>OY728126.1:1104579739-1114579739 GCA_963277665.1 Viscum album
ATTAACAAGGAGTATAAATAACAAGGTGTATAAATAACATGTTTGCTTTTTGTCTCATACACCATTTATTAAGTAGTGTTTTACTTTAGGCACCAATTTATAATGATATAAACATGAACATAAAGGCATGACAAAACATGAATATCATAACATTGAGATGTGGAATCATCATTTAACAAGATATAAGCATATTCCAAGCCTCATTGCTCATGGATCATGAGTAAACACACACTACACGGGAATTTTCATTAGTAAACCCTAATTGAACATGAATTAGCATGATTCAACACTCATTTCACATGAAATATCATGATACTATTGTTTACCCATTTTATTATAGATATATCTGGGTGAAATATTTATAAACATTTCATTTCATGTATAAGTGTGCCACAAGGATCATATAACATTGAATCATTCCACATAACGATATAGTACCTGATAAATGAATGTGAAATACATACATGACATTATATATTAAATAAGTATATTTTAATAAATATTAATATCCATGATAGATAAATTGGAATGGTATTCACTACATGATGACTTTTTCATGGAAAATTGTAGTTCAATTTTGGAAAACTAACGGCATGACATAAAAATTCATAATAATGGTTGATGAGAGAGAAATGGGTATCTCATTATATTTTCATGAAATGTACAGAATTTTTATCATATATATACTTGTCCCAAGACATAGAATTTTTAAATAGAAGGCCTAACATAATAAATAAACTTGAAGAAATAGGATAAATAGAATAACTCTTACGAAATTTCAACATGGTAATGGGTGTACATGTGAGGGATTAATGAGAGATAAAGAGGTATCTCATAATTCAAACATAACGAGGGATTTATGGGAAATGTGATAAATCATACCCCATCATTTTTAGTTGAAAATAAAAGGGAATACCAATATAAGGAAATATGGACATAAATAAGGAATGAAGGAATGTTAGGAGCCCTTACTTGAGTGTGTGACACCAAGAGCATGAGGAGGTTCTTATTGAGATTATGGGGAGCCTTGGGAGAATTATAGAGAGAGGTGGGATGTGTAGGCACATTCTTAGAGGGGTTTCATTGAGGTTAAGTGGGAGCTTGGGTTGGTTTATATAGTAAAAGATATGACAATTCTTTGATATTTTACAAACATAGGTTTTGGAATCTATATAATTAAATACTTAAAACCACAAACCAACTGATGGTTTTTACCCTTGATTTTTTAGAATATGGATTGGAAATAATTTTTTTATTATTCCAATGGCCAAACATATTAAAATATTAGGCTTGATTATGTGGAGGTGAGTCACACTTTCAAAGACATAATTTTTAACAAATTAAATATTTTATATGTCATAGAGTGTTCATGAGGGCACCAAGAAATTAGTTAAAAAAATCTAAATTCACATTATTTTAAAGTTAGAACATATATTGGAAGAATATTCCTTTTATAGTATTTTATTACATCACAATTGGATCATTATTTTGATATTAAACACATTATATATTTAAACGGTATTTATTTTTTACCCTAAAATTTGAATGTCTCATAAAATTATGAAAAACAAACCATTAGATATCTTTGGAATCCTGAATCAAAAAATAATATTCATTTTACCCAAATATGTTTCAACACATTGGAATTTTATCTTTTAAAATACAAAATGATTTTTATTTGAAAATCATGGGTTTTGACAAAAACTGCTTTCAAACCATAAAAATTTACAATTATATAAATATTATACAATCATTTATATTTAATAAGAATTAGTTTAGTAATATTAATTTATAAAAATATTTATTAATTCAAAATTAAATTTATTCATCAAAATAGATTCCTTAATTGAATATTAACTCAAAATAATATTTGTGCTATAAAAACCATTTACAATGTAACAATAATAAAATTAATGTATATTTTTTATAATATATATAAAATAATGCAATTAATCATAGTTCTAGGGTCTTATTACATAACCCATTATAACTCCCCCATTGGACCTATGGGTAAGGTGTGCGATGGTGACCGACTCTTGGGGAGGCTCAGATAACATCGCTTGTGTGGTATTCTATTAACATCCACTTCTCCAATAGGAAGTTCTGTTCAAGCATAACGTGTTAAATCTCGAATTGGGATTGGTAATAGGAGAAGCCTAGTGATGATACCTCTTTTAAAAGCTCCAACAAATGGGATATATATGGAGAAATTCTACTTGAGGAGGACATCACTTCCTTTGTCTTAGTAAAGTAGATTTGTTAAAGCCCCATATTCATACTAATCTTGTGATCACTATTCGACATCTATATTAGCATCATTAAAAATTAATAATGGTATTTTAAAATCCAAAAACCTAAATCCAAGTATGTTTATTTATTTTACATAACCATTTTACAAAATAATACATTTATTTAGATCAAGTGGAATTTTAATTAATAAATTTTTGGGTTGTTACAATATTCCCCTTACACCCTCAAAATTTCCTTTTCCAACACTAAAATAGACAAGGGTAATCCTACTTCATCAATTCCTAATATTCCCATGTTTTTTCTTATAATTTGGGGTTTCTCCACAACACTTTGATAAGGGTATTGTCTTATTTTGTAGAAAATTTTCCCTATGATGTAATATCTCCACCAGATTATGTCTATAAGAGTGGTCATTATCCAATGGTCCACCTTTAGATTAAGTACATGTGATGGGTCAGGTATGTATTTCATTAAGGGTAATACGTGGAATAAATAATGTTATTGATATAGGTTCAGTCGGAGTTCTAGTCGATAGGCAACTGCTACAATGCAATCAATGATCTCAAAAGGGATGATGTACCTTGGAAAAAGGTTTCCCTTATTCAAAAATCTCATAACTATCTTCCATGGTGATATGTAGAAGAATATTAGGATTCCTAAATCATACATTATGACTCATCGACGATTATAAACATAACTCTTTTGTCAACTTTGAGAAGCTTTAATGTGTTGCTGGATAGTCTAAACCGTCTCCCCCATTTCGTCGACCATTCTGGAACCTAGGATTTTTCGGTACCCATTATAATCCCAACATGCCAGTGTTCGAAATCTATTCCCATAATGGTTTTCATAAGGATCCATTTGGATTCTTGAGTGGAAACTGGTAGTGTAAGAGAAGTCAACTAGAGGAAGATGTTGATCTGATCCTATTTGAAGTCCTTTGAGCATGGTCAAAAAATGTTCTTAATTGTTTGGATAGTATTCTCATATTATCCATCGGTTTTATGATAATAATTTGTACTGATGTACATCTTAATATTCAGATCATGTTGTAGTCTCTTCCAGAATTGAGAGGTGAATCTTGTTTCTCGATCGGATTATATCGATAATGGTAATCCATGAAGCCTTACCAATTGCCGGATGTATATCCATGTTAGTTGATCCAATGGGAAATCCTCTTGAATTGTAGTGATGTGAATATCTTTGTATGATGATCCGCAAAAACCTACAGAACATTGTTTATTTTGGATTTCTTTGTAAATCCAGTGAAAAATTCCATGGTGATATTTTCACATTTCAATATTGGTATGGGTAATGGTTGCATCATCTGATTAGACTAATTCCTGTTATTATTCACTTTCTGATACACTATGAGCCTCGATATATTCTTAGTGATATCTTTCATCATTTTATCCAACCAATAATCCCCTCAGAGATCTTGATATGTCATTGAGTTTCCTAGGTAAATGAAAAATTCTAAATATGTGCATCATCCAAGATGTCATTATTTAACACCAGATTTGATGTAACACATAGTTTTTTTTCCCAAATCTCACAATTAGTTCTTAATTAACATTCAACTCCAAGGATTTCTCTTTTTCTGTTAGATTTAACTTTTTTATAAATTTATATATCCTCTTTTTTAGAATAATTTAAGCTTTCCAGAAGATATGGTTGAGAAATAATATTTTAAATAATTAATGATGTTCCCTTATTTATGATTTCCATAACATCTTTATCAAATCTAAAAATTTTAGATCCTATTTGATTCTAATAAATGATGGAATTTCTATGTACTTTCTACTTACATAAGCTTCCAACATTTTCACTTTACATGGTTAGTGATTACTAAGTAGTTATAGTCGTTGATCAGCTCTAACAATCTTAGTTGGTGCATGTTCAACTCATTCTGTGTGAATATATAATTTTCAATTCTGTGATCCGTATATATTTTATACTTCTCCCCAAAGAGGTAATGTCACAAAAATTTTTATGTGAATATTACTATATCCAAATTATTATAATTTTTTGGAGAGTTTTTATCATGACCATTTAATTTCTTTGAAGAATAGGTAATGAATTTTTCGTTTTGCATCAATACTCAACCCAATCCCCACTTCAAAGCATCACCGGATACCACAAAAAGTACATCACTTGTGGGTACTGTGATCACAAGCATAGTGATAGGACTCTTTTTAAACTACATGAAGATCTCTTCGCATTCATCACACTATGAAAACATGACTCTCTTACGATTTATTATGGTAAGTGGGGTTGACCATCATGACAAATTTTTCACAAATAGGCTATAATATCTAGCTAACGCAAGGAATCTATGAATATCCGTCACTGATGTTGCCCTTAGCCATAACTCAAATAAATTTTTATTAGATGGATCCATTGAAATTCTTTTACATGTGATGATATGTTCCAATAATGAGACTTACTTCAAATGGAACTCACACTTGTTGTAGATTTCAAAGAAATTATCCTTTTTCAGGGTCTCTAGTATAGTGCTTATATTCTCCTCATCATCCTCCTTGGTTTTGAATTATATTAGAATATCATCTTTGAATACTACCAAAAATTTGTTTAGGTAATCTCTAAAGACTATTTTCATCAAGGCCATAAATATTTTTGGAGTATTAGTGAGCCCGAAAGGCATTTATATGAATTCATAGGGCCTGTACCTTATATGGAAAATCAGTATTAGGTATATCCTCATTCATCACCCTTACATTGTAATATCCCAACCACAGATCCACCTTGGAAATGTATTGTGCTCCATGTAGCTGATCAGACAAGTCCTCAATTTGTTTTAGAGAATAAATATTCTTTATCATGATTTTTTGAGATCATGATAATCAATGAAAAGGCACATTAACTCATCCATCTTCTTGATTAAGAGGACTAGTGAACCACATTGTGAATCACTTGGGTGTATAAATACCTTATCTAGATTCTCTAATATGAAGTTTCATAAGATTTTAATGATTCAAAAAAACTATTCTATACAGAATCTTGGTTATTGGAAAAGCCCCATGTATAAGATCAATTGAGAATTCAACATCTCTTCTATGAGTAAGACCATTAAATTCATTGATAAACATTTCTAAAAATTCCCTCACAATAGACATGTCTTCACAGATGGTTGATTTCTTAGACACAATCATTTGAGAAAGGTAAAAATAATCATAGGGTAGTAATATCCATGCTTGAAATGATGGTGCTAAAAAAGATTCATCCACTTCCTTGCACTTGTATAGAATCGGGTGTGAATTTTCTAAATGGAGAGTGATTCCCCTCTCATGGAAATTTATGTTGAATCTATATAGGGAAAGTCAAACCATTCTATTAAATGATTAAAATTACACCAGAGGGAGTATGACATGGTTGTTTGGGAAGTAAAATCCACAAATTGTTATAGGGGAAGAATTATATTAATGGGATGCAACAATTTCCCCATTTTCGATTCTCACCGACATCTCTACTCCTATGACTTTGGTGTGGTGTTGGGATTGTTCTAAAAAACATTTGGGATATAAAAGTGTTCATAGAACTAGAATCAAACAATATGTTTTATATTCTTGAGTTAATAACTGGTGTACATGTCACCACTTCGTTGTCAGGTTTCACTTCAGTGGTAGTGATAGAAAAAGATTGCCTTTATGCCTTGGCAGTTGTTGGTTGCCTCCCAAAACACTTTTCTTAATGAACTGGTTTTCAAAGTGACCATGTTCATTGAAATCGAAGAAATGAACAATGTTTTGCGGGTTGAACAAAGAGTCACTCTCCTCTATCATAGAAGTGGGACTTTCCTTCTAATTGTTAATGGTCACGTTCCATTCTTGTCCACAATTAAAGCATTTCCTCGCCCCTTCACTAAATTACCGAGGTTATTCTTTCAGCACCATTGGTTAGTGGGGTGTTGGAATTTATTAGAACAGTTTGATATATCCATCGGACTGATAGATTTAAAGTACACATTCTACTTATTATACCTATGATACCATTTAGATTCACTGACCGTAATTTCAACCTTGACGGAACATTAAAAAATTTCAACATAGCTATCAAAGTCATAGATCACTAGGGATTTCCTAAGGCTAGATTTTATCCCACCAATGAATATTTAAAACTTGAATTTAGGGGTAATAACAAAGCCAGAGATGTATCATGCAGGCATTGTGAATTTTTCCTCATGGGCTTTAATGGATTCATCATATTTTTTTCTGGAGGGAATGGAAGTCCCCTTCAATCTTATGTATTAGGGTTCACAGAAAATATTTATCATAAAAATCTAGGAATCCTTTCCATTCCAAAGCCTTAATATCTTCTTCAGGCTTTGTATTTTTAATCAATGTCCCACATTGATCAGCTTCACCCTCCATACAATAAGCATCCAGCCGAACCTTCTCTTGTTTAGAACAATAAAGATGGGGAATATCTTCTCAATGGAGTTGATCCACTGTTCATTGATTGAGGGGCCAGATGATCCATTGAATGTAGGAGGCCATTGTCTCATGAATCTCTCGGATGCGGCTTATTCATTCGTGGGGGGGGGGGAACTTTACTTTATAATTGACCCATGTTTCTATTAAAAAATTGAGTTAACTGAGAGAGTATCATGACAACGTTCCTTATTCCTGATCCCATCAGATTGGGCATCTCATTAGAATAGTCAACTCAATGATCTTCACATCAGTTGTTAGTAGGAGTCTGCCTATTACTAGCCATTGGGTGGAATAAAAGGATTGCTAGGGCTAACACATAAAGGGGAATGCATTTAAAAAAGGGTTAACTTATAAATTACATTTCTTTCATTAAGTTATGAATTTATAGGCTTCAATCTAAGATATCCCTGATGTACTTCCCACCATATATTCTTTGATGATTTTTTTTATTCCAATAATAATTTTTCACACTATACTTTTGAATTTACCAAACCATATCTATAGGGAGTGTTGAAACAAGATTGCTGTAAGGCCTATTTTTTGTTCGAGCCTATCTCAATGTGGTGTTATCAAGTTTTACCCCTAGATACATTTGTTCCAGAGCCACCTCTGTATGTTCGTATACGGACATGGATGTATTTTCTAGATAAACCACATAATATATACTCACCAAAATTTTTGAGATTTGTTTTATTATAATTAGTCTTATTAATAATTATTTCACTAGGTTTTTCTAATCAAAATCCCAAAAATAACAAAATCTATCCTTTGATACCAACTATAACGACCATGCTCTTTATTATACACTTAATTATGATTTATTACATAAAAATGAACTTTATAAAACTTTGAGGATTGATAGGACTAGTGCATTTGGAAATATAAGCATTAAATAACAATTGAAAACAAAAAATACAACTTCTTTTTTTGAAAACATATTTTACATGACCACAACATTCTTTCATACTTAGCATTGAATGGGATAACCTAAAGACATACATAAGAAAAGGCTGATCCATAAATCCTTGTAATGGATTAAACAAGTAATAAAGTGAATAATACAATACATGTTATTAATTATGCATTTCAATGGAGCATAAGAATAACATTAACATAAAGGAATGAACTATCATGACTATCATAACATGGAGATGTTGCAACAACATTTAACATGAAATTTTCATGAGCTGAGACTCACTGCACATGGAGTATGAGTAATTCCTCATTAAACATAAATTATCATGAGTAAACCCTCATTTCACAAGAATTATCAGGAATCAACACTCATTTAACATGACATATCATCATTCTATTCTTAACCCAATGCATTGGAGCCCTATTAGGGTGCACAATTTACAAATACATTATTTCATTCATAAGTGTGCCACATGGATTATATAACATGGAATCATTAAAAATTATCATTTATCACACGATGAATAGAATTTTCATAATACATGAATATATATAATAAATAATTATATGGTTATAATTACTAATACCATTTATTGAGATATGGGCAATGTATTCACTACACGAGGATTTTAGCATGGAAAATTATGGTGAGATTTTAGCATCCTAACGATGTCATTTAAAAATTCATAAAAATGGTTGATGAGAGATTAATCGGTCCCATATCATATGTACATGAAATTTAATGTATGTTGATAATATATATTTTCCCTAAACATATAATTTGTAAATAGATGGTGTAACATAATAACAAAAACTGAAGAATGAGGAGGAATGGAATAACTGTTATGAAATTTTTGAATGATAACATGTGTACGTGGGTGGGATTAATGAAAGAGAAAGTGGAATCTGATCATTAAAAACGATGGAGGGAAGTATATGGGAGGTGATAAATCATACCCTAACATTTTCAATTGAAAATAAAAGGGCATAACAATATAAGAAATGCAATAACCCAAGATTTTATGAGAATTATTATTTTTAATTTCATTTATGTCTTGTGTTGTACACGACACCCATATTAGTTTGTTCTGTACGCAACACTGTATTAGCTTGAAGTATACACACAACTAATCTTGGATCGTGTTACATAAAATTTCATGATCATTTGATAGAAGTTATTTTATGCAACATTGAGAGTATATATATATATATATATATTCAATATATAAATGAAATATGGTTGGATTCTATTATACGCAACAACAAATGAATCTTGCACTACACGCAACCCTGACATGGCTTTCATTACACGCAACTGCGACCTTCCCCGATAGTTTGTGTTATACGCAATACCATGTTTCACTAAACGAGATATTATTATAAAATTATTATGAACTAGACGTTATGAATAGTAATACCCTCTTTTTGAAATTTTATAAATTTTATCTTTCAAAATTGACATAATTTTTGGATTCAGAATATTAAAATTAGCCTAGGGTGATTTTTTTTTTATTTTTCTGAAAACTTTCAATTTTTTATTTATAGTGAAAACACTAGGTTACTATTTAAAAACCAAAATTTTATTTAAATAATTATTTATTTTTTTAAATTTATTTTAGGTTAAAATTGATACATAATACCTATATAAGTTCAATTTAATTAATTGGAGACATTTTGTAATAATTTTATATATAAAAAAAATTTATTGGGATTTTCAACGTCTTTTACCCACCTCCTAGTAGAATTTGAAAATTTACATTAAACGTAATTTTACCGCTTCAGTGAGTGGAATTTCAATAATCTGAGAGACACGGTTAATATCAAGGAGAACCATGTTTTTCAATAAGAAAAAAATAATTTTTAGTGAATAGTAACTTTTTACTTTTTTACCATGGTTAAAAGTGAATAGGGTAATTATGTGTAAAAATGATATTATTATTACCCTAACACATGTCCTAATTTTATTGGATATGTTTAATTCGACCAGAAACAACTTTAGAAATAAAATATGACCATTTAGGTCCACTTGGATTAGATTAGGACATTTATTATTATTTTATTTAAAGAATAGTTAAAATAGTTAAGAAAAAATGTTTAATAACTAAAACATTTTTAATATAGGGTCATAAATAAGATAAATTCTACTATAAATATTCATTAGAAATATAAAAATATTTCCTACATAATGGTATTTTATTTATAATTTTTAGATATTATATATTTTATGTTATTTATGATACAATTGTGATGGAGTAATTACCTAAATAATGAAATGCTAAAATAATTGATATTATGAATACCCAAATTAATGTAATTTGAGATTTTTATGAATTCCACTAATATTATTTTTAATATGAAATGTTATAATTGATTTAATTAACTTTTTTCGAACTAATAATGCTGTTATGATTTTCACAAAAATCAATTACCAAATAATGTCAAAATTGACATAAAATAATTTTTAAAACAAATATTATAGCATTAATTGTTATTATATTCTTAAAAATATAAGTCACGACTAAATGACATAGATAATGATATATATATTAATAATTAACCACTTGGGGTTCGTTTGGCTAGTTATGGTACGTTTATTAACCATATTGTGTAAGAAAACAAGAAGACACAGTAAAAGTTAAATTATTTAATTTAGAGTTAAATCTAAAATATAAAGTTAAAATTGTAACCTAAACTTGTCTAAAACCTCTTGGTTGAGATGATTTCAACACATACTCACTTTATATTCGAAATAAATCAATTTGGAGCTATTATAAATCGAATATGACTTTATTATAAAATATTATTTTATGTATTTTCAAAGGTGCCCCTCTCCTCCCATCTAAAAAGGGAACCCCTTCCCTCTTCTCTTCACACCCTTTTGAGCCTTGAATCTAGGCCAAACCCTTCCCATTTCTCATCTCTACTTACCTAGAAACATTCTAAAGGTTCTGGTCTTCTCAAAAGACCAACTCTACTTCCTTAAGAGGAATCTTAAAGGAGGTGCATCGAAGAAGAGGTAATCTCTTCTTCCGATTCTCTCAAGTTTAGTTCTTCTTCTACTTCTTATTCTTTAGTTGCCTCATTATAAGGTAATAAAATCAGTATTACTTATATACTTTTATGTAATTATAAATATTAAACAACCCTATTTCACCTTCAAACCATCCTACAAAAAACGAAATCACCGCGCATGCGTATGTACGGAATACCGTCTCCACACCATGGTGTAATATGTTTTCGACCACCACCTTACATGGATGGGTATAATGGTTTAAATAAATAACTATATGAGATTATTTTAAATTGATATTGATTCTGAAATACTATACATACACTTCAAAACAATTTCACGATCATGAGAATGATATCATCACTCGTGCGTACATAGGGAATATCGTCTCCACGACGTGATGAGATTCAGTATCCATGTTAACCATTCATGAATGATTATAAAGTATATATAATAAATAATAATGAAATATATGACATATTAATGATACTGGATTTATGTATATATATATATATATATGTCTTCTACTTAATTCCATTAAATTCAATAAGGAAACAAAAACAGCCTTCATGCGTACGTACGGCCTGCAGTATCCATGAACGGTGTATTTCATTCCATTAATCGATCTATCATATATATATATGTATACGATGAATATATATTTTATATAATTCATGTTTTAAATTCTGGAACTAATTAAACCATGATATAATTAATAATATCAAGAACAACAAGTCAAAACACGTACAATAAATGAAACGATTTTACCAAAATCGCTGCTTTTACATCGAATTTACCAAAGAACGGGTAATATAAAGTCATAAATAAACAATATAGGATATCATAATAATGAATATGATTCTGTAATAAGTCAATGAAATTATTTAAATAATTATACAAGAGTTTTGGATACATACGAATCATATCGGACATAAGTTAAGGGATAACTATTCCAATCTTGCTCTTATCCGAGATTGTTTATTTGTAAGTTTTTACTAGTGTTTTTTTATCATCCATGTCCCTATTTTCTAATTTTTTTTCATTTATTTTTAATGGAATTTTTACCCATTTTTTAATTTTACCACATGTTATGAAATGAATCTTACATTTGTTTACCACATGTGGAAATTTTTTACTTTTCCGAGAAAAGTACGAGGAGAATGTTATATTTAACTTATACGGGTTAATGGATTTTTACGGTTTCATAACACCTCATTTTCAGGAATATTCCTCTACAATATTGCATGATTATTTTCAGAAAAACCCTTTTCTTTCACGATTTCAAGGAATTTTGTGAAAAGAAAATGATTTTGATGAAGAAAGGATTTTTTCCTCAATATTTCATTTCAATTGTTTTATCAAAACTATTTTCCATCTAAAAGTGACATTATTTAATATGTTTATATTTCAAGTATAATGTCTCCATTATATAAATGGTTTGATTCTTCTTTTGATGAAATGATATCCATTTTTTTGTATATGGATTATGTTATGATGGAATGATGTTTAAGAATCCAATTCTATTACATGGGTTATGCTATGATGTATGATTTATGATTTTGTGGCACACGAAAGAATTATTTCATTATGAGATTGGTGGGACCTATATATTCCTCCAATGCATTGGGTAAAGATTTATATCTTATGAGATAGACATGGATGGAATGGTAAGTTAATATGGTTCAGTGTTACAGGAATGAAATGAGGAGTTAACTCGATTCAGAAAGGGACTTTGTCCACTAATATGGTAATGGAAGTAATGCCTTGGCTACTGTGGAAATCATAACATGTTCTTAATGATTTCCAAAATTTCATGCTTTATTCCAATGCGATTTTATCATGATTGATGTTCCATTATGATATATTCCTTACGTACTTCCATGATTTATGTCCCTGCTCAAAATTTTTATGTTTAGATTTTATGTTCATGTTTTTGCATTCAAATGTTTATGGATTGTTTTATGTTATCTATGTTTACCCTTACTAAGATTTTGAGCTCACCCTTTTTATGTTTTATTTTCCCCAGGATATAAAGAATGATTTTAGGTAAGAAAATCAATAAGGGATGATCTTTATAGGAGATGTTGGAGTTCTTTCACCATGATTAGAAGATTACATTCCGAGTTTACAAAGGCACTAAACTAATACATTCTTGGGGAGTGTGTTTTTTTTATGTATTAAAAATTCCAAAAATGTAATGTAATGTCCATGTAAGTCAAGCTCTAGGTCTCTACATTTGGTACAAGAGATAAGGTTTAGTTAACCTTTGGAAACTAGGATGTGAGAACTTTAGTGAGATCGCTTGAGATATTTCTAAGGTATGACTAGGGATTAATCTAAGCTTAAGTATACGTATAGGTTATAGTCCTAGAATTACGGTAATTCTATTAAAATTAAACCTAAGGTGTTATATATTAAAGGTACTCCCCCCTTTATTAAGCTATTTTCCTAGTATGATTTTTTCCACTCACACTATTCTTTTTGGGTTTTAGAAAATGGCTGGAGACAGGAAGATTTATGATAATGGAGGATATGATAGACAATGGAAAGATATTCTTCATGAGAAACCATATGAAATTGGATCTGGAAGTAGAAAAATAATTATTATGCCTAATCAGAAATCTTATAATATGATCTATAATCTCAACATT
Organism: Viscum album; assembly: GCA_963277665.1. NCBI lineage: Eukaryota > Viridiplantae > Streptophyta > Magnoliopsida > Santalales > Viscaceae > Viscum > Viscum album. Next base: position 1,104,593,020 of record OY728126.1, read on the forward strand.
GGTAAGTTTCCTAACTCAACTAATAAGAGAAAGATTGAGTTTCATGATAATCATAGAGGAATGAATGTTCAATTACCCTCATGTAAATCATGTGGGAAGATTCATTAGGGAGAATGTTTTAAAGGAACTAGAAGATGATTTGGGTTTGGAAAAGAAGGACACAAAGCCAGTGATTGTAAAGGAAAAGGTTCAGTTAACATCATGGACAACGATAATGGTATTGCTAAGACATCAACAGTGGTTAAATGTTTTAAATTTGGAATGTATGGGCATTATGAAAACCAATTCCCTAAGGGAAAATCTCATTAAGAGAATCAACATGGTCATATGGGTTGTATTTATATTGATGATACCGAAGAGACTACAAATGATATATGAGATGAATGAAATGACGAAGCTCAGTTAGTGGTTTAAGAAGGTAATATAATTATTGTATGTTTAACAAGAATTATGTTGTATAGGTAATTTAATGGTACTATGGAATAAAGACACATCTAAGGATTGTTACACTATTGTTTTTCATAATGTTTTTGAAAGTATACGTTGAATAGTACAGGTAACCATGAAGAGTTAATTCATATATGTTTGGAAAGTAGATGATATGTGCATAATGAAGGGATTAGGAGATAATGAAATGTTTTATAGTATTGATGAGCTCATGGTTGATATAAGGACAATGTGATATCATGGTGTGATTAATTTTTTTTGGGGGGATTTTGGTATGTAGAAAGTGTTTACTTTTTATAGAATTCATGTGTTCCCTACGGTTCAATGGGTATTAATTTTTCAAGAGAATACATGACTAAGGTATTCACATGTTTGTAATGTGACCAACATGATATATCTTATATGGGGGAGAAATGATGGTATTCAAATGCTTGGTTGGTGACTTTTCTAGTAATCATTTTCATTATACTATAAGATTGGAGAGAAGTATTTTTGATATGATTAAAGGTTGGAATGGATTAAGTTGGACATCAGATAGAATTGTTTAAGGGTAGAACATTTTTTTGATATTATTTATGTGATGTTATAATAATGTTGTTTTGGAAAAAGGACAACCTGCTGGACAGGCGACAACACGTCGCGTCAGACGAAGCTTTGGGAATCGAACCCACAACTAAAGTGCGGCGGGCCTTTGATGCATACCATTGGCCTACATGATGTCCCTAGTTAGTAGAAACTAGTTTTATTTTATTAAGCGGTATGATATATAATGTATAAGTCCATTGTTGGAATCATATACGATTAATCTCACCATAGATGGACTTATGTATATTTAATAACTTATGCTAACAATTTTGTGATAGAAACAGATGGGTTGACATCGCATGATCTTCTAACACTTCATTAATGAAAAATTCAGCTTTATTTCTTTAAATAGAGATCTAGTGGAAATTCTTCATGGAATGGCCAACAATGATATTACACTAAAACCAAGTTAGTATTTCTCCTTATGTAAAAGTTCATCAAGTTAGGGAAATGATCTTGGAAACCAAAAATGTTGTTCTAGTACTCTCATATCTGATGAATCAGATGGTACCTTAGATCATCACAAATTTATGTCTTTGTGATTATTGGATTTTTTATAGCCATGTTCTCTACCACTCTCCATCAGAACATAACGGTAAGATTTCTCTTCCTTATCAGTATTTTCACCTATTTTCTCCTATGTGGAAACCCAGGGATAAGTTAATTTAAATAACTGTTATGTTTCATACCTTTTTTTTAAATTATGATTCAGTATTCCTTTTTACGATGTGGGTTTCTATTAAAGAAAATTTTGAGTAGTAAACGATTTATAACCCCGACAAATTTCGAGGGTGAAATTCATTTTAAGGGGGGGTAGAATGTAACAACCCGAGATTTTATGAGAATTATTATTTTTAATTTCATTGATGTCTTGTGTTGTAGGTGACACCATAATTATCTTGTTCTCTACGCAACAACGTATTAGCTTGCAGTATACACAACACTAATCTTGGGTCATGTTACACACTATTTCATGTTCGTTTGATAGAAGTTATTTTATGTAACATTGAGTGTATATATATATATATTCAATGTATAATTGAAATATGGTTGGATTCTATTATACGCAACAATAGATGAATATTTCACTAAACGTAACCCTTACTTGGATTTTATTACACGCAATTACGACCTTCCACGATAGCGTGTGTTATACGCAATACCATGTTTCACTAAACGAGATATTATTATAATATTATTATGAACTAGCCTTTATGAACAGTAATACCCACTTTTAAAATTTTAAATTTTTATCATTCAAAATGGACTTCATTTTTGGATTCGGAATATCGAAATTAGCCTATGGTTATTTTTCTGTTATTTTTCTGAAAACGTTCAATTTTTTGAGGAATAGTGAAATCACTGTGTTACTATTAAAAATTGACTTTTTATTTAAATAATTATTTATTTTATTTAAATTTATTTTATGTCAAAATTGATACATAATTCCTATATCAGTTTAATTTAATTTGTTGGAGTCATTTTATAATAATTTTAGATATATAAAAATATTATTGAACTTTTCACCGTCTCTTACCCACCTCCTGGGAGAATTTGAAAATTTACATAAAACATAATTTTACCGCTTTTGTGAGTGGAATTTAAATAATCTGAGAGACACTATTAATATCATGGAGTAAAATGTGGTTCAATAAGAAAAAATAATTTTTGGTGAATAGTAACTTTTTACTTTTCTTTACCACGGTTAAAAGTAAATAGGGTAATTAAGGGTAAAAATGATAGTATTATTACCCAAACACATATCCTAATTCTATTGGATAAGTTTAATTCAACCAAAAACAGACTTATAAATAGAATATTTCCATTTATGTCCACTTGTATTAGATTAGTACATTTATTATTATTTTATTTAAAAAAGATTAAAAATAGTTAAAATCAATGTTTAATAACAAAAACATTTTCAATATAGGTTTATACATAAGTTAAATTCTATTATAAATATTAATTAGAAAGATAAAAATATTTCCTATATAATGGTATTTTATTTATAATCTTTAGACATTAAATAATTTATGTTATTTATGACATAATGGTGATGCAGTAATTACCTAAATAATGAAATATTAAAATAATTGATATTATAAATACCCAAATAAATGTATTTTTAGACTTTTTATGAATTAATCAAATTTTCTATGTTAATATGACATGTTATTATTGATTTAATTAACTTTTTTCGAACTAATCATGCTCTTATGATTTTCACAAAAATCAATTACCAAATAGTATCAAATTTGACATAAAATAGTTTTTAAATCAAATATTATATTATTAATTGTTATTATATTCATAAAAATATAAGGCTTGGACAAATTACTTAGATAAAGTAATATATATTAATAATGAACCACTTGGGGTTCGTTTTCTTATTATATTATGTTTATTAACCATATAGTGTATGAAAACAAGAAGACATAATAAAAGTTAAATTATTTAATTTAGATTTAAATCTAAAAGATAAGGTAAAAATAGTAACCTAAACTTCTCTAAAACCTATTGGTTTAGAATATTTAGACCCATAATCACATTATTTTCTAAATAAATCGAATTGGAGCTATTATAATCCGAATATGACCATTATAAAATAATATTTTAAGTTTTTCCAAAGGTGCCCCTCTCATCCCTTATAAAAATGGCACCCATTCCCTCTTCTCTTAACACCATTTTGAGCCATGAAGCTTGGCCGAACCATGCCAGTTTCTCTTCTCCAATTCCCTAGAAATATTATAGAGGTTATGGTCTTCTCAAAAGACCAACTCTACTTCCCTAAGAGTAATCTTAAAGGAGGTGCGTCGAAGAAGAGGTAATCTCTTCTTCCGATTCTCTAAAGTTTTCTTTCTTATTCTACTTATTCTTATTTAGTTGTCTCATTATAAAGTAATAACATCAGTATTAATTATATAATTATATATCATTATAAATATGAAAAAACACTATTTCACCTTCTATCCATCCTACGGAAAATGAAATCATCGCGCGTGCATACGTACAGAATACCGTCTCCACACCGTGGTGTAACCTTTTTTCGACCACCACCTTACATGGATGGGTATAATGGTGTAAATAAATAACTCTAAAATATTATTGTAAATTTATATTTGTTATTAAATATTTTACATACACTTAAATACAATTCCACGATCATGAGAATGATATCATCACTCGTGCGTTCGTACGTAATACCGTCTCCACGACGTGATTAGATTCATTATCCATGTTAACCATTCATTAATGATTATGAAGTATATATAATCAATAATAAAGAAATATATGACATAATAATGATACTATATTTATGTATATATATATGTATGTCATCTACTTAATTCCATTCAATTCAATAAAGAAACTAAAACAACTTTCATGCGTACATATGACCTACCATCTCCATAAACGGTGTATTTCATTCCATTTATCGATCTATCATATATATATGTATATAATGAATATATATTATATATAAATCATTTTTTACATTATGGAATTATTTATATGAGGATATAATTAATAATATCAAGAACAACAAGTCAAAACACGTACAATAAATGAAAATATTTTACCTAAATCGATGCTTTTACATAGAATTTAAAAAAGAACGGGTAATATAAAGTCATAAGTAAACTATATATGATATAAAAACAATGAATATGATTATTTAATATGTCAATGAAATTATTTAAATTATTATACATGTGGTTCAAATACATACGATGAATATCAGACATAAGGTAAGGGATAACTATTCCAATCTCGCTTTTATATGAGATTGTTTATTCGTAAGTATTTATTGGGGTTTTTGTTATCATCCATGTCGCTATTTTCTAAATATTTTCATATATGTTTGATGTCCTTTTTAGCCATTTTTTAATTTTACCACATGTTATGAAAGGTATCTAACTTTTTTTTACCACACGAGGAAATTTTTGACTTTTCCGACAAAAGTACTAGGAGAATTTTATTTTAACTTATACAGGTGAACAAATTTTTACGTTTTCATAACACCTCATTTTCAGGAAGCTTCCTCTACAATATTGCATGATTATTTTCAACAAAACTCTTTTCATTTAAGATTTCATGGCATTTTTGACAATAAAATGATTTTTAAGAAGATTTGATATTTTCCTCAAGAATTTATTTCATGTGTTTTATCAAAACTATTTTCAATCTAAAAATGACATTATTTAATATGTTTATGATTCAAGTATAATGTCTCCATTATTTACATGGTTTTATTATTCTTATGATGAAATGATATCCATTTTTTGTATATGGATTATGTTATGATTGCATGATGTTTAAGAATACGATTCTATTACATGGGTTATGCTATGATGTGTGATTTATGATTTTGTGGCACACGAAAGAATGATTTCATTATGAGATGGGTGAGACCTATATCTCCCTTCAACGCATTGGGAAACGATTTATATCTCATGAGATAAACATGGCTGAAACTGTAAATTAATCTGGTTCAGTGTTATAGTACCAAAATAAGGAGTCAACTTGATTCAGAAAGGGATTTTTTCCACAGAGATGGTAATGGAAGTAATGCCTTGGATACTATGGAAATCATAACATGTGCTTAATGGTTTCCGCAATTACATGCTTTATTCTGATGTTATTTTATCATTATTGATGATCCATTATGATATATGACTTATTTACTTCCATGATTTATTTCATTGCTCATGATTTTGATGTTTAGATTTTATGTTCATGTTTTTTCATTCAAATGTTTATGGATTGTTTTATGTTCTCTATGTTTACCCTCACTGAGATTTTGAGCTCACCCTTTTTATTTTTTATTTTCCCCAGGATATAAAGAAGTATTTTATGTATGAAAACCAAAAGGGGAAGATCTTTATAAGAGATGTTGAAGATCTTTCACCATGATTAGCATATTACGTTCTGAGTTTCCAAAGACACAAAACTAATACAATCTTTGGTCATCTGTTTTTGTCATGTATTAAATATTCCACAAAAGTAATGTAATGTCCATTTACATCAAGATCTAGGACTCTACAAGGAAACATTGACATAAATATGCAAGGGAAGTGAGAATCCCTTACATGAGTGTTTGACATTAAGAGATTTTGAAGGAGCATCATGAGAGATTGGTGCACCATGGGAGGATTGTCATGACCCTCCCCCCAGGGCCCGTGCGGTGAATACCCCAAGATCGCCTTCCATAGTCTAGGGGATGGGGATTAGCACCGAAAGGCATGTTCCCTAAATGAGAAGGCATTTCCTTTAAACATGTACAAACACACGGTCCGAGAACATAGCCAGAAGAAACTGTGACGTAAAATACTGAAGAAAAACAGTTTGTAAGTAAAGGGGGCAGAATAAAAGAATAACTGGAAGAGTACAAGTAAAACTAAAATGTAAAAAATAGCTGAAAAGGTGAAATATATATCATGGATCATCCACTATAGGTCCTACCTCAAGGGTAGGTACAACTCATGATCAGTATTCCCTGTGTCTCATCACACCAAATGGTCGACCCCAGATCCTACCTGAACGGTAGGTACATGCCACCATCAGTAGTCCCTACGTCGCATCCCATGATATGGTCCACCCTAAAACAGCGTCCATTCATGGTTCCCTCTTCCTCAATCAATGTCATTCATAGTCTTCACATGACACAACAAGGTGTTGGTGAATCCATTGTATGGGTGAGTATAAAGATACTCAGTAGGGACCTCGAGACCCCGTAGGACTCCTAAAGTTCTACAATGGAAAAACCACAAAGAAATACATAAACAATACTTAGTTATATTACCATACATATACCTATGTTATCGAGATATACTAACCACATAAATGAGGTAAGTATACCACAAAGGTCACACCACGAAGGTAAAAGTACAACACAAGTAACGCCATGAAGATAGAAGTACCACATAGGTAGATGTGCCACACATGTATCACCACGAAGATAGAACCATGAAGGTAAAAGTACCACACATGTATCACAATGAAGATAATACCATGATGGTAAAAGTACCACAAGGGTAAAAGACATAGTTCAAATAGATTCTCACCTCAAACAAGGTTCTCAGGGAAGTATAGAAGTACAGATGATTAATCGTGAAGCTAGATCATCTTATTCTGTCAAGAGGCACTACCACTGATTATACGGAGTCGGGCCCACATAGGATCAATAGGTAATAACCCCCGCAATGAACCACATAGGATCGGTATGTGCTGAACCACACAGGATCACTGAGCGCTGACCCACAGAGGATCTGACCCACATATGATCGGTATGCACTGAATGACAGAGGATCCATTAGAACTGACCCACACAGGATATATCCCACATAGGATCGGTATGCGCTGACCAACACAGGATCAATAGGTACTAACCCCCTCAATGAACCACATAGGATAAAACCCACCCAGAGTCAATAGGTAACTACCCTCCTTATTATTCGTCTCCAACCTCTTCCTCACTAACAGCCACTGGATCCTCACACCTGGTGTGCTCAAGTTTCTAAGAATATGTCCCTCGAGATATCGGTCGTACCTCATCTACCATGAGGTCCCGCAAAGAAGTATCCCAAATGTTCGACAAATCATATGGGACCCAACACAACTGACGACGCATCAATCAGATGTCCTTTCTGTATGTTATTAGCGTATCCTCTCCCAAGATATGGCCAGAAAGGTATATATGGGTCCTTAATAAGCCTAGGTCCGATCCGACCCGGTCGGACCGACCCGACCCGACTTGTCCTAGTCCGCCCCAACCCAGTTCGGGTCCAGCTTCGATGGGCTGGGCCTTAGTGTTCCTGGTTCGCTGAACCATGGTCCGGCCAAGCCCGCGCAGGGCGCAGCCCGATAGCGCGGCTTGGTGGGGAAGCCCGCAGTGCGACAGTGAGGTGCGGCCCGCTGGGGTGGCATATGATACGGCTCGAGGACGGGTGGTCCACCATGTTGCGGGGTCTACCATAGATAGCTCCCGATTGGGATGTGCCTTCCAGGTCACCCCAAATTTCCAACATATCGTTCTTTTTTTAGATACGGGACCTGCCAGAGAGGGTCCTTCTCTTTATTCCATGACCGTCCAGTTTTCCAGCCGGTCCTCCTCCTAGCGGTGTGACGGAGCCGCTGTCCACCGCGGTCGGCCGAGTGTCGGGCACCGTTCAACCTCTGCTACAACCCAGCAGTCGCGACCTCCTACTCTACTGACGGCGCGGACACACGCTGCCCGCTCCGCCACATTGCTGGTTGGATGTTGGCCAACACCCTTCTCCACCGTGGCCGACAGGCCGTGGCCTCCTGTTCATCTGGTGGCGCCTACAAGCATCTCCCAACCTTCCTCACATTTTTCTAGGTGCCGGCCAACACCTTCTTCCTCGAGCCATCACAGCTTTGTTCCAAGACCGAAAATTATGTCATTCGCATATTCACGATCCTCGGGTCGAGGGCTCCACGTGCATATGTCACACTCAGAAAAACATTGTGTTTCCAACGACATTGATTATTTGACATCAATGAACGTACAAACAACACGTCAAGAACGAAATAAAATGGGAAAGGTATATTTAAAGGGTGATGACCATGTTAGTTAGGCATCATCGTTTTGAATCCAGCATGTGAAGAATCAAAAAAAAAAGATTTAATCATTATTCAAATTAAAACCACTACCTCATGAATGATGGAAAAATTCATGCGGTTGAAGATGTGGGTCAGTGTTCACTGTTCCTGGAACAGCCTCCAATGACGTCACTTGATCATCGATCATCGTTCGGGGTTTTGGTGTCGATCGCCACCACTCGACGGAACTGGCTATGTCTTTAAAGGGATCGATGTCGCAACACTCTTTAAGCACTTTGTTTCTTGGCGAAGCTCTATTGACCCCTCTCCCCACGCTCTATATAGATCGGAGAGGGGGTTTCTAACAGTGTTGGGAATTAATCGTAGTACATTTATTAGGAAGCTTCCCAAATTCACTAACGAAGAAGTTACATGTATTGATTCATCAAGCCATTTAATCATTTGACACATCATTCGTCCCACCACAGTTTTCCTGTTTGTGGATAAGATAGAAACAAAAACAAAATAAAAACTTATTATATTTTCTTTCCTTAAAAAGTCCCAAAACCTAACTTTTTCACCTGACCTACTGCTGTCAAAATAATGGCTCCTTTAGGAGAATCCTAGTGCTGTGGATTTAATGGTGCCCTCAGATTTTAATCCGAGCACCAGTTCAAATGTAAGAAAATGTAGCTCACACATTTACTGAATGTACCTAAAACAAAAGTTGGAAAAATTATTAACAGTCACCCTCAACTCGTGCTGGTCAAGGTTAGGCTCCGCCTATGTGAAGCACACCCCAAAAAATCCAACTTTACTCTCCAATTTCCAATACGAGTTACCGTTTAGATGTTATGAAATTCATAATAAAATTATTGTCACATAATTATTTTATTTATGTCAAAAAACCATCTCTCACTGGTGGCCCACACTGGCCAATGATAGTATCTACCAAAATAAATCATACCCTCACTAATTCATCGGTGGTCTTAGATTTTCAATCCGAGATATCATTTATGATTTATAAGAATTTGAAATATAAAATAATTTATTTAATTTTTTTTTACAGTTATGCAATTTTCAGGTTTTCTCATAGGATGCCCACACCAACTATACATAAGTTGCACCTAGGGTAAAACCGCCCTTCTGAACGTAACGATGCACTCAGATTTCTGATCAGAGAAACCTTTTAAGAGTTATTTTACTTATTTAAGAAAACTAATTATATGAGTTATTTAATGTTTAACAAAAATTATATGGCTCATTCCGGGAACTTCGGTACTCGGAATAGCACGCAGTCATATGTCACGATCTTAAAATAATTCTATATAATTAAAAAGAATTATACAGAAATTCCAAGACATTAAATGCTCTACATGTTAGGGGTTTACATCCCCGAAATCCACAACATAGACTAAGGAAAAAAAATGTGGGTATTGAACATGGAAATGAGACTCCCACTCCCATGTGCTATCCTGGAAGTTCGCGTGCTACCAGTGAATTCGCATTAGACGTATTGACTGCCCACAAGGGACCTGCTCCTGTCGATCCTTAATCTCTACTAGAAACTCCGTAAAAGTCTCCCCATCATCTATGTCCATCTCCGCAGAGTTGATAACATGCGATGGATCATGCATGCATCTCTTCAGATATGACACATGGAACCCATTATGCACCTGGTGCCTATGTGGGGAATGAGATTGATGGTACAACACATCACCCTCTTTTTTGAGAATATAGAGAGGTCTGATGAACCTTGGAGATAATATGTCACCCCGGAAAAATCTCTGGAAACCTTTTCAGGGTGTGACCCATTAGAAGAAATGGTCTCCCTTCTCCAATCTTCATAAGACTTCTACCGTCTCTAAGCAGGTTTCAATTGCTAACAAGTGAGGCATCATATACAAACTCTTCCACTGCTTCCTTCATTGCTAGTCATAAGTGCTGAGGTCGGAGGTCCTGGAACATCTTTGCCACTCAAGGATGTACCATTAAAGGATATGTATGGATCTCCCTCAACACCTCCTCTCGAAGCGTAACTGGTACCATGGTGCGTCCTCTAAAGAGGATGAAGTTCTCCCCGCCTTCAAAAAGTCATTCAGGAGATAGTCTAGAGTATATCTAAGCACGTCAGGCCTTACTGTCAACGTCACAAGATGTGCCTCCTAAATTCATTGAAGAATTGGTGGAGGGACAATCATAGACTAGAGGTAAGATGCTTTATCTCTATCCACGAAGTATATAAGTAGCACTACTAGCTACTGTGATGCATCACTCAGCAGCTGCTGACCAAACCTCCTACTAAGTGTGTCTGCTATCACATTCCCCTTCCAAGGTGTAAACACTATCTTAAAGTCATCATCTTGGATAAAATATAACCGTTTCCTTTGTCTCAGGATTAGGTGCTTTTGTGAGAAGATATACTTGAGACTCTCGTGATCCGAGAAGACTACTAAATGTCCACCCACCAAGTAATGTCACCACATCTTCTAGGAGAAGATCGCTACTGCTAACTCCAGGCCATGGGTAGCATAGTTTTGCTCGTTAGACTTTGTCTCAACTCCTAAAAGCACTAGTTACATGTATTTCTCCACAGTAAAGGATACCCCTTCTTCGTCAAGCTAAAAAGGGTACCACAACCATGTAACATTCTGGTTCAAAACTTTGTTAGTACCTAGACAAAGTAAAAGTCCCTCTCCCTTCCAGGAGGTATACTTGGAAACATATTTTGAAAAAAATGTCCCCAAACTCTTCCACTTATACTCAAAACTCAGAACTCTTACTGGCACGAGGTTAAGGATGGCTGGCCCAAGAGTGATCGGTTGTACCCTCGTATATTTGAGTTGAACATGTGCTTCCTGTGTTTCCTTTTTCACCAACCACAGAAACCCCCATTATAACATTGTAGCTAAACCAAAACCTTTTTTCCAAATACATTCAATCTGAGTATGAGCTATGGATGTCCAGTCCATGCCCAAACAAATTTCTTAAGGCCTCGATGCTGCTACCAAGAGGTTCCAATTAAAACTCTTGCTTCATTAGTCAGATCACCCCATCGGCATAAGTGTGATTATCGAGTCTCCTCCAAATGTTATCTCTAGACGTGAGGGTCATGTAAAAGGTTTAATAAGAAACTCTAGGTATTGAAAAAGATTTGTGGAAGGAAGGAATTATTGGTACCAATGTATATTGACACGAATGCTAGTAGTAGACAAAGATCATGCCTCAAATCATTCATAGAGCCCTTGGGTCACACTCCTTGACCACGCGTAACTACTCCCATCCCCTGTCCTCCAATTCCCTGAGCCTGGTTGGGACCACATAGAGTGGATAGTTGTAACATGTAGAAATATACAACACCTAATTCTACTCTCCTAGTTCTGTGTCTACATCATCTATCCTGGAGATTCATCTGTCCTTAACACTTCTTCTTCCCGAAACATTTTACATGCCCTAGTCTTTCAGACTGGCGCCAGTTTCTTAATTTTCCACTTCTAAAAATTCATAGACTGTATCTGCTCAACCAAAGAACATTCAACTACAAAGGTCATATATAGCACCCTAAGATAAGTAGGAATGCATAGAAGAATAGTGCTGGCTCATATGTCCTTAAACACACATCGCTCGAAAGTCTGATTCCTGAAGCACTGATCGTATCGTATTCATTGAGTACCAAGTATGGTCGGAATGCCTCGATGAATACTCAGCTACCAACATGTCATCCTATCGAATATGTATATGCTCTAGGGAAATATCATCCACCACTTCAAGATAGTATTTAGTCACCTGTGAGTCGGTCTTTCCTTGGAACCTGATGGGTATCTGATACTGAAACACTTGTCAGGTACTAAGCCTACATGTGTCATCTACCGGTACCGCCGGTTGTAACAGCTGACCAATGGGAAATGATATAGTTGTCACACTACCCAAAGGCACCATCTCAAGAAATAGTCCACAAACCAATGCCTCATGACTATCTGCTCTACTGGTGTCTCAACTAGGAAGAAAACACTAGCCACACCCTCTAGCCAATCCTCAACTTCCTGGGAACCTATCTCGCCTCGAAACCTCGAAGGCCTCTACCGCTTGAACTTGTGCAACACGCTCAGTCGAAGTGAAATTTTTGCGAGTGAGGATGGTGGTAACTTCTTTATAATGGTTGTTTGTGCTCCTGGTACACCACCAAAAGGTGCTAACAATGTAAGAGGGCCCAGCACCAGAGCCTTGTCGCTCGGTGGGCCGTCATCGTGTACTCTCTCAAGAATCCTAGATGGTTGTCTACATGGAGACATACTGATATGGAACAGGTGTGACATAGTCATTAAGTTATACCTGGCGAGATAACTCTAAATAAATCAAAATTTTTTTTTAAAACACACACATAATCAGTGTTTTCAGGCAATGAGTCAGAAATCAAAATTCAGGGTCTTGGTTTATGGATAAGTTGGCTTCCACAACAACACTAGATTCCCGGAACTGAAAACCACACTCATAACACATAACATTTATTATCACACATAAAATATTAGAGTCCTAGTTTTTCAGTAGAACCGAAATCCTCTTATAACACTTCGTCACGACCCGTCCCCCGGGGCCCGTGATGTGACTACCCCAAGCCCACCTTCCATAGGCTAGGGGCTGACGATTATCGCTGAAATTCATATTAACTAAACGGGAAGACATTTAATTTAAACCTATAAAACACATGGTCTGTGAACACAACAAAAATCAACTTTGAAATAAACTACTATAGGAAAACTGTGCTGAAATTAAAGGGGTAGAATACAAGCCTAACAAGAAGAGTACAAGTACAACTCAAACATAAAAAAATATCTGAAAAGGTGAAAAGAAGCTCTTGGATCATCCATCATAGATCATACCTGATGGGTAGGAACAACTCATGATGAGTAGTCCATATTTCGCGTCACACCAAACGGTCCACCCCAGATCCAACCTGAAGGTTTGGTATAGCTCACGATCTGTAGTCCCTGCGTCACGTCACACCAAATGATCCACCTCCAAGCACCATCTTGTCCTAGCTCCCTTAGCCTCGATCAATTTTGTACGTCTTCTGCTCAAGTCACAACAAGGTGTCGGTGAAGCCCATGCAGGGGTGAGTATAACAATACTCAATAGGGACCCTGAAACCCTGTAGGTCTCCTAAAATTCCATTAAGGAAAAACCACAAAGAAATACATCAACTCTACTTAGGTATATGCCCATACATATACCTAAGTTATCGAGATACACTCATCTCATATATGAGGGAAGTATACGTCAAAGGTAACACCAGTAATATAAAAGTACGACACATGTAACACCATGAAGTTAAAAGTACCACATAGGAAAAAGTGCCACATAGGTATCACCATGAAAGATAGTACCGCAATGGTAAAAGTACCACACTGGTAAAAGATATAGTTCAAAAAGTGTATCAGCTCAAACTGGGTTTTAAATGATGTATAAAAGTATAGATGATTAGTTGCGAAGCTAGATCATCTTATTCTGTCAAGAGGCACTACAACTAAATATATGGTGTCTGACCTATATAACATCGATAGGTACTAACCCTAGAAATAAACCACACAGGATCAGACCCACACAGAATTGGTATGTGCTGACCCACACAGGATCGCTAAGCATTGAGCCACACAGGATCTGACCCACATAGGATCAGTATGCACTGACCCACACAAGATCGCTGAGCGCTGACCCACACAGGATGTGACCATCACAGGATCCATATGTGCTGACCCACACAGGATCACTGAGCACTGACCCAAATAGGATTGATTGGTACTGACCCGTGCAATAACCCTTATAGGATCTGACCTACCCAGAGTCAATAGGTAACTAACCTCCGTATTATCCTTCTCCAACCTTCGCCTCACTTCCAGCCACTGGATTCCTCACACATGGTGTGCTCGAGATCAGTTGAATCTTTCCCTTGAGTTATCGGTCGTAGCTCGACTGCCACGAAGTCCCATATAGAAGTATCCGAAAGGTCGGTCACATCATAAGGGACCCAATAAAATAGACAACACATCAATCGGATGTCCGGTCTGTATGTTATTAGCATTTTTGCTCTGAGGGTCCGGTTGGATACGTGGTTCGATCCAACCTAGCCTTACTCCATCATTATCCAAAACTCAGGTGGAGTATACCAAAAGGACAGTCTTGATCCAAGGATTTCGATGTTGTACATTGTTAGTCAAACGGACACCCGGTTCTCATGATATGACCAAAAAGAAGTATATGGGTCCTTAATGAGCCTGGGTCTGGTCTGACCCAGGAAGATCGACCAGGCCCAACCCCGACTGGGTTGGTCTGACCTGGTTTGGGTCTATCCCCAATGGGTTGGGCTTTGCTGAGCCCAGTCCGTTGGTCCGCCGTCTGACCCGGCACGTGAAGGACACAACCTGGTGGTGTGGCCTGGGGATGCAACCTGGTGGCACAGCCCGTTGGGGCGGTGTGTAGTGCGTCCCAAGGTCGGCGATTCACCATGTGGTGGGCACCACCCTAGCCAGTTCCCGGAAGAAAGGCGCCTCCCAGGTCTCCGGAACTGTCCAACAGACTGTTCTGTTTTTCAATGTAGGACCCACCTGAGACAGTCCTGCTCTGTGAGTCCTAGATGGTCGGTCCTCCTCCCAGAGGTGTGAATACATAGCTGTCCACCACGTTTGGCCGAGTGCCCGCCGTCCTTCATCCTCCATCGCGGCCAAGCAGTCGCGCCCTCCTGCTCCACTGACGGCATGGACGTGCACCGCCACTCTGACACATGGTCGGCCAGATGCCAATCTCCACCCTGCTCTGTCGCGGTCGATGGGTTATGAACTCATATTCATCAGGCGGCGCGAACGCGTGTCGCCCTCCCTTCCTCGTGGTCGGCCAGGTGCCAAACGCCGCCTTCTTCTGTGAGCCACCGTGGTTTCATTATAAGCCAAAAAATTATGTCGTTCACTTATTCATGATCCTCGATTCAAGGACTCTGATTCCTATGTCGTTCTCAAGAAAACATTGTGTTTCTTCTGTCATTAATCATTTGACGTTGAATAACAAATGAAGAAAGTGCGAAAAATGAGAGAAAGAGAGGAAAGGTATTTGTGAGGGATGATGGCCATGTTAGTTTGTCCATAATCATTTTGAATCCATAATTTGAAGAATCAACATAAAATAGATTTAATCATAATTAAAATTAAAACACCTAAATTGTGAACGATGGAGAAATGCACGTGGTTGAGGGTGTGGGTTGGTGTTCTTCATTCCTGCAACAACCTATAATGATGTCGCTTGATCGTCGATTCTCATTCAGGGATTCAGTGTCGACCGCCACCACTCGCTGAAACCTGATATGTCTTCTAAGGGCTCTATGTCATGGTGCACCTTGAGCACTTCGTTGTTGACGATGCTATGCCGACCCCTCTTCCAATGTTTCATATTAATATGAAAGGGGGTGTCTAAAAGTGTCTAGAAATAATGGTAGAACATTTATTAAGAAACTTCCCAAATTTTCCAATGAAGCAATTACTAGGATTGATGGGTCACGCCATTTAATGGTTTGAATCATCGTTGGTCCCATGACAGGTGGTCCATTGGATGATAAGATAGAAAGAAAAATAAAATAATAAAACAATTTTTTTCCTTTACATAAAAAGTCCTGAAACCTAAATTTTTCACCCGACCTAATATTGTCAAAGTAAAGCCTTTATTTAGAGAATATCGATGTTGTGGATTTAACGGTGCCATCAGATTATTAATATGAGTACCAGTTCACATGTTAGAAAAAAAACATTCATGTTTACTGAACGTACCTGAAGAAAAGTTCAGAAAATTATTAAGAGTCACCCTTGACCAGCGCTGGTCATGGATAGGCTCCACGTATGTGAAACACACTCCAAAAAATCCAACTGTACTCTTGGATTTCTAATCCGAGTTACCGTTTGGATTTTATTAATTTTACAATAAAATAATTTTTACTTAATTATTTTATTTATGGCCAAAAAATAACATTCACTGCTGGCCCGCGCCGTCCAAACTTAATATCTTCCTAAATAAATCATACCCTCAGGAGTTCAACAGTGGTCTCATATTTTCAATCTGAGATACCGTTTTTGAGTTATAATCATTTGAAAAATAAAATAATTTATTTAATTGATTTATTACATTTATTCCATTTTTGGGCTTTCTTAAAAGAGGCATGCGCTGACTAAACATAAGTCACGCCTAGGGTAAACCCGCCATTCTGAACGCAACTGTTCCCTCAGATATCTGATTCGGGAAACCATTTAATATTTATTCCATTTTTTTAAGAAAATAGCTTACGTGCATTATTTAATGTTTAACAAAACTTTGAAGGTCCATCCCGGGCACTCCGAGCCTCGGAATCACACACCGTCAGATTTTGTGGTCTCAAAATAATTCCATAAATAAAAAATATTATATGGAAATTCATGGACATTAAAATTATTCTAGAGGGAAGATGTTAGAGTAAGGATGATATCTAAGTGTTTTTCATGAAGAGAAGTGGGAGCTTTAGAGGGTTTATATTGGAAAAGTGAGGGGAATTATTTAATATTTCACTAACTTAGCTTTTTGGAATCTGTATACATAAATACTGAAAACCCAAATCAAACCCATAGTTTTTGCCCAAGTTATTTGCCAATGGAGAGTGGAAAAAGTTATTTTTTAAGGCCAATGGACAATTTAAGTTTAATTTTAGGCTTTCTTAGGTAGAGGTGAGGCACACCCTCAAGGAAATAATTTTAAAAAGTTAAACTATTTTATTAGTCTTGGAGGGTCCACAAAGTCACCATAAAATTAATCAAACAATCCAAAAATCACATTATATTAAAGTTAAAACATATATTATCTAAATATATCATTTATAGTATTTTATTACCTTGCTATTGGGTCATTATGATGTTATAAAATACATTCTATAATTAAATGATATTTTATTTTTACCCTAAAATTTGACTATCTCGTAAAATTAGGAAAAAATAACCATTTGATAATTTCTATATCCTGAATCCAAAAATATTATTAATTTCATCTAAATAATATTATAAATATGTTAATGTTTACTTTTATAATAAAAAATTTTATTTATTTAAAATTCATTCATTTTGAAAAAAATAGCATTCAACCCATAATAAAATTACAATTATATAATAATTATATGATCAATTTTATTTTATAAATTTTTATTTTGTAATAATATTTTATTAAAATATTGTTTAATTTATAAGTCCCTTAAGTCATCAAAATATAATTCTTAATTAAATATTAACTAAAAAACTATATGTTCATTATAAACCATTTACAAAGTAGAAATAATAAAATAATTGTATATTCTTCAATATATAAAAAATTAATGCACATAATCATAATGATAAGGTCATGTTACATAACCCCATATGAAAACCACATAAGTCCTAAGGGTAAGCTGTGCGATGGTGATAGACTCTTTTGGAGGCTCAGATAACATCACTCGAGAGGTAATCTATGTTATGTATTACTTCTCCCATAGGCAATTATGTTGAAGATTAATATGTCGAATCTTGGCTTGGGATTTTTCAAAAGAGAATACCAATGATGCTAACTCTGTTCTGAGATCCAAAAAATGGGCTTCATCTAAATCCATTCTACTAGATAAGAAAATCGCTTCATTTTTCGGAGTAAATTACATTTTTTAAAGCCCTATATTTATATTGATCATTTGATCACTATTCAATGGCTATATTACCAATGATTACAATTCCTAATGGTATTATAATATCCAAAAACATAAAACCATTGAAGTTCCTATGTTTTATATAACCATTTTAGATAATAATACATTTAATTATATCAAGAATATTTTAATTAATAAATGTTGAGGTCATTACAATATAATATATGATGGTTTTAAACAAGGCTTGGTCAATATAGAGGGATTCACATTAGTAAATAATGGAGGAGAAGAGGTGATATTTTATAACTGAGGTGCGAGACACACATGTAATTACATAAAGGATTTAAATAAAATGTTAATAGAACCATTTTCATATATAGACAAGTTAAAAATTTCTATTAATTATTAGGAATTATTTTGGTGTCATCAGCAAGATTTTGTAATTTTAGGACATCTGTATCAGTGTAATAAATATATTTAATATTATTATATCACGTGTGCATGAAATATTGGAATAAATGTAATTTTCATTGATTGTAACTTTGAAACAAAAATATATAAGGATAGTTAATATGAAAATGTGTGTTTTACCCTTTAAGTGATATATGTATTATTATTGTATGAAATTTTACTGATTTGTAGTTATTGGTTGATGTGTTAAATAAATTATGTAATTTTGTTTTTTATATAATTTAAATAAACTAATTCACACAACCTTTCCTTTCCTATATAAATGAACTATTAGGGAAAATACAAATGTTTTTTTGGTTACTATAAGATATTATAGATTAGAATGAGAAAATATTTGTTAGCATTGACTGAGAATCTCGAGATCATGGATCGATGTCAAAGAGTCAAGAATAATCATTGTCCAGAAAATAAACATTATGAAAACATGAAAGAAATCATGATGTAATTTATTATTCACCAATGATTGATATATTCGTGAGGTAACACTCGTTATATATAGATTAATTCATGTTATCCTGTTCTGGCATGGATTCAATTTATCAATCAAGAAGTTCATGTTTTCCTTAAATGAACTATATATCCCTATAAATTCGTTCATTTAACCAATTATGTTACACCACATATGGTTTCCATGATTAAAATTTTTGGATAGGTTCATAAGGACCAATAACTATATCAATTTTTTATTTTATATTTCCTTCGTTCATTCATCAAATTCTTCATCATTTCCCCATTTAGTCAATGATTCTATATTTTTGGATCATCATGAGCATGATTAAACCTTTATATTAAGGATTACTATGTTAATGACGTTGGAATAAATGTATATAAAATTTATGAAGGCAAAATAGTGGATATAAGATGATGGTTTTTTGGATTGGGACCCCATTTTCTAATTGGTGGTATGAAAAAACGTGTATAGGAAACATAAATTTTGATATTAACTACTAAATTTCAGGATTCAATAATTGGAGTTATTTTTGTCTAATTTTAGCATCTCATATGAAGCTAAATATGAGTTTGGTGGTGAAATAGATCGATTTTATGACATCATCGGAATGAACCATGTCTATTATAAATATTTTATCAACATGGTGTGTAGTTTGGAAGAGAACATTTTGTTCATTTTGAAATCAAAAATATGCTATAGTTTTAGAGAGGTTATAAATATCACATGTCATGTGGAAGACACACACCCCACATGATCTTGGTTGTATGGTCAATCCATTTTGTAGATGTATATTCCCAATCATTCATTGTGACCTACACACCATGTTTCTCACCCCCACCTCATGTATCCTACATGGATGGACAACTCAGGTACATGATGTAGAGACCCGAAGCTTAACGTACATAGACATTACATTACTTTTTCATAATACTTAGTACATAACAAAAACACCCACACAAGGACCGTAATAGTTTAGTGTCTTTGGAAACTCAGAATATAATCTTTTAATCGTGGTGAAAGATCTTCAAAATCTCCCATAAAGATCTTCTTTTTTTTGTAAAACTAAATCCTTTCTTTATATCCTGGGGAAAAGAAAACATAAAAGGGTGAGCTCAAATTCTCAGTAACGGTAAACAAAAGAAATATCAATAATATCATATTCATAAGAACAAATCTTTTGGAAATCTTAATCTGCAAAAGAGATCATAATTTCATAACATGGGATAAATCATAGTAGTGAAATGTAATCCCAATAATCGTAACATAAAACATGAAACATTGTGTCATACACACATAATCATAGAGAATCATTTCTTATTAGTCAAGACTCATTTCCAAGACTATCTTAGTGGACAAAGTCCCTTTCTGAACTGAGTTCACTCCTCGTTTCAGTCCTATTTCACTGAACTTGTATAACCTACCGTTCTAGCCATGTCTATCTCATGAGATATAAAATCTTTACCCAATGCATTGGAGGGAGATATAGGTCCCACCCATCTCATAATGATACCATTCTTATGTGTGCCACAAAACCATAAACCATACATCATAGCATAACTCATGTAATAAAAATGGGAATCTTAAACATCGTGACATCATAAAACAATTCATATAAGATAAAGGGATTCATAAAAATAATTCCATCACAACATAATAAAATCAAATTTATAATAGGGATATAAACATAACCCTTTATTATCTTAGATGGAAAATTATTTTGATAAAACACTTGAACTTCATTCTTGAGGAAAATATCCTTTCTACTTCAAAAACACTTTTCCTTTCTTAACATGTCATACAATTCTACACTAAAAGAAGTTGATTAAAATTAAACATGAAAACTTGTAAAGGAAGCTTCTTGGAAATAATTTTTTAAAAATCTATTAATGTTGTATATGTTAAAAAAACATTCTTCTCGTACTTTTGTCGGAAAAGTCAAAAAGTACCTCTTATGAAAAGCGACAAAATATTCCTTAAATATCTTTTACTAAAAACTCACTGAAGGATAAAATTGGATTTAAAAAATTGTAGGTGGATGGAAATAATATTACATATTGATGAAACATGGATGTGGATGATAAAATACACCCCAGTAAATACCAAAGTATAAAAAATCTCGGATAAAAATTAGATTGGGATATTTTCCCTTACCATAGGTCCGATTTGCTTCGTAAGTGCCTGAACCTCCTGTATAATGATTTAAATAATGTCATTGACTTATTCCATAATCATACTTATTTTTATGATATCATATATGGTTCACTTATGACTTTATTTTACCCGTTCTTTTGTAAATTTCATGTTAAAGAGCATTTTGGGTAAAATCGTTTCATTTGTCGTCCGTGTTTTAACTTTTAATTATTCATATGATTACTTAGATCATGATTACTTAATTACAGAATATAAAACATGATTTATATATAATATATATTCATAATGCACATATATATAATAGATCAATAAATGGAAAGAAATACACCGTTCATGGAGACGGTAGACCGTACGTACGCATGAACATTGTTTTCGTTTCCTTATTAAGTTGAATGGAATTAAGTAGATGACATACATATATATACACATAAATCCAGTATCATTATTATGTCATAAATTTCATTATTACTTATTATATATACTTTATAATCATTCATTAATGGTTAACGTGGAGAATGAATCTCATCGCGTCATGGAGACGGTAGTCCGTACATACGCACGAACGATGATATCGTTCTCATGATCATGGAATTGTATTTGGAGTGTATGTATAGTATTTCAGAATCAATATCATTTTACAATAATCATATATAGTTAATATGTAAACCATTATACCCATCCAAGTAAGGTGGAGGTGGAAAATAGATTACACAACGGCATGGAGACGGTATTCCGTACGTACGCACGCTCGGTGATTTCATTTTCCGTAGGATGGATAGGTGGTGAAATAAGGTTGTTTCATACTTATAATAACATATCAGTATATGATTGATACTGATGTTATTACTTCATAATGAAAAAATATAATAAAAAGAAGTGTAAGAAGAAATAAAGTTGAAAGAATTGGTAACGAACATTACCTCTTCTTTGAAGCGCCTCTTTGTGATCTCCTTTTAGGACACTAAAATTGGTCTTTGAGGAATACCAGTACCTCTAGGATGTTTCTAGGGAAGTGGAGAAGAGAATTTGGTAGGGGTTGACCGAGCATGAAGGCTCAATTTTCTGTGAGGAAGAGAGGGAGGAGGTACCCTTTTATAAGGGAGGAGAGGGGCTACTTTGGAAAAACTAAAAATATTATTTTATCATAAAGTCAAGTTCGTTTTTAAATAGCTCCAAATTGATTTATTTTGATGATAAGGTGGGGATGGGTCGAAATCATGTCATCCAATAGAATTTAGATAAGTTTAGGTTCCTATTTTAACCTTATCATTTAGATTTAACATTAAGTTAAATAATTATACTTTTACCGTTTCTTCTTGTGTTCTTATACTATATGGTTAATAAACTTACAATAAGCAGAAAAACGATCCCCAAGTTGTTTATTATAAATATATATAACCTTATCTAAGTCATTTGGCCAAACCGTAGATTTTTAGGAATAAAATAACAATTAATAATATAATATTTGTTTTAAAAACTATTTTATGTCAATTTTGACACTATTTAGTAATTGATCTTTTTGAAAATCATAACAGAATTATTAGTTCGAAAAATGTTTATTAAATCAATAATAACATGTCATATTAACCTATAAAATTAGTGTAATTAATAAAAAGTCTCATATTACATTTATTTGGGTATTTATAACATCAATTATGTCAATATTGAATTAATAAGATAATTACTGCATCATCTTTGTGTAATAAATAAACTAACTTATTTAAAGTCTAAATATTACAAATAAAATATAATTATGTAGGAAATATTTTTATATTTCTAATTAATATTTATAGTCGAATTTATCTTATGTATATACCTATATTAAAAATGATTTAGTTATTAAATGTATATTTTAACTATTTTAACCCTTCTTTAAATAAATTAATAATAAATGTCCTAATCTAATCCAAGTGGGCCTAAATGGTCATATTTTATTTCTAATATTGTTTTTGGTCGAATTAAACTTATCCAATAGAATTATAACATGTGTTAGGGTAATAATAATATCATTTCTACCATTAATTACCCTATTTACTTTTAACCGTGGTAAAAAAAGTAAAAAGTTACTATTCACCAAAAATTATTTTCTTCTCATTGAACCAAATTTTACTTACTGATGTCAACCGTGTCTCTCGGATTTTTGAAATTCCACTCACAGAAGTGGTAAAATTATGTTTTATGAAAAATTCAGTTTTTTTAACTACCACTTAGTGGTTTCACTATTCATCAAAAAATGAAAGTTTCTAGAAAAATTCCAAAAAATAGACCTAAGATATATTTGATATTATGAATTCAAATGTGATCTCTATTTTATCAAATTGAAAACATATCATCTACATTTACTAATTTAAAAATTAATTCCCGTCGTCAAATCAAATAGCGTGTTTTTAAGAGATAATAACTATCAAAATATTTACACTTGTTTATAACTGGTTTAAATGTGAAATTACATCCAATGACCATAATTGTATTAAATTGTAAAAATATATTCTAAATATACTTTAAAACCACTAAAATTAATAATTTATCACTATTAATTATTTCGATTAAAAAAGTTGTTTTTAATTAAAATTTAGTAATTTTAACTATTCATCAAAAAATGAAAGCTTTCCAAAAAATTCCAAAATTTCACCCTAAGCTAATTTCGATATTCTGAATCCAAAAATTAAGTCCATTTTGAAAAATAAAATTTACAAAATTTCAAAAAGTGGTTATTACTATTCATAACGGCTAGTTTTAATAATATTTTAATAGCATATTGTTGTTTAGTGAAACTCGTTATTGCGTACTACACACGCTATATAGGAAGGTTGGGATTGCGTGTAATGCAAGGCAAGTCAAGGATGCGTGTTGTGCAAACTCCTTTTAGTATAGCGTACAACACAAGACATTAATGAAATTAAAAATAATATTTTTCATAAAATTTTGGGGTGTTACATTCTACCCCCCTTAAAATGAATTTCGCCATCGAAATTCGTCGGGGTTATAAATGGTTTACTCCTAGAAAGTATCTTTAATAGAAACCCACATCATAAAATGGAATACCAAAACCAATCTTTAAAAACAAAAGTATGAAACACAACAGTTACCCAAATAAACTAATCACTGGTTTTCCACATAGATGAAAATATGGATATGGAAGAGAAATCTAACCATCATGTTCTGATGGAGAGTGGTAGAGAACATGGCTATGGAAAAGCCAGCAATCACAAATCCATAGATTTGTGATGATCTAAGGTACCATCTGATTCATCGGATATAAGGGCACTAGGACAACATTTTTGGTTTTCAAGATCATTTCCCTAAAGTTGATAAATTAGAAGAAATACTTTCATGATTTTGGTGTAGTCTCACTGTTAGTCGTTATTTGGACAATTTCTACTTCATCTCTTAAATAAATAAAGTTGAATTTGTCATTCGTGATGTGTTAGGAGATCATGTGATAGAATGAGGGGTCATTCCATCTGTCTCAAACAAAAGGTTAGAATAGTTATCAAAAAATACGTAAGTCCATCTATAGTGAGATTAATCATATATGGTTCTTAAAATGGACTTATACTTCTTATGTTTTAATGCTTAATATAATAAAACTAGTTTCTACTAAACAGGGACTTCCTATAGGCCAGTGGTAAGCGAAAAAGGCCAGTCACACTTCAGTTGTGGGTTCGATTCCCACAGCCTTGTCCGACACGATGGGCTGTCGCCCGTCCTGCAGGTTGTCCTTTTTCTAAAACAATATTACTATAACATCCCATCAATAATATCGAAAAATACTAACTTATGTCCAACATAATCCATACCAATCTTTAGTCTTATCTAAAATACTTTGGTCGAAGCTCATTGTGTAAAGAAAATGATTACTTGTAATGTCACATAACAATCACGTGAATTCCATCATTTATCCCCATATATCATAAGATATATCTTTTTGGTCAAATTACAAACATGTAAATACCTTAATCATGTATTTTCTTGAAGAATGAATACCCATTGAACGTTAGTGAAAACCTGAATGCTTTTAAAAGCTAACACATTCCACAAACCAAAATCCTCAAAATTCTTTATAATCAAATCATGATATCACTTAGTTCTTATATCCATCATGAGCTCATGAATACTGTTAAACATTTCATTTTCTCCTTATCCCTTCATTATGCGCATATCATCATTTTTCCAAAATATTTGAATCACTTTCCATGGTTACCGATACCATAAAATTATTGAATACCACAACAGACCAATACATAAATATTCCAATATTCCATGATACTATATACAACATTATATTGGAATCCCATTACATAAACACTTAATCATTCCACCACATCGTTGTCATATTCAACATCACCAATAGTGATAGCATGTGACTTCCCTTTGTCTTTTGCCTTAAGCGGTTGCTCATGTCGATCATCACTAACCCTTGGATTAGGGCATTTATTAGCATAATGCCCCATTTCCTTGCACTTGAAGCATTGAAGTGTTGGTGGTGCGTTCTTTGCAGCCTTTTCTTTATCATTAGAAACCCTTTTTCTATTACTTTGACACTCAACTGCTCGATGACCTTCTTTTCCACACTTAAAACATTTTATAGTCCCTTTAATACAATCTCCACCATGCTTCTTTCCACACTTTGAGCATAATGAAACATTCATCTTCTTTTCATCATTATTCTGAGATTTCTCCTTGTACTCCATCTTTCGTTTCTTATCAAAACTATAAGATGGATAAGTAACACCAACTTCCATTTCTACCTTGATAGTACAACGCACAATTTCTTCTTAGCTACTGAAGTCTCTTATAGCTAATGTCCTTCGAAGACTTGGTTTTAAGCCACGGATGAATCGATCAACTTTACTTTCAGGTTGGATGATAAAGCCAGATGCATACCTTGCAAGCCTTGTAAAATTCGCATCGTATATACCAACAGATTCATCATCCTTTTTCTTTAGATCAAGAAACTTTTTCTCCATCTTTGTTCAAAGAATACGAGGGAAGTACTTATTGAAAAATAAGTTCTTGAACTCATCCCATTCCATGGACTCAATTTCATCTCTTGGCCTCGTATTCTTGATATGATTCCACCATTGATCTGCATCACCTTCCAAACGATATACTGCTATGATGACTTTATCATGTTCAGAACATTGAAGAACTGAAAATATCTTTTCAGTGGTAATGATCCATTGTTCAGCAACAAGTGGATCAGAAGACCCACTGAAAGAAGGTGGACGTTTCCTCATGAAGGACTCAATAGAATATTGTTCCCTTCTCTGCTCATTTGGATGTCCAGAATGATTAATAGCTTGTGTAAGTATAGCAATAAGATTTTTCACTCCATCTCCCATAACATTTGTTTGTTCAGGAGGACAATCATTGCATTGTCCATTACATTGATCAACACGGTTCCTTCGGGTTCCAGCCATCATCTAAAACCCAAAAAGAATAGTGTGAGAGGCAAAAATCACACTAGGGAAAACAACATAATAAAGGAGGAGTACCCTAAATATCAAACATCTTAGGTTAAATTCTAAGATCGTTACCGTAGTTCTAGGACTATATCCTATAGGTGTACTTATCCTTAGGGACATCCCAAGACATACCTTAGTAATATCTCTAGGGATCTCACTAACATTTTCGCATCCTAGTTTCCAAATGTTGACTAAACCTTTCCTCTGATACCAACTGTAGAGACCCAAAGCTTAACGTATATAGACATTACATTAATTTTGCGGAATACTTAGTACATAACAAAAACCCACACACAAGGACCGTAATTGTTTAGTGTTTTTGGAAACACGGAATATAATCTTCTAATCGTGGTGAAAGATCTTCAACATCTCCCATAAAGATCTTATTTTTTTAAACCTAAATCCTATCTTTATATCCTGTGGAAAAGAAAACACAAATGGGTGAGATCAAATGATCAGTAAGGGTAAAAAAAAGAAATATCAATCACGTCATATTCATAAGAACATATCTTTTGGAAATCTTAACCTGCAAAAGAGATCATAATTTCATATAATGGGATAAATCATAGTAGTGAAATGTAATCCCAATAATCATAACATAAAACATGAAACTTTGTGGAATACACACATAATCATAGAGAATCATTTCTTATTAGTCAAGACTCATTGTCAAGAATATCTTTGTGGACAAAGTCCCTTTCTGAACTGAGTTCACTCCTCATTTCAGTCCTGTTTCACTGAACCGGTATAACCTACCGTTCCAGCCATGTCTATCTCATGAGATATAAAATCTTTACCCAATGCATTGGAGGTAGATATAGGGCCCACCCATCTCATAATGATACCATTCTTATGTGTGCCACAAAATCATAAACCATACATTATTGCATAACCCATGCAATAAAAATGGGAAACTTAAACATCGTGACATCATAAAACAATTCATAAAAGATAAAGGGATTCATAAAAATAATTCCATCACAACATAATCAAACCAATGTAATAATAGAGATATAAACAGAACCCTTTATTATCTTAGATGGAAAAATATTTTGATAAAACAGTTGAACTTAATTCTTGATGTAAATATCCTTACAACTTCAAAAACACTTTTCCTTTCTTAACATGTTATACAATTCTACACTAAAATAAGTTGATTAAAAATAAACGTGAAAACTTTTAAAGGATTCTTCTGGGAAATAATGTTTTAAAAATCCATTCATTCCGTATAAGTTAAAAAAACATTCTTCTCATACTTTTGTCGGAAAAGTCAAAAGTACCTCTTACGAAAAATGACAAAAGATTACTTTCATATCTTTTAATAAAAAATCATCGAAGGGTAAAATTGGAATTAAAAATTTGTAGGAGGATGGAAATAATATTACATATTGATGAATCATGGATGTGGTTGATAAAATACACCCCAGTAAATACCAATGTATAAACAATCTCGGATAAAAACGAGATTGTGATATTTTCCCTTACCTTATGTCTGATTTGCTTCGTAAGTGTCCGAACCTCCTGTATAATGTTTTAAATAATTTCATTGACTTAGACCAGAATCATACTTATTTTTATGATATCATATATGGTTCACTTATGACTTTATTTTACCCGTTCTTTGGTAAATTCCATGTTAAATAGCGTTTTGGGTAAAATCGTTTCATTTGTCATCTGTGTTTTGACTTGTAATTATTAATATGATTACTTATATCATTATTACTTAATTCCAGAATATAAAACAAGATTTGTATATAATATATATTCGTAATACAAATATATATAATAGTTCAATAAATTGAAAGAAATACACCGTTCATGGAGACGGTAGACCATACGTACGCATGAACGCTGTTTTCGTTTCCTTATTAAGTTTAATGGAATTAAGTAGATGAAATACATATATATACACATAAATCCAGTATCATTATTATGTCATATATTTCATTATTACTTATTATATATACTTTATAATCATTCATGGATGGTTAACGTGGAGAATTAATCTCATTGCGTCGTGGAGACGGTAGTCCGTACGTACGCACAAGCGATGATATCATTCTCATGATCATGGAATTATATTTGGAGTGTATGTATACTATTACAGAATCAATATCACTTTAAAATAATCATATATAGTTATTATTTACACCATTATACCCATCTAAGTAAGGTGGAGGTGGAAAATAGATTACACCACGGCGTAAAGACGGTATTCCGTACGTACCCACGCACGGTGATTTCATTTTCCGTAGGATGGATAGATGGTGAAATAAGGTTGATTCATACTTATAATAACATATTAGTATATGATTGATACTGATGTTATTACTTCATAATGAAACAACATAAGAAAAATAAGTGTAAGAAGAAATAAATATGAAAGAATTGGTAACAGACATTACCTCTTATTTGAAGCGCCTCTTTGAGATCTTCTTTTAGGGCACTAAAATTGGTCTTTGAGGAAGGCCAGAACCTCTAGGATGTTTCTAGGAAAGTTTAGAAGAGAATTTTTCAGGGTTTGGCCAAGAAAGAAGGCTCAAAGTGGTGTGAGGAAGAGTGGGAGGAGGTGCCCTTTTATAAGGGAGGAGAGGGGCTACTTTGGAAAAACTAAAAATATTATTTTATTATAAAGTCAAGATCGGTCTTAAATAGCTCCAAATTGATTTATTTAGAAGCTAAGGTTGGGATGGGTCTAAATAATCTCATCCAATAGAATTTAGATAAGTTTAGGTTCATATTTTAACCTTATCATTTAGATTTAACATTAAGTTAAATAATTTTACTTTTACTGTGTCTTCTTGTGTTCTTATATGATAAGTTTAATAAACTTACTATAAGCAGCCAAAAAAAACCCAGGTTGTTTATTATAAATATATATAACCTTATATAAGTCATTTGGCCAAACCATAGATTTTTAGGAATAAAATAACAATTAATAATATAATATTTGTTTTAAAAACTATTTTATGTCAATTTTCATACTATTTAGTAATTGATTTTTTTGAAAATCATGACAGAATTATTAGTTCAAAAAAATTTGATTAAATAAATTATAACATGTCATATTAACCTAGAAAAATAGTGTAATTCATAAAAAGTCTCAAATTATATTTATATGGGTATTTATAACATCAATTATGTCAATATTTCATTAATAAGATAATTTCTGCATCATCTTTGTGTCATAAGTAAATTAACTTATATAAAGTCTAAAAATTAAAAATAAAATATAATTATGTAGGAAATATTTTTATCTTTCTAATGAATATTTATAGTAGAATTTATCTTATTTATAACCCTATATTAAAAATGATTTAGTTATTAAACTTAGATTTTAACTATTTTAACCCTTCTTTAATTAAATTAACAATAAATGTCCTAATCTAATCCAAGTGGGCCTATATGGTCATATTTTATTTGTAAGGTTGTTTTTGGTCGAATTAAACTTATCCAATAGAATTAGGACATGTGTTAGGGTAATAATAATATCATTTTTACCCTTAATTACCCTATTTACTTTTAACCGTGGTAAAAAAAAGTAAAAAGTTACTATTCACCATAAAATTTTTTCATCTCATTGAACCAAATTTTACTTACTGACATCAACCGTGTCTCTCGGATATTTGAAATTCCACTCACAGAAGTGGTAAAATTAGGTTTTATGAAAAATTTAGTTTTTTTAACTACCATTTAGTGGTTTCACTAATCATCAAAAAATGAAAATTTCAAGAAAAATACAAAAAATTAGACCTAAGATATATTTGATATTATGAATTAAAAAATGATGTCTATTTTATCAAATTCAAAACATATCATCTATATTAAGTAATTTAAAAATTAATTCCCATCGTCAAAACAAATAGCGTGTTTTTAGGAGATAATAAATATCAAAATATTGACACTTGTTTATAACTGGTTTAAAAGTAAAATTACATCCAATAACAAAAATTGTACTAAATTGTAAAAATATATTCTAAATATACTTTAAAACCACTCAAATTAATAATTTATCACTATTAATTATTTCAATTAAAAAAGTTGTTTTTAATTAAAATTTAGTAATTTTCACTATTCATCAGAAAATGAAAGTTATCCGAAAAATACCAAAATTTCACCCTAAGCTAATTTCGATATTCCAAATCAAAAAATGAACTCCATTTTGAAAAATAAAATTTACAAAATTTCAAAAAGTGGTTATTACTATTCATAACGGCTAGTTTTAAAAATATTTTAATAGCATATTGTTGTTTAGTGAAACTCGTTATTGCGTACTACACACGCTATCTAGGAAGGTCGCGATTGAGTGTAATGAAAGGCAAGTCAAGGATGCGTGTTGTGCAAGCTCCTTTTGGTGTAGCGTATAACACAAGACATTAATGAAATTAAAAATAATATTTTTCATAAAATTTCATGGTGTTACACATGAGATATATGAGTGGGACCTTAGGTTTCCTTACACATCATGACCATTGGAAGGAACAATGTGTATGTGGATTTTTACATGCCATGTTACGATTAATGAAATTTCCAATCATAGAATTTACACTACAACATATGTACCTCATAAATACATGTAGTGTACTTGTTCTAGGGTACTCTTTCTCTAATATCTCCTTCTTCGGGACTTGGGTATGGACCGATGAGTAATCCATTATATGAATAATTCTATGTAAAATTCAATGGTGGAATTTGGATTTTCCTCAGATGTATTGGGATAGGTAGAACAACAATGTAAGTTCTTTGAGATTAGATAACTTAAGATAAAACATTAGTGTGATCTCTATAGCAACCTCAAGATTATTGACCACCTAACATCACATGATGGTTAGAGAATGTTCCCTAATATCTTATATATGTCAAGTGGAACCCCTTTTAACTAAACCAACATCATGGGTATTCTATATTTGTAGTGTTACAACCTATTCATTGTGTTCATGACAATGAATGGTTCCTACACCATTCAAGGGTCAACACCATGAAACTGTGATGTGATATCCACATGGTGTCAATACCGCATGCACCTTTTATGGTTACATTGGGATACTGGTATAAAGGTAGTACAAATGCATAGATATATGGGAAAACATGGTTTTGAAACTAATTATAAAGACAATGGTCCACCATATCTTTTCTATTAGGGTTATTTAATCATGTTTAATTATTCATATATATTTTCTATTTTTTATCATGGATTGAGTTGTCTATTCATTTTATTAGTTCTTAATAATGTTTGTGGATCTTAATAGTCATATATACACTCACACATGTATGATATTTGACTTCATCTGTCATGAATTATACATATTAAAATCTTTTAGATAGTTGTTTTTTGGAACTAATGTTGATGGATCATATTAATAACTAATCTAAAATGTGATATCTGATGTTTTTTGGTTAGATATCATGAGATTTTATCTTTGTTGAATTTCTATTTTAAAATAGTTTCTAGGTTGTGACATTTTTATGTTTTGGAATTTATTTTTCTCGTTTTATTCAGTTGGTCTTTATTGTTGTACTCTAACATATTCTTATCAGTTATTGAATGCATTTACATATTGTTGTTGCTTTTTTCTACTTATAATTCTACTAAATTTTAGGGATTTTGGTATTATTTTTGGGTATAGGTACCTTATAATAAAGCCTTACACATGTTTAACGTGCATACTGGGCACTATTTTCAACCCCCCATACCGATTAGAGATTGGCTTAGGGGTGTCACTCTTGGCATACCATTAGTCTAGGTGGGCCCCCGGTAGGTCAGGTATGAACATAGTGTTATATGTTCTGAATTATCATATAGATGGTATTTTGAGTTATATGTTTCTAGGGGAATGGTTTGGAACACAGGTAAATGGTTTTAATGAGTTTCGAGTTTGACTCTCATTATCGAGGAGCCATGTGATCGTGTGGAAGTTTATGTATCCATACACATTGACTCTAACTACCAACAATTCATCTTGGTCTACCGAGACACTATATGTGGGGTATTAATGGTACATTCATCGAATAGGGAGGGGTCCTTAAATTCCATTCCCTTCTTGATTCATGTCTGTAGATATGAAAATCTATATGCAGACCCTCTTTTAAAAATTTTAGGATACCACCCTGAAAACAGTCAGTTAGAAAAATATGAAATACTTATGAGGATGACTAACACAGCGACAGAACATAAATTTATCATCTAGTCTATCAGGTACACCATTTATGTATATAATGATTAGTTCTTCCACCTATCGAGCAGTCATTAGACCCATCTATTGTTTTGAGGGCCTTTAACATATTTCACATAGTGAAATTTAAATTTCAGGGAGGATAGGAAAAAGATGCATGAAAATTTTATGTTCTATAAGTGTTTCAAATAAAAATAACACATATATTTTTTTTTGTGATTTGAATCATAATTTATTTTAGGATTATATAGATTATGTTGGTATCTTTTCATAGGTGTGGACCTCAATCGATCAGATGGGAGCAATTGAACCACCTTTCTTCATTATGCAGTTAGACTTTTCTGGAGTCTGGATACCTCGAATCAAGATGAGTTGATGCCCACCCACATAATGATTTAATAATTTTTCGAAAATAATTACTACCAATCAACCGTAGACACTATTTAGAAATATGTGATTTTGGAGCTACATTAGGGTGATATGACTAATGAAGTGCATTCTTTGGGGTTTACTCACCTCATTCCCAACTCAATCGACATGGTTTGAGATGGGTAATTCCAAGGGTGGAAGTTTTAGTATGGTATCTATAGAATAATATGTCAATTAGTGGTTTATGCTTTTCCTTACCACTAATACTTTGGCACTAGTGAAAGCCTTGGTGAAAAAGATAGTCATAATAGAGGGATGTTTGGTATCAAGATTAGACAATGGTCCCCATGGATCTGACACATCATATGTATCTAATTAACTATTGAAACCAAATCATTACACTCATAAATATTACATATTTTTATATAAATATTCATTATATAAAATTAAGATCAAAACTAAAACTATAATGGTATAATATATTTGGAAACATGCATACATAAACAAATGCTACATAATAGATCTAAATCATCACCCAATTAGTTCTCCATAACTATCATCCTTCATACAAATATAATACATAAAAACCTTTTCAGATCATGGGGAAAATGAAAAATAATAAAGGTTGATCATGAAAGGTTAGTAAAGGTAAAAAATAGATTAATAAATGTTTTTTAATCATTACATCATTATAAGTGTATGAGAACATGAGTTGAATATTTGAAAACAATACCCAATAATTCATAGATCATAATAATTATTCATTTCATAAATCTTGCATGTTCATAAGAAATGAATCATAAAGTAATAAAAAACATGATCCAAGATTGCATAACATTGAGAGAATTTCAGGGCATAATAAACAAGAATACAGATTTTAATAATCATAATAATATATATATTATATTAATTCTTCCCACTAATACATTGATAACATAATAAGAACGGGTTAACCACCTGTATACCTACTTGAGGCATCAGAAAACCACTTGTTTTGACTCCTTTAGGTTTAGGATAACCACTTTTGAAACCTATTTTATGAATGAGAAAAACAACCATGTATACTTTTATATCATAATATTTAATATATAACTAATTAATTTGAGGATTATAATGGACCCACCCATCATGAATTAAATATTCCATTATATTAAATCAAAAAGATGATGAAATATATTATAATTTCATCAAATATTATCTCATGGAAAAGAAAAAGGGATTCATCCAAGTTTTATCATCAAAATAATATCTCAAATAGAGAAATAATAAGGATTCCCTCATAGGA
Source organism: Viscum album (assembly GCA_963277665.1). Lineage (NCBI taxonomy): Eukaryota > Viridiplantae > Streptophyta > Magnoliopsida > Santalales > Viscaceae > Viscum > Viscum album. The sequence goes on from OY728126.1 coordinate 1,104,627,656, forward strand.
TCATATACTCAATGAAGTATATATAGCATCAAAGGGTGTTATCGTAGAAGAAAAATGACTTTAAAATCACAATGGATTATTTCTTGAGGAAAATACCCTTTTCATTTTAAGATAACATATTTATATGTACAATATTTAAAAAAATATTAATGAAATTTTATTATTTCAAAGTAAAAATGGAAAAATAATAATTATACTTAAAATCATTAATTTTTCATGATTATAGAAATTTTTTTGGATCATGTATGTTAAAACAATGATTCCTTTCTTGTTTTCTGTAAAATCTAAAATGTTCTTCATTCAAAGAAAAATAGAATGTTCATTTTAAATATTTTTAAAAACATTTAAAAATGGGTAAAAAATTCCATCATACTATCAATGGTTGATGGTTAAAATATTATTTAATTTTTTCACCAAAAATAATGACATTGATGAAAAATACTTCTGACCGAAAAGAAATACAAGGTCAAATTTCATTATATTTTTTTTGAATTTTTAGTAATTAGAGAATGGATAAAAAATAACAAATTTAATTTCATTAAATAATTATAGGATTATTAAATGACCAATATTATATATATGAATCATATAATTTCATCTTTGTAAATTTAATTGTACGAAATACTAGTAGAATGTGTGATTGTGTCACCAAACTCTTATCTAATGTTTGAATTATTTTTTTAGTAGTAAATACTTCTATATAATAAATTTATATTTTTAATAATATTATAAACATAGAATTATTAGACTTATAATATCATATACATTCCACTTATAACATTTCAACACAAATTTATTAATAATTAATTATTACAATCAATGTTTTAGGTTGTTAACGGTTTTGTTTTTCTGGAATACTTTGGTTCAAAAATTCTGATACATATACATAGATGACAGTTACATAATTTAATAAATTTTAATCATGATATAAATATCATATATATTCATTATATTAATATTTTTAAACATCTATAAGTGGTAGATATAAGAAAATGAATTATACCTTTCCACGAGATGGCAGTATGTAAGTACACTTGGATGCTAATTTCATTTTCTAAAGAAAATAAGGAATGAAGTATACATAATATATTATCATTATAGAATCATTATTATATCATAAATTAAATATTTATTTATTAAATAAATAATTATAAAAATCTATTAGAGGTGGTGGTGGAAAATAAAACATATCACTACGTGGAGGTAGTAGTCTATATATATGCACGAGCAATACATTAATTTCTAATTAATAGAAAAGAGGCGATAAATGGTTATACCATAATCATAATAAAATATCAGTGTATCAAAAATGTGATATTGTTCATGTTATGATGGATATATAAGGTTTATTGAATGTAGAATAAGAAATGAAATTGAAATTCCTTTGTAAAAATTTATACATCCAATTTGTGATACCTCCTTTGGATTACAACAAAAGACATGAAGGATTTCTCTTAAAAAAATTAATTTCATCTAAGATTAATTGAATGAATCTAAAATCATTTTAGGTTATTTTTTAAATGTTATATGGTCATAATTTCATGAATATTGGAGGAGATTAAATTCCATTCTATAGGGGTGTAGGGGAACACATGCAATTAATTAACATATTAAAATAACATTAAGGTCTTTAGAATGTATTTTTCTTAGAAATATACTTGTATTCAAATATCATTTAATATATGTTTTAAATATCTAAATAAATTTAGAATTATAAAAGTTTATGTAGTAGTATTTTCTTTTTTCTTTTAATGTACCCCCAAATATACATGTATTAACTTTAACAATAGTAAAACAATTCTAACATTTTTATTATTCATTATAATAAAAAATTGAGTTCACAATATTATATTATGTTACATTATCTAATTAAAATTATGGGATATATTTTATAATATTCAATTTCAATTATTTTAATATAATAATAAAAAAAAGTGAATGGAATGTATTGAAATCCTATTTTTAGATAGATGTATTTTTAAGAAATAAAAAAAATTAATTTCAATACATTCTATATAATAACACAAATATTAATGTAAAAATATTTTTTTGAATACATAATACCTATATTTAATTAAATCCATTAATAAATAATGATAATTTAATTTATTATGATAAGAACACATAAAAAATATAAAAATAGTTTTTTGATAATAAACTTTTTACCTTTAAATGATTTTATCATCATTATTATCTTTTATATCACTAAAGTATGTATTTTTATTCAAACATTCAAAATAAATTTCATTAAATTTACTTTTTAATACTAATAAATATAACATTTTTAGAAAACAATACTTAACAAGTAGGAAAATTAATTTCTTTGAAAATAGGTCATTTAGTCCTTAAATGATTTTATTTAAATATTTAATGATTATATTGTAACAATTAATTAATAAATTTTTATTTATCAAAAATTCTATAAAATAACATTATTTTATTAATCCAATTTATACCATATAATTGAATAGTTAGGGTATAATGTTATATTATATCACAGTTGGGGTTTCTTCTGAAGAATGTTTTAGAATATATCATGTTTATTTCAATGTAAAAACATATAAATCATATATTTTCCCTTTATAACCCCCTTAAAATTAATTTATCGATGTAAAATTTCTCTCTATGATATAAAAAATTATGATATCATTCCTTCATCACATATTTAGGTTCCCATATACCTTAATAGAATTTATGAAACCTCTAGAAAACATTAACAATGTTAGTTTTTATGTTTCATAGAACATCACCTCCATGGTCCAATTATATATGTAATTTTTATACATAAAATGATAATTATAAAGTGGTAATATATCTAAGTAATTTATATATGAATGATCGGGTATGATATTATTTATATGTGACACATGGAACACCTAGTAAACTTTGGAGAGCTTCAGTTGAAGTGCCATGTCATATTCTACAGTCTATAATCAATCATTAATCTCAAGGGGGAAAATGTGACTAGGGAAAATATTTTGTTTATTTATGAATCTCATAATCATACATGGTAAAAAAATTCACAAAATACATTATCACCTACACTAAATGTGATTTGTCAAATGTATTTGATTGCATAACTTTTCAGTCTACTCCGATCAACCTGGATGTGATTCTAAATGGATCTAAATTTCCCTATTATTTCATAATATATCTTAGGTCTGACATTATTTTTTCTTCTAACCTCATCTCATTTTGTTAGAGAATTTTTTTCCACATAGTTCTTTATAAGGGATCCTATAAATGATTGAGTGAAAGCTATTATCGTAAGAGAAAATTTAACAAGTTGATGGTGTTGAACTGATCCATCATTAAAATCTAGTAAATGGGATATCAAAATATCCTCTCAGGTCTGAATGGTATTATAAAATTTGCTATCTATCTAGGGATGATAATAAATACTAATACACAACTCCATATAAATATTGTTTTTGTAGAAAATTTGGATAAACCTTGGATATTGACAAGATGCAATAGAATGTGGTACTATATGCAAGCTTACCACATCATTAATATTTATCCAAGAAATATGATCAAGGTAGAAATAATTTTTGATAGAAATGATTTTTTTATATCATATTGTGTTCAACTACAACCCATCTAAAAATAGGACCTTCATATTTTTTGGGGATTAAGATGAAAAAATTAGCAGGGATGTCTTCCCATTTCTATTATGGTATAGGTAATGGATTAAATAATCCAATAGACTTATATCTATCAACATTGACATGATGAAATAAAAATTACTAAGATACATACAGTTAAATATGTCTCTTAATGTTGAGCAACCATAAATAATCTTTTATCTCTCTATACATTTCCATACTTAAATGATTAATAGAGAATGATGATTTATGAGTTTCTTTGAAAATCTATTTATTTAAATATGATATTTATGTGAATCATTCCTTATTTTGAAACCTTATCATTCTAATATAATCATTTTTTAACATTGGAATATTTGTCACCTTCTTTTACAGCTCTACAACCTCATTCTACCCCACATTAATCTTCTCATTGATAGATGGTTGAACACTCATTTCATCAACATAATATTTATCTCTTTATTTTTTTGTTTCATGTTATATAATTTTTATATTCACAAATATTGGATTTATTTAAACCCATGTCATAAAAAAACCTTAATTTCCCGTCGGGATTGCAACTGTAGGGATGAGATGGTTAAATTTCATGAGGGTGTAGTGATTTCCCTTTAAAAAATTAAATGGGAAATTAAATTTTTAAATATTCATTGAAAAAGTGTGATGAAATTAAAAACATTTTTAAGATTAAAAAAAAAATGTCTACAAATGAAATAATAATAGAATAAAATAAGAAGAAGAAGAATAAATAAATAGTTATTTAAATGATTAAGCTGTTTGGGACTAAAAATGATTTAGAAATTAACTATTAATGATGGATTAAAATAAATAATAACAAGAATTATTGAAGGTCATAAAATATTAAATTATTTGGAATTAATGAGACAATATAGATGAAATATAAGATTAGAAATAGATCTAAAATAGACCTCACACATCTACCATCAATGTCTCTGGATGATTGAATGTATTAGTCCCTTGGGTTTATCAGTATCCAATATAAAAAAATGGTCACTTTCGTTATTTGTTATAGAAAAAAATTAAATATAACAAGCACCATATATTTAACGATAAAGGTATAAAGATAGAAAAAAATATTTCATTTCATTTTTAAATGGAAATGTTAAAAAAACCATTGTCTTTTTCATTAAAATTAAAAGGATCCAAATTTTGGCAAAAGATGAGGGATGATGAGATTTATAGAAAGAAGTATATTTTTATATTTGTTTTAATTCTAAAAAAATATGTAAATTTGTAGGATAGAATAGGAATATTAGAAAATAGTGGGAAGATAAATTTTTTTGGCACACACACTAGAATGATAAAGTGGATTTTGATAGATATACCTTTAACATAAATTTAACAATGTAGTATTGAAGATAAAATGATAAAGTTAGTTGTTGTGTCATTATATGTATTTCAAAATTATTCCAAGGACTCTATTTATAGGTTAAAACTATTAATAAAGTTCTAGAATCTATTTGGGTTCATTAAGTATAAAATATCCACATTAGATATACTATTACAACATTAGAATCCATTCTTGGTTTATTCTACTAGACACCATTGGGTACCTAGAAGTCTCAAGAATGTTGCTAGTGGGCTCCCTAAAATTCTGTCCTTATATCCTACAGCCACTGAATATCCCGCGTACCTCCACCAACTATTTTATGGTCACATATAGAGAAAATTTTAACTATAAATTATAATATTCGGTTAGGTGCACCTCTACTAGGTATTTTGTGGGGTCCTATTATGTGGGAAAAGAGATGGACATTCCATTGGTTTTTCAGTGGCACTGCACTAGATGGATGATGATAACATTATACTTTTACTTCACAAAGTTACTTATCCACTTCCTTAAAAATTAATTCCTACAACATCGAAAAATCATAAAATTATTCTAAATATCTTTTAACTCATGTTCATGGTTCTATTAAAGAGCTATATTATGTGTTTTTCAACATTTCTTCACATCACTTAAATTAATGTATTAAAACAAATTCAGAGTGTTTTTTATCATAATATTCATTTAATTCAATTAGTAATTGAAATATAAACATTTTGATGAATTTAATATACATTAGTAATAATTAAAACTATAATATAATAATATAAAGAGAAATAATTACCTGATACCAAGATAATGATATATTATCCCCCTTTAAAAATGAAAATTAACTCATTCCATCATTTTTCTAAACCGAAAATAATATAAGACATAAAAAAATAAAGGCTAGTAAATTTATCCATATAATATTATAAAAAAAATGAGTTAACAAAGGTTAAGGAATAAAAACATAACTTTAAAACTACAATAATCATCAATAATGATATTTTTAAAGTGATGAATATAAATTTTTAAAAATAGTTGGAGAAAATTAAAAAATTTATCAAAAATATTTTCAATAATGATCAGGAATATAACTTTTTTCCTGAAAATATTTTGTGAAATGTTGAAAAATATTTTTACGAAAATATATTTTTTTTGAAATTTTTCTAAATAAAATATATTTCGGAAAAAAAATTAAAAAATAATTTTGAATAAGAATTTTAAAATGAATTTTTTTATTCATGGAAAATATTCGTAATAACATGATGAGATTCCCATTAATTAATTGTATATGAAATATAAAGGGATCATCTTCATTGATGAAAGACTAAAATAATGAAATATAATAAATAAAAAATAAATAATTTTGGAAAATAATTTCTTTATTATATTTTTGAAAGGATTATATTAATAAACTATAGAAAATTCCCCATGTGTGAAACTGCATATGCAGTAAAGGTTAATTCACCATGGATAAGATATAGAATGTATTAGGAACTGATGAAAAGTTTTGAGATAAATCATATGGGTCTTTTGTTCATGAGACTCATAAATAAGGATGTATGAAGAAAAAAAAATTATTTATTTTATTTTCATGCTTAAATTAATTGTCAAAAAATATGAAAAATTTTGATTTTTTTTATATTTTTAAAATAAATTACCGAATAAATGGAATATATGAAGATAAAACATCTAATGATTTCTACTAAATTATTAGATAAGTATCACATGTTTTTAATACCTAAATCACTTTTGATGAATTCAATGAAATCTAGAGTAAGGGGTTTAGTGAAGTTATTTACAATTTGAAGGCTTGTAAAAAACAATATATTATAATATAACCCTTTTGAAAATGATATCATTGAAAATGGATCCTAAAGTCATTTTACTTAGTTTGAGAGTGTTATATATGATTTTTAGATATATTTATTGCACTAGTGTTGTCATAAATTATAAGAATGGAAGAATATATTATTCTAATTTCAAAAAAAGTATATTTTATCCATATAAATTTCTCCCAATGACTCTTATTGGATATATATTCCAATTCATATTTAGAAGGAGGAAGATAATTTTTATTTCAACTAGCCCAAGAGATAATGTAATTTCATAGTATATGATAAGTTCCACTATGAATTTTTCTGCATATTTAGGGTCCTCCAAAATTGTAATATAAAACTCAAGAATGATCAAAATTTGTTTTAATAAAATAAAATAATATGAGTTTTTTAGTTTCTTTCATATAAAAGAAAATTTATTTTAATGATTCAAAAATAAATTTCTTTATATTAGATTGAAATTAGGAACAATGGAATACACTAATCATATTATCTGGATGGGTCATAGATAGGTAAAGCAGACATATAATCATACATAACTAGATCTTGTTGTTGAGTGATTAAATGGAATCCTCCAATATAAACATATATGTTATACTTTGGTCTATATAATTTCTTATGCATGATCCATTCCAAACTACATAAAAATAAATTTGTTACTTAATTTTGTTTAAAAAGTTTCCATAGGAATATTTTGAAATTTTAAAACCAACACTGAATTTATTTTCTCCCAAAAAACTCATTTCATACTATTTATTCATTAAAATAGGATATTTTTTCAAAAATAATTTATTTAGTTAAGATAAAAATATCATCTAAAACCTAATTTTCATTTGTCAATATATGATTTTAAAATGTTTTCATAAGTAGGGTGGATTTTACATTTTTCATTTGGTTTTAATTTGATAAAATGAATTTAGTTAAACTCCCCTACGAAGCCAAAAGATATTATTTTTAGAATATTGACTTTTAGTTAACTTAGAAACAAAATTTTGAAAATCAATATTCTCAAAACCATTTTATTTTTCCAAAAAAAACATTTTAAAAAATAATGCATTTGAGAAAAGAACATCTGAAAACCATTTTAAAATTATTGAAATTAAAATGGGAAGTGAAATTCAACATGATTCTACCATATTCAAGTCAATAAATAGTATAAATGGTTTCACCATAGTAAATACCAACTAATTTAATATAGACTATTTCAAAAAAAATCATTTTATTGATAAAATTTTCTAGTTCATTAATTTTTTTTCAAAAAGAACAAAATTATTCCAACAATAGGATTATTATTGGGTAATTTATTATGAAATTAAACATTGTTACTTTATAATTCATTCAAGTCCTCCTACGTGAAATATATCAAATTATAAACATAAAAGAATCATCAAGGGAATGGGGTTCATCATGAGAGATAAAATAATGATATTCAAACTATAGAGAACCAAGCCCTTGAAACATATTATTTCATTATTATTAATGAAAAATTAAATTAATTACAACCGAATGATAATGGGACTTAGATTCTTTCGAATACATGGTATGGAAATCATCAAAATAAACTAAAATATGAAATATTTATTTTTATTTTAATTCTATTTAATAAGCTCATAAATATAATTGAGCTCCTCCTCCAAATTATTCTTTGGGTATTTTCATAAAGACCAAATTAAGGGTAGAGTGGAAACTAAATTAATTAAACTATACAATAGGAGGGAATGATATTTGAAATTGAACATTCTGGGTAACAGTGACAAAAAACAAATAAAGAACGAGGAGAAAATTCAATTTGAGAACCACTACATCAATAATAGATCCCAAAAACCTCAAGATCCACCCATGAAACCCACTTCAAGGAAGCACGTTGATTAATTATCTTAACTGATGTCGTCATCTTCATTATCACAGTCTTTATCATCATTATGTTGTTATCCATGCCAAACATTGTCACCACATCCATCACCATCCCATGAGATAAAACCAACCATCAACTATCATCATCATGATGAAACAGATGTGAAATCACTAGAACTTATGGAATAAAAAACATGATCTGTCAGAAGAAATATCACCTTCCATAGATCGAAAAACAAACTGATCCATCAACCACTTCATCTATTACCAGACCTCATATCCTATTTCTTGCTACCAGCATGAAAAAATATCCAAATTTATCAATATCGGGAACTAAAACAGAGAACCATACCATTGAAAAATAACCAATTTATAATCCGTCCAAACCAAATAAAAATAAATAGAAGTGCACAAAAAATGTATAGTACTATGACAGTATAAATTCTACTACAACTGTTAAAGAAGAAAACCAAATAGGTGAAAAATAAATAAACTCTGACAAAGAAAATGCACTAAATCTCCCACTATCCCTCCTCCGTTACCATCCCATGAGTCCCAAAACTGGCATCTAGCCTGAACAAAATGGGGTTGATCACAATGTGTTGTAAAAAATGTATGAGTAGAAGATCCAATTCAAAATCCAGCTCTAATGTCAACTCAATCCTCCAGAGCCACTGGCAAAAAACCCAATCTAGAAGTCACATGAAATGATAAAGGATGAAAGAATAAAAGTTATTGGATAACAATGTTCCGCCAATTAACAACCTCAGTAGGAAGGTGAAGAGGATAAGGGAACAAAAAGAGAAAAGAATGTAGGAAGAAGCGAGGAACACCATCACTGTCAAACAAAATAGAAAATCCCAGAGAAGGGAGAGGAAGAGAAGGTAAGGGGAGGAGATGTGAGAACCTTGATTAGCGAGAGGAAGAAGCTACTAGGGGTAAAGAAGAACTGGAAGGAGTGGGTAAGGGGGAATGGGGAGACAATGTCAGAAGTGGCGTAGAGCCACCCTATCCGAATCACCACGGGAAGAAGCCCTAGATCAGGGAGATAGGAGAGCAAAGCTACTCAAAAGTCGCCTGTCATTGTGCCCCTAAAACTGAAATGGAAAATGCTGGGAATACATCAACTAAATTTGGGAGCTAAAAATACTTGTAATTGAATAAATGTTATAATGAAATAGAAAACATGATTCATATGTATAAATAAATATCATAAATGAAAACTATCTTGAGTTATCAAATAAATGCATAACATAAATAAATAGTATCATAAGATAATAAAAACATATGAAATGTGGAAGAAAAATATATCAGAACATAAATATAAGTAAAATCTAACTACATAAACAATATCACTTAGTGCAAAAAGTCCCATAATGGATTATATTTACACCTAAATCATATATAAGACTGATCACATTACAATTCACTTCTTTATTTCAACCCTATATAACTATTTTAAACAAGTGTTTTATTTAAAATTAAAAATATCATCTCAAATTTAACATCCCATTTTATTCAATTATTAAATTTTTATCAATGTAATAAAGGTCAATTATTCTTGTATTGGATATTTTGTTATAGGAGGAGGTGATTTCAAGGGTCTTAGATGATCCAGAAAAGAAATTGACCAATCTACATGGAATATTAATGACATATATCCAATGTTTTGCACATTTTTTATACTAAGTCAATTTAAATAGGCTGAAGATTTATGGTCTTCTTCACGACATCATGGGATACAACTCATCTCAAAGAACCAAATACCCATTACGTTATTAAGGGGTCCATTAGAACCAATCTATATAGGAGAGAAAATCTAAACAAATTCAATGATTTTGTTTTACATTTCATCCATATCTCGCACTGTAATCCTTCATTGGCCTCTAAATGTCACATAGAGATAGTCTGAATTCTTTGCTAAACCTTTTCTATTTTATTTCCAACTCTTGATAATTCCTTTTACTAACCGAAAACCAATACACAACTTGTATCTCAAAACTGGGTGCCCAAAACCACTCTGCATTTTGGCTATAAATGGACACCTTGGGCACCCCATTTGGAAGTTTTTCCAAGGAGTGAATTTCTACACTTCAGAGTAATAGAGGAGTAATATAACCACTTTATAGATTCTAGAACTCCCTATACTCATAGGGGAGTTCTTTAAGTAAGAACCCCTTCACAGATTCCTTCATGTCCTTCTCATGTTGTAGTATATGCCTTTGTGAAATAAATATATATTTTTTTATTAATTAATTTATTATTTTTTTTATTTTTTTTCAAATTTCTTCTACTGTTAATCTTCTTAATTGTGATAGAATCCAGAGTGGAAATGATATTGTGTTTTCCCTTACTAATCCTTTTTACATAAAAAACTTTTCCATGATGACTACACCGCCCATGGAAGCATAGTACTTTTTAGTAAATGATCATCATATATCCTTCTTCATTCATTAAATTTGAATCAATGAGGTATTTTAATTCACATAATATCATATATTTATTGAGTGTTTAATTTAAATGTATCTAATCAAGAAATTGAACAATAAACACAAAACAAGCGAGGTAGAGAATTGTGTGAATTGTGAAAGTGCGAACATAATCGATAATTCAAAATCACACAGGATCAATTTATGGATTTAAAAAATAATTTATAAACTCAATTAGTCACCATTTTCAGAATGGAAATGTGCCTTAATTTATCACTAAGCATAATCTTTCCTAATAACATCAATCAACGTATGGTGTTGCAATTACATCTCGTAAAGATATCCAAGGGTTTAATTCACTTAATCTTTGTGTATAAGATAATTCTCATAGGGTTTTGGGGGTTAATAATTTAGGGGATCATAATTATGTGGATGTTATTTTAAATATTAATTTTTAATAAATTATTTAAGAGGTAGAGTTACATTAATTATGCCTTATTAAAATATTTTGAAAAAAAATATCATCTTGTTGTGTCATTTTAATCGAAATTCATATCAAAAAAATTCAATCTTCTTCCAATGAAAATTTTATAGATTTATTAATGATAAATAACCCCCATAAAATTATTTATTGTTCTTATTTAATTTAATTTTTTTTCAGAAAACCAATGCTCTGTTGTTAAATTTACTTCCTCTTTCGAGAGACGACCTTAGTCAGCGACTCTGTTGCATCTATGTACCCAGTAATCATATATCATTTGAAAGAACCCAGAAAAACACCTTTATAATTGGAATCATTGTTGAGGATACAAGTAATTATTTCAACCAATTAGATGTATTTATTTTGTTTTACATTTTTTTCTCTTCTTCATTTGTTTCTTTATTCTTTTCGCAATCGGATTTTTCATTATTTCTTTCTTTCTTCTTTTTAGTCTCCTTCTATTTTCTTCTTCTTCATTTTGGACCATCAACTCAAAATAAATTTTTTTATTTTACCATGTTACATATTCCCTTATTTCATGTTTACTTAATTTATGAAATGAACAAATTCTCAAGATCTCATAGATCATGACCCTGAGATTGAACATATCATTCAAGCTTGAAACATACATTCTCAATCTATGAGAAGTTTCAACATTCGACAAGTTAGATAATCCTCCACTCCAAGTACCTCGAAAATGAAAAAACATCTAAATCCAACATAAATAAAGAACCAATGGCTAATAATAATGGAAATTAACTTAATAGAACCATTCGATAATTGGCTTCACCTAATATTAAATCCCACCAAAATTGTATTGCTTACCGAAAGCTTGAAATGAACTATGAACTGAAATCTGGACTAATTCACCTTATTCCAAAATTCCATGGATTATATGGTGAGGATTCAAACAAAAATTTAAAATAATTTAATGTGGTTTGATCAACCATAAAACCAAGAAATGTTTCAGAAGATAAAATCAAACTAAGAGCATCCCCATTATCACTTGATAGAGGTGAAAAAGATTTGATGTATTATTTACAACCTGAATATCTCACATGTTGGAACGATTTGAAAAAAAATTCTTTTAGAGATTTTTTCCATAACCAAGGACCACATCCATTAGTAAGGATATATAAGGGATTATGAAATCCCAAGGGGAGTTAATGTATGAGTATTGGGACTGATTCATGAAGTTGTGTGCAAGATGCCCACTTCACCAAATCTGTGAGTAACTCCTCATCTAGTACTTCTATGAAATACTCACACCTATGGAGAGGAGAATGGTAAATGCTGTTTCTAGAGGAGCATTGGTAGAAAAGACCTATGTAGCTTCACATGCATTGATTGGAAAGATGACACAAAACTCCCAACAATTTGGTGATCGAGGTACACCACATGTTAGAGGAGTACATTAGGTAAGTCCTTCATCTAATGAAAGTCAATTAATTAATACTAAGTTAGGTGAATTAACAACTATGGTGAGGAGGATTTCTCTAGATCCAAAGAAATTAGAACCCCCTTCTTCAAGGCCAGGTGTAATTTTCACTAACACAAGCCACCCAACTGTCTTTTTCTCCCAACTACAAGAAAAATAAGATTGAACAACAGTGTTTCCTAGGAGACCATATCAGAATCAACAAAAACCATATCAAAAAAATCATGATTCCATCGATACAACATATAATCAATGTTGTAAGGATCAATAAAACACAAGGTATGCCTTTAGACAATAACAAAGGACCCCCTTTCAACAAAACATCTAGTAGCTTCCATAATACCAACAAGGTTTACAACAACACCAAAGGCAATTTAAATCCCAAGCATCTACAATTATACAACAAGGGAATAACCAATACAAGGTAGATTCTATCACTAATTATATTTTAGAGCAAATTTTTCTTAATCAACAGATTATGCTGAAGAGTCAAGGTTCATATTTGAGATAGTTGAAGACACAAATGAGCCAGATTGCCATGGCCCTCCATGAACTGTTAAGTAAGGATTCTTGATATCTATCTTCCATACTGACTCTGAATCCCAAGGGTAATGTTAGTGTCATCACATTGATAAGTGGGAAGAAATAAACTGATACATATTCACCTATCATTCAACTAGGATTTACCACAACTCTGGATAATCCCCATTCTATACCAACTTATGAGAAATCTAAGTAAAAAGATTAATTATAGAAAATGATTGACAATGTTCTTCCTAAACCCCTTCCATTTCAAAATACAGTTCTACAAACCAAAATTATCGTTAAATAAGAAATGAAAAAAAGGTTTTTGAAACATTCAAGAATATGGAGGACAAAATACCTCTACTTGAATCCATCAATGAAATCCCAAGGTATTTCAAATTCCTAAAAGAACATTGTACAAATAAAAGAGGTCTCATGGAAAAGGAGAGGATCAATATATGAATGAATGTGTCAGTACTCATTACCCCAACTTTAGAAATTCCAACAAAGTGCAAAGATCTAGGGATATTCACCATCCCAAAAACCATGGGGGAGTTTCACTTTTTGATGCACTTTGTGATTTAGGAGAATCCATAAAATTGATTACTCACTATGTGTTCTCTTCTTTATAGGATGGTTAGTTGAAGACAATAAGAGTCGTGGTGCAGTTGGGAAAAAGAGATACAACATATCCAGTAGGATTCCTTGAGGGTGTACTTTTTCGGGTAAGAGACATGATCTTTCCAGCATATTTCTACGTACTTAACATGGAGGATGGTAAGGTAAGTTCTCATGCTCCCATTATTTCATGTAAACCATTCCTCAAAACTGAAAATCTATCATAAATTCCAATGAGGGTGCACTTTATAAGGATTCTGGTGAAGATGTTGTGAATGTTAATATTATAGACTTCATGAAGTACCCCTGAGAGGATCATTCTTCCTTTTTAGTCTCCCATTTTGAACCACAAATTAAAAACCCCAAAGAATTTTATAGTCCTATTATTAAAAAGATTATGAGTACAAGTTCTAGTTTGATGTCTAATATCACTTACACACATTATTCTAATGCACAAAATTCGCTTAGATTTGATTTTGAAATGTGCTCTTACATTTATTCTGATCATGTGAACACTGATTATGACATGGGTATAGAATATACTAATGGTTTTGATGCATTATTCTCTAATGGTGATGATGATGATGATTATGATACTAATTTTCATTGTTCACATAATTCGGTTCGGTCAATGTCTCCATCTATACCTCACCCCCTAAATTGGAACTCAAGCCATTGCCACCAAATCTAAAATACTAATACTTGTTAAGTAGTGGGAAATAACGTTTTATCATTTCTATCAATCACCCTTTTGAACATGAATAAAAACTATTGATTATTTTTAGGGATAACATTAAGGCAATAATGTGGACCTTGGCTAACATATCATGTACGAGACCCTCTATTTCATGTATAGGATTTTTTGTAGGATGGGTCCAAACAGGTTAGGCATCCTAAAAAGAGTCTCAATCCACCTATGTTGGAGGTTTTTCAAAAAGAGGTTGAATTTTTTTTCAAGGTAGGTATAATCTACCACATTTCAGATTCCTAGTGGGTGAGTATTATTCAGGTTGTACCTAACAAAAATTGGTGGTACATTTGTTAATAATGATAAAGAATAGTTTTTTCCAATGAGGTTGAAAACATTATGTGTTTGTGCATTGATTATAGGAATATAAATCAGCCTACTCGCAAGGAAAACTTCCCACTCCCATTTATTTATCAAATGCTTAAGAGAATAGCTGGGAAGACACATTATTGATTCTTGGATGCATTTTATGGATATTTTTTTAATTTGATTGCTCCAGAGGATCAGGAGAAAACTACACTCACCTGTCCCTTCAGCACATTTTCCTACCTGTTGATGGCATTTGGACATTACAATGCCCCAGGTACCTTCCAGAGATGCGTGTTGAGTATTTTTTCTATTTTTACTGAGATGAACATGGAGGTATTTGTGGATGATTTTATTTTGTATGAGTCTTCATTTGATTACTATATATCTACTTTGGGATAGGTGTTTAATCGTTGTATTGAGAATAATTTGGTCTTGAACATTGTAAAGTGGCATTTTTTGGTAGAGCATGACATTTTCTTAGGGCATGTAGTGTAAAGACATGGGATAGAGGTTAATGGATCTGTGTTAGTTATTATTTAATCCTTACCATGTTTTTAATTTGTGTGTGATGTTAGCTATTTACTAGGGAATGAAATAATTTTTCAGTTCTTCATCTATGAATTTAGTTATAATTCACTTCCTATGTACCAATTACATTAAAAAAAATTTGATTTTGAGTTTCATGATTTATGCAGTACATCCTCTGATGATCTAAAGAAGTGGATGACCACTCCACCGATCATTCAATGCCAATGGTGGGAGATTCCTTTTGAGCTTATGTGTGATATCACCAACTTCTTGGTTGGAGCTGTCTTTTCACAGAGGGTGGAGGGAAATTAACATGTGATTGACTATGCATAGAGGAAAATGGATTCAACCAAATAAAACTACATAACAACAGAAAATGAGTTTTTTTTTCTGTCATATATAGTTTAGATAAATTCTATTCATATTTATTGGGCTCTAAAGTAGTTGTTTTTTCTTAGCATGAATCCCTAAGGTACCTTCATGAAGAAGCCATATGCAAATACCAAACTTATCCAATGGATGCTCCATCATGAACTAGATATTGAGATAAATGAAAAATAAGGGTTCAGAAAACCTAGTGGAAGACCACATGAGTAAGCTTACTCAAACACTAGAGGGAAACACCACTAACTAAGTACCACTTCAGGACACTTTCCTCGATGAGCATCATTATTGCATCTCAGGTATTCATCCTTGGTATGATGATTTAGTGAACTACCGTGCTGCATATGAAATCCCAATAAATTTAATGAAACATCAAGTCCAAAAATTAAAGAGTGAGTTAAGATTTTATGTTTGGTATGATCCATACATCTAGCACAAGTGTAGTGATCATGTTATTAAGAGGTGTGTTCCTGACCTTGAGTTTGACTCTATTCTGCATTTTTTCTATACAGTTTTATATATAAAACAATATGGACCCCAACGGACCGCTAGAAACGTTCTTGAATCTGAATTATATTGGCCAAACTTATTCCATGATGCCCGTCATTTTTTCAGGTCGTGCTCTCATATTCAACATACTGGGTACATTTATAGGAGACACAAGATTCCCCAACAACCCATTCTATTTTGTGAGATGTTTAATGAATGAGGCATTGATTTTGTGGGTCCTTTTCCATATTCATTTCATTTCATGTTCATTTTTCTTACTATTGATTATTTTAGTAAATGGGTGGAGGTCAGGGCCACTAGGACTGATGATTCACATGTTGTAGTGAACTTTTTCAAGACATAGATTTTTGTATGTTTGTTGTACCAAAGGCCATCATATGTGATCAAGGGACACAATTCTACAAAAATAATTTGGATTCCATCGTTCAGATGTAAGGGGTGGCACCCAAAACGATAACACCATACCAGACCCAAACAAATTTCCAGACTGAGGTTTTGAATTGGGAGTTGAAAAAAAATTGGCGAAAATCATGAAACTGAATAGGATATATTGGATTAAGGACATTAATGATTAGCTTTGGGATTGTATGACTGCATACGAGATAGCCATAGGTATGTCCCCATTTATTATTATTTTTTGTAAAACCTATCATCTATCTGTGGAGGTTGACCATCAGGCATATTGGGCTATAAATAAATGCATCATATATTAGGACCATGTTGGAATCCAAAGGAAGCTACAAATTCATGTTATTGAGGATATTTGATTGTCTTCATATGAGAAATCAAGTCTCTATAAATAATGTTCAAAATAATCTCATGAAAAAATGATCCTGAAAGGAGAATTTCATGTTGCAGAGAATGTCTTTCTCTATATTTTCGGACTGAAGATGATGCCTAGTGAGTTGTGTTCCAGGTTGTTAGGTATTTATGTTCTGACTAATTTTTTTCATTATGGTGTAGTGGATATCACACAAGAGAACACATGAATGCTCCTTACAGTTAATGGGAATGTATGAAAAAATACATTGAAGGAATTTTTATTGATGTAGAGCATTTCAACACACTGCATGACTCCATCATCACTTAAGCATATCAGGCAGTTCCAAACCTTTTCTCTTTTATATTATTTTTCCTATCTAAAATTTTTAATTTCACTTACACATATCATCTCATGGGTTCTCATTGAGAATAATTAAATATTTTAAATGCTGGGGAGGGAACCTTTTAGTTTTTTAAATTCAATTGTTTTCAAATTTTTCAATGAATAAAAAAACAAAACATAAATAAAAAGAAAACAAAAAGTGAGTTGTTTCTAATTTTGCGTGTTTATTTTTCAGTTTTTTGAGTGTTTTTGATACATTTGAGCTGAAATGTTTCACATCACGATTTTAAAATCAATATTAATAAGAGAATAAATTTATCCCACGAAACTGATCTTAAATGAATACTGAAATTGACTTCGTTTCAAGTTCAAATCATTAGTAATTTCAGGAAAAGTACTCTGATTTTTTAATTCTATACCACATCTCCCTATATTTATATTTTAAATCACTTTATTGTGTGGCTTCTATACAATTAGTTTTATATTCATTACATTCACCTCACTTTTTGAGAGAACCAAACCATGATCGATTTAACCAAAATTTAATTTATTCATGTCAAAACATGAGGGTTTGAGGTACATGTGTTTTAAATGATTGAGGAATGTCTTTGGTATTAAGGGAAAAATTTCCTAATAATCCTTTTTATAATGGCCTACCTTGAACATTTATTCCTTGTATCCCTTACAAAAAATGTACAACCTATTAGGATAGCCACACTATAATCCAATTTTCCCTATCCAACATACTCTTGATGTAAAATTGCATAATTTAGTTGAAAATAAGTTTAGGGGAAGCTTTCTTGTGTTGTGATACCACATATTTTGATACTTTGGGTTGAAAATTAAATTTTAAGAGATATGTTTTCTGCAAAAAAGGATTATGTTGAAATCTATGACTTTTCTCGAGCATTCATTATATGAAGAGTTATTCCCTTTCTGAAGTTTCTAATAGAAGATTCATGTGGTGCCTATCTGGATCTTTCAATAATAAAATGATTTATATGATTGAAATTTTTTCTACATTGTGTGCACATTCCATTATTTTTCATTATGATGAACATGAATTGATGCTACGGGGATTGGCGAGGAGACCATATTTAAGGGAGAATCTGAATAATGCAATTTTTATTCAAAAAGATGTAAGCCCTAACCATTTATCCTCATAATTTTTCACATCTAAATACTTCTTACTAATAGCCACGGAACAATCATGAAAATTCCACATGATAAACATACGTCCTTAACTCACATTGGGTTGTGATGTAGAAATTTATCAAGCCTGTGGTGACCCTTGTATGAGTTTGGAAGAGAAAGACATTTTTTAAAATTATAAATTTGTTTGATATGAGAAAATTCAAGTGTGGTAATTGTTTTGTGCATTGTAGGATAAATGAAGTTTAAATATATTGAATTATAAAAATGGAGATCTTGAACTAATGGTTTTTATGAGATATGATATCTTTTGTTTCATGGTGTGGAATTGTTGAATCTCAATGATATGTGTTTTATAATTTGTTTTGAGTTGATATTGATGATTGATTTTAACAATTGTTTTTGAAATACATGATATGCGGTTTTTCTCATGAGTGAAAATGGGTAAGTGTGCCGGTTTGATCACATCACAATTCACTGCATTATTTCACACCAACATCACTATTTTGAAGTAGCTTTGTATTTAAAAATAAAAATATTATCTCAATTTTCACATCCAATTTCATTCAATTATTAAATGTTTATCACTATAAAAAATGGAAATTATTCTAGTTTTGGTGATTTTGTTGTAGGAGGAGGTGATTTGTAGGGTCCGAGATGATCTAGAAGGGATATGGGCTAAACTGTATGGATGCCCAAGGACTTCTGTCCACAAATTTTTACAATGGTAAAAATATGTGCATCTAAATGGGTGGATTTCTTGTGTCCCACTCCAAAATATCAAGTGATATAACTCATCACAAGGAACTAAATCTCAATTCAGTCATTAAGGGTTCCATCCGAACCAATCTGTGCACGGGAAAAAAATTTCATGATGTCAATGATTTGGTTTGGTATTTTGGCCACATATCATGTTTTAATTCTCCATTGGCCACCAAATTTGACATAGACATATTAAAGATGATTTCCTACAACTATAATATTTTTTCCAACTTTAGATTATGAAATACACCAACACAAAACTGATACAAATGTTGTATCTCGAAAACGGTGTGCCCAAAACCACTCCACATTTTGGCTATAAATTGGCACCTTGGGCAAGCCATTTGGAAGTTCAGAAAAGGAGGGAAGTGATTCCATTTGGTAGTTATAAAGGATTAACATAATCCACATAGATGTTATAGAACTCCCTATAATCAAAGGGGGATCTCTTGGAGTAATTATCCTTTCACTAAGCCTTTCTCTCAATCTCATGTTTTAATATTTTTCATTGTGTAATAAACTTATTTTTTAATCTTTTATTTCTTCTATTTTCTTTTAATTTTTTCAAATTTATTCTTCTCTTAATCTTCATAGTTTGGATAGAATCAATATTAGAAATCATTTTTGGTTTTATCGTTTCAAAACCATTGCACAAGAAAAACATTTAAACGATGACTACACCGTCCATGGATGAGTAGCTCTTTTTAGTAATCGATCAAGATCCATCCTTCTTAATTTATTTATTTTTAATCGATGATCTATTGTAACTCACATAATATGATATATTAATAGAGTTTTTCATTTAAATAAAACTAATAAATAAATTTAACAATAAACACAGAACACCCGATGTCATGAATTTTGTGAATTGTGAGAGCGTGCACATAATCGGTAATTCAAAACCACACGGGATAAATTTATAGAGATAAAAAATAATTCTTAAACTCAATTTTTCTTATTTACACAATGGATATGTACATTAATTTATCAATGACCATAATATATCCGTATAACAGCAATCAAAGAAGGGTGTTATTATTACATGTTCCGATGATATCATAGGGTTTAACTCACTTAATCTTTGTGGTAAAATTAATTATTGTAGGGTTCAGGGGTTAAAAAGTTATGGGATCATAATTAAGTGGATATTAGATTAAATTTTAATGATTAATAAATGATTTAATAGGTATATTTATATGCATTACAACCTTTTAAAATATTTCTTAAAAAACAATTTATTGTGGTGTCATTTTACTCTCCCTTTATTTCAAAAATAATAAAAATAATAAAATCTTCTTCCAGAAAACATCTTATAGATTTATAAATGATAAAAAATCTCAATACATTTAATTAGTGTTCTTATTTCCTTTTATTTTATTTTCATAATACCTTTAATATGTTGTAAAATTTACTTCCTCTATTGAGAGACGATGCTGGTCAATCACTCTATTGCACCTAAGTAACCAATAATAACATATCCTTTAAAGTATCCCATGAAAGAACCTTTCAATAAAATCCCATAATTCCAAAAACATTATCCAATATTTGGGAGCACTATCTATGAACAAAAATCCTAACAAGTAAATTCTTACATTCACTATATTATGAAAACAAATCATAATGTATAAACATAAGAATTTACCACAAATATAAATGGTTTTCATAATCTTTCCTAATGTCATAATAAAAGGTTATTTCACAAGGAAATTGATTAATGAACATAAATTGTGAATTAACCCATTAAATAAAGGTATAATTTTATAGGTATATATGTAAGATACATAGATTAGAAATTTAGAATAAATTTATAACATAAACGGGTTTTTTCATTGATGAAAACATATTAGGAGACCATTTAGAATATTTATTTAAAAAAATACCATTTTTAAATCAAAATAACTTATTAAAATCATAATATGTTGAAAATAATATATTTTATATTTTATTTTAAAAAAACAAAGATACATGTAGAAGATGTTTCAAATCATTAAGTGGTCGTGATGGTGGAAAATTTTATTCATATTGTATAATATAAAAAATTAAAATATTATCACTTTTGTAACAAAGTAAAAAAGATATTTATTGAACTAAAAGAATAAATAATAATTTTAAAATATTTTAAAAAAACTAAAACATGGGTAAAATTTTATTTAATAATTCAATGGATAAAATTTTAAAAATTATTTCAAATATTTTATGTAAAATATAGAAATGTAATAGAAATATAATATTTCTAAAAGAATACATAAGATTGGTATTCCTTATAACCAACATTCATGATGATTTCTTTATATAATAAAGGAAAAGAAAATAAATCATGTAACCAGATTCATACCTAAGGTAGAATAAATATATATGGTTAAAGAAAAAAAATTATATGATTTCTCCAAACGTAACATGGGGCACGATTAATCTCTATTTAGAAGAGACTGTTTCATAATTTATTTACTACATTGGTTACATTTGAATAAAATATCACTGGATTGATAAAAAATTTATAACATACAATACCGTGAATTTGGAAGTATTAATTATTTTATATGTAAAATATAAATCATATAATCAATATAAAATAAATCAAGATCATATCATTAAAATATGTCTCAATAAAAATAAATAGAGATGTAATCCCTTACCTCATGTTTGAAATGCCACATATATACTTTATCATCATGAACAATACACTTATTTTAGTTATTAACATTATTACCAAACTTTTTGATGGTTTTATTATGACTATTTTATTTATTACCTTCATGTATTTATTTAATTAATCGATTATGTTCAAGTCAATTTTTTAATGATATTTTGTACATATACCCAAAATAAAATTGGTAGGTTTTTTGTAGTAAAATAAGTCCTTATTACATCATCTATAGAATATTAATCTAAATATAATTATAATGTTATTAAAAAAATATAATTTAAAAAAAACGTCGAAATATGGTTATGAAAAATAATCAATGTTACAATCAAGGAGATATATGGTTTTATATACGTATTAGTAAAATATCCATTTCTAGAAGATCATGATGGATAGAAGTTATATAATATTTTATGATTCTAAATTTATAACTATTTCATAAATACTAAACTATTTCTATAAATTCACAAATATATACCATCAATGTGATGCGATGGTGAAAAATGAATCACATTACTTTGTTGATGTGGTAGTTAACAAATATGGACAAATGACATTACAATGTTTTAGTGAATATATAGGTAAAAAATATATGATATAGTAATTTTATAGAATAATAAAGAAATAATGAATATAATATATATTCATTAAAACCATCATCATAAATAGTTGGGAAAGGCTATGATATAAAATCATTTACATCAATTCGTGAGGTGGTAGTCCACCGTACACATGAACGATAGTTGTATTTCCCATTTGATAAAATAAGAGAAGAATGTAGGATATGAAATTAATATAAATAAATATAATAAAATGGGATATTTTTTTTATTATAATATCATGGTTTAAAAATATTTTATTTATGTGGATGAATAAATATAAAAATGATCGGTTAAGAACGAAACCAATTCTTTGGTAAACATCTTCATGTAATAACAAAAAACATTTTTATGAGGGTTTTGAAATCAAAAAAGGCATCTAAGATGTGTTATAGAATCATGTAATGTTTTAGGGAAGGTATTTTCTATTAAATTATTTTTAAGATTAAAAAAACTAGAATAATAGTTTCCATTTTATAAGTGAGAAGGGGTGGATATTATGTAAATACCCATATCTATTCAATAATGGGAAGTCACAATGTATCCAAGATCCTAAAAAATTGATAATTAATGGATTAGATATAATACGAGGTCTATAAAAACCAACAACACATAAAAAGAAACATGTTTTAATCATTTTATTCCTATTACCTTTATGGTTACTCACTTTTTCCATATTAGTTTTTACCATGGTAACTAGCTTTTTTACCCGGTCAATTTACCCTTTAAGAAACAAATAAAAAATATATTTTACAGATAATTTAGTATCAATGATTCAAGAAATGAAATATTTTTATAAAATCAATATTATATTTTTTTAGAAAATTAATATTAACACAAGCACTTTTAATGCACAAAAATACATTTTAACTTTGAAAATGTTAACAAATATTTCATTATTGAAGGGTTGAGAGTTTTATAAGAAATGGAAAAATGAATCAAAAATTTACCATGTATAATATTTTTAAATAATTAACCACATCATGGTTAATTATATGATTTTTATTATTTATAATTCCTTAAATAAAACATTATTTATTACAAAATATCATTGATGTTATCTCAGACTCGATTCACTTAATTTAACATTAAAAAAATAAAGACGAAGATAGAATTCAAATATTTACCATTACAACATATGTTAAATATTATATTAATATAAAAAAATTGGAACATAACTATTGTTTAATTTTTTTATAACAATTTCATATTTTAAAGAAATTATTTAATATTAATTTCAATTAAAAATTACTACATTGGTTTTGGGTATGAATTTAAATAATTTTTTCATTAATTAAAATTTTAAATAAAATTCCATGATTATGAAATTATTTATCTTTAAAAATACTATTTAGACCCAAAAAATGTTTTCTTTAACCCAATGCTGAAATATCATATTCATAAAAATAAGAATAGTGGAATTTTTCGATTATCATTAAATATTGTTTTATAAAGTTCAAAATCATATGGATATTAAAAAAATTAATATTTTAAAATTTATGATAGATAGGAATGAGATATACTCATATAATAAAAATAAGAATTTTTTAGGGTTTCCTTATTGTCCTTATCAAAAAAGATATCGTAATGAACCCATTTTACCATTACCTTGGAAATAATAATTTTCCACAGTTATTATTCATAATTTAAAAAACTAATAGGATTCTATTTACAAAATATTGGCCTTTTGACTGAAAATATTGAATTCATTTTCCATGAAGAAAAAAATACATGTCTCCAAATTTAATTTATTATAAAACATATAAAATGATATTAAAATATTTTTTCAAGAAAAATGGATTTTCAAGGAATAGATGATATTATACAAACTCTATGATAATAAATCGTATTTATTTTTAATTAAATTATTATAAATAAATATATAATATTTAAATTTAATGTAAATATTTATTTATTATGGGTTATTTTAAATAATTTAAAAGGATTATGTTTAGGCACTTAAAAACAGTTTCCAAATTACTACTTTGTTAGACAAAAAAATTATCTTATAAAAAATATTGAAGATTTATAATTAAATCTAAATTAAATAGATAAATATAAATAAAATATATCATATTTTACCTTTTTACTATATCCAATATATAATTTGATATTTTAATTACATTATTTAATGGATGAAAATTATTGTATTTTGATAATCATTAGTTTTTACTATTTACATAAAATTAATTCATATTTGAACAATCCAACATTTTCACCACATGTAAATTTTGAAATTCTATAAAAAAAATAATTTATATTTATAAAAAAATATACAAAAATATAATGATATTGTTTAAAATATTTTCTCATAAAAGTAATGAATTTTTTTGAATACAAATTATTTATTAAAGAATAAATTATATTTATTAAAAAATTTGTGATTGATTATGAATAATTTATTACTAAATTTATAATGACAAGGACATGTATATGTATTATAAATCTGGTAATACCTTTAATACCCACTAATTTAATGGATATGTCATAACTGTCATATTTAATAATAATATTTCATGGATTATTTAGGCTTGATGTTCTATGTCATTTAATCTATAAAATATTGTTTTATTTTTATAATATTAGGGTGTTACATTCACCCCCTCCCCATTAATAAATTAAATCCTCTCAATTTTAACATGATCATCATAATTAATGGTTTTTCCATCTAAAGATATTGTTATTTATATCCACCATCATAAAAATGGTTAATAAAACCTCATCTTTATAAGGGAGAATAGAAAGATTAATGACAAAATAATGATAGAGACTAACACAGATCATTGACCAAAAGAATGTGAATGATATTAGAAAGCTAATGACCACAAATCTATAAACAAAAGTGGTGTGAAAAATACCAATGACTCTTTGGAAATTCCAGTAATAGGATAAAACATTCATTTTAAGATCTTTTTCCTTTAGATAGATAATTTTTTACCACATAAACTAAAAATATAAAGAATATATACTTAATTTATAAGAATAAATTCTTAATATAATATATTTATTCCACAATGCCTTCTCTAGTTCCAAATGATGAGTATTTAATATGAAATTTTTTATTCATGAAGAATTAACATCAACTTATACTAGATCAAACCATTATATAAATGGAAAATATGTTATTACTCCTATATTTAGAAATTTAAAAACACAAAATTGATAAGACAAGGTAATATCATTCCCAAAATTAATAAACCGTTATATAATGAAGTATAACATCAATCTCTAAAGAATAAAAAATAACGCCCAAATTTAAACTAATATTAAAATTATTCAAAATATTTATGATTAACGTTAAAAAAATATTTGAATTATTTTATCACACATTCATCCAATATAAAATTAACATTCATCTTCAAATAATTAACCAAAATTAACATAAATTCATTGTAAAATCATAGTTGTTTCTAGATATTAAAATTATTTTTTTATTTTTCATTAATTTTATAACCAAAACAACATTGTTAAAAATACTAATACAATATAATTGAAAAATTATAATACATATATACAAAAATAAATTATCTTAAATTATTGATATAACGTAGGTTCTTATATGGTCTTGGGAAACCATATAATCTATTAATTACTAAAACATTAGGATGATATATAATTATTGGACTTTTCCCTATGTTTTCAAAAAAATTTACCTATAATGGATCATAAAAAATAACTACACCATTCTATAGTATCATCTACAGATACCCAATCCATTTAAATTAATTATTATATGATTGGTTTGTATAAAAATCCATTAAATATGAACTGGAAATAAATTTTTTATCAAACAATTATGACGAAAAATTGAGAAACCAATGTTAAACCACAAAATGAAATAATTGATACATTAAAAGAAATATTAATTACACCATATTTTAAAACCCTAAATAACTTCTAGGAGATCATGTTTTATTGTTTATATTGTTAATCAATTAAAATATCTTCAATCATGAATGTCAACCTATCCCTGGACTAAATGTACTTCTCAAAATATATCTTCTAGTCATTGAAACCCCTTGTCATTACAAGATCTGGCTTGTCAATCTAGAATAACTAAACCTCATTATGTTATACATTTAATAACTTAATCATTATCCTATTAGAATATTCCTTAGTAGCATTAAAATTTATATTAGATTCCATCATCATATCTTCTGAGTGCATAAGCAATTCCAATGATTTATCATGCATTGTAATAGATTCCTCCTATGGGCAATCATCATTGGGAGGAATATTTTCCACCATCTTTTATTTTCTCTTATTCCTAGATATAGTGTCTATAGGTAGTGATAATGTTGTCTAGTACTTTATCTCTTTGCATATACCCCTCTGAATATTGCTTATTCTCGGGCTTGGAAGCATATTCCCCTGACCGTCATCATAAGAGACGCCAAATAATTACCTAGAATGACCATAAATGGATTCATTCCCATAGACCTTTTACTCATACATATTAAACATAAACAGACCATATTCTCACTTCTTTATGGGATCATTGTTAGAAAATCCTTCGAAACAATTACTCAGTTTGATATCAACCACATCCCTTCTAGGACCTGATCTGCTTAGCTCCTTATGGACCTCCATCAGAGGTACTTTTTCTTAATGGGATAGCCATATCATGTGATGAAATTGGAGTCTTATGGAATACATTATCCACTATTTGTAATTATACATCAAGGACATCGGCAATGTGAACACAAAAATCTACTCCACCACCCTTACTCACCACATTATTAGTAGAACTCCCCACTCCTAAATTTTTCTTCAATATACAAATAATTTCATAATAGTTTGCCTGCACATGTGTCTACTTGTGTTTTTTAACCCCCTGTAATGGATCCCCATAGACCCACTCCCTCGAGATAAGAGTCTCAGCCTCCATGATGTGATCAAGAGAACCCAACTAATTACCTGCTACTTGCCCATGAACAAAGGTTCCTCCAACACAAGTCATCTGAGTCTTTCCATTTCCAACTGCATCCAACCTAGCATTCATAACAGTCTATATGGTCCCCCCTTTAAACCACTGAATAATGAACAATTTTCATACACACTAAGAAGCAATCAACCCAGGATGCATTAAAACTCGTTTAAAATGATACAATTATCAAACTGGTATCTATCAAATCATGGGGATTCTGTTAGGAATCCATTTTCACACAAGCATGAGGATTCACAGGGTGAAAAAAAAGATATAGTACAACTATTATAACACATGAACCAACTTCTATGATTCCTTATCATCCTAAATAACACATGATTTTGAGAGGTTAGATTTTTATGAAGCTCTCAATATTTTGGAAAAGGTGGGATTTGTGTTTCACGTAGAGTTCAGTAGACCATCTGGATAGAAAAAAAATCATAATCAGTTACATTTTCGGGGTAAAAATGACCAATAATTTAGAAAATCCTCATATGAAGAGAACCAAATTATGATTTTTTTTGCTATCAAGAAACCCTACAGTATACCTCTCATTCATATGCCATGCACCAAACAAGATGATGTAAAATACATCCATTAATGGTCATCACTTCGAGAATCTAGAGATCAAAGTCAGACCGAGGAGATCTGAAGATTCATTTAATTCTTCAATTAAGATAGGAAGATTTGGGAAACATTGGTAAAAATAAGTAACCTTAGGGAAAAAAGATCATTGGGTTAACTGTGGATATATCACAGGATGGGTATAACAGGAAAGGGAATTGCCCCTCCCTTGAAGGATGATGAAGGTCCCTCCCTTGATAGGGGACACCGACACATTGGCTGCCACTGTCACGAAGCAGGTGAAGAACTCTCCATGAAAACCTGAGCAAGTCTAACATGAAAATAATATGGTATACCCTACCATTTATTACCACCCAATTATTGTGATAAATAAATTATTTTTAAGACTATATAAATAAAAACTATAAATATAAAAACATGAAAACATTATTTTTTCCTCTATAGTGAGATCCTATATCTCTTTGATCTTTAAAACCCACATAATATATCATGGGGACTACATAAAATAAATAGGTGAACAAAAAATACCAATAAATTATTATACCTTATTAATAAACATAATGTTCAAGTCAATGGTCTAACATGATATCATAGAATAGAAGTATCATGAGTAATCAAATGGAAGCATAACCTAATAAACATGGTATCCTGAGATAACGTAACATAGTAAATTTCACATCAATATATAACAAGCCATAAAAATAAGGTAAGTCTAACTACATAGACAATATCACATGGTGTAAAAAAGTACCATAATGAATTAGGTTTACTGTTTAATCCCTTGTATAAAATCTCCAAAGATTAAATACATTACATAATACATTAGCATGATATATATGGACACTAATCGTAACATGCACATGATGATGTGTGCAAAAAAATCAATCATATGGTGTAGAAATAATAATGACCTATGTAATTAATTTTTTTTATAATCTTTCCTTATGTCATAATCAATGGAGATTTCATAAAGAGGTCATTTGATTAAATAACATAAGGTATTAAATTCCCCCATATATGGAACATTTAAAGAGATTGATATACATGTAAAATATATACATAAATACTTTATTGGAAATAAATATCATAAAATGTTGTTATTTATGTTTAAATAGTTCCCCAAAATATCACATGGACGGTTTTTTGATGAAGGTATCTTTTTTTCTTTGAAATAAAATATTTAAAATCTAAATATTTTCTAAATATCTATCGATATGTTTCAATAAAAATATCCATGGAAAATGTTAAATGATACTTCAAATAATTGAACACTCATGATTGTATTAAATTTTATTCATGATGATTAATTTAAATAGAAAAAGCTATTTCACATTTTTTAAATCAAATGTAACCTTATTCATAAAATTAGGGAATGATTCCCTTTAAATAATCTTTTATAAACTGAAAAAAGAAAAAAACCCCATTAATAATTAATTGAATAATATTATACATTCGATAAAATATTTGAAGGAAAATTTTTTCATTGAAGATACTGGTTTCCTATCTAAAATATGATACCAGAGTAGTATTAATTACAACAAACTCTTTTAGTATTTATCTATTCAATAAGGGATGAAGTAGAAACAAAAAATGTATAGAACATTAATTAAAATAACATAAAAAAATAGATTTCATTTAATAAAATAAGTTTATATTATTTCCCCAAAGGATCCTTGAATAAAACAATATCTTAAGAGAGGACATTATAACATAAATCTTTTACCCCTTTGGTAAATTTCTAATGAAATCCCCATTGATGATGTAAAATGAATTTTAACATAAAATACCACTATGTATAAAAGATTTATAATGTAATATGAATATGGGGTTGCATATACCCTATATAAATGAAATTATTTTCATAAAATATTCCTAAATGAAGGTAAATTGAGATGAAATCCATTACCTAGAGTTCAACTCCTCTCATATGTTGTTTAACTTACTGAATAATAAAATTATTTTAGTCATTTACTTTCTTAATAACCTATTTCAGGTTTATTATTCTTTATCTTTTAGTTGTTTGGATGTTTTATTTATTTACCAAATAAAATAATTTTACATAATATATTTTAATGATATTCAGTACCTATGACCAAAATGAAATTATTAGGTTTGTTATGGTATAAGAATTCATTATTCCATCATATCAATAATAATAGTCATAAAATAATTATAATCTATCTAAATCAATTATAATTTAAAAAAACAATTATATATATACATATGAATAATGAACTATTTGAAAATAATGGATGTGGTATGATGTATTCCCAAATGAGTAACATTTCCATTTTTAAATGTGTTTCATGGAGGTGTTAGTTCACACGTATCCATGAATGATGGAATCATTTTTTAATGAATATAAGGGTAAGAAAATATATGATATATTGATTTCAAATATTTATAAATATTTCATTAATATAATATACGTATATATATATATGTGTGTGTGTGTGTAAATTAAATTCAACATTATAAATACCCATTTTAAGTGATGATGGAAAATGAATTACATCTATTTGTGTGGCTGTAATTCACCATTTAGATGAATGGTGTTTTCATTTCACACTTAATAAAAGAGAATATTGATGTAGTTTATTCCATAAACAGAATAAAATATAATTATATGTAACATATTTTTTTCCATATATCAACATGTTTGAATAATTATAGTATGATGTGGAAGATGAAATTAAACAAAATGCTTGGTTTAGAATGATAGAACTTCTTTAGAAAAAATATTATTTTTTTCACAAAAAACCTAACATTGAGGGTTTTATAATAATAAATGGCCTATATAAATATATATTTTAATTAAGGAAGGTATATAATATTTACATTTTTATAACAAAATATTTTTATTTGTGAATAAAATGCGAGAGAAGTTTAACTTTTATAAGTCTCAAGTGCTCGCATTTTCTTAAATTCCCAAAATAATTCAATCATGGGAATTAAATCTCAATATATGTTCCTAAAAAAATGATTAATAATGTGTTGGATAAAATATGTGGTTTATCCACACATCCACCACATATAAATAAACATTTTTTAAACATTTTATTTCCATTACCTTTATGGTTACATACATTTACCAATTTTCCTTTCACTATTATTATATGTTTTTTTCAAGGTAATTCATCCTTTAATAAAAAAATTAGCCTTAAATTATAATTTATACGCAATTATAATAAATATTTAATTTAATTTATCAAACAAAAATATTATTTGTCTCGAAAATTAATTTTAACAGAAGAGCATATGATGCATGAAACATCGTTTTAGCCTTAACTGTCGTGATAACGATTTCAATTTAAAATGATAAAAATGTTTTCATAAATGGAAAATTGTATCACAGATAATCCATTTTTAATATTTTAAATCACATGAAAATGTATTTTTTGAAGATAATATTTTTTAAATTTTAAATCATATAATAAAATATTATTTATTTGAAAATATCCTTAATGACTATTTTGAAACAATTCATTTAATTTGAGTTTAAAAAAATCAATAAAAAAATATAATTTGAATCTATATATTTAAAGCTACAAAAATATGTTTTATTTTTCTAATATTATTATTGAACATAATAATTCCTTCAAATTATATAGATTTTAACATTTTTAATATCATTAATTTTCTTTCTTTGAATTTAATTATTACTTGATCTGGGTTAGGTAAGTATTTAAATAGATTATTTCAATAATAAAATAGTAAAATATTTACCATTAAAAACTAATTTTACATTAAAATTTACAATTTATTACCAAACCTAAGAAATATTTATCTGTTTCAAAACATATTATAGTTATTAAAAGCAAGAAAGCGACATGTTTGTTTTTTCCTCAGAAAAAGGATTATGATGGTCACATTCATGGCCACATGGAAGAAAATAATATATTTAAATTTAGAATTATTATGGATGAAATATAGCCATTAAATAAAAGAAATTTAATTTTATGGTTACTTTTTAGTCCTTATAATTTTATTTACAACCTTAAATAACTAATTTTACATTTACGGTGATAAACAATATTTTCTATAGTTACTATTTATAATTAATGAAAAAATGGATCATATTTATAAACTTTTTACCTCATGATTCTAAATGATTAATCTATTATAAAAGATTCCTAACAAAAAAGTGGAAATATTTTATTTAAAACCAAAGACAAAAATCATTGTGAAAATTAGTATTTCATAAAAATACATTTTGAAGCAATAGATGATATTATACTAACACTATGGCTTGAAATCATCATTATATGAATATAAATTAAGATATATGAATATATATATATAATTTATTTAATAAAATATTTCTTTAACAGGGTTTAATTTAGGTAATTACATTTATATACTCTACATAAAAAAAACAGGTTTTCCAAAAATCATGTTTTAAGTCTTTTTAATAAAATTATTACAAAATCACGAAATTTTTTGAATCAAATAAAATTTATTAAATTATAATAAATAAAAATTAGATTTTTAACTTTATTAACTAATCCAAAATATAAATGTTATTTTAATCTAATTTATTTAACAGAAAAAAATGTATATATTTTAAAAATTTCTACTTCTCACAAATCTCTAACAAAATTATTTTATAAAAATAACAAAATTTAAACATAAGTTAATTTAGATATTAAAATTTAAAAAAAAATTCAAAGAAATTTCTTATAATTTCTATAAATTAATTATAATATTTTATCCTAAAAATAAATAAAAAACATTTTCATGAAATTCTATTATTTGGATAATTTAATATCGTTAATAAAAAATGAGTTATTATATCATAAATATTTATAAGTTCATTTATATTGAGTATGATATTTATATATATGTCATAAACAAGTTAATACAATTCATGTCCACCAAATAAATTCTTGGTTATAATTTTTATATTTAAATAATAATATTTCATGCTACATTTGGTCTTACTGTTTCATGTTTATATAATATTTAATATATTTTTATTTTTAAAATCTCATTGTATTACAAAAAAATATTTAATAATATTATTATGAATTTATTTTCATATTTTAATTCACTGATAAAACTCTCATGAGGATTATATTTTCTATTGAATCCAAGACATGAGAAATATAAATTACAGGGATTCTTGATCATATTCAATTATATTAGAATATATAGGTTTAAGAAAAGTCAAACGTTGTTGGTGAGCATAATTATCATATTTTGTCTGTGATTTATATATATTATCATTTAATTTTATGTGGAATTGCACATATAATGTTTTGGTTCTCATATTAATGAAAAATCAAGATTTACATGAGATATATTACCCATGGAAAACTCATTCATCGGATTTAAGATCAATATTTTCTTAATTATCCTTTTCATTAAAGAAGAGTAATTTACAACTGAAGAATCTAATTTTTTTTTTAATATTTTAGCTTCCAATAGTTCATAAATAAGATTTCACTATAATGGGTTTTTTGATGACATGGTTAGTGGTAAGTAAAGTGGTATTCACTACCTTGGAAAAAACAAATCATGGATGGGAAAAATCATTCCGGAGACTCATAGAAATTTCATGAAGGGTCCTATTTTAAATTTTAACAACCCCTTTTATTGAAGCATTCTACGATATGAAAATGAGTGATGATAACCCTGAGAAGCACAAGAATCATCAAAGTCTTTCTTGTAAAATTCTCCACCATGGACACATCTTAGAAAAAATATTTTATAGCCTTCTTAAATTTAAACATTCCTTGAAAGTTAATAAAAACATTACATACCTCATTCTTATGAACTAATAAGAAAACCCATGTATATATATTATAGTTACTGATAATTACAAAGGATTAGTTTTTACCACCAATATTAGTAACATATGTTGGTCCAAAAAGATAATTATATATTGGGTCTATCGATTTAGAAGATTAAATACTATTTTAATGTTAAATATAGTATTTGAGTTTCCTTATATATTGGAAAGGTTAAAAAATTCAGTTATCTTCAGAAGCCAATTTCTTGAAAATATGATACTAGTTTGTTATGGTTGATCTTAACATGATAATGAATATTATAATTTTTTATAAAATAATGCCAAATACAAGAATCATTACTAAATTAACATGAAAATTTAATTATTTTACTATAATTATATATTAAATAAATAATATCAAAATTTTAAAAATGGGATTTGGTAAATAAAATATTTTCTATATAATTAAATTCATTACAAAAATCATATTTAATATTTATTGTGAAATAACTATAACAAAATAAACTAATTGTTATTAATGTATGATTCAGTCATTTAAAAATAACACATTATAATTAGAGTAGAGTTTGACAAATCATTTTTTATCATACAATAGATTTTACCTTTGGAATCATATCTATATGTGAAATATCCACATTAAAAATCACCATGATGACTAAATTTTAAAAAATCACCAAATATATTCCTTGAGAACCCACTATCTATATACCTTGTCGTTTATCAGGTTTTTCTCTTCTTCTAGAAATAATTTAGAAACTATAGATTTTCGTACCCATATTATGGGTCCAATTACATTTGCTAATAATGATTTGGAATCAATGATTTTTAGATAATTTTTTTACAATTACATTCAAAAAATAAGTAAATAATTTTACTTAATCAATTAAAAAACCATATTTTTTTATATTCCCATTAATAGAGTAGTCATTTAGTAATTTTTTGGAAAACAATATTGTTCTGAAATACCAAAACTCTAATAATTTATAATAGATTTTTTGGAACCCAAAATGTTATTAAAATTTTAGTATCTTTGGATAAATTATAAAGAGTGTATTAAATATCATTAATTTTAATTTACAAATTTTTCATATTTCATTGTTCTTTTAATTTTGATATAAAATGATGTTTTAAAAAATTGGCGTTTAAATAAATAACGTGTTTTTTTAATTTCATTGAATTTTTAAATTAGATCAGAAATTATATTTTTTAGTTCATTTTTAGCATTGATAATATCTTCATAATTTTTATAAGAGGTAGAAGAAGTAGAAATTTAAAAATATGAATAACAAGAACATAGTTAATTCATATTTTCACATACATCAATACTTCACACAAGCACTTTGGCCTTTTTTCGCTTGACTCAAATGTTGAAATAAATTAATGTCAAGAACTCCAAGATGATACCATTGAATATTTATTATAATTATTCATTTCTTTATACATTCTTATTAATGGGAAAATCTTTTTTTACATTTATTTGATTTTTCCTTTTGAAATAGTTACCTCAAATTATTGAATTTTCTTTTTGAAGTTTCAATTAGATAAGTTAGTTTTTATTGTACATTTACATCCTTTTATTAAGGTTGTAATTGTCAGTGTAACATCCATATGAGTCTTAATTATATAGCTTTAAAATAATACTTCTTTTAGTTTCATGTACCTTTTAATATTAATTTTATCTATCATTATCATAGTAATCTCAAATTTCATGAGAGGAAAAATGAGTTCATAAACCTCCATGTTTTTAACATTGGTATCTTCATAGATCTAAATCACACTATATTTCTAATTAAATGGTCACACCAAAGGATTTCATTATCTATAGTTTTAAATTATAGATAACATTACAGATATTTTCACTAATTATAAATATTAGTGATCTATGTAAACATCTTATTTATAGATTTAGTAAGATTCATGGAGAAACTCGCAATGTCATGTCTAAACATATCTAAATAGGCATCATTTCCTTTTTTTTATTTCCATGATGGTTTACATCTCAATGTTTTCAAATTTCATGAATTTTTTTTCCAATTAGAAATTCAATTAAATTAATTTATTTATAGTCTACAATGATAAGAATTCATAGCTTTTCCACATAATTTATATGAATAAAAACATAACTGGTTCCGTGTATAATATTTTTTAGTTGTTGATCTATATCCATGTCTACAAATTTTATAAATATGATACTGAATGGATCTATGAAAAGTAGTTATGTGATTAGTACAATAATCAATGTTATCACCATTAAAAAATGGATCCCAAAGTAAGAATTTCCTTTTTATAACACAGAGACTGTTCAAAAAATACATGTAAAAAATATATTATTTAAAAAATGGTTAATGATATTGAATAAAAAAAATTACATTAAAAATAATTTAATAGTAGATTTATTTTTAAATAAAAAACCTTTCTATATAAATTTTTCGTTAAATATGTATAAGTTGAAATAGATTATATGAATTAAACTTTAGAAAAATAAATGAAGAACAATCCACGATTAAAATATATTTTGAAAAGAATGATGAAAATAAAAACCTTTTTATGAGTAAAAAGATAGAATCAAATTTTAAGAATGAAATAAAAATCAAATATAATAATTATTGTAATAATTAATAAAAAGATCAATTTTATTAACAAAATTATTCAAGAATATTATTGATCATGTTTTAATTGATTGATTAAACAAATAAACGATTAAATGAATGAAGGTAATAGATAATTTTAATTATGGAATGTAAATGATTCAAGATATTTTTTAAGGAAATTATGTAATAATTATTAAATATATCTTATATTTCTACCACCAAAATCTATTGATGATTTAGTGAATTGATCTCTTATATATAATAGTATCTAGGATATGATAATTATACATTGTTTTTTAGGTTATTGCATGAAACGATATGAAATTGAAGCTAGATTTTTTAATTGTAATGATAGAAAGATAAAAATAATCAATAACATTAATTTTTTTAATGAAATGGAATTAAAATCTCAGTATTTAACATTAATGGAATTCGGACCAAAATTTAGAAGAAATGTTAATGGTGAATATATTTTTAGGAACAAATCATCTTTTATCTTAGTCTAGAATCTCAAAAATAATATGATGATTTCTAGTATCAAATGAGAATGTTATAAGAGAGTAAAAATATTTAGGTATACACCATAGGAGGACATAGAGTATTTTGAAAGATGGAGAGTTGTGTGAGATTTAGAATGTTAGTTTTGAAGAGAATATGATCAAGATGGGTTTCATTGAGGGGATTTCCAACATCACCCATGATATCTATTTATAGACTCGAAATGATTTAGTCATAATTTTGAATACCTATGGAGTTATTAAGTTTAAGACGTCTACATTATATATAATTTTATGACATTATAATCAATTCATTTATTACTTTCTTGAACCCATTGGGTACATGGTCGCCTCCATCGAGTAGCCAGTGAGATCCCTGGCACTCCATCCTCACTACTTTCTACCACCAGTCGGCCAATGCAACTCCCGCAAATAGTGGATCATCTCTGGTATAAATCATTATCACTATCCATTTACATCATCTATCTACTTCACTACCATATCATAGCTGGTGGGGTCCTACTACAAGGGAAAGGATCATTGAATACCACTTGTCGGGAAATTGATAAAAGTCATCTAGTCTATGTTGTGATTTTTATATGTCTTCACAATGTAACTTCTCTTATTCCTTTAATGAGACTCCATAGAGCTTTTATCCTTTTTATAAGGATTATAAACATTCATTTACACATTTTAAGGTTAATTAAAGGAGTTATATATTGATTTTTCCAACCTAGATGAATATAAATTATATTAATCTAATAAAAAACTATAATAATATCTGAGATCATTAAAATTAAATAAAAGGGAGAATCACAATTGGATCGGCATCCACATTTTTCATTTTTTATGGGTGGTAATGTTTTGAGAATTCATAATATTTAATCAACTCCAATCATATTATACGAATCATATTCAACTCATTTGGAGTATATATGTACTTTTATATTTCATGATATATATAAATCATACCGTTCTCTATAAATATAAATATTCCATATCAGAAATTTAAATATTATCTCTACAAACTCAAATTCAAGTATAAGGTAATTTTTCCTGTGAACATTCGATTAATGCGATACATAATTTCTCACCACAAGATTATAGATAACAACACATCTCATCCACTTCTTATAAATGTGTCTATAAAACAAAAATAATTTTCTACTATTGGGGAATGTGATCATATGTGTTTAAACTAGCCTCCTCTCCAGTTCCCAAGAACATTCATCGCATTCATGTATAGAAATAAACTTGAACCCCATCCGTGTTAACATAGTGAGTGTCATAGATATTCCAAAAAACATATTCAAAACTAATTTAAAATATCCATTAAATCCATGGAACCTATAGATATTAGTCACATTATTTTGTCTATACATTTTGTTCAATAACATAATTCTTCAATGGATCCCCAGATATACCCTCCCATGTGATTATACAAATTAAAAGTGAAACATTCAATAGATAATATTCAAACTTCCTAAATTTCTCATACAACTTCAACTTCATTAGGATATTCAGTACATTCCTCATATGATCTTCACACTATTTATTAGTCTTATAATATATAATAATATCATCTATATAGGTTACCCCAAACTAATCAATACATTTAATAATGTATCTACCCTTTAAATAGTTAAAAATGGTGGGAAAATTTGTAATATTAAATGATATCATTATAAATTCATTGTGTTTATACCTCATAAAGAAGGATATATTGGGTATTCCATAATTTTTAATCCTCAATTATTAGTATCCAATGATTAATCTTGGAAATAAATTTAACTCCATAGAATTGATCAAAAAATCATAAATTTGGGGTAATTGAAACATCTTCTTGATTATGAAACTAGTGAAGAAAACATTTTTTACGTCACCATTTTTTACGTCGGTTATATATAACTGAAGTAAAACATGTGGCGAGTAGATTTTTAATGTCGGTTATTTTAATAACCGATGTTACAAATTGTGCCTGTTCTGTTTTTAAGTCGGTTATCCTTTAACCGATGTAAAAAACCAATGCGCGGGGGTTTTTTAAGTCGGTTATTTGGAAACTGACGTAAAAAACCTGATATCTACACGTTTTTTACGTCGGTTATCAAATAACCAATGTAAAAAACCAAAGCGCGGGGTTTTTTACATCGGTTATAAAATAACCTACGTAAAAAACTAGATTTCTATGGGTTTTTTACATTGGTTATTTTATAACCGACGTAAAAAACCCCCCCGTTCTTTGGTCTTTTACGTCGGTTATTTGATAAGCGACGTAAAAAACGCGTAGATATCGGGTTTTTTACGTCGGTTATTTTGAAACCGATGTAAAAAACCCGATATCTACGCGTTTTTTACATCGGTTATAAAATAACGGACCTCAAAAACCAAAGCACGGGGGTTTTTTTACGTCGTTTATAAAATAACCGACGTAAAAAACCCATAGATATCTCGTTTTTTATGTCAGTTATAAAATAACCGACGTAAAAAACCAAAGCGCGGAGGCTTTTTTGCGTTGGTTTAAAAATAACTGACGTTATAAATTTAAAAAATAGTTTATAACGTCGGTTATTATATAACCGAAGTTATAAAACTTTTAAAGAAATTAAATCCCCGTGGACTGTCATTTACGATTTTTTGATTGACAGTCCGCCAGCTCGTCTCTCTTGCACGGTAAACCCTAATCGGCTCGTCGATCGACCTGTGTCAAACTCATTTTGTCTTCATTTTTTATCTTCTTCGCTCCTCTCGGATCTATCATCTCAACTCACAACATTCAAGTAAGCCTTCCACGAATTTATTTTGTATGTTTTTTTTCACGGATATTCTATAATTATGTATTGCGATTTTTGTTCATTTAATGTAAACAAGATGTAGTGGTTTCCAAGTATGCACCTCATAACTATTTTGATAATATGGTGATGAGATAATCTAAGATACATATGATTCATTGATGGAAGTGATACAATTTCACATGGTGTAGGATGATTTATGGGCGGGGTGAGACCATGTCATTAGCATTGGGGTGTGAGAGGAAAACTAGTAGAGAAGTGGTATCCGAGAACCTTAATTTTAATATATATATATATATATAATTTTTTATACGAAAAGGTTTATTTATATGAATTATTTTGTGAGTGATCCATAGTGAGTATATGAAACTATTTTCAAATTTTAGGTGATGATTTAGATTCCTTTTTTCATAGGGCTTTAGTGTGCTTCCTCAACATTTTCATGTGATGTTTTAGGGAGGATCTTACTATGTATACATTTTATGCCCACCATACATAAATATAAACAAATTTTTTTGGGTTTTATAAGAAATTTGTAGTTTTTTATAGATGTTAGTAGCATGGAAGTGTTGTGGAGTAGCGCACTGTGGTGTGAGAGGAATACTAGTGGAGAAGTGGTTTCTGA
This sequence comes from Viscum album, assembly GCA_963277665.1. Classification (NCBI taxonomy): domain Eukaryota; kingdom Viridiplantae; phylum Streptophyta; class Magnoliopsida; order Santalales; family Viscaceae; genus Viscum; species Viscum album. Next base: position 1,104,668,281 of record OY728126.1, read on the forward strand.
GAACCTTAATTTTAATATATATATATATATATAATTTTTTATACGAAAAGGTTTATTTATATGAATTATTTTGTGAGTGATCCATAGTGAGTATATGAAACTATTTTTCCTTGTTTAGGTGATGATTTAGATTCATTTATTCATAGGGCTTTAGTGTGCTTCCTCAACATTTTCATGAGATGTTTTAGGGAGGATCTTACTATGTATACATGTTATGCCCAGTATACAAAAATATAAACAATAATTTTGGTTTTTAAAATCAATTTTTAGTTTCTTATAGATGTTAGTATCATGGAAGTGTTGTGGAGTAGCGCATTGGGGTGTGAGAGGAAAACTAGAGGAGAAGTGGTATCCGAGAACCTTAATTTTAATATATATATATATATATAATTTTTTATACGAAAAGTTTTATTCATATGAATTATTTTGTGAGTGATCCATAGTGAGTATATGAAACTATTTTTCCTTGTTTAGGTGACGATTTAGATTTTTTTTTCATAGGGATTTAGTGTGCTTCCTCAACATTTTCATGAGATGTTTTAGGGATAATCTTACTACGTATACATGTTATGCCCACCATACATGAATATAAACAATTTTTTGGTTTTTAAAAGAAATTGGTAGTTTTTTATAGATATTAGTAGCATGGCAGTGTTGTGGAGTAGCTTTTATGAGTATATAGAGTTTATTTTTTCTTCCTAGTCTTACCTTTAGTACTAATAATCTTCTTTTTGGTTTATGTACAACAATACATATATGAATTCATGCATAATTATCTAAATTTATTCATTTCAAACTGAGGAGGGTTACTTTTGGTGAGAGTAGATCCTAAATGATATGGTATGAATTCATTCTATCATAACCATAAATAAAATATAGTTGTATTTTATTTATCATCTACATCAACTTATACTCTTCTTTTTCATCACAAACCCTTTGAGAATAAAAAACCAAACTATGGGCTTTTGTATCGACATTGCCTTTTGTTATAAAATATGGGACATCGAAATCAAATGATTGAACATATTAATCCCAAAAACACTTCCATTGATTTTTATAATTGTGTGAATGTATTTACCAAATGGATTTAGGGTCTACAGAAACCATTAATAACATGTTAAATAGGTAGTTTATCTAATATATTAAAACATCAAAACCGCAATCTATATTAAACTATGTAGGTGTCATGGTTTTCTTTGATTCAATAAAATTTAAAACTGTTATATCTAACTATTTTTTGTTTTAAAAATAATATTCAAGCATATTTTTTTAAATACCCATATATTTGTTTTATATTTTAAATTATTTTACATTCAAATTATGATTTTTTTCATATAAACATATATTTGTCTTATCTTAAAAATATACATTTTTTGATGATATTTGTTATAGGTAACAATGAGTCGAAGTTGGATTACGGCACATCGAATGAGCAATGAATTTGTGGAAGGTGTTGATGCCTTTTTGGAATTTTCAAAACGAAATGTTCCAAGTAGTGTCATTTTTTCTGTCCATGCCTGAAATGTTTGAATATGAAGAAGTTGAAAAGTAGAGAGATAAAAGATCATCTGATTTGTAATGGTTTTAATCAGAGTTACAGTCCTTAGATTTGGCATGGTGAAACTGGACGGAATGTCACTAATGATGATGATTCGCAAGATGGTAACTCCGATGGAATTGAAGATATGATTCATGATATTATAGAAGAACAAATTGAGATAGAACCGACAGTTGCGTGTCTATAAGGTGATGCTGAAAAACCATTATATCCTGGTTGAACAGATTTTACAGTTTTGTCGGCGGTGTTAGGAGTGATTAACCAGATGGCGAAGCATGGATGGAGTGACATTAGTTTTACATAGCTGCTACAATTGATGAAAGACTTTCTTCCAAAAGATAACGATCTTCTAGATTCACATTACAAAGCCATGAAAATATTATGCCCGATGGGATTGGGATACAAGAAAATACATGCATTTCCGAATGACTGCATTATATATAGGAAGGAATATGAATTTCTGTCAAAGTGTCCTAAATGTGGGACATGACGGTATAAGGTGAAAGAAAAATCACAGACTGATGTAGAGATTGCAAAGCTCCCTTCAAAGGTATTTTGGTATCTTCCTATAATTAATCATTTCAAATGTTTATTTGCTAATTCACATGATGAAAAAAGGTTAAGATGGCATGCTGAAGAGTGGGTATGTGATGGAAAAATACGTCATCCAGCTGATTGTCCACAATGGATTAAAATTGATGTGCAGTACTCTACATTTGGAAATGAAATTAGAAATCTCAGACTAGGGTTGTGCACAGATGGAATGAATCCATACCGAACACTCAGTAGCACACATAGTTCACGACCTGTTTTATTGGTAATTTACAACCTCTCTCTTGAAGATTGTTTGAAGTGCAAATATGTCGTGTCGAGTACAATGATCTCTGGTCCAAAGCAACTCGGTAATGATATTGATGTTTACTTGTCACTGTTGGTTGATGATTTGAAACTGTTACGGGATGATGGTATTAGGGTGTATGATTCTTATAAAATGGAATATTTTCAATTGCATGCAGTTCTTCTGTTCACTATAAATGACTTTCCAGCATATGGAAATTTGTCTGGATATAGTGTTAAAGGGAATAAAGCATGTCCAATTTGCGAACAACAAACGTCATTTTGTCAATTGCATCATGGGAGGATAACAATGTACATGGGTCATCGAACGTTTTTGCCTATGGAATACCCTTATAGAAGACTAAAAAAGGCATTCAATGGCTCACAAGATTTTGATACTGCTCCAAAACCTTTATACCATGATCTGTATTTTGAGAGGGTGAAAAAGCTTGACGTGACATTGGGAAAGACACAGAAATCTGGTAATGATAGACATATTTGGAAGAAAATGTCAATTTTTTTGAGCTACCATATTGGAGGTATCATGGAATTAAACATAATATTGATGTCATACACGTGAAGAAGAATATATGTGGCTCTTTTATTGGAACATTGTTAGATATTAAAGAAAGACTAAAGATGGGTTGAATGCAAGATTAGACTTACTATCAATGGGAATATGTTTGGATTTAGCTCCCACTCCTAAAGGAAGACGAACATTTCTTCCCCCGGCTTGTCATACATTATCGAAGAGGGAGAAAATTAGCTTCTGTCAGTGTCTTCATGATACCAAAGTGCCTCAATGTTATTCTTCTAATGTAAAATTTTTTTCTCATTGATGGACTTGAAGTTGATAGGTATGAAATCACATGATTGTCACGTCATGATGCAACAAATTCTACGAGTTGCATTGCGTGGAATATTGCCCATTCGTATCAGAAAGACTATAATGAAGTTGTGTTATTTTTTCAATTCAATTTGTAACAAGGAGATTGATGTGAATGCTTTGAACATTTTGGAAAAGGATGCAATTTTTATACTTTTTCAATTGGAAATGTATTTTCCTCCAACTTTTTTTGATATAATGGTGCATTTAATGATTCATCTAGTTCAAGAAATAAAGATTTGTGGACCTGTATATCTTCGTTGGATGTATCCTTTTGAAAGGTATATGAAAATATTAAAGGGGTATGTTAAAAATCTATATCGACCTGAAGCTTCCATTATTGAAATGTATATTTCTGAGTAGGTAGCAGAATTTTGTACGAGCTACATGGCTGCGGCGCAACACATAGGTTTGCCTCCATCTCGCCATGAACGAGTTAATAATGAGGGAAATGGGATTCGCGGCTTGAAAGTCAAATCATTGTCAACTGAACAGATGAAGAAGTTAGAATCATACATCTTGAATAACATAGCTGATGCTCAACCGTATATCACATTGCATATTAATTAGTTGAAACAATATCATCAAAATAAGAAAGAAATGTGGATTTTGAATGAGCAAAACAAAACTTTTTTGTCATGGATTAAAATGACTTTCCTTAAAAGATCAGATTTATCAGAGACATTAAAATGGATAGTGGGTGGTCCATGTTTAAATGTGATAACATGGCCCGATTATGACATTAATGGTTATACATTTCATACAAAAGCTCAGGACAACAAAAGTGAATTACAGAATAGTGGTGTATTTGTGTTTGTAGAAGAAATGCATTTTTCGAGTGCTAAGGACAGAAACCCAATTTTTGTGTCAAGTGCATATTATGGAGTGATTGAAGACATATGGGAGGTTGATTACTTTAAAATTAAAGTTCTCGTTTTTAACTGTAAATGGTTTAATGGTAACAATAGTGTCAGACACGATGAATTTCGAATGACACTTGTTAATCTAAATAGATTGGAAGACACAACTGATTCTTTTATAATGGCAACACATGCAAAACAAATTTTCTATGTAGTAGATCAATCAGATATGCATTGGGCTATTGTTTTATAAGGGAAAAAACAATATGTTGATGAGGATGAACTTGATGAATATGTTGATTTATGTGAGATACCTACCTCCATGGAAATATTAATAGAACATAATGATGATCATGTTAAAGACATAGATTGTGCCATAAGGAACAATCACGACGAAGGAATTTGGGAAAACAATCCATTTGTATATTCCTAAAATTATAGTTAACATATGTCTATTTCTTGTTTACATTTATTTTTTCCATAAATGTTAGATATTGCACGTTTTTTATTTATTAAAACATGTTTTAAAATAAAATAATTATATGTTTTTGTTTGTATTAAGTTTGTTTAGTTTACTTTATCATGTTTATAACCATTACATCAATTTTAAAATTCTTATTTTTGTTCACTGACAATTACTTTACCATGTTTACAATGTTTACCAGGTTTACCATTTTTACCATTTTTACCATCTTGACAATCTTGACCGTCTTTCCCATCTTTACTATTGTTTAACATTCTTATCATGTTACCAATGTTTACTATTATGTAACTTAGTACACATTTCTATTTTCTGATTATAGTAGTATTATAATATTTGAATTTGTATATTTATGAAATGACGTTTGTTTTTTTGATTTGATGGATAATGACAGATCATTCAGATGATCAGCCACATGATTCTGGAGAGGAGCATATTGCTGGTCATACCTCTGGGGATGAACATTTACATGCTCCTATTATGATAAAGAGTTCAAAGGTTGGTAAACGTGGGTGCACACGTTAACCAAAATCATCACTTGCCTGTACGCAGGATCGGAGGATATTCATTGAGTTTGATGATGACGATATTCCTAGAGGTCCGAATGCCAAATATTTTAAGAGTTTTGTTGCAACTCAGGCTATGACCAAAGTAAGCATTCTGTATGTTGATTGGAGAGGTGTGGATAAAGTGATTATCTCTCAGTTGTGGGAGAAGATTTTAGTAAGATCTTTTGTCATTGTTGGACCATTCTTTTAATGTTTCTAGTATATATAATATGTTTAACCTCTTCTTTATCAGATGACATTTGATATTTCTGAAACTGGAGGAGTCAGGAAGAAATGCTTATCGTTGGCTTCCAGGAGAAGGAGGGATTTCAAATCAACCCTCTCATCTGATATCATTTATGGTCATAGGAGTCATGACAATCCATGTCGTATATATCCTTTTATAGATGAAGACACATGGAGACAGATTTTTGAAAGTAGAAAAAAAGAGTCATTTCGGGTAAGGTCAATGTAAACTTTTATAAACATTCTTATATAAATGTTTTTTTAATGTTTTGTTAATGATTTATTATTCTTAAATTACAGCAAAAAAATAAATCTCATCAGGATTTCCAATCCAAAAATGTATACCCTTATAGTTTATCTCGGGGAGGGTATGCATTATTGGAAGAAAAAATGATAGCGGAAAAGTTTCAACAACTAAGAGTTGAGTCTTCAAGCTCTAGAGAGGTGGCCCCTCCATTCCCTCCATCTAGACATGAAAAATGGAAGAGAGCTTGGAAGGGAAAAAAAGGGCAATATCTTTCGGAAGAATCGAGAATCGTAGATGAGAGGATTGTAAGATATCTATTTAATTTATTTAAGTTAACTTTTTTCTTCATATAAGTTTCAATCATTACAGAAATGTTCAATTAATTAATACAGGACTCTCTTGAGGAGCAGAGTTTAGAGGGCAAATTTACATCTACTGGGAGGGAAGATATTTTGTTTGTAGCATTGGGAAGGCCCGAACATCCTGGTCATGTAAGAGGATATCCGGCAGGTGTATCGGTAAGAAAAGTGTTTCCACGTTCTTCAACTTCTAACATTGAGGGTGTTTATAAAAAAAATAGAATCCTTGGAGGCTGAAGTTCAAAATATTAATGGGACGATGGAGGACAAGATTAGAGAGTCGGTGCAGTCTATGTTTGCAGAAATGCAAAGAAAATTTCAGACTGCAGCTCCTACTCCTCCACCTCCCCCTACAGACCCCATTATTTATCCTCCACCTCCGCCAGTAGCTCCCAGTCCCCCACCTCAGCTTGCAGACCCCATTTTTTATCCTACACCTCCGCCGCAGCTTCCTACATAATGCGAGTTGTATGTTGATGATTCTCAACATCATATAGTAGCATACGGGTTTGTATATTGTATAAGAGATACAATTCATCATCAACAATTAGAGGTATAGAATCATAGGGTCACTGTACATGATATTATAGATTGATCAGCTAGGGTACCAACACCTACAGATGAGGTGGCGACAGTTGGACAGAGTATCGGCCATTTTTTAGTTTGGCCATCCAGAATTCTTCGACTCATTACCATAGAGGTATGAATGTTATATCTTTTATTTTATTTTTTTTATTAAAGTTGTTTTATCATTTGAAAACTATTATTTTTTTCAATTTTTTTTCAAAGGAATACTTCAAAGGTAATGAAATACTGTATAGACAACAAAAAAGACAACATGCTATGACATCAGATATAGATTCCAGTGGTCTTGACAGATTGTCAAGATATTCACATTTGTTGTTGGGTTTTTATGAGTTTCCAATGGAATCTCATGTTTGTGGACGTGAAGTAAGTGTAGGGATTACAAAAACTGATATCATGGAGCTTGTTACTGGAGATAAGTTGGGCATCAACGTGGTGCAAATTTTTTCCATGTATGTCTTAACACCTTTTCCCTGCGTTATATTTATTAAAAATGTATACTTATGTATTTTTTGTATTAGTTATCTTTATAAAATTTGTGAAAGGAATGAGCTGACAGAAGTATATGGATTCATGGACCCACAATTGATTTCCCCTGAAGCATGTGCATTGAATAAGGAATAAAGAATGGTTTATATTGCTGAAAGATTTGAAAAGAATATAATTACAAAATGTTGGATGATGCCTTTTTGTGAGAGGTATGAAACACAATTCTCTCAAAGAGTTAATTATCTTTTAACATAAAAAACCACTAACATTAAATTTCCTTTTATCAGTGATCATTGGACGTTATGGATTTTTTTCCCAAGGGAGAACGCTATTTATTGGATATGCTCTATTCATGGTGATGTGTGGGAAAGTTTTTAGAATATATTGGAAAAGTAATTGTTCAATTTCTCAATAGTTTTATATATTATAATCAGTTTTAAATTTACCCCATTCGTATTATTTTCTAACAGTGCATGGTCCTACTTTCGAAAAAACACAAAGAAAAGAAATGCAAAGATCAATTATGTAAATGCGAAGGTAAATTTCCATTTATAATTTCTACATTTTTATTTATTACATAAAATTAATATATTGAATTTACACTCATTCAAACATAATTTTCATGAACATCAAGGCGTCATCGAATGTAGATATTATATGGTAAGATTTATGTATGAAATAATAACAACTGGGACAGTTGTGAATTTTGACCTGGTACGATTTCCTCTTAAACCTTGCCATTATATTTCAATTTGATTTATTCATTATAAACGCTAACTATCTTCTTTTTCATTTGTATCATTTTGATGACCCTCAACCCAATACTGCTGAAGACATCAAACATGTACAAGTGGAGCGGTCAAATTATTTTACAGGTTTGATTGAATTTTAGTTGTATGTAATGTAAAATGTAATTTTGAATATTGTCGTTTTAATTGTGTATTTGGTAGTTATTTAGGTTGGATTTAGTTTTTTTTGATGTTGACAGTGTATGTTCTGATTGTTATATAAGTGAATGTTTAATTTTGTTGTACTTCTTGTTTTGGTCTACTTTTGATGGTTTTTCTGGTACGGATTTGGGTCTGTGGGGAAGGGGTTCCAAGGGTGTGGGGGTGTGTTCAGTGGGGTTGGGGGGTGTCCAGTGGTCTGGGAGGGCTGTCCGGTGGGGTGCGGGGACAGTTATGGGGGGTGGAAGGGATGTCTAGGGTTGTGGGAAGGCGGTCCAGGGGTGTGGGAGTGTTGTCTGGGGGGGGGGGGGGGGTTGTCTAGTAGTGTTTGGGGCTGTCCAGGGGTGTGGTGGGGGATGTCAATTGGGGTGAGGGGTTGAGAGGGTGCTGTTCAGGCTGGTGGGGGGTTGTCGAGGGGTGTTTGGGGGTGTCCGGGGGTCGTGGGGCAGTCCAGGAGTGTGGTGGGGGATCCAATGGGGTGTGGGAGGGTTGTCCAAGGAGATTACATGAGGGTGGGGGCTCCATTGGGGTGGGGGAGGGCTGTCCAGGGGGTATACATGAGGGTGAGGGCTCCAACGGGGTGGGGGAGGTCTGTCCATGGGGTGAAAATGAGGGTGGGGGCTGTCTAGGGGGTTAGTTTTATATGTTATCAATGTACATGCTTAATTTTGATCTACTTCTGTTTTTGTGGTAATATTTCTTGATTTGTTTTCAGGTTGATTCTGTTGGACAAGAAAAGATGACTGCATTCTGTTTAAAAAAAGGTGTTTATCATGTCAGTTATTAAATAACCGACGTTATAAAATGCCTGTAAAATAGTTTATCACATCGGTTATTTAATAACCGACGTGATAAAATGCCTAGAAAATAGTTTATCATGTCGGTTATTTAATAACCGGCGTGATAAAAGGCCTGGAGAATGGTTTATCACGTCGGTTATTCAATAACTGACATGATAAAAGGCCTGGAAAATGGTTTATCACGTCGGTTATTCAAGAAACGACGTGATAAACCCCCCTCCCACGGTTTTTCACGTTGGTTTTATATGAACCGACGTGATAAACCACACTCACCCTAGTTTATCACGTCGGTTCTTATATAACTGACGTGAAAAAAACCCCCTCACCCCAGTTTATCACGTCGGTTCTATATGAAACGAAGTGATAAACCCCCCTCACCCTTGTTTATCATGTCAGTTGTTTAATAACCGACGTGATAAACCATTTTCCATGCCTTTTATCACGTCGGTTGATAAATAACTAACCTGATAAACCCTTCCCATTTTCTTTGTCACGTCAGTTCTAAAATAACTAACATGATAAACATCGCGATTTTATGTTTTTGATGTCGGTTTTTAAATAACCGACGTCAAAAACCTTATTTATAACGTCGCACATATTAACGTCGGCTAGAAACCTACGTAAAAAATAAAAAATAACCAACGTAAAAAACGTTTTCTGCACTAGTGTGATCATGTTATATTATAAATAATAAATAAAAGTTTACATTGATCTATCATTATTCATAATAAAATATTAATTTAACCCCATGGTGTCACACTTCATGAAATGATTCTCTTATAAATATTCTCTTATATATTCTTCTTCAATTCCTACATCCTAATTGGGAACATTATATATAGAGAATTTGAAAGAGGTTCTCTACAATGAATGAGTTTTATTTAAAAGTAAAATTTGGGATTCATATGATGATTAGAAAAATCATCCAAAAATAAATAAAAAAAACATCCATACAATCAGAATATCTTTGATATTGAGTTTCACCCATCCTTTTGAGATATAAACCCCTTTTAGTAAGAATAATGGACCAAAAATGGATAAAATTTATATTTTAATTTCATATTTATCTTCAAACTAAATGATAATCATTTGGTGGTTATAAATATAAAATTTCAATTACTATATTTGTAATTTTATGTGTGATTTATATAAATAATTCCAATCCCAGACCAAAACTACATTAAATTCTTTTATATTTAGAATAATGCTTTTTTTGAATGAAAATTCCCACAAAATTCAAAAATAGAATAATTATATACATTATATGTGTTCATCACGCCATTAAATTTTTTCACAAAAAAATTCAATATATAATTAAAAATTCCATAATATGATTCCCTTAATAAATTTTTCAGATGAAAAAGAGTGAGTATATCCAGAATCAAATTTTAAATTTCAAGTTCATGAGTGGATGGCAATTTTACCTTTCAGCACGTCGTTACTATACTCTACACTAAAAATAGTGATCGTATAAGATTTATCTTTTTCTCTTGGACTAAAAAGTTTTTGATAGTGATAATAATAATTATTAATTTTATTTAAGTACTGATAGTGTAATTCCCATACTCCATGCATTTGAAACACACGAGTGTGAGTTTTTCATTTTTTGTTCTTTCTCTCCATTCACATTAATAGCTAAATTCTTACCAAAACATCCTTATTTTATTTCCCAATGACTATACATTTCACACATAAACAATTATCATGTATCATTACGAAACATTCATCCATTTTTCATTCCATATATCCAGCAGAAATGTGGGATCATATTCTTCCCTCCATGTTTAATATTATTATAATTTCCACTTAATTGAATTTTTATTTTCTAATCAAAGCCAAGGTATTGATGGGTGAATCCAATATATAATTATACCTTGATTTAATATCAAATAATATCATCATTTATACTAATGTTTCATATGAATATCTCTCATTAGGGACATATTTCTTTATCCATATGAGAATTAATCAATGTCAATTTTAGGTTTGATGAAAATACATAAAGATTACCTTGCTTGTCTTGTAAAATTTACCTCATTGATACAAATAAATTCATTATATTTTTAATTTACAAAAAGAAATTTCATCACTATTTCTATATTAATAATTCAAGGAAATTATATGTTGTAAAATAACATTCTAAAACTATCCCACTCCATAGAGTTATTTTCATCCTATTGCATAATGTTCTTGAAAAAATATCACCATTAATATACTTTTCCAACCAAATGGAAAATAGTCAAAATAAAACTTTCATGCATGGAACATTGGAGAACACAAAAAGTAAATTTTTTGTGGTATTGTCCCATTACATATTAATTAGTGGATTAGTGGACCCCCTAAAAGAAGGTGGAAGTTTGAATAAGATGGATTCATAAAAATGTTGTCCCTTATACTACATGTTTGGTAACTATGTATGATTAATTGTTTGATAATGTTGAATAATAATAGTAATGATAATTTTCATTCCATATACCATAACATTTAGTTTATTATGAGAATACAAATTTAATTCTTTATCATATTTTCAATTAATAATATTTTTTTCCTGTTCCAACCATTGAATAAAATAAAAAATAATAGGTTTAACTATAATAATAATAGTGATAAACCATGTAATCATGATGGTATTTGATAATATTTCTAATTCATCACACCTTATTTTGATTCTATAAATGATTATGTTTAAATTAAGTCATCATTGGTCATCATCTATTAAAATAATCCATAATTGTTCATAGAGAAAATGTGAACTGACCCAATAATATCCCATGGGAGTGTCTTATTATATGTGTGGTCTTAATCCAACTCATCACGAATTGATGAATATTACATTAACACCCAATATCCCATTTAATAGTTGATACCCCTAAGGGAATTTTCTCTAAATACACATCTACTTTATAGTATTCAAACAAGGATGTTTTTTATAGGAAATACAAACTCCACTCTTTACAATAACATAAAATGTTCTCAAATACGTAGACTTATCCTAAGGGTTGTCACTATATTTTATCGCCCTAATTTAAAAAAATAACTAATCTATTCTCTAATACCCCTTGATACAACAAAAAAATGTCAAAAATAATTTTCATCTTATTATATGAATATTATTTATTTACGATTATGATTAGTTTTAGAGATATAATATTTTTATGGATTTTGAATCTTGGATACATGAAAAACATGTACATAATATATCTTCATCATCTCACACTTATTTATGGAAATATAGAACCCTTCTTATACATATCATACTTAAATCCTTCGATCACATCCCTTAGGAAATGAAACACAATAAAGGGTGAGATTATATTCTCTATAGGAGAGAAAATGGATATTTCAACATTCATTTTAGAATAAAATGAGTATAACGGTGTGATAGAATGATCCTAAAAATATAAAATTATACATAGTGATTCAAATATCATAATAACGAGTCATGGAATAAATAATAAAAGTTCACAAGAAAATAATAATAAAGTAATAAAAAAACAGGACCCATTAAAGTATAACATTGGCACAATATCATGTCATAAAAAAGTGAAATGATGTGTGGAATAATCACAAATAATAGTAATATTATGTCAAGGATACTAATGAAGACACTTATCGCATGCAAGTATTGGGTTAACAACAACTTTACCTACCTTGGGATTGGGATAAAATCACATATACCCTCATTTGGGATTGAGAAAACCTCTTGTATACCTTATTTAGGACATAGGATAACATCCCATATAACCATTGAGCTCATAAAATGTTAATAATTACCCAATTAATTAGTGGTATAAAAATACCAACCTATCACATAATCCTGATACATTCATATTTATTCTTCAATATCATGAAAGAATTAATCATTTAGTCTTAGATTAACCTATTGAATATAAAATGTGTTTTATAAATATTTTGTCATTATAATACTAACCCTTATATAGAAAACAAATGATATATCATAGTATGATATACATTGTGGATAATATGTAACTTCAACTGACATTATGATTGATGAAAAATTCCTTTAAAATGCCACTAGAATATTCCATGAGAAAAATAATCTTTTTATTCTAAAATAACTTATTTAAAATTATAAATTTTTAAAAATATTAATGAATAAAATTTATTTGAAAGTAACCAGGTAATATTGTAATGAAATATTCAAATCATTAATTAGTCATAATTGTAATAAATTTCATTCATTTCAGGAACATTAAAATAAGGATTTTTTGGAAATGTTTTTTGAAAAAGTCAAAATAAATTATTTGGGATATTGAAGGAATATTCCTTTTAATAATTTTATAAGAAGATTAAAATGGGTAAAATTTTCTTTATTTGATCAAAAAGAAATGGGAAAAAAAATCTAGAAAATATTTTAATAAAAATATTTTCATAAAAAGAAAATGTTGTAAACTGAAAAAAAAACATTGTAGTTTGTCCGTAAAAACATTATTTTGGGATTCTATGTTCATAATGAGAGAAAAATTAATGGAACTATTTAACATACATAAATGAATATTTTATGAGATAATTATTAATATTTTAAGAGATATATTGTAATGAATCGACCCCAGAAACCCAGAGATGATGCATTATTTTAATATAATATCATGATTACAAGGAATAAAATTTCGATGGATTGAGTTGTTCAATTGTTTTGAAAACTAGATACACAAATAGGTTTAAAATTACAAAATGAATACAAATACAACATATATGTTTTATTGGGAACATCAATAAATATATGTTTTTTCCTGCATTTCATTCATAAGATACATTTTCAGGTCCTACGAAAAAGAATAATAAGAAAGGGTTATGCTCATATGATCAATAATGGAAACAAATATAGTATAAGATGTCATAAACATAGACATTAATAATGGTGAATAACTAAAAACAAACACCTATAAACATAATCTTGAATATAATATGGAATGAATAGGAGTTGTGTAAATATTTTCATGATAAAACATAATCATGGGTATTCAACTAAATGAATAACCCCAAGAACTATGAATTTATAGCTTCATAATAAAGTAAATGCATATGTAATACATTCCGAAACATACCATCATGTACTAATCCAAGAAATCAAAAAAATATTAAGTCCTCGGCCAAAACCATATCTCAAAATGGGTATGGCATCGGCCAAGTCCACGTCTATTTGTCTCATTAGACATACCGATGCAACAAAGGGCTATTTATGGCTCCACCCATTACATACTATGTCTAATTCATTCTTAATATTAAATAGTGGAATATTATCAACATATATAATCATAATTAAACTAATATATTTAATGTAAAAAAACATTCCCCAATCATTGAACATAAACACTAACCATTCAGAATAATAAGGTGAATGGTATCAAGATAGCACATTCATAGTGAAAATAATTGGAAACAATTAAAAAAAATATTTTAGATGATATAATAATATATAATACATTATGAAATATAATATTCTTTAAAGAATTATGATATAAATAATAATAATTTTCAATGAGATGATTGAGAAATTCTTGAAGAAATAATCCTTAATCATTCAAAAGTGTCACATACCACATTGAAAATTTAAAATAATAATCCCTTTTAATATCATGAGAATAAGGATAATCATGGTATGATATACCATATATAATTACATACACCAAATTCATGGAATAAGTGTTGAACAAGTCATATAATTCATAAATGATATTGTGACACAAGAAAAATCTTGTTTACATTTTAAATAAGATTTATTTTAGAAAATCATATTTTTTTATGAAATAATATTTTAAACATCTATATCCCATAAAATAAAAGGTAAAGACATGAAAATTATATTATATTTATACATGGTTAATTGTTGATGTGAAATCAGATAAAAATTCTTCATAAGAATTTTTATAAATAAATCATTTTAACCATTTTAAGGAAAATATTAAAGAGAATTTTAAAATGGAAAGGAATGATTCATTTATTATAAGAATAAATGAATCAATATAATTTTTCATTATAAAATCAGTGATTTTATAAAAATAATTCTTTTTTTAAATATATTTTTTAGTGAACATGAAAATTTGTAAGAAGTGGAGAAGTTCCCTTGATTCGGTTTGGTATTTTAGAAATAATTTAGAAAGTTCTTTTTAGATGTAAGTCCCCATAAAATAAGGAAGGATTATTTCTGGTAAACATATATAGAACACTCACACGAAATTAATTATGATTAAATAATAATACATTAGAATTCTATTTAGGTAATTAGACATTAAAAATAACACAAATAAAAATGGAGGTTCGGGTGGAAAACTGTTACAACTTTGTAATCAATCTGTTCATATGCCCAAAAAATAATAATATTGAAATGATAAATTAAATACCATGAATATTAATAAATTCATGATATGATACATCAGTTTTCATTATACATACACCCTACAGAAGTAATAGTAGTGAATAAAGAATATCAAACAAAACATGGAAGTGAGACAAGGAAAACACTTACCTTAAGTCTGATGATGTTGTTTACCTGATCTTAGTGTCCTTGAAAAACAAAGTAATTCAATAATTATTATTTATAGAACCTATTATTTATTTAATTTATTAATTATAACCTTATTATGTTCATTCATAGTATACTTGAGGGGTTTAGAGATCCAATTTTATTGTTTTGGAGTGTTTTCTTCATTGGTTTTCATGAGCAGTTTATTTATATTTATGTACAGATAAATATTTAAAATTATAATGGTTGTATAGAATAGAAGTTGTATGTTATTATTGAATGTTCATATGATAACATTGTTATAAAATTCATTTGATTATTTGGCGTGAAGATGAATCATTATATTAAACATTAATGATAATGTTTTCAGTTAATTGGTGGATATTGATCACAACAAACACATTTTGATTTATAAATTAATAAAATGTGTTAAAAATGATTCCAAAACATTATATAAGACATAATAGATAAATTATAATCTATTTCAACAGTAAAAATGTGTTTTGTGACCAGACTTTATGGACATAAATGGAATAAAAATAACATCATCCACGATGTTTTTATATCGACACATCACCCACTAGTTTTTAATTTCCTGAATAAGAGGGAGAGGGGAAGAATTATTATGGTGAGTATTAAATAAACATGATGAAATAAAAAATATGTAATATAATCTATCATTAATTCCTCTTGGTTAGTATTTGTAACACCCGAGACTTTTATGTTATATAAATCATCAAAGGAATCTTTTTCTACACAACACTTGCTTGGCTTGCTTTACACGTAATCACGACCTTCCTCGATAGCTTGCGTCGTACGCAATACCGAGTTTCACTAAACAACAATATGCTATTAAAACTAGCCGTTATGAATAGTAATAACAACTTTTTGAAATTTTATAAATTTTAATTTTCAAAATGGACTTCATTTTTGGACTCAGAATATCGAAATTAGCCTAGGGTGAAATTTTGGTATATTTCTGAAAACTTTCAATTTTTGATAAATACTGAAACCACTAAGTGGTAGGTTAAAAACTGAATTTTGCATAAAACTTAATTTTACCGCTTCTGTGAATGGAATTTCAAAAATCCGAGAGATACGGTTGATGTCAGTAAGTAAAATGTGGTTCAATGAGATTAAAATAATTTTTGGTGAATAGTAACTTTTTACTTTTATTTATCACGGTTAAAAGTAAATAGGGTAATTAAGGGTAAGAATGATATTAATATTACCCTAACACATGTCCTAATTCTATTGTACAAGTGTATCTCAATCAAAAACAACATTATGTGTAAAATATTATCATTTAGGCCCACTTGGATTAGATTAGGACATTTATTATTATTTAATTCAAAGAAGAGTTAAAAGAGTTAAAATCAAAGTATATTTACTAAACCATTTTTAATATAGGGTTTTACATAAGATAAATTCGATTGTAAATATTCATTAGAAAGATAAAAATCTTTCCTACATGATGGTATTTTATTTGTAATTTTTAGACATCAAATAATTAAATTTATTTATGACACAAAGATGATGCAGTAATTATCTTATTAATGAAATATTGACATAATTGATGTTATAAACACCAAAATAAATGTAATTTGAGACTTTTTATGAATTACACTAATTTTATAGGTTACTATGATATATTAGTGTTAATTTAATCAACTTTGTTCGAACATATAATTCTTTTATGACTTTCACAAAAATCATATATCAAATAGTGTCAAAATTGACACAAAATAGTTTTTAAATAAAATATTATATTATTAATTGTTATTTTATTCCTAAAAATCTAAGATTCGGCCAAATGACTTAGATAAGTATATATATATTTATAATAAACAATTTGGGGTTCGTTTGGCATGTTATAGTAAGTGTATTAACCATATAGTGAAAGAAAACAAAAAGACATGGTAAAAGTTAAATTATTTAACTTAGAGTTAAATCTAATTGATAAGGTTAAAATAATACCCTAAACTTTTCTAAATCCTATTGGTTGATAGGATTTAGACCCATCCCCACTTTAGCTTCGAAATAAGACCCTTTGGAACCATTATAAACTGATTTTGACTTTAATATAAAATAATATTTTGAGATATTCCTAAGGTGCCCCTCTCCTCCCTTATAAAAGGGCACTTCCTCCCCCTTCTCCTCACACCAATTTGAGCACTCATGATCAGACAAACCCTGCAAAAATCTCTTCTGCACTTCCCTAGCAACATCCTAGAGGTTCTGGTCTTCCTCAAAGACCAATTTTAGTGCCCTAAGAGGAGGTCTCAAAGAGGCGCTTCAAAGAAGAGGTAATTACCGTTACCAATTCTTTCATCTTTATTTCTTCTTCCACTTCTTATTATTAGGTTGTTTCATTATGAAGTAATAACATAAGTATCACTAATATAATGATATGTTATTATAAGTATGAAACAACCCTATTTCACCATCTATCCATCCTACGGAAAAAGAAATCACCGCGTGTGCGTACGTACGGAATACCGTCTCCACGCCGTGGTGTAATCTATTTTCCACCACCACCTTTCATGGATGGGTATAATGGTGTAAAGAATAACTATACATAGTTATTAAAACATCATATTGATTCTGATATCTTGTATAATCCACTCCAATTCAATTCAATATTTATGGAAATGATATCATCACTCGTGCGTACGTACGGACTACCGTCTCCACGACGCGATGAGATTCATTCTCCATGTTAACCATTTAAGAATGATTATAAATTATATATAAGAAATAATAATGAAATATATGACATTATAAAGCTACTGTATTTATGTATATATATATATGTATGTCATCTACTTACTTCCATTCAAGACAATAAGGAAAGGAAAACAGCGTTCATGCGTACGTACGGACTACCGTCTCCATGAACGGTGTTTTTCATTTCATTTATCTATCTATTATATATATATATACTGAATATATATGATATATAAATCATATTTTATATTCTGGAAGTAAGTAAATTATGATATAAGTAATAATAATGTCAAGAACAACAAGTCAAAACACCTACGATAAATGAAACGATTTTACCCAAAACGCTTCTTTAACATGGAATTTAGAAAAGAACGGGTAATATAAAGTCATAATTGAACCATATATGATATCATAACAATGAATATGATTCTGTAATAAGTGAATGACATTATTTAAATCATTATACAGGAGGTTCGGACACTTACGAAGCAAATCGGACCTAAGGTAAGGGAAATATCACAATCTCATTTTTATCCGAGATTGTTTATACTTGGTATTTACTGGGGTGTATTTTATCATCCACATACATGTTCACTCAATATGTAATATTATTTCCACCCACCTACAATTTTTTAAATCCAATTTTACCCTTCGGTGAGTTTTTAGTAAAATATATGAAAAGAATTTTTTGTCGTTTTTCGTACGAGGTACTTTTTGACTTTTCCGACAAAAGTACAAAGAATGTTTTTTTAACTTATACGGCATGAATGGATTTTTAAAACATTATTTCCAAGAAACTTCCTTTAAAAGTTTTCAAGTTTATTTTTAATCAACTTCTTTATTTTAAAGTCGTATGACAAGTTATGAAAGGAAAAATGTTTTTGAAGTAGAAAGGATATTTTCCTCAAGAATGGAGTTCAAGTATTTTATCAAAATTATTTTCCATCTAAGATAATAAAAGGGTTCTGTTTTTATCCCTATTATTACATTGGTTTGACTATGTTGTGATGGAATTATGTTTATGAATTCCTTTATCTTATATGAACTGTTTTATGATGTCATGTTGTTTAAGAATCCCATCTTTATTACATGGGTTACGCTATGATGTATGGTTTATGATTATGTGGCACACATAAGAAAGGATTCATTATAAGATGGGTGCGACCTATATCTCCCTCCAATGCATTGGGTAAAGATTTTATATCTCATGAGATAGACATGGCTGGAACGGAAGGTTATTTCGGTTCAGTGATACAGGACTGAAACGAGGAGTGAACTCGGTTCAGAAAGGGACTTTGTCCACTAAGATAGTCTTGGAAATGAGTCATGACTAACAAGAAATGATTTTCCATGATTATGTGTGCATGCCACAAAGTTTCAAGTTTTATGTTATGATTATGGGGATCTCATTTACACTTCTATGATTTATTCCATGTTAAGATATTATGATCTCTTTTGCAGGTTTTGATTTTCAAAAAGATATGATATGATTTTTATTTCCTTTATTTGACCTTGCTGAGCATTTGAGCTCACCCTTTTATGTTTTCTTTTCCCCAGGTTAGGAAGATGGATATTAAGTAAAATATACAAAAAGGGACCCTATATATGATGAAATAAATGGGAGACACTGTAGAAGATTTATGAACCAGTTGTTTATGTTTCCCAGTTTCTAAAGACACTATACCTATACGGTCCTTTGTGGTTTTGTTATATGTTGTAATAAGTGTGCATCAATTTTGAAGTATTAACAATGTATGTAAAGTATGGGTCGTTATAGTTGGTATCAGAGGCAAATTAGGTAGGAATGTATCCGATCCTTGGGATCTCTCACATGTGAGCGTTGGACGAAGCATGGCTCTCCGCCCAAGGGCTTCATGTGGAAATGGTTGCCACTGGGGATGGTGGTGTGTCCCACCCAGGGGGTGTAGCTGCCCATGGAGTGCCCTGATTGGTATCAACTATAGTCCACTGGAATTAATTCCAGACCGTTATAGTTGGTATCAGAGGAAAGGTATAGTCAACCTTTGGAAACTAGGATGTGAAATCCTTAGTAAGAACCCTAAGGATAAGTCTAAGAATAGAACACAGTCTTAGTGTTTTAGAAATGGCCTTGAATAACCTAGGATAAGACCTTAAGCATGAAAATTTTATTCTGGAATTATGTGGTTTTCCTTTTATAATTAGTGTTTCTCACACTATTCTTCTTGGTTTTAGTCAATGGCTGGAACCCAAAGGAACCGTGTTAATGCGGAATGCGATGGGCAATGCAATGATTGTCCCCCTGAGCAACCAAACGATATGGGAGCTGGAATGAAAAATCTTGTAGCCATGCTCACACAACTTTCTCAAGATATGAATCATGCAGGACTTCCAAACGAGCAAAGGAAGGAGCAACATTCTGTTGAATCATTCATGAGGCAGTGTCCACCTTCTTTCAGTGGGTCTACTGATCCATTAGTTGCTGAACAATGGATTAGTACTACTGAAAATATATTTTCAGTTCTTCAATGTTCTGAACATGATAAAGTCATCCTAGCAGTGTATCGTTTGGAAGGAGATGCAGATCAATGGTGGAATCTTATTAAGAATACAAGGCAAAGGGATGAAATTGAGTCTATGGAATGGGACGAGTTCAAGAACTTATTTTTCAATAAGTACTTCCCCCGTATTCTCTGAACAAAGATGGAGAAAGAGTTTCTTGAACTGAAGCAAAGGGATGATGAATCTGTTGGTACCTATGAAGCAAATTTTACAAGACTTGCAAGGTACGCTTCAGGTATTATTATCCAACCTGAGAGTAAGATCGATTGATTCTTTAGTGGCTTAAAACCAAGTCTTCGAAAGGCGTTAGCCATAAGGGACTTCAATAGCTACGAGGAAATCATTCGATGTGCTCTCAAAGTCGAGATGGAGATTGGAATATCCCATCAGTCACATGGGTTTGATAAGAAGAGGAAGATGGAATTCAAAGAAAAATATAAAGAGCACATGGAAAAGAAGATGAGCTTTTCCTTATGCTCAAAGTGTGGAAAAAAACATGGAGGGAGTTGTCTTAAAGGGACAAGTAAATGTTTTAAATGTGGAAAGGAAGGTCATCGGGCATTTGAATGCCATGATAATGGGAAGAAGATGTCTAATGACGCAAACAAAGGAAGGGATACACAGAATGAACCTACTACACTTCAATGTTTCAAGTGCAAGGAGATGGGGCATTATGCCAATCAATGCCCAAATCCAAGGGTTGATGATGATGTTCGACGTCAAAAAAATCTTAAGGCTAAAGACAAAGGAAAGTCACATGCAATTTCTATCAGCGATGTGGAGTACGATAACGAAGTGGTGAAAGGTGCACTTACCATCCACTCTAAAGTAGCAAATGTTTTATTTGATTCTGGATCAACTCACTCTTTTATTTCTAAAGAATTTTCTAAGGGTATCACCATATTACCTCAACAATTAGATGTTGAGTTAGCTGTGACAACACCTAATGGCACAACAGTCGCATCAAAAGTTTATAATTCTTCTCCGATCGAAGTTTGTGGGAAAGTGCTTCCTGCAAATCTTGTGATCCTTCCTTTAGTGGAATTTGATGTGATTCTTGGCATGGATTGGCTTTCTCTACATGGAGCTCATATCAATTTCCAAAGAAGGGAAGTCACATTTCATATTCCAGATCAATCTACGATCGTCTATCAATGCAAGGATGAACATAACCTTCCAGTGGAAATTTCTTCCATCTTATGGGTCTTGATTCCACTAAATGAAGGTTATTTATCTCAAATGGTTGGTGAGAAACTCACGATTAAGAATATGCCCATTGTACGGAAGTTTGATGATGTCTTTCTAGAGGAATTGCCGGGTCTTCCACCAAATCGTGAAGTTGAGTTTTCAATAGAACTCGTACCGGGTGCTTTGCCTATTTCAAAGACACCTTATAGAATGGCCCCAATTGAGTTGCAGGAATTAAAGAAGCAACTCCAAGATAATCTTGATAAGGGATTCATACGCCCTAGTGCGTCACCTTGGGGAGCACCTGTTCTATTTGTTATGAAGAAAGATGGATCAATGAGACTCTGCATTGATTATCGAGAACTTAACAAGATCACTATCAAGAACAAATATCCTCTCCCACGCATTGATGACTTATTTGACCAACTACGTGGAGCTCAATACTTTTCCAAGATTGATCTTCATTCAGGGTATCATCAATTAAGGGTCAAAAGGGAGGATATACCAAATACGGCTTTCCGTACAAGGTATGGACACTATGAATTTATAGTGATGCCATTTGGTCTTACTAATGCCCCTGCTATCTTCATTGATATAATGAATAGAGTCTTTAGAGACTATCTTGATCAATTTGTTGTAGTCTTTATAGACGATATTCTTGTCTATTCAAAGTTCAAGGAAGAGCATGAAGATCACTTGACAATTATATTGAAGACCCTAAGAAAGGAGAAGCTTTATGACAAATTTACCAAGTGTGAATTTTGGCTTCAAAAAGTTGCATTTTTGGGTCACATAATCTCAAAAGAGGGGATATCTGTGGATCCAGCAAAAACAGAGGTTATCGAAAGATGGTCGAGACCAACAACAGTAACTGAGATCTGATGTTTTCTTGGTTTGGCTGGATATTATCGACATTTTGTAAAGGATTTTTCACGATTATCTAATCCACTCACCAAGTTGACTCGGAAAGGAGTTAAGTTTGTCTGGACAGAGGAATGTGAAGAGAATTTCAAGGAGTTGAATAGAAGGTTATCCAGTGCACCTATGCTCACACTGCCTTGTAGTGGAGAAAGGTTTGTGATCTACAGTGATGCATCCAAGAAGGGATTGGGGTGTGTTCTTATGCAAAATGATATGGTGATAGCTTATGCCTCACGACAGTTGAAAATCCATGAGCAAAATTACCCAACACATGATTTGGATTTGGCTACGGTAATCTTTGAATTAAAGATTTGGAGGCATTACCTTTATGGTGAAAGGTGTGATATTTATACTGATCATAAAAGTTTAAAGTATATTTTCACACAAAAGGAGTTGAATATGCGTCAAAGAAGATGGTTGGAGCTGATTAAGGATTATGACTGCTCAATCCATTACCACCCTGGGAAAGCAAACAAGGTGGCAGATGCATTAAGTCGACAAGACCATGCTAGTTTATCCATGATGAGGATCACAAAAGATCCAATATTTATGGATTTACTAAGGATGGATCTTGGAATTATAATGGAAGGGGAAAAATCTTATCTTTCTCAAATGAATGTTCAACCATCAATACATGTGAAGATTAAGGAGGCACATAAAGAAGATGTCGAGTTACAAAAGAAGGTGAGAAATGTTCCTGAATTCAACCTTGATTTTGATGGGATAATAAAGTTCAGGAATCGGGTTTGTGTTCCTCCCATCCCCGAATTAAAGAAGGAGCTGCTGGATGAGGCTCATAGTTCTTCATTCTCTATTCATCCTGGAAGCACGAAGATGTATAGGGACCTGAAAGAGTACTTCGGGTGGGATGGCATGAAAAGAGATGTTGCTGAATATGTCTCTCGATGCTTGGTTTGTCAACAAGTTAAAGCTGAGAGACAGAAGTCTAAGGGGATGTTACAACCATTACCCATACCCGAATGGAAATGGGAAAACATCACTATGGACTTTGTCACAGGACTTCCTAAAACATCCAAAGGCAATAATGCTATCTGGGTCATAGTTGATCGTCTTACAAAGTCTACACACTTCATTCCTATTAGAGAGGATTTCTCTCTAGATCAGCTTGCCAGGATATATGTAAAGGAAGTGGTAAGATTGCATGGAGTACCACTTTCTATTATATCTGATCGGGATCCGAGATTTACCTCGAAGTCAGGCGAAGTCTTCAGCATACTCTAGATACAGAGTTGAGTTTCAGCACTGCTTATCATCCCCAGACAGACGGTCAGTCTGAGAGAACAATTCAAACCCTAGAAGATATGTTGAGAGCTTGCTCTATGGATTTCAAAGGAGGTTGAGATCAACACCTACCTTTGGTGGAATTTTCTTATAATATTAGCTTTCACTCCAGTATTCAGATGTCTCCTTATGAAGCTCTCTATGGAAAGAAATGCAGGACTCCAACTTGCTGGGATGAAGTTGGGGAAAGAAAGCTATTAGGACCTGATCTCGTTGATGAAATGGCAGAGAAGGTCAGATCTATTCAACAACATATAAGAGCAGCTCAGAGTCGACAGAAAAGTTATGCCGACAACTGAAGAAAAGACCTAGAGTTTGAAGTGGGTGATAAAGTGTTCTTACGAATTTCTCCCTGGAAGAGGGTAATGAGATTTGGAAAGAAGGGGAAGTTGAGCCCTAGATATATCGGTCCTTTCGAAATACTGGATCGTGTTGGGAAGGTAGCTTACCGATTGGCGCTTCCACCTAATCTCTCTCAAGTTCACGATGTGTTCCATGTATCTCTCCTGAGAAAGTACATACCTGATCCTTCACATGTACTCAGCTCAGAAGTTGTACCGCTGGAGCAAGATCTTTCTTATGAAGAACAACCGATAGAGATTCTGGATCATAGCGAAAAAGTCCTACGAAACAAGACCACTCGATTGGTGAAAGTTTTATGGAGGAACCACCAACTTGAAGAAGCTACATGGGAGCTTAAGGATATGATGAAAGAGAAGTATCCTCATCTGTTTGTTACAAAGTGACGAATTTCTAGGGCGAAATTCTTTTTAAGGGGGGTAGAATGTAACACCCGATACTTTTATGTTATATAAATCATCAAAGGAATCTTTTTCTACACAACACCTGTTGGCTTGCTTTACACGTAATCGCGACCTTCCTCGATAGCTTGCGTCGTACGCAATACCGAGTTTCACTAAACAAAAATATGCTATTAAAACTAGCCGTTATGAATAGTAATAAAAACTTTTTGAAATTTTATAAATTTTAATTTTCAAAATGGACTTCATTTTTGGACTCAGAATATCGAAATTAGCCTAGGGTGAAATTTTGGTATTTTTCTGAAAACTTTCAATTTTTGATGAATAGTGAAACCACTAAGTGGTAGGTTAAAAACTGAATTTTGCATAAAACTTAATTTTACCGCTTCTGTGAATGGAATTTCAAAAATCCGAGAGACACGGTTGATGTCAGTAAGTAAAATGTGGTTCAATGAGATTAAAATAATTTTTGGTGAATAGTAACTTTTTACTTTTATTTATCACGGTTAAAAGTAAATAGGGTAATTAAGGGTAAGAATGATATTAATATTACCCTAACACATGTCCTAATTCTATTGGACAAGTGTATCTCAACCAAAAACAACATTAAGTGTAAAATATTATCATTTAGGCCCACTTGGATTAGATTAGGACATTTATTATTATTTAATTCAAAGAAGAGTTAAAAGAGTTAAAATCAAAGTATATTTACTAAAACATTTTTAATATAGGGTTTTACATAAGATAAATTCGATTGTAAATATTCATTATAAAGCTAAAAATATTTCCTACATGATGGTATTTTATTTGTATTTTTTAGACATCAAATAATTTAATTTATTTATGACAAAAAGATGATGCAGTAATTATCTTATTAATGAAATATTGACATAATTGATGTTATAAACACCAAAATAAATGTAATTTGAGACTTTTTAGGAATTACAATAATTTTCTAGGTTACTATGATATATCAGTGTTAATTTAATCAACTTGGTTTGAACATATAATTCTGTTATGACTTTCACAAAAATCATATATCAAATAGTGTCAAAATTGACACAAAATAGTTTTTAAATCAAATATTATATTATTAATTGTTATTTTATTCCTAAAAATCTAAGGTTCGGCCAAAGGACTTAGATAAGGATATATATATTTATAATAAACAATTTGGGGTTCGTTTGGCATGTTATAGTAAGTGTATTAACCATACAGTGAAAGAAAACAAAAAGACATGGTAAAAGTTAAATTATTTAACTTAGAGTTAAATCTAATTGATAAGGTTAAAATAATACCCTAAACTTTTCTAAATCCTATTGGTTGATAGTATTTCGACCCATCCCCACTTTAGCTTCGAAATAAGACCCTTTGGAACCATTATAAACCGATTTTGACTTTAATATAAAATAATATTTTAAGATATTCCTAAGGTGCCCCTCTCCTCCCTTATAAAAGGGCACTTCCTCCCCCTTCTCCTCACACCAATTGGAGCACTCAAGATCAGCCAACCCCTGCCAAAATCTCTTCTGCACTTCCCTAGAAACATCCTAGAGGTTCTGGTCTTCCTCAAAGACCAATTTTAGTGCCCTAAGAGGAGGTCTCAAAGAGGCGCTTCAAAGAAGAGGTAATTACCGCTACCAATTCTTTCATCTTTATTTCTTCTTCCACATCTTCATATTAGGTTGTTTCATTATGAAGTAATAACATCAGTATCACTAATATAATGATATGTTATTATAAGTATGAAACAACCCTATTTCACCATCTATCCATCCTACGGAAAAAGAAATCACCGCGCGTGCGTACGTACGGAATACCGTCTCCACGCCGTGGTGTAATCTATTTTCCACCACCACCTTACATGGATGGGTATAATGGTGTAAAGAATAACTATACATAGTTATTACAACATCATATTGATTCTGATATCTTGTATAATCCACTCCAATTCAATTCAATATTTATGGAAATGATATCATCGCTCGTGCGTACGTACGGACTACCGTCTCCACGACGCGATGAGATTCATTCCCCATGTTAACCATTTAAGAATGATTATAAAGTATATATAAGAAATAATAATGAAATATATGACATTATAAAGCTACTGGATTTATGTATATATATATATGTATGTCATCTACTTACTTCCATTCAAGACAATAAGGAAAGGAAAACAGCGTTCATGCGTACGTACGGACTACCGTCTCCATGAACGGTGTTTTTCATTTCATTTATCTATCTATTATATATATATATATATATATATACTGAATATATATGATATATAAATAATATTTTATATTCTGGAAGTAAGTAAATTATGATATAAGTAATAATAATGTCAAGAACAACAAGTCAAAACACCTACGATAAATGAAACGATTTTACCCAAAACGCTTCTTTAACATGGAATTTAGAAAAGAACGGGTAATATAAAGTCATAAGTGAACCATATATGATATCATAACAATGAATATGATTCTGTAATAAGTGAATGACATTATTTAAATCATTATACAGGAGGTTCGGACACTTACGAAGCAAATCGGACCTAAGGTAAGGGAAATATCACAATCTCATTTTTATCCGAGATTGTTTATACTTGGTATTTAATGGGGTGTATTTTATCATCCACATACATGTTCACTCAATATGTAATATTATTTCCACCCACCTATAATTTTTTAAATCCAATTTTACCCTTCGGTGAGTTTTTAGTAAAAGATATGAAAGGAATCTTTTGTCGTTTTTCGTACGAGGTACTTTTTGACTTTTCTGACAAAAGTACGAAGAATGTTTTTTTAACTTATACGGAATGAATGGATTTTTAAAACATTATTTCCAAGAAACTTCCTTTACAAGTTTTCAAGTTTATTTTTAATCAAATTCTTTTATTTTAAAGTCGTATGACATGTTATGAAAGGAAAAATGTTTTTGAAGTAGAAAGGATATTTTCCTCAAGAATGGAGTTCAAGTATTTTATCAAAATTATTTTCCATCTAAGATAATAAAAGGGTTCTGTTTTTATCCCTATTATTACATTGGTTTGGCTATGTTGTGATGGAATTATGTTTATGAATTCCTTTATCTTATATGAACTGTTTTATGATGTCATGTTGTTCAAGAATCCCATATTTATTACATGGGTTACGCTATGATGTATGGTTTATGATTATGTGGCACACATAAGAAAGGATTCATTATAAGATGGGTGGGATCTATATCTCCCTCCAATGCATTGGGTAAAGATTTTATATCTCATGAGATAGACATGGCTGGAACGGAAGGTTATTTCGGTTCAGTGATACAGGACTGAAACGAGGAGTGAACTCGGTTCAGAAAGGGACTTTGTCCACTAAGATAGTCTTGGCAATGAGTCATGACTAACAAGAAATGATTTTCCATGATTATGTGTGCATGCCACAATGTTTCAAGTTTTATGTTATGATTATGGGGATCTCATTTACACTTCTATGATTTATTCCATGTTAAGATATTATGATCTCTTTTGCAGGTTTTGATTTTCAAAAAGATATGATATGATTTTTCTTTCCTTTATTTGACCTTGCTGAGCATTTGAGCTCACCCTTTTATGTTTTCTTTTCCCCAGGTTTGGAAGATGGATATTAAGTAGAATATGCAAAAAGGGACCCTAGATATGATGATATAAATGGGAGACACTGTAGAAGATTTATGAACCAGTTGTTTATGTTTCCCAGTTTCTAAAGACACTATACCTATATGGTCCTTTGTGGTTTTGTTATATGTTGTAATAAGTGTGCTTCAATTTTGAAGTATTAACAATGTATGTAAAGTATGGGTCGTTATAGTATTAGGTGAGGAAATAATAATAATAGAATATAAAATGAAAAGAAATTTAAGAAAACAAAAGATGATGTTTACCCCTTGATATCTTCTCCTTGAGATCCTTCTTAAGGCCTTTGGTTTTGGCATTTCGGTGCGACCAGCAGCACTAGGACATGGGGTAGAGACTTGGGAGGAATGTTGGGTCAAAATTATGGTCTTAATGATTGAGAGGTTTTTGATGAAGAGGGAAATAAGGGTGGTATTTATAGTAGAGGAGAGGAGGTATTTTACATTATTTTGATTATTATTATAATATTCTTGCTCCAAACTATAGATAGTCTGAATTCATGTGAACCAAAATAGTAATAATTTTATTTTATTTTGAAAAAATTTGTATTATATTATTTTTGATGTCATAAATTTTGTATTTAATAGATAATTAGAATGTACTGTATTTTATCGTGTTTCACTATTCATCAAAAATTAAAAAATTTCATAAAAATACCAAAATTTTACCCTAACCATTTATTGATGTATAGAATTAAAAAATGAACTCAATTTCAAAAAAAATTAACTATTTTTATTTTAATTATTATATAAAATCATAATTTATTCAAATAAAAACAACATTAAAACTATAACTCCTTTTATAACACCTTGAAAAATTAATCCGGGTCCCATAAAAAATCATATAACCATAGGAAAAACAAATAACAATTTTTGATTACATTTTACGAAAATAAATTTTCATTTTAAATTATTAAATTAATCATAAAATTTTAATTAAAATTTTTATGACGAACAAAAATACAAATACTTATATTATGATAGTTTTTTCACTTCTAAGATGTCTAAATTGTATTTATACATTCAGGGTTTAAGTTTCCATTTTTTGGCTGAGTTATATTAATTAATACTAATTACTATTAATATGGGAATGTTACTGTTCATAATGCTATGATACTATTCACAAAAAAATAAGTTTTTCTTATCAAACTCTAAATATATTACGGAACACAACAGTGTATGTCAGTTTTTAGAAATTCAAATCATAGAGGTAGAAAAATTAGGTTGAAATGGATAGATTATAACATAGTGGTTTTTTATAATGACCCAGTGTTTCATTTATTCTATATTACATCTATGTATAAATTCTTAGGGTGTTACATTATCCCCTTCATATAAAAATGTTAACCTTCAAATTTGAAATGGAACTTCGAAATTTAATGGTTGATTCATAAAAATTCCTTTGGGATAAATCCACATAAAAAAATGTGGATAATATATCCTATTGATCTGAGGAAATGGATATACCTTGGTTACTACAAAAAACACATTCTAATTTGACAACATGGTTATGGAAGAATAATCAAACCATCAGGTAGTGACATTAAACTCTAATGTCCCATACAATGATCAATGTAAACCATTTCGTAATTGGTTAAAAATTACAAAATATAAAGATTAAATACATTATAATTAAGGTCTCTAAATTTCCAAAATGATCTTATAATTAACCATTAATCAACAAGGTGCAACTATAAAACTCAAATTCCAAAAATGTGAATAACATCATCATGTATCCTCTTAAAATATAATAATAACTTGTACTACCATAAAAACCATATTGGAAACATGTATTCTTCAATATTCCATTGGTAAAATACATGTTGATGGATATATTCCTGAAATCTAAAAGTGTTTTAAACTCCATTGATGATAGAATTGGCCACTTCTTGACAAGTTAATAATCTATTCCATGGTAGTCAGTACTCATCTGAATCAATCAATTCTTCATTATTTTATCGACATCATATATACATTAAAGGTTTTCATTACCTTAATCATTTGTTTTCTAAAAAATTTATCTTCATACTAAATAACTTTTCCTTTGTACCATTCATCATATGTTCTCAAATACTTAATGAAATTGTACTAAAGTATAATCCTTATATATCTCATTGTTGTTATAACAAGAATATCATAACATTGTTATTGAATCCAAAAACATAAATAAATTATTTATTCTACTTTAGCCATAGTAACATCATAATCTTGACATTGATCCATTTTAATTTTGAGAGCTATATTTCCATGATATTTGGGACATCCATTTTTTTAGTGCCCCAAATCCTTACAATTAAATAATTTAATATAGGGATATTCATTCTGTTTCTTGTAATTAGGATCGTGATGTCATTATTTCTCCAAAAATGAAAAAACTCATTTTCCTCAAATGTATATACCAAGGTGTTTCCTCCCATAACTATCACATATGGGAAAATACATCTTTCCCTTAATCCCTTAATCTATGTTTTTTTATGGAATCCTCTTCTTATTCTACTTCTATTCAAATCTATAGTACATAGATAAGTCTTTAAATAACTTTTTAACACATATTTAAATTTCTTCATATGATGAGGATTCAAGGGAGAAAATATTCCTTTGAAATGATGGTTTAATTACATTAGATATATGACCATTCTTACTCATTTCATCACAAGCATTAGTGATGTTATAATTCCTTCTTCTAGGTTCCATTTCTAAACCATTCCTTATTATATATTGACTAATAAAATTTTAAACTCTCTATATCTCTAAACATGGTATAACACATAGCATAATATCAAGTATCATAAATCTTATAACAATATAATTTGGTTACTTTTGGGTAATAAATCCTTTATAGTGGGGGCTAAATAAAATGTGAATTATCATAAGAATATTATTTGGAGTGTCAAAATTGGTGTGCAATAAGGCCCATTGTTGTGTACAAGGATTCCCCTAGTCAAGATCGAAAGTCCATGTTAGAGTTTTCACTCCTAGGTACATCCATATCCGAACCATGTCCACTTCTAGTATCGAAATAGGGATGTAATTGATAGAAATATCTACATAATCTATTACTTTATAAAATACTAATAATATCTTTTTTTTATCATCAAAAACTATATCATGGGTTTGTTCCTTAAACTATGTTTTCTAAATATAGTTTCCATGTTTTATACTAAACTTCCTTTATACCAACTGTAATACCCCGACCCATGAAGCCCAGAGCCGATACATTATTTTAATACATTTGCATGATTACAAGGAATCAAATTATGAAGGTTTGAGTAGTTTTGTTGATTTGGAAAACCAGATACACACATAGGTTCATCATTAAAAATTTAAAATAATTAAAATATAGAAGATTTATTGCGAACATCCACAAATCTAAGTTTATCCCTACATGTAATGCATAATAAACCTCTTCATGTATGATGAAAATGATATATAGGTAAGGGGTGATCTCAAATACTCAATAAGAGAAATAAATATAGTAGAAGATATCATATATATATAAATTAGGCATGGTGAATAACAAAAAACACATTTCTTTAAAAATAAACATGAAAATAATATAGAAGAAACATGAGCTATGTAAATATTTACGTAATAAAACATAATCTTGGGTATTATATTAGTCCAATAACCCCCATGAAATATGAATTTCTAGCTTCATAATGAGAGAAATTTATATAGTAGACATTCCGAAACATAACATCAAGGAAACATCCAATATGTCCAAAAATTATTAAGGCCTCTGCCAAAACTGTATCTCAAAATGTGAAAGGCCTTGGCCAAGTCCATGTATATTTGTCTCATGAGTCCTACCAAAGAATAGAAGGGCTATAAATGGCCCCACCCATCAAATAGTAGTCCAATTCATTCCTCGTATGAAATGCGTGAACAAAATCAACATATACAATCATATTGCAACTAACATATTAAATGTAAACAACTTTCTCTATTCATTGAATTTAAACACTAACCATTGAAAATGATATGGTTAATGGTATCAAGATAGAATATTCATAGTCAAAATAATAAAAAAACCTTCAAAAAAAATGTAGATGATATCACTATAGATAATCCTCTATGAAATACAATAGTCATCAATGGATTTTGACATAAATAAATATAGTTTTAAATGAGACAATTGAGAAATTATTGAGGAAATAATCCTTAATCAATCTAATGTTTCCCATACCACCTTGAAACATTAAAATAATAATCCTATATAATATCATTATAAAAAGGATAATCTTGATATGATATACCAAATTTAATTACCTACACCACATGCTTGGAATAAGTGGTGAACATGGCATATACTTCATAAAAGGTAATGTGAGACGAAAAAATTCCTTTTTATATTTGAAATAAGTGTTCTTTTAGAAATGCATTTTTATTTTCCATGAACGAACATTATAAACATGTATATCCTAGAAAATAAAAGGTTTGGACATTTAAATTATATTTGATGCATAAATGACGTCCTGCTGAAGGGAGATCATGTATAAAGATTTATTAAGAATCTATAGAAATAAAACATTTTAGAGAATTTTAATGAATATAATAAAGAGAATTTTAATGGGGAAAGGAATGTTTGATTTATTAAAACCAAAAATGAACCAAGATAATTTTTTATGATAAACTGTGTGATTTAATAAAATAAATGGTCTCTTAAAACAGATTTGATTGTGTAGTTTAAAATTGGTAAAATTTTAGAAGTTCCCTTGATTCGAGTTTGTATTTCGGAAATAATTTTAAATGATCAATTTAAAACATGTTACCCTCCTTAAAATAAAGAAGGATTATAGTTGGAAAGAATATTTATAAAACTCATTCAAATTTTATGATTATTAGATAATAATTCATAAGAATTTTATTAAGTTAATTAGACAATAAAAGTGACCTAAATTAAAATGGAGGTTTGGGTGGAAAACCCTTACCACATTTTAATAAATCTATTCATATGCCCAAAAATTAATAATATTTAAACGATAAATTAAATATGATGAAAATAAATATATTCATGAAATGATACATCAATGGGTAGTATACATGTATAATACACAAGTAATAGTAGTGAATAAGGAATATCTCACAAAAATAGAAGCGAGACGATGAAATCTCTTACTTTAAGTATGATTGTGTTCTTTACTTGATCATAATATCCATGAAAACCAAATTAAATTTATTAATTAATATTTATAAAACATTTAATTTATTATATTTATTCTTCAAAACCATATTATGTTCATTCATGGCCTTCTTGAAGAGTTTAGAGATCCAATTTTATTGTTTAGGAGTGTTTTCGTCCTTGGTTTTCCTGATTGGTTTACTTATTTTTATGTATGGTTAAAGATATATAATTAGAGTATTTGTATAGAATAAAATATGTATTCTATTAGTGAAAAACTATTATATTACATTGTTATAAAATTAATTTGGTTATTTGATGTGAAAATTAATCATTATATAAAACATTAATGATAATTGATATAGTTAATTGGTGGTTTTTTATCACAACAAACTCATTTTGATTTATAAATTAATAAAATTTGTAATAATTGATTCCAGAACATTATATAAGATATAATACAAAAACTATAATCTATTTCAACTTTCAAAATTGTTTCATAACCGGTCATTAAGGAAGTAAAAGGAATCGAAATCACATCATCCACGATGTTAGAAAATCATCACATCAAAGACGTCGTTTTAATTTCTTGAATTAGTGGGAGAGGATAATTATAATGGAGATTCTTCTATAAACATTATGAAATCCAGAATATATATGATATGAAATCATTAATTCCAATTTGATAAGGGGAGGTGAGGAAATAATAATAATAGAAATGAAAATGAAGATAAAATAATGAAAACAAAATAAGATGTTAACCTCTTGATATATTATCCTTGAGAACCTTCATAAGGCCTTTGGTTTTGGAGTTTTGGTGAGCCTATATGGTATAAGAAATAGGTAATATACATTTTAGGAATATTGAGATGAAATTAGGTAAGGATAAAGTCTTGAGAGGTGTGTGAGGAAGAGGTAAATGATGGTTCTATTTATAGTGGAGGATAAGATGTATTATATATTATTTTACTCATTATTATAAGATTTTTTCTCAAGAGTATGAATATTATAAATTAATGAGACCTAAAATAGTAATAATTGAATTTGAGTTCGAACCAAGTGGAATTACATCACTCATGACATCATATATAGTGTATTTAACTGAATATTTGAATATATGGAAAGTTGTAGTATTTTATTATTCATAAAAAATCAGAAATTTCCGAAAAATCCCAAAAATTAACCCAAACCAATTATTGAAGTGTAGAATTAAAAAATGAACAAATTTATTAGGAAATAATTTTGAAAATATATTAAATTTAATTTATAAAAAAATCAGAATTTATTGTACAAAACAACATTAAAAATTTTAATTGTTTTATAACACCTTGATAAATTAATCAAGATCCCATAAAATTATCTTACAAACATATGACAAACAAATAAAAACATATTATAACATTTTGTGAAAATAAATTTCAATTTTAAATTATTAATTTAATCATAATGTGTTAATTAAAATATTTATGACATCAAAAAGACAAATACTTATACGTTTATCATTTTTTCACTTATAAGATGTCAAAATTGTATTTATACATTCATGAGTGAAGAATCAATTTTCCTCTGATTTAATATTCATTACTATTAATTACTATTCATAAGGGTATGTTACTCTTCATAATTTTATGTTACATTTCAGTAAAAATTATGTTTTTCTTATCAGACTCTAAATATCTTACTGAACGCAACCATGTATGTCAGTTTTTCGAAATTCAATTCAAATAGGTGGAAAAATTATGTTTTATTGGATAGGTTATAAAAATCGGAGCATCTTGAGACTCTATGTTTCATTAATTATATATTAAATCTAATATTAAATTATTGAGGTGTTACAAATATCATATAATTACATCATTCTAAATTTATCTATAAATAGTCCTGGTAAAAAGTGAGATTGAAATATATAACTCTTAACACAAGTTCTAATTTCCTCATTAGCACTCAATCATCAAGTATAATAAAAATAAAATTGTTATAATTATTTAAAATAAAAATAAAAATAATTATAATATTATATGGGATCAGCTTATACCATTTTAACACCCATTTATTAACAAATCTTCATTAAAATCATCATTTAAAGGTATTAATTTTTTCTCTTTCCAAGAATGTTTTAGTACGCAATATCTATTACATATAAATTGGTCATTGTTAAATCATATCAGTAATTTTAATAATGATTTAAATATCATATATATTCATTATATACATATTTACAGTCAATCATAAAAGGTAAGAATAGAAAAATGAATTACACTATTCATGGATATGGTAGTCCATACGTACGCATGGATGTTGTTTTCCTTTTCTAATGAAAAGAATGAAATAAATATAAATAATAATTTATCATTATAGAATAAATTTTACACAATAATGGAAATATATATTTATAAAATTAATTATTATAATTTTTCCTATGAGGCAGTAAAGGAAAATGAAGCATATCGTTACGTTGATGTGATAATTAACATTATGGACAAGAATTGATTTCATTTTTTATTTTATAGAAATGATTCTATAAATGATTTTTCAATATTATTAATAAAATGTCATCATATTGATAATTTTTAATTCATCATTTTGTGATGGATGAAATCAGTTTTTAGAATTCGTATGTATACATATAATTGAAAGATCTCTATTAATATTTATAACTCTTCATTGAGATACGTACATTGGATTGCACCTAACGACATGAAATATTGGTCTTATTAGATGATCATGGTCTTTAAGATTAAGGTATGTAGTCTAGGAATTTATTTTGGGGGATATTAGCTATGATAGAGGCACAAAATTTATAAATAAGGGAATATAAGAGGTTCCCTTTAATATGGTAGGGAGAGTACACAAATGGAATTACATATAATATTTAAATATAATTAATGTATTTATAAAATATATCCTTCCAAATGTCCATGTATTCAATTTTATGATAATATAGGGTCTAAATATATTTAAAAATAATAATTAAATAAGTTTATGTGGTAAAATTACCCTTATCTATTAGTTTAACCACCCCTTGTAAACACATTTTAATCTTAACCTTGGTAACCAAGTTTGATTTATATTACTATTTATTATGTCCAAAAAATTAGGTGATCCATTAAATTATTTTAATTTTGATGAATCCAAATAATGAATACATTTTATTGGATTCATTTTCTATAAGTAGACAAATTTAATTTTAAAATAACCATGTCAAATTTCGAGGAAACCTCTTCTATAAAAATGAATTTTTATGAATAAAATTGAATTTAATTTCATTAATTGACATGTAAATAATTAGAAATGAATGCTAATGTATTTTGTTGAATATATTATTTGTACCTTTCACTAAAAAATATATAATGGTTTATTTAATATATTTTTATAAAAATTCATTTTTAACATAAAATTTTATAGAAAATAAATATTTTTCATTAAAATATATTTATCATCAGTTATAATGTTTATTAAAATAATTTATGTATTTTCATTTACACATTAAAAATTTATTTCATTAAAATCAATTTTTTTTATTGATTAATATTAAATCTTCAGATAATTATAGATTACATGTAGAAAAATAGTTTTCAATGAAAAAATAAGGCATTTAATTATTAGATGATTTATTAAAAATTTATTCCTTACTCATTTTAAAATAAAAAATATATTATAATTTGGGGAAAAAATTATATATATTATAATGTGGTTAATCCTATTTATAATCTTTAATCTAAGGACTATGTTATAACAGTATACAATATCATGGTTTATTTAATCATGTGGTTGCATGTACAAAATTTGACGAACAATTAATGATTTTTTTAATAGAAAATGAAATAAAATATTATCGTGTTACATGGACACAAAAAATCAGGTACCTAGCACTAGAGATACTCCTGAAATAATTTTTCTCTCTCTCATGGATTTCATTACTAATCATTTTAGAGGATGAATATTCAATTTTATGATTGTGACATGCATAGTATTCTTCTGTATTACAACCTTATATAGAGTTATCTTAAGGGTAGTATAAATAGGGATTTAACTTTATGGAACATTCAGTGCCTTGACCACGGACACACTATGGGTGATAATGGAAGGCCCTAGTGAGGTGGAAGTGGTAATGGGGCCGATATATCCCTGCGAGGGAACACCAACTGATGGAGGGAGATATTTTTAGATACATCCACTAATTACTCTAGGAACTCCTTGCTAGATATATAGAGCTAAATGTTAAGCATTCAATTTCCTTCATTTTGTGTAAGTGTCTGATCTATACATGGAAAAGATGATTTTATGTGTGATTTTTAAGTTTTATACTTCAACATTAATACTAATAGGAATATTAATGAATACTTATTTTATATAGTTATCCATGGTGAATGTTCTTGAGTAGGATGTAGGGTTCTTAGCACAACTTCTGTTGATGGAGGCCCCTATAGATGTGGATTCCAATATCTCTCACATCTACAAAAATGTGAGTTTTCTCTTAGTGGAGAAGGTTTTCCTTAGGATACCATTATATTTTTTCTTAATCCTTTTTACATCATACATGGTATTGAATGGTTTTCAATAATGCAAGGTTATAAACACTCTCACTATTGGATAATTAGGTTCCTATATATAGATGGGATGCGATTCTTCTTCTTGGGTGGAATATACTTTTTATAGATAACTGGGTTTATAATACAAGAAAATGTGCCCCATCTTTCACAAGTTGATGATATCATCCCTTAGTGAAAAATAATCTACGGGCTTCATGTTTCTTCATGTAGTGTAGGTGTGCATATAATTCTTTTCTAAAGGTTATCTTGGACTAATTCAATAGAAGTAGACAAAACCTTCTTTCTACTTCAACCAATGTACCACACTAATATTGTTTTCATCATATTATATAGCCCATTCCTTGATCTGAGAGACGAAGGTGTAGTTTAAGGACCTTTTGGATAAAGGTTTCATTGAAAATAGTATATCTCTTTGGGTGGATCGTTCGTTGTTATTCACAAGAGAAGACAGATAATTGAGAATTTATATTGAATATTGTCGACTGAATCTGGTAAAAATCAAGAAAAAATTCCCCATTACCATGGATTTATGATCTCATAGACTAGCTAAAGGGTGAATTATGGTTCAAATAGATTAACCTAAACTGTCACTATCAGTAGTTGTAGGTTCCTAGGGAGGATATCCCAACATGAAATTATGATTCATCTTATGGGCATTATAAGTTCCCAATGATTTATTTTTATGTTATTGTTTAACCATCCATGTTCATAAGACTTATGAAAAAAATATTACATCTATCATGGACTGGAAGGTGTCATTATTTATCAATGAAATTTCTATCCACTATTATTTAGTGCAGAACAATGTGGAGAAACCATTTATGGACATGGACATACTTAGGGATCACTAGTTATATTGTAAGATACCAAAGTCCCTATTATTGATTAAATGTGTAAAGTTTCTAAACAATTTCATTTTAAAGGTTGTAGTATATGTTGAAATTTATAAGATAAGTTTAGTTCTATCATGGGAATTGATCAATAGAATGATGGAGGTGTATATTTTTCTTTCTTAGTTGGGTAATATCTTATGTTTTTGGATAAAGTATCTCATTTATCATCACCTTTAACAACACTGAGTCACAAGAGAGGAAATTTCATTTGATCGTGTAGTGCGAGGAAGCATTTGAGGATCTAAGAGAGTGTAATTAGTAGGAATTACTATGGTGATATAACTCTAAAATAGCCAATATTCTTAAGAAGTAAATCCTTATTATGGACACCCTTACTAGAAAATCCCATTCATGTTTGGTGTAGGTAACAGAGAAAATTAATTCTTTATAGATGATCTTGGTTCATGATAAAAGGCTTGATTACCATCAGTTGTTGGAGACTCTAGAACTTCTTCATCTTATGAGAGGTGATCAGTTATGAGACATCAACTGTGCAGTTATGGATTATAGATATCTATAAATTAATCACATAATGATATTTTTGAAGATGGGGAGAAAATTATCTTTATTTATTGATGGACGGTAGTCCCAGATGCATAGTGTGAGGTGGTGATGAGGGAGTATCATGCCTCCCCTCTCTAATTACATCATTGAGTAGAAAAATATTCCGAGAACTATTCTAATATTGTAGGTGGATTTATGTTAAACAAATTGTCATTGATTTCATTTATTAATTCATCGCATATCATTAGATTAGGTCAGAGAACCATGTTCCTAGGGTTAAGTCAACTTAATATGGTCTTATAATATAGGTGGAATAATTATCATTGGAATTTCATTAGAGTTACAAGAATCAATTTCCCTTGGTGGAGTGCTCTCATAAAAAAATGTGTCCCTCCAATATTCTTATGGTTCCATTAAAGACCCTATACATGAGACCATGCAGGTCACCCTTATATTTTTTAGATATGGGTGTGTCATTACTCACAAGATTGGAACTAATTAAAATAAAAAAAATACGTGTTTGGGTTATCAATTAGGTGATAAAGGGTTCTTAGAGTCTGTATAAATCCTATTTCTACATTCTTCATCATCCTTTAGAGTTTGAGAAGGTATATAATTTTTTTTAAATGTCTAATAATCATAATGTTTGTAGAGATTTTGTGAGGGAAGAATGTTTTCCTAAAATTTAATTTTTCATCTCAAAATTACGAGTAGTGATGGAGAGGTTACCTACCCACTAGATCTTCCCCCACTCATGGACTAAGTTCATGACATCCTCCATGTTTCCACACGAAGGAGATATTTGATTGATCTGTCATGTGTTATTGATTTGGGAGAGTAAGATATTAAGGAAGGAACCATCTTTATGGAGTACCCAGTGGTGATTGTAGATTGGTAGGAGATGATTCTTTTTGAGTGAGTAAATGTATTGGCTATAGTTTTTTTTGGAATGAGATAACTTAAGAGATCCCATTGGAGTATGGGAATTATATATGGACACAGTACCCTCACCTTATCAGGTTTTTTTAGTTGAAAATAAAAATTCCTTGATTTTGGGGATAGTGTAACAACCCCTATTGTTATTTTATAGACCCTAAAAATATTATAATGAATTATCAAAGGAATTATTTTGGGGAAAAAGTGTAGTTTTATGTGTTATAATATCCCCATGCAAATGTAAATAATATTAAATAAATTTATATCATGCATGAATAAAATTTATAAATTAATAGAATTTTGTCTGATTTGAACCTCAAATGGATAGAATGAGATTATTATTAAATTTCAAACATATTTTTTACTCTTAGAATGATGTATTTTTTTCAGATTCGGACATCCCGTTGAAGTACACTCCTTGGTGAATGCATAAAATAAATCAGATTTTCTATTTATATAATTTATTTTATTATCATAATAAAGAAAATCCTATATAAATTTTTTGTTCCTAAAAATCCCCATGGATTTATATATAAAATTATTACACTATAATGTTTGTGGTGAAAAATGTTTTTTGGGGTTGACAGAAAAGATTGAGATCACATATTAATTTCATACAATTCAGGAGATTCATGAGGTGAATGGAGAATGCATTTTGAAATTCAATGACAACGTTAGAAAAAAAATTATTTCCCCTAGATAAATTATTTTTCTTGGAAGGTATATTTATTTATATATTAATTAACTATTATTTTACTGTAGATTTAATTAAATATATATATCATGAAATTCATGTATTGCTTATTTCTTACTTAAATCCCTGATAATTTCTTCATTGCACTGATTTTATTTCATTACTTTTGTTTTCAATTAGTAGAATCATATTATTGGTTCACAATGTCCAATGATAATATCAATATGTTAATGGGCCTTTCATTACACCATTATTCAGGTTCACCATTGTTGGACCATGGGTTCAACAATTTTTCATTTTTCCACTGGTTCGAGTGTTATTGAACTATTGTATTCAGGATAGTAATGTGAGAGATGTTGAGATTGAGGGATTGTTGATGTATTTTGGAACAATATGTAATGATTGTATTATAGTTATTAGGATTGATACCCTTCTTGGTACTATAAGGTGTGACAGATCTTGTACACGTAAATAAAATTATGATTTTTTCCACTAACTATCGACAATTTTTAATTGAGGATGTTATCCTCCAATTTTGGTGGTTTTGAAGAGGGAAATGTTGTGTTTGGGGGGGGGGGTATTTAGTCCATGGTATCTATATATGGAACAATATATAACCTAAATTATTTATATAAAAAAATTATTTTTTATGAACTCATTTCATGTATTTATGAAGCACATAACTGATATGTTTTCATTCCTTTTTAAATACCACATGTCAAGTGTCAGACCCAAACATCATGTGTTTATGTCTATTTATCCAATATATGTATTGGGTAT
Source organism: Viscum album (assembly GCA_963277665.1). Taxonomy (NCBI): domain Eukaryota; kingdom Viridiplantae; phylum Streptophyta; class Magnoliopsida; order Santalales; family Viscaceae; genus Viscum; species Viscum album. Next base: position 1,104,710,193 of record OY728126.1, read on the forward strand.
ATACTCCAAGGTAGTATATTTTTCTGCACACTATTTATATCTCCAAAACCTTATCTTTCCTAAAGCACCATACAACTCGTCTGTAGGGGGTACGTGATTGGGACCTTTGGTTTCCCTACACGTCACGTGTAGTGGATGGAACACCATGTACATAGAATTTCATATTTTATATGATGTTGGATGACATGTCGAGTCATAGAATTGTTAGTCCACCATATATAACTAATAAATACAGATTTTTAACTTCTTACATGATTTTCTACATCTAATATCTTCTTTTTTAGAACCAAATTCTGGATATCTTGATAATCCATTCTGAGTAGAGTTTTTCCTATGACATGATGGTAGAATTTTATTTAAATTAGAGGTATGATGTTGTGTGGTGTCATTTGTTGAATTATTCCATCTCAAATGGCTGATATTGAGACTAAAGTGTGATATTCAGAGAGATGTCAAAGGTATAGACCCCCTTGATAGACGATGTGGGTATGGGAATGGGTCCCGCATTTCTAGATAATGGTATGATGAAACCCCTGTGTAGTCATCATGCAGATTGGACCTGCTATATTTAGAGTCATACCCATTATAACGTGATCTCTAGTTGAGGCGTGGATCTTCCACCCTACTATTCTTAACACCCCTATGTTATGATTTTCCATAGGCATGTCATGTTCCACCCTTGGATCTATTGAGATTTATGTTGAGATACTTGCATAAAGGTAACACAAATTCACGAGAAAGTGGGAATAAATTTCCCTAACATTGAATCTGAATATGGATATCCCATATTCCAATTTTGTTTGTTTTATGTAAGTATATCTTCTTATTTAGTTATATTCTCGTATTTATCTCTTAGGTTCATTTTACCATTACCATACCTCTTCATTAGAATATTTATAGACTCCTAATGGGTTTCTATATACTGACACTTATAAAAAAATTTCCCAAATGAATCTTGTTTTTTGTAGTGTATAAGATGATATATGGTTCCTTTGGTAGACCATGAAATAATGGACAATTGTAGTACCAAGTGATAAATTCTATGTTTGATGACTTGTAGCTAGAGGTCATTTCATGCATTTTTGTATCTAGTAGATTTTAATTTTTATTATTCTACATATATTCATTAAATTTTGAGTATTAGATGAGTATATGTACCTTATTTTTAGTCCTAAATTTTTTTTTATTCATACATGGCACAAATGGTATTCCCCATTCCTATTGGACACTGGCTTCTGGTGTCACTATTGGCTTACCACCAGTCTATGTGGGGGTCTGATCGTTCAGTTCATCATATGTATAATGTCATTTTTATGAAGGTGTCGAAAAATTGTTATATAATCAAATATTATATGAGTATGGTAAAAATAAAACTAAGCAATGATGTTTATGAAAGTTTTTCTTGTCATATTCAACCCTTATCTCTTTATTTTTAACCATTTGAACTCATTTTCCCTCTAATAAATGTGATAAAAATTTATCACTGTTTTTATTAATTTTTTTAAAAAATCATGTTGACCATATTTCGTAATATATAATATTTTTATTCATAATAAGGAATATATTTTAAATCATTTAACTAATAAAATAGAAATAAGTTACTTTTAATAGAATCACTCAAAATGCAACAAAACAAATTTAGAGAAGAAATAATTATTTTAGAATAATATTATTCTATAGATAAATCATTTATAATGTTTATTATAAAGAAATTGACTGGATTATGTTAATTAAAAAGGGATTTATTTTTCTTGAAACATAACCCAAACAAAAATAAGTTTTAAAATATTTTTCTAAGGGAAAATATCTAAAAAATATTTTTATTAGAATAAAAAATTACATTGATTTCTAAACTATTAATGATAAATTACTATCTTCAACATTATATATTTATATTAATTATATTACTCTATAAATATAAATTTTTTCTAGTGAATATTTTTCAAAAAAATTAATGTTTCTTTTATATCATTATAATTTCATAAATGTGATAGTTTTTAAAATAAATTTTACAATACTCAATCAAAAAATGATCATTTGAGAAAAATATCAAAACATTATCCTACAAATACATTAAATAGAAATTTCAAAAGATGATAAGAATTTATTAAATTAATATTAATAAAATATTAGATATTAATTATAATATTCTCACACAAAATGCAATAAAAAACATTTAAAAAATATATTTTTGAAGCATATAAAGAATTTATTCTTATTTATCACCTAGTAATAAAATTAACAAATGTTAGGAATCGTAATTGAATATTTTTTATTATGTACTTTTTAAATATACTTCATAATTTAGTCATTTGTATTAATATATGTTGACCGAATGACTGGGTTATAACAATCATATATATACAATATTATTTTATAGTTCATTTAACCTCAGGGTTTCATGTGGTAAACACTATCAAATAGAGTTTTTATTTGAAATAAAATATATAATAACATATAATTCTATTAAAATTCATGTCACATAATGCATCATTAAAATTCTAGTGGGATCTGTGTCTTCAATATTATTATAGGATCACAACTATTCTTGTAATCCAAATCTAGGTAGAGTTTCATAAAATTTTTATGATAGGATCATATCATAGGTTTACATCCTAATTATATGAGGTTCTTATGAATAATATTCATTATCAAATAATTAGACCATCCCTTTTAAAACCCAAATCTATTAAAATAAAAATTTTAACTTACATGTTATGTGGATCATAAATTCTATATATAAAAATAAATGTTTTGTACAAAGAGGAAGTTCTAGTCGGGATTATCCAACTCATTTCTTATCCTAGTTGATGATTATTCTAAAATATACTTGATCAATAAAATTTTGAACAATGTAATTGATTCAAATAATAATGGTAAATAGAGCACAAAAACTAAATAGATGATCATTAAAAAATGGTTTTTAATTTATTTAACAATTAAGAAAATATATCATGAGATGAATTATTTCTCTATTGATAAATCTGACATCTCTATTTCATAAAACTATTATTTTATAGGAATAAAAATTATATTCATTTTAATGGTTATCCAGACATGCACTATGAACCTATAATAGATTTCATTGGGATCTATAAGTGTTAATGTGAATGATCTTAATGCATGCATCACTCTTCTATGATTTCTATGAGGATAATTTTGAATAAGTAATCTCACTGATATCTCTAAAATCAATATGAATGAAGGATGATGGATGATATTTGTCCATGATAGAGTTTTTATAGAGGACCTCTCTAGTGATTTAAGGGAATATCCTGATGACATTATGCACAACCACAAAAAACCTTTCTAGCATTATGGTTGGAAATAATATTATTGGGTTTTAATATTGTTACAGTTAAAAAATAATAATTACACATGTTCAGTTTTTATATATAATCCCCATGGACCCCCATTTCTATGATAATAATATTATTAATTATTAAAAGGTGAAAATACAATTAATTAATTAAATATTATTCCATAAATAATATTTTTAAGATATATTCCAATAATATGTAATATATATTATTTATCATTAAACCATTATATAGTATTAACCATTCGTCCAGAATATTTATCAATCCTTGGAAATGGATATTTTTTAATAAGATAAATATCACTACTTTATTTCCCAATAAATAATCAAAATAAAATTCAATAAATAAAAAATAAACATTTATTTAATATTCTGCTCACAAATATTCTCTCTAATAATCAGTGACTGAATATATGGTATCAATAAACTATGATTACTTATAAAACCATTTATGAAAATAATATTTATTCCAATTAACCCATAGATAAATAATTAAATGTTTTGATTAAATAAAACCTTATCTGAAATCTTTCTTTGTAATATAATATCTTTATAATGATATCTCTTAACCTAAAAGTTGTATGTAAGTGTCATCAATCAATGTCATTTATGTCTCTTTCATTGAGTTTATTGAAATAATCCTACCCATAGAAAACCATGAACATGGATTTATTAATGTTGTTTCATTCCCAAAAAGGCCCCAAGATATAATAATTTTTTGTATAACATAAGGTTGAAATACTTTTTCACCTTATTCATCAATTCTATATTACAGATGATTGGCCCAACATATCCTACTTCACCATGAAAACAGGTCATCCCATTTTTCATCATTGTGTAAAAGTACATGAATTGTTATATCCATTAATAATTTTCATAATGTATAATGATCAATACACATATAATTTTATAGGAATTCCTTATGACACAAATAATTATAGTTTTCTATCAGTTGGTTGTGTTGTTATAATCTCATACACATGAAATTACTAAGGGCATACACCATGAGAAAGTCCCACAATGCATTATTAGTCTCCACCCCTTATATCCTATATAAATTTTTCCTTTAAATTATATCATCATGATATAAGCATATTTATATTATGAATAATATCATGGAAAATATGGGTTCTTAGAATAAAAAGGATATAATATAACATTTATGTGTGACAGTTACTCTTACAAAATTATCATATACTATATCACATAGGAGAATAATCAATATGTGATAAAATGTTTATTAATATTGAAAAAATTTAATACAATTAATTTTAATGAAAAAATTATTGGTTATAGTAAACTAATTAAAATATACTCCCACTTGTTCTAGAGTTAACAACTGCAACCTTTAGTCCCCTAGAACTCACATTATACTCATTATTATACTAAGATAAGGATTTAGTAATGGTTTCCTTAATGTTTAATTCTAACGAAACTATTATCATTTCAAAATTACCCATCTGATAAAAATACATTGAGATGCAATACATCTAGAGTACATGATTTTTCTTTTGAAGAGACAATGTCTCCTTTATGAGAGACACAAATAGCGAATTATAAAAATATAATATTATGGGGACTTTACATATAGGTATCACATTAAACTATTGAAAAAATATATGTATCAAAAAACATAATAGATTTTATTAAAATATAATATATAATAATAATCCATATTATAATTGATGAAAAATACTTCTTCAAACTCTTCTATACCACATCTCCTTAGTTGAAACTGATGACATATCCTTAAATTGGGCTTATATCTTTTTGATCTATATGAATGTTTGTATTAGGATGACACCTAATGAATAGCTTCTTATCTTCTACAAACACCATGAGTATATCCTAAGTTATTAATAGATATTTTAAGGATAACCTTAACAACAGAACAATGTTGTTAACATGGATCATATTGATTTCATCCAATCATTCTCACTGAATAAGAAATGTTAAGCCAAGTATATACCATGGCCTACGTAATTGATCATATCAATGAAAAGGATGGGATATTATACATTATCTCTTAATCCTCTTGTGTCTCAGGATATATTTTCATGTAAGTTTTTTACCATGTGGAATTGAAACTAATACTCCCTTAGATTGTTCCGTGCTATGCCTCTTTGGTATTTGGTATGAGTGTGTACTTTAACATAGTTAATGTAACCACATGCATCCATCAAAGATTACATTTATCCCCAGAAAATAATTTTCTTCAACTAATTACATTAATATAAAACAATTGTTTAACCATTCCTTTACTAAACGTATGAATGATATGTAATTTTCAATAATTAATATTTCACTTACATTAACTTATAAGATAACAACTATACTCTCATTGAACTACTTATACATACATGGATCTCATTTTTTCATACTGAAAAAACCATTATTATTTCTTTATAAAACCAAATATTCCAAAAAATATTATAAATGAATATCATAAACATTAAATTATTTTTTGCATTGGTTGGACTTAAAAACCAATTTGGTTGTGTCCCATATAAATCATCATAAAGAATCTCATTAAAGAATGTTTTTTCACATCCATCTACTATGTTTCATAGTCAGGTAAATCCACTATAATAGGGAGAATTATGATGGTTCTAAACATAGAAAATAGAGAAAATGTTTATTTATATTAAACTATTAAATGTTTTTAAAACACTTTATCCACTAGTTGTGATTTGTGGTAATTTATTTTTACATTCATTTATTGTTATGTCTTGAATACCAATATTCACTAATATTCATTACATCAACTAGTAGCTTGACCAAAACTAAATCATGGTTATGATTTATGGTGTCCATATTATAATTCTTATCATCGTTTTATGTTAAATCATTGAATATCATTACTTTATCTTTTAATAGAATGATTCATTACTTAAAATTAATATTGTATCACCATCTTCATTGACTAGAAAACCGTATCTTTCTTGTTCATTAACCTCCTTTCTACTCCTACATAGTACTTATATTTCATGAACATCTACATCTGTGTGAACCTATATAATATGTTCCAATACAAACTCTTATTTACCTTCTCCATAATCATAATTCATGATATTTAATCATACAATATCCTTCTTAAGGATATTATCCCTCTCAAGAAGAATGGAACGTCTTAAGATAATTCCTTTCTTGTTTTGGGGATTATGTAGATAATATTCAATGGTTTAAATGGAATATCATATAAATATACACATCAATCCTCTAAATTATAGTTTATTTCGAATATTATTCTAAAAAATGCCTCACACCCATATATATTGTGTGTGTAACAATAAAATGTTTCATTCTACTCAGTAACTCGAAGAGAATTCCATTTTCTTCATTAGTTGGAAATTAGATTAGTAATTATATTATAGATTGTAATTCATATCCCAAATGGATAATGGTACATATAAATAATGTATAATCAATTATTCATTGTCTATAAGGGTACATGTGTTACTTTAACTATCACTACTGAATTATGATGTATAAGTTGGAGTGAGTTAAGATAGAATCTCATACTTGTGTAGAAATTCAACAAACTCTTGGATAAGATATTTACCTTAACAATCATATGAAATCATATTTATCTTCATAATATGTTGATTATTTACGTTATTCTTGAACTCATTTAAATTCCTTAATGGTCTCAGGGATATGCCTCATCATGTAGATATATCCATATTTATTCAAGTAATCAATGAATGTTATTAATAATGAATATCAACCTATATACTCTACTGTAAAAAGTATATACACATCAGTGTCTACTAATCCAAGTAAATTTTTATCCCTATCCCCATATCCTGCAAATGACATTTTTCAATTTTCTAGGCAAACAATCATGACATTATTCAAATGTTCTTAGTACAAAATTGTCCAAATAACCATTTTGATAAAGATTTTACATACACATATCATTTACATGACCAATATGATGATTCCACAACATGGTGTTATAATATTTATGAATACATGATATTCTATCTATTTCCAATGCATTATTTTCTTAATTTAATACATATATGTAGTTATTTCGATGTTTTCTTTCATAAAAAATGATTTCTTTATAAAAGTAATTTTTTTATAAATTTAAAAATAAATCCATCCATTTTATGGAAGGAAATGGATATGATGTTATTACTACCAGTTAATAAAATTATTGTTTCTTGTCCCCAAAATCATTAAATGGGAAAGATAAGGTGGTATTATTCTATTAAAACAATATCAATTCATGTTATATTTGTTTCTAAATTATCTATAGTTCCTCTCTAAATCATTTTAATTCTAATTAGTTCTTGAATTGTTATAAAAATTTTAGAATCCAAATATATTTCTAATACTCACTTTGTAGATATAGAAATAGAGCACATGAAAAATAATGAAACATTATAGTCCCCTTACTATTTTATTATTTCTTCATCCACATTCCTATATTTTCACATGCAAAATATATAACATCCATTTTCCTTTTCCTAACTTTGGATTTTTTTATTTCCTTGATTTTGAATTAGTATGTGTTTTGGACCCCATTTCCATATTATTTCATTATTTATATCATGATAAGTACAATTGGTTTTCATGCCCCTTGTTCTTGTCACATAATGAAAAAACAATTCCTCTGTAACTTATTGGGAATAAACTTCAACAATGGAGTTTTCTAGAAAATATTATTTTATTTAACGCATATAACAATGTGTATGTTACTTTTACATGGATGGAAATTAGTGATTGTGGTAAATTTATCCTTATCAAGTACGAATCAAAGTGATATGGTCGATATAATGTTGTTTTCATTTCTATAATTAAAAAGAGGTGATTTGTTAAAATATATCAATTTTATAAAATTAAAAATTAAAAGTTAAATTTATTAATGTCACGATATTTTATCAAAACCTATTATGCCTCACTATTGGCTTCAGAATATACCATTGGTTGGATATTACTAAGTAAATGAATTGTATTTCCCTTCACGAAAAAAATAATTTATCCTAATTAGTTATATAAAGGGTTTTTGGTAGGAATAATTTTCTCAACTACATTAACTCCCTGTTTATATATTATCTAAGTTTAATTCCCAGTACTATATGTTATATGTCTTTAATTAACCCATTCCTTTTGGTTACAAAAATTCATACTATGAAAGTCAACTATTAATATGATCTATGTTATGTCAACCCAAAAAACAAGTTCGAATTCCCTGATAATTTGAAACACCTTATGTTTGGAAAATCATGCACTTTAACCAGTTTTTATTTTCAATTTTATCTTAATTAGTGCAATGATATTCTTACATAATATATATAATTATAATATTTGTTTCCATATGTGTAAATATAAAATTTAAAATTTGTTAAATTCGGTTTATAATTAAGTGGATTTACTTATGGGATTAAATATTCACTAGATTAAGATTTATCATCCTTGCATGTTATTTCATTATCTCTTGTGTTCCAAAAAACAATCAATAATGAAATAAATCACGAAAATTGATCAATATTAAATAATTAGAGGGGTGTGATCAAGTGATTTTTCTAATTATTTTTTTATCCCATGTAAAATAAATTAACTATCTACTATTATGGAAAAAACCTATTACAATGACTTGGTTCATGTTATAACATTCAAAAAATACTCCCAAATATCTCTTGTGTTGGTTTCACATCGAACCACAATATAAACCTCTTGCAATCATATAGGATCACATTCTATTACATAATATTTCACTCAAATGTCTGTGAGGGGAAACAATGTATTGGTTTTGGTTGTTTACATAAAAGTAAGCTGTAAGTTCCTAGACCCTTAAATAATGAGAGGAGGGATGAAAGAGAGCTTTAAATATAATTTCATATCAAATTAAATGTAATATGATCACATAAAATAATTTTTTATATTCTCATGATCATCCAAATATATGAAATTTATTAATAATTTAATAAACTAGGATTCATTTCCAATCATTCTTAGTTAAGGTAAGTGATGCAAGAATCTATTAATTTCCATCAGTAATGAAAAAATTATTTTATGTTATTTAACATCTTAAATTTATTTCGATTATCATAAATCATTATTTTAAATAAATTAAATAATTTATTTATAATTGTAAAATTAAAATACAAAAAACTCACACGATACACGACGAGTACCCTTCTGAACTACCACATGTGTTTGATATTCATATAGTACTTACTCATGTGGCATGTAGCATAATCATTAAATTATGTTATTTTTTGGAATGTTCCATCAAATAAATGACATACAATTTTTTTTATTTATTTATCATTTTATGTTTAAATTTTCCTAGATTAAATTTTTTATTATAAATTATACACAAAATATAGTTAAGAATATTATTAAAAAAATAGATTAGATGTTTATTATATATATAACCCATAATATAGTGTTTATGAGTCCAAAAAATAATACCAAAAAAAATGACAATAAGGTATAATAATTATAAAAAAATTATTTTGATATTTTTTAAATCAATTAATATACACTCCAATTTCTATTTAGCTAAAACTCATTTATAGTATGGAATCTTTTATTCACAACACATGCTTCAGGACATGGTGTGTCATTATGACACATAAATTAATGGAGTACACGAAATGTACCTAGTACACATGTCTTGTGGTGTCTGAGTTATACAGTTACCAATCACACGTTTTGTGTAAAAAATAACATGGATTTCCTTTGACTAATGGAATACACGTCATGTATTCATGTTTCATGGCATGTAGCCCAATTTACTATGATCCACCCAGGAAAGTCTAACAGGATGATTGTATTAATTACCAACCATGTGAAATAACTTGATGATGTTATGTGTTATGTAGTGAGGTGTCTTTGGGAATTAATATTTGGCGGAGAATGAGTACATATGGGCTACAAGTCATGTATTCTATTGTTATTCATATGATATTATTAGAACATCTTGATGATTTTCATCAATATTATTGGCACATAATAATTAAAATTTTATTACAATGGTGAGAACAAAGAGGAATAATATTTGATCTTGTAATTTGGATTTAATGAATGGTTACAAATAATTGAAAACAAACAAAAAATACATAAATCAAACAAAGATATTTAAATAATTTCCAATAATTATATGTTCATTTTGGTACCAAGTAATGGTTACAAACATAACAGAATCATTGTTAGTTAATTCCAAACATATCATATTTTTTAAATAATATATGATAAACTTGAGATTTACATTATATAGACCATCATTAACATCATAATTGAAAAATATATTAGTTTAATTGAGAATTTTAGAGCAAAATGAAAGAACATGACATAATAATTTGTAATTAATTTAGGTAGTTATATAATTTCCTTTTGATGGATTCATTCATCATTGAATAATTTGACATATCTAGATCATACCATAATGAGTGACATTAATCAAGATTAGATTCCACTATAGTGATGTTCCCTACATGCACCATTTACCTCTGAGTGACATCATATTAATATGTCAGTGTGTGAATATAAGAACTTAATGCCTGTATTGTTCCTCTATGATCTCCAAGTGAATATATCCAAAGAAGGACTTTCTGTGATCTCTTTAAAATTAAGATAGGTCATGGAGGAGAATTGTAATCTATTAATGTGAAATTTTTTAGAGATGATCCCTCTAATTCTTTATATTATTTTCTAAAAGTATTTGGGCATAGAAAAAATTCCTTATTTTGGTATCAGAAATAATAATGTTTTGTTTAAATAATGATGTGTTTTGAAGATAATAATTTCACGTTTGTCATTTTTATTTCCTTAATCCTTCTGAAAACTTCTGTCTATAATAATAATAATAATACTATTTCTAAACAAGTGAATATATAGTGGATTAATTTAATATCAGTTCTTTTATAAATTGTTTAAAATTTAGTGAAATATTATTTGATATATATTATTTCTCATTATACATTTAATATCAATCGTCTATTTCCCCTTAGTTGTTATCAAGCATTGAATAATGAATTATATTTAATAAATAAATATCATTTAATAATTCACCAACATATAAATATATATTATATTTACTAAATATTTATTAAATATTTATTAAATATTATACATTTAAATATTCACTCGAATAACTACTGAAAAAATATAGTTGACCAGTAAAAAATTAATAATTATGAAGGCATATAAAGGAATGATATTTATTTAACATGATAAACAATGCATAATATTCAATATTCAATTGGAATTTTGGATATAGTTAGTGTGAAACCCTCTAGGCCAGTGTATCAATGACATTAGGTGAATCCACCCAATGAATAATTTTAGAATCTATCAACATGTAATGGAACCCATAGATAAAAAATTTATTGTCTCCGGACCAAAAAAATCCTATGAACACTTACTGTGTATTATAATATCATTATCACAATATCTCTAATCAAAGAGGTTACATGTTTTTACATCAAACAAAATGTTTGATATCTCATTATTTAAATTTATAGAAGTGAGTTGTCGCATCAAGCACCATGTCCATGGATTTATTTATTTATTTTCATTACCATAAAATAACCAATGTTATTATCCTTCATTAATAAACAGAATGGTAAATAAATTATCACATTGTTCATTAATGAAATACCAATTTTGAAAAACCTAATGTATCATACTTCATTTCAAACAAATTAAATCATAGTTTTAATGGATACATCAAATTATATGAATAATAATATCCATTAATAAAAATATTACTGTATAAGAATAAAACCCTTGTCCAAAAATATAAGTATCCAATGACATATATAAATTTGGATTTCTTATAGAGAAGTTATGTTCTCATAATCTATTTCTCTCAAATTAACATGTGTGTGCACCATGAGAATGTGCCACCATAGACTATGAGTCTCCAACCATGATATCCTTAATAATTTATGTCATGTAAAATGATATCACTATGAAATATAACACAAATATTTTAATAATTCATTCACTAAACATCAAGGTCCTCATCATTGTTAGTGAACTATTATTATCTTTAAATGTGATAGTTAGTCTTAAGAAATTTTCACATATTATTTCACTAATATGAACAAACATAATGTAGTGATATTTATATTAAATTTGAAAATAATGAATAAAAGCAGTGATAAATTAAATATAAGTTGGTTATACAACACCAAATCAAACAAAAATATGGTTTTAAAATCATTATAACTCATTATATCATTAGAGAAGACATTAATAAGAAAATATCATAAAAAAATAAATTCTCAATAATAGAACATAATAAATTAAAATAATTAAAAATTATTTTTGATACAATGGATGAAAATATGCTTCCTAAAACATAAGTGAATCATGAAACCAATAACATTAAACTGGTGAATTTATTTACATGAGGGTGATAACACAAAGAAGAGAAATAAGGAAATCCTTACAATCAAAACCCCTAATCATAAGTTTTGTTTACCATATTCCAAGGCTTCCATATCAATTTCTAAAGAAAAAAACAACAATGAATATAATATTATGATAAAAAGGAAAAATGGAAGGACATTTAATAGTATTTTCTTAATGAAAGATCAAATTGAATAGGATGGAAGGGGTTATATGTGAGAGAGTCAATTTTTTAGTCTGGAAAGGTCAAAAAGGGGATCCCCAAAAATTTAGATAGAAAAATAGAAAAATACCACATAAATATTTCACTTATTATAATAATTAACATTTTTAATAAACTAGGTTGAGGAATTCATGATGTGACCTTACCTAACATGGTGTGACGCTAAATTCCTAGAGAAAAGACACAATTCTTTATGCTCCTCCTAAGGTGAATTTATGGAATAGATAACCCATGTGGATAAGCCTCAAAGATGAAGTTCTTTATTGAAACACACATACCATGGAATTATGCACACTTATAATGGTGTTACCTCTTTCCTTTTATGATTATCCCAAATATAGTGAACTGTAAGCATAAGTTAATTCATGGATAATAGTCCCTTAAACACCCATACGTATGTTCATTATGTGTCCTTCCCTTGTAAATTCATGACCCCCTAGATTTATCAAAAAGTGTAGGAATTTCACTTTAGTGGGTATCCTCATATAGGAATACCCCTAATATCCTTACATAAGATACATTTCAAAATCCTAATATCATAGAATCTCATCATGCAATTATTCCCTTCTTCAATGGAATGAATAATTCTCCCTAGATAGAGGTATGAATAACCTTAATATAAAATAATGAAAAACCATGTTGTGATTCCACACAGCCTTGGAATGAATCGTAAATATCCTCAACCAAAAAACTCAAATCTATACCTCTATGTCGTGATGCCACTAAAGTCCATGATGTGAGTTAGACATTATCCATAATATTCTTCTATGTCAGGATTTTGTGTTCTATAATGCTATAAAATGCAATCTAAATACTCATAAAATTAAAATACACCTAAAAACAAAGGAATTGAAATACAAATTAAAAAATAGTAAATTTATTTCTTGAAATTGAATTCGTGCCTTTAGCATTGTAATAAAAAAACTATTTCTTAATATAGACTAATTATGATACACATTATGTCGTACGAAGATGATATATTTGGATTAGATTTATTTCTATGGAAACCATTTCAACAATAACAATTGTAATAAAAAGTTGTTAAGTTGGAATATAAGATATTCAAAAATAATTTTGGTGCACATGTGTGCACTATGATGTGTTTTACATATTAATTGTGAAATTTAATATAACTTGAGCTATAAGTTAGTAATTGTTATATTTTTATCTATTTTAGGTTTTGCATACAAATAATGAAAATACGACACTAAAAACATTAGAGAACTAAACATAACTCAACCCTGATACCTCATCGAGACCCCAATGTGGTTGCTAACACTATGTTTCACCATGGGGTTAGACCATCCATCAAAAATAGTTTTTATAAAAGTTTTATAAGTAATAATATGGGAGATATAATTTTAAATTGATATATTATCCATCCATATTCCTTAATCCTAATTTCATTAAAAAATAAGAAATAAATTATTTTTCTTTCAGTGATAGAAATAATTTAATTTTTAATTCCCACAAAATAATAATTAATTATTAAGTTGTTTCCACTCTATGCTCTTAATTAGAAATTAAATTTAGATTATTACACTTTCTCACACAAAAATGGACCTTGTGATCTTGATATTGCATTTTCTAACCATGTTTAATATTTTTTTATCAATCTAGTGGTATTTTTTCTCAAATTTTATTATCCAAAGTTATTATTTTTTAATTTTTATTATTATAAAATATGTTTAGCTGTTTTTTATTAATTAAATTGATTATAATAATTTAATTACTTTCGTTCATTATATTCTTATTTTTTTGTTTAATTACATTTTTAGTTTCTTTTTTTCAATCTTGTCTTTTTTGTTCTTATTCTCCAAGATTTCCTGTTTGATCATTAATAAAAATTTGATTTTGGAGGAAAGAGGTTTTATATAGTTGAAATCCACTACCTATACTCAAGTTACAAGTGTTTCTATTGAAAAATAATTAAATATAATAAATTATTAAAATTATTTGAGTAATGAATATTAATTTAATATGACTACTAAAATTACAAAAATAAATTAAAAATAATTCAAATTTTAAAAAAAAATACATTCTAAAATAAAATATGAAACATAATACATAATATTTAATAACTATAAAAATTAGTAAAAGAAATGACAAAATTACTTAACTAAAATAAATAAAAAATGACATATTAATTTAAATTATTCATTTAGTAGAAATATGAGAATGTAAATATTTAAAATCGATTGTATGATAAAATATAAATTATTTAAAAATTTAGTATTATAGTTTCTAAAAAATATAAAATTATTACAAAATAATAGATGTGAAAAATTGAAAACTAATTAACAATTATTAAAAAAAATAGGTAATAAAATTTATCAATAATTTTTTAAAAAAAATTAAGAGATTATTATTTGTCGAAAAGAATTTTTTGTAAAAAAATTAGCGTATTTATAAATTATTTAATTTATTTAGAGCCTTAATTTAATTTAAAAAATATAATTATTTAAAATTATCATTTACTAAAATAAATTAATTTTTTTATTATAGATTGATATTTATTAATTTTTTATAATTTTTTTTAAAGAGGAAAGCGCCCGAATGCCTTCTTTTTTATTTTTATTATAGATAATCTCCCATTTAAGGGATGAAGGGGAACCCATACAAGGCCCATAGGCCCAAGGCACGATGCCCGACATGACTCGCAATTCATGACTCGAAGGCCCAGAGGCGCACTATGCCCAATACAAGACCAGTAGTCCCAACCCACAAGAACTGCCCCTCCCCTAGCTTCTGCATCAATTATCACCTATATCCCCACTTTGCATTGTAGATCGGCTGGCATTGCCCCATACAAAGCATCATAGTGTATGGTCCCGATGGTAGTTGGCATACCCTCTTATTCTACCAATCTAGTAGCTCTTCTTCTTGTGACTGCTAGTCTGGATGCTCTGATCCTATTTTGGGGGCTGCTCTCTGGGAACTGGGCTACTCCGTGGTCTTTGTGGCCCAATGTCTCTAAGGACCGAATAAAAAATTATAGGGGAAAATCATTTATTATGAAATGTATTCAAATGATATTTTAAATGTGTAATAGTATTTTAGCATATCTATTACATATTTATATATAAAAAATATTATGTTTTCTGGTATCAACATGATGAACATAAAAACTGAAGAATGAATATTTATTTGTTCTTATTCCATCACGATTAAAAAAAATTAAAAAAGCTTGTTGGTCTATCCTTCCATGAATAGAGAATTCGGAACGATGATTCAAATTATCGGTTGGAACCATTTCAAATTTTTTGGGAATTAAATATTTATTTCTAGAGTAAAATACTTTTTCTGTAAATTTAATGATACCATATTTTTTTGGGATGGTGACACCTTACTCCATTGCATCCTTAATACATACTTCGTTTTCATTAATTTTGTACATGCTCACCTCTTCAAATGATACATCACCATGTATTGGGAGTTAAAATGAGGGTCTAACAATTTATTTTATATGATAGACCATCTGAATTCCCTCATCATCCAAGAAGATAATTTTTATTTTGTAAAATTAAATTGATTTCCTACCTAATCATCATGAAAATAAAATCCATCCCTGTAATAGATACGGTTAATCCCTTGAGATAATTATCCCACCCTAGTTGTGTCTCAGGCCCCTCCAAGCACATGGCAAACAATAACAACTCCGTACAGAGGTGATGAATTTCCATGTTGAGAGACACTCACATATATATGTGAGGTACTCATCGCATGAATGGAATTACCCAATAAAATAGGATTATATACACTCAAAGACACAACCCATTGTCTGACCACATTATAAAACAAGAAATATATATAAGCCTGAACATTAGAAGCAGTTGGTCAATCATTTAAATTTTTTTTGGGGATGTTTGTGCCACTATTTAGGCTTGGACACCCCATATCATTATCTATTCTACTTGAAGGTTAACATTTACATTGATCAAAGGAATGAGATAATTAATTGTAGTAATAAAATAGTATGTTCTTATCAATTCATGCAGAGGAGTGGCCAATATACTAGAAATTACCATATTATTCATGAATCCATTAAAATTAAATGTAATGATCAATTATGGAATTATACAAAAACCACAAAAAAGATTCAACGAGATCATTACATAAGCCAATCTCAACAAAAATCCATGAAAAATGAAATCATTGAGGATGCTCGGTCCCCTTATCAATTTTAATTGGAGTTACTACTATAGTGGCGACATCCAATTCGATATTTGAGTGTTAAAAAAATAATATCAGGCCCCAAACATGAATCAATGCCTAAGTTTATGAGATTATTAGTTAATACAGATCAAATAGGGGATCTAATTAATGAAAGGTGAGAAATAATGGATTGAGAGGAACTAGACAAAAGCTTTATGAAAATCAATTATACATCATCGAAGGGAAACATATGTGGTAGAATCCATTACACATTGAAATTAGTCATCAGTAATTGAAGAGACAATACTGTTGATGTTGGCTCTATAGATCTAAATGATTCCGTGGAATAACCTACCAAGGAACTGAAATCCATGTGAGGAGTGAAAAAATTAACTCATCAATACAATCATAATGAACATTATGGTCCCCTCTACAAAATCAATAGATCTTTCCCTTGAAATTATTATCCGAAAATAATTTGAATCATTATATGGATCAGAAAATAACATGTTTTTAGTGGATAATTCTTAAAATCATAGGAAGGATTCATTGGATTCACATAAAATTTCTAGACCCATATTAAAATAAATGAATAGGATTCACTAAATTTGTTTACACCTTATATGGCCACAAACATCGATACAAGAATGAAAACATCATTGGGATCAAAATAGCAATCGAACGAGTGTTCCAAGTATCAACTTCTCAAAGTCTCCATAGAATATATCGAGATAGATCTCCCAAAATTCCAACCTTCATCAAGATATAGAACATATATATCTTAAGAATGCATTAATGGTGCATCTATTTTCTAATTATAGTTCGGAAATGTTATGACATTTATGTTTGACATTTACTATCTGGACCTTGTTGCATAATAGGAATTTCAGAAGAATAATAATGACGTGATAATATGTTTATTAATATTAAAATAAATGGATAAAAGTAATTATAAATTATATTTAAAATGGTTTTAGGTAACCTTATCTGAAAAAAACATTGGATAAAAATAATTTTATCTACAAATGTCATAAGTGTAGATGTGAAAAAATATATCACATCAAAATTAGTTCTCAATAATCACATGTAATAATTTAAAATAATTTGAAACAACTGATGAAATAAAGTAACTACATATAGTTCCTAAAAAAGAGATTAATGAAACCACCAAACATAAAAATAATAATCTTTTATCTGATGGTGAGAATGCAATAAAGGGGAAAAAGGAAATCATTATCATAAAAAACCCTCATCATAAGTTAAATTAACAGGAACCCTAGGCATTCAGGACCATTGGGAAAGAAGGATATCATTGAGAAAATGATATTTTAATATAAAGAGGAAAGGAATATCACATACCTATGATTTCCGAATGAAATATTTGCTTGAATTAAAATGATGGGTAGTGGGTGTGAGAGGATCGATTGTCATACTCTCGAATGTTCAAATTGGTGTTCTTCCAAGAAATAGCCAGAAAAAATAGAATAACCCCACTTTTATATTGAATTTAATAAAATAATTAATATTTTTCATGGTGTGACACTTCTTCCCAATTGAAAAAACTACCAAAAAATTAAAATTTTGGATGTTTTATTTGCGTTGAAATTTTATCCCATCAATAATAATAATAAATGTTAGGTAATTTATGATGAAACATGATTCTCATTCCATATAAAACATAATCTATTTTCATTTGGAAAAGTATACGAACATGTCACATATTTTCCTGGCATAACAGCATGATTTTAAGTGGTAATAGATTATTTACAATGGAATCTATAATTTTGTCGCATGTAATCCTTTTTTTCAATGAGAAATTTTCCCATAAAAAATTTTATATTTTAAATCAATTAAATTTCATCACAAAATATTAGTATTTAGTGCAAAAAAATACCTTTCATGAAAAATAATATCTTTGTAGAGTAAATAATAGGTATTTGTGGTGGGTCGAATTTGTGACGATCGACCAAAACCTTCACAAATGAAATCTGAATTATAATCATAAATATTTATGGTGGAAACATTTTTCAACAGGTTTGTCACAAATAATAGAAAAAATATAAGTCTTCCCACCACCATTCAAAAATAGAATATTCTAAAATATTATTTTGGTTCCTCTCTGTCTTCTCTCTATATAATTTTGAATTTATCATATATTTTCTATAGAGACACCTTCGGGGTTGTACTTATGATTTCATTCTAATAAAGTGTTTCATGGTATTTATTTTAATCTTATTTAAATTTTAGTTCATTTAATTTATTTTATAATTATAATATTTTGGTATAATATGTTTCAATTAGTAGTAATTGATTAATTAAAGAAAATTATTACCAATTAGTAATAATTATAAAAAACGATTATCAATTACTAGTAACCAGTTAATATGAAAAAGGTGTAGGAGCCAGGCGAATAGGATCTGTCCTAAAGTTATTGAAAAATAAAATACTAGTACATGGAAAAGATAATGGAGAAATAAAATCAAAGGACAAGACCTTGTTCAAAAAACATAACTAAAAATGAGTAAAATAAAGGCCATACCCCATAGAGATGTTATCAGATGAGTCCCATTCTGACTGTGAAATATTCTAATTGAAAAAAACATAGCACATTTACCTGAGCTTGAACTGATCTACAGTGAGCACCATAGAAGTCGATGAGCAGCCACACTCACATGTTGCAACCCAATCATCACTTCTACGTCCTCAGTCATGATTTTTTGGATTAAGACCAAGTTTTTATGTCTTAGTTTGTTCCCAATTCCCTTTTGGTTCCTCCCTCTATTAATGAATGACTTTTTCCATGAGAGGTAGCCCCATAGATTATAAAATTGGAGAGACATCATTCTCCCTCATATACATTCTTTTGATGAAAATAGATCTGTCATACACCAATCCATTATCCTCATCTTTCTGCATAACCCTTTCAAAATCAGTCTGACTGTGGTCAATGATATCAGACAGTTGCTCATCCATAGTAATCTTAGATCATGATTTTGGACCAAAGAGGAAAATTTTGAATGAAAAACTACCACCTTAAATGTCATGAATGGAATCAAGAATTTTTTTCATCGGTTGTAGGGGATCCCACATCCACTGATTCAAAATCACTCCCATTGACTTCAGCGTCCATAATTGTTCCCCTGAGAACAATCTCAATAGCGGTTCGATCATTCAGAGAATCCTTCCTAAAACATATCTTACCCAATGGTTGCACATGTTTTACTTGGATATTTTAGATATTCGTGCAGTTGGAGACCTCGTGCCCTACAACCTTGTATAATATAAAAAATAAATGGATCAATTCATACTAAAAATGAAGATAAATTTTATTACCATTTTCCACTAGAGTAGCAGAATCAGGGAAATGATTTTACACATCATCATCCATAAGAAATCTAGAAAATTATCCAAATTTCCCTTCAATAATGTTTTCATCCATTTTAATGGTTACAACAATACAAGAGAAAACATAATCAAGAATTATAGTATTTCAAAGCACATAGTTGATACTATGATTTATGATCCACATTTTCACAGCTCTATATTATTGTGAATATGAATTGAAACTCATATACATTGGATAGATAGGAAAAAACCCATGTATTAAGCACATAGAACATAGAGCTCTGACAAAAATCTAGATCATCCACATTAGAAAAAAATAAATTAAAATATCCTCTATCAATCGAAAGAATTCTTCAATTGATGATTCCAAAAATCAGGGATAGGATTATTTTAACTTCCTTAGTGTTCAATGGATATCCACTTATAGCAAGAATTAGTTGCCTAATTAGAGAAAACATACATGCATCAAACCACACCATAAGAGCGTCTATATTGGCAAAAAATTAGAAGGACCCATTCCCAGAAATTAAAAAACCCTCAAGAGGGATGTCACCAAGCAGATGATAACCTAAAATCAGTTAAAGATTTGATAAATTAAGGAAATCGGAAAAAGAGACACCGTTTCTCTGGTGTTTCGATGGACAAAACAAAAGACCACCCAAAACAAGAGTCAGATCAACCCTTGTTGATATATCGTTCAGATCTAAAACCCCACCTTCATCCGGACCCTATCCTAGATCACTACATTGGGGCACCAATAGAGGTCATGATTCAGTTCACAAGGGAGGATGAAAAATATTCAAAACCTATTCATGTTCATGACCTGGTTCACCACGTGTGGGATTCGACAGACGAACCTCATTCGAACCCTGACTGTGATCGCCGTGAGAAGATAACAGGGGAGTCGACAGACGAACCCCACTTGAAACCTAATCGCGATCACTGTGACAGGATCTGTTGCAGATTGATGGATGAACCCCACTCGAATGCCGTCTGTGATCATCATGATCCAGCCGAATAGAAATGCCGGGTTGAAAGATCGGTGGACTCAAATATTAAACCCTTGAGGCCCCTTGATCGTCAGGAGCTCCACTCCCCTCCTCTTCCCTCATCAATCACTAGAAACTAGTTAAATATTAGTAATGATATGTGAATAATTAGTAAAATAAATACTAATAATTAACATTAAAGAAAAATAATTACAAAAATGATAGAAAAATTACAAATCCTTACAACTAATTACTAATAATTACAAATAACTACCAATAATTAGTAATAATTATTAATAATGAATGAAAAACGGTAATAAATAAAAATAATTACGAATAATTAAAAATATATTATGAATTTATGTAATAATTAATATAAATTAATGATAATTTTTTATCATTATTGATATTTATAACTATTTACAAAATAATGCCACTTATTACTAATGTTTTGTAATAATTAAAATAATTCATTATAATTAGTTATAATTACCAGTTATTAGAAATAATTTGTATTAATTTCCAATAAATAATATTAATTATCAATAATAGTTAATAATTTGTAATAATATTCATTAATAGTAATAATTATCAATAATGAGTAATAATTACCAATAATTAGTAACAATTAGTAACGAATACCCATAATTAGTAATAAATTGTAATAATAAGTAACAAATACTAATAAATTGATATAATAACTAATAAATACTAATAAATACCTATAAATTGTAATAAATATTAATAACTAACAAATAATTAAAAACAACTAACTATAATTATATTTTATTTGTTATGGTTATCAATAATTAGTAATAATTGTTAATAATTAGTCATAATTAACGATAATTAGATATAACTACTAATAATTTTTAATAATTGGTAGTAGTTAGTTATTATTAGTAAAAACAAATAATATATTCCAATAATTATTCATAATAGTGATAATTTTAAATAATTCAAAATAACTAAAAATAATTACAAATAATTAACAATAATTAGTAAAATATAGTAATAATTAGTAATAACTAACCAAAATTATTTCTAATTGCAAATAATTTATATTAATTAAAAACATTACAACTATTTACTAATACTTTTTAATAATTAGTAAAAATTAATATTAATTTGTAATATTTTACAATAATTAGCAATAATTGTTAATAATTTCCCATAATAAGTAATAGTTTTCAACAATTGGTAATAATAAGTTATAAATACCAATAAATAACAATAATTAGTAACAATTGGTCACAATTAAGAAATGTTACAGATAATTAGAATGGAATGATCATAATTTGCAATAATTAATAATAATTATAATTAATTTTCACTAATTACTAATAATTACTAATAATTACGAATAATTTAAAATAATTAGTAATAATTATCAACAATTAATGAAAATTAGTTACAATTACAAATAATTACCAATAATTAGTGATTAATAAAAATGATTACCAATAATTAGTATTAATTAGTTATAATTAATGAAATTTATTAGAGAGTACAAATAATATACATCATTTGGTAATAATTAAAAATAACTACTAATAATTATTAATAATTAGTAAGAATTTGTAATAATTAATAATAATTACCAATAATAACCCTTAATGACAATTAATTCACAGAAATTATAGATAATTGTTAAGGATTACTAATAATTTGTAATAACCAATAATAACTACCAGTAATTACCAACACTGACCAATAATTTCCAATAATTGGCAATAATTAACAATATTTACTGATAATTAGTAATAATTAAGGATAATCAATAATAATTAGTAATAATTGACAACAATTAGTAATAATTACCAATATTTTGAAATAATTACTTATAACTGGAAATAATTAATTATAGTTTCTAATAATTAAAAATATATACACAAAAAATTATTTATTTTAAAAAAAATTGTATAAATTGTTAATAATGGATACTAATTACTCATAATTATTAATAATTTTAAATAATTAAAAAAATTATATAAATACATAATAATTAGGAAAAACATGTAAAAATTAATAATAATTATCAATAAAATTTAATAATTACCTTTATTTGCTGATAATTAAAGATAAGTATTCATAAATCCTAATGATTAATAATAGTTTTAAATAATTGAAATAATTATTAATAACTACATATAAATAATTATTAATAAATACTAATTATTGGTAATAATTATAAATAATAACTAATAATTTCTATTAACTTCCTATAATTATTAATAATTTGAAATAATTTCTAATAATAAGTAATAATTAAAAATAATTATTAATAGTTAGTAATAATAACAACCAAATATCAATAATTACACATAATAAGTAATAGTTAGTAATAATTAAATCTAATAATTAATAATTAGTAATAATTGCCAATAATTACCAATAACTAGTAATAAATAGAGTTATCCTATAGAAGATTGTTGGTCACCCTCTCTAGTATTAATTTATTTAATAATTATAAATCACGTCAAATAATGATAATTATTTCTAATAATTTCAATAATGTTTATATAAGTTTCAATATGTCTCATTAGTATTATCTATGATCACCTATAATTTAAACACATTCTGATTTCTGTTGTAAGCTAGTCTATGTTGAAATTTTTTCTAAATACGATAGACTGGCATTGATAAAAAGAATGACACACCAATAGTTTAAATGAGTTATTGATAGCTCAATTGAATTACTAACACACGATGCAATCGATGCATGGATCTATAGATACAATGACTCAACGATAGTGTAACCGACACACCAACAAACCGACTATTCCACTAATATTTAGAAGAGCCAACCAATGAAAGGAACTACTGACGCAAGGACGAACCGATGCAAGGACCTATCGATGCAAGGAATTACTGACGCATGGTTCTACCAATGCAAGGAGTCACCATTAGTTAAAATGAGTAATCAACACAATGAGTCACTGATGCATGGAATGACCAAATGAATGAAACACCGATGGAATGAGTCACCGTCATAAATATCTACCGACTGAGGAGTCACCGATAGTCGAACTGAAATTTATTATATTTAAACTTATTTATAACAGTTATATTTTGAGTATTTTAATGCGACTAATTAATTTTATGTTTTTTACATCCATCTTAAATAAGGATGTTAGAAATATGATGTACAATATCTACCAAAAACAAGAACATTGTCAGGATATATGAATATATATGTATAAAAAAGAGTGCGTGAATGATACATGCATTTAAAAAAAATACAAGTAGACACAATAACATACCTATGCAAATGACATATAGAAAATAAGAACACATTATGAATTACTCATTATTTCTTAATATGTACCTGAGAACTACTGTGCATCAAAAAAATTCCAATATCTCTGCAACATTCAACTAAACCAAAGAAGAAGAACATATCACCCTCCTAGAAGTACAAACATAGTGATCCACGACACTCTGTTTTTGCATGTCTTCATCCAGAAGAGGACTCCAGCTTTAACTCTGATACATAAAAGAATCCAGAGCTGAACATCATAACACATAGAGCCTTATAAAACCTATCTAATCTTTATTACTCTATTATGTACCGTTTAATTACATTTTTGAGAAGTGTGTGTATCTTCCTATAAGAAATAGATTGTCTCATGCACTAAACTGGTATATACTAGATATCCTCAAATAACTATCTGTGTACTATTCTTTATCCCACATAGAAATATGGAAATGGTCATGTGTGACTGAGTTATATCTTGATCCTATAAATAATAGTGGTATAGATCTTGTGACATGTACTGTCTATGTAGTTTAATGTTAACCCCGATCAAGGGTGTGGATCAATTCCTTTATCTATATAGATTTCTTGGATGAAGGTGATCATAAAGTAGGGAGGACTAATTCTAGACCGGAGACTAAACCTCTTGTCGTATATCCATTGTTTTTTTAAATTTATTTTTCTATATTTTTTATTGTTTTTTAGAAAACATAATTTCAACATTATTGTTAGCCTTTACTAGTGTTTATGAATTGTTTTACTTATTAGATTAGATTCAAAAGTTGTATCAATATCTCATGTTGTTAAACAGAGAAATTATCAATCATCTGAGAATCTAGTTGAAAAGACAGACCATTATAAATTCACTACTTTGATTAACTAGCATGTTTGGTTTTAAACATGGGGAATATTTTAAATATTATTTTTTATAGAAATTTTTATATGAACTCAATTCACCCATATTGAGTGTCCTACTCTGAAAAAAATATTTTATTAAATAATTAATATTATAAATAATTGGTAATAATTTATTATAATTACCAATATATATCAACAATTAACAATAGTTACCAATAATTGTAAATAATTATTAATTATTACCAATTATTACCAATAATAACTATTATTACAAATAATTACCATACATTATCACTGACTACCAATAATTTCCAATAATTATTACTAATTTGTTGTATTTAGTCATCATTATAAAAAATTTGTTACATTTATAGAAAATTGGTAATAATTACAGATAAATGGTAATAATTTTTGATAATTAGAAATAATTTGAAATATCTCCAAATACCTAGTAGTAATTACTAGTAAATATAGATAATAGGTAATAAGTAGTACTAGTTTCCAAATGTATGTTGTAATTTGTTATAATTTGTAACAGTTTTAATAAATTATAATAATTAGTATGTATTATTTAAGTTTCCAGTTATTATAGTTAGAAATAATTTATCTTATTTAGTTATTATTTTAAGTAATTATTGATATTTGATAATAGTTATATGTGAGTTTAAATTTTATAATTTTATGATATTTTTTTATAAACTCTTATTTCTATACAATTAATCATAAAATATAATTTTCTTTTCTTTTTAAAAAAAATATGGAATAGGGATTAATGGAGTAGTTTTTATTATAAGATCATGATTGAATTTTTTTTTTGGAAAATTCCAAATAGCACTAGTATAAATCCTATATATATTTAGGTTGGTGATAATTTTCTATCAATTAAAACATTAAAAAGAAATTTTATTTTCAAATTTAATAGTATGTATCCATATATGAAACTTGATCTGATGATATTTGAATAATTAGACAATGTTGTGTTTCATCAATTTGGTTTTGGTATCAGTATGTTGAAGGAAATATAGAAGAAGATACAAATAATTGGGCACCAGATCAATCAAATTTTTAAGCATTGGTAAAAATGGATGTTGAGTCATATTTTTAATAAAAAGAAACATATAATGATTACTCAACTCCAAATTTAGAACAATATTAATTTTTTGAGTTGTTGATGTTTGTTGAGGATTCTATACATCCCAATTGTAAAATAAGTTAATTAAACGATGTTGGAGACTTTATGGATATTAAATCATATAATAGAATGTTAAATGGTTTATTGATCAACTATTCTCTTTGATTAAATCACTCTTAAAATAGAAAAATGAGTTCTCTATATTTTTTTTTGAAATTTAAAGGATGGTCCACAATTTGGGTAATGGTAATAAGAGGATAGACACATGTTCAAATAATTTTATCCAATATTATGGTGAATTTTTTTTTGTTAGTTATGTTTCCTATTTATTGAAAATTGATGTACATGGAGTCACTGTTGGGGAATTCAAGATTCGTTCCCATAAAAAAATTGAAGTATTTGTCACTTATGAATAGATATTATCATTTTTTATGTCTCGTAAAATCATTTCATTTATGGCATAGAAAATATAAAATATTTCCACTATTAAATTTTTAAATCAACCTTATGATGGTGATTCATATAAATATTTTATTCAAGTGCATCCTTTTTTTCTTTAAAATATAACAACATGCTAATGTCTCTTTTTTCATAATGGGTTTTTATATTTGGTTTCTACAATTCCCAATATTCTTATTGTCTTGTATTTATAACTTCATACGATGAAAATCCATTGATTTTGATTAATAGACCATATATTTGTTTTACATTACTAATTCAATGACATAAAAAATAATATTAATTTTTATTTGAATTTATTGATTATTGAGTTAAATTTATTATAGAGTAATGGTTTGTGTACACATGGTTTTTTTCATAAAATAAAATTCCAAATTTAAATCTACAATAATGTGGGAAATTAAGGAAGTCTCAATGTATTTAATTTTATCTCGCTGTAGTTCACATGGTCATATTTCATGTTTTTACTGTATGAGTGACAACAGAGTTTCTATTATTTTTAATGTAATAAAATGATGTTTTTTACTATCCTCACATATTTATTCCAATAGACCATCCATTTAAAAATAATACAATTAGTTTTATAAAATGTACAATTGAACTAGATGGACCTATACTAATTATCGTGAGTATTTATTTAAAATATGTTATCTATTCATTATATCCAATTACCTTTGTACCGTCTATAAAATAATAAAAATAGATGGATTTAGAAATATTAAAATTGGATAAAATAGATTATTATTTTTGGATCTTCTATATTGGTCGGATTTATTAGGCAATCACAAGTTATATTTCACGAATATTTAGAATAAATAATTTTTAAAAATATTTTATAAATTTTTGGAAACATTCGGAAAAACTGATGATTATGTAAATGCATTGTTAAATATTTCCGAAATTTATAGGTGTCCAAATCACAAGTAATTTGAAAATGTCAGGTCATATAAGGTATTGAATCCAGAAAACACTTTTGTAGTTTATTAACAAAATAAATTATTATTCTATTAGTGGATTTCATATCTAATGTTATCATATGGTTATTTTTTTAGTTTATCTCAATCTATCAGGAATTTTTATATATACTAGAATAGAATTTCATGATTCTCAAATTATAGTGAATAGATTATTGTTGATTAGCGTTATAGGTTTGTTAAATTCATCAATTTAGGATGTGTTTAAATAAATCTAATATTTTCCAAATATATTTGTGTGGAAATGAGTACTATGATACACTGAGTAGGATACACCATGTTTTTTATTTATTTTTCTTAATCTAGAAATAATATTTACTAGGTTTTATTAAAGCAAAGGAACATTTATATTACATTTTCTACATGAATAAAAAATGTATGTATTGGTACAGTTCTAATATATGTTAATATATCTATGATTTGTATAGAAAGTGAAGAGAATTATATGGTATAAATCATTAGTTTAAGTGTAAATTATATAAGCTTTTTTGTTAGGGGAATATTCATTTATATGATATCGTTTGGTTAATCATAATCAAATCATTCATAATAAGAGAAATATTTTTATTCACCAAACCATAAAATATCATGTTTAATCGTATTTAGTCTGGATTTAGAGGAGATCATTAATTAAGGATATAAGATTATAAACAACATAATGATTATACATATGTTCGTTTCGACTGTGAATAAATTATTTGATTTTTACAATGAGGGATAATATCGTTCATTTATTAATATTTAGTAAAATAGCATTGTTTCATTTTCAGATTACGTGATGATCAATTCAAGAATCAATTCCAAAAAATTACACCAAATACTCTGGAAGAACGCATGTAACATAAATTTTTATGCTAGTTTCAAAGACTAGTAATGTATTTTTGTTGAATATATAAAATTATATTTTTATTTTCTATATTTCTAATTGTTTTTAACATTTTCATTTTTCACTACTTGTTGAATAAATTTGTAAAAAATTATGTGTATTGATTAACCCACCATAAAAATTGGTTAAATGTTATAATTCATATGTCTTTAATGGTTTTAAATTTGACAAATGAAAATATTGTCTAAAAATTATTACTGGTGTTTCCATGAAAGGATATTATCATAGAAAAAATATTTATGGCATTATAGATGAAATAATTGAGTTTTTTTATCCAAGATAGAATTACGGTAAAAAATTTAAATTCCATTAGTTTGATAATGATATATTTTTGTGCATTCATCCACACCATGAAATTTGTAACATTAAATATAAAATTCTTATTCCAATAAATTATCCATTTATTATAGATTTTCAAATTATGAAATTTATTATGTAAATTAATGTGTTGTTTCAATGATTTAATATTATAGGGGAGAATCATAAAAATAAAATCTCATATAAATTGGTTTATACAAAGTAAAACTAGTTATATTTAAGTTCATGGATAGAAAATTTTTATAGTTAAAACAAAAAATACAGATTTCAAAAGAAGAGATACTAATATAGATTTTGAAAACTCATTGTTACAGGATTATGGTTTTGATAGTGTAATTGATGTAGTATGTATGTTTGAAATAGAAAGAGATGATTAAGAATAATCTCTTGTGGAAATGGATTAGGTTAATGAGGAAGATGAATATATTGAAACCAAATGAGATGAAGATGATGATATATATGAAGAATGCTGCACTTACATGTTGGTCACTGTCATAATTAGTATATAATACATGTTTGATATTATTTGAATACAATATTATTTCCATGTTATAGATGGATACATAATAATTTGATGATTTTTTATGTTCCCTTTAAGATTATTTTCTTCCTAATGATCAGTTTGATGGCCCATCATCCAACCCACATGTTATTACTAATACATGATTGACACAAAGTGATCATGGTCTTGCGAGTTCACACAATCTCAAGAAAATTCTTATGGGATGTCCACCATATGAGTTTGACCCATGGATGAAGGGATATTTTGATTTTTTTTGTTATGTAAATTGTAGTTAATTATCATCAAACATCATTATTTTACCTATGTATTAATTGTTCGATTATTTGTCCTTTTCCCCCAAATTATTTATATATTTTTTGGACAGGGGGCGTGATTTTGTAGTTGGGATGGTAGTTTGGTTTTTAATACACCCTATAATCCTACATAGAAACCAATATCATAACCTAGTGGAGTGATATTGTATGGTTATTTAGTAATACAAATGAAGATACAATGAGTTACTACAAAATAGAGAACTATCCATTCGATTTGGTCATTTAAAAAATCGGTTTGGGACTATGGGGATCTATGCCTTCCGGAAACCATTGGCCTTTGAGCCATATGGCCTCCATAAAATCTCAAGCCTTTGGTCAATAGGATTTTGGTCCAGAAGATAATTATGTATATTTGGGAGTACCACATTTGAGAAGTCCCTAGAATAGGATTCAGATACCATAACATCCTTTAACTTAGAGATAGTCACATCGGAAGAATGAGAGGGTACATAAATTTCCATTGGTACCAAAGACTTTGTTGCTCTTCATGAGGATATTCCATCCAATATCTTGTTTTATGTGAGTAGATATGTTCCTTCAATGATATATATGGTGAGGTGGATAAATTTTAGTTTAGTAATGCCTTTGAACATTCAGGTCATATATTAGGCCGTATGGCTCTTAGCCTTCAGTTCATGTACTCAGCATTGTGAATCTAGGACTATGATTGTTGTAAGAGTTCCTTATTAACATAAAAAATTAATTCTCAAACAATTAAAAAGGCCTTCATGCCAGGTGTACAACCACTGGGGGTGAAATTTTTTGAAATTATTTGTAGAGACTATGGGTGATGTGGGATCATATTACCATTTTTTTGTCATCGCATGATTGAAAATTATATTTTTTGGATAAATAATTCTTATTTTGAAATTTATTAAATTATTATCATATATTTATTAATTAATTATATGTTTTTTGGTGCCCTACCCAAGATATTATGAGGGAAAATATATCGCTTTCATTGGAGATTATTATAGATGATTGATGTCATCAATATTTTAACAAATAATGAGATACATGGAGACATATAGGGGAATGGTTTTTTATAATTCTTGTTGAAACCATCGACCTGATTACATATCATCTCATATTTGGAATACATTGTTCTCCTATAAGATAAAAGTTATTTTTAAGAGGATATCGTGATCAAGCTGGTAGAATTAGGTGAGGTAGGAGGTCACACATAGAGCTAAAAGTTGTACATTTAGTTTTAACCAATGACATAGAGTAACTAATATTACTTGTATAGTGTATCATGATAGAGTTCCCTCCACCATTCCTCTAGAATATCCAACACCACCATCGTGATTAATGATTAATTTTGTAGGAAAATTTATTATGATGTGTTTTTGGGCTAAACATTATTTTTTAAAAATCTATTAACTCATATGTCTATAATTTTATATATTTGATTTTTAAAAATTTATTTTATTTTATTTTTCTAATTTTTAATTTTCAATATATTTTAATTTACATTTTATGGTTCTCAATTTAATATTTTTTCCATAACATAATATTATTTGGGATTGAAATCATATATTTTCATAAGTTAAACATCATTTATAAGTGTTGAAAAAAAGTTCAATAGTACACACTTCCATTATAAAAAAAATTGAGATGACCAAACATAAAAAGATGCTTTTGTAACACTATTTTCATCCAAATATTTCTCCCAATGGGATCCCATCATAAATTTCTTCATTTCTAGTTGTGAAAATTTAAATCTTGACTCCCATTCCTATAATAACATCAGGGAATAGATACCCCATGTGGATAATCCAGGACGATGCAGTTATTGATACAAATACCCCAACAATAGCATGAAACACCCATGTAATGTGATGCCTCATCCATTGATATATTATTACAAAGGAAATAACTATTATGTTTAAGTCTAATTGTATATTAGAGCCCATAAAACCAATATTTATGTTCTATATCTTTCCTTGCCTCATTAGGTCATAACACCCCCCCTCAATTTCTCAATACTGTTGGACGTTCACATAAGTGGGTACACATACATAAGAGTATTCCTAAGACTATTAAATAGGGGATTTTTACATGTATAATTATCCCAGAGACTCATCACTCCTTGATTTCATTTGTCCATGATAATGATTATTCCCCCTAAATAATTGAGGAAATAAATTGATGGAAAATAACTAAAAACTATATCATGATTCCCCTTTTCATTGGCATGACCCTTAAAATACCTCATCCCAAAATCATACCTCGAGACCACCTCAAGATGATACATCTCATGTCCATGACGTGGCTTACACAAGCCATTTTGTGTTCCCCCATATATCAATATGGCAATCAATAATTCAACAGGACTCCAAACCAAATCTACTAAATGCCAAAAAAATTACCAAATCACATAAAATAAACAGTTAAATTGCAATGAAAAATAGAAAATAATAAATTTTATAGCCAAATTTTTCATCATGGGTGTTGTAGATAAATTAAGAAAAGGGATTTTTTGTGATGGATTGATTATGATAGACTGTATTTTTAGCGCAAAAAATATATTAGGAGATAATTTATATAAATGAAAAAATCATTATTAATAATATTAATGAAAAGTTATTATGATAGAAAATAAATCGATCACAATTTGTTTGGAATTATTATAGAATATATTGTGTACCATAATTATTTTAGACGATGGTGAATATTATAATAAATATATGTTAGTAATTGGTATAGATTGAATGATATATCGCAACTACTTTTTTTGTAATGTATATTTTAGTTGATAGTTGTGGAAGACTATCTATTGCAAATTCGTTTTGAAAAAATTTGTATAAGATGAAAATAGTAGCTGGTAATTGTGACAAAACATGTTATCCTAAAGATATAAAAAATACATCAAAAATAATTTTACCAATAAAACTGAAATAAATGATTTCCCACTAGTGAAATAAATTCTTTCATCACTAATTCACATGATAAAAACTAATTTTCATACAGAGGTGTGTACTATTTTATCTTCATTATGAGTAATATAATGATTCTAACCCTTTATCTATAAAAAGGACCTTGTTATCTAGATATAGCATTCGAGATCCAGGTTTAGATCTTGTTTTTAAATCTGATCGTATTTTTGTTATATTTTAATTTTTAAATAAATTAGTGATTATTTTTTTATTATTGGACACTTTTTTAGTTTTTTTATTAAATTATTTTAATTTTTATATTTTAATTAAAATAGTTGATTAAATTTTAGAATTTTTTGGTGTTTATTTACTTAATTAGTTTTTTAATAGTAATATAATAAATATTAGTAAAATTAAAAAATATATAATAAGTTAGATTTATTAAATTAATTTCAATACATATTGTATAATAATATTATACACATTTTTTAAAATATTATTGAAATAAAAAAATTAAAAAAAATTTATGATAAATAAAAATAAATCATTAGAATTAAGTTACTTTATTAAAAACTAACAAAATAAATATTCAAAGAACTAATTTTATATAATTAGTTAAAATTGAAATCATAAAAAAATTTAATTATAAAAATAGTAATATTAAAATAACATGAATAATTAAATAATATAATAAAAGAAAATAAAAAAATACTCTAGAATTATTATAATAATTATATATAAAATATAATACAATATTTTTTAAAATACTAATAAATTATAATATTTATTAGAATTAAAAAAGGGAAAAAATTAGAAAAATTAAAATGACCTTTCTAGTGTCTTCCAAAAGTAGGTCGGTCCAATGATTTCTTAGTGGTCATGGTTTAACCTCTCACTAGTTGTATATATGGATTACAATTACAATTCAGAATGATATAATTATCTCTCTTTATAAGGGTGTGTAATTTTTTGGTATTTTTACCAAGTTCAACCCCTTGGTAAAATTCTAGATGAGGATATTAACATTGGAAAGTGGGATACATATATTTTGATTCCAAGACATGTAATTTGGGGTTTGGGGATTATGTGATGAAAATAAAAAATATTATACTAAATAAATAAAGATTAGTTAAGTCAAAATAATAATATAATATAAATTTAAAAATTTGTTAAATAATTTTAAAAATAATATACAAATATAAAAAAAATACAATGAAACATTATATAAAAAACTCATTACATAATTCACTATAATAAAAAAATAAAAAAATAATTATAATTCTTTAATCATAATAAAAAAAGATGATATACAAGTTAAAATTTCCAAATAAATGTAAAAAATTTACTTAGTACTTATATGAAATTGATTTTATCAGGAGAGGTATTTTAACAGAAAAATTAATTTATATAGTTTCTACATAATAATAAATTATTATGAAATTATAACTATGAGTCACAAAAAATAATTTACTATAATTATATATAATTATATAATGATTATAACAATAAATTATTATAAATATAAAAATATCAATGATTATATAGTATCAATACAATTAATTTTGTGATTTTTTTGAAAACATCAAAAATATTTATTTCCCTTATATCCTCCATTTAGTAAAAAAGTAATATTTTTGAAAATTATAATTTTATTTAAGAAATAGTAATTGTTTTTTTAAATTAATTTTTTTCATTTTTATACAATTTTGGACAGGGTAAATTTACAATAGAATTTATTACAATATCATAATTGGATAATTCAACAAAAAATCTACACATTTTGGTAATAAAACTTGTCATTATTTAATAAGTAAATCTTTTTATTGAATTTACATCATCAAATATAATTTTATTTCAAAATGGATATTTTTGTAGTATTAAATGTAATCTTATGAAATTTTTCATGTTTGATATTGGTTGAGATTATCTATAAAATTTTCATTTTTAGTGAGATTACGTTTTTTGGTATCAACATGATGAACATAATTCATTAGAGAATTATATATATTCAGTTCCTATTATATCACAATTTCATCATTTAGTGTACAAGGTTTTCAGGCCACTATTTAAAAAATTAAAAATTCATAATGATAATTCAAATTCTCAATTGAAACAATAATATTTTTTTTTGAAATATTTATTTATAGAGGGAAATACACTATCAGTAAATATCTATGAAATAAATGTTGGTCCATAATTTGGGTCTAAATAATATCAGTATTCAGGTTTGTTTAAAATATTAGATATAAATAATGTGCCAACATGTTTACAATCAAGTTGCACATACATTTAACATATAAAATTTTGACTTTTTCCTATAAGAAGGTTGATTTTCCTTCTAATTACTCCAAGATTGGGGAATCAATTTTTTTTCATAAAAAAATTCATTCATGAAATAGAATTGGTCAAATATTTCAATAAATTGATGCCTAAATAATCCCTATGATGGGGTTTTTTTTAAATAATTTGATTCGTTGAATCTGTCTTTTTCTTCAGATCCCCATAATATATGATAAGATCATTTAACATATGATTTTTATCTTTTTGGGGTTTATGGTTGTTCATATTTATATTATCCTAATTTCACGACCTTATAAAACATAACTCCTTATATATATAACTTACAAACTCAATACCATATTTGTTTTATATATGAGTGGAAGGTAACACACATGAATTCAAGGGCTATAACTCTTGTAACTAATTGGTTTTATGATGGAACCATAGAAATGATTTTTTATTGGGTAATGATGGTATAAGATAAGTAGATGAGCATCTAAAAGTGGTATTAGATAAAATTTACCTTCCAATGTTCAGGTAATGTTAACGGTGTTTCATTTTTGCCGTGAACTAGGATACTATGAGTGTCATAGGATTGAGGTGACACAATAGTAAGGGTTGTTCATAAACAAAAAATTTGGAGAAAAATTGTGACTACAATGTTGTGTTCAGATGAGATCATGAGTTTCCATATGAAGATCGGGTTCTGATGTGATTTATGTTTTAGATAATCACTATGGTTAAGGTTTGAATGTTGAGTTGAAGGTGGGAGAGTGGGTATCACATTGGAAATGTGAAAGGAGAAAATAATAGTTTAAAAGTAAAGGATATTAAAGGCATGCATGGAGGAATGATATCAGTATGTATGAGAAAATGCAATACTGGTGGTCATATAATGTCATAGACTGATAAATGAGTCAATATTATCATGAAAGATCATGTATGAGAACAACATCCTTTACTTGTTTGATCTTATTTTATGAAATATGTGAGTTACCTATAATATTGAAAGAGGGTGCATTGGGTTCTCCATGACACAACGTTGTATGGTAGGTGGGGTTACACTCTCAATGAGTCCATCGAAGTATATGGCCAATGAATCTTGTAATGGATTTCAATATTATTCGGCTATTATGGGGAAATTTGGAACATAAATCCCCATAAGAAAAAAAATTTAAATAATACATCCCCAAAAAATCAGTATCCTGAACTAGGAAGTCCATTCACCCCAATCACTACAGTGATCTACCCTACTTTTAGTTTTACTCACATCATTTCCTTCATTCTACAAAATCTGAACAACAATATATGCATGAAAAAACCCCATAAAAACACATCCACAACACATATAGGATTTTATAGTTCGTACCATATACCTACATCTGTTTGGGAGCCACTATAAATATTTATTCAAGGGAAAAAACACATATGCCTTTTATGGATAAAACCCCATCATATATCCAATTCATATTATTGTAAAAATTACTTAAAAACCTCTATTGTCAAATCAAGATACAAGATTTCCCACTATTATGAACAACAAGTGATAGTATGTGAACAATCTAAAAGTTTTATCTTTTTATTACAGTCATTCTGAACATCAATCCTTTTGTACTATGAATGAATGTTTTTAGTTATATGTCCTCTAGTATTTTCATTATCCCACTCAACACTCTGTTATGCATTCACAAGTGGTTATGTTCTATTATTCATAATTTGTATTTTCTTGTTGAAAATATCTTATGGTTTTACCCCTTGTAACAATGGAACAATAATGTTTCCTCAAGGTGAATGTACGGGACATCCCTCTTTTAACATTCCCAAACATCGTCACCATATTGTTTAGGGAAAAATCCACTCAACAACTAGTCACTAATTCAAATAGAAATATTTTATTCAGCTGCTTCTGATGAACTATCTCTTGTTATCTTGACACGAACACCCATGGTGAAGGTGTCCATGCCAATATCTAGTTTACCATTTTTATCATCTGGATATATAAAATCATGAATTCTCAAAACATAACAAGAAAATAGTACTCAACCCAAATTCTAAAAATCTCTCAATTGAAAATTGTTTTGGTTTCTGGCCTAAAATATCCCACTTGATGAATATTCTAAATGCATACAAAAAATTTTAGTTATTTTGATTTTATTAATTATTGTCAATTATTATGTGGTTCTGACCATTATTCTTTCGATTATGCAAGATTACACTAAATAAATTCCACTTTGAGGTTTTTAATCATTAACTAATTTTTTCATTATCATGAATACTTATGATTTTCCCAATTTAACTCCATCTAATGAAAATATAATTGATCTCTATCTAAGATATATTAAAATGCCCTCAATAGGATATGACATATACATGATTTGAGTCCCTTATCCTTTGGAAAAACTTTATTCATAAATATTATATTTTATTAATACATAAAACTCATGTAATACAATCAAAACTGACCTAGAACTTAAAATTAGTCATATTGGACGAAAAATTTTAATTATATTGGTTAACTACCCTAAAATAATTTCTCAATAGAACATAATAATGTGTGGTCATATTATCACATTATATTCCATCATGACTATGGTCTTTTGAGGATTCATATGATTTTCTATACTTAAATCTCATACTCTAAAAATATTTCAAAATTATTTTCCATAGATTATAAATATACTAAATTCTTTATCTTCCCTCTTTTTTAGAGAAATACACTTGGAAAATGAGGTTAACCCTCTTCTATCTTTTGATGTCGTTGTGGTCAATTTCTTCAAAGTCATTAAAGATGAGTGAACACACATGCATCCTACTACCATACATGTAGTATATTATGATGATACTACCCTAAATAAAATGTTACATACATGAAAATAAACATAAGTCAAATACTAATATCTAACCCTAGCATACCGTACCTCTATTTCTAGAACCCTTCTTATTACAATACTATCAAGCAGAATTTAAATGTAATAAATTTTAATTTTTCCACGGCATGATGCTATCCATATCAATTTGGTTTTCTCGTCTATTTGGTGAAATATTAGGATGTTCTAGTTTCATTATCATCATGAATGAAAGAAAACATATGTAATATATCATTCAAAATATCCCCTTTTTTTATCCCCTCATCCTCCAATCCATCATCTACTCCCCTTAAATTTACCACTGTTATTTCCAAGGAATGCTTTGAAACACCTCACATTTGTAGATTAAGGAATACAAGGACAACAATGTTGTGTATCTTGTTGGATTAAGGAATGTTTTAAAATGGTCATGGGAGGAAAAAAAATTTATGTGTCAACAAACTGATTCATTGGTGTCTCACACTTTAAGAGAAAGTATTCAACCTCGTTTTTACTAATACTTTTACATTTTAGTTCCCTCTAGTGACTAATTTATTTTAAACTCCTTCCTAAAACCATGT
This sequence comes from Viscum album, assembly GCA_963277665.1. Classification (NCBI taxonomy): domain Eukaryota; kingdom Viridiplantae; phylum Streptophyta; class Magnoliopsida; order Santalales; family Viscaceae; genus Viscum; species Viscum album. Next base: position 1,104,748,902 of record OY728126.1, read on the forward strand.
GATATCAATAACAATATTATAGGCACTATATTATGGATGTATTCATCTCTATAATTCAATAAAAATTAAAACATATTCTTTTAGAAAAATGATCTAATGTTTAGACATGAGATAATCTTGATCCCCAAAAAGTGAATCTCTTGAAACCCTCAAATATTAATTAGTTTCTCTAGTTGATTATAAATGTCTTATAATGATGAATCAAGACTATGAATCCCTTCATTCATACATTCCTTATTCCAACAGAATAACCACTTATCTGATGATCTAAATGTATATAGAATAAAAAACCAACAGTTTTTTTCAAAATATTGAGTTATGAGAACCCTATATTCAACTTACCTGACACAAGTGGGTCGAAAATCAATTGGTAGCTGATACCTCCAAAATATTTCTTCTAATGAACTTATTGATCCACTGAAATATACAACAATAATGAATAGATTTTTTGGTATTAGTATAACTACTGAAATCTATATTCCACACCCATAATTCCATATACCATATAGGTGCACAAGTTGAATATCTTTAAATTTAACTTCCAAAACATGTATTAAATAATGTGATTAACTTTTACCTTTTAATTGAAGCCTTTTCAATGAGAATGTGCATGTTTTCCGTGGTAGAACTTATGAAACAATATTTATTCATATTGTTATATCCTTAAGTTTTGAAAATCTCCCTAATTCTAGCAAAATAAGATAAATTAGAACATAAAAACTCACTAGGAGTAGAAAACCGTAACCCTCTAAAGTATGTACCCTCCACCCTTTAAATAGAAAACTATGAACAACCCATTATAATGATATACTATGAAAAAACTCATTCCCGGTAAATCTAAAATAACATAATGGATCATGGGATATCATCTGGAAGACATCCATAATATTCCAACCAATTTTTGAATGCCCCATTAATTAGAAAACATTTCATAAAACATAGACATCATAGAGTATATTTGATATACCAAGAACACCATAGTTCAAAATCCATCTTATCAATGAACATATTTATAGACATAGGTAGTGTGCCTAACTAGTGGAACCAAAAATTCATCCAACCAAGCTCTACTTATGAGTCTTGATTAACATCCCACTAGATTACTTTAAAACCGACAATTGATACCCACATTATGGGAAAATTAAGGTCATTATTCATCAGGGGATACAAATTTCGAATAATAAAGTTCTGATTAATCAACATCTAAAACTACCTGGTCAAGGCACGCCATCCACCACACTAAATATCTCTTCATTAGATTTTGTTCACCTCATAGACTAATTTTCATCATAAGAACTATATAATGCTTGAAAAATGACAAAACAAATGAAAAAAACCCAAAACACATCATATTAAATGTCTATGGCTTTAAACCTTTTAAAACATGGGCTTCTAAAACAGAACCATATAGATTCCATAATCTATGATTTGTATGGTTCATTTAAATCTAGTTACTTGATTATGAAAAAAAAATCCATTTGGAAAATTGATCTTTTTGTAATTATGATATCAATTATACTAGAGATCTCCCAATAAAATAATTTCTCAATGAAACATAAAAAAGTCCAATCCTTTTCTCCCACGACATTCTAGGTTGGTTTTATTATTTCAAGGATTCATATACACTCCCAAAGATAGTTATATTACTCTGAAAATATTTAAAAATTCATTTCTACATATTTGTAAGCAATAAAAGTCTTTATCAACAATTTATTTTAAAGAAATAGTTCAAGGATTTAAGGTTTTCCCCACTTCAAGAATTTGACATCTCCATGGTCGATTTCCAAAATGAATTTGTTGATGATTGAAAAAAAATTATACCACTACCACACATGGTGTAACTCTAAATGATAATTCCCAAAATGAATCATAACACACTCTAAGATCAAGATAATCTGCATTCCAACAATGTTCTTAAATATACTGTACATATGTATTTGAATCTCACCACTTCAAAACTCCATCACCTATTATTTGGACCAGGAACATTTCCACAAATCCCACATATTCATACATTCTTATTAGATTGATTTAAACATACAATATGAAATATATTATGATGTTCTAGGATGATTATACTCATTACTATGGTAAAACACCACAACCATAACTTTTGAACGCCCCAAATGTTTTATGACTCTCTTATCCACTAAGCACTCAACTTGTCCCCTTTAATTCACCACAGTTCTTCATAAACATTATTCAGAATCTCCTAGATGTTTTTTTGGAGGATACCAAAACACACATTATTTTACCTCTTCATTGATGATGGGATGATTTATAAGGGCCCTAATAGGAAACACAACAAAAATGGCCATGTTCAATTTCACGGATGTCTCCCCATTGTGGATAAAGTACACCACCCACCACCTATGAAGACACTTGAATCTATTTTCATTCCAATGACAAAAGTATTTAACCATCAATCTCAACTATATGATTTTTATTCCATTTTCAAACCCTAAATATTATATAATTCTATATCCCTTATATGAAATTATCTATCCAAATGTCCTCTTTTTAAAACAATTATCTATCATTCACACTTTCCACAACTATAATCCCCTCCATGTAAATACCATGACAAACACAATTTTTTATCCATTTTTCTAGTCTGTCATCAATGATAACTTCCAATAAAATGATTTTATGTTGCACTATTTTCTCCAATTCCTTGTTCGAATGGAATCACCAATTATCCGATTATATTAGGGTTTTTTAAACTCATTAAACCCTATTTGAAATATTCATTTACGATAAAACCATATTAAAATTACCTCACTAAATATGGTTTCTGAACACATTGTAGCTAATATCACCACCAACTTTTATTAAAGCTACTTTTAGAACCGTAAGAACATACACCCTATGGTAAAAACATTATGGTATCCATATAACTATTGAAATATATTTTCTCTCCCTATAGTGATGCATAAGAAATAGTGGAATCATCAAAATTCTATTAACTTGAACTTGTCCAACATAAAGTAGATCATGTTATTTCATTTCTTTAACACCAATGTATCATTTTATTTCATGAAACAATTAACTTGGTCACACCTTATTAAACAAACCATGTGCTTATTGTTACAACGTTTAGTCCTGTTAACATATCTCCTCTGAATTACTACGCATCAATTGGAAACTATAAATTCTATAACACTATAAAAAAACATCCTCTAATGTCTAAAACATCCACCATTGAAATATCAAATCGGTCTTAACCCACTTTAAAGCAATCCTCAAGATACAATGACTCTCATTGAATCTAGAAAAAACTAAGGGTTCAACGGTTTTCTTCTGGGTTCATCAACAATCTTCTAATCTAATTATGAATTTAAATTTCATAAACAGAAAATCATTCTAGAAAGTGTTGTCATAGTGGAAATCCAATATAACATAAACTATAGATCCGAATCATGGTGAAAATCTTACTCAATTGACTTCCAAACAAGATCATATTCCAATTTTTGGGGAAACGTGAAACTTATATCAATATAATATACAACATATTATTGATACACAACACCTAGTTTCAGTGACGGGTAATGGAAAGTCATGTCACCCCAACCACACCACTGATCTTCCCCACATTCGGTTTAATACATCTCACGACCATCCTTACATGTCAAGATAAAAAGAAATAGATCCACAAAAAATACATAATGAAAACTAAATAAAAAGATACATGAAAATATATGGATATTGGATAATGTTTTGACCCATGTAATCTTTTGTAGGTTTTAACTTTGTTTTCATTATGTTTGTCACATTCATGTATTTCTTGATTTATGTTCATGGAATGAAGAAATTTGGTTGATCAGAATTAGAAGGAGGGTATATAAATACAATGAAAGGGATGTTGAAACATTCCATTTCCTGAAGCATATTAAGGGGATATATTGAATATAATTTATATCTTCTAGGGATCAACTTTCTACATTTTTCTAACATTATGTACATCACTCTATTGATTGGTGTGAAATGCCAAATGAGTGACCAACTATACAAAACAAATTAAACCATGAAAATTGGTATTATAGACATAATATATTCTAGATGTGGTGTGGGAAAAATATTTCCAATTAAACATTATATTTATAGAATTGGATTGGTCAGAGCGTCTGGAAATCTGTTAGTTTCTTGTCTTAAAATTAATCTTTACAGCGGAAGTCAACAAATGTTTCTTGTTTTTGAAAATGAATGAAATAATTATTGAACATTAATTATAGAAAATATAATTTAGTTATACAATAAATTATTTCCCCACTAGTAGAAGAATATATTATAGAATCAGATTCAAATGATAAAATAATAGGACTGAAAATACATACTGAAAGATAGTTCAATGTTCATTATTCATGTCAGATACAAGTTCAAGTTAAATGTACCCTATTATATATTTATATGACTATTTATAGTTATATTAATAATGATATTCACCTATTAAAATGGATACTTCTCACTCTATATTTTTAAGGTCATATTAGGGATTCATAATTTTTTTTCACCCATCACCTTTTTCTACATGAAAAACAAATGAGTTTGGATAACACGTGGGCTCCATTTCAACATTAACATTCATTATATTATGTTACACCACTAATTTCATGGGATCATAATATTTTTTATCTATATTAATATTCCCAATTTTGAAAAAACCTTTCACTACCAGAAAAATAAATCTATTATTGGAGTGGGATAAGGGATCATTTAGTATTTATGGATTTCCATCAGGTGGTTTACTTCCTAGTTCATTGATCCTTCATACCAAACATGTAGCCTCGAAGATTTCACTTCTAACATGTATAAGATATTTTCAAAATTATTGTTAATAAAATTGTGTTAACATTTCAAAATAAAATTTCATACAAACTATCTTAATAAATTTAGACAACATACATTATACACATTCCTAATCATTGAATATCAAGGTAAAATTGTTATATATATTTATTTGAAAGGATCATTATTTAAATATTTTTCGGACATGAATCTTTCATTCCATGTCCATCATCTCAATAATTTTCCCCCATTTAGTGAATATTCATGTTTTGTATCATTTTTACGTGATCTAAATCCATCATCTTAGATGTAATTTTCTTGGATAGTTCCTTGAATAACCAATATTTTTTATACTAATGTCGTATACATTAATACTGGTTGAAAATAAACCTTGGGTTAGATGGGTATAATGTCGGATATTGAAGTTACTTTCAAAAAAAATTAATTAAATTATCCACCCTTTTTATAATAGTAATCTTTTCGATGATCATCCCAAATACATAAGAATCCCTCATGCAAGGCATCTAAAAATGGAGAGAATGTGTAACTAACAAAGTTTTGAATCATATATGAAAAACAATACTATTTCTTTGTTTTATTATTCAATTCATAATAGCATCATATAAATCACGTAATTTCCAAGGCATGAGAAATTAATTCTGGGGTATATACCTCAATATATTCATGAACTTAATTACTTTATCTCCCTAATTATTTTTATGAACATGATAAGGTATGGGTAATTTTTTTGGGATGCCCATTTATTTACAAATATACTTTTTTTCATAAAAATGACTATGTCATCACCCTTTTTACCTCGTATTATAGTAATACCAAATATAAAAAATGCATAATTTATTTATAATTAACCTGAGATGAATGGAGTTGTCGAAATATAAATGAATATTTTTTACCGTAATAATTGGTGTAAAAAAATATACACACTTATGATAATCATACATCTCACCATAAATGTTTCCTTCAGGAAATAGTCCATTCAATGGAATCAATAAGAATACACACACAAAAAATGACCCAAAAATGTAAAATCATAGTTATAAGTGAAAAAATTTGTAATAATGAATTTTGTCATCTACATACATTCTATTAGTTGAGACATCTATTGTTATATAGCCTAAAATTCCTCTCATATTTCTCTCAAAAAAAATACCATGCATAAATTCCAATAAATTATTTCATCAATATTATTTTCAAACCCCTTATTCAATTCACCTTTTTTTAATTCTTTAACTTGTCAAGTATTCAATATAAAATACCTAGAAATTATTCCTCTAAAATTTCCATTCCATTCACTACATATAAAATATCTCACATTCCAAATTATATATTTTATAAAAATGATCCATAAAAATTTAAAATTGCCCAGATAAATAAAATAAAATAAAATAAACATTTCAATAACATCTACAAGAAAACCAAAAATCTCAAAAAAAATTACCAAACCCCCACCCAATGGAAAAGGATGCATCAAAAATTCAATGTTTCACTAAAAACATCATTCCATGTACTAATAAATACTATTTTACATTTATTAACCAAATATATTCTAGATTTCATGAACTCCCAAAAATTATTATTTTATGTCCCTACATTAAGAAAGAATAAATATTATTTTTTGGATCACCTAGAATTAATAATTTCATGTATATATATATATATATATTATTCATCAACATTCAAGGATGTCATTTTCACGGAATTATGAAGATTGATCAGTAAAAATACTAATAATCATATGTACCAATGGGACAAAACCACGAATTGAAATACATAAGAAAACATTTGAATGATAAAAAAGAAAAATATCGATACATTTGATCAATTTTTCTTCTTAGTCTACTCTCACAAAGGTGGTTTGATTCATAATTTCTGAAAATATTGATTTCATTTCATTACATTAATTATATTATATTTTTATACATAAATAATCCATGATATATTGGTTTAATTATAAAATTCCATATTTGTTTGACTGTGTTAGGTATATTTATTCGATATTTTATTTCTTTGTACTTTAAATGACCCTATGTTTGTAAAATTAACTGAAGATTCGTAATAACTATAATATAATATATAGTTATTTGAAACAAAATGAATTTTTTTTCGAAAAATCATGATTAAAATTTTGTATAAAATTATCTTACTTCCATTACAAATGATTACAATGAGTTTTTTGACATCATATATTAAACTAAAGAAATTACTCAATTGACTCAACTATTCTAGATTCGAAATTCTGATTTAATGACCATAAATTTTATAATTGATTATAATTTACTAGAATTTCATCACGGGTAGAATGATTCCATAACAAATTTCAACATATCATTAAATTTAGATGATTTAAAATAATATTTTCCATCATCATTCTTTATTTTTTGAAAAGAAAGTCTTGTAATCTTTTGTACTAAATTTTGATGTTTTCATGGAACATCAATAAAAAAATATAAATGCGATTTTATATGATATTAACCATGTTGATCACTAAAATATTATATAATTGATCACAAAAATAAAATATATTAAATCAATCATTACAAAAAGGATCATATCCAAAAATATAACATTTATTTTGGGGAAATTTAATCCTTCCTTCAAAAATAAATTTTGAATGTGTTGACTACATGAGAAACTTAAACATTGTCAAGATAAAATATATGTATACTAGAACTCTATTTATTTATTTGATAATATATCCAAATATGAATATTTAATATAATGTTTATCTATTTGGTTTCAATTATTTATACATTATTTTAAAAAAAATTATAAGAAATAATTTTATTTACAAAATTCAATCAAGACACACACACACACACACATATATTAATATATGTTACATTATTTTTGGATTTTTTTTAACATTTTAACGTTTATAAATTAAATATTATCAATATTAAATAACATTAATATTTTAAATATATATGTTTAAAAATATAATTAAAATTTTAAATAATGAATATTCACCAGTGGTAATTAATAATTATGTCAACATTATTTTTTATTATTCAAATTAAATAAAAAAAATTTATTATATTGAAATAGAAAATATAAATTAATAAAAATAATTGTGATGATATCTAAAATGACTTCAACAATATAATCAATATTTTATAGTTTAAATATAAGAAGTTTGAGAATGAAAAAAAAATTCAATGCTTAATGTGAAGTTTGAAAAATAGTAATAACTTCGCTTTTTTAATGTCATATAAAATTAATAATTTTAATGAATCATTTATCATATATAAATATTAATTCATTTTTTTAAAATCAAGAGTCCAATATTTCTATTTAATGGAATTATTCGTCACCCAACCCAAGCTACCCTTGGCCGGGGTCCCTAAGAAAGCCTTTGATAAGGCCCATAGGTTGTTCCCAATCCACATTGGATGACCACTACTATTAGATCATCAAGGATAAACCTTTGGAAATTTTTTTTCTTGATGAAACAAAAAACCATCATGATTTTAATGTCTATAACATGAGATTATCTTCATCTAATGTTTGAAAGTCATGTGATATAAATAATTATACAACAATAATAATCATAAAAAATTTAATTTTATCCAAAAATATAAATATAAACACGAAACAAGAACTAGTATACATATCTATCCTAAATATGAATAAAGGAAAACTATATGGTAAGCTGATAAGAAAATACAATGATGGTTTTTTTGACAAAAAAATGTCAATATTACCATAAAATAATGGAAATCCATTTCCATGGGACATGAGGACATACTACCACCATGTTAACAACCCAAATTCAGAATATAGTTAGAAAGTATGTTTGTTTCCTCTAAGTGGTGCTTTACCATTAAAAATATCAATCAAGATATGATCAATTTACACCCATTTTTGTTATTGGTGTGAGAATGAAAATCCAAATTGCATCTCTCTGGATTTTCCATGAACTCACCGTATAACCTCCCCCATCGCTCATTATCACAAAGATATGAACTATTATGCATGAGGGTACACATATGTTAGATTCCAATAGAGACCCTAGTGTATGGTTTACATTTTCACTCCCCATCTTGATGTAACAAATTATTCCTCAATTTATCACAAACCATAGGACCATCACATCAGTGGTTCCCCATACGTAATATTACCTCTAAGACTATTAAAAATGAGACTTTTACAAATTAGCTACCCAAGAAACTCTTTTCTACATAATTTCTTTTGACCATAGTGTGACTACATCTCCCAAAAAAAGGCAGAAATTACCCTCAATGAGAAATATAGTCACATCATGCTATAATTCCCATTAGCCACAAAATGACCCTCAAACATGCACAACCAAAAAACACACCAATATGACTCAACCACATGATGCATCTAAAATATATGGGATGACTTACACTTGCCTTGTTATTATCTCCAAATTCAAATGTGGTGTTTTGTAATGGTGTGAAAATCTAGCTCAAAACTAAAAAGTGCCCAAAATATACAAAAAATGTGTGAAAAATAATGAAAAAATTAAATTGAAATAATAAATAAATAAATAATATTGTATTAGAAAGTGACATCATTGGTGTTATATGTAAATATTAAATGTTTTTTTTAATGTCTCATTGTGACAATAATTATATTTGATGAAAAATATACCTTTGGAAATAGTTTATTACAATGGACAAAATTATCATCACTAATAATAGTAATAAGGACAAGATATTACAATGGATTGTAAAAAATTTCCAAATAAGTTTGGTATGTTATCACATTATTTGGTGTGGAAAAATTCTTTATAAATATTTTCATTATTTATGTCGCTATAGATTAGTAATTGGGAGAGATTTAAGGACCTATCTCAACTATTTATAGTATATTTTAAAAAATATTACTGAGTTGTGTCAGACTCTATTTATCATAAATAAATTTTAAAAAAAGTGGGACATATAGAAAATAATGGGTACTATTTGAAATTAAATTGTTATTGATCCTAAATTATAGAATCCATCGTAACTAAAATCACAAATATATACACTATAATTTTATGAATATTGTCGATCTAAATCCATTCATCAAAAAATTTTACTTTTTAAAATGTTATTTTTAAATAAGCATGCACTTGGTTTTATTAAATCATGATAACATATTAATTCTCAGTATTCATCTGAAAAAGTTATCTAATGATTGAGATTTACTATTGGTAATCCAAATTTAGATGTTTTTTTTTCAATTTGGAAGAATTTTCTAAAATTTTTCATTCAAAAGTTATTAATTATTAATTATTATTATTAGTAATTGTTTAGTATTTGTTATTATATTCTTTTAAATTATTTTACATTAATTAATTAGTTTCTTTAAATTTTATTTTTTTGTGGTTATTTATTTAACTATGATTTTTTAATATTAAAATAAAATATTTATTATAATTTTAAAATATATATAACTTGAAAAATTAGTAAATTAATATTAATATTTAATAAAATGTAATTATATAATAAATTTTTAATACATGGTTGATATTTATAAAAAGGAAAAAATTATTTTGATTAATAATAAAAAATTAATATAAAATTACTAAAAAATGGTAATTTTTTAAAAAATAATAAAAAATACATTTATTTCTAAAAAAGTTATATATTTATATAAAGATGAATACATATTTAATTGTAATTATAAAATGAGTAAAATAAAAAATTATCAAAATAAATAAAACATAATGAAAAATTTTAAATTTTTAAATTTTATAACAAAAAATATTTATTATATAGTAAATTTTATTATAAATATGTAAAATTAATGAAATTATATGACAAAATATAATATCTATTAGAAATTACAATTACCCTACCAGGGTGTTCTAGTGGTTTGCAACTCTATTTATTTATTGGAGCACATGGGGTTCGATTCTCCTATATCATCTATCTGGATTGTAACTCCACATTATAAATATTTAATCTAATAATAATATATGGACATGTGCATGTGTAGTAGTTTTATACAGTTTAACCACATGGAAAATGTAAGATTAGGCGATCAACTTACTAATGGGGTCAGCATAGTTGCATCCAAGACAAGAATGTGGGGATCACTTTTTAGGAAAAATATTATAAAAAATATATAAAATTTTTTGATAAAAAAATAATAATTAAATATTACTGTGAAATTTTCATAAGTAATTCTAGAAATAAATTATTCAAAAAAATATATAAAATTAAATTGAATACTAAAAATAGAAAGAACTATAATTATTAAAAATAGTAAAATTAATAACAATGATAATTAATAAATTAAAATTAATAAATAATGATGGATTCATTTAAAATATTTATTTTGTGAAATATATTTTCATATTAATCATTTAAAACTGACAATATAAAAAGGGATAAATGAATGAGAAATTATTTTATATAGTTTCTATTAGATAAAAAATTATTTTAAAATAATAATTCTGAATCTTAAAAAATTAAATTTAAATAACCATAATAATAAGTAATAAATTTTATATTAAATTATTAGAAAAAATTAATATAATAAATTATTAAAAAATTGTAATGTTTTATATGATTCGGTTTATAAATTAATGAATTATATTAAAGTAATCATTTATTTTTTAAAAATAAAATTCATAAAATTTGATATATATTTAAAAAAATTAATATTCTCTTATAATAAAATACCTATTTTAATTTTTCCCAAACTTTTAGACATAGAAACTTTACAATAGGTTAAAATATTAGACCATGATAATATATGTCATATAATGTAACCACATTTTTTGATATAAAATCTTATCTTTATAGTGGGTAGTGAAGCATTTATCTAATTTACATCATCAAAAAAATTAGAAGGGTATAATGAGTTGTAAGGAATGTAATCTTAGATGATTTTTGATGTTTCATAATGATGCATCTCATCAATTATAATTTAGTTTTCCGAAATATTATATATTTTTAAACAACATGGTGAACATAATTCATATGAAAATGGGTTTTTTGGTTCCAAGTCCATCAAAAATATAAAATTTTGTAAAATAGGTTATTGTTCAAAATTTTCATGAAATTGAAATTTTGAATTGTTATTCTAATTCAAAATTAGATTTATTTCGATTTTTTAATGTAATTAATCAATAAAGGATAAATTATATTTTGGATGAAATATAATATAATTAAAAAATTTACATAATTTATGGATAAAAAAACATATTTTGAACAATATAATTGTGGTTTGGACTGAAAATATTATTTAGATAAATCATTATTCTCTAAGGTAAATACAATTCCTTCAAATTTCATTCAATGAAAAATATTGGGCTATAATGTGGGTATTAGTAATTAGAAAATCTATGTTTGTTAAAATGATTCCACATTATATTATGTTGATTATGAGAGTCTAGTTAATTTTAAAAAATTTGGAAACATGATATATAAATAAATTCAACATATAAATTATATACTTCTCCTTGTAAAAATTTTAGGCAATTTCCACTTACTTGTGTTTTGTAGCATTAGTTTCTATAACACAACACAACTTCATTAATTACATGTAATCAGTTTAATGTTTCATTAAAAGTGTACTTAAATAATCTATGGGACGACGATTCATTAAATATTTTTTATTAGTTTCATGGATAATTTTATTCATTATCTATTAATGTATGATTATATATCTCTAAATACAGTTTATATCATTATAGTATGTATAGTTGTCAATTTTCTTGTAAAATAATTTCATCACACTATACAACATACCTTCACGGTCTTGTTGTGGGAAAAATCAAACAAATTTTATTTTTTGAGATGATTTGTTATTAACATATAATCAAGGATGGATTACTCCTCCTATCACCAATTTTTTTATGATCGAATCCTTGAAGTGATCATTTGTTGGTTTTAGATGATTTGGGTTTGACGGATAGGCATGTGACAAGTGTTATCAGAACCAGTGTACCTCTAGCTGACTATGAATTCCTAGTGGTTTGTTCTATGTGGTTGGATCATGGATTATTTTGTTATCATAGATATGTGGTCACAAAATTAGGATTGTCACACATAAAAGAGATTGTTTGAGGTATAATTCCACTATGGAGGGTGGAGTTGGAAGAGATCAGGAGAACCACAATGGAGGGTGGATTCCAATGTGATATATTGTTTTGATTACCCTTAGGTGGAGGGTGGAAAACAATTCCAATGGATAGAGTGGGTGTCCTATTGGATAAGTGAGAAAGGAATCATATTGGTTGGAAGCATGGTACTTTTCAGACATTCTTGAGGCCATGATCCTAACATGCATGAGGGAGTTCATGATTGATGGTGGTTGAATTTCACTAACCCTAAAATGATATTGAAATTTTCTATAGTAAAATTTATAATAATTCTTGTTTAGACACAATTAAATAGATATGGGAGAGTCACAATGATTTTTAAATAGTGTGTGTCAATGTTTTCAATGACACCTCACATATTGGGATATGGGACTACACTCTTTTTATGTCAATTGAAGGATGAGAATTGTGAATGTTATAATAGATGGAACAAAAAAATTTATTGGGTAATCATGGAACCTCAGTCACTATAAGATAATACTTTTGTTTTATACATCCCCAATGAATCAAATTTTCAAACTGAAAATTCCATCCACATTAGCCACCGTATTGATTTTCCCTCTTAATGCCAAGAGAACTCAAATGAGATTCATGCGATGAAAACAATTCAAACATAATAACACCAAACATAAGATTTAGTTTTCTTTAAAATTATTATAACTTCCATGAGAAAACATATGTAAAAATTTATTCATGGAATAAATCTCATTTTAGTTGTAAGGATAACTTCAATTCTGATATCATAACCATATTAACATAAGAATTACTCCAACACCTCGATCAATAAAACTACATCACATTAATTTCCACAGTTAAGGTCCATGAGTGGCGGGATGTGACCCTTATAGAAATTACATCTTGTTCTATCGCTCCATCCAACATTCTGACATACTTGTCCATGGGATAAAACCTTTCTACAAGGGACCACTAACACTTTATTTATTTACCTCAAAACTCCATCATATATTTGTTGGTTGTTTTTATCTACTATTTATTATCGGTCCCAATATGATGACTAGTTCAAGTGCATTTTGATATCCATGGGGACCTATTTTTGGACTATAATCCATTGATTTTCTACAGAAATCTCTATATTGCAAAATAAACTTTGATGAACAATTAATGTTACCTTTATATTCCCCAAAAACTAATTTTACATATAATTATCAGATACCTTCTTGTATATCATTACTTTCTCAAAACCATTATCTTCTCAAGAATTTTTTTTGTATCTAGAAATATCGTTCTAGATGCATCACTTATTCCTCTAGAAAATTTGTCCTACCTCCAAGTTATTACAATGTAACATCAATAATATATATTCCCAAAAAAATCACCATAATAATATGACTACAACTACTAAGAAAAAATCAACTCGTCTACTAGTCATTGATTTCCTAAAGAAACTACAACTCAGTTTCTTAGAATTAACTAATTCTCAATAGGAGAATCTATACATCCATGGGGATAACCTTCTTGTCTCTGCTTATTTTACCAAATATATCATTAATATATTTATCTTTTGAAAATCCCAACACATAAATAGAAATAAAAAATTATTCAAAAAAATATATTATCCTACTTGAGAATTGTTTTCATAGGTTAATCCAAATAATATTTATCTCAAAGATAATTCCCAAGGTATTCACTAAATTTCATTATGTTAGATTCTAGTCAATTATTGTAGTTCATACATGGTTTTCCAACATGTTTCCTCAAATCATTCATTCTCTGACAGAATAAATGATTCCTTAGATTTTTAACCATGATATTATATTATATTCACACAAAATACATTAAATACCCCCCATGAACTCCCTCTATTGAAAACATGCATTATCTCATCCACGACAAGTTGAAGTACCATCAACATGTTTAACTTTGTGTTATTTCTATATCCTAACACATTTCCAAACATAAACTCTTGAAACCCTTCGACCAAGATTCAATAATACGAGAGTTTTCTGGTTTATTATACTCTAGTAAAACCATCATAAAAAACAGTCATTCATAACGTTGATCATCTAGAAATTCTAATATCAATCATACTAAACGTCCCAATGAATGTTTTTTTAGTGAAACATAATCATGTGCAGTAAATTTTCACCCATTAAATTCCAATCCAGTTCTTATTATGCATCCGAATTCATTTATAGAGAATATTATAAAACAATAGAAATATTATTAGTTTTTTATCAATACAGTTAGATAAAATCATTGTGTTCATCACTGTCCCATTGAAACGAAAGAGGCGCATGACTTTGGGTTGAAACTCTGTGAATGTTTTACATGGATGTGGTACATTTCCAAGAATACATTGAATAAGAAAAAAATAATATATCATGTTGTCAGTCTGAGATTACCTTTAAAATAAAATACCACAAATGAAATGAAACAACCCTTAACCATAATATTAGTTTTATTCCGACACCGGACCCAAACATCACATACCAACATTCCTAGAAACCACCACCTAACAGTACTATCTAATAGACTATTGACACAACACATTCCGAGAGATCCACCACATGAATCTGGTATTTTAAATCATTTCTATAAATCTGCTCCATGAAAACATATGATGTTCCAGGTTTAGTATCTTCATGATCGTAAGATGACACCGTCAACATATCTTATAAAAACTCAAATTTTATTTTGAGTCTTTCCTCCACCAAGCCATCATATGGTACCCTTAAATTCTCTAGGATTTTTTGAGTAATTTTATGAAACACCACATATTTCTTTCTTTTAGGAATCAACACTCTCACTTTTAAGTCACTTCATTGGTAAAGGTCTTGACACGACCCACTGGGATTTACCTCATTGGTTGTAAGAAGAGTGATACATCAAATGCCTCAATCCAATATCATAGGGACTAGAGACTAGTCCTGAGTAATAATATAATTAATATGGGAGGAATTATCCTATGTAGATTTATTCAAGAATTCATCTAGCTCCATGCAACAGCGTGGATACATAATAAAAGAAAACAATATAGAGTAAATCATTAATTTATTAAAGTCAAGGAAATTCATAAATATACAAAAACATAATAAAAATTATAAAAGGGGAAAAATACATTACCAGAAATAAATACTAGTGAATACACATACTGAAAATGTCTATGATGAGTGAATTGAGGGAGAGAGAGGATCACTATCTTAGAGTTCGACTACTGATTATGGACAATGCCTCTACGTCCTTCAAAAATCCACTGATACAAATTCCACCATATTCACAAATAATATTTCTATCTACTGCATAAGACACAAATTATATAGGAAAATAAAATGCACAGATGAGTATATGAAAACCCATAAGGACACCCTATAAACCAAGATGGGGAAAATACATCTACAGTTAGCTGAAATACATAATGAAAGAGGGTTAGGATAACAAAATAGTAGACATGCTCATAGGAATCCCAATAGAGAGAGAATGGGGGTTTCCATCTCCATAGCCTGCTAAGAATGGAGAGTCTGCCTATAGCATCAAAGGTCCAATAAAGGTTGAATAAAAACCCACATAACCATATTAAATATAATGTGAAGGGATCACCATTAACTACTTAATGTCACAATAAAGAGACCATTATCTATTTAAGTGTATTTTGTGTAAACTCTGAAGTATATGGAGGTCTCACGCACTACATTTCACTACCATGGGAAAACTACTCTTATGGAGGACCCACACACCCCCAAATCTAAATTAATGGGATCCCACCCTATATTTAGAAGAATAATTCCATCTATAATGCTGGTAGAGTTTTATATCTATCCATATAAAGGATATGGGGGACCTTCCACATAGATAAATATAGGGTAGTATTGAACCTAGTAATAATATATTGACGTCACCTAATCATTTTCAGTAGCTAAGAATCAATAAAGTATGAATACCACTCGCATAACCTCATGTAATATATTTAGAGTTGTAATGAAGGCCACCAAAACATCCTTTGTTGAAAAATAGTTAGCATATTCTACTCACAGTCCCAAATCATAGTATTGAAATGGGATATACACATGGTAGAATTCTAAATGAAAATCTCATGTCGTGTACATAGGTTATACATGACATGTATTGGATTCCCTAGGACTTCAAATGTACTCTATCCCATTCCCATTTACTCTTTTAATTCCAATGTAGACTAGCTATGTCTAGGTACCCTGGCTAGGTCCAAGTACATGGTTGTGCCCATATACTCTGGTTGTTCATGTGTACCAAGTCGTGTTCATGATCGTGTACTCCTAGAAAACAATCAAAGACTATCGTTAGGCCACAATGCAAGTATGTTTCAAAAAAGGCATGATATGTTTAATTTATATGAATACATAACCATCAAATCTAAGGGATAACACAATGTGACACCCTAGACTATACATCGTTTATTTTTTAATTTTTTAGAAATTAAATAAAATTACGAACTACTCACTTCAACTTCTACAACTATTAGATACACCACAAATACCACCATGGATATAGGAAGTGGAGTTTAGTGAGTATGAAATTTATTCAGTGGATGAATTTTGTCTACCAGAAATATATTTGGATCATCCTCATCACACTGTTTCACTATGTCACAACATCTATGTACATAAATCCCTGATCTAGCCCCCAATCCATTCTAGGAACACCTATATCCCCCACCACATCATTATCCTACTAAAAAAAATAATATCTCTAAAAAATTCACTCATCCTCAATGAATTCATGGTTTCTATCATGCTAAAATTTGGAATGATAATGTCCAACTGTGATTCTATGGTATAATGATGATGAATATAATTAATTTTGGTGGAAAAAAGCACAATAATCGATGTAAGACCATAATTGGTTGATGTGATCCCAACCAATGGTAAGTGAATTTTACAAACAATGGCTTAGAAAATAATAATAAAAACATAGAGAAAAACATCCAAGAACACCATTTTCAATTCAATGCTTATGAGTGGAAGGGAAATCGCTGAAAAAACAAATAAGACATAAATATGTGATTTTCAATTCATCAAGGGAATAAATGCATGAAATCAAATTCCCTACCTTGAAATAAAATAAATTACAAACAGAGAAAGTGATTATTTCATTTACATTGGTAAGATCTAAGAACAACATTTGTGAAAATTATTCCTTTAAAAAATTATTGATGCTCTATGATTCGATGTTGATTGTTAATAGATTTCCTCTTTAGCTACTCTAATCCCAAATGTTTTCTATCTAAACATATAGATTCTCCCTATTTTTTTATAGATAATAATAAGATTTTCATTTATTGATGTAAATTAATCCAATAAATTTATTAATAAATAAACCCACTCTCTAGTTGATTCCTTTAACCGAACATCCATCAATGTCCAACATTATGTTATAACGTGGGTAATCCCAAAATTATAGAAATAAAAATGGTCTTGCAATTCCTATATGAGGTTTTGATCTACGGGAAAACCATTTATTCCAAAAAAATGTGCAAAAATAATTTTATATCTGTATATATATCCTATATTAATTTGGAGCCCCTGTGAAATCCAAAAATAGTTCCAACTCAGATAATATATATATATATATATAATAGAGAAAAAATTAAAAAACTGGAGTCATTACAATCTACCCTCCATTAATTTTTTACACCTCAAATAATATTTGTAAAAAAATTCAGATGATACTGAGTCTGAGTCTGACTCTCACATTCCATTGAGCGATCCTACATGATACCAAATCATTATTAACAAATGAATGGTCCACTCACACTAGATCATCTATTTTTAGTCCTAAATAAACACGAGGTACTCAAAAAAGGTGCCTTCATCTTTGATATCTTGATTTCCATGGCCAATATCTTTATTGGGTCTTGTTTGTATCTCCTCATCTTAATGACATGGAAGAAATAAAAAAACTAAATAAAACATAGAGGGTAAGGCCAATAAGAAAAAATCCTAACCAACCATACAAAAGATCTAGCATGACATGACAAACAACTGGGTTAACATTCTTCCTCATCCAAACAACTGTAATACTTTTTTAGGGATGCACTCAAGAAAATGCAGTCTCCCTACAAAAAACTCCAAAGGCCAATGACATTTATACAATTTATATTTCTACTATCTCTAGGATAATCTTATATGATCAGGGATCACCAAATCATTCTTTATTTTCACCAGTACTAGCTTTTTCCAATCAAGAGATATCCAGACAATCTAAATCTCCCATAGGAGTGACTTGAAGGATCTTTAATATAGGTCCCCAAATGGTGTCATTATAAAATTAGAGTGATATATGTTGTTATAAGAAAACTCCACTTACAGAAATTGATCCTTGCAAGTTCATATAATGTCCAACACACAGGCTATATGCATTATCCCCAACAACTTGATATACCACAAATTCTACCCATTATTATAGGGTTGAAAACATTTTTCATCAATAAATTGGTCCCAAAAAACTATTACAAGACACTCCATTACCATGATTTAAAATGATCATCGTGGTCTAAGATGATTTTCTTTGGGAACCCATTTTTTCAAATGATCATACACCAATAAGACCTCCCTAAACTCTCTACTGAACTCTACTCTATGATGGAAAAAAAGTTATTATTATTTTGGGATTCATTAAAAAATTACACAGATAGAATTGTGGTCACTCACTTTACACATAATTCTAATAATAAATTACATCTATATTCCAACCCAGTTAAACTCTAGAATCACAATAGGTTGAGTGAAAACTATTGGAACTAGATGTTCATCCCTTACTTTATGACATGTGAGACACCAAAAAACAATCTCGGTAATTCCCTATTTCATACTACCCCACTAAAACTGTTGATGAAGGTCCATGTAATCCTTTTACACACTAATAAGTATAGTCAAGGGGGAAGTATGAAACTCCCTTAACACCTCCTTATATAATGTGACTGAAACCTCTATATATCCTTTGAAATTCATGACATGATACCCTCCATTAGAAAATATATATGGTGCATCTCTTGAGGAAATTTGGACATGTAGAACCTCATAGTAAATTTCTACCGAATAGGCCTCCCCACACTCTAATGATGTGGTGGATTCATCCACATTGACTTATGATAATTTTTACCCCACTCTTTCACTAGGGTCATATATATTTAAGCCAACTACTCAGACAGATCCTCCAATAATTGATAATTTGATTTCCTACTATATTCATCGACCACTAAGATTCCATTCCATATATTAAAAATTATATCAAATATATATTATGGATGAATTAAATACAAAAAGTATGTCTCAGGTGAGGATATCTCTAGGTGAATATGTACCCGAGACTCTGATGTTTTAGTAAGAAACACAATGATCTCCAAAAACATAGTGAATCAACATTTTAAAATCAAGGACTAATACTAGAAAATCTAGGGTCTGATTTATGTAATTATTTTAAAGTGGTCTCAATTTACTCCATCCAAAACATATTACTTTCTTTATCCATATCAACAAAAAATTGAGACTAGATCTAGAGGCATATCAAAACACCACATAATCAACACCCTCTATTGGTAATCTCAAAATAGGAGCATTGTTCGACCTTTTCTTCAGCTCTTTTAAGGCTCCCTAACACGACTCCTTCCAGGTAAATATAAAACCTTTCCATGTCATGGTAATCAAACAGATTACTACCATTGAAATTTATACCATGAACCTCATGAAGTAACAAGACAAACTACGAAAACTATTAACATAAAACATGATCTTGGGTGGATATCAAGTATGAATTGAATAATTAATTATTAGATCTATTTCTACACTATTTCAAAAAATGACATATCATGAAAAGTGAGCATCATAGATCCAAAATTGGCACTACAAGAGTTCACCACAAAGTTGGTAATCATCATGTGATTAAAGGACCATCCCAAATTATATGCACTCTCCTCATTCTAGGTAGATTATATAAGAATTTCATCAATGTAGAAAACTATGAATTTTCCCAAGCATGACTATAATATAACATTAATAAGATCGATGAAAATAGAAGATCCCTTAGTCACACTAAAAGGCATATGCATTATATCATTTTTTTCAATAGATATATTAGAAGGAAATATTAATATATCATTACTGTGAGACAGCGAACCTGGTTAGTCATACCTATGATAAATCATCCAAATCCAACTCAAACCTTTTAACTGGTCTAAATGTTCCTCAATCAGCACCAATGAGTACTAATTCTTTATCATTTCCACATTTATTCAAGGATATTCCACACAAAAATTTCAATCTCTTTTCATGATTTTTTATGAACAGAATTATAGATTCCCAATGGGACACACTGGTTTTAATAAATTGATTCTCATAGTGGTCTCTCAACTACACCCACATCTAGAAAATATTGGTTGGGGGAATTTGATATGTTACAAGAGATAACAGTTTGGTCTTGGAGGGATAATCAATCCATAAATCAATCTCCCATATCATATGTAATCCTGAATCATTTTCAGGAATGATATAAATATTGTACTCCACTACAACTAAAATTTATATTCATTAAGATCCCACTACACCATGTTCCATACTCAATAACTAATGGGTGTTAGGTTTTAGTTTTTTTATCATGAGACCCTCCTACTCAACTCTGAGATCCCTCTCACCTATAAAAGAAGAATCTCCTTCCATTATTATAGAGGCATTTAACTCTCTTGTGATGAAAATATGTCGGGGTATGCACTGGGTACAACAATTCCATCCCCTAGATGACATTATAAGGCTTCATCATAGTGACCGAGAAGTACCACAGATACCTCACTCCCCACAGATTCAATTAATATAATTGGAATAAAAAATTTAAATCTCTAACACTTTCTCAATATGAGTCTCTACATGAAAGGTTTGATCTAAAAGTGTCGCTGGAAACTATAGCTCTCAACCCAGATATTTTTCAAGTAAGGAGTGACATGTGCCTATGACTACTAAACCTTCAGCTAATGTAGAGAATTCATGGGTCATACTATGGATTACTCTGACACCTTTGGTACAATGTCCTTCACTAGTTGATGCTATCCTTATAGTTCCCCCTCCATTTTTCCATGATCAGGTTTAACATCTCATACAGTAGAACTACCAAAATGACCATTATCCTAAAATTCAAATGAAATCGTCCACCACACCTCATCATTTTCTAAATTGGGAGGAATTTTATTACTTGTAAATCTTTATATCACATCACAAATAAATGTATTACTAGTGGAAGCATCCATCTTCCTTGCATGATCGAAACCACAACACACATCCACAACTCATGAGTCCATCAATATTAAATCTTTTATTGAATAATTATAGAAACATTTTCTACCGTATAACTATGAGGGTTCCCGTACAAACTAGTAATCCCAATCGATCACCTCTAGAAAAAATATTGTTTCCCATGTCTTCACTAGAATGTACTATTCTCTGAAGATATGTGTGTCTCTATCCCATGATAGGGTAACCTCGTCATGGATCTCAATAAATATAATTCACTATCACCATACTTCCTTATAAATAAGAATAGTAATGAGCACAAATAGTTATTTAGGTACGATATGAATTATGTAAAACTTGAACCAAGGCATGGAGCTAATCCTCCACTACCTAAGAGTCCAGCACATTAAAAAACATGAGAAGCCTATAATTTCTTATGTATTGTCATTCAAAAAAATCACATGTATCATCATGTTATCCTCTTAGTGATATTAAGTACCCTGGAAGTTTTTTATCATCCACTTGATACATAAAATTTAGTTCCACTTAATTCTTAATAGGATGTAGAATTTCTTTATGAACTCTAAGAGGAAACACCTCATCAATGTGCACCTCAATTGATGCCAGATTGTTCAACTAGTCATCATCGTGAAGCTGTCATTGAATAATAGTTTTCTATTATCATGATGGGTTCTTGGAAATAATAAATAGGTACCCTGGTCAAGTATCATATCTTGGTATTGAATAAATAAGGACATTAATATTGAAAGAGATAATCTTATATAAGGAATATATCAATTTTTTCTCCTACATTAATTTTCTTACTTTGATGTGGGTATTTGAGGCCTCTTCTTGAGCTTACATTTTATTACATAAAAAATATTTTGATTATAGATTGATGTGGTCAATAACATTGCTTGAGACCACTTTTGGCTGGCTTTTCTGATTCTGGAGTGCATTAAAATGAAATTCTTAATGTGCACCCTATCTTATGATACGAACACTAGATGGGATATCAAAAATTAACTGGCGTACCATCTTTAAAGCATTGAGGAATGTATGCTGAATGTTTCCATACTGATTTTCAACCTATGGATGTTGGAAAACTGAGAGAGATTCCATGACAATTTGGATATTCAAACCTATATTTCATTTACATGATTTTGATATTTATCTTATAGTAATACTTTAGTATTAAAATGACAAAGAGTATTCTATAAGATGATGAAGACATCATGAATGCAATATTATACCATTAATTTATAGAATTTTGTATTGATAATTTTCCAATGTCTAGAACATTACTGGAATTTTTCATTTATCGAATAGTTTTTTCATGATAAAATATCTTCGTAATCTTTCTATAGATATTTCTCTATATGGTATAACCAATGTAGACGCTTCTCGATTGTTTTATTAAAAACAATGGAATCAGTCATTTTTCTATTCTACTATATTAGAAGAAAAATGACACAAGGGAGGTTTAGAGAATGATTTTTCCCTTAATATATCTTCTTGTTGTAAAATATTTTCACCCGTTAATGAAAAGGTATCAAACATGACTAGCCCTGTGTTGGAAAGTTTCTTAAGATAAGAGGTCTTTCTCATTACTACATTGTAAATTATAGAATTATCATGACAATGAGAAATACTACTGGGGATAGAATTTTCTCAGTGAATAACATCATGGGGAGGACCACAATCTTGAATTATATATAGGGATAAATCTTCTTGTTCCATGATATTCTGGCCACGAAGAGGGTTTCCATACCTCTCATTTAGAGATAGGCTCTCTAGATAGACTGAATTTTTATAAAGAAAGCCTTCATGAGGAAGTTTCATGTGGGGAACATCATATTAACTACTACAACTCCAATTATTTGATAATGAGAGGTGATGATCATGATATGAAACTGATAAATGTCTTAGGGCATCAAGAAATTTAGCATTAAGGGGAGACAGATCGCATGTCTGCTTTTGATTTTCCAACTATGTTTGTAAATACATCTTATCGGACATACTAGTACACATAGTTGGGGGAACATGCTGGGAATAGTGGTTATCATGGGCAGGTGTATGTTCCTACCATGGAGTGGTCATCAAAAAGGGCCGATTACCTCTAATTATAAAGGTTGTATGTTCTTAATCTTTTTGTCAGTATGATATGGGGGAATATGCTCAATAACCCTCCTAGACTAGAGGAGAGGTATGTATCTGATCTAATATGGAATTCCAAGGAGTCATCCTATATGTAAGGGCAAATAAATGAATATATTCCCTTCGTACCGATGAAGTTGTTGTTCGGATATTTTGGCATTCTTTTATAATTTGGGCAAGAACTTGTGTTTTCCCTTTCACACTTTCTAAGATATGTTTGGTGACTTCATAAAAAAATAGGAATATATGTTCTTTTCATATCGAGATTATGTGTATGTGCTAGCTCATGTCCATAGCTTTCTATCAATGGAAATAGACATCACTCATGTAAGGGGGTAGAGAGTTGATTTTTCCACAGGCTTGTCATCAGAGCTTTCTGACTAACTTATATGGGTGCTACCAAACAAGAATATTGGTAGGCTTGATGAATACTGAAAGTTGTATGTTCTTGATGGCTGTTTTCAATAAATAATAGTTAACGAACTTATTTCGATACTGGAAGATGAGGCTACTAGAAGAATTGATGAGTGTAAGCAGGTGTATGTTCGTTTTTTACTACATTCAACCATATTGGATTGGTGTTATTTCTCAAATGGAGTCAGATGAGCCTGTTGACTGGCAGATAATTTGTAAATAGGTGTATATCCTATTTCACAAAACACCATCAGATTTTCCTAGTAGGATTGGTGGGTTTCTTTAAGATGAGTCTGCTAGGCAGCAGAATTAGGACGAATGGGTGTATGTGCCCACTCATTTTTTTCCATAAAGTTACATTAACGGACTTCTCCAGAGGGGGAAAGGTAATAACCAACTCCCAATTAACCAGACATTATTCTCGGTGGTTCTTATTGTGTGCCCAAGTCTCATACACTTGGGTTTAACGTCTGAAGGCAACACCCCCATCCTGTTGGTGGTTCACTATCGTGTGATTCTATTGGAGATAATTATTGGTGGGATTCTTTAATAAGGAACCCTTTATTTTTGATTTGAGGCCTGAAGTGACCTCTTGATCCACATCCATATAGCATGAGAGGGACAAGTTGTTGTGTTCTAGGGATAAGGAAGATAAATGGTTGAAGACGATGGATGGAACCATCTGCTTCTTGAACATCGATCATTGTTGGTTGGATAATCAAGTATTGCTATTAAACTACAGATCCTTTTGGTCAACATCAATATTTGGTAATGTATTATGCTGACGATAATCCCTTACCAGCATGTTAGAGACACACTATTGAAGACACTTAGTGGGTGATGATATTCTTCCAGCAGATAAATATCCTGCTTGAGTAGCGGTTAGGACATTCCCAAGTTAAAACTAGATGGAATCCATGTTAGAGTGAATGGATTTCTAAGAAAAAGACATGAAACCATAAGAAACTACTTTAACGAATCAGTTTTTTATGGATAAATTCATGATTGATTCCTTTGTATGTACTTCCTTTCAATTTATAAGGTCTTGACATGTGGGAAACTTTATTAACGTGGCTAACGATTCACACCGGGTTAAAAAAATTTGTTTCATAGTTCATTGAAACATATGTTCTAGTTTAAGAATCAATGCGTCTAGGTGGTTTCCATTTGATTTATTCATGGAACCAGAAACATCCAATTGTTTTTTATCCAAAATATACGTACATTCCAGTGGCATACCTTCATTATGTTTGATCTTTACGATACTTAAGAACATAAAATGGTTGAGAAGATGGGAGGTATGACTCATCACACCCATTTGGGGGGGATTATTGTCTACTTCGTGTCACTTTTTATAAATTTATCTTATTTTCATGAATAATTATTAATTCACAATGTATATCATAAGTTTCCCTTTGAATTTGAAATCACTTATTAACATGTCAGAAATTTAAAATCATCTATTTGTATCTGAGGTTCTTTATTAAAGGAGATATTTATATGTATTATATGTTCTCTATCAGTGGTATCATCTCATATATTATTTAGAGGTTCATTTTTATCGTAGTTAATATGATATGGGTTTTGAATCCACTATGTGGGGTACTCTGGGAGTTATTTTCATCTAGGGATACAAAGGTTTGTTTTGATATCAGGATCATACCCAGAAAATAGGCTATCTGTGTATCCTTGTTAAAGGAATCAAAACTCTCATAGTTAGGGGGTTCTTAATGGGACACATCATAACTTTTAAGGTCATGATATAATTACCTATAAGGGAAATAATATTAGTCAAAATATGGCGTGGGACTTATGTTGAAGAAGCCAAAATAACTTATTAAGGATATGGATTTCCTAGTAAAAATTAGACCCTATTGAGAATATGTCCAAGGAAGAACATGGTTTATTTGAACTCTCGTATTTGAACCACATGTACTTCCTATGTATCCCATTTGGATGGAAATCAAATCCCACATGTATTGATAAGTCTTAGAGGAGAGTATAGTATATTGAATGAATTCTATTTGGGATTACTTATTGAAAAGGATGCCTTGATAATTTGAGGGTTTAATTTGGGTCTTCTTTTAAAGAACAATATCCATATTAATGGAATTACGGATGGAATAATTAAAATGATATCTAGTGACCTATGGCTGTGATATGGCTTCCTACATACTCTGGTTTGAATAGAAATTAGAGTTCTCATTTTTCATTCAATGTGTTTGGGATTTTTCATAAGAGAAACCCATTGGTGGGGATATGATTATGTAAACCCTTTTGGAAGGGCCCCATTTTGATCTCAATCCATCAAGAATGTGTCCTACGTATCACAGTTTAAATAGGACTTGAATTTTTCACATTTCAAGATAGCTTGTGAAAATGTTGTGATCATTAAAAATCTTAAATCCCACGTGAGTCAAGATTGGTTTGAGATACAAGAGGATGTCAAAGACTTAACAAAGGAAATCTCAATTTTCCTCCACTTTTTCTAGAAGAGGGTGCGCCTAAGGTGGCTAGGGTGGATGAAGTCGAGTCGACCTGAGAAGAGGGTGAAGAAACAAATTCTCCCTCTCATCAATTTATATTGGACAATGGTCTAATGAAATGAAGGATTAAAGGTTAATGAAGTAGAGAAGAGGAAGACTACAACCTCCTACTTGAAATATCAGGGGCATACACTAGGATGGCGACGCAAAAATTAATCCTGGTAGGGGTTGGAGACTTCTCCATTTCATGAATGAAATATCAAGTTTGAACCCTACCTTACCTACCAGATACATGAGGCTCTAGGACTTAGATATGAGAAAGGGAGGTCAGAACCCAAATAACAATCCTTTAAACTGGGAACATCCAAACAATGTAACTATGAGAAAGGTCCATGTTATTGCAGATATACAAAACCACGTACACTCCATAAATCCTAACCCCATTTCGATAAAAAATGGAAAACCTCTATCTAATGATATAAAATCCCAAATATGAGACACACTGATGTGACTTTCACAATGGTTTGATAAGTTATGATGTTTTGTTGAAAGTATCAATAGAATCGCTTTCCTACAAGGGAGATAATGATGAAGAATCCCTGCCATAAATGGCTATTAACCGGGCTTAATGGATTGTAGATTGAATATAGTTGGTGAACAAAATAATGGCATCCAAGTAGGTATCGTCACACAAGTATGGGTGAACAAGTAGGCTTGGTAGACCTGATGTTCACTTTAGTGACAAAAAACCTGTATGTAATTACATGGGAGAGACCTGACACAGGCCTTCATGGGTATTCACCGGTATTCCACGATGTGGGGAGCTCATGTTCTTGTGATTGGAAAAGGTGATGCACAAGTGTTTCTATTTTATAGAGGATTGGTGCTTTAAGAGATCATGTGTTAGGAATTTAAAACACTAAAAGGACTTATGTCCTATGATCCTCCATCGTTCCTCTACTTTAGGTGTTACGATACTACATTCAATGTTTAAAATGACATGGGTGAAGAACTAGGGAGACCAGAGTAGTAACTAGGCTTCGTGGGAATTTTTCCATACAAATAAAATCCCCAAGGGTCTATTTATAAGAAAAAATAGGACCCCGGGAGAAAAGAGGTTTGGGCGCACATGTGGGTTGCATGCCAAAATTTTGGCATGCATGTGGCCAGACACCGAATGGGTGTCTCCAAAGTAGGCTTTAATGTCACTGGTGATTTGGCATAACTATGCCACCATTATGAGGAATTAGAAAAAATAAATTATTTATTCAGATCCAACATGGCGGCGCATAGGTATTTTCATGAAACAACCTTGGGCGCTGCTTTAGGGTCTTATCCAAATTTATTTCTTCATACCACATGTAAAACCCCAAGATTCTATGATACCCATCTCTTTTAATAATACAATACCATGTGTTGTACGCAACACTAAGTTCAAGCACACCACGACTTACCAAACTAGTCGATCAAAAGTAGTTATGAATAGTATTAATAGAATTTTAAATTTTATATTATCCTTATAATTTTAGAATCCATATTATGACTTTCTAATACTTAATTTTAGAACAAATTCATTTTTTTATATAAAAGAAGTATTTTTCAAAAAATGCAATTTTACCGCCTTTTAATGACAAATCCTTTTTAAATCCAATATTTGAAACTTTTATATATTCAATTTGACAAAATGAACTTCTTCATTAGAATAGGTACATAAGAATTTAGTTTCAAAAAAGTTTTGGTGTTTGATAACATTCATATTTTGGTCAATAGTGAAAAATACTATATTTTAACTGAAAACAACATTTTTATTCAAAATAATTTATATTGTTAAATTATTCATTTTAATGGTTTGGAAGTATAAATAGATTATATTTTTAACATTTAATACAATGATGGTCATTTTAAGTAATTTCACTATGAAATTGGACATAATCAAGTGTCAATCTTTTGATAGTTATTATTTCTTAAAAATACGCCTTTTGGTTTTAATAGCGGAAATTAATTTTAAATTAATAAATGAAAATTTTATGTTTTTAATATGGTAAAATATACTTCATTTTTGGATTATTAATATCAAAATTTTCTTAGGGTGAAATTTTGGTACTTTTCTGATAACTTTCATATTTTGATGAATATTGAAAATTACTAAATTTTAATTAAAAACAACTTTTTTAATAAAAATAATTTATAGTGATAAATTATGAATTTTACTATTTTTAAAGTATATTTATAATATATTTTTACCATTTAATACAATTTTGGTCATTGAAAATACTTTCACAATTAAACCAGACATAAACAAGTGTCAATCTTTTGATAGTTATTATCTCTTAAAAACACCCTTTATGTTTTCACAACGGGAATTAATTTTATATTAATTTCTACCACTTCTGTGTTTTGAATTTAGAAAAATGGATTCAATATTTGGAATCAGGATGTTTTAATTATGTAAATAGGTAACTTTTATTTTTAGACATTTTGAATAATTACTTCGGTAAATATTTTATTTACTATGTATAAAGGGCAAATATGGTAAATAAGGGTGAACAATAATATTATAATAATAATAATTTACCCTAAAACGTTTCCTAAATCTATTGGTTGATACATGTCCGACTATGGGCCTCTTTGGGTCGATTTTGGTACCCCATGGATCCACTTGTAAGTGATAATGACACTTTATGTTAATTAAGTTAAAATAAATACAAAATGACAAAAGCATATATCTATTAGTAAATCAATTTTTTCATAGGTTAATAGATATTGAATTTTCATCTAAAAATATTTCCTACATAATATTATTTTATTTATAATTTTTTTACATTTAATAATTAAATTTATTTATGAAACAATATAGATGCAGTATTTTCCTCATTAATGAAAGAATCAAATAATTGTTATTATAAATATTAAAATAAATATAATTTGAAAGTTTTGATTCAATACATGAATTTAATTGATTAATATGCCATGTTAAAATCTCTTAAATAAATTTTGTGCGAATTAATAATGTTGTTATGATTCTCACAAAAATCAATTATTAAATAGTGTCAAAATTGACATAAAGAGTTTTTTAAAATAATATTATATTATTAATTGATATTCTATTCCTAAAAATCTACGTTTCAGAAAAAAGACTTATATCATGATATTTGTATCATTAATGGACCAATTGGGTGTCTCTTGGATGTATATAGTAAGTGTATTAACTATATTATATAAAAATACAATGTGACATGGTAAATATCAAACTAATTAACTAAGAGTTAAAACTAAAAGGTAAGGTTAATATAATGACCCAAATCTGTATAAAATATATTGATTGAAAGGATTTAGACCCATACCCACCGTAGAGTTATAATAATCCACTTTGGAGCCATTAGAAGCCGAACATAAATTTATTATAAAATAATACTTTAAGTTTTTCCTAAAGAGCCCCTCCTCCCCCTTATAAAAGGAAACCACTTCTAACCAATTCTTCCCACCGTCAAAGCCATTTGGATCAGTGAACCCCTACCCATATATTCTCTCATCATCCCTCAATTAAACCTAGAGGCCTTATTGTGATCATAAATCCATCCTATAGAGCCCTTGTGATCAAATAAAAATAAAGAACCCGAAGAAGATGTAATGTTTTCACCACCCTCTTTCAAGTTCCTTTCTTCTTCAACATCTTTATTTATTATTTCCATTCTAAAATAATAACTCTAGAATATACTATATAATATTATTTTAGTATAAATATGGTAAAACCATATTCAGTATTCTATCCAACCCTTGAATGACATGTCACCATACGTGCGTACGTACGGCTTACCGTCTCTACGTCGTGGTGTAATTGTTATTCAATACATTATTATTTGGATGGCTATAATAATGATGTGTAATTCATGTAAATAATAAATATTACATGATAATGATTCTCTATCTATTATATACCATCCAATTATATATTATTTTAATATCAAAGGAGTGATATTGGCGCTCGTGCGTACGTACGGACTACCGTCTCCATGAACGCGATGACATTCATTCCCCATTGTATCCATTCAAGTATAATTCTTATTTGCTTATTAAAAATAATGTTTAAGGTCTTTATATCATTTTTATATGAATATGATACAACCTATCTATAACAAACACATCTTATTTAACAAAACATATAAAAGTAAATGTGTAAGTTAACACCTGAAATGACGAAAATACGAAAATATTATTAACAAAGCAATGTTAAAAGATCATATATGATATGATATTAATGTATATGATTTATTTATAATTTAATAACAATTATTTAACCATTATACAGGAGTTTAACCTACTCTCATCCAAGGAAAAGTAAAAGGTAAGGGTTTATTTCACAATCTCTTCATTATCCGAGGTTGTTTATACGTAATTATCTACTAGGACCGCTTTATCATCCACATCCATGTTTCTTAAAAATGTATTTCAAAAGATTCTTAAAATTTTACAGAATGTGGGTTAAAGTAATTTTTACCCTTGTTGACTTTTTATAAGATGTTTATAAAGGAATATTTCTATCGTTTTCCAAACAAGGTATTTTTTAATCTTATCGAATGAATTAAGGTAAAAATGTTTTTTTAACTTATACGGAGGGTGCGGCTATTTTTAGCCGATATACAATCTTCAAATATTACCTTACAAGATTATATAAATTTATTAAAAGGAACTGTTTTCTTTTATAATTATGACAATTTTAAATGATTTAAAAAAAATATATTTCTCTCAAATAGTTTTTATTTCATCTATGTCAACATCCTTTGATAGATGTTATGCTTATTTGAGGTTGAATTATTATGATAAATATAATACATATTGTATATAATTTTTTGTGATATTTTTAATATGGATGAGTTATTTTTATGCCATTAATGGTTTATGATTAATGTTTTGGCATTCTGTATGCTAGTTTTAATATGGATGTTTATGTTATATTTCATCTTCTTCTTAAGAATAATGTTTTGGACTAGTATGTTCCGGGTTGGGGACCGGTAAAATTAATCCCTCTGGGTTAGTGTCCGGTTATAGCAGACCCTTAGGGTTGGTGTCCGGTTATTACAGGCACTCCAGGTTGGTGTTCGGTTATTAGATGCACTCCAGGTTGGAGTCCGGTTACAGAGGCTCTCCGGGATGGAGTCTGGTTACAGAGGCTCTCCAGGTTTGGTTCCGTTTACAGTTATCCATTAGGTCTTGGCACAATTCATTGACACAGAAATTAAAGTTTGTAATTATTCATTCTATTGTTATGAAAGTGGTTATTGATATTGTATGTGATTATTCGATTAGTAGAATATCTATATGAATAATTAAATGGAATTAATTAATTTTATCTTTTCCATATTATGATGAATTTCAAGTTTAAAAGCCTTTTGTTTTAGTTATACACTGCCTTAAATATTTATGTTTATTTATGCAAGTTTATACTATATTGTTATCCTTACTGATCATCTGAGCTCATCCCTTTCAGTTTTTAATTTTTCCCAGGATGTGAAGAAGTATTTTATGAATGACCTGCAAGAATAGTATGAGGGGATATTAAGAAAAGTTGATGTTGTTGTTTTTTTATTTATGATGTAATGTATGACTTATGAATATATCTACTGTTTCCAAGGCTACTAAATTGATTGGTCATTTAGGCTTTGATCCCTTGTGATCATGCCAATGTATTAAAATAATGCACAGACTCTGGGTAACTAGGGTCAGGGAGTTACATTTGGTATCAAAGGGAAGTTTAGTACAAACATTGGAAGGTAGATTTAGATACACTTTGATTAGAGCACATATCCCTAAGATAGACTTTGAGGATTAGTATAGAAGAACATCCTAGAATTTTGATATTGTAGAGATATTTTGAGTTTCTCGAGCAATACATCCCTGTATGGATACGAGCAGGTAGATGCGGCTCTAGAACAGACGTACCTAGGGATAAAACCCTAAAATAACGCTTGGAGCTAGACTCGAATGGGAACTAGTGCACGACAATGGGCCTTGCTACACTCTTGGTTACGACACTCCTGGGGGATATTC
Source organism: Viscum album (assembly GCA_963277665.1). Taxonomy (NCBI): domain Eukaryota; kingdom Viridiplantae; phylum Streptophyta; class Magnoliopsida; order Santalales; family Viscaceae; genus Viscum; species Viscum album. The sequence continues at coordinate 1,104,782,084 of OY728126.1, forward strand.
TTAGGATAATTCTCATTTTCTTTATGAACCATTATGAAGTGTTTATGTGTAAATACATACTCAAAGAATACATTTTTTTGATTATGGATTTTATCGATAAACTATTCAATTTATGTTAAGTGTTTTACAGGTATGGAATTATGTATTTTGATTCATAAACTCATCTAGTTTATGCAATTGTTTAGTACTATCACCAAGTGGAAGAAATGGAAACCATATCGTTGCACGCACTCCATTTAAGGAATTTCCTCCTGCATAAGACAATTATAGTGGAGCTGGTGATGCAACGGGTGCTGATCAGCTAATCACCATACAGAGACAACTCACTCAGGTTATGAATAATAACCATACCCGTATGGAGAACCCTGATCCGTAGTGTGGAGGATCAATGTTAGATCACTTAATGAGGCAACAACCACCAACATTCAATCAGAGTACAAATCCCATAGTAGGTGAGAAATGGATAAATTATTTAGAGAAAATATTTCATGTCTTGTAGGGTAGTGAAAGTGAAAAAGTTATCAGAGAAGTTTACCGCCTAACTAATGATGCTGACCAATGGTGGTCATTGATTCAAAACACAAAGGAAGATGATGAAGTACCAAATATGTAATGGAGGGAGTTCAAAGATATTTTCTTAGAAAAATACATTCTTCATGACCAACGAGCAGATATGGAAAGGCAATTTCTGAGTCTGAGAAAGATGGAGGATGCGAATGTCACAAATTATGAGGCTAACATTACAAGGTTATCATGATATGCTGGAGATTATATACGTAACCCAAGAAGTAATATTTATCATTTCATTGATAGGTTAAAACCATTTCTTCATCAAACATTGATCTCACAATCTTTCTCATCGTACGAAGACATTTTCTCATGTGCTATCAAGATAGAAAAGAAATTCTCTAAATCTAATGACAATAAATTAAAGCAAGAGAAGAAGAGAATGATGGAGCAAGAGATAGATAAAGGCAAAAAGGGAAAGAAGAATTGAACATTATGTGAAAACTGTGGGACGAAACACCCTGGTACAAGCCTAAAAGTAATGGGAGTTTGTTACAAATGTGGAGAAAAAGCTCACCATACTCGTGATTGCAAGGGAAAGAAGGAGGCTGTCAATGTTTAATGCTATAATTATAGAGAAATGGGGCATTATGCAAATGAATATCCTAAGAGTCAGGTAATATTACCTCAAAAAGGCCAAGGGATCAAGGTCAATCTTTTTCTGTTACTACAGTTGAAGAGGAATAATTATTGTATTTGTGTTTTTAGACTCAATGATTATGATCTGTATATGAGAATAATGTGATATATTTGAGGATTTTACTGTAGTACTTGTTGTTTTCATTAATTTTTTAATATGACTAAGGTAATCATATTTTCTGTACGTGACAATAAGAGAACCTTTACTCTATTTGGAGAATCTGATGTTGCAATTGATTTTGGAAATTAGATACCTTTTACAGAGAGTCTGGACAGAGGTACTTTGGATAACTATAATGTTCTAGAATGGATTAAGTTGAACTTTTGATAGTATTGTTCAAGGTTAAAACATTTATTATTATTATTTTTGGAATATTATGATACTATAGTTTTATGAAAAGGACAACATGCATGTTGGGGGATAACCAATCACGTCGGACAAAGCTGTAGGAATCGAACTTACAACCGTAGTGAGACATGACTTTATTACCTACCACTAGCCTAGACGAAGTCCCTGGTAATTAAACAAATATTTTTTTCATTATAATGGTATGTGTTATTGATTGGAACCTTATAATATTAGGATAAGTATAATATTTTTGAGTTCTATTATCTTTTGGAGTGAATGTTGAGTTTGTGGTAGAAATTAGTTGATGAATGAAAACTCTACTATTCAAAATGTATATATATATATATATTTATCATATTCTATGAATAAATTAATTCTTTATGGAAGTGATATTAAGTCCAAAAATGTGTTATCGTAATAACTTATATTTTGTTGAACTGATGGTATTTTAAATTATCATAGATTGATAATTTAAGGCCCTCAATTTTACACTTGTTTGTGATTGATGACCTCAATAACTACCTATAAATATTTATGTTTCCTCCAATTATATGTCACTAATTTCCACCAATGTTCTCATAATAGAGATCATAATTTTGTGGTGATGCTTTCATTTCCCTTTTTCTCTTATTAAGACTAAATTTTACTAACCCTATTTCCAATGTGGGTTTTCCAAAAAGGTATTTTCTATTTTAAACATTTTATTTTTTATGAAAATTTTCAAATTGCAAGGATGGAATTTATTGAAGGAGAGGAGAATGTAACACCCCAAGATTCCACGATACTCTTCTCTTTGAATAATACAATAGTCTGTGTTGTACGCAACAATTAGTTCAAGCGCACCCCAACTTACCAAACTAGTCGTTCAAATTCCATTATGAATAGTATTAACTTAATTTTAAATTTTATATTATCCTTATAATTTTATAATCCATATTATGAGTTTCTAATACATTATTTAAGAACAAATTAATTTTATTCAGATAAAAGTATTATTTTTCAAAAAAAAATGAAATTTTACCTCCTTTTAATGACGAATCCTTTTTAAATCCTATATTTGAAACTTTTATATATTCAATTTGAAAAAATTAACTTCTTATTTAGAGTCCGTACATATGAATTTAGTTTCCCTAAAGTTTTGGTGTTTTTCTGAAAACTTTCATATTTGGGTAAATAGTGAAAAATACTATATTTTAACTGAAAAAAACATTTTTAATCAAAATAATTTATATTTTTAAATTATACATTTAATGGTTTGGAATTATAAAAAGATTTTATTTTTACCATTTAATCCAATTATGGTCATTGTAAGTAATTTCACTTTGAAATTTGACATACTCAGGTGTCAAACTTTTGATAGTTATTATTTCTTAAAAATGCGCCTTTTGCTTTTAATAGCGGGAATTCATTTTAAATTAATAAATGAAACTTTTATTTTTTGAATTTGGTAAAATAGACTTCATTTTTGGATTCTTAATATCAAAATTATTTTAGGGAGAAATTTTGGTACTTTTCTGATAACATTCATATTTTTATGAATAGTGAAAATTACAAAATATTAATTAAAAACACCTTTTCTAATAAAAATAATTTAGAGTGATAAATTATGAATTTGAGTGGTTTTAAAGTATATGTAAAATATATTTTTACCATTTAATACAATTTTGGTCATTGGACATACTTTCACAATTAATCCGGACATAGACAAGTGTCAATCTTTTGATAGTTATTATCTCTTAGAAACACGCTGTTTGTTTTTATAACAGGATTTTATTTTAAATTAATTTTTGCCACTTATGTGTTTTGAATTTAGAAAAATGGAGTCCTTATTTTGAATCATGATTTTCAAAATTGTGTAAATAGGTAACTTGTATTTTTAGGCATTTTGAATAATTACTTCAGTAAATATTTTATTTACCATGGTTAAAAGGTAATTCCGGTAAATAAGGGTAAACAATAATATTATAATAATATTAATTTACCCCAAAACGTATCCTAAATCTATTGGTTGATACATTTCCGACCATGGACATATTTGGGTCTATTTTGGGACCCCATGGATCCACTTGTAAGTGATAATGACACTTTATATTAATTAAGTTAATGCAAATACAAAAATGACATAAGCATATATATTTTAGAAAAACAATATTTACATAGTGTTATATATATATTATATTTTCAACTATAAATATTCATTATAAATATAGAAATATTTCCTACATGATATTATTTTATTTATAATTTTTATACATTGAATAATTATATTTATTTATGACACAATAATGATGTAGTATTTTCATTATTAATGAAAGAATCAAATAATTGGTATTATAAATATTAAAATAAATATAATTTAATTTTTTATGCCATACAAGAATTTTATTGATTAATATGACATGTTAGTATTTCTTAGATGAATTTGGGTTGAATTAATAATGTTGTTAAGACTTTAACAAAAATCAATTATTAAATAGTGTCAAATTTGACATAAAAGGTTTTTTTAAAACAAAAATTATATTATTAATTGATATTCTATTCCTAAAATTCAAATTTTGGCCAAAAGTTTTATATCATGATAGTTTTATCATTAATGGACCACTTGGGGCTCTCTTTGATGTATATATTATGTTTATTAACTGTATAATATAAATATACAAAGTCACATGGTAAATGTCAAACTAATTAACTAAGAGTTAAAACTAAAAGATAAGGTTAATATACCTACCCAATACTATCTAAAGTCTATTGGTTGAAATTACATAGACCCATACCCACCATATAATTTTATTAATCCACTTTAGAGCCATTAGAAACCGAATATGAATTTATTATAAAATAATACTTTAAGTTTTTTCGAAAGAGCCCCTCCTCCCCCTTATAAAAGGACACCACTTATAACAAATTCTCCACACCTTCAAAGCCATTTGTATTGGCCATCCTCTAACCAAATATTCTCTCAACATCCCTCAATTCAACCTATAGGACTTATTGTGATCAGAAATCCATCCTAAGGAACCATTTTGATCAAATAAAAACGAAGAACCCGAAGAAGAGATAATGTTTTCACCACCCTCTTTCAAGTTACTTTCTTCTTCATCTTCTTCTTTCTTTATTATTTCCATTATAAAATAATAAATCAAGAATATACTATATAGTGATATGTTATTATAAATATGGTACAACCATATTCAGTATTCTATCCATTCCTTGAATGACAGGTCACCGTACGTGTGTACGTACGACTTACCGTCTCCACGTTGTGGTGTAATTGTTATTCAATACATTATTATTTTTATGGGTACAAAAATTATGTATAATTCATGTAAAATAATATAAAATGATAATGATTCTGTATATATGATATTCCATCCAAATATATATTATTTTAATATCAAAAGAGTGATATTGTCGCTCGTGCGTACGTACGGACTACCGTGTCACGAACGCGATGAGATTCATTCCCAATCATATCAATTCAAGTGTAATTCTTATTTGATGATTAAAGATAATGTTTAAGAACATGATATCATTCTGTATATCAATTAGATACAACCTATCCAAAAATAACAGGACTTATTTAACAAAACATATAAAAGAAAACGTGTAATTTAACACCTGAAATGATGATAATAAAAAAAATATTATTAACAAAGAAATGTTAAAAGATCATATATGATATCATATTAATGTATATGATTCTTGTATAATTATTGAAAATTATTTTACCAGTATACAGGAGTTTAACCTACTCTCAACCATGGAAAAGTACAAGGTATGGTTTTATTTCACAATCTCTTCATTATCCGAGGTTGTTTATATGAAATTATCTACTGGGACCTCTTTATCATCCACATCCATGATTCATAAAAATGTATTATAAAACATTGTTACTATAATACAGAATGTGGGTTAAAGTAATTTTTACCGTTGGTGTCTGGTTATTAGAGGCACTCTGGGTTGGAGTCCAGTTACAGAGGCTGTCCGGGATAGAGTCCGGTTACAGAGGCTCTCCGGGTCGGGTTTGGGTTACAGTTATCCCTTAGTTCTTGGCACGAGGCCTTGACACCGAAATTATAGTTTGGAATTATTCATTCCCTTATTATGAAAGTGGTTATTGATATTGTATGTGATTATTCAATTAGTATAACATCTATGTGTATAATAAAATAAAATTAATTCATTTTACCTTTTCCATATTATAATGAAGATAACGTTAACACTGATTTTGTTTTTGTTATCCATTTCCTTAAATATTTATGTTTATTTATGAATGTTTTTTCTTTATTTTTATTATTACTGAACATCTGAGCTCACCCCTTTCAGTGTTTTATTTTTCCCAGGATGTGAAGATGTAATTTATGAAAGACCTTTAAGAATAGTATGAGGGGATATGAAGAAAAGAAGTTGTTGTGGTTTTTTTAATATATGATGTAATGTATTCCTTATGAATATATCTAGTGTTTCCAAGGCTACTAAACTGATCAGTCTTTTGGGATTTGATCACTTGTGATCATGCCAATGTATTAAAATAATGCACCGACTCTGGGTAACTGGGGGCAGGGTGTTAAACCAAGGGTGATGCGACCATGCCCCCCTACTTAGGCAGAGTGCATGGCTTCAGTCCTGGCCCATTCGGGATGCTTCCTTCCCTACCATCACTGACCCCCATAAAAAATTCATAGACACACTGCAAATGTTTCCAGCCCAGTCAAGTTCATTTTGCGGAAAAGATCTTGGAAAATATTTCACCGTGTCTGCAAAATCCCCCCTTAGAATTTGATATGTTCATATTACAATTAATATTGTTATAAGGTAAAATTAGGGCACATTGACGCATTCCAACATCATTTGGATAGATTTAGAGCTACCTCACATTTTGAAGGATGATTTGATTTTTTCATATATCATGGGACCTAGCGAGTATAAATTGATTTTTTACTATGGTCATCTGGATAACACTAAAAACATTGTATATTTTGAATTTTCAGTGCTCAATATTTTCTAAACTAAAAAAAAATTCATTCTGGAAAGCTGAGACTCAACTTTTTTTCTAGAGTTCCCTTTTCTGTTTTACAATCCAATGAGTACCACGTCTTTTGTTTTTGTAAATTTCAAGTCATTCATGTTAGACTGTAAAGGGCTTGTGTTTATGGTCGAACATCTTTGACCATAAATTTTGAAATTAGATCTCAAACAAGACATAGTGTCTAAGAGTTTCCTTAATTGTCTTCAAATAACTATTTTATGAGAATCATGGGTCATGAATTTTTTTGTCCTTAAATTCAAAACATATAAAATCATATGGGATGATTTCATCCAAGAATGAAGTTACCATCATTTGAATAACATGTGATGAGAGTTGTGTTATGCAAGTCTGACTAGCTAATATGCTGTATATCCAAATATTGGAATCGTTTAACTGACCGGTCCTTTATGTAGAAAACTTATGAACGTCCACCAAAGAGAACATACTGTATAGTCAAGAAATGTTGATCTTATAAATTTCACATTTTACTGTTGATAGACAACGGAAAATAAGATTTGGGGGACTCAAGACCATAGTGTGTGGTTTTTCTAAGGAAATATATTTTTCGAATGAAGGGTTATCTATGCTGACATATGTAATGAATTGAAACACCATTTCAACACAAATTTGGTGTATGATAAATGTTAAAAAAATTACAATGTGGATTTTCTGAAATCGGGCTATGCCGTTTTATGTCATGTAGGGAGGAAATTGAACTGTGTAGTTTTAAGTCATGTAGTGAGGACATGGTACTGTGAAGTCTTATGTCATGAATTGTGTACATTGGGTGGATTAACATTAAGGTCTTTTTGTTTTACCAAAAGTATGAGACTAATAATTTCTTGATAATTTGGGTGAAAACATACTACCATATTTAGGTATGGTTGAGAAAATTGGAAACTGTGAATTGTGAATTTATGGATCTAAATAATGATATGGGAAAAGTTTTAAAATAATTATAGGATTTCTTTTCAAAGTATAATGTTACGATTATTTGAAAAACTCATTATGGTGTTTGTATTATGTTGGTACGACTAGGGAATATGATGCATAGCCAAATTGTGGCATCATTTGACAGACTGGCCTGTTTTGTGGGAAAATATTATGCAAGGCCGCCTAGGGGAACACACTATATAATTAGGCAATTGAGCTCTTAGATATTTGACATTATATTGCTAAAAGCTGGAGAATGTTTATGGAGATTCATTTATTCTAAAGTACATTTTCTTGTTTATGAAGAAAGGTACCTGAACATGGAGAGAGCATTTCCAATCATGATTTCCAAATAATCGATGGAATATTATTTCTACAAAGGTCTGACCCAAAGGTAGGAATCTTGATGATTTTAGTTTTAGGTCATACAACAAGGTCCAGAATTGGAAACAGTATATGGAATGTGGCCAATTGATCTATGGTTATTTCATATTGCATTGAACTCATAGATATGGAAATGTGTAAACCATGGTCTTGAACACTATCATATTGAAATAAAGGAAGTGGGTCAAATATACATGAATGAATTCATTAAAATAATTAGTCTTGTATATTTTTATCAATGTTTGTAGGAGAAAAAAGCACATTAACCATGAAAACAATGGCTTTTCTTGAAAAAAATTGTTAAGGGGGCTGTATTAGGCAGTTCCAACTAGGGAATCTGCTGCATTGCCAAATAGTGGTATCCATTGACTGATAGTTCTATTATATAGGAAACATATGCATGGCCACCTAAGGGCACATACTGAATATATAAGAAAAAGAGTTCTCAAGTATCATAGACTCTGTCACAGAAAAACCATAAGAAAGATTATAAAGATCTAAAAATATTCATGATTAAGAATGCAAAATATGGAAGGGGGTTATGTCAATGAACATGAGAAATATTTGAATCGATATTGGCTAAGAGTTTGATGTCATTTACATGGATTTGACTCATATTTAAAAATGGAGACATTCATTATTTCTTTTGAATCAATATTACGTCGTTCAACTAAAAGTCATGCAGCAATGAAATTGTATTGTGTAATTTTAATCCATGTAGTGAAAACAATTTATAACCTAATAAGAAATTATGAATCCTTATTTATACAGAGAAGATCATTTCTTACCCAATTCTTAAGCCCACATGAGCTATGCTCGGTGTGATAAATAAGGACCAGTAAAGGCTTATTCTAAAACATAAAGGTGACCCAAATAAATAATTGGAGTATTATGATTAATTGATGGTTGAGCTAGGGAATTGGACTTGATCACACTACGTATCTTATTCGTGAAAGAATTATGGAAAATGTAGCTCTTGTATTTCCATGGAGTTTAACGTCATGCAGTGAGGGTGAATGTAAATCGAGGTAAAAAGAAAGACATGTTCTAGCTAGACCATGAAATAAAACCCATGTTTCACTACATATATTTTTGGGGGAAATAATCAAGCCATATGAAGTTCATTAAACATCCCCTATTCAGGTTTTGATTTTTATATAAAGAATAAACTGGATTTTTTTATTTCATGGTTGGGGATAGAATTGAAGATCTGGGCATCTCTACATATCTCATATAGATGACAATTAATACATACATAGTTTATTAAACATTTATTTCTCACACCAACCGAGTTTGATATTGGACACGAGGGTTTTTTACACATTCGGGAAGAATGGTTAAACTAAGACACTAAATGGAATAAAATAAAACCATGTATCTTAAGGGAACACTTTGTATAAATATGATTCATATAAATGTGGAGAAAGGGAACTAATTTTTTTTGGTTGCGTTTGGGACCAAGATTGAAGATTGAGGTGTCTCTACGTATCTCAAGTAGATAAGAATTAAGCAACATGTAGTTCTTGAAATGAGGTCCTTATGCAGATCTAACACATACATCGATAAGAAAGAGACTCATGTTATACTATAGAGCTATAATGGTGACAATTATACTGGCATACAAAAGATCCTAAAATCAGGTAGAGAATACATTATCCATATAGTTAAATGTCATGTAACAAGGAAAAATGATTTCATATAGTATAATGTTGTGCGACAAGGAGAAACATGCTATGAATTTTATTTTCAAGCATCATGGATGCTTATGATTGATATGAAGTTTAATGTATTGCAACTAAGACACATTGTTTTTCAGTTCAGTTCCATGACACAAGGATATTGTGTGCAATTATAGAAAACATTTCTTCAAGAATATCACATTGGTTGGATTTTTGATAATCTCTCCATCAATTGAGATTAAGGCATAAGCTTCACTTGAGTAGACCTTCTGTATGGAATTAGTTCGTTCCAACTTTTTCTCATTCTTTGCAGGTATCTTTCCTGGTATTATTGGAATTATGAGGACCAATACCAATTTTCCTTGAAGAAATGGACATGAGAGAAATTTCTTTTGAATGGTTCGCTCCATTATGTTCTAATATACTTCTAAATGATGCAAAATAATGCAGTCATTTTTCATCGAATTATTCCAAATCATCAATGAATTTCAGATACTTCTCATCTATATATAATTGATCACTGATTTCAACTTTGAGTGAAGGAAATTTATTTTTAATAGGTAAAACTTCTTCTATTCCATACACCAATGAATATGGTGTATCCTGAGTGGTAGTATAGGTAGTATTCTAGTAGTCCCCTAAATCCTGAAATTTTTTACCATTCCATGATTTCTTATCTTTATTAACAATATTCTAGAGTATATTTGATAATGTCTTATTTAAGGCCTCTATTTTTTCATTGGTCACTACTTGATAGTGAGATGAATGGTTGGATTTGATATTTTTCTCTTGATATAACTTGTTAACTTCAATAGAACAGAAATCAGATCCATTTTTTTATCAATATAGTATCTAGGACACCAAATCCAGTGAAGATGCATGTTTTGAAAAAACTAACAATGATTTTGGCTTTGACTTCATTGAGAGGTATTACCTAAACCCATTTACAAAATATTTCTGTAACAAAAAGGATATAATTGAACTACTTAGTCATAATTGGAGGATAAGGCCCTTCTACATCAATAATCAATGTAGAAAATGGAAGGCATATTTATCAGTATGTAAAAACATTGGCGGTTGATTAATTAAAATGTCTTGCACTTGTCAGAGATGATATATTTTTTAAATCTATGTAATCTTGCGTCATTTAAGGCCAGAAGTATCCAATCCTTTAGATATTGTCATAAATCCTATGCCCAAACTGGTGAGCACTATAATCTCTGGAATGTACATATTTCAGGATAGTTACAATTTCTCCTCCATCAATACACCTGAAAAGGATACCATGAAATTTTCATTTGTAGAATATCTTCCAGTGATTTGCACTATCGTAAAGTGTAAATTTTTCCACCCATTATTGGATCTGTTCTTTTTCAGCTCTACCAGGTGGAAGTACTAAATTTTTAATGTATTCAAGGATGGGTGTTATCCATCCTATGGTACGAACATATGGAACTGAAATATATCTAATTCAATTAATTTCTTCATATTTAGTGTGAAAAAAATGCGAGACCACTCGACGATGGGCTATACAGAGGATTTTCTCATCCGGATTTGGATCTGTCAGGGCTATAGCTGCATTATCCATTGCATCAACTAAGGCGTTCTGTGATCACGGGGCATTAAATAATATCCACTATGAAAGAAATTCACCCATTAACCCTATAACGTAATCACACAAATGGATTAACTATTCTATTTATATGGAATAATACCCATTTGTTTGTTTAGTTAGTAACTACAAATCACATTTTACTTTTAGCTGATTCACTTGTACCTAAATTTCGAATTCAATGTATGTGAGGAGAGAGTGATAGTCTAATTCATTGTTGGTACAGCCCTCTAAAAATACGAAGTAATAAAGAAACACTGCCTTTTAATGGAAGATAAATAAAATTAATAAAACAACTTTTTTTATTCAAGGGTTTTCCATTCTCTTATGTGTTGGATTTCTGGAAGAACCTTCAATGCAAATTTCCAATGTTTGGGAGTTATCATGAATATTGAAGGCCTCTTCATAAGGAAGATTGGTATTAAATGATTCATTTTTGGAAGATGGATTTTTACCTATGAATTCATCCAAATAATGGCCTTTTATTTTTTAAGGAAAAATCTAAATATGAAAATGTTGCAAAATAAATGACCACCATGCCAGATGCCCTGTAAGCATTGGATGACTGAAGATAAATTTGATCGGGTTATTTCAAGACATGAATTAGACCAGATGATGTTGCATGTGCTCCCTCAAATTCTGAACTGAAAGGATTAATGTCAGCCAGTACTTTTTAATACGTGAATACCCAGTTTTGGCATCAAGCATAGTTCGACTGAGATAGTAATGGTTGTTTTCATTCCCTGCATCGTTCTTTTGGGCATGGAATGCTCCCAATGATCGCTCTAAAGTTGTCACATAAATAATAAGTTGTCTTCCCTCAACAAGTGTCATCAATACTGGTGGACTTAGAAGATATTTATTAACGGTATCAAATGCCTCTTAGTAGTCTCCATTCCATTGATAGGTGACTCCCTTCTTCATTAATCGGGTGAAGGGTAAACTCTTTCCTACCAAATTGATGATAAATCACCGAATATAGCCCAAGTGTCCATGAAGTCCTCTTAATTATTTGAAATTACATGGATGTTACATACCAGGGATTTTTAATTCTAGATCAACTTTGATGCCACTATGGAATACAATGAAGCCAGTAAATTTTCATGAGGTTACCCGGAATGAAAATTTCATGTTTTTCATCTTAAAACTTTGTTACAAAAGATTATTTAATATTTCTAAAGATTATCCAAGTGATTGGATCCATTTTTGGATTTACCCACCAAATTATCCACATAACATTCGACACATTTTATTAATAGGTTTTTAATGTCATTGTGCATTGCACGATGATACGTTTCCCCAACATTCACTAAGCCAGTGGGAATTAACCAATAGAAAAACGCACCATAAGGGGCTCTGAAGGCATTATAATTTTATCCTCTAGGGCCATGTAGAATTTATTGTACCCAGAGTAACCATCCATGAAGGATAAAGTTTTATATCTAGCATTTTCATTGATTAAAATCACTGTGATCGGAACTGGAAAATAATCATTAGGAAAATTCATTTTAAGATCTCTGAAATAAAATCAAACTCTGATTTCCCCATTCTTCTGTTTTATTGGGATAATGTTGGATAACCATTTTTTATATTTAACCTCCTTGAAAATGTTATCCTTAGGAATCTTATCAACATTAGCTTTAAATTTAGTGAAATGAGTTGGGTGTGTTCTTCTTGCTATCTACTTGAATCCTCAATGTTCTTCTAGAAAAATTATATAATTGGTGGATACATTGAGATTAAGACCTAGAATTTATATATAATTTCAAGAAAATATATCTTTATTATTCTTAATAAATGAGGTATACATCTTTTTCTTTTCAGAATTCTGTACTCACTAGTTAGAGTGGGGTGTGGATCTTCTTCTGTACTCAGATATATGTCCTTGAACTCATCCACAGTGCAAGAGACACCTTCCTCAAATGATGGAGGAGGGTCCCTGATATTTTCTTTCTCTTCTTCATTCTTAAACATCACTTCATCTATTTCAACTTTCATAGTAGGTGATGAAGAAAAGCATTTAGAGCTATGACAGAAGATATTATTTGAAAATACAGAAGAAGAGACTTCCATTTCTGACCTTAAAAATTACAAAGTGTATTTCTGGAGCATTGAAGAGGATATAACAAGTTGGGAATCAAAATCCTTCTCATCCTCCAGTATTAATACATGTTATTTTAGTTAGAATGATGAATCAATGACTTGTTGAAGTTAATTGGAGGAAATTAAGACATATCCATTTATGATTTCCCCACTTCTTGGTGAATCAACAATTTCACCAACGAATTCAGGCTCTAATACCATAAGGGACATTATGGAATTCATTGTATGAGTATTCAGATTTGGGTTTAACTGTTAGATTTTAGAGATAGGTGGTCTTGCCCAAATTTAGCCAAGATTTTAGGGTTAAGTGGTCACTTGATGTTTAGCGTGGGTTGTAGATTCCTTAGAGACCTAAGAATTATCCTATATACACATACATTCTATGGACTATTTTTTCGATATTAAGTGTCCAAATTTGGGTTGATTTTAGATGGGATTATGTGAAAACTAAATGTATTATGTGAATTAAAATTATGAGAAGGGTTGATCCTAGGTTATTACAAGGGGTGGATGGGATGAATTCTTTTTTTTTAATATTTTAATTTCTCATATTTGAGATGGGTTCAATTATCGATATCAAAAATTTATCACTTTCTGGTTTAATTCTTACACAGCCTAATACTAATCACCTATAGACCTGAAGGATCAATTTTTTTATCACTCAAAGGTAAATGTTCATATTAGCAGTTTAAATGTGTGACCTTAAATTCAATGAGGTTGAAGAGTTTTCAAAATCATCAAATAAAAATCTCATGTAAATGAAGTTTTTAACCATTAATGGAGTGAGAAATAACATCCAATACCACCCCTTGATACTCCCTTAGATCACCCTATAAGTTGGTTGTCTCTCCATTGATCCAATGGTTTCACTAGAAGCGGGAAGTAGACTCATGAGGGGGAAATTGGTGAAGTAATAAAATCAAAGAAGTAATGATCACTGCACCATTGTGTGATAATCTCATAAGGTTCGGTGTGAAAAAGTCCACACCATGAACCAAAAATATCAATGTGATATGAATAACAATAGAATAAGAGGAAAATAAGATCTTTTATTAAGAAACTAATGTGAATTGAACAACATACATGTGAAAGACATACTTGAGACACCAAAATCGCAGCATAACATTACAATGAAAGGAAGATCAAAAGATGATTAAATACATCAAAAACACAAGCTTAAATTGGAATTATGGGATCCTTTGGTCTAGACTCCAACAGTACAAAGCATCCCAAGTGATTATCATAGGGATATGTGGTGGAATGTAAGGGAGAGTGGACTACTTTAACCTCGACGTGAAGTGGAAGCCAACTTGCATCCAGTGAACAGACACGCCTATATGGCCATCTAGATGGTCAAATTAGAATGGACCATAGAAGAAAAAAGTGAAGATCCATATGTTTCCTAGATCTATATAAATTTCCGCCCAAATTAATTTATGGTTTTCGACAGATGATTAAATTGGTGGGCTGTTTTTTTGGGCTGCAGAATCTAGACCAGAATTTTATCTCCAACATGGACAGCCTAAATAAACACAATAAATGGCGAATTAGCACTGGATCATGCATAATTATAAGTTCCTATATAAGTCTTATATCATTCCAGGATATTTGGGATTCATTGGAAATGTATTGTGGGTACCAGATTCTCATCAGGGGGATGGTTTCCAATCTGCCTTTATCCAGAATTATTTCCTTTCATCACCGAAAATCCCCACCATCTTTTTTGAATCATCATTTGATCTATGAATGATAAATGTTGATATTAATGTGTAGATTAATATACCAAATATTAAAAATTAAAACATGGATAAATAAATTCATTAATATTAGATGAATCATTGGTCCTAAATCTATGTACATTAGGCATAAAGTGCACAAATGATGAGAATGGATGTTAAAAATTAAAATCCACTAAATTCGGCCCATAAGATCGTAAATAAACATTTAATACCATTAAAATTTAATCACAATATGTATTTATATTGGCTAATAACACCCCCAACTTGATATTTTCTAGTACCGAACAAAATGTATCTCAACAATATGAAATTCAAATTCCCTTGTCCAAAAAATTTTTAATACACAATTATCACAAAAAACCCTTATACCAAAACATCATGAAACCCATAATAATTTTTTAATACAGGATAGTTTCATAAGAATATCCCACTTCCATGACAATTACATTGTACAAATTCATCACCGTATTTCTTCCAATATCAATTAACAGTGATGATGTGTTGTGCATCACATTAGACACAGGGGGGTTATCTTTATTCAAGGGGTAAATGTTGAAAGCACTTGGTGGAATCACATTTCAATATTAATATGAGTATTCTATTTTTTTATTGTATATATTTTTTGTTTTTTTTTTGCAATTTTTGCATGGTAATTGAAAATCACTTAAAAGAGTCAACCCCTATAGTGAGACTTTGCCGATGACTCCCAGGATCAAAGACCTTTGGGCACCAAGTGAAACCCACATACCCAGGAATCATCTCAAGATAACTCAGTAAAAAACAAAGTCAAATTTCAATTAATAGAGGTAAAATTACTAACTCTGGGCTAGAAAACTATGGAATAATGATCCCAATGTGCCGAATGCCACGCATTAGGTCATTTTGTTGCTCTATGTGAAAATTATTATTATTTTTTGAATAATAATATTAAAACTAAAATGATTACAAAATGTATTTTATTTATTTGGGGGACCCCATGAACTAAAAATAATACCCCACTATCCAAAGGATGTGCATTGATATTCTTTTTTTTATTTGGATGAAAATACAAAAAATGAAAGATCACATTAGATATCCACCCTTTCCGAAATCTATGCTCAGGAAATATACATGAATTAAAATCTGATTTAGGAAATTCTAAATTATTTTTTATTCAATTTCAAAGAGTACAATTTCTATTATACTGTTCAAGGTTTAAAAAAATTCCTTCCATTAAGGAACATTTTTTTCAAATCTTTAATTTTTTTCACACAAAAGTAATAATTTTTTAATTTTATCACCCCTAACAAAAATTAACATTGTCCATGGTGTTTAAAGAAAAGATAATTTATAATGGGTAGGGGTAGAGAATGGGAGTTAACAAAAAGAAAACGAGGGCCAGGGAATGAATTCACATTGTGGTTGAAGATTAAATTCTTACTGCTCCCTTTTAGTCCCTTGATCTCCATGTCACTCTGAGAATTCCCTAGTTGGAGAAAAAAACAATAAAGAAACTATATATATATATATTCATATAATAAAAAAAGTAAAATTGAAATATATATAAAAAAATTATTGAATAATTCAGCACTATAATCTGCAGGTCAGTGGTAAGTGCGCGCCCCTGTCTCCATTCTGTCCTAAGTTTTAATCCCGGAAGCTTCACCGGTTGTGACAAGGTTTTCCCCACAACCTACGATGTGGCGTTTTAATAATTATCATTATAATTATATATATATATATATATAACCAAAAAACACATAAAACTAAAATGAAATGATGATACATTTTCTTCTTTTTAAATTTATAGGTAAATTATTACTCTACGATCACACCACGCGACATAGATGAATATGGCGCTGCCCTTTGATACCCTTCCATAGTCATAATAGATGAGTAGATTAAACATATCTATTTTTATTTTTATTTTTAAATATCAAAATGATTCATTAATGCTATTGGAAAAATAATGTTGATTAAAACAACACAAGGATTGTAAACATGGAAACCATAGGATCCCTCCCATGTAGTACTTTTTTTAACATCGTCAGCTCGACTTAGACCCCAAATTGATTAATTATTTTTGTCATCTACGGTAGGATCACACAATTATTCATCAAAATCATGTTTCTGGAATGGTTATATTAATGATTTGACTCTATGAACATTAACTTTAAATGTTTGACCATTGGTGGGATCTGGAATGTTAATAGCCCCATGGGGGTACACCATATATACTATGTATGGACCTAACCATATAGACATCAAATTTCATGGGTGTAAATGATGTTTATAACAATACAAAAGTATAGGTTTACCATGTACATTGTGTTTAGTTTTTAGATTTCATGATTGGTAGGCTTGTACATTAATTTTGTTGAACCTTGAATTTATATGAGCCTCCATCCTATGTATCTCAAGTTCAACGAAATCTAATTTCTTTTTTAAGCCAATGAAGGTAATAATTCATATTTTTAACTGCCCAGAAAGCCTTATGTTAAATATCCACTAGAAAATGGAATTTCTTACCATAAACCATCATATATTGGGATATTCTGAATATTTGTTTACATGCGGTTCGATGGCCCCAAAGAGCATCTAAGTCTTTTCTCGACTAGTATTTCCTAGATAGATTAGTAGTTTTATCAAGAATTTTTTTGATTTATTGATTGGATAACTCACCTTGACCAATGATATGTGGGTGGTAAGAGTTCGACACTTTTTATTAAATTCCATACATTTCTATGAGTGCTAATAATGGATGATAGCAAAAATGAGTTCCAAAATTTCTAATGATAGACCTATGAATTACAAATCTTGAGAAGATGTTTCCTTTGAGAAATATGATCACTGTTTGATGATCATTGGATTTTTTAGGAATGGCCTCAACCCATTTGGAGATATTATCTACAGATAAATGGATGTACAAACATACCCTAGTGTTTTTGAAGGGACCTGTGAAATTGATTCCCCAGCAATCAATGATTTCAACCACTAAGATGGGAGTGAGTGGCATTTGATTCCTTTTTGTGATGAACCCTACTTATTGAAACTTAATACAGCTTTGGGAAAATTTGTTGGAGTCCCTTGAGAGGGTGGTCCAGAAGAGACCACACTGAATAACCTTTGTAGAAGCTTTCTTAGAGGAAAAGTGTCCTCTACATGCCTCACTATGACAAAATTTAAGCATGGAATCTTTTTCAGATTCAAGAACACACCTACTAATGACTTGATTAGGGATGAACTTATAGAGGTATGGATCATCAAACACATAGTGCCTAGCATCAAAAAGAAAATTACTTCAAGATTTGGTACCTAGGAATTTTAGAATGACTCATGTAACTAAGATGTTGGCTCTGTCGGAACTCCAAGGGTAGTCACTCCCAGAGTATAGGTGTTCATCGGGAAATGAATCAGACAAAAAACGTGATTTGAATTGCCTTTGAATTCCAACATAGAGAGGTGATCAGCTATACAATTTTAAACACCCTTTTTATCCTTGATTGTGAGGTAAATATCTTGTAAGAGAAGGACCCACCTAATCCGTCTATCCTTGGCATCTTATTTTTGGAAGAGGTATTATAGAACAGAATGGTTAGTGAGCACAATGATGGTGAATCCTAAAAGGTATGAACTAAAATTATCTAAGGAAAACAAAATATCAAGTAACTCTTTTTCAGGGGTCGTGTATTTGATTTGGACATCATTTAAGGATTTTCGTGCATAGACAATGACATAAGGAGTTTTATCACAATGTTGTCCTAAAACATCTCCATCAACAAAGTCACTAGAATCACATATAAATTTGAAGAAAGTGTTTCTATATAGATATTTCATAATGGGAGGAGAAGTGAGGGAGAGTTTAAGGGTTGAGAATGAACCATAACAGCTTTCTGTCCAAACAAATGGAGCATACTTTTGTAGGAGAGCAGTAAGGGGACGAGATACTGATCTAAAGTTCTTGATGAATCTTATATAGAAACTAGAATGACCTAAGAAATACCTCACTATTTTAATATTTATGGGTGCTGAAAGGTGATGAATGATGTCAAACCTTTCTTTATCAACAACAGTCCCCCTACCCAAGACCATATGGCCTAAAACTAGTATCTCTTGAACCATGAAATGGACTTTATCCACATTCCTTAGACATCCCTAAAATTTATCTCCAAACACCAAGAATTAATCCATGAAGACCTCTCGAAAATCTCCTACCATGTCTGAAAATATTCCCATCATGTACTTCTGGAAGGTTCTAGGGGCATTGCATAAACCGAAGAGCATGAGTTTGAAAGGAATGGTGCCAAATGGACATAGAAATGTAGTCTTCAATTGATCCAATAGGGAGACCTCAATTTGATTATACCATGAGTACCCATCTAAGAAATAGTATAAGGGAAGACCTACCACTCTCTCACAGACATGGTAAATGAAGAGTAAGGGGAAATTGTCCTTCTTGGTGAATTAGTTTAGCTTCTTAGAGTCAATGCAGACTCTCCAACTACTACTCACCCTAGTGGGAAGAATATCTCCATCCTTATTGGTTATCACTAAGATTTCATCCTTCTTGGGAACCACTTGGATTGGGCTCACCCCCTCATATTTAGCTATGGAATAGATGATAACATATTTTTCCAATTTAAATAGTTTTTTTCTCACTACCATAATGAGACTTGAATTGATTCATTGTTAAGGATGACGACATGGCTTTGAATAGATTCTAGAACAATACTATGAGTCCCAATTAGTGGGTGAATCCCAGGAATATCAAACAGGGTCAAACCAATGGATTTATTAATTTTTCTAAGGACATATAGAAGCATCCTCTCATGTCTGGATTCAAGTGAAGAAGAAATGACAATAGGATGTGTTCCAATTTCTCCTACAAAGGCATACTTAACTGCAGAAATAATTTCATTCAATTCAATATCAGGTTGGTTCAAAATTTCAGAAGAATATTGTGACATTAGGTCAAGATCAATTTCTTTTTTTAGAGTTTCAGATAGGATTCACTCCAAACATGTAGAAGTTTCAGCTGCTAGATTGTATTAATCGGATTTATGGAAGAATGTTGTAGTGATCTTCATGAAACTTGTTCCATAAAAGGTTTCACTGATTTTTGGACCTAACACATATTTATAATAGTAATTTTAAAATGATTCAAGTCAAGGAGAAAAACATATTTCATGTGAACAATGAAAATCAATCTCGTCCAGACATAAACATCCATCAAATATTCCTTGATGTTCTATAGAATAATTATCAATGCTTTCTATCATGCTTACTTCATGAATGTCCTCATCATCACCTATTTGTGAGCTTGCATTATAGATGTTCATGTATAGACTCATGTGTCCAAAGTTGATGTTCATGTTCTCATTTCGAACTCGGATAACTGAGTTGATTGTTTCAAAGTAATGATGACAAAGGATGATTGGGGTTTGTTCCCTATTTCCAAAGTTTGGATGGTTGTCAAGGACAATGAACTCAGCATGGTAGATGATGTTTTCAACTTTACAAGAACATACATTAAAATCATCTTTGGAACCCTAATTCTATGATCAGTACGTTTAAGTGTGAAAAATGTGGGTTGGATCTCTTATAGGCCTCACTAGCATTACTCAACATAGGGGATGAGATTGACACTAGCCCCTAGATCACACAAGGTCTTGACAACTTTTCTCTCTCCAAGTTCAACAATTATGTAAGGGCATCTTGGGTCTTTTATCTTTGGTGGGAGAGTTGTTTGGATTATTGTTCTATCATTTTCCACTATAAGGACTTGGTAATTATGGGACAATTTCCATTTAAATGTGAAGAGGTCCTTAAGGTATTTGGAGAATTAAAGTATGGTTTGTATTATATCTAGGAGTGGAATTTTCATCTTGAATTGTGATAATATTTCCCTCAAATTCTCATTCAATTTATTCTTGGATTTCCCCAACATGTGTTGAGGAAAAGGTGTAGGTTGTGGGTTTTTTTGTTGAAGGGTTGTTTCTTTCACATTGTTACATGGTTCCTTAGTTTGATCAAGTGGTTCATTTGAATTTTCATTAGAGTTTGAAGCTTCACATGTTTTCTTACGTATTTGTTCAGGTTTCTCAATTGATTTCCCACTTCATAAAATTTTCATATCCTTTACTTGTTCCTGAGTTTTTTGAGTGCAACATTAATATCCTCTAATTTTTTTTTGTGGAATGTATTTTGTAGGCATGTATGTATTTCCAGTTTTGATGGTTTGAAGTTCTAGTTTCAGGGATTATACTTCTGAGTTAATCCTTTCTATTTATTTGTTCTATTGTTTTAGTAGGCTTTGTGGAACAGTTTGGGTTGGTGCTTGAGAATATTGGTTTATCCTAGGGGGATATTTTAGATGTGGGATGGTTTGTTGAAAATGGAAAGGTTGATTTTGGTATTGGATATGTTGGTTTTGGAACTAGTTATGGGTTGGGTTGTTCTGATGGGGGTATGGATTTTGTCCCTGTGGTTGGCTAGGTTGTTGTTTATCTTTCCAGTGGAAGCCTATGTGGTCATTACACCTTGGGTTGAAGGTGTTTTGGTATTGGGGCTTTTGAACGTTCAAGTCATTGACTTCAGCAGGTGGTCCTCCTACAAGTACATCCATGATGGATGGAATGGTTGGGCAGTCATCTATTTTGTGGTCATGTTTGGTAAAAATTGTTCAAATAAGGTCTACAGTTTGGATTTCCTTGATTTTTCTAAGGTCTCTCTCTTCAACCTTCCTATAGAGTGCTGTGATTTTATCCATAAGGCTTTCCTCTTCTATAATTATATGCATTCTAGTAGTTCATTGTGGTTTTTCAGAATAAGATGATGTTCCCCATGTTTGGTTTTCTCCAGTAGGTCTTTCTAGATACTTATAAGCATCATTTGGGGATTTGTTTTTAATGTTTCTATTGCACATCATGTCAATGAATTGTTTGTTCCCCGGGCCCTACCCTTCAAAATAAATTTTCACTTATTCTAGAATAGAAAATACATGATGTGTAACCATGTTTAGGGTTTCTTTGAACCTCTACCATGTTTCATAGAATGACACACCCACTTTTCCAAAAAAAATTGGACGCTCTTTTTTTGTGAAATTGTTTTGTGGTGGGAAATTAGTTTTTGTATAATTCTTTCTCTAATTGGTCCCATGAGATTATGGATGATGGTCTCAAATTGATTAGCCTATTTTTAGCTCGATCCTTTAATGAAAAAGGAAATATCCTCATGTTAGCTGATTCCAGTTAATGTGGGGGACACATGGTTTCAACAAATTCCTTGAACTTTATAACGTAATGGTTGGGCATCTAGGACTCCATTCCATGAAATGTAGGATGGGGGTTTTGGAAAAGGGTATTAAATTTGTAGTTAGAATATCCTTGGGAATTTTGTCTAATGAATGAGGGGGAATTGGTCCAGGATGGTGTGAGGTAGTCATTCATAGTTTGATCGACTACATTCCCCAAGTTTGGGCTGCCACTTTTAGACTTCCATTTTGGTTCCCAATCAGTTTTATGAGTTGGTTTCATTGAAGACCATACATTGAAATAGGATAAATTATTTACAATGGTGTATTAATAATATTAGGATATAATGAAAATAATTCCCTTGGTGTACTTGACTTACAAACCTCAGGACTATCCACCCTAACAAGACGGTTTGATTTGTCATGAGTGTATGCAGACATGAGCCAAAAGAAAAAAAGAAGAAAGGGAAAATATAAGAGAATTTGGTTGAGAATAGAACAAATGGGGGGGGGGTAATAGAATGGGTGTTTATGATGACTTAATTGGGTCCCCATAAATGATGCCAAAATTTGGTATCACCCAAATTTACCAAAGATTTTAGGGTTAAGAAGTCGGTTGTAGATCATCTTGGGTTGTTGATTCCTCAGAGACATAAGAAGTAACCTATTAAAACATACATTCTATGTAATGTTTTCATCATGGGTTGTTGATGCATTCTTTTTATTACATTTTATTTTCATATATTATAGATGAGTTCAATTTAGGATATCAAAAAATTCATCACATACTTGTGTAATTCATACAGACTCTAATACTAATCACCTATACACATAAAGGATCAATGTTTTGAGCACTCTATGGTAATGGTTCGTCTTAGCACTTGAAATTGTTGACCTTAAATTCAATAATGATGAAGATTTTTTAAAATCATCAAATAAAAATTTCATTTAAAAGAAGTAATTAGACATTAATAGAGTGAGAAATAAAATCCAAAACAACCCCTTTATACTGCCTAGGATCAACCCATAAGTGGTTTAGCCCACCATTTATTCTATGGTTTCAATGGAAAAGGGAATTAGACTATTGAGTGAGGAATTGGATAAGTAAAAAAATAGTGAAATAACAATCACTCTACCATTGAGTGATAATATCAAAAGGTTTGGTGTGAAAATTTTCACAACATGAACCAACAGTATCAATGTGATATGAAGAACAATAGAATAATAGGACAAGAAGGACATTTATTAAAAAAATAAAGTGAATTGAACAACATACATTTGAAATAAAAACATGAGACAAAAAAATTGCAACATAACATTACAATGAATAGAAGATCAAAATATTATTAAATCCTTTAACACAACTTCTCTAAATAAGAACTTTGGAAGCCTTGGGTCTAGCCTCCAATAGTAAAATCCATCCTAATTGATTATGGTAGTCTTAGGATGGTGGAAAGTAAGGGAGAGTGGACTTCTTTATCCTTGACTAAAAGTGGATGCCATCATACAACCACCAAACAGACGAGCCTAGATGGCCTTCGAGATGGAAGAATTAAAGTGGGCCATAGAAAACAAATGTTAAGATACCAACGTCTCCTAGATATATGTAAAATTTCAGCCCAAATAATTTTTTGGTTGAGATATGATTAAAATGGTGGGATGTATTTCTAGGCCTCCGAATCTGAACCATAATTTTTCCTCTAACATGGTCCACCTGAATAAGGACAAGAGAAGCCGAATTTGCACTGGCTTCTGAAGAATTATATATTCCTCTATATGTATTATATCATAACTCAAAATTTGGGCTTCATAGGGTCTGTATTGTAGGCCCCACATTCTCCTTAGTGGGATGATGTCTAATATACCTTCTCCAGAGTTGTTTCCTTTCATCGCCAAAAATTCACATCATCCTTCATGAATCCTCAATTGATCACTGAATGATTTTTTTATTTATGTGTAGATCCACTTACCAAAATATTAAATTAATATATAGATAATTACATTCCATATAACCAGATGAATCATTGGGCATAAATTAGTGTACATTAGGGATGAAAAGCACAAATGATGTGAATGGATGTTCAAAATTAAAAACCACTAACTCAGGCCTATAAGATCAAAAATGAACATTTAATACCATTAAAATTTAATTAACATATTTATTTTTATTGGTTAATCAATAAGAATCACAAAATATATATTCAAATATTATAATGGGTTTGGTGAGATCTTTTCCATGCCATCAAGAGTGTTGATTCTAGTTACCTCTTTTGTCATAGACTTCATTCCCTTTGTGTGATAAAATTCTGCCATAATATATAGAGATTCACATGTTTTGAATGGATCCTTTTCACCATACAATATTCCAATTTATCCTTTTAAATTTTACTTGACACATTGGTGGTATGATGAAAGTTTTATTCATGTTGATGTAGCCATGGAATAGCAAAAATAAAGTTAAAGGTTGTTTCCTAATGGACAACCATAAAATTTAAATTAGACACATGATCTCTGAACTATGTTATTAGTGTAATCTTTCCAAGAGGTACATTCCCATTCTTATCATAACCTAGAAACATTAATGTGGATGGAAATAAATCAGATTCAGTGAGGCCCAGTCATCCAAGTGTACGAACGGGAATAATGTTGACCCCTGGGCCATTATCAACGAAGGCTCGCTAGATATCCATGTCATTGAAAATTTTAGATAGATACAAGGGCATGATATGTTCATATACAACATCATCTTCATCTTTATCCATAAAAGATATAACTGCAAAAAAAATTTGGGATCATTATCTATATGTTAAACCATAGTAGCATCATCTTCAGTTTCATTCTCTTGAAGACTTTACAAAGCCCAAATAACTGCTTCTCGATGATCTTTTGACAAATTACATGCA
Source organism: Viscum album (assembly GCA_963277665.1). NCBI lineage: Eukaryota > Viridiplantae > Streptophyta > Magnoliopsida > Santalales > Viscaceae > Viscum > Viscum album. Next base: position 1,104,807,252 of record OY728126.1, read on the forward strand.
TAAAAAATTGACAACTTGGATAGTAAATGGTAAATATCTTCCAGAACATCATACTTTTTGTCTAGAGGTATTCATTTCCTAGCATGGAGATGCATTTTTGCAGTTTCCTTGTATGTTGACGCTCCTGATGTAGATTTATCATGTGTCAGAGCAGAAGCAGGAAATACCCTGTCTTTGTTTTATTAGACTGAATGGGTCTATTTTATTGCTAATAGATATATGTTGTATCCTCTAATCTATCCTCCAAAATAATCTTGTCAATTCAGAACCTATCATACTTGGAATAAACTCGTTGTTCTTGTTGAGCTCACTGAAGGTCTCTTCCATGAGTTTCTTCCGCATATATGGTTGGAGTTGTGGTAGAATTAAACCAATGTATTCTAGAATAACCACTTGTTCCCCTATATTATTGACCTCAGTTTATTCATCTAGTTCCCCAATTAGGTATAGGTAACATATAATTTTTATAACCAGAATCGCCATCGGCATAAGGATTTGTTAAGTGGATAAAATTAACTAAACCAAAGATCACTTCATTATTTAATAAGGATTCCCCTTGATAGGGTAGTTTTAATTGTGATATTTTTCAAGGTGATGCCCTTCATTTTGAAATAGATGGTATGAAATCTTATAGAGTCAAGGATAGCTTTGGTATTGATATTGTCTTGTCTTTTTCATTCTGTTCTTTATCCTTATGATCACGCCGATTATTTGAGGATTGACCTTTTGATATAGGCGTTTCTTCTATTGCATGAGTGGAATAAGACACACATAGTTGTATAAATTTTGTTCATAGAATTGCATGTGTTCTTTTTATCATTTTCTTGATTATCCAAACATCATATTTCAGAAAATATAATTTTCAATTCTTTTCATGTTCCCTCTTCCTATGGATTAGTGGCAGTAACATATGCTACATGGTCTAATGAACTTTTTAGTTTCCCTTTTCTAGATTCTATCATTTTTATCAAGGAGTTTTTGAAAAAAAAACACTCTTAAATTGGATGCCCCAACATCCGATTAAAGGGAAATAATTTGGAACATCTTCATCTCCTTCTTTGTTTGCTTTTTTGGCCTGGCGAATGTAACCAAATTATTTTACAGAGTTGAGATGAAGTAATCGGGATCCTGTTCATTCTGAATAGAATAAGAATTGTTCTTTAACTCCACAAATTATTTCCTCATTTGATCTATTTGATCATATTGATGAGGTGGTCATTGCTGCTGACTCTTGGGAGATAGATCCCTTAGATATGTTGATGGTTTTGATGTGTAAGAAGGTACAGAGTTTGGTTGAGTGTGACTGTAGCAGTCGATGCTTTCCCTTTTCTCCTTCCCAATGCTGATGAAATTACACAAGATTTAGCTTTAGATTCCACAATAGAATCCTCCACTTGTTGGGAAATTAAAGTATGTTCTCTAAAAACTCTTGTGTATTTCACAGAAATCCGTGGTGTACATAACTCATCACATAAACTTTCCACACAAATTGGTTGCAACTCTTATTGACGGAGTTCTATATTTAAGGAATATGTTAACCCTTTCCATCAAGCAATGAAATCCGAGACTCTTTAATTTTTCCACTGTTTAAAATTTTTTAGATCAAAAAATGTCATATTTGGAAGCATTGAGGTAAACTATTGAAGAAATTTATGATATAGATCTTTCCATCCAGTAATTGATCGAGATTTCAAACTTTTATACCATACAAAATATGGACCATGTAATGACATCCCAAAACACCTATGAATTTCTATTTCCTATTGATTGGAAGACCCCATCATGGGATCGCAATGAGAAACCAAATGTGTTATGTTTTGTTCATGATCTCCATAGCCATTAAGTATTAGGAATTTAGTATTCAAAAAAATTGGGGGAGGGGGGAGGGATCAGATACACCCATTCACGGTACGGTCTTTTTTCTGGCTAAACTGGTGCACACCATATTTTCGAAGCTTCCAATAGAGTTTTTAATGCATCAATTGTGTTCAAAAGCATCTAGAGAATATCCAGATGAGCTGGGACATGTATAGGTATAGTAGCTGGAGCATGAACTGGTGAAACGACCAGAAAAACCATTGGTGGTGGTGGTGCTTGTATTTTCATTGGATAACCAATATGGATAGGCCTATAAGTATGTATTTGATCTTGCCCTGGCTCTGCACCCCATAGAGGTAGTTCATTATCAGCATCATTAGTTACCACCAATACCCATTGTTGAGGTGATCCTACAAGATGTGCATGTTGATGATTTTTATAGAGAATATATTTAGTGGAAATGATGCTTTTTAGTAACTCAGTATTGAGTATTTTAAACTCTTTAATTTCTTATTCCTGTTGGGAAATCATTCTTCAAATAAAAGAGAATGATCTTATCTAGTGGAAAAGTGATATGTGATATGAATTTTTCCATTCCCCTTGTTAGATGGCATTTGAAGGGGTGGGAGTTGATTATTTGAAGGAATATATAGATTCTAGGCAATTATTTGATTTCATGTACACATACCTCAATCATTTTCTTTAGAGAGAATCATATTAGGGATAATAAATTCAACATCTGAATCCCATGAACTCGACTCATTTCTTGGAGGATCTTCAATAATGGTGTTAATGAAATTCAATAAATCATAATTCATTGATTGAATTCTGTCGATATATTTGTAGGGTTGTATTAGCCATTATTTTCTATGAGACTCTATTCTCTTATATGATGAATTCCTTAGAATTTTTTGCTGACAGTTAGATGAAGGAAGTCCATAGATACTTCAGTTGTGTGGTCTCATTGTAGCAGCTTCTTTAATCAGTAGAGACTAGACTTCCTTCGATGAGGGGATTGTAGATGTGAAAAATCCCCCAACCCTGTAGGTTGTTGTTGTTCTTCTTCTTCTTCATTTTATAACCATTGAACTATGTTTACTGAATTTAATTGATGAATAAAACAATCCCCCAAACCTGTAGGCTGGGGTGGATCTTGAACTGCTATGGCTGATATTCATGCAATTACTCTTTTGATTTTGTGAATTTTGGTTCAGACATTAGCTGAGTGCATTATATGTAAACCACTCAAATCACCTATTTTAGAATATTGTTCTGCTATTTCAGACATTTTCGTTATCTAACAGTTATCATCCTCTATGTGGGAGGCCTACTAAAGATTCTCATATTCTTGATAAAAAAGTAACTCAAATTCTTTTTTTATTTGGGCTTGACTCTAATGAGAGCTAGTTGAGGCCTGTTCTTCGATGTATATTTGATAATATACAATATTTGTTGATTGTAGCCATGTGTGGGAAATAACATTACATTATACCGCTTTTGGTGGTATTTTCTAATTCTAGTGTGCGTTAAAATGAATTGATCCATGTGATCCCCTTCCTCCAATACGAACACCAAATTAGGTATTAGAAATTAACTGGTGTATCCTCTTTAAAGCATTGTGGCATGCACATTGAAGGGTTTTCTACATCTTTTCAACCATTAGATGTTGGGAAACTAAGATAGATTCCAAGTTAAGTTGATATTGAAACCCTTATATTTCCTTTAAATGATTTTTATATTCATCATATTGTAACTCCCCGACCCCAGTTACCTAGAGTCGGTGCATTACTTTGTAACATTGGCATGATCACAAAAGATCACGTCTCGAAAGATCGATTAGTTTAGTAGCCTTGGAAACACTAGATACATTCATAAATGTTACATTACATCATAATGTGAAAAACTAAAATAACAAAGTCTCCATAGTCCACACTCATATCCTCTTCGGACTAGCCCTGCAGGTCATTCATAAAATACTTCTTCACATCCTGGAAAATATTAAAACATTGAAAGGGGTGAGCATAGATGCTCAGTAAGGATAACAATATAGCAGAAGCTTTCATAAATAAACAGAAACATTTGAGGCAAGTTATATTTAAAACAAAAGCCTTTTAAACATGAACATCAACATAATGTGGAAAAAGTAAAATGAGATAATGTCATTTACATATTCACATGGATATTCTACTGGTCGAATAATCCCATGCAATATCAATGACCACTTTCATAACGATGGAATGCGTAATGCCAGACTATCATAACCACATATCCAAGGCCTCGTGCCATGACCACAAATAAGATTTTGTCAAGGCCTCGTGCCAAGACACTAGTTTGTCTCATGAGACCTTCCGATGCATCAAGGAGCTATAGCGGGCTCCACTCGTCATTTATTAAGTCCAATACATTCCTCATATGAAAAGGTTTAAACATTTCATAAACCATAACATAATTGTATCACATAAAACGTGCATAAAGGAAACATAACATTTCCACGTTTCAATCACACGATATCAATACAACACATTGATATAATAAAAACCATATCAAAAGAATTTTCAATACCAAAATAAAAGAAAATTAAAACATGGTATTTATTTTTCATTTAAAAAAAATTTATGGCTTGTAGAGGAAGCTGAAACCCAAATAATGGCCATGGTGGCAGAGAAGTCATTGTCACCGCATACGTACGACAATACAAACATTCCTTTTTGTCGTTTAGTAAAACACATCGTATAAAAATATTCCATTTGAATAAACGTAAAAGTCAAAGGGGTTTATACATCGTATAAAGGAAAGTTGTGTATAAAACCAAATATGCCTCAATGAAAGGAGATTGAGACGAAGTCCCTCACAAAGATCATTTTTTATAATATAATAGATCTATTATGTGTTTTCAATATAAGTACACATAATGAAAGTAAAAATACAAGATAGGACATAATAATATCATGGAATAATTTGAAAGTAGGAGATTAACCCAAAGAATGGAAATTGGGTTAAGAAGTTCCCTTACCTCGTGTCCGACTTGACTCGATCGTTCTTTAATATCCTGAATAATAAACTAGAGTTAATTTATATTTTCTTAAGAACCTTTTTCATGTTCATTATTTCTTTTATATCACTTATTACCATGTTATGAACATTATGTAAGTATTTATTTTAATAACATTCGTTTTGACGATCTTTGGTAGTTGAGTCAAAAATATACTTCTTATAATTACAAGTTGTTAATGTGGTAAAATATCCATTATATACATAATTATATTCATGATGTAGATATCATATATAACATATATATCCAGTGTATACATGCATTTATAATATTACATAACATTTAGAGGTAAGAAGTGAAATGCACCGTTCATGGAGACGGTAAGTCGTACGTACGCATGAATGCTACTTTCATTTCTATTTCTTATTTAATGGGATAAAGTTATAATTATATACAGGTATAATATAATTCCAATATAATATAATGTATAATAACATCTACTCCATCCTTTATACATCCCACATATGACATTAACGATTCAAATCACTTTGAGGGGGCGGTAGTCTGCACTTCCTAAAATGAAATTATTGCGTTTACCCCTAATAGAAATCATAAATTATGCCACAAATGAGAACTTAAGAAGCATAAGGAAAACATAAACATAATATATATATCATATATGAAAATATTGTCATCAAAATGGCCACCATTAGAGGTGTTAAAAGAATATTTAACAGTCATCGTTTCGTGAGGCAGTATTTCGCCACCCACAGAAACAACATGTTCTTTAACCATAAGACGAAGGTGTGTGTAAGTTTAAACCAAATAATTATCATAAAAACATACTAGTATATTTTAGATACTGGTGTTGTTACAAAAGAAAGAAATTAACAGAGTTTAAGGGGTTGGAGAAGCAAAATAATACTAAACAACATTAGAAAAGACATTACCTTAAAATCGGGTAACTCTTTTTGATTTGAGCCTAAGACTTCCTTGTGAAGAGTTCTGCCCAATGTGGGACTTCTAGGAGTAATAGAGGGAAGTTGGGAGATTATTTTGCCAGAGTGTTTCCAAGCCAAATGAATTCAAAGTGTGAATGAGGTGGTAGAGGTGGGGGCCTTTTATAAGAGGAGAGGAGGGGCACTCTTGGAAAGTAATGAAATGTTACATTATTATACAATGATTTTAGGATTTTAAAGGACCCACACTTATATAATTAGAGGATATGGTTATAAGGGTTTTCAATATTCTCATCCAATAGGCTTTTTACAAGTGTAAATCTTAGATTTTACATTATCCTTCCTTTTTATTAAAATCATTAATTAATGAGGTAATCGTTGCATCATCATGGAGTCATAAATAATTTAATTTATTTAATGTATAAATTTTTTAATAAAAATATAATTATGTAGTAAATATTTTTATCTTTCTAATGAATATTTATAGTCAAAAATATGACTTGTATAACCCCATTTAAAAATTGTTTTAGTAAAACCACTCTTGTTTGTGACATTTTTATTTTAACATTAAATAAAAAGTTTTTAATGTCATTTTCCTACCAAAATGGCTCCATGGGGTCCCCAAGTCGACCCATGGATTTTATTGGTCGGCCATGACTCATCCAATATGGTTAGGATAAGTGTAAAGGTATTTTCAAATCTTTATAATATCATTTTTACCTTAAATTTCACTAATTACCTTTAATCGCGATTAATTAAACTTAAAAGTTACTATTCACCAAAAATTATTTTAATACCATTGAACCAAATTTTACTTCCTAATGACAACCATGTATGTTGGATTTTTGAAAATCAAATCACAGAAGTGGTAATGTTTCATTTAAACAAAAAATTAATTTTTTACTACCACTTAGTGGTTTCACTATTCATCAAAAATTGATGTTTTTCAGAACAATGCCAAAATTTCACCCTAAGCTATAATAGATATTCCAAATTCAAAAATGATTTCTATTTTAAAAAATTCTAAACATATAAGTTTCATTAATTAATTTTATAATTAATTCCCACTGTCACAACAAATAGCATGTTTTTTAGAAACAATATATATCAAAAGATTGATAATTGTTTATGTCCAATTTCAAAGTGAAATTAATTCTAATGACCACCATTGGATATAAGGGTAAATGTATATTCTAATTATACTTTAAAACCACTAAATAGTATAATTTATCACTATAAATAATTTTGAATAAAAAAGTTGTTTTAAGTATTTTTCACTATTCATAAAAATTTGGAAGTTCTCAGAAAATTATAAAAAATTCAGCATAGGCTAATTTCGATATTACGAATACAAAAATGAAGTCCATTTTGAAATATAAAATTTCTATAAACATAAAAAGTTGTTATTACTATTCATAATGGCTAATTTGATTAGTCATGGTGTGATAGAATCTCAAACTTGTGTACAATGCAAGCTATTGCATTATTGAAAGAGAGGCATATCGTGGATGCTCTGGGTGTTACATTCTCCCCTCCATCAATAAATTGCATCCTCGCAATTTGGAATTTTTCTTTGAAAATAAAAGGTTGAAAATAGAAAATACCTTTGTGGAAAACCCACATCAGAAATAACGTTAATAAAATTTAACCTTAATAAGAGGGAAAGGGAAATGAAAAAGTCACCACCAAATTATGAGCTCGATAAGGAGAACATTGGTGGCAATTCGAGAAATATAATTGGAGAAAAAACGTAAATATTTGTAGGGAGTGATTGAGGTCATCAATCACAAACAAGTGTCAAATTGATGGCCTCAAAGCCTTCAATCTATGTTGATTCAAAATATCATCAGTTCAACAAGACATAAGGTATTAGGATAACACATTTTTTGGTTTTAATATCTCTTTAATAAAGTTTAAGAATTAGTTTATTCATAGAATATGATATAGGTATATATATATATTTATGATTGACAAGTAGATTTTCAACCTTTCAACTAATTTCTACCACAAACTCATCTTTCACTCAAAAAGATAATAGAACTCAAAAATATTATATTTTTCCTAATCATACATGGTTTAAATTATTAACACATACCATTTAGATTACAAAAACTATTTTGTAATAACCAGGGACTTCTTGTATGCTAGTGGTAGGTCAGAAATGCCTATCGAAATATGGTTGTGGGTTCGATTCCTGCAGCTTTGTCCGACGCGACAGGTTATTTCCCAACCTGAAGGTTGTCCTTTTTCTAAAACTATTATAATATTCCAAAAATAATCTTCAGAAATGTTTTAACCTTAAACAATACTATTCAAAGTTCAACATAATCCATCCCAACCTTTATATTTATCCAAAATACCTCTGTTCAGACTTTCTCTAAAACGTCTCTTAATTCCAAAATCAATTTATCATATTACCCAAACAAAGTATAGTTTAACTTATTGTCATATACTAAAAATATGATTACCTTCATCATATTAAGACCTTAATGAAAAGAAAAAGTACTGCAGTACAATCCTTATATATATCACATTATTCTTATAACCAGAATATAATCCTTGAGTCCAAAAGCACCAATAAATTAATTATTCTACTTCAATTGTAGTAAGAGCATAAGATTATCCTTGATCCCTTGGCCTTTTCTGAGGTAAGTTTCCCTGACTCTTAGGACATTAATTTGCATAATGCCCCATTTACCTACAATTGTAGCATTCAACATTGATAGCTTCTTTCTTTTCCTTGAAATCATGAGCCAGGTGACCTTTTTTTCCACATTTATAACAAACTCCCATTCCTTTTAGGCAAGCACCGGGGTAATTCTTCCCATAATTATCACATAATGGAAAATCCTTATTTCCCTTTTTCCCTTTATCCGTCTCTTGTTCCACCATTCTCTTCTTTTCTTGCTTTGCTTTAAAGTCATGAGACTTAGAGAATTCCATTTCTGTCTTGATAGAACATGAGACAATATCTTCGTATGACGAGAAGGTTTGTGCGACTAATACTCGACGGAGAAATGGTTTTAACCAATCAAAGAAATTATCAATCTTACTTATTAGGTTACGTATATAATCTGTAGCATACCTTGCTAACCTTGTAAAGTTAGCCTCATACTTTGCGACATTCTCATCCTCCTTTTGTCTCAGACTCAGAAATTGCCTTTCGATATCAGCTCGATGGTCACAAGGAAAGTATTTTTCTATGAAATGATCTTTGAACTCTTTCCATTCCATACATGATACTTCTTCTTCTTCCATGGTATTTTGAATCAGCGACCACCATTGATTGGCATCTCCAGTGAGGCGGTAGACTGCCATGACAACATTCTCCCTTTCGCTACTCCCCAAGGCGTGGAATACTTTCTCTAAGGATATATCCATTGATGATCTACTAATGGATTTTTACCCCCATTAAATATTGGTGGTTGTTGCCTCATGAAGCGGTCTAACATTGATCCTCCACGTTGCGGATCAGGGTGCTCCATACAAGTAAGGTTATTATTCATAACCTGAGTGAGTTGTCCCAGTATGGTAATAAGTTGATCAACACCAGTTTTATCTCCAGATCCAGAATAATTATCTTGAGTAGGAGTGAAATCCCTACACGGAGTGTGTGCATTGATACGCTTTACATTCCATCCACAAGGCACCATTTATAAATAATGGCATAAACTAGATTAGTTAATGAATCAAAATACATAATTCCATAGTTGTAAAACACTTAACACTAATTGAACTATTTATGGATATAATCCATAGTCATAAAAAAAATTTCTTTGAGGAAGTATATACTCACAAACCCTTCATAATGGTTTGTCAGGAAAATGATAATTATCCTTAGCATATCCCCTGAGAGTGTCATAACCAAGAGTGCAGCATGACCCGTTATCGTGCACCAGTTCCCCTTCGAGTCTCGCTCAAAGCGGTGTTTTGGGGTTTTACCCCTAGGTACATCTGTGCCAGAGCCACCTCTACCTGCTCGAATCGAGATAGGGATGTATTGCATGGAAAACTCATGAAATCTCTATAATACCAAAATTCTAGGAAGTTCTTCTATTCTAATCCGCAAAGGCTATCTTTGGGCTATGTGCTCTAATCAGAGTTCATCTAAATCTAGATTACAAGGTTAGTACTAAACTGCCTCTCATACCAACTGTAACGCCCCGACCCCAGTTACCCAGATTCGGTGCATTACATCGTAACATTGTCATGATCACAAAAGATTAAGTCTCAAAAGACTGATTAGTTTAGTAGCCTTGGAAACACTAGATAAATTCATAAATGTTACATTACATCATAAAGTGAAAAACTACAATAAAAAAGTCTATATAGTCCACACTCATATCCTCTTATGACTATCCCTGCAGGTCATTCATAAAATACTTCTTCACATCCTGGAAAATATTAAAACATTGAAAGGGGTGAGATCAGATGCTCAGTAAGGACAACAATATAGCAGAAGCTTTCATAAATAAACACAAACATTTAAGGCAATGTATAAATAAAACAAAATCCTTTTAAACTTGAACATCAACATAATTTCACAAAAGTAAATTGAGATAATGCCATTTACTTATTCACATGGATATTCTACTGGTCGAATAATCACATGCAATATCAATAACCACTTTCATAATGATGGAATGCATAACGCCAGACAATCATAACCACATAGCCAAGGCATCATGCCAAGACCACAAATAATATTTTGTCAAGGCCTCTTTCCAAGACACTAGTTTGTCTAATGGGACCTACCGATGCATCGAGGAGCTATAGAGGGCTTCACCCATCACTTATTAAGTCCAATGCATTCCTCATATGAACATGTTTAAACATATCATAAACCATAACATAATAATATCACATAAAACGTGCATAAAGGAAACATAAAATTTCCACATTTCAATCAAAAGATATCAATACAACACATTTATATAATAAAAACCATATCAAAACAATTTTCAATACCAAAATAAAAGAAAATTAAAACTTGGTATTTATTTTTCATTTAAAAAAAGTTATGGCTTGTAGAGGAAGCCGAAACCCAAATAATGGCCATGTCGGTGAAGAAGTCATTGTCGCCGCATACATACGACAAGAAAAACATTCCTTTATGTCATTTAGTAAAACACTTCGTATAAAAATATTCCTTTTTAATAAACGTAAAAGTCAAAGGGATTTATACACCGTATAAAGGAAAGTTGTGTATAAAACCAAATATGCCTCAATGAAAAGAGATTGAGACGAAGTCCCTCACAAAGATCATTTTTTTAAAATAAAATAGATCTATTATGTGTATTCACTATAAGTACACATAAATAAAGTACAAATACAAGATAGTACATAATAATATCATGGAATAATTTAAAAGTAGGAGATTAACCCAAAGAATGGAAATTGGTTTAAGAAGTTCCCTTACCTCGTGTCTGACTTGACTCAATTGTTCTTTAATCTCAGGAATAATATACTAGAGTTAATTTCTATTTACTTAAGAACCTTTTTCATGTTCATTATCTCTTTTATATCGCTTATTACCATGTTATGAACATTATGTAATTATTTATTTTAATAACATTCGTTTTGTCGATCTCTGGTACTTAAGTCAAAAATATACTTCTTATAATTACAAGTTGTTCATTGGTGAAATATCCATTATATCCAGAATTATATTCATGATTTTGATATCATATATAACATATATATCCAGTGTATACATGAATTTATAATATTACATAACATTTAGAGGTAAGAAATGAAATGCACCGTTCATGGAGACGGTAAGCTGTACGTACGCATGAACGCTACTTTCATTTATATTTCTTATTTAATGGGATGAAGTTATAATTATATAAAGGTATAATATAATTCCAATATAATATAATTTATAATACCATCTACTTCTTCCTTTATACATCCCACATATGGCATTAACGATTCAATTCTCTTTGAGGGGTGGTAGTCCGCACTTCCTAAAATGAAATTTTAGCGTTTACCCATAATGGAAATCATAAAGTATGCCACAAATGAGAAATTAATAAGCATAAGGAAATAATAAAAATAATACATATATCATATATGAAAATAGTGTCATCAAAATGGCCACCATTAGAGGTGTTAAAAGAATATTGAACAATCATCGTTTCGTGAGGCAGTATTTCGCCACCCACAGAAACAGTATGTTCTTTAACCATTAGACGAATGTGTGTGTATTTTTAAACCAAATACATATCATAACAACATACTAGAATATTGTAGATACTTTTTTTGTTACAAAATAAATGAATAAACAGAGATTAGGGGGTTGGAGAAGCAAAATAAAACAAAACACCATTAGAGAAGACATTACCTTAAAATCGGGTAACTCTTTTTAATTTGAGCCAAACTCTTCCTTGGGAAGCATTCAGCCAAATGTGAGGCTTCTAGGAGTAAGATAGGGAAGTTGGGAGAGTTTTTGGGCAGAGTTTGGCCATTCCAATGGGCTTGAAAGTGTGAATGTGGTGGTAGAGGTGGGGGCCTTTTATAAGAGGGGAGGAGGGGCACTCTTGGAAAGTAATGAAATGTTACTTTATTATACAATGATTTTCGGATTATAAAGGTCCAAAACATATATAATTAGAGGATATGGTGATAAGGGTTCGAAATATTCCCATACAATAGGCTTTGGTGAAGTGTAATGCTTAGATTTTACATTATCCTTCCACTTTATTAAAATCGTTAATTAATGAGGTAATCGCTGCATCATCATGGTGTCATAAATAATTTAATTTATATAATGTCTAAAAATTATAAAAAAACTATAATTATGTGGGAAATATTTTTAGATTTCTAATGAATATTTTTAGTCAAAAATATGAATTGTATAAACCCATTTAAATATTGTTTCAGTAAAACAACTCTTGTTTGTGACATTTTTATTTTAACATTAAATAAAAAGTTTTTAATGTCATTTTCCTACCAAAGTGGCTCCATGGGGTCCCCAAGATGACCCATGGATTGCCTTGGTCAGCCATGACTCATCAAATAGGGGTAGGACAAGTGTAAAGGTATTTTCATATCTTTATAATATCATTTTTACCTTAAATTTCACTAATTACCTTTAATCACGATTAATTAAACTTAAAAGTTACTATTCACCAAAAAATTATTTTAATCCCAATTGAACCAAATTTTACTTCCTAATGACAACCATGTATGTCAGATTTTTGGAAATCAAATCACAGAAGCGGTAATGTTTCATTTAAACGAAAAATCAGTTTTTTAACTACCACTTAGTGGTTTCACTATTCATCAAAAATCGAAGTTTTTCAGAACAATGCCAAAATTTCACCCTAAGATATAATTGATATTCAGAATTTAAAAATGATTTCTATTTTAAAAAATTCCAAACATACAATTTTCATTAATTAATTTTATAATTAATTCCCGCTGTCACAACAAATAGCGTGTTTTTTAGAAACAATATATATCAAAAGATTGACAATTGTTTATGTCCAATTTCAAAGTGAAATTAATTCTAATGAACACCATTGGATATAAGGGTATAAATATATTCTAATTATAATTTAAAGCAACTAAATAGACTAATTTATCACTATAAATTATTTTGATTGAAAAAGTTATTTTAAGTATTTTTCACTATTCATAAATATTTGGAAGTTCTTAGAAAATTACAAAAAATTCAACATTGGCTAACATCGATATTAAGAATAAAAAAATGAAGTACATTTTGAAATATAAAATTTCTATAAATTTAAAAAGTGGTTTTTATTATTCATAACGGCTACTTTGATTAGTCGCGGTGTGTTAGAATCTCAAACTTGCGTACAATGCAAGCTATTGCATTATTGAAAGAGAGGCGTATTGTGGAAGCTCAGGGTGTTACACATATAGTAATACATTAGTTTTAAAATGTCAAAGTGTCTTCCATATGTATAGTTGTACTTCTAGAATGAAAACTTCTTCCTTCATTTCTAAAATGTTATATTGAGAATTTTCCAAAGGCTAGAACATTACTAGTACCTATTATTATTACAAATGTTTTTTAATGTATAAAATATCTTCATCATCTATCATTAGTGGTTTCTCCACTTCGTCCGACCTATGTGGATTATTCTTGATTGTTTTATTAAAAAAATGGAATCAATCATTTTTTCCACTATTGTGTTAGAAGAAAAATGAACCAGGGGTGGTTTGGAGATTGACTATTATAATAATATGTCTTCTAATTGAGAAAGTATTTCACCCTTTAATGAAAGGCAATCAAACATGACTATCCTTATATTGGAAATTATCTCAAGATAAGAGGTCTTTCTCATTTCTACATTTTCAATTATAGAATTATCATGAAAATGGAAAATACTAATACAAATATAGCTTTTGTAGCTAATTCCATTATGAGGAGGACAACCATGTTGGATTATAGAAAAGGATAAATCCTCTTGATCCTTGGTATTTTGGCCACGTGAAGGGTTGTCGTAGCTCTTATCTAGTTATAGGATCACTAGATAGACCAAATTTTTTTGTAGAAACCTTCCTGATGAAGTGATCTATGGGGAACATTATAAGTACTTCTATAAATTGGTAATGAAAGGATATGATATTGAGATGCAACAAATAAATGTCTGAGGGAATCATGAACTCCAACATTAAGGGGAGCTAGATCATAGCTTGGATCTTGATTTTCCAACTGTGTTTGGAAAGTCTTATTCATGGATACTCTCTTACACTTAGTTGGGTACACTTATAGGGAAAATTTGTCATAATTTTGAGGTGTATGTTCCTACCTTGGAGTGATCATTATAATTGGCCGATTACCTTTAATTGTAGAGGATGTATTTTCTCGATCATGTTGTCTATATGATATGAGGGTGTATACCATATAACCCTCTTGGACTTGAGTTGAGGTATGTATCTGCACTAGGATGGCATGTTGATGTGTCATCCTAGATGTGGGGATATATTTATGAGTTTGTACGCCTGATACTTCTAAATTTGTTATGATATTCTGGAATGATTTCAGAATAAGGGTAATAATTTGTGTTTTCCCATTCATTTTTGCTAAGATATGTTTGGTGAGCTCAAAGGATGGAACGAGAATATATGTTCATTCCACATCAGGAGTACATGTATGTACCTTCTTCTGGCCTCCTTTTCCTACCAATGGATACTGATAGAACTCATGTATGGGGGGTAGAGAGTTGAGTCTAACCCTGATTTTCATCAAAGCATTCTGACTGACTTCTCTAGGTGATGTCAAATGAGATTGTTGGCAGGCTTGAGGAATGCTGGCAAGAGTATGTGTGGGCTGGTTGTTTAACATAAAGAATGGTTGAAGAACTTCTTTAAATACTAGCAGACAAGACTGTTGAAATAATTGGTGATAGTAATAATGTGTATGTTCTTATTTAGCAGTTGCCACCAAAATTGATTTGTATGATTTCACAAATTCAGTTAGATGAGCTTGTTGACTGGCTGATAATTTGCTAATATTTGTATGTGTCTATTCATGGTACTCCACCAAATTCTCTTGGCATGATTTTTGAGTTGATGTCAGATGAGTCTACTGGGCAGTGGGATCAGGACGAACAAGTGTATGTGACTGCTCATTTTTTCCATCAAATTATGTTGATGGACTTATCCAGAGGAGGAAAGGGTAAGAACCTATGACCTCTTGTCCGGACATTGTCCCATATGGTTCATCTTTCATGCCCGAGTCTGAGAGACCTGGGCCGACCCTCCAGAGCGAACACCCCATCATGTTAGTGGTTCACTGTCGTTCGATTATGTGGGTTGAAATTTTTGGCGGGGTTCCTCGAGAAGGACCATTGTATTTTGGAATTGAGGCCCTGAGTGACCTCTTGATTCACCTCACTATAGTACGGAAGGGACTGGTTGTTTCATATTAGGGATATGAACCTGAAATGGTTGAATATGGTGGTTTTCACCATCTTCTTCTTGACCATCAGTTGTCATTGTCTAGATGATCATGGAGTGAAATTAACCTCGAGATCTTGTCATTCAGCCTCCATGTTTGGGATTGTACCATGTTGATGGTACTCCCTTATCATCACGTAGGAGACCCATCATTGAAGACTATGTCTGGGTGATTATGTCCTTCCAGCAGACGATGATGTATCTTGAGTAGCATATGTGACAATCATGGGTGTAAACATGAAGGAATCCATTTTGGAGTGAAGGGAGTTCTGAGGAAAAAAACATGAAACAACAAAAAACTCCATTAAAGAATCACCTTTTATATGGATACATCCATTATTGATTCCTTTTTATAGACTTCTATTATCAGTTTATTGGGGCCTGATAGGTGGGTAACATTATTAACATGGTTAACGATTCAAGTCGGGTTCACCATTTGTGTTTTGTAGCTTCTTGAAATGTGTGTTCTGGTTTATGAATCACGACATCTAGGATTTTTCAATTGGTTGTATTCATGAAATCAAAAACATCCAATTTTTCTATATCCAACATAAACATTCTTTCCAAATGTAGGTGTTCATTAATATTGAAAATTATAGTACTTGAGAACATGAATTGGTCGAGGGTATGGAAGGTAGGACTCATCATACCCTTTTTGGGGGAATTATTGTCTACTCTGAGACACTTTTTATAAATATAAGATATTTTCACGAGTCCTTATTAATTCAAAAAGTATAAAAAAAATTTCCCTTGGAATTTTCCATCATATATAACATTTTTAAAATTTATAATCATCTACATGTATTTGAGTTTATTTATTAAGGGTGATATCCATGTGTATTCAAATTTCTCCATCAATGGTATTCTCTCTTATACTATATACATATTCTATTAATCATATTTTAGATGATACTAGTTTTCAATCCACATAGTGGGGTACTTTGGAATTTACTATCCTTTAGGGAGACAAATGTTTGTTTTGATATTGGGATCATACCCATAAAATGGGGTACCTACATATCCTTGTGAAAGATATCAGAACCCTCTTAGTTCGGTGTTGCATAATGGGACACCTCATACCTTTTATGGCCATGTAATAAAGACATATAAAAAGGTTTTTAGTCAATGTATGGTGTGACACTTATGCCTAAGCAACCGAAGGAACATGGAAAGGATATGGGTTTCCTATTAGAAATTTTACCCTATTAGGAATATCGTCCAGGAAGAACATGGTTGATTTGAAGCCTCGGGTTTGAACTTCATGGACTTATTATGTATCCCTTATATATGGAAATCAAATCCCATGTAGTTTGATTTTTCTTCCAGGATAGTATAGTCCTTTGAGAGGAATGTGTTTCAGATTACTTCTTGAAAGGATTCCCTGATAATTTTGGGGTTTAATTTGGGGAATATTCTTAAGGAGGATCCACAGATTAAAGGAATTAAGGTTGGATTACTAGAAAGGGTATTTAGTGAGCTCATTCCCTGAGAAGGCTTCTTACGTATTCTAGTTGGAACATGAATTATATAATTTCTAGTTCACTTATTATGTTCGAGATTGTGCATAAGATCTACCCATTAGAGGGGATCGAATTTTGTACATACTTTTGGATGGTCACCCTTTTGATCTCTTTACTTCAATCTTGTGTCCTACATATCCTGTTTTGAACATGACTCAGATTTTTCATAATTCTAGGAATCTTGCAGAAATGTTGGGATCATGAAAAATCTTTAATCCCACATGAGTCATGATCAGTGTGGGAAACAAGAAGAGTTCAATGATTCAAGAAAGTCACTCACAATATTCCTCCTCTTCTAGTGGAAGAGGGAGCGCCTACAACAACCAGTGTGGATGAAGCTGAGTCTACTAGATAAGAGGGTGAGGCAAAGATCCTTACCTCTCTTAAATTTACAATGGACTGGGGTCCAAGGAAAGGAAGGAGTGAAGGATTAAGAAGTCTAGAGGAGGAATACAACAACCTCATTCTTGAAATATTAAGGGCTTACACCAGGATGGATACCCTAAAATGGATCTGGGTAGGGTGGGAGTCTTTTCTATTTATTGAATGGAAAAGCAACTGTGGACCATACCTTCCCTACTAGAGACCTAAGGTTCCATGTCTTACAGACGAGAAGGGGAGGTCAGAACCAAAACCCCAATCCTCTAAATTGGGAGCATCCCATCATTGATCCTGGGAGAATGGTCCATTTGATTGTGGATATACAAAACCAATGACACACCATAAATTATAACCCCATCGTAAAGAAATGTGGGGAACCTATAACTATGGTTATAGAAACCCAAATAAGAGACACTCATTTGTGACTTTCCCAAGGGTTTGATAAGTCAAAAGTTTTTTTAAGGTCTCAATAGAATCCTTTTCATACACGAGAGCAGATAAATAAGAATCCTTTCCATGATTGTCTTTTAAGAGGGGTTATTGAATTGTAGACAAAAGAGAGTAGTTGAATCATATAAAGGCGGACAAGTAGGTACTTCTGTACAAGAATGGGTGCGCATGTAGGCTTGGGCGACCTGATTTTAACTTTAGTAATGAACAAACTATATGTAAATACATGGGGGAGACCTCACTCAATAATTTATAAGTATTTGAAGGTATTCCATGATGTGGGGAGATCATGTTCTTCTGAGAGGAATAGATGGCACGCAAGTGTTTCTACATCCAGGAGGTTTTTCACTTTTGGCATGCAGGTGTTAGGAATTTCAAACACTAAAATGAGTTATGTCATTTGGTCATCCTACAATTTATCTACATTAGGTATTAAGAAACTAAATTTAATGTTTTGGTAGAATTGGGTGAAGAAAATTGTCGACCGGAGATGTAATTAGGCTTTAGAGAGATTTATCCTTACAAATGAAGTCTCCAAGGGTCTATTTATAAGAAATATAGGACCCTATGTGAAATGAGATTTGGGAACGCAAGTGGGTTTCCCACCAACTTTTTGGAGTGCAAGTGGTTGTGCACATGATGAGTGGCACCCATGTAGGCTTCCGCACCACTGGTGATTTGGAATAACTAGGGAGCCGCTTTGAGAACTTAGCGAAAATAAATTATTTATTCAGCTCTATCATGGTGGTGAGTATGTATTTGCGTGCAGCTACCATAGGCATTTCTTTACATACATATCCAGATTTATTTGTGAATACCATGGGGGTGTGCCCTTATACCTCTTCTTCGGCTCATTACTGGCCGTTGGTCTTGGCCCTTCGGGTCGGTTCCTTCGCTACCATCACGGACACCCCTGAAATATGATTAGTCACACCACAAACTTTTCAATCCCAGTTGTTGTATTTTAATAGAATGTTCTTGGAACATATTTCATGGTGTCTACAATCTAACATCATCAAGCTGACTGAGGGTTAGATCTATGCAGAATGGATTTTTAGTGATTTCAGCCCCTCATGTGAGCTTTCTGGTATATAGGTATAGTTTTTTCACATTCTCTTCATGCTCTGCAATATTCATTTATGAATTTGAACAACCCAATGCTATGGTGTTTTTTATTTTGAAGATGATATATATCGATCCTTCTACTAAAGAGATTTATCGTTCCTAAAAGTGTATGATTGTGGTTACTACATATTATTTATTTTTAATTTTAATCAAAATTAATGTTTTAACTATTTTAATTTCAAATCAAATTTGAAGGAGGTATATAAGTATGTGACATCTCACACACATGATAATATTCCGGATGATGCTAATGGTCAATACACTAGCATGATAGGTTTTGATGAGGTATCTTTTTTGTAGGCATCCTATTATGGTACCAAAAAAGGCCGATTGGTTGGTATCATTTCATTATTGATGTAATTCAATTACTATAGAACTGTTGAATGGTCATTTTCCAATTCAATTGAAGCATATATAGTGTTTTCATCATCGTATATAGAGTATTATGAGAAACTAAAATGTCAAAAGAATGTTTTAGTGAGACTTTATAGATGGAAAGAGGAGCTTCATTAACAACAACAGGTGGTGGTGGAGTAGTAGAATAGATGTATAGAGTAGTGGTATGAGATGTCCATGGGGTACATGTAATGAATTTTTTGAGGTATACAGAGGGATTTAACTGTACCAGTTCTTCTAGATGATCCACCACTTCCACATGTATTGATGATATATGTTCATAGAAAAAACATTATGACGAGTTTTGGAAAAATATATTATGTGTAATATATCTATTACTTCAGATGTCTACAGATTTATATATTACATTTGTTATTGTTTTTAATGTTTTTTTATTTTTTAATATATTTTTATTTTATTTTCTGTTTTTTAAATCATAATAGTATTTTCATTACGGTGTATTATTTCCAATGAATAAGTACTTCCATAGTGATAACATATTAGTAAGGAAATTCCTATTTCGTCACAAATGATAAAAAATTATATGTGTTTAAATACTATTTATGAAAATACATTCTTCCAATGATAAAAAATAGAATGTCTATCACAAAAATAATGTCTTCTGATGCCATTTTCGGCCATAGGTCAATTCGGATAGGGTCTTATCACGATTGACCCATCGTTAACATCTCCATTCATAATTTTTCAAGATGAAAACATGACTCCTCTCTGTAGGTTTTAATTTTAGTATGGATACCCTGTGTTGATAAGTCATTGCGATGTAGTTATCAATCGCAATACCCCTACTATAGTGTCATTCAACCCTATAACACATGTCCTCTTGACTCGATCGATTAGAAAAAATTTTAATTCTTATATATAAGTGTACTATATTAAATATTCACTTGAAACACATAAATATGGTTAGTATACGTCCTTTCCTCATCAGATCATGACCCCCACCCCCTCCAAAATTTCTCTTAAATGCTTGGAACATCTAATCAGTTCGTAAAAATACATAAGAGTACCTACAAGACTCATAAATATATTACTTTTCCAAATCCAACTATCTCTGAAACTCATCATTCAATGGTACCCTTTGTAAATGATGAGACAAGTTCTCCATGAATAGAGAAAGAAAAAATCCTTACAAACAAATAATGATTAATCTGCATGTTTTAGACACAACAAAGTGCTTTTAGTGAGTGTTATATTAAAATTTATTTTCACATATTGTTTCCTAAAACTACATTATGAGATATTTTATTGTTAAATTTAAAATTCATGTATTTAGATAAGAAGAACTGAAAACCATATATAAAGAAATATCTTCGCTGATGACATTGATATTCCCAAAACCCTATTCAAAGTGCATTTATTTGAATTGGATGATCCAAGTGTATAAAACCTATATAACTGATCCATAAAATATTGTTTGTTTGTCAAATTAAATAGATTTATTTTAGTGTTTCATAATGGTAAATCAATCATCTTGTGTTTTTCATCTAGATCACCCATGTTCCTTCAGTATTGATGGGGTTCTTCTCATTATTGATTGGGAGAGTTGCCGAAAATTCAAGAGAGGGAAATTTATTATTGACAATGATTCTCAAATATAAATTTTTAATTAATCCTAGAAAATAAAAATAACCATATATGTATAGAGCTCTGGTTTAGGTTATAATATTATTTAATTCTACACCAACTATTAAATAATATCATAGTATTTTTAAAAAAATCAAGCCATATGATTATTTAATTTTTTTTAATTATGGAATTCCAAAACATGGGAACTAATAAATATTATTATATCCATTGGGAAATTAATATATATAAACAGAGTCATCTTAGTCCATTATTCATCTTGTGTATTTATTGAATAACAAACTATAAATTTTATTTAAAAATAAATATTTTAATCCAAAATTTTTTTAAAAAAATATATTCAATATTAAATAAAATAATATATATGTATATATATATTACTTAATATCTTTTGAATAAATATTTATTTAATTTATGAAATCTATAAAACATGAATAAAATTATTCTTCAGTCTTTAGAATAATATTAATTCCATTGGTAAAATTCAGATAGAATTTAACTAAGCCCAATGGTAACACATATCGTGTGACCCTATAAGATTAATTTTCATGGACATTTGGAGGGATAGCCTAAAGTCTAACATTATTGTCTTAAATCAAGGAAACAAAGAGAAAGAACATAATGTCACAATGATTACGACCACATATTGATGATCACTATTTAGTATAACTCCACTATCTTAATATATCATCAAGAAGGTCACAAATTTGTGTCATCAACCTATAATCTTTGCATGTATTACTATTACAATTTGAAAAAAAATTAATTACATAGTGTCCTTGAATTTAATGTAATAGTTATATTGCAATTAATGGGCCAACATATCTACTTCTATATGCATGGAAGGGACATATCCTTTGTCAGATTATTAATTAAAAACATTTCATTTGTGATGCACCTAAATTATCTAGCTTCTCTATAAAAATTTTATCAAAAAGGTTAATAAAATAAATCTATGTGCACATGTCATAATTTTCATTAATAGTATTATTAAATTCTTAGCACTATTACACATGATCACATACAAAAATATCTGATGACACCGAAACACGTAGAATTCCTTCTAGAGGGAATGTTATCCTAATATCCCATCTTGGAGATTAACAATTGTGAACTTCATTTGAATTAGTTTCATTTACTTATCATTACGTGAACCAGATACTCAAGGGAACTATCACAACAAAGGTAGGTAAAAGGGTAAAAAACAATAAAGATGTTATTTATATTAATAGATAGTTTTTTGAATATAAATATATCAAAAGTAAAAAGTAGTTGGTTTTAATTCACCAATTCAAACAAAATCTCTTTTACACTGAAGAAATCTACTAATAAATGATTAGTACCAACATTTTAAAAATGCTTATGACATGTATAGATATAGTTCCAAGGCCAACCACATTTCCATGGGGGTGGTTGGTTAAGCCACATGTCTGGGTAGTGAATATGATTACTACAAAAAATAAAGTCATGTGAAATCCCTCAAGTAGTTATATAATTGATTATTCACCTCTTGTTCCCATGATAGAATCCTGATATCTTCACTAAATCCATAGTCGTATTATTTCATAAAATGATAAATATTTTTCTCTTGGTATAACTTAAAATTCAAGAGGGACACTATTAAAACTCTTATTAAGTTGCATCAGAAGATACAACATACTCGAATATTATAGATATGGAAACCATTAGTTGTAATAAGTTTTATAATTCATATAAATAATTCCATATCATTGATACTGTATTAAATTGATCTAAATTAATATAATTGATCAATTACCTTGATATACAATATATATACTTCTCCACACAATAAGAAATCATCCAGCTCTACCTTTCAAACTATTATCCTTGTTCTATATGTAAGTCTCTGATATAATGTTGTACGTATTTGATATTTACCTGTTATGATTTATGAATCAGTAATATCATATCATCATTAGGAATAATTTTTTATAAATTAATTTATGTAATTTACATATCTTATTGATATTTGTTGATGTCACTAACTCCTTTTAGTTTATCAAAGTTGAAATATACTATAGTTTCTCCTTTTGGCCACGTCATATAGACTTCTTCTATAAGGATTACTAAAAACAACATGGAATTTACAATCAATTTCCCAAAATGATCATCGTATAAATAATATTTGATAATTAAAATTCAAAAATCATTTTAGTCATGATTATATTTAAATATGTTTTGTTTTATTAATATGTAGGGGTGTTACCAATTTTTTTATTATACCAAATAAAACACTATAATTTTTCATGGATATGGGATTTGATTATGTGACCCATAATTATAGTGGGTATTAATCCCATAATAACATCTCTAGATGTCCAAAATCCTAGAGTTTTTTATCTTTCTATCTAACCTCATCCACATAATCTAGCGGGGCCACTAGCCCACCATCACAAATCACCTAGCTTACCATCACCAATTTTCAGGGGCACCACACAGTCCATTTTATCTTAAATACTCCCCAACCATATTAGGCCTTATTAATATTCAAAATTTAGAGTCCATGAATATTGATATATAGAGTCCATTACCTAAACTTATACATACTTTTATTCCATAAAATATTACCATTTACGCCTTTTTTAGGAATTTTAATCAATGAATTAAAATATATGTACAGTCTATCATGGTGAACCTAATTTAATTATATAGATATATATTCTTCTATATTATTTACCTTAGAAATACTCCTCCCACTAATTGTATTTAGTCCAATATCCTTATGTAATATCATGTTCATCTAGAGACTTAACCTGTATATGTTAAGTCAACTCCCACTATCTTTAAATACATGGGATTATTTTATGGAAATATAGTCATTCTTGAATAAACGTTAATTTCATCAATGGAAAAATAATCATTATCTTAGATGCACCTTAGAGTGTTGATGTTCGTTTGTAGAAAAGGATATTTTTAATCAAATGATTTTAATATAAAAACTATTTGTAGAGTCCTAATTTATTCTTATCATATCAAGGTTGATGTGAGGTCCATTATAAAATATAGTTAGATTATTGTTAGTTTCATCACTTATATTTTGAATATATATCATGGAAGGATTAATGGAAAATTTTAATTTATATAATATTCATCATTGATATTTTTTACTACCATAATGACTTTGACATATATAATGAAATTTGAGAACAAGATAACATTTAATCCACATATATGATCAATGATTACATGGATAAGATGTTCTCCAACAATCCAGCTAAAATAATCCTCAATCTTCACCAGTTTTACTCATTTACTTCACTAAGAAATTTTAAAATTTATTAAAGGATTATCATGAATTGTATATTATTACCTTTAACATTAGAATGGTTCTTGTTAACTTGCTGAACTAACTATAACAGGGTCTGTAACAAATATTTATTTAAAATGGTTTCTTTATCTAAAACATGATAAGTATTTTCTTTATGTTCAATATCATGGATAAATGGAGATTGAAAAACATTATCGGGTGTAAAATGGTAAACTAATTTTAGTTTTAGTTTATAAATAATTTTTATTCTACAATAATGTAAGAGTCTTATATTTTATATTCATAATTTATTACAAAGGATTTTTGTAATGTCCTGGATTTTTTAATGTATTATTTTAAATCTTATATGGGAATTAATTTGAGACCAGGCTCTGAGGCAGCGTGCGGTTCTGAGGCCCGGTGAGCCCGAAACAAATGTTTGAATTCAATTTAATAATTAAATAATGCGTGGGTGCGATTTTCCTGAAAAAGTGTAATAACTATTAAAGGGGTGATCAGATCAAAAATCTAAGGCCACCATTGCGTTCAGAACAGCGTTTT
Source organism: Viscum album (assembly GCA_963277665.1). NCBI lineage: Eukaryota > Viridiplantae > Streptophyta > Magnoliopsida > Santalales > Viscaceae > Viscum > Viscum album. The sequence continues at coordinate 1,104,832,260 of OY728126.1, forward strand.
TACCTTAGGTAAGGCCTAACATCGGTCGGCGCAGGTCAGTAGTAAAATCTGGTTTTTGGACGCAACCGTAATAAAATATTTTATTAAAATATTTTATTTAAATCTTTGTTACAATGAAATACCATATCTTTTTAAATGGAGATTTCACAGGGGATCATGGTTACAATTTCCATAACCCTAAAACCCCTGGCGGCTCTAGAGGCTCTGAAGGAAACCTCCCAATGCGGCGATGACAACGCAGCAACCAGATCATCGCCGACGAACGTCATGAAATCGAGGTAGGATGTTTAAATTGTGTTTTCTTCCCCGTTCATGATTTCTATGACAAATGTGGGCTAATCTACGAACAAATTAGTTTTTGGATCGATCATTCTTGCGAGATGGGCTTTTGCGGGGATTCTGGGAGATTAAATCCATGATTATTATCTATTGTTGATCTTTTCTGCTCTGTTTTATCCTATTAACGGGAGCAGATCAACACCGTGACGAATGATGGCGGAGGTTCGTTCCTCAATTTTTTTTTCATTGGATTTCTCCCCTTTCTCCCCTTCGCGTTCTTCGCATTCTTCGTGGGGCGATGAACAATGGATCGTTGCACATCTGTTTTGCAATGCAACGATCCGAGATTGTGGATCTAACCCCGAAGCAGTGTCACAGAGGTGCGACGACAGTTTTGGAAAGCGATTCGAAGCGGATCGAGGGATACAAGTGTTCGGGTGTTTTTCTTCAGATGGATCGTTTGACGTTTATGATCTGTTTTAAGAGAAAAAAACACCTGTTACAATGTTCTTGTGACGAAATGAACCAATCCCTGGAGTATCGGGATGAACGGACAAGAAACCGAGATCCGGAGGTTCAGCCGCAATGTGAGGAAGAAGACAGAGTTTCTGGAAAAATCCCGACTACACGCTGTGTAGTATGGGATACACGGCGTGTGTTTGTCGGTGGACCACATGGCGTGTAATCTGGGAGACACGGACACGGGAAGGGTACACATCCAAGGACACGTTGTGTATACCTCTCCCCTGCCAGACCAGGCAAGATACACGAGATACCCCGTGTACTGGTACACGGGTAGGCGACACAGACACGGGTAGAGACTATGTACGGGCACATGGCCAGTGTACATGGAGTGAGCCCCTTGTGCTAGGACATGGCGTGTTATCTTTCTACATGTCGTGTAGTTTCTTTCTAACCAACAATCTGAGTGACACGGGCCATTTACACGGGCAGTACCCAGAGTCTGGAACACGCCGTGTACTTTTCTACACACTGTGTAGTCGAGTTTTCCACATATCGGACAGACGACACAGGCCGTTTACATGGGCAGTACCTGGGGTCAAGGCACAGGGCTTGAAGTCATACTACACACTGTGTGATATTTTCATCAAGGCTTGAGCTACTTGCCTTCTGCGACTTGGACTAGTTTTCGTAGGGTTCGTGCCCTTGGTCCTTTCCCTGAAGGTTTTGGTATCATTTTCTTTACACAGAAGTATGATCCCTTCAGCAGAACTTCCTGAATAGAGTTGTTGGAATCCCCTCTGTGTGACCTAGATTTGGATCCTCTATTCATTCCTGGAACCCTAGGTTGAGTTCTTGGTATCAACGGGACCAACATTACTTGGGCGCCGACCCTCTTCTTAGCGTATTAGCTCAGACTGAGTTCTTGGAATATCCCCATGACATGTTCGTGATCCTCATATAAGAATCATAATCCATTCGTACTTGCGGAGTGTGTTATCCCGGAGCGAGTACTTCGCGTCTCTCTCTCTTCAGACCTAGGGGTGTGTTCTCCATGTTATGTGCTTAGTGGAAATCTTCGAGTTGGATCCTAGAGGTGGTATTCACGATAGTCGATTGTGCATGAGTATATCTAGATATTCTAGTGGTATTTTATTTAGACATATAATTTGTGGAGCTGATTGTATCTTTCCTCTGTGGTATTTACATTTTTGTATTTCCTTTGTGGTTTCGCGGTTTCTTACTGGGTATTGTTATACTCACCCCTGCACGGGCTTTTCCCACACGTGTCATGTCTTGTGAAGATGAGCGAGCCTTTGATAGGATTCTAGGCGGACCAGGACCGGACGGTACTCAGTGAGATCATACCGGCCGAGGTGTGTCCCAACGGCTACAGACAACAGTCTCAACACCTTTCTTACATGTTGGACTTTGATACAAACATTCTTTTTTTGGGCTTTTACTTTTAGCCTTGGGTTTACTTTCTTGCACTTTACATTCCTGTCATGCTCTTTGGTTGGGTTTTAGTGTATGCATGCATCTGTTTAGTTTTTATTAGATTTTACTATTCAGCATTGTGAGCAAGGAGATGTGTGTGCGTGTGTACGGGTTTATAGGCAATGCCTCCCATGTCAGTAGTACACCTACTCAGTGCTACTCACAAGCCCCTGGCCTATTGGAGGCTGGTTTGGGGAGTTACGGCTCAGGCCCCACTAGGACGTGTTGGGACAGAGAGGTATCAAAGGTGGTCGGTACTACCTTAGGTCCAAGAGTCTGTGAGTTGGTTTGGGGAAATAGTGTTAAGTGTTTCGAGTTCGGTTTTTAGGCCAGGGACCCCAGTGTTGGTGCGGGCGGCTGACGTATCCATACACCAGGACTCTGATAACTTTCTTTTCGACTCGTAACATTAGAACACTAGTTACAGGGAAAATAATGGTACATTCATCATATAGGAATGAGTTTTGGTTTCCATGTCCTTTTTGAGTCAGCTCTCCAGGTATACTCACTGATTGAGATAAATCTTGTTTCGTTATAGGATGCCTCCGCGACGCGCACCCACTAGGATCCAGCAGCTCGATCACGAGGATGACCCCCTCACTGATGAAGCTTTGATATAGGGACCAAATCCCCTAGTTTTACCACCAAGTGGTGTGCCGGTTATCTCGCCACCTGTGGATAAGTGTTTAATGCCTGCTGTACCAGTAGAGGAGGAGCGCATGCTGAGCGCACTCCTTGAGTTTCAGAGATAGAGACCCCTCAGGATTCAAAACGATCCTGACCCTCAGGCAGCAGAGGACTGGCTTGAGGTGGTGGCTAGAGTCTTCCATTTGATCAGGACACCAGCAGACCAGGTGGTGATCCTGGCAGTGAGCCTTCTGCAGGGCTTGGTAGATCGATGGTGGAGTTTGGTTATCCAGACTCATGACGAGGCGACTCTTTCATGGTCGGAGTTTGAGCGTCTCTTCAGAGAGGAGTTTTCATCTGTTACACTGAGAGCAGTGCACATAAATGAACTTCTTCAGCTCCAGCATGGAACCATGACGGTGCCTAACTATTCGTCAAGGTTTACCGACCTCTCACGGTACTCGATGGATATGGTCAGAGTTCAGTACATCAGAGCTCGGACTTTCGAGCGGAGCTTACACAGAGATATCTGAGCTAACATTGTCCCTATGAGCATTCCTACTTATGCTGGGGTGCTTGAGTGGGCTTTGGTGGTCGAGATATTCTTGGCAGAACAGAGACAACCGGCATATGTTAGTAGTGGGCGAGTTAAAGTAGAAACCTTGATAGCAGGGAGTCGACGTCAAGGACCCCAGCATAGGAGACGTTTTCAGAGGAGATCCCAGGACAGGGTATCCATTGTACAGGGTTCACAGGGCACATCCAGTCAGCCTTGAGAGAGGCGGTGCTACTCATGTGATGGTAGGGGACATCTCGCTCGAGATTGTCCGACCCGCCATACTACTGACACAGGAGCAGTGGATAGACCACTGAGCCAGAGGCAACATGTGGAGCAGGCAGATCTGCAGGGAATTGGACGTGGTAGGGGAGCAGAGAGAGCAGCTGGAGGTGGATGGTGTTTTGATCTTTTACCAACACCACCCCCAGGAGGTCCACCCTATGCTTAGGGAGCTGGTGGACAGAGGCAGGGACAACTGCTGGCAGCAGAGGCTTATGACCTAGGTACTCTCGGAAAGATTAGATGTACTATCTATGTCTTTTCAACCTTGGCTACCGTATTGATAGGAATATGTGCTAGTCATTCATTTCCAGATGCTTATGGTGTTCGAGACCTTGAGATTATGGTTGAGCCGTTGACTCGACCCTTACGCTAAGAGACACCGACTGGAGAAGATTCAGAGATCAAACACATCTGTAAACAATGTGACCCGACCCGTAGAGGTGAGAGTTTCGGTTGGAACCTCTTGGTGGTAGTTTGGAGGCCTTATGATGTCATTTTGGGTATGGATTGGCTATCCAGAATTCATGACCATATTGAATGTTTTAGGTGAAGAGTGTGGTGTGTCCGCAGTGATGCAATGAGGTTCTCTTTTGTCGGTGAAAGAGAGACACATGCAGCGTAGGATGGACTCGTGCATAGGAGGGCACAACCGATTTCACATCTGTTGGCTAGCCTAGCCCTTGGTGCAACAGATGTTATGAGTTTCTAGTTTCCAGAAGTAGTGGCTGAGTATGAGGACGTCTTCCTGTAGGATGCCCCCGGGCTACCTCCCCGTCGGGAGATAGATTTATTCATTGAGTTGCAACCCGGGATGACACTGATATCAGCATCAGCATATCGGATGGCTCCTGTAGAGCTTCGTGAGCTGAGAGTGCAGCTGGACGACTTCTAGAATTAGGGCTTTGTGAGACCCAGTGTTTCACCTTGGACGGCCCCGGAGATGTTTTCCAAGAAGGCAGACGGGAGCTTGAGGCTATGTGTGGATTATCAGTGCTTGAATCAGGTGACCGTAAATAATTGGTATCCACTACCATGGATCGATGACCTCTTCAACCAGTTGAGAGGGGCACAATGGTTCTCGAAGGTTGATCTACGATCAGGGTATCACCAGTTGCGAGTATGGGAGGAGGATATACTGAAGACGGCTTTCAGATGTCGCTATGGTCACTATGATAACATGGTGATGTCCTTCAGCATGACGAACGCCCCGATGGTGTTCATGGGGCTCATGAACCAGATCATTCATCCCTATCTAGACTGGTTTGTAGTGGTCTTCATCGATGATATCCGTATGTACTCTACGTCCGAGGAGGAGCACGCAAGACACCTAACAATGGTTCTGTACACAATCTGAGAGCACCAGAGTGTATGGGAAACTCTAAAAGTTTCAGTTCTTGTTACAAGTGGTCAGCTTTCTGGGACACGTTATCTTAGCAGATGGTGTAGCAGTGGACCTAGCCATGGTTAAAGCAGTGCTAGCATGGGAGCCACCCAGGAGCGTGACAGAGGTGCGGAGTTTCCATTGGTTGGCAGGATACTATCGGAATTCATCCTTGATTTCTCCAGGATTAAATCACCCATGAGAGCTTTGACCAGAAAGGGGAAGCCTTTCGTGTGGACTGAGAGATGCCAGCAATATTTCCAGTAGTTGAAGGAGAGTTTGACGAGTGCCTCGATCTTGAGGTTACTGGAGGAGGGTGTCGAGTACATAGTGTTCTACGATGCATCAGGAACCAAGCGTGGTTGTGTCTTGATGCAGAGGAAAGCGGTGATTTCCTATGAATCATGTCAGTTAAAGCCACACGAGCAGAACTACGTGACACATGATCTTGAGTTGGCAGCAGTAGTCTTCACATTGAAGATGTGGTGGCACTTCTGATGGGTGACCAGTTTACCATCTACTCTGATCACAAGAGTCTCAGATATATCATTTCTCAGAAGGATCTGAATCTGAGATAGAGTATAATGCTTTAGTTCCTCCAGAATTATGACTTTGAAATCATTTATACTCCTGGGAAGGGGAACGTAGTGGCGGATGTTCTCAGCAGTAAATCCAGTTCGCAGTTGCTGGATGAGGTGACTAGGAAGTTGGCCTCCTTAAAGTTATCCTTTGTGTATGGAGATGAGGGAGCATACCTTCAGACGATGTTTGTTACCCCTCCACTCTTACAGTGAGTCAGGGGAGCATAGCGTGTGGATACTAGCTGTGAGACTCTAGGTGCTCAGATATCCACAGGTGATGCTATTGAATGATATTCAGAATGTGGGGAGCACAATGTTCTTTTCAGAGGGAACACGGTAGTACCAGTGAAGTTTTGGGAAGGGGTTCTGAGGGATTTCCATACATCCCCTTATTCAGTGCATCCAGGCATGGAAAAGATGTATCAGGACCTCTGACGTTAGTTCTGGTGGCCAGGAATGAAGAAGTGTGTGGCAGAGTTTGGTTCTCGGTACCTTACTTGTCACCAAGTAAAGGTTGAGCACCAGGTGCCAGTGGGTTTGACTCAACCCCTTGAGGTGCCAGAGTGGAAGAGGGACATGATATTTATGGAATTCATGATGGGTTTACCACGTATGTCCATGGGACACGATGCCATCTGGGTGATCGTTGATCGACTCACCAAGTCGGCCCACTTCCTAGCCATACAAGATCAGAGTTCTAATGGAGAGCTCGGGAGGCCTCTATGTTCAAGAGATAGTCCAACTTCATGGAGTTCCATCCACGATTGTCTCAGATCGTGATGCTCGCTTCACATCCTGGTTTTTAGAAGGGATTGCAGGAAGCATTTGGGACTCAGTTACGCATGAGCACAGCGTTCCATCCCCATACTGAAGGTCAGACAGAGCAGACCATTCAAGTTTTGGAAGATATTCTTAGATCTTGTATACTTGACTATGGTCGTATATAGGAGGATCACCTACCACTGGTGGAATTTGCTTATAACAACAGTTAACATTCCACTATTGGTATGGAACCATTCGAGGCTCTATACGGGCGACCCTGCAGGTCTCCACTTTGTTGGACTGACCCGTGAGAGTCAGCACTCATGGTCCTAGAGATGGTGGGAGCTACTACAGAGAAGGTGCAGGTCATCCAGAAGTAGATGAAGACTGCACAGAGTCAGTAGAAGTCATATGCTAACAGAAGGCGGCGGCCCTTGGAGTTCGAGGAGGGAGACCATGTGTTCTTTTATGTCTGACCTCGACCGGGATTGTATAGATTTGGCCAAGGCGGCAAGCTCTCTCCGAGGTTCGTTGGCCCTTTCCAGATTTTGAGTAGAGTTGTCGTGGTAGTGTATCTCTTGGCTCTACCTCCTTAGATAGACCGGTTACACAATGCCTTCAATGTGTCACAACTACGGAGGTACGTGCATGATCCATCGCATGTCATTGACTGGGGAGAGCTGGACAACGATGATGGAGCGACCATTGCTGAGTACCCAGTGGAGATCGAGGACCGACTAGATAATATCTTTTGTGGGTGAGCAATTCCCTTGGTGCATGTCTGGTGGCATCATAGAAATATCCAGGAGAGCACGTGGGAGAGGAATGCTCCGATTTGCGTGTAGTACCCACATCTTTTTGAGTAGCCTTTGTTTTGGCTTTTCGGGGACGTAAAATCCATATGGTGGGTGTGATGTAATGACCTGGATTCTTCCATGTATTATTTCTAATCTTATATGGAAATTAATTTGTGACCAGGACCTAAGGCGGTGTGCCGTTCTGAGGCCCGGTGAGCCTGGAAAAAATGCTTGAAATCAATATAATAATTAAATAACATGTTCAGGTGGTTTTTCTGAAAAAGTGGAATAACTCCTAAACGGGTGCTCAGATCAAAAATCCAAGGGCACCATTGCATTCAGAATAGCGTCTTTACCTTTGGTGAGGCCTAACATTGGTCGGCGCAGATCGGTAGTAAAATCTGGATTTTGGACACGACCATAATAAAATATTTTATTAAAATATTTTATTTAAATCTTTGTTACATTGAAATCCCTTATCTTTTTCAATGAAAATTTCACAGGGGATCAGGGATACAATTTCCATAACCCTAAAACCATTGGCAGCTCTGGAGGCTCTGGTGGAAACCACCCAACGTGGAAACAATGACGTAGCTACCAGATCATCGCCGACAATCGCCACAAAATCTTGGTAGGACGTTTAAATTGTGTTTTCTTCCCCGTTCTTGATTTCTACGACGAATGCTGGCTAATCCATGAACAGATTAGTCTATGGATCGATCTTTCATACGGGATGGGCTTTTTTGGGGATTCTAAGAGATTCAATCCATGATGATTCTCTGTTGTTGATCTTTTAGGCTCCGTTTTATCCTATTAACGGGAGCGGATCAACCCCATGATGAACGACAGCGGAGGTTCATTCTTCAATTTTTGTTTCATTGGATTTCTGCCCTTTCACTCCTTCGCGTTCTTCGTGTTCATTGCATGGCAATGAACAACGGATCATTGCAAAACCATTCTGTGACACAATGATCCGAGATTGTGGATCCAACCCCGAAGCGGTTTCACGGAGGTGCGACGATGGTTTCGACAAGCGATTCGTAGCGGATCAGGAGATAAGAGTATTCGGGCGTTTTTCTTCAGATCGATTGTTCGACGTTTATGATCCGTTTTAAGAGCCGAAAACACCCGTTATGATGTTCATGGGACTAAACGAACCAATCCATGGATTATCGGGACAACCAGACAAGAAACCGAGATCCGGAGGTTCAGCCGCGGTGTGAGGAAGAAGAAGACGTTTCTAGAAAAATCTCGACTACACGCCGTGTAGTATGGGATACACAGAGTGTGTTCGTCTGTGGACCACATGGTGTGTACTCTGGGGATACATGGACACAGGTAGGTTACACAGCCAAGGACATGCCGTGTATACCTCTCCCCGGCCAGACCCAGCAAGATACACGAGATACCCCGTGTACTGGTACACGGGCAGGCAACACAGACACGGGCAGAGACCGTGTACGGGAACATGGCCAGCATACACGGAGCGTGCCCCAGGTGCTCGTACATGTCATGTTATCTTTCTACACACTGTTTAGTTTCTTTCTAACGGACAAGCCGAGTGACATGGTCCATTTACACAGGCAATACCCAGAGTCAGGAAAACGTCGTGTACATTTCTACATGTCGTGTAGTCGAGTTTTCCACAGAGCAGACAGATGACACAGGCCGTTTACACGGGCAGTACCCAGGGTCAAGGAACATGGAATGTAATCATACTACATGTCGTGTAATAATTTCTTCAAGGCTTGAGCTACTTGCCTTCGGAGACTTGGACAAGTTTTCTAAGGGTTCCTTCCCTTGGTCCTTTCCCTGAAGGTTTTGGTATCATTTCCTTTACACAAGAGTATGATCCCTTCAGCAGAACATTATGAATAGAGATGTTGGAATCTCCTCTGTGAGACATAGAGCCAGATCCTCTATTCATTCCTAGATCCCTAGGTAGAGTTCTTTGTATTGACGTGACCAACTATACCCGAGCGTCGATCCTCTGCTTTGCGGATTAGCTGAGACTGAGTTTTCAGAATCACCCCATGACATGGCCATGATCCTCATCTGAGCATCATGTTCCCTTAGTACATGAGGAGTGTGTTCTCCCGGAGTGAGTACTTCACCTCTCTCTCTCTTCAGGCCTAGGAGTGTGTTCTCCCTATTATGTGCTTAGTGGAAATCTTCTAGCTGGATCCTAGTGGTTGTATTCGCGATAGTTGATTGTGCATGAGTATATCTGGATATTATTGTGGCATGTTCTTTAGACATATATTGTGTGGAGATGACTGTATCTTTCCAATGTGGTATTTTTGTTGTTGTATTTCCTTTTTGGTTTTGGAGTGTCCTACTGGGTATTGTTAAACTCACCCCTGCATGGGCATTGGCTGCACATGTTGTGTCTTGTGCAGACGAGCGAGTCTTTGATAGGATTCTAGGCGGACCAGGACCGGATGGTACACAGTAAGATCAAACCGGCCGAGGTGTGTTCCTACGGCTACATACTATAGTCCCAACACCTTTATTACAAGTTGGAATTTGGTATACACTTTCTTTTTAGTGGGCTTGTACTTTTGTCCCAGGGTTTACTTTCTTTCACTTTACTTTCCTATCGTAATATGTTGTTGGGTTTTAGTGTATGCATGCATCTTTTCCATTTTTAGTAGTTTTTACATTTCAGCTTTGCGAGCATGGAAATGTGTGTGCGTGTCTATAGTTTTATAGGAAATGCCTCCCATGTTAGTAGTATGCCTACTCGGTGATAGTCACCATCCCCTATCCTATTGGAGCCAGACTTGCGAAGTTGCGGCTCGGGCCCCACAAGGACTGGTCGTGACAATTTTTTTATTCAATATTTACTCAATTGTATGATTGATATTTAAATACAAAAAACAACATATATTCTGAAATGAAACAATGTCACAGTGTGTCTAGCTATACATTGAGATAATTTTTTTAAATATTATTGTAAACATGAATAAATTCAATATTGGAATGATAAATGGTATGCTCCCATTGAATGATATAGGAATATCAATTTCTATGCTTTTTTTAGTTCACTCTATAAAATTTCTGTTATTTTTTGTTTCATGTATTGAAATATATATGTTGTAACTATATTTTATTTCATACAAAACTATAAAATAGAAACTTGATGAATATACATGACATGGATGTGACTGTTTACATCTTCAATTAATTACAATTTCTTTTCCAATGTTTATTCATTCCACATAAGAAGCAAATAGACTCATATTCATTCTTCCTTAATTGAATATATTATCAATTTGAATGATTAACTAATAGATCTTCTCTATTTAGATTAGCCATATGATATTTGTCCTTACATTTCCTTTTTTTGAAATTGGTAGAAAAGTAGGTGTCAATCCATCTTTATCCACTTATTGAAGTATGGATAAAACATTCATGAGCGACTTAATCATTTAGTTTATACAAACATGGAAATGTAAGGAAAATATCAGTGGAAAGGATGTTAAGATAAGATTAATGGATATTTTATTCTCTATGTGGAAGCATGATTTATTGATTTATTCAATATTCCCCATCATATTGAAAGAATGAATAATAGAGAGAATACATTATGTCATTTTACACCAATAAAGATCAATGTCAATCATATTTATATTTAAGAAGTTATTCATATTTATAAGGAGAATAGATATGTGATATTATGTTGTAAGAATCCATTTCATTATTTTTTATCATCAACTATTTATTAATTGTTGATAATATAATACAAGATACATAGACAGAATCATTTGAATATCTCTGGTAGCCATAATTTTCACATTCACTCACCTTCTTGGGTGGTAGAACAGGAATGATGGAGTCCAACGCATAATCCAAACATTTTTATCCTAATGAATTTCAAAAAAAATTATACCATATATGAAAATTTGTATGTATAAAGACATACCATGATTTAAGGAATGGGGATACTATTTTCATATGGTTTCTTTCTATTTTAAATCATTATTATGAAATACTATCATTACTTACCTGATTACAAATTAGATGAGAAATTATAAAATTTAACATTATTATATCACCCAATATTTTACCAATTATCAACAACACGCACCATTAAAATCATAATGTCCCATCACACAATACATTATTTTTTAAGGGGTCCATATTTCCCTTTTTGTTAATCTTGACTTTTTCCATGAAAGTCATGAGAAGTTATTTATGTACTCAACTTTTCCAACTGAGGAATTATGGTTCCATGACCGGTTGAGTTGACTCCCCAATCTAGAAATACTAATTTGGATTTCCTCAACACATTCTTATAAAATTGTATTGAATATAGTTTTTCTATTAAATTCATCAGATATTTTGATAAATCAACCAAAAAATCTCATGAGAACTCCCCGATAAAAGAAATTTTTTTATTCTATAATTGTAAAAACATAGTTCTATTACTGGATTCCCCATAATGTAATAGAAATCCAAGTCTATGTTAATATTAATTTGATGGATTTTAATTTATTATGCATAAATGTAATATTTTTCTAACATTTAGATATCATGATAATGTTATGTGGATTTTTCATAATTAATAACCATGTTGGATAAAACATGTATGCATAAATTAAATATTTTAGTTACATATATTATCATTAATTAAAATATTTATTTTATAATTGTCTTCAATACGTAAATTAAATAATAAAATTTTAAAAATAAATACTTAAATAAATGTCAAGATCATGAGATTTTCTATGTTTTTATTTACTGAGTACTCAATAAATCACACTATGAACTTGAGAAATTAATCCATATATAGGTCTAGGAATGATTTGAAAATTTCCATCTACCACCTATATATAGAATTGGTTGGAACCATTCCATTTATATCATAAAATTTCTCCACATGCATTAGGAAAATCCGTTTATTACAAGTATTTTAACTCTCATGATTGTTAGGGGCACCAAAATATTGGTTTATGAGAATTAAATAAATTTATTAAGACACATCGTTCCAACTTAATAATAGAGGGAGGGATGAATTCTATGCCATCAAAAGTTAATGTAATAATATATAATTTCAAACCCATTCAATAAATTAAATTAAATAAATCCAACACATGCATAGGTCTTGATCAAGCTCACGAACTATCAGAAACATGTAATAGTGACACAATAGTATACTTTCTAACATTCATTTTTATTCATTATTAATTAATTAATATGAACCCACGTGTATTAACTAATTTAGTGATTATTTAATTAATTATTTGTCTCTTAATGAACATAATAATTGTGTGGGAGATACCCACCATTAATTCATTTGTAAAAAATAAACAACTGAACCAATAATAACAAATAATTACAATAAAGACATTGATAATTTTTTCAAACATTAAACCATTATTAAGTTGTAAAACAAAATAGTATTCAATCAATAAAATATGGTTTTATGTTATAAATTTAATTTAATTTTAATTCCTTCCATTATTAGGATACTACCAATCATGTACATAAAAGATAGAGGTCATATATCCCAGTTTCCACATACTCGAGATACACACCTGGGGCTTTGGAATGTTCATATGTTAGACCACAAGGTGTGTACTAACCAACAAACACATTGTGTGTTCCAATTTTCATCATCCAAGAATATATTCATTGGGATTCAGTGTAAATATCGGTGGATTTAATAGCATATTATAATTATATGTGTCTTTGTGACTCATTGATCAACACCATGTGATACAAATTATGTGTGTCCATATCACCCAGGAAAGTACTCAGCGTGTTCATCGAATACTCAACTACACGTCGTGTATGATCCATCAACATGTTGTGTATGTCACATTCCATGTGTCCTCATAACTCTAAGAAAGTATCTACATGTATTTGAGATGCATGTAATAATGTACTACACTTTGTGAATCATCGATACACATTATGTAAGTCATTATTTCTCTAGGTTATTAGTCTCCTATGTCATTTACCATGAATTTGACCACATGGTTTGTGAAAATTTATCCACTAAACCTTATATACTACACGGTGTATATTCCATCTACACAACATGTAATCCAACATATTTTGTTCAATGTTTTCCTAGTCCACACATGAGGTGAAATGAATACACTACATGTAAATTATTTTCCTTGTTTTGTGTATCCCATGACATGGCCAAGTGCAGTTCACATCGGTACACAATTTGTATTCCCTCTATATTCCCTATAATATCAAGATATTCTACACTATTCCTTTATAATTCCCAATGAAATATCCATTCATTATTAACTTTTTCTTGTACATAATGAAATTTTTATTTTTTGACAAAGATATTAAAATTTCTAATACATTTTAGTTTAAAGTATCATATTATAGAATGAAGAAATTTTGAAATAAGAATCTAACTAATAAAAAACATATTGATCAATAATATAATAAATAATTATAACTTTTTAATGTAACATTATTTTATTACAGCTTGAATGTTTTGGGAACAATTGAATTCTTTTGGTGAACATCATAATTCTCATATTTCATTGATCTCTGGTAAGGGAATCAGAGTACATTATACTAAAAGAATTCCATAGAACAATGGAATAAATAAGGTAATATTCCCACATCTTATCTTAATTATGAAAATAATATGGTCTCTACATTGTAGTTGGTTGATAAACCCAATAATTATTGTGATTATATGATAAATGAAGTTATGTTGTATTTTTTCTTACAAATATTCATTAAAAATAGACATTGAAGGTGATGATTAATGTGAGGAACTTTCATATAGTCTAGTAGTATGGATTATACTATATATGCTAATGTTTATTAAAACACGTGGTAAGAGAAATAAATATTATCTTCCCAAAATTTTAAAAGAAAGGAAATTTTTTTTGATGCCACATATAAGATCAGAAAATACCATGTTGTTTTTTAAGAGAAAAATATCTCTTTCTCTATGATGTATAATGTTTTTTTTCAACTTATAAAATCATGTTCATTTAAAATTAATGAATCCCATATGAATTATTCAAGTTAAATCTTGGATTTAAATTATTCTTCATCTTCTTCCTCTCTTACATGTTTCTTTGAACATGAAGATGATCAATTAGAGGATGTCAATTCTTTAAATACTATAGAAAATGGGCATTCCCCTATAAAACCCACAATTTAAGATGATATGAATCAACGATGTCCCATATTAGATTTAATACATACAAAAGATGTTTTCATGGTTCCACTAGAATTGAGAGTGAATGGTGACAATGAAGTTGGATCTTTTGATGGAAGTTAAATCCTCACTACTCAAACAACATGTGACCCAAACACCATATAGGATCTCATGTAGTTCTCTTCTCCAAACCAGTTTGGAGTATACAAATTGGACAAACCTTTGGCTAGAAAATCTAAAGGGCTTGGGATTTATGCAAGCAATGATACTGAGAATCCAAATTTGAACATTTAAAGGGGAAATGAATATGATTTACATTTTCTATTGTCTATGATAATGTTCATCTTACCAATGATTTATCTCTTGTAAATTGATTGTATTATCATATCCCCTTGGACAAGACATTTAATGCTAATTCTCCATTGGCTAACAATTCTAATGGGGTTGGGTGTTCGGAAAAAGATATTACTAGTACTCCATCATTGGTGAATACCTAAGAAAATCTATGATCACCTATTTTGTTTAAGATCTTGATAAAATTCATCATATATAGGATAAACCTCTTGAGAATGTAATTATTCATTAATATATTGATTTTACTGCATCGTGTAGTAGCAAGGAGGATTGTAAAAGAAATGTTTATGTATTTAAAGTTGATGAGCCAATGAATGTTTTTTATTTTGGAATTCATAATGATGAAAGCAGGACATGGATGTAGGTATGAACATGGAAAAGGGGTCAACATCCTCTTGGTTGGGGTGGTCACTCCTCTCATACCAGCTAGAGTACTAGATCTAGAGTGTCTTAATTTATTATTACATATCTTTTAATTCTATTATAATGTTTCTCATGTGTACATTGGTTATTTTATAATTAATAATTTGATTTTGATGCATTAACTTTTCCAAAAAAAAACTATTATATTAGAGGAAATGAATACCCGGTATGAAGATCATTCTTTTATGAATGTTGATCTACCAAAAACCCCATTCAAATTACCCTTTTTTCTCTTAGATTGTTCAAGTGAAGAATACGTCTAACAGTGATCCCCATGTGCTCCTTTGAACTCTGAATGACATTGATTGATCTTCAATTGTAAGAATGGAGAATCAAACAACTTCTGTTATTCATATTAACCACTCATGTTCCATCACGATTAAAGAATTTATTCTTATTCATCAGAGGAATAGAAGATTAAAAATCAAGGGGTGAGGACTGTTGTTTGAAACAATTCAAAATTATCGATATTTTGATTAAACATACACAATAGACATAAAGATACATATTTATAGGTAGGTTTTATGATAAAATATTATTTAGCTACCAATTTTTTCTTATGTAATATAATAATCATTAATAAAAACAATTTTATATAATAATAAGATAAAAATTTTATTTTACAGTGTGTGAAAACATTCACAATGATAAATATTATTTTACCTATTATAAAATTAATATTTTTTCAACACACATAGCCTTTGTCTTTTCTTCCTTGTCGATATTTGTTGAATAGCATAATAGGCATTTTTTTCATAAATAAATATTTTCATCCCCAAATGAAAAAATAAATATTTATTAATTATTTAAAAAATAAATAAATATATTTTCATCCCTATTTGATTAAATTATATTTATTTATTCTATGTAATCAATAAAACATGAATGAAATTATTACTAAATTTTGTTAATAATATTTATCCCATTAGTTATATTAAAATAAAATTTTGTCATGATCATCAGTAGCACATAGTTTTTATTGACATTATTGAATTAATTCAAACTGGAATTAGGTGGTCTTTCCTATTATCTAAGATTGTTATCTATATATGGTTCATGTATGTAACACCCCATGATTTCATAGTGTGTTATCTCTTCTAATTAATTAAATAACTTGCGCTACATGCAACACCGAGTTCTAGCGCACTACGACTTACCAAACTAGACATTCAAAAAGCGATTATGAATAGTATTAACTGAATTTTGAATTTTATATACTAAATATAATTTAAAAATCCATATTATATACTTCTTATACCTAATATAAGAACAAATCCATTTTTTAGATAAAAGAAATATTTTTAAAAAATATACAATTTTTCCGCCTCTTTTAGGAGAAACCTTTTTAAAACCAATATTTGACACTTTTATATATTAAATTTAATAAAATTAAATTCTTATTTTGAAATGAGAGATAAAAATTTAGTTTTTATTAATTCTTTGTACTTTTCTGATATAATTCATATTTAGATGAATAATTAAAAAATATAAATTTTAATTAATAACAACTTTTTTAATCGAAATAATTAATAGTGTTAAATTATAATTTTGAGTTGTTTTAAAGTAAAATTAGATTATGTTTTAATCTTTTAATATAATTTTGGTCATTGGATGTAATTTTACATTTAAATAGTACAGAAACATATGTCAATACTTTGATAGTTTTTAATTTTTAAAAACATATTTTTTGGTTTTGACAACAGGAATTAAATTTAAATTAATTAATGAAACATCTACGGTATTAATTTGGTAAAATATAATTCATTTTTTAAATTGGAATATAAAATTTATCTTTGGGTGAATATTTGGTATTTTTCAGAAAACATTCAATTTATGATGAATAGTTGAAAACAACGCGTTATTGTTTAAAACTAACTTTTTATTTTAATAATTTTTTATTTTTTTAAAATTTATTTTAGCTAAAAATAGATATATATTACCTACATAAGTTCAATTTAATTAATTGGAGTTGTTTTATAATAAAATTGGATGTATAAAATTTTATTGAAGCTTTTAACATCTTTTACCCACCGTCTAGGCACATTTGCAATTTGGCATAGAACGTAACTTTACAGTTTTTGTGAATTGAATTTTAAAAATACTTGAGACATAGTTGACATTAATAAGTACAATATTATTCAAAAAGATGATTTTTTTTTGGTGAAAAGTAACTTTTGACTTTTATTTACCATGGTTAAAAGTATATATAGTAATTATAGTTAAAATGATATTATAATTACCCAAACACATGTCTTAATTCTATTGGATATGTTTATTTCGACCAAACCAACATTAGGAATAAAATATTATCCTTTTAGTTCACTTTGACAAGATTAGGACATTTATTATTATTTAATTTAAAGATGACTTAAAAGTGTTAAATTCAATGTTTAATATCTATACCATTTTCAATATAGTGTTATACATAAGATAAGTTTGACGATAATTATAAATTAGAAATCTAAAAAGTTTTCCTACATAATGGAATTTTTTTATAATTTTTAGTGATTATATATGTAAATTTATTTATGACACTATTATGATGAAATAATTACTTTATCAATGAACGATTAAAATAATTGATATTATAAATGTAAAAATAAATGTAAATTGAGGATTTTGATGTCACCCACTAATTTTCTTGGTTAATATGACATGTTATAGTTGATTATATTTTTTTTGAAGTGGTAAATTTTATATGACTTTAACAAAAACCTAATACCAAATAGTATCAAAATTGAAAAAAATGAGTTCTTAAAACAAATGCTATATTATTAATCGATCTAATAATCATAAAAATATATGTTTCGGAAAAAGGACTTATATAATGATATATATGTCATTAATTAACAACTTTTGGTTTTTCTGAAAGTTTATAGTACCTTTATTAACGATATAATATAAAAATTCAAAGAGACATAGTAAATGTTAACTATTTAACTAAGAGTTAAATCTAAAAGATAAGGTTAATATAGTGACCTAAAGTTGTCTAAAATATATTTTTTGAGAATATTTATAGAAATAACTACCTTATCCTTGAAATAAATCCATTTTTATACATTAGAAACTGAAAATGATTTTATAATAAAATTATATTTCATGCTTTTCCTAAAGTGACCCTCACGTATCTTACAATAGGGCACTTCACCTTCTCCCAAAATCAGTCCTCCAAATCCATTTGGCTCAGCCAACCCCTGCCTAAATCTCCCCCCAACTTCTCTCACCTAATCCAATAGTCCATAAATTGATCATAAATTCAACCTATGGAGCCCTTTTGGTCAAATAAAAAGGAGACACCCAAAGAAGAGGTAATTATTTTATCACCACTTTCAAAGTTCATTTCTTCTTCCACTTTATCATAATTTGATATGTCCATACCAAAATAATAACTCCATTTACTTTTACATAATATTATGTTATTATAATTATGGTACTACGATACTAATAATTCTATCTATCCTATGAATGATAATGTCACCATGCGTGCATGCGTACCACTTACTGTCTCCACGCCAGGGTGTAATTTGTTATTCAACACCATGTTATTTGGATGGATATAATGATATGTAATCTGTGTATAAATAATGAAACATTCATGCTATTATCTCTGTAAAATTACTATATCATCCAATTCCACAACTTTTAATCCTTAAGGAAATGATATTGTCTCTCGTGTGTACGTACGGGTTACCATCTCCACGACGTGATGAGATTCATTTCCATGTTCACCATTTGATGATGATTATTAAAATATATATTATTAATAAGTTTGTAATATATGATATAATAATTATACCGGAGAGAGATATATATATATGTATGTATGTATATATGTATGTATGTACGTACTTACATATATATTATTCACTTACTTCTGTTCAATATGATATGAAAGTGGAAACAACGTTTATGTGTACATATGACCCATCATCTCCATATAAAGTGTTTTTTATTTCATATATATATATCAATTATAAATATTTATATTCAAAATATATATGATATATAAATCATCGTTTAATTTCGTGAAGTATTTAAATCATGATCTAAATGATACGATCAAGAATATCAAGTTAAAACATGTACGATAAAGAAAGAAATTATTTCCCGAAATGTTAATTTTACATGGAAATTATTTTTAAATAGGTAGTATAATTTAATAAATGAATAATGTGTGATATAATAAATATGAATATGTTCTGGTATAATTTAGTAACATAATATTGTCATTATAGTGGAGGTTAAACATACCCTTGACCAAAGGAATGTGCAAGGTAAGGATTAATTCCTCAATCTCATTATTATCCGAGATTGTCTATGTGTACGTATTTTCTGGGAAATATTTATTATCAATTTCCTTGTTTCATAAAACAATATTTTAAAATAATTCTTTTAATGTAATCTTAAACTATGAAATCTTTTTAAATGTTTGAAATTTTTATTCCTATAAAACATTCTCATTAATGTCCATGTTTTGAAAATTGGATTTAATGGTTTATTTATATGGATATGAATATTTTAAAATGGTAATTCCATTAGAAATATTAAATGCGGTATGGGAAACATTGATTCCAGAATATATTTTAAATTTCATCCTTTAGAAATTGTAATTCTTTAAAAAGATTTCATAAAATGGGGGTATTTCGCTCAAATAGTTTTGTTGATCATTTTCAACAATATCATTATACTTTATTGAATATTATTCTTGATTCATGTTGATTTATTGTAATACAATATTACATATTGTATTGAATGAGTTATGATATGTTTTACTTTTGATGTGTTATGTTTATACCATTCATTGTTTATGGATAATGGATTGACATTTTTTATGATACTATTAATAAGAATGTTTATGTTATGTTTCAAAAATTTCATATGAGGAATGCAGTGGACTTGGTATGTGATGGTTGGATCCCGCTATAGCTATTCGATTCATCAGTAGGTCAAATGAGAAGAACTAGTGTCTTGGAACAAAGCCTTGAAATAAAATTATTTGTAGTCCAGGCATGAGGCCTTGACTATGTAGTAATGATGTCCGGCGTAAGGCGTTCCGCATTATTAAATTTGTTATTACATGTGATTATTCTACTAGTATAATATCCATGTGAATGTTTATATGGTAATGTTTGATTTATATTCTTCATATTTTGTTCAATATTATGATTAAAAGGATGTTGTTTTTATTACACATATTTCCATAAAAGTTTATAGATTCCGTTAAATTATTTACGCTTACTAAGCATATGAGCTAACCCATTTCTTTTGTTTTGTTTTACCAGGATTCTATGAAGTGTATTATGTTTGGCATGCATGGTTAAGCTATGGGAATACTGGTGTTCTCAATGGAAGATTTAAGTTGTGATTTATGTTTGAATGTGTAATGTAATGTTAATGTATGCAATCAATTTTCCAAGAGTGTTAAACTAATCAGTCCTTCAGGATTTGGTTACTTGTAATCATGTCAATGTATTCAAATAATACACCGGCTCTGGGCATCGGGGGTCAGGGCGTAACAGATTGTATTAGAGGATGTTTAGTAAAAACCATGAAAACTAGATTTATAAAATATTTGATTAGAAAACATTACCCTAAGATAGACTTTGAGGATTAGTATATAAGAACATCATAGAATTTTGGTAATGTGAATATTTTTTTGTATTTTCTAAGCAATAGATCCATGTCTAGAAACAATAAGGTAGAGGTGGCTTCGGCATATATGTACCTAAGAGTGAAAACTCCTATAAAGAGTTTAGGGCTTGACCTAGGGTATCGTGTATTGAAACAATAGTCCTTAATGGACTCTTGGTTATGACACTCCTAGTGATATGCTTAGAATAATTCAGATTTACATTATAAACAATTATGAAGGATTTAGGAGTAAATACGTTCTCATAGAAAACTTTTTTTTTATTATTATAGATTATATGCATAATGTTTTTAAATTAATTTAGGTATTATACTTTTTTGGAATTATGCATTGTGATTAATAATCTAACCTAGTGTATGCCATTGTTATGAAATGGAGCCCAATAGAAGGAATGAGAACTCCGTCAACATGCATGATTCAATGTGTAAGAAGGATCATATAATTAAATTTATTAATAAAAAAATTTGAAGGTAAATAGTCTCAAACATATTCTCATTATATGAATAAATAGTATCATGTGTTAATAAGGTATGTAAATATTTCTCTAAGTCCAATGGCATTGAAGGTACGTAAGAGAAGAAAAGGATGGTAATGAGAAAGATGGATAAATGGAAGAGGGGAAAAAGGATTTCTCCATATGTGATAACTGTTCAAAAATCACCTTGGTAAATTCTTGAAGAAAATAGTAGTTTGTTATAAGTGTTGAAAAAAGGACACCAAGTAAGTGATTACAAGGGTAAGAAAAAGGATTCAAATGTATAATACTTCCTCTACGAGGAGTTGGGATGCAATGAGAATCAATGTACAAATCATCAGTGTATGCCCTAAATGTTGCAATTGGATAATAACGTTATGATACTAACATGGATGAACAGTAATTACTAGTGTTTTTACATTATTATTAATGAATTATTTGAGTGTTGTATCAATGATGTACTGGTTATATAAATTATGGAAGTTAATAAGGATTGTAATGTAAGACTATTTCATTATGGAATTAAGATTATATGTTTCGTAGAAAATTGAATAAAGAGTGAGTTAAAAATTTTGGAAAATGCATGGTTTATGGAAAGATAATCCTTAATATGGTTCTGATAATGGGGTAGTGAATTTGGAATAATATTTGATTGATTTAGAAAAAATTTATTCAATATTCTAGACAACTTTGAAACTAATTAAATATCTGTTCATTCCATTATTGATCGTGTTTTAAAAAAAATGGATATAAAAATTATATCCATTATTTTATAAGGAATAATGGAGCATAAATGTAATAAATAAGGTTTTATTATAATTCAGGGTGTTACGGTGTTTTAAAATAATACATGATTAAGTTATTCAAAAGTTATTACGTGTCAATAAAGATCTTCATTGTGTTTACCTTATAAATTTTGGACTGTATTATTGGATAGAAATATTTTCTATAATTATAAAGGCTGGAATGGATTAATTTTTACATTTGATAATATTGTTAAGGTAAAAGAATTTCTTAATCATATATTTGGATTGTTATAAAAAGGACAACCTCGGAGGTTGGGTGGTAACCCGTTGCGTTCATCAGGGTCGCGAGTCTTGAACCCACAACTGAAGGGAGGCAATGGTGCGTCACCAACCAATGGCCTATCTGATGTACTAGTTCTAATAATGTCATTTTTTATATATCCTAACAAATTAATTATAAATTCATTATTTTTGGAAACCTATAAGATTATGATAAATAGAATATTTTTGAATTCTTTTATCTTTTGGAGTGAAAGATCAGTTTGTGGTAGGAATTAGTTGAAGGATGAAACTCTACTTGTCAAGTATATTTTTCCACTTATTCTATGAATAAATTAATTTTTAAAACATTATATAGGAAATATTCAAACAAAAAATGTGTTATCCTAATAGCTTATGTTTTTTTGAACCGATAACATTTTAAATCATCAAAGATTGATGTCTTTAAGGGAATAATTTTACCCTTGTTTGTGATTGATGAACTTAATCAATCCCTATAAATATTTATTTTATTCCTCCAAGGTTGTGTATCTAATTTCCACAAATGTTCTCCTTGTCATGATCATAATTTGGTGGTGAATTTTTTATTTCTGTTTTCCATTTATTAAGACAAAATTTTATTTAACTAATTTTCGATGTGGATTTTCCATAATGGTATTTTTCTATTATAAACTTTTATTTCAAAGAACAATTAGACATTGAGAGGACCAAATTTATTGAAGTAGGGGAGAATATAACACCCAAATATTTCATAGTATGTTATCTCTTTGATGTAATTAAATAACATGCGCTACACACAACACTGAGTTCGAAAGCACCACGACTTACCAAACTAGCTGTTCAAAAAGAGATTATTGATATTATTAACTGAATAATAAATTAAATATACTCCATATAATTTTAGAATCCATATAATGTGTTTTTTAGACATAATATAACAACAAGTTCATTTTTTTAAATAAAAGAATTATTTTCAAAAAAAATTGTAATTTTATCTCTTTTTAACAGAGAGCCCTTTTTAAAACAAATATTTGACACATTTATATATTCAATTTAAAAAAATTAAATTCTTCTTTCAAATCGGGATATAAAAATTTTGTTTGGATTACGTTTTGGTACTTTTATGATAACATTCATATTTTGATGAATAGTGAAAAAAACTAAATTTTAATTAAAAACATCTTTTTCAATCAAAATAATTTATAGGGTCAAATTATAAATTTGAATTGTTTTAAAGTATAATTACATTATTTATTTATCATTTAATATAATATAGGTCATTGGAAATTATTTTACATTTAAATAATAAATAAACATAAGTCAATATTTGGATAGCATTTACTTTCTAAAAACCCTCTTTTTGGTTTTGAAAACAAGAAATTAATTTTCTTTAAATTAAAGAATCATTAATGATTTTAGTGTGGCAAAATAGAATAAATTTTTGAATTTGGAATATCAAAATTATCTTAGGGTGAATTTTTTGTATTTTTGTAAGAATTTTCAATTATTGATGAATAGTGAAAAACATTACGTTATTGTTTAAAACCAAAAATTTATTTTAATAAGTATTTTTTTATTTCAATTTATTTTTAGTAAAAAAATATATTACCTATATAGTTTTAATTTAATTCCTTGGAGTCATTTTTTAATAAAATTAGATGAATAAAATTTATTGATCTTTTTAACGTCATTTACCTACCTTCTAGGAACATTTACAAATTTACAAAAACCATAGTTTTACGCTTTTGTGAATTGAATTTGAAAAATTATAGACACACAGTTTCAATTAGTAATTATAATATGGTTCAATAAGATGAATATAGTCTTTTGTGAATAGTATCTTTTGACTTTAATTTACCACGATTAAAAGTAAATAGGGTAACTAAAGTTAAAAATGATATACTAATTACCCTAACAAAATTCCTAATTATATTGGATAATTTAATTCTACCAAAACCAACCATAGGTATAAAATATGACACTTTTGGTCCACTTGGATTAGATTTGCAAATATATTATTATTTTATTTAAAGAAATGTTAAAAGTGTTAAATTCAATAAATAATAACTCAACCATTTTGAATATAAGGTTATACACAATATAAATTAGACTATAAATATAAATTATAAATCTAAAAATATTTAATACCTAATGGTATTTTATTTATAATTTTTTTGAGATTAAATATGAAAATTTATTTATGACACAATGGTGATGCAGTAATTATATTATCAATGAATGATTAAAAGAATTGATATTATAAATATAAAACTAAATTTACATTGATAATTTTTTACCATCCAAGAATTCTCAAGGATAATATGACATGTTAGGGTTGGTTAAATAAATTTTTTTGAAGTGATAAAGTTATTATGAGTTAAAAAAATATCAAACAGTGTGAAAATTGTCATAAATGAGTTTTAAAAGAAATTCAATTTTATTAATTGATATAATAATCATAAAAATATGTGGTTCGGAAAAAAAGACTAATATAATGATAGATAGTTCATTAATGAACCACGTGTGGTTCGATTGGTAGTTTATAGAATGTTTATTAACCATATAATAAAAAATACAAGGAGACATGGTAAATGTTAAACTATTTAACTAATAGTTAATTCTAAAAAATAAGGTTAATATAGTGACCTAAACTTGTCTAAAAGATATTGGATGAGAATATTTCTACCCATAACCTCATTATCCTCAAATTAAATCCATTTTTGGACATTATAAAACGAAAATTATTTCATAATATAATAATATTTCATTCTTTTCCTAAAGTGACCCTTACCTCTCTAATAAAATGGTACTTCCCATTCTCTCAAAATCACCCCTCCAAAGCCATCTGGCTTGGAAAAAACCTGACCAAATATCCTCTAAAATTCCCTCAATTCAACCTAGAGGCCTTCCCATGAGTATAAAGCCATCCTAAAAAGCCCTTTTGTTCAAATAAAATGGACACACCCAAAGAAGATATTATTATTTTATAACCTCTTTCGAAATTATTTTCTTCTTCCACTTTCTCTTTATTTGTTATTTACATACCAAAATAATAACTGTAATACCTTCTCTATTCGGTGATTTTATTATAAATATGGTACAACAATATTCATTAATCAATCATATGAATGAGAATGTCACCATGTATGCATACGCACGGCTTACTGTCTCCATGTCGTGGTGTAATTTGTTATTCCTCAATATTCTATTTGGATGGATATAATGATGAGTAATATTTGTATAAATAATTAAACTAAAATTTAAATTTATCTATAAAATTACTATAACATCTAATTAAAGACTTATTAATCATTTAAGTAATGATATTGTCGCTTGTGTGTATGTACGACTTACTGTCTGCATGACGAGATGAGATTTATTCCCACATTCACCATTAATGATGATTATAAAAATACATATTAATAATAATTATGTAATATATGACATAATATTGATACTAGATATATATATATATTTGTATTTATGTATGAACTTATGTATATCTTATTCACAAACTTCAGTTCCATATGATATGAAAATGGAAACAACATTTATGCGTAGGTAATGTTTACCGTCTCCATATACGGAGTTTTCCATTTCATATATCAATATATAATACATATTTATATTATAAATATATAGGATATATAAATATTTTTTTAGATTCAGGAAGTATATAAATCTGGATCAAAATGATATGTTGATGAATAACAAGTTAAAACATGTATGATAAAGAAAACCATTATTACCTGAAATTTAAATTTAAAATATAAATCATTATTAAATGTGTAGTATAAAGTCATAAATGAATTATATATGATATAAAAAATTTGAATATGCTTCTGGTATAATTAAATTACATATTATGGTTATTATATAAGAGGTTAAACATACCCTCGACCAAAGGAATGTGTAGGGTAACGGTCAATTCTTCAATCTCATTGTTCCCTGAGATTTCTTATGAGTATATATTTTCTGGGAAATATTTATTATCCATGTAAATGTTTCAAAAAATACTTTTTCAAATTTATTATTTTACGGTACTCTTTAACTAAAACATCATTTCAAATGTTTTAAATATTTATTCTTATAAATATAACATATTAATTACCATGTTTTAAAAAAGGTTTTAAAAGTTTATTTATATGGACTCGAATGATATAAAATGTTATTTCCGTTAAAACGTTTCGATGAGGTTTGGGATAGTTTGATTCAAAAATATATTTTAAATGTCCTCTTTTAAAAATTGTGTGAATTTTAAATGATTTCATGAAAAATGTGTATTTCACTCAAGGAGTTTTACTGATCATTTTCAACTATATTATAATCCTTTACTGGAATTTATTCTTAATTGAGGATGATTTATTATAATAAAATAATATATATTGTATTGAATGAGTTATGATATGTTTTACTATGTATGTTATATTTTTTATACCATTCATGGATTATGGATAAAGTATTGACACATTGTATTCTAGTTTTAATACCAATGTTTATGGTATGTTTCAACAATTTCAAATAAGAAATGTAGTGGACTTAATAAGTGATGGGTGGAGCATGCTATAGCTCTTCAATGCATCAGTAAGTCTCATGAGACAAACTATTGTCTTGGAAGAAGGCCTTGAAACAAATTTTATTTGATTCAGGGCATGAGGACTTGACTATGTAGTAATGATGTTCAGCGTTAGGCATTCCCTCATTATGAAATTAATTATTACATGTGATTATTCTACTAGTAGAATATCCATGTGAATGATTATATGGTAATGCTTGAAATATTTTCCCTATAATATGTTCATGTTTATGTTTAAATGAATTTTTTTATTACACACCGTGCCTTAAATATTTTTAGATTCCACTAAATTATTTTCTTACTAATCATCTGAGGTCACCCATTCTTATGTTTTGTTTTCCCAGGATTCCAAGAAGTTATTATGTTTGACATGCAGGGTTAATCATGGAAAATAATGGCGTTCTCAACTAATTATTTATGATATGTTTTATATTTAAGTGTATAATGTAACATTCATGTATGTAATATATTTTCCAACACTACTAAACAAATCAGTCCTTTGAGATTTTATTCCATGAAATCACGAAAATCTATTAAAATAATACACCAGATCCGAGCATCTGGGGTCGGAGCATTACAAAGTATCCCATGAAAATGATCTTAATGTCACCACAACATAAAAAACACATGAACACTCACTATGTGATATATTCTCTATGTCTCAATATTCCATTAAGAAGGATTCACATATGTATCATCAACCTATAAATTTAAAATGTATTTCTTTGAAAATCTAAAATAAAATTCAGTACACCATGTCCAGGGAATTTAATGTGTTAATTATATCCTAATAATAAGGACAAGATATTAACATCCATAACGATAGAAGAAAAATATTCTTCCTTATTTTATTATTTAACAACATGTTATTCATGACATAACCATTGCATCTAACTTCTCCTTGAATTTTATCATTATAGTTTACAAAATACATATATATGACTGATTCAGAACATGAATTAATTATAAAATTTAATTATAATGAAAATTGGTCATGCTCGTAGATAGGAATGATTAATAACATAAAAACTTAAAGAATTTATACTGGTAGGTCTGTTATCAAAATCTCTTATCTATAACATTATGAAGTGAGAACTCCGTGAGATGAAGTATCATCAACATATGAGTACTCAAATGTTAAATTTAAATTCTATATGTCCCATCATAGAATTTTATCCAATCGTTGAAGTATTTTTATTAAATAACCACAACATTTCATAGTTCACATTATAGTGGGGAAATTCCCATTCATTATCAATATGAAAAATGCTATTGGGAAATATCAGATCAACTTTATATAGTATAAAAGTGAAAATATGATAAGATATTAATATTAATATTCACATATTTAAATATACATATAATAAAATGTAAAAAATTTGTAGTTCTAGGGATTCAACACTAACACAGGCATCTCATGATTCTCAGGGGCCTTTTCATGACCCATAAACAACCTCAACCCAAAAACCTCACCTCAAGACCTCTGCGTTGTGATACCTCACAAGGCCATGATGTGACTTACACTCCAAATTGTGTTCCCCCATGTCTTGATATGGTTTTTTTAATGATATAGAACACAATCCAAAAAATAAAAAATTCATAAATAGAGAAAAAAAATCCAAAAATTGAACGATGAAATTGAAATAATAATCATTAAATAATAAATTTTGTACCAAATATTTTCATTATGGGTGTTACAAAACAAAATATAATGTATTTTTTGTTTTGGAATAATTGGGATAGACATAATGTTTCATGAAAATGATAAATTTGGAAAAAAATTTGTAATGGAATAAATTTCAATGCTAATATTTGCATTAAGATGTTTTTAAAATAGAATGTAAATCCTTTATAATTACTTGTTCAATGCTTTTGCTTACTAGAGTGAAAAAGACTTATTTAAGAAAAAATTGAATATAAATATTTATATAGGTCATTAATTTAATTAGATTTAATTATCTATCATAATAATTTATTATAAATTTTTTATAAAAAATTTCCATTTGTGGAATACTATCCACCACAAAATGATTAGAAAAAGTGGGATAACTGGGAAACAGGGTCTAAAATTTGTGACAATTATGTTATCCAACCCAAATAACTAAATCCATAATAAATAATTTCACCAATAAATACACAATAAATTAATTTATATTATTTATATAAATACTTTGATTGTTAATTCACATCATAAAAGATAATAATTTTAAATATGTTTTCACTATGTTCTCATCATTATCAATAATATTTTAATTATCACACATTCTCTATAAAATGGCTATTTGATATATATCTAGCATTACAGATCCAAGTTTATTTATCATTATTTCAATCTGAAGGTACCTTTCTAATCTTTTATCATTAAAATTTAGTAGTTATTAGTTTTTATTTGTATAAATATTTATTTATTTATTTATTTTACTTCTAAGAGTCTAATTAATTTGGTTTTTAAAAAATTTAATTTAATTGTTGTTTATTCAATTTATTAGATTTTTAAACATAGAAAATATGAATAAGTAGAAAAATAATGAAATATATAATTAGTTAATATTATTAAAATATTATTATTAAACATTATGTAGTACTAGTAAACCATATTTTTAAAACAAAGTTGAAATTTTAAAAATAACATATATTATGATAAATAATAAAAAATTATTTAGAACTAATTGTTTTTAAAAAAACTAATAAATCATATGTATTAAAAAAAACTAATTTAGTTGTTTATATAAAATTATAATAAAATTTAATTTTAATTATAGAAATTATAAAATGAAGTATAATTCATAATTTTCAAAAACAATTAAGTAAAAATAAATAAAATAACAAAAATTTAATAATATTATAATGGAAAACATCTAATTAAAAAATTTATAATAAATTAGTAAAAATAATAAAATATCTTTAAATAATAAAATAAAATAAATAATGGAAATTATAATGCCCCTTTCGGGGTCTTATAATAGTTGTTTACTCACTTTATTTCTTAATAGCCAGGGGTTCGATTATCCTAGAATATCTGTATGGATCGTAATTACATTCCATAATTATTTAATCTGCCAACTATGCTTGGGCATGTGGCCGTGTGGTAGTTTTACCCAATTTGACCACCATGGGGAAATGTGATACCTAGAGATTTACTTTTAGAAGGGGGTAATTTATAGTTAAAGGAAAATAAATGTATGGGTATGGCTATTTTATTTGAAAATAAAATTTCAGTAAATAAATAAATATTATTATTTAAAATGAATAACAAAATATAACTATAAAATTCATAAAATAATTATAAAAATATTTTAGAAAAAATCAATAAATATTATAAAATATTATATAATAATATTTTAACAGAAATCACTATATTTATAATGAATTTTTTAAAAAATAATTAAATAATTTAATAATTTAAATGAAAAAAATATATATAAATTTAAACTTTTCATTTTGCGAAAAAAAATTTACACAGTACTTATTTAAAATTAATTAAATAATAAAAGTTAAAATAATTTTAAAATTAAAAAATATAGTTTCAATATGAAAAAAATATTACAAAAAAAAATTATTATACTTAAAAACTAATTAAATATAATTATAAAAGTGATAATTATTAAATTATATAATATATTATCAGAAATAAAAAATGTAAAATATTACTAAATATTAAGAAATTTATTTTTTAAAAAATAAAAATTGTAAAATATTGAATTACATTAGATACATCATTTTTTTTAAAAAATTATAATTATTTAAAATTGAACATTTATTTAAACATATATAAATATTCTTTTTTTAAACTAATTTTGTTTCTATTTTTTATAGAATTTTGAAATAGGGTAATTGATAGTAGTTTTTATTACAATATCATGATTGGATATGTCATCAGAAAAATCTACATGTTTCTAGTATAAATCATGTCTTTTTTAGGTTGTTGAAATAATTATTTCATTTCTAAAATCCAATATAAAATTTGCTTCAAAGGAGATAATAACATAGAATGTAATATAATCCATTATGATTTGTAATTTTTTATGATGGAATTTATCATCATTACATTTGGAATTTCATATAAATTGTGTTTTTTGTTTCAACATGTTGAACTTAGTTCAGATAAGAATGAAATATTTTTGTTCTTAGTCCATCATTGTAAAGACCCATAAAAATCAAGGGAAATTTTTTTCTTGTTTTTATTTAGAATTTTACAAGAGCGCGGTTTCAAACGGCACCTGATTCCGAGGCCCGGAGTGCCCGGAATTAATTTCCGAAGTTTGGCTCGGGTACATTCAGTGAACGAACGAGCGGGAATTCCTAACATTTGATCCGGTGCTCAGAATTGAAATCCGAGGGCACCGATGAACTCGCAGCGCCGATATTCGCTTAAATAGACCTTTTCGGAAGTTGCGTTTGTTGCGGGTCGAAAGTTAGTTTTTGGGTTTTTAGATTAAGTTAAATAAATTTTGTGAAATACAAAATTTATTTAAACTTGTGGGTTAACTTCTCCCAAAGGAAGTTAGGGGTGGGACCCACACCCACTTAACCTCCTTTGAGGGGATTAAGTGTGGTGGGGCCCACACGAACCCTAAACTTTTCAAGTTCCCTAACTCCCCTCCCTCCCTCTTAAAGGCTTGTCAACTTAACTTCTATTTAATTATACAACTCATGTATATTATATAAGTGAGTTTAATTTTGGAGTTATCCATTTTGAATTTCAAACCTTTGAAATTCTTTGTTAAGTTTGTGATTAAATTAAGCTCTTCTCTCTTTTTGTTGGGTTAGAACTCTTTAGCCAACTTGAGAGTTTTTGAGAGCTCCTCCTCCTCTTCTTCAACTTGACGAAGAACGCTCAACTTGACGAAGAATGCTCAAGTTCCGACGAAGAACGCCGCTCCTCTCTTCTTCGTCTTCCGTGTCAACGAAAGGGAACGCCACTTCTCCCTCGGACATCCTTTGTCGGCATACGAAGATTCGTCAACGACGTACTTCTTCGGACGCACCTCTTCGTCGTCGGATTTGACGAACGGCTACCGCGACGCCCGACCTCCGCGACGTCGTCTTCCGCGGAACGTTGACAAATCTTCAAACCTTATACCAAGGTAGGGGTTGTTGATTATTGTAAATTTATTTTATTCTTGCTCGTGGTTCGCATGACTAACGTGAGGATTGAATATTTAAGTTGTGTTTTAACGTGAGGGGGCCGGACCGCATGAACACGGTCGAACCCCCTGCTCCGTTCTTGGTGTTTTGTTTTGCGGATGAATCAAGGTGGCGTGGTGCCGTCTCACCACGCAGATATTCACCCAATCTTGTTACGCGACGCCGTCGCGCGTGCACCATGGAAGAAACATCAAGAACGCGACGCCGTCGCGCCGCGTTGAAGGAAATCAAGGTGTGGAAAAGGGGCGCGGTGCCGTCGCACCGCGCCGGACGACGAACACCGCGGCCGGTTCCGGGCCGCGGCGGGACGAGGAGACCGGCGGCCGGGCCGCCGGCGTCGGAAGCCGAAAAGGGGACCGGATTTTTCCGGTCCCGTTGGAGAAAACCGGCCGGCCAGCTGGCCGGCCGGATGGTAAAATCCGGGGGAAATTAATCCCCCAGCTAGCGCACAAAACCCCCCTCTTTATGAGGGGGGCGGTTCATTTGAGGGGGGGGGGGGCAGGTGGCCCCCCCGTTTCCTGCCAATCAAGCCCCCCACGTTGGGGGGGGGGGGTTTGCAAAAAGGCGCGGCTAAAAAGCCGCGCCGCCCTTCAATCACGTGGGGGATTGATTCCCCCCGCGTGCAGCCTCCGTGCGGCGCCAGGCCGCCGTGGCCCCCGCGCCGCCGCGCCGCCGGCCAGCCGGCCGGGTCGGCCCGGACCCGGACCCCCCGTTTCGGAACAGATTCGGTCTTTTGGCCATAACTTGAGCCACGGACCTCCGATCGATGAACCGTCTACGACAACGTGATCCTTGGATCGAGACGGTCGTTTCGGTATATCGCACTCAAGGTTTCGTATTACTTTGAGTTCGGCCGGGTTGGTTCGTTCACGAAACCAACCGGGCCTTCGGAGCGGAAACGCTCATATCTTGAGCTACGGACGTCCGATTGACGTGCCGTCAGCTGTGTTGTGTTCCTCTTAGTGAGACGGATCTTTTGGCATACTCCGCCCGAGGTTTGGATGTAGGTGGAGTACGGTCGGGTTGGTTTTGCCTTAAAAACCAACCGGGCCCCGGGGACGAAAATGCCAATAACTCTCAGACCGGGCGTCCGATCGACGCGCCGTCTGTTGCGTTGAGTTCCTGTTGACGATACAGAACTTTTGGATACATCAACTCTGGACTTTGTGACAGTTGATGTATCAGCCTCTCGGCTCGTGGAGCGGACCCTCCGAACGAGCTTGCTGTGTGCGGGAACCCTAGTGCTGGCTGCGACTGTTACTATGACTACTACTGCTGCTACTGCTACTGTGACTGCGACGACGACAGTACAGAGATCCTGTGTGGATTCGACGACGTCGACTACAGCACTCAGCGATCCTACGTGGATCAGTGCTACAGGTCCTGTGTGGGCCCGATCCTGTGTGGGTCCGATCCTGTGTGGGTCTTTGCGCTCAGCGGTCCTGTGTGAACCTGCGCCTACAGGTCCTGTGTGGGCCCGATCCTGTGTGGGTCTTTGCGGTGATTATCTACATGTCCTACGTGGGCCCGATCCTGTGTGGGTCTTTTGCGGGGGTTAGTTACCTATCGATCCTTCGTGGGTCCGACGACTTAGATGGATCAGAGATCATCTTTATCGTCCTTTGAAGAAGTATACCTGTGTGAGCTGAATCCTGTTACTTCCCTGTGTTGAATGTGTTGTGCTATCCTGTGTGGATTACGTTTAATTTCCTGTGTGGATTACGTTTTTCTTTCCTGTGTGGAATACGTTTACTTTCCTGTGTGGATTACGTTTTGCTTTCCTGTGTGGAATACGTTTACTTTCCTGTGTGGGCTGAGTTGTACTTGGGCTCGGAGGTTGGAGCGTATTCGAATTTGATGACTTAGGTATATGTATGGGCATATACCTAAGCAATGTCGGTTGTTACTTCGTGATTGTATCTTTCTTCATGGATTATCCTTTGTGGATCTGAGAGACCTTCAGGGGTCTCGGGGTCCCTACTGAGTTGCTTATACTCACCCCTGCACGGGCTTTTCCCGCACTACTTTGTGTTGGTTGCAGACGACGGACAGCGTTGACCTTAGCTGAGGCTTGCAGAGCGGGACGGTACTCGGAGGTGGACCACTGGGCGGGACGTGCTTGGAGCGGACGGCGGGACCCGTGGAGTAGAGGAGCTATCTATACCCACCCTTCAGGTGGGATTTCCAGTGGACAGCTCGTTGTAGCGGCTTTTACCTTTCAGTTGATGTTTTCCCTTTCGAGTTGTACTTTACTTTCAGTTTGGGTTTGTATACTGGCCCATTTACTTTTCCGCACGTTCAGTTGTACTCTGCTTTTGTTTAGTGTTTACTTCCCGCTTGCTTACTCTGTGGTGTTTGTTTACTTTTCAAAGGCAATGCCTTCCCTTTTTACTGGGATTTACACCTTGGTGCTAGTCGCCAGCCCCTGGCCTATGGAAGGCGGGCTTGGGGTAGTCACGGCACGGACCCCGAGGGCGGGTCGTGACAAATTGGTATCAGAGGAGTTCGGTTCTACCGTGAACTCTGATCTTTTCTATGTGAAGCAATAATGTTTAGTGTATTGAGTGTGGTTATCAGTCCAGGGAGTCCAGTGTTGGTGTGGCGGCCGACGTATCCGTACACTAGGACCCTGACTTCTGATTTCCGACTTAATTCACGAAAACATTGATTGCGTGTGTGTTTCAAAGTTTTATTTGTGATTTCCTTGTGTCAGCTCACTAGGTATACTGTTTGACCGTGGCGCACCTGTTTCCTATTCAGGATGGCCCCACGACGGCAGCCAGCTAGGGTTCCGAGAGTCGAGTGTGACGACAGCCCACCGAGCGACGAGGCCTCGGTGCAGGGCCCTTTGTCAGCAGTGGCACCGGCAGTAGTTCTACCCGCCGAGCCCCCGATGCTACCAGCACCAGCCGCTGGCGATGCGCGTCGCCTCAGCGCACTGCATGAGTTTCAGCGCCAGCGACCACCCAGGTTTCACGGGGAGACGGATCCCCAGGCAGCCGAGGAGTGGCTGGAGGTAGTGGTACGAGTGTTTAGGCTAGTGAGGACACCAGCAGACCTCATGGTGATCCTCGAGGCCTTACGACATCATCCTTGGTATGGATTAGTATCATCCATGTTAGGATTGACTGTTTTAGGTAATGAATGTGGTTCATCCAGGGGGATGAGACCGGATTTCACTTTTCGGCAAAGGAGAAATCTTTGCAGCTAGTCTCTTTGTAGATGTCCTTCGTGGATAGAGATGGAGCAGCCTTCCTCCAGTCTCTCACAGTCACCCCTCCCCTACTACAGAAGGTCAGAGAGGCACAGTGTGAGGACGCTGACTGTGAGACACGGCATGCACAGATATCCTCGGGACAGACATCTGATGGTTTCTCCCTTGGAGCAGAGCACGACATCCTTTTCAGAGGACGTACCATAGTACCAGTCGCTTTGCGAGAGGAAGTGCTGAGAGAGTTTCACACTTCTCCTTTGGCGGTACATCCTGGAGTGGCGAAGATGTACCAGGACCTCAGACGACAGCACTGGTGGGACCAGAGATGGTCCAGGCCACGACAGAGAAGGTCCAGGTCATCCAGGAGCGTATGAGGACAGCTCAGAGCCGGCAGAAGTCATATGCTGACAGGAGGCGGAGGCCACTGGAGTTTGAGGATGGCGACCACATCTTCTTGCGGGTCTCACCTCGACGTGGTATTCGGAGATTTGGCCGAGGCGTCATGTTATCTCCGCGCTTCATCGGACCCTTCCAGGTCCTCAGCAGGGTTGGCGAGGTGGCTTATCGCCTGGCTCTACCACCTCAGTTGCACCGGTTGCACGACGTCTTCCACGTATCTCAGCTGAGGAGATACGTGCACGACCCGACGCACATCATTGACCATGGGGAGCTTGACGTTGACGATGGGGCGACTTTTACGGAGGTCCCGGTGGAGATAGAGGATCGACAGGAGCGGGTCCTGCGTGGGCGATCGATTCCTCTTGTGCTAATTAGATGGCAGCACTGGAATTTCCAGGAGAGCACATGGGAGCGGGAGGCTCAGATGCGTGCTCAGTACCCTCATTTGATTCCCTAGTTTTTGATGTATCTTTACGGGGACGTAAAGCCCTGAGGTGGGAGTAATGTAAAGACCTGTAAAATTCAAGGGAATATTTTTTCTTATTTTTCTTTAGAATTTTACAAGAGCGCGGTTTCAGACGGCACCTGATTCCGAGGCCCGGAGTGCCGGGAATTAATTTCCGAAGTTTGGCTCGGGTACGTTCAGTGAACGAACGAGCGGGAATTCCTAACTTTCGATCCGGTGCTCGGAATTGAAATCCGAGGGCACCGATGAACTCGCAGCGCCGATATTCGCTTAAAGAGACCTTTTCGGAAGTTGCGTTTGTTGCGGGTTGAAAGTTAGTTTTTGGGTTTTTAGATTAAGTTAAATAAATTTTGTGAAATACAAAATTTATTTAAACTTGTGGGTTAACTTCTCCCAAAGGAAGTTAGGGGTGGGACCCACACCCACTTAACCTCCTTTGAGGGGATTAAGTGTGGTGGGACCCACAGGAACCCTAAACTTTTCAAGTTCCCTAACTCCCCTCTCTCCCTCTTAAAGGCTTGTCAACTTAACTTCTATTTAATTATACAAGTCATGTATATTAAATAAGTGAGTTTAATTTTGGGGTTATCCATTTTGAATTTCAAACCTTTGAAATTCTTTGTTAAGTTTGTGATTAAATTAAGCTCTTCTCTCTTTTTGTTGGGTTAGAACTCTTTAGCCAACTAGAGAGTTTTTGAGAGCTCCTCCTCCTTCTTCTTCAACTTGACGAAGAACGCTCAACTTGACGAAGAACGCTCAAGTTCCGACGAAGAACGCCGCTCCTCTCTTCTTCATCTTCCGTGTCAACGAAAGGGAACACCACTTCTCCCTCGGACATCCTTCGTCGGCATATGAAGATTCGTCAAAGACGTACTTCTTCGGACGCACCTCTTCATCATCGGATTTGACGAACGGCTACCGCGACGCCCGACCTCCGCGAAGTCGTCTTCCGCGGAACGTTGACAAATCTTCAAACCTTATACCAAGGTAGGGGTTGTTGATTATTGTTAATTTATTTTTTTCTTGCTCGTGGTTCGCATGACTAACGTGAGGATTGAATATTTAAGTTGTGTTTTAACGTGAGGGGGCCAGACCGCATGAACACAGTCGAACCCCCTCCTCCGTTCTTGGTTTTTTGTTTTGCGGATGAATCAAGGTGCCGTGGTGCCGTCGCACCACACAGATATTCACCCAATCTTGTTACGCGACGCCGTCGCGCGTGCACCATGGAGGAAACATCAAGAATGCGACGCCATCGCGCCGCGTTGAAGGAAATCAAGGTGCGGCGGAGGGGCGCGGTGCCGTCGCACCGCGCCGGACGACGAACACCGCGGCCGGTTCTGGGCCGCGGTGGGACGAGGAGACCGGTGATCGGGCCGCCGGCGTCGGAAGCCGAAAAGGGGACCAGATTTTTCCGGTCCTGTTGGAGAAAACCGGACGGCCAGCTGGCCGGCCGGATGGTCAAATCCGGGGGAAATTAATCCCCCGGCCAGCGCACAAAACCCCCCTCTTTATGAGGGGGGCGGTTACTTTGAGGGGGGGGGGGGGGCAGGTGGCCCCCCCGTTTCCTGCCAATCAAGCCCCCCACGTTGGGGGGGGGGGGGGGTTTGCAAACAGGCGCGGCTAAAAAGCCGCGCCGCCCTTCAATCACGCGGGGGATTGATTCCCCCCGCGTGCAGCCTCCGTGCGGCTCCCGGCCGCCGCGGCCCCCGCGCCGCCGGCCAGCCGGCCGGCCGGGCCGGGTCGGACCAGGGTCTGGTCGACCCGGTTCAGTCCGACCCAGGGGGGGGGGGGGGGGTCGGGCCGGGTCGGCCCGGACCCGGACCCCCCGTTTCGGAACATATTCGGTCTTTTGGCCATAACATGAGCCACGGACCTCCGATCGACGAACCGTCTGCAGCAACGCGATCCTTGGATCGAGTCGGTCGTTTCGGTATATCGCACTCAAGGTTTCGGATTACATTGAGTTCGGCCGGGTTGGTTCATTCACAAAACCAACCGGGCCTTCGGAGCGGAAACGCTAATATCTTGAGCTACAGACGTCCGATTGACGTGCCGTCAGCTGTGTTGTGTTCCTCTTAGTGAGACGGATCTTTTGGCATACTCTGCCTGAGGTTTGGACGTAGGTGGAGTACGGTCGGGTTGGTTTTGCCTTAAAAACCAACCGGGCCCCGGGGACGAAAATGCCAATAACTCTTAGACCGGGCGTCCGATCGACGCGCCGTCTGTTGCGTTGAGTTCCTGTTGACGATACGGAACTTTTGGATACATCAACTCTGGACTTTGTGACAGTTGATGTATCAGCCTCTCGACTCGTGGAGCGGACCCTCCGAACGAGCTTGCTGTGTGCGGGAACCCTAGTGCTGGCTGCGACTGTTACTGTGACTACTACTGCTGCTACTGCTACTGTGACTGCGACGACGACAGTACAGAGATCCTGTGTGGATTCGACGACGACGACTACAGCACTCATCGATCCTACGTGGATCAGTGCTACAGGTCCTGTGTGGGCCCGATCCTATGTGGGTCTGATCCTGTGTGGGTCTTTGCGCTCAGCGGTCCTGTGTGAACCAGCGCCTACAGGTCCTGTGTGGGCCCGATCCTGTGTGGGTCTTTGCGGTGATTATCTACAGGTCCTACGTGGGCCCGATCCTATGTGGGTCTTTTGCGGGGGTTAGTTACCTATCGATCCTTCGTGGGTCCGACGACTTAGATGGATCAGAGATCATCTTTATCGTCCTTTGAAGAAGTATACCTGTGTGAGCTGAATCCTGTTACTTCCCTGTGTGGAATGTGTTGTGCTATCCTGTGTGGATTACGTTTACATTCCTGTGTGGATTACGTTTTTCTTTCCTGTGTGGAATACGTTTACTTTCCTGTGTGGATTACGTTTTTCTTTCCTGTGTGGAATACGTTTACTTTCCTGTGTGGACTGAGTTGTACTTGGGCTCGGAGGTTGGAGCGTATTCGAATTTGATGACTTAGGTATATGTATGGGCATATACCTAAGCAATGTCGGTTGTTACTTCGTGATTGTACCTTTCTTCATGGTTTATCCTTTGTGGATTTGAGAGTCCTTCAGGGGTCTCGGGGTCCCTACTGAGTATCTTATACTCACCCCTGCACGGGCTTTACCCGCACTACATTGTGTTGGTTGCAGACGACGGACATCGTTGACCTTAGCTGAGGCTTGCAGAGCGGGACGGTACCCGGAGGTGGACCACTGGGCGGGACGTGCTCGGAGCGGACGACGGGACCCGTGGAGTAGAGGAGCTATCTGTACCCACCCTTCAGGTGGGATTTCCAGTGGAAAGCTCGTTGTAGCGGCTTTTACCTTTCAGTTGCTATTTTCCCTTTCGAGTTGTACTTTACTTTCAGTTTGGGTTTGTATACTGGCCCATTTACTTTTCCGCACTTTCAGTTGTACTCTGCTTTTGTTTAGTGTTTACTTCCCGCTTGCTTACTCTGTGGTGTTTGTTTACTTTTCAAAGGCAATGCCTTCCCTTTTTACCGGGATTTACGCCTTGGTGCTAGTCGCCAGCCCCTGGCCTATGGAAGGCGGGCTTGGGGTAGTCACGGCATGGACCCTGAGGGCGGGTCGTGACAATCATAATTAATAAAAATTGTAGAATAGTTTGTTGGGATTTCTTGTGAAAAGATGAAAAATCATAATGACATGAAATCGATTGAATATTTACCAAAATTGAATCATAAATGATTCTAGTCATTGTGTTTTTTTGAAATAATTTGATCAATCACTGCTTTCTTTTTCTTCAAATCCTCATAATGTACAATTATGTGTTTCTACAAATGGGTTTTTTCCTTTTCGTGTTTACAGTAGTTTGTATTCTTCTTGGATTTTTTTCATGACATCATACTACATAAGTCCTTGTATGTATTGCATAAAAATTTAATACAAAATCAATATTAGAGGCGATTGGTTGATAAAATGTAATAAATGGGGTATGACTCCTCTTTTCACTAATTAGTTTTAGGATGGAACCCAATAAGGGATTTTATGTCGGGTCTGAATGGTCTGCGATAGGTGGATGAGCCTGTGAATAGCCATATTAGAGGCAACATGCCTCTTAATATTTCTGGAATTCTAATTGTTGTTGTTATGTTGTGTTTTTGAGGAGTATCTATGTGTCAGATAAATGAGGGGACATAATAGTTAGGGTCTTTCATAGATGTAAATTTTGAAGGAAGAAAGGCAATATGGAGGGTGTTCTTTGAAGACATCATTACCATCATTATGGAGAGTGGGTTATGATTTGATATATGGTATATAGAATCACCATACTGAATTGTGTAACACTGAGTAAATGTTTTTGGAGTGGGAATCCCCATGACCTTTTGATATGGGAATCTTATAGTGTGGAAGTAAATCATTTTTCATACATGTTTGAGGCCATGAACATGGTATGCATGATGGAGTGAAAGAATGGTGGTCAAAGAATGTCATCGACTGAGAAATGAGTAAATCCTCTACTGCAACATCATGTATGTGAATAATATGGTCTACTTGTTTATAAAATATTAATATATATGGAAGTGCACCGACTATGTTGGAATAGGGATTGTTGAGTTCCCCATTACACCACACTGGTCGGAAGTTGGGGTTGCTCTCCAGATGAATCCATGAATGAATGAGACCAATGAAACATATAATGGATTGAAATTCTAAAAGGATATGTTGGGGAAATGTGAAACATAAATCATTGGAAGATTCCAAATTTATCAATACATCCCTCATATATTATAATCTAAACATAGAAAAACCATGAACCCCAACCACCACAAAAATGTTCACTACTTGTTTTGGTCACTTCAGGTCCTTCCTTCATTGAAAAGAAAAGAAGTGAAAAATGAACGGGATAAAAAAAATTAAAACAAAATAACAACACACATAATATTACATGGTTCCAACATTAATCATACATATGTTTCATAAAACAAAGTACATATATATTCAAGGAAAAAACTATACTAGGTTAATGAGATAACAAACCTTTGGGTATCCAAACTAGATTAACATAAGAAGAAAACTATATCCTCCATTGTAAAAATCTTATTAAATGAATTTATTCTCTAAAGACCTAAAGTCAATGTGATTTTATCCCTCTGGATATTTCATCATTGGATTTTATTCCTTTTATCCCTCTTACATATAAGATTAACACATCTTTCATTTTGTTATAGGGCCTCTAGTACATAATTTATATAACTCAACACTCCAACATACATTCACAAGTGTTTAAACTACCATATTAATAATAGTTATTGTTATACTAGCTGATTCCATTAGGTTATTAAATTCATGAGGGACTCACTACTGACCTTGACAATCTTCTATTACCAATAGAAATCTATACCTTAATAAATATTTCTTGTAGACTGTGTGAATTACCTTTCTATTCGACACTAATGACTTTCATGTGTTCGTACCAGATACCTTCATAATTTTTTTTTCACATCTTAACAACAATCACCTCCTTCAGAATGTCATATTTCATTTTATACTACCCTTCTAGTTGCATCAATTATTCCAGTGGAAAATTATTTCATCCTCATGGTTCATGAGTTTGACATTCATTTATTATATTCACACTCTTAGTCATTTTTCAAATGGGGCTACATCCATTGAGATAGAAACGACCAAATTGTTTTCTATTTCTTACAATAAAATTTTTTATTCAATATATTCTAATGAACTAAATCCCATTGGACTGAACTAGTAATCCATGGTGATGGTGTGCATGGCTCCATCTAGTTTTCAATGTTTATCTTGTAGATATTTTACATTTCAGAATCTCAAAACCTGTCCAACAAATAGTAATCAAACAAAAATTCAACAGTCATCCTCTTGAGAACATTTTTTTAGGTTAAGCCCTAAAATATAGTATTCATAGAATATTCTCAATGTATTCACCAAGGCACAGTCAATCTGCTTCCATTCATCCTTTTCAATGCTTTTGTAGTTCCATATCATGATGTTTTCAATCATCTAGGCACCCATAAACGAAATGACACTTTGGAATTTAAACCATGAACTATATTTTTATTCCCATTAATCCTTTTGAA
Source organism: Viscum album (assembly GCA_963277665.1). NCBI lineage: Eukaryota > Viridiplantae > Streptophyta > Magnoliopsida > Santalales > Viscaceae > Viscum > Viscum album. Next base: position 1,104,874,448 of record OY728126.1, read on the forward strand.
TTCTATCATGTAAATCCCTCTAATGAAAACAATACTGATAACTATAGGAGACATATTGAAATCCCATCAATAATATTGGCCATGTACGAGATCCATCACCTAACTTTTCAGAAACATGTTCTACAAAAACTCCACCAGTGAGCTTCTAAAATATGAGAGCTATTTAGTAAATTAATATCTATAGATACCATAAATATCAACCACTGTATTTAAATTTTATCATATTAAAGGTTAGATATAAATTAAACCTGTGAACTCCTTGAGAATCATTTGTCAGTACAACCTAATCACGTGTGGTCCTTTCTTGCCACTATATTCAATCATACTAATGTTCCTTTGATGATCCACATCCTTTTCCATGAATACATATGAATGTTTGAAAATATCAGGAAATTATTATTCAATGATTAATAATCCACAATAGTAGATATCGTCATCCTTTTTCAAATAAACACACCATAGCCATGGGGTTCTACCTCCTTTGATACTTGATGTACTCATGGTCATTTTCCTTATATAATTTATATATTTGAGATGAAACATTCATCCTAATACTAATCCTAGAGTACCTACATATGATACTTCCCCATTTTAAATGTTACCTCACTAAACCTCATGATAATTCAAATGCCAACACAAAACCCAAATATCATGTACTAGCATACTTAGAAATCATCACATGACAGGAAAATCATGAATACCATTAATGAATTAATTTTCAATGGATTCACCATATGATTTTAGACTTCTAGATCTTGTTTTATACATATTATCCATGATATGTTCTAATGTCCTCTGTTTAGTCTATTTATGGATAATAGAAAACACCACCAACATATCTTATAAAAGTTTCATTTTTCTTCTGATCCACTCATCCATCATACCATCATCTAGTCCCCTAAAATTCACCATGGTTCATCATAATGATATTTCATAAACTCCTCATATTTTTTTCTTTGATGAAATAAATTCCTATGTTATTTTTTATACTTTTTTTCAATATTATATTTTAAAATAGGTCCATGAATTAAAAAAGTTGTATAGGGTTTATTTCATTTTTATCTCCCCATTCTGGAAAACAATGACACTCGCTACTTCTGAATACTCATACATTTCAGTTCCTTCTTTTGTCCAAGGGAATTCACCCATGTTCATATCAACTATGTGCTTTCGATTCCGATTCCATATACATCAAATTATGAATTTATATTTATTTATAATTAAATAAATCATTCAAACATCTTATTTAGAAAACAATAATCTATTTTTCACACATTCCATAATCATGAGCCCCACCATTTGAATCACATGACTTTGGCAAATCCTTATTATTTTCACTACTTAATTATAAATGTTATCATTGTATGAACCAGGAATATGTCACACTCCATGAATCCATTCCATTATTGTATATAACCATCACTTCTCTAATAATATTATGTTATCTAGAACAAACACCAACAACCCTCTTCGAAATATTGTGTAAAGAGAACCCAAGAGTCACATGACCTAACTCACGTGGGATGATGAAAAGGAATTTATAGATACTTCCACCCCCTTTCAACTAAGAAACACATTTAATCACTATAACAAACATCATTCAAAAATAGACCTTCGGGTCTTGCCAGTCATAATATTATGTCCCTCCGCTTTCATAATTCTAGATACGAAATTGGGGCACCAATAAATAGCTTCAACATGAAATTATATCCCCAAAATTAATTCATGTGATTAAATTTGAAATTAATTTTAAAAACATCCTTTGAAATCATTCCCTAGTTCACTTGGTTACACATTGTGAAACAATCTATGTGCTTCTTGTCACAACATTCACTACTGCTAACAACCCCACAATTGGATGACTAACATCAATAATATCTGAAAAACTATCTAAGAGTAGAAAACTTGTATCCAATAAAGTCTATATCCACTACCAATTAAATATAACACTATTCCTAACCCATTTCAATGATATCCTCTACAAAGAATGACTCCCATTGTATATGAAAAAGCATAATGAATTACGAGATATAATTTGGAAGACATCAATAGTATTATAACCAATTTTTGAATTCCACTTCTATAAACATAGAATCCATAAAACAAAACCATCATGGAGTATTTTTTATATTTTCATATCACTTAGAAAAAACCACTATCTTCTCAATGAATATCCTCTTAGTAAAAAAGTAAAATTCCTGAGAAAAATTACATGCCGATATTTTATCCAATATCATCTTATGAGTCTTGATAAATTTCTCACAAAACACCTTTGCAACCAATATTTTAAATAACATGATGGGGAAAAGGTCATTAACAATCAAGAGATACAAATGTTGACAACTACATCATTAATGAATCAACAACTAAAACAAGGAGGTAAGGGAACACTAGTCACTATACCAATTCTCAATTTTTGGGGTTTTTATACCTCATTGTATTATTTTCAACATAGGTACACAATAAAGATAAGAACATGAAAATAATAATAATGAATACACAACAAATACTCATATCATATTACATGTTCATTTCCCCAATCCTTAAGAAACATGCATTTCTAAAACTCTATCGCAATGATTCTACAATCTGAGTGTTTTCTGGGGAACTAAACTCCAATGATGTCATTATGTTATCCATCCATTTGTAACCTTGATATTATAGTATGTATTATATAATTCAGACTGTATAACTCCCACTAAAATCAATTCATATAGAAACCTATGAATGTATAGTATATTTCTCATACTATATTTTAGTCTCGTTCTAATATTTCATGGATCCCATCCATTTTTCAAAGGGAATTTGGATACCCTAAAAATATTCTATAATTATTTTCAAAAAATTCTAAAACCTCCACTACCTCCTTCAAAACCCCTTTACAAAGACACAATTTCATGAATTCGGGTTATCCAACATCTATAATTGGATGTGATCATTGTTTATTTTCTAATGAAAATTATATAGGATAGAATAACCATTTTTACATCTTCTATATATCGAGTGCCTTCATAATATACTTACCCAATGAAATATAACATTCCTCTAGCTCGTGTAATCTATTTTACAACAATGCACTGAAATATATTTTATAACATTTTCCAGAACACACCACCTGAAAACACCATATAAAAAAGTATTGACCGAAAACTTTCCCATGTATCCACCATATGATTCCATCCTTCTCAATGTATTTCTAAAATCTATTTTGAAAAATCTGTTGATATTCTGTGATCATTACCCAAATTAATACATGAAAACAACAACAAAATATATTTCAAAGTGTCCATATTTCTTATGAGTCTCCCATTCAACAGACCATCATTAAGCCCCTTAAATTCACAATTATAATTTTGGAAAAAGATTATGAAACTCCATGAATTTTTTATTCGAATAAAAAATACCAACATGGTTCTACAACATAAATAGTGAAGATATTTTTTCAAATATACTAGATAGAAAAAACAACCAGAACTAGCCATGTTATGATTCACTAATTTCACCCCCATTATGGACATAACCCACCACCAATTTTATTTAAAGACTAGTGAAAAGGGGTTCGTTCTAGAGACCAAAAGATTTAACCCTCCCTCTTATCCATTTGATTTAGATGCCAATTACTTATCTTCAATATTCCAAAATTCTAATTATTTAACATAACGTGATACTTCAAACTGTCTTTGTCATGAAAATAGAGATCTATCATTCACACAAACCACAAACATAAGCCTCACCATATAAATGTCATCCCATCTCCAAATTTTCATCTATTTATCTGGTTTTTCATCAAAGTTACATTTTAATTAATAGGTTTTATGTCTCACTCATTTCATTCGTTCCTTATTCATATAGAACCACCAATCCTCCAAAAATATCGAGTGTTTTCAAAAAAACCAACCCCTCTTAAAAATTTTCATTGATGAAAGCCCCTTTGTCTACTAACTTGAATCAAGTGGGATAAAAAACACCTACAATCTAATATCAACACCCCATTATAGATAAGGTATTTTTGGATCCTTTGGAATAGACAACCTCTAGAAAAATAGATTATGGAATTAGCATTTCTATTGCATGGTCCCTTCACTTTCCTTAGATACAGGGAAATAAATAGTGAAATTTTTTGAATGTATTTGAATTAAAATTACCCCACCTAAATTAGATGAAGTTATTACCATTCACATTATTTTCCATGATTCTCTATAGATCATGAACCAATTCACTTGGTTAAAACGTATGAAATAATAATTTTCTCTCTGTCATGTCATTTAGTTCATCTAAAACATCAATTCTTTTAATAACCATCTATTGAAACTTAAAAACTCCATGGAGTATCAAAAAAAATTAAAAGTCTATAAATTACACAATTTAAATATACAATAAATTCTATCCCATTTCAACACAATCCCATATAAAAAATGACTCCTATTAAATCATTAAAATTTTATAGTTCCATAAGTTTTCTTATTGAATTCATCATCAATATTCCAACAAAATTCTATATTACACGTGGATTAATAGAAAAAACATATAGACACAACCATAATTGTGGAATTTTTATATACCAAAAACACCTAGGTAATACTTCTATCTTCCCAAATAAAATCCTTTTATAAACTAATTGAACTACCTACCCATAGGAACCCAATAATCTTCCATAAAAAATCTACATCTGAGACAACGTAAATTTCTCACTATATTCCTTTCTAACCAATACTATATAATAATTTTAAGGGAAACATGAAATATAAATCACTAATACAAAAACATTATGATCGATATATCCCCTACGTATCAGATTCTAGTATTGGAAAGTCATGAAACCCAAATCACTGCAATGATTTTCCCCACATATTGTTTTGTTCATCTTTTGTCCATCTTGGAAACTAATCGGACCATGTGAGCCCAACTAAATGATAGAAAGACATTCTTCCACAACCCCAATTTAACCTCCAATGTCTAGGGCCTAGAAACTACTTAAAACAAGTCAATACCAAAATTGGATGCCTTATCATATAGTACACGTATTCATGCACTCATCCATATTAATGAGGCAGTATAACGGAATGATAAAAATTGATTTGACATCTACATTGAAACCATGAATGAAATTTTATTGGGAATATAACTAGAGTATGATAGAGAAAAACTAAATTTCAAAGGAAAAAGATATATGACCATCTAAAAATGAAGTCCCAACCAAAATAACTGAAATAATGTCAAGTTGAGAGAGCCCGACTCTTGATCCCTTAGCCCGACAACCACACATGTTATATGAACTTGAGTATACCTATGCTCTTATAAAACCAATGTTGGTATATCATTAATCTTCATAATACATGAATTGTGTGTAAAAATAACAAGTATTGGTGATTATACACTTATGTAGATGGATTCCCTAAAAACTGATGCTGGAGAAATAGAAGACATGATAGAAGTAATCAGCTCAACCCAGAGAAAGAGGGAAATTAATAAAAATAATAAATTTATATTTATGCTCAAAATAAACCTATATGACAGAGAAATAAGATCTCTATCTGACATCCTATCTTAGGATGGTGTGTCTCTTTATAGCACCCATGGTCCATCATCGATGCCCAATATGTCACGTTTCATCCTGCAGAAATAATGAAGAGGAACCACACTTCACAACTACTCCATATCTTAAGGGGTGAAATATCCAAATGAAAGAGGACCCATGCTATAGTATGACACAGAATTCCTCTCAGAGGATGGATATAGGACATTCAGCCTAATATGATAGGGGGATTCCACTCAATGTTTGGAGTACACACGACATACCATGATAGGGGACTACCCATTGGATGTCGATAGAGGACATACTCCCTTGTGCATCACGAGAGTTACATTCAATGGAAAGGGTACCCATTACATCGTACCATAAGAGGGTGCTTCTGGGTAAGAATAAATAGAGGATCTTTCTAAAATATTGTATTGGGATTCCAATATATACATGGATGACCTATGAACTATTACCATAGGGGGTACACAATGTGGGTAGAAGAATTTTCCCTTTGTTCTATTTGGGGTGCTACTAAAACCATTGAAATAGTATGGTGTCCTGCAAATTTATAAAATGTGGGGTGTTAAACCTCGTCCTCACTCTGATGATTCATCTCGATGAGAATAATTGTCAAGTATATCTTGAATAAGTTTCATGATCAAAACATTCCACTTAATATCCTGAAAATGAAAAGAAGGTATACAATTGTGTTCTACATAGAAAAATTATCATGATAGTTATTTGTAGGCCAATGACATAGTAAAAAAAGAGATATCATTGGAGGAAATATTTCAAAAAACAGTTGGGGGTGGGGGGTAAACAACGTGGTAGGGTACAAGGCAAAATGATGTCTTACTAATATTCCTTTAATTATTCTCTTATGGATAGGAAAATAGTCCATATAACCATAAAAAACATTTACATTGACCACATGGCATGTATAGACCACTCGAGGCATGTCAGTGTGCTCTTAGTTGTGCATGTGTTCATCAGGTCATGTTGTGTACCTAGCCATGTACCTGGCTATTCTCGGCTACTAACACATGCTTGTTTACACCCAAAGTACACAATGTGTCATCACATATGGGGTTCTGAGAATTTTCAAAGTTAAACATGGCTTTCCCACTGGAGGAGGGTCACACGGTGTGTGGTATTGAGCATTCCACGTGTGGTATTTAACTCTACTAAAACCCTAATTCCACAACTAGAGGTACAACATAGTTTTTTTCATTATAATAAAAATTTTGTGGATAAATTTTCCATATATTGTCCATATTATTAAAACATATTTCTATATATAGCCTCTCTACTGATTATCTATCTTGTTATCCGCTTGAAATCAAGGGAAATAGTCTCTATCATTGATTATAGCCCTCTAGTGGAAGAGAATATGAATCTGAACCCTCCTAAAATGGATGTACCATACCCCATCACATTCCATTATCATTATAGATCCCATATCTCTGAAGGTATGACCTTCATTATGTCACATATCATTATATGTATAAAAATAATCATCTCGAACATCAGTCATCAATCCATTCTAATTTCAGGGGTTCGATCATGGTTTAACCTTCATGGGAAATGTTGTGGTGTGGCCCTATATGAAAATAGTGAATATTATGAAGAACAGTGGAGTTAAATTCAAATGAATGAAGTGATCCTTCATTGTACAAGCGCTCTTCGACAAAAATATTATAACATGTATTTCCATGGTAGAATCATGTAATATTGAATATAAATTGATTCAAACAATTTAATGTTATGGTTATGGCTCATACGAAGAACAAAAGATCACAGATCAAAAAATTGTAGATAAAACCCTTGTTAAAAACATTTATTAAAGGGTGAAACCAATATTTTACTAGACCTAATTCAATTATGGAATTGATAATTGATGAAGAACCCATTTTATAAAGACTTGGGGATCCCTCTACATTCATTGTCTGGTGATCCACCTCGATCTGGTCATCCTTTGTGGTGTAATTTTGATTAAACAATAAAGAAAACTCCAAATATCATCTCAAATGTCTTAGGGGGTTTAGTTTAACCATATAGAATTAAAATAGAATCAATTTTATATAATATATATAGGATTGGAAATTAAATAAATTAATTAGTTGATATAGTTAACATACCCTCCAATGGATTCCTCATTCTATCATTCGACACTAAAAAAATTAAGTCACACAATGGGCACACCTATTATTTTGGACTTAACTGTGGTCTTAGATCTCTTATCCAATACTCCTTTTGGAATAATACCCATTATTTTTTACAAAATGAGTGTGCATGATATTTATATATTTAATATTATTATAATATCAATCCTAGGATCACAAACCCTTGGAATCTATAACTATCTCTATAGATCACTCTAAAACTATTTCATAATAAATATCAATGTCATACAATGAAAAAATCGAGACACTACCTAACCCCCCCCCCCCTTCATGGATTTTTTCCCTTTAAATCAAAAGTTAAACCAAAATGTTCGGATACTATGCCGAAATCTGGCTCTCCCATTTGTAGGATCTCTACAACACGTGTCTATGATGAAAAAGTAGACAAAACAAGGGAATGGTCCATCATCATAGGATCCTCTCTTTGGGATCATTGATCTCCACTTGGTACTTCGTTAAGGTGTCTTCATCCTCGATGTTCATATTCTCCCTGTAAATGATGCACATATGATAGTCCATGTATCTACTCTGTTGTGACACATGGATGATGAGATTACCCAACTACAACTGTGGGGGTATGTATAGGTGGTTAAAATTATCACCCACACTGTAGAATCTTGAAAGTCTCGATGATCCTCAGGGATAACATTCTAATCCGGAATAACTTTCACAATCCTCATCAAGGGGAGACTATAAAAAAATATGGTCTCCGTGTTCAAAATACAAACACGTATGATGTTGATCAATACAATATTTTTTTTCAAATATTGGTTTTCCTCATATGATTCTGGATAACCTAAACTTTTTATGTCGTCACCTGTACCATCTCTTTCGCAATAAGGGATTACATCCCAATCCTGATCCAACACAATGGTGACCTACTGGGTCATTCATGTAAGGCATAGAAAGTTCTCACGATGATCATAAAGTAATAGCTATTATTAAGAAAAATATGGCCAATTTAATGTGATCATCTTTGATCATGATTTTGTAGAACACAGAAGCTCCCATTATATCCTTAGTGACCTTGATATTGAGCTCATTCATCCCATCCATCTAGTGGTGAAACACTGTACGCATATAAAATGAGTTCCTAAATCCCCATCACATGAATCTCTACCACAATGATATGAATGGTAGTGATCTATTAGAGAATTAAATTTATGGAACACCATGTATATTGTTGATCTTAGACACGTACAATAATATGATACTATCTAATAAGCTCTACTCCCTAATGGAAATGAAGAGTTCCTTCATCACAATTCAATAAACTATCATCCATTTGGAATCATGGGATCTCAATATCGATAAAATAACATACAAAAATTATATGGATATGTCATCCCATTTCCACTCTTGGGTCCCAAGAGGTTGTGTCAAAACATTTGGATCCTACTGCTCATCCTTTACTCATGGACATGGGAGACACCAATGGATGATCTTAGCAACCCTCTAGTTCATGAAAGCACAAAAAATGTATTAATTCTGGTATTTTTAAAATTTTCATAAATCGGGATGTATATCCAAATGATTAATGTGAAACCCAATCATCACCTCTACTTGAATTTCTACAAGAACTACCATATTCCCATAAAAGGGTTCAACATGATTCAGTCCTTTGGAAAATTTATATTGTGAATCTCTTGATGATATATGGACATGGATAACCTCAAACATAATGTCCCCCAATTTAACCTTCTTCAAACATTATAAAAGTATAAGATTCAACACAATCAACTAAAGATAAGATACACCCCTCTCCTCCATCTGGACCTACTATAATGTAGCCAACTTTTCAGACACCTCCTCCACAAAATTAGAATATGGCTTCTTTCTAAGGGTATCATCCACCACATTTCCATTCGTATGAGTATATACTATATAGAAGTTGTAGTATTAATGGATATCTAAACAATTCATCTATATTTTGTTTTGATATCTCTTTGCGAAGACATACCAAATAATCTGATAGTATGAGTAATGAGAAAAGTGATCTCCCATAAGATATTTCCACCAAATCCTCTGAGTGAAGACTACCACTACCAAATATATCTCACTATACAAATTGTTCTTCCAATGTCGGTTAGAATTCCTCAATCCTTATTTGATACCTAACTAACATTTTATCAACATGCAGGTGATCCAAGCTCCATTGGAATCACAATACACTATGTACACCATGTCGTCCTACAATATTATAAAAATAGGATCAATAGTCATACATAGCCACAAATCATCAAACATTCGTTGAAACATATTGGTCTATGTAAAATGTTTTCCCATTCCACATAATTGTGTTAAAAAGACCTAAAATCGAGAAGAATTCCACCACGAACCTCCTATAAAACCCTGCCCAACCAAGAAAACTCAGCACCTCTGTAACACTCAAATATTCCACAGTACGCTTCTCTTTGGTTAATGCAATAGCTTGCATTGTACGCAACTTCGCCTTTTACCACACCACGACCAATAAAACATGCCTTTATGAATAGTAATACACACTTTTTGAAATTTTATAAATTTTAATTTTTAAAATGTACTTCATTTTTTAAATTTGGAATATCAAAATTTGCTTAGGGGGAATTTTTTATATTTTCTGAAAACATTCAATATTTGAGAAATAGTCAAAAACATTGTTATTGTTTAAATACGACATTTATTTAAATAATAAATATTTCTATATAAATTTATTTTAATGTCAAGATTGATACATAATATTTATATTAGTTCAATGTAATTCGTTGAAGTCATTTTATAAAAGGATTAGATGTATAAAATTTAATTAAAAATTTTAACGCCTTTTACCCACCTTCAAGGCACATTTGAAAATTTTCATAAAAAGTAATTTCACTGCTTCTGGGAATCAAATTTCAAAAATATTAGAAACATATTTGACATCAGTAAGTAATATTCTGTTCAATAGGATGAAAATAATTTTTGGTGAATCGTATCTTTTTAATTTTATTTACAACAATTAAAAGTAAACAGGGTAATTAATGTTAAAAATGATTTTATAATTACCATAACACATGTACTAGTTCTATTGGATAAGTTTATTTCTACCAAAATCAACCATAGTAATAAAATATGATTCGTATGGTTCACATGGAATAGATTAAGACATTTATTATTATTTTATTTAAAGAAGAGTTAACAGTGTTAAATTCAATGTTTAATAACTAAATTATTTTCAATATAGGGTAATAAATAAGATAAATTAGACAATAAATATACATTATAAATATATAAATATTTCCTAAATAATTGTATTTTATTTATAATTTTTTGACATTAAATAATTAAATTTATTTATGACACGTTGATGGTGCAATAACTACCTTTTTATATAACGATTAACAAAATTCATATTATTAAAATTAAAATAATTGTAAATTGATACTTTTGATGTATTACAATAATTATATAGGTTAATATTCCATGTTATGGTTGATTAAAAAAATTCTATGTGATAAAGTTGTTATAACTTTCAAAAAAACCAAATACTAGATAATGTCAAAATTGACATAAATGGGTTTTTAAAATAAATACAATATTATTAAATGATATAAAATTTGAAAATATATATGGTTAAGAGAAAAGACTTATATATGTTTATGTATATAAATAATTAACCACATGGGGTTCTCTTGTTCTTTTATAGTACGCTTATTAATCATTTATTATGATAATACAAGTATACATGGAAAACTTTAAACAAATTAACAATGAGTTAAATCTAAAAAATATGGTTAATATGGTGTCCAAAACCTGTCAAAAACAAAATGGTTGAAATTTTTTCGACCCATACCTACCTTAGACTCTTAATAAATCCTTTGGGATCCAATATAAATTAAATACGATTCAATAATAAAAGAATTTTTCAACATTTTCATAAAGTGACTCTCACCTCTCTTGTAAAAGTGTACTTCCCCTTCTCTTATTATCACAACTCCAAAGCCATTTGTCTTGTCATCCCCTACTAAAATTTCCTCCAAAATAAATTAAATTCATCCTAGAGGCCTTACTTTGATCATAATCCACAATAAAGAGATCTTTTGGTCAAATCAAAATGAAACACCTGAAGAAGAGGTAATTAATTTATCACCTCTTTCAAAGTTCTTTTCTACTTCCACTTCCTTGTTCTTTTTTGTTTCCATACCAAAATAATAAATACATTACCTTATACTTACTATGATGTTATTATAAATATAGTATAACCATATTCATTACTCAATCAATTCTATGAAAGAAATAGTCACCATATGTGCATATTTACGGCTTACCATCTCCACGTCGTGGTGTAGTTTGTTATTCAACACTTCATAATTTTGAAGGGTATGATAATGAGTATAACTTATTTCAGTAATAAATATGACTTATTAATTAGTATTTATATATTTGAAACCATAAAATTATATTGTATTTCACGATCAATAAAATGATATTGTTTCTTGTTCGTATGTACAAATTATCGCCTCTATGAACGTGAGGAGATTCATTCCCCATCATAATAATTCACGAATAATATTAATTTTGTGAGTAAAAATAATGTTTGAGAACATAATATCATTCAGTATATGAATCAAATACATCCTATCAACAAAAAACATGACATACAAAATAAAACATATTAACAAAAACGAAACAGTTAACACTCGAAACAATGATAATACTGAAATATTATTAACAAATCGATATAAAAAGATTTTATATGATATAATATTTATGTATGTGGTTCTTGAATAATTTAATTAAAATTATTCAACTATTATACAGGTGGTTAACATACCATTGATCAAGTAAAATTATAAGGTAAATGTTAATTATACAATCTCTTCATTATCTAAGGTTGTTTATACGTGAGTTTCTATAGGGATATCTTTGTCATCCAAATCCGTGCTTATTAAAAATGTATTTGAAAACAATTTTTTTATTTAATAGACTATAGTATAAAGTAATTTATACATTTATTTCACATTTTATAAAATGTTTTGAAAGGAATCATTCTGTCTTTTTTCAAAAAAGGTACTTTGCGACCTTTTCGACAAAATCAAGGAAAGAATGGTTTTCCACATATACGGTGAGTGCGGATTTTTTCCATCGTTATAACACCTTATGAGCATCACTAAAAAGCTTATAAGAATATTTTCAAGATAATTTTTTTTATTATAATTATGTGACTTTAAAATGATTTAAAATAAGAGATATTTCTATCAAATAGTTTTGATTTCATCTATTTCTACATCTTTTGAATGATCATACACCTATTTGAAGTTGATTAATAATGATAAAATATTTCTTATTGTATTGAAGGTTTTGTGGTATGTTTAACTATGGATGTGTTATTTTTTAACATTCATGGGTTATGGTTAATGTATTAAAATTTTTTATGGAATTTTAATATGAATGTTTTTTTTATGTTTCTAAATTTTCATATGAGAAATGCATTGGTTTTAGTATGTGATGGGTGGAGTCACTATAGATACTCGATGCATCGGTAGGTATCATTAGAAAAACTAGTGTCTTATCCCAAGGCCTTGAAAAAATCTTATTTTTAGTCTTGGCATGAGGCTTTAACTATGTGGGTATGATGTCTGGAATTATGCATTCCATCATTATGAAATTGTATATTGATATTACATGAGATTATTAAACTAGTAGAATATCCCAGTGAATAGGTAAATAGGATTATTTTATTTATCATTGCCATATTATACTAATGATTAATTTTAAAAGTATAGTGTTTTAGTCTTATACATTACCTAAAATTTTTATTTTTATTTATGATTGTTTTATATATGTTGTTATCCTTACTGAGCATCTGAGCTAACACCTATCTATGTTTTATTTTTCCCGGGATGCGAAGAATTATAATACAATTAACCTACAAGAATATGATAACTGATATTAGTGTTTTCAACGGGAGACACAATTTTTTTTCCATTTCATAATGTAATGTCAAACATATGTATGTATCTAGAACATCCAAGGATACAAAACTAATTGGTCTTTAGTGACATGATCTATTGTGATCATTGTAATGTTATGTAATAATGTACCAAATATTGGTAACTAGGGTCGAGGAATTACATTTGGTATGAGAGGATGTTTATTTCAAACCTTGGAAACAAGATTTAGAAAAACCCTGATTAGAAAACATTACCCTAAGATAAAAATTGATGATTAGTATAGAATAACATCCTATAATATTGTTAATGTAGAGATTTTATGAATTTTACAAGTAATACATCCTTGTCTGGATAAGATCTGGTAAAGGAAGCTCTGGAACAAATGTACATTGGAGGAAACACTAACAATGAGTTTTGGGCTTGACTCAAGGTATTCTGTTACACAACTATAGGATATGCTGCACCCTTATTTACGAAACTCATGGGGGATATGCTTAGGATAATACACATTTTATTTACAAAGAATTATGTATTATTTATGATTCAATTACTCATAAAAGAAAACATTTTTTTATTATTATGGATTATATAAATGAACTGTTTAATTTATGTTAGGTATTTTACTAGTTTGGATTTATTTGTTTCAAGTCATTAACTAATATAGTGTATTCCATTTTTTAGAAATGGTGCCTAGTGTATGGAATTGAAACTATATCAACTCACGAAATCCATGTAGGGATTTCCCTCAAACTAATGATAATTATAGTGGATCTAGTGATGAAACTGGTGCTGAACAACTTATAAACATACTGTGACAATTAAATCAGGTTATGAATAATAACATTATCCATATGAAGGACCCTAATATACAACGCGGAGGATCAACATTAGACCACTTCATAATGAAACATACACCAACATTTAATTGGAATAAGAATCATTTTTTCGTTGAATAGTGGATAAGTTCCCCAAATAAAATATTTTCTGATTTCGGGATTAGAGAAAGAGAAAAGGTTATCCGAGAAGTTTATTGCCTCACAGGAGATGAAGATAAATGGTGGTCATTAATTAAAAACACAATGAAGGATGAATAAGTATCAAATATGGATCGGAGGGAGTTTAAAGATCATTTCATAGAAAAATACTTTCTTCGTGACCATCGATCAGATTTGGAAAGAAAATTTATGAGTCTAAAAAAATGGATGATGAGAATGTATCAATGTATGAGACTAGAATTACAAGGTTATAAAGGCATGAATCATATTATATATATAACCCAAGGAGTAATATTGGTCGATTCGTTGATGGGTTAAAACCATTTCTCCATCAAGAATTAGTCTTACAATCCTTCTCATCGTATGATGATATAGTTTCTTGTGCTATAATGATAGAAAAGGAAATCACTATGTCTTCTGACTTTAAAGAAAATCAACAGATGTAGAGATATTCTGAACACTCTGTAAATAGAAATAATGGGATGGAGGGAAATGATGAATGTACATCATGTAGTAAATGTGGTAATAAACACCATGGTACTTTCTTGGGGGTGATGAGAGTCTATTACAAGGGTTGTGAAAAAGGACACAAAACTCATGATTGTAAGGGAAAGAAAGATGTTGTTAATATTGAATGCTATAATTGGTGAGAAATGGAGCATTTTGAAAATGAATGTCCCAAGGTCCAAAGAATATTACCTCATAAAAGGCCAAGGGAGAATGTCTGTGCTTATATATTCACCAATGCTGAGTTTGAAGCTCCGAATTACGGAGTGGCAGGTAATTTAATTGTTTCCTCAAATTTAGCTAATTCTTTATTTAATTCTAGATCATTTCATTTTTTCATACCTTTTCATTTCTCTAAGAAAATTAGATATTTCTAATTTTATTTAACAAGGTATTTATCAGTCAAAACACTTAAGGAAATTATCATTGCAGCAATGTTTTTTGGATCAATTCCATTAGAGCATATAGATGTGCTTTATGTATTGATATCAATTTCAAACCCATGATTTAATTTGATATAATCCTTGGTATGTATTTTTTTCATACAATGATGTGAATGTTTTTTGTAATAAGAATGAGGTCACAATTTTTTATGATGATAAAGAGTTCCATGTCTTTAGAGCAGAAATGTCACCATCTGATTCTTTTCTGCATCCACCCCCATTATCTCTAGTAAATTAAATTATTAGGTATGAATAGAATTAAATAACTATGGGTGATTAAAGGAATGTTGAAAATGAGGATGTACCTATTGTACAATAATATGTTGATGTGTTTTCTGAGGATTTACCTAGACAACCTATTGTTCAAAAAATTGAGTTTTCCATTGACTTAATTCTTGGATCTAGTCCCATTTCAATGACCCCTTATAGAATAGACACTATGGAATTAGTGGAAGTAAAGAAACCACTAGATAAATTTAGTAATAATTGATTTATTCACCCTACTGTTTCTCCATTGGGAGCCCCTGTTCTTTTTGTTATGAAGAAAGATGGATCAATGAGTTTTTTCATTGACTACAGGGAGATCAATGCTATAATAATAAATAAAAAGTATCCCTTACCTCAGATTAATGATTTAGTCAATCAAATTCAAGGATATAAATATTTTTCAATGATTGTCTTTCGATCCGGATATCATTAGTTTTGTGTGACGAATGAAGGTATTTTAAAGACCGCATTTTGTACCAGGTATGGGTATTACAAGTTTTCAATAATGCATTTTGGACGGACTAATGCACCCACTATCGTCAAGGTTCTAATGAATAGTGTTCTCAAGGAATATCTTGATGAAATTGTAGTGGTATTTGTTTATGATAGCGTGCTTTACACCCAAAGCTATGATGATCATGAAAATCACTTGTGCACTATTCTAAAGACTATTAGAAGAAATAAATTATATGGGATGTTTAGCAAGTGTGAATTTTGGCATAAAAATATTTCATTTCAAGGCCATACCTTCTCTAAGGATAAAATCTTTGTTGATCATTACAAGACAATATCAATACAAGAATGGTCAGCACCTATGAGTATAACTGAGGTACACCATTTTATTGGTTTATCCGGTTATTATCGGTATTTCATCCAAAATTTTTCCCGATTGTCTAACCCATTAACCAATATAACCCATAAATGTGTTAATTTATTTTGGACCAAATAGTGAGGATATTGTTTTTAAGAATATCATAGAATATTAGTCTATGCTTCTATTTGGACTCTACCATCATGGAATGATGGGATTGTTATTTATAGTGATGCTTTAGGGAAAGGAATTGGTTGTGTCCTTATAATGAATGATATAGATATTGCATATGCATCACGAAAACTAAAAATTCATGAAAAATCTATCCCACTCATGATCTTTAGTAAGCATCAATAATATTTTCATTGAAAATTTGGAGACACTATCTCTACGGGGAAAACATGGGATATATACTGATCACAAGAGTTTGAAGAATGTTTTCTCCCATAAAGAACTCAACATGACAAAAATGCAATGGTCTGAACTACTAAAGGATTATGATTGCAGTATATACTACCATTCGGGGAAAGAAGATAAGGTGGCAGATGCTCTGAGAAGAAAGGATCTTGGAGTTTTCAACAAGATGGTAGTTGAAAGAGATCCTATGTTCATTGATATAGTAAATATAGATATGGGAATAATCAGGGAAGGAGAAACATCAATACTTTTTCAAATGGTTTCCAAACCATATTTACTAAAAAGGATAAACATTTAAAAGATCGATGATGAAGAGTTTCAAAATAAAATTAAAGTTCTCAATGATGGAAGATTGATCGACTTCATTTATGAAGATGGTATTTTGAAATTTGGGATGAGGCCTTGTGTTCATGACATAATTGATCTAAAAATGTAATTGTTGGATGATTTTCATAGCTCTAATTTCTCTATACACCCTGGTAGCACTAGTATGTATAACGAATTGAAAGAACATTTTTGGTGGGACAACATGAAGAGGGAGATTTCTAATTATGTTTCATGATGTATAGTTTGTCAATAGGTTAAGATTGGAAGAAAAAATCAGGGAAGAGTCATGCAACCTCTTCCTATAACTGAGTGGAAATGGGATGATATTATGATGGATTTTTTCATGGGGAAACCCAAGACTCATATAAAGAAAGATGTAATATGGGTCATTGTTGATCGTCTTACTGTGTCATCACATTTTCTTTCTATTAGAGAACATTAACCACTTATAAATTTAGAAAGACTATATATTAATGTTGTTGTAAGACATCATGGAGTAAACCTATCAATTATTTCTGATCGTGATCCTGGTTTTACATCCAGATTCCGGAATTGTCTTCAGAAGGCCCTAGATACTGAACATCGTTTGGGCACTGTAACACCCTGAGATTTTATGAAAAACATTCTTTTTAATTTTATTGATGTCTTGTGTTGTACTCTACACCAAAAGGATCATTCACTATACACATCCCTGACATGGCTTTCCTTACACGCAATCACGACCTTCCATGATAGCGTGTGTTGTACGCAATACCGAGTTTCACTAAACAACAATATGTTATATAAACTATCCGTTATGAATTGTAATACCCAATTTTTAAAATTATATAAATTTTATAATTTGAAATGTACTTAATTTTTGGATTCTGAATATCGAAATTAACTTATGATGAATTTTTGGTATTTTTTTGAAAACTTTCAATTTTTGATGAATAGTGAAAACACTTGGTTACTATTTAAAAACCGACATTTTATTTAAATAATTATTTATTTTATTTAAATTTATTTTAGGTAAAAATTGATACATAATACCTATATAGGTTTAATGTAATTCAGTGGAGTCATTTTATAATAATTATATATATATATAAATTTTATTGAACTTTTCACCGTCTTTTACCCACCTCCTAGGAGAATTTGGAAATTCACATAAAACATAATTTTACCACATCTGTGAGTGGAATTTAGACAATCCGAGAGACATGGTTAATATCAAGGACTAAAATGGGGTTAATGAGATTAAAATAATATTTGGTGAATAGTAAATTTTTACTTTTATTTACCACGATTAAAAGTAAATAGGGTAATTAAGGGTAAAAATGATATTATTATTACCATAATACATATCATAATTCTATTGGATAAGTGTAATTATACCAAAAACAGCCTTAGGAATACAATATAACCATTTAGGTCCACTTGGATTAGATTAGGACATTTATTATTAATTTATTTAAAGAAGGGTTAAAATAGTTAAAATCAATGGTTAATAACTAATTCATTTTTAATATAGGGATAAAAATAAGATAAATTAGACTATAAATATTCATTAAAAACCTAAAAGTATTTCCTACCTATTGGTATTTTATTTATAATTTATAGACTTTAAATAATTTAAGTTATTAAAGACACAGTGGTGATGCAGTAATTACCTAAATAATGAAATATTAAAATAATTGAGATTATAAATACCCAAATAAATTTAATTTGAGACTTTTTATGAATTAAACTAATTTATTAGGATAATATTACATGTTATTATTTTTTTAATTAACTTTATTTGAACTAATCATGCTGTAATGATATTTAAAAAAATCAATTACCAAATAGTTTCAAAATTGTCATTAAATAGTTTTTAAAACAAATATTATATTATTAATTGATACTTTATTCCTAAAAATATAAGGTTCTCCCAAATTTCTTAGATAAGGATATATATATATTAATAATAAACCACTTGGGTTTTTTTTGGCTTGTTATAGTAAGTTCATTAACCATATAGTGTAAGAAAACAAGATGTCACGGTAAAAGTTAAATTATTTAACATAGAGTTAAATATAATTGATAAGGTTAACATTGTAACCTAAACTTGTCTAAAATATATTGGTTGAGAGGATTTTGATCCACACCCACATTATCTTTGAAATAAACTTATTTGGATCTATTAAAAACTGAATATGACTTTATTATAAAATAATATTTTAAGTTTTTCCAAAGGTGCCCCTCTCCTCCCCTATAAAAAGGGCACCCCTTCCCTCTTATCATCACACCCTTTTGAGCCTTGAATATTGGCCAGACCCTGACCATTTTTCGTATCCACATCCCTAGATACATTCTGGAGGTTATGGTCTTCTCAAAAGACTGACTCTACTTCCTTAAGAGAGGGCTTAAAGGAGGTGCGTCGAAGACGAGGTAATCTCTTCTTCTAATTCTCTCAAGTTTCTTTCTTCTTCTACTTCTTCTTATTTAGTTTTATCATTATAAAGTAATAATATAATTATTACTTATATACTGATATGTTATTATAAATATGAAACAACCTTATTTCACCTTCTATCAATCCTACGGAAAATGAAATCACCACGCGTGCGTACGTATGGAATATCGTCTCCACGTCGTGGTGTAATCTATTTTAGACCACCACCATACATGGATGGGTATAATAGTGTAAATAAATAAATATATATGATTATTGTAAAGTGATATTTATTTTAAAATATTATACATACACTCCAATAAAATTCCACGATCATTATAATGATATCATCGCTCGTGCGTACGTACGGACTACCGTCTCCATGACGCTATGATATTCAGTCTTCATGTTAACCATTCATGAATGATTATAAAGTATATATAATAAGTAATCATGAAATATATGGCATAATTATGCTACTGGATTTATGTATATATATATATATGTGTGTGTCATCTATTTAATTCCATTCAATTCAATAAGGAAACGAAAATAGCATTCATGCGTACGTACGACCAACCGTCTCCATGAACAGTGTATTTCTTTCCATTATCGATCTATCATATATATATATGTATATTATGAATATATTTTATATATAAATCATATTTGTCATTACGGAATTAAGTAAATCAGGATATAAGAAATAATATCAAGAATAACAAGTCGAAACACGTACAATAAATGAAACGATTTTACCAAAATCGCTGCTTTTACATTGAATTTACAAAAGATCGGGTAGTATAAGACTTAACCAAAAAATATATGATATCATAACAATGAAAATGATTCTGTAATAAGTCAATTAAATTATTTAAATCATTATACATGAGGTTTAGATACATACGAAGCATATCAGACATAAGGTAATGGATAATTATTCCAATCTCATTCTTATCTGAGATTGTTTATTCGTAAGTATTTAGTGGGGTTCTATTTTTCTTCCATGCCCATAAAATATTTTTCATAAAGTTTTTAATATTTTTCCATGTATTTTTAATGTCTTCTTTACCCCTCTTTGACTTTTACTCTGTGTTATGGAAGGAATCTTTATTTTTTTACCATACGAGGAACTTTTTGACTTTTCCGATAAAAGTATGAGAACAATGTTATTTTTAAGTTATACTGCGTGAATGGATTTTTATGGTTTAATAACGAATTATTTCAATGAAGTTTGCTCTACAAAATTTTATTTTTATTTCAACCAAAATAATTTTCTTTTAAGATTGCATGGCATTTTATGAAAAGAAAAATATTTTGAAGAAGAAAGGATATTTTCCTCAAGAATTCATTTGAAGTGTTTTATCAAAACCATTTTCCATCTATGATGACATTATTTAATATGTGTATGTTTGAAGTATAATGTCTCTATGATTTACATGGTTTTACATCTCTTATTATGAAGTTATATTCATTTGTTTTATATGGATCATGTTATGATGGAAAGATGTTTATGAAACCCATTTTATTCGTTGGGTTATTATGAATGATGTATGTTTATTTTGTGGCACACATAAGAATGGTTTCATTATGAGATGGGTGGGACCTATATCTCCCTCCAATTAATTGGGTAAATATTTATATCTCATGAGATAGACATGGCCAGAATGGTAAGTTAATCTGGTTCAGTATTACAAGTCTTGAACGAGCAGTGAACTCAATTTAGAATGGGACTTGGTCCACTAAGATGGTCTTGGAAGCAATTCCTTGGATACTATGGAAATAATAACATGTTATTAATGGATACCACAATTAAATGTTTTATTTCCATACTAGTTTATCATTATTAATGTTCCTTTATGATCTATGCCTTCTGTACTTCCATGATTTATATCATTGCTCATGATTTTGATGTTTAGATTTTAGGTTCATGTTTTTGCATTCAAATGATTATCGATTGTTTTATGTTCTCAATGCATACCATTACTGAGAATTTGAGCTCACCTTTTATATGTTTTCTTTTCCCCAGGATTTAATGAATGGTTTTAGGTAAGAAAATAAAAGGGGATGAACTTTATGGGAGATATTTAAGATCATTCACAATGATTAGAAGATTATTTTCCGAGTTTCCAATGACACTAAACTATTATGGTCTTTGTGTGTCGTATTTTTTATGTATTCAGTATTCCGCAAAAGTAATGTAATGTCCATGTACGTTAAGATTTGGGTCCCTATAGTTGGTATCAGAGGTTTGGGTTAGATAAACTTTGGAAACTAGGATGAGAAAATGTTAGTGAGATCCCTAGAGATATTTCTAAGGTATGTCTAGGGATGTCCCTAATGTTAAGTATAAGTAAGAGTTATAATCCTAGAATTACGGTAATGATCTTATAATTAATCCTATGTTGTTAGATATTGAAGGTACTCCCACTTTATTATATTGTTTTACTTAGCATGATTTTTTCCATTCACAATATTCTTTTTGGGTTTCAGACGATGGCTGGAACCCGAAGGAACCATGTTAATCAATGTAATGGACAATGCAATGATTGTCCTCCCGAGCAACCAAATGTGATGGGAGATGAAGTGAAAAGTCTCATTGCTATACTTACAAAAGCTATGAATCATTCTAGATTTCCAAATTATCAGAGAAGGGAACAATATTCTATTGGGTCCTTCATGAGACTACGTCCACCGTCTTTCAATGGGTCTTCTGATCCACTTATTGCGGAACAATGGATCAGTACCATTGAAAAGATATTTTCCAAACATTGATGTTTAGAACATGAAAACACCATTTTAGCTGTTTACGATTTTGAAGGTGAAGAAGACTAGTGGTGGACCCTAATTAAGAATACAAGGCCGCAAGATGAAATTGAATCTATGGAATGGGATGAGTTCAATAACTTGTTTTTCATTAAGTACTTCTATCTTATTCTTCGAACAGTGATGGAAAAGGAGTTCCTTGAGATCAAGCAAAAGGATGATGAATCTGTTGGTATGTACAAGGAGAATTTAACAAGGCTTTCAAGGTATGCATCTGGATTTATCATCCAACATGAAAGTAAAGTTGATCCATTTTTTAGTGGCTTAAAACGAATTCTTTGAAGGGCATTATCTATAAGAGACTTCAGTAGCTATGAAGAAATTGTCTGTTGTGCTATCAAGGTATAACTGGAAGTTAGTGCAACATATCCATCTCATGGTTTTGATATGAAACAAAAGATGGAGTTCAAGGAGAAATCTCAGAAAAATGGTGAAAAGAAAATGAATGTTTCTTTATGGTGAAAATGTGGAAAGAAGCATGGTGGAGATTGACTAAAAGGTACTAGAAAATGTTTTAAGCGTGGAAAAGAAGGTCATCAAGAAGTTGATTATCGAAGTAATTGGAAAAAGGTTGCTAATGATGTGAATAGAGAAAAGACTACAGAGAACTCTCCACCAACACTTCAATGCTTCAAGTGCAAGGAAATGGGGCATTATGCTAATAAATTACATAATCCAAGGGTTAAGGATGATCGACATGAGAAAACATTTAAGGAAAAGGACAATGGGAAGTCACATGCAACAACTACTAGAGATTATGAATATGAAAACGATGTGGTGGAATGATTAAGTGTTTATGTAATGGGATTCCAAAATAATGTTGTATATAGTATTGTGGAATATTGGAATATTTATGCATTGGTCTATTGTGATTTTAAATAATTTTAGGGTACTGGTAACCAAGGAAAGTGATTGAAATATTTTTGGAAAGAAGATGATATGCACATAATGAATGTATAATGAAAAAATGAAACGAGCTCATGATTGATATAATGACTAAGTGATATCATGGTTTGAGTATATAGAATTTTGTGGATTTTGTTATGTGGAAAGTATTAACTTTTAACTGCATTCATGATTTCACTAAGGTTCAATGGGTATTCATTTTTCAAGAGAATACATGATTAAGGCCTTCGAAAGTTTGGAATGTGACCAACAAGATATATTGTATGATATATGTAGGATAAATTATGGTATTCACGTACTTGTTATGTGTCCTCTCAAGTAATCATTTTCTTTACACTATGAGATTGGATAGAAGTATTTTCTATAAGCTTAATAGATGGAATGGATTATGTTGGACATCAGATAGAAATGATTAAGACTATACTTTTTTTCAATATTATTTATGGAATGTTATAATAATGTAGTTTTAGAAAAAGGACAACCTGCAGGATGGGAGACAACCCGTCGCGTCAGACAAGGCTGTGGGAATCGATCCCACAACCGAAGTGAGATAGACCATTATCGCCTACCGCTGGCCTATAGGAAGTCCCTATTTAGTAGAAACTAGTTTTATTATATTAAGCAGTATAATATTTGAAGTATAAGTCCATTTTAGGAACCATATATGATTAATCTCATGATAGATGGACTTATGTATTTTTGATAACTTTTTCTAACCTTTTGTTTGAGATAGATGGAATGATCCATCATTTTATCACATGATCTACTAACACTTCATGAATGACAAATTCAGCTTCATTTCTTTAAGAGATGTTGTGGAAATTTTCTGAGGAACGACCAACGGTGAGACTGTACCAAAATCAAGAAAGCATTTCTTCTAATTCTAATTTCTTCAACATTAGGGAAATGATCATGAAAACCAAAAATGTCGTCCTGGTGCCCTTATATCCAATGAATTAGATGGTACCTTATATCATCACAAATCTATTGGTTTGTGATTTTTGGCTTTTTCATAGCGATGTTCTCTATCACTCTCCATCAGAACATGATGGTTAGATATCTCTTCCACATCCATATTTTCATGTCTGTTCTCCTATGTGGAAACCTAGTGATTAGATAATTTGGGTAACTATTATGTTTCATACTTTAGTTTTTAAATATTGGTTTTGGTATTCCTTTTTACGATGTGGGTTTCTATTAAAGAAAATTTCGAGTAGTAATCCTTTTATAACCCTGGCGAATTTCGAGGGCAAAATTCATTTTTAGGGGGGTAGAATGTTACACACCGAGATTTTATGAAAAATATTCTTTTTAATTTTATTAATGTCTAGGGTTGTACACTACACAAAAAGGATCTTTCACTACAGGCATCCCTGACATGGCTTGCATTACACACAATCACGACCTTCCAAGATTGAGTGTGTTGTACGCAATACCGAGTTTCACTAAACAACGATATGTTATATAAACTATCCGTTGTGAATAGTAATACCCACTTTTTAAAATGTTATAAAATTTACCTTTCTAAATGGACTTCATTTTTGGATTAGGAATATCAAAATTATCCTAGGATGAATTTTTGGTATTTTTCCGAAAACATTCAATTTTTGATGAATAGTGAAAACACTCGGTTACTATTTAAAAACCAACTTTTTATTTAAATAATTATTCAATTTATTTAAATTTATTTTAGGTCAAATTTGAAACATAATACCTATATAAGTTCAATGTAATTCATTGGATTCATTTTATAATAATTATATATATATATATATAAATGTTATTAAACTTTTCACCGTCTTTTACCCACCTCCTACGAGAATTTGGAAATTCACATAAAACCTAATTTTACCACTTCTGTGAGTGGAATTTTGAAAATCTGAGAGATATGGTTAATATAAAGGACTAAAATTGTGTTTAATGAGATGCACATAATTTTTGGGGAATGGTAACTTTTTACTTTTATTTATCACGGTTAAAAGTAATAGGGTAATTACGTGTGAAAATGATATTATTATTACAATAAAACATGTCCCAATTCTATTGGATAAGTGTAATTAGACAAAAAACAACCTTAGGAATAAAATATGACCATTTAGGTCCACTTGTTTTAGATTAGAACATTTATTATTAATTTATATAAAGAAGGGTTAAAATAGTTAAAACCAAAGATTAATTACTAATTCATTTTTAATATAGGGTTATCTATAAGATAAATTCGACTGTAAATATTGATAAGATAGATAAAAAAGATTTCCTAAATAATTGTATTTTATTTATAATTTTTAGACATTAAATAATTTATGTTATTTATGACACAATGGTGATGTTGTAATTACCTAAATAATGAAATATTAAAATCATTTATATTATAAATACCCAAATTAATGTAATTTGAGACTTTTTATGAATAACACTAATTTTATAGGTTAATATGACATGTTAGTATTTATTTAATTAAATTTTTTCTAACTAATCATGATTTTATGATTTTTACAAAAAATAAATTACCAAATAGTGTCAAAAGTAACATAAAATAGTTTTCAAAACAAATATTATATTATTATTTGTTATTTTATTCATAAAAATCTATGGTTCAGCCAAATGTCTTATATAAGGATATATATATTAATAATTAACCACGTGGGGTTCGTTTGGCTTGTTATAGTAAGTTTATTAACCATATAGTGTATGAAAACAAGAAGATACGGTAAAAGTTACCTTATTTAACATAGAGTTAAATCTAATTGATAAGGTTACAATTGTAACCCAAACTTGTCTAAAATATATTGGTTGAGAGGATATAGACAAATAACCACCTTAGATTCTAAATAAATCAGTTTGGAGCTATTAAAAACCGAATTTGAATTTATTATAAAATTATATTTTATGTTTTTCCATAGGAGCCCCTCTCCTCCCCTATAAAAAGGGAACCCCTTACCTCTTCTCTTCACACCGTTTTGAGCCTTGAAGATCTACCAAAACCTGACCATTTCTTGTTTCCACTTCCCTAGAATCATTCTGTAGGTTCTGGTCTTCTCAAAAGACCAACTCTACTTTGTTAAGATAAGGCATAAAGGAGGTGCGTCGAAGAAGAGGTAGTCTCTTCTTCCGATTCTCTCAAGTTTCTTTCTTCTTCTACTTATTATTCTTTAGTTGTGTCATTATAAAGTAATAAAAAAAGTATTAATTATATACTGATATGTTATTATAAATATTAAACAACCCTATTTCACCTTCTATCCATCCTACGGAAAACGAAATCACTGCACGTGCGTACGTACGGAATACCGTCTCCACGCCGCGGTGTAATCTATTTTCGACCAAAACCTTACTTGGATTGGTATTATGATGTAAATAAAAATCTATATATTATTATTGTAAAGTGATATTGATTCTGAAATATTATACATACACTTCAATATAATTTCATGATCATGAGATTGATATCATCGCTCGTGCGTACGTACGGACTACCGTCTCCACGACGCGATTAGATTCATTCTCCATGTTTACCATTGGTGAATGTTTATAAAGTATATATATTAAGTAATCTTGAAATATATGAAATAATAATGCTTCTGGATTTATGTATATATATATATGTATGTCATCTACTTAATTCCATTCAATTCAATAAGGAAATGAAAACATCATTCAATCGTATGTACGACCTACCATCACCATGAACAGTGTATTTCTTTCCATTATAGATCTATCATATATATATATGTATATGTTGAATATATAATATATATAAATCAGGTTTTACATTCTGGAATTATCTAATTCAGGATATAAGTAATAATATCCAGAACCACAAGTCGAAACATGTACAATAAATGAAACGATTTTACCCAAATCTCTGCTTTTACATCGAATTTACAAAAGAACGGGTAATATAAAGTCATAAGTAAACCATATATGATTTCATAACAATGAATATGATTCATAAATCAGTCAATTAAATTATTTAAATCATTATAAATGAGGTTCAGATACATACAAAGCATATCAGACATTAGTTAAGGGATAATTATTCCAATCTCATTCTTTTCCAAGATTGTTTATTCATAAGTATTTACTGGGGTTATATTTTTCATCCATGCCAATAAAATGTTTTTCATAAAGTGTTTTATATTTTTCCTTGTATGTTTAATTTCATGTTTACCCCTCTTTGACTTTTACTTTGTGTTATGGAAGGAATCATTCTTTTGTTTACCATACGAGGTACTTTTTGACTTTTTCGACAAATGTTCGAGAAGAATGTTATTTTTAACATATACAGTGTGAATGGATTTTTACGGTTTCCGAAAGACTTATTTCAATGATGTTTTGTCTACAAAATTTTATAGCTATTTTCAACAAAATACTTTTATTTTAATATTGCATGGCATTTTGTTAAAAGAAAAATATTTTGAAGAAGAAAAGATATTTTCCTTAAGAATTCATTTCAAGTGTTTTATCAAAACCATTTTCCATCTAAGATGACATTTATTTCATATGTTTATGTTTCAAGTATAATTTCTCTATGATTTACATGGTTTTACTTATCTTATGATGATATTATATCCATTTGTTGTATATGGATTATGTTATGATGGAATGATGTATATGAAACCCATTTTATTCCTTGGGTTATTATGAATGATGTAGGTTTAAATTTTGGCACACATATGAATGGTTTCATTAAGAGATTGGGGGACCTATATATCCCTCCAATGCATTGGGTAATGATTTATATATCATGAGATAGACATGGCTGGAATGGTAAGTTAATCCAGTTAAGTATTATAGGACTGGAATGGGAGTGAACTCGATTCAAAATGGGACTCTGTCCACTAAGAATGTCTTGGCAGCAATGCCTTGGCTACTATGGAAATAATAACATGTGCTTAATGGATTCATAAATTACATATTTTATTACCATTCTATTTATCATAATTAATGTTCCATTATGATCTATGCCTTGTGTACTTCTAATATTTATGACGTTGCTCTTGATTTCGATGTTTAGATTTTATGATCAAGTTTTTGCATTAAAATGTTTATGGATTGTTTTATGTTCTCTATGATTACCCTTAATGAACATTTGAACTCACACTTTATATGTTTTCTTTTCCCCAAGATTTAAATAAAGGTTTTATGTATGAAAAAAATAGGGGAAGATCTTTATGGGAGATATTGAATATCTTTCACCACAATTAGAAGATTATTTTTTGAGTTTCCTAAGAGACTAAACTATTACGGTTCTTGTGTGTCTGTTTCTGTTATGTATTAAGTATTCTGAAAAAGTAAGGTAATGTCCATGTACATCAAGATTTGGGTCTCCACAATCACCGACTACCACCCTCAATCTGATGGACAATCCAAATGAACTATTCAAACCATAGAAGACATGTTGAGATCTTGCTCACCTGACTTTCATGGTATGTGCGATCAACATTTACCTTTGGTAGAATATTCCTAAAACAATAGCTCCATTAAAGTATTCTGATGGAACCATATGAAGTTTTATATGGAAAAAGATGTCGCACTTCAACTTGTTGAGATAATGTTGGTGAAATAAAACTAGTAAGCCCACAACATGTTGAGGAAACTATAGAAATGATGAAGATTTTCCAAACCCACATCAATGCAACTCAAAGTAGGAAAAAGATCTATGTCGATAACCGGATGAAGGATTAATAATTTCAAGTAGTAGATCAGGTTTTCTTCAAGATATCTCTATATAAGGGTTTTGTATGATTCGATAAGAAGGGTAAATTATACCCCAGGTAAATTGGACCTTTCGAATTTCTAAAATGAAATGGAGTTGTGGATTACCATTTAGAAATGCATCCATGTATCTTCAATGTTCATGATGTGTTCCACGTATCACTACTGAGAAAATACATGCCTGACCCAAAAAAATGTACTCACTTATGACGAAATTGAACTTGTAACACCCCAACCCCATTTACCCAGGTCAGTTCATTATTAAATAACATTGGCATGATCACAAAAGATCGAGTCTAGAAAGACAGATTAGTTTATTATCCATGGAATCACTAGATACATTCATAAATTTACATTACATCATAAAATTAAAAACTACAACAACATATTGTCTCAATAGGACACACTCATATTCCCTCATAATATCCTTATAGGTTATTCACAAAATACTTCTTCATATCTTGGAAAAAATACAACATAGAAATAGATGAGCTTAGATGCTCAGTAAAGATAAAAATATAGTGGAAACTTTCATAAATAAGCATAAACATTTAAGGCAATGTATAACTAAAACAAAAGCCTTATAAACTTGAACTTCAGCATAATATGGGAGAAATAAAATGAAATAATTCCATTTAATTATTCACATGGATATTTTACTAATCGAATAATCACATGAAATATCAATAACCACTTTCATAATGATGAAATGCGTAATGCCAGACTATCATAACCACATATTCAAGGCCTTGCGCCAAGACTATAAATCAGATTTTGTCAAGGCCTTGTGCTAAGACACTAGTTTGTCTCAGGAGACCTACCGATGCATCGAGGAGATATATCGGGCTCAACCTGTCACTTATTAAGTCCAATGCATTTCTCATATGGACGGTTTAAACATAACATAAACATTCGTATTAAAACTTGCATATGAAATGTCAATACATTTTTCCATAAACAATGAATAGTATAAAAATGACACATCCAGGGTCAAACATATCACAAAACATTCAATACAATATGTAATTTTTGTATCATAATAAATCAACTTCAAATAAGCTTAAAATCCATCAAAGGATTTTGACATAGATGAAAACAAAACTACTTGAGAGAAATATTTCTTTCTTTAAATAATTTAAAAGTCACGTAATTATAAAACAAATCATTTACATTGAAAATATTTTTATAATCTTGTAAGGGAGGCATCAATGATTTTATAATGGCAGAAAATATCCACACACGCTGTATAAGTTAAAAAAAAGAAATTCTTCCCTAATTCTGTCGAAAGGTTAAAAAGGACCTCATTTGGAAAACAACAGATAGATTCATTTATAAAAATCTTATAAAAAGTCAAACAAGGGTATAAATGACATTAACCAAATTCCTGTAAAATAGTAAGAATGATTTGAAAAACATTTTTAAGAAACATGGATGTGGATTATAAAGAGGCCCCAGTAGATAATTACGTATAAAAAACCTCGGAGAATAAAGAGATTCTGAAATAAACCCTTACCTTGTACATTCCATGGTCTAGGTTAGGTTAAATTCATTTATAATGGTGAAATAATTGTTATTAAATTATACGAGAATCAGATACATTAATAAGATATCATATATTATATTTTAACGTTATTTTGTTAATAATATCCATGTAGTATCGTTGTTTTGGGTGTTAACGGATTCATTTTCCTTTAAATTCTTTGTTATGTGAGTCCTATTTTTTATGGATGGGATGTATTTTATTCATATCTAGAATGATATGAAGTCTCTAAAAATTATTTTTGATCTTCTAATGAAAATTATTCTTGAATGGATATGATGGGGAATGAATCTCATCGTGTTCGTGGAGACGGTAATCCGTACATACGCACGAGTGACAATATCATTATTATGATATTAAATATATATATAATTGGATGGTATATCATATATACTTAATCCTTATCATCTTATATTTATTATTTACATCAGTTAAACATCATTATTATACCCATCCATATAATAATGTATTGAATAACAATTACACTACGACGTGGAGACGGTAAGTCGTACGTACACACGTATGGTGACATGTCATTCAAAGGATCGATAAAATAATGAATTTGGTTGTACTATATTTATAATAACATCATAGTATATAGAAGATACTGGATTTATTATTTTATAATGGAAACAAGAAATGGAAAGGAAGTGGAAGAAGAAAGGAACTTGATTGAGGTGATGAAATATTTACCCCTTCTTTGGGTTCTTCCTTTTGATTTGATCAAAAGGTCTCCTTAGGTTGGCTTTCTGACTAAAGAGAGGCCTCTAACGGAGGAAATTTGAGAGGGTATTTGGGTAGAGGTTGGTATATCCAAATTGTTTTTATGGTGTGAATTAGATAGAATGGTGAGTGCCCTTTTATAAAAGGGGTGAGGGGCACCTTAGGAAAAGTCTGAAATATTATTTTATAATATAATCATATTCGGTTTCTAATTTCTTAAATGTGGATTATTTAAAGGATAAGGTGGGGTTGGGTAGAAATCCAATCAACCAATATGTTTTAGAATTGTTTGGGTCACTATTGTACCCTTATCCTTTATATTTAACTCTTAGTTATATAGTTTGACATTTACCATGTCTCTTTGTATTTTTATATTATTTGGTTAATAAACATACTATATAATTCCTATAGAACCCAAATTAGTTCATTAATGATACACCTATCATTATATTAGTCCTTTGGCTGAACCTTAGTTTTTTATAAATAGAATATCAATTAATAATATATTTTTAAAAAAACTATTTTATGTCTGTTTTGACACTATTTGGTATTTTGTTTTTGCTAAATTTATAACAACATTATTACTTCAAAAAAATTCATCTAACCAACCCTAATATGACATTTTAACCTAGAAAATTATTTTAATTAATAAAAATTCTCAAATTACATTAATTTGGGTATTTATAATATCAATTACTTTAATATTTCATAAATTATGTAATTACTGCATCACCATTTTGCCATAAATAAATTAATTTATTTATTGTCTTATAATTATAAATAAATTACCATTATGTAGGAAATATTTTTAAATTTCTAATTATTAATTATAATTGAATTTATCTTATGTATAACCCTATAATAAAACTGTTTTAGTTATTAAACATTGATTTTAACTCTTTTAACTCTTCTTTGAAATAAATAATAATAAATGTCCGATTCTAATCCAAATGGACCTAAAGGATCATATTTTATTGCTAAGGTTGTTTTTAGTTGAATTATACTTAGCCAAAAGAATTAATACATGTGTTAGGGTAATAATAATATCATTTTTACCCTTAATTAACCTATTTACTTTTAATGATTGTAAATAAAAGTAAAAAGTTACTATTCACCAAAAATTATTTTTATCTTATTGAACCACATTTTACTCCATGGTATTAACCATGTCCTTCAGATTTTCAAAATTCCACTCACTGAAGTAGTAAAATTATGTTTTATGTGAATTTTTAAATTCTCCTAGGAGATAGGTAAAAGACGGTGAATAGTTCAATAAAATTTTTATATATCTAAAATTATTATAAACTAACTCAAATGGATTAAATTGAACTTATATATGCATTATGTTTCTATTTTGACTAAAAAAATTTAAAAAAACAAATAATTATTTAAAAAAATTCGGATTTAAACTATAATACAGTGTTTTTCACTATTCATCAAAAATTGAATGTTTTCAGAAAAATTAAAAAATTTCACCCTAGGCTATTTTTAATATTGAAAACCTAAAAATGAAGTCCATTTTGAATGATAAAATGTAGAAAATTTCAAAAAGTGTGTATTACTACTCATAACGGCTTGTTTTATTGGTTGAGGTGTGTTAGAACTCGAAGTTGCGTACAACACAGGATAATGTATTATTCAAAGAGAAGCGTATTGTGGAAGCTTGGGGTGATACATTCTACACTACTTCAAATAATTTCATCCTAAAAATTTCTAGAATACTACCGCATGAAAAGACTCGGGTGGTTCTTTATCATAAGTTTTTCGGGTTCCCATGTTTTGTCTTCCAAATTATGGTTTCTCCATATAACTTGTACCAGACGAGTCGTCCAGTTTCTCAGCACCTATTCTCATGCATCAAGAATCCTGATGGTATCTTCGCAAGATGATAGATCATGTTCCAGTTCTACTTACTCATAGGTGAGTGCATGCATTGGGTCAGGCATTTATTTTCTCAACAATGATATGTGGAACACATCATAATCTTTGGAGAGACTTGGCGGCATTACCAAACGGTAAGCTACGGATCCAATTCATTCTAGAATTTCAAAAGGTCTGATGTACCTGGGACTCAATTTAACATTCTTACCAAAACATATAACTCCCTTCCGTGGAGATACCTTCAAGAAAACCTAATCTCCTACCTAAAATTCCAAATCCTTCTTTCGGTTATCGCCATTGCTCTTCTGCCTACATTGAGCTGCTTTGATGTTGTTTTGGATTACCTTAACCTTTTCCATTGCTTTCTCCACCTGTTCTGGGCCTATGAGTTTTCTATCCCCAACATCATCCAAAAATGTTGGGGTGAGACATCTCTTTCTGTATAACGCTTCATATCGTTCCATCTGAATACTTGATTGGAAGCTATTGTTATAAAAAATTCTACCAGAGGTAAATATTGATCCCACATGCCTCGAAGTCAAGTGAGAATGATCTCAACATGTATCCTAAGGTTTGAATAGTCTGTTCTGATTTTCCATCAGTTTGAGGGTGGTCGACAGTGCTCAAACGAAGTTCAGTATGCTAGGGCTTCTGAATACATTTCCAGAATCATGAAGAAAACGGGGGTCACAATCAAAAACAACCAATAGGGGTACTCCATGAAATCCCACAACTTCATTAATATATATTCTTAGTAGACATTGAAGTGGTAGATCTTCTCTTATAGCATGAAAGTGTGCTGACATGGTAAGACTATCAACAATGACCCATATTGCATTGTTCCTTCTAAAAGACTTTGGTATCCCCATGAAGAAGTCTATTGTAATATTATCCCATTTCCACTCAGGTATTGGAAGAGGTTGCATGAGCTATCCAGGATGATGCCTTCCATCTTTCACTTATTGTTAGACCTTAAATCTTGACACAAAATCAACAATCTCCCCCTTCATGTTTCCCCATAAAAAATGTTTTTTAACTCCCTATACATTTTGGTGCTCCCAGGGCGTATAGAGAAATTGGAACTATGATAATCATCTTACAAATCTCTTTTTAGATCAAGTATATTGGGAACTCAAAGTCTCTTCCAAAATTTCAAAATTCCATCTTTATACACAAATTCCCCCAATATCCCATCATTCACAGTATAATCTTTTTTTAAAACTATTCATCATTGGTATGAGAACTCTTTATCCTTTCAAGTAAATATGGTTTGGCAACCATTTGAAAAGGTATTGAGGTTTCACCTTCCATGGTGATTTTCATATCCATCTTTATTAGATCCATGTATTTTGGATCCTTTTCAACTCTCATCTTTTTCAAAACTCCATGATCCTTTCTGCTCAAAGCATCTTCCACCTAATTTTCCTTCCTCGGGTGGTCCGACCTGACAATTATTGTTTTTATTAAGAAAACACTTTTGTGGGAAAAGTGAGAAACCAAAAGTTCAACAAAGCAGCCAAACAAACCCAGAAAAACACCTGAACGAGCAGAAACTACCACATACCAGCAACAACAACACCACCATCCCTAAGATGGATACTTGACGATCCCATGCAAGCATGGTCCCTCCCGTTGTTGCCATCCCTCTGAATCAGCCATGTCCCGAATGACACTCCAAGGAAAGGTAGGGTGCTCTAGCCCGATGAGGAAGCCTCGACTGCACTTCCCAAGTCAAACCGGGGGTGAAGCCTCATAAGAAAAGGAAATGTTACCAAAACACAACCTTAGCCTATTATTTCTTTCTTCCCTGTAGAGATTCCAATGCATTATCCATACCTTAGCCCCAGGATCTTCTCCAATAACATCTTCCAAATAGTTCGCCATTTTGTCCCAAGTGCAGATATATTCCTCTTTGCTGATTTTCTTGTCATTGAAACCTCTCATTAATATCAAGTCTTGCTTGTCAATCCACTTTGCCTGTTCGTGATCGACTTCCACTCTTACCGCCCTTCCCATCATGTCAGCCTCTTCCTGTGGAATGCCCACATACAGGAACTCCTCGACCATATCCTCCTCGGAACTAAGGATGGGTTCCTTTCTAGTCCCCATCTTCCCCGTAGAGATGTCCATTTCATCTATGTTCCCCTTGCTTAAAGCCTGATTCACCACATTGGGCATTGTCACCGGTAGTTTCTTCACAGAGCGGGTCTCTAATGGAGGGGGAAGCAAGGAGTAATCTTTTTTCCCCTTCTTCTTTTTACAACTCATACTATTCTTTTGAATTGGAACCCCCTCAATCACCTAATCTGATTCGGCCCTATTGACTCCCTTCGAATCAGCCACACCACCCCCAGACTGGCTAGCCATCATTCCGTGGGAAATGCCACAATTAGTTGTATCACCTTCGTTCTGTTGATGAAAAGGTATTGGCTCAACTTCCCCAGCATGGTCCACTACAACATCCGGATTTTCCAGTAAAGAAAAACGGTTTGGGGAACAAGGAATAGCCTCATCCACCCCAACCTTAATCAGACTTGTTGAGGTGTTCTGGTCTGGCATTTCAGGCTCACCCAAGCCTTGTTGAAGCTCATGTCCCCTGCCCATATACTGGAGATTACATTCCTCATTCATGTCACGGCCCTGTATATTGGTTGCAGCATCAAGGCTCAGATTATTCTGCTTGTCATTCTCCCGGTTGGCCAATCCAGAAACCTCTAGAGGGGTAGACACCACAGCCCCTGATATGGTCTCCTTTCTCCCAGATTCATTCGCTTCCGCATGTACTCCTATCAATGGAGCATCCACCTCCCCTGACATCACCCCCTGAACCATCGGCTCAAAGTCCCCAACTGATTTAGATGGAGTGTGACAACCTTGAGGCCTGCCTGCAGGTGAATACTGATCGCTGTCTTTCACGGTACCCATGGTGACCACTTCTCCTTCTGAGGGAACACCTGCTGGTACATCTGGCTCATCAAAGCTTCCACCACCCCTGAGTCTCCTTCGACAGCCATGTTAATCATGGCCCTGCTTGTGGCAAAAGGAGCAGAAAGGGATCCAGGATTCATAGACTATTGATTGAGCGTAGCTGTACTCTTCTTCAATTACAATCCAGACAATCTCCGGAGGCACTTTTGCAACGTCCATTTCCACGCATATTCTAGCCGAAAAGGGGTGAGACATGGAAGCTGTTCTTTGATCACTGCATAAAAAATGCCCTATCGTGTTGCCTATCGATCTCAATAATCCAATATTCTGAAATGGCAGAGGAAGTCCAGGCAATTGAATCCAAATTGCTGTGTGAGACGAGTCCCGGTTCATGTGCGCCTCAAAGGACCATCATAGTAAGTGGAATTGGAGGCCACAGAAAGGAATCCTCTTTCAGCTGTCGTGATGTCTAGAAAATAACCCTACCATTCTGTATAAGGATACAACCAAGTCCTTTCTTTGAAGCATCACTATAAATAACAAACCCATCATTACTCGATGTTGGAGTCATGATAGGATCATTGACTAATATTCTATTCAATTCTTTGAAACATTCTTCACACTCTTTTGTCGAAACAAATTTTACCCCTTCATTCGTGAGCTTCGTTAATGGGTTAGCTAATCAAGCAAATTTCTGGATGAAACATCGATAATAACCTACTAAACCAATAAAACTACGTACCTCATTTATACTCATTGGTGCTGGCCATTATTGGAATTTTCTTGTCGTAGAATTATCAACAGAGATTCCATCATTAGAGAAAATATATCAAAAAAAAGAAATCTCCTGATGCTAGAATTCACACTTTCTAAACTTCTCATATATTTCATGTCTTCTAAGAGTTTTAAGGATAATGCGAAAGTGATTTTTATGATCTTCGTCGCATTTGGTGTATACCATGATATCATCAATAAATACCACTACAAAATCATCGAGATATTCTTTGAAAACTCTATTCTTTAGATCCATGAATACAGAGGGTGCATTAGTCAATCCAAAAGGCATTACTGTACACTGGTAATGTCTGTTCCTAGTTTGATATGCTGTCTTCGGAATGTCTTCCTTTTTCTCACACAAGTGATGGTATCCAGATCGAAGGTCAATCCTTTAAAATTATTGAGCTCCATGTAGTTGGTAAAATAAATCATCAATGCAAGGTAGGGGATTAATGTTCTTTATTTTTATAGCATTGATCTCCCTGTAGTAAATGCATAACCTCATTGATCCATCTTTCTTCTTAACAAAAAGAACAGGGGCTCCCTATGGAGAAACACTAGGCTGAATAAATCCCTTATTACTCAAATTCTTCCAGTTTTTTCTTTAGTTCCACTAATTCTATAGTGTCCATTCTATAAGGGGTATTCGATATGGGCCATGAACCTGGAATTAAGTCAATGGAAAACTCAATTTCTCATTCTAGAGGATGTCCAGGTAAATATTTCGGAGACACATCTACATATTCTTGCATAATAGGTACATCCTCTATTTGAACATTCATTCCTAACCGACATTTATTTCATTGTCTTCCTCCACAATAATTGTATTTAGTTGAGCTACTGGGGGTGGATCTATATAAGAATTAGGTGGTGATGATTCTGCTCTAAAGATAAGGTGTTCTTTAACATCGTAATCAGAAATAGTAACCTCATTCTTCATAAAATAAATCTTTGTATCATGGACAGAAATCAAATCAATACCAAGGATTATATCAAATTAAATCATGGGGATGATGATGAGATCAGAAGATAAAGAACATTCATGTGCTCTAATGGGGAATGATTCACAAAACATTATTGCAATGATACTTACCTTAAGAGTTTCGACTGACAACTCCCTTGTTAAATCAAATTGGAAATATCTAATTTTCATAACAAACTGGGAAGATTTGAAACAATGTGATGATCCCGAATCAAATAAATCAGATTTGAAACTTGAGGAAACCATTAAATTACCTGCCATCATGTCTTTTGGAGCTTCAACCTCTATAGTAGTGATAGCATAATCTTGGCCATGATCCCTCATCCTTTTCTAAGGTATGTTCCCATGACATTTAGGACAATCTTTTTCATAATGTCCCATCTCCCTGCAATTGTAGCATTGGACATCAGTAGCTTTTTTCTTCCCTTTGATATCACGAGCTTGGTGGCCTTTTTCACCACACTTGTAACAGAATCTCATTCCCTTCAAGAAAGTACTGAGGTGTTTCTTCCCACATTAAATGTAGGATGGATATTCAACTTTTCCCTTTCATACCCTTAATTTCATTTCCAGAGTGATCAGCAGATCTTTTCTTCTCTTGCTTTGCTTTAAAGTTGTAAGACATAGATAATTCCTTTTCTGGTCTTGATAGCACATGAGATAATATCTTTGTACAATGAGAAGGATTGTGAGACTAATGCTCGATGAAGAAATGGTTTTAACCCATTAATGAAATGATCAATAATACCTCTTGGGTTACGTATATAATCGGATGCATGCCTCGCTAACCTTGTAAAGTTAGCCTCATACTTTGCGACATTCTAATAATCATTTTGTCTCAGACTGAGAAATTTCCTTTCCATATCTTCTCGATAGTCATGAGGAAAGTATTTCTCTAAGAAAATATATTTTAACTCCATACATTCCATATTTTATACTTCATCATCTTATTTCATGTTTTGAATCAATTACCACCATTGATCTACATCTACAGTGAGGTGGTAAACTTCCATGACAAGTTTTTCCTTTCGCTACTCCCCAAGGCATGTAATATTTTATCTAAGGAATTTATCCATTGCTCAGATACTATTGGATTTGTACTCCCCTTGAATGTTGGTGGTTGTTTCCTCATGAAGAGATCTATCATAGACCCTCCACGATGCGGATCAAGGTGCTCCATATAGGTA
Organism: Viscum album; assembly: GCA_963277665.1. Taxonomy (NCBI): domain Eukaryota; kingdom Viridiplantae; phylum Streptophyta; class Magnoliopsida; order Santalales; family Viscaceae; genus Viscum; species Viscum album. The sequence goes on from OY728126.1 coordinate 1,104,913,715, forward strand.
AGGTTATTATTCATAACCTGAGTGAGTTGTCCCAGTATGGTGATAAGAAGATCAGCACCAGTTTCATCCCCAGCTACACTATAATTATCTTTACTATCAGGGAAATCCCTACCTGGAGTGAATTCATTGATATGGTTTCCATTCCTTCCACAAGGCACCATTTCTAAACAAAGGCATAAATTAGATCAGTTTATGAATCGAAATAGATAATTCCATACTTATAAAACACTTAAAATAAATTGAACAATTTATAGATATAATAAATTTTCATAAAAATGTTTTCTTTGAGGAATTATATACTCATAATCCCTTCATAATGGTTTGTAATGAAAATGATAATTATCATAAGCATATCCCTTGGGAGTTTCGTAACCAACAGTGCAACAAGGCCCGTTTTTGTGCACCAGTTCTCATTTGAGTCTAGCTCAAAGTGGTGTATTTGGGTTTTATCCCTAGGTACATCTGTGCCAAAGCCATCTCTACCTTCTCGTATCTAGACATGGATGAATTTTTCAGAAAACACACAAAATCTCTACAATACCAAAATTCTAGGATGTTCTTCTATACTAATACTCAAAGTCCCTCTTAGGTCTATGTGCTCTAATTAGATTTTATCTAAATATTGCTTCCAATGTTTGTACTATACTTCCTCTGATACCAACTATAACACCACGACCTCAGTTACCCAGAGTCAGTGCATTATTACGTAACATTGACATGATCACAAAAGATCAGGTCTCAAAAGACTGATTAGTTTATTAGCCTTGGAATCACTAGATACATTTATAGAGTTTACATTACATCATAAAATGAAAAACTACAACAAAATCTTGTCTCCATAGAACACACTCATATCCCCAAATACTATCCCTACAAGTTATTCATATGATACTTCTTCACACCCTGGGAAAAATAAAAAATAGAAAGGGGTGAGCTCAGATGCTTAGAAAAGATAAAAATATAGTAGAAACTTTCATAAATAAGAATAATCATTTAAGGAAATGTATTACCACAAAAAAAGCCTTTTAAACGTGAACTTCAACATAATATTATAGAAATAAAATGAAAAAATTACCTTTACTTATTCACATGGATATTCTACTAATCGAATAATCAAATGCAATATCAATAACCACTTTTAATAATGATGGAATGCATAATTCTAGACTATCATAACCACATAGTCAAGGCCTTATGCCAAGGCTACAAATAAGATTTTTTAAAGTCCTTGTGTCAGGAAACTAGTTTGTCTCACGAGACCTACTGATGCATCGAGGAGAAATAGCGGGATCCACTCATCACTTATTAAGTCCAATGAATTCTTCATATGAATAGGTTTAAACATAACATAAACATCTGTATTTAAACTAGCATACGAAATGTCAACACATTATACATAAACCATGAAGGGTATAAAAATAGCACCTCCATAGTCAAACATATCACAAAACCTTCAATACACTCTGGAAGTTTTGTATAATAATAAATCAACTTCCAATAAGCATAAAAACCATAAATAAAATGTTGACATAGATGAAAACAAAACTATTTGAGAGAAATATATCTTTTTTTAAATCATATAAATGTAATATAATTATAAAATGAAACATTTAGTTTGTAAATATTCTTATAATATTGTAAGGGATGATATGATGATTTTATAATGGCGGAAAATAGTCTCACCCGCTGTATAAGTTAAAAAAAGACATTCTTACCTTAATTCTGTCTAAAGTTTTAAAAGGACCTTGTTTAGAAAATGACAGAAAGATTCCTTTATAAACATCTTATAAAAAGTCAAATAAGGGTATACATGACTTTAACCCATAGTCTGTAAAATAGTAATAATGATTTGAAATTCTTTTTTAAGAATCATAGATGTGGATGATAAATAGGTCCCAGTAGATAATTACGTATAAACAACCTCAGATAACGAAGAGATTGTGAAATAAACCCTTACCTTGTACTTTTCCTTGGTCAAGGGTAGGTTAAAATCCTGTATAATAGAGAAATAATTGTTATTAAATTATATAAGAATCATATACTTTAATATGATATCATATATGATATTTTAGCATTGCTTTGTTAATAATATCTTTGTATTATCGTTGTTTCTGGTGTTAACAGATTAATTTTTCATTATATTCTTTGTAATGTGAGTCATATTTGTTATGATGGGATGTATATTATTCATATCTATAATGATATAATGTCGAGAAAAATTATTTTTGATCTTCTAATGAAAATTTTTCTTGAATGGATACGTTGGGGAATTAATCTCAACGAGTTCATGGAGACGGTAATCCGTACGTACGCAGGAGTGACAATATCATTCTTTTGTTATTAAAATAATATATAATTGGATGGTATATAATATATACAGAATCATTATCATGTTATATTTATTATTTACATCTGTTACACTTCATTATTACACCCATCAAAATAATAATGTATTGAATAACAATTACACCACGATGAGGAGACGGTAAGCCGTACGTACGCACGTATGGTGACATGTCATTTAAAGGATGGATAAAATAATGAATTTGGCTGCACCATATTTATAATAAAATAACTTTATATATAAGACACATGAGTTTTTATTTTAGAATGGAAACGACAACGTTAAAGGAAGTGTTAGAAAAAAGGAACTTGAAAGAGGTGATGAAATATTTACCTCTTCTTCGGGTTGTTCCTTTTGATTTGATCCAAAGGGATCCTTAGGTTTACTTTCTGACTAAAGGGTGGCCTCTAGGATTATGGGAGGATAGTTGAAAGGGTATTTGGATAGATTTTGGTAGATCCAAATAGCTTTGATGGTGTGAATTAGAGAGAAGGGTGAGTGCCCTTTTATAAAATGGGTTAGGGGCACCTTAGGAAAAGCTAGAAATATTATTTTATAATAAAATATTTTTCTGTTTCTATTGGCTCTAAACTGGATTATGTAAATGATAAGATGGGGATGGGTTGAAAACCAATCAACCAATAGGTTTTAAAAAGGTTTGGGTCACTATTTTACCCTTATATTTTATATTTAACTCTTAGTTAAATTGTTTGACATTTACCATGTCTATTTCTATTTTTGTATTATACGGTTAATAAAATTACTATATACTTTCAAGATAACCCCAATTGCTTCATTAATGATACAAATATCATTATATAAGTTCTTTGGCAAAATAATATATTTTTATAAATAGAATATCAATTAATAATAAAATATTTCTTTCAAAAAAATCTTTTGTGTCAATTTTGACACTATTTTGTATTTTGTTTTTGCTAAATTCATAACAGCATTATTACATCAAAAAAATTAATCTAACCAAATATAATATGTCATGTTAACATAGAAAATTATTTTAATTTATAAAAAGTCTCAAATTATATTTATTTAGATATTTATAATATCAATTATTTTAATATTTCAGTAATTAAGTAATTACTACATCACCATTGTGTAATAAATAAATTAAATGATTTAATGTCATAAAATTATAAATAAAATACCACTAAATAATAAATATTTTTATATTTATTATTAATATTTATTATCAAATTTATCTTATGTATAACCCTATATTAAATTTTTTTTCGTTATTAAACATTCATTTTAACTCCTTTAACTCTTCTTTGAATTAAATAATAATAAATGTCTTAATCTAATCCATGTGGACTTAAAGGATCATATTTTATTCCAAAGGTGGTTTCAGTTGAATTATAGTTAGACAATAGAATTAGGACATGTGTTATAATATCATTATTACGCTTAATTAACCTATTTACTTTTAACCGTGGTAAATAAAAGTAAAAAGTTACTATTCCCCAAAAATTATTTTTATCTTATTGAACCACATTTTACTCCTTGATATTTACTGTGTCTCTCAGATTTTTGAAATTCCACTCAAATAAGAGGTAAAATTATGTTTTATGTAAATTTTCAAATTCTCATAGGAGATGGGTAAACGATGGTGAAATGTTAAATAACTTTTTTATATATCCAAATTTATTATAAACTAAGTCCAATGGATAAAATTGAGCTTATATAGGTATTTTGTATTTATTTTGAGCAAAAATAAATTTATATAAAATAAATAATTATTTAAATTAAAATTTGGTTTTAAACTATATCTTAGTGTTTTTCACTATTCATCAAAAATTGAAAGTTTTTAGAAAAATACGAAAATTTTACCCTAGGATAATTTCGATATTTCGAATCCAAAATTGATGTCCATTTTGAAAGAAAAAAGGTATAAAATTTCATAAGTGGGTATTACTATTCATAACGGCTAGTTTGATTGGTTGAAGTGTGTTAGAACTCGATGTTGCGTACAACACATGTTACTGTATTATTCAAAGAGAAGCGTACCGTGGAAGCTTCGGTTGTTACAGAACTGGAACCTGGTCTGTCTTATTCTGAAGAGCCTATCAACATTTTTGATACCAGAGAACATGTGTTGAGAAAACAAACGACTCATCTGGTAAAAGATCTATAGAAAAACTATAAGATGGAAAGGCAACGTGTGAATTTGGGGATCTTATGAAGAAAAACCTCTAGAATCATTAAATTCTATAATATTTTAAAAATATTGCGAACGAAATTATTTGAAGGAGGGAAATATGTAACACCACAATGTTCCACGATATTCTTCTCTTTGAATAATGCTATAGGTTGCATTGTAAAAACATCAAGTTCTAGCACACCACGACCAATCAAAATAGATATTATGAATATTAATACCCAATTTTTAAAATTTTTAATATTTTATTTTTCAAAATGGACATCATTTTTGGATTCGGAAAATGAAAATTATCTTATGGTGAATTTTTAGTAATTTTCTAAAAACATTCAATTATGGACGAATAGTGAAAAACACTACATTATTGTTTAAAAATGACAATTATTTAAATAATTATTACTATTATTTACATTTATTTTAATTTAAAAATAGATACAACATACCTATATTAGTTCTATGCAATTAATTGAAGCCATTTTATAAAAATATAGGATGTATAAAATTTTATTGAACTTTTTAACGTCTTTTACCAACCTACTAGAAACATTTGAAAATTTGCATAAAACGTAATTTTACAGCTTATGTGAATTGAATTTCAATAATCCAAGAGACATGGTTGACATCAATAAGTAAAATGTTGTTCAATAGAATGAAAATAATTTTCGGTGGCGAGTAACTTTTGAATTTTATTTACCAAGATTCAAAGTAAACAGTGTAATTAAAGATATTAATGATATTATAATTTCCTTAACACATGTACTAATTATATTGGACAATTTCATTTCAACCAAATTCATCCTTAAGAATAAACTATGAACATTTTGGTCTACTTGGATTATATTATGGCATTAATTATTATTTTATTTAATGATGAGTAAAAAGTGTTAAATTCAAAGTTTAATAACTAATCCAATTTTAATATATGGTTATAAAATATATAAATTAGCATTAAATATTTATTATTAATATAAAAATAATTCATACATAATTGTAGTTTAATTATAATTTTTAGACATTTAATATGTTAATTTATTTATGACACAATGATGATGCAGTAATTACCATATTACTGAATGATTAAAAAATCTATATTATAAATATTAATATAATTGTAAATTGAGACTTTTAATGTATTAAAAAAATTTTCTAGGTTAATATGACATGTTAGGGTTACTAATGTAAATTTGTTTCGAATTAATAATGTTGTTATGACTTTCACAAAAACCAAATACTAAATACTGTCAAAATTCACATAAAGAGTTTTTAAAACAAATACTATATTATTAATTGATAAAATTTCCCTAAAAATATAAGGATCATCCAAAGGAATTTTATAAGATTATATATATCAATTATGATCAACTTGGGGTTTTATTAGATTTTTATAGTATGTTTATTAACCATTTAATATAATAATACAAGAATACAAGGTAAACATTAATCTATTTAAGTAAGAGTAAAATCTAAACGATAAGGTTAATATGTTGGCCTAAACCAATATAAAACCTATTGGTAGAGTGTTTTTCGACCCATACCCAAATTATCTTGAAACTAAATCCTCTTAGATCAATTACAATCTAAATATGATTCAAGAATAAAATAATATTTCAAGCTTTTCCTATTGTGACCCTTACCTCTCTTATAAAATGGTACTTTTCCTTCTCTTAATTTCACACCTCTAATGCCATTTGAATCGGCCAACCCCGACTAAAATATCCTAAAAAATACACTATCGTAATCCTATAGGCCTTAATTTTATCTTAAACTGACATAATAGTCCCTTTTGATCAAATCAAAAGGAAGCACCCGAAGAATATGTAATAATTTCATCACCTCTTTCAATGTTCTTATAATCTTCCACTTCTTATTTGTTTGTTATTATAATTAAAAAACAATTAATCCAGTACATTATAATTACAATGAAGATATTATAAATATAGTACCACCATACTCATTTTTCTATCCATCCTATGAATGAAAAATTCACCCTACCTGCGTACGTACAACTTACCGTCTCCAAGTCGTGGTGTAGTTTGTTATTCAACACTTCATTATTTGGATGAGTATAATAATAATTGTAATTGATATAAATAATAAATTTAACATGTTAATTATTCTTTATATATGATATACCATCCAATTACAAACTATTTCACCTTCAAAAGATTGATATTGTCGCTCGTGCGTACGTACTGATTACCATCTCCACAAATGTGATGAGATCCATTTCCCATAGTTATCATTACAAAATAATTATCATTTTATGATTAATTGTTTTAATATAATATAATTATGTATATTAATCAAATACATCCAATACATAATAAACATTATTTATGTAAAAAACATTTAAGGGAAAACAAATCAGTTAACCCCCGAAACAATGATACTACTAAAATATTATTAACAATGCAATATTAGAAGATCATATATGGTATCATATTTATGTATTTGGTTGTTTTATAATATAATAACAATTTTTTAAAAATTATACAGATTTTTAAAGTACCCTCGATCAAGGAAAAGTGCAATGTAAGGGTTAATTCTACAATCTCTTCATTACCCAAGGTTGTTTATACATGTGTAGCTACTTGGACCTCTTTATCATCCACATTGGTATTTCTTAAAAATGTAATTCAATTTTTTTAAATATTTACTAGAATATGGGCTAAATTCATTTATACCCACATTATAATTTTTATAAAATGGTTTTGATGAAATCATTTCGACATTTTTCAAATAAGGTACATTAAGACCTTTTCAAATAAAAATTAAGGAAAAATGTTATTTAACTAATAGGGTGAGTGTGGCTATTATCCGCTATTATACACCATAAAGAATCCCTTACAAGCTTATAAGATTATTTTCTAAAAAGTTTATTTTTATAATTATATGACATTTAAATGATTTCAAAATAGAAAGAGGTATTTCTCTCAAATCATTTTTATTTCATCTACGTCAACATTCATTGATGAATTTTACCCTTGTTTGAAGTTGAATTATTATGATAAAATCTTCCATATTGTATTGAAGATTTTGTGATATGTTTGACTTTGGATGTGTTATATTATACCATTCAATGATTGTGGTTAAAGTATAAACATTCCATATGCCCATTTTCATACGAATGTTTATGTTATGTGTCAACCATTTTATAAGTGAAATGAATTAGAAATAGTAAGTGATAGGTGGAGCCCGCTATAGCTCTTCAATTCATTGGTAGGTCTTATGAGACAATTTATTGACTTTTCACAAGGCCTTGAAGAAATATTATTTGCAGTCTTGGCATGAGTCCTTTACTATGTTGTTATGATGTCCGAGATTATTCATTCTATCATTATGAATTTTGCTATTGATATTACATTTTATTATTAGACTAGTGGATTAAACACGTGAATAAGTAAATGGATTATTTTATTTATCTTTTCCATATTATACTAATGTTTATTTCTACAAGTATTATTCTTTAGTATTATACATTGGCTTAAATGTTTATGCTTATTTATGATAGTTTCCTCTATATTGTTATCCTTACTAAGCATCTGAGCTCACCCCTTTCTATGTTTTATTTTTCGAGGATGCGAATAAGACTATCACAATTAACCTGTAGGAATAGGATAAGGGGTATGAGTGCGTTCAAAGGGGTCACAATGTCATAGTTTTTTTCAATTCATTATGTAATGTAAAACTATGTATGTATCTAGAAATTCCCTGGCTACAAAATTAATCAGTCTTTCGAGACATCATCTATTATGATCATACCAATTTAATGTAATAATGAACCAACTGTTGGTAACTAGGGTCGGTATGTTAGAACCTCTCACACACACTTGGGTTCCACCAAAGTAAGAACTTATAAAAAATTGATCAGTTTAAAAGAAGATCCATTTTTAGTATTGAAATGATTAAAAAATTAATCTTTTCGACTCTATTACATCTCGGTTGAGAGAAATTTATAATGTTAGGGCTCCAGGAGAATGACATGGACCATCCTCATGTTCGCTTCATGATCCTCCTAAAAATTAGAGTAAATGAGTATGTCATCATTGAAGACAACCAAATTTTTTTCCAAATGTTGTTGGAACATCTGGTTCATCAAATCCAAACATCAATTGAGGGTATTTATAGCATTAAAACTCATTAAAAAAACTCAAAGTTTTTCTAGCGATCATAATTTGATATTCAAAATATCAGAATTCCAAACCCTCAACTAGTGGTAGTTGAACTTAAGATCAATCTTTGAGATCCATATCCCAACACGAAACTAATAACTGAGACAATAAATTCTCAAATGGTGAACATTTTCTTTATCACTTCTTGGTTCAGGTGATGATAATAAACACAAAACTACATGATCTCATCTACCATTTTCACTAAAAAACTAGAGATGCATAGAGAGACGCATTTGGTCAAAAAAACGTTTCCCTCGTAGGTCCACCAACTATACCCTAACCACTTGTAGATTGGTAGGGGCGATATAATATTATTTAAAGGATATTGATTCAGTCTTGGAATGAAATTAAATGTAATTCAATATCTCTCACATTAGAGGAAGTCCTGGAACAACCTCAAAAAAGGAGTCTATATATTACTCCACTGTAAAAAGAATCCAAATAATTGAAGAGCACAATGAAGTAAGGGATAAAATCACAAAATGATGGGTCATGGGATGTTTACTCTTTCATTAATGGCCAACTCACTCAACCATTACATATCTCTCACCTGATTATGGTAATCTTGTCTCATTTGGTGGGTGGAATGTTCCAAACCTCTGACAATAATAAATAATGTATTGAACCGTGGACAAACAATCCATATTTAATATTACATCATAAGGATTCATTTTGATGACGAAGAGTTCCCAGGATAAAAAATCTCCACTGAGAGATAACAAACATTGTAAGAAGATAAGTGATATCAAAGAATATCTCTCTATCAGATCTTCTTCTAAATGTTGTTATGCTAAAGTCTCAATGAGTTTTATCCATCACACAACAGATAATAAAATGATTGAGTGACTTGGACCAATGTATATTCTTAGTCGATAAAGTTTATAATAACATAGATCATTCCTTGTATCATCTCGTGAGCTATCTAGTAATAATCCTCTACGTCCTGTAGCTTCATATAGACATTACCACCATATCCTTGAGCTTGGTGTGAGACACCTAGGTATGGTGACATAAGTAGATTTTAATGTCACCCCCACTAGTAGTTCCTCCTTCTAGAACACAACCTACTCATCGACCATCTCCACCTCCCTAAATGGATACATAGTCCATGATTGGGAGAACCCTGAACGTTGTGCTACCTCTACTATGGAATCCATTCCATTTCATGTCTTTCCACTTTGGTATATACTGAAAGGCAATCAGGTTCCATATTAACATGTTTTCCACATGCATTTAATTTATCCTCTTATGGAATGAAATGTTCCTCTCTATGAATCATATTTTTATGTCTATGGTAATGTGACCTACTATGAGGAGGTCTCAAATGATGAGATCATGGTAACTAGAAAATACGAGTTATTGTAGATGACTTAGCCCTATGATTCCCATTTCCATTCCTTGCAATATGGAATTAATCTTATAAAAACCTATCTTCCAATAGTTACCAGTTAAGTACTCTAGAATATGAAGAAACAAACATGGGAACTAGAGAAGTACAATTTCCATTGAGGGGACCATGATGAATCATCTAGTTTGTAAGTTTTCATATCTCACTGTTTTGAGGGAGTACTGTGTAAGATTAAGGAACTTATTGGTTTACATGGAAACCATTATACTACAATTATATATCTCCAAAATCTCATTAATATAAATTGAGTTAAATAATGATGTGTAGTACTCTTAATGAAACATCTGTTGGAAGACATTGAATGAATGTGATGACTCATCATGCATATATGTGACTATAATCCACCGATGTCCTCCAACTTCAAAGAAAATACTATATTTTAGTGAAACCATAGGATTGGTTGGGGTCTTCATGTGCCTGAAGTCATATAACACTAACTAATATCAATACTATGCTTCATGGGGATATTTCTCACCAAAAAACCTTAATAGCCTCTAATTATAAAACAGTCAAAGTGAACTATGTCTAGGAACAACCTCAACCTAATCTGTCGATAATAACTGATGTTCAACAGGAAGGGGTGATACTACCTACCCACTTAGTGAAAATACATCGTGGGATGGCCCACTCTTTAATGGCATGAAGGCCTACATTTTTTATTATTTTTGATAATCCACCATTCAAGGGGTGATGTGGAACCCTTACAAGGCTCGTAGTCGTAAGTGTTACATGGACAATAGGCCTTAGAGGAATTTATTGCCAGTAGGATTTTAACATTACATACAACCTAGACTAACTATTTGAACCTGCTCTTCCCCAACATCTTCATCATGAAATCATCTCTCCACCTTTGCATGGATGTTCTTCTAGGCCTTCTCATGCATTCACTGACTTCTCCCGGTGGCAGGTTCCATACCCTCTCATTCTTGCAATCCGTTTAGCTTCTACTATGGTGAAATCTCCTTGCTCCTCCTCCTCCTTTTGAAGCTTGTTCCTTGCAAGTTGTCTGGTTTTCATCTTTACTTAAGGTAGCCCAAAGGCCATGAGGTGGCCCGAAGGCCTTACTAAGACGAAGGACGAGGTGTCTCGAAGGCCTTAAAGGACTGAAGGACAAAACCAATGTCCCGAAGGCCTAAACAGGGGAATATTCCTAGCTTCTACAGTGCCAAACAGTGGCTACTACACTTCTCGCTACATTTCCTTCTACAGTTATCCACCGTTTCTACTATATTATCTTCTACAGTACTGCTACAATCCCTACTACAGTAATGCTACATCCCCTTCTATAGCACTACTATAATACCTCCAGAAAATTAGCCTCCGCTAAAATTTAATCTCAGGTCTCTTGGATTCACTTAAGGAGTCCTCAGCAACTAGGCTGAGGCTCATGGGCACATGTGATGGCCCTAGAATCATGAAATAATCACTAATTTTATATTCCTCACAATCCTAAATTAATAAACAGGATAGTTGTCTTCATGTATGTATCTTGATGCAATTATGGTGTACCACAGGTAGATGAATATTTATTTATTGCAACTGGCTCAATAAGAAAAATTATCAAACTCAATTTTATATGATAAATTTACCATTGCTCCATACAAAAAATATCATGGTATTCTGAGTTGAAAATGTTGGTAGTCAAGTTCATTATGTATGAATATACTAGTCACTCAAAAATCACTAGGTTCCCTTGCCTGAAATTCAACTCAAGAGTCATTTACGCAGCTTCTACAAAATCCCAAAAAAAACTTCATAAGGGGAAAACACCAAACACCATACTGAGGTATAACCTAATACGATACACCACATTAATTAACTAACCCATCGAGACCTCTATGGCAGGAGGATGGCTATAACACCACAAAAAAACAACCTCTATAGATTAAGGGTTGAAAACATGTGATGATAAAGAATAACATAAATGGGATGACATATCTTACTGTAACTATATTCACATACACTCCCATATCCAATTGTAAATGTAGAGGAATAATAAAAGGAATTTTATAATCTAGAGTAAAACCTTGGATGAAAAACCTCAAGAGAATAAAATCAGAATATGATTAAAAACAAAAAAAATTTAGAGTAATGTAATGAAATCACAAACAATAACAAGGTCCCAACCTATAAACAACCTGAATAAAGTAAATTTGATAGAGAGAACTCAGGATCTTCAGGCCCGACCACAATAATTCATCTATACACCAGAGTAACTAATTTTTCTATGAATTCACCACTAATCTATCCATCGTCTATAAAATACACAACATGTGTGGTAAAATATCATGCATGGGTTAGTATGTAAATACCCAATTGGACACCCTGAAAAATGAAGAGGGAGTAATAGAATACATTATAGAAGTATTCAGACCTAAACAAATGAAGGTGGAAACAAAACATTATAGTATATATATCTTCTCAATAGAATCACATATGATAGGGAAAGAGGATCTTTAGCTAATATCCCATCCCCGAAAAATGAGTCCACCTACATTTCAAAATTTCCATCATTTATGCATAACATATCATGTGTTTCCCCAAAGAATTCATGAGGAGGATCCAAACCTTGAAACTACTCCACAGCCTAAGGGGGAACAATCTCAAATGAAAATAGGACATAAAAACAAGTATGATAGGTGGATTACCCTAAGAGAAAGGTTAGAGAATGTGTGCCAGGGTATGATAAGGAAATAGCACTCAAAGTATGAAGTAACCACACCATAGTATGATTGGGGGTATCCACACTATTGGTATCTATAGAGGACCTACACCCTATGAATCTAGGTAGTACGACGTAATAGACAAATGAACCATTCCCTAATACTATATGTGGGTGACACATGATAAGTATAAATAGAGGAATCATGCACGATTATTATAGTTGGATGATACACTATACATAGTCGTCTTGGGACATTGTAATACGTGGGGTTCCCACTCAGTGGATAGAGGTATCATTCCCTAGTTCTATGAGGGGTTCCACCCAAACCATTTAAAAAATTATTTTGGACCAATGCGCTAATGAAATATGGGGTTTCCAACCCCTACCTTTCTCTAGTAATCTTTCCAGAAAAATACCATCATGATGGAAAACCTATCTAAGTATCCAACTAAATATATTATACATTGTATCTCAAAATAAACTATAATGGATACCATAATGTTATATATAGAAATATAATTAGGATATTCTACCCATGGGCCAAAATCCATGTCTATACAATAGAATGTATGAAAGGCGGATTTTTATAAAAAAGGGGGTAAACGATGTGTATCGGTCCCACAAAGAGCGCAGTCTCACATTATTGGCTAGACATGTTCACCTATGGATATGTATCAGAATCCATGCCTCCTCCATACATGACATGTAGGGGTCCCACAAGGAATGTCTCTTCTTCATAGTATCATCCAATTTTCTCTTGAAAATGTCCATATTCGTTAGGCTATGCCAGGTACCTAGTCGTGGCTGGGTTCCGACAAAAGGTTATATACTCCGCGAGTACACTATGTGTCCACCCACATGTGGTCTTGGATGTATTCCATTTTTCTATCATCATGGACACTCGGTCTGGGTCACATAGTGTGTGGTCTTGTCCACACAACATGTAATACAAATGTTTGATGATATATTTGGGCCATCTCTAGGGGTACTACATGGTGTGTGTTCCACAAAATACACACTTTATAGTATAATTTCCAAGATAAAGTCAAAATTATTACATTTTATCTCAAGATCCATCCTCTTTATAGTGAATCATTGATGTTGACCACCAGAAATTAGAGGAAAACAACTTTGGAATTTGATTCCAACCCACTGATGGAATGAAATCAAAATTCAGCCACATGTACGATGCCTGTAGCATGTCGTGTCCCCTACCATAACTGCACAGGATACCATATCTATACCTCCAAATATATATTTATATTAAAGTGACTTTTGTGGATAAAGTTTAGAAAATCCTAAAGTAAAACCCAACCATTAGACACAATAACACATAAAAAATTATTAAAGACCAGATGGAAAACACTTGACATAAATTACTTTAAAAATTCCAGGAAAAAGTTGTTACCATTTTTCTGGGATCGTCCCCAATAACCTTCTCAAAATGATAATCTTGATTACTCCACACTCGCAAGAACACCTCTTAAACAATTTTCTTATTGTTGAAACCTCTAACTAGAATTAAGTGTAATTTTCCAATCCACCCGCATTTCTCCTTGTTCGTGTCTGCTTGAATAAATCTTGCTTTCATTCTTTCCAAAACCTCCACAGAAGCACGTATGTGTATCTCCATTACTGCCATTTCTTCATCGGATTATAACATAACTCCCAAGGATCTTCCCTGATCACAGCCTCTCCTTTCGGCTCCACATTCGTCCCTCTCACTCCTACCATAGTAGTTGAGACTACTTCCCTATCTTGCACCTCTACTCCCCTTGCCCCAACCATAAAAGTTACTGCCTCACACCATGGACCATGGGTGAATGCTGATGTTATCTCCTCTATGTGTAGTTGAAACTCCTCATGTGGTTCTCCTTCAGTCAATGGGGGAGGGTGTCATTCTCGTGTTTTAGATATTCAGAGACCAATGCTTTCTCACTTTCCACTCCCTCTGCTAGCTGAATCTAGACCTCCTTGAGTGTCCCCTCTTTTTTGGCTAACCGAGTCTCCATCATTCATGGAATGTAGGAGTATTTCTTGCGCCCCTTCAGATTCAGCATACTAGAAAAAATTCATCACCCCGGGTCTATGTTATCCTTTTTCCCTTTCTTCCATCTTTGGATGTGCAGATCTTTACCCACTCCACCCAATCCATTACTGTCAAAGAACAGATCATCACCCGCAGACCTCACCTCATATGGACCCTTAGAACTGCCCTCAGACTCGCCCTTATTGCTTAAGCATCCAAATCGGTTGCTGAGGTTATTGCAGGACATAGTTCCCCTCAAGTTGGAGTCCTTCTTAGTATCCAGTGTCCTGTAAACCCCATGTGTTGACTGATCCCACTCATGGCATGCCTTTAACTTGATCTCACCATGAGACACCCTGCCATAATTTCTGCTACTGTATGTGTGCACCACCATGGCATATATGCATAAAGCCACTGCCCCACGAGATGGACCAAAAGCATCAGTAGCTCCAATAGACTCCCCTGGACCCTAAGTAAGAGCATTTCTAGACACCAGTAGAAGCATTTCTAGACACAAGAATCTAAAATTCCCAATCCATAAACATTACATAATCTTGAAATAAGTAAATAATTCACATTGAGTATATTTTCATGTTTAATGTTTAAGAGAATTAGTCCATAATTATTACATTAAATTTCCAAAATTACAAATTTGAAACTTCTACTTAATCTAAATTTTTTCTTAAATAATAAAACTTTTTAAAAAAACCAGAGTTGTTTTATTAATATAAATATTCAAGAATTATTCATATATATTACCCTTCCATATACCCTATGAAAAACATTTCAAAAAATCCAGATGATTAAATTATATCATTAAGGGTTATAAAAAAGGTAAGGAAATCATTAGTCAATCAACACATACAAATCAATGAAATCATTCTTTTCAAGCATTAACATAACACACAAAATCATAAGATTTGTGAACAACACATGGAAATCATAAATCAAAATGGTAACTTCTGGAAACCATAACATACATACATATAGAGTTAACAACTATATGAGGAGTTTCATTAGAATACCAATCATGTTATTTTCCTTAAATCTCTTAGGATAAACATTAATTCTTACCTCTATCACATTATCCAATGTATTAAAGGGTTATCTCGGGCTCACCCATCATAAGATTATCATGGAACAACCTGTATACGTATAGAATTCCCAAGAACCGTAATATAATCAGAACACATAACAAAAACATAAATGAAATATATCATTTCCAAATTTATATCATAATATTCCATTTAAATATAGTTACATAATCAATCCATTATAAAAACCATTTGTAATACCAAAATACATAAAATTTATATGGTATTTATTTTCCTTTTCAAAACAATACGGATTTTTAAGGAATAAAAATATAAAATAATGATTGTAACAGAATATAGGTCATTGTCACTATGTGCGTTAAAAAGTATCATTTATTATGACATTATAAAAAATTCTATCTTGAAAATGATTTATTTTATAAACCATTTAAAACATTTCAGTATGATATTTTTGAATTAATGTTTCCCACTCCACTTTTAAATTTTTTAAAGTATTGTACACTTTAAAACAGTCACATACATATAAATAAATCCGTAAAATCATTTCTAAAACATGGACATTAATGATAAATATTTATAATATTAAATCATAAAAACATTTCAAACAATGTTTTAGTAAAAAAATCATTTACCGCTTGAGAAAAACTTGAATAAAAAAATTAATGAATAACATAATAAAAACTATAAATATAATGATAATATATAAATTCATGATATAATATTTTAAAAATGGTTTTATATACACCTTATAGGATAATAAAGGAGTATAATATCATGATATGCCTCAATGAAAGAAGATTGAGACGTAGTCCCTTACAAAGATTGTATCATCAGATTATGGATAAATAAATAAAATAATTATGTGTGAAAAATATAAATACACCCAATACAAGTTTTTATTATGTATAAACAATCATAGGTTTTTCAAACATATTTAAAGCACAATATAATCAAGAATCAGAAGTTTTACCCAAAGAATTAAAATTAGGTTTGGATGTTCCCATAACTCGTGTCCGACCTGAATTGTTCATTCTTTAATCTCCTGAATAATAAAATAAATTTAATTTATACTATCTTAAAAATCATTTTCAAGTTTATTATTAAATTTATATTACTTACTACCACATTATAAACATTACATAATCATTTATCTTTATAATGGTCATTTTATCGATATTTGGTACTTGAGTAAAAAATGAACTACTTATAATTACAAGTTGTTCATGTGGTCAAAAGTTCATTATCTATAAAATTATATTCATAATATAGATATAATATATATCATATACATATCCTTTATATATTTTTATTTATAAAAGAACATAACATTTGGAGATAATAAATGAAATGCACCGTTCATGGAGTGGGTAAGGCGTACGTACGCATGAACGCTAATTTCATTTATATTTCATATTTAGTGGAATTAAAACATAATGATGTATATGTATATTATAATTATAGTATATTATAATATATAATTTCATTAACACTATCCTTTATACATTTCACATTTTGAATGAACGAGTTATATCACTTTGAGGGTTCAGTAGTCCGCACTTTCTCAAATGAAATTATCGCATTTACCCAATATAGAAACAACAATAGTATTATATAAATGAAAAATAAAGAATAATAGCGACAATTTAAATATAATATATATCAGATTAAAATATATTTCCATCTTAATGGCCACCATAAGAGGTGGTAGTTGATAATTGAACAATCATCGTTACGTGAGGCAGTAGTTCGTCTTCCATAGAAACTGTATGGTTGTATCCATTCGATGGAGGTGTGGGGATGTTTAGTTTTAATAAATCTTATAAAAAATACTAATATATTGATTATACTTTATTTTTTATAAAATAATGGAATAATGAGAATTTAGGGTGTGGTAGATAAGGAAAATAAAAGAAATGAACTTGAGAGAAGATATTAATTTTAAATTGGTAAATTCCCATTGGATTAAACCAAAAGGTTTTATTTAAGTTCTTTATGCCTAATTTAAGGCTTATAGGTAAAATATAGAGATATTGGGAGCTTATTAGGCCCATTTTTGGATTTCCAAGGGGGCTTGAGAGGTGTGATTAAGGGTTAGAGTTGATGGGTTTTTATAAGGGGGAGGAGGTGCTCTTTAGGAATGTTTGAAAATATTATTTAATTATAAACTAAATTTCGATGTCAAAAGGTCCCAAACGCATTCAATTTGAATATAAAGTGAGTAATGTTCTAAATCAACTTAGAAAATCAGGGATAGACAGGTTTAGTGCCTAAAAGTAACCATATCCTTCAGCTTTAACCTTTAATTAACTAATTTTACTTTTACCAGGTACTCCTTTATATTCATAATTAATGGTTAATATATTTACTATGAATGCCAAGAGTCCCAAAAAAGGATCATTAATGACATTATTAACATAATATATTTCATTTTTATTAGTCTTATATTTTAACAACTATTTTATCATTTAATAAAATAATGATTCATTTAAAAACTCATTTATGTCAGTTTATAAACAATTCATATCAAGACGTTAAACAAATTCAATAAAAACTTGATTATTTTGAAAAAACTACATTAATTAAAAGATAATAAGTTATGACTATCCATAAAATTCATGTACATCATTAAAATATTCAAAATAAATTTATTTTAATATTTATAACCACATTTATCTAAAATATTCATTAATGGGGTAATCATTACATCATCGTTGTGTCATAAATAAATTTATTTATATGATTTATAAATATTAAAAATATAATACAATGACGTAGGAAATCATATTATCTATCTAATTTATATTTATAGTCAAAAATATCACATAGATAACCCATTATAACTATTGTTTTACTAAAAAATATAGGTTCAGGTTACATTTTCCATAAAATTAAATTAATTTATATAAAGTGTCATTCTCACATACAAATCACTCAATGAGGTCCCAAATTCAACCCATTGATTCCCAAGGTTTGACATGTATCGTCCAATAGGATTAGGACAATTGTTAGAGTAATTTAATATTATTCTAATATTATTGTTTACCCTTATTTACATGATTTACCCTTTAACCACGGTAAATAAAATATTTACTGAAGTTATTATTCATAATATTTAAAAATAAAATTACTTATTTAAATAATTTGAACCTCCAGATTCCAAATATGGAATTCATTTTTTCCAATTAAAAATTTAGAAGTTTCGGAAATTAATTTAAAATTAATCTATGTAGACAAAACCAAAAAGCATGTTTTTAAGAAATAATAACTATCAAAATATTGACACTTGTTTATGTTCAATTTCAATGTGAAATTACTTCCATTCAATAAAATTGGATAAAATTGTAAAAATATAATCACATTACACTAACCAATAAAAATATAATCTAACCATATGAATAAAATAGATTAAAATATAATTTTTAATTAAAAATCTGTATTTATCACTATTCATTAAAAATGAACATTATCAGAAATATACCAAAATTTCATCCAAAGTAAATTTTTATGTCCCTATTCTAAATATAAATATAAATTTTCCAAATATAATATATAAAAGTGATAAAAAAATAGTATTTAAAAAGGTGTCTCTATCAAAAGGAGGTAAATCGACCTTTTAAAGAATATTAGAGTATTTATTATTAAAATAGGAATCATTCACATTTTAAGCCTCTAACGTTAATTGAATGAATGTAATAAAAATAACAAATAATAATAATCATAATGTAGTTAGTTTTGTTAGTTCCCTCCAATACAAAGACTAGGCATTAAATACCATTTAAAATAATATTATATTATAATATATGTTTTTTAGTATGACTCAGCATTGTGTGCAACATGATATTTCAAAGATTCCCATTGCTACGCATCAGGTACACCATCAAACATAACAACCCATTTAAAATAAAATGACTATTTAATTTAAAAATATTAATAATTTTTAGAATAGAATATTATTTATTTTCCTGGGATGTTACATCATTCCCCCCTTTTGGGAATTGCATACTCACAAATCATAAAATTAGGCTCTGAAAAATCATTGAATGTCCTATATCAGAAAAGAGTCAATAAAACTATCCCATTAAAAGAAATAAAGAGAAGTAAAAAGGTCACCCAAGATAACCCATACTATGATTCCATAAAAACATGTATATGGAGGAGAAAATAAGTTTCTTGTTCTGATAGAGGGTGATATAAGACATGATCAAGAGAATTTTATCCACCAGAAACCCACAAACTTGTAAGAGGTTAAATGGTCTTTGGTTTCCAAATATAAATCGTAAATGTACAATGTTTTTTTTATGATTTATTTATTAATGTTACAGAATTTATTTATGATATTGACTTAGGACCTAGGGAAATATACTTACTTTTCAAGTAGGGTTTTATCCACTAATAAGTTTCTTCTAAAAACTCTTCTTTTCTCCAAAAAATAGGTATTAAAGATGACATGGTCACACCTAAGGTGGTAGAATCAACATCTAGAGAATTATATAATTCCCAAAAAATGGACTATATATTTACCTTTTCTTTAAACATTATACAAAAAAAATAGTTAGTACAAGATCAGATAATCCTCAAAAAAGTATTATACTTTATAAAAATAAATACTACTCTTAATCCCCAAAATTCAACAAATAGTACCCAATGTTCAGCAGAGACCATTAAATGTACAAATATGCATTAAATTATTAATTATAACCCAAAATAAGATTGAAACCCAAAACATAGAAGTATTTAATCACATAGTTTTCAATAATTAACCTTAACATATATCTTCAAATAACATCTACTAGTCTTGAAGTCTTATACTAAAGAGTAATTAACCTAATCACATATTCTCTATGAAAGGTTAATCATTTCCAAAAATAACAGAAATTTTATTATGTCCACAATAAAAACATATATTCTTACAAAATAAAATTTCAACCATTAATTCACAAATGATATTCAATAGTATTATATTCTCTTTAAGCATATAGTGTTCCTAAAAGAGAGAAAATCTTCCAAAATATCCTTTATCACTTAATCACCAAATAATTTTCCTATACTAAGTATAACCATTTGATAAAACATAAGTTCCAAAAATAAACTACTACTTGATACATAAAATCATCTAACAAAAATATGTTAGTCACACTAACAAGGGACCTCACATAGTCCAGTGGTAGGCGATAAATCTTATTCACACATTGGTTGTGGGTTCAATTCCAACAACTTTTTCCGATGTGACAGGTTGACAAACAGTCTGTGTGTTTTCATTTCTCAAAACATATATAATTTCATAACATTACCAAAAATGAGATAAGTTTTTCAAAATAACCATAACGTATTTTAACCCCATATTTTATGTCATACATTATATTTTCATCCTAGATATTAATAACTTATAATCACCTCAAATTTAAGGAATATATAAACCCAAATGGTTCTTTATAACTATGTCCACAAAAGAAAAAATAATTATTCCTTGAATAACATATTTACATATCAGACATCATGTTTACACATACTAGAAAAAATTATTCCAAATTAATTCCATCCTCAAAAGAGCATTAATACATTTAAACTTTTCGTCATCCTAAAATATGGCATAAATATTAAATACCCTATATGTAGACATCTTACTCATTCATCATTTTTTATGATCAACTAACAATTATTTTCCAACATATCTTGTAATAATTCTTACATACAAACAATGTCATGAATCATATCCTAATACTCAGTGAGTTAAAAACACCTGCTTAGAAGTAATCCAAACCAGTTATTGGTCATTATGAGTTTCATCATCCTCGATTGGAATGACATTAGGTATTGGTAAAAATATATTTTGTATGGTTCTACTGATCCCATTAATAAACCTTCTTTCTATGATATCTATTTGTACAATGACCATGCACAACACATTTAAAACATTGAATTAATCCATATTAATGGACTTATTTCCCTTTCATGGAGTCAACTAGATGCTTCCTTTTTCCATGGTAGTTTCTTCCTGTATGACCTTCATTACCACATTTATGGAATCTTTCCATCCCTTGGAAGCATTTTCCATGGTGTTTCATTCGAAATCCATGACAAATATGTTTTTTTAATATACTTGTATTCATGTATATTACCTAAAATTCTTTACGGATTTGTTTCTCACAAATATGATACCTTATAAAAATCACCACGGTTCATGTGTTCAATCATGAC
Organism: Viscum album; assembly: GCA_963277665.1. NCBI lineage: Eukaryota > Viridiplantae > Streptophyta > Magnoliopsida > Santalales > Viscaceae > Viscum > Viscum album. The sequence continues at coordinate 1,104,935,759 of OY728126.1, forward strand.
TCGAGATAGTTGTTTTAGAATAACCAAAGGTGTTATCATTGAAGTTCATATTTAATTCAGTTTCTTATTCAAAATATAGTCACAATTTTTTTCACATCCATGGTTACTTTGGTGCCTTCTAGATCCATTCATTTACTAAAACCAAAAAGGGAAGTGTGAGTATATCAGCAAAATAATCATATGATATCTTATGAGGATGTTAAACACCAATATATACTTATTCATTTTACCTTAAACCCATTAAATTTATCTAAAATAACAATGAATATTTATAATATACTAAACATTATGTTTATATCATTTGTGCTTAAATAACACCCCAACCTCAACAGTTATCTAAACCGACCTATGATACCAACTATAAGTCCCCATCCTAAAACATTAAATAATCAAGAATTATGTTAACAATTATCATTGAAAATATTTACAATTGTATATTTCTAGAGAATTAGGTCATAACTTTTACATTAAATTTAAAAAATTAAAAAGTAGACACTTATACTCGATCCATATTTTTTACCAAATAATAAAACTCATTTAATAAAACAAGTGTTTTTTATATAAATATTCGTGAATTCTTTCTTTCTATTACCATTACTTATACCCTATGAAATAAATTTCAAAAATAGGGGATGAGCCTAAAAATTTCAGTAAGGGTTGTAAGACAGGAAAAGAAAACGTTAGTACATCAATACATACAAATCAATGAAATCGTACTTTCCAATCATTAATATACAAGAAAAAATCCTAAAATTTATGAATAACACTTGAAAATCATAAATCATATAGGTAACTTGTGGCAACCATAACATACTTATGTTGTAACATTCACATCTACATATTTAGTTAAGTTGGAATACTCATCACAGTATATTCCCTAACTCTGTTAGGCGAAACATTAACATGTACCTATGTCATGTTACCCAATGCATTGGAGTTCTATCATAGGATCACCCGCCATAGGTTTATTGTGGAACCACTTGTATACATAAACAATTCCCATGAACCATAGCATAATCATAACACATAACATGAACATAAAAAAAAGATAACATTTCCACGTTGAAATTATAATATACCATTTAAATATATTGACATAATCAATCAATTCTAAAAACCATTTTCAATAACAAAATACTAAAAAAGTACATTATTTTTATTTCCCAAATAAAAAAATTATGGTTCATTAAGGAATAAAATTTAAAATAATGGTCATGGTGGAAGAATGGTCATTTTCACTTCGTACATTAAAGAGAAACGTTCTTTTTAATTTAGAAAAACAACTCGTTGAAAAAAAATTTATTTTTGAAACCATTTAAAACATTTAATTAAGATATTTTTGATTCAAAGTGTCCCATACAACATTGAAAATTTTGAAAGGATTTTACACTTTTAAACAATAATGTCCGTATAAATAAATCCGAAAAATAATTTCTAAATCATGGTCATGAATGATATGTATTTTAAACATCAAATATTTAAAACCATTAAAAATATGTTTTAATTAATAGATTTTTTACCACCTGAGAAAAATTTAAACAAAAATCATTAAAAAATAACACCAAAGAAAACTAAAAATTTAATGAGAATATACAAATTCATGATATAAAATGTCAAAAATTGTTTTATAAACACATCATAAGATAATAATGGTACCCAATATCAAGATATGCTTCAATGAATAGAGATTGAGACGTGGTCCCTCACAATGATTGTATCCAAAGACTGAGGATAGATCAATGACATAATTATGTGAGAAAAATATAAATACTCACAATGTTAGGGGATATTATGTGTAAAAAATCAAAGGTCATTCACACATATTCTTATCACAATATAATCAAGAAGTTGATGTATAACTAAAATAATTGATATTTGGTTAAGAAGTTTCGTTACCACATGTCCGACTGGACATGTTCCATCATTAATATCTTGAATAAAAGACTAAATCTATTTTATACTTTCTTAAGAATATTTTTAAAGTTTATTATTCAATTTATATTACTTATTACCAAGTTATAATCCTTACATAATCATTTATTTCAGTAACAGTTGTTTTATTGATATTTGTTACTTGAGTCAAAAATGAACATCTTATAATTAAAAGTTATCCAAGTGCTCAAAAATCCTTTATCTCCAAAATGATATTCGGGATTTAGATATCTTATATATAATATATATAAAATATATATATGTCTTTATAATAGTACATAACAATTTTATATAATTAATTAAATGCACTATTGATGGAGAAGGTAAGATATACGTACCCATGAACACAACTTTCATTTTTATTTCATATTTAATGAAATTAAAACTTAATGATAAATATGTATATCATAATTCCAGTATAATATCATATAAAATTTTATTCACCCCATCCTTTATATGTTAAATGTTTGGCATGAACGAGTTATATCACTTTGAGGGGGTGTTAGTCCACACTTCCTCAAATGAAATTATCATATTTAACCATTGTGGAAATCAAAAAGGTATTGAATAAATTAAAAATAGAGAAGAATTGAGACAATATAAATTTAATATATATCACATATAAATATAGTCCATTTTAATGTTTACCCTATGTGGTTGTAGGATATAATTGAATAATCATCATTTCGTGAGGCAGTAGTTCGTTGTCCATAGAAATAGTTTATTCATATCAATTAGATGGAGCTGTGTGAAAGTGTAGTTCAAATACAACTTATTACAAAATCCTATTATATTTAGGATACTTTTTTTTATAAAATAATGTAATAAATTGATTTTAGGGGGTTATAGAAGGAAAATAAAATAAAATAAGTTGATAGAATATGTTACATTTAAATTGGGTAACTCCCTTTGGTTTGAAAAAAAAGGACTTCTTAAAGTGCATTATGCCTATGTTAAGTATTATAAGTGGACGATACAGTTGTTGGTGGATTATATTTGATGTTTTTAGATGATCCAAGGGTGATTGAGAGGTGTGAGTAAGGGTTAGAGCTGATGACTTTTTTTAAGTGGTGGGAGGAGCTCTTTAGAAAAGTTTGAAAATATTATTTTATTATAAATAAAATATCAAATTAAAAAGGTCCCCAAATAATTTAATTTGATGAAATGGTGAGTATTGTTCGAATTATTCTAATAAAATAGTGTTTCCAAATGTTTAAGGCATAAAAATAGGCTTATATATAAGCTTTAACATTTAGTTATGAAATTTAACTTTTACCATGTCTTCTTGTATATTCAAACTATATAGTTAATATACACACTATAAAATGATAAAAGACAAAAAATGGAACATTAATGTCAGCAGAAATATCATATATGTTATTTTTCATAATCATATACTTTTAGGAAAACTTTATCATTTAATAATGTATTGATTTATTTAAAAACAAATTTAGGTCAATTTATAAACTATTAATATAAAGACATTAAAAAAAATATATAACAACATTATTCAATAGAAAAACTACATTATATCAAATATAATAAGGTATAATCATCCATAAAAATTCTTATGGAATAAAAAGATTCAAAATAAATATATTTTAATATTTATAAACTCATTTATTTAAAACATTCAATAATGAGGTAATAATTACATCATCATTGTGTCATAAATAAATTTATTTATATGATGTCAAAAAATTATAAATAAAATAACATGATGTATGAAATAATTTATATTTATAATTACTATTTATAGTTGAAAATACCACTTATATTACCCATTATAATATTTTTTAGTAAGAGATATATGTTTATGTTACAATTTTCGTAGCTTTAAATTAATTTTTTAAAAGTGTCATTCGCACTTACAGGTGACATAATGGGGTCCCAAAATCGACCAAAATATACACATTATATGACATGTTTCAGAAAATTGGATTAGGAAACGTGTTGGTGTAATTTTATAATATTATAATATTATTTTCTACTTTATTTACCTCATTTACTAATTAACCTTGGCAAATAAAATATCTACTGATGTTACTATTCATAATGTCTAAAAATAAAATATACCTAATTACCTAATTTGGAGATCCTGATTCCAAATATGGAATCCATTTTTCCAAATTTATAATAGGGAATTTCAGAAATTAATTTAAAATTAATTCTTGTTGTCAAAACAATGAAACGTGTTTTAAAGAAATGATAACTACTAAAAGACTGACACTTGATTATGATCAATTTCAAAGTGAAATTACATCCAATGAAAAATATTTTTTTAAATGGTAAAATATCATCTAATTATAATTTAATTCCAACTGAAAAGATAATCTAAACATATAAATAAATTTGATAAAATGATATTTGTGTATTAAAAAATCAATATTTTCACTATTCATTAAAAAATAAAAATTATCAGAAAAATACCATCATTTCATCCAAAGTAAATTTAGATGTCCTGATTCTAAAAAATAATATAATTTTGTCAAATAGAACATATTAAGGTGATAAAAACTAGATTTAAAAAAGGTTCTCCATCCAAAGGTGGTAAATAGACCTTTTAAAGAATATTAGGGTATTTATGATTAAAATTGAATTCATTCACTTTTTAATCCTCTAACTATTATTGGATAATGTAAAAATATTTATCAAACATTTATAATCATGTTTCAGTATGTTTTATTAATTATTACCAATACAATGCCTAGGCATTAACTACCATTTAAAAAATATTATTTTATTTTATTTTTTAGAATGACTCAACATTGTGTGCAACATGAAAATTCAGAGAAACCCATTGTTGTGTGTCAGGTACGCCATCAAAAATGTCATCCCCATTAAATTAAAATTATTATTAAATTCCCAAATTTTAATAAATATACAAATATCATATTCTCTATTTATGTGGGATGTTACAACATCTCTAAAAAATATCCAAATATATCCTCAAATCATCATCCTAGTCATCTTTCACCAATGCATCATGAATTTGGTTGTTCTATCACACCTGAACCCACCATGTAAATGACAATCCACAACCCTATATTCCAATGAAAATAAACTCAAATAACGGTGTGGTGAGCTCTATAAGAATTAAGTTATCTTTCATTGGACTAGCTTTCTAGGCCATCTATTTCCTAGAATGGATGTATAGGGGTGATAGAATGGCATATCAAGTATAAATTGAATCAAAAAATAAATAAATTTATTCAATGAAATATTGTGAACATATAAGGATCATAGATCAGTGAATAATAGATATAATCAATGATGAATAATTTAATCAAGGGAGTAATCCATAATTGATGAGACCCACCGTGGTTATGGATCGATCATTGGTAAAAAATATATTCTCTAGTGATGGGGGGATCCCATTGTTTTCGTTGTATGCCAATCCATCTTGATATCATCATCATTCATCATATGATTCATATATTCCAATGAATAATTCTAAAAATATTCCCTCGAGGGTCAGAATGTGATGGGGCTAACTCATACGAATTTATATAGAAAAAATTACATAGGGGGATATTTAGGTTTGTGATTAAAATGAATTGATTAAATTTACATATTAATACATCCACTTAATGTATTATCAAATTGTTTCCTCATATTAATGTTCAACATTGTCCAAATTTATGCCTCCCTATATTAAAACCAACATAATATATTCAAGCATTGTCTCATATTAATTATCCAATACTATATTTATGAGATATACCATTATTTCTAAAAATATATGGGCATGTGATATTTTTATATTTATGAATTTTATGAAATAATTTCTAGGATCACCAGGCACTGTAATCTCATGTTGTCTCTATAACGACCCATACTTTACATACATTGTTAATACTTCAAAATTGAAGCACCCTTATTACAACATATGACAAAACCACAAAGGACCGTATATGAATAATGTCTTTAGAAACTGGGAAACATAAACAACTGGTTCATAAATCTTCTATAGTGTCTCCCATTTATTTCATCATATCTAGGGTCCCTTTTAGAATATTCTACTTAATATCCATCTTCCTGACCTGGGGAAAAGAAAACATAAAAGGGTGATCTCAAATGCTCAACAAGGGCAAATAAAGGAAATAAAAATCATATAATATCTTTTTGAAAATCATAACCTGCAAAAGAGATCATAATATCTTAACATGGAATAAATCATAGAAGTGAAAATGAGATCCCCATAATTATAACATGAAACTTGAAACTTTGTGGCATGCACACATAATAATGGAACATCATATCTTGTTAGTCATGACTCATAGCCAAGACTATCTTAGTGGACAGAGTCCCTTTCTGAACCGAGTCACCCTCGTTCCAGTCCTATTTCACTGAACCGGTATAACCTACCGTTCCAGCCATGTCTATCTCATGAGATATAAAATCTTTACCCAATGAATTGGAGGGATATATTGGTACCACACATCTTATAATGAATCCTTTCTTATGTGTGCCACATAATCATAAACCATACATCATAGCGTAACCCATGTAATAAAAATGGAATTCTTAAACAACATGACATCATAAAACAATTCATATAAGATAAAGGAATTCATCAAAAAATTTCCACCACAACATAATCAAATCCATGTAAAAATAGGCATAAAAACAGAACCCTTTTATTATCTTAGATGGAAAATAATTTTGATAAAATACTTGAACTCCATTCTTGAGGAAAATATCCTTTCTACTTCAAAAACATTTTTCCTTTCATAACATGTCATACGACTTTAAAATAAAAGAAGATGATTAAAAATTAACTTGAAAACTTGTAAAGGAAGCTTCTTGGAAATAATGTTTTAAAAATCCATTCATGCCGTATAAGTTAAAAAAACATTCTTCTCGTACTTTTGTCGGAAAAGTCAAAAAAGAACCTCGTACGAAAAACGACAAAATATTCCTTTCATATCCTTTATTAAAAATTTACCGATGGGTAAAATGGAATATAAACTATTGTATAAGGATATAAATATTACATATTGAGGAAACATGGATGTGGGTGATAAAATACACCCCAGTAAATGCCAAAGTATAAACAATCTTGGATAAAAATGAGATTGTGATATTTCCCTTACCTTAGGTCCGATTTGCTTTGTACGTGTCCGAAGCTCCTGTATAATGGTTTAAATAATGTTATTGACTTATTCCAGAATCATACATATTGATATGATATCATATATAGTCATATTCTTAGCTTCTTGTTAGTAATATTTCATTGTTAATTGTTACTCGGGTCCTTATTGCCTTTTGTTCTTATGCGTGTTTTGCCGAATAAATTCTTATTCTTCTTTTAAGGTTATAGATACCTTATATCCAGAATGGTATTAGTGTAACATATATCATATTTATTCATTCAATTCATTTATATAATTACTATGTAATGATGATCATGTAGAACGAGTCGCATCACATCGTGGTGACGGTATTCCGTACGTACGCACGAGTGATGATATCATTCCTATGATCGTGGAACTATATTGGAGTATATATATATTATTTCAGTATCAATATTACTTTATAATAATCATAAATAGTTACTCATTACACCATTATACCCATCCTTGTTTGTTGATGGTGGAAAATAGATTACACCACGGCGTGGAGACGGTATTCCGTACATACGCACGCGCAGTGATTTCACTTTTCCGTGTGATGGATAGAAGGTGAATTAGGGTTGTTTCATATTTATAATAACATATCAGTATGTAAGTAATACTGATGTTATTACATTATCATGAAACAACTAAAGAAGAAGAAGTTGAAGAAGAAAGAAATTGAAAAGATCGGTAATGGATATTACCTCTTCTTTGGAACACCTCTTTAAATCCTCCACTTAGGGAACTATGATTGGTCTTTGAAGAAGACCAGGACCTCTAGGATTATTCTAGGGAAGTGGAAAGGATAAAATGGCAGGGTTTGGCCGAGCTTGAGTGCTCAAATTGGTGTGAGGAGTAGGGGGAGGAGGTGCCCTTTTATAAGGGAGAAGAGGGGCACCTTAGGAATATCTCAAAATATTATTTTATATTAAAGTCAATATCGGTTTATAATGGTTAAAAGGGGTCTTATTTCTAAGCTAAAGTGGGGATGGGTCTAAATACTATCAACCAATAGGATTTAGACAAGTTTAGGGTATTATTTTAACCTTATCAATTAGATTTAATTCTAAGTTAAATAATTTATCTTTTACTGTGTCTTTTTGTTTTCTTTCACTATATGGTTAATAAACTTATAATAACATGCCAAAAGAACCCCAAATTGTTTACTATTAATATATATATATCCTTATATAAGTCATTTGGCCGAACCTTAGATTTTTAGGAATAAAATAACAATTAATAATATAATATTTGATTTAAAAACTATTTTGTGTCAATTTTGACACTATTTGATATATGATTTTTGTGAAAGTCATAACAAAATTATATTTTCGAACCAAGTTGATTACATCAACACTAATATATCATAGTAACCTAGAAAATTAGTGGAATTTATAAAAAGTCTCAAATTACATTTATTTTGGTGTTTATAACATCAATTATGTCAATATTTCATTAATAATATAATTACTGCATCATCACTGTGTCATAAATAAATTAAATTATCTAATGTCTAAAAATTACAAATAAAATACCATTATGTATGAAATCTTTTTAGCTTTCTAATGAATATTTATAGTCGAATTTATCTTATGTATAACCCCATATTAAAAATGATTTACTTATTAAACATTGATTTTAACTATTTTAACCCTTCTTTAAATAAATTAATAATAAATGTCCTAATCAAACGCAAGTGGGCCTAAATGGTCATATTTTATTCCTATGTTTGTTTTTGGTCGAATTAAACCTATCCAATAGAATTAGGACATGTGTTAGGGTAATTGTAATATCATATTTACCCTTAGTTACCCTATTTACTATTAACCGCAGTAAAAATAAATAAAAAGTTACTATTCACCATAAAATTATTTTTATCTCATTGAACCACATTTTACTTACTGATATCAACCGTGTCTGTCGGATTTTCGAAATTCCATTCACTAAAGTAGTAAAATTAAGTTTTATGCAAAATTCAGTTTTTTTAACCTACCACTTAGTGGTTTCACTATTCATCAAAAATTGAATGTTTTTAGAAAAATACCAAAATTTCACCCTAGGCTAATTTCGGTATTCAGAATCCAAAAATGAAGTCCATTTTGAAAAATAAAATTTATAAAATTTCAAAAAGTGGTTATTACTATTCATAACGGCTAGTTTTAATAATATTGTAATAGCATATCGTTGTTTAGTGAAACTCTGTATTGCGTACGACGCAATCTATCGAGGAAGGTCGTGATTGCGTGTAAAGTAAGCCAAGAAAGTTTGTAGTGAAAGATTCCTTTGATGATATATAAAAACAAAATATTACTCATAAAAATATCGGGTGTTACATTCTACCCCCCTTAAAAGAATTTCGCCCTCGAAATTCATCACTTTGTAACAAACAGATGAGGATACCTCTCCCTCATCATATCCTCAAGCTCCCAAGTAGCTTCTTCCAATTGGTGGTTCCTCCATAAAACTTTCACCAAGCGAGTGGTCTTGTTTTGTAGGACTTTTTCGCTACGATCCAGAATCTCTATCGGCTGTTCTTCATAAGAAAGACCTTGCTCCAGCGGTACAACTTCTGAGCTGAGTACATGTGAAGGATCTGGTATGTACTTTCTCAGGAGAGATACATGGAACACATCTTGAACTTGAGAGAGATTCGGTGGAAGCGCCAATCGGTAAGCTACCTTCCCAACACGATCCATTATTTCGAAAGGACCGATATATCTAGGGCTCAACTTCCACTTCCTTCCAAATCTCATAACCCTCTTTCAGGGAGATATTTGTAAGAACACTTTATCACCCACTTCAAACTATAGGTCTTTTCTTCGGTTGTCAGCATAACTTTTCTGTCGACTCTGAGCTGATCTTATGTGTTGTTGAATAGATCTGACCTTTTCTGCCATTTCATCAACGAGATCAGGTCCTAATAGATTTCTTTCCCCAACTTCATCCTAGCAAGTTGGAGTCCTACATTTCTTTCCATAGAGAGCTTCATAAGGAGCCATCTGAATACTGGAGTGAAAGCTATTATTATAAGAAAATTCCACCAAAGGTAGGTGTTGATCCCAACCTCCTTTGAAATCCATAGAGCAAGCTCTCAACATATCTTCTAGGGTTTGAATTGTTCTTTCAGACGGACCGTCTGTCTGGGGATGATAAGCAGTGCTGAAACTCAACTCTGTATCCAGAGTATGCTGAAGACTTCGCCAGAACTTTGATGTAAATCTCGGATCCCGATCAGATATAACAGAAAGTGGTACTCCATGCAATATTACCACTTCCTTTACATATATCCTGGCAAGCTGATCTAGAGAGAAATCATCTCTAATAGCAATGAAGTGTGCAGACTTTGTAAGACGATCAACTATGACCCAGATAGCATTATTGCCTTTGGATGTTTTAGGAAGTCCTGTGACAAAGTCCATTGTGATGTCTTCCCATTTCCATTCGGTTATGTGTAATGGTTGTAACATCCCCTTAGACTTCTGTCTCTCAGCATTAACTTGTTGAAAAACCAAGCATCGAGAGTCATATTCAGCAACATTTCTTTTCATGCCATCCCACCAGAAGTACTCCTTCAGGTCCCTATACATCTTCGTGCTTCCAGGATGAATAGAGAATGATGAACTATGAGCCTCATCCAGCATCTCCTTCTTTAATTCGGGGATGGTAGGAACACAAATCCGATTCCTGAACTTTATTATCCCATCACAATCAAGGTTGAATTCAGGAACATTTCTCACATTCTTTTGTAACTCGACATCTTCTTTCTGTGCCTCTTTAATCTTCACATGTATAGATGGTTGAACATTCATTTGAGAAAGATAAGATTTTTCCCCTTCCATTATAATTCCAAGATCCATCCTTTGTAAATCCATAAATATTGGATCTTTTGTGATCCTCATCATGGATAAACTAGCATGGTCTTGTCGACTTAATGCATCTGCCACCTTGTTTGCTTTCCCAGGGTGGTAATGGATTGAGCAGTCGTAATCCTTAATCAGCTCCAACCATCTTCATTAACGCATATTCAACTCCTTTTGTGTGAAAATATACTTTAAACTTTTATGATCAGTATAAATATCACACCTTTCACCATAAAGGTAATGCCTCCAAATCTTTAATGCAAAGATTACCGCAACCAACTCCAAATCATGTGTTGGGTAATTTTGCTCATGGATTTTCAACTGTCGTGAGGCATAAGCTATCACCATACCATTTTTCATAAGAACACACCCCAATCCCTTCTTGGATTCCTCACTATAGATCACAAACCTTTCTCCACTACAAGGCAGTGTGAGCACAGGTGCACTGGATAACCTTCTTTTCAACTCCTTGAAATTCTCTTCACATTCCTCTGTCCAAACAAACTTAACTCCTTTCCGAGTCAACTTGGTGAGTGGATTAGATAATCGTGAAAAATCTTTTACAAAACGTCGATAATATCCGGCCAAACCAAGAAAACTTCAGATCTCAGTTACTGTTGTTGGTCTTGAGCATCTTTCGATTACCTCTGTTTTTGCTGGATCCACAGATATCCCCCCTTTTGAGATTATGTGACCCAAAAATGCAACTTTTTGAATCCAAAATTCACACTTGGTAAATTTGGCATTATTCTTCTCCTTTCTCAGGGTCTTCAATATAATTCTCAAGTGATCTTCATGCTCTTCCTTGCTCTTTGAATAGACAGGAATATCATCTATAAAGACTACCACAAATTGATCAAGATAGTCTCTAAAGACTCTATTCATTAGATCCACGAAGATAGCAAAGGCATTAGTAAGACCAAATGGAATCACTATAAATTCATAGTGTCCATACCTTGTACGGAAATCCGTCTTTGGTATATCCTCCCTTTTGACCCTTAATTGATGATACCCTGAACGAAGATCAATCTTGTAAAAGTATTGAGCTCCGCGTAGTTGGTCAAATAAGTCATCAATGCATGGTAGAGGATATTTGTTCTTGATAGTGATCTTGTTAAGTTCTTGATAATCAATGCAGAGTCTCATTGATCCATATTTCTTCTTAACAAATAGAATAGCTGCTCCCCAAGGTGACGCACTAGGGCGTATGAATCCCTTATCAAGATTCTCTTGGAGCTGCTTCTTCAATTCCTGCAACTCAATTGGGGCCATTCTATAAGGTGTCTTTGAAATTGGAAAAGCACCTGGTACGAGTTCTATTGAAAACTCAACTTCACGATTTGGTGGAAGACCCGGTAATTCCTCCGGAAAGACATCATCAAACTCCCGTACAATGGGAATATTCTTAATCGTGAGTTTCTCACCAACCATTTGAGATAAATAACCTTCATTTAGTGGAATCAATACCCATAAGATGGAAGAAATTTCCACTGGAAGGTTATGTTCATCCTTGCATTGATAGACGATCGTAGATTGATCTAGAATATGAAATGTGACTTCCCTTCTTTAGCAATTGATATGAGCTCCATGCAGAGAAAGCCAATGCATGCCAAGAATCACTTCAAATTCTACTAAATGAAGGATCACAAGATTTTCCGGAAGCACTTTCCCACAAACTTTGATCGGAGAAGAATTATAAACTTTTGATGTGACTGTTGTGCCATTAGGTGTTGTCACAGCTAATTCAACATCTAATTGTTGAGGTAATACGGTGATACCCTTAGAAATTTTTTCCGAAATAAAAGAGTGGGTGGATCCAGAATCAAATAAATCATTTGCTACTTTAGAGTGGATGGTATGTATACCTTTCACCACTTCGTTATCGTACTCCACATCACTGATAGAAATTGCATGTGACTTTTATTTGTCTTTAGCCTTAAGATTTTGTTGACGTCGACCATCATCATCAACCCTTGGATTTGGGCATTGATTGGCATAATGCCCCATCTCCTTGCACTTGAAACATTGATGTGTAGTAGGTTCATTCTGTGTATCCCTTCCTTTGTTTGCGTCATTAGACATCTTCTTTCCATTATCGCGGCATTCAAATGCCCGATGACCTTCCTTTCCACATTTAAAAGATTTACTTGTCCCTTTAAGACAACTCCCTCCATGTTTCTTTCCACACTTTGAGCATAAGGGAAATCTCATATTCTTTTCAGTGTGCTGTTTAGATTTTCCTTTGAATTCCATCTTTCTCTTCTTATCAAACCCATGTGACTGATGGGTTACTCCAATCTCCATCTCGACTTTGAGAGCACATCGAACGATTTCCTCATAGCTATTGATGTCCCTTATGGCTAACGCCCTTCGAAGACTTGTTTTTAAGCCACTAAAGAATCGATCGATCTTACTCTCAGTATGGATAATAATACCAGAAGCGTACCTTGCAAGTCGTGTAAAATTTGCTTCATAGGTACCAACAGATTCATCATCCCTTTGCTTCAGTTCAAGAAACTCTTTCTCAATCATTGTTCGGAGAATACGAGGGAAGTACTTATTGAAAAATAAGTTCTTGAACTCGTCCCATTCCATAGACTCAATTTCATCCCTTTGCCTCATATTCTTAATAAGATTCCAACATTGATCAGAATCTCCTTCCAAACGATACACTGCTAGGATGACATTATCATGTTCAGAACATTTAAGAACTGAAAATATATTTTCAGTAGTACTAATCCATTGTTCAGAAACTAATGGATCAGTAGACCCGCTGAAAGAAGGTGGACGCTGCCTCATGAAGGATTCAACAGAATGTTGCTCCTTCCTTTGCTCGTTTGGAAGTCCTGCCTGATTCATAACTTGAGAAAGTTGTGTGAGCATGGCTACAAGATTTTTCATTCCAGCTCCCATATCGTTTGGTTGCTCAGGGGGACAATCATTGCATTGCCCATCGCATTCCGCATTAACACGGTTCCTTCGGGTTCCAGCCATTGAATAAAACCAAGAAAAATAGTGTGAGAAGCACTAATTGTAATAGTAAAACCACATAATCAAGGATAAAATTTCACACTTAATGTCTTATCCTAGGGTATTCATGGCCATTTCTAAAACACTAAGATTGTGTTCTATGATTAGACTTATCCTTATGGTTCTTACTAAGGCTTTCACATCCTAGTTTCCAAAGGTTGACTATACCTTTCCTCTGATACCAACTATAATGACCCATACTTTACATACATTGTTAATACTTCAAAATTGAAGCAGCCTTATTACAACATATGACAAGACCACAAATGACTGTATAGGTATAGTGTCTTTAGAAACTGGGAAAGATAAACAACTGGTTCATAAATCTTCTATAGTGTCTCCCATTTATTTCATCATATCTAGGGTCCCTGTTAGCATATTCTACTTAATATCCATCTTCCTGACCTGGGGAAAAGAATACATAAAAGGGTGAGCTCAAATGCTCAGCAATGGCAAATAAAGGAAATAAAAATCTTATCATATCTTTTTGAAAATCATAACCTGCAAAAGAGATCATAATATCCTAACATGAAATAAATCATAGAAGTGAAAATGAGATCCCCATAATTATAACATGAAACTTGAAACTTTGTGGCTTGCACATATAATCATGGAACATCATTTCTTGTTAGTCATGACTCATTTCCAAGAATATCTTAGTGGACAGAGTCCCTTTCTGAACTGAGTCACCCTCATTCCCGTCCTGTTTCACTGAACCGGTATAACCTACCGTTCCAGCCATGTCTATCTCATGAGATATAAAATCTTTACCCAATGCATTTGAGGGATATATAGGTACCACCCATCTTATAATTAATCCTTTCTTATGTGTGCCACATAATCATAAACCATACATCATAGCATAACCCATGTAATAAAAATGGAATTCTTAAACAACATGACATCATAAAACAATTCATATAAGATAAGGGAATTCATAAAAATATTTCCATCACAATATAATCAAATCCATGTAATAATAGGGATAAAAATAGAACCCTTTTATTATCATAGATGGAAAATAATTTTGATAAAATACTTGAACTCCATTCTTGAGGAAAATATCCTTTCTACTTCAAAAACATTTTTCCTTTAATAACTTGTCATACGACTTTAAAATAAAATAAGATGATTAAAAACAAACTTGAAAACTTGTAAAGGAAACTTCTTGGAAATAATGTTTTAAAAATCCATTCATGCCGTATAAGTTAAAAAAACATTCTTCTCGTATTTTTGTCGGAAAAGTCAAAAAAGTACCTCGTATGAAAAATGACAAAAGATTCTTTTCATATCCTTTACTAAAAATTTACCGAAGGGTAAAATTGAATATAAAATATTGTATAAGGATATAAATATTACATATTGATGAAACATGGATGTGGATGATAAAATACACCCCAGTAAATGCCAAAGTATAAACAATCTCGGATAAAAATGAGATTGTGATATTTCCCTTACCTTAGGTCTGATTTGCTTTGTACATGTCCGAAGCTCCTGTATAATGGTTTAAATAATTTTATTGACTTATTCCCTAATCATACATATTGATATGATATCATATATGGACATATTCTTAGCTTCTTGTTAGTAATATTTCATTGTTACTTGTTACTCGGGTCCATATTGCCTTTTGTTCTTATGCGTGTTTTTCCGAATAAATTCTTATTCTTCTTTTAAGGTTATAGATACCTTATATCCAGAATGGTATTAGTGTAACATATATCATATTTATTCATTCAATTCATTTATATAATTACTATGTAATGATGATCATGTAGAACGAGTCGCATCACATCGTGGAGACGATATTCCGTACGTACGCACGAGTGATGATATCATTCCTATGATCGTGGAACTGTATTGGAGTATATATATATTATTTCAGTATCAATATTACTTTATAATAATCATAAATAGTTACTCATTACACCATTATACCCATCCTTGTAAGGTGATGGTGGAAAATAGATTACACCACAGCGTGGAGACGGTATTCCGTACGTACGCACGCGCGGTGATTTCATTTTTCCGTAGGATGGATAGAAGGTGAATTAGGGTTGTTTCATATTTATAATAACATATCAGTATGTAAGTAATACTGATGTTATTACTTTATCCTGAAACAACTAAAGAAGGAGAAGTTGATGAAGAAACAAATTGAAAAGATCGGTAATGGATATTACCTCTTGTTTGGAACGCCTCTTTGAATCCTCCACTTAGGGAACTATGATTGGTCTTTGAAGAAGACCAGGACCTATAGGATTATTCTAGGTAAGTGGAGAGGATAAAATGGCAGGGTTTGGCCGAGCTTGAGTGCTCAAATTGGTGTGAGGAGGAGGGGGAGGAGGTGCCCTTTTATAAGGGAGGAGAGGAGCACCTTAGGAATATCTCAAAATAATATTTTATATTAAAGTCAAAATCGGTTTATAATGGTTCCAAAGGGTATTATATAGAATCTAAAGTGGGTATGGGTCTAAATACTATCAACCAATAGGATTTAGACAAGTTTAGGGTATTATTTTAACCTTATCAATTAAATTTAACTCTATGTTAAATAATTTAACTTTTACCGTGTCTTTTTGTTTTCTTTCACTATATGGTTAATACACTTACTATAACATGCCAAACGAACCCCAAATTGTTTATTATTAATATATATATCCTTATCTAAGTCATTTGGCCGAACCTTAGATTTTTAGGAATAAAATAACAATTAATAATATAATATTTGATTTAAAAACTATTTTGTGTCAATTTTGACACTATTTGATATATGATTTTTTTGAAAGTCATAACAGAATTATATGTTCTAACCAAGTTGATTAAATCAACAATAATATTTCATAGTAACCTATAAAATTAGTTTAATTCATAAAAAGTCTCAAATTACATTTATTTTGGTGTTTATAACAACAATTATGTCAATATTTCATTAATAAGATAATTACTGCATCATCATTGTGTCATAATCAAATTAAATTATTTAACGCCTAAAAATTACAAATAAACTACCATTATGTAGGAAAGATTTTTTTCTTTCTAATGAATATTTATAGTCGAATTTATCTTATGTATAACCCCGTATTAAAAATGATTTACTTATTAAACATTGATTTTAACTATTTTAACCCTTCTTTAAATAAATTAATAATAAATGTCCTAATCTAACCCAAGTGGGCCTAAATGGTCATATTTTATTCCTAAGTTTGTTTTTGGTCGAATTAAACTTATCCAATAGAATTAGGACATGTTTTAGGGTAATATTAATATCATATTTACACTTAGTTACCCTATTTACTATTCACCGCAGAAAAAAAAAGTTACTATTCACCAAAAAAAAATTATTTTTATCTCATTGAACCACATTTTACATACTGATATCAACCGTGTCTATCGGATTTTTGAAATTCCATTCACAGAAGCGGTAAAATTATGTTTTATGCAAAATTCAGTTTTTTTAACCTACCACTTAGTGGTTTCACTATTCATCAAAAATTGAAAGTTTTCAGAAAAATACCAAAATTTCACCCTAGGCTAATTCGGTATTCCGAATCCAAAAATGAAGTCAATTTTGAAAAATAAAATTTATAAAATTTCAAAAAGTGGTTATTACTATTCATAACGGCTAGTTTTAATAATATTTTAATAGCATATCGTTGTTTAGTGAATGTCGGTATTGCATACAACGCAAGCTATCGAGGAAGGTCGTGATTGCATGTAAAGTAAGCCAAGCAAGTGTGTAGTGAAAGATTCCTTTGATGATATATAAAAACAAAATATTACTCATAAAAATCTTGGGTGTTACAGTCTCAACCCCTGGTAATGAAAATATTTGTTAATATATTTCAATGTATTTCAAGGAAGAAAAGGGTCACTCCAATCCTTATTCATCCTTCTTTCTTCAATTTCTTCTTCTTATTCATGATATTTTTCATTTTCTATGCAATTACATTTCTAGTAATATAAATAATAAAAAAATTCCTCAATTACGACACAAACAATTAATGAAATTGATTCTTTTGTGGAGATATTTTTCATGAAAAGAGAGGGTCATGGTGTTTTCTGATATAGTAGGAGAGTAGAGTCACGATAGTGAAAAAAATGTTTTATGTTGAACCAAAGAGTCAACAACTTCTTTCGACTATGGTTGATGTAATGGTCAATATCTAGTGTGAATTACTTGAGCTGAGCATATTTATGCAAGATTACACTACAGTGAATGATGAATTTTCAACATAATAGACTTATCTAGGATGGTTGACTCATGAAAATGATGTGGTGGATTTATTTCCAAGTGAAGTGTATCCATAAGTGACTGAGCGATATTAGAAAAAGTACATTGTATGTACGAAAACATTTGTCGTAGGAATATATGAAGAATATTTAGGTCCAAGGATAGATGAAGATGTTTCAAACAAAGAATTAACGGTCATAGGAATGGCATGGAAAATAAATTTCACACCGCCTTCTACAAATCCAAAAAATGAACATCTTGATCTTAGCTTCTTCCTAAGCTAATGAAATGATTTGTGAGTAGGTCCTGCTCATTATGATGTCTTGTGGGAGTTCATGGAATGTCCAATGAATGAAGTAGTTCTCATATCAAACATGGTTGTAGTTTGATGCACTAGACCAAAGTGACTAGATTAGGAATATTTTTCAAATGAAAATACCTAGATTTTCAAGACTGATTAATGATATTTTTGGACCTTCTCAGTAGAAATATGAGATGTATCAGGCTATCTTGACTCATAAATTTAATCTTTTTATGCTGGGTGCTAGAAGAACATTAAATACTTCAAAAAATCTGTTTTTAGAGGTTCTTTTGGTGCAATCATGGTTAAAAGATAAAATATATTTATAAACATTTTCATGAAATGTTGTTCTCATTTGACATGGTATAATTTCTTCATCAAAACATAAAACTATATAAGAAATAAAACTGCTGAGATCGTTGTCTTGAAATATTTGTTAGTGAGATAAGACCTGGTTTCAGTGTTCAATAATCTGGGAGAGGTAGTTTGTAAAATATGTTTTAATCGATTTATCTGTGTATTTGAAATAACTAGATGAAGAAGAAAATTATATAAAGTCAAAAATGGTAGATGCAGTTTTTGAAGAAGCATATAAGGAACGGTTGGTAGCTTTGAAAGAAATAAAACTGATCAACAAATTGATGTTTGTTGAAAATATTGGAGAATGTATCTATAATGGTGACATATGGGATCATGAACCACCACACTAGAAGGAGAAACATTTCATGGAATATGTGGTGTTAATTATATAGTATGATCTTTATAAACCATACATTTTATATGTAATGTAATGTGACATGAAGTTAGTCATTTTTGAAACAAAAATAATGGTTAGGGTATAACAATGGTTGTGGTGTGGAAAAACATTTTCCTTAGGTTTAAAAAAGGTAAACTACTAGAATCTATTTAACATGCTTAAATTAATTTAATGGAGATCAAAAATAAAAAAAATTGAAAAATAAATAAAATTTAATTCCATTTATGGTATTTGGTATTCTAAAAAGAGGATTCTAAAATTAAAATATTTAATAAACCATTTAAAAATTAATTATTTTTATTTATCATTTCCCCCTACTCATCAACTATCATCCCTTACAATCCATTTTTAGAGAAACCAATGATAGTGTCTATCTTTATGGTTAGATAATTATATCTTCATTGTCTCCCATGTCATAATATATTGAAATGGTGAGACCATTTCCCTTTACCTTGATCTTCATTACTACCGTGTCTATTAGGTCTCACAGCATCTGAGGAATATATGGACCCATATACTTCTTGATCAATCATCATCTCTTCTTTTTTTGCAAGGGATCACTACAATTGATGAAACACTGAATCCATAAGGTATAGAGTTGGTATTTCATAATTACCTGCTAGATAAAGCTCAACTAATCATATATCATTGGTGATAGGTTATTTTCTGGTTTCCTATCAATCAATATTATGTTAATAATTAGTTTTTGATTCATTATTAATTATTTTATAATGCCTTGATATTTATTCATCCACTTTTTTGACGTCATTTTTTTTTAAATTTTATAGATTTTCATTGACTCGTTTCCAAATTATATTTATTTTTTAATGAAAATTTGTTAATTATTTTTTGTTAATTGGTTTCAATTTTTTTCTTATATACCTTTAAATTCCATGAGTTGTAATTTTTTCATAAATTTTAGAGAAATATGTTTCGTGGTTCTAATTACATATGTGTTTGTACTGAAATATTTCCATCTTGATAATCTTGCCTCAATAATATATTATAGTTTTAATCCATTCTGTAATATTTTCTTGATAGATTTATTTTGAAATTTATTTACACATATTATTGATTATGAAATTTAGTTTATATTTGGGTTGTTTTATTTCTTTTATTTTTTATGTTAGTCATTTTTTTAGTTAAATTCAAATAATTTTGTATTTTGGTTCAATTGTTTTTTAAATTGAGTTATGTTTAATTTTTTTTAATTTCACATATTTATTATGTATCTTTTTCATGATCTTATTTTTTTATTATGCGATTTATTTGATATTATTTTATTTGTTTATGGTCTTTTAATTCATTTTAGAAATCTAGTTAAACAAGGGTTAATATGTTTGCTATTATTATAATTATGGAATTGTTCAATTTTTGAGTAAATTTTTTCATTGGGTTAATTTTTAGAAATATAAATCATTAAAATGAGAAGTTAAACTAATTTTTAGAGATAAAAAGGTGGTGGATGAAAATTTGAAAAAGTGACATATATCTATGAAAAAACTGCATGTGAGGCATTAAAAATCTAAACTTAATTTTTGAAACCTATGATACAAGAACATTTAGGTTTTATAAATGGTTGTACCTTGTTTAATATTGTTTTATTATGACTCCCATGGAGGTGATGGTAAAATGATGTCAATTAGTGAACAATTATACATTGTTGTTGTGGATCGAGCGCCTGAGGGTCAACTTGAGAAATATTTTATTCATGGTGATGTAATTAAAGAATGAATTTACTCTAATTACAATTAAATTATATATTATTAACAATATATTATTCATAATATATGATTCAATTGGTGTATTATTGGATAAACTGATTTTTTTTCAACCATTTAAAATGTCTATTTGAATCATATATGGTATGATTAACACTTTTTTTATAACAAGTTTTATAATGAAGAATTATTTTTTTCTAGTTATCTTGGTTGATTTGTTTATGTTTGTGTTATTAGTTTCATTTTTTTATAGTGTTTATTACAAATTAATGTAAAATGGTTTCTTTATTTCATTTTAAATGGTCAAAATTTTTAGTTATCCCATTTGGTTCATGCTTGGGAATCTAAGATAACAAAGCAATAGTGAATTTACAAAATTTCCAAATAAATAAATTTTCTATATAATCGATATATATAAATCGTCTCCATATTGTTTTTCTTTGGACTAGAACATGTATCCATCATCCTACAAATGTTGAAACACAATGCTCTAAATACCACATCTGATGATTTGTAATTCAGCTTGCTTTAAGACAATCTGCAAAGAAAAAGATAAGCTCTCGACTTTAGAGACTCATTGATACCTATAGATTTCGTATATTGAAATGAAGTAGAACTTGTAAGGTATGAAAAAATATTTAGAATCATACTACTTACTGCCAACTTCAATATTGTAGTGATAAATTAAACATGTCATGTGAAATGGTATGCCAAATGAAGGTGAAATAATTTTCAAATAGATAACTATTTTTGTTATAAAAAAGAAACTAATTTTCAAAAATAGGTACCTATTTTGGTACCCAGCATTTTCCTATTTTAAAATTGGTTCCACATTTGGAGAGAAATTTTCCAAATGATACCAATTTTTTAAACTGATGATTTAAAAATACCATTTTAATTTTTAAATATTTTCCAAACTAAAGGCCCTGAAAATATAGGGATAATTAAAAATAGAATTCTAACTAAAAACTAGACTAACAATGTTTCGAAATAGTTTTTAGTCCATGAATAGAGTATAATTGTAAAAATGCATCGATATAGAACACAATAAGCACCATATAATTTTATCCTTAAAGAAAATTGTTAGTCAATATAAAAATAGTCTTACAAAAACAACGTTAAATCAATTAAACAAAGTTATAGTTCAACACAATTAATAATGATATTGTTTTCAGAAAAACACTTCTGGTTTCAAAAATTGATAATTTTCTTCAGAAATTTAAAACTACTCTTTAGAAAATAAAAAATCACCATTATAATAACATCCCACTCAAATTGACATTAAACAATGTTTATAGGTGTTCCAAAAATCAGGAAATACCATGAAAAGGAATGCTGAGATGTTGAGTGTGTTCTAAATTAACTAATATTGGTCAAAATCTGCACTGCAGATGTGATTTAGTGATCCTTTGATGACTTATAATTAATATATTATAACATATTTATTTTCAAATTAAGAATGAATTAATATTTTTATAAAACAAATATCATATTCATGTGTAGAGGGAAATATTTTTGGTCCATAGATTGGTCATAGGGTGTATCAAACATCTATAATGAGTTTCTACATGGTGATAAGTAATATAAAAACTGCAGAGTTGAGAAACCTACAGTGTTTGGTCCAAATTTTTGATTTTAGATGGTATATATATGGTTTATAGATAAGATTAAATATTTAATCTAATAAATTAATTGCCTATATTAATTATAAAAGTTAATTGGTATTGACAATTTTTAGTGGAATAAATTGATGAACACAATAATGTTTTTTTATTATAAATTGGTCCAAAGTGTTTCTAGTCTACTCTTACACGTCTCTAATCGACTATAGGTACGTTGCTATGTAATCTAGTTTTATCAGGGAACTCGTGACCTAATTAGAAAATACTTTTCTACAAAGTTGGAACATAAACAGATCAACATTGACTTTTTTATAGTGAGTAACAACATAATTAAAAAACTAACATTGGATAATGGGATACACAACCCAAATGGTCTTAAAATTAGAATCCATGATTCACAGCCTAAGGAAGGGGGGAATGAATGTTTTTTTGTAAAAGGTAAAACAAAAAAATAGATTGTCTGTGACAGATGGGAAGTTGTACTAATAACTCAAGATACAAGATAGAGTAAAAGAGAAATGAATAAAACAAAGGTATTGGTAGATGATTTGAATTGAAATTTATTTTCAATGAAGTAGAATTAATGTAAGATATAATTTAACACTACAGAGACTGTCTAGATGAAAAAACATTGAGCAAACCTGATTTTACAGATTATAAAAAACTTTGAACATTAAAAGATTATTCTCAAGGAAAAAATACACAGTCAAAGATATTATCCAATTTCATGTACCTTGGAAGTGTCCTAAAACATTCAAATTGAATCGGTAAAATAAAACAAACAAAATAAATCTATAATCATGTAATGAATATAAAATAAAAATAAAAAATTATTCCAGAGATAGAAAATTATCATTTAAAATAAATGAAAAAATAATTGATTTAATTCAAAACATAATGGTTAATTCAAAACAATTTGAATTTCCCATTAAATAATTAAAATAGTATCCATAAGAATAGTTCAAGACAAATATAAAAAATATATCATAAATATTTCCTTTAACTAGAAGCATGAGAATATATATATATATATGTGTGTGTGTGTAACATATAAAACTCTATAAATATTATTTTAATACATTTAAAAGAATTCTAAAATATTTAAAAATATTAAAAAAAATTATAAAAAAATAATTTCATAAAATTTAGGAGTAATAATTAATTTTAGATTAAGTATAAAATGTGTGGATGATTCTATGAAATATGAGTAATATATAAAATAAACATTTAAAACATATTTTAAACAATTTAAAAAATTCATATAGCCTTAAAATGATTAGCAATTTATTATAAGAAAAATAAAATAATTGGATTAATTATTATAAACATATAGTAAAATACATTAAAATATAATAGAAACAAACACTGCAAAAAATTGGCACTAGGTATGTGCCTACTTTTATCTGTGCTAAACCGAAAGAACTGATAAAAGCCTCAACCTTATTAGTACTATCTAAAAGTGCTAATAAATTTAAAATTTATTAGTGATAAAAAAATGTAATGCTAAAGGATAGGCTTATTACATCCATCATTAGTGCGGATAAATGTTTTTAATAAAAAAAATATTACTAATATATATATATATATATATATAATTATTATATTTGTATTCTTAAATATTGTTTACTTATATAAATTAAGAGAAAAAATTATGATTATAATAAATATAAATATGATATATTAATGTATGTTTTTTAATATTTCAAATATATATATATATATAATATGTTAACAATTTTTTAAAATAATAATTGTATTTATTTTATTTATAATTATATATTTATAAATTTATATATAAATATTTCTAAAATCTATTTATTTATAAATACCAATTAAAATAATTGCTTATAAATTTAATTAAATATTTGTCTCTAATGAATTGAGTCAAATAAATATATCTCTCTCATGATATAATGATGATCCTCAAGGTCTTGTTTATGTTCATATATTGATATGTATGAGTATAATTGACACTAGCTTTGGTCATAAGATTATTTGTGGACTATATTGAGATGATATATATGTTTTAAATGATAGATTACCTTTTCTTATGATGACACATACATATGTTATGTAACCATTTCTCATGAAATGTTCATTTATACATTCACACCACTGTTATTCATGCTTCCATGTATGTGATGATGCATTTTTCATGATCTGTTGTTTTCATTCATTTTATCCCCATGAATATATTTATGTTATCATAAATATTTATAAAATATAAAAAATATATTTAAATTATAAATATATTTATTATATTTATAATTATAAAATTTTATTATGTATAAATATTTTTGAATATATTTATTTATATTTATAATTATAAATAAATAATTTTTTATTTAAATAATTCTTAAGTTACAATAAATAAATTTATTTTAATTTTATAAATATATTTATATTTACAGATTAATATATATGAGAAGAGGTTCTGAGTATGAGTTGACAATCCAATCCGTACACATCAAATTTATTTTCAAAAAAGTACAATAAAGATAGGACGATGGGCTTAGAAAAAGTATTATTTCTATCCATCAAGCAAAAAAATCTAGTAGTCTAAACAACAAACAACAAATATTGTCACACTTTTCCCCTACCACCCATGATCCCAGGATATCAACCTCTTCCATAGGGATTTCAACATCTCATCGAATACATTTCATGAACAACTAGATTATTATACAAAGTTGAGTAATCATTTGATGATAAACCATATTTTGATAAAAATTCATCATCAAATGGAGAATAGTAAACAACAAAAACAAGATGGACTGAAGCACTTTGCTTCGATGTCAGGAATCTTATGGAAATTTTTGAACTACATCACCAGACAGATTCAAGGATGATGATAATACATTTTAGGAATAATAATTAGTCATTATGAAAAATAAGGATACATCTTTCCATACATGATTAACATGTGAATCAATCCAATAATATAAATCATCATTGATATTTTTGCGTAATCTCACACTCTCGATAACCCCCAAATGAAAAATGGTGCATGAATTTTTTATCCTTCCCAAATCAAATTCATCAGATGATTTTGTAACAAAAAAAATTCATAAACCACCTTAAAAAATAATAAAATTGAGGCAGATATGGCCAGCATCTAAAAAAATTCCACCATCACCCTTTTCTAGTGAATGAACCGATGAAACTTCTAAATGAAGTAGAGTGTCTTACTAAATATGTTGCATGGGATCTGCCTACTGAGAAATGGTGTGGAGGGGAACCATACTTCTCCCATGAGACCTCATGGGAGATAAAATATAATTCTTCACATATTGAGTTCTTGAGATGAATGATGACATGGATTTAATTTGTAAACCCAATTGAAATGCCTCATTACATATACCATTTTATCTTTTTTATAATGAAAATTTGTTTGGATTCTTATACAACTTCAAGAAAATGTCACTTCATATATCTCAGTATTATGAATAACTTGATCTTCAAGAATATGGACCTGACCATCATCCTGCACGATACCCTATAACACATGTGCATAACTATTATCGGGTTATATAATCATATCACAAGAGTTACCATTACTGACTACTACAGAAATAACATGTGATATTTCATTGGTAGGAGTATTTCAGGGGACCATACATGAAGCTACCCCAGGAGGCCCACTATCGTCAAGAGAAATATGAACATCATTATCATTTCCACCTATATTTGTATATTGACCCGTTTAATCACATGTTACCTCATGAAACGAAGGCATATCCAGATTAAAATTGGCTTCCTTTGCAGGCCCTTGTGTTTACACCACATGAGGCTTCAACCTAGCCTTCTTGTTAGTGACATGTCCCAGATCAGAAATATATTTTTAATATGAATCAAAAAAATTCACCATTTTCTGATCCAATGATGTATCAACCTTTTCCCTTATTTTATAAGACTCACATGTCATACTAGAAAGGCCCCCAATTTTACATATAAATCATATACAATGGCAATTCATATTGTGGCCAATGTTAAACATAATCGAAGGAGAAGTCAGGAACCCTCTCATATTCAACAACAAAATGAAATCCTTGATTATCCACATAGGATAATTGAAGTGCATATATATATATATATATATGTATATTTATTTATTTATAAGAATATAGAAATATTTGTAAATATATTTATCTATAATTATAATTATAAATAAAAAAACAAAAAAAACAAATATTTATATAATTCTAATTAATAAATTTGTGATAATTTTTAAAAAATATATATTTTTATATTAATCAATAAATAAAAATTTAATTTATTTAAATTTATAAATATATATATTTATTTAGATAATAATAAAAATATAATAAATTTATTTATTATATTTATAATTATATAAATATATATATTTAATAAATATAAATCAAAGAGTTTCATATGTATGTTTGAAACCCATCCTACACCCCCAAAATTTAATAGAAAAATGTAAATAATAATTGCAAGTGTTGAGAATTTAATATCACGACACACACCACCACCAAACAATGGGAAGGAAAAACACACCATCATTGTGAAACCCATGATATTCACCTTTTATTTTCCCTTTCACCTGTACCTAGAATTTTTTCATTCCCCCCATGTATCATCCTCTTCTCAATTTCTTAGGGTCCTTCCAATCTCCCTTGTCTGAAGAGACATTTTTTATCACATTTATTGCATTGGTAAAAAAACATCAAATCCAATAATATGAGTATCAAAAACCTCATTATGCTATGAGTCATCATCCCCAATATGTGTTTCATTAAAGAGAGGTTCAAATACACTCGTATCAATGACATTATGTTAATTTTTTGAAACAGCATTCACAATGGAATCAACATTAAGAATATACACATTCAATAGATTAGATAAAGATGCATTCAGACCATAATTAATATTTTTTATTATATAATCCATTCTTATGAAGGCCTCAAGGTAGAGCATGTGAAATTCAAAATTGTTGGTAGATGTAAGGATGTCAATGAAATTGGAAGAAGGATCACCAAAATTCATTCCACTAAATACTATCATAATCATAGTCATAATTTCATTAAATTTTTCATGAATTTAAACACTATCAGAAAGTAGAGACGTATCCATAAAACCAACCCTACCAATCATGATAGCATCACCCTTATGCTTAACACTTGTTCCATTTATATTGGTAGATGGTTCTCTATCCTCATCTGTAGATTTTATATACCCACCTTACCTTCAATATCAACACAGTAGTGTGCGCTACCCATATTGGCATCATTAAATATATACTCATATTCATATTTTATGGACCTACAATCCTCAATATAATGACATAATTGTGAAATAACCCTACCTGGATAAATAGATAAATTTACACATTTTAAAATACGAGATGAAGTTGGCATAGATCTGTATTTCTTCTTCATAAATGGGACAGATGTTGAGCCCATCATATCGTAGTGATTTTGCCTTTACTACCTCTATAATTCAAGATGGTCTCTACATGGAAGTCTGTCAAAACATCATCATTGTCATTGGGGTTTTCCATGAACTTAGCATCTAGTTTAAATGACAAGACAACACCATCTTGCGATGAACTACCTTTATCACCATAAATAATGTTAATTAGATGAGTCCCATCATCCCTCTTAACTCCAAATCCAATGTTGTCATCATGAAATCCATCATTACAATTTTTTTCCATGGATTGAACTCCACTGGCCATATTTTAATTCCCTGTTGAATTTAAAATTGTCATAACTACCATGGTAACTTTTACATAATGAAACATGACTCCAACATTTTTAGATCCTAAATAAATGGAAAATTTAATTTACAGATCACAAAGGAGTGACTGGTCCCCATATAATTTGTTCAAACAATATTATTTTGGAATTTTGATTATTAGTGCCCTATATTTTCACATTTTGTACAAAAATATTAGTTCCTTTCAAAATATGTTTACAGTTCTAATCCTACATCAGCAGAAAGTAATAAAACCGAATCTATGAAGGTTGAGGAAAGATCAATATATACTAGAACACAATAAAAATTCCCATAATGTTTCAATTTCATTTCTCTATTAAAATTGATCATCAATCCTACCATATAATTGATATACCATAACAAATGATAATTATCAAAAACTATGCTAGCCCATGGATACATATCCATGTCTCGGTAATAGAGTTCATCATCAAGGATGTATTAAAAAAATTGGAACAAATCATGGATCTATATTATCATAAACTTAATGGATATGAATCCCAAGAATCATGATAAATACTTTAATTCAACATAAAAAAAAGAATATATAAAACTCCCTTACTGATTGAAGAAGTCTTACATCCCCCAAATCCCTAGATTTCAAGAAGCCGCTTCTTCAACTCATTAATATTCTAGGGATTATCATTTCCTTGGATAGTCAACCTAGCTAAAATAAAATGTTTTCATCCATTCAGAATTTACAAAATCGGTTGTTGGTTTACATCAACAATCACTATCAATCACTTTTTTGTTACTCTAGAGAAGGCCACACTCCTTGAATCTATGAAAGACCAAATAGAAATCCCCTTATCTTCGAAACAAAACATGATTATCTTTCCATGAATCCACTTCCTCTTTTAATGATCATGGTAAATTCATTGAAACAATTAGAATCGAAGATGATTCCTTCATTCGATCATCCAATTTCAAATGCCGAATGAACACATCTGTCGAATTAACATATTTTGAAAGCGAAGCCATCGATTATCAGAAACCAAATCCCCATGATCGCCCAAAGCTCCATCCAATTATTTTCTCCTATGTCTTATATAAATATAAATATATATAAATGCATACAAATATTTATAAATATATAAATATATTAATAAAAATATTTATTATATATATAATTATAATTATATATGTATTTATTTTAAATTATAATTATATATAAAAACATATTTATTAAAATAATTATTAAAATTAAAATAAATTCATTAATTAAAATTTTAAAATATATATATTGACATATTAATATATATATATTAATATATTTATAAAAAAATTAGTTTTAATTATAATTAAAATTAAATATATATGTTTAAATAAATATAATGTTTATATAAATATCAAAATTATATTTATAATTTTCTAAATATATATTTTTATAATAATATAATTATAAATACTAGTAAATATTTCAAAATATATTAAAATATTTATATAAATATGTATACAAAAAAAATTATAAATATATTAATTGTATATTTAATTATAAATATATATATATTATTTTGTTATATATTTAATTTTGTAAATATATAAAGTAATATAAAAGTATTATTAATAGTATACCTTTATCTGTGCTTTTTAATGATGTTAAAGTGGTATGTTTATCAGTGCTAAGAAAGTGCTAATAAAGTAATTTTTTCCAGTTTTTTCTATTTTAGCGCAGATAAAATTGATGTTTATCACTGAGTTTCAGAAATCGCTAATAAAAGGATCACCAGTTCCAATAAAGTGAGACCGAACATAACCCTTCCATCAATACCCCCTAAAGAATTTGAGGAACAAGGACATTATTGTTACTGCTACTGTTATCATTGTTCAACATTCATTACGAATCGATCTAAGGTATGTACGGATTTATCTTGTTAGTACCTACAACCATTTTTTCATTTCCACCAACTATGCATCATTGTTTCTCTATCCTTCATCCATATGCATGATGAACACCACAAACTCGGGTAACCCAAAAAAATCACCTCTTTCTTGGACTCCCTTGCATATAGGCTTTAAAAACCACAACCCACACACCTGAACTATAACCCTGCAACAATTTGAACCCCTAGGTAGTGTCACTCCAGTTATTCACACTAACCATCTACACATTTTAATCAACCTAGCATTGCCTCCTATTTTCATTCAGTGGTTCATGTTGAGTTCTTTACAATTGTAGGTTCTTTTTTCATCTTAGAGATATATGGGTGATCATTTTCTTCTTCTTGTGAGAGTTTAAGGTCTTCTATTTTGGTGCGTGGTACCATCTCTACTTCAGATCTAGTTTTTTTTTCTTAAATTTGTTTCTACACATTTTTTTATCATGGACTATCACATGGGAGTATATGATTGTCTTTGAGAATGAATATTTTCATAGAGTTTGAAATAACTAATAATTTCCAATAAAATTATTTTTAATGAATTTAATAAGAAAAATAAATAAATAAATATTCTATGGACCCTCTATAAATTTTTTTAAAAAAATATAGGAATCACTAAAAATGAATTGTATGTAAATATCTTATTACATATTTAAATTGTTTTATGTTTATAAATTTGTAGTTTTATATATTTTTAAATTTATATTCATTTATAAATATTATAGTATATCAAAATATACTGGAAAAATTTAATAATATATTTTTATTATATATTTTTAGTTATATATTTTCATTTATTTATAAATGTATATACTTTTATCAATTTAATAGTTTATCATATTATAGATATATATATTTAATATAAAAATTTATTAATTATCTATAAATTTATAGTTTCTTATATTTAAAAATTAATATATATTTTTATATTTATTGAATATAAATTATTTTATATTTATAAATTAATAATATAAAATTTTATATATTAAAATTATAAAATTTTATAATTTTATAAATTCATAAAACTACATACATCTTTAATTTATATATACTTTTATAAAAAATTATGTAGTTTTATATATTGTAATAAATATATATACATTTCTAAATTATTTATATCTAATTAAAATATATATATAATTATTAATTAGGTATATTTATTCTCACCACGATCTCAATAAATTTTTTTAATGGTATTGTTGCATTGTCATTTTACGAAAATGATGAAAATGGTTTATGATTTTTTTTTGATTTAAATACATTTCCAATCTATAACTAAATGAAATATCTCATAGGATGTTTTGACTCGTGAGTTATCCATAAAAATTATAATGTGGTACAATTAATCTTGAAATTTTTTTGGTATTAAATAATATCATTCATTATTTCAATGTAAAATTTTATGTATCTCCTTGTTGGGAAAAGTCCATCAAGGCACCATTGAAGCATTTTTGGGTTGGTTGTGTTTGTTGACATAGCGGGCCTCTATAACTGTTTTGTTAACAAGTTGGGTTTATATGTAAGGTTTGTTAATAATTGGGGAATACATTGTTATTTTCTAGGTTCATGAAATGTTGTTGAAAATCCATGATTGAAATAATGACCTCAAAAAAGGAATGAATGGTCTGGAGGTGGTAGAAAAATATCATATACAAGGTGGCGTTGTTTTCCAGTATTATCTAAATTTTTGGGCCTGAAAATCTACAAATGGAGAGATGTATTTTTGGAAAAGGAAGGTCCACAAAATAGAGTAATGTATTTTTTTGCGCAAGAGTTGTTTCGAGATCAAAATCTAGAAAATCGGCAAAGGCATGTGGTGCGTGAAATATTTTAGCAATGTGAGAAATATAGTGTTGTGTGGAAGATGTGTTTTTCATGATCAAACAGTATTACATGATCAATGAGGTTTTTCAATGGGGGTATATTTTTTCTATAAATATGATATAACCCCTCATTCGAAGTGTCTTAGGACTTGGAAAATATTTGAGAATTTATGCCCATAAAAAATACACAAATGGAGTTTCTCGAAAAATTATGTGTTACTCAAAAAAATTGATGTTGCACGTAAAATTTATAAATGTGGGTAAAATAAAGGTTGCATGGAATTTTTGAGGTTGTGTTAAAGGTGGAGTTGGGATTTCACCCAAAAAGGGATATATTAAACCCAAGGAAAAGGAATTATATGCAAGGCACAATAAGGGATGCACGTAAAATTTGAGGTTTCCAAGTTCAATTCTGTGGTAAATTGGTCTTCATCTATGGATGAAAGTAGAACATCAATATATCATCTACATAATGGTGACGATCCATGTATTAATTCAATTAAATTGACCTACATGTCTATAAACTATGAGTGGATCTTCTAAAGAAAAAGTGAGCACACTTTACTAGAGAGAGCAACGAGCTTTCATATTACGATTGGTTGTAAAAAAAGGGACCGTGATTCCACTCCTAAATTTGTAAATTGTAGTGTAACACCCCATTCTTCCATGGTATTCTTTCCTTTGAATAATACAGTAGCGTGTGTTTTACACAACATCGAGTTCAACACACACACCACAACCAACCAAACTAGCAATTAAGAATAGTAAAACCAACATTTTGAAATTTTATGAATTTTATCTTTCAAAATTGACTTCATTTTTGGATTTGGAATATCGAAATGAGCGTAGGGTGAAATTTTGGTATTTTTCTGAAAATTTCAATTTTTGATGAATAGTGAAAAAACACTGAGTTATAGTTTAAAAACAAATTTTTATTTAAATAATTATTTATATTATTTCAATTTAATTAAGGTAAAAATAGATACATAATACCAATATAAGTTCAATGTATTTCATTGGAGTTAGTTTAGAATAATTTTAGCTATATAAAAATGTTATTGAACTTTTCACCGTCTTTTACCCACCTCCCAGGAGTATTCGGAAATTCACCAAAAACATAATTTTAACTCTTCTATGAGTGGAATTTAGAAAATCCAAGAGACAAGGTTAATATCAAGGAGTTAAATGTGGTTCATTTAGATGAAAATAATTTTTGGTGAATAGTAAATTTTTACTTTTATTTACCACGGTTAAAATTAAATAGGTTAGTTAAGGGTAAAAATGATATTAATATTACCCTAACACATGTCCTAATTCTATTGGAAAAGTGTATATAGACCAAAAACAACCTTAGGAATGAAATATTATCATTTAGGTCCACTTGGATTAGATTAGAACATTTATTATTATTTAATTCAAAGATGAGTTAGAAGAGTTACAATCATAGTTTATTTACTAAAATTTTTTAATACAGGGTTATACAAAAGATAAATTTGATTTTAAATATTCATTAGAAAGATAAAAGGATTTATAGATAATGGTATTTTATTTATAATTTTTAGAAATTAAATAATTTAAATTATTTATGACACAATGGTGATGCAGTAATTACCTAATTAATGAAATATTAAAATAATTGATATTATATATATGAAAATAAATGTAATTTGAGACGTTTTATGAATTCCAATAATTATCTAGGTTAATATGACATATTAGGATTGATTATATATATTTTTTTCTAAGTAATAATGCTGTTATGAATTTATCAAAAACAAAATACCCAATAGTGTCCAAATTGACATAAATAAGTTTCTAAAATAAATATTGTTTAATTAATTTATATTCAATTCCTAAAAATCTATGGTTCGTCCAAGAAACTAATATAATGATATCTGTATCATTAATGGACCATTTCGGGGTCACTTGGAGGTATATAGTATGTTTATTATCTATATAATATAAAAATAAAATGTGACATGGTAAGTGTCAAAATAATTAACTAAGAGTTAAAAATAAAAGATAAGATTAAAATAATGCACAATCCAGTCTAAATTATATTGGTTGAGTAGTTTTAAACCCATAACCACCTTTCCCTTTAAATAATATACTTTGGAGCCATTCGAAACCGAATATGAATTTATTATAATATAATATTTCTAGCTTTTCCAATGGTGCTCCCCAACCCTCTTATAAAAGGGCACTCCCCCTTATCACTAATTCACACACTCAAAGCCTTTTGGCTTGGAAAAACCCTACCCAAATACTCTTTAAATTCACTCACTTTAACCTAGAGGCCTTAGTTTGATCAGAAAGCCATCTTAAGGAGCCTTTTTGATCAAATCAAAAGGAATAACCCGGAGAAGAGGTAATGTTTTCACCACCATCTTTCAAGTTCCTTTCATCTTCAACATATTCATTATTTGTTATTCCCATTCAAAAATAATAACTCCAGTGTCTTATATATACTGTGATGTTATTATAATTATGGTACAACCATATTAAGTATTCTATCCATTCTTTGATTGACATGTCACCATGCGTGCACACGTACGGCTTACCATCTCCACATCGTGGTGTAATTTTAATTCAATAAATTATTATTTGGATGGGTATAATAATGATGTGTAATTCTTGTAAAAAATAAATATAACATGTTAATTATTCTTTATATATGATATACCATCCAATTATATATTATTTTAATACCAAAAGAATGATATTGTCGCTCGTGCGTACGTACGGACTACCGTCTCCACGAACACGATGAGATTCATTGTCCATCGTATCCATTCAAGTATAAATATAATTTTATGATTTAAAAATAATTTTTATGGACTTGATATCATTCTGGATATGAATAATATACAACCTATCCATAACAAACATGGATTATGTAACAAAACATATACAAGTAAGTTAACACCCGAAATGATGATAATACTAAGATATTATTAACAAAGAAAGGTTAAAAGATCTTATATGAAATCATATTAATGTATATGATTAATTTATAATATAATAACAATTATTTCACCATTATATAGGAGGTTAACTAACCCCCAACCAAGGAAAAGTACAAGGTAAGGCTTTATTTCACAATCTCTTCATTATCTGAGGTTGTTTATACGTAATTATCTACTAGGACCTCTTTATCATCCACATTCATGTTTCTTAAAAATGTATTACAAATCATTATTAATGTTTTAAATACTATGGGATAAAGTAATTTATAACCTTGTTTACTTTTTATAAGAAGTTTATTAATGAATATTTCTGTCATATTCCAAACAAAGTCTTTTTTAACGTTTTCGACAGAATTAAGGTAAGAATGTTTTTTATCTTATACGGCAGGTGCGGCTACTTTCCACCATTATAAAATCATAGAAGCTTCCCTTATAATCTTATAAGAAAATGTTTTATTTTATAAATATATGACTCTTAAATGATTTCAAAATAGAAATAGTTATTTCTCTAAAATGAGTTTTGATTTCATCTATGTCAACATCCTTTGATGGATTTTAATTTTATTTGGAGTTGATTTATAATGATATAATACTTCCATATTGTATTGATGATTTTGTGATATGTTTGACTACAGATGTGTTATTTTTATACCATTAATGGTTTATAAAAAAAGTATTGACATTTCGTATGCTAGTTGTAATACGAATGTTTATGTTATGTTTAAACATGTTCATATAAGGAATGCATTGGACATAATATGTGTCAGGTGGAGCCCGGTATAGCTCCTCGATGCATCTGTAGGTCTCATAAGACAAAGTAGTGTCATGACAGAAGGCCTTGACAAAATCTTATTTTTAGACTTGGCACGAGGCCTTGGATATGTGGTTATTATAGTCTGGCATTATGCATTCTATCATTATGTAAGTTGTTATTGATATTGCATGTGATTATTCGACTCATAGAATATCCATGTGAATAAGTATATGGAATTATCTCATTTTATTTCTGCCATATTATGCTGAATTTCAAGTTTTAATAGTCTTTTGTTTTTGTTATAAATTGACTTAAATGTTTATTCTTATTTATGAAAGTTTTTGTTATATTGTTATACTTACTGGGAATTTGAGATCACAAATTTCTATGTTTTCCTTTTCCCAGGAAGTGAAGAAGTATTTTATGAATGAACTGCAGGGATAGTATGAGGGGATAAGAGTGTGGACTATGTAGACTATATTTTTGTAGTTTTTATTTTTATTATGTAATGTAAACTTTATGAATGTATCTAGTTATTCCAAGGCTACTAAACTAATCGGTCTTTCAAGACTTGATCTTTCTTGTGATCATGCCAATGTTATGTAATAATGCACCGAATCTGGGTAACTGGGGTTGGGGCGTTACAATTGGTATCAGAGGAAGTTTAGTACAAAGCTTGGAAGCTATATTTAGATAAACTCTGATTAGAGGACATAGATTTAAGAG
This sequence comes from Viscum album, assembly GCA_963277665.1. Taxonomy (NCBI): domain Eukaryota; kingdom Viridiplantae; phylum Streptophyta; class Magnoliopsida; order Santalales; family Viscaceae; genus Viscum; species Viscum album. The sequence continues at coordinate 1,104,972,224 of OY728126.1, forward strand.
GGACTTTGAGGATTAGTATAGATTAACTTCCTAGAATTTAGGTATTGTAGGGATTTTGTGAGTTTTCCAAGAAATACATCCCTTTCTGGATACGAGCTGGTAGAGGTGGATCTGGGACAGATGTACCAAGGGGTAAAACCTGAAAACACCGCTTTGAGATAGACTCGAGCGGGAACTTATGCATGACAACGGGCCTTGCTGCACTCTTGGTCACCACACTCCTGGGGTATATGCTTAGGATAACTCTCATTTTCATTAAAAATAATTATAAAGGGTTTGTGAGTATATATGTCCTTATAGAAAACATTTTTATGATAATAAATTATATCCATAAATAGTTCAATTTATGTTAAGTGTTTTATAAGTATAGAATTATGTATTTTGATTCATAAACTAATATAGTTTGTGCCATTGTTTAGAAATGGCACCTAGTGGAAGAAATGGAAATTGTATCAATACACGCACTCCATGTAGGGATTGGCCTCCTGCTCATGATAAATATAGTGGAGCTGGTGATGCAACTAGTGCTGATCAACTAATCACCATACTAGGACAACTCACTCAGGTTATGAATAATAACCTTACCCGTATAGAGGACCCTGATCCAAAGCATGGAGGATCACTGTTAGATCGCTTCATGAGGCAGTATCCACCACCATTAAATGGGAGTACAAATCCATCAGTAGCTAAGCAATGGATAAGTTCCCTAGAGAAAAGATTTCAGGATTTGGGGAGTAGTGAAAGGAAAAAAAATTTCATGTAAGTTTATCACCTCACTGGAGATGCTGATCAATGGTGGTCATTGATTCAAAACATGAATGAAGATGATGAAGTATCAAATATGGAATGGGGGAGTTCAAAGATCTGTTTTTAGAAAAATACTTTCCTCGTGACCATCAAGCAGATATTGAAAGGAAATTTCTGAGTCCGAGACAAAAGGGGGATGAGAATGTCGCAAAGTATGAGGATAACATTACATGGTTAGAATGGAATGCGGGAGATTATATACGTAACCAAAGAAGTATGATTGATCATTTACTTGATGGGTTACAACCATTTCTTCATCGAGCATTAGTCTCACAATCCTTCTCATCGTACGAAGATATTGTCTCATTAGCTATCAAGACAGAAAAGGAATTATCAAAATCTTATGACATTAAAGAAAAACAAGAGAAGAAGAGATCTGCTAATCAATCTGGGAATGGAAATAAGGGGAAGAAGGGAAATGTTGAATATCCATACTACAGTAAATGTGGGAAGAAACACCCTGATACTTTCTTAAAAGGAATGGGAGTCTGTTACAAGTGTGGTGAAAAAGGCAACCAAGCTCATGATTGAAAGGGGATGAAGGAAGCTACCGATGTCCAATGCTACAATTGCAGGGAGATGGGACATTATGAAAATGAATGTCCCATGTGTCAGGGGAACTTACTTTAGAAAAGGCCAAGGGATCAAGGCCAAGTATATGATATCACTACTGTTGAGGTAGAAGCTCAAAAAGACGTGGCGACGGGTAATTTAAGGGTTTCCTCATGTTTAGAAAATGCATTATTTGATTCTGGATCATCGCATTGTTTCATATCTTCCCAGTTTTCTATGAAAATTAGATACTTCCAATTTGATTTAACAAGGGATTTGTCAGTTAAAACTCATAAGGGAAGTATCATTGCCACAAAGTTTTGTGAATCAGTCCCCATTAGAGCACATAAATGTTCTTTATCTGCTGATCTCATCGTCATAACTATGATTAAGTTTGATATAATACTTGGTAAAGATTGCCTTTCAGACCATGATGCGAAGATTTATTGTAAGAAAAAGGATTTTACAATTTTTGATGATGATGATAAGAAACACCTTATCTTTAGAGAAGAATTGTCACCACCTAATTGTTATCTAGATCCACCCCCAGTAGCTCAACTATATTCAATTATTGGGGATGAAGAGAATGGAATGACTGTGGGTGAGGAAAAGAATGTTCAAATAGAGTGTTTACCTATGGTGAAAGAACATATAGATGTGTTTCCGGAAGATTTACTTGGACATCCTCTAGAATGAGAAGTTGATTTTTCCAATGATTTAATACCTGGATCTAGGACTATATCGAATACCCCTGATAGAATGGCCATTGTAGAATTAGTTAAACTAATGAATAAACCATAGGAATTAAGTAATAAGGGATTTATTCTCCCTATTGTTTCTCCATGGGGAGCCCCTGTTCTTTTTTCTAAAAGGAAAGATGGATCTATGATGTTATGTATCGACTACAGGGAGATCAATGCTATAAAATTAAATTACAAGTATCCCCTACCTCGCATTGATGATTTATATGACCAACTGCATGGATAAAAATACTTTTCAAAGATTTACCTTCAATCTGGATACCATTAGTTGTGTGTGAAGAAGGAAGACTTTCCGAAGACAGCATTTCGAAAAAGGTACTGGCATTACGTGTTTACGGTAATGCCTTTTGGGCTGACTAATGCGCCCTCTGTATTCATGGATCTAATGAATATCGTTTTCAAGGAATATCTCGATGATTTTATGGTGGTATTTATTGATGATATCTTGGTATACTCCAAAAGCTACAAAGATCATGAAAATCACTTGCACATTAACCTGGTGACTCTGAGAAGCCATGAATTATATGGTAAGTTTAGAAGTGTGAATTCTAGCTTCAGGAGATTTCTTTTCATGGCCATATTGTCTCTAAAGATGGAATCTATATTGATCCTTCTAAGACCAAGGCAATCCCAGAATGGCTAGCACCTATGAGTATAACTGAGGTTCGCAGTTTTATTGGTTTAGAAGGTTATTATCGACGTTTCATCCAAAATTTTGCCGGATTGGCTAACCCATTAACAAAGCTCAAATGTATGGGGGTTAAATTTCTTTGGAAAAAAGATTGTGAATAATGTTTTGATGAACATAATAGAATATTATTCAATGCTCTTATATTGACTCTACCATCGGGGAATGATGGGTTTGATATTTATAGTGATGTATCGAATAAAGGACTTGGTTGTGTCCTTATGAAGAATGATAGGGTTATTGCCAATACATCACGACAGTTGAAAATTCATGAGTAAAACTATCATACTCATGATCTCGAGTTAGAAGCTGTGATATTTGCTTTGATGATATAGAGCCACTACCTCTATGGTGAAAAATGTGAGATTTATACTGATCACAAGAGTTTGAATTATATTTTCACACAAAAAGAACTCCACATGAGGTAAAGGAGATTTCTTGAATTACTCAAGGATTATGATTGTACGATACACTACCACCTGGGGAAGGCAAATAAGGTGGTAGATTATTTGATCAAAAAGATCATGGATTTTTGAACAATATGAGAATTGAAAGGGATCAAATTTTCATGGATCTTGTGAAGATGGAAATGGGAATAACCATTGAAGGTGAAACATTATTTCTTTTTTAAATGGTTGCCAAAACATAATTTCTAGAAAGGATTAAGAGTTCTTAGACTGATAGTGAAGAATTTCAAAAAAAAGATTAAAGCTGTGAATGATGGGAGACTGAATGACTTTGGGTATGAAGATGGAATTTTGAAACTTGGGATGAGAATTTGTGTTCCCAATATACCTGATCTAAAAAATGGAATTGTTGGATGATGCTCATAGTTCCAATTTTTCTATACACCCTGGGAGCACCAAAATGTATAGTGACATGAAGGAACAATTTTGTTGGGACAACATGAAGAGGGAGATTGCTGATTTTGTGTCAAGATGTTTGTTTTGTCAACAAGTGAAAGATGGAAGGCAACAGCCTGTAGGAGTCATGCAAACTCTTTCCATACCAGTGTGGAAATGGGACAATATTACCATGGAATTTGTCATGGGGCTACCAAAGAATTCTAGAAGGAACGATGTAATATGGGTTATTGTCGATCGTCTTACCAAGTCAGCACATTTTCATGCTATACGAGAAGATCTACCACTGGAATGTCTAGAAAGACTATATATTAATGATGTGGTGAGACTTAATGGAGTACCCCAATCGATGGTTTCTGATCATGATCCCTGTTTTACTTCAAGAATCTGGAAGAGTCTTCAGAAATCCCTAGATATTGAACTTCAATTGAGCACTACCTACCACCCTCAAACATATGGAAAATCATAACGGACTATTCAAACCTAATAATACATGTTGAGATCCTGCTCGCTTGACTTTCAGACTATGTGGGATCAATATTTACCTATGATAGAATTTTCCTATAACAATAGCTTCTATTTGAGTATTCAGATGGCACCATATGAAGCGTTATACAGAAAGAGATGTCGCACACCAACCTATTGGGATGAAATTGGTGTACGAAAACTTGTAGGCCTAGAGCTGGTGGAGGAAATAATGGAGAGGATAAAGGTAATCTAAAACCACATTATAGAATCTCAAAGTAGGCAGAAGAGCTATGTCGATAACCGAAGGAAGGATTTGGAATTTTAGGTAGGAGATCATGTTTTCATGAAGGTATCTCCATGGAAGGGAGTTATACGTTTCGTCAAGAAGGTTAAATTGTGTCCTAGGTACATCGGACCTTTCAAAACTCTTGAACGAATTGGGGCTGTAGAATACCATTTGGAAACGCCACCAAGTCTCTCCAATGTTCACGATGTGTTCCACGTATCACTATTGAGGAAAAACATGCCTGAACCAACGCCTGTACTCACCTATGATGAAATAGAACTGGAACTCGATCTTCCTTATTGTGAAGATCCCCTCAGGATTCTTGATACGAGAGAACAAGTACTAAGAAACCGGATGACTCATCTGGTAAAAGATTTGTGGAGAAATCGTAAGATGGAAGAGGCAACGTGGGAACCCGAGGAACTTATGATGAAGAACCACCCAAGTCTTTTCATGCGGTAGTATTATAGAAATTACGAGGATGAAATTATTTGAAGGAGGGGAGAATTCAACACCCCAAGCTCCCACGGTATGCATTCCTTTGAATAATACAGTAGCGTGTGTTGTACACAACTTCTTGTTCTATCACACACATCACAACCAGTCAAACAAGCCGTTATGAATAGTAATACCCACTTTTTGAAATTTTGTAAATTTTATATTTCAAAATGGACTTCATTTTTTGATTCGGACTATCGAAATTAGCCTAGGGTGAAATTTTGGTATTTTTCTAAAAACTTTCAATTTTTGATGAATAGTGAAAAAACACTGAGTAATAGTTTAAAACCAAATTTTTATTTAAATAATTATTTATTTTATTTAAATTTAATTAATGTAATAATATATACATATTACATATATATGTTCAATGTAATTCATTAGATATAGTTTTGAATAATTTATATATATATAAATTTTATTGAACTTTTCATCGTCTTTTACACATCTCCTAGGAGAATTTGGAAATTCATATAAAACATTATTTTACCACTTTTGTGAGTGGAATTTCAAGAATCCGAGAGACACGGTTAACATCAAAGAGTAAAATTTGGTTCATTGAAATGAAAATAATTTTTGGTGAATAATAACTTTTTTACTTTTATTTACCACGGTTAAAAGTAAATAGGGTAATTAAGGGTAAAAATGATATTAATATAACCCTAACACATGTCCTAATTCTATTATACAAGTTTATCTCTACCAAAAACAACCTTAGGAATAAAATATTATCATTAAGGTCCACTTGGATTAGATTATGAGATTTATTATTATTTAATTCATAGAAGAGTTAAAAGAGTTAAAATCAATGTTTATTTACTAAAACATTTTTAATATTGGGTTATACATAAGATAAATTCGATTGTAAATATTCATTAGAAAGATAAAAATATATCCTACATAATGGTATTTTATTTATAATTTTTAGACATTAAATAATTTAATTTATTTATGACACAATGGTGATGCAGAAATTACCTAATCAATGAAATATTAAAATAATTGATACTATACATATCAAAATATATGTAATTTGAGACTTTATATGAATTAAACAAATTTTATATGTTAATATGACATATTAGTATTGATTATATACATTTTTATTCGAAGTAATAATGCTGTTAAGAATTAATCAAAAACAAAATACCCAATAGTGTCAAAATTTCCCTACAAGAGTTTTCAAAAAAAATATATTATATTATTAGTTTACAATCAATTCCTAAAAATATAACGTTAGGACAAGAGACATATATCATGATAAGTCTATCATTAATGGACCAATTTGGGGCCTCTTGGAGGTATACAGTAAGTATATTAGCTATATAATATAAGAATACAAAGTGACATGGTATGTGTCAAACTAATTATCTAAGAGTTAAAACTAAAAGATAAGGTTAATATAATGACCCAAACCTGTATAAATTATATAGATTGAGAGGTTTTCGACGCATCCCCACCTTAAATTTTAAATAATCCACTTTGGAGCCAATAGAATCCGAATATTAATTTATTATTAAATAATATTTCTAACTTTTCCGAAGGTGCCCCTCACCCCTCTTATAAAAGGGCACTCCACCTTCTCAATAATTTAAATGTTCAAAGCCTTTTGGCTCGGCCAAAACCTTCCCAAATACTCTCTCAACTTACCTCAATTCAACCTAGAGTTCTTAGTTTGATCATAAATCCAACCAATGGAGTCCTTTTGATCAAATTAAAAGGAAGAACCCGAAGAAGAGGTAATGTTTTCACCACCCCCTTTCAAGTTCTTTTCTTCTTCAACTTCTACATTCTTTGTTATTCCCATTATAAAATAATGACTCCAGTATCTTATATATACTGTGTTGTTATTATAAATATGGTACAACCATATTCATTATTTTATCCATCCTTTGAATGACATGTCACCATACGTGTGTATGTACGGCTTACCGTCTCCATGATGTGGTGTAATTTTTATTCAATATTTTATTATTTGGATGGGTTTAATAATGATGTGAAATTCATGTAAATAATAAATATAACATGATAAGTATTCTATATATATGATATACCATCCAATTATATCTTATTTTAATATCAAAAGAATGATATTGTCGCTCATGTGTACGTACGGACTACCGTTTCCACGAACACGATGAGATTCATTCTCCGTCATATCCATTCAAGTGTAATTATCAATTGATGATTTAAAAATAATTTTTAAGGACTTGATATCATTCTGGATATGAATAAGATACAACCTATCCATAATAAACACTGCTTATGTAACAAAACATATATGAGTAAGTTAACACCTGAAACGACGATAATACTAAGATATTAGTAACAAAGAAATGTCAAAAGATCAAAAATGATATCATATTAATGTTTATGATTCTTGTATAATATAATATCAATTATTTCACCGTCATAATGTAGGTTAACCTACCCCCAATAAAGGAAAAGTACATGGTAAGGGTTTATTTCACAATCTCTTCATTATCCGAGGTTGTTTATACCTAATTATCTATTGGGACCTCTTTATCATTCACATCCATGTTTCTTAAAAATTTATTACAAATCATTCGTACAATTTTAAAGACAATGGGATAATGTCCTTTACACTCTTGTTGACTTTTATAATAATTTTATTAACGAATATTTCTGTCATTTTCCAATCAAGTTCCTTTTTTAACCTTTTCGACAAAATTATGGTTAGAATGTTTTTTTAACTTATATGGTGGGTGTGGCTATTTTCCGACATTATAAAATCATCGGATCATCCATTTCAATATAACAAGAAAATGTTTTATTTTATAAATATATGACTCTTAAATGATTTCAAAATAGAAAGCGATATTTATCTAAAAAGAGTTTCGATTTCATTTATGTCAACATCTTTTGATGGATTTTATGTTTATTTGGAGTTGATTTATTATGATACAAAACTTCCATATTATATTGATGGGTTTTTTAAATGTTTGACTATGGATTTGTTATTTTTATACCATTCATTGTTTCTGAAGAATGTATTGACATTTAGTATGCTAGTTTTAATATGAATGTTTATGTAATGTTTAAACCTGTTCAAATGAGGAATACATCGGACTTAATAAGTGATGGGTGGAGCCCGCTATAGCTCCTCGATTGATCGGTAGGTATCATGAGACAAACTAGTATCTTGACACAAGGCCTTGACAAAATCTTATTTTTAGTCTTCGCACGAGGCCTTGCCTATGTGGTTATGATAGTTTGGCATTATGTATTCCATCATTATGAAGGTGGTTATTAATATTGCATGTGATTATTAGACTAGTAGAATATCCTCGTGAATAAGTATATGGAATTATTTCATTTTATTTCTGACATATTATGCTGAAGTCCATGTTTCAAAAGTCTTTTGTTTTAGTTATACATTTCATTAAATATTTATGCTTATTTATTAAAGTTTCTGCTATATTATTATCCTTACTGGGCATTTGATCTCACCCCTTTTGATGTTTTATTTTTCCCATGATGTGAAGATGTATTTAGTGAATGACCTGCAGGGATAGTATGAGGTGATAAGAGTGTAGACTATGAAGACTATATTGTTGTAGTTTTTCATTTTATGATGTAATGTAAACTTTATTAATGTATATAGTTATTCCAAGGCTACTAAACTAATTGGTCTTTTGAGACTTGATCATTCTTTTGATCATGCCAATGTTATGTAATAATGCACCAACTATGGATAACTAGGGTCGGGGCATTACAAGCAGGGTGCGTTTAGTGAAATTGGTACATTGATGCACCATGGTCTATGCTCCATGGAAGTAGTCCAATGAGGGTTAACTATGTAAATATTCATGTGTCTTGTTCATTATTTAATTTATATTTATACCTTGATTTTGTAAAGAGAGAGAAAGGAGTTTTTTAAAAGTAAAAAAATATCAATAGGGATAGTTATTTTAATCTTTTATACCTTGCATTACCCCCCCGCTCATAGGGTATCTAACCTAGTGGACTTAAGTCCCATTTTTTATGTGGGTTATTTTTATAATGTTATATATAACTAATTACTTCTCAAACAAATATGTATGGTTTATAATAATATAATGAGTACGACTTATATATCCCTCTAATTTATTGAGTAAAGTATAATATCTCAAGATATTATAATGGGAAACAAGTTTTGATTCTTGATCCACAATTGGAACTGTATTTTGATTTTGATCTAACAACTTTATGAGCCATTTATACATCCTCCATTGCTAATAATTTGGCATACCTATGACTTTTTTACATAGGTAATCACATAAAAGATTAAATTTATAAAGAATACATATCTAGATACTTTTTTTGGAGATGATGAAGCAATATATTGTAATAATACATTTCTATAGATAATCTCTAATGACACTAAATAATTTTGTTTTGTGGTTTGGAGAAAATATTTTAGATGACATGTTTAAATAAAAAACAATGTAATATATATATATGTTATTGTAATGTTTTATTATTTGCTGTAAGAGTTTGGTTTAGTTACATTGGGGGTTCAGGTAAAGAATCAAAAGATGGCCTATCATTAATCCACATAGGTTTTAACCAAATTTATTATTAGATATAATATAAATTTCCAATATTAAGACATCATTAGTTTAAATATTCCCATTATTTTTATTTTATTATATAATAATTTGTTACACATTATTCACACTTTTAGTTTTAGTAAGTGATTGATTCATGTGGACGAAATATGATAATGGGTGTGATGGACATTGAGGTGACTGTCCCAATAGGAAACCAAAGGGGTATAGAGTTGAATTGTAAAATATCTTGATAGTAATATCTCAAAATTTTCATGAAATGATTAATAATATAAACCAGTCTCAACACTCAAATATGATAAGGATGAAACAAATCACCATGTATTAATTCACATAGAAATCCTTGTTAACTGTTTATCTTCATCTAATCAAATAAAATTGAATAAATAGATAGATATTTATATCTTTGAAGGTAAAGTAGATATATTTTTGGTGATGATTATGAAGATGGGTAAAATGAAGAAGTTTATAGTATTATATAATAAGTGTTTAAATAAATATTATCATTCCCCTGTTCAAAAGGATGAGAAATACTCAAGTGATTCTGCCTCGATACATCAATAAGGATAACATCATTTGGTCAAAAATTATTCAATATAATGTAAATTATTCTAACACCATTCAATTGATGTGACATATATTTTTTATAATAGAAATCTCCACCACTATAAATATAAATTTCCTTTAATAATTTTTTTATAATGTGGTATGATAAAACATTTTATAATATTCCCATTTGATTTCAATAAATTATTATTATACATATTCAATTGAAAATATTTTATGTATATATATTGTCAAATACTTATATTAATAATTAAAATAGGATGGATTAAAATAGATAATCGATAAATTCAAAATTTAGAGAAAAATAATATAAAGATGGGGTGAAAGAGTTCATCATGTTTTCAAAATATTGTGAATATGAACTTTTCAAATTATTTTTCCATGTTTACACTGTTGTTATTCATGACTAATTTGTTTAGAAATGTTATAAGAACACATTATCTATCATGGAATAGATTGAAGTTATAGATGTTGTACCGAACATAAGGAAAAAGGTAATATAGCTAGTTACTATGAAAACACGGTGTTTTAGGGATAATCACACATGATTAAAAATATGAACAATGAATAAGAATTTATTGAGGACAAAATTACTTGTGTGAATGATGATGAAGATTGTATTGAGTAAATTCGAATGACAGTTGATGATAAACATTGTGATTGACCAAAATTGATTGAGATTTTTAATTATTTTGAAAATACCTCATTAGATACTTCTTTGGCTAAATATATTGAAATGTTATCTATAGTGAAGGTGTATAATATATAAGAAAGAAATAGATGGATTGACAAAAATTATAAAAAACTACTTTCTCCCATGATTGATATGCTCTAAAAAAAGATAATGTGATTCCTAGTTAAACATATGATGCTAATTGAATTCTATGTTTGATTGGTATGATCTATGAGAAAAAACATTCTAATAAAAATGATTTTGTACTATTTTTTAAGGATCTAAAATCATATAACGAATTCCCAATGTTTTTTACTTCTAAAACCAATAATGATGAATTAGGTCCTAAAAATGTTTTATGGTAATCAAAATTCATTCCATGTACTAGGATCCAATATGGGTGTGATCAGAATATAATGAAATAGTTGTGTCATAAAGATAAAATAAATAACTATGGAAAACTTCATCACCTGATAGACTCCCCAAAGGGGAAGATAATTGATCATGTGTATCCTTAATTTTCAAATGAGTTGAAAAACCATCATCTATCATTATCTATTGATGGAGTGGATCCTTTTGGTTTTATGGAATAACTCAAAATGCATGACCTGTTATTTTGGTAAATTATAAGTTTACATTACGGTTATACCTGAAACAAAAACATAATATGTTACTATTCAAATATCTGGCCCAAAATAACATGTTGATGATGTTGATGTTTCTTTAGATCCATTGATCAAAAATTTGAGATTATTTTTGGATTTAGGTGTTACATTGTATGATACTTAGAGAAATAAATATTTCACATTTATAGAAATGTTGTACATGGTTATAAATGACAATCCTACATATGGATGTCATTAATGAAACTCAAGGGTGTCCCATTTGTGAACAAGGTACACCGTCAATTTGGTGGAAACATTCATCGAAGACTATGTTTCTAGGAATTCAATAATGTCTACCCCGATAAAATAAGTACTAGTTATGGATGACATCATTAAATGGAGGTTTAGAAGAACGTACAACACAATCTCTACAAACAGGTGATCAACTATTTGAGAATGTAAACTATGTGGAAACATATTATGGTAAAACTTCTTCAAAAAATATTAAAAAAATGGTTGGAAAAGAAATTTATTTTTTTAGATACCATACGATAATTTTCTGTACATCGTACATTTTTTGATGTTATTAATTTTAAAAAATGTATGTGATAGTTTAATTGGAACATTTTTAAATGCACCTGACAAAACAAATAATGTAATTAAGTATAATATGGACATGATTGACAAGGGAATGTAAGCAGATTTGGCACTAGTGAATGGTGGAAAAAGAACTAATCTTCCCCTAGAAAAATATAGTCTTTCCACTCAAGAGAGAAATTCATTTTTCAGCATCTTAAATAATGTAAATGTCTTTATGGTTATTTATAAAATATAAGAAATATTGTGTCAATGAGTGATATAATGTTAATGGGATTGAAATCACATAACTTTCTTGTTTTAATGCAAGATCTGATTCTGATAACATTATGTTGTGTTTTTTTCTAGAAATTTCCAACATATATTAACCATGAATTCATTCTTTTTAAAAAAATGCAATAATTATATATACTTGGTGAAATTTCAAAATATGTAAGAAATTTTATTTATCATATTATCTTAATTAGAAATGCTCTTACAGTCATCATTATTTGTTATGATATAGTTTTTGATGGTTTACATGGTGAGATAGATTCGACTATGTGGTCCAGTATAATATAAATGAATGTGCCCCAGTATATGATGATTCATAAAGGGTGTGTCAAAAATTAAATTTGTAAAAAGTGTTTAATTTCATGCAGATATATTATTTAGGGAACAGTTGAATTATGTACTAAATACATTTATGGTCTGAAAAGAATTGGCCTGCCAAAATCGGCACACACTAGGATGCTTATGTGTGTTGTAATTTATGGAAGAGATATTGTCACAATAAATATAAAATATCCGAAGAATGCCCAATTTTATGTATTTCAAAATAGTTTAGAGGTTTCCCCATATTTTGAAATTCACAATGAAATTCAAAGGTGTTTCAATCCCTAAAGTTATGAATATTAGATATCGGATACCCATAATCAACAATTTATATGAAGGTTTTAAGGACTTGTTATTAATTAGTCAGATGATAATCTAGATTCAATTTTTGAACGTATTTGATGGATATCCAGAGGATGAAGTGTGTATGTGTTATCATACGATGGTTATATAATTAATGGTTATATGTTCTATAAAAATGAAAATTATGAAGGTGATACCATGAAAAATAGTTTAGTTACATATGTCGAAAAAGCGATGCATGATTTGGGTACGAAAAAAAATCCAATTTATGAAAATATGTCATACATTAGCATCATAAATCTTATATTGATGTTAGATTATATTACATTAAAAGATCTTATTTTTCAATGAAAATGTGTTGATAATAGTAGTGACCATAAAATAGATTAATGGGTATTCATGAAGGATGATTTAAGTAATAAATAGTAAAATTATGAAATATTTATAATAGAATCATAATAAGTACCATGATTTTATGTTTCGGATCCCACAAACCAAAATTGGTCAATTTTTATTGTTATTGACCAAAACCATTGAAGGTCTAGATGAAAATTCAATTAATGATTAACCTTGTATAGGGAGTTCACAATCTTATACTAATGGTCCCTGTGTAGATAAGGGATTTAATTTAATAGGAGACCACAATGAAGGGATTTAGATACTCGATAGTGCGGTCAATTACCTTATACCATTTAAAAAATGGGTGTTCAATAATTATGTTGGATTGTTTTGTAATATAAATTATATACCTCATGTTAATATATGTGCACTAATTAATTTAATAAATCTAAAGTAAGTTTCAAACCACTTATGTAGATAATTACATCAAGAAATTTTGATCTCTTAATCCTATGGAACAAGAGCATTCTCAACTTGTTGGTGCTCCAAATGTAGAAGAATAACAACCTTCTGCACATGCTGATGTGACCAATCTAGCGAACCAACATATTTTTGATGTTGAACTCTAGAAAATTGTAATTGATGAAGAACATATGTCCATGAAAAATATTAGCTCCATAACATTATGGTGTTAGAAAAATATTATTAAGGTGAATAGAAAATGTAACAAATTTGAGGTTAGGTGAAATGCATGTGGCCAGCCTGTTAACCTCAACTAGTCCACTTGCAGTAGTAACATTGGGCTTGTCACTCCGTAGTTCATGCCGATAAATTTAGATTCATGGAACCATGCTTTTCCCATAGTTATAAAATCTATTTGGGAATATTTTAATGATACTTTATGGCATCATTTATTACTTTTACTAAAAAATTTAATAATGAAATATTTACATAAACTTTTATATCCCTTTAAAAGTGAATTTATATTATATGACTACCGTAAGAAATTTATATTAATTTTTTCTATATGGACTATCATAGGCTTTAACATAATTTTAAAAATATTTCAAATTAAATATGATAAAAGTTAAATAAACATGTACCCACCACTTATGTATGAACACCAAATAATCCACGAAGCATGGGATGTTTTTATTGGCCATTATTGGGAGATATATCTTTAGGTAAATTATTGATTGTAATAAATTGTTTACAAATATGTTAATAAATCTATTTGATTTATAATATATTATTTTGAAACAAGAAAAGAGTGCGGAAAATATGTAATGAGGATAAAAATCAATGTACACCTACCGTAAAAAAATTGCATATTCTTCAATTGAAAAAATGGAATCTATTTTAAATAATAATCTATATTTTTATGTGGAATGAAATAAAAACATAATTATATTCGCATTTTTATATGTATAGTCATTAATAAAAATCTAATGAAACTTCTATCCTACTTCATGTTCTATATAATTATCTACATGTAAATTATGATGGGATAATAATATAAAAAAACCCAAAAACAATTTGGGATGCATGTGTTTGTATGAAATCGTATTTTTTAATTAAATCCATATTACATAACAGTGTTTATTTATTTTACAATATTTATTATCCAACATTTTGACAGGAATCATCATCCCCTATACTAGATGAACTCCTACTATAGGTGGCCTTGAAGTGTCCAGAACTGTATGGTCATGTTAGAGGTGCATATTTTTCGATGACACCCAGAACATATCATGACAAAATAAAAGAACAAGATGATAAAGATAAAGAAATTAATGATATTAATGTAGGATTGTATTCCCTTAAATTAAATTTTATTAGAATATTGAGTTACTACAAAATTTATTTGGGGAAAGAAAAAGATGAAAAAATCATGAAAAACCACTTCATGAAGATCTAACCCCATACCCACCAGCTTTGTGGCGATCCAATCCCCTCAAAAAGCTACCTTTAACAAGGTAAATAATATTCACATAATTTTTTATTTTAAATTTAATCGAGGTATACATAGATATCTTTCCTATTATAATATTCTATAGTGTAAAAATATCTGTGATTTGTATATATCAATACCCACCATTCCCCTTGTAGAAAGGACTATAATATTCAATATACTATAAGATATTCTAAAAAACATACCACTTCCAATAGGTCATGTGGGAGGGGGTATTATCATCACTCACGAGGCGAGTGGCAAGCTAACAATTCCTTTTCATGACATAGATTTTTATATGGTTGAAAATTTTATTAGAATATTTTTAGAAAGGTCATATGATCTTGTAAAAAAATATGTCAACAAATTGGTATTCATTTCCAATGCTAAAACATTAACAATTAATGAAAAAGTTATAAAATAATGAATTTTATTATATAAGAACAAATAAAATTGTGTGAAATGAATGGTATTATCAAAATCATATAAAGGATAAACAACCCGATCTAAAATATCTTCATAAATAATCTTTACCCCATTGTTCAATATTTGCATTTACTAATAGTAATGGTTCATGAAGATACAATGTTATGAAGTTGTAATAATTGAATTGATGATTTATAGGAACAAATGTAAAGATAGAGAGTTGTTGGAAAAATTTACCTTGAGAAAGTAAATTAAATCTATATATATTAATATCTAGGTGGACTAGTTGTAAATGTGTACATGAAGTGTGTTTTCATGTTTTTTTCCACAAGCTGATATACTTGGTCAAATATGACTAATTACATTTCATATTTTTTACATCGTATATATCAATAAAAATTCATGTTATTATCCCATGAACATAAATTTGGACTCATTATTCCTCACATATATAATATCAAATTTTTTTAATAATGTATTTCTATGAGTTTTTATTTTAGCCTTGGAGGATGAGTATTTCTCAAAGACAGAGATAATTCATTTGAAAAAACGTCCTCATGTTTGGGGAGGTATAATTTTTTGAGTTAATGGGGTCTCGGTATAACGAGATATGTTTTTAATGGGATCTTGATGTGTTAAGAAGTTATAAATGGGGTTTGGTTGGTTTGAATGAAAATTGGGCGAAAAAATCCAATGAAGTGCATTTACACATCTTGTAATGGGATTACACATCATGTTATTTTTCAAGGGTTTTTAAAAAAACTCCAATATGATAGGATTTTCATTGAATTCCATTAAAAAAATTTATATGACATTTAATAATGTCATGCGACATGAAAATGCCTGAACCATAGTTTTATACATTTTATGAGAATGAAATTCAGTCAATTTCACTACAACTCCTCTCCCATCGAACCAAGTGAATTATCTATTTGATTTTGGATTACAAATCCCCCTTTTAGACATTCTGTTTTAATCTTCAATCCCTTTTATTTTTCTTTGGTTATGTTTCTTCATTATTCCCTTTAGTTATCCCACCATAGTAGTGAACTCCTTTTGATGATGGCATTGTTGGTTTTGATCTTTACCAGGTTGGATCTAGTAACCTATTTGGAATCATCAAAACCTTCATCCATTTTTGAATTGGCATTTGGAAACATTAATGGATAAACTATTAAATGTAGGGGGGTCTAAATCATAACCATATGGTTTGATAATTTCCATGATAATGTAATATTTTTATCTAACCATCATTTTGTGTGCCCAGGTTTAATAAAAAATTGAATGTGATTATTTCTTTGATTTCCATTGGTTTCAAATTGATATGTAATTGGATAATTTCTTAAATAATTTTTATCATGAAATATGAATTAGGGTTATTTTAGGTTATATACTCATTAAATTGTGGCTTATTTCTTTTTGATACAATTTAACATCAAATTTGAATTGAATTGAATGTGGAACATGAAAGAATTAAAAAATATTCATATTTTAGAACTAAGATATTTGATGTGATATTGTGATATCCATGTTTTATGAAAAATAATTGTGTTTCATCATGTAATTATTATATATTAGGCTCGACCCTTACACTTCCACACATATATTATAAAATGCATATATGGAACAGGCATAGGCCATTCGCAAGCTGCAATTCTTACAGGAGCAGGATATGCCAATTCCCATGCTATAATTATATATATGGGTTTGACCTAGAATGTTTTAATTATTAATATTATTTGACCCATACATGTTGTTATTATTATAGGGATTTATCTTGGATTGATTTTTGTGACTATACCATAGTTATACAGTGGTGGTTGGAATGGTTATAATACATGACCAAAGATATTCAGACAAGGCATAGAAGAAGGTTATTATACCTTAGTAATATGATTATGGTTGGAATGGTCATAACACATGCTCAAAGATATTATTTAATGGAACCGAAGCATGTTATATTATCTTGGATATTTGATTGTTGTTTTCATGGTTGTATGAAATATTCATATATATTCCAACATGGAACTGAATTAGTATTTTAAATCTATTTAATTATTTAATTAGTTAATACACATTATTAATTATTATTTCATACACTTTTTATCAGAAAGGTTTTTTTAGACATAGTGGCCTCAACCTATTAATTTATACTCACACACTATTCAAGGCTTCATTTGTCACTCTAACAGATTATGTGGTTACGAGATTGGACAAGGGAAAATGGAATTACTTTTGATTGATTATTTTTTGTTGGGATAGTGTTTGGGGATGAGACCTATGTGAGGTTTGGGACATTGGAATTTCAATAATTTATTTGATTCTGGTAGTCTTTTTCATGTATTGTTCTAGCATGAAATTTATATACATTACAGATCTTTATTTCATAGTTCTATATATATATTTATTGGATTATTCAGTTTGTTTTTATTGTAATCTTCTATAATGTGTATATGTTGACCATATTTAACTTTTTTTATGAATTTTTCTACTACTATGACACTTAATAACAAGAGGTATTGTCTCACCACTATACATTTCACACCCTCAGTACAATTCAGTTGCCTCTCGTGTAGGGTGGGACTTGCTTGAGGTCTCATAGCCAGCCATTTCTTTCCATGTGAGAGAGTTCTAGATTTTTGGACATTACATAGTGGTATCAAAGGTCCATGTTTCCTTTTATTTTTCCCTACATTTTGGGAAAGCTATAAAGAATACTAGGATGTTTTGGGAAGTGGTAATGACCTTGTGTATGAGAGTATCTAACCCATGTAGGGAAAAATAATTTGACTTCCCTAGGATGAGAATAATATTTATATTGTGTGATTATTACAGTTTTTTTATTTCACCTTGGGTTATTCAAATGTCAGGTGAGTTTATTGATTTATTAGGTTATTTTTCCTTTAGATTTGTATGTATGGCCCAGTTAGGCGCGAGATAAGAATACATGAATCATAATAAGAACAAAGGGATGTATTGACATGAATTCTTCATAATATTGGAATATCTATTTTTGCATGAGATATATACTTTTATTTAAACTGTACTATGATATATCTATCTGACATGATAAATTAAATGAGTATTCAACGCATGCTAGAATAAATTTAAACCATGTATAGAGATAAAAAAAGTAAGTTGTTCTTTGTTGAGGTCACCTTTGGGGTTAACCATCATTCTAAAAAGTTCTCAAAGGTATGTGTTTTTCGTAAAAAGAAAATGCCACCTAGTTATCTTAACCTTGTGTGTCATGATAGTTGAAATTGAAAAACTCCTAATGTATCTAGACCAGAACATCATCTTCTTCCTGAGTAGTAGATAGATGTTCCACTTCACAACAACATCCAAATGATCACATGATCCATGGAAAGTGAGACTACTGATTACATTCATTTGAGGAATAAGATGACAAGATAGTTCTATATTCAGGCTCTTATTGATTTTAATAGGTAAGGGAGACCCTTGGTTTTCTAATAATGTATTGAGTTAGTCCATACAATCATCAAGCATCTTGAGACACCCATGGAAATGTTGGTGATGCTTGCTACGTATATTCTTCATGAACCGGCTGAGTGTTTGGTGGGATATTCTAGAGGAAGATGGCTAGCAGGATGAGTTATCAATAAAGGACATTGAGATGAAATTTTAATCCATTTCTATCCTTAAACCCTTAGGGGTGAGAAATCTCATGAGTTCACAAAAATGGCATTTGAGGTTTTGTCAACAATAGACTATTCTGGATGTTTTACTGGCTTATAGTTCATTGTGTTATGCTTGGTAGATGATAAGATATATAAAGAGAGACATTTTTTAGATGGTAATAATTATTTGATAAGGTCATATGTAAATGTTTTCATTTAAAGAGGATTTTAAGGCATTATTAATTAAGAACTCATCATTGAAGGGAATCTGAATGAGTTCTTAAGTAGTTGCAAGACTACATTAGTGGGATGATTTAGAAGTTCATCCTCAAGTGGTAAAAAGTGAAATTATGACACATTCCACCAATGTAATTGTGGGAATATAATTTAAGGAAGTGGACTACTATCTCAATATCATATTCCTTTCCACTCATATCAGTGTGGCATGTTTGGTCACAAGAGCTTACAGTTTTCTTACCCCATAGTTGAGTGTCATATCTGAGGTAGACTAGGTCATCTATAGAGGTTCTATGTAAAATTTACATTGAAAACTAGTGGTAGAATATTAAGACAAGAGCCAAAGTCAAGAAGCGACTCAAATACCACTCAACATGCTGGTAGCTAAATTTCTAAAGTATTTTCATGTTAAGTTAGAGATGTTGTTCACAATTACATGAGAAACATTACTAATAAAGGTATGTAGTTCATGTTAGTCAGACATGATCCCTAGGTAGATAGAAAATCCAGTTACAAGTTATGGTGACTACTCCGGTTATCATGGATGCAAGAACATCTACCGTCACATGAATGATTCATGTATCATCCACATTAGCTTGTGTTTTTTGTATATGGGAGAATCATATTCTGTTCGATTTCCTCTTTTGTAAAATAGATAGTGCTTGGAAGGGTATATATTAAATGGGTTTTTATCCATCAATACACCATTGACAGTGATGTTAAATAATATAAAATGTTTCAAGGAGTTTTATTTATAGATTAATGGTTATCGTTTAATTTTGGAATCATTAATACTAGAAACGATAGGCTTTGTCTCGATTCATGGTATTCATTGGTTGGTTTTATATCAGGCTCATATAAGTTATTAAAGAAAGAGAGTTACCATCCTATCTGTATAATGAAGCATCTATTCTCACTAGGGTGAGTGAGATCTTCATAAAGGTAATGCAGGACCAATTCAGTGAACATTTGATTATCTCAAAGCTCAAATCGATGGTATCTTTCAAGAAAATGGTTGAATGTAGTGAAATTATTTTCAAATAGTGGTAGGATGTTTTGGGATGTTTTCTTGAATGATTTCTTCAGATTACTTATAGAGTGATAGATCGAGTTCAGGATTGAGTTAGTTCTGGGAGCAGATCAATTTTCTGTTATGCCCTACCAAATGACCTAAAAAGAGCTTCAGGAGTTGAAGGATCAATAGGATGATCTAGAATATAAAGGATTCGTGTGTCCTAGTACATCTCATCTATGTTCTCCAATTCTATTCTTCAAATAGGATGACTGATCTTTTCTCTTATGTTTGTATTATTTGAGGGTGAACAAGATTATTTTTAATAACAGGTATCTTATTTAGTTCATTGACACTCTTTTAAATTAGTTGAGAGGATCCTAGATCATTCCCAAAATTTATTTGAGAATAAGATACCATAATTTAAGGGTGATACAATCAAAGGTAACTCATAATTCTTTTAGGAGTAGGTATGGTTTGTATGAATTCATTGTAAAGACATTTGGGTTGAAAAATGTTCATGTGGCATTCATAGACATAATGAATACTATCATTCATATTTTTTTTGATATTCTTATGGTGATTATCAACGATGATATGTTAGTGTAATACCATTGAGTAATAAATCGTTCCAAAAATCTTAAAAGCATAATGAGTTCATTAATATAGCATTATCTTTACCCCAAGATAACAAAATGCATTTTATGGAGAAATGAAGTGTACTTTTTGGGCCATGTCCTCACTGAGACAAGAGTGTTAGTGGACCTAGGAAAAGTCACCATCATAGTATCATGGGAAAAACCGAATAACCTCTTTAAAATTCATAGGTTTCTAGGTATAGTTGGTTATTACCAATATTTTATGTAAGATTTCTCCCATTTGGAGGCACCAATGTCTAGGAAAACCCAGAGAGGCATGATTTTTTTTAATTTGATACTTATAAGAGAAATTTTCAATAGAAAAAAGGTATGGTAACCTTATCAACTATCCTCAGATTACATTTTCTAGGTAATGTATATACAATTTTTTATGATGCATCCAGTGTTGGAATCAGTGAAATCTAATAAATGAGGATTGGGTGGTTGCTTATGGCTATATTCAGTTGAGAATGCATGAGAAGAATTACCTTACCCATGATTTGGAGATAGCGGAAGGGGTATATACCCTACATTGCTGAAGAAACATTCTCATGTGTGAGTGGTTTGTGGTAAAAATTGGTCATAAGATCCTCATGGACATATTTTCTCAGTGATACATAAACCTTGAAAAGAGGATGTGCGTCGAGTATTTGT
This sequence comes from Viscum album, assembly GCA_963277665.1. NCBI lineage: Eukaryota > Viridiplantae > Streptophyta > Magnoliopsida > Santalales > Viscaceae > Viscum > Viscum album. Next base: position 1,104,993,955 of record OY728126.1, read on the forward strand.
AGTCTATCAACTATCAATTTACGTATACACTAGGAAATGTAAATTTTATTGTCAATGATTCGATATATATGACACAGAAATAAGTAGTATGGGAGTTATGTGATGAGTGGTAGATAATGGACCTTTTTCACACATGCATCTAGATGTTAATAAATTTCAAGGGAGACTAGCTTTGACTTCAATATAAATTAAAATTGGGATTTTTTACTAGATTAATATCGAGGTTTTATCTTATCTTGAGGGATCAGTTTTAAGAGGTAAATTATATGGTGGGGAAATGCCATCAGTGTGGTCTCTTGGAAGTGGTGAATTTATTCTTTTACATGGCATAGTGTGGTCCCTACGAGATTTCACTAAGAGTTTATAAGGGAGATTCATGCTTCTAAATGAGAAGTGCATCCTATTTTAGAAAAGATGTATCATGATATACATAGAATATACAAATAGTCAATAATAGAATGGTGGTAGAGAGAATAATTTCCATATGATTCAATTTTCAATAGGTGAATATCGAGCATCACAGGACAACATGGATATTGAAGCCTTTACCCATTTCTGAGTTGTAATGGATTGACGTCATAAGAGATTTTGTGATATGAATACACAAGATGACATAAAAAATTGATGTTGAATGGGTTTTTGTGGATCTAAGGACTAAGGTAGGAAGTAACATACCTATTTGGAAATCCTTCACATTTGATGATCTGGGAAATTTATATGTCTGTGAGGTTGTTCTATTTAACAGTGTTCCATGGATAAATGTTTCGTATAGAGATCATCATTTCACAACACATTTCTAGGAGGTCTTTGAAAATCCTTGGGATCATGAGTAATATTATTCCTATCCAACCATCCATGGACTAATGGTCAATATGACCAAGCCATTCAGGTTCTGGGGGATATGTTACGAGCCTGTGTTTGTATTTAGATGGTTCATAGGAGAATCATTTAGAACTTTTTGAGCATATATATATAAATAACATCCATTCATCGATCCAAATGGATCCTATTGATGCATTGTTTGACATGCCATGTTGTTCATCTCCTTTTTTGGTTATAGGTAGGTGGGTTACCACACATTGGGCCTAGTCTCATACAGGGTATATCTAAATAGGTTCAATTGATAAGACAATGGTTAATGATTATAATGTGAAGGAATAAATAATATTATAACCATCAGATATGACCTCTAGGATTCTAGGTGAGTCCATGAGTTTTCCATTATGCGCTTCTTAGGTTGGGGCAATGTCATATCAGGAAATAGGGAAAGCTAGTGCCGATGTTTGTAAAACTGTTTCAAATAGTGGCACAGGATGGTCTAGTGTAGTTTCATTTATCCTTTCAATGGAACTATTGTTCTATACACATTGTGTTTCATTTGAAACAACAATGAAGATATCCTATAGACACGTCCCATGTGATAAAAATAGAATATTTAGTGATTTTTAATTATGCTACTTTTGAAGAAGATCTGATACCTCTTGTAGATCATGGTGAAAAATATCTATGGGGTCTAACTAAACTATTTTTCATTACATTGTTAGACTCGGTGATTTTAACAGGATACCTAGGATAGGGAGTTTGATATGCACACACAATGGCTAAAATTGTTTACTGATACCTCAAAATGATTCTAAGAGTTGATTAGGTACAATCTGTTTTATGGTAGAGATGTTGTAAGATCCTGTCTTTTTTCAGGTATGTAACTTTCTATGTGTTTTGAATTTATCCTTGGTGGTTGAGTCTTGTTCGGGGTCGCGGATCATTTTTGGAGAAATTTCCTAATTATCATGGATTTATGTTTGTTTGAATTAATGGGTTCTATGTATATTTAGTTAAGTGTTTCATGGGTTCTTCTTATATTGAGAAGCTATAAAGGGTGTTCAGGTTGCTTGAACAAAAATTTGTCTGAATGATGAATTGAAAATAATTTACACATCATGTAATTGTTCTACTATTTTAATAAAATAAATATAAGGGGATGGGTTTTCCCAAATTCTATTAAGGCATTTACAAGATGTGTAATAATGTTACTTGACTTGTAAATCCTATCATGTATTTTATATTTTGTTATGAAGTTGAAATTAATATCATTTCACTAGAACTCATCTCCACATGAACCTAAAGAATTTTATTGATTATTTTAGAGTGCCAACCCGCTTCTAGACATTACATTTGTGTCTTCAATCACTGGAAAGTTTATATAGTTAGGATTCTTCTTTCATACCTTTAGTTATCTATTCTTTGGGTGAAATCCTTTGTCCTATTCAAATGATGGTTTTTATCTTATTCAATTTTGATCTAGTGACCTCTTTTTAATCATCCACACATAATTCTTTATAGGTGTTGTAAAATAGAAGAATTGTTGGATTGTAGTTTAAAAAAAGGGGTTAAACATTTAACTATATGGTATGATAATTTTCAAGTTTATTAAATATAATGATCAAGAAATCCTTATGTGTACCCAAATTATTTAAATAATTAATTGAGATTATTATGTGATTTCCTTTTCTCTCCAATTTATTTTTAATTGGAAAATGTCATAAATAATATTTAGCATGACAATAGGCTTATGATAATTTCTTTTTATAGAATCCCTAAATTGTGGATTATTTCTTATTGATATAATTTTAAATGAATTTTGAATTAAATTTCAAGAGGAATATGAAATAATAATAGTAATTATTATAATTAACCACTGAGTTATATGATGTGATATTATGATATCCATGTTTTATGATAGGAATTGTGTTCAGTACTATAATTCTTTTATAATGGGATTCACCCTAGCACTTGCACACATAGCAGGAACCTTAGCAGGTACTGTAGAAGGTACTATTAGATACTATAGCAGCCATAACTATTCATCCATTTGGGTTTTCAGGACATCGGATTGGTCCTCGGGTCCTTTAAGTCCTTCTAGCCACCCACTTTCTTCAGGCTAGTATGGATTTTTGGCCACCTCAAGGACTTCGGGCTACCTCAAAGACTTCAGGACACCTCAAGGTGTTTAGGACACATTAAGGCTTTTGGCCCACATAAAATTGGGCTTATTGGATCAGGAAGACTCTACAAGGAGGATAATGTAGATGAAGATAAGAGTATGTGTATTCACAAGAGAAGATGCTAACAGAAGTGGAATAATGAGAGGGTATGAAATTGACATCTGGACCAGCTTGTGCATGCACGTGAATCCTAGATGAACAAAAATGTGATGGTGGCGAGCTGATATCACGATGAAAATGCTGGGGTAGAGCAATTACATGTAGTTATAGTCTGGATGTTTTCTCTAAGACCTACGGGGAATTTAATCTCTAAAAATAATGGCCTTGTAAGGGTACCACCTCATCCCTTAAAAGGGTGTTATCAAAATTCAATAAAAAAAAAGAAGGCCTTTGGGCCATTCTACCTTATAGAGAATTAACCCAGATTGATTTTTTTAATATACCGTGGTTATATAATGGTAGTTATAATGGTCGTAATACATGCGCAATGATATTTAAGAATGTCATAGAAGATGGTTATCTTATTTTGGTTATATGTTTGTTGTCGGCATGGTAATAGAACATGCTCATAGATTTTTTATCATGGCATAGAATCAAGTTATCTTACATTGTTTATATGATTTCTGTCAGCATGGTTATTAGACATGCTCAAAGATATTGTGGCATGGAGACAAAAAAGGTTTTTTATCTATTTAATTATAGAATTAATTAATACACATATTTATCTCTTTATTGAATACAGTTCATATCAGACTGGTATTGTTTATACATGGTGTCGTCGACCTATTGTTTTATAACCACACCCTATTTGGGCCTCTATTAGGGACCTAAGAAGATTGGGTGAATATAGGTTTGGATAAGGGAAAATGATCTTTCTGTTGATTTCTTTTTTTGTTGGACTGGAGTTTCTATATGGGTACGCCATGGTATTTTTGACTTGAGACTTTGAGTTTTTCTTTTCTGACAACTAAGACTTTGTTATATCATTATATCATGAAATTTAGTTACATTACATTATATCATTACATTTATATATGTATATATATATATATTATCATGTTATTCTATTGGTTTTAATCATTATCTTCTACAATACATATACTTTGATTATATTTCTATTTTATAATGAATTTTTCTACTTCTATGACACTTCATACCATGGGGTATCATCTCCCCACTATATATTTCACTCCCCTATTTCTAGTTAGAAGCCTTTGGAATATGGGGAGTAGCACTTGAGTTCTCATATCAAAAACATTCCCTCCATGTGATAAATTTCTATATTGGGGGACGTTACACTAAGACTTATATAAAATAAATAAGAAATATAATAAAAATGAATTAAAAAGCAGTGAATATAATTATTTTTTTTGATAAAAAACATAAAATTGATAGACTATTATTAACAAAAACTATATAGGGGTAAAAATAAATAATTAAATCACATAAATATATTTTCATTTCATTGCTTAAAAATTATTATTTTTGTTTTTTCAAATATTGAATACTCATTATGGGCGATTTGGATACTCAATTGATTTATTTACTCTATTCACTACATGGATACCCAGAAAACCAACCACACATGATAAAATTTATCAATTATAAATACACAAAATATAATGTTTCATAACTATGATTCAATTTATGTTTTTTATAATATGTTTTATTGAGAATTATATTACAAAATTATGGTGTATAAATACCAAAAAAATCAGGGAATGAGTATATTCAATGCGAAAAATGATCAAAAAAAGCTTAAAATGTAGAAAAGTATCAAGGATTATATAATAATATTTCCCTATCTAATACATATCAAAATCATTTACCAATTTGTTTCAATGTTCCTATTGTTTTAAAAAACAAATTGAAATTTTTTTGGTTTTTATGTTTCTATATTTATTAGAGAGATCATATTCCATCAACAAACTAACAACACCGAAGAGGTATCTTTGATGGTAATAACTATTTTATTTTAAATATTTATTATTAGTTTTTTGTCTTTATATTTTTCTAGAAGTACCATGATTTTTGAAAATTGCCATATTCAAAATAATACATTGATTTTCTTATAAATGAATGGTCATAAAACCTGATAACCATATGTACACATATATCAAAGTTATGTGTCTTTGAACTTCTTATTTAGTTTATTTTCACATCCTTTTATCTGTATTTTTTGTCACTTTTCTCATAAATTCTCTCTGATATTTATTTTGTAAATTTTCACAGAGATCATAAAGAAATGACATCATGTGAGATTTGACTTCTTGGATTCAACAAAATTTATGAAAATGATTAAATTGGTTAAGAATGTATACATAAATCATAAATAGATGAATTCTTACACCCTTTAAAAAAAATAAAGGTAGTTTAATGAAATGGTTATACTGTTTCATAACATACTATGTTTTGTCACATAATATTATCTCTTCTAAAATATATTAACATTAACTAAATTAAATTTTTTGAGAACTCATACTGACAATGTCTTCTACATTTTATGATGTTACAAATCCCACTGATGAAACAACCAAAATAAAGAAAACCCTTTGGGAAGATGAAAAGGTTATGTTATGATATACATTCTCTGCTTTAATGAAAAATTATAAAATGAAACTTTGATAAAAAATTCCTTATTACTCATATTTTCTATATCATATAATATTTATGGACATCTTTCATGACTTTTTCATCAAAAAATATGTATAAGTTTTCTCCATCCAAACCTTTTCATCCCTATAGTGTCGTATTTATCACTTTTCATCATGTTTCGTCCATTTTCTTGGTAGGAAGAAAAACAATGCGGCCTCTTCTCATTCACAAAGTAATTTTTTGTATTTTTATAGTATAATAATTATCTATATAATTAATGAATTATTTCATATTTATGTTTTATTTATTTATTTATTATGTTACTCACATAAAAATTATTCTTTTATATTGGTGGAATATTTTTTTCAGAAGGGGTGGTTTGTTTGAAGCTGGTCATGGTCATGAGTGATTTCAATTCCAGGCTACAAATGACATAATATAAATATGGAAATGAGTCAAAAATGTATACAACCATGTTGAAAACATGAATTTATACTACATATTTAATTTTTTAAATCATTTTATCTATTATTTGTAAGTTAATTTCACTATGAATTTTAATTAACACTTATATGGTATTTAACAAAGATATTTTAGGATGTCATGTTTTCCTTTAAACTATCGGCAACAAGTCAAAAAAGAGATAACATGTTCATTTTTGGAAATTTTAACATACTTAAATTAAAATTCTTTTTAGAACTTCCAATACATAGAATTGAGCCAACGTTCTTAGATGAAAAGGATGGATTTTTGGCTATGAACATTGAATCTATATGTAGTGTATATAGTTTGAAAAATAAATTCAACGGATGGTGTGATCTTTTTGACTCACTGTACATATTTTAATATAAAATTGAAAATAATATTAGAACAAAAGATAATTTACATACTCAATACCAAGAAAACAAATTTATATTATTTTAATACACTAGGAACGTGATTCAATATTTATTTATAACACTTATAAATCAACTATTCCTCAATATGATTCACGGTGTGACCTATATGTTGCCAAGTGTGTCTTTTAAATTAAACTTGACATTAAATTTAGTGAAAATAACAAAATATATTCTCAATAATTATTAAACACATTTAATGTTTTTATACTTTTTTAAAAAGGTCAATAAGTATGTTTTGAGGAGAAAACATTAGTCACTCCTCAATTTGACACACGATGCGACCAATATATTTCTATGTCTGTCTATATATTGAAAATTGATATTAATTTTAGTCAAAATAAATAATGAAATATTTAAAATAAAGAAATAACATTAGGATTATTTTGATACCTTCTGAAAAAAATTCATAAGTCATTTATCATGTGTTAGAATCAACCCCACCAGAATCTGATTCATGATGTAACTAGAATGACTCAAAGTGTGTCTTTTTATTTAAAATTGAAATTAATTTTATTAAAATAATAAGTGGAGTAATTAAATTAATTGAAATACATTTTTATTGGTTTTATACTTTATTAAAATTAACCATATGTCATTTTTTATGTTTAGGAATAAATCAATCTCCATTTTGATTCATGGTGTGATTGGAAAAAATAAATGTTTATGTTATCAGTTTAAAAATCTCAATTTAGTTCAAAAAGTTTAACTAATTGAAAACCATGAAAATATGCTCTAATTGTATTGATAATATCGAAAAATGATACAAATGTTATTAGCGGCATGTATTACGTAGTCTCATGTCATACAAACACATGATGTGGTCGATATGATTCAATGTTCGTGTTTCTAGTTTCAAATGAACATTTAATGAAAAAAAAAGTAAGATACTCAAAAACAAACACACACATTCATATTTTTTAAATAATTAAGTACAATGAACCATCATCTATTTTTGATGTGTGAGAATTAACCGTAGATAAAACCGATTCCCAATGTGACTGTTATAATTTCATGTGTATCTTTTTATTTTAATTTGAAATTAATATTAGAAAAAAGAAAATGTGACCTAGTGAAAATAAATAAATCCTAAAAATATTATTTGGATATAATTGAACAATGATAAAAACTTATTTTTTGACATGTAGGAGTCAATTTCATCATGTTCTAATCCATGATGAGACCTGATTGACTAAAATTGTATCTTCTAATATAAAATTGACATTACTTTTATTAAAAAGAATAGGTGACTTACTAAAAATTGAGAAAACACAATCATATTATTTTTATAATTCCATAAAATGATCCATAAGCAATCTTTTACATGTAGGAATCTATTGCACCTCAATATGAATCATTGTGCGATCGGTTTGACTCAAAGTTCTTTTTATCATTTTAAAAATGTAATTTTAGTTAAAAACATGTGTCACTCCCTGTAAACCAATAAAACACAATAATTATCTTGATAATTTTGGAAAATTATTCATAAGTAATCATCGATGTGTAGGAATTATTACCACATCAAACTGAAACATGATGCGGCTGATATGACACATAGTGTGTGTTTCTATTTTTAAATAACATTTAAATAAAAAACACTAGTAACATGAAATCCATGAAATTTCATTTTGATTCTCTTGATACATTAGAAAAAATATCCACAAGTCATTTTTATTGTGCAAGAATCATCTTCACGTCATGATTATATGTAGTGTGATTCATATAATTCCAATTATGTCTATAAATTTAAAATAGACATTACGGTAGTAAAAAAGAAAACGTTACGTACTAAAAATAGATCAAAGGCAATCATATGTTTCTGATAATTTATACAAATTATTGAAAATTCATTTATAATGTGTAAGAGTCAAGCCCACCTCAATATGAAAAATAGTGTGATCAATATAACTCTATGTGTATCTTTTTATTTAAATTTGACATTAAATTCAGTTAGAAGAACAAGTGTAAAATTCAATATTTTGAAAATTCATTTGTAATGTTTGGATACATTAAAAAATGATTCCTATGTCATTTTTCCCATATAGGATTTGAACACATCTCAATCCGACACATGATGTGACATGTATGACTCTAAATATTCATTATCATTTTAAAATTAAAAATTTAGTTAAAAAAGTATCACCCTATGAAAATGATGGAATCACAATTTTATTTTATTGATAATTTATGAAAATTATTCATAAATAATTTTTGATGTGTTGAAAGTAGTCTTATATGAAACTGATACATGCTACGACTGATATGACTGAATGTGTGTGTTTCGAGTTTCAAATGACAATTTAATGAAAAAAAGTGACAGACTCAAAACCAAGAAAATACATTCCATTTGTTTTTATACATTAAGAAAACAATCCATATGTCATTTTTAATATTTACAAATCATACCCATCTCAATCCATGTTAGGGTTTGATTGTTGTGTTTCTAAGTGGTTCTATTTAATTAAAATTAACATTAATTTTAGTGTAATGATCATGTGACATATTGAAGACTGATAAAATATATTTGGTTGGTTTTGATACATTTATAATCTGATATATATGTAATTTTTGACTTGTAATAATAAATCATGACTCAATATAATACATGGTGTCATTGGTATAACTACATGTGCGTCTTTTAATTTAAAATGTCATTAATTTTTTAAAAAGAACAAGTGACATACTGAAAACCAAGAAATTGTATTCATATAATTATTATAGATTATTAATGTAATCCATAAGTCATTTTTGATGTCTAATAATCAACAATGTAACTTCCTGGACTCAGATTCCACTAAATGGTGCCCCAATCCCGATTGACCACCTGAAATCAAGCATATATCCCCAAACTCCATAGGATTCTGAAAAAATAGTGAGGGCCTAGGTGTGTTATTGTGGATACAATGGACTCTTCACCAGATTTTAGGATAATAAAAACACTATATAATATAATTAGTGGTATTGGAGTAACAATTATACAATATATGAATATAATGTATAGATATAATAAATAATACAGGATGTAATCTCATATGAAGATAATGATGACACATTTCATGTCTCTATAAAATATTCGAAACAGTTATACATGGAAGATGTACAATGCATGTGACATAATTAAAAAAATTAAAAAATTTATCCACCTAGAATCATGAGATACAGCTCAGTCTTGTTCTCCCCACATCCTAAGTAGTAATCTGGATCCTATAGTAGATAGATTTCCCTTATTCATACATTCAATCATATAGTCTATTTGGGTAGCCATCAGCTGCTGGAATAGGTTGTAAAATATAATCTCAGTATGAAACCACCCAAAGATTCATTTACATCATTTCATTGTGTATATATAGATAATAGTGTGGATACAGTAATTGGATATGTAAGGTTGTACTGAATGTAAAAAACCTGCAATTTTCAGGATTCCCGTGGACACCCATTCTCTACCACCTACTTCAACCTTATCCAGAATGACTTCACAAAAATATTTAGTCAAGAATAACTTATACATAGTTTCATTTAATTAATTAGTTTTTTTTAATATGTATGTCTCGGGACCTGGCACGTATCCATGCATCCCTCGTATTGAAATGTGACAAAGGATGCCAAACCAGTCCATCTATAATGTATAAGCCACTAAATAAATCCAAGATTATGATTTTTCTTGGAAGGCACGCCATATAAATTATTCAACTTATTATTCATTTAAGAACATGATACCTTTTGTTGGAATACCTTATTTGGAATCTAGATATCGCTCTAGGCATATCGTGAACCAAGCCATTCAAGTCTGTCCACGACATTCATCATAGGAATCTTGGTATCACTCTAGGTGATTTATAATATCATTTTTATTTGATTACTTCATTGTAAGTCACTAAGGGTTCCCAAGTATCACCAATTGCATGTATGATCAACTTCCCCTTTCATTTCATCCTTATCAATCCATAAGGAGTCTATGTATCACTCAAGAATATAACATTCGGCCCCTATGATTCTTCCATTGGGCAGTCTACAAGGGATTACAACTATCACATCCGCGTAAGAATGTTAGAAAGAAAACGAGTTCATCCATTGTGTTTGTGTATGAAAATATGTGTCACCCAAGGCGTATATCAAACATGCATTCAATCAATATAATTTATCTATGTCAATGTTATCACCATGATAAATTAATTTAAAACTCACCATAAAATGTGGATTAGAGAATGGATAATCATAGAAGGCTTTCTTCATAATTTCTCACATAGTATTTTCATTATAAGGGAAACTCATGCTTGAAAAATAAAATACAAGGCATCTTCTTAGAGGCATGGTCTCCCAACTCCTTACCTTAACCAATACAATATAAATTAAAAAAAATTTAATTCATTAATTAAAATACCATTAGAATGGGTAAAAAGGAACAATATATGGAATCAAAATTCAATTTACACCCATGGTTGTCCAATTAACTAAACAACACACCCAAGGATTGGTTCTAATTCAAGGTTGTTAACACTTTTTCATGTGCTATGCTATTTTCATAGGTAGTACCTATCAATAAAAATAATGATTTAAATTTAATTTCATTGGAGTTTCTCATATAATTTGGCTTATGGAACAATTTTATATATATAAACACTATCCATTTAAGGATTAATTATAAGAACACCTATCGTAGGTCTATAATGGTGTTCCAATTAAGTATTATCTTTTAATTTGACTCAGATCAGGAGAAAAATGAAGAATGAATGTGAACTATGAAAATAGGGTATATTATACATTACACAAATAGCACATCTGATGCCAATAATAACAATTAATAGATAAATTAAAATCATATATTACTGTTGTGGATCAAACGTGAAAAATTATTCTTGAATTGGACACTAGACGTAGGAATGGTGGCAAAGCCTATATTATAATTCCAATGAGATATCCCAATATTAAGCTATTATCCACTTATGTAGAGGAGAAATGGGGTTTAAAATACGAATTAATTAAGGTAAAAATTATAATTTACTGGAAAAATTTGGTATGCATGGTGTGGCTACACGGTTTGAAAAACCGTGTTCCAGTTATGCACCCTTTTCTGTAGAAATTTGAACATCAGACGATTTGTTCACATAGTTTGAATAACCATGAACAAACCATGTATCATCTAAAAATAAAAAATTTTATACATTCCCTCACATCCATATTCCTTAAATATAATGGTTGTTATTACCGTTTGAATAGTAGGACTCAACTATCAATCCTCACATGGTTAGAAATAAACATTCAGACTACCCCGCATGGTTTCTACTAATGTTGTGACAAGCCTTTCGCACCCAAAATGTTGTGTTCTTACCCACAAAGTAGACATGAACACCCATTTTTCATCCATGACCTTGATGTTCCTTCAAATTAGGACATTGTTAAGTATTCTAATTGAATATTTATAAAATTTATAATATTATGTTACTCAAGAAGAACTGGGTTATTACAAACATCCATGTTATTTAATTTTATACCTGAATTTACCTCCATATAATTTTGAATCATAATAAAAGAATAAATCCTACCACCATGCTCTTATATCAGCCTTACACTTTCATGAATCTTACTATACTCAATTATGAATCCATATCACCCATACTAGAGCAACTGACCGGCCTTAGAAGGCCTTCGTGCTAGGATCCATAATATGAATCTGATTCTACTTTAAAGGACACATCTACATGTAACTCAAAATCATCCAGATGAAAAGAATGAGAAATATCTAAATGATAGATTCATCACTAAGATACACGAAATACGTTTTATATGGCTTGAAACCTTGGAGGTAACTACCACGAATAGGCTATTGGCTCAACTCTCTTCAGAATCTAGAATGGCCCAAAATAAAATGGTTAAAGATTACCCAATATCATAATTCATCTATGTATCATCCTTAATAAAACAAGTATTAAAACCAGGTCCATGGCCTTGAAATCTATGGGAAATATATGGTGATCGGAGTATTATTAGAGTTGAGATAGCATAGTATCCACCCACTTCCAAATCAACTGAATCTACTATATAGACTCTTGAACAATATAAGGTCCAAGAATAACTGCCTCTCCTGCCACTAACCAACACTAGGATGATCAGAATTGCCTAACATACTGATCATTATATGGTTCCGTCTGAAAAATATTATAAAATCTATATTTTATGTGGATTAAATGAGGGGTATATGGATCTCCCAATATCCCCCAAAAAATCATGGACAGATTCCCAAAACAAGTTCCCAATGACATGTATAGTGTACTATAACAGACTATTTGTTTGTGGGTGGAATGTTGTGATCAGAAGAACCTATGTACCTAACTCCATCCACATCCCTTTCCAGAATCTTGAAGTAAACCGCAAATCCCTATCCAAAACATTAGTATGGGGGACACCATGATGTGGTACTTCTTGACATATATACAATCTCCCAAGCTCATCTACAAAAAAGGTCTCCCTGATTAGTAGGAAATGATCAACCTTTTTGTTACATTCAACAAAAAACCATATGAAATCATTTCCTCACAATGAAATTCATAAATCAGTCACCAAATCCATCATAACATAATTATATTTCCACTCATGAATGGGGAGATTCAAAAATAGTCTGTCTTGTTCCTGGTGTTCCACATTATAATGTCGACTCGTGGAACACATCATGAAAAACGGAAAATTATCCTTCATACTTAGGAAACTATTATTGAAAATGTAAATCCTGATACATCTTGAAGATTCTAAGATGCACTACCAATGTAGTAGAATAAAAATTTTACATCGGCTCATCACGCATGTCTGCTAAAACCCATACGTGACAACATACATGGAGAATCTCATCCCCACATATGGTCTTACCAGGAGGAGGATCCTCATCTTCCACACTCTTCCATAGGACTAGGCCCTTAAAATAATATATATTCCTTATCCTCACTATATCTAGAATTTTAGATGTCATAATTATCTTTGTTATAAATGTAGTGACCTAATTTTCCTGAACTAGAAATTGAATATTAATGAAAAAAATCCATATGATTGCACACACTACTGGCATACTCGACTTCCAAAATCTATGTGATCCTACCCAATTCATAGGCCACTGCATTTCCATTACCATGAATGTAGGAAAACATGATGTTGAATTACATTAGGTATTCAACCCATATTCACAACCCCTGAATCAAACCGTGTTGTGTATATATTCATTAGGATTTTGTGGTCTGTGAACACCACAAAAAATTCTCCTAGTACATAATATCTCCATTAACACAATTCATGAACAACTACAATGAACTCAACATCATGATTCTGGTAGTTCGTCTCATGTAGCCTCAACTTTCAGGACCCATACGCCATGAATCTATATCCTTAAATAATGAATACCCCTATCCCGAAACTCATTTCATCACAGTAAACTATGTAATTAATTATTGGATCTAAAAATACCAGTATTGGGACTATTGTTAACCTCCCCTTTATCTCATGAAAGTTAGAATCACATGAATGTTACCATACAACCTCACAGCATTCTTAGTAAATCATGGAAGTGGTGTTTCTATGCATGATAATTCCTATATGAAATTAATATAATATCTAACCAACCCAAAGAAACACCATATCTAAAATATGTACTTGGTATGATCCCATGAAACTATAACTCTCACCTTCTCTGTGTCAACTGATAATCTCTTCTCTGAGATAATGTGACCCAGTAAGTGAATCAGATCCATCCCTATGTTACAGTTTGTGATCTTATCATATAACTGATACTCTCTTAGTGTATTCAATATAATCTCATTATTTTTAGCATGATCATGTTGATTGTGATAATTTTCCAAGATATCAACCCTAGAAACCAACACATACAAGTCTAGATAAATAATAAAAACTCTGTTCATCAATGACATTAAGACTACTAGTGTTTTAGTAAGACCAAACAGCATGAACAAATACTCATATAGACTATACCTTCTATGAATGGTTGTTTGAGTAATCTCTGATGGTATAGATGAAAACAGATGATAACCGGATATCAAATCAATCTTTTGGAATAGCTAAGCACCTCTGAGTTTGTTGAATATATCATCTACCTCCTGCAGATGACACCGGTTCATAGATGTTAGTTGGTTCAATTTTTTATATATACACATATCATGAGGGTACCATTATCCATTTTTTAAAAAGGACCGATGAACCCCATGTAAAAGTATTGGTTTAGGAAAAAACATTTTCCTTTGAATCCCTTATTTATATATTGAGATCCAGAACATCAATTGTAAAAATCCATTAAGAATGAGTGGATACTAATGCATCTCATATGAGTAACTCGATAGAGAACTCTACCTCTATCAGTAGAGGTATTTCTGAAAGGTATTCCAACAAAATGTCCCTAAAAGAATAAAACACTATTGGGAAATAGTTCTAACATGGTCTATGGCCATCAATGTCGAATATTTCAATCTGGTCTTCCACCCCACTCATCCTATAATTCTTATGTCCATCTCATATCTCATGGAAATCCCATTCACCCTTGTGAAAAGGCTCACTACCCACTCGTGACTTGAATTTCACCCTAAAATGATAAAAAACAATTTAATGAAAGGATACTAACCAATCCATCATGAGGATTCTTTCAAAACCTATTATCCTAAAGTAAATGAGGCACCATCCAATATAACATCATCCATTCTCAATGTGGAACTCCATGCACTAATGAACATCCTCCATTCTAGTCTCCAATGATGTTTTAACAATCATTTTAAAATAAGAACATTGAATGATGAGCCTAAGGCTTTCCATAGTAGGCACATATATAAATATTTGAAATTCACCTATATTAAAAATAAGAGCTTTTAAATTAGAATATATTAGAATACTTCCTCTCGGAATAGATGTTCATGGATTATTCTCCTCACATTTCAGTTTCACTTCATATATGTCATCTGATCCTAGACCATGTGATATTGCATAACTACTATAAAAAGATCTCCTCTATTGTCATTGGAAATCTGGGGTATGATTATCATGACCATGATCATCCCTTCAACTAGATTTCCCACTTTTACTCAAATTCCATACCTAACGAGTAGCTACTGACCCCACTCATGGATGTGGAGTGACTTTAGACCCTCTCACAGTAGCTGTTATAAGACATATTCTTCAAAAGCATTGTAAATGGATAATATAACCGTAGTATCCACATTATAATAGGTCTCTCATGCATTTAGGTCTTGTATTCCCCAGTCTACCACACAGGTGGATCTTCACATGGATACTATAGTATGTGACCTTGGTACTAATATAAGGCCCCAGCCTTAAACCTTACTTAATCTTGAGTTATTACAAGATTACACATTGAGGATCTTTTCAGGTTTAGAGTTTTAGAGAATTAGATCATGAAACTAGCATTACATTCCACATTTAAACAAAGTGGTTACATAAATGACCATATTCATTATTCCCATCAACAGAAACATATTGAAAATAAAACATGGATTCTCTCTTAACACATCCTTGACTCTATCATCTTATCATGTACCTTTCCCTTGACCTGAAAAACATTTCAAAAACTTGGGATGAGCATAAAAAGCTCAGCAAGGGATATAAAAATATGTAAAGGAAACATGAGTTCATATATACATAAGAATGAAATCATAATCTACTCATAAAACATAGGAACCTTAACCTACCTCATCAAATCATGAATAAATCATAGAAATCATAAGACATAAAGGTAACTTGAGGCATTCATAACATTCTTACATAGGGAGTAACCCTCTTGGTTACGTTTGGAATACCCATCACAGTATATTCCCTAAAATATCTTCGGAGAAACCTTAACGTTTCACTCCTTCGCGTTACCCATTGCATTGGAGAGCTATATCGGGCTCACCCGCCCTTAGTCTATCACGGAACCACCAGTCTTCATAATAATTCCCAAGAAACATAACATAAACGTATCACATAAAACATGTATAAAGGAAACAAAATATTTCCACATTTCACTCACAATATATCATAAATATATTGACATAATAGAATCATTTATCAAAACCATTTTCAATACCAAAATACATAAAAGAGTATATGGTATTTCTTTTATTTTAAAAACATTACGACTTGTTGAGGAAGCCAAAGATCAAATAATACTCGCGGCGACAGAAAAGGTCGTTGTCACCGCGTACGTTAAAAATAACATTTCTTTTTGTCTTTTAGTAAATCGCTTCGTAGAAAAAGATTCCTTTTTTATAAAATTAAAAGTCAAAGGGTTTTATACACCGTATAAAAGAAAGTTGTGTATAAAATGAAATATTCCTCAATGAAAGGAGATTGAGACGAAGTCCCTTACAAAGAAGGTATCCTTAAATTAAGGACAAATCAATCTCGAAAATATGTGAGACCAATATAAATACACCCAATATAAGTGGATATTATGTGTAGAACAATAAAATGTCATTCACACATATTCAATAGATGACATATTCAATGACTACATGTTGAACCCAAAGAAATCGAAATTGGGTTAAAAAGTTCCCTTGACAGCCTAACAGCGTCACATCAAAATGAGTTGATGAGAGATAAAAAGAGTATCTCATCACTTGGACACAAAATTTACATCATTAAGGATATATGAGAACATATCCCAACATAACAATATGTAAATTAAAAGACCCAATAAAATAAGTCTTTTAAAAAGAGGAGGGTGAAAGGTTCCCTTACCGACTTGGGTATCTTTCAAAACATACACCCCATGAAAGAAGGGCAATAAATCATTGATGTAAATACTCATAAACGAAAGTATATTACACAAAGAGTAGAATAATGGGCAGTACATACACCACTCAAAGGAAATTGTGGCAAATGTAGCATAGATCTCACGGGGATAAAAGTTGTTAGGCGGAGAAAAAGAAGGAATGATGGCAAGAGGGGGGGTGAATTGCCTTTTAAAAAATGATTAACAATTATAAAATCAATGTAAAGAATGCAGCGGAAAGAAAGGGGCAATCACACAAGAAATTGATAACGGAGTTCGGCCAAAACCCGGCCTACGTATCCGCTCCCAACTCAACCGTTGAGAGATTCCTACCGCTTGCTTTTCAATGGTTTTAGCAAGAAACCCACTAGGCTTTGAGGTAGCACTAGGACCTATTACAGCTTGCTTTTGATGGTTGAGCAAGAACCCACTTGCTTTCAATGGAATAGAAAGATCCCACTTGCCTTTTTAACGGGTGAAGGCTAGCTCACCGAAAACTCAAGCCTTTTAAAAGGAAAGGCTTGACTAACCTCTTCACACCTTAATGGTGGTGTGAGAACCCAAAAAAAGGGAGATGAAGAAAGAGTTTGGGGTTTGTAGGCACAAACCCAAATTTAAAGCTCAAAAAAAATAAAACAATAAAACTGTAATTGAGGAGAAGCCTTGGGCGCCAATTGGATAGATGGAGTTGAAGACGTGCACTCCCAAGCTTCTTGGATGATGCTCCTTGGATGTGGAATTGGATTGGAGCAGTTGGAGGAAGACCGCCGGAGGTTTTCCAAATGATGGGGAAATGTGTCCGTTGGATTCACAAGAGTTCCGGCTATGTTGCTTAGGCTTCCGGGGGTTCAAGGTCCTTTATTTATAGAGGGGGAACCCTCATATGGCCGTTGGAGGCCTTCGGAGCCGTTGGAGAGGCTTTCGGAGCCGTTGGAGGCCAAGTGGATAGGCTGGTCAACAGCCCAACGGCTAGTTTGACTGCCTCCACCGGCTGACCGGTACAGAGCCACCGGTTGGCCCGTGCCTTGAAAAAGGATGAGGATTTCTATCAAGGGGCCACCGGCTGACCGGTGAGGAGGCCACCGGTTGGCCGGTGCCTTGGCAGAAGCTCTTCCTTTTGTGCAGGTGCCACCGGCTGGCCGGTGCTGAGGCCACCGGTTGGCCGGTGATGAGGCAGTGGCTCTGCCTTCTGCCCAGGGTCCAGCGGTCGACCGGTGGTGAAGCCACCGGTTGGCTGGTGGACTGAATTTCAGTCCAGTTTGGCTTTTTGCCTTCTTGGCCTTCTTGGCCCAATTCCTTGGCCACCTGAAATGATTACTATCATCCAAAAACACTTGAAAAAGGATTAGAAAAATATGAGGGTGATCGTGATCATGAAAATAAAACCTTGAGGGGTTCGAGAGGTACAACAATCTCCCCCTATTTTGATGATCACAATCACCGAAACAAACAATGAAAAATACTGAAATTAAAGGCATGCTTTAAAAGATTTTTCCCCCAATCAATCAAGATCCAATTGTATAGATGGAGTTGAAGACGTGCACTCCCAAGCTTCTTGGATGATGCTCCTTGAATGCGGAATTGGATTGGAGCAGTTGGAGGAAGACCGCCAGAGGTTTGCCAAATGATGGAGAAATGTGTCCGTTGGCTTCACAAGAGTTTCGGCTATGTTGCTTAGGCTTCCGGGGCTTCAAGGTCCTTTATTTATAGAGGGGGAACCCTCATATGGCCGTTGGAGGCCTTTGGAGCCGTTGGAGAGGCTTTCGGAGCCGTTGGAGGCCAAGTGGACAGGCTGGTCAACAGCCCAACGGCTAGTTTGACTGCCTCCACCAGCTGACCGGTATAGGGCCACCGGTTGGCCGGTGCCTTGAAAAAGGATGAGGATTTCTGTCCAGGGGCCACCGGCTGACCGGTGAGGAGGCCACCGGTTGGCCGGTGCCTTGGCAGTAGCTCTGCCTTCTGTGCAGATGCCACCGACTGGCCGGTGCTGAGGCCACCGGTTGGCCGGTGATGAGGCAGTGGCTCTGCCTTCTGCCCAGGGTCCATCGGTCGACCGGTGGTGAAGCCACCGGTTGGCCGGTGGACTGAATTTCAGTCCAGTTTGGCTTTTTTCCTTCTTGGCCTTCTTGGCCCAATTCCTTGGCCACCTGAAATGATTCCTATCATCCAAAAACACTTGAAAAAGGATTAGAAAAATATGAGGGTGATTTTTATCATGAAAATAAAACCTTGAGGGGTTCTAGAGGTACAACAATCTCCCCCTATTTTGATGATCATAATCACCAAAACAAACAATGAAAAATACTGAAATAAAAGGCATGCTTTAAAAGATTTTTCCCCCAATCAATCAAGAATTTTCTCCCCCTTTGTGATTATCAAAATAGAATGGGGCATAAAACTTGATTGAGGGATAAGAGATTTGAAAAATCAATTTGAGATTTTTGAAATTGAAATGAAAATTTGAAATGAAAAATTGAATAACAGTTTGAATTGAATGTTTTGAATGAAAATTGAATAGAAAATTTTGAAAAATTTTGATACCAAGAGTTGAAAATGTAAGTTTGAATAGAAAATTTTGAATCAAAAAATCAATTGAATTTTGAAATTTGAAACCAAATGAAATTTATGAAATTGAGAGTTTTGAAACAAGGTTTGAAAACAATTTTGAATGTTCTCCCCCTAAATAAAACAAAAGATCATCGGGGAAACGAAACTATTTTTGGCCCGGAGAGACTCGCCAAAAGGGATTTTTCAATCCAAACTTGTCTCATAGCGGGTCTTCTCCTATAAAATTCGTCAGAATAAAAAATCGATTTGGGCCTACCATACCGGGCGTTTTTGCAATTACATTCATATATAAGGTGCCCGGGTTTTTTACAATAATTACAAAATTTAAAACTAGAGCTCCCCCTTACAAAAACAGTGGGTGCATGGGAGGAGGAAGCTACATTGGTATATCCTAGCCCTTGGGTGGTTCTTGAAATTCGTTGAGAACCAAGAAATTTTGAAAGATTTTGTTCCCCTTGGGTGAACTTGGCTAGGGTCTCCCTTAGGTCTTTGATGGTTGATTCCATGGAATCAACATTTGGAAAATTTTGGATTTTAAGGGTCAACTCTTCCTTCTCTTTAAGAAGTTGTTCTATTTCGGAAGAGAGTTTTTTGAAATTCTTTTTTAAAGCAACAAATTTGGAAGAAAGTTTGTGAAAACCTTCCTCCAATTGATCTCTAGCGTATTGGAGATCCTCATAAGACATATGATTGAAAGAATTGGAATTTAAAGAACAAGAGGATGAGGAGTCGGAAGATGTTACCTCGTGAAATGCCATTAGGCATTTTGTACCTTGGTCGCTCGAGGAGGAGGAGGAGGAGGATGATGAGGAGGTGTCACTCCATGTCGCCTTGAGGACCTTTTTCTTTCCTTTTTCCTTAGCCCGTTTCTTGTTGAGTGGGCAATCGGGCTTGTAATGGACCTTTTCGCCACACCCGTAGCATTTTACCTTGGGCTCGGATCTTGCAGTGGGTTCTTGCTTTCGCGCCTTGCGAGATTTCTTCTTCTTCTTGTGCTTCTTCATAAATTTGTGCATTTGGCGGGCGAGATTCTCCATTTCCGTGTCGCCGCTTGATGATGAAGAGGATGAAGATGACGATGATTAGGAGGAGCTTACTTCTTTTTGTACCTTGAGGGCAATGTTCTTTGGTGTCTTGATTGGTGTGCCCTCCTTTTGAGCTTGCCTCCTCATCGTGATCTCGTACGTCATTAGGGATCTGATGAGCTCTTCGACCGGCATGTTCTTTACATCCTTTGCTTCTTGGATTGCCGTCACCTTTGGGGCCCATGAGCTCGGAAGGACCCATAGAATCTTCTTGACCATTGCTTCAGCTGAAACATCATCACCAAGAGATTTTCTACCATTGCAAAAGTCAGTGAAGCGTGTAAAAATTTCAGAAATATACTCATTTGGAGGCATTGAAAAAGATTCAAAGTCTTGTCTATACATATCTAATCTGGTATCTTTGAATTTATTAGTGCCTTCATGGGTCACTTCTAAAAGCTTCCAAATTTCATGTGAAGTGGTGCAAGTGGTTACACGATTAAATTCATTTCTATCTAACCCGCAATGAAGAGCATTCATGGCTTTGCCATAAAGCTCAAAATTCTTAATATCGATGGGGGTCCATTTGGATTCGTCGGGGGAAGACAAAGAATAACCTTGCATGACAATTTTATAAATGGGATAGCCAATGCTTCTATGAAAAGTAGTCATGCGGGTTTTCCAATAATTATAGTCGGTTCCATCAAAAAATGGAGCACGACCCAATGAAAAGCCTTCGGGGGCGAAAGAGGTTGAGGCCATCAAAAAGGATCTTTAATTTGAAACTGGTTTAGGGAATTATTCAAATTTCCCTCTGACACCAATTGTTAGGCGGAGAAAAAGAAGGAATGATGGCAAGAGGGGGGGTGAATTGCCTTTTAAAAAATGATTAACAATTTTAAAATCAATGTAAAGAATGCAGCGGAAAGAAAGGGGAAATCACACAAGAAATTGATAACGGAGTTCGGCCAAAACCCGTCCTACGTCTCCGCTCCCAACTCAACCGTTGAGAGATTCCTACCGCTTGCTTTTCAATGGTTTTAGCAAGAAACCCACTAGGCTTTGAGGTAGCACTAGGACCTATTACAGCTTGCTTTTGATGGTTGAGCAAGAACCCACTTGCTTTCAATGGAATAGCAAGAACCCACTAGCCTTTTTAACGGGTGAAGGCTCGCTCAACGAAAACTCAAGCCTTTTAAAAGGAAAGGCTTGACTAACCTCTTCACACCATAATGGTGGTGTGAGAACCCAAAAAAAGGGAGATGAATAAAGAGATTGGGGTTTGTAGGCACAAACCCAAATTTAAAGCTCAAAAAAAAACAATAAAACCATAATTGAGGAGAAGCCTTGGGCGCCAATTGGATAGATGGAGTTGAAGACGTGCACTCCCAAGCTTCTTGGATGATGCTCCTTGGATGCGGAATTGGATTGGAGCAGTTGGAAGAAGACCGCCGGAGGTTTTCCAAATGATGGAGAAATGTGTCTGTTGGCTTCACAAGAGTTCCGGCTATGTTGCTTAGGCTTCCGGGGGTTCAAGGTCCTTTATTTATTGAGGGGGAACCCTCATATGGCCGTTGGAGGCCTTCGGAGCCGTTGGAGAGGCTTTCGGAGCCGTTGGAGGCCAAGTGGACAGGCTGTTCAATAGCCCAACAGCTAGTTTGACTGCCTCCACTGGCTGACCGGTACAGGGCCACCGGTTGGCCAGTGCCGTGAAAAAGGATGAGGATTTCTATCCAGGGGCCACTGGCTGACCGGTAAGGAGGCCACCGGTTGGCCGGTGCCTTGGCAGTAGCTCTGCCTTCTGTGCAGGTGCCACCGGCTGGCCGGTGCTGAGGCCACCGGTTGGCCGGTGATGGGGCAGTGGCTCTGCCTTCTGCCCAGGGTCCATCGGTCGACCGGTGGTGAAGCCACCGGTTGGCCGGTGGACTGAATTTCAGTCCAGTTTGGCTTTTTGCCTTCTTGTCCTTCTTGGCCCAATTCCTTGGCCACTTGAAATGATTCCTATCATCCAAAAACACTTGAAAAAGGATTAGAAAAATATGAGGGTGATTGTGATCATGAAAATAAAACCTTGAGGGGTTCGAGAGGTACAACAAAAGTGAGATGAAAAATCCCTTACGAAAACTCGGCAGCCAAACAGCGCCACATAAAACATCCAAAAGGATTTATGAGAGAGAATGGGGTCTCTCATCACATGAACATAAAAATTAAAGTAGGAGTAATATAAAATAACATCCCAATCATAAGAAATATGAGCTTAAAAGAAATTACATAAAAGAGTGTACTTAAAAAGAAAGAGAGTTGTAGAATCCCTTACCTCGGGTCCGACTTGATTCGATCGTTCTTTAACGTCCTGAATAATAAACTTGAGTTAATTTCCACTTTATTAAGAACCTTTTTATAGTTCCTTATTCCTTTTATATATCTTATTTCAATGTTATAAACATTATTTAATCATTTATGTTAATAATGTTTGTTTTGTCGATATTTGGTTCTTAAGTCGAAAGTGGTCTTCTTACAATTACATGTTGTTCATGTGGCCAAATGTTTATTATATCCAGAATTGTATTCATTATGTAGATATCATATATGTAATATATATCCAGTACAGGCATGCATTTATAACATTACATAATCATTTAGAGGTAAGAAATGAAATGCACCGTTCATGGAGACGGTAAGCCGTACGTACGCATGAACGCTACTTTCATTTCTATTTCATATTTTATAGAATGGAATAATAATGATATAAAGGTATATTATAATTCCAGTATAATATCATATATAATATCATATTTCCGTCCTTTATACATCCCACATAGGGTATTTAACGAATCAAATCACTTTGAGGGGGCGGTAGTCCGCACTTCCTTAAATGAAGATATCGCGTATACCCATAATGGAAGCCATAAAGGTAAGACAAAAATGAAAAATACAGAAGCATAAATAAAACATAAACATAATATATATCATATATAAAAATAGTGACATCATAATGGCCACCTTTGAAGTTGTTAAATGAGTATTGAACAATCATCGTTTCGGGAGGCAGAATTTCACCATCCACGGAAACCGTATGTTCTTTAACCATTTGATGTAGTTGTGTGAGAGTGTAGCTCGAATAAATATTATAACAACATCCTAGTATATTGAAGATACAGGTTTTGTTACAAATGAAATAAATAAAAAGAGTTTAGGGGGGGTGGAGAAACAAAATAAAACAAATGAACATGAGAGAATGAATTACCTTTAAAAGTGTAACTCCTTTTGATTTGAGCCTAAAGGCTTCCTTTGAAAGGATTCTGCCCAAAGGGAATCCTCTAGGATGAGGAGAGGGATTTGGGGAGGGTAAATGGGCAGGGGTTGGCCGAGCCAAAGGCTTGAGGAGTGTGAGAAAAGAGGTAGAGGTGGGGGCCTTTTATAAGAGGAGAGGAGGGGTACTTTTGGAAAGTAAGAAATATTACATTATTTGAAAATGTGTTTCGGTTTCAAAAGGTCCCACATTGATATAATTCGTGGATAAGGTGATAAGGCTTCGAAATCCACTCATCCAATTGGTTTTGGCCATGTGTAGGTTGTAGATGTTTCATTATCTTTCCATTTTAATTAAATCGTCAAATGATGATGTCATCGCTGCATCATTATTATGTCATAAATAATTTAATTTCTTTAATGTCTAAAAATTATAAAAAAAATACTATGATATAGGAAATATTTTTATCTTACCAATGACTATTTATAATCAAAATTTGGACTTGTATAACCCCACTTAAAAAGTGTTTTCGTAAAACATATTATGTTTGTGTCATTTTCATTTCAACATTAAATAAAAAGTAATTTATGTCATTTCCCAACAAAAGTGGATCCATGGGGTCCCCAAGTTGACCCATGGCTTGTCATGGTCGGCCATGACACAACCAATGAGGTTGGGACATGCGTCAAGTTCATTTCATTTTATTAAAGCATTATTTTTACCTTAAACTACACTAATTACCACTAATCGCGATTAAAAACTTAATAAGTTACTATTCACCAAAAAATTATTTTAATCTCATTGAACCACATTTTACTTCTTAATGACAACCATGTATGTCGGATTTTTGAAAATCAAAACACAATGATGGCAAAATTTCATTTAAACGGAAAATCAGTTTTTATAAGTACCACTTAGTGGTTTCACTATTCATCAAAAATTGAAGTTTTTCAGAAAAATCCCAAAAATTCACCCTAAGCTATAATTGATATTCCAAATTCAAAAATGAAGTCCGTTTTAAAAAATTCATAAAATATTAGTCACATTAATTAATTTAATAATTAATTCCCGCTGTCAGCGCAAATAGCGTGTTTTCATAAAACAATAAGTATCAAAAGATTGACACTAGTTTAAGTCTGATTTCAAAGTGAAATTAATTCCAATGACCACTATTGGATTTAATGGTAAAAATATTTCCAAATTTCACTTTAAAACCAATTCAAAATATTATCTAATCATATAAATAAATTATATTAAAAAGAGGTTTTGAATTAAAACACAACATTTTACACTATTCATGAAAAAATGAACTTTATCGGAAAAATACCAAAAAATTACACAAAGTAAAATTTGATGTCCCGATTATTAATAAGAGTTTTATTTGGTCCAAAAGAATGTTTAAGAGTGAACAAAACTATATTTAATGACGGTTCACCATCAAAAGGCGATAAGTGAACCTTTAGTGAAAACTAGGGCATATATGCCTAAAATTGAATTCTTTCCGTATTTTAAGCCTCTATCCTTTATTGGATAAATGTAAAAACATTTAAAAACATATATAATCATATTTTAGTTATTTCTATCCATTCCCGCCAATACAACGGCTATATGTTAAATACCATTTAAAATAAAATTATTTTATTATTAGAGTGCAACGTAAGATTCCCAAGAAACTCGTTGTTGCGTGTTGGGTACGCCATCGAGCATAGCATCCCCTTTAAAGTCATATTAATATTTTATTCACAAATATGGACAAATATGAAAATGTCATATTCTTTATTTACATGGGGTGTTACATCCTTCCCCCCTTTTGGGAATTGCATCCTCGCAATTTTAAAATTGCGCTTGGAAACATCCTTGAACGTCCCACATCGGAACAAGAGTCGGTAAAACAATAACTTTAAAATAAAGAAAGATAAGCACAGAGGTCACCCGAGTTAACCCATACTAGGATTCCAAGTATGAAAATATGGACATGGAGGAAAAAAAAGGGTCATGTTCTGATGGGGAGTGATAGAAAACACGTTTAGGAGAAAGTTAACCACGAGAAAATCACAAACTTGTGATGGGTTAAACGGTATTCGATTCCCCAGTAGGAAAAGTTAATAGACAACATTTTTGTTTTATGGAATTTATTCATAAGGAAACATAATCACTTATCATGTTGACTTTCAACTTTTAATAGAATCCTTAATCAAACTCATATTTTTTTTTTCCAAAAAACGAGTATTTAGGGAGACTTGTTCGCACTAAGAGTACTATAATCAACTTCTAGTGAATCACCTAATCCCCAAAAGAGAACTATATACATCCCATGTATTTAGGCTTTAACCAAAACCAAAACCAAAAAGGTTATTACAAGATCAGATAATCCAGAAAAGGATAACCCCTTATAAAAAGAAAATCTATTCTTAATCTCCAAAATTTGTCCAACAAAACCCAGAGTTCAACGAGGACCATCCGATAAACAATTTGTCCATTAAATTCTTCAAAGTAAACCAAACTAATATTGAAACCCAAACATTTTAAGGATTTAGTCACATATTCTTCCATGTTAAATCGTAACATTTATCTCCAAACAACATCATTTTCTCCTAAAGTCTCGTATTGAAAAGTAATTATCCTAATCACATATCCTCCATGATAGGTTAATCATTTTCATAAATAACCCAAAATCATCTTACTCTTAATTAATAAAATCATATAACCAGAAAGAATCAGTCAAACTAACCAGGGACTTCACGTAGTCCAGTGGTAGGCGGTAAATAACAGTCGCACTTTGGTTGTGGGTTCGATTCCTGCAGCTTTGTCCGACGCGACGGGTTGTCACACGGTCTGCGTGTTGTCCTTTTTCCAAAACTATATAATTCTTAAAACATTCCCCCAAAATGAGATAAAATCTTCAAGAATAATCATAACATATTTTAACCTCAAGTTTATCTCATTCCTTTCGTTTTCCATCATATCATAGAGTAACCCATAATTACCTAAAAAGTAAGGATCATATAAACCCTAATGGTTACCTTAATAATTATAACCTGAATTTCCACATCGAGTTGGCCATCTCGTACATGATGCATTAGAGAACTCACCAAGGTTGAAGTGGTTGATCATGACTCCTTGATAGTTGGTTTAGAACAACCATGTGTTTCCTCATTGAATCCCCCATTTTATCTAGTATTTTAATCATAGAACCACCATGGTTTCCTTCAAACCTGTTGTCTCTTTGGTGCCTGCTAGATCCATACATTCACTAAAAACAGAAAGGTAAGTGGGAGTATATCAACATAACCATCATTTACTAATGAGGAAGATAAACACTAAGATACACTTACTCATTCAGTTTATCTAAAACTAGGACTCTTTCTGAAATCCTAACCATTATGGTAATGTCACTTATGCTTAAAGAATACCCTAACCTCTAAAGATATCTAAACCGACCTTTGATACCAACTATAAGGCCCCAGCCTTAAACCTTACTTAATCTTGAGTTATTACAAGATTACACATTGAGGATCTTTTCAGGTTTAGAGTTTTAGAGAATTAGATCATGAAAATAGCATTACATTCCACATTTAAACAAAGTGGTTACATAAAAGACTGTATTCATTATTCCCATCAACGGAAACATATTGAAAATAACACATGGATTCTCTCTTAACACATCCTTGACTCTATCATCTTATCATGTACCTTTCCCTTGACCTGAAAAACATTTCAAAAACATGGGATGAGCATAAAAAGCTCAGCAAGGGATATAAAAATATGGAAAGGAAACATGAGTTCATATATACATAAGAATGAAATCATAATCTACTCATAAAACATAGGCACCTTAAACTACCTTATCAAATCATGATTAAATCATAGAAATCATAAGACATAAAGGTAACTTGAGGCATTCATAACATTTTTACATAGGGAGTAACCCTCTTGGTTACGTTTGGAATACCCATCACAGTATATTCCCTAAAATCTCTTCGGAGAAACCTTAACGTTTCACTCCTTCACGTTACCCAATGCATTGGAGAGCTATATCGGGCTCACCCGCCCTTAGTCTATCACGGAACCACCTGTCTTCATAATAATGCCCAAGAAACATAACATAAACGTATCACATAAAACATGCATAAAGGAAACAAAATATTTCCACATTTCAATCACAATATATCATAAATATATTGATATAATAGAATCATTTATCAAAACCATTTTCAATACCAAAATACATAAAAGAGTATATGGTATTTATTTTATTTTAAAAACATTACGGCTTGTTGAGGAAGCCAAAGATCAAATAATACTCGCGGCGACAGAAAAGGTCGTTGTCACCGCATACGTTAAAAATAACATTCCTTTTTTTCTTTTAGTAAATCGCTTCGTAGAAAAAGATTCCTTTTTTATAAAATTAAAAGTCAAAGGGTTTTATACACCGTATAAAATAAAGTTGTGTATAAAATGAAATATGCCTCAATGAAAGGAGATTGAGACGAAGTCCCTTACAAAGAAGGTATCCTTAAATTAAGGACAAATCAATCTCGAAAATATGTGAGACAAATATAAATACACCCAATATAAGTGGATATTAAGTGTAGAACAATAAAATGTCATTCACACATATTCAATAGATGACATATTCAATGACTACATGTTGAAC
This sequence comes from Viscum album, assembly GCA_963277665.1. Classification (NCBI taxonomy): domain Eukaryota; kingdom Viridiplantae; phylum Streptophyta; class Magnoliopsida; order Santalales; family Viscaceae; genus Viscum; species Viscum album. The sequence continues at coordinate 1,105,022,710 of OY728126.1, forward strand.
CCAAAGAAATCGAAATTGGGTTAAAAAGTTCCCTTGATAGCCTAACGACGTCACATCAAAATGAGTTGATGAGAGATAAAAAGAGTATCTCATCACTTGGACACAAAATTTACATCATTAAGGATATATGAGAACATATCCCAACATAACAATATGTAAATTAAAAGACCCAATAAAATAAGTCTTTTAAAAAGAGGAGGGTGGAAGGTTCCCTTACGGACTTGGGTATCTTTCAAAACATACACCCCATGAAAGAAGGGCAATAAATCATTGATGTAAATACTCATAAACGAAAGTATATTACACAAAGAGTAGAATAATGGGAAGTACATACACCACTAAAAGGAAATTGTGGCAAATGTAGCATAGATCTCACGGGGATAAAAGTGAGATGAAAAATCCCTTTCGAAAACTCGGCAGCCAAACAGCGCCACATAAAACATCCAAAAGGATTGATGAGAGAGAATAGGGTCTCTCATCACATGAACATAAAAATTACAGTAGGAGTAATATAAAATAAAATCCCAATCATAAGAAATATGAGCTTAAAAGAAATTACATAAAAGAGTGTACTTAAAAAGAAAGAGAGTTGTAGGATCCCTTACCTCGGGTCCGACTTGATTCGATCGTTCTTTAACGTCCTGAATAATAAATTTGAGTTAATTTCCACTTTATTAAGAACCTTTTTATAGTTCCTTATTCCTTTTAGATAACTTATTTCAATGTTATAAACATTATTTAATCATTTATGTTAATAATGTTTGTTTTGTCGATATTTGGTTCTTAAGTCGAAAGTGGTCTTCTTATAATTACATGTTGTTCGTGTGGCCAAATGTTTATTATATCCAGAATTGTATTCATTATGTAGATATCATATATGTAATATATATCCAGTACATGCATGCATTTATAACATTACATAATCATTTAGAGGTAAGAAATGAAATGCACCGTTCATGGAGACGGTAAGCCGTACGTACGCATGAACGCTACTTTCATTTCTATTTCATATTTTATAGAATGGAATAATAATGATATAAAGGTATATTATAATTCCAGTATAATATCATATATAATATCATATTTCCATCCTTTATACATCCCACATATGGTATTTAATGAATCAAATCACTTTGAGGGGGCGGTAGTCCGCACTTCTTTAAATGAAGATATCGCGTATACCCATAATGGACGCCATAAAGGTAAGACAAAAATGAAAAATACAGAAGCATAAATAAAACATAAACATATTATATATCATATTTAAAAATAGTGGCATCATAATGGCCACCTTTGAAGGTGTTAAATGAGTATTGAACAATCATCGTTTCGGGAGGCAGAATTTCACCATCCACGGAAACCGTATGTTCTTTAACCATTTGATGTAGTTGTGTGAGAGTGTAGCTCGAATAAATATTATAACAACATCGTAGTATATTGAAGATACTGGTGTTGTTACAAAAGAAATAAATAAAAAGAGTTTAGGGGGGTGGAGAAAAAAAAATAAAACAAATGAACATGAGAGAATGAATTACCTTTGAAAGTGAAACTCCTTTTGATTTGAGCCTAAAGGCTTCCTTTGAAAGGATTCTGCCCAAAGGGAATCCTCTAGGATGAGGAGAGGGATTTGGGGAGAGTAAATGGGCAGGGGTTGGCCGAGCCAAAGGCTTGAGGAGTGTGGGAAAAGAGGTAGAGGTGGGGGCCTTTTATAAGAGGAGAGGAGGGGTACTTTTGGAAAGTAAGAAATATTACATTATTTGAAAATGTGTTTCGGTTTCAAAAGGTCCCACATTGATATAATTAGTGGATAAGGTGATAAGTCTTCGAAATACACTCATCCAATTGGTTTTGGCCATTTGTAGGTTGTAGATGTTTCATTATCATTCCATTTTAATTAAATCGTCAAATTATGATGTCATCGCTGCATCATTATTATGTCATTTATAATTTAATTTCTTTAATGTCTAAAAATTATAAAAAAAAATACTATGATATAGGAAATCTTTTTAGCTTTCCAATGACTATTTATAAACAAAATTTGGACTTGTATAACCCCACTTAAAAATTGTTTTCGTAAACCATATTATGTTTGTGTCATTTTCACTTCAACATTAAATAAAAAGTAATTTATGTCATTTCCCAACAAAAGTGGATCCATGGGGTCCCCAAGTTGACCCATGGCTTGTCATGGTCGGCCATGACACAACCAATGAGGTTGGGAAATGTGTCAAGTTCATTTCATTTTATTAAAGCATTATTTTTACCTTAAACTACACTAATTACCACTAATCGCGATTAAAAACTTAATAAGTTACTATTCACCAAAAAATTATTTTAATCTCATTGAACCACATTTTACTTCTTAATGACAACAATGTATGTCGGATTTTTTAAAATCAAAACACAATGATGGCAAAATTTCATTTTAACAGAAAATCAGTTTTTATAAGTACCACTTAGTGGTTTCACTATTCATCAAAAATTGAAGTTTTTCAGAAAAATCCCAAAAATTCACCCTAAGCTATAATTGATATTCCAAATTCAAAAATGAAGTCCGTTTTACAAAATTCATAACATATTAGTCACATTAATTAATTTAATAATTAATTCCCGCTGTCAGTGCAAATAGCTTGTTTTCATAAAACAATAAGTATCAAAAGATTGACACTAGTTTAAGTCTGATTTCAAATTGAAATTAATTCCAACGACCACTATTGGATTTAATGGTTAAAATATTTCCAATTTTCACTTTAAAACCAATTCAAAATATTATCTAATCATATAAATAAATTATATTAAAAAGAGGTTTTGAATTAAAACACAACATTTTACACTATTCATGAAAAAATGAACTTTATCGGAAAAATATCAAAAAATTACACAAAGTAAAATTTGATGTCCCGATTCTTAATAAGAGTTTTATTTGGTCCAAAAGAATGGTTAAGAGTGAACAAAACTAGATTTAATGACGGTTCACCATCAAAAGGCGATAAGTGAACCTTTAGTGAAAACTAGGGCATATATGCCTAAAATTGAATTCTTTCCATATTTTAAGCCTCTATCCTTTATTGGATAAATGTAAAAACATTTAAAAACATATATAATCATATTTTAGTTATTTCTATCCATTCCCGCCAATACAACGGCTACATGTTAACTACCATTTAAAATAAAATTATTTTATTATTATAGTGCAACGTAAGATTCCCAAGAAACTCGTTGTTGCGTGTTGGGTACGCCATCGAGCATAGCATCCCCTTTAAAGTCATATTAATATTTTATTCACAAATATGGACAAATATGAAAATGACATATTCTTTATTTACCTGGGGTGTTACAACTAATGTCACTGTGTGGAATCTCAATATGATGATTCCAACAACCTATCAATGCAGCATCGGTTCTATTTGTTTTCCTACCCAATATCACATCACCAGCCTCTCTCAGGTTATGCTCTATGATATGTTCTAGATTCAGTATTCCAAAAATGGATGTTATTCAAAATACTTTAACATAACATCATAGGAAATACCATATACCAACCCCAAATTTATTGTCCCTAGAAAACTCATCACCCATAAAAATAGGTTCAAAGCACTAATGACTTGTAATATGGTCCAAATAATCCATAAAAGATTATGCACCTAACTCCAAGTTTATGAACTCTCATGCTCTATCATCCCTCAATATATCATGATATCATTATTCTTATAATGATATATGAATGTACATCTAATCTAGCTCCCAATGATGATTCTTTTGAATAATTACATTCCAATATCTCTTGGTGTAATCATGGAACATTTACAAAGCGAGATTTACCCTCATCACGGGAGGTATCTCGAGATGATAAAAGATAGATAACATGGTGTCTATCCAAGACTCTGTAGCATGTGGTATTTCATCTCCCAAAAACATGGGATGATGTTGTTTCAAGAACTCACACATCAACACTGCCATAGTCGGTGAAGGTTTTATTGCTCCCTGAATGGCTTAAATGAAATGCACAATGCCTTCAAGAAACTGTGTCTCAAATTCAGCGTATAGTACAACAACTTGTACCATAAATGGCACTATTATATGATATAATGGTATCCCATGGACCACCCTCTTAATTTTATTGTTTTCACCACCTTCCTAGAATACGACTGGAGGTTTTCAAGGGATCGTGCCACTACAATGTTAGACACACGACTCAGATAAAGACATTATCAAATTTCATAGTTAAAAAAAGTTATTTCAGTTGGAGAGGTCAAATCAATCATATATTAAAAAATAGACCCTCAAACTACTCCATGAGTCTGGTATGGGTGATTTATAGATCATATAAAATCAAGAGGTACTACCCACTTCCCACTACTATGGTTGGGTTAGGGACACATGTTTTTCTACGAACAATTTAAATTTCTATTTAATTATCATTTATTTTATATTATTGTATAATTAATTTCAAATATTTATAAAAAATGGGAAACCTAATTTCATTCAATAAGCTCCCATACTCATTATGAACCAAAAATACGATGTCCCTCATATCCATACCATAACCCCTTACATCCCATACTACTCATGGTCCATAACTCAACATGCCACAATTGGAATCTTAGGGTGCATGTTGAAGCCTAATCAAGAAAACAAGTATTACATTACATAAATAACTCGAACTACCAACAATGTATTCTCAATCCCTTTCATAAAATTACATGTCACATAGTATGTATATCAATCCTAACACTTATCAGAATAGTATACAATCGAGTAATGCACCCTATATGGCATTACATAATGCATGAAATTATATTTATAATAGGTTCCTAAAATGATGCATGATATGGGATAACATCATCATATTAGGTTACAACATAACATAACCCACAATCTTATTAATAATAACATTACTATTCATTTTCATCACCCAATGGTGGAATCACATTAACAATAATAGTCAAAATATTGAAAACAACAATTTCATTCTCGAAAATTTTGATTTTTCTTCTATGTGGGTTAACTACACCTAGGAAAAGATTATTACCAAATTAAAATAACATTATTTATCTTGTTATTAGTTCCAAAAAATAGATAATTTAGAAAATAATCTATGTAAAACAACTTTTTAACATCCCAAAACAAGGTTCCACTAAAAGGTTCTCGGTTTCTGGTTGGCCACATGGCCTCATGAACATCTCCCCAAATGCCAAAGGCAGCTGAATGGAAGTGAGATCCATGTTTTGTTATTGGGGAGACTATTCCCTCCTCTCAAGAGTATATAACATTGGAAAAACTATATCAGATAAGTAGATACATATAATTAAAATCAGAAAACTATTAAATAATATTGATAGATACAATAAACAATAACAGATATAATATCTTATATAGATGATGATGATACATCTCATGTCTATAAGAATAGCCAAAATAGGTATACATGGTAGATATACAACACATGTAACAAAATTAAAAAGGTACCAAAAATATACCATATAAAATCATGAGCCCCATCACATTCACATGGTCCTCTTAAGCTATGTTGAAATGATGAACATATAGCAGGGCGCTTTCCCTTATACATACATAAAATTATTATCCTTTCAGGTACCCTTCTGTATCATCAACAGGGTGTGAAATATAATTCTATTATGCAACCACCAAAAGTTAATATATAATTATAAAAGTGTACATGCCGTAATAAAATATGTCTGAATTATTTGAATGTAAAGAACATGTCAAGGTATGGGTTCCCACTAACACCAATCCATTGCTATATACTTCAACCATAGATGAAATGTTTCAATATAAAAAATAATTCCTCTAACAATTATAATGAATTTAAATTTGTTAATAATTTCCATTTAATATGTATGTGTTGAGACCTAGAAAGTAGCCCAGCATTCCTTGTATAGATATTTGATCAAGGATGCCAAAAAATTCTATCTATAGGGTATATTTCATAGAAAGAATCCAATGTTATGCATGGTCTTGGAATACTCATCATATAAATAATTCCAATAATTTTTTCATTTAAGAACCTAAGTCTATAGTTCACATTCCTTATTTGTAATATAGGTATCACTCACGGCGAATCTTAAACCAAGAAACTTACAAGCCCATCTTAGTAATTTCTCAAATGAATCTAGGTATCCCTCTAGGTGAGGTATAAAAAAATTTCTATTAGAGTTAGTCCATGGTGGTCTACTAAGGGAGACCATGTATCAACCCGTGGGATGTGAGATCAACATTATATTTGAGTTCTTATATGTAAATCCATCTGGATTTCTAGTTTCACTTAGGTATATAACATTAATCCCATATAAGTCCCTCCTTATCAGTCAACTGGGGAGTCCAAGTGTCACTCACATGTAAGAAAGGCAGAATCCAAATGACATTATAAATGAAATTCGTATATGAAACCACATGTAACAAAAAGAATATATAAAACATTCATTCAATCAACACAATTTTTTATTTGAAGATCTTCAACAGGATCAATTCATTTAAAACACACCTTAGAAGGTGGATATTGGAATATCTAATCTTATATTGATAGACTCTCAATTACTCAAATTTTCATTTAATTATAAGGGAAAATTATTATTAAATAATTCATTCCATGACCAAAACCTAGGGGAATGGTCACCCATCAACTAACTTTTACCAATTCAATATCAATTACAAACACAATTGAAGTAATTGATTTACATCCAATAGAAAAGGGAAAAAATGCACACCTTAAGGAAATCAATTTTTAAAAAAACCCTTGGTGGTCCAATTACCTAAAAAATACATCCATGGGGTGGTTTCAATTAAAGGTTATTATCCACAATTCATTTATAAATGGGATCCTTTATTTACATAGCTCATTCCTATCAATTAAAATCAAGGGATAAATTCTATTTCATGGGAATAAATATGATAATTGAGTGTGTGTAACAATGACATATATATAATCACTCTGAGTTTAAGGAAAAATCATGATACCACCTATACTAGGTCCATAGTGTAGTTATCGCCTGGTATCGGCAATTTATTTGATGAAAATTGGGAGAAAGAATAAGAATAGATGAGAACACTAAAACTATGGCATATTAACCTTCACCTAAAGAGCGCAATTGATACCATCAAAAAAAATAACAACTTAAAATGGTTTGATATCATTTTGGAATGAAACCAGCATGAAAATTGATTCTTGAATCGATCTCCATATGGAGGTTCATTTTCAAAACATTGATTTTTCATCCAAGGAGCTCTTACATTTTTTAGATGTTTTCTACCGAAGGATATGAGAAATTAGGTTTGAAATAAGAACAAATTAAGGGAAAAATCATAATTTCACAAAAAATATAGGGTCAGAGGACTTGGTCGCATGGTTTTCTATACCTTGCATCAACCATGACTATTTTCTGTAGAAAAGGGCACATGACATGGTTTGTTCAGTCAATTTTAAAAACCTTGTGCAATCTATGTCTCTTACCACTATCAAAAAACTTCATACGTGATAGTACACCCGTGCACCAAAAATCGCACAGTTTATCCGAACATGAAGCCTTTAAAACTACATTGGCCAGCCTCTCATTGTTATAAGTAAACATGTCGCATGTCCCACATGGGTTATACTAACTGTGTTTCATGGATTTGTGACAAAAAAAAGTTGGGTTCTCAGTTCCAAAACCATCCCCTAACACCCCATGTTACGTCCAAAACCTTATAGATCATTCATATGTGGTCATATTTAATCATTTTGAAACATAATTGATATAAAAAAAATCATTAGGTAACTTAAGAAGGGTTGATTTATTATATAACATGCATTAATCGGATACATAATGTGACCAATATGACAACAAACGTATATTTTTATATAAAATCGACATTGATTTTTGTAAAAAACGAATATGACATACTGAAAAACGAGAAAACACATTTGGATTGTTTTGATACTTCTTAAAAACAACCAATTAGTCATTTTGACCTGTAGGAATCCACCACACCTCAATCTGATGAACAATGTGATCGAAATTAATCTAATTATTCATTATTGTTTTTAAATTGAAATGTTATTTCAAAAAAATCACTCACTGAAATACAATAGAATGTACTTTTATTGTCTTGAAAATATATAGAAATGTATCATAATTCATTTTGGACATGTAGAAAGTATTATATAATCAAATAAAAACTCAATGTGAATAGTATGACTCAAAATTCATTTTTCTAGTTTGAAATGAAATTTTAGAAAAAAACAAGTGACATACTAAAAACCAAGGAAACACATTCATATTGTTTTTATACTTTATGAAAAAGATTCCTTTTTAATTTGTGATATATAGGAATTTTCCCCACCTTATTATGACACAAAGTGTGAGCGGTATAACTACATGTGTGATATTATATAAAATTGACATTAAAATTAGTAAAAAGAGCATATGACATACTAGAAACTGAGAAAACCCATTCATTTTCATTAAAAAAATTATGACAATGATGCATAACTAATTTTTGATTTGTAAGAATAATCCACACCTCAATACAACAAATGGTGTGATATGTATAACTCTATGTGTGCTTTTTTTAATTTACATTTTAATAATGTCTTATTACATATTAATGTTAAATTTATTTATTTATAGTATTAATAAGATAATATATGTTTTCTTATACATGTTTATTAATTTTCTCATGTACATTTTATTTGTTAAAAAAATGATACCATTGGTGGAATTTTTTGGAAGGTGATCAAGGGGAACCATAGATTATGAAACATTATACTTTTTAAATGTTTTTGGATAATAATTATTAATGTAATCATAAAAAATAGTGTTTTAATTTTATATAATTTTTAATATTCATGATGTAATATATATTTCTATTAAATTATATATCTTTCATACATGTTACAAGTATTTTAAATATTGAGTTGTCATTCAAACAATATAATGTAGCACGTTTTTTATTTATTAGGGCTATTGAATGTGTTGATAAGGGGACCTCCCCTTTACTAGTTCTAGGGACAAAAACACCATTTCAGTACTATTTAAATCCAATTTTTCACTGTTAAATGGAATATCTATTTTATTGATAACATTTAAAAAATTATACATGAGCAGAGGAATAGTTTTCAAAAACAAACGATAGGGTAAAATAATACATGGGTGTATAAAGATGATTCTACCATTACATTGCATAGTGATATTACCATGACCATTGGTGCTAACATCGGTAGTGGTTCTACCATTGGGGTGGAGAATGGTACGATCATTTCACTAAGATGATATCGTTATAAAATGTGGAAAGAGTTTAGATTTGATTCCATTAATTCATTCTATTAGTGAAGGAGAGTGACAATGCTACCCATTTTGGACGAACACGTTTCTATTGTTCAAAGGTTAAATGTGCTACCATCAAACTTTAGAACATTGCAGATCTACCCCGATGGGGTTATTCTATTTGTTTTGAAATTCTACTATTAAATAATGGTTCTACAATCACATTCTAGTGAGAAATATTAGGTGACCAAATTTGAAGCTGGAGAAACTGCTTGTATGGAAGAAGAATACTCCATGCATGATGAAGCGATTGGTGGAATGATGTTCGACTAATGTTTCTCTACACCAGTGTTAGGTCATTTCTACTATTCTAGAGATAATTCTATAGAATATAAGTGTGTATGATTTGTGAGGGTATGTTATTGATAGATATAAGAAGGTATGATCGAGTTGTTAAGCATTATGTTGTCTAGGGATTAGTTTCATAGTGCAGGCAAGTGAATGAAGTACATGTCCAGGAAAGAATCAAAGTAGTGTAGGTAGGGTTAGTAGAATAATGATAAAGAGTGTATAAAAGGATTTAGAATTATGTTGTTCATTTCCCATTGTGGTGAAAAATTTCCACCGTACATAGGGTGGAGATTGGGTTCCATTGTTTCATTTTGATGTGAATCTTAAATCACAATGGGGAGTGGTATATTAAGCTACCATGGTTGAGCTGCTTGTCTATTTGTTGTGATACTGTGAGAGTAATAGAGGTGAGATACTAAAACCATAGAGGGAGAAGCTACTATGGCATATTGAAGAGTGAGTAATAATATTTTCATGAATTCAAATTATATATTGTAAAAAAATTTATATTTCCAAAAAAATAAATGACATGTGATTTCAATATATATCAAAATATATATCATTGAAATATAAAAGATTATGAATTCTAAAATGTCCAAAATTCCAATGTTTGGACATTATTTACAGAATTACATCTACAATTTCAATCTTTCATTTAGTTTAAATAAATTTTAAAAAATCTATTTTCTATCCAATTGAAGGAATATTCTGTGAATATGAGATATATAATTCATTTATAAAAGAATAACTAAATAAAACATTAAGAAATATAAACTAAAAATAATATACAAAACAAAAAAATAAATTTTGTTCAAATAAATATAATAACATCATATATATTGATTTATAATATTTCAAAATTTAATAAAATTTATAAAAACATATTATCTTTCATATGAAATAAGAAATATAAAATTTTTATCACTATAACTCAACAGTTAATAAAAATACATTATACTAGAAAAACAAATATCCATTAAAAATTGGTTAAGATTAAAGAATAGGTGGGATTATAATAAAATATAAACAAACATGTAATCAAACAAAACTAAAAACATACAAGAATATGAATAATTAATATCCCCCTTTATGTTTGATTCAAAAACAAATAAAACATTTGTTTCTAATTTTTTTAGATAATTAATATAAATTATAAAAACTCACCCTATACATATGAAATAATTAAAAAATTAATCTTCCAACATCCCAAGATCAATTTATTGTTCAAAGTGAACACAGTCTAATGGATTTGTGAATATTTCTGCAAGATTATTCTCAGTAGGGAAAATTTCTAAAACAATATCATCTTTATTCACAAGATCTATAACGTAATTTAAATCATAGTTCAATATTCATCATTCAGTAATGTTGTAAGGTATTTTTTGAAATTGAATGAGTATATATTTTATCATAATAAATAAGAAATTTACAAGGATAAATAAAAAAAATCAAATAAATTATTATAAATCGGTATCATTTGATCATAATAGCTAGTAACAGAGATGTTATAAGATTTATTAGTATATAGATAAATTGATATTTTTTTAAATACCATGATATTAAGCTTTATCAAAGCATGTGGACCATAATAGTGGTAATTTTAATATCGATTCTACAAAATCAAAAAAAAAAAAATTGTCAGAATACGATATTAAATAAACCAAATTTTTTATTATGATAAAAAATTATCAATTACCAGTTCTTTGAACATATCTAAATATTCGTTTCACATCTTTAATATCAATCTCTTCATGATCATCTTGAAATATTTCACATATAGAAACTATAAATATGATATCAGATAATGATATTGCTAAATAATAAATGCTACCAATCATGACTCCATTAAATCAAATATTAATATATTTATTAGATCAATCATTACCTAATTTATAACCTTCACTCATATAAGTTTTCATAGACTAACAATATTCAAGATGAAACCATTTAAGTAAAACATTATAATACAAAGACAAATTAATAAAATATTCATCTTTTATTTGAGAAATTTTATTTCCAAGAAAAAAATTAATTCTTAATTACACTCATTTCAATATTAGATTACATCAATGTATAAAAATCATTAAAAATGAATCCAATAAAAAAACGAAAAACAATATCATCTAACTAAATTTTAAAAATTAAAATATCATTATAAATTATTTTTATAAAAAGTATAGGATCAACGTTAACATTATTAAAACTATTATTTAATTGAAATAAGTAATGTCTTTAATTCCACGATGAGGTTATTATTTGAGACCATATAATGATATAGACAATTTAAAAACAAGATTAATAAATTTTTTATTTTCAAAAACAACAATATAGGAAATGTTGGCTATACCCATGGTCCTGTACAAACAGTTTGAAAAAACGATTAGCATAGATGGTCTTATCTCAATGGATAAACATAACTATTGGGATAAGATGATTTTATCAATATTATCCCAATGATTTTTGAAAACTGTTAGGATAAGTAACTGAGTACCAATAGTTTTTTAAAACAATTTTTATAGAGATACCTATACCAAAAATTTTAATAAAATTTTGTAATAAGCCTTCCAAAAATACACACCAACATGAGTGCCCCTTATCCAATAGAATTCTCATCCAAAACCGTAGACACAACATTAAAAATTCCTCATTATTCCCAACTGCGATGATCTATCATGTGTTCTTTCTTTTATTTCATTCTTCTTCAATAATAAATCACTGACTTCCAAAGGATTTAGGTTTTATATCAACCATTAATTTCATTTTTATTATAGGTCTAAACCACAACAATTTTTTTTGTGTGAATTTAATTTCTTCTGATATGTCTAAATCTGGTTGTAGTTAATGAAACAATGATTGTTCATACTTATATTGAAGAATAATCTTTCAATTTTATAGTTATCCATTTATTATTTATTTTGTCTCTACATGATCAATAAAATTTCAGTTTTTCATTGGATTATTTTCATACCTAAAATTCTGTGGAGGGATTGCTTTTTGGGGGTTCTTCTAAACATTATTTTTGTGTTCTGTTTTTTTTCGAATTTTGTATCCTAGAGGAGTGGTAAGCCTCAAGTTGTTTTTTTACCTAGTTTTTTTGTAGTTCCTTGATGCATGTTTTGTTTTTTGACACAATACAAGACTAATATGGGGTAGATTAATGGAAAATGAATGAATTTTGAAAATAGTCTTACACTAGTCCATTTCGAAGGGGAGATTCACTAGGGAGACTCTATATATGTCCTTTATTCCTTGATTATTTAGTCTGTCATTTACAACTCATTTAAATAACATCCTTTGGTAATTATATTTCATCTGCCACTTTATCATTATTAAATACTTGGCCCTTGATAGATAAGTCACATTATTCTATTCAACTCTATATATATCATATTAAAATATATAATTCATTAATTTTAATAATTGGTAATTGAACAAAGTGGAGGGAACACACAAGTCACAATCAATATAAAAATTTTTATATTGTTAAGGTATTGGTTTACAGGACTGCTTATCATATAAGAAATGAATTTCTCATGCCGTGCACCATGTAGTGCTAACTTTGTAGGACTTTCCAATTTTACCGGTTCTTTACATCACACATGGGGCCATCTGCCATTACAATAACTAATAGAAACTAATTTAATCATTTATAATAAGTAATAAATTTATTTTAAATTGTTGTAAATACTAATCAATCCACCAAGTGACCATACTACACAAAAATTGTGACTAGCCACCTATGGATGGTCTATAACTTACTATATAAACTATCCTAGCAAAAAATCCCTATCACAAAAAATCAGAACCATAATCACATAACTTAAATTAAATTTAAACCCCCAATAAATAAGCATGTTACATACCTTCAATAAAATATCTTATGATCAGTTTAAAATATCTTCTATTGATATCCTATACACAAGTAACATTAAAAACCTATTGAAATGGGAAGAATCATTTACAATGATATTTCTTATTAAAACTCATTTCCAGTGGTCCAATGAAATGATCAATATAGTTCCCATCTCACCACATCCCACACCATGAAAAAATGGTCCGAATTTAGTACCATACCTCATATAAATTCACTATTGACTTGGAAATGTGTCCACTATAACATCCTATGTAAATAAAAATATAAAATTTTTATATTTATTAAAATTTATGTATTATATAATAATTTTACTTTAAATAATATTTTTATGTTCAATGGAGTACTGAATATGCAACAACTGGTTTCTTTTAAATCTTACGTTGCAGACTACGTTGAGTTATACTGAATAATAATAATATAGTATTATTATTTTAAATGGTAGTTATTGCATAGCAGTTGTATTAGTGGGAATATAAATAACCAAAGACAATATTATTACACATGTTTGTTAAATGTTATTAATGTTATCTAATAAAATTTAAAGGCTTAAAATGGGAATTAATCTAATTTTAAACATAAATTCTTTAATACTATTTAAAAGGTCGACTTACCACCTTTTGATGTCGAACTCTCATTAAATCTCGTTTTGGCCACATTGATATGTTCTAATTGACAAAATAAAATTCTTATTTAGAATTAGGACATCAAAATTTACTTTGGGTAAATTTTTGGTATCTTTTTTATAAATTTTTTTAATGAATAGTGAAAAATATTGTATTTTATTTCAAAACTGAATTTTAATATATTTTATTTATATGGATAGATTATATTATTTATTGGTTTTAAAGTGTAATTATGTTATATTTTTACCATTTAATACAATTTGGGTCATTATATGTAATTTAACAATGGAATTGGACATAAACAAATGTCAATGTTATAATAGTTATTAATTCTTTAAAAACATTTTTTGTTTTGACAATGGGAATTAATTTTAAATTAATTAATGCAAATGGTATATTTTTAATTTGGTAAAAGAGACATCTTTTTTGAATTCAGATATCAAATATATCTTAGGATTAATTTTTGGTATTTTTTCTTAAAACCTCAATTTTTGATGAATAGTGAAAACGTAGTGTAGTAGATAAAAATCAACTATTTCTTTTAAATAAAATTTTACCCCTTCTTTGAGTTGAATTTTGAAAATATGACATACATGGTTGTTATCAGTAAGTAAAATGTGGTTTAATAATATGAAATTATTTTTTTTGAATATTAACATTTTAACTTTTTCCGCGGTTAAAGGTAAATATGGTAATTCAAGGGAAAAATAATATTATAATTTTATTACATTACCATAACACTTGTCCTAACATTATTATATGAGTCATGGATGACCAATAAAATCATTGGGTGAACTTTTTGGCCCTTTGGAAGCCATTTGGGTAAGATAGTGACATTAATCACTTTTTATTTTAGGTAAAAATAAAAATATCATAAAGATGTATTGTTTTGATAAAACAATTTTAATGTAGAGTTATATAATTGAAATATCTGACTGTAAATATTAATTATAAACTTAAAAAGATTTTTTACATCATGGTATTATATTTATAATTTTAAGACACGATATAAATAATTTTTTTATGACACAATAATGATGAAGTGTTTACCTCTTTAATGAATGATTTAAATAAAAAAGAATATACAAAATAAAACAAATATCCAAAACCTGTCCAATTTTACTGGATGATATTATTTCAAACCAAAGTCATCTTTCCTTTTACTTTAATATGTTTTGGACCTTTAGAAACTGAATATCATTATACAATAAAATCATATTTTCAATCATTTCTAAAGAGCCCATCCTCGACCTTATAAAAAGCCCTCCCTATAACGCATTACTCACACATATAAGGCCCCATGGATCATCCAACCTATACCCAAATAAACTTTCAATATCCCACTATTAACCTTAAAAACCTTACCTTAGGCATAAGGGACTTCAATAAATCATTTTGGTTCAAACCAAATGAAGTTACCAGATATAATGGTAATGTCTTCTCGTAAGTTCTTTTCTTTAATTTTACTTATCCAACCCCTTATACTCTTTTTATTTTTTTCTTTTATAACAAAACCAGTATTTTTAAAATAATTGATTGTTTATATGATAAGGATTTAAACTATACATTCACACACCTCCATTTAATGGGGAAAAACATATTGTATCTATGGATGGTGAACTATTGTCTCACGAAAAGATGATTGTTCAATCTTCTCCTACCACCACTTATGGTGGCCATTAAAATGGAACTTTATTTACATGTGATCTATATTATATTTATATCATCTCTTAACTTCTGTATTTTTCATTTATATCAGACATTTATGGTTTTCTTAATGGGAAATTACGATAAATTCTTTCGAAGAAGTACACACTACCTCCCCCTCAATGTGATATGACTCGCCCATGCCATACGTGGAACATATAAAATAAGGTATTAATGAAATTTTTTATGATATTATACTGTAATTTTAATATAACTATGTATCATTTATTTTTCATTCCATTAAATATAAATTAGAAAATAATGTAGTGTTCATGCGTACATACGACTTACCGTCTCCATGAACAGTGCATTTCATTTCTTACCTACAAATGTTATGTACTATTATAAATACACACACACAGATATATATATATATACTATATATATATATGATATATATGACATATAAATAATTAATATCATTATGTAGAAAATATACTTTTGACAACTTGAACAACTTGTAATTATAAGAAGATCAGACTCATATACCAAATATCGACAAAATGACCATTATCAACTTAAATGATTGAATAATTTTTATAACAAAGTATTAAGTGATATAAAAGGAATAATAAAAAAGAAAAATGTTTTTAAGATAGTAATAATTAAATTTATATTATTATTTATGATATTTACAGAAAAAACTAGTCATGTCAAAAATGAGGTAAGGGGTTTCTTATCTCAGTTTTAATTCTATGAGATTTCAATTGTTTTCTACATATTTATTGAATGTGGTGTATTTTTTAGTGCCATTTGATATATATTATCATTATTATCTCTATATTCATGGTATTCTATGATTATATTGGTGGTAATTATCTTTTCTTCATATGACTCAATTGATTACAATGTGGTAAGGTGTTTTCATCTCCTTTCTTATTCCTATGAGATTCGTGGTATATTGCCCCTATTTATTTTTGTGTGGTCTATGTACTGACCATGATTGTATTATTTGTGTAATATATATATATATATATATATATATATTAATTTATGGGTATTTACATTTTTTATGATCCTTCTTTCATGGGATCAATGTTTTGTATGTTACCAAATCGGTAAGGTAATTTCTGATTTCAATTTCCTTTCATTGGATTTTAAACATACTTAATTGATTATTTTACTCCAAGATAATGTGTGTAATTAGTATTTATTTATTAATATATTAACCTCCACTCTGTTTTCTAGGGATATAAATTTGATTCACATAATCACCCCAATGATAAATTCTCACGTAATTGAGATGAACTTGATAATGGTAATCTTAAATCAATTTCCATTCATTTAGTTAAACATCCAAGTAATTGGTTTTTTTTAACAAAAATATGTGGGAATGTCCGGTAATTTATTTACACTGAATATATAATCATATTGAGTGTATATATATTTGTCACACATTATTATACAATTTTTTTATCCTTAATATAAGGACACGATATTGGTAAGGGATTTCATCACAGTCATCTTTCATGTAGGCATATTTTAGATTCTACACAACTTTCTTTTATACAGTGTATAAAAACCTTTGAATTTTCATTTCATTCAAAGAGAATATTTTCACTACAAAGTGTTTTACTAAATGACAAAAAATAATGTTTCTTTTTAATATAAGTGGTTCCAACGACCACTTCCTCCGTCGCGGGTATTATTTTTTATTTGTCTTCCCTAACAAGTCATTATTTTTTTAAATAGAAAATAAATACCATATACTCTTTTACATATTTTTGTATTTAAAATGGTTTTGTTAATTTATTTAGAATAAATATTTTTATTGAAATTTGGAAATTTTATATTTCATTTATGTTTGTTTTATGTGATATGATTATGTAATGTTTCTTTGGAATTAATTACATATATGGGTGGTTCCATGGTAAACCTAGGGCGGGTGAGCCTGAGATATCTCTCTGATGCATTGGGTAATGTGACAGAGGTAAAAATTAATGTTTATTCTAAGATTTTTTGGGAATATACTATGATGGGTATTCCAAATGTAACTCCCTCTATAGCAGTGAAAGCTACAATGTAAGTATCTTATGTATGACGCAAGTTACCTTTATGATTTATGATTTATTTGTGTTATTCATAAATCTTATTATTTTGTGAGGTATGTTAAGAGCTTATTTTAATTGTTGAAGATTATGAATTCATTTATTAGTTTTTATTTATTCACTAATGTTATTTTCCTTGTTTTAGAAACCTTACTGGACTTTTTATGCTCATACCATGTTTTTGAACTGTTTTTCATTGGACTTGAAGTAAAATAGGGTCATGGATGGGATAAAGGAAAAGTTGTGATGTTTAAAACATGGAACATAAAATGTTTATTTTATTTTATGTGTTTTTATTTTATGAAAAAAATGTATTGAATAGATGTGTCTACTTTGTAATTTTTGAGATGAAATGTAATAGTTATGGCCAATTTATCTAAAACTCTAATCCTGAAAATATCCTCAATGTGAATTAGTAACATAATTAAAGATTATGTAATTATTAAGGCTGTATCCTTATAGCCACTTACCAATAAGTGATCCCACACACACCAATTAATTATTCCTCAAAATTATAAACTACATTATTAAAAAACCTGTAGCATTGAACACCATATTTTAATAGATTTTTATAGTTGACACATCCCATTATACATAAATGAACTGGTTTGGACTCCTCCATCATACCTTCATCAAAAATTTGGCATCTTCCATTGAATCAAAAGTAAACAACTTATTTATTATGTCATAACTATCATGATCCCAAAATAAGAATCAATTCTCCTCTAATTGGACACATAGGCATTCCTCTCATAATAGAGAGTTATCTAAACACGTAAATCCATTACCCATCCATGAATTAGAGAGAAGAAATTATTATAAACATACAAAATAAAAATTTTAATTAGGTTAGTACTCTCAAATATAAAATTATATGCTCCTCACTATATGGTTATCCTAATATTGCCCCATGAGTTGAAATTCAAATGGTTTCAGCATCACACAAGGGTCACTCTTGCTGAGGCAAGACCAACATCCTTTCATTAATTGATCATTATTGTCCCCTGAATTATTATTTCCATATCATTGAACCCATTACATATTTCAACAGCCACTATATTGATATAAAAACTCATACATTAGAATATCATTCTTTTCATTGATCTTAATGTGAGGAAGGATTCACTTTTACAGACCTACATATGAGAAGCCACTAATTATGGACTTATCCAACATAACTTCATAGTCTATGTGTGATTTATAAGATTCTTATCTAGAAATAGAAATCATTTATATATGAATTTATTGATGAAGAATACCATAAATATAAATTTTAATAGAATAAGATAAAAAATACAAATACAAATTATAAACACAACTTTGTGTACTATTATGTATCATTATTAGTCATTTATGTAATGAGATTTAATATAATGGGTTTATATTTATAGTATTTTGTTATATATATAGTATTTTTTTTTGTTTTTATGTTATTTTTATTTGTGTAGACTAGTATTGTAGACATGGTTTACTATAAAATGATCTATTCTCATTTTCTTAATTAATTTTTATTTAACTTCAATAAAATTTAATTTGTTATATGACATGACATATTATATTTTTTTACTAAATGGATAGAATAGGGATGTCTGAAACTGATCAGATCATAGGAAATTTTCAATATAATTTGGAGAGAATTTGAAATTTTGTATTTAATAATGCTTCAAATAGTGGTCACATACACTGCCAAAGTTATAACTATGTTTGAAGATATTGGTAAAGTCATTATGAAGATTAATATTATATAATTAAATATAGTTATAAAGAAAAAAAATACTATTTATGGTATTGTAATTGGGAGAAATGGTAATCATTAAATTTTTATGATCAGAATGGGAGGGCTAGATTGGATGATTTATAAATGATCAGTCTCCATTTATTCATCATCATAATAAATGAAGGATTTAAACACACAAAGAATTTTATTAGAGGACAGAAGATTAATATACTGAGAATTTGGATGTTGATAGGGTGAGTAAATTATAGCATGGTTCAAGGACTACAATATATTGGTCATGTGGTATAATGATAAAGATGGAATTTTTAAACTCAATGTGTAATTGGAATACCATATACGGGATTTCTAATACTGCTATGGATTCTATTTTTATTTATTTGAAGAAATTACTTCTTGAAGTATAGCATATTCCTTCAAACCCATATAGGGAATTAAATTTAGTAGACTAAAATGGATTTGGTAAATACAAAATTTTTCTCTACCGAAATATTTTAACTTATTCTAGGAGGAAACTTCTGAAAAAAATTACTGTATAAAATGTGAAACATCCGAAAGGAAGCCAAATAATGATTGAATACAGTGATGTGTTCCATAGAAAGTAATTTTGCACATTCCATTGATTCCTAGAATCCATTAGATTTTCATGTCTGATAATGTAACAAAAAATGAAATGGAATGGTACCAAGAGAAAATGAAGAAAATAATTAGTTGGTTCATCATGTTAATGGATTTACATGGATGAAATTTGATGCAATATATCTTTATTGTGCAGTTAATGTGTGTAAAATGATCTTGGGTGTACCATGTGACATCTTTAATCTATTTGGGAAGAATCATACTTCACACAACACATGGTTGGTTTTTTACACATTTATAAACATCCTCCATGGATGTGTATAACACCCTAAGCTTCCACATAACGTTTCCCTTTAAAAAATTCAGCAGCTTGCGTTGTATGAAAATTAGAGTTTTAACACACCACGACCAATCAAACTAGCATTTATGAATAGTAATACCCACTTTTTGAAATTTTATAAATTTTTTTTGAAAATGGACTTCATTTTTGAATTTATAATATCGAAATTAGTTTGGGGTGAATTTTTTGTATTTTTTTGAAAACATTCAATTTTTGATGAATAGTGAAAACAATATGTTATTATTTAAAACCGACTTCTTATTAATGTAATTTTTTATTTTATTTTAAATAATTTTTCATCAAAATATATACATACTACCTATATATGTTCAATTTAATTCAGCGGAATAATTTTATAATAAGTTTAGATATTTAAAATTTTATCGAACTTTTTACAGTCTTTTACCCACATTATAGTAGCATTGGAAAATTTGAATAAAACATAACTTTACTGCTTCTCTAAGTTTAATTTAAAAAGTCAAAGAGACATGGTTGGCATCATTAAGTAAAAATTGGTTCAATAAGATCAAAATAATTTTCGGTGAATAGAAAATTTGACTTTTATTTACCACCTTTAAAAGTAGATAGGGTAATTAAAGGAAAAAATGATATTATAATTTCTCTATCACATGTCCTAACTCTATTGGATAAATGTAATTCGACTAAGAACATCCTTATGAATCAAATATGATCCAATTTGGTCCACATGGATTATATTAGAACATTTATTATTATTATATTTAAAGAAGAGTTAAAGGAGTTAAAATCATAATAAAATAAATAAACCATTTTTTATATATGGTTACACAAAATATAAATTCAACTATAAATATTCATTATAAATATAAAAAAATTTCCTACATAATCGTTTTTTAATTATAATTTTTAGACATTATATAATTTAATTTATTTATAACATAATGGTGATGATGTAATTACATTAATAATGAATTATTAAAGTAATTGTTTTTATCAATATCCAAATACAGTTAAATTGAGACATCTGATAAATTACACTTATTTTATATGTTAATATGACATGTTAGGGTTGATTAAATAAATATTATTCAAAGTGATAATATTTTTATGGCTTTAAATAAAATCAAATACTTAATTGTGTCAAATTTGACATTATTGAGTTTTTAAAAAACAAATACTATATTATTAATTGATATAAAATACCTAAAAATATAAGGATTGAAAAAAAGACTTAAATAAGGTTATATATATTAATAATTAACCACTTGTGGTTCTCCTATTACTTTATATTATTTTTATTAACCATATAATATAAATATACCAAGAGACATGGTAAATGTCAAACTATTAAACTAACAGTTAAATCTAAAAGATAAGGTTAATATGGTGACCAAAACCTGTCTAAAACCTATTGGTTGGGAGGTGTTCGACCCATAACCAACTTATCTTAAAACAAGATCACTTTGGTAACAATAGAAAACGAATATTATTTTATTATAAATTAATATTTCAAGCTTTTCCTAAAGTGGACCTCACTTCTCTTTTGAAAGGGCACTTCCCCTTTTCTTAATTTGACATTTGAAATGTAATTTGGCTGGTCCAAGCCCTAACAAAATATCATCCCAACTTTTCTCACTTCAAAATATAGGCCTTAAAATTATTATAAATCCTGCCTAAAACCCCTTTTCATCATCTCAAAAGGAAACACCTGAGGAAGAGGAAATAATTTCACCACCCTCTTTCAAGTTCTTTTCTTCTTCCATTTTCTCTTTATTTGATTTTTCCATACCAAAATAATAACTAAAATACCTTATACATACTCTAATGTTGTTATATATATGGTACAACCATATTATTTATTCTATCCATCCTATAAATTACAAAGTCATCATACGGGCGTACATATGGCTTACCATCTCTATGTTGTGGTATAATTTGTTATTCAAACGTTTCATTAATTGGATGGGTATAATAATGAGTATAAATAATTTATATAATAAATATAATATTTTAATGATTATTTATATATGATATACCATCCAATTACTTACTATTTCATAATCAATATAATGATATTGTCGCTTGTGCGTACGTACGGATTACCGTCTCCACGAACACGATAAGATTCATTCACCATCATAATCATTCAAGAATAATTTTAATTTTATTATTAGATATAACGTTTATGAACATAATATAATTATTTATATGAATTAAATACATAATATCCATAATAAAAATTTCTTACATAACCAATCGTATAATGGAAAATGAATCAGTTAACACCTGAAACGTTGATACTACTGAAATAGTTTTCATAAAGGAATATTATTGGATCATATATGAAATCATATTTATGTATATAGTTATTTTATAATTTAATAACAATTCTTTAACTATTATAAAGTATGATAGAATACCATCGACTAAGGAAAATTACAAGGTAAGGGCTAATTCTACAAATCTCTTTACTTACGAGTGGTTGTTAATACATACGTATATACTGATACCTCATTATCATCCACATCCGTGTTTTATTAAAAATGTAATTCTAGAAATTTTTAATTTTTTCTAGAATATGGGTTAAAGTAATTTATACCCTTAATTTACCACATATGTTTTTAATTGAATCTTCCCATCGTTTTGCAAACAAGGTAATTTATAACCTTCTCCACACAATTAAGGTACAAAATACATTTTTAACTTATAAAGAGGGTGAAACTACTTTATGCCATTATAACATCATCAAAAATTCACATATAAGCTTATATTAAAATTTTCAAAATAAAATATTTGTTTTATAATTATTTTAATTTTAAATTATTTCAAAAAATAAAGAGATATTTCTCTATAAATTTTTTTGATTTCATCTATGTCAACATCATATGATGGATTTTCATCTTATTTGAAGTTGATTTATTATGATAAGAATCTTCCATATTCTATTGAAGGTTTTGTGATATGTCTGTAGGTGGATGTGTTATTTTTACACCATTCATGGTTTATAGATAATGTATTGATATTTCATATGGTAGTTTTAATATGAATTTTTATGTTATGTTTAATCCTTTTCATATGGGGAATGCCCTGGACTTAGTAACTGACAAGTGGAGCCCTCTATAGATCCACGATGCATCGGTAGGTCTCATGAGGAAAACTTGTATTTTTACACAAGTCCCTGAAAAACTCTTATATGTAGTCTTGGCACAAGGCCTTGACTATGTGGTTATGAATTCTGACATTATGCATTCTAACATTATGAAATTGGTTATTGATATTAAATTTGATTCATCGACTAGTAGAACATCCACATAAATAAGTAAATGGAATTATTTGATTTTCCTTTGACATATTATGATGAATTTTAATTTTAAAAGTCTTGTGTTTTAGTCTTAAAAATTACCTTAAATGTTTTTGTTAATTATTGAATGTTTTTTCAATATTGGTATCCTTAATGAGCATCTGAGCTCACCCCCTTCTATGTTTTATTATTCCCAAGATACGAAGAAGTATATTATGAGTGACCTTCATGGATAGTCTAAGTGATGAATATGGTCAATGGAGACAATGTTGTTTATGTTTTTCATTTTATAATGTAATGTAAAACTTGTGAATGTATTCTGTACATCCAAGGATACTAAATAGATCGTTCTATTAGGATTTTGGACCCTTGTGATCATCCAAATGTTATGTAATAATGCACTGACTCTGGGTAATTGGGGTTGGGGCGTTATAGTGGGAATTAGAGGAAGTTGAGTACAAACCATGGAAACTAAATTTAGATAAATTCTGATTAGAGAACATTACCCTATGATAGACATTAAGGAATGGTACTGAATAGCTTTCTATAATTTTCATAATGTAGTAATTTAATTTATTTTACAAGAAACACATCCCGGTCTAGATATGAAATGATAGAGGCGGCTCTGGAATAGATGTACCTAAAAGTGAAAACTCTAACATGAAGTTTCGAGCTTGACTCGGTGTATCCTAGTACACGACAATGGGCCTTGCTGCACTCTTCGTTACGAGACTCCAGGGGTATATGCTTAGGATAATTCTCATTTTTTTAACAAAACCATTATGAATGATTTATGAGTATATACCTCATCAAAGTAAACATTTTTATTATTATTATGGATTACCTCCAAAAATTTCTCAATTTATATTAAGTGTTTTAAATGTTTGGAATTATATATGGATATTCATTAACTATTATATTGTATTCCATTTTTTAGAAATGGCATACAATAATGTGGAGGATCGACATTAGAACTCTTCATGAGGAAACAATCACCAACATTCAATGGGAGTACGAATCCATTAGTAGCTGAGAAATGGATAAGTTCATTACAAAAAATATGTTATGCTTTGGGGAGTAGCAAAAGGGAAAACGTTTTCATGGTATTTTATCGGCTCAAGGTAGATGCAGATCAATGGTGGTCATTAATCCAAAACAAGAAGGAAGATGAAGATATATTGAACACGGACAGGAGGATGTTTAAATAGATTTTCTTAAAAAATTACATTTATCATGACCATCTAGAGGATATGGAAAGACAATTTTTGAGTATGAGGAAAAAGGAGAATGAGAATGTCACAAAGTATGAGGCTAACTTTACAAGGTTAGAAATACATGCATTAGATTATATATATAAGACAAAATTAAGATTGATCGATTATTTGATTGTTTAAAACTATTTCTCTATTGACCATTAGTCTTACAATCCTTCTCATCGGACAAACATATTATCTCATGCACAATCAAGGCAGAAAAAAAATTTTCTAATTCTTATGGCATAAAAAAATCAAGAAAAGAAGAGATCTACAGATCACTCAAGAAATGGAAATAAGGGGAAGAAGGGAAAGTCAAATATCTATCCAAGGGTAAATGTGGCAAGAAAAACTCATGAAATTAACTAAAGAGAATGTGATTCCTTTACAATTTTGGTGAAAAAGTCCACCAATCTCTTATTTCCAAGAGAAAGAAAGAGGATGTCAAGGTTGACTGATGAAATTGTAGAGAAAAGGTACATTATGGAAATAAATTTCCTCAGTGCCAGGGGAACTTTCCTTAGAATAGGACATGGGAGTAAGGCCACGCTTATGCGATCACTACTGCTGAGGTTAAAGCTCTGAAAGACATAGTGGTAGGTAATTTAATGGTTTCTTCATGTTTAGCCAATGATTTATTAGATTCTGGATCATTTCATTGTTTAATATCTTTCCGGTTTTCTAAAAAATTTAAGATATTTTCAATTTTACATAATAAGGGAGTTATCAGTCAAAACTTTTAAGGAATGTATCATCCCAATAATATTTTGTGAATCAGTTCCCATTAGGGCATATAAATTTTCTTTATCTTCTGATCTCATTTCCATACCCATGAATTAATTTTACATAATCCTCTAAATATATTTTATTTTGGACCATGATGTGAAAATTTATTTTAAGAAGATGGAGGTTACAATTTTTGATGATGATAAAT
Source organism: Viscum album (assembly GCA_963277665.1). Lineage (NCBI taxonomy): Eukaryota > Viridiplantae > Streptophyta > Magnoliopsida > Santalales > Viscaceae > Viscum > Viscum album. Next base: position 1,105,048,697 of record OY728126.1, read on the forward strand.
AGTACCTTATCATTAGAGGAAAAACGTCACCACATGATTCATATCTAGATCCACAACTAGTATCTCTACTAAATTCAATTATTAAGGAGGAAGAGAGTAAAATAATTATCGGTGTGGAAAATAATGTTTGGATATAGGACATATATATTGTGAAAGAATATGTTGATGTCTTTCCAAATGAATTACATGGACATCCTCCAGAATGAGAATTTGAGTTTTCCATTGATTTAATTCCTAGATCAAGGCCCATATTGAATACCCCTTATAGAATGGACATTGTGGAATTAGTGGAAATAAATAAACAACTATAGGAAATTGGTAATAAGGGATTTATTCATCATATTGTTTCTTCATGGAGAGCCCCTGTCCTATTTCTGAAGAAGAAAGAAGATCTCTGTGGTTGTGCATTGACTATAGATAGATCAATGCTATAACAATAAAGAACACGTATCTCATTCCTAACATTGATGATTTATTCAACCAACTTCATAGAGCTCAATATTTTTCAAATATTGACATTCGATCTTGATATTATCAGTTGCGTGTGATGAAGGAAAACATTCCAAAAACTGCATTTGTAACATCCTGGGTTAATAAAGAATAATAAATTTTTATGTTTATTAATATTTTGAATTAAATTTTAGTTTTAATATAAATTGGATATTGTGTTCGATTGCTTACCCGATTCACACAAAAATTTTCTTTGAACACTTACGTTTCACACTAATAATATAATATTATTATTTAAAATTGAACTTAACGCCGAGCCATTGTATTATTGTAAATGAATAGAACTAAATAAAATAATATTATATAAGTTTGTTAAATGTTTTTACATTTATCCAATAAATGTTAGATTCTTAAAATCAGAAAGGAATTCGATTTTAAGGACAAATACTCAAATATTCATTAAAGGGCCGATTTACCGCCTTTTAATGGAGAACCCTATTTAAATATAGTTTGTTAATTTTTATATGTTATATTTGATAAAATATAATTATTCTTTTGAATCAGGACATAAAAATCTACTTTGGGTAAAATTTTGGAATTTTTTTAAAAAAATTCATTTTTGATGAATAGGGAAAAATATTGTATTTTAATTCACAACTGTGTTTTAATATAATTTATTTATATGGATAGATTTTCTTTTTAATATGTTTTAAAGTGTAATTAGAATATATATTTACCATTTAATCCAATTTTGGTCATTGGAATTAATTTCACATTGACATTGGACATAAACAAGTGGCAATCTTTTGATAGTTAATATTTCATAAAAATACGCTATTTGTTTTAACAAGAGGAATTAATTTTGAATTAATTAATGACACTTTTATGTTTTGAATTTGGAAAAATAGACATCATTTTTGAATTCATAATATCAAATAATTCTTACACTAAATTTTGGTTATTTTTCTGAAAAAATACAATTTTTGATGAATAGTTAAACCACTTAGTAATAGTTAAAAACGTGATTTTTACATTAAATTGAAAATTTACCTCATCTGTAAGTTGGATTTTAAAAATCTGAGAGTCACGGTTAATATCAAGAATTAAAATTTTGTTCAATAACATGAAAATAATTTTGGGTGAATACTATCTTTTTAATTTTTTTACCAAGGATAAAGCTAAATAGGGTAATTTAAGGTAAAAAGTATATTATAATAATAAAAAATTGCTTTAACACTTGTTTTAACCGTTTTAGTTGAGTCACGACCGACCATTGGCATCCTTGGGTTGATTTTGGGACCCCATGGAGCCACTTGAGAGTGATAATGACTCATTAGATTAATTAATTTAAGGTAAATGCAAAAATGACACAACCAAATATCTTTTAGGAAATTAATTTTAAATGAGGTTATATAAGTTATATGTTCGACTATAAATATTCCATAGAAAGATAAAAATATTTCCTACATCATGATATTTTATTATAGTTTTTATACATCATATAAATTAAAGTATTTATGACACAATAATGATGCAGTGTTTACCTTATTAATAAATGATTTAACTAAATAAGATTATAATGAATAAAATATTATCCAAAACATTTTAAATTCTGAATAGATGTTTTTATTTCTAATATTATTCATCTTATCATATACTTTAATGTGTTTTGGATGTTTTTAAACCAAAGAAATGTTTATAATAAAATAATATTTTAACACATTCCTAAAGATCACCTCCTCTCCCTTCTAAAAAAAGACCACTTACAACCAATTATTCACACCTATGAAGCCTTTTGGTTCATCAATCCTCTGCTCAATTAATCTCCCTACATCCCTCTCCTCCACCATAGACACCTTACCTTAGTAATAAGGCTTTTTAATAAGTAATTTCGCTTCACACCAAAGGGAGATACCAAAATTAAATGTAACAACTTCCCTTAAAATTCATTTCTTTTATTTTTCTTCTCCAACCCCAAGAACTATTTTTATTAATTTAATTTTTTACAAAACTAGTATATTCAATATAGTAGGATGTTTTTATAATATGTATTTTATCTACACTTACATACAACTCCATCTAATGGGTGAAGAACATAATGTTTCTGTGGATAGCAAACTAACGCCTCACGAAACGATGATTGTTTGATTATCTCTTACTTCCTCTTATGGTGGCCATTATGAAGTCAATATATTTATATATTATGTATATTATGTTTATGTATTCTATACTCTAATGTAATTTTTTTTATAAAAACACACCAATATGCTTTCCAATTTGTGTGACCACAATAATTTCATTTGAGGAAGTGCATACTACCGCCCTCTCAATGTGATATGATTCTTTCATGACATTCATGGGACGTATAAAGGATAGAGTTAATTGTATTATTTAAAACATATATGATATTATATTATACTAGAATTATAATATACCTATGTATCAATATGTTTTAATTACATTAAAATAAAAAATATAAATGAAAGTAGCGTTGATGCGTACGTACGGCTTACCATCTCTATGAAGGGTGAATTTAATTTCTTATCACCAAATGATATGTACTATTATAAATACATATATATACTGGATATATAATATTTATATGATATTTAAATCCTTTATATAATTCTAGAGATAATTTACTTTTGACCACATGGACAAATTGTAATTACCACATGTCCATTTTTGACTCAAGTTCCGAACATCAATAAAATATCCAATATGAACTCAAATAATTAACTAATTATTATAGAAAGGTAATAAGTAATATTAAAGGAATAATAAAATTTAGAAGTTTTATTAATCAAGTAGAAATTAACTTAACATTATTATTCAAGAAGAATAAAGAACACATAAGACAATTCAGACTTGAGGTAAGGGATTTTTTTATCCCACTTTTTATTCCGTGAGATTTCCATTATTCACCAATTATTTATTGCATGTGGTGTGTGTACTGCCCATGATTTTATTAATTGTTTAATATAAATTAATTTATGTATATTTACATCATCAATTTATGATCCATATATCCTGGGATGTATGATTCGTAAGTTACAAAATTTGTAAGGGAATTACAAATATCAATTTCCATTCATTCAGATTTACACATACTTCATGATTATTTTACTCCAAGATTATGTGTGAAATAAATATTCATTTTCTTATGTCATAATTACCACTCCCCTTTCCGTGGATATAATTTTTATACACATAATCACTCCATTGATAAATCCTCAAGTCATCGATATGAACTTGATAAGAGTAATTTTAACTGAATCTCCATTTGTTCAGTTAAATATCCAATTCATTGGTGTTGTTTTTACAAGAATGTGTGTGAATATCTTCTGATTGATTTACTATTAATATCTGATCATATTGAGTGTATTTATATTTTTCACACATAATTATTTCGTTGATTTATCTTTAACCTAATGATGCAGTCATTATAAGGGATTTCATCTCAATTTACATTCCAGTGAGACTTTTTTATAATTATACACCAAATAACATTTATATGGTGTATATAATGTACTTTGATATTTTATACCATTAATCCATATTTTCTCATGATATTATAATGTATTTATTACCTCGATTATTTTTATTCAAGCGTCTCTCTTTTGGTTAGGAACTCTAACTAAAATATCATTTTAAATGTTTTAAAGATTTATTATTCTAAATATTTCTAATTACTCTCCTTGTTTAAAAAATGGATTTAAGGATTTATTAAAATGGACATTAATGTTTTAAATTTGTAATTACTATAAAATGTTTCAAAGTGGTATGGGACACTTTGATTAAAATATGTTATTAAATGTAATTCATTATAAATTGTGTGACTTTTATATGATTTCAAGAAAAAAGGGGATATTTCACTCTAATAGTTTTAATGATTATTTTCATCTGTGTAAATATGCTTCAATGTTCTCAATTGAGGTTTGTATGATACAATACAACCTTCTATATTGTATCAAATGAGTTATGTTTGACTATGGATTTGCTATTTTTATACCATTTATGGTTTGTGGATAAAGTATTGACATTTTACATGTTAGTTTTAATACGAATGTTTATGTTATGATTGAAACATTTCATATGAGGAATTAATTAGACTAAGTAAGTGACGGTTGGAGCCCGCTATAGCTCCTAGATCCATTGATAGGTCTCCTGAGATAAACTAGTGTCTTGGCACAAGGCCTTGAAAAAATCTTATTTGTAGCCTTGGCACAAGGTCTTGACGATGTGGTTATGATAGTTTGGCATTATGAATTTCCTCATTATGAATGTTGTTATTGATATTACACGTGATTATTCTTCTAGTATAATATCCATGTGAATATGAAAATTGAATTATTTTATTTTTTTCTTGCCATATTATGCTGAAATTTATGTTTGAAATTCATTTCTTTTGTTATACATTGCCTTAAATGTTTATTCTTATTTGTGAAAGTTTCCGCTATATTATTATCCTTAATGAGACTTTGAGCTCACCCTTTTCTATGTATTATTTTTCCCTGGATGTGAAGAAGTTAGTTATGATTGACTTTCAGGCATAATCAAGGAATCCTGGATGTTTCCAATTGAATAATTTACTGTTGTTTTTCTTTTCTAGTTGTAATTTTGACCATATAAATGTGTCTAGTATTTCCAAGGAAACTAATTTGATCGGTTTTTTAGGACATGATTTCCTTATATCATTCCAATGTTATGTAATAATGCATCGAATTTGGGTAACTGGGGTTGGGGCATTACAGTTGTTATCAGAGGAATTTTAGTACAAACCTTGGAAGCTAGATTTAGATAAACAATGATTAGAGCACATAGCCCTAAGATAGACTTTGAGAATTATTATAGAAGAACTTCCTAAAATATTGATATTGTAGAGATATTGTGATTTTTTCACACAATACATCCCTTTCTGGATTTGAGCAGGTAGAGGTGGCTCTGGCACATATGTAGCTAGGGGTATACCAAAAAATAGCGCTTTGAGCAAGACTCGAACGAGAACTGGTGCACGACAATGGGCCTTGCTGTACTCTTGGTTACAACACTCCCGGGGGATATGCTTAGGATAATTTAAATTTTATTTAGAAACCAATTTGAAGGATTTTGATATTAGATGAGAATAAATAACCTTGGTTAATACTAGGGTGTTTTTGATTGAAAAAAAGGTGTGATGATATTTTCTATATAATTTTACGACTATTATTACTCACACAATGTTTTCCGATTTTATTCAATGTCTGTATTCCAAAGATGTCATAGTAACTTTGAGAATGATGTACAAGTTGGGAATGATGGTGGAAATGAGCAAAACAATTGAATGTTGATAGGTGTAAAAAATATCGTGTTCATGCCAGATCAGTTTTTCAAAAATATGATCAACCAAATATATATTAACCAACTACCGGAATCAAAAAATAAGATAAAGGTGATGAATGATAAGAGCTCTGGAAGTGGAGAAAATGGAGAAACGAATCCTTAATTTCCATCATGCATAAAATGTGGAAGGAGACACCTAGTAAAGTGTCCCAATAGCACAATGAAATTCTTTACGTGTTGGAATGAAGGACATAAAGTGATTATTTACCGAGTAAAAATGAAGTGTACTAAGAAAGAAAACAAAAATGGTCCTAATAATCCATTTACAGTCATTTTCTGTAAATGTAGGGGACCTGGCCATTACCCGAGTGAATTCCCTATTCTATAGGATATTTTCTTGGTCAAAAAGATGCTATGTGGAAATAAATGGTTGGATAAATTTTTAAAAGTATTAGTACATCTTGTTGATGGGATTAATTTGGAAAAAATTTATCTTGTATTTGTAACCATATAGTTTGTCATGTGAAAATGATTTTTGAGGAAGAATAATCTTTTCTCTTTTAGATATAGTTATACATATTAATTCGGTTTTATATGATCATTAGGTTTCAGGCAATTACAAGTTATTATATTTTGGGATGAAAATTCAAGGTATGAGATTAAATTTGTGGTTAAATAATGTTATGGTTATTTTGAGGAATATATTTTATTTTTGTAAATTTATAAAATATATTTTTTGAAAAAGGGCAACAGGCAGACCGTGTGACAACCCATCACGTCGGACAAAAGTGTGGGAATCAAACCTACAACCAAAGTGCGATTGAGATTTATCACCTACCACTGGACTATGTGAAGTCCATGGTTAGTGTGACTAATTATTTTTAGTTAGATGATATTATTGATAAATAATAAGTTGATTTGGGATCTTATGTCTTATAAAATGAATACCCTTTGTATATGAAAATTATTTGGTGATTAAGTGATAAATGTTATTTAGAAGACGTTGGCTTTGTTGGGAACACCATATGCCTATGGAAAATCGAATACTCTGGGATTTTATTTGAGGAGTAATGGTGTATTTTTATCTATGTTTTTATTGTATATTTATAGTGATTTGGGTTATTTATGGAAATGATTAACCAATAATAGAGAATATGTGATTATTTTAATTACTTTAATGTATGTGACTTTAAGAGTAGTTGATTTCATTTAGAGATACAATTTAACGTGGAAGACCATGTAATCAAATTATTCTATGTTTTGGGTTTCAAAATTAGTTTAGATAATATTGATATATTTTAAGGAATTTTTTTATTTAATGGTATTTATTGAACTTTGGGTATTGTTGGTTCAATTTTAGAAATTAAGATTAGTATTTCTTTCTCTGATGGATTATCCTTTTTGGGGATCATCTGATCTTGTACTAACCAATTTGGTGGTGTTTAATATCTAAATACAAGGTAAATATATTTTCTTATCTTTTGTGGATCAGGTGATTCTCTATGAGTAGATTCTAGCTCTTCCAGTGTGACCAAGTGATATTGAATACTCATCGTTTGAAGAAAAAAGATGAGTTGGTGCTAGAAATTTAATAAAGATCGAAACTCTACTAAAAAGTAATTATATCTCTTTATGTTCGTAGTCAATCTCATAAATAAATTCATCATCTTTATTAAATTTAACATAAAACAAAAAAAATTTATCCTTTTACTTTTCCTACTAGGAAACTAATGACCATTTATCGCATCACAATTTTGTGATTTTCTTATTGTTAACTTTTTCCTAATCATGTTTTCTATCCCTCTATATCAGAACATGACACTTTGTTTTCTACTCCATATCTAGGTTTTCATGGAATCCTAGTATCTTCTGTCTCAGGTAACCTTTTTAATTCTCTTAATTTATTTTAAAGTGATCTTTTCATTGACTCCTTTTCCGATGTAGGCCTTTCAATGAAGTTTCCGAGACCAATGTTAGAATTGCGAGGACACAATTCCCAATAGGGGGGAAGGATGTAACATCCTGGGTAAATAAAGAATAATAATTTTTCATGTTTATTAATATTTGTGAATTAAATTTTATTTTTAATTTAAAGGGGATACAATGTTCGATGTCTTACCCGATACGCACAATAGGTTTCATTGCAGTCTTACATTACAGACTAATAATATAATATTATTATTTGAAATGGTACTTAACATTGAGCCATTGAATTGGTGGAAATGAATAGAACTAACTAAAATATTATTATATATGGTTGTTAAATGTTTTTACATTTATCCAATCAATTTTAGAGGCTTAAAATAAGAAATAAATTTGATTTTAAGCATAAATACTCTAATATTCATTAAAGGGCTGATTTACCGCATTTTGATGGTGAACCCTCTATAAATATAGTTTTGGTCATTTTTATATGTTATATTTGACAAAATAAAATTCTTCTTTAGAATTGGGACATCAAAATCTACTTTGGGTAAAATTTTGGTATTTTTTTGATAAAATTTAATTTTTTGATGAATAGTGAATAATACTATATTGTAATTCAAAACTGTGTTTTAATATAATTAATTTATACAGTTATATTATCATTTTAATTTGTTTTAAAGTTTAATTAGAATATATTTTTACCATTTAATCCAATATTGGTCATTGGAATTAATTTCACTTTGAAATTGGACATAAACATGTGTCAATCTTTTGATAACTATTATTTCTTAAAAACACGCTATTTGTTTTACCAAAGGGAATTAATTTTATAATTAATCAATGCCAGTTTTATGTTTTGAATTTTGAAAAATAGACATCATTTTTGAATTCGGAATATCAAATAAATCTTAGGCTAAATTTTTGGTATTTTTCTGAAAAACATCAATTTTTGATGATTAGTGAAACCACTTAGTAGTAGTTAAAAAAGCGATTTTTACATTTAAATGATATTTTAGCACTTCTCTAAGTTGAATTTCAAAAATACAAGAGACATGGGTAATATAAACAATTAAAATGTGGTTTAATAATAAAAAAATAATTTTTGTTGAATAGTATCTTTCGATTTCTATTTAACACTGTTAAAGGTAAATTGGGTAATTAAAGGTAAAAAGTATATTATAATATAACAAAATTACATTAAAACTTGTCCTAACCTTATTGGATGTGTAATGGAATAACATGGTAATCCTTGGGTTGATTTTGGGACCCCATGGAGCAACATGACTATGATAATGACTCTTTAGATTAATTAATTTAATATAAAGACAAAAATGACCCAAACAAATATCATTTAGTAAATTAATTTTTACATGGGGTTATATAAGTTATATTTTCAACTATAAATATTAATTGGAAATATAAAAAATATTTCATACATCTTGATATTTTATTATAATTTCGAGACATCTTATAAATTAAAATATTTATTACACAATAATGATGGAGTGTTTACTTCATTAATAAATGATTTAAATAAATAAGATTATAATGATTAAAATATAATCCAAAACATGTCAAATTCTGATTGGATGATATTATTTATAATATTATTCATCTTATATTCTACTTTAATTTGTTTTTAGCTTTTAAAACCGACAATAAGTTTATAATAAAATAATAGTATCACACTTTCCTAAAGAGCCCCTCCTCTCTCTTATAAAAAGAGGCCACTTACAACCAATTCTTCACATCTCTCAAGACTTTTGGATCATCCAACCTCTTTCCAATTAATATATCTACATCCCTATCCTCTAAATAGAATCCTTACCTAAATATGAAGGCACTTCAAGAAGTATTTTTTTTCAAACCAAATGGAGTTACCCAAATTAAAGGTAACAGTTTCTCTTAAAATTCAGTTCTTTTATTTTACTTCTCTAACCCCATGAACTCTTTTTATTCATTTATTTTGTAACAACAACAGTATATTAAATATACTAGGATGTTGTTATAATAAGTATTTGAGCTACACATACACACACCTACATCTAATGGGTGAAGAACAAAAGGTTTTTGTGGATGGCAAACAAACACCTCACGAAACGATGATTGTTCGATTATCACCCACCGCCACTTATGGTGGTCATTATGATGGAAATATATTTATATATTATGATTATTATGTTTATGTTATCTCTATGCTTATTAATTTTCATTTAAAAACAGACAAATATGCTTTCCAATATGTGTGACCCTGATAATTTCATTTGAGGAAGTGTTGACTACCGCCCCCGCAAGGTTATATGATTCGTTCATGACATTCATAGAACTTATAATGGATAGAGTTAGTTGATTTTTTTTAAAAATTTGTCATATGATATTATAGTGGAATTATAATATACCTATGTATCCCTATGTTCTAATTCCGTTCAAAAAATAGAAATGAATGTAGTGTTCAAGCGTACGTACGACTTACCATCTCTAGGAAAAGTTAATTTCATTTATTATCTCCAAATGTTATGTACTATACTAAATACATATATTTTCTAGATATATAATATTTATATGACATCTAAATCATTTATATCATTCTTGAGATTATGGAATTTTGACGACATGAACAAATTGTAATTATAACAAGTTCATTTTTTACTCTAGTTCCAAACATCAATTAAATATCCAATATGAACTCAAATAATTAACTAGTCATTATAGAAAGGTAATAAGTGATATTAAATTTATAATAAAATTTAAAAGTGTTCTTAATCATGTATAAATTAACTTATGTTTATTATTCGGGAAGAATAAAGAACACACAAGACAATTTAGACTTGAGGTAAGGGATTTTTTATCTCACTTTTAATTCTGTGAGATTTCCATTGTTCACCACTTATTTATTTCATGTGGTGTATGTATTACCCATGATTGTATTCATTGTTAAATGTACTTAAATTTATATATATTTACATCATAATTTTATTATCCATCATTCATGAGATGAATGTTTTGTATGTTACCAAATTGGTAAGGGAATTACCGATTTTAATTTCCACTCATTAAGCTTTATGCATACTACATTGATTATTTTACTCAAAAATTTTGTGTGGAATCACTATTAATTTTATAATGTCATAATTACCACTACCCTTTCTATGGATATAATTTTTATACACATAATCACTCTATTTATAAATTCTCAAGTCATCGATATGAACTTGATAAGAGTAATTTTTACTCTATCTCCATTTGTGGAGTTAAATATCCAATTAATTAGTGTTGTTTTTACAAAAATATGTGTGAATTTCCTCTGATTTATTTACATTGAATATCCAATCATATTGAGTGTATTTATATTTTTCACACATAATTATGTCATTGATTTATCCTTAACCTAAGGATAAAGTCTTTATAAGAGATTTCATCTCAATTTACATTCCATTGAGGCTTTTTTGTTGTTATACACAAAATCAATTTAATATGGTGTATATAATGTACTTTGACATTGTCTATATTGAATCCCTTTATTCTCATGATATTATAATGTTTTTATTACCTCTATTATTTTTAATCAAGTGTCTCTCTTTTGGTTAGTAACTCTAACAAAATGTTATTTTAAATGTTTTAATGATTTATTATTCTAAATATTTCTAATTAATGTCCATGATTTAAAAATGATTTTAAGGATTTATTTAAATAGACATGAATATATTATAATTTTAATTATTTTAAAAAGATTCAAAGTGTTATGGGACACTTTGATTCAAAAATCATTTTAAATGTCTTCCTTTCTAAATTTTCAAACTTTTAAATGATTTCATGAAAAAGGGGGATATTTCTCTCTAATAGATTTGATGATTATTTTCATCTATGTAAATATCCTTCATTGTTCTCGATTGAGGTTTACCTGATACCATACAATCTTTTATATTGTATTGAATGAGTTATGTTTGACTATGGATGTGCTATTTTTATACCATTCGTTGTTTCTCGATAAAGGATTGACATTTCGTATATTAGTTTTAATATGAATGTTTATGTTATGGTTCAAAATATTCATATGAGGAATGAATTGGACTTAGTAAGTGACTGGTGGAGCCCGCTATAGCTCCTCGATGCATCGGTAGGTCTCATGAGACAAATTTGTGTCTTGGCACAAGGCCTTGACCAAATCTTATTTGTAGTCTTGGCACATGGCCTTGACTATGTGGTTATGATAGTATGGAATTATGCATTCCATAATTATGAAAGTGGTTATTGATATTGCATGTGATTATTCAACTATTATAATATCCATGTGAATAAGTAAATGGAATTATATCATTATTTCAATCCATTTTATCCTGAAGTTCAAGTTTAAACGTATTTTGTTTTACTTATGCATTGCCTTAAATGTTTATGCTTATTTGTGAATGTTTCCACTATATTGCTATCCTTATAGAGCATTTGAGCTCACCTATTTCTATGTTTTATTTTTCCCACGATGTTATGAAGTTAGTTATGAGTTACTTGTAGGCATAATCTATGAAGCATGGATGTATCCAATTGAATAATTTAGTGCTGTTTTTCTTTTCAAGTTGTAATATTGACCTTATAAATGTGTCTAGTATTTACAAGGAAACTAAACTGATAAGTCTTTCGGGATATTATTTATTTGTATCATTCCAATGTTATGTAATAATTCACCGACTCTGGGTAAATGGGGTTGGGGTGTTACAACATTTCAAATTAGTATGGGCATTACGAGTTTAGTGTAATTCCTTTTGGATTGACTAATGGACCCTCTATCTTCCTGGATTTAATGAATATTGTGTTCAAGAAATATCTTGATGAATTTTTATTTGTATTTATTGATGATATCTTGGTATAATCTAAAATCTACAAATATCATGAAAATCACTTGCACACTATTCTGAAAACCCTCAGAAAAAATGAATTATATGGGAAGTTTAGCAAATGTGAATTTTGGATTCAAGAGATTTATTTCCTTTTCCATATTGTCTCTAAGGATGGAATCATTGTTGATCCTTCAAATTCAAACTAAATCCAATACTGGCCAGTACTGAAAAGTATAACTGAGGTGCATAGTTTTATTGGTTTAGCAGGTTATTATCGACATTTCATACTGAATTTTGCACAGTTGGCTAACCCATTATACAAGATCACACGTAAAGGGGTTAAATTTTCTTAGAAGAACGATTGTGAATAATGTTTTGATGAACTTAATAGAAGATTAGTCAAATATATTATCTTGACACTAACATCAAGGAATTATGGATTTGTTATTTATGGTGATTCTTCAAAGAAAAAAATTGGTTGTGTCCTTATGAATAATGATGGAGTTATTTCCTATGCATTAGGACATATAATAATTAATTAGATAAATTATCCCACTCCTGATCTTGAGTTAACAGCTGTAATATTTTCTATGAAGAAATGGAGACAGTATCTCTATGGTGAAAATGTGTGATTTATACAGATCACAAGATTTTGAAGTATATTTTCACACAAATATAACTCAACATGAGGAAATGGAGATGGTTTGAACTACTCAAGGATTATGATTTCACTATACACTACCACCAGTAGAAGGAAAATAATGTGGAAAATGAGTTGAGTGGACAGGATCATGGAGTTTTCAACAAGAAGTGTGTTTCAAGGGATCCTATTTAAATAAATCTAGTAAAACTGGATATGGGAATAACCATGGAAGGTAAAACATCAATAATTTATCAAATGGTATCCAAAAAATATTTACTGGAAACGATAAAAATTTATCAGACTAATGTTAAGGAGTTTCAAAAGAAGATTAAAGCTGTAAATGATGGGAGATTGAGTGACTTTGTATACGAAGATGGAATTTTGAGATTAGGGAAGAGACATCTTGTTTTTGATAGAACTGAGCTAAAAAGAGAATTTTTGAATGATCCTCATAGATCAAATTTTTTTTATACATTATGGGAGCACTAAGATGTTTAGAGATTTCAAGAAACATTTTTGGTGGGACAACATGAAGAGGGAGATTTCTGATTTTGTGTCAACATGAATGGTTTGTCAATAAGTGAAAGCTGGAAGGCAATCTCAAAAAGAGTAGTGAAACATCTTCACATACTTAGTGGAAATGGGATAATATTATGATGGACATAGGAATTGGGCTACCAAAGACTCATAAAAGGAATGATGCAATATAGTTCATTGTTGATTATCTTACCATGTCAGCAAATTTTCATACTATAAGAGAAGATTTACCACGTGAAGGTCTATCAATACTATATATTAAACAAGTTTTAATACTCCATGGTGTACCCCTATAATTTTTTTGGATTGAGATCCCCATTTTACATCATGATTTATGAAATTTCTTCAGAAGGACATGGATAATGAACATCATTTGAGCATTGTCGACCACCCTCAAACCGATGGACAATCAAAACGGACTATTCAAACCATAAAAGACATGTTGAGTTCTTTCTCACATTACTTTCAAGTTATGTGGGATAAATATTTACCTCTAGTATAACTTTTCTATAATAATAGCTTCCATTAAGGTATTCATATGGCACCATATGAAGCGTTAAATGGAATGCTATGTTTCACACCTACTTGTTGGGATGATGTTGGTGAAAGAAAACTCGTAGGCCCAGAAGATGTTGAGGAAACAATAAAAAAGGTAAAGATTATCCAAACCCGTATCGAAGCCCCTCAAAGCAGATAAATGAACTATGCCGATAACTAGAGGAAGGATTTGGAATTTCAAGTAGGAGATCATGTTTTCTTGAAGGTATCTCCATGGAAGTGTGTTATACGATTTGGTAAGAAGGGTGAATTAAGTCCCAGGTACATCGGACCTTTCGAAATTCTAGATCAAATTGGAGTTGTGGCTATTCCTTTAGAAATTTATTCAAGTCTCTTCAATGTTCATGATGTGTTCCACGTATCAATGTTGAGAAAATATATGCCTAACCCAACGCATGTACTCACCGATGAAAAAATTGAACTGGAATCTGATCTGTCTTATTTTGAAGAGCTTATCATGTTTTTTGATACTAGAGAGCTACTACTGAGAAACTGGATGACTCATTTGGTAAAATTTATATGGAGAAACCATAAGATGGAAGAGGCAACATAAGAACCCAAGAAATTTACGATGAAGAACCACCAGAATCTTTTTATTCAGTAACATTCTAGAAATTTTTAGGATCAAATTATTTTAATATATGGAGAATTTAACACCCCAAGCATCCGCATTAAATTTCTATTTGAATAATGCAGTAGCATACATGGCATGAAACATGGAGTTTTAACACACCACAACCAATCAAACTAGCCATTATAAATAGTAATACCCACTTTTTGAAATTTAATAAATTTTATTTTTTAAAATGGACTTCATTTTTGAATTCTGAATACCAAAATTAGTTTAGTGTGATATTTGGTATTTTTTCTTAAAAATTTCAATTTTTGTCGAATAGTGAAAAACAATGCGTTATTGTTTAGAAACCAATTTTTTTAAGTAATTCTGTATTTTATTTTAATTATTTTATCCAAATATATATATAATACATATATATTTTCAATTTAATTCATTGGAGTCATTTTTAATACATTTTGATATATATAATTTTGTTGAACCTTTTATCATCTTTTACCCACCTTCTAAGAGCATTTGCAAATTTTCATAAAACCTAACATTACTGATTCTGTGAGTTGAATATCAAAAATCCAAGAGTGACGGTTGACATCAATAAGTAAAATTTGGGTTAATAAGATGAAAATAATTTTTTTGAATTGTAACTTTTGATTTTATTTACCACGATTAAAAGTAAATGGGGTAATTAAGGGTAAAAATGATATTATAATTACCCTAAAAAATTTCCTAATTATATTGGATATGTTTAATGTGACCAAATGTAACTTAGGAATAAAATATGACCCCATTTGGTCCACATGGATTAGATTAGGTCATTTCTTATTATTTTTTATAAAGAAGAGTTAAATGGGTTAAAATAAAAGTTTAATAACTAAAAAATTTTAAATATAGGGTTACACACACTATAAATTCGAATAAAAATACTAAATAAAAAGATAAAAATATTTCCTACATAATGTTATTTTATTTTTAATTTTTAAACATTAAATAATATAATTTATTTATGACACAATTATGATGAAGTAATTACCTTAATAATTAAATATTAGAATAATCGATATTATAAATATCCATATAAAGGTAAATTGAGACTTCTGATGAATTGCACTAATTTTCCATGTTAACATGAAATTTTTGGGTTGATTAAAAAAATAATTATAAGAGATAAGGTTTTTATGGCTCTAAAAAATCATATACTAAATTGATTCGAAATTGACATAATTGAGTTTTTTAAATAAATACTATATTATTAATTTATTTAATATTCCAAAAAAAATAATCAACCAAAAAACATACATAAGGTTATATATATTAATAATGAACCACTTGGGGTTCTCTTGATATTTTATAGTAAGTTTATTAAACATATAATATAAAAATACAAAGAGACATGGTAAATGTCAAACTATTTAACATAGAGTAAAATCTAAAAGATAAGGTTAATATGGTGACCGAAACCTATCTATAAACTTTTGGTTGAGAGTTTTTCTACCCATACCTAACTTAACATATAATTAAATCATTTTGGATCCATTAGAAACCGAATATGATTTTATTATAAAATTATATTTCAAACATTTCCTAAAGCGACCCTCACCTCTCTTATAAAAGTGCACTTCCCCTTCTCTTAAATTCACACCTCCAAAGTCATTTGGTTCCGCCAAACCCTACACAAATATCTTCTGAAAGTTCCAACCTTTTACATAGAGACCTTAATTTGATCTTAAATCCAACATATGGAGCCCCTTTGATCAACTAAAAAGGAATCACCCGAAGAAGAGGTAATAATTTCACCACCCTCTTTCAAGTTCATTTCTTCTTCCACGTCATCTTTCATTGTTTTTTTTGATACCAAAATAATAACACAAGATCCTTATACATACAGTGATTTTATTATAAATCTGGTACTCCAATAGTTGTTATTATACCCATATTATAAATAAAAAAGTCATCATACGTGTGTACGTACAAATTACCGTTTGCACATCGTGGTGTAGTTTGTCATTCAAAAGTTTCATTGTTTGGATGGGTATAATAAATAGTATAACTATTCTAAATAATAAAAATAATATTTTACTGATTCTTTATATTTATGATATACCATCCTAATACATATTATTTCACCATCAATATATTGATATTGTCGCTCGTGCATAGGTACATATTACCGTCTCCACGAACATGATAAAATTCATTTTCCATTGTAATCATTTCAGAATAATATTCGTTATATGATTAAAAATAGTGTTTATGAACATAATATCATTATTTATATGAATCAAATACATCATATCCATAAGAAACATGGCTTACATGACCAAGCATATAAAGGAAATATGAATCAGTTAACACCTAAAACGGTGATACTACTGAAATATTATTAATAGAGAAATATTATAGGATCATATATGATATCATATTTACTTATATAGTTCATTTATAATTTAATAAAAATGATCTAAATATTTTTCACAAGGTTAAAATACCATTGAATAAAGAAAATTACTAGGTAAGGGTTAATTCTACAATATCTTTTCTTATCTGAGGTTGTTAATACGTAAGTATATATTAGGACCTATTTATCATCCACATCCGTGTTTTCTTAAAAATGGAATTCAAAACATTTTTACTATTTACTAGAATATCTGTTAAATTAATTTATACCCTTATATAGAAACTTTTGTTTTGAGAGGAATCATTCCATTGTTTTCCAAACAGGTAAATTTATAAACTTCTCAACAAAATTAACATAAGAATGTCTTTTTTAACTTATACGGCAAGTGAGGCTATTTTCATCTGTTATAACATCGTCAAAGCATCCCATACAAGCTTATAAGAATATTTTCAAAATAAATGTTTTCATTTTTAATTACATGACATTAAAATGATTTTTAAAAAGGAAGAGATATTTCACTGAAAAAAACTTTTGATTTCAGCTATGTCAACATCCTTTGATGGATTATAAGCTTTTTTGAAGATGATTTATTATGATATAAATCTTCCATATTTTATTTATGGTTTTGTGATCAGTTTGAATGTGGGTGTGTTATTTTTACACCACTCATGGTTTATAGATAAATTATTTACATTTCGTAGGCTAGTTTAAACAGTAATATTTATGTTTTGATTAAATATTTTCATACGAGGAATGAATTGGACTTAGTAAGTGATGAGTGGAGTCGCTATAGCTCCTCGATGTATCAGTAAGTATCATGAGAAAAAATTGTGTCTTATCATAAGGCCTTGGAAAAATATTTTCTGTATTCCCAGAAAAGGGCCCCAACTCTATGGTTATGAGGTCTATCATTATGCATTCCAACACTATGAAATTAGATATTGATATTACATGTGATTATTCGACTAGTAGAATATCCATGTGAATAAGTAAATGGAATTATTTGATTTTTATTTGAAATATTATGATGAAGTCTATGTTTTAAAGAATCATGTTTTAGTCTTATTCATTTCCATAAATGTTTATTCTCATTTTTAAAGCTTCTACTATATTTTTATCGTTACTAAGCATCTGATCTCATCCCTTTATAGGTTTTTTTCCAAGGATGTGAAGATGTATATTATGACTGACCTACATGGATAGTCTATGATATTAATGTGGTCAATAGAGAGAATGTTGTTGTTTTTTCATTTTATAATGTAACTTAAAACTTATAAATGTATATAGTATTTCCAATGTTACTAAAGTGACCAGTCTTTTGAGATTTTGATCCCTTGTGATCATGCTAATGTTATGTAATAATATTTCGACTCGGGGTAACTGTCGTTAGGAAATTATAGTGTGTATGAAAACCATTTAACATTCATGATTATACTCATATCAGCACCTTATAATCCTATATTTATGTTTATTAATACATGATACATTTAATAAAATCATTTTCATATATTTGAAATGTTTTTGTGTGCCCAAATGGGTCTTTTCTAAGAGATATATTTCTATTGTGTGTTGTGATTATGTGTATGATAAATGATTTTCCATATTATGTGATTATTTCTAGGTGGAGCATGAAGGGAAAACATTTATATCCATTTCTATGAAGAATACATGATCTATAATACTAGATTAGCATTATAGTTTTAGTTTTATGTGAAATAAATTATTCTATCAAATAGATCAAGCATATTTGAATAATCATTGAACGAGTGAAAATAAAATAGGGACCGATAATATACCTCTATTTATTTCTAGAAATTTTGTTTTTAATTAATTAAAATATGTTTGTTTATCATTTCGGAAGGGTAAGATTAAATATAGAACGATAGAATAAATTATACTAAACCCAACTACAATTGGAAGAAGTCAAGAATCTTCCTTGATTCTCCATATTGGTTAGCCAATTTGTTACAAAAACAATAATATATAATAAACATTGAAAAAAATATTTTTTAAATATTTCATTCAAATATTATTATTCTCATGTAATGGAGAAAATATTATTTCCAATCATGGTATGATTTTTTGGATTTGTGTATTAGACCAGTATTGTATCCGCTGTATATCAGTGAAAATAGATAGAAAATTATATGGGAATATTATGTCATGAAACTAGTAGAAAAAAACATATTTTTGGAACATCTAGAGATTAATAATTTTCTCGATGGATATCCAAGAAACATATCAGAATTTCTGAACATAAGAGATTTGATTCTAAAAAAATTGAAGGCTTGTGATTATCACATCATTTTTCATGAGTTGATTTAAATATAAGTCTAGAATATAATATAAAATAATTAATGGGTCAATGTTATATAAATATAACATTATTATAGATATATTTGTTCTAATATGTTTTCTATGTCTTTCTCAGAATAAAATTAGAATATGAATTATTAATTTTTGTGTGAGTTAGAGAAAATAATTCCTTTATCATTTTCTATATGCATGCTGCATCTAACTGTCGATCATCGAACCGAATTAATTAATGGAAGAATTTTTTATTTTTATTAGATGTATCCATATAAAATAAATATGTACACATTGAATTAACATGTATAAAATAGGAATCATCTCAGACGATTTATCATGAATGGTTACGTGGCTCATCAATGTATGGAATTCAATTCAATTTTCTTGTCTGATGTGACTATGAGACGGAACATACCAATGAGAAATGAATATGAGAAGTATGAAAAAATTGATCCCAATTTTCCATAACATCCCCAAAAGCTGAATTATTGACTAACATACATAGACAACATTGATATTTAAAGAGTAGGAGATGGAACATCGTACAATTTTTTTAACTGTTATTTGTTTCATGAATATATCAAATATGTTAATTGTAAATGTATATGTTATCCCATGTCATGTACATTTACATATGTCTTAAAATATTTCTATTTATTTCTATATGTAACATAAGAAAATTTTAAATGTAATTAATAATACTTTATCTTTGATATACAATCTCATAATATTCTAGATGATCTTCTTATGACCAAGGAATGATGGGAAAACAAAAGATAAATGTCAAATGGATTGAAGGTGGAAACATAAACTGAATTTTTTATAGACTATACAAATGGAAGATGTCCATAATCGGAACCAAACCAATTAGTTTAAATGGAAATTTCTTCACCTCTAAATTTGAGATATCTCCAGAAATTATGGGGCATTCCAAGGGATTATACTATGAAAGTATATTGGATAACACACAAAAGTCGGTTGCTAACATTACTCCTTGTATTGAGGGAAAACATAATCAAGCCCTTATAATGGCTCCATACAATGAGAAAATAAAAGATACTATTTTCTCTCTAAATATGCATATTTTTTCTTATATCAATAGATTCATTAATAAGTTATTTATTTTTTATTGGGATATCATGAAGGATGGTGTAACTCTTGAAAACATGGGATTCATCATTTACTCCTCTATACATTATGGGATAAATGAAATATTAATTTCCTTGAAACCCAATATTGAGAACAGAATTGATATAAAAGGCATCAGGCTCATTAACCTTGGGAATAAAATTCCCAAATTCATTAGTAATATTCTTATTATCAGTATGGTGGGAAAAGTTAAGGATTATATATCCATTAATTAATTTGTATTTGTACTTCGAAAAAGCATTCAACATTTTCTTTTCATAGTCTCAAAGGGTGTTAATATTTTGAAGACTAAAATTATGTATAGTAATTTATCTATCAAAACTAACATATCTGAAGAATATTATGCTTTAAAATAAGTTTTTATCTGTGATGATCATAGAATTTATGTCATATATAATATGTTTATCATACTAATTTAGACCATTATCATATCTTCTAGTATCCTCATTCTAATTAATAGATCTCTCATAGGTTATTTGAAGTATACCATATGTTTTGGAATTGGTGATCCACTTTTAGGTCTTATTTTCACCATTGAAAAATATTACATGAGTAAATGTATCAATGAATTCGATCAACCTGGCTTATATAAATTAATAAAAGTATGTACAAATGATTGTGTTCGCTGACATCAACTTTATGTAGATGATATTATTTCCATTGTCAAGATTAAAAAAATAAAATATATACTATTAAGGCATTTTTTTACATAATGATGAAGTTTGATGGGAAATCCAGATGTTGTTATAAATCATTAATTGTATTTGTAAATGGTTTATCGATTGGTATAAATAATAGGATAATAAAAAATCATGGAGTTTTGAGTGGTTTCATACAATTTTATTATCTTGGTGTCCCATTATTTTTGGGAAATATAAAAATTAATTACATTAAATATGTTTTCATAGGAATTATTAATCAAATAGCCCAGTGGAAGAGAAATTTCAAGTCTCGGGCTTCAAGAGTGTTCCTTGTAAACTCTTTTATCACCTCTATGATTGATTACTCCTTCCCACATTATTTATTGTCATGTAGTGTCATTAAGAAACTATAATGGGTGGTTAGAAACATCATATGGCCTGGTTCAGATTTGGAATAAAATTTGGGTACTATTTCGTGGAAGGAGTTCATTAAATCTATTGAATATAGAGGGCTTGAAAGTGAAGATCTCACAATCTTCAATGATGGCCTAATTAGAAAATTCATCTGGACCCTATTTACATCGGATGCCTCCTATGAATTTTTATCAAATTGGTTCAATGGGAGACACTTAAATGGTTATAAATATCACCATACATCCTCTATTTGGGCATTCATTAATCATTACATAAACAAAATTATTCAAGATACAAAATAGATTATGACGAGGGTATCCTACATCAACTGTTGGATTACAACATGTTTTGATAACCCACTAAAGAATACCATCATTATTCCACATTATATTTCTCATATGTGTATTTCTAATATCCTTTCACAAATATATAGTATTGAATTTTTAATTCCCACTCAAACTAGTGTTGAAATTATGAGGTATGGTTTCATTGATCGTGACACCCTCGTATGGTAATAGAATTGGTTTGGACTCTTCAATTACAAGGAATTATATACACAGGAATGTGGTGGTTCCACATAACCACCATTATGGGTAATTAAGTTCAATACATACTTCATTTAGCCTTCAAAAATTTATATTTTTATAAAAAATATGGAAACAACACATGCCTAATCAAGATTAAATATTAAGATATGGTTAAATATATTCTTATTAATGTATTATATGTCTCCAATGATGGGAATATATAAATAATTTGTTTGTGGAAAATGGGTTTACACAAAAATTATTGGAATACACTGGATCTGTTTTTGGCTGGATAATTTTTTCTAATATTCATTTTAACAATCTCATAGATGAAAACTGTAATGATGATTTCAATAAACAAATATAGAATCTTCTATATGCAGTAGTGGGGAATATTTTTTCATTTATACTGAGTGCTCTAAACAATAAATTATATGATAAAAATAGTCACTCTCTAGATATGGGAATGGTCGTAATGCACAAAAATGTTTATTCAGAAACTATTGGAAAAATAAAAGTTATGGACAGCACTACACATGACACGAATATTCTCATATTATTAGTTGTTCCATGTTCTCCATGGGAGACAAGAATAATCAATGTATTCCTCTAGATCCATCTAATCATCCCATGGATTAGGGATAATATAGATGTGGTAGCCTCTGGTATTCTCGTCCCCTCAGGCTGTGGGGGTGTCCTTCGAACACACTATGGATTTTCTAAATGGTGTTTCCTTCAATCCTAGTTGATTTTATGTTGTCAAAGAAAGCAGTCATAAAAATGGAAGTGATGTGATATTTTAGGACCCCAGCCCATTGTGACTCAATAGTGGATGCATATATGTGTGACATGACATATTACCTTTTTTGAAATAATCCATTTCAACCCTTTCTTTTTTTAACTAGATTTATATATTTTTCATTCAGATCCGGCTTTATACAGATCCTTATTTTATTTTGTAAAATGAGAACAAAACATTATGATATTATGGTAACTAAAACAACATATTGTAAATGTAGAGAAATATATATTTGACCTTGATTTGAAAACGAATCCTATTATGAATCCATTGAGAAAATATTAATGTTGTATTATTACACTCATTTTTGTAGAACTATAATGAAATTCAAGTGATTTGATTCTATCAAGAGTAATGTCACATTAATTGAATATTTTGGATTTTAAGTTAGTGACATTATTCAAAATATTTCTATTGATGAGACATATATATATTTGAATCAATTGGGAAACAATTGTTTTATGGGGAAAATATTTGATGACATTAATTTGGTGTCATTAATTATGTAATCAAATGAAATATTTCTGATGCTGGTGATGATGATATTTATACCACCCCTAAGTCCATTATCCCTAATCAAGTTATTTCATATAATGATTCAATATTTTAATTTTTATAGTTCATTGTAAACATGGTATTGTGGTGGGAAATGTATATAATCATCTATATGTGTTCTTAGTTCATTTTATTTTTCTCGAATTGGGTTGTTATGGTTGGTTATATTCATATTTATTTACTATTTATTACAAATATTTTTTATCCATATTGAACTTCATGTGAATTTTTAATATATACTAGTTTCATTTTTTGAGTATCATTTTCGAATATTAAATTAAAATACAATAGAACCTACCAAAAATATCCAAATTGAAAAAATTAAATTGTTACAAAAAAAAAGAAGAACTGAATTCAAACATATTAAAATAATTATAATGTATGTCAAAACCAATGGAAACAATAACCTACTCAAAAAAATTGAAAAAACACAGAACCCTAAATATGAACCAAATGGCCTAACCGAAAAAAATGAACATAAGAAATAATAAATTGAATAAACTGACACAAATGACATAACTAAAATTTAAATAGATCAAATTGAATATATAAGAAAAATATATCATAAACATGATAAAAATTATAATTTTAATTTATTTCTTTTTCTATGATACCACTTATATTTTTTTATTTTCTTCCAACTAAATATAAATTGATTTTTTAAATCTCTAAATATCCATTAATTGTTTTTCCAATTGGTAATCCAAAATTAATTCATGTCCCATATTCTTTCTTTTTTGACAAACTCATTAAATATTAATTTATATTTAATTCCATATTTGTTTTCAAATGTATAAAATGGAAAACCTTGAAGATTTAAAAAGGAAAATAATGAAATATAATAATCATCACATGAAAGGGATTAGAATCCCCTCATTGGTGCTTATTTTGAATATATATATATATTAATAACATATAATGTCATGTGATTAATTTTCATATATTTTAATCTTGATCCACCACTTTAGGAAAAAACTATTCTTCGACAAACCTAGTGGTAGCAGTTCTATGCTAAACAATGTGAGGGAGGTAGTACTAGATCAACACGCACCATCAATATACCCGATCACACCCTATTCATTCTTGCGACATACAATCAATCACGCCTTCTTATCCTACAATGTCATTAGTGGAAGCCATGATATTTAGGACACCTATGAAATCAGAAACATTTTCATCTGATACTCTTGACCATTTTTTACATTATCAATGATGGATCCTACTCCTCATCCTTTTTATAAATTTCCACAAATTTATATATTTTATGTCTAATTCCTTATCCATTAGATTCTATGTTAATAATACATTGAATTATAAGCGAACCCATTCTGAACCTCTGGAGAAACATCGTGTCACATTCATTCTGTAGAGGTTGATGATCCTTTAAAACCCAGGGATTTATAGGAACCCACTGATCCAACTACCTTATGTAGTTTAACATAAACCTAATATTTTTCGACAATAATTTATTTAAAATATAATATAAATTAATATAAATTTTTTTTCGTAGATATATATTTCACAAGGCCATGTGGGTGTACACACATGCATGCAATTTGGAAAAATTGTAGTCTACTGATGGTTGACTAAAATAAGGAAAAAATGATTATAACAAAATTTTGTGATAAATTATCCATTTTAAGGAAACTATTTCAAAATAATTGGTCACCATTCTCATCATTCCACTCTCCTGGATACACCATGAAAATAAAATAATGAATAATTATTGGGTGAAAATATGGAAAACAAAATTAATTGGATTTAATGTTATATTATCATTGTATTTATATGAATTAATTATTTGGGTATTACTTCATTACAATTTTCTCAAGGGTGAGGGTCCGAGGAAGAAACAAATAATAGAATTATTAATGATGTGGATATAATATATGAAAGAGTTTATAATGGATGGAATGCTATAGTTGGAACATATTTATAGTGCACACATATAATGAATGAGTGCCGAGTGGCACATTATTGGGAAATGAATTTAATGGGAAGCATATCATATTTAAGGTAATAATAATATTAAAGGTTTTTTATTGAAAATTATCCTTATTGTGTTAATAAATTGATTTTTAATTTTTAATATTATTTTTTAGGAAGTTTCATAATGAAAAACCCAAGGATACTAAAAAATACCTCCCTAGTTTGTGGAAGACAATGATGCAAGAACATGAAAATAAGTAGGTACTACACTCAATTGTCATTTTTCTATTTAAATAAAAAATGGAAAAAAATATCATCAACTTTAAATTACATATATTCATTAAAAAATTTCAAATTAAATATATTTAATAATAAGATAGTTTGGGATATGTTAAAGTTAGATTTTTTATTGGAAATACTTATATTGGGTTTGACATATAATTTTTTTTTATGAAATTCTGTATAAGCTCGTAATCAAGTTTGAATGTTATATGTGTTAGTTTAGATACTATGGGAAAATTGAGTGGGATGCCTCTTATGAGGTAATTGGAAAGGGGTTCTTATAAATTCTCAAAGGAAAAAAGTTTTTATTGATTTTTCAAGATAATCCTCCTTTTAATGGTTGAGAGAGAACACATAAATGACTCGTATGTCCATAGGCCCAAGGCCAAATACATGATCTGAAGGCCCAAAGACCCAACTACAGTTTAATATCCCCTCCCCGGTGTCTCATTTGTTGATGGAGCCCTGCTCCCCACCCCATATGGCTGATAAGTTAGAATTGACCCAAGCATTTCTTTATTGTTCCTAGTACCGTTGGTGGTTTTGATGACATATAATTCTTCCAATACTATTATCTATGCTAGTGGTTTCTACATACTCTAATTCCATTTCTGAGGACTTCCCTCATGTGCCCTGACCTGGATTCTTTTTTGGCCCAATGAACTTGTGGCCCAAAATCTATCTCTCATATCTTGGAGACCCGATATCCCAAATTCCTTGGATATACTATATTCCATATGGCTATAAAGTCCTTTTTGTGAGGCCAAAAATTCATTTCAAGATGAATTGTAATGTTGTTATAGTACCCATATATAGTACCTGCAACAACACCTACACAACTATAGTGTTATAACACTACTGTTGTACCAATAAAAATACCCTCCCACCAAATTTTAAACATAATTTTGGTGCAATATTATATGGAGTCATTACCATTGGGGTAATCCCCCATATAAAATAGTAATGTGGTTGGTGGGGAATAATTACGATATATGAAATTGATATAATAATATTTCTAAACATTTCAGAAACACAAAACAAATTAGAATTTTGTTTTCTAGAAGAAAAGTAAAAAACATAATGAATATAAATACTAATCAACATTTATCCATTAATCATTGACATAGATGACTCATAATGATAAATTGAAATAAACAAATATGTTCCTTCAATGTATGGTAATCCACCAACATCAAAATATTGGAATAAAATTAGAAAGATATTATTTCTCCCTAAAAGTATTCTTATACCAAACATTATTCAAATGTAAATCCCAAAAATCATTAAATGAATAAAACGACTAAAAATTAATGTAAAACCAACTATGAAAAAACCCATCCACATGAATCTAAATGTACATGAAATCAACAGTAATTTTTTCAAATAAAATTTTCTACTATATATAGAGGCCTCTAACTATTACATGAAACACCGTGAATATAATTTTATATACTTTATTTGTGTACGCTTAGACGGTAATAATAAAGTCGTTATATGAAACCACTAAAATCATTATTATCTAATGAAGAAAACTATTATCATGTATAATCAGTGTAAATTATAAAATATTTTAATATTATCACTTTTATCATACAATTTATTTATAAGTTGATATACCAAGTCACTCATGTAAAGTATTACTTACTTTAGCCAATGTCGATACATGTACAAGATTTTAGTCAACCACATTTTTCTTCATCATCCCTTATATCAAACTCATAAAATTAGAACATATCATCTACCAAACCCATGGAATCACTTATTTCAATGGACTTACTCAAGAATAATGAAAACATTTTGATGTCATTATAATGGATATTATCTCAAAATAACAAAAGGAAAGATACCAGTGATCGAAATTTGGACACATTCAAAAATAAAAAATATTTACTAAAAATCATTCAAATGTGAATTTAATTTCTATAAGAACATTTGAAATTGATATCAATTTTTCCTCATCAATAATTAAAAACCATTAAAAAAATATATAAAAAGTTATGAATTCCCAATTGTATTTCTAGTATCAAACAAACAAACTATGAAAGTGTTTTCACACCAAAATTTCGTTTTTGGTATCTTTATTACACTTTTCTATATATTTAATATTTGAAATAAATTTTCCCCTTATATATTAACTTTAACCTATTTATTTATATATTAAAGATAAAAGACATCATTTAATGTCACACCAATCACATGTAATCCTAAATTTATTGGACTTAACTCATTGAATATCAAAGCACACAACTCTCATCTTAATACCTCATGTCACTAAATAACCCTAGTATGGTTGGAAGTAATAAAAATGAAGAAAATTTAGAGAATAAAAATGAGATACCGAAAACCATCCCAACATTACTTAAATATCTATAAAAACATATAACATTCAGCCAAATTTATTCCACTTGAATAACAAAAAATCTATAAAAATACAAGAAATGTCATGATTTTCCAGTTATATTTTTTGTATCGAACTCACAAACGCAACAAGTTATTTTTAAAACAAAAAAAAATTTAAAATATTTATCACTATATTCTTTATATTGAATATTATTAAGTCATTTACCTTCTTATATTAAATTAACACTATTTAATCACTAATTAAAAGAAAATATACATTCTAGAATCCCACACCAAACATATAACACATATCATACAGACACTTGATTAAGTACTCTAGTTAATTAAGAGTGTTTAATATTAATCCTTTATTTTCATTTAATAATATTATCATTATAGGGTTAATATATTTTTCTAACCCCAAAAACATAAAAAACAGTAACCAATAATAAACTAAAATCTATAAAAATATTATATTAAATTGTATCGTAATTATTAACACTCCATTCATTGAGGAGGTAGTTCACCCATACGAATGAAGATGTATTAATATTACAAGAAGATTTAGAGAAATGATGAAATTTAATATTTCTATATTAAAATAACATTAAAAAATATTTATAATGCTTATTTTAAAATAATTTCATGGATATAAAATATTTGAGTGGGTAAAATAAAGAATTAATTAAGAGAACTCAACCCTTTAAATGATCTCCCTTGGGTAACACCTTATGTCCCATTAGATTGGCCTTTTGAAAAGACCAATTATTCTAGGATGTGAGGACATATAAGATGAGACACTGTAGAAATTATTTGGATGAATTTTTTTTAATTCTATATTGAAATTTTATGGAAGTGATCCCCTTTTATAAGTGAATAAAATGATGTTTTTGTAAATACAACTTACTTTTTCCATGATGACATGACACTATTCAAGGGACAATTTCTTCAAAAATAAATAAAATTGAGTGGGTGATGATTTAAGTTCCTTAATACTTCCACCATTCATTTTTTCCAATTTAAACACGTTTTTAGTCTTTTACGATTTGGTTTTAACTTTTACTTTTCTTTTTATTAACATTTAAACAAGTTTTTAACTATGTAATTAATATTTTTTCAAAAAAAAATTGGATTAATAATATTACTAAAATTTCTTGTTATAAACATAAAATATGTTACCATTTTTACTAAATAAATTATAAATATATGACAATTAATTTTTATATTAAAAAATATAATATATAATAAAATGTTTTTATATAAAAATGCTGATTTGACAATTTAGTTATCTTGATCATACTACTTACTATTTAAATGGTATACTGCATATTTTTTTATATTTTTAAACATCATATCATTGAATTTTTTAAACTATATCATTTTAATTTATTAGATAGTAATATAAGCAGAAATATTAAAACAATTTTTATAAAATAACTATTTCACAAATTTCATGGTCATTAACATTAATCATATTAATCATCCTCTTATTCCAAAAAATTAAATTGAACTTATTAAGTAACATGAAAATATTAATATAAATATGAAATCTATTTTTTATACCTAATTCATATAAATTATGAAAATGAATTTTTATATAAGTGAATAAAAATGGATTTTAGGGTGAAACATTACTTACGTTTCCAAAATGTTAGACATGAGTTTTATAAATTCAAAATCATATTTTGAAATGATTCATTTTAATAATTAAATATATTTTAGTCTATAAAAAATATAATACATTGATTATGTAATAGCTACTTTATGATAAATTTTTAAACATTATAGTATTTATAAAAAAGATATTTTTTACTATTCTCCAAAAAATAAATTTTTTCAAAAACCCTAAAAATTAATCCTATGATAATGTTGACATGATGAATTCTATAATTAAATTATTTTTAAGAAATTATAAAATTCTAAAATTTATAAAATTATCTTTTAAATGAATATGCAACATACAATGGAAGATTTATTTTTTAAAAAAAATTACCTTTTAAAATATTAAGTATTCAAGTCCTAGTTCTTAGGAATATATTAATTCTTTTAATTAGTAATCATCTAATATATCATGACTTGTTATTTTAGCATTGTTTTTTAAATAATATATCAACACAATGTAGATTTAATGGAAAATTAAAATGTAACTTTTTGGGTTTTTTCATTTTACCCCTTAATGAAATTGGATCCCTGTATTTGTTATTATTACCTACTAGTGAAATGAGGGGGAGACATTGTTAGTCTCATTGAAAGATTGGTTTGTATATTAAGAAAATAAACTGAAAAATTGCATAATGAAGATGTATGTGGGACATAATGATTTACCTATTCTGAGAAAAAATCAATATCTCCATCGATATAAAGAATCTATTCACAAAATTGAGAGAAGAATTACAAGTATATTTTCAGAGTAAATAAAACTATATATCTAATGATCTCTTAATGAATATGTAAAAAATGTTCCACCAACCACAATATCAGTACACTGTTATATAGTTTTAGGTGGCTAGATGTATGTAGTGCTATGATGACCAATCAATGTCTCCAGACACAAACATCAACAATACCATGTAAAATTCTACAATACTATAGAGTCATGTGACATGATTCTATATAATGTTTTCACTACTATACTACCCTATAAATGACACCGTCTAACTCTATTATATTCTGGGTGGTGTTTTTAGAGATCCCAAAATTTAGGTCTAGGACCTTTGGCCTTTGGACCTCTAATCTGGGGTATTTTAAACATGCAACCCAAATGACATTAATACGAAGATTAAACAATGATAGTTTCGATATGGTGTGCAATTTGGGCTACTAAAAATCAACAAAAATTCATCTTAAATATTGGAATACACAATTCTAACATGAAAATATATAATGGTGTTTTAAAGATATACATGACTTTAGATATAATATTTAACTATATATCAAACATACAAACATATAAAATATATCATTTTCTCATGGAATAAGTCAATCATGAAGGAATGATTATGTTAAATTCATGAATCATAATTCTAAAAAATATTTACTGATATTCATATATCTTTTCAACAATAATGATACTACAATTTTTTTATTTAAAAAATAATTACTTTTAATTGGATAAAAAATACACTATATAAGACATCTAAAAATAGAATGTGACGAATATGTCTTCCTAGAACCACTTAAATATCACTATCCAATTCAAAAGTATTCATTTCACAGGTTTTTTCATATTCCCAATGTCTAGAAGGCTGTTGGTGTTTATTTTCATTTTAATATCTTGGATTAATGAACTGGTTTATATTGTTCCAATATCAATCACATATAAAACATATAATTGATAAAGGATCCTTAAGTTGAAAATTATTTTTTCTATAATGTTAACTTGAGAGTTCATTTTATCCCTGAAAAAAATTTATTCATTTTCAAACATTACCACCGATAAAAAATCATCCAATTCTTTAAATCCATTCTCATGGGTTCTTATTCCAACATTTTCATTATCAAGGAAATTTAATCTTTATTGAATTACAATATTTATAACCTCATCTTCTATAAAAAACAAAACTTATACTATTTAGTATGTTTACAGTTTTTAGCAGACAACATATTTTAATCACAACTCACGAATATTTAGTGATTATAATAACCATATTTTCTAGATCAGATTCTATCTCATATAGCTCCTCATGAAGACAACTACTTAATTTTATAATCAAATCCATTTTTATCTTAGTACATTTGGATTCATCCATTAATAAATCAAAAGGGGTTTAACATGAGTGATTTTATAAATAAGACCATACTAGAAAAATTGTATGATAATTAAATGGAAAATTATACTGCAAAATGTTTTACTCTTTTTTCATTATCTTAATGGATTAGAGTTGAATAAAAGTTTTTTAGTGATGAATTCTCTCATGAATCCTTCCTATTTACCTAACATTATAAATCATTCATAGTTTCTTGTAAATGGCATGTGATTTACCGATGTATATCCCACATGAGGGTCTATTAGGAGTATAGTCTTGGGCACACTCATCCTGTACCGAGTGAAGATTGAGGTGATACTCAACCGACCTTTTTCATGGTGATTACCCCTAGGTTCAATAATACCATAGCCAAATCCAATTTCCCATATCCATAGACGGATATAATTTTTTGGAAGAAATATAGTAAAAAATTTATCAAAATTCTAGGATGTTATGTTATACTTAAACTTATCTCTAGTGTTTTCAAAAATGATAATTTATCCTAATACAAAAATAAACAAAATTAAAAAAAATAACCAAAATAGTCTTAAAAATAACAAAACTAATCCTAAAAAACTAAAACATTCAATAATACATGTTGGTATGTGGTACCTTGTCCAAATCATCGCATGTTTTGAGCACCAGATGTTTGATCATTAAATTTATATTGAATTTAATTTCAATTAGTTTTCAGAATATAAAAATTATATGAATACATCAAGAGTTCATCACTTTAATAGAGAAGATATTATCTAGTGGCAGTAGGTCCATCCAAAGTTATATTCTACAGATGGTTCTACAGTATACCATTAGGAGGTCTAAAAGATCAATAAATTTAATGGGTCACTGGGTTGGATAACTAGATCATGAATCTATGTCATATTATTTGGGTTTTTGGGGGGTTTGGTTTAACTTTTTTGACTGTTTTTTCTTAGTATATAATTGTGTGGTCCATTCAGTGAAAAAACAGATTCAAATGACCATTTATTATATATATGTGATTTCTTTTATGATTAAATGTCTTTATAATTTGTTTCATTACCTTTTATCATATACTTATAAAGAAATAATGTAGTAGTGTGTTTCACCCATGCATTTAAAACAATGTTCCAGGAATGTTAATTTTTTTGGTAATTCATTCATTCAGTAGTTTTGTTTTATGTTTCAACATTTAATATATTTTTGGTACTTTTCTCGTATTACTATGTAATGTTTTGGATGAAAGCCTTTTTTAATGACTAGGCTACCCAGACAACCTATTCTAGTACACTCAGTCATGGGGAAGTGAAATTCCATAAATTGAATTTCCACTGTACAGACTATCTTATATATGATCTATTTGTGGACTGATGTGTGAGAATAAGATGATATTATTAGTATAATTGATATTTCATTTTTATTTTTCTTTCCCTAATAAAATGGTATCTTAGGGAGTGGTTTTGAGCTCACGGTTTCCACATCGGTTGTAGTTCATGAAAGGAATCATATAAATGAATTTTATAGATTTGTGGATTTGGGGAAGTAGATTTTGGCTTTTGAAAAATTAAAAATGAATACAAAAAGACGTGGAAGTACCTGGAAGATCTTTTGTCTAATTCAATATAATCTATAATGGAGAAAATTAAGAAAAATGCATAGAAAAAAAAGGATTCACCACCCCCGAACCCAAAACTCTCTTAGGTGGCTAAACCGGGTTGGTAATGTTACCACAACCCTGCCTTCATGTACACCAGAAAAGACCGATTTCCATGGTGGTTGAAATTATATAGTAGGGAGACTATATTCTCTGGTATAAAGTTTCATCAATAGTGGAAATAATATCCATGTAATGGAAATTTAAAAAATAGTACAATATATACAATGAAAAATATAGCAACAATTTCAATTGAAAAATCGAAAAATAAGATAATAATGTAATGAAAATATATAAATTAACTAATTTTTTGGATTAATGTATAACATTTTAAATAATAAGATAATACAAATAAAACAAAATTCCATGATCCAAAACCCCACATCAATCTGATATTCTGGCTCTAAACCATCTAATATGAAACAAAAAAAACAAGGAACCTTTCCCTCTTCAAAACCTGCATTCATGTAATATGATCGAGTATCCAATGGAATCCTGAAATGGTTGTGAGTAAAACTCCGTAGGTTAAGCCTACCGTTTATAAAAATTATTCTAATAGAAATTTAATTCAATATAAAGATAAACATGGTTATTAATTTAACAAAACCAATAACATATAACAACTAACCTACTTTAGGGAAATGTCAAAATACCACTCGACATATTTCATCACAATGGTGACTACAACCACAAGTCTATTTCACAAAAACATTTTTTATCCCTCTATATAGGCATTTCATCATAACACATAGATAATCATTATATATACGTATTACAACAGGAAATTTTTCCATGCCCGCTGTATAAAAATTATGCCATGAAACTAGAGGAATCCATCTATATAAGAATTATAACCTAAAATTTGGCCATTGAAACTATATAATAATTATTGAATGGATTTCAACACAGTTTATAACATAAATACTAACCCCACATAACATCTTTAGAAATAGTGATTAATTTATCAAATTATCATTAATCATTTAGCTACCATTTCATATAATAAGTATATATTAAGCTGTAATCATGCCAATGTTGAGTATAATATCATATCAATGTATATCTAATCATTTCATTAAAACTTATTAAATTTTTCAATATGAATATATCACAAGATATTACATGAGTTCTAATGTCATTATAATTAATATTTTAATCCAATAAACAAATACACTATGTTAATACCAACTAGATAAAATCAATTTACTAGTTCATTTGTTCAAGGGAATGCTCACCCTGTGGGAGGATGAAACATGGACATAAAATTAATGGATCTAAAGAAAATACAATGAGTACCCTAAAAAAATTCTATCACCCATTATTTCATTAGATAACGTACATGGTGAGTCGATAACGTCACATGTTATAGCCCAAGTTTTAAGAAATGGTAACGTACAATATGTATTTGTCTAGAACACTTACCTTTATCTAGAAACCAAATATAATCCATCAATAGAGAACACAAAAAAATAATAAAAAGGGAAAAGAGATCAGCATGGATAAATGAGATTACACAAGAATCAATATCATAATATTAAATCATCACCTAAAATAAGTCAACAGAGATATAAAGGAGGATAGAAAAAATAAGAAAACCAATGTGAAGGAACTTACCAGATATGAAATGATAGACTCAGACATATAGAAGGGAAGTAATCAACCATAAATCAATTAGATTCTCCCAATGGATTGATAGAAGAGTCCGAATATTGAATGAATTTTTTTGGTCCCTGCCAAACAAAAAACAACTCCACTTTATGAATTTAAAAGATGAATCTGAGATTCATGATGGCAATATATGGGGTGACATATATAGTAAAAAGGATGTATCATCGAGATAAAATAACAATTATCATCCATTTAAAGTAATGAAATAAATTCATGTGTGGTATATAATTCATATCATAAAACAGTTCTATATTCCATTGAGTGAAATATTCATGTTGTGTATTACATATTTCATTTGAATATTTACTATAAGAAGAAATTACTATAGAATCTAGTAGAAAAGGATGGAAATCCTTCTACTCAACTCAAGCCCAAATAGAATCGTATTTACAACTTTGATTCATTTATATGTGATCTCCTCTAATTCAAACATGAAAACATTCCCAAACATTAGGATATTTTCCCTCATAAAATTTCCACATCTTAATGAAAAAGGATTAACCAGAATGTTTTAAGAGAATATAATCCCAACTAAAAGGTGATCATCCAAAACTCAAAGAGGGATTTACATGAAAAAAATATGGGATCTTACAACCTCCCCATCATATAACATCATGTCCCTGAGTAGCTCCAAGAATTATTATAGGGTCTCGGTGAACAATTCTAGGCACAGTGATTACTTATTAGACTCCCTCGAAAAATCCTCCACATGAACACAACCATGCTTCCACTACACTCACAAAAATGTTATTTTCATCACTCTAAGATACTTCTCACTACTATCCAAAATCCATATTTGCTAATCCTCAAAGGATGAATATACAAAAATCATGACATTGTCAACGTCAATAAAATGATAAGGTTAAAAATGTTTTATCTGAAGCTACGATATGTGAAATATGACATTCAAGGAATAATGATACTACTCTAGGGATAATAAACATGTCTCTAGCCCCCCCACTATCGCAAATTAAATCACTAACTATGTCATTGAATTTATATGTTTCTTTAGACAACATTATCCCATCCTAGGTGATACCTGAACGAAAACACAATGACCCTCTTTAGATACCATACGTTATCTCCATTTGATAGAGTAATATTTCTTCCTAATTTGTGTGGCCCAAACCATTTCATGATCAACTAAACCTGATCGGACATCTCCAATAAGAGAAAAGTTACATCAAGTACTGGCTCACATACCTCAAACCACTAATGAAGGAAATAGAACAACATTCCATTCAAATACAAGTAGGGTTCCACTCAGATCATTATTTGGAATTTTTATTTTTATGAAAACTCTATGAATTCTATATGATGCTCCAAAAAACCACTTAAATTCTACACACATACTAATAACATATCCTTTACTATCTAAAACATCTATTCAAATTGGTTTTCAGTCTGAGGATAAAAGGATCTAATCATAAAAACATGTGATTCTAGATCCTTCTAAATATCCCATCAGTATAGTGGCGTGAATTTTGGATCTCTATCAAGTTTTATTATCCTTAGAAAACCATATAGTCCAACAATTTTTCAAATTTATAGACCACCAAAATAATAAATGGTGAAGGTTTCGTTAAGGGGGAGAACTATTTTTCCATAAAAATTTGTTCTATGATCACTCATTCAACATCAATCAGACCATTTTTCATGGGTGAACCAATCTCAACATATATTGTGACATTGTCACTTTTCTATTCTTAAATGTGAAGAGTTTTCAGCAACCAAATAGGCCACTGGTGATCAGTTTTCACTGACATGTAAAACATAACTCTATGAATAACACTACTTACTTATTCATTCATTTCCACTTGTACATTTTATGAATATCATGACACATATTTGTTAAACAAGGATGTACCAACCATTTTGAATCCTAAAAATATCTCATCATCTCCTTGAGTAATCCTATAAAAACCCATACTCAACTATGGATATGAATAACATATGTTGTAATACTGGGTTCCCTATAAAAAACAAGATCAGTACTTTTTATTTAGCATATCATCGATATAGTGAGTTATACATGATGCAGCCTTACCATAATAGTGTATGCATTTCTAGGTCCATTAATAAAATTATAATATTCTTAGATTAATTATTGTATTAAAAGGCTAAAAAAATTTCAATGATATAATGGGAACCTTGAGATGTTGTTACATTAATCATAAATATTTATCTAATGGTCCTAAAACATCATGATGACAGGAAAATGTTGATGTTAGGCTAGTAGGTTTTGGGGCATCGTAAGCATTGAGACCTCTTCTCATGGAGTTTTCACTTGGTGATCACGAGTAGATGACATCATGATGAAATACACAACAATAATAACACTGTATTTTTCAGGTTTCATTGGTTGTATCTATCAGAAAACATGGGTATTATTATCATTACTTGAGATCAGTATCAATATATACAATTTGATTATGTACTTTTATGAAAGGTGAAAACCATGAAAATGATGTCATGGTGATGTAGTTTCTATTGGGTGCACCCTTGGTGGTATTATTCAAGTCAAATGATCAAGATAGAATTTGTGTAATTTCAGTTGAGTAAGTGTTGTCTCGAGCTTATTTGATCAATATAGTTGTACTATAATTAAATCAATAGTCATGGAAGTCAACGACAAATCTATCCAGTTAGATCAGCAAATAATAAATCATGCAATGTATGATGAAACAAGTTTGTGACCCACTTTACAAGATATCATAATATAAAGAGATTATATTACACTGTACATGTTAATAGGATTGTTATATTTTCTATGACCATTACTTTTCACTTTAGGGGCCTTGATTGGTTTCTAGACTCCGTTGGTGGTGGTATGATATTGATATTATGATCAATATGGAATTCGTCTCTTTAGAGTTGAGGAAGTGATATCTCAGAACTTGTTGATTAGGATGGTATTACCCTCACTAAATCAATGTACGTGGTTGAAAAAGGTAAATCATTCATATTAGATCAAAAAAATCAAGGAATTTATAATGACATGAGTGTCTATTCTACATTGTGATAAATCTTACACCAAGAGATTATATTATATTGTACGTGTTTATAGGATGGTTTCCAATTCTAGGACAATTCATTGTCTCTTTAGGAGCTATGATGGGTTACATTACAATGCTATCAGTTTGTGAATATAATCCGCTGCTATTGAGATAAATACATAGAGGGTCAAGCACAATAGCATATTAATGATTCTTATTTATTCTACTCTATATGTATAGAAGACATTGTAGGACCCACCATGTTGCCTGAGGGTTGTCCATTATTTATCGATCACCAATAAATAAATAAATTCATTATTCTTATAGTATAGAATAATATAGTTTAAATTAAATATTAAAAGTATTTGTTATTGTTTATGTAAGTACAATGAATAATATTTTATAAATGAATGATATATTAATATTTAGGGTTTATGAGAATTATGAGTCGAGTTAAGGACATAGGACATCTGAAAAAATGTATTTAATATATATTAAAATTGTATGATAAAATATGAATAATATTTATGACATAGTTAGTTCATCATAATTGTTTATTTATTGATTATTTTGTATATGATAAATATATGAGGATGGGGAACCCTAAATGGGTATCTTAGACACCAAATATATAAGCAGATGAGGAGCACAATTCCAGTAAGAAAATTATTCCTATAGATTGGGGTATCATCTCTCTTACTGCATCCTTGAAATATAAATTCCTCATCCAAGAACCTGATCCAAGGATTCCTTCAGATAATGTAGGAATAAAGTCAAGGTGATCATCATGACATTGAATATATCGTCAGATCTCCATCCTAGAAATTAGAACTCAATGATCGACATTCATGTAGATTTGTCAAAACATGTGTGGAAAATATGAAGCGTTTATGCTTCATATCCTTCGTGAAAAAGTAACCGCTAATGAGTTGTACTCAATTTTGCATCGAATTAAATGAGGTATCTATTTTTTTATTTTAATTATTTAGATGATATCTTTGAACTCTTCTAGGGAATGGATCTCTGGAGAGAAAGAAGTTACATCGCTCTAGTGATGAAAATTTTGAAATCCTTGGCCAATTATCTTCAATTTCACCCCATGATAACTTCAATTTGTATCATAGGGATCGTGTGAATTGTATAATACAAAAAATTAATTTTATTTAAATTAATAACTGATGCATAAATCAGTCACAACAGAATAAACCAAACATTTATCCGAATCTAGATAACAATGTTAGGACCATCTAGATTTTTTGATATGGATCAAAAAATTGGTTATTTCGTTTTAAAAACAGATGAAAAATAAAAATAAACATATTATTTCATTTTTTATTTTCAACAAAATCACTTCTAGACAAATCCTACCCCTATTTGACGATCTGATACCCATCTTCTATAAATCCAGACTTGGACGGACCAGATCTGTCATTCCTCTAACCTAGAAAGAGTACCACCACACCTAGACCTTGGTTATGCCGAATCTCCCTAGGTGCACTGGCATGCCAACCCCTCTATCATGGTGCCTTTGGTTCTCTCCCTTTAATTGTTCCTCCCAAGCTATATCCAACCACCGTGGATAAACCTTCCCACCAACATCTAGCCACATTATGGCCATTCTACTGTCAGTATGTCACACGATGGTTCAGATGATTCTAACATCCCCTGTGTCACCCCCTCCCAACTAAGCACTCACCATTGAATCATACCATGTAGACGACCTTCATCCTTGACAATACTCCGATTTCTATCCTGGTCATGAAATTTGGTTTGTGTCGCACATGTGTACATCATCGTCATAATGGAAAAACTTTACCAGTATGATTTAACCCTTTCATTGTAGAGACCTGAAGCCTAACTTACATGGACATGACATTACTTTTGCGGAATACATAGTACATAACAAAAACACACACACAAGGATCGTAATAGTTTAGTGTCTTTGGAAACTCATAATATAATCTTCTATTCTTGGTGAAAGATCTTCAACATCTCCCATAGAGATCTTCCTTTTTTTTAAACCTAAAACATTTCTTTTTATCCTGGGGAAAAGAAAACATAAAATGGTGAGCTCAAATGCTCAGTAAGGGTAAACAAAAGAAATATCAATCACATCATATTCATAAGAACATAACATTTTGGAAATCATAACCTGAAAGAGATCATAATATCATAACAAGGGATAAATCATAGAAGTGAAATGTAATCCCAATAATCATAACTTAAAACATGAATATTTGTGTCATACACACATAATCATAGAGAATCATTTCTTATTAGTCAATACTCATTTCCAAGACTATCTTAGTGGACAAAGTCCATTTTTGAACCGAGTCACCCTCGTTTCAGTCCTGTTTCACTGAAACGGTATAACCTACCATTCCAGCCATGTCTATCCCATGAGATATAAAATATTTACCCAATGCATTGGAGGGAGATATAGGTCCCACCCATCTCATAATGATACCATTCTTATGTGTGCCACAAAATCATAAACCATACATCATAGCATAACCCATGAAATAAAAATGGGATTCTTAAAAACATGACATCATAAAACAATTCAAATAAGATAAAGGAATTCATAAAAATATTTCCATCACAACATAATCAAATCCATGTAATAATAGGGATAGAAATAGAACCCTATATTCTCTTAGATGGGAAATAATTTTTATAAAACACTTGAACTCCATTCATGAGGAAAATATCCTTTCTAATTCAAAAACACTTTTCATTTCTTAACATGTCATAAAATTATAACTAAAAGAAGTTGATTAAAAATAAATTTGAAAACATATAAAGGAAGCTTCTTGGAAATAATTTTTTAAAAATCCATTCATTCCGTATATGTTAAAAAAACATTCTTCGTAATTTTGTGGGAAAAGTCAAAATGTACCTCGTATGAAAAACGACAAAAGATTCCTTTCATATATTTTACTAAAAACTCGCGGAAGGGTAAAATTGGATATAAAATATTGTATAAGGATATAAATATTACATATTGAGGAAACATGGATATGGATGATAAAATACACCCCAATAAATTTCAATGTATAAACAATCTCGGATAAAAATGAGATTGTGATATTTTCCCTTACCTTAGGTCTGATATGCTTTGTACGTGTCCGAACCTCCTCTTCTTTGAAGTGCATCTTTGAGACCTCCTTTTAGGGCACTAAAATTGGTCTTTGAAGAAGATCGGGACCTCTAGGATGTCTCTAGGGAAGTGGAGAGGAGAAAATGGCAGGGTTTTGCCGAGCTTGAAGGCTCAAAGTTGTGTGAGGAAGAGGGGGAGGAGGTACCCTTTTATAAGGGAGAAGAGGGGCACCTTTGGAATAACTAAAAATATTATTTTATTATAAAGTCAAGTTCGGTTTTAAATAGCTCCAAATTGATTTATTTCGAAGATAAGGTGGGGATGGGTCTAAATAATCTCATCCAATAGAATTTATTCAAGTTTAGGTCATTATATTAACCTTATCTTTTAGTTTTAACTCTTTGTTAATTAGATTGACATTTACCATGTCACTTTGTATTTTTATATTATATAGTTAATAAACATACCATATACATCCATGCGACCGCCAAGTTGTGTTTTATTAATATATATATCCTTATCTAAGTCATTTGTCCGAACCTTAGATTTTTAGGAATAAAATAACAATTAATAATATAATATTTGTTTTAAAAACTATTTTATGTCAATTTTAACAGTATTCAATAGTTGATTTTTTTTAAACTCATAATAGAATGATTACTTCGACCCAAGTTAATTAAATCAATCCTAACAGGTCATATTAACCTATAAAATCAGTTTGATTCATAAAAAGTCTCAAATTATACTTATTTAGGTATTTATAATATCAATTGTGTCGGTATTTCATTAATAAGGAAATTACTGCATCATAATTGTGTCATAAATAAATTACATTATTTAATGTCTAAAAATTACAAATAAAATACCATTATGTAGGAAATATTTATATCTTTCTAATGAATATTTATAGTAGAATTTTTCTTATGTATAACCTCATATTAAAAATCTTTTAGTAAATAAACTTTGATTTTAACTTTTTTAACTCTTCTTTGAATTAAATAATAATAAATGTCCTAATCTAATCCAAGTGGGCCTAAATGGTAATATTTTATTCCAAAGGTTGTTCTTGGTCGAATTACACTTGTACAATAGAATTAGGACATGTTTTAGGGTAATAATAATATCATTTTACCCTTAATTACCCTATTTTCTTTTAACCGTTGTAGAAAAAAGTAAAAAGTTACTATTCACCAAAAAAATTATTTTCATAACATTGAACCAAATTTTACTTACTAAAATCAACCGTGTCTTTAGGATTTTTGAAATTCCACTCACAAAAGTGGTAAAATTATTTTTTATGAAAAATTCATTTTTTTAACTACAACTTAGTGGTTTCACTATTCATCAAAAAATGAAAGTTTCCAGAGAAATACCAAAAATTATGTCTAAGCTATATTTGATATTATAAACTCAAAAATGATGTCTATATTACCAAATTCTAAACATATCAATTACATTAACTAATTTAAAAATTAATTCTCGTCGTCAAAACAAATAGTGTGTTTTTAAGAGATAATAACTATCCAAAGATTGACACTTGTTTATAACTGGTTTAAATGTGAAATTACATAAAATGACCAACATTGTATTAAATTGTAAAAATATATTCTAAGTATACTTTAAAACAACTCAAATTAATAATTTATCACTATGAATTATTTCGATTAAAAAGGTTGTTTTTTACTACCATTTAGTAATTTTCACTATTCATCAAAAAATGAAAGTTATCCGAAAAGTACCAAAATTTCACCCTAAGCTAATTTCAATATTCGGAATACAAAAATGAAGTCCATTTTGAAAAATAAAATTTACAAAATTTCAAAAGGTGGTTATTACTATTCCTAACGGCTAGTTTTAATAATATTTTAATAGCATATCATTGTTTAGCGAAACTCGGTATTGCGTACAACACACG
Organism: Viscum album; assembly: GCA_963277665.1. NCBI lineage: Eukaryota > Viridiplantae > Streptophyta > Magnoliopsida > Santalales > Viscaceae > Viscum > Viscum album. The sequence continues at coordinate 1,105,091,938 of OY728126.1, forward strand.
CTATCACGGAAGGACATGCTTCCGTGTAATGAAAGGCAAGTCAAGGATGCATGTTGTGAAAGCTTCTTTTGGTGTAGCATAAAACATAAAAAATTAATGGAATTAAAACAAATATTTTTTTATAAAATCTCGGGTTGTTACATTCTACCCCACTTAAAATGAATTTCACCCTCCAAATTCGTCAGGGTTATAAATGGTTTACTACTCAAAAGTTTCTTTAATAGAAAACCACATCATAAAAAGGAATAACAAAACTTGGATTTAAAAACTAATGTATGAAATGTAACGATTACCCAAATAAACTAATCATGGGGTTTCCACATAGGTGAAAATATGGATATGGAAGAGAAATCTAACCATCATGTTCTGATGCAGAGTGGTAGAGAACATGGCTATGGAAATGCCAGCAATCAAAAATCCATAAATTTGTGACGATCTAAGGTACCATCTAATTCATCAGATATAAGAGCACTATGACAACATTTTTGGTTTTCAAGATCATTTTCCCTAAAGTTGATGAAATTGGAATTAGAAGAAATACTTTCGTCATTTTGGTATAGTCTCACCGTCGGTCGTTCTTTGGACAATTTCCACTTCATCTCTTAATGAATTGAAGTTGAATTTGTCATTCGTGATGTGTTAGCAGATCATGTGATAGAATGATTGGTCATTCCATCTATCTGAAACAAAATGTTAGAAATGTTATCAAAAAAATACATAAGTTCATCTATAGTGAGATTAATCATATATAGTTCATAAAATGGACTTATACTTCATATATCATACTGCTTAATATAATAAAACTAGTTTCTACTAAACAAGGACTTCCTGTAGGCCAGTGGTAGGCAATAAAGTCTAGTCGCACTTCGGTTGTGGGTTCGATTCCCAAGGCCTTGTCCGACGTGATGGGCTGTCGCCCGTCCTGTAGGTTGTCCTTTTTCTAAAACTATATTACAATAACATCACATAAATAATATCAAAAAAAGTTCTATCCTTAAACAATACTATCTTATGGTTAACATAATCTATTCCAATATTTAGGCTTATCTAAAATACTTCGGTCCAAGCTCATAGTATAAAGAAAATTCTAACTTGAGATACCATCATTTATCCCCCATATATCTTGTTGGTCACATTCCAATCATGTGAATACCTTAATGATGTATTCACTTGAAAAATGAATACCCATTAAACCTTAGTGAAAACATGAATGCTGTCAAAAGTTAACTCTTTCCACATACCAAAATCCAAAAATTATATATACTCAAACCATGATATAACCTTCTCCTTATATCAGTCATGATCTCATGAATACTATAAAACATTTAATTTTCTCCTTATCCCTTCATTATGCGGATATCATCTACACTCAAAAAATATCTGAATAACCTTTCATGGATACTGTTACCATTAATCATACACTTTCAAAACTCAAGGAAAGAAAATAGTGTAACAATCCTTAGATGTCTCTTTATTCCATAGTACCATGAGATTACTTATACAACATTATACATGATAAACATGTAATCATTCATCTACATTCTTAAACCATTGACCGTGCTTCAACAATTCTTTCATCTCACATATCATTTGTAGTCTCTTCATCATCATCAACATAAATTCTACCCATACGACCATACAGATTCTCTTCATGAGACTTTCCCTTAGGGAATTGGTTTTCATAATTACCTGTACATTCCACATTTAAAACATTTAACCATTGTTTATATCATAGCTATACCATTATCCTCATCCCTTATGTTAACTGAACCTTTTCCTTTGCACTTACTGGCTTTGTGTCTTTCTTTTCCACACCCAGAGCATCTTCCAGTTCCATTGAAACATTCTCCTTGATGCCTTTTCCCACATGATTTACATAGGGGACATTGAACTTTCTTTCCTCTATGATCATCATGAAACTCCATCTTTCTCTAATAAGCCGAGTCAGGAAACTTACCAAATTTTACTTTATTGATCATATTATGAGATTGCTGATTCGGAATAATAATGATGTTTGGACATCCAAATACCATTTCATTTGGTTTCTCATGAATAAAATCATTCCATTGTCCGTCATATCCTCCATTATCATGAATCTTCTTGTTTCCAGCCATTTTCTAAAACCCAAAAAGAATAGTGTGAGAGTAAAAATTCATGCTAGGGAAAACAACATAGTAAAGGGGGAGCACCCTCAATATCTAACATCTTAGGTTAAATTCTAAGATCGTTACCATAGTTCTATGACTATATCCTATACGTATTCTTACCCTTAGGTACATCCCTAGACATACCTTAGAAATATCTCTAGGGATCTCACTAATGTTTTCGCATCCTAGATTCCAAAGGATGACTAAACCATTCCTCTAATACCAACTGTAGAGACTCGAAGCCTGACATACATGGACATTACATTACTTTTGCGGAATACTTAGTAAATAACAAAAACACACACACAAGGATCGTAATAGTTTAGTGTCTTTGGAAACTCGGAATATAATATTCTACTCATGGTGAATGATCTTCAACATCTCCCATAAGGATCTTCCTTTTTTTAACCTAAAACCTTTCTTTATATCCTATGAAAAAAAACATAAAAGGGTGAGCTCAAATGCTCAGTATGGGTAAACAAAAGAAATATCAATCCCATCATATTCATAAGAACAAAACATTTTGGAAATCATAACCTGCAAAAGAGATCATAATATCATAACATGGGATAAATCATAGAAGTGAAATGTAATCCCAATAATCATAACATAAAACATGAAACTTTGGGTCATACACACATAATCATAGAGAAACATTTCTTATTAGTCAGGACTCATTTCCAATACAATCTTAGTGGACAAAGTCCATTTCTGAACCGATTCACCCTCGTTTCAGTCCTGTTTCACTGAACCGGTATAATCTACCATTCCAGCCATGTCTAACTCATGAGATATAAAATCTTTACCCAATGCATTGGAGGGAGATATAGGTCCCACCCATCTCATAATGATACCATTCTTATGTGTTCCAAAAAATCATAAACCAGACATCATAGCATAACCCATGTAATAAAAATGGGATTCTTAAACAACATGACATCATAAAACAATTCATATAAGAAAAAGGAATTCATAAAAATATTTCCATCACAACATAATCAAATACATGTAATACTAGGGATTGAAATAGAACCATATATTATCTTATATGGAAAATAATTTTGATAGAACACTTGAACTCCATTCTTGAGGAAAATATCCTTTCTAATTCAAAAAGACTTTTCATTTCTTAACATGTCATAAAATTATAACTAAAAGAGGTTGATTAAAAATAAAATTGAAAACTTAAAAAGGAATCTTCTTAGAAATAATTTTTAAAAAATCCATTCATTTCGTATAAGTGAATAAAACATTCTTCGTACTTTTGTCGGAAAAGTCAAAAAGTACCTCGTACGAAAAACTACAAAAGACTCATTTCATATCTTTTACTAAAAACTCACAAAAGGGTAAAATTGGATATAATCTATTGTATAAGGATATAAATGTTACATATTGAGGGAACATGGATGTGGATGATAAAATACACCCCAGTAATTTTCAATGTATAAACAATCTTGGATAAAAATGAGATTGTGATATTTTCCCTTACCTTAGGTCCGATATGCTTTGAACGTGTCTGAACCTCCTCTTCTTTGAAGTGCTTCTTTGAGACCTCCTTTTAGGGCACTAAAATTGGTCATTGAAGAAGACCAGGACCTCTAGGATGTCTCTAGGGAAGTGGAGAGGAGAAAATTTCAGGGGTTTGTCGAGCTTGAAGGCTCAAAGTTGTGTGAGGAAGAGGGGGAGGAGGTGCCCTTTTATAAGGGAGAAGAGGGGCACCTTTGGAATAACTAAAAATATTATATTATTATAAAGTCAAGTTCGGTTTTAAATATCTCCAAATTGATTTATTTCAAAGATAAGATGGGGATGGGTCGAAATCCTCTCATCCAATAGAATTTACACAAGTTTAGGTCATAATATTAACCTTATCTTTTAGTTTTAACTTTTTGTTAATTAGATTGACATTTACCATGTCACTTTGTATTTTTATATAATATATTTAATAAACATACCATATACATCTATGAAACCCCCAAGTTGTGTTTTATTAATATATATAACCTTATTTAAGTCATTTGGCCGACCCTTAGATTTTTAGGAATAAAATAACAATTAATAATATAATATTTGTTTTAAAAACGATTTTCTGTCAATTTTGACACTATTCAAAAGTTGATTTTTTGATACTCATAACAGAATTATTACTTCGACCCAATTTAATTAAATCAATCCTAACATGTCATATTAACCTAGAAAAATAGTTCAATTCATAAAAAGTCTCAAATTATACTTATTTAGGTATTTATAATATCAATTATGTCAGTATTTCATTAATAAGATAATTGCTGCATCATCATTGTGTCATAAATACATTACATTATTTAATGTCTAAAAATTACAAATAAAATACCATTATGTAGGAAATATTTTTATCTTTATAATGAATATTTATAGTCAAATTTATCATATGTATAACCACATATTAAAAATGTTTTAGTAAATAAAATTTGATTTTAACTCTTTTAACTCTTCTTGAATTAAATAATAATAAAGGTCCTAATCTAATCCAAGTGGGCCTAAATGGTAATATTATATTCCTAAGGTTGTTTTTGGTCGAATTACACTTTTAAAATAGAATTAGGACATGTGTTAGGGTAATAATAATATCATTTTTACCCTTAATTACCCCATTTACTTTTAACCGTGGAAGAAAAAAGTAAAAAGATATTATTCACCAAAAAATTATTTTCATCTCATTGAACCAAATTTTACTTACTAAAATCAACCATGTCTCTTGGATTTTTTAAAATTCCACTCATAGAAGTGGTAAAATTATGTTTTATGAAAAATTCATTTTTTTAACTACCACTTAGTGGTTTCACTATTCATCAAAAAATGAAAGTTTCAAGAGAAATACCCAAAATTAGGCCTAAGCTATATTTGATATTATGAACTCAAAAATGATGTCTATTTTTCCAAATTCTAAACATATCAATTATGTTAACTAATTTTAAAATTAATTCCCGTTGTCAAAAAAAATAGCATGTTTTTAAGAGATAATAACTATCAAAAGATTGACACTTGTTTATAACTGGTTTAAATGTGAAATTACATACAATGACCAACATTGTATTAAATTGTAAAAATATATTCTAAATATACTTTAAAAGCACTCAAATTAATAATTTATCACTATTAATTATTTCGATTGAAAAGGTTGTTTTTAACTACCATTTAGTAATTTTCACTATTAATCACAAATTAAAAGTTATCCGAAAATTACCAAAATTTCACCCTAAGCTAATTTCGATATTCCGAATCCAAAAATGAAGCCCATTTTGAAATATAAAATTAAAAAAATTTCAAAAGGTGGTTATTACAATTCATAACGGCTAGTTTTAATAATATTTTAATAGTATATCATTGTTTAGTGAAACTCGGTATTGCATACAACACATGCTATCGCGGAAGGTCGCGCTTGCGTGTAATGCAAGGCAAGTCAAGGATGCGTGTTGTGAAAGCTTATTTTGGTGTAGCATACAACACAAGACATTAATGAAATTAAAATGAATATTTTTTTATAAAATCTCGGGCTGTTACATTCATTCTCATAGTATTACATTATTTTCAATAGAGGCCCCTTGAACCAACCCTATGTATGATTATCACATCTAAGCAACCTCTTATTGCCGATCCATCACATGTATTGGATCAAATTTGGGCCTAAATGACCCGAAATAAGTTGTCTGAACCAAAAACAATTCTGGGGTAGCTTTTCTATCCCAAAAAAGTATTATATGGGGTCTTCCCAACCCAATATAGTCCCACACAGGGTCTTCTTGACCAGTATTTACCATGCGTGGGGTTTCAAGGTCATGGTTAATTCTAATCAAAATTAATTTAGAATGTTAATATCAAGACCAAATAAGAATAAAGTATTTGAATTTAGTAAATTCAATTAATTTTTTTAAATATAACTTGTATATTAAATATAAATAAATTTAATTTTACCATGTATTTATTGCATATACTGATCTTTTTTGAGAAATTGACCGACCGCCCAAGATTAGTTTATTTAATTTAATATAATAATTTATCGTCTGTGATGATTATAATAATTATTTAATTAAATGGTGGCCTATATATCATCTTGTCATTAAATATGTATAAGGACATGCATGATCGATTTTTCTGTTGTATATTACATGCCCTAGAAGGCCTCCCATGCATTTGAGAATACATATACCATTAATGATGACGTCATATGATGCAGAATATAGCAAGAGAAGCTGATTCTAGATAAGAAGTAGACAAAATGGACCGGGGGACAAGCTACATAATGATTCCATCAACGTCTTTAATATTATTTTACACGGTGTTCCCATTATGATAAAATGGAATAACCAATATTATTTTTTGAAGAACTATTGTGTAATTTATTTCTTTTATAAATTTATTTTATTATGCAGATGCATATTTATTCCCAGATCAAAAAAATTAATAAATAGATAAATTACCTAAACAATAGATAAATTTAACCTATTAAATACATGTTATGCTGTGAGAATGGAAATATATTATAACAATATTTAATAGAAAAGTTTTACATTCAACGAAGATAATAAAACCCTCAAAAAAATAATAAGTCACAGACACCATATATTGTTTGAATTTAATCAAAACCTGGTGTAACGGGTTCTCGTACACCAATGGTGAGGGTACCACCCCCTACTGGGGAGTTATTATTAAAATTAAGGGATGAAATAACTAAATTTGTAAGAAATGATGAATAAAAATATATCTTGTTTCATCTTTAGAGTCACATGTTGAGTAAATAATTATTATGATTTAAGAAGCTAAGACTTCACTCAACAGATCAAGGATCAACAAGTTATTGTGTTTGGAAAGTCAAGATCATATCTCACACTCCTCAAGTAGTGGTGTATCCAAGGCATATAGAATATGAGGGGAGGTTTTAAGGATTATTTCCAATAGAATATTCATGTAATAGAATATTCCAATTCAAATACAGGGGGTTCCAACAGCTTGATAAAATATTTGGCTACATTCAATGATTTAAATAATCGATAATTTATTATAATTTGTCAATATAAAAATAATAATCTGTTATATTTATTATAGATAAGTAAAAAAAATACCACATGTACACTATGATAATATTTGGAACAATCTAATCTTCAAACTAGCATGAGTTCAAATGAGTTTTTTGTCACTTGTTCAATATACAAAGAAATTGAAAATTCATGTCAATATTTTCCCCAATAAATATTTTACCACCTTGCGAAATGAGTGTGTTAAATATGTTTATAGAAGACTCATGTATGCCATATGTAATGGTTATTTCATAAATATAACATCGACATGTTATGTTATTTGAAGATAATACCTTAGTACATGTATGATTTCACATGTAGTATCATTTTTGATAATATTGTTAGGAGAAAGAGAATCACATATATTAATAGGTGATGATTACCCTAGATATGTATAAATTGGAAGATGGATCATGATATTTCAATGGATACCAATATTATCCTATTTTACCCCATGCATTCTAATTTCTTTTCAGAATACCAAATGAACGGTTTGGGGATAAATGTTCATTACATTTTAGGTATGATTCAATGATAAACAATAACATTAAATAATGATAAATTATTATTTCTTATGGAGAAAAAGATGAATGTAAATCCAAAAATTCTAGTAGAAAGAGCTACACAAAAATAACATTCGAATTTACGTCAAATAATACGTGTCTTTTATCACACATGAGGTTATTTTCATTTTATATCATAAAATATGGACTATGGATATTGAAATGCTATAAACTAAATTAAAGAATCATTAAATTACTTATTTTTTAAATATATCCAACAAATATAAATTATGTTAATATCATAATTCATCTTTATTAAAAAAAATATTTTTATCATACATATTTATCAATATACAATAATTAATTATGTAGAAGAAATGTTAAATTAAGAATGGTGTGGTTCGGAAGTCAGCAGTCAGAAGCACACAAGTTTTATTTTTTATGTATATGATTCTAGTTAGACAATTTTTCAGTATTACCAAATAATTTATCTCACATATACATTAGATATAATTAGACATTATTTTATTTTCTGAATGAATGTTTTTTGTGATTATACTCAACCTATAGTTTAGTAATTCTTGAATCATTAGAAATACTAATGGATTAAAAAATGTAAGACATATATGCCTAGTTGTAGAAAGATAAACTTTTTCAAGAATAACTGTACATATTCTAAGGACATACCTTTTATTTTTTTAGACTCTTCATAGTTAATGCTCACATATATTATTGACACACTCGTGTACTTAGTTTTAAGAAAATATACCTTTAGAAATAATGATAAGCCACAAATCATTCAAAACTATATCAGTTGGAGTGTGTGAACCCTTCCAAGGGTAATATAGTGGTAAATATACATCAGTATATTCCTTTAATTATTTTTAATGAATGAGAAATTGAATGATTCTATATTCATGGTAAGTATATATATGTTTCTATGGGTTTTAAATCTAAATAATATATTGACTAAGGATAAATATATCAATATTGTAAGTTTTGGATGTAATGGAAGCACAGCTAGGCCAGTGCGCAACATTAATTTTTACCACGATCAATGATTATATTGGGATCAATAAGATAATGATCACCAATCTCCACATAATAGAATCAAATATTTAAATAAATAATTTATATTCCCCAAACCATTAGATACTATCTTTCAATTCATTTTTATAATTAATTAAATTAATTTCATAAAGAAAAAACACATAGATCTTGGGTTCACTATTTGTTGATGATGTTGATCATAAAAAATTACCATTTTTAATTGTCTAATTTTGCACACAAGGATCCAAACTAGAATCCCTCTAGCATGGATCCACTGTCCTTTGATGCCCTCTGATTGACACCACTCGTTCTTCGGGTGGTAGCACGGCAAAGTGGGTGTGTTGTTTCTATCATTATTGATCGCTTATTATATGGTATTGAAGAACATCTCTCATTATTGAGAGGGGTATAAAGAGGAATCATGAGAGAAATTGTTTTGCTTAGTAATTCTCAATTCACCAGGTATATAGTTTGGTACATGGAACAATAGATATACATGTCTATTTATTAGCAAGGGGCTTCAGTTAAAATATTTAATTGCATAATAGTAATTAAATACATTCACAACCATAGAGAAAAACCTATGATCTTAATAATAATATCTTGTCATTATTTATTGTGTGTCAACATCTGAAAAAAGAAATTATAAAGAAAATTCCACATCAAAAAATAATAGCAGCATTATTATTATTTTAACTTGTGACAAGTAGTTAAATATTTATTTAATGTCTTGAAAATAATTATTTCACTTTTGGAACAGTCTTTTTCTACTCAAACTCTACATCAATTTAATGAACAACTGAATAAATAAATAACATTTTTAATAACTTATTTAAAAAAATTATTTACAAACTAGTCAATAAATATTTATTAAATTTAAATAAAATAAATAAATATATTTTCTTGAGAAATCCAGTGAATAAATATTAATTTAATATATGAGATCAATTTAACATGAATAAAATTATTCCAGAGTCTTGGGAATAATATTCATATCATTAATTAAATTCAAATAGAATTTAACTGAGACAAGAAAAAACACTCAGGGTGTAACCCTCTAGGATTCTCTTTCATTGTGATTGGGCGGGATTGCCTAAAGTCCAAGAATAATGTTTAACAATGTGTCAATAAACCCAAGAAAAAGAACATTATTTTGAAACAACGACATCTACATATTAACACTCACTGTGTAATATAACCTCTTTGTCTCAATATCTCATCATGTTGGTTTCATGATGGTGTCATCAACCATTATGCTTGATATTTTGTTCTTTGACCACCTGAAATAATATCATCGTTACACCATGGCCAGGTAATTTCATGTAATGGTTCTATTTCAATCGAAGGACCTAGATATCAACTCCCATAAATGGAAGTGACAAATCCTTCATCAACCAATCCATTAAAAACATGTCATTCCAGACACACCTAATGTAACTTACTTCCGTCAAACTATATGTCTGATTGTTTTTGTTAGCAAATCAAAGGGTACTAGTCATGGAAATTATTAATGATAATCATAAAGTCTAAAGATAATTACACATTCTTGAAGATAGAAATATATGATAACACCAAAACATGTGGAATTTCTATTGGAGGGTCTATTCTCATTTTATCAAATCATGGAGATTACCAAGTGCAGTCTTTATAAGAATAAGTATCATCTGCTTACGAGTACTCGCACCTAACGATCTATATACTAGGTTACCTATTATAGTTTGTCATCCTATCAAAAAACTATATTTAAAAATATTGTCATATAAATTCAAGGTTTTCATCATAGTGGGGAACTATTATGACCTTGTTAGTGTGAAAAATACTCTAGGACATTATTAGACTATAGTCATGAAGAAAAATGAAAACTTTGTAATAATATGTTAAATATATATATATATATATATATTAAATATTCATGTAATAATTTTACAAACTATCGGCTCTAGGACACGAACTCCTACCTGCTACCACTTGGAATAGATCCCACTACCTATGACTTACAGTCTAATATACCTCACCAAATGATAATTTTTCTAATAACTCAAGGATTTGGTAAAGGGGTATTCCATATTGTCTTCTATCGAAACACACCTCACTACAACATCACCTATCATAAAAAAAAAATACATCATGGGATGATACTTAAAAATTTTGTGATTCATTCACTGATGTGAACTTTGATATTTTGTTAGAGCCACCATTGCAGTATTAACACGGAATAGTGTGGTGGGATCATTACTATTAGGTATCACATCCAACTCTTGGATTACGATTTCCATCCAAACTTTTATAATTAGCTACAATAGAAGATGTGTTATACTTGAACTCTTTTATTGAATCTCCAACCACACACTACTATGAGATCTTCAAACTCAATACACCTCCATTCAAAGTGAAGTTGTATCATGTTTGTGACATCACATCATATTGAACAGTCTGCTAACTAGAATCTACCTATCCTCCGAGGAATTGATCCTCATATCATCCCTAAACTATGAACAAATCATTAGTAGGGCTTAAATACTTTAGGATAGTCTTGAATTCCATCCAATGTATGTCACCTGGGTCAGCTTGATATCTGTATACCACACTCAATGCATAGGAAACATCCAACATAGTACATATCATCTATTGCATGTCTGACCCAATAATTGATACTTATAGAGTCCTTAACATTAACTTTATTTCTACACGAGTCTGAGGACACATTTTCTTGGAACGATGAATTCCATGTGACGTTGGAAATAATCCCCTCTTGAAATTTTACATACTAAATATATTTGGTATCTTATAAATGTATGCACTTTGATATATGGCCTAGAAAGCTTTCGTATATATCATGATGGATTGTGATCCCAAGGATATATGCATTCTCACAGATGTCCTTCATGGAGAATCATTGATTCAACAGCACATTAACAGAGTGTAAGACTAGAAAATCATTTCCAATAAGTAATATTTCATCAACATATAATATTAGTAAAATTTATACACTCCCACTAATCTATTTGTATACACAAGGCTCACATTAATTCTTGATAAAACCAAATTTTGTTATCGATTCATTAAAATGAATTTTCCATGACATGGATTCATTTTTTAAACCATAAATGGATTTATAAAACATTCATACATTATAGAAATCCTTTGGAATCATAAACCCTTCTAGTTGTGTCATGTAGACATATTCATGAACGTTCTCATTATGGTAGGCTGTTTTGACATCCATTTCTTGAATCTCATAGTCAGGTAAAGAGAAAATGGCCAATAGAATTCTGATATATTTCTTCATTTCACCTAGTGAAATGTTTTTTCATATTCAATGCCTTGAAGCTTCATGAACCCTCTTGAAACTAGAATTTCCTTATAGGTACATACTTGCCTTTCCATGTTTATTTTCTTCTTGAATACTTATTTTCAACCAACAAGATTTACATAAACATGAGGATCTACCAAAATTCAAACATGGTTTTGCTACATGGAATCCATTTTAGAATTCATGGCTTCTTCCCACATGGAAACATCTATTCCACTTAATGATTCCTTGTAGGTTATAGTATCTTTATTATCAACTAAAATTGAGTCCCCATCCTCAATAAATAGAAAACTGTACGGTTATAGTTCTCTAACCTCTCTTTTACTCCTACATAGTTAATGTGTTTTTGGAATAGTTCTTTCTTCAATGGTGATTTGTGAATATGTTCATGTACCAACTTTTTTGTACCTTGAGCCTCGAATTCATCAAAGTATATCTCACTAACACTATATTCATTGGAGATGTAATCCCTCTAAAATAATATAGTGTATCTTTCCAGTATAAATTTTTTTCTGTGGTGTTGTATATGTAATATCCCCATATTTACTTGGGGTAAACTACGAAGGTACACTTTGTTCCTCAAGGGACAAGTTTGTTACCTAGAGAGGGCTTAAAGAATGCTTCACTTCCCCACACATATAAATATGATAACATGGCACTATTTCCACACCAGAACTCATATGGAATACCATTTATCAATTTATATGGTACTTGGTTTTGTATTTTCACTTCTGTTTGAAAGGAATATACCCAAAAGGGTAATTGAATACTTTCATGACTCTTCATTGGTCTCACCATGTACAAAAAGGTGTTGATCCTACTTTCACTCACACTATTCAACCGAGGTGTGTATGGATGATTGATTTGGGATAGGATCCCAAACTCCTGTAAGTAATCCAATATGGCTAGATTAAGATATTTTCTACCTCATTCTAATCACAGATTCTTAATATTATTACCACACTAATTCTCAAATCCATTCTTGGGTTTTTTTAATGTATCCAAAGAATTTGACCTATACCTCATTAAGTATATTTGTCTACTAAAATCATCAGTAAATGTTATGATGTATGATTACCCCCCACTTACATCAATTGGAAATGGTCTACGCACATTGGTATGAACCAATTCAAGAAAATCTTTAGCCTTTTCACATTTCCCAGTAAATATTGATTTGTTCATTTTCCTTTTAAACTTGCATGACATACGCCATGTGGTTGTAGTTCGAAAGAATATAAATATCCATCATGATGTAACTTTTTCATGTGTTTCGTGATTACATTACCTATTCAGTTATGCCAAATGTGGGTGTGGTGTGAGCCATGTGATGTATCATTGTTATCGATTTCCATTACTTGGTTTTTGTAATCCACCACATAAATACCATTGTATAAATTTTCCCTACCAAGAAAAATTATATCATCAAAAAAGAAAAAACATTCATTTCCAAACATGAAAAAAAATCCATCTATATGTAATCTGGATATAGAAATAATTTTTTAGTAATAAAAGAAACATAATAAAAACACTTTAAAACCAAGATCATTTGTGTTTCCATTGCAAGGTGCTAGTCCGTGACAATAACAATAGAATGTCTTGATCTATTGGCTACATGTAGATCTACCCGTCCTCCATCCAAATTCTTAAATCTACTTGGTTCCTGTATTTGGAAACATATGTGATCACCAAAATTGATATCTGGTAACCAATTTGTAGAAATGGATAGATTGCATTCAATAACAATCTCACATAATGCTTTCCATGTTTCATTGGATGTGTTTAGTGTTTATTACAGTGGCCCTTCTCTCCACATGAAAAACAAACATCCTTCTATTTTTCTACATTACCATTGATTTTATTTTTCTTAGAAGAGCGTGAAGAAGCTTTGGTCTTAAATCTATTTTCCTCCCCATTCTTATAATTCACCACAAGGACAAAAAGCTTATCGCACTTCATATCTTTTTTAACTTGGAGAATGAGAATAATAATATCAGATAAAGACTTCTCAATGTTTTTCATATTATTGTTAACAAAATATATGGAGACGATCTGAGGGAGTGTTGTGAAAATGAGATTGATGCCCAGTACTTCAGGAAGTTTGAACCATAGAACCTCCAGACGCTCAATGTAGCCAATAATCGTGACTACATGAGATCTATCTAGGTAACCCTCTCCAAGATTAATCAAAAGAAGTTCCTCAAAGATCTCAAACATTTAATATCATTGAATCTCATGGTAAAGACCATGGAACTTCTCTAGAATGCAATAATAATCTATTTTTTCACGAGGCTTCATGAAAATAATAGGCATTTATGATAATATCATACATTGAACATCAAATAAATCATTAATTTGTTTCTCATAGACTATGAAATCCTCATCACTCACCTATTTGGAAGGTGGATCGGGTAATACTGACTACATCATGTAATACATTCATTCATGGTGTAAGATAAACCAAATGCCTCTAAACCATTACTGTAATTTGTGAGGATGTTTTATTTATCCCAAATTGATTGTAGTGATATTGTGGTTGATGATCTTGTCATTTTAATTTATTAATTAAAAGTTCATATCATTAGTATTTGTGTGTGTAAAATTTTATGAGAAATAAAAAATTAATTTTATTAAGTCTCTCGCTATTTTATAAAATCCAAATGGCCCTCACCATTGAACTCATTATGTCCAGCTAACATAGATTTCAAGTGAAAATGATCCATATTCCAATTCTCATTAACCTAATAAGTATTGGTTAAACTATATGAAGGTATTTAGGTAGGTAGTTCATTTCTAACTGCAGGTTTGGAGCTCCTTGATCTGTTGAGAAGACTCCTCAATCCTAAAATCCTGACATTTGATTTCCTCAAATCCTAGTTCAAATATTACACCAAGTCTATAAAGGGATACTCCTCTTGATATAATATAATTAAGTCAACACAAAACCTTTCATAAGGTCTTGCAATATAAATGTATGTTTCCCAACAAGGGTTGGTCCAACACATGTATTTTTTCCCTTAATCAAGTAACAAAAACCTTGATCTGACTTAACATTAGATTTGAGGGATTTTTATCTCCTATGCTTGAATTATTTATTATCATTATCACATTATAGTTAATATTACGTGGAATTTACATAAATGATTAATCTTTTCTTGATAATATTTATGAATAAGAATGTTTTATTTTAGATTAATCTTGAATGATTGTTTTATTCATTAATTATTTGATCGCGACAACAAATACACATGAGAAACCATGAAACTGACAGAAATAAAATCAAGTGAAGGGAATGATCATGAAATTTTCTAATTTTTAGTTTATCTAGATTCTGATAGAGTAAACATTTCCTAGTGGAGAAACACCTTGAACCTTTTGGGTTCATGTTTACAACATTCCACCTATCAACCTCTATATCTCCTAGGATTGGTTTCATCTCAGATCTACATTCAACCGCCTACAGTAATTTGGGAGTTCCATACATTATATATGATTTTAAACTCACACTCATGTGAAGGGAAAAGGGGGATTTCAATAAAATAAACCATGGGAACACATTCTCAACATATTAATAAGAAGAGATGTCTTGCATGCCAATAATTAATTTAATAAATAAATAAAAATGAATTCAATTACATACAAAGGTCTTGGTCTATATATTGATCACCCACATACATGAAACGAGTTTCACATTTAATAAAACTAGTATTCAATTATTTAATTGATATTATTAAAATAAATTCTTCTTTAATTGATTACTTTTTATATTTTATTAATCAATAATTTTATCTTAATAATTTTTTAAATTTCAATGAGATTCTCATCATTTTGCATAAATGCACCATGGAAGTTTCTTGGTGAATACACATTCGAATCTACCCAACCTGTATCATATTTTCATATTGTCTCACTCTTATGTCATTCATAATACATGATTTTTTAATTCATGGAGTAAGAAACAATATTTCAATTTATACATGATGTGTAGTTCTGAATAGAGGTGGTGTTATCTGAGATAGCAATGGTTCTATTATCCTTCCTTTCAATAGCTTCTTCGGTCTAGGAGACTACAGAATAGCAGAGGCTAAGGATCTTCTTGAGGTGCTGGAAATCTATCAGGACTTCAATTTATCTCTCTCTCTTTCATTGAAACATACCCTTTAGTGTTATATAATTCCACTCAATAGAAGAAAAATACGCCATGGTTTATTGATTGTTATATTCAAATGCTTATATGATATATTCCTTATGGTACAGTTTTACAACATACATGAACTGATTTCAATAAAGTGCTATATATTTTAGCCTCCATGGGTGACCAAAATGATACTAGGATTATTTTCTCTAATATGGGTAGTTAGCCTTCAGAATTTGTATATCTCGTTTCAGAAGATGCTCTTGGTTTGCAATGTTTTATAACTCCCTTGTTGCCTTAATTTCATAATTCTTGTTGTATTTTTTTTGTGACCTTTCTCCTATGTTTTAATAAAATAATCATTGATGTTGTTGTTGTGTAGTTCTGAAAATTATACAAACATTACAGTTTTATCTTTGTGTAATCTTGTAATGTACATGATGTGATGTTCTAATTACACAGTGTGTACAACCTTCACCATCTATCCTGAAGTACATGCTTATGGACTCATCATGTGGAGCAAACTTTAGAAAATTTGGAGTAAACGACATCTACAATGGGATACATGGAATGTTTTTTCTGTGTTACAAAGTTTCCGGTCAGCTTACCCTGGTATGGGATACATGGTATGGCCCCCCGAACCGAAGGGACCACACTCCGATTACAGTGGGCCACACGGTGTGTAATATGGTAAGCTTGTTCATATCTTCCTTATTCAAAATGCTGTGTAGAATGAACTAAACCATGTGAAACTAATGCACAGATCTTGAGTAATTTTCAAATTACTCCAAATGCGATGAACACAACTACACGTCGTGTAGTACGGAATACCGAGAGTGTATGGAAGATAACACAACGTGTATCTCCGAACACATGGTGTGTACTTTCATGTCATGAGGGAAGAATTTTCAATGCCTTCTGGTGAGTTCTCCATTTTAATTTTAATTAAAAAACCATTAGTTTCTATAAAATCTATGTTAAATTAAATGGGGACGAAGAGATCACAAAATATAGATTACAAGCATGAATAACCTTTAATTGAAAAACAAATTATTAAACTATAAATCATCAACCTAATATTTAAATAATTATAATCTATGGTGTAACCTCTCTTATACAACATGTATGTTCTGGGTGTAGCGGAAGCACGGTTGGTCCAATGCCCAATATTAATTTTTTCCGTGATCAATGTTTATTATAGGATAAATATAATGACGAATTCTAGTCTCCTTGGATTGGAATCGATGATTTAGATAAAGAATAAGTGGCACAAAACCTTTTAAGAGGCTCTTTCACATCTCATTTATAAATAATTATATTAATTTAATAAAGAATAGAGTACCTGGATCTTCGGTACATTCTTCATTGAAGATGTTGATCATTCAGAATGACCCTTTCAAACTGTATCATCGCGCTTGAGAGGATCTTATAAAAAATCATTCTATCGGGGATCTACACATGGTCTGATGGCCTCTGATTGACACCACTCATTCTTTAAGTGCTAGGGCGTTGAAGCTAGTGTCTTGTTGAGGTCATTCTTGATCACTTTTTATTTGTTCATGAATAATGTCTATCATTATTGATTGTGGTTGAATGTTGATTTGAGAGAGAAATTGTATAGCTCTGAAGTGCATTGTGTTGCATTTGTTGTCAATGAGGCATGAAGTTGTCTTTGAATGAATGGAAGTCAAGGAGTCAAGATGTGAATGTCAAAGGATGTGATGGTGATAGGTGATGGATGGAGGATGGCCATGGAACATAAAGATGAATGTTACATAGGAGATTCACTAAGTGGCATTGGAGAATATGGTTGAAACATTCTCCATGAATATCTGACGATTGTTGAACTGATCTTAAAGTTCCAAGAACTTGTATCAACTGGATATAAAGTCACAACAAAGTTAGAAGACCGTGCATTGTATTGACAATGCATGAGGAGATGGAAGATGATCCATCCACACCTCCTAAGTGGATGAAGTGAGCTGAAGAAGTCCATGCACTAACACTTAGTGCATGTGAATCTGAAGAAGTCCCAATTTGATCTCTGATTAGATCAACAAAGAGAATTGAAGAATTTAAGTGATTTAGGAGCTCAGTTGAAGATGAAGACCCTTCGTGAATTCCATTACAAAGTGATGAATAAATGTTGAAGAAGAATGGAGGAATTCTAATGAAGAAGAAATAATTGAACAAGAGCTTTGGTTGATGGTGAACCTTTTGAATTCCATATCCTAAGTGAAGATCATGAGAGGAGAAGAAATGGAGGAATTCTTAAGAAGATGAAGAAGAATAGAGATGGGAAGAAGAAAGGCTTGAAGTGGCTTGGCATTTGGTACTTGATATGGCTTGATTTCATGGGGGACTTTGTTTTTTTACAAAGTCTTATTCAAGACTTAGCCAAAAATTAGGCCCTCAAGGGCCAGCCTTAAGGGTTCAACCCAAGGCACATGTGGGAACCAGGTCACCACGCCCAAGGGGATCCCATGGGGCCAGCCCAAGAGTGGCCGGGGCCGTGTATAAGCCCCGAGGCCACGCGGTGATGAAACCCGCGCAGCGTGGGCGCAGGAGCGCGCCCGAGAGGTGCATAGTGGGCGCCAGTGGCGCGCCCGCAGGGAGAACACGGTGCGGGGCGGCACCGTGGAGGGAGGAGATTCAATTGAGGGTGCTGGGGGAGCGCTTATTTGATAAGCCGCGAGAAAATCGCTGGCCGATTCGATGTGGGACGGGATTTTTATCCCGGGATCTAATCCTGGCCGCATGTTTGATCTCGCGCGAGATCTCCACCGTACGATCCATCTCCGCGGCGATGTTATTATCTGAGCCGTCCGCGGTCATTTAAATGGAGATCCGACGGCTCCCAGTGTCGTCTGCTTCCTCGAGCTCAGCCGAAGGCCACCCGAAGCCACCCGCAGCCTCCGTCGAACCAGGAGCACTCCGAAGATGGTTTTTGAGTTCTCGGCCACCGCTGATCGAGCCGAAGCCTCCATTGTGATCGTCTGGCCGCTACGAACACAATCATAAAATAAAATATGCATGCACACGATGGTTAAGAGATTTTGGAGTTCGGCCGAAGGCAAACGAAGTGCCGAGGCCACACGGTGTTCATGTCTTGCATGGGATGGATTCAACAGAGGCCGTGCATGCGTTAAAAATCGCATGCACGTGAGGAAAAATAAATAGAGAACCCGCGTGAAACAGAGGATCAAAATAAAGATTTGAAAAGTTTTTAAAGATCCGAAGATCTCGGGATTTCAAGATTTAACACGCGGATGATTTGGGCATCTCCTCTGCCTATATAAATGAGGCCGAGCCCTCGAGAAGCTTGCTGATGTTTTTGTTGAAGACCTGTTGATCCGTGAGAGCCCTCTGCCTCGCGAAGACGAAGCCCCGCGCACACTTGCGCGGTGAAGTCCCTTGCGCGCAACATCTTTGCGCGACAAGAAGAGGAGTCCCCTGCCCGCACTCCTTGCGCGACAGGAAGAGCCCACTCTGTGCACCGTGCCTCCTGCGCGGTTTGCACTAGCGCGGCCAAGGTGTGCTTGACACACTTGCGCACCTGCGGTGTTATACCCTGCGCGCCCGCGGCTACCCATTGCATTACCTTGTGTTCTTTGAGGCTTGCGTGGAAGAAAACTCCTTGCACCCTTGGAGCTTGCGCGACAGAAGTGTCCGCACCCTTGTGCGGCTCATGCCTTGTGCTCCTTGAAGAAGAAGTGGAAGTGGCCGCACCCCTTGCGCGCCCTTCTCATTGGAAAGAGGTTCGGGTAGTATGAATTACACACCTTGTGTGTGGTGCTTAATAAATACTACACCCTTGCCGTGTGTATGCAAGGAGGAGAGGAAGACCACAACTAAATCCAAGTTGTGTGTGCAAAGTGCAAATAGACCCTACGGTTTTGTGGGTGCAAAGTGGACAAGAAGGCCGAGGGCACACTTTGTGTGTGTGAAAAATTGATGAACACAATTTGTGTGTGCAAGTGAAGTAGGCCGTATCCCTTGTGGGGTGCACACTTTGAAGAACAAAGAATAGTTTGTGTGTGTGCAAGAAGAAGTAATAGGCCAAGCTTAAGTGTGTGCAAAGTGAAGAACTTGTGTGTTCTTAACAAGTGAAGGCCGAACCTAGTGTGTGCACTAAAAGTGTATACACATTAGAAGTAGAAGAAGGAGTGACTCACACAAAGTATAACACACATTTAAGTGTGTAAACACATTGAACAAAAGTGTGAAGTTCAAGTGAGAAGGTGTGTGCTATAATTGATTACACCCTTTGTGGGTCTACTGCACCAAGAGGAAGAAAAGGAAAGTGCATGCATGCATGCATGCACGTGCACACGTGAACAGTGCTAAATCAGTGGTGTGCATCTGAGGAGTCCAAGACTTGATGATCTTGAAGAGTTGCCATGCACTTAGTGCATGATGTTGAAGTGAACTGAGACTGAGCCAGACTGAAGTTAAAGAGAATGGTTGTCTGAGTTGACAGTAGATTGAGAAGAGCCTGATCAAGACAAGTGATCAGAAGTTGCTGAGCAAGACCAGCAGTCGTTATCCCAGACTGCTGAGGATACTTGAAGAAGCTTAAAGAGAAGAAGAGCTACTCGTGTGACTCGAGGAGCCAAGAGAAGACCCTGTGGGACTTAGGGAGAAGAAGTCTTCAGTGGGATTCTGGAGCAGGCCAGTGGGACTCTGGTAACACTGTGTGAAGCAGTATAAAGACCCTCCTGTGGGACTCAGGAGAGATACAGTGGGACTCTGTATCGACCATTGTAATTTTAACAGGTTATAATGGAGAATCCATGCTGGGAGAGCATGGCAATGATGTAGGCCTTTGGTGCTGAACCTTGTAAATCCTTGTGTCCTGTGCCTTTTCATTACTGCATTATCCGGGAAAGGTTGAGAGATACAAGAAGAGTGGATCGAGGCTTTAACCAGCCATAGAGGTTTAATTGATTAAGAATCAATTAGTAAAAAGTTTTAAAGGATCACTGATTCACCCCCTCCCCCTCTCAGTGATTCAAACTGATCTGGGCACTTCAATTGGTATCAGAGGAAGGTTACCTCTAAAAGATCCAAGAGAGTCTTTATGGAGTGCAGATTTGAGGAAATGAGTGACCAGCCTCAAATGGAGATATCTGCCAAGACTCAGAAAAATAGAAAGAAGAAACAGGCAAAGAAGATGAGGAAGAAGGTTGTAGCAATCAGAGAAACTCCTTCTATGGAAAGAAATGTGAATGTCACATCAGATGACAATTCCTTTTATCATTCTTCTGATGAAGCCTGCTCTAGCTGTGATGAAGATGGAAGAAACAATGATCTTATAAATGCAATCAAATATCTTCAGAAGAGAGTCCCCAAGAAAGTTGCAATGTGTATTGCTACAGGCCTCCTTGATCTTCAAGAAGAAAAATTACAGCTAGAAGATGAAGCCAATTCTCTGGAAGTCCAATTGGCTAAAAGGGTTGGCATAACCAACACTCTCAGAAAGCTGGTAAATGCTAAAGATGAGACAGTATCTCTTTGCAATGAAAGATATGAAGACACTACTGAAGAATTGCAAAGAAGTCTTTCTGAGAAAGAAATCTTTAAAGTAATTATCAAAGAAGTTTTCCATGCACTGGAAAAGAGGCACAAAGATTCAATGAATGTCAGAGATGCTCAACTTGAAGAAAAAGTCAAAAGGGTGAAGGAGCTTGACAACACATTGCATGAAATAAAGAAGGTGCATGATGACCAGATGGAACAGCTGAAACAGAATTGGGAAGCTAGGCTAAGAACTATTGAGGATGAGAAGAACTCCCTCAATATGAAATGCTTAGAACTGGAGGTGATATTGAAAAATCAGCAATCACCCAAAGCCAAATCCTCCCAGTCAGCTGAAAGGAGAAATGTTGCTACTCAAGTGAGCTTTGAGAAGGATGATTCCAAAAGCAAGACATCCTCTAGTGAAAGTGCAACAACTTCTAGAAAGAAGGTACCATCCATACCATCTTGTACTGATGCTTCTAATTGTGTTTCCACAAAAAGTGCAGGATGGAAAAATAATTCCAAACAAGTATGGATGAAGACAATGAAGAAAGAAAGCTCTCCTGAAGCAGCACAACAATTCAAGACAGGTACCCTACAATCAGAAGGAATCAAGAGGTCAAGATTTGTGGGTCAATGTTGGTGTTGTAACAAGTATGGGCATTGTGCAAAGGATTGTTGGTACAATCCTCTGAATGCCAAAGCACAGAGGAAGCCCATGCCCAGGGGGAGCAAGCCAGAAGGAAGGAAGCAACATCCACAGGTCCAGAGACATCTGTTTACTGCTAACAGATTTGGATTACTTGACAACATCTGGGATGATTGCAAAAGTGGTCAAAAAGATACATGTCAATCTCCAACTGTATCCAGAGCTCAAAAGAAGAAAAGATCACAGAACATGGCTCAGAAAGAATCCTTGGGAAGCAGGAAGAAAGTGGAAGATGCTCCAAAGAATATTATGAAAAAGGAAGAGAAGACCTTGGAGTCTAAGTCCAAGAAGGGTGAGTCATCCAGTAGGACCACCAAGAAGACATGCTTCTACTGTGGAAAGAAAGGTCATACCATGGATCTTTGTAAACAAGCCGTGGAAATCAATAGAAGCCAACTGAACTCAAACAGACAATCAATCCAGAAGAAGCAGAAGGGATTGATTGAAAATAAGTTGCCTAAGAGAGGTAGCTTAACTGCATCCAAAGAACCATGTGGAACTTCCAAAACTGGGGCCACCCTTCCAAATGATTTACTTGTCATATGGCCACATCAGTTGCAACTTGCCAGAGAACTACAAAGAGCTGAAGATGAAGCTCTGGCATTTGCTAAAGCAAAAGGGAAGAAAAAGATTTCACATGAAGATGGGTTGAGAACCACACCACCACAATCATCAATGAAGATCAAATGTGCAAGTGTGAAGAATGGTGAAAATGGGACATCTCGGTTGAGAGGATCTTCTCAACCTTGTTGTTCACATTGATGAACCAAGGAGGTTCCATCTTATTCCCTTATACATTGGTATTTACATGTGCTAACATTGCCGGGAATTGAAGATGATGATCATTCTCATCTGGAGAGTGGTTTGGACAGAATGGAGAGCACCCCTTGAGGGGGAGCCAATCTGAAGAAGATGGGATTCTGAGATTAATACCATCTTGAGAAAAGTGAAGGTATTCCAATCATACTTTCATCCCTTGTTTCTTAATTGTATTCATCATGACAATTAAGGGGGAGTATGGATTGAAGACAAATGGATGAAAGGGGGAGCTTTATCATTGCACTGAACTTTCTAATGAGTTTTGTGAAGTATGTGCAGGATTTAGCAATTCATTGTTATATCTGAAAAATTTTCAAACCCCTGAAGCATGATCTCACATGTATAGTGAATGTTGGACAGCATTGAGTACCTTGGTTACATCACTCTTGTTTTCTACACCGGGTTAGCCCAAGTAGACTTAGAGTTGATCTACTAAAGGTTCTTTGCTAAAGAAGAACATGTGACATCATCCCTCTCTTAGTGCTTTTCAAGAAGAATACTTTTCAAAGGGAGGAAGAGATTTTTGAAAGAGAACCACACCACACCTTTGCATTTGATTTCCAATAAGGGGGAGAAAATATTGGCACACATATTGACCCATTCATATGTACTGATGGAGTGTATTGACAACAAATACAAAGGGGGAGATTGAAGTGCATTGTGTTGCATTTGTTGTCAATGAGGCATGAAGTTGTCTTTGAATGAATGGAAGTCAAGGAGTCAAGATGTGAATGTCAAAGGATGTGATGGTGATAGGTGATGGATGGAGGATGGCCATGGAACATAAAGATGAATGTTACTTAGGAGATTCACTAAGTGGCATTGGAGAATATGGTTGAAACATTCTCCATGAATATCTGACGATTGTTGAACTGATCTTAAAGTTCCAAGAACTTGTATCAACTGGATATAAAGTCACAACAAAGTTAGAAGACCGTGCATTGTATTGACAATGCATGAGGAGATGGAAGATGATCCATCCACACCTCCTAAGTGGATGAAGTGAGCTGAAGAAGTCCATGCACTAACACTTAGTGCATGTGAATCTGAAGAAGTCCCAATTTGATCTCTGATTAGATCAACAAAGAGAATTGAAGAATTTAAGTGATTTAGGAGCTCAGTTGAAGATGAAGACCCTTCGTGAATTCCATTACAAAGTGATGAATAAATGTTGAAGAAGAATGGAGGAATTCTAATGAAGAAGAAATAATTGAACAAGAGCTTCGGTTGATGGTGAACCTTTTGAATTCCATATCCTAAGTGAAGATCATGAGAGGAGAAGAAATGGAGGAATTCTTAAGAAGAAGAAGAAGAATAGAGATGGGAAGAAGAAAGGCTTGAAGTGGCTTGGCATTTGGTACTTGATATGGCTTGATTTCATGGGGGACTTTGTTTTTTTACAAAGTCTTATTCAAGACTTAGCCAAAAATTAGGCCCTCAAGGGCCAGCCTTAAGGGTTCAACCCAAGTCACATGTGGGAACCAGGTCACCACGCCCAAGGGGATCCCATGGGGCCAGCCCAAGAGTGGCCGGGGCCGTGTATAAGCCCCGAGGCCACGCGGTGATGAAACCCGCGCAGCGTGGGCGCAGGAGCGCGCCCGAGAGGTGCATAGTGGGCGCCAGTGGCGCGCCCGCAGGGAGAACACGGTGCGGGGCGGCACCGTGGAGGGAGGAGATTCAATTGAGGGTGCTGGGGGAGCGCTTATTTGATAAGCCGCGAGAAAATCGCTGGCCGATTCGATGTGGGACGAGATTTTTATCCCGGGATCTAATCCTGGCCGCATGTTTGATCTCGCGCGAGATCTCCACCGTACGATCCATCTCTGCGGCGATGTTATTATCTGAGCCATCCGCGGTCATTTAAATGGAGATCTGACGGCTCCCAGCGTCGTCTGCTTCCTCGAGCTCAGCCGAAGGCCACCCGAAGCCACCCGCAGCCTCCGTCGAACCAGGAGCACTCCGAAGATGGTTTTTGAGTTCCCGGCCACCGCTGATCGAGCCGAAGCCTCCATTGTGATCGTCTGGCCGCTACGAACACAATCATAAAATAAAATATGCATGCACACGATGGTTAAGAGATTTTGGAGTTCGGCCGAAGGCAAACGAAGTGCCGAGGCCACACGGTGTTCATGTCTTGCATGGGATGGATTCAACAGAGGCCGTGCATGCGTTAAAAATCGCATGCACGTGAGGAAAAATAAATAGAGAACCCGCGTGAAACAGAGGAGCAAAATAAAGATTTGAAAAGTTTTTAAAGATCCGAAGATCTCGGGATTTCAAGATTTAACACGCGGATGATTCGGGCATCTCCTCTGCCTATATAAATGAGGCCGAGCCCTCGAGAAGCTTGCTGATGTTTTTGTTGAAGACCTGTTGATCCGTGAGAGCCCTCTGCCTCGCGAAGACGAAGCCCCGCGCACACTTGCGCGGTGAAGTCCCTTGCGCGCAACATCTTTGCGCGACAAGAAGAGGAGTCCCCTGCCCGCACTCCTTGCGCGACAGGAAGAGCCCACTCTGTGCACCGTGCCTCCTGCGCGGTTTGCACTAGCGCGGCCAAGGTGTGCTTGACACACTTGCGCACCTGCGGTGTTATACCCTGCGCGCCCGTGGCTACCCATTGCATTACCTTGTGTTCTTTGAGGCTTGCGCGGAAGAAAACTCCTTGCACCCATGGAGCTTGCGCGACAGAAGTGTCCGCACCCTTGTGCGGCTCATGCCTTGTGCTCCTTGAAGAAGAAGTGGAAGTGGCCGCACCCCTTGCGCACCCTTCTCATTGGAAAGAGGTTCGGGTAGTATGAATTACACACCTTGTGTGTGGGTGCTTAATAAATACTACACCCTTGCCGTGTGTATGCAAGGAGGAGAGGAAGACCACAACTAAATCCTAGTTGTGTGTGCAAAGTGCAAATAGACCCTACGGTTTTGTGGGTGGAAAGTGGACAAGAAGGCCGAGGGCACACTTTGTGTGTGTGAAAAATTGATGAACACAATTTGTGTGTGCAAGTGAAGTAGGCCGTATCCCTTGTAGGGTGCACACTTTGAAGAACAAAGAATAGTTTGTGTGTGTGCAAGAAGAAGTAATAGGCCAAGCTTAAGTGTGTGCAAAGTGAAGAACTTGTGTGTTCTTAACAAGTGAAGGCCGAACCTAGTGTGTGCACTAAAAGTGTATACACATTAGAAGAAGAAGAAGGAGTGACTCACACAAAGTATAACACACATTTAAGTGTGTAAACACATTGAACAAAAGTGTGAAGTTCAAGTGAGAAGGTGTGTGCTATAATTGATTACACCCTTTGTGGGTCTACTGCACCAAGAGGAAGAAAAGGAAAGTGCATGCATGCATGCATGCACGTGCACACGTGAACAGTGCTAAATCAGTGGTGTGCATCTGAGGAGTCCAAGACTTGATGATCTTGAAGAGTTGCCATGCACTTAGTGCATGATGTTGAAGTGAACTGAGACTGAGCCAGACTGAAGTTAAAGAGAATGGTTGTCTGAGTTGACAGTAGATTGAGAAGAGCCTGATCAAGACAAGTGATCAGAAGTTGCTGATCAAGACCAGCATTCGTTATCCCAGACTGCTGAGGATACTTGAAGAATCTTAAAGAGAAGAAGAGCTACTCGTGTGACTCGAGGAGCCAAGAGAAGACCCTGTGGGACTCAGGGAGAAGAAGTCTTCAGTGGGATTCTGGAGCAGGCCAGTGGGACTCTGGTAACACTGTGTGAAGCAGTATAAAGACCCTCCTGTGGGACTCAGGAGAGAGACAGTGGGACTCTGTATCGACCATTGTAATTTTAACAGGTTATAATGGAGAATCCATGCTGGGAGAGCATGGCAAGGATGTAGGCCTTTGGTGCCGAACCTTGTAAATCCTTGTGTCCTGTGCCTTTTCATTACTGCATTATCCGGGAAAGGTTGAGAGATACAAGAAGAGTGGATCGAGGCTTTAACCAGCCATAGAGGTTTAATTGATTAAGAATCAATTAGTAAAATGTTTTAAAGGATCACTGATTCACCCCCTCCCCCTCTCAGTGATTCAAACTGATCTGGGCACTTCAAGCTCAACAATTTCCATTTCACCGGGTGCATAATTTGGTAAATGGAACAATAGAAATATAAGTATATTTATTTGAAGGGGTCTTCAGATACAGTATTTAATTGCGTAACAGAAATTAAATACATTTATAACCTTAGAGAAAACCAATTCTCTTAATAATAATACTTCATCATTATTTAATGGATCTCTAACATGCAGAAAACTGAATTATAAATATAATTATATGTCCCAAAATAATAACAGTCCAATTATTATTTTAACTTGTGCCAACATGTCAAATATTTATTTACTGTCTTCAAAATTATTATTTTACTACTAGACTAGCCTTGTTTCACTCAAACTCTACTTACATTTATTGAACACCCGACTAAATAAATAAGTAACTTATTCTCTTAAATAGATATTTTCTTTAAAAAATATTAAATAATTATTTATTAAATGGTCAAAAAAATTATATTTTACACACAATCTATTGAATATATATTTATTTAGTTAATGCGATAATTTCAACTTGAATAAAATTTTTACCCGATCTTGAGAATAATATTTATTTCCTCAATTAAATTCAATGATAATTTACCTGATACTAACAGAAACACATAGTGTGTGAACCTCTATGATTATTTATCATAGGAATAAAGAGGGATTTCCTAAATTCCAAGAGTACTATCAAAAAATGGGAAATAGAGCCCAATAGAAAGAACAAAAATTCATAACAATGAAATCCACATAAAAACACTCACTACTTAATATAATCCCTTTATCTCAATATGTCATCAAGATGGTTTCATAATAGTTTCATCATCATTTATTTCTGATATGCCATTCTATGACTACCTAAAATATACTCATCATTACACCATGGCCTTGTAATTTCGTGAATGGTTCTATTTCAATCAATGGGTCGATATATTAACTTCCAAAAATGGAAGTTGAATATATTTCCTTGAAATATCTATTAATAACATATCATTCATGAGGCAACCAATATACCATACTTCATGAAACCAGTCTTGGTATGGTTTTACATCAAAAAATAAAAATGTAACTTATGACACTTATTAATGATAATCATAAAGTCTAAGGATCAATACAAACAATAACAGATTATAATATCCAATGACATCAAAACATGCAGAATTCCTACTAGAGTGTATGTTCTCATAATCTCATGTCCTAGAGATTATCACGTTATGACATCATGAGAAGAAGTCTCATATGATTACGAGTACTCACACATAGAGTTCTATGTACTATGTGTCCAATAATAGTATTTCAACAGACAATAGAAGTATTTTTAATAATATAGTTCTAGAACAAGAAGGCTCTCATCATAGCAGGTAACTACTATGACCATGTCAACGCGACAAACACTCTAGAAAATTATTACAGTATAGTCATGAAGGACAATTTTCAATATGTAATAATATGTTTTATGTTTAAATAAATTAAATATTAATGTAATAAAATTTAAAATATTTGGTTCTACGTCACAAACTCTTTCCAATATAATGTAGCATGAAGTAATTTGTAACAGCTCATTCATTTATCCACATAAAAGTAATGATGCTAATTAATATTTTTGGTGAACACACATAAATGGTAACATTGATCATTAAAATGAATCATGGGTCAATTCCTAAATGAAAATTTCTTTATACACATTACAGTCAAGATGTACGTATAAGGAACATAAATATTTTGATATATATGCATTATAGAAATATCAATTATTTTTCTAGACATGCTTCGCAAATAAAAAAAATTATCCCACAAAAATATGCCTACTATCATGAAAAATGTATATAATATGAATCAGTTTCTGATAAAAAAAAATTTTCATAAGAAAATTTTTTTTAGGTAGAGATTCAGTAAGAATATAAATGAAATCGTATCATGAAAACTAGAATTTGAATATCAATTAATATCATCACGATTATATTGGATATTATTTAAATCCCTATCCCAGAATTGTTGTAGTAATGTGATAAAATATATTTATATAAAATGGTGAAAATATCTATTTGATATGGTGGGATATATAATTTCTCAGGTATAGTCAATTTTAAAGAAGAAAAAATTGAAGACATAAGAATAAACAGCAACATTTCCTAAGGAATGGATATTGTTCTGTTGACATATATTATGTTGGTAGGATTAAAATCCCAGTAATCCTTTTATATAAATTGTAGACGAAGATACATTATTTGTTCTGAATAATAATTCTTACAGGTAATACGTATATATAAATAAATTAATATTTTAAATAAAAAAAATCAATAATGAATTCCTTGTATCAACATTAAGGGACTTATTATTTTGAATATTGTGGTGGGAATTCATGTAACAACATACAACAGTGTTACAGGTGTGGTAAAAAATAGGATTAATTGGTAATGCCATGTCAATTTGTATAAATATATTATAATTTTAATTTTCATATATACATTTGATGATGAATTTAAATATAATTTTAGAGAAAGACAACCAATATTGGAAGTCATCCATATGATACAACAAGAAAGGGATGATGACAAAAAATAATTCCAATAAGATATCCACATTACTGAAATCAATTTTAGTATTAAATAGTGAAACAAGATCCTAGAATATTCATTAGGAATGAAATTATCCGTGTCTCTTCAAAAGGATTGTTGTAGTGGCACTTCATTACATGTAAACAATTTTTAATAACATATGAAAAATATCTAATGGTCGTTTAGTTAGTTAAGAACATAATGAAATAATCTCTCCATAGATTGACTTAAATTAGAACCATAAGTCCTATGGAATAAGATCTACTATGGTAGTTCCAACAATTTCATTGCCTTAGTCAACTTTAAATATACTAATTTTTTTAAAATAAATTTCGAAATAATTTCTGAGAATTTGTAAAGTGTCAAATGGCATAAATCTCTCCAAAAAATAATGTGCACTACATGGGAATAGACTAATTTTGTATGTTGAATTATATACACATTTGTGGTGGATCAATAACATATTCCATTACATGTATAAAAAATTATATTCCAAAAAATAAATTATGCTAGGAAAATATCAGTTATATTTAGGATAACTACAAGGGTTGTAGTTAAATCTATCCAATTTCACTTGAAGAAGTACACAGGTTGTGTAACTGGTATTTGGAGATGGGGTAATATTAGTTTAAAGGGAATATAAAATAGTTCTCATTTAAATCGATATTATCTATTATCATAGTTAGGCTAATTTAATGAGTTATACAAGCTCATACAAGTCAATGGTATCCATATATATAAATATCTAGTGTGTTGAAGCCTCAGTGGAAGATAAAGAAGCAGTATATAATGAATAATTAATTTTTACTACTCTTATAATCAAACCAAATACGCACTTGTTTATCACAATATAAATTATGATAATTCTACTACACACACTCTCCAAGATGTGTTGTTTTTACTGTGAAAAAATGTGCAATACTCAAGGATATCATCTCTTGAGATGTCTAACTAGAGGTGGTAAGGTTATAGATAGTAGAATTAACTCACTATAAAACCATAGAAGACCCAGGAATAGAGAATAAATTTAATAGAAACATGATCTTATCATGTGATAGATGACAATGTTACTTAACAAGTTAGCTCTAGTGAATGTGGGATTATTATAATAGTGGGTTCCCTAGACCCATCATGATTAGAACATTTCGATTACCACATCATGGATACAATGATTCATATAAGATACACACATTCTATAATAGTGTAGATATTTCTATGTCTATTTTTTAAATGGTAATATACATAGATTAATAATCTTATTAAAAGGTTATTATAGTTCCTAGGATATAATGACAACCTGAGGATACTATGATAATAAGTAAAAATAGACATTCTATGGCCTAGATACATCAAACTGAATAAAATCAATTTTTCCATACTATTTGGTGATAGGGGATCATATACATTGAGACTTATTCTCTTGAAGTTCACACATGGTGATATAGAGTATATGAGATCATGAGGACATACCCGCCAATAAAAAAACATATGCTTCATGTGTCATTCGTTGTTCTTATCATCTACCATGTGTATTAGTCTCCTGAATTGATATCATTATCAATGCCAACCATTTGATCACGTACTATGATGAATAGATAAAACTAAGACAATCATGTCAGGGTGAGATATTTTTTGTTGGACAAATCGTTGGTGTCAGGGAATTGGTTGAATGATCATGATAGAATTGGCCACTTTTGAGTATTGGAAGTGCTATCTTGATCCTGGTTGATTAGGATGGTAGTACCTTTATTTAATCCATATCCATGGTAGTCAAAGATAAATCCATCCAATTAGGTAAAAAATTTATAATATAAGGAAAGGGATATGACACAATTGTGTATCTGTCTTTATGAGATAATATACGATATAGTGAATTTATTACATAATACATGTTCATAGGAAGGCTGTTGCTATTATGATTATTCCATAACACTTTAGGGGGAATGATGGGTGGTACAACTTTACTATTGGTCTATTAATATAATTAAATACTATTGATATAGTGTCCTATATGGTCAAACTCAACTGTGAATTCAATATTTTTCCCTCTATTACTGAGTTAGAATATAGAAGACGGTGATCCCCACAACAGGTTCCGAGAGTTATCCAAGATTTACAGATCAAGAACAAATTAAAAAATTCATTATTAATCAGTTATAGAATAATTGTGAAGAATTTATTTATTAATATTATTTAATTTTTTTTATTTAAATACATGTAATAATATCTTATGAATGAATATTATTTTAACATTTAAGTTTCCCAGGAATTATGAGTCGATTTAATGACTTGATTCTTATCACATATTATATTTAATATTTATTAAAATTATTTGATAAACTATACTTAGTATAAATGATATTTTTATTACATAATTATTGATTATTTTTTACTTATTTAGTGGAGGTTAACTAAATGATGTTCGAGTAACCCTAACTGAGTATTTTAGAAGTCCACTATAAAAGTAGACAATGTTCTCATTTCCAGTTTGCAATTCATTCCAATTGATTTAGAGTTCCTATGGTTTCACACATCCATGATAGAGAAAAACATAATTTAATAAATCAATCCAAGGATGTGTGTAGGGATCATAGGAATATAGTCGATGTAATCATTATAATGTAAAAGAGGTCTTTAGAGTTCTATGCTAGCACTAAGAATTTATGATCATTGTTTTTGTAGATTCTAGAATTATGTGTAGACAATATTGAGGGGTTCGGTTTCAGATACATTATTTAGTGGTTGAAAATAATGATATGTAATGAAATTTTCTTAAGATCAAAT
The DNA here is from genome assembly GCA_963277665.1 of Viscum album. Taxonomy (NCBI): domain Eukaryota; kingdom Viridiplantae; phylum Streptophyta; class Magnoliopsida; order Santalales; family Viscaceae; genus Viscum; species Viscum album. Next base: position 1,105,124,567 of record OY728126.1, read on the forward strand.
TAGTTCACCATTTATTTTTTTTCTTCTTTGAATTACTCCCACAGGATCCTCGGACCCCTATTGAGGATTGAATTTTTAGATAGAAGAAGTTACATCACTTATTTGATGGAAATTTGGAAATCCCCATCCCATTTGGTCCACTGTGCACCCATGTGACTTAAAAATCATCATTTCCAAGAGACCATATTGGAGGTGAATCTCCAATATAAATGATATCAATTAGATCTAACCACTCTATATCACTAACTAGTCCTGATCTGGTCAAAAATAATCAGTATAATAGATCTGGAGGTCAAATATACTCATCCCTAGTACTTCAGATCATCAATATGTATGTCTACAAAGAGTGACATCATCCTCTAATCATTACAAGACTACCAAACACCCATTTTATGTGTATTAAGGCTTAGTGAATCAGTAACGATGTTTCAATTTCCCTGTATATAATCCAACTTGATGTATAAAGACTATAGATACTTAGTCAAACTCCTCTTCCAAAGGTTCACTTCCTGCTAAAAAAAGATGTACCTAAGGCTCATGTGGCCTGTACACACCACAATCCTATTTCGAAAAATATTTTGTCTCTAGTATCTCAGGGTATGTATCATCTCAACCAACTCTAGAATGTAAGTAGGATAATTCATCTCATGCAGTCTCTGGTGTCTAGATCCATAAACAACCACTCCTTCCTCCTGTATGAAATCTGATTTTTGTTTAACTCCATATGTGTCATAGTAAAAAATATATTACATACTCAGAAAAATAGTTTGAGTATTATTGATGAAGTTGGACTGTCCATTAACTCCTAAAAATATCTCTCACATGCATTTGACCAAATAAACTACACCACATTTTTTATTATCCCAATCATGAGTGCTTCCAGTCTTGATAAGTCCTTGATAAAACATAGATAATACCCTGATAGACCCAAAAAAATAGAAATCTAAATTAAATTCTCAATGTATTACTAAGATAAACCAATTGAAACATTCTCTAGATCAACTAACACTCCATCCTGTATGATGACATTGCCCATAATGTTTAATTTATCCATCCAGAATCAATATTGGGATGGTTGGGTGTAATGATGATTCTCCCATCGTGTACATATAATAATTTCATGATGTTGGGTTTTATATTTTACTAACTAGTATTACACTAATATTTCATCAATGAAACCCACCAATAATTTATCTAGTAAAGGATAGAAAATTAGATTCATCAATCCCATGAATACCAATGGTGAGTTCATCTAACAAAATGGAATCACCATAAACTTGTACAATCCATACCCGCTCATTAAAGTATTCTAAAGTATGTATGATGGTTTCACTCTGAAATTAAAATATCCTAACATAATGTCAATCCTATATAAAATTATGGAACCTTTAAACTAATTTAATTGATCATCGATGCACATAAGGGGATACCAGTTCATGACCATCATCTGGTTTAATCTTTAATAGTCCACACACATGCCTAAAAACATATCATTATTATTATAAAAAACCATGGGAGATGACAAATGTGTTATACTAGGTCATATGAAACCCTTATCTTCCAGATATAACAACTGAAAATTGAATTCTAAAAGCATTCATGGCTCCATCTTGAATGTTAGAATAGTAGCTATATCCACTCTTGGCACTAACTCAATCATGAACTCAAGATTTCATTTGACTGGACATATATAAAAATCATCAATAAAAAATTCCAATAATTGTGTACCATTAATTTTAAATTATCGTAATACATTACACCATCATCTAGATGAATACCTTCCATTAGATTCATGATACAATCAAACATCGACTGAATTGGTCCTATATAACCATCCTGAAGATCCCACTAACCCTTGTTAAAATAGCTAATTCTTCTAGGAGATAGAAATGAAAATATCCTCTATTAACAGTTGATGTGATCCAAGTATAGATATGACCCATCAATAAATATAATAAATTAAATACCTTATCATTTCAAGTACAAAAAAATCCACAAAATAAATGGTAACCACTAATTTCTAGAGAACATGCCATATAATGTTGGATATTCACTTACCGCACATCCAATGGTGTGTTGATGATTAGGATACCATTCGAACTTTTGACAGTAAAGTCCAAACCATTTTAGATAATTAAATATATAAAATAATAAGATTCTATGGTATAAAAATTCAATCAAGGGTAGATGATTCATGAATTGTATATCTGATGGTAAAATTTTGTGCATCCACGCTATCTGGAGTAGACTGCATAACATGAAATTGGCTTTCCCCTCTTCGTTCAGCTGTATTATGCCCCCATGTGTTATTATCTCTTCATTTTTCAACCACTCATACAATTGGTTACATCATCCACTACCTCAACCTGAACATCCATTGTAATAGTAATTATGAGTCTGTTTATGGATAGATAATTCCATTCTAGCCCCAGGTGCATGTCCTGATCCCCTTCCACAATTATACTTCAGTATACCCCTAAAAATATAACATAGGTAGATAATATTTCTAATAACATGGGACTCTAAAGTAGGAATTTGATATTGAGGTCTCTTGTTTCAATACACTTCACATTGATTACACTATAGTGGAACACAGTCAAAATAATGTTTCTCACTACACTGGATACTCTGAAAACTATTTCCTTGAAGATTACTATCATAGTGGATCTTTTTTATACTATAAGAAGAGATCCCAATTAACCCTAATTATATACCCTATCCACTACATTTGGCTTCTCTATTATTCCTTTCCTTGATGTGTTTCTAATTGATCATGACTACAAACCTACTAATGTGAAATACGTTCATTTGTAAACTGATCTCACATAAAATCCCATTGAAAAAAAATCCACCCTGTATAGCTCATAAACTTCTAAAGATAGAAAAAATATGCAAATGTGGGTGAAACATACAACATAGTCCATCACTAACATTCCCTCACATTTTAGGTTCATTAACTCACATTTATTATCACCCATCATGTTTCTTTGTAGAAGTGGCTCACAATATTTGTATCAAAGTCCTTTTAGTATAACTGCTCTCACTTCCGATCATGCTTCTGAATCTCGTACCATTTCTTGGTAGGACACAAGGCATGTATGAATAAAGATTCACCATCCGATATAGATAAATATCAATGTGATTGAATATTATCTAGAATGAATTGATCCAAAAAAAGGATGCATGGTGACCTCCCTCCCTGTTTATAAATGATAAAGACAAAACCCCCTCATCATCTCATCCATTGAACGTACAGAGAGAATAGTTTCCCTATCCATTGATTACATGACCCTTAAGAATCTATTATATAGCTAATAATCCAACAGAATCTTAGCTTCCATAGGAATATTTGGTTTATTTGTGTTATGAGTAGGCTGATTTCCTCTCTCCTAATGCTGAAATCAAAGAAAATAAAGAGGTATTTTATCTCAAAGAAAAACACTCTCCATAGAACACTGTATAAACATCAAGGTCAACATCAATATTTTTCAAAATGAAAGAACCAACATATTATGGTCTCCTTAAACCACTCTTAACAATTTAATTGGTATGACATAATAGTTCATTTATTCCATTTTTCATCAGATATAATAGTTACCTCATTTCATAGTTCATACATGGAAATATATCACATACAATAAATATGTCTCTATCATGACCAATTTATTTCAATATATATATATATAATAATATGTTCCCTTGTTTATGAATGCATTCTCATTTCATTCCATGTAATGAATTGAGTGTAAATCTAAAGAATCAAAAACATCACACAACATGTGAATCCCCCAAGGTGAAATAACATCTATAGTAATAAGTAAAAATACACAAACATCAATACCATCCCTAGAAAGACATTTATTATCACATATATTGGTTAACTAATCCCACACAAAAAATAATTCCGATGTACCAACACATTTTTAATATGAATTCTACTTTTAACATATATTAAAGTACTATAAAAATATAACCTCCCTCCTGTGATGCTACGTTATAATGTACCAATGCCCAAAACTCTCTCGCATGGCCAAACAATGTTTGTTACGTGACCTAAAGAATGCTTCCTGATATGCCAGAGGCCGCCAACAAGAAGAGTAGGAGTAAAGAACATAGTGAGTATAATATATCCCATGTTATACAATTATAACAAAAATTGAAATATTATCAGTGTAACAAAAATAGAGGAAAAATTACAACATACATTAGGGAAAAGCATGTGATAAATGTCAATTGAAAAATAAAATAAATATGATAATAATTTAATGTTAAGCTATAATGTAACAAAATTTCATGAAAAAAACATATAATTAAAATACCATGATTACAAAGAAAAATTAAAAAAACCCCAATCCCAAACCTCATGTCGATCCCATCTTCAATATCCAACCTCTCAAATAAGAAAAAACAACAACAAGGTCCTTGACCTTGTCAAAAGTTGAATCCATGTGATATTCTCAGGTACCCAATGATGGATTGGATATGGTGCAAGTAAACAATAGTAGCTCAACACCACCATATCAAAATAAATCAAGTATGATATAAATTCTATTCAATATAGTGATAAATAAGGTTATTAATTTAACAAAAACAATAAAACATAACCATTATCTTTCTTCTGTACCGTTCTAGAATACCAATGAGAATGTAGAATCACTATAATGACCATAACCACAAGTCCTTTACATAATCACATAATTGGGAATGTCACTCCATATAATTATTTCACCATAACATCATTCAAATATATTTATATATTCATTACAATTAGAAATTGGTCCATTCCCCCTATATAAGTAATATAACATGAATCTATGGCCTGAACTCTATATAATTTTACAACATGATGTTGTGAAAATCCCACTATATAATTTGTATAGCATGAATTAGAACAAAATTCATTGTTGTAATAATAACACCACATAGCATCATATGGCATAATGGTCAATTAAAAAAATTCAATTTATCTTTAATTTAATCATTATTTCATAAAATTTTATTTTAAGACATTATCATTCCATTTTAGGAAACCATACCATATAAAAGTATCTCCTATAATTTCATTAAACAAGTATTCCATATTTAAAGGAGAATCACTCACATAAAATCACCTAAACTCTCATGTCAAGTTAATTTATATTTTTAAGCTAAATAATACACTATGTTATGCCCCGCCAGATGTTCTAAATTTAAAATTCCATTGGTTCAAGGGTAGGCTCACCTAATAGGTGGCCTCAAGATAGGTCTTAACACTAATGTATCCAAATGAAATTAATAGATTCTTATAACACATGTTTATCATCCCCCGTTATTTCATTAGATAAGGAACATGGTGTGTGGGCATGATCACATGGTATTGCACACACCTTTAAAAAAATAAATAGACTATATGGATTTTTCTAGACAACCTAAAAATTTATGGAGACCATCTAAATACATTCATTAGGGAATTCAAACAAAATGAAAATAGTGATGTTGATGAACTTGGAAAACCTAGATCAGACATACATGAAGCTCAAAATATTGATTCAATTGTTAAAAGGTTATCACATTTCTATAATTGAGGATAGATAATGAAAAGTGAAATGAAAGAAATAGTACTCAGCAAAGATCAAATGCTATACTGAGATTTCAGAAGGGGAAGGAATCACCCAATAAAACACCTAAAGTTGCCATAGGGTTTGAGAAAATAGGTTTCAAGGTGAATGTAATGCTTTTCGGTCTTCACCATACAAAAACCTATTACACCTATGTAATTCATGATTTGAATCCATGATTTATGACGTAGAAATCCCAAGTGGCATATATACTAAAAAATATGTCATCATGAGTAAAATAACATCGATCCCACCTTATATTGAGTGAATTCAATTCATGGTTTATAAAGAATTAAAGTCATCAAAATGTTTCATGGATTTTCTTGGGTGATGAATTGACATCATGTATTATTAACATGAAATGAATATTTTATATATGTAGTACTCATTAAATGATCATAAAAATGGCTTGAGAAGCCTTCAAATCAACATGAACCCAAAGAGAATCCTTTTTACGAATCAGAGAGATTTATATCTCAAATCCACTATTCCAAACAAGTATACATCCTCAAACCATATGTAATTTTCCCTGAAAAAATATCTCAAAACTCAATGAAAATGCTCACACAACATGGCTTAAAAGAGGAAAACCTCAATAATTGTTTTAACCTAATATCAAAGAGTGATATTCCTAGAAATAGAAAAAATCATACAAAGGTGATAGATCTTGAATGAATGTATATTATAAGGGATGTTTCAGTAAATATTCCAGAGAATAAGTTGTTAATAGATGTTATAAATGCATTGGTAAATATGTTTGAAAAAAAAGACCCTAAATAAGGACTTCATGTTGTGATGGTTATTTGAATTATGTTTGTCACAAAGAATACCAATGAAAGATCATCTGAATAAATTCAACATGATATGTTGGAATCAATAATTATTAACAGCGAATTTTTAATAACATATAGAAATTTATACTCTTATCATTACTTTTGGATATATGCGATGAAATGGTTAATATAGTCAAGGACTCCATCATTAAAGAAACATAATGTTCAATGATATTGGGAATCTGATACTAAATATGGAACATCCGTGAAGGGAAGTTCAGGATCCAACCAAAGGTTTTTGTTATATTGTGATAATAATTATATGAAGTGTATGAAATGATTTAAACTCTTTTATAAGGATATAGTTGTTAATAATTGAATCATGCAAAAATGCATAGAAATTAATTACTACTAATGTAAGTAAGTGTAACATACACCAGATAGAATTTGTTACATCTTCATCATCATCATTTGGTTTGATAAAATCTATGAGTGTTAGAAAAATATGACCTCCATGGTGTATCCACAGAATGAACTAAATCTATCATCACATAATAAGGATATATCCATCCATCTATGATGTGCTAGAATCTCATATGTAAAGAATGAAGATAAAGTGAAATTTTGGATTATATTAAGGTTCATCCAAAAATGATATAATTACCACCTTCACTGTCACTCTATAGGATAGTTAAATAGGTAACGAAGTATTATACTTGATTATCCTTTAATAAATTCAATCTTTTAAACAAATAAATAAATACCATATCTGTTTCATGAATCTTATTAATTTACACCCTAGGATTTCATCTAGTGAAATAGTTCATTAAATTATAGCTTATGTTGGGAAAAAATATTGATAAGAATTTATCATGTTCCTATAATCACATATGTTATATAATAATATACACTTTTTTCCATGTAAATAAAAATTTCAATGCAGTATATATATCGTATATATATATATAAGGTATTAGTTCATATCTACATCAATCTTCGACTTTCAATAAATCCAAAATACATTATGTCATTTCATATTTTTTTAGCATACAAGATTATGAAAATATATCCAAAACAATTTTTGTACATATTCAAATAATCTTTTGAAATGATATCATTAAATTTAAAATGTATCACACAGTACACAATACCTTTTCGATACCCATTCAAAACATATTTGGATTAACTCTAAAACCCTTTTTGATTAACCCTCCATGTCAAACTCATTCCCCATTGAGTCAACCACAATGTGTGACCCCATGGGCCTCTATCGAATTGAAAACAAATATGAATATTTGTATCCATTTAAGTAATAATCGAGAGACCTCTAGCAATGTGTCAATGTTACTCATGTTATAAAGGGATCTAGTGTGATCTCTCTCAAACCCAGATATCATTATACCTATTTCCACCCAACTCCATCATATAAAAATAGAATTTTTCAAATTTTCTCTTTATCCAAGACATCAAGTGATCGTGGGACATGGAACATGTAAACCCCATAATCCCAACTCATCTATTCTAAACTCTCTTAGTGTAGATTGATCGGATCGATGAATACATTACTTGCCAATCATCCTTACAGATATGCACATCGCATTCCCCTTATATATATATAAGCAATAACGTTGTGTGTTTTCACACTCTCATAGTCTATCTCAATCGTGAAACATGATGTTATACCCATCAAATGAGTGGTTAAATATAATATTGGTTATTTTATTGCTGAAGATATGATCAACAACATACTGAACCACCCACATATTAGCTAATTCAATTTGTAGAATTTTGTAATTATGGAATCAAATTATGAATGTTATAATAATGGGTATCTCACCACCCATAAAGAATGGGGACGCAAATATGATCCATGCACACCTAGAATACCAAGTAAATGTCTGTGGAACTCTTTGCAGTATACATAGTAGGTTAACAAGCACACATAAATTATCTTATTCATTATTTTGTGCCTCATGATAATATTCCACATCACAATACAAGAATCAAACTCAAACTAACATTAACATTTCAGCATAACTTATAATAAACCACAACTAAAGTATCTATAAGATTAGATCATTGTCAAATTTTGAGAGGTAGATTATCATTTAACATTAGAAAATTTGTATCTATATATACATTTATGCAGCCAACAAGAAAGAATGATAAATTGTAAGTTTACATTAATATGATACATTTATATACTCTTAATAATTTTAAGAATATTTTATAAAAGTAATATAAGAACCAGATTATAATATCATATTTGATAAACTACTAGATAGGCCTTAAGTTATATCCATATTCTTGGATTTGTTAACTAATTTCATCATATAAAATACACATCACATATTTATGTGACAAACATATAAAACCATCCCACTGAACTCTTTGGTGATATATATATATATTAACTAATCCTTTTTAAATAATCTCGAGATATATGAATCATATTATTAACTTGTCAAAATTCTCAAACATATTCAATATTGTCAACACAACACAAAAAAATTATGATTTCAACTTATATTATATATTATAACTCTTCCAAAGCATTTCATCATCAACCTTGGAATCCAATTTCATAAAAATATATATTTAAAAAATTTAACTAATTACATTATTTTTTACTAATACATCCTAACATTTATAGATTATTAAGTAAACATCACTTTAAACACAAATTATAGAATTTTTTTTGTTAATACTAAAATAATTTATTTCTAAAGATACTACAACTATTCTCTTAAACATTATATTATCTTTACAATATCTTGATTAGATAAAAAATCATTTTTTGTTAAGAAATAACAATTTTTTAGTGGGAATATTTAATATATAAACTATGTCCAATATGGTATTATATGTTTTTGGAACCATTTTATTTGAGATGTTGCTTAAAATATATATTCACTATCAAATTTGATTAAAAATTAATTTCATAACTATTATACCTAAAATTGAAATTCTCTATAGTATTAAAACACTTTTAGTTATATCTTGTACAATGCATTCATATTGAAATATTACTCTTCCTTTCTAAAACCCCTAGGATTCAATGATGTGATTAACTTCCTAAAGAAACATTGTTAAAAAATTTACTAACATATATTCTTCTACTTTGTCATTTTACCAAATTATAAAATTTATAATTTATTTTAAAACTTATACACAACATTCCTAAATCATTTTTATATTCTCAAAATTTTAAAAATATTGGGTAAATGTTATTATAAATCATTTATGTTTCGAAAAATTCTACAAATATGAAAATAAAAAAAAATCACTAACCAAAAATATAAATTGTTAATCTCCCCTTAAAGCAGGTCATAAAATTAAATAAATCAGTATCCATATGTATTAGAAAACCCGTACTGTTTCATTTAATCAACTATTGTATACATGTTATTATTATGAGATAAATGAGATACAGTACACATTTTATTATGTGTTTATCCATGCTTATGGAATCCATGTAATCTTATTATAAACCCTTTTTCTCTATTAATTCAATATAAAATTCTTCATTAAATTATGCTCTTCATCCGACCATCTGTATATTCAAAAAATAGTGTAAAATATATATTTGATGTCATATATCTATCAGTATAATAGAATTGATTTCTATAACAATTAAAATTTAAATGAATCCTTTTGTATCACCAAATCATTTAGAATATTCAACCATATTTAATATCATTTTATATACATAATATTATTGAGTATATTGGTTTAAAATTATTGGTTTACCCAATCATATTGAGTACATGTTTAGAGAGTAAGATTTCTTTTTTTAGTTTGTATATAATGCCTTTGCAATAATAATTGGATCATTTAATGATACATTATTATCTAGATTCACCAAATGAACTATTCCAATATTTCTTCATTTATGAATGAACTAATCTAACACATACAATTCTCATTAATAAATTCTTTTAAATAACCAATATTACGTAGGAACATTTATTATGTTTCCTGTATTATGAGTATCTTACTTTAAGCATCACCCTTAAACGATTGGACAAAGAGATTATCTTGGTTATGATGATGACATTTATCGACAATAAATTTTTTTTCAGATGATTCTAATGTATTATTACTTTTTAATGATGTCATTTAAAAAACATTATTACAAAAAAATGATGAACCCTTTTTGATAATTCATCATATTCATTAGAGGGAACAATCAATATTTCACTAAAAAATAACCCCACATTAGCATGAAGATCAACTATTATTTATTTAGGTATGGAACTATCCCAACAATATTAGAAATGAATCTTAGATAATTGAGTGGGCATGAATTTTTACATCCTATCAAATGGATAAAACCCACTCTATTCCCCGAAGTTCCAAACCCATAAGGATACCCAATTAGTGTATCACAAATCTAAAGTAAAAAATGAACTAATCATAAAAAATATAGGGGTACCCTTATATTTCATAAAACTACCCAATGATAAAATAATATAATTCAATATATTATATAGAAATTATAATATATTCCCACCACACATTGGCATGAAATAACCCGATTGAATGATTAATGTCTAGAAAAGTGCCACCTTTCAAGAAATCTAACACATGATATTTGACAGGTATTTAATATAACTAGATTATCTCATTCTATTCCGTTTTATATATTCATGACTCTAGTATTTTATTTTTTTATCTTATTCACTCCTCCAAACCAATATTTTTAAACCATATTGATCTATAACTCTTTACACAATCCAAAAGTTTCTGTTACTCACCCAAATATAAAAAACCTCAATATATATGTGAGTGGGTGTGTGTGTAAGAATTAATCATATGTATATGTTTCATGGAAAAATCATTTAATGGTTCCAAATTTTATGAAATTTAAAATCTATATATGAATAATTTAATAAAGACCAATATCCAACCCATTCGCGTTCCTAGACAAGGCATGAGACTTTAGGTAAGTTAGTAGTCTGACCCCAAGTCCCTCTAATCAGGGTGATATTACTCAATAGGGAATCGAATTCATCATAACTATAAACACTAATATGAAAAAACTATATTCAAAATCAATATTCTTGTTTACAACTATAGTTACACACCAAAGGAAACGTAGATTAGAAATTAAATTAATTATAGATACATTACATGCATTTAATGAAATGCTATATCTTAAATCAATTTTCTAATAAAACCAAGTAATACACAATATTTTAATATCTTAAACAATTTACTAAACATTAATATATCATGGAATAACATATAAAATTAAAGAACAATTAAAAATTTTAAGCACGAGATAACCATTCATGAAGAATTCATAAATTAAATCTAATTATAAACATATTATCTGTACATCATTAAAATTTTGGACTTTCCATACTCTTGAATATAAATATTTAATATTAATTTCAATATTAACTCCTTCATAAATATCAGTATATAGAACATATATTTTGAATATATGATATTATATAAATTATAAATTATTTATAATCCAATTTTTGTTATGTAAACATTTTAAATAATTTAAATATGACAGGCTATTTCACTATTTATACCCTGATCATATAAATCATTAGAACACATTTGATGTGGCTTAAATAATATCCAAATTAGGAACCTTTTTTATTTTTGAAATATTAATATAATTAATGATGAGAAATTCAGAATTTCAAAAATATTATATATTGGATTTATTTCACAATTTATAACCCTTTACAAACTATTTCATTTTATTTCTAATTAGAAACTTTCATTTTATTTTCAAAATAATTTCAATATAATTTTTTGTAAGGTATTTTTAATTTTACAATTTAGTTTTTGGGAAAAATAAAATGTTCATAAAATTTTAATTAATTAATTATATTCTATTTATAATTAATTAATTACATAATTAACACTCTATAAATCAATTATTACCAAAATAACATTTATACTGATTTAAGTACATTTTATAAATTATTTAATGTATTTAAAAATTTAGAAACAATTTTTAAAATATTTTATGTTTAAAATTACATAGGAACACATTAAAATGCAAATTTATGCTCACTCTACCCTTAGGTAGACATTATATATATGGGTAATTTGATTCTGATGCCCTTGAGTATAGGTAATTCACTCATTACCATTATGTGTCTTAAATCTAATACGTTATGTAAAGGTAAAACAACAATTACATGTAGGAATCTAATTCAAAAAATGGGTGAAGATGATACTACCTTTATTTGAATGCTTCATGTCATGGTGGGTATCAATTTTCCTTTATATGGCATTCTATAACTAGTGCATAAGGGAACTACATTGGTTACCTTTATAAAGATACAATTTTTGTAAAGTTAAGTGACTATTTTCCTTTACATGAACCTTTTAAAATTTTAATAACCATTACTCATAGACAAGTTACCTTTACACATGTTTTAATACACTACAATACCTTTACGCATAAGGTTAATCAATTGCATACACTTATGAACCAAATTTTCACAAAACCATTTAAACAAGGTTTATAATACCGACTACCTCTATGTGAACCCTTCACATAAAGGTATACCTTGAGTATCCATTCTTGTGTAAGTTTAATTCTTTGGTAACCATTACACAACCCATTTGTTTATGGGTATGTATTGGGTTACCATTACATATCCCAATACGTTAGGGTATACAATTTTCTTATATTTACATAATACCTGAAAAAATGATTCGCTATTTTTCTATTCTTCATTATTTCGTCATATAATTTCATGAGTATAAAATATGATATACCTATAATAATTTTAAAGGGATTTTTTATAGGCTAATAATTATTATTATAAGCAATTAAAATCATTTAATCCCTTGTCGAATGATCTCTCATATAATAAATAAGAAACATGAACAAAATATAAAAATGAAGAACAGTTTCTATGAATGACTATACTATATGTAAGAGATCATCCTAGACATCATTATTATAATCCTCATCACATGGTTCTGTGAATATCACTGAGTGGAAAAATATCCTACCTTGGAACTGTATCCATGAGCCAAGATGAATCTCTCTTTATATAATTAGGTATGATTCCAGATTATTCTTTCCGCTATTCATGTGTGGAAATGCATGATTAAATACCATGGTTGATTCATGAATCATATGAATTTACTCTCTAATATTTCATCTCGTGAAATGGTTTAATAATTTATTAAAAATGTGGTGAAAAATATATGATAACAATTTATTATTTTCCTCTAATCAAATATTTTATATAATAATATATCATTATGTTCATGAAAATCATAATTTTCATGAAATAAATATATATATCATACATATATATAAGTATTAAGTCTATATATTTATCACTAAGATGTAGTTCCCTTAATAATGTTTGAATAGGATGTTCTCCTAAATGGATTAAAATCGATCGAAATAATTTATTGAGAGATATGTCAAGAGAAAGGAAATGGGAAACATGAAGAGGAAAGTTGTTTCTTCCTAATCCAACCAATTGGAAATGTTGGAAGAAAATATTTTTCAATAATTATTTCAAAATCATCAATGATAACATTAAGAAGCATCAATGATTAGTAATTGGAATTTCATTAATACAATTGAATATATTGAGACTTACATGATAAGAAATGCAACCCCGGTGGAAGCTTGGGTTATTGAATATTGGGCCTTATATAATTCAAATAGTTATCAATAGTGAATATGACTTAATATTTTAGTAATGTAATGGAGTGTACATATGGTTCATGGTGAATCCCTTGATGCTTTTTGAAAATTACAGGTGAATGTCGAGATAATGATTATAGGATTCTTCAAGCTATCATAATTCTACCAAATTTTAGATCTATAAAAGGATATTTTTTTAATCAAAAAATTAGATGATTGTTGTTTAAATACTACCTCTAAAAATAAGATTTTGATATTGAATCATATATCCGTGGTGGTTTTAAAATCTGTAATGTAGTATAGTCATTAATTGATCATAAATTTAGACAAAATTGTAATGATCAAAACTTCAACATCCAATGATCTAAATGTTTTGGCACAATAGGTTTGGTCACCAGACTATATATAAACATTATGGTTATAAAGGATAGTGTAATAAAAATTCTTGACCATAGAAAAATAGTCATGTATGAATTTTATGTGTTGGGAAGTCACAAAATATTTCTTTAAACATATAATGTTAGAAGACTTATGATTAAAAATAGAATCTTGTACACTCTAGTGTTTGGGGACCAAACCATGTTATGTATTATGGTGGATTTATTTACTATTATAATATAATATTTTATTCTTAAATTAATTCATGAATTTACTTCTTGATTAATAATAATAATTCTCTATTTTTGGACGAATAGGTAGGAAAGCCTGCTCCTAAGAAAATATATTAAAAAAGAGAAATTACATAGTGCGGTATTAGAGATGTGTTCTATATAGATGAGTATAAACCTTAACATGGTATTCATCCTGAAAAAAGCTATTACAAAACATAGATTAAAAAGACCAAGAAGAACTGACCTCAATAATTTTCATATTGGAGAGAGCATCCACAACTTGATTGACATCAGGATAAACATATAGAACTTCATGTGAGAGTGATTCTACAAGCCAGAGGCATTCAAACCAAACTAGTAACATCTTCTATGGCACATTAGTTGACCGATCCCAAAAAAATATTAACTGCAACAGACTAGTCTAACTCAATATATATGTCAAGACAACCATAGTGGACATCATTCCTGATTTCCTTTATCAGAGCCCAAATCTCTGCTTGAATTGAAAACCCATTGCCAATAATTTATAAGAAACATCCATTAACAAACCCCCTATGAGTATGGACCACTCCACCATACCCAAAAATACCTAGTACTCTATAGGATTCCCCATCAACCTTAACCTTCCACCAACACAAGATGGGTGGAATCCATTGAACATGTTTTATCATCAGTGGTTTCTTCGCCCTACCATTAACACTAATGGACCTTAACAATACAAGATCAGAGATATCATTCTTCATGGTTCTAGTATGAATCTTGGAAGAAGTTTAGATTTCAAAATGTATAGATAGTACACTATAATAAAACAAGGGGGGAGTGCTGTTAAAAATCAAGGGATATCTTTTCTTCCATATGAAAGATAGAAAAATGGTCGTAGCTATTAAGAGAACATCACAGACCTTCTCACTTCATTCGGTCATTCATGTGGATTGCAGCAGCCCTTCAGCAGATCCAAAGAAGAGGCAGCAAGAAAACATTTCATTCACATTAGTCCATAAGCTGGAAACAAGTTTGCAGGATACAAAAACATGATAACAAGTTTCATCTACCTCTAGGAAGAACATGCATACTGTAGCGAGGTTCATTCCAGATCACTTCAACAGGACCTGCAAGGGGAGCCACTTTTTCTAGACTTTCTATATGAGTAGTAAGGAGTCCTAGGGGATGAAGAGTTTGTAAAATGACATTACACTTGATGGAGGATCCAATTAAACACCACAAAATGACCTGTAATAGTTCTTCGTGGTGAACATGCCATATAAATTTATTATCCAGACCAGTGTGTCACAATTATTATAGCAGTACAATGTTATTGCCATGCCTATATGATCTAGAAGCATGCAGTTAATTAGTGAATTTCAATGAAAATCTAAAATGGATGTCTCCCTTAGAAGTGGATGGAATACAGTATCATCACAGATGGGTCGAGACAACCAGAGATTATTCTAGAAGTTCATAGGGGAATTCATGAAAGCAATCCACTTACATCACTCAATAAGATCTACATCGACATGCTTTATGGTAGGTCAAACAGATGAGAGTTAATAAAAAATGCATAATAACGTGGTTCTTGGAACCCTACAATAGAATCACGTGGATGGAGGAATAAATATGACTCTAAAAAATAAATCTAGAAGTATGAGTATGCGCATAAGAAGGCTTGTAATGATTTTGGTTAAAGAAATCAACGCAACAACTTATCTTACCAAAAAAATCAATCATCTTCAATTAGTAAGGAACATCAAAAGGAGATATGGTATGCTAATTGATGGAAATTTTATCATCTCATATACTTTTATTGTTTATAATTTGTACAAGTAAATTATAACAATAAATAAATTCTTAATTCTAAATCCATAATGTGTTTATTCAATTTTTTTATAGATGAATTTTTTTATATTACTTATGGGATGGTGAAATAAAATATATCGTTAGAAAAAATGATATTGTCTTTGATGAAAATGGTTTTTAGAGGGGACATAACTCTGTTCACTATAAATCTATAGAAAAATAATCATTTAAAATCTGGGTTCATTAGAGTATTAATATTTTACAAAACTAAAAGAACTCAAATATGGGTTCTCAAGGAATTGGAATTCTAGATGTAAGATCATCGAGTATATGATAAAGTTCAAGGGTAGAAGAATCTTTAGTGGGAGCACTGGAATTACATGCCCTGGATGAATGAGTATTGTATGTTTTCATATCGATTGAAAGAGCATAGATAAGTAGTTCAGTTCAACTAATTCAATAGATGAGTCCACCAGAAATAGGATACTAGTTCACTAGAATACGGTTTATTTGTATTTTCTATTAATAATGGATGTAAAAGAAACTAAAAATCTAGAGGAAGTAGATTTTTTTAGTAACTTTATATAGTGGGATTCAACAATTAATGAGGATGTGGATTCACTAAATCTCAATTGAAAATAGGATATGGATAAATTTATTAATTGTATAAAGGAAATTGAGAGTAAGTGGGTTCACTCTATTAAGTAAAAAGTTCACAGAAAGAGGAGGTAAAAACTAAAAATGTTTGTAAAAGTGTTTCACTAGAATGAAGAAGTAGATTTATCCAAAATCATCAAGCTAGTAGTAAAAAATCTTACCATTTTATCATTTAAAAGCACTGATGCATTGGAAGCTTAGTATATAGAGTATATGGATGTCAGGACTACAATCCTTCTTGGTGAGTTAGAGAAGAATATTTGTATGAAAAAAATCGATAGTTCTGTAAGAATGTAGGGAACATAATTTGGTTTATAGATTGAAGATAATCCTCTATTTGATAATGTTATCCCCTTGAAAATGGAAAAAAATTGTACTCATTCATTTCATATGATGTGTTTTTCAATTGAAACAAATATCATTATTATTATTAGAACCAATTAGATGGTGTGAAATTTATCATATGGATTTTATATATTGAAGACATATTGATTAATTGAATTGATTCATGGAATATCAAAAATTTAATGGGTTATTTTCATTATATGATTCGAGATGTATGATCTTGGAAAAACAATGATGTTTTTTTGTTTGATGGATATAAAGAGTGATAGTAATGTTTGGACCTTTGTTTTATCTCATAAATATTTTATCTAGAAGATAAAAGAAAAGTTGAACATGAATAAAAGTAATCCATTATCAAACCCTCTTGTGGATCAATTATTTTTTTAAAGTCATAAGCACCAAAAATAAATGTTGAAGCCATGTACATGGAGAAAGTATCATATGCATCAGATGTAGAAATTTTGATGTATTCAATTTCTTTCAATCAGGAAGAAGTTTCATATGCAGTGGGATTTATGAGATAGTACATGAATATTCTGGGTAAAGTATATTGAAAGGTTGTGAGGTGGATTATTTAGTATTTTATATAATTATAATAAAAATACATATGTTATGGAACTAATGAACAATTATTATATTTCAAGGAATCATACATTAAGGGTGACATGGCTATAAGGAAAATGAAAACTAATTTTTATTTTTATTTTAGAGAAATGACTATCATTTGGTCATCAAAGTTTTAAAATATTTCTACTCTATGTTCATATTATTATTATTGTGTAGCTCTAGTAGAATATCAGAAGAAAATGGTATTGATAAAGAGATTTTTGAAGGATAAAAAAGCGTTAAATCAGAAGCAGTTATTTACTTTGATTTCCAACGTGTTATTATTTTGGGTAAAAATATTTTGTGAATCATATTGACCTGAATTATTATTTCATCAATAATTTTATAGATGAAATTGAGTTAGAGATATAAAATTTATCTATAACCCAAAATATTATTAAATTACTCACCTATGTAGTATTTTATGATATCATGAGTCATCATCTAGCCTTAGTAGGGCACAGGTGAGTATCAAGTGGAGGAAAGTGGAATTCTATAGAATGTTTTGTGTTAGTGGGTCACTAAGGGTTTACATGGATAATCATTTAAGGGTATATTTTTTATATTTCAATATATGTTCATATAATCATAAGTTTAGAGAAATATAATTTTGAGAAATAAATTTACTTTTGGTAAAATATTGTTCAGCGGAATAATGATAGAATATATTTGGAGGTAGTATCAGTTGTAGTTCCTCATTTTAGTGGTAGCTATTCATCTCCCATGACAGTAGGTCTATCATTAGTTTCTTTCTATAGATTGTTCTACATCAAAATGATTGGAGGCATATAATTTTAGAAAATATTATAAGTCACTAATTTGGTAACCTAGATCATGTTGTCATATCTTATTATCTATATTTTTCCGGGAGTAGGTTTAACATGGATGAATATTCATTCTTTGTATATGAGTGTAGTGACCCATCGGTGGGAAGTGGGATAGAACTACGCATTTATTGGAGTTATGAGAAACTTTTGAGGATTACAAATATTTTTAATATGATTGTATCACATATAATATTCCAGTTATAATAATGTTATGTAGTGTGGTTCCCTCATGCATATTTAACTTAGTCTGAAGCCCATTAAAATTTGTATTGTTTATTTCTTTATGGATCTTCCATTAATTTTTTACCATTATAGTGTCATTATTAATTACTTTTTATTAATTGAGGAATGTGGTATAATAATAAATTATGGGGTGATTTGGGTTCATAGAATACATACATTTAATACAATCTGTCCTAGGGAAGTAAAGTTTGATAGATCAATTTTCCAATACATAGTGCCTGTTGTTTATGTACTTTTGATGAACTGGAATGTGAGTATATTGAGATCATATAAAGATAATGAAGAATATTTATTCAGATTTTATTTCCATATAAATACGAAATATAATCACCTTGACCCACACACCCATGTTCAGTGCTAAAAACTCTTTATTAAAACCATGGATTTTATACAAAGTGTGATGAATCAAGATAAACATACATATTTTCCACAAAAGTTTCATTATATAAACAATTCATCTCACAATAAACATGAAATCCCAAAAAACAAATGATTTTGTTTATTTTTTGGATATTCTACAAAAACAATGTATTTTATTATTTTTTTAAACATTTTCAATAATTTAACCATGCTATATTTCTTTTTAGAGATCTAATAAGTCATATTCGTCGTCATAGCATGAGGAATTAAAATATAAGAACTAGGTTGACTCAAACATTCATCAAGGTAAAATTTATTGAAAAGGAATGAAGGGCCAGTTCATAATAATATGATAACCCATTTTCAAGAATGAAATATATTGTAAAAAATAACATATAACAATAATAGTTTCCCATAATTCATGATATTTGAACGTGTAGTCTCTAATGTGAAAACATGTACGATCGAATAAGATTGTGATGCATGGAAATATGACATAAGGGAATGATATAATGGGTTAATGGAATCATAAATATGTGTTAACTACATTGAATATGAAATCATAATCACATATCAAGGATCACATCCTAGACCATCATATCTTAGTGTACAATGTCCCATTATTTATTTGGTTCACTCCCCAATGCCATAAACATTGTAGTTAAAGTACCATTGTTCATTGAGTTCATTATCTATTCCCATGGTGTTCACTCCCCATAACATTATCATATTATCTCATGATATGGAAACATTAACCAACAAATTGGATAACTATCATGTCATACCCTTTATATTTATAACATGTTCATGAATATTTGTTCCAAAAGATGAAAAAATAATACATAATTCATGACCATAATGAAACCCATGAGAATGAATTGAGTTTCATACTATTGTCTCAATTAATAACTAAAGGCTATATCATAAAAATTCAGAAGAGAAATAGATTAAATTATTTTTGGATCTACATATTTTAGAAAAACTATATGTCTTTATGATTTATTTCCAATGTAAAAAAACATCGTGAGAAATAATATTGAAGAAAAATATAATTCACTTAGGTGAAGCTTTATGGAATGAGTGAATAAACTTTTAAAGAATGAAGAAGCTTATTATTTAATGTTAGACCAAAATTGAACTGGGATGACTTTCATTAAAATAGATATGGTTTTAAAAATATAACAATGGTTAAAATATTTTAATGTAGTTGATACATGACCTAAAACAAGAAATTAGGATATATAATGAAATAATTCTTATTTAAAAGATACAATCATGAAGAGAATATAAAACAAGTTTTATCCCAAATAAATAAAGATAATTTTAAATAGTTATTTATGTAAGGAACACACACACACACACACACATATATATATAAAAGAGATAAATTAAATTGTAAGAATATTGTGGAAAACGTAGACCATGAAAGAGAATGTGTAACCCGAAATTATTTATGGGTGTTGAGAAGAATCTTTTTTATTCTTTAAAATACATTTATTGAAACCCAAACTGTTTAAAGGATAATGTAACCTTATTTTTATAAGAATTAATAAGAAATATCGGGTTCATTATAGGTAATCCATTTTTGGGTTCCTAAATACAAAAAAATTACATTAGTGGGAAAATAAAATATGACCATTATAGAAAAAAAGTCATTAAAAAGCACATTTATTGACATTAACAATGTTTTATCTTCTAGGATGTTTTAAACAAATGATATGTTTTTGTTTAAATTCATTAATTCCTCTGGTAGTAATATAGGATTTTCCATTTAGATTAGAGAAATGATATAATAAGGGAATTTAGAAAAAAATAGTCAATAAAGATATCTCATGACCCAAATGATTAAAAAAATTGAGTAAAAAACAACTTATGTCTTATTTATCATTAAAATAAAAAACTAATAATGGAATAAAATGAGAAGTATTTTTCAATAATTTAAATTCTCTTAATAAAAGTATAATTTATCTTTAAGATAAATACATAAATCCCAAAAATAATGGAACATTTAGTGAATAAAAATAATATATAAATGAATAAAAATTGAGAAGTGGAAACCCTTTCCTCGAGCTAGATTAAAAATTTGCATGCTCCTAACATTATAAATAATAAAATTATTTGTATTAAAAAATTATTAATAAAAATTTTCTTATATATTTTATATTTTATGGTCTACATATTATTATTAATTATTTATTTTTAATTAGTTTTCTTTTTTGTAGGTTACGTGAGGTGGTTCAGAAATTTTCCCAGAAAATAACTCAGTATAATGACCATGGTAAAATGTGTTGTAAAATATTTTCATAATTTATATTATGGAAAATATTTATGTCTTTTATTATCTCATTATCACAAAATTTATTCTACATTATGAGTTTCTTCAAAATGGACATAAATTAAGAAAGGAGTCTTGAAATGTTCATTAAGGATGTGAAATTTATGTGGACTGTTAATTGTTTATATAACATATATAATGTTCAGTATTATAATTCTATAATATTAGTAGTATTATAAATATCATTTTTATATATTATATAAATTTATGATGTTATCTATGTTATGTGGTAATGGAAAATGAAATTCAAATTTTTCTTGGAGATGGTAGTCTTCACGCAAACACCGATGGTGTTCCAATTTTTCATATAATGGTAGGGGAGAAAAATAAAATTAAAATCATTTCAAAATATTAATCACATAAATATTTAATTATTTATTTAAATGACACTTTTAGAACAACCATGTAGGACAGTTTTGAAAAATACAACAAGTTGTTCATAGAGGCAGCAGTTCGCACACATTAATAACAATGTCATCATTTTTAGAATGAAATTATAGGAACATAGAAAAATTATATTCCATTAGTATAAATTTTTTTAATAATTTTAATAGTAAATATGTTTCATTATTTAAATGATATTAATGATTTGGGGGTGTAAAAGACGGAATGAATTAAAAGAGCTCAGTTGAGGGCATTACCTCTCACATTGGATGTTCTCCCTTGGAAAACACATTAACGCTCTTTAGCAGGGTATTTTGGAAATAAAAAGCCTTATAAGAGATGAGGAGGGAGTTAAAGAGATTCTAGGAAATTGTTCATTGAGATAATTCTTTGAAACGGGTGGAAAAATGTGGTGGAAGTTATATCCTTTTATAAGTGAAGAATATTTCATTTTTATTAGCACAAATTAATTTTTAAGTGATAGATTGATATCAATCAAGGGTTAATGTAAATAAGATGAATAATAATTTATGGGGGTATAATATAAGTTAATTAATCCTTCATAGATTTATTTTTATCAATGATTTAAACTTGTTTTTAGTATTTTACCATTAGGTTTTAACATTTACTTTTTTGGGTTTTACCATATTAAATTGTTTTTATACATGTAATTTGATTTTTAATAAAAATATTGGAAAACACATTTTGAAAAATTTATTTTATATAAACGTATGTTTTGAACCCATTTAACCTAAATCAGTTTCTAAATATAATAAAATTAGTTTTTTAATGATTTAACAATTAAATATTCTTGCTCTTATTACTTACCAACTAAACGAGTGATTATATATTATTATAGATTTGTAACCATATTATTAGTGTATTTATACAAAATAAATAATTTTAATTAATTAGTAAAAGATAAAAATCATTTTTAAATCAAATCATTGATACCATCACCTTCACTTTTTTCATGGTCACTAACTTTACTCTTAGTAATTAGTCTACTATGCCTTCAAATGAAATTTTCCTAATTAAATAATATAAACTTAATGATGTAAAATAAAAAATAGTTTTTTGTGGACATAATTTCTACATGTGATTTAAAATCATATCTAATATAAGATATTATAAATAGGTTTTATGGAAAAATATTAATTATGTTTCCAAAGCATTAATCATGAGTTTTATTAATATAATATAAAATTTTTCAATGAATAATAACTCTTTAAATAATTATTCATCTACAAAAACATTTATAGGTTATTAATTAATTTATCACTATAAATATATAAACATTATAATATTAATAAAATAATATTTTATTTTTATTCAACTAAAAATAAATTATTTTAGAAAAATCACAAAAATTCACCAAAAGCTACTTTTGACATGTTTACTTCAAAAATAAAATTCATTTTAAATATAAAAATTATAAATTTATAAATATTATCTTGTTAAATAAAATAAAATAAATAACAAAAACCCATTTTAATTTAATATTTACTTTTATAATTTTAATTATTCTTAAAATTTTTTTTATGTATTTATAATTGATTACAATAATTTTATTTACTAAATGTTATATTATTCAAAAAAATTTATTAATAATGTTCATCAAATGTTTCAACACTAATTTAAGTTTGGTTTTATATGGGAAAAAATCTATCAGTACTGTGAGGGTTTGGATGCACCAGTATTAGCAGGACACATGAACCCGATAAGGATTGATAATGGATTTTTATCATAGAAGTTGACTCAAATGAAAAAATTCATTCAAGATGCAATAAAATAAGAAAGAATGAAATCAAAAATAACATGAAATGATTTAGTCTAATTGGGAATATGTTAATGACCATAATACTTCCCAAATGCATATGATTTTTTTTAATACTCATAGAAGTATAAGAATACATAATACAATCTCCCTGAAAAAATGAAAAAAAAAATAAAATATTTCAAATTATAAATCCAAGAATGAACTAAATAGAAATTAATCAAAATATACAATGCCAGGTGTAGTGATATGATTGTATTGATCTATTAATTCTACCACCATGACTATGATGCAAGAATTTTAGTTCACCAAAGAGAAAGTGGTACTCACCTAGTATATAAATTGGTCAATCTTCACATAGGAACACAGAAACATGTATTCTCATTGAATTATTACGTCATCTTAAATCTAATAAAAGTGATACACCATTAGTGTATGTAAACAGATGACAGGCTTAGGGATTCACCACAATGAAATCAAATCACAATAACTAGGGTACATATATATAGCATGAGAGGTAAATCTATAAAGGTGAAAATGTGAAATTGAGGTGAAAAAACAGGATATAAAGATGATCAATTACAATGACATCCAATGATAGTAAGAACATCGCATCCAACAAGAAGCCCCCACTTTGGAATTCTGAAATAGAAATTCTGTGAGACTAATGTCAACTACAAAACAAGTTATTGTGAAAGATCATAGGTGTGTTAGATTCGATGAATTTCCAACAATAAAAACTCCACATATTACTGGCTCGATAGCTGCATGATAACATGGGTTGGAGGGAAAACAACAAGTTTTATAAATAGGCAGCTGATCAAAACACCAAATGGAGTAATTAAGTATCCCAAAACATAATTTAAATTGAGAATATATAATAGAAGCCATATTTTTTATGAATTTTAATTAAAATATTAAAAATACAAAACATATTATATGGAATCTCAATATGAAAGCAAAATAAAACAGCTAATTTAAAACACATCCACCATTTTCTACTATATTTGAAACAAAAATTCACCCAAGGTTATAAAATTAAAACCAAATTCATCATATTTTAACAATATTTAAATTTTGATAATATCATGACTTTTTCGAACAATGTAATAGGTTATCGACATTGTGTATCTTATTGACACAAAAGGTTGTATTTTCTATAACATCTATAATTAAATGTTACATAATATCTAGGTGTTTTGATTTACCAAGGAATTTTTTTTTTCTAAATTTAAGGTATGCATAATATCAAAATATGAATGAATAGTATAATCATAAAGATTGATTTTATAAAATAATCTATTAGTTTATAATTATTATTTAACATCCTTATTTAAATAAAAATATATGGATTCTCTTTTTTAAATGGAAACCACATACATCATATTACATGTATAGGAAATAGGGCCTCATAAGTGGTGTATACATACCACGTTAACATCTTTTTGTGTTAATTTTTTATTCATCTAACACCACCTACATATAAAAAAATTAATTCACAAATATACAAATTTTTACTATGATATAAATTCATATTAGAAGTAAAATATGGGTACCATAGTTACCAATAATGGCTTGCCAATGTGGCTTACCTGGACCGGCGATAAACATTCTTAGAGTGATGATTATAAAAGGCTACATCTGGTAAAGTGTAGATAATTATGTACAAGATGTTTCCAACTATATTCTCATAAGGAATTTTAGATAGAAGATGAACATAAATAGATTAAGTAAGTGTTCTACTTAAATTTGTTATATTGTGATATGAAAAAATTATCTTATAATTTTGAGAGATTCAAATAGGTACCTTAATAATTTGTTCAATATATGCTTGTTATTAATGATAAATCAATTTATTTTTCCTTTATCATATAAGTAACAAACCCAAAAATGGGTTTTTTAATTATATAATTAGACATAGAGGTTAGCACATATAATAAAAACACTCAAGAAGGGTTGTTCTATTTTAATGTGATTACCTAATTTGATTCAATCAGATGTAAAAGGGGTAACTAATTTATGATTCCAGCATTACTATAGGTAATTTCACATTTTGGAATGGACGCACAGAAGGTAAGATGCTTGGAACAATGAAATATTTCATAAAATGAGAAGACGTTATGGGAATGTGTATAGACCATAGGCCTCGATATTTGGACTATATAATCATCCAATATTGAGAATAGTTTCAATATGGTTATAGAGAAATGAAATAAATCACCAAATTACCTAATAATAGAGTAAAATATCTCACACATATTTATAATTAAAAATAGTGTGGGAAAATGACATAAGAATCAATAGGAACTAAGAGCTGATCGATACAGATCCAACGATATTAACTAATAATAGTTTTGATACTGAATGTGGGAGATTCATTGAATCTTAGAGGAGAGACTAATGTATGAGTCAAGTGGGTACAATGAGTGGTATAAGAGGTAAGAAAACAAGGGAAAATGAAAAATGGAGTCCATAGAAAAATTGGAATTTCACCCCTATTTAATTACCCTCACTTTTTCATCACACTATTTAGAAAACTTTGTGCTAACCATGTGAGATCACTAAATATGTGGAACTGGTCATGCAGGCTAAGCGCATTTTTTCCAAACTATATGTAGCTAGTGTTCCCACATCTACAGTTGTTGTAGACCTAATGCATGACCATGTGGCCTCAGGTGCACAATTTGATAAACCATGTGACACCCACTATGCCCCTGCACCAAGCCACACAGTTTCCCATAGAGAGCCCCATGGTTTTAACAATTTGTATCCTTATTGAATGTAAACTCCATTGTTTTTTCCGCACAGTTAGTACTAATTGTGCACAGTGTTACACCCCATGCTTCGACAGTACAATTCATATTGAATAATACAGTAGTGTGTGTTGTACGCAACATCGAGATTCTAACACACTACGACCAATCAATGTAGCCATTATAAATATAAATACCAACATTTTGAAATTTTAAAAATTTTAACTCTCAAAATTGAATTCATTTTTGGATTCAGAATATCGAAATTATCCTGGGTTAAAATTTTGGAACATTTCAGATAACTTTTATATTTTGATGAATAGTGAAAATTACTAAATTTTAATTAAAAACAACATTGTTAATCAAAATAATTAATAGTGATAAAATATGATTTTAAGTGGTTTTAAAGTATATTTAGAATACAGTTTTACCATTTAATACAATTTTGGTCATTGTACATAATTTCAAAATTAAACCGGACATAAACAAGTGTCAATATTTTGATAGTTATTATCTCTTAAAAACACGTTTTTGGTTTTAACAACGGGAATTAATTTTAAATTAATTTCGGCCACATCTGTGTTTGAATTTGGAAAAATGGATTCCATATTTTGAATCAGGATGTCCAAATTTTTTAAATAGGTAACTTTTAGTTTTAGTCATTTTGAATAATTACTTCAGTAAATATTTTATTTATCATGGTTAAAAGGTAAATCCTATAAATATGGGTAACCAATTAATGTTATAATAATAATAAATTACCATAAAACGGGTCCTAACCATATTGGTTGAAACATTTCCGACCATGGGCATCTTTTTTTCGATTTTGGGACCCCATGGATCCACTTGTAAGTGATAAGGACACTTTATATTAATTAAGTTAAAATAAGTACAAAAATGACCTAAGCATATATCTTTTAGAAAAACATTTTTTACACAGTGTTATATATGTTGTATTTACAACTATAAATATTCATTAGAAAGATAAAATGATTTCCTACTTAATGGTAGTTTATTTATAATTTTTATACATTTAATAATTAAATTTATTTATGACACAATAATGATGTAGTATTTTCCTTATTAAATAATGAATCAAATAATTGGTATTATAAATGTAAAAATATATATAATTTGAAAGTTTTTATAATATACATGAATTTTATTGGATAATATGACATTATAGTATGTCGTAAATGAATTTGGTTCGAAGTAAAAATACTGTTGTGAATTTATCAAAAACAAAATACCCAATAGTGTCTGAATTTACATAAAAGAGTTTTCAAAACAAATATTATATTATTAATTGATATTCAATTTCTAAAAATATAAAGTTCAGCCAAGAGACTTATATCATGATAGGTGTATTATTAATGGACCACTTGGGGGACTCTTGGATGTATATAGTATGTTTATTGACTATATAATATAAAAATATTCGGTGACATGGTAAATGTCAAACTAATTAACTAAGAGTTAAAACTAAAAGATAAGGTTAATATAATGACACAAACCTATATAAATTATATTGGATGAAATTATTTCAACCCATACCGACCTTAGACTTTTAATAATCCACTTTCGAGCCATTATAAACTGAATATGAATTTATTATAAAATAATATTTCTAGCTTTTCCAAAGGTGACCCTCACCCCTCTTATAAAAGGGAACTCACCCTTCTCACTAATTCACACATTCAAAGCCTTTTGTCGCGGACAAACCCTGCCCAAATACTCTATAAACATCCCTTGCTTCTACTTTAGGGGCATTTTTTTGATCAGAAGGCCAACCTAAGGAGCCCTTTTGATCAAATCAAAAGGAAGAACCTTAAGAAGAGGTAATGTTTTCACCACCCTCATTCAAGTTCCTTTCTTCTTCAACATGTTCTTTCTTTGTTATTCTCATTCTAAAATAATAACTCCAGTAACTTTTATATACTGTGATGTTATTATAAATATTTTACAACTATATTCAGTATTATATTCATCCTTTAAATGACATATCACCATACCTGCATAAGTACGGCTTATCGTCTCCACGTTGTGGTGTAATTGTTATTCAAAACATTAATATTTGGATAAGTATAATAATGATATGTAATTCTTGTAAATAATAAATATAACATGATAATGATTCTGTATATATTATATACCATCCAATTATATATTATTTTAATATCAAAAGAAAGATATTGTCACTCCAGCGTACGTACGGACTACCGTCTCCACGAACACGATGAGATTCATTCCCCATCGTATCCATTCGACACTAATACTCATTTGATGATTAAAAATAATGTTTAAGGACTCGATATCATTTTGGATATGAATAATATACTACATATCCATAACAATCACGACTTATATAGCAAAACATATAAGTTAACACCCAAAATGTCAATAATACTATTAAAAAAGCAATGTTAAAAGATCATATATGATATCGTATTAAGGTTTATGATTATTTTATAATTTAATAACAATTTTTTCCACATTATACAGGAGGTTAAACTACCCCCAACCAAGAAAATGTACAAGGTAAAGGTTTATTCACAATCTCTTCATTATATGGGGTTGTTTATACGTAATTATCTACTGGGACCTCTTTACCATCCACATCCATGTTTCTTATAATTGTATTTCAAAAAATTCTTACTATTTTATAGACAATGGGTTAAATTCATTTATACCCTTGTTGACTTTTTATATGAAGTATATAAAGGAATCTTTTTGTCATTTTCCAAACAAGGTCCTTTTTATCCATTTTGACAGAATTAATGTATAAATGTATTTTTAAACATATATGGAGGGTGAGGATATTTTCTACCATTATATAATCTTCGAAGCTTCCCTTACAAGCTTATAAGAATATTTTCGAATTAAAATTTTTATTTTATAATTATGTGAATTTTAAATGATTTCAAAAATGAGATATTTCTATCAAATAGTGATGATTTCATCTATGTCAACATCCTTTCTTATTTGAAGTTTATTTATTATTATACAGAACGTCCATATTGAATTGACGGTTTTGTGATATGTTTGACTATGGATGTGTTATTTTTATACCATTCATGGTTTATGGGAAATTATTGACATTTTTAATGCTAAATCTAATATAAATGTTTATGTTATTTTTAAACATGTTCATATGAGGAACACATTGGATTTAATAAGTGACGAGTGGATCCCGCTATAGCTCGTCGATGCATCAGTAGGTCTCATGAGACAATCTAGTGTTTTGGAATAAGGCCTTGACAAAATCTTATTTGTAGTCTTGGCATGAGGCATTGGCTATGTGGTTATGATAGTCTGGCATTATGCATTCCATCAATATAAAAGTGGTTATTGATATTTCATGTGATTATTCGAATAGTAGAATATCCATGTGAATAAGTAAATGGCATTATTTCATTTTATTTTTTCTATATTATGCTGAAGTTCAAGTTTAAAAGTCTTTTGTTTTAGTTATACATTTCCTTAAATGTTTGTGCTTATTTATAAAAGTTCCCACTATATTGTTATCCTTACTGGGCACTTGAGCTCACCCCTTTCTATGTTTTAATTTTCCCAGGAAGTGAAGATGTTTTTTTGAATGACCTGCAGGGATAGTATAATGGGATATGAGTGTGGAGACAATATGTTGTTGTAGTTTTCACTTTATGATGTAATGTAAACATTATGAATGTGTCTAGTGTTTCCATAACTACTAAAATAAACGGTCTTTCAAGACATGATCTTTTGTGATCATGCCAATGTTATGTAATAATGCACCAACTCTGGGTAACTGGGGTTGGGGTGTTACAGTTGGTATTAGAGGAAGTTTAGTACAATCATTGGAAGCTATATTTATATAAACTCTGATTATGGGAAATAGATCTAAGATGGACTTTGAGGATTCGTATAGAAGAACTTCCTAGAATTTTGGTATTGTAAATATTATGTGAGTTTTCCAAGCAATACATACCTATCTGGATACGAGCAGGTAGAGGTGGCTCTGGAATAGATGTACCTTGGGGTAAAACCTGAAAACACCGATTTGAGCTAGACTCGAACGGGAACTGGTGCATGACAACGGGCCTTTCTGCACTCTTGGTTACGACACTCCTGGGGGATATGATTAGGATAACTCTCATTTTATTTACAAATCCTTATTAAGGGTTTATG
This sequence comes from Viscum album, assembly GCA_963277665.1. NCBI lineage: Eukaryota > Viridiplantae > Streptophyta > Magnoliopsida > Santalales > Viscaceae > Viscum > Viscum album. Next base: position 1,105,155,441 of record OY728126.1, read on the forward strand.
AGTATATACTTCCTCAAAGTAAACATTTTTATGATTACGGATTACATCCATAAATAGTTCAATTTATGTTAAGTGTTTTATAAGTATGGAATTATGTATTTTGATTCATAAACTGATCTAGTTTATGCAATTGTTTTGAAATAGAGACTAGTGGAAGAAATGGAAACTGTATCAATGCATGCACTCCATGTTGGAATTTCCCTCTTGCTCAAGATAATTATAGTGGAGCTGGTGATAGAACAGGTGCTGATCATCTTGTCACCATACTAGGACAACTCACTCATGTTATGAAAAATAACCTTATCCGTATGGAGCACCCTAATCCACAACATGGAGTATCAATCTCAGAACTCTTCATGAGGCCGAAACCACCTGCATTCAATGGGAGTAAAAATCCATTAGTAGCTGAGCAACAGATAAGTTCCCTAGATAAAATATTTCAGGCGTTGGTGAGTATTGAAAGGGAAAAAGTTATCATGGCAGTTTACCACCTCACTAGAGATGCAGATCAATTGTGGTCATTGATTCAAAACACGAAGGAATATGATAAAGTATCAAATATGTAATGGAGGGAGTTAGAAGATATGTTTTTAGAAAAACACATTCCTCGTGACCATCAATCAGATATAGAAAGTCAATTTCTGAGTCTGAGATAAAAGGAGGATGAGAATGTCGCAAAGTATGAGGCTAACATTTCAAGGGTAGAATGGTATTCTGGAGATTATATAAGTAACCCAAGAAGTAAGATTGATCATTTCATTGATGGGTTAAATCCGTTTCATCATCGAGCATTAGTGTCACAATCCTTCTTGTTTTACTAAGATATTGTCTCATGTGCTATCAAGACAGAAAAGAATAATCTATGTCTTATGACTTTAAAGAAATGCAAGAGAAGAAGAGGTCTGCTGATCACTCTGGGAATGGAAATAAGGGGATGAAAGGAAAAGTTGACTTTCCATCCTACAGGTAATGTGGGAAGAAACACCCTGGCACTTGCTTGAAGGGAATGGGAGTCTATTACAAGTGTGGTGAAAATGGCCACCAAGCTCATGATTGCAAGGGGAAGAAAGAAGCTACTGATATTCAATGCTACAACTGTAGAGAGATGGGACATTATTCAAATGAATTTTCTAAGTGTCAGTGGAACTAAACTCAGAATAGTCCAAAGGATCAAGGCCAAGCTTTTGTTATCACTACTGCTATGGTAGAAGCTCTGAAAGACATGGTGGCATGTAATTTAATGGTTTCCTCATGTTTAGAAAATGCATTATTTGATTCCGGATCATCACATTTTTTCATATCATCTATGTTTTCTAAGAAAATTAGATATTTCCAATTTGATTTAAAAAGGGAGTTGTCAGTTAAAACCTCTAAGGGAAGTATCATTGCAACAACGTTTTGTGAATCAGTCCCCATTAGAGCACATAAATGTTCTTTATCCGCTGATCTCATCATCATACCTATGATTGATTTTGATATAATCCTTAGTATGGATTGGATTTCAGACCATGATATGAAGATTTATTGTAAGAAGAAGGAGGTTATGATTTTTGATGATGATGACAAGGAACACCTTATCTTTAGAGTAGAACCGTCACCACCTAATTCTTATCTAGATCCGCCCCTAGTAGCTCAACAAAATTAAATTATTGGGGAGGAAGAGAACGAAATGACTGTGGGAGAGGAAAGGAATGTTAAAATAGATGATGTACATATTGTGAAAGAATATATAAATGTGTTTCAGGTAGATTTACTTAGACATCCTCCCGAACGAGAAGTTGAGTTTTCCATTGATTTAATTCCTGGATCAAGGACTATATCGAAGACCCCTTATAGAATGGACACTATGGAATAATTTGAACAAAATTAACAACTAGAGTAATTGAGTAATAAGGGATTTATTCATCCTAGTGTTTCCCCATAGGGAGCCCCTGTTCTTTTTGTTAAAACAAAAGATGGATCTATTAGGATACGTATCGACTACAGGGAGATCAATGCTATAACAACGAAGAACACATATGCCCTACCTCGCATTGATTTTTTATTTGAACAACTGCATGGAGCTCAATGCATTTCAAAGAATTACCTTCAGTCTCGATACCATCAATTGTGTGTGACGAAGGAAGACATTCCAAAGAGAGCATTTCAAACTAGGTACGGGCATTACGAGTTTACAGTAATGCATTTTGGGCAGACTAATGCAGCCTCTCTATCCATGGATCTAATGAATAGAGTTTTCATGGAATATCTAGATGAATTTGTTGTGGTATTTATTTATGATATCTTCGAATAATCCAAAATCTTCGAAGATCATGAAAATCACTAGCACGTTATCCTGAAGACTCTGAGAAGACATAAACTATATGGGATGTTTAGTAAATGTAAATTAAGGCTTCAAGAGATTTCTTTTCTTGGCCATATTGTCTCTAAAGATGGAATCTCTGTTCGTCATTCTAATACCAATACAATCCAAGAATGTCCTGTACCGATGAGTATAACCAAGGTATGCAGTTTTATTGGTTTAGCAGGTTATTATCGACGCTCTATCCAGAATTTCTCCTGGTTGGATAACCCATTAAAAGAGCTCACACGTAAAGGGGTTAATTTTTTTGGACAAAAGAGTGTGAAGAATGTTTCGAAGAAATGAAGAGAAGAGTAGTCAATACTCCTATATTTACTCTACCATCGGGGAATGATGGGTTCATTATTTATAGTGATTCATCGAAGAAAGGACATGGTTGTGTCCTTATGCAGAATGATAGGGTTATTGCCGATGCATCACGATAGTTGAAAATTAATGAGAAACACTATCCTACTCATGATCTCGAGTTAGCAGCAGTGATATTTGTTTTGATGATATGGAGTCACTACCTCTATGGTAAAAAATGTGAGATTTATAGTGATCACAAGAGTTTGAAGTATATTTTCTCCCAAAAAGAACTCAACCTGAGGCAAATGAGATGGCTTGAATTACTCATGGATTAGGATTGCACGATACACTACCACCCAGGGAAGGAAAACAAGGTGTCAGATGCTTTGAGCAAAAAATATCATGGAGTTTTGAACTTGATGAGAATTAGAAGGGATCCTATTTTCATTGATTTATTGAAGATGGATATGGGAATTACCCTAGAAGGTGAAACATCAATACTTTTTCAAATGGTTTCCAAACCATCTTTCCTATAAAAGATAAAGTGTTTTCAGACCGGTGATAAAGAGTTTCATAATATGATTAAATCTATGAATGATAGAAGATTGAGATACATTGTGTATGAAGATGGAATTTTGAAATTTTGGAGAAGACTTTATGTTCCTAATATACTTGATCTAAAAAGGGAATTGTTGAATGATTCTCATAGTTTGAATTTCTCTATACACCTTGGGAGAACAAAAATGAATAGGGATTTGAAAGAAGATTTTTGGTGGGACAACATGAAGAGGGAGATTTCTGATTTTGTGTCAAGATATATGGTTCGTCAACAAGTGAAAGCTGGAAGGCAACAACCTGGAGGAGTATTGAAACCTCTTCCCATACCAGAGTGGAAATAGGATAATATTATGATGGACTTGGCCATGAGGCTACCAAAGACTCCTAGAAGGAACAACGAAATATGGGTTATTTTTTATCATTTTACCAAGTCAGCACATTTTCTTGCTATAAGAGAAGATCTACCACAAGAACGTCTAGAATGACTATATATTAATGAAGTTGTGAGACTTCATGGAGTACCCCTATCCATTGTTTCTGATCGTGATCCCCGTTTTACTTCAAGATTTTGGAAAAGACTCCAGAAATCCCTGGATACTAAACTTCGTTTGAGCACTGCCTACCACCCCCAAACTGATGGAAAATCAGAACAGACTATTCAAACCTTATAAGACATGTTGAGATATTTCTCACATGAATTTCATGGTATGTGGGATCAATATTTACCTCTAGTGAAGTTTTCCTATAATAATAGCTTCTATTCAAGTATTCAGATGACACTATATGATGCGTTATACGAAAAGAGATGTCACACACCAACCTGTTGGGATGACGTTGGTGAAAGAAAACTTGTCGGCCTAGAACTGGTGGAGGAAACAATGGAAAAGGTAAAGGTAATCCAAAACCAAATCAAAGCAGCTCAATGTATGCAAAAGAGATATGCCGATAACCGAAGGAAAGATTTGGAATTTCATGTTGGAGATCATGTTTTCATGATGGTATCTCCCAGGAAGAGAGTTATAAGATTCTATAAGAAGGGTAAATTGAGTCCTCTGTACATTGGACCATTCGGAATTCTATAACTAAATAGGGTTGTAGCTTACCATTTGGCCATGTCACCAAATCTCTGCAAAGTTCATGATGTGTTCCATGTATCACTGCTGAGAAAATACATGCCTGACCCAATGCATGTACTCACTTACAAGAAATTATAATTGGAACATGATCTGTCTTATTGCAAAGAGACCATTAAGATTCATGATACAAGAGAGCAAGTGCTAAGAAACCAGAAGACTCGTCTGGTAAAAGTTCTATGGTGGAACCATAAGATGGAAGAGGTAACGTGGGAACCTGAGAAACTTATGATGAAGAACCACCCGAGTCCTTTCATGCAGTAGTATTCAAGAAATTCCAATGAAATTATTTGAAGCAGGTGAAAATTTAACACCCCAAACTTCCATGGTACGATTCTCTTTGAATAATAAAATTGTGTGTGTTGTATGCATTTCAAGATTCTAACACACTGCGACCAATCAAAGTAGCCGTTATAAATAGAAATACCCACTTTTTGAAATTTTATAAATTTTATCTCTCTAAATGGAATTCATTTCTGGATTCGGAATATCAATATTATCCTAGGATAAAATTTTGGAACTTTTTGGATAACTTTTATATTTTGATGAATAGTGAAAATTACTAAATTTTAATTAAAAACAACATTTTTAATCGAAATAATTAATAGTGATGAAATATGATTTTAAGTGGTTTTAAATTATATTTAAAATATATTTTTACCATTTAATACAATTTCGGTCATTGGACAGAATTTCACAATTAAACTGGGCATAAACAAATGTCAATCTTTTGATAGTTATTATCTCTTAAAAACACACTTTTTGTTTTGACAACAGGAATTATTTTTAAATTAATTTCTGCCACTTCTGTGTTTTGAATTTGAAAAAATGGATTCCATATTTGGAATCAGGATTTCCAAATTGTTTAAATAGGTAACTTTTATTTTTGAAATTTTAAATAATTACTTCGGTAAATATTTTATTTACCATGGTTAAAGGTTAAATCTGATAAATAAAGGTAAACAATTAATATTATTATAATAATAAATTACCCTAAAACGTGTCCTAACCTTATTGGTTGATACATTTACGACCATGGTCATCTTTTTATCGATTTTGGGACCCCATGGATCCACTTGTAAGTGATAAGGGCACTTTATATTAATTAAATTAAAATACGTACAAAAATGACTTAAGCATATATCTTTTAGAAAAACAATTTTTACATAGGGTTATATATGTTGGATTTTAGACTATAAATATTAATTATAAAGTTAAAATGATTTCATACATAATAATAGTTTATTAATAATTTTTAGACATTTAATAATCAAATTTAATTATGACACAATATTGATGTAGTATTTTCCTTATTAATGAAAGAATCAAATAATTGATATTATAAATGTTAAAATAAATATAATTTGAAAGTTTTTATGACATACATGAATGTTTTTGGTTAAAATGACATTATTGGACTACTAAAATGAATTTTTTTCGAAGTAATAATTTTTTTCTGAATTTATCAAAAACAAAATACCCAATAGTGTCAAAATTGACATATAAGAGTTTTTAAAACAAATATTATATTATTAATTTATATTCAATTATTAAAAATATAAGGTTCAGAAGAGAGACTTATATCATGAAATGTGTAACACTAATGGACCACTTGGGGGTCTCTTGGATGTATATAGTATGTTAATTAACTATATAATATAAAAATACAAAGTGACATGGTAAATGTCAAACTAATTAACTGTGAGTTGAAACTATAAGATAAGGTTAATATAATCATCCAAACCTGTCTAAATCCTATTGGTTGAAAGTATTTCAATCCATCCCCACCTTATACTTTGAATAATTCACTTTGGAGCCATTATAAATTGAATATAAATTTATTATAAAATAATATTTCTAGATTTTCCAAAGGCGCCTCTCACCTCTCTTATAAAAGGGAACTCCACCTTCTCACTAATTCACACATTCAAAGCCATTTGGATAGGCCAAACCCGGCCCAAATACTCTCTCAACTTCTCTCACTTCAACCAAGAGGCCTTAGTTTCATCAGAAATCCAACCTAATGAGCCCTTTTGATCAAATCAAAAAGAATAACCCGAAGAAGAGGTAATGTTATCACCACCCTCTTTCATGTTCCTCTCTTCTTCAACATCTTCTTTCTATGATATTACCATTCTAAAATAATAACTCTAGAATCTTATATATTCTGTGATGTTATTATAAATATGGTACAACCATATTTATTATTCTATCCATCCTTTGATTGACATGTCACCATACATGCGTACGTACGGCTTACCATCTCCACGTCATGGTGTAATGGTTATTCCAAACAATATTCTTTGGATGGGTATAATAATGATGTGTAATTCATGTAAATAATAAATATAACATGATAATGATACAGTATATATGATATACCATCCAATTATATATTATTTTAATATCAAAAGGATGTTATTGTCGTTCATGCATACGTACCGAATATCATCTCCACGAACACGATGAGATTCATCCCCATCGAATCCATTCAAGACTAATTCTAATTTGATGATTAAAAATAATGTTTAAGGACTTGATATCATTATGGATATGAATAAGATACAACATATCCATAACAAACATGTCTTATATAACAAAACATATAAGTTTACACCCAAAACGATGATAATGATATTAACAAAGCAATGTTAAAAGATCATATATGATATCATATTAATGTATATGATTCTTTTATAATTTAATAACATATTTTTCACCATTATACATGAGGTTAAACAATCCCCAACCCATTAAAAGTAGAAGGTAAGGGTTTATTCACAATATCTTCATTATCCGAGGTTGTTTATACGTAATTATCTACTGGGACCTCTTTAGTATCCACATTCATGTTTCTTAAAAATGTATTTCAAATCATTCTTACTATTTTACAGACTATGGGTTAAATTTATTTATACCCTTGTTGTATTATTATAAGATGTTTATAAAGGAATCTTTCTGTCATTTTCAAAACAAGGACAATTTTATCCTTTTCGACAGAATTAAGGTAAGAATTTCTTTTCAAACTTATACAGTGGGTGCGGCTATTTTCTACTATTATAAAATATTCGAATCTTCCCTTAAAAGATTATAAAAATATTTTCAAAGTAAATGTTTTATTTTATAATTATGTGAATTTTAAATGATTTCAAAAAAGAGATATTTCTATCAAATAGTTTTGATTTCATCTATGTCAACATCCTTTAATGGATTTTATGTTTATTTGAAGTTTATTTATTATGATACAAAACTTCCATATTGTATTGAAGGTTTTGTGAAATGTTTGACTGTTTATGTGTTATTTTTATACCATTCATGGTTTATGGAGAAAGTATTGACATTTCGAATGCTAGTTTTAATACAAATGTTTATGTTATTTTTAAACCTGTTCATATTAGGAAAGCATTAGACTTAATAATTGACCGGTGGAGCCCGCTATAGCTCCTCGATGCATCGGTAGGTCTCATGAGACAAACTAGTGTCTTGGAACAAGGCATTGACAAAAACTTATTTTTATTCTTGGCATGAGACCTTGGCTATGTGGTTATGATAGTCTGGCGTTATGCATTCCATCATTATGAAAGTGGTTATTGATATTTGATTTGATTATTCGACTAGTAGAATATCCATGTGAATAAGTAAATGGCATTATTTCATTTTATTTTTCCCATATTATGCTGATGTTCATGTATAAATGGCTTTTGTTTTAGTTATACATTTTCTTAAATGTTTATGCTTATTTATAAAAGTTTCTGCTATATTGTTATCCTTACTGGGCATTTGAGCTCACCCCTTTCTATGATTTATTTTTCCCAAGATGTGAATAAGTATTTTATGAATGACCTGTATGGATAGTATAAGGGGATATGAGTGTGGAGACAAGATGTTGTTTTAGTTTTCACTATATGATGTAATGTAAACTTTATGAATGTATATAGTTTTTCCAAGACTACTAAACTAATCGGTCTTTCGAGACTTGATCTTTTGTGATGATGGCAATGTTATTTAATAATGCACCCACTCTGTGTAACTGGGTTTGGGGCGTTACACACAAAATATGCCCATCTATTTTTTCTCCTGAAAAAAAGTTTTTGGTACCAAATTCCCCAAGAAATCATTTTAAATTATGAGTGAAAATTAAGGCCTCTAACTACCTCCCTAAACTACTCTTTTATTTTTCCAATGATCATATTTATATTAAGAATATTATTTTAAATTTTTTTCTTCCCACCACATAAAAATATCGAATTATTTTGTAAATTTCCATTGTTCAGAAACAAAGGATCCTACAACCTCCCCACCTTATAAATTGTCATCACTGAGAATCCATAGTGAAGAATGAAACATATCCTGACCTACATTGGTAATTAATATTCTTTCAGATGATCACGTTCCATTTTTAAATAACTAAACAACTACCATGAATGACATTAAATGTATAGTGTGTAATCCATTGAATCATTGAGAAAGCACATATCCGAGCTCATAAAACTCAAGACATGATCATATGATGAACTATTCTTGTGTCAACCACACAAAACATATCATCATCGGTTCAAAAATATAATTTCCAATTCCAATACATTGATCATTATATTATCATAATTTATAAAATTAATAATCCCTTATCATTATAATGATTATCAAATCATGATTCTCATATTTATCAATGGATCAATCCCTAATAGACAATATCTATAATGGTTAAAGAATTCATGACACTAGCCTCATCCTAATGAGATACTAGATGTTGTCCCTCATGGAACACATTTATCAAAAAAAGATAAGCAATTTGAACCATTATCATAAAAGTATTCCTCAAAATGATCAACTTTAGAAGCTAATGTATATGAAACCCAATATTGATTCAATTTATCTAAGGATCCTTGAATTTGTTTCAAAAACACACATCAAAACCTATAATTTGACTTCTAGTGATACCATTATACCAAATCATCATTTGTGTTGCCATTCCATAACATGAACATGGGAGTAAGACTAATCATGCATCATCAGATCTTGAAATTCTGATCGTATCATCCAAGAACAACTGTAGGTCTGGGTAAATCTAGGAATCAACTACTTAATTCTATATAGTTAATTAGAGGCAGTCTATTCTCATATGTTTACAGGTGATATGCCATCACATATCGGAAACATCCGAATATCATGAACACTAACTAAGCCTAATAGTGGTATATTGTTTGGAAATCAAGTTAAATAATTATTTGATGTCGATGATTCTATTCAAGGCCCCCGTATAATGGAATCCATATATCAGTAATGATTTTTCATGCTTTTATGATTATCCACATTAACAAATTATAATTTTAATGATTCTATTTTTTGAGAAAATATGTAATTTAAATTTCTTTTTTTACCTCTGCATTTGACTACCTCTCTCTCACTGTACCATTAAAAATATCAAGATATGGTGCATGATTTTTACCAAGACAAGAGTACACTAGAGGATGTCAATGATTACCAATAATTATTAATACACTCATTCCATATCAAATGTGATGTTCTTTAAATGGTTTCCAACCAACCATGTATGACAACTGATAAGAAGAATAGTTGAACCACCATTGGGTGACTTCATTTAAACGGGCTCGACTACACCTTCTGACATGTCATCTTTAACTGACCATAACTCCCTCACTACCAATTCATTCAATGATTGATTAAGAATAACCAGAAATGTACAAACAAACTAATGGTGTATTCTAATTTTCCATAAAAAACAACCATTTTCTAATTGTGCTTCCATGAAAGCATTGAAATACTTTAAATTATTCAATTTATATACTACATATGGATCGCTTGCAATCCAACAATGGGTTTTAACTTGATTATTGTTTTATGGACTAGAAACTCAAACTCACTATACTTCAGGGCTTGTAAAAACGTTCAAAACATGCACAAATTTACTCTTTTGGTTGGGCTACCTCTACTATGAAGGATAAGCTACCACACATTCTACATAATTATTCACATCTTAAGAGTGTCATAGTCATAATTTACTATGAATGGGAACACATCCCATGAGAGATGCTTCCCAACAACCATGGGTTATAGATGTGGGAAATAGAGTTTTACAAATCACCTGTTCTAATGAAAGGAAAATCAGTAACTTAAAATTAAACTAGATTAGATTCATCATTATATGTACATGTGATGATATTTCTAAGAGACATTAACTCACATCAATTGAATCAAGTATATAATCCATAAATAAACCAATTGATAACATTCTAATTCTAGATAAAATTGCGTAATAGCTCATGTTTTTTATAACTTTTATTGATCTAACATATTTATTTGAACAATTTTAACTACTTGAAGGGTACTATTTGTATCAACATGTAGCACCTCTCTATTTCACAAGCACATTGACACATCATTTATGTTATCCATGTGACTATGTGACCTGTGTATCCCACTATATTATGAGTTACAAAAAGATTTATCCAAGAGTTGTATTATTACATGTGACCATTAATCGGGGTGACAAACACTTATGTCTTCTATTATTGAATAAGAGGAAGCCTCACATGACATACTAATAAGTTGACCATTCTATAGGAATATCTGCCATACTATAACCTTGAATTAGCCAATGCTCTCACCCATAATAGAGGTCAATTCCCCACCCAACCACCCATACTCCATGGGGTTTTCTTTTCAGAAACTAAGAGTCCTAGATGGGGCAAATTACCCTTGAATAAAACATCCCATTTTAAAATGTTCATAAACTTTTAGAAATGTGTTATTTTATTATGGTGCAATGTACCCCAGGATAGTCCATTAATAAAATGTAAAATGTCGACCTTAGACATATGTCACACTATGATGGTCACTAGGCTTAGAATCCTATCCTTGAGATCAACATAACATAAAGGAAAAGTGATCCAAATGTTATGTCCTTATTCTAGTTGAAGGAATCATAATTAATGATTTAAAACACCCTTAATGGATGTCCAAAATGATGAATAGTGTATTAAGGATTACATTTAAGAACATACATCCATTAACATTTTACCTATATACATTTAATATGGTTGGGTTTAAATAATATCTTCTGAATATAATGAAAGGAAACTATATTTGGTACCTTATTTTACTAACTTGACAAGGTAACACATTTATGTTATATAAAATATCCATTCACGAGTTATTTATTTAGATGACATCCTATCCCAAATTAAGAAAGTCATCTTTTAAATTTATTTTATATATTTTGTTTTTCCGTAAGGACTCTCACATGTTGGGTTAGTTAAATAAAATTTCAATATAAATCTAGAGAAGAGAAAAACCATCTGGTTTTAATAGGATGTTTTATTCACAAGTGTCTCATATAAGTACAACTAAATAGAAGATAGGTGGTCTCTGTTATTTAATGTTTGTTTTCTTAGTAAAATTTCTCCATACATTTATACACTACTAGTATAAAGGGATACTGAAACATTAAATAACCATTCCATTAGAATAAATGTACCCCCGTGGGGTTAAGAACTATGGTATATCAAAATAATGGTGAACTAGGAGGGTCTTTCCAAAATAATATTGTATTTGGTAAGTGAATCCCACATCAATCATATTATTAAAATTTTACAACATGCTTAATGCGTTTATCTCACAAAAAACATGCTTCAACTGGCCTACATGGGTCCAGTTGTGCATTTAAGAATTTATTCATATGATTTTTCATTCCAAGAATATATAAGTTCTTTCATTTGTATATGTTAAATCATCGTCTATAAAAATTAACATTCAACACATATCATGGTTCTGTTTTATTCCCTACCCTTCCAATATTATAATGGTACATTTCATTTATAAGTTATAATTGATGTTCATGTAGAGTCAAATATGTTTTTATCTTTATAATTCAAGACATAAAGAGTCCATATATCATGGTTTGATTATATGGGTTACAATTTCCATGTTTTTAAGGCCCATAAACTTCAAAATTAAATATTCGAACCCATTTAATCAAAACCATTAATGATTAATAACATAAAACCAATAACCCATAGCTCAAACATGTCATGATCAGTTAGTCAAATAGAAATAAACCATCATGATTTATTGGAAACAATATTTTATTTGATGTAGACACTTTATTTTACCAACTATATTTCATACTATACTAGGCATTCTTTCATAACAATAATGAATATAACTATACTTGAAAATTTATGAATCAATCATGGAATACCAGTAAGTGTATAAAAGTGTTGTAAAATCACGTTTTATAAGAAAAATGTTCTAAATAATCACTTAAACATGGTATACAGCTATCCATGCTATTATAACACATATTAAATAACCAAAATGTATCATGAAGTAAACAAATACTTCCTACAAGGAAATCAATATGAATGATATGTGAATCTCCATGTGACTATAATGATTCATGTAACAGTTGTAACTTTCCATATTGATACAAGGGTACCATAAAATAAAAATCATAAATCCGTGAGAAAAAGAGTACTTGATTTCACAAGGTGAAAAAATATTCCATTTAAAAGTAATCATCATAAACAGAAATATCATCCTTGGAAATTATGTATGTTCCTTGTGCATTGGTGGGTAACTACCATAAATCTCAACATATCAAATGTTGAAACATTCTTACTCTCATTTATACCAACAACAAAAATAGTATTACAATGGAAAATAAATCATTGATTACTATTTGTAACTTCCACATCTGAATCAATCTATAAACAGTAGTCAGACTAGTCTCCACATAACATTATGAATTACACCCCACAAGCCAGAGGATGCCAACTTGGAGAGAAGGTCTAATAAACGTACAATTTTATGACTATGTCTTCCAGATCTTTTTCAAAGGTAGTGTAAAAAATAAATAATAAATATATAGAAATTAAAACAAATAACTAAAAATCTATAATTAATGAATAAATTGTACAATGCCAAATATATTAAACCATGCATGTCCATGTGATTCTATAATATGCATGTAAAAGTTATAAAACAATGAATACCTATAAAATCAATGTAAATGTAACAAACCCAAAGTCTAAATCCATGAGAATACTAATATATGAATCAGTAATTTTTTTCCAAGAACCCATGTACCAGATTAATAATCCAAGAACATGAACCTACATTAATGAGGTATATTCGGGTACCCTAGTGTATTGGAAGAATGAAAAAGGTGTGAGATAAACTCATTAAACCACCAAAATGGTGTCTAATTTTATCCATATGATGAATAACAAATATTGTAGTTTTTAGGTATGTAAAAATTCAATTAAAAAATTTATATAAACAACTTGGAATTAGGTTCCTCAAATGTCACCTAGAAGACAATTCTTATTTATGCCTATGCCAAATTTTATCTGATGATGTGTTACAAGATATATATATATATATATATATATATATATATATTCAATATATAATAATGAACATATATAGTCATATATATAGATACATAGTGTCATCCCACACCTAATGTGTAACTCGGGCACCCAAGCATAGCCACAAGAGTTTCATGGAATATTGAGGGAGGTCATGACTGAGTATTGAAAAGATTAAGGGAATTCATGACCTTTTATAACAATTTATATGGGATTATATGTCTTAATATCACAATAAGGGATTCCATGCCTGAGTATCACAATAAGGGATTTCATGCCCATCTATCGCAAGATATAAGGTATTCTAGGCTTGAGTATATTAATTAATAAGTGAATCATCGCTCGAATATCAAAATAAGGGATCCCTTACCTATGTATTATAATTAATAATAATTATATAAAATAATAAATAGTTCATCCCCATAAAAATTCCATATCACTATTCAGTTATAAATTATTTATTATTACATGTGTATAAGCATTCTATTTAATATTTCAATTATTTCCATTTTGTTGACGCATTATATTAGGGAATAAATCAAACCATAGAGGGAATGACTATCATACGAATTTCATAAAAAAATACTTTATTATCCCTTAGAAGATGGATTATTCATAACACCTCAATATGTGATCAATAATTTGTAAGGTGTTTTTATCGAAATAATCTAACAACACCCATATAAGTGTGGTTAAATTATAATGTCCAATGAAGATGTCATCGAATATAAGAAACAAAAAAAATGGAGGTTTAATTTCATAGTTTGGCATAGAGGTAATGTAATAAAAGAAACATATCCAAAATATGGTGGTTTAAGTCAAGCTAGGATACCTTCGATAAATATGTTTGATGCACAAGGTGTAACAAATTTAGGATTCTAGCATTAGCCCAAGAAATTTTACATTTATGAAGTGTTGAATGGATGGTATGGCAGAAAAAATAAATGATGAATTTTAAAAAAATGATGAATTTTAAAAAATGATGTGATATTAAGGAAAAATAGATAGAACACATACTTAAATCTTGGAATGGTTCACTCATCCAATATGAATCTTTGATTTGATCTGATTCGAGATAAAATTTTGGAAATCGTGAATCATATTGAAAATATGAAAAAAGTATAATTCCTGGATTTAGAATTATATAATACATAGAAAATATTAAATAAGAAGAATGTGTTTCTAAGATAATATTGTTACGCATCCAGTGATACTAGTAGTGCTTGATTCTAATGTCTAATGATGAAGATATATATAATCCTATAGGAGAGACCATGGGAATAGATGGGCCGATGGAGTGCATGGGTTAACATGGATGATAATACGAGGAATAATAAATAATAAGAAATGGGAAATTTGGAATTTCACCATTCTTTAATGAGGTACACGGTTTGGAAAATACGCTCAAACCATGTGGGCTCACAATAGAAGTGACACTATGCATGAAGGTTAGGTGAATTTTTTTCCAAACAGTCTACATCCTGTGAGGCCACCTCTGTAATTTACTACAGAAACCTCTCATACACATGTGACCTCATATGCACGGTTTTAAAAACCATGCCAAATACTTTAGTCCCTTACACCATGTCATATGACTTTCCATAGGTATCCACACAATATCAAAAAATAGATTCCCTATAGAAAGCAGACCACACCATTTTGGTTGCATTGTTAATTTTAATTTTTTACTAATTGTTTGCATTTTTTTATTTATCCCAAAATGGATGTTTTGATGCAATGTACGCCAAAAAATCATATGAACAACGGATACACCACTCGAGCCTCAAACAAGAACCCAGAACCACACTTTTAAGTGTTTTAATTCAAGAGCTTACATTTTGAATCTTGTTTTGACATTTATTATAGAAATAAAATGAAAATTTATAGTTCGTATGAAAAAACAAAAAGTGAAAAACATAGGATATTGGAGGCTAAATAGTTGTGGGGACATAAATACGATGGAGGTGGGAATCATGGACCATGACACTGTGACTATGTCAGTTGGCATGTTACATGCTCGAGTAGGAAAAAGTTGGACAAATCCAAAGTAAAGGCCTAAAATATTAATTTTAATGTAATAAGAAAAATCCCAGAGACGTAAATTGATTGTGTATTTTGAAAGGGTATGACATTATCCATTGATACCGTGTACCATGTATTTCTACATTGGGAAATGTTATAAGTTCATCTCTAAAATGGGGAGATTATAAGCTACATGAAAAATAAAAGCATGGGGTTGCTATGTCTATCTGGCCCTTGGCACTTAGAGTCATGTATTAGACCTAGTTTCTCATACCCTAAAAGACATGTATAGATCCTTGTAAAACCCCTATTCTCTAATCATCAAGGAAAACACCATGATTCAATAACTAAAAAAACTAGCAATTACAATTTAACACAATCTTGAAACATTTTTATCTTTACGTATTTTAAGTTGACTGTAATGACTCATTATTTATCATAAGATTCCAGCATAGAAAAAGCTTT
Organism: Viscum album; assembly: GCA_963277665.1. Taxonomy (NCBI): domain Eukaryota; kingdom Viridiplantae; phylum Streptophyta; class Magnoliopsida; order Santalales; family Viscaceae; genus Viscum; species Viscum album. The sequence goes on from OY728126.1 coordinate 1,105,171,661, forward strand.
TTTATTTCCATTCAGCGTCAAACCTAGGACATAATTGAACATCGAATTAGTACATCGATGTTAATCTTGTTCAAGAACTGAAATAACCTTTATTAACTATTATGGGATACCTATTATATCATTCATTCATCCAAGTCACTAATATTTATTTCAATCGCATCTTTCTCCATTCTTCTACAATGAAACCATGAACACATAAATGAAAACATATTTAAGTATGAGTTCTCATTTATTCTTCAGGTCATTTTCTTAGGTTCATCAAATTTAGAAAAAACCGGTTTTTGAAAATAATATGACATTGAATCTCGATCCGTGAATTTAGTTCAATGTTCAAAAGGGATTTATTTACAACATTTTTTGGTGTAGGGTTCTCAGAGTAAATTTATCATTGGATTTCACTATGAATTTTTTAATACCAAACACAAAATATTAACCACCACACATGATGGATGTTAGAATATTTTATTTTGATAATTTTATATTGAATGGATTAAAATTATTGAACTTTCCATCATGTTATTTATATATCAAAGTCGGTTTTAATCACACTATTTCGATCTCACCAACTTGATCAAAAAAACAAATTATTTTGATAAAAGTTAGACAACTACTAAATGGGGGAAGCCATTCCAATTTCAAAAATTCAAAATCCAATATTTATTATAAATCTCATAACATGTCATTTTTATAAAATATTTTATTTTATTTTTTTGTATATATATTTATATAATAATTTTTCTAAAAATATATTTTTCTAAAACACATAAAAAATAATTTATATATATGTACATTATGAAAAACAAATTTTCAATTCCCTTTTTATAAGGGGTGATATTTGAGAATTCTTCCCCTATATCCAATGATGGGTTTCATGTTTTTATCCACTTCATCAATCCAAACAAAAAATTTGGGCCCCAATTTTTTCCTTTTTTATTAATAAAATTAAAATATTCCCCATATTTTAATCACAAATATAAACTATCTATATCATATGTGAATATTTATACACAATGAAAGAATTTTTTTATTTTAACATATACTTAGCATCAATATCTCAAATTTTTTTAATATATAAATCTTGTTGAATAATTAATGATATTAATATATAAGATAATTTGGAAATATCATACATAAAAGATATTTTCATATAACATATAATTTTGAAACACTTCTATGGTCATGTTAATATATTCATTTGATTATTTTTCTATTTAGTAAATGAATTAACTCTTATAAGAATCAACACCACTTCTATGTTCACATTGAAAAAAATATTACATTATTTTTTCATTGATAAAAAAAATAACTCATAGAGTCTTAATTTTTTTATGAATATATACCATAAAATATAATCATAATGTATGATATTAAACATATTTAGTTGGGGTTATAATTTTCAATATCAACAATAATTTTCATAACATTTTTTTACGCGTTAAACATTTTTATTAGGGTAAACCAAAAGAATATGTTGGGTTTAAATTATAAATATTATTTATTCTATTGATTTTAACCCCATATATTTATTAGTTTTTTGAATGACCAATCTTGGTAGAGATTTTTTAAATAGGAACTCAATGTTTTTTATATGATATCACAAATAAAATTTCTATGGTGCTAGGTTGTAACAATTTTCTCACGTAATTCTGTCTCAAAATTTTGTATCTATAATTTCCATTGTATATTGAAATATATGATATTAATAAATATTATTCATTATTCCAATTTACATATAAATGATGAATCATACTAGGACATGATCTAATATCCAATAACAGATTCCTAATCCATTTAGATTTATTCCACATGTCTCTAAGGCAATGACCTCTATCTCCATGGTCGAATGTGAAAAACATGTTTTCTCTTTCTATCCCAAGAAACAAAAACCCCTCTAAGATTAAATAATCATCAAGATTTGGATTGATTCCCATAAATACAAGCAATCCATCATGCATAAGTAAATCCTTCTAATAAAAATGTTTAATTATTATAGTATCAATATAAATCATTCATATTTATCACATATCCAAGGATTCTTATAATACATTTCTAATGCTCCACACTAAGAGTACTAGTATATCCACTCATTTTACACACCTCTTAAGAAATATATATTCTAGTGCAATGAATTTCATTCATTAAGTAACCAATTGGACTAGAATACTCATGATGTGTTATAAATTGAATCATTTTTATAAATAATTTTTCTCTATAATCAAATGGAGTATTAGCATCCATGAACCCAAGATGATAAAATTTATTTACAAATATTCATATGTAATGAAACTGTCATAAATTATAATCCTAACTATGTTTTCTAACTTTAATTCCAATAATAGTTTCAAATATTCCATGGTCATTCATTTTAAACATAGAGGATAAATATTTATTCATCTCATTTTCTAAAATCATATTTGACCCCAAAGCTAACCTATTATCCACATATAGACACAAATATAAATCTATATTATTTTTTAAACTTTTAATAAACAAATTTATCCACATTGTTATGAGTAAATCCATTTTTTGAATTATCGAATAAAATTTCCCATGACATTGCTTCGAAGAATATTCAAGTCTATAATTAAATTTAAGTGGTATATATTCTTTATTTTCAAAAACATATAAAAAACCTTCAGGCTCCATCTCTTCAATTATGTATGCATTTAAAAATGTTGTGTTAAAATCCATCTCATGGATATACAAATTATTAATTGAATCTAATAAAAATAAAATCCCTATCAATATAATTTGTGCTACATGAGAATAACAATTAAAATAATAAATCCCATCTTTTTATGGAAATCATTGACAACCAATCTTGATTTAAAATCCTAAATGGTACCATTGGAATCATACTTATTTTTAAAAACACATTTTTATCCAATTATTGTTAAACCTCTTCATAAATCCATATTTAGAAAAAATTTATTCCATATAATAGAATCAATTTTATTTTCAATTTGTTATTTCTATAAATAGATATGTATATAAGTCATTGTTTATTTATATGTCTTTTGGTTATCTTCTATAATCAATAACATAGGTTACTTACTCAGAAAATGATAATTTTTTCTTCACTAAACAAAGAGAACTATGTAATAAGGACAAATAAAATCTGGATGTAAATGTCTCTTTCTCTAATGCCTTTTACCCTATTTTGGTTCAAATCAAAAGACATAATTATTCCCCACTGTTGTATTTGAACTAGATGAAATAAAAGAGATGTGGGTGTATGGAATAATATCCTCCACATCTTCTTTATTAAATTTATTTTAAAAAAACTATACATTGGTTGATTCAAAATCAACATTATCTTCTAAATTCATAAGACTATAAGGTTTTCTAATTTATGCATATAAAAAAAACAACTTTATTGTCTATAGGGAAATTTCTAGTTCAGTAAAGTTAAGGAACTCTATTGTAAGCTAAGTATCCCGAAGCATTAAAATATTAAAATTATGTATTTTAATTTTACAAAATTCATAAGGGGACAACATAGTTTTCTGAGAAGTGGTCCTATTATTAATATGACATTCAAATAATAAATATTTACCTAAAAAATTTAATTGTAACTTATATTTATTAATCATGAAATTTACCATTTCTACTAAAGTATGATTTTTTCCTTCTAGTTAACCCATTTTATTGAGGTGTGTAAGAAGTAGTATAGTGAGGATTTATACCTTTTTCGACACATAAATTATTAAAGTAATTCTTATAGTTTTTGAAAACCACTATTTTTGTGTAATAATATAATAATTTTTTAAATTTTTTCCTATTTATATTTGTACTTCTTAAAAATATTAATGCTTAAAATTTTTTACTTGGAAGATATATAAGTAAATATCTACTATTGTCATAAAAAATTTAATTATATACCTTTTAATTATATAATTTAAAAAAAAATAATTTAAAAATATCTCAATCTAACTATTCTAATATATCGAAATTTCTCTCAATAGATTAATTTTTTTTAACTATTTTAGATTGTACACATATTATTTATTTATTAAATTGTTTTTCAATGTTAATCATGTTTAACTTATTCATAACTTGTAATGAATTCTATATTACATTTACCAAAAAATCATGTCATAAATTATATATATCAATCATGTAATCATAGGATTCAATAATATTATTAATAGACAGTTAATAAATACCATTATTTAAGTTCCCCTTCCCCATTAACATTACTCCCTTAGAAAATATAATCTTTTAAGATTATAATGATACATAAAATCAATTATTTCCCAAAATATTAACCAAAAAATATTATTTAAAATCTTGGGTATATAAAAAACATTCAGAATAGTCAACTTCATTATGGAAGTAATGTCTAGTTCTACACTTTCTTAACTGATAACATTGATGCATGAATTATGTCAAAGTTGTAATTCCATAGCAATATTACTATTATAAAATGTTTTAAACATCAAATGATCATCACATACATGCACATTTTTTACAAAATCAAGAACCCATCCCATCTTCATTGAAGTTATACTGAATTTTGATATCACCATAACATTATTCTCTTTATACGTCTCATATTAAGCAATTTTGTCAAATTTTGTTCAATATGGACATTATCTTGACCATTCAATAGTTTTATATAGATAAATCATTATATTTTCTTCTTGTAAGGGTTTTTTTATTCTTTAATTCTATACTTTTCTTATTAACATGTATGGAAGAGTTTGTTTGTTTGTTTACCTCAATGATATTACACTTTTTATCATGTTATGAATCCATAACCATGTCTCTATATATGGATTCCTCTTTAATGAGAAAATTATTTTCCAATTATTCCAATGATATATCCTCAATATTTTTAATGAGTGATTTACCCATGTATTTCAACATAAGTGGAAATTTAGAAATTATATCACAAACATTGAAGGTTTTTGGTATATTAATATTAATATAAATAAGATTGTTTACTATCACATGGACACCATGATGATTCTATTACATCATCTTGTTATCAACCATATTGAAGTTATGATAATTTTGAATAATAGTATTATTGGTCACATATTCCTAATCTTTTTACCAAAACATGAGTGCATTCTATATCTCTCAAGAAGACTTCATTTGTAAAATATTTTAAAAATATTATTTTATATTTTGTTTAGAATATTTCCTCAAAACAATACCTCATAATATACACATTGTTTCCTTGTCACAGAATGTTTTTGACATAATTCACATCAATGGGTGCATTTTTTGGATTTGGATAATGGTCATCAAGAATGGGAGGATGGTTTAGATCCAAGATATAAAACCTCCACCACACTACTAGAAGAAACTAAAAATAATCATTCCATAAGGATAAGTTATTATCATTGAAATAATCATGTTTGACTATGTCTTGGTGTATAGATTTAAGGGATTTAGAATCAGTCTTCTAGTATCTTCTGTGGTATCAAAACATTAGAATTTTTGGAAAATAGGAAGGTATATAGAAAAGATATAAAATATTAGAATTTCATTGCATTAATAAGTATCTATTCAAATGGATATGATCCACCCACACTAGTTATTGTAGGGTTCTCATGAAATTTACCTTGAAGATTTCACCAAGAAATTAGAAATGTTGAACACCAAATTCTGATACATCCATAGAAACTATATTTGTTGAATATAACTAGAAAATTTAATACTAAAGAGATTAAAATGACTGATATTTCCATCCATTTATTTATAGATCAAAATCGATGTGAATGAAACCGATATTTTCTCAATGTTTCAATCATAAGATACCTTTATTAGATCAAATCCATAAAAATCTTGGTGGGGGGAACCCATTCGGAATTTAAAAATTTGAAATCCATTCTAGACAACTAATATTATCATTATCCATTTTTAAAAAATATTTAATTTTTTGTTTTATTTTATTTTTAAAATATTTTATAAAACAACTCATAGCAAGATTCGTCGTAATTATTGGATTTCAAATTTTGGAAATCTAAACGGATTCCCCTATTTAATAGTTATATATATATATAATCAAACCAACAGATATTTTGATCAAAATGGTGATATAAAATTAATTTTATTCATATAACTTATTATATATATATATATGGACGGAGATATCATCCATTTTAATATTTTTTATCTTAATTTATCCAGATAAAATTTCCTAATATTACTACTGTGGGGTTTTCTTCATTTACTGTCCATAATTGCCAAATTATTTGTGAAATCATTGAGGGGAATTTCCACCATGAACCATAAACCAACATGTGGGGGTGGATAACCTAATATAGTATTTGTGAATTAAATTGTCACATAAATATTCAATTATTTTTTATCTTCTCCATATTCTTTCTTATTTTCCAATTATCTATTCATCTTTTTCTTCAATGTGTTCTCACTTTTCTCAACCACACTCAACAATATTCTATGAACATGGTATTCCCCTTTTGTTTATGCGACTCACTAACAAGAAAATATACACTAGTATTTAACGAGTTATTTTATGAATTTATTCTTATATGTCACCTCCATTTCATTTAAATGGGAAAATCACTTTAGATTAGTACTATACATCAGACGAAGAATCCACCTTTAATTCAACTTGAAAAATCCAAAAAAAATATATTACAAATAAAAAATTTAAAATTTTATTTGATCAATTAAATTTTATAATTTAATTTCAAAACCATATTCTAATATTATAATAAAAATATATAAATCAATAATAAAAAATATATTCTAAATATTAAAAGAAACATAAAAAAATATTTTAAAGTCCATAAAAATAATTCATAATTTAAAACTAATGATATCCTAATTTAAAATCATATACCGATCGAAGAAAAAATTATAAATAAAATTTTTAGAAATAAAAAATTAACAATAATAAATAATAAAAAATTCATTTTCAATAATTTTTTTTATTTCACATATTCATTATAAATTTTAATAAATTAGTTTTTCATAATTAAAACTCATTTTAACAATATGTAGTAAATTAATGACATGAAAATATATGTGAAAACATAATAAAATCATTACACATAAAAAATCATTGGGTATAGTTTATAGATTAAAAAAATCATTGGAATTCATGAATTGAATTGAAACGTTATCATTCCACATTCACATATTTCTTCATATATTATTTTATTCTTCATGAATTATGGATGCACATCATAATAATTTGTCATACTTTATCATCAAACTATAGATAATTATATAACACCATAAAAAATATAATGGATGAGTTTGAAAATGAAATAATTAGTAGCTTGGTCTAAATATGAAAAACACATTCATCAACTTCAAATAATCAAACAACTCAATCATGGATTAAATTTGAATTGTTATGTTTACTTTAATATAGAATTTAAAAGAATAATCCAATACATGAGAACTAAATTCAATTAATAATATGAAATTCATTCGTAAATATTTACTAGGAATATATTTTAAAGTGATAAATCTAAATAATATCATCAAATTAATTCCAAAGTAAAAATTAATGAATAATTATTCAATTAAAACAGAACCTCCTTCAATCTTGAAAAAATTACTCCTCAATTGAACATGAAATCCATCACTTAAAAATACATTTTTTTATATAATTTAATAGAATATTAATATTTACATAATAGAATTATGTTTATCATAAATATATAACATTCCACCTCAGTCATTGTCAACATTGTCCCAAACATTGATCCTAAGGTGGAGGATAAAATTAATCTATAGATGTTCAAAAATATTGTAAAGTAAAAATAAAAACATCATTCAATAGAAGAATCAACTAATTTTAAACATATCCATATCTTCCAAAATTCTAAAAATATCCACATATAATTTTTAGGGGGATCATATAAGATACGACCAACAAATAATAATGATGTTCATCAAAATAAAAAATAATATATCTATAAAATCTGGTTCAGTATCCAAATTTGTATGTAAAGTCTGAATTATAGCATGATAATAATAAATTATTTTTGCACACCCATGATCTTTGTTCATGTTTACAAAAATATTTAATATCACCCAATAAAGAATATGTATGAAAAAAATCATCATGCTATAAAATTCAACAAAAAGAAATATAAACATACAATTCTTACTTAAGTACATGTACACCCACACTTCACATTAAACATATGATAATAAATAAAATAATTAAAAATATATATGATGAAAATATAAAATATGAGTTTTCATTTATTTTAGTTGAAAATTAATAGATTATTTCTCAAAATTGTAATACCACACTACTCTATTTATAAATATAAGAAACAAATAAATAACTGTTAAAACTAAAAAAATAAAAGAAATGACATTGTTGATAGTTATTCATGAGGTGTAAATAGATTAAATGAATTACAGTATAATGAAGATCAATTATACATTTATTTCCTATAAATAAAACACAAAAAATTATTATCAATGACTAAAAAAGAGAAATACTAAAATCCAAATGCAAATGAAAGAAAATATTGGGATAAAACATGAGGGGTGTTTGTTGGTGCAAAAATTTGGGAACACCGAGAATGACCAGAAATGATTAGGAGCTTCATCATGAAGACTAATCATGGAGCCTCCAGGGCCCCACGGCCGGTGCCCAACTCTTCTTTCATGAACCCTCCATAGAGAAATAAGGTGGTATGCTCCGCGTACCCCTTTGAAGTTCTCGAACTCACTATGGATCCAGGAGGTGGGATGCTCCATGAAACCCTTTGACGTTCGTGAATCCGCTGTGGAGCAAGGAGGAGGGATGCTCTGCGAGCCTCTTTGGCATTCACGAACATGACACCGAGCAAGAAGGCGAGATGCTCTATGAACCCCTTTGACGTTCACAAACCACCATGGAGTGAAATCGGGCTTCGCGCCAAGAGTACCTTACTCGGTGGTTCCTCTTGCCTATAAATACTAGGCTATCCTCAAGCCTAATGGACTGATCCTCAAAACTTTCTCTTTCCATTCTCTCATTTCACGAAACAATTTCTACTCTGCAAATCATGAGCTTTTCAAGGTACTTTTGCATCGCGATGTTCTTTCTCCTATGCATGAATCCACCACTCTTCAAAGAGGTATTCCCTTCGAAAATCCCACAAGCCTCCGTGAATGAAGTAGATCCTCAATGGGACTTCGGCCTTCACGGAGAACTCATACTTCGCGAACTATTGTTTCTAAACATGTGACATGCATGCTAAGGCAGGGTCATTGTGCCTCATGTTGCATTTTTATTCACACTGCTACAATTATCAAGGCACCATTGCTTCACAAAGCACTACTCCATGAATTCCATTCCACTTCATGAAGCACCTTCCATGTGCACTTGTGCCCTATGCCTCGGCTTGTCCACTTCACTTTGTGAAGCACTGCCTTCATGAAATCTCCTCTAATACATGGAGTAAGAGAGATTCACAAGGCTTCTACATATGCACCCCTTTTATCTGCAATTCCTTCTCCTATGCAGACCCTCAGGTATTCATGAATAATTTCAAGGTACCTTGGATGGTGTTTCTCTTTGCGTTGCTTCACCTCATGCTTCATCGCATAGGCACGCTAACGGCTATTTCTTCTTCGCATAGCCACGCTAATGTGGTCCCCTCAATGGATCAATCCCTAACACCCCATCACCATGACATTGATGATGCCTTCCCTTCTCCATGGGGTTGTAGGTATTAGTTATGAATGTCCTAAAAGTGTGAATTTCATCCCTCTTGTACGAATTTCAGGATGTTAAACTATCAAAAGCCTTTTCCCTCAGCACATGAAGTTAAACTGTGACCCCGCCCGTGTATCGTACATGGAGTTCCCCCACCATGGACATTCTTCACACAAACCTGTTTATATGGTAGTGAAATCATTCTTTACATTGAATGAGATCGTTCCTAGTGGAGCGGCGTCTTTCTGCTAGGAAAGGGAAACCACCTTTGTGTAATCCCCCAGATTTTCTTGAAGGAGGTAGAACCCCTTCTCTTCCTCTCTTTCTCAGTGCCAAATACCTATCTCTTTGGGCTTTGTCACTACCTGGGCCTCCACCATGGAGTAAGTCCCAATCTCCATCTCTTCAGGCCACAGATCACGCGTAAGCCCTTGTTTCCACTTTAGGACGCTAAATATGTGTAAGACCCAATCCACATCACATGGGCGCACCTTTCATGACATGATCATCATGTCCTTGCTCCCTCTTGTTTCTCACACCGACCATGACTCACATGGGATTAGAGTAAGCATAGAAAATGAGATCCCCTCTAGGAATCCTAGAGTTTAAGCCTCACACACCCCATCTAAACTATGTGGTCATTGATCTATGACTCCTAAACAGGGTACGTCGAAAGCATCCATGAGGTTCATGCCCAACACCCACTGGTCTCAACCATCTTCATGTCAGTTCTCACTCAAAATAAACTTCATAGACATTCATCATTTCGAAGGTAGGGTTTGTAGGAATCCTCCTTTAGGTTCAAGGAAAACACCCATTGTCCTTGACAATCATTACATTGGTTCACCAAAACCCCACCGAAAAACCAGGGCTTTGTTCCTTGTCTCTTAGACAGGGTACGTAAGAAGCCTCTATGAGGTTCAACCCCAACCAATTGTTAGTAGTTGTGACCCCAATCCGCAGTAAGATGTTTTCAACCCTAATCAGTGATATGCCGTTGACACCCTAACCAGTGGTAAGCCATTGTGACCCAAATCAGAGGTAAGCTGTTGTCACCCCAATCAATGGTAAGCCACTGTCACCCCAATCAATAGTAAGCCGTTGTCAACCCCTGTCAGTTGTAAGCCATTTCAACCACATCAGCGGTAAGCTATTGTCACCCCAATCAACGGTAATCTATTTTCACCCCAAACGAAACAAAGCCATTGAAGTCCCCAATCGACGATAATCCTCCACCTAATGAACTACATGAACTTTGATTCCCTGCCACAAGGATTCGTAGGAAGCCTTCCTAAGGTTAAAGCCCATCACTCATGACTCATTCAGATCTCTACCCTGAGCCTATGTGTTTCGGTAAGGTCATGCCCCAACACGGAGGTTCCACTTCTTCTAGGTCCTATCTATGCATCCATTCTCACAGGTCACCTCCTCAGGTGTCCCATCATCCCACTAAACTATTCATACTATGATTCCCTGCCATGAGGATGCATAGGAAGTCTATTCAAGGCCCAGGAACAATATCACGTATGTCCTCATATTAGTCCATCCCATTATCTCTCCACTTAATTCATATTTCCATCATCCATTCTGATTCTTACTCAGGCTGTCACATCCTGGGTGGGATTAGACAACCTCATTCTCTATTCCCCTTAACAACAATTAGGAAGCTAACCATGTGTTAGCCCAAACATCAGTGGTCCCTCTTGGGGTTACCCATATCTAATCCGCTTTAATCAGTGTTCTGATCTTTTTGATCCGTCTCAAATAGACATTAAAATCATGGAATACCATATTTTAAACCTGGGAAGCTGAGGAAAACCTCAGATACATGGTTATGGAATATAATTTCCCACATATGATGCAGGATTCCACGGACTACTACGCCCTCCAGAAGCCCTATAATAATTCGATGAAACCCAGATGCACTAGTGTTCCAACGTCCAAACACCCCAGTGATTTCCAGAATGTCTACTTCCCCAAATGAAGGTTGCTACCCTGACCATACCCCTTAGAATGTCCCTAGATAAGCAGTGTAAATTACTATCATCCATGAAAACATGGCACCAGAAACAGTTTCACAAACAACATCATAGTTTATAATAGAGACCCGGACTAGGTGACGAGTTCCAAGGAGGAATCCATGAAATGAAAAAATTGACATCCCATCATCCTGTTTTGATAAAAGAGAAAAAAATCCTTGAATAAGCAATGGATTTTCCTTCCTTTGGAAAGCAGGAATGTGGGGCAATATCTGCACACCCTTCACGGGCGGTCATGCCCACCCCAGTGAAAGCATTGGAAACATAAATGGTGAACCCAACATGAATTTGTTATCCACAATTTTGAGATTAATAGAATTCAAGACATAAATGGATTATCATGTCACACGATCCAGTCATCCGGTATAGGGTCTCACCAAGAAAATAGTGTGCCTGGTGTGAAACTCACCAGATGTTGGGTCAATCAAAACATTGGACATCCCAGTCTGCGGCATTGTCAATGTGGATACTTCTTTCAATCCATGGGAGATAGAATGGCCCAGGGGCACTGGACGTCAATTTCATTATTTCATCACTAATGTCTGAATCTCCACAATTTTATGGAACCAAACCACTACATCATGACCCAATATCCACCCGCCCACCGATGCAGGGGCAGGGGAAATGCCAATGTGGCAGTCCCACACCGCTCCACCACATCGGAAGAAATTTCCCCAACCACAGCTGTTGGGCACCCACGCCCAGTCTCCCAATATAAATTCATTCAGAAGAGTGTGGTCAATGACATCATATGCTGATAAAAAGAGGATGGGATTATCCTGCCTTGGGATATGTCTCTCTAGGATCTATTGGATTCTATGCCTCATCACCACCACCAACACCATAGGTCGTGCATGGAGCCACTGCTCCCCACCAAACTGTACAATCGTTTTGGAGGAACCTACCAAGAATGCCTTGAAGAATCTTTCCACTACGTCGATGAGGTAGGGGATATTTGGGCCAGCCCGGTCATGATCTCATTTCCAGGCCCCGCCGAAGAGGTCTCCCACTAGGTCGCTCCAGCGCCTCTATCCAAACCCACGAGTCGGAGAGTAGGTAATTCATGCACCTGCACTGTTGGCCCCAGTCCGGTTGACTCGACACCAGCATCGGGCACAAGCCGAGGGGGATTCCATCCAAGGGGAATCAATATCATCAACTATAATGGGTCCCACCACCGCCGACTTGTATCCTCAGCCTCCTGCATACGCTGAGCAGGTGCACATGTATACCCAGCCCGAATCAAGGCCCAAAACGCCCCACTAGAAGACTAAGTCAACTCTATCAGCCACTGGCGTAGGTAAGGGTCTTCGGAAGTTTGAATGTCCTTCCCATAGTACCACCATTTAAAATGCGGGTCTTCCTCACTACCAGGACTAGAATGGTGCCCCCCCCCCGTGCTACCTTCAATCATAATGATGGACCTCCCACCTATGGTGACACTCAGCACAGAATCCTCTCCCATTCTCATTACATTGGGTTTGGAGTCCTTCCTCCCGGTAGAGACCACAAGGGTGGTGAAGTCGCACATCTGGTCAATCTTTACCATGGGGGGTCTCCCCATGTCCTCATGATTGCTGTAGAAGTTCCTCCTCATCTCAAAAATAAGGGGGTGAAGGCTAGCTTTGCTTCACTAGCACCTTTCACGGAGGTCTTACTAGTGTTCGACTAAACCAGTACGAGGACACATCTCACACTGGAACTGCCAGGGGAAGCAAGCACGGGGGTCCCACCCATGTTCTTATCATCTTCTGTAAAGGTCCTACCCACTCAAGAATTCCCTGTGGAGATCCCCTCCACTCATTAGTAAGTGGACACATAGGTCCTCCCCATGTTCCCTTTGATATTTGTCTCTGTGCGCCTTGTATCATGACTTACTCAGGGTGAAGTCCACCTCACCCAAGAACTACTACACATGACAAAACTCCTCATGCAAAAAATCTCCCATCTCCTAAAGAACCATCCTGGGGTAGTAGGGTGGGTCGTGGCGGCCATAAAAAGAATTTTGAAAAGATTCAGACCGAGAACAAACCACTCTCCTTCTATGATTCTGAGGCAGAATACAACTTGGAGATGGAACCCTCGCCTAGATCCTCTATGTCAAGGGATAGGGTAGGAACAAGGTGCATAATCCTAATAATTCTAGAATTCGAGGTCTATCGGATTCCTCCCTCCCTCTGTAGGTATATATTGGAGGACTAAAATTTGTCAATTCCATAGGATACCGTCGTGAAATCTACACCATCCTCACTAGAACCACTCTCTACCTCGACTAGAGATCATAAAGGGATATTATATAGACCAATTGTGTACGAAGATCAGCATGGTCCACTTCCAGCAGCCATGGTCCATGTTCCAGAAGCTGTGTTTGTCAACCCATCTTACCTCGATGTTTTGGCTAAGTCACTACACTCTTCGTAGGGTAGCCCAAGATGCGGCAGTTTTTCAACTAAATCGCCTTTTTCTCCACCAGCCTGACTACCGTCCTAGTGGTCCACTTCCATACAACTACCGGTTCCCCAGCTGCCTCCAGTAGATGTGTGGGGAAACGAAGGATCGGACCTTGAATCTGAGCTCAGGATATTGAGGGACATCCTAGTTGTGGACAACTTCCCTGTGATGTTTTGGCTAATTGCATCGCCAAATTTTCATGCTCTATAATCCCTCACCCAAGAGGAAGTTGAGTGTTTCCCCTAGACCCTCTAGGATACTCATTTCTATCTTCATCATCGGTGAGTGGCTTACCTTAATAGCCAATCACATTTTGAGGACATCGGTGAACAATGTTGTGTAGTTGATTTGGATGCTCTCCCTGTGGCCTAGTTCCCCATGTGAAGATCCATGGCTGGGGGTAGTATGCTGGCCTTTTTTTGTACTATCATGTGACAACTATATTTTCCAGAAGATAGAGGATATTCCTCCAAGAAGGGTCATGGTAATCATGGATGACCCACCGGAGGGTGAGACCAAGTTAGTGTTTCTTCAAGAGGACTTACCCTTCGAGGGAGATTCACAGATCTTGGATATGTCAGGAAGGATTAATCATCAACAGATGAATCTACTGGGACTTCCCATTCCCAATGAGGCCCTAGTCCTCAGCTGAAATCCCAACAAAGGAAAGGAACTCCTCAAATTTATCAAACCCTTCGAACTGTCTGGATTAGTACAAAAGGTAGAATACAACCCTGAAAAAGCAGAGCTGCATCCGAAACTAGCCGAATGAGGAATATGGTTGAATAAATATTTGTTAAACGTGTTGTAGAGTGATGTACAGACTACGGTGATCCTCAGCTAGGGCAGAAGGGGAAGGAACAACTTCCCCTCAGCGAATTACCTCTAGGTGACCCTGACAATCCTACCCACAGAGATAGGGTTGAAGTAAGAACTTATGGAAAATGGCATGGTATGTCTCGCCAAATCCCTCTAAATGGCATGAAAATCCCCGATACCCAGCTCATGTTCCCCAAACTGCTACACAGTTCCACTATCCACTCAACGATCCACTGGGCATGATTATCGGGTTGATGAACCCACCAACACACTAGTGGTCAGGGATCCCTTTCAGGAAAACAACCCATACCCAGAAGATCCAATGGAGGCACTAGTCGCCCATCTCAAATCCTTTGAGACTCAACTGGTTGAAATACCGCCTGATAGAAATTCATATCCAACATGGGTGGATGATATGCCAGCACCCCCGGGTTTCGAGAATCCCACATTTTCCCCCTCTAACGAAACGGGTGACCCACCAAAGCACATGTCCTACTTTATCTCATGTTGTAGCCTCTTGTTGGGAACTCCACCACAACCGTAACCCATAAATCGCTGTTGTTTTGTATGAAAATTGGAAGGGTCGGTGTTTTTCTTGTACAACCAGCTTCCATCAGGTTAGTGGTCGACTGGGAGGATCTTCGTTGGAAATTTCTCTACTAGCATAGTTCAACCACTCAGAAGACGAGTACGGTAGACCTCTTCAAGTGCAAGAAAATCCCTGATGAGCACGTTGTATACTTTGTTGCCTGGTGGAAATGACTCACATAATATTTTGACATGCCACTAGATTAGGGGATGTTTTTGACGATGTGTGTGGTGATCATCAAGATGGAACTGGTCCCCTCTCTGATCACCCATAACTACCCCGGGGGATTCTGAGACATCTCTAATAAGGCCTTGTTCCTAGAAGAATCCTTATAGTATGCTAACCAGGCACGTCCTTTGCATCCGGAACTCCTCACAAAATGGCCTCCAGGGTCATGCCCACCGCAGTGGCCCAAATAGAGGCCCCCTGGAAGCTAGACTTGTTACCCATGGAGTTTCCTCCATAGCCTCGTAGATCCCCTCCACCTCAGGCACAACTTCCATCCAAATAGTCCCCACCTCAGAATAAGTAGGTGCCCCCGTGCAATGCACCGCCAACTCCTAGGAGAGATAACCAGGATTCTCCAGCCCCACATCAGGGTCATTCCTTGAGTCCCGCCTTCCTAGATAGGAGGACCCAAAACTACTTGTTCAGAGAGGCCCATGTCCCTACATATTCCACAAGTGCCCTAGTGTACCGGATTGTATTTTTTCCTTAGTGTAGAAGTACCAAATAGGTGAACCTCACTGGTCTCCCTAATTACTTCCCCTACCACCGGATCATAAGGCACAACTTCAAACAGCCTTATTAGTTCAGGGACTGGATTTAAAACTAGGTGCATAACAACATAGTCTCGTCGTGCCCTACTCTGGAATAGGTGGAAAGTGTCTTCGTAAGGTCAGACAGTGGCAATGACAGTGAAGGTGAGTGGCATCAGGTTTCTAGCCACGGGTCTCAGAAGTATGACAAATGGATGGCTCATGAAATAGTCACCCACACCCATGGGGTTATCTGTGCATGCATGAATCAGCAAGAGCCTTCATAAACCATAAAAACTATCTATTCTTCACCGTCTCAGTCATCATTTTCTTAGAAGAGAAAACACTGGGGGTGTAAGAGAAAGACAAGTCCCCCGCCAATGCCATCGTCATCCTGTACTCTTGAAAACGTCATTCCCCAGAGATGGTGATCCCTCCCAGAATTTGTCCAGTAGTGGATGACTCTTTGAGTGACAGTCAGGGGTATGCCTTGGTTAACACCATAGATCTAGAAAACCCCAACATGATTTTTTATGATGAGGGGATCCAGGTAGACCCTCCCAATGTCCCTAGTCGTCGTCAGCGTAGACAGAGCTGCGGATATGTGGGGCTTCAGAGTTCCTCGATCAGCACTTCCATATAGGCTATGCATTCTACCTAATCAAGGAAATAGGGTCAGCTTAAAGCTCAGCATGCGCAACCTTCTCATCTGGTGACTTCAAGCCCATATTCCCATCCATTCATGTAATTGGAGCAATAAGATCCACCTCGACTGCATTGTGACCAACCACGCTCTTCTACAGGATGGTCTCTGTCATTTATCCCTCATCTAGCAGTCACTCTACCAACTTCGACCAGTGAGCAGCGGGATATTCCTAGTACCAGTCAGTCATCGGTCTAGTTGGAAAAATCCACCATAACTTTTGTCATAGGGAGACCTCTTGTAAGCATGATGTTCATGGATGGCATGGAATTATGATGTCCCCAACATATTTCTATCATTACAGCAAATATTTACATCCTGGAGGAACGTCTATTGTCATCAAATATGTGTGAGGCCCTCACTGAGGCTTTAAGAATCCCCTTTTAGTTTGAGATGGAAGTAGCAGCCACATAATCCATTCACACTGAGAAGATCGAGAATGTTGAATTATAGGACATCATCTCATTATATGGAGAAGATGGAGTCTCTCCCATATTGGGGAACATTCGCCCATAGTACATCACCAGCCAGTTATATGGCATGGAGGTTCGACGCCGTCATGTCAACACAGGATTTGGAATCAATGTAATCCTAACTCAGACACTACACAAACATGGATTATCCAAGGATGATCTGAGGCACTCTGACATCAAAATCCAATGTTATGGAAGTATAGAGTAGACACTAGTCATCATGATTCATTTGATGACCCAATTCGATGGCCTAATTTCCAGCACCGAGTTCTGGGTTGTCTCCCAGGAAACCACCAACAATGCATTGATGGGAAGTCTATGGATCCCCCTTCATGCGAAAATTCCCTCAACATATCACCAATGTCTCAATTACTCCCTTAATGGTAATGTGGGCATTCTTCAAGGTGACACTCCTCCCACTTCCTCTTGGTAAGTCCACTATCTAGATTTCGACTACTATAGGAGAAAAGAAAAGCAAATTTGGGATAATAAGGTTGAGCATGCCCTGACTGCGACTGACCCATGGATGGATCTAGATAACGCCTATATATTTTCAATCCACTGATTGAAGGATATGACCCCAGACATAGGACAATGTTATTTTGTTTCTGAAATGAGGGGGGAGGACATTCCATAGTCTAAGCGACACTAGAAGATCACCTCATACACTTATACAAACCAGGCTCAGGTTATCCTGAAGCCTTCAACTCCCATAAGATATTGGGATGTCTGTCCCATGGCGACGAAAATATATCATACGTTCCTATTTTTTTGGGAAGAAATTATCTGGATCAAGCCGACATGCAACTATTGCTTTTTATAACTTCATGTGTGGCCCCATGGGCCAGTGGCCAAATGGGATTGGATCAACAACCTTCATCGTTATGGTTACGGTAGCACAGGGGTGCCCTAAGTGGTACCACCGCCACTTAGGCTAGTACCAACCTCCAATAAAATGTTTCCAACTCAGAATAATCACATCCCACTGAGAATTCCCCCTCCAAAATTGAAGAATATGATTCAAAGGAAGTTCACACCACATTTTTTATGGGCATCTCTGCCATGGTTGACAGGTTGGTATAGGAGAACCTAGGTAGTGATGAAGACCTAAAACCTACATTGATCAGTGTCACCATTCCCCTTGAGGAGAAACAACATTACATAGTCTTCCTGAAACAATACCATTATTTATTCTCCTAGAGTTATGATAAGATTCCAGAAATAGATCTTCATGTATCCGTCTACCACCACGGTATCTTGGTATATCACCTCAGGTTCAAGAAGTCTCTTAGGAAGATGCACCCCTCCCATGGTGCCATGGTCTATGCTAAAGTTTCTAATCTCATTAGATCCAATTTCTTTAAGATGGTCAAGTACCCCAAATGGTTATCCATCATTATGCTAGTAAGAAATAAGAATGGCTGGATCCAAGTCTGCTTCAAATTCTAGGAACTCAACCATCACTGTATAATGGACGATTTCCCCTTCGTGTGACATAATTATTGATCGATGCCACAACTGGATTCCAATCCCTCTCATTCTTTGATGGTTACTCTGGGTATAACCAGATCCGAATCTCCCCTAAGGATGAAAATTCTACAGCCTTCATGGTGGCGCAAGGTACTTTTTGGTACCTAGTCATGCCATTCGGTTTAAAGAATGTGGGTGCCACCTATCTATGGGATATGTAACACATATTTAAGTGGATCCATAGAATGTTGGTGGAATGTTATGTAGATGACCTAGTAGTAAAATATCTCCATCATGAGGACCATCTATGAGTCTTTGAGAAAGTGTTTGGCTTCCTCTGTTCTCGTCACCTAAAGAAGAACCCATTGATTTGTTCCTTTGGTTCACCTCTGGGAAGTTTCTCAGCTTCGTTGTTAGATACATGGGCCTTGAGATCAACCCAGAGAAGATTAATTCCATTTTATAGTTGTCTCCTCTGAGCAAAATTCTAAATCTTCGAGGATTCCAAGGCCACATAGCCTATATACACTGATTCATTGTAAATATTGTCAGCAAGTGTAAGCCATTTTCTCGGCTCATGAAGAAATACACTGTCTATGAGTGGGATGAAGAGTATTTGAATGATTTTGAGGAAATCATGATATAACTACTATAGCCTCCAATCATAATGCCGTCCATATCCAAAAAGACGTTGGTTCTTTATGTGACTGCCCTGGAACGATCTCTCAGGGCCTTTCTTTCCCATAGAACAATGAGAAGACAGAGAACGTCCTCTACTACCTCAGCTGCATGCTCCTCGATACGGACACCAGATATTACCTTATTGGGAAGAGAAATCATGAACTCGAATTCTTAGTATAGAATTCAAAGCATTACAATCATTATCAGGAGGTACAGTTGGTGTCCTGGGTAGATCACTTGAAGTACGTCCTGATCTGCTCCATATTGACAGACTGACTAGCTTGGTGGACAGTAATCCTAAAACAATTCAATATCAGTTTCATCCTTTAAAAATCTATCAATGATAAAACATTGGCATACTTCCTTGCATACCATATAGATCTTGCATAATAGTCCTTGGACCTCGATTTTCCCTATGATGAAATCATCTTGGCAGACCAAGCCATGTCATGCTAAAAAGTTCACTTCGATGGCACTTCCCGGAGCTCCATCGGTAGAAGTCTCAATGAAACCAAGATCAATAAAGTATGCATGGGTATCATTATCATTACACCAGCAAAATCCATTATTCCATACTCATTATTATTGTCAGATTGTTGCACCAACAATTAGGAAGTGTATCATGCTCTCATCACTAGGCTCATGCTGGCCCTCGAGATTGATGTGCCTCTTTTTTATGTGAATGGGGGATCAAAACTAGTCATCTTGCAAATGAACGGTGACCGTGTTGTTAGAAATCCAGAGCTCATACCGTTGTTGCAGCACACTCTCCGGCTAATGGTCCAGTTCCAATATAGGACTGAAGTTACTAATGTCCCTTGATCGCAGAATAGTAAAGCTAACACCCTAGATTGACTAGCTACATCACTCACAGATCCTGAGTAGGATGATCTATTTATCTACCTGAAAAACCATATAGTCATTGCTTCTGTCTCCCCAAATGATGATGACGGCCTACAGGTGGGCCACCTTACCACCGGTGCCTCCACGTCAGGACCACTAGGTCCCCTGGATGTAGTGATTGATGTGACTATTGACTGGAGAACCCCCTTTGTTGAGTATCTCCACAATGTTAGTCTCCTAGTAGGTCAGGCCGAGCGCAAGAGAATTTGATGTCGCACGTTACAGTTTACCCTCCACAACGGTCCTAGTTGTGAGAAGATCCTCTACAAGTGTGGGTTTGATGTGGTTCTCCTTTTTTGCATTCAAGGAGTCTAGAATTTCTAATTTCATGCAGGAGGTTTATGCTAGTTCCTGTGGGGCTCATCAAACTGGGCCAAAACTATTTCACCAGATCCATAGACTGGGGTACTTTTGTCCCTCTATGATCCATGACTGCATCGATTTCGCCAAAAGTTTCCATGTGTTCCATATTCATGTTAAATTTTGGAATCGATAGTTATAGCCTCTCTACTACACCAAGTAATTTTTGCCATTTGTGGTATGGGGACTCGATTTCATGGGACCATATCCACCAAATATTGCTCACCAGTGTAGATTCATCCTTATTGCTACATATTTCATCTCCAAGTGGGAAGAGGAAGTTCCACTCAAAGAGGTCAAGGCCCATTCAATCATTGACTTTGTGATCTACAATATCATCTATCTATTTAGATTCCCTCATGTTGTCCTCAACAATAACGGTACGAACATATGTGCAGTTTATCTGATGAAATTGTACGCTATGTACAATATCTGTTCTAACCACACCTCAAGCTATCGGGCACTAGAAAATGGGTAGATCGAGGTGTTCAACAAAACAATTTATAACATTCTACATAAAATGGTTTTACATAATAAGAAGAGTAGGCCAGACAAGCTCCCCAATGCCCTCCAGGCCTATCAGATGATGACTCGTAATTCCACCCAGATGACCCCATATTCGTTGTTATATGGGACGAAGGACTTCATGACCTTTGAGATTCAATTTTCATTATTGCAAACAGTTGTCAATTATCAGAAAGCGCTAAATAAAGTAGCTAAAATCCATCTTGATCAATTGGAAGCACTCAATGAGAACATACTTCGTGCCCTGTACAATATATAAAGGCATGAGATCAAGATAGCTAGAAATTTAAACAAAAGATATTTCCACCATTCCTTCTTACAAAATGACTTGGTATTGGACCTGAGGGCACCAATGATACCTGGAAGGAAACCACTAAAGTTTGAACCCAAATGGGAAGAACTTTATATTTTTCACAAGATTTACTCCAATGGTGCAATACTCAGTGGTTACCATGGATGGTGATAGTATATCATCTCCCACCAATGCCATGTTCCTCAAGTAATACTTTTCCTCAGTCCATGTGGTCCTGCCTAACCTAAAACTATATGGTCCTACATGACCCCAAACTGCGTGATAGTTTTAGATGGCCAAAAACTATATGGTCCAGCAAGACCTTAAATAGTTTGGTTTAGCATTTCATTAATTGTATAGTCCGGCATGACCATAAACTATACGTTCATTCACGACCTCAAACATCCTGGTCCCGCATGAACCTAAACTGCAGGGTAATCCATGACCTTAAATTTCCCTGTCCAACACGACTTTAAACTGAGTGTTTTCTTGCATGATGTTTAACTGTATCTCAAATATTATGTATGGCTTGATTCACATCCTCATTGAATTTGTAGGATCACTTAGACCCCACATATTGAGTCTAACACCCCGTTTCCTCTTCGACTACAACCTACTGGGAATAGTTCATTTGGAGGATCCCACATGACATCATATAGGCTTGTTTGTCCCCACTCATGTCGTGGTTATAACGATCACCCCATGTGCCCTCTCTCGTTCTTCTCTCCTCCCACGATTTTACCACATGACATTACAAAATGTGGATCTCTCAAAACTACGTATGTATTCATTCCCATCCCCATGGGATACGTAGGACCGCATATACTATTCGTCCATAGGCCCAACCCCAAACTCTGAGATATGCCCTTAAGTCTTATCCTGCACATGCATATTAATTCTTTATCCATTCCTTACATTTTGAGGATTCAATTATCTTTCACATCCAAAAGGCCCCCTGAATGATATAGATACTAAGCCTGAAGGCTATCCTATAAATTCCGGCCAACACTGTAGAGGATTTCAAATGACAAATTGATATAAGCCCAATGTTACGAATAAGGATAGCAGTCGACACTAATTTTTTAGTTCCCATTTCAGTTTAGATGATATAGATGTTGTGTTTCAAATTTTGTCAACATCCATCCTTTTTCATTTTCACCACCCCATATGTCCCATATATGGAGTGTAGTGGTTTATTCTGCCTCTCCAAACCTTAGTCTTCCTCAAGCAGGGGTGCAGTTCTGGCTGTTGGACCCTTTTGATATAGGGAGATCCTAGTCCCACTCCTTTTTTCCCACACATATCATTTCTCTAGTGGGCTTAAGAGCTATGATGAGGAAATGCCCGCATGAGAGGTCATGTGGCTTCAATTATCTAGGATTCCTAGCCTCTGGTCCATTGACCCATTCAGCCACCAAACATGAGTTTTCATTTGAGATTGTGTGGTGTGGTACAGACTCACATCCTTATTCACATCTGGTTATTTTTCCATGCTACACATATCCCCTTGAGATATCCTTCTCTTCATTTATCATCTGTCCTACGAGCATCGACCTCCTCAGGTTTCATACTCCCCTATATCTACTTTTACATCTCCTTATATATCAAAAAGGGGCCCCAAATGGCATGGATGCTCGGCCCAACGGACCTCCTACCATTACAAGATAACATCCTCGAAAATTGAGAGCGGTAAATTGATACAAGTCTCGTGTTGAAAAAATGGTCAACAGTTGAAGCTCAATTGTTTTACCTATACTCTAGTCACACAAGGGTGGATACTTTGTTGCAAACCTACTCAATTGTTTTCCTCTATCATCGTTTCCGCTTTGGGGTCTTCTATAGACATGATGATTCACCATCTATTTCCTACGAATATTACATTAATCTAGGAATCTTAGTCTGATATCTAAGACCATAAAAAAAGATCACCTTCATTCTTACTTCAAGACGTTAAAATGTAAGCTGACTGGGACATTCTTCCCATGGCCTAGCCTCCAGTCCCTCATCCTTCTCAGGCTTCTTTCCCGGGATCTTACTTAGGATTGTATAATGTTGTGTGGGATTATGTCCTTATTCATGTTCGGTTACTCGCCTTTCGGTACATGTCTCTCATCTGGTATCATGCCCTTATTTGTGTCATCCTCATCTCTAGAACCATGCGTGTCTTGATTTCCATCTTTATGGGATATGTAAGACTACCTGAACATCTAGTCTTCGTGACCAGCTCGATCTCTTATAATCCTCCCAAGCATTTTGGCCAATTGTCCAGTGTTCTTCCAGAAGAGGGGTATATGGTGTGGTATGGTCTTATGTCCCCATTCATGTCGGGTTTTATAACAACCATGCCACATACATCTCTCTCTTGGGCATCCTTCACTCCCTTTTCCTACTCTCATCTCTTTCTATCGACCACCATTAAGACGGGTCCCTTGACCCACATCGGTGATTCACCAATTGGCCAACGAGTACATTGGTCTAGAAACTTTAGTGTCAGATTCTACCTAGACTTTCTTTCCCATATTTTTCAGGATTTCCTTTCCACTTCATTTGGGATTCCATTATGTTTCACATCTGAAGGAACAACCAAATGGGATGGATTCTAGGCCTAAGGGCTCTCCTACTATTACGCACCCATATTCTTGAGGATCTTGAATGGAAAATTGATACAAGTCCCACATTGAGAATATAGTCAGTGGTAAAAACGCATTTGTTATTCACATTACTAGTCACATGATATAGTAACTATGAATAGAAAATGGTCAATAGTAATCCTACATCATCACACCAACCCCCTTCATGCCTTGAATGTTGGTTACATGATTCGCATTATTCTCCACCCCATCATGTCCAAGTGGAATTTCCACACTCTTGGCAATATCACTCAGTAAGAATTTTCTTGTTAGGAGGAAAAAGACATGGTAAGGTATCATTCAGGGCTCCACATGGACTTTCCTTTGGCGTGCATTTCTAGTATTGCAAAAATCTTCTTCCGCGCTTGTTTCCCACACAAATTTTTACTAACATGGGATTAGGAATTGTATTTAGGTATGCGCCAACTTGGAAGGATTCCGCACCTCCATGGTCGAGCCCAAAGACCTTAAACTAAGATATATTTTATAACTATGTATGACTAGATTACCATTCCCATGGGATTTGTAGGAACACCCAAACATCTCATCTTTGGGTCCAGCTCGAGTTCAACTAATTTATCGCTTCTATTCTACCTTCTATGCCCCAGCTCTTATAGGACCACGTTGATGTGGAATGTGTGGGATTATTTGTTAATTCACATAGGGCCTAAAATTGCCGCATCACGTACTCCCCTCCAAGGAGCTCGTCCCTCCTACCTCCTACCACACGTTCTCTATCCATTTCTGGCCCCATCGGCCAGAGGTTTCTTCCTTGGAGTTACAGTTTGTGTGCTATGTGATTATGTCCTCATTCATGTAGGGTATACATTATCACTCCATGCACATTCCTTTATGTCTGAGACATATGAATTTAAACTATACTACCTAGTCTCATATGACTTGAAACTATTGAGTCCATACTAAACAATGTTAAAATGCATGGATGGTCCCATCACATGACCCTAAATTGTGATATTATCGTCCTAGCCGCACGACAAAAAAATGAATCTCCATCGTGTGTTTCTCATTCAAGGAGACATCATGTTTCGTATTGGTCACACACCATACCA
This sequence comes from Viscum album, assembly GCA_963277665.1. Lineage (NCBI taxonomy): Eukaryota > Viridiplantae > Streptophyta > Magnoliopsida > Santalales > Viscaceae > Viscum > Viscum album. The sequence continues at coordinate 1,105,197,073 of OY728126.1, forward strand.
TTTGTCAATGGCTGCATGCTGGATGATTCTTATAGTGATGCCAGGACATTCTATTTCTAGGTTAATCACTTCACAAAAAAACAACACTCATTCATCCTAAAGGAAAAACAAGATCTATAAAATGCCTCTTCTTTTGGTGAAAGGTCCAGAACCTCACAACATTATTATGCCTGGAACTGATATCTTACTATTCCATTCCTAGAACAATGTTTGGTTTGATTCCCATTTCCATGGTATACGTAGGTCTGCCTGAACATTTTATCTTCAGGTCCAGCCATGTTTCATAGAAACATCCTTATTTTTTTATCCACTGGCCTGAGTCCTCCATATGGGAGGGTATGTGGTGTGGTACGGGCTTATGTCCTCATTCACTTTGGGTTTATATCTACCACACCACATACTCCCTTCCTGGGACCCCCCCCCTTTCATCTCAAAAGTCAAGATTAGTTTCTCAACCACCCCCGATGCCCGAAACATGGTTTTCTATCTCACATTTGGATCATATAATAATGTGGTCATCACATGTTTCTCACATCGGTCCCGAATCACATATTCATAGGGATTGATCATTGGACTCTCCACGAATATTATTAGAATGCAGTACACTAGTAAAAATAACTGAATTCATTTTTGTATATTGAATAAAATGATTAAATCATGAAAGAATGTTTGAGGGTTTGCAAGTATTACAACACCCGAGGATCGATCCCTCCCATTGATGGGTTGACCCCGTCAAAGGAATGTTGCAGCTCCTTCACCCTCTAGCTTGTGGAATCCAGGATCTACTAATACCTGCTCAGTTCCCGCTACTGCACATCAATGATGGGGCATAGTTATTTATCCACTATCTGGGCCTACCCCACATTGGTTCGTATAATGAAAATTTAATCTGAGGCTTTCTTCATGTGCTCCTCGACCTCTTCCAGCTAGGCCAACAATCCCAATATTAGCTCTAATAGCGCGTTAAGAGAGGCCGAGTGCTCTTCTTACCTTACGTGTATCCACATGAACTTGTTTTCATCCTGTTGGAGCCTCTTGAGGTGCAATTATTTCTTCCCCTACCAGCACTCACAAATTCCACAGTCATACACCCGAATCTTCTCCTCCATCAGATCTCGGTCGAGCATGTGAAGACGTTGGGCATCTACTAACCCAACACATAGTTCATGTAGTCACGAAAGAAGAATCTCCATATAGACTGTCCATTGTGCATGAGGGGTGTCATCGATAAAGTGTGCGATTAGATTCCATGACTGGAGATAGACTTCCTTTCTATACTCTTCATCTGAGGTCATTTTGTACTAGTCCTCAGGGTTGGAAGTCTCGTACTTAGGGAACGTTCCCAAGAACTCGTCATCAGGGTCCACATCTGCTGTCTGATTAGGTATGGAGGGACCCAGGTTGTCTGAATGATCTTCATCGTTGGATCCCAATTTAATGATCACAAGCACATCCCTGCTAGTGGTCCCACCAATGGTCTGGAGCATCACGACTTGGTTGGTCGGGATATCCAGCTCCACGACCACCAGCATTCCCTTGGGAGAAGCGCTACAATGAAATACAATCGAACCTCACCAAGGCAGCCCACACCATTTGAAGAATTTTACATGCCAAAAATGCATTGATTTCAGTTATCTTGGTCAAAGGGTGGCACTCATGTTTTTGTAAGGGAGAATTTCATATATCAAATTCTTAGTATCGATCCTAGGTTTTTGTTGTAGATACTCAGAGGCGTGGCCCTCTGTATATTTTTAGAAGTTATGAAAACTCTGGAAGATCCACATCAGGTATTTTGGCTTAGCTGTACATGATAATCTCCATAGCAACAGACGCAGATCCTGAAGGCCCAGCATGTACATCCACTGAGGGACGAGAATGGGTTCTATGGATGAGGTCCTCCTTCACATTTCAAATGATTAGTGACGATTCCAAAAAAACTTGGAAGAAAACCCTGAGGAAGGGGCTTAAAATATTACCTCAAGGGCCTCTGCCTGTTCTTCAAGATCCGGGTCATGGTCACCAACTTCCCCCTCCTCCTATGGCCTCTAACTACCAGCCTCTTCCTCCAAGAGGACTCGAACGATTCTTCTGAATGACAGAATCACTCACTCATTTAAGCAGACGACAACTACAGCGGATCCATTCGATCCAAAAACACCTCACCCGACATGACATTAGACGTGGAACACTTCAAGAGTGCACGATGTCCTCCAACACGGCCAAGTATTGCTCCGACTCCACCTAGTAAACTGCAATTTCAGCCCTGATAGGGAAAATACCAGCAAGTCAATCCTGAGATATTTCATGTGTTACCACATATCGGACATGCTAATAAATTTCTTGTTGACATCCCAGATGTCCCAAGCCTCTGGGAAGACAACATTCTCCAACATGTCAATGTAGCACAACTGCTTCCCCGGATCCTGGGTGGATATTCTACATAATCAACTTGGTGGTATCTCCTCAGGAATACCCTGTTCTTCTGGGACTATCGGGTCTGCTGCCATTGCTGGATCTGTTGCCGCTGCCTCCCCCACAACCGGTGTGGGCTTCGCCGCCACGGAATCCCCACCACCGTGTGATGTACATGTCACCTTCCGACCCCAGCCTCAATGATGGGGAGGCGCACCATCACCAGCCCGAACTGTTGGCTGCTTCAGTATCTCCCCTAGGTAGGCCGCCTCTCAGATTTTGGCATACTCCTCCACCACCAAGAAGATGGAGGTGGGAGGAGGTAGCTCATTCGGTATCATCCCATCTTCCCATGTAAAAATGCGGCACATATTCCTCATCACACATAGATGATCCTCGTAGTGGAAAACTAAATAGACATGCAGGGTAATTCGATGCATACATCAAAATTGCCTAGCGAATCGGCGTAGGGTGTATGACTCGCAGTGAGGCGCACAGTCTACTCTTACCACCAAGACTCCACCATGAAAGGAAAAGAGAGAGGACCAGTGCTCTTCCATTCCATGGAAATCATTAGTAAAAACACCCATTGGCAGTGAGAACTGATCAATATTGAACTCCTCTACCTTCCAGACATGGTTCTGTACTCCATGCATAGTCAGCTTGGCTGGAAAGCTCCCTACAGACTACAAGATACATGGGTGGAAGTTCAATCCTAGAGGAGAGATGGGGTTCAGATATTCATAGTCTCCCCTAACATGCACCGCACTCCACCCATGCATGTGGTGGAATGGCCTGTATATCCTATATGGTTTCTTCCCCTCACTAATATGCCACAAAATCATGTACATCTTGGAAAGCATCCAGATTCCAAGGTTGAACTGCCCACCTGTCGCCAACATGGACACCATGATAAATGTTCTTGGTCACACACCCATGATTGTATCCCTCACCTGTAGGATTCAACCACAAATGAGAGCTGTGATGAATGATGACATCCAGACTACCTGCTGCTGCCTGGTGCTGAAATGAAATCCCCAATACTTACAATAGATATCCTCCAATATCCTCTAATAAAAGATCACCTTTCCCTATTGAGCCCCGTTCGGGCAAGCTCGAGGACTCACTGGAAACTTCCAATCATTCAAAAAGTTCTGAAACTGCTGGAACAACTATCTAATGCGAACGTCTCTCACTACTTCCTTGTCCCCTCCCAGCACCATCCCCATCAACTCCATCTCCAGCAGTAGCATTTCCTTCAGATCCTCCCAAACACCCATAACAAGAATAAATTCATCATACATCACCCCAGTATCGGGATCCCTGAAATCTGATGCACATCCAATAAACTATTTCCAACCTTCCCATGGGGTAAGTGAAAGGTATTTTTCCATGACGAACACCTACTCAACAAATCTATCCTTAGCTGCAACGGTTGATAGATATAGAATTAGGAGGCCCAAGCCTCCTCATACAGGCTCACTCTCCTGAGTTCTACCCTGAACTATTAACATGAGTCACTTACTCAGTAGGCCTAGTCCCAATCATCTGTAATGTTTCTGCCCTGGTGTAGATGCCACTCATCAGACCATCCCTTCCTTGGGATCCTTAGGGATACCTTCAGGTTCCTCTAGTACAATAGGGGGATGTCTCTGACTACAATTCTTTAACAGTAACATCATTCATATGATTGTAAAGGAAATCAGAAATAAAAGGCATGAAGCCTTCCCAGGCATGGCCACCAGCTACCCTGAACCACTAGTGTTGGCACGACGTGCCCCTGAACGAGTAAGATGGCTCATCCCTATTTTCTTCAGAAATGAAGACGTCATCCTTTAGCCCAAATTCATATAGAGGTAGCCTCTTAAATAGTATATAATTCATTTGGATTTCTGATAGAAGATTCTCTAACGAATCATGGTTAGAGTGGCTCTGTACCAACTCCTCAATGACCAAGCTATTTTCCATCTCCTCCCTTCGGGCAGCATCTGCAAGGACCACCTGGAAGCCTCTTTGTGACCAATTCCGTTTTTTAATTGTGGACACTTTTCATCCCTTTTCGCGAAGACCTTTTTTGGAGTTCATTCATTGATACTATTCATGAAACATGGTACCAACAACATAACCACTAAGCCTTGCACCGACCTTCAGATTCCAGCCACAGAGCCACCGTCACAAAGTCAAAGACTCGATGTGCGCTGTGATGTGAAGGCTTGATTCACATAGAGAGATCAATAAGCATGAAAAGATTTCCTAATTGAGAGCACTAAAACCCAAAATAATGTAGAAGGGGAGAAAATGGAGGTTATATCCCCTATTTATAGCTGAGGACCCCTAGTACTTTGCGACACGTCGAACCGCGGTAAACATTGCAGTGCGCTTAGCGAGCCCATTGCCAATCCACATCACAAGACTCCTTCCTGAGTCCTCTTCGAAATGATGAGGTATTTTAGTGATTAAGCCTCGTACTTTGATCCTCTATTTCACTTTAGTTCTTAGTCAATGGGGGGAGGGGTATTTTTTAGCACTAAAATTTGAGAAGAAAAAGACCTATTAGAAAAGATTATAAGCTTCCTCTCAATGAACAATCGCAGAGCTACTGGGGCCCCGCGGCTGGTTTACAGCTCTTCCTTTTTGTACTTACTACGGAGAAATAATGTGGGTGGCTCCGCAAACCCCTTTTAAGTCCACGAACCCACATTAGAGCAAAGAGGAGAGAATCTCTATGAACCCCATTGAAGTTTGTGATCCCACCACGGAGCAGGTAGGTGGGATGCTTCACAAACCCCTTTGACATTCACAAACCCGCCATTGAGAGAGGTAGCGGGATGCTCTGCAAACCCCATGGACGTCCACGAACTACCGTAGAGTGAGCTATGGCTTCGCTCTGAGTGATCTCTGCTCCACAGTGCCTCTTGCCTATAAATACCAGGCTCCCCACAAGCCTAATGGATGAATCCTCCGACCATTCACCTTCTGATATCCCATTTAGAGAAGCAATTTCTGTTATGCGAACCATGATATTTTCAAGGTACTTTTTCATCATGAAGTGCCATCCCCTTTGTATGAATTCCAACCCGATTTAAAGAGGGATTCCCTTCATAGAGCCCACGAGCCACTGCCAAGGAATGAGATCCCAAATGGGACTCGGCCCTTCCTGGAGCTCTCATTCTTAACGAAGCACCATTCCTCCACATGCTACCTGCATGATAATGTAGTTTCACTGTCCCTCACGAATAATACTACATTAAAATGCCTAATTACTAGGCTTGGACACTTCACATCATGATGTTCCCCCTTCACGAGAGATCCTCCACTACATGGAGCACCAGATCTTCACATTCCTTCTACATATGAACCCCTTTGATCTGCAACTCCTGGCCCCTCAGGTTTGCACGAAGAAATTTCAAGGTCCCTTGGTTGGTGTTTACCATTGCGTTTCATCACCTCATGCTTATTTTAATGGACACACTAAAATATATTGTTTCTTCTCATAGCCATGCTAACATGGACCCCTCAATGAATCACTCCATAACACGCCATCACAATGGCATTGCTGATTCCTTCCCTTTTACAAGGTTCGGTAGGTATTGGTTATGTATGTCCAAGGGTTTCAGAGTGCATCCCTCTCATTTGAGTTGCAGGATGTTAAATTTCTAAGCACCTTCTTCCTCAGCACATGACATTAAACTGTGACCTCACCTGTGCACCGTACATGGGGTTCCTCCACCGTGGACATTCTGGATGCCCACTGGTCTCTATGAGAGTGAAATAATTCCTCACATGGAATGAGGTCCTCATTATTAGAGTGGTTTTTATTTTCTAGGAAAGGGAAACCACCTTGGTTTAAGCACATAACATTTCTTGCGGGAGGTAGCACCCCTACTTATACTCTCTTCCTCGATTCTAAATCCCTCTCTCTTTGGGATTTTCCACTACTCGGGCCTCCACCTTGGTGTAAGACCCAATATTAATTACTTGGGGCCATGGATCATGCGTAAAACCATATTTGCTCTTTGGGAAGCTAATAACATGTAATCCCCACTCCACTTCCCCTGGACGCACCATTCGTGACGTGGTCGTAAAGTCCTTGCTCCCTCTTGTTTCTCAAACCAAGCATGACTCACATGGGCTTAGAGTAAGCATTGACCATGACATCCTCTCTAAGATTCCTATATTTTGAGTTCCACACACCTAATATAAACTATGTGGTCTTTGATCCCTATCTCTTATATAGGGTACGTAGGAAGCCTCCCTGAGGTTCAAGCCCAACACCCACTAGTCCCGACCATCTTCACGTCGGTTCCCACTCCATCTGAACTACATGGAATTCGATTCTTTCTAGGTCATGGTACATAGTAAGCCTCCATGAGGTTCAAGAACAACCCCCATTGGCCCCAAAAATCTCCTCGTTGGTTCACTAAAAACCCATAGAACAACATGGTCTTTGATCCTTATCTCTTAGACATGGTACGTAGCAAGCCTCTTTGAGGCTCCACCCCAACCAGCGGTAAGATGTTGTGACCCCAATTAGTGGTAAGCTGTTGTCAACCCCAATCATCAGTAAGTCATTGTGACGACAACCAGTTGTAAGTCGTTGTGACCCCAATCAGCAATATGCTATTTTCACCCCAAGTAGTCGTAATCCATTGGCTCATAATTAGTGATAATTCGTTGTAAACCCCTGTTAGTGGTAAGTCATTGTCAACCACATTAGTGGTAAGACATTGTCACACCAATTAGCGGTAAGGCATTGTCACCCCAATTGATGGTATGCCATTGAAGTCCCCAATTGATGGAAATCCATCATCAGATGAACTACGTGGACTCTGATTCCCTACCATAGGGTTACATAGGAAGCCTTCCAGAGGTTATCTTATCACTCATGAATCATCCTAATCAATCCCTCATGCCTATGTGTTTCAAGAAGGTCATTCCACAACCCCAAGGTTCCACTTCCTCCAATTCCCTTCTACACATCTATTCTCAAGTGCCACCTCTTCAAGTGTCCCATCATCCAACCGAACTATGATGTCATTGATTCCCTTCTATGAGGATACACAAGAAGTCACTTCAAGGATCAATCCCAACACTGCGGTTTTCCTCAAGTATGTTCCATCTTGTTCTCTATTCAATTAATTAAAAATTATATCATCCATCATGATTCTTACCCGGGTCGCCACATCATTATGGGATTAGACCACCTCATTCCCCATTCCCTTTAACAACAATCGGGATGCTAACCACACGTTAGCCCCAACATCAGTGTTCCCTCCATGGGTTAGACCCATATGATCTACTCTAATCAGTGTTCTGATAAGTCTGATCTGTCTCCTCTAAATGTTAAAATTAGGGCATACCCTGTGTTAAATATGGGATTATTGTAACACCCCTTGCTTCTGCGGCACTCTTCTCTTTGAATAATGTGATAGCATGTGTTGTACGCAACACCGAGTTCTAACACACCATAACTAATCAAACTAGCCTTTACGAATAGTAATACCTACTTTTTAAAATTATATATATTTTATATTTTAAAATGGACTTAATTTTTGGATTCGGAATATCGAATTTAGCCTAAGGTGAAATTTTGGTACTTTTCAGATAACTCTAATATTTTGATGAATAGTGAAAATTGCTAAATTTTAATAAAAAACAACTTTTTTATTCAAAATAATTTATATTGATAAATAATGAATTTGATTAGTTTAAAGGTATATTTAGAATATATTTATACCATTTAATACAATGTTGGTCATTGGACATAATTTCACAATAAAACCGAACATATACAAGTATCAATCTTTTGACAGTTATTATGTCTTAAAAACATGCTTTTTATGTTGACAGCGGGAATTAATTTTAAATTAACTTCTGACACTTCTGTGTTTTGAATTTGGAATAATGGATTCCATATTTAGAATCAGGATTTTCAAATTGTGAAAATAGGTAACTTTTATTTTTAGGCATTTTGAATAATTGCTTCGGTAAATATTTTATTTACCGTGGTTAATGGGTAAATCCAGGAAATAAAGGTTAAAAAATAATATTATAATAATAATAAATTACCCTAAAACATGTCCTAAACTTATTGGTTGACACAAGTTCGACCATAGGCCTATTTGGGTCGATTTTGGGACCCCATGGTGCCACTTGTAAGTGATAGGGACACTTTATTTTAATTAAGTTAAAATGAATACCAAAATGACACAAGCATATATCCTTTAGACGTACAGTTTTTACATAGGGTTATATATGATGGATTTGAGACTAAAAATATTCATTAGAAATCTAAAAGCATTTCCTACATAATTGTAATTTTATTTTTAGACATTAAATAATTTTATTTATATATGACACAATGGTGATGCAGTAATTACCATAATAGTGAAAAATTAAAATGATTGATATTCTAGATACCCAAATAAATATAATTTGTGACATTTTATGAATTACAATAATTTTATATGTTAATACGACATGTTAGTAATGATTTAATTAATTATTTTCTATGTAATAATTCTGTTATGATTTTTACAAAAATCAATTATTGAATAGTTTCAAAATTTACATAAAAGAGTTTTTAAAACAAATAGTATATTATTAATTGATATTAAATTCTTAAAAATCTAAGGTTTGGCCAAGAGATTATTTCATGATCGTTTTATCATTAATGGACCACTTGGGGGTCTCTTGGATGTATATAGTATGTTTATTAACCATATAATAAAAAAATACAAAGAGACATTGTAAAAGTGAATCTAATTAACTAAGATTTAATACTTAAAGATAGTGTTAATATAGTAAGCAAAACCTATCTAAATTCTATTGATATAGTGGTTTTCGACCCATCCCCATCTTAAACTTTAAATAATCAACTTTGGAACTATTATAAACTGAATATGAATTTATTATAAATTAATATTTCTAGCATTTCCAAAGGTGCCCCTCACCCCTCTTATAAAAGGGCACACCCCCTTCTCATTACTTCACACTTTCAAAGCCTTTTGGTTTGGCCAAACTCTGCCCAAATACTCTCTCAACATTCCTAAATTCATCCTATAGTCCTTTATTTTGTCATAAAGCCATCTTAAGGAGCACTTTTGATCAAATCAAAAGGAAGAACCCAAAGAAGAGGTATTGATTTCACCACCCTTTTTCAAGTTCCTTTCTTCTTCCACTTCCTCATCCTTTGTTGTTACCATTCGAAAATAATAACTCATGTATCATATATATACTGTGATGTTTTTATAAATATGGTACAACCATATTCAGTATTCTATCCATCCTTTGAATAACATGTCACCATACGTGCGTACGTACGGCTTACCGTCTCCACGTCATGGTGTAATTGTTATTCAATAAATTATTATTTGGATGTGTATAATAATGATTTTTAATTCATGTATATAATAACTGTAACATGATAATGATTAGGTATATATTATATACCATCCAATTATATATTATTTTAATATCAAAAGAATGATATTGTCGCTCGTGCGTACGTACGGACTACCGTCTCCCGGAACGCGATGAGATTCATTATCCATCGTATCCATTCAAGTATAATTCTCATTTGATGATTAATAATAGTATCTAAGGACTTGATATAATTTTGGATACGATTATGATACAACCTATCCATTAGAAACATGGCTTACGTTACAAAACATATAATAGAAAACGAGTAAGTTAACTCCTGAAACAACGATAATACTAAGATATTATTAACAAATCATTGTTAAAAGATCATATATGATATCATATTAATGTATACGATTCTTGTATAATTTAATAACAATAATTTCACCATTAAATAAGAGTTTAACCTACCCCAACCATGGAAAAGTACAAGGTAAGGGTTTATTTCGCAATCTCTTCATTATATGAGGTTGTTTATACGTAATAATCTACTGGGATCTCTTTATCATCCACATCCATGTTTCTTAAAAATGAATTTCAAAACATTTTTACGATTTACTATAATATGGGTTAAAGTCATTTATACCCTTGTTTGAAATTTTATAATAGTTTTATATATGAATCTTTCCATCATTTTCCAAACAAGGTGCTTTTTAACCTTTTCGACAAAATTAAGGTAAGAATGTTTTTTTAACTTATACGGTGGGTGCGGCTACTTTCCATCGTTATAAAATCGTTGAAGCTTACCTTAAAATATTATAAGAATATTTTCAAAGAAAATGTTTTATTTTATAAATATATGACTCTTAAATGATTACAAAATAGAAAGAGATATTTCCATAAAAATAGTTTTGATTTCATCTATATCAACATCCTTTGATGGATCTTACACTTATTTGATGTTGATTTATTATGAAAAAAAACTCTATATTGTATTGAAGGTTTTGTGATATGTTTGACTATGGATGTGTTATTTTTATACCATTAATGGTTTATGGATGAAGTATTTACATTTCGTATGATAGTTTTAATACGAATGTTTTTGTTATGTTTAAAACTTTTCATATGGGAATGCATTGGACTTAATATGTGATGGGTGGAGCCCGCTATAGCTCCTTGATGCATCGGTAGGTCTCATGAGACAAACTAGTGTCTTGGCGCAAGGCCTTGACAAAATCTTATTTGTAGTCTTGGCACGAGGCCTTGGCTATGTGGTTATGATAGTCTGGCATTATGCATTCCATCATTATGAAAGTGGTTATTGATATTGCATGTGATTATTCGATTAGTAGAATATCCATGTGAATAATTAAATGGAATTATTTTATTTTATTTTTTCCATACTATGTTGATGTTCAAGTTAAAAATTCTTTTTTTTAAGTTATACATTGCCTTAAATGTTTATTCTTATTTATGACAGTTTTCTCTATATTGTTACCCTTACTAGGCATTTGAGCTCACCCCTTCTCTATGTTTTATTTTTCCCAGGATGTGAAGAAGTAATTTATGAATGACCTGTTGGGATAGTATGTGGGGATATGAGTGTGGAATATGGAGACTATATTGTTGTTGTTTTCATTTTTATCATGTAATGTAAAACATTATGAATATATCCAGTGTTTCCAAGGCTACTAAACCGATCGGTCTTTCGAGATTTGATCTTTCTCGGGATCATGCCAATGTTATGTAATAATGCACCAACTCTGGGTCACTGGGGTCGGGTCGTTATAGTTGGTATCAGAGGAATTTTAGTACAAACCTTGGAAGCTAGATTTAAATAAACTCTGATTAGAGCACGTAGACCTTAGATGAACGTTGAGGATTAGTATAGAAGAACTTCTTAGAATTTTGGAATTGTAGAGATTTTGTGAGTTTTCCGAGAAATACGTCTCTATCTGGATACGATCAGGTAGAGTCGGCTCTGGCATAGATGTACCTAGGGGTAAAACCCGAAAACACCGCTTTGAGCTAGACTCGATCGGGAACTGGTGCACGACAACGGGCCTTGCTGCACTCTTGGATACGACACTCCCGGGGGATATACTTACGATAACTATCATTTTCCTTACAAATCATTATGAAGGGTTTATGAGTATATACTTCCTCAAAGAAAACATTTTTATGATATGTATTATATCCATAAATAGTTCAATTTATGTTAAGTGTTTTATAAGCATGGAATTATGTATTTTGATTCATAAACTGATCTAGTTTATGCCATTGTTTAGAAATGGCATCTAGTGGAAGAAATGGAAACTGTATCAATGCACACCCTCCATGTAGGGTTTTCCCTCCTACTCAAGATAATTATAGTGGAGCTGGGGATGCAACTGGTGCCGATCAGCTAATCACCATACTGGGACAACTCACTTAGGTTATGAATAATAACCTTACCTGTATGGAGCACCCAGATCCGCAGCGTGGAGGATCAATGATAGATCGATTCATGAGGCAACAACCACCAACGTTCAATGGGAGTACAAATCCCTTAGTAGGTGAGAAATGGATAAATTCCCTAGAGAAATTATTTCAGGCTTTGGGGAGTAATGAAAGGGAAAACGTTATCCTTGCAGTTTACCGACTCACTGGAGATGCTGATCAATGGTGGTTATTGATTCAAAATACGAAGGAAGGTGATGAAGTATCAAATATGGAATTGGGGGGAGTTCAAATTTCTGTTTTTAGAAAATTACTTTCCTCGCGACCATCGAGCAGATATGGAAAGGCAATTTCTCAGTCCGAGACAAAAGGAGGATGATAATGTCATAAAGTATGAGGGTAACATTACAACGTTAGCCAGGTATGCTTGAGATTATATACATAACCCAAGAAGAAATATTAATCGTTTCTTTGATGGGTTGAAACCATTTCTCCATTGAGCATTAGTCTCACAATCCTTCTCAACGTACGAAGAAATTGTCTCAGGTGCTATCAAGACTGAAAAGGATTTCTCTAAGTCTTTTGAATTTAATGAAAATCAAGAGATGAAGAGACCTGCTGATCAATCTTGGAATGGAAATAAGTGGACGAAGAGAAAGGTTGAATATCCATCCTGTGGTAAATGAGATAAGAAACTCCCTGGTACTAGCTTGAAGGGAACAAGAGTCTGTAACAAGTGTGGTGAAAAAGGCCACCAAACTCGTGATTGCAAGGGGAAGAAAGAAGCTACCAATGTTCAGTGCTACAATTGCAGGGAGATGGGGCATTATGAAAATTAATTTCCTAATCATTAGGAGAAGTTACCTCAGAAAAGGCCATGGTATCAAGGACAAGCTTATGATATCCCTACTGCTGAGGTAGATGCTCCGAAAGACGTGGTGGCAGGTAATTTAATGGTTTTCTCAAGCTTAGAAAATGCATTTTTTGATTCTGGATCATCACATTGATTCATGTCAGCCCAATTTTCTAAGAAAATTAGATATTTCCAATTTGAATTAACAAGGTAGTTGTCAGTTAAAACTCCTAATGGAAGTATCATTGCAACAAAGTTTTGGGAATCAGTCCCCATTAGAGCACATAAATGTTCTTTATCTACTGATATCATCGTCTTACCTATGATTGAGTTTGATATAATCCTCGGTATGGATTGGATTTCGGATTATGATGTGAAGATTTTTTGTAAGAATAAACAGGTCATGATTCTTGATGATGATGATAAGGAACACCTTATCTTTAGAGCAGAATTGTCACCACCTAATTATTTTTTATATCAACCCCCAGTAGCTCCACTAAATTCAATTATTGGGAAGGAAGAGAATGAAATGACTATGGGTGAGGAAAGGAATGTTCAAATAGAGGATGTACCTGTTGTTAAAGAATATGTAGATGTATTTCCGAAAGAATTACTTGGACATCCTCCAGAAAGAGAAGTTGAGTTTTCCATTGATTTAATTCCTGGATCAAGGCCTATATCGAAGACCCCTTATAGAATGGCCACTGTAGAATTAGTTGAACTAGAGAAACAACTAGAGGAATTTAGTAATAAGGGATTTATTCTCCCTAGTGTTTCTCCATGGGGAGCCCCTGTTCATTTTGTTAAAAAGAAAGATGGATCTATGAGGTTATGTATCGACTATAGGGAGATCAATGCTATAACAATAAAGAACAAGTATCCCCTACCTCGCATTGATGATTTATTTGACCAACTGTATAGAGCTCAATACTTTTCAAAGATTGACCTTCGATTTGGATACCATCAGTTGTGTGTGAAGAAGGACGACATTCCGAAGATAGCATTTCATACCAGGTACGGGCATTATGAGTTTACAGTAATGCCTTTTGGATTGACTAATGCACCCTCTGTATTAATGGATCTGATTAATAGAGTTTTCAAGGAGTATCTTGATGAATTTGTGGTGGTATTTATTGATGATATCTTGGTATACACCAAAAGCTATGAAGATCATGAAAATCACTTGCGCATTTTCCTAAAGAATCTGAGAAGACATGAATTATATGGGAAGTTTAGCAAGTGTGATTTCTGGCATCAAGAGATTTATTTTCTTGGCCATATTATCTCTAAAGATAGAATCTCTGTTGATCCTTCTAAGACCAAGGCAATCAAATAATGTCCAGCACCGATGAGTATAACTGAGGTACGTAGTTTTATTAGTTTAGCATGTTATTATCGATGTTTCATCAAGAATTTTGACCGGTTGGCTAACCCATTAACACACCTCACACGTAAAGGGGTTAAATTTGTTTGGACAAAAGAGTGTGAATAATGCTTCGATGAAATGAAGAGAAGATTAGTCAATTATCCTATATTGACTCTACCATCGAGGAATGATGGGTTCATTATTTAAAGTGATGCATCGAAGAAAGGACTTGGTTGTGTCCTTATGAAGAATGATAGAGTTATTTCCTATGCATCACGACAGTTAAAAACTCATGAACAAAACTATCCTACTCATGATCTCGAGTTAGCAGCTGTGATATTTTCTTTGAAGATATGGAGGAACTACCTCTATGGTGAGAAATGTGAGATTTATACTGATCAAAAGAGTCTGAAGTATATTTTCTCACAAAAAGAACTCAACATGAGGAAAAGGAGATGGATTGAATTACTCAAGGATTATGATTGTAAGATACACTACCACCCGGGGAAAGAAAACAAGGTAGCAGATGCTTTGAGCAGAAAAGAACATGGAGTTTTGAACGTGATGAGAATTGAAAGGGATCTAATTTTGATTGATCTAGTGAAGATGGACATGGGAATAACCAGGGAAGGTGAAACATCAATGCTTTTTCAAATGGTTTCCAAAACCTCTTTACTAGAAAGGATTAAGAGTTCTCAGACTGATGATTAAGAATTTCAAAATAATATTAAAGATGTGAATGATGGGAGATTGAGAGTCTTTGTGTATGAAGATGGAATTTTGAAATTCAGGAATAGACATTGTGTTCCCGATATACCTGATCTAAAAATGGAATTGCTAGATGATGCTCATAGTTCCAATTTCTCTATACAACCCGGGAGCACCAAAATGTATAGAGATTTGAAGGAACATTTTTGGTGGGACAATATGAAGATGGAGATTGCTGATTTTGTGTCAAGATGTATAGTTTGTCAATAAGTGAAAGCTGGATGGCAACACCCTGGTGGATTCATGCAACCTCTTCCCATACCGGAGTGGAAATGGGACAATATTACGATGGAATTTTTCACGGGGCTACCAAAGACTCCTAGAAGGAACGATGTAATATGGGTTATTGTTGATCTTCTTACCATGTCAGCACATTTTCATACTATAAAAGAAGATCTATCACTTGAACAACTAGCAAGACTATATATTAATGAAGTAGTGAGACTTCATGGAGTACCCCTATCGATTGTTTCTGATCGTGATCCTCGTTTTACATCAAGATTCTGGAAAAGTCTTCAGAAATCCCTGGATAATGAACTTCATTTGAACACTACAAACCACTCTCAGTCAGATGGACAATTAGAACGGACTATTTAAACCTTATAAGACATGTTGAGATCTTGATCACTTGACTTTCAGGGTATGTGGGATCAATATTTACCTTTGGTAAAATTTCCTATAATAATAGCTTTCATTCGAGTATTCAGATGACACCATATGAAGCGTTATACAGAAAGAGATGCCGCACACCAACCTGTTGGGCTGACGTTGGTGAATGAAAACTTTTAGGTCCAGAACTAGTGGAGGAAACAATGGAAAACGTGAAGGTAATCCAAAATCACATCAATGCTGCTCAATGTTGGCAGAAGAGCAATGTCGATAATGGAAGGAAGGATTTTGAATTTCAAGTAGGTGATCATGTTTTCCAAAAGGTATCTCCATGGAATAGAGTCATACCTTTTGGTATGAAAGGTAAATTGAGTCCTAGGTACATCAGACCTTTCGAAATTATAGAATGATTTGGGGCTGTAGCTTACCGATTGGCAATGCCGCCAAGTCTCTCCAAAGTTCACGATGTGTTCCACGTATCTCTATTGAGGAAATACATGCCTGACCCAACACATGTACTCACCTATGAGGAATTAGAACTAGAACCCAATCTGTCTTATTGCGAAGAGCCCGTCAGGATTCTTGATACGAGAGAACAAGTACTGCGAAACCGGACAACGCGTCTGGTAAAAGTTTTGTGGAGAAACCATAAGATGGAAAAGGCAACGTGGGAACCCAAGGAACTTATGATGAAGAACCACCCGAGTCCTTTCATGCGATAATATTCTATAAATTTTTAGGATGAAATTATTTGAAGGAGGGGATAATGTAACACCTAAAGCATCTACAGTACACTTCTCTTTGAATAATGTGATAGCGTGTGTTGTACGCAACACCGAGTTCTAACACACCATAACTATTGAAACTAGCCATTATGAATAGTAATACCTACTTTTTATATTTATATATATTTTATATTTCAAAATGGACATCATTTTTGTATTCGTAATATCGAATTTAGCATAAGGTGAAATTTTGGTACTTTTCGGATAACATTAATATTTTGATGAATAGTGAAAATTACTAAATTTTAATTAAAAACAACTTTTTTAATCAAAATAATTTATATTGATAAATAATGAATTTGAGTGTTTTTAAAGTATATTTAGAATATATTTTTACCATTTAATACAATTTTGGTCATTGGACATAATTTCAAAATTAAACCCAACATAAACAAGTATCAATCTTTTGAAAGTTAATATATCTTAAAAACACGATTTTTGTTTTGACAGCGGGAATTAATTTTCAATTAATTTCTGCCACTTCTGTGTTTTGAATTTGGAAAAATGGATTCCATATTTGGAATCAGGATGTTCAAATTGTGTAAATAGGTAACTTTTATTTTTAGACATTTTGAATAATTACTTCGGTAAATATTTTATTTAACATGGTTAAAGGGTAAATCCGGTAAATAAGGGTTAAAAAAATAATATTATAATAATAAAAAATTATCCTAAAACATGTCCTAACCTTATTGGTTGATACAAGTTCGACCATAGGAATCTTTGGGTCGATTTTGGGACCCCATGGTGCCACATGTAAGTGATAGGGACACTTTATTTTAATTAAGTTAAAATGAATACAAAAATGACACAAGCATATATCTTTTAGAAAAACAATTTTTACATAGGGTTATATATTTAGATTTTCGACTATAAATATTCATTAGAAATATAAAAATATTTCCTACATAATGGTATTTTTATTTTTAGCCATTAAATAGTTTAATTTATATATGGCACAATGGTGATGCAGTAATTACCATAATAGTGAAAAATTAAAATGATTGATATTCTAGATACCCAAATAAATATAATTTGAGACTTTTAATGAATTAAACTAATTTTCTAAGTTAATATGACATGTTAGGAATTATATAATTAACTTTTTGAGAAGTAATCATTCTGTTATGTTTTTTACAAAAATCAATTATTGAATAGTGTCAAAATTAACATAAAAGAGTTTTTAAAACAAATACTATATTATTAATTGATATTAAATACCTAAAAATCTAAGGCTCGGCCAAGAGAATTATATCATGATATGTGTATCATTAATGGACCACTTGGGGGTCGCTTGGATGTATATATTAGGTTTATTAACCATATATTATAAAAATACAAAGAGACATTGTAAAAGTGAAACTAATTAACTAAGATTTAATACTTAAAGATAGGGTTAATATAGTAAGCCAAACATGTCTAAATTCTATTGGTTGAGTATTTTTAGACCCATCCCCAACTTAACCTTTAAATAATCAACTTGGGAACCATTATAAACCGAATATTAATTTATTATAAATTAATATTTCTAGCTTTTCCAAAGGTGCCCCTCACCCCTCTTATAAAAGGGCACTCCCCCTTCTAATTAATATACACCTTCAAAGCCTTTTGGTTCGGCCAAACTCTACCAAATACTCTCTCAAATTCCCTCACTTTATCCTATAGGCCTTCCTTTAGTCAGAAATCCAACTTAAGGAGCCCTTTTGATCAAATCAAAAGGAAGAACCCAAAGAAGAGGTAATGATTTCACCACCATTTTTCAAGTTCCTTTCTTCTTCCACTTCATCTTCCGTTGTTGTTACCATTCTAAAATAATAACTCTAGTATCATATATATACTATGAAGTTATTATAAATATGGTACAACCATATTTAGTATTCTATCCATCCTTTGAATAACATGTCACCATACGTGCGTATGTACGGCTTACCGTCTCCACGTCGTGGTGTAATTGTTATTCAATAAATTATTATTTGGATGAGTGTAATAATGATGTATAATTCATTTAAATATTAAATGTAACATGATAGTGATTGGGTATATATGATATACTATCCAATAATATTTTATTTTAATATCAAAAGAATTATATTTTCGCTCGTGCGTACGTACGGACTACCATCTCCACGAACGCGATGAGATTCCTTCTCCATTGTATCCATTCAAGTATAATTCTCATTTGATGATTAATAATAGTATCTAAGGACTTGATATAATTCTGGATATGATTAATATAAAACCTATCCATTGCAATCTTGTCTTACGTAACAAAACATATAAAAGAAAACAAGTAAGTTAACACCTGAAACAACGATAATACTAAGATATTATTAACAAATCAATGTTAAAAGATCATATATGATATCATATTAATGTATATGATTCTTGTATAATTTAATAAAAATTATTTCACCATTATACATTATGTTAACCTACCCCAACCAATGAAAAGTACAAGGTATGGTTTTATTTCTCAATATCTTCATTATCTGAGGTTGTTTATACGTAATAATCTACAAGGATCTCTTTATCATCCACATCCATGATTCTTAAAAATGAATTTCAAAACATTTTTACTATTTACTAGAATATGGGTTAAAGTCATTTATAACCTTATTTGACTTTTTATAAGAGGTTTATAAAGGAATCTTTCCGTCGTTTTCCAAACAAGGTTCTTTTTAACCTTTTTGACAAAATTAAGGTAAGAATGTTTTTTTAACTTATACGGCGGGTGCGGCTATGTTCCGTCATTATAAAATCTTCGAATCTTACCATACAAGTTTATAAGAATTTTTCCTAAGAAAATGTTTTATTTTATAAATATATGACTCTTAAATGATTTCAAAATAGAAATAGATATTTCTCTAAAAAGAGTTTTGATTTCATCTATGTCAACATCCTTTGATGGATTTTACGCTTATTTGATGTTGATTTATTATGAAACAAAACATCTATATTGTATTGAAGGTTTTGTGATATGTTTGACTGTGGATGTGTTATTTTTATACCATTCATGGTTTATGGATGAAGTATTTACATTTCGTATGCTAGTTTTAATACGAATGTTTATGTTATGTCTAAACATTTTCATATGGGAATGCGTTGGACTTAATATGTGACAGGTAGAGCCCTCTATAGATCCTCGATGCATTGGTAGGTCTCATGAGACAAATTAGTGTCTTGGTACAAGGACATGACAAAATCTTGTCTTGGCACGAGGCCTGGGCTATGGGGTTATGATAGTTTGGCATTATCATTCCATCATTATGAAAGTGGTTATGGATATTTCATGTGATTATTCAATTAGTAGAATATCCATGTGAATAAGTAAATGGCATTATTTCATTTTATTTTTTCCATACTATGTTTAAGTTCAAGTTTAAAAGGATTTTGTTTTAAGTTATACATTTTCTTAAATGTTTATTCTTATTTATGAAAGTTTCCTCTATATTGTTATCCTTTCTGGGAATTTGAGCTCACCCCTTTTCTATGTTTTATTTTTCACAGGATGTGAAGAAGTAATTTAGGAATGACCTGCAGGGATAGTATGTAGGGATTTGAGTGTGGAATATAGAGACGATATTGTTCTAGTTTTCATTTTTATGATGTAATGTAAAACATTATGAATATATCTAGTATTTCAAAGGCTACTAAACTAATCGGCCTTTGAGATTTGATCTTTCTTTTGATCATGCCAATGTTATGTAATAATGCACCGACTCTGGGTCACTGGGGTCGGGGCATTACAAAGATGAGGAAAACCTCAGATACATGCCTATGGCATTTAATTATCTTTGTACAATGCGGGATGCATCAGGACTCCAAACCCATGAGAACCATTATAATAAGGGGAATAAACCCAGACGCACTACTGTTATAGTGTCCAGACATTCCAGTGATGTACATCGTGATTACTTCATCGACCAAAGGGTTCTTTATTAACCAAAACCATTGGAATATCCCAACATAAGCAGTTCAATTAACTAGTATCCATGAAGACATAGAACTTTGAAGAGTTTCATGATCAATGTCTTAGTCTATAAGGAGACCCAAATGAGGTGGCGAGTTTCAACGAGGAATCCACAGAATGAAAAAACCAACATCCCATCATCTCATTTCAATCAAGTTGAAAACAACCATGAATAAGTGATGGATGCCACCTGCCTTTGGAAACCAGGAATGCGAAGAAATAGTAGTGCACCCTCCGCAGACATCCATGCACTCCCTAGCAAAACTGTTGGAAACTATGTTGTATTTATTCCATCCACAATTTTACAGTAGCAAAAACATATCTCCATTATAAAGGTTGATGTATATTCTTGGATAGAACCCACAGAAATGATTTCACATTGGTTCCTTTTATCTAGAAATAGATATTGAAAAACACTTGAATAAATACATTAAACAGCCCATCACTAGTTTTGATGTGATTTTTGATTAGTTGGGTATTAATAAAAAATTATGAGAATTTTGTCATGATTGTCCAGCTTACATGTTATGTTATCATTAAAGGGAGTAATGTATATAAATTTATAATATTATCCCTAAATATATAAAAATTCCAATAACAGGTTGATCATGATAGGTTATAGAAGTAGTATAAGCACATATTTGGTCATCAAAAAATTTGCTTGTTTGGGTTTGAAGGAATAACTAGAAATATACATGAAAATAAACATAACGATCCTAAATCAAATAGTATAAATATTGAAAATTATTTCTAGAATTGGAGAGAGAATATTTTCATGCTAAATTCATAATTAATTTAGAGATGAATATATAACTACTTTATCTTTTAATTAATTCTTCATTGGTGATAAAATAAAACAATATTTTCATACCATATTTTTGATAAAGGATACAATGTAGAATTCCTCAAGCGTGGAAGGACATGTTCTCTAAAAACTCTGGACATCATTGTAGATTTTCTAGGTGCTACCACAATCAATTTGATTTATTGTGTTATCAATTCATGAAAGAGGAATTATTGAGTTCTCGGGGTGCTAGAGAAGGAGGTGGATCCACACTCATATTGTCAAGTGAATTTTAAGGATATTTCTCTAGTAGAGTTTGAGATAATTCATTTTTATATTTTTTGGGCACAATGAAATTCTATCCCTAGAATGGGATATATCTAAGTATTTATTGAGATATTTTTGGGTTTAAACATTCACATGGGTCCATAGACAATACCTTAAACATTAGAAAACCCCAATTAAAATAATAATATAAATAATATTATTATTTTGTTTCCATGCACAAAAATTATGGAAATATTCGATATCATTTCTTAAAAAAATAAATATTAATATAATTGATTTAAATTTAATATATCATTTCCATCAGGACTTATAATCATTGTCTATCAATCCCACTTGATATTTACCAAATCAAGAATAATGAGTATTTATTTAATAAATAAATATCACATCATATTTATCGATAAATTAATTATATCCACTAAAATGGAAATATATATTTCTTTAATATTCAACTCACATAATTATTCCTTTGAATAAACCATAATTGAATCTTGGTGACCAGTTAACCCTATTTAATTATAAAACCAAAACATGTTAATAATATTTATTCTAACCTAATAAATTGAAATGTAATTTAACTAAGGTTCTAGATACACATAGTGTGTGACCCTACTAGCTTGTTTATCAGTAACATAAGGTCAAACCTACCTAAAGTAGATGGTTGGAATACAAAACCACGTTGAGGTACCCATAAAGAAATAAATTAAATGTTATAATGATAATAGTATCCTATGAATTCATATTTTAAAATATAACCCCTTGGTCTGGATATATCATTAAAAAATTTGCATCCCTGTGTCATTAACATAATCTTGATATATATTTATTTTATTTTAATGAAATAAACACACTGATAATAGTGTCATGTCCATGGTCTTGGTTAGTCGATTCCATTTCAGTAAAAGGACTGAGACATCAAATTCTAACAATGAGTAAGAGTCCAACAATTTATTGACTTATTCATTAATCCCATACAATTCCGGATACACCCAACATATCATAATTCCCAGTCAATATATGATGTCTTAGTTTTAGTCACTACAAATAAGTACACATGTCACGATATAGATTAAAAAACAAATCACACACTACTAGAAATCATGCTTTTCCCAACACTTGTATACCAACGGTTTATGAAAATCATTGGTAAAGATCTGTAAAAATTGAGTTTACCCAATGGTTTAATCAAACTATTGGGAATGATGGGTAGAAAATGTGTTTTCCCAACGGTTTGATGAAACCGTTGGAAAAGATGGGAAAAAATGAGTTTTCCCAATAGTTTAATGAAACTGTTGGGAATGATGTAGTTATTCCAAAGGTTTTTAATAACCATTGCGAAAAAGATTCCCCAAATTCGCCTAAGTCAGTCAGCCCCCTTCCCATTATTCCAGAAGCATTGCGCGGCTCTCCCAGAATCGAATCCGACTCGTAGAATCCCTTGAGATGCCCCACACAGGTGCACCTCTTCCATCGTATTAGCTGCTAGGTTAGACTTCTTCCACCTTTTATCAAGGATATCCTACCACCTATTCTCAAGGATATCCTTCTATTCTCAAGGATATCATTATTCCCAATTTTTAGGGTTTTTGGAAAATTTTATTATTCACTACTCCATGAATTGAGTACTCAAATCACTACATCAATGCACACTTTTTCCAATTAATGTTTTCATTACAAAAATACATTTATAAGGTCATGGTGTCTCTTTATTGTGTTATAATTTTAATGATTCATAGTTTATTTAATCTCAATTCTTCAAATATTATAGCTTCATGTATATGAACTCATAAGAAATTGTTTGTAATATTTATTCATAGTATTTCATTAAAATCACTCATTTCATTAAGATCATTTCAAACATGAAGATCTTGTTCATATTAATTTTTTGTACACTATGTGTATTACATAACAAGTATGTATCATGTTTCTATCAATATCAATATATATATATAATGTCACGTTGTTCACTTATCCTTTGCATAATAGAACATATGGAGTATCTTCTTGAACTTTGTAAAGTAGTATGTGGTCCCTAATTAGTACTTCTTCGGTATTCATGAAACTAATTCACAGAATGTCAAATTCGCAAAATTAGTGAATATTAGTTTTCCTAATATAAGAATTAATCATTCTACCTTCAACATTATACATGAGTTATTCAATCACCTTTTTAAAATAGAAACTGATTTGGGGTTCCTCAAAATGATAAGGAAAATAAGAAAAACACATGTATTGAATCGTGTTTCTCATATGGTTTCATGGATACAAGTTCATCTCAAAATTCATGACTGGGTGGTTCAAATATCATAAGGACCATGGGATTATTAGTCTTCCCACAAATGAAGTTGTTTTCTGCAATTATTTATTTTTGTTTTCACTTTTGATTTTGCCGAAATGGGAGCTTTGTGGTCATTAATCATGGTTGTGGGTGGTCATTTATGATGTAAGATAGTATGAATTCATTTTACATGATATATCTAATATTATTATTGATTTATGTTCAATTTGATTATCTTTGACAAGTGATGTTGTTTAATATGTTGTTTTTAATTGTTGTAATAATGAGGATATGGTATAAGGGTTCACAAGGTGTGTATAAGGGTTCACATGGTGTGTATAACAATTGACATGGTGTCTAATTGGGGTGATGGTTGGGCTTTCCAGGTGGGGTGAGGGGGGGGGGCTGGGTCTTCCAAGTTGGGTGGGGGTAAGGATGTCCTAGTAGGGTGGCGGGGGCTGGGTTGTCGAAGTGGGGTGGGTGTAGGGTTGTCCAAGTGGGGTGGGGGTAGGGCTGTCCAAGTGGGGTGTGGATAGTGTAGAGATGAATGAAGCGCATAACTATAAACTCTCTATAAATTCTGGAAGTATGAAAATTTATTGGGACATTCGTGATCATTTTTTGGTGGGATAACATAAAATGTGTTTGATGTTTTTAGTCCTTTTTTATTTGGAGTTTCTTTTGATGATGATTTTTATTATTGATACCTATGATGGGAATTTATTTTAGTTTCTAAATCGGTTGAGACTCTCCAACCATGCACAGTGTATGCAACCTCTACCCTTATTTAATCATTCTGTTTAGATAGCCTATGCAACCTCTACCCTCATTTAATCAGTGAACTCAAGTCAGTAATTCAATCCATCTTTTTCACTAGCATGTAAGAAATTGAATGATGTAAACTCATCCTCACATGATTTCATACCTTATATAGTGTCCAACATATTAAAGATGAGCTTTTAAATTTATCAGTTAACCATGATCATATATTCCATTTCCCCGAAGATGACTGTACTAATATAACTTTATGGTCAATTAAATATGGTTCTCATTGTACATTGTATATAATGTGTCCTTCTTAGACAATACTCACTTTTATGAGTGTGGGGTTCTTTTCACTACCTATACTGGCATATGTAGACATCCATAAAAATGCTAGATAAGCCACAAGTTTAATTCAGTAATGTTGTTATCATTGAAATACTTTATTATTAATCTCAAATTTAAAACGAAATGTTTTTGTCTATACTTAATGAAATTAAAACTTTTTCCAATCCATGAACAACCTATTAGTGTAGAAGCCTAAAATCTATTCACCCATGGGGTGCGCTTGACATGGGGAAGTAATTGGGTAATGAATGGTATGGCCATAGAGGTTCCAATAATGAGTCGTTGAACATGAGTGAATGATTTTGGATGCCTATAACACATAATGGGACTTGTGGCATGTGCCTCTTATAGACCTAATGAAAATAAAAATAAATAAATTTTAATATCATTTATGAGTACTTGTTCTTTATATTATTTTAATAGTTCACTACATCGACTAGAAACTTCTTCTTTTATCATTTACATAATTGTATTTTCAATTAATGTTCAATATTATTGAATTGTTTATGAAAAAATGACTTATATAAATTATTTTTATAGAATGGACAGAAGTTGGATGTATGAAACCGATCAGATCTCAAGCGATTTTCAAAAAAATATACAGAGCTTTATCAATTTTTCATTTCACAATGCTTCAGATAGTGGTCGCATACACTTTCCATGTTCCAATTGTGTCGGTAGACCTTGGTTGAGCCATGAAGAAGTCATCTACAAGATAACTAAAAATGGATTTCAAGAAAAGTACTTTGTGTGGTATCACAATGGGGAGAAAATGAAATCTCAAATTGGTGATGATCGAAATAAAAGGAGTGGAATGGAGAATTTGTTAGATGATCAGTTTCCATTTAGTCTTCATCATGAAAAAGAAAGGATTTCGACTCAAGAAGACTTCGATATGAGGATAGCTGATGCCTCTAGTGAAAGTGATGGTATTGATAGGGTGAAAAAATTGAATGATGCTGCAACGACTCCAATATATAGACAATGCAATTAAATGAAAAAGCTGTAATTTTTAATCCTATTGTTTCATGGCAAAACTATGTATGGGATTTCGAATACAGAAATCGAATACATTCTTACCCTCTTGAAGGATTTACTTCCAAGTGATGCAGATATTCCCTCAAACCACTATATAGCATGGAAGTTAGTTTAGGAAAAATGATTTTGAAGAAATTAAATTCATGCTTTCCCAAAAGATTTCAATCTATTATGGGAGGAAACCATTGAACGAAATGGTTTTATAAAATGTGGCACATCCCGCTCGAAGTCAAAATCTGGTGGAACACCATCCTGCATTTGACAGAAAGTAATGTGGAACTTTCATTGATCCCCATACTCCAAAATCTTTTTATGTCGGATGACTTATCAATAAAAATGAGATGGCATGATACTGAGATATAGAAAAGTAATGATGAGTTGGTTCATCCTGCAGATGGATTTCTATGGTATAGATTTGATGATCTACATCCTGATTTTGCAGATGATGTGTGTAATTTGAGGCTGGGTCTTTCATGCGACAGTTTTAATCATTTTGAGAAAATTCATAATTCGCACAACACATGGCCAGTTTTTATACCCATTTATAATATTTCCCCATGGTTGTCTATGAAAAAACTTTCACTTTCTTGAGTATACTCATATCTGGCTCTTCTGATCCCGTCATTGATATTGATGTATACATGAAACCTTTAATAAAAGAGTTGAAACTTTTTTGGGATGTGGGTGTGCGCAAATACGATGCATGTTCGAAAGACATATTTCAGAAGTGTTCTATGCTTATGTGGATGATAAATGATTTTTAGGCTTATGAAATGATGTCTGGATGGAGCATGAAGGGAAAACTATCATGCCCAGTTTGTATGAAGAATACACGATCAAAAATACTGAAACATCACTGTAGTTTCAGTTTTATGGGATATCGACGATTCTAACCAAATGATCATCCATATAGAATGACTCGTCAATGATTTGATAATACCATAGAGACTGATGATCCAACTCATCGTATGTATGGAAATGGTGTGCTTAATGAATTGAAAGATTTTAGTTTTTCATTTGGGAAGGGTCAAATGAAATCTGGAAAGAGAAAGAATGTTTCCACTTAAACCTATTACAATTGGAGGAAAAAGATTATCTTTTTTTATTTGCCTTATTGGTCAACCAATTTGTTACATCATTGCTTAGATGTAATACATATTGAAAATAATATCTGCTAAATTTTTCTATCAGTTTATCTAAATGTCAAGGGGAAGAAAAAGATGATTTACGATATCGGCGTGACTTGGTGAATTGGGGAATCAGACTAGAATTGCATCCAGTGCGTATTAGTGAAAATAAATGGAAACATCCATGTTCTTCTTATGTGATGACACCTATGGAGAAAAACAATTTCTGGAAGTATTAGAGACCATTAGAGTTCCTGATGGCTATTCAATGAACATATCTAAATGGGTCAAGAGAAGATAGTTGAAGCTAAAATATTTAAAGACTCCGGATTATCACATTCTACTGCATGAGTTTCTTCCAATCGAAATCCATAATCTTTTGTCCAATAATGTAAGGGTGACTTTTAATCGTTTGTGAGATTTTTTATAGATATTTGTGCTAAAAATATGTCCATGTCTTTCTTGAAAGAAATGTTGACAGATGCCCCATTAATTCTGTGTGAGTTGGAGAAAATATTTCCTCCTTTACTTTTCACATGCATGCTGCATCTGACTGTCCATATTCCCACTGAAATACTTCTCGGAGGACCTGCTTCATTTTTTTGGATGTATCCAACAAAAAGAAATATGTACACATTAAAGTCTTATGTCCGAAACAGGAATCATTTCGATGGTTCTATCGTGAACTGTTACTTGGCTCAAGAATGAATGGATTTATGCTCAATGTATTTTCCTGATCTTACTACCAGAATGAGAAGAACAAAGAGAAATGAAGAATAATAGTATTAGAAAATTGAACCCAGTTTTACTTCACTTCCTCAAACCAGAGGAATTCCTGGATCATATACATTAAATACATTAATCCATGAAGAGCGGGAGATGGCACATCACAAAGTTTTGTTCAACTGTGATTTGTTCAATGACTATATCAGGTTACTAAATTAAATATGTATATCTTACATATATATTTGTTAAACTATTCATATTATTTATCTACATGGCATATAAAACAATGATAAATAGGAATCATCGTTCTTTATCTTTGAGATGGTGAGAGACTTTTGTATAGCACAAAGTTTTCTGCTTAGTTAAAATTGAAGGTAAAAATATTACTGTTTAAAATAATTGTATACATATTTTATTATGTTTAATAGTTACTTATATTATAGGTATTGAGTTTGTTTGCTGACTCTATATCTAAGGAAATAAGAGCTCTGGATTTTGGTCTTAATACCGTGGTTCGTGACTGTAAATAAATTGTTATACAAGGGTACAAATTTATTGTCATGGAATGAGAAACGAATATGAGAACATAACATGATGGTGTTATGGTTACTACCACAGCAGATTGTTATACCAGTGCACCAGACAGTAGACCATGATTGGAAAATGTGGGTTATTATAGAGTCGTTGAGAAAATAATAATATAGGATTATTACTCTCATGGACGATTCATAATGATGAAATGTCATAGGTTTGATTTGATGACGAGACATGGCACATTTATTGATGATTGAGGATTTCAGTTAATTAATATGACTCACACTCTTGCTACCGAAGAACCATATGTGTTGGCATCAATGTCTAAACATGTTTTTTATGTCAAAGACCTACTTCGACTTGAATTTGGTGTCATAGTTAAAGTAATTACAATAAATATTTTTTATGATGGTGATGCTGGAATTGACATTGCCCCTAGAGCCATTGGAACCAATCCATTTATTTCTTTTGATGACTCCAATAGCTCAATTTTCAGAGTTGATTGTGAACCTGAAGTTGTGGTTGAAAATATATAGAATCATTCTTCCATGTTCTCAATTCTTTTGGTTTACCTCGAGTGGGAGGGAGTTATGGAGGGTGAGGAGGAGGGCGCTGAGGAGGGCGAGGAGGAGGGAACTGAGGAGGGAGAGGACGATGATGGGGATGAGGACAAGGGTGACGATGATGGTGATGATGGTGATGGTAATGTGGGAAAAATTGATCCATTACATTTTGACTAATATTACTGAGATTTGATGTTTAATCTATTCAAGTTGTTGGTTTTTATCTAAACCCATAGTATAGTATTTGAATTGATTTATTTTTATATATTGTCTATTTTCATGGATGTTGTTGTCTTTTAGTGGTTGCGGTGTATCATAAGAATGTTTATAGAGTTTTGCCTTTTTTAGAACACCCTAGACAGCCCCCCTCCTTCCTGGACCCTAGTCAACTGCCCACCATCCTCCTTGGACCCCGGACAGCCCCCCGGACAGCCCCCCCACCATCCTTCTTGGTCCCTGTATAGCCCCTCAAACACCCCCCGGATAGCCCCCCCCCCGGACTGTCCCCCCCACCCTCCTCCCTAGACCCCGAACAACCCCCTGAACACTCCCCAGGCAGCCCCCCGGATAGCCCCCCACCACCCTCCTTGATCCCCAGACATCCCCCCTGGACAGCCCCCACCCTCCTCCCTGGCCCCCCAGACAGCCCCCCACCCTCCTTGATTTCACATGCTTTTTTTATTTCACTGATCATGTAATGTTATTTAGGATTATTCTATTTTTGTATGTCTGGATTTATAAAACTGACTTCATTTTAATCGAAAACAACAACTGACAAATGGTAAACCGACCAAATACATTCAGGTTATGTTGAAACTTTAGGAAAATAATCCATGGGTCATATGTGACGTGTACGAGTCAACCGCACCTCAATCAGAGTCGCAGTGTGGCCGAGATCACTCTAAGTGTCTCTTTTTTGTTTAAAATGGACAACATTTTATGTACATACAGAAAACTGACCAAAATGATTCTGATTGTGTTGATACATTAGCACAACGTTCCATTTGTCATATGTGTTCTATACGATTCAACCTCGCCTCAATCCGAGGCTCGGTGTGGTTGGCACCATTCATAGTGTCTCTCTTATGTTTAAAATGGACATCATTTTAAGTGAGAACAATAACGGACATAAGAAAAACGTACCAAATGCATTCCAAATGTGTTGATGCTTTAGGAAAACAATCCATGGGTCATATGTGACTTGTACGGGTCAACCCCACCTCAATCTGAGGTGCGGTGTGGCTGGAACCACTCTAACTATCTCTCTTTTTTTTCAAAAGGATATCATTTTAAGTGAATACATCAACTGGCATACGAAAAACTTACCAAACGCATTCGCATTGTGGTTATAATTTAGGAAAATGATCCATGGGTCATTCGAGACATGTACGATTCAACCTTGTCTAAATCCGAGGTGCGGTGTGGCCGGTACCACAATAACTGTGTCTCTTCTGTTTAAAATGGGCATGATTATAAGTGAAAATAAAATTTGTCATACGGAAAACTGACCAAATGAATTCAGATACTATTGATAACGTATCAAAACGATACATGGGTCTATGTGATGAGTACGAGCCAACCTGGGATCAATCTGAGTCATGGTGTGGTCGGGATCACTCTAAGTGTCTCTCTTTTGTTTAAAATGGACATCATATTAAGTACATACGGAAAACCGACCAAACACATTTGGATTCCATTGAAACCTTAGGATAATGATCCATGGGTCATATGTGATGTATAAGAGTCAACCTCGCCTTAATCCGAGGAGTGGTGTGGCTGACACCACTCAAAGTGTCTCTCTATTATTTAAAATGGACATCATTTTAAGTGAAAACGAAAGCTGGCATAATGAAAACTGACCAAACAGATTCTGATTGTGTCGATACATAAGAACAACAATCCACGGGTCATATGTGACGTGTATGAGTCAACCCTGCATCAATCCGAGGCATGGTGTGGCCGACACCATTCAAAGTGTCTCTCTTTTTTTTAAATTGACATCATTTTAAGTGAAAATAACAACTGACATACAAAAAACTGACCAAACGCATTCAAAATGTGTTGATGCTTAAGGAAAACGATACATGGGTCATATGTGATGTGTATGAGTCAACCCCGTCTCAATCAGAGGGGCAGTGTGGCTGGTACCATTCATAGTGTCTGGCTATTGTTTAAAATGGACATCATTTTAAGTGAAAACAACAACTGTCATACGAAAAACTGACCAAACACATTCGAAATTTGTTGATGCTTTATAAAAATGATCCATGGGTCATATGTGATGTGTACGAGTCAACCCTGTCTAAATCTGAGGCGCGGTGTGTCCGTTACCACTCTAATTGTGTCTCTTTTGTTTAAAATGGATAGGATTATAAGTGAAAAGAACAACGGTCATACGAAAAACTGACCAAAAACATTCGGATTATTTTGATAATTTATCAAAACTACCCATGGGTCATATGTGATGTGTACAATCCAACCCGGGCTCAATCTGAGTCGCGGTGTGGCTGAGATCACTCTAAGTGTGTCTCTTTTGTTTAAAATGGACAACATTTTAAGTACATATGGAAAACCAACCAAACGCATTCTATTTCCATTGAAACATTAGGAAAATGATCCATGGGTCTTATGTAAATTTTACGACTCAACCGTGCCTCAATATGAGGCACGGTGTGGCCGACACCACTCAAAGTTTCTCTCTTTTGTTTAAAATGGACTTCATTTTAAGTGAAAACAACAACTCGCATACGAAGAACCAATCAAAAAGATTATGATTGTGTCAATATTTTAGCAAAACAATCCATGGATAATATGCGATGTGTACGAGTCAACCCCGCCTAAATATGAGGCGTGGTGTGGCCGACACCATTCATAGTGTCTCTTTTCTTTTAAATGGACATCATTTTAATTGAAAACAACAAATGACATACGAATAACTGACCAAACGCATTCTAAATTTATTGATGCTTTAGGACAACAATCCATGGGTCATATGTGATGTGTACAAGTCAATTCATGGAAAAATGACCAAATGCATTTGGATTGTGTTGATCCTTTAGGAAAAATATACATGGTTTATTTTAGACATGTACGAGTCAACCCCATCTAAATATGAGGCACAATGTGTCCGGTACCACTCTAACAGTGTATCTTTTGTTTAAAATGGACATGATTATAAGTGAAAAGAACAACTGGCATACGGAAAGCAGACCAACTGCATTCAGATTCTTTTGATAATTTCCCACGATTATCCATGGGTCATATGTGTCATGTACGAGCCAACCCAGGCTCAATCCGAGTCGCGGTGTGGCTGAGATCACTCTATGTGTCTCTCTTTTGTTTATAATGGAAAACTTTTTAAGTACATATGGAAAACTGACCAAATGCATTCAGTTTCCGTTAAAACGTTAGGACACCGTTCCACAGGTCATATGTGTCTGTATGAGTCAACCTCACCTCAATCCGAGGGGCGGCGTGGCTAACACCACTCAAAGTGTATCTCTTTTGATTAAAATGTACTTCATTTTAAGTGAAAACAACAACTAGCATACCGAAAACTGACCAAACAGATTCTGATTGTGTCGATACTTTATCACAACGATGCATGGGTCATATGTGATGTGTAAGTGTCAACCCTACCTCAATATGATGCGTTGTGTGGCCGACACCATTCATAGTGTCTCCCTATTTTTTAAAATGGACATCATTTTAAGTGAAAACAACAACAAAAATACAAAAACTGATCAAACACATTCAAAATGTGTTGATGCTTTATTAAAACGATACATGGGTCATTTGTGATGTGTACGAGTCAACCCTGCCTCAATCTGAGGCACGGTGTGGCCGACACCACTCTAAGTGTCTCTCTTTTGTTTCAAAAGGATATCATTTTAAGTGAAAAAATCAACTATCATACATATAACTCACCAAAAGCATTAGGATTGTGTTGATACATTAGTAAAATGATCCATGGATCATTTGAGACGTGTATGAGTCAACCCCATCTAAATCCGATGCACGGTGTGGCTGATACCTCTCTAACTGTGTCTCTTTTGTTTAAAATGGACAGGATTATAAGTGAAAAGAACAACTGGCATATAGAAAACTGACCAAACGCATTAGGATACTGTTGATAATTTATCACAATGATCCATGGGTCATATGTGACGTGTACGAGATAACCCGGGCTCAATCCGATTCGCGGTACGGCCGTGAACACTCAATGTGTCTCTCTTTTGTTTAAAATGGACAACATTTTAAGTACATACGTAAAATTGACCAAACGCATTTGGTTTCTTTTGAATCATTATGATAATGGTACATGGGTCATTTGTGACATGTACAAGTCAACCTCACCTCAATCGGAGGCGAGGTGTGGCCAACACCACTCAAAGTGTCTCTCTTTTGTTTAAAATGGACATCATTTTTAGTGAAAACAACAACTAGCATACAGAAAACCAACCAAACAGATTCTGATTGTGTCTATACTTTATAAAAACAATCCATGTGTGATACATGACATGTACGGGTCAACCTCGCCTCAATATGATGCACGGTGTGGTCAAAACCATTCATAGTGTCTCTCTTTTGTTTAAAATGGATATCATTTTAAGTGAAAACAACAACTGACATACGAAAAACTAACCAAAAGTATTAGAAATGTTTTGATGATTTAGGAAAATGATCCATGGGTCATATGTGACATGTATGAGTCAACCCCGCCTCAATCTGAGGCGCGGTGTGGCCGGGATTATTCTAAGTGTGTCTCTTTTGTTTAAAATGAAAACCATTTTAAGTATATTCGAAAAGCAGGCCAAATGGATTCTGATTGTGTTGATACTATATCACGATAATCCATGGGTCATATGTGACATGTACAAATCAACCCCGCCACAATCAAAGGTGCGGTGTGTCAGACACCACTCAAAGTGACTATCTTTTGTTTTAAAAGGACATCATTTTAAGTGAAAACATTAACTGACATATGGAAAACCAACCAAACGCATTTGGATTGTGTTGATACCTTAGGACAATGATCCATGGGACATTTGAGACGTGTACGAGTAAACCCCATTTAAATCCGAGACACGATGTGGCCGGTACCACTTTAACTGTGTCTCTTTTGATTAAAATGGACAGGATTATATGTGAAAAGAACAACTGGCATATGAAAAACCAACCAAACGCATTCAGAATGTGTTGAAACATTTGGAAAAATATCCATGGGTCATATGGTACGTGTACAAGTCAACCACAACTCAATACAAGTCGCAGTGTGGCTGGCACCACCCAGTGTTTCTCTCCTATGTTTAAAATGGACAACATTTTAAGTACATATGGAAACCCGACCAAATGGATTCTGACTGTGTTCATATTTTAGCACAACGATCAATGGGTCATTTAAGACATGTACGAGTCAACCCCGCCTCAATTCGAGGCGCGGTGTGGCTGACACCAGTCAAAGTGTCTCTCTTTTATTTAAAAAGAACTTCATTATAAGTCAAAACAACAACTGATATAAGGAAAACCAACCAAACAGTTTCGGTATATGTGGATACTTTAGGACAATGATCCATCTGTCATTTGTGACTTGTACGAGTTAACCTCACCTTAATCTGAGGCATGGTGTGGCCGGTATCACTCCAGCATTATGTACTTTGTTTAAAATGGATATAATTTCTAATAAAAACATATGGTATACGAAAAACCGATGAATTTATGAATTGAATTCTAGATTCCACATATAATTGTCATCTAAATATTAAATTGAATTCTAAATGAATTATGTATGATTATAATTACGTTATGAATTCTGATTTAATTCTTGATGTGTATAGTTCCAGGATGCATTATATGTTAAATGTGTATGAATTTGTTCTCTATATGTATGTGTTAGTTGGTTATTGTAGGTACAGTAATTTTATATGTATGTGTTAGTTTATTATAGGTATAATAATTGGAAATGATTGAAAATGAGAGGGAATGGATGGGCTGCTGTGCAAATTGTAGGCTGTTGTGCAATTTTCATAGCATAGGCCATGACAACGGTTTGAAACCATTGGGATAGAATTTTGAGTGATTTTTTACCAACGGTTCATCCAAAACATTGGTAAAAATTATTTCCCAATGGTTTAGAAACCATTAGGAATGAAGTTGTTATCTTGGTTTTCCCAACGGTTCAAGCCAACCCGTTGGGAAAAGCTATCCCAATGGTTTGGAACAACCATTTGGATAGGTTCATTTTTTCCAACCTATCCCAATGGTTCAGTGTAAACTGTTGGGAAAATCTTTCCAAATGGATTACTTCCCTATGGTTTTCAGGACCGTTGTTATAATATATACCAACGGTTCTGCAGCCTTTCCCAAGGGTTCAAAACCGTTGGGAAAGCCTGCATTTCTAGAAGTGACGTCAAAGGCTCGTTATATATATATATATAAGAATATCCAATGACACATAAACACATGGAATTCATATGAGAGTGTATTGTTCTCATAACCTCCCCTCCTAGATATTATTTTAATATTATGAGATAATGTCCCATCATCTAATGATATTAACACCCTTGATAGCCTATATTATTAATTTCCAAAAAAATACAGTTATCTCTTTATAAAATAAATATGTAAGAATACCATCGTAGAATGATATGTTCCTCATCATATCGGTTAAATTATATGAAATTTAAATTCAACAAGTACCTTAAAGATATTTTCAAATCATTTTTATTTATAATAATAAAAAATATCTAATAAAAAATTTTATTAATATTTTAAAAATGAATATATAAAAAAACTAAAGTAAATAGTAATTTTTTTAGGAAACCAACTCTATAAATATCCCACATTTGTTTGATCCAACTGATAATCTTGATTCCACTGAGTTATGGATGTAGTTATCGGGCATACACCATTTTATTAAATGTTGGGTTAGTCTACAATAACTCTTTATAACATATCTGATTATTATGACATTTCTCTTTAGGAGAAAATCCTTCAACAGTTGACACATGTTTAATATGTTATTCATCCATTGGTTTGGACTAGGATCCTTTGAATGGAACACCAATATAGTACCATCACATCATAATTCATTAGGGTTTTACTTCTAGGGACACATTAAGCACAAGGATAAATCTTGATTTGTAACTACACCCCAAGAAAAATTAAAACCTGCAATATACTCATACTATTTTATAGATTTGGTGACCACTAAGTATCTGGATATTTTCATCTCATAGATTTTCCTTCAAATGAAGAATTCATATCCTTACAATAGTATGAGATTACATGATATATTAATAGATGGGTATCAATATATTCGTTGATATCTCAATTTCTCATTTCTGTAGAGGCCTAGAAAAAATTGACAACTGCACCGGGGGGAGTGAATCTGTGGGTGAAATTTTACAAATTCATTCATATTAGTTAAATATATTAAACATTATAGGGTTCTACAACTATTTATTGAAATCTCATTGTCTCACTCTGTATTAATAAATAATAAAAGATAGCATAAGAAATAGTGTATATAAGTGTATATATAAATACATGCTCCATTTCATGTCATTTACATTCCCCAACATTGATTCTCCACTTAAATCATCAAAAAAATTATAATGTATTAGAGAAAAAGTTGGTGTACATAGTTGATCCTCCATTAGATTATGGTTATAAACCATAGAAATGAACTCTTCTACATCAGTTACATAGACACACAAAACTTATCCTATTCTTATGTATGACTAGTTTGAAACCCCAACTTTGATACTCTTAAGAAATAGGTTATACAGACCAATATCAAGATTCACCTTCTTAGTAGTGTTGATACTATTTTATAATATCCTTTTTATTATTATAATATATCTTTTTCAAATACCATACCAGATCTACTCTTCATGTGTACAACTTCATGTATATATGTCAGGTCAAATTTCAATCATGGTTGTCTGAATTTCTCACCAAATAAAATATTCACATGATCTAAATCTATTAAGCTCACCAAATTCTCAAACATGGAAGTCTCCTCTTGTAATTTTATTTCAGATTTACTCTCTAATGGATGGGAATGTATACTCTATTTATTTCAAAGTTCATGAAATCAATAAATTTTGTGCATGTGAGGTACACAATTTATATAATATTATTTTGTACAATAATGGAGTTCAATAACTTAATTGAGCTTTCCATTTTTCTTATCAAGTCAATTACAACACAAACACTTCATGGTGTGTGAACCAATCACATTATCATTCAATATTATAATTATTTTATGTGGGTATATCCATATTATATGAGTAATCATTTAGAATTTCTCAAATAATCACTCATGATTAGAACCATGCATGAAATTTTCCAACCATAACCTTTATGTGATAGAAATCACGAGATATCTCATAACTTCAACTTCATGATAGTAATATATATTATCTAGACCATAAAAATTCTTCTCTTATACAAAGTAAATGGTCGCTCAATCTTATTCACATATGGAATCAAATAAAATACCTAGTTACTCTATAATAGACACAAATGATATAGTGATTATCTTATCCTTTCTCATGTGAATAGATCCTGTGATCCTATTATGTATCCTTCACATAATGGAGTAAATGAATCAAGATTTTCATTACATAGTGAATGTTAGGATCAAAAAAAGTATTTTGTGGGACCCCTTACATCATTATCTAACCTAATAGGACCATGGTTTATCTTCTACTTCTTATGAACTATGAATGTGAGATTATTATTCTTCGTGTGAATGAATCATGGAAATTTTCTATTTCGAGACCTATTATCAAAAGATATCAAACTCTAGTAGTTAAACCTCTCGTCTACACATCAATATTTATAGGGTACTTCACCAATGACTCTCCCATGTATTTATTTCCTATTCACAAATCCTTAAATTCTAAAATATATCAATATATCTCAAGTATTTATAAATATTAAAACTCATTCATTATTCAAACTCATGTGAAACTGATGTTTTTTGGAAAATATTTTCCTTCAGATAGTTTAGTGAACATGTGATCACCTAATACAAAAATATATTTGTGATCATGGCTACCCATGATGGGATCTTCTCTCATAATATTTTTCTCATTCAATTAAAAGATGATAAATGATGGATTTATGTGATTGACGATGTTTACATGACACATAGGTGGAACCCTCACAATATAATTATATCATGATTCGATAATATCAATTTATTTGAAAAATTTCATGTATGAAAGAAGAATACTTCATGAATAGATTTTGGTGATCGAGCATGTCTTGTTATCTCATCTTCATATATATATATGGATGACGCAGGATTGTAAGAAGTCAATCAATATTGGTGCTGAATGGTTGATGATGGAGTCATGTATTGATTGAATGGATGAGATTAAATGAATCAGATGACCATCATTTTAAACATATGATATTAAGAGGAGAACTAGTTTTGTACACACGTGAGTACCACATGAGTTTTTCAATAATTCTCACTCCCTATAATAATATTTTCCTATTTTACAAACTCTTTGAGCTTGAACTAGGGCGAGTACCCAGTCAAACTTCATAGACACCCATCATGGTCCGTACCTCCCCATTACATGATCAACTTGGTAACCCACATGTAAGAGAAATGTTCACACTATGTTCTCCCTCATGAGAAACCTATACGTGTTATACATTCCCAAATACACTCAACTACCACCCAATGCTAGACAGGTTGTCCTTCCTCCCATGATGTAGACATAGGTCCCACTTGTGTGGTGAAGGGGGTTCTTTAGTGGGATATTTTTTGGAAATAAATTTGAAATAAAGAAAAGTAAGATAAGACATTATAAAATAACATCCATTTATAAAATACTCTATCCAATATGAAAACTATTATAAAAATATTCTTCATGAAAAATATAAATATTTTCTCATGAAGAATACCAAATAACTCCTCCTAGAAGAATAAAATAT
This sequence comes from Viscum album, assembly GCA_963277665.1. NCBI lineage: Eukaryota > Viridiplantae > Streptophyta > Magnoliopsida > Santalales > Viscaceae > Viscum > Viscum album. Next base: position 1,105,236,045 of record OY728126.1, read on the forward strand.
TACATGGACTTATTTCAAATATTTATAATTATTCACTTTCTAAGAACATAGTGAAAAATTCAAAAAGGAATTAAGACATGTTCAATAATCATTAATATTATGGTTCCTACAATGTGTTTAACCTCTGATGAATTATTCAATCTATTTTCCACACATTCCTTTACTATAGATCATGGAATGATCCTCAATCAACCTAAAGACATAAATGGATTATTTATCAAAAATTACATACAATTACCTAAAATTAACATCACTAAATATAATTTTTTATTATATATTGATGTTACAATATTATGGTAACAAATATAATATTCAATATTTAATCTTTCACTTTTGATCTTTGATATCCTCCATTTAATTTTTTTATATATATTTTCAATTTTTAATGTCAAAATTTGTATCCCCCTTATTGGTATAAATAAAATTGTACAATATGGTCCTTCTCTTCTCAAAATCAACTCGCTCTATCTGAATTCATCTACTCCACCATTCATTTAAGGCATTTTACCTATACACATTTTATGTATGTATGATATCACATTTTTTCTCAAGAAAAGATTAATTAACTAGGAAAATATAATTTAATGTGGGAAAAAAATTTCTAAAAAATTATAATGAATAACCATAGTGATCAATGTTGTTAAAATAATTATGATACAGCTAATACGAAACTCAGATAACCCACTTATTCCTGTTTTGGGGCCAATCAATTAATATTTTCGAGGAATATAATTTATCCTACACATATCCCATCAAAAAGATAAAAACAATGCGAAAGAGATATTGCTCGCCCTTTATGATCAATATCAACTCACCCTTGATAATAATGGTTAATTCATTCTGAGTAAGAATAACAGATTTATTATCTTACTTCTTCATCTAATTTTCCAAACAATTCAAATGTTCCTCAATCACTATGTTGTAAATATTTAACAACATCAAATCCTTGATTACCCCTTCAAGATATATGTCTATCTCCTACAATTCCATTATTCTTAGTATAAAATTATAAAATAGCGAATAAGGATGTACATCTTGTTTTTCTAAAAATATATTCTGGGTAAGAGCTTCCCCTCAACATGGGCCACTTTTAGCTTTATCCAATTATTGATCAAATTTCAATTGATTTGGCCAAACCACTAGGAACTCCATGTTCATCGTCTCATCTTCATTGGGATTGTAAAATTACCATATGAATATATTAATATTTCATGAATCATAATTTTTATCTTTCTAAATAGTATTCCCTATAATAACCCAATTAATCTCCCTAGGTAATTTTTCCATTAATTACTCATATATATGACCTTATAATCCATATTTTACACACAATTATTCTAAAAAATTATATTTATTTTTTCTTGGTATCCTGGAAATTGTTTTGTCAATATTTTATTTTTTTGATAATCTATAGTAATATATTCACATGATTCCCCCTTGATTCATGATTATATCTTGAAAATGACTTTTTATTCCAAAAATAGTAGGCTTTATGTTTTTACCTTTCTCAATACAAGTAAAAACAACTCAATATATATATTCCATGATTATGTATATTTTGTTCATAAAATGTTTGTGGATGCTCTTCAGTATGATCTTTATTTTCCCATGATGAATATAATTTCCATAACATATTTCTCTATCCCTTTGATGTTGGAAAAAATATCTCTTGCACCTTCTTTATCTTAGAGAATCAAATTAATTTCAAACTTATTCACTATTTGAAATTAAAAAGAATCTTTTAGTATATATTTAGAAAAAAATATAGATAATCTATTTAGACCCATAGTAACACTACTATTGAATGATTCTGTATGTTATGGGTGTATGAAAAGTGTCAAGGTGGTTTATAAACCATAATGGCTTTATCGATTTGGTGTATCATTGGAAACATTATACATGACATAAATGGAATTAGCAATAAATGTTTTCACAAAATATTGACATAGGGAAACCCAATACTGCGAATATGATCTTTTAATGATAAAATTAATAATTAATTTAGTTAATATTAGGAGAAATGATTTCTCATTTAAGGGAAATTCTTAAATGACATTTTTAATCTTCTAGAAAAAAATTATAAAAATACCATTATTTCATTTTGAGGGTCTATTTGTAGAATCCTCCTAGCGGTGATCCATATATGCCCATTTTAGCTCTACATGACAACAATTTATTTCCAAGAATTAGGGTGGTGAATAAGTTATCTTTTTTAGATTGTGTTTATTAGTTGTTTTTATTTATATTGTGAAGGAATATCTATAGTTCTAGTCATTTTTGAGTGGGAGAGGTACATGAATGGATAGAAAATTATTTTACATGCAACGATTCTCAAGTCCTTATTTTACCTACTCAATCAACATAACCATCAATTTATAGTAATAGGGTTTACGTTAAAATATTATTTAATTGCATACCTTCCCATAAATAATATAATAATAACTATCAAACACCATTCCATATATTAATAATAAAATTATTATTATTTTATGTCATGGGCTAACTCACTCAATGACAAATATTTTATAATAGCTTGGAAATAAATATTAGTCACTGGACACAACCTTGGTCCACTAAAAATCATCAACATTTTTTGAATACATTAATAAATAGTTTATTAATTATTTCATTCATTAATAAATAAAACAAATATCATATTCACAATCTTGTGAATAAATATTATTTAAACATTCATGTAACAAAATAATTTATTTATTATTGAATAAATAATTATTTATTACCTTATGAATTTTATAGATCAATAAAACAAGAATAAAATTATTCATCATTATTGAGAATAATATTTATTCCAAAAATAATATTCATGTCGAATTTAATATAGGTAAATGTTAACCCCTTATGTGTGTCCCACTAGGATTATTACTACTTTTTATTAGAGGGGATTGCATAAATTCCAATATAACAATCTGGATATGGGTCAAGGAAAAAAATATAAAGGACTTAATGTCACAATATTGATTTACACATATGAACACACAATATGTAATATAATCCATTAGTCACATTATCTCATTAAATAGGTTTCACATTTTCCTTATCAACCTATATGCTTGATACAGCTTTATTTTACTATCTGAAAAAGGCACATTATTACACCATGACTATAGAATTTAATGTGATGGATTTATTCTAATCAAAGGTATGAAAAATCATGTTCAATAAATATGAAATAGAAAAATAATTCATTAACTTATTCATTAATAACATGTCACTCATAACCCACCGAACACATCTAACTTCTCCGTGAACTACATTGTAAAGGATTATGAAATACAACTATATAAATGAGATGTAACTTATATTAATAATAGTAACAAATTTTAAAGGCCACTATTCATTATCATAGAAAGGAATATCTTATGACAACAAAACATGTGGAAATCCTATTGGAAATCCATTCTTATAATCTCCCATCCTAGAGATTAACATTGTTGAACATCATGAGAATAAGTATCATTTGATATGAGTACTCACACCAAACTGTCCCATTCCATTTGCCCCAACATATATTACTATCTTTCCATGTAATTATATTTAATAATATCAAAATGGAATTTCAATATGCTCATCAGAGAGGAAAACTACGATAGCCTTATCATTTAGACATAAACTGTAGGGATTATTAAACTAAAGACATATAAAAATGTAGAATAAGAAATAATATAATTTATTAATATTCAGGTGTTTGAATATACATATACTAAAAGTAAAATTAGTATTTTCTATTACAACAACTCTGAAAAACTCCCTCATGGACTAGATCAAACTTCTTATGGAATTAATTTTTCTAGACATCACATGATAATCATATTTACAATTATTTATGTCTTTAGTCAAGGGGTCCTCCACATTGTATTCCATAAAAATAAAAATCACATAAACCTTACATCTATTTTAAAAATATATCATGATATGATACTTCTAAAGTATATTCTTTTTTAATGAGACCTTGACTCTTATGGGAGAGCCACATTTTCAGTATTACAACAATAGAGTGAGATGGGTTTTTTATTTATAGGCACAAAATCAACTCTTGTATGATGTTTTATATCCAAATATCTACTTTAGGTAACTCAACATTCACTACATACCCAGACTATACTTTAGAATCTATGACCCTATATAGTAATAATCTTCTCTATATCACAACACCTCCATTAAATGTGAATATGTATTCCACTTGAGATTTTAGTATCATAAAAATATATTTGGAAACTAGCATATGCATATCCTCTGATGAGTAGTTTCTCATCACCTTTATATACCGAGAACCTATCCATCGTATGCATCAAATAATTAATAATTTTCTTGAATTCTATAAAATAGTGGTCACTTGACATATCTTGATATCTTCCTACCATACTCAAGGTATAGGAATCATCTATCCTAGTACTTGAAATAGAATACATGACTGACCTAATCAATACTTTTTATGTAATTATTATGATCCATTTATTTTCTATATGTGTCTAACAACTCATATTCATGAAAAGATGAATTCTACGTGACATTAGCAACAACCCCCTCTAGGATATGTTCATAATAAATATCATTTGTATCTTATCAATATATATACCCTGACGTAGGCCGATCAGCGTCCTGGATCTATCATAATGGATATTGATCCCCAGAATATATGTTACCTTTTAAAATCCATTCACGTAAAGTACATATTGAACTAGGATTTAAACGTCTATAAGACTATCATTTCATTTCTAGTAATTTATTGGTCATCAACATATACTTTTATGAAAATTATTCCACTCCAATTAAACCATTCATAAAAACAAGGCTCACATTTGTTATTTATAAAACCATATTCTTCTATGGCATCATCAAACATAATTTAATAAGACATCGATGATTTATTTAATCTATAATTGGATTTTTGATATTTGAAAACATTATTTACATACATTAGAGTCACTAACCTTCCATATTGTATCATATATAAGAATTTAATGATTATTTCATTTAGGAATTATTTTTTGACATAAAATTTATAAATATCATAGTCATGGTAGGCCTCATTTAAAATTAGAATTATAATTTATTTCAATAATTTAATCAGTGGAAAAAAAACCATGGTCATTGAATTGATGTTTTTAATCCTTCATTCAAAAAAAATTCCTTATAGGAACTAAATTTACAATCCATTTCCAATTTTTCATTGAATGCCCATTTTCATCCAATATTAATTACATTCATTGGAAGATCGACCAAAATACATATGTGGTATTGGTATATGGAATCCATTTTAGAGTTCGTCTTTTCTTTCTATTTGACAGTATCTGTGCCAATAAATGATTTATTTTAGGATTGAGGATAATTAATATCAACTAATATTGAGTCACTATCCTCAGTGACTAGAAAACCTTATTATTCTAGTTCTCTAAATTCTCTTTCACGCCTATACATAATTTTTTATGGTAAAAAATCATCTCCATGGGCTTTGTGGAATTTGATAATTTGAAACATCTTCGGTATCATAAACCTTGACATTTGAAATTCCTATCTCTATCCAACTATTTCTTTAATATATATATTCTTTATTAAAGACTATAAGATTCCCAAAAACCATTAAGTTTTTTTATGAAGTAATCTATATGTAATATCCTCTTATTTTCTTCATATATCTTATGAAGATAAACTTTGTGCATCAAGTAGTATATTTTCTACCAAAGGAGGTCGTAATGAAAACTTCACATCCTAACACATGTAAGTATGTCAACAGAAGTTTCGTTCCATTCTAAATTTATTAGATAATACCAAATGCTACTTTAGATGGAAGACATGTTGTTATAAATACCGCATGCTGTACTGTGTATCCCTTGAAGGATAATATAATAATCACATGAATCCTCATTGATATAACCATATCCAATACAGAGCGGTTCCTCAATTAATATAAACTATTCCACTCAGCTAAAAAGTAGGAGTGGGTTCAGAGAGGATATCAAGCTTCCAAATATAATCAATGGAATCATTATTGTGATATTCTCCATCTTGGACTGGGCATTGTTTTTTAATCTTCCTACAGTGATAGTTCTCAACTTCATTATATTATTCCAAATTTTTTTCCAAGGAATCCATCTTATACATCATCAATTTAATATATCAATAAATTCTAAAATAATTATTAAAAGTTATGAAGAATGATTACCCAAACCATTCTTTAAAACGAAATGGCCCAGACACAGTGACATGAACTAATTCCTGAAGTTCTTGATCACTTTAACATTTTTCACTAAATTGGACTTTAGTCATTTGTTATTATAATAATGTACCAAATAACCAAGTGGATTATTTAAAAGGAATCTAAATATTCATCTTTATGTAATTTAGTTAACCATGTTTCATTTACATGACCAATTGTAACACCCCAGGTAAATAAAGAATATGACATTTTCATATTTATCCATATTTGTGAATAAAATATTAATATGACTTTAAAGGGGACGCTATGCTCGATGGCATACCCAACATGTAACAACGAGTTTCTTGGGAATCTTACGTTGCACTCTAATAATAAAATAATATTATTTTAAATGGTAGTTAACGTGTAGCCGTTGTATTGGCAGAAATGGATATAAATAACTAATATATGATTATATATGTTTTTTAATGTTTTTAAATTTATCCAATAAAAGATAAAGGCATAAAATACGGAAGAATTCAATTTTAGGCGTATATGCCCTAGTTTTCACTTAAGGTTCACTTATCGCCTTTTGATGGAGAACCGTCATTAAATATAGTTTTTTTCACTCATATAAATTCTTTTGGAACAAATAAAACTCTTATTAAGAATTGGTACAGATAAATTTACTTTGTGTAAATTATTGGTATCTTTCCGATAAAGTTCATTTTTTTTAATAAATAGTGTAAAATGTTGTATTTAAATTCAAAACCTCTTTTTAATATAATTTATTTATATGATTATATTATATTTTGAATTGGTTTTAAAGTGAAATTAGAATATATTTTTACAATTAAATCCAATATTGGTCATTGGAATTAATTTAACTATGAAATCAGACTTAAACTAGTGTCAATCTTTTGATACTTATTGTTTCATAAAAACATGCTATTTGCTCTGACATCGGGAATTAGTTATTAAATTAATTAATGTGACTTATATGTTTTTAATTTTGTAAAATAGAATTCATTTTTGATTTTTTAATATCATATATAGCTTAGGGTGAATTTTTGGGCTTTTTCTGAAAAACTTCAATTTTTGATGAATAGTGAAACCACTAAGTGGTACTTATAAAAATTGATTTTTCGTTTAAATGAAATTTTACCACTTCTGTGTTTTGAATTTCAAAAATCCGACATACATGGTTGTAATGAAGAAGTAAAATGTGGTTCAATGGGATAAAAATAATTTTTTTTGTGAATAGTAACTTATTAAATTTTTAATCGCGATAAGAGGTAATTAGTGTAGTTTAAGGTAAAAATAATGTTTTAATAATATGAAATGAACATGAAACATGTCCTAACCTCATTGTATGTGTCATGGACGACCAATACAACCCATGGGTCATCTTCGGGACCTCATGAGGTCACTTTGGTTGGAAAATGACATTAATATCTTTTTATTTAATGTTAAAGTAAAAATGAGACAAACATGAAATGTTTTAATAAAACAATTTTTACATAGGGTTATACAAATCATATTTTTGACTATAAATATTCTTTGTAATGGTAAAAAGATTTCCTACATCATAGGTTTTTTTTATATTTTTTAGACATTAAATAAATTAAATTATTTATGACATCATGATGATGCAGCGATGACCTTATTATTTAACGATTTAAATAAAATGGAATGATAATGTAATATTCAAGACCTACAAAAGTCCAAAACCTATTGGATGAGTGGATTTAGAACCCTTATCACCTTATCCTCGAATTATATCAATGTGGGACCTTTTGAATTCGAAACTCTTTTTAAAATAAAGTAACTTATCTTTACTTTCCAAGAGTGCCCCTCATCTCCTCTTATAAAAGGCCCCCACCTCTACCTCCTTACCCACACTCCCAAAGCCTTTGGCTCGGCCAAACCCTGCCCATTTTGTCTCCCCACTTCCCTATATTACTCCTTTACGCCTCCCTTTGGGAATAAGTCTTCCCAAGGAAGCCTTTGAGCTCAAACCAAAGGGAGTTACCCGATTTTAAGGTAGTGTCTTCACTTGAGTCCTTTTGTTTTATTTTAATTCTCCAACCCCCTAAACTCATTTTATTTATTTCTTTTGTAACAAAACCAGTATCTTCAATATACTATGATGTTGTTATAAGAATTATTCAAGCTACACTTACACACACCTACATCTAATGGTTAAAGAACATATGGTTTCCGTGGATGGTGAATTTATGCCTCCCAAAATGATGATTGTTCAACATTCTTTTAACACCTTCAAAGGTGGCCATTAAGATGTCACTATATTTATATATGATATATAATATGTTTTTATTTTCCTTAAGATTCTGTATTTTTCATTTTGGGTATACCATTATGGTTACCATTATGGGTAAACGCAATATCTTCTTTTAAGGAAGTGCGGACTACCGCCCCCTCAAAGTGATTTGATTCGTTAATACCATATGTGGTACGTATAAATGATATATTTAATGATATTATAAATGATAAAATACTGGAATTAAAATACTATTATGTATCATTATGTTTTAATTCCATTAAATGTGAAATAGAAATAGAAGTAGCGTTCATGCGTACGTATGGCTTACCGTCTCCATGAACGGTACATTTCATTTCTTATCTCAAAATGTTATGTAATACTATAAGTACATATATATAATGGATATATATATAATATATTAAATCAAAATTATGGATATCATTCTGGAATTATAACATATATATATCTCCCTCATTTTGTTTTAATTCCACTAATATGACAAAAAATGAAAGTAGCGTTCATGCGTACGTACAGCCTACCGTCTCCATGAACGGTGCTTTTCATTTTTTTATCTCCAAATGATATGGAATAGTATGAAATGAATATTTACTGGATATATATGATATTTTAATCATTAATACTATTCTGGAAATTATTTACTTATAACTACATGGGCAATGTTTTTTTAAACAAGTTCATTTTTGACTCATGTACCAATCATCGGCAAAAACGTCTGATATGAAATAACATTATTAAACAATTATTATAACATTATAATATGTGATATGAACTGAATAATAATATCTAAAGGAGGTACTTAGGTAATTATTAATTGACCAAAGTTTATTATTCAGGAATATAAATAAACGAACAAGACAAGTTGGACTTGAGGTAAGGGACCCTACTCCTCTGTTTCTTTTTAAGTACACTCTTTTATGTCATTACTTCTAAGCTCATCTTTCTTGTTATTGGGATTTTATTTTATATTAATATTTCTATAATTTTTATGTTCATATGATCAGAGACCCTATTCTCTCTCATCAATCCATTTTGGAAGTTTTGAGTGGCGCTGTTAGGCTGCCGAATTTTCGTAAGAGATCTAACCTCTCTCTTTCTCTTTAAGTACTCTCCTTTATGTCACTTCTTTTAAGATTCTATTTGTTATGTATGGGGGATGTTATTTTATATTCCTTTTTCTATAAACTTTATGTTAACATGATGAGATACCCTATTTGATCTCATCAATCCATTTTTGTAAGTTTTATGTGGCACTGTTAGGCTGCTGAGTTTTCGTAATGGATTTTTCATCTCACTTTTATTCCCGTGAGATTTATGCTACATTTGCCACAATTTTTTTTGAGTGGTGTATGTAATTCCCATTATTCTACTCTTTGTCTAATATTGATTCGTTTATGAGTATTTACATCAATGATGTATTGTCCTTCTTTCATGGGGTGTATGTTTTGAAGGATACCCATGTCGGTAAGGGAACCATTCACCCTCCACTTTTTAAAAGACTTGTTTTGTTGGGTCTTTTAATTTACATATTGTTATGTTGGGATATGTTATCATATATCCTTATTGATGTAAATTTTATTTACAAGTGTTTAGATACACATTTTATCTCTTATCAGCTCATTCTGATGTGACGCCGTTAGGCTGTCAAGGGAACTTCTTAACACAATTTCGATTTCTTTGGGTTCAACATGTAGTTATTGAATATATCATCCTTTTTATATGTGCGAATGACCTTTGATTATTTTACACTTAATATCCACTTATATTTGGTGTATTCTTTTGTCACACATAATTATGTAATTGATTTATCCTTAAACCAAGGATACCGTCTTTGTATGGGACTTCGTCTCAATCTCCTTTCATTGAGGCATATTTTATTTTATACACAACTTTCTTTTATACGGTGTATAAACCCCTTTGACTTTTATTCTTATCCAAAAAGAATCTTTTTTATACGAATCATTTTACAAAATGACAAAAGGGAATGTTTTTTTCATACGTATGCGGCAACAACGACTTCTCCGTCACCGTGACCATTATTTGAGTTTCGGCTTCCTCTACAAGCCATACCTTCTTTTTAAAAGAAAAATAAATACCATGTTTTACTTTTATTTAATTTTGGTATTAAAAATGGTTTTCATAATATTTTTATATCAATGTGTTGTATTGATATCCTGTGATTGAAAGGTGGAAATGTTATGTTTCCTTTATGCATGTTTTATGTGATACGATTATGTTGAGGTTCTTGGGAATTATTATGAAGACGGGTGGTTTCGTGATAAACTAAGGGTGGGTTAGCCCAATATAGCTCTCCAATGCATTGGGTAACGTGATAGAGTGAACCGTTAAGGTTTCTCCGAAGAGATTTAGGGAATATACGGTGATAGGTATTCCAAATGTAACCAAGAGGGTTACTCCCCATGTAAGAATGTTATGAATGCCTCAAGTTACCTTTATGTCTTATGTTTTCTATGGTTTATTCATGGTTTGATGAGGTATGTTAATGTGCATATGTTTTATGGTTAAAGTATGATTTCATTCTTATGTATATATGAACTCATGTTTCCTTTCCATATTTTTATAACCCTTACTGAGATTTTTATGCTCATCCCAAGTGTTTGAATTGTTTTTCACATGTCAAGGGAATGGTAATTGATGTGATGATAGTGTCAAGGTTGTGTCAAGAAAGAATCCATGTTTTATTTTCAATATGTTTCCGTTGATGGGAAGAATGAATACTGTCTTTTATGTAACCTCTTTGTCTAAATGTGGAATGTAATGCAAGTTTCATGATCTAATTCTCTAAAACTCTAAACCTGAAGTGATCCTCAATGAGTAATCTTGTAATAACTCAAGATTAAGTAATGTTTAAGGCTGGGGCCTTATAGTTGGTATCAAAGGTCGGTTTAGATAACTTTAGAGGTTCGGGTATTCTTTAAGCATAAGTGACATTACCATAATGGTTAGGATTTTAGAAAGAGTCCTAGTTTTAGATAATGTGATTGAGTAAGTATATATATTAGTGTTTATCTTCCTCATTAGTACATGATGGTTTTTTTGATATACTCACACTGACCTTTTTTGTTTTAGTAAATGGCTGGATCTAGCAGGCACCAAAGTGACAATTGGTTTGAAGGAAACTGTGGTGGTTCTTTGATTAGGAGTCTGGATGAAATAGGGTATTCAATGAGGAAACTCGTGGTTGTTCTAAACCAACTATCAAGGAGTCATGATCAACCACTTTAACCTTGGTATGATCTTTAATGCATCATGTACGAGATGACCAATCCATGTGGAAGTATAGGTATTAATTATAAAGGTAACCATTAGAGTTTATATGATCCTTACTTTTGAGGTAATTATGGGTTACTATATGTTATGATGGAAGTGAAAGGCATGAGATAAAATTGAGGTTAAATTATGTTATGGTTATTTTTGATGATTTTATCTCTTTTTGGGGAATGATTTAAGAATTATATAGTTTTGAAAAAAGGACAACACGCATACCGTGTGACTACCCGTCACGTCGTACAAAGCTGCTGGAATTGAACCCACAACCAAAGTGCGACTGGTATTTATCGCCTACCACTGGACTATGTGAAGTCCCGGGTTAGTTTGACTGATTCGTTTTAGTTAGATGATTTTATGAATTAAGAGTAAGTTGATTTTGGGTTATTTATGAAAATGATTAACCTATCATGGAGGATATGTGATTAGGTTAATTACTTTTCAATACGAGACATTAAGAGCAACTGATATTGTTTGGAGATAAATGTTACGATTTAACTTGGAAGACTATGTGACTAAATCCTTCAAATATTTGGGTTTCAATCTTAGATTGGATTACTTTGAAGAATTTTATGGACAAATTGTTTATCGGATGGTCCTCATTGAACTTTGGGTTTTGTTGGACAAATTTTGGAGATTAAGAATAGATTTTCTTTTTAGAAAGGGTTATCCTTTTCTAGATTATCTGGCCTTGTACTAACCTTTTTGGATTCCGTTTTGGTTAAAGCCTAAAGACATGGGAAGTATATAGTTCTCTTTGGTGGATTAAGTGATTCTCTAGAATTTGATTATAGTACTCTTAATGCAAACAAGTCTCCCTAAATACTCGTCTTTCAGAAAAAATAGGAGTTTGATTAAGGAATCTAGTAAAAGTTGAAATTCAACATGATAAGTGATTATGTTTCCTTATGAATAAATTCCTTAATAAAAAGTATCTTAATACAATAATGTTGTCTATTAACTTTTCCTACTGGGGAATCGAATACCGTTTAACCCATCACAAGTTTCTGGTTTTCTTATGGTTAACTTTCTCATATGCATGTTTACTATCACTCTCCCTCAAGAACATGACCCTTTGCTTTTTCATCCATGTCCATGTTTTTCTACATATGGGTTAACTCGGGTGACCTCTGTACTTAGCTTTCTTTATTTTAAAGTGATTTTTTTACCGACTCTTGTTCCGATGTGGGACTTTCAAAGATGTTTCCAAGCTCAATTTTAAAAATTGCGAGGAAGCAATTCCCAAAAGGTGGGAAGGATGTAACATCCCAGGTAAATAAAGAATATGATATTTTCATATTTATCCATATTTGTGTATAAAGTATTAATATTACATTAAAGGGGACGCTATGCTCAATGGCGTACCCAACACGCAACAACAAGTTTCTTGGGAATCTTACGTTGCACTCTAATAATAAAATATTATTATTTTAAATGGTAGTTAACATGTAGCAGTTGTATTGAAGGGAATGGATAGAAATAACTAAAATATTATTATATATGTTTTTTAATGTTTTTAAATTTATCCAATAAAAGATAGAGGAATAAAATACGGAAAGAATTCAATTTTAGGCGTATATGCCCTAGTTTTCACTAAAGGTTCACTTATCACCTTTTGATGGAGAACCGTCATTAAATATAGTTTTTTTCATTCTTATAAATTATTTAGGACCAAATAAAACTCTTCTTAAGAATTGGTACATCAAAATTTACTTTCTGTAAATTTTTGGTATCTTTCCGATAAAGTTCATTTTTTTAATGAATAGTGTCAAATGTTGTATTTTAATTCAAAACCTCTTTTTAATATAATTTATTTATATGATTAGATTATCTTTTGAATTGGTTTTAAAGTGAAATTAGAATATATTTTTACCATTAAATCCAATAGTGGTCGTTGGAATTAATTTCACTTTGAAATCAAACTTAAACTACTGTCAATCTTTTGATACTTATTGTTTCATAAAAACACGCTATTTGCTCTGACAGCGGGAATTAATTATTAAATTAATTAATGTGACTTATATGATTTTAATTTTGTATAATATACTTCATTTTTTATTTTGTAATATTAAATATAGCTTAGGGTGAATTTTTGGGATTTTTCTGAAAAACATCAATTTTTGATGAATAGTGAAACCACTAAGTGGTACTTATAAAAACTGATTTTTCGTTTAAATGAAATTTTACTACTTCTGTGTTTTGAATTTCAAAAATCCGACATACATGGTTTTCATTAAGATGTAAAATTTGGTTCAATGGGATAAAAATAATTTTATGATTAATAGTAACTTATTAAGTTTTTAATCGTGGTTAGAGGTAATTACTGTTTTTTAAGGTAAAAATAATGTTTTAATAATATGAAATGAACTTGACACATGTACTAACTTCATTGGATGTGTCATGGGCGACCTAGAAAACCCATGGGTCAACTTGGGGACCCCATGAATCCACTTTGGTTGGAAAATTACATTAATGTCTTTTTATTTAATGTTAAAATAAAAATGAGACAAACATGAAATGTTTTACTAAAAAAAATTTACATAGGGTTATACAAATCCGATTTTTGACTATAAATATTATTTGGAAAGATAAAACGATTTCCTACATCATATTAGTTTTTTTATAATTTTTAGACATTATATAAATTAAATTATTTATGACATCATGATGATGCAGCGATGACCTCATTATTTAACGATTTAAATAAAATGGAAAGATAATGTAATATTCAAGACCTACACATGTCCAAAACCTATTGGATGAGTGTATTTCGAACCCTTATCACTTTATCCTCGAATTATATCAATGTGGGACCTTTTTAATTCGAAAATATTTTTAAAATAATGTAACTTATCATTTCTTTCCAAGAGTGCCCCTCCTCTCCTCTTATAAAAGGCCCCCACCTCTACCTCCTTACCCACACTCCCAAAGCCTTTGGATCGGCCAACCCCTGCCCATTTAGACTCTCCACATCCCTCTCTTACTCCTTGAAGTCTCACTTTGGGCAGAAGTCTTCCCAAGGAAGCCTTTGAGCTCAAACCAAAGGGAGTTACCCGATTTTAAGGTAATGTCTTCACTTGAGTCCTTTTGTTTTATTTTTCTTCTCCAACCCCCTAATCTCTTTTTATTTATTTCTATTGTAACAACTCCAGTATCTGCAATATACTATGATGTTGTTATAAGAAGGATTCAATATACACTTACACACACCTACATCTAATGGTTAAAGAACATATGGTTTCCATGGATGGTGAATTTATGCCTCCCGAAATGATGATTGTTCGACATTCTTTTAACACCTTCAAAGGTGGCCATTAAGATGTCACTATATTTATATATGATATATAATATGTTTATATTTTCCTTATGATTCTGTATTTTTCATTTTGGGTATACCTTTATGGTTACCATTATGGGTAAACGTGATATCTTCATTTAAGGAAGTGCAAACTACCGCCCCCTCAAAGTGATTTGATTCGTTAATACCATATGTGGTACGTATAAAGGATATATTTAATGATATTATATATGATAACATACTGGAATTAAAATACTATTATGAATCATTATGTTTTAATTCCATTAATTATGAAATAGAAAAGGAAGTAGCGTTCATGCGTACGTACGGCTTACCGTCTCCATGAATGGTAAAGTTCATTTCTTATCTCAAAATGTTATGTAATACTATAAGTACATATATATAATGGATATATATGTAATATATTACATCAAAATTATGGATATAATTCTGGAATTATAACATATATAAATCTCTCTCATTTTTTTGAATTCCATTAATATGACAAAAAATGAAAGTAGCGTTCATGCGTACATACGACTTACCGTCTCCATGAACGGTGCTTTTCATTTTTTATCTTCAAATGATATGGAATAATATGAAAATAATATTTAATGGATATATATGATATTTTAATCATTAATACTATTCTGGAAATTATTTCCTTATAACTACATGGGAAATGTTTTTTCAAACAAGTTCATTTTTGACTCGTGTACCAAACATTGACAAAAACGTCAGATATGAACTAACATTATTAAACAATTATTATAACATTATAATATGTGATATGAACTGAATAATAATCTCTAAAGGAGGTACTTAGGCAATTATTAATTGACCAATGTTTATTATTCAGGAGTATAAATAAATGAACAAGACAAGTTGGACTTGATTTAAGGGACCCTACTCCTCTTTTTCTTTTTAAGTACACTCTTTTATGTCATTCCTTATAAGATCATCTTTCCTATTATTGGGATGTTCTTTTATATTACTCTTACTGTAATTTTTATGTTCATATGATGAGAGACCCTATTCTCTCTCATCAATCCATTTTGGAAGTTTTGAGTGGCGCCGTTAGGCTGCCGAATTTTCGTAAGAGATCTAACCTCTCTCTTTCTCTTTAAGTACTCTCCTTTATGTCACTTCTTTTAAGCTTCCATTTTTTATGTATGGGGGATGTTCTTTTATATTCCTCTATCTATAAACATTATGTTAATATGATGAGATACCCTATTTGATCTCATCAATCCATTTTTATAAGTTTTATGTGGTGCTGTTAGGCTGCCGAGTTTTCGTAAGGGATTTTTCATCTCACATTTATTCCCGTGAGATTTATGCTACATTTGCCACAATTTCCTTTGAGTTGTGTATGTAATGCCCATTATTCTACTCTTTGTGTAATATAAATTCGTTTATGAGTATTTACATCAATGATGTATTGTCCTTCTTTCATGGGGTGTATGTTTTGAAAGATACCCATGTCGGTAAGGGAACCTTTCACCCTCCTCTTTTTAAAAGACTTCTTTTTTTGGGTCTTTTAATTTACATATTTTTATGTAGGGATATGTTCTCATATATCCTTATTGGTGTAAATTTTAAGTCCAAGTGATGAGATACACTTTTTATCTCACATCAGCTCATTTTGATGTGACGTCGTAAGGCTGTCAAGGGAACTTCTTAACCCAATTGCGATTTCTTTGGGTTCAACATGTAGTTATTCAATATGTCATACTTTGTATATGTGTAAATGACCTTTGATTATTTTACACTTAATATCCACTTATATTTGGTGTATTCGTTTCTGACACATAATTATGTAATTGACTAATCATTAAACCAAGGATACCGTCTTTGTATGGGACTTCGTCTTAATGTCCTTTCATTGAGGCATATTTTATTTTATACAAATATTTCTTTTATACAGTGTATAAAACCCTTTGACTTTTATGTTTATCCAAAAGGAAGCTTTTTTATACGAATCATTTTACAAAACAACAAAAGGGATTGTTTTTGTCGTATGTATGCGGTGACAACGACTTCTCCGTCGCCGTGACCATTATTTGAGTTTAGGCTTCCTCTACAAGCCATACCTTCTTTTTTAAAAAAAAATAAATACAATGATTTACTTTTCTTTAATTTTGGTATTAAAAATGGTTTTCATAATGTTTTCATATCAATGTGTTGTATTGGTATCTTGTGATTGAATGGTGGAAATGTTATGTTTCCTTTATGCATGTTTTATGTGATATGATTATGTTGAGGTTCTTGGGCATTACTATGAAGACGGGTGGTTCCGTGATAAACTAAGGGTGGGTGATCCCGATATAGATCTCCAATGCATTGGGTAACACGAAGGAGTGAAACGTTAAGGTTTCTCCGAAGAGATTTTGGGAATATACGTTGATGGGTATTCCAAACGTAACCAATAGGGTTACTCCATACGTAAGAATGTTATGAATGCCTAAAGTTACCTTTATGTATTATGTTTTCTAGGATTTATTCATGGTTTGATGAGGTATGTCATAGTGCCTATGTTTTATGGGTAAAGTATTATTTCATTATTATGTATATATGAACTCGTGTTTCCTTTCCATATTTTTATAACCATTACTGAGCTTTTTTTGCTCATCCAAAGTTTTTGAAATGTTTTTCACAGGTCAAGGGAAAGGTACATGATGTGATGATAGTTTCAAGGATGTTTCAAGAAGGAATCCATGTTTTATTTTCAATATGTTTCCATTGATGGGAAGAATGAATACTGTCTTTTATGTAACCACTTTGTTTGAATGTGGAATGTAATGCAAGTTTCA
Source organism: Viscum album (assembly GCA_963277665.1). NCBI lineage: Eukaryota > Viridiplantae > Streptophyta > Magnoliopsida > Santalales > Viscaceae > Viscum > Viscum album. The sequence goes on from OY728126.1 coordinate 1,105,253,903, forward strand.
TGATCTAATTCTCTAAAACTCTAAACCTGAAAAGATCCTCAATGTGTAATCTTGTAATAACTCAAGATTAAGTAAGGTTTAAGGCTGGGGCCTTATACCAATCTAGTGATTCCAATGTTATATGTGGTAAGAGTTAGGTAATGTATTTTGGTTATCGATTTCCATTATTTTTGTATGTAATCCAACACATAAAGAAAATTATTTAAATTCGGATTACCATAATAAATGTTCTATTTTTGAAAGAAGAAAAAATTATTAATGAACAGGGAAATGAATCCATCCTCATCAAGTATGGATACAAATACAATGATTTTGGTAATGAATATAAAATAATAAAATCAATCAAAATCAAGATCAATAGCATTTGAAACATGATGTGGTAGTCGATTATATCTACAATAGCAAGTTTAGATCTTTTGGCTGCTAATAGATCTACCTTCACTAAACTAGTCATTTTGGTTATACATGGTACTTATATTTTAATACATATGTCATTGTAAGAGTAAAGATCTAACATGGATTTTTTAGAAACAAATAAATATAACTCAATAAATAAATTCACCAGAGGATTTCCCTTGCTTCATTGATTAAGTATAGTTTTAAAAATATTGAAACTTCTTGCTATATGTGAAATAGAAAAAATCATATTCCAATTCTTTTAACTTATTATTTTTTTTCATGGAAGGGAATTACGAAGATTATTTGGTCATAGATCTCTTTTCTGGGCCATTCTATTTATTCATCATAAGAGTGGTTGGATTTTCATGCTTCACCTCCTAAATTAAATTGGGATGAAGTGTTAGTAGATATGGGTGAGACTTCTCGATGTTTTTCATGATATAATTTACTACACTGTTGGAGAATCACTAAGCGTGTGATTGCAAAATAAGTTCATTTCGTAGTTTATCTAGTTTTATAAACCCATGATCCTCTAGGTGATCAATATAAATAATGATCTTGAATAATTAAGGCCCTTATGGTGAACCATATCTATGATTTCTATGAGAAATACCCTTAGAGATCTCAAATTGTTCCTTTTTTGCTCTCTCATTGTATAGACTGTGTAGATGATTGATCATTATTTATGAATACCTATTGTTATTAAAATTCAATAGTTTACTATACATAGACGATAACATGAAACAATGAATATCCACCACATCACTCAAATTTTTATTCATAGATAAAGACGTCTATATCACTCACCAATTTTATAGGTTGATTGGGAAATAAGGATTCTCAAATATATGATTTTTGATGATAGCGCAGCACAACCTGATGGCATACAAACCACTCATGGATCTAACATAGAATGAGGAGATAAGGTTTCTATAATATAAATCATATAGGTAATTAGAAGACTCCCAGATTGTGGCTGAAATGATACTTAAACTATGGGTTCATCTTAATTATAGAAATATAAGGCTTAATAACATCATATTTACTTGGGGTATTTTGTTTTATTTTGTATAAAACATTTCAGGTTTTATATTTTTTTATTTTTAATATAAAGTATATTTTACATGAGTGATTTAAAATGTTATTATAAAATATTTATTCATAATACATTTATTTCTATTTCATATTTTCATGTTAATTCATTTATATACATTCTCACGATCACGAATCCATAAAATAAATTATTTATAATACATAAAAAAATAAAAAAATGATTGAATCATGTTAGTTTCTAATGGTTCATTTATTTAGGGGAAAATAAATGAACGTAATGTATTCTTACATTCATAGAACAATGTTTAGCATTCTACCTTTCCACATGTGCATAACCAAGGTTAAAAACGCCTTAGTTCCCTCTTGAACTACCGATTCACTCTATAGAAAACTCCCTTAATTATGTGTATTGATAACTAAAACATATTTGTGTGGAACTAATGAATTTTTTTAACGGTAATTACATAAAGAACTTTGGACATATAGGTTCTACATAATATAGTAAAGAGGGATATGACTTACAGATCATCATATTTTATTTAAAAAATAATAATTGTAAAAGCATGCAATAAATTTAAATTAAATAATGCTATGATATATTTAGTTTTTATTCAATCTCATGATTAGTCGTAAACATGAAATGATAACACATTTAAAATTACTTCATATCATGAAATTAAACTCATTATTTCATAATATAAATCAGGAAAGAATTAATTCAATTTATTATCTTATTAATCAATAAATTCATGTTATCTAATTTCATCCAATAATTGTAAAATTACCATCCATTATGACATTAAATAAAATAAATAATGTAATTTTGTTCAAAACTATATAATATAGTACACATTTTTAAACAATGAAAAAACTATGTGATTAACTATATGAACTACTCAGTATGGCTTAAATTGTAAACAATCCACTCAAATACACTCATATGATGTGTTTTGTATATGGCATCTAGTTAGTAAAATTTAATGCATTAATTATTTAGTGTACAATAATCATACATGATTCATAGAATGGAATATTTCCCATTATTAGTTAGGGATTTAATATAAAATAAAATACCATGAATTTGTGCGTACTATCAACTTAATGACCAACACAAATTTCAGATCCATGAGGATTAATATATTAATAAATTAAATTTCATATTTCAACATAAAAATTTAATGTACATGACTTGTGAAATCCATAAAAATGACAGACACTTATCTTTTTATAATATCCACATTACATGCCTATTGACTTAACATATAATTTTTTTGAATATTTATTATGTTCAGAACAGGTATATAGGACACATGGCATGTACTTCTAGTTAACTAGATTCCATGATTTATGTATCATATATTAAATGCACTCAGTGTTTTAATTACATGACATGGTATGAACCCATTTTTCAAACTTGAAATCATGTGGAAGACATGTTGTTTTGTCAAACTACCTAACATATAGTCTAGAAAATCCATGTTCGACCGTGGATGGAAAAAATGCTGAGAATTTATTTTATACAACTTGTATTGATTACACAACAACTCAGAACACAAATAGGAAACATTATTTCATGAACATGGATACATGATGTGTAACAAAAGTGTACACATTTTTTCATCTTGTATTATCAACCTTGTATCCTTGTCAGTTCCATATGGGATAATCATATGTAAAAATCAATAATCATTGACCAATCATGGTAATATTTTCATGAAATGAAGAAGTGTACGAAGTTATTTTCTTTATAAGAATAAATTTTCTCATGAAATTAATCAATACATTTAAATGAAAAATGATTTAAAATCATATAAATAACTATAAATGTAATCATTACCCCTATGGTACCCCTTGTTGGTTCTAGGAATAGTGAAAGGGATGAAGTGGGAGATAAACCAAGATTGTTTTTTTCTCATTGGATCATTCTAAATATTATTGAAGATGTGAATTATGGGGTCAATAAAACATTTCCACTAAATATTAACATAGGGAAACAAGAACCCCCAAGAGGATCATTGCGTAATAAATTTATAATTAAATTACTTAATACCAGAAGAAATTGTAACTATGTCATAGGAACATTCTATGATGATGATTCTGATATTATAAAAAACACTTCTTGAATTACCTTTGTTGTTCTAAGAGTATCTAATTATCGAATCCATGCACATTTGATCTCTATGCGACACCAATTTATTTTTGGGTGTTATTAGGGTGGGTTAATTGTCTTTAACTTTTCATATGGAACAATTTTAGTTACATTGATAGTAAAGGAACCACTATAGAGCTTGTTTTTTTTAAGAGGGAGAAAGGAAGATTAATGTAGAAGGATTTTTGTTTGTGAAATGATTTCCAATTTTCAATTAACACTACACAATAAGAATGAATAGATATTTTCAGAGATAGGTTTTTTGGTAAATTATTTATTATTTATGCAGAAACCCTTAAATAAAATAATATTTTTATTAAAACCCATGAAAGAAAAATAATCACATTTCACACTGTCATCAGGTAGACATATATAAATTCTATGATTAATTCTATAATAATGGGACAAGTTACCCTAGAAAATGTACATAATGTTCTGATATTAAAAACCAAATATGAATACTCATTGTGTAATATAACCCTTTTGATATATTATCTCATCAAGAAGGTGGAAAATTTGTGTCATCAACCTACATGCTCAATATATATATCCTTGATTATCTATAATAAACACATCATTAAAAAATTTCCATTTTTTTTTAATGAAACATTTCTATTTGAATCAAATGGATGAGATATCAAATTCTTGAAATATGAAGGGGAAAATAATTCCCCATCTTATTCAATTATAACATGTCAATTGTGTGCACCCAACATATCACACTTCACAATGAAACATATCTTAAATTTTTATGAATTACATCAAAGTGCATGTGTTTTAAGATTTATTAGTAATAATCTAAAAGCCTAAGGACCATTTCACATGCCCACATATTCAAATATTCAATGAAAAAACATGTATAGTTACTAATAACAGGTTCGTTCTTATAATTTTATATATTGGATATTACACAGTTAACAATTAATGAGAAGATGTTTCATTCTCTTTTGAGTAATAAAACCCTTAATTCACATTATATGTGTCCCATTATATAAAATTATCTAACCATGGGACTAAATTTAAAAATATCATCATGTAATTTCATGCATCAAATTATATATTTGAATTTATATGACCTCTTCAATGTAAAAAATGTTATAGAACATTATTACCTAAATGTAATGCATAATAATTAGCAATAAGTAATCATATGTTTTATTAATATTCAAATGTTCAACTATAAATGAAATCAATGTAAAAGATGTTTGATAAGAATTAAGATGATTTATATGTAGTAATATGTTTTATTAATATTTATTTGGGATATATACTCTTGAAAATTATTACATTAGATGTTTTATGTCCAAAACCTTTCATAGTACTAGTAAAACCCAAGTAACTTTAATATTCTTCCATGATTTGAATTATTTTCAGACACTTGTTGTTATCGAATATATTCAATCTGACCATTATATTTCCAGGGGGAATGAGAGTTTATTGAAATATATTTATTTCACTTTGAGGTACGAAAGATTCTATAAGTCGTCTTTTTGGTCCAATTAGGTTCATATTTATTTATGTCACTTTCACTGGTTGAAATACTAGTTTTTTTTAGATTGATTAGGTTAAAATGTAGCATTCATATTTAGATCCTTGATCACATTAGAATTGGATGACTTAACATTATATCTATCTTTCATGGTGAAACCTTTTTTAATTATCTTTTTAAGTATCCTTTAATTTTGATTCCCCCTTCATGTGGGATTCTTTTATTTTCATGAATTTTTATGCTATGACAACATTTAAAGGCCTTATTCTCAAACATCCTACATCAGAAAATTTCTAATTATTCTTCTTATATTGTTTTTACATATTTTATTGGTCTTGAAGATTTCTATATTTGGGTTGAATCACCACTAATTTTGAAAAATATAATGAAATGAATTTTTATACATCTATTATCATTCAACCTTGATGTGGTGATTTAAATGTTTTTTTCACTATCCACACTTTTCAGGATTTTTGTTTTAGTCATGTACCATAAATTTAAATAACCATAGTATATAATACATTTTTTATTTTACATGAATCCATATTATTAGAAGATCTTGCATATGGTTTCATGATGATATCATTCTCTTCTTGATTTCATGACTGTCAATGTAAACTTGTTTGGAATTATCTCATTTAAAAAAAATATTGGAATTTCCATCTTTTAGTGATACATGATTCTTTAATGAAACATTTAACTCAAAACACCTCATTTTTATTGATTTATTCTCATATTTTATAGAAATCACTCAATCTTATCAATTCTTATTCATTTTATTTATTTTTTATTCATGCCTTTTAAAGAATCTTTTAATGAATTATCATGGTACTTTATATTTTTTTCTTTAACCTATTGTTGAGAATCATTGACATATATATAAACAATGAACAATTCATCCATTTCATGACATTATTCTACAAAAATAATCTCAAATAAATATTTATCAAACACATTACTCTATGATTCTTCAATAACTTCAATGCATCTTCCTTGAAAAGATATATTATTTCCTCTTTTCCTTGAAAATGTTTTGAGAGAGTGTTTCACACGCCAAACTTTTTAGAAAATATATATTTTAGAGCATTATCATATTATCCGGAAAATAATTTTTCATCTTAAAAAACAATTATAGTTTTAATTATAAAATTTTACACTTCTTTGGGAACTTTATTCATATGTTTTTTGAATTTATAATAATTCTCAGTAACTGATATATCATCATCTTGACAAACCAAATAATCATTAGAAAAATAATAAAAAAAATATTGAAACTTACACCACTATAATAACTTTTAATTTGTGTTATCTCTTCCTTTAATATAAGAATATTCTTCATCGTGCATAGTTGTATCTTATTCTTATTTTTTATGTTCTTGATAGAAATATCAAAAAAATTATCCTCAAGAGTAACTATCGTTTTATCAATTTGAGTAATCTCAAACATTTCATGAAATATATACTTCATAAAATTTATATTGAATATTTCAAGGGATCATTTTCTTTAATAAAATTTTTACTTACCAAAGATATATTGACCACTAAAGAGGGGGGGGGGGTAAATTAGTGGTTTTCATTTTGTGAATTCTTTTTTAATTAATCCTTTGGAACTTTTGATGGTTCTCGATTCAGTTAGTGAAATGATACATCCTCACATCGTATATAGAAATAATAATATAGAAAATAAAACATGGTATTTATATAGTTAGGTACAAATACCAACACAATTAATTGTTTTTTAGAGTCCCAAACATGGATTCTAAACTATACTATTCAAAATAGTTACATTGTATTTAAAAAATAGGTTATGAACCTTATAAGGCAATCCTCTAATTGTTGATGGTTTTAAACCCCAACTAGAAAAATAGCATAGCATATTTGGTCAGAAACTCCAACCATTTGTTATTTTTTTACATGAATAATTACATACCCTAGCTTTGAGCCTCTTTATAAATAGGTTATAAACCACAATCACAAGATTCTTCTTCTTCTCGGTGTTCATCTTATAGTAGAAAGTACCATTTATTCATTAGAGTTATCTTCCTCCACATGTGTACTAGATTATATTCACTAGTGTACCCCATATTGTTTATATGTAATGATTTTATAAAATGAACATCTCAATTTCTCCCTCTTTTAGATATTCAAATGATACAAATCTTCTCAACTCACTAAATATATAGACAAACAAGTATCCTCCAAAATTTATTATTCATCTTCAATATTTAATGATCAGGAATGAATTATATCCTTTTTATAATGAAGTTCCCAACCACAATAATATGTGTGAAACTAATTCATATAATTTATTCAATATAATTTAATATAATATTGGAAAGTATATTTCCTTTTGTAATCGGAAATATATTATTACATGAGAACTTCATAGTGTTTGAACCTTACACATTATCATTAAATATTATAATTATTTTATGTATATATATTAACTATTATACACGCAATCATTTAGAATATCTCATTGAATTATTCATGCATATAACCACGCATGTGAGTTTTTATCAATCTTCCTCACTTGATATCATGAACACGGAATCTTAGAACTTCAACTTCACAAATGTAGTATATGATTGTCGGATATAAAAAATTATTTTTGTATACAAGGTATATGGTATCTCAATATTATTTTTTTAAGGGGTCATGAGAAATAGATATCCACTCAATCTAATACCACGAGGACATTACAATATTCCTCTCTTTCCTCACAAAAACAGATCATGTGAATCTATTCTATAGAATTAATCCAATAGAGTGTGTGAATCAAGCATCACATAACACACATAAAATGAGGATCAAAAAAAAATTTCATGGTAACAATAAAATAATTTTCATATCTTATATTTCTTTTGAGATCTCTTATATTTCATGTGAACAACGAACATGATATTTTTATCCTTCATGTGAACAAAATATATAGATGAAATGTTTCAATAGATCATCTAAAAAAATATTGATCAAAAGTATATAAAACTATTTTAATTTCCTCAGTATTTATTAGAAATTATAACCACACCACTCCATTATATTTCATGTCAAGTAAAGGATTCTTAAATTCATAAAAATATTATTTCATCTAAAGGATTTTGAAATGATGAAACTCTCAACTTATTAAAACTCATGAGATGATGAATATTAGCTTGATCAACTTCTTCATACAAAAACAAGATGCTGATGAAATCTCATTATATAGAAGTATTATTAAGATTGTGGTCGTATGTGGTAGGATTATCGCATATACTATGTTCTTCATGAAATGTCATAAAGATATGAAATGGATTCATGCAATTGAGGCTGTTAATGTGACACATTGTTGTAAAACTCACTAAAACAACATATCATGATACAATAGTATAATATTATTTTAATAATTTCATGTATTAAATATAATTATTTCATTCCGGGATTTCAGTTATTGATCATGTCTTTTTTTATCATATTTTTCATTTTACATAAATGGTGCATGATTTATTTAGGCCAAGTAAGCTCAAGATAAAATTGTTGAAGATGTTCACTCATATTGATTGAACTAATTAGATTAAACAAATAATATGACTAATATTTTTATCATAATTCATTATGTATAGAAATATAGTAACTTGATCATGAGTCCCACATTAGTTTTTAGATCCTTCTCATACTGAATAATACTCTACACTTCATCAACCCCTCAAGTTGACATTGGGTTTGACACTTGGAAAAAATTATACATTCACATCATGGGTCATTTAACCCCTTTACAAGGTCTACTCACACACTCACATGTGTTCTATAAGGAATGAATTTTCACTCCCCATTGCACTTCTAGTAAGATATATGCATTCCCTCAAACACTCATGAACTGTCTAAGGAAAGCCATGTTGACTATATACACTCATGGGAGACCTAGGTCCCGCCTTTGTAATTAAGGTGGTTCCTTGGTTTTCTATGGGATGTATTTTTTTTAGAGTAAGGCTTACTCAACTATAACTTAGTAAAATAAAAACCCTTCTTAAAATCATCCATGTAATATTAACATTTTCTATATATTTTCATTATAGTAAATATAAATATTTTTATAAGTCATTCAAAAAACAAATAATCATTTAAAAATATAATATTTCATGGCATTAAAAATATTTATAATTATTCACTTTTTGATTTTTTTTGAAACCAAAAAAAAATTAGAAAATGTATTAACAATTAATACTGGTCAAAAATCATCCAAATTATGGTTTCTATTATGTATTGAACATACCCTGAATTCTTCATGCTAGTAGAAGATTTTTTTTTAACGATTGTGAATGAAATACAATTATCGTATGGAGTTACATGGATTATTTATCAGAAATTACATAAAAGAATATAGAATCGTCATCCACAAATCTAACTATTCTTCATATATAGAATTTATGATATAATGATTATAAAGAAAACATGTATTCTTGAAAATTTCAGCTATTGTCTAAAATTTTACCTATAAATCAAGAACATATCCTTATTATTACTCAAATACATAATTATAGTTTAGACTATCATTCAAATCTTATCTGTTGTTTCTTTTTAATATCTAATTATCATGATTTAAGGAAAATAAATATCATTCCTAGTATATAGTGTGATATACAATGTCAAACATTTTCTCATTGGCATATGGTACCCAACTATTCTCCATACTCATTCATAGTGTGTCTAAGGAAAAATTATCATGGAAATATTTGTACCATGTTACATTAGAAAAAATCCCCATTTTTGTTATTTCATACATTTTTTTGTATCCAGTCTTTATATATACCACAGAACAGTTTATTAAGCCTCTATGATCATTCATGAATGATCCGAATCCTTAAAACATAGGCTTTCTCACCAAAGTGTTTCCTAGATAAATTCATTCATTTTGTCTTATCAAAATTATAATTCAAAAAAATAATTTTCATATGTTATAAAAATATATTTATTATAAATATTGTGTTCTCCCACGAACTTCTTAATGATTAATGTCCAACCATTCCATTTAAAATTAATATTCTTTGTTCACTATGAATGCATATGTCCAAAATGGGTTTATTTGACTATCATATATTATTGTATATTTGGCATTTCTAACCCTTTTGGTTATACCACATAGACTTGTTTCTATCTTTCCTAGTTTATAAAACTATAATTGATTCAAATTTTCTTATATATTGATTTTAGAAAATCAGTGAAATGTAAAATTAAAAATGGATTTAGAAAGATGGTTGGTTAAAATATTTAATCATAAACAATGTAAAGATATATTATAAAATATTTAACAATCATTTTCATACATGGTACCACCTAGTACTATTCATTTCATACTACTCTTAAATAGCAACCATCAGTGCTTAAAAAACCAACATTTGGTGTTCCAAATTTGGTTCATGGAATCCAATATAGAATTTTCTCAAAAACATGTATATCATATCTTAGTTTGTTTAGATTACATTTTTTAGGATTAAATATTCCCAAAAAAATAATATCTATCACCCACCATTATTTTATGGTCCCGTATTTTAAAATATATTTACTTTTCATTTTTACAGGATTAGAGGTGTCGTGTGAGAGTCAAAGGTGTTCTGATGATTTTAAATAAGTTTTAGAAATCATGAGGGTCATAATGCCATAGTTTTGGGTGTGGTTATAGTAAAATGGTATTGGTTTGGGTGATATTTTATAGTTTTAGATGTGGTAGTAGTCAAATAATTTCAGTAAGTGTTTTAATGGGAAGAGATTCCCTGGGATCAAATGCCTTGAAAACCATATCGTTATATGATTAGAGGCACCATATGAATTTTGGAAGTTCACCAAATAGTAATGAAAGATTTTTTAAATCGTCCATAAATAGTAGGACAAACCCCCCATAGTTCATATTTTTTTCCTTCACATATTCCCTAGCCGACCCCTACTTCTCTCACCTCCTTCCAACTATTATTTGTAGGGTCTATACTCCATGTATTGGTGGATCAATGTCTTAAATCAGGGAATCATCCAATTTCTCCTTTCATTCTCATTTACCATCATCTTTATCTTTGTAAAATAACTTATTAGAAGAATTACACTATTTAGGGTAGATGTTTAAAGCTATTTTTGATTGTGGTTACCATTCTTAGGTTTTAGTGGAATTTATTTTGGTTTTGGAAGTGTTTTTTCAGTGGTGGTTATTTCTTATTATTCATTATTTCTCAAATAACATTGAGATTCTAATAATCAATGAGGATAGTTTACTTATAAATTATTTTTATAGAATTTATAATTAATCATGCTTTATAACATTATCTAAAAGGGTGTAATTGAGACGAAAAAGATAATAATATAAAATGTAAATATCATGTTTAATAATTAATCCATAATCAAGGAATTAATTGGATAAACAGAATTATTTTAGGATTTCGTTTTATAAATTCATTAGAAATTGAATCAATTTACATAGTTAAAAAGGGTTAATATAATTAAAATCAAAAATTTAAAAAAAAATTATTGCATGGAGAAGTAATAAAAACTTTTATATATAATATGAATTGTTATAAAATTGATAAAATTGATAAAATTAAATGATAATTATCACATGATTAAGATAATTATTATTTCGTTTGGAGAATTAAATGAATGTTGTGGTTTTGATATCACATGTTGTTTATGATTTTATGCCACCTATTAATGTTAACTAAGATAGTGTGACTTATGTTTGGATGCTTGGTTATTTTCCTCTTAGCATAGATAACAAATTAAACCTACAAAAAAATTAAAATCTAAATGATGATTTTTAACAGAATAACCATGATGGAAGTGATTAATGCTCAACCTGTATTTGATTGAACATGGGAAATTATGATTGAAATAATGTTTAATTTTATGGAAACTTATAAATACCTTTTTCCTTAGGTTTTATTATGTGAATAAGCTATTAAAAATAAATAGGATAATTAAAGAAGGAATTAAAATGGTTGTTTGATTAACAATAAATGTTTTGGTATGAATGAGGATTTTCTTATTAAGGGTGGATTAAATGAATAAATTCAATTGACACTATATCTCCACCTGTGTGGTGAAAATAAATTGAAATATATGTCTATACTAGGGAAGTAGAGCCTTCTTTTGATGTATATTTTATGGTTGGAAACAATGACGAGTAATGTGATAATGGAAAGGGGAAGCATTGTTTGGTTATCGATTTGATGAGAAATGGGTTGGGATCCAATTATGTAATGATGGACGATCATAATGATGGTGGGATGAATTAAGTTATTCATAATTGCATGGTACCGTAGGTATACAAGACACGTTTAGGGAGGAGATTTCTCATTGACCTGTCTAATATTTCTTGAATAATGCTCAATGATTTTTTGATGTATATATTCTCAAACGTTGTTTACTTGACCATTATCAAATTTATTGATTATTTTTGTATGATTTAATTACATGTTAATTTTTGAAGATCTAACATAGGATGATTCCAACAGCCCCTAGATGACTCATGAAATGATAATTTAAGCCATAAATGATTGGGTCTGGTTCATGGTTTTCACACATTATGATGAAATATACGAGAATACAAACAAGATAATTAATAGTTCTATCAACACATTAATTATGAATATTAAAATTTAAATGTTGTAAAATCATAATATTGATTAATTAATTTTTGATTAATTAGTTAATAATAAACATAATACTTGTATTCTTGTTTGATATCTAGTCCTTAGTAATAGTAGTTGGGTGGTCCAAATTGATGGTAATAGTAAGGGATTATAATTTTAATAAGGTTCTACTAGTTTGGTGTGAATGATATTATTCTATATAACCTAATTTCATATGATACCTTACCCATTTGGGTAGGTAAACTGACCCCCAAATTCTTTTTAGGGGGTGGGTGGTGTTTTCTCTAAAATCCATGATATTGAGGGATCATGTGGATGACTTATCTATCTACCCTGCTCTACTTATAGACATATATTATAATGTCTATTATGGGATATAATGGATTGCGTTATAGGGAGAGTTCATACCAAGGCTATGATGGATCTCATTTTTCAATAAATTTAAGTACAAGCTATTATGGCTTGAGGTATAGTGAATACTAGTATCTGGTCTTACTGACTCTATCATTCCATGGGAGATTGTGTGTGGGATGTGATTTGATGAGGTATAATTCATTTACATCGGCAATAATGGCTTACAAAATTACACATGGTTATAGAAGGGACAATTTTAATGATATGATGGATATTTTTATTGATTCCAACATGAGATGTTAGACCCTCTATGGAATTGAGGTAGGTATGACCAAGGAAAAAAATAACTGGGGGGATGATGTATTTAGAGAAAAGATGAACACATGACATAGACATTGGGGTGTGAAATTGACAAAATATTGTATAGTTGGATGTCAGGTACCAGTCATTCTACATTCATGGTGGATATCTATGAGATGATCATACATTAGTATGTCTTGTTCTTGAGTTTGAATAATATAAAAAATGTATAATATGATGTAATGAATTAATAAATGATCCTTAAAATTATATTTTTATTGGTTTTACTTTAATGAAAATTATTCTTTTGTAGATATGGAACCGTGTATACTTTACCATTATGTTTATGTAGATGTTTTTCTACAAGATATTCCAATGGATTGCTACACAGTGGAGAATGATAATGGTGAAGCATAGAGGAGTACACTGTGTGAGTTTGAAAACCACTTTCTAATGAAGTAATAGCGTTTTTATTACATCGATATAAATATATTGTATAGAGGAGGTGGGGATATCATTTAGTTTGATTCATGCTTATAAAAAGAGCTCGGTTTCTTTAGATGTGACAATGCGACATGGGTCATCTCGATAGTGGTGGATTTTATTTCTCAGGTATCATGATGAGTCATTTGTTTATTGGTAAAGTTCAATGATTATTTTTAGGTTAAGTAACTATTGTTGGTCATGATAGAATCTTATTTATATGAGATCTTTACCCTTCTATATGGTAGTTACCATGATTGAGAGTTTTGTATCATCTATAATAAAAAATTACATTATGCACCTGACCTTCTATGTGATGAGAAGACCGAGGAAATGAATTTCAAGAATAATATTCACCAACAGATCCATTTTTATGTTACCCCATTTAATATTAAGTCATATGATAATGTAATAGAATGGTTGGAGGAAATTGAGAGGATGTTGTCTATGATTGGTCCATCGTTATATGGGAGTTGCCAAGAACATCATTAGGGAAAATTTGTTACGAAGAGTTCATTTTTTTTCCAAAAAGAATATGTTTCATACATTGGAAATAATGCTTCCCACTTATTTAACTCATATCATTAGAGTTAACAGTTCCAAAAACCGAACTAGTGAGTTAGGATGAGTATTTTTTTTACATTCTAGAATTTATTACCATCATAAGAGAGACTTTCCTACTGTTATCATTAGTTAGTATGAAACTAATGGCACATTTTAGGATCATCCGTTGCAAATCATTCAGATGAGGAAATAGTAACAACATATCATTCCTAATTTTATGTAGTATAAAGGGTAAGTGTTTTTTAGAATACAACCTCATGATAACCCTAATCCTTACTGAAAATGGGTAGAGTGTGGTAACAGTTGTGGTCACTATCAGGTCTATACAATTCATAGAGTATGATTTTCTTGGATGCATACGTTAGAGTTATTGGAACCCAATGAAACAAATATCATTTGAATTACTATATTCTTATTTTCTATATGGGTTTGAGCCATATTATAATATGGATTTAAACACTCGTCTTTTAATCTTACATTATTACATGCTTTAATACATGAGTTAGGAGGGGTTTCTAGTACCCTTAGAATTTACTACACTAGTTAGAGGATTGGATGACATATTTTACATGTTTAGCGAGTATTATTTGGTGATGGGGCAGCACCGTTGTTTGGGATATATCCTATAATTGAAAATACAACCATAAGATATCATCTGTCACATGGATTGAATATATTTAATGAAGGATATATTAAATTTCATTAGTCTGTTCATCATATTATATGATAATGATGATGATCCTGATGTTCATTAGTGATAGAGACCATCAAACTAGTTAGATGTATTCTCTGTCTCAATCTTCAATGATGGTAGAATTTATGGTCAAATCTATAGTGGTTATGTGAATATTGTTTCCCTAGATGGTTGATGAGTACCCTAATGTCTTACCTAGAGATTTTGTGATGCTACAATATCAACATGTGATTTATTTTTGGATAAAAATGAATCTTATTGTTTATTTAATATAGAAATTTATATATTTGATGGACCCTTCTAAGTTGTGTGATAATTGGATTCAGGATGATGATATATTATATAGAGGATTCATTCAACCATATATGTTTCCTTGAGGACCTCAAGTCTATATTGTGAAGAAGGAATATGGATGTTTGTGATTGTGTGTCAATTATAACAATTTGAATATGTAAATAGAGAATAACTACTACCCTATCCCCTGTATTTATGATATATTTGTTCATTTTAAGGGAGATAACTAGTTCTCAAAGATTTAATGGTGGTACAAGTATCATTATATATGAGTAAAGGATATGGTCATAAAAAATATTTCTTTTGTTATTTTATTATGATATGTATATGATTTTTGTGAAACTATTTTGAGTAATGAATACACTAACCATGTACATTAGGATATTGAATGTTGTTTTCCATGGGTTTTTGGGAAGGTTTGTGGTGGTATTCATCAATGATATCCTTATATTTTTTATATCATAGTAGGAATACATAGAGCATCAGCGGGTCATGTTGGGAAATATTCATTTTCATAGACTATTCATGAAGCTGTTGATGTGTGTTTTTTTCAATTGTGTGTTCCATTTCTTGGGGAATTTCATATCTCATTAAAGAGCTTCGATGGATCCCGTGCGGATTGGGGTGGTGGTGTCTTGGATAGTCCCTAAGAATATTTTAGAAGTATAGAGTTTCCTTGGACTTTCTGGTTATTATATATGGTTTTTACCTGACATCTCTCAAATTGAGAATACTATGAAAGCGTGGACTAGAATAGATCTTGAGTTTTTGTGGACTGAATAGGGTCAGGTTTCTATCATATAATTATTGGGAAATTTGGATATTGATTTTTTTCTTCATTTTCTAGAGGTTGGAAATGTGATCTATGTTTATTATGATTTTTTATTTCTTAATTTGTGTTGTGTGTTAATATACTTTAAAATAGTTATATCTTATAGGTCATAGTAGTTATGACCTCATGAATGTAACTATTTTACCCATTATATTTATCTTATTACATTAATGTTTTCCTGGATGTTATGGAGCCACTATATTATAAGTGAGAATTTTATAGTTTTTATAGATCAAAAAATCCTGAAATATTTCCTCAACACGTGTTCCTTCAATTAATTTTAGAAACTGAGGATGGTGTTACTATATAATAAAAACCATGTCCATGGGGGAATGATTTATCAACATGATGTTCCCTAATAAAAGTGGGAGGGAAAATATATGGACTTTATTTCATGTTCTCTAAGATCTCAAGGTGGTTATGATTCCTTGTGTGTAATCATGGACCCCTTGGTGAAATCCAATAACTTCTTAGAAATCAAAGAGTTGATCTTAGTAGAGTTTTTTTGATAAAATATATACAGGATATATCAAGGATTAATTTGGTTACACATAAGACCATCTATGACTGTGATCCTTATATCACCTCTAGGGTGTTACTAGATCTCTATAATGTTTTTGGATCTTAGTTATCCCCCAATATAACGTTTCATCTATAAAATGATGCTCAAAAAGTTTTAATTAATCAAACACTCCAGGAAATGTTTCATTAATGAATTTAGAACATTGGGGGTTCATGTAAAAGGACCCTCAATATTATATAATTTTACCACAACAAAATTTATTACTCCAAGATTGTAATATATTGTTTGAATCTATGTAATGATGGAATTATTGGGGTTTGTTGTGCCAAACCATGGATGAATAATCTGATGTTGTTGGTATGAAATTAGGTCATAGTATGAAAGATAATGTACACATAATATGATATTGAATTATACTGTATTATGATTGTTATAATTATTATTCTCATAATAATATGAGTTCTATAATGTTCCATGTCAGAGATCATTTGTTATTCTTGGTTTCTATTCGATGTGGTAAGTGATTCTTCAGACATGAGAGTAAGGTTTATATAAGGTTCATTGGGAATTTCATGGTGTCGTCTTGGGTTGGAGGCATGAAAAATAGGTTATAACTTCCCCTAATGATTATTCACGTTCCAAATTCATTAAATGTACCATAGCATCACTGATATATTCTTGATGATTCTCATGCCAAGGTTTGCATTGAGTTAGATGTTTAAGATGGAAAGGACTTCATTGAATTTTAATTTGAGATTTATGAACCTCAATTGAATTTTATATCATGGTGTTCTATACCTTTTTTCATTTCATATGGTTATATGATGTCTTGGAAAAGAGCACATGGTCATGGGAGTCACAGATGAACTCTTAATTCCCTATGTTTTTTGTAATTCCTCATTTGTTTTCCCTTTTGTTGGGATGATGTGTTTTATTAAATTATTTATATATAAATTTATTATCTTCCTAATTTGGTGATTTTTAATGTTTTTTTTCACTTTCCAGGTTTTTTTTGGATGGGTTCTTATTGTAGTGATATAATGGAAGGAATCTCTCAGAGTGGTTGTTTGGAACCTATTTTTCTCTTCCTTCCAGGTGTTGTTTTATGTTCATGAGGATTTGAATTTGTTTATAGGTATATAATGTAATGAATCATATTTATTAAGTTACTTCCTTTTTATTTTCCCTACGATTAATGGTTTCTTGATAGATTTTTAAGGATTTTAGGTGGTATGAATAAAGTTATATTCTTTTGAGGGTCATTATGCCAAATTGTTGATTGTGGTAAATAAAAAAATTTGTTTTATCACCATGACATATTAGAAGAAATATTCTTGATTAAAGTAGGTCAAAAAAGGTATTTAGTATTTCATTTATCCTTTTTTTAAATTCATTGGAAACTTGATCGTTCTTTGAATAGAGTCAGCAGATGTGTTTGGGAAGTTCACTAAATCATGGTGATCACTTCTGAACATCCTTCATAATTAAAGGGATCTCCCCCAAGGTTTAAATTTTATATCCCTCTATTGAACCCTAGAAAATCCTACAGATCTCCCCACCATATATCCATGCTTTAACGAGTCTAAACCCATTGAATTGACAGATCGAAGCCTCATATCAAGGTATCTTCCTCATTCTCCCTTCATCCTCATTTCCACTCTTCTTCATCTTTACGAAAATCCATTTTGGGAGGATTATTATATTTTTATGGTTTAATGATATTTCTGATGGTTCTTTTTATTCTTTGGTTATGGGGTAATTTCCTTTGGTTTTGGTAGTATCTCTTTTGATTTGTGTTATTTCTCATTTATTCATTCTCTCTCAGAGAATTTTGATCTTATAATAGATGTTATAGATATATTAATTATAACTTATTTATGTGTTAGTGTAAATTAATCTTGAATATGATCATTTGTTAAATAAATATCATGTTAAAAAATCAATAACTATGGAATTAATACCATAAAAATAATTTATTCTTAATTTTTTTAATCTATTCATTAGAACTTGAATCTCATACCATAACTAAAATGAGTTCTTATTTAATAAATCAAAAAAATAAAATAACAAAGATGTTATTACATACTATACTAATAAAAAAAATGATAAATTTAGAATCATTTTAAATTTTTTATAATTGATGTCTAGAAAAAGAAATTACAACATGATTAATATAATTAATATTTATTTTAGAAATTAAATGAATGGTTGGGTTTGGAGATCACTTGAGTTTTATATATTTATGTTTCCTCTAGATTTTTTTTGTAAGACAAAGTGATTTATGTTTGGTATATTTTCTTTATTAGCAAGGTAAATTTATTAAAATAATATAAATGTAAAGTAATACGATGATAAGAAATGGAAGACACATGAGAACTATAATTATTTTTCATCATGTAATTGATTGAGAAAGGAAATTTATGATTGATAGTGTGTTTAAATTTATAGTATCTATATTAATATGTAACATTTGGTATCATTACGAGGGTACACTATTTATAATGAACTAGTTAATTCAAGATTGAATTAAATTTTATTTTGATAAATAATAATGGATTCGGGGAAAATGAGCTTATTCCTATTTGGGGGAGGATTTAATGTCTCAATGTTATGTACTTTTTTCCTTCACCTTTGTGTAGAAGATATATTAAAACTTCGGTGTTATCTATTTATTTAGATCTTTTTTAATGAATTTTTTTGAACCTTTATGAGAAATGTGCTGGAGTCCTGAGGCTATATTTTTTATGATTAATTTTATGAGTGATGGAATGGGATCTCAGGTTGCCGAGATGGTTGATGCATGTTATGGTGAGATAGATTTGGTTTTTTATAATGGTATGGGACACCGATTGGATATGATGAGTTCAATGTGTGGTTTGATCATCAACATGTTTAGTCATTATTAATGCTTTTTTGATGGCTAGATAGATGAATGATTATAATTTAACTGGTATCTAACCACTTCACACAATTTTTTTCTATGAACTATGAAGGGAATTTTTAATTGGTATATTAAGTTGAGTCCTACTATAGCCAAATGCTTCATTAAAAATAATTGAACTAATAAAATAATCAATTGGTTTATTTTGTTCACAATTAATTATTTCATTTTCAAAAATATATGTCATATAATTAACATTTTCATCATCAATTGGATTTAGAAAATTAAAACATCATTCTTGGAAATTAATATTGTGAATTAATTAATGGTTAAATTATTTAATTAATAATTCGATTTTTTTTATATATAGTCATTATTGGTGGAAGTAATTGGTCTATAGAAAAGATAATTTCAAACGTGTTTATGGATATGAATTTTTTATTAGTATGATTTGTTATATATTATTCTATATTTTCAGATTTCATATGTTACCCCTCCCTTGTAGGTATGGAAAACAAAAACCAAATGATTTGGTTGTCATTTTCTCCCTCATCTATTTTGGAGAGGGAATATATGGATTAATTATCCCTATCATATGATCTACATATAGACATATATGAGTTGGCGCACCATGAGATATAATAGTTTATGGTATATGGTACGTTTCAACAATGGTTTTGATGGTTCATAGTTTACTATGAATTTATATGTGGGTTACAGGGGAATGAGGTAATGAACATTATTATATGTGGTCATGGTGGATCTGTCATAAAATTGGTGTATATGCATGTAGTGTGATGGATTTTTCTATAATTTATTTACATTGGTTGTAGTGGTATCTAAACATAAACATGGTTACGGATGGTATAAAATCATTAATAAGATTGAAATGTGGATTGATTCCAACAAGATATGTTCAAAAGAATTTGGTAATGATGTCGGAATGTTATTTTCTAGCATCCCATATGATATGGCTTATTTATAGGATGGATGAGCACAAGATGTAATAGTTGGGGAGTGAGAGTGAAAAAAAACAATGGAGAAATGGGAGTGGGGTACCATTGGAAGGACCAGTCATGAAAATAATGATTATTTAAAACTAAAATATACATATCCCATTATAGTGAATATATAAAACTGAAATACGTATAACCCAATATAGGGAATATATATAGTTGGCTTTTAGATTCAATTGTCCTAACTAGAATATGTTCCTAGAATAACTACTCTCACTAAAAAAATTGGAGTATAGTGTTCTTATGAAAACTAATATGCATATACATACTAGAAATCCCTAAAGACTATATTTATTCCATTATTTTAAATTAATATACTATCCTCATATACATATTGTCAACTATAGAAAATATTTTTTATCTTGAATATGGTATTATCCGAAGTTACTATATGGTAATTAACTGAAGTACTATTTTTTTTCCTTGGTATACATTGGTATCTATAAGATATATTTAAAGAAGTGATTTGCATAAAGCACTTGAGGATATTTAATAATGGACTCTCATCATACTGAACTTATATTATATTCATTTAGAAAATTTAATTTATGTATTATTATTTTTTAATATTTTTTTAACATATCAAGGAAAAAACAACAGACTATTTTCAATATATATAGTATTTTTCATCAATTTAATTTTTCTACCATAAATATATAATTGCATGAGTTTGGTAATTTTTATAATATACATTTTAATTATTAATTAATTATTAGATATGATACACTTTGACAAAACCCATCCATATAAATTTACATGCTTCTACAAAGTTTATTTTTTTACTTCATGAAATATCCCTATGATTTCATAATGTAATGTTATGTAGTATATAAATTTATGTTTATCCTCGCATTAAAATTTTTCATGTAGTCTTTCTAAATTAAATGTATAACATTTTTAGTATAAAATTATTTGTAAATGTTTCTTTGTATAAAAGTTGATAACAAATATTGTTAGTATAGCTCACGTTTTAGCTAAGGAGTGACTAAACTATCCTTTTAGATATATATAATTCAAACTTTTTCAATATTACATTACATAGAATAATTTTTTAACAATGTGTATTAGTTTTATATCTACACCTATCATTTATTTAAAATATTGGTGTTATAATATTTTCTAAACTATTAATCAATTATGAAATGCCATAATAAAATTTATTTCATAAAATAAAACAATTTTTCATTATACATAAATGGTAGAATAAATGGTTGGTAGTGTTCAATAAAATATCATAGTTATCTCAAATAAATCCACCCAAATAACATGATGTCCTTCACTTCTATTTATTGAGCTATTAGTTACATTAGTCCACATTTAGAGAACACATCTTGCTTCTAGATATGTTTCCATACGTTGTTGGTACCTATATTCAAATATATGGATAACATATTGTATTTAATATCAACGATATGTCACCAAAACATTATTATAATGATGAATATATAATTGTTGTATATGAAACATTTTTTTCTTCTTTAATTATTTTTAATTATTATTCTAATATCCTTTCATCCCATATGAATATAAAATATATTCTTATTTATTATTTTCCCATATAATATTTTTTTTCTTTGAAGGATGTTGGAAATACACCATTGATTTTTTTGGGACATTTTATTTTCATCCTTTTCATTAAATCTATTCACCATAAGGGGTATAAAACCATTTTGAAATTTTTCTTTTCATACTTGGTAATGTGTAGTCAAATGATTCCTAAGATCCATGTCCATATTGTTTATCCTATAATTGTTAATGAATCATGAGGAAATCAGTCTTAAGGATGAAAATATATGATTAATGGATAATTTATTATGTAAATTTAATCATAACTTTGATTATGAATAAATTTACTCGACAATTTTAAATCATTTTTTCTAGATTATAATCTCAATTCCATTTTACCCTGATCTTGTGTAGTGACAAAATCATTTATATCAATATCTCCTTTATCCTTCTCATTTGATAACATATCAGATATAATGGTTTAAGAAACCATATCATTTTGTGGTATAATCAAATATCCAATCATAGTTGACATTTGGATAAAATGGACATAGGAATCATGTTCTATATATCACATGTAGTTATAATTTTCACTAATCTTAAATTGTTGATGTTTTTTGAACAGGAACCATGGATTCCAATGCATAATAAAAAATTTACAAAAGTATTGAAATGAATAAATAGTTATAATAATTTTGAAAATTTATTCTTGTAATGAAATAACTCTAGTAAAGGAATTATTGTGGTAATAATGCCAGTCATTGTATTAAAATTTATTTTGTATTATAAAATAAGTGAAAATTATTAATACTTTTATCTTATTTACCATAAGTGACATAATAAATTTTATTTATTATCCTCTTACTATTTTATTTAACCCCAATATCCCCAGAAGATTCAAAATGCCTTGTCAAATGTAAATTATTGGGGAATAGATCTATATCTCCATTATTTTAACCCATACGAGGGAATATACAATTAGTCAAATGCATTTAGGTAATAATGTATTTTTAAACATTATTAACTCATAACTTCTTAATTTGTTATGTGGGATACCCAATATAGAAATCCCATGTTCATATTTTATTAACACGTGAATCCAAATTTATACTATTTCTATTGAAGGCTACTCATATTGATGTAAATTTTTATAAGTCAACATAAAAATATATTAGAACCCCACACATTAATGGAAATGTCAGGACAAAGGGAATACCAACACTTCAATCCACTGGTTCTAATATAAATCATGGAATGAAAGTATAAACGAAATTAATATATTTATTGATAGATTTTATCTTTAATGTTTAATTTACCCATTTTTTCTTATGAACTATTTTTTAATGTTAATTGGTTCTAAAATAAGAGATTAATCATGACTTGGTAAAATTTACACATAATCAATTTTTTATTCTATATCATATCATCATTAATTTCTTTATTTTGGTGATCAATCCTAATCATAAAAAACATATATAATTAAACATACACTTTACTAAAATAGAAAACAATAATTTCATATGATCATAAGATTTTATAATGACTATTTTACCTAAAGGGTGATTAACCAATCATTGATCATTTGGAAAAAAATCATTAAATTGATACTAGTTTAAGTTATTATATTCCACTACACTTCTATATGACTCATTGGTTTCCTTTACCATGAGTTCCCATTGTATCACATTTACTCACCAGAGATATTCTTCCTTTATATGTTATTTCACATGCATATAGGCAAGGGGAAACAAAGGATTTATTATAAGGGGCTTACAAAAAATCCATAGATGCATGGTTCATTAGATAATAGGAGGAGGGCATGGTAGATATTGTATCATGTTAGATAAATAAAAATAATTTAAACATTCATGAAATAATTAAATTAAAATTAAAACTAACCCATATATTGGTTTGTCGATGTATTATTCATCTACGCACATAAAAAATATGCATTTAATAAAATAAAATTCATTTTACCAGTTCTTAAGGAAGATAAATTGGGTTTAATTTATTTGATAATATATATTAATTTATTAGTATATTTATCTAAATTTGCATATAAATGGACTTGGATACTCTAATTCAATATAATTTTAAACAAATTAATTTAATTTTAAATTATTTAATTACAAAATTTGTACTTGGAAGAACCTAGGAATATTTAATTTCAAACCACCTGATATGGTACATATCATATTATTTTTTTACTCACATGACATATAATGCACAAAGTGTATCAAATAATTACATGGAATAAAGAGTCATTAAAAAACATACACACAAATGTAAATAACACAGTGTGTAATTATTTTAATTCATGTGGAGTACACAATATGTGATTAATATACATGAAATATATATTATAATATCATATTTATATAAATTCCCCATTTATTTAAAAATCACATGTTTTTTACTTATCAGGTCATATTATGTGTGATACACACTAAGATGGGAGGTTCAGTTAGTGTGTATAGTTAATTAAAACACTCCTGAACACTCATGCATATTCAATGCCTATCTCTTTAGATTCTGACTAATTCCAAATGAAAATAGATACATACATTTTTTAGTAGTATTCACTTCCTTTTATGTATGACTAATTCCATGGGGTTTCGTGGTTATTATCCCATGAATAGAACTCCCTTATTATTATTATCAAAAGGAACATGAGAATGGGTGTAACCTCTAACTCATAAAATTGATGGAACCATCCAGTTACAATATTTCATCAATAAAATGACTATATTATAATAATTTTCATAATGGAAGCTTCGTGCCTTCATAAGGACTCAACAGATGATGAACATTTCTATTTTCTCCACATAATAATCACCTACAGTTATTCTCAATTTTCCTTCTTGGACACAAAAACGTATCAGTTCTCCTCTCTAAAAAATTTTCATCACCTCTAATTATTAATTTATAGTTATTTATATTCATTGTATATTATATGAATATAATTTACAAAATTATAATGGAATTTTCATTTAACTGATGTGGCATTGATCTACTTATTCAAAACATTTAGCTTAGAGTCAAGGTCCTCCTTTTAATCCTCTTTAAGACATAAGATATTTTCTTCAAAATTTCATTTATGTAATAAGTTCTTATATATTTAATTTTTTAAAAATTCCAAACATTTGTTATATTTTTTTATCCTCATAATATGCATGTTTTCATGAATTTGTGGTGTGGTTTTGTATCTTGTATCATAGAAATGCATCTCAATAACTAGAAAAATTCCCATCTAGTATTTCTCATTTGATCCCAATCTTGAATAATCATCATGTCGTTGATGGTGACGTTATATGTATAAATAACATAACACTTTTATCATTTCATTTAATATCGCATTTTTTAGAATATTATTTTAAAATATACATTGTATATTCCCTTAAAATTTGATCATATTCCAATCTACATAAATTTCACAATTCATACAAATATTTATTTAGAAAGAAAATAAAAATCATATTTACAAGTATTTATGTCTTCACATAAGATTATTACACAAAATTAGTAATGATATTACCCTGAAAGTAAATGATGGATATACGGTAACCAATTAATGGTCATGCTGATAAATTTATATATACATAAACCTTGATTATGGATATGTGGATTTATATTATGGTAGCATATAGCTCATGCTTCTTCCATATTCTATCCATTAATATTAAATGCTTTTATTTCACTCGAAATCAACTCATAATTTCATCCATCCTTCACAATAACATCAACTAAACTCTAAACATCATCCAATGGTTCTTCATTCTATGAATAGTCTCTCTAATTAATATCATTATTTTTATATCGAGAATGACATCTAATGGAAACATTCACACATTCTAAAAGCATCCATATTCTCTTAAATTATTGTATATAACACTTAAAAAATATAAACAATTATATTTAATCATGAGGAAAAACACACTAAAAAATATTACTTGACATGAATTGACAAAAAATAGAGGACCATTCTCAAAGGGGGTCAATAATCACCCCCTTTGGATTTAATTTTAGCATCTCTCACTTATCTTCCCATTATTTAAAATAGAACCAAAGTGAAAAGAAGATAGAGGAAACTCTAAATTTCTTATGAAAATATTCATGGGTTAACTATCTCTAAATCCATGAGATATATCAGGGTATAGAAAATAAGAGTTATTAAAACTCACATCAATGTTTCAATTAATAAAAAATTATCTCAAGCCTTTAATATTTCATTTTCATTCATGAGAATAACCTAAGAAAAAATATAGACATATCTTTATAATATAACTCCAAACATATGAAAATAACTCCCAAGGATAAATACATTATCACATTATAAATAAAATCTACTCAAAAATTGAACAAGGAAAAATTGATGTGGTAACTTAGATAATTATCATGCCTCAGAGATAATGAGTTATCTACACTCCCATGTGACTCCTAATCTTATAAAACTATTTCATTATGAGATGTATAAGTAAGAATTCTAAAAACTAGTTCATTATATGGAACAAAATAAAATATTTTAATACAACTATCAACCTTATCTTTCATAAAATTTTACCTTATCTCTATGTGTTTTTTGATTGATTTATATAATGTATTTTTGGATAGTCCTATGTGTCTTCGATTATCAAAACCTATAATTAGAGGAAAAATTACAACAACATTAGTGTATTCAAGTAGTGTCTTAATCTATACCATTTATTTAGTTTCTTATGATGCATCCAAATATGTAGCCTTAGGGGAGCTGACATTCACTGATGTTTTACACTTTTAATTCATTAAAACAAAAATTATTCTATAAAAACCCCACATTATATGGTTATACTTTTTAATATAGCTTCTTCTTAGTTAGTATCAGTAAATCCTCTTATATTTAGTTCACCTTTATTATTGTATATCACCATATAATAGAAAATATTTCAGATGTATATAATGATCCTATTTCATACCAACATATATGATTCCAAAGGATTGGATTGGTACTTGGAAGAAGGAGTGAAAACATATAAAATATAAGCTCTTTTTTGTTTCTAATATGAGATACATCTAATAATTTTACTAAACTATATCTCACTAACTTTTAGCCATCTATTATCTGAACTCAGTTTTGTCCCCATCCTAATTGGTGGGGAAACACTTCTGGATTCTTGAATTTTAAAATTTCAAAATACTAATCTAGAATAATTTTTTTAGTGAAATAAATACTTATTTAACAACATTAATAACTTTTAAAATTATGAAAATTATATTTCACCAAGAATGGAAATATAAAATATTTATTTCATGTTATTTGATAAATCCTCAATCAATATTTCTTCATTTCTATAAAAATTTAGGTCACCAATATAAATATTAATAGAGTGGTGTGATGTTGATTTTCTACATATAAAAGTTATTTTCCATATACACATTGGTGGAATTTATTCTCTTTAGATATTAATATTGTTTGAAATACAATGAACATGGATCCTATATTTCTCTATAATGTTTGTGTTCAACTTACATAATTTACTCCCATATGTATCTAGCATAAATCACTCATTTTTTAACACATAGACTTCCTCATAAACATCTCCATTAATAAATTATAATTTAACATCTCTATGAAATATTTTAAATCACCTATAGCTAATATGGAAAGGAATATTAGAATGGAATTATTTCTCAAAACTAAATAAAATGTTTCATCGAAATAACCCCTCTAATTTGTGAAAACCCTTTACGTACTAGTTTGGATTTATTTCTGCACACAATATAATTTTCATGATGTTAATTCAAAAGGAACAATTTTTTTGAATGACTTTATTTTTAGTGGTTATACAAATAATTTCCCACGTTTCAATTTTTTAAATGTCATTTAGTTTTTCATTCATGTTCTGACCCCACTTCTTATGTTAAAAATCCATTTAAATATATTTTTTGCTATGATTTTGATTGAAAAATAATTTGTCTAGATACTATTTTTTGTTTACACACATTTATTCTACAGAAAATTTATATTTTTAAAATCATCATACTTCTTTGACCTTGAACCTCCATATATTGACATGTGATTTTTACTTCAATCACTAAAACTGACATGTTTTGAATTTTTAGTCCCATCATCATCTTTTGAGATATATGAATATTATTATACTTGAATCAATATTCTTTGAACTAATTATATAATAGGTTTAGATCTATCAAAATCATCCATACCATCTATAGAAAACATTTATCTTTATTTATTATTCATTTTTAATAAAAAAACTACATCATCACGTTCATTAATTATTTTATATATATTATTATAGAACATATAGGAACTCCCATTGGGAGGGCATATTAGGAAAATTCCTTGTTCAACTTTACTATGGTAAATTTTATGCTTAATTATGCATGTTCACTAAAATAAACTAATGTTTTTTATTCTTACCATTCATTTTAACTAGATATAATAGTGATTCATGTATGAATTTGATCATAAGAGGAAATTGTTTTGAATTAATCTTGTACATGTGATAGCCCATAAACAATAAAACTGTGAGGTGTCATGTTCTACCAAAATAGTATTAGAAAAATTAACTAATTTACTATTTTTTATCTAATAAATTATTTTTTGGAGTATATATATTATTTATATCATTACTAATTAAATTTTTCAACGATATTCAGTGAACTATATATTGGAAGACAAACATTCATAGTATATTCTCAATCTATTAAAAAATACATCTTCATTTTTCTATAAGTAATCTAAATATTTTTAATCTATCAAATTCCCTTAACTTATTTGATAAATACATAATTAATTTCATCCTTGTGAATTCATCAATAAATTTATAATACCTCTTTACACAATCAACACCTAATTACATTTCTTATAATAGTGGTTTTGTTTCTTATATTTTCTGAATCATTTTGGTATAGAATTTTCGAGATTCATGTAAAAAATATTCAAAAAAAAATTCAAAAAATGTTTAATGTTTCACATGAATAGGGTTACTAAATGATATAAAAATAAATTAATACCATTATACCAATGAAAGTATGAAAACTCAAGAAAATTGTAACCTATTTCTCAATAAAACTTTCAACACAAAAATAAAACAATTTCACAAATTAATATTTAAATTTTATGGATTATAAATTTTTAGACAAGATTAGTAATAATATGAAAAAATGAATATCCTGAGGAACATGGGAACTCATGAAAAAATTTCAAATCATTAAACTTAAAAATTATATGAAATTTCCTTAGCTCGTGAAATCAAACGATTTCCATAAATCCTCATTTTTAAAATCATAATATAGGTCTCAAGAGGGATCATATTCATGGTATATGTTCACTAATGATTATATGATTTAAAAAATAATCATTTACTGATTAATTATATTTATATAACAAACTTTATTATCTCCCTCATTTTTTCCTTCTTTAACTAAATATTTTTCTAATACATTGTATATGTTTATCAGGATCTCTCATCATCATGAGCTATATCAGGATCACCCACTATCATATATGATTATCATGTAATATATCATGCATAAAAAATTTAATATTGCATTTTTATCACAAATCCTCATTTGACTCCAAATTCTAAACAATTTCTATGCTCCCATAATCATAAATAGAAATATCTTTTTTAATTTAGAACTCTTAAAAAAGAAAAAATATAAAAGATAGGGAATGTGATATATTTTGAATTTCAATGTTAACTTCAAGTAGAATAAATATAATTAATAATTTATATTATGGTGCCAAAAATCCAATGAATTTTAATATATTATAAAATAATAGTATTGAATTTTGGTAGAGAAAATAAAATACTATCCATATAAAAGAAATTGAAAAGTTCATTTTTGTACCATTATGAAAAAAGTGACATATAGTAAATATGACCATTATCATCCTTTTAACCATATATAAGAAAATTCATGAAACATTTAAGACAACAAGGATATATTTAAGAAAGAGTATAAAATAACTAAAATAACATTTTAAAGGTAAATCTCTTACCTCGAGTCCTGAATTATTTCCTTCATATGTATACTTTACCAAGTAATAAATTAAAGTAGGTTTAAAATTTCATAAGAAAAATTATAAATAAAATTCGATAATTATTTTTCCATTTCAATAATTCTTACTTTGTTTTAATTATTAACGAATATTGTTCTGTTTGTGTTTGATGTTTTTAGGACGTTTAGCTTGTAATGAAAAAAACAACATGGGTTCATTAACTGTGGTAAAAGGTGTAATAATTAAGTTAACTCTATAATAATAAAATTTTATTATTATATTTATATAATATATACCCTTTTAAGACCAACCACATATGACATTCATTAAATATTAACCACATCATGTCACAAAGACTATAGCTTATATTTATGCATAAATGATATTTTAATTTTTCTATGTGGTGTAAATGAAATGAAGTATATAATATTTTACATTGAATAAATTATAAATATGTTATAAATATCATATGTATTAAAATTTTTTATTTTTATTTCAATACTTTTATGTTAGAAATGAAAAACTAGTCACATCGCTTGGTGGAGGTGGAAGTCCACATGAATCCATTAGTGACATTATCATTTTACCAAATATGGAAGGGTAATAGGGTAAGTGATACCTTATCATTAAATAATTATAATTATGTTACAAATGAAGACACTGAGGTGTACAATAGATTCTGTTGGGCCAAGGATTAAAAAATTTTCATCGTTGGAGTGATGAAACATCTTCATCTCTAGTGATCTGGGCCCCGGTAGATGTCTAAGGATCTCGTATGAATTTTTCAAAGAACAAAAAAAATCCTTCCTATTTTGGATAAATGTTGTTTGCATCAATCACATTTATGTAGTGTAATTTTCTTACGGTATCAAATATTGAACCCCTCTATATCTTCCATGTATGTTTCAAGAATCTGCACAGATGTCGATCCCTAAATTCCAAGTTCGAACGATGAGATATAATGAATAATTCAACTTCATGTTGATCAAAATGATCACAAACCTTTGATATATAAAGGAGATAAAATATAAAAAATCACATATGATATATTTCCCCAATTGGATGCATTAAGAAGAGATATGAGATATCAATCTATTGCAATGAATTATTGTAGGATAAAAGATTTTTCTCTTCTTATATGATTGGAGATAAAATACCTAGAATGGGTTCTTCATCCCCAGTATATCCAAATCCCAGTAAATAATTTATAAATAAAAAATTATAAAAACTAAATATTTCATTCTTTCAATTATATATTTATCATTCTCATGTAATTTATATTAAATATATTATATTATAATCTAATTCATTAACTCAACTATAAATTCTTTCAATATTAAAAAAACCATGAATATTAAGATAATATATTTTCATATAATAATATTATATGTATTTGAATAAATATTTTAAAATATCATTAATAAATAAATTCAAACTAGTAATTTCATACTCAGAAAAATATTGAATTTATTTATTCATTGGATATTATTAATACTTAGGCAACACTCGGACCTCGGAATGGTCCCCACAATGTCATATACACATATTCTCAAGAATAGGGTAACTCTTGAATACATTTTTTTGGTGACCCTATAGAAAGATATCTCCATAGAAGGTAATATTATTCATAAACTAGGAGATAAGTCTAGAAACCCATCAAATCCTCTAAATAGATGAGTAATAGTCACAACAATGTCAACCATCCTATGAACACACACTATTTACTGTAATCTCGTTGTCTCGTGATATCTCATAAAGTGGATGCACATATTTGGTCATCATCCATTATTACATTATTGTATTTTGATATAACTAGATAGAATTGCAATAAAACAGTATGTCCATGGATTTAATGAATGTATTATCATTGTAACAATCTAGGCCTAACATATCAATTCTAAAAGTCATAATAAGGAAAATATTATCATTTTTAGTCAAGCAATGTCATACCACCAAAGATAAAACCAACACCATCAATCTCTCCATGAAATAGATGTCCTGATTTTTTTGTAAAATAAAATTATGTGGCCAAATGATTCACATTGATAATGATCTCAAGTCAAGATAACAATACATATTTTCATATGTGGGAACAACCAAGGTCCCCTGAAACATGTAGTGTAAATATTAATGGGACAATCCTCATGATCTCACCTATTAGATATCACCATGATTGAACTTCATCATAAGAAGTATAAATGCTCATGACCCCAAACACGTGATAGAAAAATATCAAATGTGTCTAATTATAATGAAGTATATAGACCATATAAAATGTGATCATGAATAATTTTGTAGTATGTTATGGTTCACATTATAGCCAAAATATTTCTATAACCTTTTTATATGATAAATAATATATGGAAATTACCATTAAAATAATGGACGTAAAAATAACAACACTATTATGGTAATTGTATATCATGAAAAACTCATTGTATACATTATATGGTAATCAGAAATTAATTATCAAGTTGGGTCTACAAGGACCACTTTTAAAACACATCCACATTCTTGAGGTCCATATTTCGAACCAACCATGTAATATATCAGATGATTATATCATATTTCTACTGAGTGTTTGATTTTTTCATGGGCATGTTACATTTCATATGCATGGAAATTCTGTTATATATGATTTTAGTCATTCATTATAACTTATCCAGATATGATATCCATGAGTATATACATTTTTTCCATTTTCAAAACCTAAAATATTCAATATAACAAGAATTAGAATTATCATAATTTATTCTTTTATAAAACATTACTAAATAATCTAGATTCCATGAATTGTTGCAAATAATTATGTATTATATAATACTTATTTATTGGTCACTGAATTTACAATGCACAATGTATTTGTTGAAATAGCTACCAAAAAGATAAATGATATTTTTTCTCATTACAATATCCTAACTATATTACAATAGAATAATGATATATATCATGTCCAGTTTGTGTCCCCATATCACTAAAATCCATTCCTCTCCACATACTATGTATAGATATTTTGTACTTAATTAAGTATAATTGGACAGTTTTGACTCCTCCCCATGTAGTTATCCAAGATATAACTTACATTTTCCAATCATAAAACTTATGTCAAAAATTTATTTTGTGTCACATGTCATGGACTATATGATTAATTCACTATATAAGTGTAAGGAATTATACTCACCACATTGATCTCATCCAATACTGCATCATGTCTTCTTGGAATGATTTATGTCATGTGACAATAATAACCATTCTCGGTAGAATTTTTTCATCTTTTAATATTCAATACATTTTATTTATATGTAAAATTTGATTTTTCTAAAAATCATTTAGATATAACCACACATATAATATGTCCTAAAATTTTTCTTTATACATTAATTCAATCTTTGGAGATTTATTTTCACTATGTTCTTTGCTAACTTTTAGACCAGTAATAAACTTGAAAAATAATTGATCACCCACTTAACTCTTATAGAGACTAGAAAAAATATATTCTAAATATATATTCTATGATCTTTTAACTTAATTGAATCCGAAACTATATTTTAGTAACCTATACCACTTAAGGAAATTCTATGGTGTCACTATCTATTTCTGGTTGTGTTTTATAGACACATTCAATTATTAGTGGAAATGAAATATTATTTTTAATAAAATGATTAAAGAAATTATCCAGGATGGGGAAAATTTAATTATATTTAGTAATAATAACTTTTTATAGCTATTTAAGCCTTATTCGTACCAAACATGTACCATCCATGTATAATATCACTTGAATACCCACTTCCTTATTCAAAATAATACCCCCACTACACATTAATAAATTGAATCCATTATTGAATTTTAATTGAACATTTAAATATTATCTTATATCCATTTACTACATACTTGTAGGATTCTTTTTTCTCAATGAATAATGTATCATTGTACAAAATTTTTATCAAAACTACCACTATGGTTTTAACCTTCATAGCTAGTATGTATCTCTATGAAATTATATATCAAATGACTTAGTGCAATTATTTCATATTCCAACCACATGTATATCTCATGAATTGACTAAATACAACTAAATATTTCTATCAATAACTATAATAGATATTTTCACCCCTTTATAGATATATAGTTGACCACTTGACAATCAATTTTATTCCATAGTAATTTTTATATACTACCCAATAAGAACTTTTGGATAACTAATTTATATGAAAATTATGTTTTAAAAGATAAATGTATGTTTATATAATAAAAAACTCATTGTATCTAAATACAATTTCTTATCAAATGATTCATTCATATCATATTGTTACTCATATGACATCCATTTTTCATGATAGTTGGATTGTTTTTGTGGTATATTTTTTTATTCAGAAAGTTCTCAAAATATAATTCAATTGTTTATAATATATATATATATATATATATATCAGTGTGTGTGTGTGTGTCTTAACATTAATGCATTTTAAATGAATCATGACTCTAATGTTTATAAAAAATTTACATTTTGGAGTTAATAAATGGTAAATTTAAATTATCAATGTTTTTATGTAATAATAATACTTGATCCTACTTATTAAAATACTATAATTTATTTTGATATGATAATTTTTGATTAGGGATTACTCCACAATATGTAATAAGAATCGATGAATTCTTGGTCAAGATATTATTTAGCACAAGGGTTCAAAGAAACTCATATCTTATGACTATGGATATACAATAATTCACATTCAATTTCATTAAAAAACAATTAAAAAATTATTTTAAAAAATATTTAACACTATATAACCATTGGAATAATTCTTTCCCTCTATCATAACTAATTCCTAATGCCTTTTGAATTTCATTTATTTCAAATGTTTTTTTCCAAAACTCTGTATGTAATTGTGTCAATAATACCTTTTTTTAATAATGTGTCTAAAACCATATTGGGTACATCATTGAAAAATAATTTTTCTTCTTGACAAATATTTTTCATTCCACAATTGGGAATAAAATTCTTAAATTTTATATTCATCAGGTATTAATATTTATTTAATAATTAATTAACTATTAATTTATTATTAGACAACCTAAACAACATTCATTACTAAACTATAATAATGTATCCTTGTGTATATTTGACAAGTGAGATGAATTTTTTAATCAATAAATAAAAAAATATCAAATAAAATAAAAAATTATGGGCAATTTGATGTTGCCTACTTCTCTTTACGGACTCTAGAATCACCCTCTCTCCATTGCTTAGAGAATTCGCCTTATTTTATGTAACATTTGTAAATTATATTTTCATCTTTATTTATATAAAAAATTTGGAATGTAATATTTCATTTCATACCGAATAAGTATGACAAAAACATTTCATAAATTTTATGAGTATACTTGATGAAGAAACGACTACTTGCTTCATAACATCAGTTCATTGCATTTAATCTTCCATAATGTTATCTCCATGCATATGAAGCAAATAACCTATTGTTGGATGTTTTATCTAATTTATTTAAATGATGTTGTTATGGTATCTTTTTAATATCACTTATCATTTGCCTTTTCACCTTTTATTTAATCTTTTTCACAATAATAACAAAATATTAATCATTCTTCACATTTTTATCTCCCTGAAAAACCATACCCAAAATGAAATGAATGTATTTTTCTATTTACTATAAATTTTTAAATCTCAAATAAACTAGGGTATATGGTTTAAATTGATATAATAATGGGATATTTTGAATTATCATGATAAATATTTACACATAAACATATCTAGGGTAATGATAACCCATTCATATCGCACTTAACATTCTCATAACAGGCTTCTGAGAGATGAGAAAACATGTCAAATCATCCACATACCAGTGTTCTATCCACAAATAACATAATATATTGTTGATAACAGTAATAAATTACCATCATATGTTTTATACATGATTATCTTGTATGTATTTTAATTACCCACTATTCATGAGGTGGATAAATAGGTATTGGGGACTCTAGTAACATGAATTTTCTATATCATATTAATTTATGAAACCACTGATACTACTCTTGGAAACTCATTTTAATATGGAAATGTTATTTTTTCATTAGTTATTTCAATGTACTTATTGTATTATATACATTTTCTATAAACATATCTAGATGATTAATACTTTTGTTTATTATTTATTAGACATTACTGATTAATTTAATCATTAATTTTTCCCACTATTTTATAGAAGACTAGTATCCCTCACCACTCAAATCATATTACTCGGTCGCATGATTATTATAGTGGAAAGGATCATTGAAACATCTCATCATAGTCTAAAATATTTGGCTACACCACTACTTTGAGAGTTTCATATTAGGATTTTTCTGACCAAACACATTAACTCACACAACCTTAATCTACTATGTTAATTCCCTGCTTCTAAAATCTTATGCATGTATCACTAAATGTGTTCCACAAAAGATGAAGAAAAATAAAATTTTAGAATTATTTACTACAAACATAAGTTAATTCATATTGTCACTATCGTAATAAATCCTTGGTAGTAGTAGTTACCCTCATCCTTTACTAATGAGCACCCCATTCACCTTCTTGAATCCCATAGGGTGTCCTTAAATTCTATGGGGCTATAAAATAGTATAATGTCTTTAACCTATAAAAAATGACTAAAAATATTGAACTTTGAATGTCTGGGTGTTGATCCCATATGGATGATATGTATATTATAAATTAATTATTGAAATTTCTATTTCAATAGTTTGGTTTCATTGAATAAAAGAATCAAATATACGTAAATATTATGTTTTGATATCATGAGATATGAACAATTTGTTCAATGATGGTTGGGTTTGTGTGCTATGGATTCAATTTATAATGGATTTATTTAGACTAGTTGTTGAAATAGGGACATCTATGATCCTTAGTCTGGTTGTCCCTCCCTAATCATATGATTTCTTCATTATAATGAACATCTACTAAATGAAATCCCAAAACAAGGAAACCCAAATCCATATTTAAACCTAAATAACTTATATTTTACAATGGTCATACACTAGTTAGGGAAATGGATTGGTGTAATTGGATAAAACTACGTTATTTTCAAGCAATGAATATGTAATTGAAAAAAAGAGAATTAATAAAATGAGTTTCAAAATTTTAAAAAAAGAATCATTGATATAAAAAAATCTCTAACAGTACATCCACCTAAAATCACATAACTCTGAATAAAGAAGACTAATCTCTCAATATATGTAGGATGAGAAAGAGAAATTTGTATACTCGAGGAAGAGTATCCGTGAAGAAAGCTGGTGATGCATGGCTCTGAATTATCACTCTATGAGTGAAGCTCCCCTATTGTAGTTCATCAGCACCCTATTATTGCATAATGATACCTACTATGTATCAAAGGCTCTATTTTATAATGAATCATGCCAAAACCTCTTCCTTATATCATTATTTTATCGGAATCCCAGTAGCATCATGACATTTTAAGGGGTTCCACATTGTGTAATCTCTTATTTTTCATTTTTTTAGGTGGCATAATGAATTTAGGCATGAAGATACCTCAATGACTTTCTCGTCATGTAATTAAAATACATAATGTGTAAATGTTTTTCTTCTATATTATAGCTCTTTAGTATCCTCGAAATT
Organism: Viscum album; assembly: GCA_963277665.1. Lineage (NCBI taxonomy): Eukaryota > Viridiplantae > Streptophyta > Magnoliopsida > Santalales > Viscaceae > Viscum > Viscum album. Next base: position 1,105,291,703 of record OY728126.1, read on the forward strand.
ATCGTTTCGATTTTTGAGAGAAGTGAAGTAGCGAGAAGTGCATTTTAGCTCCCAAATTAATCCATTTACATTCCATTTCCAATGATACATCATATCCTACCATAAAACACCATTCAAGTAAAACATTCCAAATATTAAAAAAATTCAAAATATTAGTCAACTAAATATAAAAATAAAAAAAAATTAAATCAATATATAATATATGCATGAAATACATCTATAACTAGGTTATGATTAAATTTCAGTGATGGAAGACTCTTATGGATTAATATTTATTGAGGGGTTTTTAATATTTTTGATGAATGTAATATTTTTCCATTAAATATTTTCATAATATATTGTTTCTCTCAAAACTAAGCATTCATTAGTAGAATACATTCATCATATCTTTATGTTTTTTTTAAATTATATTATGTGTTCCCAAAAAAATTAAAATGCATAAAATAATAAAAAAAATTCAATGGAAATAAATTACTTAACTACTCTTGATAATCTATTAATGTTTGATCCATTTAAAATTAACTGATCAGTTGTGACCAATATTTATCATATGTGAGTCAAATCTTGTCTCATATCCAAGCTCATCCATACTAATGTGTTTTCACTACCCGTCTGGGGTAATACTTCTTATTGTAATGGTCTATATCTTGAATTTTAATTTTCAATTGTAATCATGTACTCAGACTCACATGAAGGGATATTGGTAAGTGAAATATACATATAGATTATAATGGACACACATTCCCTAAAACATATTAAGCAAATTTATGATGCATAGTATGTTAATAACAAATATTAAATATTATAAATATCAAATGAAGATATTAAATAATTATATTAAATAAACATAGTCATTAAAATGATTACCCACTTATCCAGATCAGGCATATAGAAAATTAAATTCATGATAAAACAGAAATTCAAAAAATAAATTATTTTTGAGGGATTAAATATTTATTAAAAGGATTATTCAATCAAAATAATTTATTTTGATGATCAATATAAAAATTTATTTAATTAAATTATTAAATTAAATTAATTCATTTGATAATAAAATTATTATTATTATTTTAGAAAAAACTAATAAATAAAATTTTAAATTACAAAATTTCGCTACACATCATAAACCCATGCATAACTATTACGGGTTAGGATGAACACAAACAGGCCCATTCGAGGTTGGGAAAACCCCATAAATTGTTGTTGTGGACCAAACAGAACTGCCCTAGACATTTCTCGGATTGGAAGACCTGTATAGGCCCATTATGGGGTGGGGTGGGTCAACTAGGACCCTCAAAATTCGGGTAGAAGACCAATTGTGTAGTGGGACATAAATGAGACAGGTTGGGGGAATTGACTAGCATGTATAGGTATTTCCTCATGTTGTAGTGGTCTACAAGAAATAGTAATAGGTTATTATCTGGCGACAACATTATTGTCCAAATATGGCCGGAGGAGGTCGATAACCGGAAAGTTCTCACCTGCAGTGGGAGAGGTAGTTGTTGACTACTGTGTTCAGTTCAGCAAAATGAAGTAGGGTCAGAAGGATCCATCATGAATTGTGAAGGAAGAGGGTATTTAGAATTGATAAATACACAGTTAGTGTGTTCGGGGTGGACAATGGAGTGATTCAAGGCGACAGACTGTGTTGTGTAGCTGATTAGGCAGTTCCAAGAAGTGTATTGTTATGCATGTGGAAATAGTCTTAGTTGTGGGATAAGTTGACTATGGTGTGAGATTAGATTTCCATTTGGGTAGAGACATGGAGGGATAGATATGACATCATGAAGTGTATTGTTAGCAGCAACAGGGTTCTTAAGGCGACGAGGCCAACATATCATCTAGGGAATGAGGACCACTCAGATGATGATTCATTTGAATCTTTCTATGTTAATTAAAAAAGGGATTCTATTCCAAGGAATCAACCACCCATTTATTATGTGTTTTTTTCTATATTTGTTCATCATAGTCAATAATTATCACGTAAGGAATTTTTTTTAGGTGAACAAATCCAGCACCGAATAATTGAACCCAAATATTTTTTTTAAAAAAGGTGAAAGAGAAGAAAAATTATAATTAAGGAAAATTTATTCTATCTAGAACCATGATAACACTTGTTTTTAAAATATAAAAACACATATATATATATATATTTAGATTTTTCATTCTTATTTTAACCCACAAGAACCACATTATTTATCCATATAAGTTATTTTGAATGGCCATACATGGATATCCAGAATTGAAATTGACACATAGTTTTTTATATTGGAACCAAATTAAATCCATTTACTTAATTTAGTGAAAATTAACATTTTATTTTCTCATTAAATTCATGTGATTTCTTTTTTACTAAATTCTCATATCAGGGCACAAAGAATAATCTAGTGGTCCGTTAATTTTAAAAATATCTTCTTCATAGTGATGTAACATCATCATCATTGGTGATTAAATATATAATATAATTATAGGGAGATAGTATGTATATTTCAAAGAAAAATACTTATACAAACAAGTACCTCATTTGGATCAATGATGTTTTCATCTATCGAACATCTCAGATGAGAGTTGTTTGATGGATCTGATCTTAAACACCTTTAAATCATCCATACACACTTCTAGAATCCGCACAAACCCCAATCATTGAATTAGGAGTTCTAGAAAAAATCTCAACTAATTCCTTTGATTTCACAAAGATCGCCATCATCTAGTCAGCTCAATCTATGAATTTTATTGTAGAAAAAAATATCAGATGCGATATATATTTCTCATTGAATTTGGAAGAAAGGAGAGGTGGTCTCAATCTATTGTAATGAGACATTATTGAAAAATAGAGTCACTTATAATTATATTGTGGGAGATAACATACCTAGAAATAATTCTCAGACCCCCTTATATCAAATTCCCACTAAATAGGGTATAAACGAAACATTATGAAAAAACTAACTACATTATAATCTCATTAATATTTTTTATCACATACATATAATATATATTAAATATATAACAAGATAAAATGGAGTAATTATCTAAACATTAGTTCCCAAAATACTAAAGTATCTTTGAATACTAAAATAACGTCGTTCCATATATTATTTTTCTAGGTATTTATTTAAAAATTTGTAAATAATTTTAATACCAAAATTCAACAGAATAATTTTTTACACAAATAACAATGAATTTATTTATTCATTTTTTATCATTAACACTTGCACGACACAAAGTAGTCATGGTGGGTCCCATCATGGATTATAAATATATTTACTATAATAGGGATGACTATTCAATATGTTATTGTGTGTTACCCTCTAGGTCTTTATCTCAATAGAAGTGAAAACTATTGACAGATCTGGAGAAGATTTTTGAAAACCCATCAAGACCCCTAAAGAGATAAGTATTATTCATAATAATGAAAAAACTCAAAAAATACACACAATGTAATATATTCTATTTTCTCATGATATCTCACAAATTGGGATGCACAACTTATGTCATGATCTATTCTCAATTTTTTAATCTCACTATACATTTTTACCATCACCAACCATAGATATGGGTTTAATGAAGATACTACCATAATAATCTACTAGGACTGAGATATCACTTCATCAGCATTAATGAGAAAAATTTTATCTTTACTATTCAACCCATCTCATACAACTAATGTTTCACCAAACACAATCTACCTCTCTATGGCATCAAAATCTAGGAATTGTTCATGAATCAAAGAACATGATCAAATGGTAAACATTGATAATAAAATCATATTTGGAGAACAATACACATGTTCTTAGATATGAACAACCAGAGACACCAGAAATATTTGGTTTTTCTATTTCTGGGTCTTCCCTCATGATCTCACCTACTAGAGATCACCAAGAGTGAACATCATGAGAATAAGACCCAATGCTTATAAGTCCCCAACACATAATAGTCAGGCATCACCTATGTCAAGTCATTGTGATTTATCTAGACCACAATTAATTTTTTTAAGGTTAATATAATAGTATTGAGAGGTGCTAATTATTTACTAAGAACAAACATAACCTTTGGATATGAATAATAATCTATCATGGTTTCCACTGAAATTGTATATAAAGAAATATCAATAATATTTTTCTAATTGTATATCATTCAAAACTCACTGTATAAATGACGTGGTAACTGAAAAGTAATGTTCACGTTGGGTCCAGGGAACTCGCTATTAAAAAAATAAAACATCATAAATATTCATTTTATCCATAATTTTAACCATAAATTTTTTATGGTCATTAACAAAATAGACATCTTCATGGAGGTGGTCGTCCACAAGTACACATTACTGATGTTTTCATTTATACAATGATAGAAAACTAGCTGAAAAAGGGTTTTACCATAGTCATAATAAAATTTTAGTATATATATTATACATATGTTATTATTTCATCATGGAAAAAAATGAATGAGGTAGAAGAAGAAATATACATAAATCACTCAAATAAAAATTACTCTTATTATTTAGAAAACCTCCATATGATTGCACTTTAAGCCATATTAGGTTTGTCTTTTGGTGTGACCATAAACTATATGATTTGGGGAGAGATATTGGGAAGGTATTGTGTGGGATATCAAACATAATGAGTTTAAATATGTGTGGATATTAGGTTCCGTTTTATAATTAAGTGGAGTGAAACACCTATAAATATTAACACTTTTAAATATATTACATTTCCTTACCAAATCCTTGTGGAACACTATTAATTTTTTTTGAATAAAAGATAGGGTAAAATCAAAATATACATAGCCAATAGTATTTATACAAGTTTTAGTGATATTTAAAATATAATATCTTAGTTTAACACCTCGTCAACCCTTTTAACCATTACTGGGGAGATAAATTTTTAACAATGTTTTTATTAAAAATAAAAAAATACAATAAAACTTATTATAAAATTGCGAAATCCATATTCCAAACATGAAATTAATTTTACAATATATAGTTTTCATAATTTTTACAAATTTATATTAATATAATTATAAAAACTGAAAAAAATAGCTTGTAAAAGTTCCCATTGGTAAGAATTCAAAAAAATTTAACTTTAATAAAAATCATTTTTTTCACCATTCACACAAAAAACTATTTTTATTAAAATTATTCTGAATCCAAATATGATGCAATTTTTATCAAATTAAAATTATAAAATTATAAAATTTATCTTTTAATTAAAACCATGTAAAACATAAAAAACAATATAGTTAAATTAAACTATTCCTTTTTCCATTTAAAATTTATATAAATTCATTTACAAAACCATAAGGACTGTGAGTACCTAAATAAAATTACTTATATATATATTAAGATTTATTAAATTATACAATTTCCAGGGTTATCACACACTTCCCCTATTTCATAATTTGAATCCTCTCAATTCTATTTATTACATAAACACTTTAGGTCACTTCCATAATAGATAAACATGTAACACAACATGTACATGAGATAAACTCATAGGTAAGGATACCTTGTATGAAATAAACCTCATTTTTTCCAAAATGTTATTGGGTCAAATGAATTGTAGGCTCAAATTTTTTTCCAACCAAAACAAATTACAATTTTCCAAGGAGATACTTTAAAAAATATATAAACTCTTACCAAAAACAAGAGATCATTCCATTGGTTTTCTAAATTAAATTTATACCAATATTAAGTTTCCTACATATATTTTTGAATCATCCTTATCTTATTAACCACATACTCTACCAAATTCAAACCCAACAACTTCCAATCATCAACATTATCCCAACAAGATGAAGTTTGATACCTGTTTTCATATATTTTCTAAAAACCATTCATTTCCATATTCAAAAATAAACTATTATTATAAGAAAATTGAACCTAAGATTGAGACTAACCACAACATCCCCAATAATCTTCTAAGCATGCTTGATACTTATATTCAAAATTTTTATGTATTCGATCTGACTATCAATTAAATTGAGGATTAAAATATTTACTAAAATTTAATTCATAAAACAATGAATTCTGAAGTACAATCCAAATATTTGAGGTAAATTTGGGATCATAAACAGATAAAATAGATAGTGACTCCATGTAATCAATCTACCATTTTAATATAAATTCAAGCAAGTTAATTCAAATATGTTGTATCTCGAATAGTAATAGATTGATAAGATATATTAGAATGAAATACACTAACCCTAATTTAATTATTACCTCGATTTATCATTATTAATCCCACCATTAATTCCATGGATATATTTTCATGTTTATATCCCTGCACTAGATAATGTGGTAACATCCCCATTGATACTTTTCTCTCATCTCAAACCTATTCAAAATTCAATCAAATCCTTATAAAACCAGAAATATTTTTTTTATTCCAACCCTCCAATTATAATATGCATGGTCTTTCTAAATCTTATAATTGCTAGGATGAATAAAAATATAGATCCAAGAGCTTTACTCAATAATTCATACTTCAATTGGGAATCACCAAGAACACACAAACTCTTTAAAAATCTCATAACTCCTTATCTATCCCTATTAAATTCATTAGACTAAAATTCTTGAAAAATTATATAATTTCATGAAAATCATTATCTACCAATCGAGCATGCTTAATTCAATATCACAATGATAGCTACACTAACCCCAGTACCTAATGAGAATGAGTTTCTCAATGAAAAAATTTTAGGACAACATTCTTTTAATCATTAACCAAAGGATAACGTTCTAAACCTAGTATAGCTAATAGTGAATTAAACATTCCACTATGGGAATCAAATACCTTATTTTGTTAATTTGGATGATAATTTTATAAGAAATAATAATCCTTTATCAGTTCTAACCAGTATCTCTACCTCATGGTTAATTTTTTTAAGTTAATATAAAATTTAAACTTTAATGGTTATTATATATTTCAAATTTTAACCCATATAAAACATGCCTCTAAAATTTTATAGAAAAAAAATTATTGTTACAATATCAAGATCATGTGTATGGTAATTCTTCTCATCGAGTTTTAATTAGCATGAAGTTCATGCAATGATCTGATCACCATGTATTAATAACCAAAATGTTACCATCAAATAAGAATCATTATAAATAATCAATCCATCATTTATTATTGGTGAGGATAACACATGTTCATTAACCAATATTCATTTCAATTCCTTAAAACATTCCTAAAAATACTTTTTCTATATTAATTTCACTCATTTTTATGTTAACACATATATTGAGGTAGATAAAAAAGTAAATTTTTCTACAAAAAATCAGTATTAACCTAATAATCCAAGAAAACACCAAATTTTAGGGACATTATTAGGTCTTGGACACTCTTCCACCACTTTAGTTTTAGCAAGATTTACAATGAGGAAACAATAAGATATAATATGTTCATGAAATGAAACATGGTGACACTAAAACTAACATTTAAAAAATTTACAAAACAACTTAGTTTCTATTAAAGACTAAAAAATGATAATATATTTCACATGTTCCTAATTACTTTTAGAAAAAAAATAATTTCATACATTAAAAAAAATTCTAAATACACATGAAAAACGTTATTCATAATAACCATAAATATAGTAAGTTCATTAATAAACCCGAAATTGATAACTATAAACTCATGATTCACGTACATAGTACAAAAAAATTTCCTTAGATTTTATTCCACCTTGACCATTAGTTAGTGATACATAGACCTATGATCAATATTTAAAAACTACTAATCACCATATAGCTAATCAAATAATTTATCAATATGAAGAAATATATTCTTTTTGTTAACAGGGATGTTATTTAGTTATATATAATCAATGAAAAATATAATACAACCTCCCTTTTTTAACTAATCAAATAAGGAAAACCCAAGTGGAAGTTCTAGAGAAGAGAAACCATTATCAAAAAACATTTGTAACTACTTTTAAAATTCAAAAATTCCTACTAGATCCTTTTGATAAGGTGGTTATGAAATTGTCTTATTATCTGACACTAAGATAATAATAAATTCAATCACATGACTAGGAATAATAGTAGAAAACTCATCAGAAAATACATACAAATATTAATTTACTTTTGGCGCATCATTAATTTGAACTATTCCTTTGTTTTGAAACATACATGCATGATAAATTTAATTTCTATATTTTATTAATTTTTCTGCTTCCTGATATCTTATTAAATGTATGAACTCATTCCTATATAAAAACTATAGCTCATTCTAAAAAAGAAATTATTTATCTCTTCACTCTATCTTATAAAGATAAACAGAAAGTGAATCCAAACACAAAATAAAATCAGACACTAACATAGTCATGATAATATTGTTTGTAGGAAAAATCATTATATAGATGATACCATGATGAATTATATAAATTCTTTCTACCTTTATACTACCCCTACATTTTTTTCCTAGATTAATGAATTTATTTCTTGAGATGGTATTTCCATTTGACTTAAACATTTACCAGTTAAAAAATAATGTTTAAATATGAAATCAAATAATATGTATTCATAATATTAATAAAGAACAAATGTACCTATAACCAATTCAGTTGATGTTCCCTCATTAATCAAATTGGTATAAAAATACCTTCCCTCAATTTTTCATTTCCATATTAATGATTCCCTGGTTGACTGAATAACTTCAAACATTCATTAATATAATATCTCAACTTATTATAATTAAAAAAATTACTAATGGATGGCTATATATTTTAAAATTACTTAGTTAATTATAACTCTTTTTGGTTCACTCACGATCAAAATAATTTATATTATCACATAGAAAATGGTTTTCTAAATTCTATTAGATAATCATTAATAATTATTTTAACATGTATGAATGATTATTGGGTATTGACAACATATTTCCTTATTATATTCTAATCATTTTCATACAAATTAGAATAGTTTTTTTATTTTCTTATTAGTGAATATTTCAGAAAACCCAATCCCATCATTCTCATCACAAGAATGAAATTTCTTATAACTTTTAATTTTTTTAGGGCAATTTCATTCTTAAATTTTCTTTCAGATATGTATTAAATCTAAAATTTTACACTCAATGATTACAAAACATTTTGGTGCATACCTATGCAGTCTAGTAAAATGCCTTTTATAAGTAGCCTCTAGGTATAATTCCATTTAACTCAACTCCAAAAATTTTCTTTCCCTTCTCTGTTGATGAACATTTGGAAGAACTACCCAATAAAATGATATAAAAATATTTTCACCTCTATGGAATCAATATCACCATTTCCTTATATATATTAACTATATATAACCATATATTAGCTTCTATATCAAGATGATTATAGAAATCATAACCTTTTGATGTTTCATACATCAAAAACATCAAATATCTTCTCCAATTAATTTAACCATCCTTAATATTACACGAAGACTGAAGAAACGCATAAATCCATACAATGTTATGTCTTAAAATGATCTAATATAGATATGTTCACTAGAAGATAATTTGGCCACTCTCGTTCATGGGATCCATTATTAATATCCCACGTAAACTGAACTACACTTTTCTATAAACTCATGTTTTTTAATTCCTTCGATTATTATATCATTGTTTTCTTTATACATTTGCTTCCTTTTTCCCCAATGGAAAGCTATTCTGAATATACATTTATTATATAACTATACATGGAAATATTAAAAATATAACTATTGATAGTATAAAATAATATGAGTCTCTTTACTGTTTCTTTTAATATTCTCTTATCTTCTAAAGTTATATAAAAATTTCCTATGTTATCAATTTTAATGACCTATAAAATAATCAATCCATAATTACATTATTTATAAAAAGAGTTTCATTTTAATGAATGTAAATTATATTTTATCTTTATGGTTTTATATAATTAGGTAAAATATTACATAAAAACTTGATTCTTTCACTCAGTGTACATTTTTCTACATAATAGGTCTTTATCTTTACATCCATGTTTCATTCATGAAACATTCTCTTCATTCATGACGAGTCACCATAGTGGAAATTATAACCATTATAAAATTTAATCTCATCATAAGATCTTATGAAAAAAATTTAAAATGTGGGATGATAATAAATCTCATTATGGGACATAAAAATAATGTAATCACTTTATTCTACTGAAAACATGAAAACCCATGAAAAGATTTAATTTTTTTTCAATAAAACATTGTGTTCATAAATAAAACATTTTAACATATTAAAATACACCATTTCTAAAAGATAAAATTAGATAACCCATTATCAATTATAGTGAAACATTAAATGAAACTTGTGACATGTGGTAACTAATGAAAACATTTCAAACCATTCATCATTAAAGGTCCATAAAAATTACTCACCACGTGAAATAAAAATATAAACACCATTTAAAAAATAATAGTATATGTATGTTGAATAATAATATTAATAACACAAGTTCACTCATGTTTAATAATTTATATAAATAAATATGTTCTAAATAACTCTATAGGGTAAACTAAATAGGTTATCTCCCTCATTTTTTATATTCAAATAATAAATCATTTCCCATTACATTATTGATCTAACTAGGATCACCCATCATCATGAGATATATATGTATCACCCATCATCTTATATAATTTACAAGAAACATATCATAAAAAAATTAATCATATAATTTTCCATCATAATACCCCAATTAAAATATTGGAAAACACATTCCATTTCTATACATTCATAAAGAGACATATCCTTTTACTATGAAAACTCTATAAAATAAAAAATTCTAATAAGAGATTGAATAGGGACTATTTCTAAAAAACATATTAACTTTTAGAATAATCATGTTAGGAATTAAAAATATAGTATGGTTAGAGAAATAGTCCAAGACATATACCTTAAAATAACATTTTTGTATACATTGGTAATGAATGCTAAAACCACTCAAATAGAATGTTTTGAAATGATTTATTTTTAATCCGTAATAAAAATAATAAAATAAAATTTAAATGTATCATTATAATTTTTTATCAAAAATAGTAAATTCATTAAATATTTAAAATAACATGGATAATAAGAAGAGTATTAATAATTTAAATAAAATGTTTTTAGAATATTACATTAACTCAATTTTAGACTTGTTTTGTTCATATTTCCACCATCCTAAGTAATAAAATTATATTATTTTAATAGTTTTTTAATAAAAGATTTCATGTAAATTAAATTTACATTATTCCATTTACTTTATTTTATAACATGTTTCATTTACTTACTAAAATTATTGAGTTATTGTTTGATGATTTTGAGGATCTTCATTTTATAAACGCATAAAAAAATAGTGCATTGACCACGGGAAAAAGTTTTATTGATGCATTAAATAAAAAATAATGAACATTTTATAATTATCATATTTATACAATATAAAAACATAAAAAACCAACCACGTAAGTTGATCATAGAAAATGAACAATGTTTTTTTTTGAGATGGTAGTCTATACAAACACAAGAATGAAATTTTCATTTTCCAACTATGTGGAAATAAAATATTCATGATAAATTTTTAATTTAAAGATTAATAAATATGTTATTAATGTAATATTAATTAATTAGTTCCATCCTTATGACCATTATTTTATTGTGTAAATTAAAAATGGATTATATTACTTTATAGAGGTGATAGTCTACATGTATCTATGAGTGATGTTATTGTTTTACAATTGAGTGAAGGATAATATGGAAATTATATATTATATATATAAAATCATCATTTTATAAATATAATATATATTTATTTTATCCAACATTTTAACTTTCCACATGATCAAAAGATGAAATATGAAAAACATCAATTCATGGAGGTGTTTGTCTGCTATGAAATCAAATTTTCATGAAGAGGAAATCACTCTTAAAAGACTCAATAATTATTAGAGGAAAAAAACATTAACATCGTTAACAAGATTATGAGATTTAAAGATATATATTTTTGAGCTATACCCTTAGAGAAATGTAATACATATAAAATTAGGGGAATTAAATGGAATTTTCCAAAAACCCTTCACCCCGGGCTGCCTTCTTTCTCACCTAGAAAGACATGAAATAAATAGTGATAGATGAATTCCTGTGATGATTCTTCTAAACTTTTAAATACATCCATGAGGTTTGAAAAATTATATATAACATCCATTTAAATAGACATATTGGATGTGAATATAGATTAACTTTTAGTTATTTCTACTATATGAGAGCCCCATAAAACAAGTTCAACATCAATTTTATATATGTTAATATATTCCAAAGATGAAAAATTTTCAATTATATAGAAGATCACTTCCACAATAGAGGATATTGGGAAATATTGTGGAATAATGATGCAATTTTATACCAATTAGATAAAATTTATTTGGTTCAATAATCGTCAGAATAGCTTAGCTCACATGTATAATGATGGTAATATTATCCTAAAATAATTCATCTTGACCTAAGAGGTGATGTGTTACTACATAAATAAACTTATCAAATAATAACCAAAGAAGGTATTCTGCATCGAATGGAAATTGAAAATGGTTCATGAGTATAATATGTAAAATCTCATCTAAAATGGATTAGTTATGTCATATGGTGTATAAAATGTTATAGTATAATGTTTTCCGTTTTGGGATCACACTCAACCATTTAAATAGCCTATTAAAAAAAATTTATATTTTTAGTAGTCATAAGTATGCATGTGAAATTTGTTCATTTCGTATAGGATGGAAAAGATATAAAAGTGGGTTATAATATCATTATAATAACATTAATGTATATATATGATACCAATTTTAATATTTAGTCATGGTTAAAGAATATTGTAATTCATTATAATACAAAATAAACATGTAACACTCAATTAAGAATTATACTTATTATTTAGAAAACCTCCCACGTATTTCCCCCTAATACTTTATCGGTTGGTATTTTGGTAATACTCAGACATTAGGATGTGCGGAGGGATTTTCGTAAGGATTTTGGTTAAGTATTATTATATATAAATCACTCGTTATGCTTTCATTAGTGATGATTTGTGGTGTCCTTTTTTAAGCATTGGAGTAAGATACTTGTAAATTGTTAAAACAATTAAATATAATATAAGTATTTCTTAATGGAATGAGGAATAAAATGATAAAACTTCAAATATTTAATATTATATTCTCCAAATACACTAAACCAATCGTATTTATCCATTTTTTATTGAAATTTTATACCCTATCACCTAATTCAATTGTTCTTTCGATCATTTATCATTTATCAGGGTGATAATGCTTTACCAATGTTACTATTCATAATGAGAAAAAATGAAATTGAAATTATTACCAAATTTGTACCCAATTATTACAAATATGAAATAAATTTTAAAATATTTAATTATAATAAGTGTTAAAAAATAATTTTAATAAAAATAAGAAAACCATGAAAAATAAAAAAAAACCCCTTCAAAGCATAAAAATGATTTTATACAAAAAATGATGTTAAATTATGATTAACATATAAATAATTGAATTTTTGAAATAAATGGAAAATAAATTTTTATTATAACAAATCCACAATATTATGATAATTTATAAATACTTGAAAATAATTGATTTTTTTAATAAAAATCAATATTTTTTCACTATTCACCCCAAAAATTTATCATTTAATAAAAAACCCAAAAAATCACCATAAGAGTAATTTTATATTCTTAATCCAAAAAATAAGTTAATTTTTATTAAATTCATATTATAAAATTTATAAATTCATCATTCAAATAAAAGTATGCAATACTATGAAATCATCTTAGTTAAATAAAAATATTCTTTTTTTAGATAAAAATTTATATAATTACATTTATAGAACAATGATGATTATAAATCCAAAAAAATGAATAATTATAAATTAAAATATTTATTTACTTATAGGATTACCTATATTTTTAAAAAGTGAGAAATAAAATTTCTCCACTGATTGATTCCATTGTTATGGGTCTACACACTTAAGAGTGGATCAACATAAGAGGTTTTCTAGTTTTAATCTATGTACCCTTGTATGAGTTTTTTACATTATCCATTTTTAAATATTCTTAAAATAGTTAAATTAAGTTATTTTTTCAAATTAATATTCCTTATACACTTCTCATTGATGAGATTAAAATTTTTTTGTTGGAAGGGATGACCATGTTTTCTTTGATAAAAAAATTAATTTCTTTCCAACATAGGTTCGAATATGTACATGCATTCCCTTCATGGAAGAACAGTTATGAGGTTCTAAAACCAATTATTACAATAGATATATAATTTAATATCATATAAATGCACCCATTTTAATTAAATATAACTTTATTTATAGCTTCAAATAGTACTAATACACATAATAAGTAATTCATTAGTCCATAAACAAATAACACACTATGTGACTGATTTAAATTTTACCAATAATTGTTATTCCAAAACATTTATCTTTAAAGAGATATAATTTCCAATTGTAATAGTTCTTCCCCAATAATTATCAACATGTTTTTATTTTGATAAATTGTTATGTGGGAATAGAAGCCACGATTTAGAATCGAGTATTTTCTCAATCTTTAATCTTTAAATATAAGAATATGGTTCTCATTTTGAGGTAAGGGCATCTTATTTTCTCTTTTCCTTAAGTGTTTTTGGAGAAAAATTTGAAATCTTGGAAAAATCCTGAATTTTTTAAAGTACATGATGTGTACTTTTCCACACACCGTGTACTTTTGGCTGTTTGGGATGAGCACACAGGGCGTGTGGACATGCCGAGGATGAAGGGTGTAGGAACCAAATACACACCTCATAGTGGTCCCTTACACATCGTGTAGTCAATCTTTAGGAGAATAGTAAGGCGGTGGCTAGCTGTATGACAGATCATGCCATGTACTCGTGAATACACGTCATGTAGTCATGTCGGCAGGTGAACAATGCCGCGCTGGCGGGAAGCCGCCAGGGGAACAGTTAAAAAATGGGAATTACATGCCGTTTACTCAGAATTACATGTCGTGTAATTTGTTTTTTTTTTCATAAAAGGGTTGTAGCCTCCCCTGTTCACAGGGAAGTCTTAGAATGGAAAGAGAGCTCTGGAAAGGATAGCTGAACCTTCGAAGACCCACCGGGCGCACATCTGGAATCTAATTCCGCTTCGGACGATCTCATTGGAACCGTACGGATAATCCCTCTCTTATCCATGACTATTTTTACCAATTCTTTCCCTAGCGGGAGTTATTTTAGGTTGAATGAAAGTTTTATTACCTCAGATCTGCGTCGTTCTTTGGCATTTCTAGAACCGATGTTCGTGAATATCGTTCGTTGGAGTATAAGGTAGGTGGCCTGGTGTTTAGTTTTCCAACTTCCATGAGTTTGGTGCATTTTTTTGCCACGAACCCATGTTGGGGTATCGTGTGGCTGAGGCCGTGGATATTTTAACGACCTAGAACTGTATAAGTAATTGAATAAATCGTAAAACTGTTGTTTGGGATCATTTATTGGATTCGAAACTACCTCGGGGGTGTGTTCCACTGTTTAGCAGTTTGGCCAGGATACCGAAGGTTATGCCTTTAAAGTAGAAATTGTAGAATTTCCTTGAGAGGAATTTCTTGTTTACTGCTTGTTTACATGTTGGGCTTGGACCGGTTACCTGTTAGCCTGAGGGCGTTGTTATGATAAGCCTGTGGGCACTGCACTGTTTAGCCTGAGGGTAGTAGTTATTTCAGCTTGAGGGAAACATCTTCCGTGTGTGAGGGAAATAGGCTTTGTGCCTGAGGGAGACACTACCTACTCCTGAGGGAAAAATCGGTTACCCTTGAGGGAAATACCTGGGGGTTTGATTCTACTTACCTGAGTGTAAGGTTTTGCTTGTCTGAGGATGTAGATTGTTTTCATAGAAATGAAATATGGTGATTTCTAAAATTTAATGTATTAAATAAATAAAAACTAAAAATTTAAACGCTAAGTTAGTTACTTTTTAGTACTGCTTACTTTATTGCATTTTACTATTGCACACTGTTGTTGAATGCTTACACGTAGTTGGGCACATGCCTTTGGTGGGTGCCTACTGAGATATATTTCTCACACCCTGTTTTGGTCATGCTTTCCGGCCCAAGAAGATTACATTTCTGCAGGTGTGCATAGGGGAAAGAGTCCCTATACATGTAATAGACTATTGCTGAGGAGTAAGAGGGCATGGAACCGAGCCTAGGCTAGCGATGCCGCTGCCATAATTTTTCTTGTTCTATTGGACTTTGATTTTTGTGGTTGTACTATATTGATGTAGAACATGTTCTGGCTATTTTATTATAACTTGAGACATGTAACATCATGATTTATATATAGTCGGTTATATCTTCTACAGTTATTTATTCTCAGTTGTATATGGTTTATTGATTCCGCTGTCGTTGTATATTTTATTTATATTCTGCAGCGCTACACTTTAAATAATGAAGGCATAGTTTCCCCATTGTCAGACCTGGGACCTCGCTGCAAGTCAGCATCCTCTGGCATTTGGGGAAATGCGCTTGAGGTCACGTGGTGAACCAGGTTTGGGGCATCAGTTGCGTGGCACCCGAAACCGGGACGTTACAAATTGGTATCGGAGGAAGTTATTTTCTTTGAATTACTATTTGGTGCCGTATTCAGGGATAGGACGAACGGTAGTTGGTACTAAGCCATGCCCAAGAGTAGCTAACCCGTGTACAGGGAAAATCCAACTTACCTTGTATTGAAATTTTACTAAATTTTTAATTTACTGTTGATATGTTTCCACCGTTGGGTGACGCACATGAGATTGTGCTATTATAATATACATGTGGGTTCTATTTAGTTGAAACCCGATGAGATGAGGGTATTCCATCTCATGAATCATATAGGCTCATGCTAGATATCACATGCCATGGATAGTTTCCATGCCATGTAGGTGTATTGGAAATTAAATATTGTTGTGATAGTTGTTGTGATAGTAAAAGCATGTTGTCGTGATAGCTGCTTTGATAAAATACCTGCTTTGTGATAGGGTAATTTTATTTGAGCCTGTGGATAGAATAATTTCCAAACTTTTGTTTTTGGGGAGTATGGACCCTCACTATCTGGAATTTGGTGGATCATTAGATGATTATTTTGTTATAACACAGATAAGATGTCAAACATTAATTCGGGGGAGTATAGGCCCTCATGGGTCGAAATTTGACACTTTGGTGTTGGTTTTCGGTATTTTCTGGGTTCCAGAGAAGTTTCTGAGGCATACTGTCTGGAAACCCAGTATACACGCCGTGTATGGCCTTCTGTTTGGGATGGAAAATAAACATTTTGAGTATACGCAGTGTACCCCGAGTACACGCCATGTAATATCTTTCCGTGTCACAAACCGTGTGGGCGGCGACACGGGGAAGGGAAGGCTTGGGTAAAACACGTCGTGTACCTTAGGTACATACCGTGTAGTGTTGACTTGGAGTCTAGACGTGTAACTAACAACACAGGTCAGTGAACTCCTGTATAGAACATGTCGTGTCAATGATGAACACGCCATGTAGTGTGACCTAGGGACTCTGCCGTGTAACTAACAACACGGTTCAATGTCACCTCTCCATGAACATTCTGTGTAGCTATGCGACATGTCGTGCAGTCTTGTCCAAGGACAGACTGTGTGGAGTTAGCCATCTGACTGGAAAATGGGGTGGTGTACACGCCATGTACAGGTGTAACACGTCGTGTAGTGTCAAGACGAGTAGTAGACCATGTCACAAATGATAAGGGCAGTTGGAAAATAACACCATACACATAGTGTAGATTATATACACTCCGTGTAGTTTTTTTCTCAAACAGGATCCGTGTGGCTTAGCCACGAAGAAGAACCCGGGTATGGAAAAAGTCAAGTACACGCCGTGTAGTTAGTATATATGTCGTGTAGTCTATTTTTTTTCAAATCCTGAAATTCCTTCTTCCACTTGTTCCCTTTTGGTTCCTTTGCTTTCGGTCTTTGATAAATCTTAAATCTAAGTGTTCTTTTGACCTTTTAGTGTCATGCTGCCAAAATGACTGCGTGTTGTTCACCAAGAGAGCGACGATGACTATACTCCAGAGATGGTGAGTCATGGGTTACCAGTGGACCCTCTATTAGATCCGGATATGGCGCCAGCTGTTATACCAGACACAGGCTAAGAGGCGCAGTTCTGTGAAGGCATTATGCGGTTCATGCAAACCTTTCAGGGAGCACCGCAGGCTGCTCCATCTAGGGCCGTGCTGATTCGTATCTTCCAGCAGCAGCATCCACATACGTTTTCAAGGGATGGAGGACCACAGGCTGTAGAGTCTTGGCTAGGATCAATGCAGACTATTTTCAATCATCTTAAGATGCCTCTAGGGTGGAGGGTCAAGCTCGTGACATACATTCTGTGTGATTCCTCTAAGAGGTGGTGGGATGCCACCACCCAGTCAGAGAATCACAGAGACATGGTGTGGGAGGATTTTCATGTAGTCTTTTATGAATTCTTATTTCCCGAGACGTTGCGGGAAGACAGAGCTCAAGAGTTCATGAATATGCAGCAGGGTGCTATATCGGTGATGTACTATTCTACTCATTTTACCGATCTTCAGTGTTTAGAACCCGTGCTGGTGGGTGATGAGACGTGGAGAGCCAGATGTTTCGAGGATAGTCTCTGATATGACATCCTAGCGCTGGTGAATTTTTTCAGGTTGCCTTCAGTACATGTTATTGTGAACCAGGCACTGATTACAGAAAGGAACCTGCGGGAAGCTAGTGGTGTGGGCCAGGGTGGTTCATCACCAGTTACCTGTACTATTTCTGCTGGAAAGAGGAAGAGACAAATGGACTACTCTCATGGTGGTAGTACCAGCCAGGATGTTTCTTCAGGTGGGCCGGTCAGGTGCTACCAGTGTGGTTGAGAGGGGTACAAGAGGCCAAATTTTCCACGAGACCTAGTGGAGTGCCAATCTTGTGGCAAGATGGGTCATCTGCAATGCTTTTGTAGGGCGTTTATACCGATGGATAGTGAGAGGGGTTCTGTGCAGACCCCACATGCGGGAGAATGACCAGTGGATTCTTACCAGTCAGGGAACTGGAATATGTCAGGGCATGCAGGCATGGATGGTGGTCATGGACGTGGTATCCAGACACCAAGATCTCTGAGGCAGTAGGGCGGGACAGCTCAGGGTAGTCTGTCTATGTCATAAGGCCGCAACACTGGGTAGGCATATGCAGTGCAACAGACCTAGCAGGAGCAGGATCTCAGACCATCCATAGTCAGAGGTACTATTTTAGTAGCTTCTGTTTTATCTTCAGTACTTTTCGATACGGGTGCTACACATAGTTTCATATCTGTACCCGTTGTGGAGAGCCTTGGGCTCTGGGTTTCTACTTCTTCTGATATCGGGATGCTAGACACTCCGTTGGGGACTAGAACAGCTGGTGTGGGTCAGTTCATGGAGTTCCTCCTTGAGGATGGTGGGTGGCCCATTCTTTGGGACCTCTCTGTCTTGGAGAAGACAGCTTATGACTTCATTCTCGGGATGGACCTGTTGGTTCCCTTTCGAGCCTTTGTAGACCGCTATCGTCGCAGGGTGTGTTTCACATCCCCAGAGGGTGGAGAGTTTCTATACAAGGGTGAGTGGGATGTTCAAGAAAGTCGAGCTAGACCATAGCATCATGGGCGAGGTGGAGTCACAACCCAGATTGCGAGCGTATATATGGATGATCCGGGGACTTGTCAGACAGATTTCCCTCCAATTGTTGATCATTTCAGGGATGTCTTCCCAGACGGATTTTCAGGTCTACCACCAGAGAAAGAGGTGGATTTCTCTATTGAGCTTGTCCCAGGAGCAGCACCGGTGTCCATTCCTCTTTATAGGATGGATACACCTAAGTTGAAGGAGCCCAAGAGGCAGTTAGCAGAGTTACATGCGAAGGGTTTTATCCGACATAGTAATTCTCTATGGGGTGCGCCGATCCTTTTTGTGAAAAAAGCGGATTGTACCCTTAGACTTTGCGTGGATTATCGGAAGTTGAACCAGTTGACGTTTAAGAACCGATATCCTTTACCATGAATAGATGATCTTTTTGATCAGATTCGAGGAGCACGACTGTTCTTGAAGATTGACTTGAGATATAGATATCATCAATTGCGCGTCAGACCATCGGATATACTGCTTACAAATTTTCAGAGCAGATATGGTATGTACGAGTATTTGGGTATGCCGTTTGGACTCACGAACGCGCCAGCAGTTTTCATGGCTACAATGAATCGTTTGTTCCATCCTTATCTGGATTATTTTGCGGTAGTATTCATGGACGACATCTTGGTGTACTCACTCACTCGACACGACCTTACTACCCATATTGAGGTTGTATTGAGTACACTGAGAGAGCATCGGCTATATGATAAGCTCTCAATGTGCCACTTTTGGATGGATCAAATTCACTTCCTGGGACACATTATCTCGGAGGCAGGAGTTTCAGTATACCCAGAGAAGGTGAGAGAAATAGTTTCCTAGGTGTAGCCGAAGAAGGTTTTTGAGATACAGAGTTTATTAGGACCGGATGGTTACTAAAGAAGCTTCATACATGACTTCTCCCACTTAGCAGCACCATTGACAGGTCTGAATAAGAAGGTTGCAAAGTTCGTTTGGTCGGAAGCTTGCGAGATAGCCTTTCAGGACCTGAAAGGAAGGTTGACATCAGAACCGATCCTAATACTCCTAGAATATAGGGAGAGCTATACAGTTTACTGTGATGCATCAGGCTTTGTGCTGGGAGCAATGTTGACGCAGGACGATCGAGTTGTTACGTACGGGTCTCGGTAGTTGAGGCCACATGAGAGGAATTAACCGACGCATGCTCTCTAGTTGGCAGCAGTTGTGCATGTGTTGCGCTGTTGGAGAAATTATTTATTGGGAGAGAATTTTGTGGTTTTCACCAACCACAAAACCCTCAGGTATATCGTTATTCAGCGTGACCTAAATATGAGGCAGAGAAGGTGGGTCGAGTACTTATAGTCCTTCGATTTTGAGCTTGCCTATACACATGGTAAAGGTAATGCAGTAGCTGATGCACTGAGCAGGAAGACTCAGATATAGGCAGTGTAGGAGGCCAATGGTGAGTGGCAGCTTATGGCCTTATTATTTTAGATGCATCTGGAGGTGCATTACAGTCAGGGGCAGCCTTATCTTTCATCTTTAGCTGTGACTTCTACCCTCCTAGATAGAGTGAGGATGAGACAGCTATCTGATCCAGAAGGCCTTGTTCTACGGGAGTCGGTGGCAGGTGAGGACCCTCCTCCTGGTTGGAAGATAGGGGATGATAAAGTTTTGTGTTTTCGTGGATGAGTATGGGTTAACAGGGATATATGCGAGGAGCTGATGTGGGAGTTTCATGCTTCATCTTGGGCAATTCATCCTGAGGTTACGAAGATGTACCGAGACTTGAGACGTCAGTACTGGTGGCCGTGTATGAAGAGAGATGTAGCTAGTTATGTTATGATATGTTCCACCTGTTAGTAGGTGAAGGTAGAGCATCAGATACCAACTGGACTGTTACAACAGTTACCCATTCCAAAGTGGAAATGGGATGTGTCGTGATGGATTTCATGACTGGATTTCTGAGGTCACCTCGTGGCAATGACGCCATGTGGGTTGTTGTGGACAAACTCACGAAGGTAGATCACTTCTTTTTGATTAAGGAGACCTTCGGTGTTGACGAGCTAGGAAGGCTGTATATCTGATAGATCGTACGCCTTCATGGGGTCTCTAGTTCAATCGTTTCATATAGGGAAGCCCACTTTATGTCTCGTTTCTGGCAAAGTTTTCAGAGGTCACTGGGCACACAGGTGCTTCTAAGCAAAGCATACCACCCACAAACAGATGGCCAGTTAGATCATATGATGCATGTGCTAGAAGACATGCTGCGTGCATGCGTCCTAGACTTTGGGGGATCTTGGGAGAAGCATATACTCTTAGTTGAGTTTGCCTATAACAATAGATTTCAGGCGACTATTTAGATGGAACCATACGAGGCTTTATATGGTAGGCCATGCTGATCACCCTTGTGCTGGTTAAAGGCAGGTGAGGTAGCTCAACTAGGACCACGTCTCGTACAGGAGACTTCTGAGTAGGTCTAGTTGATTCAGAAGTGGATGGCTACCACGCAGTCTCGTCAGAAGTCATATGTCTATCGTCGTAGAATACCATTGGAGTTTGTTTTCAGGGATCAGGTTTTGTTGCGTGTTTTGCTGAGGCTGGGACATAAGCGGATCAGGAGACAGGGTAAACATTCCCCGAGGTATGTGGTGCCATTGGAGATTCTGGAGAGAGTCGGGCTGGTTGCTTATCGGTTGCAGTTACCTCAGAGGTACTGAGCCATGCACGACATCTTCTATGTATCATAGTTGTGATGCTCTCATTCAGACCCATCTCACACCTTTGAGCCTGAGGAGTTTGAGCTTCAGATTGATCTGTCATTTGAGGAGCATCCAATTTGTATCGTTGACAGGAGCACGAAGTTTCTATGAGGCCGGTCAGTTCCTCTCGTACGAGTGTTATGGAAGCATGGATGAGTGTAGGATGAAACCTGGGAGCGGGAGACCGATGTACGTGCTCAGGGGCCGGAGTTGTTCTAAGCTATATCTTCACCACCCTTGGATGGGAAATTCGGGGTCGAATTTCTATAAGGGGGGACGTTTGTAAGAACCCGGTTCTTATTTTGAGGTACAGTCTTCTTCTTTTCTGTTTTCCTTAAGTGTTTTTTGAGAGAAATACAAAACTGTGGAAAAATCCAGAATTTTGGGAAGTACACGACGTTGTACATTTCCACACATCGTGTACTTTTGGCCGTGTGGGATGAGTACACAGGGTGTGTGGCCATTCTGGGGATGAAGGGTGTAGGAACCAAATACCCGCCGTGTAGTGGTCCCTTACACACCATGTAGTATGTCGGCAGGTGAATAGTAAAGCGGTGGCTAGCTGTGCGACAGAACATGCCGTGTACTCGTGATGACACGCCGTGTAGTCATGTCGGCAGGTGAACAGTGCCATGATGGCAGGAAGACGCCTAAGGAACAGTTAGAAAATGGGAATTACAAGCCGTGTACTCAGAATTACACGTCGTGTACATTATTTTTTTGCTTAAAATGGTCAGTAGCCTGCTATGTTCACAGGGAAGGCTTAGAACGAGAAGAGAGCATGGGAGAGGATGGACGAACCTTCAAAGATCTGCCGGGCACACATCTGGAATCTGATTCTGCTTCAGACGATCTCGTTGGAACCGCATGGGTAAGCCCTCTCTTCTCCTGGAGTGTTTCTTAACAATTCTTTACCTAGAGGGAGTTATTTGAGGTTAAATTAAAGTTTTCATACCTCAGATCTGTGTCGTTCTTGGGCGTTTCTGGAACCGACGTTCGCGTGTATCGTTCGTTGGCATATAAGGTAGGTGGCTTGGTGTTTAGTTTTACAACTTCCAGGTGTTTTGTGCGTTTTTTGTGCCATGAACCCATGTTGGGGTGTTGTGTGGATTAGGTCGTGTCTATTTTAATGACCTATAACTATATAGGTAATTTAATAAATTGAAAAATTGCTGTTTGGGATCGTGGCATGGATTCAGAACCACCCCGGGGTGTATTCCACTATTTAGTCGTTTTCCCAGGATACCTGAGGGTATGAATTTAAAGTAGTAATTGTAGAATTTCCTTTAGAGGAATTGATTTTTTAATGTTTTTTTACATTATGGGCTTGGCTCAGTTTCCTGTTAGCCTGAGGGAGTTGTTGTGATTAGCCTGTGGGCAGTGCACTGTTTTGCCTGAGGGCAGTAGTTATTTCGGCCTGAGGGAAATATCTTCTGTGCCTGAGGGCAATAGACTCTATGCCTGAGGGGGACACTACCTACGATTGAGTGTAAAATATGTCATGCCTGAGGGAAATACCTGTGGGTTTGATTTTACTTAATTGAGGGTAAGGTTTTTCTTGTCTGAGGATGTCGACTATTTACTTAGAAATGCACTGTGGTGATTTCTAATATTTAATGGATTAAACAAATAATAAAATGGGAATTTAACTTCAATGTTAGATACTTTTTACTACTGCATAGTTTAGTGCTTTTTACTATTGCACACTCTTGTTTCATTCTTACAAGTAGTTGGGCACGTGCCTTTTGGGGGGGGGGTACCTACTAATATATATATATCACACCCTGCTTGGGTCATTCTTTTCGGCCCTAGAATATTACGTTTCTGATGGTGTGCATAGGGGAAAGAGTCCCTATATAGGTACTTGACCATTGCTGAGGAGTAGGGGGGCATGAGACTGAGCCTAGGCTCGCAATGCTGCTGCCATCTGTTTTCTTGTTCTGCTAGACTCTTTTTGTTGTTGTTGTATTGTATTGATGTAGAACATGTTCTAGCTGTTTTCTTATAACTTGAGACATGTAGAATCATGATTTATATACAGTTGGTTATATCTTATGTAGTTATTTATTTTCAGTTGTGTATGGTTTATTGCTTTCACTATTGTTGTATATTTTATTTGTATTTCACTGCGCTACACTTCTTCAAATGAGGGCATAGTTTCCCCACTGTCAGACCTGGGCCCTTGCTGCTAGTCGGCAGCCTCTGGCGTTTGGGGAAATGCACTTGAGATCACGTGGCGAACCGGGTTCGGGGCACCCGTTGCGTGGCACCCAGAACCGAGACGTTAAATTAAATAATACTTCAAATATATTTTCCTATTTCATAGTCCAACATTAATTCTATATATTTCTAAACCATTTAAATATTAATAATTTATCTATAAAAAATACAACATGCACATTTTACATGTGAATTTATTGATCATAACTTCCCAAAATCCCTCAAAACTATTCGAATTATATTTTTAAAAAAAAATTCTTTTCATGATTTTAATCTTCCACTCAGTTATCATATATTATTGTTATATAAATTTGATTTCCACTCGCTTATTATTATATTTATAGTCACTTCTCACCATAATTTTAAGGCTTTATGCCCAAAAATACCATAATACCGACAATACCCCTAAAATATTACATTTTTTTAAAAATTCTACTATTAAATGGGTTACTATTTTGTTCTATTTTCAATCCATAAATATATTGGTATCAAAAAAGTCTTTTTTTATAATTATTTCTTAAAACTTATATTTATATATGGAAACCCTTTTATAAATTATTATATCTCTATATTTAATTATATTTTAACTTCTCTTATGGATTATCAACTGTTCTATATTTTAAAGTTTCACTTATTTCATTTGTATAAGTAGTTTCCCTTAATAATAGAATATATGTATATTTTAAATTTTCAAATATAACATATTGTTTATAGTATATTCTTGTATATGGTTTCTTAAAAAATTTACCTTTTTCAATAGAAACCCAGTTTCTATTTTATTTAATATTCTCATCATGATTCTCAACCTCAGATATCTACTTTATTATATTATAAATTTTCTATCCCGAATGATAATGGTGGAAATCATGTCTTGAATTAATCTACAATTTCTGAAATATCAAGCTATATCTCTTAATATATTTTACCAGACTATTTTTTTCTTCATGTTATTGACTTTTCTTGTTTGAACCTTATTCCATCTGAGAGATATATTATATTAGCCTTCCTATTTCATTTAAACACATTTTAATTTCAATTATCATGTAATATTCTTTAGAAATTTCTCCGTCCTCTATAATATACTCACAGGTTTTCTATGACCCTCCTTTTATTGGGTTAACATCTTCTTTATCTTTTTCTATGTTCACACTTTAGTAGAAACCTATATGGGATTTCTCATTATCATCAATACTTATTTAATTATTATATACACATGATTCAAATTAGAGAAAGTTCATTGAATGAACTATGTTAAATATTCTTCTTCCAATTTAATTATTATTTAAAAGTTTAATCCATTTGGTATTCTTCTTAAAAACTACTTTATTATAACATTCTACTGTAACATTAATGGAATTGTTAGTATATAAATGTATAAAAATTATACATTAAAAATATTTGATAGTAACTTTATCTCTATAATTACATATTCCTTCCTTGTGAAATTTTTTGTATAAGAGAAATTGTTTAATCATATTATTCCATGACTTCTCTTTCATCTCTGTTGTCTTAATTCTCATCCATATTCACAAAATTTAAGGTTATAAAAGAAATTTTTTTTCTTCTTTATATTTCGTTGAATTGTAGATCCTCTCCCCATTTAATATTTAATAAGAGAACATTAATGTTCATTTATGATAAAGTCATCAAGATATCTATCTTATAAAAATAATTATTTCCATCAAATTTATTTCAAAGTATTTTCGCCTAATTTTTTACCATAGTGGAGTCTTAATGATATTATACATCCCCTTTAATTGTGTTTATAACCCAATTTACCCTGGTAAATAACTCATCAACAGTTTCATCCTCTTGTATTATAATATCTTCAAAGTGCTGTGAACTAATTTTTATCACGGAATCATTAATTTTTTTTCTTCCATAAATGATATGCGTCTTTTTCAAAATATCCTTAAAATTCCAATATATTATAAACTTTTTCAGAAACATTTTTTATAAAAAGGATCATAAATCATCCACATCCTTTCTATCATATATTCATAGTTTTTCATTATTCGATATGGGGACATATCATTTCTCCTAACAAAAATTATCAAAAATATTATTTCCTAATTTTTGGTTATTTATATTTATTGAATATTTTGTGAATATTATTTCCATAATAGTTATGGAATACCCTTGAATATTTTGGTTACATGTTGATTAAGTCAAACCCAATTAAATTTGATTGACTTTATTACATTAATTCAACATCAAGACTCCTTCTAATTTCCTTCACATGATATTTTAATTATTTTTCTATTATAATTCATTTAATGTTTCCAAAAAAATTATCACAATAATTTTATTTTGAAACCCTCCACGTATTTACAACATCATGCACTTGTTACATTGAAGTGAAGAATTCAGTATGGAACCTCATCTCAATATCCAAAAAAATCCATTGTTTGTATTTACATATTGATCTCAACATGAATCATGATTATATGATCTATCAATATATCATATCAATGAATATATAGTAATTGAATAATTTTATTTAAACTCTACTTTATTTAAAATAATTTTTCTAAATATTCCATATATTTTCTAATAAAATTTAAAAATCCCTCCATTTGTAAAATTCTCATAAATCAAAAAAGAATTTATGTGTACATAGACTATAAACTATCTTTATGAAGATTAATTTATAAATTGATGTTTCCTACATGGCCATATGAATGATGGTTATAATGAATATATATAACAGTTTCATTTTACACAAATTATGGTTAGAAAAAATTGTTCATGATTAAAAAATAAGATGATGATTTCATAAAGACCACATGATGGTTCTACATACCATTTAATGCGTAAAAAACACATAGGATATTTATATGGAACTAAAATATTGGTTATGAAGACCAATTATTGATTAAAAAAACATAGATTATTTTTATGTGGATGGAGATGGTGGTTACACAAAGCTGATATCTTTGATATTTTCCATATGTAAATATCAAATGTCAAAATTTAACTCAAAATCAACTTATCACTTCATAAAATATTCTATAATTGTTTAAATAAATTCAGAATATAATCTGATGGATCTTATTTAATATTTGACTTATCAATCATTATATCTAATAAAAGCATCAACACATGCTAAAACATTTTAATATTCTTTTGAAATGTTTACTAAAACAATACCACAACAAAAAAACATTGTTTTAATGAAGAGAAACAATAGTATAAGTCTTCTCACATAACATTTATTGATAATAAATGTAAATCCATTATCTATAGGTTTCAATAGTGTTTTTAATTAATTAATCAAAAACATGTTTTGATGAGGTTTTGTGATTTAATTAATAAAACATTCTTTTCTAGAAAAATATTTATGGGATACATGGCATATAAAATCCATTTATAATCTATGTATTTCACCCTTCCTTTTATCTATAGTACACACATAATGAATCGTTGTATATTTCACAGTGGATATAAATGAGGTATATAGTGTGTAAAAGAAATCCATGCATAATCTAAACTTCTAATATAAATGATTTTGGTCCTATATTTCATGCATTAATACAAAATGTATCTTTGACTATGAACATTCCACCAAGAAAATGCGTGGACTACAAGGCATGTCAGTCAGGGACATGTTGTGTAATTTGAAAAGATGCATGTTATCCTAGAAAACATTGAAATAATTTTAATTAATATACTCCACGGTTATTTACGATATTATGACCCAAATTTTTTATGGTTCATCATTTTTTAAAATACATTAGTGAACGTCGTGTAACAATAGGCTACATTCAGTCTTATGTTATCAAGATAAAATCTTCAACACCTTTAAATGGTCATTAGATTATATTTATATATTATTTACCATAGTTTTTGGTTATATGAAAGGTAATAAATAGGAGTAATTGATCTCATCATTCAGATTAAAAAATATTTTCTTCAATGAATGAACTGAGAAAGAATACTTATAAAAATTGGGTATTAATATATAATTATAATTTTAATGTGAAAACATCGATAAGACTTGATAGGCTTAAGATATAGTGGAAGTTCCTACTCAGATATGGAAAAATTGAATTTTTAGATTTTAATTAATAATCTACAATATATATCATGATTAATGTCATGAAAAATTATTTAAATATGATGAAGATTAACAAAGATCATAAAAACCGTGACATATATTCATTTCATACTATGTTTATAATAATATTATATATTAACAATTAATTACATTTCCTTGTAAATATTTTTTCATTTATGAAAAAATTTAACACTCTTTACAAATTGTCATTGTAATGAAGGATCCAATGGTAGAATCCTATTAGTGGTTATCTACACAAGATCAAAAACCTTAGGATATTGTGGAAGAATCCCCATGTGTTAGCACTATCAATTCTTATCACTTGCATCATATTCTATTGATTTCAATAATAACTCCATCATGGATAAATAATTCATGTTTTCTCTAGATTTTATAAAGGAATGATGGGGATCAATTATTTTGTTCTTGTGCATGTTCATGTGATATTTTCTGATTATGGATTGATAAAAATATTTCTCCTGTTTGTTATGCCAAATGAATAAATCATCTTAGAAGGTGATATAATTGAGAATTTATAGAGCTAGTTTAGGATTGGTAACTAATCATAGGCCCTTATCCTGCCCTATATTCATTAGCAATCCCAACATCCAATAATAATGTAAATAATATGTTTATTTACATGACATGCATAATAAATATGGATAAAATAATCATGATTTTTAAAATAAATAAATAAACATTTATATAAATATTATTTAATATATCATTTTTAACATATACATTTGATCATGATTCATCATTCCTCTGCAAGTATCTAATAAATCATGATTAATGATCATTTATTTACTAAATAAATAGCACTACATTAATAATTAAAAAATAAATTATATTCACTAAAATGAAAATTAATATTAATTTAATATTCAATTCCCATATTTATTCTTTTAAAAAACACATATTTGATTTATATAAATAACATAATCCATAATAATTATTATATAATAGAGTCGGAATAATATTTAATCTAACTTGTTAAATTGGAATAGAATTTAACCGATGTTTTACATACACATAGTTTGTTACCCTATAAGATACTATAGTAGAAAAATTAGTCCAAACAAGTCTAAATTATTTGGTTATCATATAGAAATATGAAAATAAAATCATATATAAATAATTTATTGTATCAATGCAAAAAAAAACCCCTATAAACATTCACTATGTAATATAATCTATTTATCATAATATATCATCACGAAAATTTTATAAATATTCCATAAACATATATTTTTTATATGTCTTTCATTGAATTTCCAAAAAATAACACATTGATATAAGTACAATGGCCATGGAGTTGGTTTGAAGGTTCTGTCTTCATAAAATATCCAATATATCAACTACGCCAAATAAGAAGGGATACATAATATATTTACTTATTCAATAATTCCATACCATTCATTACAAAACCAACATATCCTACTTCCTAATGAATGTTTATCATCACTGTTTTTGTCAATACATAAAATTAATCTAATCATACTATAGATTAATAATAATATCATGTGAAATATCGGAACGAATTTCCACAGAAAGAAGTATCCAATGACACTGAAACATGTATGAATTTTTATGGGTGGGTCTTCATCTACTAACCTCTTATATAAGATATTGCCATTGGAAAACATCATGAGAATTGTTCTCAATGTTATACGAACCTCATACCTAAAATAGTCTATATAATCCCTCGTCCAATTGGAAAACACCATCTAGCCATAGAACACATGTTTAAGGATAATTCAATATCACTTTATGTTCCTCGTCATAGTGGGGATCTATTATGACTTTCTATGAAATAAGTACCCTAAGAAAATTAGGAAATTATTTTTCATGTATGTGGGTGATCAATATGTGGAAATAACTATTATTAAAATTTTATGTCCATGAATGTACTTTTAAATGAAAGTAAAAACTATTTGGTTCTATAAAATCAAATTTAATAGATCAAAACAATTGTACTCACATTATCGTCAGGTGGAAATAGTATTGTGATATAGAGTATAACAACCAAAAATTTTATCAATTGAATTTCCCCTCTATTATATAATTGTTTATTAATTTTTTATTTATTATTTTATAAAGAACCTGTAATACATGATAGAACCAACAAGATTTTATTATAATAATTTTAATATTTCGGTTAGTGATTATTCATGACCAGAATAATTGAACGTAATAAAATTGAATAAAATTAGTATACAATATATCTAAAATATGAACATTTTTATATTCTAGATCCACCAGAATAACCACACTCATGGAAAACACTATGAAAATAAAATAAAATATTAATAATAATATATTTATCCTGAAAATGAAAATATATATAAACATTAGATACAATAAAAATGAATTAATAACAAAATAAATAAATGGAATTTATAGGAGGTAAAGAACCCATATGACCATTATAAATTATATAGTTTTAATAGTAATCTAACCATAATAATATATTAATTAAAATAGTAATCTGACCATTAAGAAAGGTAACATGACCAATTTTAAATAATCCTCACTTATAGAAGTGTCAAATAACTTTTAATTAACATATAAAATTATAATATATGTATATTTATTTATTTATATCATGTTACATGTAAATAAATGTTTTGAAATTGAAAAAATAATTTTTTTTGAAATCCATATACGTTTTATTTTATTTTTTATAAAAGTTATATTATTTTAAAATAAAGATTATTTTAATAAAATGGATTTATTAATTTATATTAATAATTGTTATAAAGATAATATAATTTTATTATACCATAAGTAATTTATTTATGTGTATGAAAGTTGACTATAATATTAAAAAATATATATATATAATGGGTCAAATAAAATTTAAATTTATCATATTTAGTAAACTATTTTTATAAAAAGAATTTCAGTTTTGTAATCTATATTTTCAAAAATGGTTAGAATGATATTTTCTTTATTATTATAAAATATATAATTTTTTTAATAATGAAATACAATAAAATAAAGTATTTAATATTCCATGTTAAATACATGATTATTTTCATAAGGGATGATGTAAAGACCCATTAGATCAAATTAACTTGAAAAACATTTGTTATATAGTTAAAATAATCAATACTATTTATATTTTTGAGCCTAAAAATAGAATAATGAATATGATATTTAAAAATACTCATCTCCTCCTCTTAAAAATACAACTTTAGCCACCCCTTAGCCTCACACGTTCTAGGCCTCCTATAATTTAAAAATTTTATCCTCATAGAAAGAAAAATTCCATGTTCTATCAATTTTTTTTCCAGCATATGACATTCAATAGGTAATATTCTCAAACTACCCCTTTTAAATTATTTAATTTTTATAACTTCTCCTCAGAGTAATTTTCTAGCATTGAATTATAACTATGGTATCATAAATATACAGTGATTTTATACTTATAAATGAATATCTGTTATTCTCCCTCTTCTATTCAACTCATATTCTAAAAACAAAATGATATTCCATTTTATATTGATTCAATACCACTATAAATGATAAATTTTAATTAACTATTACTGCCTTCATGAAAGTTTAAAATTCACTTATAATAGTTTAAAATGGCCTATGTATAAAAATTATTATTTTTCCAATTATGTAATTAATGTATTTTCATAATATTTATTGAAATTAAACTAGTTCGTGATTGTTAGTAAAATATCTCAAATAAGCTATCCATATAACAATATTTTTTTAGTATATGAATTATTCGTTTATCTTAAAACATATGGGTATTTAAGACCACAAAAATTTTAGTAGGAACATGAATATCATTTAGATTCACATCTAGATTTATTATCCCACTTAACAGAAACATCTATAATTATTCTCAATTCATCCGACCCTAGAAACATGAAAATAACACCCTTTGAAAAATGAAATTATACATAATGTCTCATTAAAAAGGTTGTAAAAAAATAACTATAAAAAAATGTATTTAAAAAATTCTGAAATAAATAATTAATGATGTTAATTTTAATATTAAGGAAGTTATGTTCTAATGCAGAATTAATCTAGAACATAAGTTAGGGGATCTCTATAATACATCTATTTTTAATTTGGTTACACGTTATATCTATTAATTCAATTTATAAATTTTTTCCTTATTTATTTATATTATATTATATATCTCCAAAAATATATAACATGATTAATTCTAAATTATTTTATGGGAATACAAATGTTTTAAATGTTCCCCTACCAATTGCATTCATTAAGAAAACCCTATTAAAGGGATCCTGTTTATCGCTCACCACATTTCATGTACACCCCATAAAAAAATTTAATCCCTAAATGGGTTCTAAAATTATTCATTTTATTAGTAAAAACCATTTATTTATTTATTTATTAAAGGAAATTAATATTCTCATTCCCTTTTTTAGTTACTCTTTACCATTTTCCCAAAAGCCATGATTTAGGGGTAAATTTACAAAGTTAACTATCCAAAAATTTTCCTATATTACAATCACATAGATATAAATTTTCTTGAAAATTTAGTAATTTTTATATAATAAAATTCACTAATTTTTTCATTTCAGATTTAAAGGAAATAATAATGATATGTCATCTGATTATTCTATTTGAATTGATTTTGAAATCCTTTTGTTTCCAAGTGTAATATTTATGTTTATGCATTATGTTTTATTATTTATGTGGATCACATGTGCATTTACATTTTATGATGGGTTCTACCAAATAACACTCCAATGAATTAGGTAATTATTATGTCTCGTGATATTATATTTATGGTATTAGGGAGAAAGCCTAATCTATGAGGGGACTCTATCCTCTATGTGATGTTTTCTTGACTATTATACTTTACTTATTCTTATTTCATTTTTTATCATTTTCAAAAATTCCTAGGATTCCATGATATTTTGATTATATGTTATTTATGTAATGATAACTTTTTTTATCATTTATATTTTCCATCTATGATATAATTATATTCCTTTTGAATCATATAATATGATTCATTATCATGTTTATTCCCATACTAGGCTTTTTATCTCACCCAATTTGTTTATGTATTCCCCAAGTTATCAAAAATATTTTGGGATATCAATGGAAGTTTGGAAATAATTATTGAGATTAAAATAAATATGTTTTAGTTTACTTTTTAAGTATCTATTATGTGTCACTTTCCTCCCAAATATGCCAAAACTCTCTGAACATGGTTTGTATTTATTCGATATTTATGTTACAAATCATGTAAAAATATGTTCAAAAAGGCTTGGGTTTCTATATTTGGTATCCTTGGAATGTCAATTTACTTTCTGTGATTATGAATATAATACTTTAGCGATTACCATAATAAAAATTCTAATAATAGTATTATATATTTAAATATTAGTGAAGTATAGATATGATGTTTCACAGAAATTAAATCCATTTTTGGATACTATTTGTTGATTTGGCTCTGGAATGGTTTTAAATTAAGATAATAAACCAAAAAAGGTATTATTGGGATGTAACTCAATAATCTCCTTGTGTATGAAAAAAAATCCTCATGACACACATTATTTTCCACTTTGTGGGGATATTCTATAGAAAATTCACAAAACCATTATGAACCATTATGAAGGACTTGGATATATTGTTATGTTAGAAAAAATAATTGAAACATTACCATAGAGAACCCAAATTTAAACCAAGAGACACATAATTTATGATTTATATCTAATTTAAAATTTAATCCTTTTATGATTACAGTTTCCCATTATATATGATTTGTAGTTTTTTTTCTCATCCCTAATTTTATTTTTTTACTAATGGAGGGGAATGGGAGGAACTATGCCAAAAACCAATGTGATGAAAATGCGATCATTCCCCAAAACAGATTCATAATTGGATGGGATCCATAGTAAGTTATATTTTGATTATTCCAAAGTAGGTATCACAAATTATGACTAAAAATGGAACATAGTTGAGTTTCCAAACAAAACACACCTCATATATTTTTTGTGATAATGCTGTGAAAGAAAATATAATCAAATTACATAATTGTAAAAAATTTGAGAATTGGAACCATGTAAAGGAACCAAAAGATGATTTATGTTTGAAAAAATGGGGTATAGAGTATCTAATTGATGAAGAAAAATAAAGAGTATAATTAACAATCCACAGGAAAATAAAGGTAAACCTAAAGCATCACTAATAGTTTGATGTCATATATATGGGGGACTTGTTCATTATCCATGAAATTGCCTATTATATAGTCTAATAATGATGATAAAAATGAATAGTCTATAAAGAAGGGAACTAGTAAGGGATACACATTGACGATTATTGATGTAGATCATTATAAACAAGGAACACTTATCCAAATCTCCAAAGTTATTTGTATATTATTATATTTCAATAGATGCCAATCTAGTTTATCTAGGATGATTTCAATGATTATCTAGTCACCACCCCAAATGATTTGATTTAATTAGGGGAAAACTTCTAGGAT
The DNA here is from genome assembly GCA_963277665.1 of Viscum album. Lineage (NCBI taxonomy): Eukaryota > Viridiplantae > Streptophyta > Magnoliopsida > Santalales > Viscaceae > Viscum > Viscum album. The sequence goes on from OY728126.1 coordinate 1,105,326,874, forward strand.
TATTGTTTCACAAGTGAATTTTTATAGGAATTTAGTTATTCTAAATCATTTTATACATAAATTAATGAAATTTGATACTATTTTTGGAATATATTGGTTATCCTTATATTAATCAAACATCAACTATCGGGAGATGGGGATTAATATTCACATCCTATGTTATTATCCTATTATGTATAGGCATAATGAGAAGGACAAACCATATATAGAATATTCATATCAATTGTGGATAGTATTGACTTATGAGAAATGATATCATGCAAAAAATGATTCTGTAAAGGATACAATTCATCTTTAATACATTCTCATTATAAGGGACTATACTAATGTATTTCTGAAAGATCATCCTAGTCTTTCTATTGACTGATGGGTCGATTTATCAATAAAAATTATACTTGTATCTATTCATATGTTTTAGAATCATTATATAAATGACACCATTGAATGGGAAAAATGATCAAGCAGTAAAATAGACTCTAAAAAAATGGTTTTATACACTTTCTTGGATTTATGGTGTGGTGCACCAATCCTCTTCATAAAGAAAAGGGATAATTCAATGTTTATTGCAAAGAATATTATGAAATCAACAAAATAAAAATATAGATAAATTTTCTCCTTCCATGAATTAATATATTCTGTCATTGATACATAGATTCAAACAAGCATTATGACTGGTTAATCCAATAAAATCAAGGAAAATAAAATAGAATGGAAGATTAAAAATGTATAGTGAAAACTGTAACCATTTAAAAGATGGCAATTTAGATGGATCAAATCATTATACATATGAAAAATATGGACATAGGGATCATAATGGAAGGAACATCATCGTCATTTCTCAAATTATTTCGCAACCAACCCATATGGTAATGATATGGAATTGTCCAAGAGATGATGTGTAATATCATAAGAAGGTGGAAGCTATAGGAAAAAAGGGATATGCTCAATGTTCAAAATTGATGAAGGATTTTTGATATTTGGGTCATGACTATGTCTACCAAAAAATCATGAGATAATGGAGTTATTGAATGATTCACCTAGATATACCTTATCCATCCACATATGGAGTATGAAGTTGTATCAAGATATCCATGATAAGTATTGGTGGAATAATATAAAAAATATGGTTGTAAAACATAAATCAAAGTCCATGGTATGTCCACTTGTAATGGTTGAAAAAAATTTATTGGGATGAATCTACCATTACCCATACCAACATGGAAATGGGAAAAAATAACGGTGGATTTTATCATAGTCATTATAAATAAATCCAAATGAAATTATTCAAGATGGATTATGGTGGGTCATCTTATTAGAAATCTTATTAAATTGAAATTCAATATCACTTCTCACTTGATAAACATTTATGTTTATGCATTAGTGACATTGTGAGGCTATATAGAACATCATTATCAATAGTATCTGATCGAGATTTGATATTTACCTCTAATTTTTTAAAGAGTCTCTAATATTCTCTGAACACTCAGTTGAAAATCAGTGTGACCTATCACCCCAAAAATCATTACCAACATAAGTGGTATATCTATACACTGTCAAAAATATTATCAGCTTCCTCAACATACATTAATGGTGGGTGAGATCAACATATTCCAATTTTCTATTTCTCATACAATAATAGATTACACACAAGAATCCAAATAACATCATATTAATACATTAATGGGAAGATATATTGAACACATGTTTGATGGGATTATGTTTTATAATTCCATATGTTGAGATCATAAATTTTTAAGAAAAGGATAAAAACAGATATGACTATTAAAAAATTATCAGGGGCACTCAGAATTGATAAAAAAATTATGATGAGAATTGTTGATGAGATCTAGAGTTTTAGGTAAGTGAAAAATCATTCCCCCAAATATCCCCATCGAATAGGGTCGCGATATTTGGGAATAATATAATGTTTTGTATAATTAAAAGTTAACCTAGGAGATTCTTGATCTCATATAAAATTGTGGCTTATCGACTATCAATACCACCAACCAGGTATGATGTAAATGATGTATTCCATGTATCTCTCTATATTAAATACATCTAGATCCCTCACATGAAATAAATTCAGAAGAGATGCAATGGGAAAATGTTCTCTCTTATGAGGAGCATCTGGTGAAGATGATATACCAAAGAGACAATGTACAACACAATAATACAACACACCTATTCAAGTTACTATGGAAAAACCATTAGTTTGAGGAGGCAACATTGTAACTATAGAAATACATTATGTATAAGTACACTCACATGTTTTCTCTTTACTATGAAAAATGAATTTTCAAGGTGAAATTTTATAATGAGGGAATGAATTTAATGAACTAATATTTTATCAAATGATTTTCCCCTCTGATTATATAGTTCTATAATACGTAGTAATGTAGTATTATATAAAGGACATGCACCACATGATAGAATGAAAAAAAATTATTATTATCATTTTAACATTGCATTTATAGAATATATGATGGAAATTATAATTGAAAATATTACAACTGTTTGAAATATATAAAATCATATAACTAAAATATGAAAATTTGGATATGCTCGATTATAATGCACCATTACCTTTCTGTCAGTAATGTTATGACATTCTATTTTGGTTTACTTTTCATGTTGAGCATGTATTGTTGAACCTGAATTGATAGGATACCTGTAATCATGAAGTCATGGAATTTTTAGAGTTTTCATAAGTAAAATTTAGCTTCTACTACTTTATGGATAGTTACATGACATGTAATGGTATTAAACCATGTATATTATCTACTAGACTCATCCAATGATTTGAATTCATAGCATAAAAATTGAAACATCTTGTAAGGTTCACACATCCTTTAATGTGAAAATATGGTTTCTAATTTAATAGGATATTCATTTTTTGTCATAACATATTATAAAATGGATTCATGACGTGTAAAAGATTACACGTCAGGTAATTACCTATCTTCTAGTTCATCGAGTTTTGTGCTTGTGTTTGAGTATTTAATCTATATTGCAGCCTTCTTATCTCAGTCAGAGCTCTAACCTCAAGATATTTTTTCTGTTTTCCTTTCATCAAGATAAATTTTTTCGTGATTGATTGGAAGGGTTTGGTTCTTTGTCCTTTCCCATAATAAATTTTCTTGGTTTCCCATTTTTTTGTTATTGTGGATTTTTTTTTGGGATTGGTAATTGGATTTAGTTTTCTGTCAATTATTTCCAATCATTGTCCAAGAATTGTCTTTCTAAATAAAGTCATGTGTTTTTAAACACATGTTTAAAAAGAGGGTTAGGTTTTCTATATTTTTTGGTATGTGGTTTTGTTCACTTGTTTTAATTTAACGAATTTCTTATTGTACATATTTATGTCTTCATATTTGAGGTTGAATATCATGTGTTGAAATTGAAAAGGTAATCAGACTTTATTTAAAGGGTTTTTAACTAAATTACATATATTTAAAATGGGAAAATGGATTTTTAATTCTAGAAGTATATTGTCTTGGATTTTATGTGGTTTTATAAAAATGTGAATGTGGTTTTTAAAAACTTTTGACAAACATTACATAGTGGAAACCTTTGGTATTTTTAGATGGATACCCATATAGCCTTAGTGTGTGTGACACCACTGGTAGGTAACCACTTTTTTGTAAATGGTCTTTGGAAGCCCTCAATTTTAATTGGATCTAACCATTTTCCTTGTTAGTCTTGTGAGTGTCTAGTATGTATTTTCCCATAGGCTAGATCTTGGATGGAAGGTTCATTGTTGTTTCTTGTTGTTTATTATATAATAGTTTTTTATGGATGTTGGATCATATGTATATTTATATTCATATATCATTACCTACTTTTTTATGGATTTTGAAAACATGTAATGACAATTTTGAAAACTAAATGATTGTTTGAGAAAGTATTTTAGATGAATTTATTTATAAAACTAGCTGTAAAACTGTTTTCTTTTAATGAATGGACTTGTGAATTCTTATTATTATTACATGTATTGATATTTTTTTGGAGTATAACTTATTTCTATTGCTCAAACCATACATCTCTCTATGGGATGATATAGTCATTGTTTTAAAATATTTCAGTAATGGGAATATTATTCTATAGATTATAGGATTCTTTTTACATTATTGTTTTATTTTTGGATAGTTTAGAGGAGTCATTTGGAAACATAGATACTTTACTTCTATAATTTTATTTAGTTATGGATTATCATGATTAACTCAGTTGTACCTCAAACTATTTTCACTTTTAACTCTGGTTTTATGTCTTGTTTTTATTATATACGAGGCTAGTTTTGTTATGTATGTTTTCCCCACCCCATGATGGGATTAGATAGGTAACTAGTATAGATGAACCAGATTGGATTGTTATAATTTTTTGTAAAAATGATTACTCAATATAATTGGTGTTTGCATTATTGGAGTTTTTTAGTGTCATTGGTAGTCATAAGTGGGATCATCAAAATTTAGGAAGTAGGTGTAGAAAATGGGTGTATCCATCTCACTTTGGTTAATGAATTTGAGTTTCCATGGGTGGTAATAAAATCTTTACTTAGTATAAGAACATGTATTTAGGGTTATTCTGATAAATTGTATGGGGAGTTTATTTTAATTAACCTATCTATAATGTATGAGGGTTTGGTGTGTGTAAGGTCATTATAATAGTCTATGTGGGGAGTTTATTTAGAAGGACCTATTCTTTTCCAAAAGGTTATGGCCTTTTGTGGTATAATTTATAACAAATTTAGTTTCATATTTTCTTATAGAGTGTATTTGGAATATTGTTATGGGTTTGATGGTTTTTTATTTTCCATGTGTTTGATTGCTTATTGTATTATTTTTAGTAGTCACATACTCTTACCAGATATCTTCTAAATACAATAGGGGAAACCATGAGGTCAGTTCCATAGGTAGATTCTATAGTGGACCATTATTTGGTCGAATTAGTGATAAATACAATTTAGACTATAGGGTCAGTGGGCATAGTTATCTTGGGAAGAGAAGTGTATCACTGTTTATAATTTTCCAAGCAGAATCAAACTAACTTATATGGTGACAAAGTGTCAAAATAATTTGAGGAGTGGCTTGAATAGATTTATAGGATCATTATTTTTTTTAACACTCCTAAGGATTCTAAAGTTGTTTTTTTTCATGTATATTATCCAAGGAATATAAATATATTGGTGGGACTCATTAGTATATCCAAAATTACAAAAATGCATTACATTGGTTTATTCAATAAGATATTCAATTTGAAATTTTATCCTAAGACGTTACATTTAGCAAAGAATATTGAGTTTTTGATGTTGGATTAAGTGGAGAATACCATTTTGTATTAATTTAACAAATTTTATGAGTTGAATCATTTGGCGCCAAAATTTTTTCCCTAATGATTACCTAAAGGCTTAGAGGTTTGATATGGGGCTGAGAGCCGATGTTCAGTAAATGATATCTCTTTTTTGCTTTATTAACATTATTGAAGTAGTAGATAAATCATATTTGGATGAGGCATCTATAGTTGGAAGGAACCACTTGTTTGGATATTCAGTAGGTTAAGTGGTTACCTTAGGTCCTTATCGTATCCCAAAAATAAATTTCAAGAGTGGTTGGTTTTTTATAAAAATGTAATATGGGATTATACAGGTTAGAAATAGGTTTTTTTCTACCAGTGTGGGAGGTTGGGTCATACCATGACTTAGTGTACATATTCTCCTAGAACATTCAATATTTGTGGGAGGTCTACCAATATGAAGTGTTTGTATGAGAATATTTTCCAAGTTAGAAAAGAGGTATCCACACTCACCAAGGGGTCATTGGTTAATGATGATGCCAGAAAGGGTGGTGGGTATCATTCTCAAGATATGAGGGATGTCCAGATGGGTAATTTTAGATATATTTATATAGCCGAGTTCTTGATAGAGAAATATGAATCAGGGAAAACTACAATTAGTGGTATGGAGATTATTTTAGACCATATAGTGCTATATGTATTTGATACATGTGTTACTCATTATTTTATTTCATAGTTGTTGGTCGAAATTTTGGGTTTTATTTCAGAGCCTATGTCATTCTTTTTGAATCATTCCATGAATTTGTGAAAGAACTATGAAAACAGTTTCAAATGTCCCATGTGTCTGGTGCTGATTGGTGACTTTGAGGTGATTTGGGACTTCTTAGTTCTTGATCATGATATCTTTTACATGATCAATGGAATAAATTGGATGATTACTATAACATACAAGATAGAATATTATAATCATCGGGTATAGATCATATCTACCAATGGGAATACTCATGCTTTTTATCCTGAGTGAAACTCTAGAGTGGGAAGGGCAGAGTTGGATGTTCCTCATGATAGTTTAATCTCATGTATGCTATCAGAAATGAATCTCAATGTAGTTGAACCATGTTTAAGATGTCAGCTACCTGTTGTTTTGTGTGCCTACCCTGTGGTCATTCTAGAAGATTTTTATGATTTTTATATACAAAGAGAGGCTGTATTTACTATATTCATGTTACCGAGAATGATTCCCATTTCTATTCCATCCCATCGAATGGAACATACTAAAATAACATCCATATTGAGGACCAAGAGGTGAAAGGATTTAGTCCCCTTTTCATGTCACAATGGGATTCAACCGAAGTATTTAATAAGAAGGCACATAAAAGCTTTTGGAATTATATTTAATATCAGAAGTTAAATCAGGTCATCATTATGAAAAATTATCCTTTCCCCAAAATTGATGATTTTGTTGATCATATCAAGGGGTGTTGCTGGTATTCTAATATTAACCTGTGGTTGGGGCACCATAGTTTTAGTGTACAAGAAATAGATATACCCAAGATAGTATTTCAATGTTGATATGGGAATTTAGAGTTTCTAGATAATCCATTAATCTCACTAATGCTCCTACGGTATTCATGGAATTGATGAAACAAATATATCATTGGTTCATGGAATATTTTGTTATTGTTTTGATAGATGATATCACGGTGTACTCCAATGTAGAGTATGAGAACGTAAAAAATTTGGATATCATTTATCGAACATTAATGTAACATTGTCTGTATAGCAAGATTCATATGTGTGAGTTTTGGATATATGAATTGTAGTTTCTTGGGTATGTGATATCTAAGAGGTGAATTTTAGATGACCCTAAAAAGGTGTAGAAAGATATTTCTTGGGAGCATCCGAGAAAATGTGTTTTTGATTTGAAGCTACTTGGGTTTTTCAAGTTACTATAGATGGCTTGTTCAAGAAATCTCCATGATTGAATCTTTGAAGAAATATTTTTCCAATAATGGTGTAATGTATGAGTGGAACAAAAATTTTAAAAAATATTATGAGGACATAATGGTGGTAAAGAATTAAGAATCATTTTTATTATTCTAGAGTTGGGTTCGAGTAATTATGTTATCTGTAATGCTTCTGTTATAGGTTAGAGATTTTTATCAGTGTAGAGAAAATAGGGTGTGGTGTATGGATCAAGCTAGTTCCACCCTCATTTGAAGGAATACCCAACCAGTGGTCTTCAGTTGGAATAAAATATGAATGAGTTCAAAATTAGGTGTCACTACCTCTTTGGAAAGTGGTTTATGGTATATTATGATCATAAAATCATAATGTATATTATCACTTAGATAGATCTAAGAATGCGATAGATATGTTGGGTTGAGTACCTTTATAATTTTTTTGATATTGTATATTCCCCCCAAAAAATGGAATTTTGTGGTCGTTGTGTTGAGAATAAATTTTTTGATAAAATACATGATGTATTCTGTTGAATTGTGGTATTTGATGATTGTTTTTTATTAGATGAATAAAGGAGTAAAAGAGGTTTGTGGAATGGTGTTCTTGTCAATGATAAAATTTTTCTCCTATATTGATGAAAAAGTTAATGTTGAGAAGATGAAAGCATATAAGAGACAATGCTTAGAAGAATTCCTAAATGGTGGGGAGACCTTATGTGAGTTCGCTTGGTCTCCCAGGGGAGCTTTGTTCTTCCATAGATGTTTGGTTATTCAGTTTTACTTGAGATAGGAGTTTATAGATATTGGAAAATATTCATGTTGGTTTTTCTCCTTGGGGATAAAAATATGTACCATTTTTTAAACGTTGGTTTTCGTGGCCAAGAATGTGGTGGTCAATTGTAGATTTTTTATTATGTTCTCTCACTGGACAAAGAGTTGAGGTTTAACATGAAAGACCTGAAGTTTTGTTTCAACCTTTACCCATTCCATTATAGAAGTTTTTTGATATTTACATGGATTTTTTCATTGGTTTACCACTTAATACCTATTAAAATAATTGGATTTAGATGATTTTTTAGACACACTAAATCAGTGTATTTGTTTCTAATAAAGAAAAAAAGTGAAACATCTTTGGGGGTTCTAGGTCTGAGAGATGTTTAATATTCATGGGGTTCCCTATTTAGTTGTTTTTTATAGGGACTTAATGTACAAATCTACATTCTCGAATGTTTTTCTTGAAGAAAATATCTCTCAAATGATATTGATAATAGATTATCATCCACAGATGGATGGGAAAATTTAGAGGGATATATAGATTCTTGATGATATGTTATGGGATTGTGTGCTTGAGATTAGTGGATCATCATATAGAAATTTTTATTTGGTTCTATTTTCAAATAAAAATTTTTAGTAGACATCAATCATGATGGCTCCCTTTAAGTCTTTTTATGGGAGGCCAAGTCGATCTCTCTTTTTTTGGGAAGAGTTGGGAGACTAGTCCTTAGTTTGTACAAGTGTTGTTAAAGATACTAAAAAGTAGTGGAGTTGATATAGAGTCATTTGATCATGGAATAAAGTCATTATAAATACTATTTGAATCATAATCACATTCTAATTTTTTTTAGGTTTTTGATTTGGTCTTTCTTAGAGTTTCAACTCAATTGGGACATCATTTTTTGTGTATGCAGGGTAAGTTGGCACTAAGGTTTGTTGGCTCAATTGAGATCATTGAGAGAATATAGAGGCCTGACTATTGGTTTATATTACCATCTGTCTTAAATTATATAAATTACATGATTTAGGACTCCATGTTAAGGAGGAATATACCAAATCCTTTCCATGTTATTAGATGTGATGATTTTGTTCTTGAGACCGTTATCACTTTGTTTGAGAATTCATTCCTTATTATGCATCTCAAGGATAAGGAACATTATGGTAAAAAAATTCCCATTTTCCAAGTACTGTGGAAGTGTGAAAAAAGTCTCCATGAGACATGGTAGAATGATTCATTGATGATGCAGAATTGGCCTACTTTTTTGTGGATCAAATATCGTGATCTCTTTCTAGTGATTGAAATCTTTTATGGTTAGGATTTTGTAATACCCCATTAACATTATTTCAAGTATTTTCTGATTTTTTATTTTAGTTTTCTTTGATGTTCAAGTGTGTGTTTTCATCCTCGAATTAAAAGTATATTTTTAATGGTTAATTCAATGATTTTTTGGTGTTTTTAGTAAGAAATTATAGTTTCTGGTACTTGATGGCCAATTACGTGACATGTAATGGGATTACATGACATGTATTATATAAAAAAATCATCCTATGAGTTTAATTCAAAACATGAGAATTTTTAGATTGTTTAGGGGTTACACATTGTGTAATGGGAAAATGTGGGTTTTTATTAAAAAGTCTACACATTTTTCAGCTCAATATAAAATAAAATTAATTCACGACATGTAAAATATTACATTATATGCAATTCCTTAAGATATAGTTTTTATGGTTTTGTGCAAGTTCTTTATCATTAAATCTATATTGAATCCTTATCCTCTCATATAGAGAACTTACCCATGGCTATTTCATTATCTTCCTTGCATATAGATTGATTTGTTTAACAATTGATCATTAAGGTTAGGTGATTTATATCATTGGGTAAGATGTCTTCAAGATTTCCCACTGAATTGTGGTTGCAACAATTTTTTTTGTAGGGATTGTTAATTTTATTCTCTATTCTTTCAATCATTTCAAGTATTTGATTGATCCTTGTCTTCTGAAGAATGCTCATTTGGTTTTCAATCCCTATTCTCAAATGCCATTAGATTTTAACATACTCGTGAGTTGGTGGATCTGTTCAATTCTCATTGTTTCTTGATTTTTTTTCATGTTGGTTTTTTGGAGATATTTATTATAACTTCATGTTTTGAAATTTAATAGATCATGGGATCCCATTTAAAAAATATATTTTTATGAAAAGGGAAATTCCAAGTTTCAGAATGGAAAAAATGTATTTTAAAACCATGAATCCAACATTAGTTTCTTTTAAATGGTTTTATAAAATTTTGAGAATGATTTTTAAAACATAAATTAAAAAACATTCCACAGTAGGAACCCTAGGTATCTTAAGATAAAGACACCGATCACCTTATTGTATGTGACACCACTATGAGGTAACTTATTTTATGTTGATGTTGTATGGGAGGACATGAGGTTAGATGGATCCAAACGTATTAATTATTAGAAATTTTAGTTTCTATAAAGTCTTTTCCTAATGGATATATCTCAAACAATAGGGGAGTTTTTTTCTTGCATTTTATAACATGATAGTTTTTTTTATGGATTTTTTCTCACATGTATCATTACATTTTGGTATCTTTACCTACATGTTTCTATCTTTGGAAAAAATGGAATAAATTTTTTTTAAACATAAGGATTTCTTGAATAATGATTTCAAATGGATTTTTTTCAAAATGTACTGTAAAACTTTTTTCATTTAAATATTATACTTTTGAATTTTTATTAGTAGGACATGTATACCTCTTTTAGTGGTATCCAGCAATGCTATGACTCTTATAACCAACATCATCCCATGGGTAGTTAAATACATTGTTTTTTGGGATTTAGGTAAATGGAATAGAATTATATAGAATGAAATCTTCTCTTTACATTTTTTTAATTATGGAATAGTTTTGAGGTGCAATTTGGTCCCATGGGAAATTATTATCTAGACATGTCTTTATTTGTAGTTTATCCAATTTGTAATAGTTGTATCTCTCATTGTTTTCTCATTGTACTTTGATATCATGTAATGTTATTATTTTATATGAGACCAGTTTTTTATATTTTCTTTTCGCAAGCCCATGGTTGTTTAACATAGGGGGACTTGTATGGTTGAGTTGTATTGGTCTGTTACATTGATCCGCTAGAGTAACCACACTCACAAACTACACTTTATAAATAAATAAAATATTAATAATAGAATATTCATCTGGAAAGTTAAAATATATATAACATTGAGAGAAAATATAAGTGAGTGGAGAATGAATGAAATGTCAAGTAATTGTAGGAAGTAGAGAAACCATATAAAAAGTACAAAACTATCTGTTCTAATAGTAGTTTGGCCATTGAAATAATCAGATAACCATTTAGAATAGTAATCGGACCTTTATAATAGTCTCTTATCATATGAAAGTGTAAAATAATATTAATGTGTCTAATAAAATGAAAAAATGACATTTATATAGTGATACTTGTAAATAAATGTTATAAATTTATAAAATAAATGTTTTATATTTTATAACAATATATATTATTTTTTAATTTCTTAAAAATTATAAAAATATAAAATAAAAATTATTTTTATGAAAACTATTTATAAATTTATATTATGATTTATTATAATGATAATATAATTTTATGACACCATAAATAATTCTTCAAATTGTTTGAAAATTACCCATAATATTAAATTGGTCTTCTTTTAAAATAAATAAGAATTCAATTTAAAAATCAAATTTATCACATTTAGAAAACTATTTTCATAAAATGGATTTCATTTCCGAAATCTACTTATTGAAAATGGTTAGGGTGTATTTTCAGTATTTTTGTAAAATATTAGATTTTTTTATCAATAACAAAATACAGTAAAATTTGGTATTTTAAATTATATGTCAGACACACGATTAGTTGAAAAAGGGATGATGTAAGAACCCATTAGATGAAACTCCCATGTATCATATATTGTATATAACTACATTAATCTACACTATTCGTATTCATGATCCTAAACTAAAATAATGAATAAAATATTCAAAATAAACCCCATCCCATCCCATTATAAATACCACACCTCACCAACCACTCTACTAACATCTTCCAATCCTTTTATATTTTCAAATTTCAAAGAAATTATCCTCCCAATGCTCACCTCTATGGCCTAGTTTCACTAGTCTCACAAAAATACTAATTTAAAATTCATTGAGTTCTTAAACGAGATGAAATTCATGATATAATATTCTCAAACTATCTATTCTTAATTCATTTCCACTTCTATAATCTATTTTCATCTATCATCCAAGATAGAGTCATATCTTTAATATCATATAAATAATTTATTTTTTAATTTATTATAAAATACATACCAAGCATCGTCTTCTATCATCTTGTTATTCTAAAAAATAATCCATTGTCCATATTATGTTAGTTCACAACCTTCAAGGATGAAGAGTTTTGGTTTTCCATTAATAACTTCACAGATGGAATAAACTCACTTATAATGGTATAAAATTTCCTAAATATTTATATTAATTATTTTATCATATTCTTCAATGAATACATCTTCATATTATTAAATAAAACAAAATTAGTACGTGAAGATTTGTAAAACCACCAAAATAAAAAAACCATATAACATTAACACTTTTACTAATTTAATTATCTATATTTTAAAGAAATAATGGGTATTTAAGATGATTTAAATTTATATATGTATATTAATATCAATTAATTTAACTTTGGGTGTTTTATTCCCAATTGATAAGAATCCCCATAATTATCAATATGTGATCAGACCATGGAAGTATGACTGGAATACCCTTAGAACATGGGAATATGATATAATATAACATTAAATTGTTTAAAATTAACAAAATAAACCTATATCAATTAAAATATATATTTAATGATTATTAATTAAAAAATTAGTGATGTTAATTTCATTATTTAGTTTGTTAAGGATTATAAGGTAAGAGATCTCTCCCAACCACCCTATTTTCAATAGGTTATAGATTATTTCTATATTTTTATTATTTAAATATTATTTATTATTTAAATATTTCCCTCACATATATATAGTTTAATTCAACATTATTTTATGGGGATATACATTTTTTAAAGGTTCTCATCTCAATTTCATTTGATAATAATGCCCGATAAAAGTGAACTTCTCTTTGTCTGACCCCTTTTCATGTACATCACTGTAAAATTTTTTAAACCATCATTTAATTATAAAATATAATATTTAATTATAGGAATCCATTTTTCGTTATTTTTAGGTTTTATAGATGTTGCTATTATCCTTCTTTTTTTAAATAAAATCTACCATTTTCCCTAAAACCCAGATTAAGAGGTACATTTCGAAACATACATGTCCACTCTATTTGATATATTCTCTTCAAAATGACATAAGTTTTTATGAATCTAAATTATTTTTCCAATATGAACATAATTTAATGTTCTAATCCATGAAATTATTAAAAAATATGATATTCCATCATATTATGCATTATAATAAGATCATTCATCCATTTTCTTTCCATGGATAATCATTATTTTTATGCCTTGTGTTTGTATGATTATGTGGAACACATATACATGTGCATGTTATGATGGGTATGCCCAGATAGTTACCCATTGAATTAAGAAATTTATATTCATTATAAGAATATATATATATTTATTTATATTGGATTATAGAGTAAACCTAATACATGATGGTACTAAATCCACAATGTGATGTTGTCTTGGATGTTACCCTTGAATTGTGAGAATGTCATGTTTTATGTTGTTGGAACATTCCTATTATACCGTGATCTTATTACTCAATGTTATATATTTCATGATCTAATATAATTATCCATGAACATTTCCATCTCTGATATTATGTTATGTCGTTTGAATCATATGATATTACTTACCATCGTGTTTATTCCCATATTAGGATTTTATGTTCACCCTTTCTGTTTATGTGTTACCTTGGTTATCCTATAAAGTTTCAAGATCTAAATGGGATTTAGTATCACATTATAGATTCTAAATTAAATAAGTTTTATTTTATCTTCTTGTTGTTTTTTATATGACAACTCTCCAAAATATGCTAAGCCACTCAATCCTTTCTTTAAATTTATTGAATATTTATGTTAAAAATCATGTAATAGTATGTAAAAATTCATGGGATTATATGTACTATTTTTATTTCAATAAATTTATCATATTAATTCTCATGTATAATGATAAAGTGATATCTGATGCATTCAAGACATTGATGATCCATAAGAAGATTTCTGATGAATGATCTGGAGTAGAAAATAATACTCATTGAATTAATGATTTGGAGGCCTTACATCTAAAAAAGTGTTAATATATAATGATAATAATATTTTAAAATATATATCCACATATAAGTATATGGAAATGGTTTAAAAATATGTTTAGAATTAATCAATAAGCATGACATTCCAATATACTGTCACACTGTGATGGGGAATGAATTAGTTAATGCTCTTAGTATAATAGAACATATTACAAAATCAATGATAATGATTGGGAAAGAAAAAATATTTTTGGGAATGTAAGGGATTAATTTTTCAATTACAAAGGTATGTTCATCATCTTACCATTCTCATTTAATACTTAATAATTCATCCAATAGAAAATCAATGATGAATAAGGAATTACTTAAAGTTAAAAACATATGGAGATAACAACTAAAGAATGGAGTCATTATGAATTCATCATCAATAAAGATTGCTGCATTTGTTATATAAATATATTATGTGTGTCATTAACATAAGATATAAATAAAGTTCTATTGGATGATGTTCATTTCTCATCTTTCTCCATCATCCTCGGAACTGAAAAGATATACCAAGACCCTCAAGATCACTTCTAGAATGAAAACATGAAGAGTGATTGCAGATTTCACTTGATAGTTTATTGTAAATACGTAAATTGTGTGAGATCAAAAAATTAACAAGGATATGGTAAAATCATCAGTTATACCAACATTGATACACGAGAATATCCCTATTGATTATTTTCCACGGGCCTTTTTAAAATATCTAAATAATACAAATCTGTATGAGTTATTGTCAATAGACTCACTAAGACTACTCAATTCATCAATTTTGTAAAAAAAATTCTCCCTATCACAAATTTACATGAAATATTTTAAGGTAGTTTTGGGGTTTAATTTGGTGACACATTCTACCACAATTGAATGAAATCCATGTTTCACATTAATTTTTTAGAGGAGTCTTTAACATTAATTAAATATGGAGTTTAAATTCATTATGAATTATCATCACTATAAAAATAAATGGTAGAAAAGAAACATGATATAATTTAATTACATTTTAGTTCTTTTTTAGATGGATTTTAAAGGAGTATAGGATAAGAAAATTTCACTGTTTGAGTACATATATAATAATAGTTTCCAGTCATGTTTAAAAATGGACCCACATAATGCTCAATATGGGAAGAGGTTTATGATATCACCATGTTAGGTTTAATTTTATTAATAGAATAAAATGGGACCTAATCATGTATAATAAATGATAAAAATGGTTAAATACATTTAACAACACCTTAAAGACTCATATATTCATTGGAAGAGTTATGATAACTATCATCAGAGAGACTCATAGATTACTATTAGGGGTAAACTATTACTTCATATATATCCTTAAAAGAGAGATTTATTATTTTGAATGAATGTAGATATAAAACATCGGTACATTATCCCCTTCAATAATCTTATTTCAAATGATTTGTTTCATAAAACTAGTACATTAAATAAACATGACTCAAATGCATAATTTGTTTCTTGTATCTGTCTTATGGACGTACATATTCGATCTATCACTTGTACAAAGTATAGTGGTTCTATAATTGGATCATGAAATCTATTATGAGGAAAAAGGATGATGATTTTGGATCATAGAGAACAATTTTATACCACAAGCCAAATCATCTTGTCAACATACTTTGGTAAAACCAAAAATAAAAAGAAGACGTATGTGCACTAGAAGATGTGATTAAACTGAAGTACCCCATATATTCTCAAATTAGGATACATAATGAAATTTATTGTGTGAACTTTATAATGTAGAAGAATATAATGAATTTTAATTTTCAAAATAAAAATATCATTTTTAACCTATATGTATATCATATCTAGATTTTTGAAGCATATTATAAGGTAAAGATAAAATCCCAAGCACCACATTACAAAAATAAACACTCTTTTATTTTATCAATATAATACATTACATATGAAAGATAAACACCAGACCTAATAATTAAAAGTGTAAAATTGGATAATAAATACATCTATTTAGAATAACTATAATTCATAAAAAAATTAGCGTTATGGTCACTAATAAATAACACAACTACAACAAAACTGTAATAAAAAATAATATGACTAAAAATAATGTAGGCATTTTCAAAATGAAATAGTTAAAATCATATATGAAAAATAAGTAAATGAAATGAATAATATTTAAGGGGTATATATAGGGTAGTTATTGGAAGTATAAATATTAGAAATATGATAGTTGAAAATATGGAAGTCAGATTATTGACTTGGCCATTGAAATAGTTTAGTGAATATTATGGGTAACATACTGAATAATAATAATAATAATATTTAAATAAAAATATATGAAGATAAAATATCATATGTTGTTTTTAAATTAATAAATATATTGATTTAATCCATATAATTAAGATAAATTAATTATTTTAGAAATACATTTGGCCATTAATTTATAAAATCTTTTTATTTTAAATCCAACATAAAAAACAAATTTACATAAATTAAAATTTAATTATGATAAAATGGATTTAAAATTATATAATTACAATTTTAAAATTATTCATGAATTATTTTTCATGAATTTTAAAAAATTATTTAATTTTCTGGTGAATAGTAAAATACACTGAAAAACTATGTAATGATATTGTAAACAAACAAAAATAATAATTTATTAGTAAAATGAAGTATATGAAAATGTTATATTTTATATGTAAAATTTATATATAAATATATAAATCTCTTAAGAATTTTTTTACAAGGTTATAAAATTTTTGGAATATTAAAAATTATGTTTTTAATATATTAGAGAATTTTAAAAAACATATTTTATTTTATTTTCATATTTGAATTCATATAATTAATTTTATATTAAAAATAAAAATGTTGAAATTTACCCAGGTTAAAATTTTTGGACTATTTCTAAAAATAAATAAACAACAAATTAAATAGTTAAATATGATATAGTAATGATGTGACAATGATATATTTATGCAATAAATATCATCTCTCCTATAATAAATACATGTCTTTGGACAAAAGGGCATGGAATATTATTAATTTTCATATAGAATATCATAATTAAATGTATTATTAATTAATTCATTTTAAATTAATCTTTTTATCAAAAAATAACTCACCCCTCAAAGTATGAATATTAAATCCCATCACATTTTAAAATCACTTATAAAAATTTATATCAATCTTTTTTTTAGCCTCTTTGGTTTCTTGAATATATTCTAGTCTCACACCACACTAAGACCACATATGAGTATTCTTTATTTAAAGGAGTTATATTTAAAGAAGAGGTATCTATAAAAACCCATGTATTGATACAATAATTGTGTTCACATGTATTATTATAATTAAATTAAATAGTAATTTTTTTATAAATATGTAAATTAATTTTTATAATAAAAATGAACTAATTTTATCTTTCATGGTTATATTTAAAATTTAAAATATTAGTTTTAAAATGTTAATTTGATAAAAAATCATTGTTGAATGTAGAATTACAAAATTTTCATAGGTTGAAATTTTTATAATTAACTGGTTAAGTTAATTTGTTTTGTGAATAATAAAACAGTATAGTTATTTAATAAAATGCATTATCTTTTACGAAATCATCAAAAAATAATTATGACTTAAAATTTATTAAAATTATGTAATAAAAATATTATAATATTAAAATTTAAATATTTGACCAAAATAATTCAAACCATGTAAATTAAAATTTATTTCATGATTAATATGCAAATAATTTTCAGTGTTGATGCAGTTCCTATGAAGTCTTAGAAAAGTAAATTTTTGTGCCTTATAGATAATAATTGAGTGATAAAAATTATTTTCATAAACTTTTAATTATTTAATATTTATAAATGATTATTTTGATAGATATTTTCAAATTATATGGTTATATAACAAAAATATCATCGAAATGATTAAGCAGTGCTTTCACAAGGAATGAAAATTAATAATAATATATTAAATAATTTGCTTTGACATAGATATGAGTAAATATACATAATAAATGAATATAAAAGATTAAATTTAAATTTATTTATTTATTTTCATGATAGTAATTTATTTTTAATTTTTTTATATAAAATAGTTAGATTTAATTCTAATACAACATGGACGCAAGGCTTGTGCAAGTAAAAGAAAAGTCAATAGAATGATTTTAGTTAAAGTTATTAGAACCCATAAATGGAACAAAAATCTGATTAAGTCTCATTATGTTAGTAGTTTTTTATAATAATAATCCTTTTTTAATTTTTTACCATTTTTATCCACATGGTTGACCTCAATTCCCATAAAATATTTTATTTAAATGAATTAAAAACTATTCACACAATGGGTATTAAGGATAATAACATTTATAATATATAGTTCATCAGAATTGATGTTCAAACATAAAAATTATTTGAAAATATGAGAGATGTTTTATTTTTCATGGTTACTTATTTTAAATTTTTAGTGTTGAAATAAATACGTTAAATGTTTACATAATGACACAATAATTGTAAAATTAATTGGAAAATATATTAAATGATATTAAAAAAAATTAAAATATAATTTGAAATTTTATAGGTGATCCCTGAATTGTATAGATAAATTTTAAATTTAAAGGATATAATAATATATTTGGTTCAAATTTTACTCTTTGTTATGTTATAAAGTCATAGTAAGGAATAGTATTACATTTGACAAAAAATGAAATTTCATGAATATAATATATTATGAAATTATTAAAAGATAATAAAATATTAAATAAGGAAAAATAGGATACAATATGGTCTAAAATAGAATCCATTGTGTATTAATAGTCCCTTTTTAATCCTTTGGCCCTTGTATATCCCTATTAAAATTTAATATTTTATGAAATTCCTAAAATACACCTCACCTCAATTCTAAAATGACATTGATTCCCTTACATAATTTTTCCACCATGATCATTATAGTGCAACCATACCCTACCAAATTATCTTCTAAAATTATTAATAGACATTCTAGATGTTCTTGTCTCACCAAAAGACCAATTCCATATTCCTTAAAAAATCCCTCAAATATGTGATATTCTAGAGGTAATCTTTTTAAACCACCTCTATTTATTATCTTCTTATATCTTCTCCCCACCTCCATAATAAATCAACGCATAATTATTTTAGTATAATTTATCTATGGGAATTTTTTTGTTTATAATGGAATATATTATATTAATCATGTTCTTTATCCCATCTTATTTAAATAAGCGATACTATTATCCAAATTATTAATGTTAATTGTATCGTTGGAAAATGAGTTTTCATTTTTCCTTAAAACCTAAAAGGCTGGTCAAAAACAATTATTATGTAAATTTTTTTTAACAATTATATATTAACTTAATTCATGGTTTGGAACTAATATATATATATATATATATATATATGATATTAAATAAAATTATATTAATTTATGATGGTTAGAAAAATGGCCAAATAAACTAAACATTTATCAATAGATTTTTCTAAATGAATCATCATTTTGGTAGAAATTATTGATATATGAGACCATTTATAACATATCAATGTTCACTAATATCGTAAAATTTCACTTATGGAATACAATTCCAATTTGATTAATTCCTCTCCATATATACATAAAAGTTATCCAACCTTCTAACCATGAAAAACCACACCCAAAATAATGAATATAATGAAATATTATGAATCAATTGGCATAATGATGTTGTTAAAATAACATATAAGTTATTGTAAATATGAATATATTTCTGGATAAAAATTAATGACACTCTTTAAACAATTATATAGGAGTTGTTTACACATTTGATGGATATGTAACTAGAGGTAAGGGACTTAATTTTAAGAATAATTATTTGATGTTCCTTTTCAAAAAATATTGTTTTCTAAAAATGTGTATTGAATAGGAGTTCAAAATTTAAGGTCACCTTAATATTTTTAATCATAAATTATAATTCTATATGAAATGTATTTAAATTTTACATGCACAGTTTTTCGAACTTGGTGATTTTAAAAATAATTTTTTTTAATTTCATCAAAGTCTGTTTTATGATGATAGAATTCAAGATTTATGTTGATTTTGGTAATTATTTTTGATGATGAGTAGTGAGATTATAAAAAATGAATTATGGTTATATGATAAACTGGAGACAGGTGGTTAAATAATTCACTAATGGTAGGTGGTTACCTGAGTATCCAAGAAGTGGTGATTACATTATAACCACTAATACATTGGTTACTCTAGAGTTGGAGGTTGGTCATATTGGTTAATACATTTGTAAGGTTGATTTGGAAAATGATGTAACGTATTAGATTCTAGTATTTAATATTATTTATTATGTTTTTTCATGATAATCGTTTGATTTTCAAAAATTAATATAATAATATTTTTTAAAATATGATTAATTTTTCTATGTAAAATAATATGTTTAAGATACAATGTTATTATTAGGTTTCACTAGCCAAACTATTTCCTTTATTTTATCTCCCTTACTAAGATTTTATAAATATCCAAAATTATGAAAGTGTTTTCCCATGATTTTTAGCGGACTAGAAATAAGAACATATCAAAGGGAAAGTAATGAATATTTTATATTATGAGAAAACTTGTTTTATTTTAACGAAATTTTGGTTATAGATAAAAAAGATATTATGTATATGTTTCCACTTTTAAATTAATGTTTAATATGTATGATCTGTTTATAATTCTCTAAAACTCTAAACCTAAAAGATTCTCTAGATTTCAAAATTTTTATTTCTAGATTAACATCACTAAAATATGTAATGTTAATGGTTGGGTCCTTATAGTTGGTATTGAATGATCATTTATATAAATTTAGGGGTAAGTATAATTCCAATTATATTCCCATAAATTGATCAAATTTATGGTATGTGATACAAAATTTTATGATTTATATGTTTCTTTATCAACAATAATTTTTTTGACTGGTTTTATGTAGATGAAAAAAGTAAGCTATGGTCCGAAGGCATCGAGAGGAAAACATCCTTCCAAGCCAAAATATAGAGATTGTTGGAAAAAGAATATAATTTTTTATTTTAGTGATGGATCAATTCAATCATCTTACATATAGAGTTTTTATCAATGAAAGGGATAATCCTGATCATCCACATAAAAATATGTCAGTATTGGATCATTTTATGAGTGAACATCCTCCAAATTTCAGTGGAACATCATATCTAGTCGTAGTCATAGGATGAATCAATACTCTAGAAAATATATTCGAAGTCGTGGTATTTTTTGAATTCAAAAAGGTAACCATATTTATTTATTATTATGAAGGTGAATTCGATTGATGGTGGTCACATTTTAAGAATTCTAGAGAGTAATATGATCCAGATGTTATTGAATGAGATGATTTTAAGAGTCTTTCTGTTGAATAATAATTTGTTAAGACTTTTCAACTCAAAATAATGAAACAGTTCCTAGAAATGAGGTAGACACATAAAGATTTTATTGCTACATATGAATCCCATTTTAAATTACTAGCTTGTTACAAACTCAATTTATTTTGGTACATTGATAGTTGAATTAATATATTTTACTATGGTTTAGAAATCATTTTAAAAAGATAATTGGCATCAAAAGTGTTTAAAATACATGAGAAAATTTTTCAATGTGCTAAAAATGTTGAGATGGAGTTTACTGACACATATCTGCCTCTTTATGACCAGAATAAGAAGTAGTCAGGTTGGCTGGAATTAGGTAAGAATTAATCTAATAAATATTGATGAATGAAAATACATTTCTCTTCTTGTGAAATGTAAAGAAAATTGAACCATGGGGAATATCTCAAAAAATATGGTAAATTCTTTTTAGTTAGAAAAACTGATAACATGGATCATGACTGTAAGGAAATTAGCAGATAAATAATGAAAAGTTAATGGTAAGATTCTTTAATAGAAATGATTTGGGAAATTATGCTAATGTGTTCACAAATTTATTGATTTGAGCTAGAAATCATCAAGTCCTATAGAAACAAATTGCGAAAAATTTATTTTTCACCTCTGTGATTATTTTTGGGTCATCAAATGAATTGGTGAGTGGTATATTACTAGTGTATTAAAATTATCCCAATACCCTATTTGACTCTATATTATCACATTCATTTATTTCTGAGTAATTTTTAAGAATACTGGGAATATCAAATCATGATATTTAAAATATCTTTTATTAAAAACTCTAGAAATAATTATTAATGATATCATGATTAATAGGAATCGTTCAATTATTATTGGTGAAATAGTGTTTCCTTAAAATCATGTTGAACTACCGATAAAATAGTTTGATATTATTTTGTATATGTATTGGATTACATTTTATCATGCTATGATCAGTTGAAGAGATAAAACGGTCATATTTAATGATTTTATACCTTTGATAACCAACAATGAAGAAGAGAAATTGATTAAAAGGGGTAGTTAATGTTACATAGAACATGTCATTGAATATAATGAAACTAATTAGTTTAATGAAGTTCTCGTAGTGAATGAAAAAATGTATATTTTATCCTAATGAATTTACTTGGGTCATTCATATTAAATAGGATGATTTTACTATTTAATTAGTTCATTATGTTAAGCTAATTGGAAAACCCATTTATTGAATATCTTGAGTAGAAATTCTAGACTTGAAAAATTATTTGGTGGAGTATATTTTTAATTGTTTTATTCGACAAAACCCTCCACTGTGGGGTGATAATATTTTTTTTAAAATATATGTGGTTCAATTAGTATTTTCGTTGATTATAATGATTTAAATAACATGACTATTATAAACATGTATCCTTTTATTCATTTAAATGACTTGTTCCTTTAGATCTAGGGAGATTGGTATTTTTCCATGATTTATTTGAGATTTGGGTACCATTAACTATAGGTGAAAGGGTATAAAATTCCAAAAACATTATTCCATTCTATATATGGGTATTATGAGTTTGTATTTATGCAATTTGGGTTGAAAAATTAAACTGATGTATTTATGGACCTAATGAATATAGTTATATGAAAATATTTGGATAAATTCATGGTTATTTTAAATGATGATGTTTTATTTTATTAAAAAATTAATAAGTATTAAGAAAAGAAACAAATTACTGTTCTAAAAATCCCTAAAGAAAATATTTTTATGGGTACTTTTGAAAATGTGATTTTTTTACAATATATTTCATTCCTTGGAAAAATTGTCAAAATATATTGAATAATAGTAAAACACATCAAAACAAAATTTATTGATGAATGGAAAAAAACTATTAATGTTATTGATATTAGATGTTTTCATTTATTTTAAGGCTATTACTAGTATTTTATTAAAACAATTTATAGTTATATATCCCACAATAAATGTTAACATGGAAAGAAGTTATATTTATCTAGATAAAATAATTTTATGATCATTCTCAAGAACAAAAATAATGATTTTGAAATGCATTAGTTTTTTTCCAACCCTTAATGAATGATGATTTTTTCATTATCTATGATTTTTCATTTAAGACACATGGTTTTTTTTCTAATGTAGAATTATTAGGTAATTGCTTATGTTTCAAGGCAACAAAAACCACATGAGTTAAAATATCATACTCAAGATTTGGAGTTATCTTCTGTGGGTTTTTATTTTGATATTTAATGGCATAATTTAGGTAGATCCATGTGTAATATATATATATATTGATCATAAATGTTTTAATTACATATTTACTTAAAAATAGTTGAACATTTGGCTGAAAAGACAGATATAACTGATAGAGAATTATAAAAGCATGATCAATTCCCATCATGGAAATGAAAAAAAGTAGTATATTCCTTGAGTCAAAAACATCATACACCATTTTCCATGATATATTTGGAATATAAACCTTGGATTAAAGAATTAATTAATTTTTTCTTGGAATTTTTAGGTTCTAAAAATTCTTCTATATTGTTTTAGTTTCCAGTTCAATCACCTAGTTGAGAAGGAATTAAGAAAGCACAGAAGAAATATTGTGAGTTACAAAAAAATGTAGAATTAGTGAGGAAAGGTATGTTATTTAATTTTAATGTTGATAAATACAATATTTTGTGATTTTGGAGACATTATGGTTTCCTTTTGATTATTATTTGAAGAATGAGTTGTTGTGTGGAGATCATAGTTCTCTATTTTGAGGTCATCATGATAACATTAAAATGTACAAATAAATTTAGGATTTTTTCTAGTGGGATGGTATAAACAGTGATATAGTTTATTTTACCATGAGAAGTATGACTTTAAAATAATTTAAAGGGAAATTAAAGTCACCAATTTTCAATTTTAGCATTTTCTAGTGCCATAGTGGAAATGGAAAAATATATACAAGGATTTCATTGTGGGGATACCAAATAATTCCTGAGTTGATAATGTAATTTAGGTTATTATTGATCAACTAAATAAATTATCACATTTCCATCCTATTTGAGATACTTTTTCTTTAGATCAAATTTAATGATTGTATCAAAAAGGTATATTTAGTGTTCATGGAGTTCCTCTCTTTATTGTATCTGACTGTGGTCCCGGGTTCACTTCCAATTTTCTAAAAAGGCCTTCAAAAGTCGTAGGTTATTGAATTAGAATTCTGTACATAATTTCATATGTAGACTTATGGATAGTATTAATGAATAATAATCACATTTGAGGTCATTATTAGTGATTTTTCAATGGATTACCAGGGATTTTTTATCAACATATTTCTTAAGATGAGTTTTCTTGTAATAATAGTTTTCATTCAAATATTCAGATGGATCCATTTGAAGAATTATTTGTAAAGTAGTTTCGAACTCCATAATTTCGGATGAAGTGGGTACAAGTATGTTCATGGGACCATAATTTGTAGAGGAAACATTTTATAGGATAAATATGATTCAATAACATACAATGACATCTAGGAGAAGTTAGAAAAGTTATGTGATTAAAAGAAGAAAATATTTTTCATTCATGGAAGGTGAACATATTTTTCATTAATTAAATTATTTAATAATTTTATATAAAAAATTATTATTTATATTATTTACTTATTTCAGAGTAATATAACAAGAATATTATTCACATGATTGTGCAATGCTTGTGGAAGGTATGAAAAGTCATATTAGGGAATTAAATTCATTTTGTTGATATGGATTTGAATAAATATACATAAAAAATGAATCTAAAATACTATATTTAAACTAATTTATTCATTAATAATAGTAATTTATTTTTAATTTTTCAATATGAAATAATTACCTTTAATTATTATGAAACACTGATGCAGTTCTTATGCTATGAGAAGAGAATTAAATAATATGATTTTATATAGAATTATAACAACCATTAAATGATACATAAATTTGAAAAAATATTATTGGATGTTTATTTTCAAACCATAATAATCCATGTGTAAAATTTGGGACCTTTTGGATCCACATTGTTCACATTAATTCTCTTATAATATTTTATTTGAAAGAATGTCAAACTGTTCACACTATGGGTTTTAATAATAATAACACATCAAATATATGGTTTTCTAGAACAAATGTTCAACCATAAATTGTTTTTTGATGTATAAAAGATTTATAGTCATCATGTCATTTTTTTTAATTTTTAGATAGCAGATACATACCATGAATTCATACACAATTATGATGTAGTAATTATTCAATTTATGGAAAAATATTATTAATGTTATAAAAATTAAAAAAAACAAAATTTGTGACTTTCAAGGTCATACGATAATTCTAAAAATAATTCGGATATTTTAGGATATAATAAAATTGTTTATTCTAATTTTAATATTTATTTTGTTGTTCTAAGATTCGTATTGATAAATAGTATTAAATTTAACAATAATAATATTTCCCAAATATAATATTTTATTAACTTATTAAAAATCATAAAACATTTAAATTATGAAAAAGGGGGTTATATATGTTTGTAAATGTCACCCCTTTGTATTAATAAGAAATTTTAAGTCTTTGTCCATATAATAGCTTTTTTATATGTTAATATATTGATAAATTCCTAAAATTCTTGTCACCTTAGTTAAAACAAGGAACTTTTTCCTTAACATCATTTCACTATCTTGAGCCTTATATCTCAACCACACTCTACCTTGTTCTCTTATCCACTTACATAGAAACATTCTAGAGGATCAAGTAACCCTAATAGGACAGTTCCATACTCCTTATGAGACCCTTCATGAAGGTATTATTCAATAGTTATTTTTCATAAACTACCTCCCATAATATATTTTCATATTCTATATTCTCCTCACATATTTAATACATCATGTAATAATAACTATAATATCATTTATATTCTATAATATTATATTTGTAATGTAACTCCCCAAGCTTCCATGGTATGTTTTCCTTTGAATAATGTAGTATCTTGCATTTTATAGAATACGATGTTTTAACACACCACAACCAATCAATCTAGCCGTTATTCATAGCAGTATCCACTTTTTAAAATTTTATAAATTTAATTTTTCACAATGGACTTCATTTTTTAATTCAAAATATCGAAATTATCTTAGGGTTATTTTTTTTGGTATTTTTCTGTGTACTTTCAATGTATGATTAATAGTGAAAACACTTAGTTATTATTTAAAACAAACAATTTATTTAAGTAATTAGAAATTTTTTTAATTTATTTTTTTTCCAAATATATACATAATACCTATATATGTTCATTGTAATTCATTTGAGTCATTTTATAATGAGTTTTTATATATATAATTATATTGAGCTTTTTTCGCCTTTTACTCACCTTCTAATAGCATTTAAAAATTTTCCTAAAAAATAATTTTACCACTTCTGTTAGTTGAATTTTTAAGATACTAGATACACAGTTGAAATCATTAAGTAAAATGAGGTTCAAAAGGTTGAAAATAATTTTTGGTGAATAGTAACATTTGGCTTTTATTTATCACGGTTAAAAGTAAATAGGGTATTTAAGAGTAAAAAAATATTATAATCACCCTTACACATGTTTTAATTATATTGGATATGTTTAATTAGACCAGAAACAATCTTAGAAATTAAATATGATCCTCTTTGATTCACTTCGATTAGATTAGGACACTTATTATTATTTTATTTAAAGAAGAGTAAAAAGAGTAAAATTCAAATTTTAATAACAAAATCATTTTTATTATAGGGTTACAAACAATATAAATTTGACTATAAGTATTCATTAAAAATATAAAAATATTTCCTAGATAATGTTATTTTATTTATAATTTTTAGACATTAAATAAATTAATTTATGTATAACCCAATGATGATGCACTAATTACCTTAATAATGAAATATTAAAATAATGGTTATTATAAATATCCAAATAAATGTAAATTGAGAATTATGATTAATTCCACTAAAATAAACTGTGAATATGTCATGTTAGGGTTGATTAAATAAATTTTATTCAATGTGATAATGTTTTTATGGATTTTATAAAATCATATTCTAAATAGTGTCATAATTGACATAATTGAGTTTTAAAAACAGTTACTATATTATTAATTGATATAATATTACATAAAATCTAAGGTCCAGCCAAAAGACTAAATAAGGTTATATATATATATTATTAATGAACCACTTGGGGTTTTCTTGGTAGTTTATTGTATGTTTATTAACCATTTAATATAAAAATATGAATAGACAAGAAAAATTTCCAATTATTTAATAAAGAGTTAAATCTAGAAGATAAGGTTAATATGGTGACCTAAACCTATCTAAAACCAATTTTTTGAGAGTTTTTTGACCTATAACCACCTTATCCTCTAAATAAATCATTTTTGAGCCATTGTATACAGAAAATGGTTTATTATTAGTAATATTTCATGCTTTTCCTAAAGGGACCCTCACCTCTCTTATAAAAGGGTACTTCCCATTCTCTTAAATTCATACCTCAAAAGCAATTTGGCTTAGCCGAACCCGACCCAAATATATTACAAACTTTTCTACCTTCAACATAGAGTTCTTATTTTGATCAGAAAGCCAACCTACAGAGCCCTTTTGATCAACTAAAATGCAAACACCCAGAGAAGTGGTAATAATTTCACCTCCCTCATTGAAGTTCTTTTCTTCTTCTTCTTCCACATCATATTTATTAGTTGTCTCCATAACAAAAAAATAAATCCAGTACCTTCTACATAAATTCATGTTATTATAAATATGGTACATGCATATTCATTTTTCTATCTATCCTATAAATGACAAAGTCATCATACGTGCGTGCGTATGGCTTACCATGTCCATATCGTGGTGTAATTTGTTATTAAATCCCTTAATTATTTGGATGGGTACAATATTGATTATAAATAATTTAAATAATAAATATATAATGTTAATTATTATGTATATATGATATTCCATCCAATTTCATATGATTTCACTATCAATATAATGGTATTGTCGCTCGTCTGTACATACAGATTTCCGTCTCCACAAACGCGAAAAAATTAATTCTCCATTGTAATTATTCAAGAATAATTTTTAATTTATGATTAAAATTATTTTTTTATGAAAATAATATCATTCTGTATATGAATAAAATATATTATATCAATAACAAACACTGCTTAATTATCCAAGCATATAAATGAAAAACGAATCTGTTAACAACGAAAATGATGATACTACGGAAATATTATTAACAATGAAATATTATAGAATCGTATATTTTATCGGAAATTTGTATATAGTTCTTTCATAATTTAATAAAAAAAATTTATATATTAAAAAGGAGGATAACGTACCATAGGTAAAGGAAAATTACAAGGTAAGGGTTAATTCTGAAATCTCTGTACTTATCTGATGTTGTTAATACCTAAGTATCTACTGGGACTTCTTTATTATCCAAAACTGCATATTCATAAAATTTAATTCAAAACATTTTTACTATTCACTAGACTATAAGTTAATGTCATTTATAAACTTATTTTTCCACATATGTTTTGATATTAATCTTTCAGTCATTTTCCAAACAAGTTACTTTATGACCTTGTCGACAAAATTAAGGTAAGAATGTCTTTTTTAACTTATATAGTGGGTGCGTCTATTTTCCACCATTATAACATGGTCAAAGCATCCCATAAAAGATTATAAAAATAATTTCAAAATAATTTTTTCTTTTTTAATTATATTACTTTTTAATGCTATCAAAAAATAATGATAGTTTTCTCCACCAAAAAGATTTGATTTCATCTATGTCAATATCCTTTGATTGATTTTAAGCATGTTTAAAGATGATTTATTATGATAAAAATATTTAATATTATATTGAATGTATTTTGATATGATTGACTGTGGATGGGATATTTTTACACCATTCATAGTTTATGGATAAATTATTGACATTTCATATGCTAACTTTAATATGATTGTTTAGGGTATGTTTAATACTATTCTGATGTGGAATTTAATTAGACTTAGTAAGTGGAAGGTGGATCCCACTATTGCTCCTTGATGCATTGGTAGGTATCATGAGACAAACTAGTGTCTTGGAACAAGGCCTTGACAAAATATTATTTGTAGTCTTGGCACCAGGCGTTGACTACATGGTTATGAATTCTGGAATTATTAATTCCAACATTATGAAATTGGCTATTGATATTAAATGTTATTATTCGACTAGTAGAATATCCATGTGAACAATAAATGGAATTATATGTTTTATCTTTGAAAAGTTATGATAATGTTACTGTTTGAAAGGATTTTTCAGACTTATAAATTGGCTTAAATTTTTTTTCTTATTCTTCAAAGATTCTGATATATTGTTATCCTTACTGGGAATCTGAGCTCACCCCTTTCAATGTTTAATTTATCCCAGGATGCGAAGAAACATATTATGACTGACTTGTAAAGATAGTCTAATAGATTAATGATGTCAATGGATACAATTTTGTTTTTGTTTTTCATTTTATAATGTAATGTAAAACTTTGAACTTATCTAGTACTTCTGAGGCAACTAAACTGATCGGTCATTCGGGATTTCAATTCCTTGTGAGCATGAAAATGTTTTGTAATAATGCACTGACATCAGGTAATTGGGGTCAGGGTGTTATATTTTGTATCAAAGGATGTTTAGTAAAATCATTGGAAACAATATTTAGATAAACTCTAATTTGAGAACATTAACCTTAGATTTAATTTGAGGATTGGTATAGAATAACTTCAAAGAATTTTTGTAGTGCAGTGATTTTGTGTATTTTCGAGGAAATAAATCCATGTCTGGATATGAGCAGGTAGAGGTGGCTCTGGAACAGATGTACCTATGAGTTAAAACTCCGACAAGGAGTTTCAGTCTTGACCCGGGGTATCATGGTACACGACAATGGGCCTTGTATCACACTTGGTTATGACACTCATGCAGATTTTCTTTGGATAATTCACATTTTAATTACAGCCCATTATAAAAGATTTATGAGTATATTAGTAACTAAAGAAATTTTTTTATTATCGATTACATCCAAATATTTATCAATTTTTGTAAACTGTTTTAAAATTATGGAATTATGTATTCTGACCCATAAACCAATCTAGATTATTCCATTGTTTAGAAATGGTGCATAGTGGAAGTAATGGAAATTTTTTCATCACACGTAATCCAAATAGATATTTCCATCCTACTCATTATAATTATATTGTAGCGGGTGATGCAATTGGTGATGATCAGCTTATCAACAAACTGGGACCAATCACTCTGGTTATGAATAATTTCCTTACCTGTATGGAGCACCCAGATCCATAATGGGGAGGATCAATGTTAGAATGCTTCATGAAGAAAAAACCAAAAATATTCACTTGGGAGTACAAATCCATTAGTATCTAAGCAATCGATAAGTTCCGTAGAGAAAGTATTTCATGTATTTGGGAGTAGCGAAAGGGAAAGAATTTTCATTGCAGTTTATCGCCTCATAGGAGGCGCAGATCAATGGTGGTCATTAATCCAAAACACAAAAGATGATGAAGAAGTATCGAACATGGAATGGATGATGTTTAAAATTATTTTCTTAGAAAAATTTGTTCCTCGTGACCATCGAGTGGATACGAAATGACAATTTTTTAGTCTGAGGAAAAAGGGGGATAAGAATGTAGTAATTTATGAGGCTATGTTTACAAGTTTAGAAAGGAATGCATCAGATTATATATGTAACCCAGGGAGTAAGATCGATCGATTATTTGATGGGATAAAACCATTTCTCTTTCAAGAATTTTTCTCATAATCCTGCTCATCATATGAAGATATTGTCTCATGCCCTTTCAAGGTAGAAAAGGAATTATATAAATCTTTTGACTTCAACGAAAAGAAAGAGAAGAAGAGTTATGATGATCACTCTTGAAATGGAAATAAATGGGATGAAGGGAAATTTTGAATATCCATTAGGCGGTAAATATGGGAAGAAGCACCCCGATTCTTTCCTGAAGGGAATTCGAGTCTCTTACAAATGTGGTGAAAAAGGGCACCATGTTCGTTATTGCAGGGGAAATAAAGAGGATGTCAATATTGAATGCTAAAATTTTATATAAAAGAGACATTATAATGATTAATGTCTTATACGCCAAGATAACATACCTCAAAAAATGCCAATGGAGCAAGTCCAAGCTTTTGCAATCACTACTACTGAGGTTGATGCTTTGAAAGACGTGATGGAAGGTAATTTAATGGTTTCCCCAAGTATAGCCAATGATTAATTTCATTCTGGATCATCACATTATTTCATATCTTCCCAGTTTTCGAAGAAAAGTAGATATTATTAATTTTACGTAACAAGGGAGTTGTGAGTCAAAACTCTTAAGGGAAGTATCTTCGCAACAATGTTTTGTGAATCGATTCCCATTAGGGCATATAAATATTTTTTATCTTCTGATCTCATAGGCATACCCAAGATTGAATTTTATATAATCCTCGTAATGGATTGGATTTCGGAGCATGATTATAAAATTTTTTTTACGACGAAGGGGATTACAATGTTCGATGATGATAACGAGTACCCTATTTTTAGAGTAGAAAGGTCACCACCTCATTCTTATATAGATCCACCCCGTTAGCTCTAATAAATTCTATTATTAGGGAGGTGAAAAATAAATTAATTATGGGTGATGAAAATAATTTTCAAATATAGGATATACCTATTCTGTACGAATATGTTCATGTGCTTCCAGAGGATTTTCCTAGACATCCTCTAGTATGAGAAATTGATTTTTCCATTAATTTAATTCCTGGTTCAAGGCCCATATTTATGACCCCTTATAGAATGGACATAGTGGAGTTGCTGTAACTAATGAAAAAACTAGAGGAATTGAGTAATAATGGATTTATTCTCCATAGTTTTTTTTCATGGGGATCCCATGTCTTTTTTGTTAAGAAGAAAGACTGATCTATAAGGTTTTTCTTTGACTACATGGAGATCAATGCTATAGCAATAAAGAAAAATTATCACCTAACTCACATTGATGACTTATTCCACTCACATCCTGGATCTCAATATTTTCCAAAGATTCACCATCAACTTGTATATCATTAGTTGTGAATGAGGAAGGAAGAAATTTGGAAAACAACATTTCGAACTAGGTACGAGCATTATGAGTTTATAGTAATGCATTGTGGATTGGCTAATGCACCCTATGACTTCATGGATTTAATGAATATAGTTCTCAAGGAATATATTTATGATTTTTAGTGGAATTTACTGATGATATCTTGTTATACTAAAAAATATACAAAGATCATGAAATTCACTTGCGTATTATTCTAAAAACCCTTAGAATAAATGTATTATATGGTAAGTTTAACCAGTGTAAATTATGGCTTCACGCGATTTATTTTATTGGCTATATTGTCTCTAAGGATAGAATATCTATTGATCCATCAATCACCAAGGAAATCCAAGAATAGCTAGCACCGATGAGTATAACTGAGGAAGGTAGTTTTTTTTGGTTTGGTAGGTTATTATCAAAATTTTGTCCAAAAGTTTTCTCGGTTGGCTAACCCATTAACCAAGATCACTTGTAAAGGGATTATATTTTTTTAACAGATGATTGTAAATAATGTTTTGAAGAACTAAATAGAATATTAGTCAAATCTCCTATCTTTACTCTACCATTAGGGAATAATGGGTTTGTTATTTATAGTGATGCTTTAATGAAATGACATGGTTGTGTCCTTATGCAGAATGGTGTAGTTATTTCTTATGCATCAGGACAGGTAAAAATTCATACAAAAAACCATCCCACTCATGATCTTGAGTTTGAAACTGTAATATTTTCTATGAATATATGGATAAACTATCTCTATGGTGGAAAATGTTATATTTATACTGATCAAAAGAGGTTGAAGTATATTTTCTCACAAAAAGAACTCAACATCAGAAAAAGAGATGGCTAGAACTACTCAAGGATAATGATTTAACAATACACTACCACCTAGGGAAGTCAAATATGGTAGAAGATGTTTTGAGTAGAAATGATCATGGAGTTTTGAACAAGATGAGAGTTGAAAGGGATCTTATTATCATGGATCTAGTAATGATGGATATGGGAATAACACTAGAAGATAAAATATCAATACTTTTTCAAATGGTTTCCAAACCATATTTACTATAAAGGATAAAAAGTTCTCAGACTAATGATGAGGAGTTTCAAAAGAAGATTAAAGGTATAAATGATAGGATATTTAGTGACTTCATATATGAAAGAAAAATTTTGAAATTTGGGATTAGAATTTGTGTTCCTGATATACCTGATCTAAAAAGGAAATTTTTGGATGATTCTTATAGCTCCAATTTCTCTATACACACTCGGATCCCCAAGATGTATAGAGATTTGAAGGAACTTTATTTGTGGGACAACATGAAGAGGGTGATTTCTGATTTTTTTTCATGATGTATGGTTTGTCAGAAAGTGAATGCTGGAAGGCAACATTTTGGAGGTGTCATGCATCCTCTTCCCATACCTGAGTGGAAATGGGAGAATATTATGATAGACATTGTTATGTGGCTACCACAGACTCCTAGAAGGAATGATGCAACCTGGTTCATTGATGATCATCTTACCATGTCAGCACATTTGTTTTCTATAAGAGATGATTTACCACCTAAACATTTAGTAAGACTATATATTAATGAAGTTGTAATACTCTATGGTGTACCCCTATTGATTGTTTCTGATCATAATCATTCTTTTAAATCAACATTTTGGAAAGGTATTCAGAAGGCCATGGATACTAAAATTTATTTGAGCACTTCCTACCACCAACAAACCAATAGAAAATTAGAATGGACTATTTAAACATTAAAATACATATTGAGATCTTGATCACATGACATTCATTGTATATGTGATCAATATTTACATTTGGAATAATTTTCTTAAAAAAATATCTTTCATTCAAGTATTCAGATGGTACCACATGAAGCGTTATATGGAAAGAGATGTCGTACACCAACATTTTGGGATGATGTTGGTGAATGAAATCATGTAGGCCCAGAACTTGTTTAGGACACAATTAAAAAGGTGAAGATTATCCAAACCCATATCAAAGAAGCTCCAAGTAGGCAAAAAAGATATGTCGATATTCAGAGGAAGGATTTTGAATTTCATGTAAGAGATCATGATTTGTTGAAGGTATCTCCATGGAAGGGTGTTATACAATTCGGTAATATGGGTAAATTGAGTCCCAGGTACATCAGACTGTTTGAAATTCTAGGACGAATAGAAGTTACGCCATATAGTTTGGCAATGCCTCCAAGTCTCTTCAAAGTTCATGATGTGTTCCATGTATCACTGTTGAGAAAATACATACATGACCTAATGCCTGTACTCACCTATTACGAAATTGAACTAGAACATGAACTGACTTATTGTGAAGAGCCATTTATGATTATTGAAACCAGAGAACAACTGCTAAGAAAATAGACGACTCGTCTGGTAAAAGTTCTATGTAGAAACCATATGATGGAAGAGGAAATGTGGGAACCCAAGGAACTTATAATGAAGAACCACTCGAATAATTTTATGTAGTAATATTTTAGAAACTTAAAGGATGAAATTAATTTAAATAGGGAATAATTTAACTCCCCAAGCTTCCACAGAACTTATCCCTTTGAATAATGCAGTAGATTTCATTATACACAACATTGAGTTTTAACACACCACGACCAATCAAACTAACTATTATGAATAGTAATACCCACGTTTTGAAATTTTATATAATTCATTTTTCAAAATGATCATTATTTTTGAATTCAGAATAACAAAAATAGTTTAGGGTGAATTTTTTGTATTTTTTTGAAAACATTCAAATTTTGATAAATAGTGAAAAATACTGCGTTATTGTTTAAAAATGACCTTTTTATTTAAGAAATTAGTTATTTTACATTAATTTATTATTTTTCAAAATGGATTTATAATACCTATATATGTTTAATGTAATTCATTGGGGTCATTTTATAATAAGTTTCGATATGTAAAATTTTATTGAACTTTTTACCGTTATTTACCCACCTTCTACGTGAATTTGACAATTTGAATAAAACATAATTTTACGAATTTTGTGAGTTGAATTTCAAAAATCTGATATACATGGTTAAAATTAGTATGTACAATGTGTTTCGATATGATAAAAATAATTTTTGGTGAATAGTATATTTTTACTTTTATTTACCACAGTTCAAAGTAAATAGAATAACTAAGGGTAAAAATGACATTATAATTACCCACACAAATATCCTAATTCTATATGATAAGCGTAATTCATTGAAAAAAAATATTATGGGAAAATTGATCATATTTGGTCCACTTGGATTAGATTAGGAAATTAGTTATTATTTTATTTAAAGAAGAGTTAAAGGAGTTAAATTCAATGTTTAATAACAAAATCATTTTTAATATAGGGTTACACACAATATTATTTATACTATAAATATTCACTAAAAATATAACAATATTTTCTACATAATTGTATTTTATCTATAATTTTTAAACATTAAATAATTTAATTTATTTATGACAAAATGATGATGCAGTAATTAACTTAATAATGAGATATTAATATAATCTATATTATAAATACCCAAATAAATGTAAACTGAGACTTCTGATGAATTAAAATAATTTATGAGGTTAATATGACATGTTAGGCTTTATTAGATAATTTTTATTCTATGTGATAAAGTATTTATGGATTTCAAATAAATCAAATACTAAATAATGTAAAAATTGACATAAATTTGTTTTTAAAATAAATATTATATTATTAATTGATATAATATTCATAAAAGTTAAAGGTTAGGCCAAAGAGATTAGATAAGGTTATATATATTTATAATGAACATCTTGGGGTTTTTTGGTAGTTTATAGTATTTTCAATAACCATAAAATATAAAAATAAAAAGAGACATGGTAAATGTCAAACTATTTAACTAATAGTTAAATCTATAAGATAAGGTCAATATGGAGACCGAAACATGTATACAACCTATTGGTTGAGAGGTGTCCGACCCATCACCACCTTATCCTCGAAATAAATCATTTTAGATTCATTAGAAACCGAAAATTGTTTTTTTATAAAATAATATTTCAAGCTTTTCCTAAAGTGACCCTCACCTCTCTTATAAAAGGATACTTACCCTTATCTTATTTTGACACATCCAAAGCCATTTTTCAGGGCCAAACCCTAAAGAAATATTTTCCCAACATTCCTCCCTTCAACATATAGGCCTTTCTTTGATCAGAAATCCAACCTACAGATCCATTTTTGTCAACTCGAAAGGAATAACCCGAAGAAGAGGTAATAATTTCACCACTCTCTTTCATGTTCTTTTCTTCTTCCACTTCCTCATTCTTTGTTGTTTACATACCAAATTAATAACACCAGTACCTCTTACATATTTTGATGTTATTATAAATATGGAACAACCATATTCATTATTATATCCATTCTATAAATGGAAAAGTCATCATACGTGCATATGTAAGGCTTACCGTCTCCACGTCGTGGTGTACTTTGTTATTCAAACACTCCATTTTTTGGATGGGAGTAATAATGAGTATAACTAATGTAAATAATAAATATAACATTATGATAATTTTTTATATATGATATATTATACAATTACATACGATTTCACCATCTATATAATGATATTGACGCTCGTACGTACATATGGATTACATTCTCCATGAAGGCGATAAGAATAATTCCCCATTGTAATAATTCAAGAATAATTTTTATTTTATGATTAAAAATAACGTTTATGAGAATAATATCATTATTTATATGAATCTAATACATCATTTACATAAAAACATGTCTTACATAACCAACCATATAATGGAAATAAATTAGTTAACACCGAAAATGATGATACTACTAAAATATTATTAAAAAAGAAATATTATAGGATCATATTTTATATATTATTTATGTATATAGATCTTGTATAATTTAATAACAATGATTTAACTATTATAAAAATAGTTTATCATAACATTGAATTAGGAAAAGTACAAGGTAAGGGTTAATTCGATAATCTCTTTACTTATATGAGGTTGTTAATACATAATAATATATTGAGACCTCTTTGTCATCCACATCCATGTTTTCTTAATACTGTAATTCAAAACATTTTTAATATTTAATAGACTATGTTTTAACTTAATTTATACCCTTAATTGACCACATATGTTTTGAAAATGATCTTTCCATCGTTTTCCAAAGAAGTTACTTTATAGCCCTCTCAACAAAATTAAGCTAAGAAAGGCTTATTTAACATCTATGGTGGGTGCAGCTATTTTCCACCATTATAACATTGTCGAAGCATCCCATACAAACTTATAAGAATTTTTTAAAAATAAAATTTTTTATTTTATAAATATATGACTTTTAAATTATATCAAAAATGAAAGTGATATTTCTCTACAAAAAGTTTTGATTTCATCTATGTCAAAATCCATTAATGGATTTTAAGCTTGTTTGAAGTTGATTTATTATGATAAAAATCTTCCATATTATATTGAAGGTTTTGTGATATTTTTGACTCTGTATGTGTTATTTTTACCCCATTCATGGTTTATCGATAATATATTGACATTTCATATGCTAGTTTTAATATAATTTTTTATGTTATGGTTAAACCTTTACATACGAGAAATTTATTTGACTTAGTAAGTGACAGGTGGATCCCGCTATAGCTCCTCGATGCATCGATAGGTATCATGAGGCAAAAAAGATTCTTGTAACCAGGACCTTACAAAATCATATTTGTATTCTTGGAACAATACCGTTACTACGTGGTTATGAAATCTGGCATTATGCATTCCAACATTATGAAATCAGTTATTGATATTACATGTTATTATTCAACTAGTAGAATATCCATGTAAATAAGTAAATGCAATTCTTTAATTTATCATTGAAAATTATGATGGAGTTTAATTTTAAAAGGCTTTT
Source organism: Viscum album (assembly GCA_963277665.1). NCBI lineage: Eukaryota > Viridiplantae > Streptophyta > Magnoliopsida > Santalales > Viscaceae > Viscum > Viscum album. The sequence continues at coordinate 1,105,365,700 of OY728126.1, forward strand.
TTTAGTCTTATACATTGTCTTAAATGTTTATTCTTATTCGTGGAATTTTTCGTTATATTGTTATCCTTACTAAGAATCTGAGATCACACCATTCTATGTTATACTTTTTCCAGTATGTGAAGTAGTATATTATTACTGACCTATATGGATAGTCTAAGAGATGAATTTGGTCAATGGAGACAAAGTTGTTTTTTTTCATTTTATAATGTAATGTAAAACTTATGAATATATCTAGTACTTACATGGCTTCGAAACTGATATGTCTCTCGAGATTTTGATCCCTTGGGATCATGCTAATTTTATGTAATAATGCACCAACTCTAGGTAACTAGGGTCAGGGAATTACATAAAATTTAATATAATATAGTCATCCCCTTTCTCATCCACACTTAAACAATGAAACCAATGTATTATCAGAATTATGGTGGTTAACCCTATACATGGATAATGAGTTTCCATTTTTCTTTTTCCGCTTTCAGGGGTGGTCATAATACTATTATTATGGATGAATAATGTTTTAGTAATTATATTATAACATATTTCATGATATTTAACTAAAAAATATTCCTTATATTAAATAAAATTAAATTGATTCATGATGGTCAGAAAAACAATTAAAATAAATGAAACTATTGTAAATAACATTTTATGAAATGAATCATCCTAAAGATAGAAAAAGAAAGATATATTAGACCAGTTAAACTTCATGAGGTAAATTAATACCACATAATTTCACTTATATAGTAATATTCCCAATTTATATGAGAATCTATATAAATAAACAAGAAATCAATCAATGAAAACATGAAACAAACACACCCAAAAAAATCAAAATAATAAAAATAATGAAATATTTTTAATTAAATAGTTGGAAAATGTTATTAAAATATTGTATAAGGTTTTATAAATAGAAATATAGTTTTATAATAAATTAATAACCCACATTAAACCACTTTATAAGAGTTTTGGACACATTTTAATGAAGATGAACCTGAGGTAAGAGACATTCTTTTTAAAATCATTCTATAATGTTCCATTTTCAAAAAAGAATGTGTTATTAAATATATGAAGTGGATTGAATTTCAAAATTACATAGAACCATAATATGTTTCATCATAAACTATATTTTTATTTGAAATTTATTTCCATTTTATGTTTGATGTTTTTTAAAATGAGTTAATTTGATAATTTAATGATTATTTTCTTTAAAGAGTGTTTTGTAATACAAATTTTCTAGAAATATAATGACTTTATGATTCATTGGAATTATTTATGATGAATGGAGGTTGGATTATAAAAAAATGACATATTTTAAAATGATAAACCAAATAAGTGTGATCAAATTATTAACTAATGATGGGTGGTTCCATTATAATCTAGGATGTCTAGTTATATTATAACCTCCAGTGCATTAGGTAGTCTTTCTTAGTGGTTTCCCATAATTGATAATCCATTTTTAAGATTGATATTAAAAATGATATCATGATTGACCTAAATGTATTTTATATTCATTATAATGATTTTTACTGAATTTTTTTTATTTACAAAGAGGAAAGATAATGATCGTTTTTAAGAAATGATTCTTTTTTCAAAGTAAAAAATATATGTTTAAGGGAAAATATTTTTATGGGTTTTCAATGGAAAAATGGTCCCTTTAATTTTATTTCCCTTAATATGATTTTATTCTCATACTAGGTTTTAATTTTTTTCCCATAGTATGGAAGGGTGACTAGATACAAGTATGAAATCAAGGGAAAAATTGTGATAAATTTTCATGAAGAGAAAACATGTTTTATTTTAAAATATTTTTGTTTGTGAAAAATGATATTATGAATATGTGTGAAATTGTAAAATATTGTGTTACCATGTATGTGTTAGTCCTAATAATCTAAAAATATATAACTAAATGATTTTCATGATATAAATAAATTGAATTCTAGATTAAAATCAATAAAATTTAAAATGATAAAAGTCAGGTCCTTATATTATCTCACCTTTAACTTCATTAATTTTTTTATTGTGGTATAATCACATAAATTTTAACCAAATACTAAATATAATTATTAATTATTATATCTATAAAATATTAGTATTATTATTTTACTAGACAATTATTATTTATAAGACATGCATATATTTCCACTCTCCCCTTTTCAAATTGTGCTAACATAGTCAGATCTACCACATATAAGGATGTTGGCATTCATTATATATAACCACCATCACTATATATTAGTGTATCTTAAATAAAGAAATGATATAACTCTATAAAAAATATCAAAATGAAAATGACATAATATAAAAAAAAATCTATACACCTTTAATCTTTAGTGAAATGATAATAAATAATTTCAAGAGGTAATAAATTATCAAAAATTGAATAAATAAATTAAATAGTAATCTAGAATAATATTTCTATAAATTTTATTTTTTATATAGTATTTTTAAGTTTGATAAAGTATCACATGACTTAATATTAGAGGATTTTACACTAATATTCTATTGGTTGGTTTTAAATTATTTATTCATACACATTCTTCATTAATTCCTTATATTCTACCATATTTATTTATATTAATAAATTTATACTATCCTTTTAGAATTAATTTATTTTTAATATATAATTTATTTTGATTAAAAAAGTATATTGAAATTATCTCACTTCTCTTTAAAAATATTTCTTATTCATTATTTTCATTAAGAAACAAAAAATGTAATTTATATTCTATATATCTTTTTCATTCACATTTTTATTCTATATATTTATGATTAATATTTCCCTATAAAAATTTCTACTTGACTTGTTCTTAAATTTACTTTAATAATACTTTTGAGAGGACATTTCCCAAGTATTCCCTCAACTTCTCCTCACTATAATTTTTGAATAAATATCTTTTTTATAGAAAATGTGTTGTTATTTTTAGAAAATAGATTACCCTTAATAATATCTCTAATTATTCATGTGTATTTAACTATATTAATACTATTTTACCCTTTATTGATGTTACAATATGATATATCTAATTTTTAATTAGTATTTTTCGATCTTAATATGAGTTATCCATGTCATTCTAATTTATGGAGGTATGGAAATTTCATACTTTATTTTGTATTTTAATCCTATGAACATGAACATATCAATCTATAACAAGTGATCTTCGAACGATAAATCCCAATAATTCAATAGATAAATCATTTATCATAAGAGATACTATGTATGGGGAATGAATATATAGTGTGGACAAACTATGATATGATTTCACTGTAGAAATACTTGGCATTTATTTATGATGTTTAATTATTATTCATGTGACTCATTACATGATTCATTCATATGATACCCATATTATAATAATAATGATATGATACTTATGATGTTAAAATAACTAATATGTTGACTCATGTACGCATGATGATTCATGTCCCCTTTTATTTTATAATATTCCTCCCTTTACTAGTTTTTTTCTCACCCATTGAATTATGTATGTCATGATGTTATTTCATGTTTTAAAATTTTCATTATTGGTTTATAGGATGACTTTTATAATATCATTAAATAATGTATACAATTTTACTTATATTAATGTTACATGAACCTAATATTCAAAGGAACTAATCCATTAAATTTTTTTGATGAGTAAAATTAGGTATGTTTAACTAAATAAGATGCAATAATCATGTATATGAAGTATGAACATCCATGCCATATATCTACATTTATTTTACTTTTCATTTTAAATGGATGTATTATTTGACACCTGTAGAAGAGGATAAATAAATATAATATATTTTTACCACCCATACTCTAATTTATGGTTACATTTAAATTCATTAAAATATTGATATATTTTGATAATGTACCTTTTCATTTGTTATACACTAAATTATATCTTATATTTAATGTTTTTTATTTGAAACCTTTACTATGTTCTACTCTATTTTCAGTTACCAATTTTTTATTTATGAATTGACATTTATCCTCCTATAGGTAATAATTACCTTCAATTAATTAGATAATTTGTGTTACTAATTGAATAATTTTTGGAATTTTAAACTTTATGATATTTTATTATCATCATTCATAAAAACATAAATTTCGTATTTAATAATTGAATATAAAATGAGTTTCTTTCTAGATCAATTTATAATCTGTGAATTGAGACCATATTATGAACATTTATAATATGATATTCAAAATATATATTTAATTTTAAATATTTTTTCACGAATAAAAATATTATTTATTTATATGAAATTATATTTTAAAGATTTATCAATTGTAATCATAAGGTAATATGATTTATGATACCTATTTAATAATATTGATGTGCAAAACTTTTTTTTATTTCAAACTCATTCTCTTTATATTGGTTTTTATATCAGTATGGGATCCATTCTCATTATATTTATGTTAAAATTATGAGCTTCTAGATATTTTTGTGATAGTATTACAACATTTCATATATAATATAATCATTTGATACATTTGAAAATCTAAAAATCATGATTTTAATGTTTTTGGGAACCTATTAAATTGCATGAAATGAAATAGGACATTATTTATTTATGATTTAATCTATTATATTCAATTTATTATAATATCTTTAAACATTATACTATGAATAATATTCTTAATTATTGAGGGAAATGAGAATCATATAAAAAGGGTGATCTCAAATGTTAAGAAAGGGTATTATAAATACATGATTGTGTATCAAGGAAGAAACCGCAATAATACAGGGTTTAGATTATAATGTTGATATGGAATATGTATTTAATAAAAATGACATATAAAAATATTAAAATCATTATATAACCTGATTAATCAGGAATGATCAAATGGTATTATCTTAGAACAAAACATATCATCATGGGTTTAAGATATCATTATTCATCATCATGTATAATAATGAAAAAAATTATCATCATAAATCATAAAAATATATGAATATATAATTTATGATTACATTTTTTTATTGGTTCAAATACCTATTATGATAAGGGTGACTGCATATGTCATAGTATCTTAATGGGATACAAAGATAAGGCCACCTACTAATATTAGGTTATAATGATCATGCCCTATACATAGTATTTTTAAAGATGAAAAATTACCGAATACACTAAGAGGATATATAATTTTGGTCATGCTCATCACTTTTATAGAGTATTAATAAAATAATTTCTGTTCTTGTATATGCTTCTAATAAAAAGAATTAATAACATAAGATCATATATAAAGCTAACCAATAAGTAAGGGAGGAGGGTGGAAACCTAATTAATATCCAATAATTCAAATAAAATTTCCATTTAGGTGAATACCATACAACAATATATTTGATAATAGTTAATTACAGTTAAAGTTTTCATGGTTACAAAATATCTCAGGAATTTATAAATTTTTTATCTATAATAATCACTTAATAAGGAAATGTATTTGTAAAAAAAATTTCATTATAATTGAACGATAATTTAGAGGGATTATAATAAATAATAATGAATGTATTTATTGATAAATTCACACTCTAATATCTATAATTCAATAGATTCATGATTATCTAGTTGTTATATTTAATGTTCTTAACTAAAATGTGGAAAAAATGAATATTTTTACAAAATGGGTTTAATGAAGGGATTCTCCTAATATATATTGAATGCATTACTATAGTTGAAAAATCATGGAATTCTACCCCAGAATATATAGGGTTAATATTCCACTAGACATGGGATATTTAATTGGTATTATTTATATAATGAGTGACCATTTCTTGTAATTAATTTTTTTGATCCATTCCCTGACATCTCTCTCTGAATCTAATCAATGGTTGGGTGGGAAAAATTCATATTAATTGTGTATATGGAACAGAATATTTATCAAATGGGATAAATATGTCAAATAGAAACTAATTTAGTGGTTAAAAAATAATAATTTATTTGGAAATTTAATTTACAGGGAAATATAACAAAGGTTCCTTAAGCCTAAATTGAAGTGAGAGGGAGGGGGAGAGGGAGAGAGAGAAGAAATCATTACCATACATTCATCTATATTATAACTTAAATAGGACCCCTTTGAAACTAAAAGATCCAATTAAAGTGAGATTAAATAGATATTATGAGATAATAACCTTGTTACAAAGATTATATTTGAATTTAATTGTGTAAGGTTCTATTAATAATAATACATTATGAATAAATACATATTTTTTGGTTAGGAGTTATGAATATTTGTATTAAAATACACTTATTTATAAATTCCAAAATTGATGCACAACCATAGTTTTTTACTACTAAGACATTACATATGATTAAAAAACTTTTCTTATTTACATTTAAAACACTATAAAACCAAATAGAATCATTATAATATAGTATACAAGATATAAAATCAAGTATAGTTTTTAAATAGAATCCAATATGTTTTATTTATTTTAAAATTTACATTATGTTTATGAGGTTGATTAAAATATTTTTAAATTTTTTACTTAACACATATTACATATATTATGTCATAAAAAGTGTTAGAAAATGAATTATGACATTTGAATATCATAATAAAATTACAATGTTTACTATATATATATATATATATATTGAATTAATATGTTTTCAAAAAAATCAACCCAAAAAAATTCTAAAATTCCACCATTTCTAATTTGATGTGATAATTCCCTATTTTATATTTAATTTATTAATATAAACATCAAAATATGGGAAATTTAATTTTTATTTTCACACTTAAGATAATGGTTTCATTGTAACTAACATTAATTGTAATGAAAACTGAATTATTCTAATAAACACATTACATTCTAAATGATTGCATTTTCCAATTCTAATAACTATTCAATATATATATACCTATATTAATTACTATAAATTATATATATTCTATATATACAATTTATTACATATTCATAATTTTAAATGTTAATTTCCTTTAATATATTTTTTTGTCATTATATCAAGCTTCTTGTTGGCGTAATGTTACTAGAGAATTAGTGATGGGAAAATGATCTCTTATATTTTTGACATTTATTTATATGTTTTTTCACTCTTACGTCTCGAATACCCATATAATATTTACAATTAGACTATATATTTTAATTTAATAATGAAATAATTATTTTTGTTTAATTTTTATTAACATATTATTGTAATTTAGTTTCAATGACCCCAAAAATAAAAATACTTTAATTTTGAAACATATAATATGAGAAAAAGGGTTTATTCTAATTATTACTTATTTCACCCCATTTAAATAAATTTTTCTCTGGAATGGATATCCATTCTCAATAAATTAAAAAATTTATGTACTTCATCTTCATTAAATCGTCTATTTTCCAAGATTCTTCATTGATATTGTGTTTCCTTCAAAATACCTCTACCATTAATGTTATCTTCATCCAAAACACTTGTCCTATTAGATGAAAACATTCAACCAAACATTATTAATACGATATATCACTCTCTTGTTAAATAAATTTACTACTCAATATATGCAATGTTTTTCAATTATAATTTTTGATTAGAGATACATAAAAAATAATAAAAACTATGAAAAGTTTGGGAGGAAGAGTCAACAGATATTCCACACCTCCAATCCATTAAAATATCACACCGGGACCAATATATCCCTAAATCAACATTATATTCTTTCAAAATCTCATGAAACCATTATAGAGATATATCATTAGATTTACATGATTATTTACATCAACCACAAAATCATATATTTTTCTCTGTACATATCTCTTATACCAACCTTAAGCCACATTGATATGATATATTATTTTCTTCAGCTTCTTTTTTTTCCACTTAAATTTACTCATGAAAAAGAAACATACATTCACCATCTTTATCCTAAAACACTATAGTTTAATTTTTTTCCATAATGATTCTCATAAGGTTCCATTTGGATTCTTGAATAGTAGTTAATATTATATCGAAATTTCACTACACTAAGGTGTTGATCCTAAATTCCTTTTAAATTAATTGAGTAAACCCTTAACATATCCTAAAATGTCTGGACAATATTTTTGAATGTTCTATCAGTTTCAAGGTGATGAAAAGTTAAAATATATAACACAATAATTAATACCCTATCAAAATTACTCTTTAATTTTGATGTAAGTAATAGATCATGATCATAGAATACAGTGAAATGTGAAATATGAAACCTTAGTATTATGCTTTTATCCATTCTACTTAATTGGTCAGAAAAACAATAATCTTATATATCAATAAAATGGGATGACTTTGTTAGGAACCCCATAAAAACCATATATAATTGTTACACATTTATGTCAATTAATGTATTATAAATAGAGCTCTTATAATACCATAACACTTTATACAATCACACATAATGGATTTATAATTATTTTAGGTATACTCTACTTTATAATAACATGATGAAACACTAGAAAACTTTATGTATAATCAACTATTTATTAATTCATATTTTTCACTAATATTTATTCAGAATATCCATTTATATCATAGAGCTATGAAGATATATAAATAAATTCAATATAACAGATTCATTAAACATTTATAACATTTTCATTAGCATTGATGGAAATCATTATATTTATAAAATTGAGAAACACCATATTTTTTCTTGTTAGATGCCTGAAACAATCAAAAATGATCCCTTTAAAATATTTTTAATAATATAACATTATCCTTTTTACTCTTCTACTTATTATCAAATAATTATATTTGAGAAAACAGATAAGAATGATATGGTTTCACTCCATCCCATAATATTACCATGTCTAACATTAATAGATCATCAAACAATAGAACAAGTTGTACTATTAATAAATATAATAATAATTTTACATACTCAAGTAATTCACCACCGTGTTTTCCTTGACAAATTATAGTATATAATGTATTCATACACTTTTAGTAGTTTAAACAATCTCTTCTACCTCATGTTAAACCACTTATACATTAATAATTATTTTAAACATTAATAGTCCTTATATATATCAAACTTCATTCTATATAAGAAACAACAACATATATTTAACGTATAGACAAATACAACCAAGTCATATCCATGATTTCAATAATGTTACCCATGAATATTAAATTTTTTTAATTAAATTTGTTATTAAATTTTCATTCTAAATCACAACACAACAAATCCCCTTAATTTATTCATTTTATTTATGAAAAATAATTCTATTATATAAATTAATGGAATTAACAACAAAATAAAAAAACACGCCTTTTATCTTTATAATATTTTGTACACTAATTGGTCCTATCACATTTAATACCATTTCATGGTATCTTGGTTATTGTGTAAAATAATAGTGATCAATTTATCAATGTGCATATATAATTACTTGACAATTTAATTAAACTATAGATTTATATTTTAATTATAATCCAAATAACTCATCAATTACCATGTATTTTAAGGGTTCAATAGAAATCCATTCACTTGAGATAATATTCAATATAATTTTCACATTCCATTACACGATGTCACATATTTTAAAATGGGAATAAAAAATATTATTTTCAGAGTTACATTAATAACAATTAGATATTCATCATGTTCTTTAGGAATATTATAATAGATAATTATATAATCAAATAAGACCACTAATATTTTTCATGGTAGTTGTTAATGTATATGTTCATCAAATACATAATTAAGTTAGGTGGATGTTCTGATAATAAATTGTATAACCATAGACACATTTTGAATATACCTTGTTTAAAACAAAGTCTTTATGATATCAATATTCCTTACTCTCAACTGATGATATCATATTCCAGGATCAATTGTGAAAAATATCAATAACTATTATGTTAGTAAAATAAAAACTAAATTCATGAAAAAGATATTTATTATAAATCATTATATTTTTGAGATATTTACAATAAATTCATATTCTCATGATATAATCCTTTTTTTCAAAAAATGAAGGATTACATCAAAGTGATACACTCAGAAAAATGAACCATTTTTTTAAAAGAATTTTTATTTGTTTCTTCAATTCCTCAAGAAAATCAAAAATATTATCTATACATAAATTGATACAAGTTTAGATCTATGTATGGGAATAATTAGGTATTCATTGTTATTATATGGTGGAGTTCAAGGAAATTATTTTTTATATACATATACAAACTCTTTCACAAATAAAAATTCCTATATATTTATTTACTTATTTAGATCAATTATTTGAGAAAGGTAAACATACCCAACCTATAATAAAAATTTCTTTATATTACAAGAATATGTCTATTAATGAAGTAAATTATTATCCTTTTACTGTTATTATTTGAGTTATTTACTTTGAATAAATACAACCACTTTATCAAGAAAAATTATATTGGATCTATAACATAAATTCCAATCCATATCATTAATGACATCAAATTACATTATTAGACGACCAATAAATTGGAAGGTAATATATTAACTTAATGAGTTATATTGAATAAATAGAATATTTCAATTATAATGGATACACAAGTTTGAGTTTTTACTAATAAATTAATCTTCAACCACTGATTTTAGGACTTTAGGGCCACCTTGAAGTTTTATGAAATAACAAAATAATTTCATATAAAAATAAATAATAAATATACAATTTTTCAATAGTTAAATATAATACATATGTAAAATACATATTTTTATCCAAATTTGATGTAATAGTGTCATTTTCATGAGCATGTCATTGATTATATTATACTTGAGTTTGTTTATCATGATTCCATTACATAGATAATTTATTAGCATAATTACTAATTTATTAGAGCTAATACACTATACTAAATTATAAGGATTTTAAAAAGAACTTTATCTTGACTCCCAACATGTCTTCTCTCTATAACACTAAGAATTCCATGTATATCAGGCACTAAGAATAATGTATTTTTTTCTCATTGTATGTATTCACTAAGATTAAACTAAAGCAGTTATTAAATATTTTTTCTAATTCTTCAACTATCTGAACATTATCCCTAATTTGAATGATAAAAAAATATATCCGTAAAATTTTTATTCACAAATAAAATTGTTGATGTTATGTAGTTTATATTGGCGATTTCAATTTCACACTGACACAATAAATAAGAATGTTATTTTTTTACAAGGATTACAATTTAAAAAAATAAAATCTTCATTGGCATGGTGTGGTATTGTCCAATTCCATATGATCCCATAGAATCATTAAATATTTTATAATGAGTGGGATTTATCCATGAAACTCATTTGTATACAAATACCTCTAAAAAGGTATATATACATTCTAACACATTAAGATAAATTTTCATTGAAAAAAACTAAAAGGATCCTATAAAATCACCATGATTCATTAAATCCACTATCAATGGAGTATATCTTTCCTTCTTCACATTGATCATAAAAAATATAAATTTCAGTTACTAGACAATTCCATTAGACCCCCCAACAGCCTATTTATACATAAACTAATACATCCTAAAGTCTATATTAATATATAATCATTATGTAACTATAATATACTCATTAACTCATAACATAATAAATACAGTACAGCTTCTTCAAGTCAAGAAGTTCATAATCCTAATTTGAAGATTCCTCTTCAATAGTATATGATAATAATAAAAAATAATAATTTTATAGTGTCTCATATTCTATCTCACTCACTCTCTCTCTTATTTTTTCTATGTCATATTACACTACTGATCCATATCGAAACTATACCATCTTTTAAATTTCAGTTAATTTTAAATTTTAAATTTATATGTCTATAAAAACATCAAATTTTGACTTCTCTCACTTTAATTTTATCTATTGAATCAATATATATTTTTAGTCCCCCTTTATATGTTTTTATGGAAAATGTAATTAAGATGGATTATCCCATGAGTCATTCAAAAAGTTACATCATCAAATGATATTAAAATTTGAACATAGAGAAAATCATGATATAATTATGAAAATATGATAGGTATTGGGATATCATAGTATGGTCCATGAAAATGAAATACATCCCAAACATCATGTTTACTTTCTCCAATAGAAAAGATTCATGAAATAAATAAAAAATCAAGAAACAAATTTTTTTTATTATACAAATAGGTTCTTTATAGATCATGGGAGAACCTTTAATGATGACCATATAGAGAATCATATCAAGTCCTAGTACATCCTAGGGGGATACACTAGCCATTGGATGCTAAATCTATAAATTGGATACACAAAAAGTTGAAGGGTTGATAATTAAATCATTAAATTGATGAACAATGACTCAAGAAGAACGAATAAATTATCCAAATTTTTATGAAACTAATGACCATTATTAGAATTTATTGAAGAAATTAATCCACACACACCAATGAGAAGAACTACTTATCCATATATAAAATAGGTCATTGAAATATTCAATGAAGGATGAAAATTTCATACATTATGAGTTTTATAAAATTTTATCCCCATTGATGAAGAATTCTATTATTGAAATAAAAATAAGTTAATCATTATTAAATGATTAAATGAAATGGAACTATGTGGGGAAAACATGATTTACAAGTTGCAGCATGCTAGTTTTCCTTAATATTTTGTGGGTGTAAACGAATTGTATTCATGTCTTACATACATCATACACATATAATCTTCAGATTTATTTCAAACCTGTGCACTATATATATATATATATTTATTTATATATACAAACAATATCATATATTTTATATTAACATGATATATATATATATATATATATATCCAAAAATAATACATGTATTATATTAATGTAGTGGTTAAGGAAGGATCATCGTAGATATGTGAGGTTCATCACTCCATAATAGTACTCGGCCATGGGTTACCCATATTATTTACATAGGTAGATGCTTAAATACCCATAATATAGTGGATTCGGTTCCTCTATCTACTAGAGTGGAACAACCAATGTCTGGGATCTCAAATATTGTGCAGGTCCTCTATAAGAGTTATGATCCCCTCTAATGATGAGCATATTAGTGAGGAGAGGACCCCTCCACACATATTCTATTTATTTTGAATTTTATTTTGGGAATCATTGTTATTATTTTTTAGTTTTCAGCCTCCTCATCAAATTAGTTTGGTTCGTGAGATGGAAATCCCCTTTCACTCTCACATGGGATTTTTTTAGGGCATGTGTGTGTGTGTGTGTCTATTGGGATATTTTCTTTCTTTATTTGGGTTGATATGACTATAGTTTTTGTATATTTAAATCAATTTCTTTTAGTTTCATAGGTGTCTTCCTAGGTATGTATATACTCACCACTACATGGGATTTTATCAAAATATTCATGTCTTATGCAGATGATGGATAGATTTAAGGTTACATTGGTAGAGAATAGTGATATGTGGGTGATTGATCATGTATGATGGTCAAGACACGAATATTTAGATCTACGTTCTCTAAGGAATCATATGTTTTAGTTTTTTTATGCTTGGAATTCATTTCTGGTTGTGTGTTTATTTTTTCCCTTACATTTTGGATTAATGGTATCAAACTCTGATGTATTCTCTTGATGTAATTTCATGCATGGTTACTCTAGATGTTGTTTTATTTTATTATTCCAATGCGGTTTTGTATGTGTATGGATGTGTGCATTCATACAAGTACATTAAGAAAAGTCCTCCCACTTTATATTATGCTTTATAGGAGTTCATCAACACCCCATAACCTATTGGATGTGGTCTTTCGGTTATCGTAACTCAAAATTACAAGGATCTGGAGGGCCCTAGTGGGTTGGTTATTGACTGACTAGTATCAGAGAATTGCATTCCTTTGGATAGTGTTTGGAGTTTTCCCCTAATGATAATTTTTAGGTCTTACGAAAATAGTGTTAATGTCTCTTGATTTTGGATTTTAGGCCAGGGAACCAAATGTTGGTTTGGTTGGTAATATATTCATACACCAAGACTCTAAATACCTATTTTTCGATTTGGCATACAGAGAAATTATTATAGTGAACAATGGTACATGCATCATAAAGGATTTGGTCTTTTGATTATCCCTCTAAATTAAAATCCCCATATATATATTCTCATCTCATCAAGGTACAAATATATCTCATTCAAGTTTCCTCTATAAATAAATACATCCATGTAAACAATTCTGGATCATGATGATAATATGATGAGTGGTGAGGCATCATATCAGGGGCCATGTCATGAGATGTTTCTTACAAGGTGGTAGGGAACAACACCCCCACCTATCAAGAAGTAGATAGTTCTGTATATTTATGTTGAAGAAGCATGATGTGTTGGAACACTTTTTTTCCATCATCATATATGGTTGAGGTTCTTTAGTGATCTTGATCCTCAAATAAAAAGGATTTTTTTGAGTCATTGGTTTATGTCATCTAGACTATTCATACCCTGAAAGATTATATGTTTGTGTTTTCATCATGTAATTTCCATGGAGTAGTTCAAAAGTAGTGGAATTTTATTAACCATACACATGAAGAGACATTTATCTCATGTTACAAGTTCTAACAATAGTTTTTTGAGGATTAATAGACCTCATTATTAAACTTAGTTTGGAGCTAGGATCTTTCTGAGCTACAGTGTGGTAGTATGATGTTTTCTATTACACTGTGAGGTTCACTTACTTCAAACAATCCAACCTTGATTTGGTATGAGGAATATTATTTAGGAATAGATGTCTAATATGTGTTTCCACCAAGGAATTTGAGGAAATGTGGCATCTTTATTCTTTTTAACTTATGCTGGAGTGCTAGAGTAGTCTCCATTAACATAGAGATTCCAAGAGGAGAGTTTTTGGTTGGATGGATTCTGTGGTGGTCCCCGTGTGTTTTATTTTTCTATATGAGGCAACAGGTTTCAGATATTAAGTTCTCATCATAAGGGGAATTATAACTCGCAGATGTGGATTTTTGGTTATGTGGCTCAAGGATCACATAGGGGATCTCGCTATCCCGAATAGAAGTGATATAATGCTTACAAAAATTGATGTCAAATAACTCTTTATTTCCCAACATTTCATGTTGAGAAGGATAGACCGAAAGTTGATAAACCCCCACGGTAGAGGTGGAACCATTACAAGGGATCTCCTAGATGTGGCTGGGGTATCCCCCATGGAGAAGTACATGTAGAGGAGCATTAAAAGATTCATAGGGAGGATCAGTTCATGTTGGATGATGTTATGATCTCCTTCCATGACCATCACTAGATGTCCCATATTAGGTTCAAGGATCTGGTAGTCAGGTATATGGGTAGTTGTAGGTTGTGGAGGTCTCTGACCATACTGATGAGATGATCTAAGGTTTGATTTTTATTTATTATACTCTTACCTGATTATAATTGGATATAGGTACAACTTGTTCCTTCATATCCTTATTCTTGGTGTTAGAGATAGGGACTCTTGTGGAGAGATTAAATCAACAACAATGTCTATAGGTTCATACAGTGATCAATTAATCAATATTTTATATTTTTTCACCGTATACTCATGGTGGATAGAGTTTCACATGAGTCCTCATAGCCCTCATGAAAAGACCTTGTGGCGTTATCATTGGTATAGTGTATTTGTCCATGGTCCAACTCCATATTAACTATCATAAAAGGTGAGTAATATTTCTTTTTGAAAAATTGCGTGATATTCACCATTGTGGGATTGAGATATCTCGTAGATGATTAACAAGATTTTCAGAGTAGGAAGCTTCAACCAATTACCCATTAATTTGAATGTTTTTTCCATGGTACAGTGGTCACTTTAGGAATCCTTATTCTTTAATTAGTGGGGGAATTTATGGATGAATTTCAGAAGATGTTATGGGATTACCTCTATGATGTGAGATACACTCAGGTATCAACATCCACCTCAGTGTGATGTTGATATATTTTAGTGGATTATTATATGGCCATCGTTTCACTCTAGGAACTGTGGGTATAGTTGGAGGGTCATTGAGGGAATGGATTTATTAGGACAGTTTTTTTAATTAAAATACTGGATGGGTTCTTGAATATTTTTGTAGATTATCATCACCTAAATGAAATAACAACCAGGAGTAAGTACTAATTTATGAGTATTGACATCCACTTTGATCAGTTGAGAGGCATGAGATGGTTCTCAATGATCAGTCTTAGGTATACCAACCCCATGTTGAGGGTTCATAAGGTTGATATTGTGAATATGGAATCCCAGTGTTCCTATAGAAACTATAATTTTCCCAAGATTCCTTTTACTATGTTGAATGACCCTACTTTGCTTATGGATTTAATGAACTGGATATTCAAACCATACACTGATCAATATGTGGTTTTTCTTTATTTAGGACATGTTCATTTAATTTTCATCAAAGGATGGGAATATAGAGAACTTGATCAAGATCTTAGACTTACTTTGGGAGCACCATGTTTATGGTAATCTATTGATGTGCCATTTTTGGATATCCAAGGTTACTTTTTAGAGAATGTCATTTATGATCATGGTCTAATTGTGGACCTACTAATGACTGATGTAATTATTTCTTCGGACACTCCAAGGATAAATCAAATTGTGAGATGGATTATTGGATCTTTAGGGTACTACAAGAGGTTTGTACATGATTTTTTTCTAGAATAGTAGCCTCTTTGAATACCCTAATTATTAAAAGGACATTTTTTACCTCGAAAAAGAAGTGTTGGGTAGTGATCAATATGATGAGGATGAGGCTAGCCAGTTTTCATGTATTGAGACTACCATAGGAGGGCATGGATTATGTAGTGTTTTATTATGGCTCTAGATCTGGGATTGGTTGTGTGTTATTGCATGAGATGAAAGTGAACACATAGGGGTTTGGTCAGTTGAGAACAGATGAGTAGAACTACCCCACTCATGAACTTGAGTTATCAGTGGTAGTATTTTCTATGATGATATAGAGGCACAATAATCTTGGTATGTATTTTTTATATACCCAAACTATTGTAGTGTTAATTATATCTCTTCATAGAGATAAAAAACCTTATAAAGAGGCTATAGTTGATGTTGTATTAGGACTACAACATTGAGATATTATTTACTCTTGATAAGGGAAACAAGGTGGTAGATAGCCTTATTAAGAAGTTTCGTACATTCTTGGTGGAGGAAGAATCATATCAATTGAATTATTTACATCTTACCATAGTGGATGATATGGGTTGAAAATTTATTTAGTATATTGTATTGAATCATCTACTTCTATTTTGTGTGAGTGTGTATATGTTGGGAAGCATTGAATCTATGTTCCATAATGACTATATATCCATTAGGATTCACCAGATAGATTCATCAAAGGATTGGAGAACTACGTCCTTCTCTCAGGAAGGATCGTGGTTTTGTTCGTGAATCAAGGGGAGTTGATGGTGGAGTTTCATACTTCCTCTTCGGTTGAACATAAAAACATGGAAAAGATGTATAAATACCTTCAACGTTAGTTTTAGTGGGATCACATGAGGTGGATCATAGCTGATATTGTCTCATAGTATCTCACATGCTAGTAGGTGAAGGATGAGCACCATATTATGGTGGGTTTAATGTCGAATCTTAATATCATGGAGAAAAAATGGGATAATATATCCATAAACTTTGTTATTGGTCTTCCACGGATAGTGTGAGTCTATGATCTCATCTAGTGATAGTTTACCAATATACCAAGTTTTTTCCCTTCCTTACTAGTATAGAGAAGATTTAGATTGAAATTTTATAGAAGTAATATGTATGGTATATCGTTCGACTAAATGAGTTACCCTCTATGATTTTCTTTGAATAGGATGCATGACTTATTTTATGGTCATGGAGAGGCATGTAGGAGGCATTCATGACCCATATGCGGGTGTTCCTAGAATTTTACCCCTAGACGAATGGGAAAAAAATGCGTACTATCTAGGATTTAGGGGATATTTTTGATGAAAATGTGTTGGACTTTATTCAAATATATAATAATCACACTCCATTGGTAGAGTTTTCTCATCATAATAGAAATCACTCTATGATAAAAATGGAACCTTTCAGGGTCTTGTGCATTAGACTGTATAGATCACACTTATGTTTGACTGAGATTAGAGAGAAACTCTTATTGGGCTATAAATGTTACAGGCGATGAATAGGAAGGTCTAGGTGATCCACTAGCATATGAGGATATCTATGTTATGATATAAATTTTTCCCAGATAGATGTCATTGGACCTTCAATTTCCAGCTGTGATACCACGTTTTTATAAGATTATCAATATCAAGATGATTGTGGTAATTCAGAGGGAGAGGAAAAAAATCCCAAAGGATCATTAGTCCTTTTTAGATCCCATGGAGGGTTGGTGAGGTTTCATAACACCTAATATTACCCCAACTATTCGAGAAGGTACATGGGTATTCCATGTGTCACATATAAAGAGATGGATGAAATATCTTATGGACGTTATTGAATTAAGAGAGTTGTAGAATAAATATGGATCCACATTCATGGAGAACCCAAGGGAGATATGGGATTAGTATATGATGATCTTACAAAGATGAACCATTACCATGGTTAATGTTCTATGGAATCAAGGGATCATGTAGGAGATCTTTTGAGACAGGAATATCTATATTAATGCTCACTATCCCCATATTTTTTTATTATCATGTAGTATTTGCGGTAAAACTCCTGAAAGTTGGGTAGCATGTGGTGACTCAATTATTTCCTTGTAAAACATTGAAATGTATTATGGAATATTTTTAAATCTATGTTTTGAGATGATAGGATATTTTAAGGCCCGATTATCATAGATTTGATATTTTAAAAATATTAAATAAATTAATATCACAAAAACGTATTATTCCTAAAAAAAGTTGGATAAATCTTGAAAATATCCTTATATCAGACATTTGTGACCATGTTTGAATCTAAAACATGGGGTTCACCATTTGTATGTCTTAATGTTTTCTAGTGTCATACATTTTAGAAGAGACATATATTATATTTTATGTTAAGTGGATCAATTGATCAGTTTATTTATTTAAATCATTTAATAAAAGAAAAGTAATCTTACTCTTATAATAGCCTATTATTGAAATTCTATAGGGTTTGCTACAAAAAACCCGAATAGAATTGAGAGGAGATATAAGTGTTCTTAACTAGAATATTGAGATTGGAGGATGATGGGTGATTAGATCGAGGTGGATCAAGTAGCTGCAAAAACAACATGAATTGTTAATCACTAGAAAACGTGTTCTTCCACATGGATTAATTATCATTCAAGGAAGGCCTCTCTAGAAGTTGATTTCTCCCTTTTGATAAAAATATAGAGCATCGATATTTCATCTACTTTGGATATTGATATCACTCATTATTTTTTTGATCCTCAAAGATAAATTAAATATTTTTATTCTATTTATTTTTTTATTCCTTTTTATCAACAATTTTTCAATGAATTATGATAATTTGATAAGGATGATTGTCCGACGATATTTTTACATTTTTTCTATTTCCATTCCCCTTCCCGTTTTCAACGTTAATTTTTTTTGTCCCACAGGGTCATGATTTGACACTATTGCAGGGGGGGGTTTAATGTGTGATTAACCCCCCCCCCCATTTTATTCAAGGTGTTTTGGAGAATAACGATAATATTGGTGTTTTTTATATGTATTTAGAATGATTGGGGGTGATAAATTGTATATATAGAGTCTAAAATATTGGAGAGTGATTGGATGCAAATAGGGATTGTGTGGGACTTTAAGAAAATTGAAATTATTTTTTTCCATCCAAATGAGGCATGTAAATAATAGGTGGAGGCTTTCACCTTTAGTTTTGAGTATTTAGTAGGGTAGATCTCTAGTGATGATGTCATATCTAGAAAAAATGTGAAGAATCATGGGATTATATGAAAATTTTAACTACATATCATGTATACCTATAGAACATAGAACATGTATCCCCCAGACTATAGTGACAGGGTTTTTGTAAAAAAGTGAAGGATCCCACACTGGGTGGATATACCTACATATAGTGTGTCCCTTATTATGTTGATAATTCTTGTGCCATATGGAACATAACTATGTCCCCATGTGGTCTGACACACCAGGTACTCTTGGAGTACATGATCATGGGATGGTACCCAAACACATCCAGGTATATGGCTAGGTACATGGGAACAACTTTTCATACACAGGTATAACCAAACATACGATGAAATTTCCATGAATTCTAGGTATGAATTGTGAAACCATGACACACTGTGTATGATTCCATGGATTCACATCCATGTATATAAAATAACATGACTAGGTGACGAAGTAGTGTCACACATCATGTAAACCACCATAAAATTTGTGTATAACCTCCTTCGACTTATTTCTCTCATATCTCTTTCATTTATCTTCGTATTTTACCCCATGAGTATCTATTCTAGATATTTTCCAATATAGAACACGATGTATCAATTAATTTTCTTGTACGAGATATAATGTATGATGATCTGAGCATAACACTACTTTGGGTGATGCCTGAAGATAATAGTGATCAAAGAAATATCAATGTAATGAATCCAGGTTCAGTACTCCCCAATTGCACCAGGGAATGGGTTACCCAAAACATTACATATTTAGAGTATGAACATATATATACTATAGATGGTGAGGGTAAACTATATAAAATAGTTGAAATCCCCTCTATTCTAGCTCCATTAGCACATATTTCCTCCATGGAAGTTTTGGATTCCATGGATTTGGAGAGTAGTAGTGAGGAGAGGGCCCTTACAAACATATCATAGTGAGGTAGAATTTTATGCTGTCCATTAGGGAGAGAAATTATTAGTTGAATGTTTATTCATAGACATTGGATGGGTTATGAGATGGAGATCTATTCATCTCTCATCTAGGATTCACTATGAGCATATGTATATATATTGGGTCTCATTTCCCTTTTTACTTGTGTTGAGTTGGATATGATCATTGTATCATTCAATCAATATCTATCATTTTTTGATGAATCCTAATGGGTATAGATATACTCACACCTATATGGGATTTCCTACAAATTTTATATATTATACAGATGATAGATATATCTTTAGTGACTTTGGTGGAGCATAGGGATACTTGGGTGCATTGACCACGTAAGGTGGTAAGGAATAAATGGTTTTGAGTCATCTTCTCTAATTTTTCTATTATTATAGTTTTTTATGTCGTGAATTTATTTCTGGTTGGCTTTGTATTTTTTCCCTTACAATTTTTTCTTTTTCTATCTTACTCTATTATATTCCCCAATGGTAATTTCATGCATGGCTACTCCATATGGTACGTTATTTTATTATTCCTCTACACAGTTTCATGGATACATATGGTTGTGTAAGTATATGTATATTAGGAAAGGGCCCCCATTTTAAATTATTAATTTTCAACTCTTTTCAAGATCCTCTATAATATTATATGTTGGCTTGGGTTTTTTGCAGATTAGTCATCCACCCATCATGCGGGCCCTGATGGGTCAGGTCTTGACTATTTCGGTGAAGATCTTGGAATTCATAGATAAATACATACACAATAATTCAACTAACCATGTCCAAGATTCATGGATAAACTATATGTATGAAGTGGAGACTTGAAAACATGAAGAAACAATCAAAAAAAATTACCATACTAATCATTAAACTAATAAAATGAATGGATGTTCAAGGATACATTTCATAAAGGAGGGAAGAATGTAACAACCTATATTTTAAAAATAAAAATTTTTCCTGTAAAAATGTGAATTATATTATATAACTATTATACATATGAAACGAATAGGGAAACTGATAAAAATTAATTTCATTAAAGAAAATAGTTAAATTAGAAATTTTTAAAAAAATAAAATTTCAAATATTACATGGGAAAAATAGAAAAAATAAAATTTATAATGGGTAAAAATGGATCACACTTGTAAACTAGAATCAACCCTCTCTCAAATAACACAATTTAAAAAAAAATTATTAGATAAATCAAAATTTTATAAAATAAAAATATATAACCTCGAGATAAATTGTAGTTATAGTTCAATTAAAAAATGAAGAGATATTTATAGGAGGTAATATGATTGTATGAATAGTAATTTGATCATTATTAATAGAAACCTAACCATTGGGATTAGTAACCTTACCCTTTGAATAGTAATTTGACATTGAAAAATATAATGTAAATAATATTTATCATGAGTAATTTGAGACAATATAAATATTTTAAAAACATAATTGGAATATAATGTTTTAAACAACTCGAAGAAAATATATGAATGATTTATATTAAACATTATTTTAATGTATTTACATAAGATTATATTTGTTATTTTAAAAATTAAAAGTAATTATGATAGAAAAATATTATCCTAAAATAAAATACGTTTTTTTATCTGCACGTCGAAATTTTCTAGGGGATCTTTTTTTATTAATTTTCAGAAATATTTCCATTTTCCTATGAATAGTAAAAATATAGTTTCTTATCATAACTATGGTATCTAAAAATTCATAATTGAGGATGTAATAATGACCTAATAATTTTTAAAAATTTAGGCTCAATAAATTAATTAGTTTTTTAAATGATACATTTAAATATAATAATATTCTTTTTCAAACATAAAATAATTTTCTAATATATAGAGTATTCCATCAAAATATCAATTTTTTATTTCTTCCAAATTTATTTTTTAGTTAACTATTTAATTGAAATTATAAATGGGTTTAAAGTCTTAAAAAACATTATATTATATTGATATATGATTCGTTTTATAAAAATGTCATTTTATCATGGTTTAATATTGATATATTGTTTTATTCAAAATTACATTCTAAATATTAACCTATCATCGTGTGTAAATAACCCATGTATATTGGATTTGAAAACCATTCCCCCTCACCCATCTTGTAAGAACATGATATTTTATAAATAAAATTAATGTTTAATTAAATTAAATCCCATATTTTGTATTATGGGTATTGAAAACAAAATAATTTCTTAATTTTTTTGGAATGTTATATTCTAATAGATTTCAATAATGCTAAGAATCGTAACTTCTGATAATATATCATTTAAATAGAAATCTTATGATTAGTATATATTAATAGTTATGACAATTCTAATTTACCTGGATAAAGGAAGTGATGGTCGCGACTAATAAGATAATAACCTATAAATGCAATTTATCAGAGATTCCAAGGGAGCTATCATATCTAGGTTTTCCCATTCACCAAGACAAAGCCTTTATTAAATAACTAAGGCATGAAAAAAATCCATTTATGGGAGAACATCAATATCATCGAGATTAGTTTCGAAACAATTCTCGTCCAACCATTCCATAGAAAATATCACCATCACACACATTATACTTTGGGCGTTCTCTAGTGTAATAATGTGTTGTGTATCTTATCTCTAGAAAAATGAATATATATATATATATATATTATTTTTTATTTAATAATTAATATATTTATTGATTATTTTTTAAAAAATTATAAGTCATTAAAAATTGAGTTTGATAAAAATTATAATTCAATATGACAGATCTCGAATTATATTTTTTGGTAATATGAACTTTTAATTAAGACCTTCCTTTTGATAAAATAATCAATTTTAAAAATAATTTATATATTAATAAAATAATATTAATAAATATTATTCATTAATTATAGTTTATAATATAATTTTACAAAGTCTGAAACATTTTTTATAAGGGTCATAAAACTGTTATTCTCAAAGAAGATTGTATTTTTCAATAAACTGGGGTTTTGATTAAATAATTTAAATTAACATATTTATATATTTAATTGAATAAAATAAATATAGTTTTTTATTCATAATATTGAAATTATTGGGTAGGGTAGATTTCATAATTTTCTAAGACAACATAATTTTCAAGAAACAATTAAATACAGATAAAATATACTTTTTTATTAATGCATCGTAATGACCTATATGTGATGTAATATATGAAATAAATGCTATCCAAGAAACAAAATATATTTAACATTTAAAATAATTTTTTAAGTTTATTTTATTAATTTTATATATCTTTTTTGAATCCCCAAAAATCGATACTATGTATTAATGTTTTATAATCAATTATTTATGAACCTGACTCACTTATACATCACCAAGGGTAATATATTATTTATTTTTATGAAGGTCCTTATCCAATAATAAAAAAACCCAAATTAGGAAGAATTCATTGGAAAAACAGTGGTATTTTTTTTAATTTTATTTTATTGATACCAAAACCTATGTATGGGAAAAAATAAAGAACTTAACTCTCTTTTCCTATAAAAACCCACCAAATATGCACTTTTTCACTCAAAAACATAAAATAATGTCATTAATCATACCTTATCTCTTTATATCACTCTCAATGTTCTTAATTTCTCTCAATACACTCCTCATAAGATTTTGGAAGCATCCTCTCGATGTACGGGAACCTCTCATTCTCCTCTTTGTTCACGTACTATCATTTATTGCCTTTTGAGTTCTTATTCCAAATGTTGAGAACATGTTTTTTCACATTAGTCAATCTTTATCGTATATTTAAATATAATCTGAGACGAATTTTTTATATCATTTAAATATTTTATGAAAATTTAAGTAAGTTAATATGTTTTTGTAATTTTACTATGATTTTTCATGAAAAATGATTCTGAAATGAATTCACATACACATTTTCACTCAATGATATTAAACTCTCTATACCGATAATTATTTTTTTAGTAAATTCTATATATTTAACCCAACCTCATCAATATTTTGGTTAATTGAGATAAAATACATTCATATTTTATATGATTTTTGTGCACATTAATGCATATACATGATATGATTGTGATGTGTGTGCCTAGATAGAGCTCTGATGCATTGGGTAGTATTTTATTCTATCTAAAATCTATGTATGGTAAACTTGAGATTATCTTATACACATTATGTAATGATTTCATGGTGTTTAACCTTGAATTATTCATATGATTTATTTTTTTATCTTTTCCCATATTCATATGTCTCTTTTATGCTATTATGTTATATCATGACTCTGTTCATGATTATAATTCCTTCCCCGTATGATACATTATTGTACCTATTTGATAACATTTATTTCATTACCCTATGAAATTCTTTTTTTATTCCCTTATTAATCTTTGTATCCCATTACTTTTTTATATATGTCCTTAGGTAATCCCATGCAGTTTTACAGGAGAGGTGAAAATTTAAGATAATGGGAAAGATTTTTTCAATAATGTCATTGTATCCTAGTTATATAATATTATTTCAATTACGTAATCTACCAAATACACTATGAATATTGATATTATTGGTTTTATTAGGTTATAAATATTTTAGTTAATCATCAATTAATGTGTATTAATGATTTGAGTAGTCATAGTTGGTATCAATGTAAAGGCAAGATATGTTAGAGATTTAGGTGATAAAACTCTAGTAATATTTTTAGGGATATTATAGATCATATTAAAACAACCGTAATTTTTTTTACAATATTGATTAAATGGTTTCCATGAAAATACATCTATGATTTCATACTACAGGTTTATGTGGATCTAGCACATATGTATCTATGGGTAACATCCACCAAAACACCATAATGATCTTGATTCGATTGGTTACTTGTGCATGATAGTGGACCTTATTGCACAATCTGTTTGACACACCTCAGTTATATGATTTTATGATTTATAAATCTTACTACAATCCATTATTAAGGGATCAAAATATTCCTATTAAAAATTATATTATGAAATATGTCATGGATAACATAGATTTAATCCTAGAAATTCATAAGTTAAGAAACATATATCATTTATGATTTATCCATTTAGCATTTATAGTTTCCCAGTTGTGTGTTTTATAGTTTCCAAATTATCATCCCAAAATTTCCCTTAATTCTTGTTAATAGTAAAAAATATGAGGTTTTGACTCAAAAACCAATGTGAGAGGTAATGTGATGGATTCCAAATCATGACACCCAACATGATGGAAGTAAGAATAATCCACTTCATGACTACGAATTCCAAACTGAATCACGTTTTAAAATAAAATATCAATTAGTAGAAACTCCGAAATCCACCTTCAAATTAAAATGTTTCAATTGAGACTTTCATGTGATCAAGGCCTCCGAATTTTAGTGGATCTTATGATATCTTAATTATGAAACAATTTATCATATCCATTGAAATGATCTTCTTTGCCCTTCAATGATTTGGGAAAGATAAGGTCATATTGTATGTTTATTATATTGAAGTAGAAGATGATCAATAGTGGATGTTAGTCAATACTATGAATCCTAATGTCAATAATTGAGTGATGTAGTAGAATAAATTATGAAAAATAATTCAAAAGAAAATACATCCCTTTCACTCTCTAACTGAAAATTGAGAGGGAATTCTTTAGACTCAAGAAAAGGATAAATAATCTATTAAGGAATATAAGGAATACATAACATGGCTTACATGATACGCCTCTGGATTTTTTGTTTCCCCGAAATGTAATGTTGAATGATTATTTAGTGAAAAGAATATGAGTATATAAAAAAACCTCAAAAATTTGAGGCATTCACATGTATAAGGTAATTGTTTTGATGTCAACTAAAGGATGAAATGGTGACCAGTGAATCTCAATGGTCTCAATGAGATAATAAATAGAAAGTTGAGTTTAATTATTGTTGTTTGAAGGATAAATCTAATAGTGAAAATAAATTAAAACATCATACTTTTCAAAATTGTTGGAAGAATCACCATGAAAATTGTATAAATGGGGGTGAGGAAATACTTTATGTCTCGAAAGGATGTGAACATAGCTAGTGATTTATGATGAGAAAAACCCACTATTTTGTGGAATATAGGAATGATATTATAAACCCTCATCGGATTTTAAATTTTATCAACTTCATGAAATAAGTACACTATGGTATCCACTTCCCTAAGCCAAGGATTTTTGAATAAAATCAGGACCAACAACCTTCTAGGAAGAAAGAAATAGTATATGTGAATACAACCACATAGGTGGGTCCCGAAAATGAATTGATGGAAGATAATTTAGTTATTCACTTGAGAATATAAAAAAATGATTATACTTCAACTCATTATTTCATTTGTTTCAATTTTTATGTAACTATTCAATCACCCTTGTAAATCATGGAAGTAGAACCATTGGTGAAAATGGAAAATGGGGGAATTATTTCATCTTATGTATATAACTCCTCCTCAAAATATATTTGTGAGAAAAACATTCTAGTGAACCTTTTAATACCCCTTTTTGTGTTATTTTATTCCATTCTTGCTGTGTATTGGATTTCCTTATATACACACAACATAAATATCAAAGAGAAGGAAATTTCCCCCTTTATCTTGAATCGCCCTCTAATTTTATACATGAACAAGTATGAGGAAGAATCTTATTTGGTACCATTACTGAAAGAATGTATTTTATAACCCTATGTGAAATAGTATCATTCCCAAATTATTTAGGCTAATTAAAATATCTTCTTTCAAGAAATTCCCATTTTGAGGCATTACACTGATGAGTTTCATAATTAATTTCACTATCGTCCTCCAAGAAAAGAGTTTGAATTTTCAATTGTGATTATAAATATATATTTCCTAATATTAATGATTCTATATAGAATATCCATTGTTGAACATGATGATTTAAAAAATTATAGGATAATATGGATAATGTGTTTATATGATTGATTGTTTCACAGTGTGGTGCACCAGTCCTCTTCGTCAAGAAGAAGGATGGGTCAATGGGCCTCATCATTGATTATCATGACCTAAATAAGACCATGACAAAGAATAAGTATCATCTTCAACAAGTTAATTATTTTTTCAATTAGATACATGGATCCCAATATATTTTTATAAAGATCTTCATTCTAGATTTTATAATGTGGTGTTGATTAAGGGGGATATCCCCATGACTGATTTCTCTACAAGGTATGGGCACTAATTGTTCATAGTGATTCCATTATGAATGAATAATACACAATAAATATTCAAAGACAAGATAAATATATACACTAAAAATTACATCCACAAATTTTTGGTAGTCTTTATAGATAATATTATTTTATAATCCAATATCATGGAGGAAGATGAGGATAATTTGAATATTGTGCTGAGGACCTTGTCAAAAGATAATATATATAAAAAATATAGTAAATTTGATTTTGTGTTGGATAATGTTACTTTCCTTGGGAGTTTAATCACCGTAAATGGGATGTCTATGGATCCCACAAAATGGGAGATAATTGAATGGTGGTGAAGACAATCCTTTATAAGGGAAATCCATAGTTTCCTTAGATTTTCTCAGTAATATCATCTAATTTTCAAAACAACTATCATGTTTGGAAATCCCCTAACCAAGAATACTCAGAAAGGATTCATTTTTTTCTTGAATGATGAATGCAAGGAGTTATAAAGATCTGGAGAAGAGGATAACCCCTACAACTATACTCATATTAACAACCAAATAGAATAGATTTGTGACCTAAAGAGATGAAAAAAAAACATTTCTTCAGTTTTTTAATCATGATAAATTAAAAAGTGATAGCATAATCCTCCTTCCATTTAAAGATGCATGAAAAAAACTACTGATCTCATAATCAACAATTGGATATTGTTATCTATACATTTATAAATTAGCATTATTATCTATATGGGGAGAAGTGAAATATATATAATAATAATAAAATACTCAATTATATATTCACACAAAATTATATTAATATGATTCAATATATGTTGTATCATCCCCAACCCGAGAGCCACTAAATTGGTACCTGGAGTCGGGTCGCCACATGACCTCAAACATACCTCCCTATATGCTAAAGGCTACTGACCAACGATTAAGGTCTATGAGTAAATTTGGGGGAATTTACTCTCTTTTCCGAGTAAGACACATAGGAAAATATAAAAAATAGATGATGAAATATAAAAAAAAAATTAACATGAAAAAATAATAAACCCACAACTTGGTACAACCCATATTAGACAGTAAATATTCTATATATTGATACAATTCCAAGTGAAAACCCAAAAACAAATGAAGACAATGAAATCACCAAAATGGTTATAGATCTAGTTCCAATACCTCATCCATGAACATACTGAACCTGATTCACTTCTCTAGCATAAGGTCCTTGTCTTTTTCTTGACCTGCAACCATTAAATCTGACCAGGTTCCCAATGGAGGTCCGAGAATGGTTTGAGTACAACAGAGTATGCCACCACCAATGGTGTCTAAAAAATATCCAGTCAAATAGATATTGCATTCAAGTGGTAAATAATAGAAATTAAAGGAAAACAGTTCAATAATCCATTCTACATTATGATCCTTTAATTTACTATACCCTTTATTCCATGTTCACTACATAATCATCTCATGGTTTAGGTCGCACTATTATATTTTGTTCAATGGATTATGAATGTTAAATATTATCAAGGAATATGGGAATAATCATGTTCTATCTCACTAAGCATCACATCACAGTAACCAAATTTTCTTCTCCTCGAATAATCATTCATGGTGGAATGAAACTATTTGGGGAATAAAACTATGCCCTTTTCTTAACCCATGAATTTTGATGGTGGAGATAAAAACAACATTCAAACTAGATATGTGGGCATAGCTCCTCATGTCTACACCCCACTCAACCAAGCCATTTGAACATTATAATTTATCCATTTCAACAACAACCACATTATAACAATCTATAGACAATATCATTATAAACATCACATCAGTATCAATTAAATGGTAAAATTAATAATATGATATTATACATTAACACTAAAATCATTTATAACCCATAACCATTTAACCCCAATTACCATTACTTATTCTTATCTCACTAATACTATTCAAGAACACATATAGACTCTTTTCATATTACTATTAATCCCATTTACTCTATTTAAATGTCAACCAAACAATACCTTATCCTTTATCCACATTAGACACAACTATTCATAACCATTCTAAATCATTACATAAACCAATTAACATATTCTATAATACATTACAACATCATGACTCAAATTAATATCATATGTTTTTTTAGACCCATATGAATGGTCAGTGCACCCCAAGGGTGGCCATAAAATAAGTCATAACATCATCCATGAATCCCATAAGGATAATGAGGACTTAATATGGGTATTTAGTCACTCAACATATCACATGATTTCAATGACACCAATAAAACATCAATAAGGGAGCAACAATAAAACCCAACATGAACAAGTACAAATACAAACTATAGGATATAACATTTAGACCACCTACCTAAAATCCATTGGTGAACAAAACCTTAATAGAGTCATTAGATCCTCATCTATACCCCTTAGTAAAATCCCTTTAAAATCTCAGTAAAAAAATAAGTGTTTCAGATCTTTAAATAGAGAAAAAAGAAAGATACAAAACCTAATCAAAAAAATGAAGTATGTATGGAATTTTCCTTACTTGGGTATTCAATCTGAAATTGAAGAAAATTAAAATAGACTAAGATTAAAAAAGAGTCATCTCTTGGAAGATCTTGTATACTTGGCTTGACACTAGGGTTCAATGAATGAAGAAGCTGGAAAATCCAAAGTGGAAGATAAAAATCCAATAATGGAATTGTTGTAAAATTATCAATGTTGCTGGGTCATATGGTTTACCCAGTTGGTTTTCCAAACCATGCCCAAACCCTGCTAATGATACAGTCTATAAATATCCTCTTTGCGTTGTTACCTGGTCTGATCCGCATGTTTATCTCTAACCATGAAAAAACCATGAAAACCCCAAAAACTCATTTTTCTTCCCTTTTTTATGTCCCAAACCCCCAGAACACGCCTAATATTTACTTGATCTTTGAGAATAGTTATTTAATCAAAATAATGGAATTAAACTGAAACAAAATGAAAACATACATTATGGAAAAATTCATTATCTTACAACCTCTTTACCTTGTAACAACTCATCCTCGACCCACTACTTTAAAGAATCACTGAGTTCCCAAGGAAAAAATATATAGAAAATTATCCCACATATCTGATTCTCCACCCATGTTTCCTCGTGGAAATTTCCATGATAACATAGAATATAAACTCATGGAACAACCATTCCTCGACAAACCTTCTCACTATTATCCGAAATATAAATTAGACGATCCTTAAAGGATGCAACACCCAGAATCTTGACATCATTAGTGTTTATCACATGAGATGGATGAGGGTCCAACTATAAAAGCTATGAATCATGGAAAAGATCATGCATCACAATATACTACTTTTGAAGAGCTAATTGGTAAAACACCATTCTAATCCTCTCCACAATCTCAAATGGTTCCACATACCTAGGCACAAACATGCCTTGCTTCTGAATTTGATGGAGACCTAACCTTGGTGACACTTGAACAAACAAACTATCACTCACCCTGAACTCTATAGGTCTATGACAGATATATTCATATAAATTATTCCTAATCTAGGCCATTTAAATATGCCTTTAAACCAATTGAACCTTTTCCAACGTCTCCTGTTTGAGACTCGGTCCTAACAGCTCAGAATCCCTTACCTCTAACCAACAAAGCGATGATCTACAAGGTCTCATGTAGAGAACCTTAGAGTCATTTTAAATTATGTCATGAAAATTATTATTGTAAACAAACTTAATTAAAGACAAGTAACTTTCCAATGATCCACTTAAATGTAGAAAAAATTATACCAAATAGTCACACAATGCCTATATTGATTGTTTTGATTGCCCATCTATATGTGGGTGATAATCCATACTCAAAAACACCTAGGTAACAAGTGCCTTCTGCAATACCTACTAGAAAAGTGAGGTTAAATGTGGATCATGATCTAAATCTATAGTTCCTAGCACACCATGAAACCACACTCTCTCTTGAACATATAAATCCCTTAATTGGTCCATTGTATATATATCTGGGATTGACAATAAATGAGATACTCCGTCCACTATTCTAGAACTACTAAGATTGTAGAATTATTCTGAGGCATTCTTGGAATACGATCAACGAAGTGCATCATTATATCATTCCACTTTCTCCCGGAAATTAGAAATTACTAAAACAACCCACCTCAGTGTTGATGTTTGGCCTTTACTTGCTGACAAGTAAAGCATCATTCCACAAAGACTAAAACTTCTTTCTTCATTCCCAACCACCAAAAATACCTATAGTGATCATGGTACATCTTGGTCAAACCATGATGCACCACCCACTTCTATGTGTGGAACTCAATAATCAACTCCCCACATAAACCTATTGGTAATATTACATAGATAGGAACATAAAAAACTCTATCATCACCAAAAGCCCAACTAGATTGTGACTCCCCACCCATAATAATTTTCTTCATTTTCATACACTCTTGATCCAATAGCTGACTCTCCTTGACTCACCTCAAAAGTTTATATTCTCCTGTTATGGATGTGAGATCAATCTTCTCATGCCCATATTGTACCTCCAAACTCATCTCATTAAACAATCCCATCATCTTCCACTCTGATCCGGATTCCTGAACTGCCTGATTCTGAGTCTTTAATCTCATAGCATCAACCACACTGCTTTCCTTCCTTGGAATATGAACCAACTCAAAATCTATGTATTGTTGGAACTGGATCCACCTTAAATGTTTATGATTAAAATAACACTAAGTGAATATTTATTTCAAGCATTAATGGATGGCGAAAACCATAAAGGATTCTCCCAATAAAAAATTCTTCTAAGCCGAAAATCATGAACCGAAGTAGGTAGATCAAGGTCATGAGTTGGATAATTTATTTCATTTTCTCTACCTATTTATAGCCATAATCTAAAACCTAATTATCATACATCTACCCTTCCCCATGTCCAACACCGAAGGCATCAAAGAACAAGCTGTACATCATACCAGGTTTGGGTAAGAAAAAAATAGTTGTTCTAGTCAACAGATTCCTCAACTCCTGAAAATAATTATCCCAATACACTAACCATTAAAACATAACCCCCATTTTCAGATAATATAGTGAGAATTTCTTCCCAATGTGAGAAATATAAGATGAAACCGCGGTAATAATCAGAGAAAACCAGAAAACAATGAACATTAAAAACATTCTTGAGCCGCCCCTAAGAAAATACAGCATGCTTCTTCTCTAGATCTACCAACACGTTGAACATAAAAATAATATGTCCCAAAAACTTCACCTAATAAATCTAAAATTGAAATATTATATCTTGGAATAAATCTTATGGACTTCTTGTTTACTAAAGTTGTTTTCAAGGTGTTTGTAATGATTTACCTGTGTTCTGGTGTACACCAAGATGTCATTAATAAAGACAACCTAGAACAGATCCAATGACGGGTGGAATATTTGGATCATCAATGACATTAACATATATGCTGCATTGGTCAACCCAAACAACATCCCCAAAAATTCATACAACCCACATCTAGTTGGTAATGTTCTACGAGGTACAAACAAAGATGTTAACATCAAATAATGGTATCCTGATATCAAATCAACGTTAGAAAACACCAGAGGATCCTCTATAATGGTCAAACAGGTAATCGATTCTAGGAAGAGGAAATCAGTTATTCACAGTCATTTAGTTAAATTTCATATAATCTACACATATCCTCATTGATCTGTCATCCTTCTTAATAAACAACATGGGAGATCTACAGGGCCTTGTACTAGGCCGAATAAACCCCTTATGATCTGAATCCTCTATCTAAACCTTAATTTCATAGAGATTTTATGGTTCCATTTGATATGGAAGAATGGAAACTACTTTCTCTCCCACTAACCACTCAATCGTAATCATGATGTCTCTCTTAGGGGGTAGTCCGGATAATTCCTTAAAAAACACATCCTGAAACCGATTTAGAATAGGAGGGAAGACAATCCGCTCTTTCTCCCCACCATGTAATATAAGGCATGATACATGGGATTTCAGTTCTCCCCACTATTAAAAAAGTAGTCATGCATGGCCCACTCGAGTATCCCACTCAACACAGAGAACATAAGTGTCCCCATCAAGTGATGAGAATGTTACCTAACATCAGTAATAGTATATATGGGCTTGATACAACACAAACCAATCCATATACAATATTAGTTCCAAAACTAACATCTATATAAAAAATAGGTCCCACATAAAATGATATCCACCAACATCTTGTGCACAACCCTTACAATACATAATGTTCATGACTCATAACCCAACAATGTATCATGTGATATTACCCCACAAACTCCCTATATTTGGGCCCAACAATACTAAAAACGGAGCAGAAATAAAACAATGTGTAAAACCTATATTAAATAAAGTGCTAAAGAGAATGGAAGATACAAGGGTGGTACCTAGAATAGTATACGGTACAGTCTCTCCACCTTTAGGTATAGTCTTAACTACATGGAGATGAACTGCTCTTCTACCCTATGTTCTATATTGAGTACCTTATACATCACTACCTTGATGGTATGGATGATATTGAGTTGAAGTTCTACATCCACAAACCCTATTAGTGAGACACGTTGAGATCCAACTGCCTACATGATATGAGGTAACAGACCCCATACCTGCACTCAACATCTGCCTCTAAAATCCATAAATTCTCGATTTTCATGGGGTCATGCAGAATCTCTTCACATGGCCTCGCCTACAGCATGAGCATCACATGACTGGAGGTAGGGGAAACCTGCCATGTATGTGACTTGACCTACCACACTGATATCAAAACACCTAATCACCACCGTGGAAGGATAATACCCTCTTTTTTTACTATGTGTGTTTCCACCCTTCTAAAAATTTCTAGAATAATTCTTCTTACGATCAGAATTCCCATCACCAGATCGACCAGCTGGCACCACATGTTCCCTACCCGAACCCCCTTCAGGCTCCCCTCTGAGATAAGGTCTTGATCCACTACCCCATCAAACCTTTTCAAGCTGAAGATATTCACATAAGACATGATCTAATGTCTCCTCCCATGCTGGAAATGTTTCTCTAGAGAATCGTGATCTCATGTCAATGAAATAATGAAGTATCACAAATCGTGGAAGTAACTTTCATAGTCTATTATCGCCATTATCATTTGGATGAAGCTCATAAAATCCAAAACCTTCACCTACTTCATGGTTTATGGTTAAAAGTTTTGTAGAAACTTCATCTAAAAATAAATCCATATTATTATTTCAGAATACACTGTTTGAACCATGACGTCCCACCAATGCTTTTCTTTTCCTCTCATCATACAGGCCATTATACTAACTAACTACTCAAGAGGAGTATCTAAATGGTAAATAATGGTCTATATGGGTTCTATCCAGAACATCCATGACTCTAGATCACCCTCTATGGTATTAGTCAGAGGGTGTTATTCCTTAAACTCCCTAATTATCTCAGACATACTCTGTGTAAAAAACCCTTGGTCATGATCCATCATCTATATAAAATGAGTAAAGATATCATGGAAATGGTATCTCCTATCATACTAAACCTCAGTTTCCCCTTTATCCAATAATAGGGGAGCATTCATAGTAAATGCTTCTTGTTACACAATCAGCGCATGTCTTCGTGGTGGAATTCCTCTATAATACCAAACTCGAGCTTTAGAACACATGTCCTAAATAATTGAAAAAAATGTAAAGGAAGTCTCATCACTAGAAAAAAACTCATTTTTCACAAACATACCATAAGAACCCAGTCAGAATTGAAAGACTACCCTTGTTCTCCTCAATGAAGGTAAAGGATAATTAGACATCTAACTCACACAGTTACAAACCATACAATACACATCATTCCAACTATTTTATTATAAACAGTATTAACCATCATCAATAAATATAATGCAAACTATTATCTATTCCTCGCATGCTCATCCTGTGTGTATGCCTAATACGATTCATGTCACTTATTTACATAGGTGTCAAAACTGATGCATGAATGCCTATCCTCGTTCCATTTAGTCTGTGAGAAAATATCATAAAATAGTCACATCAAACAACATGTACATGACCGAATGGCGAAATATCATCAAATGTAACAACAAACAATAAGAACAATAATTCTTTCCCTTGGTGACATGGTTTTTCTTCCATACTTGGGTTACATTCTCCCAAGAATGAGCTCATTAATAATGCCTAAATCTATCCTAATCGCATTTTTTCTATTAACATATATTAATAAAGATAAAATAATGATTATGATACCACTTTTCCATATCGCTAAATCAGGAGGCACTAAACCCTTTCCAAGAGCTGAGTATCCACATGACCTCATGCATGCCTCCCCAAATGCAGGAGGTTTCCTACCAGTGGAAATGGGCCTACCAGTAAACTAGGGATATTATACACTATATAAGTGTAAGGTATAGTGGAAAATTTAAACAATAGTGGAAAAAGTTTAAAATGAATGATGAACATGAATAAATATGTAACCCCCACCAAGATACAAACCATGTGCAACATTAAATATTTCATGTTAGGATACAATGTCATGTGAACAACCCAAAAAAAAGGAAAATTGAGGAATCCCTAAAATGGTCCTAGATTCCAAGTCTTAGACCTCCTCTATGAACATACCAAACCTGACTCACTTATATAGCATAATTCCCATTCCACTTTCCTAAAATGAAATCATTAATTATACTCAGGTACTTAATGGAGGTACAAGAAGGGTGTGAGTACAACTTAGTAGGCCACCACCGACAGTGTCTAAAAATTATACAGTCAAATAGATAGTGCATTAAATTTGTAAATGCTGAAATGTAAAGGAAAGAAGTTCAATAATCCACTCTATCTTATAATCCTTTATGTTATTTAACCCTTTATTATAAGTTCAATACTTAATCATCTCATAGTTTAGTTAACTCTTTTATCATGTGTTAAATTGATGAGGAATGATCAATATTCTGAAGGAATATGTGAATAATCAAGTCCAATCTCACCAGGCGTCACATCATAATAACCACATTATCCTCATTGCAAAGCCTCATTCCAAGTGGAATGAAACTATTCGGGGAAACAAACTTTTTCCCCATCCCTAACCCAATAATTTAGAGGTACGATATTAGAAACACGGTCAAACTCGACACGTGGTTGAAAAACCTCAAGCCTTTATCCCACTAGATCAATCCATTTGAAAAATATTATTTATTCATTTTCAAAACATCTACATTACAACCATGTTTAGCCAATATCATTGGAAACAACAAAAAATATCAAAAAATGGGAAAATTAACTTTTTCTGTAATCCATTAACACATTCATCATTTATACCCCATGACCATTTATCCCCATTTTTGATTTCCCATTCCTATCCCACTAATCATATTCATGCACAAACATAGTCTCTTACCATATTCTTATTAATACCACTTATTCCATTAGCATTCCAACCATACTATCCCTTATCCGATAACCACAATAGACATAACTATCATCAACCCTTCTAAGGCATTATATATCCCAATTTACACCTTCTCTAAGGCTTTATAACATCATGTGTGAAATTTATACCTTTATTTTAATTATCCCATTTGGAAGGGTCGGAACACCCTATGAGTATTCCTAATATATGTCTCAACATCATCCATGAATCCCATGGGGTTCATGAAGAATTCATTGTGGTATTTAGACACTCAATACATCACATTCTCCAATTAGAACCAAGAACACTTCAATAAGAGAGCAATAATAAAAACCTAAATGAAATATCTATATAAAAACTATTTGATATATAATGTATACCACATACCTCAAATCAATTGGTCAACACAACATTAATTGAGGCCTTAGATCTAGATCTAAATCCCCTTTGAAGATTCACCCTAAATCCCACTAAAAAGGTTTTTATAGATTTGTATAGAGATAAGATAACGATTTAAATCACAATCATGAAAATGAATCATATAGGGGATTAGCCTTACCCGGATCATCATTCTGCAACTAACGACACTCCAAACAGCCTAGGATTGAAAGAGATTCACATCGTGGAAGATATTGGAATCATGGAACATCACTGGGGTTCTAAGATGGAAAGAGGATAATCTCGATAAGAGCATAAAAATACAATAATTGAATTTTTGTACATTTCATAGAGTTACTGGGTCGTACAGTTTACCAGTACGGTTTTCCAAACCATACACAAACAAGGTATATGATACTATCCAAAAAGAGCATCTTTCCATATTTACTTTGGCTGATCCACATAGTTAGTACTAACGATGAGAAAACCATGAAACATTCTAGAAACAACTTTTTCTTTCATTTTTTGTATCCCAACCCCCCGAAACAACCCTAATATTTACATGAACTTATAAAAATATTATTTAACCAAAATAAGGGACTTAAAATGAAACATAAACCAAACATACATTATGGAGGAATCTAGGATCTTACATTGGTTGTTAGAGTTTATCATGTATTGTGATTTTTAAATCCACTATGATCCTAGGAATGAAAACAAAGCGGATGATACTCTAAATAGAAAATATTCAAAAGCATTATCTATAATAAGGATTACAAGGGATCCCATCATTCTAGACATTAAAGGATGAATATAGGTATCATAAAAGGATATTAATCCTACCATTATCAAGTAGATTATTATCCATACATTACCAATATGATCAATGAGTCTTAAAAAGATAATTAATTTCTACATAATAAGGTAGTATATATTCTAGAGTCAGCATTGCAGAAGAATGAGTTATATCATTTGGAACCTGAATATATTTCAAATTAATGTATAAAAATATAGGGGAATTCTAGCTAATTTTTATATCTCATCTTTTTATATTCATCCAGGAATAATTATTATGTATAGATATTTGATGATTTTTTTTGGGATAATAAGAAGGAAATGATTGTGAGGTTTTATTCTGATGCTTGATATACCAATAATTCAATGTTGAATGATAGAAGTATATAGTTATAATGAAATCATTTCCTTTACCAATATAAATATATAAATACATATACATATATTTTTTCATAAGACTCCCCTAACATGTACTAATTATAGATATGTTACCATTAAAGAATGATATTTTATATGAGGAGTAGCCGATGAGGTTCTTGGATTATAGAGAGAATGTTATATAAAACATCATTATACATAGGGTCAATGTGTTTTCGAGGAAACAAAAGATTGAGGAAGGGACATAGGAATCATAAGAGGTGATGAAATTGAAGTACCCTAACATATTCTAATGTATGAAATGAAAATATTGAGGGTGAGATTTTTTTATGGTGGTATAATAAAATAACTCGTACTATTATAAATAGAATCCTCTTTTTATTGAATTAAATGCCTAATTATGTAATATGGTTATATAAAACACATGAACCTCTTTAGTTTTTGTGAATATAATATCCTATCATATATAAAAGATTTTTAATCATCATAAATATTTATAATATATCCATTTATCTATAATATTATGATAAGTATATGTTAAGGGTTATGAAAAATCCAATTAAAACCAAGAGAGGAATTGATGGCCTCTCTCAGTTGGATTATAACCTATAAATCCCATTTATCTTTGATTTTAAGGGAGTTAACATCTATAGAATATTACTTTGACCAATACCAATAAAATATTAAACTACTAAATAAGGAGATAAAGAATTTTTAGGATAAGTTCAAGATTATCAAGACCATGGACCAAACCTTGTTCCCTAAACAACCCTTAGAAAATATCATCATCGCACACCATACCTTTACTGAGATTATTGGTGTAACATAGGGATATGTATCTCTACCCAAATAGAATGAATATGTTTTTATATTTTTTATGATATAGTTATTATATTTATTACTTATTTATTTTACTATATATCTTATTAAATAATTATTTTGATAATAATTAGATTTCATTATGAAAAATCATGAATTTCATTTTTTGGGTAGAAAGAAGTTTCAATTTAGACATTAATGTTGAAGAATTCTTGAATTAAAAAAATAAAATATATTTTAATAATATATAATTAATAAATAATTTTTGTTCTATATTTTGGATTATATAATTTTATGTATCCAAAAATAATTTTTACAAGGTTAAGAAAACTGTTGTTATCAAAAATGTAATTTTCAAATAAATTGAAATTATGATTTTAAAATAAAAATTATAATATATAAAGATATATTTTTATTATATAAATACTATTTCTGGATTCATAACATTGAGATAACTCAATGGATAATTTTTCCTAATTTTTTAATACATCTAAATTTTCAGGAAAAAAATAAATACTGTATAAATATATTGTATGTATTATGATCTAATAATGACCAAAAAAAGTTGTAACATATTAAAAAATACTATCATAGACCAAATATATATTTACGATTTAAACTAATATGTTTTTGATGTTATTTTATTAATTTTATATAGTCATTATGAATCCTCCAAAACCTGTAAAAAAATATTGAGGTTTGAAAATCAATTCTTTATGAACATATCACACTTTTACATTACCAATGGTAATATTTTAATGTGTTTTGTTAAAAGAGATATAAAACCATAAAAAATCATATTTTTTCAATACCATGTTATGTTTTTTGGTTTTTAATACATTATTTTATATATTCCAAAACATATGTTTCAGAAATTATAAATAACTCCCCTCACATTTCATATATAAACTTCTATAAGATCCCATTTTAAAATATCAAAAAAAATTGTGTATCATGTCTTTAATAGTCTCTTACATCTTTATAAAACTCACAATGTTCCCCCAAGCTCTCAATAATATCCTCCAAATATTTTTGAAACACCCCCTGAATGTAAGTGATCCTCTCCTTCTCATCTTTATTTAGGTAACTAATATATTTGTTTCATTTTTATTTCCAATTAAAACTTATGTGATATGCATTTCCATTTCCCTAATAATATAATTTTCAGGTAAAAATTATTAGAGACCCCATTAAATCCGATTAATTTATTTTATAAATCATTTTGTATTGTCTTCATGATGCTAAAATTTCTATTTTTTTTTATATCAAATTATTATGAAGTATATTCCTGTACCGATTTCCACTCAGAGGTATTCACATATAAATACCTATAATTATTTCTTAGGGAATTTCATTTATTTGACAAAAAATCATCATTTACAGGTTTAAGATAGGTGAACTATATTCTTAAGTTATATTATCTATGCATGTACCTAATATTAGTTTTATGGGTGCACCCAGATAACCCATAAATGCATTGGGTAAAGCTTTAGTCTAATAAAATTCCATTTACAGTGTAGTCGAGGTTATCTTAAGCCCATTATGTTACGATTTCATGGTGGTTAGCCTTGATTTGTGCTTATAGATATAGATTTAATGTTTTTTCCACAATCCCATGTTTTCTTTATGATATCATAGTATAACATGCTTTATTCTTCATGATTATGATTCTCAACTCTTATGTAAAATTTTTATTCCTCTTTGATCATGTCCATTTATTTACACTATAATATTATTATTTTTCAATTATTGGGCTTCATTGGTCAACCATTTATTATGTGTGTCCCTAGGTTATTCCATGTACTTTTATAATAGCGGTAAAGATTAATGATAATGTAAATGTTATTTTCAGTAAAAGTCATTGTATCCCAAATTTATGATTTTATATTAGGTACTTAATAACCCAAAGACACTATAACTCTCATTATTTTGGGTTCTATTAGGTAGAACTTTATGTAATAAAGAATGAATTGATGTCTTTTATTGATATGTAGTGTCATATACCAAACCATAATCTCTACAAAAATTATATCTCATAATCCCTTATAAACCATAATGATGTGATAGTGTAAATAGACTGAATTTATATGTGATTTCTTAAGCCATTTGTTATAGGATTTACTGAAAAAAGAGTATGTTTTTTTCCACACTACCCTCATTTAACTTATATATTTTCATTTTATCAATATCATTAAAAACAAAATATTTTAATAATATATAGACAGTATTTTAACATTAAATTATTAATAAAAACTACTATAAAAAATAAACTATTTATATTTATATTTTATACCTCACTTTCTTATTCTTTAGGCAGTGTCCCTATTAACATTAGGATATTCACCAGCGGTGACTTTTACAAATCCTTATCACCACGATAATAGATGGTAATAATAAATTATTTATAATATTTAAATCCATAAGTATATGTAATTTATGATTCTAGAATTAATTATAATTATATATAAATTATCGTGAATAAAAATAGAAAAATTGATGGAGGAGATATTTTTAAGGAAAACATGATATAAAAATGACTCACCTTTAATAATATAAATTATAAAATATAATCTAATTGTTTTATGTTATAACTAGTGACCGAAAAAAATCAATTATTTATTAAAGAAGG
Organism: Viscum album; assembly: GCA_963277665.1. NCBI lineage: Eukaryota > Viridiplantae > Streptophyta > Magnoliopsida > Santalales > Viscaceae > Viscum > Viscum album. The sequence continues at coordinate 1,105,408,051 of OY728126.1, forward strand.
TGTCCCTATATAAAAAAGATGCAAGAACACGAAGACACCACAAGAGGCCAAAAATGATGGTGACCAAGGGTATTTCCTTGAATAAAATCCTTAAATTACAAAGGAAGGGAACCAAGACTATCATAAACAACATGATCTTCTCCTGGACTTCCCTAGAGGGAAAGATAATCTGCCGCAAAGATTTCCTCCCACCAACAATAGTGAATTATCTGCCAGTGATTTGTCTCCATAATGCATCTTCAAACCAAATATATTACCATACATGAAAATATAAAATTCTTGTGAATGGACCTAACCAGAATTTGTGAATCTGATTCAACATCTAAAATGTGGAAACCCTACCTCTTGTAGACCATCAAACTAGAAAGGAGCACCCATGTCTCTTCCCTCAAAGAACATCACAGTCCACAAAAATAAATTAATCCAAAGAGGATAGTACCACTTTGATCCTCAAGGACCCCACCACGCCCCCACCTCTCATCATCCCATCCATTAAGGATCCATCGTCATTCAGTTGCACGCAGCTTGTAGGAGTTTGTCATGTGATCTAAAATCATACTCCCCTACCTTACAAATGAGGCATGTTGAGAATATAAAAATTGGCAGATGAAAATTGCTCCCCTCAGAAGAGATTCTAACTCTACAATTATCCCCTTAAGCCTCATCTAGCAGGTGTAGAAATGAATGATTAGTACCCAACCAAGCATGATTAGGATACTCACACATAATCTAACATACTTATGGGAGAATAATTTCTCTCAGTATTCATTCCATTCCCATGTATTCAAAGTTTTGTAACCATGATACTAATAATACATTGATGTCTGAATGATCTTTATCGATGTGTGGATGTAGAGAGAAGAAAGACCAAATAAATTATTCCATGTTGATCTGAAAAAAGATGTAAAATGATGACACAAAACTCATATTTTTTCAATAGAAACAGCAAGAGGCCAGTATAATGCCCTTCCTTTGGATATTCTCATCTATTAGAATTGCCTGGTTCGTAATACGCCATATAAAGAAAATTCATCCTCGATGGACTTTCACTGCACCAAACTGTTGATTAGAACTCATCATGTCCATTCTCAATATGCAACAGCCTCTTGTAATCACATGAAACAAATCACCCTGGACTTCATCCCATGAAATAGAAACAATCCGGTTTCTTGCACAACATAATAACCTCGAATGCCTCCCTTTGGTCATTGTTAAGAACCGATGGAATAAATTCGGGTTTTGTACTTCACTCGGCGATGAAAATCTCTAGATAAGGATAGTCTAGGAATGCCATCCTCTCACGTTCCAAGTTAACATTCGATAAACTGAAATATCATTTTATGATAATCCATCGAGCTGATCTTTGAATAACTTCAAGCTGAGATAGAATGCACTACACCAATCATGATAACTAGATTCCATAGATCCCATTCACATCCCCATCACTATATCGCGCCACGAAGATATAAGAACAATGAGAGTCCACAATAGTAAAATCCCAGGATATCCTCCCTTTCATTCCTTTCATGTCTTCATTCAGATTATGAAGCCCCACTCCCCCTTCCTCTACATGTCTTTCCAAGTGAGACCACCAAGCACTGTTTGAACACCCACCTAGATAACATCCCAATGTATCGCATTAAACATTTTCTCCATTATCCCGAAAACCCCATTAAGATGAGTGATAATAGAAAATACATGTATCAGAATGGATGTTGATATACTATTGATCATGTTAATCATCCCAAAAAATGATAATAAATTTATCTTCCAATTGAAAATTATTTCATAAATATAGTTGATAAGATATTTAAAGAACATATTCATAATATGGATGTAAGAATGTGTGAAGCCAATGTAGAATGACAATAAGTATCTTTTCTGAAAACCAAGTATTTTCTGAATTCCCCCACACCTCCTTGTGGGACAATTATTGGAGATCAAAACATGGGACTCCCTTGCACTACCTCCCTATCCACTTAAGTGACCATAGGTAGACAAGATCACAATGAGGATACATAAGGACCTCTACCTGTCATTAATAAAAATCAAGATATCATCAATGAACATTATGTTTGATGTAACTTCCAAACCACCCTGAATGAGATACAGAACCAGTCTACCATCATCCAACCCTCTATGATGATTCCGAGATAATGCATCCTCAGCCAAGATAAAAATGAAAGGAGAAATAGGGGCACCCTGATGGACACTACAACCCGAAATAATGAATCCAATTCACCTTACCCTAAGGGATATAGATATGCATGGTGAATAATAGCATCTAAAACACAAGTCCCAAAACCAATCCTAAAATAAAAGTTTCCACATCTCCTAATTGATAAAACTCAACTCCATATTGGCCTAAACCTTATCCATATACACTTGTAAAATGACATTATAACCCACCAATTTCTTATTGATGTCAAGGAAAAGATCACTAGTTATACCAACTACACCTTGAATGTTCTAACCTTTAACAAACCCATGTTTCTCAATCAAAATATTCCTTGAAATGATCCCACTCATACTCCATTAAATGAGATAATCCAATATCTTATAAGAAACATAAAATAAGTAAATTATCTGATAATGCCGAAGACTAGTGGGATTTTTGGATTTAGGAATAAGAACCACCTTTGAGGAAAAAACACTCAAGATCAGTCAACCCCCACAAAATAAGTCTTGGACCACCTCCACCCCTTGAGGGCCAACAATTATCGAAGAATAAATATAGAAAGCAACCAGAAATCTAGCCAGCCCCGGGGCATTGCAGTGCGATATATAATGAACCATATCATTAACCTCCTCAGCATTAGGTAAAACATTCTTGCACATAAGCAAAAAAATGGAAAGCTCATTCTCTAGGTCAAGGGAGGAAGCTTACCAGGGACTTTCTTCAGTTCGTGTAGTTCCAATAATCAAAAAATAATGATTATCGAATTCTAAGGAACTAAAAGAACAATTTTCTTAAGCTCCCATACTCGGGCATTCCAAACCATCAATGAAAACATTATGTTAAACACTTCTAGGACCTTGGTTTAGGAGAACTCTTGAGAGAAAAGGCAGGAGACAAACTTGTCTCCTACGACCTGGAGCAGGTGAATACCCCAACAAACCCATGTTGAAGAGCACTCCTTTTAGGGGTGAGAATTTTATTATTTAAAGAAACTTTTAAATCCTCTAGAAGAGATAACTTTCATGTTGTGGAGGACCACATTTAGATCACCACAAAATCACCATGATGTAGAGAGACCATCATAAGACTTTACAGAGAGCCTCGATTCATCTGAACTTTTTTCTCAACTCCCTTAGGAACTGTTTACACTAGTAATGATTCCTTGAATGAATATGAGAGGCCTCTAACTAGAGACCTGTAGAGAATGTTCAAAGAAAGCTGAGAAGAGATAGAAAATGGGGACGATAGTTGTGAATATTTTCTATGAATCAAAGGGGTTGGAAATGAAAGACGACTAGAGACATCATCAGAGACCTCCAAGGGAGCACCGACAATAGTGTGGATGCATGCAATGGGAAAAGGAGTGGAAGAAAACTTTATCAGGTCTTTATGATCCATTTACATGGATAAAAAGGGAAAAACCATGGTAGTAAGTCCCATCAGAGTCGAAACTGTCTCTCAAAATTGTAGGCCAACTATATAATTTTAATGTGAAATCCTCTTATCAACTAATATATAATCCATAATCATCGGTGATGAACCCAGGGAACCCTAACCATGACACTATGAGAACTAATGAAAGAGGATCCCAACCCTGATATCTTCATTGTACTAGTGGGATCATAATTCTAATATAGACAACATAAAACATAAAAAAATCAAAGTGGAATAAAAAAAGGATTCATTTCCACAATCAAAATTGTTCAATCTCTTTCAGCACCATGCATGAATGTCGTAATACAAAGAAGCACATCTCCAAGAAAATGAGGGGGTTGTCCGATGCTTGAAGACTAAGCATGTTCTCATCTGCATAGAGGAAGGGTCCAAGAAAATCCCCTACCACATTAAAAATCAATGATTTTTTGAAATGGATGAGGAGGCCAGGTAAATTGTGCCGGAAAAACTTTGAGGGAGATTACCTACTCAAGTGATAGTACCAAGACCATTGAGCATGAGAGAACTGCCAGGAACTGCACCTCCAATCCTTTCATGTCCAAGAAGGAACAAAATTTTCCCTGGAAAAAAGCGGAATTTAGAAATCCATCATGGAGTGATTTGAAACTGCTTCCAGATGTTGGATACCCCCAATGTAAATTTTTTTAAGACTCTCAATGATCACTTATTGTGACTAAAATGGGCCACGAAGGAAAATCAATGGAATGCAGTTTCATCCTATACCTCTTTCCTTGAAAGAATGACCACTAGGAATCTGTCAACCAGTGTAGCCGCTCTGGCCTCCAAAATGATCATTGGAATGCCAAAGGATCCCTTGGGAGCATATGAAGGCTCCCCTCTTACAAAAATAGTTGATGAGTTTGGGACACCGTAAAAGGACTCCTTGAATGAAACCACCTTAGACAAAACCGGGCCCATCCATCCTTCGGTTTAGAAGAAGCACCCCCCCCCCCACTCCCCTCAGAGCGGGTAGAGACCCTAAGAGAACTAGAGAAGAGATGTCATCCCCAGGTAGAAAATAACCTCACAGAGGAGAGCATACAGGCTAGGGGAGAGAATCTATATATGAATAGAGACATTAATTAATGAAATTCACTTTTGGGGAATGTTATAATACAATATTTCTTATAATTTTGGATGTGAAAAAATGATGAAATTATGTGGGATTTATGGAAAGATGATTATCAAACCGAAAATCATTCTTTTGGGTTATCACCCATTTCACATTGATTTTAGTTTGAATTCTCTAACAATACCCATGATTTTTACTTATAATATTACGCATCTTTTATTTTTGGGATATACATATTTATACCCCTCCAAAAAGTGTTCTATTGTGTCTAAAATATTTTTAAAAACAATTGTAATTCTAAATCTTCTATTGAATACTTTTAATTTTTTTTCATTTCAAAGAATAAAGTTACCTTTTAAGAAAAATTATGATCTCTTTATTCATTTGGAAATCCTAAAATTGATATCATGAGGTTGGATATGATAAATATTTATGAAACCCATTCCTTTCTATGGGTTATTTCATGACTACGATTATTATATTTCCTTGTCGAATTCATGATTATGACTATTTTATGATGTGATGAGTGGGTCAAGAATTATATTTCCCTCAAATTCCTCAGATTATTTTATATATATATAATGATATAGTTTTTATTATACATGAACGTTATTCTTTACTTTTTCATAATGATATTTTTATGATTTATGCACATATGTTATGCATGGGTTTGATGATATCTTTGTTCACAACTATGTGTGGTATTTGACCACAATTTTATAATGTTTCATTATTATGAATAATCCACATTCAATTACTTTATAAAATATTTCATTCATTATTTTCATGATTTTTCTATGCTCATGATATGATTATTCTCCACAATAATCTATTAATTAAGGTCCCTTATTCCTCCCCTAACTGGTATTTTAGTTCACCCCTTTCTTTAGTGTATATCCACAGGTGACTACATATGCCATGGTGATCATGATAGATTTAAAAAGTCAAATAAGGATAATTTAATAATGTTTATGTTTTATAATGTAATTTATTTTATGATCCTAATTTTCTATTCCCCTAATCCATTGGATCCAATATTTTTATTTGTATTATGTTATTTATCTTAAAAATAATGAAATATCTATGTAAGGAAAATTTGTGCCTATATAGATTTTAATAAGTATCATGGTTGAATATAATTGAATTACTAGAATATTAATTTCTTTTGATATGCTCAATTCATCTTGATAAATCCATTTTTGTTAAACTATAAATCATGGAGACATTTATGAACTAATCATATATTAAATGAAAACTCAATGTGAGAGATGGTTTTCTCCTTGTAAAATGTCATGGTTAGATATATAAAAAGATTATTTGAGGTAGTAAAAAGAGTACATATGGATATAAGAAGATGAATAATAAGTGGGGAGGTACAAAAGTTGATGTAGTTTTAATTTTCTGTCTGATTTTAATAAATTTGATAGTGATGAGTTTATTGTAGAAGAAGTAGAAGATCCAAAAAGGGATATGTATATTGAGAGATTAATATAACAGTATATTTAATGTCTATTAACTAGAAATTTTTAAATTGAATTATCTAAAAAAGGTGAGAGTTTGTTCACATGATATCATACAATAATATTTAAGAGAAATTTTATCCACCTATTTTTGAAGTAATCTTCTTTCAAAAGAATATATTTATCACATATGGTGTTGTGTTTTATTTATTGTAAATGTTGAGATATAGTGGGGACAAAAAGATTAATGTACGTGTGTGGAGGCGCAAAATAATGATAATAAATAACCCAAAACACCAATAATTATAGAAATATACTTTTTTAATGTATACAACATGGGATAACAACATGCTACAACAATTATTAGACTATCACAGTTAGGATTTACCATGTAAAAAATTTTGTGTGATTTACTTCTTCTGTTTCATGAATTTCACTAAAGTGATCATAATATACATACTTGTGGAAGAGACAAAACCTAACATTCTTAGTGTTATAAAATTTTGACATGAGGGAAATAAATTCATCATTGATAATTAATTTTTTATAATCATAGATTTAGAATATGAAGGAGTCAATGCAATAGGTGAAAAAACAAGTTGGAACTTGTTTCAAATGACTGACCCATCCAACTCCATCTATATGAGTACGAAGGATAAGAATTATTTTGGGTATAAAATACTTATCTTCAAGGATATAAAAACATGGGAAATATTTCAAAACATGAGTTTTTAATACCCCTTTCCAAACTATAAAGAGACAATGAATTAGTTTGTGACACAAGCCATAATGAGAAGATAATTTATTGAATACAAATGAATGTTTACATTCAACCAACATGAGCATTAAGTATTATATATTCTTATGTATGTGATCCCATACGGAATAAATAAACCATGGGTAATATCTACTTCATTACATTTTTTGAGTACTACACCTAGATGATTAATTTCTTCTTTATAAATAAAAAATAAGAGGCTATTCAGATGATTAAATTTTTTAAAAGGAAATCTAAGTAGAAATTTTTTGTATATGTAAATAAGGAAAAGAATTATAATAAAAAGAATTATACATAACCTTATATTGAGAAATATATGATAATTCATGAAATTAAACATCTATAGAGAACATCTTTCACTCTACAACATAATCATGAGGCTAAAATAAAAAAATATGAGCATTGGGTACATGGGATGATATAAGCCTTCAAAAAACAAGATTTCATATTTATTTTGGACATAAGATATGTGAATTATTGTTAATATTTATAATATACATTTTATAATAGTTGATACACACATGTCCACATAATTGATGTCACACTATAATAAACTGATAGAAAAATATTTCAAAATATTTGGAAGCTCTTACAACCTGAAAATTAAAAAATTATGGGTATTCTTGAATAAAATGATTAATAAGGGACTATGGTTTGATATATTTTAAATAGTTGTAAGAAAAGTTACCTGATAAAGAATCAATATAGGAATTTAGAGTGTTGATATGATTAAATAATTGAAAATAAATACAAAGCATCTGAGATCATTATGACTAATGGATCTAAAAACATACATATTCCTAGAAAAAAAGAATGGATTGGTCTAAAAGTATTACTTTATGGATGACGTTGACTCATATATGACTAGTAATGAATAAGATAATATGTATCATGGGAATTATTATCAATGGATGCTGAAATAGATTATTTCGAATATAAGAATACATTGAGATTTCTACTTTTAACGATGTTGGAACAAAACTGATTAATGATGAGTATGACATATGTGTGAACCAAAAATACTATACAATAAATTATTGATATCTTTCTCAACCTTACAACATATAGATCTGACATTTTTTCAAATATTTCATTACATTTTATATTTTATATTGATCCCAAAGAGTCCCATATATTTGTATCCATGATAATACCTATATTCATCGTAAATACATGGGTTCTATCTAGAATAATTGATCAATTTCATACATAACCTTATAAGGATTTACATATTTTGGTTATGTTAGAGACTATGAAGATAGGAATTCCACTTCAATAGAAACATCATTTCTTGTGGGAGTTGTGTCGCGTTATATAAATAGAAGAAAATTTCGTTATCCTCAAAAACATCAATAGTGGAGTATGTTACTTCAGAAATGATCTATAAATAGATTGTTTTGATAGAGTTTAATATCACAGATTTGGGAGATATAGTTGATAAGAACTATACATTTTCTATAATAATAAATTTTCTATATAAATTTATAAGAATTCATCTTAGAACTTGAGAGAGAAAAATGTTGAACTTAGGTATATATTTTTTCAAAGAGAAAGTTTAAAATGGAAAGGTGAATCATGATAATGTTGTGTGTTAAGGTAAATTTGGAAGATTTGTTTACTAAATATTTCCTAATGGAAATATCCTTTGATTTAATGTTGAAACGCAACCACAACCACCCAATTTCAACTACATACATATGTAACATGTTCTTCTATAATTATTTGGATCATGTTAATAATTTTTATGAAATAGTGACACAACTATTGATCAAAGGGGGAGACATTGGAAATGATAAAAGGATGTGTGAATTATGGAAAGGTTCATTTAATTAAATGAGAAACAGTTTCTTATCATAGAGGGTAGAAATTCACTCCAAACATTACATTAACCATTGATATAATAAAATACAATTATCATTTGGTATTAGATGTGATTTTGTGTTCCTCATGTGATTTAATTTATTCTAAAATTTATTTCTTCTAATATGGAATAATTTAATGGAATTTTCAAAAAATCCAAAAGGGGGGAATTGATGTTCCCTTAGACCTATTTAAGGTTTGATTTTTTTTCAATATACACTTTAGAATCATTAGAGTTTTTTTATATTTTATTTAATGTTGTTAAAAATGTATTTGGTATTTTTAGGGGATATGATGTAAATTCAAGAGGTTCATTTAGAGTTTCATGATATTCAAGAATTCTATTTAGAGTTAAAATTATATCGTAGTCGTTTATGTATATTTGGGTTTTTGGATTTTTATGATTCATTGAAAACTTATTTAAGTGTTAGTACCACTATTATGTGTGTTTTAAGACCTATGAAGGTTTGATTAATAGTCATTGTATGTCTGTTTCTCATCAAACACGGAAATAAGGTAAATCCATATAAGCATATGTGTCTTAGTAGTCAGTATGGGTGTTATCATCTATAGAGTATGTTTCATCAGAGATCAACGTACATGCGATCTGTAATCAATAAGTTTGATATGAAACTTATTGTGAGATATGAAAATCTACTGGATGAAGTATTTTGAGAAGACCAAATCGGATGATTCTCAAACCGCTATGTAGTGACTAAAATATCACAATTAAACTATGATTTATGAATTATGATGAATGAATGATCATTATCTAGTGAATAACATATTTAATTTAGAGATCAACCAGTTGATATGAAATCAACATAAATTATATTTTTTGTATCTTCATGAATAACATAGACATATGTTTTATGGTTCTTTTATGATATTATATTCCAAAAATAACTTTCTGATCAAGTTTTAATTCGAAATTATTTTTTAAAGAATTAGAGATTTTTAGTAATAAAATCCCTAATGTTGATTTTACCATATTGAATATACTCAAACTGAAATAATTTGATATATTCAGTGTAGTTCTGGTCCTTGTATTTCACTCACACTGTAATCTAATAGAACAAAATTAATTTGGTGAAAACTAAAATTTATAATCATGATAAATGTAGGGTGAATGTTAATGGAAATTACAACTAATCTCATTTAATTAGATGGATTTTAAGCTTCTATTTTTTATCACCCAAATATTTTATGATATATATATCTTCAAATAAATTTAATTTCTTCTATAGCTTGTGATACTCCCAACCCTGAGTCCAAATGAACTGTAATATAGTATACAATTTTAACCTTGCAATTAAATTGGATGAATGAATATAAAATTATAAATATTTATAATTTTATATATTTTATAAGTTTTTTAGATAAAGAAAATATATTGATAAATAAGTAATCAATTATTAGTGAAGTCATTATAAACTTTTAAAAGATATTTTTCTTTCAAAAATTGTTTTAATTGATTTTTTAGAATGTATTATAATTATTTTTTCCACCTTTTAAAAAAATTTAAAATTGAATTTTTTTTTAAACCACCATGTGATAATTTTTTGTATTCAATTATTTAACCATTTTTAAAAAGAACCTTTTTTAAATGAATAATGAGAATTAGTCAATTTTAATCCAAATTGGCATTTTGTTAAATGCATTAACAAATTTAAATATTTTTATAAATTCTTGTAAAATTAACATTACATAATTTTTATTATTAATAATATAATTTATTTCATTTAAATTGCTTTTATTTTGGGTTTTTAGTATAAAAACCATTATACTTCCTAAAAAATTTTTATGGAAAACAAATTTTTGTAGTTTTTTTGGGTTCATTTTTATATAATGTCTAAAAATTATATAAACTGAATCTTAAAAAAATTAATGACTATTTATAATGAAGAGGATAAAATTATGTATATTGGAACTTTATATTTTTCCATTAATAATTGTAACCTTGGTAAATATTTGTCATCTCGGTAAGGGTAAAATGGATAAAACGTAGTTATCAATTTGGGACAAGGCAATAAAATTTATCTAACACATTATTTTACCCTATTGTATGGGTCAATTTGTACTATTATTAACCATGATTCTAAAATACGTTCACTTGGTTCCATGTTTATTTGATTATAACCGTTATATTATTTCACGTAAATGATAAATACAAAATGTCACTCTATTGACTTTAATATCTCTGAATTTTATAAAAAAGGATAAAATGATTTTATGTTTAGTTATAAATGATTATTTAAAATATAAATTAATTTTTTATCATAGTAATTTAATTTTCAATTTCACTTATTGAATAATTTCATTGAATGCTTATCCAATGATGAAATCATTATTTTTTTTAATAGAAAAATAAAATAAATGATTTTAGAAATATTCAAAGTAGTAATATTTAGATAAAATATTTAGTTCCAAAATATTTTAATATAAATATAAAATATTATGTAGGTGTGAAATTTTTATATTGAAATTCAATTAATACATTGAGTTCTTTTATGTCAAATTAAATGAATTGTTAAAAAATGATATTAAGTATATTTTATAAGAAACAATATTTTATTAAATGATTTTTAATTCATAAAAATTTTATATTTAGTAAATTTAATGTTATATTTTTGAAAACATCAACCAAGATTAATTTATGGTTCTTATTTTCCTTTTATGTTAAATATTCATGCCCCTTTAATAGTCTAAAAATTGATACTGTAGTAATTGTGAAATGGGTTATTGGGGGGACGAAACAAAGTGATAAGAGTGAAAAAAACTTAAATTATCTAAAGATTATTTCATAAAAATATATTTACATATTGTCATACATTATTTAGAATTTATAAAATTTTAGCCACTAGATCCTAAAAATGAGTATATATTATTTTGAAACATTTTGTAATTCAAAGAGTTCCCCTCACCCAACATATAAACGGGAAACTCTTCTCCCCTTTTAAAAAGAAAACAGAAGCTGTATATATTGAAAAATATCGTATATAATATCTTCCACGATTCCATACCTAGGTTCTAGGTCTTCTTTTCTTTCCAAATAACCATCTATTATAGGATTTAGGTGTAAGACAAAAGAGGATTCTGGATGAGGAGGTATAACTCTTAACCGGGTACTTTCATATTATATATTCTTCTGCCAATCTAAAATTTAGGTTATCCATTATAAATTAATTTTTCAAAATCTCCCATATAATTAAATACTACTATTATTTTTTAATACCCATTATCCACTTTCTTTCTGTCATACAGATAGATAAAATATTTCATGTTGTTACATATTACTAACCATCTATATATAGAGGTGTCATTTGTTTTCATAACCACTTTTCTTAAATGGTTATAATGATAAATATATATTTTATTTTTGATATTATTTTTATTTTATAAATTGTTATTACTATTTACCTTTCTTTCTAATCATATGTCTAAAATTTAAAAATTTGTTCATGTGAATGTATGACCTACCCTTTCTATGAACGGTGTAATTCATTTTTATATATAAACCTTTTATGGATAAATATATATATATATATATATACTAAATATATATTATATTTATATCATACATAAAATTATAAATATTATGGAACTGTGATAAAAGTATGATTATAACAACTGAATCCCTAAAATATCCATGAAAAACAAAGCAGTTAAACCATGAAATGGTGATTTTAGGGAAATATTAATAAATAGGTGTTAAAATCTTATAAGTTGAAAATATATGATATTATAATTCTTTAAATTAATTTGTTATAGAATTATAATAAATTTAAATTTAATATAAAATATGTTAGAGTTTTTTCGAAGAAAGTGTAACTGGAGGTATGGGATTTATTTTACAATATCCTTGTTTATCAAAATTGTTGGTGATTATGTTTTTGATGATATAATTTTATAACCTATCTCTAAATAATCCCAAGATGTTTCTTCTACATTGTTTATTTAGAGATATTAATTTTTTTTCATTTAACTATCACTAAGTACTCAAGATAATGAAATAATATTTTAATGTAAAACTAAATTTATTTCTCTCTTTGGCTGAAAATACATTTTCTTCTATATTCGTGTTTTCTAAAAATGTTTTATAAAATATCAATAAATTCCCTATATAATTGTTTAAATTAATTTTTACTCATTATTTTATTTCATAAAATTGTTTACCTAGAATCTTTTTATCATTTAATTAAATTTTTTAATCTGAATTTTAATAGAAAATGTTAATGGAATCTTTGGTTTAACATACACGACATGAAAATAATTTATCTTCATCCTGAAAAATAAATATTTTCGAGCTTACTGTATAATATTCCATATTTATTTTCAAAGAATATGTTTTATATAATTTTTTTATTTTTTAAATTTTATATAGGTGATTTGAAAAAAAAATGGTAGTTTCCTCAAGAATGTTTGTAGATTCCTTTTAAAGAAATTTATCATCTAAGATGAAATAATTCGATGTTACATTAGATTTACTAAGGATATTCCCCAATAATACAATCCTTATTCTTTATATGGATGGTTTATGATTATGGTGAAAATTTTTAATGAAAAACATTTATTTTTATGGTAGATGCGATGATGAAATGTTGAAATATTTATGAAACATGTTTATTTACCATGGGTTATGATGTGATGGGTGTTTCATGAGCCTCTAGAACACATAATAATGATTTTAATTATTTTATATGTTGGATATAATTTATATATCCGTCAAATTCATTGGGTAAAGATGGATATCTCATGAGATAATAAGGACTAGAATGGGGCATGAACCCAATTTAGTAAGGGACTTTGTCCACTCTAATAGTATTTGAAGTAAACATTAACTAAGTATATGATAGAATGAGGAGTGAACCCATTCCACTATGATAGTATTGGAATTAATACATGTATAATGATATTATTTTCAATGCTTGTATGTATTCAACAAACTTATTAATAATTCCAATGTTATTCTCTCACAGATCATATTCATTGATTCCTTTATGATTTATATCTTATGATCTACCAAGATTTAATTAATGATTCAAAGTTATGATATATGATATAATATTTATGGTTTTCAGATGTTATTATCAATTTATCATTCCATTATTCTTATTTTATTCATAAATGATCATTGATATCTACCTTTTTTAACCATACTGAGAATATGAGATCACTATTTCTTAAGATTACCTTTAAGAGGATATAAATAAATATCTTTTGTATGATATATTTATGAATGGTACTAGTTGTGAATAATTAAGGAAGATGTCACAAACCAGTATTGGTCGTCCACCGAATCGGTGCCCGATCGGGTCCGCGACATGGCCCGAAGGGCTTTCCCGATCCCCACAGGCTGGCACAAGTGCCCGAGTTTCAAAAGTTACATGTTGAAATGGTTTACCCAAAATAATATACATAAAACAACCAACAAGATAGATAAAATAAAACTGAAGATCTATCAATCAAACAAGCAACTAAACTAAATACAATCTTAATGGTCTTCAACTTGATCCAAAAACTAAAAAGAAATGAAAATAGAAGAAACGAAAACTCTGACTCAAGCCTCCTGGAAAAAGAGAGGTCCCATCAACACCACTCTACAGGTGAAGACTAACTGAAACCTGAACCACCATCAATGAGTTCAACGCTTTGACCTAGAATACAAAAGAAACAGAAAGGGCATACACTCAAAAGTGTATGTAGGGTGTGAGCCAAAATTCTATTAGGATGTCACCCAATATAAGGTTCCAGGCATAATTATTAAATGACAATAAAATTTCACTTTTATCTAAAGAAATAAGTAAATTCTTCAACAATTTTAAAGAAAATGAGATTAAAGAAAACAATTTTAAGTGGAACAACATGAATTCAAACACACACACACCCTTACTTTATAAAATAAACAATGTGTCACACTGATGATTGTAAGGTGACAAATGAGCACCCAAATATGGTAGAGGCCTCATGGGTGTTAGCTAGCTTGGGTCCCAATATCTTCATGTCTAGGTGAAACATGGATTCAAAGGACATGACCATCGAAAAAAATTGATTTGAAGACCACGAACCTCAAAAAATGTGGCTTAGAAGGCCCTGACCCTCAGCCATTCATATTTTTAGTTATTATTGCAATTGTTGATCCTACAGTGAAATCAGGTCGAGTCACCTCCGAAAAACTATCCCACTAGTCTTGTACATCCTCCTAGATTCCCAGGATTCCCGGTGTGTGCTCAAACAAGTTTCAAGTTCCTATCACATGTCACAATAATGCATAAAATCCAAACAGGGTACATACACCCATAAAATAACTATTTGCACACCCAAACCCACTTTTAAAACCATACACAAACCGAAATCTTTTCAAAACATAATCTACATAGGTTATATATTCAAATAAACCATCTTCACAATTTAAAAGACACTCATCACTAAACAAACCACCACATACACACGTAAACACCATTTTGAAATAAAGCGCACACTAAATCATTTTTCAATCACGTTTTACACCATTGTCAAAATTAATTAAACCATAATGAAATTATAAAGTAATACTAAAAGGGTGTCACATGTCTTTCCACAACCTAAAGTAACCATTTATAAATTCAAACGCATTCACACATCACCCAAACTCAAATAAAATTTTTAACTGTGACCTACACCACCCAAATAGTTTTGTGGAAAAAACTTACACCATCTGAACAACCACAATTGCATAAACCACAGAATTTAATATGACAAAAATAAAATATTATAAAATAATTTTACAATGAAAAGCTTGGTGTTAACAACTAAACAAACACACAATCCTTGTTTTACGACCAAAAACACACGACACCTTTTAAAAAGACAAATACAGTTCTCACCACTTTCACAAATTAATAAGTCGATCACATAATTTAAAAATCTCCAACACATTTTTCAGAAAAAACACATTCATTATATAAACAACGAACTATATAGTTTCAATGCAAATAAAACTGTAAAAAGATACTATTTCACAATACACTAATTAATTAAATTACATTCTAAATTAATCAGAAATGAAAATTAATAAATCATTAAAAAATTAATCATGGAACCGCCAATCTTTTATTCCGAGACTTCCAAACATGGGTGAAAAACTACAATCGCAACCATGTCGCATCACAACTTACTCAATTTATACCCTAATAACAGAATTTTATCAAAACAGAGAGTCAAAAACAACCTTTAACTAGCCTAATACCCATTCATAGAAAAAAAACAAAGGGAAAAAACAGAGTTTTTGGTTTTTATACATTTTTTCAAAAAAATAAATTTGAAAATACATCTACGTTAAAAAAAATTATTTTTTTATCACCCAAAGGCGGCACCTGGTGTGCCGCCTTTGGGTGTTTTTCCACCCAGGGCATGGCGGCACAAGGTGTGCCGCCTTTTCCCAAAAATTAACCGCAAAGGCGGCACACCAGGTTCCACCTTTGCATAAAAAGTTTTCTAAAAATTAAAATTAAAATTTTTTGTTTTTTTTTGTTATATATATATATATAAAACAAAACATTTCAGTATAATTTTTCTGCTATATAATATCCAGCGGTTCTGCCATTACAGTAGTCTAGATTCTAACTGATACCCTCACCCAGGACTCCCTTTTATAAGAGGGTTTTCCCTGAATACAATACTGCATTTCCGATGTGGGATTCTGGTTCTCCTTTTCCGGCACAGTACATTCTGCGTTTCCGATATGTGATTCTGTTTCAATTACGCAACTTTGAAAGACTATAAACCATAAACTATAAGACCAATATAAATGAAAATTTAAACACTGATTAAACATATATGAAATAGATGAAAAAATAATAATTTCATAAAAAATGTTGATACAGATTAATTTATAAGCTTTCAAAACCACGTACTTGAAAATTCAAGATATTTCAATTATGTGACTTTGAAAGCTTATAAAAGCTAAACTATAAGGCCAATATAAATGAACCTTTAAACATTGATCAAACATATAAGAAATAGTTTAAAACAAAAATAATTTCATAAAAAATATTGACCAAAAACAATTTATAATATTTCAAAACCATAATCTTGAAACATAAAAATGTTTCAAGTTACTGAATTTGAAAGACTATAAAACATAAACTATAAGACCAATAAAAATGAAACTTTAAACATTGATTAAAAATATATGAAATAGTTGAAAAAAAATTCCTAAAAAATGTCCATAAAAATTAATTTATAATCTTTCTAAACCGTTTACTTGAAACATAAAAATATTTCAAGTACGCGAATTTGAAAGACTGTAAAACATAAAATATAAGACCATCATAAATGAAACATTAAAAATTGATTAAACATATAAGGAATAGTTGAAAACCAAAACAAGTTCTTAAAAAATATTGATGAAACTTAATCTATAAGCTTTCAATACCGCCTACTTGAAACTTAAAAATGTTTCAAGTACACGACTTTGAAATACTATAAAACATAAACTATAAGACCAATATCAATGAAAAATTAAATATTCATTAAACATATAATAAATAGTTGAAAAAAAGAATTTAATAAAAAATGTTGATAAAAAATAATTTATAAGCATTCAAAACCGTCTACTTGAAACCTAACAATGTTTCTAGTAGGTGACTTTGAAATACTATAATTATATTATTAATTAACTAATTAATTATTATATAATTAATAGTTATATTAATAATTAACTAAATAATTATTATATAAGTAATAATTATTGAATAATAATTAATAATTAACAAATAATAATTAATAATTTAATGAATAATTATAATTAATATTTTTATTACTAATTAACTAATTTATAATTAATAATTACTTATTAATAATTATCGATTACTAATTAATAATTATAATGAATATTTATAATAAATATTTATATTACTAATTAACTAATTAATAATTAATAATTACTAATTACTAATTTATTACTTGTAATTATTAATTATATTACTAATTAAATAAATAATTATTATATATGTAATAATTATATTAATAATTAATTAGCATATAATTAATAATAATATTACTAATTAACTAATTAATTATGACATATTTAATTATTATATTACTAATTAACTAATTAACTATTATATAATTAATAATTATATTACATATTAACTAATTGATAGTTATATTAATAATTAACTAAATAATTATTGTATAAGTAATAATTAATAAGTAATAATTAATAATTAATAAGTAATAATTAATAATAATAATTGATGAAAAATATTTTATAATAATTATATTACTAATTAACTATTATATAATTAATAATTATATTACTAATTAACTAATTAATTATTAACTATTTATTAAATGTTTGATCAATGTTTTAGGTTTAAATTATATTACTCATATATTTTATGTTTTATATTCTTTCAAATTCGCGTACTTGAAACAATTTATGTTTGAAGTAGGAGGTTTTGAAAGCTTATAAATTATTTTTCATCGATATTTTTTACAATTTTTTTTGTTATTTTCAACTATTTCTTATATTTTTAATCAATGTTTAAATTTTCATTTTTATTGGTCTTATACTTTATGTTTTATAGTCTTTCAAAGTCGGGATCTTGAAACATTTTTATGTTTCATGTTGATGGTTTTGAAAGCATATAAAATTTTTTTGGTCAAAATTTTTTATGAAATTATATTTGTTTTCAACTATTTCTTATATGTTTAATCAATGTATAAAGTTTGATTTATATTAGTCTTATAGTCTATCTTTTATAATCTTTCAATGTCACGTACTTGAAATATGTTTAAGTTTCAAGTAGGTGGCTTTGAAAGCTTATAAATTAATTTGTATCAACATTTTTTATGAAATTATTTTTGTTTTCAACTATTTCTTATATGTTTAATTAGTTTTTAAAGTTTCATTTATATTAATCTTATAGTTTATGTTTTATAATCTTTCAAAGTCGCGTACTTGAAACAGAATCATACATCGGAAACGCAGAATGTACTCTGCAGGAAAAGGAGAACCATAATCCCCCATCGGAAATGCAGTATGGTTTTCAAGGCAAACCCCCTTATAAAAGGGAGTCCTGGGTGAGGGTATCAGTCAGAATCCAGACTGCTTTAATGGAAAAACCGCTGGATATTAAATAGCAGAAAAATTCTGCAGAAAAGTTTTGTTATATATATATATATATAACAAAAATAAACAAAAAAATAAAAATAAAAATAAAAAATTTTTAAAAAAAAATTATTTATGCAAAGGCGGCACCTGGTCTGCCGCCTTTGCAGTTAGTTTTTGGGCAAAGGCGGCACACCAGGTGCCGCCTTTGGGAGGTAAAAGAAAATATTTTTTTACCGTGGTGGTATTTTAATAAATATTTTCTTGAAAAAATGTAAAAAAAAACTCGAAAAAACATGATAACTTAACCGGAGGGGGTTTTGTGCACGCGAATGGAGGGAGAGATGCCGGTGGGGGAGGCGGAGCGAGGCCGACTAGTGGGGGAGGGGTCACGCCAGACAAGGATACGACTAATCAGGGGGATTGTTCGTGGACCAGATAGTGAGTTGCAGCGGAAGAATGAAGGGAACTGGGTGCATGACGTTAGGTCAAGGGGGATAGGAGAACTGGGTATGCGGGCTGGCTGAGAGAGTTAGGGCGATGACGAGTGGGGAAAGCAGTAGGAGAGATGCGGGGTGCGACTAGTCCATCAGAGCGAGGCATGCTACGGATGCGATATGAGGGAGCTTGGAGGGATTAGCACAAGTGAGGGGACCGGAAGCCAGCGCATGTGAGTAGGCCGGAGTGCGGCCAAATCCAGAAGAGGATAGGGGGAGGTTTCGGCAGAAAAAAATGGTGGAGGGGAGATGTGGCGCGTCAAGATTGCAAAGGAGAGGGAGGTGCCGAGCAAGGCTGCGAAGGCCGACGAGGTTGAGAGAAGGTTGCGTGATGGATCAACGTGGAGAAGGGCAGCGCGATGTAGAGATATAGAGGGGGAGAGGTAGAGGAATAGGGTTGAATGGGATTTGGGGATATGGCTTGGAGCTGGCTGAGAGGGAGGGCATGCGTGGACTAAGGCCAAGGGAGGGTTGCACTTCAAACTAGGCCGAAGGGGGAGATGGCAGCTACGCAAATAGGGGCGGTAGTGTTTAGGGGGCCTCTGTAATGCGATGGACCAGTGGGAGGGCGAGAATGAATAAAAGATAATAATAATAATAATAAATTAATAAATAAAATAAAAGGAAAAGGAAAATGGTGGAAAATAAATAAATAAATATAAAAACCTTAGAAAAAAACTGAAACTAACTTAATATTAATAAAAATAACTGACATAAAATATTATTAATTAAATGTTAATAATGTTATAATTTAATATTAAAATCTAAATTAAATTAATAATAATAATAATGATAATAGTGATAATAATATTTTCGTCAAATAATAATAATAATATTATTATTATCATTAAAAGAAAATTAATTATATTTTATCACACTTTTTGTTATTTTATTTTATTCATATTTTCCAGTAATTTAATTTTATTTATATATTATTAGTTCCTTTTATTTTATTAGCTTCACATCAGGCAGGCGTACAGGGAACTGAGTGAGGTCGTGCGGTGACCAACGGAAGGCCGCGTGGCTCCGACAGCGGCACGCTGGACACTATCCAGGCCAATATGCTCATTTATCAGTGTAAAAGCGCAAACCCCCAGTTGGGCTCGGCCCACATTTCATATAAAAATAATAATAATAATTAGATCATAAAATATTATAAGATAAAAATAATATAATTAGAAATATGACGCAGCGCAATTTCTGGGTGTGACAGGAGGTATGATGTAATTATATTTGGAAAAAATAAATATCTATCCAATTTTCTAATGATACTAGACCAATATGATTTGAGTGTGGATTTTAATGTTAGGTATTTATTATTCAAATAAAAAATCTAATATTTATGTATAAAAAAGTATGGGTTACTATAGTCAGTATCACAGAAATGATTAGATGACTATATTAACTATGACAAGAAAATATTAGTGAGAACCCTAGGGATAATATTATGTCTAATAAAACATTCTCATGTTTTGGTAAGGTAGATATTATGTGGGTTTCCCACTATCATTATTATTGCTCACACTATGATTTTTATATTTAGTGAATGGACGAAACCAGAAAGATACATGTTAAGGAATGATGTGATGGTAAAGGAAAGGCTTTTCCTCATATAGAACCAAATTATTAGGCAATTGTAATGAAAATAATTTTCTATATGGATGTGAAACTTTCTCTAGTTATCAATCAGGTTGAGTTTCCAATCAATAAAAGGAGGGAATAATGCTCAATTAAGTCCTTCTTGAGGAAACATCTATCTTATTTTAGTGTATCTACTAATCCACTTGAAACAATGAAATGATCCAGTACCACTGTAAATATATTTTACTTTCTCCATTTTATGGATCATAAAAAATATATCATGGCTCTATATTATTTGGAAGGTGACTCTAACTAATGTTGGACTCTTATCAATAACATGAGGCAAAATAATAAATTGAGACTATGGAGTGGGATGAGTTTAATAAAACATTTGATGTTCAATAAAGATGGAAATAAAGATTAGTGTTACCCATAAATATTATCGTTTTTATATGAAAATATATATTCAATTAAAAAGAAACTATAATAACCAAAGAGACAAGATAATGATATTTCTATTATGATTAATGTGTATAAGGAAACGTGAATGAACATTTCTTAAGGGGACTAATAAATGTTTTACTTGTGGAAGGGAAGGTAATCAACACAATAAATACTTAGGTAATGGTATGAATAAGTTAGCTACTGAGGTATAAAAATTATCACATAATGCATAACACACAACCTAGCATTTCAAATGTAATTAGTATTTCAATTTAGCTAACTAGTGCTGAAATATGATGGTTAATAATGATTATTAGAATCAGAAACCAATTCAGACTATAGAAAATAGAAAACAACCCATGATAACTATTACTAATGTGGGGTATGATAATTATTTACTTAAAGTTAAACTAATAATCCACCCTAGAACACATACTATTTTATTTTATTTTATTTTCAACCCACCGTTTTAAATCTGGAATATTTTCTATGGGTGTCACAATACCAACCAAATAATTAAATTCTTAATTAGTAGTGAATAATACTAATTATATGGTGTTAAAAATCTAAAGTATATGATTATTCTTTGATTATTGTTTTTTGGAGTAACTTTCATCAAAAAAATTTACTCTACCTATAGTTTAATTAAATGTCAGTTATGGATTGAATTGGTAATTTATCATAAACCCCACATTTAAATCCAAAGAATTGTAGTCATGTTTTTATTTTGAATAAAAAATTTTAATATATGAGTCATATGATTAATAATAACATTAAATGATAATTACATCAGTTATATGGGTCGTCACTTCTATTTAAAATGGATGTTCAACTCTAATGGTTTTGAAGAAATTCAATGGCAACGATATGTCCATTATACGAGATTTTATTGATGTTTTTCAAAAATTGATTCTTATTCATCCCCAAAATAATCATGTTTAGTTTTTAATTGATCTCATACATAGTTCTACTCCTATTTAAAATACTCCATATAGAATTACCGCTAGTGAGTTGCATAAATTTATAAAAACTCCCAGGAAATATTGATTAGTGATTTTCCTACAGGCCTCATTAATTCATTCCATAATACCATATTTTTAAATTTAAAAACACTAACGAATCATAGCACTCAATTAAATAGTAATGTATGAATTGAATGTATGAGAAAGAACTCATAGGTACTGGGATGGGGAAAATATAAAATAAACATAAACTCATATATAATTTTTTAAATAAAATCTAAAAAACTAGGAATGTGATTTGGTGAAGCAGGTGGGAGATTAAAATATAAAATGCATGTCATGATGAAATTAATCAAGGTTTATAGGATGACAATGTATAATAACATTAATTAGAAATCATGTGGTTTTTAGAATGAGAACCTACCATGTACAATGGTTATGCAAAACGATCGTCATCCAATGTTCACCTTTACTCATGGTTAGGAAAATAGGATTACAAAGAGTAGATAACCCCAAGACATTATTTAAACATAGTTAAATGAAAAACCCAATGGTCATGGTGAAATTCATGATCATATATCACATATTAAATAAATTCATACAATTAATCGAGCCAATGGTCATGCGCAAATAAAGAATGATATTAAACAAATTTTCTTTTCTCGCTCGTGAATGTTCATGCAAGAAGTATCAAGAAATAGATATAAATTAATGATCAATATAAAATCCCAACATTAATTTCCATCCAATATAAAATACATCATACACTCAATCCTCATTCATCATGAACTAGGAGACATGAATAAATCACCCACTCATGCTAACCATGAGTGCGGGGAGAAAATAATGAAATTAAAATCCTATAGAAAAGTAGTGTACCAGTAGGTGGGACTTCATTGAGTGGTTGATATTTTTCAAAGAGTGCATCTAAAACTCGTCATATTGTGTAGTTGAGGGGTTTTATTATAGGGGGTTCGGTCAAATCCATGGTCGCATCATAGATTTAAAAAATCTCTATTTTTTCTATTTCTCGATCTGGTCATAATGTGTAATGTGGTTTCAAATAGTGTAATTAATATCCAAATATCCTTCTTGTGTGTACAAATATCACATGAATATCAATCAATGATTTTGACCTATGAATCCCTTCACAACATGTAATTGAGACTCACGACATGTAACTCAATTTCATGATGTGTAATCATGTAATGAATTCTTCTGACATCATCCTTTCCCTATGACTAATTAATGACTTGATATCGAATAACCTGACATGTAATCATGTTGGCCTTGTTTTGTAACTGAATAACATGCTCAAAATCTAGTGTCACAATCCATTATTTCTCTCTTCTCCTTTTATCTTCATAAATAAGTTATTTCTTTCCAAAAATCATAAAAAAGGTCAAATAATTCAAAATTTTGAGAGTTTCATTTCTTATTCACACAATTTAGTACATAAAACACTATAAAATCTATACATGAAATACACTTATCATGAAGATATTCAGTCAACCATTACATCACCAGGGGTGAACCTGTTCATTTTCTTGTGAT
Organism: Viscum album; assembly: GCA_963277665.1. NCBI lineage: Eukaryota > Viridiplantae > Streptophyta > Magnoliopsida > Santalales > Viscaceae > Viscum > Viscum album. The sequence continues at coordinate 1,105,431,989 of OY728126.1, forward strand.
GAAATATGGATCAGTGAATCTCTTCATTGATTATCAAGAACTAAACAATATCAAAATCAGGAATAAGTTTCATCTTCCCTATATAAGTGACTATTTTAATGAATTATAATGAGATAAAAAATTTCCATAAATTGATCATTGATCTGGATTTTATCATTTGAGGATTAAAAGTGAATACTTACCCAATATAACCTTCCATATAAGGTATCAAAATAATGAATTTATAGTTATACCATTTGGCCTTACAAATTATCCCATTATCTACATGAATTTAATAATTACTGTATTTAGAGGAAACCTTTATATGTTTTAGTTATTCATTATAGATGAGATTATTATATACTCTTAGAGAAAAAAGTGCAGTAATATTCGATAAATATTGTATACTCGTCTTTTAGAATGGATGATTAATATAAAAAATTAACCAATTATGAATTTTGTCTGTAAAAAAATTATTCCTTGGATTATATAATATCATGTAAGGGTATATTGGTAGATCCATAAAATAAAAATTTTTTTAAACATTGTCTCATACCAACCACTATGACTGAGATCCATAGTTTTTCTGGGTTTTTTATATTATTTACTCTTTATGGATACATTTTAAAAAATTTCTAATCTAATCACCATGTTAACATAGAAAGAAGATACACTCCTATAAATATATGTATGTGATAACAATTTCAATGAACTAAAGATAAGGTTAGTCAGTGCACATGTTATTTCACTTCCCTATATTGTGGATGGATTTTTTATCTTTAGTGATAACTCAACGAAGCTAATGGGTTGTTTTCTTATGCAGAAATATATGGATATAGCATATACCTCGCAAAAATTGTAGTTTCATTAGAATGATTACCCAACTCATGATTGGCAATTTGTTATTGTATTTTTTTCAATAAAGATATATAGGCTTTAGTTTTATTGAGGAACGTGTGATATATATTTAATGAACATAACATCATAAAGTATATATTCACTCAAAAAGTGTTTAATATGTTCTAGAGATGTTGGTTGGAGTTGAATACATATTATGATTTCTCACTATATTACCACCCAAGGAACGAGAACAAGGTTACATATTCTCTATGTCAAAATGTAATTATATATTATTAATGATGAGGATCATAAAAGATAAAAAAATTTGTATTTCCATAATAAGGACTTTAAAATATTAAAGAGGCTAAATATTATCTTTCTCAAATATTTTTTAAGTATATATCAAGGAAAATATTAAATAGGGCCAAAATGATTATGTATAATTACCAAAGAAGGTAAGAAAAGTTCCTATATTAAACATTGATTATGATGGAATGATAGGGTTGAAGAACAAGTTTTGTGTCTTGTCCATACCAGATTTTAAAAATGATCTATTGGATGAATCTCATATTTCATCATCCTCAATTCATCATTCATTTATAGTGAAATATATAGATCTAAATGATTATTTCTGGTGGTAGAACATCAAAAGAGATATTTTATTTTTTGAACCTCAATATATGGTATATTAATATGTTATATAATAGAGACAAAATTTTAATGGGATACCACAACCATTACGAATATAAGAATAGAAAGTGGAAATAACCACCATGGATTTTTTCATCAAATTCCACAAAATGTTGAAAGGCCATAATTCTATTTGGGTTTTAGTTGATTACCTTATGAAGTCAGAAAAAAAGATTTTTATCATATATGATTTCTATAATAATTAACTTTATAGGATATACATTAATAAAGTGGTAAGGTTTCATGGAGTACGACGTTATATTATATCAGATCGAGATCTATGGATTGCCTCTATTATCTGGTGAAGTATTCCACAAGATATGGATTTAGAGTTGTGTTTCAATAAATAATTTCATCCTTATAATGATGTTCATTTTAATAGAATCCTCAAGCCCCTTAATAATATTCTATGTTTTTTTCTATGGATTGAAAGGGTATTTTGAATCAGTATCCCCCTATATTCACATTTTCTTACCACAATAGTTTTCACTCGAGTATTCATATTGAACCTTATGAATCCATTATGGAAGGATGTTCAAAGCTCTTACATGATGGTATTAATTTGGAGAATGAAATATATTGCTACATGAGATAGCTGAAGAGGCGGTTGTGAAATTTAGATCATTTTAGTGGCACTCAAAAAAATCATTGAACCAATAGATATTTTATACTGACAATCATCATTGTAATATATAAAATTTGATGTTGGTGATAAGGTATTCTAGTGAATTTCTCTATGAAAAAATTTTATAATATTCTAAAATAAGTGAAATAATAGATATTTGTATATTGGACTCTTTGATATTCTTTATCATGAATGTATGGTGGCTAATCGCATTGTGATTCCACCTAACTTCTCTAAAGATCATGATGTGTTCCTTTTATATCTTGTAAGGAAGTACATACCAGATATTTCAAATGAAATAAACTCAAGGACATTACCAATGGATCATGATATTTCCTACAATGAATAATTTGTATGAATCTTGGATTATTGAGGTAATTTTTTGAGAAACAAGACTACCCACCTTGTTAAAGTACATTGGAGGAATAAAAAACATGACAAAGCTACTTAAGAACATGATGATTTAATGAAATATATATATATATATATCCTCATTTTTTATATCAAGGAAATTTAATTTTAAATGAGAATATAATTTAATAGGGTTAGAATTTATCATCATGAGATATTATGATATATTTCCCTATGAATAAAATGTATTTATTTGATATCTTAAGATGCACACAACTTCGAGTCTAAATGAGTTGTGATATAGTGTATCACTATAACACGACCATTACATGTATAGAGTTAATATTAAAAAAAAATTAATATTATGAATAAATTTTATCTTTAAATCAAATATATTGATATATATGTATTCAGTTTCTAGTAAATTCATTATAAAGTTTAAATATACATTTTTCCTTCAAAAATGGTTTTAATTGATCTTTTAAGAAAATAATATAAATAATTTCTATCAATTTTAAAAATATTATTTGAGAAGTTTAATATAATATTTGAAATCATTATTTCCTAGTTATCTTAAGAGGAAATTTTTGATAATTTTTTAAAAATAATGATTTTTTCATGAATAATGATACATAATGATTTGTATTGAATGTTGTCTTCTCATTTAAAAAATTTAAAATTTCCCTTTTTGTGTTAATTTTATTTTAAAGTAAAATTGTTTCATTTATATTAATAATAATCCATTTATGTTCATTGAAAATAATTTATCTATTGTATTTTTATATAAATTTTTTTTATGCTTTATAAACAATTTTTTTTGAAAAGCTGATTTTCTTCGAATTTTATTGATTTAATTATAAACATAATGGTTCCACTTCTCTAAATTCTATCTATAAAAATATATTACATATTTTTAATTATGATAATCAGATTTGTTAATTTTTTCCATTGTATATCTTTCATTATGAATGGTAACCGTGATATTTATCTCCTTTGGTAATGGTATAATGGAAAATACATGGTTAAAATACCGGGATACAGTTTTAAAGTTTCTATAATGCCAAAATTGATCTTATTTTTTGAGGGGAGTTCTCCCATTATTATCTAAGTTACTAAAATATGTTCACCTAGTTCCATTTTTCTTTTATTATGAACCTTATATTAATTTATCAAAAGAATACATAAAAATGTCACTCTATTGAATTAAATGTCTCTAGGATATTACATAATGATTAAATGATTTTATGTTTGGTTATAAATTTTAATTTCATATATAAATTAGTTTTTTATCTTAGAAATATTTTTTATTTTTATTTATTAAATTATTACCCTAAATTCTTGTCCATGGTTGACCCAATATTTATTAAAGTTATAGAAAAATTAATTAAATATATTAGAAATATTAAAATTAATATAATTTGGATTAATTTTGTGTTCTATGTATTTCAAGATAAATATAACCTATTAGAGAATTTTTAAAGGTTTATATTTTAATTCCCATACTATCTTGATGATATTAAATCAAATGTAAATTAATAGTTCTATAATGAAATTAATGGTATTTGACATTAAACAATATTTTATTAAATGAATTAAGATTCAAAATATTCTTATCATTATCCATGTCAATGGTATACAGTTTAAAATATCAACTATTTTGTATGGGTCTCTTATCATTTTATGCTAACATTCATAACCCTTAAATTGTACAAAACATTGATTTTGCGATAATTTCTAAAAATATTAACAGGTGTTAAAATATATATATGGTTGAAAAAATAAACAAAAATGTATAAATATTACTAGATAACTTTATTTCCAGTTATCCTTATCTCATGTTTTAAATATATAAATTTTGGACCATTTGAACCAGAAAATTAATATAAAATTATTTAATAACATATGTAATACCAAGAGTGCCCTTCTCTTTAGTTATAAAAGGGAACATATTGTCCTCTCATCCTCACACATTTTTAGAATTTTATATCAGAAATACCTTACAATGATACCTTTATATATTCCTTACCCATTTAATATATATTGTAGTCTTTCTAAACAACATTCCCTACATGGATTATGGTGTAATCCAAAAAGGTTTCTCAACGAAGAGGTATAACTCATAACTAGGTACTACCGATTTTATTTCTTATTATAAATCCTTTAAAAGTTTTGTTCTCCATTACAAAATTCATATTTTACTATATTAAATATACTTAGTTTTTTTTATTACTATGTAAAACCCATTATCCACCATTTTTCATCATATAGAAAGTCAAAACATCGCTCGTGTGTACATAAATCTCACTGTATCCACATTCATGTGCAACTCACATTTCATCACCACTTGAATGTATGGTTGTAACGATTAATATGTATTTTATTTTTGATATTATTATTATTTTTTAATATTGAGTTGTTATTTACCATTTTTGTTCTATTCATTGAAAAGTGGAAACGTCATTCAAGTGTAAATATGACCTACCATATCCATGAAAGGTGTAATTATTATTTCTATATCTATATTTTATGTATGAATTTAAATATAAATATATATATATATATATAATTAATATATATGATATATATAGATTTATGTAAATTTTATATATGTTGTAAACATGATAAAATTTCATGTACTAGAACTACAAAATCAAAACTTTCATGAAAAATGAAATAATTAACACATTGAAATAATGATTCTATAAAATTATTAATAAATGAGGGAAGAAATGTTATAATTGGATAATATATGAAACAATAATAATTTAAATGATTATTTTATAGAATTATAATAAATTTTGATTTATTATAATATAAGTCAGAGGGTGTGTGATCGAAGTGGAACTTGTGGTAAGTGATTTATATTACAATACCATTATTTTTCTAGATTATTTTGGATTATGTTTCTGATGATGAAATTTTATGACCTTTATAATAATAATATAATTATTTTTATTATACTATGTTTAGTTTTAGATATTACATTTTATTTTTTCGTTTTCATCTATTTAAGTACTGAAGAATAGAAAATAATATTATTATGGAAATTTAACTTTTTTTATCTCATTGGTCAAAAATAATATATCCTCCATATCCATATTTTTTAAAAATTACAATAATATTTATACTTTAATTTTGTTATGTATTATACTAATTTTCACCCATTAATTAGTTTTTAAAAAATGTCTTAAAATAAATTTTCTAGTTTTTTTCAGAATGAGGTACTTCTGAATTTTATTGAAAATATGAAAGGAATCATTATTTTAAAATACACAACATGAAATAAATTTCTCAATGTTAATATTGATCACTTTTTTAAAGATTATTATACAATGTTTCCATGATACTTATCATATGAAATTATTTCCATAATTTAGTTGTATTTGTTTGAATTTTAATGAATTACATTTGAAATGTAATATATATTTTCCTAAAGAAATATTCCAGAGTTATGATAAAAGAATTTTTCATCTAAGAGAGAATCTTTTGACGTTACATAAGATTTACATGTTATATTATCATATGGTACATCCCTCATTTTTTTCATTGGTTGTAATGTGATTATGATGAAAATATGTTTGTGAGACATGTTTATTTTCCATCAGTTATTCTATAGTGAAATTTTGAAATGTCTATTAAACCCATTTCTTTTACATATTTCATGATATGATGAATGCTTTATGAACTTGTGGTAGACACATATTTGATTATCATTATCTTATGGGTGGGATCTAAATTCAATAACCCTATAATGCATTGGTTAAATATGGATATCTCAAAAGATAATGAAAACTATAATGGAGAGAGAACCCAATTTAGTAAGGGAAGTTTTCCACTATGAAGGCCACAGGAGTGAATCGTGACTAAGAATATGATAGAGGGGGAGTGAACACAATCTTGTATGACTATTTTTACAGTTATCCCTAGCTAAGAAAATATTCTCTCTGATTATGTTAATGCCAAAAACTTATTTCTCATGCAAATGTTATGCTCTCATTGATCATGTTGTTTGATTACTTTATTATTCATTTCTTATGAATTACCATGAATTATTCCATGATTCGGAATTAAGATCTATGATATATGTGCTATGGTTTTGAAATTTTAAGCTCGTGTTCTCAAACCCTTATCCTCATGTTATTATTATTTTTTCATTAATATCTCCCTTTGTATACCAGTAATAAGAAACATATATGACCATTTCTTATATATTTTTACCAACATACAATGACAGATTTTTGCCTGATATGTCTAAGAAGAGTGATAATTGTAATGAACATAGTGGGATTCATTTTTGATATATTATTAACAAGTTCTTTATGTATCCATTATTACATATACACTAGTAATATATGATTTGGTAGTGGATCATAAAGTTATGTATTGAATATTTTTCTAATAATATGTAATATTTATGTATGAATATAATGGGTCACTATACGTTTTCCCAAGGAAGAATATAAGAGTTGTGATGGTATTTCCATGTTAATATGGGAGGCCAATATTTATATTGAGTTTGTTTTATTTTTTTGGGTATCACAGTTGAATAAATTGGATTTAAATGTATTTTTCTTAATTTTGATATTCTTAGGACATCATAAAAAACTCAGTTTTGCTAAATTTAAAAGAATAGAGTAATTTATGAGACACATCTTTAGAAAATGAAAACACTAAGATAGATAAGTTTTAATACATATAAAATATCAAGTGTGAAGTTATTTTAAATTTATTTTAGATAATAAAAATTAATATATATTGAGGGTAAATTAAAAATAAGTAATAGGGAGTTCATAGAGCTAATGTAGTTCTCATTTATAAATATGATATTTCATGAGATGATAGTGAGATGACTTATAGAAGTGCATGAAAATCCAAAAAGGGTTTTACATTTAGTTTATTAACATTCCAAATTATTTAGAGTATTTTCACATTGTATTTTTATAATGGTTTCTCTTAAAAAGGTTATATGTGTTTCACTTAATATCATCATTCCGCCTGAAAAAGGAGGATCATCGATATATTACTAAAGAAGCCTAAATCCAAAAGAATGTGTTTCATATATATTGTTTATTGTGTTATTAATTATAACTCTAGAAATATATTCAATCCCGGGTGAGAGGATTATGTGATTGAAATCATCACCTTGATATGAGGGATACCAAATTTGGATAATCTAGAGGGTATAGAATCTACCATCAGGACAAGGCCCCTTGAAAAACCTAATTCATTGCATCTTTTGAAACCATGAGAAGTGTGGGAGTGGGAAAATATATATATGAGGTATTGGTCTCTCAGTTGGTGTAATTATCTTAAAGGTCCTTGTATGAGGCAATATATTCCTCCTAGGACAACATGCAATGTAAGGTTCCCACTCAACCATTGAAATGGGATTATCTAAATAATAATAAAACTAGTATGACCTCCATTATTTTTGTGAAAAATATTACCCAAAAAATCTTTATTTATAAAAATAATTTAGAGGAAAATTTATCACAAGGGATAACAACCTTCAAAAACAAAGATTGTTCTTTCACATTGGGGACGAACCTTGTAAAAAACTCATGTATATTTTTTATCACTTTACATTAATTTCACTAAAGTTATGATATTATATCTATCTAATAAGGTTATTTTCTAATCTTATATAATTTTTTATTTCAAATTAATAAAATTTAAAAGTACTTTATTTCTATTCACCCCTCTTAGTGCAGGCCTTTGGTCTATTGGGACTACCAATATATAATAAAACATTACTTAATGAAAACCATTTTGTATATCATTTAATCAATTATTTTTAATGATATTTATCCTCATAAAAATTTTTACCCCATAAATAAAACCCATTTAGTGATCCTTGATATATTTTTCACTATGAAATAACCCCAAATGTGGCGTCAAACTGATCACAATAGTTATTTTTGTAGATATATATCCCAATAAAAACAGTTTTGATTCTTTGATAGTTGAAAGGAAATCTTTTTTTCAATATCCACCATATAAATTCTTATAAACTCTATAATTATTACATAAAAACCCTTCTAGTTCTTACAACTAATGTTTTCCCCATAAAAACATCAAAAATGAACCGACACAAGATAATCTAGGGTCACCTAGATTATTCCTAAAACTATTGAACATGATAATATTTGGTAATTAATTTATTACAGTCCATACACAATATAATCAAGGTGTTCCCCTCTTTGGAATGAAAATACCAGATTGGGTGACACTATTCTTGAAAAGAACAGCTTTGGAAGGAATCATACACATAGTATTTGAGGAGGTAATTTAAAAAGTCTCCATAATTTTATATACATGATCTGAATATTAAATTCATAACTAATTTATTTCATAAAAATTTAATCTTTTTAGGGTTTATTCATTTATATATGAATGCTTATAAATTTTAAATTTTGAAATCTTTATTCCATCGACAAAATTAATTTATTCCGAACACATTAATGTGTAACAATTTACACAACCCATAAGTTATTATTACACATCCAAAAATTCTTTTTTTATAGTCATATATTTCTAAGGGAATATTATGAAAAAGGTACATAATCATTTTTTTGTACATGAATACTGTCATATGATATTGAAAATATCCATATGATTAAGCTCTGATTTATAGAAAACCAACCTCTATCCTTTCTAGAATGTGGCATAATCCTCTGGACCAGTGGTTACTCTGAACTAAAGAATCTCTACACAAGGATGCATTAATCTAAAGGTAAATGAATTCATTATATTTGTAAAAAATAATATTCAAAAACTATATTCAATAGCTATTATTAAGATAATAAATATAAATACTAACCATGTTTAGAATAGATTAAAGCTAAATTTTATGGATTCATAGATAGAATGTAATAAATGACCATCTCCTAGAATCATTTTATTACAAAAATAAATGGAAATCATTTTTCATATTCTATAAAAACAATTATACGTGAATTATTTAATGTATAATACTTAAAAAAAATTCATAATTTGAAATATAAGAATAACTAATAAACTATTCATAAACAAAATATTACTATAAACATTTTCTAATTCACCATAAATTTATATATATTCTAATGTCTTATAAGTAAACATTTTTATACCCAATTTCAATATGAAATATGACTAATTTTATTTATAAATAATTTTATGAATTATAAAACATTTTTTATAATTCAATATATATTATTTAAATATTTTACAGAATCTAAATATCATTTACTATAACTCATTTTCACTTTTATTTAAATCTATCTTCCAAACCTATTTATCATTCCATTAAATAAGTCCATGATTACTTTTATGAATTCCAAATAATTAATTGTAAGACTTTTCATTATTTCGTATATAATCTTCTGTATTGATAAGTCTTATTTACATAATTTATAAACACATTAAAAATTATAAATAAATTTTATAAATAAAAATTTTATTTAATGATTACAATGAAACCTTATAATTTGGTAAGAAAAATCACAGGCTATTTTATTATGATTCATGAATATTTTATAAAAAAAAATAATTTGACAAAAAAAATTAATAAATCTTTAACATGAAAGAAATATTTCAAATAAATGTTTCCAAATAATATTAATCAATAAACCAAAAAAAAATTTAATATTAATTTATAAAACAGATTAATTTTTTTTAGCAACATTACCAACATAATTTTCATTGTTTATAAACTATTTATAAAAAATATAATTCGATTATCAATTTAATTCTTCTTAATTAATAAAGAAATACATTATTTTTTATAAGAATGAATTTTAAAAAATATTTAACATCTCTTAGTAATTTTTTTAATCCTATTAATAATTTATAACTAAATTATATGTCAAAAGTATCAAATAATTATAAAAAATTTTATAGGTATATATTTATTTAAAAATAAATTAATTATTTTATATATTACTCGTATAATAGGTTTATCGTGGGATAGAAAATCCAAGAAGTGAACCATCACAAGGATTTATATAAAAGATTCAGGATAAGATGACCAATGGTGATAGAGGGTGTATGATCCTATTTTGGTTAGTGCTAGAACATGGGATTGTAGGTTAGTTATAGGGGAGATGGATACTTAGAGCCCACTTGGGATCAAGTATAGAAAACCACTAGAGAGCAGCAAATCGAGGTTTATTTTAATGAGTCGTGTTTCATAGAATCCTTGGTTATTAGGTAGTGCTCCTCTTAATAAAATCCCAATGTGGGAATCATTAGAAATGATAATGTTTGAATCCATTCCACATGTCTTCTACTTAATATTTATTTCATCCACATCCTGCATGCCTTATTTTATATTTTCATTCCACACTCAAAATTATCTTTTTTCAATCATTCTATCTATATGAAAATAATGTTTCTTTTAATTTATATGGAACACCCAAGGATCCATGAAACCACATTGTATGCCACATCCAAAATTTTTATATATTCATAAAATATTTCAATACTAGATTCGGTGTCATATTTTAGTTCTTGATATTAAATTTTCTCACAATTTAATATAAATCCACACCCAACACCCCATTTATACCCAATTTAGAATCTTGTAGAACCAAATAAGATGTTCTATTTTTCTTGTGAAGCACTCAATAAGGTCCATTACCAAATAAAAATGATAATCCATACATTTTATTAATGTTACTTACATTACATGATTCCATCAATGCAATAAAAAATCAATTAAAATGTTAACATATAATGTTACTCTGACCTATGTAATGCCAAGTAGCATTTCAAAAAAATATGTTCTGCATTTAACATTGATGTATACCTTTTGAATCATCAGGGTTGATGAATATGATTCCCCTATTGGGGTTTGGAGGGTCATCATCCATTATCGTGGAAGATAACACAATTAATAGAAAAAATCTATCCTCGAGTGAAGTGTCTTGCATTAAAATTAAAAACACATATAATAAATACATAGTCTACATCTATGTTTTTACCAGAAATTGGGAGAGAATTTAATGATGACCATAGAGAGTAGTATATATACTCCTACTATCTCAAATGTTTATAAACAATTGATAGATCATATATATATAATATGGGATACCTGTGCTATTTAGTGGTTGCCAGAAAAATCATTGAAGTTATTAAAAAAATCTCAACAATAAGGAATATCATCTCTAACTTTTTATGAAATTATTGATCCTAGTCAACATAGAAATAATGTAATAATTCAAATACACCTATGATGATTACAATGTATCCCTATATAAAATGACATTGACACTCCTCTACAAAAAATGAATGGGTATTCTAATATGGTTATCATAAAATGATACTATCATTGATAATGAATTCAATAATCTATATGTGATTCTTTTAATCAATTCTTAATGTATTAGAAGAAAATGGAAATCACATTAGGAGAAATGTGATCGGTAGGTTTCGCCATGCTATTATTCTTAAATTTTTTGTGAGTGTACGTGCATTATACCTAATTATATGGTAATCATGTTTTGTAGGCTTCTTATTACATTCATTAAATGCATATAACCTGCATTCATCATATTCATGTCAAACATGTGAACTATATATATATATTAATAAAATATCATACATTTTCTATTAATAGGAAATATATATATACTAATACTACATGTAACATATACATGTATTCAATGTACATGAATTATCTATGTGTATGTTTTGGAACACGTCCAACAAAAATCATAGTAAAAATGTGTAATTACCAAATAAATTCCTCTAACTACTAGATATCTGAATCTTCTTTTCAGAACATTATGTTGTGACATCATGACTACCATTATTTTAGTGTAATATTTGACTAACATATCCTTTTTGAAAATATTCTGGTTACCATAACAAAATAACTAAATGAATAATATATCAACCCTTACATTACAAATGACATATTTTTCATGAAATTGATACTCAAAAATAATCATATATTTAACCCTAATAATTTTATTAAGATATATAATTATAGAATTAATTTTTCTATCTCACCCAAAACATCATTTTTGGAAAGTATATCATGACATAATCTTAGTTATTGAAGTGTAATTTCCCTTTCACTTCTCAAATAGATCCAAAACTCACTCTTCATCTCCAATCATTTTCCAAACACTCTTAAATATTTACATGACCTTTAATTATTTTAAAATTATTGAATTAATATCTAATTTAATATGTTTCATCTGTTGATGAAAAATGAAAAACAAAATTTCATAAAGTGAATTCACATCAATTCACCTTCAACCAATAATCACCCCCATGGAATGATACACCTCCCCGAGAACCTCTAAACTCAAACTATATCCAATTCACAACAATATCCCCATTATTTTTATAAACCATGAAAAATAAATTACTCTTAAACATAGTAATGAATCACAATTAGAATCAATTTATGCATATGTGAGTGAACTTGATGTAGGCAATGTGCCTAATAGATAATAATACAATATTTTCTATATGGGTAACTCACATTCACTTCAAAATGGAGATATTATAATTCTATTACCAACTAATCATTTAAAAATCTATTCTTGTATCAGTTTCAAATATAAATACATAAAGAAATTATCCAAATAATATGTTATAAAAGTGTACACATCAACAAATTCAAACACTCATGGGGTAATCAAAATTTTAAACACACAAACACACCACAGGTGTATACTAAACATACAACCTCACCCTTTGAAAAATCCAACTAAATATATACTCTGGCTTAATAATATTATTATACACCATTAAAATTATAAATTCCATTATATTTAAGTTTCTATAATTATACCTATTTGACAAAAACATATAAAGAACGAGTGGGAGATGGGATGCGAAACCATATCTATAAAAAAATTGCACTTTATTACACATATAAAAAGGATTTATTACACAAACTATCATTTTAAAAAAACTATAAGGATCACGACGTCTAGTGTATTGGGAAAATTAGGAACATTACATAACAAAATAGAACATAAAATAAAAAATCTTTATTGAAAACTTCTTTTACATGACAACAACAATCCTTTGTACTTATCATTGCATGAGATAAACTGAGTAAATTCATAAGAAAAAGGTTATATATAAATCCCATTAAGGTATTTAACAAGGAATAACATGAAAAATTTAGTACATGTAAGGAAATAGGAATATCAATGGAGCATAATAGAAACCTGAACATAATGGAATGAAATAACATGACAATCACAACATTAAAATATGGCAAGAATATTTAAAGTGATATTAGAATGGTCCAAGGCTTATTGCACACATAGAATGAGTAAACCTTCATTGAACATTAATTATAATGATTAAACCCTCATTTCACTTGATTCATCATGATACTAATCATTACCCAATGCATTGAAGCACTATCAGGGTGCACCCTTTTAAATCATTTCATTTCATGCATAACTATGTCACATGGATCATACAACATGGAATCATTCAGCATAATCATTTATTCCAGGATAAAAAATGTTTAATACATACATTAAAATCTATAATCAATAATGAAATGTTCATAAATGTTAATATACTTGACATGGAAATAGGGATTGTATTCACCACACAAGGACTTTGGAATGAAAAATCGCTGTGCAATTTCGGCAGCATAACGGTGTGTCATAAAACATCATAAAAATAGTTGTTTAGAGAGAAAGGGGTATCTAATTATATTTAAATGAAATGTTCATTAAGGGGGAATATATATTCATGTCCATACATATGTAATGGATCTTATATTCTTAATATAAATGAATTTATTTAATGTAAATGAATAGAGGAAAATCCATTACGGGATTTCGACATGGTAACGGGTGTACATGGGAGGAATTAATGAGAGAGAGAAAGGGGTATCTCATCATTCAAACATAATTCTGGAAGTATAGGGGAGGTGAAAATTTATACCCCAAAATTTCTAATTTAAAATACAAGGATATGAAATCAAAATTAAACTTGGATAAAAATGAGAAAGGAATAAATCTCTTACATGGATGTGTAATCCCAAATGCTTGGGAGAGGCTTGATATAGGCTTTTTGGTATCTTGGTAAAACTTTGTATGACTATAGAGATTGTAGGAAATGGTTTTGTGGATCTATATATTGTTTTAGTGAAGTAAAATGGGATATTGACTGGGTTTATATAGGAAAAGAGAGGGAATTATTTATTATTTAGGTTTTAGACACCACACATTAAACTAATCAAAACAGAAAACCAACAGATGGTTTTTCCCATGGCTATTTTCAATGTGGAGTGGAAAAAATTATTTAATAATGTCAATGGAAGAACTTATTATAATACTAGTATTCTTTATGTGGAGGTGAGTCACACTCTCAATGAAATCATTTTAAAAATGTTAAATGGTTTTATAAGTCATGGAGGGTCTACTAAGGCTTTGTATAATAAATCAAAAAAATATAAAATCACATAATTTTAATTTTAAAAAAAATATTGGACGAATATCCGATATATATTATTTTATTACATTACTATTGAGTCATTATGTTGTCATAATACACATTATATATTTAAACGGTATTTAATTTTTATCTAAAATATTCGACTGTCTCAGAAAATTAGGAAAATTTCACCGATGGATAATTTTGGCATCCGAATTCCAAAAATAATATTTATTTAATTTAAATAATTTTTAAAATATATGAATTTTTTTTTAAAATAAAAATTTATCATTATCGATAAGTTATGTGGTATTATTAAAACATCTCTGAAATCTTAATTAAAATTACAATTTTATTCTTAAAAATTATAAATTCATTAATATTTAATAAAAATTAATTTAGTAATAATATTTTATTAAAATATTATTTAATTCAAAAAATACATTAATTGATCAAATTAATTTCTTAAATGAATATAAAATAGAAATATTATTTATGCTTTAAGAACTATTAAAAACATGACAACAATAAAATGAATGAATATTATTTATTCTATACAAAAACTAATGCACATAAATATAGTGCTAGGGTATTGTTACATGGCCCCTTATAACACCTTCGAAAGACCTATGGGTAAGTTGTGCGATGGTGACATACACATAGGGTGGCTCAGATAACATCGATCAGATGGTAATCTCTATTGACTTTAACTTCTCCCATAGGTGGTTTTGTTCATGCTTAATGTGATGAATCTCATCTTGGGCTTGGTCAAGAGAAAATCTGAGTGATGCCACCTATTTTTTGAGCTCTGAAGAATGGGGGTCATATGGAGAAATTATACGAGATAAGGTCATCATATTCATTATATGGGTAAATTGGATTTTTAAATACCTATATTTATACTAATCATGTGATCATTGTTCAATAGATATATTATAAACAATGACAATTATTAAAATTATTGTGTAAGCTAAAAAAACATAAAAACAAGTAAGTAAACATGTTTTATATAAAAATTTTAAATTATATGACATTTATGTAGATCATGAAAAATTTAATTAATGAAATTTTGGGTCATTTCAGTCTTCCCCCCTTAAGAAATTTTACCATCAAAATTTTATTTCCATACTTAAAATAGATGATGGTAACTCTGCTTTACCACTTCCTCTGATTCCCACATTGTTTATTTAATCTTTTGGTTTCTCCATAACACCTTGATGAAGGGAATTGTCTTATTTTGTTGAAAATTTTCTCGAAAATATAAGATCTTATCCAGCTTTTCATTATAGGGTAGGTCATTATATAATGGTACCACCTCTGGATTGAGTAAATTTGATGTGGCGAGTATGTACTTCCTTAAGGGTGATAGATGAAATACATCATGTACTTGAGATAGGTTCGTTTGGAGTGCTAGTCGATATGGAACTACTCCAATGTGATCAAGGATCTGAAAAAGTCAGATGTACATTGAAATAATATTTCCGTTATTTAGAAATATCAAAACCTTATTCCACTGTGATATGCGAAGAAATACCTTGTCTCCAACATCAAAATAAAAGTCTCTACGATGATAATCAGAATAACTCTTTTGTCAAATATGAGTACTTTAATGTGATATTGGATGGTCTCCACCATTTCATATATCTTTTCTGGACCTAGGAGTTTTTTCCCCAACAGCATGCCAAACTGCAGGTGTTTTTATCCTCTTCCAATAAAGGGATTCATAATGAGACATTTGGATGCTTGAGTGGAAACTGTTATAGTAAGAATACAAAATCATATGAAGATATTGATTCCATCATTCTTTGATGCCCACTGAGCATTCTCTCAACATGACCCAAGTGTTTTTATGGACAACTTGGATTGTCCATATTTTGAGGATCATAAGTCGTACTGATGTTTAGCTCAGTATTCATAGGATGTTGAATACTCTTCTAGAACATAGAAGGGAATCTTGGATCCCTATCGGATACAATAAACTATGGTACTTCACAAATCTCTACCACTTCTCTGGTATATATTAATTCCAATTTATCAAATGATAAATCCAATTGATTTTCAATGATGTGTGAATTCTTTGTAAAATGATCCCTAACAAAATAGATAGTATTGTTTCTTTTGGATGTCTTCGGATGTTCGGTGACAATGTCTATAGTAATGTTCTACCATTTCGAGGCGGGTGTGGGTAATTATTGCATCATCCCCTTATACTTCTGCCTCTCAGACTTCAATTGCTAACATACCAAGAACATCCATTTATACTCAGTGATCCACATCTTCATGTTATCCCACCAATAATTCTCTTGGAGATCTCGATACATCTTTTTGTTTCTTGGGTGAAAGGATAAATTATATCTATGTTCAAAATCAAAATGTTCGTTCCTTAACTCCAAATTTAATGGAACATATAGTCTTGTCCCAAATATCAAATCTCCGTCTTCATTAACATTGATCTACGAGGATTTCCTATTTATAATAGTTTCCATATTCTTTTGAATTCTCATATTATCCATTTGAGAATCTTTTAACCTTTCAAAAATTGGTAGTTGAGTAATCATTTGTGAAAGGATTGATGATGTTCCCTTCATTATAATTCTCATTTCTATCTTCATAAAATATAAGAATATTGGATCCTTTTCAATTCTCATCAATTATGGAATCCTCGGGTCCTTTTTACATATAACTTTAGCCACCTTGTTTGCTTTCCCAGGGTGGTAATTAATTGGGTAGTCATGTCTTTGACCAGCTCTAGCCTTCTTCGTTGGTGCATATTCAACACTTTCTGTGTGAATATGTACTTTATAATTTTGTGATCCATATATATTTCACACTTCTCCTAAAATAGGTAATGTAGAAATTTTTTTAAAGATAATATTTATTCATCCAACATCATATCATGTGTTTGATTGTTTTTCTCATTAACATTCAATTTCCATGAAGAAAATGCAATGAATTTGTCCTTTTCATCAGCACACAACCCAAACCCATCTTGGAAGCATCCCAAAATACAACAAAAAAGTTCCACACCTATAGGTAGTGTGAGCATCAGCACAGTGATAAGCCTCCTTTTCGACTTCATAAAGTTATATTTGTATTCATCACTCCAAAAAATGAGACTCTCTTCTGAGTAATCTGTGTTAGAGGTTTTGGTAATCGTGAGAAATTTTTCATAAATTTGTAATAATATCCTGCTAACCCCAAGAAGCTACGGATATCCATCACTGATGTTGGCCTTACAAATCCCTCAATTGAGGCTGTCTTGGAGGGATCCATAGATATCCCATTTATTATGATGATAGGACCCACGAATGAGACATCCTTCAACCAGAACTCACAATTGATGTATTTTTCATATATTTTCTTCCTTTTCAAGGTCTATAGTACAATTCGTAGATTCTCCACAGGCTCCTCCTTGTTTTTCGAGTATATTAGAATATAATCTATAAATACTACCAAAATATTTTCCAGGTAATAATCAATGACTCTATTTATAATGTTCATGAAGATTTTTGGAGCATTAGTTAGTCCAAAATTCATTACTATGAATTCATAGTGCCCGTACCTTATACAAAAATCAATCTTGGGATATCCTCCTTCTTCAACCCTACTTTGTAATATCTCGATCAAAAATCCACCTTGGTTATGTTTTATGCTCAATGTAGCTGATCGAACAATTCATCAATTCAGGGTAGAGGATACTTGTTTTTTATCGTGATTTTTTTGAGCTCATGATAATCTATGAAAAGACACATTGACCCAACCTTCTTAATGATGAAGAGGACTGATGCACCCCATGGTGAAAGGCTTTGGAATATAAACCCTTTATCTAGATTCTCTTGTAGTTATTTCTTCATCTCTCATGCTCTACAACAACCATTCAATATAGAGTCTTGGATACTGGCAATGCCCCATGTATAAGATAAATTTATAATTCCACATCTCTTGTAAGAAGAAGACATAGAAAATATTCCAGAAACACTTTAGTGAATTCCCTCAAAATAAGAATGTCTTCAAATATGGTTGCTTCCTTAGACTCAATCATCTTAGTAAGATATGTGTGATCATAGGGTAGTAATATCCAAGATTTATATGATGGTGATAAAAAATATTTATCCTCCTCCAAGCACTTGTACAGAATCGGGGGTCGATTCTCCATATGAAGAGTTATTTCCATCTTAGAACCATTTATGTTGACTCTATATACGGAATGCCATTCCATGCCAAGAATTGCATCAAATTCAACCAGAGGGTGTATGACGAGGTTCACCAGATGTTCAAACCACAAATTGTGATAGGGGAGGATTTATATTCAAGGGATGAAATTGTTTCACCATTTTCTGTTCTCACTGAAATCTCTACATTGAGGGGTTTTGGTGGTTTTGGGACAGTTCTAATAGATGTTTGAGATATAAAAGATTGCATAGAACCAGAATGAGGAGGTATGTTTGCTATTCTTGAATGAATATCTATAGTACTTGTCAACACTTTTTGGTCAGGGTTCTCTTTGGCAGTAGTGATGGAAAAAACTCCCCCTTGCAGCCTTGATGGTTGTTGTTTTCCTCCTAAAACCCTTGGCATAGAGAAACTAGTTTGAAGTGTGCCATGGTTCTTTGCAATTGAAGCAATGAACGTTTCATTGAGGGTCGAATAGAAGGTTCATCTTCTCTGTAATGGTAGATGATTTTTCTTACTAACAGTTAGTGGCCATGTTCCCTTCTCTTCCACTCCTAAAGTATTTCCTCACACCCATCAGGAAATTTCTAGGGTGCTTCTATCCGCACATTTGAAAAATGGGGTGCTAGAATGTCTTATCAGTTTTGGAATTATCCATTGGACCGAAAGAATTAATTTTCATATTCCATTTCTGATACCCCTGAGATTCTTTGATCTCCATTTAAACTTTGATGTCACATTGAACAATTCCCTCATATCTATCGATGTCAAAGATTTCGAGAGATTTATGTATGCTACGTTTTTACCAACCAATGAATCAGTCAACCTTTTATTCGAGGGTAATGACAATTATATAGGCAAATCATGCATGAAATGTGTAGTTGTTTTCATACACTGTGATGGATTTGTTGTCTTTTTTCTTGAGAAGATAGAAGTTAGTATATATATTATGTCAGAGGGTGAAAGGGAAATATTTATTGAAATACGTTTTTTGGAAACCCTTCCATTCCATGGCCTCTATATCCTCCTGATAGTTCAAATTTTTAATCAACATCAACTATTGATCAGCTTCACCCTTCATTTGATAAGTAGCCAAAAGTACATTCTCTTGTTCAGAACAATGAATGATAGAGAATATCTTCTTAATAGAGTTGATCCTTTGTTCTTCGATTGAGGGATCAAATGATCCATTAAAATTAAGAGGACTTTGTCTCATTAATCTTTCATTTGTGTCTTGTTCTTTTTTGGGGGTGGGGGTGGTGGGGGGATTGAACGTTCGTCATTGTAAGAACCCATGTTTTTCCGAACAGTCATTTTGAGCAGAAATTTGAATTTTTTTTGGATGCTCGTGAGGGGTATAATGGTCATTTTACTTTACCAGATGAACATATATAATTCTTCAAACAACTTATTTGGTCTCGGAATATGGTGTCTACATTAGGAAAGGAGTTTGGTTGAAATCTATGCTATTCGAATTTTGGCAGAATATTTAATATTTAATATTATGAAATTAAATATTAAATTATTCACATAGATTAATTTGGAAATAACGTTTAAATGGAGATTTGGATTGAGATTCCATCTCCGTCTTTGAGTCTGGAATGGGGAGTTTATCCTTGGGAAGGAATAAACTCATATCGGGCGTCGGGGCCGGCCCGATCCCCTTTTTCGTCATTTTGTTTTTCCAGTTTTCCTTTTCTTTTTTTTATTCCATCTCTTCATTACTCCTCCTTGTGCACGTCTCCTAAGCTGCCCATTTTCCGTGAGCTATGTTAGATATGAATATTGAGAAATATGGAGAAATGGAAGCCAATAAGTTTACCAATTTGATGGCCTCGATGAGCTGAGTCAGCGTGCGACAACCGTGTGCTGTGAAATCAACCGAAGTTGCGGCAGTTTCCATCCAATGGAAAGGAAGTTAATTTTTTTTCAATTGATTCTCCTTTAAACATGCTTTTTCATGTCTTTAAATCCCTAAATTTATTTTTTGTAATCTCATGGGGCTCGGTCAATTGTTTCAGGGGCGATAATGGGAGAAAACGGTCGTTTTGAGGGATTTCTTATTGGAAAACCCAGAATACACGATGTGTATTCTTGGGGTACACACTGTGTGTTCTTCCCATTTGGGGTTGAATAGTTTTTATTAAGTAAACTCCGTGTACTTTGAGTATACTCCGTGTAGTGGGTGGTCATGTGGCTGGCCGTGTGAAATAGAACACAGAATAGTGGGTTTTACGAAGTACACATCATATACTTTTAGTAGACATCGTGTAGTGGTACTTGGGTATGTGATTTAGTGAAAACAAACACAGGATGACTTTTTATGAATAGTACAAACCATGTACTATAATTTACACATAGTGTACTATAAGATAGGCTGGCCCAATGGGTTCTGGCCATGTACTACTTCAGTTTAGTAATTTTTGGATATCTTATGCTCTGAAAGTCAGAATTGGGCATGTGAGTAGTCAGTTCTGAGTGTTGTGTTGTGTAGACCACAATGGTGGAATCCTTTTGACATTTAGAGTTCATATAAAGAGAGTTTTGTGGGTTTCTATATAATTGTAGGGGTTCTTCCACTAGTTATCAAGTTCAGTTGTCACCTGAGAGAGAGACTTGGTGGATGATAGGTTGGGTGTTTGGAACAACTTAGTTGAGATTTTTTTAGGATATGACCTATGAGCTATATCCCATAAACTATGCTTTAGAGGAAATTTTCCTTGTGATAATTACCTTTCTGTCCTATGAGGCTTTGAGCATGGGTACTTCTAATGATCCCCTAAGTGATGCCTTTGCTTGTGTGCTGACCTAGGGAGTCCCTGGAAGGATATCTATATCGTTATTCCTTTGACAAGAACTATGTTGTGGAATTTATATGTTCTCATTCCTTTGATGATCTCATGTAGGATTTATCTCTTTCTCATCAGTAAGGATCCTGTATTGGATTCCTTCGCTCGTGTTTACCTATAGAATTCTGAGTATGATGCCTCCTATGTGTTTGACTTGAGGAACCTAGCGGGTGCTCATTGTTTGATCGACCTTGAGTTGTTGTGATGGGTATGGGTATAGATGTTGATCGGGTGTCACCTAGAAATCTTACCAATTTGGTGATCCCTTTGGGCTTTGGTTGTATTTTTGGGTTTGGCGTTCGGGCCACTCGCACAGTTTGTTTATATTTGACTTGTTTTGCTAATGTTGTTGGGTTTACCAGAGGTGCTTTCTAGTTGGTGGCTACTGATCCTGATGCAATGCGTCTTTCTTGTTTATTTGGATTCCTAGTATTTTGTGTGTGCATAAGTAGAGGTTTTTTATTGTAAATAATGTATTTTACCTTACTGTATACTATTATCCAATTAGTTCTTGAGGTTTACATGGGAGGATGCATGATTCTACGCTTACATGACTTACACAGGGCCATAAGAACCCGGTGTACAAACCATAGGGTGAATGGACGTAAGGGCTTACCCAGAGTGTCTTTAACATACAATGTGAAACCACAAGGGGAATTTACGTTGAGTGCTTCCCTAGAGTGTATGTAGTTCTTCGATGTGGGCCACTGGGGGAATTGACGTTGAGTGCTTCCCCAAAGAGCCTTTAGTACAATACAAGACTATAGGGGGAATTGATGGCGAGTTCCACCCCAGAGAGTCTATGATTTATCTAATATAGAGGGGTGAGACTGTGTGTGATGCTTAGAGGGTTTCTTGTCTTTCTAGGTTAGACCAGAGGGGATAGGCTATGAGTGCTTCCCATAGGGTAACCTATTGTGTAATCTACTTTCATAGGTTTGATTGGTTGAACCAGATGGGAAAGGTTGTGAGTACATTGCAGAGGGTTACTTGTTTTTGTTTATCATCTTCGAAGATATATTTATGGGGTTGGCTGAAGCAGGTACATGTCGATGGTATTACAGACACAGAGATCGACTTAATGATACACAACTTGAGTGGAATGACGTCCAGCTCAATTCCCTTGCACATGATGTCAACGAGATTGGGCTTATGGTCCCAAAAATCAACTGCTAATGATGTTCTTGTTATTTGAATCACTTAATCATGAATATTAATATTTATTTATATTTGTATAGGAATGGGAATATACATGTGTACGTATATAGATATTGACATCCATGGTGGCACTTGCCCAGTTGACAGGGATTACATACACTAGGTTCGACTGTGGTTTCACATTTGGTTTACTTCTTTTGTTGTGTTCCAGCTAGGCTGAGCATGTTGTTGTCGCATACACAGAGCATCACAGTTAACGGTTACTTGTAGGGGTGCCCAACTGAGATTATTTCTCACCAATGCATGTTCTACTTGGTGTACGTGTAGACCTTATGCCTTTTTTTTGGTTGAACACGAGTTGCATGGTAGATAGGGGTGAGGACCAGTGTTGCATGATCGAGCAGAGCTGCTCAAGTGGTTCTAGTAATCTGGAAGTTGTAGTTCGATATTGTCTAGATATCAGGTACGTGGATTGGCTCAGAGTTAATATCAGAGCCCTGTACATTTACTTCATGTTTAATTTTTACTTATATCTATATTGTTGGCCCGATTGGTGACCATTATTTTATTGTATTTCATAGTTTTCCGAGATTTTACAACATTTTACTATTACAGCTTGTTCTATTTTAGTTTTTTATTACTTTCGCACTCTGTTTACTTTCCACTGTGTATGATACATAGTTATTTCCACGGTGTTCTTACTCATGTATGAGGGAATAGTCTCCCCACTATCACACCTTAGACCCTCAATCTAGTCCGCAGCCTATGGCATATGGGGAGGTGCGCTTGAGGCCTTCTGGAAAACCGGATCGAAGAACTGGTTTAGTGGATTCCGGTTCGGGACGTTACAAAGTGGTGTCAGAGAAGTTTTTTTTCCTAGTCTTTACTATTAGGGATATGGTAGACAGAAGTATTATGAATGTGTCGGAACCTGTGATGGATATCAGGGAGGTTCATCGATAACACTTGTTTCGGTAAAAAGACTTGGTTTCCAGGGATTGGGATTGCTGTTCTGATTTTAAGATGTTACGGTTATATATGATTTTCACCTTGAGCGATGCACATGTTTTTTTGGGTTTTGATTTACTATGGATATCTGGATCTTGGCCATTGGTTAGATGCCAAGGATGGATTTCGACTATTGGCCAGCAAAGGCATGAGGTGTCTCATGCATCATACTAGGCATGTAGGATTCATGACATATAAGCATGCTAGTGTGTTTTTTAACTGACGACTGAGACCTTTGGGTCTGCTTACACATACTTTTTACTATAATGGCAGGTCATGTGGATCTATGTTAAGGCATTGGCGTGAGGATGATGACTCATTCCTTGAGCACGAGTGGTGCAGTGATCACAGTTGGCTGATATGGCACGTGATGCCATTTTGTTTAACCCTTATTGGGTGTTCTTTCTCGGGTCTATAGTTATCTAGTCGGACCGTTGAGAACGATGTGAAAATATACCAAGGCTTTTCTTATGAACCAGACCTCCTTGTGGTATTGCTGTATACAGATACCTGATGAGTGTCAGTTCAGTTTATCTTCTGCTCGGGTTGTGGTCTCCAAGGATTCATTCCTTCTGAGGATGCTCAGAGAGGATCTGTGCCCTTGTAGGCTGTGTTTCAGTTTTAACATTCATTGTTCGTTGTAAATTTTTATCTTCTTTTGATATGTTTTGGATTTATTGGGCTAGGTGGTTAGAACTTGTGACCTAGTTGTGAGGCATTTTCTCTAGTGCTAGGTGGAAGACCTAGATACGTCGGGATTTGACGTGAACCCGTGTAGGTCGATGTCTTTTCTGTTTTAGGGCAACCTGTATGTGAATGGTTGGCCAGCATTTTCCAATGCCTTTTGGCGGTGTTTATTTTTTGCGACTGGTTACGATAAGAAGGCATTTTGGGTGCCTAGCCTAGTTGAACAGTGTTTCTGATGTTACTGTTGTAGGTCGCGGCATTTGAATCTAAATCGGTGAGTGGTTGGGTGGGAGCTAAGGACCGATGTTTCAGGACTTTTTGTGGACATAGATCCTGGAGGTTGTGTTAAAATGTCCTTATGTTGTAGAGATGAATTTTTGAATTTCGGTTTACCGTGAAATAGTTGACCCGTGCTAGAATTTTTTTCAGGTTTTTACAGGATGTTAGTGTTACTCAGAGGAAGATGGACACACCTTCGTTGAAATTATAGTGTACTTTTTTAAGGGACAATCATTCAATATCTTTATTCTTCTTGAGTATGCTGAGAGAACTTCGACCCTACATCGAGCTCCTTTTTATTTCTTAATGTTAATCCTTAATGAGGATGGAACCATTTATATTTATGCTCCTGGAGCGATGTAAGAAAATCCATATGGTGGGGAGTGCAACATTGTCCTTTTGTGGGTGGTTTTCCTTGTTTAGGTTAAACTTCGGTGTTTTCCTGTGGGATTTTGAGCTCAGAGTTTTCTTTTAAGATAATGACATGGGTGTTCCTATGGTGGGGAGTACCGGTTTGGTCATAGTTGAAGATCTTATGTACAGAAGGTGGTTGTTAATGATATAAGGAAGGTCGTTGGACAGTCTAGGTCGCTTGGTTGTGCAGATGCTGAGGTTATGATCATGGTTTTTGGTTCTTTTATTGGGCTTCTCGGGGAGAAGAAGGTTTATGGTTTGGAGTTTGTAAGAACCCGTGTTTTTCTAGACAGTCGTTTGGATCAGAAATTTTATTTTTTGATATTGGATGCTCATGAGGGGTGAAATGTTTTTATTACCCTTGCAGCTGATCTCAGATAATTTTTCTGACAAATCTGTTGGTCCCGGAATAGGTATTTTACCATCGGACAGGAGTACAGTGGAAATCTGAGCTGTTCGAATTTTGGTGGAATATTTAATATTTAATATTATTAAATTTAATATTAAATTATTTACACAGGTTCGTTTGGAAATAACAATTAAATGGAGCGTCATATTTAGATTCCATCTACAATTTTGATTTTGTAATGGGGAGTTTAACCTAGGGAAGGCATAAACTCATGTCGGTTGCCAAGGCCGGCATGGGACCCTTTTTCTTCATTTCCTTTTTCTTATTTTCCTTTTCCTTTTTTTTCTTCCTTCTATTATTTCCTCCTCCTTGAGCATGTCTCCTATACTAGCCCTTTGTCCATGAGCTATGGGTGATATGGATATTGAGAAATATGGAGAGTTGAAAGCCAAGAGGGGTACCAATTTGAAGCCCTCGACGCGGTGATTCAGCGTGCGTCAATCGTGAGCCGTGAAATCAACCGAAGCGTCGGCAGTTTCCACCCCAAGGTAGGGTCATTTATGTTTTAATCATAGATACCTATTAGGCATGTTGTTTGAATTCTTTAAATCCCATTATTTCTTTCTTTTAATCCCATGGGGCTTGATATGTTGTTTTGGGGGCGAAAACGGGCATTTCAGTCGTTTTCAGGGATTTCTTGTCGGAAAACCCAGAATACATGGTGTGTATTATAGGGGTACACGCCATGTGTTCTTCCTGTTCATGGAAGAAGAATTTTTCTTAATTTCATGCCGTGTACTTTGAGTATATTTTGTTTAATGGGTGGTCGTGTGGTTGGCTGTGTCAAATAGAACACAAAATAATGGTTTTTAAGGAGTACATGTCATGTACTTTGAGTACACGTCGTGTAGTGGAACTTGGTCATGAGTTATAGTTAAATCAAATATGGGGTGAATTTTTTTGAATAGTACACACTCTAT
Organism: Viscum album; assembly: GCA_963277665.1. Lineage (NCBI taxonomy): Eukaryota > Viridiplantae > Streptophyta > Magnoliopsida > Santalales > Viscaceae > Viscum > Viscum album. The sequence continues at coordinate 1,105,458,767 of OY728126.1, forward strand.
ATAGTCATTTACACACCGTGTACTATTACACTAGTAAGCCCAACGGGTTCTAGCCATGTGCTCTGGCTATGTACTACATTAGTTTAGTAATTTTGGGATATCTTATGCTCTGGAAGTCAGAATTGGGCATGTGATTAGTCGATTCTGAGCGTTTTCCTATGTATATCACAATAGTGGAATCCTTTTGACATTTAGAGGTCATATAATGAGGTTTTTAGGTTTTTTCATATAAATGGAGTGGTTCTTCCTCCAGTTATCGAGTTCAGTTGTCACCTAAGAGTGAGACATGGTGTGGATGATAGGATGAGTGTTCAGAACAACTTAGTTGAGACCATTATTTGGAGGTGATCTATGAGAGATATCCTATGAACTATTCATTAGAGGGCATTCCCCATGTGAGACTTTCCCTTCTGGCCTTTGAGGCTTTGAGACCGGGTACTTCTAAGGATCCCCTGAGGGATGCCTTTTCTTATGTGCTGACTTAGGGAGTCCCTTGTAGGTTCTCTATATTGTTCTTTCTTTGATAGGAACCATGTTATGGAATTCCTATGTTCTCATTTTTTTGATGATCCCATGTAGGATTTCTCCCTTTATGTTCATTAAGGATCCCACGTTGGATGCCTTTTATCATGTTTACCGGGAGGATCCCGAGTATGATGCCTCATCTTTGTTTGACTTGAGGGACCCAATAGGTTCTCATTGTTTGACTGACCATGAGTTGTTGTGTTGGTTTTGGGTAGAGATGGTGATCGGTGTCACCTAGAACACGTACCAAACTGGTGATACCTTTGGGCTTTGGATGTATTTTTGGGTTGGGTGTTTGGGCCACCCGCATTGTTTGTTTATATCTGACTTGGTTTGCTGATGCGGTAGTGTTTACCAGAGGTTCTTCCTAGTTGGTGGCTGCTGATCCAGATGCAAGGTGTCTTTCTTGTTTATTAGGATGCCTATTATTCTTTGTGTGCCTGAGTAGAGGTGTTTGATTGTAAATAGTGTATTTTACCTTGATGTAGAATATTATCCAAGTAGTTCTTGAGGTTTACTTGGGACGATATGTTATGCTACACTTACTTGACTTACACAGGGTCGTAAGAACCTGATGAATAGACCACATAGAGAATGTGCATAAGGGCTTCTCTAGAGTGTCTTTATAATATGATGCGAGACCATAGGGGGAAATGAAGTTGAGTGCTTCCCCAGAGTGTTTGTAGTTCCTCGACGCGGGCCACAGGGGGAATTGACATTGAGTGCTTCCCCATAGAGCCTTTAGTACGATATGAGACTATATGGGGAATTGACGGTGTGTGCTTCCCCAGATAGTCTATTATTTAGCTAAACCAGAGGGGTGAGATTTTGTGTGTTGTCCAGAGGGTTGTTTGTGTTACTAGATAAGACCAGAGGGGATTTGCAGTGAGAACTTCCCAGAGGGTTACCTATTATGTTATATTGTTGCATGTGTTTAATTGCCTGAACCAGAGGGGACAGGATGGGAGTACTTCCCAGAGGGTAACTTGTTTTTATATCTTATTCAAAGACATATTTCGATCATTGGCTGATGTAGGTACTTATCGATTGGATTACTGACCCAATGATTGAATCAATGATACATGACTTGAGTGGCACGATTTCCAACTCAATGCCCGTGCACAGGATGTCCAGGAGATCGGGCTTATGGGCCCAAGGATCGACTGCTAATTTTGTTCTAGTTATTTGATTCACTTAATCATGAATATTCATATTTATGTATATGTGTATAGGTATGTGACTATACATATGCACGTATATAGATATGGACATCCATGGTGACACTTACCCAGTTGACAGGGTCTACATACCCTAGGTTCAACTGTGGTTGCACGTTTGGTTTACTTCCTTTGTTTTGTTCTAGCTAGGCTGAGCATGTTGTTGTTGCCTACACATAGTAGTACAGTTATAGGTTTCATGTCAGGGTGCCCTATTGAGATTATTTCTCAACCCTATACGTGCACCTCTGTATACGTGTAGACCTTATGTTTATTTTTCTATGTGATCACGAGTTGCATGGTGGATAGGGCTGAGGCCCAGTGTTGCATGATCGAGCGGAGATGCTCGACTGCTTCCACTGATCAGTCTACTGCAGTTCAATATTGTCTATTGATCGGGTATGTGGATTGGCTCAGAGTAAGTAGTAGAGTCCTGTAGTTTTTCTTTCAATTTCTTTTGTACTTGTATATGTATGGTTGACCCCGTGGGTGACCAGTGTTGTTTTGTATTGCATAGTTGTTCGAGCTTTTACAACATTTTACTATTGCAGCTTGTTCTATTTTAGTTGTTTAATACATCTGCACTCTGTTTACTTTTTGTTGTGTATGATACTTAGTTATTTTCACTGTTTTCTTACTCTGGTATGAGGTAATAATCTCCCCACTATCACACCCTAGGCCCTTGCTACTAGTTAGAAGCCTCTGGCATATGGGGAGGTGCGCTTGAGGCCTTATGGAAAACCGGCTCGGGGCACCGGTTTAGTGGCTTCCAAGATTGGACGTTACAGTCATGCCCTATTCTTCTATTCAAAACATGAGTCAATTGAGAGAGTATCATGACAATGTTCCTGATTCCTACTCCAATTAGAATGTCCATCTCATTAGAAAAGTCATCACATTGATCTTCGCATCAGTTGTTAGCATGAGTCCTCCTATTACCATTCATTGGATAGAATAAAGAAAAGTTAGCTGTAACACATAATGGTGAATCCAAAGGCAAAAATGTATAACATATAAATTACATATATTCCCTTGAATTATGAATTTATAGGCTTAAATAAATTTTATCCATGATCTACATCCCAATATATATTCTTAGGGATATTTTTTTATTCCCATAACAAGGGTTTGTACTATGATAATGAATTTACCAAAGCATATCCCTTGGGAGTTTTGTAACCAAGAGTGAAGCAAGCCCATTGTTGTGCACCAGGTCTAGTTTGAGTCTCGCTCAATGTACTGTTTTTGGGTTTTACCCCTAGATTCATTTGTGCTAGAGCCGCATCTAGCTGCTCGAATCCAGACATGTATTTATTTTCTTTATAAAAAACATAATCATTACTCATGAAAAATTAGAGATTTTTTTTGTTATACTTAGTCTTATCCCTACGTATTTTGCTAGGTTTTTTAATCCTAATCCAAAAAATAACTAATGTAATACATTGAGACAAACTATAACATCCCTTCTCTTTATTACACAAATAAACATGATGTATTACATCAACATGAACTTAATAAAACTCTGAGGATCAAGAGGTCTAGTTACTTGGGTAAATTAAGTTCATTACATAAAAACTTAAAACATTAAACACAACATCATTAATGAAAACATCTTTTAAATGACCAAAAAATACCATCATAATTAGCACTGCATGGGATAAAATGAGGACATGCATACAAAAGGGTGAGCTATAAATCCCAATAAGGGAGTAAACAAGGCATAAAATGCATAATATATTACATGAAAGGCAATTTGAATTTCTATGTATTATAAGATAAACATGAACATAAAGGCATGATATGGCATCGTTATCAAAACATGGAAATTTGGAAACAAAATTTTACATTATATTATCATGGGCCCATTCTCACTACACATGGAGAATGAGTAAACCCTCGTTGAACATGAATTAGCATGAGCAAAAACCCACATTTCACTTTAATTATATTTTTTCCTATTAAAAATAAAATATAGTTTATTATTTAATATTTTATATATTTATTATGAGTCAATTAAATAATATTTATAATTATTAGTTAATAATATTTTTAAATGTAAAGAACATCTTAAATAAGTATAAAAACAGACATTGATATCAAATGACCATAACTTCTGATCCAAGAGTCCATTTCATCTCAACAACCAGTCAAATCAAAGTTTATCAAATGTGAAAAAATGATTTGAGATTTATATTACATGATAATCAAAGGAAAACCAATATATTCAAAATTCATAAGTTGAAAATTGAACTTGAACTTCAAACGACCATAACTTTTAATCTTGGTGTCCCTTTGGCCTCTACCTAATATCAAATCGATGCCTACGATGATATCTACACCGCTTAGGTCTGGTACTAACTATTTGAGTATTGTACCCCTTTTTATTCCACCATAAAGGCCAAGAAGGCCTCCAAATCAGAAGTTTTATTTGGAGGTGCCATTTTTTTAAAAATCAAACGGTTATAACTTTCGATCCAAGTGTTCGTTCGGCCTGTACAAAATATCATATCGATGCTCATTTCATGATCTTCGATTTGACTGGATGTGGCACTAAAAAATGAGTATCAGATCATATTTTATGACCATTTTTGTGTTTGTAGGGATTTCAGAGGTTCTTAACGTTTTATGATTTTTTTATTTAATTGTTTATTTTTTTATTTAAATATTATATATTATTATTATTTTCTTATTTATTATATAGTTATTATGTACTCATTAGTTATTAATTAATTTTTAATTTATTAATTAATTAATTATTAATTATGTATTATTTATTATTAGTTTATTGTTCATTTTTTATTTTTTTATTTATTAATTATTTATTTATTTGTTATTCATTATTTTTTAATTAATTATTAATTATTAATTAACAAATTATTATTTATTAATAATAAATTATTAATTATTAGTTATCAATTATTAACATTTATTATTAGTTTATTATTCATTTTTTAATTAATTATTATTTATTGATTATTGATTTTTTTATTAATTAATTAATTATAAATTATTTATTTACTATTTATTAAATATTGAATATTGAATATTTCATAATAAATATTAAAATTCAAATATTAATTATTTATTAAGAATTATTAATTTTATAATTATCAATTATTAATTAGTAGTTATTATTAATTATTAATTAATAATTATTTATTAGTTATTTATCTATTTATTTATGTATGTATTTATTTATTATTGATTATTTATTGACCATTTTATAATATAATATTATTTATTTATTAATTGTTTATTAAATAATAAATATTGTATATTGCATATTAAATATCAAAATTAAAATATTAATTATTAATTAGGAATTATTCATTTTATAATTATCAATTAGTAATTATTAGTCGTTATTAAATACTAATTATTAATTTATTATTATTTAGTTATATTTTTATTTATGTATTTGTTTATTTATTTATTTATTTATTTATTATTATTTATTAATTTATTTATTAATTTATTTTTAATTTAAAAAATATTAATTAATTATTAGTTTAATATTCATTTATTATTTATTTATTTATTCATTCATAATTCAATATTTGTAAATTAATTATTAATTATTTATTAATAATATATTAATTATTTAAAAATAATTTATAAATTTATAAATATATATTATTAATTCTTAATTCTTAATTCATAATGATCAATTATGAATTATTATTTTTTGTTTTTACTAAATATTATTATTTATTATTTATTATTTATTATTTACTATTTATTACTTATTCTTTATTTATTTATTTATTTATCTGTTATTTATTAATTTATTATTATTTTTTATTTATTTATTATATATTAAATTAATTTTTAATTAATTTATTTTTTGTAGATTACTTATATATATATATTTATATTGTTATATATTATATATTATCTATTATCTATTATCTATTATCTATTATCTATTATCTATTATCTATTATGTATTCTATATTATCTATTATATAATACATAATATAAAATATAAAACATATATTATAAAATATTCAATATATATTATATATAATATTTTATTTATTACATATTATATATAGATATTATATATTATTTATTTTGTATTTTATATTATGTATTATATATTCTATGCTATATGTTATATTTTATATATTATATACTATACTTTATATTTTATATCTTATATTTTATGTTTTATATATTTTTAATTAATAATCATTAATTACTGATTATTGTTTAATAATTAAGGATTAATAATTATTTAGTTTGTATATAATTGTTATGTATTACTTGTTTTTTCAATTAATATATATATATATATATGTATAAGTATAATAAATTTGATTTATCGACCACATGAAAAGCCTACTGGAGTGGTAAAGCCTTTGGAGATTAAGCTAGAGGGAAGGGGTTCAAATCTCACCCAATGCAGAATTTATATATATGGAATGGCCATGTGCATGGGAATGTGCATGGACATAGACTAATACATGGAGATGGATAGTCATGTGCATGGTAATAATAATAATAATAATAAATAAATACATAAATATATGACTAAATATATAAATAAATATATAAATAAAAAATTAAAAAAATAAATAAAAAAATAAAAAAATTATGAAAATAAATAAATAAGTAATTAAATAAAAATTAAATAAAAAAATTAAAAAAATTAAAATGATTTAGCAACGGTTTAAACTACCGTAAATTATTTCTCGACGCATGATTTAGTTGCAGTTTTACAAAACCGCCGCAGAACGCTTTAGCGGCGCATTAATCCGTCGCAAAATAGAAATCTTAGCATAGTGCAACATGGAATCATTCAACATCGCAATTTATTACATGATAAAGGGATATAGAATAAATACATGAAACTATGTAATCAATAATTAAATGTGATTAAAGGTGAATAAACTTAATAGAGAAATGAGCATGGTATCTAATACTCAAGGAATTTGGCTTGGAAAATCACGGTGCAATTTCGGCAGCATAATGACGTGACATTAAAATTAAAAAAATGGATGATGAGAGTGAAAGGGGTATTTCATCACTTTTACATAAAATGGATAGTAATTGGGTAATATAGATACATGTACCAACATGTGTAATGGAATTTATATTCATAATATAAAATAATTAATTTAATGTAAATGATGAGGGAGAAATCCTTTAAAGAATTTCAGCATGGTTACAGGTGTACAGGGGAGGACATAATGAGAGAAAAAGGAGTTACTAATAATTCAAACATTAGTTGGAAAGTATATGGAAAGTTCAAAATAATACCCCAACCTTTTTAATTGAAAATAAAAGGGTATAGAAACATAAAAAAACTTGGACAAAAATAAAAAATGAATAAATCTCTTACATGGAAGTGTGATCCCAAAGGCTTGGGAGAGGCCTGAGAGAGGCTTCTTGGGAGATTGGCGAATCATGGGAGGATTCTAGAGGGAATAAAGAAAGGTTTTGGAAAGCTTCAAATAGATTTGATGAAGAGTAATGGGAGATTGAGTGGGTTTATATAGGAATGGGAGGGAATTCATTATTATTTAGGTTTTGGACAGCACACATTAAACTAATCAAAACCAAAAACCAAGCCATGGTTTTTGCCCCAGATTTTTGAAAAAATGGATTAGAAATAATTATTTTATAAGTCCAATGGACGAAATTATTATAATATTAGGATTTCTTATGTGGAGGTGAGTCACAGTGTCAAGTAAATCATTTTTAAAATGTTAAATTGTTCTATAAGTCTTACATGGTCTACTAAGGATTTGTGAAATAAAAACATAAAGAACAAAAATCCCATTATTTTAAAGGAAATACATATATTGGCCGAATATCCCATTTATAGTATTTACTTACACCACTATTGTGTCATAATTATGTTTTAAAACACATTATATATTTTAACGGTGTTTAATTTTTACCCAAACATTCAACTTTCTAGAAAATTATGAAAAAATCACCATTAGATAATTTCAACCTCCTGATTCTAAAAATAATATTCATTTTATCTAAATACTTTTCTCGAATATGTGAATTTTTACATTTAAAATGAAAACTGATATTTATAAAAAAATAATGGGGATTGATAGAAACATCTTTCAAACCATAATAAAAATTACAATTGTATTCATAAAAATTATATTATCATTTATATTTAATAAAAAGTAGTTTAGTAATAAAAATTATTTAAAATATTTTTTAACTAATTAAATTCATTAATTCGTCAAAATAGATTTTGTTAACTGAACATCTACTAAAAAAATCTATTTGTGATTTGAGAACTATTTAAAAGTTAATAATAATAAAATGAATGTATATTCATTATTATATACAAAACAATAATGAACATAATCATACAAATAGGGTCTTGTTACATAACCCCTTATAAAATCTTCATAATACCTATTGGTAGGGTGTGAAATGGTGATTAACTCATGGGGTGGCTCAGATAACATCACTCAGGTGGTAATCTCTATTAACTACCACTTATTTTGTATGCGGTTCTATTCAAGCTTAATGTGATGAAGCCCGACTTGGGCTTGGACAAGAGAAAAGTCCAGTGATTCCACCTCATTTCCAAGATCCTAAAAATGGTCTTCGTATTAAAAAGTCTACTACATGGGGCCATCACTTCCTCTGTCGGAATAAAATGGGCTTGTTAAAGCCCTATATTTATAATAATCAAGTGATCTCTTTTGAATGGCCATATTAAAAATGATAACAATTCTTAATAGTGTTTTTAATTTCAAAAAAAAACCATGAAAATTCATATGTTTTATATAACCATTTACATAACAATACATTTAATTAGATCAAGATGAATTTCGTTTTATAGAAGTTTGGGTCGTTACTATATCACTACTATAAATTTAAGCAATTTCCAAAAACAATTCCCATGGATATAACCCAACTGAACATGGATATATATTATAGGCATGTCCAACCATTTCAATTGGAACTATCATCTTGAATATATCCATCAGGTTTTACCCGTGTGTTAACCATCTACTTACATGTTCATTGGTCATATCAATAGGTTCATTGCCTATGTATCACTACTTACATTGGCTCCCTGACCGTGGAAATAAGGTCCCAATAATAAGTTATAAGTGAGTTTTGTACAATTATATCTTCCTTACAAATAATAGAAATATAAAACACCACTAACACATGTGTTATACATGTATATGAAACATATATATGTGTATATATATATATCTGTGTGTATATGTGCATGTGTGTTAAAAAAATTCAACATATTTTGTTATTATTATGAAATGAATAATATTATTATTTCACCACAACCTCATATATCCATGGGATAACCTTCTCATGGATATAAATACCCATATTGACATGTTCTTAGAAGACCATGGATATAGGTCCTTCAAATCCCAAGCTATTTACTTTGGTAGGGAGTCACTATGTAAACTACAAATTTCCATCACTAATCCAATAGAAAAAATATTTTTACACATTTTTTATAGCCATGGTAATATGTTTATAGTGGATATTGGCCCTTTGGGATCAAACTATATCTATATTTGGGTTTTGACCATGTTTATTAGGAACCTATATCTACGACCATAAAATTATTATTGTTTTTATGTAATTACTATTTTACAAATATCCATAAGAGTTTCTTAGCCTTGAGAATTTTAAGGCTGAACTCATATTATCATCCTCAATTTATAATGTTCTACATTATGTAATGATTTAGTAAAAAAATCTCCCCCTTTCTCAATAATAAGAAAATACACTATCATGAGGAATCTTTCTTCCACTTTGTCCTTGATAATGTTGTATAATACATCAATTTTCTATGATAAAAATATTGTATTATATTTCATGGAATAAATTCTGATTACCACATAACAATAATTAGGTAAAGATCCCTTAAACTCATAAAATTTCTAGTAGTATATTCATCCTCATGGGTCATGTTGTTAATTGGATCAAAGAAATATATCCAACTTCAGATATGATTAGCGAAATATAATTCTTCTTCTTTTTTGTCCAATGTAACAACCATATATCCCAATATAATCACTCTAATAGACATATAATTTAATTTTTAATACTTAAATATAAATCAATATTGATAAATCTAAACAAGTCAAGATTTACTTTGTGATTTTATTTCATAAAATATAATTTTAGGGATTTGATATACCTTATAATCCTTTTTACTACTATAAAATGAACATAATTTTACAAAAATTGATACATTGTATAAAATCTAAACACACAACATCGAATCACAAACCGGTAAAATATAGAAAACTCATTATTAGTTTTTGAAAATAATTTCGATCAAAACAATTTATTTGTCTATCAAAATATATGTTCTATCTAAAATAAGAACATACACTAGATTTCCATCCTCTATTATAAACTATCTTAGCCAATAGTGGGAATACATCTATTTATAAATAATTCTATGAACCTTACATTTATAAATATAGAGTTCAAAGAAATAATTTTCCTTTACCAACATTATAATATCATATATATTCATGATTTTAATTGGAAAATGAATGAAAAAAAAATTCCTTATTTAAATTCAATAAAATTCATCAACATATTCTATAACCGTGAGAGATTCCATCTTGATTTCTTTGATGTAGGGGTTATTATATTCTGTTCATTTATGAAATTCTGATGACAATATGTGTGATTTAATATTTTTATTCCATGATCTCAAATCTTATTTTAACCCATGTAGTGCTTTTTTGACTTGAAATAACATTTCTCCTCATATCTAAGAACAAATCCTTTTTGTTTCTTAATGTACATATCCACATCATGTGAACTATTGAGAATTTATGATTTCACATCCAATTGAAAGATCATGTATCTACTTTGTGTGATGATTATAAGAAAAATCAATATGGTATCATTATTAGTAAAAAAATAGAATATACTATTGAATTCAAGTCCACAACCAAAGAACATCCATTGTATACGAGCCATGAATTTTTAATTATAAATTATCTGTTATTATTTAACATGTTATTCATAACCTGATTTAATCCAATTATAGTTTTATAATCTATATTTCAAACTAAATCAATTTTTTTAAATATTATTTTAAATCATTATTCAATAAATAAATCAAATCCTGATAATTTAATGAATTATATCAAAAATTTATATTTCTAAATCAATGTGGTATGATGTGTTTGTGTAAATGTCTCCTTATTTTTTAAATCTTACATTAATGTTATCATAGGGTAATTTTTGTGTTCATCGTTAATTTTTGCGTCAATATATTTCAATAACCAACGGAAACTTTAATAATAACCCAAAAAACCAAAGAAAACCTTGATATATTCCCATTAATTATAGGTAAATAATACGATTAGGATGTTATTAGAATTACAAGGGATGTTTTATATACATGAAATAATGCTTAGACGAGTTGGCTACCAAGACAGTAAAACCAGATATCAAATTATTTACTGTGTCGGTACCCATTTAATAGATATGTTCATAGTCTATGGTTGTTCTGTCTATGATAGTTATTGGAAATGTAAAAATATGGTTATAGTGACCAACATCAAGAATTTTTTATTCTCAGTTTTTATGTCTGTATGATAAGATAGATTGGTGACCAAATGTGTTAGAGAATCCATCCTAGTCTGATACTATTATTGATAGATAAAATTTTTATTTACATTACATGGATGATAGTTCTATAAGTGATGAAATTTATTTTTGATGTTTATAGAGCCATTTGATGTATCTTATAAATTCAGTGTTGAGATAAGAAAATTCTACAAATGAATATAATGGTTCATTCATCTTGGACAATATATGATTCATTTTTTGGTTCTTTATAGGTATCAATTACCATAGAATATGATTCATCCATATCAATGTATGAGTCATTGTATATAATGTATATTTCATCAGGCCTCTGTGTACACATGATTTTGAGATTCATACATGGGATTTACTATCGTTTATGTGTCATTCATAGTTAGTGAAATATGAGTAAATTGTAGACTAAAATATCAGATTTTGTGATTTAATATCCAAAGACAAAATTATTTGGGATGATTCATATATATTTTTTCTTGAATAAAAACACAAAAAATAAAGCTTGACACATTCCACAAATGTTAGAGGTGTTGATCAACATTTTTATTTAAATATTATTAGAGAAAAAGTAAGATCTCAAGTGAATTTTTTTAACTCTAAATGATGCAAGATTATTAATTATTAAATTATAATGAAATATTTTTATATTTTTCTTCAGATATTCTAAAAATATCAAAATACCTTTATGATGTGTGATTTCATTATCCAATCAAGGTGTGACTTATAATAATGAGATATTATATAATATCACTAAATTATATTTACATGATTTTTTAGAGGAGAGTATTTAGAGATTATAAATTATAATACCATTGGAGAGTAAATAAGATAGTAATCAAGTTGATTTTATATTATCAAAATATAACAAATTGATTCAAGGTAGTTGTATGAGAAAAGATGATAATGATAAAATAAAGAATCTATGAATATACTATCAAGACCAAAGAAGAAGAATCTAGATTTATTTAAATCTGGAAATTATGAGGAATTAAATTATAATGATTTTGTTGATATTATGAGTTAAATTAAATATCACAAGTTCCATTTCTATTCACGATTATTTTTTGAGGAGATGAGTTTAGTGGTTTGTTTTTTGAAAATATTTATTCAAACATGATTATATTTATATTTTAGAGGTTTTAACTCTAACATAAAGATTAAGATACAAAAAATAAGAATATTTTATATTTTATATATATTAGAGGAATACTAAATGTTTATTTATGGTGATTATTTTATTCATCTTGATGAGATTAAGCCTACTATAAAAGAAAATTTAATATCTTTTTAGTTTTTTAGTGTTCATTCAAAGAGTATTTATTCATGTTGTGAGTTTAATGATGATGATAAGATTTAAATAATTTAGTGATAAATATTATATGGATATTTCTAGATATGATAGTAATGAAATACTTCTTTATGTATCAAGAATAAATGTTGGTTGGGACAAATGAGAATATAGTAAAAGTAGAGGGAATTCTCTGAATTTTATAATATATGATAATTAAAATACAATATGAAATTTGAGATTCGGGAGCACTCCCATGTATGATAAAGTTGATAAAAATAAAGAGTTATGACGGAAAATTAATTATATGGAGAAATAATATATTAAAATATAGAGAATATAATTCCTGGTAATATATATATTAGGGGAACATAAAAGACAATGATTTTGGGTAGTTTGATAACATAGAGGTAAACCACGAGTGAACAATTAAAAAATCTAAGTGGTGAAGAAGAAGCATCAGATACAGAGATAAAGCTAGAGATATATTGTGTATCAAAGATAATGGATAAGAAAAATACGAATATATTTCAATTATTTTACATGTCTTCCAATGATGATAAAAGAATGAAGAACAAGATCATGAGTGATTGATTATGCATGCATGTTTTGATCATTGGATCAAACAATTAAGTGATAGAGTGAGAAGAATAAGTGAAAAGGATTATTGGAATATCATTGAACTCGTATTTGAACAGTGAACAAGTTTCAAAGTGTCTTAGAATATTTCTATCATTCAATTAAAATACTTATTGAGATAAATATGATATGTTTTATAGATGAATAAGCATATTATAAAGAACTAAGGATCATCTTCTATAAAGTTGATGAAATAAACACTTACATATATATGGTGGGAAGACATAAAAACTATAAAACATATGGTATGCATTGGTTTAATGGTGAGAATCTGTTAATATAGTGAGAATCTATTTAAGATATTCAGTGAGACTCTATCTAGAGAAGAGCCTGGAGATACTAATAAGTGTATACATGGTGTGATTCAATGTTGGTGTGAGAAGAACCAAAATTTGTAGTCAATAATGAATTAGAGTGGATAATCCACTATTTGGTTGAATAACCTATCATGGAATGGAGTATATACTGTATATATATGATATATATGATATCTACATCATTAATATAATTCTGGATATAATGGATATTTCACCACATGAACAACTTATAATTATAACAAGTTTATTGTTGACTCAAGTACCAAAGATCGACAAAACACTCGTTATTAACTTAAATAATTACATAATGTTCATAACATTGTAATAAGTGATATAAAAAGGATAATGAAATTGAAAATGGTTCTTAATAATGTAGATATTAACTCTAGTTTATTATTCAGGAGGTTAAAGAACGGTTGAGTCAAGTCGAACACAAGGTAAGGGAACTTCTTAACCAAATTTCTATTCTTTGGGTTAATCTCCTACTTTCAAATTATGTCATGATATTTTTATGTCCTATCTTGTATTTGTACATTATTTATGTGTACTTATAGTGAATACACATTATAGATGTACTTTTTTAAAAAAAATGGTCTTTTTAAGGACTTCGTCTCAATCCCCTTTCATTGAGGCATATTTGGTTCTATACCGAACTTTCTTTTATACGGTGTATAAACCCCTTTGACTTTTACGTTTATTCAAAAGGAATCTTTTTTATACGAAGCATTTACTAAACGAAAAAAGGGAATGTTTTTGTCGTACGTATGCGGCGACAAGGACTTCTCCGCCCCCGTGACCACTATTGGAGTTTCGGCTTCCTCTACAAGCCATACCCTTTTTTTAATGAAAAATAAATACCATGTTATACTTTTCTTTTATTTTGGTATTGAAAATGGTTTTGAAAGCGTTTTTATTATATCAATGTGTTGTATTGATATCTTGGGATTGAAATGTGGAAATGTTATGTTTCCTTTATGCATGTATTATGTGATACGATTATGTTATTTTTAAACCTGTTCATATGAGGAATGTATTGGACTTAATAAGTGACGGGTGGAGACCGCTATAGCTCCTCGATGCATCGGTAGGTCTCATGAGACAAATAGAAGTGGAATTGGCCGAGGCCATTTCCCAATTTGATTTATGGTTTTGGACGAGGCCTTAATCATTTTAGACATCTTGGCCGAGTCCTTGACAAAATGTTTCAGAATGTCTGGCATTATGCATTCCCTCATTATGAAAGTGGTTATTGATATTGTATGTGATTATTCGACTAGTAGAATATCCATGTGAAGAAGTAAATGGCATTATCTCATTTTACTTTTGCCATATTATGTTGAAGTTCAAGTTTAAAAGGCTTTTGTTTTAGTTATACATTGCCTTAAATGTTAATGTTTATTTATGAAAGCTTCCACTATATTGTTATCCTTACTGAGCATCTGAGCTCACCCCTTTCAATGTTTTAATATTTTCCAGGATGTGAAGAAGTATTTTATGAATGACCTGCAGGGATTGTGAGAAGAGGATATGAGTGTGGACTATGGAGACTTTGTTATTGTTGTTTTTCACTTTTTGATGTAATAAAAGACTTATGAATGTATCTAGTTTTTCCAAGGCTACTAAACTAATCGGTCTTTCGAGACTTGATATTTTGTGATCATGCCAATGTTACGAAGTAATGCACCGACTCTGGGTAGCTGGGGTCGGGGCGTTACAAGTGTGGGTTCCAGGGGATATAAGCTAGGATCTAATGTGAGAGTTTCATGCTTCAGATTGGGCAGTTCATCCCTGGGTTACCAAGATGTACCGAGACTTGAGACGTCTGTACTGGTGGCCGGGTATGAAGTGTGAAGTAGCTGGTTGTGTTACGAGATGTTCCACCTGTCAGTAGGTGAAGGCGGAGCATCAGAGGCCAGATGGACTGTTATAGTAGTTACCCATTCCAGAGTGGAAATGGGATGATGTCGTGATGGACAACAAGATAGGTTTTCCAAGGTCACCATGAGGCAATGATACTTTGTGGGTTGTTGTGAACAGACTCACGAAGGTAGCTCAATTTTTGTCGATGAAGGAGACCTTCGGTGTTGACGAGATCGGAAGGTTGTATATCCGAGAGATCGTATGCCTTCCTGGGGTCCCTAATTCAATCATTTTATATAGGGACACACATTTTACATCTCGTTTTTGGCAGAGTTTTCAGAGGGCACTGGGTATACAGGTGCTTCTGAGCACAGCTTACCACCCTCAGACTGATGGTCAGTCAGAGCCTACGATACAGGTGCTTGAGGACATGCTGCGTGCATGCGTCCTAGATTTTGGGGGCTCTTGGTAGAAGCATATACAACTAGTCTAGTATTCATATGACAATAGTTTTTAGACAACTATTGAGATGGAACCATACGAGGATTTATATGGAAGGCCATCCCAATCACCTTTGTGCTGGTTAGAGTCAGGTGAGGCAGCTTTACAGGGACCATGCCTCGTGCAGGAGACTTCTGAGCAGGTTCAGTTGATTTAGAAGTGGATGGCTAACACGCAGTCTCATTAGAAGTCTTATGCTGATCGTCGTAGAAATACTTTGGAGTTTGTGGTCATGGATCAGGGTTTCTTGCGTGTTTCTCCGAGATTGGGACACTGACTGATCAAGAGACGGGGTAAACTTTCACCGAGGTATGTGGGGCCATTTGTGATTCTGGAGAGACTCGGGCTGGTTTCCTATCAGTTACAGTTACCGCAGCGGTACTGATCCATGCACGACATCTTCCATGTGTCTCAGCTGCGTCACTATCATCGAGAAGTGTCTCACATCTTTCAGCCTAAGGAGGTTCAGATTCAGATGGACGCGTCATTTGAGGATCATCCAATTCGTATCGTTGATAGGATCACGAAGGTTCTCCGAGGCCGGTTAGTCCCTCTCGTACAGGTGCTATGGAAATATGGCCAAGTGCAGGAAGAAACCTGGGAGCTGGAGACTGATGTACGTGCTCAGTGGCTGGAGTTGTTCATGGCATCTCATTCCAACCCTTGGAAGGACAATTCGAGGGGATGAATTTCATTAAGGGGGATGTTTATATGATCCAGATTTTTTCTTGTGAGGTACGGGTTTCTTCTTTTCTCTTTTCCTTATGTGTTTTTGAGAAAATATTGAAAATGGGGAAAATCTTAAATTTTGGAAGTACACGCCATGTACTTTTTCCACACATCATGTAATTCTGGCCGTGTGGGATGAGTACACAAGGAGTGTGGCCATGTCGGCGATAAAGGGTGTGGGAACTGACTACATGCCGTATAATGGTCATTTACACACCGTGTAGTAAGTCGGCAGGCGAATAGTAAGGTGGTGGCCAGCTGTAGGGAAACACGCGTCATGTACTCGTGAAGACACGCTATGTAGTCATGGCGGTAGGTGAACAGTGCCGTTCTAGAGGGAAGCTACTAGAGGAACAGTTTAAAATGGGAAGTACATGACGTATACTTGGATGTACACGTCGTGTACTTTGTTTTTTTCTCTTAAAATGGGAAGTAGCCTCCCATGTTCACAGGGAAGTCTTCGAATGAGAAGCGGGCTCAGGAGAGGAAGGCTGAAGCTTTGGAGATCCACTGAGCGTTCGTTGGGATTCCGTTTCCCCCTCAGATGATCTCGTTGGAACCACATGGGTAAGAGATTCCTTCTCCTGGTGTTTCTCTTGCCAATTATTTATCTAACGAGAGTTATTTTCATTTTAATGGGTTTCCTTCTACGACATATTTATGTTGTTCTTGGGAATTTCTGGAGGCGACATTCACGTATATTATTTGTGGGTGTTAAAGGTTGGTGGCTTGGTCTTTATTTTCGAACTGATGTTCATTTTGTGTATTTTATTGCCACGAACCCATGTTGGGGTGTCATGTGGCTATTTCCAGGGATATTTTAAATACCTAGAATTGATTAGGTAATTAATTTTGATATTAAAATGCTGTTTGTGATCGCTACTTGGATTTGGGACCACCCCCATGGTGTGTTCCTCTTTTTAGCTATTTGGCCAGGATAACCGAGGGTATGCCTTTAAAGTAAAAATTATAGAAATGCCTTGTGGGGAATTGCTTGTGTACTACTTGTTTAAAAGTTGGTCATGTCCCGATTACCTGTTAACCTAAGGGCAGTGTTGTGATTAGCCTGTGGTCAGTGTACTACTTAGCCTGTGGGAAACATCTTTCTTGCCTGTGGGCAGTTGATTCTGTGCCTGTGGGCGACACCTCTTATGCATGTTGGCAGTATTTGTATGCATGAGGGCAGATTCTTGTGTTTGGATACTCATTACCTGAGGGTAGGGGTTTATGTGTCTGAGGACATTTGGCTGTTTACTTAGAATATTCACTCTGGTGGTATTTTAAATAAAATGATTAAATGGATAATAAAAAGGAAATATAACTGGTTATGTTAGTTAATTTTAGTAGTGCTTACTTTATTGTGTTTTATTACTGCATACTATTGACGCATGCTTACACACAGTTGAGCACGAGACTTTGGTGGGTGCCTACAGGGAATTTATTTGTCACACCCAGTTTGCGTCACGCTTTTCAGCCCAATCTAATTACGTTTATGCAGGTGTGGATAAGGGAAAGGGTCCTTATAAAGGTACTCGATTGCTGCTGGGGTATAGGAGAGAATGGGATTGATCATTGTCTTGCGATGCTGCTGATTGTTCTATTTTGCTTTTTTGTACTTGTACATCAGTTGTATTGTATTGTACGGCTATGTAACATGTTCTGGCCATTTTCATAGAACTGGAGACATGTTGCATCATATATATATATATCTAGTTGGTTATATGTACTAAAGTAGTTTATTTCAGTAGTGTTTGGTTTCCTGCTTCTGATGTTTTTGTATGTTTAAATTGTATTCTGCTGCACTACACTTTGACAAATTGGGGCATTGTTTTCCCACTCTCAGACCCAGGCCCTCGCTGATAGTCGGTAGCCTCTGGCGTTTGGGGAAATGCTCTTGAGATCATGTGGCGCAGCGGGTTCAGGGACCCCATTGTGTGGAACCCAGAACTGGGATGTTACAGTTTGGATCACTATTGGAGTGGAATACCGTTAGAGACAACAAGTTGTGTAGGAGTCGTGGATGGTTTTTTGTTCTGCTGGGAATCAGTTTGGCCACTCGGCGGAGGTATATATACGTCGGTCGAGGCAGCATGGGGCTTGGGTTAGTAGCATGGATGGGTCCTCGAGTCAGGTTCAAGGGGCATACAGATTGATGAAGTAGTGCATGGTGAACCTTGAGCTGGGTGGAACACATTACAAAAGCAAGATACGATGTTGGTTGAAAAATGTAAGGTTCTTGATAGAGGACCCATGCCTAGTCTGGATACGTGGCTTAAGAAACCTGCATAGGGAGGCATCATATATAATCACGGTGAGCAGCTGGGGGATGTTTCTTTTTGATCGTAGGAGTTAAAAAGGATAGCAGGCTCTGGGTAGACTGCTAATGCAGGAGTGGGTCTACCCTCTTCTAACTTTGAGATCCCAAGAAATGGAACTGCAGGTCCTTTTAAGAATTTAGTGGAAGTGGCCAATATAGAGAAGGGAAGTGAAGTATCACTGGTTTTCTGAGGAAAAAAATGCAAGGGTTTCTACCACTATTGAAGGAATTATGTTTTTGGAAAGGTCATTAGGAGGATTGAGTTTGGGATGACCAAACAATAATTTCCATGCTTGCTACAGTTTTCAGTGTATTGGAGTTGATGACACAAGACTTGATTTAGAGGGGGTAGGACTCAGGACTGTGCTATTAATGAAGTCTTGAAAATACATCCTAAGGCATTGATATGTAAGGAGGTTCATGATTATATTATCAATGGATAGTTCATGTTGAAAGAGTCTAATGATGCGGTTCAAGAGATGGATGGTGTTCAGGTCATGCTATCCTTGGAAGGGCGGATGGGGAGTCAAAAGGGGAATAAATATTACATTAACTCGCCTCTTATTATGGAGACACTATCTGCAATGAAATTGAAATAAAAATAGTTGGAAAAATATGTCAAGGTAGGTGTTATGGATCAATAATCCTTGGATTTTCTCATGAGCTCGGAAGAATAACCGGTGGAACAAGTTTTGTATCTCAATGAAACTAAAGATGAAACTGCTAAATTGATGGGGAGACCACTAAGGATGTCCCATAACGAGGAATAATATGTGTGGATAGACATGAATGACTCAATATTAGAAGACGACTTCAATAATGGTGTGATCATTCTTGAAGAGTATATTCAGACATGGGACAAGTTTTCCATTCGAGCAGAGGATCTTCTTACGGATGAACCTACCACTTAGATCTCATATATTTTCTAGAAATGGTTTATGTAAATAGACTCGAGTAAAATCAAGTTAATATTTAATTACCTTGGATATGTTTTGGTTGTTGGATGGATGGAATAAGAGGATTTCTTGGACTTGTTGTGTCTCTTTCTAGATTCCTTTTTCTCGGTGCTGTTGCAACATTTGATGCTTTGTTTCTAGCAATCTATATAGATCTGCTTCAAAAGGGGAGAGGATAATCGAGTCTTCCCCAGTGCTAGAATTTTGTACATGGATGATTTAAATGATATGACATCTTAATAGGTTTCATTCCTGTGAATTTTTTCACGGGACTGCTTACTGAAGGGTTCTATTTGGTGAAGTCTTGTAGTCATGGAGCAGTAACTGGGTAGGGGAAGATCCTATACATTGTTATAGGTTATCTTTTCATGGGCTGTTTTGTTACTTTCTTGAGAGAGTTATCAGTTTCTCACATTTCCCTTAAATTTTTTTTATAATAAAATATAATTTTCAATTAAGTCAATATATGTCCAGGATTACTGGTTGATGAAATAAGAATCATGTCAACCAAATTAATCCATGAGATCTTCCTTGGCAGTATTGGTAATAATGAATTGTGGGTTTACATTAGAGTTACAATGGATATTTTATGATGTGGAAATGGGGTATGGAAAAGATAAATTCATTATTAGTATCCCAAACATAAAAAGATTGATTGTGATGGTCTACATGTCTATTAAAATTATCAAGACCATGTATGTGATATTAACAATAGGTAATAGACATGTAAATAGTTTTTTGTAGGGAATATTTTAAGATGTTTTTATTATCAGTTCCTATAGATAGATATTTGGATATTTTAATACCCAAGGTGTTGGAGAAGACATCCTAGTGTTATATTATTGTTGATAGATAAAATATTCTTTTACCAAACCAGGAAGAAGGTCTCTAAAGGTATTAGAATTAAATGAAAAAGTCTCATATACATTTTATGAATTCTATAAATTTTGAGTTGAGATAAGAAAATATTGAAAAGGAATCCCATGTATGAGTTATGTAGTGCACTGAATGAGACATTATTTGTTTCTCATATGTTTCATTATATAATGAATGAGTCATTAGATAATGCTCTATCGTTATCTATCCTTTTCAAATATTTTATTATGAGATGTGTATGTGTGATCTTTTTTTGTGTATGTGTCATGTAATAGTTATAGAATAATGAGAAATCTATAGAATGAAATATGAGATTTCCATATTGAATTTATAAAGAATTAATTATTAGTGATGATTCTGAGACTTTTATTTGTAAATAAAAAAATCACAAATGATATGTGATACATGAATTGAATACTGCACTATATGATATTAAAGTTTATTTTAAGAAGATCAAATGAAGTTAATGTTTTTAGATCCTTTTTAATGTGTGAAATATAGAAGATCCAGAATTATTTCACTCCATTTAAATATATTATGATAATTCATTAGATTTTATAAAAAGGAAAAAATATCACGAATGTATGAGATTGAATGATAAAATCATGGTTTCAGTTTGTGTGATGAAATGAAATTAAATATCAATGTATTTCATTGAATTTTTATATTATACAATGATTGAGTTTAATATATATTATCTAAATATCATGAATAAGTCTTTATTCAAGTTTGTTGTCTCTAAAAAGAGGAAGATAAGAGGTATATGAATTTATGAGTAAATTATAAATCTTCATGATGAAACCTCCAAATCTATTTTAATATATAAATTATGAGAATATAAATTATAATGAGTTTGATATTTTTCATATTTTATTTAAATATCAAAAGTTCCTTTGTGATTCTAGATGAATTTATTGAAGATATTAGTACAGTGGGGTGTTCTGAAAATATTTATTCAAGAAACAATTTGTTGGGTTTTCAAAAGAGATCAGTCTAATATATGGATATAGGTTAGGTAATAATATTAATACTATATATATTATATATTTGATGAATATTAAATGTGTATTTAAATTGAATCTTTATAGAAATATATAAGAAATGTATCTTGGTATAAAATGAACTAAGATATCTATTTACTTTTTTAGTGTTATACTATGAAACATTTTTTCATTCCCTAAGTTGAATGAATAATATGAACATGATATTGTTTAGTGAGAAAAGTAATATGTATATTATTAGAAAAATAAATGCTGAGGCTAATTTATAGAAGAATCTAGAAGAATTGTTAGTGAAGAAAAATTATAATTGAGAAAAATTGGATGCCACTCAAAGAATTTCATAAGATATGATTTTTGAGAGACAAAAGAATCTTGAGACAGTTGAGCACTCCCATATATGGAATGGGGGAATGGTTAAATAGTGATCTTGAACACCAAATTATATGAGGTTATTTTATATAAAAAATGTAGATAACAAAATTATTTTTTAATATATATATTGGTAAAATAAAAAAGAAATAGTGTCTCTGTAGTTCAAAAAATGGGAGTTGGACTGTGAGAAAAGAAACAAGACCTCTCGAATTATAGTGGGAATCTACCAAGAGATTTCCTATGATAAAAAATAAATTGTTTATATAGTGATACTATGTGTTGGTTTGGTAATCTCCAACCATTTTAACAAATAATTGATTATAAAAGAGAATCCATGATTGGGGTGAATTACCAATCCTATTAAAGAGTAGGTCATTGAGTTGAACCTAGATAAAAATATCACATGGACACTTTAATTAATTTAATTCCATTGTATATGGAATTATTACTAGGCGAAATTTAAATGGATATATATTAAATAAAAAAAACTAAGTTATATAGGTGGTAAAAGTTTTCAAAAGAATTTGTAATCTAGTGTAAAATAATAGACACTCGTTTCACCCCCCCACACCCGTACTCTGGTGTAGGCACTAATATAATTAGACTATTAGTACATGATCAACAATTACTTTTAGGAAAAACAAATTCTTCCAAAACATTGGATAAATAATTTTTATTCATTATTCATCACTAGAAATATCTAAATTTACCTTTCTACTTTCTTATCAATAACATATTTCACACTTACAAAACTTTATTCCTATTATCCTAGAAATTAATCTTCTTATTATTAATCAATATAATGTGTTTCATTAAGATTAAATCAGATATATAATTCATTATTTCATTTTTCTTGTAATAAATATTATATAGATAAATACAACTATTTGGATGATATTGATATTAGATTTTTATGGGCACCATGATCCCAATTTATCACTATAAAAAAAATAAGATTTACCACTTTCCACTAACAAGATTTTAGACATCTCACTCAAACATTGATGATTACATTAAGAATAATGGTTTTTAAGTGGTTTAATGTTCACTATGCTTCTGGAAATTCACATACTTCTCTAAATAATCCTTAAAACCCATTTTTATTCATTATTCATCTCTATAAATAGCTGAATTGAACTTTTCCTCTTATATATCACTCAAATATTCCACACTTGAAAAATTTTATTCTTATTATACTATTAATTCATCTTCTTATTATAGAACATCATAATGTGTTTCTTTAGGTTTATTCCAAATATATTTTTCATGATTTAATTATTATTTTAATAAATTCTATATAGATAAATAATAATATTTGGATGATATAGATATTGGTTTTAATGGATACCATAATCCCAATTTATCACCAATAAGAAAATAAGATATACCAATTACCAAAAACATGGTTTTAATCATCTCGGAAAAAAATTGATGATTTCTTTAAGAACAACCATTTGTAGGGAGTGTAAAATTATCCATACTCATAGATATTCACATACTTCTCCAAATGCTCTGAAACAATTTTACTTCTATATTTAGTTCCATCATTTCATAAAAACCACTTTAGGGAATAACTGTATTCTTTTTCAACATTTCTATTAAAGATATTAACATTATTAAATGCTTTGGATTGTGCCTCCTAAATATGATGCATGCGATCAGAGTTGAATAAGTCATGAATAAGGTAATTTACTTATTTCCACTAATCAATTTCTCCCTCATTGGTTAATAATTATCCATAAGATAAGGTTTTAATGGATATCAACTTTTAATGTGAATAATTCCTGATCATTCCCTAATAAATTGTTGTGAATATCCACTATATTTCTCTCTTTAAGAATGAAACAACAAAATTATTATCTCAATGACTCTTTTAATTTAAATTTTGACCAATGTGGCTAAGGTGTCAATTCTCTAACTCATTCCCACCATTCATTCTCATTTAATATGAATTTTATGTATTAACTATGTAAAATAAGTTTCCATTTATCTATTACCCTTGAGTTATAACACATCCACGCTTTAGTATCTTTATAACACAACCATATTTTGAAATTATCTCATTATTCCAATCATCTAATTGTTAAGAAACACTTTAAAGGTTTTGTTTCAAACCATTAACAAAGAATGTTCTCGTGGACTTCAATTTATCTCGACTAATATTTGTCTATAAAAATACTATGATTTTATGTGCTGTATCATTAACCAATGTAACAAATATTTCTCTAAACATCCCAAAAAAATTAAATAATCTCATATCACTAGTCATTTATGATGATAATCCACTATGATGTATCTATGGGTGATTACATTGAGATGCATTCAATTTTATTTCATTAAAAATTTCTTCTCCCTTAAATTATACATATTATTATTATAAAATATTTGATCACTATTTAAATTTTTTTGATAGAAATATAGTTTATCATTTCTCATCATTGTAACCTATCTAATAACATTTTTTAAAAACTTTATTTAGAGCATGAAATTATTTTTTTCACATGAAATTATGTAGTTTTATGTTCTTTATAAACTTTTATTTTTTATGTTGGATAACCCCCATATAATCCCTACAATATAGTATTCCTATAATTTTAATAATATCATTCAACATTGGGATAATTGAATCCTTTGAAATCTAAAACCCCCAATAATATATTAAGTGATTACAGATAATAAATAAGATGACCAACCAAATGTGTTCTACTTGAACTTCCACAACCTATATTAGATGAAGTGATTGAGGTCAAATTCACCATAGAATCATTATTACGGGTCATTCACTATTTTAACTTGTCATAAATTTTGAAACAATACATGTGTCTGTTATCACAAATGCGTGTTCTACTAATAACTCACTTATGGAAATATAATAATTAATTGGAACATTCAGACTCTACATAAGTAGAAAACCATTATCCATTAATATTTTTAGAATCTATAATTTAGACATCGAACATGAATTATCTCATTGAAACGCTATCATCAAAAAACAGTTAATTTCACTAAATCATTACAATTATTAGGGATGAATGTCTATCTTCTATAAGCCTTTATAAATATTCCACCCATTTTTTCAATAAATATAAGAGACAAGAAAACATAACTATAATATATACCTTTTGATATATCCATCACACCCTAGTACTGGTGTTCTCTTCTTAGAGAACATCTATTTATAAACATACTAAACCAAATGACTAGAGGATCCCAGTAGTATTTCAACCATACTCTAAATCCAGGTCTCAAAAAACTACTCACTAGATTCATTTACAATAAATCTTGTATACTACATGATTGGAAAAAGTGGTAAATCGGTCACTGAAATACACAACATTTATTCAATACATCCCTGCAAATAAGTATTTAGAAATGGGATGTATATAAACAAGAAAAACCACATTGATTTTCCATCCTTTTGGTTTCAGATTATTCATATCCATCAGTCCATGAAAAGTGAATAGAAATGCATGCATGAAACAAACATAATGGAAACAAAATCACAACACACATATAATTACTTGTCTATGACCCCAATCCTTCTAGGTCCTTCGATTTAAATATTATACCACAAATATTCCACAATATTGTAGATTAATATTATATTTATCTATAGACCTATATTTTTTAATTACATATATCTATAATTTTTATATTATAGATATTACGATATCAATAAAACTAGAAAAATGACATTGAAATCATAAATCTGTGTAACCTAAAAAAATGTGGCTTTTTTCTCCCACTACATTTTATCATAGATCCAATCATTCTAAGATCCCACTCTTTTTTATAGAACCATATTATACATAAAAAATATTCTGAAATTCATTCCTAGTGATTCAGAATCAACTAAATTCTTTATCACTGCCCTTTCGAAAGAATCATTCCCATGACTTTGGGTTTCCCATCTTTTATCATTTGACATGTTCGTGGTATATTTCATAAAAATGATGATGAGATAAATAAATAAATCCTACTTCCATACATATAGTACTTTTATAATATATTTCTAAAACTAAAATATAAAATCCATAAACCTCTTGATATGTTTTTTTCCATCCCTGAACCCTAACATCTAGTAATTCTGTTTCTATAACTAAATAACTAAAAGAACCATCAATACACTTTTGATGTAATTAATTCCAAGGGATCCACCACAATATTTGGGAAATATCAATCAGATATGAGAATTCACATATTGATATGTTATGATTCTTCTAGTCCAGTATCCTTATTACTGTAGGAAAACACCTCCAACATTTGTTTTGAAATCACTCTCTCTCTTATGAGTCTCTCTTCAACAAGACTATCATCTAGTCCCCGTAAATTCACTGATGTTATTAATTGATATGTTTTAAAAACTCATTATTTATTTTTTATTGAAATCAACACCAACAATGTAATTTTTATTAACCAGTGAATGTATGTTGTATAGTAGACATCAAATGGAGAAAAACTAAAAGTATCCAATTTCAATTCACTGATGTTTCCACATCCAGAGAAAGAATCCTACCCAATGCTTTTTAAGGCTCTTACATTTGAGTTCCTTCAATAGAAAAAGGGATTTTACCATATTTTTCTTATGTTTTAGGATTTAGATGCTTGTTCCACAAACACCATCTTCTGGTATTATTATTCATAGACATTAAATTCTCCTTACAAATATATTCTTGTAAAAACAATGTTTCATGTTTCAAACTTTCCTAACGATGGGGATAAAATTATGAATCCCATTACTTCCATAAATCAGCATACATTTTCTTATATGGTTATCAAATCAATATTATGATTAAATAATACCATGTATCTTTCCATAATCCCATTCCTTATTTGGAAATAACCACCACTTCTCCAATGACCTCATTATTTTCGAAACAAAACCAATCTCCATTTTTAAAAATTCTAATTGTTGACAACTTCAAAGTCAACTGAACTGACTAATGTTATGAGATGAACAATTTATAGATGGGACTGTTACCCCTTTCATCTATGGGATTTTGGGATCCTCCCTAACATGAAACCTCTAGTAATAAAACACAAAATTCATGTAGTACTAATGTGTTCTATCTTTTCCTTTTTAATGAAAAATATGTAATAGAAGAACAATATAAATATATTTAACTTGAAATTCCACCACCTGAACTAGATCAACTATTTTCTTATGAACATACCATTTTTTCTTACATCTAATTCATGAAACAACTCACTTGGTCATGCCATGTAAAACAATACTTGTTATTCTAATCATGAAATCTACTTCTACTAAAAACATGATTGTGAATCATTAACATTCATATAGAACATAAAAACTCTCTAGGGGAACCAAACAAACCTCCTCCAAAATTAAGAACCACTATTGTATAAGAATCAGAGTTTGCCTAACCCATCGCAATGTTATACTTTAGAAATAATGACACCCAAAAAATTTGAAAAAACATAATGTAACAATGGATGTCTTTTGAATGATTTATGAATTCATCCATCCAAGTTCAAAATTCCAATTCTATAAACTAATCATACCTCTGGAGGAAACTATCATGGATTAAATTTGATATATATAGAAAACAAAATTACCAAATTATCTTCAATGAGAAAATACATTCATAACCATTGTAAAAAACATGAAAAACTAAATCAAATATTCTCCTAACAAACCCATGATTTCACAACATGATAATCATCGCATCTGATGTATTTGAAAAAATATTTGACCCCAATTTTTGGGGAAACACACAACATAGACATCTATGAGATAGAAATTATAATTAATACACCCACCATGAATTACTATCCAAGACTACGAATTCCATACACATCAATCAACACATTGATCTATGCTCCTCTTAGTTCTATTCACCTAATAGAATTCATATTTATGTATATTTGTATAGGTATAGGAATATAAATGTGTACATATATTGATATGGACATCCATGGTGGCACTTTCCCAGTTTACATGGATTACATACCCTAGGATCAACTGTGGTTGAACATTTGGTTTACTTCCTTTGTTGTGTTCCAGCTAGACTGAGCGTGTTATTGTTGCATACACAGAGCATCACAGTTATAGGTTGCTTTTCGTGGTGCCCTACTGAGATTATTTATCACCCCAGCACGTGCACCTCGGTGTTCCTGTAGACCTTATGTCTAATTTTCAGGTTTAACAAGAGTTGCATGGTGGATAGGGGTGAGGACCAGTGATGCATGATTGAGCGGAGCTTCTCGAGTGGTTCTACTGATCGGGCTGCCGCAGTTCGATATTGTCTAGATATCAGGTATGTGGATTAGCTCAGAGTAAGTAGCAGAGCCCTGTATGTTTACTTTCAGTTTCTTTTGTACTAGTATCTGTATGGTCGGCCCGATGGGTGACAAGTTTTGTATTGTATTTCATAGTTGTTCTGGATTTTACAGCATTTTACTATTACGACTTGTTCTATTTCAGTTGTTTATTACTTCCGTAATCCGTTTACATTCCACTGTGTATGATACTAAGTTATTTCCATGGTTTTCTTCCTCTAGAATGAGGGAATAGTCACCCCACTATCACACCCTAGTCCCTCGCTGCTAGTTGGCTGCCTCTGGAATACGGGGAGGTGCCCTTGAGGCCTTGTGGAAAACCGGCTCGGAGCACAGGTTTTGTGGATTCCGGGTTGGGATGTTACAAAGTCGTATCAGAGAAGTTTTCTTTTCTGTTCTTTACTATTTGAAATATGGTAGATAGGATTAATATGAATGTGTCAGAACCTGTGATGGACATCAGGCAGGTGCATCGAGAACACTTGTTCTGGTAAAAAGACTTGGTTTATATGGTTTGGGATTGTTGTTATGATTTTACAATGTTACAGTTGTATATGATTTTCACCTTCAGCGATGCACATGTTTTGTGTTGTTTTGATTTACTATGGATCTCTGGCTCTTGGCCATTTGTTAGATGCCAGAGATGGATTTTTTGACTCATGACTGGGAAAGGCAAGAGGTGTTTCATGAATCATACTAGGCACGTAGGATTCAAAACATATAGTCCTTCTAGTGTGTTTTTTACTAACGATTGAGACCTTTGGGTCTTCATACACATACTTTTTACTATAATGGAAGGTCATGTGGATCTCTGTTAAGGCGTTGGTGGGAGGATGATGACTTAGCCCTTGAGCACAGGTGGTTCAGTGATCACAGTTGGAAGATATAGCACGTGATGCCTTTCTGTTTAATCCTTATTGGGTGTTCTTTCTCAGGTATATGGTTATATAATCAGATCTTTGAGAACGATGTCGAAATATACCAAGGCTTTCCTTATGAAATGGACCTCCATGTGGTATTTCTGTATACAGATACCCGATGAGTGTCAGTTTAGTTGCTCTTCAACTTTGATTGTGGACTCCAAGGAGTCATTCCTTCTGAGGATGCTCAGAGAGGATCAGGGCCCTTGTAGGATGTGTTTCAGTTTTAACTCTCATTGTTAGATGTGAATTTTTACCTTCTTCCGTGATGTTTTGGATCTGTTGGGATAGGTGTTTATAACTCTTGACCTAGTTCTGAGGATTTTTATGTAGGGCTAGGTGGAAGACCCAGATACACCGGGTTTTTACTTGAACCCTTATAGGTCGATGTATTTTCCATTCTAGGGAAACCTGTGTGTGAATGGTTGGCCAGTGTTTTCCAATGCCATTTTCCCGTGTTTTTTTTCATGATTGGTTTCGACGAGAAGGCATGTTTGGGTGCCTATCCTTGTTGACCAGTATTTCTGATATTACTATTGCGGGTGGCGTCATTTGAATCTAAATCGGTGAGTGGCCGGGTGTGACCCAAGGACCGATGTTTCAGGACATTTTTTGGTCTCATATCCAAAAAGTTGAGTTGAAATGTCATTATGTTGTAGAGGCTACATTGTGAATTTCGGGTTACTATGAAATGGTTAAACCATGCTTGAATTTTGGTCGGGTTTTTGTAGGATGTTAGTGTGGCATAGGGGGAGATGGACAAGCCTTCGGTGAAATCTTAGTGTACTTTTGTAAGAGACGATCATGCACTATCTTGATTCATCTTGAGTTTGCAGAGAGAGATTCAACCCTGCATCAAGCTCCTTTTTCTTTCTTAATGTTCATCCCTATTGTGGATGGAACCTTTTCTATTTGTTCTCTCGGAGCGATGTAAGAAAATCTATATGGTGGGGAGTTCACCATTGGCCTTTTGATGGTAGTTTTCCTTGTTTAGGTTAAACTTTGTGGTTTTTCGGTGGGCTTTTGAGCTCAGAATTTTCGTTTAAGATAACGACATGGGTGTTACTATGGTGGGGAGTACCGGTTTGGTCTTAGTTGAATATCTTCTGTATAGAAGGTAGTTTTTAACGCTATAAAGAAGGCCGTTGGACAGTCTAGGTAGCTTGGTTGTGCAGATGCTCAGGTTAGGAGCATGTTTGCTGGTTCTTTCACTAGGCTTCTCAGGGAGGAAAATGTTTATGGTGGGGAGTTTGTAAGAACCCATGTTTTTTCAGACAGTCGTTTTGAGCAGAAATTTTAATTTATGCTGTTGGATGATCGTGAGGAGTGAAATGGTCATTTTCCCCTACCAAATGATCTCGGATAATTTTTCTAATAACTCTATTGGTCCTGGAATATGGAGTTTACCCTACGAAAAGAGTTTGGTGGAAATCTGAGCTTTTCGAATTTTGGCAGAATATTTGATATTTAATATTATAAAATTAAATATTAAATTATTCACGCATGTATGTTTGGAAATAAAAATTAAATGGAGCATCAAATTGCGATTCCATCTAAGTTTTTGAGTCCAGAATGGGTAGTTTAACCTAGGGAAGGCATAAACTCATGTCGGGCATTGGGGCCGGCTTGTGCCCCTTTTTCATCCTTTCAATTTTCTTATATTCCTTTAATTTTTTTTCTTCCCTCTCTTCTTTCCTCATCCTTGAGCATGTCTCCTACAGTGTCCCTTTGTCCATGAACTATGGGAGATATGGAGATTGATAAATATGGAGCGTTTAAATCCAAAAGGGGTACCGATTTGAAGCGCTTGACGTGCTGAGTCGGCGTGTGTCAATCGTGAGCCGTGGAATCAACCGAAGCATCGGTGGTTTCTGCCCAAAGGTAGAGTCATTTATGTTTTAACCATAGATCCCTATTTAACATGTTGTTTCAAGTTTTTAAATCCCTTTATTTCATTCTTGTAATCCCATGGGGCTCTATCTGTTGTTTTGTGGGAGAAAACGGGCATTACATTCGTTTTCAAGGATTTCCTGTCAGAAAGACGAGAATACATGGATTGTATTCTAGGGGTAGACTCCATGTGTTCTTCATGTTCAGGGAATAATATGTTTTCATAAGTACATTTTGTTTACTTTGAGTACATTTCGTGTAATGGGTGGTCGTGTTGTTAGCCGTGTGAAATAGAATAGAGAATAATAGTTTTTAAGGAGTACACATTGTGTACTTTGAGTACATGTCATGTAGTGGTACTTGGTCATGTGTTATAGTGAAAACAAATACAGGGTGAATTTTTGTGAATAGTACACACCATGTACAGTAATGTACACACTGTTTACTATTACACTGGCAAGCCCAATGGGTTCAGGCCATGTGCTCTGGCCATGTACTACTTCGGTTTAGTAATTTTAGGATATCTTATGCTCTGGAATTCAGAATTGGGCATGTGATTAGTCGATTCTGAGTGTTTTCTATGTATTACGCTATGGAGGAATCCTTTTGACATTTCGAGGCCATATAATGAGTGTTTTGGGTTTCTATCTAAATGGAGGGGTTCTTTCTCCTATTATCGAGTTCAGTTGTCACCTGAGAGTGAGACTTGGCATGGATGATAGGATGGGTGTTTGGACCAATATAGTTGAGACCATTATTAGGAGATGATAAATGAGAGATCTCCCATAAAATATTCCTTAGAGGATGTTCCCCTTGTGAGATGTTCCCTTTTGGCCTATGAGGATTTGAGATCGGGTACTTCTAAGTATCTGCTGAGGGATGCCTTTTCTTGTGTGCTGACCTAGGGTGTCTCTTGAAGGTTCTCTATCTTGTTTTTCCTTTGACAGGAACCATGTTATGGAATTCCCATGTTCTCCTATTTTTGATGATCCTATGTAGTATTTCTCTCTTGCTCTTCATTAAGGATCCCACATTTGATTCCTTTTCTCTTGTTTACCTGGAGGATCCTGAGTATGATGCCTCCTTTGTGTTTGACTTGAGGGACCCAACAGGTCCTCATTGTTTGACCGAACATCAGTTGTTGTGTAGGGTTTGGGTAGAGATGGTGATCAGTGTCACCTAGAACCCATAACAAACTGGTGATACCTTTCGGATTTGGTTGTATTGTTGGGTTTGGTGTTCCGTCCACCCACACTATTTGTTTTTATCTAACCTGGTTTGATGATGTTGCAGTGTATACAAGAGGTGCTTCTTAGTTGGTGGATACTGATCCCGATGCAAGGCGTCTTTCTTGTTTATTTTGATGCCTACTATTCGTTGTGTGCCTGAGTAGAGGTGTTTTATTATAAATAGTGTATTTTACCTTCCTGTAGACTATTAGACAAGTAGTTCTTGAGGTTTCCATGGGATGATATGTGATGCTATACTTACTTGACTTACACAGGGTCGTTAGAACCAGATGTATTGACCATAGGTAGAATGGATGTTAGAGCTTCTATAGAGTGTCTTTATAATTCGATGCAAGACCACAAAGGGAATTGGTGTGGAGGGCTTCCCAAGAGTGTTTATAGTTCCTCGACGAGGGACATAGGGGGAATTGACGTTGGGTGCTTCCCCAGAGCACCTTTTTTTATGATACGAGACTATAGGTGGGAATTGACAGTGAGTGCTTCCCCAGAGAGTCTATGCATAAGCTAAACCAAAGGGGTGAGACTATGTGTGCTGCCGAGAGGGTTGTTTGTGTTTCTAGGTAGCACCAGAGGGGACTGGCTATGAGCACCTCTAGAGGGTAACCTGTTGTGTTATCTGCTTGCATGTTTTTGAATGGTTGAACCAGAGGGGACAAGTTGTGTGTACTTCCCAGAGGGTTACTTGTTTTTGTTTATATTGTTCAAAGACATATTTCGACTGTTGGCCGAAGCAGGTAAATGTCGATGGGATTACAGATCGAGAGATCGATTTAATGATACGAGACTTTAGTGGCACGACATCCAGCTCAATGCCCTTGAACAGGATGTCCAGGAGATCGAGCTTATGGTCCCAAGGAATGACTTCTAATGTTGTTCATGTTATTTGAATCACATAATCATGAATATTCATATTTAACTCTATGTGTATAGGTATGGAGCTATACATGTGTACGTATATAGATATGGAAATACATGGTGGCACTTTCCCAGTTGACAGGATTTAGATACCCTAGGTTCGACTACGGTTACACGTTGTGTTTACTTCTTTTCTTGTGTTTTAGCTTGGATGAGCACATTGCTGTTTCATACACATAGCAGTACAGTTATAGGGTGCTTGTCGGGGTGCCCTACTGAGATTATTTCTCACCCACATACGTGCACCTCGGTGTACGTGTAGACCTTATGTCTGTTTTTTAGGGGGAGCATGAGTTGCATGGTGGATAAGGCCGAGGTCCAGTGTTTCATGATCGTGCGAAGCTGCTTGAGTGGTTCCACTGATCGGGCTGCTGCACTTCGATATTGTCTAGAGACTGGGTATGTGGATTATCTCAGAGTAAGTAGTAGAGCCCTGCACTTTTAATTTCAGTTTTTTTTGTACTTGTATATGTATGGTCGGCCCCATGGGTGACCAGTGTTGTATTGTATTGCATTGCTGTTCGGGCTTTTAGAGCATTTTACTATAACAGCTTATTCTATTTTAGATTTTTATTACATTTACACTCTATTTACTATCCGCTGTGTATGAAACTTAGTTATTTACGCTGTTTTATTACTCTTATATGAGTGCATAATCTCCCCACTATCACACCCTAGGCCCTAGATGCTAGTAGGCAGCCTCTAGCATACGGGGAGGCGCGCTTGAGGCCTTGTGGAAAACCGGCTCAGAACACCGGTTTAGTGGCTTCCGGGGTGGGACATTACAGTCATAAACCATTCTTCTATTCAAAACATTAGTTAATTGAGAGTGTATCATGACAATGTCCACAATTCCGGATCAAATTGGATTGGACATATCATTATAAGAGTCATAACATTGATCTTTGCATTGGTTGTTAGCATGATTCCTCCTATTACCATTCATTGGCTAGAAAAAAATGAAAGCTAGACATAACACAAAATGGGTAATCCAAAGAAAAAAAGGTATAACATATAAATTACATATTTTCCCTTGACTTATGAATTTATAGGCTTCAATCAGTGGTTTCCATGATCTACATCCCAAAATATATTCTTAGGGATATTTTTTTATTCCCAAAACAAGGGTTCATACTATGATAATGAATTTATCAAAGTATATCAATTAGGAGTTTTGTAACCAAGACTGTAGAAAGGC
Source organism: Viscum album (assembly GCA_963277665.1). Taxonomy (NCBI): domain Eukaryota; kingdom Viridiplantae; phylum Streptophyta; class Magnoliopsida; order Santalales; family Viscaceae; genus Viscum; species Viscum album. The sequence goes on from OY728126.1 coordinate 1,105,493,426, forward strand.
CTGTTGTTGTGCACCAGTTCTAGTTTGAGTCCAGCTCAATGTATGTTTTCTTGGGTTTTACCCCAATAAGCATTTGTGCTAGAGCCGCATCTAACTACTCGTATCCAGAAAGGTATTTATTTTCTTGATAAAAAACATAATCAACACTCACTAAAATTTAGGGATGTTTTTATTATACTTAGTCTTATCCATAAGTATTTCACTAGGGTTTTTTAATCTTAAACCAAAAAATAACGACAGAAATCCATTGCGACAAACTATAACATCCCTGCTCTTTATTACACAAATAAACATGATGTATTACATCAACATGCACATAATAAAACTCTGAGGATCAAGAGGTCTAGTGTCTTGTGAAAATTAGAAACATTACATAACAACAAAAAAAAGTAAACACAACATCTTTATTGAAAACATATTTAAAATAACCACAAAATTCGTTCATAATTAGCACTGCATGGGATAAAATGAGGACATGGATACAAAAGGGTGTGCTCTAAAGCCTAATAAGGGAGTAAACAAGGCATAAAATGAATAATATATTTCATGAAAGGAAATTTGAATTTCAATGTATTATGGGATAAACATGAACATAAAGGTATGATATGGCATGGTTATCAAAAATGGAAATGTGGAACCAAAATTTTACGTTATATTATCATGATACCAAGGTCACTACATAGGGAGAATGAGTAAAGCCTCATTGAACTTGAATTTTCATGAGAAAAACCCAACATTTCACTTCATGTATCATGATACTAATCTTTACCCAATGCATTAGAGCACTATTAGGCCACAACATTCCTAATCATTTCATTTCATGCATTAGTGGGCCACATGGATCATACAATGGTACAAGAAAAAAGGGTTTCAGAGGTGGTTTTTTCATGGCGGGTTTTAGAACAACTGCGAAAAAACCACCTCTCTTTTTCTTAAAAAAATATTTTTAATATTTTTTAAAAAAAATTATATAAAAAAATATTAATTTTTTAATGGCAATTTCTTAAAAAACTACCTTGAAATAAAGGCAATTTTTTTGAAAACCACCACATAATTTAAAATAAATTTAAAAAAATTTAGAAAAATTATTTATTATTATTTATTATTTATTATTATTATTTTTATTTACAATAAAATATTGTTTATTATTTATAATTTTATATATTTATAATGTGTCAATTAATTATTATTTATAATTATTAGTTAATAATATTTTTAAATGGAATGCAAATCTTAAATAAGTAGAAAAACAGACATCGACGTCAAATGACCATAACTTCTGATCAAAGAGTCCATTTCAGCTCCACAACCAGTCAAATCTATGGCTATCAAAAGTTAAAAATACATGTGAGATTTATATTACATGATAATCAAAGGAAAAACAATATATTCAAAATTCAAAAGTTGAAAATCAAAGTAGAAATTCAAATGACCATAACTTTTAATCTGGGTGTTCCTTTGGGCCCTACCACATGTCAAATCGATGCATGTGACTTGATCTACACTGCTTAGGTCTAATACTAACTATTTGAGTATTGTACCACTTTTTATTCCACCAGAAAGGCCCAGAAGGCCTCCGAATTAGTGGTTTTAGTTGGAGGCAACGATTTCTTAAAATTCAAACGGTTATAACATTCGATCCAAGTGTTTGTTCGCCCTATACCACATATCATATCGAAGCTTATTTCATGATCTTTGATATGACTGGATGTGGCATAGAAAAATGAGTATCGAATCATATTTTATGACCATTTTGGGGTTTGTAGGGATTTGAAAGGTTCTAAACGTTTTATGATTTATTTTATTAATTGTTTGTTTGTTTGTTTATTTATTTTAAATATTATTTATTATTATTATTTATTTATTATTTAGTTATTAAGTATACATTAATTATTGCATAATTTTTAATTAATTAATTAATTAATTATTAATTATCAATTATCAATTATTTGTTTATTATTCATTTTTTTATTTTTTTATTTTTTATTTATTTATTTGTTATTCATTATTTCTTAATTAATTATTAATTATTATTTAATAAATTATTATTTATTAATAAAAAATTATTAATTATTAGTTACCAGTTATTAACATTTATTATTAGTTTCTTATTAATTTATTAATTAATTATTATTTATTGATTTATTGATTTTTTATTTATTATTAATTAATTAATTATTAATTAATTATAAATTATTTATTAAATATTAAATATTGAATAATTTATATTAAATATTAAAATTAAAATATTAATTATTAATTAAGAATTATTAATTTTATAATTATCCATTATCAATTATTTTTTATTATTAATAATTAATTTTTAACTAGTTATTAGTTATTTATCTATTTATTTATGTGTGTATGTATTTATTATTGAATATTAATTGACTATTTATCAATTAAATATTATTTACTTATTAATTATTTATTATATATTAAATATTTGATATTGCATATTAAATATTAAAAATAAAATATTAATTAATAATTAATAATTAATCATTTTATAATAATTAATAATTAATTAATTGTTATTATTAATTGTTAATTATTAATTTCTTTTAATTTATTTATATTTTTATTTATGTATTTTTTTAATTTATGTATTTTTAAATATAAATTCTTAATTCTTAATTCATAATTCTTAATTCTTAATGATCAATTATAAATTATTTTTTATTAAAAATTAAAAATTATTAATTAGAAATTATTAATTATTAATTATTAATTATTAATTATTAATTATTTATTCTTTATTCTTTATTCTTTATTTATTTATGTATTTATCTGTTATTTATTAATTTAATATTAATTTTTATTTATTTATTATATATTAAATTATTTTTTAATTAATTTATTATTTATAGATTACTTATATATATATTATGTTATATATTAGATTTTAGATATTAGATATTAGATATTAGGTAATAGATATTAGATATTATCTATTATATATTATCTATTATATAATTCATAACATAAAATATAAAATATAAAACATATATTATATAATATTTAATATGTATTATATATTACATATTATATATTATATATTACAAATTAGAAAATAGAAAATAGATATTTTATATTATGCATTATATATTTCGTATTATATATTCTATGTTATATATTATATGTTATATATTATATATTATATATTATATATTATATATTATATATTATATATTATATATTATTAATTATTAATTATTGATTGTTGTTTAATAATTATTGATTAATAATTATTTAGTTTGTATTTATTTGTTATGTATAACTTGTTTTTCCAATTTATATATATATATATATATATATATCTCTGTGTATAAGTATATTAAATTTGATTTATTGACCACATGAAAATCCAACTGGAGTGGTAATCTCTTTGGAGAATAAGTAAGAGGGAAGGGGTTCAAATCTCACCCAATGTAGTATTTATATATATGGCATGGGCATGTGCATGGGCATGTGCATGGACATTGACTTATGCATGGAGATAGATGGAAATGGTCATGGTAATAATAATAATAATAAATAAATAAATAAATAAATAAATTATGAAAATAAAAAAATTATGAAAATAAATAAATAAATAAATAATGAATAATAAATATATACATATATAAATAAATAATAAATAAATAATAAATAAATAATTAAATATATTAGTAAATATATAAAAATATATATATGAAAATATAAATAAAAAATATAAATAAAAAATAAAAAAATTACAAATTTAAATCCATAAATAAATTATGAATTCGTGGTGGTTTAAACCACTATAAAATACAAATTTTGGTGTACTACAACATGGAATCATTCAACATCGTAATTTATTACACAATAAAGGGATGTGGAATAAAAACATGAAACTATATAATCAATATGTAAATGTGAATAATGGTGAATAAACATAATAGAGAAATGAGCATGGTATCCAATACTCAATGAATTTGACTTGAAAAAGCATAGTGCAATTTCGGCAGCATAACGACGTGACATTAAAATTCATAAAAATGGATGATTAGAGAGAAAGGGGTATTTCATCTTTTTTACATAAATTGGATAGTAAGGGGGTAATATAGATACATGTACCAAAATATGTAATGGAATTTATATTCATAATATAATATAATTTCTTTAATGTAAATGAGGAGAGATAAATCCTTTAAGGAATTTTGGCATGGTTACAGATGTACATGGGAGGACATAATGAGAGAAGGAGGAGTCTCTAATAATTCAAACATTAGTGTGAAGTTTAGGGGATTTTCGAAATAATACCGTAACATTTTTAATTGAAATGAAAAGGGTATAGAAACATAAAGAGACTTGGACAAAACCGAAAAAAGAATAAATCTTTTACAAGGAAGTGTGATCCCAAAAGCTAGGGAGAGGCTTGAGAGAGGCTTCTTGGGAGATTGGGGAATCTTGGGAGGATTATAGAGGGAATAAATAATGGTTTGGGAAATCTTCAAATAGATTTGATGAAGATTAATGGGAGATTGAGTGGGTTTATATAGGAATGGGATGGAATTATTTATTATTTAGGTTTTGGACACCACACATTAAACTGACCAAAACCAAAATCCAACCCATTGTTTTGGTGAAAGGATTTTGACAAAGTGGAGTAATAAAATTTATTTTATAAGTCCCATGGATGAACATATTAGAATATTAGGCTTTCTTATGTGGAGGTGAGTCACACTCTCAAGGAAATCATTAAAAAATGTTAAAATATTTTATAAGTCTTGTAGGGTCCACTAAGGATTTGTAAAATAAATAAAAAAATATCATAAATCTAATTATTTTAAAGGAATAACATATATTGGCCTAAAATCCCATTTATAGTATTTCTTTACACCACTATTGGGTGATTATTATGTCATAAAACACATTATATATTTAAACGATGTTTGATTTTTACCCAAACATTTGAATTTATAGAAAATTATGAAAAATTCACAGTTGGATAATTTCAGCCTCCTGATTCTAAAAATAATATTCATTTTATCTAAATAATTTTCTTAAATATGTGAATTTTTAATTTTAAAATTGAAACTGATATTTATTAAAAATAAATGGGCTTTTATAGAAACATCTTTAAACTATAATAAAAATTACAATTGTATTCATAAAAATTATACGATCATATATATTTATTAAAAAGTAATTTAGTAATAAAATTTAATTAAAATATTATTTAATTAAATAAATTCATTAATTCATCAAAATAGAATTTGTTTACTAGACATTTACTAAAAATACTATTTGAGGTTTGAGAACTATTTAAAAAGTAATAACAATAAAATAAATGTATATTCATTGTTATATCCAAAAAAAATTAATGAACATAATCTTACTGATAGGGTCTTGATACATAACCCCTTATAAAATCCTCATAATACTTAATGGTAGGGTGTGAAATGGTGATTGACTATTGGGGTGGCTCGGATAACATCACTCGGGTGGTAATCTCTATTAGCTTCCACTTATTTTGAAGGCGGTTCAGTTCACGCTTAATGTAATGAAGATCAGCTTGGGCATGGACAAGAGCGATTTCCGGTGATTCCACCTCATTTCCCAGATCTTAAAAATGGTCTTCTTATGAAAAAATTCTTCTAGAAGGGGCCATCACTTCCTTTGTCTGAATAAATTGGACTTTTTAAATCCCTATATTTATAATAATCAAGTGATCACTGTTGAATGGCAATATTAACAATTGTAACAATTCATAATAGTATTTTTAAATCAAAAAAAAACCAAGAAAATTCATATGTTTTATATAAGAATTTACCTAACAATACAATTAATTATATCGAGAATAATTTCTATTAATAATAGTTTGGGTCATTACAATATCACTACTATAATTTTATGTATTTGCCAAAAACAATTCCCATGGATATAACCCAACTAAACATGGATATATATTATAGGCATGTCCAACCTTTTTAATTGGAACTATCATCATGAATATAAACATCAGTTTGTACCCTTGTATGAACCATCTACTTACTTGTTCATTGGTCATATCAATAGGTTCCTTGCCCATGTATCACTATTTACATTGGCTCCATGTCCATGGAAATAAGGTCCCAAAAATAAGTTATGAGTGAGCTTTGAACCTTTATATCTTTCATACAAATAATAGAAATATAAAACACCACTAAAACATGTGTTATACATGTATATAAAACATATATATGTGTGTATATATATATATCCGTGTGTGTGTGCACATGCGTGTTAAAAAAATTCAACATGTTTTATTATTATTATGAAATTAATAAAAATATTATTTCACCACAACATCATATAGCCATGGTATAACCTTTCCATGGATATAAATACCCATATTGAAATGTTCTTAGATGACCATGGATATAGGTCCCTCAAATCCCAACCAATTTTATTTGGTAGGAAGTCACTGTGTAAACTACACATTTCCCTCACTAATCCCATAGATAAAAATATTATAACACATTTTTTATATCCATGATAATACGTTTATAGTGGATATTGGACCATTGGGAAACAAACTATTTATATCTTTGGGTTTTGACCATGTCTATTATGAACCTATATCTACGACCATAAAATTATTATTGTTACTATCTAATTACTATTTTCCAAATATCCATAACAGTTTCTTAGCCTTGATAATTTTAAGGCTGAACTCATATTATCATCCTCAACATATATAGTTATTCATTATGTAATTATTTAGTAAACTAATCGGCCCCTTTCTCAATTATAGGAAAATACACTATCATTAGGAATCTTCCTTCCACTTTGTCCTTGATAATGTTGTATAAGCCATCAATTTTCAATGATAAAAATATTGTATTATATTTCAGGGAAGAAACTCTAATTAATACATCACAATAAAATGGTAAGCTTCACTTAAACTCTGAAATTTTCTAGTAGTATATTCATACCCATGGGTCATGTTGTTAATTGGTTAGAGGAAATATATCTAACTTCTGAAATGATTAGTGAAATATAATTTTTCTTCTTTTTTGTCCAATTTATCAAACATATATCCCAATTAAATCACTCTAATAGACATATAATTTAATAATTAATACTTTAATATAAATCAATATTGATAAATCTTAACAAGTTAAGATTTACTTTGTGATTTTGTTTTCGTAAATATAATTTTAGTAATTTTATATACCTTATAATCCTTTTTAATACTATAAAATGAACATAATTTTACATACTTTGATATATTTTATAAAATCTAACCACACAACATCGAATCACGAACCTGTAAAATATAGAAAACTTATTATTAGTTTTTGAAAATAATTTCGTTGAAAATAATGTATTTATCTATCAAAATATTGGTCATATCTAAAATAATAACATAAAAAAGATTTATATCCTCTATTGTAATCTATTTTAGGCACTAGTTGGAATAAATCTATGTATAAATAATTCTATGAACCTTTCATTGAAAAATATAGAGTACATAAAAATAATTTTCCTTTACCAACATTATAATATCATATATATTAATGATTTAAATTAGAAAATCCTTGAAAAATATTCCTTATTTAAAGGAAATAAAATTTATCAACATATTTTATAACCATGAGATATTCCATCTTGATTTCTTTAATGTAGGGGTTATTATATTCTATTCATTTATAAAATTCCAATGACATTAGGTGTGATTTAATATTTTTATTCCATGATCTCAAATCTTATATTAACCCATGTAGTGCTTTTTCGACTGGAAAGAACATTTCTCCACATATCTAAAAACAAATCCTTTTTTTTCTAAATGTACATATCTGCTTCAAGTTCACTATTGAGAATTGATGATTTCACATCCATTTGAATGATCCTATATCTACTTTGTGAAATGATTATATGAAAAATCAATATGATATCATTATTAGTAAAAAAATAGAATATATTATTGAAGTCAAGTCCACCAACCAAAGAACTTCCATTGTATATGAGCCATGATTTTTTATTTATAAATTCTCTTTTATTATTTAACTTGTTATGCATAACCCACTTTAATCCAATAATTGTTTTATTAACTATTTTTCAAACTAGATCAATTTTTTTAAATATTATTTTAAATATTCATTTCTGAAATTATTCAAATCCCGATAATTAAATTAATTATATCAACAATATAAATTTATAAATCAATGTCGTATGAGGTATTTTTTGTAATTGTCTCCTTATTTTTTAAATCTTACATTGATGTTACCTTTGGATAATGTTTGTGTTCATCATTAAATATCATGTCAATATATTTCAATGACCAATGGATGCTTTAATAATAACCAAAAAAACCCAAAAAAACCTGATAGATTCCCATTAATTATAGGTAAATAATATGATTAAACTGTTAATAGAGTTATAAGAGATGTTTTATATACTTGCAATAATGTTTGGACAAGTTGGATACCTTGAGAGTAAAACCTGATATCAGATTATTTTCTTTTCTGGTATCCATTTAATAGATATGTTCAGTCTGTGGTTGTTCTTTCTATGATAGTTATTGGAAAAGTAAAAATATGGTTACTGTGAACAACATCAAGAATTTTTTATTATTAGTTTTTAAGGATGGATAATAAGAGAGATTGACGACCAAATTTGTTAGAGAATCCATCCTTGTCGGATACTACTATTGATAGATAAAATTTGTATTTACATAAAATGGATGAATGTTCTATAGGTGATGAAATTTATTTTAAAAATTCCTAGAGCCATTTGTGGTATCTTATAATTTCAGAGTTGAGAGAAAAAAATATAAAAATGTATATAATGGTTCATTCATCTTGAACAATATATGATTCATTTTTTGGTTCTTTATAGGTGTCAATTACCATAGAATATGAGTCATTCATATCAATGTATGAGTCATTGTATATAGTGTATATTTCATCATGCCACTATATACAGATGATTTTTAGTTTCATACTTGGGATTTACTATTGTGTATGTGTCATTCAATAGTTAGTGAAAAATGTGTAAACTATAGACTGAAATATCATATTTTGTAATTTAATATCAAAAGAAAAAATTTCTTGGGATGATTCATAGATATTTTTTCATGAGTAAAAACACCGGAAAATAAAGTGCGACACATGCCAAAAATGTTAAGGGTGTTGATCTTCATTTTTATTTAAATAATATTAGAGAAAAAGGAAGATGTCAAGTGAATTTTTTTAACTCTAAATGATGAGAGATTAATAATTATTTATCTATAATGATATATTTTTAAATTTTTCTTGAGATATTCTAAAAATATCAAAATATCCTGAAGCTGTGTGATTTCATTATCCAATCAAGGTTTGACTTAGAATAATGATATATGGTAGAAGATCACTAAATTAAGTGTACATGATTATTTAAATGAGAGTATTTTGAGATTATAAATTATAATAACAATGGAGAGTAAATAAGATAGTTATCAAGTTGATTTTATATCATCTGAATATAAAAAAATGATTCAAGGTAGTTGTATGAGAAAAGAGGATAATGATAGAATAAATAATCTATTAATATACTATCAAGACCCAATAAGAGGATTCCAATTTTATCTAATTCTATAAATTATGATGAATTAAATGATAATGATTTTGGTGATATTATGAGTTTATTTAAATATCACAAGTTACATCTTGATTCACGATTATTTTTTGAGGAGATGAGTATGGTGGTTTGTTTTGAAAATATTTATTCAAGCATGATTATATTTAGTTTTTCGAGGTTTTAACTCTAACAAAAATATTAAGCTACAAAAGAATATAAATATTATATATTTTATATGTATTAGAGGAATATTAAATGTTTATTTATGGTGATAAGTTTATTCATCTTGATAAGACTGAGCCCATTGTAAAAGAAAATTTAATATCTTTTTATTTATTTAGAGTTCATTCATTGAGTAGTTATTCATGTTGTGAGTTTAATGATGATGATAAGATTTAAATAATTTAGTGATAAATTTTATAAAGATATTTTTAGATATGATAGTAATGAAATACTTCTGTAAGTATAAAGAATTTATGTTGGTTGGGACAAATGAGAAGAGAGTGAAAGTAGAGGGAATTCTTGGAATTTCATAACAAATGATAAATAAGATACAACAAGAAATTTGAGATTCGGGAGCACTCCCATGTCTGACAATGTTGATAAAAATAAAGAGATATAATAGTAATTTAATTATATAGGGAAATTATATACTAAAATTTAGAGAATATATTCCCTGGTAATCTATATATTAAGGGAACATAAAAGAGAAAAAGTTTGGGTAGTTTGATAACATAGAGGTAAACCATGAGTGGAAAATTAAAAAATATTACTGGTGAAGAAGAAGTATCAGATACACAGATAAAGCTATAGATATCTTGTGTATCAATGATAATGGATAAGAAGAAGAATAATATATTTCAATGATTTGACATGTATTCTAATGATGTGAAAAAATGAAGAACAAGATTAGGATTGATCGATTATCCATGCATGTTTTGATCATTAGATAAAACAATTAAGTGACTGAGTGATAAGGACAGGTGAAAAAGATTAATGGAATATCATTGAACTGGTATTTGAATAGTGAAAAAGTTTCAAAGTATCTTAGAAGACATTATATAATTCAAATAAAATACCTATTGAGATAAATAAAATATGTTTTATTGATGTATAAGCATATTATAGAGAACTAATGATCATCTTCTATAAAGGTTCCAAACTATACACTTACATATATATGGTGGGAAGATATAAAAACTACAAAACATATGGTATGCATAGGTTTAATGGTGAGAATATATTAATATATTGAGAATCTGTTTAAGATGTTCAGTGAGACTCTATCTAGAGAAGTCATGGGAGATACTAATAGGTGTATACATGGGGTGACTGTATGTTGGTGTGAGAAGAACCAAAAATTGTATTCAATAATGAATTATAGTGGATAATCCACTATTTGATTGAATAACCTATCATGGAATTGAGTATACATTTGATCTAAATAATATAAAAATATTATTTCCACTCTATACATTCTTTACATGAACTGTATGCGGTATGATTTATTATGTATCTTTAAATATATCCATCTACACAAACTGGAAAAAATGGTTAAATTTAAAATGGGTAAAAAATTGAATTTGGTAAAAAAAATAAAAGAAACACCGGATTCACCCCTTGTTAGGTGTCTTCACCAATGCTATAGGGAATTTCAACAGATATTAGAACTAATGTTATAACTAATTTGATCTATTTATAAAGACCAACTAAATTTCATTTTAATTAATGAATTTTATATTTTCGATGAATAAATATCATCCTCATATGGATAAGTATGATTATATACCTATTAGTATAGATTATTATGTCTCTGCCCAAAAACTGAAAATGTAGTTAAATAAGAACACAATGGGGATGAGTAAAATCATGTAGATATTATAATGAAAACCACTAAATTTAGGATGTTATAATGGTAATTAGTCTAATAAAAACTGGTGATAACAAATAATCAAAATTATAGAGATAATGATATGAAAAATATGAAGAGATTGTAAATGAAAAATCAATTGTCGATATTATTATGACATAAAAAGTACCCAAAAATGGAACCAATAGAAATTTTATATACATACTGACACATAGTATGGGACTGCATGACGAAAATTCATATCTATATTTTGATGGTAATGTAATGGAAGATTCCATGTCAAGAAAACATAGAAGATGCAACACCCTATAAAAATGGAGAAAGATTTGAAAGAAACAACCTCACTTTATAATGATAACATTTCATTGATAAAATAAAATATTAAAATAATATTTATTAATATGTATGTTTTTAATGATGTTATTACTGATGTTATCTATGAATTATAAAATATTTACATTCTAATTTTAAATGTTAAGGATACACAACTGGTTGTGAAAGAAAATATGATTTAATATCCTGAAAAATCACTATAAAAGATTGGCATGACACCTGATGAACAAAATAGTATGTGATTAGGAATAAAATATAAGGCCTGTTGAGGTAGAAAAATATTCTATTAACATGAAGTGATTAAAATTAAAGATAAAACAAAATGAACTAAAATCAGAATAGGATTGGCCTACCCAAATAATTGAGAAGGGAAATGGAACCAATCAAGTATCTGTTGCATTATCACTCAAAAGGGTCTCATTCTACTATTACAGAGAGTGTTAAAACATGTGATGTAATATCTACCTCATGATATTTGTGAAATATGACTCCTATTCCTAAAAGATATTCAATTACTAAATATGTTTTATCAACTAATTCTATACAAAATTAAAGTTATATAAATATATGGGTAGTTAAAAATGATTTATAACACACAAAATTATAAATACCATATTTGGGAATGTGTACAAAATGAACCTCCCAAAACGGGTCCCAAAAAAGAGGGTAGTATGTTCCAAATTATAATACTACATAACTAGATAGAATACTAATTAATAGAATAAAAAGATGATTTTTAGTTATTTCTATTGCTATAGGAGGTATGTCATGGATAAATATATTTGAATCACTTGAAAGTTTTTTTGATTGTCACAAAATTCAAGACCACACATATAATGAATAATTTTATGTTCCAACCAGTCACATACCTCATATAAATTAATGAATAACACCGAAAAGGTTATATAAGAAAGAAAATAAAAAATCATTGGGGTATAATAATAAAAACGTTCCACTATGTAGACCAAAAGTTTCAAAAATATTGATGAGAATGGCATACTCATCAATAAAAAAATTAAATATAATGGAATGAGTGCACACATCATGGACTATTACATGTTGTTTATGAATAATAAATAGAAAATAAAAAAATTAAAACCCAAAATAAAATCCATCTAAGATAGAGATAGAAGGATTGAACTAATTTATTACAACCTAAATAAAGATTTTATGATGCTTCCCAAGGAGGGTTATTTTAAATCTGATGAAGAGATGTGTGGTAGGTCTAAATTGTATGGTCATTTTTCAATCACATGTATGATATGTCTTCCGAGCCAAATAGAACTTATAAACCACGATGGAAACAGACCAATTGATTGTAGTTATATATTTCTTAATATAAATATGAATTCCACAACAATAAATATAGTTAAATAAGAAAAAATAATAGTTTTGTTGTATGTACATCCTATCTCAAAGAGAACAAGATACAAAAGAAAACTAAAAAGAATAAATGTTCTATAGTGATAAAATTGAAGAATCCATTTTTTGGTAATAAAAAACATAGAAATAAAAAAACTCTTTTACAAAATGACATATTAATTTCTGAAATATAAACAGGATTCTAAAATTAATAAGACAAGCCACATTAGAAATACTATAAATAAGTATCTTGGGTAGAGAAATATGTTTTTACCTCATGTCTATAATAGATGGGGGGTGAATACCACCTTATTCCAAAATCAAATATTCTTTTTATTAAACTATTTGAATTGATAGTGATGTTCTAAAGATGGATGTGATACATATACGTCTCAGATTTTCATCCAACATGGTGTTATGAAACATAAACTTCTATTAATTTTTAATCCATATCCATTTTCTACTAGTTTTATAAATATTTAGAGCTTATTTATGGAAGAAAATAACCATTGTGAATTACTAAATAAACTATCCATTTAGGGGGGTCTATCAAAGAAGTCATGAATTCTCGATATTTGTCATATTTTCATGAATCTATAAATATATATAACCATATAAAAATATATATAATGAGGTTTTATACTCTATATCTTAGCTCTATTATGGTTTATTATTTTAATAATTATCAAGTAGATGTGGTTTTTAAACAAAAGGGAGAAGAACCAACTTTCACATGAATGTTCCTTATGTTGTTTCTGAAATTGAGTGTAGGTTTACAAAGTTTATTTTAAAATATAGTGTTATAACCCTATGAATTATAAATAAATATGGTACCACATTAATAAATGTGATTGGGATACTTTGATTCTTTTGTTAACTCACTCTTGTTTTCTAAAACGGGTTATCCCATGTTGAGGTATAAATGACTTAATTATTTCAAGTTGGTTAGAAAATGATGTGGTGCCTTCATTTTCTCAATGTTAGTGAAAAAAATTTCTCAATAAAGTGAGAAAATATGGAAATGAAAATTAATAAAGTGAAGATGGTTCATGAAAAAAGATGAGTATGTGGGAGGAAATTTTTTCCCTATGAAGGTCTCCCCATGTATTGATTTTCCGAATAAGGTGGAGATAAAAATGATTTCAACTTTTTTTTCATTATGGGTGGGAGGAAAAGTGATTGTATTATGGAAAATTCACATGAATCTCATGTTTTTTGAATGTTCAATGTATTTAAAAAATTCAATGGGGGGATTAATGTTCCCATATGTTTTTGTTTTTGTTTGTTGTTAATGTGCAGGTCAATATATGGTTATAATATAACATAGTAGGGGGATTAGAGATCGTGATGGGGGGAGCTCATGGCACTATTCCCATTTCCTGATGTAAAAAGCAACTTCAACGGTCCCTCCATCATACATGTAGGAGGAACCATCCTCATTCTCCAAGGGTACACAGTCTTCCTTTTCCCCCTTTCCAAACCCAAGATGATCCATCTGTTTCCAAAATGTTCTCTACACCCGAAGGTCCCTGATTTGTACAATGGAAGACCTAACCTACCATTGTCGCTCGCAGAATTCTTTGAAGCTTCGGCTTTGCTCAACTGGACTTTGATTACTCATTTATCACGGAAATGTCCATTGGAGGATGCATTCCTAGAAGTTTCTTTGGTTCATGGAATCTTCAGGAACGGGATATTTTTGGTTTACTCAACATCAAAAACATAATGGTGCACTTTCCGCCGGTGGAATACTTGATCATGGCACGGTCGTGCATGCCTCACAGCTATAACATGTCCATATTTTACATACATAGATGGACATATGACTAACACATGAAATTGGGCTCCCCTATGGTAGCGATTTGGGTGAGTTATTTAACCTAGCTATGACTTTCTCGAATCCGTCGATTATTAGGATGGTGGGTAATATTGTTGGAAGGTCTCTGTATCTTGATAGTCGTACCAAAGTTTTTTGTCATCCGGTCAATCCAAGGGTGTATGTAAAGGTCGATGTTTCTAGAGATCCCCCAGATTTTGTTTTGATCACTATTGGAGAGGAATACCGTTATAAACAACAAGGTGTGTATGAGTCTTGGATGGATTTTCGTTCTTCTTGCAAGGGGTTTGGCCACTCGGCGAAGGTCTGTAGACATCGGTTCAGGCAGCATGGGGTTGGGGCTAGTGGTGTGGATGTGTCCTCGTTTCAGGGTCAAGGGGAATACAGATTGATAAAGCAGTGCATGGTGATCCCCGTGCTGGGTGGAAACCATTACAAATGCTGGATATAAAGTTGGTTGGAAAAGGTAAGACTCTTGATAGAGGACCCAAGCCTGGTCTGGATGTGCGGCTTAAGGAACCTTCACCGGGAGGTGTCACATATAATCATAGAAAACAACTGGGGTGCTGTTTCTTGGTGTTTTTAGGAGTGCGAGAGGTTAGCAGGCTATGGGTAGACCACATATTCAAGAGAGGGTCTACCCTCTTCTACATCTGAGATCCCAAGCAATGGAACTCCAGGTCCTTTATATGATTTAGTGGAAGTGGCCAATATAGAGAAGGAAAGTGGAGTATCACTGGTTTTCTGAGGTCCAAAACACAAGGGTTTATACCACTATTGAAGGCAGTAATTTCTGGGAAAGGTCATCAAGAGGATTGAGTTTGGGAGGACCTAATACGAATATCCATGTTTTCAATAGTTTTAAGTGTCTTGAGGTTGATGAAACAGGACTTGATTTGGATGGGGTAAAACTCAGGACTGTACTATTAAGGAGGTCATGAAAATACATCCTCAGGCATTGATGTGTAAGGAGGTTCATGATGATATTATCAATGGTTAGATCATGTTGAAAGAGTCTAATGATGTGGTGCATGAGATGGATGGTGTTCGGTTCATGCCATCCTTGGAAGGGAAGAAGGGGAGTCATAAGGGGATGAAATATTACTTCAACTTACCTCTTCTCATGGAGACACTATCAGCAAAGAAATTTAATGACAAATAGTTTCAAAACATGGAAAGGAAGGTTTTATGGATGAACAATCCTTGTATTTTTTTCATGAGCTCGAAAGAAGAACCTTTGGAACAAGTTTTGTATCTCAACGCAACTAAAGATGAATTCGCTAAATTGATGGGGAGACCACTAAGGATGTCCCTAAATGAGGAATAATATGTGTGGATAGATAGGCACAACTCGATATTAGAAGGGGTATTTAATCATGGGAAAATCATTCTTGATGAGTATATTTAGACATGGGACAATTTGTCCATCATATTAGAGGATCTTCTTACGGATACACCTACCTCTCAGATCTCATATATTTCCTCTAAATTGTTTAGGGAAATGGACTCGGGTAAAATCAAGTTAATCTTTAATGACTTTGGTTATGTTTTGGTTGATGGATGGATTGAATAAGAGTATTTCTTGTATGTGTTGTGTCTTCTTCTAGATTCCATTTTCTTGGTGCTGTTGTGACATTTGATTATTTGTTTCTAGAAATCAACTTAGATCTACTTCCAAAGGGGAGCTGAGCATCGAGTCTTCAACAGTTATGGCCTTTTGGACTTGGATGTTTGAGAGGGTATGACATCTTCATCAGTTTCATGCCTATGCATTTTTTCATGGGAAATCTTGCTAAAGGGTTCGGTTTGGTGAAGTCTTGTAGTCAAGGAGCATTAACTAGGGAGGGTTAGATCATGTAGATTGTTCTGGTTTTTCTTCGCTTGGGTAGTTTTGTTACTTTCTTTAGAGGCTTATCGGTTCCTCACTGTTCCTATAGAAGTGTTTTATAATAAAAAGTAATTTTCAGTTAAGTCACTATATGTCGAGTATTAATGGTTGATGAAATATGAATCATTTTAACAAAAGGAATCCATGAGATCTTCCTTGGAATTATTGGAAATAATGAAGTTTGGTTTAACATTAGAGTTACAAAAGATATTTTATGAGGTGAAAATTGTGTTTAGAAATGATAAATTCATTATTAGTATCCCAATCATAAAAAGATTGATTGTAATGCTCCCCATTTCTTTTAAAATTATCATGACTATGTATGTGATATTAAAAATAGGTAATAGACAAGTGAATTGGTTTTTGTAGGGAATATATTGATGATGTTTTTATTACAAGTTCCTAGAGATAAGTATTTGGATATTTTAATTGCCAAGGTGTTGGATAAGACATCCTAGTGTTTTATAATTTTTTATAGATAAAATAAAATTTTACCAAACATTGAAGAAGGTTTCTAAAGGTATTGGAATTAAATATAAAATTCTCATATCCATTTTATGAATTCTATAAATTTTTAGTTGAGATAAGAAAATATAGAATAGGCATCCAATGTATGAGTCATGTAGTGCTCCGAATGAGACAATATTTTTTTCATATATTTCATTACATAATGAATGAGTCATTGGATAAGGCTCTATTTTATCTATCCTTTTCAAATATTTTATTATGAGATGTGTATGTGTGATGTTTTTTTGCATTGTGGCATGCAATAGTTAGTGAAGAATTAGAAATCTACAGACAGAAATATGAGATTTCCATATTGAACGTATAGAGAGTAAATTATTCATGATGATGATTAGACTTCTATTAATAAATAAAAAAATCACAAATGAAGTGTGATACATGAATTAAATATTGTTGTATATGATATTCAAGTTTATTTTAAGAAGATCAAATAATGTTATTGTTTTTAGATCCTTTTTAATGTGTGAAATATAGAAGTTTTATAAATATTTTACTCCATTTAAATATATTCAGATAATTCTTTAGATGGTAAAAAAAAGGAAAAAATATCACAAATGAATGAGATTAAGTGATCAAATCATGGTTTCAGTTTGAGTTGTGAAATAAAATTAAATATCAATGCTATTTCATTGAATATTTATATTAGATAATTATTGTGTTTAATATATTTTATCTAAATATTACAAATAAGTCTTAATTCAAGTTGGTTTTCTCTAAAAATAAAAATATAAGTAGATGAATTTAGGAGTAAATTATAAATCTTCAAGATAAAGCCTCCAAATCTGTATTTATATATAAATGATGAGAAAATAAATTACCATGAGTTTGATATTTTACATATTTTATTTAAATTTCCAAAGTCCCATTATGATTCTAGATGAATTTGTAGAGAATATTAGTATAGTGGGGTGTTCTGAAAATATTTATTCAAGAATAAATTTGTTGGGTTTTCAAAAGTGATCAGTCTAATATATTGATATAGGCTAGATAATAATATTTGTACTATATATTATTTATATTTTATGAATATTAAATGTGTATTTAAATTCTACGATTATAGAAATATATAGGAAATCCATATTGGTATAAAATGAACTAAGATATCTATTTAGTTTTTTATTTTTATACTATGAAAAGTTTTTTCTATCCCTATGTTGAATTAATAATATGAACTTTATATTGTTTTGTGGGAAATGAAATATGTATATTTTTAGAAGAGGAAATGTTGAGGCAATGTTTTAGAATAATCTATAATAATTTTTAGTGAGGAAAAATTATAAGTGTGAAAAATTTGATGTCACTCCTGGAATTTACTAAGAGATAATTGTTGAGGGACAAAATAATCTTGAGATAGTTGAGCACCCACATATATAGAATAGGGGAATGGTTAAATAGTGATCATGAAAAAAAACCATATGAGGTTATTTTATATAAAAAAATTATATAATACAATTTTTTTGAATATATATATAGGTAAAATAAAAGGGAAATAGTGTATATGTAGTTCAATAAATTAGAGATGGACTGTGAGAAAAGAAAAAAGATCGCTCGAATTCTAGTGGGAATCTTCCAAGAGGTATCCTGTGAGAAAAATTAAATTTTTTACATAGTGATACTATGTCGTGGATTTGTAATCACCAACCATATTAATCAATAATTTCTTATTGCAGAGAATCCATGACTGGGATGAATTACCAATCCTAGTAAAGAGTAGGTCTTTGAGTTGAAACGTGAAAAAAATATCACATGCACCCTTTAATTAATTTACTTCCATTGTATATGGAATTATTTCTAGGGTAAATTAAAATAGATACATATTAAATAAAAAAATTATGTTATAAAGTTGGTAGTTCTCAAAATAATTTTGAATCTAGTGTAAAATAATAGACACTTAATTCACCCCCCCCCCCCAATTTGGTGTAGGCACTAATCTAAATAGACTATTAATACAAGATCAACAATAACTTTTTGGAAACACAATTTCTTAAAAAAACATTTTATGCATAATTTTTATTCATTATTCATCACTAGAAATAGCAGAATTGACATTTATACTTTCCTATCAATCAAATCTTTCACACATACAAAATTTTATTTCTATTATCCTATAAATTCACCTTCTTCTTATTCAACTTTATAATGTGTTTCATTAAGTTTAAATCTGATATATAATTCATTATTTCATTCTTCTTGTAATAAATAATATACAGATAAATACTACAGTTTGGATGATATTGATATTAGATTTTAATGGACACCACGATTTCAAATTCTCACTATAAAAAAATAAGATTTACCACTTTCCACTAACAAGATTTTAGAAATCTCCCTGAGACATTGATGATTACATTAAGAATAATTGTTTTTAAGGGGTTTAATGTGCACTATGCTTCTGGAAATTCACATACATCTCCATATACAGCTTAAAAATCATTTTTATTCATTTTTAATCACTTGAAATAGCTGAATTGAACTTTTCCTCTTATATATCATTCACATATTCCACACTTACAAACTACTATTCTTATTATCCTAATAATTCATCTTCTTATTATGAAACTTCATAATGGGTTTCTTTACGTTTAAACCAAATATATATTTCATGATTTCATTCTTATTGTAATAAATACTATATAGATAAATACTAATATTTGGATGATATAGATATTGGGTTTTAATGGACACCATAATACAAATTTATCACCAATCAAAAAATAAGATATATTATTTACCAAAAACATGGTTTTAAACATCTCAATAAAAAATTTATGATTACTTTAGGAAAAACCATTTGTATGGAGTGTAAAATGCTTTATACTCACAGATATTCACATACTTCTCCAAATTCTCTAAAACAATTTTACATCTATATTTAGTTACATCATTTCAGAAAAACCACTTTGGGGAATAACTTTATTCGTTTTCAACATATCATTTAAAGATATTAACATTATTAAATGATTTGGGTGTGTGCCTCATAAATATGATGCATCTGATTAGAGTGAAATCAATCATGAATAAGGTAATTTATTTATTTCCACCCATCGATTTATCTCTCATTGGTCAATAAATATCCACATGATTATGTTTTAATGGATAAATACTTTTAATGTAAATAATTCATGGTCTTTCCCTAATGACATGTTGTGAATTCCCACTATATTTCTCTCTTTATGAATGAAACATCAAAATTATTATCTTAATGATTATTTTTATTCATTAAATTTTGACCAATGTGGCTAAGGTGTCAAATCCCTAACTCATTCCCACCATTCATTCTCATGTAATATGAATTTCATATATTGACTATGTAAAATAAGTTTTTTTCTCTATTACAGTTGAGTTATAACACATACACCCTTTAATATCTTTATAACACATCCATATTTATAAAATATCACATGATTCCAAAAATTACATTGTTAAGAAACGCTTTGAGTGTTTTGTTTCAAACCATTAAAAAAGAATGTTCTCGTGGACTTCAATTTATTTGACTAATATCTATCTATAAAAATACCAGGGTTTTATATAATCTATCATTAACCAATGTAACAAATAATTCTCTAAACATCCCAAAAAATTAAATAATCTCATATCACCAGTTGTTTAGAATGGGAAACCACTATGATGTATCTATGGGTGATTCCATTGAAATGAATTCAATTAAATTTCATAAAAAATTTCTTCTCCCATACATTGTGCATATTATTATTATAAAATATTTGAGCACTATTTATAAAAAATTGTGATAGAAAAATGGTTAATAATTCCTCATCAATGTAACCTATCTAATAAATTTTTTCAAAAACATCATTTAGAACATGAAATTAATTTTTCTCATGGAATTGTGAAGATTTATGTTCATTATATACTTTTATTTTTTATTTTGGATAACACCCATATAATCCCTACATTAGAGTATTCCTATAATTTTAATAATATCATTCAACTTTGGGATTTTTGAATCCTTTGAAATCTAAACCCCCCAAAAATTGATGAAGTGATTGCAGATAAGAAATATGTTCACCAAACAAATTTTTTCTACTTGAAATTCCACTACCTATATTAGATGAAGTGATTGATGTCATATTTACCATAGAATCCATATTATGGGTCATTTTCTAATTTACCTAGTCATAAATTTTGAAACAATACATGTGTCTATTATCAAAAATGTATATTATACTAATAACTAGCTTATGGAAATCGAATAACTAATTGGAACATTCAGACTCAACATAAGTAGAAAACCATTATCCTTTAATATTTTTTGAATCTATAATTTATACATCAAACATGAAATATCCCATTGAAACACTATCATCAAAAAACAATTAATTTCACTAAATCAATACAATTTTAAGGGATCAAAATCAATCTTCTAGAAGCCTTTATAAATATTCAACCCATTTTTTCAATAAATAAAATAGACTACAAAACACAACTGTAATATATAACTTTCGATATATCCATAACACCCTAGTACTAATGTTTTCTTCTTAGAGAACATCATTTTATAATCTTACTAAAAAAACTAACTAGAGGATCCCAATAGTATTTCAACAATATATTAAATCTAGGACTCGATAA
Organism: Viscum album; assembly: GCA_963277665.1. Taxonomy (NCBI): domain Eukaryota; kingdom Viridiplantae; phylum Streptophyta; class Magnoliopsida; order Santalales; family Viscaceae; genus Viscum; species Viscum album. The sequence continues at coordinate 1,105,515,401 of OY728126.1, forward strand.
ACTACTCACTATATTTGTTTATAATTAATCCCATATACTACTTGATTGGGAAAAGTAGTAAATCAGTCCCAGAAATACACAACGTCTATTCAATACTTCCCTGCAAATAAGTCTTTAGAAATGTGAAGTATAGGAACCACAAAAACCACATTGATTTTCCATCCTTTTGGTTTAATATTATTCATATCCTTAATTCTATGAAAGGTGTATAAAAAATTAATGCCTGAAACAAACATATTGGAAACACAATCACAACACACATATGATTACTTGTCTATGACCCCAATCCTTGTTGGTCCTTCGATTTCAATATTAGACCACAAATATTCCCCAATTCGGTAGATTTATAATATATTTATCAATATAAATATAATTATTAATTACCTATATCTATAATTTTTATATTATAGATATTACGATATCAATAAAACTAGAAAAATCACATTGAAATCATTAATCTGTGTAACCTAAACAAATGATGTATTTTTCTCCCACTACATTTTATCCTAGTTACAATCATTCTAAGATCCAACTATTTTTTATAGAACCTTTTTATACAAAAACAATATTCTTAAATTCATTCCTAGTGATTCCGAATCCATTAAATTCTTCATCATTGCCCTTTTGAAAGAATCATTCCCTTGACTTTGGGTTTCCCCTATTTTAGCATTTTACATGTTTATTGTATATTTTATAAAAAATTATCATGAGATAGATAAATCAATACTACCTCCATACATATATTACTTCTATAATATACTTCTCAAACTCAAATAGAAAATCCATAAACCTCGTGATATGTTTTTTTCCAACCTCGAACCCTAACATCTGGTACTTTTGTTTATATAAACAAATAACTAAAAGAACCATCAATATACTTTTGATGAATTTTATTCCCATGGATCCACCACAATATTTGGGAAATATCAATTAGATATGAGATTTCACATATTGATATCTTATGATTCTTCTAGTCCAGTGTCCTTATTACTATAGGAAAACACCTACAACATTTTTTTGAAAACACTCTCTGTATTATGAGTCACTCTTCCACCAGACCATCATCAAGTCCCCTAAAATTCACTAATGTTATTAATTGATATGTTTTAAAAAATCTTTATAAATTTTTTTACTGAAACCAACACCCCCAATGTCATTTTTATTAACCAGTGAATATATATTGTACAATAGACATCAGATGAAAAAAAAACTAGAAGTATACAATTTCCTATTCACTGATGTCTCCACATCCAGAGAAAGAATCCAACCCAATGATTCTGAAGGATCTTACATCCGAGTTCATTCAATAGAAAAACTAATTTTACCATCATTTTCATAAATTTTATGATTTATATGCTTGTTCCACAACCTCCATCTTCTTGTATTTTTATTCATAGACATTAAATGCTCCATAAAAATATATTTTTACAGAATCAATGTTTCAGGATTCAAACATTCCTAACCATGGGGATCACATTATGAATCACATTCCTTCCATAAATCAGAATCCATTTTCGTCGAAGGTTATCAAATCAATATTCTGATTAAATAATACCATGTATCATTCCAAAATTCCATTCCTTATTTGGATAGAACCACAACTTCTCCAATGACATCATGATTTTTGAACCAAAACATATCCCCATTTTTTAAAATGTAAATTTTTGACAACTTCAAAGTCAACTGAACAAACTAATGTTACCAGATGAACAATTTATATATGGGACGGTTACCCCTTTCATCGATAGAATTTTGGGAACCTTCCTAACCTGAAACCTCTAGTAATAAATCACAAAATTCTTGTAGTACTGACTTGTTCTAGATTTTCATTTTTTTGTAAAAAATATGTAATAGAGGAACAAAATAAATATATTTAACTTGATATTCCACCACCTAAACTTGATCAACTAATTACTTATGAACATAACATTTATTCCTACATCTAATTCATGAAACAACTCACTTGGTCATTCCATGTAAAACAATAATTGTTATTCTAATCATGAAATCTACATCAACTAACAACATGATTGTGACTCATTAACAATCATTTAGAACATAAAACCTCACTAGGGTTACCAAAAAAACCTCCTCCAAATTTTGAATCCACTATAGTAGAAGCATCATACTAGGCCTAACCCATCGCAATGTTATCCTTTAGAAACAATGGATCCCAAAAAAAAAGTAAAAACAGAATGTGACAAGGCTTTTATTTTGAAATATTTATGAGTTCTTCCAACCACATTCATAATTAAAAATTTGATAATCTAAACATGCCTCCAGAGGAAACTATCATGGAGTACATTTGATATATATAGAAACAAAATTACTAAATTATATTTCAAGTGAATATCCATTTAGAATCATTTTAAAAACATGAAAAAACAAATCAAAGATTCTCCTAACCAATCAATCATTTCATGAAATGATAAACATCACAGCTGATGTATTTCAAATCAATATTTGACACCAATTTTTGGGGAAACACACAACATCGATATCCATAAGATATAAATTATAATTAATACATCCACCATGAATAAGTATCCAAAACTGGGAAGTCCATACACCTCAGTCACCACTTTGATCTATGCTCCTCTTAGTTATAGTCACCTAATAGAATTCATTCCATGGAGAGAGAAAAAAATACATGAATGAGTTTATCACAATAAAACAACAAGATCAACAGACATTTTAATACATGTACATAGAAAAAAGGTCATAACCTTGAGTATTATCTCTAGTTTCAGCTTCAATATGGAATGTTACACCACAAATTTTATAGACTCCTAATCGATTTATATACATTTTAAAATTATTTAATCCAAAACTGATATTTTCTATAAAATTTAATCATAAAATATTATAAATCATTGGATTTAAATTTATATATTTATATCATCTTATTTTGAGTGATCTATCCCTAACATCTTCCTCATATGTCATATTTTGGAGGCCTCATCTTGTGGTGGTTAATGTTAATTTACATAGAGATGGAATTAAAATTTCACTATAATTATGTTTCCTATGAAACCCTATAACTAAAATATCATACCATTGAGATCAGATCCCCTTATTATGTTGAAAAAATATATGAGATATGTTTCCCTTGAAATTTAATTCATATTCTTTATTTTCCAAACTACAAGGTGAAGTTTTTGTAATAAATTTGTATGAATAATCCCAATTTTCTCACTGGTATATTTCCAAAATCACATCTCCTCCCTCTATGTTTCTCAAAAATTAATTTATAGGGTCTATTTATGGTTTATCTAATTAAAATATCACAAATAATGTTAATCCTCTCATTATCAACACATAACGCTATAGGTTTTTGGATGTTCATTTTACACCATGGGGTGATATATAAATTTAAACTACTATAATTTATAGATATTCAAATTTAACTATACAAAAATAATAGAAAAAACTTATTATATGATAGTGTACAATTTCATTTACCAATGAATTTTTAACCTATTGTTATAGGTGCATGAGGTCACCTTTCATTTTTCAAAATGAATCCCATTACTACCCCCACCCCCATTAATATTTTCTTTTTTTAGGTTTTCCTTTGATAATACATCTATTATAAGGAGACTCATAATACATCCATTATACGAAGACTCATCATTATACATCAATTATACATCCATTATACATCCATTATACATCCATTATACGAAGACTCTTCATTCTTATAATGATTATTAAGTTAAATAATTAAGATATATTGATTATATTTTATTTTTATCTTATTATATACCCATATTTTAGCATTTTTCATGTGCTAGATTGTGAATAACATAGCCTAATAATATAAATTTCGTGTTTCTAGATTATGTAGTAAAATAAACTATTAGTTCAAAAAAACCCATTTCTATTTTATTGTTTAAATTAATATATAACCTTGTGTTTATTAGTGAAAATGAATTAAACCATATTTCTTAAACATGGAATGCATATTTAATTTTATAGACAAACCATTGGACAAATAATGATCATTTAAAACCATCATTTATATATATATATTTATTAACCTATATGTTTTATATATATTACAAGATGATCGCATGTTTTATTAATACTCTCATAATCCTTTAGAGAAAAATATATATTTTTCATCCAACATGGATATTCTAAATTTGAGAAATAATATTTATTATACTGATCCCCACATTGGTAGAATATTAAAATTTAATGAATTAATTAATTTATATCTTTGATAATGTACTCATTCTCTCACCAAGGAGTATTAATGTTTTTCCAGTTTTGGATTGATATTTTTTCGAAATTATATTGAAAATATGATGTCTATTGAGAAATTACAACCTATCATACTTCAATATTATCATGAAAATACCTGAAAAATTAAACTCCATAACCTTGATCCTATATTGAAAAAAACTATCATTTCTCTTAGGTCGATTTCTAATTTTATTCATGTTTTTTTCTTCCAATTGTAAGGGTATATGGTTTTTTTTGTAATATCATAATTCCTGAATATATTTTCTATATTTACAAACATTTCCCTTAAGTTATAAATATCCATCTAATTATCTTAGTATTTTGATATCATGTCATCAAAGTGTAATTACTGTTGAGAAATTTGGAAATGATGTATTTGGTAAATAGTGAAACTAATGTCCTTAAACTTTTATTTTCCATTACATAATCCAATGTTTTAAATGAATTCTCTTATTTATAGAATAATTATTTTTCTACCGCACCCTTCATGAAAGATTTTAACATTTCATATAAGACTAGTTATCCATAAACTCTTTAAAATTAAATGAATTTATTTCTATCAAGAAATCCTTTATAATGGTGTAGGAACCATCTTGTGGTGTACTGTTGAATGTTTATATCTAATATACTTGATTGTTTTTAGGGATAATACTCTTAATTCTTGTGAGAAACATATCATTTATTTCCTCCCCAATATGTGTCTCATCTCAATATCCATAAATATTGGAAAACATGAATTCCAAATCATACTAAATTAGACCTAATAAATGAAACTAAACAAAATAAAAATGGAATAAACAACATTGAAACTCGACCAACAATTTATTCAGTGAAAAAAATCAATTATATCTAAACCGACTTGAATTAACATGAAATAAATTAAATTAATGAGAATATAATAATATAACAATATATAACAAAATTGATTTTAACTATTCTTAATCAAAACAATCCAATATAAATTGAATGAAATAAAACTATCCTAAACCAAATTAGACTAATCCATTCTAAAATTACAAAACCCGACCCAAAAAAACCCAATGATAAATGTACTAAATTGATGAAACAAGAATAAAAATTAAAAAAATTGAACAAAACAGGTCTAGATAAAATTAAACTAGATATAATCCAAATAATGTGATCTATGATAAAAACATATCTATTTAGTTGGGAAATTATTTCATTTTAATAATATGCATTGAAAATATTCATAAAATTCATGAATTATATTTAAATATATTTATATTAATATAAAAAAGTCATAATAACATTGATAAAATTTGGATGTATTGTACTAATAAAAACTCAATCGATTTTCTATAGAAGTTTTATTTTTTTGTTTTCAATTTAAAATTTCTTTAGAAAAGAGGTATTATACACTTTTCATGGTTTAAATATGTTTAAAGACCTTGGTTAAGTGATGAAGATGTTATCTATCATATAATAAAAGTTATTTTTCAAACAAACTATAATGTATAGTGTCATAATAGTGAAAAATAGAATTTAGATAATAAATTGTCAAAATAAAGAAGCGGAATAAATAATTTCATATTTTATTAGTTTACATTTATTTATATTCATGAGAAGGAAATAATTTCAATGAAAACAAAATGATTTGAGTACACAAGATGCAACTGATGAAAATGATAATGTTGAGTGGTCGAACAATTAGACGAATGATGTATGGACTCATATATATTGGTAATGTTGTAAAATAAAAAATCTATAATTTTTCAATATGGCTATATAATGGTTAACCTATTTATAAAATTTAACATACTTCCAATGATTATTTTCTTACATTTTTATATAACATACATATGGGTGATAAAAATAATCCATCAAATAATTATATGTAATGGATGTTAATTGACCACCTAATTTATTTTGAAATAAAATTAATGCTTTCTAGAAATTTTGTAGCATATTCTAGGATGAAATCATGGGATTAAAATATTTTAAATAATTCAGTCCATCTCTATGGAATCCAAATAAATCTAGAATACAATCTTCTGTGTTATTTTAAGTAGTATGAAACTTTCCACGGATTTATATGCACCAAAATATTTTCAGTACTTATAAAATATCACTAAATAAATGATGTCGTGGTCATAAGAGAATTAAAGATAATTATGAGATGGTTTATACTACATATGGATTACCATGGTGGTCATTTGATGTATGATATCTTTATTTTTTAGATGATTTGAATAATATTATTTTGGGTATATCAAGTGATTGTTTTATTTTGTTTTTTATATGCTTATATCGCACAACATGTTTCGAATTTTCTTCTGAATTTATAACCAACCTTCATAGATGTGTATAAAAAATAATTAAATTTCTTTAGTATACTCATATATAATCCATTTGATCCTAGAAATTATATACATATATCTCTCTCTGTGTGTGTGTGTGTGTGTATGTATGAAACATTTAATTAAAGAGTGTATGCGGATTTGTAATTTGGATGTGTGAACATATGATTATTCTTTAAAAGACATATTTCATAAATATATAGTTTCATTAAGGATTTTGAATATATAAGATATAAATATCTTTGTAGTTTCAGTTTCATGGGAAATCATTAATATTTTTCCAATGGATCATCTATATAAGTATAAGAATCAAGGTTTTTAAAATATTTTTTTATATTGAGAAGTTACCATTGTTTAGGTCTATAAATTATTTTCTTAATAAATTGAAAGATGTTAACTTTTAGTTTTGTAAAGGCTAGAAAGAATATATGTGGATGAATTTCTCCACTGAATCCATGTATAATAAGAAGAGGTAAAGTTCCCTCTTTGATTTTCCTTTTGCTTTTCCTATTAATTATGTCATTGTTTAAATATAATTCAAATTTTAAAATAAAATGATAGTTATTTAATTAAATTATTTTAAATTTCAACTATAATTCCAAAGATTATATATGTTCTTAGTATGACTTGGTGGATTTTGGTATCAAACCAGAACTATAACTTATGTGTGTTAGTTATAATAAATATAAAGTTAACATTTATTATTATGTGATAAAATCCACAAATAAAATTAAATTTTTCGAAGTACTACATGATTTCAATATTCATGGTATCTATTCAACCAATATATCAAAATGGATCAACATAAGAGGGTTGAAAATAATTTCTTTGAAAACTCATTAATACTATCTCATTTTTTCATGAATAGATTCTAATGAAAATACATAATTTACATTCAAATAATTTAATGTTGATTGTTTTTTAAATTGGTATCTAGGTTTTAAAAGGTTGTATAAGTATTTATTAGGAATGAAGAGGCACGGTAAATTCTATGCAAGCTTGAGAAAAACATTCTTCCTTCTTTTTTCACTTATGTGATGAATAAAATGTTACATTTTCTAACTAAAATAATTATTTTACAACCTATTTTTTAATTATATGTATCCTACAAAAATAAATATGTTCACAATGAATTATTATTTCCTTAAAAATAATCACCATGATGGTTCTACTATGAAATATTAATTTTCTCTATATTGTATAGATTTTAATTAAATGTATTTGGGTGATGTGATTATGAGATGTAACGAGCCAATAATAAATGTAAAAGAGTGGCATGATATATTTAAAATCAATTTCCCATCATGTCCCCAAATATAGGGAGTTCTTAGATCATATCATTGGTGACATTGATCATTGAAGAGTGTGAGATGGAATATCACAGATCCTTGTTTATCTGTGATTTATTAGATGGCTATATCAAGTAATGTAAAATTCATATGTTTTCTAATACTAAGTAGTTTCAAATATATCTTAACTTTTAATATCATTTTATTTGTAGAACATAAACCAATTATAAGTTGAATTCATCATTCATTAACAATGAGAAAGAGATAAATTTTACATAGTAATGATTTTCTAGTTTGTTAAAAAATTAAAGTATGAGAATTATTTTAATAACAAAAATATTCATATAATTTTAATGTTGAATTATATTTATGTTATTGAGTTTCTGTATTGACTATATGTTTAAAGAAATAATTGTGTTGGTTTTTGTTCCCAATTATCTAGTTTAAGAATGCAAATCAATGTTCATCAATGCATATAAAATTTTTATAACTAATTGAGCAGTGAATATGTGAACACAACATAATGATGTTGTTTTAAATATAATGACAGATTTTTTTTCTAGGGCATTGAATAATAGTCCTAGATATGAAAAAATGACTTGTTATAAATATTTTGAGAAAAAAATGAGACTGTATTATTACTCCAATGGTCGAGTAAATATAATGATATTCATGTGATTTTATTTAGTGATGTGGAATAAAACATTTATTAATGACTACAGATTTAGAGTTATTAACATGACTCTCTTTATAGCTACCGATGATCCTTATGTTTCGGTATCAATTATAAAATAAGTATTATATGTAAAAGATCATATGAAACAAAAAGTCAGTGTCATTAGTGACATAATCTCAAAAGCTATTTTTAATTATTGTGGTGATTAATTTGACATTATTACTACCCCCATTGGTCTTTAACAATATATCTCACATGAAGACTCAAATAGTCTAATTATTAATGTTGAATGTAATATTGAATGAGTTGTGGGTAATATATATATAAAATAAATATATTCTAAGATTATTTAATTTAGAAATACTTATATCTTTTATGATGGTTCATTTCAAATTTATTTAATTTAGATTCATTTTGAAACTATAAACTCATTTTAAAAAACCATTTACAATTAAAATATTATTTTATTTAACATCTAAATTGAATACATTTTACATGTAAAATATAAAATTAGTATACCTTATTTATTTGAAAATTTTCACTAGGGATTTAAGAGTCTTTAATTTAATTATGTTTTTCTATTGTTTATAAACATAGAAAATGAAATTTCATTATTTCACTTAGTGGAATTATTGAAGGTATACATTTTATGCCTTTTTCTTCCATAACAATGAATGATTGAATTAATTTAACATTGTTTCCATGTATATTAAATAATGATGTACATTTTATTATAATTTATGAATAATAATTTTAAATTTGACTATATTTTACTAGATATTAAATGTTTAGGTGCATTTTGTTCATATTAATGAATTATAATTTCATATTTACATTTATTTATTATTTTAATTTTATTATTAAATAGTATTTTTCTTGGTTTATTCAATTTTGTTTATTAAATTCCTAAAAATATAATTACATGCGTTATAAAATTCATTTTTATTTTTAATAGACATTAATATTTTGAGATTTTTACATAACATTTCATTGAATACATGTAAAATAAATTTATAATCAAAACTCAGAATAATTTTGATTATATAGATATAATATGTATCTTATACATGAGAGGGTTGGTCTGAAAAAAGGTAAACCTATTTACCATAATGTGGCACCAATTTTGGATGACCTATATTTAAATAGGGGTTTACCCTTACTCAAAATTATCAAAACAAGCTATAGCAAGTCATGATTGAAGAAATTACACTAACCCATGGACAGAATATCTTAACCCTACATGGGTTATCTTGATGTGAGGGATATACCTTTATATGGATATGAAAAAATCAGACATACCTTTACATAGAACATAATATTTCTCCCACCTATGTGTGATAGATATAAATTTGGTTTTATCATCACATATAAATGAGTTCCTTCATAAGGTTAATAAATATTTTACAAAAACTAAAATTTTAATTAAAAAAATACTAGATAATAAAGGGTAGAATTTATTATAAGATAGTAAATTCTATATTAAATTATAAATTAATAAATTGAAGTTATTATTTCTAATAAATTCCAAAATATATTTTTTAAAATTGGAAGATTTGTTTTATTAAATTGTAAAAACAACTATAAAATAACGTTTTAATATAAGAAAACTATCATGAGAAAATGGAACAGAAAAAAAACCAAATTAAATAACTCAAAAATGACTAAATGATCGAACCTAAAAAGAATTATCTTAACATACCCAAAAGATAAAATTGATAAAACTAAATGAAATAATTCTAAAGTTACCAAATAAGCTACCCAAAAAATGAACCAAATAGCCCAATGATCAAAAAATCAAATTGAAGAAAACTTATATAAAATAGTCCAAACCAAATTGAAATAACCAACTGAAACAAAACCAAACTCAAGGTTCAATCAAATATAAATGAACCATTATGAATGAAACAAAATTGAATCAACCTAACAGAAGTGGAATTAGACAGAAATCAATATACAAGAAGAAAACCATATCATACCCATTATTAAATTGATAATTAGTATTTGTTGATTCTTTTACACCATTAGTACTACATTTCTAATTAAATTTATTTTTGTATCCCATTTCAATAAATGAAAACTATTTTTGAGATATAATGAAATAGAATTTTTGAAAAAAATTATCACATGATTTATATTGGATTCGACTTGTGGTTCTAGTTGAGAGTATTCAATTTAATATATATATCAATTTAAAATATATAATGTCATATCATTAATTATTTTAAAATTTTAATCACGTCCCCCCATCCAGGAATAAAATACTCTTCCACTAGTCATTAACTTTGATGACCATCCTACAAGTTCAAGGTGGTACTAGAGTTTCTCACAACACTCATCATACCTTATCACAATCATACCATTCAACAGATATACAATCTACCATAGCTTCTTATACCATAGGTACTTATCTGAATCATGTATATAATCTTTCTACCTATACAGTCACTACCATTTACATATAACCGTCCTCTTTATCTATCATTTCATAATCCCCATCCATATTTTCATTTTACAAAGCCTTCTGTGTTTTCACATCCATTTCTTAATTATACATTCCCATCAGGATTTTATGCCCTAGATCCTTAAACATTTTCTCCATCTCCCTCAGATCATACCAAGGATAATATGGACCACCCTAGAACTATATATGATACTAATACTTTATATCCTAGGGATCCATTAGATTCAACTAGTCAATATGGATAAGGTATCTGTATACAACCCTAGTAAATTATCTAACCACATATTTTTTTATATTATATATTTATTTAATATTTTTTTATTCTTTCATAGTTGGTTCTACTATTAAATGGAAGCATGGGTATAATAATTTTTATGAAGTGTTGAACCAATAGACACATGTCATGGTTTATTAAAACGAATGAAATCAAATTATTGGTAAAATTGGGATATAATGTAAGAGTTTTATGGTAACGGTTTCTAAATACTATGATATCATTCATGTGAAACCAATTTACTAGAGTCACCATGAAAATAAAATAAGCAATACTTCATGGTCTTGCATTTGGACATGAAAATATATGAGATTAAATTTTATATAATTATGATAATTTTATAAATTAATATTCTATATCATGTTCTCTATAATTTTTCCAATGGTGATGGGATAAAAAAATGATGAACAAAGTGAGTTTTCAAAATAATATAAGTGTGAGCTTTATAATGAATGGGGTGGTAAATTTGAAAAATATTTAGAGGGTATACTGACCTTCAATGACTGCCTATTAACATAGTACCAAGAAATTATTTCTTATTGGAAGAGTGTTGTGTTTAAGATATTATTCAAATTTATTTCTTTTTCAATTTAAAGAAACTAAATTTTTTATTAATTTGTCAATATTTATTGTTTTTTTTCAATATTTAAATCACAAAAAAATAATGAAATAGAAAAAGGATTCTATGAGGTATGTCCACACTTCGTGGAAAACTACCATGTCAGAGTATAAGTGAAAATTTGTATTTATCATGTGCCACTGATATGAAATAAATAAAAACACAAATGAATCAAACCAAATAAAACAAATAACATCATACATGACTCAACAGGAATCAAACAAAAGTGAATTAATGAAAATTTATCTTAAATAAAACCAACCAAACAAAATTTGAAACAACCCACTATATCATGGAAGAACTAACCCGTACCAAATCAAATTGATATGAATTATCCAAAATCATACTAAACTGACATGAATTGATCTAGATATTCATAAAATGGAAAAAAGATACTTGAAATAGATAGAATAATCTAAAATGTGTTTAAGTAAAATGATTAGATCAAGCATGAATAGAATAAAAATGGGCCAATCAGATCTATGCATAATGGAATGAAATATAAATGAATTGAAATGAATTAAATGAATAAAATTGACCTTAAACTAATCATACTAAACTGAAACAAATAAATTTGAATTAAAAAATAAAATTATTAATAGTCACTTGTAAATTATAATCAATTAATAGTTTATAAACAAATTAAAAAAACTCTAAAAATAGTTTACAAAAAATTTCTATATTTTAGAAGAATTAAAATAAGTTATTTTAATATTTTTGAAGCTATTTATAAATATTATTTAAAATGTTTCAAATAAATATTCAAACTATTTGTAAATAGTTTTTCAAATCATTACACAAAAGTCATATTAAGAAATTTAAATACTACTTATTGTTGAACCAAACGGTTAAATGTGAACATAACTATTTACAAATATCAATATTTATTTATATATAATTTCTATATTTAACAATTGAAACTCAAAATGAATAATATTTTAAATATTTACCACCCAAAACCTCCATATTCCTAATTATTCCCAACAAAACTAGTAAACTCAACTCCAAAAACCATAGTTATCTTCTTTGATAAATCCTAATAACATATAAATCATCTATTCTAGATCCAATACCCTTACATAAATCCAAAATCACCATAATTAAATTGATATGACCATTATAATCTTCACAAAAATGATTAAATTAAAAATAACCACCCAATATGAAAATTCAGAAATAATTTCATTCATGGAAACCATTTATAATGGTTTCATACAAAACAAACTATTCCCTACCCTATCTCACACATTATAGCCAAAATCAATACTATTATTCTACTTGGCATTGAATTATATAATTTCATATTCAAATAAAATATAACCTAATTAATTAATCACATGTAAAATACAAAAGACCCATTTAGATCATAAATGAATGATACCATAGATAGAAAAAAAAGAATTAATTCAAAAACTCTAAATAGATAACCATTAAAACAATGGTTACTACCACATTAAAGTTGAAATCTTTGATAAAACATTTTAATTCAACCAAAAAATTCATAACCAACAAGATAAAACTAATTTAAAATATAAATCACATGAATACTATTCTATTAAATCAAAATCATTGTTATTAAACCACATGATCATTTAGAATTTCAATTTTCATAAATTAAACTATTTATATTGAAAGAAAAATATGAAAAATATTAGATAAAAAATATTTATTTTTTCCCTAATAGGTCCCATAAATGTAATTATTGTATATGAACCGTGAAAATAAATTATAGGTTCCAAAATTAAGGTCATTTGTTTCATTAATTAAATAAATTATAAAACATTAGTAGCATTCTTTTAAAATTGATTAATTATTTTCAAAATAATATTTTTTTTAAAAAAAACAGAACTATATTTCTACATCTTAGTTGAGCTAAATTAAATCAGTAATAAATTTTTAACCACATTTATCCCAAAATTGGTTATTTTTCATCACCTAATACCCAAAAAATTAAAAAATTGTCATGAAAATTTTTAATATTAAATTAAATAATCAATACAATATCATTGAAAAATGATTATTACATTTAAATATCATTTTTTGTGAGAAATATTTAATATAGAAGGGTGTGGTCATTAGGTGAAATTGTTATTATTAAGTAGAAAGAATATATATGAGAGTGTTTTAAATGATAATACTTAAAAAATATTATAATTTTTTTTGAAGTTGTTTTCAAATATTAATATCAGAAATTTTAATAAATATCTCATATATAATGTCAGCAACATTTTATGAAGGCCCTTCAGAAGAAAAATGATGAACCATTAAGAATAGATAATCATTTACAATAGATATTAGATGATAATCATCATGAAAGTATTATTTTGAACCAAGATGATAATAATCCACACTAGGTATTTTCCCACATCAAATACCTATAGTAGATCTGGTAGCACTATGTTTTATGGGTACTATATAGTGGTACATAATTCATATACATAGTCTCTATAGGCTAAAAAATTTGGTGTGCGGGAGCATGAACGAAATAAAAAGGCTAACATATAGTTTTTAAAATCTATGGTAGATTTTTTTCCATTACATCCACTATATAAAACTATTAGTTTTTATATATACATATTGAAGATACGGTCTTTATATAATGTACCTAGTGATGTAGATGTTGGTTCTTGTAGTTATAAAGGTGATGACTTTCTTTATGGTGATGGTAATTATGATTTTGGATATGATGATGCAAATTAGGATTCTTATGATGAAGTTGTTTTCCATGATGGTAGTGGTAGTCGTGAAGAATATATTGATCCCTTATATTTTTTAAAAATATTTATGAAAAAACCATATAGTAGGTGTCTCGTGAATACAACCAATTAAATATTTCTCTTCTGTTTTTATCTTTGTTATCAACTAATTAATTGTGAAATATACTATATATATGGTGTTCAAAAAGTTTAATATGAGTTGGAAGAGTGATTAGGAGTGCTACGTGGATACCAGTGGAGGGGGACTATACAAACTATTTTTGTAACTATTGGTACCAGATACCCCCAGTGAACATATACCAACAACTATAAGCATAATATTGGTATAAGGAAATTCCATTCACTCCCTACCCAATAATTGGGATGATGATTGGTATACCCTATACCAATAGTTTTACACAATTGGTATATTATAGTTTTTTAATAGAGTTATATATAGGATTGTAATATAGAAATTAGTTTGTGGTTTAGTTGATGGGTATGAGATACAAATCATTTATAATAGTAGGAAAAGGGATTATTTATCTTTTTCTTGAAATATAGGATTTCATAGCACTATTTTTGGATGGGGGTGTGTCCTGAATTTTTAGTTATTGTGTTTCTTCAATTTTTACAGAGTGAAAATCATATTACTCATGATAGAATGTGGTATCAACATATTTTATATGTTTATTATTTAAATAAGCATAGTATTTTAATTTCTGTTATGTCAAAATGTAAACCATTAAAAATTTAACTCAAACCCATGCACTTGAATCTCGATGTCTAGCTCAATACACTAATGATGAAAAAATATACTTTCTCCCTTATTTACACATCATTTTTAATTTCTATAGAACAATCATATATTTTTATTAATATTCATCTCAAATTCAAATAGTGTCATAACCACAACCCAAGATCAAAAAAATTTCTATGAAATTTTTTCAATTATTAATCCACATTTTTATCATGGTCTTATAATCCCTTCGAGTATAGAATGGATGTTAGTTTGCTCCATGGAGGTTATTTTTTATGGTATATATACCATGAAATGTTTATATATCATATTCATTGCAAAGAAATATAATCAAATTAACTAAAATTATTTGTTTTAGATTATCTTATAAAATATACATCATATTTACTTATATAAATAGAAAGAAATTTTAATTTTTAACTTACTATACATAATAATGGAATGATACATTTTTCATTTATCCTAAATATTGAGACAACCTAGTAAGAACATAGAGAAAATTTTCCTATAAAATTACATAAATTTACATGAGTTTTTTACTTCATGTATTTTAGTCATCAAGACTAGTTGATTATATTCACTAGTTTAGATAGGTATAAACTTTTATTTTGACTTTTATTAAAATAAAATGAAAATATCTATCCACCACTATTATAAAAATCAACATTAATGGTGATTATCTATAATTATTCTTGATATTCAACAACTGTAATTATTTTTTGAAGGCCCATAACATTAGTTAATGGATCAACATATATGTTAATAGCAACTATCTTAGGCAAGGAATCCAATAACATTGGAAAAGTGCAACAAACATTGTTTTTCATGATACCTACAAAATCATCACATGCTAATCATTGACATTTTAATTCATTTATGAATTGTATAATTTATATTATGTATATGCCTCAAAAAAAGTCACATTGGGACATATAAAAACTAGTATATGTTGATTCAAACCTTATAGGTATGATAGATTAACAAAAAATCATAAAACATTTCTTTATACCCTTACAGCCTTGCATGGATTGATGATGATACTGAGTATATCATCCCAATTCCACATAAAATATACCCAGGTATAAAAACTATTTTTGAACACTGTAATTTATTTAATTTTGAGACAATATCCTTATATATATATATATATAACTCCAAGATGGAGTAATATAAAATATAATGCGATGAATCTTTATCTAAAAAATTAATTTTGTATGGTCAATGTAATTTTTAACATGGGACAATTAATTCATGAAAAATGTAATTTGTCACAAAAATATCCCAAAAAACCAACATTAATGAATCATGTAACACCCTGGATTTGTTAATCAAAATATTGTGTTTACATATTAAATTGGTAAAATATATAGGAGATCTTACCATAAAGAATCAACCAGTTTATAAATCTTGCAAAACTGGATACATAAATGATTATTATATTACATTAGGAAAAAACATAGCATGAAATATTTTTCTTTCATACATAAATATTATTCAAATATTCCTAATATATATCGTAGGGTAATGTAAACAAAAATAATGGATGAGATAGAATTATATGTAAGGTAAATTATAAAAAAATGAATCAATTATGGATAAGGGATAATAAATATAGAAAAGTGCATAATCAAAACACATTCCAATTCAACCAATAGCTTGAGTTCAAAGTATATCCATGAATAATATAAAAATAGTAATAAAAAAGATAATGAAAACTAAATTTTTAATAACAAAATTGTTAAATATAAACATATGTGATATTTCCATCAATTCCTCAGCCAAGTTATCAGGAATCATACTATCAAGGCATTTTCCAAGAAACTTTCATTAAATGGTTATGTATACACCAACTACCCCACTAAGGCTGCAACCTATTTTGCCTCGTTATATTTTTCAATGAATAAATGGTATGTTTATTATTGATTCAAACCCATCACTTTCATATCATATATGTTCAACATATATTCAATGATCAACATAACTCATTCTCACAATTCTATAGAAATCGATATTTATTCATATTGAATCATGAATATGAAATATTTCCCTTGTCAATGAAATAAACTTCTTAAAAAAATATTCAACTAAGAGTATATACTAAAATTGTAAATGGTTGAAATAAAATAAAATTGGTTTAAATGACTCCATATATATAAATGACATATAAAATATGGACAAATAGAAAAAAATAATGTTCAATGAAATGTTAGAGAGTGGTATGGTATGTGATCATAGACAATTCAACGACCAGAAATCCATTAATTTGTAACGGATTAAAGATAACCATCAATTCATTATTAATAAATGTTTTATAGAATAACCAAGCATTTTATAATTAGGAAAATAATAATTAAAACAAAAAATATAATTTCCTTGTAACTTTGTATAAGAAGGTAGTTTTAAATACCTTTCAAAATTCTATTCATTCCTTCATGAAAATTATACAATTTTTAGGAAGTCTGATATAATATTTCCAATAATATTTAAAAAAACATTTATTTGAAAATATTAATTAAATTTTTTTGGATGTTTGATATTTTGTAATAAATATAATGAATAGAGATTTTGTCTATTTTGTTTATATAAAAAACATTATTTTTGTACTTTTTAAAAAAGTTAAAATTAACTCATATAAAAAAACTAAAACGATTCATTTTTAATCATTTGTAATGAATAAAAAAAGTTTAAAATTAACAATGTCACAATTTTTTTCACAAATAATATGATTCTTCAATCATTTAAAATAATATCAGAAAAAAATTATAATAGTTTGAAGGAAAACTTTAAAAAAAATATTTGTAAAAAATTATGACCTTTAAATGTAAAGTACATGTTGATTCTTAATCCAATAAGAGTTGAAATGTAAAATTTACAAATAAACCCCAAAATAATATATAACAATAAAATATATAGGTTATATGATATTAATATCATATAATCATTTCAATAGAAATTTGAACATAGACAATCTAGAAATAAAATGAGATTGTAACCGAAATCCCTTGCAACTTTAATAACATTTAAATAAAAAACAATTAAAAGGGTAAATATGAATTGAAACATTAATTTAAATGAATAAATATGAATTCATGATATAATATTTAAAATGGAAATTATATGCACCATATAAATTAAATTATATGCATAATATAAATATGTCTCATTAAAGTTCAAATGAGACAAAATTACCTTTACATTAGGTCATTGAATAGTCATATTTTACCCTCCGATATATGAATTTAAATTTATTAAATCATTTATTCATATCCTTTTTCATCTACATTAAATTTTTTATTATTAGTATAATATATTTAAATTCATTAAATACTACTTTCTTATATCGACCACATTAGGTTTTTTGATTAATTTCTCAAAAATTGTTTTGTTATAGTGCTCATGTTTAAATGAGTTATGAAATAGTTCTATAATCACAATAATTTTTAAATTTACATGAATATAATTTTTATTCAATATATATAAATTTAATATTCATTCATGAATGATGATAATAGAAGAATGAATCACATAACTTTGTGCTGGGGGTAGTCCATATGTATGCATGCTTGACAATATCATTTTCTTATTGATAGAATGGTAAGAAGATAGATGAAATATTGTATATTGAAAACAAAAATAATAATGTCTTAAATATCATATATATTCATTAATTTCATCTTATAAAGCGTACATGAAAATCTATTATGAAAATTGAATTACACAACTATGTGTAAATGGTAGGTCATACATAGACACATAGAGTATTTTTATTTTCCTTTAGATGGAAAAGAGGTGGGAAATGGTTTACAATATTAAAAAATAATCCGAGAAATTTGGAGATATTGGATTATTTTTTTAAGAAGGATGAACAATATTTGTAGTAAATATTAAAAGAAATATACATTTAAAGAGACAAATTATGATGATTAACTCTTCATTGAGTGGCCTTCTTTAGCTTATATATTAAACCATTATAGGATGAATCAAGGGTAATACTAGGATCTAAATAATAAAGCGGATGAAAATGGGATGCATTTAGTTTGTTATTGACCAAGCTATGGTGCATGATGTTTGTGGGAAATGGTGGAGAATAGGTGCTATTTTATAAGTGGGGGTACGGACACACATGGAATTATGTAAGATATTTTAATAATATAAAGTCACTATTTTATGAAAGAGACAAAATAATTATCAATTATTTTATGATGATAAAGATAAGGTATAAATAAAACCAATAAATGTGGTTTTGGAAAGTGTTTTTTGTTTTATTTATGCCTTATCCCTATGTTTTTAACCCTTTTAACTCATTTTAACCTTAACCAAGGTGATAAATATTCATTATGGTTACTATTAATTTTGGAAAATAATTATGTACCCCTTATTAACTCATACTAAATGTTTTAATTCCAAATATGGAATCAATTTTGAATTATTAAACTGCTAAAACAATTAGAAATTAATTTTAATATAACTTATCAGAATTCAAAAAGAAAACCATTTTTTAAAATGATTATTTTAGTCATAAGAATGATTTCACATTAAAATAAAGTGTATTGTTGATTCCAGTGGGATTAATAGGATTATTTTAAGTCAAAAGATTCTTATTTTACCTTCAAAACAAACTAATTCTTAAAACATATTTTAAATATATAGTAAAAATATATCATTCACATTTAAAATTTAAAAATCAAAATTCCCTCTAATAATATTTCTTTTTATAGTATTAATTTCTTCCCACTCATACTGTTTTATAGGAATTCTTATAGTTATGATGTTTTTGTTCTTACTAAATGGTGAAAAACATTTACATGATGGAAATTATGCCAAATTAAAAAATAGAGGCCTATATATCCTAGAGGATGTAGATTTACTTAGCCTACCTGATAGAGATTAATTAATCATATTGGAATAAAATTAGTATAATGCACTGTGATGGGGTTGAAACTGATGACCATTGGATAAATAAATATTATTCTAAAACCATTAAAATATAAATATGTTTCATTTGAATTAATTTTTAATGACCATGATTTTTTCATATTTCAGCCACTCCATGTTTTTTATATAGATTTTTATACATAAGTCTACACCCTCATGAAGAAGAAAATCTGATTTCCATGCAATCTGATGTTTACATTTAAAGTTTTGTAATACATAATTGTGCGGGAGAGTTAAATTATAATATATTGAGATATCAAATTAGAGAATCTACTCTGAGGTTTATATTATTAATACTAAAATCTAATCGGTTGTTTTTCTGTATGATCAAGTTGATCGATGGATTCCAAAAGGGACAAAAGTATTATGGAAATCAGGATAATCGAGGGCTTTTAGGGTTTTTAAAGAAACAACTACTGATAGTTTTAAAATCATTGATACTTAAGGTCTAATCAATATAATTCATTATCACATTGGAAGAATGTTAAGACCTCAATTTGTTGAGGAAATTCGAGTTCTTTCGTTATATCAATTTAGAAAAAATTAGTATTTTGATTTATTACATTCAATATATTTAGAAAATAGAACTATTATTTTTTCATTACACAAAAAGCTCAAAATTAGATTTATTTTTTTAATTCCATGTTGAGTTTACTTGGATTCTATTATGTTTATTTGAATGAACTTCTTCCGATGACTTCTATATATTTTTCAACATTTACCTATAGAATACTCTGTAACTAATAAATTTTTTGGAATGATATATTTTTTAACAACCAAAAACATAAGGTGTCTGAAAATTTATATATTAAACATAAAAATAAAATGCACACCCTCTTATATTATATATGTCATAACATCCTAGAATGAATTTATTCATAGATCTAGGTCATTGTAAATATTTATTCTTCTTACCCTAACTATGGGGTAGATAAATTACTTTTTATTGTTGTAGGTTTATCAGGGGAAGGTCAGACAGACAAAATCATACAAGAACACCAATCATCGATGGTGATGATTATAAGTAATAGAGACAGTTTATAGTAAAATTTTTTATTAATACTAGCGTATAATTTTTTTGATTGATGAAAATTATATAATTATTGATAAAAAAGATACATATTTTACTAAAAAAATATAAGAATAAATATCATTTGAATTATAGAGTTTGAAAAACTATTTTTTGTTCTATGAAATGGAATATCTATAGTTATATACCTTATTGTTTGACAACTAATAATATTTGGATAAAGATTAATGTAACACATTTCAAAACATATCATGTTTTAGTAGACACAAAGGCCATACTTTGTGCTGAATGACAGGATTTTGATTTCATAATAGGTGAATAAGTTACACATATGAATTATATATTTATTAATATTTTTAATATATTATATTTCATTGAAGATAATAAATTTTTTGGATGGAAAATATATTTAAAATATTATCAATATTGTACATAAAGAGTGGTAATCTAATGGAATGCTATAAATGACACAAATCATCATACAAAGATATATTTTAATATGATATTATTGGAAATATTATGTTTTATGAAATTATATTGAAACAAAATGCATAAAATAAATAATAGGGTATCATTTGATTCAACTAATTGAAAAATTACCTCTAAAAAGGCTTAGACTTGTAAAAAATGTTTCAAATGTTTCATTGTCTAAGAAGAGAGATCAACATAAATCATATTAAATAACTTGTAAATAATGGAAATATTAACTCGATCGAAATGATATATAGATGAATGATACTATTTCAAATAAATATTTTCATTATAATTATAGTGATAATGAGAAAGATATTGGTGATAATAAATATAATTTTCAGTTTATTTGTTATGAATGTATGAAACAAGGGAATATGTGACCTAATTTTACAAGGCTAAAAAAATAAATAAATTAAAATATGTAATATAAAAATTGGATTTATTGTGTGAATGAATTATAAACATGGAGTGAAACGTTTAGGGACACATCATCATATAGTTATACGAATAGGTGGAGTGATATTTATTAGGTTTTTCACATTGATATTATAAATACAAATTAATGTTATATGAGTAATGTTACTATTGAATATCTTATAAATTTAACATTATATACAAATTACCATGTCAATTCTGATGATGGACTTATTTCAACTAGTTTTAAAGAATAAAATATTGTTACACTGAAATATGAGGAAAATTTACCTTCTTTTTATGAATTGAATAGACATGTATCTCTTTTTAAGAAAATAATATACAGAAAGGAAGAAGTATGATCATTCTACCGAATATTTTGTTATATTGAATAGTATAATTTTAAAAAAAAATATCGTAAAATTTGTAAATAAATATTTTCTTAGATTTGAAATCTATTTTTATCACAACTCATGATGTTAATAATTTAATTTTAAAACATAATTCTGAAATTATTGGATTGAGAAAACTTTTATGAAATTTTTTATATGGGAAGTCAATTATTGACGAACCATACATATATTGAATAACACATTGAAAAAGAATTCCAGAATAGGATTTGTAACATCGTGATAGATCAGTATATATATTTTCCATTAAATAATTCTATGTGTGTGATATTTGTTCACACACACAAAATGTGATTGTTGTTATGCATTTGTAAAATAAAAAAATCATATTTAAAATATAATTACGATAAAAAATAAAATATTTATATATATATATAAAATAAGTTATTTAAATTATATAAATTAGAAAATTGGTATGAAATAATATAAAAAACAATTAATTATTAAGGATACAATTTTTTAATAAAGGAAATTTATCTTCATATTTTGTATTCTCTATTAAAATTTAAAGATATAATTTTTAAAAATATAAATAGGTAAAATTGAAGTTATATTTAAATTTATAATAAAATAATTATATTAATACAATTTTTTTGGTATTTTATCTCAAATATTAAATTTTTCAGTGAATAGTGAAAAATACCATTTTTGGAAAATTTTAGCACTAATTATTATTTTATCATAACATAAGATTGAATTTAAAAATTTTGATACCTTTTTTTCTATGATTATATATATATATATATATAATATATTTAACATTTCTTGTTTACATGCCCAATATTAACATTTTTTAGCATATGCATTATTTTATTATAAATTTATTTTTGGATATATTATAAGCATTAATTCAAAAATATATATGATCTAATTTATAAATTAAATAAGATATAATGGATTTTTAGTTTGGGTTCATTAAATTTAATTTTATTTGGAAGGCTTCAATTATATTATTATCAATAAATTAATTACCATGATTATTATTTAAATAAGACTATTTAGTGTTTAAGAGAGTTAACAAATACATAATGGATCTTCCAAAGTCTACATGACCTATATACCTTCGTGAAGTAATTTATTATATTTTAAATAATTACTAATATTTTTATCCAACCTTTACTCACCTACACCACCAAACCATAATGTCATTCCATTCATTCCCATTGCAAAACATTCTATTCCATGTAAAATTACCTTTTCTTCACATATAAAAGGGGATATATACGCCCCTTATTTACAAACCCATTTCCTGGAATAAATTGGTGAAACTCTTCATAATTTTTCAACCAAAAAATATCTCATGATCCATATCATTTGGTCACCCTAAATTATCATAATCCTTTCATTTCTAGGTAAAATCAATGTTTTAGACGATAGTATTACTATTCACTTAGATTTTTATTTATCAATTTCACCTTCATAATATTACAGATTTTTTATAATATAATTAATTAAGCATCATATACATACTTAAATCTAATTATATTAATTTAAAAACAATTATTCACTCATTATAGAAAATCCTCTAAGAAAAACAAAGGCATCGATCGTGTGTATGTGTGGACAACTACCTCCACGATGTGGTGCAGATAATTTTTCATCACCACCTCTTACAGGTGGTATCAAGGATTGGTTTGATTAATAATTATTCTTTTATAAATCTTATAATGTTATAAAATTTTAACATTTTACATTTACATCATTCCATACATTTATTATGGAATCAGATCATTAATCACAAATATATGTGGATTACTGTCTCCATGAAATTCATCTTCTATTTCACAAAAAAATAACATGAATGGACTTAAAAGTGTAATTAATTAAAGGGTATTATGTATATATATTTATTATACATCTTAAATCATAAATTTTCAGTTACATTCACTTCATCCATCCATTGGGAAATGATTTGGTTAATCATGTATACCTTCAGACTACCACCTCCCTGAACAAAAAATTTAATTTGTCAAAGCTACATATTATTAATGGTTATAATAATAGATTTTATCAATATATATGATATATATTACATTTATATGATTATTTAATTTTAATATTGATATTATGTAAAAGAACATTATTACTCAGTGGATCATTAGGACGCACTTTTTTTGTCGGCTTACCACCTTCATATGTGATGTTTAAATAATTATATAGCTAATAGTTAAGAAATGTTACATAGTATTAATGACCTTAAATAGTATATAATTATATATTTTTTTAAAGGTTATACTATTGTAATATTATTATTTAATCGTCTTAACAATATATAATATTTTTCCATAAAAAACAGGCAAAACAATTTCTTCTCCAACTTCACCTGCAATAATCATAATTAAAACTATTATGGGATGATAGAGGAATATTATAAATAATAATGGTATATATATTAAATAAACATAAGTAATATAGGAATTATTAACTTGGTATCATAAATCAAGGATCAATATTAACATTACAATGCAACTCCAAGATAATTAAAAGTGTTTACACCCGATATGAAAATAAGCTATAATAAAACACTATATTCATAAAAAATAATTATTACTGATGTATATAAAATGGTTATAGAGATGAATAATGTATTTCATTAGATTATTAAGATATTTATGGTAGGTTTATATGAAGTTAGAGTGTGTTTAGCATTAACATAGCATAGATATAGTAAAATGATCTCAAATCAGTGCATCATTTTTCATACTTTAATTTTGCAGTTAAAAAATAAACATAACTCTAATAAAAAGATCAGAAATATAAAATAACAAAAGAAAATGGAAAATAGAACTACTATAGTGAAGATCTAAAAATGGCTCTATAATGTACATACACTTCAAAATAGCACATGGAATGATGGAGGGAGAAAAAAATACCAATGCAATTTTAATGTTTTCAATCTAAAATATTGTGATTTGTAGATGGTCTAAGTAAAGAACACAAACCAATTTAAAGGGGATCTTTAAACTCAACAGTGGAGGTTTGGATCATCTAGTATTGCGAAAAATATTAAGAGTCAAATTAAAAGGATTAGATACCCAAAACACAGAACCCACTATAGCACCGAGCCACGAAAACACTAAATTAATGAAAAAAAAGAACCTAAACAAGAAATAACCAAGAGACGATGATAAAAAAACATAACATGGAATTTATTCTTGATTTAACTGAGAGAATGTAATTATGGAGTTCATGAAGTCGTAGATTTATGGGAAAGCCTAGGATTTGTGGCTAAAATTAATGATGTTAAAATAATATTAAATAGATAGGGGAGGCTTTATGGGTTCTTTTGAAATAACCATCAATAAAGATAAATTTTATCAATTCTACATTAATAAAATATGATATAATATATCATTATCAGAGTTAAAAAACACTGATAAAATCCATATTTATGAGCATTAAATTTTTAGTGATGATAAATATTCGTTTTGGAAACAGTCTTCTATCACTCATAAAATAAATATTTTATCAGCACAATGTAGTACTGATAAGAGAAATATTTATCAGTGATAAAATTTTAGTGCTGACGAAGGATTTTATATTTGTAATTATATAAAAATTATTTGTAAATATAATTATAAATATTTTTATATGATTATAAATTTATTTATATCAATATATATATATATATGTATATATTTAGAGAATAATATATATATATTTATATTATTTATTATAATTTTATAATTATATGTATATAATATTTATTATAATATAATTACTTCTCTAAAACAAGCATATATATTTATTTATAATTGTATACGCATTTAGAAATAATTATATTTGTAATTATATTTATTATTTTTTGTAAAATATATATATATATATATATAATAATAAATCTAATAAATATATATAAATATAAAAATAGTATATATATTCATTATTTATTTATTTTTTTAAATTTTATACTTATTTAAATATTTGTTTTTCTATTAATATTTATATAATTACATTTCAAAAAATTATATATATATATAATTATATAAATTTATATATTTAATTAATATATATATATATATACAAAAAAAATATAAAAAGAAATATAAAAATTAATATGAATATAGTAAATATATTCATTATTTAAATACAATAATTAGAAATTTATAAATATTCACATATATATATATATATATTTATATAAATACATTATTAAAAAAATAATATTTATTTACTTATAAATATAAATGTTTAAATATATATATATTGTAAATATACATTTATAAATATCTTTAATTATAAATATATATAGAAAATACACATTTATAAATATTTTTAATTATAAATATACATTTACAAGAATATTTTTAACATTATTAATGAATATATAATGTTAAATGGATTAATGATAAAATTAGTGAAATTGACTAAAAATTATTTTTAACTATTTTTTAACAACCTACTTTTTGTTTGAGAAGTAACCACCTTATCAAGACATTAGGCGGGATACAAATTCAAAGGAGACTTCATGGAAATTCAAAATCTATAAAATACATCAAGAAAGAAGAACTCAAGGTTATTTTGATATAGGATTCATTCTTGTCAGACAGAGTTTTATCGAATGTCTATATCTTTTCAAACAACCGTGGGCGTCATCACCATCCTATTCCAATGTCATCATCAATGAATGTGTGAACATCCCCACCGGCGAGAACTTCCTCTCGAAATCATAACGCTACAGTTGAAAATCCAAACTAAACTCTAAAAACTGACATGAACCACCATTCGATGAATATTACTGCCATTATGAGAGAATTTTAAAAATAAATTCTTGAAAATCATCAACAACCCAAAAATATTCAACCCGAACATAACTAGTAATATGAAAAATTAGCATCTCTAGCACAACAAACTCCTCGAATGTCATTGACCACATAAAACCACCTTCCAAGACACCTCGAAATACACCACATAAATATGACTGGGAGGAGAGTGGTGGAGTCTCAGAGTAAGATCAGTGTATGAGAAGATGTTATTGAGCATGAACAGAGTCACTACAAACTCTTGATTTCATTGAAGAGAAAACATGAAAATATCCAAAAGAACATGAGTTACAATATCAATGGAATCCGAAAAAAACCCAACAAGGTCTAAAAACCACCAAAAAATATAAGGCCCAACACACACCCAACAAAGAAGTTATACACCCAAAGTTACAATAAAAAACATGGCCCTGAGAAAATTGAAGATATCAAAACCAATGAATCTAAAACACCCCTTAAGATCCACAATATAAGACCAAAATCGACTCTAGTGCAATAGATATGGGAGCATGTGTAGTGATTGAGAAAACCCAGGTCTCGACAGTGATCCATGATCACGGAGAGAGGGGAACCCCGACCGAGACGGATGAAAATGGAGCAGAAATGGCCGAGATGAGTGTTGGGGAATCCCTGAGAAAAACTCTGTCACCAAAGGAGAAGGCAATTTGATAAGAAGAAACATACATCAAACCATGTTGTGAGATGTTCCCCTATGTGAGGGACAACCCCCACATAATAGAAATGATCTACTAGGTATTTTGTTGCGTCAAAATCCAAAATGCGAAAAAAAGTTTATTAAAAGTTTAATAAATGCAAAATGATGAAGATAAACCAGAAAGATCACATTACAATCAGAACAAAAAATGAAATATTCAAATGAATTC
The DNA here is from genome assembly GCA_963277665.1 of Viscum album. Lineage (NCBI taxonomy): Eukaryota > Viridiplantae > Streptophyta > Magnoliopsida > Santalales > Viscaceae > Viscum > Viscum album. Next base: position 1,105,543,652 of record OY728126.1, read on the forward strand.
AACATTAGTGAAAAAAAGACGGGTAGTGGCAATTACAACTATAAAATAAAACTGGAAATTAATTCACATTAAACAGAAAACATAATCTGCAAGTGTTGATTCAATACACCGAATCAAGAAAAAAGAAGGAATTAATGTTACTATAGCAATGATGAATAATTAGGCAACACAAACCCCTTAAATTCTTATAACTATTTAAATTTCAAAATAATGAAGAGAGAATTCAGCAGTATGCATGTCGAATAAAATGTGGAAACAGAAAGCCATAAAAGGGACATAGAGGATTTTCGTGGTTTAGCCAGTGGCCTACGTGCACATGGAAGAATCATCATGGGTTTTCCACTATAAACAATAAAAAAGTATAAGCAGCAGCAATGGAAAACAGTTCCATAACACAAACTCAATGCATGCAACATGATATAAAATCAAACCATGTACAAGGATCAAGAAACCAAAAAAACAGATAAACAATTGACCGATTCACCATTACAAGGGCTCGGTATCACATTTATCATCACTGTAGAGCCTCATTATTGATGTAGATTTTTGCAATCGAGTCACCATCATTTGGTCTTTGAAACCACACTGGTTCTGCCGTAGATCGCCTTGCAGTATTAGTTTGTGATGGCCACCACACAGCCCTCATCGGTGCCCAGTACTCCTTGTGATGAAGCAAAAGAGGACCCATGTTGCCCACATGAATCTATACGTAGCCTACCAGAATCTCACAACATTTCTCAAAAATCGAGCCACAATCGAAACTGTCCATAGGGAGACGAAGATACTTCCTGATGGTTCTCTGAAGCACCTTACCCCTAACTACGACAACACATCTTTAGACACCAAAATCGTCGGCCTATGAGTCCAAGAGACATGAAACCTCATCTCGATCATCAATGCACCACAATTCTAAGCTGAACTGCCACCCTAAGGTGAACTGCTTCACCTTTCGCAGACATGGGGAATCCACTGCTCTACTACACCTTGGAAATTCACCTGATGACTTTAAAGAAAGGTGGATCTCTCGATGCAGACCTGGGGATTCCAGATCTCTATCTCGGTGCACACCTACAGTGAAAAATAATGGGGACGCCCGAGAGACCTCTCTCTTGTCCAGGGGGAGTTCTCATCCATTGGGTGAAGAGGTTCTTCCAATCCCTAAAACATGAAAAGGGAAAATACACCTTCAAGGCCACATGTATGGTGTATACGAAAAAGGCGAAACCCCATTTTTTTCATTGCATAACAAATTTCTCAACAGAAAATCATATTAAATAAATTGAATTATAACTAAAAAATTAAGAATATAAAAATTTACAAATCACCACCTTGAAAAATGAAATGCATAAAAATATTCAATATAAAAAAACATTTAAAAAAACTCCAATTTGAAAAATTAAACATAAACCACATGATGATTCTGCACCACCTAACATCATCAACTTGGGAAAATTGTAAACATGAAACAATCTACGGGGTATGACCCCAACAACCCCCCTAACCATGTATCAATGTGACACATGTCTCGTTAAGTTGAATGATATCTGAATAAACACTAAACATGATCTCAATAAAAGGTTCTAAACATAAACTGAGAACATACCTACACTTACCTGAGTCTCCCGCTTAGATGATTCCAAGGAAGAACTTGGACCAACATATCACATTCTATAACAGGTTCCCTAAAACTGTTCACTAGTGGTTTCAGAACACCCACAAAAGAGAGTAGTATTATCCTCACAAAAAACATGGAAAGAAACAAAACATATCATAATTTCACCAATAATGAAACTTGGAAATAAAATAGGACATATAAAAAAAACAGAAAAATAAGAGAGAGAAATAGAGACACAAATCTCAAAGCAAGAAAATCGCTCACTCGACATGAATCTAAAACATACCCAAGAAACTCTCCACCTGAGGAAAGTACACTGCATAGATCCGAGCCAACAAGAGTGGTTCCTCAACAATAAAGTACCACTGAAAATCCCATGCAGTTCCAGGAGTCCTAATGGAAAAATATAGACCCGCGAGAACACTGGTGATTTAGTGGAAGCAAGCGACCGACAAAGAAAGCCCATCTCAGTCTAACTTCCTAACAATATCTAAGAACAACCTAATATCGCTAAATAGATCACGATAGAATCGTCATGAAGCCCGATGATCCCAAAACCTATTAACATGACACTGTCACTCTAAACACATCCTAGGCCCAATCACCACTAGTAACGGTTCATGATAAATAGAAACTAGCCCAAAACCAAGACACACCAGAGGTACAAAACTAGATCTAATTACAATCTCACTATCCTATGGATATAGGAAGAAACATGATCTTCATGAAGAGGGGAAGCAAGCATACTAAATTAAAAAACCCAAAATGGTATCCACTTGAATCCACAAAGATATAACAGCACCAAAGCACCAAGCACCGTCAGCTTTAAAACCGAGACATACCACCTGAAATCTTTAACATGAAGACTCTCGATGCAAGGCACCAGAAGATCCTCAATATATGGATTTATAATCTCCATCATAAGAGATAACCTCCAAAAAAAAATCAATAGAAAACATCCTCATGAAAAGGGTAACATCAAGGACACATGCAAGTTGTCCAAACATCCTAGGACAGCTCTATGACGCAAGAACAAAGGCTGGGAGCCAGCTATAAAGTAGGGTAAAACAAGACACTAAAGGGCCACACATCCATGTATATACATATTAATGGAACAAGGTTTTTAGGAAACCAAACATAGCCACTAAACATATTCAAACAGTAAATAATGAAGTTTGGTGATCAGCCATGTGACACTACACCCACAAGCTACCCAAACCTAAACACTAAACTCACCATGGGACCATACCCGGAGAAATCAATCTTAAAGGATGCAGATGAACATAGAAAAGCTAACATAAGATCATATTCTAGAAAAAATGAGACACTAGAGACACATGGTCCTTCACAAACCTTACTCCTAACCAGATATCAAACATAGGAAAACATCACATATCACCCATTCGTACCCCAAAATCATAGACACACATAGGTAGAAACTACCAAGAGGCATATTTGAGGCTCATATAGGTAATGAAAAAAGCGAAACAACAAGGTAACAAACTATAAACAATAGAATGAAATTATATTCTAAGAGAGAAAATAAAGAAGCTGAACAAAAAAATCAAATCATGTTCCAACAGGTAAAATCCTCTACCAAATCATTTTAATGTAATGAACAGATGATTTCAAATTATAACAATGAAAAACATAAACCCAATTTGGATCTAATACCAATTTTTTGCGGGGAGAACCCCTACACAAGATACAGTCGACACAGAATAACTAGAATCTATTGGGTGTTTTGTTGTGTCAAAATCTGAAATGTGAAACCGATGTTTATTAATAGTTTAATACATACAAACTTATAAAGATAAACCAGAACGTTCGCATTGCAATCAGTACATCAATTGAAATATTCAAATGAATTCCACATCAGTGAACAACACACTAGTACTGGAAATTACAACTATACTCCAAACTTGCAATTAATTGTCAAAAAACATAAAAAATAATCTACATGTGATGATTCAATATTCTGAATCAAGAAACCAACAAGAATTAATGTTACATTAGAAATGATGAATAACCGAGCAACATAAAGCCTCAAAAATCTCTTAACCATTTAAATTCCAAAATCATAAAGCAAGCGTTCAGCGATTTAAAGGTCGAATAATATGAAAAAACCAAAAGTAGTAAAAGGGACATAGAGGATTTATGTGCTTTGGAAAATTCCCTACGTTCACGGGGAGGAATCATCATAGTTTTTTAACTATGAAAAATAAAAGTGTACATGAAGCAGCAATGGAAAATAGTGCAACAACACAAACTCGATGCATGAAACAAGCATTAAAATCAAATAGGTACAAGGATAAAAAACCCAAAAAATAGATAAATAAATGACTGAGACCACCTTACCAGGGCTTGGTCTCACCTTTAACATCAATCTAGATCCTCATGTTTTCTAGAGATTGATGCGGTCGAGTCACCGTCGTCTGGTCCTTGAGACCATGCTAGTTCTGCCATAGATCGCCTTGCAACATCAGTTTGTGTTGGACACCACACAACCCTCCTCGGTGCCTAGTACATTTTCTTATCTAGAAAAAGAGGACATGTGATGCCCACATGAATTTGGACGTATCCCATTGAAATCTCAAAGCACTGCCCTAAAATCCAACCATAATTGAAGCTGTCCAAAGGAAGACCAAGAGACTTCCCTGTGGTTCTCTAAAGAAACTTGCCCCGAACTACGACAACACATCTGTAGTCACCAAAATCATTGGCCTCTGAGTCCAGGAAACATGAAACCCCATCTCGATCATCGCTTCACCACTATTCCATGCCGATCTTCTGCCCTAACGTGAATCACTCATGTCGCGCAGACACAGGTCATCTACCACTCTACTGCACATTGGAGAAGCACCTAATGACCTCAAAGCATGGTGGCTCCCTCGACGCAAAACTAGTGATTCCAGATATCCATCCTGGTGCACACCGACTGTGAACCAGGATGGGGACACATAAGATCCCCCTTTCTTAGCCAGGAGAAGTTCACATCCATCAAGTGAAGAAGCACTTCCAATCCCTAAAATAAGAGAAGTGAAAAGAAACCTACAATGCCCCACATACGGTATAGAAGAAAAAGACGGTTCCCCTTTTCTTCACTACGAAACAAACTTCTCAAAAAAAATCATACTAAATAAATTGAATTTTAATAAAAAAATGTAACAAATATAAATTTAACAAACTAGAAACAACAAAAAAAGGAAGGGGATATGGGAAGAATTAAGAAGCATCGCCATAGATGAGTGAAAGGAAAAAAAATAAAAGACAGAAGAGGAGGCACCAATTCCAGGGGAAACCCCCATGTAGAAGACATGCGTTGCATGCTTAGGTGATCCATCTAGAAGAGAAGGGGACTATCGAGAAAAATGAGTCCGCATGAATAATAAAAATGAGTAGTCTAATAATATTGAAAACACTGATACGTTTTATTAATTAAAAATTAAATAATAAAAAAATTTAGTATATTTTGAAATAAATATTATTTCATATTAAAAAATTTAAAACATTATAAATAAATAAATATAAATAAATATTTGAAAATGATCAAATTTCAATAAAAATTATTGAAAAAATAATACATAATAATAATAATATAAATAATTAATAATTAAATATTTACAATTTAAAAAAATAATATATTATATGTGTCATGTTACTAAATGAAATTATAAAATGAATAATAAAATTTTAATAAATTACCTAAATATTAAGTGTACATGTTTATATATAAGATTTAATTAATTACATAAATATTTATGCGTGTGCATTTTATATAAAAATGAATTAATTATGTATAGGTATGTTAAGTCAATGTAACATATGTTTGATATAAGTTAAATTTGAAAAAAATAACTTTCGAATAATTTCCATCACTCGAAATAATTATTTATAATTTTTAATTAAATTTAATTATTTACTATTACCCATTCTTAAGTAAATTTATATCATTTTTAATTTAAGAAGAATTGTTATCATTATAGAAATAATATTTTAGGATATAATTTATATATTGTTATATATATATATGAGTGTATATATTGAAATTTTAAATATATTAATGAATAATTGGGTACAAAAATCATTAAAAATGTATAAGGAATTAATATGTTCAAAATTATTACATTTTATTTTATATATATATATATATATAATAATATTTTTTACTATCTAAAATTTTTATTTATATATAACTTTTTGATATTTATTAATAATTGTATCATTAAAAAATTTAGTATTTTTTTATTTATTCAATTTTAATTTTATTGTTAAATTATTAATAGTTATCCATTTTATATTTTTTACTTAATTAATTAAAATTATTCATTTTATATATCTATATATAATATATAGTATCAATTAACATTTGGAGTGGGATTACTCTATAAATAAAATTGGAAATTGTTACTTGGTCTACTTATTACACACGTTATGATTCTGGAGGTCTAATCATTAACAACCTTTGATTTTTTAATCAATCTTTACAAGAACACATTTTGTGGAGACTTGTGAATGGCATGTCAGAATCCCTTGACTTCCTTCACGAAATATTTATTCCCAAAATCAAAATTTTAAATATGATGCATATGAACTCTTTAGTTTTTCCTTCTTTAAAATATGTATACTCCTCTATTGATCATCACTCAAGATGGTAGGTCTCTAAAGACTCATGTCTCATCCTTTAGACACAAATTGGACTAGAAGTCCATATATAGAATCCCTCTTAGATGAAGACCTCAATCAAGATTTCTCAATCCCAATTTCTGAGTAGCTGAACAACATGGATACATTACGTGCGAATATTAGAGCCTCGATGAACAGTCACCGCTTCACAACCCATTTAGATTTTGTGCAAGGGATCCTATAGTTAGTGGAGTTCTAACTTCAAAATTGTATTACTCCCATATTTTTGGAATGATCCCTGATATTAAATGGATATGAAAAATGAACATAAATTTCATTAAACCATTCCTCTCAGTAATGGTTTAATGTTTGTTGCATGGAAAACTTCCAACAGATATTTATTTGCAGAATTGTGGGATCCCACATTTCTCCACATGTACGCTATGTCACTGGCATAGGGACGATATTTAACATCTCTTTCTGAGATGCACCATGGAATCATCAATTTGGAGTGAATTTTGTTTTGTATTTAAAATTTGTATGCCTTAGTTTCCCTCCATTCGAGAAATTATCAAGGGTTGGCCGGGTTTTTCCATATCTCCGTATCTTTTTAATATCTTCCTAGTTTCTATAGAGGAACTAATTTTAATTATTTGGTATGTTCATAATAGGGGGATTCCTGAAAAGATCATGATTTTACCTCATCGTGATTTGACTCAAATAATTTGTTTGATTAAAGGTGCGAACTCCATTTAAAATGGGTTTTGTCAGAATTTAGTTCATGAACTTTTGGGTTTTAGTAAACGTGGAATTTGTGGTAACATTCATCTTCCTTATATAATGTTTGATGTTTTTTTGGAAATCCCCTTTTGTTCCCTGGATAGAAATTAACATTGATGGCTCATAAATAGGTTACCCAGGCCCTCCGGGCTATGGTGTGATCTTTCATGACAATCATGGTGAATATTTGGGTTGTCTCTGTGGCTTCTGTCACTTTTCCTATTTTCTTGAGGCTAAAATGTTGGGTTTTATCTATTCCATTGAGCATACTAGAAGATTTTGTTGAAAAAATCTTTGGATGGAAGGTGATTCTTCTATTATTGTTCACGCCATTAGAGCATTCTCTATGAATATCTTATGGATGATAACTTCTTGATGGATTATTTTCATGGATTATATTTCATCCATTTATTATATTGTTACTCATTTTTATAGAGGGAACATATCACTTATGGATGGCCTTACCAACATGGGTGCTAACGATGATGAGCTTCTGTGGTCTAATTAGTTTCCTAATGATCTCCTTCCACTTATTTAGAGGAATAAGTGTAAATTTCATCTATTTAGATTTTTGTTATCTAGATTTTTTTTTTGGTTAATATAGACTCTTGCTCTTCTGTTAAATTTCTCTTCTACTTTTAAAAAAAATATAACACATTGAAACTAAAAAAACATCAATAATTTTTCCATATTTTTCTTTATTCACTCATTTTTATTTTTTATTAGTCTAATTATTTCCATTTTTTATTTTATATATCTATATTTAATAGATTCAATTGATTAGTATTTAATATATATATATATAATTTATTCATTATTTTCAATAATTAATCAAATGATTAAATTATTGTTATTTTTCTTACATTACTCATTTTTAATTTGATTTTCTTTAATTATTTTATTTTATTAATTTTATTTTTCTACATTTAATATTTACTATATATTTTTATATATAATATATATATACTATATTAATAATTATTTAAATAAAAAATTATATTTTTAATTTTTTAATTTTTATTTTTAATTTTCTTAATTATTTTAATTTTTAATTATTTTTAATACTTGTATTTTTGTGTTAGTTTGTATTTAAAAAGGAATTTGACTGGTCCAATTCTTATTGGATCAAAATATGAAGGTAGAGATAAGTTGGGCTATGTATAGGGTAGACTAAGGGCCATGTGATGTAATGGTAGACCCATATATATGTGTGTAGTGTTTGAGTGAGCTCATTCCTACATAAGGATTCTAAGCCAAAATGTAATGTAATGATATATAAAAGAGCTCCCTCCCATGCAGTCCTTTTATTGGAGATTCTCCCTTTGATCATGAAATTTCTCAACACTGAAAGTAAAGTGCTGATAAAAGGAACCATTTATCAATACTGATAAAAGTAGACATTATCAACGCTTTTTGACGATAAAGGAAAATTTTATCACATCATTTCCTAGAGCGAAAGAAGTGTAGTTAAATTAAATGAATATTTTGTTGAATTTTTGATGTTTTTTTATTAAAAATTTACACAACGCTTCGTTGTTTTCATCAATCAATAACTTTTTCACATGAGTCGTGAAACCTCTTCCTGATTGTGATCTTCTAAGACTCTTTTCCCGACCATTTTTTTAAACAACTGATTTCCTTATTTATTTGGGGATAAAACTACTCTTCAATAGTATCCTATCCTTTGATGAAATTCTTCCTCCAATAAAATCATGTTGTTGATAAGAATAACTCATATACTTCCCAATCTGTATTTCTATTCCATTTCCATGTTTTATATATCAATAGTGAGATCTATAACCCAATTATATTTCATCTCAAGTGACACTAAAGTCTCCCTTGAACTGTTTTCATATGGATGTTCTGTTATACTTTTTATCATATGGGTTTCATAAGATTTTTTAAATGATTTTTTAGATTTTCCTTTAAGGATAGTTCTAAAAAAATTGCTATAAGTAATGTTATAAATGTTTTAAAAGGTATTACATAAGTATTTTTAATGTGATTATCAACTAAATTGACGTTATTTATAAAAATATTAAGTAAAATATATTAATATTTTCAACACCGTTCTTTTTTTATGAAAGGAATCATTTTTAAATGTTTTTATGTGAACATATCTTTCTACTGGATTTTAAATTTTTTGTATATTTCCTCTCTGTTCTTTGATGTTTAAAAAAATATATTCTTCTTATCATGTATTAACAAAGTATTATTTTTTAATTTATTTTAATGGACCGTATAATTTTTTATTTCCAAAGAAAACATCTTCATACTTCTAACCATGTTCTTTTTCTCTATTGTATAATTGATCACTGGTATTATTTAAATGACACCATCCACCTACTAAATTTAGATGGATAATTAAATTATATTATATATATGTGTGTGTGTTATTATCCACCATTAACTTATTCTTTCCAAGTCATCTACTTGTACTGGAATGATTACCACCAATGTATTTCCTCTATAAATTCGCTATATTAAATTGTTTGAGTAAAGAATCAATTGATTGTGAGAATCATTATAAAAATCATATATCAATTTCTTATGAATTGTAAATAAAAAATGAGTAATCTTATTTTTTAGAGGTATTCACCTCTAATGATTCTTAATGTCATTTGATACCCATTTTTTCCATGTGGTTATCATATTCTTTTTATTGATGAAATCAAGAACATTTCTATAGGGAATCACTTGAAAAGAATATAAAATCAATTTTATTTCCTTGGGTTTTTTTGATATGTTGACTGAAACCATGTGGGAAAAATATATATGAGTTTAATTTATATGATTCGTGGCCATATAATTATATATCCCTCCAATGCACGGGGAAATATTCCCATCTCATGAGATATCGAGATTCATGGGTTGTGATCCTAGAAAATTATAGCATGTTGCAAATTGGCCTAGCCTATTTTGTTATGTTAATGAGTCTTGGAACGTTGAACTGTACTTATGATGTCATGTTTATATTACATACAAATATTTATGATTCCATTATCTTATAATATGATCATTCTTATTCCATAATTTTATGTTATCATTTCCTATATCTTGATTCCATGTTATGTGATATCATGTTATGCCTCATGTCCCTCATGTTATGCATTATTATTCTTATATTTAATGATAATTTTAGCTGACCCCTTATTATATTTACCTTTTTTTGTTATAAAATAAAGTATAAAAAATGAAAAACCTATTATATTATATTGTGAGGATCATTTATCAGTGATGTTGAAGACTCATTTTTGATTTATTCGCTTCTTATATAGTTGAAAAAGTGTCCATTTATTGACAATAAAGGAGATTTATTAGTTTATTCGTTTTCTAAATTCACAAAATATCTTAACTAAATAGTATTTGGATTGTAAATGTGATTAAAATATTGTAATCATATATCTATATCAAATATAAAATTGTATGTTATATGTTTCATCACTGGATCTTGGTGCATGGGTATTAGGGCGCTACAGATAGAATCATGGTTGTGTGTAGAAAACATTAGAGGTTATGATATTATTGGTTGAGGATGAATTAATATTTAGGAAACACATCGAGGGTTCATGAGTTATTCATGTTATTAGTTTCTATAGAATTTATAAATCCTTTTGTTGGAAGTGTTAAATATTTTTTGTTGTTTTTTGATTAGGAAAATATAACAATAGAGAAAACCCTATGTAAGTCCAAATATAAGTGAACCAACTAAAATTTTGGTAAAGTATTGATTATATGGTTTTCCTATAAATTAAATCTATATTTGGATTCTAGAAAGTGGAAGAAATTTTGGTACAGAAGCATCATTGGGGTAACAACCCTGAAAAGTGATGGTTGGGTATATCTCTGTTTCCATTACGGTGCATGGTGAATGGGCCCAGAAAATAATCCTGAGAATAAAAACTTGGCAGATATTCCTCGGTTGAATAGATTTTTTTTTATGAAACCCATTTTGACGTATTAGAACATAATATTTTATGTAATTAAACTATATTAGAAAACATATTAATAAAATTACCATGGATAATCTAGATTGAAGCTAAAGACCATAACTTAAGATATACACATCTTTATTTAATTATTTATTCTAAGACTATATTTTTTAACATTTATATCTAATCATTTATGTATTATCATCCCTAAACATTATTTTAATGTAATAATTATAGAATGATGTAACCGATCTAATAATGGATGCAATAGACAATACTGTGATTGTCCTTACTTGAAATCTATAGGGATAAGAATTGTGGTCATAATATTCTTGTTATTACAAATCAACTATAAAAAATTATTATTAATAAATTTAATATAGATATATTCCCTACTACACTAATGATGTGAAGGTTGGAGTCTCATAAAAATTCTGTTGATGAAGATAATAAAGGAAAAAATATACAATTTCCTTCATGTTAAAAATGGGGGAAGAAACTCTATGGGGAATCTCTCAAAGGTACTATAAAATTAGTTATGTGTGTAAAATGAGGACGTAAATAATATAGAGACCGATGGAAAATGAATCATTCTATTAATTCCATAGAGGAGGGATATTTTTAACTAATTTTACACATGATATTAATGCAGAAATTCAATTTTAAATTTTATCTTAAGTCATATCTATATTTTATTATATCCATAAATAATGTTTTGGAAACAAATTATGGGGAATCAATTTATTTATCTATGGGAGAATAATACATACCAATATTTTAGTATATATATTTTTCATTATATAATTCTATGTCGTATATCTTTCTTCACACAAAATAAAGTAGAATTCTTGATTGACTGGAAAATTAAAAAAATCATCATTAATATATAATTATGATAACATATAATATATCTATCCATGGTATAAAATATTTAATTTCTTTAAAATATGGAATTGGTATTAAATTATTTCAGAGATACATAATGTTTAAGATTAATATTTTTAAATAAAAGAAGAATATATTTTTATTTTTTAGTTTCTATTGAAAGTAAAATAAATATATTTTTGAAACATAATACTATAAAAATAACTTCAAATTTTAAATTATACATCTAAAATCAAGTTAGTATAAAATTTTTATATTTTTTAGAAATGTTTAATTTTTAGGTGAATAGTGAAGAATACCATTTTGGATAATGTTATCACTAATGAAAAAATATAAATAACATAAGAATGAATTAAATATTTATGAAACTAATTTTTTAACTATATTGGTTTGTTAAATATTTTTTATATTTAATATTTAAAAACCTAGGATTAAAATTTTTCAACAAATGCGATGGCTTATTATAAATATTATTTTTTGATATATTATATGTTTTAACGTAAAATTAAATTTCCCCTTATATAGAAATTGAATTTTATAAAATGCAGAATAAATTTGGATTTATCATTTAAATGTTTTGTGGGCGGTGACCTATTATATTATTAATAATATTCTAATCATTATGATTAATATTAAATTAAGACTAGTTAGTGTTTAATATTGTAATATAATGGGGCTCCAACTTTTTTGGTTTACATACCCTATAGACCTCTCAAAAGTATTTTTTTAATAAAGCTTTACCTAAATATTTTAATAAAATTCCCTCATATAGCTCACATAAATTTGATGTTATTTTATTCTTTCCCCTGACTGAACATTCTTTTCCATAAAAAGATCCATTTTTCATTCTATTATAGAAAAGACCACTTTTACCAAATTTTTACACACAATTTTATTTGAATTATTGGGTAAATATAATCCCATTTTTTATTCCTATAATAAATTCCCATACACTATATACATTTCCACCCTTAATTAGCCTATTTATTTCATTTCAAATGATATTTCTAAGGAATATCAATGTTCTTAACATGAGTCTTACTCTCATATTATAATTTATTTTTATGTTTACTTTTATTATATTACCTAAAATAGTTTATTTAATGAATTCAATATCATTTAAATAATTAAATGTCATTATATTAATTGCAAAAAAATTATTCATTCATATTATATCTTTCTATTAGAGAAAATGTCATTAATCATGCATATGTCTAGACTACAGCCTCTATAATATGATAACATTAACTTTTTAAACCGCCTCTTATGGATGATATAAAGGATAGATTTTATGAATAATTATTTTCTTTATTTATCTTATAATGTTATGAAATTATAAAATTTTATATATAACTTTATTAAACTCATTCATTAAGGATTTAAATTGATTATCATTGTAGGCACAGAATACCACTTCTATGAACAATGTGTCATTTTTATCATAAAAAACTAACATGTTTGAAGATAAATATGTTATTAATGATATTATATAATTTATAGAAATTTATATTAATTATAAAATGTTAAATTTTAATATATAGTTACTCCATCCATTAATTAGAAAATGGGTTCATTATTCATGTGTACGTAGTTACTACCACCTCCAAAAACTCTACATTTCATTTTTGAGAACCACTACTCATTAAGGGTTTTGTGAATTGTCTTTATTAAAATATTTTATATATATTAAATTGATAATATTCATTAAATGTCATGGTATGATTATGTAATATTTATTTCATACTCATTGAATCATTACGACACACTTTTGATTTGGTCGGTTTATCACCTTCTAAAGCGATGTTGTAATATTCATATAGTGAGTAATTAAGGAATGTTTTATACAATTAATCACATGTAATAATAATTTATTACTTATTTTTTGAATATATTGTATTTATAATATATCTATATAATCTTGTTAATAATATACCATCTATTTTTATGAGAAAATGTTGAAACAAGTTTGTCTCTAGTGTTATATTCAAGAGTAATAACTAAAAGTCCCCTTGGATGAAAGCGAAAAATTAAAAATAGTCATTAGATATATATTATATAAAATTATGTAATATATGAATGATTAACCTGTTATGAAATTTTAGGGATCAACATTAAAATTATAAATAAAGTGAAATTAAATTAAAAGTGTCAATATCTGATGATAAAATATCTTATAATAAACAAATATATTAATAGTAAAATACTTTTAATTTAAGCGTATAAATGGTTTATAGATATAAAAATTGTTCTAAAATATTAAATTAATATAGTTATCTTATTTATAGTAAGATAGAGTGTGATCAACTAAGAAAGTAAATAAGTTATGATATTTTCATCTCCAAATCCATTTATTGAGAAACATTTTACATTATTCAAAAATTTAATTTTACATGGTATATATAAAACAAAATTGTTATATTATCATGAATTTTATATTATTCATGTTATTTTAGGTAAATTTTAAATATTTTTCCCTTTCACTGGTTTTTATTAAAGTATTAATGAATTTTTAATTCATTTCTCCACTAATGTCATTTTCCATTAGTCGTGAAATATATTAATAATTTTGATCTTCTAAGTCCATTAACTAAATAATTATAATCTTTATCTATAAGTATATTAATAATATTATTTAATATTTTCTTCTTTGATTAACCATTCTAAAAAAATCATTATATTGATAAGAATCACTCATATACTTTCTAACGATTATTTTTCATCCTTTCCCTTGTTTTACCTATCAAAAGTATGATCTATAACCCAAATATGCATCATCTAAACTAAAATTAACATATTCATTAACATGTTTTTAAAATTAATTTTTATTATCCATTGTATGATATGGTTTCCATAAAATGTTTTGAAAATATTTTTAATGTTTTCATAATGGATAGTTTAAAAAAAGGTTTTTTCTATCATGTAATGGTGTAAGTATTTTATAAATTAATCATTACAAATTGCTTTAAATTTATTTTGGACCACATTGCATTTGTTTAAATAAATTACAATAAAATATTTTTAATAATTTCTACATTGTTCATTTTATATAGAAGGAATCATTTTTGTACATTTTCATGGGAATTAATTTTTTTTATCATATTATACATTTTCTAAAAGGATTCCACTCTACGCATTCAAATTTTAAAAGTTAGAAATTTTTATTCACATGGTTAAATAAAAACTTTTTTTAAAAAAGTCTTCAAAGGAAAAGAAATATTCTTATTGTAAAATAATTTTTTATATTTCTTCTAAGAGTGTTCATCATATTTATTAGAAGATTAATCAAGGGTGTTCGTCAAATGATTCCACACACCATATTATCTAGATATCATATGAAATTATATTTTACATATATGGTGTGACCTATACCATCGTTTTCATTTACTTATCATCGTTTTTTATAAGAATGATTTACTTCCAATACCATTTCTATATGAATTTCCAATATTCAATAACATGATTGATGGGTGTTCACCTTGATTCCCTATATATCTCTTTATTAGTTAAATTTTCATCTAACCCATATATCTACATTTTGTATGGTGTAAATACTATATGAAAAGTCATATTTTCATATTGGTATTTGTATACAATTATTCTTGAAGTGATTGGATTGATTTTTTTTCGATATTTTTATGATATAAGGATTTTTGATGAAATCTAGAATACTTTATTATAAAACCACATTCAAAGGATATAAAAACCAAGATATTTCTACAGGTTTTTATTATATTTTAATTGAAACTATGTGCCACCCATATGCATGATTATATTTTTGTGAAAGGTAGGCCTTAGATTATATATCCCTCAAATTCATTATGTAATGTTTTCATTTCATGAGATATCTTGGTGTTTGGGTTGTGAGAATAGTAAACTATGTTTCATATGATATTAGCCTAGAAAAATATGTTATGTTAAATAGGAATGGATCCATGAATTATAAATATGATTTCATTTTTTATTGATGTCATATTCCTATGATTACATAATCATATAATATAATCGTTCTTATTCCCGGATCATGTATTATCAATTAACATGTCTTGGTTCTATGATCTTTATGATACCATTTTATTATTCATGACATCTATCATGTAATTCATTATTATTATGTTTACCATTACTGATTGTTTGAGCTCACCCCTTATTATTTTTATATTCTCCAATGCTATTTAAAAAAATATTAATTAATCTAAACCTAGAAGTGTATTTTGTGTAAAGAATTTATGTGTGAAGTTGAAATCTAATTATATATTTATTATCTTCATATATAGAGAAAAAATGTATACAATTGTTGGGAAGAGTTTAGATTTATCATTTTATGCATTTTCTTAATTCTCAAGAACTCTAAACTAATGGATACTGGGATTATAATGTGATAAATATTTTTTAATATTATGTTGTATAAAATCTATTATATTATGTTTTGTGTTTCTATACTATATTTAGGTGCATAATTTTAGGATGTTGTTGGATTTACTTTAGATAATTCTAATTTTCTATGAATTTATTTTTTTCCAAACAATAAACCCTTTTGTATAAAATTTCATGTTAACTGGAAAAATAAATGTTCCCTTAACCTTGTTTAATCCTTTGGTTTTCATAAATATTAAATTTATATATTATTATTAGGTGTAAAATATTAGAAAATTGGACATATGTGGATTCCAAAAATTATATTTTCTAATAATTTTGTACCCTAAATCTTTTGTAAATAATCGTAGATTTTTCATTTCTGGAATAAAGGATGAGTATCAGTAGAAAAAACATATGGTACATGGATAGTGGATATTCAACAAACATGATAGGGAATAAAAATTTCTTCCAAAAAAATAAAAATATGAAAGGTCTAAAAGAAACATTTGGTGACAATGATCAAGAAAAAATATTTGTAATAGGTGGTGATGAATTTATAGTGATAACCTTATCAAGACAGAGGGAATTTTTTATCTTTGTTTTGTTTAACATTGTTTTACTCATTGCTGCTAAAATATATAAAAATATACATTAGGAGGTAAGAAACTTCTTTATTTAAGAAGGATGAATTTCATATGAGGTTTCATCTAAATGACCATATTTTTCTCTAACTATCTTATACAATCCGCTTACAAAAGCATGAAACAAATTTCAAAAATAAATAATTACTTATGTTATCAATGAGGTAAAATATATTTCCTTTCTATTTTTTATGAATATTGTGGAAGAAATTTCATAAAATGTTTTTTATAACCAATAATTTTCTAACAGAATAAAATCTTTTTTATAACATAAACATTCTAAAAAATATAATTAGAATAAAAAAATTAATGAATAAATGTTTTCTTAATGTTTTTTTGAATTCATCCCCTCTAATATTTAATCTCATTTTTAAAATCAATTATAATTCCATTATTCACACAATTTTTCCAATATATATGAAATGTTTGATTCTTTTTCCTCACTAGATGATTGTGTCAGGACATCTCACAACCCTACAATTTTTTATATTATAATATTAATATATTTCTACTAATAATTAGTATTGAAGAGTTTGAATATGTTTGTTAGCTTTCTAATTTCCTAATATATGGAATTTTCTATTAGATAAATTGTAAAGTAAATGCTAGTTGATATATATTAGTTTTGTGAGTATGATTACTTACTCATGTGGGAAATTATTTTTCAAGGTTTTGATTTTATTCCAATCACGACTGATGAATTTTATCTATATTACCCAAAAATAGCTTGTATGTTTTACACAATCTCAATTTTCAATGAGTTTGATGGTTTTAATTTTTTTAATTCAATATTATTGAATATAATTATATAATTAATATCAAGAGAATGGATAAGTTGGTAGGACTATATTTTTAGGGAGAATTTATATTTGTTACCTATTATCTTCCTGATGTAAATGGATATATTATGAAAACAAATCTTAAAGAATCATTCTTTCTTATCATGGTAAATGTTTAAAAATGAACTATATATTAGATGAAGAAACAATTTTTTTATATATAATTAATGTTTTCTTCTTCCAAGGAATGGATATAAGGATAAAATTCCAGTACATGATATATATATATCATTGATTTTATTTTTAAATTTTGTGATGTTCGTATATAATTATATTGAGGATATTCGAACATAAATGTTGATGTTGAATTTTTTGATATATCAAAAATTTATAATCAATGTCGTTGTGTAGTTTAAGAATGTTGAGAAGATAAATAATGATGTAACTCTAATTAAAGAGAAGTAATATTTTTTTGGAGTCAAAATTATATCTAAAATGAAGAAATTTTATTTCCATGTTGAATAAATGTTTAAAGATAAGTCTTTCAACAATCCCTGATTTTGTGAATTATTTTTTGAATTTAATTTAAAGAATTTCATTTTTAACATTTCACAAATAACTAAAAATATAGTTTTATAATAAAGAACCATGTTTGGATTATTTTATATAGAACACTAATTTAATAATATACTAAACAACACATTTTTTTATCTTATGCTATAAGCAACACCATCTTGGCTTCTGTTTGTAGAAACATTGAGCTTCTGTTAAAACCCAATTTTATTATAATTATTTGAAGGATATAGTTATAAAATTTATATTAAACAAAGTAATATAAATATCAGATACTAATTTACAAAATTTATGTATAATTATTTAATACAAATAAAACATATTTATAATGAAATATATAATTTTTTTATAAAAATTATATGTATAAAATAATATTTTTTAAAAGAACTGATTTTTTCATCCTTATATGAACAAAAACAAAATTAATTTTTAAAAAATATTAGAAATTTAATTTCATAATATAATTACCATTTCATAATTCTGATTTCTTATATTATCTTTGTGTCATTTTGGGGTTTTTTCTAAGAAACATTGTTTCTATGTGAATAGTGAAAATACTAATTTTAACTCAAAATAATTTTTGCATAAAATTTATTTTTATAGTCAAATTATATTTTAATTTTGTTATAAAGTCAAAATAAGTAAATTATATATCTATTAATTCAATTAAGTTCATTGGAATCAAATTTTTTGAATTTAGATATAAAAACATACTGAAATTTTGAACATTCTCACGTTAAAAACTCGCTTCTTCACGACATCTATGAGATTAACATTAAACATAATTTTCCACATTCTATGATTTGAATTTAGAAAAATGTATATAAATGGTTTTAATCTATGTAATATTTTTATCCTAATAATTTTATCATAATTTTTTAATAAAACTATTAGTGATAGTGGATAAAATTGAATAAAATTATTAAGGTAAAATTATGTTTTTTAAGGGAAAAAACTATAAACATAAGGAAAAAATTATATAACAACTATTAAAGACCCAATTTTAGACCATTTTTTTACCATATTCCTTCTATTATTGAGTTATTTTATTTATTTATTTAGGTGTGTAATAATTTGTCTACACATAACTTGATTTCAAAAATGCCAACTGTGTCCCTCCCTTCCCTCCAAAAGGTCAACACAACTCCCAATTATTCATAACTCTCATAACATGTTGGATTATAAAAAATACTCTCCATTATATTTCTAACATCCCTCCCTTCCCCCTTGATTCCCCACTTTTAGAAGAAGTCCACCCAAGGAATCCCATTGGTGGAAACCGAAAAAAGTAACCCAATGAATAGGTAACATCCTTCTTGAAGACCCATTCATTTATTACCATTCTCCACCACCCTAATTAGTCTTATTATATGAAAACATAATAAAAACTGTTTCCTAAATATAATTATATTTTTTTATATAAATGTTTCTTTCTACACATACACTCACTTCCATATAATGGGTAACGACTTATAGTTCTTGTGTGACAAACGACCACCTCATGAAATTACGATTATTCATTTTTCCTGTACCAAATTTCATGTTTGGTCATTATGATGGAAATTTTGTTTATATATTATATATTTTATACTTATAATTTATTTTTGATTCTGATATTTTTATATAGCACATTCTTTTAAGCTTTCAATTTTGTGTATCTATGAAAACATTATTTGTGGAAGTGTGGACTACCTCCTCCTAAAAATGATGTGCTTCCATCACACATTACACAGATGTATTAAGAATGTTTTTAGTAAAATTATATGATATTTATGATATATTTATTATAATTTAACTACTATATAACACGTACGTTCATGATTTATATGTTTTTCAAATACAATTTTTTCGTTTGTGGAAGTGTGGACTACCACCTCCTCAAAGCGATGTGATTCATTCCCAAACTACAGGGAATATATTATGGATGGTTTTAGTGAACATATATGATATATGTAAAATTTTAATTATACTATTATGATGTTATATATAAATACATACATATATTTCATTTATATTATTTATTTCAATATGATTGTTAAATAGAAATATCGTTCATGCGTATATATGTCCTATCATATTCATGACTGGTGTATTTCAAATAATAATAATATATTTAATAGATTATTATAAATTTATATATAATTAATATAAATTATATTTAAACCATGTTTCAAAATTATGAAGTCATGATATATTCATGATGTCATAAAATATAATAAAATAAGACACACATTAAAAACAAAGATAATGGTGCCTAAATATAAACATGAACTTAGAATTGTTAATAAGAGGGTAATATAATGTCATTATAAAAAAATGGTATTATATATCAGAATATGGTTCTATATATTATGTATAATAAACTTATATTTATCATATATGAGTTCTCTAAGAGTATAAAAAGATTCAAGACAAAAGGTAAGAGAATATCATATAACTTTTTTGTTTTATGAGATAAATGTCTTATTCACCACTCATTTCCTTTATTTGGTGTTTATAATTCACATATATGTATTCTATGATTATTCACTTAAATTTAAGGGTATTTACCAATCCATTTTATGATCTTTCATTAATGGATTTCATGTTTGAAAAATTTCTAAATTAGTAAAGTAATTTTGTCCCAATTTTTCATTCATTAATAAACATGACATGTTATACCACTATATTTTTCAAAAAGGTGTATATAATACCAATTAAATGTTATATCATTAAAATAATAATCTTAACGGTATTTTAATCTTCATTAACACTACTATTTCATTTGTATTATGATTTTTTGTCACCAAATTGGTAATGGTTTATAACTACAGACAAACTATTTATCGAGATTGATTATGATTATGCTCTCATTGAGGAAATATTAATATCCATATCTAAAAAACTATAATATATTTTCACCATATGTTTATACATTTTTTATCAATGAAATGGAAACATTTTTTTTCACTCTTTGTTAATTAATATGACCAAGAACACATTTTTAATAAATAAGACATTACATAATGATTCAGTCAAAAATCTATATTACATCAAAACCGTGTTTTCAAAGAAACTAAGTTAATGTTTAGAATGTGTTTTAAATTTTTTTCAATGTTAACAATATCATATTTTCCATTTATTAATTTTAAATATTATATGCAATATTTTCAAGACCAGGGGATGTGATGTCATATGAGTTTGTGGCCCGATGTGCCCGGAATAAATGCTTGAGTTATATAATATATAATAAATAGAAAAAATGTACAGTTTTAGTGAAAAATGTGAATAAATAATAAATCAGTTTCCAGATCAGAAATATGAGGACATCATTTAGCTCATAATGGTTGTTTAACCCTAGGCATGACTCAAAATATGTTGTCGTGGTATGATTGTAAAAAATTTGTCACGAAGTAATATGAATAATATTATTTAATAAAAATTATTTTAATTCATTATGTTGATAATATGAATTGATTTTATTTAAATATACCCTTATGTTATATTTCCATATTAATACTCATTACTATAGATCCTCTAGAGGATCATTAGAGAGAGCCTTAGAGAATCCACATAGGCCAACAAAGACGGATTATAGATCGATTGATCGACCCAACCTCAGATTCAATGGATTTTTCCAAAGAACATGATGAACCATGATTCTTCATTAGTGATTGAATGGAATCAAGTTTGGGTGTTCTATTTATGGTGACTCATTCCCATTCTTCAATTTTGTGATTAACACAAATCAATTAAATATTATATTTATTTTAAAATCGATTGCCTTGCAGGATGGGATTTATTTTTTAATAATTGAAGAAGAGAATTTCCTTCAATTAAAATGTTGATGAATGTGATTTTCAGAATAATAGATATGAAACAAGGTCAAACCAAACATCGATGGTGGTTCATTACTCTTGATTGATTGTGATTTTATTCTAGAATTATGTGATTCATCATGGTCATTCATCGTTGGCACATTGTTTGACTATTTCCAATCAATTGATCGTCACACACCTGTTTCATGGTGTAATGATCTAATATCATATATATAGATTTGGTACGACAAGAAATATGTGTGATGGTGGTTGTTGCAGTGAATAAAACAATAAATGATTCAAAAAATCATGATCTTCGACATTCTTCGGCGTGAATCAAAGAATGGAGTTTGATCTGATTTTTGAGAAGATCTTGTGAGAAAACGTTTTTTTGTGTGATGGTAATGATTTTTAGACTTTAGATCTCATGATTTTTGGTGAGATGAGGCTGGATACTGAAGGATATAGAGGAGTTTGACACCCACACATTGGATTTGGGATTCTGGAAAATATCAGAGAACACAGCATGTAATCTGGGATTACATGATGTGTGGGGCCCCTGGCTATAGAACTAGGGATTAGAAAAATTTAAGAACCACAGAATGTGTGACACTGATCACACAACATGCGAACTCATCAGTTTACTCGACGTGTACATAAAAATTTCACATACATGTGTTGGAGTATACGGTCATGGACACGATGTGTACTCCAACATGGACATGCCATGGAATACAAAGATCGGTGCAAGAATATAGATTCAGTACATGGAAATAGACTCTAGAAATGGGTATGATTCCAAGTGTATATTCACACCACATTTATGGAGAATACATGTTATGCGAGACTCTTCTATATGGGATAGACATGGCATAGTTTAAAACCTGATTTACCCCTTGGGACATGTCATGTACACCCTTCAAGAGTTCTTGAGGCTTTTCATTCTCCTATTTGGGGTGATTATTGTTTGATTTCATTTTCATGATCCTTTATTCAAGGGTAAAGTTCAGTATTAAATCCACATTATTTGATTGTGATCACCTCTAGAGGCTATGTCATATATAGAGTTATGATGTCCCTTTGTGAGACTTGTGTGATATCCTCTCTCATCCCTAGTTAGTGTTTGTGGAATCATCACAACCTCCAAAATTAGGGAATTGATCATATAACTAGAAAACCATATAGGTAGGGTTAGTGTAATATCTGACATATGATCCCATGTGTAGCGGGTTGATCTAGACAGGGTTCATTGTGTCCCCCAACAGTTCATGGTTCGTCCCGTATCTCTGTATAATGGTCCCATTATAAAAATGTTCATTATTGGGTCGGGGCCAATGACCCTGACAACTTCGTCGAGTGTGTCTAACGGTAGCATGTCTTGTGGTGTTGGACCTCCTAGAATGAGTGTTGCTTCGAACAGAATCCAGTGGTTGAAATTTGGTTATGACCTCTTGGTGGAATGGGGTATTTTTAGAGTTTATATGGGGTCTTTCTGTTATAAATATATTTTTATATATTTTATTGATATGCCTATTTTTGGTGCTTCGTGTTTGGTGTTTTCAGGGTGTCTTGATTTTTATTGTTATAATCACCCTTGCACGGTCTTTGACCGCATGTGTCATTTCATTTGTAGATGAAATACCTTCTTAACGTTGTCTTTGGAGGATGGGATGTGTGTGTAGAATAGATAGATCCTGACTGACTAAGGTCTTTACTGGGAGGATCATTTTGACTTATTCCTCTCCCTTGTATCTATTTGGACTCTTTCATATATATTTTTTGGTATGATTTTTTCACTTGTATATGTTTACAGTACATTCAAATTCATACTCTGTTGTGGAATCATAGATGAATACATTCATTCAATCTGTTTTTTTTATATTTCAGCATTGTGTGGGCTTTAAAATGTGTGCATGTTTACAAATAATTTAGGCTAATGCCTCTCATTTGGGGGATATTCCTACCTAGTGCTATTCACCAGTCCCTTACCTATTGATGGTGGGATTGTGATAGTCATGGGTTAGTCCTTAATAGTTTGGGTTGTGACAGAGTCATATTAGAGGTGGTAGTTTCTAACATAGGGCCTAAGTCGATGAGATTTGTTTTGGGTAACAGTGTTAAGTGCTTCGGGTTCATCTTTAATGTCAGAGACTCTAGTGTTGGTATGGTGACTAATGTATCTGTACACCAAGAATCTAATCACCTCATTTTTGACTTGGTACATGAGAACATTGATTTAAGGTAAAACAACGGTACATGCATCATTTATTAATCTTTGTGTTTTCAATGTCATTATTGGGTCACCTCCCCAGATACACACATTTTAATGACATACATCTTGTTTATTTCATGATTCCTCTTCATGGATAGCCTGATAAGATTTTATAATGTGATCACAAGGATGATCCTCCAGGGGATGAGGCAACATTACATGATCTTTAACCATAGATAGAACCTCAGGACGGATAACCAGCTATACCACCACCCATTGAAAAGAATCTATCAATAGAAATACCAGATGAAGATGTAAAATTATGATTTCATTGCACATGTTTAAATGGTAGTAACCTCTATGGTTTCATGTTGACCCATACCCCTAGCTAGTTGAGGACTTTCTAGAAGCGATCACATGTGTTTTATGCCTAGTGAGGATGACTATGGAGTAGAAGATGATCATAATGGTGAGTTTTCATGAGGGATCTTCTGGGAAATGATGGATCGTTTTGACTCAATATGATGTTTATACTTCCCTTTCCAAGATATACCTCAATCATCTATTTAAAGATTGGTTTTTTCTATCAATGTTGCGATCAGTACACATAAAGGAGTTTCTGCATCTGCAAGAGAGATGTGTGCTCATGGTGGAGTATTCAACAAGGTGCACTGATCTATCACATTACTCCTGAGATATGGTAAATTAAATTTTATATAAGTCCCTTACCATTGATAAGTTCTCGTGGTGGTACATCAGGTTATCAATGGTATCTCATAGCATTTACTTCTATGATGGAGTACTTGAGCGAGCCTTGATGGTATAATGGTTTCTGGAAGAGTAGACACCATTAGTGGGAGCTAGCAGTGGGAAACTAGTTGTTGAGACCTCTGCAGTAGGTACCCAAACATAGTCCGAGGTATCCATGTGGGTCATATCGTTCAATATATGATCCTAGTACATATGGTTAGTGGTTCAGGAATCTCTGGGTGCCTCGAATAATCCAATGGATAGACGATGTTTCTCTTACGATGTCTGAGGACATCTAGTACTCTATTTCCTAAACCATCATAAAAATAATTTTGAGATAGTCCAGATACCTCAATGATAGATATAGAGTCAGTATAAGGGTGTTCCATATAGTTGTAGACATGTAAGAGGGGCTATAAGAGTAGTTAAAGGTGCTCAAAGGTTTGACATATTACTGCCTCCACCCTTATGTAATCGACTCCAGGCTCGGGGATCTGGTTGTAATGGACAAGGCAATCTACATGCTATGGATAACAATGACACTGAGGCTCTTTTTAGGACATGATGAAAGATCTATATATTTTCTACATTATCTCCTATATTGATAGACTATGTTCTAGTCATTATTTTCATGCCACAAATCGTGTTCAAGACTGAGTGATTCTAATTGAACCATTGAGTCAACCATTATGCTTAGAGACTTCTACTGGTGAATTTTAAATGATCAATCACTGGTTCCAACAATGTTACCTTAGTAATGGAGGTGAGTGTATCTATTTTGGTCTCATGTCATTGGCGTCGAGGCCTTACAATGTCATTCTTGGTTTAGAATGGTTATCCATAGATGATTCTCATGTTGTTTGTTTTAGGTGAAGGGTTCATTGTGTCCAAATTTATAGAACCTAGTTTATCTTTATTAGTGAGAAGGAAACATAGGCAGTGTAGGATGTACTCACACATAGGATGGTTCAGAAGATTACTCATCAGTTTTTTAACTGAACTCTTCGTGTAGTAGATGTTATTAGTCCTACATTTCTTTTTGTAGTGTGGGAGTATGATGACATATTTCATAAATTTGTTCTAGGATAATCTAATTGTTTATAGATATACTTCTGCAATGATCTAAACCACAAGAGGGAACCAATATCTAAATATTCATATTGTATGGATCCCACAGTGCTTAGTGGTGTGGGGGTGCGATTGGAGGACTCGTAGAGGATGTTCATAATGAGGCCAATTGTTTCACCTTGTGTAGCCCAAATTATTTTTCCATCAAGGATAATGGTATATTCAAATTGTTGTGCATTGTCAGAAATTGGGCCAAGTGATCAGAAAGTACAACTATCCACTACCAAGGATTTATGAATTCTTTGATATATTAAAAGGGGTGTGATGGTTCTCAATGATTGACCACAGATTAGGCTATCACCAACTACGAGTATTGGATGAAGATACCATATAGGGAATTCGTATTTCATTGTGGTCGCTATGATTACTTGGTGATGTAATTTTGAATGAAGAACACCTTGGAAGTGTTTTTTGGACACAGTAACTTGATCATTCTTCCATTCTTATACTGGTTTATAGTAGTCTTTGCCAATGGAATCATTATGTACTCAATGTCTGATGTGGAGCATTTGAGAATCTCTAGGATAATCATGGAAATACATTTAGATCACCAAATAATATAAAATATCTTGGAGTGTCAGCTTGGGATTCAGTTGGACTATTTCATAAGATACAACATCTCATAGCCCATAAGTGTCGTGGATCCAGAGATGGTTGAGGTAGTGCTTTCTTTGTATCCACCCAATAATGTTATCTAGTTACAGAGTTTCCTTAAAATGTTTGGGTACTATCAGCATTTTTTACATGACTTATCTATAGTGGAATAAACCTTGATATCATTTTCTTAGAAAGGATATAATTTTTGTGGATGAAAAAATGAGAGTAGTTTTTTAATTATCTATGGAAGAGGTTGATGACTGCCCCCATTTTGAGGTAACTGGAGGAAGGTGTTGAGTACGTAGTGTTCTGTGATGCATCAGGGACTAGACTTGGTTGTTCTTTGGTGTAGAGGCAAGATATTATTGCCTATGGTTCACTATAATTGATACAACATAATAAAAAATACATGACCCATGACCTTGAGTTACAAGTAGTATATTTTTTATTGATGATTTGTCGACACTACCTTTTGGGCGAGCGATTCTTCATGTACTCTGACCAAAATAGTCTCAACTATATCTCTTATAAGAAAGATCTTGAATTGAGATTGCAGAAATTTATAGTGTTCCTCCAGAACTATAAATTTGAGTTTTTCTGTACTTATGGGAATGGTAACATGTTGGTCTATGATCTCGGCATGAGATCTTGTTAATAGTTGTTGAAAGATGCTTCAGAGTTGTTGTCTTTGTCATAATAATCCTTTTAGGAGGGTTTTGGAGAAGATTACCTCAAGTTGATGATTTTCACCAGTATAATCTTATAGTGAGTCATAGAGTCATATATTGGGGATATTAACCGTGGGATCCTATGTTCTATAATATCCATAGGGTAGGCCCTAGATGGATTTTTTATATTTGGGGAGCACGCAGTTATTTTCAAAGGATGAATAATGGTAGAAGTGACTTTTCAAGATGATATTATAAGAGAGTTTCATAAATATCACATGGAGGAACATCCAAGAGTCGAAAAGATATTCCAGGACCATTGACTATATTTTTGGTAGTCAGGGATGACGAATGGAGTTGTAGAGTTTGTCTCCCGATGCCTTACTTGTCAACAAGTGAAGGATGAGAATAATGTTCTAGAAGGTTTAGATCTACCCCTTGAGGTTCTATAATTTAAGTGGGATGAAATATCTCTGGACTTAGGGAAGGGATTACCATGCATTTCCATGGGAAACTATTCCATATTGGTGATCATTGACTAACTAACCCAGTCATCCCACATCCTAGCTATATTATAATAGTGTTTAGTAAAAAGCATGTGGTTCCTCTACATTCAGTACATATTTAAACACTATATTGTTTCATTGATGATTTTTTTTGATCATGATGATCAATTTACTAACAGGTTTTGTAAGGGATTATACGACGTATATAGGACTCAGTTATGCTTGATCCCAATGTTACATCCACAAACTTGAAGCCAAATTGAGTGGACCATTTAGGTTCTATAGAATATTTTATGAGATTTCATGTTAGACTTTGGATGAAGATGGGGGAATCACCTAAAACCAGTGGAGTTTTCTTACAAAAACATCTACTATTACAAAATTGATATGAATCCATTCAAGTATTTGTATTGGAAACCCTACAGGTCAACACTTTTATGGACTAACCTAGTGGAGTCGGCACTCATGGGATCGGAGCTGGTAATACAATAACAAGAAAGGTAAAGATCAAACAGGAGCATATATAGAATAAACGGAGCTATCATAAGTCAAATGAAGATTGGTGATGGAGGCATTTAGAGTTCATGAAGGGAGACCATGTTTCCTTACTTGTTTCACCTCGATGTGGATTATAGAGATTGAATGAGGTGGAAAGATATCTCTGTAGATTGTTGGAACCTTCTAAATATTGTGTAGAGTTGCATAGGTGGCATACCACATAGTTATACCTCTATAATTATACTAGATACACACTGCATTCCACGTGGCACAGTTGAGGAGGTCTCTGAATTACCCTACCAACATTACTAACGAGGGTGAGCTAGACGTCGTGTTGGGAGAAAAATTTTCCGAGTACCTAATGAAGATCAAGGATTAGAAAGAGGTGATCCTTCATGGGTGATTTATTTCCATAGTGCATGTTTTGTGGATGCATAAGAAACTATAAGAGAGAACATCGGAGGGGGAGGTTCAGATTCATTCCAGTACCCAAATCACCTTGTATAGCCCTTGTATTGGATTTTGAGGATATAAAGACCCAACTTAGGGAGAAATTAATGTCTCAGACATTCTCAAATCATTTTCATATATTATATGGAATATTTTAGAGAATAGGGGATAAAAAGCATGTGACTTCAAGGCCCGATGTGTACAGAATAAATATTGGAAATATATTATATATATTAAATAACACATACATGAGATTTTTCTAAAAAAGTAGAAAATCGTAAATGGTTTCTATGCCAGATATATGAGGGGCCCATTAATCATAGAATAGAAAATTTTTCCATATTATTAACTTTACATTGGTTGGCGCATATCATTTTTGAATTAGTTTTCCTCAGCATAAAATGAATAAAATTATATAACAAAAATTATTTTAATTTATGGTGCTGACAGAATGACTTTCATTCAGTAAATTAATCCCTATATCATAATTCAAGGGTTCGCCCCATAGCCCTAAAATCATTGTAATATTATTAGATAGACACTTCGAGAACCCTCATATGATAATGATTATGGATCATGGATCGATCAATTGACACGACCATAGATTATTTGGATAATTATAATGATCATGAGAATGCAATTTTCTTCCTCAAAAATCATAGATTAAGAAAATGTGTCATCCTATAAATGATTAAATAATTTCCCCACTAAAATTATTGTTTATCACATTATACGTTTTTGTTTTAGTCAATGGCTAGACCCTAATGGAGTTATATTAATATTGAACATAAAGGAAGACGTGGAGATAATGGGAAACCAAATGAGATGATGAAAAAAGTGAAAGATTTCATGATTATTCCTAATAAGTTATATTGAAATATTATAAGCTAACTATACATTAACCAACTCTTAATCTCAAAAATAAAGAGAAGGATGGAGTTCACTAAGAGAAAAAGTGGAAGAAACCATGGAGTAATGAAGGCTCTATTTATATAATGTGAGTAATATTGAATGATACATTGAGGGATGTGTCTACATAGAATAATAAAAGAATTAATTTATATAAAATAAGGTAATAACCAAAATAATTTATAATCATAAATTAAAATTACAATGGATGGAAACAATTATCATCCTAGGGATCTATTTATAGTTTGTTTTCTTAAATGTAGAGAACCTGTGAGTTATTCGACTGAACCCCTATTCTAAATGTTAAAATTTTGACCAATGAAGGATGTATGTTGAAATAAAATAGATGATGTATTTATGTATCATGATTAAAGAGTTTAATTGTATAATGATTTAACCAACGGTATTTTGGTTCTGATAATATTGAAACATCTAAGGAATTTATTAAATTTAATAAGAATATGTGTCTTAACTAACGCAAGTGTTATGGATATCATCATGGAATTCGGAGTTTAATATTTATCATAAGATTAAATAATTAAACACCAATTTTTACGTTTTATTTCATGTGATTCTAACACGATTAATTATATTTTATGATATTTTTGTTGGGAATAAAACCCATAGGTTTATAATATTAAAATTTATTTATGAATTAATTTCTAATATTTTTTGACATAAGATTATGGGTATAAATGGCATATAATGTTTATCTTATCATTGATGTTGTAGAAATCATTATTAGTAACAACTTTTGATCTTTATAGTAATTATATTATTATGGTTTTAGGAAAAAGAAAACCTATAAATTGGTTGACAACCTGTAAACAGGGTAACAACCTGTTACATCAAGAAAGTTCATTGGAATTTAACTCATATCCAAAAAACGATAAGTTTTTAATGCTAACCATTAAAATGCGTGATTTTCCAGATAATATGTCATTTTTTAGTAAAATGATTTTATGAAGAAATATTAATGATGAACCAGTGGAGTTACTATTGAGTTTTAGAAATTAATATATTATATTGATAACTTATTTTAATTAATATAGTCTTGGAAAATATTTAGAGATAGATAAAAAGACTTGTAACCATTTTATAAATCATAATATATATTATAATTGAATTTTGGTTGATTATGAGTAAAAAAATATTTTTGGGATATTCATTTATGTGACTATGTTATTAATTGGATGTTTTTTGATTCCCAAAAAAATGTTAAAATTGTACATATTAAATATATAAATATCAATTTAATTTATTTCCTTATATTATTGGAAGGTAAAATAATAACCCAACATTAGGATAATGATTATAAAATAAATATTTTATCTTATTACCTTAATATGTAATGAATCAAATTGAATTATAAATAATCATCTATTTATTGGTTTGAGGTCCTCAACTTTCTATTTATCTTTTTCATTATTTTGATCAATGAAATCTATAAATATCTATAAATATTTTTGATTTTTTTCTATATTAGTGTATTCACATTTCAAAAAAATTATCATACTTGAATAACAATTTATGTGTGACCCATATGACCTTTATACATCAATTTATCTCATATTAGGAGTATATGTTATTAAATATTTGTATGAAGTGGGTTTCAATAAAATAATTTTTAAATATCAAACTTTTGATTTACGTGATAATGTTTATGTTGTGAGTACACAATTTACTTTTTTTGGGAAAATTTAACACGCTAAAATTATAAAATAATTAAATTTTATTCAATAGTGTATTTTACATGAAACAATGGGCCTATATAAGCCATAAAATATATTTTGTTATATTTGTCCTCCTTGATAGATTATAGAACATGCAACCCTGAGTAGAAATGATCTATAATAAAATATAAATTATAACTTATCCATTTAACTTTTGGGAGTTAATAATACTCAATAAATTATGAAAATAATTTTTCTATATTTATAAGTAATAAAATAAGAATAATTTATAGGAAAATTATTTTTTTCTAAAAAATAGTATTTTTTATAAAAGACGTTTCATTTAACCTTTATTCACATAAACTAAACTCAGTTTTCCCAATTTTAGAAACGGTATATATATTATTAAACAAATTTTATAATTTATAATATCAATAACATATTAGAGTGATTTTTTTGAAATTTTTATGAAAAGTTTCAATTTTTGATCAATAGTGAAAATACTAAATTATAATTGAAAACAATCTATTTATTTGATATAATTATGAAGTAAAATTAAAATTAGAATTGGCTATAAAGTAAAATTAGATATATTAAACATCCATTAATCCAATTTTATTCATTTTAATCTTTTTCATATTGAATTTGGATATAAAAACATTGTAAAATTTTGAAAATTATCTCTTAAAAAACTCACGTTCTCGTTGCATCTGCTGGATTGATTTTAAATTAGATTTTGACACTTATGTGAAAGAGATGTGGAAAAATTGATTAAATATTTATAATATTTTTATAATTTATATTATTTAATAACTTAAAAAATCCCTATAATTAATAGTAAAAATAGTAACATTTATTTATCATTGATAAGGTAAAAATAGTTTTATCAGTGATTAGACTAAAAAGAAAACAGATTAAATGACCTATAAACTTATCTAAAATATATTTTATTTTATTATTCTGACCATATAGTCTCAAATTATCCATAATAATTAGTTTATACAATTTTTATAACATAAAAATATGGTTATACCTTTTTCTTTTAAAAAATACTGGTGTGCGACTCACCTTGCATATAAAACGCCACCCACCCTTCTCTCTTCTTCACACTATAAAACCATTTTGGATAGGACAATTCCTGAACAAATTAAATCCCAAATTCCATAATCACATCATATAATACTTATTTTTGGAATCATCCAACCTAAAAATTATTTGGTTCAAACCTTAATAGGTTACTCGAAGAAGAGGTAACATTCTTCAACGAGTGTTTTTTATTTTTATTTTTATGCTGCATCCCTAAATTTTTATTAAAAAGTTTTCATATAATAGAAACACTATAATTAATATTATGAGATTTTTTATTCTAATTTCATGACCTAAAACTATCCTCTTCCATCAAATGGGTTACGAAATCATCATTTCTGTGTACGGTAGACTACCTCCTCATAAACCAATGTAATTCGTTTTTCCATTACAACCTCTCACGGTTGGGTATAATGATCGATATTAAGTATATATAAAATATTAAAAAAATAATAATAATTTTTTTCTTTATATCATATATATGTTTGTACCTCTAATTCCATAGGGGATACGACATTATCCCTCATGTGGATGGAAGACTACACCCCTCACAGAGCTTTGTGATTCGTCTTTCAATAAAGATTCACATTAAAGCTAATAAGGATAAATATAATGAATATACGTTATATAAATAGAATAATTATTATATTAATTAAATATTTATCATTATAAAAATAAAATATATCATTTTATTTCTTACACTGAAAAATTATAATATTATTCATGTATGTGTGGACTATTAAATTCACAAAGCGATGTGACTTTCTTTTCAAAACCACACAACATGGATTATATATATATAAGTATTTTTATATAAATTTTATGATATATGTTATATTATCATCATTATATAATGTTAAAATATTACTTAACTTATTACCATAATGATCCTTTTAAAATGGAAATGTTAATCATGCACATACATGACTTACATTCCCTATGATCGTAATGTACTTCATCTTTCATAACCATATTTCAAGATTGGTATTTAAAGTAAAATTGATATATAAAAATTATGATTATTTAATTATTTTTATTCTATAGATTATTTAATAATATAATATAAAAATAATTATGTCTTTCCTGACAAAACACACATGAGAAAATAGGGAAATTAACACCCAAAAAAATAAAAAAATTAAATATTATTAATAAACAGGAGATAATATATTATAAAATCATCATATATTATATTATAAATATTAATATTGAACTATTATAATTTAATAACATATTAAAAAAACTATAAATGAATTTAAATCACTTTAGTCAAAAAGTAAGGGTGAGGTAATGGATTTTATAAGAATTTCTTAATATTGAGGCTCATTTTTATTTTATAAACATATTTCATTAATATAGTGTATTCACATCCCATTTCACATATAATATCATAAATAAATCATAATTAATGTAATTATATGTTTGAATTTAAATTATTTCATCCAATTCTATTTGGATTGAATATTACCAAGTGGTAAGAAATTTTGTCAAAATTTCCCTTCATCGTAGTATATTATAATGATATACACCTGATTTGTTTTACAGGGTGATTATGAATTAAATTTCAGGTGTAATATAATTAATCCTTTATAATAAATGGTATTTTATATTTCAATTTAAATTATTTCAAATAATTTTATTTTACATGAAAATGTCAAATTTGTAATGAATTTAATAACACAATTTCTTTTCATTAGGTCGCATTACTTCTTCATTGTCATTGAAATTATAAGATTATGTATATAATTACTTTTTTTTATCTTATGTTTTTTCCACTTTTTTAATGTTGATTTATATTTTTGACTCATAATTTATTCATTTATTTATTTTGACTTCAACAATATGATCTGTTTTAGGTTTTATTTTCCAATCTCATTCTAATTAAGATTATTTGTTCTTGTCTTTCAATTGATGGAAATTATTTCATTATTTTCCAATAAAACAATTTATTTTTCTCATACACTCTTTATTCACGATATTTTTAAGTAATAGTTTTATTTTGAAACTATTTTTTATGTAAAATAATTGGGAAAAGGTTTTTATGAATATCCAACTTCATTTCTCTATTCGTTTGGAAATATGTTTTCTTCCAAAACCATGTTTTCTACAAATTAATTAAAAATTTGTTCCATAATTTCTGAAATTATTTGTTTAATAAATTGATAAAATCTTTGAGCTTTCATAAATGAAATTGAATGTCAACTTCATGTCATTTTCAAAACTAGGCCAGTTTGGAATTAACAAAAAATGTGAAAGGAATATTTGTTTGAACTTAGTCGACATGTATGAAATTTCCAAACATCATCAAAAATCAATTTTTTATTTTTTTGTTTATATATTTCAATTATTATTTTAAAATAAAGTTATTTTCAAAATTGTTTGTTAAATTTTAGTTCATATAATTTTTTTTTTAAAAAAAATTTCTTGAAAGTTTTTTTAAAGAATTTTATAATTGGCAGACAACAAGAACCCTTTATTTTACATATACTCTAATATGAATATGTTTTATTGATTTCATAATTATTCTCTCTCATTATGGTTTATTATTATTTTTACTATAAAATGTATTGGGGCTTACATTGTTAATTTATATTTGAAATCATTAACTTTTCATTGAATTATTCACTAGCCTCTGAACATTGGACATTGTATTTTCCATAAATATTCAAATTATTTATCATGGGTATGATTATTTCTTAAAATATATCGTTTTACTATTTAAATAGTTTAAATTTTATAGTTATTTTTTTATGTAGGGAAATATTCATAATTTTTATTCTTTACTCAATATGGATATTTTATGATAATGCACATTGTTCATGAATTAAATAAATTATTTGATATATGAGCAATGATTTGGTTTTTAATTGATGGGTGGGACCTAGAAATATATAACCCCTTTATTAATTAGTAGTCTCATGAGATGAATTAGTTTTCTAACCAAAATTTAATGGGTTTATATTGAATAATTACATATCAGTTTTAAACAAGCTTGAAGAAATATTTTGGGAGTAGAGGAATCATAATGCATGAGATCATGGTTTCCAATAAATAACATTTGAATTAATTGTGAAATTATTTATCTTTATCTTTATATTTTTGGGATGATATTATCTCATGTATCTTTTCATTATCAGTTTATTGAATAAATGTCATGTATTTTATGTTATGTATATTTTTATATTTATTATTCTCAATCAATTAATGATAGTCATGTTATTGATACAACGGAATGTGATTTTATATATTTACCCTTACATGTTAACAATTTATTGTCTAATCACTATTTTCATATTACGTAAATGGACTTTCTTCAGCTATTTATACTTTCATGTCTTTTAGGATTATTTATTAATAATATCGTTTATTGCACATAACCCTTATTGCGCATTTGGGATCACCCTTATTTTGGTTCCTTTTCTTGGAATCTTGGATGTTCTCTATGAATTATATGCAAGGATATTTTTTTAGATAAAAATTATATTCTCAAAAAAATATGATGTAACATTTTTTTCTAATGAAATTTATGACTAAAAAATGTATTTATTTTACCTATACTACTAAATAAGGTGGTCCTTCTAGATGTAATTACATGTATCTTATACCAATTTGATAAAGTAGACATTGAATCTATGCTATAATGGTTGGGTCTCTAAACAAAAAGTCTTAAATGAATATACAATTAAATAATGAAGCCACCAAAAGGCATTAAATAATCATTGATTTCTTTTTCAACATTAAGTATAATTGAAAATATATTCAAGGAATGGTTGATTATTTTCAATGTATGAGTAAGCTAAATAAATTTTCAGAATCTTTTATTCAGATAGAATTAATGTCCAATAACATGAATGTGAACTCATAGGTTGTGTTAATAATATTAATGAACATTATCAAATAGATAAATCAAACTAATATGATTTTTTTTAATTTTTTATGATCTAATTTATACAATCAAAAGTGATAAAAATATATCTTCTAAACTCAAATATACTATAATGATTGATGTGGTAGAAATCTCAATAAATTTTGATGATACAAAATTCTTTTCCATTAAATAAGATTATGAGCTCAGTCAACAGAAGAAGAGATTTGTGCTAAAAAAATTTACAAAGATAATGTCTGAATATGAGAGGATAGAAAATATAGAGAATTATCTCAAAATAATTATGTATATTGTCAAAGAATAAAATAAAAAATTATAATTACTTAGAATGTTATACTGTTAAACATCATCTATTTTATATCTTCCATCTATATATGATTGTTTTAATTCATGATTCCACAATCCATATTTTTTTATTTTCTAATAACACTTTTAAAGGGTATGTTTTGACCCTCACAAAACCACCAGATTCAACCCATCACAAGAATTACAGCATGCAACATTCAAATTTCAAACAAACACTACAGCGAACCCCGATCCACCACCATTACCTCCTTCTAAAAAACACAACATTCAAAATAAAAAAAATTCCCAGCATTCACGCGCCTACCTCAAGATCCCAACCATCATGTTAGTGTCCCATCCGTAGATTCGGTCACCTTCCTTGATTCGACCAGAAATTTCAGTCATCATTGCTTCTCAGACCCACTACCTTTATCATTGTTGTGGTTATCACTAGAGCATCCATCCCTATCATCGCCATCCTCATCACTAGACACCATCATCCACTTTAAAGACGTCGTCCCCCAAAATCCGCATTAAAATTCATCTTCCACTCCACATGCATCGTATGAACACAGATCACCAGACTCTTTACCAGAATACCCAAAATGCACACCAAGGTACTTCCCCGGTGTCAAAAGAAACCAAAAAAGGAATGTCAAGGTGCAACTCCATGGAGGACTCCCTACCACTTGCATGAACACATCCCATAGTATCCTTGGAAGTAGATTCACCCAACCGACCTGGGGGTGCGATTAACATGAAAACCAGAGTAAAACACATGTTACGGGGCCTCCCCAAAGCTAAACCACGAATCCATCCCCATCAACCAACCATGGCCTACGAAGAAGAAATCTCCAAGAGACACCAAACCAATCGAACTCACTTCCCACAACACCGGGGAGACCACCAAACATTCCGCCTCAGAGAGAGAGGTGGAGACTAGGTGCCATAGCAGAGAAATGGGTGGCCGAACTCCTTGAAGGAACACAACATTGAGACCTAAATATAAACCCTAAAACTAACAAAGAAAACACTAAAAAGATAATGAGAGGGATTTAAACCCTAAAAGAAATCTGGGATTGAAACCCTAAAAGAACCCCACAGTGAAACAGAACCCAGGGTGGAGGTCACCAAGAGGCCAAATGCAGAACCTGAGAGAACAAACTTGGAGATAAGGCCCAACGAGCAAGAAACAAAGAGGGGGATGTAGAGAAGAGAACATAAAGAGTGGAGATGTTGAAGAAATGTTCGAGGAGAAAGGCCGGGTGCCACCAAGAATGGAACGAAACCCGAAGAGGGAGAGGAGTATTCGGGAGCCCGAAGTCGGACACCAGGTGAGTGAGGCCCCATCCTTTAATTCTTGATGATTTTTTATAAATTCATATATATCTCGCTATTTTTTTGTATTTTTTTAATGTATTTGGAAACCCAACTATCAAAATCCTTTTAATTTAACATTGATAATCTGAATGTGGTGGGGAGGCAGAGAAATCTAAATATGTGTAATACCATGTGAGTAAGATCTAAATTTTATGTTTTAAATTTATCTATTTTTGTTTACATTTCATTTAAAAACGGAAATACTGTTGAGTAGAAAGATCTACTTATAATATTACATTTGAAAATAAAAATTAATTCCTATTTTTTTCAATTCTTAATTACATCCCATGTATAATTCTATTAATAAATTCTTATAGTAATAATGTTTTATTTTTTACTAGACTAATGAAATTCATTTTACAAAATGGAGTTCATGTCTAAAAAGTGGATGAACACTTACTCAGTCTACCATATAGGGATTTACTCGGCAAACCAGATGGAGATTTTATAATCTTAACTAATAGAATAGTATACAAAAACTTATGATGGGGCTAAGCCTATTAACAATCAGATAAACAGATGATATGTTTAACCCATCAAAAAATAAGGAAATTTAATCAAAACACAATGTAAATAACTATGATGTTTGTGTATTTCTAACATAAAAAGTTGGTTATGCCAAATTCTATAAATATGACCACAACCTAATGGTGATGAGTAATGGGGTAAAATTAAATATGAAGTTTTCATTTGATTTTCTATTATGTATCTTTACTGATATTGCTTCAAATTATAATATTTATAGAGATTAACCTAAAGCATCCAAAATGAGTTGTCTATTTTAAATGCGCTATAATTTTCGGTTACATTAATGTTTGTCTGATCATGTTGATTGAGAGATCCCGGAGGTAGTGATACCTAGGTCAATTCTAATCAGGTTGGCCAAGGTCTTCTAGAAGGAAGACATATCATATAACGATCATGTTGTTTAAGGAATTACATGGTTTTTTAAGGAAACCCTATAAATAGGTTTATAATTAAGGTTAAATAATGTCAAATATAAAACCCTATTTATCACATTTGGTGTAATAGAAAACACACTTATTTATTGTGTTGTATGTTTTTTTATTATATCATTTCATAAAAAGTTGGTTGTATATTTCCTTACGTTTTATCTATTTAGTGAATACATCAGTT
This sequence comes from Viscum album, assembly GCA_963277665.1. Lineage (NCBI taxonomy): Eukaryota > Viridiplantae > Streptophyta > Magnoliopsida > Santalales > Viscaceae > Viscum > Viscum album. Next base: position 1,105,582,801 of record OY728126.1, read on the forward strand.
TTTTTTTCTTCCCACTGTGAAATCTAATTTGAATTAATTTTTTCAATTAAATATTCAGTTTAATTTAATTATATTATGGTCATTATAAAAAAATTATTCCAATAAATTCAATATATTCCATTTCATTTATAAACTACATACATAGTAGATATTATGTTTATCATAAAGACATGGTTAAAATAACTCTATAACATTATTTGTTTGAAAAATTATAAATTTTACTAAATAAACATTCACCCTATCTTATTGTATATTTTTCATACTTTCTTATGAAACAATAAATTGCTTATTAATAAAAAATAACTAAAAACTGTTTTTATTAGACCGAAAACAGTAATTATATTTTCAAAATATGAAGCATATATTCTTATGTTTTCCATTATATTTTAATATTAAATATGTGAAATCTCAAATATATATTTTCTTTATAAAAAAATATTCCATAAACATCAAATTTATTCTTATATAATTATATTTTAAAAATTGACTTTATTTTTGAAAAAACTGATTTTTTTACTATTCGCTCAAAAATAATTCCTTTGAAACTAATCTCAAAATTAATCCTAGGAAAATAATGAAATTATAATTTCAAATTTCACATCTATTTTTTCAATTACTATTTATTAATTTGAAATAAATTAATTGTAATATTCACATGAATATTTTCATAAAAATATTTATGGAAGAAAATGTACTTTTAATTCATTAAATTACTCTTATTATTTTATACATATAGACAAAAATAGATAAATGTTAAAAATCATGATTTAATTCATTATTTTTATTTATTAATTCATTTCTACAGTAATTTCATAATTTTTTTTTCCCTATCTATAATTTTTAACCCTACGACTAGGTTATAATAGTCATTTCCAAAAATTATTTTATCATGGTTTGTATAAGATTGGGGTTACGTGTTTTGTAAATTATCATACCTAGGATTATTTTAAAGGAAAATTTAAACTAAAATATATTATTATAATATTTTCCCCTCCTATCAAAATTTTCTCACTAAAAATTTTAATTCTCATTTTATAAAATAAAGAGTTATAAAGATAGATATAGATCCATCATGAACATTAATTAATAGGCGATGAAAAAGAAACTTATCAATAATATACACTTATATGAATCATACTATATAATGAGTTTCTAATAATATACCTAGGTATATGAGAGTTAATTTCTATATAATACTTGACAGATTTATCTTTTGTTTTCTTGAGTTTGAGAAATTATTTAACCATTGGGATAAAAAAATATGATAATATTTAATTACTTGATTTAATTATATTCAACAACCATGATTTCACCTATCGATTGGAATCATTACGGTCATGTTGAATTTTTCATTTCTGAAGAACAAAAATATAATTCTAATAATTTTTAAGCTCCAAAAAATTATGAAAATTTATTCCTCCAGTCTAAAACCGAAATGGAAAGTATAGGATAAAATAATTTCCAACATTATTAAACCTTCATAATAATATATTTCAAAAATAAATATAGTAACAAAAGATTAATTTATATCACTTGAAACATGCTTGAATAAATTATCACCCAAAAATCAAAATGGTTTGATTACATATTCTTAAAAATCAACTAATTTTTTATCCCAAAAAACATTTATAACTTAAATATGTATATGTGATAATATAAATTTTAATAAATAAACAACATAATTATTTATTAAACTTCACCAAGGATCCCCATAGAATATCACATAATAGTGGTAAAGTTAATCTATACATTATTCAATAAATATCTCAAAAAGTCATATTTTTAAAAGAAAATTAATTTTTTAGTTTTATTGAAACAATTCAACATATGTATCCATAATTCAAATTTTCATTATTTTTAATCTAACTAAAAATTATTAAAAGAATCTATTGTTTTTTTCTCTTAATAATTATACATAACAACCACTGAAAAATACCAAAACACGATAATAATATATCCTCTAATTTAACAATAATTACCCTAAATTAAAATCCTTAAAAGTTACATTCATTTAGGAGGTCAATTATTTGATTTTTTTGTATTGGAATGATAAATTGATACTACATACATAGTGAAAATGTTTTCATGAAAATAGGCATCCCAAAATCAATATTCACATTTTCTAAATTTATCATATGACTCATTTTCCTTTTAAATATCTAAAAATTATTATCATGTGATTATCATGCTCTTCATAATCCTAAGTGTATCGTTTGAAATCATCAATAAATACCGTAAAAAATTATTTGGGCAATCCCTACATTGACTATGGGTATTGATTCTTTTACCTCCTCTTGTTTTTATCCCAAAACAACGTCACTCACTAAGTTAGCTCATACTGAAAATGAATTTTCATCCATGGAATAAAGATTCCTAAAAATTTCTCAAATTCTTTATAGAATTATCATAATTATCATGTTGGATATGTTAATCTAAAATAAAGTTTTCAAGGATCATATTAATCATCATTTGAGAACAACTATAATTTTATGGCTCTAATAACCCAGATCTTGTGCTTAATTATTAGATTGGTATAAGATACAAAATATCACACCATGAAGGGTCGATCATCATAATAGTATTGGGAGACAAGATACAAAGCTGATTTACATACTACATTTAGAGAAATAAAACATTTCCTAAAAAACATTATTCAATCCTCAAAGATCATTCAAATATTCCTTCTTTATATCGTGTGGAAAGTATAACACGATTAATGATTATATACAATACTCAGTATGGGAATGTGTACAACATAATAAATCCTGAGTAAATAAGGCATAATTAATGTTGTTGAGTGGATAATAAAAACATAAGAAAATTCAATCATTATCTTCAGTTCAATGTACATCCATGGATAAAATCAACATATTAATCACAAAGATAATGTAAATAAAATTTTTAATAAAGTAAATTCATAAATATTGTAATTAATTATATTTCCATAAAGGTTCCAAACATGTTATAATTTATTTTAATAAAATTTCCTTAGCTAAGACACTCACATTGAATGGGTAGGTCTACAATAATTACCCAACTAATAAGGCCACCAATTTGGCCTCGTGAGACCTATTGATGATTATAGGGGTTATCTATTCATTCCTAACCAATCACATTCATGTCATATTTAATCATTATATATTGAATTATCAATAAAATTCAATCAAAATGACCTAAAAATTAATATTTATCTATATTGAATAAAAAATTTTGAATATTCCCCTATTAGGGAAATATGTTTTTTAATAAAACTCATTCAACTGAAACCATATATAGATGTTTTATACTATTCAAGAAACACAAAAGTGTTGTAAATTATTCCATATAAATCCATGATACATAAAATATGGTAATAAAGGATAAAATAATGTCCAATGAAATAATGGAGAGTGAAAGGGAATGTGATAATTTTAATCATAATGACCAAAAAACCATCAATTAGTATGTGATGAAGGAATATCATTAATTTTTAAAAAATTATTTTTTAGTAAATCCAATCATTTAAAAAACTAAAATAAAATAGAATAAAAACACTAAAAATAATTTTTTTTGTTACTTTATATAAAAACAAAGTTCTAAATCACTTTCAAAGTACATTTTTATCCATTAATAAATTAATACACTTATTAGAATATATTTTTTTTAAAAAAATCATAGAATATTGAGAAAAATGTTTCAATTGATAAGAAACATGGAAACATGTAAGGTAATCTCGATAATTTATATTTTCTATGATAGTGGGAAAGGTAGATCAAGCTGCAATTGTTAAGAAAACATTTTTTTATAATCGTGAAAAAAATATTAAAATAACTGAAATGAAAAAATTGGAAATAATAATTTTTATTAATTTTTAATGAATTATAAAAATAGTTTAAAATCAAATACTTTATCCTTTGAATCATAAATAATAATATTCTTGATTATTTATAAATCCTCAACTTGGAAGAAAATGAGAGAGAAAGAAATTTTTAAAACATGTCATTTTTTAAATAATCTCCCTTAGAAGTAATGTACTTATTAATTCATGATCCAAAAAGATAAAAAAAATTAAAATATACTTGAAAACCAAAACATAAAAAAATTGACAAAAATATAAGGAGTTTTATATATTATTAAAATATAATTTTTGAAAAATAAAATTGAACATAAACAATCTCGAAATAAAATGAGATTGTAACTAAAATTATTTATGAATTTAATAACTTTTGAATAAAATCCACTTATAAAATTAAACAATAAATTAAACATTAAATAAAATTAATAAATAACAAATAGTGATATCACATTTCAATGTAATAATATATACAATAATAATTAAATTATGTGTATAATATAACCATGTCTCATTAAAGTGGAAATGAGAAAAAAGTACCCCTCCATTGGGTTTTTGTTTAGTCGTGTGTGTTTGATCCACATATGTAAGGAATTTTAAATTATTTACCACATTATTAGTATTATATTCCATATATATTTTAGTTTATGTTCCTTTTATAATAATTTTAAATTCATTGAATATTTCATGATTACATCCACCGCTTAAGGTTGTTTATATAATTTCTCTAAAATTAATTTTGTATATTGGTCATGGTTAAGGATGTTATGAAATGGTTTCAGGTTCTAAAAAATGTTAATAATTTAATGAATAAATTTTATACCCATGATATAAATTTTTTTAATCATACACCATAGGTGGTAATAGAATAACAAATAAAAACACTTCATTGAGGTGGTAGTCCACACTTATGCATGAGTGGAATTATAATTTTTAATGGATAGAAGGGTAATATGGTAGATGATAAATTATATTAATAGAATAATATTGTTTTCATAAATTTCAAAAATATTTCTTAACTCTACCATTATAACTATCCAAATAAATCAATGATGAAAATATAATTACATCGCTGTATAGAAATATTAGGACACACATACACATGAGTGATGTTTTTGTTTTCTATAGGATATAATGGATATGGAAACTAGTTGTCCCATAATCATAATAAAATCATATTATATTTGTGATACTAGATTATTTATGTTATAATGAAAAAAAAATATTTGTAGGAATTATAAGAAGAAATATTATTTGAAATAGTCAAGTAATTCAATTAAATCTTCTTTGAGACACCTCTTTTGGATTATTACTTTAGCCATTTCAAGATGGTATTTGGGTAGGAATAAAAGCTTAATAATAAAGGGAAGAAAACTAGTAAGGCTTTTGGTATGGATTGGATGAGCTATATTTATTTATGCTCTTGAATAAGATAGGAGAATGGATTCCCTTTTATAATTGAGGTTATATAAAAACATGGAATTACATAAAATATATAAATAAAATTGTAACATCCCAAGTTTAAAATATAGAACATTTACAAATATCATAGAATTACAGTAGGATTTATATTGGATTTAGTACAGAGCTCTATTTGTTATTGGAAACTGATATTAATATAATGAAAATATTATATTATTTCATATCATGTGTGTGAAATTTTGGAATAGATGGAATATTCAATGATTGGAACTTTATATTGAAAATTTTAGACTAGTGTTGAATCCAAATTGTGGGGTTTTCCATGGTCATGACATATGTTTTTCAAACATCATACATTTCATTGATGTGAAGTAATTATTGGAATTATTATATAATTTAAATAATTTATTATTTATAAATAATTAATTCCCATAACCTATCTTCTACACTATATATGAACTATTATGGAAAATCTCTATGGTTATCGGTAGAATATTGGGATATTAGAGAGGAGGTGGTGAGAGTCAATGTTAGTATTGTTGGATGAGATTATATTCATGGATTTATGTTAAAAAATTGAATAGTTTTTTTGAGATAATAGATAATATAATTAAAATATTAATTACATTACGATAAAATGTGTTATTAACCAATTATCAATCAATTCAAGAGGTATGGATCGTTATTTCAACATTCTTTAAGTATTACATGATTTATAGCATCAATGATATTTATCTACCATAAAATTAATGTTTACCTTACCTGAATAATAGTTCCTCAAAAATATATTCATTTCACCCATTATGTTAGAAATTTTTTTATTTCCATGATTACAATTGTTGTTCAGATTTAAAATGGTCGGCGATAATCTAAAATTGTTAATGTTCTTTCCCTCTATATTTATTCACATTTTCCATTATTGGACCATGGGTTTAATGATTATACATTTCTGGACCAGTTCAAGTGTGATAAAAATTTAATATTTATGATTTTTAAGAGAACTACACTGGGGTTAATTTAATTAAGATGTTTCAAGGAACAACAGTTGATCAGGGTTTATGGTTTTAAGGATTGGGAGCTTGTTTGGTAATGGGAGGTGTGAAATTTTATTTTCAAGAAATATTAATTCTGAATTACAGCCACCAAAGGATGGGAATAAAATACCACATATGTTTTCCTCAAATTTTATCATCTATGATTAGGCTAAAAATGAGTTGGTGGGGAGATATCAATGGAGTCTGTGAGATTTGTGGAAGGAATCACATCTTCTTTGATTTTTTTCCCTTAATGTCATATAGTTTTGAATAACACATATTGTGTATTTTGTAATATCATATTAGATATGTATTTTATAACATTACAAATATCGTAGGTTATGTGGTATACCCACATATCAGGTGACCATGGTTGTTTAAAAAATCCATATACTGGTAGTACATGACTAGGTAATTTGTGTCGCATATACACTATGAATCTCACATGATCATGAAAAAAAGCTTTCATAAATGTGTCATCATCATAACATGAATTCATATAGAGAAATAATAATAATTTTATCATAACATCATATCCCCATTGTATCACTAGTAACATCAAAATATTTTATCATAAATGAAAAATGCCTTTAAAATGTCACTGTAATTGTAATTGTAGAAAATAAACATTTAATTTAAAAAATATATATTTAGACCATTAAAAATTAAAAAATGTTAACAAAAACGTTATATCTGAAAATAACCATGGAATCCTGTAAATAAATATTCAAGTCATTTATTTTTCATGATTTTAAGAAATTAAATTCATTTAACATCTCATAAAGCAATGATTCATGTCACATTTTTGGTAAAAAAGACAAAAATACACCATTTAGAAAATGACAAGAATATTCCATTTAAAAAATTATAAAAATTAAAACATGGATAAAATTTATATTATTATATCTATTTTAAATGTTAATACATTATTTAAAATATTTTAATGAAAGTATCGTCATGGAATAAAAATATTCCTAGCAAAAAAGAAAAAACAAAGTCGATTGTCATTAAACACATTTTTTAGAATTTTGACTACATAAAGAGAGTAAAATAAAATTGAAACATGTAATTTAAATTAATATATATATTATAATAAAATAAATAATATTTTTTATAAATATTCCATAAAAAATAATCTTCGTAAATGTAAACTTAAACAATACTGTTAAAAAGAGAGATTGTAACATAAAACCCACACCTCATGTACAACTAGATTTGTAAGAGATCTATCTTCCTATATAATATATTTAAATTTATTTTAATTATATGACATAACCATATACATACTTATAATGTCATATATTATCAACTTATAATATTTAAATACTAATTTAGTAGTTATTTTTTATGAAAATTATTGTTTTTGGGTGTTAACTATTTCGTTATTATTAATGTATGGATTCGTCAGTTTTGGTCCTTGTAATTTCAAAATGGTTCCACAATATTTATAATTTTCATCATGATATAGATATGATATATTTTCATTATATAAATATTTAAAATAATTCTTTAATGTTTGATAATGTAAAATGAATTACACTGTTCATGGTGATGGTAGTCCATACGTACACTTGAACATTGTTTTCATTTTTTATCAAAAACTGAGAAATAAATATAATTATTATTATAAAATTAAGTAAAAATTATTAAATAATAATTTATATTTATATTTATTATACCTGTCATTATTTACATACATGACTTTCTATGATGGAAAATAAACCATATCGCTAGGTGGAGGTTGTAGTCCACATGTATGCATAAGAAATAATTTTATTTCCCATTTGATGGAAATGAGGTGTGCCATAGTTGTTCCATGACAATAATAACCTATAATATATTTATAATATTATATTAATAATTTTATTATGGATATATAACATTTATATATGGTTTAAGAGTAAATAAAATTGAAATAAATCTGTAATGATTTATACCACTTCATTGGGAGACCTCATTTGGCGTACAAATTAAGATAGGGAAGATAGGTCACAGAAGAGGACTAGGGGATCTATGATAAAGAGAAGTAATCTAGGAATGAATTAGGTTATGTATTCACTACTATATGTGGCTAAAAATATGTGAATAATGTAATATATGAGGTTTAATTAGTAAGAGAGGGTGAGGAAGCACCTTAAATTACTAAAAATATTTAAATAGTATCAATGTATTTCTCATGTATAATGTAACACCCCGAGATTTTATGAAAAATATTCTTTTTAACTTAATTAATGTCTTTTTTTGTATTCTACACCAAAAGAAGCTTGCACAACACACATCCTGGACTTGCCTTGCGTTACATGCAATCACAACCTTCCTCGATAACGTGTGTAGTACGCAATACAGAGTTTCACTAAACAACGATATGCTATTAAAATATTATTAAAACTAGCCGTTATGAATATTAATAACCACCTTTTAAAATTATAGAAATTTTGCCTCTCAAAATGGACTTCATTTTTGGATTCAGAGTATCGAATTTAGCCTAAGGTGAAATTTAGGTACTTTTCAGATAACTTTCATATTCTGATGAATATTGAAAATTACTAAATTTTTATTAAAAACAACTTTTTTAATCAAAATTTTTAATAGAGATAAATTATTAATTTTAGTGGTTTTAAAGTATATTTAGAATATATTTTTACAATTTAATATAATGTGGGTCATTGGATGTAATTCTACATTTAAACCAGACATAAACAAGTGTCAATCTTTTTATAGTTATTATCTCTTAAGAACACGCTATTTGTTTTGACGATGAGAATTAATTTTTTAATTAATTAATGCAACTGATATGTTTTCAATTTGGTAAAATATACATCATTTTTGAGTTCATAATATCAAATATATCTTAGGCCTAATTTTTTGTATTTTTCTGAAAACATTCAATTTTTTATGAATAGTGAAACCACTAGGTGGTAGTTAAAAAACTGAATTTTTCATCAAACCTAATTTTTCTGCTTCTGTGAGTAGAATTTCAAATATCATAGAGACACGGTTGATGTCAGTAAGTAAAATGTGGTTCAATAAGATGAAAATAATTTTTGGTGAATAGTAACTTTATACTTTTATTTACCACGGTTAAAATTAAATAGGTTAAATAAGGGTAAAAATGATATTATTATTACCCTAACATATGTCCTAATTCTATTGGACAAGTTTAATTCGACCAAAAACAAAACTAGTAATAACATATCACCATTTAGGCCCACTTGGATTAGATTAAGACATTTATTATTAATTTATTTAAAGAAGGGTTAAAATAGTTAAAATTAATGTTTAATAAGTAAATCATTTTTAATATAGGGTTATACATAAGATAAAGTCGACTATAAATACTCATTAGAAAGATAAAAAGATTTCCTACATAATGGTATTTTATTTGTAATTTTTAGACATTAAATAATTTAATTTATTTAGGACACAAATATGATGCAGTAATTATCTTATTAATGAAATATTGACATAATTGATGTTATAAATACACAAATAATTGTAATTTGAGACTTTTTATGAATTACACTACTTTTATAGGTTAATATGACATTTTATAATTGATTTAATTAACATTTTTCGAACTAATCATTCTGTTATGATTTTGACAAAAATCATTTACCAAATAGTGTCAAAATTGACATAAAATAGTTTTTAAAACAAATATTATATTATTAATTGTTATTTTATTCCTAATAATCTAAGGTTCGGCCAAATGGCTTATATAAGGTTATATGTATTAATAATAAACAACTTGGAGTTCGTTTGGCTTGTTATAGTATGTTTATTAACCTTATAGTGTAAGAACACAAGAAGAAACTGTAAAAGAAAAATTATTTAACTCAATGTTAAATCTAAATGATAAGGTTAAAATAGGAACCTAAACATGTATAAATTCTATTGGATGATATGATTTCGATCCATCCCCTCCTTATCATTGAAATAAATCAATTTGGATCTATTTAAAACCGAATATGACTTTATAATGAAATAATATTTTTAGTTTTCCAAAGGAGCCCCTCTCCTCCCTTATAAAAGGGCACCTCCTCCCTCTCTTCCTCACACAACATTGAGCCTTCAAGATCGGCCATCCCCTGCTAAATTCTCTTCTCCACTTCCCTAGAAACATCCTTGAGGTTCTGGTCTACCTCAAAGACCAATTTTAGTGCCCTAAAAGAAGATCTCAAAGATGTGCTTTAAAGAAGTGGAGGTTCGGACACTTACGAAGCAAATCGGACCTAAGGTAAGGGAAATATCACAATCTCGTTTTTATCTGAGATTGTTTGTACATTGAAATTTACTGGGGTGTATTTTATCATCCACATCTATTTTTCCTCAATATGTAATATTATTTCCATTCACCTACAATTGTTTAAATCCAATTTTACCCTTCGGTGAGTTTTTAGTAAAAGATATGAAAGAAATCTTTTGTGGTTTTTCGTACGATCTACTTTTTTACATTTCCGAAAAAAGTACGAAGAATGTTTTTTTAACTTATACGACATGAATGGATTTTTAAAACCTTATTTCCAAGAATATTCCCTTACTAGTTTTCAAGTTTATTTTTAATCAACTTCTTTTAGTTTAAAATTGTATGACATGTTAAGAAAGGAAAAAAAAATTTGAAGTAAAAAAGGATATTTTCCTCAAGAATGTAGTTCAAGAGTTTTATCAAAATTATTTTCCATCTAATATAATAAAGGGTTATGTCTCTATCCCTTTTATTATATTGATTTGATTATGTTGTGATGGAAATATTTTTACGAATTCCTTTATCTTATATGAATTTTTTTATGATGTCACGATGTTTAAGATTCTCATTTTTATTACATGGGTTATGCAAAGATGAATGATTTATGATTTTTTGGCACACATAAGAATGGTATCATTATGATATGGGTGGGACCTATATCTCCCTCCAATGCATTGGGTAAAGATTTTATATCTCATTAGATAGACATGGCTGGGATGGTAGGTTATAACGGCTCAGTGCAACAGGACTGAAACGAGGAGTGAACTCTGTTCAGAAAGGGACTTTGTCCACTAAGATAATCTTTGCAATGAGTCTTGACTTATAAGAAATTATTCTCTATAATTATGTGTGTATGCCACAAAGTTTCATGTTTTAAGTTATGATTATTTGGATTACATTTCACTACTATGATTTAACCCATGTTATGAAATTATGATCTCTTTTGCAGGTTAATATTTCCAAAAGATATGTTCTTATGAATATGATGTGATTGATATTTATTTTGTTTACCCTTACTCAGCATTTAAGCTCACCCTTTTATGTTTTCTTTTCCCTAGGATATAAAGAAAGGATTTAGGTTAAAAAAAAGAAGATATTTATGGGAGATTTTGAAGATCTTTCACCACAATTAGAAGATTATATTCCGAGTTTCCAAAGACACTAAACTATTACAGTCCTTGTGTGTGTGTTTTTGTTATGTATTAAGTACTCCGCAAAAGTAATGTAATGTTCATGTACGTCAGGGTTCGGTTCTCTACTGTTGGTATTAGAGAAAATTTTTAGTCAACCTTTGAAAAATAGGATGCTAAAACGTTAGTGAGATCCCTAGAGATATTTCTAAGGTATGTCTAGGGATGTACCTAAGGATAAGAATACGTATAGGATATAGTCCTAGAACTACGGTAACAATCATAGATTTTATCCTAAGATGTTAGATACTGAGGGTGCTCCCCCTTTATTATGTTTTTTTCCCTAGCATGATTTTTGCCTCTCACACTATTCTTTTTGGGTTTTAGAAAATGGCTGGAAATAGAAAGATTCATGATAATGGAGGATATGATGGACAATGGAATGATTTTCTTCTTGAGAAACCAAAGGAAACCGGATCTGGAAGTCCAAACATTGTTATTATGCCTAATCAGAAATCTCATAATATGGTCAATAATCTAAACTTTGGTAAGTTTCTTGACTCAGATAATAAGAGAAAGATGGGGCTTCATGATGTTCATAGAGGAAAGAAAGTTCAATTTCCCTCAGGTAAATCATGTGGGAAGAGGCATCAGGGAGATTGTTTCAAAGGAACTGGAAGATGCTTTGGGTGTGGAAAAGGACACAAAGCTAGTAAAGGCAAAGGAAAATGTTCAGTTAACACCATGGACAAGGATAATGGTATTCCTACGACAACAACAATGATTAGATGTTTTAAATGTAGAATGTACGGGCATTATACAAACCAATTACCTAATGGAAAATCTCATGAAGAGAATCAGTATAGCCGTATGAGTAGTATTTATGTTGATGATGATGAAGTGACTATAAATGATATGTGAGTTGAAAGAATTGTTACATGTTTATCAAGTTTAATGTTGTATAAGTAATCTCATGGTACTATGGAATAAAGAGACATCTAAGGATTGATACACTGTTGTCTTCCCTTGAGTTTTGAAAGTGTATGATTAATGGTACCGGTATCCATTAAAGGATATTCAGATATTTTTGGAATATAGAAGGGAAAAGGAGAAAATTAAATGTTTGATAGTATTCATGAGCTCATGACTGATTTAAGGAGAAGGTTATGTAATGGATTGAGTATATATAATTTTTGGATTTTGGTTTGTGGAAAGTGTTAACTTTTAACTGCATTCATGTTTTCACTTAGGTTCAATGGGTATTCAAGAGAATACATGATTAAGGCCTTTGAATGTTTGGAATGTTACCAACAAGACATATCTTATGATATATGGGGATCAACGATGTTATTAAATCTCTGGTAATCGTTTTCACTATATTATGAAAGTGGAGAGCAGTATTATGGATAAGTCTAAAGATTGGAATGGATTATATTGGACATAAGTTAGTATTGTTTAAGGATAGAAGTTTTTTTTATATTATTGATGGGATTTTATAGTAATATATTTTTAGAAAAAGGAAAACCTACAGGATGGGCGACAGCCCATCGCGTCGGACAAGGCCGTGGGAATCGAACCCACAACCGAAGTGTGACTGGCCTTTATCGCCTACCACTGGCCTAAAAGAAGTCATTGTTTAGTAGAAACTAGTTTTATTTTATTAAGAGGTATGATATATGAAGTATAAGTTCATTTTTGGAACCATATACGATTAATCTAACCATAAGATGGACTTCTAACTTTTTCTAACCTTTTGTTTGAAAGAGATGGAATGAACCATCATTCTATCACATGATCTGCTAACACATCACGAATAACAAATTGAACTTCATTTCATTAAGGGATGAAGTGTAAATTGTTCAATTCACGAAAAACAGTGAGATTGTACCAAAATCATGCAAGTATTTCTTTTAATTCATCAACTTTAGGGAAATGATCTAGAAAACCAAAACTTTTGTCCTAGTTCTCTTATATCCGATGAATCAGATGGTACCTTAGATCATCACAAATTTATGGCTTTGTGATTGTTGGCTTTTTCATAGCCATGTTCTCTACCACTCTCCATCAGAACTTGATGGTTAGATTTTTTTTCCATATCAATATTTTCACCTATGTTCTCCTACAAGGAAACCCAGTGATGAGTTAATTTGGGTAACCGTTACATTTCATACTTTAGTTTTTGAATCCATGTTTTGGTATTCCTTTTTTACGATGTGGGTTTCTATTAAAGAAACTTTCGAGTAGTAAACCATTTATAACCCCAATGAATTTCGAGGGAGAAATTCATTTTAAGGCGGTAGAATGTAACACCCCGAGATTTAATGAAAAATTTTCTTTTTAATTTCATTAATGTCTTGTTTTGTATGCTAAACCAAAAGAAGCTTGCACAACACACATCCTTGACTTTCCTTGCATTACATGTAATCATGACCTTCCTCGATAGCATGTGTAGTATGCAATACCGAGTTTCACTAAAGAACGATATACTATTAAAATATTATTAAAACTAGTCATTATGAATAGTAATAACCACCTTTTAAAATTTTAGAAATTTTATATCTCAAAATGGACTTTATTTTTGGATTCGGAGTATCGATTTTTTTCCTAAGGTGAAATTTTGGTACTTTTCGGATAACTTTCATATTCTGTTGAATATTGAAAATTACTAAATTTTAATTAAAAACAACTTTTTTAATCAAAATAATTAATAGTGATAAATTATTAATTTGAGTGGTTTTAAAGTATATTTATAATATATTTTTACAATTTAATACAATGTTGGTCATTTGATGTAATTCTACATTTAAACCAGACATAAACAAGTGTCAATCTTTTGATAGTTATTATCTCTTAAGAACACGCTATTTGTTTTGATGACGGGAATTAATTTTTAAATTAATTAATACAACTGATATGTTTTTAATTTGGTAAAATAGACATCATTTTTGAGTTCATAAAATCAAATATAGCTTAGGCCTAATTTTTGGTATTTTTCTGAAAACTATCAATTTTTGATGAATAGTGAAACCACTAAGTGGTAGTTAATAAAACTGAATTTTTCATAATACATAATTTTACCGCTTTTGTGACTGTAATTTCAAAAATCTGAGAGACATGGTTGATGTTAGTAAGTAAAATGTGGTTCAATGAGATGAAAATAATTTTTGGTGAATAGTACCTTTTTATTTTATTTACCCCAGTTGAAAGTAAATAGGTTAATTAAGGGTAAAAATGATATTACTATTACCCTAACACATGTCCTAATTCTATTGGACAAGTGAAATTCGACCAAAAACAACCCTAGGAATAAAATATGACCATTTAGACCCACTTGGATTAGATTAGGACATTTATTATTAATTTATTTAAAGAAGGGTTAAAATAGTTAAAATCAATGTTTAATAAGTAAATCATTTTTAACATAGGGTTATTCATAAGATAAATTAGACTATAAATACTAATTATAAAGATAAAAAGATTTACTACATATTGGTATTTTATTTGTAATTTTTAGACATTAAATAATTTAATTTATTTATGACACAAATATGATGCAGTAATAATCTTATTGATGAAATATTGACATAATTGATGTTATAAATACACAAATAAATGTAATTTGAGACTTTTTATGAATTCAACAACTTTTATAGGTTAATATGAAATGTTAGTATTGATTTAATTAAAATTTTCTAACTAATTATTCTGTTATGATTTTGACAAAAATCAATTACCAAATAGTGTCAAAATTGAAATAAAATAGTTTTTAAAACAAATATTATATTATAAATTGTTATTTTATTCCTAAAAATCTAAGGATCGGTCAAATGACTTAGATAAGGTTATATATATTAATAATAAACAACTTGGGGGGTCGTTTGGCTTGTTATAGTATTTTTATTAACCTTATAGTGTAAGAACACAAGAAGACATGGTAAAAGTAAAATTATTTAACTTAATGTTAAATCTAAATGATAAGGTTAAAATAGGAACCTAAAATTGTCTGAATTCTATTGGATGAGAGGATTTTGATCCATCCCCACCTTAGTCTCGAAATAAATCAATTTTGAGATATTTAAAACCGAATATGACTTTATAATAAAATAATATTTTTAGTTTTCCAAACGAGCCCCTCCCGTCCCTTATAAAAGGGAACCTCCTCCCTCTCTTCCTCACGCAACATTGAGCCTTCATGCTCGGACAACCCCTACCAAATTCTCTTCTCCACTTCCCTAGAAACATATTTGAGGTTCTGGTCTACCTCAAAGTCAAATTTTAGTGCTCTAAAAGGACATCTCAAAGGGGCGCTTCAAAGACGAAGTGGTTCAGACACTTACGAAGCCAATCGGACCTAAGGTAAGGGAAATATCACAATCTCGTTTTTATCTGAGATTATTTATACTTTGAAATTTACTCGGGTGTATTTTATCATCCACATCTCTTTTTACTCAATATTTAATATTATTTCCATCCACCTACAATAGTTTAAATCCAATTTTACCCTTCGGTGAGTTTTTAGTAAAAGATATGAAAGGAATCTTTTGCCGTTTTTCGTACGATGTACTTTTTGACTTTTCTGACAAAAGTACGAAGAATGTTTTTTTAACTTATACGACATGAATGGATTTTTAAAACATTATTTCCAAGAAGCTTCCTTTACTAGTTTTCAATATTATTTTTAATCAACTTCTTTTAGTTTAAAATCTTATGACATGTTATGAAAGGAAAAATGTTTTTGAAGTAAAAAAGATATTTTCCTCAAAAAATGGAGTTCAAGAGTTTTATCAAAAAAAAATTCCATCTAAGATAATAAAGGTTTCTGTCTCTGTCCCCATTATTATATTGTTATGATTATGTTGTGGTGGAAATATTTTTATGAATTCCTTTATCTTAAATGAATTGTTTTATGATGTCACGATGTTTAAGATTTCCATTTTTATTACATGGGTTATGCAATGATGTATGATTTATGATTTTGTGGCACACATAAGAATGGTATCATTATGAGATGGGTGATAAATATATCTCCCTCCAATGCATTGGGTAAAGATTTTATATCTCATGAGATAGACATGGCTGGAACGGTAGGTTATACCGATTCAGTGAAACAGGACTAAAACGAGGAGTGAACTCGGTTCAGAAAGGGACTTTGTCCACTAAGATAGTCATGGAAATGTGTCTTGACTAATAATAAATGATTCTCTATTATTATGTGTTTATTCCACAATGTTTCATATTTTATGTTATGATTATTGGGATTACATTTCACTACTATGATTGATCCCATGTTATGAAATTATGATCTCTTTTGCAGGTTTTGATTTCAAAAAGATATGTTCTTATGAATATGATGTGATTTATATTTCTTTTATTTACCCTTATTGAGCATTTTACCACACCCTTTTATTTTTTCTTTTCCCCAGGATATAAATAAAGGATTTAGGTTTAAAAAAAGAAGATCCTTATCGAAGATGTTGAAGATCTTTCACCACGATTAGAAGATTATATTCCAAGTTTCCAAAGACACTAAACTATTACGGTCCTTATGTGTGTGTTTTTGTTATGTATTATGTATTTCGAAAAAGTAATGTAATATTCATGTACATCAGGCTTCGGGTCTCTACATATAATACTTCCAAATAAGCATAGATTTAAATTTAAGATAATATAGGGTATAAATAATTTGATATATTTTAATCCTTGTCATTTAAAAATTATCATGATTAATCTAGCTAGAAACTATAGGTTGGACTTGAATAAATGGAATTAGAGGTGGGAATTATCCATCAAAAAATTGAAAAAATACAATCATCAAACTTCTTGAAAATTTATTAGTGAAAATAAAAAAATGTAAGAGTTAAAACATAATAGTCAAGATTATAATTCCAATAATAAAAAATAAAATGATAATAGTAATAATGACATCAATGGGTGATATAATTGAATAATAAATTTGAGAATAAAAATGATTAAGTGATTATGGATTAATGGATAGATTAAAATAATAAATAAATGAATGATTAAAAGTAATAAATAATTGAAATTTAAGAAATTAAATGATTCAAGATAATTGGTAATTAATTTATAATAAGGATCTTAAAAATATCTTATACATCAAACACCTCAACCACCTAGGGCTTTAATGTAATATCCCCTTGGATTTATTATTATATAGGATAATGAAACTATACCTTTATTTATAATTTATAATAAGAAATTTGATATAATATACCCTATATCATTAATGGTAAATCTATAAACCAATACAGACAAATAAATTTTAATTTTAATATGAATTGGAAGAAAAATCATGGTCCTGTACTTTAATGGTAATAAGTTACAAATTTATAATTAATATTATGGATGGGGAGAATTATTGGAAGATATATATTGGTTTATTAGTCCCAATTATACCAAATAATATGATGAATTATGGGATGTAATTATCATATTAAAATACAAAAACAAAGATAAATAATTGTTTATGAACTCTAAAAAGAGATAAAATATTTAAATAGAGATGGATTTTTGAGTAGTTTAGTGTGTTGTTGTTGAAGATAGGATGAGATAGATTCATTGTATCCTTAAGTGTATTACTAAGGCCACTGTTGGTCTCTATTTATAGGCTCAAAAATATTTCGTAAATATATGTAATTTTTCAGCTGTGATTAATCAAAAATTTCTACACTCGATGTATATTTATAATTTTAAAAACCATTCTCTGATTAGTTTTCTTGATGCCATTAGGTACCATATATCATCCACCAGGTAGTCAGTACCCTCCCAAGATGTTATCCTCACTACATGCTACCATCGGAAGGTCATTTTACCTCAAATATCTATCTAGTTTTCTCATGTATAAAACAATGTCACTTTCTATTGGCATCTGTTATCTCGTGCACCACTACCCAGTATCTGGTGGAAACATACTAAATAGGGAATTCTCTAGCATTCCAAAGGTTGGATGGTGGCATTTCACCATCTATATGGTGTTTTAAATGTCCTATAGATTTAAAAATAGGCTTCCTCATTTCCATAAACATACCTATATTGAAATTATGGCATTATTTTAAGGATTTAAAACATCTTTTAAGACATTTTCAAGGTATATTTAAGGATTTCTATTATGATGTTTTCAGCCTAATGGAACATCACTAAAATCAAAGTATTAAAACACGTCAAGAGTGTTTATTATCATTAAATTCATTTAATAGTGAGAAGTAAAACAATATCCCACTTTTTATGAAATAATTACATGATTGTTAATTAAAAATTAAAAAAATATTATAAAGAGAATTAATTAATCTAATACAACGATACAATAATTTTCTCCTTCATTGAAAAAAATTTCTTCCATTTTTCACAACAAAATCTCTTTAAAACCCATTACAAATGAACTCCAAATAATTTCAACCTTTTAGATTTTCAATAATTAGTTAAAAATGTTATATAATAAAAATTTGAATTTAAAATACATTTTTTCATTATTAATGATTCTTAGATGGATATGAAAATTATTCTTCTAAAATAGCTTTAAAACGATAATATTTTGAAAACTATATTTTTAATAAAGTTCATTGAAAATTTGACAATGTTATGAAAAACAAGGAAAAATGATTTTATGAAAATTGAATTTTGAAAATAAAAAATAATAATTTTTAAATGAATTGGAAAAATAAAGTGTCTCTTCTGGGATTATTTTTGTATTATGATGATTAAATCCCCTTAGTTAACGAATTAGTATAGTTAAAAGAATCATCTCCATTAAAACAAGTATAAAATAAACAAATGAATAGAAATAAATAATAATATTTTAAAAAATCATTTAATTATTATGGTTTAGTAGATATTAAATTAAAAAATAAAAAAAATCCAAGGGAGTGTCAAACTAGGAGCCCAATAAGGGACTACTCACTGTGCCCATGATTGATAAAATTTTTAAATATGATTAATTATTTTTTGGATAAATTTCTATGATCATATGGGATAGAACCAAGAAAATATATTTTATCTATAATAGAATTTTTTTTATTGGAGTTTCTCACTCACATTACTTTTCCAAAATTAAGAAAATGTTTTGAAAACATCTTATAAATTAAAAAATTATTTTGTAAAACATTTTTGAAAATAATGAATCTAAAAAGTTCCAAATATTTTCAAGTGACTAGGAGATAAGTATCACCAGTTAATCATTCCTAAATTGCCCAAGATAGATTCAAGGAGATCAATAGTAATATGTTTAGTGACTATTTCTGTATTTTGAATGTGTTAACATATAATTTTATGAAATATATTACCTTTTTCGATGTGATCTCATAGAAAATGTTTCCCAAATTCACTGTTCTTAGTGAGATGGTTTTGGATAGAATTTTTTATCAATATTGATCGCACTAGTGTTTTCACCCTTGATAGAGAATAATTAATTTGTTATCCTAAATTCCAATATAATATTTTTCATCTAAAAAAATGGGTATAATAACCCCCATTGGTTATGTATTTCACTGTTGTTTTAGAAATATAAACCAAAATTTTCATTATTCTACTCCAACAGACAAGGTATTTTTCTATTAAAGGAAATGTTCCACTAGAGATTTTTCTATATAGTTGGAATAATAAAAAATAAGAAACTTAAATTAATGTTATTCAGGATTTAAATAATTGGATATTATATCATTTTACCTGATTATTCATCAAATAAAAAAAATACATGACTGATGACTGTAATTGTTTAGTGTCATGGGAATCATGGAAACATAATCGTAAAACTTAGTGAAACATATTCAACATCTCTCTTAAATATATTATACTTTGGTAATCAAACTTAAAATCATTTTTTATAACCTTGTTAAAGGAAAAATAATAAATGGGTGAGCTCAAATTCATTGTAAGGGTAAAAAGGGAGATATATAAGAATAACATGATCATAAGATCATGAGATAATGATCTCGAAATTATAATATCATTCCATATATGTCAAATATCATAATAATGATTCATGGAAGAAAGATTTGTAGTTCATAAGATAAAAATAATTAAGAAATTAATATAATAATTCATGATATCATTACATCATAAAAATAAATGTGACTATGGAAGACACATAATCATATAAAACGTTTTAAATAGTAGAAATGGATTAATACTAAGGAATTATTAGATGAATTGTTTTTCTACCCAAACTATCTTAGAACTCAAGGTTCTCACCCAATAACATATTAGTGGAAAAAATTATTTTTCTAAACTCGGATGACTCCCTGTTCTGTCCTTGTATTACTAAACAAGGCTCACCTCCCATTATAGCTTTCTATTACTGAATCGAGTTCACATCATATTCCAGCCCTTTGTTACTAAACCTATTTTGCCTATTATTTCATCTCTATATTACATAAATGAGACCACTCCTCATTCTATCCATATATTACTAATCCATGTTCACCACTCATTCCATCCCTATATTACTGAATTGAGTTCACCTCACATTCTAGCCAGGTATTAAAAAATCTAGTTCAGTCATCTTTCTATCCCTATATTACTAAACTGAGATCACCTCTTGTTTTAGCCCTGTATTGCTAAACTAAGTTCACTGCTCGTTGGACCTTTATTACAGAATTGAACTCACTCAAAATTCAATCAGTGCATATCTCACGATATATGAAAACAGTTACCCAATGCATTTGAGGGATTTATAGGTCTCACCAATTATATATTCATGTCATACAAACAAATTCTATTAGATAATAAAACATTAATCATATCCATACCCAAAAAACATGGGTTTCATTATATCATATCACATGTAATGAAATGAGTATCATAAAATTTCTATCATATAATAACCTATTGAAAAATATATTTTTCATTATAATTTCATCATTGAATAACCACTAAAATGAATGGGGTTTCATATGCGTTTTATCATGGTGTAACCCATGAAAGAGAAAATGTATTCCTAAACAACTTCTATTATTAATAATTAAACATTCATATTAATAATAAGAATTGTTTCCATGGAACATAGTCTTAGTATGAATAAACAATATCAAAGGATGTCATCTAATATGGAGAAATATTTTTAAAGATCACATAAAACATAAATTTTCTATAAAAATGACTTTTTAAAATATATATCATTTTGAAAATACTTTACATTGAAACCAATTTAAAACATATAATGGAATAATGAAAATTATTAAAATAATTTTTTGAGGAAAATATCCTTTCCCTGTTGAATATTTCATGAATATAATACATTTTAAAAAAAATCCTTTGAAAATAAACTTGAAAATTAATAAATGATGCGAGAAAAAAGTAATAATTTTTTTTCTAGATAAATTATATAAGGACATTGAAAATGTTTTTAAAACGTATTTATTTTAAAATGTATAAAAGAATATTGAAAACGTTTTGAAAACCTTTTTCATTGAATATACTCTAAAAATTTATAAATAATTGTTGAAATTATTTTTTAAATTTTTTTTCTTTTCAAATATATTTAAATATTATAAGGAAACAATGAAATCATTTTGAATACCTTTTCATTTGAAAATAATTTGAAAACTTATCATGACTGCTTGAAAGCCTTTTGAAAACCTATTTCCTTGAGAAATTGTGATATAAGATTGAAATTTTTTGAAAATCATTTATCATGAATACATATAAAAGAAAATTCAAAATATTTAAAATAATTTTTAAACATAAAACATGTTAGACATTTTTTTTGAAAACATTATTTTGAAATAACAGTTACTTCCAACCGAAGAGAAAAATAAAGTATTATTTTCTTAAAAACACATTTTTTAATTGTATTATATACCAAAGACTATAAAAAATCCAATAAATGAATATTTCTGAAATAACCATATTATAATAAAACTAATGATACTTAATTAGATATGGATCTTAATATTTCATCAATGGAAGTATAATCGAAAACAATCCCGTTAAATAATTATATTGTGGAAATATAATATTACAACATTTGTAACATTGAATTATAATTAACATGAGATAATGACATCACATAATGATAAATATATCATCAACTTAGTATTTTCAAGATATAACATCGTATAGGGTAGTATATACTGCCCAAAAACAATATAGGTGCATAACATGGCATGTATCTCATAGACGGAAAATTGAGAGAAGATTATTTTCCCAATTTGGTAAGTTGAACCACAAAACCCATGAAAGAAAGATAATAAAATGGATATGTAAATATAAATAAATTTAATTTTAATAAAAATATAACACATTTATGGGAATTATGTACACCACACAGAATTAAAGAGTGGTGAATAAGGTATAAGTCTTACTGTAGTAAAAGTGAGACAAGATAACCCTTACCTTAATTATTGAATTTATTCATAATTGATCCAAAATCGTACAACAAAAGTATAAATTTATTTTAAATCTACCTAATAACCATACTTTTATATATAATACCATATATTAATTTTTTTGGCTTTATATAACCTATTTATTAACAATTCCATGTTAATATTATGTTTTAGTTAATATCCTAATTATTTTTTAGACATATTTTGACTTGTAATTACTGATACTATTAACTAGATCAAGATTTAAATATTTCCATAATTATAAATGTGATTTAAATATCATAGATATTTAGTATAAAAATATTTATAATAATATATAAACGATATAGATATGAAATCGAATACATTGTTCATAGAGATGATAGGTCATTTGTACGCATGAGTGTTGTTTCAATTCTGTCAGCATATTAAAAAAAGGTAATAAAATGACAAACATATACATATTTATTATCATTATATTATATTAAGAATAATTTATGTGTTGGATAATGAAATAAATATAATGTGCTCATTAAGAAATATTACCTCTTTTTGGAGTAACTCCTTTTGGTTGGCACAAAAGGGATTCCTAGGATATACTTATTCCAAAATGTAAGATTATATGGTAAAGTGATGTATGGTTAGATATCAATTTGGTAGTATTAGGATGATACAATATGGCAATGCTTGTGTGACGAAATAAGGGGTTGGGTTTCCTTTTATAGGGGAGGAAGAGTGTCATTTTTTAAAATAAAAAATTTAAAATCTATTGAGTGGTATCCCTTACATCATGTGCCAAAAATAACTATCTATTTATAATCCAATAGGGGAATTTGTTGAAATACTTTCATACAAATTATTTTGGACATGTTTCTTGGTTATTAGTTCTTTTAAATTAATGTTTAACCCCTTAGTAATCTTGTTTTACCTTAATCGATGATAGTAAAATTAATTACATTCACGAAAATTGATGAAAAATAGATTTGTTAATCTTATTATAAATTATGAATTATTATAATTCCAAATTTGGAATCCATTTTTAGAAATTATAATCACAAAATTTGTAGAAATTAATTTAAAAATAATCTCACAGACATGTCATAACAATGTGTTTTTAATAAAAAATATTCAAATATTGTTTTTATTATCAGTATTGTTCTTATATAATAAAATAAGTATAAAAAATATTAAAAAATTATTTATTACTATTAATTTTATTATATTTAACATCCCTGTTATAAATATATATTTTAAATAATTATAATAATAACATGTTGTTTCATAGAAACTGAATTTTTTATGTAATGAAACCCAAGTAAATGTTTTATGTAGTACATGCTAATTTTGGTGTAGTGTATAATGAAATATTAACTATTTGTATCATTTCATGCAATCAAAACATTTTAATTTCATATTACATAATGTATATTTAGTGTTGTGGTAAATAAATAATATTAGAAAGTTTGAACTATTTTTAAAAAAATTATTTTAAAAAATATCAAGGTGTTATATTCTACCTTATTATAATGAATTTATCCCTAGAAATTCATCTGGGTTATCCAAGTATTAATACTTGTAATTTACATTCATAGAAACACACCTCGTAAAATAATACGAAATCTTCATTTAAAAGGGAAAGGTAAAAAAATAATGGTTACCCAAAGTAACTCATATGTAGGTTTCCATATAGGAGAATATAGGTCTGATGGTATAATTATACGTAGAATAAAAGAGTAAATAAAAATATAGATTGAGATATATCTATTATCAAAATTAAGGGAATGATCAGTGGATATTTATGTGCCTCAGAACCATAAATCTATGATGATTTATAAGACCATCGGTCTAATAGAAACGAAAGTATAAGGATAGATATTTTTCAATATCCTTTTCTTGAAGTTGAATAATTATTTTACTATCTAAGGACATAAAGAAATATACATACCTGAATTCATTTTTTTATATGAGAAACTTGACTCATTATTTGTGACTTTCTTGATTTATTGTTCTTCTCTTAGTCTATGGAATTTCGGTGAATTTTTTAGTCCCAATGTACTAACAGATCATGAGATCCATTGATATAATGACATGAAATTCCATCTATCATTAGTTATAATCATAGACAAATAGTTATCACTAGTTATCCAATATTCATAATTGCTTAAATTTTGAGGTAATACATTAATATCTAAAATATCATCCGAATATTAACATAAACATTCCATAAATGGATAACCTTATAATCCTTATGAAAACTGAATATCATAAAAATAATTAAGAGGGTCAATAAATTTCTAGAAATCAGTTCAACATTGATTTCATACATATCTTAAGGTAGCTCATTTTTTTCACATTCCAAAAAAGTCAACACGTTTATCATATATTATATTAAAATATGGTAATCTCCAAAATTACCATAAATCCTTTTGGAAAACATTCATTCTTCATTATTTTAACGATTATTGGATATATTCTTTAAATAAAATAACTTGTAAACTCCATCCCTAATAAAATAGACCAATTTTCAACAAATCATCAATTAGTTTCATAGTAATACGTACTATCTATTTTGTATTATCCACATTAATATTTTTTAACCCAATAAAAAAAATTCCCAACATCATGAAAATATTAAGTGATACCTTCCCTTAATAAAAATATCACCTTCCCCTTAAATAACCTTTCTCAGTCATCGATACCATTCAATATAACTTTAAAATCCTTGATAGAAATCATATGCATCATGAAAAATAATTCTTGAATTTTTGTACACATGAACTTTAATCATATATAATTGTTATTTTACCAATATATAGGCTTCATCATCTTTTTTATTAATAACACATTCCTTGAATATGAAATATGAATCATGTATTATGTTTCCATGAACAAAATTTAATAATTATTATTACGTTTAATGTAAAAAAATATAGAAATAAAATCTCATACCTTTCATATGTCATTGATGGTCTATTTATCTCTAGTATAACAACAAATATTTGTGCTACCATTCTGAATATCGTTATGAGATTTCCCTATAAGACGTTGATTTTCATAATATTCAAACTTTCCACATCTTCAAAATTTAATGTTAACGTAGTTCCTTATAGTTAACTATGTGGACTATGACAAAAAAACATAGTTTGAGAAACACATGTCCTAGAATAAAACCACATAATCCAGAAAAAATACTTATAGGATGCATAAACCATGAATCCTTAATTTAAATTTATGACACATTTGGCTTATCCTTTGATATATCCCTATAAATATTGTTAAAAATATCAATAGGGATATCACTAATGTTTTGTCATCTTCATTTAAAATTTTTGACTAAACCATTACATTCATACCAACTATAGAGACCTAATCTTAACATAGATGGATATTATTCAATTTTAGTTGAATATTCATCCCATTGAAAAAATACATGTCTGAAGACCATAATATTTTATTTCATTTGGAAACATGGAATCATAATATTCTATATCTGTGAAATATCATTAACATATGTGTTAAATATCCTCCCCTTTAGTAATCTTTATTAAAATATTTCCTCCTAACCATGGGAATTGAATCATAAGAAAAGGGTGAGATCATATGCCCAGTAAAGGTAAACAAGGGAGATATGTAAGAATAACATTAGAATAAGTGTCTGAGAACATGATATTGACATTAGAAATAAAACCATTAAAATGAAATATCATAATAATGATTCATGCCATAAATATTGGATGTTAAAGTGTAATGAATCATAAGAAAATAATGATCATAATACATAAGATCATAACATAATCATAATACATAAGATTGTGTGAGACAAGTAATCATATAAAATGATTCCGTATTAGTCATTGATTTATTCCAAGGCATTTTACTGGAATGGTTCACCCCCCAATGCATATAAAAATCAAGCTTCACTCACAATATCGTCTTAGTAGAAATATTCTTTTACTAAATAGGGTTTACTCCCTATTATATCCATGTATTACTAAACTAGAATCACCTCCCATTCCAGCCATGTATTACTAAACCGATTTCACTCCTTATTCAGGCCCTATGTTACTAAACAAAGTTCAAATCTCATTTTAACCATGTATTACTGAACTGATTTCACCCATCCTTTAATCTATGTATTACTAAACTGAGTTAACTACTCATTCTAGTAATTTATTATTGAACTCAGTCCACCTCCCATTACATTCTTATATTATTGATCTTCGGTCACTGCCCATTCTAGCCCTCTATTACTGAACTGAGTTCACCTATCATTCCAACCCTATAATACAAAATAGAGTTCACTCCTTGTTACAACCTTGTATTATTGAACTGAATTCACTCCTGATTCTAACCATGTCTATCTTATTAGATATATAAATCAATACTGATTTTTTTGGAGGGAGATATAGGTCCCATAAATCACATATTTGAATCATACACACAGGTTCCATAAGATAATAATAAATTATTCACATCATGTCCCATAAAAAATAAATAGGTTTAATCATATCATAAACCATCTAATTAAATGGCCATCATAATCATTTCATCATATCATAACCATGGAAAATTGATAGGTCTCATAATAATTTCATTATAGAATAACTCGTGGAAGGATCCAAATTTCATAATCATTTTATAAAATTATATCCCATGGAAGAAATATGAGTTTCATTAACAACATATCTTCTTGATCATAAATAATTCAAATAAATAAATGAAATTGTGTCCAATGATCACAACCCTCGCAAATCATAAACTATATCAACAAATATAATCATAGATGGAGAAGGGTTTTTAAATATCACTTAGAATATAACTTTTTTATTTAAAATCATTTTTAAAACCTATAACACGTTCAAAATCCTTTTATTTGAAACCACTTTAAAAAAATATAAAGTAATCCTGAAAAATAATTTTAAATATCTCATGAATAAAATATCTATTACACTTTGAAAATAACATTTCAAAACAAAAATCAGTTGGAAAAAATTTTACTTTAAAAATAACCTTGAAAATTTATTAAGAAATCTAGAAATTTTTTTGAAATAATCATTCTTTTAAAAGTTATAAAGGAAGATTGAAATCATTTTTAATACCACTTCCTTTAAAAATATATATTGGAAGCTTGAAAAAATATTGAAAAAAAATCTTTATACATAATTCTAAAAATTATAAATATTTATTGATTATATTTTGAGAACATATTTCTATTAAAATACATTAAATACTTATAAGAAAAGTTTTATAATATTTTGAAAACATTTTCTATTGAAAATACATTGAAAACATATGAAGAAATGTTCAAATAGTTTTGAAATTATTTTTGCTTCAAAATATATAAAAAACTGAATAAATTTAAAAATATTATTTAAAATATAATAATAATTTTGAAAACATTTAAAACAATTTTAAAACATAAAAAAATTAAAACCATTTTATAAAACATGGGTTTGAAAGAACGCATATTTACAACCAAAGAGAGAGATAAAGTCAAATTTTATTAAAAACACATTATTTATTATATTAAGTATATAATAGTATAAAATGGTACCAATAAATGAATATATCATGAATAAATAGAGTATAATAAAATTCATGAGTTTTCTTAAGAGAGGATTGTAATATTTCTTTGATGGAATCATAATCATAATCAATCTCAATAAACGATGAGTGTAGTAATAAATTGTTACCATTTGGTTAAAATTGAATCATAATACACATGACATAATAAAATTTAATGTAGCATAAAATATTATAAACTAAGTATATTTATGATTTAAAATTTCATATGGTAGAATATACACCATATATAAATATATAGCTGAATAACATGGAATTTATCTCAAATAAGGTAAATTTAGATAAATTTACTTTACTGATTTGGTAGATTTTGAACATAAAACCACATCAATGAAAGATCATGAAATTGATATGTAAATACCTATTAATTTATGTATAATAATCATATAATACACTCATGGGAAGTAGATACACCAAAAAAGGAACGAGTGGTGAAATGTCATAACTCTCACAGAAAAAAGGGGACACGATAAAAACATTACCATAAGTCAAGAATTTCATCGCACCCCCTCCAACATACTGTATAACAAATATAACATTATTATAAATCTTCCAAAAACCATATTGTCAAATATAATAACATATATGATTTTATTATGACTTTATATTACCCATTTATTAACAATTCCATGTTAATGTTACGTATGCATGAACATTATTTACGTTTTATTTTCTTATTGAAATAAAGGAAGTAAATGATATATATATATATTATCATTTTAATAGAATTATTATTTCATATAAATCATATATTTTTTCTAAATTCATCCATAATACATTCCATGTAAGGTTTGAATGAATCACATCGCATAAGAGATGTGGTAGTCCATACGCACACAAAAGAAGTTATAACAATTACATAAAATGGATAGCATGAAAGTACGATTTATATCATAACTATATAATAATGATTAAATTATAAATATCATATATATAGTATAAAAATTTAAATCAGATCATTATTCCCAACGTTGATTTTTGGAAATGGATGAATGAAAAAAATTGGTTCATGTGGCGGTAATCCACTGTACACATTAATGGTGATTCTGTATCCCATTAGATAGAAGTGTGTGAGAGTGTACGTCCAATACATAAGGTAAAAAAATTTAATTATATTTTTGATACTTAGGTTATTAGATAATCATGGGATAATAATAATATATGGGTGGAGAAATAAATAAAAACAAAGTGCTCATTGAATAATGTTACCTCTTCTTTGTGTAACACCTTTTGGTTTTCACCAAATGGATTCATTGGATTCATTTCATATAAAAATAAGATTATATAATTAATAGAGGTAAGTTGAGAGATAATTTGGGAAGGTTTTAGATGATTCCATGGTTCTTGGGAGGTGTGAGGAATTGAGGGGGCTGAGTTAACTTTTATAGCGGAGAAGGAGTGACATTCTTGTAAATATTAAAAGATCAACACTTCTTAGAGGTCTCCCTTATATCAACTGACTCTAATAATTTTCCATTTTAATGAAAATTGTGTAATTCGTCTATATATTTCCATAAAATCGTTTTTGGATATGTTTATAGGTTATTTTTCCACTTAAATTAATGTTTAAAAACTATTTAATCTTATATTAACATTAGTCATTGTAATTAATTTTAATTACATTCACAACATATTTTTGGTAAAAAACTAAGCTTAAATTATTATAAATTATAAATTATTATTATTAAATAGATGTATTTTTTTCAAATTAAAATCACTAAAGTTATAGATATGAATTTAAAATAAATCTCGCAGATGTGTCGCGACATCATGTTTTTAAATGATAATAGTTAAAAGATTGAAATGTTTTTTATCCAATTCCGTTATGATATTAATTAAATTTACATAAATTGGATTAATTTATGAAAAAATGATATTATTACACACTATAACAAAATTAAAATATAATATATCAATATAAATCAAATTAGATGAAAAATCAGTTTTGAATTAAAATTCAGAATTTTTCACTATTCATCCAAAAAATAAATGTTTAAAAAAACCAAAAAATCTACCCTAAGATAATTTTGACATTGGGAATTGAAAAATTAATTTTATTTTATAAAATAAAATTTAAATAAATTTCTAAAATTAATTTTATTTTTGTTGACAGATGTATATAAAAAAAAGTTTACTTGAGAAAACAATATTTTCAAACATATAAATACTTTACCAAAAATTATATGTTTTATTATGAATATGATTTATTTATATAAAAAAATATAAATAAAATTTAAAAATTAGTTATTATAATTCATAGTACTATATTTAACAATTAGTTTATAACTATCTCAATTTAATAATTATAATAATAAAATGTTGTTTTGTAGAAACATTATGTTATGTGTAACAGTATCCAATTCAGTGTTGTGTGTAGAAAAATATTATCTTTTTTAGTATATAATTAAGTATTAACTTGGTTTATAGTTATATTTAGTACAATCTTTGTTCTTTTATATAACACAAGCTCTATTCAGTGATTCGTGAAATAAATAATATGAAAAGTTTACAAAAATTCAAAAAAAATATATAATTCATAAAATCTCGATGTGTTACTTAACCAAAAGTAATATTAAAAGTGTTTTCCTTTGGAAAAAATAATCAAAGTATTTTACATCCCTTAAAAATTGAAAAAATTATTTAGGGCTCTAAAATATGATTCTATTCGATTAGATTAAAAATGAGCACAAATGTATACAGTAAACCCGATATCTAGATGGTTCATAAAAAGGTAAAGTAGAACTAACTATATTATTTTGATAAATATTATTATCGACTAATTAAATGGATTATCCACCACTATCTTATATGTTGTACTAATAAGCATTCTATTTTCCTTTTCCTGATCTACTCACATCTTATTTAATTATTTATTTGTGTGTTTAATTTTGTTTAAAAATTATTCACATGAATTTTTTAAAATTACAGAACTAAAGAAGAATTTATGTTATCCAATAGAACTTATTTCAAAATCATTATTCATGAAAGAATAAAATTTATTAAAATGAGTGTTGGGTAAAAATATTTACTTCTTTATTTTATATTCTATTAGTTTTGGAAATCAAAAACACCTTATTAAAAGTATTATTAATAAATTTTTATATCCTATGTATTTTATTATGTTTTTTACAAAAAATTACCTTTTATCAATAATCTAAATGTTTCTACGTAATAAGAATAAAAAATATCACCCTTCAATATGATCTATCATATCAATAATAAGTCTTATTCATCAGAATGTCCTTTATTACGACTAGTTGTTATACTTTTTCTTATCTATCAGAATGAAAAAAGTCATCAATATCAAACTAATAATAGAACTGATATATCCGGATGGTATTATAAGGTTTTTCCTTTTGAAAAATGATATCATATTCCATAAAACTATCTAAGATTATAATTAGAATATATATGTGTGTGTTTAATCTATAGAAAGAAATACTTTTTAGAACTGTAATGGTGTGAAACAAACTGATATCAGATATTCAATTATTGATGAGATGGAAATCACCATCAATCTATGGCCCTTTCAAAAAAATAGATATATTATCATTGAAGATTCAACTATAAATATCTTTTCATTTGAAGTATTTATAGATGATAATTTTCAATACACAAGTCATATAATTATTTATGAGCATAAAATACGCATTCTTAGTCTTTTTAATAATTTATATATTTGTATTTATAAGGAATATTTTTTGGGGTTATTTCATTTAGAACATTTTAATTTTTATTCTATGTATAATCATTATTATGATCAAGGTATTTTATGGATATTATTATGGGGAATCTAATCTATTGGATTAAGGGCTTCTATGGATAGGAAGACAGATATCGATTATCATATTGAGGGCCTAGGAGGATAGGAAGAAAGTGAATTTTCATTCATCGTATTTATTGATTTATGGGTATTCAAAGAAAGAACATTATATGAGGTATAAATAAATTAATACCATTAGCCATGTTTACCAACTAACTTAACTCTTAAGCTTAAAATATTGAATTCTTTTAATATTGCTTTTAAATCATTCTTACTTTTACAAGATATTTTATTTCATGTTTTTAGAAGCCTTTACTAGGTTGTGAATAGTACTACTGATTGATTATTTTATAAATACTTCTTATCAATTTCTTTATATGTTTATATATGATAAGGATTAAAATTTATTATTATAAAACTGGGAACTATGTGATTCTAATTTTGACTCTCTGATCATATGAAAATATGTGAGTCTGAACTTTTTACTATAGGAGGCATTGAATTTTGTTTTAAGATTAAATGTTTTAAACTAAAATACACCCACTTGCACCCACCCTCTTATAATAGTAATCATCTTAAATAATAATTCAATCTATGAATTATTATAAAAGAAGGTTCTACAACTATAACTAGCTTTTTTTACATTCATTATATACATCATCTTTTATAAACATTTCGCTTATAAATTTTTATAAAGTAACATGTATTTTTAAAAAAGAGTTTTATTTTTTTGATAGGATTGAAGGTATGAATTTTGGATATCTTGAAAATCTAAGTCATAGTCGACCACCAATATTTTATGGGAACAAATTTGGGTATTAAAGATATAGAATAAAATATTTTTTGATCAACACTAGATTTGATAATATATGAATTCATACTCTGAAGTATATGATTCCTGATAAGAAATTTATTGCCTTTATTAATTATGAAAAGTGGTAATATAAGTTGAACTTCACTATTATAAATACATTACTGTGTTCTTTGATGAGAAATATCTATTGTGAGATATCATCTTTTGAATATGAGAAGAATATATGTAGTAAATTGTAAGTAAAGCACTTCAGTACATCAAAAGTTTCTTAAATAAGAATATCCATGATTAGATCTGATTACCAAGATTTTAATTTTGTACCAAGTGGGAAATCTTCCATCATTCACCATGGGTTCATGACTATTATCAATAGTTTACAGTCTCTTTGAGAAAAACAACTTCATTGTTATATTTTGGTTTGAATGATTATATCTATAATTCCAAATGTGTTGGAATCTAAAATAACATTTTTTTATGACACATGGAAGATCACTAATCTTACTTTTTATAATTTTATCAGAACCCTCTTGAAATATAATGTAATACTGAAGAGAGATGTTGAAAAAGATAAAAATAAAAATATTGTAGTTTCTTTTAAAACTAATTCTACTATACCTACTAAATTCTAGTCTCTAAATAAAGTATATAAGTCTTCAAAGAAAAATAAAGTTGTTGTTTAATATTATTCTAGTTCATTAATTCCTTCTAAAAATGAATTGGTAAATATTAGATGATGGATTGAAAAATTCACATGAAGGAAATATTTTTAATGTAGAAATAAAAAATCTCATAAGGATAATTTTGATAATAAGGATTTTAAAGTTACTTTCAATAAATTCAGGAAGACATGTAAAATTTGACATGATTTTACTAATTTGACGAAAATAAATTATGGAAAAAACTAAATATATAAAGAATTAAAAATATGTATTATATTTCTAATAAAAAGAAAATAATGAAAGCTATTTGCAAATGGAGTGCAGTGGTGGACATAGTTCTTCAGAAAGTTATTATAGTAGTGAATGTTCTTGATTGTAGAATATTATATTATTTTATAAAGTACCTATGATAAATCAATGTATTATGGATAAGGTACACAATGCTTAATACCTTTCAAAGTTTTACTTAAATGTCAATTATCCTGAATGGGATAATGATAAAATTATAAATATACTAATGATGAATATTCCTCAAATAATGAGGATGATAATAAACCTAGTTATAAATAGGATTATAAGTTTTCAATAAATTTAGGAAATTAAAATTGTAATGTTAGCAAAAAAATTGACAATTACAATGAAAAACGTTTTAGTAAAAATAAAGAATAAATATTTTGACAAATGAAATACCATATCTTTATAAAAATATTGATAAAAAATATAAAATATAAAATATTTCTAAAGACCATAAGAAATTTTATTTTGACAAAACTACTTTACAAAATGATTTTTTAAAAAATATTTCTAAAAATATTGCTGATGAGGACATTAACATAGTTGTTAAACAAAATTCTTAAATATCTATTTTAAATAAACTTATATTTAATTTTACCCCTACAATGAAAACGATTCATAATATTTAAAAAAATTATACCTCGAACAAATATTTCTAAAATGGGTTATATAATTAAGAAACATTTTTTAAAAAACAAATACTTCATTCCTAAAATTGATTTATATTACCCAAATTGTTAAAGTGGTTGACATTGAAAAAATATTTTTATATTAATAGTGATAAAAATTTTAGTTTTCATATGGATTATTTTTCTATGGAAATGAAATATTTTCAACAATGTAGAGTTGAAAAAATATTGCTAAAAAATATTGCTTTATGATAATACCGGACCCAAGAAGGTTTAGGGTTCTAAAAACTATATAATTTGTTATCATAAATATTGATAAAGTACCAACAAAAAAATATGGTATATGGATAGTTCATGTTCTATACACATGACTAGAAATAAATATTTCTTTAATAATATTGTAATGTTTAAAGGTGTAAAATCAACATTTAGATATATTGTTAAAGGAGATATAATTTTACAATTCTTTAGAATTCAATAACGGATGATATTTTAACAAAACACCTTATTTAAATTAGATTTGAAAATATTAAATATAATTTTGGGATGATCATGTTAACTGATCATTAATATCTAAATCAATTTTACCCATATACATACATTAATGAAGTACTTTTAATAGTGGTAGTACATATGTCTATGTTTTCTAAATACATTTTGTTTCCATTTTTTTATATTAATAAACATTCTAAAAAATGGATTTTTAGAACTAAAAAAACATTTTAAATGTTATTAAAATTATTTTAAATCATTATTTTTTTATTATTAAAATATAATAGTCGGGTTTCATAATGAAAATATCATAATCAGATTTCATAATAAAAATATAGTAATTAGTTTTCAAAATAAACTATCATAATTATTTTTTATTATAAATATATCATAATTGGTTTTTATAATAAATCAATCATAATCAGTTTATATTATAATATTTTCATAATATATTCATGTTTCAAAAACCCATAAGAACATTTTTTCCATACTGATGGAACATTCTACTTTCAATGTCACTGTTCTATTTTTTTTCAATAATTATTTATATCAATGTAAACATGTTATTGATTACTTATTCTTTTAGTTATAATATATTTCTACATCTTGAAACTAAAAAATATATATAATTAGACTACCTTTTACATAGTTGAAATGTTTATAATAACATTGGGTCTTCAGAAAAAAAATTCAATATTACCTTCAATTATAGATCAACTATCATGTAATTTGATGTTTAATATCAGTTTTTAAATCTAATTTGGAATCTCAATTTAAGTTTTATTGTTCCTAAATAAACGATGGACACCATGTGCCAAACATTGTGCTATATGGTTTTTATACTAAATTTTTCCTCTCCTCAAAGATATTGGTCTGATTGTTTGGGTTTCTATCTAATATTCAACGCCATTATCAATATTATAGTGCCAAATGAGAATTGTGAAAAGAGGTATGTTTTTAGAGAATACGTATTGAAATAATGTGTATTGATATGTATGGTTCTTCTCTCAAAATGACAACCATTTTTATAGGATTCTAGGAAGTATGTGTAGGGAAACCAGATATCCATTTTGACATGTATTATCTTGAAATTGTGGGTGAATTTTATGACTCATATTATGGTTTCTAGAAAATACTATGAGAAACAAGTTTCTTTCTCTTTATTTGGGAAGAAATACAAACATTATCATTAAATATTTGGAGATCCGGTTGGAGTTACGACTGAAATAGAATCCTACTAACCATCACACAAGATACTAAGAAGTATTAAAACATTATAAAGAACAAAAACAAGGGATTATTTATTTCCCTATTTTGATAATGTGGGAAAATTATCTTATCTATCACCAGAAAATAGGATTGAATATATTTTTATTCATGGATGTTCCATATCATGGAAAAGTTATCGAGATACTCTTAAAGTATATTATATTATGGTATTGGATTTATTGTTAAATATGATACAAATATTTTTTTTAATTTTATCATTATTGCATAAGAATATTTAGGACTCAATAAAGTAAAATATTATAATGTTTTTAGAATTCATAAATAATTTAATTGTGAATGTTTTTAAATATTTCAACGTTGAGATTCAAATATACCTGATTCGAGACAATTTTTTTTATCGGTGGTGATATGATTTCATTAATGAAATTAAATTTTGAGTCTCAGTGAATTTTTTTTATAAAAAATGTTGATGAGGATTCATTTTAGACAATGACATCAAATAAGACACGTGTTTTTGAAAAAGGAAAAATAAATCCCTATTCATCACCTCGATTGAAGAAACCAATAAATTTTAAGAAAATGTATGGTGAAGAGTTTAAAAAGATTGTGGATCCTAAGGTAGAGAAGAATCTAGGTGATACCAAATTTGGATTATATTAGGATGAAGTATTATCCATTAAAGTACATTATAATGATGAATTAAATAATTGATAGATGAAAATAAATCATGAAAAGAGATTAGAAGAAGAAAAGGTGTGTGAATTTTCATTGATATAGGTAGATAACGGTTATTAAATTCTAAATCTCTCAACTTCCCATAAATATCAATTCATTTATGATGTTGGTCTTTATTTTCAAGAATCATAGAATATCCCATCTTTTTTTCCTTCAATTTAAGATAAGTGAAAAAAAATTGTTAAGAAGATAATGAATTGGTGCCATAAAAATTACTGAATGTGTTTGAGAAGGAATAACAATAAGTCTTTAAAAATATTTGGAATGTATTTATATTAATTGAAATATAGTTAAATAATGAAATTGGGGATGTTGGATAACATGAATAAATTGAATAAGAAGAAGAAATGTTGGAGAGATAGAAGTAGTGTAATAAATAGAGGAAGAAGGAGAGGAATAAGTAGAATGCAATGATATTTAAAAAACATAGACTGATAAACACAATAAAGGGAAGAAATATTTTGAATCATAATTAAAATAAAATTTACCATCTCAATATAATATAGATTCTTGATTAAAAGGATCTTGACTCACCCCTATTTTGGGTCATGGTCAAAAGAAGATATATTTGTCCAGGTGCATCATATAGGCTAACCAGGGTCATACCACTTGATTAGTCATTCAATTTGTTCTCCTAATTTATATAAATCACATATTATACATATTTTTGTTGTTTTATGTTTTAATAGAAAAAATAAAAACTTTTTTGGATTTTCAATTAATTTTTTATGACGTGAAAAATGAGAATTTAAACTACCATGAAAATCATAGCTAAATGAGTAAATTAAAGAAAAAAATTAGTTTTGGGGATCAGTTTGAGGTTTAATAATAATTATCCTTCATATTTTTTTAATTCAATTAGATAGTAAAAAAATGAAATATCATGTTTGAACTAATATTATTAATTTATAAATTGTGTAATATCATTAAATTCCTATGAAATCATATGTATACTTCGTCTAACAATTAAGGCTGATAAAACACCATTGTCTATGGTGTTCCATCATCCAAGACCCTGCTTTATTATCTCAACTACAAAATGTGATGAACTAACTAATGGAGAGTGGGAAAAGTGAATAAATAAAATAATATAGAGATAATGTATTTGTTTAATTGGGGGTAGACACCACATCAGCGTATTCCCTTCACCCATGCATCCTACTGAATTCTATCTTGGAACATAAAAATAATCATTAAATAAAAATCATTAACACATTAAACTTCCCCTGAACCAGGCCTAATGTTTATCCTCTCATTTACGAGAGTATGAGATCACAACAGTGGAGTGGTTGGAATACAAGAAGTAAAAATAAAATAAAATAAAGTAATGGAAATTTAATACACATAGTGATGAGAAAATAAAATATTTAATTATAATAGAATTGGGATGAGAGAGAGGGAATAAAATAAAATAATACTAATTATTTAAACAAAATGAATAAAATATAAGTAATCATAAAATAATAATAATAATAATTATTATTATTATTTTTTCAAGAATATTTTTTTATATGAAGAGGGAGAAAGAAAAGGATAAAATAATTTTATAATAATATTATTATAATAATTGTTATATTATTATTGTTATTATTATCATTATTACTAAAAATAATTATAATTAAAAATATATCACTGAGAATAAGAATTCAAGAATGGATGGATAAACACAAATGAATAGATTTATTTAATAAAAAATTTAAATTACATTTGAAAATAAAACTAAAATAAAGAAAACTATTAAGAAATTAAGAATAAGAGATGGGGATATTTGTGGTCAGACTCCCTTGGTCGAGATCTCCTCCTTGGTGCCTCATATGATGGTACGATATAGGAAATTATAACATGGGAAGGAGGGGTTATCCTCCTTTTATAGGACAGATTTTTCCTTCGAAAGATACCATGTGTTAGACCCGTTAAGTGGTCGATTCATGCATGGACTCCTTAATTAAAGTTGTTAATAAATTTCTTTTGAATCTTCCCTAAACCATTAAATGTATTTCACCATGTTTATAGAGATATAATTGTATTTCACTATGAGAATTTATTATGATCAGATAGACTAATCATATTCCACGTCTCTCATTTCCCACACATTAATGGACATGAAAAAAAACCAATTTGCATGCCTTTACATTCATGGAAGTTGTTATGAAATGTCTTCTAACTATAAAATTCAAATTTAAAATAATTTGGGTAGTCCAATCATGATATAATGTCACTCCATAAAACATATAAATATCTGTGAACATTTTTAAAATCCAAACATGTGAGATGGTTTAGGGAGTCCAAATTGTGGATTCAGATTTGGGTCCAAAACAATAAAATTTTCAAATAAAGAATAAAGTCATAATTATTAATTAATTAATTATTTTGATATGTAAAAAAAATTGATAAAAAACAAAAATAATCTAAAATAAAAAAATTCCAATTAGGTTATATTTCTGATTGAGCTCAAAATACCAATAAAATCCTAAACTGAGACAATTTAAGTTAAATTAAATTTTTTTAAGATTAAAAATATTTAAATTAAAAGTAAATTTATGGAAAATATTCTTTCTTGCAATTCCCCCACACAAAAACCGTACCTTTCTTCAAACATAAAATCTCAAAATTAAAAATCATAGGTCACCAATGTAATCAATATTCAAATTTCAATGCAATATAATCAAAAAATTATAAATAATAAATAAGATTATCATATTCCACATAAAATATAAATTCAATTTCACATTTTTCAATTAAAAATTGAATTCATTTATTTTACTTTTCCCATTTTAAAAATTATTGGTGTTATTCTTTCATTCATTCAATCTCCCCAATTCATTATTATTATTAACCATCCTAAATCAGGATCTACCTCACTTTTCAATCTTTTATATCATCAATCATGATACAATTCAAGTATAGTTGTGCTCATATCAGGAGAACATCCTCATTATCCATAATCTTGTAAAATAACTACTTTATCTACTTTTTAAAGATAAAAAGAACATAAAATAATGAGGACATGAAATAAAGGTTATAATGACTCTAAGACTTCATGTTGGTAGGATTTAATGTTTAAAATTAAATCTCCGGGAGGTGTTCTAACCGATAAAGTCCAAATCATGATATTCAATGTAAATAAGTTCACTAACATTCTCCCTATGAAATTGTAACAACTCCAAACATTCCCCAAGACTCAAAGTAAATATCATGATCAGTTTAGAAAAAATGAATAATTTTTTCCCTCTTTGTAAATTTTTTTAACTTTTATTTTTTTTATTTTTAAAAGAACTTATTTTATTTTTTATTTTATTAAAGGTATTCTTCTAAATAAAACTCACATCCCCCATCAAACCATGTGTGATATAAATCATAGGTCTATTAATGGTAATTTTTAGTTTACACTAATCACGTCACATTTTGCTCATTTTTTTGGTTATTTTTTGTCATTTTTATTTTTTATTCTCGATGGGAAAAATAATATAGTAAAATAAATGATTCCAAAACCATTATAATTCCCATTATAAGAAACTGTACATTATAAATCATCTTATTTACCATTATTCCTTCTACCCCCACACTCCAACTTTAAAATATCTTGTAATTTTAAAGTGTAGAATAAGAATTGATAAAAAAGGATTGAAACATGGTTTATCAATAACAAGGTCATTCATTGCCTTTATGGGCTACAAAAATGACTGATTTTAGGGTTTTAATTTATGGATAAATTGGATTTAAAAGATTCTTCAATCATTTTAAATGTTTCATTGTATAGTCATATCATTGACGAGTTCATATTCAAGTACTGGTAGGTGAATGTCCAATTATAACTAAATAAATATTCTCAAGAAAAAATGGAATTTAAGTGGTGTAGAAATACACTTAAGAATATGACATATTATTTAGCGAAATCACTCAAGGAATGATTAAAAATAAAATATCAATTAACATGAATTTCATAAATTCAAATCATGAGAAATATTTGTGAAATTTTGTTTAAATAAATAAATAAATTCCATAAATTAAGATTCATCATTATAATATTCATGCAACATTTTAATATTTTAATTCCCTATTTTAATCATTTAATACTATCAACATTTAAATATAAAAAATCGAATCATAGGATTTCTATGAAAAATATGTGTTCTAGATGAGTGATGTAAATCATAATTCAAGTGTGGGCATGCAATTTAATCATTAAATCTATTTTTTTAAAAACATTTTAAAGAAATTAAAAGATAAACACTAAAAGTAAACGCCATTTTGAAATGACACATATTTCTCTATCTTGACTATTTAGGACATCCTTCTTCTATCATTAATCTATAAAAGAAAACAACTCAATTAATAATAAGGGTTAGGTCATTGAAGATAAAAATTGTAGGAGGGTGTGGGATGTATGCTGAATTACATCCTCAGAAATGATATTGAAATCTAAATTACAAGAAAGAATGTAAAGATAAATCATGATATGATCCCCCATATGCGACCTATATTTTTACTACCTATAGAGGGATGTACTTGCTGTTATCTAAATAATGATGGTGGTTTGGGGATTCCTTGACATGAACGACCACACGTTAATTTTCCCGACATACAGTTCATTTAACTCAATAATGATCCATTAATAGAGTATACCATATAAATCCCATTAAATATTATGAATAACATTCATGGTAGGCGTAAGCTAGAGAATGTATCATCCTCATTGTTCGTTTCCATTTTTGAAACCTCTTCCATTGTTGGATTCACATGGGATGCATTAGATAAACTAAAAAAGGGAAGGAAAACATGTATTTTTACTTGAATTGAATTATAATTTTTGAAAATTAATATATCCCCTTTCATAAATACAGACACAATCATAATTGCATCATGCTCAGCTATTTATATCTCAAAATGGGTCTCCTTTAATGTATGTTTATTGAAATCGGGGAGCTCTTTGTGTTCCTCCACAAGTGAAAGTCTTTGTTCTTCATCCACCTCTAAGGAATGGAAAATATTGTCTGAATATGAAAATTCAAAATAATAGGGAGTGATTCATAATTTAGTTTCAGAAATGTATGAATAAATAGGCTGTGAGAAAATATCAGCACCATATCTTGATTCATATTATATAAATGACTTATTTATATGTGCCAATTGGGGTAGATTCTATAAAGATGGAGGCTCATAGTAGGGATCCCCCATTTTCACTTCAACTTCCACCACTTGGGGGGTCTCTTCAGTCAATGATGTAAACTCATCTTCTTTTCTAAGTGCTGGGAGATCGATAAATTCATTATATTCATTAGAAAATTCATCTATATCTAATGATATTCAAAATATAGCTCACTCGACAAGTCTTCCTCCCTTTTATATTATGGTAATACAAGTGGCTCATCTTTTGTTTTAGGTTCATATTTAGGTATATGTTCTGCTGATGATGCATGGAAGTATATAGTTTCCTAATCTAGTTTACCATGGATACCTTTCACCTTTTCATTATGCTCTTGAATATCACACTTGAGTTACTGTTTTCCAAATTATCCTAGAACTATTCTGGTATAACTTTCTAAACTGTTTTTGGGGTATCAAGGAGCACTCTTCTTGGGTCTTTCCTTCTTGTTGATAGAATTTTGGGAAGTACTCTTAGAATTCAGTGATATCTCTGGCCATCTCTTCAATAACTGGTTTCTTGAGGGCCACCATGTAATCCTTGATGAGGTCCTTGAATTCATCCTCTTTCAAAATTTAGATTCATGCTCCCCTAATCTGTCTAGACCAAAATGTAACACCATATTTTGTAGACTAGGGGAATAATTTAGGGTCTTATTCATGTGAGGGTATTTATCTCTTCATGAAATGAAAAAAAAATCATAAGAAAACACTATGGAATTTTTTATATTTTTTTTATTATCATAGAAAACAATTAAACATATCAATGATGTGAAAATAGAAAATTTAAATGAACAACTGATTGGGTCCCATGAAATGGAATTAGTTGTTATTAGATGCCTCTCACAATTCTTGGTCTAAAGAAATAAAATTTTTCATATCACAGAAAAGAGGTAGACCAGGGTTGTCTCACTTGAGGATCCTTTCAATTTCTTCACTAAATTTATCAAAATCACTTATTATGAAAGTTATTTTTGTTATATGTTTTAAATGAAAAAAATTTAATGTTTTTAGTTTTTCGATTACATTTTTATGACATGAAAAATGATAATTTAAACTACCATGAAAAACATAACAGGATGAGTTAAGGAAAGAATGCTCACGGTTTATGGGTTCGGTTTAAGGATCATTCATTATTATCCTTTATATTTTTTATTTATGTTTGAAAATCCAAATATTAAATATCATGTTTGAACGACAATTTTTTATTTTGAAATTTTAGAATATCATTGAATGCCTAAGTATTCATAATTCAACAACCTCCAATAATCAAGGTTGAGGAAACACCATGGTCTATGGGGTTCAATCGTCTAGGACACACCTCTATCGATGTTGTTTCATACATTAATTTTCCTAAATCTAACATGTGTAGAACTAACCAATAGAGAAAGGGAAAGGTGATTAAATAAAACAATGGAGATAGATTAAGTTACAAGTCATTGAGGGTAGTCACTACATCGAGTACATCTGCCTCATTGGTGCATGAAAATCAATTCTATCATCACACATAAAATCAAACATTTAAAAAATTTCATGAAAACCTTATCCTCTGCAAGGCCATGCCTCAGAGTCAGCCTCTCATGTTTGTAGAGTAATAGATCACAATAGTGGTGTGGGTGGAAGAAAAGAATAAGAAATATAGAAATATAAAAGAATGATAATTTAAAAATAATGGTGGAAAGAATATAAAAGATTCATGTAAAATGGAATTAGGATTAGAGAGAGATATAATAAATTAAAATAAAATACGAAAATATATAAAATATAAAGAAATCAAAAAAATTAATATTATTATTTTTAAAGGAAGAATTTTTTAAAAAGAAGAGGAAGAAAGAAAAGATAAAATAATTATAAAATAATAAATTCATATTAATAATAATTATAATAATACTTGTA
Source organism: Viscum album (assembly GCA_963277665.1). Lineage (NCBI taxonomy): Eukaryota > Viridiplantae > Streptophyta > Magnoliopsida > Santalales > Viscaceae > Viscum > Viscum album. Next base: position 1,105,627,023 of record OY728126.1, read on the forward strand.
ATTAAAAGAAAAAAATTGAGAAAGAGAATTTTGGAATTGATGTAGATACAAAAATGAATGGATTAGTTAAATAAAACGGAATTTAAACTAAAATTGAATTTAAAAAATTTAAAAAAAACCTAAAAATATGAAGAAGAAGAAGAAATTGGGAATATTTTCGGCCGGTATCCCTCAGTGGAGATTTTATACTTGGTTCCTAAGAAGATGGTATGGAATGGAATGGAATCATTCCGGAAGATGGATCCATCCTCCTTTTATAGTCCATCTATTCTTTTCTAAAGATTCTGTATGTTAGACTCAATAAATGGAAAATTCACTTTTGGAATCTTCATAAAAATTGTTCATAAATTCTTTTTGTGTCTCCCCTCAAAATTTTAGTGTATTTTCAGAAATTTTAATCGATTTATTCTTAATTAACTTCTATAATTTAATCTTTCTATACAAACTCTCCATATTTCATATCGCTGTTTTACCATGAATTAATGGCCTCAAATTTTGCAATTCACATGTGGATACCTTCATGAATGTTTTTAATATATATATTGTGCGCCTCTACCCCAAATTTCAGCACATTTAGGGCATTCAATCATGATATATGATCCCACCATTAAAAATAGCAAGATATATGAATAGTTTTGAAGGCCCAATTTATGAGCTCGTTTTGGGATTCAAAATTGTTGATTTATCTTTGGGTCCGGAAGAGTGAAATGAATATAAGGATGAATAGAACACTATAGAGATTTAAATTCAAAATTTGGATAATTAATGAATATTTTATGGCCTAAATATATATTTTCATTCAATATTTAAAATTCTAAAGAGGATATTTTTTTGTTTGAGCTCATAATACCACTACAATAATAAAATCATAGAATTTACCTTAAAATAATAATTTTGGGGTATTAAAAACATTGATATTCAGTGGGAAGTTATGGAAAATATTTTTTCTATCTGATCACATGGAAAATAATCATACTTTTTGAATGAAATTTCATCATCAAAGGAGTAAGATATGTCGTCCATAAATGAACTAGAAGATGTCAACAATCTCACTCAAATGTTTTAGAAAATCATGATTCAGAAAATATTGTGTAAATTTTTATTGTTTCTATTGATAAGAAAATTTGAAATAAAGAAAATGAAAATTTTGAGGTAGTATCAAAACTAGATGTCAAATCATTTATATTGAAATATCTAAAAGTTTAATTAGGTTTATCATATTCAGAAGAAACCATTTCTCAAAAAGTTGTTGATATCATTTTTCAATTTTAGATATGGTTAGAATACATAATTCCATGCTTTACTAAACCTTAGGATAAATGTCGGTTGATTTAATGTTATATTAATTAAAAATTTGAGTTATTTAATGTAATTATTGAGTTAAGTATCTATATTGAGGCAGGAATTAAATATTTCATAGGAAGAACTTGGAATCCAAAATGATCACAAAATTATATGGTAAAATAGTCCAATAATGTGGATTTTGATATTATGGAACGTGATGATAAATTTATTAATGTAAAAATCTTTTGTTAGAAATTGCAGAATCCTTTAACAAATAATATTCTAATATATTCAATTGAGTAATGTTCAGGGAAGAATATAGAGAAATTATTGATGATCAGATAGATAAAATAAATTTTTTTAATGAATATATTCATGAATTAGAGTTTTTGAATAGGTTTATAAGATCTTGTGAAAATTAATTTAGTCTAATGATGTATTAGTATAAAACTACTACTATGGATATTAGTATATTGAAGACCAAATTCCTAAAACAAACCGTGTTGGATGATCAAATGAGATAGTTAAAATCATCAGTGGGTGAGGAACATAATGATCAATATTTGATTAATAATATGATGTCTTATGTGAAAATGATAATGAAGGGATAATGAACTTTTTTTTAGAAATCTTAATTTCTTTTATTTCCAAAAAATTTATTTTTTGAAGAATGTGTCTATATATTCATTCAATACATTGTATTTGAATATCGCCCAATAATTTTGAATGCATATTATTTTTATTATTTCATGGATGATTAGTTAATTCATCATCATAATCATCAATTCATTTCAAGGAAAAGGCCTAAGTTCGAGAAAAAACATGAATCCAATAAAAATAGGGACCTAGAGTAGTGGTTTCCAAGGGAATATTCTTAGACTTTGCTGACTCCATCAGTAGGAATGGATCCCAAAATAAGGAAATAGGTAAACGTAATTCAAGGGGGTCCTTTTTTTATTTGAAATCTACCATATTATAACCATTACTCCAAGTATGTAGTACCATAAATTCATATTCCCTAAGCCTGATGCACTTGAATATGTAATAAGTTATGATCCAAGGGGTGTTAGAAAACCCATTAAGTTAGATTACAATTTATTATTTTGTATGTTATATTTACTAAAATTTCAGGAAAATATGGTTTTTTTCAAATTATTTTTGTAAATAAAAATGTGGGATAATGTTTGATAGATTTATAATGTGGGGTAATTCATTAAAAGGTAAAATTATAATTATGGTGTTGTTTTCTTAAAGAATACAATGTTTTTGGAGATGTTTTGAAAACTCTTTACTAATTTAATAAAGTGGGACTAACAATATTAATGGGTGAAATATTAATAATTTCCATCCTATTGTAAAATAGTTATAAACACCGGGTACGATGTGATGTATATATTCAATGTTAAAAATAGGTAAATGGGTTATAAGTATTTCAAGTTATAATTATTCACTCATGTATTTTGGTTTGGGATTTCCAAAAAGGGGAGATTTTTGTGTCATAAGATTAACTAATTACTTTTTCATTCAATTAGTTTTTGAAATCACAAATAACTTCTTAAAAATACGATTACAATATTTCTAATTTCCCAAGTATTTTTGAATATTTTTTCACAAAAAGTAATTTTTTCATATATATTGAAATGTTTCTAATATATTGAAAATATAAACTTTTCACTCTTCAATAAGATCTATAATTTCAAGGATATTTATGATTCATTGAATTGGCCATTATCAAAATAGTGGTTATACTTTTTTCTTGACTATTGTACTAAAAAAATTCAAAACCATCAGACTGATAATGGTACCGATCTATCAGAAATGTCATTATCTTGTTTATCATATTTTAAAATGATAAGGATCTCTATTGTACTATACTAATTTTATAATAAGAATATATAGAATTTGTTTCTACTGTAATTAGTTGTTTTATCATTGTTAGGGTGCTAAAAAAATGACTTCATACATTTATTTATTGATGAGTTATCAAGAGGTAGTTGTCTGAGGAAATTTTAAAGACATAGAAATATGACCATTAGATATTTTCCAATAAATAGCTGGTCATTTAAAGAGTTTAAAGTTGATAATATTCACTACTCAAGTCTTCTAAATATTGATAAGTGTGAACTATTCATTATTATTATTTGTAATTTTTTAGAGAGTTGTAGTTCTAATGAATCGTTTTTAGGGTAGTTTCATTTAGAACATTTTAATTTGTATTATATGTCCGATCATTGTTAAAATTGTGGGATTTCAATGATATGAAGATGGTGAATCAGATCTATTAGATCTAGGGTGTATAAGGATAGGAAGATATATTTCGATCATCAAATAGAGGGTTTCCAATGATAGGAAGATAGAGTTATTCTGATCATCATATCAAGGGAAATTAATATTTGGAATGACATACCATTATAGAAGGTAAAAAACTATATATTCCTTTAGACATGGTTTCTTACTACCTTTAATCATAGTGACAGATGAGTTAATTTTTGTAACATATCTTGTATGTCATTATTAATTTCATTATCTATTATACTTTTTTTCAGGACGTTATTATGCTGCGAATATTATCACATAATGTTTGTTTTATTAATAATTCATATCAATGTTTTTCATAGTATATCATTGATTATGATTAAAAAATACTATGATATAATTTGACACTTTGTGATTCTGAATGAACCCATTGATGATCAGACAATCTGTGAGTTTGATATTTTTTCTATAAGATGTATTGTGTTTTGTATTATTTTAATGTTTTTGAACTGCATTTCACCCAACCCTCTTATAATAGTTACTATAATAGTTAATATTTATATCCAATAAATAGTTTCATTAGTTGATATAAAAAATACATTGTCAATATATATTTTAATTATTAATAAATAATATTGATTTTTTTTTGAAAAAATTATAGAATCAGCTTTTCTCATTTTGTAATCATTATATAAATGAAATTTATTTAACCTATCATAATAATCCGAAGGGGGTAATTTTAAACCATGTAAGGCTTTGTTTGAATTAAAAACAAAATTTTGAAATTCTATATTTTCATAATCAAGTGTTTAGTCCAAAAAATATATTCAAAAATAAAACCATTTAGAAAAGAACCTTTGACATCAATTAGAAAATGTTTAAAATTCAAATGAGTATAGAATTATAAATAAATTCGAATTTAATTTATTTGAGTAATAAGAGAAACAGTTTCACTATAATCAATTCCATTTTATTAATTGAAGCCTTCAGTAAAAAGTGAATACTTTTTATGATAGCATTTCATTTTTATACAAGTTGTTTTGAAAAAACGCACATTATTCCAATAATAAGATGATTATTAGGACCTTATGTGAGAGTCTCAACATTATTCCTTTGAATTTAGTTCAAATACTCTTACATTATAAGTATCCAATTATCATTATTGATAGAATAATCAAGAAAATTAGGTTCATGTTTAGGGATAAAATACGGATGTTCAACTTCATTAAATACTAACCATATAATATGAGTTTTGAATTGTAATTAACAAATAAATTTATCAAGATAATGACTTTGTAATTGGATTAAAGACATGAGTAATTTAAAAGATTGGGATTTATGATAATCATCAATTACTTTAGAATATATAGGTTTAGGGTGGGTAAAAATATGTTTTTTGACATTATTAAAACATTATATCTGTGATTTTGGATTATCTCCCTCGAATATGATGTGTATGGATTATTATAAGGTCTTGGTCCATGAATCAAATTTATAAAATGATTTACTTGAGTTAGAATATTCATAAAAAATTCCTTCATCGTATCTAGGATCAAAAATTCCAAAATTATCCATCGTATTACAGATGATTCATTTTCAACCGAAGACTATAAGAAGGAAACATTCGGAATTTCACTTTTCTATAGACCATATGTATTTTTACTATGGTGGGTCTTATAAGGAAATAATTAATGATAAATCAATAGGTATTATCTATCTAAATCCAAACTTATATTGGTAGGTAAAACTCATTTATAAGGGTCCTTCAAATTTCATATAGGGTTCATATTTCAACAACCACATTTTATTGTGGTGTTCTATAAGAGGACAAAGGGTTATAATAACCTTGAGAAAAAAATCATAAAAATTATTGTAAGGAAATTATTTATCATGGTCACTTATAAGAGAAAAATATTATATATAATGTTTCATTTTTAACTTTCATAAAAGCATTAATAATGATATTAGAAACCTCATTCTTATGAGAAAAAATAAAACCCATTCAAATCTATTAAATTAATTGAAAATTAAGAAAGTGAAATTTTGACATCCAATGGTAGAAACTTGAGTTTGTCCAAAAATATCAATGGGGAATACTTATAGGTATTTATAAATTTTACAAATAATTTTAAGTTATAAGGAGTATTTAATCAATCCATGATGGTGTGGTTCACAAACTATATTATCTTTAAATGAACACTTCTAGTAAACCTCATACTTTTTTGTTACCATTGATCATAGGAAGTGAGTGAATATTATAATTTACATGGTATAGATCAAATATCCATGAATAAATATCTTCTATACTTAAAAATTTAACATGTTTACATTAATAATATTTTTTATCAATAACATCAAAAATTTTAAATTAGATTTGGTAAATAATATAATTACTTTATAATTCAAAACATTACTAAATTTATTTTTAAAATTATATATTAAGCTTATACCACCTAATTGTGTAATACATAGTATACTATTTTTCAATTGTTCATCCAATAAAAAATATCTAATTCGAGTATAATTAGATATATTAATCGTACCCATGCCATAAATTTTACCCTTTGAATCATCTCTAAATTTGACATGTCCTCCATCTAAATAATCAAGTGGATTAAATTAAAAAGTATCATAATATATATTCATTGAAAAATCACTATCCATACACCATGTCACTACCCAGGTTTTTCATTTTCTCTACAAAAAAATAATAAAAAATATCTTTTGGTGCCCATATCTTCGGTCCACATACGTTAGCTAATAAATATTTTGGGATCTAAACAAGCTTGGAGAAAATTTTTCCATTTAGAAAATGAGAATAAATATTTGTGATTTTTGTTCTCAAATATCTATAATTTTTATAATTTATTTCATAAAACATATGAAAAATTTCCTTTCAATAATTTCAAAACTTATTTTCTAAAATTTTCTTTAAAAATTTAGTCCTTTTAAAATTGTTGGAAAATCTATTTTAACTCGAAAAACCAAATCAATAAAAAAATTTAAAAGGTTTTTTTGAACAAAAATTATTATTTAAATTTTAATCTCCTTGGGTAAATGATAAATTTTGTATTTATTATATATAATTTTAAATTCCAAATATTTAACATTTGGTCATTTATTAATTTTTAAAATAAAATAACATTTTTCTTGTAAAAGATGATCTTTTTTTAAAATAGCAAGATCATATTTCTTTTTAAGAGCTTTAAATTACCAAATAAAGTCACAAAAACGATTTTGAAATTCATTTTTATAATTGATAAGATCTCTATAACTTTGAGAATAGGTGGAATAAGTAAAATAGAAAGAAAATGAAGAACTATAACAATTATAATTGACTTTGTCCAATACCTCATCATTGACCATTAAGAACTTCTTACATTCATCTCTTGATTGGTATGTTGAAATGAAGACCTCACTCATGCTTCAAAAAATATAATTAGATATTTATTTCCATTATTATTATATTTTTTACTTTTTTTCATATTCAATCAACAATATTGTTTTATATGGAAATACCTTTTATAACTGAAATAATTACCTCAAATTCTTGATTTTCAGTTTTGAATATTAGAGTTTATCATTCTTTAGTTTTCAGTAACCTTATTAAATTTGGAAATATAAAATCACTTCCAAGTGATTCTACATATTTTACCTTGAATGTAATATTTGTGCTATTTTCTTTGACAACGTTTTCAAACTTTTCTGGGTTGTCGTCTTATGTTAATCTCAAATTTAATGAGGGAACAAAAGAGTTCATTAATTTATATGATTTATACATATTTATATTCTTAAATATTAGTCACATTTGGTGCCTAATTATATGTTAACACCCAAATTATTTTCTTAACTAGTGTTTCTATATAAAGGTAATCATCATGAACATTTCACCCATTATAAATATGAGTAAACTAAGTAAATATTTTAGTTACTCATTCTCTATGATGCATGGGGAAACTCTCAAAGTCTTTCCTAAGTATATTAAAATTGGTATCTTCTAATTTATGAGTTTTTCATGATATAATTATAAAATAATATGTATTGTACATACCCATTTATCAATCAAACTCGTAGATAGATCATTGGGTTTCATAGCCTTAAGGGAATCACCCTATTTGCCAGAGGCTATGGACTAACAGAAAGGGATCCAAGTGGTGGTTGTGGGGAGACTATACTCTCATATCAGAAGTATATAGTCGAATAACTGAGTAAATAACAATCAAAATTAGAAGTTTTAATAAATAAATGGAAATTTAGTAGAAGGAATATAATAACAATTTAATTAAAGTGGCCAAAGCTAGTTTATATAATGCATGGACGATGGATGATAAAAACAATAAATAAGTAAACACATAATATACTTTAAAATATATTAAAAAGTAACTAAATGATAATTATTACCCAAATTGAGATCTCTATGTGAATCCTAAGAAATAGCTCAGTCCTTTCTTCATATCTCACAGTTATGTGAAACACATAACTCAAGCTATATCCTACAAAAATAAGGTCTACTCGGGTACAATGTGTGCCAAAGAAGGCTCTGAGAAAAATCTCACCAGACCAGCACCCATGACATTAAGGCCAATCCATATAGTGGAATATTAATTTAATAGAGTGTAGGTATAGAGAAATTTGTAAATAAAACTAAATAACTAAATCACCACACTTCTCGGTTCCTAAGGGATACCTAACATTTATGCATGCCTTGTCTCATAGTCGGAATTACTATTTGATCATGTATATATATATATATAAATATTATTTATACATTCATTTATATATGTTGGGATAGACATGGGGCGTAACCCACATACATACTATACTAGGGAAATCCCTCACGCATTATCCCCTAGGCTAACTCCAAGAGCTCTCATGATCTCTTAGGTTACACATGCTAGAAGGGTCGGGATGTTCCCCAGTTTCATTCATTAGTGGGGATTCACTCATGACCAACCACTGGACCAACTCAATGATCTCTCAATGTCTTTGATAAATAAACAAGGAATCTCTCATAGCCTTTTATACCCCAATTCTATCAAATTGTTCTATAATCCCACATGGAAGCTCACACAGTCGTCATTACCCATGATGGGATCTAACGGTCCCATGGCTCCACCACCTACATAAGTTATAAAATTTATAAATAATAATTCTTGAGGAATTAAACTATAATTCCCTTATAAACCTATATCCTTATAAGAGGCTCATTCTATTATCACCAAAATATATAAGGCATAACATCTTAATACTTTCCTTTAAAATATTTACAATGTATGTTCATGTATATACATGATACTTGAGGAAAACCCTCAAATATTCCTTTAACCATGTTCAGTGAGTTCAAGGCATATCATTTCACATTTTATCATTTTCAAAAAAGTATGAACTTATACATGGCTTCACAATCCCCTAGTCATGTTCATTTTCAACTAGGCATGTCATTTAATATGATTCCTTTTTATTCAACATGAGAAATTTCATGGTCATTCCATCCCTTGAGATTATCTTATTTAGAAGACCATTAATCCATTTTATTAACATGAAAAGATCCATAGTGATTGAACCATTTAATACATTGTAATGAAAATCATACCATTTTGTCTAATCCATCCCATTCAAGGTCATTTCACTCAATTTTCCTAAACATGGAAAATTGATTTATGATACAAGCGTCATGGTCATTCAAGTCAATTGATTACACTATCTCATTTATGACTCTCAATAGAAACCCATTTACTTCAACCTATTCATATCACTCATTAAGTTATGGAAAAAACTAAAAAACTTACATGGTAAATTCTAAGACTAATCAGTCTAATCACTCATAGGGTATCTTTGGTTAAATGAATTACACATGAGATGAAGGATATTTCATTATGATTTAAATGTGATAGATAAAACCTAATGTCATGTCATACCATGCCATATTCTAAAAGGGAAATACCATTTTGGAACACCCATAAGGGGTTTGTTCTAAAAATTATACAACACATTTCATAACAAGGTGACAAGAATAGGGTAAGTCCAATGTGTTACGACAAGCCTTATTTAGATCATAAACTATCAACATGAATTTTCACAGATAGTGCACCTTTGTTGGAGGGGTTTTATTATAAATCAATTGATTTTTTACTAAAAAAATAAAAATCATAACTAAAAAAGTCATTCAATGAAAAAAATTCACATTATCAATGTATATTTAATAAAAAAATTAATTATTATATTACTCAATTAGTATACTAATAAATTTTAAGTCATTATTAATTTATATGTAGGGGAAAGAGATCCTACCTCAAATAGTAGGACAAAATGATGCTCTGAACTAGTTATAGTTGGCGACGACCACTCAAAACCACCCCACACTTACACGCATATACATTCATATATGTATTCTGGACCCAATGCATGTATTCCCCATGTCACGAGGGAATACATAAAAAAAGGAGATATATATATATAAATACCTTTTTATGTTAGTGAAAACCCTCAATGTTAGTAAAAAATCATGACAAATTTTACCAATAACTCATAAATTATAAAATTTACAATTCTAAACTAAGATATGATCTAGAAAGAAGAAAAAATCACCGTAAACCAGATGAAGTGAACTAAATCTAGAGAAACCACATCACCTTCAGTGACAGTTTCCAGATCATGAATGAAGGGTTCCCGATATACCCTTCAGAAAACTTGATATCAAAGGAAATCACAAAAATACAAGTTACCCCCAACCCATGGTTTTAGACATGCTACACCAGGAAAAGGAGAGGTAAAAAATCAACCAAAAATAGGGAATAGAATGGAGTAGGATCCATACCATGAGGATTCATGTAATAAATAAGAATATATCTAAGAGTAATAAGTGATTGAAAGTTGTAGCTGGAGGTGGTTCAATTACATGGACAAATGGGAGATCTATCGGGGGTGTGTCGTGCGACTGAGGTAAGGGGGAGTAGGGTTTTGTTTTAATTTAATTCTATTTTAATTTGATTAAGATAAATTATTATTATTTTTAAATTTTTTATTTTGCATCATTTGGGACACATGGGTTGGAAACTCATGCACCAACCATATACCCTCTAATGGGAACTAGGATCATCGTGCGCAGTTTTTATTACACGATTTTTCTAATTGTGCCTAAATAGTGCAGTGAATAGTGTTGAGGTAATGTATCTACCACTAACCATGCGGTCTAGGCACCATGTTTGAAAAAATGTGTTTAGACAGTGCAAAAGCCTCTATCAACCTACAATAAATCGCACAATTTCCTACTATTGGGAGCACAATTTCATGAAAACCATGTACCTAGTTTAAACCCTTTAAAACATTGATGTTTCATGTTTAGCACTCCTAAAACATAGTGCGACACCAGGAAAACTTATTTGGAATTTCCCCAAGTCAAAAAACATCACAATAAAGGGTTCCAAAACTTGTAACCACATTTTAATGTTTGGTTATAAATTTAAAATTTCTAGTGAACCAAAAAGATCAAAATTTCCGTTATATTTTAAACCGATTCAAAAAACAGATCATTATTGCGCCAATATTTCATGATATGTTTTCAGGTAGAAAATTTATTAAATTTATTTTGGTACAATACAATATTCAAGGAATTCAGATCTTTATCATTTAATTCAAAAGCATAAATATTAGTAAGGGTCTATTTATACTATTATCAGTTGTAGATATATAGCTATGTAGAAAATTTTTATAAAAAAGATATCAAATATATCTATGAAATGTATATATGATAATTTTCAAAAAACCATAATTAATACCATCAAAAAATTGGATCCAAACCAAAGGATTTCACTTTCATACAACTATGAGTGTTCGAAAAATTTATCTCAAAAAAGATTTTATAATGGAAAATAGGTTAAATATTTTTGAAAAAGAAGATTAATATTTAAAATAATATTAAAACAATTTAATATTAAAATAAAAACCCCTTTTATACAAAATTTAGGTTGAAGATGAATAAATAACAAGAAGAGTTGAATTACAATTTAAATATAAAAGAAAAATATACATGTTTAAAATTTTCATTAAAAATATTTTTTTTAAGATTTAAGCCAAAGGACTCAGTTTCTAAAAGTTAAACAATAATATTATAAAATTATAATTGGAATAATAACAACTGTTATTTAAATTATTCAGTTATATTAGAATAATTCTGATTGGGAATTAATTAATGGATTATAAAAATAAATAAATGAGCAGTTAATGGTGTTAAATAATGGAAATTGAGGAAATTAAATAAGGCTACATATTTGGTAAGAATTTTTGGTAATGTCACTTAAAAATATCCCCAATGTATACAACCTTGATCACTGAAGGATTTTATAAATTCGTTCCTTATGTATTATAGTTTCTAAAATATTAAACTGAGCTATTTTTTTTAGTTCATATCAAGAATCTAAATATAATTAATGCTAGATCATTAATAATAAATCTATAAATATCAAAATAAATAGTCACTTGACTATTTAAAATTAAATATAATGATAAAAAAACATCATTTACATTAATGGTAGTAGAAACAAAATTTATAAAAAAGATAAATCATGAAAATATTTCTATGAACAAATAACTTTGTAGCTTATCTTTGATTATCCAAAAAATATGATTAAAACTAGGAGGAAATGAGGATATTATAATAGATTGAAAAAATATTTATTTCTTCACACACTATAGAAGGATGGGAGGATATTGAAAGAGATGTAAATGAGAAAAATTGCGTACTTTGGTGATGAAGATCTCATAGTCAAGATAGTAATTGTGTCATTGACTTAATTTCCAAATCCATTAAAGGCCTCTATATATAGACTCTAAATGAATTGTTAGAATTTTAAAATCCTTAAGCGATTATTAAATTGAATAATTACACATTTGATTTACTTTTTCAACATTTAAAATCATTCTCATATTAGTTTGTTTGATGACACAAGATATCGGGTAACCTCTATCGGGTTGCAAGTATGATCCCTTGAAGTAAATCCTCAATGATTACAACCACTGTCTAGTAATAGAACCTCTACTAGGGTCTCTTATAGAAAAAATTATCACAATAAATTTTTATTAGATGTCTGGTGAACCAATACTGAGTAGCCAGTGGGGTCATGTTGCACAGGGATGGAGTAAGCATACCACTAGTTGGCTGATAGCACTACACTGGCTAACCACAATTGTAAGTGTCCTTTTGATTCTAAGGAGACTTCACTACTTCCTTTAATGTGCCTCCATAAAAATATTATCATGTTTCTAATGATTCTAAACTACCATTAACACATGTTCATGGTTCATTGAAAGAGTAATATTATAATATATTCAACCCAGATAATCATCACAAAAATAAAAATTTTAAAACGCATTAAGAGAGTTTTTAATCATTAAAATTAAATAATTTTGAGAATAAAAACAGGATAATAATCGACCATATTCTCTTTCCCAGGTCGGTAATGTATTATCAAGTTGTAATCATTAGTCAACTCCAATCATATTCTGTAGTGCATATTCAACACTTCATGGGTGAATATATACATTAAAATATTTTGACCAGTATACATACAAAACATTTTCTCATATTGATAAATCCTACTTATCATTAATACAAGGATTACCACTGAAATATCTAAATTATGATTTAGGTAATTTTCTCATAAACATTCAATTAGAATGAGGCATAATCTATCCCCATGTTATTAAATATAAGGAGATGTATCATCCACCTGTTTAATGCCGCTATATAAATCAAAAACTCTTTTCCATAATAGGGTATTGTCATCATAGCTTCACTGAATGACCTTTTATTTAGTTCCTTGAAATTTTCATCAGATTCATCAGTCCTAAAGAACTTGATTCTATTCTATGATAACTTTATGTGTTGATTATATAGTTATGATAAATTATTCACAAATTTTTTACAATATCTACCCAATTGTAGAAAACAATTGATCAATATAATATTTCATGGTAGGGGCTAATGTTTTATTACTTATGACTTTAATAGATCCACCGGTACACCATTTATTGAGATTATATAACCCAACACTGAAACTAAATTTATCCAAAATTTACTCTTGGTAATGTATTCATACAACTTCTTCTTTCTTATGGTCTTCATTACAATACTCATTTGATATTCATAACAATTCTTGGTCTTGTATTATATAAAAATATCATCAATATATGTTTCAAAAACCCAATCAACATAATCTATTGAATAATTATTCATTAAATTCTTGAACATATTGTGGGAATTAGTAAGACCAAATGTCATAACTATAAATTCATAGTTTCTAACCTCATATTCAAGGTTGTATTGTGTTTGTACTAACATTCTCACCTCAATTGATTGTATCCAGATCGAAGGTCAATATTGTAAAAATATTTATCTCCTCATAATTTATTGAATATGTCATCAATATGTGGTATATGGTACATATTTCTTATTGTTATCATGTTAATTTCCTAGTAATAAATACAGAGTCACATTAATCTATTATTATTCATAATAAAAAGAATTGTTATTCCAAATTGTGACTTATGTGGCTGAATTAATCACTTATCAATATTCTCTAGGATTTTACTATTTAATTCATACAACTCAATTGGGGCCATTATATATGAATATTTTAAATAGGTGTAGCACCATATATGAGTTATATTGAAAACTCAACTTCACGATTATGAATAATATTAAAAAATTATTTCAGAATGAAATTAGAAAACTCCAATAAAATAAGAATATCTTTGATATTTATTTTCTCCCAAAACATCTAATTTAAAAAACCCTTTGAATTAGATTTAAGACCTAATAAATAGATATAATTTCCATTTGAGGTTATTATTTATCCTCAAACTAATAAATGTTCATAGGGTGGTTATAATTATAAAATTTGACTTCCCCTCGTGGGTAATTGATTGGGGTTTTATATAAATAAATTAAATACAAGAAAAAAATAACATCAAAATCGACTTGAGGGATAATAATGAAATTTATAGGAAGCACATTCTCTAAAAAATTAGTCGAGAAAGAATTAAATACATTATGTGAAATCATCATACCATTATTAGTTTTTAATGATAATTCAATAAATAGTCATTAAGGTGGTAATGAGGTACCCTTAGTAATTTCTTCATATATAAAAGAGTGAGTAGATTGAAAATAATATAACACATTAGCGGTTTTAGAGTGGATAATAAGTGTACCTTTTTCCACTTTGTTATTTTATCCCACATCATGAATAGTGACTTTATAATAATTCACTTGTTGTTTTTCCTTAAGTGGTTTCTGTAAATGATCATCATTGTTATCCCTAATCTTCTAGTACCTGTTAGAATAATCCCCATTCTCATTACATTTGAAACAATAGGTTGTGAGTGGTTCATTTATTGTAGATTTTACTCTGTCTTCATCAATAGATAACATATACACATCATTCAAACTTTTTCTTTCCAGATGACATTATTTTTCACACTTAAAGCATTTACTAGTCCCCACAATACAATTCCCCCCATGTTTAATTTCACATTGTAGTAATAATTTAAGACTCAAATTCTTCTCTCCAAGGTTATTATTTAATAATTTCTGTTGACTTTCTTCTTCCTTTTCATATAAAAACTATGAGATTAATGCATGGATCATATTTTAATTTAAACCTTAATAGCATATATGAGGATCTATTCATAACTATTAAAGTCTTTTATATCTTAAACCTTTAAAGTAAGTGGTTTTAATTCACTGAATAAATGATAGATCATAGATTCAATTTAAATGACAATACCGTAATCATACCATACAAGTCTTGTAAAATTTTCATCATAGGTAGAAATTGATCCATCATCCTTCTACTATGGATCAATTATTTCCTTCTATATTTTTTCTTTCAAAATAAAAGGAATGTACCTAGTGAATAATAACCTTAAAAAATAATCCCACTCCATAGAGTAAATTTATTCATGTTACCTTGTGTTATTGACATGAGTTCACGATTGATATGTTTTCCCTTCCAAACAATAAACATAAAAAATAACATTTCCCTGATTTGAAAACTAGAGAAATAAAAATATCATTTCAATGATATTGATCCATCACATAGTAATCAGTGGATTATTTGACCAAGTAAAATAAGGTTGATGTTTCCAGATAAATAATTCACCATAATATTTTTCCCTCCTTTTCTTCATTCAGAAGCTCAGCAGGATTCATGGATTAAGAATGTCATATAAGAACACAAATGATATTTTTCATTCAATATCCCATAAAATTTTGTTTTTATAGTGAAATATAATTGTATTTTCCTTCACATTAATCATTGTCTTGGTTTTTCCAGGATCCAAATATTGACAAAAACCAAAATGACTATGATAAACAATAATTATATTGAGAAACCATATAATCATTAAAAATATTTTATAATATTTTTAAAAAATTACAACTTCTATTCAATAAATGGTACCTTATGTTTAACATAGGTCATACATGGCCATGATCTATTAAAATTATCTATAATAGTTTAATGAAAATTTAAATTAACCTGATAATATAACACATGAGTTTCTAGTTAATTTTGTAATCAGAGACCCACTCATCATGTACTGATGAACATTAAATTTATACACAATCAAACCATCTATGAGCTGATACTTCTTTGGGAATCTGTTCCATGGTAATATCCATATTAAAATATCCTGTCATGGTTGTATTTTTTATGAAATATTGACTCTATTCTTTTCCATAACATAATATGTTCTTTTATACCTATGATTATCCTAAGGATTATCACTAAATCTTATTCATCCTAGATTCCAAAAATAACTAAAACTTTCTCTGATAACAATTGAGTTAACACAAACATTTCATATATAAATATTACATCTTATTATAGGAATTTTCATTACATATCATTATGATATATGCTAGAACAATAATGGTTTTTTTTAAGAATCTTGTATACATAAAAAATGGTACAAAAAAAGCTATTCACTATCTCCAATTTATTTTTACAAAACTGTTAACCATCATAGACATATCATAATTAAAAATAGTTATCCTATCCTAGGGAAAATTGAACATAAAAATGGGTGAGATTATATGCAGAATAATGGTAAACAAGGGATATATCAATGTTAATTTCCGAATAACATTAGCATACTTGTATTATAAAATGATCATAGAATTTTAAAATCATACCCATTAATTCATTATCAATAATAAAGATTCAGGGAATCATTCTCTAGAGTTCATAAGATATGAATCGTAAATGAATCAATGAACATGATACATTAGAGCATAACATTGGAATATTATCATGTCATAAAGTACAGGTAAAAATTGTTTAATAATCAATATTATATAAATATTATATCAATATTACCCACTATGACATATATCACAAGTCAATATTGGGTTAACAACACATGTGCCTGCTTTGGTATTGGTATAAATTCTCTTATACCCTCTTTTTATTTTTCTATAACTTCTCGTGTACACTCGTTTGGGTATCAGATAACCACTTCCAAACACTTTTAGATCATAGAACCTTATTATTTACCCAATTCCCTATATTTATATAATGTTCCATTGTATTACATAATCATGATCCATTCCTATTTATGCTATAAGATCATTAAAAAATTTATCATTTGACCATAGATTATCCCATGGAAAAATGGGGTTGTCAATATTTTGTCATCGTAATCATAAAACATACAAAAACAATATAAGGATGGAATTATCAGATAATATCCAAATTAAATCATATTTAACATCAAAGGATGTTATTAAAGATAAATAATTCCTTTAAAATATCACTCAAATATTTTATGAATAAAAAAACATTTTCATTTTGAATTCATTTATTTAAAATATAATTTTTTTAAAATATTAATGAATTAATTTTATTTGAAAATAAAAAACTAACCATTTAATGTAATATTCAACCACATAGTTTTAATGATGATGATATATTATGTTCATTTCATTTATGTTAAAATAATTATTTCTTATAAGTGTTTGGTAAAAGTAAAAAAATACCTTATTTTAAAAAATGGGAAGATTCCTTTTAAAATGATTATATCTAGTAATATATGGGGAATATGAATTTATACCATAAATTAATAATGGTTAAACTATTCTTGAATATATTTTACAGAATATATTTATATGGATGTAAATTATTCTTGATAAAAGAGAAAAATAACGGTGGATTTAATTAAAAACATTCATTTTGACTTTTGAGTTCATAAAGACATAAAAATTGAAGGAAAATATTTAATTTCCATAAATAAACGTTGGATATGAAAATTCATAAGAATTTTTATAGATATTTCATCTAATTTTATCATTGTAAGGTTAATCATAAACAGTCCCAGGATAAAGTGTGATTATGACATAAAACACTTACCTCATGTTTGACTTTCATTATAAGAACTCTTGACTCTAGTATAAAAAAAAATTTGTAATTTTATAAAAAATCATATTAATAATTATATATTCATATATGATCCAATTATATGTTTTAAACACAAATTTATTAGTAATTATGTTTTAAAATAATTTTTTCCTTAGTGTAAACTATTTTGTTTTTGAGGAATGTTTTGGTTTGGAAGTCCCAACCCTTGTAATTTGATCATGGTTTCATCATTAAAAATTTTTATAATGATATAAATATCAATTTTATACATTATATTAATATTTATAATCATTAAAAATTGTTATATATTTAAATATAAAATACAACATTCATAGAGATGGTAATATATACATATTCAAGAATGAGGTTTTCATTTTGTAACAAAAAAATGAAAATAAAGATAAATTATATAAAATATTTAAATAGTTATTATTAAATAATAAATAACATATCAATTTATTAAATCCATCATCATAAAAATCCATGAGATGTTGTGAAGGAAATGAACCTTATCGTTGTGAGGAGGCGGTAGTTCACACATACATATGAGCAATACATTCATTTCCCATTTAATAGAACGGAGGTGGGAATTGGTTGTGTAATAATATTAATAAAATCTCTATATATTTATGATATTTTATTCATAATTTTTTGATATATATAACATTTTAATGTAGGAGGGAGTTTATATAAATTTTAAAAGACCTCGGTTAAGATTTATACCTCTTCTTTGAGATACCTCCATTAGTTTACACATTAAGCCTTGAAATGTTGATCTCAGGATAAGACTAGGTTATCTATGATGGATTTAAGAAAACTAATAATTTATTAGGGTTAGTATTGGATGATATATATGGCTCTAAATTCATGAATAATTGAGAAGACGAGGTTCCATTTTATAAGTGAGGTAGAGGACATACTTAGAATTACTTAAATAGTTTTATTATAATTTATTTATTTATCAGGTATAATTATTCAAAATGTCCACAGATTATAATTTGGGATAAATTTTAAAAAAAATACATCTATCGAATAAGAATTATATAATTTTATTTTGTAATCATAACATTATCTATTAGTTTAACCACCCATACTAAACTAGTTTTAAACTTAAACATGGTAATAAAATGTTACTATTTTTACTATTGATTATGGATAAAAATATAGGTTAAAAAATTAATTATATTAAATTTTGTGAATCAAAATTATTAATCTATTTTACAATATTAAATTTCAATAAGTGGAAGAATTTTATTTTAAAATAAGCATGTTAAACGCAATGAAATCCCATTTATATATATATGAATTTTAAGAATAAAATTGACTTTACTTTTATTAATTGACATGTAAAAACTGTAATATAAATGTGATAGTATTTTTTTGAAAATATAATATGTGATTTTATTAATAAATTAATCAATAAAGATTTATTTAATTGATTACGATAAAGACACATTATATACATAAAATTAGTTTGGCAGAAAATAACTATTTCTACCATTAAATGAATTTATCTTCATTTATAACCATTATATCAATAATTTTTGGATGTTTATTGATACCTAAAAAATTCATTTTAATAAAATATAATTATAATATTGATCAATGTAATTTTTTTATAACAATACTTAACATGTAGAAAAATATATTTCATCTAAATTTTTTTTTTAATCATAACATCATTTTATTAACAATAAGTTAATTATTTATTAGGAATTAATTAATAAAATTAAATTAAAAAAAATTATATATGCATATTATAATTTTTTAAATTCCATTCATACCCTTTAACCCTAATTCTATATTATAATGGTACACCATATCATAGGACATTTAGTATCAATGTTGCATGTAAAGAATGTTATTGAACACTTCAAGTTTATTTTAAATGAAAGAATATAAAACATTGTGTTATTACCTGGATTCTATAAATTGGATACCTAGAACTAGAGATATTATTGAAAAAATCCATATGAGTATTAGGTATTAGTGTTTCATGGATATCATCAAGGATCAACTAGCCAAGGGAGGATCATTGATATCCTTGTAACACACATGCTCACATAGAATATGAATACTCGATATAGTGTTCTTATGAGGGAATGCTAAAATGGATAGAACACCATATAAGAGACAGAACTATGATTATGGACCTCCATGGGGTGATAATGGAGTACCATAAGTAGGTGAAACATGAAATTATGCTGGAAGAGCCCTATGAGGAGCAACAACTAGTGGAGGGAGTTGTTTTTAGTTATTTCCACCACTTCTACCAAGAGGACCATGCCAGGTGAAAAGGGCTAGTGGATAATGGTGACATAAACTTCATGATATGTATATGTAAAATTAGTATTTGTATAAGATAATTCTAGGTATGAATTTTGTCTTACCGAATTTATCTTCAATACAAATAGACAGAGGCATGATTCATTCCATTATAAATTTTTCCTTGATACAGAAGTGTTAGATACATATAGATCTCTAATAATGAGTTTTTCAAATTGAGATTCTTACTTTTTGGGATTCCACTAACTCAAAAAAAAATTCAATAATGTGAGTTTTCAGTAATATGAGATCATTTTCCTTGGGGGATCTTTATTGATTTCATTAATCCTTTTTACATCATTTGTGGTATTGACTGGTTATCCATATTCTATGACCTGATAGAATATCACTGTAGGATAGAGGGGTTCTAATGTATGGATGAGACAATTTTCATCTTTATAGGTGGAGGGAACATTCTGTCAGGGCAGTGGGGATTTTGTTCAATAAACTGCATCTCGTCTCTCATAAGTTGGTATGATTCGACTTCGGTGGAGAAGGCTCTTTAAGTATCTGGTTTCTAGTTGTTTTTTAAGTATACATTAAACTATTTCATGGAAGATTTCTATGTCTACTTCCATGTAATAGGATTTACTTTTTTCACTAAGGGACCACATTGGTGTGATCATGGTTCCTCTATTTCCTAATATATGTAAAATAAAACCCCACTATACTCATCTTGGATTCCGGGTCTCCAATATATGGAGTATTACCCAATATTCCTTGATCCCTATATGAGGTGTGGGACCCTAGACCATCTGGGGATATCACCCCCAAGTGATGATATTCCATTGAATTTGTGTGCCCCCTATTGATCTACTGAAGTTTACATTGAGCTACTATAGTTATGGATACTGTTTCGCACGAAATCCGGGGATGACCTCCTGGACGGGAGATTCAAACGTTCCGATCGGTTTCTAACGGGTTTGTTCGTAGAACCGGAAACATCCAATGATTCCACATCCGTTTGGACCTACTTTCCAAAGGCAGGCGCTTATTAGCTTGTGGGCTAATGAGGCTTAGGAATTTGCATTGGTCGAGAGGATGGGAGGTCGGACTCATCACACCTTTTTTAGGGGAATTATTGTCTACTCCGGGACTCTCTTTATAGATTTAAGTTAAGTTCGTGAATCCTTATTATATTACCAAGTATAAAATGAGTTTTACTTTAATTTTAACAATCAATGATCAAGTATGCAAGAAATTTAGAGAATCTTTTATATGTATTCGAGGTTCTTCATCAATAGAGAATCATCTATATTTGTTTAGAGATTCTTGGTCAATGGTATCCTTCAAAACATTTATATAAAAGTCTCTTGGTCATTATGATAACCAAGCTGGTTTTAAAGCCACTCAGTGGGGCACTTGAAGTTTATCGTCATTCAGAAGGACAGAGATTATTTCAAAGTTGGGATCGAACCCATAAATGGGCTACCTACGTATCCTTTGTTTTGGAAAAGGAATCAGAACCCACGTAGTTCGAGAAATGGGATATGATGTTTATGATTGATGGCTCAAAGATGAATGTCATAATTACTTTTACACTCTAAGCTCACGTGAGTCATGCTCGGTGTGAGAAACAAGAGGTATTGGTAAAATTTAGACAATTGTGCCATAAAAGATGCAATCATAAGAATTTGTTTTGGGGCTTATGTATAGATGACTGCCCAGATAAACGAAAGTTTAGGATTTACTTTTAGGGAGAAAATCCAAGAACAGGGTCCACAAAGTTATATGTGCTTCATGGAGATTTGAATACTCTAATCTTGGGACTTAATCCTAAGGAGGATGCCCAAGTTAGGAGGGGACTTATGATTGGGTTTTATTCCTGAAAAGGAAACCCAGATCAAAGGTAATTTATGACTGGTTAAAAGAAATTTTAAGAGACTTGGGGCTTACTCCTGAAAAGGAAGCCCAAGGTTATGACTGAGTCTTATGAAAAGGAGACCCAGGTTAGGGGACTTGGGGCTTACTCCTGAAAAGGAAGCCCAAGGTTATGACTGAGTCTTATTCCTGAAAAGGAGACCCAGGTTAGGGGACTTGGGGCTTACTCCTGAAAAGGAAGCCCAAGGTTATGACTGAGTCTTATTCCTGAAAAGGAGACCCAGGTTAGGGGACTTGGGGCTTACTCCTGAAAAGGAAGCCCAAGGTTATGACTGAGTCTTATTCCTGAAAAGGAGACCCAGGTTAGGGGACTTGGGGCTTACTCCTGAAAAGGAAGCCCAAGGTTATGACTGAGTCTTATTCCTGAAAAGGAGACCCAGGTTAGGGATTAAGGTTTGGGGCTTACTCCTGAGGAGGATGCCCAAATTTGAGGTTGAGGCTTATTCTTAAGAAAGATGCTCAAATCGGAGGTTTTTATAACTGGGGATTATTCCTGAAAAGGAGACCCAGGTTAGGATTCTCTCATCATGAAGGATGAGGTTGAATGAATGAACTCTCAATCTTTGGTGACATAAAGATGTTTAAATCACTAGGTTTTGAGAGATATATCACAGAATTCCTTTCAGATAAGGATGTCAAATCAAGAAATTATGCCATAAATGGCTTTGAAGAGTATCTTGAAGACTGAATCTTGAATAGGAGGGGTGAAATGGCTTAAGAGGGGTAAAAAAAAAGAGCAAGATGGGCACCCAAAAAGATAGGGGCGCGCAAGTATTGAAGGTCGCGCAAGTCCTGCGGCGGCGCGCAAGTATTGGTCGCGCAAGTATACTTGCGCGACATGAGGGATACTTGCGCGATTTTCAACCAGAGTTGAAATATTTGAGCGACTCTTTATTAAACCCTTTATAATCCTCTTGAGGTTCTTCCAAAGAAGGGACGCGCAAGTTATATTGAAGGAATTAAGTTGGCGCGCAAGTGTTTGATAAGTTTCAACACTTGGGCCTTCCTTCTTCCCTTTAGATCTTCCGTTCTAGGTAAGAGATTACCTTAGAAGGGTTCCGGAAGCTTTGAGAAGAGACTTGGGCGTCGGGAGCTTTGATCCGAGTTTCTGGTAAGAGATCCTCTCGAATGGGGGGCCCACAGGGTCTATTTATAGGCAAAAGAAGACCCTGGGCGGTTACTGGGCGGTTACCAGCTATGTCGCGCAAGTCCCTTGCACGACCATGATGGGTCGCGCAAGTATTGAGGCGGCGCGCAAGTGTACTTGCGCGACCAAGAGGGAACTTGCGCGACCTATGGGCAATGTTCTCCTTGTTCATCCCTTTGTCGATTTTTGATGTTTCTTCAAAAGATAAATCACTTTATGCTTAGATATTCCCCTTTTCCGATCCTTAGATTCTGTGACGAAAGGAGTGTCAACAAAAGTCCCCCCTCAGAGTTGGATCCGGAGAGAAATGAGGATTTGACTCTGAGGAAATCAAAGACATCCAAAGGAAAAGGGTGGTGCGCAAGTCTTCAGTGCGCAGAAGGCAGCACGCAAGTGTGATGGAACTTGACTTTTATTCAGAGTTCCTTTGTCTTTTGTGGGCAGTTTAAAGTCATGCATGCCGGACATAAAGGGGCTAATGTTTAAGGTCGAAATAGCTTTGACCGAAAATGGATTAGAATTGACACAATTCCTTGACAATTTATCTGAAAACAAATTACCATACTCAAGTATGAGAGAAAATATGTAAACTATGGCTTAAGAGTATTTGAATCTGAGGAATGATATGAAAAAGAACTAAAAGGCATTAGAAGAAGTAGTTTCCAAGAATGAAGTTACTATTATTTAACAAAACCCGTTAGGGGGTTGAAATATGCAGGGCCACCTATGGGCATTGGCTGCATAGTCAAATAAAATAGCATCTTTTGGCTGACAAGTCTGTTATGTGGACTGTTTATGCAAGGCCACCTATGGGCACGTGCTGCATAGTCAGGCAAAAGAACTCCCAGAAATTTACTTTCCTAGTGCTAAAAGCTAGTGAATGTTTATGGAGATTCAAATTTTCTAAAGCATAGAGTTTGTTGTATGGAAAGAGGTACTTGAATATGGAGAAGATATTTCCAAACAAGAATATCAAAGAACTGGATGAATATCACTCCTACGAAGGTCTGACCCAAACATAGGGAAGAAGAATAAACCGTAGACTTGAATACTTTCAGATCATGAAAAAGGATATGGGACAAATACGTTAAGGATGGCTATTTTTGCGGATCCCTACATACTGTCGTTTAAGACAAATAAGGAAAAAAGAGGCATTCTTCCCAAGAATGAAGTTACTATTATTTAACAAACCCGTTAGGGGGTTGAAAACATGCAGGGCCACCTATGGGCATTGGCTGCATGGTCAAATAAATAGCATCTCTTGGCTGACAAGTCTTTTATGTGGACTGTTTATGCAAGGCCACCTATGGGCACGTGCTGCATAGTCAGGCAAAAGAATTCTCAGAAGTTTGACATTTTTGTGACTAGAAGTCATGAAAAGGGTTATGAAGATCTGAAAATTTTTAAGGTTAGGATTATAATACATAAAGATGGGTATTTTCCAATGTATATAGAGATACATAGGTCAATGAAAACCATAATCATGTTGTGGCTGGGTCTTGAATTGAAACTTGGACTTCACTACGTATCTCATAAGAATGAGAATCAAGCCATACGTAGTTCTTGAAATGTAGTTTAACGTCGTGCAGGACGAAAGTATGAGTAATCTTAGTTTAGGGTCATAGAATTCGGACCATAATAATGAATACACAGTGTGTGTCTTCATGAGGACATTTCAGCCAAGGGACTGAAAGTGAAATTTGGGGTTAGGCCCAAAAGACTTGGGACTGGATTCGAGGGACACTCGAATGTTCCTACGTATCCCATAAGGATGGGAATCAAGTCCACGTAGTTCTAGAGCTACCCTTTGTACAAATTTGGTTCGTACATGTGAAGGGTGAAAAGAGACTTTAGTGCAATGATGGTTTTAACCTAAGATAAAAAGTTTAGGCATTACCATGTATGTACGTAGTCTTTTGAAAATGAAAACCATGATTGAAAAAGAATCAATGTTAATAATGGTTCCTTCTCAAATGAGGAAATCGGAGAATATTGTAGTTTATTGTCGTACCAGACAAAAGTGTTGTATATTTTAACGTCATATAACAAGGACGAAAGTGAATCAATGTAAAGA
The DNA here is from genome assembly GCA_963277665.1 of Viscum album. Lineage (NCBI taxonomy): Eukaryota > Viridiplantae > Streptophyta > Magnoliopsida > Santalales > Viscaceae > Viscum > Viscum album. The sequence goes on from OY728126.1 coordinate 1,105,652,407, forward strand.
TATTGATTCCAGGGGTGGTTTCACAAATCATCATCATATGAGATGGTGGTGAACCAATATGAAGAGATTGTTTTTGGGCTTGAACCTTTGGGAGGTTGCCTACATACCCAGCCTGGAGGGCAAGGATCAAAGTCCGTGTAGTTCAATTAAAGAATGAATTAATGATCAAGTTGTTCTTGTGGACAAAGATCTTAATAAAAAATGTTGTTGGGACTTACACATGGTTAGTGGCCCAAAGGGAGTGTTATGGTTGATGTTCGCTCTAAGCTCACGTGAGTCATACTCGGTGTGAGAAACAAGAGTTAATAACAACCTTAACGATGTACAGTTTAATGTCATGTAGGACATAAAAAAGGGGACTATGCAGTTTAAAGTCTTGCAGTTAGGACTATTGGTGCTGCACAGTTTAGTGTCATGTAGCAGGGACAAAATCAGGGACTATGCAGTTTAAAGTCTTGCAGTTAGGACTATTGGTGCTGCACAGTTTAGTGTCATGTAGTAGGGAAAAAATACAGTTTAATGTCATGTAGGACCTATCAATGATTTTCTGTACAGTTTAGCGTCATGTAGTTAGGACGATGGGGACAATACAGTTTAACGTCATATTGGACAAAAGGGGGATTGTGCAGTTTTAATGTCATGCTGGACTTTTGATGATTATATAGTTTAACGTCTTTCCGGACGTGAGGGACTTTTTTCAGTTTAACGTCATGTTGGACGAATTAGTAACCAATGTGACAGTTTAACGTCATGTTGGACGATAAGGGAACTGACACAGTTTAACGTCATGCTGGACGATGAAAGTGCCACACAGTTTAATGTCATGTTGCTAGGACACAATATAGTTTAATGTCATCTCGGACAGAATACTGTTTAGTGTCATGTAGGACAATAAGGGACTTAACACGGTTTAACGTCATGCTGGACGATGAAAGTGCAACACAGTTTAATGTCATGTCGCTAGGACATTGAAGGTGACACCGTTTAACGTCATGTTGGACGAAGTTGTAGTTTAAGGTCATACTGGACCATTGTGTATGAACCAAATGTAAGAGTCTTGGTTCTGGGAACAATATTTTGTGTTTATACAAAATACTTCTTCAGAAATCTGGCATTAGTTGGAGTCGTGATGTGTTCTCCATCCATTGAAATCAGAGAATACGCTCCATTGGAGTAGACCTTATGTACTGAATAAGGTCCTTCCCATTTTGGCTCAAGCTTGGGAGGCTTCTTTCCTGGTATCATTGGTGTTCTGAGAACCAATACCAATTCTCCCTGAATGAATGAACGAAGACGAACTTTTTTGTTAAAAGCTCGTGCTATTCGATTCTGATAGATTTCCAAGTGGTGCAAAGTGCACAATCTTTTCTCATCTAACTGTTCCAATTCATTCAACCGCTTTTGGGATTGCTCATCTGTTGATAACTGATCACAAATGGCTATTCTGAGTGAGGGAAATTGAACTTCAATTGGCAATACTGCTTCTGTTCCATATACCAATGAATATGGAGTTGACCGCGTTGCATTGCTAGTGGTAGTCCGATAAGCCCATAAAGCATGAAAGAGTTTATCAGGCCATGACCTCTTATCTTTATCCACCATCTTTTGCAGTATATTTGAAAGAGTCTTGTTGAAGGCCTCTATCTGGCCATTAGCCGCTACATGATATCGAGATCAATGGTTGGACTTAATGTTGTATTCTTGATACAATCTCTTTACCTCAGAAGAACAGAAGTTGGTGCCGTTGTCTGTCAATATGGTATGAGGGACACCAAATCTATTAATGATGTTAGACTTGATGAAGCTAACAATGCATTTAGAACTGACTTCTTTGAGAGGTACTGCCTCTGCCCATTTGGAAAAGAAATCAGCAGCAGTAAGAATGTACTTAAACTGCTTGGCCGTGGCTGAAGGGTAAGGTCCCACCACATCCATTCCCCATGTGGAAAATGGCCATGAGTATTTAGCTGTATGAAGCAACTCTGGAGGTTGATGAATGAAGTTGGCATATACTTGGCATGAATGAAACTTCTTTGTGAAATTAACACAATCTTGTATCATTGAAGGACAAAAGTATCCAAGCCTTCGAATTTGATCAGACAATCTATGTCCAGACTGGTGGGCACCACAGACTCCTGCATGCACTTCTTTTATGACAGCCATTGTCTCTTCACCATCAATACATCTGAAGAGAACTCCATCAAAACCACGTTTGTAGAGAATTTTCTCGAGGTGGTTTGGACCATCATAAAGAGTAAAATTGACCACACGTCGCCGAATTTGTTCTCTCTCGGCTCTATCAGGTGGAAGTGTTCCATTTTGAAGGTATTACCTGATAGGTGACATCCATCCTGTAGTATGACCATACGTTTCAGGAATGGGACTAATTTCATTAATTTCCTCTGTTCTGACTTGAACATAAGGTGAAATTGTACGACGGTGGGCAATACAGATGGTTGTCTCGTCCCGATTTGGATCTGCTAATGTTGTGGCTATATTAGCCAGTGCATCTGCTTGAGCATTTTGTGATCTTGGGACATAAGAAAATGTCGGTTCTGAAGGGAATTCCGACATTAACTCTCTGACGTAATCATAAAAAGGGATTAATTCTTCTTTTCTGATGGCATAATCCCCATTGACTTGTTTGATTACCAGGTCTGAATCACCTTTCACCTTTAAGTGATTCACTTGTGCTTGAAGTGCTAACTCCAAGCCTACAATGAGAGCTTGGTATTCAGCTTCATTATTGGTACCACCTTCCCACAACAAAAAGGAATAAGGTAACACTGCCTTATCTGGAGAAATGAGCACAATTCCTAAACCAACTTTGTTGAATTTGGGATTTTCCATTTTCTTCCCTGTTGGACTTCTAGAAGCACCATCAAAATACATTTCCCATGTTTGAGGACTCTCTTGAATAGAAAAAACTTCCTCATTAGGGAGTTCGATATCTGAATACGTATCTTCCACTGAAGGATGTTCAGCCAGGAAATCAGCCAGAGCTTGGCCCTTAATTGCCTTTTGAGATACATACTGAATGTCGAACTGCTGTAGAATAACTGCCCACCTTGCCAGACGTCCTGTAAGCATTGGACGACTAAGGATGAATTTGAGCGGATTATTACGAGATACCAATTGGACCTCGTGATGTTGCAGGTAGTGTCTCAGTTTCTGAACTGCAAAGATTAATGCTAGGCAGCACTTTTCAATATTCGAATACCGGGTTTCTGCTTCAAGCATAGTTCTACTGAGATAGTAGAGACTATTTTCATTCCCAGCATCATTCTTTTGAGCAAGAAAGGCACCCAATGATCGCTCTAAAGCTGTCACATAGAGGATAAGAGGCCTACCCTCAACAGGTGGCATGAGTACTGGTGGACTTAAGAGGTATTTCTTGAGAACATCAAATGCTTCTTGACATTCTTTAGTCCACTGGTAAGTGACTCCTTTCTTCAATAATTTGGTAAAAGGTAAACTTTTGCCTGCCAAATTGGCGATGAAACGCCGAATATAGGCTAAGTGTCCTTGAAGTCCTCTTAATTCTTTCAAATTCTGAGGAGGTGACATACCAAGGATTGATTTGGTCTTCTCAGGATCGACTTCAATACCACGATGGCGTACAACAAAGCCGAGGAATTTTCCTGAGGTTACCCCAAAAGCACATTTTAAGGGGTTCATCTTCAAATTATGTTGTCGAAGCTTGTGGAATATGACTTCCAAATCAGCTAAGTGATCAAAACGTTGTTTGGATTTAACCACCAGATCATCTACATAGCATTCAACAAATTTCCCTAGAAAAGGTTTGAAGATACGATGCATGGCGCGTTGATATGTTGCACCTGCATTCTTTAAACCAAAGGGCATCACCCGGTAACAAAACACACCTTGAGGAGCTCTGAAGGCTGTATATTCCTCATCTTCTGGGGCCATTCGGATCTGATTATATCTAGAATATCCATCCATGAAAGAAAGTACTTCATAGCCAGCCGTCGCATCAATTAAGAGTTCTGTAATTGGAACTGGGAAATCATCTTTAGGACAATACCGATTAAGATCTCTGAAATCGATGCAAACCCTAATTTGACCATTCTTCTTTTTTACAGGGACAATATTAGCCAACCACTTGGGATATTGAACTTCTCTGATGAAATTAGCTTTGATAAGCTTATCCACTTCAGCCTCAATTTTGGAAGCATAGGTCGGGTGGGTTCTTCTCGCGGCTTGCTTGAATCCTCGATGTTCTTTTGGCAAACCCAAATGATGGGTGGCAACATCAGGATCAAGTCCAGGAATCTCTGTATAATTCCAAGCAAAAATATCTTTATTTTTCTTTAGAAAAGAAATATACATTTCTTGCTCTTCAAGGGTCATGGCCGCACTAATTAAAGTGGGGCGTGGATCTTTCTCTGTACCCAGATTTACTTCTCTGAGTTCATCCACAGTGGTAGAGATACCCTCTTCAAATGCTGGAGGAGCATCTCTAAGATCTTCCTCTTCCTCTTCATCATGTGTTATTTCTTCTGTTTCTACTTGCAAAGTAGATGAAAAAACGAAATTCTCATGATCATAAGAGATGTCACAATTTTCACATTTTGAAGAAGAAGCTTCCATTTCCGACCTTATTGATGATAAAAGGTCTTCTTTGGGAATCAAAGAGGAGATGATGGATTGAGAATCGACATCAATATTCACCTCTGGTGTTGCTATAACTTCTTCTGGCCTGATTAGCGAAGTATAGACTTGTTGGATTTCAGCAGACGAAATGAAAACGTCACCACTTATGCTTTCATCACTGCTTGGTAAGTTACCAATTTCTCCCATGTTGTCTGGCTCGATTGCCGTAATTGACATTATGGATCTTTCCATAAGAGTATTTTGATTTGGGCCTATTTTGTCAATTTGACTGATAGGTAACACATAATCTGTACTCACATGTAAAAATGGATTTATTGGAATTTTTTCCAAACCATATGGAGCATTAACTTTGGTAATTTCATTTATTGTAGATTTTTCTCTTCCCTTCATGTGATAAAATTCCGCCTCAATGTATTGAGACTCACATGTTTTGAACGGGGCCTTATAACCATACAATGTTCCAACTTGACCATCGAAACAGTATTTGAGACATTGATGGTATGATGACGGAATAGCTGCATGCTGATGTAGCCAGGGTCTTCCAAGCAAGATATTGAAAGCTGAGTCTTGATCAACAATCATGAAATCCGAATTGGAAACAAGATCTCCAAACTGAGTTCTGAGCGTAACTTCTCCCAGTGGTTCTTGTTCATTTTTATCATATCCTTGCAACATCATGGTAGAAGGAGATAAATCAGATTCCGTGAGGCCCAATCGACGAAGTGTGCGAATGGGCATGAGGTTGACTCCTGAACCATTGTCAATAAAAGCTCTTCGAACATCTATACCATTGACTTTGCCAGATAAGTACAAAGGTTTTATGTGCCCATGCACAACATCATCCTCATCTTTATCAGTAAAAGATATCATTGCATGGCATTCTGCAGGATTATTCTCTATGTGATAAATCTCAGCTGCAGCAATCTCAGCTTCAAACTCCTGAGGACTTGACAATGCTTCGATGAGTGCTTCTCGAAGATCTCTTGATAGATTCAAAGCATCTAAAATTGATAATTTGGCTGGTACTTGGGCCAAGTGTTTCAATATATCATACTTTTGATCTAGAGGCCTGCGTTTCCCAATAGAAATTTGCGGTTTAGCAGGTACCTTGGAAGCAGATGCTTTGGAAGCTGATGCCTCTTGTATTGAAGTTGGCAACATCTTTGGTTTTGAAAAATTAGACTGATTAGATCCATTTACTTGCTGAGATAAAGAAGATGGAACATTTAACCGGTCTTCCAAAATAACTGTGCCGAAGCTGAGTTGGCCATTGGCAGAAGAACTTTCTTGTTCATTTTGAGCTCGCTGAAGGGCTCTACCACGAGTTTCTGCTGCATATATAGTGCTAGCAGGGGTAGAATTAGAGTAGTGGCTTCGGAAAGATCCATGTCTTCCCCTATATCCTGAACCTCTAGAACTTCCTCGGGTTCCTTTATTTGATACAGGGAATTCAGGCTCATCAAGACTGGAATATGAATCTGTTAATTGAATCATATTAACAGAACCAAAGATCAATTCTTCGTCTGATAAAGACTCTGCCAAGTTAGCCTGTTTAGGCTGTGCCGTTTGGTGGGACGGTGCTCGTTGCTTTGAAGTAGATGGCATGAAATCTGCCAGAGTCAAAGACAATTTAGGCTTTGATACATACTCATCTTCTCCTGATTCCTCTTTCTTCTTTGAATTGCTCTGCCCTTTTGAGGATTTGTCTTTTGATGGAGGTTTTACTGCAGCTTTTGTAGGAGACACAATTGGCTTCTTTAATTGTGTTCGCAAAATTAAATGGGTCCGATTGATTGTCTTTATGACCATCCAATCATCATATTTTTTCGCAGTTTTGCTTTTGACTTCCTGCCACTCGCCTCCTTCCTCTGGATCTGTAGCGGTAATACACGCTACATGAGCTGAAGAACCCTTCAATTTGACTTGTCCCAAGTCAACCATCTTTTGTAGGAGGTCTTTAAAGACAAAACACTCCTGGATGGGATGTCCCAACATTTGATGAAAGGGACAATAATTGGGACGGTCTTCATCTCCTTCCTTGTTTGGTCTCTTCGGCACTGGTAATTGAACCAAATTATTTTCCAGTGATGAAATGAAGTAACCAGGAACTTGCTCAATTCGGAAAGAGTATGTTCTACTCTTCATATCCTCAAATTGTTTTCGTCGTTGATCTTTTTGATCGTTTGGACGAAACAGCCTTTGTTGTTGGCGTTCAGGAGGTGGAGCCCTTCGAGAAGATGAAGGTTTTGAAGTAGAAATAGGTACAGGTGCCTGTTTAAGCATAACTGTTGCAGTTTCTGCTTTACCCATTCTTCTTCCTGGAGCTGATGGAATTACACGAGATTTAACCTTAGCCTGCATAAGGGAATCTTCAATCTGTTGAGCGATTGAAGTAAGGTCTTGAAACCCTCCTGTGTATTTCACAGGGATCAATGGCGTGCGTAATTCGTCACGCAAATTTGCCACACAGATTGGCAACAATTCCTCCTGAGGGAGTGATAAACTCAAGGAATACGTTAATCCCTTCCAACGAGCAATGAAATCAGGGACTCTTTCATTCTCCCTTTGCTTACAGTTTGTAAGATCGAAAACTGTTGTTTTTGGCAAAGTTGAGCTAAACTGAAGAAGGAATTTTTGACGAAGATCCTCCCATCCGATGACTGACCGGGATTGCAAGCTTGTATACCAGACAAAAGCTGGTCCTTGCAAGGTTCGCACGAAGCATCTGAGTTTCACTGCTTCTTGTTGCTCTGGAGTTCCCATCATAGGATCACAACAAGACACGTAATGCGTCAAATGTTGTTCAGGGTCACCTGATCCATTGAAAGTAGGGAAAATAGGGTTTCCAAAACTGGATGGAGGAGAAATTGAATCTACCCATTCAGGGTAAACTTTCTTTTCAGGTTGAACTAGCGCCCGTTTCCCTTCCATAGTTTCTAACCGAGCTGTTAATGACTCAATAGTAGTTATTAACTTTTGAGAAACGTCAGGTTGAACTTGGTTTTGGGTAGGTGCAATGAATGGAGCTTGGACAGCCGTGGTGGTTGGTGCTGCAACTGATGGTAGTGCTGCCAACCGTTGTTGCGTTTGACCCGTAGGATTAGACCTCTGTGGGTGTACTGACAAAGGAGGATATTCTTGATCCATCTCAGTAGTTACAACAAATTCCTTCGGCTGTCGGACTTCAGCATTCTTAAGAAGAAGACTACTCTGATGTAGTTCTGCATTCAACCTTCTTAATTCTTTCATTTCTTCCTCCTGTTGTGCAAGCCTTTGCTCTAATGAGAGCGATTGACCTCCTTCAGAGGAAGGGTGAGAAGTAACCTGATTCTTTCCTTTCCCCTTATTGGATCCTTTTCGGAGAGGGGGAAGTGGGTTACTTGAAGGAATACCCAGATTTTGGGTAAGCCTTTGATTACGTGTGCGCACACCTTCTTCATTTAGGTCTGTGTGAGCAACTTCTTGAGCAGGAACCTCTTCGTCTGATCCCTCTGATTGAGCCTCATCTGGTGAATCAGCAGCAACGGCGGTGATGACATTAATGGATGCATATTTCATGGAATCCTTTCTATCAGCATTTCTGTGATATTGTCTCCTTTTATGTCCATGATAAGACATGGCATTCCGTTGACTTGATCCCTCAGGAATTTCTTTGTGAACCGTCACTTGGAGAGAATCTCCTGATAGCTTGGCTCTTCGTTCCTCTTGAGGCTTATTCCCTAATCGAGAGAATACTGAATTTCTCTGAGGGAGGGTTTGAAGATTTGAAAAAGTCCCCAGTCCGGTGGACTGGGGGTGTTCCTGTTGCTTCCGCTCAACTCCTCGAATCCCATTCGTTGATTCTGAGGGTTGGGTTAGAGAAGTCCCCAGTCTGGCAAGATGGGGTGTCTCTTGACATGCTATGTCTGAGATCTTTTTAAAATCTCTCTTGATCTTGCGAATCTTAGTTCGGAAATTAGCTGGATGCATTAACCTGTATCCACTTTTATCACCTGGTTCAACAGACCGTTGGATGATTTCCGAAACTTCTGTCATTTGATGACATGTTTGCTCCAGACGAGAGGCTTGCGCAATATTCTCGCCTGCTTGATGTAGGAGCAATTCAACAACCTGTTCTCTATATACTTGACTTTGAGAGGAACTAGTTGAAGCTTGATCTCGAGCAAGATTTTGATTATGAACAAAGCCCATTGACTGTGGCCGGCCATGGGCAATAACATTGCATGAGACCATTTTCGGCGGGCTTTGTTGACCGGAAAGCACTGTGAAATGTAGTGCTCCGTGAACACCCCATCCTCTGATATGAACATTAGATGGAGCATTGGAAATTAACTGACGCAATTTTCTCAGCGCGCCAAGGCATGAACGTTGAAGGGTTCTCTGTTGCTTTTCAGCCTTCGGATACCGAGAGACTGATAGAGATGCCAAATCAATCTGGTGTTGTAACCCTTCTATTATCTTAAGATGATTTTCATATTCATCGTAAGATAATACCTTCTTCTTTAATTGACAAAGAGTTTTCCATATGTTAAGACGAATATCATGGATTCCATCATCTGTCAACATCTTTGGAATGTCATACTGTGAATCAGCCAAAGGCCAAAACATGACTGGTACTTCACCTATTGCCAGTTTTTTCCTCATGTTCAGCATTTCCTCTTTATCATTAAATGAAGATTCTTCTACCTGTTTGGACCAGAGTTGGTGTTTCCTTGTTGCTTCATCGGATTCAACAAGATTGGTAGAGGAATCACTATTCATGCTGGAAGATGAATGACCCAGGGAAGGTTCAGAGAATAACCTGAACCCCAAGCTATCTTCTGATGGAGAAAGAGTTTCACCTGCCGATAGTAAAACTTCAGACATGACTGTTTTTACGTTTGCAAGTGCCTCGAGATAGGAGGGCTTTCTCGTCACTACATTGCCTTCTGAAGAATTTTCGAGACAATGTGAATCACTACTGCGGAGAGGACTTTCGCAGCGAAGTTCATCACCATGAGGAGGACCTTCATGATGGGTTACAGCAAAAGATGAGATCTCTTGCTCCTAGGTCTTCTGACCACACAGAGGGTTCCTGTGGTTCTCATCTGAAGAAAAAACTTCAAGATTGACCGAATTTTCATGAAGCAAGTCTTCATGAGGAAGTGTCTGTTGAAGACCTTCGGGATTAATGTTTCTATTATTGGGAACTGAGGGAGTAGAATCTTGGATTCCGACAGATAAATGTCTGAGGGATTCAAGAACTCCAGCATCGATCAAGGCCTTGTTGCAGATTGGCCTTTGATCTCCTGACTGTGCTGGGCGGATCTTTTTCTTAGATGCCTTCTTACTCGCTTTAGAAACCACTTGATGACGAAAGTGATTGCTCTGAGCAGGTGTATGTGCCTGATCAGGAAAGATGGTCAGGTTAGGCTGACAATCATCGCTCAAATCAGGTGTATGTGCCTGACTTGGTTGTCCGTATGATATGGGGGAGTATGCCCCATAACCCTCTTGGACTGGAACAGATGTGTGTGTCTGTTCCGGAGTGAATTGTTGATGTGTCACTCCACTACTAGGGATAGATTTATGTGTCTGTCCCTGAGATGATGCTGAAGCTGTTATGATATCCTGGCAAGCATCCAGAATATGAGCAGGAATTTGCTTCTGCTCTTTCACCATTGATAAAATATGCTTGGTGACTTCAGCCGCCGGAACAGGGATATACGTCCATTCCGGGCTTGGAGTAGGTGTATGTGCCTGCTCCTGTCCTCCTTTTCCTGTCAGTGAATTCTGACAGTACTCAAGTGTGGAGGCAGAGAGTTTAGTCTGCCTCCTGTTTGTCGTCGGGGCTTTCCGACTGACTTCTCCGTGCGCTACCAAGCGAGACTGTTGGTAGGCTTGATTAGTACTAGAAGGTGTATGTGCCTGCTGATTACACTTCGCCAAACGCGGTTGACGAGATCCATCATATGTAGTCAGACGAGCCTGCTGACTAACTGCTGATGTATAAGCAGGTGTATGTTCCTGCCTATGGTACTCCGCCGGAATTGCCTGGCGGGATCGGCTTGATGCTGCCAGACGAGTCTGCTGGACAGCGGGATTAAAACGAACAGGTGTGTATGCCTGCTCGTTATTTGCCACCAAGTTAGGTTGGTGGACTTCTCCGGAGATGGCAGGGATGACAACCTGCCTATTATTAACCGGATTCCGTCTCTGACGATTCATCTTGCCTGCTCGGGTTCGAGGAACCTGAGCTGAACGCCTGGATTCGGTACCCTCATCATGTTGAGGGCGCACTACCGCACGAGTCTGGCGGCGATTGTTGATGGGAGCCCTTGAGAAGGACTCCTGTCTCTTTGAATTAAGGTCATGCGGGACCTGCTCATTCACTTCCTCAGAATAAGGGAGTGAATGGAAATTGCGTTCCGGGGATAACGACCCGAAACGGTTGGAGACGGTAGTCAGCACCGCCTGCTTCTTGATTGCTGGTCGCCGTTGTCCGAACGACCTGGTAGAATTGTTAACTTGGAGGGCTTGACGAGCGGCCTCCAGAGTTGGGATAGTACCGTTACGACGGTACTCCTTAACCAGTGCATTAGAAACATAGCGTTGAAGACGCTGAGTTGGTGATGTCATCCTCAGAGCGGATGACGTTCCAGCAGGAGTAGTAGCATTGGTTTTCACGGCAGCAGACCTCACAGTAGAGGTGTTCCCAGCAGCAGTATTCACAGGGGTGAATTTAAGGAAAGCCATTTTTTGTAGAAGATCTTGAAAAAAGAGTGCCTGTTCCATGTAACAGACATAATCAAGATGAATCCGGCTACTGCATCTTTTGGATGATCATATGTCAATGATTGCCTTGTTGGCCCAAAGGGCCTAACAGATAAGAAGAACATCACTTTAACTTGGTTAAGGATTCACGTCGGGTTCACCATTTTTGTTTCGCATGAAATCCGGGGATGACCTCCTGGACGGGAGATTCAAACGTTCCGATCGGTTTCTAACGGGTTTGTTCGTAGAACCGGAAACATCCAATGATTCCACATCCGTTTGGACCTACTTCCCAAAGGCAGGCGCTTATTAGCTTGTGGGCTAATGAGGCTTTGGAATTTGCATTGGTCGAGAGGATGGGAGGTCGGACTCATCACACCTTTTTGAGGGGAATTATTGTCTACTCCGGGACTCTCTTTATAGATTTAAGTTAAGTTCGTGAATCCTTATTATATTACCAAGTATAAAATGAGTTTTCCTTTAATTTTAACAATCAATGATCAAGTATGCAAGAAATTTAGAGAATATTTTATATGTATTCGAGGTTCTTCATCAATAGAGAATCATCTATATTTGTTTAGAGATTCTTGGTCAATGGTATCCTTCAAAACATTTATATAAAAGTCTCTTGGTCATTATGATAACCAAGCTGGTTTTAAAGCCACTCAGTGGGGCACTTGAAGTTTATCGTCATTCAGAAGGACAGAGATTATTTCAAAGTTGGGATCGAACCCATAAATGGGCTACCTACGTATCCTTTGTTTTGGAAAAGGAATCAGAACCCACGTAGTTCAAGAAATGGGATATGATGTTTATGATTGATGGCTCAAAGATGAATGTCATAATTACTTTTACACTCTAAGCTCACGTGAGTCATGCTCGGTGTGAGAAACAAGAGGTATTGGTAAAATTTAGACAATTGTGCCATAAAAGATGCAATCATAAGAATTTGTTTTGGGGCTTATGTATAGATGACTGCCCAGATAAACGAAAGTTTAGGATTTACTTTTAGGGAGAAAATCCAAGAACAGGGTCCACAAAGTTATATGTGCTTCATGGAGATTTGAATACTCTAATCTTGGGACTTAATCCTAAGGAGGATGCCCAAGTTAGGAGGGGACTTATGATTGGGTTTTTTTCCTGAAAAGGAAACCCAGATCAAAGGTAATTTATGACTGGTTAAAAGAAATTTTAAGAGACTTGGGGATTACTCCTGAAAAGGAAGCCCAAGGTTATGACTGAGTCTTATGAAAAGGAGACCCAGGTTAGGGGACTTGGGGCTTACTCCTGAAAAGGAAGCCCAAGGTTATGACTGAGTCTTATTCCTGAAAAGGAGACCCAGGTTAGGGGACTTGGGGCTTACTCCTGAAAAGGAAGCCCAAGGTTATGACTGAGTCTTATTCCTGAAAAGGAGACCCAGGTTAGGGGACTTGGGGCTTACTCCTGAAAAGGAAGCCCAAGGTTATGACTGAGTCTTATTCCTGAAAAGGAGACCCAGGTTAGGGGACTTGGGGCTTACTCCTGAAAAGGAAGCCCAAGGTTATGACTGAGTCTTATTCCTGAAAAGGAGACCCAGGTTAGGGATTAAGGTTTGGGGCTTACTCCTGAGGAGGATGCCCAAATTTGAGGTTGAGGCTTATTCTTAAGAAAGATGCTCAAATCGGAGGTTTTTATAACTGGGGATTATTCCTGAAAAGGAGACCCAGGTTAGGATTCTCTCATCTTGAAGGATGAGGTTGAATGAATGAACTCTCAATCTTTGGTGACATAAAGATGTTTAAATCACTAGGTTTTGAGAGATATATCACAGAATTCCTTTCAGATAAGGATGTCAAATCAAGAAATTATGCCATAAATGGCTTTGAAGAGTATCTTGAAGACTGAATCGTGAATAGGAGGGATGAAATGGCTTAAGAGGGGTAAAAAAAGAGCAATATGGGCACCCAAAAAGATAGGGGCGCGCAAGTATTGAAGGTCGCGCAAGTCCTGCGGCGGCGCGCAAGTATTGGTCGCGCAAGTATACTTGCGCGACATGAGGGATACTTGCGCGATTTTCAACCAGAGTTGAAATATTTGAGCGACTCTTTATTAAACCCTTTATAATCCTCTTGAGGTTCTTCCAAAGAAGGGACGTGCAAGTTATATTGAAGGAATTAAGTTGGCGCGCAAGTGTTTGATAAGTTTCAACACTTGGGCCTTCCTTCTTCCCTTTAGATCTTCCGTTCTAGGTAAGAGATTACCTTAGAAGTGTTCCAGAAGCTTTGAGAAGAGACTTGGGCGTCGGGAGCTTTGATCCGAGTTTCTGGGAAGAGATCCTCTCGAATGGGGGGCCCACAGGGTCTATTTATAGGCAAAAGAAGACCCCGGGCGGTTACTGGGCGGTTACCAGCTATGTCGCGCAAGTCCCTTGCACGACCATGATGGGTCGCGCAAGTATTGAGGCGGCGCGCAAGTGTACTTGCGCGACCAAGAGGGAACTTGCGCGACCTATGGGCAATGTTCTCCTTGTTCATCCCTTTGTCGATTTTTGATGTTTCTTCAAAAGATAAATCACTTTATGCTCAGATATTCCCCTTTTCCGATCCTTAGATTCTGCGACGAAAGGAGTGTCAACAGATACTCAAAACTATAACGTTTAAATAGAATTGGATTTAAATCAATATCTGAAGATGGAGATCCCTTATCTCTATTATATGGGGTTTCCTTGAAACTATATGCCTATTAAGTTATATTCTCATATTGGTCTCCTGGGATGAGAAGAAAATTGATTTTACTACTTCCTTATGTTATCCAAATAATACAACTGGATCTATATATACTATCCCATACAAGGGATTTTACAACATGTGTCATGTATTGGGAAAATGATGAGATGATAGAAAATGACTTTGGTGGACCCTATATGAAAAATAATAGTAGTGCCAAGTGGCAGAGTCTGCATTTGGTGGTCTGTTACTAGACATCATGAATGAGGATATTGTTTTATTTTAACTTTTACTGTAGTTTTTAGGTTGGGACCTTTTTTATGGATTCACATTTATTTTCCCCCTTTATTATTCAGGTCATGGGTTTTTTACTGTGATTTATTGCTATAGGTTATTGAATGTATTAATCTAATCTTGATTATTTATTTTATTATTACATTGCTTCTATACATGGTGTTTCGGGTGTATGTGTGTATATATCCCTTATTATAAGGCATATAAATTATTTGATATAACTAAAATTCATTATTATTGTTACCCTATCCTATTTTATATGGGTATATGGTGTCACTCTCAATATACCACTTGTTTATGCAGGGGCCTGTTGGGTCGGGTCCTAGAAAATATAAAGTCATTTTAATAGGAATGGGGCACCAAATTGCTAAAACATATTAGATGATAAGTTTAGGGTACAAATTCAATAAAATATGAGGTTTAAGAAAGTGTTTTAAAATATATTTAACCCAAATCTATTTATTTTTAATCCTTCAAATTCATTCTACCCTTAATCGAGTTGATAAATATTTACCATGGTTACTGTTCTTTATGAACAAAAAATATCTTGGACTTATTAACTAATATTAATAATTATAATTTAAAATCTGTAATACATTATATAATATTCAAATCCTAAAATTTTAATTTTTTTTAATATAATGATTCAAAATGCAAGAAATACAATTTTTAGAAAAATGATTATTTTAAGCATAAAAACATATTGTTGAAAAATAATGCATAATGTTTATTCTAGTGGGATTATTGTATTATTTTAAGTAAAAGATAAATAATTTTTTTAAAAACCAAAATATAAAGAACCTTGTATATACATAATTAATATAAATTAATTAAAACACAATATTAATTGAGCAAAATCATTACTTCGATTTTCAAAATGTTAAGCATATATTCCTATATTTAAATATATATTATTATCTATAGTATATTAGTTATTAAATATAATTTTGTTCAGGAATTATTTTTTCATAAGAATTCATGTTATTCTTATGTCATTATAATGTCATAAAAGTGACACTTCCTTACGGAATCGACATTTTCCACTATTCATTCAAAAATTGATCTTCTCAGAAAAATATCAAAAATTCATCCTAAGCCTATTATGAGATTCTACATTAAATAATTATATCCGTTTTTTCAATGAATTTTTATAAAATTTGAATAAATTAATCATAATATTAACTATTAAAATTAAATAAAAATCATTTGGATGTGAATTTAGTTTCAATGCATAGAATGGAATTATTCTTATTCATTTCTTAGTAATAAGAATTATAATATATGAAATTTATTGATTGAATTAATTATATTTATTATGGAATTATGTTTTAATATATTTCATAATTTGGTTATTCATATTCTTATCTACCAACCCAACGACATAGTTATAAGAATCATATTTAAAAAGTTTTTTTCTATGGTTCATTTGAGCTCTCGATTTGAAGTGTTGTACACTATCAAAAGGTGTGATCACTTAAACTAAAATATAAAATAATATTTAAAGATATAGAAAATTATGTCATATAATTAAACATTAAATTCCTATATGGGGATATGATGTATAAATTTTATAAGATTATATCAATTTGTGTAATCCAATTCTAGGGTGAGTGTCATCAAACCCCTAGAAGGTACTTGTCCTATGTTTCCAACCAATGTTTCTAATGATCATGTAATGAATAGTATTTATCAAATTGTTAAAAATTCTACTTCAAACCCCATTCCTATTAAATGAATAATTTTATCAAACATGTTATGAACATCATCAATTCCATATATAAAATTTAAGGATCCTGGAACATCTGAAGAGTTAGTAGAACTTTCCCAACTTAGTTGTTTGTGATAATTGAGGGTTATTTTAATATTTACATTATATAGAATGTTATGACCCATGAAATTGAACCAAATATTAATAGATATGATAATCTGAGAACCAAACTCTGGATCATCAAATATTAATTAAAAATTAATAAAACTAGTTAAAGAACTACCTTGAGATGAATTCTTTATTTTTTGCTCTATATATCATATTTAAATTTTATCATTGATAATTCATTCAAATCATGTATTTATTATCTCTAATATTGATTACATAAGAATAAAGATCCTCTGAGCAATGTCGTACGAATCTATGAGTGATAGCATGGAATATCCTAATGATTGTGACGTTTGTCTGTGATCTCCATGATAATCACTTCAAAAAACACTCCTTGATCTATCTATAATCGATAGGGATGCAAAGGGAGTATCTCTCTCCACTCCTAATAATGCTCCTGGAGATTATCTATCTAGTTCATGAGACTTTTCTCGGAATGTCACTGTGGACAACCAAAATAAATTGTCTTCTATTAGGGATGGAAATAATATAATTGTGTTTCAGTGGTTCTAGAGTGGGAAAATAATAATTACACATGCACCATTATTATTTCATTAATTACTAAAAGCCCCATGTATATAATAATTATAATATTATTTCATGATAGGAGAAAAACCAATGAATTAATTAAATATTATTTATTCATTAGATTGTTTAATTTTTTTTAAAATATTAAAATATTATTTATTATTTATTATTTATTATCAGAACATTAAACATTTTCCTCCATTCCTCCACAATATTTATCAGGCCATAAATATTTATTTTTTATTTTATAAATAAACATTATTTTATTATTTTCCAAAATATAAATAAATATTATATTCAATTAATAGAAAATTAACATTTATTAAATATTAGTCTCAAAAATATCCTTCCAAATAACTATTAACTAGATATATTAGTTCAAATAGACATTAATAATTATAATACCATTTACAGTGATAATATTTTTCTAACATGTTAAATAATATTTAATATTTAAATGAGGTCTTGATATACATTGTGTGTTACCCTCTACACCTCTTTCTCAGTGGAAACAGACAGTGCCACCCAATGTCTAGGGTTTCCATCTAAAAATATGACATGGTACCCATAGAAAAACAATTTCAAGTAACAATTACCTACGATCCCATATACACAATTATTGTGTAATATAAACCCCTTATCACAATATATCTATTCAGTAATATTTCATGGTTGTGTTATCAACCTATATGCCGGATGTATCTTTATATAACTTTTGAAAATAATCCTACCCATAGAAAACTGTGTCCATAGATTTATTTATGTTATTTTATTCTAATAAATAGGCCTAAGATATGTGGTAATTTTAAAGAACATATGTGAAAAATAATTTCTCCCATTATTCATTAATGTAATATCACTTGTAACAGATCCAGCATTTCATGCTTAAAAAAACATAAAACATAATGGTTTCCATCAATTCACAAAAAAGTATATGGATAATTGTATCCATTAATAATAGAATTAATGTATAAAGATCAATACACATGCCCAGAAATAGGAACATCTAATAGAACGTATATATTAGGATTTCTTATCAGCGAGTCTTGTTCTCATAATCTATGACAGTTTAATCTACAGAAGTCATACACCATAATAATTTAACTCAATGTCTTATGAGTCTCTAACCCTGATAGACTAGATCATGTTTTTCCCATCAAATTTTATCATCAGGCAATAAAAAATATATATTTTAGTAATACTATCATATAAATCATGGGTTTTCATATTAATATGTAACATATATAACCAATAAGTTCTAAAATTACTCAGAACATTAACACATACTATATCATATAGAAAATAAATAATGTTTAGATAATATGATTATTAATATTAAAAAAATTAATTTAGTTAATTATAATGTACATATAAGTTGTTCTAGGGAACTAACTCAAATATTGCCCCCACATGATTTAATACCAACTGCTAAAAACCTTAATTTCTTTATCTCTCACATTTCACTCATTATTCTACAATGAAAAGAATTTAGTTAAGGGGTCCACCATGTTTTCTTTAATGTAAACACTTCTCACCACAACATCACACCTATGAGTGAGAGTGACCAGAATAGTATTATCACAATATAAAGTGATAGTGTATTTACTTATAGGCACCACATTCTGTTCATGGAAAAAAATTATATGACCCACTACTTTGGATACATTAAAAATTACAGCAAAATCATACTCCATAGTAGAATTGGTGACAAATATATGATTTGATCACTTCTAGATCAGTTATCCTCTGTTGAGAATGAATATATATACTGAATATTTATTTGAATAATTTTGATCTATTTGAAAAATAGAATTTTTATTTCTCCCGATGACTAGTGCCTCAACCCCCCCCCCCCCCCAACCCTAAGATTATATCCCAATTTCTTCTCAGATACCTAAGAATTGACTTAACAAAAGACCAATTTTGTTCACCTGGATTATCTTGATCTTCTCCTATGATGCACAAGGTATTTGAAACATCAAGGATATTATATAATATAGACTGCATGATTGATCCTATTAGAGAATAATATTTTATCTTACCCATTATCTCGTTCTCCTTTTCTGTCTGAAGATGAAATTTCATGAAAAAAATATATAGCATGTTACATTGGAACCAATCCTCTCTTCGATTGATTTACAATAATTCCCTTTAGTATTTGGTCAATTTATGTACCTTGATGTTTTCCAATCATCTTCATTGATCCATTATGAATGATCATGACCCCTATTATGTAGGATGCTTCCCCCGAGACATTCAGGGAGAAACACTTATTTTTCCAATACATATTTAGCAGTAATACTATAATGTCATCTCCAATATGAAGTATTTCATCAAAATATAATAAAAGTATATAACTTAACAATCACTAAAAACTTATTAATTACTTGATCAAAATCATTCTTAATTAAACAAAATTATTTTATAGCTTCACCAAATCAAATATTTCTTGACCATGATGACAGTTTCAATACAAAAATGTATATATATATCACTTTCAAACCATTATAGAATTACATGGAGTTATAAACCCTTTTCTTCATGTCATATAGGCATCTTCCTAATAGTTTCCATTAAAGTAATCTATTTTTAAATCCATCTAACAAGTTTCATAGTCATAGTAATCTATTAAAGAAAGTAGAATTCTAATGTATTTAAATAATTAAATTTGAGAAAAGGGTTATTCAAAGTAAATTAACTTAAATTGATTAAACATTTTATCCATTAGTCATGATTTTTGGGTATTTATATTATCTTTTCTTTATAGTTCCCTCTTTAATACACATTTAAATACAATGAGATTTAAATCAACTAGAGGATTGACTAGAACCGAAACCCAATTCTAATATATGAAGTTCATCTTTGAATTCATAGATTCTTTCCATCTCGAAACTTTTATGATCAATACTACCTATTTATAGGAGTGATGTTCATTATTTATAATTAGTAATGAGACACCATATTAGGTTACTATAAATCCATATCTTTTTAAATCTCTTACATATCTAGTACTCCTATGCATTACATGTGTTTTAGGACCAACTTATTCAATGGGGATATATAGAATCTATTCCTATACTAACTATTGTGTATGTTGAGAATAAAATTCTATACATTCAACCTTTCTACCACTATCCTTATTAAGAATGTGCTCCCCATAAATAATGATGTTTTTTCTTGAAACAATCACTTTCTTATCAGTGTGTTTATATTGATAGTAACCCTTAGTTTCTATAGGATATACTATAAATATATACATCAAGCCTTAGGGTACGAATTATTTTCAAAAGTTACAGAACAGATTCCCCACGTCCCCATAACCAAGTATGTAAAAACCGGATTATTTCCACTATATAACTCAATGTAAATACTATTTTCTACATTATTTAGTACTAATTTTAGTGTTTATAATACACTTTTTAAGGAATATCCCTAAATAGACAATGGAAGATGCACATGACTCATCATCGAGCATGAAGTGTCTATAAAGGAATAGTCCATCCATTCACTAAAACCATTCCAATTTGGTTTATAAGGTGGGGTTAGTAGAGATAGATTCCCAAATTCTTGTGGAATGGTGATAAACTCTAGGATTAGATATTGACCACCTCGATCAGATACAAGATTTTAAATCATCTTACCAAGATTATTCTCTAAATTATTATTGAAATATTTAAATTTCAAAATGGTATCATATATATGCCACATCATATAGACACAACCATATCTAATCAGGTAACCAGTAAAAGTTAAGAAGTAAGAATACACAACTCTAGTTTCTATGGGTAATAATTAACACACATCAGTTTTTACTAATCCTATATAATATGTTCCCGTCTCATATTTTCCACAGAATATTGGATTGATCAATTTTACATGGAAACAATAATGACATATTTCACGTGGAATTATTAAAAAAAGAGTCTAAACCCCATCATTATAGAAATTTTTTAGGAACATACAATTTACATGACCAATATGGTGATGTGATAGGTTTTTGATATACAAGTTGTGGGAACATGATTTTTTATCTATTTCCAATACATGTTTTTCTTAATATAATACATATATACCAATATTTAGTTGTTTCATACCATAAAAATGATTTAATTGTAAAACATTAAATCCATATATCTTAATTAAAATGTAAATACATAATTGTCAAGACCAAATAAATATGATGTTCTTAGTAATTCCTTGTACAAAACTGAGATCAGTCTAGTGGGAAATTAATGGTGGTGGTCTCATATATCCAAAGAAGTGATTAAAGCTCCATTGATTTCTAAAAGATTCACATATCCTATGGAAATCATTCAAAATATAGTTGATTACTAAATTTGGATACATATGTCAGAACCAATATATGTATCGTTTACTAAATGTGTAGATATAAAAATATTACTCTTGATATCGAATACATGTTTAGCTTCCCCTTGCCTATGGGTGTAGTTATTTTTTCAGTGCCATAGATTTCCACATGAAAAACACCCAGCATCTTTTTCATCCTCCTACCATTGGATTTTATCCTTATTATAAGTATAATGAATGGTATATTTAGACTTAGTGTGACTATTGGGACCATTTTTCATGTCCTTAATTTTTTCACCATAAGGATTCTAGGATTTCACACCTCATGTCCTTTTCAACATAGATAATGACATTATTATGTTCTAAAGAACTCTTCTAAATATTTTAAATGTTATTATTAAAAATTAAACTAGGGAATGATTTAGGTTGTAATGAAACGATGATATATGTGCATGGGTCATTAGGGATTTTAATTTTCAATATGTCTAAGAGCTCTATGTAGCCATTCATATCTGAAAACATGTGGCCCACATGGAACTAACAATTTATGTTTTCACATAAATATTTCATTTGATCTACTATATATATCTTTTCTCAGATTCTCCTAATAGAGATCATGATGTTTGGACATGGTTCTATCGACATCCATATCCTCAAATTTCATTAGAATATTATTGGACATGGTTGATAGAAAAAAATTGGACATCAGTGGAATCATCCAAATGTATCACATAAAGATATAATTATTTCTCACTAACTTCTGGGGAAAACACTTTAGACTAAAAACTAATCTTTTTTCTAAATAACATTCAATGAAAAAGTGGGAAATAACACTTTTCATTTTCCATGGATCAATAAACATATTAGAAAATCATAAAATCATTAAAAATGAGTCTAATATCATTGGATTATCTTACCAAATATAGCACCCGTTAAAGTTATTTAACCATAATATTATGATACCCCATTATTAAATAATATAAATAAGTGGACAGAGTGTCCGATGTTTCGATGTAATCATCCAAATTTATCTTCTTTCATCTAATCCTTATGAAATAATTTGATCTTGTTGGTAGATCCACGATCATTGGTCCTTATTTACATTAATTCAAACCACATTTTCTAAAAAAAAATTCAAATCCTCTTCTAGAGCTTTGATCTTGAAATCCATTTCCTGCATTTCATTTTTAGAATGAAAAATGAACTCATGTTATTTCTCACTTCCACATCATCATTTTTTGTTGCACTACCATGCCTTTGGTCCTTGGTGTAACCACACTTAGGTATTATCATTTCACCTATAATATTAGAACATATCCTACATTCCTGGTCTTAAACTATGGTTTCATGTTCAATCTCCTTGGACCTTATAGACGATCTTGTTTATAGTAGATTAGGAATCTGGGAGTACTCTTTATACAAATTATTTTTCATCCCTTTAACCATAATAATACCTTTTGAATCTCATTTACCCTTCTATTTATTATTCTTCCTTATTCTATGATTTACTCTAAATATCATTGCATCCTCACTATAAATAGATATTTAACTAGAAATCTCATTATAATCTGGTTATTATGTCTACATGCCCAATTCATATTGAGCCAATAGTTCCTGGATCGGGAATGTAACCTCCAGGACTCCAAAGAAGTTGTATAAGTTAATTGATGGGAGAGATATTTTAGGATTAAACATTCTTGAATCCTTAATCCATCCCTCTTCCTGGTTCGGACTGAGCATGTACTTTCAAATAGTAAATATCCATATCCTTTATCAATCATCTAAAAATATTTACAACATTTGGATCAATGCACTCAACTCATTCCAATTTTCGATTTTGTTCCACCTTCCATTTATCATTTATACCCACATAATCCTAAATGTGGCCCAGGGATGTCACGACCCTAGACGACTGGTACACCCCATCTAGAGATTAAGAGCTGATGAGACCTCTACCAATATCTATGGAAACATTATTTTTTTACATGGCTACCACTGTATTTCTCACTAAAGAACATATTTCATGGTCTAGGGAATCAGAATCAAGGGCTTCGATAGCTGAAATTGTCTTATAAACACGTCAAGAATAACCCAGATGAGAAAAAGTTAAACATTAATCCAACAAATAATCATAACTCATCATCTTTTTTATATTATATTCATTCTCAATCTCAATCCAAAAATAATCAGCCATAGGATTAGACAGATTAGTTTCTTTACAAATAAGAAGAGAAATTAGTTCACAAAGGGATCTTTAACTGTTGTCAAAAAACATGAATCTACCTACCAAATTACTATGCATTCAATGTATAAATGGATTATAAAAATGAAGTTAAATCCTTGGAAAAATATCCCATATTGAAGATGTTGGTGGATATTATAAGGGTAAGTGTAAGTTCCATTGGAACAGAGATAACTTGACTCTATTAAATTACAATATGATTACAGTCCATGTATATATAAGATTTTCCCTAACTGTAAATTGAATGTTCATATGATGTGGATCCAAAATCCCTACAATTGCATGATTTTGGATATTCCATGAATCAGAGATAAAATGCTCAAAATCAACAACTAAGGGGAAATTATTACCAAAGAGGGACACCAGTGATAATCTATAAATATTAAAAGAATTTATAAATTTCTTATTTTATATATGTTGCTAAGGGATACCCACCTCAAAATATAGGGCCTTGGGGTCAATTTAGATAGCGGGTAAGGGAGGAAGATTATGAGGGTCAGTGATAGGATATAAAGGAGGAGGAGGATTATCTTTCAAGTAACCTGTACCCCACTCGAGAGGGGGATGAATGGAGGTGTCCATGCCATCTGGACATGGATATTTATGTGAGATACCAATAAGGAATTTCCCATATAAATTGGAAAGATTCTTTGGGAATGGGGTATACTAGAACATAAAATTTCCTCTCATTGTATAGAATAATGCTCAAATTCAATTTCCATTATTGGAATGTAATGATAGTGAGATGGTTAAACATATCAATTATGGATCATAGTGATATGGTTGATGTCATATGGATTTTAGTTCTTTAATTATAAAGATCTAAATTTTATTACATTATCTAATTTATAAAAATAAAAAATAAATATTAAATTTATTAATCTCTAACTATTTTATCAAAACACAATATATCTCAATATTGGGGTTGGAATATCCCATTGGGTATATATTATAGTTTAAAATGACCATATAAACCATATCATAACACATAATTTTGCCTTACATTTTATTTCTAGGGGATCAGGTTGGAATAATTTTTTCAGCTATATTAAATCCCAGTTATTTGATCTATTGAGTTGACTCCCCAAAACTAATAACATTGATTTTGAGTTCCTGAACCCTTTACTATCAGTTACATAAGTTTTTTAGAATTCAACACATAATGTGAACTATGATAAGTCAAGATAAAATTGAATTTATTATTCATAGATAGTTGAATCGCCATAACTCTGTCTTGTCAATCAATTTGAAGTATCATGTTATTTTAGCTTAGGTAATGAAAGGATATAGAAAATTAATATATATAATTGATGGATTTTTATCATTATATGTAAATTAATCATTTTAACTTTATGAAAATCTTGTTAATATTAATTTTCTTTTCTTATGTGATTAAAAAACATGGGGATGAGATTTTAGAGATATAGGAGACCATATCTCTCTAAAACCCTCGATCTATTAGTGTTTCATTGCCTAATTCGTTCAATATTTACCCTCATGATGGATTTTTTCACACATGGTAGATTTTAATCTCACTAATTCGTGACATCTCAGATGATACATATGCCTCATGATCAATGTATTATTGAAAAAAAATAAAGATAACTTCCTCAATGAGAATTTTCACCCTCACTTTCTCTCTGGTAGAACTCAGGGAATCTCATTTATGAATCATCAAAAGAGTACTGGTTTGGGAAAATACAACCTAATGAAGACTCCCCTTTTGGAAGGTCTTATTGGCAGCAGTTTCTTGGTGGAATGGAATATGGATGCACTTCAAGAACTCACACAAATGTCCAAAAATATATGTCATGGGCTGCATCTCTAAACATAAGGGTGACCACCTTTGGCCTTTTCTTGTTTTACATTTGCGTATTACACACTACATGAACACATAGAAATAAAAATTGATTACAATAGGTAAATTTTATTATCACATTCTATTAAGATTAGTTGATGATCTATAGAAGGTTCGGAAGACTAGAAACATTTATCTAAAACCATGTTTCCTCAGAATATCTGACTGCGAATTTTCCTTCAACCTACACACATATAGGAATACCATGAAACAAGTTTTTTTCAAACTACATGGCCTGAATTTGTATGTTTTTCATCCAAAAATAATTAATGATAATATTTCCAATATCATAAATACTCTCAAATTTGATCAAAGAACATTAAATACCGACTTAGTCCTTTTTGTGAGAGTAATGGTGTAAATTAACATAGATTCAATGCTACCGAATACAATAAATTTCACTGCTAATGATTACAAAAAAAATTAGAATAAAATATGAGATGAAAAATTCATTATGTTACCTTTGAATGATCATTGGATATACAATCTATAATTGTAGGGTTGTTAGAAAACAATTAAATCATCCAACTGAAAATTAATGGTAAGAAATAAAGATAAATAGAAAAGATAAATATCCCATGTTGGACGTACCAGAACCCCGAAAAAAGAAATCTAAAATTTGGGTGAAAAAAGCACACAACATGGCACACATAGGGGACAGCTCGGGTATATCCTGGGCCAAAGTATATGAAGAGTAAGATAACACCATCATGGAATAGAGCCTCTTAGAGATAAAAAAGAATATGGTTTTAGATGATATTATGCTATCCATCCTTGAACATGATAATGAAGAACTTAGTACTCATCAATATGAATTGGTATCATGAATTAATTTCATAAAAAATGATTAACATAGATTGGGTAGGAAGGATTCAATATCTCCAACTAAACAAATTCAATTCAATGCATGCAACACATGCATTATTGTTATTCACAAAGATTATTTCCTCAGGTCAACTTCTATGAAAACTATAGATGAACACAACTTCTCATATTTGGGTGCTGGACAGATCAAAAAACCCTCCCTATTTAATGCCCCTGCTACACTAGGGAAAAAGAATGAAACCATCAACAAAGAAAAAGACATATGATCTTTTCCATATCCTCAACACACATATGTCAATAGATATAGAACTCTGGATACCATTGGAAGTACTATAAAACCCATGAAACAACCTACTATCCTGAAGGATATTTAGTCCAAGGAACATACAAATATTACTAACATTATTATGACAATTGCCAAGGCCTGGGAATCTATTAAACCTGTTAAGGGAAATACACCCTCGGTTCATGATCTTATAAAAATGTAGGAACACAATGACTCAACTGAAAAAATGAGGTTTCCTCTATTTTCATTGGGCACTGTCAAAGTCCATTCCCTTTTAGCCATGGATGATTCTGATTTGGAGAATAAAAATGATCTTGGTACATCTATTCCCTCTTCTAAAAATTTATCTATTTATAGTGGTCAACCTATGGACAGTGTGGGATGTCTTGATACTTTGATGTTGTGTACTATGAACTCTATGGAATCTCCACTAAGTGATTCTAAAATATTAATTCAAACAATCCCACTGTCATATCAAACAATGAAACTATAGTAGAGATGAATAATGCTACCAAAAATTAGGCAAATTAATTAGGTTATTTTCCGTCTTCTCATAATAAATATGTTAATATCTCTTACAATCTTGATACCACCAGAAGTTATGTAAAATCTAAGAAACTTCCCTTGCATTCCAATATGAAAAATAAAACCCCACTTTACTAATCCTTGATTATGGGTCTCTTATCTGTTGACTGGTACCCACTCTTCCATGACCCCTATATGAGGTGTGGGTCTTTGTCCATTCAGGGGACATCACCCCCATGTCATGATGTTCCATCGATGTTGTGTGATCCTCCTATAGATCTAGTGAGGTCTGCATTGAGCTACTATAATTATGGAAACTCAAAATCATGATGTTATTGATAGAATTTAATTTAACACCGGCTCTGAATATGGAGATCCCCCATCTCTCCTTTATCGGTTTTCCTTGAATCTATATGCCTATTATGGTATATTCTCATCTTTATGTCATGGGATGAGATGAAAATTGAATTTACTATATCCTTATGTTATCCAAGGAATACTACTGGACCTGTATATACTCTCCCATAAATGGGATCTTACAACATGTTTCATGTAATATGAATATTATAAGATGATATACAATGAATTTGGTGGACCCTATATAAAAAATAATAGTAGTACCTAGTGGCAAGGTCTACATTTGGTGGTCAGTTTCTAGAGATCATAATAGAGGGAATTTTTTTATTTTCCCTTTTATTTTAGTATCCATGTTGCGACCTTTTTTATGGATTTTCATGTATTTTACCCCTTTATTCTTCAGGTCTCGCGTTTTTAAATATGATGTATTTCTAGAGGTTATTGAATGTATTAATGCAATCTTGTTGGTTTATGTTATTATTAATTTTCTTCTATACATGGATTTTCTGCTGTATGTGTGTATATGTACCTTATTATAAGGCCAATAAAATTTTTTATGTACCCATAATGCGCTAGTGTTCTTCCCCTATCCTAATGTAGGTGGGCATGGGGTGTCACTCTTTGCTTACCACGGGTGTAGGCATGGGGCTGTTGGGTCGGGTCTTGGAAAATATAAAGTCATTTTAATATAAAAGTGGCACCAAATTTTCAAAAATTATAATTTGATAAGTATAGAGTCAAAATTAAACTAAAAATTAGGTTTAATAATGTTCTTCGAAACAACTTTAACCCCTATCCAGTTTTTATAATCCTTCAAACTCTTTCTACTCTTAACCAAGGTGATAAATATTTTCCGTGATTATTATTCATTATGAAGAAAAATTATGTTGGTCTTATTATATAATATTAGTCACTATAATTTCAAATATATAATACATTACATATGATTAAAATCCAAAAAATTTACAAAATTAATTTTAATATTTGGTTTCAAAACACAACAAAAACAGTTTCTAGAGAAAATAATTATTCTAAGCATAAAATACTTATTATAGAAAAATAAAGTATAATGTTTATTCTAGTAAGATTAATTATATTATTTTAAATAAAATAAGCATAATTTTCATTAAATAAACAAAATATAAAGAACAATATATATAATTAATTAATATAAATCCATTAATAAATTTTTTTTTAACAAAAACATTACTTAGATTTCCAAAATGTTTAGCATATATTACTCTATTTAATATTATATTATTATCTAAAGTATATTAATTTTAAATATAAATTTTTTCTAGAAAAAAGGTTTTATAATAATTAATGTTATTATTGTATCATTATAAGGTCATAAAAGTGACACGTTTTAACAAAATCGATATTTTTTTACTATTCACTCAAAAATCGATCTCCTTAGAAAAATATCAAAAAATTCATCCTAAGAGAATTATGAATTTCTATATTAAAAAATTATATGCATTTTTTTAATTTATATTTATAAATTTTTTAATAAATTAATTATAATATTAATAAATATAATGCTATAAAAATAATTTTTGAAAAAAATTTAGTTTCAAAACCTAGATTGACATTATTTTTATTCATTTCTCAGTAACAAAAATCAGATAAATGTAAAATTTCTTGATTGAATTCATTAAATTTATTAATGAATTATTTTCTTCATATATTTCATTTTTTGGTTATTCATATTCTCATCTCCCCACCCAATGACTTGGTTATAACAATCGTATTTAAATATTTTTCTCTATGGTTCATTTGAGCTCAGGGTTTGAAGTTGTGTACACTATCGAAAAGAGTGATCATTTAAAATAAAATATATAATAAAATTTAATGATATATAAAATCATGTCACATAATTCAACATTAAATTCCAAGAATGACTATGATGTATAGATTTTTATTAGATGATATGAAGTTGTGTAATCCAGTTATAGTGAGAGTGTCATCAAATTCTTAGACGGTACTTATCCTAGGTTCCCAAAAAAAGTTTCTATTTTCCTGTAAAGCATCATATTTATGAAATTATAAAAAATTACACTTCAATACCCATTCTTATTCAATGATTAATTTTATCAAACATGTAATGAACATCATAAATTCTATATATAAAACAGATGTTTCCGAGAACATTAGAAGAGTTAGTAGAACTTTCCCAACTAGGTTGTTTGTGATAATTGATTATTATTTTGATATTTACATAATGGATAATGTTACGACCAATGAAATTGAACCAAATATTAAATGACATGAGAATATGAGAACCAAACAATGTATCATCACATATTGATTTAAAATTAATTTAACTAGTTAATGAATTACAGTGAGATGAATTTTTTCTTTGTTTCTCTATCTAACATATCTACATTTTCGCATTGTTAAACCATATGAATCATTTATTGATTACCTCAAATATTTATTACACAAGAACCATAAACCTTTGAGAGATGTCGCCAGAATCTATGAGTACTAGCATGAAATATCTTATAGATTGTGTCGTTTTTCTATGAAGACCATGAGAATGACTTCAGAAAAGGAATCCTTGATCTATCTAGAATCAATAGCGATAGAAAGGTAGTTATCTCTACACTTCAAATAGTGCTCTTAGAGATTATCTATCCAGGTCTTTAGAGGGTTCTCTAAATGTCACTATGGTCAACCACAAAAAATTTTCTAGTATTAAGGTTGGAAATAATATTATTTTGTTTATATAGTGACAGAGTTAGAAAATAATAATTACACATGCACCATTAATATTTTCTTAATCACTACAAAACCCAATGAATATAATAATTATAATATTATTTCATGATATAAGAAAAACATATTAATTTATTAAATATAATTCCTTGACTAGACTGTTCAAAAATTTATTAAAATAATATTTATTATTTATTATTTATCATTATAACTTTAAACATGGTCTCCATTCCTCTAAAATATTTATCAAGCCAAAAATAATGATTACATATTTTATAAATAAATATCATCATATTATAGTCCATTATATAAATAAATATTATATTCAATGAATGGAAAATTAATATTTATAAATTTTCATCTATGAAATATTCACCCAAATAACTACTAACTATATATATAAGTTCAAGTAGACATCAACAATTATAAGACCATGTATGGTAATATTATTTATCCAACATGTTAAATAATATTTAATATTTAAATGAGATTCTTGATATAGTTAATGTGTTACCCTCTACACCACATTCTCACTGGAATTAGATAGAGCCACCCAATGTCCAAGGTTACCATCTTGAAACATTCCACGGTGCCAATATAGAAAAAATTTAAAGTCACAATTACCTATGACCCAATATGAAAAATTATTGTGTAATATAAACGCCTTTATCAAAATATATCTATTCAGTGATGTTGCATGATTGTGTCATCAAACTATGTTCCTGATGTCTCTTTCTATGACTTTTGAAAATACATTTACCCATAATAAACCATGTCCATGGATTTATTTATGTTATTTTATTCCCATAAAATGGCATAAGATATATAGTTATTTTAAATAACATATGTGAAAAAATATTTCTCCCATTATCAATTAATGTAATATCACTTGTAACAGTTCCATCATTTTATACTTTAAAAAGAACAAACATCATCATCTTTTTCATCAATTCAAAGATGTATATGACAAATATTAGAAATTAATAATAGACATAATGTATAAGGATCAATACATATACCCAAAAATACGAACATCTATAGAAAATATAAATTAGCATTTCCAACTAGTGAGTCTTATTCTCATAATCTACGACAGTTGAATTTCCCATGTTTATACACCCTAAAAATGTAACTCAGTGGCCTATGAGTCTCCACCCCTAATATACTTGATTATTTTTGTCCCATAAAATTATATCATTTGGATATGACACACATATATTTTAGTAATACTATCATATAAATTATTGGTTTTCAACTTATCATGGATATTCTATAACCATTAATTTTTAAAATTACTCGGGACTTTATCACATACAATATCATGCATAAAATTAATCATGATGTGGTAATACATTTGTTAATATTAACAAAAATTAATCCATTTAATTATAATGTACATATAAGTGGTTCTAGTTAACTAACTCTAATAGACTACCTTCATGAATTAATTCCAACTGGAAACAACCTTTATTTCTCTATCTCTCACATTTCACTCATTATTCTACTATGAAAAGAATTTTGTTAAGGGGTCCACCCTGTTTTCACAAAATTAAACTCTTCTAACAACATCTTACCACCTATGAGTGAGATTCATCACTATAGTATTATCACAATATTATGTGATAGGGTCTTTAAATTTAGGCAGCACATTATGTTCTTGGAAATAAATTATATTAACACCTAATTTAGATACATCCAAACTCACTACATAATCAGAATCAATAGCAGAATTGGTGAAAAAAAATATTCTTTGATCTCTTCTAGATAATTTCTCCTCTATTGATAATGAAGACATATCCTGAATATATATTTGGATCATTTTTATATTTTTGAATCATAGAATTATTATTACCCCCAGTGACTTGATCCTCAACTCCCCCACACACTAGGAACATTTTCTCATTTCTTCTCAGATACATAATGATTGTCTTAACAATAGAACAATGTTGTTCACCTTGATTATCTTCATACACAACTACAATTCTCAAGGTATATGCAACATAAAGCCTATTATATACTATGTACCAAATTATTGATACCATCAGATAAGAATATCATATCTTATTTATTCTCTCTTTATCCTATTGTTTGATATGATGGTTTTTCTTGGAAAATTTATACCATGTGACATTTGAACCAATCCTCTCTTCGATTGATTCACAATAAGTCCCTTTAGTATTTGGAAAATTTTTATACCTTGACTTTTTTCGATCTTCCTATTTGATATCTTATGAATGACCATGACCCCTAGAATGAAGGATGCATCACCTAAGACATTTAGTGAGAAACCCATATTTAAAAAATACTTTTCTTAGAGTAATACTTGAATTTAATCTCTAATATGTAATATTTCATAGAAATGTATAACTAGTATATGACTTAACTCTCATTGAAAAACATAGTAATTCATGGGTCACATTCATTCTAAATGAAACTATATTATTTTATATCTTTATCAAATCAAATGTTTTAGGACGTAAATTCCAGTTTCATTCCATAGATTATGATATAAGAATTTTATCTTTTAATTCATACATTCCTCTAGAGGATTGATAAGAACCCAAACTAGATTATGATATAAGAATTTTATCTTTTAATTCATAGATTCCATCCATCTTGAAACTTCATAGATCAATACTACCTATTTGTTGGAGAGATTTTAATTATTTCCCATTAGTAATGAATAACTTTCTTTAGTGACTAGAATCCACATCTATCTAATTTTCTTACCTCTCTGGTACTCATATGAATTACATGTGTTTTAGGACTAAATTCTTATATGGGGACTTATAGAATCTGTGCTTATACCAACTCTTGTGTATGTTGTGAATCATCATCCTTAAATTCAACCTTTCTACCACTATCCTTATTGATAATGTGATCTCTATCATCAATGATGGGTTTTCTTTCAATAATCACATTTTTATCTATGGGGTTATATAGATAATATCCTTTAGTTTCCATAGGATATACTATAAATATACAATTCAAGCCATATGGTACCATTTTTCTTTAATAGTTACCAAAAAAATTCCCCTCATCCCCATAATCATGTTTGTAAAAAATGGTTTACTTCCACTTTATAACTCAATGTAAATTCTTTTTTCTACATTAGTTGGTACTCAGTTTAGTGTGTATACTATAATTTTTTATTCATATCCCCAAAAAGATAATAGAAGATCTAAATGACAAATCATTGACCATGACATGTCTATAAAGGTATGGTCCATCCATTCACTAACACCAATCAAATGTATTTTATAAGGTGGAATTAGTTGAGGAAGAATCCCAAAATCTTGTGGAATGTTGATAAAATCATGGATTAGATATTGACCACCATGAGATGATTGATGATTCATTATCTTCTTACCAATATTATTCTCTATATTATTATTAAAGTCATTAAATTTAAAAAAACGATAGAAAAATATGCCACATCATGTAGACACTACCATATCATCTCATGATATTAGTAAAGGTTAATAAACAAGAATACCCAACTCTAGTTTCTACAGGTAATGTTTCATACACAACAGTTTTTACTAATCCTAGAAAATATGTTCTCCTGTCACCTTTTCCAATGAATTTTGTATTGATTATTTTTCAATGGAAACAATAATGACCTATCTCAAGTGGTATTATGAAAAAAAAGAGTCTAAAAACCATCTTTATATATATGATTTAGGATTATACAATTTACATGACCAATATTGTGATGCAATAGCTTGTTTTTATATAATTGGGGAGAATATGATTTTATTATCTATTTCCAACAATTTTTTTTCATAATATAATACATAAATACCATTATTTAGATTTTCCATACCATAAAATTGATATATTTGTAATATTAAATCCACATTTTATAATTAAAAATTAAATACATCAATGTTGAGACATGAAAAAAATGTGATGTTCTTGGTAATTCTTCGCACAAAACTGAAATCAGCCTAGTGTGAAATTAAAGGTGGTAGACTTCTATATCAAAATAAGGGATTAATCCTCTATTGATTTCTAAAGGATACACATATCCTGTGGAAATCATTCAGAATCTAGTTGATTTAAAAATTTGGATACATATGTGGGAATCAGTATATGTATCTAGTACTAAATGTGTAGATATAGAAATATTATACTTCATAATGGACATATGTTTAGCTTCCCATTGCTTATAGAGAAAGAAGACCACCCACTAATTATGAATACTCTTACATATAATTTATTTCTAGAAACTAAGGGATTTAATCCTCCATCCTTTCGAAATTGTGATTTTTATGCCCATTCCACAGCCTCCATATTATATATGTCTAATTTTATAGAATTGAAAAACACATCAAAAAATATTCATTCAGAAATAAATATCTATCATTAACACTTCTGATAATCATGATCCCTAATACATGGATCCCATGGATATCAAAAATCATTCTTATTTTCTCCAATTGATAACCAATTTTATCATTCAATAAACCATGTTTATTTCTTACTCCTTGTTTATATTACTCGGTCAAATACAACCACTAATTCTATATGGATCTCATGGTTTCTAGAAAAGACACCCTCCCACTCATCAATATATTGAATAATAAAAACCCTAGTGTACGTTGACCAAAATTATGTGGGATGAAAACCACTATTTAGATGATACCTCTACCCCCTTTTACCAATAAATTTCTTTCAAGCACTAAAATATACAGATTTCTAATGAAAAAAAACATGATATATCAGTAGTCCTACTATAATATATCTTATCATTTTGTAATGATATATAAAAAATAGGGGAACTAACTGAATATATTTAAATTCAACTTCCTCCACCTGTATTAAATCAAGTGATTTTATTTGAATCTGAATTTACTATTGAAGCCTCATTTCATGTCATGAACCTATTCACCTGGTTACACCATTTGTAATAATCTGTGTGCTTGTCTTTACGACCATCAACTTTTCTAACACCTCATTTCTAGCATACCAACCCTAAATTAGAACATACAAAATCTCAAGGAGTATCAAATCAATATATTATAAAGACTATAAACTCCAGATTTGTAATATAAATCTTGGACTAACCCATATAAATGATATATTCTGAAAAAAAGAATCCCATTGAATCTAGAAAAATATAATAGACCATGATCTATCTTTTGGAACACATTAGGAGTATTCCTACCTATTGTTGATTGAGACATTAATAATTTGAACATGACACAAAATAAAAACATCATGGAAGACCTTCAATATATATAGAATACACTAGTTACACTTTTATCTTCTCAATAAAAATCATTTAAATACTTGATATACTACCTGACTAGAGGAACCCAATTGTCTTCCTACCAAGGCATACATCCGAGTCGATAAATAGCATAAAAATTACTTTACAACAAACAATTGATACCACTTTGTATGGAAAATAGATACATTAATAATCCGTAAATATATCTTTTGATCAATACATCCATGATAAGTGAACATTTAAAACAAGGATATCAAGGCACGACATCCACAACACTAATCTACACTTATTTATGTTCTAGTTACCTCATGGTATAATTTTCATCACAATTAAATAATAAATACACTCACATTATAAATAAAATGAAAAAAAAACCTACACCACACACACATTACATGTCAATATAATTACACCTTTTGAATGAAACATTTTTGAAACTCTACCAAAAATCTTTTGTAATATGGAAGTTTCTTGGTAAATTGAACTCCAAAAATATCTTCAGGATTGACCTCCATTTGAAACATTGATCTTTTAAAAATTTTGAAATTAATAGTACTGGTGTACTCCCATATAAATCATCTCTCGGTGAGATCTATACATGTTCTTTCCCTTTATCTAACTACTTTTTATAATTGTGATAATATTTTGATGATCCATCTCCATTTTTTTGAAAATTTCCAAATTCTGATGATCTTATAAAATTAATTTCCGTAGAGTTGAAACCCACCAAAGTCTTCGTCACCACCCATTTTTAATGAAATAGGTATAAACATTTTGTTTATTCCAGTTCCATAATTTGATGTGGTGATATTTTATTTCCTCAAATACTTTTTAGATTAGAGAAAAAATATTCATCCTACAACCATAATTCAAGTACCAATAGAATATACTTCTCCAAAATAATTAAATATCACTAAATATTAAGAAAATATTAATTCAAACACTAGAACCAAATTTCATAAACCTATGTTTTAGGAACACACCACTTGACAAAACTATAATGTAGACTTTCTATCAAACAAAATTATCATGAATCCACCATATACTTATATCCTTCTCAATAAAGTTTAAATATAACCTCTATGATATCTCTTATTATTCTAGATTCAATCTCATCATGTCTATAGAAAAACACCACTAATATATTTTTCAAAAACTCCCTTTTTCTTTTTCGTCTCTCATCCATAACTCTATAATCTAGCCCCAATAAATTAATATGGTTCAACATGCTGATTATAAAATTCCGAAAAAATTTAATTGATGAAACCAACACCCCCATTTTTGTATAGTTTATTCTATAATGGTACATTTTCAAATGGAACAAATATTAAAAACATTCAGAACTATAAATGTTCCAATTGGCTGATGTCTATCCATTTTAGACAAGGCACACCACCCACTACGTTCAAATAATCATGAAGCTAACTTCCATCCATCGACTTAGATAATTAACCTTCATTCCACTCATCTGTGGGATTTATATTCCCATTACATTGTCAACTTATTCCAAAATTCTATATCACTAAAATGAAATAATCCCTTTTGAAACAAAGTTCCATCATTCACAAATGCTAAACCATGATTTCTAATATGTGAATCCCATTCATTCTATAATTTTTTTCATTTATATAGTTGGTCATAAATGTTAAATTACATTAATCATGTGTTGTATTGAAATCCATGTTTCTATTAATTGTCTTGAAATAACAACCACTTCTCTAAAAATCTCAATTTTTTAGAAAATAAACACCTCCACCCCCTCCCCCCATTCGAAATTTTCATTGATTAGATCCCCATATTCAACTCACATGACACGTGCGGGTTTGTGAAAACATTGTCATTGGGATTACCACACACTTTTAGCTATACAATTTGTGGAACCTATGTAATATACAACCTCTCGGAACAAACCTTATGGTATTATTACTCTAATTTCAATTTCAATTCTCTCTTTGAAGTGATAGATACAAAATTAGGGCACTCTCCAATTTTATTCAAATTGAACATCCACCATATCAATTTGATAAAGTATTTTATTTTAAATTTATTATCATGGAATCCTTCTGTATCATACAACAATTTACTCAGTTACCCCTTTTAAAATAATCCATGTTATTACAGTCACAACATTTAGATATTCTAACACCTCACTTCCATCTTACAAACCATCTATCCGAACATAAAAAATATCTAAGAGTAGAAAAACCAACATCCCACATAGTGTATGACATCCGCCATTAAAACACAAAATTAGGCCTAACCCATTTCATTTTTATCCTCTACAAAAATTGACAGTGATTGAGCCATGAAAAAAATAAGTTTTTATAGGGGTTTTTTTGGAAGTCATTAATAGTATTCCAACTAAATTCAAAACACCACTTCGATAAAAAAAAATCTACTAGATACACCCATAATGAAGTAATTTCGATATACCTGGATCAACTAGGTACTATGATTATCTTCTCAGAGAAAATCACTTTAGACATATAGTATAAAACCTATCTACGGTAACCTAATAGTCTTTTAACGTATAATTTTTTTTGAGTTTTCATGAACTGATCAATATAAGACATTCTAACCATGACTGGATACGACTTGTTGGGTAAAAACAAAATATAAACCACATAGAGATATAAATAATGATCAATACATCCACTAAAAATCAACATAAATAAATAGGAATTCATATCTCCCCATCCACAGCACCGATCATCCGTAATTTTGGTTTCAGTTATCTCGTGTCCATTCATGCATGGATAGAAAATAAGAAATATATGCACAAAAAAATAAAAAAACAATAAATATTAAAAAAAAAGATTATATGGATTAGTGGATAAGTTTAAAACTACATAATCTCTTGTAAGTTTTTCTTATATTATCATTATTTGTCTCATTCATGTTTTTCTTGTTCACTGGTAACTGAAGGAAGGCTTTGATGTTATCAAAATTAGATGGAGGGTAGGTTTGTGCACTAGATGGGATGCACGGACATTAAAGATCTAGAAGCTTATATATGGGGGGGTGTATCAATCATAAATTATATCTTTTGATGATCGATGTTCCACATTTCCCCAGTAGGTTGAACATCACTTTGGTTGTTGGTGTAGGGTGTCACATGAGTGACCCATTATGCTGAAATGAGAAGACCACAAAAAGTAGGATCAGATCCATGGTTTATCATTTATGTGATGTCTATGAAATACCCCTAAATGTTTCTTTTAATAATAATAGTGGTGTGTGGAGCTATCTTAGTTATTTTTGTTCAAATTATTTATTATACCATTAGTCAAGAATCTTTATGATGAAAACTATAGTGTTAGATGATTTAAATGTAATCAATTATCATTGATAAAGAGTCTCATGTGTGGCATCTTATGTTTTTGGGTGGGATTTTTGGGTGTAAATAGAATCTAAAAAAGGATTCAATGATGACTAATTTCTATCTTATAATCTTGGATGGGGTTCTCTATGTATCACCAACTTGTTTTAGGATGAATCTCAAAAAGTGATTATGTGTTGGGTATGGATATTTTGAGCTTGAAAGAAAAAATTAAATAATATTTTTATTAAGGAATCATATATCTATTTGTATTTTTTATCCTATAATATCTGAAAATTAATATATCTGTTTATTTAAAATAATTGATTGAAAAGTTGAATTTATTATGGAGTTACGATATAACTACATATAATGTTACCTCCAAATATAATTCAACATTGTGAACATAAAGAGTAGTGTTATAAATAGTAGTCATATTAGCATGAACAGATATTGAAGTATATATGATGAATCACACAGAGCGTAGGGATACAGTTCCCTCTTCTTAATATCT
The DNA here is from genome assembly GCA_963277665.1 of Viscum album. Lineage (NCBI taxonomy): Eukaryota > Viridiplantae > Streptophyta > Magnoliopsida > Santalales > Viscaceae > Viscum > Viscum album. Next base: position 1,105,691,386 of record OY728126.1, read on the forward strand.
CTCTTGAAGTGGATCCAACTTCCCCATAGTGACTTATTTATTATTATTATTTGATAAACATAATATGTATAAAAAAATTTATGAATTTTTATATTATTTTTATATTTTTTAATTGTGAGAGAATTTTATTTGGTATTAATTTTTTAATGTTTATATTTTATTTTTGATGGATCAATCTTTCACAAAAATTTATAGACATTTTATTAAAATTGATGAATATTTTTCATCACAATTTGTAAAACATAGAAACAATTTATAGAATAATTCAATTGAATCCCAAATTTTTTTTTGATAGATTTAAATTTCCACAAAGAAATATAATTACTTACTTTATTAGTGATGATCCATTGCAATGTATACTATTTGTGACATAGTTTTCAGAAATGTGGTATTTGTGATGAATTTACATCACAAAAAACCATTTATTATGAAAAATGGCCATATGCTACAATGAATATATTTCAGAATGATGTTGTGTGGGAAACGATATTGTGTAAATATTCATTATATAGATCAATATGCACAACTTAACATGAAACTATCATAACATATTATTAATATGACAAAATATAATTGATTTTCATTACTATAAACTTGTATTTTATAATAATTAACCTGATGTGATGTTTAAAAAGTAAGTCAACATTTCATTTTAATTTCACTCTAATATTTTTAACACATTAAATTTTCAATCATAAAATATATATAAACCAAAAAAATTATTCATATTGTTGAACTAGATTTAGATCAAAACACACCTAACTTCATAGAATATGAAATAAATGCACGACACTCAGAATTAATCTATGATGCTTCATGGTATATTAAACATGAGTACATGATTGTAACTATGGGAAACACACTATGTATTCTTGTGTAATAAATAAAAAGTACTTGGAACATCCGGATAGGTTCATTAATTGTTCTTCATTCCTAATTAATTCATTTTTATTATATTTCATAGAAATAAGAGGATGAAGATGAGATATATTGATTCAAATTTTAAAAAATGACTAAATAGATTTGAAAAATAATAATAAATGTTTACATTAATCAATGATATTTAAATAGTTTTAAATTATTATAATAAAACAAATGATATAAATTAATAGTTCTGGATAAAGAAGAAGAACATGTAGGGCATTCCTAACTCAATTTTTTTCCTAATTAAATTTTAATATGATATTTATATGATGAAGAGTGTCATTACCAACAGAATTGAATCCCATATTAATTTTCATGAAAATTCCAATTCCAAAATCAAAATTATTATCATTACATTTTGATTTATAATTAATTTAATTTGTTAAATAATTGTCTTGTAATGAATTTTTTTTATTGAAGAATCTAAAATCTCTATATTGTACAATCATTAAGTCATTTTAATCAAGTGTAGATTCCATCATGTTGTGATCTACACGTTCACCTAGAACCATTAAATGATGTTTTAGGATTTTTTGAGTGCTAACATGGAAGATCCTAACACTTGTTTCAAAATTCTATGATCTTCATGAGAATATCATTAAATACAGACTCTCTTTGATCACTCAAAAATCGAGAGGGGTGGTTGATGAGGATCATACATCATTCCTGGGAATATTTATATAGAGCATCTCATTAGGGATTGAAAATATTATGTAGATATTTTTTGTGCCCAACCATAAAAATGGCTTCTGTTAGGGTTAGAAATAATATATATAAGTTTAAACAGTGATAGGGTCAGAAAATAATAATTCCCCATGTTCCATTATTAATTATTTATTCTCTACAGAACATCATGTCTATAATAATAAGATTTTTGTTTCCTGGCATATGAAAAACCGGTGAATTAATTTAATATTATTTAATTAATAAACTATTCAAATTTTATATGGTCAACAAAAAAGAATGACTGAGGACTTGGAATGAAGATTTACTATTGTTTAGGGAAACTATGGATGAAAAATGTGTCCCCAATGGGAGGGGTAATTTCTACATCCTTTTTCCCTATGAAGAGATAAAGTGCAATGTATGGGGGCTTGGACTAGTCTCTCTCAAGCTAGGAACTATGTACATTTAGGATCAGGGCCCTCATTTCAATCGGTCTACTTTTTGAAGCACAAGAACTAAGTTTGTGTTCAAATATATAGTTTTAATTGATTTTTAAGGCATCTATATATCTTATTCAACATTGCTTCTGTAAATGGTACTCTAATGTAACAAGATCAGGTGACCAAGGAGGCCCGCTTTGGATTTTTTCCACACTTTCTAGTAGATGTGGATCTCAGTACAATTCCCATTTAATTTGTGACTATATCTAAAACGGGCTTTATTTTTGATATATTGTTAAGGAATGAACAACTAACATTATTGTTTATTGCTTGAAAGACCCATTAGAATACAAACGATGTTTTTAGAAATAATTATGTTTTGGTTTATATAAAATGAAAGGTCGTTGATCATCTACCTTTATATGGAGTAACTCAATATCTGGTGAGGTAGTTGGTGTATATGTTCCTACTTCACATACTTCAATTAACTTTTTAGATAAAAGGGAGAAGGATTATTATTGTAGGTCTATATGAAACTTAGACACTGCTGATGTTGTGACTTCTCTATTATTTGTACAGAAGAGTATGAAATGAAATGATGTTACTGAATAGGGTTCTAGATCTGTGCATGATGAGATTAATTGGAGCCTTCTTAATCGACACCATATCATAATAAGAAAGAAATTAATTCAAATAGATACATTTCAACATCTCTTGAAGATCACCTCAAAATCCATATTGGGTAATGGAATAATTAATTATAAATATATTAATTTTTCATAACTTGGTTGAATGATTGTGAGTAATCCTGGTTCCATTCCATATAGTGTATCTGCTTCTAACATGACTTATAATTCATTTGTAATGGTCAATTCTACAACTAAAATTACACTAACTTATGTAACACTACATGGTAGGAACATGGGTAAAAATCAAGGTGTAGATGGAAATGATGATGAGAAAATCATGGATGGGCAACCCATAGATGAAGATTATGATCATCAATTTGTAAATAAACATTAATATAGAAAACAAATATCTTATTAAGGATGTGTAAAGTTAATGATATCATTGTGGATAATGATGTATTCAAATTGGTCACCCCTTGGAAATCTGAATCACTTTTCCTACTATATTTTAATTCAATCACACCACTATAGGATGAACATACAAGTTATAGGGAGAAGATGAATTGTTCTTATCCACCAAATATAGTGATCTAATCATGATTACGTATACTTATTTTGGTACAAAATTAGAGTATGAATGTGATAATTCATGAGAAATAAAAATTTATCATCATTCTCTTTGTGGATTTTTAGGTTGAAAGACCCATTTTAAGGTCTTATGAAGAAAATAAGCTTTATGGTTTTTCATAGATTTTATTTATTTACTCATTGAGGGATCTTTATTTATTTGGATTTAATGTTTATCTAACAGTACAAGAGTATATATTTGTTAACATTGAAGACATAATATGAGAAAACTCAAAAATTGATTTTAGAGATTTATCAGGGAAATTAATATTTTTCTGTGTTCATGGGGACTCCTCTGAATCATCAACAGATGAAAAAGATGATGTTCAGCATGTCAAGACTTGGTGTATAAGCCAACACCCAAAAAAAGAGTCAAGTATCATATGAATGTGGATCCATAGGGAATCACATGTGTTAAATTGTATTATGTGGTCAATTATTATTTTTATGGAACATCCCCTCTCTTATACTGTTTGTTTTTTTATTAAACGTGGTGTCATGTTTTTGGCTTCAGAAACCATAAAGGAACCATTTTAAGTATTTACATTTCATTCATATAAAATGTAAAGTATATTATTTTTCTCTAATAATTAAAACATGATTCATCATTCCTCCACGGTATTTCTAAGACCTTGAATAATGACTATTTATTTAATAAATAAACATCAATAAATTATTATCTAATAAATAAATAAATATTATATTCAGTAATTGAAAAATAAATATGTATTAAATATTCTACTCAAAAAAATTCCCTTGAATAACTAGTAAATAAATATATGTGATCCAGAACATATGAATAATTATTAAACAATGTGAAAGAAATTTATTTAAAAACATTTTAAATAATAAATAATAGATAATATTTAACTAAGGTTATAGATACAGTTTATATGACCCTCTCGGCCTATTTATCAGTGGTATTAGAAAAACCCACCTAAATTCCATGGATAACATCTAAAAACACTACAAAAACTCATAGAGAAATAAAATTATGTCACAGTGACATACAACCTTATATTAATTCTTTCTATGAAATATAATCCATTTATCAAGATATGTATAATCAAGTAGGTAACATACTGGTGTTATCATCCACAATGCTCGATTTCTCTTTATTTTAAATTATGAAAATTAATCTTCTCATAGAACTCCATGATCATGGATTTATTTAGGCTATTTCATTCCCAACAAAGCTCCGGATATATCAACATCCATTAGAGAATAAAAGTGATGAATCCTTTCTCGTGTTATTCAATTATGCATTATCAATAGTGACGCACTCAACATGTCCAACCTCACTCTGATCACATGTCCTCAAGAAATATGTAAACAAATCAATGTAAAAGTCTAATAATATCTATTAATAAAAATCTTAAATATTAAGTATCAATACACACATCCTCGGATAGGAATATTTAATGACAAATATAAATGTGGATTTCCTACTAGTGGTTCGGGTTCTCATTATCTCTTGCACTAGAAATTACCAAGGTAATATACCATATGAAATTACTTAAATGTAATATGATTCTCCAATCATGATTTCCTATATCATTTTAATCCATTAAAATGATATCATCAGTCTATATGACTTATATATATTAAGAATAATTTTTTTGCACCTCTAGGTTCTCGTCAAATAGGGTAACTATTATGACCTTTAAGTGCGACCATTACTCTTAGATAATTGTCACATTCTATATCATACAAGAGGAAAAACATGATGTGGTGATATGATTATTAATATTCAAAAAAAATGAATATCAGTAATCATAATGTAAATTAATGTGGTTTGTTGGACACCTCCTCTATTGAAAACGTCATTTAAAAATCATATTAACTATCCATATCAAAAGATATGTTGTCAAAATTATATATCATGTCTAAATTAGTTCTCAGTAATGGAACATAATACTTTTCAATCATTTAAAACACCCTTTTAAATAATATACATATAGTTACACAAACAAATTTTATCATGAAACCCCCAACCTCAAACCTAAGAATATGTTATCCAACAGTAAAAATACAATAAAGAGGATAAAGAAACTACATAATATCAAATCATATCATCTTTGGTGCAGTTAGTAGAAACCCTAGGCATCCATGGCTATTGGTAAAGAAGATAAACATGTAGAATATAATATTCGAATAATAAGGAGAATGGAATATCACATAATATTTATTTCCTAATAAAAGATTGACTTGAATCAAAAGGAAGGGAATGAGAGGTGAGAGGGTCGATTTTTATAGTAATGTAGGTTCATAATGATATTATTCTAAGATATGGGTAAGAGAATCCCACATTTATATTGAAATTAATCATATAATTACTATTTTAAATAAATTATTTTAATAAAGTCAGAACGTAACCTTCCTTATCACGGTGTGACACTCCTTCCCCGAAGCCAACTCTATAGAAAAAATCAATTTTTGTGTAAGAATATCTTCAATGTAATATAATTAAATAAAAAATAATTAAAAAATTCATGTTATTTTAGATGTGATTGAATTTATTTTACAAATAATCATAAATATGGTTCCATTTTATTTGGATATGGGCTCTATCAAAAATTCTTTTGGATAGATTGTGCACCATTACGTGGGAAAGTGTTATTTCTGATTGAATCTATAATTTTTTCCAAAATAAAAAAAAATTACGATGTGAACCTCTCCAATCACAAATAAATATTTTTTTACATTTATAAAATCCCATCATCAAATAATATATTTTTCGGATGAAAATCACATTCTGTTTTAAATATTTTGTTGGAAGAGTAAATAATAGATATTTATGGTGGGTTGAATTGGTGAGGGAGGATTAAATCCATTGAAAATAAAATTTTAATTTCCTCTAAAATTATTTATGATAGAAACTATTTTTGATGTGTTCTATCAAAAATAATCTAAACTATATTAGGAATCCCACCCCTATTCTTCCACCACGAGTTATAAACTATTCCTTTGGTTTCTCTCTTGTTTCTCTCCATATATGTTTTAATTTCTCTAGATAATTTTAATAGAGATATCATTATGAATTCTTAGTTATTTTTTTTACAGTAAATGTTTATTTTTAAGGTATTTATTTTGAACATTTTTCATTGTCAGTTTCTTTATTGATAAGGAAAAAAGAGAGAAGATGTATGTCTGAGAAGCACTTCATTAGAATGAAGATGAATAGGGATTAGCTTTGAAAATATTGATTCTGCACTACATGGGATCTCTATGTCTTTCTAGAGGTCCACCATCGGTGCAATATTTTTCTCCTTGTATTATTATGCAGACACATCAATCTTCTTCGTCATTTGAATATGGCACAAGAATGGTTTCATATCAAAATCTGGGATCTAGTCAGTGCCCCTTCACTTCATTCAAGAGTTCCTACTCTAAAAGGATTATTAGGAAAGGATAATTGGCACAAGTCAATGCCAATCTATATGCCCTATCTGAATGATTTCCTTCATAAAGATCACCTTGATTGTGTGGTTAGTTATTACTAAAGGAGAAAATACTTGGCGTCTCAAATACAAAGTCTGGATAATTTATTTTTTTAAGGGTTCTCAAATTTGAGGTTTTTCTCTATAGGATGTGTACTCATTCACATTATTTTCCAATAAGATGATTTTAGGATTTGTTTGTGGACCTGAGGTTAATTATACATAAATCATGGAATGCTATATATTCATTAATGGAAAATGTATTTCAGCGTGTCATAGGTTTTGAATTCATTTCATAGGTGTTGGTTGGACTACATGGTCTAAACTGAAATCTATTGCATCCAAAAATTCTTCATGCTATTGGTACTTCATTTGGAATTCTAAATCAATTGGAAAAAGAAATTTTGTACGTTAGGTATGGTATTTTTTCTTGAATACGGGTGTAGATTGACTTTAGTTCTATTCTCAAAGATAATGTCATTCTTACCACTCCTAATGATGATATTATCATTTATGTGGAGTAGGATTAATGACTATAAATAACTTTTCTGTGTAATTCTATTAGACACTTAGATAATAAATGTAGATGGAATCAAGATAGTGAGATTAAAGTAAATGGAAAAAAACATTCTACAGCTTTTGATCTTTCATCCCGAGGTGCAGCCAATGTCTGAGGTAGATAAGGTTGGTCCCCTTATCTGCAACTGAAGAGCCTGGTCCTTCATGGACATGGTAAGTGTCTGGTGCGAGCCAAAGATGGTGATGCTTTATCTAATGACTTTTTTGATTCGGCACATGAACTCTTTCATAAAGAAATTCCTGTTATGGTTGGAATTAAAATATCAAATATATTCATATTTATAGACTCTGGAAGGGAAAAAATATGTTCTTCTCACTGAAGGATGAGAAAAATGAAATTTACTTCTCCTCCAATTAAATTTCCTATCATTTATTGTATTAGGTTGCCTAATCACGGGGATGCTGCTTCCAATTTCAATGTTGTGACGCACATGACTTGTGGTCCAGAGAGAATAAGGCATCTTCATCCAATATCATGTTGGAAAATAAATGCATCCAACTAGTATCTAATCTGATATCCATATCACCATATTATCAGCATGGATAGGCTATTGTAAATCCTTCAAGTGATAGTGCCTTAGACCCTTTAGAGATTTATATTTAAAGGGAACCCTCTTCATCATGCAGGCAAGCTAGAAATGTGTTGGAAGCACAAGGTACATCAGGAAAATTTATTCTGGTAGTGGTCTCAAGTGACCCTGCTAGCAAGAAGAGTTTTGGAATCACAGATCAGGTGCACTGGGAAACTTCAAAAAAATGTGAGTTCTATAATCACAGAATGAGAATGTAGGTAAAGAAGATCTACCACTGAAAGTCCTACTAGAAGATGTCAAACTCCCTCTAAAGGATCTGTATCCTTATAGTACTTAAGAGTCTATGGTAAATATGGTGGGGTTTTACCTAACCCACTTTCCTTATCGTATGGAGTCTAATTATGAATTGTTTGGGATGGTCTGAATCAATGAATGTGAATCTACATGCGCAATGAATTCTGAAACTCCCCCAGAGGATTTGGAAGCAGAAACAATTCCTCAAGGTCTTGATAATGATTAAAGAATGTTCAGACTTGAAACTTGATGCGAATTTTCTCATAATGGAATCAAACACCACTTGCTATTGGGGTTACCTTATAGTTTAGAACTATTATCGAAAAATGACGAAGATAGTGATCGAGCAAACTCAGAGATGGATTTTAGGGATCTCCCTAGGGAATGTAGAAGCTGCATTACTCAAGTTAATTCCTATAACACAACGTCGAATGATGAGGATGAACTACCTCAAAGGAACAAAGCAGGGCTGAGATGATGACATCTAATGTCTAGAGGTCGTCATCACATGAATATAGGATCTAGAGGGTGCGAGAAGAGTTTATTTATTGATTTTCTATGCTTTGGGAATTTATACTTTGTCACATCCTATTTTTGTCTACATTTTTTTATTTACTGTTTGTTTTATTATTAATTTTTTTGCATGTGGCTTGGCTTGCCACCTCACACTCTATCCTTTTTGTATAGTTTGATTTATTTTTTTACAAGTGATATTTTGATATAGTTTGAAGCAATTAGAAGTAATTGTTATTAATTAAAGATAATTTGTAGCTAATTGTAATCATTATCAATAATTATTAAAAATTACTAGAAATTATTTAATAATTATTAATAAATAGAAAATTATAAGTAAAAAATAACAATAAATAGAAAAAATTAATAATTATTATTAATAAATAAGAAAAAATGGTAATAATTATCAATAATTAGTAATAATTATCAATAATTAGATATAATTAAAATTAACAAACAATAATTATTAATAAATTTCCAAAATCATTTGTAATAAATTTTACCAAAAATAAGTTCAAATTTATATAAATTATAAATAATAATTAATAGTTATCGACAAATAGTAATATTTAGATATTATTTAATGTAATTCGTAATGATTACCAATATTTAGTAACGATTAGTACTAATTAAAATAATTCTTAGTAATTAGTTATAAATACCAAAAATTATTAATCATTACCCATAATTAGTAATAATTTTCAATAATTTCTAACAGTTATTATTAATTATCAATAATTAGTAGTAATTATGAATAATTGGAAGTAATTGTCAACAATTAGTAATAATTATCAATAACTTGCAATGATTTCAAATAATTAGTAATAATTAGTAATAAATGAAAATAATTAGTAACAATTAGTAATAAATACCAATAAATTGTAATTACTAGTCATAATTAGAAATAAATACTATTGAATAACAAATAATTAAAAATATTTAACAATAACTAAAAACGATTAGTAATAATTTGTCATAATTACCTATAATTAATAATAATTGGTCATAAATACTGATAATTATTGACAATTACAAATAATTAACATGAATTACGAATAATTGGCAATAATTGGAAATAAGTGGTTATAATTAGTAATAATTGATAATTATTAAAAATAAATACATATAAATTGTAATAATTAAAAAAATTACTAATTAATCCAAATAGTTAAAAATTATTACAAATATTTACAAAATAATTAATAATAATTAGTAAAAATTATTAACAACTAATAATAATTTAAAAAATTGGTAATAATTGCCAATAATTACAAAATTATTACTAATATATACAATGAATTGCCAAAAATTTGTAATAATTAGTAATAATTTGAAATAATTTGTAATAATTAATAATAATTACCAATAATCAATCAAAAATACCAATAATTTGTAATAATTGGTAATAATAACCAATAATTTGTAATAACTTGTAATAATTACAAATAATTTCCAATAATTATTAATAACTAAATATAATATGTAATAATTAATAATAATTAACAATAATTAGTAAAATTAACAATAATTAGTAATAATTACAAATAATTACCAGCAAATCGTAATAGTTAGTAATAATTAATGAAATTTTGTAATAATTACAATGAAATGACAATAATTAATAATAATTAAATAAAATAACTAATAATTAGTAATTATGAGAAATAGTTAGTAATAATAATTAATAATTACACATAATAGGCGTTAAATAAAAAATATTGAAAATAATTACCAAAAATTGGTAATAATTACAAAAAAATTATAATAATTAGTAATAATTAAAAATAACTACCAATAATTAGTAATAACTTGTAATAATTGGTCATAATTTGTTAAAATTGTTGATAATTAATAATATTTAATCACAATTAACAATAAAGTGTAATAATTTACCATAATTAGTAATAATTAACAAAAAATAGTAATAATTACTAATATTTGTTAATAATTAGTAATAATTATTGAAAAGTAGTAATAATGAATTATAATTATCAATAATTTATTATAATTAATTAGAATTAGTTATTATTAATAATAATTACTAAAAATCAATAAATAGTCATAATTTACAATAATTTATAATAAATAGACAAAATTAGTAATAATTAGTACTAATTATCAAAAATTAGTCATAATGAGAGATAATTATTAATGATAGTTAACAATTTTAACAATTAAAAATTAATGAAAATAGTTAGTAACAACTACCAAGAATTAGTAATAATTAGCAATGATTGTTAATATTTTAAAAAATAATAATTGGTAATATATACCAATAAAGAAAAATAATTTGTAATAATTTGTAATAATCATTAATAATCACAAAACACTAGTAATAATTATAAGTGATTAAAAATAATTAGTAATAATTACAAAATAATTACCAATAATAACCAATAATTAGTTAGTTTTAACAAAATTTACTAATAATTAGTAAATAATAATAATAATTTCTTTTTATTACCCATAATAGTTAATGAGTATGAATAATTTATGAAAAACTCAAATATTTAGTAATAATTATTTACAATTACTAATAATTTTCAATAATTACCTATAATTATCAATAATTATAACTAATTACCAATAATTTTCATTAATTGTCAACAATTCTAATAATTTACAATTATTTAGTGATAATTAGTATTAATTAGTCATAATTAATAAAAATATGGTAAATTATCTAATAATTGGTAATAATTAATGATAAATGTTAATAATTACAAATAATTATTAATAATTAGTAATATTTATAAATAATGTGTAGTAATTACTGAAAAGTGATGACAATTAGTAATAATTTGACACAGTTTCTGACTCATGGTATTAATTTCTAATAATTTGAAATAATTTTTAATAATTTATATTAAATTATAAAAAATATTAATAAATCGTTATATTTACTATTATTATTTAGTTAGTAATAATTTCTGATAGTCAGTTATAATTGCTAATAATTAGTGATATTTGATAATAGTTACATGTAATTTTAACTTTTATATTATTTTCATGGTTTATCCATCCTTCTATTAGAATAATAAAAGTTACATATTTATTTTATTTTATTTTAAAAAAATAGAACAAGGAGGAAGAAAACTATTTTTATTATAGGATCATTATTTGGTATATCATCATAGAAATTCGGGCTGTTATTTTATAAATCTTGTATATATAGAGTGTGTAGATAATTTTGTATCTTTTAAATATTAAAAAAATGTATTTTACATGAGACGATTATGATTCCTTTTATGAAATATTATATGGATATATTTGAATCATTTAATATTGTGCGGGTTCTTCTATTGCGTTTCCATTTTTAGAAACCTTATGTTTTTATATCAATATAGTGAATGATATTCATGATAAGAAATAAATATTTTTGGTTAAGATATATCATTGTCTCAAACATTAGTATTATAGGTTTTTGGTCCATAGTTTCAAAAAACATAAAATCATATTGATGATTCAACTCCCAATTTTGATCCATGTAAATTGTTTGAGTTATAGATGTCTATTGATGATGCCATATATCTCAGTTCAATGATAATAAAATTTGAGTTGTTGTAAAATTTATTTCTGTTAAATTAGATAATTGCATTCCAAATAGTAGTTTTTATTAAAAATTTTCTTTGGTTAAATCACTTTTACCATGGGGAAATATGTGTTCTATATGTTTCAAAGAAAGAGAGAGGTTTTCCCATAATTTCAGTATTGGTTATCAAAATATCGGTGCATGTTTAAATGATTGCATCCAACATTCTAGTGAAAGTGTGTCGTTAGTAAATTTTTGTACATGTGAATAATAAAGTATTGTAATATCACATCATTTGATTTTTAGATTGTTTCCCATGAAATAGTTGTGATATTTTCCTCTTACTACTATATTGTAGTGTTGATTTATGTCTCATAACACTACTTCATTGATAATGTGGCACACATCCAACATTTTCATGGTTAAAAGCATAAATTATGTCTGTGATGGTAATTCATGGAATCATTTTGATCAAGGGAATCCATAATTTCCTTTAGAATATATTAATTTTTGATTAAGTATTTTTATTGGTGGTTTTTTGTCCCTTTAGTTCTTATAGTAGTCAAAATTCATTTTTTATTCTCTTTATAACATCCAGAAACTTAGCTCCCTGTATTTTGAGGAATGTAACATATTTTTTTAACCTTAATAATTCAAGGACATCAAATAAAATATTAATGTTTATTTTAATCCATTTATAGATTTGTTAAATTTATTTTCGTGTAATTGTGTCTGTATATGTGATGATATTGAAAAATAGAATTTCAAAATGAAAGTTTCATTAATTTGGATAATTAGAGGCTTCCTATAATATTTTATTATATCTTTTTTGGGTACGTATAGTGTAATATCATGTTAAAATATATGAGTAAAAACGTGTTTATTCATGTCAATGAATGAAACCTTTTTCTATTTTCATTGTAGATTTCTTCCTACAGACCATCATTTTTGGATGAACAAAAATAATTTAAAAAATGATACAATTGAAACAGATAGATCTCTAATTATAATATAATGTATTTATTTAAAATATATTTTCTCTTACTTACCACCTATTACATTTTTACTAATTATAAACCAAGAAAAATATATATCTTTGGCAAATATCACAATTGGATAAAAATTGAATATTTTTTGGATCTTCTTTATTTGTTTGAATTTTTGGTTCATCACATGGTATATTTATAATATATTAAGAAGAACTAATTTGAATAAAATATTTAATATATATTTTGACACACCAAGTAAGTCTAAAGATAAAGTTAAACTCATTATTAGATCATTCCAAATTTTCAACCCATACTGAACATGAGTTTGAAATTGAAAAATCATAGAATTTACGAAATTAAAAAGTATCATTCAAAGTTTCTAAAGAAATTTATATATTATTTAATCTATAGATTTTGTATTTTAGGTTACTAAATATTTATGTTTCCAATTTGGCATGATGATTTAGAAATTGTTATTTTTCTAGATTAGAAATTCATTATTTCAATGTTATAATGGAAATACTTCTACTGATTTTCCTTGTAAGTTTGTTAAATTATTCAATTTCGGATTCCTTGACATAAATATTGTATTTTTATGATTTATTTGTGCAGTGATAGAGGAATATGATTTGTTTAGTATGCTAAAAATATATATTGTTCTATATTTTTGTAAAATAAGAAAAAAAATGCTAGAATTATTTGATTCAATCGAACATTTCATATTATATTTTCTACGTGAATTAATATGTGGAGGATGAGAATAGTATAAATAGATATACCTATATTATATATTCATGACATAATTAATGAAAATTTACATAAAAAGAACCAATTCAAGATTAAATTTCTTAATAATATCTGTAAGATGAAATTTTATTTTTCTCCCCTCATTATTTGAAAACATAATATATTTTTAAACATAACAAAATGGTCTATAATATAGGAAATGTTGAAAATTAATAAAAACACAATGATCATAAATATGTTCTACTCAATTAAATTGAAATGAAAAAAAATTTACAATGAGTGCTAATTTTACCTTTTATTTATATTTAAAGAATGTAATATTATTTCATTGGAATATTATATGATTATCAATTCAATAAATAGATCCCATAAATTAAACCTACTCATATTCAATAATTTTAGAAATTTGATTTTTTTTATGGGTTTTGAAGACAAGTAAAGTTATGTTTTCTGTTTGAATATAAAAAATTAATTTATTATTTATTATTTTGTTATTTTATAAAAATTTTTTGGTATCACAACATGAAGAAAAAATTCATAATCTATTATGTGTTTTGAGTAACAGATGATCCAAATTAGTTAAATATTATATTGCATATGTGGTGTATGATTTTTGATTTCATACACATGTATATAATGAATCAAAAAACAATGAATAGTGGTGTTTTCTTGAAATCATGGCTTAATATCGAAATTAAACCTAACTATTATGGATTGCTAGAAAAAAAATTGAGTTGTGTTATCTCGAATAGAATTATGTTACATTGTTTAATATTAGTAGTGGGTTTTTGATAGAATCTTGTGTGCTAATCCACAACGTGGAATAATTAACCGTAAATATAAAATATTTATTATAGTAAATGAATAATTTTTGTTGGATCATCAATATTATAAAATTAATTATGAAATATATTGTATTCTTATAAGAGATTAAGTTAACTGAGGAGGCATTATTGTAATGAGATTCCATGAAAACAGTTTCACGAAAAGTTAGAGGGTCTTTTTTGAAGTGTAATGAAATGAAATTTTCCATGAAATAACTCCAAATAAATCATTTACATGATGAAATTAAAATATCGATGATGAAACCCTGAAGTTTTTGGTTGACGGTGTTGACAATTTTAATGATGTAACAAATGAATTTGGAATATAAAGAGAAGGTAAAGCTAGAGATCCTATTGATATTGATGATGATGAAGAGGAACATAATGATATTGATAGAGTCCAACAACAGTATGAGATTAAGATAAAATGCATAAAATTAATCACATGGTGTGTAAAAGTAAAATAACTAACTCCTAAAACACATGTTGTCAAGGTTTAAGAAATATAAAAAATTAATTTTAAATTCATTGTAATCAGGTAATATAATGATGTGTCCTACTGGGAAACACATCATGTATAGTTTTTTTCTTATCTGTGACACATTTCTATAGCATGGGGGTTTCTACCTATTATATAAATTAATAGAATACATGGAATGTACCAGGGATACATATTATATAGACTCGAGGTAATATGTTTATGGGTCACACATGTTGTGTAAAAAACAGATGAATCACACTTGACTAATGGAATTCAGATTCTGAAAGCATATTTCAGGCTATATTGTCTAGTTTTCTATGAATTGAGATACATTAGTGTAGTGTGTATTAATTATACACCGGATGAAATAAATTCATAACACTCAGAATTAATTTGTGTTGAATCTTGGTGTATATATCGTTTATTTCATTTTTATCCAGCTAGAATCTTTAGCACCACTAGATGGGTTCTCTTAATTTTATTAATTCATAATTCATCCATTTTTTTATTATATATACATGAATTAGGAGGACTAACAGATATATTTTCATTCACATAAACATAAGATTAAACAAAATAAAAAACTGATGATAATTACCTCAATCAATCAAAAATATTTTAATAATTATAAATTATTATACGACCTCTTATGTAATGGCCCGGACCTCTCTGGTCCATTACATTGTGAAATGTTGGTGTTGGAGGTGGAGGTCAAGAGGACTTATCCCCAACACTTTGCCAATTTTCCAGTTCTGTGAACAGTGTTTCCAGTTTTATGAACAGTAACAGATCGGTAGCACTGATCGGTAGCACAGATCGGTAGCACAGATCGGTAGCACTGATCGGTAGCACTGATCGGTAGCACTGATCGGTAGCACTGATCGGTAGCACAGATCCGTAGCATAGATCGGTAGCACAGATCGGTAGCACAGATCGGTAGCACTGATTCGTAGCACTGATCGGTAGCACTGATCGGTAGCACCGATCGGTAGCACAGATCGGTAGAACAGATTGGTAGCACGGATCGGTAGCACTGATCGGTAGCACAGATCGGTAGCACTGATCGGTAGCACTGATCGGTAGCAATGATTGGTAGCACAGATCGGTAGCAGAGATTGGTAGCACAGATCGGTAGGTGTACAGTTACAGTGGGTGAACAGTGTTTCCAGACTCCTACAGTTTTGCCCCTTTTTGACGTTTCTTTTGACGTAAAATACATTTAAAGCCTTATTTTTAAGGGATCTTAAGGCCATTTCAAATGCCATAAATCCTATATTAATTATTCCCAAGGCTTGGAAAGTTTTACTTGGTCAAACCGCGTGGGTTAATGCGATCCGTTTTTAATGGAGAATTAACCGGATCTTAAACCGTCGCCCCATTAAATCTTAGAAAGGGACGAGATATCATTCTCCCTTGTTCTTTCCATTTGTTCTAAGCTAAGAGACACTAGAACCTTTCAATCCTTCCCGTAGGAGTTGAACAATCAATCTTTACTCCTAGGATTGGTTCTGCTCTGTTTTGGATGCCAACGAACTGTGTCGGTCAATCTTCCCAATAAGGTATGTTCTATCGTTGTTATTTTGTGGTTTATCTTCTCCTATCCTCCTTTCCATAATTATACCATGTAATTTCCAAGATTCTAATGGGTTTTCTTGGGGTTGGTTGGTACTGTCATACCGCAGCATCCTCCGGTGGATGCAGTTGTCGCGAGGGGAGGATCATGACCTGTTGTGTGGATAATGAACGTGAGGAACTGTTTGAGGTAGGGGATTCATGGCTTCTCTAATTGTATATGTGCAATCGTAGAATTAGCATGATTTATCCCTTTGGATCACAATGAAATTGACCTAATTAAATACTTGAACCGGATTAGAAGAATTGGTTGATCGCATGTTGTTTCTTTATACCGTGATAACGGTTTGCCTCAAGTTTTCCTAGATATAGTGATATCTATGTTTTCTTTGATTTTTTGTTCATTCATGATTGAAATTGATAATGAACGTAAAGCAGGAGTTAATTGTTAATTAATTGGAAAGATAAAGAGGCATGTAAATTAATCTGGTTATTGTCGTTGTTGTAGTTGTTCTAATTTGAGGATAATCAAATTAGGGAAGTAAGCATGGTTATTTAATTGTGATAGCCTTCTGATTAGGTATCCATGATTGGAACCTACGAATAACAAATCTTCTAATTCCATATGGATTAGAAAACAGATTATGTGGGAATTTCAAAAGGGTTCTGAGTTACCCACTTGCTTGTAAGGCTGAATGCCTTGTGGTTTGGAGCTCTGAGTGCTCATTGTGTTTGAAGGCTGAATGCCTTGTTAAAGGGCCAAGAGCCCATTTTGTGATGTTTGTTTTCCTGCTGCTTGTGCTATGATGTGAGCCTGGATGGCTGTTGTGATATGTGGAGAAATGGAGACTTGTGGTTGTTGCAGCGGATGACGCCTAGTGTGGCGAGATGCATCGGTTTATGCATATGGGTGTTGGGGAGGACACCAAGGGTGATGGTATGAGATGAATGTGATGGTTTGATGTTGGAGGTTTGGATTGGTTGTTTATCTGCTTTACTTTTCCCCACTACTCAAGGCAGCTGGTCATGCTTACCCTCTTTCCGAATGAGGCGAAGACACACAGGGTATGCCACGTGCTTTCAGTGTTTAGCCTCTCAACGGAGGATGGGTCTATGCTCTTTCTATAGGCGGCAAAGACTCGATGGGTAGTATATCTACTCATCGTGTTGAGCCTCCTTTGTGTTTATAAGCATAGGATGTTTTTCTAGAATGCCTGGGAATGTGGAAAAGTAATTCGCTAATGAATGTTTGTTTAAATGGTGAAAATCCATGGGGATGGAGATGCTGGAATTTAAAGGTGATGTGAATCTTAAAAAGGAGCAGTTGTTTTTGAAAGTGATGCCAATTCAGTTTAATGTGGAATTGTTCATTCATAATTAATGTTTAAAGAATTAATTAATGTACAATGGAACTGATAAAATGAGAACGGAGTAATCTAATAAATCTCTTCAAATGTTTGTGTGCTTATAGGATACCTAGTCTTAGAAGTAGCAGCCTGGAGTCTGAGAGACGTTAGCTGCAGTTGTATCTAAGGCTAGGTAATGCCCATATTGTGGATGTGAGTTACTTATATATTCTGTACTTTTTGTGTTTCTATACGCTACTCCACCCTGTCGGTAAGGGCAGCTGACACCTCGGGGATTCTGAGCCCTGGGGGGTGTTTTCCCCAACATTCTGATGGGAGGATGAATGGCTGACTACCCCCTTTGGCCCCTCTCTCTTATCTTGGTAGATCTTGGTGCTGGTAGGAACAGTGGTTAGTTTTACCCATATATGTGTGTAGAGGGTTGTGATGGCTTGGGGTTATTTCCCACACATATATTCTGGATATAGTATCCTATGGACTACTATAGGTGTAACGTGTATAGGATATAATGCCTTGAGGATCCTTACTCGGAGTATGGGCTGTAATGGCTTGAGGTATTATACCCGATGTATGATACACGTTTTACGAGCTGTGGTGGCTCCCGGAAACTAACTGGTTACTTTGGTTGTGAGGACGGTGTGGTGCTTCTCCCAAGTGTCTGCGGGAAAGCCTTTGTGGTGCACGAGGTGCAGATTGTGGAGCTTAGCCCAAGTGTCTACGGGGAAAGCCTTTGGAGAGAGATGCACAGGACGTATGTCATTGGGGCAAAGCGGCAAACCAGTGGGGAAGTAGTAGCGGGGTACCCTTGATATTCTTTACTATATGCTATATTCTTGTATGCGTTACTTGGTGAGAGTAGCCATGGTGAGGTTTGGAACATAGTATACTTGTTTAGGTGACGAGTTAGTTTTACTTGTTGTTCACTGTGCTTTAGCATGCTTTCTTTACTTTTGCACGAGAGGCTTGGGGAGGATCCTACTGAGTATACTGTTATACTCACCCAATGTATAAACTGTTTTTCCGGTCACTTCGAGCAGGTTGGAGATCAAGCGGGTTACTACTAGCTTGAGGTTGGAGGAGGAGCTGTTCAGGCACGTGGTCGCTGCCGTTTTTCTTTCTTTTGGGTACATTTAGTTTTCCCTTTCAGTTGTAGTACTTTTTCCTGACATTTCATATATGTACTTGGTTTCCTTTTATATCTCAGTTCTGAGTTGGAGTTGGTTGGAGTCTATTCTATCTCTCTCTTCTGCATGTGTTCTCTTAGAGGGTAATGCCTCCCATTTGTATGTTTATTATACCATCGGTGCTAGTCGCAAACCCGGGGCCTACTAGAGGCGGGACTCGGGGGGTCATTATCTCCCTTCTCACATTGCCGGCCCAGGAGGGGTACACATTGTGGGGAGGGGGTCATGACAGAGTGGTATCAGAGGTCTGGTTGAGGGATAGGAGGGAGTTTGGAGTTAGGAACAGGTGAGGATGCATGGGATGGTAGGGCAATGGTGTCATTCATGTTTAGCAAGTGGGGTAAACACTGGAGACTGGCAGAGACATAGGCGTTCAGGGCCCCCTATGATCTGTTGCACGTACCTTTAAGTTTACGATGGCTACTAAACAAAGTGATACTTGTTGCAGGGTAGAGACCTAGGAAAGGATCATGCATAATTATTCATTGTGCCTGTGTTTGAATGGGTAGACCTTGGGATAGGTAACCAAAAAAATTAATAAAACAAAATAATTAATTAATTAATGTTGAGTCTTCCATATTCCAGGCTTAGGAGCTCTAAAGGTTTTTATTTTACAGGTATGGCTCCAGGTCGACGTCCTCGTCTGGTTTGCACAGAAGGTGCCCAGCAGGCTGTTCCAGCAGATCGCCGCCGGGTAGAGGTTGACGACGATGACAGTTGGAGGAAGACACTCCGAGAGTTTCTGCGCCAGAGTCTACAGAAGTACGAGGGCTCCATTTCAGATGTAGTCACAGAAGACTGGTTAGAGGAGGTTGAGATAGGCTTCAGTTCGATTCGTGCTCGAAAGGAACACTGGGTGTCCTTGGTTGTGACGATGCTGCATGGATCAGCGAGACAGTGGTGATTCTTGTTCCTCAGGGATCGTGAGGAGTCAGCGATCTCGTGGGAGGAGTTTCAAGACAGGTTTAGAGTCGAGTTTATTTCATCGACTGCGAAGGTGTCCAGTTGCCAGGAGCTACTCACCCTTCGATAGGGGAGCTCTAGTGTTCGAGAGTTTGGAATCCCTTTCAGGAACCTTCTACGATATGCTTCAGACCTGTTACCAGATGATGAGGCCAGGGCGAGGCATTTTGAGGAGGCTTTGCGTCCAAAGATCCAGCGCCAGGTCACCCCATTTATGCTGAAGACATATCTTGAGGTGCTAGCAAGGGCAGAGGTTGTTGAGAGGACTTTGGATAGGACCAGATCATCACGGGAGGGGAATCGTCATGATTCCTCACGAAGTAGAGCTGTGGTCCGGGTTTCCCGGTTTTCAGGACAGAAGTGTTTTTGTTCGCCTGGGGGTAGGTCCCAGTCCTTCCCATCTCGTTTCTCTGGAGGCAGCAACTCTCAGGCCTATGCCAAGGGATCAGGAACTTGTTTTTCTTGTGGTGGTCGTGGTCATCAGCAGCAGGAGTGCCCGACTTTTCAGAGCAGTCATCGTGCACCAGGCGCTCCACTTCAGGTTCCTCCGTTGAGGCAGTTCCAGCCGAGGCAGCAGCTGCAGGTTGCACCAGCTTTAGATCACCTGAGGGTAGATGGAGCAGGCAGAGGACAACCCCATGACGCTCCCCATCCTCAGAGAGCAGAGCGCGGCTGTGGTGGTGGTCGTCATCAGGGTCAGAGAGGCCGTGGAGGTGGTCGTGGTCAGCTTCATGCTCTAGCGTTTCCAGCCCCAGGCGAGCCAGATGTCGTTCGAGGTACCCTTAGCTTGTTTTCTACCTTGGTGTATGCCTAGTTTGATTCAGGAGCGACACACTCCTTTATATCCCCTACTCTTGTCCACACTTTGGGACTTGAGGTAGAGAGGCTTCCAGTGCCCTTGGAGTTGACTACGCCAGTTGGAGGTCGAGCTAGCTTGTTTGAAGTATGTAGAGACTGTGAGCTAGTGTTGGGGCAGCACCGCTCTTGGGGAGATTTCCTATGTTTACGAATACAACCATATGATCTCATCCTCGGAATGGATTGGTTGTATTCAGTGCAGGCTATTGTGGATTGCTACAGGAAGAAGGTCGTTTTCTTTGATGAAGATGGAGAGGAAGTAGTGTTTGTTGGTGAGAGAGATCCTCGGATGAGTCATAGGCGAGTTCCGTCCTTATCATCCCTGATGGCTGGGATGATGTAGAGTTCTTCAGAGGTTCAACAGTTGGCATTTCCTAGGGTCGTAGAGGAGTACTTTGACGTCTTTCCAGAAGAGGTTGTATCCTTACCCCCTTGACGAGAGATCGATTTTGGGATCGAGCTACAGCCGGGAGCGTCTCCTATCTCTATGTCTCCGTATAGGATGGCCCCTTCGGAGTTACGAGAGCTACGTATACAGCTCGATGGTCTGTTGCAGTGTGGTTTTGTTCGGACAAGCGTGTCACCGTGGGGTGCACCAGTTTTGTTTGTGAAAAAGGCCGACGACAGTTTGCGGTTGTGTGTCGATTATCGTCGATTAAACAAAGTAACAATAAAGAACCGCTATCATCTCCCGCGGATTGATGACCTATTCGATCAACTGAAGGGTGCAAGTTGGTTTTCAAAGATAGACTTGCGGTCAGGATATCATCAGATGCGTGTAAAGGATGAGGATATCCCGAAGACTGCTTTCCGCTGTCATCATGGGCATTATGAGTTTGTTGTAATGCCATTCGGCGTGACAAATGCTCAAGCTGTTTTCATAGGGTTGATGAATGCTGTGTTCCGTGAATTCCTGGACACGTTTGTTGTGGTTTTCATTGACGACATCCTTGTGTACTCCACATCTGAAGAGGAGCATGGAGAGCATCTACGAGCCGTTTTGGGAGTTCTTTTCCAACATCGGTTGTTTGGGAAGTTGTCCCAGTGTGAGTTCTGGGCTCGAGAAGTTCGTTTCTTGGGACATGTTGTGTCCCAACAGGGAGTAGCTGTGGATCCTTCGAAGATAGAAGCAGTGGTGTCTTGGCCAGCCCCCCAGACCGTGTCAGAGGTGCGAAGTTTCCTTGGTCTCACAGGATATTATAGGAGGTTTGTGTCTAATTTCTCTCGAGTTGCGACTCCTCTGACAGCTTTGACCAGGAAGGATCAAGCGTTCATATGGACTGATCAGTGTCAGGCAGCTTTCGATTATCTAAAGGAGAAGTTGGTAAGTGCTCCATTCCGTTGTCTTCCAGCGGAGGGAGTCCAGTTTGATGTTTTCTGTGATGCTTCACATCTGGGGCTAGGCTGTGTTCTCTTGCAACAGAGGTCTGTTGTTTCTTATGGGCCTCGGCAGTTGCATCCCCATGAATGCAACGATTCCACCCATGATCTTGAGTTGGCAGCCGTGGTGTTTGCGCTGAAGTTGTGGAGACATTACCTCATTGGAGAGCGCTTTGTGGTTTTCACCAATCATAAGAGTTTGAGGTATGTTTTCTCTCAGCTGGATTTGAACTTGAGGCAGCGTCGGTGGATGGAGTTCTTGCAGGAATACGACTTTGAAATATTGTATACACCTGGAAAAGGGAATGTTGTTGATGATGCACTGAGCCGAAAGTCACGTAATGATGTTGTGCGTGAATCTGGTGATTCTTGGAGAGTGATGGAAGAG
Organism: Viscum album; assembly: GCA_963277665.1. Lineage (NCBI taxonomy): Eukaryota > Viridiplantae > Streptophyta > Magnoliopsida > Santalales > Viscaceae > Viscum > Viscum album. The sequence goes on from OY728126.1 coordinate 1,105,714,316, forward strand.
CTATCAGCTTTGCATCTTGATATAGGAGAAGTTGGGGGAAGAGGTTGTCTTTTCCAGATGACGGTGCAGTCATCCCTGAGGCAGAAGGTGGAAGAGTCTTAGTTGGGTGATCTAGAGGTGGAAGTTTGGAGAGACAGAGTTTTATGTGGTGAGGCCCCTGATGGTTGGTCGGAGGATGAACAACATCGAGTGTTATATCAGGGCAGGCTCTTTGTTCCCTTGGCGATGCGCGAGACGGTTCTACGAGAGTTCCATAGTTCACCCTTGGCGGTACATCCTGGTGTGACGAAGATGTACGAATCCTTGAGGAGTCAGTTTTGGTGGCCTGGGCTGAAGCGTACAGTTGTAGAATGTGTCTCGGTGTTTAGTCTGCCATAAGGTGAAGGCCGAACACCGTGTTCCTGGTGGTCTTCTCCAGCACTTAGAGATTCCTCAGTGGATGTGGGAGGACATCTCAATGGACTTTGTTACAGGTTTACCTCGAGCTCCGGGAGGACATGATGCTATATGGGTGGTAGTGGACCGTTTAACAAAATCATCCCACTTCATAGCGATCAAGGAGTCGAGCTCAGTGGAGGTTTTGTCGAGGCAGTATCTGGAGGAGGTGGTGAGGCTTCACGGAGTACCTAGGACGATCATTTCTGATCGAGATCCTCGTTTTACCTCTAGGGTGTGGAGAGGTCTCCAGCATGCTTTTGGCTCTCAACTATGCCTTAGCACTGCTTTTCATCCTCAAACCGATGTTCAGACAGAGCGAACAATACAGACTCTTGAAGACATGTTGCGCTCTTGTGTTCTTGATTTTGGAGGTTCATGGGTGAAGCACTTACCCTTGGTAGAGTTCTCTTACAATAATAGTTTTCACTCTACCATCAGTATGGCGCCGTTTGAAGCCTTGTATGGCCGGCCATGCCATTCTCCATTGTGCTGGACTGGGGTTGGAGAGTCAGCAATTCTCGGACCAGAACTAGGGCAGAATACAACAGAGATGGTTCAGGTGATTCGTGAGAGGATGATGATAGCACAAGATCGTCAGAAATCGTATGCTGATCAAAGAAGGAGACCCTTAGAGTTTAATGTTGGGGATCAGGTGTTTCTAAAGGTGACTCCCCGTCGTGGGCAGCGAAGGTTTGGTCATGGAAGTAAGCTTTCTCCCCGGTTTTTTGGGCCTTTCGAGGTGTTAGCTCGTGTTGGAGTTGTGGCGTATCGAGTAGCACTTCCCCCTCATATGATTCAGATACATGATGTTTTCCATATATCGCAGCTCCGTCGTTATCTTCATGATGAATCTCATGTTATCGATTGGGGAGAGATCGATATTGATGATGATGCAACCTTCGAGGAGCAACCTGTGAAGATCTAAGACCGCAAGGAGAATGTGTTGTGTGGGCGTTCTATCCCCTTAGTTCGTGTCTTGTGGCGACACGGTGGCATGGAGGAGAGTACCTGGGAGCGTGAGTCACAGATACGTGCTCAGTACCCAGAGTTGTTGAATGTTTAACTCCAATCATGTAATGATGTTTCCTCTCTGGTTAGACCTTTCATGTTTTATTTATGTACCTTTGATGTGATGTTGTGAATGAATTGTTTGGGTATGGATTGTTTGTTCCCGGATGTCAGAGTTTTGTTCCAGCTATTGAACAACTCATGGTGGTTTTTCCCTGAGAGGTATCTTATGGGGTGGTTGTTCGGACCCCTCTTCTCTTCTAGGTTGGTTTTTAATTCTCGAGGACGAGAATGTTTTGAGATGTATCTAATGTAATGGCCCAGACCTCTCCGGTCCATTACTTTGTGAAATGTTGGTGTTGGAGGTGTTCTGGGTGGTCAAGAGGACTTATCCCCAACACTTTGCCAATTTTTCAGTTCTGTGAACAGTGTTTCCAGTTTTATGAACAGTAATAGATCGGTAGCACTGATCGGTAGCAAAGATCGGTAGCACTGATCGGTAGCACAGATCGGTAGCACAGATCGGTAGCACTGATCGGTAGCACTGATCGGTAGCAGTGATCGGTAGCACGGATCGGTAGAACGGATCGGTAGCACTGATCGGTAGCACCGATCGGTAGCACTGATCGGTAGCACGGATCGGTAGCACCGATCGGTAGCACCGATCGGTAGCACCGATCGGTAGCACCGATCGGTAGCACTGATCGGTAGCACCGATCGGTAGCACGGATCGGTAGCACTGATCGGTAGCACCGATCGGTAGCACTGATCGGTAGCACCGATCGGTAGCACTGATCGGTAGCACAGATCGGTAGCACAGATCGGTAGCACATATCGGTAGCAAAGATCGGTAGCACAGATCGGTAGCATAGATCGGTAGCACAGATCGGTAGGTATACAGTAACAGTGGGTGAACAGTGTTTCTAGACGCCTACAGTTTTTCCCCTTTTTGACGTTTCTTTTGACGTAAAATACATTTAAAGCCTTATTTTTTAGGGCTCTTAAGGCCGTTTCAAATGCCATAAATCATATATTAATTATTCCCAAGGCTTGGAATGTTTTACTTGGTCAAACCGCGTGGGTTAATGTGATCCGTTTTTTATGGAGAATTAACCGGATCTTAAACCGTCGCCCCATTAAATCTTAGAAAGGGATGAGATATCATTCTCCCTTGTTCTTTCCATTTTTTCTCAGCTAAGAGACACTAGAACCTTTCAATCCTTCCCGTAGGAGTTGCACAATAAATCTTTACTCCTCGGATTGGTTCTGCTCGGTTTTGGATGCAACCGAACTGTGTCGGTCAATCTTCCCAATAAGGTATGTTGTATCATCGTTCTTTTGGGGTTTATCTTCTCATATCCTCCTTTCCATAATTATACCATGTAATTTCAAAGATTCTAATGGGTTTTCTTGGGGTTGGTTGGTACTGTCATACCGCAGCATCCTCCGGTGGATGCAGTTGTCGCGAGGGGAGGATCGTGACCTGTTGTGTGGATAAAGAATGTGAGGAACTGTTTGAGGTAGGGAATTCATGGCTTCTCTAATTGTATATGTGCAATCGTAGAATTAGCATGATTTATCCCATTGGATCACAATGAAATTAACCTAATTAAATACTTGAACCGGATTAAAAGAATTGGTTGATCGCATGTTGTTTCTTTATACCGTGATAACGGTTTGCCTCATGTTTTCCTAGATATAGTGATATCAATGTTTTCTTTGATTTTTTGTTCGTTCATGATTGAAATTGATAATGAACCTAAAGCTGGAGTTAATTGTTAATTAATTGGAAAGATAAAGAGGCATGTAAATTAATATGGTTATTGTCGTGGTTGTAGTTGTTCTAATTTGAGGATAATCAAATTAGGGAAGTATGCATGGTTATTTAATTGTGATAGCTAGCTGATTAGGTATCCATGATTGGAACCTACGAATAACAAATCTTCCAATTCCATATCGATTAGAAAACAGATTATGTGGGAATTTCAAAAGGGTTCTGAGTTACCCGCTTGCTTGTAAGGCTGAATGCCTTGTGGTTTGGAGCTCTGAGTGCTCATTGTGTTTGAAGGCTGAATGCCTTGTTAAAGGGCCGAGAGCACATTTTGTGATGTTTTTTTTCCTGCTGCTTGTGCTATGATGTGAGCCTGGATGGCTGTTGTGATATGTGGAGGCATGGAGACTTGTGGTTGTGGCAGCGGATGACGCCTAGTGTGGCGAGATTCATCGGTTTATGCATATGGGTGTGGGGGAGGACACCAAGGGTGATGGTATGAGATAAATGTGATGGTTTGATGTTGGTGGTTTTTTTGGTTTTTTATCTGCTTTACTTTTCCCCACTGCTCAAGGCAGTTGGTCTTGCTTACCCTCTTTCTGAAGGAGGTGAAGACACGTGGGGTATGCCACGTGATTTCTGTGTTTACCCTCTCGATGGAGGATGGGTCTATGCTCTTTCTATTGGTGGAAAAGACTCGACTGGTAGTATATCTACTCACCGTGTTGAGCCTCCTTTGTGTTTATAAGCATAAGATGTTTTTCTAGAATGCCTAGGAATGTGGAAAATTAATTCGGTAATGAATGTTTGATTATATGGTGAAAATCCACGGGGATGGAGATGCTTGAATTTAAAGGTGATGTGAATCTTAAAAAGGAGCGGTTGTTTTTGAAAGTGATGCCAATTCAGTTTAATGTGGAATTGTTCATTCTTAATTAATGTTTAAAGAATTAATTAATGTACAGTGGAACTGATAAAATGAGAACGGAGTAATCTAATAAATCTCTTCAAATATTTGGGTGCTTATAGGATACCTAGTCTTAGAAGTAGCAGCCTGGAGTCTGAGAGATGTTAGCGGCAGTTGTATCTAAGACTAGGTAATGCCCATAGTGTGGATGTGAGTTACTTATATATTCTGTACTTTTTGTCTTTCTATACGCTAATCCACCCTGTCGGTAAGGGCAACTGACACCCCGGGGATTCTGAGCCCTGGGGGGGTGTTTTCCCCAACATTATGATGGGAGGATGCATGGCTGACTACCCCCGTTGGCCCCACTCTCTTCTATTGGTAGATCTTTGTGCTGGTAGGAACAGTGGTTAGTTTTACCCATATATGTGTGTAGAGGGCTGTGATGGCTTGTGGTTATTTCCCACACATATATTCTGGATATAGTATCCTATGGACTACTATAGGTGTAACGTGTATAGGATAAAATGGCTTGAGGATCCTTACTCAGAGTATGGGCTGTAATGGCTTGAGGTATTATACCCGATGTATGATACACGTTATACGAGCTTTGGTGGCTCCCGGAAACTACCTGGTTACTTTGGTTATGAGGACGGTGTGGTGCTTCACCCAGGTGTCTGCGGGAAAGCCTTTGTGGTGCACGAGGTGCAGATTGTGGAGCTTAGCCCAAGTGTCTGCGTGCAAGCCTTTGGAGAGAGATGCACAGGACGTACGTCGTTGGGGCAAAGCGGCAAACCAGTGGGGAAGTAGTAGCGGGGTACCCTTGATATTCTTTAATATATGCTATATTATTGTATGCGTTACTTGGTGAGAGTAGCCATGGTGAGGTTGGGAACATAGTATACCTATTTAGGTGACGAGTTAGTTTCACTTGTTGTTCACTGGGCTTTAGCATGCTTTCTTTACTTTTGCACGAGAGGCTTGGGGGGGATCCTACTGAGTATACTGTCATACTCAACCTATGTATAAACTGTTTTTCAGGTCACTTGGAGCAGGTTGGAGATCAAGTGGGTTACTACTAGCTTGAGGTTGGAGGAGGAGCTGTTCGGGCTCGTGGTCTCTGCTGTTTTTCTTTCTTTTGGGTACTTTTAGTTTTCCCTTTCATTTGTAGTACTTTTGCATGACATTTCATATATGTACTTGGTTTCCTTTTATATCTCAGTTCTGAGTTGGAGTTGGTTGGATTCTATTCTATCTCTCTCTTCTGCATGTGTTCTCTTCGAGGGTAATGCCTCCCATTTGTATGTTTATTATACCCTCGGTGCTAGTCGCCAACCCGGGGCCAACTGGAGGCGGGACATGGGGGTCATTATCTCCCTTCTCACATTGCCGGCCCAGGAGGGGTACACTTTGTGGGGAGGGGGTCGTGACATCTTAGGTTCGAGTTGATGGTTCCGAGCATTGAAAAACACCTATTAGGAATGAAAAAATTATATTTTAATCATAATCTATGATAAAACCGAGATGTATATTCCAAATTTTCATTACCAACATAATTTAATCAAATATTAATTTGATTTATAACATGAGAACCGAATACAATATTATCACATAATGATTTTTAATTAATTTAAGTAGTTAAGGAATTAGCTTGTGATGAATTCTTTCTTTTTTAACATATCTAACATATCTACATCATACCATCAATACATCATAGGGATAAAATTTAGATTCCCCTCCAGTGGTGATATTTACATGGGCTATGATCATTTGAGCATAATCATGAGAATTTCCATGTGACAACATGGAATATACTATCACTTCTGTCGTTCATATATGTTCCCATGATAATCAATTTAAAGAAGAACCTTATTTGGGATCTCTAAAATCAAGAGTGTGGTAGAAGCGGATTGTTCTCTATGAACAAGAGCATTCTTTGAGAGGATTTCTTTTGGTTTTGAGATAATTTTCCGGATGTCCTTGTGAAAATCAAAAAAAATGATAAGTGTTAGGGTAGTAAATAACATATTTGTGTATAAATAGTACTAGGGATAGAAAATAATAATTGGACATGCATAATTATTATTTCATTAATCATGATGGAGCCCCATGTATATAAGAATAATGTAATTTTTTTAAAATGTTTAAAACAATGGAATTAATTTTATATTATTTCTTAAAGGATGTCTTTATGATTTATTCAAATAACATTTATTATATAATATTTCTCGCCATATCTTTAAAATTATTCATACATTATTCTATATTAATTATTATAAAATGAATTATGAAAATTTATTTAATAAGTTAATATCATATCATTATTCATAAACAATTAATTAATTATTATAATCGAAAAATATTAAATATTTATTTAATAAAAATACAAACAAAAAATATTCTTTTGAATAACTAGTGACTGAATATATATTATCAAAAAAGCACGAATAATTATTAAACCACGGAAATGAATAATATTTATTTAACATGATAAATTAATAAGTATATTTAATATTCAATAGGGGTTTTAGATACACTTAGTTAGTAACCCACTAGGCCACTTTCTCAATGAAATTAGGGGGATCCACCAAAATTTCAATGTTTTCATCTAGAATCGAACAAATAAATACATAAAGGGATAAATTAATGTTTCAATAACATAAAACCTCATAAAAATTCACTATTTAATATAATCCCTTTACCATGGTATCCTTAATAAAAAAGGTTATGTGATGCAGACATCAACCAATTATATTTATTTATCTTTCATTAACATTATTGAAATGAACCATCCAATATAAAACCATAGACACTGATTTATTAATGTTGTTTTATTCTATATAGAGGATCTTGGATATCATTTTCCATCAGATAATAGAAGAAACAAATACTTTCCCACATAATTCATTAATGAAATGACACTAGTGGCACACCCAATATATCCTACTTCATCACGAATATATGACATCACATTTTTCATGAATACATAAAATTATATAAATAGTAATATATATTAATAATAATTATATATAATAAGGATAAAACACACATCCACACATAGAAAAATCCAATGACACATATAAATGTAAATTTCTTACTCACATGTCATATTATCATAATCTCATATACTAGAAATTACCATGGGTGCACACCATGGAAAAGTGAATAAAATTCCCATGAGTCTCCACCCAGGATATCCTATATCATTTGTGCCCCTTAAAATGATATCACCCTATCATAGAACATATATATTTTAATTATTATTTTGTGTTACTTGTAGGTTTTCATCTTTGTGGGGAACTGTTATAAACATTATGTGGGATAGTTATTCTTAGGACATTATCACATTCTATGTCATGAATAATAAATTCATAATGTGATAATGTGTATATTAATTTTAAAAACAATGAATACTATTCGTCATAAAGTACCAAAAATTTGGTTTTGGGGAACCAACTCTAACAAATATGTTTAAAGATTATTTTAACCACTCATATCATAAGTGAGGATGTGTAGAAAATATATCATATAAAAATTATTTTCAATAATGGTACATAAAAAATTTAAATAATTTAAAGTTATTTTTGAAAAAATAATGATAATGACATATGGTTCGTCCAACAAAAGTGACTCATTAAACCACCAACATTAAACTGAAGAATCTATTATCTTATGGTTATAATATAATAAATAGGAAGAAGAAGATCCCTAAAATCAAAAAATCCCATAATATTTTTAGTTAATAGAAACCCTAGAATTCCATGTCCATTAAGAAAGATGAAAATTCTGGAGAATGTGGGATTATAATAGAAAGGAGAAAGGTGGATCACTTATCAATGTTTTCCCGATGAATGATCAAATTGAATAAAATGAAAGGGGTGAGAGGTTATATAGTCAATTTTTATAATCTCGATTATTCAAATAGGTTTGTCTTAATATATGGCTAGAAAAAAAATCCCAGTTTTACATTTTATTTAATAAAATAATAAATATATTAAATAAATGGCATCGATCAAGTCGTTGTGTGACACTCATTCCATCTAGAAAAAACTAATTCGTGACACCTCATCTTGGGGTGATTTCACCGTGTAGAGATATCATGTGGATAATCCTCCAAGACATAGTTCCCTATCACAACAACCATACTATAATTTTATTATCAATTTTCACAGAGTGACCTCTTCCCTTTATTGATTATCACAAATCTATGTACTCTTATGTGTAAGTGTACTCATACATAAAATCTCACCAAAACCTATGTGAATGGTTAGGAAGTGGCCACTACAAGTAAAGCCATGACCCCTCACCCTTAATTACTCATAAATACTATTACCTTCACATAAGTGGGTACCCAAAAATAAGACTACCGCAAAGAATCCTTCATATGAGACATTAAAAAAATCTCACTATCTTAGACACTCATCAGACCATGGTTGATTTTGGCCATGACATGATTACTTTTTCTCAGGTAGAGTCTATAGACCCTTAATAAAAAATAATGAAAATCATGTCATCATTCCCCTCGTCTGTGGAATACACCTTAAAAAACTCAACCGAAAAGCTCACCACATGACATCAATGTTGTGATGCCTCAAAAATCTAGGATGTGTCTTACTATCACCAAATTATGTTCCCTAAAATTATGATGTGGTGTTAGTTAATTCTACAAAACACTATCCTAAAAATAGAAAATACCGGAAAATTTATGAAATATTATAAAAATAAAAACAGAAATTAAAATAATAAAAAAATTTAAAAAAACACCTCAAAGTGTCATCATGGGTGTTTCAAGAAAATAAAAAATATATAATTTTTATTATAGAGTAATTATGATAGATGTTATATTTGATGAAAATGATACCTTTGGTGACAATATATTGCTATGTAAAATGGTTTGTCACTAATAACAGTAATGAAATGTTATTACGATGGAATGTAAATTGTTCGCAAATAGTTTTGGAATGCTTTCACACACTATGGCATGCCAGAATTATTTATAATGAAATATAATATTAATAAAACTAGAATATAGTAATTTATATATTTACAATGGAATAATGTGAGGGAAATACAATAAAAGTACTGGATATCCAACATTAAATAACGTAATGAGACACAAATTTGGGACCTCTCTGAGACCTCATACAGTTTACTACCAATGATTCATGCCTTCATGGTAGACTACCCATCATAAATAGTTTTTTGAAAAAATAGGGATAAGTTAAAAATTGTGGCTACTATTTACATAAGATATGTTATCCATCCCAAATAACTAAATCCATCGCAAATGAATTCCAAAATAAATCCACAATACATACTTTCCTAGTAGTGATATAATTACTTTCATCATTAATGACCATTATAAAAATATAATTATAAATAGGTGAGCACTTTGTTCGCCTCATTATCAATAACATATCAATTTTCACCATTCCTCACAAAAGAGGAAATAATGTTCTAGATCGAGAATTAGGGATCTATGTTTAGTTGTTTTTTTCAATTCGGAGGAATTTTTATTAATTTGTATTTTCAAAAGTTATTATTTATTAGTTTTTACTATTAGATAATCAATATAGTTGTTTTTATTTAGTAATTTTTATTTGAATAATTTAATTATATAGGTTCTTTAAATTTTTATTGTTTTTGTTTTTTATTTACTTTATTTATTTATATTAATATAAATAAACTAAAATTCTAAAATTATATTTATATATATATATATATATAATTAGCACATTGATATTAGTACTTAGTATATATTAATATTATATAAAAATTATAAATACATAGTTTAAATTAAAAAAAATTAAATATATTATAATAAATAATAATAAATTATAAAAAAGTTATTTTGAAAAAACTAATATAAAATATATTTTTTAAAAATATAATTTTTATATTTATAAAATATTGAAAAGATGTTTAATTTTATTTATAATAATATTAAAATAAGAAATACTAAAAGTAATAAAAAAATAATAAAAATAATTGAAAATGAAAAAATATATAATATTCCAATTGAAATAAAATTTACAACTAATAAATTTTAAAATTAATTAATAAAAAAATATTAAAAAATATTAAAATAAAAAACAAATATTATAAATAATAGAAATTATAATTCATCAATAGGGTTTTATCAAGGTTCGGTCCCTCCCTTGATAACCTAAAGGTCATGGGGTCTATTTTTATTGGTAGTCCGTATAGATTACAATTATACAATAAAAACAATAAGTCCATCACCTATGTAGGGGTGCGTAGTCATGTAGTACTTTTACCCAGTACAATCATCATGGAGAAATGTGAGGTTGGGAACTCAACTTTACTGAGGGGGTCTACAAAGTTGAATTCCAAAATATGTAACATGGGCTAGAGTTTTTTTTCAAAAAAAATAAATTTTCTGAAGTAAATAAAAACTACATAAGTAAAAAGAATAAAAAATATGACTATAAGGATTAGTAAAGTAATTTTAAAAATAATTTATAATCATTATAATCATTTAATAAAATCATTATAAAAGAAAATCAAAACTTTAGTTTATATAATTTTACAAATTATTAAAAATTATGTTAAAAATTTATCGATCAAAATAAATAAAAATAATTTATTAATTAAAATTAATCACTGTGAAAAAAAAATATTAGAATTTTTTTAAAAATCATTAAATAATAAAATATAATTTAAGGTAAATATTTGTTTATAGAGCTTCTGCATCATAAAACATTATTATAAAATAATACATTTGAATCTTACAAACTAATTAAAAATGATTAAAAAATATAAGTAGTAAATTGGATAATAAATTAATAGCAATATAAAATATAAAATATTATTAAATGTTAATATTTTTTAGAAATTTATTTACCAGATTTGTAAAATATGTAATTACATTAGAGCCTTCATTTATTTAACTAATATAATTATTTTAAATAAACTATATATTTAATGAAATTAGTAATCGTTTTTTACTGTAAACTAATTAATTTTATTTTTAAAAAACTTTTAGATAGAGGATATTGAGAGTCATTTTTATTATTTGATCGTGATTGGATAGGTAATAACAAAAAATTCACATGACACATATAAATCATGTCTTTATCTAGGGTGTTGAAGCATTAATTATATTTGAAACATCAAATAAAAATTTATTTTTGGAGGGATAAGTATGTAGTAAGAAACAAAATATTAGGATATTTTTAATGTTTGATTTTTGTTAAGCTTTTCTATTACTTTTAATTTTCATAAATATTAATTTTTTCAGAATCAACAAGATAAACTTAATGTAGAGGATAATACACAATTGTAGGTTCCCAATCCAGGACAATTGAAAAATTTAGCACACAAGGTTATTGGACCATATTTTTAATAAATAAAAATTCATAATGATGATTCAAATTATCAATTAGAACGATATTACTTTTTTAGTTGGTTAAATCCTTATTTCTAGATTGAAATACATTGTCTCTAAATTTCAATGAATGAAACAAATTATTTAATAATTTCTTTTCTTAATTATGTGAAGAATAATTTTTATTTAAATTACTGTATATATTTAATTTTTTAAAAAGTGGAAAATAAATGTAAAATTACATCAATCATTTCAATTTCCAAAAAAATCATGGAAACTATTTGAGGTATTTTTAATTGACAACTATATTATATCCTCAATTTATATCTCATAACATACCTTCATCATGATATATGACTGATCAAATATTTCTATAATTGTAAACATAAATACTCAATTTGATAGTGGTTTGTAGAAATAATTTGATCGGTCACATCCATATTTTTCTTCAAAACCTCAACATGTATGGGAAATTCTTTATACATATGTTTTTTTTTGTATTTATTGTATTTAATGTATTTAATATTCATGTTATCATATTTTCATAACACTATACAATAAAACTCTTTGGATATGTTAGGTGAAGATTTAATCTCACTTCTATTTTAGAAAGGCATGGTTTCTAATAGATAAACATTGATGAAAAAAAATCCTATTATCACCAATAAGATTAAGTATTGATCACTATAAGGGATTATTTGTTGGGTATGGATAGTTTGGTCTAGGTCAATGAGCCCAAATCTAGTGGTAATACATCCATCATGCCTCCCGATGTTAGTGGAATGCGAATTATTGTGCTTTTATGGTGGGGGAAATGAGCTAAGTGGTATCGTTGAAAGAATATTACATGATAGTGGGGTTATGTTTTTAAGTAAATTTGAGGGGAATAATGCCACTATTGAGCATGTGTTATGAAGAGGTCAGGGGAGACACTATGGAGAGTGGTTTTTGATGTTAACCATGGTTTTGAGAATCACCATGTTGACAGGTGGACCATTGAGTTGATGACGAGAGAGTGGGTATCCCCTTGGAAATGTGGGAATGGAAATTTTTAGGTTACAAGTAGAGGTTTTTACAGACATGCCTGAGGCCATGAACAAGGAATGATTGACCGAGTGAATGAATGATGTTATGATAATTTCATGGACTTATAAATGAGGAAGTCATATCTTGTAGCATCATGTTTGAGAATAGAGTGGTTAACATGTATGGACACATTTTAACAGAGATGGGAGTGTCCTGAAAAAATAGAAATTGAGTATACTGGGTTCTCTATAATACCTCATTGGTAGTTAATTGGGGTTCGTCTTCACGTTTTTTATATAAAGATGAAACTGCAGAACCTTATAATGTATTAGAATATGAGATTTTTTTGTTATGGAAATGTATAAAATAAATCAATGAACGATCCAATTTTTTATTGACATGTTTACCCGGAATTTGTATCTAGAATTGGAAATTCCATTCCCACTATCCACTGAACTGATCTACGCCTGATGGTTTTGGTCACCTCATAGACATCCATTCATGAAAAGATAACAAGAAAAACAAGCATGATTCAAACAAAATCACAACACACATGGGATGAAATGGTTCAAACCTTATTTCTACATCATTGGGAGAAAAGATGGATATATTTATTCAGGTGAAAAAACTCATCGGAGTTACATCGGTAACCAACCTTCTAGTATCCGAACAAGATTAATAAAATAACTCTAACACCTCTATCATCAAAATCTTATCATAAGTCATACCATTATTATGACACATAAGTGATGTGATGTGATACCTCTATAGGTTTAATTTTTCACCTATAATCCTTTCATTAATACAACCTTATGAACTATAACCTCTTACCTTTTTTATGGGGCCTCTATAACATGAGTGATCTATCTTATCACGCCATAATTCATTCATCGGTTGTTCTATGTCACTATTCCTAGTAGGTCTCAACATCTAAACTGATTCGAAAACCTTCAATCTTTCACAAGTGAGCCATTTTTCCTCTAAAACCTTCAATTAATTGTATAAATTACTATGTAACCACCTAAATTAGGGTAAACGGTTCATGTTGCATTCATATTCCACAACTATTACATTTATGTTTAATTCATTGATAGCTTCACATATTTTATCACATCGGATAACCCATCATCTAATATGGTATGCACAACTATCCTTCTAGATGCATCAGTTCAGCCTCTATAACACAACTATTTCTTCTTGTTTTTGGTGTTGGACATTCTTACCTTTTCATTCCTATAATGAGTCCCCATGTTGTTTGGGATACATCAACTATGACAACATTAACTACACCTTTTTCCATTTCTTTGACTAATTTTTTTTCATTAAACTAATTCTGATAAACTAAAACACATATACCTGACTAAACTATCCATTTTGAAGGTGTTAATGCCTCTATTTAGTGTACCATGATTAAGATCCCGATAATTATCATCCATTAATTTTAAGACATAACAAGAATATAGTACTCACAGAAAAATCCAATAATATCCCTCTTGAGAATTATATGGAGGTTTAAGAACAAAAACATACCACTCGATGAATATTCTGATTTATTTCACTAAATCTATTTCAATATTATTCTATTCATCTTTTATGGTGATTATTTTTTTCTTTGAAAAAATGAATCTAATTATCCAAGGTCCCATTAAAGATATTCATTTTCATATTTTTAGATCATGATCAATTTTTTCATTCCCATGAATCCTTTTTAATACCCCCATGGTAATCCCTTAAAAGAAAACAGTCTTGTTGTGTATTCAAGAAATATTTAAGTCACATCAAAAACATGTGTTGTCTAATGAGTCTATAGACCTTCTCCATCTACAACAAAAAATTTTGAAACTCTATCACTGAGCATCTTCTATCTGAGTTTTCTAGTACATAAAAATCCATCAATACCATCATTATAGAACTCTAACAAGAACATTTATCATTTTTAATGTCAAATTTAAATTAATACTATGAACCGCCACTGAAATAATTTCAAAGTGAAACATAAGAATGTGTGGTACTTCTCTACCACTACATTCAAAAGTAGTTATAATCCTTTGAGGATCCATCCCAATTTACATAAATCTTTTTGATACTCTGAAGATATTTTGATATTATTATTCATGGAATCGAGATACATAAATTCATCATCATCGCCCCTTTATGAAGAAACATTCTTGTGATGTGGGGTTGTCCCTCTATTGATATTTTACACAATATTGATAAATTTATTAAAACATATTATATATGGGAGAACGAAAAACACATCCTCTAACCATAAATGGAGTACGTCTAAAATAATAAACCCTAAATGAAATGGAACATCCCTAAACCTTATGATAAGTCGCATAAGAACATCAAGACCATACATGTTGTACCACCATTTCTTGAACCATCAAATGAAAATTAATGGAAGAAGAATTTCAATGTAGGAAACTCCTATGGATTGATCACATGATTTTATTCCATTTCAATATAGATTGAACGCCTTATTTTTTACATATTCAAATGTTCTAGGTTTAGTTTCCTTATGAATATGGGAAAACGCAAACAACATTTATTCTAAAAACTTCCTTTGTCATACAATTATCCCATACACAAGATTATCATCTAGTACCCTTAAATTGTCTATGGTTATTCATGTTATATGTTTTGAAACATTTTGTATTTTTATTTTGATAAAACCATAACCAATACTTTTGTATCTTTTTTTTTCTTTGAAGGTATGTTGTACAATGTTTTGAGGAGGAAAAAACTAAAACTACCTATGTTTTGATTCATTAGTGTATCCCCCTTAGGGAGTAAGAACACCACCCAGTAGTTATGAATACTCATACATCTAGTTTATATCTTGAAGCCAATGGATTTAATCCTCCATCCTCTCAAATTTTTGATTTCAATTCCCATTACAAAGCCTTTATATTATAGATGTCTAATTTTCAAGATTCAAAAAACACATCAAAATACATTTTTTCAGAAATAAATATCTATCATTCACACTTTGGATAATCATGATCCCCAATACATGGATCCCATGGATATCAAAATTATTCTTTATTTTCACCAATTGATCACCAATTTTATCTTTCAATAAACCAAGTTCATTTATCACTCCTTATTAATTTTACCGGTTCAGATAGAACCACTAATCCTCTAAGGATCTCATGGATTCTAGAAAAAAACCCACCCACTCATCAATATATTGAATAATAATAACCCTAGTGTAACCTGACATAGCTTATGTGGGATGAAAACCACTAGTTAGTTGACCTCTATCCCCTTTCATCTATAAATTTCTTTGTACCACTAAAAGATACACATTTCTATTGAAAAAAACATGAAATCTTAGTAGTCCTAGTATAATCTCTCATATTGTTTTGTAATGCTATATAAAAAATAGAGGCAAAAACTGAATATATTTAAATTCAACTTCCACCACCTATATTAAATCAAGTAATTGTATTTGAATTTAAATTTACTATTAAAGACTCATTTCAATTCATGCACTGGTTCACCTGGTTACACGTTTTGTAATAATCGGTGTTCTTGTTTTTACAATAATCAGTTTTTATAACACCTCATTTCTAGCATACCAACCCTAAAATAGAACATACCAAATCTCAAGGAGAATCAAATCAATATCTTATAAAGACTATAAAATCCACCTTTGTAATATCAAACTAGGACTAACCCATATAAAAGATATATTATGAAAAAAAGAATTGCATTGAATCTATAAAAATATAACAGATCAGGATCTATATTTTGGAACACATTAAGAGTATTTATACCTATTGTTGAATGACACATTAATAATCAGAACATGACAAAAAATAAAAACATCTGGGAGAACAATCTATATATATCGAACTCACTAGGTACACATTTATATTCTCAATGAAAATCATTTAAAAACTAACTATACTTCCTGACTAGAGGAACCCAATAGTCTCCCAACCAAGGTATACATCCAAGTCATGATAAGTAGCATAAAAATTACTTTATAACAATCCATTAATACCACTTTTTATGGAAATTAGAAACATTAATAATTCGTAAATATATCTTTCGATCAGTACATCCATGATAAATGAACATTTAGAACAAGGATATCAAGGAACACCATCCACCACATTAATCTACCCTTATTTATTTTCTAGTTACCTAATGGTATTATTTTTATTGCAATAAAATAATAAATACAGTCACATTATAAACAAAATGAAAAAAACATACACCACACACTCATTACATGTCCATATAATTACACCTTCTGAAAGGAAAATTTTTGAAACACTAAAAAAATCATATGTAATCTCTATGTTTCTGGGTAAACTGAACTCCAAAAATATCATTAGGAATGACCTCCATTAGGATCATTGATCTTTTAAAATTTTTTATATTAATAGAACTAGTTAACTCTTATATAAATAATCTCTCGGTGAGATTTATACATGTGCATTCCCTTTCTCAAACTACATTTTATAATGGTGATAATATTTTTATGATCCATCTACATTTCTATAGAAAATTCCAAAACTATAATGATCTTAGAAAATTCATTTCCATAGATTTGAAACTAACCAAAGTCTTCATCACCGACCATTTTTAAAGGAATATGTATGAAATTTGTGGTTATACTAGTTCCATAATTTCATGTGGTGATATTTTATTTCCTCAAATAATTTTTATATTAGAGAAAAAATATTCATCCCACCGCCATACTTGAAGTACCAATAGAAGATACTTCTCAAAAAAATGATGCATCACTAAATATTAAAAAAAATTAATTCAAACACTAGAACCCAATTTCATAAACCTATGTTTTAGGAACACACCACTTGACAAAACTATAATGTAGACTTTCTATCAAAAAAATTATCACGGATCCACCATATACTTTTATCCTTCTAAATAATGTTTAAATATACCCTCTACGATATCTTTTATTATACTAGATTCAATCTCCTCATGTATATAGGCAAACACCACTAACATATTTGTCAAAAACTCCCTTTTTCTTTTTTGTCTCTCACCTATAAGTCCATCATCTAGCCCCAATAATTTACAATGGTCCACCATGATGATTATAAAGGTCCTAAATTGTTTTAATTGATGAAACTAAAACCCAAATTTTTTATATTTTATTCGATATTGGTACATTTTTTAATGGAACAAAGAGTAAAAACAATCAGTAATATACATTTTCCATTTGGAAAATGTCTATCCATTTCAGACAAAAAACACCACCCACTACATTCAAATAATCTTGAATCTGAGTTCCTTCCATCGACTAAGGTAATTAACCTTCATTCCACTCAACTGTGTGATTTATATTCCCATTCCATTGTCAACATATTCCAAAATTCTATATCACTAAAATTAAATTATCCTTCTAGAAAAAAAGATCCATCATTCACACATTCAAAACCATGATTTCCAATACATGAATTCCATTCATTATATAATTTTTTTTCATTTTTGTAGTTGGTCATCAATGTTAAATTACATTGAACATGCGTTTTGTTTCAATCCATGTTTCTATTAATTTTATTTAAAGAACAAACAATTCACTAAAAATCTCAATTTTTTAAAAAACAAACACCTCCACCCCCTCCCCCCATTTGAAATTTTCATTAATTAGAGCCCTAGACTCAACTCACCTGACACAAGTGGGTTGGTGAAAAATTTGTAACTGAGATTACCACGCACTTTTAGCTATATACTTTGTGGAACCAATGGAATATACAACCTCTTGGAACAAACCATATGGTCTTATTACTCCAATTTCAAATTAAATTCTCTCTTTGCAGTGATAGATACTAAATTGGGGCACTATCCAATTTTATTTAAATTGAACTTCCACCATATCAATTAGATCAAGTATTTTAATTTAAATTTATAATCATGGAATCCTACTTGATCATGCAGCATTTCACTCAATTTCCCCTTATAAAATAATCCATGTGCTTACAGTCACAACATTTAGTTATGCTAACACCTCACATCCATATTAGAAACCATCTATCAGAACATAAAAAATCATTAAGAGTAGCTAAACCAACATTCTACATAGTGTATAACATCGGCCATTAAAACATCAAATTAGGCCTAACCCATTTAATTTATATTCTCTATAAAAAATGACACTTATTGAGTCATGAAAAAAATAGGTTTTTATATGGTTTCTTTTGGAAGTCATTAATAGTATTCCTACCAAATTCAAAATACAACTTAGATAAAAAAACACTACAAGACACACCCATAATAAAGAAATTTTGGTATAGCTGGATCAACCAGGTACAATCATTATATTCTTAGAGAAAATCATTTTAGACACATAACAGAAAACATATCTAGAGTAACCCAATAGTCTTTTAACCTATATTTTTTCAGTTTTAGTGAACAGATCACTATATGTTTTTCAAACCATGACAAGATACAACTTGTTAGAGAAACACAAAATATAATCCACATTGAGATATAAATAATGATCAATACATCCACTAAAAATCTAAATACATAAATAGGAATTCATAGCTCCCCATCTACTACACCAATCATCAGTAATTATGGTATCAGTTACCTCGTTTACATTCATGCATGGCTATAAAATAAGAAATATATGCACAAAAAAACAATTAATAATAAAAACGAGATTATATAGATTAATGGATACGTTTTAAACTACATAATCTCTTGTACATTTTTCTTATGTTATCATTTTTTTGTCTCATTCATGTTTATCTTGTTCACTGGTCACCGAAGGAAGGGTATGATGTTTTCAAAATTAGATGGACGGTAGGTTAGTGCACTAGACGGGATGCACGAACATTAATGATCTAGAAGCTTATTTATGGGGGGATGTATCAATCATTAATTATATCTTTTGATGATCGATGTTGCACATTTCCTCAATAGGCTGAACATCACTCTGGCGCTTGGAGTGGGGTGTCACGAGAGTGACCCATTATGCTGAAATGAAAAGACCACAAAAAGTAGGATCAGATCCATGGTTTTTCATTGATGTGATGTGTATAAAATACCCCGAAAAAATTTCTAATATTAATAATAGTGGTGTGTGGAGCTATCGTAGTTATTTTTGTTCAAATTCTTATTGATACCAATAGTCAATAATCTTGATGATGAAAACTTTAGTGTTAGATGAATTAAATGTAATGAATAATAATTGATAGAGAGTCCCATGTGTGTCATCTTTAGTTTTGGGGTGGGATTGTTGGGTGTAAACAAAATCTAAAAAAGGATTCAATGATGAGTACTGTCTAGCATATAATCTTGGATGGGGTTCTCTGTGTATCACCAACTAGTTTTATGATGAATCTCAAAAAGGTATTATGTGTTGGGTATAGATATTTTGGGCTTAGAAGTACAATTTAAATAATATTTTGATGAAGGAATCATATATATATATTGATTTATTATCCTATAATATCTGAAAATTAATATATCTCTTTATTTTAAAAAATAGATTGAAAAGTTGAATTTATTATGGAGTTACTGTATAACTATATATAATGTAGCCTCAAAATATAATTTTACCCTGAGAACATAAAGAGTAGTGTTATAAATAGTAGTCATAGTAGGATGAACTGATATTGGAGTATATATGATTACTCACATAGAGCTTAGGGATATAGTTCAATCTTCCAAATATCTCTCTTGCAGTCGATCCACCTTCCCCAATGTAACTTATTTATTGTTTTTATTTGATATAATTTATTTGTAATAATTTTTTTAATATTTTTTATATATTTTTATATTTTTAAATTTTTAGGGAATTTAATTTTTCATTAATTTTATAATTTTTTGAATTTATTTTTGATGGATCAATATTTCACAAAAATATATAGTTATATTTTTACATTGGATGAATATTTTTCATCACAATTTGTAAAACATAGAAACAATTTATAGAAGAATTAAATTGCTTCAAAGATATATTTTTTTGATGGATTTAAATTTCCACAAATAAATATAATTACATACTTTATTAGCGATGATCCATTGCAAAGTATAATTTCTTTGATCTAGTTTTTAGAAATGTGGTATTTGTGATATATTTACATTGCAAATGACATTTTATTAAGAAAAATGGTCATATGCTACAATGAATATGCTTCAAAATGTTGTTGTGTGGGAAAATATATTGTGTAAATATTCATTATATATATCAATATGCACAACATACCATGAAACTAACATAATATATTATTAATATGAAAAAATATAAGTGATTTTCATTACTATAAACTTTTATTTTATAATTATTAACCTCAAGTGATTTTTAAAAAGTTAGTTAACATTGCATGTTATTTTTCACTATAATATTTTTAACACATTAAATTTTCAATCTTAAAATATATATAAACCAAAAAAATTATAAATATTTCTGAACTGGATTGAGATCATAACACACCTAATTTCATTCAATATTAAATAAATTCACGACTCTCAGAATTAATCTATGATGCTTCATGGTATATTAAACATGGGTACACGATGTGTACCAATGGGAAACACACCATGTATTCTTGTATAATACATTAACAGTACTTAGAACACTCGGATATGTTCATTAATTGTTCTTCATTCATAATTAATTAATTTTTATTATATTTCATAGAACTAAGAGGACGAAGATGAGATATATTGATTAAAATATTAAAAAAATGACCAAATAGATTTGGAAACTAACAATAAATGTGTAATTTAATAAATGATATTTAAATAGTTATAAAGAATTATAAGACCAAAACTGATACAAATTAACAGTTTTGGATAAAGAAGAAGATCTTGTAGGGCATGGCTTACTCCATTTTTTTCCTAATTAAAGATTAATATGATATTTATATGATGAAGAGTGCCATTACCAATATAATTTAATCCCATATTAATTTACATGACAATTCCAAAATATAACATATTATCATTACATAGGGATTTATAATTAATTTAATTTATTAAAGATTTATCTTGTGATGAATTTTTCTTCATTGATGAATATAACATCTCTATATTCTATAATAATTGTGTCATTTGAATCAAGTGTATATTCCATCAAATTATGATCTACACATTCACTTAGAACCATTGAGAAAAGTTTTAGGATTTTCTGAGTTCTAACACGGAAGATCCTAATGCTTGTTTGAAAATTATATGATCTTCATGAGAATCTCTTTAAATACAGACTCTCTTTGATCACTAAAAATCTATAGGGCGGTTAATGAGGATCATACATCGTTCATGTGAATATTTAAAGAGAGCATCACTGTAGGGATTGAAAAGATTATCTAGATATTTTTGTGCAAAACCATAAAAATGGATACTGTTAGGGTTAGAAATAATATATATAAGTTTAAATAGTGATTGGGATAGAAAATAATAATTCCACATGTTCCATTATTAATTATTTATTCTCTACATAACCTCATGTATATAATAATAATACTATCATTTCCTGGCATTTGAAACACCAGTAAATTCATTACATATTATTTCATTAATAAACTATTAAAATTTTATATGGTCAACAAAAAAGGATGGCTGTGGACTTGTAATGAAGATTTACTATTGTTTAGGGAAAATATGGCTGACAAATATGTCCCCAATGGGAGGGGTAATTTCAACATCCTTTTTACCTTTGAAGAGATAAAGTGAATCTTATCGGGGAATGGTCCAGTCTCTCTCAAACTAGGGATTATGTACATTTAGGATCGGGGCCCTGGTTTCAATTTTTCTACTTTCTGAAGCACAAGAACTAAGGTTTGGGTTCAAATATATAGTTTGAATTGATTTTTAGTGCCTTTGTATATCATATTCAACATTGCTTCTGTAAATGGAAATCTGATATAAGATGATCAGGTGACCAAGGAGGCCAACATTGGATTTTTTTCCACACTTTCTTGTAGAGGTGGATCTCAGTACAATTCCCATTTAATTTGTGACTATATCTACAATGGGCTTAAATATTGATATATTTGTAAGGTATGAACAACTAAACTTATTATTTATTGTCTGACAGACCCATTTTAATACCAATGATGTTTTTAGAAATAATAATGGTGTGTTTTCTATAAAATGAGAGGTTGTTAATCATCTACCATTATATGGAGGAACTCATGGTCTAGTGAGGTAGTTGGTATATAGGTTCCTACTTCTCATACATCAACTACTGTTTTAGATAAAAGGAAAAAGGTTTTTTGTTGCAGGTCTATATAAAACTTGGAAACTGTTGATGTTGTGACTTCTCTATTAGTTATAAAAGAGAGTTTTAAATAAAATGATGTCACTTAATAGGGTTCTGGATCTATGGATGATGAGATTAATGCGAGCCTTCTCAATCGACATCATATCAAAATAAGAACGAAGTAACTTCATATAGATGCATTTCTACATCTCTTGAAGATCACCCAAAATCCAACAAGGGTAATGGAATGGTTATATATAAATCTATTAATTTTTCATAACCTGGTTTAATGATTGTGAGTAATCATGGTCCCATTGAATATAGTGTATCTTTTTCTAACGTGACATATTATTGATTTGTAATGGTCAATTCTACAACTAAAATCACACTAACTTATGTAACACTAAAGGGTAGGATCATGGGTAAAAATCAAGGTGTAGATAGAAAGAATGATGAGAAAATCATGGATGGTCAACCCATAGATGAAGATGATGATCATGAATTGGTTAATAAACATTAATAATGAAAAATAATATCTTATTAAGTACATGTAAAGGTAATTAAATCATTGCGGATGATGATGTAGTCCAATTGGTCACCCAATGGAAATATGAATCACTTGTCCCACTATATTTTAATTCAATCACACCCTTATAAGATGAACATACAAGTTATAGTGAGAATATGAATTGTTCTTATCCACCATATATAGTGATCTAATCAAGATTACATATATATATTTTGGTACGAAATTAGAGTAGGAATGTGATAATTTATGAGAAATAAAATTTATCATCATTCCCCTTGAGGATTTGTAGGTTGATAGACCCATTTATGGTCTTACCAAGAAAAGAGGCTTCTTGGTGTTTCATAGATTGAATTTATTTACTCTTTGATTGATATTTATTTATTTGGATTTAATTTTTTTCTATTAGTATTGGAGTTTCTATTTGTTAACATTGAAGACATAATATGAGAAAACCCAAAAATTGAGTTTAGGGATTTATCATAGAAATTAATAAATTTATATGTTCATGGGGACTCCTATGAATCATCAATAGATGAAAAAGATGATGTTCGGAATGTCAAGACATGTTGGAAAAGCCAACACCCAAAAGGAAGAGTCAAGTATCATATGAATGTGGATCCATAGGGAAGCACATGTGTTCAAATGTATTATGTGGTCAATTATTCTTTGTATGGAACACCCCTTCTCTTATACTATTATTAATTAATAAATGTGGTGTCATGTTTTTTGGTTTCTAAAACAATAAATGAAACGTTTTAATTATTTATATTTTATTCATATAATATGTAATATATATTATTTCTCTCCAAACATTTAAACCCGATTCATCATTCCTCTACAGTATTTCTAAGGCCTTGATTAATGAATATTTATTTAATAAATATACATCAATAAACTAATATCTAATAAATAAATAAATATTATATTCACTAAATAGAAAATAAATATATATTAAATATTCTACTCACAAAAATTCCCTAGAATAACTAGTAACTAAATATTTGTGATCCAAAACATATGAATAATTATTAAACCATGTGAAAGAAATGTATATATTAGGCATATTAAATAATAAATAATATATAATATTTAACCAATGTTTTAGATACAGTTTATATGACCCTCTAGGCCTCTTTATCTGTGGCATTAAGAAAACCTACCGAAATTCCATGGATAACACCTAATAACACTACAAAAACTCAAAGAGAAATAAAATTATGTCACAATGACATACAAACACATATTAATTAATTCTATGAAATATAATATATTTATCACGATACATGTAATCAAGAAGGTGACATGATGGTGTTATCATCCTCTATCCTTCATATATCTTTGCTTTCAATTATGAAAATTAATCTTCTCATAGAACTCCATGATCATGGATTTATTTAGGCTATTTCATTCCATCCAAAGCACCTAATATATCATCATTTACTAGAGAATAAAAGGGTTTAATTATTTCTCATTTTATTCATTTATGCATTATCAATCATGGAACACTCAACATGTCCAACCTCACTCTGAACACATGTCATCATGAAATATGTAAACAAATCAATGTAAAAGACTAATAATATATATTCATATTAATCATAATGTTTAAGGATCAATAAACACATCCTCAGATAGGAATATTGGATGACAAATATAAATGTGGATTTCCTACTAGTTGTTCGGGTCCTCATAATATATTACACTAGAAATTACCTAGGTAATATACCATATAAAATTACCTAAAAGTACTATGATTCTCCAATCCTGATTTCCTATATAATTTTAATCCTTTAAAATGATATCATCGGTCTATATAACTTATATATTTTAGGAATAATTTTTTTGCACCTCTAGGTTCTCATCACATAGGGTAACTTTTATGACCTTTAAGTGTGACCATTACTCTTAGAACATTGTCACATTATATATCATACAGAAGAAAAAACAAGATGTGGTGATATGATTATTAATATTCAAAAAAATTAACACCAGAAATCATATTGTAAATTGATGTGGTTCGTTGGACACCTCCTCCAATGAAAACATCATTTCAAAATCATCTAAACTATCCATATCGAAAGATAAGTTGTCAAAAATATATGTCATGTCAAAATTAGTTCTCATTAATGGAACGAAATACTTCTCAATCATTAAAAACACCATTTGAAATAATGTACATATGGTTACACAAACAAATTTTATCATGAAATCCCCAATCTCAAACCTAAGAATATGTTATCCAATAGTAAAACTGTAATAAAGAGGAAGAAGAAAATTCATAATATCAAATCAGCTCAACATAAGTTCAGTTAATTGAAACCCTAGGAATCCATGGCTATTTGTAAAGAATAGAAACATGTAGAATATAATATTAGAATAATAAGGAGAATGGAATATCACATAACATTTATTTCCTAATAAAAAATTGAATTGAATCAAAAGGAATGGGAGGAGAGGTGAGAGGGTCGATATTTGTAGTCATGAAGGTTCATAATGATTAAATTCTTAGATATGGGTAATAAAAGCCCACATTTATTTTTCAATTAATCTTATAATTACTATTTTAAATAAACTATTTTAATAAATTCATAACGTAACCTTCCTTATCATGGTGTGAAACTCATTCCATGAAGCCAACACTATAGAAAAAATCAATGTTTGTGTAAGAATATTTACAATGTAATATTATTAAATCAAAATAAATTGAAAACTTCTTGTTATTTTAGATGTGATTGAATTTATTTTAAAAATAATCATAAATATGGTTCCATTTTTTATTGGATATAGGCCCTATCCCAAATTTTGTTGGTTAGATTGTGGACCATTATGTGGGAAATGGTTATTTGTGATTGAATCTATAATTTTGTCAAAAATAAAAATGTTTGCGATGCGAACCTCTTTCCTTACAAATAAAAATATTTTACATTAATGAAATCCCATTATCAAATAAAATTTTTTTAGGATGAAAATCACATTCTCTTATATATATTTTTTTGGAAGAGTAACTAATAGGTATTTATGGTGGGTGGAATTTGTGAGGGGGAGTTAAATCCATTTCAAATGAAATTTTAATTTCTTCTAAAAGTATTTATGATAGAAACTATTTTTGATGTGTTCTATAAAAAATAATCTAAACTATATGAGGCATCCCACCCCCATTCTTCCACCATGTGTTATGAACTCCTCCTTTGGTTTCTCTCTTGTTTCTCTCCATATAATATTTAATTTTTATAGATAATTTCCATAGAGACATCGTTATGAATGATTAAATATTTTTATTACTTTAAATTTTTATTTTTAAGGTATTTATTTTGAAAAACTTTCATTGTTAGTGTATTTAGTTAAGAGGAAAAAGAGAGATGATGTAGGTCTAAGAAGCACTTCATGAGAATGGAGATGAATAGGTATGAGCATGGAAATTATTAATTCTGCACTACCTGGGATCTCTACATCTTTCTAGAGGTCCACCATAGGTGAAATATTTTTCACCTTGTATTCTTATGTAGATACATCAATATTATTCATCTTTAGATTATGGTAAATGAAGGGTTTCATATCTGAATCTTGTATCTAGTCAGTGCCCCTTCGCTTCGTTTAAGAGTTCCTACTCTGAAAGGGTTATTAGGAAAAGATAATTTTCACAAGTCAATGCCAATATATATACCCTATCAGAATGATTCACTCAAGAAATATCACATTGATTTTGTGGCTGGTTATTTCTAAAGGCTAAAATCCATGGTGTCTCAAATACATAGTCTGGATAATTGATTTTTATTAAGGGTTCTCAAACTTGAGGTATTTCTCTTTAGGATGAGGATTCTTTCACATTGTTTTTCAATAAGATGATTATAGGATTTTTTTGTGGGCCTTAGGTTAATTATTCATAAATATTTGCATTATACATCATCATTAATAGAAAATGTATTTCTGTGTGTCATAGGTTTTGAATTCCTTTCATAGGTGCTGGTTGGTCTATATGGTCTAAACTGAATTCTATTGCATCCAAAAATTCTTCATGCTATTGATACTTCATTTGGAATTCGAAATCGACTGGAAAATGAAATTGAGTATGTTAGGTATGGAATTTTTTCTTGAATACGGGTGTAGATTGACTTTAGTTCCACTCTCAAAGATAATGTCATTCTTACCAGTCTTACTGATGATATTATCATTTATGTGGAGTATGATCAATGACCATAATTATCTTGTATTTTTAATTCTATTGGCCACATAGATAATAAATTTAGATGGAATCAAGATTGTGTGATTAAGGTAAATGAAAAAAAACATTTTGCTGCTTTTGACCAGTCATCCCTTGGTGCAGCCAATGTCTGAGGTAGATAAGGCCGGTCCCATGGTCTGCATGTGATGAGTTTTGTCCTTTATGGACATGGTAAGGGTTTAGTGTGAGCCAAAGGTGGTGATGCTTTATCTAATGATTTTTTTGATTCGGGATATGAACTCTTTCATAAGGAGAATCCTGTTATGGTTGGAATTAGAAGATCAATTATATTCATATTTTTAGACTTTGGAAGGGAAAACATAAGTTCTTCTCACTGACAGATGAGAAAAATGATATTTATTTCTCCCCCAATTAAATATCCTATCATTTATGGTATTAGGTTGCCTAATCAAGTGACGCTGCTTTCAATTTCAATGTTATGACCAACATGACTTTTGGTCTAGAGAGAATAAGTCATCTTCATCCAATATCATGTTGGACGATAAAGGCTTCCAACTAGTATCTATTCCGATATCCAGATCACCATATTTTGAGATTTGTTAGGCTATTGTAAATCCTTCAAGTGATAGTTCCTTAGAACCTTTAGAGATTTATATTTAGAGGGAATCATCTTCATCATGCAGGAGAGCTGGAAATGCATAGAAAGCACAAGGTACATCAAGAAAATTTATTCTACTAGTGGTCTCAAGTGGCCTTGCTAGCAAGAAGAATTTTGGATTCACAGATGAGGTGCACTTGGAAACATAAAACAATTTTTGCGTTATTCAATCATACAATGAGCATTTAGGGCAAGAAGATCTACCATTGAAAGACCTATAAGAAGATGTCCAACACCTTCTAAAGATTCTTCATCCTTCCAGTACTTAAGAGTGTGTGGGAAATATGGTGGGGTTTTACCCAACCCACTTCCCATATCGTATGAAGTCTGCATATGAATTGTTTGGGATGGTCTCAATCAAAGAATGTGAATCTTCATGAGAAATGAATTCCAAAACTCCCCCAGAGGATTGGGAAGGAGAAATGATTCCTCAAGGTATTGATGATGATTAAAAAAATGGTTTGAATTTCAAATTGAAGTGACTTTTCCCATAAGAGAATCAGACACCTCTTACTATTAGGGTTACCTTATAGTTTAGAACAATTATCTAAAAATGATGAAGATAGTGATCGAGCAAACTCGGAGATGGATTTTAGGGATCTCCTTTGGAAATATAGAAGCTACATTACTCAACATAGTTCCTCTAACTCATCATCAAATGATGAGCATGAACTGCCTCAAAGGAACAAATCAGGGCTGAGATGATGACATCCAACGTGTAGAGGTCGTCATCACAAGAATATAGGATCTAGAGGATGCGATAAGAGTTGATTTCTTACTTTTCTACACTTTGGGAATTTATGCTTTGTCACACCATATTTTTTTCTACATTTTGTTGTTTCTGTTCGTTTTATTAATAATTTTTTTTCCATTTTTTTGGCTTGCCATCTCACACTCAGACCTTTTTGTATAGTTTATTTAATTTTTTTACAAGTGATATTTTGATATTGTTTGAAGAAATTTGAAGTAATTGTTATTAATTAAATAAAATTAGTAGCTAATTGTAATAATTATCAATAATTATTAACAATTACTAAAAATTAATTAATAATTATTAATAAATTGTAAATTATAATTAAAAATTAACAATAATTTGTAAAAATTAATAATAATTATTAATACTTATGAAAAAATAGTAATAATTATCAATAATTAGTAATAATTATCAATAATAATCAATAATTAAAACTAACAAAGAATAATTAGTAATAATTTTCCAAAATCATACATAATAAATGTTACCAAAAATAAGTTAAAATTTATAAAAATTATAAATAATTATTAAGATTTATCAATAAATATTAATATTTAGAAATAATTTTAGGTAATTAGTAATGATTAACAATAATTTGTAACGATTAGTAGTAATTCAAATAAATCTTATTAATTAGTTATAAATATAAAAAATTAGTAATAATTATCCATAATAAGTAATAATTATCAATAATTTGTAACAATTATTATTAATTATCAATAATTAGTTGTAATTATGAATAATTGGAAGTAATTGTCAACAATTAGTAATTATTATCAACAATTAGTAATGATTTCCAATAATTAGTAATAATTAGAAATAAATGAAAATAATTAGTAATAATTAGTAATAAATACCAATAAATTTTTATTACCAGTCATAATTAGTTATAAATAATATTGATTGACAAATAATTACCAATATTTAACAATAACTAACAACGATTAGTAATAATTAGTCATAATTACCTATAATTAATAATAATTGATCATAATCACCGATAATTATTCACAATTACAGATAATTAACATTTATTATGAATAATTGGCAATAATTTGTAATAATTGGTTGTAATTAGTAATAATTAATAATAATTAAAAATAAATACAAATAAATTGTAATAATTAAAAATAATTAGTAATTAGTCGAAATAGTTCAAAATTATTACAAATTATTACAAAATAATTAATAATAAATTGTAAAATTTTGTAAAAACTAATAATAATTAAAAAAATGGTAACAATTGCCAATAATTACAAAATAATTACTAATAAATACAAAAAATTACAAAACATTTGTAATAATTCGTAATAATTTAAAATAATTTGTAATATTTAATAATAATTACCAATAATCAATAAAAAATACCAATAATTTGTAATAATTGTTAATAATAACCAATAATTAGTAATAACTGGTAAAAATTAGAAATAATTAACAATAATTAGTAATAATAAAATACGATATGTAATAATTAAAAATAATTAAAAATTATATGTAAAAATTACAAATAATTAGAAGTACTAACAAATAATTACCAACAAATTGTAATAATTAGTAATAATTAATGAAATTTTGTAACAATTGCAAATAAATGAAAATAATTAATAATAATTAAAGAAAATAAATAAAAATTAGTAGTTATTAGTAGTAGTTAGTAATAATAATTAATAATTACAAATAATTAGCTATTATTGAAATGTATTGAAAATAATTACCAATAATTGGTTATAATTACAAAAAATTGTTAATAATTAGGAATATTTACATATAATAACAAATAATTAGTAATAACTAGTAATAATTGGTCCTAATTTGTAACAATTATTGATAATTAATAAAATTTAATCATAATTACCAATAATGAGTAATAATTTTCCATAATTAGTTATAATAACCAAAAGAATAGTAATAATTTCTAATATTTGTTAATAATTAGTAATAATTATTGAAAATTGGTAATAGTGGAAGATAATTATCTTTAATTAGTTATAATTAATGTAAATTAGTAATTTTAAATAATAATTACTAAAAATAAATAATTAGTCATAATTAACAATAATTTATAATAATTAGATAAAATTAGTAATAATTAGTACTAATTATCAAAAACTAGTCATAATGGGAGATAATTATTAATGATAGTTAACAATTTTTACAATTAAAAATTATTGAAAATAATTAGTAACAACTACCAATAATTAGTAACAATTATCAATGATTATTAATAGTTAAAAAATTTATAGTTAGTAATAAATAACAACAAATAATAATAATTAAAAATATTTTGTAATAATAATTAATAATAATAAAACAATAGTAACAATTAGAAGTGATTAACAATAATTAGTTATAAATAGAAAATAATTACTGATATTAACTAAAAATTAGTAATTTTTTATGAAAATTACTATCAATAAATAATTAATAATAATAATTTCTTTTTATAACCAATAATAGGTAATGATTATGAATAATTGGTGAAAACCACAAATATTTAGTAATAATTAGTTAAAATTACCGAGAAGTTTCGATAATTACAAATAATTATCAATACATTAAACTAATTACCAATATTTTCCATTAATAATCAACAATTTCAATAATTTACAATTAATTAGTGATAATTAGTAATAATTAGTCATAATTAATGAAAATAAGGGAAATTTTCCGATAATTGGTAATAATTAATGATAAAGGTTAATAATTACGAATAATTAGTAATTATTAGTAATATCTATAAAAAATGGGTAGTAATTACGAATAAGTGATGACAATTAGTAATAATTTGAAACAGTTTCTGAAACATGGTATTAATTTCAAATAATTTGAAATATTTTTTAATAATTCATATTAATTAATAAAAAAATTAATAAATCATTAAATTTACTATTATAATTTAGTTATTAATAATTTCTGATAGTTAGTAGTAATTACTAATAATTAACGATATTTGATAATAGTTTCACGTAATTTTAATTTTCATAATTTTTTTATTTTTTTCATAGTTCATCCAATACTTTTATTAGAATAATAAACGTTATATATATTTTTTATTTTTTGGTGAAAAATAGAACAAGGTAGAAGACCAAAATTTTTATTACAAGATCATTATTTGGTATATCATCACAGAAATCCAAGCTGTTATTTCATAAATCTTGAATATATAGAGTGTGTAGAAATTTTGGAATCTTTTAAATAATGAAAAATAAAATGTTTTTACATGATAAGATTATGATTCCTTTTATGAAATATGATATGAGTATATTTGAATCATTTAATATTGTTGGGATTCATCTATTGTGTTTCCATTTTTAGAAAAATTATGTTTTTTATATCAACATATTGAATGATATTCATGATAAGAAAAAAATAATTTAGTTCAAGATATGTCATGGTCTCAAACATTAGTATTATAGGATTTTGGTCCATATTTTCAAAAAACATAAAATCATAATGATGAGTCAACTCCAAATTTAGAGCCATGTAAATTGTTTGAGTTATAAGAGTCTATTGATGATGCTATATATCTCAGTTCAAAGATAATTAAATTTTAGTTATTGCTAAATTTATTACTGTTAAATTAGATAATTGAATTAAAAATAGTTTTTGTTATCGAATAGTTTCTTTGTTTGAATCTCTTTTATGATGGAGAAATGTCTGTCTTATATGTTTTAATGAAAGGCAGAGGTTTTCCCATAATTTAAGTATTGGTTATCAAAATATCCATGCATGTTTAAATGATTGCATCCAATATTTTTGTGAAAATGAGTTGTTAGTAAATTTTTGTTCATGTGCATAATAAAGTAATGTAATATCACATCATGTTAATTCTATATTGTTTCACATTTAATAGTTTTTATATTTTTTTCTTACAACTATATTGTAGTGTTGATTTATGTCTCATAACACAACATCATTGATAATGTGGCACACATCCAACATTTTCACTTTTAAAAGAATTAATTATATCTGTGATGGTAATTCATGGAATCATTTTGATCAAGTGATTTCATCATTTCCTTTAGACTGTATTAATTTTTGATTGAGTATTTTTATTGTTGGTTTTTCTCCCTTTTGTGTTTATAGTATTAAAAAATCATTTTTTCTGCTCTTTATAACATCCAGAAACATAGCTCCCTGTATTTTGATGAATGAAACATATTTTTTTATCCTTAATAATTCTATGACATCAAATAAAACATTATAGTTTCTTTGAATCCATTTATTGATGTGTTAAAATTATTGAGGTGTAGTTGTGTGTACATTTGTGATGTTATTGAAAAATAGAATTTGATAATGAAAGTCGCTTTGATTTGAATAATTAGAGGATTCCTATAATATTGTATGATATCTAGTTGGGGTACACATAGTCTAATATCATGTTAAAACAATATGAGTAAAAATGTGTTTATTCCGGTCATTGAATGAAACCTTTTTTTATTTTTATTGTATATTTCTTCATATAGACCATCATTTCTGGAAGAACAAAAATACTTTAAAAAATTATACAATTGAAAAAGATAGATCCCTAATAATGATATAACATATTTATTTAAAACAAATTTCTCTTCCTTACAACCTATTACATTTTAACTATTTATAAACCAACAAAAATAGATATCTTTGGGAAATATCACAATTGGATAAAAATCGAATATTATTTTGGATATTATTTATTAGTATGAATTTTTGGTTCATCACATATTAGATTTAAAAAATATTAAGATGAATTAATTTGAAAAAAATATTTTATATAGATTTGTAAACACCTAGTAATTCTAAAGATAAAATTAATTTCATTATTAGATCATTCCAAAATTTGAAGGCATTCTGAACATGAGTTTGAAAATGAAAAATCATAGAAGTTACTAAATTAAAAAGTATCTTTCACAGTTTCTAAAGAAATTTATATATTATTTAATCAGGTGATTTTGGGTTTTAGGTAACTAAATAGTTATGTTTCTAATTTGGCATGATAATTCAGAAATGGTTATTTTACTACATTAAATTTTTTTATTTCAATGTTATAATGGAAATACATCGACTAATTATCCTTTTAAGTCTGTTAAATTATTCAATTTTGGATTCCTTGAAATAAATATCATATTTTTATGATTAATTTGTACAGTGATAGGGGAATGTGATTCCTTTAGTATGCTAAAAATATATATTGTTGTAAATTTTTGTAAACTAAGAAAAAATTTCTAGAATTATTTGATTCAATTGAACATTTAATATTACATTTTATATGGGAATTAAAATTAGGAGGATGAGAATAGTACCAATAGATATACCTATATTATATAATCATGCCATAATTAATGAAAATGTACATAAAAAGAACTATTTAATGATTAAATTTCTTAATAATATCTGTAAGATGAAATTTTATTTTTCTCCCCTCACTATTTAAAAACAAAATATATTTTTAATGATAACAAAATGGTCCATAATGAGGGAAATGTTGAAAATTAATAGAAACACAATGATCATACATATGTTCTACTCAGTTACAATGAAATGACACAATTTTTACAATGAGTACTAATTTCATCTATTATTTATATTTAAAGAATCTAATATTATTTCATTAGTAGATTATATGATGATTAATTCAATAGATATATCCCATAAA
Organism: Viscum album; assembly: GCA_963277665.1. Taxonomy (NCBI): domain Eukaryota; kingdom Viridiplantae; phylum Streptophyta; class Magnoliopsida; order Santalales; family Viscaceae; genus Viscum; species Viscum album. The sequence goes on from OY728126.1 coordinate 1,105,748,774, forward strand.
TTATACCTACTCATATTAAAGAAAATTTGAAATTTAATTTTTCTTATTGGTCTTGAAGACAAGTTAAGTTAAGTTTTTTATTTGAATATAAAAAATTAAATTTTTTATTTGTTATACTATTATTTTTTAAAATTTTGTTGGTATCACAACATAAATATAATATTACTAATCTATTATGTTTATTGAGTAACTTATGATCCAAATTGGATAAATATTATATTACATATGTGGTGTATGATTTTTTTATTTCATACACAAGTATATAATGAATCAAGAAAATAATGAATAGTGGTGTTTTCTTAAAAACATGTAATAATATTGAAAATTAAGCTCACTTTTAGGGCTTACTAGAGAAAACAATTGAGTTGTGTTATCTCGAATAGAATTATGTTACAATGTATAATATTAATTGTTAGATTTTCATATATTCTTGTGTGCTCATCCACAATGTAGAAATATTAACAGTAAATATAAAATATTTATTATAGTAAATGAACAATTTATGTTGGATCACCAATATTATTAAATTAATTATGAAATGTATTGTATTTTATAAGAGATTAAGTTACCGGATGAGGCATTACTATAATGAGATTCTATGAAAATAATTTTATGAAAAGTGAGAGGGTATTTTTTGAAGTGAAAAGAATTGAAATTTTCCATGAGATAACTCCAAATAAATATTTTACATGATGAAATAAAAATATCTATGATGACACCCTAAAGTTTTTGGTTGATGTTGTTTATAATGTTAATGATGTAACAAATGAATATGGAAGAGAAAGAGAAGGTAAATCTAGAGATCCTATTGAAATTGATAATGATCAAGAGGAAGATAATGATATCGACACAATCCAACAATAATATGATAACGAAGATTAAGAATTACACAATAACAGGAGAATTATATTCATCATTAATATGTATTACATGGTTTCATTTATTTTTACTAAACATTCATTACATGTTTCAGATGGATGGTGATGATTTTTATGAGATGTTCCATGACCTTAAATATTCTTTACTTCATGGTGGCTAGAATGATGCCTCATCATCCAAACCATAGGTTTTTTACATTAAATCATCAAATCATATAGTTTTTAGTCTAGAATGATTGATGATTACCATCCTTATTCATAGGAGGAGACCACTTCTTGATTTCAATCCAAGCATGTTAATTTATGTTTAGTTGTTAAATTTATTTTATTTTCATATATTATAATTAATTATCATTAATTTATTCATGCACTAGTTATTTGATTATTTTTTGTTTTTACTCATAGTTTTCCACAAATAGTTGTTGGAATGAGGGTGGAATTCTATAGGATTATTTTTCTGGAATATGGGTGATGGGAGATTAGATTCCTATTGATATGTGTTATCTCATGTTTTCTCATTGGATGGTACATAAATAAATAATACATATTGTTTTAAAAAATAATTTATTAACTTGCAATTATTTCTTATTTGATTGATTTATATTATCCCATTGAAGATTGAATGAGATAAACTATAAAAAAGACATTGTAGATATGTATTCATATGAATTATAATTTTTTAAATAAAATATGAGAAACTGATCCCTGGAAAAATTTGGGAAATGTATTTTATCAGCCTCACTGTAGCAACAAATCTGATTTCATGTCATATCATGTTTGGGATGGATAAATCTCTTACTAGATTGGAGATATTATTTAGATTAGATCAACATCAGGACGAAATTACTAAGTGAGACCGGAGGTCATTCATAGATATATTAGTCTTACATTTAGTATTCACCAATTTCATAAAGAGAGTAATTTTAATTAATAATTTATATATAATTTAAATCTGTTTTTTTACTGAAAAGGTTCAGGAACTAGAAAATGCAACCCCAACAATTTTTTAAGTAAAATATAAGATAAAAGATATGGCATTGTATAGAATTTTAAAATATATATAGTGGTTCACACAATTCATTTCCTTGTAGAACAAGGGTTAATAATAATCAAGGATCATGAAGGACCACGTCAAGCTCATATCTAAAATTACCCTCTTTGAAAAATTATTCATAAATTAGTTGACATCTATATTTTCTTGTGATACCATTCGGTTGATATGGATAATATTGCATATATATTTTATCTTGTATGATAACACATTCGGTGGAACATTCCTGGTCTTGGCCCTCAAATATTATATGGGTTGTATTGAATTTGTTCCAATCTATATGTAGTTATACTCATGGTGAAAAACATTCTTGTTATCTTGGATGATGGACCAAAGTTCATATTAATAATCTATTCCATTACAAATGTAATGAGATATGATTCCATTGACAAAACCATGACGGGTATGGAAGACACCACTGATCCTTGAGGGGCCTAGAATTTTATATTCTACACCACCAATGTTCACCTGGATATATTGACTAATCCGAGGAATTAGGTGAACATATATCAAGATAAGATTTCTTCTTTCACTAACATACACACCAAAAATCCTTATTATGTTGAGTTCTGAATGATAATTTAATATGGAAACTTTATGAACACGATAAGTATTGAATATGTCATAGTGAATTTAAATTATCCAATCATTTTGATATGGAGAGGATTATTGAAGATGATTTTATTTTTGGTTTTCCTGATGTATGATATGGTAGATCTGGTGGCTGCGAGTTGTAGGTTTCCAACCTTTTCACTGTGTACAACCACTGTGATAGAGGTCAAATAGCTCTAAAATTATTTTACCCTATAGATGTTGATGAAATAAAATCTCTACATGTAATCCTAGAGTTTTGACATAATGGTGGAACTATAAAAATATAGTTAATATTATCTATATCCCCCGTGTAAAGGTGTTAGAATGGGAAAATTTGGATCCTGGCCATTTACATGTAATAATGGGGACGCAACCTACCTCTCTAGATTTTTTAGTAGATCAATAGTATTATATGCTATATGAAAAAAGACATGAATTTGAGTATTAATAGAGGGGTACTGGATTTTTCTTCATATTTTAATTTTTATATGTATATGGAATTGAATTTGTTGTTTTTTTGGAGTCCATATGATATTAACCCTATCCATTAGGGTGTACCTCATCAACATTATATATTTATGTGGTGGGAAAATTACATCATGGATAGTGCTAGTAGATATATAATCAATAATGGAGAGGTGTCTTTTATTAGTATAGACTATCACACTTTTGCCCAGGGGCATGTCAATGCAGGGGATAGTTTAGTAATTGAGGTTGAACTGCATGTATACAAGATATTTATAATTTCCCATTATATCATTTAGGTTTTTCTTAATTGAAGGCCATACTAATAAGGAAAGGTAATACTTATACTCCTTAAAAACCCATAATGTGAACATATTGGACACAAACACAAGATAAAACTCATTATAGGTCAAAACCTTCAAGCTAAATTTGGTAAGAAAGAAATCATTTAAAAAACATATGATATTTAATACCAAGGAACCCCATATCTATGGGTTTGATGAAATCCTCCATTCCACGGTAATTATTTTTCATACATGGGTGGATCTCCTCTAAATGAAATTTCTAACTATGCTTTGAAGATTCTTGATGATACTTATAGGTCATCTATACAAGAATAAAGTATTTAAAAAATTAGAGGTGATTATCGTGTTTACCAAGTAAACTCTCCCTGTTTGGGACATAAATTTTTCCTTCTACCTAGTTAACAAGTTATTTTTTTGGAACAAATGTCCTTGAGGTAACAATGTCTGACATTACCACAAAATAATGTTATGTTAATTATGTAAATGGAAGGCCCTTCCTTTTCACACCAATTTTTCTAGAAATTTTATTTTTCCTTGTCACTGAGATATCGTTTCCAATAATTATGAGGGATTTATTCAATCTAATAGTTTTCCCAGCCACTTCCTCATAGTGTCTAATAACAAAATTTATAGAATATAAGGTTTTTTGTAGGCCATCCCAAGGTGTAAAACATCATCAACATAAAGACGGTGACATGGACTGAACATAACTCTATCATACATTATCCATTTGTAAATTATAATATTGACAAGGTCATTAATATATCGTCTCATATAATCTTGAACCATGGAAAAAATTATGTTCTCAAAGAGGACCTCCTTTCCTGGAATCTTAAACCATTGTAATAAGCCTCTAGGGATCCATTTATTATAATGGAATTACATTAAGAGATAAGAGTGGTGTTGATTTGTCTAATATAAATAGTGGAGAATCCATATTTACATGGATATCTATAATTAATATCTATTTTATGGAGTAAAAATATAGAGTGATTTCAATTTTTAGTAATGGATTCCAAATTTTTTACTTATTCATTAGGTTGAATCATTTTTATGTTGTGAAAAGATAGTTTTGGATTCTCATTTTAGGAAAAAACTAACCTAATTTGGGGTGATGATATCTATAACCAGCATCCCAATGTGGCCATATTCCTTTTGATAATGATTTTTGGTATAGTGTTCCCAATTTCAAATGTTGTAAAGTCCCAGATATAATTTGAATTATTCTTCATAGGTATACGGTGAAATAAAGTTGGTGTTGATACCATAAGGAAAATATGCATGATTTAGGAATTATATTGGGTCATTCATCACCTAATCATGGATGATTTCTAAGTATAACATGAATTATTTATCAGTAGACACATCAAGAACAACAACATTGAATATGTTGAGGAAGAGGAGTGTTATCTTAACTTACTAATCAAAAGGTGGGAAGAATATAATATAATTTTGTGATCCTAAATGCATTTTGATTTGTTATCAATAATCATGTGGTTGTATTCAATCCCATCATCATAGTGATGCCTTTTAATGTAGTCAACTACTTCATTGAAGATTCCTTTTTTAGATGTGAAAAGACATCCATTTGTTATTAGGGAATTTATTCCTCCCCTGACTCTTTCATTATTAATGCACATGATTGAAGAGTTTAGAATTTCTATCATCATATTATATTCATATTTGATTCATTTGATTTCTTGTCACCCTCTCTTAAATTTTCTAGAGGTCATCTAGCTTGGAGTGGGATTACAGTTCCTCTATAGATGGAGTGTCAGGGATATGATTTTTGATTAGGAATAATTAAAGGGTATTTTTATTAGCTATAATTCCATCATCCAACCAATAAAATATTCTTTACTTCACTTCCTCAAGGGTCCTTTTATAATTTCCAGCTTATTAGTAACTGCCTAAAATGGCCTACTACGGGAACCCATTATCTAGGCCTCTTGAATAGTTTCCCTATATCCTAGACTGGGAATAAAAGCATTATTTAATATGAAAGATATTATATATTGCCTTTATAGCTATATGATAATATAAATAATTATGGGATTGTGGTTTTAGTGATACTTAGGAAGGATGAAGCTAGAGACCTCTGTACCCACCCCTCTGTCATCAATTTGGACAAGGAATTTATCTATCTTACATGCATGCCTTCTATTAAGGATGTATCTTTTCTATGTAAATTCAATATATTGTAATAAGGACCTCAATAAGATTGAATTTATCAACACACATTTAAATCCCATGTGTGGAAAACCCACAAATGTTGGATCCAATTTTCTCACTAATCCTCATGATAGTATTTTAATCCCCAAGAATAATCCATTTGTGATTCATTTATATAGAAACCATTCCCAAATCGTTCCATAGATCTTTTATATTTATGTAAGAGGTGGATAAAAGTATGAGGGAGATATTAATCATATATCATTGTAATGATGGGGGAATCAAGATTCATTATGAACATTTACTGCATGATATAAACTACATACTTCCATTCTATAGCACACAAAATTAATCCATGTCACTATTATTAGAGATCCAGGAGACATATCGATGTCAACGTGATTTATAATTTTATTCTTTACACTTTTAAACCTCATATTTGGAATATTAAGTCCAATTATTGCAGGATTTTAGGTCATAATGAGATGTTTAAGGGTTATGTCCATGGGAGAATTCCAAATCCCATGATAGATTCCTAATTTTGGGGCTACAACAACTTTTTTATTAAAAAGGGTCATATATTTTGGGTTTAGGAGACCCATTACATATCCCATAGGCCTAGAATGAATTAAATCCCCTTACATGGCCCAAAAGGTCTATATTTTTAGCATAAAGGCTCTCCATTCTATGTAATGTCTATGTGATCCTTCTTCAACTACCCTTATATTTGTTTTTCTTTCTTCCCTTAGGGGGTGTTTCATTTCCAACTAGATTACCACAATCATCAGCTTCAGTAGTCACATTTTGGGTGTGTTCAAGTGGGAAAAATTACCAATATCCTCAACCCAAAAAACACTTCTTGGAGGGGTGAAATTGATATTGGATTTTACTACATCATTATGTCATCCTTATGATTCCATCTTCTATTGGATTGTTAGGAACATACATGTATAAATGTGGTGTCCAAATCAACCTGATTGTCTCAACTTGGAGACTATTTTTCCTTCATAGAAGCTTGTCTGAAAGTGGGGTTATCATGAATACACTGTTGTGAATTTCTAATAGGGGTCACCTATAGTTCCAAATGACCAATGGCCATATCATTCATGCATTGGGATCCCTCATGTATGTTCGATCTGGTCTAAATGGCTCAACATGTGCTTTAAATACATATCGACTTCATATCCATATTATCCAATACATATGATATGGGTTCATCTTTCCATCACTCATGTTTGATCCCATTAGTGTTCACCTCAAGTGATAAGGATCCAGAAAATCTATTAGCTGAGCATTGAGTTCCATTATCTGAGTCCATACCAACTCATAATGTATCCTACCAGTTCATATTAGCTTTCCCCTTGTTAGTGTCCATCAAATTTTTGTCCTTCAAAAGTAGGTCCTCTATAGAGGGGATAATCTCTTATTGAGATTAATGGTATTTTTAACCACCAAAAATTCAAAAATTCAAATTAGATCAATAACTTTATTGTCTACACCCTTTATCATGATTTCGGGATATTTGGAATTCTATACAGCATATTTGGATCCATAGGGGTCTTCTACTTAGATATTACCTTCACTCCATCCACTTTTATTAGTCTATTTCTTCAATAAAAATTGGAATACTCAGGCTCTGTATTTTTATTGAAACCAAAAGATAAAAACATACCTTTTTATTTTCTATTTTATTAGGCACAACCATTTTGGCCCCTTGTTTTGTAGAAAATGCATTTACATTTCCTATTTCACTCAGAGAATATGTGGCCAATGAAATTGTAATTTAATATTAATTTTAGAATCCTCCCATATTGTCTCTAAATTTAAATGTTATCATATTTGGGTTTTTGTACCAATTATTAATCTAGGGTGGTATACATTTCAACATCTAGTAGAATCAGATCATATTTCCCAGATCATGGGTTTTCAGATTTTCTATCCACATTTAATGGGTTTCTCACTCGAGAGGCTATGTCCCTAAGGATCTTTGAGTTCCAATACATCTAATTTAACATAAAAATGTTGATTCAAACCCTTGTGTGGGAGTTCCTAACATTTCATGGATCAAAATTTTGATACCATCCTGGAATTAAAAAATGTGTTTCAAGGAGGCCAACACAAAACTTCATGCCCTCCTTTTTAAATCATATGAGAGGATGAATGAATGACAGTAGCATCACCCTATAACCATCACCTTCTAATCATTAATTTTCCAAATATCCACAATCCTTTGAGTAAGGTCACTGATTTGTTAGTGCCTCTCAACTTTCAAATTCTGAACCCCCTAAATTATTAATTAATTTCATAGATTCAATCATTCTTAAAATGCATCCTAGTTGGATGATATGTACGTTGTGTTCCCATTATTTATGACCCATACTTGGGATGGGATGTATAAATACGGGAATGTGATATTGGTGGATTAGTTTATCACTTCCATGAATCTATTCCCTATAAAATATGCTTCAGGGGGAACACTCAACCTCATTGCGACTGTATCTCACAAAAAAATAAAAATGATCATTGTGTATAACATGATAAAGTTGAGTGAAGTTCAGAATTTTTTAGACATGATTTTTAATGATTTCATTCCTCATATTATATTCTTGATATGTAGGTGAAGTTTTTCAATTTTCCCGCCCTTACTCTTTCATCATCATATAATCATTTTAGTATCCGGATGTTATGGATTTCAACGTTTTTAAGGAGATATACACTAATACTACAACTAGAGATATTAACCTAGGATGAAAATATCATATTGTGGTCAATATATATTTTTTATTTTTAAAATCAATTGAAATTAATGTTTTAGCTATTTTAATTTCAAATCGCATTTGAATGAATCATATGAGGATATAACTTATCACAAAAATAATGGGTCTTAGGGTGAGACAATGGTTTTGTACCCCAATGTACTTGGTTTTGAGGAAGAAAATTAGATTTAGGTGACTTATTATGATATAAACAAAGGTCGAGTGGTTGGTATCAATTCTCAATTAATTCCTTCAAATTATTATGAAATAGTTACATGACCATTGTCCAACTCGGTGGGTTCACATATAGAGTCATTAACGCTATATGAAAAGTATTAATGAAAACTATGGGCTCAAAATATTATTATAATGATCATGTATAGAGTGAAGGAGGATCATTAGCATCAATGGAAGGAAAAACATCATGAGAAAATTATGGAGTACATTTAATGACTTTTTTGGGGTATAGAAAATGTTTACCCTCCACCATGGTCTCCAAATTTTCCACCACCTCCACTGTGATTCTTGATATATTTTTCTGAAAAAATATATTATGATTGTTTGGGATATAAAAAATATATTTAATTTTTATATTAATTCATATTTAAACATTTTTAAATAATTGGTTTTTTAAAATTTGTACAAAAAATTAAAATGAATCTTCAATTGTTTTGTTATTATATGTATGAGATGGATTATGATTTTTTCCATAATAGCTTATTTTGAATGATATATAATTTTATAAAAGTCTACTATTATTTACAAAAATATTATTCTGTCAAAAATGAAAAACATTCTATATGTGGTTATAATTTTTTTGTTACAGGACACACTTTAATCACAAAAAAAATTAACATGTTCCATTGTAAAAAAAGATATTTATATTAAATTTTCAGTCATTGGTAATTTGAAATGGGATTCAATAATAATTGAATCATACAAAATATCACCATTTCTAGTATTTTGATCCAATATCATGATTCATATATATTTTCTAGGTGTATCGGAAGCCTAGGAGGGAAAGTACCCCTCATTAATTTTTTCTATATTTAATGAAAATGATAGGATCTATGTGAGGATGAATGTCGTGATCCATTGGACTGAATAAAATAAATTAGACAAAAGGAATAAAAAACCTATAACCAGGAGAGAAAATCAACATATTTAAATATTATTAATTTAATTATATAAGAATAACCTCCAAGGTGATTCTTTATTATTTGATTTGTTTAGACAAATATCTAAAGGTGTAATGTATTTTTATTGTAGATATAGAGGGTAGATATCATTGAGTGGTTCTCCACATATGTGCCAAGTATCTTTGGATGTCACCGTAGGAGTCTCTGGGTGCTAGCATGGATGATCCTTGTGCTTTCAATGTCTAACTTTGATCACCTTGAGAGCTGCTTACAAAGTATTCTCTTCGATCTGGTGGAGGAGGGTCTCTCTCATTCTCGAGAAAATTCATAGAGATGTATAAACACTCTAGGATTGAAATATTTTCTCTAATTTATTATGTATGACCCAATTAAGCATCTATTATCTTGTCCTTGGATAATTATTAGAATAATATAACCAAGAATTGTCTCCCTAGGTTAATAATAAATAATCTTCACAAGTGTCTTTATTTATTTCATTAAAAATAGTGAATCCCAATGTCAAATAATAGAACAATTATTATAATCTTTTGATATGTTCTTAACATGTACGTTATAATGAAATATTATTCTATCAAATATTATTATTATTTATTATTATTTATAACTAGACAATTAATCTCATTCCACCATTCCACTTCAATATTTATTAATTATACCACTCATAATATATTACCTCGAATAACTAGTGATGAAATAAATATGATCAAAAATACATGAATAACTATTAAAGATAGAATAGGTATAAATTTTATTCAACATCTTAAAAAATAAATTATTTAAATATGATACTGGATAAACTTAGTGTGTGACCCAATAGGCCTCTTTTACAGTAGCATTAGGCAAACCTGTTTGAAGTCCAAAGTTAGTATCTAGAAACATGCCAAGCTACCCATAGAGAATGATGTTAATGACTATATAAAATGTTACGTAATATGAACTTTTACACTGTAATATAATCCATTTATCAACACGTCTTTAATCAATAATGTTTCATGAATGTTCCATAAAATTATATTCTTTAAATCTATTTATTTTAATTTCCATAAGTAGAGCTTGCCTATTGATCACCATGGACAAGGATTTATATTGGCTATATCATTTCCATCGAAGGTCCTGAAATATTATCTTCCATTAAATTATAAATGGATAAATACTTTCTCCCTTTATTAATTATTGTACTATTACTCATGACACATCCAATACATCCTACCTTTTCGTGAGAATTTATCATCATAGTTTTCATCAATACATCTAAGTGTTCGACTCATAATATCCATTAATAATAATCCTAATGTCCAAAGACTAATGCACAAGTCCAATAATAGGGAAATAAAATGATACTTATAAATGTGTATTTTAAACATTCAGGTCTCATTCTCATAATATCCTATTACATATCACCAAGTATGTACACCATGAGAATATTCCTCAAAGTCCTTTGAGTATGCACCCCTAATATACTATATCATTTTTGTCCCTAAAATTATATCATCTCACTATAGAATATATATTCAAGAATAATTTCAGGGAACTTCTAGGTTCCCATTATACTATTTATCTATTATAACCATTGATTGCGACACTTACTCTTTGAACATTATCACACACAGTGTTATGAAGAAGAACAATAATGAAATGATAAATAATTTATTAATATTCAAAATCATGAATATAAGTTACCACAAAGAAGAATATAATTTTGTCCTTGGGAACCAACTCCAACAGACTCCCACTGCACTAGATCCAACTACTGTCAACCAACATTCTGATAGCTCCCATGTGATACTCATGATTCTACTAAGAAAAGACTTCAGTATAGGGGACCACCATGTTTTCTTACATGGGTACTTTACTAACTAAAAATGAACCCCTTTGATAAAAATCCCATAAGATTTGATACTTTTGATGAATGTTCATTTTCGGTTGATTTTGTTGAATCTTTTACAAGTGCCACATCTATAGTATTATCACAATAAAATGAGATAAGCTTTTTACTACTAGGTACAACATCATCCTCCTAGAAGATGTTTTGAATCCAAATGGGTTCCTTGGCTGTATTAGAAGCAACTATGTACTTGGACTCCACTGTAGAATCATATAAAACTATATACTTTGAACTCTTCTTGCTCACTGATCCTCTATTGAGATAGAAAACATATCCAGATTGTGACATCAGATCATTCTAATATATTTGAAAACCAACATCAGAATACCCTCTAATGATAAGTTCCTCACCACCTCCATATACCAGGAACGTAACCCTATTATTCATAGAAACCTAAGGATAGTCTTAACAGCAGTCCAATGTTGTTCACCTGGATATATAAGATATCTAGCTATGATTTCCAATTCATAGGAAAAATAAATTCAAGTATATAACATTCCATAAATTATGGATCATATCGAAATATTTTATTGGATATTACTAATTATATAATTCTCTAATTGAATCTATGAAACATTTTCTTTGAACAATTTAAATGATGTAACACTAGACCCAATAACCTCTTGGATTTTTACAAACTAAATATTTTTAGTATCAGATCTATATATGTAATTTTTATTTGTCAAAGAAGCCTCTTGGATATAACATGAATGATCTGGATCCCTATAATGTAGACTTCTTAACTTAAGTCCTTCATGGAGAATAACTTGTTCAACCAGTCCTTAATAGTTTTTAAGATAAGTATGTTTTTCAAAAAAGTAAAATGTCGTTAATATACACTACTAGAATAACGGCTGCATTCCCACTTATCCTTTTGTAATCACACATATAATATTAATTTTCTAATGAAACCAAATTATTTTATTAATTCAACAAATCAAATGTTACAAGACACGGATTCATGATTCAATCCATAAATGGACCTCTGCTACTTGATAATCCATTTGGCATCACCTGGTGTCTCAAACCCTTCTTATTGTGTCATGAAAATATATTTCTAAAGGATCTCATTAAGTAATTATGTTTTAACATCCATATTCCAAATCTCATATTCACGGTAATCTTCTATGGAAAATATTATTATGATGGAATTAGACATGTAAAATAGCCAATATTTTTCATCGTTATTAATTAATTGATGTTATTTAAACCCTTTAGCCAATAGCCTAGTTTTATAGGAACATAGTTTACCTTCTATGCCCAGTTACCTCTTCAATACCCATTTACACCAAACTATATTTATATCAATTGGTTCATCAACCAGAACCCAAACATGGTTATAATACATGAAATCTATTTTATAATTTATAGTTTCTAGCCATCTTCCAGCTTTTGAGTCCTCTACTTCCCCCTTGTTGGATAGAGGGTTATCATTTTCCGACAATAATGAGTCTCCATCATCTATGACTAGAAAACCATATCTCACTTCTTCTCTTACCACTTGTACACTATTATGTATTACTTTTGTTTCAGGAACTACTTATTTTATTGGAAACTAAAGAACTTGTTCATATACAAACTCCTATGTATCATAAGCTTCAACTTCATCAAAGTAAATATATCCTCTACTATCCTTTCTGAGGATGTTCTCCCTTCTATAAAATATGTCTTATTTGGAAGCAATTAATTTCTTGTTTTAGGGGTTTTATAGGTAGTATCTTTTTTTTCTTGGAACACCCTATAAAGATACACATAATATCTGAGGGTGCTAGTTTTTTTCCTGAGAAATCCTTAAAAAACACTTCACATGCCCATACACATTTATGTGATAAAATAATCCTCTCTCCACTCCTTTTCCCTAGAATAGTTCAACTTTCATCTTTAGTTGGTACTCAGTTTAATGTGTATGCCTCAGTTTGAAATGAATATCCCCAAAATGATAACGAAAGATCGGCATGACTCATCCACAACATTACCATGTCCAACAAGGTATGGTTCCACATTTCAATAATACCATTACACTATGTTTAATAAGGTGTATTGAGTTGAGATAAAATACCAAACTCCCATAAAAATTTGATGAACTCTTAGTTTTGATATTGTCTACCTCAATGTGATTGGAGATTATTTATATTTTAACCAAGATGATTATCTACTTAATTATTAAATTCCATGAGTTTCTCGAGATACATGGACTTATACCTCATCATGTAGATATATTCATATCTAATCAAGTGATCAGTAAATTTTATGAATTAATAATATCCACCACTAGCCTATAGAAGAAATGACTCACACAAATCATTGGGTACCAATACAAGATTCTCAATGTCCATTTCACCCTATCAATTGATCGGTTGTTTGGTCATTTATTCTTTATAAATAGTCATGATATCTATCTAGCGGTTTTAGGTCATAGGATTCTAAATATCCGTGTTAAAAATTCTTTTTCAATGGCATCTCATTTACGTGACAAAGATGGTGATTCCACAACTATGTGTTATATGAGTCATGTGAACATGATTCGTTAACAATTATAGACAATTAGTTTTTATTAATTTAATACATACAGAATATAATTTAAAGGTTCCATTTCCTAACATATGATTTCTTTATTAAAGAATCAACATTTATTTCTAAAACTAAAAATAAAACCATATGTATCTAAACCAAATATAGAAATTGTGTTTTTTGTGACAATAGGTACACAATAAAAATCATGTAAAACTAAAATTATCTCGGTCAGAAATGAAAGGTGGTAGTCACTAATGGTAATGGGAATCTCAACAAGCACCATTGGAATCTTGTAGATCTACCTATCCAATGAAAATTATCCAAAATATAATTGGTTCATGCACTTGAATATAGGTGTGAGAACCAAAAGCTATATCTAATTCCCAATCTATTAGAATAGAAAGATGCCACTTGAAAATGAATTCACATTTGGATTTCTCTAGCCTCTAGGTGTAGTTGTTCTTATAGTTTCCTAACATACAACATGAAAAATGTACTCTCTCTTTTTTCTTCCCTCCCTTTGGATATTATTCTTCTTGTCCAAATGATTCTCGGGGGATTTAGACTGTTTATATATCTTAGGCCCCTTTTCCTTATCCTTACTATTCCAATTCACTATAAGGGGACTGTAGATTTTTCACACCCCATATCCTTATCCACTTGGTGAAACAAGGTTAGATGTTCTAATAGACTCATCTCATTGTTGATAATTTTATAATTCATAATAAAATTATAGAAATTCTTTGGTAGTGATGAATGTATGATATCTGTATGAAAATAATTCAGGAATTTAATCTCTAAGATGTCTAGATACTCAATATAGATGATAATATTAACTAAATTAGGCCCAACTTATGTAGACTCTCCATGTTTAGTCATGAAAAAAGCATCTAAGATCTCATATCTCTCTTGTCTCTCCTTATTTTGAGAGATACCCCAAAATTTAGACATCATGCTATAAGCATATGTTTCCTTATTGATTTTCAAAAGCTCGTTAGAAATGGATGATGGCATGAATGACTGAACAAATGTGTCATCATTCAAATTTTTCCCATTCATATAGAGGTCTTCATCACCCACCACATTTCTAGGAACATTTGGTAAAGGCTCTGCCAACATTTACAATTTCACATCATGGTGAAGGATGACTTGTCTTCTCCTTATCCACTCATAGAAATTAGTTCAAGTGTGAAGGGTTTCCTTATCGAGTATGGATTGCAGCAATTCTGTTGATGTCATTTTTATGTTGTTTCTACAAATAATATTACCATAATATTTGTACTTTTTTATACAATTTTAAAAAATAAATAAATATTATATTTATTTGTCTCCCACTATTTTATCAAAAACCATTATACTTCACCATTATCATTATAATATCGTATTGCACTGATATTCTAGTGGAAAGTATCCATATTACATTCTCATAAAACCAAATGTTTCTGGTCAAGAAACTCAAATCCTTTTAGAAAAGTATTCAGAATTCCAACTACATTAACTCGCAATTCCATGCTTCATTGATTGGACTCCCCAATAAAAAAATCCTTAAATTATATTTCCTAAACCTATGCCTCTCAGTTACACCAATTCCCACGTTGGTATTCAACCAATGATGCCAACCAAGTTATTTCAACTAAAATCCTAAAATTATTATTCCTTGATAATTGAAATCACTCCAACTTTGGTTGGTCATGTACTTTGAAATATGGATTGATTCTAACTGAATTAATGGATGGTTATACCTACAAAATCATATATTGAGCTATTTTACCATTTATACATAAATTTATATCTATTTTATTTATCACATGCTTGTTAATATTAAGTGGTTTTACTTAAGTGAATAACCATGTCTTTAGATAATATTTAGTCATAATATAGTTAATTTTTGTTCCAAAACTACATTTTTGTTATATCATAGATTTTATGATCGCGACAAAAAATCCATTATAAAATAACTTTGAAAAAAAAAATAAATTAAAGGGTATGCTCATGAACTTGTTATAATGGTTATCTTATCAAATGGTTGCTAAACTAACCACTTACATAGGGGATAAAGACCATGAACTAATTAGGTTAATGTTTTTATCATTCCACATGTCCACCATTTTATCTCCTTGAATTTTTTTCACCTCAACTTCTAACTAGAACTACCTCTACTATATTGGGATATTCATCTGTTACATACGATTTTACTTACACATAGTTAAGGGGTAAAATTGGGTTTATATAAAAGAAACCATGGGCAGACATTCCTTATATATTAATAATGAGAGAAGAAAAAAGGAAAACAATTCATTTTAATAACAAATTAAAAGGAATCCAATCACATTCGATGGTCTTGTTTATCTTATGATCATCTTCATGCATGAAAATATTTATGCATTTGAAAAAACTATATTTTAATTCATTAATATTCTTTATTTAAGATAAATCATCCTAGAATTTATTAATTATTATCTTTAATAAATTAATAATTTTTATATTAAAAATATTCCAAAATTTCCTTGAGAATCTCATTTATTATAGTTTTAAACAAGTTAATTATTTTATTTAAAATTGACTATGTACATAACATGTACCTTGGTGGTAACCAATGGAATACACATCCAAAACTACCCAGTATGCATTATACTTGTATACATTTAATTATTTTTGACATATACAATGATCACAGAATAATAAATTTAATACAAATCATGCAAAATATCTAGATCATGAATAATATGAAAATTCTAGTAAAACATTTATATATATATATATATATATATATCAAATCCTATCACATGGTGTGCCCTAGATTTATTCCCATATTCAAGTACATGTTTCATGGGGTACATAATAAAAAAATTTGAAATCTATGTATCTGGTAAAAGTACATGGCATGTAGATCTGATCTACACAACATGTACATTCATCAACATGTATCTGAAGTAAACTCATAGGGACACAGTGTGTAAGCAATACTTCCTAAATCATGCTGTTCAAGATGTGTCCAGTGGGACACGTGCCATGTCGACTCAATGTTACAGTATACCCAATCAGGTAGGATACGTATGGATTACATGGTCTGGACTAAACACAAATTGTACTACACAACATGACTTTTGGGCCACACAGTGTGTCGTCAGACTAACCGTGTGCTAGTTTGTCCTAATCAACATGTGGTGTAAAAATTAACTACATCACATGTGATTAATGAACATAGGTTTTGTAATAAGGAAACTACTAATGATCTATTGAACACAACTACACATTATGTAAATATAATTTCATGGAATGTACTATTGTGTTAACTGGATAGAATACATAGAACCTCTAAATGTTATCCTTGATATTATTTTAATCATTAAATTAATCATTTTTGTTGGATCTACATTAAACGATAGAAAAAAAGAAATATATCTTGTCATTCAAGTGAAAAAGAAACAATTAAACATGAATTAAAACAAAAAATTATAAATGCGAAAATATCCATTTTTTTTTAAATAATATTAAACAATAATATGCCACCTATGATAAAACTTTTAGGTTATGGTCATAAAAGAATCATGAGAGGAATGGTTCAAACGTTTAATTTTTTCCACATTAAATGACCTATCCGGGATCCATGCGATGATGAAAACTGTGATCCACAGAATTGAATCAAGGAAGTAATAAAATGAAGTAGAAATCCTTGAAACAAGAGATGTGATTAACATATTTTGTTTATAATTAATTTAATAATTTAAGAATTACCTCAGAGATGATTATTTCTTTTTTGATGCATTCAACAATAGATCTATTGATGTACCTTCGTTATGTTGTCTAGATCAATGGTAGATCTCCTCTAGTGATGATACCCACATTTTTACATATCTCCAGAAATCACCAAAGGAGTCTCTATGTTCTAGCATGGAAGATCGTTGTGTTTGTTAATTCCACCTTTGATCTCCTTGTGAACCACTTCCAAAGCGTTCTCCTTGATCTAATGGAGGAGGATCTATCTCATTCTCAAGAGCATTCATAGAGACGATTGAACTCTCTAGGATTGATATCCTTTCTTCAATTCATTATTAATGACACAATTATGAGTCACATAACATTCCCTTGGCTAATTAATAGAATAATATAACCAATAATTTATTTCACTAGGGTAATAAATATAATTTTCACAATTGACTATATTTATTTCATTAATACTTGAGAAAACCAATGTTAAATAATAAAAGAAATATTATTATTTCCTGACATTAACAAAACATTTTATTTATAATTAAATATTATTTAATAGGATAGTATTCAATATTATTATTTCTCACTGGACCATTAAATATTTCCCACTAATCCTTTTCAATATTTATTAATTTTTCATCTCACAATATATTATATCAAATAACTAGTGACAGAATAAATACGATCAGAAATACATGAATAATTTTTAAATATCAGCTAGGAATAATATTTATTCAACTTGTTAAATAATAAATTATTCAACTGATATATTAGAGACTCTTAGTTTGTGACCAAATAGGCCCCTTTTCTTATTGGAATTAGGTGAACCTATCTATTGTTAAAGGTCAGAATCTAACAACATGACTTTGAACTCATAAAGAATGAAATAAATGGCGCAATGACATATCACCTCATAAGAATGTTTACCATGTAATATAATTTCTTTATCACAATATCTTTCATCAAGAAGGTTACATACTAGTCCCATCAACATATATTCTTAGTATCTCAATATTTTTCTATCTGGAAATAGAAATTCCATATTGATCACCAATGAAATTAATTTATTTAGGATATATCATTTCTATGAAAGGTATTTAGGTATTATCTTCAATTAATGAATAGAATGGATAAATACTTTCTTTCATTATTCATTAATACAATATTTATCATGATGCATCCTACATATCCTACCTCTCTATGAATAGTTGTCATCCTAGTTTTCTTCAATACATCCTAGAGTGAAACTAATTATACCCATTAATAATAATATTATTTTATAAAGTTCAATACACACATTCAAGGATTTAAACATCCAATGACACATATAAATGTGGATTTCCTATTGCAGGGTCTCGTTTCTTAATAATATATTGTATATCACTAAGGGCGTAGACCAAAAGAAGGTGCCTCAGAGTCCTATGGGCCTCCCACCATATTACCTTTTATCATTAATTTACCTCAACTGATATCATCTAGATATAGAAGATATATTCATGAATAGTTACATTGAACATATGGGTTCTCATCATAGTAGGGATTTTCTATGATCTATTAGTGTGATAGTTACTCTTATTACATTATAACATATAATGTAATGAGAAAAAATCCTATATGAAAAGGAATTTAAAAATATTCAAAACCATGAATATAAGTTATCATAATGTTCAAAATAATTTGGTTCTAGGGCACCAACTCTAACATCATATTCTT
This sequence comes from Viscum album, assembly GCA_963277665.1. Classification (NCBI taxonomy): domain Eukaryota; kingdom Viridiplantae; phylum Streptophyta; class Magnoliopsida; order Santalales; family Viscaceae; genus Viscum; species Viscum album. The sequence continues at coordinate 1,105,767,981 of OY728126.1, forward strand.
ATGTTCACACAATGGCATGGAAACCCCATGTTGATAAGACTCCGTGATGTGGTTCTCAATTATAACCCCCCTACCATGGAATGATGCAAACCTATAAGGAATGTTCTCTTCCCTAAATTGATTATCTCAAAGGTGTGGATTCTTAAAACAAACTATAAGAATATATAAGATTTCCCCCACAACCCATACATATGTTCAGGACTAGGCGCCACCTCATCTGGTCGTGACCCCCACTCAATTTTTCATAGTGACTATGACCTTTATATAAGTGTGTACCCATATATAAGAGTACCACTAAAACTATTACATATAGGACATTACTATATATGAAAATCCCATACACTCATCATTCTATGATTCTATTTGTCCACAATGAGACTACTTCTTCCCGAATAAGGTCATAAAAACCCTTGCTATAAAATAAAGAACAATATGACGGTTTCACTTGCAGTGGAAGTGTCTTTGGTGGGTGTTATATTACAATTTATTTTAACATCAAGTTTTCCACAACCCCAATAAAAGATATTTTCATGTTAAATTTATAATTAATGAATTTTGATAGGATGAACTGAATAAATGGTCTAAAAAAATTATTCAATGGTGATTTTGATCGTATGAAACCGTATTCATTTTACAACAATCTTTCTTAGAAGATCCAAGTGTAAAATATCTCTAGTAGTGATAAAATGTGATATTTTGATATCTAAACAATTCTGATTGATTTTGAGGGGCTAGCACTATGAATAATTTTATTGTATTTTTTATCTTGATCCCTCAAGTTTCATCAGTCTTGAAGAGTTCATATCATTATTGGGAGGAATAGAGGAGGAAAATTTAATAGAGAGAAGTTTTTGTGTGAAATTATCCTCAAATATTGAAATTTCAATTGACCCTACTTAATAAAAACAAATATTTTTTTTATAAATACAGGGTTTAGGTTAAAATATTATTTAATTATTTATTAACCCTTAAATTTTCTAATAACTATTGAAAACCACATGCTATAGAATAATAATATAATATTATTGTTTTGTGTTGTGTACTGACTAGTACAGTAATAATTATAATTTTAAATGTTGTAAAATTAATATTTTTCAATAGATTCAGTCTTTGTAGTTTCTTTCTCGATATTTATTGAATACCCAAATTAACTTTTTATTCATGAATAAATATTTCAATCTAAAAATGAGTGAATAAATAAATATTCAATATTCAATAAAATAAAATAAATTGTTTTGTCCAAAATCCAATGGATGAATATTTAATTAATTTAAGTGATAAATAAAACATGAATTAATTTTTTCCATTTGTTATCATAATTATATTTATTCCATGAGTTAAATTCAATAATAATGTAATTTATAGCAATTGTAAACCTTAGTGTGTGCCCCTCTATAATTCTATCTCCATGGCATTTGGTATGCTTTCCTAATGTCTTAAATTATTTTATTAGATAATGAAACCCAAGAGAAATAACTTAACGTAACAATAAAGACAACTATGTACCAATTCATACTTTGTAATATAATCCCTTTGTCTCAATATCTCACAAAGAATGTTTCACAACTATTTCATCCACATATATTCATGACATATCATTATCTATTTATCTGAAATAAAATTCATCACACCATAGACATGAATTAAAAGTTGATATTATATTTCAATCAAATGTCCAAGATACAATCTTTCATTAAGGTGGAAGGGAAAAATATTTCACCAAATTATTAATTAACAACATGTTATTCATGATGCACTAAATGTGACCATCTTCTCCATGAACTATTATCATTATATTCTAAGAAATAAATCGAACTTCACTAGACAGAATAATTACTAGGTTTTTAAGGGTACGAGTACAAAAAAAAAACACACACTCTCTTATAAAACTTTGTGGGGAGGACATATCCCCCCCCCTTCCCACACAATAAGGGATAACCTAAAAATTTACACTCTAAATACTCTCATATCTATATCCTTGAAAGGAATGTAATGGTTACCTAGATCAAATCACATTGTGTGTTTTCCAAAATGAATGGGCCTCCCCTACAAGAAAACAATAGATAGGTCCATCTTCAATATGAAACACCATGTTGTTTCCACAGCCGACCACCAGACCCCCACCATCACCATGAGGTAGGGCTTTACTTGTCTCATCCACCACCTTTTGGTTGCGCAGTCTGCCTACACCGTTCCCAACATCCAACTCCATACATATACAATGTCAGAACTTTCCTCTCCTTTATCTGTTGTTGTACCATTGACCTTCATGTATACAACATTTACTGACACCTTTATTCATCGTCAGCCATAATATAAGGAAATAGGCCACCACCATTCTTTGTAGAGTGCTAGGGTTTACCACCATCATTTTCATCGTCAGGTACTAGAGAGAATGTTTCATATATCAATACCTACACCATTTATTTGCATCCCCATAACAAGAACGAACATCACCTATATCAAACCATAATTCATCCCATCAATACTACTTCATAGTATCACAATATATTTGGTGTCTTCTGACCCACTCCTACATCAATCCCACAGCCTACTGACCAGAGAGAGTTTCATCCCTAGCCATGCATCATCACATATTGAATCCACCCCCATCACCACTCCTCACTCCAACATCCACCAATATCCCGATCACCACATTCCCCCCAAGTCGGCTTCTATGAAAACCCATGCTTCTAACACACACCCTCTGTGAGGTAATAATACATCCCCAATTTTTTAATAGGGAGTTAACGGGTGAAGATAGGTTTTGATCTATCATCTCTCCATTTTTAAAGACTAAGGAACATTAAACACAGTCGTAGGTAAGAATATAATTTACCACCAAAACATGTGTAATTCCCACTAGACGGTCTATTCTCATAATCTCCCATATTAGAGATTTCCATGTTTGAACATCATGTGAAGAATTATCATCCTCTTATGAGTACTCGCACCTGACTGTCACATTATTTATGTCCCATCATAGAATTTTATCTTACAATAGAACTATATTTAAAAATATCATCATATATTTTAAGAAATTTCATCATACTGACAAACTAATATTACATTATAAATGTGGTAGACAATATAATACAATATCAAATGAAAAGTTATTTGTAATAACAATGATTATTTCAAAAGATATTCATACTAATATTAATTTCATTTAATTTACATATAATCCTATGTAAAATGTTTTTTTCTAGGGAAACAACTCCAAAATAACTACCACATACGCTAAATATAACTTCTAATTAAAAGTTAATACTCGCATATTAAATATACATCTAATAAGTATGGTTGTGGTTTCTTGGGCTACCTCATTTCCGTGGATAAATTTAGTTAATACACATGTTTTGGTGGTGAATCTCTTTACTGCAAATTTTACTAGGTTTAGAAAATACCTAATGAAATGATATAATCGAGTATCATCCTCTAGTTACCAGTTCATAATCATGACATCGTAACTAAATCCACAGTCACTACTAATCAAAAAATGATAAATTTATATATATTGGTATAATCCAAAATCAAAAAAATACATTACTATATTGTTTCATATGATACATCAGAAATATCAACATACTCTAAAATTATAAGTATAAAAACCAATGGATATAATATTTTTTTATTACATATTATTATAGTCTTATCAATAAAACATTATAAAATTTAAATAAATGAATATAAGTGTTCAATTACATTGATCATCAGTATTCCCACATCTCCAAATGCTAAAAACTAATATAATTCTAATTATCCAAATATGGCCTGATATTTTTAAATATAAGTCAATAAAATTATGTTGGATTTGTTTGACAATCACTTATTATGTTTTATGAATTTTTAATATCAAACATCAGTACATATCAGGTCATATGATATGAAATCCTACAATATAATCATATGAAAATATTTAATTCTCAATAATTACTTCCTATGCACATGCACATTCCAATAGTAGGATTGTACAAAAAAAATTATTCTTGAATTTTATCAACATGTAAATTTTATTTCCATCTTAATATATGTACAATGACTAGAGTAATATAACTTGTTTATCCATTTTTTATATATTGTTTCCCATAACATGGTTGATACTTGAAGTCAAACATGGAAAACATTAATTCTTTAATCTTAAAAAACTGTAAAGACACAAAAATTTATTTCACATTTTTCAACATATTTATCTTGAAAACAAATACAGCTTCAACTAACTAGTTATTGACACATGTCACTCATTCATTTAAATATTAATATCTTATGATGATTATGCATTATTTTTTATAAATGAAACTACGTAATCATCATATCTTATTAGAATTTATTGATGTCACCAACCCTTTTTAGTTATTTCTTTTATACATATAACATGGGGTATCTTTTTGGTCACAACATATATATATCACCCATAAGTATTCCTCTAAATGAGTTGGCCATGAAAATTAATATACCAATATGATAATTATAGAAATATTGTTTGATAAGTAGAATTAAAGAATGATTTAAGTCATAATGAGTGGTGAATTAGATTAGTTTCTTTTAAATATTGGGGGAATGTATCCTTTTTTTATTAAACCAAATAAACTCCTCTAATTTTTCTAGGAAAAGGGATACCATTACATGACTAGTAGACTTCTTGGATATTATGCTATTGAAAACTAGACCTGAAGGCCAAACCTTGTATATTTTGACCCTACATGCCTACCTGGTCCACACAATCTAGCAGGTCCACATGGCCCCCATCACATATCTCCTACCCAGCCATTATAGGTCATTAGGGACACCACCAAATTCAACTTCTCTTAGATACTCACCATTAGAATTAATCATTAGAATTATTAAAAATACAGAGACTCCAGATCCTGACACATCGATCCCATTAGCTGAATTTATACATACTCATCAACCATATAATATTACCATTTACTATTTATTTGTAATAATATTTACCCTGAAATAATAATATATATAACACTCAACACGGAGAACAAAAATTCCCTATTTGGTTATATATTCCTATACAGTATGTGTCTTTGTAACTTTTCCCCCCTCTAAGATCAATGAATTCCATTATCCCTATGACAACTCTTGTGCATCCAAATACATAACACATTAATGTTGAGTCTTCTCTTACTGTCTTTAATGTTATAGGCCTCCTATAAGAAAATATAGTTGATCTTGAAAATATGTCAATATCCTTATTGACCATGGTATTATTAACATAGATTCACCTTAGTATATTTATGTTCATTTGTAGCTATGAAAATATTTTTAAAAACAATTTTCATCCCACTCATGGTAGTATTGTAATGTCCCCAAATATGAAGCCACTAAACCAGTGCTTTGACCCATTTCATCGCATGAACTTCGACATGCCTCCCCATACACGAGAGATAACAGACTTGTATCGAGGGTCAAATAAGTCAGATGGGGAGACTAAACCCTCTTTATTAGAGTATGAAAAAACATATATAATATGAATCAAATAATGAAATAAATAAGATGAAAATAACAATAACCATTAATTATCACCCATTTCCCAAAACTAGTATAGGTCCACGACTAAAGAATATGTATACCATGTCATGTCTTGTAGTTCCAAGTGTAGTGAAAACCCAAAATAAATTAAAAATGAAGAATCCCCAAAATGTGTTTTGAAATAAAGTTTGGTCCCCTCCTACCTAAAAATATCATGCCCAATAAACTCTTTATCATTGGGTTCTTTCCAATGTCTTGTCGTTCAACCATGAAGTCTACACGGGTACCCAATGACACCCTAAGAAGGGTGTTAGTACAAATCAGTAGGCCACCACAGACTATTTCAACAAAATATATAGTCTAATAGATATTGTATTCATTGAATTAATAATGGGATGGTAAAATAAAGACAAACCATCCCACTCATCACAACTTTCACATAATGTATTTTTATCATTTAATTCATTTTCTAAGAGAAACATTTATAACACAAATGCCTATGTTGGTCAACCACTAAGATTAATGGAATAAAAAAGTTCCCCATCACTCTAGGGAAACCATTTCACGATTAATTTCATCAAAATACCTTGGATACTTAGTCAATGTAGTCACAACCAATAAAACTTTTATGGGTCTAGAGCCTTAATTAAACTCTATAACACATTCATTATAGGGATGGGGTTTGGAGCCTCCGACCAACCTGACCCATGGGAGGAACCTCTAACTAATACCCCACATACCACCAAACCATGTGCACAGTCGTTGTTAACCATTATTCATGTAAAAAATTTTATTGGATAATAAATAAATAATACAAAACCATTAACATTTAATGGTTCTATAAATACAAAAATCATCTGTATTCCTTACCAACTTACACATTTCTATGTATGACCACATGCCATTTAATACAATCACTTTGATTCATTTAACCCACTCATGATATTCCAAACAACCCATTATGTCTTATCACAACTAAGAAAAAATACCATAAAATCCCTTTCTCAATTTGTGTTACCATTTCACCATTCTACCATGTCTTTGCCTCATAACAATTCAATTCTATACTTCTGATCATAATTTATCATGTTCGGGGTGATGGCACACCCCATGGGTAGCCCTATAACTATTCTAGTTCACATTAACGCATCTCATATTGATCATGCAGCGTTCAATAAATTATTTATCCATCGAATTTATCATTTATCACTAAGGGAATCAAAAACAAAATAATAAGGGTACAACAGCACAATAACCTTCACATTTATCAAACACCAAGATAATGGGATATAATGTGTAAACTACTAACCTCGATTCAGAATAAGAAAACATTCTTAACCATTTCTGTTGACATGGATTTGAACACACCTTGAAACCCAAACCAACAATCTATATAGAAAATTTTGGTTTAGGGTTTTGAAAGAAGAATAACTACCACAAAACACTAATCTAAAACAAATTAAGAAAAGAGGAGTTCTAGAATCACCATGAGATTCGATTCACATCCAACAGAATTAGTAATGGACTAGAAATGGGGGAGATCAATGGATGGTGATTCTTTTGGAGATTTAATGCATCCCTAGTTTAGTAGGAGGAATAATGGAAAAAATCCTAATTTATATCACCTATTTCATAAGAGGGAAAATTGGTAAATTCTCACTTTCAACGGGGTGCGCATTTTGGCCACACGGTTAGGAAAACCATGTGCCAACTGTATGACACCCTCTATATAATATGGGGCTAGGTATCACAGTTAACTGGATATCTTATATAGTTTTAAAAGTTGTGCTCAGACTGTGTGGGATGGATCTTTCCAAAACTAAACGTTTTTTTCATTCCACCTTGCAAAAGTTTTTCAAATAATCCACCCCTCTTATAGACATGTAGGGTTTGGGTGAACAGTTACTACTAACTATGAACTAACCATAAAACATACACAAGATGGCCATTTTTAACTTTCATTTATGTCCCAAACCATAGATAACCCATGAGTATTTATACAAATTAGATAAATATTCCTTTAACCAAAATAATGATTCATAAACAAAAACATAATTCAGAACCTACTTCCAGAATGACTTGGATCTTACAACTTCCCCACCTTATAATGGATCATCCTCAATCCATATTGGAAATCATCACTGATCTTTCTATGAAAAGAGATCATACCACTAAGCCCGCATATCTATCTCCCTATCCTAGTTATCTTCTAAAATAGTACCATGTTTCCACAAAATTCAAACCAATGGTGTAGTCTGGCCCCGAAAAACATTCTTACAGTGATTCACTATGAGATATGAATGCTTCTCAAAGGAGGAATCAAACTCAATCTCAACACCATCAATATTAATTATGTGAGATGGGTTAGCATGATTCTATTTATGCTTTGACCAATGAAAAAAATCATACATACCATTGTACAACTATGGATGATCCAATTGGAATTCCATCTGTCCAATACACTCCACTATCTCAAACAGTCCCTCATACATAGGTACCAATTTACTATCCATATGAATTCAATGGGGACCCATCATTGGAGACAATTGGAGAAGCACATGATCTCCCACCATGAACTTGAGAGGTTTATGACGTCTATTTTCAAAGGCCTTCATCCTACTCGAATTCATAGCCATTGGATTAAAAATCAACGAAACATCTTCTGATGTCTTTTATATAAGACTCTATCCTAAAAATAGTAATTCCTCATCCTCCATCCAATATAGTAATGATCTTTTTAGCAAACTATAGATTGCCTCATATAGTGTCATCTAAATCATCACCTGGTAACTGTTGGTATTGGATAACTCTACAAGCACCATGTACTTCTCCCATGATCCACCAAAATCTAAGAAAAAATCCCTCAAACTGTCCTCTATATCATGAATAGTATAGTCTTATGGCCTATCTATCTATTGTTGGAAATTTGTACTACAAAATACCAGGGTAAAATGTGATTTCTATAATCCCTTCCAGAAGCATTAAGTAAAATGTGGATCATGATCTAAAATTATCATTCATGATACCCCAAGAAATGGTAATATATATTGGACATGTAACTCCCCCAACTGATAAATGGTGAAGGCCTCTCTATTTGGTGTCAATTTCCCACCCTTGATAAAGGATACACAACTACCCATACCGTATAATTATTAAAAGGTGTCCTTGGAAGACCCACCATAAAATACATCATAACGTCATCCCATTTACAATCTAGATTTTGAAAATAATATAACAAAAAAAATGGTCATTTATGATAATCCTTTAACTGTTGAATAGGATATCATCACACCACAAAATCTAAATCCTTTTTCTTTATCGCTTTCCAGCTATACTATCTACAATGATCATGATACATTTCGATAAAACTAAGATATATCACCCACTTGGATACATGAAACTCACACATCAATTCTTTTTACATACATATAGTCATTGTAGAAAATCCCACAAACAAAAATGATCTCATCAACAATAATATTCCAATCAGATGGTGACTCTTCGCCTTCGTGGTTTTCCCTCAAAGACAAAATCTTTGTATCCTTATATTTTCTCTCATTTATTCGCTCAAAAGGGTGGACTCCACTAGCAAGTAATAAAATTTCATCTTCCCTTTCCCATCATGCACCACCATATGAATCTATATAAAAAACTACATCATCTTCAACATAGAACTAAATTCCTTTATACCTATATTTTGAGTCTTTTGACTCAAATCATTTAGAACACCATTTACCATTCTGGGTGTGTAAACGAGATCACGGTCAAAGGTATACATGCATTCAACCCATATTCTAAAATGAATGTCCAAATAATGCCAGGATAAGATGTAATTAAGACTACTATAATTAGTATACACAAAAAACCCCTTGTCCAATAAGTAATGCCACTAACACTTTAGGGAATAAACTGCTGTGGAAAATCCAAGGCCATTTATATGGTTATTTCGTTAATAAGTCCTCAAATGTTGTTACCCATATTCCACAAACTGATCATCTTATATCAAAACCTCCCCATGTCCATCAATGGATGTATCACAATACATTATATACACCTTACCCAGTGCAGGTAGGAACAAAATTGATGTAGTATTTAGCTGCTTTTTTATATCCAGGAAGACATTCTTACAATCCCTTAACCATTAAAACATGCATCCTTTCTTTGCTAAACTCTAATTTTGTGCTTCTAGATAGGTGAAATCATTTATAAAACACTTATAATATCTTTATAAATTCATAAAACAATATATATTGAAAATTTTCTTAAGATGTTCCCAAAATATGATAGCTTACACTAACTCTGGCTCCACTAACACACCATACTCCGAGTTGATTCAACCAAAGAAATATACATTATCAATAAAAAAATGACATTTGTATATCATGGAATATAGACTATTATCCCGTAGTGTACTCAAGAAGATTTCAAGGGTTTTGGAATGATTGTTATGAATCATGGAGTACACCAAAATGTCATTGATGAAGAAAACTTCAAATTGGTCCACGTATGGGTGAAATATCTAGTTCATTACGGCCACAATCACTCATGGAACATTGTTCAACCTGAATTGAATCATAGAAACTAGAACAACCCATACATCATCATAAAAATGATATGGCACATATTATAATTTCTCACTATCATTTGATTATATATAGAAATCAAATCAATCTTACAGAACATAAAAGCACCCCTTAGCTAGTTAAAAATATCATAAAATCGTGGATGAGGGTATCAGTTCTTTACTATCATCTGATTTTTCTTCCTAAAATCTACTCACAAATGTAGGGATCCATCATCCTTCATGAAGAAATCAATAGTTATTTCCATGTTGAAGTACTTAGGTGAATATACACCTTGTTCTCTAGTTCCTCGAACTGAGTTTTTTGCTCATGGAGTTCTTTCGACGCTATTATATTTGGTGGAATAAAAAGTAGGTCTTCTCCCTATAGAAACTCTATCGTGATATCAGCCTCCCTTTTAAATAGAATCCTTGATACGAATTTTTGAAGTAAATCTTAAAACTATTCCACCATAGGAGGAAAGAATTCCCTTATATTATGTCATCATAAAGAACAAGAGAAGGCGCCTAGGCAATGAGTTTACCCAATTACTGATAGACTGGCCCTACACGGCCTGCATAGATATCTCATTCCCCACAGTGAACATATTAAACCCCTCTGTAGAGGTAAAATTTTCTCAAAGGAGGAAATAGTCAATATGCTCTTGATACATCACTAGACAATCCATGCCCTAAATCAAATAAAAAACTAACATCTCTAGCATAAACAAGTACCAAAGAAAATAGTATCCACCATCCTCGAGGGAACACCCCTTACACAGCTATATATATTTTTCCTAGACTCCCAGTGGTAAATTGATCGATGTAAATACATACATATATCCCACTACTAGGCCCAAAACTCTCATGAACTAAATAGATATAAATGTGTTTGATGCAACTATATCAAATAAAGCACTAGAAAGAGTGAAATCCACATGAATTTTACCCCAATTTATGGATACACCGAACTCTACATCTCGAGATGCTGGTTGAAATAAATTGATCTGACCTACTCTCCTTCCCTGAGGTCCGGTCTGGGTTCCTAGTGCTACACTACCAAATTGATATGGATGATCTCGTCCTAGTGTACCACAACCATTACCCTGACCTATAGAGCCAGTTGAGCTCCAACTTCCTACCTGATATGGGGGGGGGGGGACCAAACCCTACTTGTGCTTTCAATTAGACATGATCCTCCATCGGTACCCAAATGTTCATGGTTTTTACAGAATCTTTACACATTCCCCAAACATCTACATGCTCGAAAAATGAATGATCATCATGGACACTGACGGTACAAGTGTCATGGGAAACCCCACTGATATCAGAAAACATGGTCACTACCCTGAGAGGTTGGTTACCTTTTATGACTTCATTTTCCACCACCACCCAAGTGTAAATTTTTTAAGCAGTGCTTCCTACTATCAGAATCCACACTATTAGACTGCCTAACTTGGGGTACATTCCCATCTCCAAAATCATTATTGAGATTTCATTTTGAGACAATATCCTGATCCACCACCTCAATAAACCTATTTAAATAGGATATATTCACTTGTTATGTGATATCATGTCTAATTAAGTCCTAGAAACAACTCACTATAGTTGAATCATCCCTTCCCAATATTGGTAAAATGCATTTCATGTCAGTGTAGTGGCAAACACAATCCATCACTGAAATAAACCCCTGGGTAAACCTAACAAATGTCATATCCTTTTTTACTATCTCAGTGTCTCCTGGTAAAAATGTTCTAGAAACAATTATTATAAATATTAACATATCATAGCATTAACCTACTAGGTATAAACTAGAACATCCCACCAACGTTGTTCCTGACCTAGCAGCATGTAATCCACAAACATCACACTCTTCGCAAGAAGAGTCTCTCAGTGATCAAGAATCTTCTAAATGGACTATATCTAGAACATAGATACATCATGTACACCCTATCTAGAAAAAGTTGTAGAGTGTTGCAGTTGAAACTCCCTAGTATGCTAAAACATACTCATCAGAACTGTACTTAGTCTCAGTCAATCATCTGTATAAACGAGAAATGTTATCACGGAAATGCTCCCCTCACTTATTACCCTGGATCGCTGGGTTTCCTTACTCCACCTCTAGAGGATAATTCTCAGCAAAATTCTCTTATAACCCAACTGTCACTTGGAATCATGGGGTAATCTTCCTATAATTCCTAACACACATCTCAAAACCCATAACACATTACACCCACAATTGGACAAACGAAATCTCTCCACTGTCCGTAAACAACCCCTTCCACATTCCCCATCTGTAGGATATCACCACACCTATTTCACCACCCCTAGATATCCCTACCTTGGGCCATGGTCAAAATGGAATATAAAAATAGACATAGTCACAAGTATTATATTTGACACCCTTTATACCATCTTTACTATCAAAGATAAATCTTTCTCAATTCGGCACCTTACCAACTTTATAAATTACCACAACGAGATTCTAAATCATTTATATTTTTCATTACGCGCTATTCTTTCACCATTATTTAACATTATTTCCATTTACCCATTTACAATTATCCTTATTAATCTCACTTATCTTAAAACATTCCCTGGAAATTTATTGAACTTTTATTCATTATTTTCCACAAATCCTAATCGTGTGTGCCTACTATGATGCATTATATCTATATTCTTAGGTGCATATGATGATACATGAATACAATAACTAATAGAATGTCATGTAGATGAAAAATATCAAAAAATAGTCACATCAAAAAATGAATGCATCACCCAATGTTGAAATATGTTTCAAATATAAAAACAAACATCAATAACAATAATCTAAACCTAGGTACATGGGTTTTCCCATGTACATGTGTTATCTACTCCCAAGAACAAGCTCTTTTCCAAGGCCCAACATATCTGTGCCTCCCATATACCACCTTAAAATAGAATGAAAACAGAAAATAATTATTTGATATTACTTTGTAACACCCCCAAAATAAAATTCCTGAAACCAGTGCTCCGATTAAGGTCTCCACATGACCTCAGGTGTGCCTCCCTATATGATAAAGGCTACCGACTAACATCGAGGGTTTAATAAGTCATGTTGGGAGACTATAACCTATATATCATATAAATCCACATTTTATATAATATGAATAAAATAAAGAAACAAAGAATAATAATGGAACAATAACCATGTATTAAAAACCATTTCCCAAAACTAGGTACAATCCCGCAACCAAATGATAAGTACACAATTTCATTTCATACAGTGCTAACTGTAAGGAAAAATAAAAATAAATACAAACATTATAATCCCTTAAATGGGTTCCAACACAATTTATTGTCCCTTAATACATGAAAATCACATGCCCTATCAACCCTTTAGAATAGGGCACATTCTTTTGTCCTGACCTACAACTATGAAGTCTGCACGTGTATCCAATAGTTTCCCAAGCAGGGTGTGGGAACAACTCAATATGCTACGACCAATAGTGTCTAGAAAATATCAAGTCTAATAGATAGTGTATTCATGTACTAAAAACATGATACAAAACATAAGATAAACAAGGTTGGTCCTCACAACATTAACTTAATCCATTTACATCAATTAATTAATGGTCAAGGAAAAATATTTATAACACAACATCCTATGTCGATAAACCATTAGGCATAAGGAAATAAACATGTTTCATATGTCAATAAGGAAACCATTTCAAAATTAATTTCAGCACACTACCCTAGAGACTCATTCCTAGTAGTCTCATCCAATGCAACCGTTGTGGGAATAAATCCCTAGTTTGACTTCCTAACCCATGAATTCTTATTGTCAGTTTTATAGCCTCAGTCCAAACCAACCTATTGGAGGATCCTCTGTATAATACCCTAGGAATCACCAAGACATGTACACATGCTTTATTAACCATTCATCATGTAATCCATTTCAATAAACTATAATAAAATAATGCACAAACATTAATATTTCATTGTTCAATAAATAATTAAATTGTATCCATTATTTACCCACTTAAATATAGTTATGTAAGACAATACATAATTTAATAAAAATTATTTGATTTTTTTAACCTATTCATGATATTTTAAACAACCCTTTATGTATTTTCAAATATAATCACAACTACCATCAATGTCCTATCATAATTCATGATAAGATGTTATCATATTTAACATTTATCTACCTCATAAAAAATCAATTTTACATTTATCATCATAATTTACCATGTTCAGGGTGACAGAAAACCCCATGGGTGGCCCTATAACTGATCTAGTCAACCTTAATCCATCCCACATGAATTAAGAAGGGGTTAAATTCAATATTCGTCCATAAAATATATAATTTTTCACTATGTTAATCCAAATCACAACAATGAGGGACCAATGTCACAACAGCCTACACATAAACAAAACATCCAGACTAATGGATATAACTTTTTGACCACCTACTTAGATTATGAAGTATAAAAATCTCTTAACCTATTCCCTTGACTATGATTTTATCACCCCTCAAATACGTAACCTAATATCCACTAAAATAATAGGTTTTAAGGTCTCAGAAGAAGAGGACCAACTAAACAAACCCAAATCCTAAAAAGAGGGCAAGGAGTAGTGTTTGACTCACTCAGAGCTTTGATTCCATCCAATGGTTCACCAAATTTTCGAGAAATGAAAGAGATAAACACTTAGGGATTCTTGGGAGTTTTAGCCCATCCCTAGGGTTACATGGGGATGAATGAGGTGAAATCCCTAGTTATATCACTTATGTCCCAGGATGGAAAAATGTAAATTTTCCACTTTTAAAGGGGTACATGGTTTGGTAACGTGGTTGGCCAAACAATTTTACAATAATGAAACACCATCTATCTAAGAGGGGGCCATGCTGTATAGTTACCTAGATACCATGCTTGGTCTGACAAGACATGATCATTACATGAATGATGGATCTATCCAATCCTACATTGTTTGTTCTTTCCCTTTCTTGGCTTGCTTAAACTGTGCACCTCTCCTCTAAGAATGCACGGTTTGGGAACATAGTTACTTCAAACCAATAACTATCCATGAAACATTCACTGGATGACCATTTATTTCCTTTATTTTCTATCACTAAACCCTATAACACCCCTGATGCTCCTTACAAATTTGACAAACAATCATTTAATTAAAATAAATATACCTAATCTAAAAATTAAACAAGAACATTCCTTTATAATTTAATGGATATTATAATTTTTTTAATGGATTATTATCATATAACAGTTGATATGATATCAATTAGATAATATATATGGCATATGGTTAGTTGTTTCACTTCTATTTTGAAAATATTTATTGGAAGTAATTCTAAAATATATTAAATAGATATAAGATTCATCATTGAACATCCTTTTTAATAAACATTTTGATGGTTTATTTAACGTATTTTTTTATTTTTTGAAAACAAATCATTTTATTTATTTATTTTGAATAATTTTAAAATTATTCAGAATGTTTGAACCAAAAAACTATGGCGGAGAAATAATTTTTTTACAATGTTTTTTTTTTCAGAAGCATAGGAATGGACTAAGCGGTATCAGAGGTAGAGTATTAAACAGAGAAGAACTGGAATAAATTTTTTTCATAAAGATAATGTTTTTGATCAGATGCATAGTTGGTCTCAGATCCATCAGTATTACATTTAGTATTCATTAGACACAGAGTTGGTTAGAGAGTAAAATTTTCCTAAGAATGAAATTGATTATTTTTCCGAATATGTTAAATGACGCTAGTGATGTTATGTGTTAGAAAGTTTAAAAACATTTTAACCTTATATAAGATGTTTATATTAAAATCTTGAATTTTACATAAATCATTAAAAATATCATTATAAATGATTTTGAATAAACAGATGAATCATAAAGATTTTATCTCTTTCATTAATCAAGAAAAAGTTTTCACTGAATCAAAACGTACAAAAAATATATGTTTTTAGAAGTTTTAATGAGTTGTAGTAGATGAGGTTAGATGTTTTTCAAAGTTTCATAGTAGAGAATTCATCATAAAATGAAATTCCATTGTCATGAGAATTCATCAATAATGATAATTCAATCATAATAAAAATTACATCATTATGATGATTCCATTAGACCAACTATAAGAGGGAAATTCAATCAGGAAAACTCTTAGGAAGAATGTAATATCATAATGGACAAAGAGAGAAATACAAATCATAATGAGCAGTGGAAGAAAGTCATATCATAGTGAGAAGTTCAATAAATTCATATCATAATTATAAGAGAAATAAATTCTGAGAGTAAAGAGTAGAGGAAGTTAGTCTCATCGAATTAATTATGAGGAATTTAATCAGACATATGATTAGAAATATAATCAGATTGAAGCTGAAACTTTTATTGGATTGAAGCTAAGGAATTTAATTGGACTGACGATGAGGAAGATACATTAGAATGAAGAAAATTTTATAGGTTTTAAAAGACTAATTTAATAGATATATTAAAAAATATTAAATCATCCAAATACAATGTTTAAATGTGATTGATTTTTGGAGATTTAGAATTTCATTATGTAGGAATCATTTGTAAGTTTCCTATCTTTTCTATTATGAGTATCCTACCAATAAAATCAATGTTCATTAATACTTTTCCAATTTTTTCACCAGAGAAAAAAAGGCTTGGCACAACATAATTCATGTTAAATTTATCTTTCCAGATCGAGATCTCATCAGAAGATAAGAGAGAGGAAATTTTTCTTACCAGACATAGGAAGATCAGACTAAACAAGATCATAATGAGGAATATAAGACATAAGAATATTTGAAAAAACATTTGAGTCGATTTTGGGAAGTAAAAATTGAGAAAAAAACATTATATTTAGTCGATCAAATTGAGTTAATAATATTTTATTCAATACACTAATGGACATCAGACTCAAGAACATTTCGGGATCAGATTATATAAATTCGTTAATCTATTATTTTTGTTTAATTTTTTATAATAAAACTTTTAAAACTGATGAGAGTCAGTATAATCACTCATATGAGGATATAAAATGTTCCAAATGGGAGTTGGAAAATGTTTTATTCACTTATTCTTAAAAGTAAATTTCTATACACACACTAGTGTGGATATGAAAAGTATGTAGGCTCTCAATCTTGGGATAAAACATATAAATATTTTGTTCCTTACATTATATCAAACGTTTTTATGAATGAGTATTTAAAAAAAATATGATAATGAAATTAAATTTAATAGGTCACGAGGGTTATGTTTCTAAAATTATTGAAACATATAAAAAAATTAACAACTATTTCACCCCCTCTAGATTATTATATTATTTTTTTGGAACATTAATTTGTAATATAAGGAATGTTTCCTTATTGAATCCTTATCATAGATAATATCAATTTTTTAAATAGTATATGAATTCCTAAATTTCAAAGAAAAAAATATTTTGGATGGAAGAACAGTATAATTCCATATCTACTATATCTTGGCCTAGAAGTTGTTGATGTTGCTAATATTGGTTAGCCACATATTGAAAAGGATGCCCCGATGAATGTTTATGATTATATAAATATCGAAGTTGATGGAAATGATAGAAATTATATCCTGATGTACTTGTCATAAAATTTTTATAAGAATTTTACAGGTCTCATAACATCAATGATAAGGTTGGACAATCTATAATGTATATTTGAAGGCAATACTAATGTTAAAGAATCAAAGCTGAAAATATGGTGTAGTAAGTATGATGACATCCTAATTGGATATGAAAAAACAATTGATGAATACTTTAGCAGAGTAAATGATATTTCTTACAACATGAAAGGAATTAGAGATTCCCTTAAATAGTATAAAATTGTGAAGATACTTATGAGAAACTTTTTGGGCATGTTTCATTTTATAATTTCCTCTTTAGAAGATAACGACGATTTATCTCTTGATAAGTTCAATAACAATTTTGTTTCTTATGAAATGAGAAAAAATATACTTTTTAGAAAGAAGATAAAATATGAAATGGATTTTGAATCCATGAAAAAATATAATATACATGATACTAAAGATGTTGATCATTGTGAATTTGAATATAAATAGAATGACTATTTTAATGAAAAAATAGTGTCTCTTATATTCATGAATAATCAATGAGTAAGTGGAAAGTGTGGAGGTAAAATTCCCCTCAAATATTTAGAGTTTTCATGAATCATTTAATTTTCTATGAATTTCCCCCATGAATAAATTTGGTGAATATCAAGATGATTATAATGAAAACCCTCGATGGATCAAGTGGAATAAGAATGATAAATAAGAAAAGTAATTCATCAAATATAAGAATACGTTAACAAGGAATAATAGAATTATGTTGAGTAAGAAAGTAGAATCGAACTCACTCAAATTTTTTAGAAGATGAATGTTTATGAAAGGTTATAACAGTCACTGTAAGAGATAAAAAATGGAAAGAAAATCCTTAAATAATTAATAAGATGAAGGTAAGTAATCTTATAAGGAGTATCATCTCTAAAAAAAACTTCTTGCATGTCATAGGAAAAAATATCTTAAAAAAGAAGTCAGAATGATAAAGAAAGATAGTGGAAATATTTTAAGGTGAAAAAGATGTTGTCATGAATGAAGTATAATACATCCAAGAGATCTTATGCTACAAACTACGAATTTCTAAACATGTAATGGTGGTTGAAGCTCTCAATAAAATATGTGAGCTAAGGAATAAAAAGTAAACATGTTTTAATAAAAACATATTGAGTCCAAATCTATCTTGGGAAACATGACAGTAAACAATAAAAATTCCATGGATGTAAAATCTATGACATTTAAAGTTACTAAAAAACTCAAATCGATAATCTAATGAAATTATCAAATAATTTTTCATCTTGTCTTTCTGACATTTCAAGTGATAAAAAATTATTGGGAATGTTTGGATTGAGAAGGGATATGATGGTCCACATCCTAATTATGATAGAGTAGAAAAAATCTATCAAAATCAACAATGTATCTATAGAGGAATATCTTACTTTAGTAGAAAAAAATATTTTATAGATATTGCTGGTGTTCTGTAATCTATTGGAATATATCGTATAATTTTTTGGCATAACTTTTCACTTCTAAGATGATGGTTCGGACTATTAGAATTCAATAGTGGAAGAAGGTTGAGTAACTTTCCTAACCCACATTAAGAGAAAAAAAGTCAATATGTAATAAACATTACTACAAAAAATCAGTTTGAACATGTGGAAAAGTTTATGGATGATTTTTTCAAGATATTCATAATGACAAAATATGTATGGCACTCCATCTAGAAGAATTGTATTATGGGAGAAAATAAAAGGAACATGGAAAGAAGAAAGTTGAGGAAATAGATTTTATTGTCGAGATGGGATTGAAAGCATATAAAAGGAACAATCCATGAATACTTTATACTGGTTTTTTCTTCACGTGCGATAGGTGAAATAAATATATTGAAACTTATTGAATTCTATGATGGATGAGCAATTACCTTTGGAAAAGATAGTTTCTTAAAAATTTGATGAATCGGAATGACTGATATTGAATGACAAAAATATGAAATCTAAGAATGTTTTATTTTTTTATGGGAAAAAACATAACATACATAGTGCAAGTAACCTTTTTTTACTATTGAAAAGAAGTCATTTTTAAAAATTATTCTTCTATCATTAAAATTATTAATGATGGAAATGTTATTAAAAATGACATATAACTATTGGTAAAAAATATCTCCTTGGAGACATCAATAAATCTTATTACATGAGTAATGAAAATGAAAAATAATTGTGTAACTTAATAATTGGGAACCTTAGGAAGAAAAAAATAGAAAAAACAATTCTAAAGTTTATGTTGTCTGTAATATTCCAGAAATTAAAAGAAGGGATGAAAATGATTGTTTCACTTTTCAAAATGGGAAGATGGATAAAAAAAGTCATATGAGTGTTGATGTTTAGTCTACCAAACCCCTTGAACTTATTTATTTCAATTTATGTGGACCGGCGATTTATACCCCAAAAAAAGGATTTATAATTTATCACTTTTATTTTTGATTTCAATTGTATTTCAAACATCATGTTTTTCAAACATAAGTTAGAGGTTGTGGAAATGTTACTAATTTTTAGAAAAGATGTGGTGGAATAAATTTTGGTTTATATAAATATTTTGAAAACATATAATGGTACCAAATTCACCAGAAATAATGTTAAATCATATATATGAAACCATGGTTTCAAACATCAGTATATTTCCTCCTTTACGAAACAACAAAATGGAGTTGAAGAATGAAAGAATATATGTTTTGTCGAAATGGGAAGAAGTATCTTAACTGAATACATAATTTCGTTATTCTATTTGGGATAAGTGATTGCTACTGTTGTACATGTTCAAAACAGATTCTTATTGATACAAGAAACCAACATGGCATCTTATAAAATGTTTTATAAAAATCATTCATTAAATTTCATAAATGTTTTTCGACATCCATGTTTACTTAAAAAAATCCAGATCTAGGAATGTTTGATGAGAAAAATGAGGAATGATGTTTTATGGGCTATTTATCCATTGGAATAAGTTAAAAATGTTGGGACAGACACCTAAAAAGGTTGGTGGACTCATATGATGTGAATGAAATTGAAAATAAAAATTCTTTAACAAATTTTTTTGAGAATGTAGGGCATGATAAAATAGATATTTTCAATGATAGTGAATGTGAGTCAAAACATATTTAACAAGATACAAGATAATAATGTGATGAAGAATGTTCAGCTATAAGAGAATCATTGATATTTACTAAAATACAATAACATGTTAATTATGAAAACATTTTTATATATTAGAAGGCTCTAGTTTAGACCATATGAAAAATTGAGATTATAATATTAGACATCACCTATCCCAAAAGATAAACTAGAATCAGTTTTAAAATCTATTTTTCATTACCCCCTCCGCAAAAGGTGTACCCCTCCTATGATGGAAATGTGAGACGGGAGATAGTGACCCCATGTGTCCCACATCTAGTAGGCCCTGGGTTGGGGACTGGCACTTAGGGTATAGTAACCAACAAAAAGGGATGCATTACCCTCTAAAAGAACACATGAAAAAGAGAGAGATAACATAGACACCATAAATATCCAACTCAGAATTCAATAGATAATAAATCCCAAGTACACATATGTAATTTAATGAAAAAACTACTACAACTAACTGAGAAAGCTACAGGTACCAAGGGAAAATAAAAACAACCATGACCATGAAGCCCATACATCTCCTACAACCCTGAGCAAGTAGTAACTAGCTTGATCACAAACATTCTCCATGTGACCTAATGAAAATTTTAGATTTGTTCATGGTGAGTATAACAGTATACTCAGTAGGATCATCCCCAGATCCTCTCCTGAAAATGTAAAGAATGAATGCTAAAGCACTATATAAAATAAGTGAAACTTACTCATCACCTAAAAAAGTATTCTATGTTCCTAGGCTCACCAAGGATACTCTCACCAAGTATTACATATAAGATTATATAATATATTAATGAATATCATGGGAACCCCAATACGACTTCCCCACTAGTTTTCCTCTTTTCCCCAACATTACAAGTCTAAATCAATTTTCTTCTGAAACGGCAGGCCCAAAGAAACCTGGGCAAGCACCACCACAAGCATATCATGAAATACAATTATTTTCTATAGAAACCTGGGAGAAGCACCACAACATACACACAACTAAAAACATAACCTTGTAGTTTCTGGGAGCCACCACATCCGGAATAATGTGTATAATATGTCCTGTATTATGCCTCAAGCCATAACAACCCATAAACTGAGTAAGGATCCTCAATCCAACATAGCCTATTTAAGTTACACCTATAGTATTCCATAAGAATCTATATCTAAAATATAAATCTGTGAATAACTACAATCCATTACAGCCCATGAAACACATATATGTGGAATGCTCATTATTGTTCCTACCAGTACAAGTAACTACCAAGAGAATAGAGATGGCCCAAAGGGGGTATTCATCCAACCATCCTCCCGCTAAAATGTTGGGGAATACCCTCATGGTTATTAAACCCTGGGGTGTCTGTTTCCCTAACTGATGAGGTGAAGTAGCATATAGAAAAAAACAATAGAATATACTATAGCTCGTGACCACACTATGGGAATAGCATAGTAATAGACTCAACTACAACTAACATCTCTCTGACTCCAAACTACTACCGCTAAGAATCAGTATCCTATAACCAAAAAAAAATTTAAAGTGATTTATTACATTACGTCATTCTCTTTTAATATGTTTTAGTTTATGTTAATTTATTTATTAAACATTAGTTAACCATTGATAATTCCACATTATTTTTCATTAACATCACACCCAATGTCTAATGTTTATTTAAATTGTAACCTCATCATTGTATTACACCATGTTTCAACCCCATGGGTTATCATAATTTATTCATTAATTAAATATCTAGATTACTACTTTGCCATATTCCCAGGCATTCTATGAAAACATTTTAAGCTACCAAACACAAGGGCGATCAACAGGGTTAGTAGATGAACTACCAATCAAGTATTTTCCACCTATTGAAAGATCATATACCCATACTCCCTCAAGAATCTAAAAATCAAAGCCACGTGGAATAACCCACATTTCATCACCCCTTTTGGAAGAAGGGTACGAAATACTAGCTACATTAAGCAGTGGGGAATGTAAAACTGATAACCAACCAAGAAGATTCAGAAATCATCTAATTATCATATACATTTCATCAACTCTGGTGTCCTCCCTAAATCCCACATGCATAAATTGTTGCATCTCTCTACTATAAGCATCAACTGATTACACAACCAATGGGTCTCCTTGCCCCAACATATCACAATAGCCATCCTGGATCACATCATAACACTAGTAGCTTGAAAAAACATTTTCTCAACTAGGATCTTGGCCCTTAAAAATCCATATATCCTTCATATATAATGATCACTCATGGATCCAAAGCACAAGGCACATGGAATTAAATTAAATACAATTTCCTAGAACCCATCAGGAATTATCTTTTATTAAACTACTATTTATTTAATGAAACATGAATTGGCCAGTTTATTACTTGTAGGATACAACTATGGGAATCCAAAATAGAAAGAAATCATAGCTATAAAAAATAATTAAACATGATTACTGCATTAATTTTGTTACCATCAAATTACAACAAAAAATAATCAAATTCATGAACATGCCTCTTTATCTTTGACAAAAAGAATTACAATTAATCACAGTTTACATTTATTACTAATTTCTGTCTAGAAAGACATGCTAAATATGACAATAATAGATACCACAATATCATGAAAAACAAGAGTCAATAACCTATGATCGATATCAAATTAAATACCTAGTTTAAATATTTATTATGTTATTCTCATTGTGAAATAGTGGGATAAAAATGATAACATTAAAGTTACACATAAAAGAATAGAGAAGCTGAAAATCTCTTACCTAAAAAGGTTTCTGAAGTTCTTCACTCAATAATAGATCAATGAAACAGATCATGATCATCATCCTGACGAAAAACAGCATCCACCTGAGGATGTCGCGACATAACCGCATCAACAAAAACCAATTTAAACTCCCTTAGATTTGTGGAGATCAAACTCCATAGCATGGAATAGAAAAACAGGGGAAATGGATCGAAGAAAACCAAATGAAGAAGGAAAAACTTACCTCGGATAGAAAACAGATCGAAGAGGGATGTTGGGAATCGATCCGGGATGAAGGAATCCCTAATCATTGAACCGGGAGGTGTCCAGGTATTTTGGGGTTGAGATGGGGTGTGCTCAAGCCATAGGGTTTCAAAAACCCAAGTGGTTGGTGTCTTTAAAACACCCATTGGTGCAGCATAACATGACATGTACCTCCTTGTAAAGTCTTGTACTGCCTCGAGTCAACGTATGCTATAAAATGCATTGCCTCTGGGCTTTGTTTTATTTAAATTAAACTTGAACAGTACAGGTCATCTCCCCCTTGGTCACATCATGTACCCCCCCCCCCCCAATTTCTATCTTCTCAAGACCAAACTCCTCAAGAAATCCTATGAGCCTTCTCCAAGAACCTTGGTCTTTGAAAACACACAAAGGGTCAATCCACTTGGAACCATGCCCTTACATTAGATACCTCTCTAAATATTATCATTCTCCAGAATCCAAAACCAATCCTAAGAGTAAATGTAAAAGTATTTGTCTGCAAAACCACCCCACTAGATACCTATCAAAGATTTATCCACCACAAGAGCTTAACCACATCAAAAGAACAACTCATCACATCACGACAACAATAATTGGATCCTAAACTCTCTCATAATCGATATACCTCTCAAAGAGATAAATCCTAACCAAGAAACAAAATAACACCATCTCATAGACATTAAT
Organism: Viscum album; assembly: GCA_963277665.1. Taxonomy (NCBI): domain Eukaryota; kingdom Viridiplantae; phylum Streptophyta; class Magnoliopsida; order Santalales; family Viscaceae; genus Viscum; species Viscum album. The sequence continues at coordinate 1,105,792,481 of OY728126.1, forward strand.
GGACTACAACCACGAAAGAAACATCGGTAAATGGAAGGAGCTAAAAATCAAACAACCCAGGATAATGGGTGTGTCTCTACGACTCACATTCCTTGGTATACTACTCTATGCCAATGTGTCTCCACAAGACAGGAACCAAGTGAATATAACTCTCATAGAAAACCTTCTCCTTGCAGTCCAAAATATCCACATGCTACTCCTCGAAGGTCACATCATTGTCAATGTCAATCTATCCCCAATTAATGATTTTAGAGTCATCATGAAGATAATGACATATCTGTGAAACTGAAAAAACATTTTGTATTGAGATTATATGCTAGGGGAGTGCTACACAACATGCCACAACTCCAACACGATCCAACATGGAAAAAGGCCCGACAATCCATGGGGGAATCTTACTCCCACAACCAAACTCTAACTACCCACAATGGGGATTAACCTTAATAAACACATAATCCCCAACATCAATCTGTAAGAGTATCCTCCTTCGACCGGTATATTATTTTTGATGATCATGTGCTTCCTTCATCCTCTCACAAATCACCTAAACCATCTCTATCATATTCTTAACTAATTCTGGTATGAGAATTGCTGACTCTCCAATGCCATTCTAGCACAATGACGAATGGTAAGGTCATCCATAAAAGGCCTCAAATGGAACCATACTAACGGTGTAGTGAATACTATTGTTTTATGTGAACTCCACCGAGGGTAATTACCTCATCCATGAACCTCTAAAATCTAGGAAACAAATGAACAACATGTCTTCAAGAGTCTGGATGGTCCACTTTGTCTGACTGTCTGTTTGTGGATAATAATCAGTGATAAGGCATAGCTAAGAACTAAAAATAATTTTGGAGTCTTCTCCACATCCTAGAGGTAAAACAAGTATCTCAATGAGAAATGATCATCCTCGAGACTCTGTGGAGTTTTAACACAACCTTCAGATACTTCCTTGATAAAACCCTTGCTGATATTGATCTCTTGATCAATATGAAGTGGGATGATTTCATAAAACGATCCACGAACACCCATATAGTTTAATGAACCATATGAGCTAGAGTCAAATTGGTAACAAATCCCATCATGATGTCCTCCCACTTCCATTGAAGAAAATCTAACAGAAGGAGAAAACCAATGTGAACCCAGTGATTAGACTTCACCGTATGGAAGACCAAACATCGAGACACAAACTATGAAACAACACATTTCAACCCAAGACACCAAAATTGACACCACAAGACTTGATATATCTTTGTCATTATAGGAAGCACCACTAAATGAGAACTATAGAACTCTATAAGAACCATCTCACTCTTCACCAAAAGAAAAAATACCTTCCTTGATACCACACTTGGTGTTGTTCATCCTCATACCATCCATCAGGGGCCTCACCAAAAATAAAATTTGTCTCTCTTGTCCTCTACATCTTGATCCCCCCAACTGGGATTCTTCCACCAGTTGAACCATGGATGACTGCACCGTCATCTAAAAAAGACAATTGATTCCCCCATCTTCTCCCATATTGAGATGTAATGTCAAAAGTTCTTCCTATCACACTCTTAGAGTCACTAGATTCACACACTATGTGTCTTCCAGCTCAGTGCATCAGCTACAACATTCACCTTTCCTGGGGTATACGATATTTCATAGTCGTATTCCTGTAAGAACTCTAACCACTGATGACACCACAAGTTCATGTCACATTGAGATAAAAAATACCTTAGGCTATTATGATCGGTGAAAACCAAAAAGTGCCCTCCAATGAGGTAGTGTCTCCACTACATCATAGTGAAAAAACTACCACCAACTCGAGATCAAGTGTGGAATATTTACATTCATGGGGAGAAACTATTGAGACCTATAAGAAATTACTAATCTCTACTGCATCAAAACACAACCTATACTCCAACAAGAAGCATCACTGGAAACATCAAACCGAACTCCCTCTACTATAATACAATGAACAGAAGCACTAATAACTTCTCTATCAGATACTAAAGAATCTTCCTAGAACTGATCAGTCCACAAAACTTTCTGATCCTTCCTAGTCCATGCAATTAGAGGAGTCTTAACCTGAGTGAAATCAGCTTCGAACCCCCAGTAGTATCCGTCGAGACTTGTGAAACTTCTCACCTATGCCATATTCTTCGAGGCTACCCAAAACAAAATTTCTTTTATCATTTCTGAAGTCATACCTACTCTCTACTGGGACACCACATTACCCAAGAAATGTATTTCTCAAGCTCAGACCCCACACTTTTACAAAATTGTAAACTACTATTGTTGGAGAAGTACTCTCAAAACTGCATGCAGATTCTCTAACTACTCCTCCTCAGACGTAGATTAAACTAGGATGTCGTTGATGAATACCATGAAGAATATATCCAAGGACCCACAAAAAACAGTGTTAATCAATACCATGAACATAATGAGATCATTTTTCACATTGAATGTCGTTACAATGAACTCGTAATACCCATGACAAAAACAAAATGAAATCTTCTAGATATCATCATCCTTCACATGTATCTAATGATATACTAACATCATTTCAATCATCAAGAACCGACATTCACCCTACATTGTATCGAATAAATCATCAATATGTGGAAGTTAGTAGAGATTCTTTACTGACACTTTGCTTTAGTGAAGATAATTAATACAGAACTGAAAAAAATTAACAGCCTTCTTCAAGAACAAAACCATTGCACCCCAAGGTGACACACTCACCTTAACAAAACCGCACTATAACACACTGCAAAGATGTAAAAACTGCCCTCGAAACTCAAAAGGAGCCATCCTATATTGAGGCATATAGATAAAAGACCCTCCTGGTTATAGCTCAATCCCAAAATTGATCTCTCATTGATGGAGTAATATTACAGCCTATTCTAGAAACACTTCAGGGCACTCTTCTATGACCCTTGTAAACGCCAACTGATGAACCACCAATGAAATCCACGCTATCTAATCCATCAATGTTGAAAAATAAAAAACATGCATATGACTCATCTGAGGTTTTTTACTTTCAAAAAACATAGCTGGCCCAACAACAGCATCGAATAACACCACCTACCTCTTGAAGAAATCGAATATAGCCAACACCGAATATAACCAATCCATGTCCAGGATAACATCATATTGTTGTATCTATAAAAATAAGAAATCTATAGAAGAGCGATGCTACCCAAGAACTAGCTCAAGTGTCTAAATACATCAAAAAAGTCACATTGACCTCTAACTAGTGTAGTCAACACTAAGGGCACTGGAATCCTCTCTACCTCATGTCCCAATAGACGGAATAGAGAAAGTGTTATGAAGGAGTGTGTCTCTCCTGAATCAAATAGGAATACACACAAGTAAAAAACCAGAAAAGGGTACATCAAACAACATCTGGCTCTCATGGCTCTAAAAATTCTAAAGCATGAAGCTGATGGATATGACCACTCTAGGTGTCAACTATTTCAACAACCAATGAGACTCCCATCCCCCACATATCAGAACAATTATCCCCTATCAAATCACAACTAAAGCAGCATGAAGAAATATCATATCAAAGGGGATCTTGTCCCTAAAACAAGGCATATATCCTTCATACATATTGATCACTCATAAATCCTAAGAATATGGAACTCAGTCTTATATTCATGAGGGTAAATCAGAACACTACCGAGAATTATCTTTTATGAAATATCATTTCTTTAATCAATCTTGAATTAACCAATTCATTATTTGTAGGTTCCACGTATGGGAAACCAAAATAGAAAGGGTTTATCAATGTCGAAAATAATTAAACATGCTTACTTCATCAATTTGACTAACATGGAATTAAAACAATAAAAAATATATTCATTTAGTTTCCTCTTTATCTATGACAAAAAAATACCATTATTCACAGTTTATTATATTTTCAAATTTCAATAATGAATGCAATTCTAAAAAAATGCAATCATAGATATCACACAATCTAGAAAAAGAGATGGAATAACATACGATCCATATCAAATTAATTATCATGTTCAAAAATTGAAACTGTAAATTGCATTATGATCTAGTGGTATAAAACATTAAAACTAAATAGTTTCACATAAAAGAATAGAGAAGAAACAAATACCCTACCACAAAAGTTTTACAAGGTTCATAGATCGAGAATGAATAAATGTAGTGGATCATGATTGGCTTTCGTACAAAAACTGCATCCACCCGATGATGTCGCGGCACAACCAGATCAAATTAAACCAAAATAAACTCCATTAGAACCATGAAGATCAAATGTAATAGTATATAAAAAAGAAATGGGTGGAAAGATATCAATGAAAACCAAATAATAGATGTAGATCATCAAACCTAGGATTGAACACTGGTCGAAGAAGGATGTTGGTAACAGATCTAGGATGAAGGAATCCCCAAACATTGAAGATGGAGTCATTCGGGCCGTTTGAGGTCGAGAGAGGGTGTGCTCAAGCCAATGGGATTTAAAAAACCAAGTGGATTGGTTTCATTAATCTTCTATAAATATTTTTTAAAAAAAATAGTTGGAAGTTGTTGAATGGTCCAAGACAAACATAAAGGGGGATAAAGTTTTTTTGAGAATGTTTTTTTTCGAATATAGAGAAACATACCAAGTATTACAGGATGTAGAGAATCAGATTCAGTAAAAATAAGCATAAATGTTTTCATAAAGATGAAGTTGTGGATCAGATGCATCATCAGTCTCAGGTCCATCTCCACGACATTCAAGATTCATCAGACTCAATGCTTGTTACAAAGTAAAAAAGTTCAAGTGAATGAAAATTATAATGTGGTTTATGATATTCAATGAATATAGTAATTTCCAGAGTTAAAATGTTAATAAATATTCTAACATTATTTTAGATGATACTTTTCTAATGTTGAAGTACTCATAAATAATTAAAACTTTCATGATAAATGATTATGAAGAAATGGATTAAACAAAAAAATCTAATCAGTTTCAAGAATCCTGAAAATGTTTTCATCATATTCATAATAACCAGACACTGAAGTTTTCATAAGTCCAAATTAGTTATAACTAATGAGTTTTGATGTTTTTAAATGTTACATAGTAGTGTTTATATTGTAATGATAATTTCAATGTAATGAAAATTACATCCTTATGAGAATTACATTTTAATGAAAATTACATCATCATGTGGATTTCATCATACTGACTCTGAGAAGGAACCTCAAATGCACTGACTCTAGGGGAAAAAGACAGATCATAATGAATTGAGGAAGAAAGTCATATCACAATGAGCATAGTAAGAATTTTATAACATAATGTGTAGATGAATAAAATTTTATTGCAATGAGAATAGTAATAATGTTAGATCATAATTAGTAGAGGAATAAAGGCTGTTAGTAATGAGTCGAGGAATAAAGTATGATCATAATGATAATATAAATAAATTCAGATCGTAATGAATAGAGAATGTTAGTCACCTCAAATTGAGGCTGATTATGTTAATCAAACATAATATGAGGAAGTCAATTGTACTACGGATGAAGAATTTTGGAAGACAAATGTAGAGGAAGTGACAAAAGTCCTACAAAATGTTAGTATGTTTAAAAAGACTAATTTTTATGGAATCTTTAGAAGGTAAAAATTAGTCCATGTTGAACTATTAAATTGATTGGGTTTCAGAGATATTAAATTTGAGTAAGTGAAAAATGTTTTCAATTTCCCGCTTTTGATATACTGAGTTTCCTTTAAATAAAATCACTCTACATTTTGACATTGTAAAATTTTCACTATAGAACAAAAGGAGGAGAACTATAGAATTTGTTTAATGTTATTTCGTAGAACATAGATCTCATAATAATATCAGATAGTTGAATGTTTTCTAATTGGATAGAGGAATATATGACTAAGAAAGATCACACTGAGGAATATTAGACTGTGGAATACCAGGTTGGAAATTTCTATAGAGTTTGGGTAGTGAATATTGTATAAGGTATAATCGTATTGAGTTGATTAGATAGATTCACTCAGATTGGTATCATCGTATTAATAGTGTAATAACCCAAACATTTATTAATAAAAATTTCTCTTGATCTAGTGAAATTTTTTATTATTTAATATGGTTATATAAAATAATCACTTCCTTGGTTTTCTATTTATTTATTTTAAAATACCATTATGAATTTTTATCATTGCAAATATATTTGTTGAATAGTGACCACATGATTAGTGTAAATATAATGATTTACCAAATCCAATTTTCTCAAACAATGGAAGTGATGGGCTCATCTAGAATAATTGATCTATATGAAACCCATTTGTTGGAGCTCAAAAAAGAGGTAGAATCACTAGGATTATTTTTTGACCAAACCTAAGATGAGATTCAATATGTTAAGCTTTAATGGAACCAACTATGGTAGAAGTGGAAGTTAATAAAGATTACCACCTGAGCGATGCTAACCGATCCACCCCAATAGTTTATCACCATCTCAATCCATACCCTTAGGTCTTATGTGGGTGTTATAAGGGGTTATATAACAAGAACCTAGCACTATGATTATGTACATTGTTTTTGTATAATGAATTTACATTCATTTTACGAGGGAGACGATGGGGTGAGACTTTCCTTGCTCTGTCACTGCTAGGGTTTAATGGCGTCGATTTATTTCGCCCGTGGAAGCTTCGATGGCTATAGATATGGCATTGCGGATGATAAATCTGCAACGGTGGTGCCCGGTGTGGTTGTGGAATAGGCGACTGTTGCGGGTAATGTCACAATGACAACTACTGAAGGGAAGAGCGTATCTTTCATGGAAGTGACTGAAGCAGGATGCGAGAGCAGCGCGAGCAGATCCATGCCGGTGGTTGCGGATGCTGGCGGCGTGAATGGAGCATGCAGATCAATCAAGATTGGTGATGGTTGTATGGTAGTTTCTAACTTTGGCCATGAATTGCTTCTGCGCCCATCATCAGATGGGGATTGCGCATCGGAGGTCTCCTATTCACTTTTTGGAGCTGAGGTCACCTTCCAGAAGTCTGCAACGCACGTGAATATTCCAAGGTCGGAGGTATTGTGCGATGCGAAGAGATGTCACGGTGTTCCGGAAGATCTGAATGGGGTCTGCTCGACAGTCTCTATTGCTGGAAATTCAGATCCAGCAATACTTCAGCAAGACGTCCTGGCGGTATTGGGCAAGGAGTGGAAACAAAATGTTGTAGCAGTAATTTATAATCAGAAAAATGTCGGACATGCGGTTTTTAATGAGGGTTTTTATTTGAATCGATCATTTTCTTTCTTTAAAGGAGTACCTGATCATGCTATTAGAAGAAAGGGGAACATCACACACATCAAAGCAGACCCTAATACGGTTTCTAAACAGCTTAAAATGGGTGAGTTCTCGATCATTGCTAGATTATTTCTTCCTAAAGGATCACATCCCCTGAAAATAGAAAAATTGAAGAGGCGTATATCATCAATTTGGGGATTCTCATCTTGGAAATGCATCTCGTTAGGATGGGGATATTTCCATATGATCTTCCCCATTGAAGAAATGAAAGTTAGAGCTTGGAGATTTGGTTCCATTGATATCAAACCGGGAATCATTCACCTTCATGAAGGGGATAAAAAATTCAACCCTTTTGAAGTTTTCAACACCACCACACAATTATGGCTTACATTGTATGGGTTAAATTGGATACTTTGGCCCCCCAAAGTTTTATATGATATATCATTGTCAATTGGAATCCCTATCAAAATTGACAAGGAAATAAATGTGACTCTATTTGGCCACTACGCTCGTTTCTCGGTTGATGTTGAATTGGGATCAACCTTGGTTGATAAAGATTTGTCGGAAACTGATGAGGACATTATTAATTTGAAGATTATTTATGAAAAAATGCAAATGTTCTGCAAGGACTGTAACATTATAGGTCATGATGCATCTACATGTTGGTGATCAACAGTTTGTAGCCTTTTCTCTCCATGTGGACATGAGATGTAGAATTGTCCAAGTAAAAACAAAAGTACACATGATCGGAAGATTGAGGATTGCAAGGAACATTACAAGGGTCATGAAGAACCACCCTCTTCTGGTGACAATCTGAGGAATGAAATACAGGGCGGTGTTTATGAAGATGTTGTCAATCCTATAGTGGATGATAAGGGTGAGCAGACATGAATCACACAAAATATTCATGCCTCTACCTATGAATAAAAGACAAAGTATTGGGCTACAATCCTTTCTATGGAAGTGAATTTTGATGCCAATAGACATGACAAGTGTGTTGATTTGAAGAAAATTCAGATTTCTTAGTCTCCTCAAATGTCAGGCCATGATGAAAATTTAAATTTTGACAGTGATACTGAAGATAAAATTCTGAAAGAAGCCGATCATCAACTTTCATATGATAGAATGGTTGCATCGAGTAACCGAAAGGGTAAACAAATTTTATAATCTGACTCGCCAATCACTTCTAAACCTTGTCATACTTCTTCAAAGCTCATTGTTAAAAATGAAGGTTTTCATCTTGTTTCCTATAAGACAACAAAGTCTTCAGCTGTGTCAAACGTAGGTAAATACAATCCATCTTTTGGTCAACATTTAGATGATGCCACTGAAATGCAGGGTTCCAATCAGGGCTCTCTTGATGAGACTCAGGAGATCCCAGACTTGATAACCACAAAGGAGGAAAATCCTACTCTTGGCAAGGGCAAAAAGCAACAAGAAGATAACTCGAATTCTGACAGCACTGATGCTGAGACACTTTTGGAAAGGCTCTAAGCTCTTCCTACAAATAGAGGATGATCGAGAGTTCGGGTTCATGGTCACAGTCGTGGAATGTCTAAATGGAAATCAATTCAAGAAGAATAAAAAAACTAAGTGCTATATTGATGAAAAAGATAGGTAGATAGCTGTCTGTCATGGGGTTTTCATGGTTTCTTTTACGCTTTTGGATTTCTTTCCTTTGCGGGTTTTTTAATAAAAGAGGCACAACCACCTTTAAAAAAAATATACATTCATTTTATCATTATAACTTTGTAACTTGATTTTGAATCACAAATAGAATTTATTGTTTATATTCAATTAAGAAATATATTTTGATGAATTAATGGTTTTTTGAATTAAATAATATTTAAAAAAATTTATTACTAAATTAATTTTTATTAAATTTAAATGATTGTATAATTTTTATGAATACAATTTTAATTTTTATTATGGTTTGAATTTTGTCTTTGTCAAAACTAAATAATTTTTGATAAAGGTCAGTTTTTATTTTAAGTGATAAAATTCACACATTTTGAAAATTATATAGATAAAATGAATATTATTTTTTGAATCAGGAATTCTAAATTATCCAATAGTGAATTTGTCATTATTTTCTAAGATAGTTGAATTTTTGGGTAAAAATTAAATTCTGTTTAAATATGTAATGTGTTTTATGACATCATAATGATCCAATAGTGATATAATAAAATAATATAAATGGTTTGTTCAGAAAATATATGTTTTTACTTTTAAATAATGTTATTTTATTTTTTTTATTTTTTTTTACAAAGCCTTAGTGGACCCTCCAAGACTTATAAAACATTTTAACATTTCAAAATGATTTCGTTGAGAGTGTGACTCAACTCCACATAAGCAAGCCTAATTTTTTTAAAAAGTTTGGACATTGTTCATATAAAATAATTTTTTCCACTCCAATATGAAAAACACCTTGGGAAAAAACCATGATATAGTTTGTGGTTTTGATTAGTTATATATATATTTTCCAAAACCAATATAATAATGACTTTCCTCTCATTTCCTATATAAACCAACTCAATCCCCCCATTAATCGTCACTAAAAACCTTTGTTTCTTGACCAAAATCCGACCTCCTCTCTTTGGAATTCTTCCAATGAGCCCAAATCTCACAGTAAACATCTCTCAAGCCTCTACTATGTTTTTGGTACCACACTTCCAAATAAGGGATTTCTTACTTTCTCATTTTTGAATAAATTTCATGATATTCTTATACCCTTTTATTTTCAATTAAAAATGATTAAGTATGATAAATAAACCCCCCCCCCATACTATCATTATTTTTGTTGAATAATGAGAGTTAACTTTATCTCTCATTAATGCCTCCCATGCACACCCATTACCAAACTGAATTTCAATAAAGAATACCACCCTTACCATTTACATTCAAGAAATCATTTTAAATTATGCATATAAATTCCATCACATATATTGGGATATTATGTTATATAACCCCCTTACTATCCATTTCAGGTATAAATGATGATATACCCCTTTATCTCATCAATCCATTTTACGATTTCTATTTTACGTCATTATGCAACAGGAGTTACACTAAAATTTCGATGCCAAATTCATAGTTTAAGTGAATACCATACCCATTTCTATATAAATTTTATTCACCATTATATACATGTACTTATTGATTGAGGATATAAATATATGTATTCCACATCTCTTGTTTGTGTAATTAATTATGATGTTTAATGAATCCATGTGTAATGATCTATGTGGCACAGATATGCATGAAATGAAATGATTAAGAAGGGTGTGCCCTAATATTTCCCAAATGCATTGTGTCAATAGTATTATCATGATGAATCAAGTTAAATAAGGGTTTAGTCATGAAAATTAAATTTAAATGAGAGTTTACTCATTCTCCATGTGCAATTCTCCCTTGCTCTTGCTAATATCTTGTTTGATGATGTTTTCATATATCCATGTTACGATAATCATGATATATGATTCCTTTATGTTCATGTTACAATTATGGTCCATTGATATTCCTATAACCTAACATGTATTGAATTCTTCATGTTATTACCTTTTTAATCCCTTACTAGGATTTATAGCTCACCCTTTTCAGATGTACGTCCTTAGGTTATCCCATGAAATGCTAAGTACGATGGAATGTTGTGGTCATGAAAATGATGTTTTCAATAAAGATGTTGTATTTTTTTATTTCTTAAGATGTCATGTAATTTCCATAATTTTCCAAGATACTAGATCAATAAATCCTCAAGGTTTTCTTAAGTTCATTTTTTTGTAATAAATCATGTTTAAGTGTGTAATAAAGAGCATGGTTGTTATAGTTAGTATCATAGAGAGGATTAGTAATTTTTGGTATTAGGATTGAAAAGCCCTAGTGAAAGCCTTTGGGATAAGACTAAGAATAATAAGAACATCCCTAAATTTAGGTGAGTATTGAGTAAGTTGTGTGTCATAAAAATACACCCCTTATTGAATACGATCAAGAAGAGGTGGCTCTGGCACAAATGTATGTAGGGGTAAAACAAGAAAACATCTCATTGAGCTAGACTCGAATGGGAACTGGTGCACCACAATAGGCCTTCCAATAATGTTGGTTACGACACTCATGGGGGATATTATTTTCGTGATTTCATAATCTTTATATGAACCATAATTAATGGAATTAAAAAATCCCCAATGAATATATGTTAGGAAGTAAATCATGGATAACATCGATTGAAGCCAGTAAATTAATAAGTTAAAGAAATAAATGTAATTTACATGTTATCCCTTTTGTCTTTGGATTTCCCTTTATGGGTTACTTCAAACATTATTTTTATTCCAGCCAATTACTGATAATAGGAGGACTCATTCTAACAATAGATTTGAAGATCATTGTGATGAGTTGTCTAATGAGATGCCCAATCCAATGGAAGTAGGAATCAAATACTTTTTCACAATTATCTCTCAGTTAAATAGAGTTTTGAATAGAAACATGGGTAAATAGGATCATTCAACCCCCCCCCCCCCAAGAAATAACAGGTCACAATCGAGAGCTTAATGAGAAAAAGGCCTCCTTCATTTAATGGATCATTTGATCCGTCAATCCCCAAACAATGGATCAAATCAATAAATAAAATCTTCTCCATATTTCAATGTTTCGAACCAGAGAAGCGTTTTATGGTTTCTTATAATATGGGGAGTGAATATGATCAATGGTGGACTTTGACAGGAAATAAAAATTGTAATAAAGAGATCGAGGCGTCAGAATATATGGACTTCCAGAAAATGTTTTTCAATAAATATTTTACATGCACCCTCCGACGTAAGATGGTATGGGACTTCCATGACCTCAATAAAGAAGATAATGAATCCATCAAAGTGTATAAGGAATGATTCACAAGGATTTCACGATACGCCTCTGGAATTATCATTACCCACGAATTCATGGTTGACCACTTCATTGGTGGGATAAATCCTATCCAACGGAAAGCCCTAGAGATCTGTGATTTTGAGATCTATGTTTAAATTATCTGATGTTCCCTCAAAGTAGAAATGGATATTGGATAATATTATAGGTATTATGGGGATAATAATCATAAGTTGGAATTTAATTCTGACAAATCGATGGATAAATCCAATGGTGCAATGAAAATCCATCACCCCACATGCCAAAGGTGCGGAAAGAATCACCTAAGAAATTTCATAAAAAGTATAAGGAAATGCATTGGGTGTGGAAGATAAAGTAACCTGGCTATTAATTTCAGATAATAAAAACATGATAATGTGACAAAGAAAATAAACTCTCTATTCGACCTGCAATGCATTTTCAATTGCTTCAACTCTAATAAACTAGGGAACTTTGAAAACCATTTCTCTATGCCAAGGGTTTTCAGAGGAAACCAACAACCTCCAAGGTAGCAAGGGTGATATTTTTCCATCAATAAAACCAAAACGAACCCCGAAAATGAAGTGGTTACAACTATTCAAGATATTAATTCATGAATAGTGAACATACGTTTTTATTTTTGTTCTATGCATTCTTTTATCACCTGAAAGATTAGTAGAACGATCCCAACACCACCACAAATCATAGAAGTGAAGATACTGGTGAGAATGAAAAATGGGGAAATCATTGCATCCCATGAATATAACACCTCACCTAATACAATTTGTTGTTTGAAATTACCAGTGAACCTTGTAATACTCTATCTTGTAGAATTTGATGAAATTCATGGCATCGATTGGCTTTCTTTATATAGATCCAATATAAATTTCAATGAGAGGGAAATATATATTTATATATAGAATCGACCCCTAATTATGTAATTGTGCAAGGAGGAGGATGAATCTTCCTTAGCACTATCATCTCAAGTGTGGATATTACTAACCAAGGAGCACACATATCTTTCCGAGATGATTGAGTCTAAGGAAGAAACCATCCTTGAAGACATTCATATTGTGAGAGAATTCACTGAAGTGTTTCAAGAGGAATTTCCTGGCCTTCCTCCTAGAAGATATGTTAACTTCTCAGTTGATCTAATACCTAGGGATTTTCAAATATCCAAGACTCTATATAGAATGAATGTTGTGGAGATTTTGGATCTAAAGAAACAATTATAGGATAATTTGGATAAAGGGTTTATATACCCAAGTGCTTCTCCAGGGGTTCCACCAGCTCTCTTTATCATGAATAAGGATGTTTCAATGCGCCTTTTCATTGATCATAATAAGATCGACATAATGAAGATAAAGAAAAAAAATCATCTCCCGCTAATTCAAGACTTCTTCGATCAGCTATATGGATCATAGTACTACTATATGATGGATTTGTGGTCAGGATATTACCAAGTAAGGGTGAAGAAGGCGGGGGGGGGGGGGGTATCCCTAAGAATTATTTCTTCACAATCTACGAACCTATGAATTCATATTAATGCCTTTAGGAATCACTATTGCTCCAAAACTCATCATGCACTTGATGAATAGAGTCTTCATAGATTACCTATAATTTTTTTGGTAGTCTTTATAGACGATATTATAATATACTCCAAAACCATGAAAGAGCATGAGGATAATCTATGCACTATTCTAGAGATCTTGTGAAAAGATATGCTCAATGAAAATAACAACAAGTGTGAGTTATGGTTAAAGAAGGTATCAGACTAGGTTAATATCTTCACAAGAAATTGGATATATATGGATCCCTCCAATATAGTTTCAATTGAATGATATCCAAGGCCAAAATCGATGTCATATATTCTTATCTTCCTAGGGTTAGATTGATATTATCGATGATTTTGGAGAAATTTCTCATGATTGTAAAACCCTCTTAAAGAGAAAACTCAAAAGGGATTCAAGTTTTCGTAGTGTGATGAATGTGAAGATTGCTTCAAGAACATGAAAATGAGGCCTATCACTACACATGTGCTTACACTACCCACAAGAGGATAAATTTTTGTGGTATTTAGTTATGCTTCAAAGAAGATAATGGGATGTGTGTTGATGAAAAATGAAAAAGTCATTACATATGCTTCACGAAAATTGAATGTTCATGAGAAAAACTATCCAACACGTAATCTAGAGTAGGTTGTAGTAATCTTCTCTTTGAAAATTTTGCAACATTTCCTCTTTGGGAAGAATTGTGAAATATACACTAATCACAAAATCCTCAAGTATATATTCACATAGAAAGAGTTGAACATGTGCCAAAAAAAATGGTTAGACCTGATCAAATACTATGACTGGTTAATCAATTACCGCCATAGGAAAGACAACAATATGGCATATTCTCTAAGTAGAAAGGACCCAATGATTCTATCATTGAATATAATTGAAAAGGATATAATCATCTTATATTTGATGAATATAGACATATAAATCTTAAAAAAAGGAACATCATCGATCCTCTCACATATGATTGTTGGACCATCTCTTTTGGAATGGTTAAAGGATGATGAAAATGATTATGTGAGAATTTTGAAGAAAGTGAAACTATAATAAAAAGGGTAATCCTCGAAGTTCAATGTCAATGAAGAAGGAATTGTGATATTTGGTTCATGACAATGAATTCCATAAAATCCAAAGATAAAGAAATAATTTTTGGATGATGCACATAGTTTTAATTTCTCCATTCACCTAAGAAACACAAATTTGTATTGATATCTCTGAGATAATTATTGTTGGGTTGTTGTGGATCATCTTACAAAGATTACAAAATTCGTTGAAATTTGAGAATATTTCTCACTCTATTACCTAGAAGAGATATATATTAGAGAAGTGGAAAGGTTGCATGGAGTACCACTATCTATTATATCTGATCAAGATCAAAAAATCACATCTATGTTGTGGAAGAGTCTCTAATACGCTTTGAATACTATGTTGAACTTAAGTACAAATTCTCATCCTTAAAATGATGGCCAATTTGAGCAGATAATCCAAACACTTTAATACATGTTGATAGAATGATCATTGGACATAAAAGGAATATGGGATCACTATATTCCTCTGGTTGATCTCTCTTACAATTACAGTTTCCACACACGCATGCAAATGGATACTTATGAAGTCTTTTATGGAAAGAGGTATAGAACACCAACATGATGGTATGATGTTGGGTGGAAAACTCCATGGTCTAGAAATGATGTAGACGGTTTAGACTATCCAACATCACATTAAAGCTGCATAGAGTTGAAAAAGGATCTATTCTAATAATCACCAATGATACCTAGAGTTTCGTGATGGAGACATGGTATTCCCATTCATATCACTATAAAAGAGAGTTATAATATTTGGAATGAAGGGGAATCTTATTCCAAAGTATGTCGGCCCTTTTTAGATCTTAGATCGCATTTGAGAAGTGTCCTATTGAATAGAACTCCCACCTAGCCTATCTCAATTACATGATGTATTCCATGTATCACTTTTGAGGAAGTACATACGCGACCGATCACATGTACTCAATCTAGAGGTGGTACCATTTGAGAATGACCTCTCCTATAAAGAGAAGACGGTGATGATCTTAAATCAGAGAGAAAAAATTCTACAAAATAAGAAAATTCCACCCATCAAGGTGTTGTGTAGAAACCACATGTTTAAAGAAGAAACATGGAAAATAGAGGAAGTGATTAAGCAGAGTTACCCTCATTTATTTTTGTGTCGGAAAAGGAAATTTTGTTGGAAAAATTTATTAATGGGTGAATAATTTAGGACATAAACATTTATTGATGAAATTTTTTCATGATCTAATTAAATTTATAATTTTGTAAATTGGTTATATAAAATATGAACTTCCTTGGTTTTCTATTTCTAGATATTAAAAGACCGTTAAGAATTTTTACTATTGCTAATAAAGCCATTGAATAGTGACAACATGATTAGTTTAAATATAGGGCTTTAACAAATCCAAATTAGTCAAAAAAAGGAATTGGTTACCTCATCCACTTGAATTTCTCTATATGAATCATATTTTTCCGATCTCAAAATGAAGGTAGCAACACTGGTTTTTTATCTTTACCAAGCCCAATCTGAGCTTAAACACATTAAGCTCGAACGGAACCGCCTACGGGATATAATTGGATGTTAATAGCGATTACTACCCGAGAGATGTTATCTTAGTCACCCCAAGAGTCTATCACCATCGCACAACTTACCCTTAGGTATTATGAAGGTATTATAAGGGGTAATATAATGAAAACCTATCACTATGATTATGTACATTATTTTTTTATAAAGAATATACATTCATTTTATCATGGTTACTTTGTAAATGGTTTTTGAAGCATAAATAGTATTTTTAGTTAATATTCAATTAAGAAATATATTTTTATGAATTAATGGGTTTTTTAATTAAATAATATTTTAATAAATTATTAATACTGAATAACATTTTATTAAATTTGAATTATCATATTATTTTTATGAATACAAATGCAATTTTTATTATGGTTTGAAAGCTATTTATTATCAAACCAATGCATTTTTTACAGAGGTCGGTTTTTATTTTAAAAGTAAACATATAGAAATTTATAAAATTATTTAGATAAAATGAATATTATTTTTTTAATCATGATTTCAAAATTATCTAATGGTGAAGTTTTCATAATTTTCGGAAAACTTGAATTTTTGGTTAAAAACTAAATATTGTTTAAATATATATTGTGTTTTATGACATCATAATGTCCCAATAGTGATGTATAAAATTAAATAAATGGTATGTACTTAAAATATAGGTTTTACCTTTAAAATAATGTTATTTTAGATTTGTTTTATTTATTTACAACGCCTTAGTGGACCCTCCAAGTCTTATACATCATTTAAACAATTTAAAATGATTTCCTTGAGAATGTGACTGACCTCCACATAAGGAAGCCTACTATTTTAATAATTCAGTCTATTGGAATTATAAGATAATTTTTTCCACTCCACTTTGGAAAAATCCATGGGAAAAACCATGGAATGGTTTGTGGTTTTGATTAGTTTAATATGTTGTGTCCAAAACGTAAATAATATAGAATTCTCTCTCATTTCCTATATAAAAGCACTCAATCTCCAATTCCTCTTCCATAAAATCTTTATAGATTGACAAAACTCTTACCTCCTCACTATATAATCATTTCATGACACCCCATGTTCCCAAGAAGCCTCTCTCAAGCCTCTCCCAAGCCTTTGGGTTCATACGTCCAATTATGGGATTTCGTCCTTTATCATTTTTTCATAATTTCATTATACTACTATAAGATTTTATTTTAAATTAAAAAAATTAGGGCATGATTTATCACCTCCCCCATCTTTCACTCCTTATTTTAGTGACTAGAGACTTCCTTATGTCCCATTAATTCCTCCCATGTACAACTGATACAATGCCAAAATTTTGTAAGAAATTTCTATCTTCTTATTTACATTCATGCTATTATTTTATATTATGCATCTAAATTCCATTACATTTGTTGGGATATTATGTTCCATGACCCCCTTACTTTCCATTTCATTTATAAATGATGAGATACCACTTTTTCTCTTATAAACCCATTTTACAATTTCTATTTGACTTCATTATGCGGCCGAAGTGACATCAAAATTTCCATTCCAAAATCACCGTTGAAGTGAAGACCATACCAATTTCTCAATCAAGGTATTCTCCATTATGAAAATTTACTTGTTAATTTAGTACTTATATTTATTTATTTAAATATTATTTTCATTTAATAAATTATGATGATCAATGAATCCATGTTGTATGATCCATGTGGCACAGTTATGCATGAAATGAAATAATTAAGAAGGGTGTGTCCTGATAGCACTTCAATGCATTGGGTAAAGATTACTATCATGATATGTCAAGTGTAATGAATCTTTACTCACTATAATTCATGTTAAATGAGGTTTTAATCATGATCCATGTGCAATGTGCTATTCTCATGCTAATATCATGTTAAATGTTGTTGTCGCATGACCATGTTATGATAATCACACTATATCATGACTTTTTGTTCATGTTTCCCTTATCCTCCATTTAAATTACTATTTATCAACATGTATTTTATTTCTCATGTTATTCCTTGTTTAATTTCTTAATAGGATTTATATCTCGCCTTTTTCATGTGTATGTCCTTAGGTTATCTCATTAAATGCTAAGTACGAGGGAATGTTGTGGTCATGTAAAGGAAGTATTCAATAAAGATATTTTATTATTTTCATGTCTTATGTTTTCATGTAATGTACGTAATTTCCCATGACATTAGACCTATTATTCCTCGGAGTTTTCTTATGTGCAATTTTATATAATCAATCGTGTTTAAGTGTGTAATAAAGAGTAGTGTTGTTATAGAAGTCCCTCAGACTCAAGAACTTTTCTAGAGTAGATTTAACAAAGTCTTTATACTTTTTTTGATAAATTTTTTATAATAAAACATTGTAAACTGATGGGAGTCAGTATAATCCTTCCTATAGAGAAATAAAAGGAATCTAAAAATATTTGGTACAAGTTGTATTCAGTCTCTATTAATAGTGAATTTCCATTGACCCAAAAGAGTGTTTATGGCACGGACGTAGGATCCCACACTGAGGATCATCCTCATAAATCTTGTGTGCCTTAAATTCCATTCCACTTTTTTATGCCCATGTATTTAGTAAATGATGATAAGGAAAATAACATTAACATGATGAAGGGGTTAAGATTATAAAATGTCATGAAACATAAAAAACATTATAAATTATTCACCCCCTTCTTATTTATTATTTGATCATTTGGAACATCACTTTTACTATCATCATGATATTGATCTATATAAGAAAATATGATTTTGGTATAACCATAACTCCATATATATGATTAATAATTACTTTTATAACTCAGTATTTAACAATACAACTTGAAGATTCATAAATCTTACCCAATTGAACTCATTTACATCGCTGATAATTTCTAAAATTTCATAAAGGAATATCATGAATTATATGATATTACATTTGGATTTATAATGGTTCATGTTACCATATTGAGAAAACTATAAAAAAATTGTGACGTACCTTTATTTAAATGGTTTGGATAATACAAAATATGATAATTAGTTTTTTTATATATCTAGTATCATTACTCAAATAAGGCTACACTACATTAATTGTTATAAAAAGGTATACTAATTTAAATTTATTTGATAAATAAATTTCTAGTTATAGTCAAATAAGAGTATTGTATTTTATATTCCTCATTCTTTGCAATGGATATTTCTTCTTTAATATTTATTGGACTATTATTTTTTTATTTAAGTAATATACAAATATTTATTTGGAAAATAAATAATTTCATTGTTTTTTTAGAAAAACAATGAGAAAATGGTTTTGGTAACAATTATTTCAATAATGAATCCATCCAATATATAATTGAAAAATATTGATACCCCCTTGAAATATATTGGAAACTCCCTTTCTCATCTCTTTTTGAGATTACTCTACAAACATTATCATTATGAATAATTTTTATATATAAATATATATATTTTTTAAGGGTATTGCATTTAATAACAAGTTGTAAATAAAATATTAATGAATATACCATAAGTGGATGAACCTGTTAGATTCTACAATTCATTCCAATTTTTTCTATGTCCATTGTTTCTTTATAAGAAGTAAATATCCTCCTAATAATTTGTCTACCTTTTTAATATTTTGTCTCCATGATGGATTTTGTAATGAATATTTTATATTTATATTATCCATCGTATATTTGTCATTTTATTTTGAAATTATCACCAAAATGTGTGGAGAAATATGTTTCAGGAAATCCTTATCCACTTGTTGAAGTATGAAACAAAATTTCTTAAGAAACTTATCAATTTAATTTATTTTGAATTAGACAAATACAGATAATATTGGTGGTATGGAATATAAGAAAATATTAATGAATACTTTTTTATCCAATTTTAATCCTAATTTTTCCAAAAGATAAATATAAACCTTCATTTTGAAACCCTGATCAGTATCTAGATTACATTCTTCCAGTTTACACTAATATAGTGAATTGACATATTTTATATTTCTAGCCTTTCCTTCCACTTCTTAAGATATTGAATATTTAATATTATAGCGTAATATTTAATGTATTTATGTTGTATCATAAAATCTATATAAGTTGATAGTATAATTCAATAGAAAAGGTAAGCATACTCAATATATCATTGGTAGCCATAATTTTCACATTCGCTTTCCTGATGAGGATAAAGAATAGGAATAGGGGATTCTAACACATAGTATAGAATTTATAATAATAATATATTGTATAAATGATTATACCATATCCATAAATTTATATTTTTAACGTCATCGTCGGATTTGAGAAAGGATCACATGATTTTCATAGTTTTTCTTTACATTTTATTCACAAATTAAAATAATGGCTTGTACTTTACATTATTAGAAATTATGTGAGAATAATAATAATTAATTTTATTAATTCTCTCATAATTGCACAAAGTATAAACAACCATCACCATTGAAATTAGTATCTCCCCTCAAAAAGTACATTCTAATGTAAAAGAGCTATATTTCCATTCATTGTTATCAATATTTTGGCCAGGAAAATCATGATAAGGTATTTAGGTATGTGGTCTTACCAACTATGGGAATGTAGTTTCATGATCTATTTAGTGGAATCCCTAATCCAGAAATCCTTACCGGTATTTACTCAACACATTCCATTATATTCTTATTGAGAATACATTTCATGTTAATTAAATTAAATTCATGTTTGGTTAATTTATCCCCAAAATCTCATGAGAACTCCACAATATAATAAAGTGTCTATACTTTTTTCATGTAAAAATATTGTTCTATGGTTGAATTCCCAATCAAGAAATGAAATTCTTGGCCTGACTTAATATTATCTTGAGGGATTTAAATTTATCATGCATAAATTTTAACTTATATTATCCTTAATATAACTTATTAATATTAAGTTAAAATTACTAAATTAGTTAACCATTTTGGGTAAAACACTTAAATATATTTTATTTATTTAAATTATGTATTTTCACATTAATTCAATTTTTTATGTGATCAAGGTCTTGAATCCATAAATTAAATAATTTATAGATATATATAATAAAATAATTTAATGAAATGATCATGATTTTATTTAACTAATAATTTAATGAGAAGAATATAATCCCAATAATGACGTTTGGTATTAACTCATTGTGCCATTATGGGAATTATTTTCATCATTCTACTTTTCCACCTTTGTATCACTTGGGTCGGTAGCATTTCAATTCTATCATGAACCGCCTCCACGCATCATGGTATACTCCATTTACTAGAAGTATTTATAACTCACATGAAGGTGAGGGGGACCAAAGTATTGGTTAGAGGGAATTACTTATATATCCTTGAACATGTAGGTCCATCAAAATAATGGATGTAGAGATGAATTCAAGTCAATATAAATAAAAATTAATATTAAATAATTGAAAACCCATGAAATAAATTAAATTAAATTAATACAGTATATACAAAAGGATAATTCAAGATCATAAACAATCATAAAAATATAATAGTTAAAAAAAGTATACTATCTGACATCCATTTCTAATCATTCTTTAAATATTAAGATGAACACACAAGTATTAATTGACTGATTGATTAATTAATTAAATTTCTTCATCATAATTACCATCTTAAATCTAATTAAGATTCACAGCATATTGGAAATGAAAGAAAATAAATGATACAACCAATATTTATAGATAATAATAATAAATAAAATGAGCATTTTATAATTCTTTAAAACCATTGTTAAATTGTCAGACCAAATTGGATTCATTTAACAAAATAATGTTTTGATGTTGTAATTTTAATTTTATCATTTATTAGGATACAACATGGCCTATACCTATAAGAAAAAAACTATGTATCTTGATTGTCATGTACCCTGGAAACATGCCTGTAGCTTTGGTATGTACCACGATCAGACTAAACAGTGTGTACTAACTAGCTTCATGTCATGTGTTCAAATTTCTATGTTCATAGAATACACCACTAGGGATTTGGAATACATCATAGTGGATTACACATGATGTTTTAAAGAGATACACACCATGTGATCGCAATGTTGTGTGTCCTTATTACCCAATGAAAGACTATGTTTGTTCGTTGGATGCGTTTCTACACATTGTTTACAATACTGCTACACACCATGTACTTAACTTGTCATGTATCCTCATAACATTTCTAAAAAAGCTTCATATATTTAATACATGTAAATAAAGAACTAAATGGTGTTTATACGAGTTAAATGTCATGTATGTCATTATTTCCCCATAAAATCAAACTCATGTGGTTCTGACAATTTATTTTACCTTTTTTTTAATTTGTCTAATAAACAGTGTAGCCTGTACAATGTCTACACCGGCTACATGTAGCGTGATCTAATATTTTTCCTTCCAGGTTACACAGATCTACACACAAAGTGAAATAAATTTTCCAAATGTAATTATTTCTCAACATGTCATGTATCCTGCAACACAGCCAGGTGCAGTGCACTTGGTTACATAGTATGCACTCTTCCTACATGCCTTGTAATCCAATGATATCAATCCAAATTTCTGGAAACTTTTTGATAGAATCTATAATCATCCTTCAACTATTCATGGACTTATAAATTGTGATTCTTGAAAAAGAAAATAAATATTTTAATGTCATGTTAATTTATACAATCAAATTAAAGAAAGCATAATTCAGGAAATGAAAATTGACCCACAATTTTTAATATAGATAAATAATAAAATAAATAAGTATAAATTTGAATTCTAACCATCGTCTGATACAATATGAGGGTTCTAGAAATTTAATAATAATTTTCTTCAGGAATTATAATAAAATTTATTTTAACTTTGAATTTCTTGAAAACCCAATACAATATCTTTTAAAATTAAATTTATAATTAAGTTATTTAGATAAAAATAAATGAATACTTGTTCTAATGAAATTTCACAATTTATGTTGTTGATCTTCTGAAAACTGTATTCGTATTTCTTTCTTTGTGTTTGGAAGTTATAAGTATAGAATCCATTTAGCAGTGATCCACATGTGCTGCTTTGATCTCAAATGATACCAATTAATTATTGAGTTCTAGCTTAGTGAATAAATCATATGGTGTTATTCATCATGATCACTCATGTTATTTTTGTATAAAATAATTTCTTCTCATTAACAATGTGTTCATCCAACTATGGTTCAATGTAGTTCTCATCCACAAACACGATATGAATACTTTTTTCCTTCTTCTTGTGGTGGGATATTGGTGTATATAGGAAGCATGAAATAAATATCATCATAATGGCCCCATATCATTTGGTACTTCGTCGATGGTGAGGGATAGGTTCCTCATTGTAGAGTTTACATTTCTCCTAAAGCACATGGAGGAGGCACCTTCTTTCATGATTTGCATGGCTAGATGATTTCCTTAAACTAGGAACACATCTCCAGATCACATGGTGTGCTGGAACCCCCTCATCCCACCCTTGACCTCAAAATAAGTGTTGATGGATCTTGTAGTCAGGGGAACATGTGATAAAGTATTAGTTCACAATTAAATAGGTTCAATGATTTTTTCCTTCAGCACATTCTATGGTAAAGGTGATTCTCTTAGGGATATGGCTAAAGTGATGATTAATGGCCTTGACCATTTTCATTCCTATTGAATTTTCAGGGCTATATTGAAGATGGAATCAAATATCAATTTAAAATATGTTAAAGAAATAGTTTCTACGCCTTGGAAAATCATTTATTTAATCGACAATTGCATAAAATTGCTTATTGACAGCACCTATATTCTCCACGCATGGAATTAATGAAACCATGTAGATGACTTTATTTCTACAAAGGATTCTCATGAGTTCCCTCTTCTGATGTTATCTTGAAATTCTTCCCTTCCCCTTGATGTGTTGAAATTATGACAGGGGGTTCTCTTGGGCATCACTTTTACATGACTCCATGGTTGTAGTTTCTTAAATAATTTGTTCTCCTATTAATAAAATATACAATTTATGTGGATTAAACATACACAATATACATATACAATTGTTTATATAGCTGAAATTTATGTTAAAATATTATTTAATTGCATACCATACCTTAAATAATATAATAAACTTTCTCAAAACCAATGTCATATAGTAATAAAATATTATTATCATTTTTTTCATCTGATTACTTGTGAAATGATAAATATAATTTTACCTAAAGGAAAATTAATATATATCAATAGACTTAGTCTTGGTCCATTATTCTTCTGTGGAATATATTGACCATTAGAATAAATTTTTTTCAAAAATAGCTATTTTAATCCACAATTGTGTGAATATAGTTTTATTAAAAGTTCATAAAAAATAAATATTTTTTAAATATTGTTATTAAAACATTATTTAATTTATCAAATCAAAATTACAAGAATAAAATTATTCTTCGGTGTTAGGTATAATATTTAATTTATTAGATAAATTAGAATAGAATTTAATCAAGATCAATTGTAACAATTAGTGTGTGAATCTCTAGGATTCATTCTCTTTTCCATTAGTTTTTCATTCCTAAACTCCAAGATTAATGTCTAGAAATAGGTCACGGAATCCACGAGAAATAATATAGTCCCATAATGAAAAAAACCAAATAATAACACTTACTATGTATTATAATCCCTTTATCCCAATATCTTATCAAAAAGGTTCACATTTTTTTCATCAACCTGTATACATGACATGTATTTCTTTTTCTATCTGAAATAAATTTCTTTACACCATCAAAATATAATTTAAATTGATAGTTATACTTCATTGAAGGGGATAAGATATCAAATTCCATAAATATGTAACAGAAAAATCATTCCTCGACTTATTTATTAAAAATATGTCATTCATGACACACCCAATGTATCAAACGTCTCTATAAACTATTATCATCATGGTTTATGAAATAAATCTATTTGTGTGAGTTATAACATTCATTAATAATACTCTCATAGTATAAGGACCATTACACATGGTCTAATATAGGAATATTCAATAACATAAAAAATGCATAATTACTAATTGTGGGGTTGTTCTCGTAATCTTTTTTCTTTGAGACTACTAACTGCATACTTCATGAGAAAAAGTAACACCTTGTATGAGTACACACGCCTGATTGTAACATTTCATGTGTCCAATAAATAATTTTATCAAACAATTGAACTATTCTTAAGAATATCATCAAGGAATTTAAAAGATGTCATCATAGAGGGGAAATATGATGAAATTATCAATATGAAAGATAATTTAGGACATTATCACATCAGTGTTAATTGAATAAAAATCAATATTTGATTAGATATTTATATTAATATTAAATTCATTGAATATACATGAAATTAGAAGTACAATATAACTCCCTTATATTATAAAAGATTAAAATCATAATAAATATTGTATATGACACATAACATCAAGATTGGAAGAGAATGTAACACATTGACACTTTATAATATATTTATTTTTGAATAGAATTAATTTTTCTGATGGATTAAAATTTAATCACTGTTGGGTTTGATCAAAATTTGATACAATATTAAAATATTAGTTTTTAAACATGACCATTATGAATGATATTTGACTGTGACATAGAAATCCAACCCACACTATAAAATTTATTATAAAACGGAAATTAAAAAAAATAAGAAAAGGAATGTCCTGAAAAATAGTGTAATTCAAAAAATATACGAAACAAAATAGAAAATTATGTTACTCCCTCTGAATTCTAGTATCCTACGACATAGACCTCTATTAGATGGGTTTTGAACTCTCTTTAATGATTTTTCCATTGATGTGGAATATACTCATCATCCAATGTCAAGTCTAAGGAGTCCAATAGAATGATATACCTATTTTATTTCCAAGAGAGATCCAAAAAATACCAATCATAATTTTGTTTGAATCCATCTTTAAAAAAATTATAATTGTTTTAAACTAATAATATTCCCTATAACCAAATACATATAGTTCTATGTTATCAAAGGTAGCATCAAGATTTTAATCAAAACATTTTTTAATCTATTTAATAATACATTAGGGGTACCTTTCACCCTTATAATCATCAAGAGGAATTTTGATGTGTCTCTCCCTTGCGGCTTCACAATATTTGATCAAATCCATTTAAAATTAATAATAGGTGGTTTTAACAAGGTCAAAAAAATTGGGGTGGATATGACCATTACATATTTTCCATTTCATCAGAGCTCCTACAACCCCTACAATTGGAGCCACCCCAGCTTATCAAGTGTTTTACTCTCCTAAAAAGCTTTGATGTAATACAATTTCTATGATGGTCATCCTTTTCAACCACAAAAAATAGTGAAATTCTCCCAAAAATTGAATCCCTTGCATCAGGGACCATATCATCATTGGAATAATGTTTCAACATCATGAATTCCTCCACAGCCTCCGTTGATGGATCGATAAAAATGATAATCTCATATGTATGCTATAGTTATTCTGCATTAGGAATTTCATCATACACACAAATTATTTCCTCCATACTAGAATTATATGTTTTCGCAGCATCAATAGAAGTTCCATGTCGATAAATTGAGATATCTCGGCTAGGCTTAAAATCATTCTCAGCTTTCCCAACAGCAGTATGTCCAATAGATTTTAAACATTCCACATCCTGAGTTATAATTCACACTAGTCCCTACCTGGTAGTAGTAAGTTGTAGGTAGAAAGCCCCCCCCCCCCCCACACACACACATTTTCATCATCAAGAATAAACAAATTTAATGGAAACAGAGCATCTATGAATCTTCTCTTGTTTAAACTGAAATGTGGATTTCCCCATGCTTCTACTATCATTTATTGTTTCATCCTCAATAATATAATAAAAATAAAACTCATCCTCATA
This sequence comes from Viscum album, assembly GCA_963277665.1. Lineage (NCBI taxonomy): Eukaryota > Viridiplantae > Streptophyta > Magnoliopsida > Santalales > Viscaceae > Viscum > Viscum album. Next base: position 1,105,819,654 of record OY728126.1, read on the forward strand.
ATAAGATAACATCACCTAATGAGATTAGGAAATGTGGATTCCATACCAGAAAAAGTCCAACAATTGGGTTTCCACACTAATAGCCTCATGATGGCTACTCATACTAGAATGAGAACCCTTATGGTTCTCAGTATCTAATCTTTTAAAAGGAACAATATTTGAATCCTTCATAACAATATCGACTTTACTAAATTTTATAGAATGTTTCTTGTAGCTAACAGTCATTCCATACCATACTTTCATTACTTCATTACCACCCACTTGAGTTGAATAATGGGAATTCTTCCTCATAGACATGTTCATTATTTTATTATCCTATAGAGACTTACACCCACTAATATTTTGAAGCATGAACCTAAAATGTTCTATTATATGCATGTATTTCATTTATTTTTATCATATCAATCCCCTTCGACATTTATCTCCTTCATCACCAAAAAATGAGCAATTGGAACAAAAATAAAGCACATGATAATTTTCAATTACAAGATCAAATTTTAATTCACCATAAAAAAAGTTTCAAAAAGATTTGAAATACGGTCAAACTCAACCAGATTTGGATATAATGTCCATACATTGAAATTTTATTCTCCTTAACAAATTTAATTTTTGATACAACATCAAAAGAAATATATCATAAAATTTTGAGGTTACAAAAGAATCAATGTATCCCTATTATCGGAATCGAGGATTTTGAAACACAATTCTTATCCTTGAATAGATCAAGACATGGTTCCTAATCCTAAAAAATTAGTATCCCTATTTTAATATTGAAAATTCTACAGTTCCATGTTTTTAACATTGGATCCTAGAAAAAGGAAATTTATATGGAAATAACCCTTACCAATCAATTAAAAGTGGTAGTTATAGAATAATCATACCTAGAGTAAATGCTTCCTCAACTAATTAAGATTCCAGACATCATTCTATCTCTAAAAGGCAGTCTATGATATGATGAAGTTCTTGGTCACCTGAATATGTTCCATAATGAATTTATGGATTATTTAATTTGTAGTAAGTGAACCACATCTCAAGATATTGTTATGAGAAATTTTATATTTTCTTTGTAGGCTAGAAAATATATGAACAGAAACAGTAATACCTATATTCACTACATTAAGATATTTTCTAGTGTCAATATTTACCCAATCCGTATGTTCTGAAGAGGGAGAAATAGGGTCTAACTTTGTTAAAGCCCAATATCCTTCTTAGGAGGGAAATCAGCACTTCCCAATTCGAAATAAACATTAAACTTATTATAAGGATAAAGGAAAACATCCCCCGGATTGGTATAATCATATGAATTTTCCATCACTGTAAGAAGATAACTGTAATCTCTAGGTTTGATGATAAAGAGTACCTCAACCTCCCCTAACCATGAAATATTACAACAATAAGATATGTGTTATATCGAAGACCATGAATAATAATAAATAAATAAATAACATTATACAGTTTAAACATTTATAAAATAAAATCAATTATTATATACTGAATATAAATAAAATAATAACCTTCTAAAGGAGAAATAAATATTGTTTGAACATCTGTATATTTCTAGAAGGGGAAACAGTCGGACTTTTCACACATAATTTAAAATTAATTGTTATTTTTAGATAATTTTATGTTAAAATAAAACTCATTTTCAAAATATAAATATAAATTTTATCTTTGGATGTCAATTTGAAATATTTCTGAAATGATTATTTTTTGACGAATAGTGAAAATTACTGATCTTTTTTGGAAACTGTCTTTTTGTTTAAATTATTTTAAAAGTAAAATTATATTTTATATTATTTTTTAATTAAAATTTGATCAATTATATGAAATTTTATCTAAATTGGTTCATTTTAATCAATTTCATATTAAAATCGTATTTAAAAACTTGTGATAGATTTTAAAAAAAATGATGAAAAATCGTTTTTCAACGCCTCTATGGGTTTGACATTAAATTGTATTATTTAAAATATGTAAATTGGATTTGAAAAAATGGATTATTTATTTTTAATGTTATTAATTTATGTTACAAAATATTTTAAACGTAATTTTTTCTCTTAATGATTTATAAAAACAATAATAAATTAATTAGTGCAGTTATGGATAAAGTGGTGTTTTTGCACATTACATGAATTTGTGTTAAAATTAATTGTAAAAACACATAGGATTTTTATTTCATAAATTAGATTTATATTTTTAATCAGTTTAACCCAATAATTTAATAATTCTCAATTTATTTTTGTCATAGATGATAAATCACCAAGGTTAAAAGGCCAGTTACTGTATTGAAAAACTAAAATGGTTAAGATAAGGAAACATAGAAGTTAAGGAAAAACATTTTTTAAACATATGTTTTTATGTGGTTGAGGTGTGGATAGAACATATAATCCCAACACCTTTTAATTATCAATTTTTGGGCCACATCACCTGATATAAACTTCCTATTATTATATAGTTTTGGGTATTTACCAAAATGAAACTTCTTAATTATAATAGGTAACACACTCCCCTTACTTATACACACCTATATACCCATTTTTATCAAAAAATAACCTTAACACATATCTCCCAAAAATCCTTATAAACATTCTAGGGTTGTATTTTTTCCCAAAAAAACCATTCTTATGGTCCTTAGTAGGAGATCCAAAGGAGGTTTCTCTAAGAGAATGTAATTCTCTCAAGGAACCTATTAATTTTTCATATGTCTTTTACTATGTTAAATTATATCTAAAAATTTAATATATGATATAAATATCATCTAAAATATAAATAGTTGTTATTATGTTGATTTAATAACATATATCCATATCCTCTTCCATCAAATGGGAAATGAAATCATCGATTATGTGTACGGCGGACTACCTCCTCGTGGATCAATGTCTCTTATTTTTCATCAACACCTATCTATGTTAATACAATGATTTGTTTAGTTTATATATATTATAATAATATAATTATACTCATTTAGTTATAATATCACATAAACATTATCAATTTCCTTTTTTTATAATATGTTAACATCACATGTGTATAGGGGGGAATACCACCTCGTTAAGAAATGTGATTCATTTTTCTATTACACATTATATGGAAAATATTAAGGATAAATTTATTTAATATTATATATATATATATATGAAATGTTATAAATTATATAAAATTAATATATCATTCAATTATTACCCATTATCTTTTTAAAGGGAATGATATTGTTGCTCATGCGTATGCAAGACCTACCGTCTCTACAAAGAGATGTCATTTATTTTTTATGTTAAATTTTCAAGAATGATTTTGAGGAGGAATATATTGAAAAATAATAATATTTCTATAATTTATATAATTTTTTATATGATATAACTATATACTTTGTACAAGAACTGGAACATTCATGACAAAACATGCATGATCAAACAAGGAAATTCACACTTGAAACAATGAAAATAATGAAATATTTTAAATTAAATTGTGTTAATTTTTATAAGATTATTATATATAGAATGAGATATATAATTATGGTGCAAGAATATATTTATAATAAATATATATTTACTATATAAGAGGTTTAGAGACATACGATGGAATTCAAACCTAAGGTAAGGGTTTCTCGCCTAACTTTTACTTATGTGAAACTCATGCCATATTCACCACTTAATTATTTTTTATGGTGTATATAATACACCTTTAATATTTTATATGTTAATTATCTTTAAATTAATGGTATAAAATGTTTCATTTTCTGATTACTTACTTTTTGTGGATTATAATTTTGATGTTTCCAAAGTGGTAATGTTTATTTCACATTCATATCATTAGTAGGGACATTTTATTTTTATGTATCTCTTTAGAGAATTATTTGATATTTATATCATAAAATAAATATATTTTTTATCCCCTAGTTATTAATATATTTTTCATGTAATAATGCAATTTTTCCCCTCTATGATACCTAAAAGGTTTGATAAAATGTTTTTTAAATGACTTCATTTCTATCTTTGATCGAAGATCATTTTTCCTCCGAAATCATGTATTATAAAACTGTTTTAAAAAATAATTTTAAATTTATCAAAATGATTTATTAAATACATTTTTTCTATTTTTTTAATTTTTATAAAATGTTTCAAAATGAATCTTCATGTCATTTTCCAAATAATTTTTATCTGGATTCTATCGTAAATGTGACTGGAGTATTTTCTTAATCTGTACCAAATGAACAAAATTTTACACTATCATGACCATCCAATGTTTTACTGATTATTTTACAGTATTTAAATGGTTATTAAATAAAATTAATCTCAAAAGGTTTTTTAACTTTTTTTTTAGATAAGATTTTCAAACTGAAAAGGTTATTTTCCTCAAAAAAATTAATACCATTTTAATGGTATTTATATTCATAAATGAAATCAAAACACTATTATAATTATATTATAATGTGGATATTTTTTATTGATATAATACATATTATTTTTTTGCATGGTTTATGATTATATTTATTTAATTTAGCTAATTATTAACATTTTATATTTTAGTTTTTCAATAATAATTTTGTGTTGATTTTGTTTCATCGCTTTCATATGAGTAATTTAGTAGAATTATTAAGTTACAGTTATGGCCCATAATTATATATCCCCATCGATGCATCAACCAATCTTATGAGATAAATAAGTTTGCCAAATATATAGGGTTTTTCCTATTATTATAAACTGTTTTATGTATGTTATTGACAATATTTTTTAGATTTATGACATTATGAATTCCCCCATTCTGATTTATTTATCTCTATTTGACCATTCTATTGTTAGAATATTATTATATAAGTATCAAGGTTATGTGATTATTTATATGGATTTATTTGATAATTATTTATTCCTGCCATATTATTCACATGTTGTTATTTAAATGGAATGTGATTTAGATATTTAAAATTCCAAGTTGATTATTTTTATTTATTCATGACATATTCTATTATATGATTACCCATACTGAGTATCTGAGATCACCCATTTAATAATTTTTATTTTCCCCCAAATACCCGAAAGTGTTTTGTGATTGTTATGTAGGGATATTCTAAGGTTAACAATTGAATTTTAAAATAAAAAACAATTTGTATTTTATTTTTTCAAATGTATGTGAAATTCAATTATGTATATAGTTTACCTTGACTACTAAATTTTTCATCTCTTTGTGATGTCATTCCGTGTATCTAGTGTCATTATAATTAAGTAGACAGTAGATCTAGGTTTCTATAGATGGGTTCACTATATAAAAAGATGTTTGTTCTAGAGAACCAACTCCAACAGAATCATCTCATGATTACTATAGGCATTGGTATGATGTTAAACAACCTCAACCCCAATACTCACCTCTAGACCTCCGCATCATGATGCCTCTACGGTCCATGACGAGTCTTACACTCACCACATTGTATTCCTTAATGTCTCAATGTGGTGTTCTGTAATGCTGTAGACCACCTGCCCAAAATTGAAAACCCCCAAAAAAATCTGAAAACACCTTGAAATAAACAACAAAATAAAAATTAAAATCATAAAATAATAAATTTTGTACCTGAAAATGTCATTGTGGGTGTTACAACTTGAGATGAAAATTTATTATTTTTGATAGAATAATTGTGATATAATTTATGGTTGATCCAAAAGATACCGTTGCTGATAATTTTTTGTATTGGTAAATAATTCAATGCTAATAATAGTACTAAAAAGTAATTGTGATGGATATTAATTCATCCAGAGATAATTTTGGAGATCTTGTTCATGCTATGGTGAGCCAAAATTATATATGATATAATTGAATATTAATGTCAATATTGATAATTAATTCTCATATATTGAATGATCATCCATAATTAGTTATTTTATAATTTTAAAAATTAGTGTCCGATTGTGGTGGGCTATCTATCAGAAATAGTATTCAAGAGAAGAGGTATAAGTTGAAATTTATGGATATTGTTTGTGAAAGATATATTTTTCATACCAAAAACCTAAATCCCTCACATAAAATTCCACTGATAAATACAAAATATATTCTTTCATATTAGTGATGGAATTACTTTAATCACTAATGATCGTCATAAAAAATAATAACAATAAAAAGGTTCACACTCTGTAATTTTCATTATCAAGAATGTCTCTATTCACACTCTTTCCCTCAAAAAATAACTTTGTCACATAGATATATCATTCATAATCCTAGTTTTGTTCTTATTTTTTTATTCAGGTGTATTCTTGAAAAATATTATTTTCATTATTTATTAGTTATTTTTTTTATTATTAGATAATCTTCTTAGTTGTTTTTCTAATTATTTTATTTTATTGGTTTAATTAGTCAGGTTCCTTAAATTTTTTCATTTTTTGGTGTATATATAATTAATTATATTTTTTTGAAATAATATTAAAAATATAATAGTAAAATTAGAAAATATAAAATTAATTAATATTTGTATATTAATAATAAATTTTCAAAAAATATTAAATTTTCATAAATAAATAATAAAACATGAATATTTTTTAAAAAATATTTTATATATTTATATAAAATTTAAAATATATTTAATAAAAGATATAAAAATAGTAAAAACACAAAAAAATTAAATAATTTTAAAAATAAAACAAATGAAAAATAATAAAAAATAACAAAAATATTCTAATATTTTAATAAAAATTATTTCATAAATAGGAATTATTTATTATAAACTAGTAAAAATAACAAATCTTATTTGTGTAAAAAAATAAAATGAATAATAGAAATTATAAAGCCTTTAGTAGGGTCTTCAAATAGTAGGTTGCTCCCTTGATTCCATGTAGATTGGGTGTTTGATTATTATTGGGTGTCTATATGGGTCACAATTCCACACTAGAAATATATATCCACTAGTTATGAAAAGGCGTGTGGTTGTGTGGAAAGTTTACCTGATTAACCCAGTATGAAAAAATGTGAGACTAGGAAATTAACGTTATGAAAGGGGATGTATGTAGTTCAAATCCTAGAAATGTAATGGGATAACTAGTGTTGTTGTGAAAAAAAATTAATAAACAAATAGAAGTATGTTAAGTAAATATAATAATAAAATATAAATTAAAAAAATAAAAAAATTATTTTAAAACTTATTTATAGTAATTAAAGAAATTTTATAAAACATTATATAACTAATTGAATATATGATTCAGTATAACTATAAAAATTAGTACAATAAATAATAATTAATTGACTGATTAAAATAAATGAAAAATGATATATCAAATTAAATTATTCCCAAAGGGAATAAATATTCAAGGTACTTATTTGAAATTTATTATATAATAAAAGATAAATCAATTTATAAATTATTTCATTTATTTTCTACATAATAAAAAAATATTATTATATAAGAAATTTTACACTTAAAAAATAACTATAATAATAAAATAACAACTGATAAAATTAATAATAAATTATTAAAAAAATATAAATTACTATTAAATATCAATATAGTTATTTATTGAAAAAATTACAAGTTTAAAAAATTTTGAATTACTTTGGGGAATTCATTTTGTTAAAAATTGTAATTATTTTAAATTTAACATTTATTTGAAAAACATTAATACTTACTTATTTTAAAATAAATTGTTTTTATTTTTTAGATAATTTTGGATATGGATAGTGGTTTTCATTACATGATCATGTATACGATCCTCTATTTTCTTATGAGGTACAGAGCATTTTATTTTTAGTTTAACAGCTTAGGTTTGATATATTATGAGTACATAATAAGATCATGGGTGTTTTTGCGATGTTTGGCGCTTGTTCGGAGCCAACAGGCACAGTTTTTTGGAAAAAGGTAATTGGGTCGTACAATTAGTAGGAACTGTGAGGGGTTAGACAGAGGTAAGAAAGGGTCTACATGGTTTGAGGAAGCCATTCATCCCGGGGAGCACACCCATACATGACCTCTATAATTTTTAGCAAATGGAATATCAGTGGTTTGGTCATGGTGAGGAAAACCATGTCCACAAACCACAAAGGGCCTCCCACAATGAAGTGATGGGAATAAAGTTAGTGCATGGTTTGGGCAATTGGATATACAAATCATGTGGCCCTGTGTTTTTTATATAATTTAACATTTCCCCAAAAGGAGTTTAAAACACCAAACCCTATTCTTTTATCCTTTTCCATTATTTAGGGAGCCCACGTTTCTCCCAAAAGAGATCTTTAAGTGACTAAATTTAGGGTTGACTCTCATTTCTCCATCCAAACATAGATTCAATCATTGTTTGTCTTATTGGATCTAGACCAGTAATTTATTCATTCATCATGTGTCATAATTTTTTTTCTTCCTATCAATGGAGGTATTTAGGTGTATGATAATATTCCATATATCTAGGTTTTTCATCATTTCATTTTTTTCTCTTGATCCAGATAGAATCATAGGTCGGTACTATATGAGTGTTTGACCACATGTATATAGTAAGTGGTCTATACAATTTCCCATACAGTTTTTTGAATTATAAGCTACATTGTCATTGTGCAGCACTTCAAACATTACAGCACTATCCCTAAAATTAAATGAATTCTTTGATTAAATTAATTGGAACCTTTTTGGTTTCCCTTCGAGTAAAATTGTTATATTTTGGGGATTTCATCCCCAACATAGGCCACCCATGGTGTGTTCCATTTTATATTCCACATTTTATACCACTCTGTAAAGTGATTGTGAGCTCGCCACATGTTTTTGTAGCTTTGATAAATTTAATGATATGTGAATCATTGATTAGAATAAATCTATTCATCATTTCCATGTTATTACCTGATGTTTAATTAGTTAATTTTTCAAAAGGATTTTATGGTAATTGCGGAAATGAGTTGGATGGACTCATTGAGTGTGAATTACTTGTGACAGATTAATGAAATGAGAGGGTGAATTAGTTATGGTAGTGGATGCCATGAATGGGCCCCCATATCCTTTTTTCATCAGATTTCATATAAATTTAAACTCCATTGGTCGTGATTACTATATTGGATTCCTTGGACATGTTTTCTCCTTGGAGCTCAATTTCGTAGGACGGAATGGGCCTTGAAACACCATAGATATTGTTTCCGTGGACTTGTAGTGGACATGCTCCGTTGACATGATCCTTCAACTCCATCTAAGTCCATATCGAGTATCCCTCAAGATAATCCTTGGACTCAATAAGGATGTATTTATATTCTATACCTTGGATCTGGCCCTTCATGGTCAGACACTGAATTACAGGGTGTGGCTATTGTGGATGTTGACACATGGTTACACGACGCAACCATGGATGATATTCTTATATGCTTACATATAGACATAGTTTGGGAATCTGTTTACAATTGTTAGACTGAAAAGTTATCCCACCTATTTATTTATGATTTATAGATACGCTTGTTTATGGGAACTTCAATATTATTGATTGGGAGTCATGTATGGCTGGACAGGATGACACATTACTTTCCTTTTTGTCATACTAGTGATATATTTCACACTGATTCTATTAATATTACACTAACTATACATTCTATAGACATTGTTGTTGGTGTCTTACTAAGTGGTATAACACACCATACTCAGGCCCTCTATTTGGTACATGGTCAGACTTCATGAATATATGTAGGGATTGAAGAAATTTCCCACTGCAAAATTCTTGATTGATCATTTCTTAAGATTAGTGGAGTATAAGAGTGAGTGAGGATCATGACGTTGTCATGAGATAGTTATTTTTTTCATTTTTAAAATTTTTATACTTATACTTTATTGGTTTCATGACTCCATGTAACACCAACCTTTTTTATAGATACATGACATTATCATAATGTTCTATATGAAACAGATTTTGTTAATTGATTAGTACAGAATACTCGATTTTTATCTTATGTAAGTGATTTATATTATGCTTCATTTATTGACCGATATGTTTATACTATTGCGTTACATTCTAACATGAAGGAATATTCTCCCCACTAACATTCCCTGGGCCCTTTCTTCTATTCTAAAGCCTCTGTATTATGGTTATGCACGCTTGAGGCCATGTGACCTACCGACTCTGGGAATTGTTTAGTGGATCCCAGGCCGGGTCTTTAAAAAGTGGTATCATAGCGGTTTTTTATTTCATGTTACTTTGATATTTTAAGAAAATACAGATAATATTAGTATAGAATTGGAATTTGGTAATTATTTTCAACTAATAGTATGTAACCTATGTATATAAGAAAGAAAAATTTCCTTGAATAGAAAATATTTTTCTGAAATTTTCTTATTACTGTTGATTTGATTCCACCATTGGGTGACACACATAATACTTGACAATACTTTTAATTGGGGATTGTACTATTAAATGGTGATATGATGGTATACGATCTCATTCATAATTTATTAACCTATTAAAATTTACAGTCCATGCATTACTCCATGAAATATAGGATGAATTTCTTGGTTGCATGACTTTTATTATTTGTTCCGTGAGTGATATACCTTTTGTTTGATAGCTTATTTATGCAGTGAATTAAGAATATTTGTTTATACTTAGAGATCATGTCATAGCCTAAACAGTGTTTTCCTACATGGGCTACAGTAGATACCCTATGTAGTCATCTATGTCACATTGATTCATCGACCACTGTTCGCATAGACTGGAACATGTAATGGTTTAAAATAAGTGGATACCACACTTGGGTTCATAATGTTTATTTAATCTTATGTATTGGAAGTGGTGACCCATTTTGTTTAACCATTCAATAAAATTGAAATTAAATTAAAATTTAAATGATACTAGAAAATAATGTAATATAGAACTAGACCTAGTCTAAGATTTTGAGTGGTCAATAGGCAGTTTCTCTGGTACTTTTTCTTGGAGTTTCTATTAACCAGCACAACATTTAGGAGTAGGTAGAAGGGTGTGTTTTTTATAGGAATTATTCAAGCTATCCTATTTATTTTCTATGATATGGTTGTCAGTTATTTATTTTAAAAGTTATGTGTTTTTAATTGTAGATACATGTCACCATGAAGTCCTATAGTCATATGCAAAGAGGGTGGTGAAAACCATGCTCCAAATTTGGTGGTCCATGGGATACTTGTAGATCCTCTTATAGTTCCATCTGAATCATCAGTGGTTATACTAGATATGTGTAATACGGTAAATTTTTGTAAGGGATTCATATAATGTATAAATAATTTTATTGAGATGAATAGTCTACCTCATCTATGGTAGAGCTAACACGTGTGTTCTAGTAATAGCATCCTCCAATGTTTTTCTATGGTGGTGGTCCACAGGATACTATATTGTGGATTGAGAATAAATTGTTTATTTTTTAGTATATAGAGACACCTCATGAAAGGAGAGTGAAGTTTATGAAATATATTAATGTTGAGAGGGGAAGATATGCTCTAGTAGGAAGTTTTGAACCAGGCTGATATGCTCTGAGATATGGTTTGGAGTGATTTCCAATCCAGGTTTTAAGATTATGTTTTTCTTAAAACCCTATGAGTTGAAAGGGAAACTGGTTTTAGGAATATAGAGTATAGAGATATGACTGTTATATAATATTTTTCAGGATTTATAGATATTCATCATTTTTCACTGATTTATCTTTCTACGGAGCCATAAAGGATGAGACCATTGGAGGAAATTATCAATAATGTAGATCAATTATAGGGCAGTATGTATTGGTTTACTACTATTATTAATATAGTGAATCTGGTTCTTATTACTGGTCAGAACATGAAGGGGATATTGGGGTGCATGTCAGGATAAGATAGCCTCTCGACCAAGTGGTTTAACATCAAGTGCTTGGAATCACCATTTTGAGGTTTCACATCAATATATTACAATACAGGCTATGAGTGCTGGTAGTTTGTCTTCAGTCATTAGTTTGAGAGATAAGGTAATACGAGGAGTCAATGCGATAAAGTCCCATTTGAATGATAAAATTGCATCAAGATGTGCCACATGAAACTTTTCTATATGAACTTTCTTCCAAAAGTTTGTTTAAGTGGATCAAGTACTACTCTAGGTTTAGGAGTGTGATTCATAGCTTTGTGTTAGGCTGGGTGTTAGAATTTTTTTAGTTTTTTAGGCCGAGGTGGAGGTTCTGGTTGAGGAATAAAAGAACCAGTTATACCTAGATTGCATTGTGGGCCCACTCCATGTAGTGATTTTGTTTCACAATGTTATGCTTCAAGAAAAATAAATTTATTAAATAATATACTTGAGGAGTAGAGCGTTGGTCCATCTAATGTGAAAGGTAGAATCATAGTTTCATCTACTTTAGTATCTTCTCTTTTTAATATAAGTGAATCACATATTTTCATATTTTTTTCTAATTTTAGAGATCATGTGGATCTTTGTTCAGTTTTTTGTTGATGTTATGACCTTGGATACTCTATTGGGGATCGGAATAGAGGGTGTATGACATTGCAAGGAGTCCCTCATGAGGATGGTGGGATTCACTTCATCTGGAATATTTTTTCCTTCCATAGGAATGTGTGTAATTCCATACATGGGATATATGAGATATTTTCTTATCGTGAACATATTGATTGTTATTGCTGGATTTTTTCTTTCACATCTCTAGAGGGTTGAGTTTTTATTCACAAGGTTGAATGGGATGTCCAAGAAAGATGAACTGGACTAGAGAATTGTGAGATGGGTGATATGGCAGACTAGATAACTTTTTTATATCTAGATGATTAGAGATCACAATAGGCATATATCCCTCCAGTGGTTGATCATTTAATTGATGTTTTTCTGAATGAATTTTTTGGTGTACCTCCAAAAATATAGGTTTAGTTTTCATATATCTAGTTCCAGGAGCCGCAGAAGTATCTAATCTTCCATAATTGATGGCTAATATAATGATTAAGGATCTCAACAGACAATTATGGGACTTAGGGGAAAGTGGTTTTAGATCACCCAGTACTTATCCATGGGTTTCACTAATCATTTTTATTAAAAATAAAGACGACACTCTCAGGTTGTGTATGGATTATCATAAATTGTACTAGTTAATGGTTAAAACTATTATCCTCTTCATTGGATATATGATATCCTTAACTAACTCCAAGGATCATGGATTTCCTTGAATATTGATTTTAGGTCAGGTAATCACCAAGTATTGTTTTACTAGTATATATATTGTGTTCCGCTTTTTTAGCATTTATGGTCTATATGAGTATATGGTTATAAAATTTGGTCTCTTGAATGCACCATCTATTTATATAGATCTGATGAACCATGTATTGCATTCTTATCAAAATTATTTTAGCTATTTGTGGAATATATCTTTGTTTTTTTTTCAAAATCAACATGACCATTCCAAATATCATGATATAATTTTGGATACACAAGAAGAGGATAAGTTATATATTAATCTCACTATGTTCCCCTCATGGATGGAAAATATTTATGTCCTGAGTAATATTATCTCATAAGAAAGAGTATTAGTTAACCCAAATAAGGTTAGAAATATAGTTTCTTGGGAGATTCCCAAGAATGTCTTTAAAATACAGAGTTTTCAAGGGATAGATGGATCTTACTGTAATTTCATAAAAAACATCTCTTGAAATGTATCACCTATTATAATATTGATTAAAAATGTTTTGAAGTTTTTCTATATGGATACCTAGGAGATAGTCTTTCAGTATCTTAAATAGATACTGAAATTATTGTTGGTCATGATTCTTCCATAACTGGGAACAAGCTACAATGTTTTTTGTGATGAATCAAGTATTAGGATATGATCAGTTTTGATATATGGGGGGAGATTTGTGGTATACAAGTTTCATCAGTTGAGGATACATGAGAGGAACTGTCCAATGCACAATCTCGTGTTAGCCATTGTTGAATAAGACATGCATTGTTGGATCCATTATTTACTGGGAGAGTGTTTTGTGGTTTACACGGCAATAAAATACTCAAGTATATATTTACATATCATGAGATGAATTTGATGAAATACAGGTGGGTGTAATAAATAAGTTATTTTTACTTTGAGCATGCCTATAAATCTGAAGAGTACAATGCGGTTTTTGATGCACAATGTAGTGGGACTCATATATAGGAAGTTTAGTAAGCCATTAGTGAGTGGAAGCTTATGAACTTGTTTTAAGAGATTCACTTGGAGGTGTAGGATGATCTTCACCATCCATTTATCTCATCCTTATCAATGAAATCCATTATTCTAAATAGAGTGATAATGATACATTTTTATGATGTTGAGGGTATAGTCCTATGGGAGATTGGGGAAGGTGAGGACCTGCCTCCTGGATAGATTGTGGGTGAGGATGAAATCCTAAATATTTTGTGCTGTGTTTTGGTTTCAGCAAACATTCATGAGGATCTAATTTGGGAGTTTTAAGCCTCATCTTGGTAGGTCAACATGATTTTAATAAGCTGTATCATGATTTACATCGGTGGTATTGGTAGTCGGTGATGAAATGTGACGTGGAAGATCTTTCCACAATATATTCCACCAATCAACAAGTTAAGGAGGAACATCTATAACCAACTGAACATTTAAAGAAGTTACCTATTACTATGTGAAAATGGGACACTTTTGTGATATATATTGTATTTGGGATACTAAGGTCTCCTTGAGGTAGTGATGTTGTTTCAGTTGTTATAGACATGCCAATAATGGTCACACATTTCCTTCTGATTAGGGAGAACATATTGGTAGATGACCATGGAATATTGTATATATGTGAGATTGTGAAACATTATGGGGGTTCCTCAGACCATTTTCATATTGGGATGTTTGGTTTCCATCTCTATTTTGTAATATTCTACAAAGGGTCTTGTGTATACATTTTCATTGGATCACAACGTAAAACCATCAGATTGATGGTCTGTCAGAGCACACGATACATGCTTTGGAGTATATTCTTAGAGCATGAATCATTGATTTTTGGCCCCTTGAAAAAAGAATTTTATTTTTATTAATTCACCGACAACAATATCTATCATTTGACTACTCATATGACACATTATTAGGCCTTTTATGGTAGGCCATGTAATTTTCTGTTGTGCTGGTTAGAGGGAGGAGAGGAAACATTGTCGGGACCTTGTATCATTTATGAGAATTCAGAGAATTTCCATCATATTTGATAGTGGATTATACTACATAGTCTAGACATAAAAATTATGTTGATTGCTGTCAATGACTCCTAGAGTTCGATGTCAAGGATCAGGTCTTTTTATATATCTCACAGAGGCTGTGAAACTTATGACTTAGAATATAGGGTAAGTTTTCACCACAATATTTTGAGATGTTTGAGATTATAGAGATAGTATTATCAGTATACTTTTAGTTTTAGTTACATTAAATTTATTGATCCATTCATGATGTCTTCCATGTATCTCATCTGTTACATTATCTTTCAGACCTATCTCATACGCTGTATCCGGATGAGGTTGAGTTATAGAAAGATGTATCTTTTATGGTGCATTCTATTGATATCATTGATAAGATTATAAAGGTTCTCTATGTTTGATATGTTCCTCAAGTACCAGAGTTATGAAAACATGGAATTTTATAGAATGATACATGGAATGATGATGCCATTATACATGCTCAGTGGATGGAGTTATTCTACACTAATTCATAACCACCATTAGAAAGGAAATTTAGGGATGAATTCATATATAGGGGAACATTAAATGAACATGGTTATTATAATGAGTAATTAATATCTTGATTTTTTATTTAACTCTTTTGTTTTTACCTATTGTGAGTACCTAATGATATAATGGGAGTTTAGGTGGTGTGTAGGTATTTTTTAGAGACTGGAGGTTTTGTTTTTGTAAAAGGAAACAAGGTAACATGACTAGTTGAAATGTGTGACCCAAGAAACATGGTTTGAGTAAATAGTGTGGGGATGGAAAGAGGGAACCAGGAGGCCATAGAGTCGGAAGAAACCATGTGCCCATAAGTAGATTCCCATGTGGGTCTTATGTAATTTTTATCATAGGTATTTTTCACAGTTTGCACATGGCTAGTAAAAATATGAACATGAACCATGTGGGGCCTCCCTTATGGTAATGAATGGAGAATTTTTGGTGCACTGTTTGGCCAACCGTGTGGCTAATCCATTGGGGTAAATTTTCCATTTACCCTTAATGTCTTTAAATGTTAATCCCCTTTCTTATTTTTTGTTTTCAATATGCATGGAGCTCTCATTTCCACTATAAAATCTCCTTATGTTCCTAAATTCTGTATTGAATCTCATTTCTCTATACAGACTATGATTCGAATAATATTGTTCTTGCTGAATTCGCCCTGGTATGTTATTCATTCAACTTGTTGCGTTCTTAATTTTCCATTGTATCGAAAAAGTTATTTATGTTCAAGATAATATGACCTATTTCATAGGTTTTTTCATTCTTCATTTTTCTCTCAATCTGAGATGAATCATAGGATGAAATTAGATGGGTGGTCAAACACATATATACATTATGTGTTTAACAACATTTACATTATTATTTGGTGACTTATAATCGATGTTTCCATAGTATCTCACTCTTGAATTTCTAGAGCTATCCCTAAAATTGAATAAATTCATTGATTAAATCATTTAGAACCTATTAGTTTGAATTTTTAGTTCCATTGTGATTTTTGGAGGATGTTATCCCCAATATATGCCACCCATGGGGAGTGTCTTTGTATCTTATAAATTTAGTAATACCATAACGGGTGGGTGTGAGCTCACCATTTGTTTTTGGAGCCTTGATAAATTGAATTAGACATGAATGATTGATTAATAGAAATTTATTTCTTCTTTACATGATATTACATGATGTTTAATTGGTTGATTATTTAAATGAAATTATAGTAACTATTGAAATGATTGGGGAGAACTCGTGGAACATTAATTTCTTTTGAATGATTATAGAAATTAGAGGATTAAATGTTTGTATTTGTGGATTCCATGTATAAGATTATTGAATCCAAATTACATATGATTCCATGAAAATTTCTAATACGTGGGTCTTGATTATAGTAGTGGATACCTTGGACTTGTTTTCCCCTTGGATCCTGATTCTATAATATGGCACATGCCTTGCTACCCCTTGGATCTAAATTTCTTGGACTCATAGTGGACTTGATATTTAGACATGCTCCCTGAAATCCACCCATTTATTTTCAAAGTTTCCATTGAGATGCTTCTACGACTCAAGGAGGATGTCTTGTTCTTCTATACCATAGATTTGAAAGTTCGTTGTCCGACACTGGATTGCACGGAGTGGCCATTATTGATGTTGATACTTGGTTATATAGTGTTGCCATGGTGGATGTTTTTATATGATTTCATATTTCCATAATATGGGTATTGATTTATAGTTATTAGTCAAAACCATTATCAAACCTATTTAATTATGCTTTACAGCTACCCATTATTATGATAGCTTGATTTTTTTTATGGAGATCCATCTTTTGATGAACACGACCACACTTTACATTATATTATGTTATATCTTTCATATATTTTACTCAATTTATATTTATATTACACATTCTATGCTTATTATATACAATGTTGGGGGTGGCCTACTGAGTGTTATCTCACACTCTCTTTGAGCCATCATTGGTTTCCCAAACTGAATTAATGGATGTGGGTAGAGACAGGGGAATGTTCCGATTATACGATACTTGATTATATCATTCCATAGGATTGAGAGAAAATATTACTAATAATATCCTTTAATTCTATCAATACATAGTTATTTTTGTTTCTTCTAGTACTTGTACTATATTGGTTCCCTACTTCCATGTATCCGATAAAAATTTGTATTGAGACATGACATGCTCATCATATTGTATAGGAAACTAATTTTGGTTATTGATTTTTTTCGTCCTTATAGATGTTTATCTTCTATCATTGATTTATATTATACTTCCACTTTTGACTGATTTGTTTATACCAAAACTTTACACTCTGAAATGAGGGAATTGTCTCCCATAGACACAACCTAGGTCCTTACTACTAGTTAGCATCCTCTACTGAATGTAGAGGTATGTTTGATTCTATGTATCCCACTAGGTTGGGGAATAATTAAGTGGATCCTAGTTTGATACATTACATCATGACTGGATAAATCCATGAAAACATCCACATGTAACTATTATAAAAATATATTTTTTTAGAGTTTTGAATCATTTATTTTATTAGTATCATTAAATATTAAATTATTTCAAAATATAAAATCCATTTTTATAAATGTAACTTTATGATATTTGTAATTATTGATACTAGTTGATATCATCTATTACATTTTTATTCTTAGAAAAATTATGTTATTTGATAACAACATGATGAAATTAATTCAAAAAATAATGCAATGTTTTTTTGTTCCATGTCAATCAATATTTTCAAAAAAAGTACAAAACTATTTCAGGTCATCTTTTCCAGAAATGATAATTCATAATGATGATTTATATTTTTAATTGAAACCATATAAATTGGATTAGTTGTTCATTATTACTGGGAAATACACAGTCTGTGAACATCTAATAATAAAAAAAAATATGTTCATGATTTCAATATTAAATACTAGATAATTCATGTTTTTCTAAATTACTGGATATAGTTGATTTTCGAACATGTTTATAATCAAGTTATAACATCCTTGGACATGGAAAATGCAGACTTATTCTTGTAACACATTTGAGTTATTTTCAGATTACTCCTAGATTGTGGCATTGGTTTATATCTTAAAACATAAATTAATTCATGTCATAGAATCATTCTATTTTTCTTAAAAATGGAAGCATAAATCATCATTATGATGGTGATTTTTTATATAAATTTAGCAATTGAATATTTCTTTTTTCTTCAAAACCAAATAATGCATGATTATGCATTTCTATATATGGTTTTTTTTGTTTATAGTAGTTCATATTCATGTTGGAATACATTCATCACTCCATAAAATATACCTCATTGGATCTGTTGTTTGAAAATTCAATATCACATTAGTTTAAGAGATGGGTGGTTGTTAACATATAATAATTTATGGACTACTATTCTTATCACAATTTGGTTTTCAGATATAACCCAAGAAGGGATTATGTGTTGTTTCTTCATGGTCTAGTCTAGGTGGATAAGACCACAACAAGTAGTCTCAAAGGAAGCATGCCCTCTAATGTTTCTAGAAGGCCTATGGTTGTTTCTTGGAGGCTCCACATGGTTGGCGCATGGTCTAAACAAACCGTGCGTCCATCCCAGAAAACCATTCACCCTTGACAGTGGGCTCCACACGGGTGGCGCAGAGTTTTTTAAACCGTGCGGGAAAGTCGTGCGATGTCCTTGGGAGAGATAGTGGAAACCATGCATTTGACGCACGGTTTTCCAAACCATGCGGGGTAACCATGCAACCACGTAATGTTAGGGTTTTTAAGTCATGGGCCACTCTGTATTTTTCATTCCTTCATCATTCTTCCTCCCACTTGTGGCTCACATGGGAGTTTTAATTTTCTGAGGTTGGGGGAGCTCCTTAGATCGTTTTTGAGGCAAATCAATGTGGTTTCATTTGGATCAAAAGTGGTTATTCTCAGGTAAGTCCCTATTTTGTTTCTTTGAGGTTTTCATTAGGGTTATCCCTCACTCTCTCTCTCTTAGTTTCCTAGATCTACAAGGGTTTCATGTTGATCTAGGGTTGTGTTACCTTTGTGTGTTAAAGGATGAGCTTGTTGAGGTTAGGGAAGGGTTTTTTAGGTGGTTTCGAGGAGGCGGTCACCAGTTTGGAGTGTGTTTTAGTAAATGGTCGATTTCACCAAATCCTAAGAGGTAGGTTGTGCATATATTTTTTGTGTTTTCATGGTCATTTGTGTGGTGCAGCCTAGGGTAATTTTTGGTTTTTTGAGATATACTCTAATTTATCTACTACTGATTATTTAAATTGATTATTAGACATATGAGATACCTTTTTTTATGCCCTTTATCCTTCCTTGATTGATCAGGGTTGGGCGAGAGGTTATTGCTCACATGGGGAATTTTGGCCGGTGATTCCAAAATGATAATTCATGAATTATATTGGTTTAAACTATTAGGTATAGTTATTTAAACCTTGATATAATTGTTGCAGACCATCGAACTTCAACGCTGGTATGGGACATCACTTGCTTAGTGCAATTCATCTTTTTAGATGGTTTTTTCTATTATGTATTCTGTTTAAATGTGTTTTATATGTAAATGATGAATTGCATATGCTGGAACATTCGAGTTTATGATGGGCATGGCCCAAATATTGTTGAGTGATGCTGATCACAGAATGGGCATGGACCATGTAACATTGTGTGGTTTTGACAATGGGATTGGGTGTCTTGGATGTCAGCTTGAGGCAGAATGACTGTCAGGTTGGTCATGGTCCATGTTACTGGGATGGAAAGGCCATCAGACATGAGCGTCAAGGTTCTAGGGACATGAGGTGTTAGATGTGTGTTGGATGTGGTTCTATTTTGGTGATCACCGCTCACCCGGAACATTGAATAGTGTGCACACAAAGATACTCTGTGATGAGGAGGTTTCGACCACTCGGGTGGGTAGAGGCCTCTGTAAATGTTGTTTCTGTACATTGGTTGGGGGTTCTTTCCATAGGAAGCCATGTGGGAGGTGAGGAGCCTTATGGGGATAGCTTGAGGTAATCAGTTTGGGGGATGAGGCTCATAGTGATTTGAGGGTAGGTATCATTGTCCCGCTGGTTACTTATTTGAGGATGGATATCATCATCACTCCAGTTACATGATTCTAGGGAAGGTATCATTGTCCCTCCATATATTTATTTGAGGGCATATATCGATGTACCTATTGATATTTATTTGAGGATAGGCATCACTGTTCCTCTGGCTTACTTCTTGGGCATGCCTTCAGAACGTCAGTACTTGAGACACGTGGTGTCAGGGGGAACATGGTGCAGTGTTACACGACAGAGATTCCGGTGTTGGAAGAAACAGGTGACACTCCATGGTGGCTGCTGAGCACCAGTGGAGTTTGGGTTTATTTTTTCATCATATTGTTTACTTTTATCCTTATAAATGGATGCCTAATTTAACACTTATATTAGGTATGCACTGTTGGGTGGTATCCTACTATGATTTGTCTCAAACCATGAATAGGACCTTTGGGATACATGTAGACCTTATGGATTTTTGTGTAGGAAAGAGGCCAGCTTCAGAAGCTATGCTATATTAGTTGTTGCATAGAGATGGTATGAACCTTGAGGTCCTTCATAGATGGAGTTTATCTTTTTTTGTTTCATTTCCTCTATTAGCATGCCTATTTGTTATGTAGCTATAGTTAGATAGCTATTGGATCTTTTTTATATATAAAAACATGTATGATATGTTTTGGAAGCTTGTTTGTTGTTCAGTGGTAGTTACAAGTGATCATCGTGTTGTTTGGTTTTCTTTCCACTGTTGTTGATTATATTTATTTCTTCCGCAATTTATAGATATTGAATGTGCTTCCGCTCTGCGGGTCTGGTTCGAGTCTACTATGTCTTTTATTCCGTTGCATCTTTACTATTATACTCGGAATAGTACCGTTATTGTCTTCCGAGAGAGTATAAAATCACCACTATACATATGAGACCCTCACAGCTAGTCGTCATCCTTTGGCGTTCGGGGAGGTGCGCCTAGGGTAGTCACACCTAACCCGTTTAGAACTATTCGGTTGGCTGCACGGGTCTGGGTTTTTACAATCAGGGAAAATATTCTCAATGTATCATAGAAATTCGGTGACATAATTGTGAGGCTGATTCTTAGAGGTGAATTATAGAGACATAATTCCACTATGGAGTGTTTGTTTTGAAGATATCAGGAGCAGTACAATAGAGAGTGGGTTATAATGTGATCAATGGTATAGAGAATCTCCTTGGTAAAGGGTGGAACATTTTGTTGATAGTAGGAGAGTGTGTATCCCCTTTTCCTTGTGTTAAGGGAAACTTATGGGGTGGAAGTATAAAATTGTATAGATATTTCTAGGTCTATGAACTCGGCAGGGATGGGGGAGTGCATCGATGGTGGTCAGTGAATGTTATAGACTATGAAATATGGCAATACTATCCTATAAATCAAGTATGATAAAAACATGTTCTATTTGTTTGGTAACATTTTAAGAGGGATGGGAGTGCCCTTATGATGTTGGAATAGGGTGTGTCAAATTCTATATGACACCACACGTGTTGGGAGTTGGGGTTATATCATATATAAATCAATGGAAGGATGAGACCAGTGAATCTTGTAATGGATTGAGTACCAAAATCCTATTTTTTGAGAATGAAGAAGATAAATCATTTGAAGATACCACTTCTAATCAATACATTCACCACATATCATTATTCAAATATATGATGACTATGCATCCCAACCACCACACTAATCTACCCTCTGTATGGTTCTTTTCCATCACATTTTTCCTTATATGACATGAAAATAAGAAAAAATCTATGATACAAACAAAAATAAAAGAAAAATCACAACACACATGAGATTACATGGATTAGACCATAGTCCTAAAACCGTGGGAGAACAATTGCAAATCATTATTCAAGGAAAAAAATACATTTGACTTGCATGGATAACCACCCTTCTAGTATTCAAACCAGATAAATAGAAGAATAAATATATCACCAATAGTTTCAAACTCATGTCACAAGTGTTTCCACTTTGAAGTCCAACTACTGATGGGATGTGATCCCTCTAGAGATTTCATCTTCCACATATAATTATTCTGTCACTCTAGCCTTCTGGACTATGACCTCATTCATTTGGTTATAAGGAAATTGTCACTTGAGTGATATATCTCAGCACTCGATCATATATTCACTTGTGGATCCACTCCATTCCTCAGAATAGTCTCGATAGCTCAAATGATTCCAAATCCTTCTTAATTTCATGAATAAATCCCCATTGGCCTATGAAATATAGCGACCTCATTTTTACACCATGAATATTGCATCATTTTAAAAATAAAAACACAAAATTGTAACAATATAGGATCCAAATGTTTACTATCATGGGAAAATTAGATCCATGCCTAATTTGAATAGAGTAAACCATACAAATTTATTTAGATCCTGCACAATTAACCTTAATGTCTCACATTATCCTTTGAATAAGTAATCACCTGAGGATATACATCAAATAGTGGGGTGAGATAAAATCTTGGTAATATGATAAATAAAGAACATGAATCAATACAACATGGGTGGAAATAATAATCCTAATTATAACATAATAAGAGGATCATATTAATAATAATTATATGACGAATTAGATAATGTAATTGAAAATGGAAATTCCTAATAATGAAAAATTTTGTCTTAGATGTCAAATACCAAAAATTGTTGATAACAAATAGAGCATCAGGTTTACGCATAACATGTGTGCATAATTGTAAAATCATTATTGTGAAAAAATATGGAATTATTTTCACAAATAATACACATTATATCATGAAATAAATCCCACTACCCAATGAATTAGAGGGCTGTATAATTTCAGGCACACACATCACATCATAACATTTACATAATCATGCATGCCACATTGAACATATAATAATTGTAGTCATAAAATAATACTTGTCGAGGAATTGGTTTCATAGTAATTTCATAAATCATGTATTGATGAAAAGACATTGGGGTTCTAAAATGAAAAAGGGAATGAAATACTTGGTATAATAATCATCAATCTTTAGAGAAGAATAAATAATCTCAATAGGAGTCAAGATGTGTTTTGTAAAGAAGAGTTATTTTTGGAAAAATATATATTTTTCATAAAACCAAGTAAAAAACATTTATATCCTTGATAATAAGATGTATGAATAATTAAATTATATTTAAGAGACATTAAAGCAATATCCACATAAAAAATTTGTCATGAAAGAGGTATAACCAAAAGAAATGGAGTTTGGTCAGAGAATCCCCTAACCTTGTGTATGGATGCATTATAAAACTTCACTTAATATCCTGAATAGTAAAATTGGATTAATTAATTAATTAATATAGATCCTATTATAAATTTCTTTAATTAATTATAATTTTTTAATTTTTTAATTTCCATTTTTATGAGTTATAGTGTTCAATTTTTTCGTTTCAGGAGTGTTTGTACCCTGGTTTATGGTTGGTTCCCTTGAGAAAAATATTTTGAGTTCATGTAAAATGGAATTAAATCTAAAATATTGGAATGAAACAAGATTAAGATTCTTAAAAAATATTAAATGTTCAGAAAATTATTTTTTTCATATATGAGGATGATTCATTACATAAAACGCTAATGAAAGTGTTTATTTTATCTCGGTGGTTTTTACAACTATAGCGATTTAGTATTATTTTAGTTGATATTTTGTTTATATATTGTTTCTAGACCATGATAAAGTAAAAATATTTATATTAAAATATGATATAAGAATAATAATATTTTTATGACTATCCATGAAGGTGGTGATGGAAACAGTAAACTCATCAACCATGAAGTCGAGGAATCGACACATCATGGGTGATGTTTTCAATTTCAGAACAAATGGAGATGTGAAGATATTTTATGATTGAAATTATATTAACCAAATATAATTAACGAATATATAAAATAATTTAGTTATCATTCCACTTTGGGTAGGATAAGTGAGTATAGGATAAGAAAATAAATTAAATTGAGATTGAAAGAAGGAGAATTTTACCATTTGAATATCTTCTCTTTGAGAACGTCTTTAAGGAACATAAGATTAGTCATTTGTTGAGACCATAAGATCTTGGATATTGCTAAGAGTATTGGGAAGGATATTTGTAATAATTTATACAAGATACAATTCTTGTAAGGTTAGGGTAGAAGAGGTGGTGAGAGGTGGTATTTATAATGGTGGAGAGGAGGGTAGTTTGATTATTTTATTCATTTTTCTTTTATTTTGGCTCAAGACTATCAGTAGGGTTTATAATTATCACTGAATATATTAAATAAAAATGTAGTTTTATAGATTATTGTTCATACATCATCCATACATCATCCATGACTCAAAAATTCATGTATTTGTTTAATACCATAAATTAGTGTATTTTACTATTCACCAAATGATCTACTATTTTTGAAAAATTCCATTAATTAACATAAATAATTTTCAATGTTTATATTTCCAAAAATTAACTCAATTTTATTATAATAATTTTCTAAAAATTATAATTATAATTTCTAATTTTAATCATCATTTAAAAAAATTACCATTTTTAATAATATAACTGATTTTATGACACGATGAAAAATTAATTAAGCCCTATTAAAATTACTTTATAATTATAATAAAAAAATATTTATTTATGATTATATTTTATGAACATTAATTTTCATTTAAATTGATATATTATTTTATAAATTTTAAATAATCCTCTACATTTTATAAAAATATCAATACATTATTTATTATTTTTAAAACATTTAGTTACATATAATATTATAAAATTATATCATATTTTCATTTATAAGTTGCCCATATTTAATTTAAACATTAATAGGTGAGTTTATTATTCTATTATCTGAATTACTATTCCTAATGGTCATATTATTATTTCAATTTTTAGGTTACTATTCCATCAACATTGATTCCATAATTTCTATGACTAACACTTATTTAATTCATCACTCATGATAATAATGTTTATATTGGGATCTCATTTTTATGTATATGTTTTATAACATATAACAAAATTAAGATAAGGGAAATTTCATTGATAAAATTATAATTTTTTATAATCTTCCCATGCTTTGAGAATTCTCCATCAAAAATTCATTTTATATAATAAGGTGAAAACATTTGAGGGTATTTGTCCTTCTTCACTTCCTCGGGTTCCCATGCTGCCTCTTTATACCTATTCCTCCTCTATAACACTTTTAAAAGGTGATTTTTCTTATTTAATAGGACAATGAATATACCATCAAAGATTTTTACTAGGTACCATTCATAAAATAGGTCGTTCCCTAGTTGTACCACCTCCAGATTCAGTATATGTGAGTGCTGAGGTATGTACTTCCTTAAGAGATATAAATGGATCTTGTCATGAACAGGATCCATATTTTGTAGATGTTCATGAAAATAGGCCACTTCTCTAACATGATCAAGGATCTTAAAGGGGCCAGTGTAGCTTTGGCTATGATTCCCTTTCATACCAAGCAACATGAATCTCTTCCATGATGATATTCTAAAGAATAATTTTTCTCCAACATCGAACTCTAAGTCCCTTTGGTAGCAATCGACATAGATATCTTTCTACTCTGATCAGAATTGATATGTTTTTTGATGGATTTAAGATTCTATATCATCAATTTTCCAATATCATGTCCATTTTACTTTTATTATCCAACATTATACTAGTAATTTGGAGTTGTGCATCACTTCCCCTAGAGTGCTTCATATGGAGCCATCTAAATACTAAAGTAGAAGATGTTGTTATTTGAGTACTCAACCAATGAGACATGTTTATCCCATCCACCCTTGAATTTTATTTATAATGATCTTATCATGTACTCAAGTATCATAATACTTCATTCATATTGGCCATCAATTCTGGGGTGATAGGTCATGCTGAAATTCAATTCGGTACACTTAGCATGTTGAGTACTTCTCTATAATTTAGATATGAACCTTGGATCATGATCAAATAAAATAGATTTGATAACAAAATTAATCCCCAAAACATAATCCACATGTATTTTAGAATGTTTTTCAAGATTGAAATCATCCCAAATAGTAATAATATGGCCAGTCTTGGTGAGTCAATCCATTAAAAACCCTATCGCATTGTTTCATTTGGATTTAACCAGGAGACCAGTGACAAAGTCCATGGTGACATTCTCTCATTTCCATGTGCTTATTGGAAATGGTTTTATTATCCATTAAATATTTTATCTATTTAATTTAACTTTATAACATACCAAAAACCATTAGAGATACTCTATAATATCCTTATTTAGGTTATTCCACATGAAGTGTTCTCAAAGACCATGGTACATATTGGAACATCCATGATTGATAGAGAAAGATGATAATTATCCAATAGATCCTTCATTATCTTAGGTGGCGAATGAACATAAATTATTTTCCCAAATATTATCACACCATCATCATTGATGGGGAATTCTATTAATTTCCCTTCAATTACCAATTTTACCTTTTTTTAAGCACTAGATCATCGATTTGTGCCTCCATGATCTTCTCTTGGGTATATGATTTGGAAATATTTTTTGTATGGTAGGATTTATTACCTACCGTTGTGATTTTTAAATTCATCCTTTCCATATCCATGATTATGGGGTCTTTTATTATCCATATCATGGATAAAATATAAGGATATTTTCTCCTAAGAGAATCGGCTACCTTGTTCACTTTTCTTTGATGGTAATAAATAGAGAAAGCATAGTCATTGATTATATTTGAATATATAATTTTATGAATTTTAAGAACCTTATACGTGAATATCTACATTAGACTCTTTTGACCAGTATATATGACTCACTTCTCATCATAGAGGTAGTACCTCAAATTTTTCAAGGGAAATATCAAAACTGCTAGCTTCAGATCATGTGTCGGGTAGTTTTTTTCATTGTTAGTCAACTACTATGATGTGTATGATATCACTTTCTCATTATACATGTGTACAAAACCCAACCCATTATTTGAAGCATCATTATAAATCATAAAAAAAATTCCAATTATTGGAAGTGTGAGTATAAGTTTACTTATTATCCTCTTCTTGAGCTCCTTGAAGGTTTCCTCACATTCTTCCATCTATACATACTTATCCCCATTCCATATTAACATATTTAGTGGGTTATATATTCATGATAACATCCTAAAAAATCTTCAGTATTACCCAGATAAGATACTAAAACTATATATTTCTATGACACTAGTTGGTATGGGCCATTCCTCAATTGCATTTGTTTTTTATTTGTATATATAGCACTTGTGATCATGTTCCCCTAAAATGTGACATGTCGCATCCAAAAGTAACAATTTAGGAACAGGGCCCACAATTTCTCCTCCCTTTATGTCGCCATCACATTCCATAGATATTCCTTATGTTCCTCATTTACCTTAGAGTAGATGTGAATATCAATGAAAAACACTCCAAATTGTTTTTTCAATGTAGTCTCTAAATACTCTATTCATCCAATCTATTAAGTTTTCATCAGAATTATTAAGTCTGCAGGGCATATCAATGATATCATAATTAAAAAAACATTTATAGAAATCTGTCTTCTGAATATATTCATTATTATCCTTAAGTTGATAATATCTCGAATGAAGATCAACCTTTAAGATGTATTGATCCCCTTATAGCTAATCGAACAAGTCATCAATGCTCAAAATTGGATTGTTTTTTTATGGTGATATTATTAATCTTATGATAATAAATATAATGATGCATTGATCCATCCTTTTTTCTTACAGAGATCACTAGTGCACCCCAAGGTAATGCACTAGTGTGTATAAGACCTTTTTCCAAGATCTCATAAACTTCTCCTTTAACTCGTCATGTTCGATCCACACTATCCAATTGTGTCATTCCGAGATGGGAGTGGGTCTGGGTATAAGTTATATTGATAAATGTACCACGCAATATGGGGAAAATCTAGGTAACTATTTGGGAAACACATCAGTGTATTATATAATTATTGGAATTTCTTCAAGGTCGATACCTTCCATTAAATCAATCATTTGATTGAGGTATGCTTCTACACAGGGCATAAAGACCCACAAGATCAATTTATTTTCCAAAGGATATTTACAATCATCCATGAATTTGTAGAGGATAATGGGAATGTTTATAATATGAATAGATACTTACTTTATTAGACAACTTATGTGTTCTCTATAAAATGATATCTGATCAATGCTTGGAATTTCATCGAATTTCACGAAGGTATGTACTATGAGATTTTCTGGAATAATATTCTAATAGAAGACAATATGAGAAGAGTCCAATAATTGGGTTTCAATTATTTCACTACTAGTTGTTTTTATAGATATATCTATATTATGGTATCTAGGCTTCGATTCAATAGTTACAACAAACATGCTGGATATAAAGGAATGAGTAAAACCTGAATAAAATAATACTTTTTCCATTATTGAGTGGATAGAGATTTCACATTGTATGACTTCATTTTCTTTATCCACATAAGTAGTAGTGATGATATACACTTTCCCTTTCTAAATTTTATTTGGGGGATACAAACACTGAATACCATCAAGGACTATATGTTTAGTGCACTATAATGCATAGTGAAATTTCTCCCTATATTCACATCATTGATCCATGGGTGGTAATCTCATTTATTCCATCACATTGGAAATCTTCATCATGTATATTTAACATTCATGAATTTGGTGTCCCTCACTCCTACACTTATAGCATTTTATTATCTCTTTGAGGTAGTTCATGTGATTCTCTTTCCCACATTTTTGACATGTGAGTGGTTTATCTTTCATTCCAAAATTTTCATTCGATCATCTATCTTGAAACTCCATCTTTTTTCATGTCTCTTTAATATATGGGACAATTCTATATACTTAAAATCTACTTTGAGAGTACAATTAAGAACATCTTCATAACTCCCAATGTTTGGAATAACTGGATCATTTCAAATGTGTGGTTTTAATCAATTAAAAAATATGTTTATTTTTATTATCATTGTAGATAAAAAACAAAGGAATATATTGTAAGCCTTGGGATTTTATCTTCTTATGTCATGATAGATTAACCTTTATTTTTCTTTATCTCTATGAATTTTCTTTATATCATTGTTCTACAAGTTTGAGGGAAATACTTGTTAGGGAATATTTTTCATAAAGTCTTCCCATGCAATCTCTTCATTTTCATATTTTATTTGGTTCTATTTATCAATTCTCACCATTAATTGGACTATCCATATAAATGATAAAAATATAGTGTCACCTTCTCCTTCTCAAAACAGCAGAGTACAAAAAAGATATTCTCTATTGTGTTAAACCACTATTTTCAGACTACTAGATCAGATGATCAGATAAATGTCGATGGGCATTGTTGTATAACAGACGCAATGGAAATATTATTCTTCTTGGATGAAGGTGGATGCTCCACATGGTTCAGTTTATTATTTATATCTTGAGATAACTATGTGCTAATTTCCATGATGTTTTTAAATCCACCATCCAAGGCATTAGGATGTAATTTGAGAAATCACCACATTGTCCTTCATATGGTTTTTTGACCTAGTTTATCCTAAGTACAATAATTTTCTAAAATTAAAATTGTTTGAAAAAAATAATTCAATAAATCTAGAATAAATAATTTATTATATTGTACAATTAATTATAAAATCATATTTTATAGGATCCCTTTGTTTATAATTTTTCTCAAACACATATTCTCTAATGTTTTCATGTATTTATAATTATCTGAATGGTTTTCACAAATCTTATCAAATCCAAATTCAAAAAATAATTAAACCCTACACTAATACAAATTATAGAACCCATTATTTTTCTTACATGAATTTTAAATCATTTTGAAAATAAACTATAAAAAATTATTACAATCAATGATCCAAAGGATTAATATATTAGAAAATTTTCGACCATATATAATTTGAAAATAATTCAACATTAAATTTTTTTTCTAATGCTCTATATTTATCCTAAAAATATCACATTTTACATAGTTAAAGTAATAACCTAAGAATACACCTCAAATAAATTGGTTTTCTAAAATTCCATTAAGAGAATAAGTAAGAAACATTAATCAATATAACCTGGGTGAGAATAATAATACACATCATAACATAATAATAGTATCATATTTATAATCATGAGAGGAATCATTAGATAAATTAATTGTATTTTTTAATTCATAAAAATGAAACATCATTTCTTTTTCATTAAATACCATACATAGTTGTAATTAATGATAAGATCATGTTCACGCATAATATCTGTGTATAATCAAAACATCGTCATTATGGAAAAAATATACCATCATGTTAAAGAATAATATAGATTATCTCATGAGATAAATCACATTACCCAATACATTAGAGGGATATATAATTTTGGGCCCACCCATCACATCATAACATTTATGTAATTATAAATCCCAAATAGAACGTGTAACAATAGTAGTTATAAAATAACCCATAGGAAAGAATGGGTTTCAAAAAAATTTCAGAAAGAAAATATTCATGAAAAAAACTATGTGGTTTGCCAAAAAAATGAGAGACATTCTTAGTATAAGAGTCATAAAAATTGAGTGATAAAAAGAATAATTTCCAAAGGATTCAAGATTTATTTTTGGAAGAAGAGTTATTTTGAAAAATATTTATATTTTTCATAAAACCATTTTGGTATCATGTATATCCACGAAAGTTAGAGGTAAAAAAATTAAATTATATTTAAGTAACATTAACGGAATTTCCACAATAATATTTTTTAGGAAAGTGGTATAACCCAAAGAAAGGTAGTGGGGTTTGAGATTCCCCTTACCTTATGTCCAAATGTATTTTTAACTTACACTTAATATCCCAAATAATAAAATTGGATTCTTTGATTATTAAATAAGAAACATATTATATATTTATTAAATTTATTATAATTTTATAATATTATATTATAGATTTTTTAATGAGTTATGAACTACAATTTCATCATTTCAGGAGTGTTCGTTTTAGGGTTTTTGGTTGGTTCCCTTGAGCATAATTATGGGAGTGATTTTAAAATTGATGTAAAACTAAAAAAAATGAAATGAAATTGAATTAATATAATTCAATAATTTTAAATGGTCTCGTATATAATTTTTTTAGATATAAGAATGATTAACTAGAAAAAACGTTTATGAAAATGTTTAATTTACCTTGACCATTTTTATGACCACCATGAACTTGTATTATTTTATTTAATATTATTTTTATATGATTGTTCTAGAAAATTATAAAAGTTATAATATTTATATTATAATCTAATTTAACCATAATAATAGTTTTATGAATAGACTTTAATGCTTTAATGGAAAATGAAAACTCTTCATCCATGATGATGATGAATCGACACATCAGAGATGATGTTTTAATTTTTGAATAAAAGTAGAATGGAAGTAATTTTATGATGTATTATCCATTAGAAAAATAAAATTTCAATATATATATGATAATATAGTTATCCATACACATTGTATAGGAGATGTGAGTAGATGATAAGAAAATAAAATAAATTCAAAAAATAAAGAAGAAGTATTTTACCTCTTGAATATCATCTCATTAAGAACCTTGTTAAGGCTCTTGGGTTTTATTTTTTGTTGAAACCTGATGATATTGGATGTGGGTAAGATTAATTGGAAGGTATTTGGGTACAATTTAGTCATGATAGAAGGATTATATGTTGAGTGTAAAACAGGTGATGAGGGGTGGTGTTTATTGGGGAGGAGATGAGTATTTTATTTATTTTATTATTATTTTTTTATTTTGGATCAAGAATATAAATAGTGTTCTTTATAAATAAATATAGTAAATAATTTATGATATTTCAAGACTATGGTGTTTAAATCATCCACACATTATTCTTGACTTAAATATTCATGTATTTATTAAATACCTTAAATTATAGTATTTCACTATTCACAAAATTTCACTATTTTAGGTTAATCTAAAAAATTCGTGTATTTTTTTAGTTCCAAAAAACCATAACCATGCTCATACATCACGCAAATGCATCACTTAGAAAAACCATTCACAAAAAATTAAACTCTTTTAGGGTCACTAGTTTAATATATTCAACTTGAACATCCATCACCCAAACTGAATCAAGTGATTCACTTTGACTTTACCGTTGAAGCCACCATTTGGGTCGGGAACTAGTTCACCTGGTTACACCATATTGAACAATATATGATCTTTTTCTCATAGCCTTCGGTTCTACTAACACCCCAGTTTTGGTAGAATAACATTAATCGGAACTTAGAAACTCTCTAGGAGTTTCAAACAAGCATCCCCTAAAGTCTAAAACCTCCACTAATGAAATATCAAACTTGAAAAAACCCTGTAAAACAATATCCTCTGTAAAATTACTCTAACTAAATCTAAAAAAATTTAATGGATCACAAGATATATTATAGAATACTTCAATAGTTATCAAACCAATTTTATAATTCCATATCAGTAAACAAAGCATTCTAAAAACACATCCATCTAAGAGGATTTAAAATATACACAGAACACCATGGTACCACCTTTTTTCATCTCATTAAAAATCCTTCTAGAAACATAGTAATGTACCGAATAAAAGGAACCCAACAGTCATCTAACTATTCTCTTCTTATGTGTCTTGATGAACTCCTCACCAGACACCATTTCAACCAAGGTTTGGTATCCCATTATGGGGAAACACATGACATTAATCACCAAGTGATAAAATTCATTATCAATACATCCCAAATGAACCAACACATATTAACTAAGTTCTCAATGAACACTATTATGCATATTTAGCATCCCTACTTGGGGGTTCTATCATGTGACTTCGTTTTTTCATCACAATCACATAAGAAATATAGGCACATGAAGATCCCAATGAAAAAACAACCACAACACACATTGTATTACATTTACACGGCCCTGATCCTAAGAAATGTGTTTATAAAACTCTACCATAGAGCTTCAACAATATAAAATTTGTCTCATGCATTGAACTCCATTGATATAATCATTAATGAAATCAATTCGGAACATTGATCATATGGTTGTTATGATATCAATTATACTAGATAACTCCCAGTAAAATACTTTCTCATAGAAACATAAGCTGGTGGACTTTTTTTCTCCCACTACATTCTATCCATGTTCTAATCATTTTTAGATCCCCCACTTTTAAAAAGTAACATTATGATACTCTGATGATATTCTAAAATTCATTTCTATAAATTCGGAATCCTCCAAAGTCTTTATGACTACACCTCCATAAATAAATGTGTTATGTGTGTGGGTTTATCACACTTTCATAATTTGACATGGTCAGGGTCGATTTCCACAATTATTTTTCATATGATAAATAAAAGGTCATCCCAAACCATACATGAACTACGTACATGAGATACTTGATCAAATGAAAAAAAACCTCCTCGAATCTCAAGATAATATGCATACCAATAATAGAACCAAATATTTTTTTCCACGTTTTTGGAACTCACCACCTAAAAACACCATCAGGTAGATGTTAGATCAATAGCCATACAATAAATGCACCATATTATTCTATCCATCTCAATATGGTTTGAACATCAACAATGAAACACCTTTTTATGATCTTGGATCTGTCCTCTCATGACTACAAGAAAACTCCCACATCATATCTTTTCAAAACTCCCTTTTTCATATAAATCCTTCGTCCACTAGATCATCATCAAGTCCCATTTAATTCAACATTGTTATTCATGAATATAATTCTAAAACTCCTAAAACTTGTGCGTTGAGGAAATGAATACCCACACTGTTGTACATCTTAATCGGTGAGGGTATGTTATCCAATGTCCCTAATATGAAAAACAACTTGAACTAGAATGTTTTGATTCACCGATGACTCCCCCCTATCTGGAGAAAAAACACCATCATATTCTTCTAAGTACTCTTGAATCTATATTACTTCATGTGACCAAGGGATTTCACCCTGCCACTAAACCATAGGATTCAAATTCCGATTCAATGTCCTCCATATTCCATAAGTCCATTTCTCAAACATGAAATGATCCTTCCAAACGTATTCTTCTAAAAAAAATTATCTATCATTCACACATACCATAACCATAATCCCTAAAATGTGAATCTCGATCCTTCAACAAATTTCCTTCCATTTATTTGGTTCATCATCAATGATAACTTTTTATGAATAGGGGTCTTGTGAAACTACATTATTTTGTTCCTTGTTTGGATGGAAGTACCACTTCTCAAATAATCATAGGGTTTTCAAAAATAACAATCAACCCATACATGATATTTTTTATTGATTAGAACCCTAGAGTCAACTTCCCTAACTCTTGTGGGTTGGTGAACACCTAGTAGTTGATATCACCACCCCCATTCATCTAATGGATTTTTGGATCCTTTAGAACACTAACCTCTACGAAAAAACAATATGGTCTCAGAAGACCTATTATTATATCTCTTATCATTCAATAGATACAGATACACAACATTGGAACCATTAAAATGTACTCAACTTGAACATTTCCCACCTAAATTATATAATGTTATTTCCATTGACTTTAATACCTAAGCCTCATTTTGGTTCATACACCAATTAACATGGTTATATATTTTGAAACAATCCTTACACTTGATGTCATAACATTTTTTATATTGACGCCACAATTTCATATGAATAACCATCAATTGGAATGTTCAAACTCTCTAGAAATAGAAAACCAACATCCTCCAATGTCTATACCATCAACCATCGAAACATAAAATCAGGCCTAATCCATTTCGACACTATCATCCAAATACAATGGAACCCATTGAATTTGGAATTGTATGGGTTCAAAATTTTTCTTCAAAAATTTTTCTATAGTCTTCTAGTGAAATTATAAATTAAACTTTTTCATATGGAACAAAATGATAGACAAAATTATAATGGAGTACTTTTGATATTTCAAAAACACCTAGGTATCACTGAAATATTCCCAAGGGATGTCCTTTTGTAAAGTTGTAAAACTACCTAACTAGTGTTTCCCAATAGTCATCCAACCAAACTCTAGTTCTGAGTTATGTTAAATTTATTACTAGATTCCTTTATAACCAATCTTAGATACTAATTTTTGGGGAAACATGAAACATCAATCACTATAAGATATGACTTAAAATTTATAGACCCCCCCCCAATGAATCAACATCCAAACTATAAAGTCTTGGAACCCCAATCACTGAACCGATCTATCCCCTTTTTTGTTTTGGTCAAGTCAGGGACATCCTTTTGTGTCTAGATATCAAGAAATTCATGCATTTAAAAACTAAATTCATATAAAATAACATCACACATGATATTTTATTGATGTAGTACTAAGGTATGAACCATGTAATATCAGATATGTTGTCATTTGTTTAATTTTATTTTTCCACATTCATGTGTTTCTTGTTCATTGGTCACATAAAGAAGGTAACTATGTGATCAGATTTAGTAGGAGGGTTGATTAGTGTGGAGGTAGGGTTTCTTGGACAATCCAGTTAGGGACAAGAATTTGTGGGGTTTAGAAAACTAGTAAATGAAGTTTGAAAAGTAATTTCTATGTGATTGATCCTTGTTTTTATAAACCACTAATTGTGGAAAAATCCTCTGACATGGTTTAAAATTGTAGTTGTGGGTGTTGCAGAAGAATATAATGAATGGTGGGCAGCTTTGATGGCTAAAATAGAGAGCTAGAAACATTTTATAATTGATGATTTAGATGATTGGATATGTGTGGTTGACATAAGATACCATGAACCATCTCACAATATGGAGCAACATTGTAAGCGATACATGGTTAATATTTCAGGTTATGAGCATTGGAAACTTTACATGATATTTGTGAAAGATTGTGACATGAGGTTGAGCACCGTAGAAACAAAAAAAGGTTGGGTTTTTAACCACATGTTTGGTGTGGGAAAAACATTTATCATTAATGAAATCAAAAATAAAGGAATACTCTTAGTCCTCATTTGGTAGCTATAAAATCTACTTAATGGAAATGAAATTTGGATTCCATAAACCATTTAGAACGCCACGCAAATGAATCTAAATTTTAAATATCTAAAAATAATTTAATAATTAATTTCATATATGTATTATTTTTTCCTTCCCCTTGAATATCATCCATAAGGATCCATTTTGGGAGAAACCAATGACAACACACGTCTCTCAATGTCGGGCATCATCTATTAATTATCTCTCAGGGATTTCTACAAGGCTATGGTGATTCCATTTCCCTCTCACTCGATCATCATATCATTCTTTTCTACCAGGGATCACTAAAAATGAAGTAATAATTACACTATATATATTTGGATAAATCATAGTCACTTAATTATCTATTAGGGATCACTGAAATTGAGTCAAAAAAATTCCATTTCATTTCGTTTACACATGACATCCATGATTAGTATGAAGGATTGGGGTATTTCATAGTTCATTTCTATAAAAATATCAAATATTTATATCTATCTAGTGAAATTTATCTTTTAGTTTCATATTAATAAATTTCCTATCTATAATTTTTTGGTTATGTTTTGAATCACCATTATTGAAGGGCTTTATATTTCATAATCCACTTGTTTTTTTCACTTGTTTCTAAATTATATTGATCTTTCGTCTACTCATTTAAAAATTGTATTGATTTTTAATCAAAATTCATTACTTCTTTTGTTGTAATGTGATTCAATTTTTCTAATGTAAAATCATAAAACTCCATGAGCTATAATTTTCTGAGAAGTTTTATTGAAATATGTTTCTTTTTATTAATTACCGACACGTATGTACTGAATTGTTTCTATCATGAGATTCTTGTTTCAAGAATGTATTCTAGTTTTCATTCATTTTTTAATGTTTCTTTTGATATACTGGTTTTTAAATTTATTTAATAAGATTGTTAATTATAAGATTAAGGTTATCATTTATTTTTTTATTATTTATTATTGTTCATTTCGATAATTTTTTTTATTTTAGTTCAAATTTATTAATTATGTATTTAGGATTAATTGGTTTCTAACTTTATTTTTCATGTTAAAATTGTTTTAATTTTAGTTTTTTAGACTATATTTTATATTCATGACCACATTAAATTTAAATGTATTCCTTATTTTATTTGAATTTTTTTGTTGGTACTTTCATTCATAGTAAACCAGTTAAATATGGTCTAATCAACTTATTTTCTTATAATCAATGAACTCTTTAGTTGTGGTAAAAAAAAATTTGAGTGAGTTAATTTTTGAAATGTATTTCATTAAAATATGAAGTTCAACTATTTGTGAGAGCTCAAAAGGTATTGAATTTAAATCTGAAAAAGTGACATGTAGTTGTGGGGGTAAACTGCTTGTAGAACATTAAAAAATACAAACTGATTGTTTTTAACAATTGAGTAAAGAATATATAGGTTTTTAAATTGTTGGATGATGTAGACTATGGTGCTATTGTAACTCTCAAGGATGATATATAAACAAACATTGAATTCGATAATAAAACTACCTTGGAGATGAGGATTGGGTAATAGAGGAATCCCATAACAAATTTTTTATTCCTGGTGATGGACTTGAAGAATGATGTTACTGGAATGAGGATTATATTTATTTAGTTTCCACTATTATATTTATCTTATTTGTTTTAATTTTTTTTTGGTTAAAATGATGTATTCAACCATCCATATGGATATTTGACTCAACTAAGGTATTATTATCTGTTTTTTTATAACATGTTGGGTATGAGAGAATCATTTTTTACTAGTTATCTTGGGTGATATGTTAATGATTGGGTGATTAGTTTATTTTTTTAATTTCAAATCTAAATAAATAATGAAAAATAATTTTCTTATTAAAATTTATACCATCACCATTATTTGGAAAACATTGTGAGTTACCTTTATATTCTAAACTAATTACTTTTATGTATTATCATCAGACACCTTCATGTATTTCTTCACACTAATTTATTTTTTTCACAATGATGACTTTTATGTGTCACAATTTGAGTCTATCATATAGTTTTTCACTATGATGTGTTTATTTCACTGTGATGTGTTTGTAAAAAATTAATGAGAAATGTATTTATTTTCACACATATGAATTTTATGTGTCACCATCAGAGTCCTTCATGTTTTTTTCAAACAAGGATAGGGAGAATGAATTGTTGGTAGTTATCCCAGTTGTTTTTTATGATTGGGTGATTAGTTTCATTATGTAAAAGTTTTTATAACTAATTAATGAGAAATGGTTTTCTTATTTTAATTTAAACTACAATGATTTTCTGGAAAATATTGTGATTTACCATTATTTTCTACACTGATGAATTATGTGTCACCGTCATATTACATCATGTATTTTTTTAAACTTTTATACAACCATCACAACCTCTAAAACATCATATTCCATGTTGAACATATGTTTTGGCTACATCACTTATTACTCTAGAACAACACCATTTCCACAAGGTATATTCTTTATACATTTCTCATTTTTCATTACCACACTTGATTGCCATGTTGGTTGGGATACTTACATTGATCTAAATTCCACTAAACAAATGGCCACTACTTCCACACAAAATATTTAATTTAGCGTCTTTTGATTAACAAAATCCCACAGTCTTAAACCGGGTATCCTTGGTGATGGTGTTCATTTCTCTATGTACTTTAACTAGTTTATCTTTAAGAGACATAATATCTGAAAATATAATAACAAAACTGGAAAATAATTCTCGAACCAAAATCTAAAAATCACGCACTTGAGAATTTTTTGGGGGGTTAGTCCCTAAAATATCCCACTCAAAGCCCAAAAACAATACATTCACCAAATTCCACTCAGTATTCTTCCATTAACCAATTTTTGTGATTTTGTAATTCTATACCATGATGATTTCAATCATCTTGGATCCCACTAAATAAAGAAACTTTGAGTTTTGGGATCACGAACTTTCTTTTAGTTCCCATACATCCTTCTAAATTCCCCCATTTTAATCCCTATAATGAAAATAATATTTCACTCCATCTAATACATATTGAAATCCCAATAGGTTACACTGTGTACGGGGTCTATGGCCCCTCCCCTTTTTAAACCGATGCATTTGAATCTCTGTTGTATGAACCATAATTTTCTATAATGTAAAATCCTTTTGATTTTCATTTAATTCTTTAATTTTATCCTTATATGGGTGGCTAGTGGGTTCATGATGGAATTAATGTTTTTTGTGGCTTGTATGAAGCTCTGGTAATGAGATTTTTGAAGAGGTTCTTAGTCTGCATGGTTAGTAGAAACCGTGTAGCCTCGTCTGCATGGTTAGATCAATCTTGTGGGGTGGTCCAATGAAATTTCAAGTGCATCATAGTTTTATGAAACCTTGCAACCTAAATCACACACCGATGTGTTTTCAGTGTACATTTTAACAGAGGGAAAATGCATGGTTGACATATGGTTTGTATAACTATTTTCCCAAACCATGTGAGATGGGGTTCTATGTAGTGACCCTTGCATGGTCCGCACATAGTTTAGATAATTGTGTTTACCAACCATGTTGACCTTTAATGATAGGAAAATTACTATTTTTTTAAGAACCATATATCCCTAAATCCCATTATCTTCCTCCTCCAATGGACAACTACTCCTCCAATTTCATATCTCCCCCACTCTTAAAAGCTTTGATTTTAAATATCATCTCTATCTGGTTCCAATACAAAAAACATTTGTCTTGTTGGATACATACTTGTAAGCATTATCTTCCTCATATTCCATTTTTTCATTTATCTTCCCCACTATGGAGTTATTTTGAGGCGATATAATATTCCCTATTTTTAGGTTTTTTGTATCATTGCTCAATTTGATCCATTCAATCCCATATTAGAGGACAACAACAGATGTGGTGTCAACTACCAAGATGAGGTAGGTGGTCTGTAAGAACTTGGACCATCTTTTCATTTATGTGACCATTGTTTAATGTTTTTCTTGGTTATAAAGTTAAGGATGATGATTGGTAGAGTGGGGAGTACTTTGAAAGAAATTTTGAGTCAAAGGGGACGTCACACGGGCAGCACATTGTTTGTCTAACTGGTTGGCCAAACTGTGCGTGGAAGGTATTCCTAGGCAGTAGCTAAGGCATGGTTAGCACACGGTTTTTCTAACAATGTGGGCAAACCATGCGTGGAGGGTCTTCTGAGGCAGTGTCTAACACACGGTCAGCACATAGTTTTTCTAACCGTGCGAGAAAACTATGTGGGCACTTAAATAAGATCCTAAAAAAGTGGATCTCATACGTTTATGCCTCTAGATGGCTCATTTTTTCTTTTAAGTAGGCATAACTTGGTATTTTTCTTCTACTAAGGTCAAAAAAGGTTCTCCCATCATTCCAAAGGTGATTTGAAGGCATCTCTGGGCAAATCGAAGCCAGATTCTTGAGGTATGTAGATGTTCTTCTTTGTTCTTGTTCAGTTTCTTATATCTACATAGATATACATCTCCTATTATCTTAGTTTCTTAGATCTATTCCTGTTATGGGTATATATATGTTTGTGGATGACATGTTTGATGAGTTTTGATATTTTTCTTATTAGGAGAAGAGATCTAAGGTGGGTTCTTGGTGAATCAACCTGGTTTTCTTGTGTATTATTCATTTGTGGGGGTTATTTCCAAACCCTAAGAGGTAGGTGGTTTGTGCCTTTCGGTTTAAGGTATTTTAATTATATGTTCAAAATCGCCAATAACCATGAATGGGGTATTGTGTGCTTACTGTTTTAACCCTGTTATTTCCCTGCTTTGCTGGTGTGTTCGACTAGAGGTTATTTGTATGTGAATTGGGTTGATTGTTATGCTTTGGAGGTGTTTCCCATGCTTGTTCTGTTTATGATTGTTTGGTTCTTCTTATCCTTTTAGGCTGCATTGTTTTTTTCTCTTGCCTAGTATTAGAGGATCGAGTGATCTTGTTTATCTAACATGCTGATATGATGTAGACAGCTAGCCATGTAGTTCATGTGGTTTAATTGTGCCGATACGAGTTGTTATACTTGTTTGACTTAAATAGGGCCGTGAGAACCTGGTGTAGTATACCATAGGGAGAATGGATGTAAGGACTTCTCCAGAGTTTCTTATAATTTACGATGCGAGACCACAGGGGGAATTGATGGTGAATGCTTCGTTGGAGTGTCTGTAGTTCCTCGACGTGGGCCATAGAGGGAATATGATGTAAGTGCTTCCCATGATCACCTATAGATACGATACAAGACAATAGGGGGATTTGACAGCGAGTGATTTCTCAGAGAGTCTATTCTAAAGATGAACCATAGGGGTTAGACCGAGTGTACTGCCCAGAGGGGTGCTTGTACTTGATAGATATGACCAGAGGGGATATGATAGGGGAACTTCCCAGAGGTTTACCTTTTTGTTTTCTTCTTGTTTGTGTTGCTAGGTATGACCAGAGGGGATTGGCTATGGGCACTTCCTAGAGGGTTACATGTTTGTTAGTTACATGCTTGTGTTGCTAGGTATGACTAGATGGGATAGGTTTTGGGCACTTACCATAAGGTTACCTATTTGTGTTTATCTTCTTGGATAGTTGTTTCTTGATATTGAAACTATGGATTGTTTACTGTTGAGTACTTTATTTTTTACTGCTTTCTGTACTTTTACATTCCATATATTCACTGACTGTTAGGAACAGATCACGTGGTGGTTGCCTACTAAGATTTAGTCTCACACTATTTTTGGGCCATGCTTTTGGGCCCAAACAGATTATATATTTATAGGTGTAGACCATTGCAAGTTCCCTTCTACATCAGGTACATGATGTGTTCTGGAGTTAGAGAGCATGGGACCATGCTTAGGGTTGAGATGCTGAGGGGCTGTTATCTATTTCTTTTATACTTTGGTTTAGTACTATTTTTTTTTCAGCATTGTGAATTGTTTGGATATTTTCAGAGAGATATGTGTCATGCATCATTATATATATGTGTGTGTGTGGGGGGGGGGTGTGATCTAGTTGTTTATTTTTACAATATTCCATTGTTTACCATTGTTGGATATTTTCTGCTTTCGTTATTGTATATTTTTTTCCATTCTATTGTGTTACTCTGCCAATGGGGGCATAGTTTCACCACTATCACACCCAAGGCCCTCACTACTAGTGGGTAGCCTCTTTCATTCAGGGAAATGTGCTTGAGGTCATGTGATGAACCAGGTACAGGGTGCGCCTCTGGGTGGCTTACGGAACCGAGATGTTATAAAGTGGTATCCAAAGAACTACTTTCTTTTTCAATTACTGCTTAGATCCTTTAGCCAGGGATAGGAAGGAATATGTACTTGGTAATAAGTTGTTCTCGGAAGTAGCAAACCCGTGTAAAAGAAAAAGCCAATCTACATCGTTTATTGCAATTTTTCTGGTTTTCAATTTTACAGTTGATTTGGTTTCACCTTTGGGTGATTCACATGTTTTGTGCTATTATTGTTGATGTTAATGTGGTTCTATTTATTTCGATACC
The DNA here is from genome assembly GCA_963277665.1 of Viscum album. Classification (NCBI taxonomy): domain Eukaryota; kingdom Viridiplantae; phylum Streptophyta; class Magnoliopsida; order Santalales; family Viscaceae; genus Viscum; species Viscum album. The sequence continues at coordinate 1,105,862,880 of OY728126.1, forward strand.
TGATGATATGATGTTCTTCCATCCAATGCATGCCTTGTTTTCCTTGTTATAACATATAGAAGATGGAATGCTTTGATTTGTGGGGAGTATGGTCCCTCACAGATCAGAATTTGGCACTTTCAATGTTCGTTTTAGTTTCTTTTCTGGATTTCAGTGTTGTTTCTAAGTCTTACTGTCTAGAAAAACCTAGATCACATGCCGTGTCCATATGGAACACGTCGTGTGGTATAACTCGTGTACCCGACCATGTAACGAAAAACACGGGTCTGAAAAATCATTCTCATACACGATGTGTCCATCTTGAACACGCCGTGTAGTGTGATCCGTGTATCTGGCTATGTCCTTAACAACACAGGTCAGTGAAACATGTCTAGTACATGCCGTGTTTCTCTTGAACACACTGTATAGTCTTGTCTTAGGAGAGCGATGTGGCTTAACTGTTTAGAAGGACTCCGGCAGGGGAAGAGTATTGATGTACACATTGTGTGTTAAGACAACACTCCATGTGTTTGGGGTGTTACACGACATAGGTTTGTAGAAGTACGCGCCCATGTGAAAGACTTAAGGTAACATGCCATGTAAGGTTTATACATTCCATGTGGTCTTTTTTTGTAAAACTTCAATACTACAGATTCATGGCTAGAAGCCACACTGACGATCTTTGAGGAGATCAAAGTAGTCGGGATGCATCTTTTGGTAGCCAGGTTGTGTGCTACTAGTGTGGGAAGAGAGGGAATACGAGGCCACATTGCTCGAGAGACCCAGTGGAGTGCTGATCTTGAGGAAAGATGGGTCACCTTCAGCATTTTTGTCACTTCTTCTCACCAACATCTGATGACAGGAGCTCTTCTATGACTATGTGTTCCAGAGTAGCACCACCAGTTTTTTAGTAGTTTGGGAACTGGAGTTCTTACGGTCATTCAGGATGAGGTGGAGGTCATGGCTGGGCTATCTAGTCACCCGGTTTTCAGTGACAAAAGGGTGGATCAGCTCATAGTGTCCAGAAAGGGTCACAGAGATGTGGAGTAGGCCATACTTTTTCAGTGGAGCATACCCAATAAGAACAGGATTCCAGACCTTTTACAGTTCTAGGAAAGATCTTAGTATCCTCTATTTTATCTTCAGCTCTTTTCGGCATATGGGCTTCCCATAGCTTTATCTCTGTTGCTGTTTTGGAAATCCTTGGACTCTGCATCTTTTCTTCTGTCGATATCTTGACTCTAGACACTCCGTTGGGGATGAGAACATCTAGTGCGATTTAGTGTAAGGAGTTCCCTCTAGAGGATGGCGTGTGTCACTTCTTATGGGACCTCTATGACCTAGAGATGATAGGCTATGATGGAAATCTTATAATGGGATGTTAGATTACTTCCAGGTATTCATCGATGTCTATCACTGTAGGGAAAGTTTCATATCTCCAAAGGGAAGATCATTTCATCATTGGGGCGAATGGGATGTCTAGGCAAGCAAAGTGGGTCCAGAGCATCATGGGTTAGGTGGAGTTATAACCCAGAATGATGGTCTATATATGGATGACAATGGGACTTCACATTTATACTTTCCTCCAGTGGTAGATTTTTTCAGAGATGTCTTTCCAGAGGACTTTTTAGGTTTTCATCCAGAGCACGAGGTAGAATTTTCTATTTATCTTTTTCTTAGAGTATCATCGATGTCCATTCCTCCTTATAGGATGGCTACACTAGAGTTACAGGAGCTCTAAAATTAGTTAGAAGAGTTGTAGGAAAGGGGTTTCATCCTACCTAGTACTTCTCCTTGGGGTTCACATGTCCTATTGGCAAAGAAGGTAGCGATACCCTCATACATGGTCTGTATTATCAGAAGTTGAACTATTTGATGGTCAAGAACCGATATCCCTGGCCCAGGATTGATGATCTCTTTGATTATCTTTGAGTACCTCGGGTGTTCTTGAATATTGAATGAAGATCTGATTGTCATCAGTTGCGCGTTAGGCCATCTGATATACCTCTTACAACCTTCCAGAGTAGGTATGGTCTATAAAAATTTTTGGTTATGTCGTTCAGTCTCACGAATGTGCCTGTAGTTTTTATGGCACTGATGAACCGATTGTTCCAACCATACTGGGATTCCTTCCTGGTTGTTTTCGTGGATGATATATTGGTGTACTCTCACACTCGACACGACCATGCTATACATCTTGAGATCATTTGGAGTACACTGAAAGAGAAATATTTATATGTTAATCTCTCAAAATGCCACTTTTGGATAGGTCAAATTCACTTCTTGGGTCATGTTAACTTAGAGACAGAAGTATCAATCGACCCAGAGAAAATGAGAGAAATAGTTTCTTGGGAGAAGCCGAATAATTTCTTTGAGGTTTGAAATTTTTTGGTGCTGGCTGGATACTATGGAAGCTTCATACATGACTTCTCACACTTAGCATCACCACTGACGGGTCTGACTAAGAAGGTTGTGAAGTTCTTATAGATAGAATCCTGTGATTAAGCCTTTCAGAAGCTTATATTGAGGTTGAATTCATCAGTGGTACTAGTCATTCTAGAGCCGGGAAATATCTATATAGTTTACTATGATGCATCAATTATCGGGTTGCGAGTTGTGTTTATGCAGGGAGATGGAGTTGTTTCGTACGGGTCTCAGCAGTTGAGGCCACATGAGAGGAATTAACCATTGCACGATCTTGAGTTGGCCGTGGTTGTTCATTCCCTATGCTGGTGGAGACATTATCTTCTAGGAGAGCATTTTGTGGTTTTCACCGACCACAAAATTCTCAAGTACATCTCCACTTAGCATTATCTGAACTTGAGATAGTGAAGGTGGGTTGCGTACCTTCAGTCTCTTAACTTTGAGCTTTCCTACACGCCTAGGAAAGGGAATGTAGTGGTTGATGCATTGAGCAGGATTACTCAGACACAGGCAATTCAAGAGGCCAGTAGTTAGTGGAAGCTTATGGATATATTCTCTGAGATGGATTTGAAGGTGCACAACAGACACGGAAAGAAATTTCTTTCTTCTGTAGTTGTTGCCTCTACTCTTCTTGATCGAGTGAGAATGAGGCAACTATCAGATTTTGAAGGCTTAGTCCTAAGGGAGTGTGTGTCTGGAGAGGACCCTATTTCCAGATGGACCATAGGTGAGGATGAGATCTTGAATTTCTAGGGCCGCATATGGGTGCCAGCAGATACATGTGTGGAGCTGATGCAGGACTTCCATTCCTCAGCTTGGGCAGTTCATCCTGGCATCCCCAAGATGTATCATGATCAACACCGTTAGTATTGGTGGCCAGGTATGAAGACAGACTTTGGTGGTTTTGTAATGAGGTTTTCCACCTGTCAGTAGGTGACGGTGGAGCACCAGTGACCATCAGGGATTTTGCAGCAGTTATCCATTCCTGTGTGGAAGTGGAACGACATCGTGATGGATTTAGTGACTTGTTTTCCAAGGTCTCCCCGAGGGAATGATGTATTATGGGTTTTCATTGACAGGCTTACGAAGGTTTCTCACTTATTGTCAATCAAGGATACCTTCAGTGTTGATGAGTTGGGATGGTTGTACATCTGAGAGATTGTATGTCTTCATGGAGTTACACACTCCATTGATTCAGATAGGGATGTGTGTTTTACTTCTCGGGTTTGGAAGGGGCTTCAAAGGTGTTGGGTACACATGTACTTTTGAGTACAGATTACCACCCATATATATATGGACAGTCTGAGCGTACGATTCAGGTGCTTGAGGACATGATCCAAGCAAGAATTCTGGATTTTATAGGTTCTTGGTATGATCATATACATTTTGTAGAGTATTCCAACAATAATAGTTTTCAAGAAACTATTCAGATGGAACCTTATGAGGCTTAGTATGGTAGGCCATTTTGATCACCCTTGTGTTGGCTGGAGGCATGAGAGGTAGCTATACTTGGACCTCATCCTGTTCAGAAGACCACAGAACCAATATAGTAGATTCGGAAGAGGATGGCTACTGCACAGTCTCGAAATATGTCTTATGCTAATCGGTAGAGATGACCTCTGGATTTAGAGGTCAGGGATCAGGTTTTTCTACGTGTCACACCGAGGTTGGGTCCCAGAAGAATCAGGAAACAAGGTAAGCTTTTGTAGAGGTATGTCAGGCCATTTTAGGTGTTAGGGAGATTTGGACTGGTTTCCTATTGGTTTTAGTTACCTCATTTGTACCGGGATATGGATGACATATTCCACGTTTCTCAGCATCGACATTACTTCTCAGACCCGTCTCATGTCTTTTAACTCGAGGAGGTTGACTTGGAAGTGGATGTATCTTTCGAGGAGCATCCTAATTGGATTTTATATCGTAGTACAAAGGTTCTCCATGGCCGGTATGTTCCTCTGGTACGAGTTCTATGGCAGCACCGTCATGTAGAGGATGAGACTTGGGAGAGGGAGGCTGATGTACGAGAACAATGGCCAGAATATTTTGAGGTTTCTTCTTCTACACCACCTTGCTAGTGAAATTCGGGGAAATTTTCCATTAAGGGGGAAAGTTTGTAATAACCCAAACCTTCTTTTCAATTATGTGACCCTTTTTCGATGCTTTTCTTGGTTATAATGTTAAGGGTGATGAATAGGAGAGTCGGGAGAACTTTGAATAATGTTATGTTGCAATGGGAAAGTCACACGGGCGGCGCATGGTATGCCTAACTGTGCGGCCAAACCATGCATGGAAGGTCTGCCGAGGTAGTAGCTAACGCACGGTTAGTGCACGGTTTGTCTAACCGTATGTCCAAACTGTGCATGGATGGTCTTCTGAGCTAGTGGCTAACGCACGGTTAGCGCACGGTTTGTCTAACTGTGAGAGCAAACCGTGCGGGAACTTAAATAAGATCTTAAAAAAGTGGATCACATGCATTTTTTCCTCAAAGTGGATTTTTTTCCTAAGATGCCATAACTCGGGATTTTACTTCTCCTAAGGTATTAGAAGGTTCTTCCATCATTCCGGAGGTCATCCAAAGGCTTCTCAGGGTGAATTGAAGTTGTATTCTTGAGGTATGTAGACGTTCTTCTTCATTCTTGTTTGGTTTCTTAGATCTACTTAGATCTACTTATCTAATTCTATCTCTTTATTAGATCTACGACCATTGTGGGTAGATATAAGTGTGTGTATGACATGTTTGATGAGTTTTGATATTGTTCTTGTTATGAGAAGAGATCTAAGGCGGGTTTATGGATAATCAACACGGTTTTCTTGTGTGTTCTTCGTTTGTTGGGGTTTTCTCCAAACCCTAAGAGGTAAGTGGTTTTTTCCTTTTGGTTTATGGTCTTTGAATTATATGTTCAAAATCACAAATACCCATGAATAGGGTACTATGTGTTTACCATTTTTAACCATATTAATTGCCTACTTTGATGGTGTGTGCGAGTAATGATTATTTGTATGTGAATAGGGTTGATTTCTATGATTTGCTAGTGTTTCTCATGCATGTTCTATTTATGACTGTTTGGCTCTGCTTATCCTATTAGGATACATTGTTTTTTTCCCATGCCTAAAATTGTAAGACGGAGTAATCCTGATTATATGACATGCTGATGTGCTATAGATGGATAGCCAAGTAGTTCTTGAGGATTACTTAGGCCAATACGAGTTTCTATAATTGTTTGACTTACACAGGGTCGTGATAACTTATTGTAGTAGACCATAGGGAGAATAGATGTAAGGGCTTCTCATGAGTGTCTTATAATTTTCGATGCGAGACCACGGGGGTAATTGACATTGATTTCTTCCCTAGAGAGTCTGTTGTTCCATGACGCAGGCCACATAGGGTATGTGACGTAAGTGATTCCCTAGAGCGCCTTTAGATATGATACAAGACTATAGGGAGAATTGAAGGCAAGTGTTTCCTCATAGAGTCTATGCTTAAGCTGAACCAGAGGGGTTAGACCGAGTTTACTACCCATAGGGTTGATTGTACTTGATAGGTAGGACTAGAAGAGATAGGTTGTGGGAACATCCCAAAGGTTAACTTATTTGTTAGATGCTTTCTTGTGTTTCTAGGTATGACTATAGGGGATAGGTTGTGGGAACATCCCAGAAGGTTTCCAATTTGTTAGCTGCATGCTTATGTTTCTAGGTGTGACCAAAGGGAATAGGCTGTGGGTACTTCCCAGAGGGTTACGTGATTGTGTTTATCTGCTTGGATAGTTGTTGCTTGATATTGAAACTATGGATTGTTTACCATTGAGTTCTTTCCATTTAACTATTTTCCGTACTTTTACTTTCCATATAATCATTGACTGTTAGGAAATGATCTCGTGGTGGTTTCCTACTAGGATTTAGTCTCACACCATGTTTGGGCCATGCTTTTGGGCCCAAACAGATTATATTTCTGCAGATATAAACAATGGACAGCTCCCTTATACTTCAGGTACGTGACTTGAAGTGGAGTTAGAGAGCATGGGACCAACATAGGATTAAGATGCTGAGTAGATGTTATCTATTTCTTTTGTACTTGGGTTTAGTATTGTTTGAATTCTGCATTGTGACTTATTTGGTTGTTTTCTGAGACATATCTATCATTAATCATTATATATATATGTGCTCCAGTTGTTTATTATTTTATTCTTCCGATGTTTACCATTGATGGATATTTACTGCTTCCACTATTGTATATTTGTTTCTATTTATCTACGTTACTCTGCCAATGAGGGCATAGTTTCCCCACTATCACAAACAAGGCCCTCGCTGCTAGTCAGTAGCCTCTAGAATTCGGGGAAATGTGCTTGAGGTCAAGTGACCAACCGGTTAGGGGGTGTGCCTCTGGGTGGATTCCAGAACTAGGACCTTACCTGGTCTCATGGTTTTCTCTCAAGTTTTGGTCTTTATATATCTATCATTGTACCATGTTTGAGATTGTTTGAGCAGTGATTATTAAATAGAATGGTTCTTAAATTAAATGGGTAATCTTGACCTATAAAGCTCGTTAGACCTGTTTATATATGATTAAATGTTAAGGAAATATAATTTGAACCACCCTTAGGTGTGTGCTAAAATGAGATTAAACTCCCATGGGTTTCTTAGTTGTTTTATTAAACTTTTAGGTATATTTTTTACCCATTCTATTTTGATGTTAAATTAAATGATTATGATATAATTGAATTTCATAAAGGGGGGATGGAATACCAATTACTAAGGCCATTGATTGATTTTCTTACTCAAATAGGCTTGAGGTGTATTTAATATTTTAAATGGAAAATAAAAAAAAAGGGATAATTCATGTAATTATAGGACTTGTAATCCTATAATATTATTTAAGACACCATTTTAGGTGAATCTTATATATATGCATTTAGATATTGTTAAAACTTGTATTGAGGCACATGTTTTGCATTTTTAGAGGCATGGAACGATGAATTCCTTTAGTCGTGTTCCAGGAGGGTGGAAATGAACATACATCGGAGGTAGTGGCCTTAGTTCACCAGTAGAACCTCCAATAGTGAAACATGAGTAAATAATATTTATACCATATATGAGTGTCAATGGTCCAATTTTATATTGGTCTTTACACTTTATAAAATTGTATTAGAGATCCCCATGACCTGTATTGATTATAGAAGAGTTGATGTGTTAGTTTTAGCCACAACATTTGCCAAAATTTTAAAATTATTGATGTAAAAAGGGTATGAATTCACATATTGAGGCCACTCTATAGATTTTTTATCATCGTGAGACACCACTATTGAGTAGAGTGAATATTTATACATCTATTAAATGGGATTATACTAAGATATGGTGTGATGTTATTATATAGACGAAACATTATTGGGATATGGCTTGGAATCATTTTCATATGGCCTTCTATAATTATTTCTATCTCAAGATTTTGAAGGAAGATAGAGCCAAAGATTTTATGCACAATAAGTTGGAAGCCTGATCTATAATGGACTATTCTTTCCATTTCACGGAGCTCCAACATTTAACACCTACATGTTTAGGTGATGGGTTTTCTAAATATATTGGATTCTAGGATAGTCTCAGGGATGACATATGATCATAGGTGAAAGTATTAATCCAAAATATTGTATCTAGAATATTTAATTGGGTGATTAGTAAATAGAATAAATTGGGAGAGAGAGGGGGTGAGATTCAGGTTGGTTTGATGCATAGATCTGGAACTACATCAATCAATAATAGGAAGAATTGATTGGAGCTTCCACATAGTGATATCAATAGACACATTACTTACATGGGTTTTCATGTTAGGTGTCATCAGTGTGGTAGACTGAGACAAATGAGATGTTAGTGTATGAGATAACTTTCTATGTGCCAACATTGTGGAATGATGGACCATCAATAATGATGTTACAATGATATTATTCCCCACGAAATGGCCCAATGGCCTTCAAATTATTATTATTTTGACCAAACCCCATTTTAATGAAGTAAGGGGGAAACCAAAATAGGCTTCATTTACATAAGATAAAACACACTCAAAGTAAAAAAAGAGTGAAACCAGACTAACAATATAGATTTACCCCTCCTTGGAATTGATGATTCTCTCCACTGTTGCAAGAAAGTTCAACTATTAAGTGTCCTATGTCAATGCATAGGCCCGATCTAATGGATGATGTCATACCCTCTCAAACAACCAAATCTGAAAATCCCTACAAAGATGAACCACCAACTCTGGATCCACCTATGGGGTCTATTCCATGTAGATGAGACCGATTACACTAACTTCCTACCATCAAGATCAAACCAATCAAAAAAGAAACATTCACCATTCACTACATGAACACCTTCAAAAACCCTAACAAAGCCCTTTCACCCCATACAGGTCTCGAACAAAGTCCACATGAACTACGAATCCTTTGACGGTTGTCAGAACCACTACTATAGTAAAACCCCACAACCATCCAAAAACATCTCCAATCATCATTGAAAGAAACATGAAGTGGAATGCTGGCCAAGGCACATGGATCTTGACTATTGTCACCTAGGACCCAATGGCCCAACAATGCCCCACGAGAGTGTCCACGATGAATAGACTCAAGCCACATAGACTAGGAAATTACAAACATGGAATGGATTTGAAAAGTGAAAGAACATTGGAAGCACACACCAGAGTCCAAATTGAACCCCATGGAAAATCATTGATAGCGAGGAGGATCAGTGAACCTCTGATGATAGCGACGTTTCACAAACAAATAACTAAATAGTCAAACCTAAAAACACACAAAAATTAAGGAATCCAAGTCCTCCCTCCTCTGAGCCTCTCCCTATACATTTACAATCCACACTAGATGCATGCCAAATACAGTTCCTAGCCACGTAGACCAAACCGAGGAGCCATATCCATACTGCGCCACATCGTCATTGTATGTTCTGAGAAGAGCCGATCCAAGTCACACAGTTAGTTGACATCATTGAGAGGGAGAATCCATGTCGAAATGAGTTGAGAATCTAGTGTTCCTCCATGTCACAACATCACTGATGTAAAATCCAGGGACACCGCCAAACCATGCCAGAACACTGTCGCATCACACCGTCGCCATGCCGCTACTACGTCGAGACGATCCAGGGGAAACTAACTCAAGAATGAGCCCAAACAACAGGGGAATGAGAGCATGGGGGGAGAGGAACCCTAGCCACCACTATGGGGGATCTGCTCAGAGACTAATTAATCCAATTTTACTCTAATATCTAGTGAGAGAGGGTTTGCATAAACTCCACATTCAATAGTTTGGTAAACCGTTTCTCATCGGGTAAGGAGTTGGTGTACATCTGGTTGATCAGGCAAGGGAGGGGGTTATAATCAGGTTATCTCAACACCAGTCATATAGTGCTAGTAGATATGACCTACTCAGGGTATCTAGGATATATCACATGGTCATGGATTATGATAGATATATGTAGTACAACTAATGCCTATGGAGATGAGTTTCAGACCTTCTACGATGAGAGGTACTATTCTGGTCGCATCGATTTTTTCCCTTTTTTATACAGGTTCATATCACCCTATCATATTTTTTCTAATTATGCTTAGTAATAGGCTCGATGTACAATTTTACTATGGTATGATGAAACTTAGTACTCCATTGGGGATAAAATCAGATATTTTACACCAGCTCAGGGAGTTCCCCCTTGAGATTGGTGGGTGTAACATCTAATGGGACCAATTAATCCTCAAGATGACAGGATTTTATTTCCTTATGAAGATGGAATGTTGGGTTCCCTATCAAAATTAATTTGATATCTATCACAAAAGGGTGACATTCATATCACCAAAGGGTGGGGTTCTTATTCAAAAAGGTGAATGAGATATCCGGGAAATCCAAGCTGGACTTGAGAATCTTGGACTTGGTGGGATGACTATAATGATTTTTATATTATATTAGAAAATAATTGAATGCTTCATTTTTATTAACCCTTATTGGTATATCATTTCCAAAAAAATTCTCAGATGAATTTTTAGGACTATCTCCTAAGAGAGAGATGTAGAGTTTTCCATCAAGATAGTGTCCAGAGCAACATCAATATCAATTCCTCATTACAATATGGATATTAATGAGTCTTATGATCTCAAGAATAAGGTATTGGATTTAGAATCTAAAGGTTTGATATAAAACTATCTTCATTTTTGGGTTCGATGATCCTTTTTCCAAGAATTCAGATTGTACCCTCAGACATTAGGTGGAATACCATTGGTTAAACCTACATATAGTTAGGAATTAATATTTATTTAATCATATAGATGTTATCCTTGAATATATCTAAGAATCAAGGGTTTTCTACAATATTTATATGATATTAGTTTATCATCAGGTGCTGTTAGACCATCAGAAATACCTCATAAAATGTTCCACATTAGATATGGAATGTATGGTTATTAGATTATGTTGTTGGGTCTCACGAACATGCCAGCAGTTTTCATGTCACCAATGAACCATGTTTTCTATACATAATTAGATTTTTTTGTGGTATTCATGGATTATATCATGGTACACTGTCAATATTGAGATGACCATGAAAAACATCATGAGATCATGGTGAGTAAACTGATAGAGAATCATTTATATTTTCAGCAAATAAAGTTCAACTTTTAATGGATAAAGATGAATTATAATGTCATATAATCTCAAATATAGGAGTATTAGTGGACCCAGATAAGGTGAGAGCTAAAGTATAACAGGATAATCCCAAGAATGTCTTTGATATACAGAGTTTCTTAGTGATATCTAGTTATTATTGGTGCTTCATATATGAATTATCATTCTTATAAAAACCTCATTAGGGCTGGGATAAGACGGGTGTGAAGATTATATGGTCAAAAGCATGTGATATATCATTTCAAGACCTAATAGAATGACTGGATTTAGTGTTGATCCTGAATCATCCTGATCCAGGTATAAAATGTACTATTTATTATGATGCATCAATTATCAAGAAAAGAGTTGTTATGATGTAGGAGGACAAAGTACTAGTGTACATGTCTCCTCAGTTGAGGATACACAAGATTAATTACCTGATTCATGATATCTACTAATCTGTTTTGGTCCATGCCTTGCACTATTGGAGGAATTACTTGTTGGGAGAGCATTTTGTCGTGAATACGGACACAAAATCCTCAATTAAATATTTACACATCATGACTTGAATATCAAGAAATTATAGAGGGTTTAATAACTAAATTATTTTTTATTCATGGTTTTTTATACTATTTTAATTTGGAATTTAGTTGTAGATTCTATGAGAAAGAGTACATAGCCACATGTAGGTATTGAGACCAGTAGCGAGTGAAAGCTTATTTTTCAATTTTTTAGATGCAAAAAGATGGCTAAGACCATCATGGAAAGTATTTTTCTTTATTTGAATCAATAACCACTTTAATTCTGGAGAGATTAAATATGAAAATGCTATCAAATTATGAGGTCTTTGTCCTATGGTAGAACATTGCAGGTGATGACCTACCTCTTGGTTAGATCATTAATGAGGGTGAGATCTTTTTCAACCTTGGATGTGTCTGGGTTCTTGATGATATCAAATAGGAGATTAAGTGGGAGTCTCATGACTCTATATGGGATATTTATCCTAATTATACCAAGATGTTTCATGATATACATAGCCAATATTGGTCTCTAAGAATGCAAAGGCAGATAGACTGGTTAATTACTTGATGATCCACCTGTCATCTAGTGAAGGCGGAACATCAATGGCCAGTGAGGATGTTCCACCATTAACTATTACTGAGTGGAAATGGGATGAATTCACCTTGTATTTTCTGGATGTATTTTTTTTTAAAGGTTGGGGCTGAAGCCTCATTTTTATTATGAAAGCAAAGCAAAGACCTCTTTAACTGGGTAGAGGGAGACCCATTACATAGCCCGAAGGCCCAGTGGGCATTTAGCCCATTACATGACCCGTAGGCCCAATTTTTTGGCCCAAAGCCCATTCTGTGAATAGTACTGCTACAGTACCCACGTTGCTACAGTAACGCACAGTACCCGCCGCCGCTACAGTGCCCACCGTTGCTACAGTGCCGCCGCTGCTACAGTACGCTACATTACTGCTACAGTACATGGGACAGTGATGTCATATGGGTGATCATAGAAAATTTCACAAAGGTCACTAATTTTTTGCCTATTTTGGAGACTCTTTCAATGTGTGATCTTAGGAGGCTCTAAAATCATGAGATCATGAGGTTGTAATGGGTTCACAGGTACTGCTGAGTATATATTATCTCCCCCAAAATAACAGTCAGTCTTAAAATATGATATAGGTTTTGGGGGACATTCTCTATGTATACATCATTAAATTAAGAGGTTCTTAGGAGAAACCCTTACCTCTAACTATGTTTTCCTAAAATACCAGCTTTAAAGAAACCATGTGGACAGATCATAATGATTCCTTATATGTTAGGCTATATTGTTCACCCTTTTGTTTGATAAATATAAGAGAGGAAACACTGTTGGGTTCTCACCTAAATTAGAATACATTGGAGAAGGTTTAAATTATCATGAAAAATATTTATACAGGTTAATCTAGAAAGAAATCATAAATCAATTTTCATTATCGACCACTATAGTTTAGAGGTGGAGAGTCTAGTTTTTGAAGAGGTTCTATTAAACTAGATAATTGATGAATTTCATAATAGTGGAATTTATTACCTTATAATGATTGTACCTTAGAGATTATAGAGTGAGTCATGGTGATATGCTATAGTTTGAAGTTTTCTACGAGTTACCATGTCATCCACGTCATCAACCATGTATCCTAGCTTTGCCAATATCATTGTGAACTATTACATATTAATCATCCCAAAGAGTTTGAGATGGATGTAGATGCATCCTTTGAGGAGAATAAAGTATCTATTGTTTATTATGGAACAAAGGTTCTCTGGCCTTAGTAAGTTCCTTTAGAATGGGTGATATGGAAGCATGTCCACGTATGAGATGATACTTAGTAGCAGGAGGCTGATGTACATGCCCAGTGTTCGGTGTTATTCACAGATGACGCCTTACGACCACTGGAAGGGAAATGTGGTGATATATTTCTTTAAGATGGAATATTGAAAGAACCCATATTTTCTATGAGGTATGAAAGATTTTGATCTTAATTTAATTATTTAATTTTATCCTTATGGGAATGCATATTGGCGACATGGAGGAAACAGAGGTGACTGTGGACAATAAAGATCCTAGAGTCCACGATTTTGGGAGATACATTTAGGCTACATAGTTAATATAATATTTCATGCCTAGTCCACATGGTTTGATAAAACCATTCAAGGTGACCCAGTGCACTACCTAGGGCCGCATTATTTGATGAAATCATGAAACCTTGTTTGTACACCCGTGTTATGGTTCTATACTTTTTAATAATTGAAAAAAACACATTCAGAACATTTTTTTTCTTTCCTTGCTCCATTACCATGCGAGATGGGGTGTCGAGAAGTGATCCTTCCATGGTTGGTGAACGATTTTTCTAACCCTACCGTTAAAACCTATATCCCTTTAATGATGGGTAAATTACTATTTTTACATTACGAACCATATAACCCTTAATGAATTTTTATTTATCCCTAATATTATTGACGCTCCTCCCATTTTAGATCTCCCTCACACCAAAAATCTAGTCTTTTTAGGATCTTCTCCACCTAAAATTTGATTCCAACTTCATCAGTATTGTTGGATGTGTATTTATAAATTCTTTAGTCCTCTTGTTCCATTAATCATTTATATTACTCTTGACATATTTATCATTCTTTGATCTCATATTCCCTGTTTTAGTGAATTTTTATCTGTTCTCAATTATTTTCATTTTATCCAACATAAAAGATCAATAACGGGCAAGGATTTTTCTTCTAAACTGAGGTATGTGGTCTCTGGATTTTTCGTCAAACTCATTGTGTTTATATAAATTTTTTTTTGTTACATACTGAATTCTAAAAGTGTCCCTTATTTAATGGAATGGATATTAATCTATGTGGGTAGGCTTAACCTGTGAATCTCAAGAGACCCGTTTATGTATGCTTAATGGTTACATACCTCGAAATCGAAAACCCCCTTTAGCGATTTTTTAAATGAGATTAATCCACCATGGCTAGACTATGTGTTTGATTAACCTTTGAGGTATTTTATTTACCCATTTCCTTGGTATGTTATTTTAAATGATTATAATAAAATTAAATTGAATAATGGGGTAACGGAAGACCATGTCCCTATCCACTAGGTCATTGTTCTATCTCACTTAGTATTGATTTGTATTTTTTATTTGAAATGTAAAACTAAAACAAATTTGGGGATTCATGTGATCCTAAGACTTATGTTCCTATCATATTATTTAAACCACATTTTAAGTTTAGTTAGTTTGATTATAAAGGTAACATCCAATTGAATTTAAGGTGATCTTAAATGGTATGGTTAGTCATTAGGCCCATGATCATTCTTATTTTTTTTCCAAGAGTGAATGGTGTGTTCCAACATAGAATCGACTTAGACAGCATCTTTAGGCTTTAATAATTAAATTACTATAATGAGATCATTATTCGGGCCTTGGGTGAAACATGTGTTCTCCTATTAACTCCATGTAAAGACTCATTTGCCGTAGAAATTGTTTACGCTGGAGTGATTCTTGGACACCTTTATGGACTGCTAAGGATAAACATATAGTGTAGACTATTTTTATGTGGTGAGTAATACATGGGATCCCTTTGAGGACATACAAGGAAAACATTTGAGGGAAGATTACTAGATATGGTATGTTTTACACTTCAGATCCATTTATCGACTTCAAAGGACTGACTTAGAGGGAAACAACGTTATGCCACACCTAGAGTGGTACCAATATTCTTATGATGGATTCCTAAGATGCGATTGTAAGTTTTTTGGGTTTTATATTACTAAAGATACATATAGGTTCCAAATTATGAATATAGTGGATGGGATTATGTTCATTTTAATTTTTAAATGAAATTATTATATGATGTGTCTTCCAAGCCAAAGCACAAGTTCAGATTTAGTCGGAGCCTCACATTATAATGATGGACATGTTTTACATTCCAGGATTATGCAGGATTCATGGAGGATACTTGGGATATAATCTAGGACTCTATGATTTATTATTAATTAAATCATTATTGATAGATTACATATATACGTTCTGACTTATGGTCCATGTAAGTGGAAGAGGGCTAGTCTTCCATGGGAACCCATACCTATGTGGGTTACTATCACTTCACTTAATTTATGGCTTTATTATTACCAATACAAATCTTCACATGTATTCATGGGAGGTATTTAATTAGACACTATTAGTTCCAGCCTACTGAGTTTATCTCATACCCTTCATGGCCCTTTGTATGATACCCATATAGACTTCATGGATGCAAGTAGGGACAAGAGAAAGAAACATTTTTTTGATCATTTATTATTTATTGTATCATGGGAGTGGGGTAGCATAAGACCATGATATGGCTCATGATTCTATCTGAAGATAGTTTTTTGGCATTTTATTTCTTTTTATACACTTGTATGTATGTGTGCATGTTTCTATATATACCTTTATTTCAATTTTGAATATAATTCCACCATAATCATCTGGTTTATGACATTGATGTATGTTGTTATATGGTTATTTATATGATGTATGTTTACTCTTATGTTGTCTAGTTACCTATTATTATTATACTATGGATTTATATGATTATATAGTTTCTCTAAACTCAAATCATGAGGTTATAATCTCCTCACTATTCCAACATAAACCATCGATGCTAGTCAAAAGCCTTTGGCATAAAAGGAGGTGTGCATGTGGTCACATGGAAAATTGTGTTGGGTTACTATTGTTATTCCTTGAGTAATACTTGTAATTATTTTGTGGACTTCTGAGGATAGAGTAATAAGGAATATTACTATATATTCTGATAGTGACACTTCAGATCCATTTATGGACTATGAAGTACCGACTCAGAGGGTGGAAACACTATGCCACACCTAGAGTGAAACCATGAATCCTATGAGGGATTACTAGAATAGGTTTTTAGGCGTTTGGTTTATATATTACTAGATAGAAACCTAGGTTCCAAATCATGAACACCATGGATGGTCATAGGATCATTTGAACTATTAAATGAAATTATTATACGACGCTTCATCAAATCCAAATCACACACTTTGATTCAGTTAGAGCTTCACATTAAGATTAAGGCCTTGTTTTACATTCCATGATTATAAATTCTTCACAAGGGAATAACTTGCTATGAAATATGTATTGAATATTTATTATTAATTGAATCATGAATGATTGATTACTCAGAGAGAGCCCAACATAGGTCAAAGCATGTGGAAGGGGATGAGTGTTCCATGGGAACCTGGACCTATGTGGGTTATTATAAAATCAATTCATTTATAGATTTTTTTAACCTATACATTGTTTACTTGAATAGACGTTATGGATGAAAGTAGGGATAGAGAAAGAACCCTATTTACAATGATTGATTTATTGTATCAAGGGAGTAGGGGAGAATAATACCAAGATATGGCTCATTATGATATCTAAATATTGTTATTTGACCTTTTTTATTATTATGTTAAATTTGTATATATTTTTAACTATTTCTGTGTCGTCCTATATTTGAATTTTATATTTCATTCCATGATCATTATCTTTTGTATGACATTGAAAGATGTGGTTATATAGTTATTAAAATGATGTATCTTTACTGTTATGT
This sequence comes from Viscum album, assembly GCA_963277665.1. Classification (NCBI taxonomy): domain Eukaryota; kingdom Viridiplantae; phylum Streptophyta; class Magnoliopsida; order Santalales; family Viscaceae; genus Viscum; species Viscum album. The sequence goes on from OY728126.1 coordinate 1,105,880,074, forward strand.
TTTCTAGTTATTTTTTATTCCTATACTATAGATTTATATGATTATAGAGTGGTGGTAAAATCTGGTCATGAGGGTATAGTCTTCCAACTATTCCATCATATACCCCTAATGCTAGTCAAGAGCATTTGGAATACAAGGAGGCATTCTTGAGGTCATGTTAACAACAAAGTTCGGTTAATATTGACTGAACCATGTCTGGGATGTCACAACAGCATGATTCCAAAATATAAGAGTGTTTTTGTGCATCAAACTCCAATAATACCATCCGAACTATCCAACATCTGGATCCTTGATCATATGGAATGTTTTATTTGAATTAAACTAGTGAACTTCTAGAAAATCATTTCATAGTGCAACATAATCATGTGTGATCTTTTCCTACCACTGCATTCTATATTGATTATGATTCTTCAGGGATCTATATCCTTTTCTATAAAACCATATAGTACATTTATAATCTTATGAAATTACTTAAAACTCATTCAGAATCCACTAAAATATTCATCATCAGCCTTCTTCAAAGAAATACACAAAAAATATATGGGGTTGTCCAAAAAACATCTTATCCCCCTCATTGTCTTGAGAATATAGAAGGACATTACCTGGACTTAAGTGATATCACTAACATGCCAAAATATTGTTATAAATACCATGAGATTTAGTGATAGATGGGGGATGATTTACACTTTTAAAATAAATCCACCCAAACAAAAATTCCATAATGAAATAACCACATTATGGTGAAAGATAAAAATGTGAAAAAACAAAAGGTACTACCATTGATATCAAAACCAAACTATAGAAAGAACCATAGTAGAAGATAAAAAACAAAAATTACACAAAAGATGGAAAACTAAAAAAATACCAAAACATTTAGAAAATATCACTATAACTCAAAACATGATCCATGCTCTAACTCTAAAAAATTACATGTATCACAATTCAATACTATAAAAGTGTGCTACTTTACCATTTCATGTTTCTCAATGAATGATATCATTAAAAGAAGCAAATTTCCAATGTAGGGGTGAGTATTGAAACTCAGTAAGAATTCTGCAAATGAGTTTCCTACTCATGAAAGTAGTACAAAACATGTTATAACATTTATATAAATCAAATAAAAATAGTTTAAATAAATTCAAGTAGTTTCACACCAAAACAATTTTCCACACTAAAACAATTTTCTCAAATAAACCAATTTCCAAGGATAGAATCCAAAAAAGTCATATAATCTTTTCATATTGTACATGTTGGAACATTCCATTCAATTTTATATAACCACACATCCACACACTCAACCACGCTACCAAGAAATAATTGTGTTACAATTTATTGTGAAACATCACGTCCATAACCCTTCCCTTTGATTGTGATACCTCGCGACCAATATCCATCTCATTACACACATGCATTACCAATTAAACCCAAAAAATTACAATCCATATTTGTCAAAACATTTTAGTAAAACTATATTTTTATTGAATAAAACTTTCCATGTATCAAAAGAAAATAACAATTTTAAAATAACGTTTCCATTTTCAATTTCCACCAAAACACACATTTTGTAGTTACATAAACCATACCAAAAGAGGGTTTCCATCAATAATTGAACAAATATTTTACAATAAAATTTATGCAAAAAGATAAATTTGAAATCAGGCATTCATTTTCTAAATAGAGTAGTTGAGAGTGAAGAAACCTACCATAGGATTTATTGTGAAAAAGAAGAACCACACAAAAATACCCAAAAAACAGGTTTATTCTACAAAATCCCAACTTAGATATTTCCCCAAATGTAAAAAGGAAAAAATATAACCCTAAATATCATCAGAACCCATATATATATATATATAGTGTACTATATATAAAAAATATAGAGAGGGAAAAAATTAAATCTAACAAAAACCTCAAAAATCCACCATAAGAGAAGACTTACCATTGTAACCAGGCTTCAAAACACCAAGAACCCCCTCTGGAATGCATTTGATTTATTGGGGGAAGCATATACAACCATTGGGATGGAAAAATATCATGTTAGGGTCAATTTAGTGAAAAAAATGGGTTTACAGTTAATCCTAACCTCGATCGACATTTTTATCATATTTATTTTTAAATTAATAACTTTTAGGAAAAATGATGCACTAATCATAAACCAAAATCTACCTACGGTTTTCTAACAAGTTTAGACAAACCAATCACCAATCGTGAAAATTCCCCCTAATTCATTTTTTATGGGATCTCCTGGGTGGCCATATGTTTTGGACAGACCGTACACCAAACAGTGTGCCTTCTAGTTGTCCCAAGTCTCACTATTCATGGTTTCTAAAGGAGTTACCCAACCATAAAACCTTTTTTATTAAATTTTCTATAATAGAAACAATTAGTACAAATAGTTCTATAAGAAAACCCCAACTACTATCACGACGATCTGAAATAATGAAGACCCAAAGAGTCTGCATTCATGAACTTAAACCCCTCAGGTGGAAAGGAACCAATGCTGGAATAATGGGTTAGTTTCTCATTTAATGTCTCCTTAGAGGCCAATAAGACTTTTTCCATGTTCCCTTAATTCCATATTTGAGAAATCTCTATGTGATTATGAAATAGCTCTTTTCACCTTCTAATTGGGAAAGTAATTGTCTTGTGAATATTGGTGTGACCTTCAAGAGCTTTATAAAGATTCAAAGAGTTAGTCTCCATACCTTTAAGGATGATGTTTTGTTGGTTGCACAACCATAAACCTATTACCATTTCCTGAGCCACAGCTTGATGAGAGTCACCACTTCCGTAGAAAGTCATAAATTCCAAAATGGCCAAGCCCCGATTATACCTGACAACCACTCCACCTCTTCTGTTACCCATGTGAAAAGATCCATCCGTATTGATATTAAAACCCTGAATATGAGGTTTCTATTAGACCCACCATCCAGGTACAGTTCTATAATTAATTTTTTGTGATCTATATTCTAGGAGGGGGATAATAGAGGGGCTATCTCACAACCTTTTCATAACCTGCTCAAATATAGGGTGGTGTTCATCATTTTAAACATATTTCTTGTTTTATCACCTAATATTTTCATGTTCCGTGCATAATTATTTATAGAAAATAATCTCTAGTATCCATCACTATGTAAAATTTCTTGAGCATTCTTTTCCGGACTATTGAAACCAGTGATAGAGGAATGTCTCCTCAATAGTTTCTTTGGCCCACTAGCCTGAAAAGGAACCAAAATATTTCCAAAACCATTGGTCCCATTCACATTCAAATAATATATGGTTGATAGACATTGTAGTAGGAATACTATAGCAGAACATGGAGGTCAGTGGAATAACCATCCTTTGATCTTTTTCCTCAATAAGCAGATCCTTATTCATATCATGCCAAAGAAGGAATATAAACTTCAACATTATCTATTTTCACCATTCTGTCTCCCCCAACTCATAACTGATGTCGGTTTCCCTTTCCATTTAAAGAAACTCACTTCATGGGAATGAATATGATGTTCAGTTTGAAAGGTTTCATTTTTCTGGGTCCTCATTGAATACGATGATATCAAGAACACAACATTTTGTCTCATCCAGAACTACTTGTATGAAACATGGGAGACTATAATACTCCCTTAAATAGATATTGTGGGTAGGACAAACTGGATACCATAGAATTCCTCGTCCAAATTTCTAGTGATAGAAACCACTTTCAGATATCCCATGGATCCATTAGTTGTAGGGATGAAAAGACCCAATGAGTAGTCAGTTTTTTCTCCATATAGTTGAGGTCCTTGATCTCTACATGCTCCCCTTTACTCCATACTTATCATGAATTAGATTCTCCAACATAGACATCACCTCCAAGACCTCCAAGGATAATTTAGATTGGAAACCCTACATGGTTGCACTTATGTTCCTTAAATTTCTCTCTCCTTCCGAAGAAGTCCTCTCCAAACTCTTCCATGATTCCCAATGATTCATTCCTTCCATTTGGATGTCCTATAGAAATTAAAACATGTAAGAGTTACATGGTTTCCATAATCATTTCACAAAATTTTCAACTTTAGAAAATCCCCAAAAACATTAGAAAAGGATTATTGTCTTTTCCAAACTTCACCAAAATACTATACATAGTTAAAAAATCATAACGAAAGGGTAACTTAATTGAAACCAGGGGTGTTACAATTTCCCCACCATTGTCCATTCTGTCCCTAGAAAGTATAAAACCATAATTGATATGAAAGAGTTCTGGCCAATGCTCTTGGATTTCCTTCTCCCATTCCAAATTCTCTACATAAATCTTACCATTTTCCATAAATCCTGCAGTACATTGATGCTTTTTCCATGGAAGACATTCTCTTGACCATCCACAATTTGCACTGGAACATTCACCAATGATGCATATATATCTAGGTAAATGTGATCCCATAAAATCACATGATCGGGATTGGGATAATATTTTTTTCAATTGATATACATAAAACACCTTATTCACAACACTGAATAGTGTTAAAAATGAAAACTGGTATTCCACCTCACTAACCCATTAATGTATCTCAATAGGGCTTATGTATCAAGGAGATACCATTCCTTTCTTCTTGAAATGACAACTTACAAGCCTTGGATATATATTAAAAAACACATGATCAATCACATCTAATGACAATGACCATTGATGATGATCCGCATATGATTTTTGATGACTTTTATTCATCTCCATCTATTTCCATATCAACTGAATTCTCATTTTTTCTATTGGATAGGGCTCTACCCATTTCGTGAAGTATCTCATGTTTCCACCCAAAAAGTGGATAACGATAAGGATGACCCAAAAATACTTCAAAAGGAGCCGTATGTATCATGTTTTGGTAAAAACTTTATATGATAACTTCAATAATGCTATATCCTCTTCCCATGAGCCAGCAAAATCTATCACACAACACTATAACATGTCTTCCAACAATTTTATAATTCTTTTAGATTATCCATCTGTTTGAGGGTGATACATCATACTCATAGTCAACTGAGTCCCAATGTATTTCTTTAATTATTTCTAGAAATGAAATGTAAACCTCAGATCTATATGGGATACAATCGAAACTGGTACACCATTCCTCTTTACCACTTCTCATATATATATTCTAGAAAAGTCCTCCATCATATGTGATTCAAAAATAAGGATTAAATGGGTCAGGATTGTGTGAGGATCCACTACCACACATATAGTATGATGTTTCTAAACCATTTTTGGGATATATATTACAAAAAATCCATATAAATTGGTTCTAATTTCCACATAGTATTATGCTAATACTACGAAATACCTATTGTACATTGAGTTTCTTCCTTAACTTTCTAGCAGGTTAAGAATATTAAAAACATTGTTGCACTATTATTTTCATACTGACCCACTATAATTGTTCTTTAAATGACTTTTAAATACTGCATATTCCATGATGAGTAGACCATATTGAATGGTGGTAAGCATAAATTTTTTTTTCCTGAAAATCCATTGTTATGACCATTTTATTTCCGAACAACAACACTGAACTCCCATCTATCCTATCGTTCTCAATGGACTCCCGACCATTGAGTTTTGACCTCATTCCAACACATTGTGAAATAGATTATTATACCACTTTAACTATATCAACCAAATAAGGAAAGAAGAAAACATGAAATGAAACCATGACATTTCCCTTATCTTCACATTCCACGTGCATGTATGTTATCACTCACATCAACTAGGACTGCTCTAAATCCTATTTTACCATTTGAACATATGAATTTCTTCTTAAATCTTTATACACCATATTTTATTTTCCTAATGTATACATCAAGTTGAATTCAAACATTTGTAGATACTCCATCCATCTTCTTTGCCTCAGGTTCAAATCACATTGTGAGAAAATATGTTTCAAACTCTTATGATCTATAAACACTATGAATTTTTCACCAAAGAAGTAATGATATCATGTCATCAAATAATAGACTACGATAACTGACTCCAAATATTGTATTGGGTTGTTATTATCATTAAACCATAACTATTTTGAGCCACAAGCAATATCATGATATCATATCCTAAGAACACATCCCAACCCAAATCCTAAAGCATCAGAATACATCACATGACCTTTTCCAAATTTTTGAAATATCAATATTTTGTGATGATTTAAGGAAAACGTTCAACTCATTAAATAACTTCTGAAACTCATTGTTCCATTTTAATGGAAAATTATTTATTTTCAATTTTTTTATTGGTGAATCTACACATTAAAAACTAATAAAACAGTGTCAGTAATAACTAGATAGTCCAAGGAAACTGTGTATCTTGAAGGCATTCATTAGAAATTACCAAGAGATACTATCCTATAACTTCTTTAGATCCACGAAAACAAATTTATAATAGATTACATATCCATGTAAATTCTCCCCTTGTATCCCAAAATCACACATTGAAAATTTGGAATACAGATGACGATCCTTCAATATTCCCAAAAATGTCACCAAGTGTTTCTTATGCTCAGCCATTGTCCTTGAATACACCAATATGTCATCCACAAACACCACAACAAAAGAACATAGATGTATCTTAAATATTTGATTCATCAGTTCCATAATGATTTTTGGTGCATTCGTAAGACTGAAAGTCATGACAACATATTCAAAATGTCAATATCAACTTCTAAAAGTTGTCTTTGGAATATCCTCCATCTAAACCCACAATTGATGATATCCTAAGAGCAAGTTAATCTTAGGTAACCATTGATCGCCCCTAAATTGGAAAAAATTTAATAAATGCATGGAAGTTGGAAAATATTTTGTATGGTATCATTTTTAATATTACTAAAATTCACAAATAAGCAATGGCTTCTATCTGACCTTTTCACAAACAATGCTGGTGCTTCATACAGAGATGTGCTAGGCTAAATGAGCCATTTTATTTTGTTCTCATCAAACAAAACATTTAGATTCCCATAAATCTATTGGTTCTAACCGATAATATGGAATAGAAATAAGATTTAACCATATAAAGAGACCAATCTAAAATCCACTTCTTTTTATTCGTTGTAACCTTTAGAAATTATCAGAAAAAACATCTGGAAACTGATCAAAAATTCTTATTAAACAATTATTCTTGATATCTTCCATTGATAATAAAGTAAAATTCATAAACTAGTATTAGATCATTCTATATTTGGTTGTCAAAAAGTCTATTTCACATAACTTTACATTCCTTTCTCCTCTAAATAGGTACTTGAATCCATCCTCAGTCATAAAACATTCTCACCAGGTATAACAGTTGATGCGAGACTTGAAAATTGTCAACTAATCCATTCTAAAGATTATATCACAGACTATCATCTCAACCATAGGAAATTCTCATATCATCTCACCTCTATAATTCATTATTGAACATTCTCTACATATAAATGCTTGAAATTCTCTTTTCCGATGATGAGTTTGTAGTTTTAACATAGAAGGAATATTCTCAACATTTAAATCCATAAAATAAAAATCACGAGATAAATAATTGACTGCAATGAACCTATATAAAATAGATATTTAATATGGATAGAATTCCAAAGAAACATACCTTGCTCTGTCAATGGCCTAGATTTATTATCCATAATAACATTCTCAACTTCATATAATTTCTTACTCACTACACTTTTTCCTTATTTCCCAATAGAGAATTCCCTTGTTGAGGAGCCATAGAATTCTTTGAATCAAAATTAATAGCTCTGTTATGCTGAGTAGACTTATTCTAATACCCTCATCTTGTTGAATCATATGATTTCTCTAACACTTGATTAGTATCCTAAATAGCCAACCTCCAAGCACTATGACAATAGTGATGAAGATGCACTATCTGTTTGAAATTGTGGCATTCTCTATACGGTTCCATGTAATCTCTTTTTATGATATCTAAACAACCAAATTTGAAACATCCTAGCTTGCTCTTCGGTCTTGGATGAAGGTTTATTAATCCATCCATCTATTTATAATCTATATTTCTTCCTTGGAAATAAGTGTCCATCTTCCACTTTCTTATAGTATTAATGTTCTCTCTATTTCTTGAAGGTATCAACATACTCCCTCCACCCATATCACATGTGATATCCCTTTCTACCAGTATCAATCTATTTACCATCTTTATATAATATATTATACAAATCACAACAACTTTGAGTGAATATCATGTCTCATCCCTGATTCAAAAAAATGTTCCTTTAAGGACACACTAGCAGAAACATTGGGTGAAATGCACACTAAATCCCTGAATTTATCGACTTAATTTATCACTATGTGTATCTCATTCTTAGTGATCAATATGACAATAATTTCTGATATTCTGAACTTATAAGGATGGAATTTTTTGTTTAATAGTTCTTCTAAATCATCAAATGTAGGGCCTTAGTCTAATTTAGCCTGAGCTGCTAAATCACACCACTAGAATGGAAGTTCCTTCGGCATATATGTCACCAATTTGACTTTAATATATTCTATTGTGGAAAGGTAATAGAATATCATATACATCATATTGATCCACATCACTACATTCACTGGATCAAAATTATCCTGAAATATTGGTGGATTCTTCTTTTGGAACTGGATAGAATGATCTACATTCCTTGATTCATCCCTCATGTTCCCTCTACCCACATTCTGAAAATCCTTAAAAATACTTTGAACCGGCTATTGGTTCACACGTGTCTTAGGTGAAACCACATCCTCAACAACTTTATCCTATTTGATTCTACGATGTTCACCAGTTTCCATTTTCAAAAACTAGACAAACGCTATATGTATTACTCTCCAGCAACTAAATGATCTACAATTTCAAATTCTACCATATCACCACTTTCACAACATTTCTTTCCAAAATTCAAAATTTTCCACATTCATACATTTTTAAATTTTTCTACCATACTTTGAAAAATCAAACCAATTTTAAAATAATAATTTAATGTAATTTCAAAATACTACATTTGAAAACAACATTATACATTTTTCAAAAACAAATTTTTTTTTCAACAAATCATAAATCTGTACTCAAAATATAACATGCACTCCTAGAGGTAGTTTATTTCTATAATTAATTCCATTCTCTTCCCTTTGGAAAAACCCATCAAAATAAGGTTACAAATGCTATCTTTGTTTATGAAACCCGTATGTACCAAAATACATTATAACATGAATATCCGCATAACAATGTTAGATATGTTTTTTATGATCTAAAATTCATGACCCAAAAAACCTATTCCTTTATACTAGCCAGGAGAAGGAATATAATAAAATTAATTTTAACTCCAAGACCTACATAACTTTTTAAAATATGTTAGTCAAGGAACAAACAAGTTGATACAACTTGTTCCCCAATGATATTTGGAATGAAGAAGACTGATACCACTTTTTACACAAAGATATTTGGAAGCACCAAGACTAATAACACATGTAACATCCCACCCCACATCATTGTACTGGGAAGGGGGAAGCAAATTAATTATCCTTAAGTGAGATCACCATGTTGAAAAAGACTAACAATAAATGTCATGAGCATCAATAATATAAGGGGGATGATTTTTTCTCTTAAAATAAAACAACCCAGCCAGACATTCCAGAACCATATAACCACTACATGAGGCATGATAAATATTGTAGAATAACACAATGTAATACCATTGATATTAAAAACTACACAATGTACCATAAGAGAAGATAAAAGACTAACAATTAAGTAGTAGAGAAAATACTATAAAAACCCAAACACTCCAAGAATAAAGATCCAAAAATCCAAACATGTTCCATGATCCAATACCAAAAAACAGCCCATGTATCATGATTCATCACTATAGATGTGTGATACATTGCATTCACTTGTATCCAGAGGAACGATATATGGAAAAGCACAAAAGTGCCAAAGCGGGGGTTGGGTAATGAAACTCAGTAGGATTTCCCCAAATAACATCCCTAATCATTCCACATTAATAGAACATGTTATCAAATTTATATAAACCAGTTTATATTAAGAAAACTCAAAATAGATTAAATCAAGGCCAAGTACAAAACCAATTTTCCATACTAGAGAAATTTTCCTTAATTAACCAATTTCCATGGATAGAACACAAAAATATCATATATACATTTCTCAATTTACATATTGACATAACCCATTCAATTTAAAATTACCACACACACTCACTAAACCACAGAACCATGTGATCTTTGTGTTACCACTAACAGTGGAACTATACATCTATAACCCATCCCTTTGACAGTGGTACTTTAAAACCGATATCGATCATATTCCACACACTCTTAACCAATTAAACCAACCACATGAAAATCTATATTTTCCAAACCATCTATATAAAACAATCTTTTTATTAAAAACACTTTTCAATGCATAAAAAAATAAAGATTTTAAAATATCATTTTAAAATCATGTTACCATTTTCACCTTAATCCAAAACACCCACTTGGAATAATTCCATAAACAATCACCAAAGAGGGTTTCTATAATGTATTGTAAAAACATTCATAATAAATTTCATTAAAAACACTCAATTTGAAATCAAGAATTCATGTTCTAAATAGGGGAGTCCATAGTAAATCCACCTACCATACGATTTATGGAGAAAACAAAGAACGACATGAAAATGGCCACAAAACCAGGATGAATCTCCAAAACCCCACATTAGATATCTTCCTGTAACATCAACATGGAAAAATCTAACCATTATTAGTATCAAAAATCTAAGATAAGCCCAGACATTGTATATATCATAGAAACTGAGAGAGGTAAGAATTTATATCTATGGAAAACCACAAAACCCACAATAAACAAATACATATCATGAGAATCATGCTTAAAGTCACCTCAAAATTCCTCTAAATCACTTTTTATTTGATGGGGAAGAATCTGCATACTTTTTTAGGGATAAATCTCATGTTTGGGTCGATTTCATGAAATAATGAGAGGTTTAATGTTATTCCCAACGTAGATACACTTTTTTAGACCATGCATAATTTGTTGTGCGATTATAAAAAAATAATGTTCTAACTATATGCAAGGATCTACTTTAAAGAGGACCCCACATTATTGGCCTACGCGAGTAGACAATGCACCAAAAGTGAAAAATTCCACTGTAACATGTGTCCTCACGGTTAGGAAAAAATTTTCACCAAACTGTATACCTTCTCCTTATCCCATGTCTCACTATGCACAGTTACCTATAAGAGTTTCACATTTTCCAAAAATCATTCACCAACCGTTAACCTTTATAAATCCCAAAAAACATTTCAAATGGATTCCAAACCATCCAAATCATCACCCTAAAAATTTCCATAAATAAAAAGCATAAAGAATGGGTTACACACATGAAACTGGGGTTACAATAGTGCCTCTTCTAGAATTTGATGTAGTCATGGTCAATTTTCCTAAAGAAATTATTAATGATAGAAAAAACATTCATCCTACTAACAGGAATGGACATCATTAGGAATAAAATTCCCCAAATTAAAGTTAATATCCATGAACCTCATGATAAGTCACATGAAAAAACTGAACCAAAATATGTACCACCATTTCTGGAAGCCTCCACTTGATAACACCATCACGAATACTTTCAAGGAAAGAAATTCTCATGGATCTGCCACATGATTCTATCGGTCTCAATCTGGTTTGAACATCTACTCTGGGATATGTTATGATTTTCGAGGTTTATAATCCTCTTGACTATTGGAAGAAACTACCAACATATCTTATGAAAACTCCATTTTTAGTTTGATCCTATCATCCATCATAACATCATTTGGTCCTCTCCAATTTATAGTGGTTTGTCATGATGAATGTTGTGAATCTCTTTTGCTTTTTTATTAAGGAAATAAATGTCTGCACTGTTTTCGTTCTTTATTAGTGAATATATATTGAGTAATGGATATAAGAGATAAAATAACCATAAGTTTCTATGTTCTGATTCATTGGTTCCCCCCCCATTCTAGATAAATAATTCCACTCACTAAATCTATGTATTGTTACAGTAGAGTTTCATACAGCGAAAGGGGGGGGGGGAACTAATGAATCAGAACATGGGAATCAAAATCACACAGGGGGGAACCAATATGTTTTTGACTTTAACATCATTTAGTCTTTTTATATATATTTTCTTGGCAAGGATCAAAGTCTATGTAGTTTGGGAGAGTTTGGTGAACCAATGTGAAGGGAGTTGGGACCAAAAGGTGTTGGTCTTGAACCTCTCAGAGGCTTTCTATGTACCTTTCCTTGGTAAGGATCAAATTACACATTGTTCAGGATGGTTTGGTGAACTAATGTGAAGGGGGTTGGGACCAAAAATTTTTGGGCTTGAACTTCAAGGAGGATTCCTACCTTGGAAAGGATCAATGTCCATGTAGTTCTAGATGATTGGTGAACTGATGTGAAGGGGATCCGGACCAATATGTGTTGGGATTGAACATTAGGGAAGATTTTTATGCACCTTACCATGGCAAGGATCAATGTCCACATATTTCAGATAATGTCAGGGCTTAAACTCTAGGGAGACTCAGAGAGAACATCATGGTCGATGCTAACTCCAAGTCCATGTGAGTCTAGACTGGTGTGAGAAACAAGAGGAAGCAAAGACCTAATGATCACATAAGGAAAGGTTCATCTGTGGGAAGTAGAGTGGAGCTTACATGTGGTTATTAGTCCAAAGAGGGAATAGGGGCTTACTTGTGGTTAGAAGCCTAGGGAAATAGAGATTGGGACATAATATAGGATGAAGGCCTGGGTGGAGATAATTCCCAACATAAGAGGGAAAAGATGATGAAGGTCATGGTGCCAATATCTCCTTTAGTCCTTGGAACATAATAGAGGAGGGGTTATAGAGATACTGTCTCCCACAAGAAAAGATAAGGGTCTTACACCAAGATGGTTTCCCTTCCCCATGGATAGACGCCACTCCAAAAAAAGGATATCATTCCATGTGAGAAGATCTCACTTATGTAGAGATAGGCAGGCATGGAGAATGTCTGAGATGGGCCACCCCCCATAAAGTTCACGAGGTGAAGTCATAGTTTAACATCATGTGCTGAGAAAGATGATGATTGGAAGTTTATCATCTGACAGCTCGGATGAGGCGGGTTCACACCACACCCCTAGGACTTACATAACTTATACTAGCCCTCCCATGGGGAAGGTAAGGCATCAGAAATGTCATGTTGAGGGGGTTTCATGGGGTGATCCACTGTGGGGACCATGTTAGCATAGCTATGTGAAGAATCATTAGCTGTTAGCATTTCTATATGAAAATGAATAAGGCGACGCAACCCAGCATGAAGAACCACCCAAGGGATTTCAAAATCACATCGTGCAAACATTGTGGGTCGCACATGAAAAGGGGGTGCAGAGCAAAGGGGTTCACAGGAAGAGGCATCGTTATGCTCTGGTGCTCCATGTAGTGTAGGATCTTCTCGAAGTGGAATGCTTCGTGAAGTGAAGTGGCCTAGCCTAAGCATAAGGCAGAGGAGCATATGGAAGGTGCGTCATGATGTGGAAAGGCTTTCTCAAAGCAAGGGTACCCTGTGAATAATATCACTGCGATGAAATGTTCTTCACAATGAACAGTGACCCTACCTTAGCATAGGATGTACATGTTCATAGAGGGTACTTTGCGAATCATGAGTGTGTTGTGAAGGAACGAGTCACCTTGGGGTTCCCCTTCCTTCGTGATAGACCGCAGGCTCCACAAAGGGAATCCCTCTTTGAATAGGGGTTCTATGTTTGCCAAGGGAAAGGTCCTTAGAAATTCTCAAGTATAATGAAGAGCTCATGTTTCATAGTGTAGAAATTTTTTTGCGATAAGAGAGAAAAGAGAGTGAATGGTTGGAGTATTCATCGTTTGGGCTCGATGAGAGTCTGCTATTTATAGGCAAGAGGAGCTGTGAAGAAGGGATTACTCGGTACAACACTATGTGGCACTTTGTCATAACCGTAGAGCCTCATACATACTTGAACAATAGAGGCTTCTCAAACATCAATCAGATCGCGAAGCCTCCTGTATCCTTGCTCTGCGGCATCTTCACAAACATCAATCAGATCGTGGAGCCTCTCACCTTATTGATCTGTGGTGGCTTTGAAAATTTCAATTGAATTTTGAATCCTCTCTCCTTCTTTCTATGCGGCATCTTCAAAGGGGGTGGGGGTTCTTTGCACTGGACGTGGGGATGTAGAGCTCTGCAATTGGTCTTCATGAGGCCGCCTCTTTAGATATGACTTTTTCTCCCTGTCTTTTTCCTCCGTACATATTTTTTGCACCAAAAATTCCCCCCCCCCCGCAGACTTGGAGCTGAGAGGAAAATGAGGGTCTATGTATGAGTTTCCATCACCAAAACCCTTTAGGACAATCAAAATGCAAGATCATGGAGGAGGGTAGCGATGCGGAGCGGAGACCGGTGGGTTAAGAGCACAAAAAATTTCACCACGACCAGATGCTACGTGAAGCACCCATGGTCATCACCTATAAATCGGGATCATGACCCCTATTTCTTCCTTTATCACCTCATCGTTTTGGCGATAGGTCTCTTTATTCATGATGATCTGCGCACTCTGCAATTTCTCTCAACAAATCATGTCTTTCTGCTTCACGGTGCACAATGAGTCCTTCAACTCTGCGAGCGTGCGCTCAGTAGCTTTTGCCTACTAGGTTAGGGTAGGGATCCACAATTTCTTAATGGGACCAATCTCTACGAATGATCTTTGAAAACAAGCTCTGTGAATGAGCTCTACAAAAGAGATTCACAAACCAAAACCAAAACATCTAAATTTTAAAAACTAAATTTATCACTAGGAAGATGTCAAGGGGTTCCTTGTAGATGCTGCCCCAAGGAAGGAAGTGGTAGATAGCTCGGGTATAGGTGAGTACATTCGAAGTCATTTTGACCATAACTCGCCGGTAAAGCTACATCCAAAAAGCTGGAAGAACTATCCATTGTGCATGAGGCTACCTCTATAAGCCTTTGGCCTAAGGGATGACGTCTTCGTCCCCTAAGTGAACAGGGACGAGCCAATGTACTAGTTTAGGAGAATGCTATACTAGCACCAATGGTTTAGGGTGGCTGACGACTATACTGGGGAGGACTTCATGCCTATCAATGATGACTGTCTATACAATCATGTGAATAATGTTGACAGGAAGTAACTACAGTTAGAGACATCTCTCCCTCTATACCATAATATCCAGAAGGCATCCCTTAGGGAACTTGGAGATGGGGTGGGCCAAAGAGTGGGATTTGCGCCATGGCGGGAACTTCACAGATGACTAGGCCTAGCCCTACTAGGTCGGTGCCTTGTGCGAAGAATTCAAGGCAGAGCTGAGGCTAGTGGGCATGTATGAGGCAGCTTGGGCCTCCCAATTCCATATATATCAGCCGAAGCATATGATTCCGGAGTTGATGAGTTGTTGCCATCAAGGAAGATTACCTTCTATTTTAACCATGGATAGGTTGACATTAGCCTATAGGATCTGTACCATATTTTAGAGGTCCAAATAGTGGGGGAAACGTACATTGAGTTCCTCCCTGTTGTGGGTGCGTGGGAGGATCCAGAGCAGATTCCACTGATGGTGATGATATTGATGGACTTGGTGCTAGGAGAGAACATGAAATCGGTTAGGTACAACCATTTCAAGAAGTGGTTCAAGCGATTTCTGTCCATTCTTTAAAATTAAAATTTTTCTGTGATGCCTCAGACCTACCCGTAAGAGTTTAGTGAAGAAAGTAGCACTTGTACTAGTGGATCTTGTAGGATAGGAAATGGGAGATGTAGGGGTTCAGTGTCAATATTGAGTAGAAACCAGTGGTTAGGTTAGCTGCGTTAATCACAACACTTATCTGTGTCTAGATCCTGCCAGTGAGGGACACTAACATGACTATGCGGCCAAGCACGTTCTTTATGGCATCCATGTTGGCAACAGGAGGATGGGTCAACCTCATGATCCTAATGCTCGCCAAAAAGTACAAGATATTGTGGCATATCAGTGATGGTAAGAAGCCAAAGAGGATATGTGGGCTACTACTCTTTATGTATGGGTGGATAGCGGCACATGTTAGGGGAATATATGAATACTTGAACCCCATTTTCCTTCCTAGATCGAATTTCCACCCATCCAATATGAATGATATGTGGATCTTTTCGGCAAAGCTGACCCTACTTGCGGTGCTGAACAGGGTTTGGGAGGCAGATGAGTTTAATTTCCACCTGCTCCCAATGCCAATAGGTGTATTCACTAATGACATCCAAGGAACAGAAGAGCATCGTTCCTACCTCCTAGCCTTTTAGGGTGGATTACTACTGGGGGAGGTTGATTGTGATTCCCTCTATGAGCCATAAACCTCACACTAATTTGCAAGGCTGTTTTGTTGTATGTAGTGGTTGACCTCGTAGGTATACTATGAGGTTCACCACGACGAGCACTCGTGTGTGATGAGGCAGTAGTGGCTCATGTTTATGCGGGAGTATGGGAAGATGTGGAACGATCGGCCTCCACCCATATCCATCTCCAGGCCGGTGAAGGAGTACACCATCAACTTGGAGGTGGCCTACCATGGGTATATGCTAAGGTAGCCAACTTTTCAGGACAGCAATGAGGTGTCTCTCCAACCCCAAGGCCTGGGCCAGAAGGTGGCAAGGACATCTCATGGTGGCAGGGCTGCAGTGGTAGAGAGGCCTGCATTGGTCGAAAGGGAGGTAATATCAGAAGATCCAGTGGTCCCAGAAGAGTAATATCATCCTAAGGGGAGGCTGAATATGGGGTTTTGAAGGATATCCACTCGGGCACTAGAGAATTGGCTGTGCCATATGGACATGCTGGAGCATGTTGTCTTCCCAACGGCCTGAAACATATTGGATGTCAAAAGGTAGTTCCCCAACTCGTCCGAGATGTGGAAACAACTGAAACATCTCAGGATGCATTTTTTTGGGATCTTCCATGTCAGGGACGACATTTTAGTATACTATGTGGAGGAATAGAAATACCTGTCCGAGTTGAAGACTTTGTGCACTCTTGGGGTGTCCCACGTCAAATAACGAATCATGTAAAGGTGTTTCTTGATTGAATGGCCCCTCCACAGTTTTCAGTAATGAATTTGAGGGATCACTTTCCTCTTCTAGAAGAATCTACTAAGTCCTCTTTGGGGGGAGGCTAGTAGAGGTACCCCTCCGGAGGAGGGTGAGGTTGGTAATTTAGACCTAGAGTTGGAAGAATTTGTTGAGGCCCTTGAGGAAAAATACTAAATGAATTTCCCAGAGTCTTCATCCAGGTCATCTAAGACTTATCAACTAATATTTGAACTATGTAAGAGGGCCTTATAAGCAAAACCCAGTCTACCCAATAGCAAATGCATCTATTGGGCCTTCAGGATATGCGCCCGTGGATTTTGAAGTTACCATGCTTAGCAGGGCTGGGACACCCATGGTGGTTCTTCTGGAGATTTTAGACATCCCAAAAATATACGAAGGGACACTCCTTGGGGTCCCAATGACAACAACCCATGAGCAAGACCGAATATTTTATCTATATAAGTCTCCTTTATTGAATTAATGACATCCTCCCATTGATCAGGTTAATTGATGTCCATGAACTTTTTAAATTTACAATTCATAAAATTTTGTGGGGTACCTTGGAGAGGTTGGTTGGTAGTCATGGAGACACCTTTACCAGGGGAACACTGATGGTCTTGGAGGTGGATATCCCAACTGTCCAAGCTACGATGCTTCTGATCACTGGTGGGATCGTTTGTAGGATAGATCCTGAGATCATTGAGGTGGGATCTGATGATGGAGATTGATCAGACAACGCAGGTCCTAATATACACTATCATAAAATAGATATTGATCCAACTAATGAGTTCTCAGGGTCATTTCCTATATACTAACCTGCTGACCCTGTGGTCCAGGACGAGATGACATCTGATTACGAAGATAGAAATATCACCTCTCACCGGTCATGGAAGCTGATCAGACGCTTCATCGATGAGTCCCGTCAAGCAGAATGGATTGACCAGATTGGGAGGCTTTAGTCCTGGATATGTGAACTATGCACTAGGTGATTGGATGCCCAGCATCCTCATATTCTCGTCCGACATCTCACGGAAAAGAAGATTCTTGAATTTCTCTATGGCCTTGATGTAGGTTGGCATAAAATAAATGTGGTGAACATATAGAGTCTCCAAGAGGATGAAAATTAGATCTAACAGCTGAAGGTCCAAGAAGACAAGTATTTTTCTTTCCTCAACATATAAGTAGAGCTTATATCGTGGCGGAAGGCCCAGTTGTAAGAGGCCGAAGAAACGATGAAGAAAGCCTCTAAATAGATGGCTATAGTCCTGAGTGATAGGGAGTAAGCCCAGATTTTGGCTGATGAACTATGACCTATTGCTGACGCAGAGGAACTATAACTAAACATGCAATTACTAATTCTAGATGACATAATCTAGAGAGTGGAAGAGTTGTAATGTTCTTTTGATGGGGTCAACCCTTCAATGGGAGGGGTCGGGCCTTGGGTGATATAATTTATAGAAATTTTGAACATACATTCATGATTTTTTTATTTAGGTTGGACACATGAATGAGTCCCATTATTTGTTTCATCTTATTGCATGTCATTCACATTCGTGAAATATTCACTAATCAATCTATAAGCTCATGTGGGTCGGGACCAATGTGAGAAACAAGGGATTTCCACCTCGTTATTCCACCCAAATGTTAGAGTTCAAACCTACCTTCAAGAATCCGGGGTTTGAACAACCATTCTATACCTCTAGGAAGAAATAGGGAGTCCTGAATGGAGAACAAAGGTCTCATAACAATCGAAGTGACATGTTCTCAACGTGCTCTAATGCCTGAGTGGGGTAACACTAGGGGGGTTAGAATCAATCCAAACATAGGGGAATGGATGGTGTGAATTAAGATACCCAATATTTGGAACACTGTGGGGGTGGAATGAAAATGATGGATAACTGTTGACTATGTTTAAAATACAGTCCTCCTATTGTGTTATCCTGAAGTGGAGGTAACAAATGGGGGTTGATCATTGACCATGTTCAAAACATCAATCAAGACACAAAATGTTATCGATTAGTCTTCCAAAACATTGGCCCATAATAGTCGGTGAGCCATAGGCCGAGCATCCATATTGTTAGGGGGTTCTTTTAGACATGGAATAGGACGTGGATCCAAATAAATGGAACGCAATGTGCGGAGGGTGAAGTGATTGGTTGTTCGAATGGATTTCAAAACTCTTGAAATCATGCCACCATGGTGGAATCACAATAGGTTGGTGCATCAGTTTGATTAGAGATCAAAATTGCTTCCAAGAAGGACCTCTTTAGTGATAACCTAAGAAGCCACGTTGATGATAGACATGTAGTTTAATGTTTTATAGTGTGAACGATGGACGTATTTTCAAGGTCTTACTGTCTGGACCATGGTTAGGTCAGTGAGTCCATAAGGGTTAATGAACTTAGGGTCGAGACCAAAGAAAAATGCCCATGCGTCACTACGTATCTCACACGGATAAGAATCAAGCCAAAAATAGTTCAATGCATGGCATGGTCAGAGACCAACACTGGTATGTGAAATCCCCATGGACGAGGAAACCGATGCATCCAATAATTTTTACAGGGCATCCTGATCTTATTCAGAGTAGAGATGTAGTTACATGGTTACCCAGAATGGGGACTTTCTGTATGGTACATATCCCGACATGAATGAGACAACCAAGAGGCACTTATCACATCACATGTTTCTAAAAGAAATAGATTTGGCCCAGTGGCTGAAGAAAGGGGGAGGCAAGATTTTAAAATTAATGGGTCTAGACCTGAAGATGAGATGTTTGGAAGTTCATATGTATCCCAAGAGTATGGGAATCAAGCCATTCGTAGTTCTTGAGGTGGAACAGTAAGGTACTATCTCTAGGGATGATAAGTCCATGTGAGTCTATTCCATGCACCAAAAAAAGTGGAATTTGATAGATCATTTTGCTTTTTTAGGATAGGTGTGTGTTTTTTGGGAAGTGATAAAATAAGGACAGAAAATCCTGGTGTCTCTTCATGAATAAAGCCATAAATATGCATTGAAAAAGTGTATGGTGGACAACCAATACCCAACATGATGTCCCCCTGAGTGAGGGCAACACAATGTAGTGCGTTTTTCGTCGTGCGGCTGGGACGATAATATCATATTTTAGGGTTGTATGATAAGACCAACTAAGAATTTTAATATCGTTAAATAATGATTCAATAGTTTAAAGTCATGGAGGACCAAGAGGCATTGTTTAACATCATATGTCTGGGAAATAAACAAGAGAAATTAGGTTTTAGGGGGATTTGGTATGACGTGATAAGGCATACTCGTTGTGAATGAGGATGAGGTATAAATCAAACCATGCAAAATTTATGGGAAGGAACCTCAGGACGAGGGGCCATAAAAGGTCAAATAATATGGGGTTGGACCAACAGACGAAATTTCAAGGTTTTTCTACATATCCCATGAGGATTAGAATCAAGTCGTAAGTACTTCTGGGAATACATTTTACCGTCATACTGGATAAGAGGTATGAGATACTAGCTTCTAGAAGGAGAGTACGTGGTGCATCTATTTCAAACTCGATGTGAATGATGGAATATGTTCACACATGTCACAACATACAATCCTATATGAGTCAGGGCATGAAAAGCTGAACAGAATAGATACTTAGTGGAACCTGTTCCGGACCCGAAGATAGGATTTTGGGCATTCTTATGTATCCCATGAGCATGGGAATCAAGCTAGACATAGTTCTAAGGAGAGGAAGTATAAGGAGATATTAGTTTAAGGTCTTAGATATCAGACCATGATGAAGAGAAACTCTTACATGTGAGCTCAGACCTCGATTCAATCCCTAATCCCACATGAGTCAAACTCGGTGTGGGAAACAAGGGCGGAAGATGTCTTTTCTACACATGGGATACACGTAAAAGGAAAATCAGTGCAAATCCCTGAATGAAACCTTAATGCTGATTTTTCCTCCTAATGTGAAAATTTGCACTGAGGGATATTACAAAGATTGTCAAAATTCCACTTGGACATGATGGGGTGGAAATGATGTGAATCATGCAAACGAAATTGAAGGCACAATGGGGTTGTCATAATGATGGAAGACAACTATTTACCATGTTCGAAACACAATATACATATCATGTGACCTGGAATGGGAATAATAAATGAGAATCAACCACTGACCATATTACCTACACATGACTTGTATCAATTTGTTTTTCAAAACCCTCGAGGACGTTGGCCCATAATGGTAGGAGAGCCCTTGGGCTGAGAATCAATGCCATTTGGGGTCCCATCAAACGTGAAAGATAATAAAATCCCAAATTATGGGGAACAGAGAGCATGAAAAATGGGTGAAATCCTGTCTAGGTATAATCTAAAACTCTAGGTTCCGAACAAGAGTACACTAGGGCACATTGGTGAATTGTTGAAGAGAGTTGATGGAGCCAAATGAAGAGTAGCTGACTCGAAAAGATGAGTGTATGATAGGAGAGGATGGAGCTCTCTGGAGAATGAGGTATGTGGGGTGGTTGTTACAGACCTCATGTTAATGGGGACATAATCTTGTACCACACCTCCTACCCCTCCCCTAGATGGACTTAGGACAAGAGTCCATAGTGATAAGAGTTTTCTAGGAGATGGGGATGGACCCGAAGGATATATGTTTGGGTGGTCCTATGTATCCCATAAGGATGGGAATCAAGGCACACATAGTTCTGAGGAAGGATATTTTGCATTTTAACGTCATGCGATAAGGACGCAAATAGAGGAAAGGTACCCCAATGAGGTATGTGTATGGAATGACGAGTAGCCTGAGGTGATCGAGGACACAAGCTCATACCACATCATACAATCCCAAATGAACACTTGGGCCAATGGGATGAAATGGTTTAGGGACCTAAAACGGAAATTCCCAACCAATTTTTCATTTAATGTATTGCGGTGAGGATGACCATGCTCTTAGTTTAAGGTCATAGGTCTCGGACCATAGATGCCTAGTTTAATGTCATATGCATGGGACAACTGAGTGGAGAGGGCGAGTCAATGTGCATTCGGAAAACCATGAAACAGTAACAAAAATATAGGATAACATTTTACCTTGTTCGAAACATAGTTTTGGTATTTGTATGGTCATGGTATGGGGGTAAACAATTGAGGGTTGAATGTTGACAACATTCACAACACAGGATTGGTATCAATTTTCCACTCAAATTTCTCAAGGTAGTTCTCCCGAAATGGTATGAGTGCCCTTGGTCCAAGCATATACATTGTTTGGGGGGTCATTTGGGATATAAAAGATGATAAAACAAAAATAATGGGGTGCGCAAAGCATGGTGGTACCTATGCTTGTGGAAAGAACGATAGATGAAAGGGTGATGTCTCAGGGGGATATGTGTGGCATGGAAAAATAGCCTGACATGAATGAGGACGTGAATCTATACAACACCACACAATCATATATGAGATCTTGGGGAAGGGGGCAGAAATGGTCAATGGACCTGAGGCTGGGAGTTCTAGCCAACTATATCCACATGACCACACATGCAGGTATTTCCATACCACAGCTCCTAATCCCACATGAGAAATGCTCAGTGTGTGAAACAAGAAGTAAAACTAGGCTCTCCCAATCATATAATTATATGACAGCTGGACTCAAACTCCTACCGAAGGCATACTGATGTCTGAGAAGATAGCAGGATAGAATGAACCATTACACTCAATATTTGGGACATATGGGGGTGGTGACAATGACAAAGGATATCTATTGACCGTGTTTGAAACACAACATCAATATCATGTAACCAAAAAAGGGAACAAAAAATGAGAATCGATCGGTGCACATATTCACAAAGTGGGACATATATCAACTTTTAATTCGTGGTTCAATATAATTTTGGCCCTAAATAATAGGAGAGACCTTAGACTATGTATTCCTACCATTCTAGTTCCGTTTTAGATGGTAAGGATGACGGAGTCCCGAGTACAAGGAGTGTGTGGAACATAAATGTGCCTGTGCAATTTAACATCAAGTAGGATGATGAAAATGGTCACAATCTATAGGGAAAGGGAATTATGGTGTGGTCCTGATGAATTCGGGGTAAAGGAGGGAAAAATCTAGCACCACACCATGTTTTTAACCCAAGAAGAGATTTTGAAGCTAGAGATGGGCCAAAAAAAATGTGTACATGTTCCTATGTATCCCAGTGGGATGGAAATCAAGCCAAATTTAGTTCTTAATGTCCATGCATTTTAGCGTCGCGTAGTGAGGAAGTGGGAGAATAGAAGAATGAGGTGGGGAGATCATTGTGTGATCATCATAATCCTTACATTAGTGGGGTCATCCAAGCCTACATGACACCATGCAAGATCCTACAAAAGAACTATTCCGAGGGAAGATAGTCAAAGACGAATCTGGGGGTTGGACTCAAGAAGAGGCTTCCAATAATTCCTACGTATCCCAAGAAGTTGGGAATCAAGCCATATGTAGTTCTTAAAATTAAGTTTAATGTCTTGATGGAATACATACCATTTATTGTCATACGAGATAAAATAGTTTAAGGTCGTGTAGGACCAGATACAGTTTATTGTTTTGTGGGATGAGATACAGTTTAATATCATGTAGTACATGATACTTTAATGTCATGTATGACCATAATAGTACATCTACCACACTCATTTTAATGTCATTATGGAAAAGTGATTAATATATTTACGTCCTTCATTTCAGATAAACCACACATTTTAACATCTTGTGGTATGGTCGAAACAGTTTAAGGTCGTGTGGGACTAGGTACCATTTAATGTCATGTGGGATGACATATAGTTTAATGTCATGCGGGACATAATTGTTTAAGGTCATGTAGGAACCGACAGTTTAAGGTCATGTACGACCTCATTTCCACATGCAAAGTATTTTATGAGGAACTTTTCATTGGTGGGAGGATTTATGCACTCACCATCCATGGTCATGATAGAGTATGCACAATTGGGATAAACCTTGTGAATGATTTAAGGTCCTTCCCATTTGGGATCCAATTTAGGTGGCTTTCATCTAGGTATCATTGGTGTTCTCAAGGACAACACAAAGTCACATTGAAAGAAAGAGTTGTGGTGAACTTTCTTGTTTAAATATCTTTCTATCTTGTTCTAAGGCATATCCAAATTTTGCAAGGCATGAATCCTATTATCCTCAAGTGCTTCCAAATTAGCTAAACACACTTCAGTTTCTTTTTCTGGTGCATGCTTTTCATAAACATATGGGAGTAATGAAGGCAACTGAATCTGGATGGGCAAGATGACCTTTGTTCCATACACTAGGGAGTTTGGGGTTACCTGGGTGGAATTATGAGTCATCATATGATAATGCCCAAGGTTTTTGGGGATCCTGACCGACCAAATCTTCTTGTTATTACCAACCATTTTCTGCATAATGTTAGAGATGGTTTTGGTGAATTCCACAATCTTCCCATTTTGTTTCACGTGATTGCAGGAGATATAGTTGGAATGAATATTGTACTTGGTGTACAATTCCATCAACTCAGTCACTCGGGTGTTGGTTCCGTTATCGGTGAGGACGGCATGAGGGACTCTAAACCATTAGATGATATTAGAGCTCAAAAGTCAACCATAGAACGATACATGACCTCCTTGAGTGGAATCAATTCTTCCCACGTGAAAAAAAATCTGTGGCGGTCAGGACGAACTTGCATTGGAAATCTATTGCCGGTGGATATGTTCAAACGACATTGAGTCCCCAGACCACAAAGGAACAAGAGTACATGGTAGTGTAGAGAGGATTTGGAAGCTGATACACAAGGTTGGGATGAATTTGGTATTCATGGAACCTATTGGAAAACATGAAGCAGTCACATATCATAGAGGGCCAATAATCCCCCAGTCTCCAGATCTGGTGAGATACTTTCAGCCTGGTCTGATGATCCCCACACGAACTAACATGAACCTTTTTCATGGCATGAGAAATCTGAGTTCCTTGAATGCAACAGAGGAGAATCCCATAAATCATGCACTTGTAGAGAATCTTCTCAAGATCAAAACCACTCTGGAGGGTAAACTGTAATCCATGGCATCAGATTTAATCAAAAATGGCTTCATATGTTGAGAGATTATTTTTTTGGAGGTATTCGACAAATGAGGTTCTCCAGTCGAGAGTTACCTCAATCCCTGCATCTTGGGAACATGGAGGTTCTTACGTAGAGGCGCTGGTAGTTAAGTGGATTTTCTGCTGGCTGTCATCATCATCTACATTTACATGAGTGATGAATCTTTGTTGTGCCATGTGGATAATCAATTCATATTGTTCAGGCTCCGCATGTGTTGCAGCTAGGCTGGAGAAGATGCCAACATGAACATTCTGGGATCAAAGGACATGAGTAACTTCTGGATGAGATGGGAACTAGGTAATCAGCTAGAGGGTGTCTTCCAACAGTGTAAAGAGCACTAGATTCTGGAAAATATAGTCAATGTTGATCAGATTGATGAATAGTTCGGAGTCACCTTTCTCATGCTAGTGGGTAACATCAATCTTGAGGGCCAACTCGAGGTTGTTGATGATATCCTAGTATTCCGCATCAATCTTGGTGCAATCTTATGATAGTAGGAATGAAAACGGTAGAATGTCTTATACTGGAGTGATGAAGATGACACATAGTCTTACTCTTTTGAGCATGGGGTCATTGAGCCTTCTACTAGCGGGGATCCAGGAAGAGCCAACAAAATGAATTTGCAAATACATAAAGGCTTGATCTACAGCAAGGATGGCCTCATTGTGAAAATCAAGGTCCAGTGACTGTTCATTGAGAGTTGGATAGGCAGAAAAGAAATATGCCAATGATTACCCCTTAATAGACTTCTGAAGGATAAACCTGATGTCAAACATCTGTAGAATCACTGCCCACTGAGCTAGATAGCATGTCAACATGGGGATGATTTGGATTTACTTCAGTGGATCTACTCGCGATACCAATTGTATTTTTGTGATTTTGCAGGCAATGTCACAAATTATGGACTTCAAATACCAGTGCAAGGCATCTCTTCTCAATAGGGGAGTATCTTGTCTCTATAACAAGTAGCATGCGAATGAGATGGTAATGATTGTTCTCTATCGCCTCGTTGTTCTTCTATATGATAACGACATCAAGAGACCGTTCCAAGGTGGTTACAAACTTGAAAAACGACTTTTTGGGGTAGGGTGGCATCAATAATTTTGAGTTGGAGTAGATAATGAATTATTTACTCAAAGGTATTATGAAAATCTTCATCCCACATGTAGAAAGTGCCTTTCTTCATTAGTCGAAGAAAAGGGATTACACTTTCTTGCAAAATTCGTGATGAATCAGTGTATGTAGGGTAAGTGGCCTTAGAAAAATTGAAGCTCCTAGAGGTGGCAAAAGGGAGGCATCTGTCTAATGGAATTGATCTTCTCTTGGTCGATCTCGATTCCCCTGTATATGACAATGATTCCATGAAACTTTCCAGAGGTTACCCTGAAGGCACACTTTAATAGATTCATCTTCAGGGGGAGAGAGTGGAGGAAGCGAAACACATTATCAAGGTTCTTGATATGGTCTTATATATAAATATTTTTGACTACCAGATCTCCCATGTAGCATTTCACCAGTGTCTCATGTATCGGCTTAAATATGTGATGTATAGCCCGCTGATAGTTGGAACCAGCTCTCATTTAACCGAAATGATTGACTTGGTAACATAAAGTACCTTGTGGAACCCTAAAGGCCATAGAATCCTCATCCTTGGGGTCCATTTGGATCTGATTATAAATAGAATATCCATCCATGAATTATAGGTCCTAGAACCCAGTTGTTGTGTCGATCAACAATTCCTTCACAAGAAGGGGAAAACCATCCTTCGGACACTGACGATCGAGATCTCAGAAGTCGATGTAGAGTCTGATCTGCCTATTGTTTTTCGTGACTGGCACAATTTTGGATATTCGTCTAGGGTACTAGACCTACTTAACTAAAATTTATTTGTTTATTTTATCAAATTCATCCTCGACCCTGGCACCGTGGGAAGGGTGCATCTTTTTGGGAGGCAGCTTAAACCTGCAGTGATTTTCTGTGTGTTTGAGGCAGTGGACGGATACCTAAAGATCTAGTCTTGGAATGTCATCCTAACTTCAGAGGAATACATCACGGTGATACTTCGGAATGTGCACATACTATTGTTTCTCATCGAGAGGTATAGAGACACTAATCAATGTGGGTTTCAGATCCTCCTCGCTATCGAGGATCACCTGTACCAATTCATCAACCATGGTGGAGATGCCCCCTTCAATAGCTGGAGGAGAATCTGCTAAATTATCCTATTCACATATGAAGGAGGGATACTTGGTGGGAGGAGTTTCCTCTCAATCAATAGATCCTGATGGGAGATTGGTACCAACTAGAGTGTTAGTGGACATTGTATCGGGGGACTCATGTGATACCGAAACCATGGCGATGAAAGCTTTTGATCTGATACCATCTGGTCCTCGGCCCAAGGGTCCATGCCTGATGATATCAAAGAAATAGTTGTGCATTTTCTTTATCCAGTTTATCCCAACCTAGCAAAACAAGATAATATTTTTTATTTCCATTTCCAAAATTTAGACATCCCGATACCTTATGGGAGTGTGGGGCTTGGGGATCACCTGATCCTGATTCGTGTAGGAGTATGAGGTGATCTTATGGTATCACATATACATAGGAATGTGATCCACCATCATTTCATAGAAAACAAATCATTGACCCATGTCGTGGGTTGTAGACTCCAATTAGTGGCTTGGAAAGAGGGAGGCATTATCCCGATCATTCCACGGGTTAGTCGAAGCTGTAGAATTCTCAACCCCATTATCCTAAATTTGCATGTCCTTGCTCTTATAATAGTCAGCATCCAAAGAGTGGGCTTCACAAGTAGAAATGGGATACACATCATCTTGATGTATTCCAACTCAACCATTAATGGAGTTCTTGAAGAACTGATGATACGATGAAGGAACCATCACATGAAGATGAAGCCATGACCTACCCATCAATGCATTGTAAGCAGTGTCCTACGAAAAAATCATGGACTTGGTACTGGATACCAGTCCACTGACCTGGGTTTTTAGGAAATGTTTTCCGAACAGTGGCTATTCCTTCCTATCATAGACTTGGATTTTAAGCCAGAGTGACTCAGATCATACTCGGACAACGTTAGTTTTTACATTGTCCATGTTAGGATTATATTGATTCTGGAGCCTGTATCGACAAGACAATGACGAACATCCACACCATTAAAATGGACGGTGATGTAAAATTAGAGGATTTGATCCTGTATGGGAGATCCTTCAACTTCTATATAAAACGAGACGATGGCCTGGCATTTAGCATGCTCGATTTCCTCCACATGGAAGTCTTCGGCAGCTTCTGCATACATCTCAAACTGGAGGGGGCTTCTTAAAGCCTCAATGAGGGCTTGACGCATATATGCTGAAAAAAAATGGGAATCATGGAAGGAGAGACATGATGTAATTCTGGGAAGATGTTTTAGGACATAATACTTCCATTTCAGGTAGGGGTTTTTGCTTATATGAGGTTGCTCTATGACAGGAGGTATGGCAGGGCCTGCCATCTGGACCGGTAGCTGAATCATGCTAGAAATATCCCACATCTCATTATTTGATGCCTGTGGAGTTACAACTAAATGACCAAAAGATGAATCAGACTGGTCTGTAGCACAATGCATCTGATCACGACATGGTCGAGGTGGCTCTTCCTGATCAAGAAGCAAAAAAAAGCAATGAAGGCGGGCTAGATGACATCAGATGTGGCGGTTTTTCATGCTGAGCTCTACGATAAGCCTGATTTCTAGTTTTGGTGGCATGAATATAATGTTTGAAAGTTAGATTGAGGGACTTAGACAGCCCATATAGCTATAGATCCATCGAAACTAGAAGCGGCTGGAAACATTAGGAGGATCTGCATGGCGTTCCTCACCGTCAGAAATCATGTAGGGGTTTTCTAGATCTACGGTGTTAACCGAGGCATACCCCTGATTTTCATTTGAATAATCATCCATTACTGGACATATTCTAAGGGAAATCACAACCTCTAGGGGCATAAAGTCGCAGACAATATGGGATTACATTAACATTGGAGGGGGAATTTGTTTTCCCTTGTGTCGCTGATGCTTGCTCTTACAGAAATATGACGGTTGAGCCATTGACATCGAGGTACTAGATGAAGGTGATGTAGTGTATTCTAATGGTTCTAGTCGATTCATTAATGGGTGGATAATACTATGGGCACGAGAAATAGCTTTATGATCCATCCAGTTGGCATACCTCTAGGACCAGCTGTTAGAAACCTAATGTCATTCGTCTTCGCTATTACTACTGCTATTGGGATTCCCAAATACACATGAAACATTTTCTGGAGCTGGTCCCAACTAGAATATGTTTTTGTCGACCAGGTCTTGAAGAATTCCCTTATAAACATAGCATTGGTTATTATTTTACCCCAGGATCTGGGGATAGGGGCAGTAATTTGGGTGATCAGAGAGAGTTGCTTCTTCTGGTCTCCTGCATTCCTGAAAACGTACAATCCCCTGTTCCAAGGATCTTTAGAAATAACTGGAGACCTGAGTCTCATTGAATGTGTAGTTATTTTATCTCCTATCTCAGATGGGTGCTTTGGTATTATGGACCAAACAAGGGGATAAAGGATCTGATTAAGGAGGTTGAGCCATATTATCAAGCCTTGGTATTGGCGGCACATTACGTGGGGGCGCCTACTGATCCTGAAGCAGACACTGCTGGGTTGGATGTTGTGCCAGAGGTGTAGGTCCTCCGTGAGGCTATGGAGGAAGATCCATTGGTAACAACATTAGTTTCATAGCAGCCTCTATCTGTTCTTACGTAAAGGGCTAATATTTATATTCCCTTCTTTCAGGAATCACAGGGGGCAATGGCCATGCCTTATTGGCCTATTGTAAGGCTTCCTCTAGGATCTATGCATTACTAGAGAGATCTTAGAATCTGGTAGGGTATTAATGGGTGATCAGAGATGGGAATAGATCTATATTGAAATTCCCCACACACATCATCAGTAGTTTCTCCGGAGTCATTGGAATGTCAAGAGAGTATGTGAGCCCTTTCCACTGGGCGAAAAAGTCATAGACACACTCTTCGGGACTCTGTTTGCAGTTGAAGAGGACTACAATACTCATCTTCTGAGTGGTGGAACTGAACTGGTAAATAAATTTTGTACGAATATCCTCCAAGCCATTTATTGAATTGATGGGTTGCTGGTTGTACCAGGAAGATGCAGGTCATTCCAATGTCTGTATGAAGAATCGGAGTTTGGTAGCCTCCTACTACACCAGAGTTCCCTGCATGGGTCTGAACCTTGAAATTAAGTGGGCCAGATGCTGCAGCCGATCCCCCATATAATTAAATGGGGAGAAGGAGGGATTTCCAATACTTGAAGGTGCTGTCATATCATCCATCAATGCCAGATATGGATTTCCATAAGACGGTATTTAAACCTATTTTTTTTCCAATGCCTTGAGGTGGCCAATGAGCACAGCCATGGGATCATCTAGGTAGGTGTTTCTGTTTTGATGGGGATCCCTGACCACCAGTGGGTTGGCGGGTTCTTCAAAGTGATAAGAAGGCCTAGTGTCTTGTAGAGAAGCTATTAGGATGACATTCAGAGCATCTGGGGGAACCTGAGTTGGGTCCCAGGGTTTGTCGTGTCACTCTGGTGGATTTGGAAACACCTACAGCTCCATCTAGTGGTAATTTACCTCCTCATCCTTGTATATGTGGGTAGGATGGTTACGGTCACCTGGAGGCAACTCGTCAGGGGAAATTTGTGCCTACCCCTACTGCCTCAGTCGAGGATCACAATTATTTAGCTGTCGCTCCATGGAACACTCAATAAAGAGGTAATCGACCATTTTATTATGATCCATTAGATTTTGATGCACCACATCTTTCTCAGGATCATCCTCTATATATTGTACTGATCCAGATGGGTCAGAGGGTTTGACAACTCTAAGGTTCTCCTTACCCTTATTTAGATTCTAGTTGAGGGTTAATGAATTAGTATGTACAAGAAGACCCAATACATTCCATTGCTGGTGAGTGATCCTTCCCAAAGAATCCAATATGTGTGAGACAATCTTCTATGTTAGGTCTTCTCCAAGAATCTATAGATCATTATATTCCCCTAGTAGGTCAGCAATGTTAATCACGACCCTACCTGGAGGCATATCCTTGATATCACCTAACAAGTCAGGTTGGCGTCAGAAGGAACTAAAGTGGAGTGCAACATACTTCCCCTATCCCTGGATCTCCATGTGTGGGGAATCCTCCTTGATAATCAAGCAGAGCACTTTAAAGCTCTAAACACATCGTTGTAGGAGTGTCCTATGGTGGCCATGTGACTCAGGAGGCTGGGTGATGGGGAGTGCGGCCAAATCAACCAGATGACATTGTGGGATGATGTCTTTAAAATATGCTTGTATTTTATGGTAAGACACTCGGTGATAATGAATATGGAAGTGTGTTTCCCGAAGGGTCTGGAGAAAGCATCCAACTTCCTCCTAGGTGAGTGATTCTGATGCACTGATGTTTGGTTTCATGACCATAACAAATATCTCTGGGAAATGGTTTTCCACAAGAATGTCCCAAAACCTACTCATCTTGGACTCGAGGTCTGTCCCATCATTTACCCACTAATTAATTGGAGGCGGATGGGGAACCAGTAGCGGTACTGAAGCAGACCCCTGAGATGTTAGGATATATGGTGGAGAATATGATGAGTGGGCTGACAAACCACCACATATCTGGATAACCTCCAAAGAGTGTAGTGACTTGGACACAACATCATGATAATATGGGATGGCGACCACAGTTTATGTAATAGGGACTATGGATTTTGGTGGTGGAGCATGTTGTTTCTCATTCACCATCAGTTCCCATAATAACTCTTTGTGATCTCTCATTGATGTAGTGAATGATTCTGGTGATGATGGTGGAGATTTCATGTCCAGACCCTATGGAGATGCCAAATCATCATCCTCTTGGATGTATCTGTAGAGTAAGGCAAGGATATGGTGGACCTTGCATTCCGAATGTATGAGGCTGATGCAACTCGTTTCTGCCCTGACCCTTGAAATGGAGGATCAAGGTGAGGGTTTCCTTACTGAGTTGTATTCTACCTCAGAATCTTAGATGAAGACAAGTTTAATATCAGTCTAGACCTTCCTGGTGTTCTTCTAAAGGTGGATAATACATCCATTACCACCCCATGATAGATCTTTGGGATAGGGTAGATTTCAATCTTGAGGAGGTCCTTAAGTAGAGCTAGTGCTGGGGAGAAGAGGACATCCACTTGAGTTAGCTGGGGTGTCAGGAGAACATGGATGAATGTTAAAAAAACACATGGAGGGCTTCCGTGATCTCTAGAAAATGTGCAGATGGAATCTCCGTGTAAGGTGTCGGAGCAGGTAAAGCTTGGGTAGGGCCTCTATGCTTATTTCCCCTAAAAGAATCAGTGTGAGGAGGGTCCTCGTACCAGTTAAACCGAACACAGGTAGGACCTTCATACTCAATGTCATTGAAGCAAGGATTCCCTTCACTCCTCTGATTTCTCAAGCGAGGAGAACCTTCTCCGACTTCTGTATAAACATGGGGAAGGACCCCACACTAGAGATTGATTGGATTTGTCACGTCACCACATCAGCATCCTATGGTAGGAAGAACAACCCTATACCATATGTCATGATCACGGAAGAGGATTCCGTACAGAGTGTCACTACTGTGGGGTAGACCCTCATTTAGATTGATGGTGGCATGGGGTAGACCTCCACGCCATGCTTGGAAGTGGGTATCACTCGCATTCTCAATGTTATCGGTACATTCAGGACCTATGTACTGGGTGTCGTTTCCATGGGTCAGTCTGTGGTGGGTGCTCCCTACGTCATAAACCAGGAGAGTCAACCTAGCCTTCCCATGGGGTGTTTGGGACCTCGATTCGGGGGTGGAATATGCATGATTTTTCTCAGAATATACAGGGAACAATTGGTATACATCGGTGGTGTCATGAGCCACGATAGTCATTGACATTGATTCCACTCGGTGGGTATCCTCCTCAGCCAGTGCCCAACATCGGTGTCCGGTCAGCCAGACTCGGGATAGCAATGCAGGCGCATGTCTTACCTGCTCCTCATCCTATAGGAATGGGTGGTGGTTCTGGAATGAACTAGTAGTGGCCCTCCATGGGAGCCCCTAAAATGAGATCTCAGTTGGGTTGTCTCGGACATCCCCCACCTCATCAGTATAGGGGAGGAGTCGTCGAAGAGTTTCAGGGATAGGCTACCGAAATGGTTGTGCATCAAAGTGGGGAGAAGTGGCTCCCGGTGGGGCCCTTGGGGGCAGTGGTGCTGACGAGGAGCAGATGCTTCTAGGTCCAGTCATTTTATGTCCCTAATTGAGATTATCTCGTCCTCCAAATATCGTCAGACAAGGTCATTTATCTACCTTCGCTGAACGAACTCATACATGGATATGTGGTGTGGGAGCCCAGAAGTTGTGGACATGGAGGCTACCATGGGGTGGAAAGAGGTGACGTGAGATTGCCATGATGATGTTCCCCCTTCCTCTATGTTAGTAGGTGGGTGGTGAACAGTTTTTTGATACAAAAGCTTGGGTCTTGAAAGATAGGGAGAATAAACCAATAGTGGTAAAACCATGAAATCAACATCCAATGACCCAATGACATTCCATCTTCTATGACTGGTATGAAGGAACCACACTGATAACATCGTAGACTGGGATGTTGGATGTTAAACTACCCCCCAATTCTAGTGAGTTTCACCCCAGTCCCACTATTTTCATGGCGGGACCTGGCACCAGATACAAGGATCTAGTGACATGGTAGTCTACTGATGTATCAAATGCTATTAATCTCCACATTGAAGAGTAGAATTTCTTGTCGGGTTCACCATTTGTTGTTTCAATTTTTCCGTTTTGGTGCATGCATCCATCTGTGGTGGAGGAGGATGCGTAACTGTTGCACCACATTCCTTCATTCCAATGTCGGGTGGCATCTATCTCTCATTCAAGGAAGTTTCCTCCTTGATCAAAATAAGATGATGGGATGTCTGTTCCTCCTTCCATGGATTCCTCCTTGAAACTAGTTACCTAGTTTTGTTCTCCCTTATAGACTTATGACGTTGTTCATGAAACTGTTGCGAGTGCTATTTCTTCATGGATTCTAGTTAATTATACAAATTCTGTTAGGAAATTCCATGGGGTCCAGCTAGGGTAGAAACCTTCGGCTGGGGGAGTAGTCACATTTAGAAATCACTAGCATGTCTGGATGCTGGAACACTGGCATGTTTGGGTTTTTTCTTCTTATGATAGGGCTTCTCAAGGGTGAGTAATCCCGATGCATCCCACATCGAATGCAGAGAATTATATTCCATAGGCATGTCTTTGAGGTTTTCCTCAGTTTCGAATGTTTAACATTGGACATGACGCAAGTTTAATGTCAAGAGGAGATGAATCTGACTAATCAGAACACTGACTACAGTGGATCATATGGGTTCAACCCCTATTGGGGACACTGATGCTAATACTAACACATGGTTAGATACCCAGTTACTGTTGGGAACTATAAAGAGTAGAATGACATGATCTCATAATGATGTGGAATCCTGGGTAAGAATCTAGATGGATATGGGTTTCATAGAGTGGATGGGAAATGATATGGAGTCGACGCGAGGGTGATGGAAGTGTTGGGATTGAGCATTTAAGTTACTTCCTATGTATCCCTATGGCAGGGAAACAAAGTCCACGTATTTCTGTGGGACGATGGGACCCAACAGTATGTCGGGGCTTATGCATGGTTATCAGCCTTCAGTAGGTCTTACACCCCTAGGAAGGACCTGAGATATGGGTCCCAACGAATGGGACAACAATGACTTACCAATGGATGGGGATCACAATGGCCTACCACTGTATGGATACCACAACGGCTTACCATATACTGATGAATTCAATGGATTACCATCAATTAGGGTATCACAATGGCATACCTCTAGTTAGGATTAAACCTCAAGAATTCTTCCTACATACCCTACCTAGGAGACAGGGATCAAACCAATGTAGTTTGATTGGGTACAATATAGAGTCTTGCAGGAAAAAAAGGGTGGCATACAGTTTAACAACATATGGGACAAAGCAGAACTGACGTGAAGGGGTTGGAACATCTGGGTGTTGAGAGTGAACCCTTGTGAGGCTTCCTACACACCTTTCCTTGGATAGGATCAAAGTACACGTAGATAAAGAGAGTTTGGTGAACTGACGAGAAGGGGTCGGTGAGCTAGTAAGTGTTGGGATTGAACCTCAGGGAGTCTTCCTACGTACCTTTCCATGGAAAGAATCAAAGTTCATGTAGTCCAAGATGGATTGTTGAACATATTTAAAATTGGTAGGGACTAATAGGTGTTGGGAATAAACCTAAGGGAGGCTTCCTATATACCATTCCTTTGAAAGGATCAAATTCCATTTAGTTCGGAAGTTTTGGGAGAACCAACGAGAAGTGGGTTGAGACCAATAGATGAAGGGATTGAACCTCTGGGATTCTTCCTATGTACCTTGCTTTGGAAAGGATCAATGTCCACATAGTTTAGGATGGTTTGGTGAACCAACGTGAAGGGGTTAAGGACCAATAATTGTTGGGATTGAACCTCAAAGAGGCTTCTTATGTACCTCACATTTGAAAGGATCGAAGTCCATGTAGTTCAGGATGTTTGGTGAACCAACATGAAGGGGGTCAGGACCTATAGCTGTTGAGATTGATCCTTAGGGAGGATTCTTATAGACCTTACCTTGGAATTATTTAAAGTTATCATAGTTTAGATAGAGTTGGGAAAAAAACTCTAGGGCATCCAATATACGATGTCATGGTCGTTGTTTACTCCAATCCCACGTGAGTCATGCTCGATGTGAGAAACAAGAGGTAGCAAAGACCTGATGATCATGTCGTGAAAGGTGTTTCCATGAAGTGTAGAGTGGGAATTACAAGTGGTTTTTGGACCAAAGTGGAAATAAGGGCTTAATAGTGGTTAAAAGCATAACGAGATGGAGATTGGGACTTTTTCTATAATGAAGGCCCGGGTGGCGACAAAGTCCAATGGGAGAGGGAATCAATGATTAAGGCCCTGGTGCCCCTCTCTCCTTTGGTCCTTAGAATAGAAGAGAGTAGGGGGAGTAGGGATACTGTCTCCTACAAGAATGGATAGTGGGCGTACACCATGATGGATGCCCTTCCTTGAGGTCAGACTCCACTCAGACAAAGAGGATCTCATTCCATGAAAGGAAGATCTGACTCCCGTGGAGATGAGAGGGCATGGAGAATGTCTGAGATGGGGAACCCTATGTAAAGTGCATGTGGTGAAGTCAAAATTTAAATTCATGTGACAAGGACGATTTTGCTTGGAATTTTAATATCCTACAGCTCGGATGAGGCCGATTTACCCCCACACCTTGAGGACATACATAACTGATACCTTCCCTTCATTGGGGAAGGGAAGGCATCATCAATGTCATTGTGAGGGGGTGTGGTGGAGTGATCCCTTGAGGGACCTACATTAGCATGCCTATGAGATGAAGAAATAGATGTTGTTGTGCCTATGCGAAGAAGCATAAATTGAAGCAACACAACATGAATCACTTCCCAATGGATTTTAAAATCACATCAGGAAAACCTAGAGGGTCGCACAAGATAAGGTGGTGCAGAGCCAAGGGGTTCACAGGAAGAGGAATCGTGAAGCTCTGGTGCTCCATATAGTGGAGAGACTTTGTGAAGGGGTATGCTTTGCGAACTGAAGTGGCATAGCATAGGAATAGAGAATAGGTACATATATAAGGTGATTCGTGAAGTGGAAAGGCATTCACATAGCAGGGCTTCGTGAAGAAAGGGTGCCATGAGAAGCATAGCACTGCGAAGCAATGTGCTTCGTGAAGCACAGTGACCCGACCATAACGTAGGGTGTATTTGTGACTAGAGGGTACTTCGTGAATCCTATGTGTTGTATGAATACCTGAGTCCCCTTGGGGTTCCCCTTCCTGTGCGAGGGCCTGAAAGCTTCATGAAGGGCATCCCTATTTGAAGAGGGGCTGTGTTTATGCCAAGGGAATGGTCCTTCATGATGTTCAAGTACCTTGAAGAGCTCATGTTTCAGAGAGCATAAATTGCTTCACGATTTGAGAGGTATAAATGAGAATGTTTAGAGGATCCATAATTTGGGATTGTGGGGAGTCCAATATTTATGGAAAGAGGCTCCGTGAAGCAAGGATCGCTCGGTGCAAAGCTACGTGGCAGTTTTTCGTAACAGTGGAGCCTCCCGCCTCCTTGATCTACAATAGCTTCAAAAACGTAAATCTGATCATGGAGCCTCCTGCATTTTTGCTATGCGGTAGATTTGATTACATCAATTGGATTGTGGAGACTGTCGCCTCCTTACTCCATAGTGGCCTTGCAAACCTCAATCAGATCACGGAGCCTCTCACCTCTTTGATCTATGGCAGCTTTGCAGGGGGGGAGGGCTCTTTGCACTAGTCGTGGTGTTACGGGGCTCCTCGAGTTGTTTTCTTGAGGTATCCTCTTTGGTTCCAGATTTTACACAGCGTCTTTTTCATCCGCACATATTTTTTGGCACCAAAATAGGTCTAATGGGAATTTAAATATGATAAAAACCTAGCGTAATGACCTGGAGAGCATTAAATCCAAATGCAGCCTATAGCCTCAAAAATTGTTGGTTCAAAGGACCCAAGCCTGGTTTGAACTACCCTTATTACCAGTCAGCATCAATTGACATTGGAAGACCTGCATCACCAATAGGTCCACAGTCATTGTTTCTAGAATCCTATCATTATTGGATGTCGTTGTCCACAATGCTCTTACCATAGGCCATGTGAATCTTCTTCCTCATCGTCTTGTCATTTGTGTAGACAACACCATGGGCTATCTGTCACCCAAAATAACTGGTCTTTAACTGGAATTCTGTTAATTTAGTCCATTTTTTCATAGTTTCCAAGTTTTCTTATTCCCTCCGACCTGAGTTTCCACCATTTCATACACCTAGCTTGACAGATGATGATTTTTTCATGTTCCTTCTTTTTGCAGAATAAACCACATTGAATATCAAAATTGGGGCCATCCATGATTTGATCCCTAGACAAGAAGCATAATTTACGATCGGTCATATAACTTGGACCCACCTAAACTGAAAAACAGATATCAGGAAACAGTGTTTTGTCTGGTGCCACACCACGCCAATCCTAGGCCCAACCCAAAATTGTGTACCATCATTCCCCAACTAAATTCGAGTGTGGAAGGACTCAACCATGATCTATATCCATTTCAAGAAAGTACTGCCTTACATATTACAACTTGAGAAACCCCTAATCAACATTCTAATGTTATTTTTTATTAGTTTTTTATTAGGTTAACTTTTTAGTTGTTTTTATTTAATAATTTTAATTTTAAAATTTTAATTAATTAGGTTCTATAAATTTTTAATTTTTTCATAAATTTCTAAAAAAATTATTCTAAAAATAAAAATTAATTTATAAAATTAAAATATATATTTAATTAATTATAATTAGTATATTAATATTAATACTTATTAAATATTAATACGAAAAAAATTATTAAAACACAACTAAAAGATTATAATTAAAAATAGTATATTAAAAAATAATTCGTTTTAAAAAAATTGTAAATTTACATAAATAAATAATAAACAATATATATTTAAAAAAATTAATTTGTATATTTATATAAAACTGAAAACATATTTAATTTTAATTATAAAAATATTAATATTAAATATAATTAAATTTTTAAAAAAAATTATATTTATTACTAAATGAAATAAAGAATTATAATATTCTAATAAAAAAATTATTAAAAAAAATATTATAAAAAATTATTAAACATTATTAAATTTCATAAAATAAAAAAACCCATAAATAATGGAAATTATAATTCCCCTTTTCGGTTGTTCCAATAGTAGGTCAATCCCTTGATTTCTTGGAGGATGGTTTTTAAATTCTCAACAGTTTCTAGTATGGATAAAAATTCCACACTAAAAAGATTTAATCTACTAGATGTATAGGGGCTTGTGGTCGTGTGGTAGTTGTACCTAGTGAAACCAGTATCACAAATTGAGAGACTGGGATATTTACTATACGACGGGATTCTACATAGTTGTAAGTGGAGACATGTAATGGTAGTACTGGGGATTCAGTTAAATAAAAAATTATAAAAAAATAATTAAAATTAGTTAAGTAAAAATAATAATTAAATATAAATATAAAATTCATAAATTATTTTTAAAACTAATTTATAAACAATAAAAAATTTATATAAAACATTATATAGGAATTCAAAATATAATTCACAATATTTATAGGAATTGGTAAAAAATAATAATTAATTACTTAATTTAAATAAATAATAAATTATATATTAACAAAAATTATTCATTTGGTGAAACAATATGCATAATACTTATTTGAAATTGATTATATTTGAAAAGGTAAATCAATTTAAAAATAAATTAATATATTTTCTATATAATAAAAAATATTATTAAATAGTAAATATGAAACTAAAAAATTAACTATAATTATAGAAAAAATAAGTAATAAATTTTATTATAAATTATTAGAAATAAATAATATAATTGAGTTTTAAATATCAATATTATTGTTTGAATAAATTTTTTTTGAATTTCTAAAATATTTAAATATTGTAGATCTTTTATATTGTTAAAAAGGAATATTAGTTTATATGAAAATTTTATTTAAAAAATAATAATTGTTTTTCAATTATAATATTTTTTTAAATTTTTTAAGAAAATTTTGGATATGAGAAATGACAGTAGTTTTTACTAAAAGTTCATGATTGGATAAGTCATTAAAAAAACAGACATTTCTAGTAAAAATCATGTCGTTATTATCGGTGTTGAGCCATTTATTGTATTTACAGCATAAAATATAAAATTCTTTTCATATGTAATAATTATGTTTTAAGAAATGTATCATATGATATTTGTAATTTTTGATACAGTCTTATTGCATCTATTACTTTTTTATTTTTAGAAAAATTATATTTTTTAATATCAACATAATGAACTTAATTCAGAAGAGTGTGAAAAAAATTTCCCCGTCCATCACAATTAAAAATTCTAGTACACACATTTTTTACGCCACCTTTTTCTAAAATTAAAATTTAGAACAATGTTTCAAAGTCTCAATTGAAACCATCAAAAAAAAATAGTTAATTTTTTATTGTTAGTGGGAAAGAATTTGTTTATAAATTTCTATGAAAGAAATAAGTTGGTTCATAATTTAGAACATAATTATTAGAGTATTATTTTTTTGTCTAAACGATTTGATATTGTTAATTTTATAACATGTGCACATTCAATGTTTAGTTACATTAATATGGAAAACATCGAATTATTCTTGTAAACAGATGGGGTATGTTTTTTGTTACACCTAGATTGTATGACTGGTTTCTACCTCAAAACAATAAATCATTCATTAAATGGAATCAATATAATATTTCTATAAACAGAAGTTTATATCATCCTTGTGATGGTCTTTTTTTCATATAATTTCATTAATTTTGTTTATCTTTTGTTACATAGCCTCATAATACCAAATTAAATATTTATTTGTATGTGTTTTCTCTTTTAGTGTTTATTGTAGTTTATATTCTTATGGGGCTATTTTTGTGACTCCATACAACATTCCTCCTTGGATATGTTGCGTGGAAACTCAATACCACATCAGTTTTAGAGATGACCGGTTGCTGACATATAATAATTGATGGAGTACACCTCTTATCACTAATTAGTTTTATGATGGAACCCTAGAAGGAATTTTGGGTTTAGTTTGGATGGTCTCGTCTAGGTGGATGAGCCCATGCAATGTGCTATCAGAGCCAACATGCCTCCTGATATTCTTAGAATGATAATGGTTAGGCATGTTTGATGAGATAGAGGAGTATCCATGTTCCATAGAAATTATATAACATAATAATGAGTGTTATTCTTTTATTGGAATGTAAGATACTGAATACCACTATGAAGTGTGTGTTCTTAAGTGATCATGAGAAGAACTATGGAGTGTGAGTCATGATGTGATCTATGGTTCAAAGAATCAACATGGGCAAGGGTGGACCATTGAGTCTATGAAGAGGGAGTGGGTATCACGTTGTCCATGTGATAAGGGAAAATTATTGGGTGGCACTATAGAATTCTGCTAACATGCCTAAGGTCATGAACGTTGCATATATTAGGGAGTGCGAGAATTGTAGTTATAGAATGTCATATATCAACAAATGAGGTAATCTGATCCCAAAAAATTAAACCAGAGAAAAACTTTATCGACTTGGTTAGTCCCATTTTAAGGGAAAGAATGGAGTGGCATGATGATGTTATAATATGGTGTGTCAGGTTCACTATGAATATAAAATTGACCTCCATCCGAGAAATATTGATCTCCAATTTCTAAAAGTGTTTTCTCATAGAGGTTTTAATTCAGAACCACATTGTTTCCAAAATTATGTTATTGATTGGAATGAATAAATGATTCATATTATGAATGTGTCAATACAAAATATTATAATGATTTTATGTTTTTTATATTTCCAACATTTTGAGTCAATACAAACATATGATCCAAGACTTTTGAAAGAGAGGATAAAATGTATTCAATGTTTGTTGATGCTATGATGATCTTAATGTTCTCAACGTCATGAGTAATTATTGTTACAATCATGATTTTTTGGGAGAATAAATTTTTTGATGTTGATTTATTTTGGCCAAATATCATCGATTTGATAAACACCTAACACATAATTAATATAAAGTATGGATAGTTGGAATGATCTAAAGTTGATGTTTTTTCTAAAGCATTGATTGAATGATCTGCAGGATTCATAGATCCATTGGCCTATCAGATCCAATAATATGAACTAATTTAGTTGATCAATCATTATATTTATAGAATTTAGTTGAAATTAGTTGCGACTGACACCAATCCATCAAACAAAGTATTCTGGAGATCCATCAGAGTAGTTCTAAAACTGATCAATCAGTTATAGTGTTTTCATTAAAAGGACATCATATGAAGAGTTCAATTGGAGGGAGAATTACTAATAAAGTTTATGTGGTTATAATTGATCTTTCGTATATGGATCAAAAAATGAAATAAACCATTTTTATAAATCTAAAAAAATATTGGTTTTATTTAATTGGGTTAATAAGAAAATAAGTCATGATTTTCTTCAAGTGGGATAAGATTCATTGGAGAAATTTTGACATTGATACATCAAATAGAAGAAAAGACTAATTCATTAAATTTAATAAGACACTAATAAGTCATCCAACATTGTACTTAATGAGATGTTGTTTGATAATGTCATTTACAAATGTAGAAAAGAATATTCATTTCAGAACTTTTTCTAATTAGATATCAAGGG
This sequence comes from Viscum album, assembly GCA_963277665.1. Taxonomy (NCBI): domain Eukaryota; kingdom Viridiplantae; phylum Streptophyta; class Magnoliopsida; order Santalales; family Viscaceae; genus Viscum; species Viscum album. The sequence continues at coordinate 1,105,922,740 of OY728126.1, forward strand.
GGATTCAAAGGCTATATAATTTTCTGCAATGTTTATGGTAGAATTATGTCGAAGTTATCAATTTGTGAGGTTCAGCTGTTATGAAGATTTTGAATGAAAATTCAGTCATCATTTAAATGGTATGACTAATTGAAATGAGGAGTTTTTAGTTTTAAAGACGTTTTAACTTATTGAATAACAGTATAAAAATGAAATATGTATTTTAATTAATAATGTTTTGAATGTTTTTAATCTATATAATGTTGTGAGAATATTTGAGATTTTTCATGAAGAATCAATAAGAGTTGAGAAGCATATAAATTTCTAAAGATGGTGTCTAAATGAAGGTTAAATTTGAGTTTCCTAAAATTTTGCTGATTAAGAAAGTGAAATATGTTTCTCTCCCATTCATCTATTAGCACACATATAAATATAAGGAAGTGTATTTTATATTCTGAAAATGGATACATTGTTCTTATGTAGATGAGAGAGTGAGAGTACTGATTTTTTTGGACAAGGATGTTTCTAGAAAAAAATTTCCTCATGATTTTTTTGCATAGAAAAGAATAAGAAAGATGATACCATATTAATCCAAGCCATCATAATATGATTTAAGTAGAAAGAAGGGAGTGGTTAAAAATTGTTTCCAAAGTATATTGTTTTCTGAATTGAAGAATCATTAGTGTAAATTATATTGATCTATCATATTTATTTTTTATACAAACTTAAAAGTGATGTTATTACCTTCTAATGGGTAGAAAATTAAATATTTTTTCTGAATTAGAAAGAGGAAGATGATAAAGAATCACAATAACTTGTTTAGAACCAACTGGTGAAGGATTCAAAACTTTTTACCCATACATTTTTAACATCATTGATGCTAAAATAATCAAATGCATTGTTGTATTGATCACAATTATATAGAAGTGTATGGGTATTTTTTACATGTTTCATCCACACAAACGGATTATTTTCTAGTGGATTTTATGGAATTGCATTGTTTTAAAACCATTATTAGGACTACCTTCTCTAGTTGAGTAGTTATACTTGTAAATACTTGTGTTCATATGAATGTTTGAATGTTTTGTTTATAATAAATTGATAATTATTTAATAATAGGTAATGATTGTTATAAAATATTGATCAAATAAAATAAAATATATAATTGATTCACTCCTCCCCTTATTAGTGATACATTGATCCTGGTTGGGATTTTTTAATTGGTATCAGAGTAAAGGTTCTCATATTTTACTCTTTTCTGATGTTTCTGAAGAGAAGTTGTGAAAGTGAATCTAAATTATGTGAACAGTGAGGGGATTTCATTTTTTGATGTAAATAATTATCATATTTGGAAAGGTAAAATGTTTCCATATCTAATTACTCTTGGGTATGATTTTTTAAATGTTTTTATATTTGTATTGAATATTCCTGGTGGAAAAATTCCTCTTAAATTTATGGATAAGAAGAATCTAGAAATGATAAAGATGAAATAATTCTTTTCTCTCATCACGTTATGCATGTGAATTTTTCAGAGTAATGATATTTTTTACAACTAAAGGTATCTAAGAAAAGATAAAAATCATTTATAAATTAAATATGAATGTGAAGATGTAAATGTTTTGAATCTATATGATGAAGTATGAATATACTAAAATTGGTGAGTATGAATCTATTGGTGACATATTTATAGTATTTAATGATATTGTTATCAGTATAATATGCTTTGGTGAATAGTTGGAATACTCAATTGTCGTTAAAATGATATTGAGAATTCAACTTAATATATTGGATTCCAAAGCTTCATCTTTGGCGGACAAGGATCCAAAAACATTATATTTGGGTTATCCTCATAGTAATTCTATTAATTATTAAATGAGAAAGGATAATGTCATGAATGGAAAAAAAGTTATTTTATGAATTACATTCAAGGATTCCATAAAAGGAATGTCTTAGATGATTCTTGAAAAATATAAATGTTGTAATTTTGAATCAAATAACAGCGTTAGTAACAATCCTGATGAATATTTTTACTTGTTTTCTAAAAACTATAAAATAGGAATAGGAAAGTATAAAAGTAACCCTCTATTAAAATGATTTAACAGTGGAGTTTTTGGGAAAATTGCTGCTAATTTTCCTCAATTAATGAATGAGTAACATAACAATGAAGATGATAAGAGGCTAAAAATATCTTGGAAGAAATCGAACAATAAGTCAAAATATTATTATGAGAGAAAAGATAAAATTTTTTCATATCCAAAAGGATATAATATTTGTCTAAATATGAAAAATATGAAGACAGTGAAGTTGAATCTAATAAGTTTTCTGATGTTTTGGGGTAAATATGTTCATAGATATAGTTAACTATGAAGACTTTGGAAGAAATATCTCAAAAGAAGAAGAAGATATTGGATTATTATTTCATCTAAAAACATAATAAAAATTATATCCCAAGAATATTGTATAATTGGAATGAGAAATCAAGAATTTTATTTTGGAAATTCCATCAACAAATAATCAAGAATATATTCATGAAAAGAAATCCATGTTGCTGGAAAAGGTTGATTTTTTGAATAAGCCTTTGGAAATTGATATGAATCAGAATGGACATCATGGAGTTATTCTGAATGAAAAGGAATAACAGTTGGAAAATTTTCAATAAAAACATACTAAAACTGATCAGGTAGTTGCATGTTTAATGAAATCAATCTCTGAAGATGTTGAAAGTTATGGAAAGGGTGAAACATTGAAGGATAATAAAAAATTACCTTCAAAGGTTGAAAATAAAGATGATGTTCTTCCTATGAATATGAAAAAAATGAATGTTTTTTATGTTTACAAAAAAAATAATGTCAAAATTCATAAGTATCTAGAATTATGAATTCTGAAAAAAAAATTCTAAAACATATAGTTATGAGAAATATTTGAATAAATATAAACTAAATAAGAATATATTGGTTAATAATAGAAAGATATGGTCTCAAAAAATTATAATTTTAAATATAAGAACATTATTGAGATACATATTTAAAATTCTAGATAGTATGTGAGTTACATGGGTAAATATTATTTCTATTTTTACTAATTGTATTATGTTGGATTTGGGAATACATAAGACATGTGTTTGTTCAATAAACAACACTACAACTATTCAATGATTTATAGAAGCTAAATCTTGAAGGGGATTCAATCCTCTCAAAGAAATAATTCCAAGAAAGGTTTATTGAATGTTCAAGATTAGCACCTAACCATGGAAATAATTTGTGAAATATGAGAACACCCTAGAAATATTATAAATGTATGTCTTGTTTTGGTACTAGAATAAAAATAGGTTTATAATAATTTTCAAAATCATTATGTGATAAAATACAAAGGGAATGCAAAATCTCTTATTGTAGAAACCACTATAAAAGCAATAAAAAGAGAATGACCCAAGATTTTGGATAGTGGGTGTTCTTCGCACACTACAAGAAAATGGTTGTTTAGTGGCGGATTTTTCACGGCGGTTTTCAAAACCGCCGCTAAACGAATTTCGGGCCACCATTTCGCGGCAGTTTAAAAACCGCTGTGAAAAAACTGCCGCGAAATGCCAAAACATATTTTATTTTATTTTTAATTTTATTTTTATTTTATTCTAGGATTAGAGGCAGTTTTTTAAAAAACCACCGTGAAATAGCGGCGGTTTCGGTAAAACCGCCGCAAAATGAAATGAAAAATAAAAAAACACGAGAAACCCATAAATCACTAAAACGACCATAACTTTTGATCCGGGTGTCCGTTGAAGCACCACAACCAGTCAAATCGATTCTCATGAAGAGATCAAAGAGGCACATATAATCAAAACTGTGAGACAGTCTAAGGGGAGGAAGATATTCAATTTATAAGAAAGTTGAAAAAAGTTCTCCAACCTCAAACGGCCATACCTATCCCTCCTAGTGTCCGTTTGGGCTCTACCACATATCAAATCGAAGCCAGCGAAGAAGGATACGCACCAATTTGACCCAAGAAAGCTTCTATTGTGTTTTTCGACCAAAAATACCCCTCTAAAGGCCTCCAAAACTCCATTTCTGTCACCGGTGTCCCGTCGAACTTGTCTTCAAACAGACCTAACTTTCGATCTGCTTCTCAATTCGGCCTCCTCAACTTGTCAGATCATAACTCGTTCCATGAGCTTCAGTTTGACTGGTCGCGACGCCCACATGCACTCCTAGATCATATATTATGTTCTTTTTTAGTGGGTATCGGGTTTGTTATGTTTTTCAATGCCTCGTTTCTAGCACCCGTTCCCCGTCAGCTTTTTTTTAAATGGTTATAACTTCCGATCCGCCTGTCCATTCGGACTCTTTCACCATTCAGGTTGAAGATCATTTGAGGATCTTTTATTTGACAGGTCGTGGATCTAAAACAGACTCTCGGATCATAAGTTATCTCTGTTAATGTGAGTCCAATGTTTTTGTCTCTTTATGACGGTTTTGACGGGTTTTAACGGTTGCTCCATTTATTACTGTTTATTAGGGTTTCCATGACTTGTAATCTTTATCATCGGTTTTTTGTGTGTTATTATGGTGATTATGTTGAATTATTAAGGCGTTTTCCAGAGTTATCACAAGTTTTCTTGCGATCTCATTCTTTCTAATGCCTCATTCTTCATATGTTTCTCCATCCTTTTTCTTGTGTTTTCATGATTTTTCATCCCTTATCACGTCTTTTCATACTTTTTCATGTGTTTCCTTTATTATTTGTTATTTATTATTTATAATATACTTTAATTTATTTATAATCTTTTATTTGTAACTGGTTATTTATTATTTATTATTTATTATTTATATTTATTTATTATTTATTATGTATATTTACTTATTATTTATTCTTTATAATTTATAATTTATTATTTATTATTTATTATTTATTATTTATTATTTATTATTTATTATTTATTATTACTAATAAAAAAATATTATTAATATTAATAATATTTGTTACTGGTTATTTATTATTTATTATTTATTATTTATTATTTATTATTAATATTTATTATTTATATTTATTATTTATATTTATTTTTTATATTTATTTTTTATATTTATTATTTATAATTTATTTATTATTTATAATTTATATTTATTTATTATTTATATTTATTTATGGTTTATTATTTATATTTATTTATTATTTATTACTTATATTTATTTCTTATTTTTTATTTATTATTTATATTTATTTATTATTTATTATTTATTATCTATTATTTATTATTTATTATTTGTTATTTATTATTTATTATTTATTATTTATTATTTATATGTATTATTTATATTTATTATTATATTTATTATTTATATTTATTATTTATGTATGATTTATTTATTATTTATTATTTATTATTTATATTTATTTATTATTTATATTTACTTATTATTTATATTTATTATTTATATTTATGGTTTATATTTATTATTTATTGTTTATATTTATTTATTATTAATATTTATTTATTATTTACTATTTATATTAATTTATTATTTATTATTTATTATTTATATTTATTATTTATATTTATTATTTATATTTATTATTTAGTATTTAGTATTTAGTATTTAGTATTTAGTATTTTTTATTTTTTATTTTTTATTTTTTATTTTTTATTTTTTATTTATTATTTATTATTTATTATTTATTATTTATTATTTATTTAGTATTTATTATTTATATTTACTTATTATTTATTGTTTATATTTATTTGTTATTTATTATTTAATATTTATTATTTATTATTTATTTATTATTGATATTTATTTATCATTTATATTTATTTATTATTTATATTTATTTATTATTTATATTTATTTATTTTTTATTTTTTATTTTTTATTTTTTATTTTTTATTATTTATTATTTATTATTTATTATTTATTATTTTTTATTTTTTATTTATTATTTATTATTTATATTTATTTATTATTTATATTTATTTATTATTTGTATTTATTTATTATATTTATTTATTTATTATTTATATTTATTATTTATTATTTATTATTTATTATTTATTATTTATTATTTATTATTTATTATTTAGATTTATTTATTATTTATTATTTATTAATTATATTTATTAATTATTTATTTTTATTTATTACTTATTACTTATTATTTACTATTTATATTTATTTATTATTTATTATTTATTATTTATTATTTGTTTATTATTTATTATTTTTATTTATTTATTATTTATTATTTTTATTTATTTATTATTGATTATTGATTATTTATATTAATTTAATATTTAATATTTATTATTTATTATTTATATTTATTTATTTATTATTTAATTATTATTTATTATTTATTATTTATTATTTATTATTTATTATTTATTATTTATTATTTATTATTTATTATTTATTATTTATTATTTATTATTTATTATTTATTATTTATATCTGTTATTTATTTATTATTTATTATTTATTATTTATTATTTATATCTATTGTGTATTTATTATTTATTATTTATTATTCATTATTTATTATTTGTTATTTATTATTTATTATTTATTATTTATTATTTATATTTATTATTTATATTTATTTATATTTATTTATTATTTATTATTTATATTTATTTATTATTTACTATTTATATTTATTTATTATTGATTATTTATATTTATTTATTATTTATTATTTATTATTTATTTATTATTTATTTATTATTTATTATTTATATATAATTTTTATTTGTTGTTTATATTTATTTATTATTTGTTATTTATATTTATTTTTTATTTATTTTTTATTTTTTATTATTTCTTATTTCTTATTCCTTATTTATTATTCATTATTCATTATTCATTATTTATTATTATTAGGTTTATATCTATTATTTATGTATTATTTGTTTTTTCAATTAATATATATAAGTATATTAAATTCTGTTTATTAACCACATGGTGAGCTTGCTGGAGTGGTAAAGTCTTTGAAAATATGCAAGAGGTTAGGGGTTCAAATCTCACCAAACGCAGAAAATGCCGCGCGCGAAAATATGCAAGAGGTTAGCGGTTTAAACTGCCGCTAAAAAGCCGCCGCGAAACGTTCTGCGACAGTTTTGAAAACCGCCGCGAATATTTTCCCGATGCACGATTTCTCGGCGGTTTTTCAAAACCGCCGCCAAATGCCTTTTTTGCCGTAGTGCCATATGAAAAGTGATTTCAAATTGTTGATGAATTTGAAATATTTCAAAGAATTAATGGTTAAATTTTTCAATGATGAATCTCTCAAAATCATTGGTGTGGAATCTTCTCTTTTTGGGGAATAAAATTTTAAATCCATGAAATCATTTTTTTAATGTGTTGAAGCACTATATATTAAGTGTTTCAGAACTGGGTGAGGAAGTAAATAATGTTGTTTCTATGAAATAAGGGTTTATTGTAAAAAGAGACGATGGTGGAAAAATGGTTACAAAAGGTCAATGAAATAAATGAATATTTTTTTCAAGTTGGTGAAGTACATAATTCATGTTAGTTAGGTGTTATAAAATAAAATTAATTGTGAAATAAAATTTTGGGACATATTTTTTAGATAAAAATAAAAAATTTATCAAAGAGTGATAATGTTTGTCGTATTCTTAATATGTCAATTATAAGTTATTGGTGTTGTATAATATTTAAAAAAGGAATGATTACAAACTATATGCATAAGAAAGTTGTATTCATTCTAGTTGAACCCTAGAACATATTCATTCTAATATTGCAATATAATAAGAAAAAAATCAACTAATATATATAAGTACTTCAATTCATTCATTGATGAATTTACTCTCATTACTTTTGTTTTGTATTTAAACACAAGTCATATGATTTGATGATTTTTAAATGTTTCATGAGAAATGTTGAGAAGGAATTAATAGTTATAGGATTAATAGAACCATGTGGAGGTGGCCGATATATTAAAATCTATTTCATTAGTCATTTCTTAATACAAAGAGAGTGGATCCTACACATCAAATTTATAAGTAATTAATTTAATGTTTAGATAAATAAATAATTGGGTTTTTGAACTTTCTTCATTTGTGAATATTGATCATCAAAAAATAACCTTTTGGATTACCTATGTTGTTTTGTGAGGATCCAAGGATAGAATCCCTCTAGTAGTGATACACATGTGCCTCTATGATCTCTGAAAAACACTACTCGATCTTCAGGTGACTGCACTATGATTTAAATTTCATTCATTTTTTTGGTTCTTGATTGCATGTTATTTGGTTGTGAAGAAATCTCTCGTGAACACATCGTTCTTGAGAGGGAGAGAGAAAAATGAGTTGTGAGAGAGTTCATTGTGATAAACAATTCTATATTCTCATTTTTTGATTATCTACACAACAAACATAGCTACATATTTATAGAGTTGGGATTTAAGTTACAATATTATTTAATTTCATACCATCAATTAAATGACATTTATTTCCTTTAAAGAATACCATTACTCATAATAATAATTATATAATTTTACATTATTGGTGTGGTCTAACATGGACAATAACAAATATTATATAATACTATTTTTAATAAATTTTTTCCTCAGAAATTTTTTTGGGACTACTCAAACTCCTCTACCTTTTATTGAACAAAGGAATAAATATTTTATTCATAAACAAATGTTTTATTAAATATCCGGTGAAAAAATATTTACTAAAATATTAAATAAATAAAATAAATATTTTATTCACAAACTGGTTTATAAATATTCTTTTAATTTATGCGATCAATATAATATGTATAAAATAATTCCTTGGACTTGAGAATAATATTTATTCCATTAATTAAAAATAAGTAGAATTTAATTGAGATCAATAAAAACACATAGTGTGTGATCCTCTAGGACACTTTTTCATTAGGATTATGATGGATTTCCTAAATTACAAGATTACGGTTGAAAAAATAGTCACGTTACCTAAGAGAAAAAAAATAAATGTCACAACATCAAAAACCACATATGAACTCTCACTGTGTAATATAATCCCTTTTTCACTATGTATCATCAAGAAGGTTACCTATATGTGAAACTAACCAATATTTCAAAACAAACATTTCGTTACATAATGGAAATATAATTTAATGAGATGGTTCCATTCCCACCAAAGGATTGAGATATTAGCTTCCATAAATATGGTAGGGGTAAATCCATCCATGCCATGTTCATTAATGAATTGTCACTCATGACGCACCCACCATATCGAACTTCTCCTAGAACTATTATCATCATGGTTGACAAAATACATCTATGTACATGACTTGTAACATGCTTTAAAAATAAACCTAAATTCTAAGGACCATCACTAACGATTATAGATAGTAATATCTGATTACAAAAAAACATGCAGAATTTCTACTAGCAGGTATGTTTTCATAATATCCCATTTTTGAGATTACCAAGTGTGAACTTCATTTGTAGAATCATTATCAACATTTGTGTACTCGCACTATAAAGTCTACGTACTATGTGTTCCATTATAGTATGCCATCCTACTGCATAACATTATTTGAGAATATCATCATATCACATCAAGGTTCTCATAATTATGTGGAACTTCTATGACTATATCAATGCGAGGTATAGTCTAGTAAATTATTACAATAGATTTATGTAAAACAACAATAAATATGTAAAAAAAAGTTTTATTATTATTCAATACATCGAATATACATGTAATTTTATTTTAAAAAGTTGGTCCTGAGACACAAACTCCAAAAAACTCCTACAAGGAGAAGACCGAAATGCATGCGACCGTCAGTCCGGTTGACCTCAAATGATATAAATGATTATTCAATGTTACTGATTTAGTCTAGGTGATATCAGTATGTATTTTTTGGAAATACTACCCACTATAACTTTAACTATCTAATAGAATCCCTTAATATATGATACTTTTGAAGTATATTCTTCGTCTGTTGATGTGACCGTGTCTCTTTTGCAACAACCACCAGTTTAGTATTATCATAATAGATTATGATAGGATCATTACTTATAGATATCAAATCAAGCTATTGGATGAATTTTTTCATCAATACTACTTCTTTAGATACCTCAGAAGCCACAATGCCCTCAGACTCTACTGTTGAATCTAAAATTACAACCTATATTGAGTTCTTCTAACTCACAAAACCTCCAATTAAAGTGAATATATATACCTTTAGTGAATTCTTGTCATCTTGATTGGTTTTGAAACTAGAATATTCATATCATCTGATTACTAGTTACTCATGACCTCTATAAACTAGGAATTTATACTTTGTATGCCTCAAATACTTAAGGATAGTCCTAACCACCATCTAATGGGGATCACCTGGATCAGCTTGATATCATCCTTCCACACTTGATGTGTAGGTGACATCTAGCCTAGTACATATCATATCATACGAACCTAAACTAATCATTGATTCATATGTAATGCTTTTCATTATGTTTCATTCTCCATGTGTCTGAGGAGACAGTTTCTTACAAAGATGAATTCCATGTGATGTTAGAAACAATCCCCTCTTTGATTTTTTTAATAATGAATCTCTTCAAAATATGTTCTGTGTATATACTTTGACTTAGTCCAAGCAACATCTTGGATATATCACTATGTATCTTGATCTTAATAATATACTTTTCCTCTCCCCATTCCTTCATATAGAATTATTTATTCAACCATTACTTAATATACCTTAAAATCGGTATTTTTTCCAATGAGTAATATGTCATCAATATATAATATTATGAAAATGAATTTACTCCCACTAAATATTTTATAGACACATGGATCACATTCATTATTTATGAACCCAAATTCCATTATGGCCTCATAAAAATGCATTTCCCATGACATGGATTCTTTCTGTAATCTATAAATGGATCCTTTAAACTTTTATACATTGTTTTCATCCTTTGGAGTCACAAATCTTGTTGGCTATTTCATAAAGAAATCATCTAGAAGGTTCCCGTTTTGAAATCCATTTTTAAAACCATATAATCATTGTAATCCATAGTTTCAAGTAGAATTTGGATGGTTTTTATCATTGTAACTAGTGAAAAGGTTTCTCATAGACAATTCCTTGATGCTGTTTAAACCCTTTTGAAACCAGCCTCTTCTAATAAATTGTAAATTGTTCTTCCCTTTGTCGTTTCTTCTTGAATACACATTTTTCACCAATGGTATTTACATATACTAGATGGTCTACCAATATTCATACTTAGTTTTGGTACATGGAATAAAATTCAGAATTCATGGATTCTTTCCCCATGGAATCATCTATTCTAGTTACTTCTTCCTTGCAGTTTAGAGGATCATTATTATCAATTAATAATGAGTCACTATCCTCGTAGTCAATAAAAACATATTGTTATTGTTCTCTAACCTATCTACTAATCCTACAAAGTAATTTTGTCACTATAAAAATTCATTCATCCTTGGAGATTATTTGAATTTGTTCTTGTGCCAACTCTTGTGTATCTTGATCTTGTACTTCATGAAAGTCTATATTCCTCACTCTATATCTTTTAGGGATAAGATATTCCCCATAAAATTTTGGATGTCTATAAAACACAACTTTTTTTCTGATGAATTTTATATGTAGTATACCTTTTTTTGTTTTGGATATCCCACAAATATGCACTTTTTACCCCAAGGTACAAGCTTCTTACAAGGATAGGATTTAACAAATTATTTTCAACCCCATAGATGTATATAAGTCGTCAAAATTTTCTTTCCAGTCCATAATTAGAATGGTATACCATCCCATTCATTAGTTGTAACTCAGTTTAGTATGTATGTATTTGTTTGAAATGTATATCCCCAATAGAATAATGGAAGAATTGCATACATCATCATTTTTCTCACCATGTCCAAAAATGTTAGGTTCCTCCTTTTTCTTAAACGATTTCATTAAGGTGTACAATAAGGAGTGAGTTGAAATAAAATCCCACACTCTGATAAATAATCAATTAATTCGTGAGTAAGATATCTTCCACCACGTTCTTAGTGATGTGTCTTAATATTCATAGCAAGATAGTTCTCAAATTCATTCTTATATTCCATGAATTTATCAAAATATAAAAACTTATACCTCATTATGTAAAAATATTCATAAATACTAAAATAGTTATAAATTTTGTGATGTATGAGTACACACATTTTATTTGAATAAGAAATGGTCCACACACATCAGTATATACTAATTCATGAATCTCTGTAGCCCTTTAACCTACCCCACTAAATTAGGGTTTGGTTCTTTTTCCTTCTAAACATGTTTGACATACACCAAGTTGTTTTAGTTCAAAATAATCAAAATATCAATCTTGTTTTAATTTAGTTAAGATGTTTTCATTTTCATGACCCAGCCAGTGATTCAAATGTTGGGTTTGGTGTGAGTCATGTGAAGTAACCTCATTATCCCTTGCAATTATTTGGTTCGAATAATCCAATAAATAAATATCATTACTTAAATATTCCTTATCATAAAAATTATATCTTTATAAAATTAGAAACATATATTACCAAATTGGAAAATAAATCCATCTATATCAAGTCTGGATTTATAAATAATATTTTTTGTAACTGAAGTCAAATAATAACAACCATTTAAAACCATGATCATTCTGATCAACAATGTGAGGTGGTATTACCTTATAGTTGTTGCTGCATGTTTAGATCTATGGGATTCTCTAAGATCTGCCTATTCAATGTAAATATTTCTATATATAATTTGTTCCTATATTTTAATACATATGTGAGCTCCATAATCTATTTCTAATACCAAATTTTTAGAAGTAGATAAATTGAACACGATAAAAAACAAAATTGAAGCTTCCCTATCATATATTTATTAGTGTAATTTTTCTTTTAGTTTCCCTTCTTGTGACATGTGAAATAAAGAGCATCATATTCTCTTTATTTCCCCATGATATTCCACTTCTTTAAAGGGTTTGAATATGATTTTGGATTAAATATATTTCTGTTCCATTTCTATTTGTTCTCCATTATGAAAATGTTTTTTCACACATTGTATCCCTTTATAATTGGAAAATATTGTTAAAAAGATATTTACGAGACTTCCCAATGTTATCCATATTAAAATTCACAAAAAAAATATATAGAATATCTAAAGGAGTTAATCAGAAAATGAGGTTGGTTCGTAGTTATTCAAAGATTTTAAGCCCTACCTCCTCTAGGTGTTCAACGTAGAAAAATAGAATTACTATGTGAGGCCCATCTATGGAACCCTCTATAAGATTTATCTAAAATAACACCTTGTGAATCTCAAACAGTTCATGTCTTGATCTCTCCTAGTAAAGACCAAAGTGGTCTTCAAGCATGCAATATTTATCCATGTTTTCATGAGACATCATTTGATCACTAAAAATTGATGAATGAATCAAACATTGAACCTTGACCACATCATTCATTTTTACTCAGAGGCGAGTAACGTTCCATCACTCACCTTTTTATAAAAAAGATAAGGCTTTGAGGATTTTAGCACGTAATATTTCCATTTATGGTGTAGCACACCCTGAAAAAAACGTAACCACTCATGGAAGTTATTGCCAGTTATGAGGTTATTTATATTCAATATTGATCATCAGGATAGTGTGGATGATAATTTTTTAATTTTATTAAACAATTAAAAAGATAATGTTATTATTATTTTTCTTTATTACAAAAAAAATTGACATATAATAAATAATTTTATTTATTTATTAAATCTACTACCGTTTTATTATGTCTTAAGAGCCCTCACCATTAAAATAGGATTGTATAGTTTCTCCAAAATTATATTGGAATGGATCACCATTACATTTTTTAATGAAACATACTATGGCCATGAAATCCATAATAATGTAATTAGGTAGGTGGTCCTTCCAACTATGGACTTACATCCCCTTGATTCATTGAGTTTATTCCCCTATCTTGAAAACTTGACATGGATTTACTCAACACATTCCACTAAACATGTATTGAATATACAATGGCCATTAAACTCAATACAGTTTCAGTTAAGTCAACCCATAAATCAAAGGATAACACCATGATAAAAGTAAGTGTCCCGTCATTGGCCATGTACTATACTTATTTCTAGGGTTTTATTCCAAATAATGAAATAGAATGCATAGTCTTCCATAATATTTATCTGAGGGATTTGAATTTTTTAGTAATAAATTTTATCTTGTTTTATCCTATATATGTGTTTTCAATATTATTTCAATGTTACTTATTTAAATAAGCATGTTGGAAAAAACATTTCTGCCTAATTCATTTGATTAATTTCTATATTTTCACTTTAATTTATTTGTTTATGTGATCACTACCTTGCATCCATGAAATATATAATTTTTAAAGATAGAAATAAATAATTAATTAATTAACTCATTAATGAGATTTATCTATTAATTAATATAATGAAAAGTCATTAAAAAAACCTTTGACCAAAGGTAAAAAACATTTGTTGTCAGTTTTGGCACTTATTAGAGAATTCCAGCTTTCCACATGTGTTTCAACTGGGTTTGTTTCATTATTGTTCTACCGCAAACCGCCTCTATGCAACTTGGGATTCCCCATTAATTAAAAATATTTATCTCTCAAGTATGTGAGGTGACCCAAAGGATTGGTTAAAGAGTATTACATCAATATCCTTGGACACACCTATCCAACATAATAATGGAGGGAGGAATGAATCATATACCATTATTTAATTTAATATTAAATAATTCAATAAATATGCAATATATTAAATTAAGACATTAAAAACAAAAAATGGCATTAGTCAAGCTTATGAACAATCCAACATGCAACGAATACACTACAGTAAATGGATGTCATTCATTTCATTGTTCATTATTTTATTATTTAAGATATGTTCACTTAAATTAATTAATTCATTAACTAATTAATAAATTCTCTTTCATATTTAATGATAATCCGTTCTTGGTTGGACATACTCATCACTAATGGAATTCGTGGAAATAAATTAGAAAAATTTATAAGAACATATTAATTATATTAAATTTATTGAGCATTTAAAAAGTACTTAAATCCATTATGAAATTTTCAAACACACGAAGGTGTTCCAATCTTTAAAATCAATGGTTTAATGCTATAATATTAAGATTTACTGCAATTCCATTTTTTCCATTAATAGGAGTCTGAATGGAGGGTAAATGAAGCTACAAGTCATGTACCTCGATTGGAATATATCAATGTCACATGCCTGGGGATTTGGCATGTTAACATTGGAGGACTACATAGTGTGTACATGATAGCTACAAAACTTGTATATGCTTTCCTTGTAACTGGTTGGCCCAATCTACATGTGGTGTACAACAAAATTACCTTATGAAATTAATTTATCTATGATTCTAGATAGAATACACATGGTTATATGACATGTGCTTAGGATACAGACCCGTGTAACCTAGTTCTACCAGCCGAAGATTCGACACTTCCCAATGACATGTCCAATCGTTCATTATTTTTTTATAACCCTTAAAGAAAATGATCTTCTGAAATAACATGATTAATATATAAATAACATGTTAATTCAAATTTAATTAAAGAATGAATAACTTCAAATGAAAACCTAACCACAATTGAATATAGACTAATAATAAAATAAATTATTATAAATTTAAATGTGACCACTCTGATTCAACGTAATTGTTCTTGATGCAATGAAAGCATGAAACAATGGAAGATATATTAAGATTTATTTCAATAATCATTCCTAATACCTAGATCCAGGATATTACATGTCAAATTTATAATTAATTTACTTAATATTTGATGAAATAAATACCTTGTCTTGGGAACATTCTTCATTGGTAAATATTGATCAAATAAAAAGACCATTTTGGATTTCCTTCATTGTGCTATGAGGATCAAAGGATATAATCCCCCTAGAAGTGATCCACACATGATCCTATGATCTCTGAGAAACACCACTCAATCTCATAGTGCAATCACGTCAATTTGAATGTCTTATGTTGATCATTACAGATTTCTCATTCTTTAGTGAGGATGAAATATCTATTTTACTTCTCAATCTTGAGAGGTAGATTTATGGAGGAGATGAAAGAGAATTATTTTTTCCCAACAGTTCTATATTCTTAATTTTTGATTAGGTACATAATATACAAAGCCGCCTATTTTTTTGAGTTAGTATTTATGATAAAATATTATTTAATTTCATACCGGTCATTAAATAAAATTTATTACCTTTAATCTCATTCCTCATCATAATAATTATATAATTATTATTTTTTGGTGTGCATCGACTTACACAATAAAAAATATTATATAACGGATTTTTTAATTAATATATGTCACCAGAATCAGTATTGGTCTATTCCAACTCATCTAGCAATTATTAAACAACCAAATAATTATTTTATTCACAAATAAATATTTTATTCACAATCTAGTGAATAAATATTTATTAAAATATTCAAAAAATCAAATAAATATAGTATTGACTAGAAAATGAAAACATATGTATTTTATTTATTAAATTAATAAAACATGAGTAAAATTGTTCTTTGAACTTGAGAATAAGATTTATTACAATAATTAAACTCCAATAGAATTTAATTGAGGTCAATATAAACACTTAGTGTTTGACCCTCCGGGATTTTTTTGTTTTTCATTTGTCAGGTTTTCCTAAAGTCTAGCACTACTATTTAACAATGGGTCAAGGCACCCAAGATAAAGAACTTAACATTATAACTCAAACAATCACATACAAATCCTCACTATATAATATAATTTCATTGTTAAAATATATCATAAAGTATGTTGCAAATCCTTGTCATGAACCTATATGCTCGATATGTATTACTTTGACAACGTGAAATAACACGTTGTTACACCATAGACATATAATTTCATATAATGGTTCTTTTACAATAAAATAGATGAGATATTATCTTCTATTGATATGAAAGGAGAAGCTTTTTCTACTCCTTATTCATTACTAACATGTCCCTCGTCACACGCCAAATGTATCTAACTTCTCCATGACCTGTAATCATCATGTTTTAAAAAATACGTCTATGTATGTGACTTTTAACATGAATTAATAGAAATATTAAAGTTTAATGACCATCACAATGCTCATAGATATGAATATAAAAGGACACAAAAATCTTTGTACTTACTTCTTGTGGTTTTATTATTATAATCTCCCATATTGGATTTTTCCATGTGCAAACATCATGAGAAGAATACACATCTTCATATGAGTACTCACATGTAAATATCTATGTACTATGTTTTCTATCATAGTATGTTATCCAATAGTGGAACATTATCTGAGAATATCCTCATATAATATCAAGGTTATAATCATAGAGGGTAACAACTGCAACTTTATCAATGATACATATTCTCTAAGACTTTATTTCATTAGATTCATGAAGAAAAACAAACAATATCTAATAATATGTTTTGTTAATATTCGATACATAAAATATATATGCAATCAATGTATAAAAAGTTGGTATTATGGCACAAAATCTAGTAGGAATTTGGGAATTATTTGAATAATTCATTAGTTGATAATGGTGGTGAATATATGAATGAAGATTTAAAAAGTTATCTTGAAAACATGGGATTCATAATGAGTTCATCACACCATACACACCATAATAAAAAAAATTTATTTTAAAAAATAATAGATTTTTTGTTTAAATGGGGAATACACTATTATTTAAACATCATATTTATTATTACATTTAGAGGAAATATATGAACACAAATTATTATATTTAGAATTAGTGTTTCGAAAAACCATGTGTTGATATGAGTACCTATGAATTTTTTATGATATAACACCAATTTGTAAATAATTATGAGTTTTTGGGAGTCCCTGTGTCATAAAAAACAAGTGTAAAATTTGTGTAATTTTTATCTGAGTGGTGAATATGGAATCATTTGTGGCTTTTTTTAATGGAATAGGATATATATGTTTCAACAAATAGATAAGAATAATTTTTTATTCTCTTGATGTAAATGTTCTGAAAAAAAGTTAAGGAATATGATTAAAAAATACAACCATATGAAGAGGATGAAATTGTTGTTGTTATGAAAATTAAAAAGGATACCAATTAATATGGTACAAGATATATGGAAGAATCAAACATAGCCATATCCGGTGATGAGGAATAATTTTAAACATCTCATTATATGTTGAGAAATTGAGTGGAATCTCAAAACATAATTAGTGATCAATAACTAAATGTTCAAACACAAAAGAACATAAAAAAGTTTCTTCAAATACAACCTTTTATTCAAAATATGATTGAAAATATGTTAATTATGCTTTCGGTAATCTGAAATTGATTAATGTTATGAATAATGAGTTGGATCAGGTTTAGATGAAAGATACATGGTAACTTGTTTATAAAAAAATTATTTTTTGTTATTATAGTGTGAATGTTCTGGAACATGTTTAATGAATATGGTGAAGTGATATGAAACCAATCATAGTTAGTTCGAAATGGTTACATGCACATTGAAGATATTTATTTGTATGAGTCTTTTTTCATTAGTGTAAAGGATAAAAACAATTATAATCTTTCGTGAAATTTCAATTCCATGAAATTATAAAAAAATTTAGATAGATGAGTGGATGGATTTTTTTAAATAGAGAACACGATGAAGTATTTTATATTGAACAATCACATGGGTTTTTTATTAGGATGGATTAAATTTATGTGTGATGTTTGAAGAAATTCATGTATGAGATAAATCTAGTTCTATGTGCATGGAAACCCAAAATTGATACCTGACTGAGGAAGATAAATTTTAAGAAATAATTGTTGATTGTAATATGTAATCAAATAATGTCAAGAGATTTAACTCATTGTTATTTTTTATGTTGATTGAAATATTTTTGTTGGGAATGATGAAATACCTTGTGAAACGTTTTCTAATAAAATGAAAAAGTTGTTTGATATGTCCATTATTGATGAAATGAAATATTTCATGGGTTACAAGTCACATAAAAGAAAAAATTGGTCACTATTTGTCAAGAATATTATGTTAATAATCATCTTAATAAGTCTCTTATGGAGAATTTGAAACCTATTTACACAGTTATTTATATGGGATCCATGTTGTATAAATATGTATAAGGTATTTCATTTGAATCAAAAGAGTTTCAAAAGTTGATGGGATATTTTTTGAGTCTGGTGGCCTCAAGAACATAAATTGATTATGTTGTTACCCTATGTACAAGATTCAAATGTACACTAAAATAATCACCTATTCTTGATGAAAAAGAGAATTATAAAATATATTAAAGTCATAATAGATTTCATAAAAAAAAGTATGATAGCTCAAAAAGACATGATTTTTTTCTATATAGATGCTGATTTGGTAGGATGTTTTCATAATATAATATCTATATCTGGTAATGCTTTATTTGAAGGAAATTTTTTTATGTTGGAATAAAAAGAAAAAAATTAGTAACTCTTAGCATAGATGAGATAAGTATATTTATACCACTCATGATGCAATCCATGTTTTGTTAGGGAGGACTCGATTGGAATACATACATGTTGACGTGATGTTACCTCTGCTCTTGGGGTTTGATAATCAAAGTGCAATAAGCAATATAAGAAAACTGGTAAAAAATTATCATTCAAAACATATTGCAATAAAATATCTTTTCATAAAATTTCTTCTTTATAAAAATGAACTCAAGATGGATCATGTTACTATAACACAAAAAATTGCTGATATTTTCACAAAACCATTACCAAAGGAGGCATTTTTCAATCTGAGATTGAACATGGGTGTCCAACAACTTTCTCTCCAAGGATTAGGTATATGTTTTTATCCCCTCTTCCATTTTGTATTTGAACACTACATTCAAAGGGGGAGAAACATGATTTTTCCTAAATCAATCCATTTATATGTGACAAACCATTCAAGAAAGCATGTATATAGGTGGAGTTGTGGGTAATTTGTAATTTCATCATTTATGTATGTGAACTATAATGACAATTTATTGATGTGTGTAAGAAACATGTATTTATTGGAATGTGAAGGATGTAATGAACTATAAAACACGATGAATAATAAGTTTTTATAGTTCAATATTCATTGAATGTTGAAAATGTTTTGTAAGTCCCTAATTTTTGATAACATGGTTTTTTTAGTATATAATTCTTGTTTCCTACAATGATTTCACTCACGTAAGACTATAATTTTTATTATTAAACCATTTCATGATGTTACAAAGTTAAATGATTTATGAACCTTTGTTAAAAGAGAAATGAAAATGGGAGATTTCTGAGACCAGGTTGGATCAAAGTAATAGGTCGATTACATCTGCCACCGTGGAACACAACACAAGGAAGAAAAATGTAGTAAATCACTATTTGATGTACTAATAGGTTGGAAGTGTTATTGAAATGCTGGAACATGTTTATTGAAATTGTTTTATCATTTTTTCAGAAAAATAAATCACCTTAATTTATATGTATTGGTTATCAGATGAATGAGGTGCTAAAATCAATTTATCGATGCTAATCTCTTAACAAAATCTATCAAATTCTGTTTTATACTATCATATTTTTTAATGAAATAATTTTTTTCAAGCTCACATTATGTCCCAAATGATGTTGTCGATATGAATAAATAAATTTATCAGATTATAAATGTCTCAATAAAATATTTGATGATGCATTACTTTTATTAAATATTCCAACATAATGAGTAAATCAAAACTTATGATCCAATCCATTTAATAGAATGGTGTAAAAAATGTTTTTAATGTCTAATGATTATATAGATATCCTGATGTTCCAAAGTTAATGGGGATGTCATTATACAAGCAAGAGTTTTTGCTAGAAGAGTGTTTGTGATGTTGATGTCGTTTAGCCATAGATCATCACTATAAGAAATACATGATGAAGAATTTTTATAAAGGATGGGATGCCTGAATGAGATAAAGCTATTTTTTTCTAAAATGTTTAATAGACCAATAAATTAGACTAAATAAACCATCAAACTATCTAATTCACATTAACGAATCTATTCAGTGGATCCAACATCAGTTGTAGAGAATCTAGAATAATGTAGTAACTGCATTAAATTGTCCATCAGACATGGTATGCCATCGATCTATTTGAGGAGTTATAACACTGATCAATAAGATTCAGTGTTCGTATAAAAAGTCATCAAATACAGAGTTCTAATAGAGGATGAATGGTTAACAATTTAAGAGTTATTGGAATAAAACAATCAAATGATAATCAACAATGTAGTTAACCATTTTTATATATCAAATTAAACTTTGGTTTTATTCATTTGGGTTAATAGAAAAAGAATTCATTCTTTGTTGTCACATGGTTTAAGATTCATTGGATATATGTTGACACCGATACATTATATGGAAGTAGAGACTAATTCAGTAAACATTGTCTAACACTGATAAGTAAATAGATGTTGTACTTCATCTAAAATTTATATAAGAGATTTGAACTATTTAAGAAAAGGATATCTGTTTGGGGACTTTTTTAAAAGTGATTTCAATGGGGTTTCAATGTAGGAATAAGTTATACCAATGTTTATAGAAGAACTATTTCACTTTATTATGTCAGTGTGTGTCTTCTAGTATGAATCTATAAAATTATAATCCATTCATCTTTCAATGGATATGAAGCATCATAATAAGGAGTTATTAGTTTAAAATATGTTTCATCATAATGAATAAAAGTATCACATATAAATATGTACCATTGTGAGGAATGGTTTCAAAAGTTTTAAGCAAACTGATGTTCTAGGAAGATTTATGAAATTTCTAAAAGAATTAAGAAGAGTTGAGAAGTGCTGAAAATTTAAAATATGAGATCGAAATAAAATTCATATTCAAGTTTCTATAAATTCTTTTAACTGTGAAAGTGAAATTTGTCCCCTAACCAATCATCTCCTAGAAATCCTAATGATATAAGGATGTATATTGTACTTTCTAATGATGGATACCCTATTCATGTGCAGGTGAAAGAGAAAGAGTGTTGAATGTTTTTAGGCTAAGGAAGTTCCATGATAGAGATTTCTTGATGAATTTTTCTGGATTGAAGAAGAAGAAGAAGAAATAGGTTATTAGATCTAACAAATCCATAAAAATAATACTTCTTAGGAAAGAAATAAGTACATGGAAATTGTTTCAAAAGAATATTTTCTTATCTATTTTCAAGACTATCAAATCTAACTAAGAAATCTGACTAATCAATGTGAAGATAAAAAGTGATGTTCTTACCTGCTTCTAGGTAGGAAAGTGATGAATTATGTTTTGAATAATTCAATAGTGGAAGTTGATAAGGTAGCACATTATCCTATTTGAAACCAACTGGTGATCATTTCATAACTCCCAAAACTATTGTACATCATTCATTCGAAAAACTCACATTCACTATTGTATTAATCATAGTCCTACACAAGTGTAAGGTTATTTACTACTCATTTTTTCACACAAAATTGTTGTTTTTTAGTTGATTTTTGGGTATCATATTATTTCTCAATAAATTCAAGGACTAGATACTCTTTTTGAGAAATGAACATTATAAATACTTGTGTTTATGTGGATGTCTGTATGTTTTTTATTTTCAAAAATGTGATAATTATTTAATAGGAGGTGAACTTTTTTATAAAAAAAAGATAACATAAAATAAATATATATCGATGATTCACCCCTCCCCTTCTTAGGGATACATTTATCCTAATTGGGCCTTTTCACTTTTAAGGATCCATATCCATTTCTATAAAACCATCTAAAAATCTAAAAATCATTTGAAATTAATTATTATAGATTCAAAAGCAACTAATGTTTTCATTGTCATTCTTTTAAAAGAAACAGACCTAGGATATGTGGTTGTCCCTCTTTCAATATTTTATGTATTCATGGTCAACATCGAAAAAGACTTTATAAATGAAATAAAAAACCATTTTCTTGCTGCCAAAGATGGAATGCATCCAAAATCCACTTCACCAGATGAAATATATCATCCCAAAACCTCATGATAGTTCACAGTCTATCACCAAACCAAAAAATGTTGTACCCCCATTTCTTGGACCCACCACTTGAAAATGAAATCATGAAAGCTTTCAATGCAATAAATACCTGTAGATCAACCACATGATTTTAGACTTATTAATTTAATTTAAACATCTACTCTGTGATATCTTATGATGGTCTTTGTTCAGTCTCCTCGTGATTTCTAGAAAACACCACAAATAAATATTTTTAATTATCCCATTTTCTTCTGAATATTTCATCAATCATACCATCATCAATCCCCTTCAATTAAACAAGGTACATTATGATGATATTTCTAAAACATCGCATATTTTATCTTTTTTGGAAATCAATGCCCACACTATTATGTCACTTTTATAATGAAGTTATGTTGTACAATTGTCCTAATAGAAAAAATAACCAATATTGGAAATGTTTTTATTTATTGGTGTCACCCCCTTCTTGAGAAAAAAATTCCACCTACTACTTCCGAATACTATTACTTTTTAGTTCTTTAAAATGACCATGGATTTCACATTCCATCCTTTCAACTATGAGATTTCAATTCCCATTCTATAACCTTAATATTATTGAAGTATGATTATCTTGAATGAATTAAAACCACCAAATGTATTATTTCAAAAATAATGAATTTTTTTGTTCACACTTTTGATAATCATGAGCCCCACCATGTGTATCACATTCCTTCACAAATCTTGAATAGTATTAGTAATTGATCATCAATTTTATCATCTTATGAACTATGACTTTTCATACATCTTACTTACATTTATTAGTTGATATAACCACTATATCTCTAATGATCCCAATTTATATGAAATAAACACCTACCCCCTATTAAAAATATTGAATGCTGAGAACCCTAGAGTCAAATAACATGACTCAAGTGGGGTGATGAACACTTAGATACTAATATATCCTCCCCCTTTTAGATAAAAAAACTTATCGAAATATCATAAAATAAAAACATGAATAATATACCTTTCGGTCTCACCAGTACTACTGGAATCTCCTTTCCCATTCTACAATTACTGATATAATACTGGGGAACCATTTTAATATCTTCATCTTGAACTTCTACAACCCAAATTAAATCAAGTGATTAACTTTGACATTGCTGTTGAAGCATTCTTTAGGGTCATGAAACAGTTAACCTGTTAGAACCTTATAAGAAATACATATGTTCTTGTTGTCATATTCTTTGGATCAGCTAATACATTATTTCTGGTGGACTAACATCAATAAAATATTACAATCTTTCTAGGATTAACAAACCATCATTCTCTATTGTTTGTATCCTCTAATTTTGAAATATCAATGTTGTCCTAACCCATTATAATGATATCATATATAAAAAATGAATCTCATTGAATCTAAAAAACATAATGAATCTTGTGTTATCTTCTAGAACTATTCAGTAGTCTTGTACCTGATTTTTGAATGTCGCACCAATATACAGAACATGCTATAAAAACCATCATCGAGGATTTTCGATATTCCTAGAATACTATAGTACCACTGATATCCTCTAAGTTAACACCCTTATAGAAATAAAATAATGTACCTGACAATAAGAAAAGAATAGTATTCCTATAATCTCTTCTTATGTGTCTTGATAAACTTCTCACAAGATGTGTTTACAAAAAAAATTTGATATCAATTGATGGGGAAATGCGTGACATTAATCACAGTATATACAACATATGATCACTACATCCCTAATAAATCAACCTAAAAAACATCTGGTCAAGACACACTAGTTGTTTTAGTGATCCTTCCTACTATTTTTTTGGTCATGTCAGTTCATTATATTCAACAGAAGCACAAAATAAATAAAATATTGTCACAAACACAATGAAAACCAGAGCACAACACGCACAATATTACAAGTTGATGGCCTTATCCCATCTAAAACCTACATTTCTAAAACTCAACCAAAAATAATCCACAATATTTGAGTTGTCTAGTGCATCAAACTCCATAGATATCTGAAGGAATGAAATCTATTTAGAACATTGATTTTATGGTAAGTATGATAGTAATTAGTCTAGATAACTCCCACTAAAATATTTTCTCAATGAAACCTAATCATGTGTAATCCTTTTTCCCACTACAATCCTTACTTGTTCTAATGTTTTAAGGATCACTCTCCTTTTCTGAAGAACATCCTCATACTCTGATGATCTTATAAAAGTAGTTTCCATAAAATCATAGTTTACCACTGACATTACTACCACCCCTTTATAAAGAAACATGTTCGGAATTTTGGTTTATCCCACTTACATTAATTGAAATTTTCATGGTTTATTTCCTAAATGAATTTATAGATGATAGAATAAATAGTCATCCCACTACCAAACATTGAGTACCTATCGAAGATACCACCACAACGAAAGTAGAACACCCATGAATATCAAAGTAATTTTCATACCAAGAATGGACACAAATATCTTATAACTATTTTTCTAGAACACACCACTTGAAAACCCCATCAGGAAGGCATTAAATAGAAAAAAAATCTAATGGATCCACCTTACTCTTCTATCATTTTTAATCTGTTTTTAACATCCACCATAAAATATCGTCTAATGTTCTTGGAACAGTCCCCTGATAGATATAGGAAAACATAACCTATATATCTTTAGAAAATTTTCTTTTCTTATTCTGAGTATATAATTTAAATGACAATCATAAAATTCCCTTAAATTCACCATGTTTCATCATGAAAAATATTGTGAAACTACAAAAAATTGCGCTTTGAGTATTGAAATTACCTACACTATTATACCACTTCATTAGTGAAAGAACATTTTCTAATGGCCCTACTTGGAGAAAAAACTACAACTATACATGTTATGATTCACCAATATCTCTCACCTTCTCGAGAAAAAACACCACCCACAACATTTGATGAATCTTGAATTGAATCACCTACTTGTGACCACTGGATTCACCCTCCCTCTCAACAATATGATTCAGACACCCATGATATAACCTCAATCATCCAAAAGAATACTTATCTGACATTTTATGCTCCTTCCAAGAATTTTCTACTGAAAACTATGATTTTTCATTCACACTTACCAAAACCATAATTCCATTGATGTGAATTTTTTTTCTAGAAAAAGCATAATCCTATGGATGTGTTTGATTTATTAAAATTTAATTTAATAATCGTTTCCCAAAACTAAGAGATAAGATCTTGTACATAAAATTTGTTAGTACCAAGATAATGAGGAAGGTAGTAGTTTTCATGTGTCATATTTTATTTTCACGGAAATTTTTAATGAAATAAAATTACCTTACTTTATATTTTGTGAAAATAATTTTAATGGTTCTTTTTAAAAGAATAATACATTTCCATTGTTCTATAAAGGGATAAGATCATAATGAGGTATTGATTGTTATCTAGAATGATATAATTAGACACATGGAGTATGTATCTTATTGGATGTAAATGTTGATTAGATTTACTCAATATTAGGAATGGATGATGTGATCGTTTCGTATTCTACATGACTACGATAAAAATAAATGTTACAATGATTATTTGATTTTTATTTCACAAAAATAATAATTTTATTCGAGAACTAGTGATGTAATATTTATGGATTAAAATGAAAAATAGGTATTCCAAATCCTACATAGATTAATCGTATCTAGGTGGAAGAGAAGAAAGAGATGATGCTAACTAAAAAGGAATCATACCAAGTACAATCATATCATGGAGGAGGAGGAGAAAAGGGGAGATGAATATCGTACCCAAAAAAAGTATACATAGCCTTATGATATTTAATTATATAATATAAAAAATAATCCTACCCATAATAATCATACCAGAAGGATCACACCCAGAATTATTATACCCATAAAATTGTACTCAGGATGTGAATGAAAGAAATATGCTATAATGAATGGGAAGTTGAGATACTTTCAAATTGACATATAATGATGTTGAAGCTATTCTCAAATGAATTTATAGTCATTAATAAAGTCATGATACATGAAAATTGTTGTGAATAAAAGTTGTTGATGTAAATGATATGAGGTCGATGAAAATTTTTATGAAAAACATCAAACAATAATGTAGTAAACCATTCAAAAAATGGTTGAATTACTTTGTGGGTTTCAACTAGGATAAGATCTATTTTAATAAAGTTAAATTTTTTTATTTATAACTAGGTCACGATAATTTGTGAAGAAGTAATAGTGGTTTGAAAAAGGATATTGCTAAATTAATTCTCAAAAGATAGAATGAAATTAAAATAAATGATTGTAATCAGAATTAAACTTGGTATCCATTTCATAGTACATTTATATTCAATTGATATAGATATTTGTATTGAATTAATTGGATTTAGATAAATGGACTCATGAATTGAAATTATACATGAAATTGAAATGAATTCCCAAAGAATAAGTAAAGATTATAGAATATTTGATAATAATCCAATAAAATTGACAAAGTAAAATGGAACTCGATATTTTAATGGAAATTATGAATAGGGTGAATTTGGTTAAAGAGGGAAATATTGGGATTCCTTCCAAATCCTCTTGTGGGTAACCTGAAAAAGTTGAAAAGTACATTATACATTTCTGATGACTGATGTACTATTCATAGAATAAAAAAGATAAGCTATGAGTATTTATAGAGAATAAGAGGTTTTTTATATTGAAATTATTGTTGAAATTTGTTCAATGGATTGAAGTGAAAGATAAGAGAAAAGATAAAATACATTGTATTCAACTGATCATTGTATTCAATGATTATCATAATCATCTAATTACCATATTTTACTTGTGAATCATATTCGGATGAACATTATATCAGGATGGATAAATAGATTCAAGAATTTCATACAGGGATTTCCAAACTGAGGAAGAATCATACATGAAAAATCATACTATGTTTTTCATA
Organism: Viscum album; assembly: GCA_963277665.1. Classification (NCBI taxonomy): domain Eukaryota; kingdom Viridiplantae; phylum Streptophyta; class Magnoliopsida; order Santalales; family Viscaceae; genus Viscum; species Viscum album. The sequence goes on from OY728126.1 coordinate 1,105,950,712, forward strand.
AAAAAAATTGAAGTAGAGTATATTAATATCTACAATATTGTAAAATAGTCATATTTATTGTACTTTGGATAATCATATTAGTAAAAATAAAATCTAGGAGAATTGTACAAGGAGGAATCATAATGGAAAGAATTGTACAAGGAAAATCAGATTGAGTTTTACTTAACAAAGTCTAATAAATTCATACCATCTACCGGGTATGAAATAGAAGAAATTTTTTAAATTGAATATAATTTTGAAATTGAAAATAAGAACAGGTAACATATTTCGTTAAATAGATTTTTTTACCCTATTTGTGTTATGAAGGAGAACACATACTTTTGGATTGTCTTCACGGTACTACCCATCTGAGAGGGTATATCCTACTCTTTGATATCGAGATATTTTTTCTATTATATTTTTTAGTATATTATCATTTCCATACCATATCAAGGATTTATATATTCTTATTTAATAGTTAACCTTATAAATACTTGTGTTCTTGTAGAAATGTGTATAAATTATTTTTAGCATGGAATAAAATATTTAATAGGAGGTGGAGGTTGTTTCAATCCAAAAGAAACATAAAAAATATATTAGTGATTCTCCCCTCCCCCTCTCAGTGATACAATTACACTAATTGGCACATACAACTAGTATCAGATATTGTTTCTCTTATTTTATTCATTAATGATGGATACTTTTAATCATTTGAACAATAAAGGTATTATGGTTTTTGATGGAAATAATTAACAGATATAGAAGGAGATAATGTTTCCATGTCATATGTCTATTGGATATGATGTTATTAAAGCTAGAAAAAATGTGTTTCCACATATTAATCTTATAGATCATGTTAAATTTGTTGATAAAAAGTATATATAGAACAATAGAAGGGCCAAGAATGCTATATTGTTATCAATTTTTGAAATTGACTTCCAATGAGTGAATGGTTTTACCAAAAAAAATGTATATGGGATAAAATGGATATCACTTATATAGGAAATACAAACGTGAAGATGGAAAAACCTAAAATTTGTATATTGATGTATTAAGACATGAATATTTCTGATATAAATCTATTGGGTAATTATTTACCAGAGAAAATGACATTGTAAGTACTATCAGATGTCTTCATAAAATTTATATGATTTTATAGTTATTGAAATGTTTTTTAAAATACTTCCTCACATGTTTGATGAAAACATTTTTTTAGTGGAAAATAGATATCCTGAAATAATATCTCTTGATAATTTTTTTAGCACTCACATAACTTATGAAATGGGAAGGGAAAAGATATGAAAAGACAAACTAAGAGATATAGAGAAATTTATTTAATTGATTCAATGAAATAAATTTCATATAATATTCTTATTAAAAATGAAGGTGGATAATCTGATTTTGAAGAAGTCATATGAAAAACAATTGATAATATTTTATTCTTTGTTTCTAAAAATGTGACAAGTGTTATGGGTAAATACAAAGGAAAATTCCCATGAATTGTTTTGAATGTGGAGCCTTTAGGAACATGGTTTCCAATTTTCTTCTATGAAAGAAATAAGAGGGTAGGGAAGAATAATAAATAAAGACATGAAGATCGTGGAAGACACGGGAAGATTATAAAAAAATGACAACCATAGGGAAATAAAGAATGTTGTTAAAAAAACAAAATAAGAAGTATATTTACTAAAGATGACTATGAAAAATACAGTTGTGTTGATTTCATAAAATCTGCAGTGTACAATATTGATTATACATTTATTTTAACATTAAATGATGAAGATTTTGGAAATAGTAGTTCTAATGAATACAAAACTAAACATGAAAATCATTTGAATGATGAGTTTAAAGAATGCATGAGAAAGATTAAAAGGATTAAAAATAAAAAAATGGCATAATGAATGTTCCTTAACAAGAAATCATGAATGTTTTTCTGATGAGGAAGCAAATATGGTAAATGATATTGAGATTTGAAGAAATATCTTGAAGAGGAAAAGAATATTAATAAGCATCTGGAGGTGAATTTGATTGAAACCGAAGACTATTTGGAACTTGTCCAATAAAAACATTCTAAATCTAAAATGAAAGGTACAGGTTTCAGAAACTATATCAATGAACTTGGGGAATATTATCGAGATGAAAATCTTATAAGGATAAAAAAATATATCATCAAAGGTTGAGATGATAAGTTAAATTGTTTTTGAAAAGAATAAAAATAGAATTTCATGTATGTTACCAAGGCCAGAAAAGTCAATAATTTAGAAGTCTTAAAAAACATTGATTCATAATATGTTTTGAAACAAGCTGAGGTCGAAAATGTTTTAAAAGTTTCGGGTTCTGATAAATCATAGATGAAATGGAGGAATATTACTGCAAATAGAATGGTTGGGGGATCAGTAATGAATGAGAAGAAGCTGTCTGAAAAACAAATTCATAGTTCTAATAAATATTGAAATTTTTTACTCAAATACTCATTCTATGTATATTTATATTATTTTGGTGTATTCATACATAAATAAATATTTTTTGGTCCAATCAACAAAAATACTATTATTCAATAGTTTATGAATGGAAGAGGATGAGGGGGAGTCAATTCCCTCAAAATATTTGGTCTGATAAGGTTGAGAAAGGTGGACTAACAATTGAAAATATGTTCCAACCTTTTGAAACTATTTTTAATATATGTTAATGACTTGGACACTGTGAAAAAAGATTTCATGTTTTTTTACTAGCAAAAAAATTTTTTTTACATCTCTCATAATCTAAAAATGACGAATTAAAAGGAAAAAAGAAAAGGATCTTGTTGTTGAAACAATTTTGAAATCCACAAAAGGAGAAAACCCATAGTTTCTTTATAGTGGGTGTTCTTATCACATGTCATGAGATTTTAAATTTCAATAAAATGTGACTGATTTTAAATAATTCACAATGATAATTGAAAATGATTAATCTGTGAGAATCAAATGTGTTTGACCAGCTATCATTGGAAAATAAAATTTGAAATCCATGAAATATTTTATGTTGATGTTTTGAAACACAATATTTTAAAAGGTTTCATAATTTTTTGAAGAAGGGTAAAAATTTATCTTCAGAAAATAAAGGATTTTTGTCATAAATTAATAGGATGGAAAAATTGTTATAAGAGGCCAACGTACAAAAGAAAATTTGTTTAGTATTGGGGAAATAAAATACTATTGTTTCCTGAGTGTAGTGGAAGAGAATAATTTGTGGCATAAAATTCTTGTACACATGTGTCTAAGAAATATAAGAATGTTATCTAAAAGATATAGTGTTCTAGAAATTATATTTTTCCAAGAAAAATATATTGTTTTTGAACTATCTATCATAAAGGAAAGGGAAAATTGTGTGAATAATAATGTTATGTTTTGTTCAAAACAAACTCGGGAGCTGATTCACTATGATATTTGTAGGCCAAGGATAAAATATTCAAAAAATTTATATAAGTATTTCATCAATTTAATTTATGAGGTTCCTCACATTACTTATGTTATGTTTATGAAACATATGCCAAATACTTTGGAAATGTATAAAATTATAAGAAGGAAAGCCGAGAAATAATATGAGAATTTAGTGAAAAAGTTTAGAACATATAATGTGGGTGAATATAGAAGTGATGAAATTGAATGTTGTTTAGAGAAGCATGGAATTCAGCATGAGTATTGTTCTCCATTCACTCTTAAAAACGGGGTTTCTAAATGAAATAATATTGTTTTAGTGGAAATTGGAAGAACCGTGTTACTTGAACATTTCCTCAGTCATTACTTTTGTAGGAAATCCATGAGTACTAATTTTTATATACATAACCATTTTTTCTACAAAATTCAATCAGATATGACTCCATATGAATTATTTTATGAGAAAACATCAAGAATGAAACCGTTTAGATATTTTGAGAGTCCAAGCTTTATTACTAAGAAATGTGAAGACTATAGAATGATTTAGAAAAAATGATAAGATCGAATATTTATTGGATATTCTCTAAAAGTAATATGATACAGATTCATTACCCAAAAAACAAAATGAATTCTTTATTCTATTATTGTGAAATTAGTTGAATGATATGAGAAAGAAAAACATATTCAGGAAGAAAAAAGTGGTTGAGTATGTTTAGGAAAACAATTATGATAAGGATATAGAAAATTTTATGCCAAATCATAAAGAAGAATCAGACTCATCCATTTCTAGTGATAAGGAAGATACTTGAAAATATCCTCTTAGGTGGAGGAAGTAATAGAAGCTCAAAATATAATTAGTGATCATCATTATAAGGTTAAAACAATAAAAACCAAAAAATAATATTGCACAAACTTATTTATATTCCAAAGTGGAGTAAAATGATGTGAAAGAAGATTTTGAGCATTCAGAAAGGGTTTGTGACATGAATAAAGAGTTGGATCAAGTTGAAAATAATGACACATGGGATCCCGTACCTAAGCTAAAAAACATTATTCGCACAGAGTGGGTTTTCTGTAATAATATAAATGAAGAAGGTGATGTGATATTAAACAATGATATATTATTGTGAAAACGGTATTCACAAATTAAGGATATTGATTTTGATGAAAATGTTTCTCTAATGGAAACACTTGAGGAAAATCAGAATCCTTATATATTTTATTTAACAATGAGGCAATAAGATCTTCATGATGGATGTTAAATCTATATTTCTGAATGATTTTCTTGAAGGGTAAATTTATATTGAACAACCATGTGGATTTTTTATTTTAATAAATGAAATTTATGTGTGTAGATTGAAAATGGGTTTTTGTAACTTAAACCAAGATTTGATGGAATGATATTTCAAATTAGTTACATTCTTAAAAAAGATGAATTATATAAAAGTAAGAGTGGAAAACATTATCTATATTAGATAAATTCAAGAATATTCCCTCATTTTGATTATTTTTGTTGATGAAATAATCTTTTGATGGAATTGATAAAAGAAATTATGAAGGGTTTGAGGAAGAAATGAAATCTATATTTGAAATGTTCATTCTGGTGGAAATAAAATACTCTCTTGGGTCACAAATTCATCAGAAAGAGAAACACATCTTTATTTATCAAGAAAAGTATACTAAGATACTTCTTAAGAGGTTCGGAATGTAAAATTCAAAACCTGATTCCACACCAATTTTAATTCGAAAAAAAGGTGTCTAAATATGGAGAAGAAAATTAATTTTATCAGAAAATGTTTCTAAAGTTGATTAGAATTTTATTGTATTTAACTTCCTCAAGTCCTAGAATTATTTTCGTTGTTAACATATGTTGAAGATTTTAGAGTTCTTTAAAATAATCACATTTACTTACTAGAAAATGAATTCTCAGATACATCAAAGGCAGAATAGAATTCAGAATTAGGTGTGGTAAATCATATAGTATTGATATGTTTTTTTATTCAGATATTGATTGGGTTTGAAATGTTGATGATAGAAGATCCATATATAGGGGAGTATTCTTTTTGGGAAATAATTGTGTGTTGTTGGAATTCAATGAAACCAAATTTAGTAACTCTCTGTACAGCTGATGTAAAGTATCTTTCTCTTACCCAAGCCACTACTCAATATATGAGGATGAAAACTCAATTGTAATGTTTAATTGTTCAAGTGATGATAACCTTTCTCTTGGGCTCAGACAATCGAATAATAATCAATATCCCCAAGAATCATGTACAAAATTATCATTCAAAAAATATTGATATGAAATATCATTTCATTAAAGAAAATTTGTAGAAGATAGAATTGAATTTAGAGTATGTTCCTACATTGGAATAAGTTTCTAACATTTTAACAAAACCCTTATAAAAACGAATTTTATGTTGAGGTTGAACATGGGTGTCTAACATCATTCCCATCAAGGTTGATTTGTGTGTTTCTATCCCCTCTCTCATCTTACCTTTTAATATAATTGTCAAGGGGGAGAATTGCATTTTTTCATAAATTTTTCCGTAAACCGAATGTTAAAAGGGAGAGTTTTGGGTAAGATGTGAATTCAATAATGTTTTATGTGTGGACTATTGTAATTTTTTTGTTGGAGAGGTTTTAGAATTTATTTTTTGTATTTTAGGTTGGATGAAGGAAAGATTATATTAAGAATAGATGAGGAAGGAAAAAGAAAAAGGTTATCATAATCACAACTTTTGGACAACATGGTTTTTCTATTAATGATCCTTCTTTTCAACAATGAGTTAGCTCATGTAAGCATATAATTGTTCATAAATGATCTGTTGATTATGAAAGAATGTTCATTGATTTATGAAACATGGATGATAACAAAGTCTAGGGGGAGATAATTCAGGCCAATATGATGAGGAAGGTATTTGTTTTCTTGTGTTGTCTTTTGTTGTTAAGGAATGTTTTTCAAGAAATAAAATAACCTCAATTTTTATATGGTGAATATCATATTGTTCGTTTTTTTAATGAATAAAACTTTCCTCTCATCTGGAATGGTATAAGATCTTAATAAAGAATTAATCGTTATCTATAATGAGATAATGGGTCACATAGAGAATATATCTTTCTAGAATTAAATGGTAATCAGGTTCACTTTGGGTCTAATATGAAATATGTTATCATATCAGTTTCTACATGAGTATGATAAAATTCTATGTGATGATTTTTTTCTAAATTTTATATCACATGAATCATAAGTTGATTAAGGATCTAATGTTGAAAGCTTGTTGGAAGAAAAAGGAAAAAAGGTATTCCAAGTAGTACCCATATTTATCGTATCTAGCTATAAGAATGTGAATAGATTCTCATGATTGAAAAGGAATCGTACATAGTACAATCATATCAGGTATTAAGGGATGAAAAATTGGAGATGAAGATCACACCCCCAAAAATTTATACTCATCTGAATCATATTCTTGGAAATCATACCTAGAATAATAATACCAAGAATTATCATACCCAGAATGATCATACCGAGAAAATTGTACTCAGGATATGAAGGAAAGAAAGAATATGGAATGAATGAAAAGTTACAATACTTTATAACTGAAGTCTTGTGATACTAAAGATTGTCTCAAATTAATTTGATGTCATGAAGAATTTCATGTTACATGAACAAGTTTTTGAATTAAGGAAGTTAATGAATATGGTATTAGTTTGATGAAAATTTCTATACAAAAAACTAATCAATAATTTAGTCCACCATTCAAAAAAAGGTAGAATTAATTTTTAGGTATCAATTGTATCATGAGACATTTTAATAGAGTTAAATTGTTTTATATTTTCAACCAGATAAATGGAAGATGTGAAGAATTAAAGGTGGATTGAAAGTGAATATTGTTGAATTAATGGACAAAGGGGAGCTGGGAATTCAAATGAATGACATTATTCAGAATTCACAGTGGTATCTATTTCTTCATACAATTATATTAAATAAACAAAGATATTTGTGTTGAAAAAATAGGATTCTGAAAAATCAAACTAATGAATTGAACTCAGACTGAAAATTGAAATGAATGATAGAAGAATAATTAAAGATTGTGGAATATTCTAGAATAATTAAAAAGCATTAAAGAAGTAAAAATTCCCTCATGATTTTACGGGAAATGTATATTAGGGTGAATTTTATAAAGTTGGAAGATTTTGGGATACCCACAAAAGCCACTCGATGGTCACCTATAAATGGTGAAAACTATATTGTACATTTCTGATGATTGATGTACCATTCACTATAGAATTGATAGAAGATCTGTGTTTTTAGAGGGAATAAGTGGTTTTCTTTCATGAGATTTGTCATTAAATAGTTTTAATGGATTGAAGTGAAAGATAAGAGACAATATCACAAAATTGTATTCAGCAGATCATTATACTCAGTTATTATCGTTAATAGTTTATTACCATATTGGGCTTGTCAATCAACCTTTGATGATCATTTTATCAGGATGGATAATCAAATTAATGTTTTTATAATGATATTTCAATACCAAGGAAGAATCATACTTGGAGAATCATACTGATTTTCCCATACTCAGAATTTAATTAGTGTTGATTCATCTCTACTATATTCTATTAAAGTCATATTTTTTATAATGGAGAGAATCATAACAAAAATGAATTTAGCGAGGTGAATCGTATTCGGAGGAATCAGACTGTGAAAATTGGATTGGGTTTTCCTTAACAAAATCAAAGATGTTATTATCATTTTCTAGATAATAAATTCAATAAGTATTTTCTATTGAAAACATTTGTGAAATTGGAAGGAAGCACATGTATCATGTGTTTTTACACAAACATTTTATTACCCTATTTGTGATAAGAGGGTGCACATGTACTTTTGGTTTATCTTCAATGAACTAAACGAGTGAAATAGTGTATCCTAATCATTGTAATCTAAGGACTTTTTTCTAAAGGATTGTGTGATATTGGATCATTTCCATACCATACCAAGGACATAGTTATTTTTATTGAATAGAAAAACTTGTAAATACTTGTGTTCCTATAGATGTTTGATTACATTTTTTTCAGCATGGAAAAACCATTAACAAGAGGTGATGGTTGTTTCAATTGGAAAGAAACATAAAAGAAAAAGTATCATGGAATCGCCACTCCCTCTCTTAGGGATACAATTACACTAACTATGAACTTACAACTTTTTTAATTAGTTTACTTAATATGACGAAGAGATAAAAACCTTGGATTAGAAACATTAATCGTTGGTGAATGTTGATCATCCAAAAAATACCCTTTTGTATTAACATCAATTCACAATGACGATCCAAGGATATAATCTCTCTTGCGGTGATCCACATGTTCTCCTGTGACCTCCTTGAAACACCACTCGATCATCAGGTATTAGCACAGAGAATCGAATGTCTTGCATTTTTTATTCTTGATCGCTCATTCTTCAGTCTTGAATAAAACTCACTTCCACTTATCATTATTTAGAGGGAGGTAAAAGGCTTTAGGAGAGAATATATTGTTCAAAACTACTCCATATTCTCATTTCTCAGATGTACTACACAATTGAAATATTAATTAATTTATAGAGTTATGATCCTGGTTAAAATATAATATAATTGTATAAATGATGTTAAATTCCATTTAATGCAATTAAAAAATCTCATCCCATGTATTATTATTATTATTATTATTATTAATATTATTTTATGGCATGTACCAACTTTTAAAATAAAAATTATTATTTAACCAGCTTATTAATCAATATTTGTCACCAGACATGTTCTTAGTCTATTTAATCTCCACTTTCATTTATTGAATACCTATATAATTTTTTGAATAATTAAATATTTCATTTATATTCTAGTGAATAAATATTTATTAAATATTCATTAAAGTAAATAAACATATATTATTCACATGCCTGAAAATAAATATTTATTTAATTTATGATATCAATATAACTTGAATAAATTTATTCCTCATACTTGAAGATAATATTTATTACCTTAATTAGTCTAGTATTCTTTCATTGCTGACATGAAATAACACAAGATATGATATTATTATAACTGGAAGGAACAAAAAACATGGAATGCTAGTACATAAAAATATGTTATAAAACAAATGGAATATAAATATTACATGCCAGACATGAATAATGCATTGCGTATTGGGAATGTGTAGTGAATATGAGCCTTAATGATTCCAATTCTATGAAACCATAACATTATGATAGAATCCTTGAAAAACAATATGAAGAACATCATATATGACATACTCGATCATCCTTGAATTCTTATCATCAAAAGGGCATCAGTCTATGTTTACTCTAGTATCCACGCCACTTCAATAACCATCTCTATTGCACTGTGAATACAACCCCTAATACATAAAAGAAAAGTCACAAATGAGATAAAAATATAAAATAAAAAAATAGTTTAAAAAATAAAATAGAACCAGATAACAAAGGTGTGACCATATTAATATTCTAATCAAACATCTGTAGAGAATAAGACATCATAAGCCCCAATTCCCCACCATAAATTACCAAAATTAACAAGCATGAGAAGTCATAATAGAACAAACAATAAAGGAATGAACATGAATAAAACCTTGACCACCAAAAAAGAAATTGGAATGAAAAAAGGTAACCAACATAAAACACTGAATCTCTATTAAGATTACCATTTTCAATGAAAACTAGAGGAGATCCAGCTTCTTTTACATAAAAATCATGTAGACCACGTGTTCCTTACTATGCACTAACCTGCCCGAGATGTCAAATCCAGCTCAGAATCACCACAATCTTCATTTTTTAGTATATTAATTTTTAGTCAAAAATATTGTGAACCGGAAAAAAATAACCCAACAGAGGGAATTAAATTATCCAAATTGGCGTGTTCAAAATCCATTTGAGAGAAAAAAGGAACCTCCAACAAAAATCATCTCCATCACATCCACCTTCCAAATACATAGCATGAAATTAAAGAATAACAATGACCTGACAACCCTTTGCTGCTAGGGAGAATGACCATGAAGAATCATCTCATGCCCATCAGAACAAGATGGGCACACAAACACTGCTCGAGTATTAGAGGGCCATCATTATGATCCAGTTGGACTATTGTTGATGAGACCTGAATCCACCCATAAGGATAGGTGGATCAAAGCTTGTTGAAGCATAAATAGACATACACTAAATCAAAACAGAGAATGAGAAGATCAAATCATGTCGATGATCAATCTGAGACTACAGGGATGAAATAATAAAAATAAAACACTATTAGAAACCTATAGAACACCACAATCACCATTCAAGACTGACCCTACACAACATCACATTCAAGAAGAAGAACACATCACTGAATGCGAGTGATGAGAGAACTGAGCAAGAAGTGGAAAGCCATGGGAGGAATATACTTTACTAGGGATAATAATGATGAACTGTGTTTTTGAGTGCAGGAATAGGTCACCAGTACAGAGGCGATGAGCAATAAATAAGTGAGAAGAAAAAAGGCACTAGGAAGACATGGTGATTGTGGGAATTAAGGTTTATGGGAAGCGATGTGGGGTGGCAGGAGGTAAGGCTGGGCTATGAGATGTAAGGCAGGGTGGCCGAGCAACGATTCAGGGAAGAAACAAGGATTGGGGAATTAGGGTTGTGTTGTTTTAAAATGTATCTTAATGTTTATTAAACTAATCATATAGAAAAATATAAAAATATATAATATTTAGAGAAAATTGATTAAAATATAATAAAAATATAAAAATATAATATATCAAGAAAGTTGAAAACTGAAATAAATTATTATATATTTTTAATAAAATCCAAAGAAAAAATTGCTTTGGTTATAAAAATAATATATATATATAAACACTATGTTTATCATTATTTATTATTTATAAAATATTTTTTATTTTATTATTTATTTTAACAATTTTTTTGAGGGAAAATATTTGCTGTTAATAGTCATTATTAATAACAAATTCATGTGTTAGTAAAAAACAAAGTAAGAATTAGTACGATAAAGCAATACATTCAACTACTTGTAATTGATATGTTGGTAATGAAAAACAAATACCAATAGATATATCTATTGGTAAATGTAAGTGTTGGTATTAAAAATTAATACCAATAAAAAAAATATCTATTGGAAATGCTCATTTTTACAAATAGATATATTGTCTGTCAATAAATTTCAATTAGTATAAGCTATTTTTTTAGTGACATATGAGTTTTTTCTTTTGTGGTTTATGATAGTTCTTATTCTTGTTGACTAGTTTACACCATACAACATTCATTATTAAATGTTTTTCATGAAAACTCAATACAACATTGGTTTAATAGGAGAGTGCTTTCTAGCATTTAAGCATTGATGGAATGCAAATCTTAGAAATAATTGTTTTTATGATGGAACTATATTATGTATTATGTTTTGGGTCCAAATGTTCTAGGCTACGCAGGTGATCACATAACAAGTGATATAAGAGGAAACATGTCTGCTGTTGTTTATGGAATTCTAATGGTTGTTACTCTGTCATGAGGGTCAAGGGTGTGGATGTTTTATAGAAATGTGGTGACATAATAGCGAGGGTTGTTCTTATAGGTGACTGCTAGAGACAAAATTCCACAATGGAGGGGGTGTTTTGAGGACATCAGGAGTCCACTATAGAGATTGGGTTATTATGTGATATATTGTATAGAGAATAACCATGAAGAAGGGAGGACCGTTGATTTGATAGAAAGGGAGTGGGTATCCCATTCGAAATATCAGAAGGTAAACTTATATTCTAGAAGCATACCAATTTGAAAAAAATCTTGAGGTTGTAAAATTTTCATGCATGGAAGAGTGCATGAATGGTGGTCAGAGAACGGGATCGTTCGACAAATGAAGAAATCCTATCCTGAAACATCAAGTATGGTAAAAACATGATCTACTATTATAGTCTAGTTTTAAGAGATATATGGGAGTGCCTCAACGATGTTTGGATAAGGTTTGTTAGGTTCTCCATTAGAACAATCTTGAGATCTATTAGAGCCATATTGAAATCCCATCAACAGTTTGTTCCATGTATAGAGTCCATGGCCCCTACCAATCCGAAACCTACATTCTCAAAACTCTACAACATAGACTCTAAAATCTAAGAGTTTTATGGTATATCAAACTCTATAAATACCATAGTAACCCAACTATTTCTAGAACATAAATCTTATGAAATGTATGTTATCAATCAGAACAGCTAACTCCCTAGAAATCATTTCTCAGTACAACACCAGCATTTTCATTCCTTTTCTCCCACTACATTCCCAAACAGATATCATCTTTATAGAATCTATATCCATTTCCGTAAAACCATATCATACTTGACCAATTTTTTGAAATTAATTTCTACAAATTCAGAAGCTACTAATTTTTTCATTCTCACCCTTTTGCAAAGAAACACACCCAAGACAATGGTTTGTCCCTTTACATATATTTTACATAGTTCCGGTCAAATTTCTCAATGAATTTATTAATGGGGTAATAATATTTTATCCTACTACCATACATGGATTCTATCTAGAATACACTTCTCCAAATGAAATGAAGCATCCCTAAACCTCAAAATAAGTCACATGATAACACCAGACCCATACATGTTGTACTGTCATTTCTCAAACCTTCCACATGGCACCACCATGAAGATGAATTTAATTTTATGAATTTAGCTTGGATTCACCACATACCTCTAGCCTTCTCAATCTGGTTTGAACATATCCTTTATGATATCTTATGATATTATAGGTTTAGTCCCCTCCTGACGTTTAGAAAACACCACCAACATATCGTTTGCAAACTCATTTTTTCTTCTGATCCTCTCATCTATCAGGCAATCATCTAGCCCCATTAAATTCACCATGTGCTTGATGATGAAGGTTCTGAAACACAAAATATTTTTTTGTTTAGGTAAATGAATTCCGGAAATATTGTGTCTCTTTGTCAGTGACTGTATATTTTACAATGTTCCAAGGAGGAAAAATAACCAAAAGTGGACAGGACCTGATTCATTAGTGTCTCCCCCTTCTAGAGCAAGAATTCCAGTTGCTACATCTGAATACTCTTACAATTGAGTTCCATCCATCAACCATGTTCATTAACTCTCTTTCATCTCAACAGTGTGATTTCAATGCTCATTCCATATCCTTCATATTATGGAATTTTCCTTTTATAAAATGAAATAATACATCCCAATGTATTATTATAAAAACAAATATCTATTGTTCACACATTCATTGATCATGATCCCCACCACACGAATACCATTCCTTACTCAAATATTTAATAGTTTCCCTGGTTGATCATCAGTGTTAACTTTCGATGAACTATGACTATGTAAAACTCCTTTCTTCTATTCAATGATTGAAATGAACCACCACTTCTCTAAAGATATCAAGAAATATAGAATAAACAACTACCCCCCTCCTCAAAAAATTGAGTGATGAGAACACTATATTCCACTGACCTAACTGTAGTGGGATGATGATCACATTGTTACTGAGATTTCCACCCCTCTTAATCCAAAAAAACTTATTGAACCATCAGAACAGAAAACCTTCGAGAACATCCCTTTTAGACTCACGAGACCTACTGTAATATCCCTTACCATAATGTAATTCCAGATATGAATTTGGGGCACCATTTGATTATCTTTAACTTGAACTTCCACCACCCCAATTAAATCAACTGATTGAATTTAACATTACCATTGAAGCCTCCTTTCTGGTCATCAACTAGTTCTACTAGATAGACATCATGAAAAAATATATGTTCTTTTTGTCACAAACATCAGTTTTCATAACGCCAAAATTTTGGTAGACAAAGATCCTTCTAAACATATGAACTCTATAAAATTGGAAACATAAAATCCATTAATGTTTGTATTCCCCACCATTGAAATATCAAATTATTCCTAACCCATTACAATGATATCCTCTTAAAAAATGACTCCCATTGAATCTAAAAAAATGAAATTGATCGTGGGTATCCCTTGGGAGACATCAGTTGTCTTCCAACTGATATTTGAATGCAACTCAAATAAAAAGAAACCTCAAAAAATCCATCATACAATATTTTTTATATACCCAGATCACCGTTGAACCACCACTATATTCTCAATGAACATTATTCTTGAACCATTGTAAAGTAACTGACTATAGAAAACCAACAGTATTAGACAACAAGATTTAATTATGAGTCTTCATAATCTCCTAACTATTTTCCTTCACCACCATTATTTTATATCACTTGATGTGGAAATGTGAGACATTAATCATCAGAAAAAAAATGTAATAACCTAGGATTTTGGAATGGGACAAAATCCTGACCCTGTTAGAAATTTTTACTTGTTTATGAGAAAACTATTAAAATATGGGATGTTCTAGAAATTTCCAGATTACATGCCATGTACTCCAAAGTACACACCATCTATGGATTTGGAATGTACCAGCCATGTGCTCATTGAGTACATGTTTTGTGATGACAGTGTAATAATGTTCTACTACACAGCGTGTAGTGTTGCATGACATGCCTTGTATTTTACCTTTGGCTTACTGGCTGATTCCTAGATGTGTGTCCACTCATGTGGTGAATCCATGTCGTGTGGATAGCTTTACTTAAGTTAGAGTATGGAAAAGGATACTACATAGAATTTATCCCTTTCTAAACATTGTGTATTGTTATTTGTTTTCTATTAAATGAAATAACATCGTGTAATATTTTGGAAAACACATTTTTTACTTCCCAAACATCGGAACAGGTCCATTCCGAAATTCCGAAGAATATTTCCTACCCTAGAATCATCATCTGATGTCTATTCTTCGATCCTTCAGTGGTTTGGGGGTTTCATCGGGAAGGCAAAACTTTAACACCCTTTTTTTCCAGTTTCTATTCCATACACACAGCAAATTCCATCTGAGAAGATTTGTCCTGATTTTGTGTAAATGTACATCTACGAAGATCGATGTTGAATTGGAGATCTATATCAGATGTGCATACATATAGGAGTATCAGGTAGGTGGTGCATATCTTCTTTCATCTTTTCATGGACTTTTGAGTGATGCTAACTTTGGAGCACCTTTATGTATTTTGAGCGAGACCCTGTTTTGTTTTCTATTGCATATTAAATTTCAAATTAGACATTTGGTTTGCCTTTAGCTATGACATTTTACCTATTTTTCATGAGTTGGGTCGGGTGAGGGTTCGTTGCTAAAATGGGGTATTTTGGATGGGTATGAAAAAATGTGTTAAAATTAATTATTTGATTAAAACTGTTGAGTTCAATTTGTTAATTGATGATATTAATTTTTAGAGGCTCCCAAGACCTTGGTGCTAGTATGGGACATCACATAGCTAGTAAAATTTAAATATTTATTTTTTTCCTACTTAAATAATTTTATTTGATTATATATTGTGTTGTGTGATATTTCATATCCTAGAACCTTCGAGTTTTATTGGGAATGGCCTGGGTATTTTTGATTGATGTTGATCACATGTTAGGAATGGCCAGAGTTTCTTGGATGGTGAGGCCATCAGACTTGAGTGAGATTGTCATAGGTAAATGTGGTGTTAGAGATGATGTGGCTTGGGAATTTATTTTGGTGATTATTGCTCACCCAGAACGTTGAGTAGTGTGAAAATAGAGAGACATTATGATGAGGTTTTTTTGACTACTCTTGTGGGTAGAGGCCCCCATTAGTTTTGGTTTAGGTACTATTGGTTTGGAGGTGCTTTTTGTAGGATGCCATGTAGAAGATGAAGATACTTTACGGGATAGAATTGAGGATATCATTTTGGGGGCAGAGGATCACCTTGGTTTTAGGGTAGACATCATTTTCCATTCGGTTACTGATTAGAGGGAATCCATTGTTCTCCCTCTTGTTACTTTTTTAAGGGTAGACGTTGTTGTGCCTCTGATTATGCAGCTACTTCTTGGGGGTGCCTTCAGGACTTCAGAACATGAGACATGCGGTGTTAGGGGAACATTTTGATGGGTTACATGATATATATTCCAGCTTTGGCTAATGCAGGTGACACTCCATGTGGCTACTCAGCACCAGGGGAGTTTGTTCTTATTTGTGCATCATAATCTAAACTATTTTCAATACAAATTCATGCCTACTTAGGCACATATATTTGGTATTCACCTTTTGGTGGTATCCTACTGATATTTGTCACGCACCCTGCACGGGCCCTTCGGGGCGTGTGTATACTTTATGGATTTATGGGCAAGAAAGTGACCAGCATCATAAGCTGGAATGTTTTGGCTGTCACGTGGAGATAGTAGGGACATTGAGGTCTTTCCTAAATGATGTTTTTTTCTTCTTTATTTACTATACCAACATGATTACCTTGTTTATTGTAGCTATTTTTGATTATCCATTTGTTCCCTTTTATGTGTTTACTTTCTATGGTTCCAAGATATGTTGGTTCATGTAGTTAATACATGTGGTTCAACATGGTATTGTGTTTACATTCTACTAGTGTTTCTTATATTTGTTGCTTCCACTAATTATTTCTATTGATTATGATTTTTCTCTGCATTTCGGGTTTGAGTCTACTAAGTCTTCTAATTTAACTACATGTTTATAAGTTATGCTTGGTCTAATACCATTATTTTCCTCTGAGAGGGTTTAGGCTTCCCACTATACCTGTCACATCCTTCCTTCTAGTCGATAACCATTGGAATTCAGAGAGGTGAACATAAGGTAGTAACACTAGACCAGTTTAGCAGTGTTCATGTGGTTGTTCGGGTTTGGGACATTACAAAGTGGTATCAGAGGATTTATGGATAGGGATTTAGTAGCATTGTTTTGCTGGATACTAATGAGATTGAGACTTCCCTTTTTATTTATATAGGTTTTACTATTTAGTATATGGTAGACTGGATGAATTATGTTAGTAGAACCCGGTTTCTAGCTTGTATTTGGGTGCCTGCAAACCCAGGTATGATGGATGAACCAACATTCCATTGGTGGGAGTTGTTATTGTCTTTTTTTCTTAGATATAGTTTATATGATTTCCACCTCGTTGTCTCACATTATGTGTGATGTTATTGATTGTGACATTTAACCCTTTACCCGATGTGGAATGGGAGAATTGGACCTTGACCCGATATGGAAAGTCGTGACTGTTGGCCTTTGTATAGACACATTTTAGGGTGTTTCAATTTCATAACGGCACATATTCTTTGTGATGTGATAATTCCATGTGAATAATATCAATTACCATTATTTGTATGCTTTGAAATGTGAAAACATGAAAATCTTGAAAAAATTTCTTGTTTATTGCAATATAATGTTTCATGCTTATTATATAATATGAATTGATTGTGTAAAAATAATTTGGGCCTATATATTGTATGAGAAGGTTGGTACTATGGTTGAGGTGATTTTGATCACTAGTATTAGGCTTCTGTGATGTCGTTTTGAGGAAGTGTGACTGCCAGGATTGGGAAAATCAATCGCCATTTTGAGGCAATGTTGGTTGTCAGGACAGGCAATGCCTGATGCAATTTGATGCATGGCTCTGTTGAGGGTAGGTAAGAAGGCCATGAGGCTGGGATGCTATGGGAATGGGTTGCGATTGTGTGACAGTAAGTGTAGTTTTTATAAGAAACCTCATTAAGTCTTTCCTTATTTGCATGATATATATATATATATATGTGGGATTTTTAACCATTATGGTATTCAGCAGGTTCCACCTAGATTGGTTCAAATGGAGCACGAGGAGGGTGATGGTACAGTACCACAAGTGTACAATCTGGATCTGTTACCTAAGGGACATGAAGATAATGAGTCGTAGGTATAGGCTCATGGAAAAGATTAGGTTCATGAACTAGTGCAGTCAGGGAAACAGTCAGGTTTGGCAGCATTCGCACCATAGCCTGACGAGAAGCTCAGTTCTAGTCCGGTATGTGTCTTGCAGGGGATCGACAGAGGCATACATGGAATAGATCAATCAATTCCATATATGACATGATAGTTCTAGTCACAACACCTACCATTTATTTAGGGTGAGGGTGGTCCACAAGTATCTGAGAACTGGATAGGGAGAATGTGGATGATCTTCAAGCAGCTCGAGAAGCCTCCTTGGAAGAGGGTCAAGAAAGTGATGTACATGATGAGAGGACCTGTGAATAGTTGGTGGTATGTAAAGGTTAAGGCTCACATACATGAAGGAATGACATGGAAGGACTTAAAGGATAGTTTTTCAAGCACTTTTACCCAGATAAACAAAGGTCTTAGAGAGCTCGAGAGTTCTTGAGCCTTCATTAGTGAGACATTTATGTCATGGACTATGCATCTACTTTTTCTAAGTTGTCTAGGTTTTCACATGGTATGGTAAGTGATGACTCAGCTAGGGTAAGGATCTTCAAGGATGGATTATTACATGCCATTTGAATCCAGGTAAATATCTTTAGTCTGGATTATTTCTCAGAGGCAGTGAATGAGGCACTTATAGCGGAGGACAACGAGAATGAGAGGTCTCACATAGGTCGTACGACGACTTTTGGAGGTGGTTCAGATATCAGGATGTAAGGATGAGATGAGTTTCTGCAGACAAGTCAGACCAAGAACTTATCTATTCCACCTCGTATTAGTTCTTTATTGGTTTACTTTCACTATGGATAGCCAGGGCATGTTCGGACTCAATGCGATAAGCCTCCAAAGGAGGTCCAAACATGTGGACAGGTCAGGCATCTAGAGCAGTTCTGCTGGAAGCCTTCTCTGACAGCTGGAAGGTAGGGAACAGTACAGACGGTGGAATATGAAGTTAGTTAAGGTTCAGTACCAAGTGATATTAATATATTTTCAACTCCACGTGAAGGACATGACAGAGACAGTGGGACCCAGTAGATGGGTCAGTGGCCAGTGACTGGAGAAACATCGTAAGGAGGTCAGGAATCATGAAGTCATACTTTAGGTCAGGTGCATGCTATGGATCGTCCAGGGTAGGAGTAGTATGGGGAGCCGATGAAAGCTAGAGTTACACTGAGGGTGTGGTCATGATCTGTTTTTACTTACCTGTTTTGGCATGGCCTAGAGGATAATTTCCGCTTTGAGTGCATAAGGTGCAAAAGATTTATGTGGAAAAACCAGATGTTTTCCAGTTTGATTTTCCCCATATCGAGTGTGTGATATATTTATATATATATGTATGAGATGTGTAGCATCTGGGCCTCGAGGATATGGGTTACATGTGGTGTCATGGGCATATGAGCTTCGAGGATGCAGGTTATTTGAGGTGACATGAACTTGGTTCATTTTGAGCATCCATGGGATGAAGGTCCTCGTGGAGGTGGGCACCGATGCAGTGCATGATACATTTTGGGTGTTTATAATGACACAAGAGAACCAATGAGGAGCTAGGGAGATTATGCATCATGAGAAGACCTTGTGGCTGGAAACAAGTTATTGAACCTTTTCATTGTTTATTTTGGTAGTGTTGAGACCGAGTTAGGTAATTCCTACGGTGGGGAGCCCCTTGATGAATTTAGACAGAACCTTTGAGGTCAAGGTAGTTCAGGTTACTTTGATTGGTGTGATATTTTTGGTTCCATATCAGGGTTTCATTTGATTCCTTGAGGACAATATATGTTATCGTTGGAAGATTTTTAGAACCCGAGTTCTTTGAATGGTTCAAAATACAGACCTTGATTGAAATTTTGACTTGTTTTTTAGAACATGGAGAAAATATGGGATGTTCTAGAAATTTATATTTTACACACCATACACTCTGAAGTAAACACCATGTATGGGTTAGGCGTGTACTAGCCATGTGCTCTCTGAGTACATGTCATGTGATGTTCGTGTAAAAATTTCTTACTACACAGCATGTAGTGTTGCATGACATGCCATGTATTTTTCATTTTTCATAACAGATGAGCTCTAGCCATGTGTCCACCCATGTGTCACATCCATGCCATGTGGATACATCCACTAAAGTTAGAGTACTTACAAGTCTACTACAAGGTGTGTAGTTATTTATACACACTGTGTATTTTTATTTTTATTCGCTGAAATGAAAGAGCATCACATTTTATTTAGGAAAACACCTTTTTATTTAATAAACAATGAAACAAGTATGTTCTGAAATTACGATGAAATTTTCCTACCCTAGAATCATCATCTGACATCCATTCTTCAATCGTTAAGTGGATTTGGTATCTCATCGGGAAGGCTAAACCCATGAACACATTTTCGTTCTATTTTCTTTACCTCACACGCCGAAAATTCCATCTAATAAGAGTTTTTGGGATTTGGAAGAAATTTAAATCTACAAAGATCATATTTGAATTGGATCTCTATATTGGATGTGCCTACGTCTACAGGTCTCAGGTAGGTGGTTAATACCATATTTCTTGTTATCTCAGACATTTGGGTGATGTGTCCTTTGGTGCGTATTTGGGTATTTTGAGTGAGACACTGTTTTATCAGCTATTTCTTATTAAATTGGTTATTAGACCTATTAGATGGCTTTGGGTTTTCACTTTTACCTTTTTTTTTTGCAGGGCTGGGAGAGGGGTTGTTTCTCAATTGGGGCATTTTGGTCAGATATGCCAAAATGTGTTAAAATGTATTATATTGATTAAAACTGCTGAGTTAAATTTTCTATGTGATGTTCTAAATTGTTTGAGGCTCCCAAGAACTTAGTGTTGGTATGGGACAACACATTTCTAGTACAACTCAATTGTTTAATTTTTTTGCATGTTTAAAGTATTTATTTTCACTATATATATGTGATGTGTGATATTGAATATGTTGTATCCTTCGGGTATTCATGGTCAAGGCTTGGGTATTGTTGAGTGATACTGATTACAGGTAGGGAATGGCCCGAGTTACATGTACAGTGAGGCCATCAGACTTAAGAGACATGGTCGCCGGGGAATGAGGTGTCATACATGTTGTGGCTTTAGAACATATTTTTGTGGTTACCACTCAAACCAAACATTGAGTAGTGTGCACAGAGAGAGACTCCACGATGAGATTTTTTTGACCACTCAGGTGGGTTGAGGCCCCCCATAGTTTCTGTTTATTTTCTATTGGTTTGGGGTGCGTGTTGTAGGAATCCAAATAAAAGGTGAAGAGCCTTCAGAGGATAAAATTGAGGCTATTCGGTTGGGGGAAGTGGCTTGCCATGGTTTGAGGGCATATATTGATGTCCCTCCGATTACTGATTTAATGCAGATATTGTTGTCCCTCGGGTAACATTGTTGAAGGAAGACACCATTTTACCTCCTATTAAGAAACTACTTATTAGGAATGCCATCGGGATGTTGGTACTTGAGAGACACGGTGTTAGGGGGAACATGGAATTGAGATACATGATTGAGATTCTGGCATTTACTGAAGCAGGTGACACTCCATTGTGGTTGTTGAGCACCAGTGGAGTTTGTGATTATTTGTGCATCATACTGTTTACTATTTTCCTTATAAATGAATTCCTATCTAAACACTTATATTATGTATGCACCATTGTTTGGTATCCTATTGACATTCATCTCACACCCTGCACGGGCCCTTCGGGACGTGTGTAGACTTTATGGATTTTTGTATAAGAGAGAGACAAATATCAGGAGCTGGACTATTTTAGTTGTCGCATGGAGTTGTTAGGGACCTTAATTACATGATTAGTTAAAGATTAGGTTGTTTTACTTTCATTCCCATACAATCATTTTACCTTTTTTATTTTAACTACTTTTGGTTATCCATTAATTCCCTATTATGTATACAATTTTTATGGATGCATAATTTGAATGTTCTATTAGTTGTTACATGTTTTTAATCAAGTTATTGTGTTTACATTATGATGCTATTGTTTATATTTTTTCTTCTGCTATTTATTTATATAGATTATGCTTCCACCCTGTGTGTCTGGTTCGAGTCTGCTAAGTCATCTATTTTCACTGCATGTTTATTTATTATGCTCCAACCAATACCATTATTTTCCTTCAAGAGGGTATAGCCTCCCCACTATAAATGTCACACCCTCATTGCTAGTTGGCAGCATTTGGAATTTGGGTTGGTGTGACTAAGGTAGTAACATCAGACACATTTAGCACTGTTCGGGTGGCTATTTGGGTTCGAGACATTATAGATACGACCTCCGATCAATACCTCCTTGATGAAACAACATTTGTAACTACTAGGTCAGAGAACACAAGGTGGTGTATTGACTTACCCTCATTTGGATTTTGGTCACTTCATGGCCTTCTTGTCATCATAAGAAAACATAAAATATAGGTACATGACAAACACAAACAAAACCACAACACACACTGTAATATATGTCCATGTACCCACTCCTTTTGAAACTATCATTTATAAAACACTACCATAGAACTTTTGCAATCTGATCGTTTTCTAGTGCATCGAACTCTCATGATATCATCAAGACTAACATTCATTTGAAAATTGATCATTTGTTATGTATGATATCAATTATATAAAAGAAATCCATCTAAATTACTTTATTAGGGAAACCTAATCTTGTTCAGTCCTTTCCTCCCAATAAATTATAGAAATGTTATACTTTTTAAAGGATCCCTCTTGATTTCGAATGAACATTTTGATTCTATAAAGATCATTTAAAAGTCGTTTCCACAAATTCAGAGGCCGGATAAGTCTTCATCACCAACCCTTTACAAAGAAAAGGGTTAGGGACTTGGGATTATCCCACTAACATAATTTGAAATGGTCGTGGTCTATTTCCTCATTGAATTTGTAGATGAGAGGATAAACATTCATCCTACTACCAAACGTGGAGTGCATACAGAAGATACATCCCCATATGAATTTTTTTTATGAATATCACTATAATCTACTTTCCATCCAATCTACTATAGTGACATATTAAATATATATTTTTAAAAAAATTCTTATATATTAAAAGGTTTTTTAAAATTTCTATGAATATAGTTTTTAATTTATACCTTTTATATAATTTAATTATGGAAGTGATTTGTTTTTAATTTTTTTCTTAGTCTTTTATGCAGTTATTTTTTGTGGTGAATAATTTTTTTCCCTATTAGATATATTGAAAAAAATAGTGGAAGTAACTTTCAATGAAATTTAAAAATAATTATTTTTAATGGATTTATTATCCAAAAAAACACCATGTCTCGTCCCCCATTCTTCAGCTACATACACATTATAAAAAATAGCTTTTTATTAACACATAATTTTAATATATATGATAACCCACATAAAAATAATTTGTAACTAAAAATCATAATCCATTATTGTTTGAAATTTCCCAATTTCGTGGCCACCTGTAGAGCCCCACCACCTGTATATTGTAGAGATTAATATAAATATTTCAAAAAAATAATTTGAGATAACTTTACAAATTTTGAGTAGATGGGAGGGTGTCTTGGGCCTCAATAATTGCATAATGATGAGGTGACACACAGAGAACCGAGCAGTGAGCTACTCAAGAACAACACATTAAAAAATAAATTTTATAATGAGTGACCCATTGGGTCATGTATTAGATATTAAAATGATAAAAATAGGTATTTCATTTCTCCATGAAAGAGGAAGAAATAATTATTGAATTAGATTCAGTAGAGAAATCGATTGGAATGAATAAACTGACTAAAACGTAGTTCTTTATTCGTTGTTCATTTTATTGGGGAAATTTAATTATATGCATACTATTCATTATATGTTTATTAAATAATTCCACTATTATTAAGAAATGAATTCTATTTTTACAATAACTACCTCTATTCACTCTTTTATACGACCATAATACTTCTCTACATTTTTTATGGAATCACCTTTTTCCTAGTCTTAATCAAATGAGTGTGGATAACACTTTTTCACCATTTTCATCTTTAGATTCAATTAGTTAACATAAACCTCCTATTTCATGAATGGTTAATAGTGTTTTATTTTTACCAATATGCCCCATTCCAAAAATGAACTTTCCCCATGGGAGATTTAAATTTGTTTTGGGAGTGTGAGGATGGGATTAATCAACATTTTTTTATTTCCCTCTCCTTGTTTCTTTCCTAGGTTAGTGTTCCTTCATACTAGAAATATTTTCTCAATGATATCACCCCATAAAAGTTCAATTCATGTTCATATTATAGTTAGTGAAATTATGTTCACTTACCTATTATATTAATAGATATACACAAGGCCCCAATTATACTCTCTTGATCATGGAATATCACGGAAAAATAATTCAATTGATGTTTTTGAAAATCCCTTTGGATTGGAAGTTTCAGGTCTTGAAACATTATTTTACTTCCCTTCACTTCCCCACTTCCATTTTAATAATATCTAGTGTTTTTTCCCCTACTAAGGTGGATGAACTTGTGGGCTAACAAATTTTATGACCTCCATGTTTTGCATCACAATTATTTCACAACACTTTCTCTTTTCTATACCACAACAGTTTCTTCTCATTATATATCACCTCAAATGACAATTGTTTCCTAAAAATAATTTAGGATCCCAAAATGTATTTAGTATTTATATTTATATTTATAATCCAATTTTTGTCCTTTTGAGTTAATCATGGGTGTCAGTTTTCTACATAGTGGTTTTTTATGTTGTATAAATAACATTAAAGGTCTAGTTTAGAAGATAGATAACAAAGAAATAAAATAAAAGTAACCAAAATATATTCATTTTACATTTTATTATGAACATTAATTCCTATTATTATAAATAGAGTGAAACTTCAATTTTCAACCAAACACGCCCGAGAAAGGAACACTATCCTATTGTACTTTATCTTTGATATTGAGACTACCAGATAGGAACTCTGAGACACTTTTCTATGATTGTTCCCACGAATGGAATGTATATTTTTTCTCTTAGTTTATCCATTAAGACAAATTGTCAACAAAATTTGGGTTGGATGGGTATCAAATAATATTTTGAATTTTCTTTCAATGAATTGAATGAATTTATGATCCTCTGCTAGACCGATCATCATGGAGGTAATAATCTCAAATACAGCCAAATATATCATGTAAGGAATCTAGGAATAGTTTCTAAGTACAATATAATTCATTTTTCATCATCCATGTAAACAAAACCTTGTCAATATTTGATTCTTCATTTCATCTGAGAATTATATACCTCAAGATATGTCTATTAAACAAAAAAGACATATTGGGGCATATAAAAAAATAATATATGTTGATAGAAACATAATCAGTTTAATGATTTAATAAAAAAATATGTGGAAACTTGAATTGACCCCATTACAGGCTTCTATGTATCAATGATAAGACTGGGTATATATTTCCAAGTCCACCTCTAATATATAAGGTTACAACAACTATTGTTGAATAAGGTAATTTCATAGCACTGGAGACATTTATCCCAACCTGCATGTGAAACTCCATGTTGACATATTGGAAAATGTGAATGGATTAATGTTAATCCAAAAAAAAATATTTCATGATCAGTGTAATTTGTAACATCTTACATATCATTCATGAAAAATTTAATATGTCACTACTAATCTCATATAACCAATGGAAAGAAAGCATGTCTCACAATGAAACATTCTGATAAAAGAAACATTATGATTGAAATGTGGGCTAAAGGCTGTCTAAGTGGGGTCGTCCATGTGAGTGGGTAGTTACTACCAGGTATATTAATAGTATTTATTATATATAATAATTATGGATTTTTTGTGCAGGTGATAATAAGGAATGTGGGTATTGGTAGTAGGTATAGTGGGATATTGGAAAATTTTATTTCTTAACATAGATATTTGGAGTATTCTACCTTGGATGTAGGATGCACCTTCCCTTGAGAGTCTTTTACATTATTTATACTTCACTCTTTATATTCTTATTCTTCACCATGATATTATTTTTTATATGTTATAATTCATTCTTTTCTAATAGAAATCATAAGAAATTCCTTAATTCCATCACCTACAATCCTATCAATTGATGTTGTCATTGAGATTTTTTTCATGGAAAATGATGATCATGCTGATTGCTGACATGATTATATATTCTGATAGAAAAAGTGTAAACAATTATGTATGTTGAAGCAATGATGTAACAACTTTAGTTGACTATGGAAAAATAAATTACTGATCTCTAACAAACGCTATATGAGTTGTGGATATTTCGGTAGTAAAAATTAATTGTGAAAATAGATTTTTCATCATGGAAGTCTAGCCCAGATGGTTGATATGTGATGATGATTAAGGGGAAATATTTACAAATAATGTGGGGCTAGAAGAGATCAAACGGTAGTAGAAACACCATGTTGTATATGTGGAAACTGATGTAGTGTATTAAATGAGGAATAACTCGATTAAGGATAGATGCAATAATTTCAAACCAAGAAAGTACAAGAACAAGAATGGAGTGGAACAATTGTTTTCCCCCTACCTTATTATCACGATGAAGAGGAATATATAAACCTTGTCTTGAGTCAGATAAAAAGAAGTGTGGTTCGAGTTGGACCTACTCATGACATATGACTTACAGGATTTTGTAGCATTGCTAGAGCAAGCAGTGATTTCTGCAACACACATGGTGGTATTTTAACGCACAACACCAAAGATAATAAACATGGATTTTTTGTTCAATTACCATACTATTAGATTTTAGGGACTCACTTAAGGAATATCCAGTCTTGGTTGACTGCAATGTGAGATGTTATAGGCTGTTCCGGCACTTTTATGGGATCTTGTTAAGATGACTGATTGATGAAGACCTTCAAATTCTTCAAAAAAATACATCTCTAGAGGTTTATCTAGATAATTTAAAGTGTACATAGAATAGATATGTAAAAACACTAACTTGATAAGATTTTCCCATTTTACACGATATGTTTGTTTTATCAAAACCTAGAACTAAGTAGGAAACAAGACTTCCAAGATCTTTATCTTGCGAGAGTTCTTGTTGATATGAGAGACGGGCAAGTTGTTCACAATTCTAGTCAAGGTAGAATGTAAAATAGGTTATAAGTTATTAATCTGTGTTTCTTGAAACCCCTACATGAGTCAACCAATCCAACGCTGCTCAAAATGGGAGATTCATGTGTTTTAGATGAATATAAAGAAATGTGAGCACTATAAAGGAAAAAATAGGGAGATATAAACTGTTGATATTTGATGCTATGAAAGATAAGATCTGTAAGGGTAACATAAGGGATCGAGAACCACATCACCAAAAGGTGAAATATTATAAGAGATACAAGGTGGAAATTGAAATGTTTGAGCTTTGGATACTATACTTTATATCTGTGAAAGAGTGTGAAATAATTTTTTTCACTGTAGATACAAAAAAAATGTTTTGGTTAATAAAAAAAATTGTGGAAAAATACTTTTTTCTTAGATGGAAGGATGAACAAATCCAAACTCAATGGCTACATTTGGTACATAAATAACTTAATTGATGTAAATCGAAAAGAAAAATGTAATTAAAAAGGAAATGTAGTTTTGATTCCGTGTACCATTTGGTTGGCTTGAAAAAGAAACTAAAAATAAAATATTTAAAAATCATTTAAAAAATTATTTAAATCGATAACAAATTTATTCCCTTCTCCTCAACTATCATCCCCCACGATCCATTTTGGGAGAATCCAATGATAACACCCATCTATCTAGGGTGTGCATCATCTTTTTTTGTCTCCAAGGGATTGCTTCAAGGAAATGGGGATGTTACTGCCCTCTATCTCGATCATCATCTCCTCTATGTCTAATAGCACTCACTACAACTGAGGTAATATTGTCAACATATCCCTCCATATTGATCATAGTCTCTTCATTGTCTGCTATGCCTCACTACAATTGAGGCAACAAATACATTATTTCATTATGGTGACATGTTAAAACTTTGTTTGGTACAAAAGAGTGGGATAATTTAGTGTTTCTCTATTGGATGAAGCTCAAATATTCATATCTATTTGGTGACATGTTAGGTTTTGGTTTATTATCAATCGATTTTCCATCAAGAATAGTAGGCTATATATGTATCATCATTATGGTGTGGATGGATATTTCTTCCTCAACTTATTTGATGTACTTGTTTCCAAATTATATTGATTTTCATCCAGTCGTTTCCATACTAAATAAAGTTATCATCCACAATCTTTACTTGTTTTTTTGAATTTTTCTTTTTTTTTTGTGTTTTTGATAAGATTGAAATGGCATGAGTGGTAATTTTTTGAGTATTTTTATTCAAATATGTTTTCAGTTATTAATTACTAACATGTATGTACTAAGTTTTTTCTTTATTAATATTCTTGTCTCAAGAATATATTCTAGTTATCATCTATTTTTTAATGTTTTCTTTGATATGTTTTTTTTGAAATTTATTTACTGAGATTATTTCTTATAAAACAGAGTGTATGGTTTATTTAAATTTTTTAATGCTCTTTATTTTTGTTTTCATAGGTCATTTTTTTATTGCAGATCAATTTTAATATTTATGTATTCAAGTTGAATTGGTGTCTTAATTGAGATAAAAATATTACATTGATAATATTTTGGGTATGTAGACTGTATTTGGTTTTCATGATCAACTCAGTTGATCCATATTCATTATTTTCTTTGAAATGATTTTATTTATTTTTTGTATTTTATTTTTCTGAAAACTAGTTTAATAACATCTAATTAGATTGTTTTCATATTGTTATAGAACTGCTTAATTGATGTATAAATTGTTTCATTGGGAAAATGTTTTGAAATATACTTCATAATAGTGACCAGATAAAATATTTGTGAGAGCTAAAAAAGCGGTGGATTGAAATATAAAATCTTTTCATGCAACTATGGCGTAAAACATAATATTGGACATTACAAAATCCAAACCTTGATTCCTAAAAAACTAATATGCATATTTTGGGGAAACTAAAAGTAGGACATTAAAAAATCCAGACCGATTATTTGAAAAATGTGAGACAATAATATTTAGGTTTTTTAAATGGTTGGGCCATGTAGACAAATGTGGTATTATGAATCCCAAGAAATTAATGGAGAAAAATAGTACGTTGGAGCACAATGTTGACTTAGAGATTTTGATCTAGTGCTAGAGGAATGAATTGATAGATATTTTATTCATGGTGATGGAATTGAAGAACAAAGTTATTAGGATGAGGATTAAATGTTTTTTTGTTTCTACTATTATATTCACAATATTTTTCTAATTTGTTTGTTGTTGGTTAAAATGATATATTCAACCATCAAAATGGATATTTGGATCATATATGTTATGATTATCACTTGTTTCTATACAAAAACTAGGTAAGGGAGAATTATTTAGCTTTACTTATCTTGGTATATTTTTTTATGAATGGGTGATTAGTTTCATTTTGTAAGATTGTTTCTAACAAATTAATTTTAAATGTTTTTTTTTTCAATTTAGATGCTCACAATTTTTGTTATCCCAATTGTTTCTATCTAAGAATTCATAATGAATAGTTTTCTTATTTCATTTTTCTAAAAAGTTTTTATATTGTCTATATATAGCCATCTGAACATATAGACTTTATCAAAAAAATAGAGCTACACCATGCTTTGAAAACCACATTTAGAGATTGGGTACAATAAAATGAAGCAGAATTATCAATGGAAAAGAAATATATTTAGAATATTATTGACTATTACCAACATAAATATTGTATAGATCAATCTTATATTCCCTTTAAAAATTTGCATGCCTAATTAAGGTGACATTATTCTCAAAAAGGTACCAAATTTTTGAACAAAATAGATATCACTTTTCAAAAATAAGTGAATGTTTTGGTACAAAAAATGTACCAAATTTTGGAAGAAAATAGATATGAATTTTCAAAAACAAGCACCTATTTTGATACCAAATGGGTTCCAAATTTCAAAATTGATACCACATTAGGGATGAAATTGTCTAAATGATAACAATTTTATAAACTGAAAACATACAAATTCAATTTCAAATTTCAAATAGTTACCAAACTGAATTCCTTGAGAGAAACTGATGTTGTTGATTTTACTGAGGTGGGAAATCACCAAATTTAAGCTATCACTAGCCATAATATTTGAATAAATGGAAATTTTAAGACCATAGATTGAATTTTTCGCATAAATGTTGACGGAATAATTGATTATATGATTAAATATGGTCAGAACCCCATTGAGAAAAATATAACCATGCCACTATAAAAAACGTTGATTCATCCAAGATTGTTTCAGATGTCATATCAGAATAGATTTGACTTCATTTAGTATCTTTTAAAAACCAAACAATAGGTTTTCCTTAGATATTATTTTCTTTTATATACAAACTCATTCAGATTTAATGAACTCATCAAGAACCTTCAAAACTATTAAAAATATTCTTTCAAAATATGTTTATCATGGTCCACTCTATCGAAATGGAAACACAAACTATCACTATAATCCTTCATGTATTGATCCATAGTGGATTCATAGTTTCTCATCCCATTTAACATCATCTTATTTTGATTAACTCTACATTTTTTCTGACTATGTGTTTTTTTTCTTGTGGACATTAATTAATATGAGTTGACACATCAAAATTTTTGATTTCTTCATCCAACCCATTTCCACCATCAGGAATTTCTTATAGTTTATTGGTTCCTCTATCACGATTCTCAACAAAAACATTGAATGGTTGTGAAACATTTCCCATTTCCTAGTCTTTACTGAAGAAAATTCTTAATACATCATAATTTTTAAATGGAATTTTTCTAAATGAAGTCACATTCTTGTTTTACTACAATATTTAACCAACATTTGAAAAATAAAACCTTATTATTAAAAAAAATATTAATTAAAAAATCATAAAATTAATCCTTAACATTTTCTTCCTACACTTATGTTTTAACTATAACACATTGTCAATATGGGTCCCAACCAAGACCAGAATCAATTAACATATCATAAAAAATGTTGTAGGTATTGTGTAATGTCTTTGAGTGAGATTAGATGTAGGGAATGGATTTTATTCCGTAACCAGGGACTCTCTTCTCTTTCATATATTCCAGTTCTCTCAAATGTCCAGGGAAAAAGCCATTTTTAGCAACAAAATGTCTTTTACCCCCATGAGAATCATGTATTGAATCAAATTATCATCTTTATATAAAATCCATATGTGATCCTTTGTATTTTAAGATTTACTTTCCATCTTTATATAATTTAAATTATTGTAAATTTTATATTAAAAAAATTTATACAATATGGAGACATATGGAAAACAAAGAACAGAAATACAGTTACAATTTTGTGATCATTTTTTCCCTTGTAAAAAATATGTTTCGTCAATATTTCTAATAATGATAACACAAAACACATAAATACTATTGAAAATAACATCATTCATCCCTATAATTCATAAAGTTATTATAAATGTCAGTTACAATTTCATTCCGAAATAAAGTGCGTGTTTCTGAGGTCTCAACATTATTGATTAGTTTCATATCATCATAATTCATATGTGACATAATGTCATCTATTTCTATATCTACATGATTGAAAACATATTCACAAATTAAGTTATGTAGAAAGAAACATGAAATTACCAAGTGATTATGTGTCTGAACTATATAGAATGGTCTGCTTCTTAAAATAGCCTTCTGATTTATAACCATTAAAAAGATAGCACAATAATATTTCATGCTGAAGCATGAAAAAAATTGAAACACTCTTATCAAATTCAAGGTAGTCAATGATCCCTTTATTTATAGGTTTTATATCATTTTACCTGAAATGGTACAAGAAACCCTTTGTTATTTGTGTACCCTACATCAACCAAATCATAATGACCTTATGGAACAACAAACCCATTTTCTCCTCATTATTGCATCATGAAAAACCCTCCTATCAGTTGTAGAAACTTCCCATACTGGAAGTAAATAACTGAAATATCCATCTTCTCTACATAATTTTAGAACAATAATTACAGTCTCACCCTTTCTATTCCTATAACTTTCATTGTCTTCCATTGAGACATCAACATTTATATGTGTCCCATCCAAATCAACTGACAATTATTTAAAAATTACGAAAAAATATTCTTGATACACATTATACAAGATCAATATAGAATACCTATATAAAAAAATATTTTCAAATGATATTACTTTAAAATAATTCCACATCTCATTTTTGGTATCATTTGTGATTTGTTCGAGATAGTTCAAAAAATCCTCTAATGTATATTATGAAATTTAAAATATCATTAAAATGATTACTTATTGTTTCACCAAATCTACTATAGTTAAATTGCATAACCATATTCTTCAAATGATGTGCAAGGATATGTAAATAAATTTACACTTCTTCATCCACAAGAATATTTTGTATCCCCAAAAAACCTCCCTTAGTCTCAAGGAAATAACAAAACCAACAAAATATTTTCTTATTTATTTGATTTATGTTATAACATATGAGGTCACAACTATAAAATAAACCCTTTAAATTTTTATTCCATACAAAACATTTGACAGTACAAGGTTCAATATTGATAGTATTTTTCCTCGTTAGTAATGCAGCATAAATAAATTCATTTTTTTCATTAATAGACATAACCTAAAAATGCAAAAATAACTTATTTTCCTATAAGTATTGATCAATTAAAAATATCAATGAAATAGAAACCTCATTAAAAAGTACTTTTCTTAGAATTAAATCAAAAATTTCTATATGAATAAAATAATAGAGAAATACAGTACATAAACAGTAATTAAACCAAAAGTTAGTGAATCGTGGATGAGTTTTTTCATTTTAAACTGGCCCTTAAACAATAATTCTAATAAATTCATAAATGAAAAGAAAAAACTTGAACCAAAAATCAAATAATATTTTAAAATTAATTTGTCAAAAATTCAAAAATAAGTGGGGTGAATCCATCTAGAATGACTAGAAGGGATAAAGTAATCATTTTATCATATGCAACAAAAAATATAAAATTTTCTGGAAAATCTAACAATATTCTTCAAGAACCAACAATGAATGGTTTACCTTGAGTATGCAGCTTGCTCACTGTACCATCACTGTAGTGATAGAATTTTACAGCCGAAAGAGTTTATTACGTATGATTGTAGCTGGTAAATAGGATATTTAAGTAAGAAATTATGATTCCAATGGTCTTATAAGTGAATAAAACATTAAATAAATAGAAGATATTCATCTACAACATAAACCTATTGTTGTTGATGGGGTTACATTGGTATGATATAACATGTAAATACCAATGATTTGTTTACTCCACCAAATAAATCATTACTGGTTTTAATGAAAAAAATAACATTTGGGGACAACCACTGTATAGAAATTACCATGGATGAAGATTTGAAAATATAGAGGTCACATCAAAATTGTTTAGCATATAGTGGATGTAACCAAATTGAATACTAGAGATATAATATCCTTGAAAGGAATATTCTTGTAACGACCCAAAGTATTTCATTAGAAAATTCCCTTCTAATATCTATGTCATAAAAACACACAATAATGAACTACAAAGTGATAAGTGACCTTTAAACATAATTTTGTCACCCCAATGTTTGGAATTTTAAAAATCTGACATACACGGTTGTGTTCAAGATAGTTTTTGGAGTCTAATGAAACAAAAATAATTTTTGTGAATAGTAACGTACCCTTATGAATAGTAACCTGCCCTTATAAATAGTAATATGACCCTTCTGAATAGTAAGTAATTGTAACATTACCTATGAATAATAAAATAAAATTTAGACATCTTAGAAAGTGACAATTTGAACTTAGTAAATGTTTTTGGTATTTTATAATTCATAAATAATTAATTATAATTAATTAATTAATTTAAAAGAATATTTATTTTCCTGTAATGTATTCATAAATTATTTAATCAATGTCTAATAGTTTGTAGATAATTTTATAAGACCCTACGTAATTTTTTAAAGAACTATAAATTCAGTTTTAATCTTAAAAACTAATTTTTTACGTAAATTATGATTTTTATTAATTATTAATTTTATAATATTTAGAAAATTATTTTTGAAAAATGGAAATTATTTTTAAAAAATGGACATCATTTTTTGATTCTACACGTTGAAAAATGGTCGGGGAAAATTTTTGTGTTTATTCTGAAATACTTCAATTTTCGGGTGAATAGGAAAAAAATACAGTTTTTCGCATAATCCGTATATACTAAATTGCATCATTAATGATGTAATGATGACATAAACAATCTAAAACATTAGTTTCGGCCAAAAAATATTAAATTTTATAAATTTTTCCTTTATATACAATAAATCCAGTTCTCAAACCTAAAAAGAACTTTCCAAAGCCTAAAGTCAAAAGGTGATTTCTTAAAGTGTCTTTTTCTCTTTCTTTCACTTTCCTTTTAATAAATTAATGAATTCGAGTTATAAAGAAGAGTTAAAGCCTAAAAAGAATTATATTATATTGATATATGATTTAGGATGTCAAAAAACTACTATTACAAGTCTAACTCATTATATATTATTTTATTTAATATTTTATGCCAAAAACACCTCCCTCCTCATTTATAAATATGCCCTCCCCCTTCTCTTGCAAAACCACACCTCTCAAGCTTCAAGAATTGTCTAAGATCTACCCAATAATCTCTCCTAGCCCCTTCCCCACATCCAAGAGCTTCTGGTATCATCAAAAGGCCAAGCATAGGCCCTTAAGGAGGTTCTCAAGTGAAGGATTCAAGAGGTAATTTTCCTCCATCTTCTCCTTTAATTTCCTTTCAAGTTCAAGTTACTTTCTTGATCTCTCCCTACCTATCTTCATCCAAAATTTTCTTTAACTCTAGTATTATACATCTAATGAAATCTTATGATTCTAATGGTATATTATATCACCGACACCCTTTCCCTCTTCCTTTTATTTTATTAAAGAGAATGTTGTTCATGTGGTGATAGTTTATCACCTTCAAAAACAACATGCCCTCTTCTTCCATTTCTACCTTAAATCAGGTCATGAAACCATTTTTATGGTTGAACCTAAATATTTGATATGTATTATGTTCTATTTTATGTTCTGGAAATAACATATGGCCTTATTACTAATTTAACTGTTCAAACAAGATCATTGTGATCCAAGAACCGCCCAAATTAACCCAAATAACCATCATTAATTTTTTATCTAATTATTCGTCCACTTGGGTCTAATATAATAAACTATAAAATTATTAAAGATACTGTAATATCATTAATAACATGTAGTATCAGTTCTGGATGTTTACCCATGATCTACCCAATCATCAATTTAATAATACAAGTGGACCGCTCAAGAAAACCATAAAAACGAACATCCCCGAACAATGTTTCTAAACACTATAAGTCATCCAAGGGAACATAATTTGAAATAATGAAACCAGAATGAACCCTATTAATTTATAAAAGGTTCTTTAATTTCTAATTAATGAATATAATGTCATTATACAGGACATTAAAGAGAAGGAGGCATTCGAGTACAAGGTAAGGGGAAATCTCAAAACCCAATTTTCTTCCTTCGGGTTCTCCCTCTTTCACTCCATTTTTGATATGGTTACTCCTCAAAGATCATTTTTTCATCATTTCCCTTACTTTTCGGGGATATACATGTTTTTCACTAGTTTTTATGTCCATCAAAATGTTTTCCAAAAGAACTCTTCTTTCAAGATCTCACATTTTACCTCTCATTCAAGGTTGATGGTTCTTGTATCAGGTATGTTGTTCCCTCATTATTTTGGGAACCCAAAGCTTATGAATGTGTTATTATGAGATGAAACCCATTCCTTTCCATGTGTTATTTATGTACATGTTTGATATGTGTTCTATGTGGCAATCATGATAATGATAATGTTATGATGTGACTGGTGCGCCCAGAATTATATAGCGCTCCAATGCATTGGGTAAAGTGATGAATCTCATGAGTAAATGTGAAATGATGTGTAAACATGATGCTAGCTTTGTTCACAAGTATGTGTGGTAGTTAACCACTAAGACATGATGTTTCATTTTTATGCATTGCCACATTTCAAGCCCTTTGCTTATGCTCCTATCCTGATCATGATCTTTTGCCTATGTTATGATTATGCTCACCCCAAGATGTATTGTTATTATTTATCCTCTTACTGGGATTTTAGCTCACCCTTTTTGATGTATATCCTCAGGTGGCTACATGTACCAAGGAGAGGTCAAGTGCCACTAAGAATCTAGTGAAGAAGAAATTAAATAAATATTTATGGTTGATGTTGTATTTGTTATGAATGGTCCTAGTTTGCCCAAGACACTAAACCTCTGGATCCTCCATGTGTAATAATATTGTTTATCTTTAAAATGATGTAATAGTAATGTATGGAAAGGTCGGGTCGTTTTAGTTGGTATCAGAGGAAAGGTTTAGTTAATTTGGGAATTTGGATTAGAAAACCCTAGAAAAAACCTATAGCATGAGAATAAGTACAAATATGTACACAAGAATATTTACCTAGGGATCTCATATGTTATGCATTTGGTATAACTTTTTTTAAATGAATAAGTTATTCATGACTTGTTTACTTATGTTTTGTTCTAACCTTTTCTATTTTAGAAAATGGTGGTAACTAGGAGAAATCAGGCCAAAAACTCTTGTGAGGGCCAATGCAACGATTGCCTGAATGACATCCCCAATGATTTTGGAGGTGGAGTTCAAAACATCATGGAGATGCTTACCCAATTATCTCGGGTTATGAATAATAACCATAATAATGGGGAGCGTCCTCCTTCAACAAATAGCAAGCAACTAGCTATCGAATGTTTTATTCAGCAACAACCACCGACGTTTTGTGGATCTCCTGATCCACTAGTTGTGGAACAGTGGTTCAACTCCATGAAGAAGATATTTTCTATTCTTCACTGTTCCGAGATGGAGAAGGTGACCCTAGCCATTTATCATCTAGATGGAGAATCTGATCAATGGTGGGCTTTGATTAAGAACACCAAGCCAAGGGAGGAAATTGAAGCGATGGATTGGGAAGACTTTAAGATAATGCTTCTTAATAAGTACTTCCCACGAACTCTTCTCACGAAGATGGAGAGAGAATTCATAGAGCTCAAGAAAAAAGAAGGAGAATCTATCACAAACTATGATGCAAATTTCACAAGGCTCACAAGGTATGCTTCGGGTTTTTTTATCAACAATGATAGAAAAATTGATATATTCTTTAGTAGATTAAAACCACATCTTCGAAAGGCTCTTGCAATTCAAAGATTTGGGAGTTATGAAGAAGTTTTTTGGTGTGCTCTCAAAGTGGAGATGGAGTTTGGAGAATGGTCCCATGGCTATGGTGATAGAAAAGAAATATGGAGTTTCAAGCTGGTGGATCTAGTGATAAAGATGGGAAGAAAACACAATGACCCACATGCCAAAAATGTGGGAAGTTGCACCGTGGGAACTGCCTCAAAGGTACGACGAAATGATTTAAGTGTGGGAAGGAAGGACACCAAGCTCACGAGTGTCGAAAAGACTTGAAAAGGAAGGATAATGTAGCCTATGAATGGAGAGAACCACTAGTGGTTCAATGCTACAACTGTAGGGAGCTAGGGATCTATTCAAACCAGTGCACTAAACCTCGAGCTCTCGAGAGTAATCAGCACCAACAACCACCAAATCCAAAGGAACAAGGGAAGACTTATGCCATCACTACTGTAGAGGTGGAACATGATAATGAAGTCATAAAAGGTACACTTATTATTCACTCAAGAATGGAAAAAGTCTTATTTGATTCTTGTTCTACGCATTCCTTTATATCTTGAAAGTTTTCTAGAACTATAGAATCGAAGCCCCGTAACCTTAAAGTAGAGATATCTATAAAAACACCATGTGGTGAAATCATTGCAACCCAAGAGTTTGATTCTTCTCCTGTTGACATATGTGGGAAGATTCTTCCAGCAAATCTCATAATACATCCCTTGGTGGAATTTGATGCTATAATGGGAATGGATTGGCTCTCGTTATATAGAGCACATATCAACTTTTGGGAAAAGGAAATATATTGTCATATTCCGAAGAATCCCATGATCCTCTAAAAATGCATGGAAGATCATGAATATCCTTTGAAAAATCCTTCAATGGTGTGGGTGATGATTCCCTATAAAGAAGCATACCTCACCGAAATGTTTCAGTCAAAGGAAAGTTCCAACCTTGAGGAAATGCCCATCATAAGGGAATACGACAATGTATTTCCCGAAGAGTTACCCGGAATTCCCCCGGATCGTGAGGTAGAGTTCCCAATTGAACTCATAACTGGAGCTACTCTTATCTCGAAGTGCCCCTATAGGATGGCTCCTATCAAACTGGAGGAGTTAAAGAAGAAGCTGCAAGAACATCTGGACAAAGGGTTCATATTCCCTAGTGCATCACCTTGGGTGTGCCAGTGCTCACTGTGAAGAAGAAGGATGGTACCATGCGGCTGTGCATTGATTATCGGAAACTCAAAAAGATCACCATAAAGAACAAGTATCCTCTCCCAAGGATTGACGACTTGTTAGACCAGTTAAGAGGAGCTCAATACTTCTCAAAGGTGGATCTTCGTTCTGGATATCATCAAGTAAAGGTGAAGAAGGAAGATATTCAGAAGACTGCCTTCCGTACATGGTATGGGCACTATGTGTTTTTGGTGATGCCCTTCGGACTTACTAATGCCCCTGTAATCTTCATGGATTTGATGAATAGAGTCTTTAGACATTACCTCGACAAATTTGTGGTAGTGTTTATTGATGATATTCTCATCTACTCCAAGAGCAAGGAGGAACATGAAGAACATCTAAGACTTGTGTTGGTGACATTGAGAAAGGAGAAGTTGTACGCCAAGTTCAGCAAGTGTGACTTTTGGATGAATCAAGTCACGTTATTGGGACATGTGATCACAAGCGAGGGAATTTCTGTGGACCCTTCAAAGACAAACATGATTGACGAATGGCCCAGGCCCTCTAGTGTCACAAAAATCCGTAGTTTTCTAGGATTATCTGGGTACTATCGACGTTTTGTGAGAAACTTCTCACGATTTTCAAGGCCGTTAACTAAGTTAAAAAGGAAAGGGGTAAAGTATGTATGGACGGAAGAATGTGAGGGAAGCTTCAAGGAGATAAAGAGAAGGCTGATCACTGCACCTGTACTGACACTATCGAAAAGTGGAGAAAGTTTTTTGATATATAGTGATACTTCAAAGAAAGGCTTGGGTTGTGTACTCATGAAAAATGATAATGTGATAACCTATGCATCATGATAGTTGAAGATCCGTGAGCAGAACTACCCGACGCATGATCTAGAGCTAGCAGCCGTGATTTTTGCCCTGAAAATCTGGCGACACTACCTTTATGGCGAGAAGTGTGACATATACACCGACCACAAGAGCCTAATGTATATATTCACACAAAAGGAGCTCAACATGCATCAAAGGAGATGGTTAGAGCTAATCAAGGCTTATGATTGCTCTATTCACTATCATCCTGGAAAGGCAAACAAGGGAGCTAATGCTCTAAGCAGGAAAGAACCTGCTACTCTATCCATTTTTTGGATTGAGAAAGACCCTATCTTCTTGGATATTAAAAGGATGGATTTGGGAATCGTAAGGGAAGGGGATACATCCTACCATGCCCAAATGATTGTGCAACCATCCATCCAACAGAAGATTAAGGAAAAACAAAGGGATGATGTAGAGATACAAAAGAGGGTGAATGCAGTAATGGAAGGAAAGCTGCAAGAGTTCCATATAGACGATGATGGTGTGATTCAGTTTGGAACGTGGCTTTGTGTGCCTTCATCACTCGATATAAAAAAGGAGCTTTTGGATGATGCACATAGATCAACTTTCTCTATTCATCCTAGAAGTACCAAGATGAATCGTGATCTCCGAGAACACTTCTGGGGGGATAACATGAAGAAGGATATTGCGGAATATATATCATGGTGCTTGGTATGTCATCAAGATAAAGTTGAGCGGCAAAAGTCCAAAGGTATGATGCAGCCATTGCCTATACCCATGTGGAAATGGGAAAATGTTACTATGGACGTTGTCACGGGTCTCTCGAAAATGTCAAGAGGAAATAATGTGATATGGGTTGTGGTTGATCGACTCACCAAGACTGCCCATTTTATCGCTATTCGGGAAGACCACTCACTTGAACAGCTTTGAAGGATGTATGTGAATGAAGTAGTGAGATTGCACGGTGTTCCACTCTCGATTGTCTCTGACCGTGATCCAAGGTTCACATCTAAATTCTGGAGGAGCCTTCAACATGCTTTGAGTACTGAATTAAAT
Organism: Viscum album; assembly: GCA_963277665.1. Taxonomy (NCBI): domain Eukaryota; kingdom Viridiplantae; phylum Streptophyta; class Magnoliopsida; order Santalales; family Viscaceae; genus Viscum; species Viscum album. The sequence goes on from OY728126.1 coordinate 1,105,991,388, forward strand.
TTCAGCACTGCCTATCACCCCCAAACTGATGGCTAGTCTAAAAGGACTATTCAGACGCTCGAAGATATGCTAAGAGCATTCTCTCTAGAATTCAAAGGAGGATGGGATCAGCACCTCCCCTTGGTTGAGTTCTCATACAACAATAGCTTCCACTCGAGTATTTAGATGGATCCGTATGAATCTCTTTATGGGAAGCGATGTAGAACTCCAACCTGTTGGGATGAAGTTTGAGAAAGAAAGCTACTTGGACCCGATCTTGTGCAGGAGATGACCGAGAAGGTTCAAGTCATCCAGAAACACATCAAAGATGCTCAAAGTCGGCAAAAGAAATATGTTGACAATCGTCGAAGGGACATGGAGTTCGACATTGGAGATAAATTCTTCCTTCGAACATCTCCATGGAAGAGAGTCATGAGATTTGGGATGAAAGGGAAGCTAAGCCCAAGGTACATTGGCCCCTTTGAGATCCTTGATCGTATAGGATTCGTGGCCTATCGTCTGGAACTTCCACCGAATATGGCTCAAGTTCATGATATGTTTCATGTATCACTACTGAGGAAGTACATACCAGACCCCTCACATGTACTAAACTCAGAGGTGGTACAGCTGGATGATGATCTCTCCTATGAGGTGGAGCCGGTAAAAATTTTGGACCGAAGTGATAAGGTTCTACGAAACATGACAACCCGCCTTGTCAAATTGTTGTGGAGGAACCATAAGTTTGAGGAAGCATCTTGGGAACCAGAAGAGGCAATGAAAGAAAAGTACCCACACCTGTTTGTGTAAAGTAAAGTTTCGGGGGCAAAATTTCTTAAGGGGGGAAGAATGTAACGACCCAAAGTATTTCAATAGAAAATTCCATTCTTATATCTATGTCATAAAAACACAAAATAATGAACTACTAAGTGACAAGTGACCTTTAAACATAATTTTGTCACCCCTATGTTTGGTGTTTTAAAAATCCGACATATACGGTTGTGTTCAAGATAGTTTTTGGAGTCTAATGAAACAAAAATAATTTTTTGTGAATAGTAACCTACCCTTATGAATAGTAAACTACCCTTATGAATAGTAATATGACCTTTATGAATAGTAAATAAGAGTAACATTACCTGTGAATAATAAAATAAAATTTAGACATCTTAGAAAGTGAAAATTTGACCTTAGTAAACATTTTTGGTATTTTATAAGTCATAAATATTTAATTATAATTATTTAAATAATTTAAGAGAGTATTTGTTTTCCTGTAATGTATTCATAAATTATTTAATCAATTTATAATAGTTTTTAGATAAATTTATAAGACCCTACGTAATTTTTGAAAGAACTATAAATTCAGTTTTAATCATAAAAACTGTTTTTCTTAAGTAAATTATGATTTGTATTATTTATTAAATTAATAATATTTAGAAATTTATTTTTGAAAAATGGACATAATTTTTGGATTCTAAAAGTCGAAAAATGGTAGGGCTAAATTTTTGTGTTTATTCTGAAATACTTCAATTTTCGGGTGAATAGTAAAAAATACAGTTTTTCGCATAATCGGTATATACTAAATTGCATCATTAATGAATTAATGATGACATATCCAATATAGAACTTTAGTTTCGGCCAAAACATATTAAATTTCATAAATTGTTCCTTTATATACAATAAATCCAATTCTTAAACCTAAAAAGAACTTTCCAAAGCCCAAAGTCAAAAGGTGATTTTTAAAGTGTCTTTTTCTCTTTCTTTCACTTTCCTTTTAATAAATTAATGATTTCAAATTATAAAGAAGGGTTAAAGACTGAAAATAATTATATTATATTTAAATATGATTTAGGATGTCAAAAAACTACTATTACAAGTCTAACTCTTGATACATTTCTTTATTTAATATTTTATGCCAAAAACACCTCCCTCATCATGTATAAATATGCCCTCCCCTTTCTCTTGCCAAACCACACCTCTCAAGCTTCAAGAATTGTCTAAGATCTACCCAATCATCTCCTCTAGCCCCTTCCACACGTCCTAGAGCTTCTGGTCTCATCAAAAGACCAAGCTTAGGCCCTTAAGGAGGTTCTCTAGTGAACGATTCAAGAGGTAATTTTCCTCCCTCTTCTCCGTTAATTTCCTTTCAAGTTCAAGTTCCTTTCTTGATCTCTCCCTACCTATCTTCATCCAAACTTTTCTGTAACTCCAGTATTATACATATTATTTAATATTATGTTTCTAATGGTATATTATATCACCCCACACCCTTTCCCTCTTCCTTTTATATTATTAAAGAGAACGTTGTTCATGTGGTGATAATTTATCACCTTCAAAAACAACATGCTCTCTTCTTCCATTTCTACATTCAATCTGGTCATCAAACCATTTTTATGGTTGAACCTGAATATTTTATATGTATTATGTTCTATTTTATGTTCTGGAAATAATCTATGGCCTTATTAATAAGTTAAATGTAAAAAAATGATCGTTGTGATCCAAAAACCACCCAAATTAACCAAAATAATCATCATTAAATTTTTATCTAATGATTCGTCCACTTGGGTCTAATATAATTCACTATAAAATTATTAAAGCTACTTTAATATCAATATTAACATGTATTATCAGTTCTGGATTTTTACCCATGATCTACCCAAACATCGATTTAAGAATACAAGTGGACCGCTCAAGAAAACCATAAAAACGAACATCCCCGAACAATGTTTTTAAACTCTATAAGTCACCCAAAGGAACTTAATATGAAATACTGAAAAAAGAATGAACCCTATTAATGTATAAAATGTTCTTTAATTTCTAATTAATGAATATAATGTCATTATACAGGACATTAAAGAGAAGGAGGCATTCGAGTACAAGGTAAGGGGAAATCTCAAACCCAATTTTCTCCTTCAGGTTCTCCCTCATTCACTCCATTTTTGACATGGTTACTCCTAAAAGATCATTTGTTCATCATTTCCTTTACTTTTATGGGATATACATGTTTTTCACTGGTTTTTAGGTCCATTAAAATGTTTTCCAAAATAACTCTTCTTTCAAGATCTCACATTTTACCTCTCATTCAAGGTTGATGGTTCTTGTATAAAGTATGGTGTTCCCTCTTTATTTTGGGAACCAAAAGCTTATGAATGTGTTATTATGAGATGAAACCCATTCCTTTCCATGGGTTATTTATGTACATGTTTGATATGTGTTCTATGTGGAAATCATGATAATGATAATGTTATGATGTGACGGGTGCACCCAGAATTATATAGCACAATATGAATGTTTAAATGTGACGGGTGCGCCCGGAATTATATAGCACTCCAATTCATTGGGTAAAGTGATTAATCTCATGAGTAAATGTGAAATGATGTTTTAACATGATGCCAGCTTTTTTCACAAGTATGTGTGGTAGTTAACCACTAGGATTTGATGTTTCATTTTTATGCATTGCCACATTTCAAGTCTTTTAATTATGCTCCTCTCATGATCATGATATTTTGCCTATGTAATGATTATGCTCACCCCAAGATGTATTGTCCATATCTGTCCTCTTACTGGGATTTTATCTCACCCCTTTTGATGTATATCCTCAGGTGGCTACATGTACTAAGGAGAGGTCATGTTCCACTAATAAGCTAGTGAAGAAGAAATTAAATAAATGTTTATGGTTGATGTTGTATTTGTTATGAATGGTCCAAGTTTGCCCAAGACACTAAACCTCTGGATCGTCCATGTGTAATACTATTGTTTATCTTTAAAATGATGTAATAGTAATGTAAGGAAAGGTCAGGTCGTTATAATTCTTTTCTACAAACACCTTTTCAGTTTTGTAGAGCTAATAATATTAGCATTTCCATGAATGATACTTTGGGCATTATGCTAAGGGACGAAAGATGGTGCTGAGGGAGTTTGGGAATTATTATTTGAAGGAAGGTAATATCATACTATAGCATCTATTGAAAATTGAAATTTTCACTTGTTGTAAATAGAGGGACTAGACAGACCATTAACTAGAGTTCAACATCACCTTGAGGACATAATTGGATTTCAAGTAGGTAGAAATGATAGGGGTTTCTGTTGGAGTATATCTGAATGGGGGCTGTCTGAGTGGGTTTTTTCATGAGAGTGGGAAGTTACTATCCTAGGTTGTACTGGTATTTCATGTATATGGTTTTTGGGATATGTCACGTAGCTGGGAATAATAATTTTGGTTATAGGTACTAGGTTGTGGGGGGTCTTAGATATTTTGTTTGTCCAGCTTATCTTTTTTGGGGATTTTTCTCTGCCTTATCGTGCGCCTACCAAAATAAGTCTTATCTGATTGTTTTATTCTATCCCTCTTCAATTTTTTCTTCTTCTCTATAATCTTATTATATTAATGTTGAAATTCCCCTGATGATAATAAAAATAATAAGATAATCTTTAATTAAAACCCCTATGATTCCATCACATTATCTGTTCTATTTCAATATATTATCCTTCAAGACTGTCACACTGACCATAATCACTCATATTTCAATCAAAATTATTTACCTGAGCATGTGAAAGTCCTAAACCAAGTTACCATGCAAAGATATTTTGAATCTATAGTGTAGTCATCAAAAATATTAATCAATGTACAACTAAAGTATAATCTAAATGTAGTGAATGATGTTATTGAAATACAACTCAATATCCTGAATAATTGTGCATGGTATCCCAGATTAGATAAACCAATGATAGAATTATAGATCACTATAAATTATCCACTCTTTAAAGAACAAAGTCCATGGAATTCAAATGAATAAACACCATGAATCATGTCAATAATTTATATCATTAATTAAAAATGAACAAATGTATAACCACACATCTCATTATCTTTATGCATTTTCTTATTTGGGAGGTCCATTATTAGATATCTAAAATTTCTTATCATATATTGTTTTTTGACCATAAAAGTTCATCTTAAAATTTCATGATCTTTTACTAAGCCTCACTCGACAACGTCAACTCTCTCTAATAGGTGGGGTATAAAGGAAAAACACAATAACATCATTTTTGGGGATCTGGTCAGATAACCTATGATAAAGAAACCATTAACTTAAATCCATAATCCCTCAGACTAAATGATCTCGCATATTTTATTTGGAACACCTCAACATCTACATGTTCATCTTGTGAATCATGTGGTATTATTCAAAGATAAAATGATCATGTGTGTGGTAATATTCCATAATTTAATGATAATATACTACTAGTCCTCTCAATATGCTCTTAAAATCTATAACATCCTAAGATAAAAATATATTTATTTCAAATCATTTTTATACAATAAATTTTATATCTAAAAGAAACAAAAAATCCCAAAAAAAATAAGGTTTAGTGTGTTTGAGTATCAACAACGCAAAAAACTAGTTTTCCAACACTTGTGAACATTTCCCTATAACTGAACCACACTAGACTCCCTTTAAGACATATTAGGAGTTATACTCATCTTCATAACCTGAGGAATTAAAATATTAAAAATGGTGATATTAAACACCCTGTAAGGGAAAACTCATCAACATGTCCCCAGGGTATGATAATAAGCATATGAGAAAACATGATTAAAGGATAAATATCTTATTTAAAATAACATGGGACAATATGAGTTTTAAAAAAGTCATTAATGATGAAAGTATTATATCAAATGTATAATCATATATCATGGTGTATGAACATGATATAAGAGTTTCAAAATTTTATAAGGGGATGATATCATATGTTCATAGAATCATAAATATGTGACATCATCATCAGAAGTAGAATTATGATAGAGACCATAAAAGGGATCTATAAAAATCTAGGGAGGATGAAAAAAATGAAAACCAAGGGAATCACTATAACAATATCAACACACTTTAGAGAAAGGGATCCCAAAATAGAAAAGGCAATGAGATGAACCTCCTGAGGACACCTTGAAGTAAGAAAATATGCAACCTCGTTACCTTCATGCCATGTCATAACTCCATGCAAAAAAACATAGATCATGAAATAAAATGAATAAGTCAAGTTCCACTACCATTTCCATAATATTAGAATAGATAAAGATCTATTGTGGATTTTTTTCACTTGAATTTCCCATAGAATTTTTGTATTGAGTCCCGTTGTATATTAGGTTCACTCCTCATTGAATTTTAATTATCTTATCAGATAAAAACAGGACCCATTGAATTAGAGTACTATTTGGTTGCACCTTTCATATTCATAACATGTACATTCATATTTGTGTTATACAAGGAAAAAAACCAATCATAAATAATAAGAATGATAATACAATTGAAAATGGAGTGGGTTTCATAATATTGTCTTAAGGCATAACTATCATAAGTATTCCAAAGAGAAGGATGAATTTTATTTTTTAAATTTCCAATTTTTAAAAAGAAATATGGGTATATAAAATTGATTTCCAATATGGATATATTTATTGTAATTATTAGATATATAAAAATGATCCAAATATGTGATACTTTATGTAATGGGTAAATGATATTATAAAAGATGTTAATATTTTATTTTAGACAAAAATTGAACCATGTGGATTTTCATAAAATAATAATGGTTTTAAAAATTATCCATGGTTTAAAATTATTTTATGGGGGTCGTAAATGACATGAAATAATAAATAGGAAAGTTCTACTCATTTCTATTTTATTTTAAACAGATAATTTTCAAGTTATCTAAAATTTTTTATTATCCTAAAAAAATATTGGTAAGGAAAATTAGGTATAGGGTAAGTGACATATATAATTAATATGGGTAAATTAAATGAGTATAATATTGAAGAAAATGGTTAAGAATAATGATCATTTGTAACCCAAAAGTAATTAGGAGGTTCAGAATATCATTTTTATGTTTTAATATACTTTTTTAACCCACGTCACTAAATGGATAATAAAATTTTCATTTGATAGGGGAAAGGATAAATATGGGGATCATACGAGATAAGAATCATTTTTCTTTCTAAATAATAAATGATAACTATAGAGGGAAGCCAAAATATAGACAAGGAAGAGAAAACCCTACTAGAAAGGATGAGTACTAATCCTAATAATATCATATTTTTTTCATGAATTAAACTAATCATTTTTAGTGTTTTTAACAATTAATCCCCATAATGGTGACAGAGGAGTTCCCATTTAGAGTATAAAAATTATCAAATATGGGATCTTATAAAGGATAGTCAAGAAAGATAACTCAATAACTTATGAATAAGTTATCTTTAAAACCAAAACCTATAACTATAGAACATTATATATATTTGTAAATTCCTTAAATTTCATGAAGAAAATTATAAAAACAAAACTATAATTGATATTTAAATTTTCAAAACGGAATAATTTGTCAATACAAATCATACCTCATTGAATCTAATTGGAGATGTAGAAACCTATACCTCTAGTACAAATTCATTCTATACACCTAGATAATATCCGAAATAATGAAATTATGTTTATTAATAACATTATTAAGAATTTTTTTTCATGAATATTTTATTTTATAAGGTATAATTATTATAATGAGTTATTAATTTATTTTATAGTTATCGCTTATGTCAGTTACTTGAGGTGGTTCGACCAATTTCATTAAAACGTCATCAGTATATTGACGAGGGTAAAATATATTGTAAAATTGCATCATAATATCCATATGTGTATAGGTTTTTGGGTTTTATTATCAGATTAACAGAATATTTATACAGTTTCGTCAGTTTTCCCAAAATGAACACAAATTATCAAACATGTCAGGTGATAATGGAAAACAAAATACGTTATTCCATCGAGGTGGTTGTCTACATGTAAACATGTGAAAACAATCTGTTTTTATAGAATATGAGGGGGTATAATAACAAAATAATTGTAATTTCAAATTTTTAACCATGTTTTAAATATTATATGTATTAATTAAATAACTATTTTAGACCATCCATGTAAGGTGGCTATGAAAAATAACACATGTTGTTCATGGAGGTGTTACTTAACACATACACATGAAGATGAAATCATTTTTCGAGTGGCTTTGGAAAAAAGTATAAAATTTATTTTTAATTATTATAAAAAATAGTATCATATTAACAATACAGATTTTTTCATTCTATCATGGATATAAAATATTTGAGCAGGTAAAATAAGGAATCAATTAGGAGAGCTTGACCCTTTGGATGTTCTCCCTTGGGTAACACCTTAAGGATCATTAGCATGGTCTTCTAGAAAGACCATGGAATCTAGGATGTGAAGAGAGATAATTGGAGAGACTATAGTAGAGTTTTGGATGAGATAATTCTTTGAAATGTGTAGTGAAATTTTATAGATGTGATATCCTTTTTTAAGTGAAAAAAATGTCATTTTTTTAAATACCTATTACTTTCCAATAATAACATAATCTTATTCAAGGGTAAATAGCTCTAAGATAAAAACAATTGTGTGGGTAATGAGGTATGGTTTATTATAACTCCACTATTTATTTTGTTCCATGTTCTAATTTATTTAGTCTTTTACAATTATTTTTAACATTATCCTTTTTGGTTTTTATATTGGTAACTACTTTTTACCTATGTATTTTATTTTATGATAAAAATATTTAATAAAATATCATACTAAATTTAAATGTTCTAAAACTATATTTAGTCTCTATTTAACCTTAATCAATTACTAAATATGTGAAAATTAATTTTTAAATTTGAACATAAAATATATCAGAAAATGTGTTTTATACAACGATGTTTTGACTATTTAGTAGTCTAGATATTATTAGTTACTCATTAGATGAGTGATTACATATTTCTATATATGTGATAACATCATTTCAAAGTATTTATATAAAGTAGATAATTTTAATTTTTAGATAATAAAGTATACAATATTAATAAAATAATTATTTAAAAACAATTCTTTCACCATTTTTATGGTCATGAACATTAATATTAGTAATCATGATTTTATGCCTAAAAATGAATTTGAACTTATTAATGAGTGTTAACATACTAATCTAAAATATGAAATCTATTTTTTAGGAATAATTATAAGAAGTTATTAAAACTAATTTTTAATTTTAATGAATAGAAGTTGTTTTTAGAGAATAATTTATCATATGTTTGTGAAATATTAAACATTAGTTTTATAAACTCAAAATATTATTCTTTAAATGAATCATTTTAATAATTAAAAATATATTTATTCTGAGAAAAATATTTATAAGTAATTTAAGTAATACTCAATTTATAATTATGATATAAACATTATAGTATTGATAAAAATGATATTATTTACTACTATCCAAAAAATAAATTATTTTTAAACTATCCAGAAAATTATTTCTAAAATAATTTTGACATTATTAATTCAATAATTGAATTAATTTTAAAAAAATAAAATTATAAAATTATAAATTTTATTTTTTAAATGAATATTAAACATATAAATAAGAATTTTTTTTATTTAAAAATTCTATTTTAAAACATTTTTTATTCTTAGTTATCATTTTGAATGCATTTCTAATTTTTTTTAAATAACATTCAACTAATATGTCATGACTCATTTTTGGTTAGTGCTGTGTGTGAAACAATATATCAAAAAAACTTATTTAAAAAAATTATATATTAATATATTGGGTCGTTACATTCCCCCTTTAAATAAATCTCTTCTTGAAAATTTTCATTATAACCTAAAAATAAAATGTTGTGTAAACACTGAGATTCAAAAAAACAGAATTGTATGTAGATTAATAAAAGATAGAAAAAAAAGAAAAATTGGATGTTGACCATTTGGAATTGTGATTTATGTGGTTCGAGAAAAATTCCAACAACTATGCTACTAACTGCAGAATAATTACACTATACTGTATTAATTGGTGTATGGAAGTATGAATAGCTATGATGACCTACCAATGAAATTAGTCATATATTTCTACAACAATTTGTCAAAGTCGACACTACTATTGTGTCTTTTCGCATGCTGCTAGAGTAAAAATTTAATACTACAGTACCCTTTCAGTTTCATTGGTCTACACTGCTATAGACTTTTCAGAGTTTCTATAGTGACTAAAATTGGGATCGGGGGTCTTCTGCCTTTGGAACCCAGAGTAAGGGCACACATACACCCAATAACCCCCAATGCCCTCACTATGGAAATCAAACCACAATATTTATGTTCTAGTGTTTAGTTTTGGATGATAATAGTTGACTAAAGTTCTTCTTAAGGATCCTTCTCCACCATTATAACACTAATATATCTATGGTTGTATAAAAGATAGACATGAATTAAGAAATAATTTATAGATATATATAAACCTTCGAAATATAGAAAATATAATTTTTCCCTTAGAATAGGTCAATACAAAATGAAGGATAAAAAGAAATGCAAGAATAATAGTCCTAAAACCCATTAAAGAGACTCGTATACCTTGGATTTAACAATGAAACCACATTTTTTTATTAAAAATCCAATACCTAATAGTTGGTAAAAACATACATGATATAAGACGTCAAGAAATTGAGTGTGAAGAATAAGTGTATCTAACACTACTTAACTATCACTATCCCCTTTAATAGTAGTTATTGCATAGAATTTTCTTTGATCTTATGTTCTAGAAGGTTGTTGGTGTTTATTTTCATGTTAATATCTTAGTTTAGTTCATTGGTCTGTAGAGCTCCCAAATCTCTCACATCTTAAACACTAAATTGAGAAAGGATCCTTAAGGAGAACATTATTTTCCCCAACATTTTAATATGGCTTTTCCTTTTTCCGTGGCATATATTTTCGTGATGTCCACCTTATCCACATATAAAACATCTTCTAGTTCCTTTGAGATAGTCCCTTGGGTGCCTCTTCCCACATTTTTAACATGATATAAATTGAATCTTTTTTCCATTACCATACCCATCGCCTGATATTCTATGAAAATATCACCTTATCCTCTTTAGAATGTTTTGATGATCCAAAAATTACTCATGTTTTCCTTCATAACTCGAGAATGTTGAGTGATTACAATAACATGATTTTCATGACTATATTCTATCCCATTTTCTTCTTCATTTTGAAAATTATTCCTTTTTTCAATGACATCCATTGTTAATGGAATTCATCTACGAATAAAACATTACAAAAACTAAATGGTGTTAATGTGAGTGGTGAACAATTACTTACATAATATAATTATTCCGAGATAATTACATAGAAAGTTTGTACTCAAAATGTCTTACTCTTTTTTCACTATCATATTGGATTCCAGTTCAATATAAATAACTCTCCGTTCAATATAGGTTTTTTTAAGTTTTATTCACTCATACATATTTTAATTATTTATAAACATAATAAATCATTCATAATGACTTGTAAAAAGAATGATATTTAAAAAACAATTTCCCCAAATAGTGTCTATCCAGGTGTATAGTCTTAGGTCCACTCATCATGAACATTGTGAAGATTGATTTGAAAATTAACCAACATTTTTAAGAGTGATATCCCCAATGTTAATTTATTCCATGCCTGTATCCACAGTCCAGTATTCTTAAAGGGATTAAATTACTAAAAATCACACATTTAAAATTGTACCAGAGTTCTTGAATGTTATCCTATATATAGAATTATCTATTGTTCATTAGAAATTTTTTATTATCCTATTCCAAAGAAATATAATTATAATAAATGTCTAATTTAATCATAAAAAACTATCAATTCCTTAAAAATAACTAAACCATACATTTATACATTTTTGGATTTGAAGCCTTGGTCAAATCATTGAAATTTTTGAGCAATGGATGTTCGAGCATCCAATTAATATTTACTAAAATTTCATCTATTTCACATAATCTATAATTGATATGAATGCTTAAATATTTCAACACTTTAGTGGTTTCAGATCTTATGTAGTGGTTGTAGGTCCGTTGAATGTTTATTTCTATCGATGGCTCTATGGTGAAGCACTAGGATGTCCAAAAGCTCAGTAAAGTTGATGGGTTACTTGGTCGATAACCTCGATCAGGAATTCAAATATAATGTTATGGGTTTTTAGATGAGCAGGTTCAACTTTTTTTACCAGTTGTTCATATTATATAATTGGGAACATTAGTGAAAAGCATAATTCAACAAGGATTTTATTGAATTTATAGGAGGTTTTTTGGTTTTAATTATGTTTATAATCTATTTTTATCACGTCTAATATTCTGTTTATAATAAAATAATGTATTAGTGTGGTTCCCCCATGCTTATAGCACATAGTTAAAAACATGTTAATCTTTTTTTTCTGTTTATATTTTTGGTGTTTTTGTTTTATTTTTTATCATTCAATGTATTTTTGGTAATTTTTTTATTTAATATATGGTGTGTATGTGAGGAAAAACTTTTTCAATGACTATGGTGAAAAAAAAAGTATTGGGGGTTTAAAGAACATTTTTGGGAGACTATAAACCCAGGTATAGAGTTCTAACAATAGCATAAATAATATCATAGTATTGAAAAAAGAGGAAATAGTAGAACATACAACAGGAAAATCCAAGCAATAAATGTCCACTAAACAATTCAAAAGAAGATTATGATGTCCTGAAAAGAGGGAATATAACTAAATTTCATGATAAAAATCAAATTGATAATAGTATATGATGACACATAAATACTTAGAAGACCCTAGTCTAGAACCCCAAGTCAGTCATGTCTCCAATATCCAACCCATTTAGTAAGAAACAATCAATTACATGGTCTCAGACACTTATCCAAACCTGCGTCCATGTAATCAGCTCGGGTACCCAACGGATTCCCGAATAGGGTGTGAGTAAAACATAGTAGTTCGATACCACCACATCTAATCAATACTAGTATGATTGAAATTTCATGCAATATGGAGATAAACAAGGTTATCAATTTAACAGAAACAGTACAACATAACCATTAAACTACTTAGTCATTGTTCCATGATACCTCTGAGCATGTAGAATCACCATTATGACCATAAACACAAGTCCATTTCATAATCACATATCTGAGAATATACCTCTATATAATAATTTCATTATAATACCGGTAAAATACCTCTATATAATAATTAGAGTAGGAAACTAATCCATGCCTACTATATAACATTACAACATGAAACTACACTAATACTTCAATATAATCCATATAACATTAAATTGGTCCAATCCCACTATATAATAATTACATAATAATTCAAAACAGAAGTCATAATTGAATGAATAACATCACATCACATACTAAACCACAAATGGTTAATTCATCCAATTACTATTTATCATTCAATTACCTTTCCTTTCATCAAATTATATCTTAATCCATTATCATTCAATTGTACAAAATATTATAATATCAATGTGTCTCCAATAATTTCATCCAATAAGAAATATATTTTACATGTAGAATATTTCAAAAGTAGTCACCTATAGTCTCATGTCATGTAAATTCATATTTTAATCCAATAATCAAATACACAATATTACCCCAACCAGATATCCCCAATTTACCAGTTCACTAGATCAAGGGTAGGCTCACCCAATTGATATTTTTAATCCGGGTCTTAACACTAATTGATCCACATAAAATAAAAAGAGCTCTATAACACATGTTTATTTTTATTCATTATTTTTTTAGTTAACACACACAACTTATTAGTATAATTTCATGGTATTTTACAAACTTTAAAAAATGAAATCTTATAATGTGTATTTTTCAAGACCACCTACCTTTATCTAGTTACCAATGAAATACCCACAATAGGGAACACCAAAAAAGGAAAAAGGTGAAAGATATCAAAAAAATCTATATCACAAAATCATCAAGATCAAAATAATCATTCAATAACTAATAGAATATCACATCCCCAAAATATTTGATAAAAGGTATGAAGAAAAACAAAGTAAAAGAATTCACAATAGATCACATACTTGACTAAGACAAATGGAGTGGAAGGAATCACACAAATATATCATTGAGTCGCCCTAGGGGCTAAGATAAGAGACTGCATGACAAATGAAAAGTTTTTCAAGAATCACCATACACAAACCCACTTCACCTAAGGAGTTCATTACATGAATATCAAAAGTGTTATATATGGTAAAAAATATGTCCCATTGGGGTAAAATAACACCAATCACCATTTCACAATATGTAATGAAATCACATCTTATATAACATTCACAATATAAAACTATTTCATGGATTATTTGAGTGAAAAATTAACATTTTATATTAGTTAAGTGATGTGAATATTTCATATATGAAATACACACTGCATAATCTTATAAAAAATCCTAAAAATATTTTTAATGAACCCAATACCAAAGATAATACGTTTATGGGTCTGACATGTGTATACTCATACTCCTCTAATTCAAAAAAACAAGCATCCCCAAATATATGTTCATTTTCCTTGGTAAAAGTTCTGCATATGCAAAGAAAATGATTAACCACAAAGGTTTAAAATAAGAAAAATCCAATTAATAGGGGTTCAAACAAAAATAAATGATATACCTATATAGAAAACGACTTGATCATTCAACCTCTCTACCATATAGAAACCCATCACCGAGCTGCTCTAAGTATTATTTTGGGGTCTCAATGAACAAGTTTAGCCACTGTGATCAGATATCATATGTTCTCTCCTAGATATCCTCTAGATCATTCTCTTGTTTCCACTTCACTCACACTAGTGGTATAATTTTTCCATGGAGATACTTATCACTATGGTCCACAATCCATGTTGGATGGTCCTCAAAGTACACATCTATACCAAGCTCAACACCATCAAAGTCTATTATATGAGAATAATAAATATGGTATCTATAAAGTAGTGATACATGGAATACCACCTGAAAGACAATGTATTGCTATAGAAGGGCCAATTGGTACACCACTAGACTAGCCCCTCCCACCATCCCAATGGAACTGAGAAATCTAGTTTTCAGCTTTCCATGTTTCTTATCTAGCATTTTCCCAACCTAAGAGACACCAGAAAGAAAACATGATGACCCACCTAAAACTACAAATATTGGGTCCACGAGTGAGTGTATGATTTTTTCCTTATCTATGTGTACACATACTACTTCTTGATTAACTAAACCCACATAGACATCTCTTGCATGAGACTTGGTCAAACTAGTCCTGACTCAGCTGCCTCTAACCAACAAAGATTTCAACGACATGGACTACCATACAAATCCATGAAGGGTTCCATATTGATTGATTTTATTGAACTTATTATTATAAGAATAATCATTGAGTTCCATATTCAACCACCATGAACCACTACAGTCTAGAAAAATGGCCTATAATATATCCTCTAGAATATGAATCACCTGTTCAGATTGGTCATCTATCTGAGGATGATAGGCTATACTAAGAAGAACATGAAATCCCTTAGCCATAAAAATACCTTTGCACAACTAATACGTGAAATGAGGATCTATATTAGAAATGATATTCTTTATCACTCTATACAGTCAATATACTTCCTACATGTAAATACCATCCAGATCATCAACAGTGAAGGTCTACCTGATGTGAAAAAAGTGGTCACATTCCTCAATTGATCTATGATCACCCATAGTTTATCATTAATGAAAGGAAAAATCTGAAAACTTAATAGAAAATCCATTTTAACATTATCCCATTTATAATCTATAATATGAAGAGGCTACAATAACCAGGCAGGCCCCTCGTGCTTGGATTTCACCTATGAAAAATTGGGATGTGTCACTATGAATCCTGATACCTCTTTCTTAATTTGTGTCCACTAGTACAATCTGTAAATATCATGATACATTTTTTCAACTGTGGATATACCACCCATATATAATCATAATACACATTCAGAAGCTCGTCACCTAAGATCATTGGAACCCATACTCGACCATGGATTAGAAGACCATCAGTTTTTCTAAGAGACATTGGAGTAGGATAGAAACATGATATTCCATTGGTAAAATAAATAATCATCATTTTCAAAATAATTATTATATCCTAATTTAAAGGATGCAAAATATTTTGGGGTAGGATCATTATCATGGTATATTATAAAGAACAATTTTTAAAGGACATGATTAGGGACTTTAGAGAGGACTATGGTAGTGTTTTGGTCTAGAAAATGCTTTGAAATGGGTTGATAAATTTAGTGGAAGAGATATCCATTTATAAGTGAAAAAAATTACATTTTCAAAAAGATTCCTTACTTTTTAAATGATGGAATGACATAATTCATGGTTCAATTAATTTGAAATAAAAAACAAGTTAGTGTGGTATGAGGTATAGTATATCATCCATCCTCCATTTATTTTGTTCCAAGTTTTAAACATGTATTTATTATTTTACCATTAGTTTTTAGCTTTTACCACATTGGTTTTTAACTCTCAAACTAGTTTTTATCAAGGTAATTAAATTTATACTAAAATTATTGGATAAACCCTTTCAAAATTTTTTTTTACAAACTTAATTTTTACTCTATTTGAAAGAAAAACATTTATAAACATGTGAAAATTGATTTTTAAAATTTTAAATCATTAAGTGTTCAAAATATAATTACATAACAATTAACTAAGTTATTATAGATTTTTATATATGTATAAACATTATATTAGTGTCTTTATATAAAATAAATTATTTTAATTTATTTGAAAAAAGTTACACAACATTAATAACACGATTATTTGAAAATTACAGTTTCACTTTTTTCATGGTCATTAAATTAAATATTATTTATCATATAATAATTCTTGAAAATGATATTGACCATATTAAAAAATACTGACATTATTAAATAAAATATAAAATCCATTTTTTATAATTAATTTCAACGAGTGTTGAAAAATAATTTTTATAATAATAAAATAAAAATTGTTTTTAGTGTAAAATATTAGTTAAGTTTACAAAATGTTAACCATGGTTTTTATAAATTTAATATAATATAATTTAAAGAATCATTTTTCTCCTTAATTATATTTTTGGTATAATAAATATTTTGATATTTTTGTTGTGTAAAAATTCATTATAATGTCACAATCATTATATTAATAGAAAAATTTGTATTCATTGTATTCACCAAAATATCAATTATTTTCCAAAAATAATTAAAATAAATTGTATAAATTTTTTGAAATTTTGAATTTTAAAATTAAATAAATTTTAAATAATTATAATTCAATAATTTAGAAAGGTTTATTTTAAATTAATATACAATATATATTGAAAAACTATTTTTTATTGAAAAATTCCATTTTACAATTTTAAACGTTCCTAATCAAATTTTATACATATTTCTAACTGATTAAAATTATTCTTTTTACTAAATTTTTTTTATTAAATTAATTTATTAATATTAATGTAATATTTCATGAATCAATTTAGATCGGTGTTTCATAAAAAACCAGATTCTAACACTTTGAGGGATAGGATGCACTAGTAGTAGTAGTATGTGTGAATCATATAAGGAAAGTTTGGGGATTTGTTAATAGAAGTCAAATCAAATGAAACAAACTATTCAAGATTCAAGAAAATAAGAAAGGATTTAACATTAATCAGTCTCATTGTCACCTATATTCATGGAAATAATACCACACACACACACATCTGTTTATTTATGGTCAAAGAAAAATTATTAATGAAGAATACTTGATGCTAGAAAAAAACAATGAATGATTTAAAAATATAAATACAAGAATGATCTTTCCAGTTAATAAAACAAAAAATGCCAGATGTAGGGGTCTCGTTGTCTACTTCTCTTGACATTGTCACCAAGAAGATGATGTAATAATTTCACATCACTAAATTTAAATTGGTACTCACTTGGTTTGGAAGTTGGTTGATCTTCTCTCAGGATCTTGACCACACGTTATTTGATTGAAGTATTTCCTCATGCTAAATCCAACAAAAGTGGTACACCAATAGTGTGTTTCATATGATGGTAGGAAAGGATAATTCCCATTGAAAATCAATGCATTAAAAATGGTCTTTCATATCCAAAGTGAGAGGTCCAAAACAAGAAAGGAGAAAATATCCAAGTGAGGTGAACAACAAGATGCATGGGTGATAAATTACCATATCACTCGTTGCCCCTCAAAACATCACATCTTACCAGGGGCCTTAATGGGACCATGAAGATATAGAAACCAAATGACACTAATGAGTATAAAAAAAGTGTATGAATAGGATCACATGGTTGAAAAAATCTATCAAAGAACATTAATAGACACTCCAGGGTTTTCTAACTCGGTAGTTGTGTGATAACTTGGGCCTATGGGAAAACAACAAGTGGGCCAAACAAGAAACCCTTGAAAAGGCCCCATATAGTAATCGAGTAACATTGAAAAAAATTTAAATCGATATTTTAAAATAAAATTATATTTTTTCCATGCATGTGAATAAAAATATTTATAATACAGAATATAAAACATGTTATTTCTATATAAAAACAAAATGAAACACTTATTTTAATAATTCTATAACATTTTCGTTAGATATTTGCGATGTTATTGTAGATAACGCTATAGAATGGTGACCAAATTCATTCTATCTGATTTTTTTGAATTTAGATAACACCAAGACATTATTCAAACTATCTGGTGGGTAATCATTACTGTGTATCTTCTTGACACACATGAATTTAGATTCAGTAACATCTCAAATGATATTCAATCTAATATCTATATATTTGGATTTACCATCGAATACTAAATTTGTTAATAAATACAAGGTATAATGACTATCACAATACAAATTAATAGTAGAATTACATAGATTGAGTTCACCAGTAAAAACATTGAGCTTTAAGGATTCTTTACCAGCCTCAATTAAAGTTATATAATCTATATTTTTGTTAAAACATAAACTAGAAACATCATTTACAATACTAGGAAATAATGCATCCACAAGTAGTGCAGTCATATACAGTAAATGACTTTCATGTGTTAATTTTTATTTAATAGTTAATGAATACATATTGAAAAATTAATTTAGAATGATACATATTATTTCCATAACACCATGAAAAATTAGTAGTACAATATTAGTACCGAAGAAACCACTTGAGGGAATATAAATGTGGATTCCATGAACATTCTATAAACCTTCAAATATTTATAATATTAAACACTACATTATGCCATGTTCAGATCATACTATACATGATGCTTCTAACTATATTTTAATTGATAATTTTAGACATATAGTAAATATCAACAATTATAGAAGTTGTTAGACATAAATTAAGATTAATGTCTTTATCAAAAGTTATACTTATAATTTTAGAGGTTCAAATATGTACCATTTAAGGACTTCAAAAACATATTCATGTTCAGAAAGATATATCAGTTTAATTGATCTATCCATTATAATTTCTACACCTAGTGTTTTCTTAGATCCCCCTACATCCTTCATTTAAAAAAATTCCTTTTCACTGTGATTTAATAAAAGTAATGATCATAATATTATTGAAATTTAAAAGAATATTTTTATTTTATAATAGTTGTTTATTCATGATATTTTTAATGGACTTTATATAAACACAATAATCATACTAGCCCCTAAAAATGGTTATCAAGAAAAAAATAATCAAAATTTCAATACCATTACATTGAGGTCTATTTTCAATAATAAAAATATTTATTAAAATGTAAAAGAAAGTTAGATTTAAATAATTTTGAGTAACCATGAAGATCCATCATGCAAATATTCTCATTTAGGTCATCCAGAAGGTAGTATTTTTTTACATCAAGTTGTTCAATATGAAGGCCATTATAAGCAATAAAAGAAAGAACTAGCCATATCGAAAAGTTCATAACAACTGAAGAACAAAGTTAGAATAGTCTATTACTTATAATTGAATGAATATATTAGAATCTAATATTTAATTATTTGAGTTTAATATTATTTATAGTAGTGTTATCTTTATTTATTTTATAAATACACATACATCTAGTCACTATAGCGTGGGTGGATTTTATATGATAGAAAGTGTATGGTTTTATCTAAAATAATGAGAATCTCTATACAAAGAAAAGATCCTTTGTATTGAGTATTAATCATTAAGGGATTTCTTCTAGGTATGAGGATAATTATCAACCCAATCCTATGAAATGTGAAAATCATAAGAAGCCATGTCATATTGGATAAAACAAATATGAGCACTTGGTAGCCTCCTAACTCTATCTTGGTTTATCTAAAATTATGTGTTATTCGTAGTTGTTTCAGCTTCATAATATGAATTACAATTGGATCTCAAATTAGATCGGGTAACATGTTGAGGATAGGTAGAGGAGGCTGGATAGTAACCTCATATTGAACTGGATTTTTGGTTTCATCAACCTCGTCTATGGATATCTCACTAGAGTCAGGTGTGAAAGATTTTGACATGGGAGAACATGACTCATGGAACACCCCATCTCTACAAATGATGCTTTTTTATGTAATACAACTTATCATCCTAAGAATTATAATCTTTTACATTCTAATGATATCGTACAAATATACATTTATGATCTTGAGGCTTGATATTTTTAGTTTTTACATGAGCATAAGCAGCAGATATAGAGATTCTTAAGTAACTATAATAGGGTCTTTTACCATTCCATATATATATTTTGGGTTTTAAAGTGATTTTTAGTATAAGGAAATCTATTTATGATATAAAATTTCATTGTGGAAACTTCTACTGAGAGATTTTTTTGGAGACCCATGCATGTAAGCATGATTCGTACTATCTCAAAAATAGTTATATTCATTCATTTTTCAATAACATTATATTGTGGGGTTTCTATAATATTATAATGCCTTTCCACGCACTCAAATTCATAGAACTAGATAAATTCATTAGATATGTTTTCTAATACATTATATATTTTCATTGTTTTAATTTTCTACCCACCTAATTATCTGTAGATATTTTTCAAGTTCTAAAGGTATATAAAATATAATATTTATTTTTTATTATGTAAATCAACACCTTTCTTGAGAATTTATCTATAAAGGTAAAAAATTAGAACCTACACTATGAGATGTATTCTTAACTATTCCCCGATAGTCATAATATATATTTTATAGGGGGTTGGAAGATTTAAAGGAATACATATTAAATGTGAATCTATTAACCTTACCCATAACAAAATCCTTACAAAATGGAAGGTTGTTTGTTTTGATTTATGTTAACATCACTTATATTTTGACTTCCACTAGACCCTAGGACCAATCATGCCCCAATATCTTATTCCATAATAGAGTATTATCATTATTAGTTCTATACACACTACCAAAATACCTTGAATGGGTCTTCCCATTGAGGAATTATAAACCATAAATGAGGGAAATGTTTATGATACTTATATCACCTTTACATAAATTTAGGTCACCTGATTTATATGTAAAGTTATATACCTTTTGGTCCAAAATTCCTAAGGAAATTAGGTTCCTAGGTAGATTGGAAACCCAAATTACATCAATAATTGTGATGATGGAGCAGAAATCAAGTTATATCCAAATATAACCTATTTCCTCTAGTTTACACATCATATTATTTCCTAACAAGGTATCCCCATGTTCAATTTATACCAATTCATAGAATGAATCTCTAAAAGAACACATACTGAATGAGAAACCTGAGTCTAAGACCCACTCATTTTTTGAGGGAATGGATAGAAGCATTCAATACTTCTACTATATCATAACAATATTCCACTATAAGTGACTACTTAGTGGGGGTTTGGTCTCAAATTTTTTCTTAAGATTCCTAAAAACTTACTTAGTGTTCACGGGCTATCCCTAAGGGAAATTTTTTTTTCTTTAATTATAATGAGACATATACTTGGGTCTCTTATTAATTTTTAATCTATAATTAATAAAATCATTCACTTTAATTGTAGATTGTGTTGTAACAATTATGAAATGAATCTATACCTCAACATTAATTCTAGGAGTAAATGTAGTTTCATAGATAGTAGGGAAGAGTTTACAACCTTTAGGGTCAAGGAGTCATGAACTTTCATCATTATTTCAACTAAATAACTATAGGAATTATATAAATAAATTAAAATGGTCATTTATTGATCTTTATCATCATCAATTATATTTATATAAAAATGATGTAACATCACCTTATTGAATTCTTCAAAATGTGATTTAATTGAAATAGAATGTTACCTTTTAAATTTAAACATCCATTGTTTCATATAAATCCTACCACTAATGAATCTATCATATATAATTTTTCTATATTAATCCATATAACATTAACTTTAGTTTCAAAGGCTATTTATTTAAGTGATTTCTCACCTAATGAAATAAGTAGATAGATATATTCCTTAACAAGAACATCATGGGATATATCTTCATATACATTAGATGTTTTTCTAGTTTAAGAAAAAATTAAAATATTTTTATTAGGACCTAAGGGGGAATCAATTTTGAATTACCAAACTATAAAGTATAACAACTTAATTATCCTTAAATTAAAAACATTTTAACCATATAATTTTCCAATCTCAATCTTAGTTTTTTACACGTTTCCCAAATCATTGGATACTGAGTTGTTTCATACAGGGTTAAGTGAATTCCCCTAAGAGAAAGCCAATATAAAAAGATATACATGATTATCCAAATATATTAAAATTGGATGCAATTATTGAGGTTATATTGGATTTAATTACAAATAAAAGTGAAAATAGAAAAATTGATATGATACCAAAATGATGAAATTAAAAAAGAAAACAAAATTACTGAGAAAAGAATGAAACAAGAAAAATTTAACCAACTATGATATGGTACCAAATATAATGGGGGAGGATGAACTAGTAGTAGTAGTACACAAGAAAACGATAAGGATTTTTTGGTCACAGAAATTGAATCAAGCATAACAATCTAATAATGATGAATGAAAATAGGAAATACGAAAAGAAGCAAATGATTTAATGTTCTTATACCCCATTGGGATCTTCATATATAGAAGGAAAACTACCCAAACACACTTGGTTTATTAATTATTAAAGAGGAACAAGAATAAAAAATTCATGCTACACAAGAACAAAAATATCAACAAAATAATTGAAAATGTGAATATATGAATTAACTTGATAGAATGTAAAAGAAACATAAAATGATTTACATAATTTTCAATCATTCCTGATCACTTGATGTTGTCATCGTGAATACAATGTATGAATTTTGGTTAATTGAATAGGAAGGGATACTCACTTAGTCATGAAGTTTGATGATCTTCACTTTGGATATCCATCTCACATCTATTTATTGAATGATTTCGTCATCATGACTCTACCAAAATAAGTACACTAGATGTGTATTCTAGAGGACAACAAGAATAAATAATATATACTAAGATATAAAAGCACCAAAATTAGGGTTCTTGAGCCAAAAAATGAGATCCAAAACCAGAAAATCAAAATTTATCAAGTCTGGTGAAATGATGGGATGCATTGGTGATCAATTATCCTAATACTCACCACATCTCGATAAAGTATAGACAAACATTAGCTACAAACGGTCCATACCAAAATATAAAATTCATGGCACTAATGAGTGAAGCGAAACATGTGGATTATGAGGATCCCATAGGTTAGAAAATTGGTCAACAATCATCCACAAAAACCATTTGGATTACAGAATTTGGTACCCATGTGATAATACGGGATGAAGAGAATATAAAAAACGCACCAAATAAGAATTTTATAAAACACCCCATGCAATAATTAAGTATCCCACACTGATATTTAAGTTGAGAATATAAAATGAAACTATAATTTTGAAATCCATGTGAATAAAAATATTTAAATAGAAAAATATGAAACATTGAATTTGAATATGAAAAAAATTAAACACCTTTTTTAAAAGGTAATTTTTTATTTAGAGTAAAATTATATTGTAAAATTTTGAGTTTCTTCAAAATCTGGATATCCTCTGGGTCAAGTTGCGTCAAATCCTTAAGTTAGTGTATGTGAAATTGTTGATCATTCTCATGTGAATCCTAATTTGGTGATATTTATTTATTTTTTAAATTTGAGGTGGAATCACACTTTTTTACATTCATGGGAAATATTTAAAAATCATCATTTCTAGCGGATGTTATCGTTCAAAAATGAGGAAAGATTTAGTTATCCATTTCCATAGAGATTAGAGAATCACAACATAACATGAATAGTATTTTGGTTTTTTCTTAGTGGACAAGGTTCCCAGTAATCTTGCATCAAATATCATGATAAAAAATTAAAGCCCAAAAATTTGGAGTTCAAACAAGTATGATGGGGGATCTACATTGTTGGGCATAGAATGAGGGACCTCACATGCGGTGGAGAGTGATGATGTTAAAATGATGATCACGGTGATGGGAGGGGGTCTTCGTTAATACAGGATGTCGATGTCACTAGTGTCGATTGTGATGAAGTTCAAGCCTTGGAAGTAGTGGGAAATAAGAGTGGTGAGGGTATAAATATGGGGGGTGAGATTTTTCTATGTTGTTTCAGTCATACGAAAGGATCTGTAACATCCTTACCCATATCACCTTATAAATAGTACTTGGACTGGTCTCTACAAGAGCTCAAACACACCTCCCCATATGCTAGAGGCTGCTGAATACCAGTGAGGATCTAATGGAGGTAAAGTTGATAGACTATACCCTCTGAATTTTTATCAAACATAGATAAAAAATTAAAAAATAAATCATAAATAATAAATAAAAATCAATAATAAATGAAGAAATACTCAAATTCTAAATATATAAAACCATGCATGTCCATGTGATGCTAAAATATACAAATAGAAAATAGAAAACATGGAATACACTGACAATAAAAGGTAAATGTATAAAGGTAAAAATATTTCTCTATACGAATACCAATATTTTTCTCAGTCCTTTACTCCCAAACTCCCATGTACTATAGTAATAATCCATGAACCGAAAGTTGTAATCATGATGTTTATTTTGGTACCCCAGTACAATAGTGGCCTAAATAGAGCATGTGATAAACATAGTAGGCCACTACTGATGGTGTATATATATATCTGTAATGTTAATATAATATATATTAGTGTGAAGGTATATAAAAAGGTAAAAAATAACTAAATGTAAATAAATCGGACTCAGGTTTCTCAAAGGAAACCTGACCAAAAATATGTGCTTCGGCCTAAGCTGAATTACCTATGATGATGTGTTAACATATATATATATATATATATATATATTATATATAATTATATATATGTATATATATGCACTATATACATAGAAACATATATAGTCATATATATACCTTGTGTTATCCATTAGCTCTGGCATAACTCTACCATCCATGCATAGTCACAAGAGCCTCATTGAATGACAAGGGATGCCATATTGGAGTATCACAAAGTATTAGTGATTATATGCCCATTTATCAACATTTATAAGGGATTACATTCCCCGGTGTCAAAATATGGGATGACAAGCCCATGTATCCAAATAAGGTACCACATTCCCAATTTTCGAAATTAATAATAGTAATATAAAATAATAAAGTTGACATTCCCATAAACATGGTATACAGACATTCAATTATAAATTATAAATAATTCCATGTTCATAATCATTCCATTTACTATTTCAAGTATTTTCATTTTATTTCCTAATTTTATTAGAGAATACAATGCACCATAGTGATGGTTTTTTTATAATGTGTGGCCAAAAATATCATTCCATGTTCATATAACTCAATTTAATTATCCATTACAGGGGATATTATTCATCACACTTCAAAAATTACCAATAGTAAGAAAGTCATTATGTTTACAATAATCTAAAAATATGCCTATGAGAGTGGTTTAATTCTTTCATTCAACATATAGGTCATGTTATATAAGAGACACGCCCTAAAAAATGTTTTTAATTACATAGTCAGTTGTAGAGGTCAAGGAATATAAGAAACACACGCAAAAAAGGGATGGTTTAATTCCCTATCCATGCATTGAGTGATGGTTCCAGGTGCAACAGATGTGTGGTTGGGTCGGGACCCAACATTGATTTTTACCATCATCAATGATTATTCGGGGATCAAAACGAAGATGAACACAGTCTCCACAAAATATAATAAATGATTTAGATAAAGAAGAAAGTGGCCCGAAACATTAGAGAGGATCTTGTAAATCATGTTTATAATTAATTTAATTAGCTTCATAAAGAAAAATAATACATGTATCTTTGGTATTTTTCTTTGTTGATGATGTGGATCATCTGGAATCACCTATCTGGATTATCTTGTTGCGATTGTAAGGATACTAACTAGAATCCCTCTATTGGTGATCCACACATGCTCTGATGGCCTCTAATTGACACCGCTCATTCTCTTGGTGCAATCGCAGCAAAGTGAGTGTCTTCTATGGGTAATTCTTGATCACTTGTTCTTTGGCCTTGGAGAACGTCTCTCGTTCTTGAGAGGGGAGATAAGAGGATTAGAGAGGGAAATTTTTTGTCTCCACAATTCTCAATTCACTATGCATGTGGTGTGGTATGTGGCACAATAGCCATACTTGCCTATTTATATACAAGGAATTTCTGTTAAAATATTTAATTTCATAGAAACAATTAAATAAATTCATGAAATTAGAGAAAACCCATGCATATAATAATAATACCATGTCATTATTTATGGGGTTCTAACATGCGCAAAAGGGAATTATAAATAAAATTCAACATCATAAAATAATAGTAGCATTATTTCAATTTTTCCAACTCGTTAAATAATTATTTACAAACTTGCAAATAATTATTTCACTACTGGACCGACCTTGTCCAAATCAAACTCCACTTCTATTTGATGAACCCCTAAATAAATAAAAATAATAATTTATTCTCTTAAATAAATATTTTATTAACAAACTAGTAGATAAATATTTATTAAATGTTCAATAAAATAAATAAATATATTTTATTTTATTTATACGATCATTGTAACATGAATAAAATTATTCCACGATCTTGGGAATAATATTTATTTCATTAATTAAATTCAAATAGAATTCAATCGAGAACACCAAAAACACTTAGTGTTTGACACTCTAGTATTTTTTCTCATTGGCATTAGGTAGGCATGCCTAAAGTCCAAGAGTACTATCTAGCAATGGGTCAAGGCACCCAAGAGAAAGAACGTAATGCTTCTACATTGACATCCACATATGAATGCTCACTGTGTAATGTAATTCCTTTGTTGCAATATCTTATGAAGTAGGTTTCATGATTGTGACATCAACATTTATGCTTGATACTTCATTCTTTGACTACCTAAAATAAACTCATTGTTACACCATGGTAATGGAATTTCATGATATTGTGTTATTTTAATCAAAGGGATGAGATATCAAATTCCATAAATAAAAGGAAAAAATCTTTACATGACTTATCCATTAATAAAATGCCACACCAGACACACCCAACGTACCCTTCTTCCCACCGACTGTGTGCATGACAATTTTTGTCAGTAAATCCAAAAGTGTAAGTAATGACATGTATTTATGATAGTCATAAAGTCTAAGGATCATTACACATGCTCGTAGATAGAAATATCCCATGACATCAAAGCATGTGGAATTTCAACCGGAAGGTCTATTCTCATAATCTTCTATCATGGAGATTACCATGTAGTGGTCTGGAATTACTTCCAGTGGACTATAATTGATACCTATCAGGGCACTCCATGGGCGGCTACACCCCCTGGGTGGGACACACCACCATCCCCAGTGGCAGCCATTTCCTCATGAAGCCCTTGGGCGGAGAGCCATGCTTCATCCAACGCTCACATGTGAGAGTTCCCAAGGATCGGAAACATTCCTACCTCCTTTTCCTCTGATACCAACTGTAGAGACCCGAAGCTTAACGTACATGGACATTACATTACTTTTGCGGAATACTTAGTACATAACAAAAACACACACACAAGGATCGTAAAAGTTTAGTGTCTTTGGAAACTCGGAATATAATCTTCTAATCGTGGTGGAAGATCTTCAGCATCTCCCATAAAGATCTTCCTTTTTATACATAAAACCTTTCTTTATATCCTGGGGAAAAGAAAACATAAAAGGGTGAGATCAAATGCTCAGTAAGGGTAAACAAAAGAACTATCAATCACATCATATACACAAGCACATAACTTTTGTAAATCATAACCTGCAAAAGAGATCATAATTTCATAACATGGGATAAATCATGGCAGTGAAATGTAATCATAATAATCATAACATAAAACATGATACATTGTGGCATACACACATAATCCTAGAGAATCATTTCTTGTTAGTCAAGACTCATTGCCAAGAATATCTTAGTGGACAAAGTCCCTTTCTGAACCGAGTCACCCTCATTTCAGTCCTGTTTCACTAAACTTGTATAACAGACCGTTCCAGCCATGTCTATCTCATGAGATATAAAATATTTACCCAATTCATTGGAGGGAGATATAGGTTCCACCCATCTCATAATGATACCATTATTATGTGTGCCACAAAATAATAAATCATACATCATTGCATAACCCATGTAATACAAATGGGAATCTTAAACATCATGACATCATAAATAAATTCATATAAGATAAAGGAATTCATAAAAATAATTCCATCACAACATAATCAAATCAATGTAATAATAGGGATAAAAACAGAACCCTTTATTATCTTATATGGAAAATAATTTTGATAAAACACTTGAACTCCATTCTTGAGGAAAATATCCTTTCTTCTTCAAAAACATTTTCCCTTTCATAACATGTCATATGACTTTAAAATAAAAGATGTTGATTAAAAATAAACTTGAAAACTTGTAAAGGAAGATTCTTGGAAATAATGTTTTAAAAATCCATTCATGTCGTATAATTTAAAAAAACATTCTTCGTACTTTTGTCGGAAAAGTCAAAAATTACCTCATATGAAAAACGACAAAAGATTCCTTTCATATATTTTACTAAAAACTCACCGAAGGGTAAAATTGGATTTAAACAATTGTAGTTGGATGAAAATAATATTACATATTGATGAAACATGGATTTGGATGATAAAATACACCCCAGTAAATTACAAAGTATACATAATCTTGGATAGAAATGAGATTGTGATATTTCCCCTTACCTTAGGTCCGACTTGCTTTGTACGTGTCCGAACCTCATGTATAATGATTTAAATAATTTTATTGACTTATTAAAAAATCATATTCATTTTTATGATATCCTATATGGTTCTCTTATGACTTTATATTAACCGTTCTTTTGTAAATTCATGTTAATGTAGCGTTTTGGGTAAAATCGTCTTATTTGTCGTTCATGTTTTTAACTTGTAATTATTAATATGATTACGTGGATCATGATTACTTATATACAGAATGTAAAACATGATTTATATATAATATATATTCCTAATATACATATATATAATATATTGATAAATGGAAAGAAATACACCGTTCATGGAGACGGTAGTCCGTACGTACGCATGAACGCTGTTTTCGTTTCCTTATTGAATTAAATGGAATTAAGTAGATGAAATAAATATAAATAAATCCAGTATCATTATTATGTCATATATTTCATTAGTAGTTACTATATATACTTTATAATAATTCATGAATGGTTAATCATTGAGAATGAATCTCATCGCGTCGTGGAGACGGTAGTCCGTACGTACGCACGAGCGGTGATATCGTTCCCATAGTCGTGGAATTCTGTTGAAGTGTATGTATACTATTTCAATATCAATATCAATTTATAATAATCATATATAGTTACTCATTACACCTTTATACCCATCCAGTTAAGGTGGTGGCGGAAAATAGAGAATACCACGGCGTGGAGACAGTATTTCGTACGTACGCACGCGCGGTGATTTCCTTTTTCCGTAGGATGGATAGAAGGTTAATTAGAGTTGTTTCATATTTATAATAACATATCAGTATATAATAAATGCTTATGTTATTACTTTATCATGAAACAACTAAAGCAGAAGAAGTTGAAGAAGAAAGAAATTGAAAAAGATCGGTAATGGATATTACCTCTTTTTGACGCGCCTTCACTTAACCTCCACTTAAAAAACTATGGATGGTCTTTTAAGAAGACCAGGACCTCTAGGATGATACTAGGGAAGTGGAGAAGAGATTTTGGAAGGGTTTGGCCGAGCTTGAAAGATCAAATTGGTGTGAGGAGGAGAGGGAGGAGGTGCCCTTTTATAAGGGAGGAGAGGGGCATCTTTGGAATAACAAAAAATATTATTTTATAATAAAGTCATGTTCGGTTTTAAATAGCTCCAAATTGATTTATTTCAAGGATAAGGTGGGTATGGGTCTAAATAATCTCATACAATAGAATTTAGACAATTTTAGGTTCCTATTTTAACCTTATAATTTAGATTGAACATTAATTTAAATAATTTTACTTTTACCGTGTCTTCTTGTGTTCTTACACTATAAGGTTAATAAACTTACTATAAGAAGCCAAACGAACCCCAAATTGTTTATTATTAATATATATAACCTTATATAAGGCTTTTGGAAGAACCTTAGATTTTTAGGAATAAAATAACAATTAATAATATAATATTTGTTTTAAAAACTAATTTTTGTCAATTTTGACACTATTTGGTACATGATTTTTATGAAATTTCTAACAGACTGATAAGTTCGAACCAAGTTTCTTAAATCAACAATATCATGTCATATTAACCTAGAAAATTTTTTTACGTCATAAAAAGGCTCAAAGTACATTTATTTGGTCATTTATAACATCAATTATGTTAATTTTTCATAAAAAGGTAATTACTGCATCATTGTTGTGTCATAAATAAATTAAATTATTTAAAGTATGAAAATTACAAATAAAATACAATTATGTAGGAAATCTTGTTATATTTCTAATGAATATTTATAGTCGAATTTATCTTATGTATAACCTCATATTAAAAATGTTTTAGTAAATAAACTTTGATTTTAACTCTTTCATCTCTTCTTTGAATTAAATAATAATAAATGTCCTAATCTAATCCAAGTGGGCCTAAATGATAATATTTTACACTTAAGGTTGTTTTTGTTCGATATACACTAGTCCAATAGAATTAGGACATGTGTTAGGGTAATATTAATATCATTCTTACCCTTAATTACCCGATTTTCTTTTTACCGTGGTAAATAAAAGTAAAAAGTTACTATTCACCAAAAAGTATTTTCATCTCATTGAACCACATTTTATTTACTGAAATCAACCGTGTCTCTCGGATTTTTGAAAATACATTCACAGAAGCGGTAAAATTAAGTTTTATGAAAAATTCAGTTTTTTAAACTACCACTTAGTAGTTTCACTATTCATCAAAAATTGATGTTTTTTCAGAACAATGCCAAAATTTCATCCTAAGCTATATTTCATATTCTGAATTCAAAAACGAAGTCTATTTTACCAAATTTATATCATAGAAGTTTCATTAATTAATTTTATAATTAAATCATGTTGTTAAAACAAATAGCATGTTTTTAAGAAACAATATCTATCAAAAGATTGACACTTGTTTATGTCTGGTTTAAATGTGAAATTACATCCAATGACCAACATTGTATTAAATTGTAAAAATATATTCTAAATATACTTTAAAACCACTCAAAATAATTTATCACTGTTAATTATTTCGATTGAAAATTTTTTTTAACTAAAATTTAGTAATTTTCACTATTCATCAGAAAATGAAAGTTATCCGAAAAGTACCAAAATTTCACCCTAGGCTAATTTCGATATTACGAATCCAAAAATAAAGTCCATTTTGAATAAATAAAATTTACAAAATTTCAAAAAGTGGTTATTGCTATTTATAACGGCAAGTTTTAATAATATTTTAATAGCATATTGTTGTTTGGTGAAACTCGTTATTGCGTACTACACACGCTATCGAGGAAGGTCGCGATTGCGTGTAATGGAAGGCAAGTCAAGGATGTGTGTTATGTAAGCTCCTTTTGGTGTAGCATACAACACAAGACATTAATGAAATTAAAAAGAATATTTTTTATAAAATATTGGGCTATTACATTCTACCCCCCCTTTAAATGAATTTCCCCCTCGAAATTCGTTGGGGTTATAAATGGTTTACTACTCGAAAGTTTCTTTAATAGAAACCCACATCGTAAAAAGGAATACCAAAACATGGCTTTAAAAACTAAAGTATAAAATGTAATAGTTACCCAAATAAACTAATCACTCGGTTTCCAGATAGGTGAAAATATGGATATGGAAGAGAAATCTAACCAACATGTTCTGATAGAGAGTGGTAGAGAACATGGCTATGGAAAACCCAGCAATCACAAAGCCATAAATTTGTGATGATCTAAGGTACCATCTGATTGATCCGATTTAAGATCACTAGGACAACATTTTTGGTTTTCAAGATCATTTCCCTAAAGTTCAAGAAGTTGAATTAGAATAAATACTTACTTTATTTTGGTTCAATCTCACTGTTGTTCGTGTCTTGAAAAAATTCCACTTCATCTCTTAAATAAATGAAGTTGAATTTGTTATTCGTGATGTGTTAGCAGATCATGTGATAGAATGACGGGTCATTCCATCTGTCTCAAGAAAAATTTATTAAATATACATAAGTCATTCTATAGTGAGATTAATCATATATGGTTCCTAAAATGGACTTATACTTCATATATCATACTGCATAAAATAATAAAACTAGTTTCTACTAAACAGGGACTTCCTGTAGGCCAGTGGTAGGCGATAAAGGCCAGTCGCACTTCGGGTGTGGGTTTGATTCCCACAACCTTGTCCGACGTGATGGGTTGTCGCCCGTCCTGCAGGTTTTCCTTTTTCTAAAACTATATTACTATAACATCCCATCAATAATATCGAAAAACTTCTATCCTTAAACAATACTAACTTATGTCCAACATAATCCATTCCAATCTTTAAGCTTATCCATAATACTGCAGTCCACTCTCATAATATAGTGAAAACGATTACCAGAGATTTAATACCATCGTTGATCCCCATATATCATAAGATATGTCTTGTTGGTCACATTCCAAACATTCAAAGGTCTTAACCATGTATTCTCTTGAAGAATGAATACCCATTGAACCTTAGTGAAAACATGAATACTGTCAAAAGTTAACTCTTTCCACATAGCAAAATCCAAAAAATCTATATACTCAAACCATAATATAACCTTCTCCTTATATCATTCATGAGCTCATGAATACTATCAAACATTTAATTTTCTTCTTATCCCTTCATTATGCGCATATCATCTTCATTCCAAAGCTATCTGAATAACCTTTCATGGATACTGGTAGCATTAATCACACACTTTCAAAACTCAAGGAAAGACAACAATGTAACAATCCTTAGATGTCTCTTTATTCCATAGTATCATGAGATTCTTTATACAACATTACACATGATAAACATGTAATCATTACACTACCTTCTTAAACCATTGACCGAGATTTAACAATTCTTTCATCTCACATATCATTTGTAGTCTCTTCATCATCATCCACATTAATATTACCCATACGACCATACTGATTCTCTTCATGAGACGTTCCCTTAGGTCATTGGTTTGCATAATGCCCGTACATTCCTCATTTAAAACATTTAACCATTGTTGATGTCGTAGCAATACCATTATCCTCATCCATGGTGTTAACAGAACCTTTTCCTTTGCACTTACTTGCTTTGTGTCCTTCTTTTCCACACCCAAAGCATCTCCCAGTTCCTTTGAAACATTATCCTTGATGCCTCTTCCCACATGATTTACATAGGGGAAATTGAACTTTCTTTCCTCTATGGTCATCATGAAACTCCATCTTTCTCTTATTAGCCGAGTCAGGAAACTTACCAAATTTTACTTTATTGATCATATTATGAGATTGCTGATTCGGCATAATAATGAAGTTTGGACTTCCAAATCCCATTTCATTATGAAGAATATCATTCCATTGTCCATCATATCCTCCATTATCGTGAATCACCTTGTTTCCAGCCATTTTCAAAAACCCAAAAAATAATAGTGTGAGAGGAAAAAATCATGATAGGGAAAACAACATAATAAAGGTGGAGTATCCTCAATATCTAACATCTTAGGTTAAATTTTATGATCGTTACCGTAGTTCTAGGACTGTATCCTATACGTATACTTATCCTTAGGGACATCCCTAGACATACCTTATAAATATCTCTAGGGATCTCACTAACGTTCTCACATCCTAGTTTCCTAAGGTTGACTAAACCTTTCCTCTGATACCAACTATAGCGGTCTGGAATTACTTCCAGTGGACTATAATTGATACCTATCAGGGCACTCCATGGGCGGCTACACCCCCTGGGCGGGACACACCACCATCCCCAGTGGCAGCCATTTCCTCATGAAGCCCTGGGGTGGAGAGCCATGCTTCGTCCAACGCTCACATGTGAGAGTTCCCAAGGATCGGATACATTCCTACCTCCTTTGCCTCTGATACAAACTGTAGAGACCCGAAGCTTAATGTACATGGACATTACATTACTTTTTCGGAATAAGTAGTACATAACAAAAACACACACACAAGGATCGTAAAAGTTTAGTGTCTTTGGAAACTCGGAATATAATCTTCTAATCGTGGTGGAAGATCTTCAACATCTCCCATAAAGATCTTCCTTTTTATACCTAAGACATTTCTTTATATCCTAGGGAAAAGAAAACATAAAATGGTTAGCTCAAATGCTCATTAAGGGTAAACAAAAGAAATATCAATCACATCATATACACAAGCACATAACTTTTGGAAATCTTAACCTGCAAAGAAGACCATAATTTCATAACATGGGATAAATCATGGCAGTGAAATGTAATCACAATAATCATTACATAAAACATGAAACTTTGTGGAATACACACATAATCATAGAGAATCATTTCTTGTTAGTCAAGACTCATTGCCAAGACTATCTTAGTGGACAATGTCCCTTTCTGAACCGAGTTACCCTCGTTTCAGTCCTGTTTCACTGAACCGGTATAACCTACCGTTCCAGCCATGTCTATCTCATGAGATATAAAATCTTTACCCAATGCATTGGAGGGAGATATAGGGCCCACCCATCTCATAATGATACCATTCTTATGTGTGCCACAAAATCATAAATCATACATCATTGCATAACCCATGTAATACAAATGGGAATCTTAAACATCATGACATCATAAATAAATTCATATAAGATAATGGAATTCATAAAAATAATTCCATCACAACATGATCAAATCAATGTAATAATTGGGATAAAAACAGAACCCTTTATTATCTTAGATGGAAAATAATTTTGATAAAACACTTGAACTCCATTCTTGAGGAAAATATTGTTTCTTCATCAAAAACATTTTTCGTTTCATAACATGTCATTCGACTTTAAAATAAAAGACGTTAATTAAAAATAAACTTGAAAACTTGTAAAGGAAGCTTCTTGGAAATAATGTTTTAAAAATACATTCATGTCGTATAAGTTAAAAAAACATTCTTCGTACTTTTGTCGGAAAAGTCAAAAAGTACCTCGTACGAAAAACGACAAAAGATTCCTTTCATATCTTTTACTAAAAACTCACCGAAGGGTAAAATTGGATTTAAACAATTGTTTGTGGATGAAAATAATATTACATATTGAGTAAACATAGATGTGGATGATAAAATACACCCCAGTAAATTACAAAGTATAAACAATATCTGATAGAAATGAGATTGTGATATTTCCCCATACCTTAGGTCCGACTTGCTTTGTACATGTCTGAACCTCCTGTATAATGATTTAAATAATGTTATTGACTTATTACAGAATCATATTCATTGTTATTATATCATATATGGTTCGCTTATGACTTTATATTACCCGTTATTTTGTAAATTCATGTTAAAGTAGCATTTTGGGTAAAATCGTCTTATTTGTCGTTCGTGTTTTTAACTTGTAATTTTTAATATGATTACTTGGATCATGATTACTTATATCAAGAATGTAAAACATGATTTATATATAATATATATTCAGAATATACATATATATAATATATTGATAAATGGAAAGAAATACACCGTTCATGGAGACGGTAGTCCGTATGTACGCATGAACGCTGTTTTCGTTTCCTTATTGAATTGAATGGAATTAAGTAGATGACATAAATATAAATAAATCCAGTATCATTATTATGTCATATATTTCATTAGTACTTACTATATCTACTTTATAATCATTCATGAATGGTTAATCATTGAGAATGAATCTCATCGCGTCGTGGAGACGGTAGTCCATACGTACGCACGAGCGATGATATTGTTCCCATGGTCGTGGAATTGTGTAGAAGTGTATGTATACGATTTCAGTATCAATATCACTTTATAATAATCATATATAGTTACTCATTACACCTTTATACGCATCCAATTAAGGTGGTGGCGGAAAATAGATTACACCACGGCGTGGAGACGGTATTCCGTACGTACGCACGCGCGGTGATTTCCTTTTTCTGTAGGATGGATAGAAGGTTAATTAGAGTTGTTTCATATTTATAATAACATATCAGTATATAATAAATACTGATTTTATTACTTTATCATGAAACAACTACAGAATAAGAAGTTGAAGAAGAATGAAATTGAAAAAGATCGGTAATGGATATTAACTCTTTTTGACGCGCCTCCACTTAACCTCCACTTAAAAAACTAAGGATGGTCTTTGAAGAAGACCAGGACCTCTAGGATGATACTAGGGAAGTGGAGAAGAGATTTTGGCAGGGTTTGGCCGAGATTGAATGCTCAAATTGGTGTGAGGAGGAGAGGGAGGAGGTGCCCTTTTATAAGGGAGGAGAGGGGCATCTTTGGAATAACTAAAAATATTATTATATTATAAAGTCAAGTTCGGTTTTAAATAGCTCCAAATTGATTTATTTAGAGGCTAAGGTGGTGATGGGTCGAAATAATCTCATCCAATAGAATTTAGACAAGTTTAGGTTCCTATTTTAACCTCATCATTTAGATTTAACATCAAGTTAAATAATTTTACTTTTACCGTGTCTTCTTGTGTTCTTACACTATAAGGTCAATAAACTTACTATAAGAAGTCAAACGAATCCCAAATTGTTTATTATTAATATATATAACCTTATCTAAGTCATTTGGCCGTCCCTTAGATTTTTAAGAATAAAATAACAATTAATAATATAATATTTGTTTTAAAAACTAATTTATGTCAATTTTGACACTATTTGGTACATGATTTGTATGAAATTTCGAACAGAATGATAAGTTCGAACCAAGTTTCGTAAATCAATAATAACATGTCATATTAACCTATAAAATTATTTTAAGTCATAAAAAGGCTCAAAGTACATTTATTTGGGCATTTATAACATCAATTATGTTAATGTTTCTTAAAAAGGTAATTACTGCATCATTGTTGTGTCATAAATAAATTAAATTATATAAAGTCTAAAAATTACAAATAAAATACCATTATGTAGGAAATCTTTTTATATTTCTATGGAATATTTATAGTCGAATTTATCTTATGTATAACCCCATATTAAAAATGTTTTAGTAAATAAACTTTGATTTTAACTCTTTTATCTCTTCTTTGAATTAAATAATAATAAATGTCCTAATCTAATCCATGTGGGCCTAAATGATAATATTTTACACTTAAGGTTGTTTTTGGTCGAGATACACTTGTCCAATAAAATTAGGACATATGTTAGGGTAATATTAATATCATTCTTACCCTTAATTACCCTATTTACTTTTAACCGTGGTAAATAAATGTAAAAAGTTACTATTCACCAAAAATTATTTTCATCTCATTGAACCACATTTTACTTACTGACATCAACTGTGTCTATCGGATTTTTGAAATTCCATTCACAGAAGCGGTAAAATTAAGTTTTATGAAAAATTCATTTTTTTTAACTACCACTTAGTAGTTTCACTATTCATCAAAAATTGATGTTTTTTCCGAACAATGCCAAAATTTCATCCTAATCTATATTTCATATTCCGAATTCAAAAATGAAGTCTATTTTACCAAATTCATATCATAGAATTTGCATTAATTAATTTTATAATTAAATCCCGCTGTTAAAACAAATAGCGTGTTTTTAAGAAACAATATCTATCAAAAGATTGACACTTGTTTATGTCTGGTTTAAATGTGAGATTACATCCAATGACCAACATTGTATTAAATTGTAAAAATATTTTCTAAATATACTTTAAAACAACTCAAAATAATTTATCACTATTAATTATTTCGATTGAAAATTTTGTTTTTAACTAAAATTTAGTAATTTTCACTATTCGTCCGAAAATGAAAGTTATCCGAAAAGTACCAAAATTTCACCCTAAGCTAATTTCGATATTACGAATCCAAAAATAAATTCAATTTTGAAAAAATAAAATTTACAAAATTTCAAAAAGTGGTTATTGTTATTCATAACGGCTAGTTTTAATAATATTTTAATAGCATATTGCTGTTTGGTGAAACTCGTTATTGCGTACTACACACGCTATCGAGGAAGGTCGCGATTGCGTGTAATTAAAGGCAAGTCAAGGATGTGTGTTATGCAAGCTCCTTTTGGTGTAGCGTACAACACAAGACATTAATGAAATTAAAAAGAATATTTTTTATAAAATCTCGGGCTGTTACATACCAAGTGTGAACTTCATAAGAGGAAGCCTCATCTGCTTACGAGTACTCACACATGACAGTCTGCATGCTATGTGTCCCACTATAGCATGTCTTAAATCCACATAACTATATTTAAGAATATCTTTATATCATTCCATGGTTCTAATCAAAGTGGTGAACGTCCATGACCTTATCAATGCAACAAATAATATAGGACATTATAATGTAATAGTCATGAAAAACAATTAACAATATGTAATAATACATTAAATATCCATGTAATCAAAGTAAAACCAGTTGGTTATAAGATAGCAACACTTAAAAACATCCACTTAAACTATAGACAACTCTCAATGACTTTTGGTCCGATATACCTCACATGATGATCATGTTTCTGCTAAGTCAATGCTTTAGTCAAGGGGTTTGCCACATTCTCTTCCATGGAAATACTGCTCATTGGAACATCACCTCTTTGAGAAAAAAATCCTCAACAGATGATACTTTCGAACTATGTGCTTCCTCCTCTGATGCGACCTTGGATATTTTGTGAGATCCATCACGAAAGTATTATCACAGTATAGTGTGATGAGATCTTTACTGATAGGAATCAGATCTCACTCTTGGAACAAGCTTTGTATCCAAACTTCTTATTTAGCTGTCTCATAAGTTGTGATATACTCTGACTCTACTGTAGAATTTGTGACCACACTCTGCATTGTGCTCTTCCAGCTCACTGCACCACCATTCAAAGTGATGATGTATCCTATTTGTGAATTCATGTCATCTTGATCATCTAGAAACTAGCTTCTCCATATCCTCTAATAACTAGTTTCCTCATCTCCTCCATAAACCAGGAACATATCCTCAGTACACCTCAAATACTTTAGGATATTCTTGACTGCCATCAAATGGCGGTCACTTGGGTCAGCTTGATATCTGCCTACCACACTCAACGCGTAGGTGACATCCAGCCTAGTACATAGCATATCATACATGGTTGGACCAATATATGAGGCGTATAGAGTCCTTGCCATTATCTTTCTTTCCTCATGTGTAAGAGGAAGCATTTTCATGGAAATCTAAATGCTATCTGATGTTGGTAACTATCCGCTATTGTATTGTTCCACGCTGAATATGTTCAATATTTTATCAATGTATACACTTTGACTTAGTCCCAACAATCTCTAGGATTAATCATGATATATCTTGATCCCCAGAATATATGCTTCCTCGCCCAAGTCTTCCATGGATAAGTATTGATAAAACCATGACTTAACAGACTGTCAGACTGGTATATCATTTCTGATAAGTAATATGTCATCAATATATACTATTAGGAAAACTAATGCACTCCCACTAAACCATTTGTAGAGACAATGTTCATATTCATTCTTGATAAAAACAAATACTTTTAAGGATTCATAAAAATTAATGTTCGATAACCAAGATGCTTTCTTTATTCCATAAATGGATTTCTGCAACCTACATACTTTATTGGCATCATTTGGATTAACAAACCCTTCAGGTTTTGTAATATAGTTATCTTCTTGAAGTTTCATGTTAAGGAATGATTTTTTGACATCCATTTTCTAAATCTTATTGTCCGAGTAGTTTACAATGGCATGTATAATTCTGATGGATTTCAGCACTGCAACTAGTGAGTAGGTTTCATCGTAGGCTATTCCATGACTCTATTTAAAACATTTTGCAACAAGTCCTACCTTATAGGTACTAACATTTCCTTTCATGTACAGTTTCTTCATGAAAACCCATTTGCAACAAATATGAATTACATCAACTAGAGGATTTACTAAAATCCAGACAAAGTTTTTTAACATGGAATCCATTTATGAATTCATGGATTCTTGCCACTTGGCAGTGTCTGTGACACTTACTACTTTCATGTAGGTTAGAGGATCATTATTATAAACTAATAATGAATCAACATACTCAGTAACTAGAAATTCATACCTTTTCGGTTCTCTAACCTCTCTTGTACTCCTACTTAGTACTTTCATCACTAGAATAGATTCTTCTTCAATGAGGTTTTGTAGAATCTATTCTTGTACCAACTATTGTGTACCTTGAGCCTTGTCTTCATCAAAGTCTATCTCGCTCCCACTATATATTTTGGATATGTGCTCCCTCTCATGGAATATATCATGTCTTGCTACTATAAGATTTTTGTATAAGTGGTTGTATATTTAATATCCCCTTGTTTCCTTGGGGTATCCTATAAAGGTACACTTTTTCCTAGGGGTGTGAGTTTGTTACTTGAAGAGGCCATAAAAAATGCTTTTCTACCCCACACATGTCAATTCAATAACATGGATTTTCATCCACTCTAGAACTCATATGGAATACCATTTATTGATTTAGTTCATACTTGGTTTAGTATGATTTTTTCTTTTTTGTAACGCATATCCCCAAAAGGATAATGGAAGAGTATCATGACTCATCATTGATATCACCATGTCTAACAGGTTTAGGTTTCTCCTTTCTCTCACACCATTCCACTGGGGTGTTTTTGGAAGAGTGAGTAGGGATAGGACCCCAAACTCCTTTATCTAATCAATGAAGTCTTGATTAAGATATTTTACACCTCAGTTTGAGCATAGTTTCTCAATCTTCTTACCAAGCTGGTTCTCAAAATCATTTTCATATTTTTTGAACTTATTAATAGAAACAGATGTATACCTCATTAAGTAGATATATCCATATCTATTAAAATCATCAGTAAAAGTTTTGATGTATGAGTACCCTCCCCTTGCTTCAACTGGAAATGATTCACACACATCTTTATGAACCAATTCATGAAGTTCTTTAGCCTTTTTACCTTTCCTACTAAATGGGGATTTGGTCATTTTTTCGTGTAAACATGTATGACATATGCCACATGGTTTTAGTTATAACGAATCTAAATATCCATATTGATGTAAATTTTTCAAATGTTTCTTGTTTACATGACCTAGCCAGTGATGCCAAATTTGGGTGTGGTATGAGTCATGTGAAGTATATTTTTTATCAATTTTTAATACTTGGTTTTTGTAATCCAACATGTAAATTCTATTATATAAATTTACCCTACCATAAAAAATTCTATCTTTGTAAAGGAAGCAACATTCATTTCCAAACATGAAAAAAAATCCATTTCTATCTAATCTGGATAAAAATAATAATGTTTTTAGTAAAAAAGTGAACATAAAAAACAACCCTTTAACACCAAGATCATCCCAGTTGGAAATGTGAGGTAGTAGTCCCTTATAGCTACTGTAGTAAGTCTGGATCTATTGGCAGCTCATAGATCTACTTCCCCTCAATCAATCATTCTGAATCTATGTGGTTTCTTTATTTTGATACATATATGAGCACCATAATATATATCTAATTCTAGATTTGTATAAACAGATAGATTTTATTCGATTACAAATGAACATGAATACTCCCCTTGATTATTAGGAAGGGTTCAGTTTTTCTTCTAGTGTTCTTTCTTGCCACATGCGAAACAAACATTCTCATATTCTCTTGACTCCCCTTTTATCTTCCATTTTGTGGAAGGCCATGAAGAATATTTGGGCTAAAATCTCTTCACATTACCTTTCTTCTTATTCACCATAAAGAAAAGCATGCTATTCACACTTTATATATTCGTGCACTTGGAGAATGAGGATAAAATGATCATATAGAGACTTCTCAATGTTTTTCAAATTGAAATTGGCAAAAAAGTTAGAGAAGCTATGATGGAGTGATGATAGAATGAGATCGTTGCCCAGTTAATCGGGAAGATTATACTCTAGAATCCTCAGGTTCTCAATGTAGCCAACGAGCTAGTCTACATGAGGCCCAGTTGGGGAACATTCTCCAAGATTACTCTGAAAGAGTGCCTTAGAGATCTTAAGCCTTTCATGTATTTCTTTCTCCTTGTAAAGAACAAAAATGTGCTCGATCATGCTATAAGAATCCATGTTTTCATGAGACTTCTTGATCTCACTTGATATTGATGATAGCATCAAACATTGAACATAGACCACGTCATTCATATGTTTCTCATAGACTAGGAAATTCTCACCACTTTCCTCTTTGGTAGGAGGATTAGGTAATACTTACTCTAGCATGTAAGACTTCCATTCATGGCATAGGATAACCTGAAGGTGTCTAAACCATTCCTAGAAGTTACTACAAGTGAGGATGTTGTCTTTATTCAGGA
Organism: Viscum album; assembly: GCA_963277665.1. NCBI lineage: Eukaryota > Viridiplantae > Streptophyta > Magnoliopsida > Santalales > Viscaceae > Viscum > Viscum album. The sequence continues at coordinate 1,106,034,239 of OY728126.1, forward strand.
TTGATCATAGGGATAGTGTGTTCGATGTGTTTGTCATTTTTATTCTATAATTAAAAGAGCATATCATTAGTACTTTGTTGAATACATTTTATAAGAAATAATAAATTTTATTTACTCTCCCACTATTTTATCAAGTCCCAATATCCCTCACCATTGAACATATAGTGTCCAATTATCATGATATTCTAGTGGAAAAAACCCATATTCTTCTTCACATAATCCCAACAAAGGTTGGTCAATCTATTATAAGGTATTTAGGTTGGTAGGTCTTTGCCAACTGCAGGCTTGCAGCTCCTTGATATGTTGAGTGGACTCCCCAATCCCGAAATCTTGAATTTGGATTTCCCCAACTCTTGCCTCCAATATTACACCATGTCTAGCAAGGGATACTTTTTTTGATGTAATATGGTAAAGTCAATCTAAAACCATTCATAAGTGATTCCTGTATAAAAGTATGTTTCCTAACAAGGGTTGGTAAAACACATAGTTTTATTGAGTTTTTCCCTTAATCAAGTAACAAAATTCTTGTTCTGACATAATATTTTATTTGAGGGATTTTATATCTATTATTCATGATTTGATTATTATCATTATCACATGCTTTTTAATATTATGTGGAACATACTTAATTGATTAACTATGTATTGATAATATTTACACATAAGTCTAGTTTATTTTAGTTCTATCTTGCATGCATGTTTAATTCATTAATTATGTGATCATGACAACACATCCATAATGATAAACCATGAAAATAATAGAAATTAAATAAAGTAAATGGCATGATCATGAGATTTTATAATGATTAGTTTATCTAGAGGTTGATAAACTAACCCTGACCTAGGGGACAAACACCTTGACCATTTTGGGTTCGTGTTTATAGCTTCCACCAGTCCACCTCTATATCTTCTAGGACTAGTTTCGTCTCGACTCTAGATTGAATTGCCTCCACTAGATTTTGAGTTCCATCCATTACATATGCTCTTTTTTAACTCACCTGTAGGTGAGGTGTAAAAAGGGGTTTTACATTAAAGGAGCGTTGAGAACGCAATCCCTAAATATTAACGAGGAGAAGGATTACCGGACAACAAGTTTAATTCAAATAAATAAATTAAAAGAACCCATCCACATACCATGGTCATGTTCTAGATCACGATCATCCATAAATGGAACGATATTTACATAGAAATAAAACTAGCAATCAATTATTGAATTTTTCTTGTTTGATAAAAATCATGCTAGAATCAATTAATTGTAATCTTTAATTAATCAATTCTTCTATCATAAACCATTTTATGAATTTCCTTGAGATTCTCTCCATCATAAATTTTAAAAAATAAATTCATTTAAAATTATCTTTTTACATAGCTTGTACTTTAGAGGCAACCCTATGAATTTATATTCATAACTACCCAATGAGTAGAAATGAACATTAAATAGATGTTAAATTAAACACACATATATATAACACCTATCATGTGTTGTGCCTCATCTTTATGCCTTCATAATGGTACACGTCTCAACAGTTTGTATAATATAATAATAAATTTTAATAAATATGTGTAATTTGGAAGAGTACACAACGTGTAGTTCCAACTACACGGCGTGTATTATTTTTCACCATCTATCCTAATGACACACCATGGTAAACGACGTGTGAGTATACATCGGAATGTATTGGAGTACACAGTGTGTCCAGTGTGCCACACGTTGGGTAGTTCCTCATTACACAATCTACAGCCGGGAAACCCGTGTACGGGGTACACAGTCCAACCCTAACCCGAAAGGACTACATGATGTGTCAATTGGGCCACATGGTATGTAATCCAGAAACTGTGTTCCACATATTCATGGTCAACACATGGAGTCATTTAAGACTTAAAAAGACTCCAACACATGGCTTGGTTTTCCAGACTGGTCTGATGCATTGAATCTTGACAACACGGCGTGTTCTGCCGAATACACACTGTGTGTTCTGGTTTTCTGTGGCCAGGAATTTTTGGCACCTCCAGATGAGATCCCCTATTTAATTTTTAATCAAAATTAAAATAAAAGATCATTTCTTTAAGGTGAACGATAAACAAAAGAGGAGAAATAGATCATGAGATTCATATTTACATAATTAATAACTTGAATTGAAAAGGCTAAATTATTAAATGTGTAATTAATCAATGAAATATTTAAATAATTATAATCTATAATTTAACCCCTCTAATAACACTTAAAGGTTTCGGGTGTAGCAGAAGTGTGGTTGGGTCAGGACCAAACTATGATTTTTTCCATGATCAATGATTATTTCGTGATTAATACAACGATGAATGCCAATGTCCACAGTACATAGTCAAAGATTTAGATAAAGAATAACGAGGCTCAAAACCTTAGAGATAATCTTGCACATCTTATTTATAATTAATTTAATTAATTTCATACAAAAATTTTATACCTTTATCTTTGGTATTTTTCTTTGTTGATGATGTTTATCATCCGGAATGACCCTTTCAGATTATCTCATTGCACTTTTAAGTATCCAAACTAGAATCCCTCTAGCGTTGATCCACACATGATTCAGTGGCCTCTAATCGACACCACCCATTCTCTGGTAACTAGTGCAGATAAGCAAGTTTCTTATGTCAGTTGTTCTTGATTTCTTGTTCTTTGACCTTGAAGAACGTCTCTCATTCTTGAGAGGGGATATAAGAAGATTTGAGAGAGAAATATTTTGGCTCATCAATTCTCAATTTATTAGGTTTGTGTTGTGGTATGTGGAATAATAGGCGTACTTGCCTATTTATATATATATATATATATATGAAATTTCAGTTTGAATATTTAATTTCATTGAAACAATTTAATACATTCATGAACAGAGAAAAAACCCATGAATTTAATAATAATATCGTGTCATTATTTATGGTGTGCCAACTTGCGAAAAATGGAATAATAACTAAAATTCTGCATCATAAAATAATAGGAATGTTATTTTAATTTTTCCCAACTACTTAAAGAATTATTTACCATCATGCAAATAATTATTTAACAACCAGAACAAATTTGGTTCTCTCGAACTCTAATTCCATTTATTGAACACCCAAATAAATAAATAAATAATGTATTCCCTTAAATAAATATATTATTTACGAACTAGAGAATAAATATATATTCAATGTTTAACAAAATAAATGAAGATATTTCATTTAATATATGAAATCATTGTAACTTGAAGGAAACTATTCCAAAGTTTTGAAAATAATATTTATTTCATTAGTTAAATTTAAATTGAATTTAACCGAGACCACCGAAAACACATAGTGTGTGACCCTATAGTATTCTTTCTCATTGGCATTAGGTGTGCAAGCCTAAAGACCAAGTGTACCATCTAGAAATAGGTCATAGAAACCAAGAGAAAGAATGTAAAGTCTCAAAAACGACATCCACATACGAACTCTCACTATGTAATATAATCCCTCTATCTCAATATCTCATCAAGCAGGTTTAATGATTGTGTCATCAAATTTTAGGCTTGATACATCGCTCTTTGACTACATAAAATAAACTCATCGTTACACAATGGACATGTAATTTCACATGATGGTTCTATTTCAATCAAAGGGATAAGATATCACCTTCAATAAATAGAAGGGATACATCCTTCCTTGACTTATCCATTAATGACATGCCACTCGTGATGCACCCAACATACCATACATCCCACCAATTGTCTACATGATAATTTTCATCAGTAAATAAAAGTGTGTAAGTCATGACACGTATTAATGATAATCGTAAAATCTAAAGTTCATTACACATGCTCGCAGATAGAAATATCTGATGACACCAAAACATGTATAATTCATACTAGCAGGTATGTTCTCATAATCTTATATCTTGGAGATTACCAAGTGCAAACTTCATCAGAGGAAGTATCATCTGCTTACAAGTAATCACACCTGATGTTCTGCCTGCTATGTGCCCCATCATAGTAGGTCATCCAACCACATAACTATATTTAATAATATTGTTATAGAATTTCAAGGTTCTAATCATAGCGTGGAACTTCCATGACCTTATCAATGTAACAAAAAATCTAGGGAATTATTACATCATAGTCATGCAAAACAATGAACAATATGTAATAATACATTAAATATCCATGTAATCAAAGTAAAACCAGTTGGTTCTAAAACACCAAATCTTACATAGAGGTCATGATTTATAAGGAACAGACCCAAAAAAGTATTTCTTAGATTCTAGGTATAAAACCACTTATTATGAAATTAGATGCACAAGGGGTGTCTTATTATTGATGCTAGAATAAAAATAGTTAATTTCACATTTAGGAACTGACATACAGAAGGTTCGGTGCAAGACACAGAAACATATTTTATAAAAAAGGTGATACATTTAGGTAAAATACATTAAACATCTACCTTATGTTTAGGATGGTTCACTCCTCCAATATTGATCTCTGATTTGATCTAGCATGAGATAAGTTGAAGAAATAATCAAGAACCTTGAAAATAGAGAAAAATATTTCATACAGAGTTATTATTTCATATAGAAGGGAAAAATGAAATTAGAAGAAAGGGGAACCAAGATCACAAAAATATGTTTCTAATGAGACTAAAAGTGCTCGATTTTTATGTTTAATAACAAAGATCCATTTAATACTAGTGTATATTCTATGAGGGGAGTTGAGGGGTGATAGTGTGTGGGAGAAGATGTTGGAAAAATTGGTTAATAAAAAATAATAAGGAAAAGGAAAAATTAAAATTTAAACTATCTTTAATGAGCCACCAGATTTGGATACACGGTATGGAAAACAATGAATCAATCATGAAGGATCACAACCTATGTAGGACTAAGCATACTAGATAAAATCACTATTTTCCAAACCCTGTGTAGCATTTGCACTAGCCTCTTCAGTTTACTAAAGACCTCCTACAGGTCTATGTTGCCTCAAGTGCACATATTTGAAAATTAGGTGACACCCTCTTGTACCCTACACTAAGCCACATAGTTTCCACTTGAGAGCCTCAATGTTTCAAAAAAATTTGTCCCTACGGAAGACAAGCCACATATTTTGTCTGCATGGTAGTATTAAAAGTGAACCACCCATGAACCTATATTTGTTTCTTCTAAAATGGAATTTTTTGAGGACTGATGCTCCTAAAAATCATCCAATCTCCCAAGAAACCTCTCTGAACTCAAACCAAAACTTATAAATAATAATTTTATGTGTTCCAATGCTAGGATTTACATTCAAAATCTTGTTTTAACATGAGGTTTTCCCAAAAAATAAAAAATTTAAATTCCTTTGGAAATTCCCATGGTTCAAAAACATTAGATCCTACAATATCCCCGCCTTAGAAATTTTTGTCCCTAGGAAGCCTTCAAGAACCAAAAAATGTAACTTGACCTACATGGGTCATGAAGTTTAATTAAAAAGTTCTCTTTTAATTTCCAAAATCCTAAAAAACCACTATGAATCATGTTAAAAATATGGTAGGTAAAACATTGAAACATAAGAAAAATGATTAATTGAGCCAAAGTATCCCAATACATTATCACATCATCATCTATTTCCATTTACATATAAAATAACATACCTCCTTGTGATCTAAAATTTAATGGATAATTCCAATACATTGTTCTTTCCACCATCAATACTACCTAAATGAACAGGCCCTTCGTATTCTAATGATACTCCCAACATTATTCTAATCATTATAGAACAGTAAATCCCCAATGGATCAAATTTATCCTATAAAAACCTTTCACTATAATATTATTATATTGAAGTCATTCCAAAATTATTTCCTCACCAACAACATTTATCAAAATGAACAGAAATCTAGTTGAGCAGCTATCTACTAACTATTCCTGAAAACACATGACTTTAACAACCTGGATGTCTAAAAAACTATTGTGAAGACTTTTTTCCATGTAACATCTCGATTGTTTCAAGAAAACTAATTAAAACTTCAAATTTTACTTTTGGTGAGATCTTAAGCCCAGTCTATCATTTTTATTTTCGATCCCCTACATAATCATGGGAGTAATCCTATCCCAATTTCCTTGGATCATCAAATTCTAAAAATATCATCGGAGCCTGAATTTTTGTCTGGGGGAATCTCAAAATCAACTGCTGGTGTCCATGGAACTCATCCTTGGCATTCCATTAATAGGGGCTTATGAGTGAGACATTGTCACATAGTTGAAATGACTATATATCAAGAACACTGACTAAGAATAACAATATTTTCTTTCCTGGTGATCATGTCAAAGAATCATTTGGGGTCCATGATTCCATCCAAACCCTTACTATAAAGGAATCTCAGTATCACTCATGATAGTTTGGGTCTCTATTACTATACACACACTCTTATGAAAAATCCAAAAAAGCCAATTTATTCTTCCATCAAGGTGTTTAAATTCTGTTTTTTCTTAGTGTATAACTGACACTCTCTATATGAACCCTAGAAAATGTCAACATAAGGGGCATGATTGTCACTATGACATAGTACACTGATAGGATATCAATGATTACCAAACAATCCTACATCACTACCATCATATCCAATATTATGTTCCTGAGATAGTTTCCAACCAACTATATACAAATAATGATAAAAATATCCAAACCACCACTGGATGAATTCTTTCAAAGGATCTCAGTTACACCTATTGATGTATCATCATTAAGTGACAATAATTTACTCACTATAATGGAATTCCATGATTGTTTAATCATAACTAATGATGTTTTAATTGACTAAAAGTGTCTTAAAATGTTCTATACACAACCAAACATTTGTTCATTTTTTTGCCTTGTATTTACTAACATGCTTCAGAAGTGTCACTTCCAAGGTTTTGTAAAAACTCAGACTCTAAACTTGGTGTCTAGACTCAATTATAATCCATAACTAGGTTTTATATCGAGTTCCATTTCGAGAACTAGAAACTCAAACTCACCAGCCCCACGGGATTCCAATGTCATTCTAACCATGTATAAATGGCCTTTCAGGGTTGTTCTCCCTCTATTTGAAAGGATATTCTAAAACACAATCCTCACAATGATATCCATATATCATTTATAAGAAGGGGAACTCATCCAATGAAACATGAATCCCTCCAAAAATGGGTTATAAATGTGTCTAATATACTTTTACCAAGCCCGAATTTGAAAGAGAAGAAAATTATTTTCATAAAACATCACTAGATTGGATTAATCTTTTTGTGTACACATGATGCTTTTTCCAAGAAATGTGCATGCATTTCACTTGCATCAAGTACACAATCCAAAACCAAATTGATCAATAGTGTTAAAATTCCCAAAAACATAGCATGATGGATAAATGGTTTAATGATTTCCCCTAAACTCACATTATTAGTTGAGCCATTTCAGCAACATGATGAGTACCATGTGTATCAACACATACCCCCTTAATATTTCAGCATCACATCGACACACAATTTCATACTATTCAAATTCTTATCGTCCCTATGCATCCTAATATCTTATGCCCTTCAAAAATAATTATCATATATTCATAATATCCTATATGAATGTTAGTATTGTTAAGGACCTCCTGATTCATTCATTACTAATGAAGAAAATGGGTCACATGTCCTGTTAAGAGGTTGACAATGACCTAGGCATGTGTAACATGTTATAACTGAAAACTACCCAATTATCCCACCCTTAAAAAGTGTCAATTCACCACACAAAAAAACAATCAAACCCATGTGTCATTTTAGAAACTAAGTGTCTTAGAAGGGATTAATAGAACCCAAACGATGCCTCACATTTTAAACACATCATAATTATTTAGCAATGTGTTATTTTTTTAGGGTTCTACCAACCCTAGGATAGTCCCTTAATAGAATAAAAAGCATTGAACTTAGAAATCTATCACACTATAATGATCACTATTCTTACCAGCCAAACCTCTTGGTCAACGTAATGGAATGGAAAACAGATCCATGGGTTTTGTCTATGTTCTCTATCCTGAAATCTCAAGGAAGAAATTCAAAACTCATACACAAGGGTCAAAAATAATAAAACAATATTAAGGATTATTTTTAAGACCAAGAATCCATGAACATTTTTTTAGACATTTAATTATTCTTAGTTTAATGAACATCAAGTACCAATTATTAATGGAAACTATACATGTTCCCTTATTTTACTAATACTTCAAGGAAACATATTCAAGTTATATCAAACAACCATTCAAGAATTATTTATTTAGTCAAACTCCAATCAAAAATCAAGAAATTTTACTTTTACTTTCTTTTATCTATATTTTTTACCCATAAAGACTCACATATATTGGACTAGTTGAAGAAAAATTCAATTTCAAGCCATAGAGGAAAACACCCTTAAGGATACAATTGGAATTTTAATTAACTAACACCATATATAAGTATATCTCAAAAGAAAAAAACAAGTCTATATTAGTTAAAGGGGTTTTTATTAGTAAGATTCCATCATATATTTATATATAACTCGTATAAGGGATTATCGCACTTTAAATAAACATTACATTAGAATTAATGTACCCACATGTGATTAATCACAATGAAATATCATAATTAATGTGACATATGATGGTCCCACCAAGCTAATCAAGGTTCTCATATGTGAAACAAAAAATAATCATGTTATTAAAATCTCAAAACACCCTTAATAATTTTATCTCATAAACAATATGCCTCAAATCATCTACTTGATTCCAGTTGTTCATTTAGGAATTTAGTCATATGGGTTATCATGAATTAATTATATAGATACTTTAATTCATATAGGAAACCATTATATTTAATAATTTCCATTAAATACATATCATGATGAAATTAGATGCACTACAATTTCCAATTTATAGAGGCACTTTCCTTTATAAGTTATTATTGGTGTCCATGTGGCTTCAAATAGGGTTTTATCTTCTGAATTCAATATATAAAAAGTCCATATATGATGGTTTCATTATATGGGTTATTATTTCCCATTTATAAAGGCACATACACTTTGTTGAAAATTGGAACCCATTTATTTGTAATAAATAATATTCCATCCCATACAACCAATGGTCCACAACTAAAACATTTCAGGATCAGTTAGTCAAATATAATGCCACCATCAATATTTAACTGAAAACACCATTTAATTTGATGCAGAAACTTCATTTAAGCAAAGATATTCCATACTATACAAGACATGCTATCACACCAGTAATAAATACAACTATACCATAATGATATCCAATAAATCATTGAATAATAATAATTATATTACACAATCAGTTAATAATATTTTATAGGAAATACATGATAAGTAATCACCTAAACCTAGTATACAACTATTAAAGTTTTTAGAACTCACAAGGCCCATTAAATATGTATCTTGTAGTCAAGCAATGAAACCTACATGGCATGACATATGCCTGACATGTGATTATCTATGTGCCTATAATGAGGAATGTAATAACACTTCATTTTAATTTTAGGACATGTGTAAAATAAAGAAAAAAGTGCTCCAATCACTCAAGGTGAAATAATAATCAATAAATAGTGAAAAAATATTAAAATAATCCAATCCCTGTCCACATGGATTGTTCTTTGTGCATGGTTTTGATCACTCCCAGACATGACTATTTATTGAGTGATGAAAGACAATTGTTATCCTATCTACCAACACCAAAAATGTAAAGAAAATAAAAATAATGATCTGATACCAATTTCTAATGTCTGGACTCTGATTACTTTATAAATATTACTCAAACCAGTTTCCTCATGACCTCGAGAACACCTCCCCAAACACTTGTGGCTACCATCTTGTAGTAAGGGTCCAACAAGGATACATTCGGGAGACTATACCCTCTATATAACAGTCAAACACAATGGAAAAAATAGATAATAAATTAGTTGAAGTTTATAATAATATCTAAAAATATATAATAAATTTATATATTGGAGAATGAAAAATATAAAAAACCATTATTGTCTATGTGATTCTGTAATATATACTTAAAAAAACAAAAGAAAGAATAAATAAAAAAAATAAAAGGTTAATGTAAAAATCACAAAATTTGTCTCCATGAGCAACCTACCCTCTAGCACATTCCTATTTCCCCAAGCTCCCATGTATATGAGTAATAATAAAAGAACCGGAACATGCAATCATGAGGTCTGTTTGGGTACCCCTAGTGTAATGGAAGACCAAACAGGGTCTGAAAAAAAAACTAGTACATCTAAACCAATGATGTCTAGTTATATTTAAGCTGTGAATAAAAAATACAACAATGTTAATGTATACAAAATGAAAATAAAGAAATAAATGTAAATAGGTTGGACTCAGGTTCCTCAAAGGACACCTGACTAACAATACATTCTTCAACCAATTTAATATTATATCTGATGATGTGTTACCACATATATATAGTATATATATATCCCTGTATATATATGAACAATATACATTGGAACATATATAGCCATGTATATAGATACATATTTATATTCAGGACCTAAGGCATTACTCAAGAATATATGAATAGCCACAATAGTTTCATGTAATAATGAGGAAATCCATGACCGAGTATCAGAAATTATAAGGGACTTTGTACCCATGAATAACAATTTATAAAGACTTTTATGATTGAGTATCACAATAAGGGGCACCAAGCCCACGTATTACAATAAGGACTCCATTGCCAAGTGTCACAAATTATAAGGGAAACCACACTTGTGTGTCATAATTTATTAGGGATTCCATCCCCGAGTATCACAATTAGGGATTCCATGCCAATGTATTGTAATTAAAAATAATAATTAAAAATAATAAAGATTCAACGAACATAAACATGAAATGTTTATATTTAGTAATAAATTATACGGAAGAAAATGTGCATAATAATTCTATTTAATATTTCAATTATTTCAGTTTGATTACCCCATTTTATTTATGAAGACATTGATCCTTTGTTTTGTTATAAAATGATGGGACGACCATCAAACCAAGTTCATCTAACTCAATTTAATTATCCCCTATAATATGTATTATTCAACACACCAAAAAGGTTATCAATACTTAGCAAGGTGTTATGTTCATAAGAATCTAAAAACATGAATATAAGGGTGGTTTAATTCAATAGTCAGGTGAAAAGATCATGTTTTTTAAGAAACACACCAAAAAAGTGATGGTTTCGTTCTATTATTTGGGGTAGTGGTCAAAAAATATATAAAATAAACCCAAAATGGGTTTCTTTGAGTCAAGGAATGTGACTTATATGGTTCAATTAGATGCACAAGGGGTAACTAATTTAGGATTCTAGCAGTAGCCTAGATAATTTTACATTTTCAAACCATTTTTTGAAGGACTAGCGTGTGACATAATGGATTATTTTATAAAATGATCGGACATTAATGGAATATCCATATACCACCAACCTCATGATGAGAACGGTTCACTAATCCAATATTAGTATTTGATTCAATCTAGTTCAAGATAAATTAAAGAATTCATAAGTTCCATGAAAATAGCCAAAAAAATATTGTGCATGGATTTAGCATTCCATGTAGTATGAGAAAATAAATCAAGAAGTAAGAGGAGCCATGATCTTGTGAATATGGATCCAACAAGACTAATTAATCTTCATTCCAATTCCAAATGAGAGAGATATATGGAATCCTAGATGGGAGACCATGGGATTATATAGGTAGCTGGATTTCATGGGATATTAGGGGAGAAGAAGAGGGGAAGAAGAAATAAGGAGTTAAGGGAAAAATTATTATCTCACCCTTCTTTAATGAGAGATATTTTCAAGAAATCCACATGCTTACCTTGTATGATCACTTCCTATTTGGAACTCATCTTGCATTCTAGGTGCATTATTTTGAAATTGTGCATAGTCTATGCGCATAGCTCTGCAGTTTTCTGCAGACATCACATCTAACCATGAGACCTCTAATACACGGTTTGAAAAACCATGTTACACCCTCCAAGTACCTAGACCAACTCAATCAATTTCCTCTAGAGAGGCACACGATTATAAAAAAATTTGTCCTTATGGAAAAGAGGTCATTTGATTTGGGAAGCATGGTTTGTACTAACCATTATCTAATTTGGAACCTTTTCTTATTTATCCAAAAACTAATTTATTCCCAACACCACAAAGATCATTCAGAATCTTAGAAGACCTCTCAAGACTCAAACCCCAACCCCCAAAACGAAACTTTTCAGTTTTATAATTCTATAAATTACATTATAATGAATGGTTTAACATTTTATCCACCCATGAAATAAAAATTTCACACTCCTTTATAAATTACCACATTATAAAAATATAGGATCATAAAGTCTTGGTGGTGGTGGGAATGATACCACGATGGTGGTGAGAAATAGGGATCCAAACTCAAAGACTATGATGGTGGGCATGGGACATGATCAGGTATGTAGGAGGTGAAAAAACTACTGTTGATGTTCTAAAAGAATAATTTCAAAGTAAGGAGTAACATCTAATAGAGGTAACTAGATTAGGAACACTGTATGGGTATCCCTTTCTCCATTCGTACCAATCATCGTGTAGTTTTTCATGGGAAAATTTTATATTATTAGCACTGTAGGGGGAGCCTAGAAGCATCAAGAAAAAATGATCTTGGGAGGGGTTAATCTATATATCATTCCCTTAGGCCCTTAGGGTCATATATTAGGCCTAGTGGATCTGGGATTGTGGGTATTTTAGGGTTCCCCGTTAATCATTTAATCTTCTGTCTTAATAGAAAATACCCCAGATATGGAATTAAAACAAACCATTGATCACAAATTAACTCTTTGTAGAATCTCATTCATCTATATCGAATGGAAATTGGAGACAATGACTCATTAATTTACCCAATTTATTATCCTAGTTTGAGGTTCCTTATTCCCATTCAGCATCTAACCCAAGTACATGTAGCATTTCAAATCAGTATCTCAGTCCTCATATTCATCAATGACTAAAATAACCTATATAAACTAGTCTTAGTTCCATGCTGTACATTTCTTCAATCTAAATCACTGTTTTTTCCATCAACCAAAAATCCCTCCCTTTTACTGGAATGATATCAAAAACTCTGCAATGGGGACATATTTGAGTAAGAGTACTCAATATCTTTTGGGTCTTCTTTCCATGTCCATCAAATTTATAACCCGTTGGTGTTTGAAAATAGAAATAATTTGAATCTCTATGAGTTAATTTAATTTAATTTCTAAATGGTTTTTATCAACCAATTTTTTTTTGGTTTTATTGTTGAAATTTCTTTTGAATATTTAACTATGAATTTTTGAATATTGAACACAAAAGTCTAACATCCCCACATCATAAATGGTGGATGATTTTATTTGGATAATTGTAAAATTAAGAGAGTAAATTGGCCAATATTCCTATCACATAATTTATAGATCATTGTGGCACAATTCATACTAATTTGATATCACCTTTTTGATCAAAAGATACCTTGATTTGATTGAAGCGATGCAACTCTTTGAGGGTGAACCTATAAATATTAAAAATATTCAAAATCCAATCATTTTTGGATAACCTCATAATTAACCATTTTTATAAAATATATTATTTTTTTCATATATATATATATATTCTAAAAATATATATTTTTAAAACTCTTAAAAATCAGTTTAAAATATACATTATTTTTATAAAAAACCATTTCTCAATGCCAATTTTTATAAGGGGCGGTCACTGAGAATTCTTCCCAAATTTCTAATGTGGGATTACTGAATTTTTTTCCACCTCATCATTATAAACCAAAAAATGTGGATCTAACAATTATTTAATTATTTTATGAATAAAATTATAATAACCCCCCACTTTTTTTATAAATTTTTATCAATCAAGATCATAATTGAATCATTATACATAATAATGGTATCCTTTGATTTAAATAGATACTTGGTATTAATATCTAAAAGTATTATCATATTTCCAAGATTTATAAAAATTAAACTTGTTAATATTTAAGATAAACTTAAGATATCATAAATACTCGGATCATTTCGTTTAACATTACATTTTGTTGCACATTATGGGTATATTCTTATATTCTTTTCAAGAACTATTTATTGAGTAAACATATTTACTCTGGTAAGAAGGGACACCACTTCTATTTCCACATGGAACAAATATTACCATGTGTTTTCATTATTAGAATGCATAACCCATCGAGTCTTAATATTTTATTATGATTTTATAATTAAACCCTTATTCATAAACAATTATATTGACAGTAAATATTTTAGGTCATAATTTTCAATATCAAAAATCATATTTGTAACTTTTTATACCCATTAAAAACTTTTATTAGGATCCACCTAAAGAAAGTGTTGGGTTAAAAATACAAAAAAAATTATTATATCTATTTAAACCCTTCTCTTTCTTAGTTTTATGAATCACCAATATCGATAGATATTTTTAAAATATGTATGAATGTTTTTTTCCTAATATTACTTAGATAATTAATATGGTACCATGTTATAGAAACATTCTTACATAATCATGTCTCAAAAATATATGTCAATAATTTACATTGTACATGAAACTATATGATTTTAATAAATATTCATCACTGCAAATATTTATAGAGATAGCAGGCCTCTGACTATGTTATAATCCAATATTAAATAAAAGATTCCTAATCCATTTAGTTTCATTTCAACATGTCACTAAGGTGATAATCTAGGACTCCATTTTTTTAATGTGAAATACATATTTGTTTTTTTCTCACCCAAGAAACAAGACAACATCCAGTAGTAAATAACCATAATGATGATGATTTATTAACACCAAAACTAGTAATCCAACTCATGTTAGTGTATCTTTATAATAGAACCAGATAATTTTTATAGTAAAGACATAAAACATCTAGTCTTTCCCAAGTATCCAATGATTCTAGTAATAAATTTATAATAATCCACGTCATCATTACTGGTATATCTGCCCATTTTATAGACTAAAAAAGAAACATCATCTGTGTTACAATGCATTACATTGATTAAATAACCAACTATACTATCATATTCTGGTCATTTTATACCTCCACTCATATTTATAAATAGTCTAATAGTAGAATCAAATGGATCATTAGAATCACTGAAACCATGATGATCAGATTTAATTTACATTTTTCAATGTAATGAGACCGAATTAAATAATAACCCTCACTATTTTGTTCTTACATTAATATCTATAATTGCATCAAATATTCGAAGATCCTTTATTTTAAACATAGTGGATAATTAATTATTTGTCTCATTTACAAAAATTAAATTTTCCAAAAAATCAAAATATCATCCACATATAGACACGCAATTACTTCATATTATTATGAAAACTTTTAATAAACCCATTCGTCCACGTTTTAATGAGTAAATACAGAATATAGAATAATATAATAAAATTACTCCTTCCATTACATCTGTCACGAACCACCTTCACCAATATGAGGGAATGGACAGCTGATAGCCAAAACCTTTCTTCCTCAAGTTGATGGAGAGATAATGAACCCTGATACTCGCATTCAATAGGACCCAGAGTGGCGACTATAACCAAAGGTATAAAATCACACATAATATAGAAGGAATTACCGTTTTTATTTAATAGGATTAGGAGATAAGATAGTAAATATCAAAAACCACCAAAATTGTAAGTAGAAGTAAAGCCAAATCAATCCATTCCCATTTGCATGTTCGAATAATAAGTGTTAAAAATATAGAAAAATCCAAAGGTATGCACCAAAAGAAGAATAAAATAAACGTCAATGGTCCCTACATCCAAGATAATTGGGTCTGACATGGTTCTCAAAGTCCTCCTGGAAACCTGAAAGAAGATTTATATATGTTTGGTGAGTATACAGGTATACACAGTAGGAAAAACCAAAATATCTCATGCAAATTTGGTGAAGCATTCTAATGCCCCATGAGAAAAGGAGATAACCAAATCACCTAGTAAGGAAACTGACCACCCAAACCTCACCAAGGCACACTCCCCAAGTAACGAAAGTCATATAAAGTAAAATTAATAATACATCGATGTTTAGGTACCCCACTTCACTTTTACATTGGTTATTGAAGACATACTACACATCAGACCCCCCCCCCACTATTCTCACCGCAGTCCCACTACCCCATCGACAACATCCTTTTGGGAAACCACAATAATAGCTACGCACGCAAGCACCTAGGCCACCACAACCACACGTAACCATGCCTGCAGACACCTATTCCAGAAAAACTAAGGCTATGCCCAAAGACACCTGGGCCTGAACAACTACTACCATTCCTGAAGACACCTGGGCCTGAACAACTACTTCCACACTCGAAGACACCAGGATCTCATCCCAAAGACACTTGGGAATGAACTTGCCCGCACACACCTGGGTGAACCACCACATCATACCCTACCCAAAGAATCATGAGATATAATGGACCTCATGTCATCACAGCTCACCCGATGAGTCTTGGGATACCTGGGAAAGGGAGTAGAAAGTGAGCTAATAACCATCCACTCGTAAGAGTGTTGTGAAAAACACAATCCCCCATGAAATGGGGGTTTTCGATCAAAAGTGATAAATATGGTTGGGGTGCGAATAAGAAATATAAGATATAAATTATACATATAGGTAAAAAAGTACTCATCCCAACCAAGGGTTTCAAAAACCAGCCTACAGACAAACAACCTTGTAACTTTTCATTCATAAAAAGCACAACATCAACAACCATGTCACAACTCATTACTGGAAAAAAAATTCCACTTAACTCATTCTTTTTATCACATTCAAGTGGTTCCATTTAAATAATTCTCCACTACTAGGAAACTAACCGGCATAGCCACAATCCATGGAAATAAAAATAGACAAGCAGCAAATTAAACATTCAAACCCAGTTCTCTTGTAATGTAACATAAAAAAAGGGATCTGGTAGATCCATCGATGTTCTAGAACAAATCAAAGATCCAAAATACATCCCCACACGGCCTCAGATCCACATACCAACAACTATACAATAAGGGATCCCATCCCCATCTACGTCACCCCATAAGAATCAAGAAGAACAACCACACATATTTCCACGAGAGAGAAAGGGTTTTTCATATTCAAACAAACCATTCATTAAGTTCCTTATTTCTATTTTGTTCACTGGGGTAACCACACAAGGATTCATATTCATGGGGAATCCTTTTAATCGACCGTTTTTACATGATTAATGAGTTTACATGTTACATCCATTCAATCATTTAATTGTCTAGAAAATAGATGTTCATTAGTGTGAAATAAAGGACCACCAATAATGACGATTTTCAGTGGAATTATTCCCATACAATTAAAAACATATAAGAAAATAAAAAAATATAGTAGTGTCATCAACACACCTCTTTATTAACAAAACAATTTATTATCTTCATTAAGGTTTGGTTTCACCAATCCCCGAAGTAAACATTATCATACCCACCCCACATGATACACAATAAAGATAGATGAAGGAAAACCCCTACCAGGATGATCAACGATCGAAGAATTTCTCCACACACCAAGAACGGGGGATGAATTAATGGAAGGGGAAGAACTCTGAGGACTCCATGAGTGAGCAGGAAAGGCTCCAACACGGGTGAACCACTAGCCTCGGGAAGGGGGGCTCCAAACAAACCATGGAAAAATATAAGATAATCCATAAAGAAGAATGAATCCCCGTGCGAGTTCCTGGAGTTACATTATATGAATTTTGAACAAATTTAATGGAGGATTGTGGATTCACAACGTGGTTGGACGGTTACGCATGATGTAATTAATTGTTATTTAATAATTCTCTTTATAGAGGTGGCCATAACAAATGTGTGTTATAGGATTTTATTTAAAGAATGAAAAACATATAATAGGGGAGGAACTGGAAAGTAACGAAAAAGGGTGGTACACTGAGGAAAAGGCCGCATGTTTTTATAAGTCAAGTGTCACCTGGATCAAGAGGGATTTTAGATATCATTTTTTGGATTTTAATGGATTTTAACAGGGTATTAATACACTTTTACATCAAAATATACGTTGCATGAGCAGAACTAGAAATGAAACAAAGGGTGGGAGACTATTTTGTGGGACACTATAAGCAGTCCCGCAATCAAAGATCCACTATCACAGTGCCACGTAATTGGTGCCTCCATTTCGGTGTGTGACAGTTATGGTGCCACCATCACAATGCCATCATTTCGGCGCGCGATTGTGACGGTGCGACCGCTATGGTGCCACCTTCATGGTTAAACTGTCAGGGTACCAACATCATGGTGCCACCATTTTGGTGGGAGACCATTACCGGTGCCACCATTATAGTTTCGACGTGACAAGTGCCACCATTTTAGTGGAACCATTTCATGGAAATGTGTTTTTTTAAACATTTCAATGAGTCATTGTCTGGGACATTACATAAGATACCTCTCAAACTATTATTTCCCTCGAGAATCAAAACGAGACCCAATGAAAAAAGTGGAGTCTAAACAAACACCTCGAAAGATACCTCTTATGAGTAAACCTCTTCGACATCTACGAACACATATCGCTCAAGTAGCCACTCAAACATGTAAAGGTCTTACCGTCATGTCATATGGATTAGGGGGTACCATCCACCATGTCAAGATAATATCCTCTTTTGATGGAAATGACTCTCCCACATGGGTTTAACCTCACCCACTTTAATGTGTCTTGATAAGAGATTAGGTCCTCCCCTCCCCGCTTCCAGAACTCTCCACACAAATCCAAAAAACAAGGGAAAAAATCCATTTTTTAGTTAAAAAGGTCAACCACTACATCACAAACAAGTAAAAAACAAAACAGAAAAAAACTCAAAACAACTCTGGGTACTGGGTGCACATATATGCCTCCCATTCTTAGGTACTCTCCCCGAGGACACCATATCTCCACAACACATTAAACAAAATAAATTTTCATCCATGAAGAACCTTATCCTCACAATCTTTGATCTTCACTAGTTAATCTACAAATGGTTTTTCATCCATGATATCCTACTTCCCCCAATCGAGGACCTGCGAATCATTATGTAGATACCGACAAAGCTGAGACACATGGAAGATGTCGTGCACCCTGAGTAGCGGCGGTGGTAGTGCATGTTCATAAGCCACTTCGTCAACCTACCACAACACCTCAAAGGGTCCGAAGAACCTAACAGAAATCTTACTCCAACTGGTGATCATCCATTGTTAACACTGAGGGGAGACCTTCAATAACATGTGGTCCACGACCTCAACCTCCAAGGGTCTCCTCCTATAGTGGGAATACAACTTCTGCCAGTCCTGAACCACCTTCATCCTCTCCCATATAAGATCAACCTTCTCCTTCATGCTCTGCACTACCTCTGGGCCAGAACACTAACATCCCTAATGTCTTCCCATCACACAGGTGAGCAACCAGACCTCTTATATAACTCTTTGAATGAATCCATGCCAATGGTATAGTGATATCTATTGTTTTAGGAAAACTCTACCAAAGGGAATTATCATACCCATGATCCCTTGATGTTCCTAACACTTGCTCAACGCATATCCTGCACCGTCAGAATGGTCCGCTCTACTTGCCCATCTGTCTAGGGGTGGAAAGCAGTCCTGAGGCATAGCTGGGTTCCCAAAGCATGTTGAAATCCTTCCCAAACCATGAGTTAAAATGGGTATCCCGGTCAGAGAATATGGTCCTCAGAACTCAATGCAACCACACCACCTCTTCCAAGTACCTCTGTGTTATGGCATCCACGACAGTCGACACATTGATTTCCAAGAATTGAAATGTTTTTTTCAGCTAGTTCAGCACTATCCAGATCGTATTACAACCTCCCTGAACTATGGTTATTCCCAGGAAAAAAATCCATTGATATGTCGTCCCACTCCCACTCGGGGACATCTAAAGGTTGTAACAGACCTCCTCGGACATGGTGTTCAGCGTTCACCTTCTAACACATGAGTCACTTTTCCAAAAACTCTCCCACTACCCGCTTCTCCCTGGGCCACCAAAACTGACCCCTAAATCCCCAGTACATCTTGGAATCTCATGGGTGAACCTTTGTGGATGAGTTTTGGAACTCACCAAGAATTCGCTTTCACATTTCCACAAGGAAGAAAAACATTCTCTAAAACAACATATGATTATATTCATATTTTAAACATATTCTTGGAGCATTTCCCTTGCTAACATGATCACACATCACTCCAGCCTCTAATTCCCCCACTGAGACTCCTCCACCTACTACAACAGAGTGGATTACACTTTCATCTAGAACAGACATCCACTTCCATCCTCCACCCTTACATCTAGGTGTAGGGCATCCAAATCCTCCATCACCTTCCAAGAATATGCCGATTCTTAAACCACATCCTTCTGTGTCTTCCTACTAAAAGAATCTTCCACCACATACCCCTTTGTGGTGGTGTATTAAATTTTTACCTAATTGTCAAGAAGAAACTCCCTCCACCTCCACTACTAAAAGTTTAGGTCCCATTGAGAAAAGATATACCTCAGGCTCTTGTGATCTGTGAAGACCAAAAATCGCTCCCTGATGGGTTAGTGCTACCCCAACTTTAGTGCGAACATAACTGCTACGAGCTCAATTTCATGGGCAGTGTAGTAACACTTATGGGGAGGTAACTACATAGAACCATAATAGATCACTTCTACTATTGCACCAGCACACACCACATGCCTTGGCCTAAAACATCACAGAACAACTCAAACATCACCCCTTCCTCTGGCTACCTCAGCACTGGGGAACTAACCAAATTACTCTTCATATAGCTGAAGGATGACTAGAAATTATCATTCCATACAAAGGCATGGTCCTTTCTAGTCAATGATGTCAAAAGTGCTATAACTCAAGAGAATTCGGCCATGATCCTTAGATAATAGCCCACCATACCCAGGAAACTATGACCCTCCAACACATTATTTGGTGATTCCCAAGAAAAAACCTCTTAAAACATTGATAGATCAACTAAAATCCCATTATCAAACAACATCTGTCCAATGAAGTACACCTCTCATGTCCATAACATGCACTTGGACAAATTCCCATAGAGCTGGTGCTGTCATAGGACCTCTAAAAAAGTCCTCGGAAGCTCGGTGTGGTCCTCCTCTGATCTTGAGTAGATCAAGATGTCTTCAAAAAACACAACAACAAACATTTCCACATATTATCATAAGACTAAGTTCATGAGTCCTATAAACACAGCTGGTGCATTTGTAACACTAAACGACATGACCACGAACTCAAATTGAACATATCTGCATCTGAAGGCAGTCTTTGAGATGTCACACTCCATCACCCTCAACTAGTTATAACTTGACTACTAGTCAATCTTGGAGAACCATCCTACCCCCTTAAGCTGATCAAAAAAAATGTTGACCCTCAGGATGGGGTAACAGTTATAGACCATTACCTAGTTCAACTGCCAGTAGTTTGTACACTGCATTATACCACCATCTACCTTCTTCGCAATCAAGACCGGAGCACCTCATGGTGATGAGCTTGATCGAAAAAAACCCTTCTTCATCAGTTCATCAATATGAATACATATCTCCCACTACTCAGAAGGCCTCATTTGACATGGAGACATCAAAATTAGATGGGAACCAGGTTGTAAGTCTATCCCAAACTCAACATCACATTGAGGTGGTAGAGTCACCACCTCCTTAGGGAAGTCATCCATGAACTCAATGAAGATCCCCAAGACATCAACCATATATGTATCCTCCAACTCCATTGATAGATTTTATAACAAGTAAAAGTGAGGATACACTCACTAGATTTCCCCTAGAAACCCCGCTCACCGAAAAATACTACACACATGACACCTATATCTGAAAACTAGACCCTTCTCCCAAACAAGTAGATAATGGAACCAACATATAACAACTAGTATAATCCTTGAATGACATCATATTATTTCATCTATAGAAAAAGATGGTCCCCACTGAACTGATGTGGTCCAAACATTATTCTACCTCCCTAGAAAATATGAGACAAACTGGTCTAGTCTCCAACTGGCTTGCTCAAAACCAAGGGAACAATAAGTCTCTCTATTACAAGAACGAGAGCATGTCATATACTGGGTTCAAAAAAAAGGATTGATAATCTCCTAAATAAAATAATGCGCAAGAATGAGTGTGAAACAAGTAGATCGTACCTTGAACGACTTCTGGCTCTGCTGGAACCGTTACCTATACGGCATGCAACTACCCACACCCAGCTCATCTACCCCTTGGATGTCAGCCACCTCCCCGACCACTCCTAGGCGAGGTCCATGAAGAGAACCCTGGGGTCAACCTCCTCCCGCAATTTCTTCTCTCGGAGGAGCGAGAGCTTTCTATCCCTGTTGTTGTTAGTGAAAGGGCCTAACTAGAAACTACTACTACTAAGGTGGGCACTAAAGCTTCCCACCGCCACTATACTGCACTCGGTCCGAGCACTAATTCCAAAGAATCCCACAAATTATAAAGATGAATAATCTCTATCCTAGGCCTGAAAACAAGTAGTGAGGATCGGGATATTGGAACAGGAATTGTTGGGGCCTGCTCCCCATAGGCTGAAACCTTTAAGGGACTGATGCTGGAGGCATTCCTCTGACCACATTCCCTATTGATGAGAATAACTGGAACACACTCTGGGAACACCTTCTAGTGTGTGTATCCTATCCACTACTTCATCCTTCTTTTGGACCTCCAACTAGGTCGATTGGGTGAATAGAGTAACAACATACGGAAGACAAGTGTAGAGTACCTCCACTAAACATCTCTCCCGAGACTCATCATACAGAATGAGTTCCAGAGAAAAGCAAAAGAGATCCTTGAAATGGATCTCTAAATCCCTTACAAACATTCTGCCATGCTTCAGGGACACTAGCACCTTCCTCTTCTCCGCCTTCATCATGAAATATAAGAATTCCTCCCTAAAATTTCTCTCAAAGTCAGTCCACGAAACATCAGCCACCATATTCTCTCCAAGATAGAGCGCCCACCACTGATGTGCCACTCCACGCATCTTACTAACATCCAGTGAAACCCAGTACTCCGTTGGATCCCAGCTAAAGTTGAATCCTATCACCTTCACCTGGAGCCATCTCTCTATCTCCATGTCTAAGACGCTTCCCTCGTACTTCCCAAGGGTTTTCTGCTGAAAGGCATAAAGCATCCTCTACCACTGATCATCCTTCTCATCCCTATCATCCCTCTACTGGTCAACCAAATTAGCCTCATGGGCCTCTATTTCCCACACTATATGTGGTCACCATCCGGGTGCCATTGTTGTAAGGTAAACGAGGAATTTCTAAGCCGGAGTAGTGTAGAATATTTCTATTAAAATTTTCATAGAATTTTTATATATTTTCAATCCCTAAAATACCCAATACACATAAGAAAAAAAGCCATTATGATTCATGTACCTTTACTATGGTTTCTACCATATAATCAGTGTAGCCTCATTTGGCATTTCAGTAGGTCCAGAGTCCTTGCATCAGATCAGGGGGGGCCCTTAAATCTTGTGTCCTAGATTGTCTTCCCTGACCTATTTTACCCGCCATAATTTCTTAACACTACTTCCCTAACATCCCTTGCAATACTCACTATGCTTAACTATGAACTCCATCATATATTTCAACCTTCTTATGATATCATTATGTCATGACTGACCTTCACCACGATAAGGGAATGGAAAAATGATTGACAAAACCTTTATTCCTCATGTTGAAGGGGAGATAATGACCCCAGAGACCTGCCTTCAATACTCACCGAACTGGCGACTAGAACCACGGATATAGAGTCACATGTAATATGGAAGGTATTAACCATTTTATTTAGTAGGATCGTGAGATAAGATATTAAATCACAAACAAAATCAAAACTAGAAGTAAAAGTCAATCCAAAACAATCGATTCCCATATACATGTTACAATATTAAGTGCTACAAAAATATAGAAAACTAAAATGAGATGTACCAAAAGAAAAGAAAAGAAACGTCAATGGTCCTATTGTCCAAGCTAATATGGTCAGGAACGGTATTCAATGTACTCTTGGAAACATGAAAGTAGTTGTATATGTGTAGGGTGAGTATATAGGTATACCCAATAGAAAAAACCAAAAGCTCTTGTGCACAAGTGGGGAGGAATTCTAATTCCCCGTGAGAAAAAAGAGATAATCAAATCACCTAGTAAAAAAACTATCCACCCAAACCTCACCAAGGAACACTCCCAAAAATAACGCAAGTCATGTACAATAATATAAATAACACATCGATGTTTTGGTACCCCTTATCACTTACCCACTGGTTATTGAAGACATCATACGTGTCAAAACTCCCCCTCCATTCTCACCATAGCCCAACTGATGCCCCAACAACAAGCTTTTGGGCCACCACAACCACAGTTATGCCCACAAACACCCAGACCACCCTTACCACACATAACCATTCATGCGGACACTTGGGCTAGAACAACTACTACCACACCTGAAGACACCAGGGCCCAAACAACTACTACCATGCCTGAAGACACCTAGGCCTGAACAACTACTGCCATGCCTGAAGACACCTGGGCCTCATCCCAAAGACACTTGGGAAACAAATTTCCCACTCACACCTGGGCCAACCACCACATCATACACTGCCTAAGGAATCATGGGAAATAACAGACCTCAGGCCATCACAACCTTCTCGATGATTCTTAGGCTACTTGAGAAAGGGAAAAATGAGGTAATAAAAAGCCACTCATAGGAGTGTTGGAAAAAACAATGTCTGCTATGAAATGGGGGTGTTCGGTATGAAGTTATCAACATGGGTATGGTGGGAAAAAGAAACATAAGAACTGAATTATACAAATAGGCAAACAAGAACTCATCCCAACGAAAGGGTTCCAAAACCATCTCACACACAAACACCCTCGTTACAATTCATTCATAAAAAGCACAACAGCCACAACCAAGTCACAACTCATTCCCAAAAAACAATTTCACATTTAACCCATTCTTTTTATCACATTCAAGTTGCTCCATTTAAATAATTCTCCACTACTGGGAAAATAATAGGCATAATAACAAGCTAACGAAGGTAAAATAACCTAGTAGAAATTATGCCTTCACATCTTGTAACACCCCGAGCTTCCACGATACGCCTCTCTTTCAAAAATGCAATAGCTTGCATTGTACGCAAGTTCGAGTTCTAACACACCGCAACTAATCAAATTAGTCGTTATGAATAGTAATAACCACCTTTTAAATTTATAGAAATTTTATATTTCAAAATTGACTTCATTTTTGTATTCCTAATATTGAAATTAGCCTATGTTGAATTTTTTGTAATTTTCCGAGAACTTCCAAATTTTTATGAATAGTGAAAAATACTTAAAACAACTTTTTTAATCAAAATAATTTATAGTGATAAGTTATACTATTTAGTGGTTTTAAGGTATAATTAGAATATATTTTTACCATTTTATCCAATGGTGGTCAGTAGAATTAATTTAACATTGAAATTGGATATAAACAATTGCCAATCATTTGATATAAATTGTTTCTTAAATAAACGCTATTAGTCGTAACAGCGGGAATTAATTATAAAATTAATTAATGCAACTTATATGTTTGTAATTTTGTAAAATAGACATCATTTTTTAATTCGGAATATCAATTATAGCTTAGGGTGAAATTTTGGCATTGTTCTGAAAAACTTCAATTTTTGATTAATAGTGAAACCACTAAGTGGTAGTTAAATAACTGATTTTTCGTTTAAATAAAATATTACCACTTCTGTGATTTGATTTTCAAAAATCCGACATACATGGTTGTCATTAAGAAGTAAAATGTGGATCAATGAGATTAAAAGAATTTTTTGGTGAATAGTAACTTTTAAGTTCTTAATCGCGATTAGAGGTAATTAGTGTAGTTTAAGGTACAAATAATGTTATAATAATATGAGATGAGCATGACACTTGTCCTACTCCTATTGGATGAGTCATGGCCGACCAAGAAAACCCATGGGTCAACTTGGGGACCCCATGGAGCCACTTTAGTTAGAAAAGGACATAAATACCTTTTATTTAATGTTAAAGTAAAAAATGACACAAACATAAAATGTTTTACTAAAAAAAATTTTACGTGGGGTTACACAAGTCCAAATTTTGATTATAAATATTCATTAGAAATATAAAAAGATTTCCTACATCATAGTATTTGTTTTATAATTTTTAGACATTAAATAAATTAAATTATTTATGACATCATTATGATGTGGCGATGACCTCATTATTTAACGATTTAAATAAAATGAGAAGATAATGAAAAATCCAAGGCTTACACTTGTGAAAAGCCTATTGGATGAAGATATTTCGAAACCTTATCTTTTTAGCCTCGAATTATATAAGTGTGGGACCTTTAGAATCCGAAAACCATCGTGAAATAATGTAACATTTCAATCTTTCCAAAAGTGCCCCTCCTCTCCACTTATAAAAGGCCCCCACCACTCCCACCTTATTCACACCTTCAAGCCATTTGGCTCGGCCAACCTCTTCCCAAATACTCTCCCAACATACCTCTTTTACTCATAGAAGCCTCACTTTGGGCATAACTCTTCCCATGGAAGCCTTTGGCTCAAATCAAAAAGAGATACCTGATTTTGAGGTAATGTCTTCTCTAATGTTGTTTTGGTTTATTTTTCTTCTCCAACCCCCTAAACTCTTTTTATTCAATTCTTTTGTAACAACACCAGTATCCTCAATATACTAGGATGTTGTTATAAGAAGGATTCGAGCTACACTTACACACACCTACATCTAATGGTTAAAGAACATACGGTTTCTGTGGATGGTGAATTTCTGCCTCACGAAACGATGATTGTTCAACACTTATATAACACCTTCAAAGGTGGCCATTAAGATGTCACTATTTTTATATATGATATATAATATGTTTATGTTTTACTTATGCTTCTGTATTTCTTATTTATGGCATACTTTATGATTTCCATTATGGGTAAAACGCGATAATTTCATTTTAGGAAGTGCGGACTACCGCCCCCTCAAAGTGATTTGAATCGTTAATGCCATATGTGGGATGTATAAAGGATGGATTAAATGGTATTATACACTATATTATACTGGAATTATATTATACATTTATATCATTATGATTTCATTCCATTAAATATGAAATTGAAATGAAAGTAGCGTTCATGCGTACGTACGGCTTACCGTCTCCATGAACGGTGCATTTCATTTCTTACCTCTAAATGTTACGTAATATTATAAATGAATGTATATACTGTATATATATGATATATATGATATCTACATCATTAATATAATTCTGGATATAATGGATATTTCCCCACATGAACAACTTATAATTATAAGAAGTTTATTGTTGACTCAAGTACCAAAGATCGACAAAACGACCGTTAATAACTTAAATAATTACATAATGTTCATAACATTGTAATAAGGGATATAAAAAGGATAATGAAATTGAAAATGGTTCTTAATAAGGTAGATATTAACTCTAGTTTATTATTCAGGAGGTTAAAGAATGGTTGAGTCAAGTCGGACACAAGGTAAGGGAACTTCTTAACCCAATTTCTATTCTTTGGGTTTATCTCCTACTTTCAAATTATGTCATGATTTTTTTATGTCCTATCATGTATTTGTACATTATTTATGTGTACTTATAGTGAATAAACATTATAGATGTACTTTATTTAAAAAATGATCTTTTTAAGGACTTCGTCTCAATCCCCTTTCATTGAGGCATATTTGGTTTTATACAGAACTTTCTTTTATACGGTGTATAAACCCCTTTGACTTTTACGTTTATTCAAAAGGAATCTTTTTTATACGAAGCGTTTACTAAATGACAAAAGTGAATGTTTTTGTCGTACGTATGCGGCGACAACGACTTCTCCGCCGCCGTGACCACTATTTGAGTTTCGGCTTCCTCTACAAGCCATACCCTTTTTTTTAATGAAAAATAAATACCATGTTATACTTTTCTTTTATTTTGGTATTGAAAATGGTTTTGAAAGAATTTTTATTATATCAATGTGTTGTATTGATATCTTGTGATTGAAATGTGGAAATGTTATGTTTCCTTTATGCATGTTTTATGTGATACGATTATGTTATGTTTAAACCTGTTCATATGAGGAATGTATTGGACTTAATAAGTGACGGGTGGAGCCCGCTATAGCTCCTCGATGCATCGGTAGGTCTCATTAGACAAATAGAAGTGGAATTGGCTGAGGCCCTTTCCCAATTTGATTTATGGTTTTGGCCGAGGCCTTAATCATTTTAGACGTCTTGGCCGAGGCCTCGACAAAATGTTTCAGAATGTCTGGCATTATGTATTCCCTCATTATGAAAGTGGTTATTGATATTGTATTTGATTATTCGACTAGTAGAATATCCATGTGAAGAAGTAAATGGCATTATCTCATTTTAATTTTGCCATATTATGTTGAAGTTCAAGTTTAAAAGGCTTTTGTTTTAGTTATACATTGCCATAAATGTTAATGTTTATTTATGAAAGCTTCCGCTATATTGTTATCCTTACTGAGCATCTGAGCTCACCCCTTTCAATGTTTTAATATTTTATAGGATGTGGAGAAGTATTTTATGAGTGACCTGCAGGGATTGTGAGAAGAGGATATGAGTGTGGACTATGGAGACTTTGTTATTGTTGTTTTTCACTTTTTGATGTAATGAAAGACTTGTGAATGTATCTAGTGTTTCCAAGGCTACTAAACTAATCGGTCTTTCAAGACTTGATCTTTTGTGATCATGCCAATGTTACGAAGTAATGCACCGACTCTGGGTAGCTGGGGTCGGGGCGTTACAGTTGGTATCAGAGGCAGTTTAGTACTAACCTTGGAAGCTAGATTTAGATAAACTCTGATTAGAGCACATAGCCCAAAGATAGACTTTGAGGATTAGTATAGAAGAACTTCCTAGAATTTTGTTATTGTAGAGATTTTGTGAGTTTTCCGAGCAATACATCCCTGTTTGGATACGAGCAGGTAGAGGCGGCTCTGGCACAGATGTACCTAGGGGTAAAACCCGAAAACACCGCTTTGAGCTAGACTCGAACGGGAACTGGTGCACGACAACGGGCCTTGCTGCACTCTTGGTTACGACACTCCCGGGGGATATGCTTAGGATAATTCTAATTTTCTTTACAAACCACTATGAAGGGTTATGAGTATATACCTTCTCAAAGGAAACATTTCTTTTTATGATTATGGATTATATCCATAAATAGTTCAATTTATGTTAAGTATTATACAAGTATGGAATTATGTATTCTAATTCATAAACTAATCTAGTTTATGCCATTGTTTAGAAATGGCGCCTAGTGGAAGGAATGGAAACTGTATCAATGCACGCACTCCGTGTAGGGATTTCCCTCCTGCTCAAGATAATTATTGTGGATCTGGAGATTCAACTGGTGCTGATCAACTTATTACCATTCTGGGACAACTCACTCAGGTTATGAATAATAACCTTACTCGTATGGAGCACACTGATCCGCAACGTGGAGGATCAATGCTAGAGTGTTTCATTAGGCAACCACCACCAACCTTCAATATAAGTACAAATCCATTAGTATCTGAGAAATGGATAAACTCCTTAGAGAAAATATTCCATGCCTTGGGGAGTAGTGAAAGGGAAAAGGTTATCATGGCAGTTTACCGCCTCACTGGAGATGCTGATCAATGGTGGTAATTGATTCAAAACACAAAGGAATATGATGACATATCGAATATGGAATGGAGGGAGTTCAAAGATCTTTTCTTAGAAAAATACTTTCCTCGTGACCATCGAGCAGATATGAAAAGGCAATTTCTGAGTCTGAGGCAGAAGGAGGATGAGAATGTCGCAAAGTATGAGGCTAACTTTACAAGGTTAGCGAGGCATGCTGCCGATTATATACGTAACCCAAGGAGTAAGATTGATCGTTTCTTTGATGGGTTAAAACCATTTCTTCGTCGAGCATTAGTCTCACAAACCTTCTCGTCCTACGATGATATTGTCTCGTGTGCTATCAAGACAGAAAAGGAATTCTCTAAGTCTTATGACAACAAATTAAAGCAAGAGAAGAAGAGAACGGGGGAACAAGAGACAGATAAAGGGAAAAAGGGAAAGAAGGATTTTCCATTATGTGATAATTGTGGGAAGAATCACCCTGGTACGTGCCTAAAAGGAATGGGAGTTTGTTATAAATGTGGAGAAAAGGGTCACCAGGCTCGTGATTGCAAGGGAAAGAAAGAGGCTGTCAAAGTTGAATGCTACAATTGTAGGGAAAAAGGGCATTATGCAAATGAATTTCCTAAGCGTCAAGGAAACTTACCTCAGAAAAGGCCAAGGGATCAAGGCCAATCTTATGCTGTGACTACAGTTGAAGCGGAATAATTAATGTATTGGTGCTTTTGGACTCAAGGATTATATTCTTGTTATAAGAATAATGTGATATATATATATGGATTGTGCTGCAGTACTTGTTGATTTCCATAAGGTTTTAATATGATTAAGGTAATCATATTTTTAGTATGTGACAATAAGAGAAACTTTTCTTTTTTTGGGGAATCTGATGTTACAATTGATTTTGGAATTAAGAGACCTTTTAGAGAAAGTCTGGACAGAGGTATTTTGGATAACTATAAAGGGTGGAGTGGATTAAGTTCATCTTTGGATAGTATTGTTTAAGGTTAAAAAATTTATGAATATTATTTTTGGAATATTATGATACTATAGTTTTAGGAAAAGGGCAACCTGTAGGGTGGGGCATAACCCGTCGCGTCGGACAAAGCTGCAGGAATCGAACCCACAATCATAGTGCGACAGGCCTTTATTTCCTACCACTAGCCTACAGGAAGTCCCTGGTTATTACAAAATAATTTTACTAATCTAAATGTTATGTGCTAAGATTTGGAACCTTATACAATTAGGATATGTATAATATTTTTGAGTTTTATTACCTTTTTGAGTGAAAAATGAGTTGAAGGTTGAAACTCTAATTGTCAACCATAAATATATTTATACCTATCTCTTATTCAATGAATAAATTAATTATTAAACATTATTAAAGGGATATTAAAACAAAAAATGTGTTATCCTAACACCTTATGTCTTGTGGAACTGATGATATTTTGAATCAACATAGATTGTAGGCTTTGAGGCCCTCAATTTGACAGTTGATTGTGATTGATGACCTCAATCACTCCCTACAAATATTTACGTTTTTCCTCCAATTATATGTCTCTAATTGCCACCAATTTTCTCCTAATCGAGATCATAATTGGGTGGTGACTTTTTCATTTCCCTTTCCCTCTAATTAAGGCTAAATTTTATTAATCTTATTTCCGATGTGGGTTTTCCATAAAGGTATTTTCTCTTTTCAACCTTTTATTTTCAAAGAAAATTTTCAAATTGCGAGGACGCAATTTATTGAAGGAGGGGAGAATGTAACACCCCGAGCTTCCACGATACGCCTCTCTTTCAAAAGTGCAATAGCTTGCATTGTACGCATGTTCGAGTTCTAACACACCGCAACTAATCAAAGTAGCCGTTATGAATAGTAATAACCAACTTTTAAATTTATAGAAATTTTATATTTCAAAATGGACTTCATTTTTGTATTCCTAATATTGAAATTAGCCTATGTTGAATTTTTTGTAATTTTCCGAGAACTTCCAAATTTTTATGAATAGTGAAAAATACTTAAAACCACTTTTTTAATCAAAATAATTTATAGTGATAAGTTATACTATTTAGTGGTTTTAAGGTATAATTAGAATATATTTTTACCATTTTATCCAATGGTGGTCATTAGAATTAATTTAACATTGAAATTGGACATAAACAATTGCCAATCTTTTGATATAAATTGTTTCTTAAAAAAACGCTATTTGTCGTAACAGTGGGAATTAATTATAAAATTAATTAATGAAACTTATATGTTTGGAATTTAGTAAAATAGACATCATTTTTGAATTTGGAATATCAATTATAGCTTAGGGTGAAATTTTGACATTGTTCTGAAAAACTTCAATTTTTGATGAATAGTGGAACCACTAAGTGGTAGTTAAATAACTGATTTTTCGTTTAAATAAAATATTACCACTTCTGTGATTTGATTTTCAAAAATACGACATACATGGTTGTCATTAAGAAGTAAAATGTGGTTCAATGAGATTAGAATAATTTTTTGGTGAATAGTAACTTTTAAGTTCTTAATCGCGATTAGAGGTAATTAGTGTAGTTTAAGGTACAAATAATGTTATAATAATATGAGATGAGCATGACACATGTCCTACTCCTATTGGATGAGTCATGGCCGACCAAGACAACCCATGGGTCAACATGGGGACCCCATGGAGCCACTTTAGTTAGAAAAGGACATAAATACCTTTTATTTAATGTTAATGTAAAAAATGACACAAACATAAAATCTTTTACTAAAAAAATTTTTACGTGGGGATACACAAGTCCAAATTTTGATTATAAATATTCATTAGAAAGCTAAAAATATTTCCTACATCATAGTATTTGTTTTATAATTTTTAGACATTAAATAAATTAAATTATTTATGACATCATTATGATGTGGCGATTACCTCATTATTTAACGATTTAAATAAAATGAGAAGATAATGAAAAATCCAAGGCTTACATTTGTCCAAAGCCTATTTGATGAAGATATTTCGAAACCGTATCACCTTAGCCTCGAATTATATAAGTGTGGGACCTTTAGAATCCGAAAAGCATTGTGAAATAATGTAACATTTCAATCTTTCCAAAAGTGCCCCTACTCTCCACTTATAAAAGGCCCCCACCACTCCCACCTTATTCACACCTTCAAGCCATTTGGATTGGCCAACCTCTGACCAAATAATCTCCAAACATCCCTCTCTTACTCATTGAAGCCTAACTTTGGGCAGAACTCTTCCCAAGGAAGCCTTTGGCTCAAATCAAAAAGAGTTACCTGATATTGAGGTAATGTCTTCTCTAATGTTGTTTTGGTTTATTTTTCTTCTCCAACCCACTAAACTCTTTTTATTCAATTCTTTTGTAACAACACCAGTATCCTCAATATACTAGGATGTTGTTATAAGAAGGATTCGAGCTACACTTACACACACCTACATCTAATGGTTAAAGAACATACGGTTTCTGTGGATGGCGAATTTCTGCCTCACGAAACGATGATTGTTCAACACTCATATAACAACTTCAAAGGTGGCCATTAAGATGTCACTATTTTTATATATGATATATAATATGTTTATGTTTTACTTATGCTTCTGTATTTCTCATTTATGGCATACTTTATGATTTCCATTATGGGTAAAACGCGATAATTTCATTTTAGGAAGTGCGGACTACCGCCCCCTCAAAGTGATTTGAATCGTTAATGCCATATGTGGGATGTATAAAGGATGGAGTAAATGGTATTAGACACTATATTATATGGGAATTATATTATACATTTATATCATTATGATTTCATTCCATTAAATATGAAATTGAAATGAAAGTAGCGTTCATGCGTACGTACGGCTTACCGTCTCCATGAACAGTGCATTTCATTTCTTACCTCTAAATGTTACGTAATATTATAAATGAATGTATATACTATATATATATGATATATATGATATCTACATCATTAATATAATTCTGGATATAATGGATATTTCACCACATGAACAACTTATAATTATAAGAAGTTTATTGTTGACTCAAGTACCAGAGATCGACAAAACGACCGTTATTAACTTAAATAATTACATAATGTTCATAACATTGTAATAAGTGATATAAAAAGGATAATGAAATTTAAAATGGTTCTTAATAAGGTAGATATTAACTCTAGTTTATTATTCAGGAGGTTAAATAACGGTTGAGTCAAGTCGGACACAAGGTAAGGGAACTTCTTAACCCAATTTCTATTCTTTGGGTTAATCTCCTACTTTCAAATTATGTCATGATATTTTTATGTCCTATCTTGTATTTGTACATTATTTATGTGTACTTATAGTGAATACACATTATAGATGTACTTTATTTAAAAAATGATCTTTTTAAGGACTTCGTCTCAATCCCCTTTCATTGAGGCATATTTGGTTTTATACAGAACTTTCTTTTATACGGTGTATAAACCCCTTTGACTTTTACGTTTATTCAAAAGGAATCTTTTTTATACGAAGCGTTTACTAAATGACAAAAGAGAATGTTTTTGTCATACGTATGTGGCGACAACGACTTCTCCGCCGC
This sequence comes from Viscum album, assembly GCA_963277665.1. Taxonomy (NCBI): domain Eukaryota; kingdom Viridiplantae; phylum Streptophyta; class Magnoliopsida; order Santalales; family Viscaceae; genus Viscum; species Viscum album. The sequence continues at coordinate 1,106,068,588 of OY728126.1, forward strand.
AGTGACCACTATTTGAGTTTCGGCTTCCTCTACAAGCCATACCCTTTTTTTAATGAAAAATAAATACCATGTTATACTTTTCTTTTATTTTGGTATTGAAAATGGTTTTGTAAGAGTTTTTATTATATCAATGTGTTGTATTGATATCTTGTGATTGAAATGTGGAAATGTTATGTTTCCTTTATGCATGTTTTGTGTGATACGATTATGTTATGTTTAAACCTGTTCATATGAGGAATGTATTGGACTTAATAAGTGACGGGTGGAGCCCTCTATAGCTCCTCGATGCATCGGTAGGTCTCATGAGACAAATAGAAGTGGAATTGGCCGAGGCCCTTTCCCAATTTGATTTATGGTTTTGGCCGAGGCCTTAATCATTTTAGACGTCTTGGCCGAGGCCTTGACAAAATGTTTCAGAATGTCTGGCATTATGCATTCCCTCATTATGAAAGTGGTTATTGATATTGTATGTGATTATTCGACTAGTAGAATATCCATGTGAAGAAGTAAATGGAATTATCTCATTTTACTTTTTCCATATTATGTTGAAGTTCAAGTTTAAAAGGATATTGTTTTAGTTATACATTGCCTTAAATGTTAATGTTTATTTATGAAAGCTTCTTCTATATTGTTATCCTTACTGAACATCTGAGCTCACCCCTTTCAATGTTTTAATATTTTCCAGGATGTGAAGAAGTATTTTATGAATGACCTGCATGGATTGTGAGAAAAGGATATGAGTGTGGACTATGGAGACTTTGTTATTGTTGTTTTTCACTTTTTGATGTAATGAAAGACTTATGAATGTATCTAGTGTTTCCAAGGCTACTAAACTAATCGGTCTTTCGAGACTTGATCTTTTGTGATCATGCCAATGTTACGAAGTAATGCACCGACTCTGGGTAGCTGGGGTCGGGGCGTTACACATCTGGTTCTCTTGTAAAGTCACAACAAAAAAAGAGATCTGGGAGATCCCTTAATATACTGTAACCAAAGAAATATCCAACATATATCAACACATGGCCTCAGATCTACATATCAAAAAATGCACAATAGGGGATCCCATCCATATCCATGCCACCCCACAAGAATCAATCAGAATAGCGGCACATAATTCCAAGACAGAGCAATGGTGTTTTTAGATTCAATCAAACCATTCAGCAATTTCCTTATTTCCATTTTGTTAACTGAGGTGACCACATGAGGATTATTATTCATGGGGAATCCATTTAATCAACTAATTTTATGTGATTAACTGGTTTCCATGTTATATCCATTCAATCATAGAAATATCCAGAAAAAAGAGGGTCATTTTTTTGCAGGAAAGGCCCACTAATGGAAATGATTTTTAGTGGACATAATCTCCAACAATTCAAAACATATAATAAAAGAAAAAAAGTACACCAACTTCATCAAAACAACCCTTAATTCATAAAAAGTCATTTATTATTTTCATTAAGGTTTGGTTTCATCCATACCCAAATGAAACATTATCATACCCACCCCGCATGGTACACAGTAAAGAGAGACGAATGAATAACCCTACGGAGATGACCAATGATCTATGTTCTTCTACACACGCCAAGAACTGGGGATGAGTGAATTGAAAGATAGGAACACTGAGGAATCCAAGAGCGAGTAGGAAAGGCTCCAGTAAAAGTACACCACAAGCCTCAGGATGGGAGACTCCAAATTCCACAAGGAAAGGAAACTAACCAGACAAGAAGAAGAAAGAATCCCTTTGCAAGATCCCAGAGTTATAGGATATGAATTTTGAATGGCATTAAAGGTGGATTGTGGTTTCACCACAGGGTTGGATGGTTAAACACTATGGAATTATTTTTTATTTAATAATTCTCATAAAAGTGGTGTCCATAATAGTTTTACATTAAATGATTTATTTTATAATGAAAAAATGAGAAACAAGGGTAGAACTTGAATGTAATGGAAAAGGGTGTGACACCGAGGAAAAAGCCACATGTTTTGGTAACTGAAGCATCTCCTAACTCCTAGGGGATTTTAGATATCATTTATGAGCATTTAATTGCGTTGAATGGGGTATTAAAACACTTTTACTTTAAATAATACATTTTCTGGAGAAGATCTGGAAAAGAAACAATGTCTGGGACATCGTTTGGTGAGACACCATATGTGGTCCCATGATCATGGTGCTACTGTCACGATGCCACGTAAGTGGTGCCTCTGTTTCGATGTGGGATTGTGATGGTGTGATCATTACGGTTCCATAGTTTTGGGGTGTGACCATGACGGTGTGACCACTATGATGCCACATTCATAGTGCCACCGGTTCGATGGAACACCATAAGGGGTGCCTCTGTTTTGGGGTGCAACTGTGACTGGTTCCACCGTTACTGTGCCTCCATTACCGATGCCACCATATTAGTGGAACTATTTGATGGAACTGAGTTTTTTTTGCAAACTCCTTAATGAGTCATTGTTTGGGCCATTACAACATCGAAGATTATTTAAGTCTATAATTTCATTTTACTAGTTTACATACTTTCTTTTCATTACCTTTCAAAACAAAACCTTATAGTTATTCCATGTAAATATATTTATTTATGTATTAATTTAAAAACGTGGTTTTAAAATAAATTAGATATACATTAAAATGTTTATTTGAATAAAATGAAAATAAAATCCATGAAAAATTAATTCGGCCTACTGGATCATAAGTATTAAAATAATAAATCTCTTGTTTTTCTAGAAACCTTTGAAAACTACTCTAGCTTTAATATAATGAATGTTACTATTAGAATCATACTTATTTATGAAAACCAATCTACAACAAATAAGTTTTCATCATCTTGGTTAATTCATAATGACCCAAATATTATGCCATATAATGGAATCCATTTTATCATTATTTTTTTCTTTTTGGAATACGACCTCTCTAGAATTCATTGCCTCTTTATTCATCTTTGGGTCATATTATATAGATAATTACATATGATTATTGTTCAAAAGCTGACTATTTTTACCTCCCTAATCAAGGAAAACATTGGAGTTATGAGAAATAAAATATATAGGTAAATGTTTCTCTTTATTAAGACTTGTGCTCGGTTTCTGTTCAAATCTAGAATCATCATTATTCTCTAAGATGTTATTTGAACTAGATGGAGTACAAGAGATGAGGGTATGACAAATACCCTACTCCAATTCATCATTTTAAAATTTATTTAAAAAAACACTCCTTCTCTTGATTTAAAAATTACATTTTTTTCCATATCCATAACGCTATAAGAATTGGAATTTTAAGAATAGCCAATTAAACAACTTTAATCGATCTGTAAAAAAATTTATTTCATTTATATCCATGAACGCTACTGTAATCTATATAGAACCATGTATTAAAATATGAGATCTTAGATCTTATTCCTTTTAAAATTTCATAAGGGGTAACTTAGCTTTCCTAGAAGTAATCCTATTATAAATATAACATGTGGAAATAATTATTCTCCTCATAAATTTAATGGAAACATAGATTTCTTAGTCATGAAATTTACCATTTCAACTAAAGTACGATTTTTTTCATTTCAAATGACCCTTTTTTATGTGTGTAAGGAGAAATAAATTGATGAATTATACAATTTTATTCACATAACTCATTAAATTAATTGTTATAGTTTTCAACACCTCTATCTAAGTGTGATACTTTTACCCTTTTATTTAATTGTTTTTAAAGTTCAATTTTATTCTTATTAAACATATTAAAGGCTTTATCTTTTGTTTTTATAAGTTATGTATGTAAATATCTACTATATTCATCAGTATACTTTATAAAATATATTTTTATCCATGAGTTAAAATCCCATATAATTAAAAAATATTATAATTTACAAATTCTAATATATTAGAATTTATCTCAAAACTTGTGAAATGTTTTTTTGACAATTTTAGATTCTACCCATGTTTAAATTGTTTAATTAATTTTCAATGTTAATAATGTTTATCTTCATCATGTCTTTTATTGAATTATAATTCACATATTACAAATGATCATGTTTTAAATTAGATAACTCAACCATGTAAATAGAAGACTAAATCATACTATTCATATATAGTTGATACTTTCAATCATTTGAGAACCCCTTCCCCCAAAAAAATTCCCCCTGTGAAAAGATAACCTTCTAAGATTCGAAATAAACCTGAAATCCTTTATTTCATAGAATATCAATAGAAACTAAATCATTTTTAATTTTGGGTACATACAATATATTAAAAAGTGTAATATTCTTCCCACAAGTAAATTCTAGTTTGACACATCCTTGAATGATATCATTGATGCATGCATTATTTAAAATGTCTTCTTAGATTTTGATAGTACAATCATAAAATGTTTCGAACATAAAATAAAACTTGTATACAAGCACCATTTCTCTAGAATCAAGCCACCATCCCATATTTTTCGGAGTTATATTGAATTTGAATATCATTAACCCTATACTATATTCATTTAATATATTGACAGTGAGTTTATAAACTATCTTTAGATAGAAAAATTCCATTGGGAAATTCCTTTGTTTTTAATATATAAATAATTATCATTTATTATTGGAAGGATTACCTTACATATTAAATTGTTTACTTTTTTCTTGACTTGTAATGAAGAGTTTGAGCGTAACTTTCTCTCATTGATAATATCCATGGTGTCATGTTACTAATCAATACCCACATATCAAAAAATATATTATTCTTAAATGAGAAGAATCATATGAAATTGGTTTAAAGACATATCCTCACAATTTTTAATGAGTGATTTACCAAATTCTTTCAAGATAGGTATAAATTTAGAAATAATTTCACCAATATGGAATGTTTTGGATATATTAATCCTAAGAGAAGGAAAGTGATTTTTTAGAACTTATAACTCATGAAATTTATCTGAAACTATCTTCTTATCAGGCATCATGATGATAAGATACTTTGAAATAATAGATTTATTGGTAGCTTCTTCAACAGATTTATACTTCAACTCAAGTGAATCCCTTTTCTTTGAATAATATTTCATTTGGAAAAAAATTCATAAATATTATTTTAAAATGTGTTGACAATATCTCCTTGACAAAAAACATCATAATTTTAACGTTTCTTCCTCATTTACCAATTTGTTTGACCTGATTCACATAAATGGGGGTGCCATTGGTATTTAGAGCAGGATCATTGGGAATGGGGGAAAGGTTTGGTTCTAGGAAATGAAAAATCGTCAACACTATAGGAGAAAAATCAATCTTGTCCTTCCATGTGGAGAAGAATATTCCTTAAAAATGACAGATTTTGAAAATGTCTTAGTATATCTCTTTAAGGTATTATGAATCCATATTCTATGATCATCCTTCGTATAAAACCCTTTTGATTATTGGAAAATTTTAATGTAGATAGAGAAGATAGAAAACATTTGAATCTCAATTCGTGAAATTAATTCACTATTCGAATGGTTTTAATCCACCCCACTTTTTAGTGTAGGGTTTGTGGTGGAAATGTCCCTCAAGGGTTTCACCAAGAATTTCCTAATAAATAACACCAAATTATTATATCCCAACAGCATTGGAATTGGGTTTTTTATCATTGGAATTTTGGATTGAGGAGATTAAAATGAATGATGTCCCCATCCCTTTATTTTATATCAAAATCTATGGGAATCACATCAACTTTATCTCACCATTTTAGTCAAAATATACCTTGATTTGATCGAAGTGAGACAAATCTGGGCAGCGGTCACCCATTCAAATTTTGATCATTCGAAATCAAATTTTTATGATTAATCACATGATTAGTCATTTTTATAAAATATTATATTTTTTAATTTTCTTAATTTTTTTTTGAAAAAAACAACATGATTAATCATAATAATTGGATTTAAAATTTAGAAAATGTGAATGTATTTTCCCATCCAATTATTATCTCAATTTTATCAAATCATGTCATATTTCGATTGAAATTATGAGTTCAAATCAGTGCGATCCAAACCTATTTTGATATATAAATATTGGGATGGAGAGATCAAATGTGTTATTATCTTTAATCCAAAACTCTCTAGATAAAATCTCCCAAAATAGATATTATGGGGCTGCATGAATATGGTGTTTGACCTTCCCAAATTCTTAGTGAAATCCAAAAGGGAAATTTCCTCTAAGAACCGTACACCATTAAGTTGGGGTGGATCAACCCCGTTTGGATTGTATATAAAATTCACACATCAAGAATAAATAATTTTATTTATTCTCTATTTGACTTTGTATTTTTCAATAATTATATTACCTCTTTCTTTAACCCATCTTTACTTCTCTCAACCCCAATTAGCCAAATTCATTGAACCCAAGTCTCCCATTTTGTTTATGTTGCTCACTGAGAAGTAAATGTACTCCTATGTTTAAGGAGGTCTTCAATAATTGTTTCTTATACATCAACTCTATTTCATCCAATTACGGAAATGACCTATGATTAATACTATACCTTAGATGAGGAATCCACAAGAAATTCACCATGAGAATTTCTATTAAAAATAAATTACAAATAAAAAAACTAATCTTTATAAAATTAATTGAATGTGAGAATTTCATTTAAATAACATATTATATAATTTTATTATAATTTAATAAATCATTCATAAAAAATATTATAAATTTTTTTAAAAGACACTAAAAAATATTTTATGGGCCACAAAATATATTCATGTTTTTTAAAAATTATATCATAATTAAAAATTTTCAACCCATAAAGAGTTTAATTATTCAAAAATTATTTATAATGAACAATATAACAATAATGAACCAAAAAATTTATTTTTCAAGAAATTATTTAATAAATTAAAATATTCATACTACAGTTTCATATATTAAAAATTCATCATTAAAAACTCAAATTACCACTAAATCATCAATAAATGACATGAAAATATCTGTGATAAACATAATAAAATCATGTCACATCAAATTAAAAACATTAAATACTTGTTTATCCCCAATAAAATAGTCCAACATCATCATTAAAGTTAGTCTCAAATATTTATGGATATTATGCTCACAATTAAAGAGTTATTAAATGTGTTTTCCTCTATAAAATTAATCCAATAAAAATGCATTATCTATATCTATAAATGAATTTATTTAGTAAAAATATAGTTTCAAGTTTTAAAAATTGGATAAATTTTGAAATCATGAATTACTTTAAAACTAATTCATTCCACATTAATTTATTTATTCAAACATTCTTCTATTCTTCATGAGTGATCGACAGACAACTCAATAATTAAGAATATTTTGTCAACAAACTATAAATAATTAAACATAAAGTCAAAAATATAAGGGTTTAGTATGTAAAATAAATAATTTGAATCTAAACATAAATATAAAAAAAAATTCTACAACATTACATACTCACAAAATTCAATCATAGAGTAAGAGTGGATTTTTGAGATTACATGAATGTAGAATTTAAAACATTAATCAAAATCATAAAAACTAAATTAGATTGAAAATATAAAAAATATTCATAAATTATTAAAAAGAATGTATTTTAAATTTAACAATGTACAAAATATCATAATATTAATTCCATGGATATAATAAAATGATAAACCTTTCAAATGAAACCAAACCACTTTCGATCATTAGAAAATTCTCCACTCAACTGATCATGTAAAACATCACATAAAAAAAATAATTTGATAAACAATTTCATGGAATATTTTTTATATACATAATGAAATTATTCTTAAAACAAATATATTATATTCCCCATAACTCGTTTTTTAAATTATCTGAAATGTTGATACTAATGTGGAGGATTACATTAATTTCTTCAAATTCTAAAGGATTTTAAATTCAAAAGTCAAAATAACGTTAACCATGGGTCTCAACAATGTTCAAACATCTACATTTACTCATCAATTCAAATAATATCCAAAAAATAGGGTACTTATATAAGATATCAGTCATGGTTAACAATTATTTTCTACACCAGAATAGATAAGACATGTGTAATACTCATTACAACATCTAAATAAACAAGTAAATTCAAAATTATAATGTTATAAAAATAAAATTTCAACGTCAAACATGTGATTTTGATTCAACTTCATAACAATATTCAATATCATACAAAAATTAAATTTTATGACACAAATTATACATGCTATAAAAGTCATCAAAGTGGTGGATAAAAAATCAATTTTCACAGAAGTACCTTCCCCCCCCCCACAATTAAAATTCAACCATTGATAAAAGAACTAAATATTTAAACTAGTTTAGGAAGAAAATATGTCGTGTTAGTGGTTATTTATTGGAGTGTAAAACATTAGAAGTTGTATTTAAATCAGAATAGCACACTACTCTCTTTTTTTACCTACATAAGTAACAACCAAAAAATTATGAAAACTGAAAAATAATATAAAATAAAACACATAGTCGAGTCATATTCATGAGGTGTAAAATAGATTAAAGAAATCCCATTATATTTTTTAGCCACACTAAATTCCTTTTCTATAAATAGGAACCACAAAAAATAATTAAATAACACTAAAAAAGAGATAAACTAAAACCAAAATCAATTGATTGAAAAAATTGGGATGAACCCATGAGGGTTGTTGTATTAATTCCATCCATAGTTGGATAGTAGAAATGACTTGTCCCCAATTTGAATGGTGTGTATATTCAATGATGTAATCCAAAAAAATTTTCATTAGTGTCTTTCAGCTTTCATTGGATATGGAAAACACCGTGAACATCTCTATTTAACTCCCCATCATTGACATTTTAGTACTTTGGGATTATTTGGGTACAACAGAAAATTTATGAGAAATTTATCATGATTTTATATCTCACTTATTATGTTAACATAGTAAAATATATAAGTAAGGAATAATGTGTGAAAATATATAATACATCAAGATGAGTTTAATTTTGGTTGGTTCTAGATTTAGTAGAAGAACATATTAGGTCAAGACCAAATTGGATTTCATCCGGTTGTAATGAATAATTAGAAACATACATGATAATAAATTTCATGAACAAAAAATTAAATCTAATAAATATTATCAAAATTTTAATAGAGAATTTTTTCACATTATATTAATAACTCATTTATAGATGAATAAATAATTACAATGACTTTTAATTATTTCTGTATTGATGATGTAGTCGGCCAATCTTTCTAAACCATCATTAGGACGAATGATCCATGGTATAATCCGTCTATATGTGATCCACATCTGCTTTAAAACATCAGGAAATCACTATATAACTTCTTGGTACTGGCACAATCAGCATTGATCACATATGCCATCAATTGTTGATTAAATCATGAACTCATTAAAGGATTATAAATTATTATTTTCCATTGGTTGTACAGAAGTAGGTAGATATAAAATATTGTTCTCGACTTCATTCTTAGTATATTTATCAATTTGTGTTTGAGATTATTCTATCTTATGATTTTTGTGCACAATGAACTTCTAAACCTGGAAAGCAATATAACTGAGTATTTATGGACCGAGGTTAGGATTGTTAATTTCACATAGGCCCTTATCCAATCCCTTATTAATTATAAAACCTCATGTCTAATAATAATATAAATATTATTATTATTTCCATGATAAGCACAATACTTGCGAACAAAATAAAAATAATTTTTTAAATAAATAAATATTTATTTATTTAAATAATATTTAATATATCATTTCCCCTTGGACCTATAAACATGTTCCGTCAATCCCCCATGATATATACCAAATAGTGAATAATTATTATTTATTTAATAACTAAATATATCTTCATTATTCACTAATAAAAATATTTTATCCACTAAAAGAAAAATGAATATTTATTTAATATTAAAATCATATATTTATTCATCAGAATAAATAATTATTGAATCTTGGTGATCATTCGACCTCAAACAATTATTAAACCACAAAGCTATAATATTATTTATTCTCACTTGTTAAATTCATAAAAACATTAACTGAAGATCTGGATACACATAGTGTGTGACCCTTTTATCTTATTTTATAGTGAAATTAGGGAAAACATACCTAATGTCCAAGGTTGGAATCTAGAAACATGATGAGGTGCCCATAAAGAAAGAAATTAAATTTCAAAATTATAATAAACTCTTATGAATTCTTATTGTGAAATATTATCCCTTGGTTATGATATATCATCAATAAAGTGGCATTCCAATGTCATTAACCTATGATAAATATACCGTTATTTGATTTTCATAAAATGAACACATTGATATGAATTTCATGGACATGGTCTTAGTCATTCGATTCTACTTCCCTCAAAGTATAGAGACATGAACATATAACAAAAAAATGAAAACTAATTTTTGACTTATTCATTAATCCCATACCATTTGTGAAACACCCAGTGTATCCTACTCCCAAGGGAACATATGATGTCCCAATTTTGGTCAATAAATCAATGTAAAATAATCATGGTATAGAAAAATAATAATCTCATTCCAAATGATTTTTACATGTGTTTTTATAAAAGAATCTATAATGACACATAAACATGGGTAATTACTGTGGGCATGTCGTTTTCTCATTAACTTGTCTCTTAGAGATTCCATTAAAATTAGGAGAAGAAGTATCAATATCTTATAAACATTATATCCTTGATAAACAATATTATAAATTTCCAATTAAAAAATAATCTGTCTATAGAATAAATATTTTGGAATTCAATAATATAATTATATAGACCTCATCATATTTGGGAACTATTATGACATTTTAGTGAAATAAGTACACTAAGGCAATTATCACTCTAATTTTTATAGAAAAGAATAGAAAGGTGTGATAATAAATTTTATTAATTTTAAAAAACAATGAATTTATAATAAATATAATGTACAAAGTACATGGTTCTAGTTCACCAACTCCAAAAAAATCCCACTTTCACTAGAGCCAACTACTAAATGTTCAACTATTTAGCTTTACATGATAAAATTGCTTCTACCGAGGTATGGATATATCTACTGGGCCTATAACATTTTTACATGAATATGGTTAGAATTTCACAAGAACTTTTGACATATATTCTTATTGTGACATCACCCATATTGAGAAATTCCACCAATATGTTACAACTCTAATTTATATGCTTCATCCATTGCTGGAGACTTTGATCCTTAGAATGGTCCCCTATTATTGTATCATCACAGTATAACGTAACAAAGTTTTACTTCAAGGTCCACATCAAACACTATTATTCTGTTTCATTTAAAACTACTTCTCAACCATCTTTAAAAGATAAAATATACTCATACTATTTTTTAAGATTTTGTGATGACTATCTTTCCTGAGCTCTTTAGCTCATAGATTTTCAACTGAAGGAATAATTTACATCGTAACTCTAACTTGAAGTCATTTTATCTATCTAGAGACTAGTATCAATATATTCTCATATATTTTGTTTCATATTTATATAGATCCATATGATGGATTTACCACCTAATTGGGGGGGTGATTTAGTAGTGTAATTGTTTTAAATTATTTACTTTTATTTAAATATATAGAACATTTTATGGTTCTCAATCCACAAAGTGAAATCTCACAGTCTCCCCTTGTATGAAGGAATAATAAAGAGTTAAAAAAAGTTTTTAAAAAGTTTCATAAAAATACCTACTCTATTCCATGTCGGTTAAACTCTCCAACATGGATTATTCATTACAATTTTTATAAAAATAAATATTCTTATAAAAACAACTTTTATAGTCCCCGATAGTTGATCATGGTATTTATCCATGTTTTACACCTTAGAAACATAATCTTCTTCCTTAGATGGTTATAAACCCCCAAAATTCTTGTATTCACTTTCTTTACTGGTTACACAATCCAACCTCAAGCCTCTTTAACAGTTCGTTAGACACCCCAATCACAAAACAATTCTTATTCTCGGTGTTGATCCTATAGTAAAAGATCCTTTTTATTCATTAGATAGGTCATATTCTACTAGAATATTAGATATTCTCTACTTCTGTATAACATAAAATCTATGTGTTTGGTCTTCATTAAAACATGAATTTCTAAATTTCCAAATCTTTAAAATGTTCATATGATATGAATCTTCTCAACTCAGTGAATACTCAGACATGCAGGTCTCCTCATACAAGTATCATCTTTATTTTGTCTCAAATGGATGGGAAAAAATTCAATCCTTCTTATGTTGAACTTCCAAACCGAAATAAAATGCGTGAGTGTGATGTATATAATTTATTTTATGTTATATTATATTATAACAGTCTTTCAAAACACAATATATCTTTCCTTTTTTGTTTTCAAAACAATTATCACCTGATCACTTCACGGTGAATGAAACATGAACATTATCATTAAATATTAATTTTATTTATTTCTCTATATTCATTCTTATATGTCAAATCATTTGGAATTTCTCAAATAATAATTCATTTTTAGAACCATGCATGAATTTTTCCTTCAATTTCATTTATGTGATAGATATCAGGTGATATCTTAGAACTCCCACAACATGAAAGTATCATATATTAATGAGACCTTATGAATTATTTTCTTATACAAGGTAAATGGTAGCTCAATATTTTTCACATAAGGACTCAAAAAAATACCCAGTAAATCTAAAATAGACCCAAATGACATTATGATCTTTTTCTACATACTTATGTGTACAGATGAAGAAAAGATATTATGTCTGCTTCACATAATGGAGTGTGTTAATCAAGAATTTTCATAGCCTAGTGAATACGAGGATCAAAATAAATATGCCATGGGACCCCCCTATTTCCCTATGTAGACAAGGAGGCTAATTTTTTCTATTCAACATAATATCAACAAAACACTTGATCTTATTCTTCATCGCATGAACAAAGCATGAAAATTATATGTTTCATGAGATATTTTAAAAAACTATCAAATGAATACAATTAAACCTCTCGTATTAAAATTAATATTTATAGGGTACTTCACCACCTCCTCAATAGTGGATTTGATTATAATTAAAGGATAATTAAATGCCTAAATATATCTATATATATCATGAATTTGTAAAATAACTCAATATATTCAAACCCATGTGACAAAAATGTTTTTATTGAATAGATTCTTCACGTGAAAGCTTAGTGGACATGTCATCACTTAATAAAGAAGGATTATCATGATTTTGGTTTTCCATTATGGGATATTCTAGAATATGTTTTTCATTATCTGTTTTGATGAAGATAAATAATGGATTCATGTGATAGATGATGTTCATGTGACATATCTATTCAATAATCAATAAAACTTTATATCAAGATTTGATAATATAATTTTCTTTAAATAATTTTTGGCATGAAATATGATGATTTCATTTTTATATTTGGGTGATTGAGAATGTATTGATATCCCATCTTGATCAATAGAGATGATTGATTCATGATTTTCAAAGACAAGAAGTCCAGGGAAAGGAAGGTTGAAGATGACGGCTCATGTTGATTGAATGAATTGGATTAAAAGAATCAGATGACCATAAATTAAAATTGAAACCATTAAGAAGAGAAACATTGTAGGGTTATTGTGGGTACCACATTGTACTCAAAATATTTTTCATATTTCTAAATATTATTTCCCACTTCAACAAAAAATTGATCTAGAACCAGGCTTGGTACATAGACACAGTTCATAAACCCCCATCCCGAACATCACCAACCAATTACATAGTCTACCTAGGCACCCACCTGGGCGACATATGGACATACTATGTTATCCCTTGTGTACTCTTTTTTCCATTAGGCATGCCCTTATACACTCACATACCACCAAAGGCTATCTTGGTATAACGATATCCAAAATTTTAGACCTAGGTTCCACATGTGTGGTTGGGGGGTCTTTGGTTGTCCAAGGGATGAATAATTTTATAGAATAAATATAACTAAATTTATACAATGTAAAATAACACACCATCTAAAAATTTATCATCCCATATCAATATTCATCATCAATTATTATGCATGAAAAATATAAATATTTTTTCATAAAATTTTCCAAAAAAAACACTACATATAATAATAGAATATTTCATGTACTTCTTCAGATTATTTATAATTTTTCACTTTTTGAAAACAATGTGAAAAAGCTAAACACAATTAGTACATGTCTTAGTAATTATGACCATTTCAACAATCTTGACAGTTATGGTTGCCACCAAGTCTTTATCTTCTCATGAATTAATTAAGCTAATAGACACAAATTTATATTCTCTACATCATGGAATGAACCTCAACAAACCTATGTACTTACATGGATTCTTCATCAATAATCACATACAATTTCCTATCATCATCTACTCAATATATAATTCATCCTCATATATTTGAGACAAAATATTGTAACAACAAATATAATATTCATTATTTAATATTTATCTTGTAATATTTAATGTCCAATTTTCATGTTTTGTTGATACCTTTTCACTTTATGAATTAAATATTTTTATACCACTTATTAATAATTAACTAAATGGTATAATAGGGGCCTTATCATCTCAATACTCCCCCCACAACATCAAGTAATCCTCTTATCTTCCATTAATTTAAGGCCTTATCCCTATCCGCATGTGTTGGAAGAATGATACCACATGTTTTTCTGATAAAAGTGCCATTAAATAGAAAAATATAAGACTATGTGGGGTAACAATTTGTATAAAATATGATTTAATAACCATGGTGATTAATGTTTTCCATAAATTATGTATAATGTGATATCAAACTCAAATAATCCACTTATTCATGTTTTAGGTCTGGTCAAAAAATATTTATCCAGGAATAAACTATATCCTACCCATATCTCAACAAACACATCAAAACATGTAGGTGAAAAAAGATATTGTTCTCACTTATTAGATAAATTTCAAATCCAAATTAATAATAATGATTAATTAATTAAAATTAGGGACAAAGTAGGGATTTTCATACCTCATCTTCGATGTTTCCTAATTATTTCAAAATGTTCCACATTCCCTATGAATTGAATATTTAATAACTTTAGCTCATCATTTTTACCCATTAAGGGATACATATACCACATTAAATTCCATTTTTAGTATAAAATCATATAAAAGTTTTAATAAGGAGGGACCTTTTTTTTGATCAAAATCAATATTCAGGATGAGCACTTTCCCTCAACCAAAGAAATTTTAAACTTCCTCAAATTCTTTAACCAATTTCAAATGATTTTTTCAAACATCTAGGCTCCATTTTTTCATCATCTCAGTTTCATTGTGATTTTCATATGGCCTTTTTAAAGGCTTAATATTTCATAAGTCCTTCTTTTTAGCTTTTATAATTTTATTTACTTTCATGGCATAAAGAATCACTCAATGTAATTTATCCATTCATAACTCATCCTTATGACCATGTAAATCACATTTTCCACACACATATTCTATGCATCTATATATATTTTTTATTGTAATCGTAGATGAATTTTTTTCCACACTTTTATATCTTTGATAATTTATTATAATCTCTTCTCCTTGACTCCCCCTTAATTCATGATTGTTTCCTTATAATGACATGTTATACCAAAAATAGTGTGATTTATTTGTTTAACATTAACAAAACATTTAAAAACAATTGATATTTGATCTTCCACCATGATATATATTCTCTCTAGACACTTTCTTATGAAATTCCTCAATATAAGATTTTTTCATGGGGAATATAGGTTTTTTGACATATTTCTCTATCCATTTGATGTTTAAAAGAATCATTCACTCATCTTCTTGGTCCAAGTAGGTCCATAATTATTCTTATCAGATAGACTATTTGAAAAAACAATCTTACTTTGGGATATAGTCGGTGAATATTTTTTTTAATATTTATACCCTTCACATCACTATTTTTGGATGATTCTATAAGTTTCAGGTGCTATAAATGTGCTGAGGTGGGTGATAAACCAAGATGGTTGTTTTAATTCAGTGGTTCATTCAAAATATTGTACATGTCATGAATAGAATATCAAATTAAATTTTCTACTAAATATTGACAAAGAGAAACCTGAACCCCTAAAGTGGATCTTTTCAGGTTTAATTTATAATTAATTTATTTTTGATTCTGTGAAATAGTTAAATATTATTTGGAACATTATTCGACTATGATTTTTATCCTCTAAAACACCCTTCTCATATTACCTGTGTTGAGTTAGATGAATCTATGTGTAGAATCCTTATGGTAGTGATCCATACAATCTCCTTTGATCTCTTAGTGTTAACAATTTATTCTTGGTTGTTAGTGTGATGAATCAGTTGTCTTATGTTGTTCGTATTGATCTCTTATAGTTACTTCGATATTGAAGGAAAGTCTCTAGTGCTTCTCATTCTTGATTAGAATATAGTATGCGGACTGGGGATAGAATTTGGTTGTGTATAATGATTCCCAAATCTAGATTAATCCAACACAACCGACATAAACATCTATTAATAGAGCTTGGGTTTGGGTAAAAATAATATTTAATTATGTATGGGCCATCAAATAATATAATAATAATTATTAATACACATGACATATGAGAATAATAATAATAATATTATTATTATTTTATGTCATTCACTAACTCAGAAAATGATAAATATATATTACTTGATTAAAAATAAATATTTATCACTAGACACAATATTGTTCCACTCCAACTCCTCCACATTTATTAATTAATCAGATAACTATTTAGTTGAAAATTTCTTTCATCAATTAATAAATTAAATATCTTAATAAAAAATTGAAAAATAAATATTTATTAAATATTGAAACAATCAGATAAATTATTTATCAATAAATAATTATTTATTTATTTTCCTACAAATATTAGTGATGAATAAAAATTGAATAAAATTATTCCTTATTCATGAAAATAATATTTATTCTAATAAAATATCATATATGATTTAATTGAGATCAATGGAAACAGTAAGTATGCGACCCTATAGAATTGTATCATATTAAAATTAGGTGATATTTCTTAAAGTCCGATATAACTATCTAGAAATCATTCAATGCACCTAAGAGAAAGAACATAATGTCACAACTTCAGCAACCACATAAGAACGCATGATGTGTAATGAAATTATTTGAAAACAATATATCATCAAGATGGATTTATAGATATGTCATAAACCTATATTATTTATTCATATTTCATTGAATATCTGAAATCAACACATTGTTACACCATGACCAATGAATTTAATGTCATATTTCTATTCCAATCAATGGGATGAGATATTAGCTTCCATAAATATGAAAAGGACAAATTCTTCCACAACTAATTCATTAATAACTTCTCACCTAAGACACACCCAACAAATCTAACTTATCAATGAACTGTATATTCATTATTTATGAAATAATCTATGTTAATGAGTTGTGACATTTATTTATAATAACCATAATGAATAATGACTATTACACATTCTTGAAAATTGGAATATATGATAAAACCAAAACATGTTGAATTCCTGCTGGCATGTCTATTCTTAGAATCCCCCATCATAGAGATTACCTAGTGTGAACTCCAAAAGAAGAATTACCATCTTCTTATGAGTACTCTAACCAAATAGTTTCATTCTATGTGTCCCGTCATATAATTTTATCTAATCATAGAACTATATTTAAGAATATCATTATGATATTTTAAGGTTGTCGTTATAGAATAGAATAGCTATTACCTTTTCAATGTGATAGATACTAATGAAAATTATTAAATTATATTAATATAGAATAATGAAAAATAAGTTATATTGTGTTTTATTGATATTTAAATGATTGATTACAAATATAATTAACGTAAAATCATTTGGTTCTATAACACCAACTCTATAAAAAATCCCACATGGACTAAAGCCAACTACCTGTAGATTTTAATTCACTAGACCTCACATTATAATCATGTTTTTATTATTCATGGATTTATTCAAGGGTTCTTCAATATTTTTTTCTAGGTAAATACTACTCACTAAAACATCACCACTCTAAGAAAAATATCTAAAGAGATAATACTTTTGAATTATATTCTTTATCTGCGGATGTGACCATGGCTCTTTTGCAAGAGAAACCATTGTAGTATTGTCATATTAGAGTGTGATTGGATCTTTAATTCTTAGTTCCACGTTATCTCTTTGAAAAATTATCATATCAATATTTCATCTTTTGTTACCTCATAAGACATAATATACCCTAACTCTACATTATAATTTATTGCCATATCATGCATTGATCCATCCCAAATCACAGCACCTTTATTCAAAGTTAAGATGTATCCCATTTCTAATTTTATATAAACATTAACTATTTGTAAGGTACCATATCCACATACTTTTATGAATATTTCCTAATCTTCTTCATATAATATGAACATATCCTAATACTCGTCAGATAATAAAGTATCATCTTGACTTCCATCCAATGATGGTCACCTAGGTCATCTTGATGTCTTCCGACCACAATCAAGCCATAAGAAATATCTATCCTTATATATAACATTGCATACATTAATGACCCAAACACTTATGTGTATGGAATCCTTTTAATTCTTTACCTTTACTCATGTGTCTGAGGATAAATATTTTTTTGAAAGATGAATTATATGTGACACTATAATCAATCCCCAATTATATGGTTTCATACAAGATCTCTTAAATATCTAGTCAATATATGTACCATGAATTAGGCTGAGAAACCCATCAGATCTATCATGATGGATCTTGATCGAAAAAATATATAGTATCTTTCTTATTTCTTTTATGGAAAAAAATTTATTCAACTAGGACTTAACATACTGCAAGACCAGTATTTTATTACATATATGTAATATTTTATCAAAATATACTATAAATAAAATGATTTCACTCCCACTAAAACATTTATTGATAAAAGGATTATATTAATTATTTATGAAACCAAATTATGTTTTGGACACATCAAACTAAATGTTCCATGACCTGGATTCATTCTCTAATCCATAAATAGATTTTTGAAATTTGAAAACATTAATTACATCAATTAGAGCCACAAACTATAAGGTTATGTGATATATAAATAATCCACAATGTTTCCATTAGGGAATGGGTTTTTTAAACCCATTTCCAAAATATCATAGTCATGTATGGCCACAGTGAAAAGTATAATTATAATGGATTTCATCATTTTAGCCAGTGAAAATGTTTCTTTGTAGTTATCGGAATGAAGCAGTTTAATTCATTTTTATAACCGTAGTGCCTTAACAACACTAAATTTCCCATCCATGTCTAATTTATTCTTTAATATCCATTTAATACAAATGGTATTTATGTCTATTTGAGGATTTACCAAAATCCAGACATTGTTTTTGTACATATAAACTATTTTATAATCCATGTATTTATAACACAAGAAAACATTTTTTCCGCACAATTATTCCGTCATGGTTAGCGGGTCATTATTTTCTACTAATAATAATTCCCCATCCTCAGTGACTATAAAAACATACCATTCTAGTTCTCTAACCTCCATTTCACTCTTACATATTATTTTTATCTATAGAATAATGTCTTACATGGAGATTTTGTAGAATTTTTTTTGTAATAACTCTTATGTAGCATAATCCTAGACTTCATCAAAGATTATCTCTCTCCAAATATGTATTTTGCAGATATTCTTCTTCTCAAGGAATATGGGAGTCCTATCTATGATAATATTTTTTTTATGAATGTTTTTATAGGTAGTATCCACTTTTTTCCTTCATATATCCTATAAATATACACTTTGGGCCTCATATTTTATTTTTTTACCTAAAGTGTCATTAATAAAGTATTCAAATTCATGCAAATATGTGTATGAAAACATAGGTTTCTTTATATTCTATAGTTGGAATGTAATATCGTCTTCCACTCTATTTAGAACTTAGTTAAGTATGTATTCTACTTTTTGTAACACATATCCGTAAAAGGATAATGGAAGACTCACATTAATCATTATTGATCTCATAATGTCCAATATTGTCACCACCCGTCCTCGGGGTCCGTGCCGTGACTACCCCATGCCCGCCTTCCATAGGCTAGGGGCTGGAGACTAGCACCAAGGCGTAAATCCCGGTAAAGGTAAGGCATTGCCTTAGTTAAGTAAACAAGCACCACAGAGTAAGCAAGTGGAAAAAGTAAACACTAAGTAAAAACTGGTACAACAGTAAGTGCGGAAAAGTAAGTGGGCCAGAATACAAACCCAAACTGAAACTAATGTAAAACTCGAAAGGGAAAATAGCAACTGAAAAGTAAAGCTGCAACGTCGAGCCGTCCACTGGAAGTCCGACCTGAAGGGTGGGTACAGATAGCCTCCATAGCTCCTCCGTCCAGCCGTCCGCTCCGAGTAGACCCCGCCCAGTGGTCCACCTCCAGGTACCGTCCTGCTCCGTAATCCTCCACCGTGATCAGCGATGTCTGTCGTCTGCAACCAACACAACGTAGTGCAGGAATAGCCCGTGTAGGGGTGAGTATAAGCTACTCAGTAGGGACCCCGAGACCCCCGAAGGTCTCCCAGAATCCACAAAGGATAAACCACAAAAGAAAGATACAATCACGAAGTAACATCCGACATGGATTAGGTATATTCCCATACATATACCTAAGTCATCAATTCTCGCTCGGCTCCAACATCCGATCTCAAGTACAACCCAGTCCACACATGAAAGCAAAACGTAAATCCACACAGGATAGGACAACATAGTTCCAAAAAGGAAATCAAAACGTAAATCCACACAGGATAGCACAACACAGTTCCAAAAAGTAAAGAAAAACGTAAATCCACATAGGATAGCACAACACAGTCCACAAAGGAAAGCAAACAGGGTTTCAGCTCACACAAGATATACTTCTTCGTAAGACGATAGAGATGATTAGATGTATCCATTGATTCATCTAACCCATCAGACCCACAAAGGATTGGTAGGTACTAACCCCTGCAATGACCCACATAGGATCGATCATGAAGTTGAAACCATCTCTATAGGGAAACTCCTTCTCCATCAAGTACAATGATTATGCCGCTAAAACCAAGCACTTACTTCTAACCTTGGACTGCTGTAGTACTCCACCTTTCGAGTACTGTGGGCCTGCTACAACAAACAAGCGCTTCCCACCATGGGTTTACTGCTACAAAAAAGCGCTCCCCCTCATAACCTCTAGAGGTACTCCTTCTGTTAAGTACCACGGGTCAGCCACTACAACCACGCGCTCCTCCATCGTGGGTCTGCCGCTACAACCAAGCGCTCCCCCATGCTGGTACAACCAAGCGCTCCTCTGTCGTTGGTCTACTGCTACAACCAAGCGCTCCCCCTCATAGCCTCTAGAGGTACTCCTTCTGTTGAGTACCACGGGTCTGCCACTACAACCAAGCGCTCCTCCACCGTGGGTCTGCTGCTACAACCAAGCGCTTCCCACTGGGTTATCTGTAACACACCGAGTCGTTCAATCAGTAGTCGTCAAGTCTCAACCGGCTCTAGGGTTTCCGCACAGAGTATGCTCATTCCGGGAGGGTCCACTCCACAAGCTAAGAGGTCGATGCATCAACTGACATGTAGTCCAGAGTTGATGTATCCCAAGATTTAACGTAGTGGTCTCTGCCAAAAACATGGATGATTCCCATTCTGTTTTCATCGTCGTCGTAGTCGCAGCCAGCTCTAGGGTTCCCGCAGACAGCAAGCTCATTCGGGAGGATCCGCTCCACAAGCCGAGAGTCTGATACATCAACAGAAACATGGTCCAGAGTCGATGTATCCAAAAGATCTGTATCATCAACAGGAACTCAAAGTCGCAGACGGCGCGTCAATCGGACGCCCGGTCTGAGAGTTATCAGTGTTTCCGTTCCAGGGGCCCGGTTGGATTTCGGGTACTATCCAACCCGGCCTCTATCCAACTGCTTCCAAAACTCAAGTGAGGTATGCCAAAAGTTCTGTCTCATCAAGAAGAAATCAACGGGACAGACGGCGCGTCAATCGGACGCCCGGTCTGTGAGTTATTGGCTTTTTCGTTTCAGGGGCCCGGTTGGTTTCGTGAGCAAACCAACCTGACCACACTCCGATGGCATCCAAAACTCAAGCAGAGTAATACAAAAGTTCCATCTCACTAAGAGGAGTCCATGAAAGCCGACGGCACATCAATCGGACATCCAGAGCCCAAGTTATGAGCGTTTCCGCTCTGAGGGCCCGGTTGGTTTCGTGTACAAACCAACCCGGCCGAATCCAAAGTAATCCTAAACCTTAAGTACGATATACCGAAACGATCGTCTTGATTCAAGGATCGCATCGCAACTGACGGTGCGTCGATCGGAGGTCTGTAGACCAAGTTATGGGCAAAAGACTATAGACGGTACGAAAACGGGGGTTTCGGGCCCGCACCAACCAGGCCCGACCCCCCCTGGGTCTGCCCATACCGGGTCGACCCGTACAGGGTCAACCCGGCCTGGCTCAGCTCGGCCGAGCGGCCGAGCGAGGGGAAGTCACAGGGGGCTTGCTGCCCCCGCGTGAGGAAACGCCGCGGTCCCGGGTGGGGCCACCTCGCCAGCGGACGCGGCGGCCGGGCCGTGTCCCTCCTACCAGTTCCGCGCATCCGCGGAACTGGCTCGCCGCCGTGGCTGAAGCCGCGGCGGGTTTTTCCGGCCGCCGCGCTGGCGTGGCGCGCCGGCAGGAGCTTCCGCGGGCCACCAGACGCGCTCCGGTGGTCCGTTTTGTGTGTGGTCTTCGCCAGTGGTCCTCCCGGGACTCGATCTTCACTACCAGGCCCTCGAATCTCCCTTGCAGCCCCGTTTGTCATCGTCCTCCGTTTCGCTCACCAAGAATGAAAAGGTGCGGTGGGTTCGGACTTGTTCGTTAGTCCGCACCCACCGCGTTAGCGGTCTTAAAGATATTCACCCAACAATATTTAAATGACCGGGGATTTAATCACAAATATTTAAAGAATCAAACCCCTCCCTCAACGTAGTCGTCGAGCATGTGTTCTTCACGGAATTGATCGTCTTGGAAGAAAAGAACCGACGCGTCGCGGAAGAGCGTCGCGGTCACACGGTACTTGGCGTCACGTCGACGAACTCCGAGGATCAATAACATACAGATTTAATTAATAATAATTAAATCCATGTTTTTGTTATAATCCACAAAGAATTTAAAATGAGCACAACCCCCTACCTAGTCGTTGTCAATCGAAGGTTGTCGCGGGGTTGTAACGTCGCAGAAGAACGTCGTGGGAGAAGAATCGTCGGCATCACGATGCTTGGCGTCGCGTCGTCGATCTCCGAGGTCTTGGCGTTCTTCGTCACCTTTCGGCGAAGGCCAGCGTTCTTCGCGTTCTTCGTGAAGGAGGATGAAGAACTTGAGGTTTCTGTCAAATCCTCTCAACGAACAACACTTAAGAAGAATAGTTTTGGTCTTATTTCATTATATGACAACAAACGAAAAACACACTAACTAATGACCCATTAATTCATAGAATTAATTTCAACGAATAAAACCTCCCAATTAATAGGAGAGTTAAAAATATAATAAAATGCCTCAGTTGACTTTCATAATGACGGGTTTTCGCGGGGGCGTTACTTAGCGGAAATGAAACAGTGGGGCTCATGCGGGCCCCACCTCACAAATATCCTACCCACTTGGTAAGATATTTTTGGATAGCACCATATCCACATCAACTCAGCTTAAGCTGCATTAAGTGGCTTTCAAGTGGCTTTAAGTGAAATAAAAATAAAGTTGTCACAAACTTTATTTTATTTCTTAACTTAACCCCAAAAATTTAAAAACCACACCTGAGCAAACGCAACTTCAGAAGAGGCGTTTCTATGAAAATACCTGTGCTACGATTCCATCGGTGCCCTCGGAATTTTATTCCAAGCACCGGTTCAAAAGTTAGAAAATCCCGCTCGTTTGTTCACTAAATGTACTCGAGCCAAACTTCGGAAAATGATTCCGGGCACACCGGGCCTCAGAATCAGGTGCTGTCAGAAACTGCGTTCTTGTAAAATTCCAAAGAAAATTTAGAAGAAAAAAAATCCCTTGAAATTTACAGGTCTTTAAATTACTCCAACCATAAGGTTTTACGTCCCTATAAAGCATCACCACAAACTTAGGGATAAAAAGGTAGTACTGAGCACGCATCTGAGCCTCCCACTCCCAAGTGCTCTTCTGGAGGTTCCCGTGCTGCCATCTGATGTGCACAAGAGGAATAGTTCGTCCACGTAGGACCCTCTCCTGTCGATCCTCGATCTCCACCGGGACCTCCACAAAGGTCGCCCCATCATCAACGTCTAGCTCCCCATGGTCTATGATGTGTGTCAGGTCATGCACGTATCTCCTCAGCTGAGATATGTGGAAGATGTCGTGCACCCGGTGTAACTGAGGTTGTAGATCCAGGCGATAAGCCACCTCGCCAATCCTGTTGAGGACCTGGAATGGTCCGATGAAGCGTGGAGATGACTTGCCGCCTCGGCCAAATCTCCATAATCCTCGTCAAGGTGAGACACGCCAGAAGACGTGGTCGCTATCCTCGAACTCTAGTGGCCTTCACCTTCTGTCAGCACAAGACTTTTGTTGTCTCTGAGCTGTCCTCATCCGCTCATGGATGACTTGGACCCTTCTGGTCCTACAAGAGCTGCTGAGATTTATTCTTTGCCGATAAGAGAAATCCAGTCTCATCTCCTAGATGAACCACGTTCTTCTCCTAATACAGTCAATCCCGACATGGATGATACTAATCCATACCAAGGATGATGTCGTAAGGCCTTGACGCTATCCAACCGTTACTCTCGCCTCCAAGGGTTGAGTCACACTGTCGGCATCAGTGTGTGGTAACTAGGTCTCCTCCAGTAGATGTCTCACAAGTGAGGGTCAATTCAACAGTCTAAACTGGAAGCTCTTAGTAACAACACAAAAGAGGATAGGAATGAAAACATCACAAAGGTATGCATCTTTTATTAGTGCAGCTCATAATACAAAGACTCTACACAACAGTAACAAGGAACTAGAAGTACAAAATACGTATCCACTAGTTCCGCTCCTGTCCATCTGCTCCCAGAGCTCCATGATCGAAGGTCTCAGCTGCCTAAAGCTGAGCTCTCCCATGTCCACCAGCTCCCTGCGATCGGGGTGGACCTCCTGGTGGTGGTGGTGGAAACACCTCGAAGCGTCGTCCACCTCCAACTGCATGGCCAGCTCCCCTGCCACGGTCTCCTTCTCCATGTGATCTGCCTCGATCGAACCTCTGTCTCTGCCTGGGAGGTCCTTCGTTCACCCCCTGGTCATCCGTATGGCAGGTCGGATAGTCACAAGCCATGTGACCAATCCCGCCGCAGGAGTAACACTGCTCGCTCATGGTAAGTCATTGTCCACCCCGAGTGCCTCACACAGACGATCCTGAGTCATGCTGTCGACCACCTATAGGTCTAGTCCTCTTGGACCCCTTCGTCATCTGTCTACTTCCCGCTGCAGAAGACACTACATCATGCCGGCTAGTGTTGGGTCCTGCTGCTGGAGACTGCTCAGCAAGGAAACTCTCCACTAAGAGGGCTCGCTCCAACACGCCTGTCTGTGTGAGAATGCTATGAGAAACAACTAAAGCACTGATCTCTCGCCTGAGCCCCTGATCAAAGGTTCGGGCCCTGAAGAATGGGTCCCATACCATGTTTGTGGAATAGCACGGGAGATCGGTAAACCTCGCCGCGAACTGGGCTACTGTCATGCTTCCCTACCATAGTTGTAGTAGCTCCTGGATGCGCACCGCTCGGAGGGTGGATGGGACAAACTCTGAGTGAAAAAGGCTCTCAAAGTACGTCTAAAAGAGTCATGCCTCATTGTGCACCTGGAGAATAATGCTCCACCATCTGCCTACTGTCTCATGTAGGAGGCTCGCTGCAAGGACCACCATAAGGTCTGCTGGTTTCCTCACTAAACGGAAAACTCTTACAACAGCCTCCAACCAGTCCTCGGCTGCATGGGGGTCCATCTCCCCGCGGAACCTGGGAGGTCGCTGGATCTGGAACTCATGTAGTGCACTAAGGCAACGTGCATCGTTAGCGGCCCTGGCTGGAAGCATCGGTTGCTCGGCAAGTAGTGGTACCGCTGGTGCCTCTGCTGGCAAAGGGCCATGTACCGAGGCCTCATCGCTCGGCGGACTGTCATCATGTACAACCCTCAGAACCCTAGCTGGCTGCCATTGTGGGGCCATCCTGAAATGAAACAGGTGTGCCATGGTCAGAACAGTATACCTGGTGAGCTGATACAAGTAATCACAAAGAAAACATGAAACACACATGAAATCAAAGTTTTCATCCATTAATTCGGAAATCAGAAGTCAGGGTCCTAGTGTATGGATACGTCGGCCACCGCACCAACACTGGGCTCCCTGTACTGATAACCACACTCAATATTCATAACACTATTTCTTCACATAGAAGAAAGATCAGAGTCCACGGTAGAACCGAACTCCTCTAATAACAATTTTTCACGACCCGTCCTCGGGGCCCAAGCCGTGACTACCCCAAGCCCGCCTTCCACAGGCCAGGGGCTCGAGACTAGCACCAAGGCGTAAATCCTAGTAAAGGGAAGGAATTTCCTTTGTATAGTAAACAAGCACCACAGAGTAAGCAAGTGGAAAAAGTAAACACTAAGTAAAAACTGGTACAACAGTAAGTGCGGAAAAGTGAGTGGGCCAGAATACAAACCCAAACTGAAAGTAAAGTACAACTCGAAAGGGAAAACAACAACGGAAAAGTAAATCCACAACGTCGAGCCGTCCACTGGAAGTCCAACCTGAAGGGTGGGTACAGATAGCCTCCATAGCTCCTCGGTCCAGCCATCCGCTGCGAGTACACCCCTCCCAGTGGTCCACCTCTAGGTACCGTCCTGCTCCGTAAGCCTCCACCGCGGTCAGCGCTCTCCGTCGTCTGCAACCAACACAACATAGTGCGGGCATAGCCCATGCAGGAGTGAGTATAAGCTACTTAGTAGGGACCCTGAGACCCCCGACAGTCTCCCAGAATCCACAAAGGATAAACCGCAAAGGAAAGATACAATCACGAAGTAACATCTGACACGACTTAGGTATATGCCCATACATTTACATAAGTCATAAATTCTCGCTCGGCTCCTACATCCGAGCTCAAGTACAACCCAGTCCACACAGGAAAGCTAAATTTAAATCCACACAGGATAGCACAACACAGTTCCACAAAGGAAATAAAAAAGTAAATCCACACAGGATAGCACAACACAGTTCCACAAAGGAAAGAAAAATGTAAATCCACACAGGATAGCACAACACAGTCCACAAAGGAAAGCAAACAGGGTTTCAGCTCACATAGGATATACTTCTTCGTAAGACGATAGAGATGATCACATGTAGCCACTGATTCATCTAAGCCGTCAGACCCACAAAAGATCGGTAGGTACTAACCCCCGCAATGACCCACATAGGATCGATCATGAAGTTGAAACCATAGCTATAGGGAAACTCCTTCTCCATCAAGTACAGTGGTTATGCCGCTACAACCAAGCGCTTCCTTCTAACCTTGGACTGCTGTAGTACTCCACCTATTGAGTACTGTGGGCCTGCTGCTACAACCAAGCGCTTCCCACAATGGGTATGATGCTACAACCAAGCACTCCCCCTCATAGCCTCTAGAGGTACTCCTTCTGTTGAGTACCACGGGTCAGCCGCTACTACCAAGCGCTCCTCCGTCTTGGGTCTTCCGCTACAACCAAGCACTCTCCCATGCTGCTACAATTAAGCGCCCCTCCATCGTGGGTCCGCTGCTACAACCAAGAGCTCCCCCTCATAGCCTCTAGTGGTACTCCTTCTGTTGAGTACCGCGGGTCTACCGCTATAACCAAGCGCTCTTCCACCGTGGGTCTGCTACTACAACCAAGTGCTTCCCACTGGGCTATCCGTAACACACCGAGTCGTTCGATCAGTAGTCGTCAAGTCTCAACTGGCTCTATGGTTTCCGCACACAGCATGCTCGTTCTGGGAGGGTCCACTCTACGAGCTTAGAGGATGATGCATCAACTGACATGTAGTCCGGAGTTGATGTATCACAAGATGTACCGTAGTGTTCACTGCCGAAAACACGGTGGATTCACGTACTGTTTTAATCATCGTCGCAGTCGCAGCCAACTCTAGGGTTCCTGCACACAGCAAGCTCGTTCGGGAGGTTCCGCTCCATGAGCCGAGAGGCTGATACATCAACTGACACATGGTCCAGAGTTGATGTATCCAAAAGTTCTGTATCATCAATAGGAACTCAAAGTCCCAGACAACGCGTCAATCTGACGCCCGGTCTGAGAGATATCAGTCTTTCCGTTCCAGGGGCCCGGTTGGATTTCGGGTACTATCCAACCCGGCCTCTATCCAACTGCATTGAAAACTCAAGTGAGGTATTCAAAAATTTCCATCTCATCAAGAGGAAATCAATGAGACATACGGCGCATCAATTGGACTCCCAGTCTGTGAGTTATTGGCTTTTTCGATCTAGGGGCCCAGTTGGGTTCGTGAGCGAACCAACCCGACCACACCCCGACGGCATCCAAAACTCAGGCGGAGTAAGCCAAAAGTTCTTTCTCACTGATAGGAATCCACCAAAGCCGATGGAACGTCAATCAGACGTCCAGATCTCAAGTTATGAGCGTTTCCACTCCGAGGGCTCGGTTGGTTTCGTGTACAAACCAACCCGGCCGAATCCAAAGTAATCCAAAACCTTGAGTGCGATATACCGAAACGATCGTCTCTATTCAAGGATCGTATTGCAACTGATAGTGCGTCGATCGGAGGTCCGTAGACCATGTTATGGGAAAAAGACCGTAGAAGGTCCGAAAACGGGGGTTTCGGGCCCGGACCGACCCGGCCTGACCCCCCCTGGGTCAGCCTGTACCAGGTCGACCCGGGTCCACCCGGCCCGACCCAGCCTGGGCGCGATCCAGACCAGCCTGGGCATGACCCGGCCTGGCGGGTCGGCCCAGCTCAGCTCGGCCGAGCGGCCGAGCGAGGGGAAGCCGCGGGGGGCTTGCTGCCCCGCCATGATGAAACGTCACGGCCTCGGGTGGGGCCGCCTCGCCAGCGGACGCGGTGGTCGGGCTGCGTCCCACCTCCCGGTTTCTCACGGACGTGGAACCGGCTCGCCTCGGTGGATTCAGCCGCGGTGGGTTTTGCCGGCGGCGCGCCGGGCGCCGCCGCCGCGCCGGCTGGAGCTTCCGCGGGCCATCGGATGCGCTCCAGTGGTCCGTTTTGCGTTGGGTCTTTGCCTTTGGTCCTCCCAAGACTCGATCTTCACAGCCTGGTCCTCAAATCACCCTTGCGGCCCAGTTTGTCATCGTCCGCCATTTTGCGCACCAAGAACGAAAAGGTGCGGTGGGTTCGGACATGTTCGTTAGTCTGCACCCTCCGCGTTATCAGTCTTAAAGATATTCACCGAACAATATTTAAACGACCGGGGCTTTAATCACAATGATTTAAATAATCAAACCCCTACCTCGCCGTAGTCGTCGAGCGTGTGTTCTTCGCGAAATTGATCGTCGCGGAAGAAAATAATCGTCATGTCGCGGAAGAGCGTCGCTGTCGCGCGGTACTTGGCATCGCGTCGACGAACTCCGAGGATGAAAAACATACAGATTTAATTAATAATAATTAAATCCATGTTGTTGTTATTATCCACAAAGAATTTAAAAGGAGCGCAACCACCTACCTTGTCGTTGCCGATCGAAGGTTGTCGCGGGGTTAGAACGTCGCAGAAGAACGTCGCGGGAGAAGAATCGCCGGCGTCGCGGTGCTTGGCGTCACGCCGTTGATCTCCGAGGTCTCGGCGTTCTTCGTCGCCTTTCGTCAAAGGTCGGCATTCTTCGCGTTCTTCACGTTCTTCACGAAGGAGGATGAGGAACTTGTGGTTTCTGTCAAATCCTCTCAACGAACAACAATTAAGAAGAATAGTGTTGGTCTTATTTTATTATATGCCAACAAACAAAAAACACACTAAGTAACGACCCATTAAATCATAGAATTAATTTCAACGAATAAAACCGACCAATTAATAGGAGCGTTAGGAATTTAAGAAAACACGTAAGTTGACTTTCATTATGACGGGTTTTCACGGGGGCGTTACTTAGCGGAAAATAAACGGTGGGGCTCGTGCGGGCCCCACCTCACAAATATCCTACCCACTTGGTAGGATATTTTTCGATAGCACCCTATCCGCATCAACTCAGCTTAAGCAGCTTTAAGTGGCTTTCAAGTGGCTTTAAGTGAAATAAAAATAAAGTTGTCGCACACTTTATTTTATTTCTTAACTTAACCCCAAAAATCTAAAAACCACACCCGAGCAAACGCAACTCCGGAAGAGGCGTTTCTAAGCAAATACTGGCACTGCGATTCCATCGTTGCCCTCGGAATTTAATTCCGAGTACCAGTTCAAAAGTTATAAAAACTCGCTCATTCGTTCACTGAACGTACCCGAGCCAAACTTTGCAAAAAGATTCCGCGCACACCAGGCCTCGGAATCAGGTGCCGTCAGAAACTGCGTTCTTGTAAAATTCCAAAGAAAATTAAGAAGAAGAAAAAAAATTCCTTGAAATTTACGGGTCTTTACAAATATTGCATGGTTCTTCCTTTCTCTGACATCGTTCCACTAAGGTGTATAAGGAGGAGTGAGTTGGGATAAGATCCCAAAATTTTATTAATACTCAGTGAATTTTTTATTTAGATATTCTCCATTATTGTTTGAGAAGATATTATATATCTTCTTACAAGGATGGTTATCAACACCATTATTGTATTAATTAATTTTCTAAAAGGTATCCAATTTATATTTTATCATGTTGAAATGTACACATTTAACAAAATCATCTGTAAAATCTATGATATATAAGTACCCACCCTTTGATTCAATAGAAAAAGTTCCAAAAATATTGATGTGAACTAATTCAATAATATATTAAGACCTTTAACATATTCCACTAATTGGGGATTTGGACATTTTTCCTTGAAATCATGGGTGACATTAACCATATAGTATTAGTCTACTGGAAACTGATTATCTAACTTGATGTAATATAGCGAAGAATTTTTCATTTACTTGACCTATCCGATGATTTCAAAGATTGGTGTGGCATGATGCATTGAAAGTAGTTTCATTATTGATTTCCACTAACAATTGCATGTAATCCAAAACATAAATATCATTATTTAAATGTTTCACACCATAAAAACATCAATAGTTATAAAATAATATGAATTTCTTCCTAAAAATGAAAAAAAATCTATCTAAATCAAGTCTTGGTATAGATATAATATTTTTTGGTAATTAATAGAAAATAATGAAAAGGCTTCAAAACCAAGATCATTCTCATTGGAAACATGAGGTGATAGTTATTGATAGTTACACCATTTAGTTTAGATCTATTGGCTTCTCATAGATCTAAATTCCCTTTATCAATATTTTTTAAATCTACATGGTTACTATATTTGAATACCTATGTGAGAACAGTAATATATATGAAATAATTAATTTGAAGAAATAGATAAATTGTTATTGATAAAAAATACACCTCGATATTACCCTTGATTTTTTGGTTAGATTCATTTTTTCTTCTAGTGGGCCTTCTTGTCGCTTGTGAAACCGAAATTTTTTTGATTCCATACCCATCCCTTGATCATTCTTTTCATAGAAGGTTATTTCGAAGAACATTTGAGCTTATAGATACATTCTTCTACTTTTAGTTTGTTCACCATAAGGATGTAATTATTTTAATTCTATATCTCCTTATCCACTTGGTGAAGAAGAGTGGCCCGATCTAGGTGAGAGTTATTATTTTTTTTCATGTTAAAATTAACAAAAAAATGTAGGAGAAGATTTAGGGGTTGGTTGTAAGAATGAGATCATTTCATAGTTTATCAGCAAATTTAATCTATAGAAACTCTAGTTTATCAATATAGCCAATGATTATGTATACCTGATTCCTTGATGGTGAACCATCTCCATGATTTCTCCAAAAATAACCTTGGAGATCTCAAATCATTATTTTTAGCCCTCTCAGAGTATAAACCATGGTGATCCTTGGTCGTACTATAAGAATCCAAATATTCATGAGACTTTATGATTTCAATAGACATAGATTATAAATTTACACATTGAATTTTAACAACCACAATAATTTTTTCCATAGGAAAGGAAATCTTTATCACTCACTTCTTGAATAGGTGGATTAGGTAATTAGGATTATAGAATGTAAGATTTCTATTCATGGCGTAAGACAACCTAATAGAATTAGAACAAATCATTGAAGTTCCTACTAGTGAGTAGATTATATTTATGAAATATAAATCACATAGATAATGTGGATGGTTAAATTTTTTTTGTTATTCAATTTAAAATGGAAAATTACTGGTACATTTATTGATTACAAATTCTTTGAGAAATAATAATTACGTTTATTTTTAAATCTCCCATTATATAAACAAGTCTCAATAGTCCTAACTATTAAATATGGGATGTATATTTCCCTTAACATTATTGTTGAAAGGATTCATATTTCTTATGTTATAATCTAGACAGATTCTAGAAAAATTATTGGAATATATTTTGGTAGGTGGTCTTGTCTGCTATGGGATTATAGCTCTTTGAGCTGTTGAGTGGACTTGCAAATCCAAAAACCATGACTTGGGTTTCCTCAACACTTGACTCAAAATTGTTATTTAAAGTAATTTAACCATTAAATGAAATAAATATTTGGTTAACTCAACCCACTATATTTTGGAATTCATGATAATTATATGTTCACTTAATGGTGGTAGAACCGACACATAATGTATGGTTTCATCTCAATTCAGACAATAGAAGGCTTAATTAATAAATATTTACTCAAGAGATTTTTTTATATTTCATTTTTCTCACATTTTATATTTTACATTTCTTTTTAATATTAATAAGGTTTTAATTAAGTTATTTACCAGGTTTTTATAAAACATTTATTAATAATCCATTTATTTATATTCCATATTTTCACGTTATTTCATTTATTTCTGTGATTGTGGGATTCAATCCATAAAATAAATAATACAAAAGACATAAATAAAAGAAAATAATTAAATTGCACTATCATGAGTTTATCTAATGTTTTATTTATTGATTGGTCATTAAATCAACCTATATCCTTGCAGAAAACTCATTATTTCAGTCTTGGAACTAGTTGCAACATTCAACCTACTAACCTATGTATCACTTGTGTTAGCAATGACTTGGTTTCATCTTTAACCACCTCCACACACCATGTGAAACTCCTTTAATAGAATTTATTGATAACTCACATGTATAGTTGCAAAGAAACAAACAATTTTTAAAGGGAATTATATAAATAACCTTGAAAACATAGTTCTAATATAAGAAATAAGAGAGATAGAGATGAATCATGGATCATCATATTTAATTTCATAAATAATAATTACAAACCCGTACTACAAATTTATATTAAATGATTCTAACAAATACATTGTAATTAGTAAAGGTCATGATCTGTGGTAAACATTCAATGATTACACATTTAAAATAACTAGCTTGTATAAATTTCAAATCATTCTTAAATAAGATAAATCACACCTGGATTAATCCAATTAATCGTATAATTAATAAATTAATTCATTTTATCTTATTTCATCCAATAAACTTTAAATTCCTATCCACTTTGACTTTAAATAAAACAAATCACTTAATTTTATTTAAAACTCAATAAAAGCATACACAACTTTTTTACTTTGAAGAAACTAGTAGAATATCCTTATAAACTTCTTAGTATGGTGTATGTTAAAAATAATGAACTCATATGATGTTTTGTTTAAATGATATGTATCAAAATATCTTTATGTTAATGGAAAATTTAGTTCCACATAAAACACATAAAAATTATATAGTCTTTAAAATTTATTGTGTTGGGTTTTTAGTGTACAATAAATTTTCATGATTCAAAGAATTGAATATTAATATAATGTGTCAGATTTTCAATGTATTATTTTTCAATATTATAAGGATTATTTTTGAGATCGGGTGTTGAGATGATGTGTGATTCTGGGGCATGGTTTGCAGAGAATAAAAAGATGAAATATATTAAATATATTAAATAGCATGCAAACCAAGGTTTCCTAAAAAAGTGGAATAATTTCACAAAGGGGGATTGGATTAAAAATCCAAAGGAACCATTGAGTTTATAAAATGGGTTTTACCCAATTAGTAAAATATATATTGTCGGAACGAGGTGTTTGTGAAAAAGTAATCATGGCCATAGAATTAATTAAATAATTTATTTTTTTATGCTGCTACTGAATTTTTTTAAAGATACGAATTTATGGTTTATGTCACTGGGTTCATCATTAAACCCAAAAGACCTTGAGAGAATTTTGGAGAGTGATATTCGTAAACTATGAAGGATTTGATTATGATCATCGATCATTTCAACAACAATGTTTGTGGATCTCATCAATGATGCCAACATAAAATTGTTCATCATCACTGATTAATCCAATTTCCACGTAGGCTGTCAGATTTTTTCTTTTTCATCCCATTATTTAATCCTGAACAAATGTAGATCATTTCCCTAAAATAATTGATTCTTACATAATTGTTTTAATTAAATTGATGGAATTATAATTGTTCGTTGATTTTTATTCCTAATAATTTATTTTTCTACAATATCAAATCAAGGCTGGATGAACAAAGGATGATGTTCATTCCTCATATTGTATGGATGGTGGTTTTCTTCCCCAATTTTTTATGGTTTATCATTGGCATTTCCTTTGGCCAATGGTTTCACAATTACCCAGTATTTGATTGTTTCAAGACCATTATTCATCATAATAAATAAATAGC
Organism: Viscum album; assembly: GCA_963277665.1. Lineage (NCBI taxonomy): Eukaryota > Viridiplantae > Streptophyta > Magnoliopsida > Santalales > Viscaceae > Viscum > Viscum album. Next base: position 1,106,103,490 of record OY728126.1, read on the forward strand.
ATGGGTGCGGTTTGTGATTGATGGAGTTATTGGGGTTTGACAAAGGAATTGGAATATCAGAGGTGGATCACATGGATTTGCATGTTCCATTGATCCTGGTTTTGAAGCATGATGATATACATCTCGATGGATTGTTTTTTAAGCACATTCAAGTCCTGATTCCATCAATCGACAATCGAAAGGCCATGCTGGACCACGTTCTACAGGTTTTGGCAAGGGATATGGCTTAAAAATGCACAAGATTGTCTAGACAAGAACTCATTAGATTTGGAAAATACTATTACACATAGAATGTATATCTAGATTACATGGTTTTTAGGACACCCTTGTTGAAGTGCTATGGTTTTTATTGGAGTTAAGAAAGAAACCTAGTGTGACATGGTCACACACCATTTAATCCTCCCCTATTGTCTCTGTGTGTACATTAAAGCATGCACGAACATGAATAGAATTACATGGCTAGTGGAATTCCATGTACGTGGATAAGTAGATGTCTAGGTCTATATAGGATCGTACACATGCATAACCATAGATACTTGAACATGGGTATAAGACATGGTACGGTTCCAAGAAACCTATACACACTATGGGTTCCACTCACATGTTGTGTATGTTATGGTTTACATGATGTGTGGGGATTTTACCACATAGAAATACTTAGGGATATATACACATGTCATGTACCCCCGTAAAGAGTGTATTTAGATCTTAATTTCAATAGCCTGTACTAGTTTGGGTTGACTATGTTCCATTGATCTATTTTCTTCCAGGTTACAGTGTTACATTACATCCACATAATATTATTTTGATCCCCTATAGAGAATGAGTCTCAATATAGTGTTTTTGGAGTCACACATTGTGACAAGAATGTGATCCTCTATCATATTTTGACCTGATGTGGGGTTGGAGGAATTGGTGTGTCCACCTTGAGTAGGGTGTTGATCCTCTATCCCATGGGAAATATCAATTGGGTTCATGGTATCGTCGGCATATTATCCCATACATGGTGGGTAAATCTAGATTGTATTTATGGTGTTTCCTAGTGGTTCTAGGTGTGACCCCCTTTATGTGTATCGTGGTCTTCTAAGACTGGTTATATAATCACCTGACCATAAAACATCATTTAATCTTGAATTTTAGAAAAGAACCTACATTATTATGAATTGAGGATCATTTTAGTTTTTAGTTTAAGAGAATTAGGATACCATGAATACATAACATACCACAATCATACAAGATGATACTACTAAAACCCGTTTCCATTTTTTTCAAAATTTAAAACATTAAAACATAATGCATGATTTATTTTAAAGCACTCCATATCAAACAAAAAAAATCCCTTATTTATCTTACCCATCCTTATATCCTATGAATTTTTTTTAAAAACATGGGATGAGTATAAAACATAGTAAGGGATATAAAGATAGAAACTGTTAGTCACGTGATAATATAAAAACCAATAAAACCCAAATCATAAAAACTCAAATGCTTAAAATAATAATGTTGTTTATTTAGTACATATTTTTCTTATCAATCTTTGATTCACCCTTACACAAGTAATAACATTTTTTTCAACTTCCATCTCTGGAGTAGCCAATGCATTTCAATGCTATAATGGGGATCACCCGTCATATCTTGAGTTGTAATGGGCTCAAGCCAACATATCTTGAGCTTAAAAAGGTAAAACCCAACATATTTTTACATATAATTGGCTCAAACAGACATAAATAATTTCCAAGTAACATATATTGGTAATAAAGTATCTTGAAATTAGGAGAAACTACTCCTTCCCTTCACATAAAAATAATCCTTTTAAAATTTATTAAAGAGATTTTTAAAAAGATTTTAAATGGAAAGTCCCTTAAAAGATAATTAGAAGGAGAATTAATAAAATGGATACATGTATACATTGTAAATACATATATAGATATATAATATACATAATAATTTGTCACACTAATAATCTTAATACCACATAATGAATAAAGAAAAAGGTTAACCAAATGAATTGAATTTGGGATAATATTTCCCTTACCTCGAGTTTCTCTTACATAAAACTCATTTAAATCTCTTGAATAATGGTTAAAACTGTGTTATTAATATATTAGATAAACATGTTCATCATTATAATAATTTATATGATCATTTCATTAAATATTTTTACCCTTTAATTGTTAGTATTTAGTTTGTTGCATTGTTTTGGGTGCGTTCTTTACATGATTTCCATGATTGGTTCCGGATGAATATTCTTGTCGATTGGAAGTGAATCTCCAAAATTATAATGGAAAGGTATTTAAATATTTCCAGTACCATGAATTATACAATTTATCATTTTGAATCTATATATGAGTATGATTCTTAATTTAAAACATTATTTATATTTGTTTAGGTCATTATGGAGATTCTTTAGTCGTAAAGAACTCATTTGAATAAAAAAATTATAACCTTTGTAAAAACAATGATTCCAGAAACTTATAAAAGATATAATACATAAATTATAACCTAGTTAGACCATAAAAATGGTTTCATGACCAGAAATGAATGAATTAAATCAATTCGAAATTATATCATCCACGATGTCGGTAATTCGACACATCATGGATAATGTTTTTATTTCTTGAATATGTTGGAGACGAGAAGAATAATGATGATGATTTTTTCATGAACATGAGAAAATGTAGAATATAAAATATTTTTCGATCCTTCATGACTCTTGGATAAGGGGTGATGAGGAATCAATAAGAAAATAAAGAAACTCAAAATAAAATAATAGTTGAGAAATCCCTTACAAAAATTTGACAGCCTAATGGTTTTGCAACATGGTTTTAGAAAAAATTAAAAAAAGAGGGTACATGGGTCATAAATACAAAAATTAATCATAATAATGTATATAGCTATAATTAAAATAAAATAAAAACATTGTATGGAATATTCTATTTTATACTACATAAAACAGAACATGAATGGAAAAAAGGAAAGAATTTAAGAATTCTCTTACCATGTAGAGTAACTCCTAGAATAAGAAAGTTGTGACCTTGGGGGATTCTGGACACCTTGGGAGGACTATTAAAAAGGCAAGGAATCCATATAATCTTTTCGGAGGAATTTTTAATGAATGTAAGGAAGGAATGGATAGGTATTTATAGTAAATGTGATAGAGTATTTTAATACTTTCCGATGGTAACCTTATTAGTAGTATTTTCCAAATAATGTGCTTGCCTATGGTATTTTCCCATGGTATTAGCAAATTGGGACACCTCACATCCTATTTAACTATACACAAGTTGGCCAGAATTATTACGTCATCTATGGAAGAATCTAGCCAACCAAGACTATGATAGCTATGAAAAGGTCGTGTAGAGTGTGATGAAAGTCGAGATAGAGTTTGGTGAGATGCAGTGGTCTCATAAAACAAATGACAAGAAGATATTGATGGTGCCCATATTAAGTGGGACCTTTGATCAAGGAATAGTAGGCAAGCAAGTGAAACTTCCCACATGTAATAAATGTGGGAAGAAGCATTCAGGGAACTTCCTACATGGGAGTGGGAAATGCTACAAGTGTGGAAGAGATGACTATAATGCAAGGAATTGTCATATTGAGGGTAAAACACAATAGCCAAACACAAAAGAAAAGGGGAAGATGGTACAGGATCCTGATGTACATTTCTTTAAGTGTGGACAACATGGTCACTTTTCCAATCACTGTCCAAATCTAAGGGAAGTGAAGGGGAACCATGATCAGCCTCAACAAAGGCCAAGGGAGCAAGGTCATGCTTTTGCTAACACGACAGCAGAAGTTTAAGCTCTGATTGATGTGGTAGCAGGTAAACTTGTTGGTATCTCAAAGCTATCAAGTACCATGTTTGATTATTCTTCTACACATTACTTTATTTTCTCTAAGATTGCAAAGAATTCAGATTCATCCCCTGATTTTCTAAAAGTAGATTTATCAATCAAGACTCCTGGTGGGATTATCCAAGCATCATTACTGATTAGAAACTCTAGTATTTAATTTGGTGAGCACAATATTATCCAAATATAGTATTCATTACCATGCTGGAATTCTATATTATACTAGGGATGGACTAGTTCTCAAATTATAGTGCTAACATCAAATATAGAAGTAAGAAATTCTTAGTAGTCTTGAATGGAAAACCTTTAATTATCTTCAATGGAGAGATATCTCAACCAGATCCTTGTCTATAATAACCCCTATATCTTTATTTATGGAGTTTATTGGTGAAGATGAAGAAGGATCTGAGTGTTTAAGGATAGAAAATATACCCATTATCCAGGAATACGATGATGTATTTTTTGAGGAGTTACCCAGACCACCACCAGAAAGAGTGGTAGATTTATCCAGTGAGCTCATACCTGGATCTCAGTCGATATCAAAGACCCCATATCGGATGGAAAAATGTAGAGTTGGTGGATTTAAATAAAGAACTTCATGATATTTTGGAGAAGGGGCTTATCTGACCGAGTGTGTCTCCTTGGGAAGCCCCAGTTCTTTTTGTGAAGATGTAGGATAGATCGATGTGGTTATGCATTGATTATAGAGAACTAGATGGGATTACGGAAAAGAACAAATACCCTATTCCAAGAATTAGTGATTTATTTGACATACTTCGTGGGGATAAATTCTTCTTTAAGATTGATCTCCATTCTGGTTATCATCAATTGAGGGTGAAGAAAGAAGAAATTCAAAAAACTTCCTTCTGATCAAGATATGGGCATTATGAGTATGTTGTTATTCCCTTCGGACTGACTAATGCACCTGAAATTTTTATGTCTTTGAGGAATATAGTCATTAAGAAAAACCTTGAAAATATTGTGTTAGTTTTTATTGATTATATTCTAATATATTCCAAAAGTGAGGAGCAGCATGAAGATCATCTAAGGGTTATTTTGCAATCTCTATGGAGGAGAGGCTTTTTGGAAAGTTCACGAAATGTGATTTCTGATTACAATAAGTTACTTTCTTCGGGAACACTGTTACCAATGAAGGAATCATAGTTGACCAGCAAACACAAAAGTTATAGAGGAGTGGAACCAGCCTATAGAAATAACTAAGATTTGTAGTTTCCTTGGTTTAGCAGGATATTATAAGAGGTTTGTGAAAAACTATTCGTGACATTCTAATCCATTAACCATGTAAAATCTAAAAGGGTTCGTGTTCATCTAGAAAAAGGAATGTGAGAAAATATTCCAAGAGCTAAATAAGAGATTGGTTAATGCAACCGTGTTAACTCTGCCATCAAGTGGAGAAGGATTTGTTATTTTTAGCGATTCATCTCTAAAAGGGAGTGGGTGTGTCCTCGTGGAAAATGAAAAATTCATTGCTTATGCATCTCAACAGTTGAAGACTCCTGAGATGAACTATCCTATGCATGATCTGGATCTAGCTCCAGTTGTTTTTTCTCTGAATATATGGAGGCACTATCTTTATGGGGTGAAATGTGATATATACACAAACCATCAATGTTTAATGAATATTTTAACACAAAAGGAATTGAACATGAGACAAAGGAGACAGTTGTAACTTTCTAAATACAATTATTGTTCAATTCATTATCATCCTGGAAGAGTAAACAAAGTTGTTGATGCATTAAGCAGGAAAGACCCAGTTTTTCATTCCATGACGAGGATTCAAAAAGATCCATTGATAAATGAACTAGTAATGTTGTACATGGAAATTATAAGGGAAGGGAAATCATCAACCCTACTCCAAATTATTTACCAACCGTCATTATTAGAGAAGATCAAGAAAGCTTAGAAAAAGATCTTTTATTATAGAAGATGTTTGAGGCTTTGAAGGATGGGAAGTTTCCTGAGTTCAATATTGATCAAGAAGGTGTACTAAAATTTCATACAAGACTATGTGTTCCCTCTATTCTAGAAATACAGAAGGAGCTAAGGGATGAAGCTCATAGATCTACTTTCTCTACACATCCTAAGACCAAAAAAATGTATAGGGACCTTCATGATCATTATTGGTGGGGTAATATGAAAAGAGATATTGATCAATACACTTCAATTTGAATGGTATGTTAGCAAGTGAAGGAAGAGCGACAAAATTTCAAAGGGTTATAGTAACCACTACCCATACCAGCATGGAAGTGGGACGGTATCACTATGGACTTCGTCACTGGTCTCCCAAGAACTTCTAAAGGAAACAACATGATATGTGTTGTTATAGACTGTCTATCCAAGACTGTCCATTTTATGTCCATTCGGTAAGACTTCTCTCTTGGTCAAAATTCCAGGATTTATGTGAATGAAGTGGAAAGGCTGTATGAAATTCCACTTTCAATCATATCTGATCGTGATGCAAGGTTCACATAAAAATTCTGGGGATATCTTCAACATGCTCTAAGCCCTGAATTGAGTTTTAGTACGTCCTATCACCCCCAAACTGATGTCCAATATAAATCTACTATTCAAACACTCAAGGAAACGCTGAGAACATGCACAATGGAATTTAAATGTGGATGTGATCAACATATCCCTTTAGTTGAGTTCTCTTACAACAACAGCTTCCACACAAGTATTCAAATGGAACCCTATGATTCTCCATATTAGAAGCGATGTAGAACTCTTACTTTCGGGGATAAAGACAGTGAGAGAATGATTCTTGGACCTGATCTTGTACAAGATATGACAGAAAAATTCCACGCTAGCCATCAACACATTAAGGCTGCTCAAAGTCAGCAAAAGTGAAATGTAGAAAGCTGTCAAATGGACTTGGAGTTTTATGTTTGTGACAAAGTCATTCTTCTTATTTTACCCTGTAATAGAGTCATGAGGTTTGGGAAGAAGGGAAATCTCAACCCTAGGTACATTCACCCCTACGAAATCCTTGATCACATGGGATCAGTGGCCTATCGGCTGGCACTTCCTCTAAATCATGCACAATTTCATGATATTTTCCATGTATCCCTCTTGAGGAATTACATACCAGACCCTTCACATGTGCTAAACCCCAAGGAGGTACAACTGGAACAAGACATCTCATATAAGGAGCAGCTGATGAAAATCTTAAACCGAAGAGACAAGGTTCTATGCAGAAATATTACCAACATTGTTAAGGTGTTGTGGAGGAACAAAAAAAATGAATAATCCACATGGTAACCAGAGGAGTCTATGAGGCATAAGTACCCACACCATTTCTCATTTTAGGGTATGAGTTAAAATTTTGGGGACAAAATTTCTTAAGGGGGGAAGATTGTAACGACCAAAACTTTTGTTAATGAAAATCCCTCTTAATCTAATAAAATATGTGAAATGGTTATACAACATATGAACTTCTTTTGTTTTCTATTTTTGGATTTTAAAATACCAGTAAAATTATGGTCATTTCCAATATAGTCATTGAACAGTGATCACATGATTAATATAAATATAGGGCTTTAACAAAAAAAATTACTCAGACAAAGGAAGAGATGGCCTCATCAACTAGACTTTCCCCGATTGAAGCCTATTTAATAGAGCTCGGAAAGGAGTCTGAGTCATTGGGTTTCTCTCTTACCATGCCCAAGCCAAGCTTGAATATGTTAAGATCAAGCAGAACTGCCTATGGGAGAAGCAGAAGTTGATAGAGATTACCACTCGAGCGGTGTTATCCAAACCACCCCAAGAATATGTCACTATCAAGAACCTTACCCTAAGGTCATATGTGGGTTTTTAAGGGGTTATGTAACATGGACCTAGTACTATGATTATGTACATTATTCTTGTATATAATAATGAATGTACTTTCATTTTATTGTTGTTAAATTTTAAATAGTATTTAAAGAAAAAAATAGTATTTTAAGTTAAATATTCAACTAAGAAATCTATTTTGAGGCATTAATGGATTTTTCAATTAAATAATAGTTTAATAAAATATTAATATTATTATTAAATTAATGTTTATTAAATATAAGTGATCATATAATTTTATGAATGCAATTGTATTTTTTATTAAGTTTTTAAATCCCTTTTTGTCAAAACCCGTGAATTTTTTATAAATGATAGTTTTTATTTTAAAAGTGAAAATTAACATATTAAAAAATTATTTAGATAAAATTAATAATATTTTGGGAATCGGGACGTCAAAATTATCAAAGGGTGAATTTTTCATAATTTTCTGAGACAATAAAATTTTTAGGTTAAAATTAAATACTGTAAAAATATATAATGTGTTTTATGACATCATAATGACCCAATAGTCATGTAATAAAATACTATAAACTATATGTTCGGAAAAAATATGTATTAGAATTAAAATAATGTTATTTTGTGTTTGTTTTATTTTTTTACAAAGATTTAGTAGACCCTCCAAGACTTATATAACATTTTGTCATTTTAATTTGATTTCTTTGAGAGTGTGACTCACCGACACATAAAAAACCCTATTATTTTAAGAAGTTAGGAAATTTACCATATAAAGAAATGTTTTACACTCCCCTTTAGTAGAAACAATGGACAAAAACCATGGGGTGGTTTGTGGTTTTTTTTAGTTTAATGTGTGGTGTCCCAAACATAAATAATAAACAATTCCCTATCCTATCCAATATAAAATCACCTAAGCTTCTACATCCTCTTCACTAAAATCCCATTAAGTACGTAAAATATCTTCCCTAATCTCTCCAAAATCCTCCCAAGGTGATCTTAATCCTCCCAAGGTCCCGACCTTCAAGATTTCAATGTTACTCTTCAAAGTAAGGGATCCTTTCACCCACCTCTTTTTACGCCATGACTTCCTTTATGTTATGTCTTATAGTTTCTATTTTATTATATAGGGATATGTTCTTATATGTCATTCATACTATCCATTTCATGTCCAAATGATGAGATACACTTTCTTCTCTCATTAATTTATTTTCATAATTGTTAAGTGACACTGTTAGGCTGTAGAATTGTCTTAAAAAAATCTCATTTTTTCTTTCCTTTCAAGTTTACTTTTCTTGTGGTATGTCATCCAAATTTACACACCATGATCTTATTTATAATTTATTATTTCCCTCTTTTTTTAAATAATTCATTTGTGTATTAGAGACCCTTTTTCCTTCTATTTTTATTATTTTCAAAAACCATGTTATATAGTCGTTATGCTGTAGAAATTTCATCTCAAATTTCTCTCTCCTTCCTTCAGGAAATTATCTTGTTTTATTTATGTTAATACCCAGACCTAATTCATTTATTTGAGTCTTAATAAATACAAAAAAAGATATATTTGATTCTGGATTTTATATATTTATAACCCCCACTCTTTTTTCCATGGGTTATAAATGACATAATGATCTTATTTTGAAGTACTTTTTAAAACATCATGATTTTGAAATAAAACCCATTTCTTTTATTCTCTATGGGTTATTTATGAAATGTTTGATTATGATCTATGTGGATCACATGATAATAAATACATATTAAGGGTGTTCCTAATGGAGTTGCAATATATTGGGAAAATAATTTAATCTCTAGAGACCACAAGTTTCATGATACCTTGGTGAATAACCCTTGTAATGTTTATGACACCTCGGGGTCGTACCTTAGTGTTATGTCTGTTAATGTATAAATGATTTTTTTGGCCACATATGAATGTTATGTATCATTTTTTTCATTATGATATGAATATATTTCTGTTCCTCATGTCTTTATGATTTTATCAAGTTTTTATTGATATAAAAAGTAAACTGATTCCCTGGCTTTCCTTACTGGGACTTCTAGTCACCCTTTCCATTGATGTATGTCTCCAAGTTATAAGTTGCAAAAATTATACATAATATGAATCTATTATGAAGCCTTACAAGTGGATTAGAAGAATTTTTTATGTTATTTTCATGTATTGTGTTCCTGATTTCCAAGACATTATACTTTAAAGATCCTATATTTGTAAAATGTAATGAATAGTTACTCAATAAAAAGGCGGGATTCCAAACCAATAATACTCATAATGGTCTTTGTACATCTTAATAATTTCAGGATGAAGTAAAAATGGATAATTATGAGCTTCAAACAAAAAAAATATATCTTTAACTAAGAATCACAAGGCACACGCAACCTTTTTCTAAATCTTAAAACCTAATTTAACCAATTATACCTTTTTCTATAGCTCATAGTCTTCCTTCTGTGCTTGATTAATCTTGTCTAATAATAACAAATGCACTAAAACCTGAAACAAATTGATGTATTCCCTACACCAACAACATCCAATCTAAAATTCATCAAATCATTAAGCAAGGGATCATGTTTAAAACATATCATGGTTAATGATGTTTGATGTTTTCAACTCAAGGAATCTGCAACTTTGTTTCCTTTTAGTGGATGATAATTGATCTGGCAATCATAATCATTTATCAGATCAATCCATCTTCTATGCCTCATATTTAATTTCATCTAAGTGAATATATACTTTAGGCTTTTAGGGTTAGTATATATCTGACATTTGACTCCATATAAACGGTGCCTCCAAATTTTCAAAGAAAACCCCACAACTGCCAATTCCAAATCATGTGTAAGATAATTTAATAAAGGAAGTTTTATTTATCTTGAATCATATGCAATTCATAGATCATTGTTTTTTAGAACAAAACTATGTCACTTAAAATAATTATCATTGTCGATGACAAATTAACCATTTAGGGATTGCATGACCAAATCTGAAGCATTTTCCAATCTGTTCTTCATTTCCGAAAAACAAACATCACATTCTTCTATCCAAGCAAATTTAACCCCTTTTCGTGATAACATTTTTAGAATGCTAGATAACCCTTCAATGTTTCTAACAAACCGTTGGAAATAACCTTTTAATCCAAGAATACAATGAATCTTTGTAACATTTGTTCATCTTGGCCATTCATAAACCACATTTCTTTTGGTATGATAAACTGTTATTCCATCCTTATTTGCAATTTTACCAAGAAAATAAATATATTGCAACCAAAAATTACAATTTATGAATTTTCCATACAATTTCTTTTATTTAATGGTTTTCAAGAAAACTCGTATATGTTTTTCATGCTTCTCTTTACTTCTAGAATATACCAGAATTTTATTATCCAATAATTCATGAAATATTCTATTCATAAGATCCATGAATACAACAAGTTCATTAGTTATCCCAAATGGCATAACTAAAAATTCATAATGGCCATATCTTGTAAACAACATGGTCATCGATATGTCTTCACCCATTACTTTAAACTGATGGTACCCCGACCTTAGGTCATCCTTCGGAAAATACTGTGCTCCATAGAGCTAGTAAAAAATCATCTAATTGTGGAAAAGGATATTGGTTTTTAATAGTAATATAATTGAATGATCTATAATTGATGAAAATTCTCATTAAACAATCTTTTTTCTTAACAAACAAGACAATGGTGCCCCATGGTGAAGTGTTGGGTCGAATGAAGCCTTTATATAATAATTACTGTAACTGATTTTTTTATTCCATATGTTCCATTTGGGAAATTAAATAAGGTGGTTTAGAAATTGTCTTAGTATTAGGAATTAATTCAATAGTAAAATCAACCTCTTGATTAAAAATAACACAAGGAAAAACATTGGAAAAAACATCCAAGTATTCATTTACCACTAGTACATCATTAATCTAGATAGTTCCATTATCTTAAAAAATATAAACAAGATAACATTAATTTCTATCAATTATAAATTTTTTAGTTTCTTGATATGTTATTAAAGGTGTGAGTTCATTCCTGTAAAAAAACATAAATTGTTTTTGAAAAAACAATTTTTTTTTCTCTACAAACATTCATAGGATGATAAAATAAATGTCAGTCCAATCCCAAAAAAAACATCAAACTCTAATAGTAGTAAAAAACAAGGATTTCAGGTAAACTCTTTCCACAGAAAAGTATAAGAATATTCTTTATAATTTCTTTTTTCCACAATATTCCTTCCAGGTGTTTTTACATTGATATCTGGTTTCATTTCATGAGGTTTATTTCCTCATTTTCCTGAAAATTTCATAGAAATGAAGGAATGTGTATACCATGAATCAAACAACACATTTATGAAATATGAAAAAACATGAAATATAACTGATACCACCTCATTTGATGGCTTGTTATATGATTAATTTGTTGCAAAATCCAAATCCTTCTATTTCCTATATTGCTGATTCCCTTCACGAGTAACTAGAATTGGACAAACATTAGCAAAATGACCTAATTCCTTACAGAAAAAGAATCTCACCATCAACTTCTCATTAATTTTCTGATCATTTTTCATGAACTTCTGATACTTGTGTCTAAACATTCCACATCGGTATCATTTCCCATAATTTACAAGATATTCACTATGATGCCTTTTACCACACTTTTCACAATAAGGGAAATTCATCTTCTTACCTCCAGACTTATTTGATGAGTTCTACCCCATTTACTGTTAACCAGACTAATTTTTATTGTTTTCATCATGAGGCACATATGTTTCATCAAACTTTATATCATCTTTTTTATTACAATAAACAAGTTTATCATAGCTTTTAAACTCATTTTAGGACAATGATATATGAAAAAACAGTTTCAGACTAGAGTAAAATCTATTTATTTTACTTTCAAAATCCATAGAAAAATCTGGTACATACATGGCCAGTCTTATAAAATTGGATTCATATACTACCACTAAATCATCAACTTTCTACTTTAGTTCCAAGAATTGTTTCTCCATTCTGAGTCAAATAGTTTTGGGAAAATATTTTTCCAGAAAAAGAATCATAATATCATCCCATTCCAAACTGTCAAGATTATCTGTTTCTCAAGTATTCATAACAATATACCACCATTTATTGGCTTCAACATCCAATTGATATATTTTTAGTATTACCTTTTGATGTTCTGATCTTCCCATAACAACAAATATCTTTTCTAGATCATTGATCTATCCTTCAGATATCACGGGACTTGTGGTTCCACTAAATGCTTAAAAATGATGCCTCATAAAATGCTCCACAAAAGACATGATTATTCCTTGAATATCATGTTATTCTATACCATTGATACTACCCTCATTTATTTCTTGAGCCAACGAATTCATTAATGTCACAAACTTCTTAGTTTTGATTCCCACCATTTCGGGCGGCAGATTCGGACATACATCAATCTCTTAGTGCCTTCTTACATCACCTTCTCTATTATTATTCGAAAAACCATTCTATAAAAACATAAAGTAGATGAAGCAACATAGTAACCATTAAATTCTATAACACTTCAAATTACCATACTGTAAAAATCAGTTATGGTATTCTTTAAATTTCACCCCAACCCCTCAAGCTATCTAAACCATCTTATGATACCAACAATAAGGACCCGACCTTAAAACGTAACTTAATCATGAATTTTAGAGATGAAAATAAATTATTACACATTGAGGATCTTTTTGGGTGTATATTTTCATAGAATTGGGATACCTTACATACATAACATACAACAATCATACAAGACGATACTACTAAAAACAGTTTCCATTTTTTAAAAAATATAAAACATCAAAACATAATGTATGAATTTTTTGACAACACTCTATATCAAACATCCCTAATACCTTATTTCTTGTACCCATCCTTATATATTGGTAAAAATATTTATAAAACATGGGATGGGTATAAAAATCAGTAAAGGATATAAATATAGAAAGCATTAATCACGTGATTACATAAAAACCAATAAAACCCATATCATAAAAACTCGAATGCATAGAACAATCTTGTTGTTTACAGGGGATATATTTACAATATCAATATTATATTCACCATTACATATGTAATAATATTTATTTAACTTCCATATCTTGAGTACCCAATGCATTGTAGAGCTATAATGGGTGTCACCCGTCTTATCATGAGCTATAATGAGATCAACCCGACATATCATGAGCTAAAAAGGGATAAAACCAAAATATCATGAGATATAATGGTCTCAAATAAACATAACTAATTTCAAATGAACATATCATGGTAATAACATATCTTAAAATCAGGAGAAACTATGCATGAAAAACACATAAATAACAATCCTTTTGAAACTTGTTAAATAGAGTTTTAATAAGATTTCAAACGGAAAGTCACTTAAAATATAATTGGAAGAATAATTAATAAAATGGATATGTGTATACACTGTAAATAAACATAGTGAAACATAATTTAAAAAAACTCCTCACACCAGAAATCTTAATACCACATAATGAATGAAGAAGAAGGTTAACCCAAATAATAGATATTTGGTTAAGAACTCCCTTAACTCGGGTTTGTCTTACTAAAAAATCATTTATACCTACTTTATAATGGTTAAAAGAGTGTTATTAATATCTTAAAAAAACATATTCACCTTTATAATACCTTATATGATCATTTCATTACATCATTTCATCCTCTAATTGTTAGTATTTTGTTATTTTCATTGTTTTGGGTGTGTTTTTTACATGATTGTCATGATCAGTTCGTGATGGATATTCTAGTCAATTGGAAGTGAAAATCCAGAATTGGAATGGAAAGGTATTTAGATATTTCTAGTACCCTATATTATTCCATTTATCATTTTAAATTTTGATATTATGGTGATTCATAAGTTAAAACATTGTTGATATTTTTTAGGTCATTTTGGCAATTCTTCAGTTGTAATGAACTCATTTGTTTCATAAATTTATAACATGTGTAAAAAAATGATTTCAGAACCTTATATAAGATATAATACATAAATTATAACCTGTTTCAACTATAGATAAGTTTTAATGACCATACGTGAAGTAATTAAAGAAAATTGAAATTACATCATCTATGATGTCGGTGATTCGACACATCACGGACAATGTTTTTAGTCCTTGAATAAGTGGGAGAGGAGAATAATTATGATGTTGAATTTTCCTTGAACATGAGAAAATTCCAAATATACTATATTTTTTGATCCTTCATTCCTCTTGTATAATAGGAGATGATGAAATAATAAGAAAATATAATACCATAAAATAAATGAATAGTTGAGAAATCCCTTACAAAAATTCGACTGCCTAATGACTATGTAACATGGTTTTAGAAAACATTAGAAAGAGAGGGGACATGGGCCACCCATCTCGAAATGAATCATAATACAATATAAAGATAGAATAAAATTGAAATAATAACATTATATGGAAAATTTAATGTTAAACCACATAAAAGATAACATGAATGGAAAAAAAGGAAGAAGTTGAGAATTCTCTTACCATATAGAGTAAATACTAGAACATGTTGGTTGGGACCATATGGGATTTATGAAACCATGGGAGGAATACTAAGTAGGTAAGGAAGACATATATTTTTTTAGGAGGAATTTTTAATTAATTTAATGATGTAATGTGTTTTTATTTATAGAAAATGTGAGGGAATATTTTATTAATTTCCAACGGGCACCTCATTAGTTGTATTTGACAAACCATGGGCTTGCCTATTGTATTTTTCCATGGTATTAGCCACATGGATAACATCACATCCTACATTACTATACACAATTACACTATGATTATTAAATAATTACTACATCATTAATGATGTCATTAAACACACTAAAACTCACAACTGTATTTTTACTATTCACCAAAAATTCAACTATTTTAGAAAAATCTCAAAAATTTAATCTAACCATTTTTTCACACATAGAATTAAAAAGTAAAATAAATTTTGGAAAAAAAATTTCTAAATATTATTAATTTAGTTTTTTAATAAAATCATACTTAATTCAAAAATTCACTATTTCAATTATATTACTACTTTTATATCACATTGAAAAATCAACCAAGATGTCTGTATCTTAAAGCCTTAAGAAAATATAGTAATAATAAAATTTACTTTTCATTAGGTTCATATAAATATTCATATCAATATTCATAAGGTTATGTTAATAATCTTCAACAAAAATTATGTGTCAGTTCTATTAGACACCAAATAACTTACTGAACACAATTTTAGATGACCATTTTTTGAAATTCAAAATACAGATGTAGAAAAAATATGATTAAAGGATAGTTATAAGTATTTACTTAAAAAATGTTCAATGTATTTCATTTTTTTTATACTTTGTGGTGTAACCGGTGAGATTTCATGGGTGGGTTCCAATGATCTAGACCTCTTAGCTGAGAGTCTCTAATGATAACATGGATAATGGAGTGGATTCCCCCAGCATGAGCACTGCACTGAGTAGAAAAATGTGGTTGGTAGTTAGTTATATACTACTAGTGGAATGATGTCATACTTGAGTATATCTTAGTGAACTATTTTATACATTTATTATTTATATACTTGTATTGATCTTACTATACTTAATGATTCATGATTGGTGTTTTATGGTGTCCTATATGGAATTGTTACACTCAGCCCTACATGGGCTCTGCCCGTACAGGTTGTGTCTTGGGCAGACGATGACCCAATTGTTAGTTTTCTTAGAGACATTGGAGTTAATGGATTGTGTCTTATTATTTTCAAATTGAGGATGTCTTCCGGGGAGCTCAAATTTGATAGTAGGCCTAACTCATAGAGAAGGATTTACTCTACATTGTTTTTTGTTGGGCATGTATTTGGCCCATTTTCTTCTATTAGTACCTCACTATCACACTTTGGTTGTTGAATTACAGGTGTATGAATTCATTTGTTTTAGTTGTTTTACATTAAATTTATGTGTGGTATTTGAGATCTCTTCGTGTATAGGTACAATATGATAATGCCCCCCATTTGGGGGATATGCCAACTCGACAGTAGTTTTTATCCCTATCCTACTAGAGGTGGGCTTGAGGAGTCACAAGTAAGACCTTGGTGGGTCGGGTCTTGGTAGTGTGTTATTAGAGTAGTTGGTACTACTTTAGGACTGTAGTGGTTCAGATTGGTTTGGGTACATAGTGTTTAGTGTTTCGAGTTCACATTTCAGGCTAGGGACTTGATTTTTGGTGTGATGGTCGATGTATCCATACACCAGGAATCTAATCACATACCATTCTACTTGGTACTTGGATATATTGACTGAAGGTAAATATTTGTTATATGAATCATATAAGAATGGGTTTTACCCATATCCTTCTTTAATGGTCTCCCCAGATATACTCTTTGACCATGGTACATTATGATTTTTTTCAGGATAGCTCTTTACAGCCAGCTCGCCAGCCAGGATTCCTCTTCGTGTTCACAAGGATGATCTTCTATGTGATAAGGCTTCAATACACCAGCTATACCACCACCCATTTAGTTGTAGCTATCACTGTAAATGCCAGTAGTGGATTCATGTTGGCTTAGTGCACTGCACGAGTTTTAGAGATAGTGACCTCCTTGTTTTTGGGGTGAGCCAGACCCATAGGTGGGTGAGGATATGAGAGAGGTTGTTAGCCACATTAATTATTATTAAGATGCTTACAAATAAAAGGGTGGAACTCATTGAGAGATTTCTCTTGGGATCAACTGGTAAATTGTGGATTTTAGAGACTTAGTCACACAATGAGACAACTCTCTCCTGGTAATACATTAAGCATCTCTTCTGGTGCATTCAATCCAACCACTTTTCAATAATCATGGATATGAGAGAATCTGCATCTCTAGTAGGGCAATTTTATTGTGTTCAACTACTCAAAGTGGGTTACTAATCTCTCATGTTACTCCTTGGATATGGTGAATGAACAATTCTTAAAATCAAGGACCTTCGAGTTGAGATTATGTCGTGATATAAGGTCTTCATTGGTATCAATTTTAAATCTCACCTATGATGTGGTGGTTGAGTGGTGCTTACTGGTGAAAAGATTCTTGGTAAAAAAATCACTGATAGTGGGTGCCAGTAGTGGGGGCCTAGTAGCTGAGACCTTGGTAATATTAAGTCAATATATATATTGGGGATCCATGTGTGTTAAATGCAGTAGTAGTTGATCCCAGAATAGAGGGTCAACAATGTAGGGATCTCAAGATGGATCTAATTACCCAAAGGAGGTGTGGTGCTTCTCCTGTGATAATTAGGGAAATTTGGATCGGGATTGTATGACCCGTCATATATCTAATTGAGATATGGTAGATGGATTTCTAAGGGAGGGAAAAAAGAATGATTAGGGTAGTCTATTGGGAGGTATATTCTATTGAGGGGATGGAAGGACAAGTTGAGGTGGTCTACATTTTGATCTATTAGTACCACCACCCCTAGGTGGTACATGCATGGCTTACGGAGTTAGTGGTCTGGGAAGAGTTTGGCTAAAAATTGTGAAGGTCTTTGACCCCAATGATTTAGGGATGATATAGGGTACTATATGTGTTTTTTCTACATTAGTTACAGTACTGATAGAAATATGTGAGAGTCAATACTTCCTTACCACTTCCATGATTCTAGACATCGAGATTCTGATTGACCCATTGTCTATACCATTGGGGTTGGAGACTCTAAATGGCGGTGACACTGTGATTACAGACATGTTCCAATAGTGAAATATAATTATTATAGCAGAGAGTTTTTTATGGAATATATTTTTGTATTGATGAGACATTTTGGAAAAATCTGAGATATGGGTTGCTTCTCCACAATTATTACATAGATTGACAATTTTAGGAGGACAATTCTGTGTGTTTTCAGTGATGGGACATGTTTTACCTTTTTGGGTTGAATTAAAACCATAGTAGGGAAGTAAGAGGTTATAATTAGAAGTGTGTAGTAGTTTACTCAGATGATGGAAAGAACGACTCTTGGAATAGTGGATTCTATGAGCTTTCAGTTTCCTACTGTAGTGGAAGAGTATGAGGTTATATTTAATTAGGTATTTTCTATATTACCTCCCTGTCAAGATCTAGAATTATTCATTCAATTTAATTCTAGGATGTCCCCAATATCTACATCATCAAATCATATGAATATCACAAATAATCATGAGTTAAGGGTTTAGTTGGTGGACTTGCAAGTGAAGGGGTTTATTAACCCAATGTATCCTCCTAGGTAGCCAATTCGTTGTTCATCAATAAGGAAGATGGGATATTGACGTTACTTTTTGACTAACTATGCTTGAACTAGGTGACCATGAAAAATAAGTATCCACTACCAAGGATCAATTACCTCTTAGATAAGTTGAGAGGTGAATGATAGTTCTTGAAGAATGAACTCAGATCTAGCTATCACTAGCTGCATGTATGAGATGAAGATATATCAGAGAAGGATTTCAGATATATCTACATATACTATGAGTACTTGGAGATTTTTTTCAGCATGAAGAATACCCCTATAGTGTTCATGAGACTTATGAACTAATATTTTAGACCTTATTAGACCGGATCATGGTGGAATTTATCGATGATATCCTAGTTTAATCATTGTTTAAGGAGAAGCACACAATACACTTGGGGATGCTCCATGACAAACAGAAAAAACCTCCAACATTATATGATGATCTTGAAGTATCAGTTTTGGATTCAAGAAATCCACTTCCTGGGACACATCATCTTGTAGGAAGGAGTATAAGTGGACCCAATGAAGGTTGAGCTAGTCCTTTCATGGGATCCATCTAAGAGTGTCACTGAGGGGATGATTTTATATAGGATGATAATGTACTATCAGAGTTTTATACCTGATTTATCTAGAGTGGCAGCATCCTTGACAAATTTTACCTAGAAGTGCCAGTATTTTATGTGGTGGGAAAAGATCCATCAGTTACTTTAGTTGATGATGAAAATCCTAAAGAACACTCTCATCTTGATATTTCGTGGGGTTTGTTGAGTACGTAGTGTTCTGTGATGCATCAGGTATCATACATGATTTTTTTCTAATGTAGAGGAAGGCATGGATTTCATATTTTTCACATTAGTTGATACAACATGAGAAGAACTAGACAACCCACTTTCTCAAGTTACTAGTAGTATTATTCACACTAAATATGCTATGGAACTACTTCATTGGAGATTGGTTCATCATCCTCTCTTAACATAAGATTCTCATGTAAATATTCTCTCAGAAAGATCTTAACCTAAGTCTGAGAAGAATGCTAGAGTTCTTTTAGGGAATATTACATTGATATTGTGTATAATCATGGGAAGGGGAACATGGTGGAGGACTCTCTCAATGGGATATCCAGATCAAATTTGTTGACTGAGGCATCAAGGCAGTTATCAATTTTGTAGTTTTCCATAGTGGACATGGATGGTGATTAATATCTATAGTTTATGGTTGTTACTCCACAAATTTTATAGAATGGTAGGGATTTTCAATGTGGAGATACCATTTGTGAGACCTTATGTACTGAGATGTCTACCAGAAAATCTGTTGATAGAAATTATGAATATGGGGAGCACACTATCCTTTTTAGAGGACAGGTGATGGTAACCTTGACCATGTGAGAGGAGGTGATGCATGGGTTTCATACTTACCCATTGGTGGGACATCTATATATAAAATTTATGTACCAATACCTCCAATATCTGTTCTAGTGGCCAGACATGATGAAATAAGTTATAGTTTTTATTTCTAGATTCCTCTCATGTCAGGAGGTGAATGTTAAGTACTAGATTCCGGTGGGTTCATCTCAACCCCTTGACGTGCTAGAGTGGAAGTGGGAAGGGATATCTATATAATTAATGTTGTTGTTACAACCTATGTACAGGTTACATGATTCCATCTCGGTTATTATTGACCAACCCCCCAGGTCATTCCACTTGCTAGCTATTCGAGAGTATAGTTCAGTAGAAAATTTGAGACACCGCTATGTGCAGAACATTGTCTGACTCCATGTAATTTCCTTTATTATCATATTGGACCATGTTGATCACTTCATGCAATGATTTTGGAGAGGATTTTTAGAGGACATCATGGCTTAGTTAGTCATGAGAACAACATTTCACCAAAAAACTGATAGCCAGACTAAGTGGACCATTCAGGTTTTAGAGGACATGTTGCATATTTTCATTTTGTAATTTGGTAGTGGATAAGAGGATAATATAACATTGGGGTGTTTTTACATACAAATATAGCTACAATTCTGCCAATGGTATGACACTATTTAAGGCCTTGTATGGGTGACCCTATAGGTCCCCTCATTTTTTGATACATCTAGGAGAGTCAATACTCATGGTCCAAGACATGGTGTGGGATAATATATAAAAAGGTTAGATTATCCAAGAGTGTATGAGGTCTACACGGAGTTTCCACATGTCTTATATGAATTGATGATAGAGACATATAGAGTTCAAGGAGGGGGACCATGTGTTTCTCAGGGTATGACCTTGAAGGGGATTACGGTTATTGGGCAAGGGTGGAATGTTATCTCTAAGGATCACTGGACCCTTACAGATACTAATTGTAATTGACATGGTAGTGTACCACTTATCACTACTATTCTAGTTAGACTGTGTACACAACTTCTTCCACATGTAGCAGCTAAGGAAGAATGTGCAGGACCAGTTGCTTATTATCAACTGGGGTGAGCTAGACAATGAGGATGGATCCCCCTTTACTGGGTAACCAGTAAAGATTGTGGGTCAGAAGGAGAGAATCATACATGGATAATATATCCTTTTATTGTGTTTCTGATGGTAAAATAAGAATCATCATGAGATCACCTGGGAGAGGTAGACCCCGATTCGATCCTAGTACTATCATCTTTTAGTGTAGGTTTTTACCTTTTCAGGAAGAAAATTATTAAGGTGGGGAGAATGTAATGACTCATATTTTCCATGTATTATCTTTTGATATTATATGGATCATTTTTTAGACTAGGCACAAAAAAAGTGATTGATTATGAGGCTTTCTGTTTCTAGAATAAATGGTGTAAATATATTAAATATAATAAATATCATGGGCACACACTACTAGAAAACAGGGCTATAGCCAGAGACCTATATCCATGATTTTATAAGTATATGGATATATCTTAGCTTATACCCACAGTTAAACAAAAATTGTGGCTATATTATAATTTATATCCATGGATTAAAAAATCCATAGCAATATTTTTTTGACTATCTATCGGGCTCCTCCTCCCTAGAATGCGACTCCTCTCCTCCCCCGATTCATGAGCTCCTCCTCCCCAGTCCAAGATTCCTCTCCTCCCCCAACCCCTCGCGACCCACCTTATACTGGTGACATCTTCTCTCTCAGCAGCCCTCCCTTCTCTGTGCGAATTCTCCCCTCAGCAACCCTCCTCCATCCTCGCGACTTCTCCTCTCTCGGCGGCGACCTCTACTCTCGGCAATGACCTCCCCTCTCAGTGGATATCCTTCTTCCCCGACAGCCTTGGCGACCACTCCTCTCCCAGATCATCATCACCCGATAGTTCCCAGACAACCTTCGTGACGCTGCCCCATTCTCATCCCCCTCACGATGCTACCTGTCGCTGCTACCAAACGAGGCAACCCGGTCGCCTTCGTTATAACATCTCACCTCTCAAGAATTTCCAAGTTAAATTCATTCTTGAACGTTGATAGACATTTTCTTGCACCATATACTTCCTGCTCATGATTCTAATCATGTTCACATCCCCCATTAATCCTTTACTGTCAGCAGTATTGTGCAACAATTTGAGGCAGTGAAAATTATTCATATATCCCCCTATGTTTAGTTTAGGTTGAGTTGAATCTTACTTGCATGTATGGGATTCTTATCTACTATTATTTTTTGCATCTGTGCAACTAGAATATTTTATTTTTCTTTCAGGTGGATGGATGGATTAACTAAAGTAGTGTTTTTACATGTTTTACCAGTTTATTATTATTTCTAAGTGATGATTCATTCTCTGAATTTGAAGTGTTTATTATGTGAATGTTGTGAATGTTGTGAAATAGTTAAACCCTATGGTTGATTCAGAGTCCTTATGGAAAGGAAGATGGAAAATCCATCTTTTGGCATTGTGTATAGATTCTTATTGAGGTTGATATGGCTTCCACCCTTGTTAAAGAAGTGGTTATAACAACCAGAGATGAGGATATTAATCTTGATATTTTTCTTGAAGGGAATCTAGAATTATATAAAAATTGTAATTTTTGTGTCATATGGCCTCTGACTATAATAGAAACAAACTATGTAATCATTGAAAGATTAGGGTGCATGACGATGCCAGGAGTAGGAGAAATATTGATAAGTGTTGGGTCCCACCCTCTAGTCATTACACATCTATGGAGGCCCCTTCTCATGGGGGTGGATACAAGGGTGATCCTATCCTGGATGTTGCTAAGAGAACTAATGTAGTAATTCCTCTAATGATGTTGTTATTGTCCACACTATTGATGAGTCCGGTCATATCCATGCTACTGCTGATACTATTGTCATGGTGTCTAGTCAAGGTTTTTTTTCCACTGAGTATATCACTACTTCATTTCTTACGCATACTGTCAATCTAGAACCCGAACATGCAACTACTTTATCACTTGTGAAGTATTCCGATGAGATGAAACCTTAGCTATCCAATGCTTTAGTACCAGTTAAGAATATCATTTTTATGGAACCCAATCTGGTCATCGTTTCACTACCAGTGATGGTTCCAATGAGATGGAAATAGAGAAGGCCAATAAATTAGTAAAAAATAAGTATTTAAATGTTATGGAGCTAAATAGGGTCATTTTCTACCACCTGGTAAGGCTTCATGTGTTGTCTATGATGAGGAACCAGCACCTACTTTACTTACAGAGCAAGCTGATTATTCTTGTCCTAATCTGGATTCTGAGCAGGATCCTATCTAGAGAATTGCCTTAGTTTCTGGTTCCTTTGGAGTTGATGAAGTCTCTACTAAGTAGGCTAATTATCTTACAGGATTGAAAGGAGATTGTTATTTTCACAGTAGAGAATTATCAATAGTTCCTTCATCCATGATTTCAATGAGGAATATACATGGAATCCTTCTTTTGACCCATGTTTAATCGGCTAACTGGATCAATTACCTCTGTACCAAATCCTCTATGGGTGATTCCAAAGAGTTTTCCCCCATCCTTATAGGACATATGTTTCCCCTCATCTACTGATGCAGTAGAATATATGGGTGAAGAGGTTTTGGAAACTATTGGTTTTGATAAATAAAGTAAACAATGTTATGATTGTCCTGGTAATAGGTTATGGTCTTCTATGTAATGAAGGTCATCTTTTGTAACTTCCAATTTCTTGGGAACTCTCCCACGGTTAAAACCCTCAGGTACATTATTGTGAACAAAATTTTTTTACTAATTAGTCTTACCAAGCCAAGATTGAATTTTGAGAATTGGATGGAATTCAAATTTAAATATTTAGGTTACTCATTTTTTTCTAATTGTCAATTTGATGCTGCCACATAGTCCTTGTTGGTTCTTTATAATTATAGTGTCACTATCAATTCCTTTCATAATGATCATCAGTCAGTGACCATCTTCTATTACATTGGTAACACTACTATTTCTATGAATTTTTTCAATGCCTTCAATTTATATACAAGGTGAATATATCTTTGAATAAATCTGGAATCCATCTCGATGAATATTTCTAGGAGTTGGTTTTTTCTTGGTGACATTAATGCTATTTTGAGTCCTGGTTAAAAAGATAGTAGTAGTTTCTATAAAATATTAGTCTAGTGAATTTTTTTCTTGTATTGATAAATGTGGCTTGGCCAAAGTTTCCATATTTGGTGTTGATTAATCATGGAGTCGATATAATTAAAATGTGATGCTGGAAATTAGATTGGATAGGTTCTTTTTGAAATTGGATGAAAGGAATACTGCAGATGAGATATGAACACTCACCCTTCCAAGATTCCATTAATATCATCGTTCTCTATTTATTTAATTCTGTATTAATAGATCCAGGTCAACCCCACTTCCTTTCAAGTTTAATATTTCTTGGCTTGTAGTGTCAGGGTGTAGATAAATCATTTTGGATTCCTGGAAGATTGATTTTGTGGTAAGTCCTCTACATATTCTAACTTTCAAGATAAATATTGTAAAGGCTGAACTGAAAGAATAGAGTAAAGCATCCTTTTTAATCTTGATAGTGACATTAAGGAGGCTTAATCTCATCTGATTATTTTCCAACAAAAAAACATTCCTCAGGAAGTTCCCTCTCAGGAAGAGATAAAATCCATATCCAAAATTGATATTATTCAGACTCTAAAACAGAACCTTTCTCGTGATAAATTTAAAATTAGTTGGATGAAGGAGGGGGATCTAAATTCACTTTTCTTTCATAGCATGCATAGGGAGAAAAATGTGAGGAGTCTCACTTCTCTATAAATTAAAAGTAATATGTTTAGTTCTAAAAATGAAATGAAAAATGACGTGAATTTTTATTTTGATGAGATTTACTCAAATAATGGAGAAGGAAAAACTGAAAAACTGATCAAATGAAATGAACCATGAATTGATGATATTCAAAATAGAAGGATAGTTGAGGCCCTCGGTGAAAAAGAAGATTCAATCATCACTATTATAATTAAATATGGATGGTGTTTCTATACTAGATGTCTTGAAAAAACTTCATTCATGTTTTAATGGGACATTCTTAATCTTGAGGTAATAAATGTTGTGAGGGAGTTTTTTATTCTTTAATAAATGGCTTTTGGGTTAACTCAAACTTCATTGTATTAATCCCAATGAAATATAACACTTTTTATATAAAGGATTTAGGACTATTTATATTGGCTTTTTATACCAAAGGTCATTAGAAAATTCATGATGCACAGGATGGGTGAGATTGCTAAGGGTTTTATTTTGACAAATTGGGTTGGGGTTTTCCCTAGGAGGAACATTCATAATGTCTTCTACACTACTTCTAAATGTGTGAATCTCATAAAGAGGATGGTAATAGATGGTAATATGTCCTTGAAGATTGATATATCAAAATCTTTTTATTCAATAAAATGGAGTTTTATTTTTTCTATTCTGAAAATGAAATTATTTCCACAGAGGTTCATGGATTTGATTTGTTCTAACCTGTGTAGTTCCAAGATTTCTATTCTTGTTATTGTGTCCCCAAGTGGTTTCTTTTAGTTTTAAAGAGGAGTTAGAAAGGAGATCCTTTATTTTGGATTTTATTTATTATAGCTGAGGATTATCTTAGTTTGTATCTTATTGATCTTGTTAATATTGGGCTTTATCAGCTGTTGGGGTTTGGGAGGGATTTCTTTGCACCATCACAATTTTTTTTACTGATGATATTTTTCTATTTATCAGTTATTGTTTTCATTTTATTCTATTTCATTCATATATACTAATTATTATTTTTGATGTAGTTATTTTATAGTGATATGATACTATTTTTATAAGGTTGTAGACTCTCTATTGTACCATAAGTATACACTCACTATTGGTCGGTTGCCTATGACATATGCAGTGGCACTATTGTAGCCATGTAACCTACTATCTTGGGGATCTGTTTAGTGTCTCTTGTGTTGGGAATTTACAATGTGGTATAAGGGTTTTATTTTTATATTATCGTGAATTTTTATTATATTATATATGAATATAATATTGTGTTAGTTTAGGGTAACTAATCATGTCTGGGAGTGTTCAACCCATGCAAGGGGAAAATTCTAAGTGTTCAGGGATGATACTGTGGTCTTATTGATAGTTATTATATTTGAATATGATTTCACCCTGAGTGATTGATTTAAATTATTCTATATATAGATTTATGATATTATGGTATCTTATCCGCAGGTTTCATGGAATGAACATGTTGTTTCAGTCGTCATTCTAGGAACATAGAGATTCTAATGCCTTGAATATGCCATGATATGTGGGTTTTATATAATGACTTTATGTTATATGTGATATTTTACTTATTTTATTTTATTTATGGATTCATGATTATTTATCATTATCTTCCTATATAACTTGATTTTGTGGTTTCTTATTTATAAATCAATATAATTTTCTAACATGTTATATCATTTCTTATAAATCCACTGGTGCATCAATTTTTGGCTCCCATTGATGAGAGATAAAACATTTTGTCATATTTTATAAGTTCTTTTGTGTTAGGGTTCCTAATTGTTTATTGAAATAGTATTTTAAAGTGGTTTTGCTCTTGAAATTTATGCACTAGTGTTTTTTCAGAAATAGAACACAAGAGTTTTTTTCCTAACTACTTATCATAAGAGGTAAGTATTTCAAGGCTCTATTTTATAGCACTGCTTATAAAATTTATCACCTGTGAGAAATGATTTGGTATAAGAGTTTCAATATTACTTATTTAAGTTGTCTTTTATTGAATTTTAGTGGAAGTGTTTTTCTTTGACAAAACAATTTCCAACTATTTTCTTAACTGCTCCAATGTTGTTAAATGAACCTGAAGGCTTTTCATGACATCACTTATTGGGAAATGATTAATATTACTGCCTCTATATGGGATTTTTTTACGGTATTTATTAAAAATTGTTTTTAACACCAATTTTTTTTGTGTAAGCATATACAGATTGTGTATTTATTGAAAATTAATTATAACACCAAGGGTTTTGATACACTACTCATTCTAGATTTTATGTTTGTCCCAATTTTTAAAAAAAACACTTGTGATCATGTATTAGATGGGGGCTATCCAGGAGGGGGTCAGTGTGCAGGGAGTGGGTAGTGTGAAGGGAGAAGGGGGTGTGGGGTTGCAGGCGGAGGGGGGTAGGGGTGCTGGGGAAGGGGGTTGTCCAGGGGGGGGCAGTGTGCAGGAGGAGGGGGCTGTCCAGGAGGGGGGTGAGAGGTGGGGGTCTGTTTGAATAGAGCATGGGTTATGGGTGTGTAAGGGTAGAGGGTAAGGGGTGCATGGAGAGGGGGTCGTCCAGGAGGGGGTCTGGGGTGGGGGTTGGGGGTCAGTGTGTATGGGGGGAGGAGGCAGGGGGTGTGGTGGTGTAGGGGGTGTCCAGGGGGTGTGCAAGGTGGGGGCCGGGGTTGTAGGGGGTGGTGTGATATCCAAGAAGGGGGGAGGTGGGGGTGGGGAGCAGGGGGAGCAGGGGTGTGGGGGTCTAGGGGGAGGGGTATCCAAGAGTGGGGTGTCCGGGGGGCAGTGTGCAGGGAGGGGGTTGGGGGCTATCCAGGAGGGGGTGAAGGGGTCTGGGGTAGCAGTGTGCTGGGGGCAGGGAGGGGGGCAAGGGGTGTGGGGTGCAGGGGTAGGGGGGGCTATCCAGGGGGGTCAGGGTGACTGTCTTGGAGGGAGGGGGTATCTAGGGGGCGTCCAAGAGGGACGGGGAGGGGTGTCCAAGAGGGGGGGTTCCCATCAAATAATTCTATAAAAAAACATAATAGGTCATTTTTCAAACGTATAGGTTTTAATGTGGGTGTTTTAGGTACACCAAAATAATTATATGTAGTCATAAAATGGTGCGACTAGTCATTATTTTTTATAATTTGAAACATTTATGAATTACCTTAACCATAATATTTGTTATGAGTTGTTTATTGACATGTTATTGATGGTTACTTATTATCTTCTGAAAAAATACATGTAATGTTAAGTCATTTACATGATTATTTATTTAATGTATGTTTATATGCCTCTGATTGGATAGATACTTGATGTACAACGTTGAACAGATCATTGATGAATTTTAGAGGGAGTTACGAAATTTCATGGACTTTGCAATCACTAATGATTCAGATGCTGTATTGATACGATGCCCATGTTTTGATTGTTTTGGAAGACCATGGATAACTCATAAAGAAGTGAGTTATCATGTTACTAAAAAATGTTTCCAAAAATATTATCATGTGTTATATCCCAATGGAGAAAAAATGCAAGTGGTGAATGACATTAATTCAGCAGAATGGATTGGTATGAAAAATCTGATTTCTGATCGGTTTCTTTTTGTTTCTAAAGCCAACTCCTCATGTAGAACAGTGCAAGAGGAAATTAATATCGGAACATAGTTTTCATCTATTAATCAGGATAATGACATTGAGAGTGTTAAAAAGATGATGGAATATGCAAATACTCTAGTATATTAAGCATTTTTAAAAAAGAGAAAACACGAGTTTTTAATGAAATTATGTGATGAAAAAGCAATGTATGGATTTATTAATATTGCGGTCGACTATCTCCTTACATTTATTAAGTATTTCCTTCTTGATGATGCATGTATTCCAGAAAATAATTACATGGAATCAAAGTTGGTTGACAAATTTTGATTTTCATCTATTAAGATTCATTCTTTCCATAACGATTTTTGTCTATTCTGGAAGGAAAATTAAAAGTTAAGTTAGTGCATACAGTTTGTCACATCAAGGTGGAAGACTAATAAATACGGAATGCAATCTCGCCTACCAGATAAAGTGATGTGGCACTTCCAGTTATTTCCCATGCTTCAAAAACTGTTTATGTCAGAACAAATGGAATTGAATGTGAGATGGCATGAAGATGAAAGAAATAAAGATAATGATGAAATAGTGAATCCGGCGGACGAGTTGGCATGGATGAAATTTGATAGGTTACATCCTGATTTTCCATCTGACCCATGAAATGTTAGATTGGGATTATCCTGTGATGGTTTCAACTCATTTCGCCAAATGCATACTGCATAAAGTACATGGCCTATTTTCATTCACATTTATGACTTTCCTTCATAGATGTGTATGAAGAAGCTATTTACTATCATGAGTATATTGATATCTGGACCTAGTGATCCGAGAAATGATATTGATATATACTTGCATCCATTAATAGAAGAGTTAAAGGAGATTTGTATTGATGGTGCACAGGCATATGATGCATTCAAGAAAGAGTAATTTATGTTTCATGTAGCATTATTATAGATGATATATGATTTCCCTACCTACAGAATGATGTATGGTTGGAGTACTAAATGGAAATTATCCTGCCCTATTTTTATGAATAATACACATTTCTAAAGATTAAATTTTTGACAAACATTTAGCTTCATAGGGAGTCAAAGATTTCTACCGATGGATCACCCATACAAGAAAAAACGAAGATTGTTTGATAATGCCATTGAGACAGATGAGACACCTCAATGAACGTCAAGGAATGATATTGTTAAATAACATGATTATTTGAATTATGTTCTTGTAAAAATTCAATCACATATCAGAAAGTGGAAACATGTTAATTCTAATTCCAATAACAATTGGAGAAATAAAATAATATTCTTTGATTTGTTGTATTTGTCATTGATATTATTGCATCATTGTTTGGATGTAATTCATATCGAGAAAAATATTTGTTATATATTACTTGATACTATTTTTCATGTCAAAGGAAAAAAAGACGATTTGTTGTCTCGTCATGATTTTATGGATTGGGGTATAAGAGTAAAATGTCATCCTGAGTTAATTTGCCAAAATAAGTGGAAATTTTATGTTGCTTGTTATTCGATGACAAATGTTGAGAATAAACAATTTCTTTAGGTCTTGGAATGTTTGAATGTTATATATGGTTATTCAAGTAATATTTTGAAAATGGTGATTACACAAGATGTGAAACTAAAATCTCTTAAAACCCATGATTATCATGTCTTGTTACATGAGTTGATTTCTATTACCATTCGACATTTAATTTCAAATAATGTTAGAGTTGTGGTGATTAAGTTATGCCATTTTTATCTAGAACCTTGTGCCAAAAGACGGAGCCGAAGTGTTGTTAAGAAATTTCAGTGCGATGCACCGATTATTCTTTGTGACTTGTAGAAAATTTCCCCACCGTCATTTTTCAAATGTATGTTACATCTAACTATGCGTCTTCCCACAAAAGTTCTTTTTGGTGGTCCTGTTTCAAGTCGGTGAATGAATTTTACAGAAATAATGATGTTTAAATTGAATTCTTATGTGAGAAATAAATATCACCCAGAAGGCTCTATTGTGAAATGTTATTTAACACAATAATGCATGGATTTCTGTTCACCGTACCTGGATAACATCACCACAAGGCCAAATCAACTTATGTGTACTGAATATAAGAAATATGATCCCATTGATCCTTTTTTCCTTCACTGCCCCAAACATGGGGGATATCTGAATCATAATCATTGTGTACTTTAGGAACGGAAGAGTGGGAAATGGCTCATCGTACAATATTATTAAACTATGGTGTGCTTGATGATTATATCAAGTAAGGAAACTAATAAATATTCATTTTATTCATTATGTTATTTCTTCATATATTCTAAAAATTTTAAACATTCATATCTGTAGCGAACATTGAGAAATTATTAGAAAAAATTTGTCGCTCTCTATCTATTAAGAGGAAAGAACTATAACACAACAAAGAATTTGATGCTTGGTTAAAGTCAAAGGTAATAGATTTTTATATTCTCATAACATAATCACATTTCTCTATTTGATATTCAATGTTGGTATCTTTATGTTTTTAACTCTACCAACGAATAAAGTATTAGATAAATTAAGAGTGTTATCTATTGGTCCAAACGATGTGGTATGTGATTAAAAAGAAATGGTTTTTAGTGGATTTAAATTTGTTATTAATAGTTGTGAAAAAAATGGCAACACCGCATGATGGTGTCACGAGAAGTGACACAATATATTGTTATGCGAGTGCATAAGATAGACAACCTCATTTAGAAAATATATCATATTATTGTGTCGTTGAAAGAATGATTTTATTATATTACTATGCACATGGTTGAGTCACATTGATGAAATGTAAGTGGTTTGATTCAATGACATGACAAGGAATGCATTTTGATAATTTTCGATTTAGAGTGATTGATATGAATCGCTATCTTCACACAAATGAACCTTATATTCTTGCATCACAGGCTAGACATGTGTTTTATTTAACTGACCTATTACAACATCAATTTGGAGTTATTGTTGATGTCATTCCTAGACATATTTTAGACAAAGACAAGGATGAAAATGATGTTGTGGATGAACCTATCATTATTTCTTCGAATGTTGCATTTGATGACATAGATGAATCAATTGCTAGAACAGATTATGAACCAGAAATTGTCACAGACCACACAGAACATTGATACATTTGTAAGTATTTACATGAAATTATCATAATATTGTATGTGTGTTTTTAAACTTCCATACATGATATCAAATTAACTAGTATATTTTATCAATATAAATATTAAACTGAAAATGTATCTCATTTTTTTATGATACAAGTGTATTATTTAACGTTTTTCATTATTATTTTTTATTTTAGAAAATTATTTTAAATTTCCAGGTCAAAATGTCTGAATATGATGATATTAGAAGAACTCGAATAATAAAAAGAAATGAACAACATATGTCTCATCTGGACAACACTTTAATCACAATTTATGTTTGAATATTATGTCCTTTCATATTATTTATATTTTTATCATTCATTTAATTTTATCATCTATGTTATTTTAGGCTACTTCATCAAGGAGACGGTTGGATTATACTACCGAGGCTGATAGTATGGTGGAGAGTATAGATTCTACAGTTTAGCCTACTATTGTTCCGGTTGAGACACCAAAAGTTCATCCTCCCATTATGACACCTCCATATTATCCATACCCACATTTTCCATATCCCATTCTGCCTGCACCCACATCGGATGGTAGTTCTCAGACTCCCATCCCTCTTTATTTCCCGTTCCCACCATCCACTATACAGGGCACTGTGCCCCCATATATCCCACCATCATATCCATATCCATATCCACCCACATATATATAGGGTTATCCATCTACTGTATAGATTACTCCTACTGTAGATATCCCACATACCACAGAGGCTACCCCCCCTCTAGACAATGCACTTCAGGGGTCAGCAAATCCCCCATCGACTGTTATGTGTTTAAACATTACTGTTAGTGGTTAATGATAAATTCATATATATTATTTTCATTTTTTACTTTTTTTCATGATTAGCTCCAGTCTCCACCAGACGATGAGGCTGCACAAAAATGCGATAGCTTTTTAATCAACACACACAAATCATTGTTGAATATAATAAGAACAAAGGTACAATTAAAATAATATAAGGAATGTAAAATCTTTATGGGAACACTTGATAGTCGCAACAATGTCATTCCAGTTCAACCAATTAGTTGGAGGGAATATGGAGAAAAAATAAAGGACAATTCCTGGGTAGAGATATGGGTAATTAATGTTAATCACCTTTTATGTATATTAATTTATAATACTTTCTTAACAAATATTTTTTCCATTGTAGCTCTTATATAATTTTATTGATGGAAAAAATGTGAACGCTGCAAGGTTAATGGATTTAGGTGAAATGTGGTGAGCGTACATGTATGACTTATAGCATTGTTAGAAAAAGAGAGTTGGCATGGATCTTGAAGAAGTACCTGTGATTCATGATTGCCCAATATCACAATATAGAGAGATGATTGGCTATTGGAAGAGTCAAGCGTTTAAGTTATTTATTAAATTTATATATATATATATATATTCATTTATTTATTTAAAAACATATTTTTTTTATATTAATGAAATTATATAATTTTTTTATAGGAGAAACCATACAGAAATAAAAGAAATTAGAGTGGAATGAAACATATTTATACTCGTGGACACACTTCACTCCCAGGTCTTGAGAAAACATGGGTAATTTAATATTTAAAATACTTATCTTCATTTAGTGTAATTTTTTTGACTTCCAATTTTGATTTATTTACTTTTTTTCTAGAAAAAATAATTAAATATTGAGGGTCCTGTTCCTTGTTCTACTTTGTTTTGTATAAGCAGAAAAAAGAAAGATGGTATTGTGCCAAATACTGACAACGAGAAGGCAATTGTAAGTATATTTCAGTCTCTTTTATTTTGACTAATTTTAATTCCTTATATTATTTTATCATTTTAAATTATGTTATATATCAATCAATCGAATTCTTTAGAGACATTGGCAGAAAAAGAGCCTGAAAATTTTGCACCAAACGATCGTCTACATCATGTATTAGGAGATGAGCATCAGGGCAGAGTGTGTTGACGACCTGGGAAGAAGCTTGTACCATCTCAATGATGGTCTACAGACAACGTTTATTTGTGTGCCAGTTCTGGTTTGTTCACAGTGGAACATATGAATTCCTCAATCAAAGAAGAAACTCAAAAGGATGAAAAGGCGATATTGGAAAATATGAAGAATGTTATGTTCTTCATTTCTTCAACACTTTCACCAGAACCAGCAACAGCAGTTGATGCATGTTTGATGTCGATGAGTTCTACTAGTGGAGCCAGAGCTGTAGCTGGAGCCGGAGCTGTAGTCGGAGCAGGAGCCGGAGCCAGAGCTGTAGCCGGAGTGGATCCCATTGTTGGTGCCGGTACCGATGCTGATGTCGATGATGATGTTGGTGGCGTGAGAGGTGATGATGGTGTTTCTGTATGAGGCGTGGCTGAGGGTTATCATGAATATGATGATACTAATATTAAGACTCACTATTTATGTGAATTGTATTTTTGGATTGTTAATATGTGTAATTTTATTATGCAACGAGGTTTTATTATTTAAATATTTTATTGTATTGCAATGTTTCTGACTATTTTTAAATATTGTATATGTAGTAGTTATATTTTATTATTATAATATTGAATTGTATCCTCCTCTGATGTGACCATCGTACCTCCTTGATGACGCTGCTTTGAGGCAGCCCCTCTATCTCATCTGGCACACCTTTGATGGTATGTAGTCTAATATTCCATTTTGTGCTTGAGGAAGCCCCTCTAATAGTTTCACTGATCATATTGTGAGTTTGATGACTTGTATTTGTGTGCAGAATAGGGATACATTTTATGCAGGGAATTAACAAGAAAACATAGTTGACGCAATTTATTTGCTCCGACAACTTGCAATCGGGAATGACGTGAATATAAAATTATGGAGGTAATGGTTATTTTATACCATTTTTTTCAAGACATTAGTAACCATTGTTTGTGTTTTTATTTGTTTTTCAAGAAAATCCTGTGATAATTTTTTTTATCTAAATACTCAATTCCTTTATAAGGGGGTGGGGGGGCGAGGGGTGTGCAAGGGGGCAGTGGGGGTAGGGGGCAGGGGTTGGTTGTGTAGGGGGTGTGTAAGGGGGTAGGGGGAGGGAGAGGGGGTGCTGTCTAGGGGGTGAGAGGGGGTGTGTTCAAGGGGGCAGTGGGGGATGGGGGTGTGAAAAGGGGCATCGGCTATGTAGGCACCTTTGGTATTGAATGAGATTTCACATATGTTAAGATTGTAAGTGTATTTTAATAATTCTCATTTTTTTCTTTCATTCTCACATGCATTCACTTGTATCTATTTGTGTTTTCAACTTTGGATAGGTCCTATATGGCTGGGTTTCAGCTAAATAAATGATTGGGGTGAGCGAGGCTAGTAAATGTGCACAAATTATCAAGTTTTAAAATCATCTAGGTTTCCATTTGTTTATGCTTATTTAATTTGCAACTTGTATACTGAATAATTTTAGTAATTTTTTTCACCTGTTCTTTTCAAGTATTTAAGGATTCCTATAAGTCACAATTAAAAACCATAACACTTGATTACATTGAAAGGTAATTACAATCAATTTCAACACAATACTACTTTTGATCCTTTCGTTCGATAACCAACATGCTGTGATTTTTAGTACATGTTTTTGGAGTACATTTCCATTGGACCTCGTTTTTTCAATATTATCTCTCAAATGTTGATGGTCCTTTTGAAACGTCTTCCTCACCATGAATTCTTCTCATCCCTATTATTAGTATAACTCATTTCGAATATACCTTTAAGTGGATTCATTTGTCTCAATGTATTCACAAGAACTAGATTTTTTTGTGTATGCTTTCATATGATAGGTTGTGTCTTTGGATAGGTATTCATGCTATGTAGAGAACTAGAAACAAAACATAGCCCATGCTTATGCATGTGAGCATATATATATAGATACTCTTGTGCGTGGCTTGACACCTTTGATATAGAGTCCCTCTCCCAACCTCTTTAATTCAAGAATTTTTTAAATTGCATTTAGATGCCTTCTTGATTCTTTCTTGTTTATATTAAATTGAAATTCTTGATCAAGTTTTAGTTAAAATAATTGTTTCATATTATAAATAAGTCATGGTTTTGCAATAAAACCCCGCCAATGGAGGTGCACTCTCTGCGAAAACTCACAGTGGTAGTTTATGCTTATATAGCTTGTTTGACATTATCGCATTTATGTTTTCCATTTTAATCCTTACTCCTATAATTTGAGACACCACGAGCATCTGCAAAGTTTTTTTTACTCACATGGGGGTGTAGGCTAGGGGGCTAGTGCAGGCTAGTGGTGGTGCAGGGGGGCTGGTGCTGGCTAGGGGATGGGAGTGTAGGGGGGGCTGTATAGGGGGGCCTTTGTACGGGGGGGGGGGGGGGGGGGGGGGGTTGTGTACGGGGGGATTTGTAGGCTAGGGGGATGGGTGGAGGGGGGAAGGGTGCATGGGAAGGGGGAAGGGGGAAGGATGGAGGGGGGCAGGGGGTAGGTGGCAGGGGCAGCGGGGAGGGGGAAGGGTGCAGGAGTAGGGTGCAGGGGGTATGGGGCAGGGTGGAGGGGGGTACACCAATTCAACATTAGTTTTAAGATTCTAACATTTGGGGTTTAACCTCTAGCATTATTGATTTTTAGATTCTAGGATTTATATTCTAGGATTTTTAGTTTTAGAAGTTATGGTTTCGAGTTTAGGGATTTAGGTTTTGGAATTTTAGGGTTTGGGGTTTTAAGATTTATGGTTTTAGGGATTATATGAATTTTGAATCCATGAAATTTATTTCTATCAAAATAGGTTGATCTCACTTGCATCCTATGAAATAGGTGCAAGAGTGACATTAAAAAACCAAATAACCTTTTTCATTATCATTCCCTCCTGCCTTTTTTAATGTTTTGGTTATTTTGTTTTATTTTCCATAAAATTTTTATATATACCAAAATCATTCATTAAACCTCACTTATTTTCCATTTTTTTCCACATTTCCATGCCACACCTCTTTCCCTTCCATTGAAATAACTTCCAATATTTTTAATGAGGAATTAGTTTTGATTTCATAATATCTATTGTTTGGAAAACCTTTATAGTATGTTTTTCTGTATTTTACATATCTGACACCTAGATCAATTCTTGATCCTCAAGAAACCTCGGTTATTTGGAGCTTAATGTGCGCAGGTACAACTCGAAATGATTTTGGATTATCATTTAAATATGCAGTTTGACTCATCACCCCGCCCCCGCCCCCTACAAAAACACACACACACATTTTGCTTCTGTTTTTGCATTTTTCAAAGTAGATTATGAATTTGGAAGGATTCAAACAAGGGTTTTTTTTCTACATCACTGGATAGGCCCAATCTCAAATGCATTAATTGACTTTGTCCAGCAAAATAGGTGTATTGAGGTGGGAACATTTGGTGTTACGAAGGTAATTGGACTTAATCAAACATTTTATTTAGTTGATTAATAGTTTATTTTATCTACATGCATTGGTGATCAACCACTTAAAATCGTAAGCTTTCACTTAATGTGAGACTCAATCTATCATCCAGCGCACTTCAAGTTAAACCAATAAGTTTTTTATTTAATTTTTCAAATTTGAAATAAAAAACACTATTGTTTTTCAGGACTAAATGGGACTTATAATTTCACTTTAAAATATTCTTGTCTTTTGAATGTATGTTAATTAGGGTGCAGAGATTGATTACATATTGGGGGAAATAGTTCATAGCAACTCGATGAACTAACTGATTGACTACATCTTGTGCATTGGGAATTTCCTTGAGAAGGTATAAATTTCTCTTTATCACAACTATAATTAGTTATGAACCTGAAAATAAAGTCATCTATAATTAGTCATGGTAGTGACTATGCACGTATGGGGCTATGTGTGCCCATGTGTATATATATATATATATATAAATTTATATGCAAGTGACTAGAGACTGGTATATGCATTTACGTATATGTGCAAGGATCCCCTTGAACATGCTCATGGCCATGCAGGTGTGTTCATAGGGGCTAGGTGTCCTTTCATGTGTGTGAAGGAGCGTATACCTAGTGGGGGAGCAACAACTTTTAGTTAGAAATCTCCAAGAACCGAAGTGGAAGGTTTGGTTCCACCTTGAGGTATGATCCCTCTTCTAGCCTCTTTAATTCAATAATGCTTTAAATTAAATTTAGCTTCTTTCATAATTATTCTTAATTATATTGAATTTCATATCTTGAATAAGTGTTATTTAATATAATTGTTTCATTTGATAAATAAAGTCATGTTTTTATAAATGAAGTAATTTTTTTATAATAAAGAAATTCCATGATTTTATAATAAAACCCCTCCAATGGAAGTGCGCTGTCTTCTAAACCAAAGAGTAGTGATAGTTATTTGTATCAAGTTTAGATTTGGTTTGAGTCTTTCATATGCCTCTTGTTGGTGTTTGTTTTGTGGATTGTTTTTTTATTTACTTTGAATAATATAAATTGGCTTATCATTCTCGATTAACTCAAATGAAATTTCCCGAGAAGGCATATTCCTTGACCATGAAACTTTCATTTTCATGCTTTGAATATTATAAATAAAATATCCATGCTTAGGCAAAGTGAATGAATTTGTAAATGGTTTGTGTCGGGTGTATGATTCTTTTCCGCCGTTTTCATTCCCTTTAGATGTTGTGTCATTGTGCCGCTTGCTACAACCATCCCTAGAGATCCCTTGTTATAGCATATTAAATAGTTGATCTGTACTATCATCTACTGGCGGGGTGATGAATGGAAGGTTTCCCCACCTCCTCCCACTCTCTTTGCTCCTGGACGGATGATGTTTCCCTATGGATGTCGCTGGACTGGGCCAACATGCCATGGTCACGTTGCAGCCACACTGCGGTCACGCCACGGTCACACCACGGTCAAGGCGTGGTCACGCCGTGGTAATGTCGTGATTTGGCCCTGCTCTAGGACGACACCCCGTGGTGGTTCGTAGTGATAGTATTCCATGAGTCTTGTGATCAATGTTGACACTGAATAATCAAAATTTCTTCTGGTAGGGCGATGACTGGAATTTTTCCCCGCCTCCTCCGGCTCCCTTCGCTTATGGCCAAAAGATGTTGCCCCGCAGATGTCGTTGGACAGGGCCAACACACTGCGGTCACATCGCGGTCACGTCGTGGTCACGACGTGATTTGACCCTACTACAGGATGACACCCCACATCAGTTCGTAGTGATAATATTCCTTGAGTATTGTGATCAATTTTGAGACTAAATAATCACAATTCTTGATGTCAAGGCGACGACTGGAATTTCGCCCTGCCTCCTCCCACTTGATTTTCTCCTGGCAGGAAGATGTTGCCCCGTAGATCTTGCTGGATTGGGCAAACACGCTGCGGTCATGCCGCAGTCACGCAGAAGTCACGCCGCGCTGACGATGGGGTCATGCCATGGTCACACCGTGGTCACGCCGCGGTCACACCACGGTAATGTGGTGATTAGTCCTTGCTCTAGGAAGACACCCCACGGCGGTTCGCAGTGATAGTATTCCATGTGTCTTGTGATCAATGTTGAGGCAGACTAATCACAATTTATGTTGTCTAGGCGATGACTGGAATATTTCCCCACCTCCTCCCGCTCCCTTCACTCCTAGTCGGAAGATGCTACCCCATGGAGGTCACTAGACCAGGTCAACAAACCGCGATCACATCGTGGTCACACCACAGTAATGCCATTATTTGGCCTTGCTCCAGCCGCATCCATCCCACAATAGACCCTTCCCTTCATCTTAGCCCACTGCCACCAGCATTCCAGCCTGCAACAGCCCCCCCCCCCCTTCAACCTTCGAATCAGCCCGCACCATCCCCCCAGCACCTGAAACCATCCCCCTTCCACCAGAATTCCATAACCCTTCCACTGGCATTCGAGCCCACACCAGCCCCTAGCCACCTGCAATCCAACCCGAACCATCCACCACTCTCTACCCTCGTGAAGAACACTCATGATAGCCCTCTTCCACTAGAAAGACTGCCCCATCCACCAGTTCTAGCCCTAACCAGCTCTGGCCTCCTACATCCCAGCCTGCACCAGCCCCTGCCACATGCCCAACAGCCCCCAACCACCAGCAATTTAGCCCACACCAGCCCCATGACACCTATTCTATCATGCACCATCCCCATACTGCCTGCTTTCCCGCCCGCACCAGCCACTCCATCCCGCACCAGCCACCGCACCAGCCCCCAACCTCTTGCATTCCAGGATACGCAAGAAAAACTCTATGAAAATCACAAAAAATGAAAGGCAAAAGCAGATCTCTTTTCCTGATCCATCTTTTCCCCAAAAAATAGCCATGTCAACTATAGAAACTTTGACCACTGTATCTGTGTGGATTTTTGATTATTCTTTACTATTCTTTTGACTTCTATCCGGCAGCCACTAAAGTATTGGATACATATAGGAAATGCATTATAAAATTGAAAAAGTCTATAATAATATTTTCTCATATCTCCATACTACTAATGAAATCTTCTCCACCATGAATAGTTTGAGTCTATTTGTCATCACCTTCAACTGGTCAACCTATTCCTTAAAACCCCATTCTATATAATATGCCTCAATTAATCCTGATCAGATGAATTCACATCACCTATAAAAACATGGAGATACTATTTGCCTATAGACTACATCGAATTAGCATCAACTAAAACTGAGTTATGTGGAGAATTAGATGTAGATTCAATAATATAAGTTTCTTGATAACTAAAAATTCCACAGAAATCTAAAATAATTCTTTATTTGAAATATTATAAATATAAATGGAAAAAAAATCTTAACGCACTGGGGAAACAACTCTCTCATCACTAGGTAAATCAGCCTCTAAAGATTATGATTTGGTAGGTAGATCTAAGGGAAAATCATGAAGCTGACATGCTCAGTGAATCTGCTTAACTAAGGATCACTTAAGATATGTGAAATGGATGTATAGGTAGTTGCTGTCAAGCATGGGGGGGCTGTCCAGGGGGCCAGCAGGGGGGATTCTTTCTAAGGGGTCCAGTAGGGGGGCTTTCCATAGGGTTCTGGCAGGGGGGACTGCTGTCCAGGGGGCCCGGGCTGTGGTCTAGGGTGTCCAGCAGGGGGGTGGGGGCTGTTGTCTAGGGGGATGGGGCTACTGTCCCGGGGGGTCCATCAATGGGGGCTAGGAGGGGGAGAAGTGCGGGTACATGGGATGAGCACTACTATGTTCTACCTTATTTTGTAGGTACTTTTGAGTTTTTTCTAGACTACTTTGATAGTTTTTCTTATAGGGAGACTCATGTAAGTGCAGTTATGTGTTTTTTTATATTTTTATTTGTTTAATTCTTATTATGTAAGTTGATTTCATGTATAATTTAATTTGGAGAGGACTAGTAGGGGCAGGGGGGAAACTGGCAGTGGGTGCAAGTGGGGGATGGCAGGGACAGGTGGAAGGGGAAACGAGCAGGGGGGCATGATTGGTAGGGGAGGGGGTAACTAGCAGGGGAGTGGGGAAACAAGCAAGGGGGCTGGCAGGGGGGAGGGGACTGGAAGGGATGGAATATGTAGGGGGAATGGAAGGGGGAGGTGAGTAACTGGAAGGGGGTTCAAGGGGTGGGGTGTCCAGGTTTTGGGGGGTTGTCCATGGGGATCTATCTAGGGTCTGGGGGTGTCCAAGTTCTTGGGGGTGTCGAGGGTATGTCCAGGGGGTGCCCAGGGTATGGGGGGTCTGTCTTGGGGGTCTGTCCAGGGTCTATCTGGGGGGTCTTTCTAGGGGGTCTGGGGGGTGTCCAGGTTTGTGGGGGCAGAACTGGCAGGGGAGGGGGGAACTGGCAGGGGGAGGTGGTAACTGGCATGGGTTGCAAGGGGTCGGGTGTCCAGGTTCTAGGGGGTGTCCAAAGGGATTTTTACAGGGTTTGTGGGTGTCCATGTTTTGGGGGGTTCCAGGGTCTGTCCAAGAGGGTGGCGGTGGCTATCCAGGGGAGTGGAGGTCTTGGCTGTCCAGGGGGGTCTATCCAGGGTCTGGTGGGTGTCTTGGGTCTGGGGGGTGTCAAGGGTCTATCCAGGGGGGTATCCAGGGTTCGAGAGGGGGGGTGTCCTTGGTCTATCTGGGGGTTGTCTAGGGTATGGGGGTGTCCAGGGTCAGTTTGAGGGGTGCCTAGGGTTTATCTGGGGTGGTGTCATGGGTATGGGGTGGAGGTGTCTAGGGTCTGTCTGGGGGGGTGTCCAGGGTCTGTCTAGGGGGGTGTCCAGGGTCTGTCCAGGAGGGGGCTTTGTAGGGGGGCTGTCTAGGGCATATTTTCAAGGGTAGAGGGTTGCCTAAGGTAGGGGGTTTATGTAGGGTGGGGGTTTCTAGGAGGGAGGGGGCTGTAGGGTGTGGGAAATTGCAGGAGGGTTTGTGTAGTGTGTGGGGGCTATTTTCTTATGGCTTTTAAGACCCTATATCCATAGGTTCTAACTATGGATATAGGTCTATTTCTACTATTTTTTACCTTGGCTATATGTATAATGCCATAGTTTCTAACTATGGCAATAAATTGTGTCCCTCCTCATGTATAGCCATGAATCTAAACCATGGCTATAATGATATTACCATTGTTTGAACCATGGATGTATACTTAAATCCACTGTTTGAACCATGACTCTAGACCTATAGACATGGTTCCAAACTGTGGATATATGTCTAGTCCTATAGCCACGCCAAAAATAGCCCCGGTTTCCCAAACCGTGGATATTACCTTAAGCCGCAGTTTAAAACCATGGCTATAGCCCAAATTTCCAATAGTGACACATTTTTCTTAAAATAGTCAACTAACTCCCAAATAGGGGTTCAGATCAGAAATATGAGGGCACGTTGAGTTTATAACATAAATTTTACCATAGTTGTGGTATAATCATTGCCGGCATGAGGTTTTTGTGAAAAAACACATCGTGACAGCTAAATTTAAAAATAATAATAATTAAATGATATAATTTTTCTATTTGATGAAATGATGAAATTTTTTCATAGATACCCAGTTAAGGGTTTTTTCTTTGGTTTGGACACTAAAACCTATAGAAATTAAGAGATTTTTGGAGGGTGATCTTGGATAATGATGATAGATTAGATCAGTACCATGGATCATTACGCTAACAGATTTCATGGATCTCATCAAAGATGACAACATAGAACATTTCATTGTCAAATATCGATCATACTCCAGGTAAGATGTTTGATTTCATGATTTCCATACTTTTCATTAACCTTATATGAATATGGATTAATTCCATGAATATAATTGATGCATTCATCGTTAGTTTAATTAAATAGTTGGAATTATTATTGTTCATTGGGATTTATTCATCTTCATTCGTTCCTTTTTATGATAAAGAATCATACCTGATGGAATAATGTCCATGTTTTTTTCCTCATATTTTATGGCATATGGTTTTCTTCCCATGGTTTCTGCAAATTCAATGTGGGAGTTTCTTTTTGCCCAAACAGTGAATACATGGTATTCGATAATTGTGTGACCATTAATTGGTAAAAAAATTAATATCATGGGTGAATGTTATGATTGATGGAGTTATTGAGGTGCGATGATAGAGGTGCATGATCAAAGGCATATCATATGGTTAGTCATGTTCGATTATTCTTAGTTTTGATGCACATGTATGAATACTTGATGATTGATTTACCATGTGTATTTGATAAAATATTTAAGTGATCAATGATGGAATGGTCTGGCTGATCCCAAGCCTATAGGTTCAAGAAAGGGTGATGGCTTCAATGACGTGCGTGATGACATGAAAGATATCCTGGTGAATCTGGAAAATCT
Source organism: Viscum album (assembly GCA_963277665.1). NCBI lineage: Eukaryota > Viridiplantae > Streptophyta > Magnoliopsida > Santalales > Viscaceae > Viscum > Viscum album. The sequence continues at coordinate 1,106,147,133 of OY728126.1, forward strand.
TGATATTCACTGCGTCTATTTTAGGAACACATTCCATGGGGGACCCCCATGGCTATGACACTACAGTTTTCTTTGGAGTTAAGTATCACACTCCTTGTGAACCACCAACAGAGGATCGATGTATAACTTATAGGTTATAATGATGTGAACATAAGTAAAAAATCAGTGGCAGTCCATGTACTTGGACACATAGATGGATATTTGTACACAAAAAGGTACACAGGAATGACTAGAGGTACAAAAACATTGACAAACAATGTGGGTAGGTTCTATGAAACCAATATATTCCATGTTCACAACTCACATTCTATGCATGTTGATGTTTATAAGAAGTCTGATTCTTTTACCACACAGGTTTTCTTGGGGATAGATGGACAAGTCGTGTACACATAGTACACACCGTGTACCCCTTAATGAGTGTTTGTACCTATTTATCTCTTTAGAATGGATTAGTCTTGGTTTAGTGTGTTCCCATGGTCCATTTACCATAAGGTTACAATACAGAATTATAACTGAATCATGGTACTGTGATCCCCACTAGAGGATGAGTTTGAGTTAGAATTTTTGGATTCCATCAATAAAATTGGAGTGTGGTCATCAATAACCTTTATACACTAGTCGGGGTTTGAGGAATCATCATGACCTCTTTGAGTAGGGAGTTGATCCTCCATTTAGTATGTCATATTGGTAGGGTTCATCGTAACATTATAATATGATCACCTACATAACGTGTTGATCAATATTGGGGTTGCGGTGCCCCCCATGAATAATAGATGTGACCCCTCTCTCAAAATCAGAGTTTTTTAAGACTATTGAGTTTTCCTTTTTAGGGACCAATGATCTAGTAAATGGTAGATTTTGGTGATATCATTAAACGTGTAGTTGATTCTCTCAATGTGATCATTTCTTTGAGTAGAGACTTGTGACTTCCATTTGGTTTTGACCATTTGGTCGTGTGATTTCTTTCCTGATTACTTTTAGAGATTTTCTATTTCACATTGGTTACTATATTCCAATATTGAGCTGACTATACTTTTCTCTTCATGTTTGGTGTTTTTTTGGTGTCTTGATAGGTATTTATATACTCACACATGCATGGGTGCTACCAAAACAAGTCGTGTATTATGCAGAAGAGGACACTTGAGATAGTGTTCTTGGAGGATGAAGTTCTTTTTTAGCATAGAATGAAGTATTCAGAAAAGGTTTTTTTCCAAGAGGTTTAATTTGATCATAGTTATATCCATTGGAGTAGGTTGTACTCTTTATAGTTCATTGTTGGCCTTGTATTTTCTCCCTTTTTCTACTTATAGTACTTTTATTCAGACACTGCTTATGGAATTATAGTTGTTTTCTTACATTGGTTTCAATTTTTGTACATTTCATCATTGTGTTGTCTTGGATATGTGTGTGTGTATAGGTGCATTAGGTTTATGACTCCCATTTTTGGTATATCCATACTCGACACTAGTTGCTGGCCCAATGCCTATTGGAGGTGGGCATGGGGAGTCACAGTTCAAACCATAGTGGGCTAGGTTGGGTCAATTACATGGAATAAATTAGGCAAATAATGTAATATAAATCCTAACTAATAGTGTTTAAAATCAAACTGTTGACCAACATAGAACATAAGATGATATGGTTTAATGGAGTAATAAATTAAATTAAATATTTCCAAGTAATTGGGTAAAGTAAACTGCTTGTGAAATCCATTCACACAACATTTAGTAATCTTCTCATGATATCCATTGTATACACATAAGGATACAACATGCACTTCTTATGAATGTTTATAATGTTCATATTGTGTATAGATGATACATTACACGCACTTCTACTTACCTGGATTTCAATATTTACATGTAATGTATTAATTATAGGTTGTGTAATAATTATAATACATGGTTTGAATCTGACATGAACACATTCATACTACATGATGTGTAGTCCAACTACATGACATATACTCCACAAAATCCATGGGCCACCCTTGATGATCTAAATGTGTTGAAATTATTGCATGTGATGTGTATTAATTACACACTAACCTGGAATCAATGCAAGAATCCTTGTGTAATGATCATGTATAAATGACTTGTAACAAATGAGTACACTTTATGTAGTCTGGTACAATAAATCTAGTATCCATGGAACATATAAATGAGATCACAATTTGAAAAATTCTTTAATTATTAACCAATATTGGAAATATTTTCATGAAATTAATTAGTTTAAGAATATATTTTGTTGATAGATCAATAATTAATTAATAATTAAAATGAATCATAAATTTTAAATGAAAAATATAATCAATTAAATAAAAAATTATAAATGTAATCAAAATACCTATGATAAAACTTCTTGGTTATTGGCATTGTAGAAGCGCTGAAGTGGTATATAAAATAATAATGCTTTTTGATTAGGTGGATAACTTAAAATATTATACATGACATGAAAAGAATAACCAATGAAATTTTTCCTCTAAATATGGACATAGATAATTAAGATTCATAGGGAGGATCTTTTCACGTTGAATTTATAAATACTTTAATTATATATATGCATAAAGTGTTACCTAATCTTTGGAACTTTCTCTAATGGTAATGTTGACCTCCCAAAAAACTATACATGGAGTACCTTTGCCATATTTGGTGAATCCAAGGGTATAATCCCTCTATAAATGATCTACACATGCTCCCTTGATCACTAAGTGATGCTAAATGATTTTTGGGTGGTTGCATGGTTTATCAATTTTCTTCATTTTTCCACATTAATCCCTTATAGTTCCTCAGATATTGAATGAAACTCCCTAACATTTCCCATTATTGATAGTAAGAGAAAAATGCGAATATAGAAACAATGTTCTTTTGTGCAATGATTCTCATTTCTTGATTAACCCTACATAATAAACATCACTTCTATTTATAGATCTAGGGTCGAGGATAAAATATAATTTAATTAAGCACCGAACCCTACATAATTTAAAAATAACTATCATACCACATGAATAACAATAATAATAATAATAATAATTTATGGTTTTCACTATCTCATCTAATGATAAATATTATTTACTTGCTTTCAATTAAATATGTATTACTGAACACAATTTTGATCTGCTGTAAATCATCATCATTTATTGAATACACAAATAAATATTCAGTTAAATATTTTATGCATAAATAAATAATATAAATATATTAATAAAAATCCAAAAAATAAATATTTAATAAATATTTAATTAAATAAATGAATTATTTATTAATGGATATATAGTTATTTATTACCTTGAAAATATCAGCAATCAATAAAACTCGAATAAAATAATTTCATGGTCTAGAGAATAATTTTTTTTAATAATTAAATTCAAATATATTTTTATCATGATCAGTATAAACAATTATTGTGTGACTCTATAATATTTTTTCTCATTGAAATTAGGCAGGCTTTCCTATAATCAAAGATAAATGTATAGAAAGTGGCCAAAGAACCCATGAGAATTAATTTCTTATTGCAATGCCAATAAATGAATATGAATTATGGTTGTGTTATATAATCCTTTTGTTATAATATCTCATCATGAAGGTTTAAAGTCCATGTCATCAATATATATTCTTGATATGAATTTCATTGACTATATAGAATAAACACATCATGACACCATGTCAATAGAAATTAATGTGATGATTCTATTATAATCGATGGAATGAGATATAATACTATATATGTATGGGAGGAAAAAATCATTCAGGGACTTATTTATTAGTTACACGTCACTCCTGACATACAGAACATATCCAACTTCAACATGAACTGCATCATAAATATTTATGAATTAAATCTAAGTGTAGGATTTGAAACATGTATTAATAATAATATTAAAGTATAAAGAGCATTAAACATGATCGCAGATTGAAATATACAATGAAACCAAATCATGAAGACATAATACTAGAGGGAATGTTCTTATAATCTTCCATCATTAATATTACCAAGTGAAAACTTCATAAGAGGAAGTCTCATTCACATATTAGTACTCATACCTAAAATTTACGTTCTATGTGTCCCATAATATAATTTTATCTAACCATATAACTATATTTAAGAACATATTAATGGATTCTCAAGGTTGTCCTAATATATGGGAACTTTTATGACCTTATCAATGAGAAAAATACACTAAGACATTATAATATTAATGTAATGCAGAACAATGAACAGTAAGTAAATATGTTTTTTTATTAATATTAAAATGTTTGAATATACATGTTATCAAAGAAAGAGATTTTTTATAAGTTATAATATATTTTATTAATATTAAAATTTGATAGATACTCTATGAAATTATTACAAATTATGTTTCATGTTTACACCTTTCAATATACGAATAAAAACAATTGAACTTAGATCTCCCACCTTGATATGTATTCTATTCAGACACTTATCTTTGTCAATCCAATTCAATTCAATACTTATTTTCCCATGGAGAATGTTAGTTTCATGAAATTTTTTCCCTCCCTGTGAGTTATTAAAGAATATATAAATCACTTTCTTGTTCAAAGTTGGTTCATATTTATTTTTCTCACATAATCTATTTTAAATAAAAAATTCCCTTTGAGATTGTTTAGGTGCATATTAATCATGCATATTTGGACCCTTCATCTCATGAGAATAGGATGATTCACTTATAAACAAAGAAGAATTGGTGAAATATTCATTACATATATTTGTTTCCTTTATTTATATTCCCCTCTATTTATTGTTTCCTTCTTTTATTTTTGTGAATTTTCATGTTATCCAACAATCCAAAGCCTTGTTCCCAGACACCCTACAACATAAAAAATACTCTATAAATATTATTATCTTATTTTACTATGTTCAATGTATAGATTTTGTTGGTTTTGAACCATTAAATATTTATTTCAAATTACCATTCCATTAGAAAGATATTGTGGAAAAACTCTTTATACATATGTTCTCATCCACCCATTATGTGGTAGGTTTTTGAATTATTCCACTATCCATACTTTTCGAGAATTTGGTTTCAAACCCATAAGAAAAATTTCAATATTAGTAGTATATAATAAATATTTGGTAATTGGATAAATTTTTATTTTTGGATGTTTCCATTTGGTTAGAGGGCGATCTCTTACTGTTCATGGTTTCATGACTCTCAATAGAAAATTTGGTCACATTATCTATTTTTCTAAAAATATTGTATGTTCTAAATTATAGTGATTCCAAATTCATTAATATAACATCTAACTCAAAACACTTCATATTTATGGATTCATTCTCCTCCTTAATTGATCTCACTTTATCTTCCCAATCCTTATTCAACTTCTTTATTTGTTCATCATGCATTTTTCTTGATTATTCTTAAGAATTTTGATGCTCCTTTACATGTTTTTCTTTAAACTATAGTTGAGAATCTTTCATATACATATCAAAGTTTTAAAAATTTATAGATTATATAAAACTTATACAAAAATATATCAAATTAATATTTCTCATAAATATTACACTCTGATTATTCAATAACATTAATATATATTTTATTACAAATAGATATTATCTTATACTTTTCTTGCATACATTTTGTGATGGTTTCATATTGTAACCGTTTTTTAAAATACATCTTCTATAGCATTAGAATATTCTTCCAAATAAATTTTTTCATCTTATAGAACATTTTTTTGAATTAATATACAATCCAACAGCTCTTTGGGAACTTTCTACAGTTGTTCATTGAATTTAGAATAAAGATCACTAATTTATAAATCATCATTATAACTTAAAAAGGATTCATTAGAAAAATAATAATCAAAAGAATTATTTAAAATTATACCACTATAATTTTCATCAGTATGAATTACCTCTGAGTTTACTATAATATTATTCTTCAGCTTCCTTTCCAGTATTTTATTCATGTTTTATTGAATCTTGGTAGAAATATCTAAAATGTTATCCTTATGAGTGACTTCATTTTTCTCCATAGAAGGTAGCTCAAGTATTTATTAAAATATTTACTTCATAGAATATAGCATGGATCATTAAAGAAAACCTTTTCTTTGATACCTCAAGTAAATCTACATGAAAGATTCACCACTGGGTGGGGGAAAAATTAGTGGTTATGAATTATTTCCTTTTAATTTTTCCTTTTTAACTCTACGGTTCTTGATCCACTCAGTGAAATATCACAGTATCACATCATATATAGAAAAAATAAATGATTTCACAACACACGGTTTTTACATGGTTCGGTATAAATACCTACTCCTTTAATTATTTGTTAGACCCCCAACATGGATTCAATACTATAATATTAACAAAAATTATAATTTCCTATGTATAAACTAGTAATACACCCTAATAGTCTATACTCCAGTTGATTATGGTTTTATACTCTAACATCCCAATCATATGCATCAATTGGTTAGGCATTCCAACTGTATTTTATTCTCTTTAATAACTGGTTAGATACCATATCCTGAAGCCTCTTTATAAACTTGTTAGACACCCTTGTCATAAGATCCTTGTTTTTATCAGTGTTAATCCTATAGTAGAAATTCCCCTTTCCACTTCAGAGCAACCTTCCTCCAATAGAAGAATGGATTCAATTTTCTGTTGTAAAACATCAAGAATGTATGTTAGTTCCTCGTCAAAAAATGAGCATTGAAATTTCTCACTATTTTTGATCTTCACGTGATCTGAATATTATCAACTCACTGAATACTCATACACACAAGTCTCCTAATACAATTATATTCCCTCTTAAGTCTCAAATTACTAGGAAATAATTATATCGTTTTTTCATGAAGTTCATGACTTCAATTAAATTAGATCACGTGATGCACATAATTTATTTTTTATTATTTTATTCAATATTGGATATTCACAACACAATGTATCATTCTTTTTTTAATATCAAATAAATTATAACATAAGCACATCATGTTCTTTAAAACATGTACATTATCACTAAATATTTTCATTATTTTTTGTACATATTTTCACTATTACACATGCACTCATTTAGATTTTCTCAAAGCATCAAACATTCTTTGACCCATGCATTACGTTTTCCTTCAATCGCTTTTACACTATAGAAATCATGAAATATCTTATAACATAAACTTTAAAATGGAATTCTATTTTCATATGACCAAAATAATATTTTATGTATACAAGGAACATGAAATCATGATAATATTTATGTAAGGAATATTGAAAAATACTTAGTTTCACTATAATATATCGGGAAGAAATTATGATATTATACTTATTCCTCACATGAATAGATCACGTGAGACACTTCTATCTCTTTTCTATTATAAAGTTTAAGAAACAAGCTTGTCATAACACACATAATGTGGGGATTACTAGAAGAATTTCTTGGTAACTCTCTAATTATTACCATAAATTAGGAGTCTATTGAGTTTTCTTCTCTTTCATGTGACAAAATTACACGGGATTTTTTACCTTCATGTCATAACAACATAGAAATTATATGTCTTGAGAGATCTAATAAAATAATATTGAACAATGTCAACTTAATTTCTTGTTCTTCCTCAATATTTATTGGTAAATTCTCCACTGGCTCTCCTTTGGATTTCATGCTGAGTTAAGGACCTTTAAATGCTTGAATAAGTTGGGGTATCTTAAGGAGTTTGAAATGATTAAACTCGTAATTTATTAAAACTCATGACCTGATAAAGTTTATCCTGATAAAATTATATATAAGAAAACTCATTTTACACATAATTCAATAATAGAGAAGGCTTCTAAAGATAGAGGATATCCTTTATAAAATATTCTCATACACATTATTATTTTTGAAATATCATAAAAATATAAAATATATTTATGTGATAATGAGTAATCATGTGATACATAGATGGAAATCACATTGACTATATAAAAATAGGTGAATAATAGTGGTTCATTAGTAATGGTTTCTGAAACTGATTCTACAAAATGTCTAAAATATTTAGAGGCTTTTTTTAAAAAACTACAACTAAATATTTTTGTATTTTAAAAAAATGGATCTTTTTCAACCTAGAACCCCATATTCTCCCCTGATCCCCCACTCTCCCCTGATCGTGTTTCTTCTCCACTACCACTTCTTCTTTTCACTGCTCCCCGATCTCCCTTCACTGCCACCCTTTCCCCTTATTGCTATTTCCTAATCCTGTTCATATATGCATGGTAATACTTCTTCATTTTTCTATTTTTTAGCATCTCCTTCACTAATCACACACCATTCATGAATCCAAATGAATTAGAGTGGTTTTGTTTTTTCAATTTTTGTCTCTTAGGGTTCATTAAGAGTGATTTGTGCCCCATTTTAGTGACCTATATTAAAGATGATGATTTTCACCTGATTTAAGGTAGGGTTTTCAATTCTTATTATATTTTGGATGAAAATAAATTATTTATTTTGTTATTTTTAGGTTTATATTAAATTTATAGTGTGTAATTAAATATTTATGGGGGAATTTCACCATCATTTTCAAGGGAAGCCTGTTTTGAGTAGGTTCCCTTTTTCTGGTCTCTAAATTCTAGAACCCGTCTCTCTTCTATTTTAATCCCTCATTTAGATAAAAAACAATTATAATAAAAAAATTAATGAATTTTTTAAGGTCAAATCAAGTGCCAATTGTTATCTACATAAATTTAAACGATTTACATAATTTTGAAGTTTATTATAAATCCATTTTAATTCATTTTTTATTATATTTATTTGATAAACACCCTAATTTTATTTATATAAATTGTTAAATGCTTTAAGTCTTGTTTTTCCGTTAAAAGTGTAGTTCTTTAAAATAAGTTTTTAATGGAATTATTATTGTGTTTAATGTTTTTTATCTTTTTTTTATTTACTTTACATGTTTTATGATGATTGTATAAATATTTTAAATTTTTTTGACTCATTTATTTGGTGTTTATATAATATATTTTTATGATAGAGTTGGGTTTTTTCCTTCAAGGTTTAATTTCAAATAATATAAAGGATAAATTTTAGATAATCTCTTCTTACACTATGTGATTGATTATATACATTTTAATTCAAATACAAGAAAAAATATGATATTAAAAATGTAATATATTCAGAAAAATAAATAGTTTTTTATATGGTTGATTTTTAATAAATTAATATTTTTTTAAAATGAAATAATATTTATACAGTGTTTTAATTTTATTTAATGATGCATAAAATCATTGTGATATATGAATAAAATATGGATCACATTAATGAGCAACACAACTCAATACTCTAAGGGTTTTCAAGAGTTTTTATATTTCTTAATTTTAAATCATTATGTTAATGGAAAAATAAAATTTACAATCCATAAATGTTAATTTAGAATATTGTTGAAGAGTGATGAAGTTTATGAACACTTCAAATTGAATAAATTCCCTACTAAATATTTATGTTGTATTCTGTATGGAGAATTGTATGATATAAAAAGTTTGATCACTAATGTCAATCAACAGAATGAGATCCCAAATTCATCAACAATGTAAAATGAAATGAATTACCTTTTAAATGATGCTTTGAAAATTTAAAGACAACAATGTTACTATTAAAACATATCAGAACTAATAGTTGAGGGTGCTACAAATAGTAACATGACATGTGGTGTTTTTGGACTATTGTAGAACCAGATCAATATTTTAACATATCACCGGATCCTAATATTGATGCTATGAAGACTATTGTAAGAGAAAAATTCACTAAGAAGACTAATAAATTTTATGATTTATTTGATGATGTAAATAAAGATTTGTATAGTTGATGTATAACATATAAAAACAATCTCTTCTAGTCATGTTTTATCATATCAAATTCAGATGTAGAATTAAAAATAAATCATATTCTAGTAGGTAAAATATTCAAGAAAATTGAATTTAAAAATAAATCATATTCTAGATATAAGTAAATGGGTGATGTAGGATTTATGAATCAGTATACTACTATGAAGAAGATGAAAAAGAGCACAGCTGAAAATGTTTTTCATTACTTACCTTTAAAACCATGATTTAAAATATTATTCTTGTCATCAAAAACAATTGAGCACGTGAAGTAGAATTCAATCTATAATAAAAATGATGGGTTAATGTGAAAACCAAGTGATTTAGTGTCATGGATGAAATTTGATTCATTACTTTCTGGTTTCTCATATTATTCTAGGTATGTGTGATTAGGATTGAATGTCTATGGATTCAACTCAATTGGTACTTTGATTACCAATTATAGAATTTGTTTGGTTATATTTATCCATTCCAATCTACCTTCATGGATGTGTATTCAATAAATATCTTTTATCATTTCAATTATTATTCCTAAAAAATGCTTCAAAATGATATTTATGTATACTTGTATGCTCTAATTAAATAATTAAAGGAGTAACAGGGAAATGGTTTTGATTGGTATGATGTATCTTCTAGAATACTGTTCAAAATTCACAATTCATATTTTGGATCATTGTTGACTTCACCAGAATTGGGGACTTATTTTTTTTGAACACTAATACCATTTTGGCTTCACTTATTTGTAAATTTGATTTCCATCCTAAATGACTATCATATAGTAAAATATAGTTCTTCTTTTGTCATCATATATTTTTTAATGATTCTCATAATTTTCGGTTGAACAAGTCAAAATCAATGGGTTCTATTGATCATAGCCCACCTAAAAATTGGTTGAATGGTTTTGAAATATGGGCACAACATGGAATTTTTTAAAAAGAATTTTGAAATGTAAATCATTTTAATTATTGTGGGAAATGAGTTCGAAGTGCATCATAAGTTTAAATAGGAATGAAAAATTTTAATATAAAAATATATTAGTCAAAATTCTATATTTGGAGTTTAATTTATGGCATCACAATTTCAATGTTATGAATATTGAGAAGAATTTTTGTGAAACTTTTATCTTAACATTTTATAAATAGAAAATTAAACGACCATTGTAATACTTGGAAAGATATAAAACCAATGAATATAAATAATAATATATGGCTAGATGATAATGGGATGTATTCTGTGATAATTTTTTTAGTGAAAAAAATAGAGATAAATATACATTCCTTAAAATTTTAAAACATATAATGGTATCTTATAGGTATTCAAGTGAAAAATCGAGGTTACTCAACTTAAATATTCATAGGTTACATGGATTTAAAAGTAACAATTCACATAACTATCTACAATAGTTATAAATTTGGTATTTCCTGTATTGTTAACTAAAATGGTTACTGTAGTTTTACACAAATTGTTCACACTATTCAATCCAATATTTGTTAAAGATATACAACCAGATAGTCATGAGAACCTTCATGATTTATTTTTACTAACTCATTTTTCAATGGATTTGATCTTTCCTCGTTCATTTTTTTACTATCATAATGATTTTAACTATGCATTTGGTTAAGGAAACTAAATTAAGAGGTCCCATAAATTATCCATGGATGTATATAATTCAAAATTAATTTGTTTTTGTGTTTCTAATATTATGTAAAAAATTCCTAAAACGTCATTAAATATGTAATTATTTTTAGTTATTTTATTACATAGATACCATGGTCATTTGAAATCATACATTCAAAATATATCTCAACCTGAAGGCTCTATTATCAAAGGATATTTATAAGTGGAGTCTATTACCTTTTTTCTAGATACTTGGATAAAATTCCGACAATTTTTAGTTGAGTGATACATGTTGATGACACATCAAATCAGTCCCAATTACATAGGATGTCAATAACATTTCATACCATTAGTAGATCAGTTAGAAGATTCTAAAATATTGCAATAATGAGAATGGAATTTTTACAAGCACATAGATATGTTCAACTGAATAGTGAAATTAAAATTGATTTTTTGAATGTCTTGGATATAGATAAATAGATGAATGAGAATTAAAACATGAAACGAGAAATATAAAACAAATTATATTAATAAAGAGCTTGTAAAATGAATTTCACCTTGTAAATGTTCATAAAAATTGAAATAAATAAGGATATTAGATTGAAACATATATTTCATAAATATAATAATGTATACTACAAATTTTAGATCTTGAATACTGATACATGGGTTGATTTTTCATAATATTTTTATTTTTCTAGATCGAGGTCCCCTAAAACCATAAAAATATATTTATGCTTACAATGTCAATGAAATAAAACATTATATAGTCGATAGAAAATATGATTAAAAACAATTAATAGTGTTACATTTTTTGTTTTTGAACTAGAATTCTATGTAATGTTTACTAATATTATTAAATTAAACTACCATAATAATATTTAGGTTTTTTTATTCAAATGGAAGTTGGTCGATATTACCAAGGGTATTAAAAGATTTTATTTTCAATTTAAATTTGTGAACTTGTCTATCTTGATAAATTTTGATGATGATGAATTAAATGATCCATGTATCTTTTCATAGCAGGTGAAAATGGTTTATTATGTTGAATATATTTTTTATGAAGTGTGAACTGTGGTTGTTCACAAAAAACAAAGAAGCTTGTATAATACTGCTCATGAAGTGGAAGATTTGACCACTAACACTGAATCTCTTAAATAGAATAAAAATAGATTATTATTCTATCATGATATTAAAAATATAATTCTCAAATTGGTGGATGAAATAGATGAAGTAATTATCGAGCATGATAACAACAAAATTGAAGGAAAAATGATTATATGGGAAGTCATACATTAATGTATCAACCACCTATATTATATATTGTTCATTTCTACTATTTTGGATCTGTTGCCATATTTAAATTTATTTTCTGCACGATTTGATTAATTTTGAAAATGTAAATGTTATATTTTTTTATATGTTTCATCATTCAATATCATACCTATTTATGTTTTTATTTTCAGTACTATGAATCTGTTATCATTTAGAATTTTTTTTAGAATGTATTTTTCAAAATATTTGTTCTAAAGTGAAATTTACTTTTTTAAATGATAATAATTACAAGGAGAAATCATTTCAATGATCTCATTCTACTTCCAGTTGACATTCCCCTGAGGGAAAAACACCTGATGATCTATTGGGCTTCCTCCCAATATAATTAGGGACACCCTCTGTCTTCCCACATCACAATCTGGAACACCCTCCTTCTCCCTTCCATCAACATCTAATACACCCTCCTTCTTCATTACATCATAATTAGGAACATTTCATCCTTATTTTGTAGTTTCTGCATGCAGAAACATTACAATGAAGGAAACTGTAGTTAATCTTGCTTCATTATGAGGATATTCAAGGGTGATGATTACAAGTTCCAATTTTAATGTGAATGTAGTTATTGCAATTTTTATAAAATAAATATCATTAATAAAAGGTGTAAACAATGTGACTATAGGGAAAAATATGAACACTTAAAATGTCATGAATCTGAACAGATTGAATATAGTTGTCCAATTTGATTATTTTGGGGTCCCCATGGATGATCTTGTAGGATTATTTGTCTAGATATTATGTCAATTAAATATGGAACTAGAGACCCTTCGGATTACATATTTTTATTTGAATAATATGAATCAATATTTTAAGAATAATGACTTTGATTCCTATATAAATGAAATTTTAATACATTATAGATATATTTAATGACATTTTGTAATTTAATTATTATATTGTTAATATTAAACTCTCTCTATTAATTCTTTTCTACTTCACCATTGATCCAAAGAAAGAATTGGTTGAATTATCTCTGAAGATGACTGGATGTGTCCCTAGTGATACTGCATTGACTGATGGTTTTATTGAGCTGGTAAATAACACAACTTGATAATAATTTAGTGAAAAAAATTGTTGGTTTTGAGTTTAAATTTAAATATATATCATTGTTTAAATTTCAAGAAAATTTTCATATAGTTTCCACCAGTAGAGAGTGGAGATGAAGGTAGAGAAAAATATTATCTTAGTTCATCAGGTAGTGATTAGGGTTGACATGGGATTTATTGGTGGTGATGTGTAACTGAACTCACCCAAGACTAACATTGATATGGTTATTGAGAAACCATGTTATGGTATGTGAGTATGATAAATGTGTTTCCCTTAAATTACATGAAATCTATATGATTTATTGATTTTAAATGTTTTCTTTTAAATATTACCTTATTGACATCATTATAAGGCTCTTTGGTTTTGGTCATGTACCTTATTTTCTCACATAGTCATTTTCCCCACACATAAACCCTTTACAAAATTCAATAATTCCACAAAACTAATATTGTCAATAGATTCACTTATCAACATAAACTTTTCCCCTACAAAAAATATATGGGGTCTAATAGTTTCTTTTATAAGGTCTATGAATTCTTATTGATGTATTTTTTATGAGGTTTTTTATGTAGTTTATCGAGGCTTTGTTTGCATGTATATATGATATATTATATTTAGTGGGTTTAAATGTATGTTTCCCTTATATTTCTATTGTGGTTTCAAAAAGTCTAATTATGAAGGTATCTAAATAATTTTAATTTTATAAAATGGTTTGAGGATTTTTTTATATGTATTAATATTAAATTAAAATCAATGTCCTTTTTCACCCTATTTAACATGTTTTTTTCACACCATGTGATACACACATGGTTTATTCTCAAATAAGACGTTTTTTATATATTTTTTCGGATCCTACAACATAATTTTGATAATTATGGGTAATTATGTTTACTATATAATAGTAATTTAAAATAATGATGTACATATGAGGGATGAGTTAGTACATTTGTATTGATTCCATTGTTGTGTGTTATTAATGTTGAATGGATATGTGAGGAATGTTTCCCCATATTTGCTCTCTAGTATCATGAGAACCATAAGTGAGATATTGATAGATGGTTTACATACTATTCATGATGAGACTCTATATATCATCTTCTATTATATGATATTTTGACTATGTAGACTACCATCTAGTGAGGATTGTTGGAGTTATACGAGGGGTTTTTGTCTAAAAACATCATTAATAAAATCAAATATGGTTCCCCCCAAGTATATCTAGGACCTTTTCACTAGGACCATGGGGTTTTCCCATGATTACATATACCTTATGCGACTTCATTAATACTATTCATGATTATTAATATTATTCAATTTCAATTGTTTATTATTTCCATATATATTTTATTCTCATCCGTATGTATTTTAAGGTTTGGTTCAATTGTATTATACTTTTCATTATAACTGCTTTTGTTGTGGTTTTGGAAGGTTCCATGAGTCCACATAGAGGTTTCCAGTTTAGAATTTTTGGTTCTCTACCTTATCTTATACCATGTTTGTATTGGAAATTTTATCTTCTCCAGATTATGAGATTCTGGTTTAGATTTTTTTTCATTTATGTTATATTTTTATATTATACGGATGATTATTTTTGAGATATGATTCATTTATTTTATTGGGTTGTAGCTTATGTAGTTTTATTTAATTTTAACAAAAATATATAGTGGTAGATTAAACCATCACTAAATATAGTAAAAAAACCTTTAGAAATTGTTCAAACTACTACTATATATTATATCATTTAGGGGCAGTTTAAATCTATTATAACTTCTCACCAAATTTTTAGAAGAAAATTTTCCCTAAAGATGAAATTTCCACTGCTAGAAAAAAAAATTATATATCCCAGAAATTTCTCATAAATTGACTAATCACATGAAGGTTCGATTCTAACACCAAATTTGGTGGTGATTTTCAAAAACCATCACAAAAAATATTAGTGGTTGTTTGAACCACCACTAAATTAAATAAAACCCAAAACTATTCCTCTATTTTTTGTATTGAATGAATCTTCATATCATTATTCAATATTATAATTTTCATTTATTAATCATATGTATTAAATAAAATGATTTCATTCTTGGATTTGAGTGATTGGGAATGTTTTTTATATCATATTGATCACTGGAGATGACGGATACATGACTGTTAAAGTCTAGTAGGCTAGGGATAAAAATGTTAATGATGGCCATTCACATTGATTACATCAATTGGCATAAACAAATCCGAGGAACATAATTTTGAATATAAGCCATTAAGTTGAGAAATAGTGTAACACACTCTTGAGTCCCATATATGTTTATCAATCCATTTCATGATGAATAATATTTCCCACTTCACCAACCACCAAGTCGACACTAGTTCCAACTCCCAGACACACTTCACACTTTTCCATCATGGGTTATGACACACAATTGTGTGTTCAACTCAGTAGCAATACACTACACCCTATGCACACACTATGAACCCCCTCGTGCACTCCCATTCGGATATATGCATGACCTCATACACTCACCTACTGTAAAAGGTTTCTCAAGTTGACATTCCACTCTCATTTTAGACCTATGTGCCACATGTGTGGTTGAGGTGGGTCCTAGGTAAGCTAATGGATAAATGTTTTTTAGAATAAGGATAAATCAAATAAGATATATTAAAATAAAAAACTTTCTTAAAAAATACAATGACTTCTGAAAAAAATCATTTTTAATTTATGAAAAACATAAAAAAAATTAATCTAATACAAAAAATAACACCATTATGATAATATAATATTTCATGGAATTATTCCTAATATCTATAATTATTCACCTACAGAAAACATTTTTCATACTCTAAAGACAATTATACAACCTAGTAAGCATTAATACTGGTTTAAAAATCATCAAAAAATGGTTTTAACTATTTCTATAACTTCTCATGTATTCTTCAATCTAGTTGATTCACATTCAGTTTCCATAGATTAGAATTGAACCTCTATTAACCTATAGAACTACATGGATTATTTATCAAACATGACATAAAATTCATTATCATCATCAACTATACATCTGTTTATAAATATATTGTTTTTATGATATACTAACAATAAATAAAACATTCATTCTGGAATATTTCATTTGTTCTCTTCAATCTCTTCTATTAATAAAGAACATATCCATAGTATGACTCAAATTATTCAGGATATATTAAAATTTAATACAATGGGAATCTCTTGGATATATTAAATATCTAATTATTATTCTTTAAACATCATAAATATAAATCTTGGTATAAATAATGGTATACATGGTAAAAAACTTTATTAGAAGAATATGGTACCTGAATCTTCTTCTGACTCCTTCCAATTTTTTCTAAGGAAAAAATTATCTTGGAAATATGTATAAAATGATACATTATAACCAATACCGTTTTTTATTATTCCTTACTATGTTTTTTCAATGTCTAGTCAATTTATATACCTTTAATTATTCCATGAAACCTCTAATATCTTTAATGAATGATCTTTATTCCGAGAACATAGCTTGCATCACCCAAGAGTTTCTTAGATAAATTCATTCTTTTTGTCTTACTAAACTTATAATTATCAAAAAAAATTACATATGTTATAATAATATATAACATGGGAAACTATATTTCTCCCACTAACTTCTTGTGGATACAATTTACACATTTCCATTTCGAATGAATATTCAATGATCATTATTCTTGTATCTAGCTCAATTATATTTGTTTGACATTCCAATATTATTGGTTCTTTGCTGTCACCAACCATTTTTTTATGTCATATAGAACGTTTCCATAGGGTCTTAAATTATAATACATGCCTTGATATTAAACATTCTAATATACTGATTATAGAAAATATTTAACATGTTGAAATCAAAATGGATTTAGAATGAGTAATTATGAAAAGGTTTCATCATAGACTATGTCTAGATGTTTTTTAAATATTTCAATTATCATAATTACTCATTGGTACAACATGGTACTATCAATATCCCACATCACTTAAATACCCATATTTAGTATATAAAAACAACCAAAATATGAATTCCCATATTTGGTTCATTGAATCCAATTTTGAATTTTCTCAAAAACGTCTCTATCTTATCTTATTTTCGTTTACTTATTTTTTATTGGATTAATTATTCCCAAAAAAATAATATATATCAACTACTATAATTGTATGGTTTCAAATTTCTAAATCTCCTTCCTTTTCATTTCTCCACAGCTTAGAGGTGTCATGAGGAAGTTCGGGGGAATTATGGTGGTTAGAAAGAAGTTTTTTCCATCATGAGGGTCAGTATACCAGTTTTGGGTGTGCTTAAGGTAAAATGAATTTGGTTTTGGTGCTATATTGTAGGGTATTATTTGGTGGTATTCAAAGTAATTCTGTGATAATTTGCATGAGTATACAATCCATAGGTTCAAATTTCTGGAAAACAATAACATGCTTTAACTATAGGAACCATAGGTGTTTTGGTTATTCAACACACCTTGGTGAGGGATTTTGGGCTTCCTTCATAAATAAAAGGCCCATTATCCCTTTGTTTAGATATTCAATCCTTTTATCAAGTCCCATTCAACCCATGTTCCTCCCACCACCTTCCATCTATATCTTGAAGATTTTAAAACCCTTGGATTGTTGGTTCAATGTCATGAATAAAGGTATATTTTCCTTCCCACTTGAATCCTCATTTCCCCTCTACTTCATCATTCAAAGAAATCCATTTTGAAAGGACTCATATATCATGGATTGAGGTTTGAAACTAGTGTTGATGGTGGTTGTTGTTCTTAGGTTTTGGTGATATTTCCATTGGTTTTGGTAGTGTTTCTGTTAATAGTGGTTGTTTCTCATTGTACAATCATTCATAGAGAACATTTATATTCTAATAAAGGAAGGAGATATTTTAATGATGTTATATTTGTATGTATGTTTTTATTAATCATCATTTATATATTAATCTAAATGGGTAGGATTATTTTACTAAGATAATAATATATATAGGAAATATCATGTTGACTGATTAATCAATAATCAGGGAAATGGTTTAAGAAAGAGAATTATTTCTTCTTTTTTTAATTTTTTAATTAGGAATTGAATTGATTTACATATATAATATGGCTTAATCTTAATTAAATACCAAAATTAAAATATAAAATATGATGTTTCATATGTAATTAATAACTTCTCTTTGTCATATAATAAGAATTGTTTTAAAATTATGAAAATTAATGTATTGAAACAAGAATTATCACTAGATTGTGATAATTAATATTTCATTTTGAGAATAAAATGATTTGATGTGTTTTGAGATCACATGTAGTTTGTGTTTTTATACTTGATCTTGAGGTTTACTATGATAGTGTGATAAATGTTTGGAATTTTTCTAATTGTTTTCTTATCATGGATAATATATTGAATCTATAAACAACATTTATTGAAATAATTATTATTAAGAGAATAGTCATGATCATAGTGATTACTGCTCTTCTTGGATTTGATTGAACATGTGAAATGATTATTGAAAGCATGTTTACTATTATGGTTTACTATTACAACTTTTTACCATAGGTTAATATGTGATAATAACCTATGAATAATAAATTGGTTATTTCAAGATGTAATTAAAATTTCTATTTGATTTAGAATAATTTTTTATAGATGAATGAGCACGTTTCTTATTGTAGGAGGATTAAATAACTTGACTACATGGCATTAGTGCCTTCGCCTATGTGAAAACATACATTGAAATATATGTTTTTTCTAGGGATTTAAGTCCTTGTTTAATTTTGTTGATGGATTTTTTATTGTTGGGAACCCTGATGAGTAATGGGATAAAGTAATGTGGATAAAATGTTTGATGATTGATTTTATGAGAAATTGTATCGGATCCCAAGTAGTAGAGTTGGTTGACCCTAATAATGGTGGGGAAATTTTATTATAAAAAATTTTATAGGATCTCAGGTGGATTGGATGATCTTAGAGATGGGATTTATTTTTCAATATGTTTTATCTTTCCTGATTATTGATCGATGATTTCTGGATGTCTATAAGGAAAGAAAGTTTTTACATGACTAGTATCCAAATTCTTAATATTGTTTTTTGTTAAACACTATGATTATATTTTTTAAGATTTATATTAAGATGAATTCTAGAGATCCTGGTTAATTAATGATAAGATAATTGAACTAATAAATTATTAGGGTTGGGTTATTGGGTTTATAAATTATGACTAAATATTTGAGAATGTAAATAAGATAATTAATATTTAAATTGAAACTTTTATTAATAAGAATAAAATTTGAATATTTACAAATGATAATGTAAATTAATTAATGTTAAATTAATTAATTAACAATAATATTAATGAACTTATTCTTTATTGATATCTAGTCCTTAGTAATGATATCTTGGGGTCATGTTTAATTATAGATGAAAATGGTCCTAAGCTCAGGTAGTTTTGTTAGTGTGGCATGAAGGATATTATATTATATTTTAGAATTTCTTATGCTACTATACCCATTTTAATAGGTAAAGTGACACTCTAATGGGGGGAGGTTTATCCAACATCTAAGATAGTGAGGGAATATATGGATGGATTCTTCATCTCCCCTACTCTCCCTATGGACATATATGAGTTTGGTGTATCCAAGGATATTATGGATTATTATATAGGGATCATTTCTAATAGGTCTATTATGGATCACAATTTACTATTCATGTATTTATGTGTTGTAATGGATTAAGTTATAGTAAAACTAGTGTCTTGCCTTGGTGGATCCATGTTCTCATGGGTGTAAATATAGGTACAATGATTTCTTGATGTATAAGTAATTTAAATAGGCAATAGTATCTTCCACACATACAATTGGTTATAGATGGGATGATTTTTAAATGTTATGGATGTGAAGATTGATTCCAATATGTGATGTTAGGCCCTACAAGGAATTGAATAGGTAATACCGAGGCCCGAATTTGATCAGGGGTGACTTATTTATAGGAGGGATGAACACGGGACATAGCCATCGGGGGTGTGAGAGAGAGGAACCAATAGATAAGTAAAATGTGGGGTACCATTTATGATACATTCATGGTAGATATATATAATATGATCATACAAAATTATATCATTTTATTGAGTTATAATGAGGTAGACAATGAGAATACATTAAAATTAATTAATTATCCTTAAAATGTTTTTTTTATGGGTTTTAGAATACTAAAATTTATAATTTTTAATATAGGAAACCATATCTATTTTCTCATCATGTTCATACAGAAGAAGTTTTGTAGGATATTCTAGTGGATTTATGTAGAGTGGAGATCGATGATGGAAAAAATTTGGAGGCAAACACGCCAATAATTTCAGTACTGAGGTATGTAAAAGTAAGAGGGACACATTTTCAATCCAGATACATAAGATTCACTAGAAGATGTGTTGGTATCCTTCAAATTTATTTATCCTCAGAAATATAATTTGAACTATTTAGGTGTGACAATACTAAATGGGCCAAAACATCAATTTTACATTTTCTTCCTTATAGGTCATGAGGAATTAGTTTTTTTAGAATCGATCAAGGATTATTTTTTGGCCATGTTACTATATTTGATGGGGAATGAATCTTGTCAATACTATATATTTATCCTTCAATATGGGATTTACTGTGTTTTAGATTTTAGCTTGTAGTATACTAACCTGTTACGTTATGATTCCGATCTTTTTTTAGATGATAAATCTAGCGAAAGGAATTTCAAGGATAATTTCCACTGATGGATCCAGTGTCAAGTCACCCCATTTATGTTTAAGTAATATTATAATGTACTAGAGAGTTTGTAGGTTCATGAAAGGATATTTTCTAGGACTGGGTAATTAATATATGGGAGTCACCATGACTTTTCATATATAAGAGATGTGACTGAGATTTCCCCTTATTTTAGCCAAAAGAAGATGTTTCAGTCAGTGCGGATAATTTTTCAACATTATTAAACTCATTTAATTATATTTTGAAGTTCTTATACCACTAAAAGTGAGTCAAGAATAATTTTTTCTCTTATAGAGGTCATTAACATCATAATATATAATTTGAATCCTTTATTAGTAGTTCGTATGTCGCTGGTGGATCGTTTAATGATCAAACTTCACAGATGTTTCAGTTGAGGAAACAGTAAAAACATAGCATTACATATTTTAAGGTTAAGAAATGATATGGTATAGGAATAATAAAACCTCATGAAAACCCTTTTCCTTATAAAAAATAGTAAGAGTGTATTCATGGGGGTGGTCAATATTTGGTCTATAA
This sequence comes from Viscum album, assembly GCA_963277665.1. NCBI lineage: Eukaryota > Viridiplantae > Streptophyta > Magnoliopsida > Santalales > Viscaceae > Viscum > Viscum album. The sequence goes on from OY728126.1 coordinate 1,106,169,243, forward strand.
AGGTCATGGAGTAGGATTTGATATGATGCCTGATTTAGATCAATCAATACCTAGTGAGGAAAACATCACAAATGGTAGTATATTCATATTTTCTACTTGGGTTAATGACATATTATATTATGGAGATTCACACTACTTTGTTTCACCTAATTTAGTCAGTTCTTTTGTACTTGATGTTGGGAGGCTTCAAGTGCCCTAAGCGTTGACTACTCTAGTTAGAGGATGAGATAACCTATTTGATGTGTATGGTGACTATGATTTTGTATTGGGGAAGTACTTTTCTTGGTGAATTTTATTATGTTTGAAGATACAACCATAAGATATCTTATTTGACATGAATTGGCTTTATTCCATGCAAGATATTGTGATTTTCATTAGTAGGTGAATAATATTATATGATGTTGATAGAGACCTATAAAGTTATTATGTTGAGTGAGACCATTAGATGGGACATAGGTTTTGTAGTCTCTATATTATTTTATGGAAGAGTTTATGGTCAGTTATATAGAGTTTCAGCTAATGGTGTTTCATATGATATTCTAAGAGTGACAGAATGTCTTCCATGTAGGGCTTGTGATGCTACCCCCTTGATGAGAGATCGATCTTGGGTTATAATTGAAACCTTGTGTCTCAATAACATAGATATATCTACATTTTATGTAACCTTCTATGTTAAGGGAGATTTGGGTGTCAATTGATGATATATTGTAGAGAGGATTCATTATAAATAGTTCATTTTCTTGAGGTTCTCGAGTTCTATTTGTGATGAAATAAGATGAAATTTTGCAGTTGTGGGTCATTTATCAGCATTTTAATCATGTAGAAGAAAATAATCACTACCATCTCAAATGGATTGATGATATATTTGATCAATTGAAGGGAGATAGCTTGATCTCAATGATCGACTTGTGGTTTATGTATCATTATATATGAGTAAAAAACTATGATATCTTAAATATTTTTTTTCCTGATTTTAGTATGAGAATTATGAGTTCATTGTAAAACCATTTGGGGTCATGGATACTCCAACCATGTTCTTGGGGATAATTATTTTTTTCCATCAATTTTTGGACCAGTTTATGGTGGTCTCCATCAAAAATATCCTTGTGTTTTCAGCATCAGGGGAGGAGTACATGATGTATCATCATTCCATGTTAATAAATATTTGAGTTGAATGTATATTTAAGAAGATGCTGAAATTTTATTTCTGGTCTATTGTATTCTGTTATTAATGGTTTTTCATATCTAACCATGTATTTTCTATGGATCCCTTAATGGTTGGGGTGTTGGTTTCTTGGGTACCCCCTAATAATTTTGCATAGGTATAGAATTTCCTTCTCCTTTCTACTTGTTATTGGAGGTTCATAACCAAATTCTGCCAAATTGAGACTACTATTACAAAATTGACTAGAAAGGATTAAGATTATGTGTTGACTAACTATATCCAGGATTTTTTCAAGAAATTAATGGAAAATATGGATGATGATTTGGATCTTCATTTTCCATTAGAAGGTATTGTTTTCATGGTTTACATGTGATTCTTTATGTATTGGTTTAGGGTATGTTTTGATATAGTATATTTTGTTATCTCTTATAGTTCTTAGAAGTTATGGCCTCATAAAAATAAGTATGCCACCAATGATTTTGAGCTTATTACATTAGTTTTTTCCTTGAATTTGTTTAAATACTATCTTATCAGTGAACAATTTTTCATATTATAATATCACAAAATCCAAATGTATATCTTCTTCTATCTTGACATCAATTTTTAGAAACGTTTTTGGATGGAGATTATTTTGGATGAGAACTATGTTCTTGGTGGCCTTTTTTATCTACTTGATGTTCGATTATGGATGTGGGAGAGAATTTAGATGGGCATCATGAATAGTTTTACTAGATCTCACTGTTTCTATGATTTCGTATGTGTAATCATGGACTACTTGATGAATTCAGGTCACTTATTAGACATTAAAGCGTTATGTTTTATGGAGTTTTTTTGAGGCACTATTTGGATTTGGTAGAGATAAATAATGGAGTTACAAAGGAAAAAATATATGATAATGATCCATGTTACACCTCCAAGCAGTGAATATATCTTTATAATGTTTTACGAATCTCATTTATCCGTTTTTACCACTTTTAATCTTCAAAAGGAAACTCATATAGAGTGAAACATCCGGACACTATAGGAAAAGTTAAATGAAATCATTTTGGAATTTGGGGATACATGGTGGGGAACCTAACCTTAGTATTATTTTAATATGAAAACTTTTATTTCTCCATGATTGGAATAGATGTGTTTGAAGATCTTTATGGTTGGAATTACTGATCTTCATTGTGTATTGCTATGGTTAGAGTCATATGTAAATAGACCAGAATTGGTTTAACGTATGAAAGAGAAAGTAAAGGTGATATGAGATATAATGATAGTGGTTTAGTATTTTTTATAATTACTAATATAATAATAATAGGAGTCCTCTATAGTTATAAATCAGATATCATGTGTTCTTGATATAGTCTCTTCATCAAGGGAAGTTAAGGTTTAGTCATGTGACTAAGAATTATCCCATGTTCATTAGGAAATTGAAGGTTTTGGCTTGGGATGGATCCATAGAAAATTGGTTAGAACTACCCTAAAATGTGATATAGATTCATGAGGTCTTACTTTTATCACAACATCACTGATATCTTCATCATGAATCTCATGACATTGATTATGGTGATTTAGATGATGAAGTTAGAACAACCATTAAGATATGACTTGTCGATATTGAGGTCTGTTAAGATAAGGTGATACATGGGTGTTCCATATCAATGGTGTATATATTATAGGGATATGGTGCCTTACTAAATATCATTTTGAAGTTGGATTGAATTATGTGTGCTCAATACCCATTGTTGTTTTGATTCTATTATTATTTTACATTTTGAAATGATGATGTGTTTTGATCATCTGTTAATATATAAGTTTCTTTTCTTCCTCAGTTGAGGATGTTTCATTTTAGCGTGATTGTTTCTTATGTTGTATTGGATGTGTCTCTATTATGGAGATATCCTTAAGGGTATCTCATGGGGTGGTTGTTCAGAACCCATTTTTATATTCCTTTAGGGTGTTGTTTTATGTTCTTGATGATGAGGGTTATTTGATAATTATATAATGTAAGTATTAAGGTTTATGAAGTTATTTCCTTTTAATTTACCACAGTATTATAGGTTTAATTTGGGATTTTATATGTTTTTTAGATCTAAATGAATTTTAAGCCTTTTCGAGGGTCACAATTCCATAGTTTTGAGGGTGGTTTGTGAAAAACAAATTGGGTTTTGGTGATATTCCAAAATTTAAGTTGTATTGGTTTTTAAATTATTTTGATAAAGGTTTTTAATAGTGGATGATACCTATGTTTTAATTCCATGAAAACTAGATTATTCTTTGACTACAGGCACCACATATAATTTGGGAGTTCCCCAGATCATGGTGAAAACTTTTGATATTCCCCCATAAATAAAAGGATCACCCCACCTAGTTTATATATTTTACCCTTCTCTCAAATCCTAAACAACTCCTACACCTCTCACCACTATACATCCAAACCTTGATGATTCTAAACCCCTTGGATTAATATATCAAAGTTCTAGATGAAGGTATATTCCACCTTATCCCATTATCCTCATTTCCCCTATTACCATTGCTTATGAAAATCTAGTTTGGGAGGATTTATATATTTATGGATAAGGTATAAATCTAGTGTTTATGGTGGTTTTCATTATTATATTCTGTTTTCATTTCATTTGGTTTTGGTTATATTTTGTTTGGTGGTGGTTATTTCCCATTTTTAGTTCAAACTTAGATAATGTTGAAATTATAATCAAGGTAGGATATATTTTTCTTCTACCATTTTTATGTATATGTTTTAATTAATCATGATTTATATAATTATTAAAGGAAATATCATGTTAATATATTATTTAAATATTGGGTAATTGATAAGAGAAAAATAAATGTTTTATTCTTTTTATTTTTTTATTAGAACATAAATCTCATAGAATAAAAAAAACTGTTATGCTTCATTAAATCTATAAATTAAAATTGAAAATATGTTATTAGAAACTATTTTAATACAATTTTTTTCATATAATAAGAAAATTTTAACAATTCTATAAATGAATTTATAAAAATGGAATTACCACTTGATTGAGACAATTAGTATTTCTTTTCAAGGACTAAATTAATTTTTGGGTTTGATATCGCTTGATTTTATGATTTTATTTTTCTTAATTACTGTTATTAAGATAGATTGATTTATGTTTGGTATATTTTTTGTCATTATCTTAGCATGGTTAATTTCTTCAATCAATAAACAATGTAATTCCAAGTGAGGATAAGAAATGGAAGTTGAATGATCAGCGTGATTATTGTCCATCATAGAATTGATTAATTAAGGGAAATTATTATTGAATGCAAGATTTCATTTATGGATTAATATGGATAGATATACCCTTAGGTTTCCTTGTGTGGATATGCTATTCATAATGAACCATTTAATTCAAGATGGAATTAAATTGATTATTTGATCAATAATAAATGTTTTGGGATAAATGATCTCTTTCATTATCATGGTTGGGTTCAATATCACAATACTATTTCATTATTTTCTTCACTATTGAGTGTAAAATATATTTAAATGTATGTGTACTCTGTGGATATAGAGCCTTATTTTTTCTTATAAATTTATTATGGTTTGGAACCTTGATGAGGAATGGGTTGGAGGATCGAGGTTATGTTGTTTGATAATTTATTTGATGAGTGATGGGATGGGAGCCTGGGTTTCAGAGATGGTTGATTTCAATGATGGCATGAGAGATTATGTTTTTAACAACGTTATGGGATACTGGGTGGATAGTATGAGTTTATAGTGTGGCTTTCTCATCAATATGTTTTGTAACACCTAATATCTTTTGAAATTATATTATTTCGAATTATTTTAATCTTATTGATATTTTTCACATTACATAACACTGAATATATATTATAAAAACACTATGTTTTGGATTACATTATACGCAACCCAAATTTAATATTTTAATACACATAAATCTGACTTTGGTTGTGTTACACTTAGCATTGATTTTATGTGGTATAACACTTTACTATTATAATTATTTAAATGAGTTAATTATAGCCTAGACATTAAACATAGTAATATTAATAATAATAACTATTTTTTGAATGTTTTCACAAAAATAAAACATATTTATAATGAAGTTTAAAATTTTTATTAAAGGTGTTTCAGGTTTAGAAAAATTATTTTCTAAAAAGTAGTTATTTTTATGTTCTTCTATGAAAAATAAAAAAATAAAATTTAGACACTCTTCGGAATTTAATTTTCTAAAATAAAAATAATTTTTAAATTTTTAATTTAATAATTATGGTGATGTGATTCTTAATTATTCTTTTTATAAGTTTCATTATTTTGAGGAATAATAAAAAGTACTCCATTGTAGTTAAAAAATACATATTTTAAAAAAATAATTATATTGTAAATTTATTTTTATGTAAAAATAGTTCAATTATATATATATTGATCGAATTTAGGTCATTGAAAGAATTTTTTTTTTAAATTTGATATAAAACCTTATTGAACTTTTAAATTTTTATTTTATCAGCATTCTCGCTACATCTGCAAGATTTGTGTTAATCTTAATTTATCTGCTTTGGTGAATTAAATTTTAAAAAACATAAATACATATTTGTAATAATTATGATATATATATTCTAATATTATCAACTATATATTTTGGATATTATGAATAATCACTTCAAAAAATTCTTATTTCCCACAATTAAAGGAAAATTGGATAATTAAAGCCAAAAATATTATTATAATATTATAAAATTACCATAACACTAGTATTAATTTAATTTCTTAAGTTTTTTCTACTAAAATCAACCATAGGAAGAAAAAATATCATTTATGTGCCACTTGGGTAAGAATGTGACATTTTTTATATTTTATTTAAAGATAACATAAAAATGGCATACGCATATTTCTAATAACTGTAACATTTTCATATGGGGTTATAGAGATGATAAATTCTACTACAAGTAGTAATTTGAAATATAAAATTTTTATATAAATCATGATAATTTTTTTATAATTTTTTGTGATAAAATAATTTACAAAAATGTTGAAAAAATAATGATGCAGTAATTGTTTAATTAATAAAATGATCAAATAAGTTATATTAAAAATATAAAAAAAATTATAATTTCATTTAACTGATGTACTCCAGGAATTTAATAGGTTAATATGAAATTTTATGATTTTTCTAAATGTTTTGTTACAAAAATTATCTTTTCGTTTGGTTTTAATATAAAAACAATGTTGTGAATAGTGTTAAAATTGACACTAATGATATTTTAAAAATAAAATATTTAATTAAATAAAAAATAAAAAAAAATATTTTGAAAAAATAAAAATTATTATTTTAAGCTCTAAAATGTCATAAATAATGAATTGAGGGAAAATTTACCCCATATAAGTAAAAATTTATAACCTCTTACTATTTTAAATTTTGTTACCATAATTAAAATTACAATATATTAATTTAGCATAAAATAAAATCATATGTTTTAAAATAAAACCAAAACATTTCCAAAAAATTATGGGATAAATATTATTCTACCATTATAACTTTAATATTGAATTATAGTTGTATAATGGACATTTTCGATGAATATAACTTGTATATTTTTAAATTTCATTGATCGTTACAAAATATCACTATTAATTATTTAATATATCTTATGTTTCCATATATGCAAAAAATAAATCATTGAATAAATATAAATGTCTATTTTTATCATAATGAAATTAATTTCATTATATAATTTTATTTAGAATTTTTAGAAGTTATTTAATCATTTTTTATGCTTCCTCAATGTCAAAACAATATTTCATTAAATAACATAAAAATAAAAAATAAATTTTTATAATATTAATTTTTATATATTTGGGATGAATTAAAGTGTATAATGAATTTTATAGATATATATGATATATTATAGATGGTTTAAATCATTATATTTTAACTCTCAGTTTATCTTGGTGTATTTAAATCCAAATTAAATGAATAATGTCAAATCTGGAAATAATGATATTTAACTGAATTTATATATTATTAAAATATTTCAAAATCACAAAAAATGTTAAATAATAATAAATGGGATATTATATGGTCTAAAAGTCATACCCCATTCATTTACATATCATTTTTAGGTTTTTGTCTCTAGAATAGTCTTATAATCTAATATTTTGAGAATTTCCAATAGTTCCCTCACCTAAATTATAAAAGGGAACATCCTACCTCACATCCTCAAACAACATTGAACATTCAATTTCAACCATACCATTCCCATTATAAAATATCATAGTAACATTATAGGGGTTCTGGTCTTCTCAAAACACAAACATTAGTGTCCCTAAGAGGAGATCTAGAGGGAGATCGTCGAAGAAGAGGTAATCTCTTTACCAACTTTTTCAAAATTGTTTCTTCTTCTACATAATATTAATGTTTTGATATCATTATAGGCTAATAAATTTAGTATCTACTATATTATTATAATTTATTCTGAATATGGAACAACCATATTCCATATTTTATTCGTGCAATGAAAAATGAATGTACTAGGCATGTGTACGTACGACTTATCGTCTCCACATCATTGCATAATATGTTTTTCGTCACCATTTTACTTCGATGAGTATAATTATTGAAATAATAATTATATATGATTACTATAACATTTTATTAATTCTGGACCAAAACATATACCATACACTTCTATACTTATTCACAATAAAGGGAATGATATTGTCGCTCATGCGTACGTATGACTTACCATTACCCTGACACAATGAGATTCATCTTCCAAGTTAACCATTCAAGAAAGATTATAAAAAATTAAATAATAAATTAATATTAAATATGTTACATAATAATTATAATTTAATAATATATATAAATATATTTTATCTACCTTCTTCCATTTAGAATGATAATAAAATAGAAACAACATTCATACATACGTAGGGCTTACCATCTCTATAAACGGTGTATTAAATTTATTAAATATATATTTTATATATATTTATATAACAAATATATATGATATAAAATAATGGTTTACATTATGTATGTAAGTAAATCCTAATGTATGTATAATGGTCATGGATAAAAAAAATTCGACATGTATGATAAACAACTCGATTATTACCCGAAATGTTGTTTTACAAGGAATTTTTAATAAATACGTAATATAAATTCTTATATGAATCATATATGATATCATAAATCTGATTATAGTATAATTTATTTATATTTTTAAAACCACTATACATGATATTTAAACACATACAGTGGGAATCATACCAAAGGTAATGGTTAATTCCATAATCTCATTATTAATGAGATTGTTTATACGATTGTATCTAATGGGAAATAATTATCTTAAATATCCATGTTACATAAAACTACATTAAAAAATATTTTTAGTATTCTTATTGAATTTTCTAAATTAATTTTTACCCGTTAAAGATTTTTTATTAAATGAGTTGAATGGAATCTTTTTTCATTTTCTAACGAGGTACTTTCTTTTCTAAGAAAAGTACAAGTAAAATGTTTTTTATTTCATAAAACATGAATAGATTTTTACACATTCATGAAACCTTATTTACATGAATATTCCCATACAATCCTCCAATTTTATATTCAAATAAAATGTTATCTTTTAAAATTGTGTGGCATTTAATGCAAAGAAAATGTATTAAAAGAATAATGGATATTTTCTACTATAATTATTTTCAATAGTTATCTCTAACTTATTTTCTAACTAAGAAGAAATTATTTATTATTAATTAAGTTTTAATATGAGTATTATTCAGTTATTCCATTATTATTCTTTTATTAATGGTTTATGTTTATGATGGAATTTTATTTCTGAAACCCCATTCTTTTCTATGGGTTACGTTATGATTACATGATGTCTATGAAACCCATTTCATTCCATGGGTTTTGATATGATAAATGATTTGTGTTCTTGTGGCACATATATGTATGATATCCTTATGATATGGGTGTGATAAATTCCTCCCTCCAATTCTTTGGGTAAAGATTTATATCACTTGAGATAAATATAAAGGACCTTGTTCGCTAAGATGGTCTTGGGACTGAACCCAAACTACTAAGACAGTTATGAGAGTGGACCGTGACTACCAGTATGATTATGGTAGTGAACCATGAATACCAAGATAGTCTGGGGAGTGAACCCATACTACTAACATGGCATTTCAAGTTATTCCCTAGAAACTATGGATAACATTTTATATTCTTATGTGTCTTCCATAAATTCCATATCATATTCTTATTTTATGATTTCATGGATTTTGTTCTTTATTTCATTATGATTCATGACATATTAACAACAAATATTTATTCCAGGATTTCTATTTATGGTTATTTACATGTCGGGTATAATCTTATATTTTCATGGTCATGTTCTCAAACCCTTAGGCACAATATTATGTTTAAATTTCTCCCTTGTTTACCCTTACTAAGCATCTAATATCACCTTTTTTGTTATGTGTTCTTTTCCCCGTGTTATATTGAAATTTTTTGGTTATGGGTAATGAAGGGGAAGATCTTTTTTAGAGACGTTTAAAATTTTTCACCAAATTAGAAGAATTTTTTCCATGTTTCAAGTGTCCCTAAACTTATGTGGTCTTTCAATGTGTATATGTGTAATATATTATGTATTCTGAAAATGTGACATAATTTTATTTTATGTCAAGACTGGGTTAGCGTAGTTAGGTGTTAGATCAAAGGTATAGTTAATCTTTGGAATCAATGATGAGAAAAATGTAGTGATAATCCTTAGTAAATGTCTAAGGATAAGTATAAGGTTTAATAAAATGTACAAGAATTTTGGTAGAGGATAGAGTGAGTGGTTTCCAAGAAATAAATTTCTATCTAGATACCATAAAGGGATGTGGCTCTGACATAGAAGTACCTAGGGTTAAAAACAAAAAAAAAATTGTATCAGGCATGACTTAATCATGACCTGGTACATGACAACGGGCATTGTCGCACACCTAGTTTGACACTCCTAGGGGGTATGATTTGGAAATTCCCAAACTCTTTAGAAACCACTGCGAAATATTTAAATACAATTTGGTTATGAAAAACCTACAAAAAACTAATATGTCATAGATTAAATAATGTGTGATAATTGAGATATTCTATAAGTATTTTTTTCACTAATTAGTAGTTCCTCACTCTGATAACTATCTCTTTTCATATGCATTCAATTTTTTTCAATGGAGGGAACCATAAAGAACTAGATTAATGTTGAATGTGACGGAAAATTTACTGATGAGAAGTGAAATGGGATGATAAATAGAGTGCAATATTTTCTGATCATTATTAAGTTGTTTTCATAGAATATTATTAATGACATATACATTAACCAAGTATTAGAATCTCCAAATAAGTGAATAAAGGACTACACTATTATTTTGGGTAATGGATACCATGGAGAAATGAATATCCGGTTTCATACATATTGGGAATGTGGAATGAAACACCCAAATGAATGTCTCAATGGAATAAGAATATTTTTTTATTGTGTAAAATAGGGACACAAATAAAGTAACTACAAAGAGAAAATGAAAGGTTATGTTGATTAAATGGATGTAAATATTGTCTGCCCTAAGGTATTAACAATATTTGAATGTTTCATGTGCGGAAGGAATGGTCATTAATAAATGAAATTTCTTCAAAGTAAAGATCCCAAAAGTAATCATCAAGGTGGTACAAGTAATTGTTATATTGTTGTAGATGATGAGACTACATATGAAATTTTAAAGTAAAGAGGTACAAATTAATTTGATGAGGTAGTTTTGTTAATGTATTATGTATTATGTATAATAATCAAATATTATATTTATTTGGATTCCAGAATTATAAATGGTGAACTATATAATGATTTTCCAGTTTATGTTTTGTTATGGATTTACAGGAATATATTGAATGGTTCTAATAGACAAGTAAAGTGATTTCGTGAAAGGTGATATTTTGATTAAGGGAAGTTAACCCATAATTTGTTCTTTATGTTGAGATTATAATGTTTTAATAAAGACATGTTGGATGGTACTGATTGCCATTGGAATGATTAAGGATTTTTTTCAAAAGTTTTTTGTGCTATTGTTGATGAAGTTTAGAACTTTTTTGGATGTAATGAATATATTCAAAACAAATTGGAATAAAGAAACATGCATTTTCCCAGTAAGTATTAGTGGTAATTCAGGTTATTACCATGTTTTAAGAGAATAGATGATAATGTTATTCACATGTTTGGTATGTCAAAAACTAGACCTACTTTGTGAAATATAGGGTATCAATTCTACCCTGTTTTTCATAAATTTAGTGACTTTATTTCTAATATTTCATGGTTTAAAAATTTAGAAGGATCATAAGGTTATCCATTTATGGAAATGTAATGTAACACATCAGATGATGTTTGTGATATTAATGTTTTATCTCACCATATGTAGATATATGAATATTCAACAACTTGTGGTAACCATTTTTTTGTGATAAAATATCATTCTATTTTTGTATTGTATGATCTATTAGTACATCATGAATGGAAATATCACCTTTATTTCTTATAATAATAGTCAATGTAGAAATTATTTAAGGGATGGGAAAAGGGTGAGTTAATGCTGAAATTAATTAAGTATATATTATCAATAAAATTCATTAATTTAGGAAAACGGTCATCAAACTAGAAATTTTTTCCAAGTAAATTCTTTTTAGATGAATCAAACATTCCCATTAATCATCATCGAATTATATCATTTTTTTTTAACTTTCTCTTTACCTTATTCTCTATCCCTCTCTCTCTAATCATGGTAATTACATTTCTCTTTCATTCCCATGTTTTAAATTCCCACATGTGTTTTCTTATGTGGAAACCTAGTTATGAGTTACTTTTGGTAATCATTCTCTTTATGGCATTGATTTTTAAGAGACTATTTTAGAATTAATTTTTACAATGTGGGTTTCTATGAAAGGGTCATTCAATTATTAGACAATTGGTATCGCAGATGAATTTCACGGGAGAAATTAAATTTAGGGGGGTATAATGAAACACCATTAGATTTTGTGAATTTATTTTTTCTATGTTAATTTAATATATTTTTATATTTTTCACTTTAAGAGACACTGAATATATATTATAAAAACACTATTTAGGAATTACGTTATATGAAACATCAAGTTAATCTTGCAATTCACACAACATCAACTTGGCTAACGTTACACAGGACAAGAAGTTTTTATAATAAACATTATACTATTATAATTATTTAAATTTGATGGTTATAACCTAGAAATTAAAAAGTGTAATATGCATAGTAATAACAAACTTATAAATTATACCACATAAATAAAAATATTTATAATGAAATGTAAAATTTTTTCTATATTATTTATATCAATAAAAAACAATATTTATAAAGGAACTTCTTTTTATGTCCTTCTATGAAAAATAATATTATTAATTTTTGACACTCTTTGAAATTTAATTTTACAAAATAAACATCATTTTTAAATTGGGAATTTCAAGATTGTCTTATGGCGAATTTTTAGTATTTTTTGAGAAGTTTCAATTTTTTATGAATAGTGAAATATACTGTATTGTAGTTAAAAACTTCCTTTTTGAAATGGTTAATATAATGTAAACTAATTTTTATTCCAAAATATATCAATTATAGATATATTATTCAAATTTATATAATTATAATAATTTTAATATTTAAATTATATATAATAAGATATTGAACTTTTGATGTTTTCTTATCCACCTTCTCTCTATATGAGGGATTAGTGTTAACATTAATTTTTCCTCTTCTCTGGATTTAATTTCAAAAAATGGACATACATGGTTGTAATCAGTATGATATAATAGTATAATATAATCAAATTAATATTTTTTATATAATGAATATTAAATTATTTGAATTATTTTTTCTCAAGGATAAGGGTAAATTGGATAAATAGAGGTAAAAATAATATTATTATATTATAAAATTACCCAATAACTTATCTTAATTTCATTTTATAAGTGAATTATGACTAAAATAAACCTTATTCCTAAATTATAACTTTTTAAGCCACTTGTGTAACGACCTGAACATTCATGAATAAAATTCCCTTTATTTAATTTAATTAAATGTCTTATGGATATATAAAAAACATGCACTTTTTTTATTTTATAAAATTGGTTTTAAATGAATGTTAAGTATCATTAACATTGATAATATATATATTAAATGTTGATCACATGACTTGTATAAATTTATATTTTTTAAAAAAAATTGACAAGGACAAAGGATATGATTGCCACATCCAATAGACTCAAGCCATATGAAGCTCATTAGTCGGAGGTCGAAAAGGAGGTAGATCCACTTACATTCTCCCTTGACTATGCCCACATCGAGCATCAACATGTTACGCATGAATGGAATCACCTACAAGAGAAGTGGATGTTAATAGGGATCATCACCTGAGCATTGTTATATGATTCTCCCTAAGATTCTATCACAATCACTTAGCTTACCCTTTGGTCTCATACATGTTTTATAAGGGGTTATGTTAAAACGTATTAGATACTTTTTTTATACCCTTTTATAAATAAAATTCTTATTCAATCAATTCATTTATGAGAAATGTTTTTGAAAAAAATATAATGACATTGATAAATTGACATTTTGGGTAAAATAGTACTTTTCATAAATATATAAATTATTATATTAAAATAAGTTTTTGCTAATAATTTTATTACAATAGTGTTATAAGTACACTCATTTTAATTATAAATGATCAATATATTTATTTTTTTACTCTATAAGAGATTCATTATTCATATTGATAAGAATTATATTTTTATTCAACATAATATAAGTTTTCTTTCTAATTATTGAATTTATTTTGATCAATTAAAGAATTTTTTAAATAATTAATATTATAATAATATATTATTATAAAATTAATTTTTTGAATAAAAAATGAGTATATATTATTATGAAGTCAAATTTATTTTTTATTATGAATGAAAATTGTTTTTTTCAAAACCTGCCAATTTTCACTAAGTGTTTTTTTATTTTAAAAATATAAATTCATATATTTAATTGATTATTTATATAAAATAAATATTATTCTTTTAATAATGATGTCAAAATTATCCAATAGTAAATTTTAAATAATTTTCTGAGATATTCTAATTTCGGGGTAAAAATTAAATACTGAATATACCTAGAATGTGTTTTCTGACCTCATAATGACATAATAGTTGTGTAATAAAATACATTAAAAGGGATATTCACCCAATATATGTTTTACTTTTAGAATATTGTTATTTTATATTTGTTTTATTAATTTTATAATGCCTTAGTGGAACCTCCAAGACTTATAAAATATTTTAACATTTTAAAATATATTCCTTCGGAGTGTGACTCGCCTCCACACAAGAAAGCCTAATATTTTAATATGCTAGTCCCGTATCCTTATATAATATTTTTTACCACTCCCATTTGGTAGAAATAATGGGAAAAATTATAGGGTGTTTTGTGGTTTTTATTAGTTTAATGAGTATTATCCAAAACCTAAATAATATAGAATTCCCTCTCATTTCCTATATAAACTAACCCAAACTCCCATTTCAACTCACTCAAACCAATTAGATCTTGAAAAAACTCTGACCCATACACCCTATTTTCCTCCAAAGGCTCCGTCAATCTCCCAATAACCCTCTTCCAAGCCTTTGGCATCACACTTCTTAGTACGGGATCCTCACTCACCTCTCCACATTTCAAATTAAAGCATCTTATTTGAAAGCTGTTCTTGTAATTTCAAATGGTTATAATGTGATTCATTTATATTCATTATATTAATAAACATTTTATGTTATTTTTATTGTGTATTATTTATCCTCCTTCATTTTTACGCTTAACTAAGTTTGTATTATGCCAAAATTTCATAAGGGATATCACTCTTCTTGTTGCCAATCAAGCTACCCTTTTACGTTATGCTTCTTAAGTACCATATTTAAATGTTGGGTTATGATTTTAAAAAGACACCCATGCTATCCATTTTTTTATATATTATTATATCTTTTTTTAACTCACATCAATCACCCCTATGGTCATTTAAGGACACTCATTACATTGATGAAATTCCTTATGGGATCTTCCACCCTCCTCTTTTATCCAGCATTTTTTTCATGTTATTACTTTCAGTTTATTTTATTCCAATTTTGAGATAGGTTATTATATATACTACATATTACCCATTTTATTTATAAATGATGAGATCCCCTTTCACTTTCAATTTTCCCTCTTATGAATCCTTATATACACTCCTTACCATACTGAATTTAAGTAACGAATTCCTTCTTTTAAATTTTTTTCCAAGATTTTTTATATTGATATACACTTTTATTTTCAACTAAAATTTTGAGGTATTATTTTTAACCTCCCCCATACCTCCCTACATATTATTTAATGATTAGACACCTCTTTATCTTGCATTAATCCCTCCCATGTACTCTGGTTACCATGCCAAAATTTCTTAAGAGTTATTCCATTTCTCCTATTTTATCATGCTTTTTTATTATGTTGTGCCTTCTATTTCAAAATTACATTTGTTGGGACATGTATCTATCTGATACCGTTACTTTCTATTTCATGTAAATATAATTAAAGATCTTTTTATCTCTCTTTAACCATTTTTATTAATATTTATGTCACACTGTTAGGTTGCTGAAATTGCACCGCAATATTCCATGCTAAAATCATAGTGTACTGAATTCCGTGATCATTTCTCTATTATGGTTATTCATCCTTAAGAAAATATACTTATTGATTATATAATTTCATTTATTTATTATACATTCCTTTATCTGGGAATAAATTATGATGTTGAATGATTCCATGTTATCGGATCAATGTGGAACACTTATGCATGAAATGAAATTTTAATAATGGGTGTGCCCTAATAGCACTCTAATAATTTGGGTAATGTTTAGTATCATGATACACCATGTGAAATAAGGTTTTAATCCTGATAATTAATTTGAAATGTGTTTTTACTCATGATTATTCATGTGCAATGAGGTCTTACTCATGCTAATTCATGTACAATGAGGGTTTACTCATTCTAATTCATGTGCAATGAGGGTTGCTTATGCTAATCCATGAAAATAAACCTTGGATAATGCATATATCATATAGTATGTTGTTGTCATATTTCCACGTTATAATAATAATTCTATATCATGCCTTTATGTTCAAGTTTCTCTTGTGCTCCATTGATATGCCTATTGCTTATCATGTACTTTATTATTCATGCTATGCATTGTTTACTCTCTTACTAGGCTTTATAGATCACCCTTTTATTATGAATGTCCTCGGGTTTTCCCATGAAATTATTTGAATGAAAAAAAAATTTGGTCATGTAAAATATGTTTTCAATAAATATGTTGTATTTAATGTTTTATGTTTTTAGGTAATGTCCCTAATTTCCCAATACACGAGACCTCTCAATCCTCAGAGTTATCTTAAGTGAATGTTTGTGTAATAAATCATGTTTAAGTGTGTAATAAAGTGAAATTTTGTTATAGTTGGTATCAAAGTATATGTTTACTTAATTTTGGCATTAAGATTAGAAATACATAGTTATAGCCTTATATATAAGACAAATTATAAAAAAAATCAATAAATTTTAGTGAGTATAGAGTAAGTGGTTTATCAATAGACACATCAATGTCTAGATACAAAAAAGTAGATGTGGATCTGGAATAGTTGTATCAAGGCGTAAAAACTGAAAACACTGCATTGTGGTAGACATGAATGGGAACTGGTGCACAACAATAGGCATTTTGACACTCTTGGTTTGAAACTCTTGATGTATTTTCCTCAGTAAATTCATAAGCATAGTACGAACCATCATTAAGGGACAAAAAAATCCCATAATAATATATGTTATGAGATAGATCATGAATAACATATATTGAAGCCTATAAATTTATAAGTTACGTAGATAAATGTAATTTATACGTTAAACGATTAATTTATTGTACTGCAATTTATGTGTTAAATTTTTTAATATTATCATCCCTAATTTCCATTTATTCTATACAATGGCCAGTAATAAGAGGAATATGGATAAGAACAAATAATAATGACAACATGATTAATGTCCCGATGAGATTACCAATCAAATTGGAGCTCAATTAAGACATATCGTGATCATGCTAAACCAGCTATCAAAAATCATGATTAAAAAATTTCACTTAGTTGAATTCCCAAGGAAATCAAGGATAAAGATAATTAAATCTCCTGAAAGTTCATCTCCTAATGTTGATAAGGTGAAGAAGACCCAATTTTAATTGTGCAACAGGTGTGGAAAGAGGCGCCAACAAAAAATTTACAAAATCACTACAAGTTGTTTTATGTACAGAAAGTAATGGAAAAATGAATTCCATTTCCATGAATGAATGAATAATGTGATGGATGGAAACAAAATTCCATCTAAGGAACCATACATAGTTATATGCTATAAATGTGGAGAAGTAGGGAATTACCCTAGACAATGATCTTTTGAACGGGGTGATAAGCTTGATGATCATAAAAAATATCCATGATCAAGGGAGAGTGGGAATTCATATGCTAAGATGGATAATGACGAATGAATCACATGTAAACTCTACATAACGCAGTATATGTCCTAATTTATTAAGATTCACTTCTTATTAGCATATATTTTATGTTTTCTAATAACATTGAGTCCCCATCGGAAATGAAATAAAATCATAAGGAAAAACTTTTATAAGTGTTGTATCACATGTTTATGTTTGTGGGAATGTTCTTCATGAAAAAAAATTAGTATCCCTTTGATGTAATTTTAGAAAAAATAAAAATTAATTGACTATGCCTCAATGTAGTTGGAAATTCATGAGAAAAAACTATCCCACGCATGATCTCGAGTTGGCGGTAGTTATCTTTGCATTAAAAATTAGGAGGTGTTATTTATTTGGGGAGAAGTATGAAATATATAAGTATCACAAAATCCATAAGTATATATTCACATAGAAAAAGCTGAACATTCTCCAATAAATATGGTTAGAGCAGTCTAATGAACTGCTCTATCCATTACCACCCTAGGAAAGTGTACATGGTGGTGGATGATCTATGTAGAAACTACCCAACAATTATATCATTTATAACAATTTAAAATTATCCAATCATCTTATATTTGATGAATATGGACATATGGATCATAAATAAGGGAAATCATCAATACATTCACAAATGATAGCTCAATTGTATCTTTTAGAAACGTTAAATAAAGCTAAAAAGGATGACGTGGGAATTCAAAATAAAGTGGAAACTATCAAAAAAGATAAATCCTAGGAGTTAGATGTTAATAAATAAGGAATTGTGATATTTGAGTTAGGAATATGTGTTCCAAGAAATCCAGAGTTAAAGAAATATCTTTTGGATGATGCAAATAGATCAAATTTCTCCATTCCTCAAGGAAACACAAATATGTATTGAGATAACTGGTAGAATTATTGATGGGATAACATGAAGAATGATATCTATGTGTATACATAAAAGTTCCTGGCATGTCAGCAGGTGAAGGCCGAAAATAATATGACTGAGGTGATAATAAAACTATTACCCATCCCAACATTGAAATGGGAGAACATCATCTTGGAATTTATTGTGGGCATCAGAAGACATCCAAAGGAGAAAATTCTATTTAGGTTTTTGTGGATTTTTTACAAAGACTACTCACTTCATTTCACTTTGGGATTATTTTTCAATGGATCAACTCGTATAGATATACATCAGAGAAGTGGTAAGGCTGCATGGAGTACCACTAATTATTGTATCCAATCGGGATCCAACATTCACCTCTATGTTCTAGAAGAGTATCCCACATGACTTGAATACTAAGCTGAATATCAGTACATATTATTATCCTAAAACTGATTTCAAATCTAATCATACTAATAAAACACTTGGGGATATGTTGACAGCTTTCTCAATAAACATCAAAGGTGTATGGGGTAAACATTATCCTATGGTTGAATTCTATTAAAATAACAGTTTCTACTCAAGAATCCAAATGGATCCTTCTGAAGCCCTTTATGGGAAGAGGTGCAGAACAACAACATGTTGGGATGAATATGGGGGGACAAAACTTCTTGGTCCAGAAATGGTTAAGGAAATGGTGGAGAATGTTAAGACCATTCAGTAGCACATTAAAGCTGATTATCGTTGATAACAGAGCTATGATGAAAGTCATTTATGTGGAATAGAGATTTATGTCGGAGACATGGTATTCCTCCTAAAATATTTATAAAATAGAGTTATGAGATCTTGAAATAAGGTAAATCTTTTTCCCAGGTAAAATGACCCTTTTGAGATCTTTGATCGCATTGAAGTAGTGTTCTATCAACTAGAGCTCCCACCGAACCTATCCCAAGTACATTATGTATGACACGTATCATTATTGAGGAAGTAAATACCAGACCTATTTTATTTATTGAATCTATTGGTGGTACCATTAGAGAATGACCTCTCCTATGAGGAAAATCCAGTAAAGATCATAGATCGTAGGGAAAATTTTCTACCGAATAAGAAGATTCTCTCATTTATGATTTGTGGAGAAACTAAATGATTGAAGAAGAAATGTGGGAACTGGAAGAAGTGATGAGGTAATGTTACCATCATCTATTTTGGAGTGGGAAAAAAATTCATGGGTGAAATTCCTTGGGGGGAGGTTGTAATGACCCAAACATTCATGATTAAAATTCCCTTTATATTATTTAATTAAATTTCTTTTGGATAAAAATACACATGCACTTTTTTTATTTTATCCAATTGGGTTTAACTGACTGTCATGTATCGTTATTGTTTATAATATATCCATTGAACAGTGATCACATGAATAGAATTATTTTATGTTTTTTTGAAATAATTTTTTCAACATAGACAACAGAGATGATGACCTCATCCATTAGACTCGAGCCAGAGAATGATTACTTTTTAGAGCTTGGAAAGGAGGTATCATCACTAGACTTCACTCTTGACCAAGCTAAAGACGAGCATTAACACATTTTTCATGAATGGAATCACTTATGGGATAGGTGGAAGTTAATAGAGATTTCTACAAGAGCAATGTTATCCAAGCTGCCCCAAGAGTTTGTCACAATCACACATCTAACCATTAGGTCTTATCCTGGTGTTATAAAGGGTTATGTAACATGGTATTAGTTACTTTTTGTGTAATCCATTTTCTAAAAAAAAAATTTATTCCATCATTTCCATTATGATAATAGTTTTTCTTAAAAATATATTGAATTAGATAAATTGACTTTTCAGGTAAAATTGTACTTTTCAGAAGTATATAAACTATTATATTAATCAATTTTTTTATTAATAATTGCATTATAATAGTTCTATAATAGCACTCATTTTAATTATAAATTATGATTATATTAATTTACTCTATATAAGATTAATCATTCATTTTGATAAGAATTATATTTTTATAGGATAAAATAGAAATTTTATTTTTTATTAAACAATTTATTTTGATGAATTTTTTAATTTTTGAATTAATTTAAAATTAAATAAAATATTATTATAAAATTAATTTTTTGAATAATAATTGAGTATATAATTTTTAATAAGACAAATGTAATTTTTAATAATGTTAAAAATTGTTTTTTCAAAACCCATCCATTTTCCATAAATTTAATTATTTTATTTAGAATGTAAATATTCACATATTTATAAAATTATGTAGACAAAATAAATATAATTTTTAAATCTGTATGTCGAAATTATCTAATAGTTAATTTTTCATAATTTTCTGAGAGAGTCAAATATTTGGGTAAAAATTAAATATCGAATAAATAAATAATTTTTTTATGACAACAATATGACCCATTAGTAATGTAATAAAATAGTATAAAAGGTATATTAATCCAATATATGTTGTAATTTAAAAATATTGTAATATTTTATTTGTTTTATTAATTTTATAATGCCTTCATGGACCCTCAAAGACTTTTAAAATATTGAAACATTTTAAAATGTTTTCCTTGAGAGTGTGACTCACATCCACAAAACCAAGACTAATATTTTTATATTTTAGGACATTGGACATATAAAATATTTTATACCACTCCCCTTTGGTAGAATCAATGGTCAAAACCGTGTTATTTTTTGTGGTTTTCCTTTGATTAATTTATAGTGTCCAAAACCAAAATAGTAAAGAATTCCCTTTCATTTCCCATATAAACCCACACAACCTCACATTACCCTTCACTAAAACCATTTTGAGATCGACCAACAGATTACCCATACTCCGTAGAGTCCCCCAATGGTTCCCCCAATCTTCCAAGAATCCCCTACCAAGACTTTGGGATCACACTTCTAGGTAATGGATCCTCAAATCCTCTCTGCCTTTCAAATTCAAGCATCTTATTTGAAAGTTGATCTTGTAATTTAAAATGGTTATAATTATATTATTCTATACTAAATATATTACTATCTAATTTATTTTATTTTAATGATTAATTATTTATCATCTCCCATTTGGACCCTTAACTAACCCTTTACTTTGCCAAAATTTTGTAATGGATTTTACTCTTCTCATTTCAATTCAAGATATTCTTTTACATTACGCTTCTAAAGTTCCATATTTATTTGTTGGGTTATGATGTTACATGACCCAAATACTATATATTTGATGTCTATATGATTAGATCTTGTTTTCACTATCATCAATACCCCCTTTGATCTTTTAAGCACGCCCATTACTTTTCCAAAATTCCATAAGGGATCTTCCACCCTCCTCTTTTATCAAGCATTATTTTCCTGTTCTATATTTGAATATATTTAATTCCAATATTGGGATATGTAATTATATATCCTTTTTACTTTAAATTTTATTTATAAATGATTAAATCTCCTTTATATCTCATTTATTCCTCTTATGAGACCATATGTATACTGTTTACCATGCCAAATTTTCATAAGGGATTCTTCCTTTCTCTTTTTTTGTCTAACTTTTGTTATGTTGTTATACCCTTTTATTTTCAATTAAAAATGTTGGGGTATGATTTCAAAACTCCCCCATACTAAATTTATTATTTTTCTTGATTATATACCTCTTTATCTCTCATTAATCACTCCCATGTAAACCTATTACAATGCTGAAATTTCGTAAGAGTTATTTCATTTCTCCACTATCATCAATTTTCATAATTATGTTACTCCTTATATTTCAAAATTACATGTTTTTGGACATGTATCTATATAAAACCTTTACATTAAATTTATTGTACATATTATGAGAGACCCATTTCTCTCTCATCAATAATTTCTATGAATTTTTATGTCACAACTTTAGGCTACATAAATTGCACCACAGTTGTCCATACCAAAATCCGCATATAATGAATACAATGCTCATTTCTCTATAAAGGGTATTCAACTTTATTCACATGTTGTAACATATTATTGAATTTAAATTATTTATTCCACATTCTGTTATCATGGAATAAATTATAATGTTGAATGATTCCATGTTATATGGTTCATGTGGCATACTTATACATGAAATTAAAAGTTTGGTAAGGGTGTGCCCTAATAGTGCTTCAATGCATTGGGTAATATTTAGTATCATGATAAGCCATGTGAAATGAGGGTTTACTCATGCAAATTCATGTGAAATAAGGGTTTAATCATGTTAATTCATGTTCAATGTGGGATTACTAATGCTAATTTAGGTGAAATGAGGGTTTACTCATGCTAATCCATGTGCAATGAGCCTTGTCGGATGTTAATATCATGTTTTATGTTGTTGAAACATTTCCATGTTATGATAATCATGCTATATCATGACTTTGTGGTCATGTTTCTCTTGTGCTCCATTTATATGCCTATTTTCTAACATGTACTATATTCTTCATGTTATGCCTTGTTTACTGTTTTAATAGGATTTATAGCTCACATTTTTCTAATGTACGTCCTCAGGTTATCCCAAGAATTTCTAGGTATAAAATAATATTGTGGTCATTTAAAAGATGTTTTCTATTAAAGAAGTTTTATTTTTTCTTTTAATTTATTATGTAATGTTCCCAATTTCCCAATACAATAGACCTCTCAATCCTCATAGTCATATTAAGTGAAATTTTATTTAATAAATCATTTTCAGGTTTGTAATAAAGAGGTGGGTTGTTATAACTCGGGTAAGAATATTAAATTTATTATATTTTAAATTAAGATAAGTTATAAATGCTATACTCATTTTTTTAATAATAGTAACATTTTTAATATAGGGTTATAAAAATTATAAATTCGACTATAATTTTTCCTTTTAAATCTAAATTATTTATCTAAATCATGATAATTTATTTATAGTTTTTATTTTTTAAATATGTAAATTAGATGGTGGGACGATAATGATGCAGAAATTGTTTAATTTTTAGGGAAGAAATGATTTATACAAATTCATTGTTTTTAATATAAAAATTTTTATTCCATATTTAGAATCATAAGGTCCAAACTATGTAAATATATCCATTTTATTTTTTAAAATTATATATAGTAACATTAAAAATAATTCTTTAGTATCTCTGTAGAAGGTAAATCTGGTAATTAAGGGTAGGAAAGAATATTATCAATATTAGAAAATTACATTAACACTTGTCCTAATTTAATAGGCTGTTGTATTTTAGACAAAAATAATCTTTGTGCCAAATTGAAATCCTTTTAATGTCCCTTGGATGATAGTATAGCATCTATTATATTTTATTCAAATAAAATTTAAGAATTCCATGCTCATATTTTTTATAAATTTATCATTTTTAATAGAGTTTAATATACAAGATAAATTTGATTAAATATATCCATTTGAAATATTTTTTTATCATGGTAATTTATTTTTTGTTTTTAGGTGATAAAAAATTACCTTAAAGGCTTCTACAATTATGATGCAGTAATAGTTTAATTGATATAAATTCCGAATAAATGATATTCAAAATAATAAAATAAATATAATTTGATATAATTAAGGTCATATAAAAAAAATTTAGTTGAATTTGAAATGTTAGGGATGTGTTAATATATTTTTTATAAGATATAAAACTTTTATGATATTTTTACAAAATCAAATAATCAATAATAACAAAATTGACACTAATGATGTTTTATAAATGTAATATTTTATTAAATTATTTAAAAATCATATAAAAATTAAATAAGAAAAGGAGGATAATATATGGTCTAAGCTATCATAAATTTACCAATCTTGTTCCAATTTACACTTTATATGTAAAATAAGTACATTATATTGAAATTTAAACATGTTTAGTATAGTTAAAATTAAAATAAGATAACTAATGGTTAATAAAAAGATAAGGATTAAAATTACATCATAACAACACTAAAATTTAATTTTTGATGACATTAAAAACATAACTCATTTTATATTAGAAACAAATTAACTTTGATGTATTTTTAATTAAATGTATTTTATTACAAATTAATCTTTTGAGAAACTCTGAATGTTCACCCACCTCAATTGTAAAAGAGAACATCCTCCCTCAATTCATGATAGCACAATAATAAATATATCTTGATCAAACACTGCCCATTTAAATTCTAAACATCCCTATAAAAATTATATATGAAATATTCTTCCCAAACTACCAACTCTAGAGTCTTTTATGTGAGATCTAAAGGATCTGTTCTAAAGAAGAGGTAATCCCTCTAACTGATCATTCTGTTTTTCAACTCTTCTATACATACACTAAAAATATAATATATGTCATAAAATAATAAGTAAATATGATAAAATTATATTATTATTATTAACACGCCATTATAAATTATTTTTTCCACAAAACAAAAAATGAAAGTATCACTCATGCGTACATACAACTTACTGTCTCCACGAAGCGATGCAATTAATTTTACATCACCATATTTCATGGTTGGTAATTATGATGGGTTTAATATTTATATATCATATTTATGACATAGTTATACTTCTATGGTTACAATATCATGTCTATGTTTTTACAACCTAATATTTTGAGAAAATGATAATGTCGCTCGTGTGTACGTATGGCTTACCATCTCCACGATGTGATGTGATTATTCATTCCCTTGTATTTTACAATAATCATAATAAGTGTAAAATTTACAAATATTTGTTATAAATATATCATAATAAAGATTTTTTAAATATAATATATCATATACTTTCTTTTATTTTAACGCGACAAGAAAATGAAAATGACGTTCATTCATACAAACGGCCTACCGTTTCCATAAATGGTGTATTTAATTTTCTATCTCTAACTATTACGAATAACAAATGATGAATATATAATAAATTTTCATATGATATTAATATCATTATATAATTCTATATATGATGAAATCATTATCTATGTAAGATATCTAATGATACAAAAGTCAAAAAAAATGAATGAAAAATAAAGTGGTTATTTCCCAAGACATAACATTTACATTTAACATAATTAAGTACATAAAATAATTTTAAATGTAAATTAAAAATGTTAGTGATATTATAAAAGTTTTGGATTGAATTTATCATGGTGTTTGAATATTTTTAAATATACAATTATTTAATATTATCAAAATTAACATAAATGATAATTTAAAATAAATAATATTTTACTAAATGATATAAAATTGAAAAAAAAAATATAAAATTAATTAAAATAACTAGAATAAGGTTAGATATGTAATAAATTATATATTTAGTATGATATTAGTATTTTATAGTAAATATATTAACCTTGAAGAGTAAAAAATCCAAGTTGTCATGGTAAGAGTTAGGGCATTTAACTAACGGTTAAATCCAAATGATAAAGTTAATATTATTACCTAAACACATATAAAAATAATTGGTTTAGATTATGTAAACCCATTCTCATATTATATTCAGAATAAATAAATTTGTTTCTATTTTAAATCAAAAATCAAGTTATATTAAATAAATATTTTTAGGGTTTCTGAAAGTGCCCCTCTCATCTCTTATAAAAGGGAACCACTCTTTCTATTTATTCAAATATAAAAATACCATTGGATTAGAAAAATTATTCCCAAATATCCTCCCAAATTCATTACCATAACACTATAGGAATTACATTGGTCATAAATCCAACCAAAATAGTTTTTTTCTAAAAATCAAAAATAGATACCCAAAGAAGAGGTAACATTCATCAACGAACATTTTTATTTTCGTTCATCCTTGAAATCATTATATTTTTTTATTTCATGATTATATAATAACCTATGTATCCTAAATATACTATTATGTTTTTATATTATGGTTTTAATCGACACTCACACACATCTCTATCTAATGGGAAACAAACATACCATTATTGTGTACAATGAACTACCGCCTCACGAAACAATGTTGTTTGTTTTTCATTACCACCTCTCATGGTTATAAATTATGATGGAAAATTTATTTTTATATGATATATATGATTTTTAGGATATAATTATACTTATGGAATTAAAATATCATGTTTACCTTATAACCATCTAATATTTTGGAAAACTGATAATGTCACTCGTGCGTACATATGAGTTACCATCTCCACAATGAGATGTGATTATTTATTCACCTATATTAAATTTATGATTATAAGGATGAGTTTTTATGAATATATATGTTTTATATGACATAAAAATTATTCTTTAATGATAATATATCATATAATTTCTTTTCTTTTAACCAGAAAATAAAATGGAGGCAACATCAATGCGTACTTATGGCCTACCATCTCCATGAACAGAGATTCTATTTCATATATATATGTGTGTGTGTGTGTGTGTGTGTTATAAGATAATTAAAAAATATTACTAATTATATATGATATATAAGTAATTATTTACATTATGTATATAATTAAATCATGATTTATGATAGGGGTCATGAATGAAAATTCAAAATGCTTATGATAAATAAAGCGGTTATTACCTGAAAATGTTACTTCAACATTAGAATTGTTAATAAATGGGTTATATAATTTTGTAAGAAAATAATATATTTTATATATATATATATATGAATATGATTCTTGGATATAATTATAATAAAAATATATTTATTATACAGCAGTTTTTAACATGTACGAAGTTCTTCATGAATTATGTTAAGGGAATTTCATCTCAATTATTATTTCTGTGAGATACATTCAACATTAACCACTCAGATATTTTGTGTGGTGTATATAATTTCCAATTAAATGTTATATCATTAATTAAATTTATTTAATTATATTAAAATACTTAAATTGGGTTATTATTTTATTGGCTTCATGATTCTAAAGTTACTCAAGTATTAAATGATTTTTATCTCACATTTATTTCTGTGGGACACATTCATATACACTTCTAGTTTATTTTGGGTGGGGTATATAGTTACCATTAATTTATTATATGATCCTTATCGTTATTTTTGTTGTATTTATACATCTATTTTATGAAATATTTTTCATGGGGTTTACGTTTCAAAAGTTACCTAATCGTTAAGCTAAGTTTGTCAAAATTTTACTTCTTCGAGACATGGGTTATCTTATAAACCTATATTATTGTATGAGGTGTATATACTATAATTTTAAATTTTATATCATGAATATACTTATTTAAAAGATATAATATGTTTCATTTAATGTTATTATACCATATTTAGAAATTTGATCTCCATCAAAACAATTTTTTCTAAAAAAAAATAAAAGAGTGTTTTAAATATTCTATTATAAATTTTCAATGAAAAGGTCTTCAAATATGGTTAAAATAGTTTTAAATGATTAATATATATTTTTTGAAAGTCATTTTTATGGAAAAAAGTTTTAAAAATGTTTTATGATCAAAAAATGTTTTTATATGGAAATGATATTTTCGTCAGGAATTATTTCAAGTAATTTATCAAATTTATTTTTCGTATAAGATAAAATTATTTATTGTTACTTATATTTTATTGGAAATATTCATCAAACATAAAATTATTCTTCGCTCTAAGATTATTTTATTTTTATTATGGAATGATATTTATGATACACATTTCTTTTAATGTGTTATATTATGATTGAATGATATTTAAGAAGTCCATTTTAATTCATAGGTTCTAATATGGTGACTGATTTATGTTATTGTGTAACATATATGTATGGTTTTCATTATGTGATTAGTAGGGACCTATATATCCCTATAATTAATTGGGTAATTATAAATATTATATGATCACAAAGGGGACATGGAAGGTTATACCAAGCCTAAAATAAGAGGGTATAGTGGAGGGCATCCCAATCCTGGGAGGGCATCCCAAGCCTGAGGTAGGTACATGGGTGTTTGGAGAAATACAAACATGTTTCGAAGGTCTGGGACAGTATCCATGACATAGAGTTTTATATTATAATGTATATACCCCAATTATATGGCTTATTCCAATGATATACATTTATGGATTTTGATTTTGATTTTTTGATTCATATATTATGAACTACAAATCATTATGCCATGATTCGTGTTTATGATCTTTGATATGCATGGAATACTCTTATAATGACCACGATCATGTTGTTATACCATTATGTTCATGATATTCTTATGTATTTTTTTTATTTACCCTTACTGAGCATTTAAACTCACCCATTTCTTAGGTTTTCTTTCTCGAGGCAATGAAGGAAGGTTTTTAACTATAATTACGAAGAGGGAATATCTTTTTGGGAATCATTAAAGATATTCCCATGGTTTGAAATATTTTTGTTCTATTTTTCTAGAGGAACTAAATGAGATACTTATATCCTATTCATTAAAAATAGTAATATGAATAATAATAACTAATTTTTAAAATGTTTACATAAATAAAACATAATTATTATCAAATTTATAATTTTTGGTAGTCTTTATATGTTTAGAAGTACAATTTTTGTAAAGAAACTAATTTTTAAGTCCCTATATAAACAAAAATAAAATTAATTTTATACACCCTTAAAAATTAAATTTTATTAAATAAAAATAATTTGTTAATTTTTAATGTCAAAATTAACTTAGGGTTACATTTTATTATTTTTTGAAATGTTTCATTTTTATGACGAATACAGAAAAATACTGCTTTTTAGTTAAAAAAAATCTTTTTCATTTAAATAATAATTATAATTTATTTTTATTTTTATTTCAAAATTTATCCATTATAAATATATTAATCCATTTTAGGTTATTATAATCATTTTTATATTGAAATTAGATATTAAAAATTAATGAACTTTGGAATGTTCTTTTTATATTCCTTCTCCCGAATTTTATAGATTAGCATTAAACCTAAATTTTCTATTTTTTTAAAATAAATTTCAAAAAATGGATGACAATGGTTATATTAAATATGATATTTATAGCTTAATAGGATCAATTTAATATTTTTTGATATTATGAATAGTAACTTTAGAAAATTTATATTTACCATTGTTAAGGGCAAAATAGATAATTTAATGTAAAAATAATATTATAATATTATAATATTACACTAACACTTGTATTAATTTCCTCTTATAAGTGGGTTTTGACTAAAATCAACCTTATTTTATAACCATTTTAGGCCACCTGGGTAAGAATAATAAAATTATTATATTTTATTTAATGATAAGTTAAAAATTTCATACTCATGTTTTTAATTAATATAACATTTTTAATATATGATTATACATAATATAAATTATAATATAAATAATAATTTGAAAGATAAATGTTTTACCTACATCATGATAGTTTATTTATAATTTTTAGTCATAAAATAATTAATATCAACGATGACACAATGATTAAGTAGTAATTGGGTAATTAATTAAAGGATCAAAAAATGATATTGAAAGAATTAAAATAAATATTATTTGAACTAATTATGGTACTAAAATAATTTTATAGGTCAATATGATATGTTAAAATTGTGTTAAAAAGTTTTTTAAAAATTATATTCTTGTTTTAATTTTATTTAATGTCAATGATTTGAATATTGTCAAAATTTACACTAATGATATTTAAAAAAATATTTTTCAAAAAATCAATTTAAAATCCAAAAAATCATTAAAAATTTAACAATATATTTTAATATGGTCTAAAATGTCTTAACGTATCTATTTATGGAAAATTGTCTCCATATAAGTAATAATTTATACCCTCTTAATATTTAAAATGTTTTTACCATAATTAAAATTTTCATAGATTAATTAAGGGTAAATTAAAATTATAAGGTTTAAAATAAAACCAAAACAAGTCCAAATTTCATTGGATGAATATTATTAGACCCTTATCACCTTCATATGTAATTATAGTTTTTTAATGGACAATAATTCAAGAAAATAACTTTCATATTATATAAATTCATGGGTAGTTACAAAATATAACTCTCTTTTATTTAATATCATTCATGCATCCACATGAGGAATAAATCCAGATATGAATGAATCTAAATGTCAATTTTGATCTAAATGAAATTTAGTTACTTATATAATTTTATTTTTTATTTTTATAAATTATATAATAACCTTATAAGGCTCTTTATTATTAAAACGATATTTATATAAATAAGAGTAAAATGCAATAATTGAATTTAATATTATTAATTTTGATATATTTAGGATAAAATATTGTTTTTAACGAACTTTTTTTGTTCTATCATATATATTAGAGCTGTTTGAAACCATTATATTAAAAATTTTTACATTTTCCTGATGTATATAATGCCAATTTAAATGAAGAGTATCAAATTTAAAAATAATGATATTATATCGAATTAATATATTATTAAATTATTAAAAAAACACAAAAATTTATAAATAGTTTCAAATGGATATTATAAGGTCTTAAATTTCAAATCCCATTCATTTATATATCATTTTATTGATTTTGGTTCTATAATAGCCTTATTATATTTTAATATTTTGAGGATTTCCAAAAGTGCCCCTCACTTAAATTATAAAAGGGAACCCCATCCCTCACTTCTTCACATACCATTGAGAATTAAAGATCAACCATACCATGAAATATTAATATCTAAACGTCCTTAGTAGCATTATACAGGTTTTGTCTTCTCAAAATAACAACTCTACTGTCCCTATGAGGAGATCCAGAGGGATATCATCAAAGAAGAGGTAATCTTATTACCGACTCCTTCAAAATTGTTTCTTCTTCACCTTCCTCTTCATGTGTTGATTCCATTATAAAGTAAAAAATATAGTAAAAAAATATTTTAGGAATTTTTTTAATGATTATGGAATAACTGTATTCCACCTTTTATTATTCATATGAAAAAACAAAAGTATAACACATGCGTACGTAAGACTTATCGTCTCCATGTTGTGGTGTAATATGTGTTTCATCACCAAATTACATGGATGAGTATAATAAAGGATATAATAATTATATGTGATTATTATAAAATAATATTTATTCTCAAAAAAGTGTATACCATCAAATGTTTTACTTTATCATAATTAAGGCAATGGTAACATCGCTCGTTCATACGTACAACC
Organism: Viscum album; assembly: GCA_963277665.1. Taxonomy (NCBI): domain Eukaryota; kingdom Viridiplantae; phylum Streptophyta; class Magnoliopsida; order Santalales; family Viscaceae; genus Viscum; species Viscum album. The sequence continues at coordinate 1,106,200,960 of OY728126.1, forward strand.
TACCATCTCCACGATGTGATGAGATTATTATTGAATGTTAACCATTTCTAGAACGATTATAAAAATACTAATATAATGAATAAATTTTAAATAGATGACATAATAATTATAATTTTATAATATTTACAAAAATACATTCAATTTATCTTTGTTTATTCAGTATGATAAGAAAATAGAAACTATGTTCATGCATACGTATGACTTACCATCTCCATGAACGATGTATGCCATTCCATATATCTATCTTATATATATTTATATAAAAAAATATATTATATATGAATCATATTTTACATTTTTTATTTATGGAAATCATGATCAAAGTAATTAGATCAAGAATATCACATCAAATAGGTATGATAAACAAAGCGGGCATTACCTAAAACATTTAGTTAACAAGAAATTATTAATAAATGGGTAATATAATGTAAAAAATGAAACATATATGATATCATAAAAATGATTCAAGAGTAATTTAATAATATTTTTAAAACCACTATATAGGATTTTCAGACACATATGGAGAAAATCATACCAATGGTAAGGGTTAATTCCACAATCTCATTATTATCCGGATTTTTATACCAATGTATTTTTTGTGATATATTTATCTTTTGAGTCCATGGATCATAAAAATTTATTCCAAAATATTATTAAAATTATTCTAAATAAAGTTAAGATCATTTTTACCCATGTATAATTTTTTATTATACATTTTAAAAGGAATATTTTGTTTTTTTCCAAACGATGTGCTTTTTGACTTTTCTAGTAAAAGTACGTGATGATTTTTTTTAATTATACAAAATAAACGTTTTTTAAAAATTCATGAGTTTTTATTTCCCTGATGCTCCCATTACTATATTATAATTATAATTCCAAAGAAAAGGTTTTCTTTTAAAATTGAGTATCATTTCATGTAATGAAAAAAATTTCAAAGTAGAAAGGATCTTTTCCTCAAGAATTGTTTTCAGGAGTTCTCTCCAAATTAATTTCTATCTAAGATAAAATTGTTCATTTTTACATACATTTTATTAGGGATAAGATTCAAGGATTCCATTTATATTCATTATATGTATTTTTTATGTTAATTATTTAATGATATTTATGAAAGCAATTTCTTTTTTATAGGTTATTTTATAAATACATGATGTTTATGATACCCATTTCATTACAAGTGTTATGATATGATAAATGATTTATGTTTCTATAGAACACACATATATAATTTTATTGAGATATTTGTGGGACCTATATCCACCTCCAATGAATTGGGTATATATTTATATCTCATGAGATAGAGATAAAGGATCTTGTCTCCTAGGATGGTATTAGGAGTGAACATTAACTACTAAGATAGTTATGAGAGTGAACCATGACAACAATGATAGTTAAGGGACTGATCTATGACTACCAAGATAGTATGGCGAGTGATCCCACACTACTAATATTGACTTGGAAGTGATTCCTTGACTACTATGGATATAATATTATATGCTTATGTATCTAGAATAAATTCCATGTATTATTCTTATGTTATGATTTCATATATTATGTTCTTTATTTCCATATGATTCATTAGTTATGAACTTATAATATTAATTCCATGATACCTAATTATAATCTTTGACACATGGGGAATGATATTTTTTTATTATCATTTTATCATAACCATGGGCACATGATTATGTTTACATGTCTCCGTTATTTAAATTTACTAAGCATTCGATTTTTCCATTTCTCTTATGTTTTATTTTCCCTAGGTTATTAAAGAAGGATTTAGTTATGGTAACTAATCAGAAATATTAGTATGGGATATGTTTATGATCTTCCACCAAATTATAAGAATGTGTTCTATGTTCTTAAAGGCACTGAAATAATACAATCTTTGGGTGTTTGTTTGTGTAATGTATTAAGTATTATAGATAAGTGATGTAATGGTAATGTACATCAACCCTGTTTTTCTATATGTTTTACCGTTAATGATTATTTAAAACTAAAATATAAAAATCCCATCATAGTGAATAAGTAAAAAATATATATATTACACATTATAGTGAATATATATAATTGAATTTTGGTATTAATTTTTCAAATCACACATGCCCTTAGAATAACTCCTCCCACTAAAGCATGTGGATTTGACTGTTCATATTCCAACTAAAATGCATCCAAATTGTAGACATCACTGATGCATAGAATTGTTGAACTATGTACAAATAAATATTCTACCCTCATTAATATAAAACAATTTATGACTGATACTTTATATCTCAAGGATATAATTATCCTTAGTTATCATTTAACAATTAAGCGATATTCACTATGTGTTTCCTTAATTTACATTTTTATCTATAATATAATTTTAATAAAATGATTCCAAAAAATCAATTCAGGCAATTAAATAATAAAATCATGATATATTGTAACTAATATGATATCAATTCAATTAATTTATTTGACATATGGTTAGTTGTTTCGTATTTTTGAAAAATGTCTTCGAAGAAACTGTGGAATATTTTCAACTTTTATAAAAATTTTCATAGATTAACTTTTTCTACTATAAATATATTAATGTGTAATTTTAATAACAGTTCTACTATACATTTCATTGATTAATTAATACATGTTTATGATACACTCTGACAAAACCCTCTTAGTTATTTCAACATGCTACTACCAAGTGTAATCTTTACTTCAATGAATATTCCTAAAATTATTTACAGTTATCTTATATAGTATATGAATTTACCTCTAACATCACCTTAAAATTGGTCATGTTTCCATGCTAAACTAAATCTATATGATTTTTGGTATACCTTTTTTTAAGATTTATTTATCTAGAACACGAAAAAATAGTCTTTTACTATTCTTTACATTTTAGATCATGAGATACTAAAAACATATTTTTGATATATACAAGTCAACTACTATCCATTTTTATTGACTAAGAATTATTTTTCAACAACTAGGTTCAAGTATTATTTTTTTATTTATCCTTGATTAAAAATATTTTTTATTCGACATTTACAAAACTATTAATCAAGTATGAAATACGAAATATCATTTATTTCATTACATGTAATAATTTCTTATCATGTGTAAACACTAGAATAAATTTTTGGTAGTGCTAAATAAAATATAACAGTCAAATATAATCAACCCAAGAAAAATCATGAAGCCATTCACTTCTTTGTACTGGTCAAGGAGGTACCATTCTCCAGCTGTAGAGAACACATCATGATTTCATAAACGTTTTCATACCTTATTGGTACCAATATAAAAATATATGGATAACACATTGAATTTAATATAGTAGTAGTGTGTTTGAAACAATATTATAATAATGCATATATACCTAAGGTAGATGAAACTATTTTTTTCTTATTAAATTATTTTTAACTATTCTTACAACATCCTTTCATACTATATGAGAATAATATATATTACATTTTATTTATTTCTCCTAAAATAAATTATTTCATTGAAGGACATGGAAAATAAACTATTGAATTTTGTTTGGCCATGTGATTTTGAACATTTTCATTCATTCTGTTCATCATAAGGTGAATGTAAACATTTACTTAAGCATCTATATCTACTTGTTGAAGTGTATTCAAATTAGTCATACGAAACTTATCCATATTGTTCATCCAATAATACATAATGAATAAGAATAAAATCAATGGTAAGTGTGATAATACATGACTAATGGACAATTTATTATCCAAATTGAATCTCAAATTTAATAATCAATCAATGTAATCCAAAAATTTTTAGAAATCATTGATAGATACGCATATATATTCTAATTTTTACCCATAATGAGTAGTGAATGTCTCATTTATCTCATGCTTCTATTTCTCTTTTTCAAGTGATAACATATGAGATATAACGGTGTAATAATCCTTGTCCTTATTATGTATCATCAACTCCTTGGGAATAGATGATATTTTGAAAAAATGGACATATGAATCACCTTCCATATGTCTCTTGTAGTAATAATTTTCACCTTTCCTCACTTGTTGAGGTTGGGGAACATGAACTGTTGATTCAAACCCATAATAAAAAATTTATGAATGTACTAAAATGGATAAATATTTAAACTGATCATGGAAATTTATGCATGTATTAATATACCTTGAGTAAAGGAATTATTGAAGTAATAATGCCAAATGGTCATATTACTTTCCATTTTTTATAATAAAATAGGATAATATTATTAATACATTTATTTTCATTACCATATGTGAGATAATAAATTTTATTTTTTAGTCTCTCATTATATTATCAAACCCTAATATCCATGACCATTGGATTTAGAATGTGTTTTTTCATGGAAATTATATTGTAAACGATCTATATTTACATTATTTTTACCCAAATGAGGGCTTTTTCAATTACTCAAAGGTATTTAGGTAAGAAGGAATTTATTCAAATGTATTAAATCACAATGACTTGATCTTTGAGTGGAATCACGAGTCATGAAATCCAATGTTTTGATTTCCATAACACTTAAATTATAATTTAAACAATTTCTTGTTAAGGATAATGATTTGTATTTAAAATTGGTTAAGTTATCCTAGATCATTATTTGAACCCATTGTAAAATGGAATTTTCTAACAAGGGTCAAACTAACACTTCAATCTACTGGTTCTAATCTAAATCAGGTAATGGAAGGAAAAAACAACCTAATATTTTTATTCCTGGATTTTATATTTTATCTATAATTTACCCATTTTATATTATATTATGTTTTTTTTAATATTATGTTAATTTTTATTAAGTGAGTATCCAGTTCTAAAAAAATTTACACAGAATCTAGTTTATTTAAATTCTGTATGGTATGCTTCATAATTTATTTATTTTGGTGATCAAAAATAAGCATTCAAATAATAATAGTTAACCATAAATTGGAAAAAATATAATTAATTAGTTTGATATGATCAAGATCTTTTATAATGCACAATTTATCAAGAGGATGATAAATTGATCCTTCACAATTCGGGAAAACCTCCCTTAAATCAACACTACATCGAGTTACATTATTACTTTTAACATTTTATGTGACTGCTTGGTTTATTTCACCATGAATCCAACTTGGATCTCCATTACTCACATGGTAGATGCTCTCTAAATATATTATTTTACCTAAACGCAGGTAAGGGGTAATAAAGAATTGGTTATATGGGGTTTATATAAAAGAAAACACAGATTTTTGGGTCCTTATATAATAGGAGGAGGGTATGGAACACACTAAATAGTTTTAATTATATAATAATGATTAAAAAATACATTAGATAATTAATTTAAAATTTAAACCAACACATATATAGGCTGGTCTAGCTCATAATCATCCACACACACAACAGAAATTAATTTAATAAAATAATATTCATTTCAACTACTCTTAATTAAGATAAAAAATTGTACACATTAAGTAATTATCGATATTAATTATTTAATTTAGTTTTATTAATTTTCATTTAAATATTCATGGGTATTATCATCAAAAATAATTTTAAACGAATTAATATTATTTAATATTATTTAATTACACAATGTGTACTTCGAGGAAAAAAATTCACGTACCTATCCAAATAACTCAACATAGTCCATGCTATGTAATATGAACTCACCGGACATATAATGTACCAAGTGTGTCACATAATTACATTGATTAAATAGTTATTAAATAAAATACAAATACATTTAAATAACATGATGTGTAATGATTTTAATTCATGTAGAGTACACAATATGTAATGAATATACATAATATATATCTTTATTTGATATGAAAATAAACTATGAATTTATTAAAATAAATATAACATTGTGTACTTATTGGATCACATAATGGGTGATACACACATAGGGTGGCGGATCTGTGTGTATATTTAATTAATACACCATTTAACTTTCATTATTATTTAACACATATCACTAAAAAATCTCATTGATGACAAGAGTAAATTTACACATCAGATTTGTTAATAGGGTTCACCTCCTTTTATGGTTGACTATATCATGAGTGTGTGATAGTTATTATACATGAATAGATATCCCTTCTTATAACCAAAAGGAACATGAGAAATGGTGTGACATTGAACTCATATAATAATAGAAGCAACCAGTTACACTTTTATATCCGTAGAATGATCCTACTAGAATAATTATCCCTGACTAAGCTTTGATATTATACATAGACTCTACATATAATGACCATATTTCTTTTCATACACCGTAATCACATGTAGCTATTCTCAATTTTCTTTATTTGACACAACAACATATCAGTTCTCCTCTATCAAAAATTATCATCACCTCCCTTTATTAATTTCTGTTTATTTATATTCATTGTATATTATCTAAATATTATTTTTTTAAAAGTTATCAAATTTCCCTTCAATATTAGTGTCACCAATCGACTTATTCAAACTCATTTAACTTTGAGTTATTGTACTCATTTTAATCCAATTTATGAATGAAGCGAATTTTATACACATGATATTTTAAATAATATGTTGTTCTTATATATTTAATTTTTTCACAAAATCCATAAATTTTTTTAGCATTTTTATATCCTCTACATATGCATGTTTTCATGTGGTTGAGTCCTGGCAGTGTAGCTTGTAGAATAGAGCCTCATCTCAATACCCAAAAAAATCCTTGTTCAGTATTTAAAAATTTATCCCATACTAGAATCATGATCATGTTCTCTATCATGATTTTATAGCCCTGATGAACATAAAAAATTCACCATTTGATTTAATCACCCATTATATAGAACATATTTTTAAATATTATTCATATTATCCGTTGAAATGTGAAGATAACCTATCTATATAATTTAAATATTTAATCCAATTATTGAAGTGTACATATATTATATATCATATTTACCCTGACCTATCCTATATAGATTATTGTTACACTACCTCCGGAATAATGGATACACTGACAGTAGATGATGGTTACATAATGTCCAAATGATGGTTAGATATGCCAATTCATGCTTATGAAAAAGTATATGATTGTTATGTGGAAACAAAATGATAGTTACATAGAGAAATTAATTACTAAAAAACTCATATGATGGATTTATGGCACAAAAATATTGTCCACATAGAGAAATACATAATTATAGAAACAAAGATAATGGTTATGTGGATGCAGATGATGGTTATACATAACTTATACCTTTTTCATTTTCCATCATTAAATATTTAATTTATATTTTTCACTCCAACTCAACTAACCAGTTAATCAATCCTCCTAAAAAATTTCAAATAAACTCTAAACATCATCCAAAGGATATTCCATCCATGGATAGTCTCTCTACATTATTTAATAGTTGTTTAATTAGGCACAACATATAATAATAACTTCCAGAAATTCAAACATCCTCCATATTTTTTTTAAATGTTGTAGAAAGCACTTCCAGAATTTTATTTAATTATGGGGAAAACACAATCAATCATCCCGCCTAACATGCATTGATAAAAAAAATTAAACAACAAACTTAATATAAATCAACAATACCCCTTTGGATTTATTGCTACCAGTTTTCACTTATCTCCCTCTTAATGAAAATAACACCAAAGTGTACATAAGATAGCTAAAAACTATAAATTTTTCAAGAAAACTGTCATGAAATAACTATCTCAATGTCCATGTGATCTATCTCAGTATAAAAAATAAGTGTGATTAAAAATTACTACAATGTTTTCCTTCAAAACACCCATATCAATAATTTATTCATTTATTTTAATTCAATTTAGTATCCAAAAAAATATATAGATATCTTTATAACATAAATCTAAAAATATGAAAAAAAATACAATGTAAGGAGAATAGATTTCTCCTCTACAAATCAGATCATAAAAAAAGAAAAACAAAAAATATAAGTGGTAATTCAAATAATTTTCATACGTCAATGAGAGTGGGTTATCTATACTCCCATATTCAACATCAAATTCTCAAACTATTTTTTATTGTGTGAGGATGTCTAAAAATGTTAGTAAAGTGTTCTTTAGATGGAAAAAATTTAAATCTTATAATACTATATTTATCTTTTTTATTAAAAAATTGTACTTTATCTCTATGTGTTTCCACCTTGAGTGGTAACATATATTTTTTATAGGATTATAGAACATTGATTATAAAAATTATAATTAAAGGAAAAATAAATTCAATATTAAAGTCTTTCATTTGTGTCTTCATCTATATCATTTGTTTCCCTTATTGTGATGTACCCTTATATTTTTCTTTATAAGAGTTGAGTATCACCAATTTATTATTCATTGAATTATATATAACAAAAAATCTTCTAAAAAATTCCAAAAAAACGTGGGATCCTTACTATTTAGAATCGGTAAATCATATTATATTTATTTCACATTTCATCTTATATATCACCCCATAATGAAAAGTATTTGAGATGTATCTTAAGATCCTATTTGATACAAACACATTTTATTCCATAGGATTGTATTTAAATATATAACTAAGAATGAAATCCTATACAATACCACATTTTGTGGTCTTCAAATTCAAGATAATTCTAATCTAGATTATAAACTACATCTTATAAACTTCTAGTCCTCTATCATTATTACTCAGTATTGTTCTCACCTAAATTGTTATGGAAACACCTGTAGATTCTTTCATTCCAAACATTCTTAAGACTAATATAGCATATTTTACATGTGAAATAATGGTTTTTAAACAACTTAAATAAATATTAAACTCAATAAAATTTATTTCACATAACATTAAAATCTAAAATATTTCATTCATGTGATTTGATAACTTCGCAAACAAACATTCATCATTGCTAAAAAAATATGTCACTAATATACACAGTCAAAAAGAGTGTTGTGGTGTTATTTTTCTTCAAATAAAATTTACTATACACATTTAATTCCATGAAATTTATGTTCCTTCAATATTAATATAGTTTGAAATTTCATAAACATAGATATAATTTTAATCCATCAAGTTCCTTCTTTATCTTAAAAACATTTACCCCATTAATATATAGCATAATTCCCTTAGTCTATTCCATATATAATTCCTCGTAATTATCAGAAAATTTAAAATAAAAATTTATCTTCCATTTGAAATATTTTGAAACTCTTATAGATACTATGGTGAGTTGTATTATTATGGACTTTTGTCTGGTAATCAAGGCCAATGTTTCATCAAAAATAACCTATTTAATTTGTGATTATCCTTTTAATTCTAGTCAATATTTATTTCTACCTAATTTTCAATTATTATCATGTTTATTAATAAAGATCTATTTTTTCCAATCAAATTCTTATAAATGGGTCTATGAACAACTTCCCAAGTTTCACTCTTTCAAATCTCATTTAGTTCATCGTTCAAGTTTTTAACCCACTTATAATATTTAAAATTCTTTTAATAGGTTTAGGATCATATTTTGATGGAAAAATATGTCTCTAGTTATTTAGTTTTTAATTTTGGTTTTCACATGTTAATTCCAGTCACCAATTATATTTTGAATATCTACAAACTTCATTGACCTTGTACCTTCCCTTATTCACATATGAATTTCTATTTTATCACTAGTATTGAACTTTTTGGATTTTTTTTATTCTAATCATCATCTATTGAGGCATATGAATTTACTCCTACATGAATCAGTGTGAATAAAAATTATTCTATAATGGATATAAATCTATCAAAATCATCATTACCATATATCAAAAATATTTCTCTTGATTTATTATTCATTATCAAGAAAAATACATCAAAAATTTAAACAATTATTTAATATTCTTTGTTATAGAACCTATAGGAACTCCCATTCTGTATGTGACCTTGGAAAATTCCGTCTTAATGATTCTCATCAATCTTTCATCCAATTCAATATTCTTATTAATCAGTTTAGGGCTCTGAAATTCCATGAAGTGTTTAATACATGGATTTCTTTTGAACCACATGTTATAGAGATTCATGTATGAATATTTTCTTAAGGGAAGCCTATTTTGAATTATGCTTATTGATGTGATGTTCCATAACCAGTAAAACATTTAGTTTTCATGTTTTTTTATATAGTCATAGTCAAATCAACTAAATTATTTTTTTTGGCAACATCATTCTATTATAGAGTATGTGTAGAATTGAACTCATTCCTGATTCCATGTTTATTAAAATATTTATTAAAATATATATTAACATGCACACTCCCATTGTCTATTCTTCATATCATCCAAAATAAAAATGTTTGTTTCTATAAAATTATTCTAAATATTTAGAATCTATCCAATTACTATAACTTTTGTTACATGAACATTATATTTGTAATATTTTTTAGTTATAAATGAATATATAATATCGCATAACACAATCAACCCATAATTACATTATTTATAGCAATGTATTCACTTCATTATATTTTAATGGAATTTTTGGTTTGCAGTTTTATAGAATGAATTAAAAAATTTCATAAAATGCGGAACCTTTCAAAAAAAGTACATTCTTTCAGTAACATGGTGTTAGTAAGGGATATAAAAAATTTATCAAATTATTCTAGTAAAAACATGAATCCCAGTGAAAAATTTTACAAATTTCCCAATAAAACATTGAGAAAAAATGTAAAACATTTATATAAATTAAATACAAATTTTCTTGATAGAAATATATGAGAACTCATTAATAAAAATTTAAAAACCATGGACTATATTGAGGGATGTGGTAACTCATGCAAACATTTCAAACCATTCACCTTTAAAGTTTTATGAACTTTTCATTCCTCATAAAATAAACATATTTCCATAAAAATATCTTTGTTAGTATCATATAGATATCTCATGAAATAATATTCATATGTTAACTCATGTTTAACTCTTATAAAAAATAATCATGGCCCAATTAATTCTATAAGAGTATCCCACCAAATCATCTCCCCATTTTTTCCTTCAAAGACTAAATCATTACCCAATGCATTAGAGAGTTATATCAGGATCATCCATCATCATGATCTATATGGGTCTCACTTGTCATCATCTATAATTATAAATTATTATATCATGAATAAAACATTTTTAATATTTCACCATTTTATAAAAAATCCTTAATTTAACCAACAAGAAAAACAATTTCATTTTTTTCAAAATAATTAGAAATAAAATGTTTCTTTGAAAACTCTCAAAAATGAAATATCCCTAAAAGGCTAGAAATATGATATATTTTGAGAAACCATGTTATTTAGTATATTCATATTGATTATGAATAATGGTTATGATAGTGAAAAAAATAGTTCAGTTTATATATGTAAAGAAACATTATTTGTTTCTTTAGAAAATAAAGTAAAATAATCATTCAACAAAACATTTAAAAGATTCTTTTTTGAACCATTATAAATAAAATTAAATATATCATAATGTTACCTTGATAAACCTTTGAAAAATAATTAAGAAAATTCATAAAACATTTAATTAAACATGGATATATAGTTGAAAGAATATAAGATATTTAAAAAAATGGTTTAAAGGATAATATCATAGATTGAGTACCCAATCGATTACTTAATATATATTCCCTCCCATGAAATAAAATTATTTTAGTTTTAAAAAACATTCAAATAATTTTTCATTTTCATTGAATTTTCATTATACCATTTATTTTATTTCTTGCCATGATTTAATTAGATTCTAAAATTATAAAGTATTCATTCAATGTTTTTAAGGAAATTCAGTTTATAACATCAAAGTAACATTGTTGCATTGACCGTGGTCAAAGGTGTTATAATTAATTTAACTATATAATCTTAAACATGTTATATTTATCATATTTATATATTACATGCACTTTTAAAACCATCCGTATAAAGTTGTCATGATACATTAATCACATCATTTTACAGTGACGATAGCCCATATGTACACAAGCATTAATTTTTTATTTTTCTATGGGGTGGAAAAGAAATAAACTATATAATATTTTAATTTTATAGAATTATAAAGATTTTTTAAATTTCATATATATCAATTAGTTCTGTTTTTTTAAATCCTTGTATGTTACAAATTAAAAAAATAATCGCATCACTTAGTAAAGGTTATAGTCTACATGCATACGTGTGTAACGTCATCTTCTTTCAAAATATGGAAGGATAATAATTTAAGTGTTATGTTGTATTTAAATAATCTTATTTATCTTACAATTAACTTTCTATAGTGGATAAAATAAGCTAGTGAGATATGGATTTGAAATTTTTCATTTTCAATGTTAGGTAACTTTATTGTCTCTAGAAATCCAAGCCATGGTATAGCTATGAGGGTCTCACATAAATATTTCAAGGAAAAAAATTAAATAAATGAGCGCATAATTCATATCAAGGATGTGCTAATCTACAACTCATATTTGGAGAGTAATTTTTTAATTATACAAGAACAAACCCATCTAGTTCATCCACACATTCTTTATGAATCTATGTGTATGTTGATCATCAAATTCTATGTTCTATCAAGGAGCTCTGATGATTCCTTCGACCTCATGATGATTACCACGATACCTTCTATTTGATCTCTGAAAGAGATCAAATGTCAAATGATCTAAAGAGACATATCTCTATATTGTATCAAGAAAGAATAGAGGGGATATCTGAATCAATCATAATGGATTATTTATGGAAAAGATATTATCCTCTCCTTATTTAGTGGGAGAAAAAATATCGAGAAAGGGTTATCCATCCCCAATATATGCAACACCCACTTAAAAATATATAAATAAAAAATTATGAAAAAAATAATTATATCATAAGGTAATTTTATTTTCACCTCATACATGTAATATATATTAAATTTGTTCTGTTATAAAACCGAGTCCTTAAATCAACTAATAATTTTCAAAATATTAATCCAACCGTGAATATTAAAATAATATTACTTCATATAATAATTTTCCTTGTATTTACATATATATTATAAAATAAACATAAAATATAAATTCAACCCATTTATTCTATAAAAATATAATAATGAATTTATTTTTTCATAAGTGATCATTAATACTAGGACCGTACTCATACCCTTTGGTTTGGCCAACCACGTCCTTTACACCTATTCAACATAATAGGGTAGACTCTTGAATAATCTACTATATATGACCCTCTAGAACATTACCTTGATTGAAGTTAATGGAATTCATAGACTAGGACAAAATTCTTAATACCCATCAAGGAACCTAGATAGGTAAGGAATAATCATTGAAAAAAAATCTATCTTATGAACACAAACTATGTAACACAATATCTTTGTCTCATGATATCTCATAAAGGGGATACACATCTTATGTCATCATCAATTATTTCATTATATTTTGTTGATATAACTGGACAGATATACCTTATACTACCATGGACATGGATTTAATTATGGTACTAATATCATGATCAACTAGTTCTATGATATCACCTCTTTAACATGAAATCAACAAATTCTATCTTAACAATTCAACCAAGTCTATGACACCAAAGACGCACCCAATAGAAGCTACTTTACCACTACTTCAAAGTCATGGTTTATTTCCTACATCAGCATATGCGATCAGATGGTAAAAATTGATAATTATCCCAACTGATGAGGCCAATACCCATGTTCATATATAGAAACTACCAAAGACAGTAAAAACATGTGGTGTTTATTTTTGTGGGGTTATCCTCATGATCATATCTATTCGAGATCACCAAGTGAGAACTCTATAAGAAGAAGCCTCAATTTATATGTATCCCTATCTCCAAATATCAAGATATCAACTATGTCTATTCAGTATGATGTATCTAGAATATATAGAATTTTTTTAGATTAATTTCATAGTTTCTCATGGTTCACATTACAACCTAATAATTTATATAACCCTTTGATATTAAAAATAATATATAGAAATTTCCATTAAAATAGTGGATTTAGAAATATCAACACTATTATAGTAAGTGTACATATTTCATTACTCACTTTATACGTGATATGGTAATAAAGAAGTAATATTCAAGTTGAATCTAAGGTACCCACTATTACAACACTTCTAATTTCATTAGATCCAACTTTATAACAGAACATATTAGCTCTTACATGATCAGATCAGGTTTTTGCTGAGTTATTTATTTATTCATGGGCTTTTAACGTTTCCTCTCTAGGAAAATTTAGTTATCTTAGACATTAGCTCCTAAATTGAGACTTCTAATGATATGATATTCTTGGTTATATCCCTTTTTCACATTTTCAAAACATGGAATCCTATCTAGTACCAGTAGAAGAATTATAATTATTTAAATTATGATGAAACATTTCTTACTAGGTTTGATTTCATGAATTAATTAAAATCACTATGTATTATAAACATATTATTTAACAACCACGTAATCCGTAATACACACAATATTTATAGACATATCTACAATTAACTTGATTGATATTTTCATACTCTACCTTAGACTGACTATGATATTAGATTATATTAGTCTATAGTAATAATATTTTATATACACTTATAACTATTATCCCTTCCTCTCAACATACCAATAAAATTTCCTTTATAGTATCTCAAAGTATAATTGGATTGTTTTGACTGCTTCCTCTAGAGTTCTTCTATATATAATTTACATTTTCCTATTATTATGCTTATGTTGCAAATATCATTTCTTGAACAAATAATGGAATGGGTTCTTGAAACATTATTTATTTGTATGGATCTCTACTCACCAAATTGATCTCATCCTATGCATCTACATGTCTTCTTAGAGAGTTTTATGCCATGTGAAATCGGTAAAAATTCTCTCTCAAATATTTACAACATTTATTTTTCAATAAATTGTGATTATATTTACAGTTGACTAGGTCTAATAAACCTTTATATATAACTCAATAAATGCATCTCCTATAATGTCAGTTTCTACATTAAGTAAATTTTTGGGGAATTAATTTCATTCCAATATTAACTAACTATAAACCTAATATTTAACTAAGAAAATAGTGGCACTTCTACTATCCTCCTATAGAGACACGGAAAAAAATATTCCAAATTAACATTCTGTGATTTTATTTATTATCTTAATCCTAAACTACATTTTAATAACATTCACCACTTATTAGCATTTTGTGACATCAATATATCTTTCTCGTTGTGTAATATAGTCACCTTCAGTGATTTGTTATCTTGGAATCCAATGTGTAACATAATGATCATTAAAATTAACAATATCATAAAAATTTATAATGGATTTAAAAGTAATGACTTTGTATAACCAATCAATCATCTTTGGTATCAATTTTCTAAAATCTATGTAAAATATCATTTGAATACCCACCATAGTATTCAAAATAACTTGCCCCCAACACTAGGATTCATGGAATTTATTATTGAATGAACCAATAAATATTATATTAAGTACATTTTTGAAATTATTATAGGATTCATTATGCCAAATGAATAATATATCAACAAATATAGTGTGTATTAAAACCACGACTAGGGTTTTAACATTCCAACATAGTATTTGTCTCTGGAACATTCCTTTTTGTAGGCTCTTGTGGGATTTGTTCCTATGATAAGCACCTATGAATATCAATAACTAACCAAATCCCATTAAATATAGCTCTCAATGTCTCAAATAGATATTAACAATCCAATAAAGAATTATAGTCTAGAAATTGACTACCACTTTTCTATTATAAATTATTTAAATAATAACATATGATAACATTAAGATAATTAATTTATATTCACATTTTGTTTTACTTGATTAATGTATGTTTATATCTTAACAAAATATTTGCATCTAAACAGATGTTCTTATAATGGATTAATATCATACTCTAATTCATTTGATATCCATTTTTCCTGATAATTAGAATATGGTAATGTGATATCATAGTTATTCATACAGAATGTATCAAAATATAAAAGTGATTTTTTCAATACATATAAGTCTCAACATTGATTCTATTTACTTAAACCAATACTCTGATGTGTATTTGAAAATGAAAAATTAGGTTATACTCTATTCAACATTTAAATGATCAATTTTTTTATTTAAAACTCTTCATTGATCCTCTTCATTAACATCTTATCATTGATGTTGATAAGTTAATGTGCATTTAGGTACTACTCCGTGAAACATTATAATGATCAATTAGTGATTATTCGATATATTTTTCAGCCCATGAGATCAAATAAAAACATATATTATTACCATTAATATAACATACTTCACATTCACATTATTTATAAAACACTTAAATAAATATTATAAATTATATTTATCAATATATTACTCTTTTAATAGTTCACGCACTCTAGCTTTACTAATTCTGAAAGCATTGTGGCATTCCTTTATTTTTAAAGGTTTCTTTGTCCATAACTGGTTATATAGGTGTCTCAATAATAGATAAGTTATTTAACACCAAAGCGCCTAAGACAATACTTGGTATATCATTTTAGATTACATAAGTTTACTTGAGAAATAATTATCATTCCAAAATTGTGTTTAAAATTCATAAACGTTGTATTCATCAGGTTTTTCTAATGATATAAGAATTAATGACCTATTAGTTGAGTATTATTCATTCCAAAAAAATCATTAATAAACTAGAATAATTTATTCATGTCTTCAATGGACATGTGAGATAAATGATTTTGTCAATAATTAATAAAATATCAACTAAAATTAATAAATATTGGAAAATTGAAGTTGTGAACTTCTCACCAATAACTCAGAAATAACCCTTTTTCAACTGTTTTGGAGAATTGAACTTACTTCTTGTAACATTTTTATATTAATATGGTTGTTGTATGTCAATAAAAATATGATAATGGAACATTATATTTAATACCCATGATGTATGAGAGAAGCATTACTCATAATTGATTAATATACATGAAGAAGAATAGACTGATTTATTTTTCAATTCAGTTAATTGAATTTAATCTTCACTATAGTTATCTCATTACATAAGAATAAAATAACCCCATATTTGATGTAATATCTCATTAACTAAAAGGAAATTTTGAATATTTCTTTAAAATCACACATTTCATTCAAATTTTCTCCTTGTATTTAAACTTGTTCCTCATAAGAACTAAATATTAAACTTTCTTCAAGTTCTTATCTTCAGGGAAGACCTTACCCAAAATGTAATGATGCATTTTTATGCATTTAATATTCATTTTTTAATCTTAAATAAATGGGATTTTATGGGTGAAAATGACACAAGAATTGACTGTTTTGATATATCATGAACTATCTTTCAATTTTCACATATCTTGTTTTGTGATCCTCTATTTGTATCATGCTTCAATTTCTCCTCTAAATCTTCTCCAAGATGAGACAACATGTGAAATAATCTATGTATATATGTTTTATCATCATCTCACACCAAATATAAATGATAAATTTATGGAATAACCATCATATGTGTCATACCGAAGTCTCCTGTAAGAATTTTTCTTACCCTTTCTTCTAAAGGTTTCTCAACTGGTATCGAGGACACCAACACATTGAATTATTTTATATCATAGACCTTGTTTTATGCATCAATACTACTCTCAAAATATTTTTCATGTGTGGGAATTTTCATTGTCCAATAATTATCATAATTTACTTGTGGTATTACATTCCATTTTCAACAAAAAAATCAATAAGATTAATTCTATTATAATGATTACTGATTAGATATTACCAATTAATTTAATCATTGAATGTATCCCACTATTTTATCAAATTCAAGTAGCCCTCACCACTAGACATGGAATACTATGTCTTTTAACTATTTGAGTAGAAATTATTCATGAAACTTCTCTTCACAGTATAAATGCTTTGGATACACCACTAATTGGATCGTTTCATTCTTAGAATTAGAATGTCCAACCACATTAAATCATGCCTCCAAGATTTATTTAGTGAATTCCTAGTTTATAAATCATAAAATTTATTTACTCAATGCTTTCCTTTGAAGATTCAACAAGATATATGTTTCTAATTTTTTTTCACCAATAATAGATAAGTCAATTTATTACTCTCATAAGGACTTCCTGGTAGTAGGAGGGATCCTCAACATTATCTGATGAGCACCCCCTACACCCAATTTTATTAACATTTTAGTGACAAAATGTATTTAAAACATAATATATCATTGGGGGTTTTAGTTTTTTTGAAAAATATAATCCTTTCTATTAAATATTTTCATACTATGTTGTCATTCTCATAACTAAAAATGCACTAATAGAATACTTTCATCGCATCTCTATGCTTTTTTTGGTTAATTATTTTTTGTGTTTTCAATAGAAATTAAAATGCATAAAATAATGAACATTTCATTAAAAAAAATAACTGAATGGTTTTGATCATATGAATATTATTGATCCATTTAGAAATAATGAATCAATTGTGACCAAGGGGCATCATACGTGAGTCGGATCTTGACTCATATCACAACTCACCCACGGCCCAGTGTTTTCACTTCTCATATGGGGTAGCGCGTTATCTTGGAATTTTCCTTATCATGGATTTTCATCATCAACAGTATAAAATGTTCTCACACTCAAGCACGAGGGTCTTATAAAGTAAAATATACAAAAAAAAATAACAAACATTAATTCCCTTATGCATATTAAACAAAATGATGATTCATAGATAATTAATAAAACTTATTTAATATTATAATAATAGAATTTAGGTAATAAATAATTAAATAAAATAAACCTTGACATACAAGGGGTTGGTAAATGCTCAAGATCAGTCGGTGAGAGATGTAAATTGTGGTAAAATTAAAAATTAATAACTTTAAATTAAAGGGATTTAATATAAATTAATTTAATTTTTCAATTAAAATATTTTTTACTGATTTGAAAAATAATTAAATTTAATTCAAAAATAATTAATTTCCTTTATAATAAAATTATAATTATTTTTTAAAAAAATCAATAAATTAATTTTTATTTGTATTTAAAATTACTTCAGGCCTCAGAACCTCATGCAGGTTTGTTACGATATGCTTGAAAAAAAATAATGGTGCGTTCCAGGAAAGGAAAACCTTGTGCATAGATATTTTGGTCTATAAAGACAAACCCTGGCCCATTTGAGGTTGGGAAACCCCATATAATCCCATTTTGGGGTGGTACGGGTCAAATAGGTATCGTAGAATACGAGTAGAAGTCAGAATGGGTAACGGGACATAGACAAGGGAGGTCGGGTGGTCGGGACCAGCATGCATATTGATTACCTTGGGTGGTCGCAGTATCCAAAGTGGTAGTGATGGGGTTTTAGCCAATGTTGACACTAGTTTCCTGAGATGGACAGTGGATGTCAGAAACTAGTAGGATATCTCCCATGGTAGTGAGGTAGCTGGAAGCGATAGGGTTTAGTATATAAGGACAAAGTGGGGATGGTAGGAGCCATCATGGATGGTCAAATCAGTGGGTACATTGATGTCCCGGTAGGGAGTCAGCTTGTTCAGGTTGATATAGGTGGGATCCAAGGAGGTAGGCAATGTCGGGTAGCTTCCACAGCAGTGCTTTGTAGTGGATGACGTCATGGGAAATTGCAGACTCAATCATGGGAGATGTTCATATTGGTGGCATAACACAATTCTGGTAGGGTATACATTAGGATGGGGACCAATACAACATGACCAAATGGCGACGACAGGGTCAGCTAGGTAGTAAGACCCAAAGGTCATTTTTGTAATTAGGACCACCAAGAATAATCTTCAAAGGATATTTTTTATTTGATAATTTAAAAACACAAAGCCTTATATTAAAGGAATCATCCACCCACTTCCTATCAAATATATTTGTTTGGGAAATTTTTTAACATACCCTTAAATCTTATTATATATAAATTTTGCTTTTTGTGAACATATCCACTACCCCATAATTAGACATATGGTATCAGATAAATGCATAGTATATTAAAATGGGAAAAAATCAATCTCTATATATAATTTAATGTAAATTAATTTCTTATTTTCTCATAAAAATCTTATGATTTCTCTAATACCAGTTGAAAATACCCAAGAATGTAGTATAATCCAATGGTCTGAATATATAGAATTTCCAATCCTTAGAATTATGTAACTTCACCATCTTTTGTGATCTGAGCCTCAATAGAGGTCTGAAGATCTCAGATGAATATTTCAAAGAACTAAAATTAAACAAATGAGTATTTCATTCATAATGAATATGAATTCAACTATCACCCATTGTTGGTGAGAATTATTTAACGGATCTATGCCGAAACCTCTCTTGATCAACCACACAAACATCTAAAATTTTCAAAGACATCGATCATTGAATTTCTTATACTATCATAATGATATGAAGATTCATTTTATGTCATAATGATCACCAAATTTTCATCCCTTTGATCCATGAAGATGATTGAGTATAATACAACATATGAGATATTTCTTTTTCTTGGATGATGGGAGTAGAGAGAGGAGCTCTCAATATGTTGGAATGATTTTTTTTTGGAAAATATCTGAACCAATCCTTATATAGTGTGAGTTAAAATACCTTCAAAGGGTTCTATAACTCCCATATAAACAATGCACACTCAATAAAGTTTAAATTATACATTATGGAAAACTATCTACATCATAATTTCATTTATATTTTTATCATATAAATTTAATACATATTAAATATATTATGTTATAAATTGATTTATTAGATTGAATTGTAATTCCATTAAGGTTAAATGAACCTTGAATATTAAGATATCATTTATCCGTATAATATCATTCCACGTATTTACATAAATATTTTTTAATACCTTTAAAAAATAAATTCATCCTAATTATTATATACCTGAATAATAATGATTTTATTTATAAATTAGTGGTCATTAATACTTGTGAAACACTTAGTCCTTATCATGGTTCCCACTATTTCCTATTCAGCTATTCATCAGAATAGTGGAAACTCCTGAATAAGCTATTATGTGTGACCCTCTAGGTCCTTATCTTGATAGCAGTTGATTCTATTCATAAACTAAGAGAGTACTCTTTTGTCCCATCATGGGCCTTAAAGTGATACAGAATATTTATATCTACAAAAACCATCCTATAAACATGAATATTGTAATATAATCTCTTTTTATGTAATATCCCATAAAGAGAGATACACACATTGTGTCATGAACCAATCTTGATTTATTATTTTTGATACGATTGGATAGACTTACCCACAACTAAAATAGCCAAGGATTTAATAAAACTACTCCCATATGGATCAACTAGGCATGATATATTACTTCCTCAACTTGAAAGAAAGAAATTATATCTTGAACATTCAACAAATTTTATACCACTAAATGTGCACCCAACACAAGTTACCCTACAACAACCTCAATTTAATGTTATTTTCATTATATTAAAGTATGAGATAAAATTGTACACATTGATAATAATCAAAAATTAGCCTAAAAATAAAAATTTTTGTAAGAAGAAACAACGAATGAAACCAAACACAGGTGGTGTTTCTATTGTAAGTGTACATCATTCAAAACTCATTAGGCACACGATTTGATAATAATATAGTATTTTTAATGTTGTACATATGGAACACACTATTAAATAATTTATATATATTTATTTAATCAATCATTTTAACAATCCATATGACCCTGTTATTAAAAAGGAAACCCAATGCTTTATGGAGGTGGTAGTCCACAAGTATGCACGACCGACGTTTTCATTTCTAATAGGATGGAAAAGGGGATAAAAAATGGATTTACCATAATAATAATAAAATATACATATATATAATATTATTATGTTTTTATTTTAATCATGCATAGATAATATTTTTATGTGTCAGAAGAATAAATAAACTTGAAACACTCAATTAGTAATTATCACTTTTTCATAGAAAACCAACCTTGGATAGCACATTATGCCTTCTTAAGTTGGTATTCTGGTGTTAGTCCCTAAACTATTAGATGTTGGGAGGTATCTTGGAATGTTATTGGGTGATCTAAATGACTCAATTTAGTTAAATAAGTTAGGATAGTATCTTCATTTTTATAATTGAGTGGAGTGACACGATTTTAAATATTAACAATTTTAAATGTATTATATGTATTTCTAATATTCAAGTGTTTCCCAATAGAAATGTTTTCAATAAAAGTTAATTTAAGGAATAAATATACTCAAAAAATAAAAAAAAAATTAAGTTTTAGAGATATTTTATACATTATCTCTTAGTTTAATCCCTAGTTATAATTTTTAACCTTTACTGAGGTGATAATGTTTTACTAAACATACTATTCATAATGACAAAAAATATAATCAAACTTATTACCATATTTTACTAAAACTAATTCTAAATATTAAATCTATTTTACTATATTCAATTTTCATTAGAGTTAATCATTTATTTTAATATAAATATGAAACCCACAATGAAAATGGTTTTTATATAAATGTGCATTTTAAGAATTAAAATGATTTTATTCCAAAATAATGTTTAATGATTATTACCATAAAATTATTTGAATTATGTTTTGAAAAATAGTGATTTCTTAACATTAAAAACAATCCAAAATTTAATGATACTATTTAAATGGTAAAATAGAAATTAAAATTTTAATAACAATCAAAAAAATTCACTATTCACACAAAAATTAATCTTTTTAGACAAAATTATATATATAAAAATATGAAATCATTTTTATAAAATTATCATTTTAAAATAAATAAATATATATTTTAATTAAAACCATATAATACATGAAAAAAAAATATTTTAAAAAAACAGTTCCTGTTTGGATTGAAATATCATATAAACTCATTTATAAAACTGTAATCACTATGAATCCATTTAAAAAAATAATACACATAAAATTTAAGATTAATTTATTTATATAATATCCTAGGTTGTCACACTCTTACCATATTTATGAAATTTTATCCTCACAATTTAAATTATTAGATGAACAAGTGAGGGTATTTTCCCTTAAAATCTTTTTCTGATTCCCATGTTGATTCCACAATCATGTAATTCTTCCATAAAACCATATACTAATAAAAAAATTATTTCTTAATGTGTTATTTATATTATCTAGAATCTAAACTGAATTTTCTTTCATGAGATATATTCTCTTCTATCTGTACCACATTAGGGCTCAAAAAAGAGTTGTACTAGGTAGATACATCCTTAATAAATAATCACGTAATACATCATGTACTGATATAAACTCATAAGTATGGATACCCGATAAGAGAAATCCCCACCTTCACCCAAATTTTATAGGGACCAATTAAAAATGGGCTAATTTTTTTTAACAAAATTTATTATGATTTTCCAAGGAGGATATTTATGAAAAACATATTCTCTTACATCAAAAAAGATTTCCATGCATTGGTTATCTTTAAAAAATTTCATCCTACCCATAGTTTCCCTTATATTGTTATGAATCATATCTATGTTATCAACCATATCTTTTACAAAATATGGTTCTAAGAATATAATTTCATAAACCTTATCCCAACATGATGAATTTCTATAATTCTTTCCATATAATGCTTCAAAATATGACATTTTTATATTGGAATAAAAATATTAGTATAATAAAATTCTCTCAAAGAAACATATTTATCCCAACTTCCCTAATAATCCAATGATCAAGACCAAATATTATATTCCAACATTTGAATTTCTTTAACTGGCCATCCATTTGATTGATGATAAAAATCTGTCCTAGAATTTAATTCACAACCCAACAACTTCTAATGTCATTTCCAAAAAAACAGAGGTAATTATTAGATTATAATCAGATAATATAGAGGGAGGGAATCCATCTAATCTGACTCTCTCTTTTTGAAAAATATTAAAATTTGATCCAAATACATAGTATCTCAAATTGGAATAGAATGAGAATATAAATTCAAATGATCAACAATAGAAAAAACTCTTTTATTACCCCAAATTTTCTATATTAATCCTTTAATCATATCCATGGATATATATTATCATTTTTATTCATGAACTAGTAAATGCAGCAGCATCCAATTTGATAGTCTTGTCACCTCATTAACCAATTCATAAGTCCAACATTTTATTGTAAAATCAATAATATCTTTCTTAATTCACCCTGACCAATAATATTACAAAATGTCTTTCTACATCTTAGTACTACCGGGTTGAACAAAAAACAAATACCCATAAGCTTCACTCAACAAAAACTTCTTGAAATAGATATCACATGGAAAAAAACCTCTTCTAAAATCTCACAACAATTTTATTTTCAATATTAAATTCAGGAAATTGTCCTTCTTTACCAATTCTAAAATTTCATAAAACCCAAGATGTTCTATATGAGAATGCTTAATTTTATCTAGAAAAGGTAACTAAGTAAACACTAAAACCAAAATTGAAGAATTTTTGCATGAAAAATTTCTAGGAAAACATTCATAAAATCATTAGCCAAATCATTATGTATCTAAACATAATATGGTTAATGATACATTAACATTTCAAAAAAAGGTATAGAATACCCTATTTTATTCACCTGGATGATAATGAGTTTAGAAACTATAATCCTTTATCAGTTCCAAAAAACATCTTGGCATCATGTTCAATTCTTTATTAGTTAATATATACATTAAAATTATATTGACTTTTTATATTTCAAATATTACCCCATCTAAATGTCCCAATAACTTTTTAAAGAAAAAACTTCCTGGAAATCATTATTGTGGTTTTGGAATTTAATAGTGATAGCTTAAAACAATGATATCTATGCTAGAAAAAGCACTAATAAAGGGGGGTTTTATCCATGATAATTAAAAACACCAATAAAGGGGTTAAATTTATCAAAACTAATTTAAAATCAAGGATAAATTTGGTTCTTTATCAATTTAAAAAAATTGGTAAAATGTGGTCCTTTATAAGCGCTAAAAAAGCACTGATAAAGGGGGGTCCTTTATGAGTGCTTTTTTAATAGTTCTGATAAAAACTTCCCTTTATCATTTATTTTTTTCTATAACTCGTAAAGGGTATATTTAATGAAAAAAATTACTTCATTAATATAATATATTTATATATAATTATATTTATATTGAAATACATATGTATATATTTTTAAAATATAATTTAGATAAATCTAATAATGGAGTTACATTTAATATGTAAGATATTATTGAGAAAAATCTTCTATAAAATAATCAAAAAGTAATATTAATTAATAGTTTTATAGTTTATATCCATTAATTGTAATTTAATAAGAATTTGAAAACATAAAAATTAAATGAATTTTTGAATGTTCTATGATATGTTGAAAACATGACTTGAACATCAAATGACCATAACTTTTTGTGTGTCTGTTTTGACTCAACAAGATATGAAATCAATTCCAGCAAAGCCATATATTCCTTGGTGACTAAAGGAACCTTGACCACTTTATTTATGCAAGAAGGACGTGAAGCCCTCTAAACTGAGTTTTTTTGTTGGGATTCCCTATTCTGTTAATATTTGATATTATTTTCACGTCGTTTAATAGATTAATATTGTTTGTTTTAAGTATGCACTAAATTTATTCTTGGAGCTTACATTCATATATTTATATATATATTGGTTTTTCAATTTTATCATTTTTTAAAATTTAGTTTTATTTATAATTAAATATATAAATATTTTATTATATTTAATTATAAGAAATAAATTCATTAAATACATATCTAAAATTATTTAAATAAAAATATCATTTTTAAATATATAAATCAATTTGAAATGACTATGAATTATCATTCTATTTTAATTTAAAAAGTATTCATATTATTTACCTTATAAAAATGCATTAATATTTATATATATACCTATATATGTAATGATTATATATAAACATGTGTGTGTCAATAAATAAATACATATTTATATTCATATTCTAGTATATATAAATATATATATCTAAATATTTTTATATGTATGTCATAAATATAAATGTGCAGGTGTGTGTAGAAATATGTATGTATGTGTATGTGTATCAATATTATGTATATAAAACATATGTAAATATATTTTTATAGATATATCATTAACATTAAATATAAAATATAAATGTATTTACATTAAATATTTATAAATTTGTTAGAAAAATTTGATATTTAAATACACAATTACAATATGATTTGAATAAAAATACATGTAAATTTATAAAGATATTAATATATATGTCATGTATAAAATTTATATAACATTATATAAACACATTTTAAAAATATAATTATAAAAATATATAAATCATATGAAATTAATTATTATTTATTTTATTTAAAACAATATCTGACCCATTTTATACATTTTTAAAAAGTATGAATATATATATATAAACTAATTCAAATATATATAAGATGTTTATATATAAATATGTGTGGGAATTAATTAACACACACATATTTATATTTTAATATATATAAATGAATATTAATATATAATATATTTAAATAAATATAAGTCAATTTATATATATATCACACATTTAAATATATATGAATAAATATAAATATTGTAAAATACAAAAAACAATCATGATGGAGTAGTAAAGAGAATCTAGTCACATAAGGGAGTTCAATGGATCAAATCAAGGAACGAATAGATATTTTGGGGAGCATTTTAACACTGAGGAAGGGGTGGGGTGCGTGAAGGCGGTTGGGAGTTGAAAGCACTGAAAAAGGGGGCTTTTAGTGTTGATAATGTGGGATGATAACTTTGCATGAACATAATAATTATTTTCAAATTTTTTATAGTGGTAAAAACGAACAGATAATGGGTGGCTTTATTAGTGTTTTCAACTTCTATTTAAGGCCCCATTTATTAGTTCTAAAAAAAGTTCTATTAAAGTAAAACATTATATATGCTAAAAATTTGTTTATAAATCCACCGTTTATCAGTGCTAAAAAATCACCCATAAATGGTGCCTTTTGAAACAATATTGTATCCCTGTTAATAGTTGACTTTTTACATTGGGTGTAATATCAGTGCTTTTTAAGGATCGATAAAACCCTTTTACTAGAAATTTAAAGGCCCAATTTTCAGTAGTGAAGCACGTGATGATCTGTATGGTAATTCGTCTCATTCAGTATTAATGAACATGGAGCGTATGTAATCATCCAATGATCTTATATAAAAATTCAAGTACCTTCAAATAATAATCGATATAAATAAAAAATCCATAGTTTTATATTTTTATTCCTAACATAGTAGAATTTACCAATGTTATTTTAAATTCCAAAAAAATAATCACATTCCTTTTTCTGGATGAATTTTACTCATTTCCCTATTAACTTAGCAATTGAGATAGATAACCAAGAAAATATTTCAACAAACCGTCGGAATTTACCTGCTGATCCATGAAAACATTGAATTTCAATTACATTTGTGGGTATTGGACACTTTTACACCATTTTATAATTAATAGGATCCACAACTATTCCATCTTTAAAATCAATATGCATAAGGAAGGAAACCCATTGCGACAAAAATTCACTTTTATTGAATTTTCAATAAATCTTATTCTCTATTGAATTATAAAAAACAATCCTTATGGATTTATATTGTTCTTCATAAAATTTTGAATAAAATATAATTTCATTAAGGAAATAAATAGAAAATGTATCCCAATACTCATGAAAAAATATCTATATAAGATCCCAAAATATTGTAGGTTCATTCATTTACCCAAATGGGATAACTATAAACTCATAATTCTTATATGTACTATAAATAACTATCCTTATATTTTCTTCATCATTATCTTTCATATTTTGATTCCTAGACATGTGATCAACCCTTAAAAAATACTAAGCACCCAGAACCTAATGAAATATGTCATCAATATTAGTAAATATATACTTGCTATTAATATAGATGTTATTGAGTGACCTATAATCTATTAAAATCCTCATGAAACCATCCTTGATTTTAAAAAATAGTACACGCGACCCCAATGATGAAGTTTTAGGGAAGTGGAACATCTATCAACAAACTTTTGGAACTTCATTTCCAATTCCAATAGTTCTACTAGATCCATTTGATAAGGTAGTTTTGAAATTTTTGTATAATCAGAAACTATGTATATAATAAATTGATTCTTGGGATCAGGAATAAAACTAGAAAAATCATCATGAAATAGATACAAATATTCATTTACTATGGAAACATAACTAATTTTCATATTTCTTTATTTTAAAAATTATGTGAAAGATAACATTCATTCCAATATTTTTTCAATTTCTTAGCTTCCGGATTCGATATTAAATGTATGAATGAATTCTTATATAAAAACTAAATCCCATTCATAAAATAACCACTTCATCTCTACAACCAATATTAGATTGAAAAACTGAAAGTCAATCCATTCATAGAATAACATCAAACTCTATAATAGGCAATATAAGAAGCATTTTAGAATGAAATATTCTATTGATTATAACATATAGATTTTTATAAAATAATTTTGGCCTTTATACTACCATTATGTGTTTTTACCATGATTTATGAATTCATTTTATGAGATGGTATTTCCATTTTACTTGAAAATTTTTCATATGTAAAATAATATTTAGATCGCAAGCTAGAAGATACGTTTTCATAACCTGAATAAACTTGTAATATACCTTTCACTTCTTCATTTTAGGGTCTCATATCTATCGTAGTACTATAAAAATACTTTTATATTCCTTTATATTTATTATATTGATGATTCCCATATTGAATAACTAAATTTATACATTAATTAGCATACTGCACTAAATCAGTAAAATTAAAACAACTTTCTACTGGAGGGATATCTATTTTCTCATTAGTTTCTTGATCAAAACAATTTTTCTTGTATTCACGAGCCATATGACTGAGCATATCATATTAGTAAAACTTCATAGATCCTATCATATGATCATTGAAATTTATTTTACAGCATTTTAAATATTTTGGGGGTTTACCACCATATTTATGATTAAATTATTCTCCAATTATTTCCATCTAGACAAATTTTTAGCATTTGTTGGCATGAATTATATAATGTTGTTAATATCCATATAAACATTCTCTGGAAAACAAAAAACATTTTCATAACATTTAAATTCATTAAAGGATAACTGTCTATGCAAACTTTGTTCCAGATATGTGTAAAATCTAAAATTTACTCTCATGGTCTGTAATAAAATCCAGTGCAGAACTAGCAAGTATAGAATAATTTTAATTATAATAATCTACTATGTTTTATTCCTTTTACTTCAACTCCAAAAATTGTTTTTATATTATTATTTAATGTACATTAGTAAAACACTTCTCCAGAATGTGATATTTAAATATTTTCCACTTTAGAGAATAAATCTCACAAATTTCATTATTATACTTAATTTTATACCACCATCAATTTACATCACCAAAAAAATGATAAATATCAATATTTTCATTTTTATGTTCCATAAATCCCAAAACATCAAATATCTTCTCCAATACATTTACTTATCCTTCAAATTTCACTGGTCATGAAGATACATAGAACTTTATAAAATGATTTTTTTAAAAATGCTTCAATATAAAAAAGTTCCTCTGTAGCTAATTTCTCCACTATATATCATGGGTTCAATCAATAATATACCACTTCAACTAAGTTAAAAATATAATAATATACTCTTTTATAACCATTCATGGTTAGTAATTAATACATTTATTATATCCTTCGTGCATTCCTACTTTAGCTACCTTGTTTCCCCTATAGAAAACTATTCTAAACAGAAATTTATTATATCATGAAACATAGAAATCATTAAAATCTATATATTTAAAATATAAAAATATATATTAATCTGTTAAGGGATAATTTTAACATTAACTTATCTATTAAAGGTATCTAAAACGTTCCAATGTTACAAACATTAATGTCGTGTAGCATAATCGAGCCATAATTACATGATTAATAAAAATGGTTTAAATTTAATAAATTTGTATAATATGTTTATTTTATTGTTTTATGGAATTATGTAATACATTATATAAAAAATTGGACACTTTACTACAATGTACATTTATTCCACAAAATAATAATTAAAATTTAAACTCATGTTTTAGTCAATTCACTTTCTCTTCATTTCTAACAAGTCACCACAACGGGAATCATGACCTTCCAAAGAATTATACTCATTCTTAGATATAATGAAATAATATTAAAAAATTTGTATGAGAAAAATATCTCATTAAGGGATATAAAAAAATAGACTTTCATTATTCCAATGAAAACATGAAAACCCATCAAAGTGTTATCCTTTTACCCAATAATTTTTTTACACATAAATAAAACATTTACACATATAAAAACCAAAATTTTCTCAAATAAAAAATTTTATAACCCATTATTATTTATAGTTAAACCATGAAGTCTTATTGAGGCATGTGGTAATGCATGACATAATTTCAAACCCTTCACCTTTAAAAATGCATAAACATTCCTCACCACATAAAATAAGACTATTTTCATAAAAATTTAATTTCTGAATGAATCATATAGGCTTCTTGAATAATTATATTCATATCCCTTATTTACTCATGGTTAATCTATGTTAGAAATAACTATGTCCCAATCAACTCTATAGGAATAATGAACCCAGTTATCTACCTCAATTTTTTCATATGAAGACTA
This sequence comes from Viscum album, assembly GCA_963277665.1. Taxonomy (NCBI): domain Eukaryota; kingdom Viridiplantae; phylum Streptophyta; class Magnoliopsida; order Santalales; family Viscaceae; genus Viscum; species Viscum album. The sequence goes on from OY728126.1 coordinate 1,106,231,628, forward strand.
ACACGTTTTCTATTGAACAAGATATATATATCAATATCAACAATTGTCATGAGTTGTATCAGGATCACAAATCAACATATATAGTTCTAAATTACCGTATCATAAACAAAAATATTTAAATATGAATCTTTTTCATCACAAAACCTCATTGAAAACCATAAGAAAACTCGTTCCCTTTTCATACAATATTAAAGAAAAATATCATTCTTCATTGAAAACTCTAAAAATTTAAAATTTACCAAAATAAAATGAATGGGATATATTTTTAAAATACATGTCAACTTTTATATCAATCCTCATAAAAATAAAATTTATGATGGTGGGAAAATTCATTAAATTTATTGAAATTAAAAAATAAATTATTTATGCACTTTAGAAATGAATGACAAAAACAACTCATATATAAAAAATTAAAAAGAATTATTTTTAATCTTTTGTAAATAAATTAAAATATAATTTAAAATTAAAATTAGAAAACTTTTTATCAAAAATAATATCATTTTATATATATTTAAAAGAACATGGGTATAGAAGAGAAATATTTTAAAACATGCAAAATAATGTTTTAAAGGAAATTCCATTACCTCAAGTTCAGACACGTTTCATTCTTATGTACACCATCCTATGTAATAAAATTATATTATTTTAATACATTATTAATAAAACTTTTCATGTCCATTACAATATAATTATTTTTAATGTTTTTGTTACAATTTTTATTTAGTTACTAAAATGGTTAAGTTTATGTTCGATGTTTTTGATGACAATCCTTTATATCCTTGAAATAACCTTGGTACATAGACCGTTGTCAAAGTGGATAAAATTAAATTATCTAAAAATCCTTAAATTTTCATATTTATCATATATATAGCTTATATATACTTAAAAAATTAACCATTTAGGGTGATAATAGAAAATGAACCATGTTGTTTAGTAGAAATGATAGTATGTACATACACATGAATCGAATTTACATTTTTCTACTAGGTGGGAAGGAAATAAATTTGATAATATTTTACTTTCCTAGAATCATAAATATGTTTTATATGTCATATTTGTTCATTAGATCCATCCTTATGACCATTATTGTAATGTGAAAATGAAAGATTAATCACATTATTTTGTGCAGGTGGTAGTCCATATGTATACACTAGTGATATTATCATTTTAATAAATATTGGAGGATAATAATTAAATAAATAAATTATCTTTAAAAAATCATTACTTTGTTAAAAATATTATATATATTAATTTTATACAGTAGTCAAACAATCCACACGATCAAGTGATGATAAATGAAACAGAAAAAATTATTGGATCTGGTAGTCCTCTAAGAACTCATTTATTTATAAAGTGGAAATATATAGTGAAGAACTCAATAATAAAAGGAGGAAAGTGATTATTTTAGGTTATAATTTTTGAATATTTAATAATTACTATTTTTACCTAAGCCCATAGAGACAAGATATACATGTCAAATGAAGGGATTTAAAGGGAGATTTTTTGAAACCCTTCTGCCCAAACCTTCTCCTATCACACCTATAAAGACTTAGATTTCAGATGGGATACATGGAGGAATGATTGTATTATTTTCTTGTAGGAGGCCATCCTAAACTATTAAAATTTTATTAACACTTTTAGTACCTTATTAATGATGATTCAGAGAAGGTCTTCCCCATTGAATGGTAATTTTAACCATTGAAATAATATAATAGGTTAAATATCATAAATAATGGTTTTGTTATGTGAAAGGGTGTATCAAATTGTCTGGGATAATTTTAGTCTATTTGTGATTACACTTAATCCTTTAATGTGTCTTTTAAAATGTAAAATATATATTTTTAGTGGTCGAAATGTATGCGTGAGCGTATTTTTATTTTCCAAAAGGATGTAAAATAGGATAAAAAAGGTTTGTACAATAATCATAATAACATTTTAGTATATTTAAGAAACTATTGTGATCATTTAATCTTGATTAAAGAATATTTTAAGGATGTATAAGATTAAATAAACTTTAAATATTCAATAAATAATAATACCTCTTGTTTGAAAAACCTCCCTTCGCCTACACTGTATTCCTTAATATATTGGCCTTTTGGTGATACTAGGACATCTTAGATGTGGGGAGGATTTAGGAAATATTTTTGGATAGCTATTGGTCTATATAAATTTATTAATCTGTGCGAATAAGTGAAGATATTGGGTCACATTTTATAAGTGTGGGGAGTATCATACATGTAAATGCTTAATCCTTTTATATATAGTGTGTATTTCTCATAGGAAAGGAGAACCAAATGATAATTTTTCAAATCTAAGAAAGTCTAATGTAAGAATACACTAAACCAATAATATTTAAAAATTATTTATTGATATTTAATAACTTATCACTTAGTTTAACCATTCATAACCCCTTTGAACCTTTATTGGGGAGACAAAGTTTTACGAAGGTTACTATTCATGATGACCGAAAATAAAATTGACCTTATTACAAAATTTTAACAACATGATTAAAAACATGAAATCCAATTTAAAATATCCAATTCACAAAAGTGTGAAAATTTATTTTAATATAAATACACAAACTTTAACGAAAACAATTTTCATAAAAATGTTCCATTTAAGAACAAAAATTATTTTAATCCAAAATGATGTGAAATTATAAATAATATATAATTAATGGGATTTTTAAGGGATGTAATTTAACTTTAAAACATATCCAAAAAATATGATACAATCTAAATTTTTGAAATAAAATGATGATTTTAGTTAAAGTGAGCACTTTTATTAATATTCTACATAAAATTAATCTTTTAAGAAAAATCACAAATATTCACCCTATGATTAATTTTATATGATTAATCAAAAATATAAATTCCTTTTTATCAAATTCTTATTTAAAAATTTATAAAAAACATTTTTAATTAAAACAATGTTATACATCGAACAACAATGTTGTTAAATTAAACTATTCCCTTTACGATTGAGAAATTATATAAAGTAATTTCTAAAACTATAAAGATTTTGAATCCATAAAAATTAATAGTTTTAAATTATAGTAATGATTTATTACTACTATTATCTATGTTTTCAAAAAAATTATAAATATTATTTCTCTACATATAAATATCTTTATTATTGGTCCACACACATCTGAGGGAATCAGCTTAAGTGGTTTAATGTTTGAATACCTCTTCCCTTGTTAGTTATGTTTAAAAAATTTACTCTTTTAATAGTATTTAAAGTAGTTTAAATATCTAATTTTATCAATGGAATATTTCTTACAGCATCATCAATGATTAGATTTTTTATTTTTCATTGGACAATATGACCATGTCTTCTATAACAGATACTATTCTCAAGTTATTAACTTATGAAACAACATGTACCTTCTTACCCAACATGAAAAAAAAATTAGGGTTCTAAAACCAATAGAAAAATATTTCTATCCATTATTCACTTGAAAAAAAACACCAATTTTCGCTAAATATAACTCATTTCTAGCATCAAATAGTTCTGGTATAATCACTAAATTATTCTTTAGTCCATCAAAAAACAACACACTATCAAGATTGATTTAATTTTTACCAATACATTCTACTCCATCACATTAGATCAATAGTGATATATCATTTTGAAATGTAATAGTTCAGACTATATAATTATGAACTTTTTTAGTCTATACATATCAATTATCATTGTTGGCACCGAAATATGCATGTTACAAGAGAAGTTGAAGAATGAATGGCCTGTTTGGGGAAAATCATATCCTAAACTCCTCAAAGATCCTTATATGTGTCTCTTTAATAAAGATCCCAACATTTATGGATTGGGGAGCTTGTGATGATCCTTGCATAAAAAGGGTTGACAACCATCTCAAAGAAACGTCAATCTAGAGTCAGATAGAGCTTCAAAAAACATTCAAAGGTATAATGAGAATCTATGTGCAATGACATTCAGACAGGTGTATCTCAAACACTCATGAATCTCATATCGGTTTGCAACATCCTCCAATATTCATGAATCCCCTTTCCTGTAAATAACCTCGTCTGTCTATTTTATTAGATAAAATCGACATACATTTGACATTCGAGATAGCTATGTTTCCAAGAACCCCCCAAGCACCATGAATAAATGAGAAGATTGATCTACTATGATATCCAATCATCTGGAAACCACCACCCTTGTGTTTTTGGGAGCCTCCAAATAAAGTGTAGATACCTTTCATGATGTCCCAATCCCTTCATGAAAGAATTATTCCCTCTAATTTACTTGAGGTTTTGTGAATCATTCATCCTTGGTGAAGCACCCCTATGAATCAAGACTTCACTATAAGGTAGTGTTAACCTATTTTGTAAAGAATACTACTTCGCAAATAGCGTGACCTCTATGAGGACCCCAAAAAATTTCATGAACGTCATTTAAAAACCTACAACATTATCAAATCAATTATACTGTGATTATCTATGTTTCCTCTCTTATAATGACACCCCTTCAGGAAGGTTGAGTTCGTAGGACCCCCATTCCAATCCAATAACAGTTCATCTACACCTCTATTCTCCATGTGACTGGTTCCACCACCTATTGTAACATCTCACCTCACTTTATGTTCATATTGTGCCTCCCAAATTTCTTTTTTTTAATAATAGGTGATATAATTCCTTTTTTTCAATAATGTGGACTCCAACATAGACCTCATGATTGGCCACTCCTCCACTACTGTTCCAATGACATTCCCCACACAACGGTTCTGGATCAGTGGTAACATAAGACCTAGGGGTGAGTAGTGAGTCCACCCACATCTGAGCTACATAAAATAAAACTTCCTAGTCTTAGATACTAGTCGTATGATGCTAAAATGTATGACATCATCCTCAGCGCATAACATAAAATAGTATCCTTACACTCTGTGACAAACAAAGGATACCCCATTTATAATCATCATTTTATTCCACCCTCTTCCCCACCATAGGATATGATCCATCGAAGGAGGGAATAATCTATTCATATACCCCATACCATTCATCCAAGAGTGATCCTCTTGCAACCAAACACTATAACACATAACCACACACTATCCCTCATCGAATCTTCTTTTTCAACACAAGCATCCTTACCGCATGATGCTAAACTGCATGGAGCAGTCCTATCACACAACCATAAACTAAAAAATATAACTCTATTTATTTTGATCCCTATATTATTAATTGGTTATATATGACACCTCTATGAGGTTCAATCCTTACATTGGTAAACAATCTAGCTGTGACATCTTCTACCCTATGGACACACCTCTTGGATTTGCCTCCACCAAGTGTTATGATCCACAAATTTGTATGCGCCTCCATGGGGTGTTTTAATCTATCATTAAAACACTAAGGTGTGACATCATCCCTACTAGGGATGTACATCCTTCATTCCCCTCGATGGGGAATTCAGATCTAGTTTTCCTATATCCATATGATCTAACACTCATGCACTAATTAATCTCTACCAAACACCACAATCCATCTCTATAGGACGTAGATCTTGTGCCCAGACCCAAAACACCTAGCTAGTGGAATAATCATCGGATTCTTAAGGTAAAACTACATTGATGATATATATCATTCATGTTAATTTCCCCATGATCTATGCATGATTAATATGGTTTTGGGCATAACAAACATCATATGAGATTCCTTCCCAAGAGGGTGATTACAAGTAGCCAATGTGCACAATGTCTATACATTCCCAGAGATCCCCAATGTGAGTAAACTTATGATCTATGGTTACAGCCCTATCAAGGCATAAGTAGTGTAATTATCCAAAATCCACATATATATATATATGAAACTTGTAATGAATTCCATGAACATGATTAAAATATATGATGGATACTTGTAGTAGTTAACGAGTTCCAAAGAGGATTCAAGAAAATAAAGAAATGACATACAATAATCCCATTTCAATAAAGGATAACACATCCCTGATGAAAGGGATGAAATCCACCCCCCTTTTGAAGGTAATAATGTTTGAAAATAGAACAATAGTACACACATTTATTTTTGTAGAAGGAGGCCTCAGTGAATGAATCAGAAAGAGAAAAGGTGAAATACACATTTAACTCTTCTCCTTCATCCATGGGGACTTGTAATGTTGGACACCAGATCTGGGATTGAACTAAGATGTTTATGGAATATATAATCATCAAAAAAAATTATACCTACATGAAACTCTTTTAATCCAACAATGGGGACTAGTAATATTGGACACCAAATTTGGGATTGAACTCAGATGTTGATGGCATCGAGATCCACCACAAAATGGTGAAACTGATGTGATACGCTTTTCCTTCAACCATGTGGACCATACATGTTTGACACTATTTTTAGGATTTGTCTTAGAGGTTTCCAATATCTGGATTAACTAATAAATATAGAACCCTAAATGAAACTATTTTCCTTTAACCATGGGGACTAGAAATGTTGGATACTAGTTTTGGGATTGGAATCAGTTGTTGTTGGAATCAGGCTTCACTAATAAATAGTGAATCTGATGTAAATATATTTTCCCTCAACCATGAAGACTAGAAGTGTTATAGAAACCCTCATATTATCATGTCACTAGATTTAAAAATTCAAAGAAGGACCCTCAATGAAAATGGTGGTCACATTATGGAACTCACCATTTAATAATGGGAGTTATCATTGGGAATATTCAGTCTATGATATTGTCATTATGAACCCTTGGCCCTATTTGGAAGATTGGGTGAAGTTGGGGCATTTGGATTCATGTACCATGTACTTATACTTATGGTAGAAATCACCTAATGTACATGATCCATCATATAGGAAATAAGAAACCATGTTCCCAAAGGTGATGGGGAAGCAAAAGGTTGATGAGGAAATCACACACTATTGTGCTTCCTTGATGAATTTTTACCTGCCTTCGACAATTGGGTGCCCATGCTCCGTATCACCCTCTCAGATCATCCATTGGAGATTGATTGATTCCATTGGGATCTGTTTTTAGTATAACTGGTTCATTGACACCTGGGATATGTCCCACCAATACCTAGTGGTATAAAGTATTCACCAACCACCACCCCTAAGGGCCACGGAGGGGACCCCCCCCCCCCAAATTCCAATGGAAAAAAATATTTTGGTGTATATCCCTAGATCATTCTAATGAATCATTCCTCAATTCCTAGAAGGTGGGAGATGTTTGAGTTGTGTAGGATTCAGAAAAAACATGGGACCCACCATGGAGGTATGCCATTAGGCCTCACCAATGCTAGTATTGACCAGAACCACCTGCTGAATGCAAGAAAACAACGCCCATGCTCTTCCATCCCTGGAACAAAGAACCTAGCACCATAATCGAGGGTCAGATCATGATGTTTTCAAGAAAGGGGAATATTCAACATCTGTTTTGGGCCCTTCCACCATTGAATGATCTCATTATATTTCTATAGAAGGTGAAAAAAGACCTATCATCGCCTAATTGTGAATGAGCCCCTAGTCACCTCATAGAAAATATGGTTTGAATCATTCAATCATTGTCACCACTGATAAATGTTATTGGATGACTCATAATGAGGGGACTCACTATGGAGGTCCTCTAGAACCCATCATCATCCCGAGAAAATTTCATCCTTGATCTTTCAACAATCAGTATAGGATTCTCTCCCATGCCACTATCTTACAATGTGGTGGTACTCACAAATTTGTTGATAATTAAAGAGGAGCTCCTCCCTACTCCACCATCATCCAAAAATGAGGTCCTCCCTACAACATTGGAAATTAGGTAAAAGGTTTTCGCCACTTCAGAACCATCCATAGAAGAGGTCATCCTCGATTCATCATTAATCAGGGATGGGGTCGTCTTCTCTATTTTGATCACTAGTATAGATTCCCTTCCATTAATCATGCCTCTTAATTCGACATCCCTTCCCATGTTCCGGCCAACCAGTGTGTTGGCCCTCCGCACTCCATAACCAATCAATGTTGAGGACCTCCTTACTCTAGTGGTAACCAATATAGAGTCCCTCCCTATTTTGCAACCAACAAAAGTGAAGGACTTCCCCAAATTAAACCCCACCACCAATTAGGTCCTGTCTATGCCAAAAAGATACCCTATCCTAAACAACCATATTGGGGTAAAAAATAGAACAACTTCCATAAATGGGGATATCCATGGAAGTTCCATGTTTTCATGGGCCTCGTTCACCTGTGAGACTCCAAAGGGATTGAGGCTCAATGGTGGATCCCTAAAAATTGTTATTAGAGTGTGGGAAGAAGACCAAAAACTAATGTTCTCCTTAACAAAAGTTGATATCTGTAGGATTCAAAGACCCCTCCACCTATATGTGTAGATAGAGAAAGTTCTTTACCCCTTCTAGGGATCACATTGCATCCATCCACATCACCACCAGTTTACCTTCAATCTACATCGTCACAAGATGTGTGAGAGATAAGAGGTTATGGGCTGAATCCTATATACTGTGAGTGCTTTAATGACACACATATAAATGGAAATTCCGTCACACGTGAGGTGTTTCTGAATATTTCATACTATAAAGATATCATTATGCAAGTGGTAACTCCCATGAGAGAAATCCCATCGTGCAGTGAACAAGTGTCTTGTGCAGCAGATCATCTACCAATCAAACACTTACAGAACCGATCCCCATCATTACTGAAACCCATCTTTTGTCCAGTACTAGTCAGGGCTTAGGGAAACCAAGAATAGTTCCCTTCTTTTGAGAAAAAGGGAATGTGGGGGGTTTTAGTTGTTGACCAATTGTCTATGGTATTCTTGACACCAGAAACTCCAAATATCAACGTCATGGATTCCCTCCCTGAGGTCCAAGATATATGTTTCCACAAGATCATTTGGTATATTCTTCAACACCTCCTTGATCATCAGTTGTCCAATCTAGGTAGCCAGTAGTACCTTCATTCCATCAAGTAGCAGTGCCGAAGGGTTTAGATCATATAACTATTGATTAATCATAATCCCACATCATTAGTCTACCTCTAAATGATTAAACAAACCAATGTTAAGATCCTCATAGTGATCCACCTTGTTATGGGATAGGTATCTACACATATGTAGATAAGAGGTTGGGGTCAGTATGCTGCTCTCCACTTCATCCCTATCTTTTGATAGCTTGACCAACCCACTAATGATAATAGTTCCCCTTCGAGTACTGTTATGATAAACAAGGTCATTAACATTGTAAATGATAATAGGGGCTCTGAAAAATGGATTGAAATGGAAAAACCACCACAATTGGTGGTGCAGTATTATATAGACCCTAAGATAGGTGTTCTTACTCATCACCAAAAGTAGGTATATGGCCCTGGGGATCCCTCTAATGCGAAATTTCCCCTATCAAAATAAAAAACAGAAAACAACATGTTGGGGAATCCTATTCATCAGAGGTTACACTAAAAAAAGAGTTAGAGACGAGGGTTTCATTCTTACATTAACAGATCTAAGAGAATATAAGTCTCATTACAGACCTTATTACTTATTGGTTTCCAGATTATGTCACTTCCCTATAGGACCACATGTCTCCTCCAGTGGGTAAACTAGTCCTCCTTAGCTAGATACCCCTATTATAGCTTAGTAACCCCATGAATCTTTTAAGATAATGAGGAATGATTATATGGTAATCATCTGAGTTATGTGCCACTGTACCCGACCGAGTATCATTATTACACTTATCAGGATCTGAATCATGATGCTCCTCAACATAAGGATCTCCCTCCGTGAGTTTACCAACCTTTCATGTAATTGGTGGTTAGGGTTCCTCATAAAGATAGTTAACCTCACAAATATGACTATATAGTCATTATCACTGCTCTCATTGAGGCCCTAGAAACATAGTAGGTGCAGATCCTGCCTGGGAAAAAGTCATACCCAAAATGGGTAGAAAATATTGGACACCCCCAGATTTTGGAAATCCAAGATTCACCCCCCATTCAATTGGATGGGTGACCCTCTACCACACCGATACCACTTCATCTCAATATTTTGAATTATGTTAGGAACCCTAGAGAAGCATGAGTCCACCAATATTAGGTGTTTTTTTCATACATTGGAAAGACTTGCATTGATTTGGTACGGCCGTTTTCCCATAGGGTCAATCACCGGTTCGGACTACCTTTTCATAAAATTCATCTATCAATTCAACTTCAACATGAATATGAATTGTATTAATGACCTCTTAATGTGTAATAAAATCCATGATGAAAAATTTACTGATTTTTTTCCTAATTGAAAGGCCTCGAAGACTTACTATACATTACACTAACTCATTATAGAGTGTCAACAAAGAGTGTGGAGAACTTTAAGAATGATATGGTCCCTACAATCCTCACCCATAACCTTATACATGGGTTCTGAGTGTTTTTTATAAGTCCCAGTGTCAAGAGTAATTTATAAAGTAGTCTAAAAAGTCACTATATTTACCTCTTCCATATCTGAGAAGATGGGATTCCAAAGGAGATACTTTAACCACCATAAAGGATGATGTTCAAGATCCATTAGAGCAGTTGGCACCTTTTTTAAAGGATCCTCACTACATGTAGCCTTACCATGAATAGGCTTACCAAGGATAACCCTATTAGGCATGACCTCACCTAAAACCTAATCACTAGGGACCACCTCCCCAAGTGTATCTACCTAAATGAGAAAATGTGTCTCAATATCCTTTTCAAGGCCATAACTCTATAGTACCCTTTCTTGATAGAAGGAACTATCATTATTTCTTCAGGGATGCATAGGTTCTGATTTATTTCATCCAAGCTCTTGAGAAGGGAATTATAAAGCTTCTAAAGTGAAAGAAGAACTAGTAAACCGGACAGGCTGGCCCTCTTGACCATTTTCCTTACAAAAAGAACCTCATACATACCATCAAAGAAATGATTTTGGTTCAAGGATTGGCTCTAGAACAAGGTTGATTATGGTTTGGTCAAATTTAGTGAAGTTACGAAATATGTAACACATATCACCACTGAACCTAAAATCGATAGTAAAGGTTTAGGTGAAATGAAATTGGAATCCAGCCATAGAAACCATATGAATGATTAATTTTTGGCTCCAAGAGTAGTCTATCATGCCCATGGTTTCATCTATTTCCACATAGGTAGGCCAAAACCTATGATGATCCCCATGCATCCTTTAACCACTCCTTCTACATCAATGGTGTAGTCTTCTAAATCCTGATATAGTAGGAACAAAAAACTTATGGAAATCATAGTACCTAGATATTATTGATGTTGTCTAATATTATTTGTGATCTCATGACTCTTGTGTTGGTAACCATGCAAAGGTACATGTCGTGCTACATGACATCGATGATGATAATCATTGGTATGCCTTCATTAATTATGCTCAGTGGGTAGACGGATTCATGATTCCTAACAAGGAATAATTTCATGAAACACGGCAGATGTCTCTAGATTAATATAATGAAAGAAATATCGAGGATATGGGAGATAAAAAAATTATCAGGATAGTGTATTGAACCAGGTTGTTTATAACACTAATATCATGTATTAGGTTGCGATCAAAGCTCAATATGATCTATCCTCCCATCCTACTTTGTCTGGTATTCCCCTATAGCCAACAGTGTTCGTTGATAGAAAAAATAAGCCATGAAAACATCATGATTGGATATTTCTAGCACGATTTAGGCCTCATCTAACTAATAGTTTTGTTGTAGTGTTTTAGTGTTGTGTATCTAGACAACAACGTGATTTTTCAGGCACTATCTAGAACCCATAAGAACAATAAGAATCACCCATTATGCCTTCTTCGAATGAAATCCCCCAATGGAAAAAACATTCCTTTGGTGGAGTTATATGAAATATTGAATCCCCTCACAATTTTTCCCACAAGGATATAGATTATTTAGGCTCTACGCTTATTGAATTAAATGGATGAAAAACTTGTAGAAGCCTTCAATATCCACCTACAATTCTAAGTAGAGGTAGCTTCCTCAAAGGCCTACTATGAAGAGGAGGATTAGAAAGGGGAGTTTGAAACCATTATCTCATTCTCTAGGAAATAATAATATTCTTCCATGTATGGTAAAAAACACCTTCTGTACATTACTTGATTATTTAATGGTGTGGAGATCCTCCACTTCCGGGTGTGCATAGGTTCTAGGGTAAACCAAATCTTGTCCATAATTATTTATAAGTTTAGTCTAACCAAAGAGGATTTAACTCGCTCTGACATAAAAAGCAAGGGTTATGATAGGAACAAGTAGAAACCATGTGTCAAGGTCTAGATAAAGTCCCAATTTGGTGGATTGAAATAAAGAACTCAATTTATGGTAGTCTCGTAGGATACCACATATAACACACTTCTAGGTAAGTCATGGACTCATCTATAGGCAGCAGTCCTCTCCTCATATCCCCAATGCCTCAATTACTCCCTCAATGGTCGAGTGGGGGTACACTGGGGTGATGAATCTCCCTTTAAATATTATAAAACTCGCAATAGGGATTATGGATACTACAAGAAAGATGATAAATAGGTTCATACCATTGAGGTTGTGCACACCAATTATAAAACAACCATCGTGTCCAGTTTGCGGGACGAATTCGACTCTGATTTCATTCTCCTCATTTATCTCTTGGATTCCACAATATTGGACCTAGGAGTTTTTTTGTTGTCTCCATGAAAAAGTTTTTTTGTGTCTTTAAAAATAAGAAACGTCCATATATTACCTCATACACTTACACATCGTAAGTTCATGTGATACCAGAAGCCCCCAAACATATGACATACTAATCGGTTAACTATATAGAATCCATTTCACATCATTCCCCCATGATACATAGAAAAAGGTTAAATCAATGGAATCTAACTCACCATAATTATATATACATCAATAATGGACCCCAAGGACAAATTTTGGATGGAATATTTTTGACAGATTCTATCACCATAGATTTAGTAGAGTAAGAACCCTTGATTTGAGATTCCATGTGCACCCATGTAGGCACAAGGGCTTACCCCCCCCCCCCCCCCCCCGAGTAAAATGGCCTATAAGAGCCATCTCCCCTACTGATTCTCCCACATTAGATGATGAAGGGGGTTTAGAATATTCCCCACTTGTATTTGAAGATGGTGTCTCCACCACCATCATTGAGTTGATTCAGGTTAACCTTGGTACCATAGAATACATGAGGGAAATTCAAATAACATAATCCATGTATCCAAAAGATCAACAATAGTATGTGGAATTATTTAAGTTTCCCCATGATGTATTCCCATGGATTTATTATTAGATTCTTGGACTAGATCTTCATGGTCATCATCCACCATATGGGACTCTTAGTGAGTCACTACACATTCAAACATCCTATTATAAAGATTCAACATTATCACAGTGTTATGGTCAAGGAGTAAGTTGATAATATTATCAACGGAAAATTCATTAGAGAAGTCTAGAACCCATAGTAGCTAGCCAACATCATGCTAGTCATGAAGAAGAATGGGTAGATTAGAGTCTGTATTGGCTTTCAAGACCAGAACCTCCATTGATCGAAGGATGATTTTCTCATTCTGGTGACAATGTTATTGTTTGATTCTATATCTAGGTTGTAGGACCTCCCTTTCATGTATGGGTACTCCGGTTAAAACTAGATCTAGACGACCCTAGAGGGTGAGGATTTTACCACATTTTGGGCACCATAAGGGACCCTTTTTCTATTAGGTAATGACCATTGTCCTGATTAATATATGAGATACATTTCACTAGGATATGTATCACATATTCAAACTGAGTCTTATGAGATTGGTGTAATGCTATGTGGAGGAATTTTTGGTCAATTCTCAACAATGTTAGGAACATTGAAAGGACCCTAAGAAAGTGTTCAACATATTTCACTCCTGGAACATGGTATTAAAACCCATGATGTTTTAATTGAGTGTTACTTTTGGGATTTTTCTTATATTCAACAAATGAAATAGAGGAAATGTGATCAACCAATTGAAGATCAATGCCATCAGCTAAATGCCTCCCCTTAGCAACCTTCGAGAGTTATGAGGACTCTAAGGCCACATAGTCTATAAATGATGATTTATTGAAAATATATATGGAAAGTGTAATCCTTTCTTGAGGTTCATAAAGAAAGGAACCATCTAATAGTGGGATAAGAAATTATAGATCATGTTTGAGTAAATCAAGCAGTATCTGCTACAGTCTCTAGTTTTGATGTCATCTTTATCAGGGAAGCCTTTGGTATTCTAGGTCACTACCCTGGAATGGTCCCTCAATACCCTTATTTTCCATAAAAACAAATAGGGAATATAAAAAAATTTATACGATCTCAGTCATATGATCCTCGACATAGATACCAGATACTCCTCTATCAAGAAGAGATTGATCGCACCTATTTTCACAATGTAGAAGTTGAGGTAATGTCTAAAACATCATGAGAAAAAAATAGTGTCCCATGTACTCAAATTGAATTATATCCCTAAATTTCCTATTACAAATGGTATTATTGGAATGTTGGGAAGAGATCCTCTAGTAGTTCAAAATCGGGTTCATTTCATAGAAATCCATCAAAGAGAAGACATTCATAGAATTATTGGTCATCAATCAAGCCCCTGAAGAGTAGCCCCTTGATGTAGATTTCCCAGATGATGTCATCCAATCATTAGATTGGGATATACCCTGTTAAAAGAATTTCTTTTATGGTGTGACTCAGTGCTCGACAGATAGAAGGATCACCAAATCCAATATCATTAAAGTATACCTGATAATCATCTTCATCACCCCAACATTAGTTATCTGACTATTCTCATTCCTATGGTCGGAGGGTTGCACTGATAATGATGCATAGTATTACATACTCCTTAATAATATCAAACTATCCGGTGATATTGATTTAACAATCATGAATGTGAAGATAGACTCTGATTTTGTTATTGAATATACTAATGGGGACTATATCATCATTAATCAAGACCTTGTTCCCCCGATGGAATGAACTTGTATGTTGGTGGCCCAATACCCTTCCAACATGGATGTTAATCATATCCCTCAGTCGTAGAATTATTTACCTGATTACTTGGCCATTATAGCTGCATCTTATATAGATCATGACTAGGATTACCTGTTCATTCATGTGACACACTAGGGGTCGTCACCCCCATTATTTTGGATAATGATGATAGAAAAGATGAAAACTAGCTGGATGTCGATACTTCTATGTTAGGGTCCTTGATTTCCCTGATAGTAGTGGAAATTTATAGCTAGACATATCCTTTCATTGACTCCCTCTATCATGGGACTCTCCCACTGGACATAGCCAAGCATGAGAGGATCCACTAGCACATAGTGCATTTTACCCTCTTGAGTGGACCTAACCATTATTAAACTCTCTACAGACATGGGTTTTAGGGAATTATCTTTTATTTAATCCATGGAGATGTGATTCCATAGGTTTTGTAGGAAGTCCATATTGGGTCATGTGGCACCCATCATGAGGGATTGATGTTGTCCCACAAGATTCAACTACTGGGTTACTTCTATCACACTATGTTCCACGATGGTATTGAGTTTAACCGGACTCTCCAAGCCCGTCAGATCAACTATAACATTGTTCATCAACCTCCAGAGAACATCCACACCACAATATATTCTTTTCCCTTAATAATAAGGGAACTTGATATTGTAGGGATGCACCCACTAAAAACAACTCTCTCATGTAGGTTCATTAGGATTGCAACATATTTATTTTCAAAGTGGGTAGAATCAATTCCCCTCAAGGAATTCGAGGTCCAGCCTATGATAGAATACATGATATCCCACATCATCCGCTAATTTTTAATTCCTCGTGTTATCATCATCATCAATGGTAACAACTTTTGGGCTTCCAAATTGAAAAGAGTGTATTCCAAATACAAAATTCGTTCCAACCATACTACATGTTGGAAAAAACATGAAACTGGATTGATTTATGCATTAAAACCCCCTCTTTTACATTTATTAGATATTGGTGGGAAAGAATATGAAGAGTTATCAGAATAATCTCCAAAACACATTTGGGTCTATCGAAGGACAACATGTAATTCCCCCTAGGTGACACCATACTCAATTATGTGTGGAAGAGAGGTATTCCTACCATTAAAGGTTAAGTTATAATTATGATCAACAACTTTCTTGGAACAATAGATTCCAAAAAATAGAAAAAGTATATCTAGATGAGCTGTAAAACCTCAGTGCGAATAGGCTATTGCCATGCACAATTAAGAGATAACTCAAACATGGTAGAGAGAGAACTAAACAACAAGTTTTTACTCCTCTATTTCCTCCAGGGTGACACAATACAATCTCTCAAAACACCGATAAAACCTGAAAAACCCCACAAATTTGAGATTCCATTTGAGAGGGGACTTGAATCATTTATACGGTCTATTTTAATATAGAATAATTTTTAGTCACCATAGATGGAGAGAATATCATACCTCCCCCAAATTCTATGTATCTCATGTGATAATTCACTTGAGGAGTGCTCCGTATGTCCAAGAATTATGAACATAATCTATTTGAATCCCCTATAGATCGAGTTGTATGACTTTAAACTTTAAATAATAATGTCCTTAGTGCATGATGTTAAACTATTATTTTTCCCTATTTAAGGCTAGGATTACTCTAAAATAAATGATGATCTTCACCCTATATAGAAACAGGATTCCTCGTATGATAAGAATGATATTATATGAGGATTATTACACCATTTGAAATTATGAAACCCCATTCTTTGAACAAGGGATGCCCAATGAAATTTGTGAGACATTTTATTTCCTCTTTATAGAGGATTACCCCTACCAGCTATGTTATTCTACCATGAAATGTTCTTGAACTACTAGTTGATTTATTCCCAATCTCATGGGATATATAATGATGATTGAACATCTTATATTTGGGCCTATCCTAAAATTTACCAACCATTTGGCCCCTTACCCCCAGTTATAGTCCAAACAGAATGACATTAAACTGTGTGTGAGTCTCCTTAGAATTTTGTTTTTTGGAACGATCCCATGTGCCCCATTTAATGTTTGGTTTTTTACTCTACCTCACTACACATATCCATTTGATATTTGTTGTGGTCATATATTTATAACCATAAACAAATATATCATGGTACAAGCATCAAGAATTTAAATTGTGTGTGATTTTTCACTATGATGTCTTTTTTGGCATCGAGTAGCCTCATAGTCCCCTCCTTTCAGGTCAGGTTATCTTCTTTTCTAGTCACACATGTTCCTTCGAGACATGTAGCCCTAGGTCCAAGCATTACGACATTAAAATAAACACATTGGTCCAATCATTATGACCACAAATTATATGCTCAAGGTCCAAGATATATGAACTTAAACTAAAAAATATGGTCTAAGAATTATTGAAATAAACTATCTTCTCAAGTTCAATGAATTATGACCTTAAACTAAATATCGTGGTCCAAACATTCTAATTGTAAAAAAAATGTAATCCATTTCTATGATTGATGAACTAAAACTATTGTCCCTGGTTCCAAACTCTATGACTATAAACTAAAATCCATTATTCCATGCATCATAACCTTAGATTTCTTTCAATAGGTATAAAAATTATGGAATTAAATTATTTCTATCCCTTATAGTGGTAGTTGTATGACTTTAAACTACAAATCCAAAAATTATATATTGCATGAAATTAAACTATGATCTTACCCCATTTGAAATCATGATGTATCTTAAATAATATATGAATTTTACCCTGTTCGAAACAATGATTCATTATATGATTAGTATAGGGTGGTTCAAAAACATTACCCCTTTCTTTGAACATGGGATGCCCCATGATAATCCTGGTAAACCTTGATTCCCTCAGTAGATATGATTTCCCCCTTTGATATTTTTATTCAATCGTGATGTGTTTCAGAACAATTTGTGATTAATTACTATTATAATGAGATAGTTAGTGATGTTTGAACCTTTTTCAATGGGCCCAACCATAAATTTATTAAACCTGTATCCCCTTGGCCCCAGTTATTGTCCAAAATTTATTACATTAACTATGTTTGATTTACATCTTGGTATTTTCATGGAACATAAGCCTCTATTGGATCCATTCAGGTCGGGTTTCACCTTTTTTCATGCCATGCATATACTATTGGAGAAAATATTATACATGTAGTCCAAGAAACATGGCCTTAAACTATTTTCCATGGTCTATACTGAATGAAATTAAAATATATGTGACCAGCTACAGGATTGATTCTTTGATTTTGGGCTTCCTTGGATCCATTCAAATTGGGTTATAACTCTCTCGCACAACATAAATATCATGAAGGCTCTCTCTAAAATTCCAAGAAGAATTATGAACATATACCATACGAATCTCAAAACTATATGTTTCATTATTACCATAACCATGGGATATATAGTGGTGCATATACTTTACATATTCAATCTCACCAAGATATTCAATGAAAAAACACTTGTTACCCATGGTGTTGTCACCCTAAAATGTTCCCATGGGCCACCTTTTTAGATATAATCCCTATTATTTTACCTTGAACCATCAGCGGTCCAATAATACCTCATATCTAGATATGAGGAATAATATAATTGGTTGCATAATGCACAATACCAACCAGTGTCTTCAACACATTTAATTAAATTGTGGTTATACACCGCTTGAGATTGGGATGCATATTAATGAGAAATGATTTTACCCTATATCAAATAAGAATTCCCCATATAAAATATATGTGATGAAAAAACATCAACATCCTTAGTAAAAAATGTTAAATTATAGACTTATTGCATATAAATTCAGGATTCCTCATATCTCGATATGAGAAGATTCAATATTCTCATTTGAGAGTGTATCCTCCTTCTAGTTTTGGTCTTCTACAACACAGTTCATCTGAAATCCAAATTGATTGATTCTTTCTTTCATGGGATATATAGTAATGCTTGGATATTTTATCTTGGGTCTAACCACACCACCAACATGTTACAGGATCCCTCATCTCCTTCCAGTATCATGACATCAATCCATGGTACGAATTGTTATGGTTTTTCATCACAGGTGTCCACTTTTCTTCCATTTTTGTTGATTTTTCATTTTTCCATGGCACATAAATAGTCTTGGGACACTCATACCCCCTGGTAAAAAGCTATGAAGCATTAAACCAATAATTGTTTCTTACAATTTGAGTTCTATGACCTTTAACTATTAATGGATCTAGTTTTAATGACACAACTTTAAACTACCATGACTATCATCCCTACTGCACGATGTTAAACCAATGATTTATCTTGTTTGAAATTGGGATTCCTCATTTGATAAGTATGGTATGGTAATTTAACTCATCTAAAATCTAGATTCCTTATATTAAAAATATTAGATAAACCAAAAATTAATAATGATATGATCTTACATCCTCACCAAAGAGGACTTCACCCTACCAGAATCGGTCTCCCTACCTTGTTGTATCTTCAATGCACTACACAGTACCTAATTTTGATAACCATTATAATAAATTATGAACAATTTTCCTTATGTAAATGGATCTATCCCACTATGTACCACCCACCATACTGGGCTAACATCTCAAATGATCTTCCACATCAAACAACATATCCCACATTTCCAAATAAATTAGTGGTTGTTCATTCATTTTTTCACCTCATCTCTATAAAACACAGATAAAAACCCGATTTTTGTGACATGGTAAGCAGTTTGTACATGTCCATCATTTGTTTCCTTCAGTTATTATCGAGTTCCATGAACCCACAGATTTGCTCGTGAGATTTTTTGGCCACTACTAACCATTTTCTTTCTTTCCCTTATAAGCAATGGGAACTCCTTAACACTCATCATATCACACAATGACAATGGATCACTTGGGTTTAAGAGTTATAATATTGTTCTCCTCATGAAAGGTTGAGACACATGATCACACAACCAAGTACATGATGTCGTACATTAAACCATAAGTGAGTCTTCTCAAACAAAATTGTGTGGCATTGGGCCCATTTGGTTCTCTATTCACAGTATGTTTGTAAATTTCTACACTAAACATATCCATTTGATGCACTCCATGGTACGATCTCTACACATTAATCTAGGTGTCTCAGTCCAAGATCTATGGCCTTAAATTGGGAGTCATGGTCTAAGAATCATGACATTAAACTGTGTGCAGCATACCCCAGATTATTTATCAAGGTGTAGAGTCATATGAGCTCACTTATTTCCTTGTAAGACATTATAGGGAGCATCCTAATCAATCTTCCAAACTATACCTCCATTTATTTTGGTTGGGTGGGAATTCTTCATGTCGTGTCACAGGTCCAGGCAGCAAGATGTAAAAATTCATAGCTTTAGGTCCTAATCTCATGATGTTAAATTGTGTGGTACATTGTTTCACTAAAATGATGTTAAACTATATAATGGATCTTTATAATCATATGAAATTAAACTATATGTTCATTATCCTCAACTCTTTACATAAAACAACGCATTTATTATCCCAATTGCATCACATAAAACGGTGAGGCATATCATTCTTTTTTCAGAGGATTTCATCCCTTTGGTACTAGTCACCTATGACATCGTTCATGTTCTTCGGCCATCATATGGAACATGAGACTATGCTCCCCCTAGAATATGAGTTAACCTTTTCTAAAACTGATAATCCTACACCAATGTTCCCTACCCCATAGTGGATTAATTCCAATATTATTGGAATCCATTCAAAAATTCTGACACTTCATCTATATGCTTTATGTGATTTTTGGATCATCATCCTCTTCCACTTATGAAGGTACCCCCTAAAATAATTGTGTATGTCCAAAATTGGTCACATAGCATCATAGAACAGTGCCCTATAGGGATTTGGATTTCATACTAAGACGGGTTCTATGTTTTGAACATGGTCAGTAGTAAACCCTCGTTTGTTTGTCCCCATTCCCAAATAATTATACAGATACTATGTTTCAAACAAGATCAGTAGTTATCATGTGTTTCCACACCACTCTCCTTGTGTTCCATATTTTGGTAATCATGATTCAGAATCCCTATTCAACCTTGTTTGGGTAGAATTCAACCCCCTAGTGTTATTCCATTTTTGCACTAGTGTGTGTTAAGAAAGAATGTTCGATGCACATAAATCTATGATCTTCATCCATAGACCCTCTCATCCTGAACACTCATGCTGGTCAGTCATAAAATATAGAACCCAGTTGTTCAAATATTTTTTGACACTATCATATTAATGAGTGATCACATTGTCATTCCTTTTTGTCACACTGAGCATGAATCACATGAGAGTAGGTATTGAATTGTTTGTCTTACAAATATGTTTGAAGAGAGATAATTCAATGAAAATAAAAGAAAAATATTCTATAATGATAGTCTAATAAAATAAAACAAAAATTTCATGAGTTCATCCACAAATTGGATCCTCTTCTTTGTAAAATACCCTTAAATGTTGACCCTAGAGATTGAGCACTCAAGCTCATCCAACCTCTATTGAGTGTCCCTTATGGCATGTTTCTAGTCTTCTAGGTATGAATTCTCTTCATCAGATTTGGGAAGATATTATTGGTCCTTAACCATCAACGACTTATACATGTTCCATCATTTATCTACCAAAGATTTCACCTCCACCAGCATGGCTTTATCCATTTCCAACTATTCCTTTAGGTTGATAATGATCTTATCTTAAGAAGAAACCCTGTACATGTACTCATTTTCCATCCCTTGTTGGTGAAATATATACCCTTCTTCCACATCAACCTCCTTGGTGTCCTTGGCCTTTTTCCTCCTCTAAGAGAGGTCAATCACCTTCCATTAAACAAGCACCCCCTTAGAAATTAATTTTTGATACAGTGCATGAAGGTTGCTAGAATCCAACCCACCAGTCCCCAAGGTGACTACCTAGTGGAAGAGAGATCCCACCCAGTTTTGAAGGTTAGTCCTCTAGGTGTGGGTCATATATTTTCACACATTCCTCCATAACTTTTGTCTGATGATTTTATTGTCCTCATTGGCCTCTGATATCGAATCTTAAAAATTTTTAGGTAGTGGGGGTTTTTATGGAGGGAAGACTGGAAACACTTCATTTGTTTGGTAACCGGTCATTATATCTTATATGGGAATATAAGTGAGTGTTATTGGATTAAATTCCATTCCCAAACCCAAAAATGGGTTCTTGTCATCCCCTTCACTAGATGTAGAAAACTCTGCTTACCCATGTGGAACTTTAGAGGGGGAATCTGCCAACCCATCTTCTTCAGCTACCCCTAGTGGTACAATCATGGAATCATCACCTAAAACTTCCTCCATTGGAACTTCTAGGAAGTCACATCCAATGAATCCTCCCCAAACACTCTAGTTTTTTGCATTGTTTTGGCCGCTTCCCTTAGTGGTTGAGTCCAAAGCACCATCAATATCCCCATTTTAAAATGCATCAGTCAAAAATTGAAAGGAACTGTAGTAGCAACATTGCTGTGAAGGATGTGGAGGCTTATGTGAATTATAAATCCCATTGATGAGTTCCTATGGTTAATTGGAAATCCCCCCTATGAGGGAATTAACCCAAGAAAATGTCATCCCAATCTTTTGTGATTCTTCATATAATTATATGCCACGCACAACATTATGTAATTAAGGGACCCACATTCACCCCTTTAAGGGTTGAGGTCCCTCTCCCTTCTCCCATGGCTCGTCATTGACATATCACTCTTCTGTTCTTAAGGATTCCTATTCATGTGAAACAAGTGATCAGGTGATAAGTTTAAGGTCTATGCGGTATCTAGAAGAACACAAAATAAAAGGATTTACCTGATCAATTCTAGGATGTCTATCTCAATTCAAGATCCAATAGGAACTAATTCCCTAAGACTCTCCTGATTCTTCTCCCTAAACTATGCCAGAAGATGTATGACCTGTAGGGGTGTCCAATGAAGAAGACATTCCCAACATCACACTTTCCCCATCAGTCAGAGGATGTGAGGTTCAATGATAGTAGACAAAATCCCCAATCATCACCATGTATAGAACCAACTCAGATGAGTAATGTATAATCCTATCATTTGGTGGCTTAGTCCAGTGAGGTATATCATGTTAGTTACAAGGTATTGCCACAACCCTTGAGGAGTGTTGTGCTTCTTGTGGAATCACTCGTCCTTCGAGGCATCAGAAAAAATGATGTATATGTTGACATTAGAACAACGTAACCACTTATTAGAGACTTGAATAATTTCATTCAAGAAAACCCCATAGGGTTCACCTTTTTCCCTTGACTACCCACCTAAGAGAATTAGACATGATGTTTATGGTCCTCTTCATGCAGCCTTTGTCTGTGTTAGGTGAGGGTTCTCCAACCCTACAGCTATAGCTCAATCCACCAGACTAGACCTACCTCCATGGTTTGAACAAACCATCACTCATCGTCATCCTCATTGCTGTGGGGATTCTCGTTTTCCTGACATAGGAGTCTAGTTCCCCATAATTTCCCTAGGATAGGCAAACTCACAGTTTAGTGCATAATAATGAATGAGTTCATATGCAGTAGTAGGAGGTGACATATCATATCACACTTTACCATACTCACACAATAACATGTTCCATATATACCTCAAGAATGAAAGATTATGTTCACGACACACCCTAGTGTACACATTGGGGGTCAACTAATGCAAGAATATGAACTTCCTTGCAAACTGATATTGGTTATATAGCTTGCAGATCACATTATAGTCAACTTTTTCCAGAAGTAACTCACCTAGGAAAGATATGAAGTGTGATCTCTAATATATTATCCATGAAACATCATCATTCTCCATCCACATAAATAGGTGGAATGGGTGTAAGGTAAAGCACTCTTCTATACTAACCCATCGCTAGTACATCCACTACGCCCAACTTGAGAAGGTTACTCTCCATGACATTTAGAATAATAATTTTGATGATCATGGTCGGGGGTTTAGACATTAATATCCCTCCATGTTTGTAGACACCTATATATACATAAAATTGAAGGTCCCACCCACATGGATTAGAGTATTCCCTTTGCTGATATAGTTGATCACCTTGTACAACTTCAACAATACTGGGACATCCAATTTATAGACTAACACTTCATTAGTATCCCCACCATAATGAAGGTTCTCAACAACACCTCCATATGTGCATCCATCACAGTGATCATCCTACCACAAATAAGAATGTAAATAAACCCCACCATCCAGAACACTAGAGGTTTAGACTAAATGATATAAACCTAATGATTATAATGTATTTCCACCACAATTCTCTATCATGCAGGTTAATTACCTTTCTGGTATTCCCTAGGGCATGTGCATAGCCTCTATAAAAAAAAATTTATTTCCCATTAAAAATATACCCAAACCAGTACTTGGATTCAATTTCCCTCATCCACAGACTATCCTATTCCCTCCCTTGTACTAGACACATCAATTCCCTCATGAGGAATGGAATTTACTCATTTTCCTCCCACACATCCTCTATGAAAAGGAATTCATCACACATAACCCTAAGGATTGGAATCCTAGATATCTGGTGAAGATCCCATAGGCTAAATCTAACCTTCCCTTAATGAATATTGAAAGTGTTGGCCCCTAGAGAGCTTTTACATAGTATCTCTGGCATGATATCCTATTAACTGAACATGTGAAATTATGAAAATTATGTTTCCTTATAGATATCCCCACACACTTATTATCAGCCTTAAATTCATGGCATGTGGCACATTCCCAATATTCTCAATCCCATTCATCAATGAATGTTTCACCTTTTTGAAAGTCCCAATTGTTTTTCCATCTCTTTAGTGGATCTCCCATACCCAACATGAGGATCATCTCATACTATGGGGTAGTGATAACTCAGACTTCATCTTCTACCCATCGATGTTGATGATGTAGTTTTAGAGTATGCCCACTATGATTGGTGTGTGGTTCTTCTATATGTGCCCCTCGGGATCCCTACACACTAGTATAACACATAAATACCTGTGAACATGTATGTTGGATCATATCTACTTTCCTCCTAGTTAAATAAATCACCCCTCAGCACAAATCCATAAAGTGGAACCTTATTGCACAATAGGTACTCCTTTTGGGCCTCTATTAGTAGTATAATGATTGATTCTTTGTCTGAGGTGATTCTAATACTCTCCCCAATCATGATATTCCCCTCCATATCTTCCCAACAAGCGGCTGCAACATTATATCCTTAAGAGTCATTTTTTTGAGACTTAGACGTTTTCTTGATACTATTTTCAAAGATATATTTATAGAAAAATAATTCAAAAATATTTTATTCATAGATATTAGGTTCATGGATGTCGTTTCATTAAGGTTATGTTCACAATGAATGGTTCAAAGTGAACAGTTCATAGAACTAATGTCACGGAGAAGGTTAGTTTCATGAGTGGTAAGGATAAAAACGCGGTGTGATTCAAAAGGTATTAAAGATTCATGAAAAGTGAGAACATTATTTTCTCTATGTGATATTATAGTGTTCTTTCTATAGGGTCCCTCCACTATTTATTGGTGTATGTCCATGTACCAGGTTCACTAAGTTCATCGTGAAGAGAACATCGTGAATACGATTTGCTAATGAAAATCACAATAGAGAGGCTATTTCCAATATTTGATGATTATACCATAAAATATGACCCTCCCTTTACCATCGGTTCTCATTTTTATGGGGTTTTTTTGTACCAAAATATATGTTCCACGTGATAAGTTGAAGAGGGAATGGTTGGTACGGCCAGTTTAGGGAAAAATCTGAGCACAAAAGGCTCAAAGATCCCTCTATGAGTATTATTCAAGATTCTCCCCACCTTAACGAATAGGGGAGCTCATGATATCACTAGTTCACAAAGTGATAGCTATAATACTCATAAAACATCAATTCAGAGTACCAGAGTTCCTCATGAAATGCGAAAAGGGTTTATGGGAATCATCGCATAGTGACATCATGACTCTTGGAGCCCGAAAACTCACAAAGCATATAAAGCTTTGTGAATGCCTTCGATATTAGAAAAAATTCACTCTAATAAAAAAACCCCATTAGTACAAATTTTTAGGGATGAACAGAAAACATTCAACTATGAAAATAGATATCATTTCAAAATCCCCCAGAGCATCTCAAATTAATGAGAAAATGTGTCACCCAAGGTATCCAGCCATCACGAAACCACCGCTCTTGTGTTCTTGATATCCTCTCACTAATGTGGATATGTCTTTCACAAAGGACCATATAATTCATAATAGAATATTTCCTTATGAGTCACTTGGGATTTGGTGAATCATATAGCCTTTTTAAACTACCCCTTATGAATTAGGACCTCACTTGAGGCATTGTCAGCCAATTTTATGAAGCATACTACTTCTTAAAACCATTAATCTCTATGAGGACCCCAATCCTTGAAATTCACACCCTATCAAACTAATAAACATTGAAAATTACCTCACCTAGGATTCTCTATGTTTCCTATCTTATGTTGACACCCCTTCAAGAGGGACAGGTACTTAGGACACCCATACCAATCCAAGACTAGTGTAGCAACGCCTAAAGTCCCCATATAACCAGTGTCACCCGCTCTTATATTCACCCACTTCACTCTAAGTGTGGCTCGAGCCTCATAACATCTTGTTAACTTTGAGCATAGGTATTATAATCCATATTTTCTAATAATAGGGACTCTAATGTTGACCTCAGGATTGAACACACCTCTACAACAGTGCCAACTCCATACCCCACCGCAAAGATGCATGAGTGGTGGTCACGAAATCCCTAGGAGTGAAGAGTGATTCCATCCACATTCATGTTTCCTGAAGTAAAACTTCCTAGTCCCACATCCAAGATGTATCACATTAAACTACAGAATGAATTCACCATCCCTTGATGTAAAAATGTCGCCATACCCAATATAATTAACATAAGACACCCAATATACAATCATCATGGGATGTTATCCTCTTCCATATCATGGGATAAAAGACACCAAGATTGGGATGCATCAATTTATAATCCCCACACAATTTCTCCAAAATCCATCCTTTTGCATTGGGCATCTTCTACACATATTTCCCGCAACATCCCTCCTCAAAGCTCCTTTTACGACATGATCATCCTTATCACATGACATTAAACTGCATGGATCAGTCTTATCAAATGACTACAAATACTAGAATAAAACTATGTGGATTTTTATAAATGTATTCTAAATGGGGAACATAGTATTATTATCCATGGATTAATCACAAAAATGGTAAACTATCTAGGTGTAAAATTTTCCCTCTTTGGGGAAACCTCTTGGATCTGCCTCTACAAAGAATTTGGATCCACATATCAAGATTTTCTCTACAAGGTGTTCTGATACATCAGTAAACCACTCATGAGTGATATATTCCCTCCTTGGGATAAACCTTCTTGATTCTCATCCATGTGAAGTTCATGAAAATAATTCTTGTATCCACAAGATGTTATAATCGTACCCTGGTCCATCTCAATAAGACATGTAGATTTATCTCCACATGATGTAGAACTTGTAACCTGACCCAAAACACACACCCCATATAATAATAAAGGAATTTATGAGGTAAAAATGTTTGGAATACATATTCCCTTAGTGTTAATTTCCCCTTGATTGATTTGGCATGCCTTGGGTTCCATGACTGAGATGACTCAAATGAGATGCCTTCCTAAGATGAATAAAAAATTTGACCAATGTTCCTAATGTCCATAAATGCCTAGAGATTCCCAGCGTTACAACTATTTTACCAAAGGTCTCTACCATGCCATGTCAAACGTAGTGTAAGTAACCAGCACTCATATAAAAAAGACATAGTTAATGAGTTCCATGAATGTGACTTAAATGTAAAGGGGTTACCTAGACTAGGCAATGTGATCCAAGGTGTAATCAATTGAAGAAGGAATTGACATCCCATCATCCTTTTTCTGGTATCTTTTTCTATTAATTATAGATCCTCTCCCCACGTCTTAGTTAATGAGTGCATTGTGGAGTTCTTTAATCCTAATTTCGTCAAGATATCTATCATATAAAGATGATATATTTTTATCAAATTTATTTAGAATTATTTTCTTAATTTCTTTACCATATTAGAGTTTCCAGAGAATATCCAAACACTTAAATTTTATTTACAACCAAATTCACCCAGATAAATAACTTATTAATAGTTTCATCCTCCTATATTATAATATATTCATACTAGTATCAATTAATTTTTTTATTTTCTTATATAATTTTATTTCTTTCATAAATGGTAGGACGTTTCTTCCAAATATCATTATAAGTCCCCCAAATAAAAACCTTTCTCATATAATTTTCTGATGAAGAGTATAATAACAAATTCCTAGCCTTTCCATCATTTTCAATGTTGCTATTGTTAGTCATATACCATTTTTGGGATTTATTTAAATTGAATCCATATTACATAAAGTTAACAACATAAATCCCCAAATAAAGAATGTAAGTTACCATTTCCTCTTTCGATAAATTAAATACTTTTACATCAAATGTTGGGATGCCTTTTCTAATAAAAATATTATTTCGATCTATATCAATTTCTGGAGATAGACACTGGAGACTAGATAGTACTTTGATAAAAATTGTTGAATCACATGAAAGGATAAACAAACTGTGGGTGAATTATTGTGTACAGTTAATTAAAATAACCATTGAACTCTCATACATATTCAATAAATCTATTTCTCTTAATATTCTCACTGATTCCAAAAATAAAAGGTAAAACATTTTTTAATGAGGATCAACTCTATTTAGGAATGAATATATCCCTAATGTGTCATGGTTATTATCCCACAGACACATCGCCCTTCTTATTTTCAAATGTAACTCGAGAAAGGTTTTGATCTTTAAATTATACAACTAATGACACTGACCAGTAAAACTCTTGAATAAAAAGAATTATTTTCCTAGATGTATGATTTTCAATGATGTTTCGGGCATCCAAATAGACTACTAATATGTTGATCTTCTTCATATTCTTCACATAATCATCTACAATTGTTTTTATAGTTTTCTTTCTTCAATATCGGGACAAATCAGTTCCCCTCTCTAGAAAATTTTCATTCATTTTATTTTTTTTCATTTTTGGTTATTTCTATTCATTGAATATATTTTGAATATAATTTTCATAATAGTCAGGGAATTTTCGTAGAAACCTGATATCACTGACTGACTCATTAAAACTCAATTAACATCAGGTCCAGGTCCCCCTTTTATTTCTTATTGAGACTCGTTCCACTTTCCTTCACAGGATTTTTTAAATTTTGCTGTATTATTTTGAAATTAAATTCTGCAAAAAAAACTCTTTGCATTATTTTTATTTTTAAATCCTCCACATATTCATAGCATCATGCGGTTGTAAAATGGAAATGTAGCTTGGAGTGTCAAACCTCATCTGTGTATCCAAATAACTCCTTAGATAGTATTTCCCCTTTGTTCTCAGCTTGATTCATGATAATATACTAGATCAGTACATTCTATCAACAATGAATGTAATACATTTTTCATTTTATTTAAACTTTATATTATTCAAAATATTTTTTTGAATATTCCATATATTTTATAATTAATTTTTAGTATCCTTCAATTTTCAAAATAATCATATTTCTGCTAAGTATTGTTTTTTAAATAGACTATAGACCATACTTATTATGATTAATTTCTACATAGATGATTCCCACATTACCTTATGACTGATGGTTATAAATTAAATAGATAGTGGTTATATTTTACACAAATTATGGTAACAAAAACCGATTCATGAATATGAAAACTATGATGATGGTTACAGAGAGCCTGAATGACGGTTACACATATCGATTCATACTTACAAAAACTCATATGATTATTATGTGCCACCAAAATAATGGATATGTAGACTAATTCAGGATTATAAAAATCATATTATTTTTATTTGGATTTATATGGTGGTTAAATAGAGCTCATGTCTTTGACATTATCCATAAAAAATAAATGTTTGAATTTTACTCCAAATCAACTTATTACTTCATCTATCATTCTAAAATACATTAAATGAACTCAAAAATTCATCTGAATAATCCTATCTAATATATGTCTTATCAAAAATAAAATCCAATGAAAACATCCATACATTCTAATATATTTCATCTTGTTTTCAAATATTCTTGAAAAAACTTCTACAATAACTATATATGGTTTTTAATAATTAGAAACCACACTAGAAATCATCTCACTTAACATGTATTGAAAGAAATAGAACACCATTAAAAATAAGGATCAATAATTCTTTCAATTAATGATAAACAAATTTGTGTTGATAATGTTTAGTGAAGAAATTAATAAAATTTTATTTTCTACCTAAATAGGTATGTGATACATGGAATGTACAATGAAATTATAAGTATGTATTTTGATCAACTTTTTGTCTATGATACACACCTAGAGACTGAGTTTATATTTCACAGTGGATATAAAGGAGGAATAAAATGTATAAAATCTAGCCACATATCATGTAAACTTCATATTGAATGGATTTTAGTCCTATCTGTCATGTATTAAATATGTGAAACATCTTTAACTATGCACTTTCTACTATGAAAATGCATTGACTACATGACATGTAGACCAACAACATACTATATAATTTGGAAAGACACATTTTTTCTTTGATGGTCAACACATAATGTGAATTAATACATTCCATGTGAATTTACTACATGATGGCCCAGAATTATTTTGATTCCTTCTTTTATAGAGTACAAATGTACAAACCATGTACCAACAGCCTACACACAGTGTAGTCTTGTGTTATCTGGCTAGAATCCTTAACATTTTTTTATGGGTAATTCAGATTCTCTTAATGTATTATTAACCCTTATTTTTAGTTATATTAAAGTGAATGATGAGGATGAAGATATCTCATCATTTTGATTTAAAAATGAGTTTTATAAATGAAATAACTAAAAAAATTGGATATAGAACATGATGATTAATAAATAATTATAAATTTGAATATGGAAACATTTGTAAAACATGATATGTTTTATATTTACTATATGTGCCTATTAGCCTGTGGAAAAATAATATTTTTCTAGGTTTCAAGGAATTATATGTTATGTACACGATGATAAATGTTTTGACCAATGAATTAAATCCATTGAAAATTAAAAAAGATCAATGAAACCAAGAGAGAGAACACTTTCATGTTAAATATATAATTAATTTATAAATTAATAAATAAATACATTATGTTGTAATTATTTTTTAATTGATGACAAAAATTGACCACTCTTATCCAAATGTCATTCTGATGAAGGATCCATGGGAAGAATTAGGCTAGTGGTGATCCACATAGACTCCAAAACCCTCGGATTTTGTTGAAGAATCCATAGGTTCAAGAATAATAAATTATTATTACTTGACGAGTTTTTTGTTCATTTCAACAATAAATCCTTCAAGGAAAAAGAATTATTGTGTTTTTTATTCATGAAAATAAGGATAGAATCAATGTTACTGTTATTAAGCATATTCATGGGAGATTTCCCTATTATGGGTTGACAAAATTATTTCTAGAGTTTGTTAGGGATAATGAATTTATAGGCATGGAAAATTAATATAATTTGGTATTTGTAGAGCTAGGTCAGGATTACTAACTTTCCAAAGACCCTTAGTCAGTCCCACATTCATTAGAAAACCCTCCATCCTATAGTAATATACAATATAATATTATTTACTTGACCTGTGTAATACTTGTGGATAAAATATATAGTATTTTATAAATAAATAAATATTTATTTATTTAAATGATATTTAATATATCATTTCAACCTAGAAATATGAACATGATTCACCATTTCTTTTTAGTATTCACTAAATCTTATATAATTAATATTTATTTAATAAATAAATATCAATGAATTATTCATCCATAAATAAATAACATTCAATTAAATGAAAATAATATTTATTTAATATTCATGTAATATATTTATTCTTTCGAAGAACTCATGATTGAATCTTGGAAATGAAATAATCCTAAATAATTATCAAACCCCATAGAGTAAATAATATTTATTCTTACTTATTAAACTCAAGTAATATTTAAACGCGGTTTTGGATACACTTAGTGTATGACCCTCTAGGTTACATTGTGTGTGGAATTAGGACACACTTTCCTAAATTAAAAGGTTATCATCGAGAAATATTCCAAATAAATCATACTGAAATAAGTTAAATGTATCAACGACAATAACCTCATATGAACATTCACTGTGAAAAATAATAAATATATCATGATATTGCATTAAGAAATTTGAATACCTTTTTCTTAAAACAATATGTTTGATATGTATTTATTTTATTTTCTAAAAATGAACACATTGAAATAAATTTTATGTCCATGGAGTTTTTTATAAGGTTCCATATAAGTTAAAGTGTCGACATATAAAATTCAATCAATGTTAAAGGGACAAATATTTTTATTTAATTATTCCTTAGCCCATACCATTGATGATTGACCCACCATATATTACTCCCATTGAACATATTAATTCAGGATTTTTGTCAATAAATGAAATAATTTGATTTATATTATAGATTAATATTAATCTCAATATAAAAAATCATTACAAATGTCTATAAAAAGGAATATCCAATGATATATAAACATGTGTAATTTCAATGGAAGGGTCTTATTCTAAAAACCTATTATCTTAGAAATTACCAATGGAAAAATTCAGGATAAGAAGTCTTAAGGTATTATGAGCTTCCCACTATTAGAAAATGGATTATTGTGATGGGATCTCGTCACAAATAGATTTTTGGGATGGGACCCCATCACAAATGAGCCATTGCAAAAAATGACATCAGAAATATTATCTTTTGGGGAAAACTGTCACAAAAACTTCTTAGTTGTGATGGGCAGTCGCATCGTCACAAAAAATTGGTGATTTTTTAAGAAAGTATCTGTGACGGCCAATCGACCCACTAAAATTGTTTCCAATTTTTTACTTTTTTTCAATGGACTATTGTAATTACTTTTAGAAATATAAAAAACTAATCCCTTTTGCAACTGGCCATCACAATTAGTATTTGGGACGGCGGGTCGCAAATAGTTGATAAAATAAATAAAATAAAATAAAATACATCAACTAATATTGATAAAACAATATTATTAATATAAATAAAATCATATTATTGATATTAATGGAATAATATTAATTATAAAATACTAAATATAATATAATATTAATATAAATAAATTTATAATTTTCTTAAAATAAAATAAAATTAATTATAACATATTTAATTAATATATTATTATTATTATTATTATTAATGAAATAATAATATTACTAATATAATAAAAACATGATTATTCACAAAAATATAAAAATATATTAATTGATAAAACAATAAATATAATAAGAAAATTAAATAAATAATAAAAAACTGTAATTTTTTAGTCAATCTAAAACACTAACTATTTAAAACATTAAACAGTTAATATTACAATAAATGAATTAAAATGTTTCATCATAAAATAAAAATACCTCACTAAGGGGGGAGGGTCGTCTGGAGAAGCTTGAGGAGATGGTGGATGAAAATCCATCCCTAAACTGCGAGTCAGACATCGCATGTACTCCATCTGCTCCTGCTCCCACTCCTGCCGCCATTGACGCATGTCATCCTATACCTGCTATTGTCGTAGGAACTCTTATTGTAGCTGATGCTACTACCACTGATTCATATCCTCTTGGTCCCTTCAACTAGTCTTTATATGCTCAGTCTGAGCCTGCAACTGATCCTAATATTGTGCATAAGATGATGATGACTCTCTGAAATCTCCTCTAGAGGTAGAATCCAACATCCCAAAGGTTCGATAAAAATCCCCATGGATCACTCAAGAGATAATACCAATAACTCTGCCATTCTTGAAGCCATATTGGGTCTCCTACATCCATGTTGCCTCATCATATCAGGGTACTGGTATGACCATCGGTCAAGTCCTAACTCTTAACATCTATCTGAGACATCTCAGCCTCATATGACCCTTTCAATTGCAGTTTAAAATTAAAATAGTTAAAATATTATTTGTAGTAAAATTTAAAAGTCAAAAAAACTTATACTGACCACAATCTGACACTAGGGAACACCTCTAATCTCCCTTGTGGCTGGATTATTGTACAGACTTTTATAAACATTATACTCTATAATATTAGGCTATGCGACTGCCAATATGAATATAAAATACACCATTTACATTTAATGTTATATAAAATATTTAAAAAATGTACCTACATTATATTCCCAATGCATACTAAATGTACAATTACCAGCTTAATGTGTAACTTTCCATCTTCCCTAGTTTTTTTTCATACTGATGATCTACTCTAAAATCTCATACTTAACTAGTGTGAACATAATCCATACCAAACCAAAGATAAAAAATAATCTAGTCAGCAGACCTGAAATGTCTCATCAGATTCCTTCACTCCTACATTCTCTATTGCTTTCCTTTTCTAATTGTGAAAAAATTGAGTGTAACGCAGATGCATATCTCCCTACCATGCCTTCCAAATATCCTCACACATGCATCCCCCAATGGGATACCATAAAACCTAAAAATAATATATCATATTTTGTTATTAATTAAATTAATTTCAAAATAAATATTATTTATTTACGTACCAGCCAATACTCAAATCTGTGTTGTTGAACATCAACAAAAATCAGATCCTATGACACCCACACAATTGAAAAATAATTATGCAATATATCACTCCCCTATCCAAAAAAAAAATATGCAAAAAAATGTGAAAACTAATAATTAATAAATCAATTAGAATATAAATAAATCAATGAATACTAACTACAATTCATATGTAAACATAGCTCTACATGCGTGGATCGAACCGAAGAGGCAGTCCTTGCTCGGGGATTGGGTTGGGAATCATCAGTAGAGCAAGACCACACCCCCTCTGAGTGCCTACTGAACTTCCAATAGTCTGAGGGTCGGCTAATCTTACCTTCTACTCATCAAATGGTAGATCAGACTCTAGAGACATACGATACATATCGTCATCCATCGGAAACATGAAAATGATTATTGTTATTAAATAGCTGAAAACAACTATTAAATATATATAAATTATATATGATTATAACCAGCATTTTACTATGTAAATGTCTATCTTCATCCACATCTTCATAGTTTTCAATGTCAATGTCTTCATCTACTTTCTCAACATCATTGATTTCTTTATTAGTTTTAGTTTCATCATCTCATGTAATTTCAAATTCATTTGTAACATCCTTAACATCATTATCACCATCATCCCTTAATTTTGTGGTGACATCAATGATATTTGTGTATCTTCATAAAAAAGATGGATTCAGAGTAGTCTCTTGAAAAATTTATATTCCTTGCACTTTAGTAGAACCATATTAACTTTTAGTAAACATATTCTCTCAAGATTCAATTTTTCTTATTCTCCAACAATCACCTAACTCTCTTAAAATAGCACAATAATTCTCATCATAAATTTTATTCTTCTAATTATATAATAAAAATGTTTTATTTAATGAAAAAAATATTTAATATCAAAGATTCCTTCGATCGGATGAACATGAAAGCCTCTCTCAGTATCCAACCACAGACATTTAAAAATCCTTCTGTAATATTGTCTAAGATAAAGAAATTCAATGATTTCTTCTAATATGATGTAAAAGTCAATTTCAGTTTCCCTATAATTAGATCCTCTCAAGAAAACATTGTTATTCATTGTTTTTTTGATTCCCCATATGCATTTGTATGAAATTGAAAACCATTAAGCACATATTCATTATAATATTTAACCATTTTCGATGGTGGGATACTCAATATAGACAATCTATTTTCAATTATATTATCATGTTGAGATACCTGAAATTTTTTAAAACAATTATCACTATAACAAGTATTATATTTATTTTTAATTTGAAATGGAAAATAATTTATGTTACCAGTTATTGAAACCAGTATGAATATTTTTTAGATGTCGTTCTTCCAGTGTAGCTGTTGTAATTTGTGGAAACTATTTCATGATATGATTATCATATAAACTACAAATAAAATATTATTAATTTATTATTATAAAAAGTATAGAATAATTAGTGGGATCACTCACAATAAAAATGGTGTAATTTTTTCACAGTTGTGCAGAATATATGTAAGAGATATGTGATGTTCATTATCTAAAATCCATAATTCATGATCTCCACTGAAACTATGATTGGGATGATTGAAAACTAATAATTGATATATCACGAAATCATTAATATTTCCTTCATTATGCATCAGGAGGTTGTGATTTCAAGGATATTCATATTGAAAGTAATGAGAGAGAAAAATGAAATTTTCTATTTCAAAAAAGCATATGAAATTGAGCCTTCAACTGATGCATTTTTACGTACATTTTTTTGAATTTTTTTATGCATCTTTAAAATGGGTACAGTCATAAAACCTGTACCAGATCTCCACATTTTTTTCATGGGGAAAATGTAATATATAATGTTCCATTGAGTCAAACAAACCTAGCGGGAAAATTTCTTCAAGTTGTCATAAAATTAAAATGACATCTTCAAGTGGTTTTCTTTTGGAATCGTAGTCTATTTTTTATGCACAAATCTTTCAAAATGAAATTATATGTCTATCAGTGCAAAAAAAAATCATAGTTTTTGAAAAATGCTTAATCCAATTAGAATATTTCCTTCCCTTAAAACATGACAGTCATGACATTTCAATCCTGTAATATGACCATTTTTGACAAATATACCCAAATTAGATGCATTACCATATGGAAGTCTCAAATATGCAATACACTAAAAAAATAACAAGAGAATATTTTTAAAACTATATAAGATGCTTTTGGATTCATTAACTTCTTTGATCGGACATATTCAAACAGTACAACTTCTGGTCAGTTGAAAATTTATTCTATATATTATTGTTCCTTTACATTATCTTTGGTTTTATCTAGTGTATAAAAATTGTATTAAATAAATTATCAAAAATGATCTTCTAAATATGCCTCACATCCAACATGTGATGGACCAACAAATTTGACGGATATAGAATATCCCAAAAAAGAATTTTTTTTTCAAATTGTTTTCTATTCAAAAAACACCAATTATTTTTTTTATTGTTTGTCCAAATGTGATGGGAGGTAATGAAGAGGCAATTTATTTTAACCCAATACGTAAGATCATTGTAGGAGGCCCATCTTTTCCACTATTCCTTTTCTGAATTGATATTTTTTTGTCTGAAAAGGATGATCTGTTGGGAAAAAAATGTGATGGAAGTCATAAAAACAATTTTTTTTCATTGAAAAGAATAAACACTTTGATATCTCTCATACAGTATGGACATGATTTTGGAGCATGTGTACTCCATCCATATAACATACCATATTCTAGGAAGCCACTAATTGTCCACATCAAGGCATAGTTCTATAGGATGTTTTTTTTCCACAGCAAAATCATATGTACTAACACCATTACCCCACTTTGAATTCAACTCATCAATCAATGGTATCAAATAAACATCGATAACCTTTTTCATATGATCTAGAATTAATAAGGTCAAAAATATATATAGCTCCTTAATCTACATCAATGGAGGTTAATTATATGGATTTATAAAGAAAAACCAACATGAATATTGACTACAGTAAGAACAAAATAGACAGAACCCATCAGTAGAGAGACCCAATAACACGTTTCGGGATTCTAAATCAAATGACAGATGCACTTGATCAAAATGTTTCCACAAAACACCACCACAAGGATGATTTAAGCTTTTACTAGTTTAAATGTTGGTTTTGGGAAATGTAATCAATGATTTTGTTTTTTGAGACCAAAATAAAAGCTCTAATCTATGTGTGAGTGGAAAATATCTCAATTTTTTATAGGAAAAAATCCTGAATTCCATGGTTGAGATTCTCTATACCTTGATTTTTCACATGTAGGACAACATTATAACAACTTATTATCACCATAATATAAGATTCATTCATTTGAACATGCAAAAATCTTCTGATAACCAAAACCAAGATTAAAAACAAGCCTCTTCCTCTCATATAAATTTCTAGGCAAAACATTTTCTTCAGGTAACTGTGTTTTTAACAAAGAGAATATCCGATCAAAACAAATATTTGACATTCCATTATCTGATTTAATGGCCATAAATTGAGAATCTTCTTAAAACATTCTTATCTTTCTCTCTGGATATAAGGAATCATTAGTGGACCTCAAAAACTCATATAAATTAGATGTTTCCAACTTCTAAGATAAATCAATATCATCATGAGTTTTAGTTCATTGAACAGTAGAACCTACCACATCATGTATTAAATTTTGGAACATTACTGGATCTGAGACTAGATTATTAATATATTCTCTAGAACTATGTTCACTATTTTATACCAAAAAACATAATCATTTTGAAAAAAATGCAATTAATAACCTCAAATGTTTTTAAATTTTTCATACGTCCTCATAGTACATTTTTTATAAGGACACTTAATTTTCCCTTCTAATTTTTTTTAGTTTTGATGATAAAAATGATAACAAATATTGAAAACCATTAATATATTCATGATTTAAAATAGAACAATTTGAATTTGTGTGATAATCTATCCAAGAACTATCATCTAATAATGACTCTGGTTGACTTCTTCATTCCATATTTTTCTAAAAAAATTAAAATAATAAGTTATTCTATATTGAATAGATATAAAATAAAAAAATAACCCAAAAAGTAAAGATAATTAAATTCTCTTTTTTAGCAATTTATAATATTTCATTAATTTTCTAATTATTTATACCATTTTTTATGTTTTTATACTAATCTACACTCATTTATAAAAATTAACACCAATTACCTACAATTATTATTAATTTTGTGTATTTTGTACTAATTATTGTTAATAACCGGCATCACTATTTCTAGCAGATTGGCAGCATACATTTTCCCAATGACTCATCCCCTTGGAACATTCTGTGAATAAAATCACTATGAAAAGTCTACTCCGATGAACAAAAATCCATTTTTGTATGCACGAGGATAGAGAGTAGGGACACCTCTTTGTCCTTCTCTTCATGCTCTCGTGCATAAGAGAATGAATATCCACGCGTCAGATAAGACTATTCATAGTTAATTATTTCATAGAAATTCTCTAGGGGGTGAGTTGTCGCAAAAAAAATGTCTCTTTTTTCTA
This sequence comes from Viscum album, assembly GCA_963277665.1. Taxonomy (NCBI): domain Eukaryota; kingdom Viridiplantae; phylum Streptophyta; class Magnoliopsida; order Santalales; family Viscaceae; genus Viscum; species Viscum album. The sequence goes on from OY728126.1 coordinate 1,106,270,956, forward strand.
ATGACTCGTTGCCTTGAAACATTCTTTGACTTAAATCACTATGAATAATCTTATCTGATGTTTGTCTAAGAATATTTCTCATATTGATTTCAGTGGGAAAATGTTTCAAGGAGGTGAGGCATCGATCAAAAGGAATGCCACAAATCCACAAGAAGTTATCCCAATTTATCAAAGTACTCTAATTTAATATGATTTATTACTAATTAGTACAAATTATTACTAATTAATCATAATTTTCACTAATTTTTACTAATTATTATGATCTATATCTATATATTTTTAATTATTCCTATCTATTGTTAATTATACCTATTTATTTTTAATTATTACTAATCATTACTAATTATTCCTTTTTATTCTTAATTATGACTAATTATTACTAATCAATCCAAATTATTTCTAATTAATCCTAATTATTGAAAATTTTACTAATTATTACTAATTATTATTAATTAGTAATAATTATTTATAATTAATAAAAATTATTACTAATTTTTCTAATTATTGGTAATTAGTACAAATTAATACTAATTATTTATAATTAATCCTAATTATTACTAATTAGTACAAATTAATCCAAAATATTACTATTTATTTCTAATTATATCAAATTAATTATAATTATTACTAATTAATCCTAGTTATTACTAATTAATCCTAATTATTACAAATTAATCCTAATTATTACAAATTAATTATAATTGTTTCTATTTAATATTAATTACTACTAACAATTGATAATTCATCCCAATTATTACAAATTTTTACTAATTATTACTAATTTCTACAACTAGTCCTAATTATTACTAATTATTGATAATTAATTCTAATTATTACTAATTATTACTAATTATTGATAACTAACCCTATTTATTTGTAAATATTCCTAATTAATCCAAATTATTTATTATTACTACTAATTATTGATAATTATTACTTATTATTACTAATTATTACTAATTAATCCTAATTATTGCAAATTATTATTAATTATTTATAATAATTATTAATTATTCCTAATTATTATTAATATTTACTAATTATCACGAATTATTACTAAATAATTCTAAATACTGCTAATTAGTCTTGATTATTACTAATTAATCAAAATTATTACTAACTAATTCTAATTATTACTAATTAATCTTAATTATTACTAATTAATCCTAATTATTGATAGTTATTTCTAATTAATCCTACTTATTGATAATTATTAATATTTATATCTAATTATTTCAAATTATTGATAATAATTACTAATTATTGATAATAATTACTAATTATTGATAATTATTCCTAATTATTGATAATTATTTGTAATTGATTCTAATTATTACTAATTAATCCTAATTAATCCTAATTGTAACTAATTATTTCTAATTTTTCTTAATTGTTACTAATTAATCCTAATTATTACCAATTAAATTTAATTATTACTAATTATTACATTTTTTTACTAATTATTACAAATTAATTATAATTATTGATAATTATACCGAATTATATCTAATTATTACAAATTTTTCAAATTTTTTCAAATTATTACAAATTATTTATCATTATTACAAATTATTTCAAATTATTACAATTTCTTCTAATTATTTCTATTTACTTTTAATTATTACTATGTTTTCGTAGTTATAACTAATTAATACAATTTATTACTAATTAATAAAATTTATTATTAGTTATTACTAATACTTGTTATTACAAATTAATACTAGTTATTACCGATTAATACTTTTTATTACTAATTAATACTAGTTATTACTAATTAATACTAATTATTACTAATTATTACTAATTATTACAATTTGTTTAAAATTATTACTAATTATTACAATTTATTACTAGTTAACACATAGATATAACTATTCATAAAAATAAATTCTAAAAAAATAAATATATAATTCTAATTTTATTAATTAACATCTAAATAATAAAAATTACGAATAATTTAAAAACATTAACTAAATAATAATGAATATATATATATATATACCTTGAAAATGATGCTTTTGGAGTATCAAAGTCGCCTAGAATGCTCTAATTTAAAATTTTAAACTATGAAAATATTTAAAAGAAAATTTTTCAAAAGAGATTGAGAGGAAAGTTGAGTATAGAGTGAAATGAGAGGATAAGCGGATGGGGGTATATATAGGTTTGATTATCTACGACGGGGGTATTTGCGATGAGTAATCCATAGCAAATAATTTTATATGTGACAGGCCCCTTCGTAAATGACATTGCCCACATTAATTATAGTGGACCGTTAAAAGTTTATTTTCTATGGGGACTTTCATAAATGGGTACCTACCGACAATGTGTTTTCGACAGGGAAAGTATCCCATCACAACTACTAAAAACTACCACAAGTTATATGCGACAGGAATAAGAACCCATCACCAATACACTTGCACACGGTTTGGCATGTATTTCACGCCAAACATTTTGTGACGGGTCCTTACTGCCCATCACAAATACTTGTTATTTGTGAAGGGGTATTGACCATGTCACAAATAACCCCTTTCGATGGGTTATTTACGACGGGGCTCTGACCCGTTGCAAATATCCATTTTTCTCATATTGTCTTAAACCTAATAGTTTGAATAATCTGTGTCCAGTTGGGTGACATAAACATCCCATAGAAAAAATATTTAAGATTAATTACATAACATTTTATGATCCTCTTCATAGTGGGGAACTACTATGACCATTATATGTGACAAGTACCCTAAGAATATTATCACATTCATTTTCATGTAGAAGAATTATCAATATGTGGTAATAACTTTTGTTAATATTCAAAAACCATGAATATACAAGTAATCAAAAGTACAATGTAAATGGATCTATAAAATAAAATCCAATGCATCACAACAAATGTATTTATACTACCCTCAAGTGGAGACGGTTTTTTGATATACTGTCTTACAACCCAAAATTTTATCAATGGAATTTCACCTGTCATTATACAATTTTTTTATTACTTAGTAATTCTCTATTATATATATCACATGTACAAAGAGATAAAGGACATCATTTTATTATAATATTTTTAATATTTCATTTAATAAAGAAAAATGTCCCTAAGAATTAAAAATATTACAATGGGATAAAAATTAGAAAATAATAAATCTATAATTTCAAAATTTGGATATGTTAGATCCACTAGAATTACCATACTCATGAACAATGCTATAATAATGACTAAAGATATTAACAATACAATATTTATCTTTGATATTAATAAATATATTACCTAGATATAAAATATAATTAACTGAATAATGAACGAAATATGAGGTTTTTATTAGAAGTAAAGAACCCATATGATTATTAAAAACCTAATAGGTGTAATAGTAATCTAACCCATGGAATTTGATCATTGGAATAATAATTTGACTATTAAGAATGGTAACATGCCCATTATTATTGTATCATCACTTATGGAAGTGCAAAATAAAATTTAATATTCTTACAATTTGAATTTTTTATATTTATATAATGATACTAAAAAAGAAATGTATTAAAAATGATAAAATAAATATTTTTATTTGCAAAAACCATATATGTTTCATTTTCATTTTTATAAAAAATATAATAATGTAAATTAATGATTATTTTCATTAAATGGGTTTATTAATTTACATTATTATATATTATAATTATAATATAATTTTATGATACCATAAGTAATTTATTAAAGGGTACAGAAGTTGATTAAAATAATAAAATTGGAATTTTTTATCAAATAAATAAGAACATAATTTAAAAAATAAATTTAACATATTTATAAAATTATTTTTATACATTGGATTATTTTTCTAATCTAGGTTTCTGTAAATGGTTTGAGTGAATTTTTTGTTTTTTAATAAAATAATCATTTTTTTAATAGATAAATATAATAAAATAAGGTATTTAACATTACAAGTTAAATACATGATTAATTTCATAATGTATTAGGTAAACGCCCATTATTTCAAACTAATATATAAAATTTACATTATATAGTCACAATAATCAATACTATTTATATCCTTGATTAATAATAATAAAGTAATGAATAAAATATTAAAAACCGCACATCTCATCCCCTTGTATATACAACCCTCACCTCCCCTTAATATCACATATTCTAAACCTTGGAGATTTCCATATTACTACCCAATTACATTTCCAATCCAATCTCCATGACATAGTGACGATGGTCTCACAAAAATACCAAATCCATTTTCAATAAAGAGTTTTTCAAGGAGATGACATTCAAGAGTTAATAATATCAAACTGCCACATTTAAATTATTTTATTCTTCTACCTTCTCTGCACCTCCATTATCCAACAAGAAATAATAACTCCATTATTATATATATACATGAATTTAATAGTTATAAGTGAATATCTTCCATCCATCCTCCTCTCTTCTCCTCTTATTATAGAAAAGAAACCTTTGTCGATATTATATTGATTCACCACCTCCGGGGATGGTGAGTTTTGTATTCCATTAATACATTAATGGAAGGATTAAATTTTATTAAAATGGTTTAAAATTTCTTAAATATGTATATTATATATTTTTTCAGATTATTGAATGATTATATGTCTATAATATTAAATAAAACAAAACTATTTTGTGATGGTAAGTAAAATCTCCAAAATAAACTAACAATATAAAAATAATTTTATATCTAAATGGATTATCTATATACCAAACAAACATGGGTTCATGGTACTATTTAATTTTTTATGAAGGTAATTAATATCATTTAATATAAATTTTTGATTTATAGTCCAATTTTATATGAATATAAATATTTATTATCCAGTGATTTAACCCTAGAATCATGAAAAAAAGGCCCTAAGAATAGTGAAATTAAACCTTATGTCTCATTGAAATGGTTGAAAATAAAAAAGTATAATTAAATAAAGAAATATTGGAGGAAATGTTTTTATATTAATAAATTAATTAATTATTTATATTTTTAATTATGTACAGTTATTGTGAAGAATGATTATATAATATAAGTTAATGGATCTCTTTGAACCACCCTATTTTTTCTCGGTTACACTTTCTCTATATTTACCTCACTTTTTCTCTATATTTTTTCTTATTTTAAACTCTTATTTTATATATATATATATGCGTGTGTTACCCACATATATACCTTGTCTAATTTAACTTTAATTTATTGGGTATACATGTTTTATGGTTCCCTTATAAATTTTATTCATTAAGAAAACCAGATTAAAGGGAACTTCTCGGTCTCTTAACCCATTTCAAGTACCACCCCATAAAATTTTTCAATCCATCCTTGGTTTTTAACATTTTCATTTTCTTATAAAAATCCTTTTTGATTAATTTCTGGTTTTATGGAAATTAATTTTCACTTTCCCTTTTCAAATACTCTTTACAATTTCCCCCAAAACCCCTCTTAAAATAAACATTTCCAATGGTACCTATATATTATTTTTTACATATTCAATTCACATGGAAATTATGTTTCATGAAACATGATTATTTTTTACTTATTAACATCCAATAATTTTTTAATCCCTGATTTCATGGAAATAATTACGATATGTTATCTGGTTATGCTATAATAATTGATTATGCAATCCATTTTTTTCATGTGGAATCTTTATGTTTATTCTTATGATTGATTCCATGTGTGTAAAAAATATGCATGTACATTTTTTTATGGGTTCAATAGAATAAAACTATAATAAATTAGGTATTTTTTATGTCTAATGAGATGATATTTATGGGTTTATGGAGTAAACCTAGTCTGTGATGGGAATCTATCCACAATGTGATGTTGTCTTGACAGTAATCCTTGACTTTCACTTATGTAATGTTTTATTTTATTTTTATACATTACTATGATATCGTGATCTAATGCTTCCATGTTATTTATATCATGCAACCATATTATTATCCAAGATTTTAGACATCTATTATATCGTGTTATGCCTTTTGACTCATATGGTATTCTTAATTATCATGTGTATTCCCTTAATAGGATTTTTAGAACACTCCATTTTTTATATATTCCACATGTTATCATATGTGGTCTTTTGAGATCAGAGGGATTTAGGAGATCATTTTAGAGATTAAAATAAACAAGTTTATTTTAGTTTCTTGTTTTTGTTTTTTATGTTCCTAGTCTCATATATATGATAAGCATCTCAATTCTTAGAGTTTATTTAGTAGATATTTCTGTTCAAAATCATTTAATAATATGTGTAAAAAGGATTTTGTAACTAAAGTTTGTATAAGAGGAAGGTATATTCATTTTTTGGGATCAGTTCTATAATAAATTAGTGAGAACCCTAGGGATATATCTAAATATATTATAATATCCTGAAATTTTCGTTATTTGTAGTGAGAGAGGTTTCCCATAAATTAAATCCATGTCTGGAAACAATAATTGGATGTGGATCTGGTTTTTTTATAGAGGGATAATAATCATGAAAAGACAAGATTTGTCATTAACATGTTCATAATCAAGTTAATGAAAAATAAATCTTTCTATAGACATGGCTTGAAACTTCCAAGGGATATGCTTTGGAAAATTCACAAACCCATTTTAAATGACTATGAAGGACTTGAATAGATTGTTAGGTTATAAAATCTTATAGTAAAATTACTATAATTGGCCAAAATTTAATTGTATAAGATCATATGTTATGTTTTACATGTAATTTTTATTAATTCCTTATATTTTCATAGTTTTCTATTATATATGATTTTTTAGTTTGTGTGTTATCATCGCTAATTTTAAATTTTTAGTTAATTGGAGTAAATATGAAGAACTATTCCAACCACTAATATAATGTGAAATGTGATGATTTCCCTAACAATATTCCTAACCTGATGAGAGTTTAATTAAGGTACCTTGTGATTATAAGAAACAATTTATTTAAAATTATGATTAAAAACTAGAAAATTGTGGAGTTTCAAAAAAAAATCAGAAGATAAAGATGCCACCTTGATGTGACTGATTTGTGTATACCTTTAATATATTTTAACGATCATAAAAAAAATTTAAAAAAACTTAAATATTTTTTGGGATAAAATTCCTTATATTTGTGATTATGATGATTTCCCAGTGTTTTCCATCCAGTGTCAAAAATTGGGAAAGGACAGAACAAATATTCAAATATACACAAAGTGTACTTATTACATACGTCATGTATTGTTTCCATGACATGGATCGGGAAGACTGGATACACTCCCAAGTGTCCGCTAAAGCATACACACCATGTTCTTCCCATATACATGTCGTGTTGTCCCTTCTAGAAGTAGTTGGTGGCGGGTGATTGATATTACATTCCATGTATGTTGGTGCTACAAGGCATGTACTTCTACCTCCCAGGTGGCACCATGTTAAAAGTCAAGGGTGGTGCGGTAGCTCACCCACTTAAGAAGAAAAGAGGGCCAAAGTTTGTTGACAATGGTACACACCATGTACTTTATAGTACATGCAGTGTGTTCCTAAAAACTATAAAATGAGGGAATCCCCTCAATGTTTGAGACGATTGATTCCAAACCAGACCAAGGGGGAAAAATTATGGAGACACCCCAGGATGGAAGAGAATAATGGAGGTGTTGAATCTACCTCCCTGATGATATTTAATCTCATTTTTGTGAACAGGTTAATTCAGGAATCCCAAATTGTTTAGTTACTAGCTACTAAATGAGTATCTAAACCCCTCCCCCCAATATGTGTTTGGGATGTCGATAAATATGGGTTGTATTTTCTTAATCGATATATTATTTTCATGTTATTTATTCTTCTCCCATAATTACTTAATAATTATTTCTAAAGGTAACTAGAAATCTTGTATCCATCCAATAATTGGATTTATAGGGATCTTATGAGGAATTAGGATTACGAACATCCATGATATTTGGATGTTATTATCATATCAAAAGGGCTGCAATTAATAAAATTAAGAGATATCAAATTCCATACCAAGGAATTGGTGTCTAATTATTTAAACAAAACACACTATTCCTAGGGGTTCTGTTATATTCATAACCCAAATATTGGAGTTATCCTAAAGAACAGAACCTAATTATAATATTGATTTAATCAACAACCTAAAAAATCCACAGCCCCGATGCATTCTTCTCATTTTTCTCCAAAAATCAAATTTTTACATTTTTGTTTTTCTTTTAAGTAATTTGTTAAAGAAATTGAAATTCAATCACCCTGTTATTAAAACAAAAAAAATCAAATCTAAATTTCAGAAAAATTCACTAAATTAGTTACAAAATAGAAAAACAATACACAATAATTTCCTCTCTATGTGGATCGATCCCTTACATGAACTATAATTGTTTGAGTAATTTAATTTGGATTGTTGAATATAACACTAAGGAAGAAAAGATTCCAAATTTTGGCACCATTTCTAGGGAGGCATATGTTTAAAGTTTTGTGATTAATCAGTTTGTATTAATTAAAGTGAAAATATAAATTGAAAATTCTAAAACTTTCTATTTTTTAATCTCATTTCTATTTTTCATTATTTTATTTTTCCTCTTTTACACTAGGTATTTTTTGTGTTGTGCAGATTCAAAAGTTCATGAGTGGATGAATCATGTGTTCTAAGAGAACTAAATCATCAAACATCCATCCACTTGATCTGGAGATAGAAAACAATGATATTGCGGTGATGACGTGCACTTATAGATGAGCACAACCATAACACTCCAATGGTGAACATTATAGAGGGTGATCTAGTTATTTTCCAAGGAGTGGGAAATACATTTTTCCCAAGATGAAAATAAGAAGAAACATAGACAACCATCCCATTTCTTCCATGGAATATCCCGCAACAACTCTTGCAGTTCCAACCAGAGCAGTTTCCATACCTACAGCCAGGTCATGGGCCTTATTTTTCACATGAGTTGCAATTTGTGCCCACACATCCTCGATAGCAACTACCCCCATGTCGTAACCTTATGAAGTACGGTCTTCCTTACTTCCAAGGGGTAGATACAAGAATTCTCAGACCACTGATGTATGCCCAACATTTCTAGACAAATCTAACAATCATGAAACACATTCAAAACATTGTACAATTTGAAGGATTACTTGGTGAAGACCACATCGATCAAGTCTCTTATTTTATGAAGATATGCGACAACTTCCACTACCATGGGGTGTCCAAGGACTCTATTCACCGTTTATTATTCACCTTCTCTTTAAGGGATAGAGAGAACGACTAGATCAAAATATTTCTTCAATGCTCCACCCTCACCTAGGAGGTGTTGGCTTAGCCATTTCGGTTAAAATATTTTCCTCCTTCAAAGACAGTCATGTCACGACCCGTCCTTGGGGCCTGTGCCGTGACTACCCCAAGCCCGCCTTCCATAGACCAGGGGCTGGCGACTAGCACAAAGGCGTAAATCCCGGTAAAAAGGGAATGCATTGCCTTTGAAAAGTAAACAAACACCACAGAGTAAACAAGCAGTAGAAGTGAACACTAAGTAAAAGCTGGTACAAGAGTAAGTGCAGAAAAGTAAGTGGGCCAGTATACAAACCCAAACTGAAAGTAAAGTATAGCTATAAAGACAAAACAACAATAGAAAAGTAAAGCCGCTATGCCAAGCTGTCCACTAGAAATCCCACCTGAAGGTTGGGTACAGATAGCTCCACTGCTCCTCGGGTCCCGCCATCCGCTCCGAGTATGTCCCACCCAGTGGTCCACATCCAGGTACTGTCTTGCTCTACAAGCCTCAACCACGATCAACGATGTCCGTCGTCTGCAACCAACACAACGTAGTGTGGGCATAGCCCATGCAGGGGTGAGTATAAGCTACTCAGTAGGGACCACGAGACCCTCAAAGGTCTCCCAAAATCCACAAAGGATAAACCACAAAGGAAAGATACAATCACGAAGTAACAATCAACTCTGCTAAGGTATATGCCCATACATATACCTAAGTCATCAATTCCAATACGCTCCAACCTTCAAGCCCAAGTACAACCCAGTCCACACAGGAATGTATACGTATTCCACACAGGAAATTAAAACGTAATCCACACAGGATAGCACAACACAATCCACACAGGAAGCAAACAGGATTCAGTTCACACAGGTATACTTCTTCGAAAGACGATAGAGATGATCACTAATCCATCAAAGTCGCCGGACCCACAAAGGATCGATTGTTACTAACCCCCGCAATGACCGACACAGGATCGGACCCACATAGGATCTGTAGGAGCTGGCTCACACAGAACCGCTGAGCGCAGACCCACACAAGATTGGACCCACACAGGATCGATAGCACTGATCCACATAGGATCGTTGAGTGCTATAGTCATCGTCGTCGAATCCACTGAGGATCTCTGCACAGTCGTCGTCACAGTCACAGTAGTAGTCGCAAACAGCACTAGGGTTCCCGCACACAGCAAGCTCGTTCGGGAGGGTCCGCACCACGAGCCGAGAGGCTGATACATCAACTGACACGTAGTCCAGAGTTGATGTATCCAAAAATTCCGTATCGTCAACAGGAACTCAACGTCGCAGACAGCGCGTCGATCGGACGCCCGGTCTGAGAGTTATTGGCTTCTTCGTCCTAAGGGCCCAGTTGGTTTTTAGGGAAAAACCAACCCGACCGTACTCCACCTACATCCAAACCTCGGGCAGAGTAATCCAAAAGACCCGTCTCACTTAGAGGAATCCAACAAAGTCGATGGCACGTCAATTGGACGTCTGAAGCTCAAGATATGAGTGTTTCCACTCCGAGGGCCCGGTTTGTTTCGTGTATGAACCAACCTGGCTGAACTCAAAGTAATCTGAAACCTTGAGTATGATATACCGAAACAACTGTCTCGACTCAAGGATCGCATCGCAACTGACGGTGCATCGATTGGAGGTACGTAGCCCGAGTTATGGGCAAATGAACCCAAACGGTCCGAAAACAGGGGTTTCGGGCCTGGACCGACCCGGCACGAGACCCCACTGTCGGCCCGAACCGGGTCGACCCACCCCGGGTCCGGGTCGGCCCGGCCCGACGACCCGCGCGATGGTCGGTTGCTCGGCCAAAACGGTCGAGCCGTTTTGGCTCGCGCGGGGGGGGGGGAGGGGGGGGCAGCCCCCCCCCCCCCCCCGAGTTTCTTGTAACCGCGGCCCCATAATTGGGGCCGCATTGATGGCCGGCCAGGGGATTCAATTCCCCCGGCTTCTCCCTGTCCGGCTGGCCCGACCTGGTTGGCCAGTTCCTACTCAATGGGACCGGTGATGGCCGGTCCCCTTCCAGCTCCGACGCCGGCGGCCCGGTACCGGCCGCCGGTCACCCTGCTCCACCACGGCCCGGAACCGGTCGCGGATCTTGTCGTCCGGCGCGGTGCGACAGCACTGCGCCCCTCCTCCGTGGCACCGATCCGGCCGTGGCATCTTTGGTTTTCTTCGACATGGCACGACGGCGTCGCATCCTTGTTCAACATCACGGTGCGGCGCGACAACGCCGCAAAGTACTTGTCGTGCGATTTGTGCGTGGTGCGATGACACCACGCCATTCTGTCCAACCCACAATGTATCAACAAGGATAAAGAGGAGGGCCCGCCGTGTTTGTGCGGTCTGGCCCCCTCTCATTAAATGATAACATTTAGTCGAATATCCACGAAGATCGACAAACTAGAATCATGAACGGAAATAATTAATTAAAATAAATCCCCTACCTCAGTTTCAAGAACGGTGCACATCAACGAGCCGCGGAAGACGAGCATCGCGGAGGTCGGGCGTCACAGAAAAAAACTTCGATTCCGTTGTCGTCGAGGTGCGTCCGAAGAGGAAACGTCGTTGGAGAAGTTCTCCGCGTTCTTCGGTGGAGATGTTCTTCGTTGAAGAATGGTGTTCTTCATTGGAGTCCGAGGTGTTCTTCACGTTCTTCGTCGAAGATGTTCTTCATTTTAGATTAAGAAGATCTTCACGCTTCCCAAAACCTCTCAACGTGGCATAAACTCTAACATTAATAAAATAAGCCCAAGTCTTAATTTATTAACATGACTTTCCCATTTGAATTTCAAGAGTTTGAAATTCAATTAACCACACTTAACTCACCTCATTAAAATTACACAAGTTGTCAAATTAAATGGAGGGGAGTTAATGGGGAGTTGAAGAGTTGAAGAGTATGAAGGGGTGGGGTTTGTGTGGGCCCCACCACCCTCATAACCTATCAAGGGAGGTTGGGTAGTTAGCCAACTTCCACCCATAGCCTTAAAACACAAAAAGGAAAATAAAAATTGTAGAATAATAATAAATTAACTTCCACAATTTTTATCATCCACACCAGTGATAACGCAACTCCGGAACAGGAGTTCCTAAGCAATTACCGGTGTTGTGGTTCTATCGGTGCCCTCGGAATTCGATTCCGGGCACTGGTTCAAAAGTTAGAAATTCCCGCTCGTTCGTTCACTGAACGTACCCGTGCTAAACTTCGGATAGAAATTCTGGGCACTTCGGGCCTCAGAATCAAGTGCCGTCTGAAACCGCGTTCTTGTAAAATTCCAAAAAAATTAAGAAAAAATTTCCCTTGAATTTTACGGGTCTTTAAATTACTCTCACCGCAGGGATTTACGTCCCCTTAAAGATACATCATAACTAGGGAAACAAATGAGGGTAATTGGCACACATATGAGCCTCCTGCTCCCATGTGCTCTCGTGGAGGTTCCTTTGCTGCCATCTGATGCACACTAGAGGAATCAACCATCCACGTAGGACCCGCTCCTGTCGATCCTTGATCTCCACCGGGACATCCGCAAAAGTCACCCCATCATCAACATCTAGCTCTCCATGGTCAATGATGTGCGTCGGGTCGTGCACGTATCTCCTCAGCTGAGATACGTGGAAGACATCATGCACCCGGTGCAACTGAGGTGGTAGATCCAGGCGATAATCCACCTCGCCAATCCTGTTGAGGACCTGGAATGGTCTGATGAAGTGTGGAGACAACTTGCCACCTTGTCCAAATCTCCATAATCCACGTCGAGGTGAGACACGCAAAAAGACGTGGTCGCCATCCTCGAACTCTAGTGGCCTCCGCCTCCTGTCAGCATAAGACTTAAAACAGCTCTGAGCTGTCCTCATCTGCTCCTGGATGACCTGGACCTTCATTGTCGTGGCCTGGACCATCTCTGGTCCCACAAGTGCTGACTCCCCAGGGTCTGTCCAGCACAAAGGAGATCTACAAGGTCGGTCATACAATGCCTTATATGGTGCCATCCTGATGGTGGAGTAGTTGTTGTTGTTGTACGCGAACTCCACCAAGGGTAGGTGGTCCTCCCAGCTGCGACCAAAGTCGAGGACACATGTGCGGAGTATGTCCTTGAGAGTCTGAATGGTCCTCTCTGTCTGACCATCCGTCTAAGGGTGAAAGGTCGTGGTCAAGCGTAGCTGCGCCCCGAATGCCTCCTGCAACCCCTTCCAATGCCGGGAAGTAAAGCGAGCATCTCGATCGGAGACGATAGATGGCGGTACACCGTGAAGTCGTACAATCTCCTGATCATAAAGGCGTCCCAAGCTCTCCACTGAGCCCTACTCCCTGATGGGTAAGAAGTGATCCGACTTGGTGAGTCAGTCAATAATCTCCCAAATGGAGTTGTGACCTCTGGAAGTGCGTGGAAGTCCCGTCATGAAGTCCATAGATATGCTGTCCCACTTCCACTCCGGAACCTCCAAGGGTTGTACCAAGCCTGCTGGTACCTGGTGCTCTGCCTTCACCTGCTGGCAGGTGAGGCATCTTGAAATGAACTCTTCCACAACCTTCTTCATGCCCGGCCACCAGTGCTGTCATCTGAGATCCTGGTACATCTTCGCCACTCCAGGATGTACTGCCAAAGAGGAAGTGTGAAACTCTCTCAGAACCTCCTCTCGTAAAGCGACTTGTACTAAGGTACATCCTCTGAAAAGGACGTCATGCTCTGCTCCAAAGGAGAATCCATCAGGTGCATGTCCTGAGGATATCTGTGCACGCCGCGTCTCATAGTCAGCGTCCCCATGCTGTGCCTCTCTGACCCACTGCAGTAGTGGAGGAGTGACTATGAGTGACTGAAGGAAGGCTGCTCCATCTCTATCCACGAAGGATATCTGCAAAGAGGATAGCAGCTCTGTCGCCTCCTCAAGTAGCTGAATGCCCGTCCTCCTGCTCAGAGCATCGGCTACTACGTTTCCCTTCCAAGGGTTATAGACTATCTCAAAGTCATAGTCCTGGAGGAACTCGAGCCATCGCTGCTGTCTCAGATTCAGATCCTTCTAAGAAAAGATGTATCTGAGACCTTGATGGTCAGAAAAGACTATAAAACGCTCGCCCATCAGATTGGGTCGCCATGTCTTCATAGCAAAGACCACTACTGCTAACTCCAAGTCATGGGTAGCGTAGTTCTTCTCATGCGGCCTCAACTGACATGATCCATAGATGATTACTACCCGCTCATGCATCAGGACACATCTGATTCTGGTCCCTGATGCATTGCAGTAGACTACGTACCCTACTCCCTCCTCAGGCAACCTCAAGATAGGTGTGCTGGTCAATCTCTGTCTCAGCTCTTGGAAGCTCAGCTGACATCTGTCTGACCACACAAAGGGTTTACCCTTCTTCGTCAAAGCTGAGAATGGTGTCGCAACTCTGGATAAGTCTGGCACGAATCTCCGGTAGTATCCAGCTAGACCCAAGAAACTCTGCACCTCCGTCACGATCCTAGGTGGCTCCCAAGCTAGCACGGCCTCGATCGTCGCAGGATCCACTGCAACTCCCGCCTTAGAGATGTTGTGTCCCAAGAAGTGGACCTCACGTATCCAGAACTGTCACTTTGCGATCTTACCATAAAGATGGTGCTCTCGGAGTGTGTCTAGTACAACCCACAAGTGGTAGGCGTGCTCCTCCTCTGTTGTCGAGTAAATCAAAATGATGTCAATGAAGACCACGACAAATCGATCGAGGTATGGCTGAAAGATCATGTTCATGAGGGCCATGAACAGTGCTGGATCATTGGTTACGCCAAATGGAATAACCAAGAACTCATAGAGGCCATACCGACATCTGAAGGCCATCTTCATCACGTCCTTGTCTCAAACTCTGAGCTGATGATAGCCTGACTTGAGGTCTATCTTCAAGAACCCCCATTCTCCCTTGATCTGATCAAAGAGGGCATCAATCCTCGGTAGCAGATACTTGTTCCTCACTGTCACCTGGTTCAGGCGAAGATAGTCGACACACAGTCACAAGCTCCCGTCCGCCTTCTTGGCGAACAAAATCGGGGAAGCCCAGGGTGAAACACTGGGTCGGATGAACCCCTTTCCCTGCAAGTCCTCCAACTATACCTGCAGCTCTTGAAGCTCGGCGGGGGCCATCCGATATGCTCGAGTCGATATCGGGGCTGTCCCGGGGTATAGGTCAATATAAAAGTCTACCTCTCTGTGAGGAGGTAGCCCTGGAACGTCATTGAAAAAAATGTCTGCATACTGATCCAACACTTCAGGAAAACCAGGACTCCGCACGTCCACTGCTCCCAGGATGAGAATCGCCAACTGGTGAGTGATGGGTTGTCCTCTCCTCCACGAAAGTCCATCATGTGCTGCAAAGGCTCCCTTCTCGCCGGTGAAGGTGAACCTGCTCCCGTTGGTGGGTACACATTGCACCTTGCACCTAATATAGTCAATCTGTGCATGGAATGTAGAAAACCAATCCATGCCCAAGATGACATCATAAGGCCTCGACGTTGCTACAAGAAGATCCCAGCCGAAGCTCTCGCCTCCTAGAGTAAGCTCACAGTGCCAACACTAGTGCGTAATCGTCGAGCCTGCTCTCGTAGGAGTCTCTAGCCGTAAGGATCGATCCAACGGATCTGTCAGAATCTCCGACCTCTGAACAAGGGCAGTGGCTATGAAAGAGTTACTCGCTTCTGTGTATATAAGTACTGCAGCAAGGGTGGAATAGACACAGATAGTACCTCGAATCATCTTGGGCGCGCCATGGTCGTAGGCCTCCACTGCCTGGAGCTGTGCCCGTCTGTGCCCTCCAGCTCCCTGTGGTCGGGGTGGACCTCCTGGTGGTGGTGGTGGTAGAACCTCAAAGCGTCACCCACCACCTGCTACTCGGACAGCTCCTCTGCCTCGTTCGCCTCCTCCCTACGGACCGCCACGGTCGACCCTCTGCCTCTGTCTTTTGGTCCCTCAACCGTGTGCTGCTCCTCGGCACGGCGGGTCGTGCAGTCACGAGCCATGTGGCCCTGCCCACCGCATGAGTAGCACTGCCTGCCTCTCGAAAGACTGGCTCCACGCTGTGTGTCCAGCACTACTGAGCCAGTGTACTGAGGTCGTCTGCTTGAGGGTCTGGTCTGCCTGGACCCATGAGTCATCCGTCGACTGCCTGCTACAGAAGACTCTGCTACGTGCCGCCCTACGGTGGGTCTCGGCACTGGTGTAGACTCAGCAAGAAAGGTCTTGATCAAAAGGTCCTACTACAGTACTCTTGTCTGAGTCGGAATGCTTAGGGAGATCAGCAATTCCCTAATGTAGTGTCTCAATCCCTGCTCAAAGGTCCGGGCCTGGAAGAATGGGTCACGTACCATGTCTGTAGAGTAGCGCGGGAGATCGGTAAATCTCGCCAAGTACTGCGCGACCGTCATGTTGCCTTGCCGCAGCTGAAGAAGCTCCTGGATGCGCACCGCACGGAGGGTGGCTGGGACGAACTCTAAGCGGAAGAGACTCTCAAAGTCCGTCTAGAGAAGAGATGCCTCATCGTGCACCTGGAGCATCAGGCTCCACCATCGGCCCGCTGCTGCGTGCAGTAAGCTCGCTGCGAGAATCACCATGAGGTCTGCTGGTGTCCTCACTAACCGAAAAACTCATACCATTTCCTCCAGACAGTCCTCAGCTGCCTGGGGGTCTATCTCCCTGTGGAACCTGGGCGGTCACTGGCGCTGGAAATCATGCAGTGCACTGAGGTGACGTGCATCGTCAGCGGCTGGTGCCGGAAGCATCGGTGGCTCGGCGGGTAGAGCTACCGCTGGTGCCACTGCTGACAAAGGGCCCTGCACCGAGGCCTCATCGCTCGGTGGGCTGTCGTCACGCTCGACTCTCGGAACCCTAGCTGGCTACCATCGTGGGGCCATCCTAAAAGAAAACAGGTGCGCCACGGTCAGAACAGTATACCTGGTGAGCTGATACAAAGTAATCACAAAGAAAACTTGAAACACACAAGTAATCAATGTTTTCATGCATTACGTCGGAAATCAGATGTCAGGGTCCTTGTGTACGGATACGTCGGCCGCTGCACCAACACTAGACTCCCTGGACTGATAACCACAGTCGATACGCTAAACACTATTGCTTCACATAGAAAAAGACCAGAGTCCCAAGTTCTGTGGTAGAACCGAAATCCTTTGATACCAATTAGTCACTACCCGTCCTCGGGGCCCGTGCCATGACTACCCCAAGCCCGCCTTACATAGGCCATGGGCTGGCGACTAGAACCAAGGCGTAAATCCCGATAAAAAGGGAAGGCATGGCCTTTGAAAAGTAAAAAAACACCACAGAGTAAACATGCAGTAGAAGTGAACACTATGTAAAAGCTGGTACAAGAGTAAGTGTGGAAAAGTAAGTGGACCAGTATAGAAACCCAAACTGAAAGTAAAGTACAGCTGGAAAGGGAAAACAACAACAGAAAAGTAAAGCCGCTACGCCGAGTTGTCCACTAGAAATCCCACCTGAAGGGTGGGTACAGATAGCTTCACTAATCCTCAGGTCCCGCCGTCCGCTCCGAGTATGTCCCACCCAGAGGTCCACCTCCAGGTACCGTCCTGCTCTGCAAGCCTCAACCATGATCAACATTGTCTGTCGTCTGCAACCAACATAATGTAGTGCGGGCATAGCCCGTGCAGGGGTGAGTATAAGCTACTCAGTAGGGACCCCGAGACCCTCGATGGTCTCCCAAAATCCACAAAGTATAAACCACAAAGGAAAGATACAATCACGAAGTAACAACCGACACTGCTTAGGTATATGCCCATACATATACCTAAGTCATCAATTCTAATACGCTCCAACCTCCGAGCCCAAGTACAACCTAGTCCACACAGGAAAGTATACGTATTCCACATAGGAAAGAAAAACGTAATCCACATAGGATAGCACAACACAATCCACACAGGAAGCTAACAGGATTCATCTCACACAGGTATACTTCTTCGAAAGATGATAGAGATTATCACTGATCAATCAAAGTCGTCGGACCCACAAAGGATCGATAGGTACTAACCCCCGCAATGACCCACACAGGATCGGACCTACACAAGATCTGTAGGCGCAGGCTCACACAGAACCGCTGAGCGCTGACCCACACATGATCGATAGCACTGATCCACATAGGATCGCCGAGTGTTGTAGTCGTCATCGTTGAATCCACTGAGGATATCTGCACAGTCATCGTCGCAGTCACAGTAGCAGTCGCAGCCAGCACTAGGGTTCCCACACACTACAAGCTCGTTCGGGAGGGTCCGTTACACAAGCCGAGAGGCTGATACATCAACTGACACATAGTCCAGAGTTGATGTATCCAAAAGTTCCATATCATCAACTGGAACTCAACGTCGCAGACGGCGCGTCGATCGGACGCACGGTCTGAGAGTTATTGGCTTTTTCGTCCCAGGGGCCCGGTTGGTTTTTAATGCAAAACCAACCCGACCGTACTCCACCTACATCCAAACCTTGGGCGGAGTAAGCCAAAAGATCTGTCTCACTTAGAGGAATCCATCAAAGTCAACGGCACGTCAATCGGACGTCCGACGCTCAAGATATGAGCGTTTCTGCTCCGAGGGCCCGGTTGGTTTCGTGTATGAACCAACCCGGCCAAACTCAAAGTAAACTGAAACCTTGATTGTGATATACCAAAATGACCTTCTCAACTCAAGGATCGCATCTCAACTGATGGTACGTCGATCGGAGGTCCGTAGCCCGAGTTATGGGCAATTGAACCCAAACGGTCTGAAAACGGGGGTTTCGGGCCCGCACCGACCCGGCCCGAGACCCCCCGGTCGGCCCGAACTGGGTCGACCCACCCTGGGTCTGGCCCCCTCTCGTTAAACGATAACATTTGGTCGAATATCCATGAAGATCAACAAACTACAATCATGAACAGAAATAATTAAATAAAATAAATCCCCTAACTTGGTTTCAAGAACGGTGCACGTCAACGAGCCGCGGAAGACAACCGTCGCGGAGGTCGGGCGTCGCGGAAAATGAACTTCGATTCCATTGTCGTCAAGGTGCATCCGAAGAGAAAACGTCATTGTAGAAGTTCTCCGCGTTCTTTGGCGGAGATGTTCTTCATTGAAGAACGGTGTTCTTCGTCGGAGTCGGAGGTGTTCTTCACGTTCTTCGTCGAAGATGTTCTTCGTTGGAGATGAAGAAGATCTTCAGGCTTCCAAAAACCTCTCAACATGGCATAAACTCTAACATTAATAAAATAAGCCCAAGTATTAATTTATTAGCACAACTTACCCATTTGAATTTCAAGAGTTTGAAATTCAATTAACCACACTTAACTCACCTCATTAAAATTACACAAGTTGTCAAATTTAATGGAGGGGTGTTAATGGGGTGTTGAAGAGTTGAAGAATATGAAGGGGTGGGGTTCGTTTGGGCCCCACCACCCTCATAACCTCCCAAGGGAGGTTGGGTAGTTACCCAACTTCCACCCATAGCCTTAAAACACAAAAAGGAAAATAAAAATTGTAGAATAATAATATATTAACTTCCACAATTTTTATCACCCACACCCGTGATAACGCAACTCCGGAACAGGAGTTCGTAAGCAATTACCAGCGTTGTGATTCCATCGATGCCCTCAGAATTCGATTCCAGACACCGGTTTAAACGTTAGAAATTCCCGCTCGTTCGTTCACTGAATGTACACGAGCTAAACATCGGATCGAAATTCCAAGCACTCCGGGCCTCGGAATCAAGTGCCGTCTGAAACTGCGTTCTTGTAAAATTCCAAAGAAAATTAATAAAAAATTTCCCTTGAATTTTATGGGTCTTTACAAGTCACATTGATGAATGAAATTCAAAATTTCCAACAGCATAATTAAAAATTATTCTATGAATATTGGGAGAAATTAAAATAAATTATAAGGAAGTTCCCTCGTCAAGGCATTCCATTGTGGATGCCGGTCCAAAAATTCTATGGCAGTCTCACAACGAACTCCAAAAAAATGGTGGATGCATATACTGGAGGAACAATAATAATGCAATCACTAGAGGAACTATTTTACTTTCATTACGATATGTCTGAAAATATCTTCCAATGACACTCGGAGTGAGGAGCTCAGAATAGAGGCATGCACAACATTGATTCCACAGTGATTCTTGCTGCTCAACCTAATGCAGTGTCCCAGAAGATTGATGTGTTAAATTTGAAAAACGCATCACAAGATCAAATGGGGAATCACCTAGAATGTAGTGAATTTGGTGAAAATCACATCATGGGTTAATGTATTGGGACATGTACTGGTTCCTCGACAAGTGAGGTAAAATATGTATCCCATAATAGAGGATCAAATATACACCCTATGTACCAAAACCCCGCATGGAAACATAATCCAAATACAAGCTGGGAGAAACAACAGCAAACATCTCAACCATGGCCCCAAAGGCCAACCAGTTATTGTAAATAATAATACCAGAATTCATATCCAAGATAGCAGCAGTAGAGACCCAACCAACATAAGGGTATCAATACCCTCCTCTGACATAATAATAAAGGCTTCCACAATCTCAAATTCCTCCCCAAAACACACAACAAGATCCCCTATCCAAGCTATAGGAGATGAAAAAAAATCATAACAACTACTGAACATGATTTCAAAATCAATATGCATTCATTCGAGTCCTTGATAATCATATTGGGCAACATTCCAATCATCTTTATTCAATACAACCTACTACGCTACCATGAAACACTGAGATGAACTAATGAGAAGAAGCCAATGTTGTCATATTAAAAAGTATGAATGAGCTCCTACAAAATATAACTACAAACAATGGTAATTCCACAACTCTAGCTCAACGAACATCTTATTCTGAAAAATAAGTAATTGTCAGGGAGCCTCCCCTGACATGGGATCTACCAGAGATCATACATGGTCAGGGAAAAGAAGTGGTTAAACATTTTGAACCCCCTTTCCATTTACTAAATGAATGAAGCAAAGGAAGCCAGACCAGCAGTTTTCAAAATTCATGGATGTATTCTGGAAACGGCATATAAATATTCCTTTCACAGAGGCATTAAATCAAATGCTAAAATAAATGAAGTTCAATATGGAGATACTCTCAAACCAATGGAAGATGAAATATTTTGGAACCATTTTTCTCACTAAAAAATTCTCAATAGTGGTACAACATTCTCTTCCTCCTAAACCCCAAGATCCATGTAGTTTCACAATACCATTCACAATTGGATCTTGTGAGTTTGGGAAATCCATTTTTGACTTGGGGGGAAAGTGTTAACCATATGAATTATATAGTCATAAAAAATCTAGGGCTAAATGATCTCCAACCAACATGTGAAGCCCATAAACAAGAAGGTCGACCAATCAAATATCATAAAGGGATACTTGAGTATGTTCTCGTGAAATTTGGGTGTCTTAGTATTCCTGCTGACTTCATCATACTCAACATGGAGGAAGATAATGAGTCACCTATCATTTTGGGAATACCCTTCTTGGTTTCTAGGAAGGTTTTAATTGATATTCTCCAAGGTAATTTGATCTTCTATGTTGGAGATGAAAAATTCTATTAAAAAATTATCAAAGCAGTTAGGAAAGTATCACTAATTTAGAATGAGGATTTTTTCCTTAACAATGATAAACAATCACTTGGGTTACATGGGTGATGGCAAGGAATGTTATTCTGTCACCACTGAACTAGTCATCAACATCATCCAGTCGGAATATGGCCTATAAGAGTTTCAATTCGTCGTCGACTAGGTTGATCATTATTGGAAATGTGAATCAATTCTAGATATCCTAGAGCGAGCCAAGGTAGAACCCATGGGGCCCTAGGTTGTGCAGTCCCCCCAACATGAACTCAAGCCACTTCTATAATCCTTAAAATATGGTTACCTAGGCAATGAGATCACTCTGCTTGTAATATTCAATGCTAAACTCACAAAGGATCAAGAGGATACACTCCTACATGTTCTGAGAAGAAGAAAACATGACATTGGGTGGAAAATTGATGTCCTTACAGGGAGTAGCCCCACCATTTTCACCCACAAAGTGTTATTTGAAGAAGGATCTAAGCCCTCTCGACAACCGCAGTCACTATTAAATCCTTCCATGATATAGGTAGTGAAGAATGAGGTAATCAAGATCTTACATGCGAGGACCATCTACCCAATATCTAATATCCCATGGGTAAGTCCTCAGAAAGTGGTACCCAAAAAGGGGTGTATCACCATAATCACTAATGATAAAAATGAAATAATCCCAAACATAACTAAATGATTCCACTTAAAAAGACCACTTTCAACTCCCTTTCAGGGATCTGATACTAGATCCCTTAGTAGGGAGAAATTTCTATTGCTTCTTGGACGGTTATTAAGTTTATAACCAAACATCAATTTCCCCTAAAAACTAAGAAAAAGGAACCTTCACATGCCCATATAGATCTTTCTCCTATCGGAGGGTGTATTTTGGCATGTGTAATGCTCTATACACCTTTCAAATTTTCATGTTGGAAATCTTCCATGATATGGTAGAATAAATTCCTGAAGACTTCATGGATTATTTTTTGGTATATGGAAAATCATTCAAACATTCTTTGGAAATATGGAATTAATTCTGGAATTGTGTGAACACACCAATATGTTTTTAAAATGGAAAAGTGACACTTCATGGAACAACATGGCATTGTTTTAGGCCACCATATTTCTATGATGGGCATTAGAATTGACCCAGTCAATTGATATCATCCCACAATTTCCTATTCCCACATATGTCTGGAAAGCCGAATAATTTTGGGGCCTGCAGGCTTCTACATGATATTTGTTCATGATTTTTCAAAAATTGGTCAACCATTATCCAATATTCTTTTGAAATATGCTATCATTGTATTTGAAAAACAATTCTCCACATATTTCCAAATTATTATGTAAAAATTAGTAGAATCTCCTATCTTGACTTCCCCAAATTGTGAGGAGCAGTTTGAGGTTATGTGTGATGAAGATGACTATTCGGTTAGAGGAGTTCATGGGAATATACTCAATTGAATCTTAAAACTGATATATTATTCCAGTAGATCCGTAAATGAAGCTCAAATCAACTACACTACTACTATGAAGGAGATGATCCCTATGGTTTTTTTCATTCAATGGGTTCTGTTCTAATTTAGTGATATCAAAAGTAATTTTCTACAATAACCATGAAAAAATGAAATACATTCTGAGAAAATTGGATGTAAAACCATGACTCATCCATTGGGTTCTTCTTCTACATGAATTTTACATAGATACCCTTGAAAATAAGGGAAGACAAAATTTTGTTTCTAACCATCTCTCCAGGTTATAATTACCTCATCTCTAAAGAGAAGATGATATATAAATCAAGGAGGAATTCCCAAATGAGAAGATTTCCTCTTTTGAAGCTTCACATAATCTGTGGTATGCTAATATAGCCAATTACTTGGATACGGGAGTCATTCACACTAATTTTACATTCCACCAAAAAAATTCTTACAAATGTGAAAAGATATTTCTTGGAAGACCCTCTGTTCTTCCGCTCATGTGGAGACGCGGTGATCCAATGATGTATCCTAGAATAAAAAAATCAAGCAATTCAAGAATCCTTCCATTCCTCCCCTACTTGGAGACATCATGGGATAGACCAAACAATAGAAAAAAATTTCCAATCTAGGTTTTTCAGGCCCACCATGCACAAAGATGCCAAAAATTTTGTGACATGTTGTGATCAATGCCGGTGGACAGGTAACTTGGGGTGCCGAGCTAAAATACCTCAACACAACATTTTGGAGGATTGATATCTTCAACGTATGGGGTATTGACTTCATGGTCCCTTTTCCTCCATCATTTGGAAAATATTAAATACCGGTTTCTATAGACTACGTATCGAAATGGGTTGAAGCCACTACCACAAAACACAACACCACAAAAGCTGTTGTGGATTTCTTAAAGATAAACATTTTCATCCATCTTGGTGTTCCATGGGTGCTGATCGGAGATAGAGGAACAAATTTTGACAATGTGTTGATGTGAAATGTTCTTTTGAATTATGGCGTGATATATAACCAGGGACACCTTAACATCCCAAGTTTAGTGGCTAAGTAAAGTTCTCAACCCGTGAAGTAAAGTAGATCCTGGAGAAGACAGTGGGAGGTTCATGGAAGGAATGGTCCAAGAAACTGGATGATGCCTTATGGGCCCACAGGACCACCTTCAAGACACATCTGGGTATGTATCCATTCTCATTGATCTACTGGAAGTTGTTTCATTTACATGTGGAGTTAGAGCATAAAAAGTATTGTGCTGAGAAAGTGATAAACTATGATCTCAAAGATGTAGAGGAAAAGTGAAAGTTTCAACTCATGGAACATGATGAGATTTGGTGGGAGGAATATGATAATTCCAAGCTATATAAATATTTGACAAAAGAGGTCCATTACCGCATGATCTCTCAGAAATCATTTTTCCTGTTGATGAGGTGTTTTTTTTAACTCCCGTTTGATTTCGTTCCTAGGTAAACTCATGTCCTAGTGGTCTGGACCTTTCAAGGTGATCAAGGATTTTCACCATGGTGTGGTGGAAGTGGCTGGAGAAGACAGTCAATAATTCAAGGATAATTGGAAGCATTGTAACCCTATTTTCAAATAGAAGATATGGTGGGTCCAATCTCCACCATACAATTCAGGTATCAAAATGCTCAGATATGGTCTAGCCAACAACGTAAAACAAAGGTGCTTCTAGGGAGACAACCCATAAGATACACCTCATGTACCATATATACATACATCATGTAATTATTTTTTTATTGTATATTCTAATATTATTTATAAATAATAAATATGTTAATACAGATGGATAATATCAGTGTCGATGGTAAGGTCACTGGAATATATCTGAGCCGTCACTAGTTCGAATCCTTCCATACCTTCCATCATCACGAGGTTCATCCATTTTATACTCATTTTTAATTAAACGGAATGTGTGTTACTCTTAAAAATAATATATAAGTTTTTCTAAATAAAATCAAACCCATGATGGGGATGCACCAGTTAGCCAGGGTCATAGACTGGTTCCAAAAGACCTGGTTTTGAATCCTAAAAACCGGACAATTTCAATCATTTTTTATATTAATAAAACCAAATAGCATTCATTTCAATATACATCATGTTCATCATGTTTTAAATAATAATAATTTTTTTAAAAAATAATAAAATACATGCTGGTGAAGTTGGCAGATTGGCAGAGTCTCGGGCCTGAATTCTAAATATTCGAGTCCGAACTCGGTTAATCTCCCTGATCCATCCCTTTTATTACAATTAAAAACCAAATTCCATGCATTTTCTTCATCCCATGTAGAATTGTAACATAAATTTTAAATATTAAAAGTAATTATAAATGGGAAGCACTACAACCTTTTTTCCAGTGTTTGAGGGCATACGTTCGGAATGACAGATCAATGGTTCGAATCACGCCCCAAGCACCAGACCAAATGTTGTAGTTCTCTTTTTCCAATTTTTGAACAGATGGATTGTATTTCCCAATAAATTACATGTATATATTTATTTTTAGTAAATAATATATATATATATATATCTTTTTATTTTAATTATTAATATTAAATTTTATATAGTTTTATATAATAATTATATTATACAATAAAAGAAAAAAACAATACATGGAATATATGATTTATGACACACCGTATACTCCAGTAATAAAGGTTAGGTCCCTACCCGTCATTTTCTATGTTGCGTGACCCCCCTCCTCCTTGTTTCCTTCTCCTGCACGTTTTCCTCCTTCCCCACCCACTAATCCACCAAATTTGGGTTCTTTAAGGGATAATATCTTCTGCATTTTGATCCTCTGAATAGGTACACCTTTCGACACTACTTCTTTTATAGTTTTACTTGTGTTCAGGTAGATTCCCTGATCGGCTGACCATTCAGCATCCCACACAGTACACAGGGTGCGTGAAGAACACACACCATGTACATACTATACACGGTCACACACGACACATTTTCAGCATTTGAAATATACATGGAATGTACTTATCGCACATGCAGTGTATCATACTCCCCGGGCCATTTGGCCCAGACCGTGTCCTCTAGGACACAACCACTTCCCATGTCACCATACACAATGTTTCTATTTGGGACACACCATGTCCTTCGAACCTTTGTAAGACTCCATGTGGATGGTATACATGCATTTCACACCATTTTATTACACACAATGTGTACCCCTTACCACACGACATGTTTATGGTATGATTCCCCATCTTAGTCTATCCATATCTAGCTCTTTATATGGACACCAGTCCATGTTGTACTACATGGCTTGTACACTTTGTTGCACCCAGTGTATTGGTTTTACATGAAACATGCCCTCTCGACATTTCTATCCTTAGTACATGGGTTCTTACACAGATATTACTACATGACGTGTACTCTTCATCTACACACCATGTTCTTATAACTTTTTAGTTTTCTCACATTTTCTTTCTTTCGACCATTTTTTCTTTTCTATTGTTTTATTTTCTTTTTATCTAGGTATGTCGAATAGATATCCTATGAGTTGAAAGTGAGCCCCTTGTACTGCGGAGGGCAAGCGGCCTCCTCGCTATCATATTCTTCTTCGATATTCCGAGTAGTTGGGTTTGTATTTCCTAATTTTCCATCCCCTACTATTAGCTGCTCTGCCTCCTCTTCTGAAGGTGCCTCCCTATGTGACCTCTGTTTGTTTGGTCACTATCATGGAACCCATCCCTTTTCCCACTTATTTTTCACCTTCTACAGTGGATGAGATCTTTTGTACTGCCACTCCTTCTTCTAGATCCACCGCCTCAGAGCTACCCTACATACACGCAGTGGACCTGACTGAGATGAAACCTCCACCCACTATTGGACAGCCCTATAAGCTAGCTCAGGTATCCACCGATCCACCTCCTGCTACTACGGCAAGACCATC
This sequence comes from Viscum album, assembly GCA_963277665.1. NCBI lineage: Eukaryota > Viridiplantae > Streptophyta > Magnoliopsida > Santalales > Viscaceae > Viscum > Viscum album. Next base: position 1,106,298,179 of record OY728126.1, read on the forward strand.
TTCTCTAGCACTAGCCGTTCCACCACCGCCATAATCGGCTAATGTTTTCCCTCTACCACATCCAAGCCTGATCTTTCCTAATGGTATTCCTTTAACCAAAAGATTGCAGAGATCCTCCCACTGCACTACCCAGTTGAGGGTCCAATACCTAGACGTCAGTGTTCCCTAACGCCTGGGCATTTGGAAGGAGCTAGAGGAGTGTCTGGGTCATTCTAATCTATTAGACACTTATAAGTTGAACACTCCTACTTACAATGATTTATTTTTGGAGTTCATGGCCAACATCGAGTATGATGGGCCCACCAACCATCAGACGCCCACTGATACATCCTGCCCAATTCACTTTCAACCGGGGGCACCCTTTTTCCCTTAACATGGAATTATTTTGCTGAGGGTGTGTCTTATACCCCCATCCTTCCACCCCACCTCCTATTTAAAAACACGCCCACCCCAAGTGCTCTGACATCATTCCCATGTAGTGGTAGCTTGCTGGGCCTAACCACAAGTGCATCCCAACATTTCAAAAGACCATGCTAATCATTTATCCTCCCTTTTTCCACTATAGTTGCTTTAGTGAAATTCTTTTACCTCTCCATGATAATTTGGGTGTCACGTCCAGTTGGGACATGGATCTCCTTACTTGTATTTTCTTGCATGACTACCTTGACCTCCCATGAATTTCCACCACCTAAATCCATTCTATGATTTATATTCATCATGGTAACCTGAACATCATTTTATATGCCACATGCTTGGCCCACCATTTGGGGGTTATTGAGCCCTCTCTCCCTCATAACCCATTGGTATCTCATCAACGTCTAGACTTTCTCATGATTATTAATATTAGTATGGTTGAGTGCATGGGGTGATGGATACGGGATTGTTCAAAATGCCCCCGATTATGACAAGGTGAGGGATGACCCATCTGCTCCCATTGGTGTTCCTGACCAAGACCCACCACATCCACCCAAAGATTTTCCAACCCCACCCAACATATTCTTCTAATCATTATTCTTCTTCTGGCATTCCTTCTCCCTCTGAGGCTTCTATCTCCCCACCTCTATATTCAACCTCAGCTAATCACCCCACCAGCCTCTACCTAGCCGTTATTGAGCATTATCAGCTCTAGCCAAAGATTTTTTTCTCTTCTCTTTTATCGGGACCATTATCACCTGCACACCACATGCGGTGGATTTTCCCAATAATACATCCATTTTTAATCCTTCAGTTCCTCCTATTACTGCCACTCAGAGTGCCACACTCATTCCTCCGGTATCCACTGTGGCTACTTGTCCCTTGTCAGATTCTTCTATACTAGATGACGCCTCTTCTGAGGTGACCCAGTGACTGATTTTTTACAATATTTGATTCTAATATATATATGTGTGTGTGTGTGTGTGATATTCTTAGGATGTGATGATGTATATATCAGCAGATTTTTTCCCCTTCCCTCAACAGTCACATGTACTCTGAATCGACTTGGGCATCTCTATTTTGAATACTTCCCCATATTGTCGATTCACCACAAGGGGGTATTTTTCTCTGATTCTTTTTCCATTCTAATTTGGGATTACTTCTTCCATTTATTCCCCTCATCTTACACCCGTTGGTTCCCCATATTCTCTCATCATCCATAGTATTCCACTTGGGGGACCATTTGTTCTATTAAGTTTGGGGGAGGGTCTATAATTACACTATTCTTTACCTTGAACTGATTTTAGAGACGTCCTTAATAGTTGACATATTTTAAATTATGAAATTTTTTTGATTAATTATAATTATAAATAAAAAAGGAATAAAATAGAATTTTAAAATTACATGCTTATTTCACTTATCGAAGTTTTATAAAATGATTGCTGATATAATATCATTATGAATTTAATGCCTTGGACATTTACATTTATTAGAACTAATCATTTTTACTCATGTCATGATCGGATTGACCCCATTATTTTTCCCATTCATGAGAGGTATTCTAATCCTTTTTAAAATATTATTTATTATACCCTATTTCTCGAGAGATTCTTGGGATATGCATAACTACCAGAACATTCTAGTTTTTCTCATAAAAACCTGAATACTTTAGAATAACATTAACATGATTGAGGAATTTGATTTATTTTTATCCACTTTGACATTGAGACCTACCCAGCATCTGATCTTCATAAAACCCTTAGAAACCAAGAAAGGCATTTATAGGAATCTACATTACAATCCTATTTTCCCTTCCTAAACAACTTCTTTTATAAAATTTCATGATTATTCACTTGAGCTTTATAGATGGATTTTTTCCCAACCATGGTATATAACCATGAATTAATGTGTGTGAGAGTATATAACTTGTTCATTTGGGAAGAAGGGTTCCAAAACTACTAGTTACTGTATTCTTAGTGGTCCCTATATTCAAAGAAAATTACAATAGAGGGACCAGATACATTGTTATGCATTATTGATGCTTTATGGGTCAATTTGGAAAGGGAATATCATGGTAATAATACACTTTGAGAAATCATGATTGGCGGTTTATCTTCATTATGTTTTATTTTAAATTTTATGAATTATTTTTTAAGAATTCAGCCTCCTTTTCAAGCCTCTGAGATTAATTATCATCATTACCTACCAACCCATAGCCTTAGAAACATTTGAACCATATTGAAATCTCTTGTGATTTTTGTGATTTGATTTGTGAAGTAAAGAATGTGAACACTTGAGAGCCTATAGATAGAGTGAATATACTTAATATTGAGCATAACTCTGATTAAATAATCTTTACTGATGAGTTTGGTATTTTTTGATGAGGTAAATCATCGAGTGGAAGGTTTATTTATGAAAAGTTAAATAATGTGGATAAAAGAAGATGAAAATTTATTAATTAAATTATATATCATTAATAATTATAATATATTATGAATTTAAATATGTTTGGTGCCTTTTAAAATCTTATTATAGGTATATAATATTTAGAATTATAATTAGTTTAATTATTCCATTTTTAGAGTATGGATTCAATTGATTTTAGGTTGAGATTTTGCTCAAGGACATGCAAATGACTATGTGTGCGGAAATTTGATGTGGAGGATTTGTGTGTAATTTTTCATATATGTTAATGAGAATAAAATTTCTTTTTTCACAAAATATTAATTGTTTTGTGGATAAAATTCTTTATAATGGTAATTATGATAAATTTAAGGCATTTTCCATCCAATGTCATAAATTGGGAAATAAAATAACAAAGATTCAAATTTACACGGTGTGTACTTTTTACACACACCGTGTACTATAACCATGACACGGATTGGAATGACTAGATACTTTTCCAAGTTTCAACTAAAGCATACACACCATGTTATTCCCTTATACATATTGTGTTATCCTTTTTAGAAGTGGATGGTGCCCGATGATTGATATTACACGGTATGTATGGTGGTGCTACATGTTGTGTACTTCCACCTACCAGGCGATGTTGTGTTCCAAGTCAAGGGTGGCGCGGTAGCTCACCCACCGAATTAGAAAATAGGGCCAAATCATGTTGACTATGGTAAACACTGTTTACTTTCTATTACACGTTGTGTATTCCTAAAACCAATAAAAGTAGGGTAGGCCCTCCAAGTTTGAGACAATTAATTCCAAACTAGACCACGGGAGAAAAATACCGAAGACACCCAAGGAGAGAGGAGAAGAAATGAGGTATTGTCGCTACCTCCTTGATCATCTTCAATCCAATGTTTGTGTAATGTTTAATTTAGGTATCAAAAATATTTTACTTACTAGCTACTCTATGTGTAGATAAACCCCCATATGTGTTGGGGTTGTGGATGATTCTAGGTTGTTTTTTGTGAATTGTTATATTATTTTCATTTTTTTCATTCTTCTCTCAAAATTCCTTAAAAATTAATTCTAAATGTCACTAAAAATATTTTATCAGACCTAGAACAGGATCTCTAGGTAACTTATGAGGAATTATGATTAAGAACATCCATGATCATTGGATGTGTTTATCATCTCAAAATGAATTTAATTAAAAAAATTAAGGGAAATAAAATTCAAAACCAAGGAATCAGTATCTAATTATTTAAAAAAACTCTCTAGACCAAGGGTATTCTATTACATTTATAACCACAAGATTTTATTTATCACGAACAAAAAAACCAAATATGAATTTTTTTTATTAAACAACCATAAATATCCACATCCCTGACTTGTTCTTTTCATTTATCACCAAAATTAAAATTTCATCAATTTTCTTTATCAATAATGTAATTTTTAAAGCATTTGAAATTCAGTCACACTTTTATTAAAACACAAAAATCGACTCTAAATTTTATCAAGCCTAACTAACTTAATCACAAATAAGGAAAAAACACAATAAATCCCTCTCCCTATGGATAGATCTCTTACATAAACTATACTTGTTTGAGTATTTTAATTTGAATTGTCGAATGTAACACTTTGGCAGAAAAATACCACACCTCATATAAGTTTAGGAATTAAAAATGAGAAAAAAAGAAGATTAGATTACCTATATGTCAAAAAAAAATTGAAGAGGAACCAAGGAAAAATTCTTAAAGGAACTTGAAGATGCTTATGTGTGAAAAAACATGGCATAGGTTATCCAATTACCAATGAAAAATGAAAAGTCCATTTAACAACACACAATAAAATAAAGTTCAACCTAATGAACCACTAATAGTTCAATATTGTATATCTGGGTAAATTAATCATTATTCAAGTCAATTCACTAATATAGGGGATAATAAGGATGATAAGCATCACCAATCTACAAACCAGGGGAACTTGGAAGGGCTTACACTATAATGGTTATTGATGTGGATAATGATAATAATATAAAACTTCTACATCACCCCTGAGTTGAGTATATGTTGGTGTATTTAAATTCATTCCAATGTAGTATATATGGGATTATTTATATGATAATTGAGTTACCACCCCAAATAATTTGACTTTACCAGGGAAATTGTTTAATGATCATTGTGACAAATGTGGATGTTCATGGGAATATATTTTCTAAAAATAACATCATACAACCAGTAGTGTAATTTGATTCTATTTTAGGTACATATTGGCTATACTTATATAAAACTAACATCAACTTTTGGGAGAGAGAGATCACTCTACACATCCTAAGTCAACCTCTGACTCTATAGAAGTGTAAAGAGGAACATCAAGAGTCTTTAGAATATTCATATTAAGTGTGGATAATATTTACTTATGAGAAACAATATCTAGATCAAATTATTTACACCGAGGATAAAATATCATCCTTAATAACATTACCATTATAAGGGACTATACTAATGTATTTCCAAAAGAGTTTCCTGGTCTTATTACTAACCGAGAGGTCGAGTTATCAATTAAAATCATACTTATATCTCTTCATATATTGATGAAACCTTTTAAAATAGACACCATTGAGTTGACAATACTATTGAATTAGTTAGAAGTGAATCTGGAAAAGGGTTTTATACACCTGAGTTATTCGCCATGAGGTGTTCTTATCCTATTAATCAAGAGTAAGGATTATTCAATGTGTCTCTACATTGATTATCTTGAACTCAATAAAATCAAAATAAATAACAAGTCTCTCCTTCAAATTACTAATATATGAATGAAAATATGGTTAGATCTGATCAAGGATTATGATATCTCAATCTAATATCATCATGGAAAAGAAAATAAAATAAAATATTCTAAAATTATAAAGGATACTACAACCTTATCAATGATGAGAATTTATAGGGATATGATCATATTAGTTATATATAGGATACAATTGGGTATCATAAATGAAGGAATATCGTTACTCCTTTCTCAAATGATTACTCAACCGTACCTTATATAAAAGATAAATAATTCTCAAAAAATATTTTGGAAATTTAGATGAATTTGAAATATATAAGAAAAGTGTAGTCCTCAATGTTCAAAATTGATGAAGATTGAGTTTTAAGATATGGGTTACAACTACTTATGCCACAAAATTATAAGATAAATTAGTTGTTTACTGATGCACATAGCCTAACCTTCTCCACCCACCCATGGAGAATGGAGATGTATCGACATATCTGAGAGCATTATTGGTGGAATAATATGATGAATAATATCATAAAATATATATCACACTTCCGTGTATGTCAATATGTGAAGGTTGAATAGAAAAATTCTAATGGGATGAATCAACCATTACCCATACCCACTTAGAAATGGGATAACATCACTATGGATTTTATCACATGTATTCAAAATATATCCAAAGAAAATAATGCTAAATGGGTTATGGGGTATCATCTTCTAAATAATTCTACATGGGTTATGGGGGATAATCTTATAAATAATGCTAATTTAATTTAAATTTTATTTTACTTATCATAGAAAAAAATTCAATTATATACATCAGTGAAGATGTTATATGTATGGAACATCATCATCGATTTTATCTGATCAAGATCTGAGATTCAACGCCATGTTCTAAATGTGTCAGAAAAATTATATAAATATTTATTTTAACATTACTATGACTTTTCATAAAAACAATTAGGTTCAATCTGAGTAGACTAGCTACACAGTATAATAGATAACAAGGGATTTCTTTATGTACTCTAAATGTGGATGATATCAACATCTTACTCTTTTTTAGTTCCCATACAGAAATAGATTTATCTCAAGAATCTAAATGGTTCCTTATAAAACCATTAATGGGAATATAAATAGAAATACTATGTTATGGGATAAAGTTGATAAATTCAAGTTTTTGGGACCTTAAATTCTAAAGGAAAATTAAAAAAATGGTTTAGACCATTACGCGGCACATTAGGGTCTCTTAGGGTCGTCATAAGAGCTATGATGATAATAATCAATGAGACTTCAAATTTGAGGATGTATAAAAGGTGTTCCTCCTTGTATTACCATAGAATAGGGTCTTATTATTTGGGATGAAGGTAAAGCTAAGTCCCATGTACCATACTCCCATTGAGATTCATCATATCATCAATGTTGTGGCTTATTGACTATCACTCCCACAAACCTTATCTCAAGTACATGATTTATTCCTTATATCCCTTTTGAGGAAAAACATTTCATATCCATAGCATGTACTAAATTACTAGGTGGTAGAATTAGGAAATGATCTCCCCTATGAGGGTCATTTGGTGTAGGTCATGAAAACTCACATATTCAAAGTGCTATAGAAAAACCATAAGTACGAGGAGGTAACATGGGAACTAAAGGAATCCTTGTAGTTGAATTACCCTAACCTATTTTCACTTTAGTATGTAAAATTAATTTTATTGGTGAAACTTGTTTGTAGGGGAGGGGGTAGAATGTGACAAACTAAAATTTTACCAACTGCATTTTCCCTCGGATTATATAATTGTATAATAAATATATATAATGTATAATTCTATAAAACAAATGCACCACAATATTGAACCAAAAAAATTATTGTAATAATTTTAACAGTAAATTTTGAGAATACTAATGGCCATAATAATTGAAATTATTAAAATGGGATAAAAAGGCAATGAGATAACTAAAATATGAAAATTTGGATATGTGTGATCCCCTAGAATAACAACACTCACGAACAAAACTATAGAAATGAAACAAAATATTAATAATAAAATATTCAACATTGAAACAAAAAATTCATCAACAATGATAGAAAATGGAATTGAATAAATAATAAATGAAATGGGAGGTATTTATAGGCAGTAGAGAACCCATAAAACCATTATAAATCTGAATATCTTAATTGTAATCTGACTGTTGGGATAGTAATATAACCATTAGGAATAGTAAACTGATCATTAGAATATTATACTAACTTATGGAAGAGTAAATTATTGTTTAGGTATCTTATAAAATTATAATATTAAATATTTAAACCATGATATTAGTAAATAAATGTTTTAAATTTGATAAAATAAGTGTTTTTTTAGAACCATATATTTTTTAATTTTCATTTCTATAACAATTTAAAGTAAATATTATTTTCATAAAATTGGTTTATAAATTAATATTAAGAGGTATTATATTGAAAATATAGTATTATGAGTCCATAAATAGTTTTCCAAAAGGTCCCAAAATTGATCATAATATTAAAATTGATATTATTTTTAAATAAATAAGGATTAAATTAAGAAATTATGTTTCTCATATTTAGAAAATTATTTCCATAAAACGGATTTCATTTCTGAAATCTACCGATCCAAAAATGGTTAAGGTGGATTTTTGGTATATTTTTAAAATAGTTGAACTCTTTGTGAATAATGAAATCCGATAAAATTTTGTATTTAAAATTATAAGTTATATACAATATTAATTTCATAAGGGATGATGTATGAACACATTAGTTTGAAATAACATGCACCATTTACTGTATAAAAAAAAATTATTTACACTATTAGTAGTCTTGAGGAAAAAAAATATTATAATGAATATAATATTAAAAAACACCCCTCTCCTCCCCTTATAAATAACACCCCTCACCCTCCCTTATCTTCACATATTACAAGACTTGGATATTGAAAATTTTAAAGGAAGTTACCTTACCACTCCTCTTCACCGCATCTTTGTTCCACTAGTCTCATAAAAATTCTAATTAATAATTCCTTAATGAGTTTTTCAAAGAGACTACATTCAAGACAAAATATTCCTAAACTAACTCTTTTAATTATTTTTATTCTAATACCGTATAATCAGCTACATCATACAAGCTAGAATAATAACAACAATATAATATATAAAACATAATTTTACATTTATTATACAATTTAGATTATCCATCATCTTCTCTACTCTACATATTATAAAAATAGAACCATTGTACATATTATATTGGATCACCACCTCCATGGATGATGAATTTTGGTTTTACATTATTACATTCATGGATAGTTTAAATGAAATTATAATGGTTAAAAAAAATTAAAATTTATACTATATATTTTTCCACATTCTAGGATGTATAAATTTCTATAATATTATATATTGAAAAACTAGTTAATGAAGGTCTATGAAAACCTCCAAAATAAAGCGACCATATAATATTAGTTTTTTTTAATAAATGAATCATTCATATGTTGAAACAGGTATAGTTATTTGAGACTATTTAAATTTCTTGAAGTACATAAATATCATTTCATTTCACTTCTAGAGCTTTAATCTTATTTTACATGAATCTCCATAATTATCATCAAGTGATCCAACCCTGGAGCCATGAAATTTATTCCCTTAGAACATTGATATTTAAAATTATATCTCATGGAAATCGTTTTAAATGAAAAAAATAAAATTATAGTGAATTAAATATAAATGAAAAGGTTTGTAACTATTTAATTAATTAATTTAACTTGATTATTTAGTATATTAAGGATCATAAGGTAATGGATATCTATGAACCACCATATTTTATTTAGGTTACAATTTATATTTTGAGTTTATTATATAATCATTGTATATTATTAATATATTCCCCCTACATATGTACCTAAATTAACTAACATTTATTATGTAGTTATATATAAGTTTTAAATGTTTTCTTCTCAATTTCTTTCATTAATAAAACTCAACTAAAGAGAACTTTTATGTCTCTTACCCCATTTCATGTACCACTCCATAAAATGATTTAAACTATCATTAGTTTCTAAAATATCCCATTTGATTACAGAAACCCATTTTTGGTTCATTTTAGGTTATATTTATTTTATTATGCTATTTCCCTTTTTAAATATAGTTTACCATTTTACCTAAAACCACGTTTAAGAGGTACATTTCCGAACATACTTATCCACTATTTTTCACATATTTACATCATAGGAACATAAGTTTTCATGAAATAAGATTATTGTTTATCTATGACTACCAAATTAAGTTTTAAAACATGATTTTAGGAATAAAATTATGATATTTCATCTTGTTATGATATAAGATGTGATTATGAAACCCATTTCATTCCATGGGTAAGCTTTATGTTTATGCCTTATGTTTGATTCATTATGTAGAATACATATACATGTACCTATTATTATGGGTGGGACCAAATAGATATCTAATAAATTAGGTAATTTTTATTTCTATTTAGATGATATATATATATGAGAATATAGAGTACACCTAATCCATTATGGGACTCTATCCACAATGTGATTTTGTCTTGGTAGTTAGCCTTGACTTTTGATTATTCCATGTTTTATATTTTTGGAACACTATTATTATGCCATGATCTTATGATTCAATATTCATTATGTCAAGATACCATATTATTACCCATGATCATTTCTATATACAATATCATGGTATGCCTTTTAAAATATATGATATGCTTCAATACCATGTTTACTACCTTACTGGGCTTTTTAGCTCACCCATCTTATTTATTAATTACTCATGTTTTCATAAGATGTTTTAAAATGTCATATGGATTTAGAACCTTATTATATAGATTAAAATACTGAAGTTTTATTTTAGCTTCATGTTGTTTTTTATATACATAGACTCCCAAAATTTCTAGGCCTCTTAATCCTTTGTTTGTATTTATAGGATATTTATGTCAAAAAGCATATAATAATATGTGTAAAGGGATTGAGTCACTATATATTGTATTGATTAAAATATATTCATGTCTTTATACTCATGTAAAATTATGAGGTGACAGTATATGCCTACCATATATTGAAGATCCATGGGGAAAATTTATTAAGAGTGATATAGAGTTTGAAAAGGTAACTATTACAATAATGATTTTGAGACATTATCTCTACAAGGAAAGTGTGAAATAAATACCAATAATAAGTGTTTATAATATATATAAACATAGAACGATCTAGACATGATCCACAAAATATGGTTGAACTTAATCAAGGAACATGATAACCCAATATATTATCACCCTGTGAAGGTTAATATAGTAGTCGGTTCTCTTAGAAGTTTGGAACATAGTACCATATCCATGATGAATATTGAGAAATAAAAACACTTTTTTAAATGTAAAGGATGGATTTGGAAATTATAATGGTTGGTTCTATATCCTACCTTTCTCAATGATTTCTTAATAATATATCCCAGATAAAATCAAAGTGACATAAGGAATTATTTAGAGTTAAGAATGAATTTGATAACAACTATGGAAGGTAATCATTATGAATTAAAAATTCACAATGATAGAGTCATTTTATAGAGAACTAGACTATGTGTTCCATCAATTATAAAGATAAATAAGGGGTTGTTGGATGATGTTAATTTCTCATATTTCCCACTACAACACGGTAGTGTGGAGATATATCCAGACCATTAGGATCACTTTTATTATGAAAACATGATGATAGATTATAGAGTACGCCTCAAAGTTCATGGTAAATCAATAACTTAAGTAAGATCATTGAAATACCAAGGGTAGGGTACAACAATTAAATATACCAACATAGAAATATTAGAATATCACTATATATGTTGTCACAGGTATTTTAAACACATATATAGAAAACAAATTCATATGATTTTTTGTTGATAGACTCACCAAGACATCACACTTCATCATTTTTTAAAAATATTTCTCGCACAAAAAAATTTCCAAGACATATTTTAAGGAAGTGGTCAGGCTGTATAGGGTTTCAATTTCATTCATAATTTATTTAAATCCATGGATTACATAAATGTTTTAGAAGAGTTTTTAATATTCATTAAAAATGGTGTTTAACTTAATTATGAATTATCATACCTAAAAATTTAATAATATAAAAGAAATATCAAATATTTAAATACATTATGAGATATTTTTAGATAGATTTTAGAGAATACTAGGATAAAAAACTTACACTATCTGAGTTTTTATACAATAAAAATTTCTACTCAAGTATACAAATATACCCATATAATGCTCTATATATGATGAAATGTATGATATCAGTAATAGGGTATGAATTTGATGAATGGAATACATTGGGACATAAACACGTATAATAAATGATAGAGAATGCTTAAAACATTTTACAATACTTTAAACCAACAAAGATTCATTGGAAGAGCTATTATAACAATCATTGAAGATACTTAGAGTTTGTCATTAGGGGTAAAGTGTTCCTTGATATATGTTCTTAATCGATAGCTATAATGTTTGGAAAAATGGAAATATCAAACCTAGGTACATTATACCCTTAAATATTACTGATCAAGTAGGAGTTGTATTTTTTAAACAAGTACTTTAACCGAACAATGATCAAGTGAATACTATGTTCCATGTATCACTCCTAAGTAAGTACATACCTAACCCCTCACATGTATTGAGTTTTGGGGTGTTATAATTGGATAATTAAGTCCCTTATGAGGAGTAAATGATGATGATCCTTGAACATAGAGAATGAGTTCTATACCACAAGACAAATCACACTCAAAGTACGTTGGTAAAACCAAAAATACAATTAAGCAATGTGGGATTTAGAAGTTGTGATGAAATTGAGGTACCCTCAAATATTCCCAATTGATGATACAGACTGAAATTTCATTGTTTAAATTTATAATGGATGTGGGAGAATGTAAGGAATTTTAATTTTAAAAATAAAAATCTCATTTTTAACATATATGTGTATCTTATCTAGATTTATGAAGCAGAGTATAAGGTAAAGATAAATCATATGCACCACATAAAAAATAAACCCCCATTTAATTCATCAATATAAAATGTTACGTATGAATGGAAAATAGATTCCATAAAAATAAATCAAATATAATGAGACAATAATCACATGTAAATAGCATGACTATATTTTTTAAATTTTTAGGGTCTTGGTCTTTAATAAATATGAAAACCGCCAACACCACTATAATAAAAAAATATGATGCATAGAAATAATGCTGGATTTTTGTAAATGAATTATGGAGAATCTTTTGATAAAAATAAGTAAATGAAATGAATATGATTCAAGGTGTATATATAAGGTAGTGATAAGAAATATAACTATTAGAAATATTACCTCTAGAAATACCTGACCGTTGGAATGGTTTAGTGACCATTTTATGTTATTGTCTATGTAGCCATATGATTGAAAAAATTCATATATATGAATATAAAATATCATAAAAATATTTAAACAATAAATATTATGTTTCAATTACCCTAAAAAATTAATGTAATTATTTTAGTAATGCATTCTATATTTTAGTAATAAGACATTTTTTTTAAATATAAAATAAATATTTAATTGACCTAAATTAGAATTTTAATATGATAAAATGGATTTGAAATTTCAAATTAAAATTTCAAAATTAATCAAGAAATATTTTTCATTAATTTTTAAAAAACATTGAATTTTCATGTTATTAGAGAAATACACAAAACAATACATGCAATAATTTTTTTCACAAATAAAAATATGTTTAATTAGTTAAATACCTTATATAAAAATGTTATATTTTCTATAAAAATTATATAAAAAAATTTATTAATCATATAATTATATTTTTAAGATGTTAGAAAATAGTCCACATATTGAAAAATGGGGTTTTAATGTATTAGAGATTTTTTTAAAATAATTATGTTTTCATATTTTAATATTTATTTTCATAAAAAAATTGTTATATTAATAATCAAAAGGTTGAGATTTGATCAGGGTGAAATTTTGGAATTTTTTATAAATGTAAATTAACAAACAATTAAATTGATAATTATGACATATTAATGATGTAATAGTGATATATTCATGAAAAATGTCATCTCCCATCTATACATGACTCATGTTTAGCTAATTGGGCATGGAATATTATTCATTATCATATGAAATATCAGTATTAAATTTCATGGACATCAATAATGTTTACATTAAATATTTCATCCCAAAAATAACTCAACATAAAAGGATAAATATTTCCTCATATCCCATTTCAAAATAACATAAAAAAAATTCAACCCTTTTTTTATTTTAAGCCTCCATGTTTTTATAAAAAATATTCTAGTCTCATACCACTGTAAGACCTCAAGTCAACATCCCTTAAGTAAAGGTGTAAACTTAAAAAAAATAGTTATCTCCCCTTTCTCTTCATTTATTTTTTCCTTCTTCTATTTTCATTTCCATTTTTACCATTACTCAATAAAATAATTAACTATTATATCTATATAAAATTAAATTTATTATATTACTATAAAATTATTATTTATAATACATGCATATATACTCTCTCTCTCTCTGTAATACATGCATATATACTCTCTCTCATGTGTTCATACATAGTCGTCCCCTCATGGTTCCCCTGTCTCCCTCGTCGCACATTGTCGACCCTCCTTCAGCGACGCTCTCTGTTGCTCTTCTCCTTCCGTGGGCCTTCTTTATTTCCCGGCAGTCTCCTTGGGGGTGCCCTAATCTTCGCGCGTTGGTTCTCGGGTCGGCCTGGATGTCCTTGCTTTTGCCTTTCTGGAAGCTTCGGCTAGTTTTCATCTCACTCTTATAGCTCGCTTCGGTTTCGTTAAACCCTCTATTGCAGAAGTTTAGCGCTTTCTTGTACTCTTGGGGTCTCCGCTTTCCAGTGCGGATCTCAGCTCTTCATCACCACTCTTTCTGCATTGTCCTCACGTCGCAGGAGGAATTTTTTCTGGCGTGGTGCAGGGTGCCTCGCTCCGGGGTTCTCTGGTCCTTCAGCCTATCCATATGGTCAATGGATTCCCATCGTGGGAAGGAGAGTCCCCTCGCCGCCCCGTGGATCAATCTCCCGAGCCGTCCGCTTCCCTTCCAAAGTGAAGGGTACCTCTCAGCCATTGGTGAATCGCTGGGTGGCTTCCTAAGCTCGGATACCCAAACCAGCTACTGTGCGGAGGCATCAGTGGCTCTTATTTGCGTGGAATAGGATATCTCTCTCCCGGTCCTTGATAAAATTGATCTCCAGGTGCAGGACACCTTTTGTTGGGCTCATGACATCTGGTATCCAGTGTTCCCGAGTTTTTTTCTCTCACTGCCTTCTTCAGGGGCAATATATGCAGGTGTACCGCCGGCGTCCTCAGTGTGGTTGGAATCCCCCGGGCCCCTATGCAAAGCCTAGAGGCGATCACCTGGCACCACCTAATGGTGACCTCCCAGGGGTGATCTTCGAGGAGTAACATGCTCCTGTTGTTTCGATGGAGACTCCTCCGGCAGACTTTGCCCCAGGCACGTCCCGTCCTCGGCGGCAGTCAAGGAGGCCAGTTGGGACTTAGTGCCATATGTTCTGAGGTGCTTAGAACATGTCTATGTTTGCATCCCTCTCTCCTCTCCTGTTAGTCTTTTGGGCCGGCAAATCACCCCCTCTGTGGAGTTAGCTCTGCCGCGTCGTGGTCATTGTGCGAACGAGCGGTCCCTGGAAATAGTGACGATGGGTTATACCTTCGATGGCTCCCAACCTTCCACTGATGCGGTCTCCTTCCTAGTGCATGCCACAGAAGCCCCACTATGGAAGGCGCTCCCCCGCAGGGCCATTCTTAGACAACCTTCCACAACAAATTAAGATGGCTCAAGAAGAGGCACCAATAGTGGTCAAAGGATTCCCACATGTCAAACAGAGATTTAGAAGAGGCTATGCAGGAGGTTGATCATCTCAAGCGGTGTCTCGAAGAGGACTGGTTTGATCGGTCCTATGAAGAGATTGCTAACAATAATGAGCATCAATTGGAATTATTAATGATGCAAGAGAGGCAGGCCCAGGAGGATGCTAGAATTCAGTGGTTAAAGAGGGTGATAAGAACACGGTGTTTTTCCATGCTTTCATTAAGGAAAGGAAAAGATGGACCAAACTGAACATCGATATTGGGGATGGTTTTTTCTCTGAAAACCGGGAGGTGGTTGGGGAGCTTACTAGCTCTAATTTTCTCACCTTTCTAGCTGGTCCCAACTCAATCTTTTCTAGTGGGTGAACAGGGGAAGACTTGGGGATCTTCGTCCAAATTCAAACTTCCATCTCTTATAGTGATAATGAAGCTTTCGGCGCCAATCTACAAGAGGATGAAATTCGCTATGCCATGATGAAACTGAACCCGGACATTGTGGATGGTCCCGATGGCTTTCCTAGTACTTTTTATAGACCTTTGTGGGACACTGTGATGAGGGATTTAATCACAGCCATTCAAGACTTCTTTATGGGTGGTCCTCTTCCCCGTGTTGCATACGCTACTACGGTTTTCCTCATTCCCAAGTCAAAGTCCCCATCCTCCATTGAGCACTTCAATCCCATTTGTATGTGTAAGATGACTTAAAAAAATTTACCCAGCATCATCATTGCTAGGATATCCATCTACCTCCCCACTTGCATATCCAAGGAATAACACAGCTTCATGGGAAGGTGTTCCTTACAGGGAGAGATCGGCTTGGCACAGGAAATGATCAAAGATATTAACTGAAAAACCCGCAGCTCCAACATGGAAATTAGACTCGATATGAGAAAGGCTTATGACCGTGTGGACTGGAGCTTCATCAACAAGGTTTTTGCAGGTTTGGGACTTTCCCCCAAGAACACTGATATCATCTTCCGATGCTTCAGGTCATTCTAGTTAGCGATCTTCCTCATGGGAAAAACATTCGGATTTCCTAAATCAACTCACGGTATTCGTCAAGGCAATCCACTCTCCCCGAGCATTTTTATAATTATACAGGATGTCCTCAACTGCCTCATCCATCACAGCATCAACAATAGTGAGATTATTCCCTTCTGCAGAAGGTTGAGGTACCCCTCTATTTCTCATCTTATGTTCACAGATGACATTATTCTCTTCATCAATGCGTCTATCAGGATAGTGTGAGCCATTAATAGGACATTTGAGGTCTACTGTTTTTGGAGTGGCCAGTGAATAAAAAATAACAATAGCACTTTTTTCATCTTTCAAAACTGTTCCTGATAGGCATTCTCTTAATGTGAGCCTCTCTTTGGGCATGCAAAAAGGTTCCCTCCCCATGTATTACCTGGGAGCCCCCATTTCCCTAAAGCCTCTATGCGTCCGCGAATTCAATTCCATTGCCTGTAGAATCACAGAAAGGGTGCTTAACTGGAAGAACCATTTTTTATCCATTGATGGTAGAATAGATTTGGCTAATAGAGTTCCCTTGGAAACTCCGATACATGCTCTCTCTCCTATCAAAGTTTCCAAAGGGGATATACGTAATATGGACATGATTTTTGAAGGTTTCATCTGGGACCCAATTTCTGAGGGAAGGAGGCACTGGGTCTCTTGGAAAAGGAAGGTGCAGACCATCAGTGGAGGCGGTATCAGCGTCTTAAGTCTCGATGACACCCTTTCCTGCATGCATGCGAAAATGGCATGGGAGGTGTTGGAGCAGCGAACCTTGTGGGGGATGACCAGGCATGCTAGCTATGTCGAGGATGGGGTAGCAGTGGGAGGACACCCCTTTTGAAGACATATTGGTCCCCTCATGGATTCTCTCCATCCTCAAACTTGATGGATCATCAAAACATGGGAGGTTTTCTTCTGGAAGGATAACTGGTGTGGGGAGATCATCGGGTATCCGAGCTGCCCTGCCACCAATATATCTTTTAGGGAGGCCAGTAACAACCAGCCGTTCATTAATAATATTCTCACCAAAGATCAGATGTATGTGTTTCAACTCATCAACATTACCTTGAGTCTGGAACAGTGTGTGTTGACCCCATCCTCCCTAGGCTCTTTCACATCCAATAACTTTCTTCGGGTCTATGCCATGCAATCCAGTGCAGATGAATAGAGTGAGGCTCTCTGGGACAAGTTCATTCCCACAAAATATTACTTTCTCCCTTGGAGGATCCACAATAGAGCAATGCCCACTGAGGAGAACATCAAATGTTGCGGTGTGATCATGGCATCCCATTTTTTTTCTACAAGAGGCACCTAGAGGAAAGATCGAACCAGCTATTCTTTGAGAGTGATTGGGAGAAATAGGTTTTTGAGTGATTTGGCACCTTCACTGGTTTTTCTATCTCATATATAGCGGACCATCCATTTCTTGCTCGCTAGTTCCATGACTCTGGTGGTCAAGGCCCGGAGAATAGAGAATGCTCTCTGGTTTTTCATGCAAGATGATGGATCATGTGGAAGGAATTCAATATATATCTTCACGAGGGGGTGTCTTAGTCTGTGCGCGCGATCATTGTTTGCATGGAAAATCTCCTCATTGACATGGTCAGGGTGCTCATTGTCTAGAAGGTGCCTCCTACTCTATCGCAACTTCTTCCCACCCACCCCAATCCTCATATAGTCACTAACCCCCTCTATGATAATTGAGTCAGATGGCATCCTCTGGCATGGGGCATCAAAATTAATATACAGGGGTCCTACGTCTTGTGCACTATGGACTGTGGGGGTATCGTTCATGACTCCTCTGGCTTGGACATATTGGCCTTCATCTATCGATTGGGCCATGGAACTTCACTTTTAGGTGAGGCTATGGCCATGCTGGTGGAAATTTTTGTGTACCGACAAAGGATGTTGATCCCTGCAGAGGTTGAGACAGACTCGATACTTGTTTCGAATGCACTCCAAGGCATCAGTGATGTGCCTTGGTCCATTGAATATGAAATTTGTAAATGCCTCCATAATCACAACAATAGAAGCAAGGTATCCCACACCAGGAGAGAGGGTAATAGGGCAGAAGAATACCTAGTAGCATGTGACTTTCCTAACTTGGAGTGCTTATTTTTCCATGACTTTCATAGTCTACACTTTTCCAGTAATGTTATCATTAAGGAAGACTCAATTGGTCTTCAAAACTTTAGACACTCGTAGTCTTGTTCGACCCGACCTGCTATTTAGGCCTTTGCATGTACTTCTATTTTATATTTGAATAAAAATTTGCATGATGATGATGATTTGTAAGCATGATAAATAAATATCAGGCTTAAGGTATGTGGATTCCACACTAATCATATCTTGGTTAGGTTTAATTTATTTATTCTTACCCTTTCCTATTTAATTCCTTGAATTCTTCAATATTTTTATATATTACTACATTTATCCTATACTTTTATAAGTATTTTATTTTTAATATTTATTTTCAACTGATTAAAAAATTATATAGAACTATAGTCTCTTATCATTGAACACAAAATTTCTTCACCATACTCTTTTAGAAACAATGAATGTCATTTTAATTTCATATATAATTTTATTTATTTAGTTATTTTAATATATTTTTATTATTTTAGTATTTACATGTCCCTATATAAATTTCAATTTGATTTATTATTAAATTTACGATTGTATTACTTTTTATAGGATATTTCTAAAGTATACCCTCAATGTATATTCACATAAACATTTGAATCAATTTCTTTTATTTATATACAAATTATTACTTATTTTATTAAAAATGGATTACCCTTAAGCATCTATAAATTTATTCATGTGTATTTAGAAAAATTTATAAAATTTTATCCACAATTGATGTTATGATAAGATATATGGGAGTTTTATTTAGCCTTTTTCTTTCCCAATGTGGGTTTCCGGTCATTATTATTGATTGAGGTATGGAAAATGCACTATTTCTTTTGTATATGACACACAATAATGTGAAAATATTAAGATATTGCATGTGATCTTGTAATTTTATATCCCTCTAATTCATTAGATAAATCATTTATCTCATGAGATGCTAAGTATGGATCATTAATAGAGTTCTTATTCCAACTATGATATGTTTTCATGGTTGAAAATAATTTACATGTGTTGACTATGTTTCATTATTATTCATGTTCCATATTATATGTCTCATTCATATGATACCCATATTATTATAATAATTATATGATGCTTATGATGTGAAAATAACAATTATGTTGACTCATATATTCATAATTATTCATGTATCATTTAATTTTCTATTATCCAAACCCTTACTAGGATTTTTTATCACCCATTCATTGATGTATTCCACTAAGAGATTATACATATTACCAAGGCCATAATGGGTTTATAGGAGAACATTGATAAAATCATTAAATAATGTTTAAAAGTTTAATTATATTAATTTTATTTGAACGTAATTTTTGAAGGAACTAAAACATTTTATTTTGGGATGTGTGATATTATATATGTTGACTTAAAAATGATGCAATAAGCATGTATATTATGTATGTATTACAATAAAATATATCTACACATATTGTACTATTAATTGTAAATGTAAGTATTCTTTTTTAACACAAGATGGGAAGTCCAAAAATGGTATCATTTTAAAATATCTCATATTTTGGTATTTATTTACATTTTATTTAATTGAAATGATGATATATATAAACTAAATCCCTTTTATTTTTCAATATAGTAAATTCCCTTGAATATTTTTTATTTGAATCCTTTGATCCATTTAATGCTGTTTTGAGTTACCAAATTATTATTTATGAATTGACATTTCTCCTCACATCGAGTCTAAATTATCTTTAAAAAATTAGAACATTTATGTCATAATAGAATCATTTTTTCAATTAAAACCTTTAATATTATTTATTATCATTATAGATAAAGGAATTTCAATTAATCAATTGAAACGAAATTATTTTTTACTATAAATTATAAATATCCATTCCTTGATACTATATTGGGAATATATATAATAATATATTCAAAATATATATTTAACTTGAAAATTCTTTTCAGAAATGAAAATATTTTTAGATAATAATAATTTATACTCTAAATATTGAACAAATGTAATCATAAGGTAATATGATTTATGATACGAATTTAATTATATTTATGTGCTTATTTATTTAGGATTTATTTAAATATCATTCATTTTATTTTGGTGTCCATATTATGATTGTCCCCATGGTCACTATAGTAATGTTCAAAACATACACGTCTAGATTTTTTGTCATAATATATCATCATTTCATATATTATATGATCAATCAATTCATTTAAAAATCTAAAAAATATTATTTTAATGTATTTTGGAACTTGGTAAATTACATAAAATGAATTAGATCAATATTTATTTAAGATTAACTACAGTATATTCAATTTATTATAATATATTTAAACTTTAAACAATTAATAATATTGTTAATTTTCTAAAGAAAGGAGAATCATGAAAAAGTTTGATCTTGAATGTTCATTAAGAGTATTATAAATATATTGTTGTGTATCAAGCTGTAATCCACTATAATATATGGTTTAGAGTGTAATATAAATATGGAATACATATTCAATAGGATTGATATATAAATAATTGTAAAATCATTAGGGATCATGATTAATCAACAACGATAATAAGGTCTCATAAAAGAACATAAATAATCATCATGGGGTATAAGATATCATTATGAATCATAAGTTATCACCATGAAATAATATATATCATCCTAAAACATAAATATATAGGCATATGTAGTTTATTATTATATGAAATAATAAAAGAGTGGTTATAAGACCTCCTATGTTTAGGATAACTACCAATGTTTTACAATCATAATGAGCTACTATGATGATGAGACATACTAATATCATGATATCATGATCATTCCATATAAATAGTATTTTCATGAATAAAAAAATTCCCATTACACTAAGTGGATATATAATTATGAACATGATCATCACTTTTATAGAGTCTTCATAAAATACCTTAAAGGCACGAATAATCATCTATTTATAAAGAATTCATATCATATGATAAATATATATAGCTAACCCATATGTAAGGGAGGTGTTGTAGAAACCTAATGAATACCCAATCATTAAAATGTAATGTATACCTATGTGAATAACCTTCAATTATATACTCAATAATAGGGTATTAAAATTAAGGGGTTAATGGTAATATATGAACTCACTACATGGTAAAATTTTAATTGATATTAATATTTTAACAATAAAATGTATTGGATGAAAAGTTATCATTATAATTGGATGATAATTTAGAAGGGATTATAATAAGGACATATATAGATACTAATGGATAAATCCACACTCCAATAGCTATAATTCTATAGATTCGCGAATGAAATGTGTTTTTAACTAAAGGATTTTACAAGAATAATGGGAAAATCAATCTTTTTTCAAATTGGTTGTATTAATGGATTATCATGAAATCAATTGAATATACCAATATTGAAGAATAATATAATAATTCTACCCCAAATATGTACTTGGTGGTTAATTCACATGAGAATGGATATTTAATTGGTAATACTCAAAGTAATAGTAACCCATAACTTTATTTTACTTATTTTTTTCGTCTGATTCCAAAACACTTCTCAATGAATTCCTACAATGCTAGGGTGGAGAAAATGATTTTCCTATGAATAGTTTAAATGAAACATAATAAGTTTCAAATGGGATTAATAACTGAAATAGATAATAATTATGTGTTAAAATAATATTTTATTTTGAAATTGAATATGGAGTTAAATTCCACAATGGGTATTTAAAAATGAAATAAAGTGAGAGGGTGAGGGAGAGAGGGAGATGAAGAAGTAACCACTACCATACATTCAGATATCTTAGAACATGAAAAATATCCTCCCTGAGAAAAATGCTGAGCCAATTAAAGAGAGTCAAAATAGGTATTATGATATAATAACCATGTTATAAATATTTGGATTAAATTTAATGGTTTATGGATCTATTAATAACAATACATGAAGAATAAACCAATTATTTTCTATCGGGAGTTTGGAATCTTGGTATTAAAATACACTTATTTATAAATTCGGAAATAGATTCCCCACCCTATTTTTTGAATTTTAAATCATTATATTTGATTTAAAAACATTTTATTATTAAATCGTAAATCCCTCTAAAATCAAATGGAATTATTCTAATAGAATATACAAGATATTAAATCTAATGTAGTTTTTAAACAGAACACGATATGTTTTATTTATTTTAAAACATTCTTTATGATTTTGAGGTTGATTTAATTTTTTTTGAAATCATTTATTTAACCCACAAAAAATAGATTATGTATATAAAAGAATTGATAATATTTATTATCTCATTTTAATATTATAATAAACATATAATGTGTACTATATATATTTATATCGATTTAACATATTTCCTTATAAAAAGTTGAATTAAGAAATTGTTAAAATTTCAACATTACCTAATTTTGACGTGATAATTCCATATTTTTTTATCGAATTTATTAAGTTTTCCCTCAAAATATGAGAAATTTAATTACTATATAATCACGTAATATAATGGATTCAGTGTAGAAAAAAATATTTGTATTGAAAAACTTATTATTCTAAAAACCACATTATTTCTTAATGATTACCTTATCCAATTAAAATAACCATATAATTGAAAAATACACATATAAATTTACATAAATTATATATATTCAAAATATATATTTCATAACATCTTTCAGCTATAAAATGTTTATTTCATGCCTTATACATTTTTTAAATTTTATCATTTTTATTATAGTTATAATGTTCATTAGATAATTAGAGATGGGAAAATAATTTTTAATTTTTTTTAAGGTTGGGGAAAAAGCCTCATTTATTATTAAATCAAAGAATTGACCTCTTTTAACTAGGTAGAGGGAGACCCATTACATAGCCCGAACAACCAGTGGGAATTTAGCCCATTACATGGACCGTAAGCCCATATTTTTGGCCTAAATCCCATTCTGTGAATAGTACCGCTAAATTACCCACCAGCCACAGTGCCGCACAGTACCTTGCCATCGCTACAGTACTCGTACCGCCACTATAGTGACCTGATGCTGCTACAGTGCCTGCCATTGATATAGTGTCGCCGCTTCTACAGTGTTCTATAGTACTGCTACAGTCCCTACACCCAATGGGTTTTGAACCCCCATTTTTCATGTAGAATTAAGGGGTTCCTACCACTAGGCCAAACCCCAACTATAAGAAAATAATTTCTTATATTTGTGTAGTTTATTTGTTTTTGTTTGAACTCTTAGATTCTATGTATAATATTTAACATTAGATTATACATTTTATTGTAATAAATAAATAAGCAATATGTAATAATTTTATTTACATGTTATTATAATTGAGTTTCTATGACTAAAACGCATACTTAAATTATGAAACGTATGTAATGGAGAAACTTTTAATGCAAATTCTTAGTTCATACACCAACTTTAAATAAATGTATCCATATAAATGTTAACCATTCTCAATCAATAAAAAAATATAGGTTTTAGTTCTTCATTACTTCATATATCTTCCAAGTTAGTTAATTAATCTTATCATTCATCCATTATACCATTACCATTCAAGTTATCCTATTTCTAAACACCTGGAATATCATATGAATAGTTTAAACCAACCATTATTAATATGATAAACCGTTATGTAGTTGAACTAATTTATTACTCAGTATATGAAATGTATTTGGAATATACTTTTTTATTAAAGAGACATGAAAAATAACAACAACCTGGAAATTGTTGGATAGTGGAGTCAATCGATAATCCATAACTCCAATCCACTCTTATATCACAATGGGAACAATATATCCCTAACATATCATTCCATTCGTTCCAAATATCATGTTACCCTTTAAAAGATATATCATCATATTTACATGATTATTGACTTTAAAGAAAAAATCATATCTTTTTTGTTTACATAAAACGTATAATTACATTGAACCATGATGACATGAAATATAATTTTCATCACCATCTTTGTTTCCTCTTAAATTAATTCAGTAAAAAATAACTTCCCTTCACCATAATAATCGTGATAATTTATAGTTTAAAATTTCCTTCCATAAAAATCTTTATAAGAATCCTTTTTGATTCCTGAAAGATGGTTATTTTTATCTTTTAATTTAACTTGGTAAAGGTGTGGATTCCTATTTTATTTCAAATCAATTTATTAAAAACATAGTATATCCCCTAATTTTTAGATTGTCTATTTGAATTATCCCTTAGATTTTGGGAAAGAAAAAGTGATAATAAATAACTCAATAATTAATACCCATTTAATACTCCTCTATAAATTTGATGTACACATTAGATCATGATCAGATACAATAGAAAAAAGTTTTATATAACTCCTTAGTACTTCTGTTTCATAGATTCTAGTAAACTGACCAATAAAAAATTAATCATAGATAAAAATAAAATGGGTTGAATTTTTTATGAATTCAACCACAAACCATATATAATTATAGAAATTTGATGTCCTTGAATTTATTATAAATAATTATATCTTAATTATCTAATACTTCCATACTATAAAAACAATTATTTTGTATTATTTTGGTAGAATCTTATTTACTTTAACATGATGATACATAAGACAGCGTGATGTATAATCAACTATCCGTTAATTGATGATGTCTTTCCAACAATTCATTCTAATATACCTTTATATAATTGAGCTACTATTATATATATAGAGAAACCCATACTAATATATTCATCCAATAATTATATTTTTAACTCTCAGCATAGATGGAACACATAATCACTTTATAAATTGAAAAACTCCATGATTACTGGTGTTAAATACTTGAACCTATCCATAATTAACCAGTTAAAATTTATTGTAAAATTTAGTGTTATCATATTCTTCTCCTTTTTATACTCTAGTAATTATTTTTGAGAAACGAGATGATAATGATATGATTTCATTCCATCCCTTATGGTTACCATGTCTAACATTAATATATCTCCAATCAATGGATCGTGTTCAATTATTATTAAATGAAAAAATAATTCTCTAGGCTCAATTAATCCATCACCATGTTCACCATTCCATAATGATAATGGATAGTGTAGTCATAATATTTTAGTATTCAAAACTATCTCCACAACCTCATATTCATCCACATATACAAGAATATTTGTTTTAACCATTTATAGTCATTATATATCACACTACTTTTTTTGATGAAATGATACTATATATTTAAGGAATAGATAACAGCTTTAAAATTTAATCCATGACTAAGATAATCCTACCCATAAATATTCAACGAGTATAATTAATTTTCTATAACTTTACCATTATGAATCATGACATATCAAAACCCCTTCATTGGTTATTTTATATAGATGGAAATCTTTCTCCTATATAATTTAAGGTAACTAAAGGTGTAATTATGAAACACCAGTTTTTCTTAAAAATTTTATTTACACTCTTTGTACCAATCAAATTTATTCCTTTTTATGCTAAATTGGTTATTGTGGTAAATAATTGTTAAAATTTTGTTTCCATTCATATATATTTCCCAAAAATACAATGAAAATTTAGATTTAGATTTTCATTACTGTTCAAATTATTCCTCAATTTCCGTAGTTTTTAAGGGATCAAAAAAATATCATGGTACCATACTCTTTCATTAAAAAAAAGTAGGAGTACCTCAAAGTGATACACTTTAAAAAATAACCCATTTGTCTAAATGTTTTTTGTAATTTTTTAATCAATTCATCAAGTTGAACTGAAAATAGCCAATATGAATACATTGGTATTGTTTGAGATCTGGGGAAGGGAAAATTGTGAATTCATCTACATGATACGGTGGAGCTCTATAAAAAGATTCTTCAAATACATTTACATAATATTATACAAAGTATACATCCACTATATTTATTTTATTCTTTGGATCAATTATTTAAGCAAGAAATACATACCCCTCCTTTGATGAAAATATCTTTATATCTCAAGAATATGTCAATCAAAGAAGAAAATTTTTCTACTTGCATTATTCATATTTGAGATATTTTCTAAGGTTAAATATAACCACTTTATCATGAAAATTAATATTAAATATATTTGATAAATTTCAATATATACCTATAATGACATAAAATTATATTAAGGTAATTCATGTAAATTAAAAGGTAATATATTAACAAAAAAGAGTGGTATGGGATGAAAGAAATATATTAGTTGTAATATATACACAAGTTTTTGTTTTTACTGATAAATTCCCCTTCAACAACTGAGGTAAGGAATTCCTATCCACCATTATTTTTTAAATAATAAATTAATATTTTTATAGAGGTTATTAGCATAATTTATACTTTATTATAGCTAAAACACTATACTATTTCCTATAAGGTTTTAAAAACCAATTTTTTTATCTTGACTCCAAAAATTTCTTCTCCCTATAATACGATTCATTCATTGTATAGAGGAATCTGCCACTAATGTAGTGCAGTCCAATTATATGTTTTCATCGAGATGGTGGTAAATTATTGAATAAATAACTTTTTTGATTCACTAACCATCTGACCATTATGATTAATTACTATGATTAAAAAATCCATCAATAAGTTTTTTTATTCACTACTATTTTTTAATTTTAACTAGTTTAATTTAGTGATTTCAAGTGCACTCCCACATAAAAATGAAGAATGTTGTTTTTTAAAATGTTTACAATTAAAAAAATAGCAACATAATTGGAATGGTTTGGTATTATCCACATACATATGATCCAATAGAATCAGAAAATGTATTAAAATGAGTGTATTTTATCCCTAAATATCATGTGTATACAAATATCTCTCAACGAGGTAAATGCACTTATGAAAACATTTAAATAAATCTTCTTAGAAACAACTAGAAGGTTCTTCTAGAATCACCATTATTCTCAAAATACACTATCAATAGTGTACATATTTTATTCATATGTTTGAGTATTAAAACTCTAAAATTTAGTTACTAAACACTTTTTTCAGACCATCAAACATCTTCTTCCTTCTTACACTAAGATATTCTAAATTGTTGATTAATCTATGATCATAATGTAACTTGAACATACTAATTAACTCACAACATAATAAATGTGATCCTTATACTTCAAATAAATATATTTATCTTCACCATTTGAATATTCATATTTAAGATAATATGATAATAAATAGTATTAAATATTTCATGATTGTTTCATTTATCTTTCTCTCTCTATCTAAATTAATCAAAGTCAAGTTACAATACCAATATACATTGAAAAAATACTCACCTACAACTTTCAATGAATTAAAAATTAATAATTCCCTCACATTAATTTGGTCTATTTAATAAATATAACCTTTTTAGTCACCCTTTATATGTTTTGATGACAAACCTTATTGACCTCGAGTATCCCATGAGTCATCCAAAAATCCAAATCGTCAAAAAATATTAATATTATACCATATCACAAATCATGATACGATGAGTATAATTTTATGTGTTTTGGAGGATCATAGTATGTTTCATGACAATGGAATAGATTCCAAAAAATAGTTCAAATCTATCCCTAAAAAAGGCAACATGATAGAAAATAAAAAATTCATGAAATAATGTATACCTAGTATGAGAATATGTTATTTATAGATAGTGGGATAACATTTGATGAGGGATTATAGGAGAATAAGATCAAGGAAGAATACTTCCAAGGGGGATACATAGGCCATTGTATTTTAAATTGCTACATTATAATATTCAAGAAGTTGATGGGGGTGATAACTCCTTCACGAATGTGATGAGTGATAACATGATAAGAAAGACTAAATTCACTAAATATTCATGAAAATAATGATCACCATAAGAAATTAATGGACATAATAATACAAACACACCAATGAGAAGAACCACTTATCGTTATAAAAGAGAGGTCATGGAATTACTACATGAATGAGAAACATGTACTATATTACAAATATCATAAAATGTTATCCTCATTGAGGAAGCATTAAATTATCAATCTATAACTATATTAATACATTATTAATGGATTAAAGAAAATGGAAACCATTAATGTAAATAAATGACCCACAAGTTGTGTCATTCTAGTTTTCATGAATGTTTTGCGGGATTACACACATTGTATACATTTATTTCATGAATCATATTACATGAATCATATTACATGTAAAATAACTTCACTATATATATATATATATTTCATACAGTATCATTTAATTTATAATAACATCCAATATAAATATTTTAATACTACATATATCATATAAATGTAGTGATTAGGGAAGGATCATCAGATAGATGATGGGGTCAGTACTCCCCTATCTTTCCAGGGAATGGGTTTCCTATATTATTTACCTTGGTAGAGTAAAAAACTCCCCATATTATAGAGTGTGAAGTTATTATATATATAATAGCGTAAAACTGCCACCTTTGAGCTATGATAGCATGTGGGTCCTCAATGGTAGTTGTCAGTCCCTCAACTACAGAGAAAATTAACGAGGAGAAGGACCCTCCACACATATTCTTGTGTGTTTTCATTTTATGATGGGAATTGATGATGGACTTTATGAGCTACAAAATTTCACATCAAAATTTTATGGGATGTTAGATGGAGATCCCATTTCTCTCATCTAGGTTTATTCATGATAATATATATATGTGTGTGTGTGTGTGTGTTTAAGTTTCATTTCAATCTTTCATTGGGATAAGATGATTATTTTATATTATCTTTATATTTCTCTTTTTAGTTTTCATGGTTTTTACTGGGTATGTATATAGTCACCCCTTCATGGTAATTTTTCCACAATTTTGGTGTCTTATACAAATGATGAAATTAATTATGGTGACTTTGGTATAGAATAGTTATAACATAGTTCATTGACCATGTATAGTGATTGAGACTTGGAGATTTGGAGTTGAGGTCTCTTAGTTTCTATTTACTCCAGTTTTTGTTAGGATACACTTTTATTTTTGGTTAGGTCTGTATTTTTTCCCTTACACTTTGTTTTTATTCTATCATACTCTAATGTATTCCCTATAGGTTTTTTCATGCATGGATATTAAAATTTTTGTTTCTTTATTATTCATATACACTATTGCATGGATATGGATGGGTGAGTGCGTAAAGGTCCATTAGAAAAAATCCTACCATTTTATATTATGACTTATAGGTTCTTATTGATAGATTTAGGACTATTAGATGTGGGAATTGGGTTGTTGTGGATTGACCTTTGACCATCTAGGTAGGCCCTAATCGGTTGGGTCGTAATAGAGTGATATTAGGGATGTTTATTCCTTGGGATGGTGTTTGGAGTTTTCCCCTTACAAGGATTGGTAGGGACTTAAGGAAATAGTTTCAAAATCTACCAAGTGTGTATTTCAGTCTAGGTAACCTAGTATTAGGGTAGAAGATGACATATCTATACACCAGGACTCTGACTACCTGATTCTTGATTCAACATACCAAGACATTGGTTGCAGGGAACAATGGTACATGCAACGTATAGGATTGACTCATTTTAATATACATGATTCAGCTCCCCAAATATATATATATATATATATATATATATATATATTCTCATCTTATCATTGTATGTACTTGATAAATTTCAAGATGACTCTATGAAGATATAAAGTCAATTTATCAATTCAAAATCAAGAAAAAAATTTGATGAGTGATGGGGCCTCTATCTATGGCCATATCATGAGGTGTTTACTCTCGGTGTGGAAGGAACAACAACGTTTCTTATTTAGTAATAGACATTACAAGAAATTCAGAATGATTATGTGAATAGGTTTAGCACACTCTACGAGTTACATCATCAGAGATCATTGAGATTTTATAGTGAGATAGATCCTTAGTCAACATAAGATTGGATTGAGTCAGTGGTTCAATTATTTAGGCTCATTCATAGACCAGCAGATCAGATGGGTTTTCTAAAAACTTTCATTTTCCTTATAGTAGCTTGGTGCTGGTGGAGTTTGGTTACACATACCCATGATGAGACAATTGTCTCTAGGTTTGACTTCTAAAAACTATTTCATGAGGAGCATTACCCCTTGTTCTTATGCTTATTTTGGATCGAGGATCTTCTTGAGATATATTTGTGTATTATGATCGATTTTGAGTATACATTGAGGTTCACTAACATAATTCGGCAGTCCATTGATATTGAATGAGACGAATTATTTCGGAAAAGGATGTTCTAGGAAGGTCTTCTTAGAGACATTTGAGATAGTGTGATATCCTTTTTCTTTCCTAGTCACACAAAAATTTTGTGTATGATCTATAAATGAGAGATTCATGGAATAGGTACATTGGGTGGTTAGATTCAGTGGTGTGAATCTTGTGGCGGAGTCTTCTACATTAGGTAGAATGTGTTATAATTTGATCACTCGTTAAAATAGGTATTATCACTATTGAATTCAAACACACGGTTCTGTCAATCATTGATCACACAATGGATCCAGTCAACCTAGAGAAGGGACATGTTATGCTTATGAAAATTGTGTCCACTAATATCATTATTTCTCGATCATTAATTCTTATAATGGTAGGTAGTCAATGGACAGATCCCCATATTATTGACAGTGCCGTGATCATCGATATATTAGTCATGACATGAGATCCCATAGGGGGTGGTACTAGATGAGGTGTAAGATAATCTCTGTTGGGAGGAACAGTTGGTTGAGGATGATGTTAAAAGTTCCTACCACCACCACCACCCACATGTTACCCATGCTAGGATCAGTGAGTTAGAGCCTTGGGCCATGGGTAGTTTCAAGCCATAGAGGGATATATTCAGGATTCAAATGATATATTGAAAGGTTTTATTTGAATTTATTATAATATTGCTTTTTTACTAGTGGAAACATGTGTGATTCATTCATTCATATAATTTTTCTTAACATGCCAGCTGGTGCTTCTAATTGAGACTTTACCTCAATAACAATGGCTAAAAGATCTTATAGGGTGAGATTCTTCAGGATATCACATTTTCTAGTAGTACTAGAATTTTATTGGTGTAGATAATTAAATTTGAGACATCTTGGTCTTCGCAATCATACCTTATTATATTAACTTGGTTATATTCCAGTTTTCCATGATCCAGGCCCAGATTAAATATCATCACAGGTGAGTTAGAGGCATTTGGAATGATGAGACAAGATTTTCCTTTATGGGTGATAGAGATGTCATGACTAATGGAGTAGAATTTTTGAGAAGTATATTGTAACCCATCACCCATAAATTGGAGAGTTTGTCCCTTAGCATGGTGGGATCGTCATGCATTTAGATTCCATTATTAGTGGAGTACTTTTTGGATGTATTCTGTGAGTATGTTCTGTGACTACCTTCATAGAAGGATATGGACTTCTAAATCAACATTAAAATTGAGACAACAGTGATATATTTAGTGGCATATTGGATGGCCACTATTGATCACTGGAATATGAGTGTTCAGTTGGAGGACATTCAAGAGAAAGGCTTTATGATACCCAGTGTGTGCCACTTGAATGCTCATGTTTTTTTTGTGAATAAGTTGTATGGGTGCTTGAGGATTTTTATTGATTGTAATTTCCTGAACCATGTAACAATTAATAAAAATTACTGCTTTATGATTATTGAAACCCTCTTTGATCAGTTGATATTAATGAGATGGTTCTTTAAAATCATTATTATGTTTGGCTACCACTAGTTGAGGGTCATGGTGGCTGATATTATAATTATGGAATTATGATGTCGCTAAAGACACTATGCATTCTTTTCAATTCTTTATGTTATGATGAATAGCCCTACAATGCTTATGTATTTGATGAAGTAGGTCTTCTAACCATAATTTGACCAATTAGTGTTTTCCTTTATTGATGACAAGCACATTTACTCTAAATATGAGGAGGGGAAAGTCGAGCACTTGAGTATGGTCGTAGACTTACTCTAGGAGAACCAACTTTTTGGTAAGCTATTTAATTTCTAGTTTAGGATCCATAAGGTTCCCTTTTTGGGCCATGTCATTTTGATCATGTCTTAGCTATGGACCTAATAAATATTTATGTAGTTCTTTCTTGGAAGCCTCCCAAGTGAATGATAGAGGATAAAATATTTCTTGGAATAGATGTGTAGTACATAAGGTTTGTTCCTATATTTTATAGATTAGAATACCCTTTGACCACCATTATGTATAATGGGAAATCATTTACTTCGACTGAGTAATGTCCGGGAGCCTTCAAGTATTTGAGGTTGAGGTTTTCCAGTGCTCATGTATGGAGACTACCAGAGTTGGGCATTGTCTACATAGTGTCTTACAGTGACTCTAAATCTAGGATCAACTTCATGTTGATGCTGATGAAGGTAGTGATCTCATATGGGTTGAGTAATTTGAGTCCCCACAAGTAGAACTACGCTATTCACACCATTGAGTTGGAAGAATTTTTTTTAATGATATGCATGCACGATATTCTTTATGTACAATTTTGTATACTCATATTACTAGATTGTCGGGTATATCTTCACTAATAGGGATACTAACCTAAGACTAAGGAATTCATTGATGTTTTTATTGAACAATGAGTTTGAGATAGACTGTAATCATGGGAAGGGAAATGTGGTGGCATATTCACTTAGTATCAAGTCTTCTAAATTCTTGGTGGTGGATTTGTCTAGGAAGTTTGATTTTTTTCACCTAATTCTCATAGAGGAGATGAGTTTAGGTTTTCTTCTATCAATGGGGTGGACTCCTTTTCTAATCCAATGTGTTAGGGAGGTTCAATTGGGAAACACCAACTGTGAGGTTCTATGTCACCATATATCCTTAAAGAATTCACAAGATGGATTCTTTAAAAGAGGGAAGCATGTCATCTGTTTCCAATGATGAATGGTGGTTCTGTTCATGATTCTATAGGAGGTGATGAGGGAGTTTTTTACTCTTCCTATGGTTGTACATAACAACATTAAATTTTTTATAGGTACCATATGTAGTAGTTTTGGTGGGATTGCATGAGGCATAGCATAGCCACATTGGTCTCTTGATGTCTCACATTCTAGAAAGATAAAGATGAACATCATGTATTTTTAGGTCTAATGTAGGATCATGAGATCTTGGAGTGGAAATGGGATAGTATACCCATGGATTTTTTGTATGGTATTCCATTGAATGTGGGAGGACATGATTCCTTTTGTGTTATAGTTTACTATATTACAATGTTGGTGCACATCCTTACTATAATGGAATAGATTTTTGTGGAGAGTTTGGGGAAATTATATTTACGGGATATCATTTGACTTAATGGTGTGAATTTTATTATGTTTAATGACTGTGATGTTTTGTTTATGTACTGGTTATAGAGAGGCCTACAAGAGTCATTAGGACCTAGATGAAGATGTTCATGGTGTTTCACCCCAGGATATATGGGAAGACTGAGCACATAATCTAGTTGTTAGAGGATATGATGATTGATTTTGTGCTGGAATTATTCTAATTATATGAGGATCACATATAATTTTTAGTTTTTTATTATAATAATAGATATCACTATATAATCATCACATAACTATTCAAGACCTTGTACGAGAGACCTGACATCTTACCGTTATCCTAGATTGAGTCGGGAGGCACATATCTTGTAGGTCTAGAGATGTGCAGGCAATGATGGAGAAGGTCCTAGTGATCCATCTGCATAAGAGGATTTTATAGTGATTATCTAAATATTATATAGATCAATGTTATATGCCATTAATTTTTGATTGGGAAGTCTAAATTTTCAAAAGAGTCACTCCATTAATAGGATTATGGTAATTCAGTGGGGGAGGTAAGTTATCCCTAAGGTTCACTAGGCCACTCACAATCCCACAATGTTTTGGATATGTTTCAAATCACCTAACCTTACCCACCTAGTTGAATTAGGTGCAATATTCTTCCATATATTGCAGCTAAGATGGCTCATGCGAGATCCTATTCACATGATTGATTGGGCGATTTGAACATTGAGGATGGATCCACTTTCATAGAGTACCCAGTGGTGATCGAGGAACAATAGAAGAGGATCCCACATGAACAGACCATTCCCTTATATCATGTGTTGTGGAAGTATAAGATCATGCAGGAGAGGTCATGGTAGTGGGAGATCCATATATTGTCTTAGTATCCCCATATTTTTTTCTAGCTTATAATTTATCAAGTGAAAATTCTTGAAGGAGGGGAGAATGCAGTGACTCATTTTTTGTCCTTGTAAAACTATGGAATATATTAAGGAATATTGTTGGAGCCATTAACTGAGATGATGTGATATTTTGAGTCCCAGTGAGCCCATAATAGATGATATGAAAGTATTAAATATATTCATATCACACAAGTTTATTTTTCCTAAAAAAAATTAAATAACTCCCAAAAAGAGTATAAGATAAAAAAATTGATACCATGGTTGAATATAAAACATGGGGTTTACCATAAGCATGACCAAAAGTTGCTCAATGCTAGATTTTATGGATGAGGAGTTCTTCAATAGGTATGTCAAGTGGATCAATTAATATATATAGTTATTTAATTCATTAATCACAAAAAAAAATAATTTAATATTTAAACATAATGTTTTGGAAATTATATAGGGTTAGATTCACAAACCCTAATATAAATTAGAGGATATCTAAGTGTTCTTCATTGGAGGATTGAGATCAGAGGATGAAGGGTGATCATATCTAGGTGGATCAAGTGAATGTTAACATAGTATAACTTTTTCTTCAATGGATAATGTGTTATTAACCAACAAATACTTTTTGATGTTAGGCCTTATCAATTTATAATTTCTCCATTTTGATTAAAATATTGTTCATGGATATTTTTTCAACTTTTGATTCTGAGATCATACACTCTTTTCTTGATAATCATAGATAAATTAAATGGTTAAATTCAATTTAATCTTGTCTATTCCATGTTCTCACCTAGGATTCCTAGATTTAGGATCATTAGATAAGAATGATTGTATAAATACATTTTTCATCTTTTTTATTGTGCCTTTCCCCCACCCGTTCTTGGAATTCATTTTCGTTGGACCACATGGTCACGATGTAACATTGATAGTGCATATTCAAGTGAAATTATACCCACCAAATTCATAGTTTTTTGGAGATTTATGAATAGTTCGATGTTTTATAGAAAGATCGAGATAGTTTTTAGGTGATACTTTGTTGATCTGGGATCCAAAAATTGGGGTGGGTGACTGGATTAAATAGGATGAAAACGATACATCAAGGGGATATCCATACTCAATTTTATAACTATAAGAGGTTAGGAAAAAGTGGTCAAAGGCATTCCCCTTTATATTTTAGTAGTCAACATGAGTTATCTGTGGAAGCGAGGACAGATCTGGAAGGTACATAATGAATAGGGGGATTAACTAAAATTCCCAATGATATTTTTTGTAACCCTAAATAACACATAGCATGTAGCACCTTGGATGTAGTGCTTGGGATTTCAAAAAAAGATAAAGATCACACACCATGTAGTCAGAACCACATATAGTGTGATCCTTCCTAGGTAGCCAAACCATGTGGTAGATATCACACACCCCGGAACCCATGTGATTGGAAAATCCATATACTCAGGGAGTACATGAGAATGAGCTCTTACCAAGGGATGAATGAGTACTTAGCCAGGTACATGGACACAAGTATTTATCCACTGGAAGAACAAAAAATATATAGGCTATGCCACAGTGTCTGAGACATGTAGAATGAAACTTGTATATTTCCAGGTCACACACCATGTAAACCCCCATATATTCCATGTATAATGTAACAACCCAGACCTGGCCATCCACTCGAACAGTGCCGAACGGGTTGGGTGTTACTACATTAGGCACACCTCACCGAATTCCAAAGGTTGTTGACTAGCAGCGAGGGTCTATTAGGTATAGTGGGGAGGATATACCCTCTCGGAGGATCATAATAAGGGTACTGGTCCATGTATAAAAATAAAGATGCTATGGAATAAAAGACTCAGCAGACTCAAACCAGACCCGCAGAGCAGAAGCATAATTAATATCGATAAACAACGGATGTAATAAATGATAAACAACAGTAGCGGAAAGTAAACACAACAACATGCTGAATATCACAAGAAACTATGGCTATAAAAAAACAAACATGCATCCATAGGAAGTCATACAAAGATTTACGCCAATGGATAACCAACAGTTTCTTTAAAATAAAGTAAGCATGCTGATAATAAAGGAAAAGAAAACCATGTAACCCCAACTAGATATGACCTTAGGGTCCATACCATCTCAATGCAACAACTAACACAACCCAACTCCTGAAGTTGACCTCTTTCCTGCACATAAATCCATAAAGTCTATACGCATCCTGAAGAGCCCGTGTAGGGTGTGAGACAAATCTCAGTAGGATACCACCCAATAGTGCGTACCAAATATATGTGTTTAAGCAGTCATTCATTTCTAAGGAAATAAGTAAACAATACAATGCACCAATAAACACGAACTCCACTGATGCTCAACATCCACCATGGAGTGTCACCTGCTTCGGCCAACGCCGGAATCTCTGTCGTATAACTTGGCACCATGTTCCACCTGACACCTCGTGTCTCAAGTACCGACGTTTTGAAGGCACTCCCAAGAAGCAACAACCTGGCACCATGTGCCTCCTGAAACCTCAGGTCTCAAGTACCTACATCCCGAAGGCATGCCCAAGGATAACTCGGAGGAACAACGATGTCTTCCCTCAAATCACAGTGAGCCTCAGCCCCCAACCAGATAGTCTCAATGCTATCTCTTGAGGGCTACTCACCTCCCACGTGGATTTCTACGGCAAGCACCCCCAACCAAAATACCTAAACACAACTACGGGGGCCTCTACCCACACGAGTGGTAAAAACCACATCATCATGGAGTATCTTTGTGTGCACACTACTCAAAGTCCCGGGTGATCAGTAATCACCAAATAGCAAATAATCCACAAACACATCTGACACCTCGTTTCTCTACGACCATGCTGCTCAAGTTCGATGGCATCTCCATCCTAGTAATCCGCGCCATGCCCAACCTGGCAGGCGTATTGCCTCAAGACGACGTCCATGATGCCCAATCCTATGGTCAAAATCACCCAAAGTAACCCAGGCCAAGCCCAACCTGTGATCAACACCACTCAGGCATAATCGGGCCAAGCCCAACACAACCCAAAGGGTCCTGCATGTGCAATTAAGAAATTTCATATATGTTAAATTCAAAAAGAACTCATAAGAGGAAAAAAATTAAATAGTTGAATTTCCCTAGTCCGACGACTACCAAACAACAACACCGAGGTCTTGAATGCCTCTAACAACTTATAACAAGCTTAATAAATTAAACTCAATAGTTTAACACATTAATATTTCAATTAAAACCAATTTGGAATCCCTTGGCCAAAATTCCCTGATGAGCAACGACCCCTCACCTAGCCCTGCTCAAGCAATACTAGTAATAGGGCATACCCAAAGGCATCCCATAGCTCTAACGAGCAATTCAATATGAAACAGCAGATAAAACGGGTCCTGCTCAAAATACCCAAAAACGCGCAAAAGGCCGCGTCACCCAAACAACCATGAAAACACAAAAAGATGTATTCACCACCTACCTAAGACTCGTACGATGCTACTCCTCTGGTAACAGCCGCAAATTCGTTCTAAAACGGGGTAAATCTACAAAAGATTAAAAACTGCTCATACCCCTATAACTCATTCAATAATGAAAATCAAAAAAACTGCCAAAGAGGAATTACGTCCATACCGAGGGGGTTCCAACGCTTCAATCAAAGTTCTAATTGGGTCTCAGATGGACGATCAGGAGAAGAAAAGAGATTCGGTCGTCTCGGTTCACAAAACCGGGTAAAGCTTATGAGGTTATGCCTCAATACGAGGCTACTGCCCATTTTAACGAAAAAAAGAAAGTACACAGCGTGTACTTCATGACTACACGCCATGTATATTTCATTTAACTATTCATTTGGAGGCTGGGATTCTGCTGACCTGCCGACATGCGTACACGGCATGTTCCTATGGGTACATGGCTTGTACATGGTTTCTCTTCTCTCCCTCGTCGACTTACCCACAAGCCATGTATATCCCTTATTCACAGCTAGACTATAGGGAGTTTTCAAGGGGAACACGGTTTGTACCTGGTTCTACCCGGCCAACAGGCCTGCACGCCATATATGGCCACCACACGGTCGGGTGTACACGGCGTGTTTAAAACTACATGCCTTGTAAGAAGAATTTTCTACACTGTCAACACACAACATGTACTCAGCGAGCACACGACTAGTCACTTGATTAACTTATACATGATGTTTTCTTAATGTACATGGCGTGTATCCTGGAAATTTCTAGAAACTTTCCATTTTCTCCATTTTCCTCAGAGACCAGTCAAAAATTCAAACAGGTTCAGGATTTTGACCCGTTCAAAAAACCCGGGTTCTTACAATCTCCCAACCTTAACATAGCTCATCCCCGAGTTATGAGATGAAACTCGGAGATGGCATCGTACAAACCATCCCAATCAAAGCAACCCGGACTCCCCAGTTTCAAAGGTCCCGGTGAAATTTTTCAAGGGGGCTCCCCACCATAGGAATCAGCTAACCCGGTATCAACCCGACAAAACTCAAAGTAAACAAAGTTTACTAACCTATTTTCTTGTATGCATAGTCCTCCCATGACGCATCGTCACCCATGCACCCCATTGGTTCTCCTGTGTCACTTCCGACACCCAACGTATCCCGCACCGCATCGGTGTCCGCCTCTATGAGGTCCTGGTGCCTATCACCTCAAGTAACATGTATCCTCGATGCCCCGATGCCCACGACACCTCATGTAACATGCATCCTCGATGCCCTGATGCCACAAACCTTATACATACATATATATAATATATCACGCACCCAATATGCTGCCAATCCCACTGACTAGCATCTAGTTAGTCTACATAGATCCTGTGCACCATGTGAACTCAAAACAGACATGCCTCTATAGGTCATGCCAAAAAGGAAACATGGAGATCATGACCACACTGCGGTGTACCTCTAACCGTCGTCGGCTCACCAGCCTGCTCAGCCTCTGGTAGCTCCACGGCGTGCACCTAGCTTGAAATATGGCTGCCTGATGCCTGACCCCCCATGCAGTGCTTCTCTAGTCAATGACCTCTAAACCCTCAGCTGGGTCCTGCTATCTCTGTCATGACCTCCGCACACAACTGAACCTCGACTACCCACTCCAGGTACCGAACCTGAACCAACTCTAGATGCTTTGGTCTGTCTCGGTCCCTATCTGCCGGTTATCTTAGAAGGATGCCTGCAAAACCTCCCCAGATTCCCGTCCTGTCCACATGCACAGCACTCCTTCGGAGGCCTATCGCACTATGCCTGAGCATGTCCTAGCTGTCCACACTGAAAGATAATCACCGAAAAACTACCATGAGGTGGTCTAGCTAAATCCCTAGCCTCACTGCCCTGCTAGAACTCATCCCGTCCTCACTTCCTGCTACCCGAACCATCACCAGAAGCTGTCGCCCTACCCAAGTGAGACTTCTCTATCTCATTGCCCTCAGCTATGAGTGCCTGATTCACCACCTCGAAGAAGGAACCAAGCCTGAAAATGTTCACCACGACCCGAATGGCGTGTCGTAAGCCATCCTCAATGCACCTCACCCTAGCAGTGTCATCGCTCACCATACCAGGTTCAAAGAGAAACAACTCTATGAAGGTAGCTGCATAGTCCATGACGGACATATCTACCTGCTGAAGACTCAAGAACTCCCGAGCTCTCTCTGCCCGCAGTGTTTCTGGATAGAAGTTCTCAAAGAACATGTCCTCAAAGTCCTGCCAAGCCAGTTCCTCGTGCCTACGAGCCTGAACCTATATGTCCCACCAATGCTTCATCAGTCCTCTCAGCTTGTATGTCGCTATCTTGACCCTCCGCACTAGAGGCGTCTCTAGCTTCTTGAAAATCATCTGCATACTCCTTATCTAGTTCTCATATGCCTGTGGACCACCCTCGCCCTGGAAAAGCGGCGGGTGCTGCGACAGGAACTCCCGCATCAGATACGCCATAGAACGCTCTATACCCTGCGCACCTCTGTCAATCCCCTGCATGACACGTACCAGGCTAGCTCAAAGCTGCTCATCGAGCTAAGGTCCGAATGCTGCCAAACCCGGTTGTTGTCCTGCCTGCACTGGATCCTGAACCTGATCATATCCCTGATCTCGTACCTGCGGCTCATGCTCTTCATGTACCCAATCTTGAACCTGATCCTGCACCTATGGAACTGTATCCTCACTTTCCTAACACTCCATCAAGACGTGTAGGAGGAACCCGCTGAATACCATGAATGGTTAGATAGCCCATATATATATATATATATATATATATTCAACGCAGATAAGGAAAGCAGTAAAAGGCAGTGCATAACAACTACCCTTACTCCCCCTCACCATAACCCATGCCCCACGGTATCCCGGCCTCATGGTCACCTTACCCGCCCTCAACAGAGCCAAGTATCATAAGTACCTTGGGCCATGCCCATCCGGACAACTCACGTTGCCTCAAACCGATGACTGAGTCACTCAATCCTGACAGATACACAGACTGAGCCATAGTACCTTCCTGCTCTCATAAGAGTAGGACCCACATGCCCTGCCACATGAAATTTACAATATATATAAAGCATGGCATAAAAAATTGAAATATACAAGAAATTATATCAGGGATTTAACCTATTCACATTTCAAAGCATATAAAGCATGATAATTGATTTTTTTCACATGGTATTATCAATTCACAATGCATACGTGCAATTATGAGATTGAAATACCCTAAAAATGTGCCTATCAAAAGCCATGCAAACAAGCCTTGCCATACCGGGCAAAGGACCAATTATCCCTTACCATATTGGGTCAAGGGTCACATCACACAATCAAGATCATCACCCACCAAGGTGGAAATCATATAAAAACTAATATGAGAAAAAAGAAAACAACAATTCCAACCGAAGGTAACTTAGTCTATCCCTCGTACCTGGGGATGCAGGCACCCAAGAACATGTTATAAACCCAGTTCCAGTAATAAAAACATATCTCTAGTCTACCATATCCCAAATAGTAAAACCAGTAGAAATAAAAGATAAGTCTCAATCTCATATGTAGCCAGCAAAACAATGCTACTAAATCCCTATTAAGAACTCCTCTGATACCACATTGTAACAACCCTGACCCGGACAGCCACCCGAACAGTGCTGAATGGGTCGGGTGTTACTACCTTAGGTGCACCTCCCAGAATGCCAAAGGCTTCCAACTAGCAGCGATGGTCTATTAGGTATAGTGGGGAGGCTATAACCTCTTGGAGGATCATAATAATGGTACTGGTCCGTGTGTAAAAATAAAGATGCAGCAGAATAAAAGACTCAGCAGACTCGAACCAGACCCACAGAGCGGAAGCATAATCAATATAGATAAACAGCAGAATCAATAAAATATAAACAACAACATCAAAAAGTAAACACAACAACATGCTGAATATCCTAAGAAACTATGACTATAAACCAAAAAACATGCATCCATAGCAAGTCATACACAAAATGGCACCAATGGCTAACCAACATTTGCTTCATAATGAAGTAAGAAAGCCAATAAGAAAGAAAAACAAAACCAAGTAACCCCAGCTAGATATAACGTCAAGGTCCATACCATCTCCATGCAACAACTATCACAGCCCATCTCCTGAAGCTGGACTCTTTTCTGCACGTAAATGCATAAAGTCTACACGCGTCCTGAAGGGCCCGTGTAGGGTGGGGGACAAATCTCAGTAGGATACCACCCAAAAGTGCGTACCAAATATATGTGATTAAGCAGTTATGAATTTCTAAGGAAATTAGTAAACAGTACAATGCACAAATAAACACAAACTCCACTGGTGCTCAATAGCCACCATGGAGTGTCACCTTCTTCGGTCGACGCCAGAATCTCTGTCGTGTAACCCAACAACATGTTCCACCTGACACCTCGTGTCTCAAGTACTAACGTCCCAAAGGCATGCCCAAGAAGTAACAACCTGACACCATGTGCCTCCTAACACATTGTGTCTCAAGTACTGATATCCCAAAGGCACGCCCAAGGATAACCCAGAGGAACAACGATGTATGCCCTCAAATCACGGTGAGCCTCAACCCCCAACCCGATAGCCTCAATGCTATCTTTTGAAGGCTCCTCACCTCACACATGGGCAGGAACCCCAACCAAAATACCTAACCGCAACTACGGGGGCCTCTACCCACACGAGTGGTCAAAACCACCTCATCACAGAGTATTTATGTGTGCACACAACTCAAAGTTCCAAGTGAGCGGTAATCACCGAATATCACCTAAGCCAGCAACACATCTGACACCTTGTATCCCTGCGGCCATGCTCCTCAAGTCCAATGGCATCGCCATCCTAGTAACCCGGGCCATGCCCAACTTGATAGTCATACTGCC
The DNA here is from genome assembly GCA_963277665.1 of Viscum album. Lineage (NCBI taxonomy): Eukaryota > Viridiplantae > Streptophyta > Magnoliopsida > Santalales > Viscaceae > Viscum > Viscum album. Next base: position 1,106,341,332 of record OY728126.1, read on the forward strand.
TCAAGCCAACGTCCATGACGCCCAATCCCAGGGTCAAAACAACCCAAAGTAACCCGGGCCATGCCCAACCTATGATAAGCACCACTCAAGCATAAGTGGGAAAAGCCCAACAAAACCTAAAGGGTCCATCATGTGCAATTTAGAAATTGCATATATATAAAATTCATACAGAACTCATAATAGGCAAAACAATTTAAATAGTTGAATTGCCCCAGCCCAACGGCTACCGAAAAACATCACCGAGGTCTTGAATGCCTCTAACAACTTATAGAAGGCTTAATAAATTAAACTCAACAGTTTAACACATTAATATTTCAATTAAAACCATTTTGGCATCCTCTGGCCATAATTCCCCGATGAGCAACGACCCCTCACCCGGCCCCGCTCAAGCAAAACAGGTAACATGGCATACCCTAAGGCATCCCATAGGTCCAACGAGCAATTAAATATGAGACAGCACATAAAACGGGTCCCTCTTAAAATACCTGAAAATGCACTGAAGGCCACATCACCCAAACAACCATGAAAACTCAAAAAGAGGTATGAACCACCTACTTGAGACTCGTACGATGCTACTCCTCCGGTAACAAGCACCAATTCGGCCTAAAATGCGGTAAATCTACAAATTATTCAAAACCGCTCCAACCCCTATAAGTCATTCTAGAACGATAATAAAAAAATGGACAAAGAGGAATTCAGGCCATATCGAGGGGGTTCCAACGCATCAATCGGAGTTAGAATCAGGTCTCAGATGGATGATTGGGAGAAGAAAAGAGATCTGGCCGACTTGGTTTGTGAAACAGGGTGAAGCTTATGTAGTTCTACCTCAATACGAGGCTACATCCCGTTTTAAGGGAAAAAAAGAAAGTACACGGTGGGTACTTCATGACTACACGCTGTGTATATTTTATTTAACTGTTCATTTGGCAGCTGGGATTCTGCCGACCTACCGACATGCGTACATGGCGTGTTCTTATGGGTACAATATGTGTACATGGTTTCTCTTCTCTCCCTCACTGACTTACCCACACGCCATGTATATCCCTCATAAAAGGCAAGACTACACAGCGTTTCCAAGGGGAACATGGCATGTACCTGGTTCTACCCAGCCAACAAGACTACATGCCATGTATGTCCACCACACGGTCGGGTTTACACGGAGTGTTTAAAAATACACGCCGTGTAGGAAGAAATTTCTACAAGGTCAACACATGACATGTACTCGGGGAGCATAAGGTCGGTCACTCGCTTAACATATACATGGTGTTTACTTAATGTACATGACGTGTAGTCTATAAATTTTCAAAAACTTCCCATTTTCTCCAATTTCCTCAAAAACAAGTCAGAAATTCAAATAGGGTCGGGATTTTGACCCGTTCTAAAAACTCAGATTCTTACATATAACCACTTTTAACTTTTTCTTCTTGTGTCCCATTTGTTTAGAATCCAATTTTGGCCCACATGTATCCCTTATTGAGTGAATTTCCCCCAAAACATGATGGTGGACTTTATTATTCTGTATGATATACAATGAATGATAATCTGAGGATGATTATTCTTTAGTAGATGCTCGATGATGGAACTGGTCAGTTTCGGATCATTAGAGAGTTGTCAAGTTTGGTACTCCCCTATCTAAATGGGGACCGAGTACCCCATATTCGTTATATATATAGATTTAGAACTCCTACATAATACATATGAATAGGTTTCTACTTATATTGGAGTGTCACTCCCCCATCACTGAGCTCTAGAGGCATGTAGTTCATCCACAGGAGTTGTGGCTCCCTCAGATATGAGGTGTAATATCGATGCTTTGGCCCCTCCAAACATATTCTAGTGAGGTTTTGTATGATTATGGGAATTTGTGATGTACTTATGGATTTTTAGGCTTACTCATCGACTTTGGATGGGATTTGATATGTTAACCTCCTTCCTATCTCATATGGGGTTCTTTATGAGAATATATGTGAGTATGTGTATCTATTGGGTTTTATTTCCTTCTTTCATTGATTTTAGATTAGTACTATCATTTTATATTTCTATATGTCAGATTTAGTTTTTATGGAATCCTTTGAGGTATATATATAATCACCACTGCCTATCCTTTTCCCTTATTTCTGATGTATTGTTCAAATGATAGACATATCATTGGTGACTTTGGTGGAGTATAGTGATACTTGGTTGCATCGATGATGCACGGTTTTTTGTACTGGAATTGTAGTGGAACACATGGCGGTGGATTATGTGGGGGGACCTCTTTCCATCTAGCATGAAACCATTCTATCTGATTCTGCTCCTACCTCTATGCCAACTATGAACAATCTGGGTGGATCTGATGTCTGTGGTACACAGACTATGTAATTCCAAGATTGCATGAGTAGCTTCAGTAATGACATCAACAAGTTCGAATTATATCTTGACAGGTTGGTAGAGTACCGGAGGAACTTTGGATCCATGTTGGTTGCCTCAGTCTCCTTTCTTCTAGCGGTAACAATAAGCCTTTGGTGATTGGATGCTTTGATAAATTTTTTGTTGAAGGATGTGTGGGTGGTTTTACTACAATGGTTTTATCACAAGTCTTATGTCATTTAGTTTAATGTTATTGTTTGGTTTCTAATGTTGTTAATGGTTATATGAATGAAAAATAAAATTTAATTGATTATATAAACATTAGTAAAAGGACTACCATTTTATATTTTTCTTCTGGGTTCTTTTCATCAACCGTCGGCCTATTAGAGGCGGGCTTGGGGTTGTTGTGGTTTGTCCTTCTACCATCCAGACAAGCCCAGTGGGTCAGGTCATCATAGTGTCAGTGAAGGTCTTGGTCTATAGAAAGAAAGTCATGTGCAACAATACAACTGCACATGTCAAATTTATGTGGATAAATAATAAGTATGAATACATGACTTTAGAACTAGAGTAAAAAATGAAACATAATTACCCACACTAATTCTCAACTAAGAAAGTGAGATTAAATTATGAGGATGAAATTTATGAATGGGGAGAATAATTTTACAACCTCGAGTTTAAAACTGAAATTCGTTTCTTGAAATAAATATGTGTTATATTATATAAGTATTATACACATAAGAAATATAGAGAGACCAAGAACACATTATTTTATTAATGATAATTGGCACATTAGTCAATGATTAAACCCATTAAATTTTGAAATATTACAAGGGGGAAATTTTTAAAATAGAAAAACTACAGTGGTAAAATTTGGATCACTCAGATCGACTAGCATAATTTCTCCCAAAGAAAACACTATGGAAAAGAAACAACATATTATTAAACCAATCGACATTTTTGAAAATGAAAATATAAAAACACGACACAAATTTTAGTGAATGTTGAATAAATGAATGAAAAAATATTTAGAGGAGGAAATATGACCATTGCAAATAGTAACCTACCAATTGGGAATAATACCTTGATAGTTAGAATAAAAAATCGACATAAAAATAAGAAAATATAATGTAAATATTTTTTAACATGCTTAATTTAAGAAAATATAAACTGTAAAATTCCATAAAATTATTATCATGATTAAAATAATTCAATGAAAGTATAATCATGTTTTTAATAAACTATATTTCAATGTATTTCCTAAAAATCATCACTTTTATATTAAAAATTGAAATTATATATGATAGAAAATTGTTTTCATAAGATGAATTTAATTTTAGAAATCCTTTGTCAAAAACTTCCTTGGGTGATTTTCGGTAATTTTTTAAAATATTTTAATTATTAGGTGAATGTTATAAGTATATATTTTTTATAACCAATTTTCCTTAAATTACAAAATTAATGATTGAATACTCATATTATAATTTCTAGAACTTGATTCTTGGAAAAAAAATCAATTTTATATACAGGTCATTTAAATATAATAAAATTGTTTCCAAACCTAAAAAATATTTTCCAATGCCTAATGTATAATGAATTCCATTAAAATAATTTTTTTATTTTAAATATATCATTTTTTAATAAAATATTTATTTCTATTTATAAATAGTTTTAAAGTCTTAAAACCATTATATTATATTGAAAAATGATTTGTTATGTTAAAAAATATCACTACTAAAAGTTTTACATTGGATATAGTATATTATTCATAAATTTTATACTAAAAATTCCATTCTCATCATGTATAAATAACCCATCTACCTCCACTTGTAGAACATGTCCTTCCTCACTAACCATGTAATAACACTGACTTTTATAGTTAAAATTCCATTTTTGATTTTATTAAATTATCTATTATGTAATATGGCTATAGAATCTACATGCACTTATTTGTTTTCTTGGAAAATTATATCCTATCCGATTTAAAAAACTATTGGGAATCATAATCATTGATAATATATCCACATAATAGTATTATTATGATTAATCTATATTAAGGGTTGTGAAAAATATAATTGACCAAGAAAAAGGAATTAATAGATTCGACTGGTAAAATAATACCTGATGAAGGAACATTATCCTAGATTTTGAGAGAGAGAGAGAGAGCATCTCTGGACCATTCCCATGAACAAGAATAATATGATATTCAACAACTAAATAATTATCAAAACCGTTTATGGGATAATTTCAACCCCATCAAGATCAAAACATGAACCATGTTTATCGAACCACCCAAAGAAAATCTCATCGTCCCACACCTTTCCCTTGGGTCATTTTTTGGTGTAATAAAGGGATATGTATCTAGACCCTAACAGCATGAATATACCTATTTTATTATATATTAAATAATTATTATATTTATTTTTTATTATTTTTCATTATAAATGATTCAAAATGGGTTTGATAAAAAAAGATTTTAATACGACATAACATGAAATGTAATTTTCCATGCTAAAAAATTTCAATTAAGATATTCCTTTTAAAGATTTCAAGAATTATAAAAAATAATTTATATTTTAATAAAAAAATTATTATTAAATATTCTATAATATTTGTAGTTTATTATATAAATTTAAGAAGTAATTATTTTTACCTGGGTAAAAAATTGATATGGTAAAAAACAAAAAAATAATAATTAATGGGGGTTTTGATTTAAAAATATAAATTAACATATTTATATATTAATTTGGTTAAAATAAATATTATTTTTGGATTTATCACATTAAAATTATCCAACAGTTAAATTTTCATAATTTTCTAAGACAGTCAGGTTTTTAGGTAAATATTAAATAAGATATAAATATAGGATATGTATTATGACATCATAATGATCCAAATGTGATTATATTTATTAAATACAAGGTATCCATGAAATATTTTAAATTTACCCTTGAAAATAATGGGTTTTTAATGTTATTTTATTTTTTCTATAAAGCCTTTATGAATCCCCCAAAAGCTATACTATATATTAATGTTTTATAATATATTCTTTATGAACATGACTCACTTACACATCACCAAGGGTAATATTTTAATGAGTTTAGTTACTGAAATTATTAAATAGTGTAAACCAATCTTATTTGGGATAATCCATTGGAAAAAATATTGGATGGTTTGTGTTTTTTATTACATTCTTTTATAGAGTCCAAAATGAATGTTTGGGAAATAATAAAGAACTCCCTTCACATTTGCTATATAAATCCACCCACGATCTTATTATATATTCACTCAAAAAAACCCTTGAACATGTCATTAATATACCCTTACCTCTATATATCTCTCCCAAGGTTCCCCCAATATCTCAATAATATCTTTCCATGATTTTGGAAACACCCACTTAATGTTGGGGATCATCTCCTTCTTCACTTTTTTCAAGTACCTTCTTCCATCGAATGGCCCGAAAGCCTTCATTTATTATTGATTTTGATAATCCAATATTCAACGGGTGAGGTGGAAGCCTTACAAGGTCCGTAGGCATATGTATTACATAGATCATAGGCCTTAGTGGGATTCATTACCCATAGGTTTCAAATGTTACATAAAACCGAGACTCACTACTTGGAACTGCTCCTCCCCAACATCTTCATCGTGAAATCAGCTCTCCACCTTTGCATGGCTGTTCTTCTAGGCATTTCTGTGCATGCACAGGCTTGTCCCGATGGTAGGTGACATACCCTTTCATTCTTGCAATTCTTCTAGCTTCTCCTATGGTGAAAGATCCTTTCTCATCCTATTTGTAATGCTTATTTCTTGTAGGTTGTCTGGTTTGCATCTGCACTAAGGTGGCCCAAAGGCCTTGTGGTGGCCCGAAGGGCTTACAGACCTGAAGGCCTGGGTGGCCCGAATGCCTTAAAGGACTTGGGGACCAAATCAGTGTCCTGATGCCCCAAACAAGGGCATATTCTCGGCTGCTACAGTGCCCTACAGTACTACACAACCCCCCATATTGTACTGCTACAGTACTGCACAACCCCTACTACAGTACTTCTACAGTACCCCAGAAATTATGTATCTACTTGTATTTGATCCCGGGTCGCTTGGATTCACTTACAGAGTCCTTAACAACTAGGATAAGGCTCGTGTGCTTCATGTACCTTCTTATTTTATGACTTTTGATTTATAATTAATAATGTTAAGATATATTTTTTAAATCCATAATACTTTCATATATATGTAAAAATAATGAGATACCCCTTTAATCTCATTAAAACATTTTATGAATCTTTTGGTACTACCATTATACTAAAAAAATTATACTGCGATTTTTCATCCCAAAGAATTGTATAGAAAATTCTCACACCCATTTACACTCAAGTGAATTCAACTATATGTACCTATTTAAATTTTATTGGGTAATTAAATTTATGTAATTGATAATCATAAATTTTTGGTTTAATATATATGAAATACATTGTTAATTTATATGATCTTTGTGGAACATTTAGGCACATACATGATAGGATTACGATGGGTTCACCCAAATAGTGCTCTAATGCATTGGGTAATGTATTAGTCCCAAGAAATGACACGTATAGTGAATAAGAGGTTAATATAATCACATTATGTTACTATTTCATAGTGTTTAACCTTAAATTATTCTTATGATTTCTTCTTTGATGTTTTTCCCACATTCCCATGAAACCTTTATGCTATCTTCTTATAATATGCCTCATTGTTCACGATTATGATTATCACCTCTTATGTTATATTTTTATGACTCTGGGATCACATGTATTGCCTTACCCTGTGGAAATATTTTTTATTCCCTTATATGGATTTATATCTCACCTCCTTCATATGTATGTCCCAACGTTATCTCATGGAGTTTTAGAAGAGAGGGTAAAATTTAATACCATGTTAAGGATGTTTTCAATAAGTTCATTGTATCCTTTTTTGTTATGTTATGTTATAATATGTATCTGATACCCCAAATACACTAGGCCTATTAATATTCTGGGATTTATTAAGTGATACACTATGTAATATGTACTGAATTGAAGTTTATAAAAGTTATGGGTTCTCATAGTTGGTATCAAATTAAATTAATGTTATTTTGGGGATTATGATTAGAAAAGTCTAGTAAAATCCATATAAATATGACTAAACACAGGAAATCATCCCAATTTTTTTTTGTTAAAGTATAGGGTAAGTGGTTTAGAAGAATATACATTCTCGTCTCGATACAACTAGTGGATTGGATATAGCACATATGTAGCTAGGGGTAACATCCTAGAAAACATTGTACTCAGGAAGACTCAATTAAGAATTGTTGCCTAAAATGGGTCTTAATGCACACTTGGTTTAAAACTCTCATGGTATATTATTTTCTAAATTCACAAGCTCATTACGAACCATTTTAAGGGAAAATATTCCTATAATAATTTTTAATAGGAAATAGATCAGGGATAACTTAGATTAAAGCCTAGAAATTCATCGATTAAGGAGGAAATGTCATAAATGATTTATCCCTTTAACATTTATAGTTTCTCTTTTATCTGTTTAATAATGTAACAAATACCATCCATGATTTTAGATTTATTTTAGTAAATGAATGAAAATAGAAGGAACCTATTCAACCCCCAACTCGAGGTTAAATGTGATGAATAACAAAATGAGATGCCCAACCTGATGGGTGTAGGAATCAAGAACATTTTTATATTACTTTCTCAACTAACTAAATTTTTTAAAGAACATTGAATCAAGTGGAATTCCTAAATTCCCATAAGAAATATCAAGTAACAATTTATACCATCATGTAATAAAGGCCACTTAATTTAAATGGATCATTTTATCCCTTAATTTTGGAACAGTGGATGAACTCCATTGAAACAATATTCTCAATCCTTCAATTCTCTGAGAAAAAGAAGACATTACTCGATGATTATTTTATACATGGATAATCTGAGTAATAATAGATAATGGTCAAGAATATCGATCCCAAGGATTATAAAAATGATATGGACTTGAAAAAATTCTAAAAAATATTTTCCAATAAATATTTTTCTTTCACTCTTCAAATGAAAATAGAAAGGGAATTTCATATCCTCATGAAAAAGGATGATGAATCTATCAAGGTGTATGAATAAAACTTCACAAAAGTTTCATGATATACATATGGCTCTATATTTAACCTTTAATGGAAATTTGATAGATTCATTGGTGGATTTATGTGGTGTCTAAGAAAATAATTAACAATTTTAGACTTTAATAATTATAAGTAAATTGTCTGATGTAACCACAATGTCTAAATGGAGATCATATATTCTCAAAAGATTTAGGAATATAAAAATAGGTAAGTGAATTTTAATTATAGTGGGTAAATAGAGAAATATTATGGTGGAAATAAATTCAATCACCCCGCTTGTCATAAGTGTCAGAAGTAGCAGCCTAGAAATTTCCTAATGGGGATGAGGAATTATTTAATGTGTTGAAAGGAAGGACACTTAGGTAGTGATTTCTGGTTGGAAAAACCCCAAAAATTTAATGGATGATTTTAATTATATATTCATCCATCATCATATATTCCATTTTTTCAAATGAAAGTAAAAAAGACAAAATAAGAAACACTATCCTAAGAAGAGGGTTGTCAACGATAATCAACGACAATAACCTACAAGATAAAAAGTAATAGAACATTCCATCACAACTAAAAGGGTGAAACCTGAAAAAGAAAGTTGTGATAGGTAAGATAGTTATTCATTCAAGAATAATTAAAATATTCTTGATTCAAGTTATTTTCATTCTTTTATATCTCTCAATTTTATTAGAAATATTCAATCGTAGGAACAAAGCATCGAAGTAAAACCGTTGGTGAAAATTGAAAATAGTTGAATTATTGCATCCAAAGTGTATAAATCCTCCCCCATACATATATGAATAATGATATTCATAGTGAACATTTTTATACTCCCATTAGTCTAATTTTATGATATAATAAGCATGGATTATCTTTCCACATATAAATCTAATGTAAATTTCTGAGAGAAGGAAATCACCCTCCCTATCATGAGTCACCCTTACATTCTATACAAGTAAAATAATGATGATGAATATTTTTCGGTACCATTTTCACAATCATGGATATTATTTCTATATAAAAAATAACATCCTGACCAAATTATTGAGGCTAAGAAAAGATCATCCTTGAAGACATTCCCATTGTGAGGGAATACACTGATGTCTTTCCCAAATAACTTCCCAATTTTTCTCTAATAAGAGTGGTTTAATATTCAATTGAGATTATACATAAATATTTTCTAATATCCAAGAATACATATATAATTTTCATTGTTTAACTCATGAAAGTAAATAAACCACTATAGGAAAATATGGATAAAGTGTTTATGTGCATTTTTTCTTCACCATGTGGTGCACCAATCTTCATCATCAAGAAGAAAAATCATAGAATGAACTTATACATTGGTTATCTTGAGATAAAATAGATCATGATAAGGAATAAGTATCCTATTACATGTATTAATTATTTTTTATAATCGATATCAATCTCATTATTTCTTTTTGATAGAACTTCATTCATAATATTATCATGTAAAGGTGATGTAGGAGGATATCCCTAAGACTGGTGTTTATAAAAGGTACGAGAAATACGAGTTCATAATGATTCCATTAATAATCAAAAATTGTCCATAAATATTCATGGACATCATGAATTGAGTATTTTGACATTAACAAGACAACATTTTGGTAGTTTTTAGAGAAAATAATCTTATCTACTCCACAAGAAAAGATCAATATGAGGAGAATTTTAATACTTTAATGAGGACCATATAGAAATAAATTATGTATGAAAATTATAGTATATATGATTTTTATTTGGAAAAGTAACCCTCCTAAGTAATTTCATCACCAACAATGATATATTTTTTGGTTCTTAAAATATAGAGAAATTAAAGGGTTGCAAAGACCAACCTCTATAATGGAAGTCCATAGTTTCTTATAATTAACTATGTACAATTGTCTATTTGTGATAAACTTCTCATAACTTTTATTCCCACAAACTAAGCTATCATTGAATTGAATCAATTTTTTCTAGAATGATGAATGATAGGAAAGTATTAAAGATATGAATAAGGGGATAATCACTACATCTATTGTCACATTACCCACCAATGGTGATAGATTTGTGATATACTATAATTCATATCAAATGTTCATGGCTAGTTTAATCATGAAAAAATACAACGTGAAAGCCTATTCCTCCCACTAACTAAATACCAATGAGACTAACTACCCAACTCGTGAACTTGAATTGGCTGGAGTGGAATTTTTATTAAATATTTTTTGGAATTATCTCAATTGGGAGAAGTGTGATATATATACGAACTTTAAAAGCCTTTAGTATATAATCACACAAAATAAACTCAATATGTGTCAATAAGTAGGATTATATATGATCAAGGATTCTAATATTTCAATCAATTACCATATTAAGAAAATAAATGGTAGATTCTCTATGTAAAAATTATCCAACAACTCTATACATGATGTGGATTACAAGGGATCCAATATTTTTGGACATGAAAAGGATGGAAAGAGGAATAATAAATGGATATTCAACCTACCATTAAAAATTAACTTCACAACCATCAATTTTCATGAGGATCAAGGAGGCTCATAAAGATGATAATTTTCTAGAAGATGTTAGTAGATATTATAGAGTTGAACTTTTTTAAAGATTGATTAATAAGTTTTAGATATTGGATATGTGTCTAATAATTGAATACCTAAATAGGGGACTTCTAGATTATTTTAAAAGATCATCCTTCTCTATTCATCTTAGAAGAACTACGATGTATAAGGGTTTGAAGAAAAATTTATGGTAAATAAAAATAAGAGATAGATTACAAAGTTTGTATCACAATGCATGGTATGACGACAAGTGAAGGCTGACTGAAATAAGTATAAGGGTATGATGCAACCATTTCCCATACCAATATGGGAATAGAAATACAAATCCATGGATTTCATAATAGTAATCCCAAGGACACCTAAGGGCAATGATTCCATCATGGTGGTAGTTGATCGCCATACCATGTAATTTCATTTAATTTCCATTAATGAATATTTCACTCTTGAACAAGCTCCAAAGATATATATATATATATATATATATATGAGAATTAGAGTGGCTTTATAGAGTTACACTCTATTTTGTATTTAATTAATTTCTATGGTTTACATTGAGGAATTTGGGAAGAATTTAACAATTTTTTAATACAAAACTGTGATTCAACACAATATGTCACCCTTAAAAGGATAGTCATTATTAGAGGACCTTTAAAACACTTGAATATATTATCAATTCATGTTCAATATATTTCCAAAGATATTGGGATCAACACCTTTCAATAGTAGAGATCTCATATAACACTAGTTTTCATATGAACATTCAAATGGATCCCTATAATGATCTTTATAGGAAACGATGTTGGACTCTAATATTCTAGTATTATGTTTGAGAGTAGAATCTAATGAGACATGAAAATATCCATGATTTGATAGATAAGGTTCAAATTATTCAACACCCCGTATAAATTATACGTAAAATCTATGTCGAAAATTTTCAATGATACCAAGAGTTTGAGGTAGGAGAAAAGGATTTCCTTCTTATACATATATGGAAAAAATTTATAATGTTTAAGAAGAATGGAATGATTAGTCCGAGATATACTGACCCCTTTGTGATCCTTGATCTCATCAGAGTGGGGGACTATTGACTAGAATTCTCATCTAACTGACCTCAAGTACATAATGTGTTCAATTTATCCCACATGAGAAAATACATACTGAACACCTCACATATAATGAACATAGAGTGGTTAACATTAGATAATTATATTTTATATGAGGATAATCTAATTAAGGTCTTGTATCATAGAGGCAACTTCCTACGAAATAAGACAACTCAACCGGACAAAGTGTTGGGGCAGAACCAAAAGTTTGAGGAAGAAACATGGAAATTAGAAGAGGAGATGATACATAGGTTCCATCATATGTTCTAGTGTATGAAATGAAAATTATAAGGGAGATGTTTTTGAAGGAGGGAATGACCCAAAATTTTGTAAATAAAATTAACTTTTTGATTGAATTAAATTCTCTATTATGTTCTATGGTTGTAGAAAACATATGAACTTATTTGGTTTTATGAAATATTATATAATATCTAATTTAAAATACTATTTATAATTATAAATATTCATAATATATCCATTTAACATTAATATTCTCATTATTATATATTAAGGTTTATGATAAAACCAATTGACAGAGACAAAGGAAGTGATGGCCTCAACCCAAAGAATTGTACCCTATGATGCCCATTTATTAGAGCTTATGTGTGAGATAACATCTATTTTATTTAACCATGACCAATAACAACCATATATTATATAGATAAATAATGAGAAAAACTATTTACATGATATTTTCAATCTCATCAAGATCATAAACCATGTAATTTTTGTTGAACCACCCAAAAAAAATAACATTGTCGCACACCTTTCCCTTATAGAGTTCACTGTTGTAATAAAGATCTATGTATCTCAACCATAACATCATTAATAAGTATATTTTGTTTTCTATGAAGTAGTTATTGTATTTTTTTCTTATTTATTTTATATTATTAATGATTAAATAATGAATGTGAAAAAAATTAGATCCCAATACAACAAAACTCGAATTTTATTTTTTTGGTAGTAATAAATTTTAATCAAGAAACTAATTTTAAATAATTCTTGAACTTTTAAAACAGATTTTATTTTCGTAAAATATTATTAATAAAAAATATTTATTAATTATATTTGATAATATAATTTTTCAAATTAAAATATACTTTTTATAATTGTGAGACAACTGTTATTGTAAAAAAACTAATATTTTTAAATAAATCGGAAATTTAATGTTAATATATAAATTATCATATTTAAGGATCTACTTTAATAAAATAATATTTATTTGTATTAATCATATCAGAAATATGGAAGGGTGAATTTTTCATAATTTTTTGAAATAGTTTAATTTTTTGGAAAAAATATAATACAATATAACTATGTGGTTTTCATTATGAAATAATAATGACCAAAATGTGATGTATCATATACCATAATAGGTATCCAATATTAAATATATATGTAAACCATAAAATAATGTGTTTTATAGGTTATATTAATAATTTTATAATGAATTTATGAATCTTACAAATCACATACTGTATATTACGGTTTTAAAATCAATTATTTGTGAAGATGTCTCACTTCCACATCACCAAGGGTAATATTTTCATTGTTTCGATTCATGGAATTATAAAATAATGTAAAATTCCAATTTGGTAGAAATAATAGTAAAAAAACATGGAATGTATTGATGTTTTGATTACATTATTGTATAGATTTGAAAACCTATGTTTGGGAAATAATAATGAAATTCCCTCACATTCACTATATTAACCCACCCATGATACCATTTTCACATCACTAAAAAACCTTGAAGAATGTCTTTAATATTACCTTACCCCTCTATATTTTTCTAAATATGCCTATATGATCTCAATAATCTCATCTTAATCTTTTTGAAACACCCTCTCAATCTAAGGAATCATCCTCCTCTACTCTTTATTAAATTACCTTGTTTATTTTATTCCTTTTGATTTGAAATAAATAATTTTGGGATATATGATTACACATACATCATAATTTCCTTTTGATTTTTAAATGGTAAGATAACGATTTAACTCTCATTAAACCAATCTCTTGAAGGATCGACCCTCATGGGTGGGACACGATGGCGATCTCCTTCAGGTGGTGGTCAACAGGTGTGGGTCATTCATCTGGTGATTCCTCGGGCGATGAAGATGGATTCTTAGTGATGGATTGTCTCTTTCTTGCGATGGTGACTATGGATCATTGTTTTTGACTGAATGCATTGGTGGTCTTTTGGAAGCCTCTGCAATTCTATTTGCGACTCATTCTAGTTGGTCATATGGATTTCTTTGACGGATGTCAAAGTGGATTGATGTTTTTTCATGTGAGGTATCATTTTCTTTGTGCACTTTGGTTGATTTTTCATGTTTCTTGGTATCTTCTTGGTCTTCCATACCAAACAGATCACATAAAAGACAATGGAAAAGAACGTATGGATTTTAGTTCTATATATGTTGATATTAATATAAAGTCCACACCGTAAAAGATAGTTAAGTTGGCACAAAATGAGTTTTCGGTTTTATGGAAATCCTATCTTGAAGAGGTCATGATACTATAAAAATCTAAAAAAAATAAATGTTCTATAATTATGAAATTGAAGAACCCATTTCTAGCTAACGATGAACCTGTAAATAAAAATAAACCCAAGTTACTCAATAACATATATATTTGGAAACCTATATAGGAAACCATCATAAATATGAAAGTACCCATTATAACTACTAAAAATAAGTATCTTGTATGGAGAAATAAATCTCATCCCCAGTTATATAATAGATAACGTGATGAATACCAACATATTACTAAACCAACTGGTCTTGTTTTTAAATAGTTGGAATGGATGGTGAGGTTTGAAATAGGGACATGATACTTATACAACTAAAAAATTCATGCATAATCGTGTTCTCATATTTTAATTTGTAATCATTTTCAAACGATATCTAGATTCAACCAATTTCATAACATCTTAGAGCTTATTTTTGTAAGAAAAATAACAATTTTGAAGTATTATAGAAAGCATCCCTTGAAGAGGAGTTATCAAAGAAGGAATAGATTCTATATATTTGTCATTTTTTCAAGAATCTTAAAATCAATACATCCCCAAGAAATGATAAAAAAGAGGTATGGTAATCTCTCTCTCCTAACTCTGTTATGGTGTTGACTTTTAAAAATCATAATGGTGGTGTGATAATCTAAAAAAAGGGCGAAGAACCAAGTTTCACATGAATGTTTATTATGTTTTTTATTAAGTGGACTACAGGTTTACAAAATATATTTAAAAATATAATTTTATAGGTCCAAGAATGAGAAATATATATGCTACCACATAGAGAAATGTGATTGGAAAACTTTGAATCTTTAGTTAACTCGCCCTTGTTTTCTACACCGAGTTAGCCCATGTAGTCATAGGGTTGACTTACATATTTTTAGTTACTAATAAAATGATGTGTTGAAATTGTTTTCTCAAAATGAATGGTTAGAATCTCTCAAGAATTTAGGATAATGTTGAAATTGATATTAATAGAGAGAAAATGGTTCTTGAAAATAGATGAGTAGAGGAGATTTTCCCTTTTAAGGTCTCTGCACACAAAGATTGACTGAACAAGGGTGATAGAAAAAACTTTTCTTCATTTTTTTATTGTCATTATGGTTGAGATGAAAAGGGAAATTATTATGGAATATTGACATTCATCTCATGTATTTGGAAGCTCAATGTATTAAAAACGAATTCCAAGGGGTAGATTGAAGCTCCCATAGATTGTGTTTGAGTTTTTGTAATGTTCATGTCAATATGTTTCAAGGAGTACTGGTTTATTGAATACGATTCTACCCAAAAAAAGTAATTCATGAAAAGTTCTCATTAATTATGGGTAATTAAGATGTGCACGTAACCGTTATAGTTAAAAGGTATGTTTTCCTTACTGAAAATGGTATTTGGAAAGGTTGAGTGTTGTGTTAGTATCCACACCACTATTGATTGTGATGGTACAAATGTAATAGAAAAGTATCTTTCATATGAAGGAGATATCTACAATAGGCAATAGAAAAGTATAGATCTGTTTGTAGTGGAAAACATGAAGAATTAAATATTATTAGTCTTTAGAGCTAGTTGTTTGGAGATTTTGAAGACCCAAGGGGATGGAGAACACATCCTGGTGTGATACTACTATTGATAGATGAAATTGGTGTTTAAAATACATGGATACTAGTGTTAAAAGTGATTTAGTTTAATTTAAAAATTATTAAAACCATTTTAAGAATTATAGAAATTTGGATTTGAGAACATAAAATTATGTCAAGGCATCCAATGTATGAATTTTCTAGGGCTCTGTTTGAGTCTTTTTTTGTTTTTCATATTTTTTAATTTCCCCAATGGATGAGTCATTAGATATTGTAAATATGTTATCAGTCCTCTTTATATGTGTGATTATGAGCTATATATGTTTGATCTACTACTGTGTATGTGTCATGCAATATTTAGTGAAGAATGAGAAATCTATAGACTGAAATATGAGATTTACAGATTTAATGGATGAAGAATAAATTATTTAGGATTACTATTAGACTATCATTTATAGATAAAAACATCACAATTGAATTGGCATAAATTCCATGAATATTGGAGGTGATGATCTTAATGATTATTTTAGGAAGAACAAATAAAGGGAATGTTTTTAAGATACTTTTTAATGAGTGAAATTTAGATGCTATAGAATTATTTAATTGTAATTAAATATTTTCATATGATACTTTAAATATTCTAATAAAATAAAAATTTCATTAATCTATGTGTTTTTATAGTCAAATATTGGTTCAATTTTGAATAATGATATGTGATGAAAGACCATTATTCATTATTTCATTAATTTCACATGTGAATATTTAAAAATAATTATCTTTGATCAAAATGAATAATTAAATTATATAATTATTGAGTAAAATCTATATGGTATAAATATCAAAAATAAGTTTTCATTAAATTAGGTTGTCTTAGAAAATAAAAACATAAGAGCTAGATGAATTTTTGAGTAAATTATCAAGCCTGAAGCTGAAGCTTCAAGATATATTCAAATCTGTAGATGATTTAAAATTAAATTAAATTATTCTTATTTTGTGATTAATTTATTTAAATATCAAATGTTACATTGTTATTCAAGATAAATTTTTGATGTGATGGGTCTATTTAGATGTCCGGAAAATATTTATTCAAGATAGAATATATTGAGTTTTCTAAATCATTCACTCAAACTTGTAGATAGAGTTGATATAAAAATATAAATACAATATATTTTAAATATATGTTGATAAATATTAAATTTTTATTTATAGTGATAATTTTTTAACATGTATAGGATCTCTATATTTCTATAGAATGAAAAAAGATATATTTTGAATTTTTTAGCGTTATACTAAGAAATAGTTCATTTTTCCATGAGATGAATGAAGAATATGTTAGATCTAGTTCAGTGAGAAATATGATATGTATATTTTGAGGATAAGATATGTTGAGGCCAATTTTTTATGAAACAAAAATGCATATTTTTAAAAAAAATGACAAGAGAGAAAATGCGGAGGACACTCCTTGATTTTCTTAATAGACAACTATTGAGAGATAGAAGGAATCTTGAGATAATGGAGCACTCCCACATATGGAAATGGTGACAGGGATAAATGGAGATCATGAAAAAAAATATGATACTATTACATAATAAAAATATGGATAATATAATTCATGGTAACCTATATATAAAAGTAAAATGAGAGAGAGAGAGAGAGTTCATGTAGTTCAAGAATCGAGAGCTGGACTGTGAGGAATGGACTATGAATTCACTATGTATAGTGGATATCTCACAAGAGATGTAAGTTGAGAAGAAATAACTTATATACACATAGAGACTTTGTGTAAGTGAACGAATCACCAACTATTTTAATCAATAATTCATTATAGTAGTGAATCCATGATTGGGGTGAAAAATCAATCCTGGTAAAGAGTAGGTCTTTGATCCGGACCTTGTAAAAACAAACCATTCAATCATTAAATTATTTACATATATTTCATATTGAATGATATATTTTTTATATTAATATAGATCCATATACAATAATTGATTTTCTTTTTTTTAAATTTTAAAGGGGGTAAAAGTTTCAAAGTGAATTTGAAATTTAATATAAAATAGAAAACACTCTATTCACATCACCCTCTCTGTAGTATGAACTAATTCTATTTTACATTTCATCCATGATAAAAAATAATGTTCATGACTGAAAATTTCTTCCACATGCTATGATGAATCATATTTATTCTTTATTTGTCACTAGAAATGGCTAAATTGTTATCCTCTTCGTTCCTGTCACCCACATCATCCACAATTTTAAATTTTTATATCCTATTAATTCATCTTATTATAATTTAACATACACCTAATAGAAACTTCATTGTTGGGGGAGTATTATAATAAATATTATAAAAATATACCACTGTTTGGATGATATAATCATTGGTTTTGAATGGACTCCACAATCCTAATTTCTCACCTCTATAAAATAACGTGTAGTATGTTTCAATAACATGGATTTCGATATCTCAATAAAAAT
Source organism: Viscum album (assembly GCA_963277665.1). Classification (NCBI taxonomy): domain Eukaryota; kingdom Viridiplantae; phylum Streptophyta; class Magnoliopsida; order Santalales; family Viscaceae; genus Viscum; species Viscum album. Next base: position 1,106,360,054 of record OY728126.1, read on the forward strand.
ATTATTATTACATTAAGAAGAAAAATTTATATTTGGTTTAATGTGCACTGTAATCATAAAAAATTGCACACATCACTGAATACTCCTTAAAACATTTACTTCTATATTCAGTTCCATAATTTGAAAAAACCCACTTTAAGGAATAACTGTATACCTTTTCAAGATATCTATTAATGATATTAAAATTATTCAATGATTTAGATTCATGCCTATTTAATATGATTCATATGATTTGAGTGAAATCACTATCAGATAAGATAATTTATTTATCTCCATATATCGATTTATTCTTCATTGGTCTCTAAATATCTAAATTCATAAGTTCCAATGGTTCTCCACTTTGTATGTGAATAATTCACAATCTTCCCATATTGAAATATTATTCATTTCCACTATTTTACCACTTAAGGATTGTAACAACAATATTATTATATCTTTGAGTCAACATATTCATTCAATTTTGATCAATGTTTCTAAGGTATCAATTCCACAACTCCTTCCCATCCTTTATGCTCAATTAATATGAAATTTTTATATTTATGAATTGAAATAGGATTATTCTTATCTACAATCCCAGATTAATAAGATGTCCATAATTTAACATCCTTAAAAAACATCCAAATTTATAAAATATATCTTTATTCCAATCATCAGATAATTGAGAAGAACCATGGAGGTTTTGTTTCAAACAATTACCAAAGAGAGTGCTCATGGGCATCAACTTCTCTTGACTAATATCTATCAAAATAAATCCTTCGATTTTATGTGATCTACCACTACCAACTATGATTTATACTTCTCTAAAATTGTAAAATAATTTAAATAATCTAATAACTCATATAATTTATGGCGACTAACCACTATCAAGTATCTATGGGAGATTCTATTAAGATTCATTCTAAGAAACATTCATAAAAAAATATTTCACCTTTCCTTTCTACTTATTATTATTATAAAATATTTTAGAACTATTTATTCAAAAGTCTGCTATTAAATGGATAATGATTCCACATTAATATAAAATAGTAGATAACATTAGTCACAGTCTTCATTCAAAACATGAAACTAATTTTTCACATAAACTTATGAGGTTTTAGATTCTTTATAAACTTGTCTTTATTATGTATTTTAACTCCCCATTAATCCCCACCTTCCAATATACATATAATTTATTAATGTCATTCATATATAGGATTTTAAAACCCTTGAAATATACAACATCCAAGAATAGATTAAGTGATTACAAATATGAAATAAGAGAACCAACCAAATTTATTCTACTTGAACATCCCCCATTTTACTAGATGAATTGATTTACATCAACTTTACCATTTTATATTTATTATGGGACATTCAACAAGTTACATGGTTATAGATTTTTAAAGAATACCTATACCTAATATCCCAACCTTGAGTTCACTTAGCACCTCACTTCTAGATGAATAACAATTTATTGGAACATTATAACTCTCTACAAGATGAAAAAAACTATCCTTATAAGTTTTTAGTCACTATAATTGAGACACTAAACCAGGCATAACCCATTTCAACACTATCCTAAAAAAATATATAATTCCACTAAATCCAAAAAAACATAAGTGATCAAGGGATATCTTAGAGAATCCTTTAGCGGTCTTTCAACCATATTTTTTATTCAAATTCGAGAAATAGAACAAAATAACAAGAACAATTTTAATAGAGAACTTATTATATAACTACAACACCAAACTACTGTTTTTATAATTATCAATGAACATCCATCTAGAAACATAGTAAAATACCCAATTAGAGAAAACTCATTATCTTTAAACCATACTATAATTATGAATATCAGTAAACAGATCACTAGATGGATTTACAATCATGATTAGATACTACTTGATGGGGAAACATGAGACATCAATCATTGAATGCCACAACATCTAATCAATACATCCACCAAAAATTAGTATCTCGAACTAGGAAGTCTAAAAACCCCATACACCACATAAATTTTCCCTCATTTTTAGTCATCTTATAGCCTTCCTTCTATGACAAGTGAACAAGAATGTAATGGAATAAGAAAATTAAAACACCATCACAACACACATAAGATTACATGTATATGCCCCCACTTCATTAAAAACCATAAATTTAAAAATTATACCCCCATAATTCCAAAATATTATATATTTAAAAAACATGGAACTATTGTGATATAATTAGAAATGACTACCATTCCAAATTTTGATCTTTTATAAGTTCTGATATCAATAAAACTGGTGAACTCACATTGGAATCACTACTCAGTGAAACGTAAGGATGTGTCATACTTTTCTTCCACTACATTTCATCCAAGTTCCAATCTTTTTATGATTCCTATATTTTTGTATAGACACATTGGATACTTTGAAAATATTTTCAAAGTCATTCCCAAATAGTCAACATCCACAAAATTATTCATCACCGCCCTTTTCCAAGAAACATTCCCTTGACATGGGGTTTCCCATATTTTACCATTTAACATGGTCATGGTCTATTTCCACAAAAACATTGAAGATAAGATAAAAACCATCTATCCTTATACTATACAAGGAGTACATATAGAATATATTACCCAAAAAGAAATAAACATACTCAAACATCTTGGTAAGTATCATATAAACAATAGACCCTAAAATCATGTACTTCCCTTTATTAAACCCACTTAATGATAGTATCTTCAAGTAGAATTTTGATATAATACATTTATATGGATCCCCCACATGATTTGATCTATATTAATCAGATATGAAAATCCACTAGATGATATCTTATGATGTTTCTAGTTTAGTCTCTTTATAACTATATGTAAGCAACACCAACATATCTTTTGAAAACATTTTTTTTTCTTATGAGTCCCTCATCCACCAGGATATCATCTAGTCCAGTTAAATTCACCATGTTTATTCATTATTAACATTTAAAAAATCCATAAATTTTTTCAAGGTTGAAACAAGAACCCCTACAATTTTTCTACTTCTCGAGTGAAGGTTTCTTGTATAATAAACCTTAGTGAAAAAACAATAGTAACTAATAATGTCACAATTCAATAATATTTCCCCTTCTAGAGTAATAAACCATCAAATTTTTTTAATACTCTTAAATTTGAGGTCCTTTAATAGAAAATGGGATTTCACCCTCCTTCCTCTAACCGGTGTGGTTCGGATTCACATTCTTTATCCTCCATATTCTGGTAGTTTACTTTTTTGACTTGAAAGGATCTTCAGAAATGTATTCTTACAGAAGAAAAACATATTTCACACTTTTAAAAACCATGGAGTTCATTTCACGAATCCGATGCATCTAAAAATCATTATCTATTTCTGTAACAGATTGTTAAATCTATCATCTGATTAAATTGGCCCTTGTCTCACTCCTTTCATTAATTACTTTTTTGGATAGAACCACCCCTTCTCTAATAATATCATGTTTTCCAAACCATAAAACTATCACCATTTTCAAAATGGTATGTTTTGAGAACCCCAATGTCAAATGAAATGACACAAGTTAACTGATGAACACTTTATAGCTAATACCATTACCCTCTTTAAAATATTGGATTCGTGGAACCTCCACAACATAATAACTCTGAGAATAGACCTCTAAATTCCTATATTCATACAATATTATCCATTGTACTTTAATAATTCAAAATATAAAATAGAGACACCATCTAAATTTAATTAACCTGAACTTCCACATCCTAAACTAGATAATGTTATTACCTTTGAATTTACCATCAAATCATTATTCTGATTCATGAACCAATTCACTTGATCACACCATCCAAAACAATCCTTCTACTTCTTATCATGATCTCCAGTTCCACTAACACATTTCTTGTGATTAACTAAAAATCAATTAGAACATAAAAAATATCCAAGAGTATAATACTATCATCCTAAAATCATGTAAGATCCATATTAAAAGCATCAAATGGGGCCTAACCCATTAAAATTGTATCCCTTAGAAACCATTTCTCCCACTAAATCTAAAAAACATAAGGGGATAAGGGTTTTATTTTTTATGTATTTTGATGTCTTCCAACCATGTAAAAATTTTCACTTTGATAAACTAACCATTCTTATAGAGAAAACTATCATAGGAGTCTTTTGATGTACATAAAGAAACAAGGTACCACCACTATCTTCCCAGTGAACATCCTTTTATAAACTTCATAAAATACTTGACCAAGGAGCCCAAGAGTCTTATAAACATATTATTCTTTAAGAAATTTATAAAATGATCACATAATGTATTACAAATCAATATCTTACACCACTTTTTGTGGGAAAATGGATCATCGATCCTTAGAATATATAATTCTTATTAATACATCTTTCACAAGTCAGTATCCAGAACTGGGAAGTCTATACTCCCCATACACCACATTGATCTATGATCATCATAGTTCTATTCACCTAATGGAATTCCTTCCATGAATAGCGAACAATAAATACATGAATGTAAAAATCCCAATACAAAAATAATAGCCACACACATTATAATAAATGGATGTAAAAAAAATGTCCCAAACATGTGTATTGTCTCTAGATTCATCTTCAATCTGGAAAGTAACACCACTAATTTCATATACTATTAAAAATGTCAAATTTATTTATATATTATCTAATCTAAAACTGATATGTTTCATAGGGTTGTATCATATAATATTCTAAATCAGTGGATTTTAGTTTCTTCATATAACTAATGCTCTTTTGAGTTCTCCACCCCTAACATCTTCATCATATAAACAATTTGGGAAGCCTTAGTATGTGGTGGAGAATCCCCCTAGAATTATTAGGACCCATGACACCCTAAAACTGATATCTCTTACCATCATGTTTTTCTTCTCTTATTATGTTCAAAAAAGTTTCAGAGGCATGTCTCGCATGAAATTTTATTCATTTTCTTTCTTTCCAAAATTACCGGATGAACTTTTTATAACTAATTTTTATTTAAACCCCCAATTTTTCTCACTAGTGAATTATCAAAATACCATCCCATCCCTAAATGTTTATCACTAATTAGGTTTTAGGTTCTATTGAATTTTTAACTTATTACACTGGCCCAAATATAGTAAAACCTCCCACTATCCAAATATATCATCGGAGGTTTAAGGAGGTTCATTTTTTTCTTTATGGTGATGTGATGATTTAAAAAACTATTATTTATAGTAATAATAATAGTCATATACCAAAATATAGGAAAAAATTGGTATACTATGGTGTAAAATTCCATATACCAATGGTTTATTTAAATCGTTGGTATAGGCTCATGTTTCCCACGTCCATTTCTAAAAACAACCCCCTTTTGAAACCAGTTTTTTTCCTCTTATGGTTCCCTTCGATTCTACTTTGATTTTACATGGATTCATCATTCTTAATATGATATTTAGGTTAAATCATACAGATATATGGATTATGTTCTTCTTTTATCTTATTTTATCCCTATATTTCTGCATTCCCATGCCCTAAATTTTTAATGAACTATCCTAATAATATAATTTTAATATTTATAGATTATTTTGTAAAACAACCTTTTAATTCCATAAATAACCAGTTTTAGTGTGATGTTTAAGTCAATATACTACCATTTTTTTGTGGAGATGGATTATACCATATTGTTTAAACATGGAATGCTTCCTTACTTTTAGAGGAAAATAAGTGAACCAATAATTTGTAATTAAAACAATTGATTGTTACATATACATTTATTCATCTATATTTTTTGAGATATATTATCAGATGACCCCATGTTTGATTAATTCTCTCATGAACCATTAGAGGAAATTCTATTTTTTTCCCTCCAACTTCAATTTTTTGAATTTGAGGAAGAAAATTTATTCTCATGATCCCCATATTGGTTGAATTTAAATTTTTCATGAATTATTTTATTATCATTTTGGTTTAAGTCATCATGCACCCACAAAGGAGAATTATTGTTTTTCCTATATTGGATTGATATTTTTTTCAAATTAGATTATTCATAATTCGATTTTCAGAAATTACATCCTATTGTAATTAAATATTGTCATGAAAAAACATATAAAATTAATATCTATAATCATGAACATATAAGGATAAGAAACTATAATTATCCAAAAGTTGATATCCATGGTTATTCATGTTTTTTCTTTCAATTGGAAGGGTGAAATGTTTTTTGTAATATCATAATTTCAGAATTGATTTTGTCCCTTCACAAACATTTCACTTATGTTATACCCATCCTTATTTTCCTATTCCATTATTGATATCAATTCATTCAAGTGTTCTTAATGTTATGAAATATGGAAATTATGTTCTTCCTAAATAGTGTAATTATTGGCCTTAAACATTTTTCCTTTATTTTCCATTTCACCATCTAATGTTTTAAATAGATTTTCTTATTTTTTAAAATAATAATTTATTTACCACACCCTTCCATAATGAAAAAAACATCTCAAATAAGGATAATTATCCTTAAATGCATAAAAAGTTAATGAATGGAATTCCATAATGAAATCCTTAATAAATGTGTAGGAAACTACTTGTGATGTCTCACTGAAAGTTGATAACCACTCCACTTAATTGTGTTTGAGCATAATTCAATTACATTTTTTGATAATCATATTCTTCATTGCCTCCCCAATAATTTAGTTATGTCATGATCGTTTAATATTTGAGAACTTGAATTCTCAACCATTCTAAATCATACCAAATAAATCAAACATAGTATAACAAAAATGACTTATGGTATACAAGAACCCAAAAACCATTTAGTAAGTGAAAGAATAAATTATATCTAAATTAACTAGAATTAAAATAAAAAAATTAACTAAATAGAATAATCTAACAAAACAAATCAACGAAAATTTCTTTGAAGTAAATTAATTCAAATCAAACCTATCTTAATTTCCAGGGTTCAAACTAACCTGAACATAAAAATAGAGAGTAATCCATCCTAAAATTACCAAACCCAACTCATCAAAATCCAATCTTAAATAATGTAAATTAATAAAACAGAATACAAATTAACAAACCTGAACATGTTTAAGATAAATAAAATGGAACTAGACCAAATCAAAATAGCATGATCGATGATAAAAACGTATTTAGTTATGTATTTATTTTATTCTAATAATATGTATCAAAAATAATCATAAAAAGATATTAGTTATCACATTATAGTTTACTATGTTAATTTTTATTGAATCTTTTTTTTATAAAAAGATGGATAGAAGTTGGATGTATGGTACTTATCAGATCTCAAGTATGTTTTAAAAGAAGATTATTATTTGAGAATTTGAATTTAAAAAAACATTATATAGAGTTCTTATACACTTCCCATGTCTTAACTGTGTAGAAAGTCTTAGGTAAAGTAACCAATAAGTTATATAACATATAATAAAAGTTTCTTTTTAAACAAAATATCATGTACAATATCATAATGAAGAGAAAATAAGTTCATATTATTCAGTATAAAAATTAAAAGAGTGGAATCGATAATTTTGTATTTGATAAGTTTCCATTCATTTATTATCATGAGAAAGAAATTACTTCAATTCAAGAAGATAATGATATGATTACACCTAATTAAAATAATGAAAATGATAACATTAAGAGGGTGAAAAATTTTATGGATGATGTATGGACTCCTATATATTGGGCATGTTGTAAAATAAAAAAAATATAATTTTTAATGTGGCCATATTCTGGAAAACTACGTATAAAATTTCTAATACTTCTATAAATTATATTCTTAACTTTTTTAATTACTTAATTTTTGATGATGTATATATTCTCTCAAATCATTATATGGAATGAATATTAATTAACCAACGTATATTTATTATAAAAAAATTAAGATTTCTAGAAAGTTCACAGCTTATTATAGGAACAAAACATGGGAATAAATGATTGTAATGAATTTTTTACATATCTATGGAATCCAAATAATGATGAAACACCATATTTTTCATAATTGAATATAATATTTAGCTTTTCATGGATTCCTTATTCCAAAATAATTACTTGAATTATAAAATCTTAGTAAATATATGATGGAATTATGCTAGGAGAGTTAAAGATAATGATGAGATGGTTCATACAATATATAGATTAGTATGGTGTGAATTTGATGTATAATATCATGATTTTGTATATGAGGTGCATAATATCACTTTGGGACTATCATGTGATTGTTTTAATTTGTTTGTTTATATGGTTACTTTTCAAAACACATGGCCAATTTCCATTCACAGTTGTATCATTCGTATGTGGATGTGTATGAAAAACAATTCACTTTCTTGATAATAATCTTATATGGAACATTTAATCCGAGCAATGAGATTGATGTGAATATTAATCCTTTAATAAAATTTTTGATGCAACTTTGTAATGTATTTATGAGCACATGTGATTCTTCTTTGAAATACATATTTTATATGTGAGTTGTTCCTATGTGGGAAATAGATTCTTTTCATACTTATGTAACTATTTTTGGATGGAGAATTAATGTCAAAATAGCATGCCCTATTTGTAATAATTATATGAAATCTAGAATAATTTAATATCTTTATAGTTTAAGATTCACGGGACATCATTTATTTGTTCCAATGGATCATCCATATATGAATTATCATCATCATTTTTGAAATATTGTTGATACTGAGAAGACACCATGGCATATTTTGGGAAATTATATGCTTAAATAATTTAGAGATGTTAAGTTTTCACTCAGGAAAGGTCGAATAAATCTACGTGGAAGAATTTTTCCACTGAATCTATGAATAATAGGAAGAAGAAAAGTGCCCTCTTTGATTTTCCTTACTAATCTACCAATTTATTATGAAATTTTTTAGATATAACTCACATTGAAAAAAAATATAAATATTTCTTTAAATTATTATAAATTTCATGGGGAAGACCAAAAAATTTATACGATCTCTGCATGACTTGGTGGATCAGGGTATTAGACCAGAACTACATCTTATTTATATTAGTTAAAATCAATTAAATGTTCACTATGATTATTATGTGATAAAACCTTCAATGAAAAATAAATTTTTAAATGTACTATATACTGTCCAGGTTCCTCGTGTATATTTAAGAATCATATCAAATTTGGTAAACATAATAGAGTTGAAAATAAATTCTATGAAAACTCATTAATATCTCATCATTCTGCATGAATTGATTCTAATATAAATCTATAATTTACTATCCAATAATTTAAGGGTGATTTAAATCTCTTTACTCCATTTTGATAGATATCTGTATGTTAAAAGGTTATCCAAGTAATTCTTATATATAAATAGGTATCGTTAATTCTATGCGAGTTAGAGAAAATATTTTCCCCTATATTTTTTCACACATTGTTATGTATATAACTATCAATTTTCCAGTATAAATAATTTATTAGGAGACTATTATTTTCATTGGATGTATCCATCTAAAATAAATATGTTCAAAATAATTTATTATTCATTGAAAAATATCATCCAAAAGGTTCCACTATGAATGATGAAGTATCTTAAGAATGTACAGATTTATATTCAATTTATTTGGGTGATGTGAGCCTGAGATTTAACAGGACAATGATAATTAAATAAGACAATGATGAGATAATTAAACCCAATTTTCTATCACATATCAAAATAGGGATAATTTCTAGATCATATTCATTGGAGACATTATTCTTTGAAGAGTGCGAGATAACACATCACACACTCTTGTTTAAATATGATTTATTAGATGACTAAATCAAGTTAGTGATTTGAACATGAATATGTTATCCAATAATAAGTAGATTAAAATATGTCTTAATATTTTATTATATTATTATGTATGGAAAAATATATATAATTATAATTAATCATTCATTACCTTTGACAAGTAGAAAAAATTTACGTAAAAAAGTGTTTCAAATTCCATAGAAATAGAAGGTAAGGGAATTAGATTAATAAAAATTATATTAACATATATTTTTTTTAGGTTTTGATTTTACATGTTGAACCTATATCTGAATATATTATAGTTTTTTGTCCCAATTCTTTGGTTCAGGAATGAAAATCACTGGTCATTAATGGGTGTAAATTTTTTATAACTGCTCAAAAAGTGAATATGAAAACACAACATGGTGAAGTTGGGTTTACTACAATGACACATTTTTTTGTCAGTGGATAGGATAATAGGCCTTGATATGAAAATATGTATTATTATGATTTTGTTTATTAAAAACTGATATTGTATTATTACTCCTATGACTGAGTAGCTATCTTGAAATGTAAGTGACTTGATTCAATGATGTGGAATGCAACATTTGTTGATGACAACATATTTAGAGTTATTGACATGACTCTATTCCTAGATACTGATGATCAATATGTTTTGGAATCAATGATTAAATAAGAATTTTATGGGAAATATCATATGATACTTGAATTCAATTTCATTAGTGAGGTAATCCCAATATAATATTTTTGATGATAGTGGGGTGAATTTGACACTGTTGTTTCACCCATTAGTCTAGATCAATATATAGCATTTTAATACAGAAATTTTACAAATTTTAATGTTTATTATGATGTTGAAGTAGTGGTGGAAAATATATAGAAGAAAATAAATATATTCTCAGTTAATTTAGTTTAAAAATTCCCAATTCTTTCAGTTTTTTTCTCAAATTTCATTATTTTTGTTTCATTTAAAAACTATAAACTAATTTTTAAAAAAATTACATGTAAACTATTAAATCATTTCACATGAAATGTAAATACATTTTACATATAAAATATAAAAATAGTTTACAAGTAAACCATTTTAATGGTTCCCTCATGTTTTAAGTATCATCAATGTAATAAGGGTTTTTAGATTTTATAAACATCAAAACATGAACTTTAATTAATTTTCTTAGTGGATGTACAATAGGCATAATTTTGTACGGTTTCGTTTGCATAAATATGAATTCTTGAATTAATTTAACTACATTTTTCAAGGATATGAAATGATTATATTCATTTTATTATTATTTATGAATTATAATTTTATATTTAATTATATTATTATGTTTGATTAAATTATCATTTGAATTTTGTTCATATTTATTAATTATAATTTCATATTTACATTATTTTTCTAATGTTAATTTTTGTATTTAACTGTATTTTTCTTGGTGGATTTAATTTGTATTATTAAAATCATAAAAAAATCATTCCATGATTTTTAGAATTTAATCTTCATGTTAATAGATATTTAACCCCTTGATTTGTGGTTATTTTTCCATAAAATATGTGAAAAATAAGTGAAAAATAAAAACTAGGAAGAATTTTGATATTATATATATAATATGTTATCTACACATGAGAGGGATGGTCTGCATAAAGTTAAACTTGTTTTCCTTTATGTGGCACTGACTTTGGACGACCTTGATGAGGCTAGGGGTCTACCCTTGAACAGTATTATCAAAACAACCTTTAACATGACATGAGTGAAGGAATTACACTAATTAAAGGACATACTATATTACCCATGTGTGAGTTACCTTAATGTGAGGGGTATATATTTTTTGGGCAAAAAATCACTCTTACATTTACATAACACTTAATATTTGAACTACCCATGTGTCATAATAGAAAATTTTGTGTTACAATCACATAAGGGTGAGGTCCTGTATAAAGCTAAGAATGTTTTTATAAAAAATAAATTTTTAAATAAAAAAACTCATAGATAATAAAGGGTATAATTTATTATATGTTCCAAAATTATAAATTACTTTATAAATTAGTGTAATAACTTTATACTTTCTGATAAATTAAAAAATAAATTTTTAAAAACATTAATATTGCTCTTAATAAATTATAAAAATAACTATCAAATAACTGTTTAAAATAAAAAAAATCCTGACAAAATGGAATAACCTATAAATGATCCAGATGAAGAAAGTAAAAAATTAACAAATGAAATAACCTAAAAATAATTACCTAAACATACCCAAAATAAAACAAATGATCTAACTGAATGAACTAATGAATGAATAACCAAATAACCTAACCAAAAAATTAACCAAATGAATGACCAAATAGATAATAACTATAATTAACTACAAAAAAAATAAATTTATCCAAGCCATTTTAAACACATCCAACCTAATCCCAACCAAACTCAAGGTTAAATTAAATAGAACTAAACCATCAGGAAGTAATCTAAATTTAATCAACCTACACCAAACTAAATTGGAATAAATTGAACATACAAGAAGAAAACCATATCATACCCATGATTAAATTGACAATTAGTATGTGTTGACGACATTAGTTTTAAATTTATAATTAAGTATATATTTATTTTCTATCGCAATAAAAGAAAAACATTTAAGAGATTTAAAAAAATAGAATGTCTAAAAATGGTTGACACATGAGTGAGATGGGAATTCTCCCTCTACTACATATTTTGAGTATACTATTTCAAATATATATCAATTAAAAACATATAATGTCACACAATTAATTATTCGAGAATTATAGTTAGGTTCCATTATCTATGATTAAACTATTCCCCCACTAGACTTATAACACATAATACCATCCTATCAGTTCAGGTAGCGGTAGTAGAGCTACTCACAACACACTTCATACCTGATCACACTTATACCATTCACTTGATATAAAATCAGCCATAGATTTTGATCCCATAGGTACCTTAGAGGAATCATGGATATCTTTACCACCTGTGAATTCATTACCATTTAAATATAATCATCATCCTTTTCTTTCATTTCATAGTACCAATCCTTATTATGAGTTTCCACATCTTTCTGTGGTGTCTCCTCCATTTTCTACTTCTCCATTCTCATTGTGATTTTATGTCCATGATCCCTCAAATACTTCTCCAGTGACCTCAGATCATAACCATCATACCATGGACCACCCTATAACTACATTGGTAATCAATCCTTCACATCCTAGGGATACATCAGATCCCATTGATCATCATGGATTAGGAATGTTTATACAAACATAGTAAATTTTTAACCGCAATTTATTTATTTTGTAACATGTATTAATTTATTTTTTTATTTTATTATTTCATAGTTTGATATACCATTTAAAAGTATCATATGTATACTCATATGTATTAAGTGTGTAACCACTAGACATTGATGATGGTTTATTGTAATGAAGATAATAAAATTACTATTAAAATTGGGATATAATGGAAGAGTTTTATGGTGATGAATCACAAGTACTAAGAAATTATTCCTATGAAACCAATTCCCTAGAGACACCTTGAAAATTAATTAAAGGATATATCATTGTCTTATATATGGAAAAGAAAATTTATGAGAATAAATTTTATAGTATTATTACATTTTTATAAATTAATAATTTATAGAAGCTTTGCTATAGTTTTCCCAATGGTGAAGATATTAGGGATACACAACTATTGAATCAAGTTATTTATGGAGATAATATAAGAATAAGCTATATAATGGATTGGGAGGTATATTTGGAATAGATTTTGATGGTATACCAACCCTTGATGAGAGACCAGTAACACAGTACCATGAAATTATTTCTTATCAGAAGAGTGACAAGTTTAAGGTATTATTCAATTTTGTTGTTGATTTAAACTATATAAGATTTTTTAATAATTAAATATTTATTATTGAATTTTATTTTTTCAGAATCATCAAAAATAAATAAATAAAATTTGTTATGAAGTATGTCCACAATTTGAAGAAAAATACAATGTTGGAGCATAAGTTAAAATATGTATTTTTCTTGTATAACATAGAATAATTAGGTACCAATAAAAATGAACCAAACAAAATAAACCCAATAACACCTTACATGACTCCACATTAATCAGACAAAAGTGAATTGAATTTAATTAAACTGAAATGAAACAAACCAAATAAAATTGGCATGAGCTAATTGTAACATCCCAGGTAAATAAAGAATATTGAATTTTTATATGTTTTAATATTTTGAATTAAATGTAAATTTTACTTTAAAATATATTCTATGTTTTATGGAATACTTGATACGCAACAATTGGTTTCTTTGAAGTCTTACGCTGCACACAATATTGAGTTATATCGAAAAATAATATAATAATATTATAATTTTAAATGGTAGTTACCGTATTGTTGTTGTATAGGAGATAATGAATAGAAATAACTAAAATAAAATTATACATGTTATTTAATTTTTTTTAAATTTATCCAATAAAATTTAGAAGCTTAAAATGTGAATGAATCCAATTTTAAGCATAAACACTCTAATATTATTTCAAAGGTCGATTTAACACCATTTTATAGAGAACCATTTTTAAATCAATTTTTTTTCACTTTTATATGTTATATTTGACAAAATAATATTCTTATTTAGAATTGGGATATCAAAATTTACATTGGATAAAAATTTTGTATTTTTCTGATAATTATCATTTTTAATAAATAGTAAAAAAATACAACATTTTCATTCAAAACATCCTTTAATAAAATTTATTTATATAGATAGATTGTTATTTTAACTAGTTTTAAAGTGTAGTTGGATTATATTTTTAACATTTAATTCAATGATAGTCATTTGAAGTAATTTTACTTTTAAATTGAACATAATCAAAGGTAAATCGTTTGATAGTTATTATTTCATAAAAACACGTTTTTTTATTCTGACAACAGGAATTCATTTTTAATTAATTTATAACACTTTTGTGTATTGAATTTTGAAAACCAGATTCCATATTTGGAATCATGAGTACCATATTGTGTAAATAATAATCTTTTGTTTTTATACATATGAATATTTACTTTAGTAAGTATTTTCTTTACCATGATTAAAGGGTAAATCTGGTAATAATGGTGAAAAATAATATAATAATAATGTTAAAATTTTCTTAATCTTATCCTAACCCTATTAGATGATACAATTCTTACCTTGGGAATACTTGGGTCTATTTTGGGACCCCATGGAGCCACTTGTGAGTGATAATTTCATTTTATATTAATTAATTTAAAGTAAGGACAAAAATAACATAAATATAAATCTTTTAGTAAAATAATTGTATATAGGGTTTTATATGTTATAAATTCATCTATAAATATTAATTTGAAATATAAAATGATTTCATACATCATGATATTTTATTTATAATTTTGAAACATTATATAAATAAATTTAATTATGACACAATGCTGATGAAGTAATTGCTTCATTAATAAATGATTCAAATAAATTATATTATAAATATTAAAATAAATATATTTTGAAATTTTTTTTCATACACGAATTTTAAGGGTAATAATTATTTGTTATATTGGAATTAATGAAGGTTTTTCTAATGGATCAAGTTGCTATAGATTTTTTTAAATTCCTTGATATGAATAATTTATAAATTCACATAAATGAGTTTTTAGTACAATTAATATTTTATTAAACAAAAAAATAATCATAAAAATACATGATTTGTAAAAATGAATTATATAATGTTACAAATGTCATTAATGATATATTTTGGGTCTCTTGGAATTTTATTGTAAATATATTAACCATATAGTATGAATATATAAGAGGATATGGTAAAAAATAAATAAGTTAAATAAGTTTTAAATAAAATAGATTAGAATTAAAAAATATCCAAAACTTGAAAAATTCATATTGGATGATTTTAATTAGAATTATATGTACCTTATCATTGGGTTAAATAAGTTTTGGACATTTTAAAACTAAATATAATTTTATAATAAAATAATACATTCAAATTCTCTTAAAGAGCCCCTCCTCTCTCTTAGAAAAGGCCACCATAGCTTAACCATTACACACACCTCTCAAGCCCATTGGATCATCCATAGTTTTCTCAAATATGATCCCACAATACCTCTCTTCCTCCTAAAATCCTTTCCCTAGGAAAAATAAAATTCAATAAAGCCTTTAGGTTTAAACCAAAGGGAGTTACCCGATTTAAAGGTAACATATTCTCTTTAGTTATTTTCATTTATTTTATTTCCCCAACTCCCTAAAATCTCATTATTACATTATTTTATAACATCACTAGTATCTTAAATATTCTATGTTTTAATTATATGTATTCTAACTACACATCTACACACCTCCATCTAATGGATACGAACATACTGTTTCTGTGGACAGAGAACTACTACCTCCCGAAACGATGATTGTTCAATTATGTCTTACCACCTCATATAGTGGCCATTAAGATGGAAATATATTTATATTGTCTCTATTATTCTTTATTTTCTCATTTATTGCATGCCTTTAAGGTTTCTATAATGGATAAATGTGATAATTTCATTTGAGGAAGTGCAGACATCCGCACCCTCAAAGTGAAATGACTCCTTTATACCATGCATGGAATGTATAAAGGATGGAATTAGTGAAATTTCGTCTGATATTATATAGGAATTGTTATATACCTATGTATCATTAAGTTTTCATTCCATTAAATAAGAAATATTAATGAATGTAGCGTTCATGCATACGTACGACTTCCTGTCTCCATAAATGGTGCATTTAATTTCTTATCTCCAAATGTTATGTATTGTTATAAATACATATATGTACTTGATATATATGATATATAAATCATTAATATCATTCTGGAGATAATGTAATTTTTACCACATAGACAACTTGTAATTATAAGATGTATATTTCTACCACTACTACAATAAAGGCTATTAGCGACCGCTAAAAGCGGTCGCTATAGGCCTTTAGAGACCGCTGGGCGACCGCTTTTGGCGGTCGCTGTTGCTTCGTCGGTAGAGAGCAGTAGCGACCGCCAATGGCAGTCACTAAATCCTGTATCGTAATACAGCAGATTTGTGCTATATGGATGAACGATGGACTTAGGCAGTGGCTCGAGGGATGGTGAAGCTTCGGCTGCCGGTAATGGCGGATCTGCGGCAGCCGGAGGGATGTGCAGTATGTTTATGGTGCTTGTGGATGGTGGTCCGATGATGTGGGGGATGACGGGGGTGACCTATGAGGGGTACAGTGAAGTGGGGAATGACAAAGGCGGTGGTAGGGGTGACCAGATGAGGCAGTGCGTCGGTGGGGGAAACTGTGGGAGGCAGCCTGAAGTTGCAGCGGTGAGGATGGGAAGTGGAATGACAGGGCGGAAAAATCCTGTGTTTTTTTAGGCGGGATTAGCGACTGCCATTGGCGGTCTCCCATGTCCAGGGGCGGGGAAACTGAAAATTCTAGTAATGTACTCAAGTACCAAATATCGACAAAACGACCATTAATAACTTTAATGATATTGTAATGTTTATAAAGAGGTAATAAGTGGTATAAAATGAAAAATATACTTGAAAAAGTTTCTTAATAATGAATAAATATACTTTAGTTTATTATTTAAGAGATTAAAGAATGAACAAGTCAAGTTGGACACGAGTTAAGGGACTTCGTCTCAATATCTTTTCATTGAGGCATATATTGATTTATACATGAATTTCATTTATACGGTGTATAAAACCCTTGAATTTTATTTTCATTCAAATGGAAAATTTTTTAACATAGAATTATACTAATTGGCAATGGAAATGTTTCTTTTTTAAGGTACATGGTGACAACCTCCTTTCCACCGCCGCATGTGTTATTTGATATTTGGATTCCTTAACAAGCTATAAGGTTTTTTAACATGAAAATAAATACCATACACTCTTTTATGTATTCTGGCATTAAAAATGGTTTTGTTAATGTATTGGTTATTTCAATATATTTAAATGATATATTGTGATTGAAATTTGGAAATGTCATCATTCCTTTATTTTTGTTTTATGTGTTATGAATATGTTATGGTTCTTGGGCATTCTTTATGTATATATGTGGTTCTGTGATAAACCTATGTCGGGTGAGCCTGAGATAGCTCTCTAATGAATTAGGTAACATGATGGAGGTAAACATTATTGTTTCTCCTAATAGGTTTAAGGAACATACTGTGATGGGTATTTCAAAGATAACTCCCTACGTAGTTGTGAAAGCTACAATGTAAGTATGATATGGATTCTACAAGTTACCCTTATGATTTATGATTCTTATGTGTTATTAATAAATCTTATGATTTCAAGAGGTATTTTAATGTGTTTATGTTTTGTATGTATTGATAGACTAATGTTTTCTTTCATTATTTTACAACCCTTACAGAGCTATTAATTCTCATCCCAAGTTTTTGAAATTCTTTTCATAGGGTATAAGTCAGGGTAAAATAAAGGAAGAATTTTTGAAGATTTATATCAAGGAAATAAGTTTTGTTTTATTTTAAGAGTTTTTATTTTATGAAAAAATTATTACTAAGTAGAAGTGTCTAATTTTTAATATTTGAGATATAATGTAATATTTATGGCCAAATTCTCTAAAACACTAAACCTGAAAAGATCCTCAATATAAATTCATGACTTTACTCAAGATTAAGTAATGTTTAAGGTTGAGGCCTTATAGTTGGTATCAATGGTCAGTTTTGATAACATTAGGAGTTATGGAATTGTTAAATTAATATCCATAAATTAATTTATGTTAATATTGAAATGATATAGCATTTACATATTACCATGTTGCTTCGCCTAAGATATTTCTATGTTTAGAATATTTTTCTGCAGAGGAAACAAGGCATCAATAATGGGATGCCATTAGGAGGAAGAAAACCTTTCAAATAAGAAACCTGAGATGGTCAGAATCAGAATTGAATAGTTTGTTGTACTGATGGCACAGTTGACTCAAGATATAAATGGTGGTGGAATCTATGCACGAGATCAGCCTGATCAACCACAAAGGAACATGTTAGTAGTGAATCATTTCATGACGCAACATCCCCCATCATTCAAGGAATCATCTAACCTTTTAATAAATAAAGGTTGGATTAAAGAACTAGAGAATATTTTTTATGTCATGGGGTGTTCAGAACATCAAAAGGATAGTCATATTGTTTATCGTTTGGAAGGTGAAGTCGATCAATAGTGGTCGATGGTTAAAAATATCAAGGATACTGTGGAGATTTATGCTCTTGATTGGGATGACTAAAAATGTATGTTTCTTGATAAATATTTTTCTATGGTGGTTTGTATTATGATATAAAAACAATTCCTGGAATTGAGGTAGGAAGATGACTCAATGGCTATTTATGAAGAAAAATTCACTCGACTGGAAGGGTATGCTAAAAATTTCATATGAGATCTTGATTGTAAAATCAATCATTTTTAATCAGGATTAAATCCAAATTATCGAAGAAAATTAGATTCTCATGAGTTAAAAAGTTATGAAAAACTTGTTCGATGTGTAGAGAAGGTGGAAATGAAGATTTTCGATGATCATGTGTTATTTGAAATACAATAGAATAAGAGGTAGACAAAAGGGAAGAAATATTCCAAAAAATATGATGCTAAGAAACATAAGTTTATAGTTCGTGAAAATTATATAAAAAAGAACATTGGGGGAATGTATTTTGAATTCTGGTAAGTGCTACCAATGTGGTAAAATGTGGCATAAGGGTCATAATTTCCTTGAAAAAGATCAGAGTAATGGTAAGACTAAATCTTATTTACAGTCAGTAAAATGTTTTCAGTGCAAAGAAATGGGTCATTATACAAATGAGTGTCCAAAAAATAACTCAACTGAAGTAAATTAGTCATTCTACAACCATAAAGGGGTGGTGAAATTCTTTGAAACTACTTTAGTAGATTTTGGGCCATTGAATGATGTAGTATCAAGTACACTATTTGTTTATTCAGATTATGCCAATGTTTTGTTTGATTCAGGGTCTACACATTATTTCATTTCTGAGAAGTTTTATAGTAAATTGGGAATTCCATCTCAAGATATGAATCCTGTAATTTTGGTAAAAACACCAGGAGTAAACTCTAAGTCAAAAAGAAATTATAAGAACCTTCATGTCCTTGTGTACGGAAAGAATCTACCTAAAAACTTTATTGTTTTTCCTCTAGTAGAGTTTGATGTTATTTTGGGCATGGATTGGCTTTCCATTTATCATGATATGATTGAATGCAGAGATAAAAAGGTTTTTTAGAAATAATTTCAGTTTGTGTACAAGAATAACCCTTACATTTGATAACATATCAGGAAGCTGTGAAACTAGTAAAAGATGGAAATGAATATTACCTAAAACAGATTTTTGAAAACAATTGAACTGTGTTGATTACTGATGTTCCGGTGGTAAATGAGTATCTTGATGTTTTTTCTAATTAGTTTACTTGTGTAATACATAACCGAGAAGTTGAATTTAATGTTGACTTAGTTCCTAAGGCAAACCTAATTTCAAAACCCCCTTATCGAATGACTCAAATTGATATTTTTGTTTTATAGAAGAAATTGTAGTAGTTATTAGATAATGATTTCATTCAACATAGCACATCACTATGGTTTTCTCATATATTGTTTGTTAAAAAAATTATGGTTCAATGTGACTTTTCATTGATTATAGAGAATTGAATAACATCATTGTTTAAGAACAAGTAACCTTTGTCATATATCGATGATTTGTTTCATCAACTCTAGGGAGATAAGTATTTTTCGAAGATTGAGTTGATGTAGGTGTACCATCAGTTGAATGTAATGGAATAAAACATTCCGAATACTATTTTTTTACTAGATATGTCCATTATGAATTTTTAGTTATTCCTTTTGGGTTAACCAAGAAACCTGCAATTTTAATGGATCTTATGAATATAATATTCCATGATTTCATGGATTTGTTTGTGGTTGTGTTTATTTATGATATTTTGGTTTATTAAAAAAGTAAAGTGGAACATGAAAATCATTTAAGTGTTTCCTTGATAACCTTAAAAAAATGAAAATCAATGGGAAATTTAGCAAGTGTGAGTATTGGTTTTAAAAAATATCATTACATAGTCACATTGTTTCAAAAAATGGCATAACTCTTGCTAAAACAAAAGTGGTTGAAGAATGGAAAAGACCAACAAATTTAACTGAGATCTGTAGTTTTATTGGTTTAGCGGGTTATTACTGGAGGTTTGTTGATAATTTTGAAAGGGTATCTAGTCCAATGACTAAGATAACTAGAAAAGGTGTTAAGTTCATTTAAAAAAAATATGATTATTGTTTTCAAGAATTTAAAAGAAGAATGGTGAATGATCCAGTTTTGGAATTTCCTTCCAGGGATGGTGAATTAGTTATCTACAATGATTATTTGTGGAAAGGACTTGGTTGTGTCCTAATGTAGAATGATCATGTAATTTCTTACTCTTCACGTTAGATGAAAACTCATGAGTTATATTACCTCACACATGATTTGAAATTAGCTGCTATTGTTTTTTTATTTAAAAATTTGTAGGCATCATCAGTGTGGAGTAAAATGTAAAATATATAAAGACCAAAAATGGATGAAGTACATATTCACTCACAAAAATAATTGAACACGAGACAGAGAAGATGGTTGGAATTAATCAAAGATTATGATTGCTAAATTAATTACCATCTAAGAAAGGAAAATAAAGTGGCTGATTCTTTGTGTAGAAAAATTACTGCTAAATTAACCATGTAACATTTGGAATAAGATGATTTTATTAAAGATTTGTTGAACATTGGAATATATGTTTTTGGTGCAGGAAATTCCACTGTTTTGTTTCAGGTTTCAAGGAAATAATATCTATCAATCAAAATTAAGAAAGCATAGAAGGAAGACAGTGAGTTATAGAATAAGGTACAGTTGGTTTAGAAAAGTATGTTTGGTTATTTTAACCTTGATAATGGTCATATTTTGAGATTTGGGAGGAGATTTTGCGTGCCTTGTGATTCAGAGTTGAAGAATGAGCTTTCATGTAAAGTTCATAGTTATCCATTTTCAGTTCATCCTAAAAGTACTAAGATGTAAAGTGATCTTTGGGAGTATTACTCGTGTGATGTAATAAAAAAAGATATTACTGACTTTACTGTAAAGTGTTTGACTTGTCAACAGGTTAATGCAGAGTAGTAGTTACCGAATGGGATGCATCATACTTTACTGGTGATAGAGTAGAAATGGGAAAATGTTTTCATGGATTTCGTTATGGGATTGTGAAAGACTTCTTGAGGTAATAATGCAATCAGGGTTATTGTTGATCGATTGACTAAATCTGATCATTTCCTTCCTATTCTAGATAAATTTTATCCAGATTAATTTTCTCAGTTGTATGTTAATGAGATAGTAAAGATGCATGGAGTTCCCGACTCCATTTTATCTGATCATGATCTCAGGGTTTCTTGTAACTTTTTGGAAGGCCTTTATAATTCATTGGGTACTGAATTAAATTTTAGTAAAGATTTTTATCCATAATCAGATGCGAAGCTAGAACCATCAATTAAGAAATTGGAAGATATTATATGAGCTTTCTCAATGAACTACCAGGGAAGTTGGGACCAATATATTTCATTAGTTGAATTTTATTATAATAACAATTTTCATTCCAATATATAGATGTCTTAATTTGTGGAATTATAGGGAAATCAGTGACGAACTCAAGATTTTTGGGATGAAGTAGGTGAAAGGAAATTGATGGGACCAAAATTGGTAGATGAGATGGAAGAAATAGTTCAATTTATTTAGAAACACATGAGAACTACTCAGAGTAGGTAGAAAAGTTATACATATAACCGAACGAAGGATCTTTCTTTCACGGTAGGTGATCATGTATTTATCAAAGATTCTCCATGGAAAAGTGTGATTTGTTTTGGTAAGAAAGAAAAGATGAGTCTGGGGTTCATTGTACCCTATGAAATATTGGAGAAGGTTAGATCAATTTCCTATAGAGTGTCTTTACCTCCATGCTTATCAAAGGTACACAATTTTTTTTTCACGTTTCAATGTTGAGAAAGTATATAATGGATCCATCTCATTTTTTGAGTCTGGAGGTAGTTAAGTTGGAAAAGAATCATTCTTATGAGGAACAACCGGTACAGATTCTTGACTGTAGAGATAAAGTGTTGTGGAAAGAGGTAATTCATCAGATAAAAATTTTGTTGAAACCCCATATGGTTGAATAGGCAACGTCGGAATCTGAGAATGTTATAATGGATAAATACCCTCATTTATTTGATAATTGAATAAAATTTCAAGGACACAATTTCAAAAAGGGGGAAGGATGCAACATCCTAGTTAAATAAAGAATATAACATTTTCATATTTTTTAATATCTGTGAATTAAATATTAATTTTACTTTAAAGGGTATGCTATGTTCGATGGAGAACTCAATGTTAAACGACAGGTTTCTTTGAAATCTTATGTTGCACACAACATTGAGTTATACCAAAAAATAATAAAATAATATTATTATTTTAAATGGAAGTTAATGAATAGTTGTTTTATTGGTGGGAATGAAATTTATGCATTTTTATGATAATGTTAATTTTTTAATAAATAGTGAAAAATACTGCATTTTAATTCAAAACTACCTTTTAATATAATTTATTTATATAGATAAATTGTTATTTTAATTTTTTTTAAAGTGTAATTGGATTATATTTTTTCCATTTAATCCAATGTTGGTCATTGGAAGTAATTTCATTCTTAAATTTTACATAAAAAAATGTAAATATTTTAATAGTCATCATTTCTTAAAAAGACGCTTTTTGTTTTGACAACAGAAAATTAATTTTAAATTTATTTCTGCCACTTCTATGTTTTGAATTTGGAAAAACGGATTCCAAATTTAAAATTATGAGTTCCAAATGTTATAAATAGGTAACTTTTATTTTTAGACATTATGAAAATTTACTTCATTAAATATTTTATTTACCTTTATTAAAGGGTAAATCTGGTAAATAATGGTAAAAAATAATATTATATTAATATTAAATTACTCTTACACATGTAATAACTATATTGGATGATACATTTCTGACCATGGGAATCCTTGGGTCAGTTTTAGGACCCCATGGAGCCACTTGGGAGTGATAATGATATTTTATATTAATTAATTTATAGTAAGGACAAAAATAACATAAACATATAACTTCTTGTAAAACAATTGTAAATGGGGTTATATAAGTGATATATTATACTATAAATATTAATTTGAAAGATAAATATATTTAAAACATAATGGTATTTTATTTATAACTTTTAAACATTATAAAAATAAATTTAATAATGACACAATGGTGGTGAAGTAATTGCTACATTAATAAAAGATTCAAATAAATTATATTATAAATATTAAAATAAATTTATTTTGAAACTTTTTATGGCTTAAACGAATTTTATGGGTAATAATGACTTGTTATATTTGAATTAATGAATGTTTTTCGAAACAATAAAGTTGTTATAGATTTTTTTAAAGCCTTGATATGAATAATTAATAAATTGACAGAAATGAGTTTCTAAAATAATTAATATTTTCTTAAATGATAAAATAATACTAAAAATATAAGATTTGGTCAAATGATGTAAATAATGTTAAAAATTACCTAAATGATTCATTTTTTGTCTATTATCAATTTATTGTAAATATATTAACCATATAGTATGTATATATAAGAGGACACGGTAAAAGTTAAATAAGTTAAAGAAGAGTTAAATAAAAAAGATAAGGATAAAAAATTATCCAAAACCTATCAAATTATTATTGGATGGTTTTATTTATATTTATATGTACCTTATATTAGAATTAAATATGTTTTTGACCATTTGAAACCGAAAATAATTTTATAATAAAATAACACTTTAAAAATTCCTAAAGAGCCTCTCCTCTCTCTTATAAAAGGCCACCACCTCTAACCCATTACACACACCTCTCATGCCCCCTGGATTGTCCAAAATCTACTCCAAGAAGCTATAAAACCCCATATATTCCTTTTAATATCCTTACACTTGTCATAAGGTAGTTAATAAAGCCTTTTGTTTCAAACCAAAGGGAGTTGCCCTTTTTAAAGATAACATATTCTCTCAGGTTCTTTTCTTCTATTTTCTTTCTCCAACCCCCTAGACTCTCTTTTTTACATTATTATATAAAATAAAAACTATCTACAATATATTATTTGGTAGTTATTATGAGGATTAGAACTAAACATCAACACACCTCCATCTAATGGATACGAACATACTGTTTCTGTGGACGGCGAACAACGACCTCACGAAACGATGATTGTTCAATTATCTCCTACCGCCTCTTATGGCGGCCCTTAAGATGTCACTGTATCTATATGTTATATATATATGTATATTATATTTATATTTTCTCTATTATTCTGTATTTTCTCATTTATAGTGTACTTTTATGGTTTCCATAATGGATAAATGTGATAATTTCATTTGAGGAAGTACGGACTACCACACCCTCAAAGTGATATGACTCGTTCATACCATATGTTGAACATATAAAGGATGAAGTTACTAAATTTATATATCATATTATACTATAATAATTATATACCTATTTATCATTATGTTTTCATTCCATTAAATACGAAATAGAAATGAAAGTAGCATTAATGTGTACGTACATCTTACCGTCTCCCTGAACAGTGCATTTTATTTCTTATCTTAAAATGTTATGTACTGTAATAAATACATATATATACTAAATATATATGATACATATGATATCTAAATTATTAATATAATTCTGGTGAAAATGTAATTTTGACCACATAGACAACCTGTAGTTATAAGAAGATCATTTATGACTCAAGTACAAAATATCGAAAAAATGACCGTTATTAACTTAAATGATTTTGTAATGTTTACAACATAGTAATAAGAGGTAGAAAATGTATAATAAAATTTAAAAAGAATCTTAAAAAATCATAAATTAACTTTAGTTTATTATTCATGAGATTAATCAATGAACGAGTCAAGTCAAACGTATGGTAAGAGACTTCATCTCAATCTCCTTTCATTGTGGCATATTTGGATTTATACACGACTTTCTTTTATATGTTGTATAAACCCCTTTACTTTTCATTTTATTCAAAGGGAATGTTTTTTACGTATCATTTTACTAAGTGGAAAAGGGAATGTTTCTTTTTTAATTTAAGTGGTGACAATGACCTTTCCGCCTCCGCGAGTGTTATTTGATATTTGGCTTCCTTAATAAGCCATAATGTTTTTTAAAAGGAAAATAAATACCATATACTCTTTTATGTATTTTTTATTGATAATTATTTTTATAATGTACTGGTTATTTCAATATATTTAAATGATGTATTTTTATTGAAATGTGGATATTTTATCATTCCTTTATGCCTGTTTTATATATTCTGAATATGTTATGGTTCTTGGGCATTGTTTATATATACAGGTGGTTCTGTGATAAACCAATGGCGGGTGAGCCTGAGATAGCTATTTAATTAATTGGGTAACGTGATAGAGGTAAACGTTATTATTTCTCTTTAGATATTTAGGGAATATGTTTTGATGGGTATTCCAAACGTAACTCTCTACGTAGCTGTGAAAGCTATAATGTAAGTATGATATGGATACCACAAGTTACCTTTAAGATTTATGATTTCTATGTAGTCGGAATGGCTTGAAGGCCTTCATTTTTTATTATTTATATAATACACTTTTCAAGGGGTGAGGTGGAACCCTTACAAGGCCCTAAGGATTAGATTCAATTACATTACTAGTAGGTCTTAGAGGGAATCACCCAGATAAGACAACTTGGAATTGCTCCTCCCCAGCATATTTCATAATATCAGCACTCCACCTTCGTAGGGATATTCAGCTAGTAGTTTTATATAAGGTTGCACCATCCTGATACCAATGGAAAATTCATACCCTCTCGTTCTTCCAATTCCTGTTAGCTCTGATCTAGTGAATGCATCTGCCATAATCCTCATCGGAAGCTTTACACCTTGTAGTCTAACTGGTACATCTATATCATGTGGCCCGAAGGCCTTGGGGTGTCCCTAAGGCATTAAGGTGGGATGAAGGCATTTAGAAACAACTGGACTGAAGGCCTTGGGTGGCCCAAAAGCCTTGCAGGACCCGAGGACCAAACTGGTGGCCCAGAGGCCCAGATGGATGAATAGTTCTGGCTGCTACAGTGCCGAACCCTACCTACTACAGTTCCTACTACAATACTTTCTATAGTACCTGCTACAATACCTACTACACTACCCCCAGAAATATGTCTCCACCTAGATTTGATCCCTTGTCTCTTGGATGCATTTGTTGAGTCCTCACCAACCGTGCTGAGGCACATGTACTTATGATTTCTATGTGTTATTCATTAAATCTAATAATTTCATGAGGTATTTTAAAGAGCTTATGTTTTATATGTATTGATGGATTAATATTTTTCATTCTTTATTTTATAATCCTTAACGTGATTTTTATGCTCATCCCAAGTTTTTGAAATGTTTTTCACAGGGTATATGGAAGGGTTAAAGAAAAGAATACTTTAATAAGATTTATATCTAGAAACAAATTTTGTTTTCTTTTAAGAGTTATTATTTTATAAAAAAATTGATACTAAGTATAAGTGTCTACTTTGTTAAATTTGAGATATAATGTAATATTTATGGACTAATTCTCTAAAACTCTATCCTGAAAAGATCCTCAATGTAAATTCATGACATTACACAAGATTAAGTAATGTTTAAGGCTAGGGAATTATACTAATTGTATCATGGAATATTTAACCCATACCAAATAAAATTAATATTACTCATACAGAACCATACTAAACTAACAATAAATTATCCAAATAGAAATAAAATAAAAAATAATAATTGAAATTGTTCAAACAAAACTGAAATGAATCAAACTCAAATGACTCAATCGATCTTAAATCTAATGAAAATGAACTAAAAAATCTATACCTAATGGAATAAAATAGAATTGAATGGAAATGAATTAAATGAATATAAATTGATCTAAAAACTCATACTAAAAAAATTCCAAACAAAACATAAAAATATTAATTATTTCATGTAATCTATAAAAAATTTATAGATCATATACAATTTAAGAACACGTGAAAACTAGTTTACTAAACATACTATATATAGTTCTTAAATTTCTTGTAAAATGTTCTAAAATTATTTTTAATAAAAATAATATAAAAAATATGTTCAAGAAGTTAAAACAAATTAAAAATAGTCATTTTAATAGTTTTTAAACTAATTATATATTGGATTTCAACTATTTAGAATCAATTTTTAAACTATTTATAAACAAATTTTAAAGTATTTACACAAAACTCATATCAATAAATTTAAAAAATATTTATAGTTATATCATGAAGTTAAAAGTTAAAATAATGGGTTTCCAAGATCAATATATATATATATATATAATTTTTAATTTCAATCCTGGAAACTCAGAATAAATCATATTTTAAATATTTACAACTGAAATCCTCAACATCCTCAATAATTCCAATCAATCCCAGAAACCTAAATTCTAAAACTATATTTCTTATAACAATACTACCTCGTTACAAACCAATCCTATATTAAAGATAAAATAAACATGGTTCAAAATAAAACGACCAAAATTAAATCCATATGACCAACATACCATTCATCCATAAAAAAATCTACTTCCCATTTCTCCTTATTTCCTAAACATCCAAAAAAGGATAAAATTACAAATAACCACCCAAACCCTTAATTCATAGCTAATTCCATTATATGAAACAATATGAAATGGTTTTATAAAAAATAAACCATTCCTGGACCCATCTCACATATAATACCCAAAACCATTACCATCCTTCCATTTAGAATAAAATTGAATATTTTCATCTTCAAAATAAATAAAACATAACAACTCAATCAGTCAAAAATTAAAGAAACAACAATATTATCTTGACTAAAAGAAATATAAATGAAAAACTAAAAATTAAAAAAAAAATCCAATTACAAACCATAACAACAATGGTTAAAACTACATAAACAAAAACATCTCAAATAATCCATATTAATTGAACCTAACATGTAATAACCAATAATATAAAATAAGTTTCAAAACAGAAATCATGTGAACACCTTTAATATAAATCGAAATCGTGGTTTTTAAGTCACATAATCTTTTAAAATTCAAAATTTCAAAAATCAACACCACTAAATTGAAAAATATATTCCAAATATTATATAACAAATATTTTTTTTATCCCAAATACAGTTCATAACACAAATTAATATTTATGAACATTCAAAATAAATTATAATTTCCCAATGTAAGATCATTCAATTCATTAATTAAAAAAGTACAAAACATTTTTTGAATTCATTGAAACTAGTTGTATTAATTTCAAAATAATAACTTTATTAACAAACCTCCCTATACTTCTACATCTTACTTCAGATAAATTAAATCACCAATTCATTTTGAAACACATTTAACCCACAACCGTCCCTTCTTTATCACCCAATACCAAAAAACTAAAAAAATTACAATAATGTTTATAAAAATAAATTAAATCGTCATCACAATATTAGAAAATAATGTTTTATTACATTGAATTTCATTTTCAGCGAGTAGTATTGAATATAGAAGGGTTTTTTCTTTAGGAGAAACTTATTTTAAGTAAAAAGAAGAAATATAATAGTTTTGTAAGTGAATAAAAATAAGAAAAAGATTTTAATTTTTATTATATTTCGTTAAAATTTTAATGTATATATTTTAAGTAAATTCCTCATGTATAATGTCAAAAATGTTCTTTGGAGGAACTTGATGAGAAATAGGATGACACCTTATCTCTAGTGGATCATCTACAATAGAATATAGGTGATGAACACCTTGGAAAAGTGTTCCTTTGACCTGAACATATTATCATCCCCACTAGGTATTGTACCACATTAGGTGCCTCTAATAGCTCTGGTAACACTAAGTTGTAAGAGGCCCATATAATGGTAGAAAATCATATAAAATGTCATTAAAAGATAAAACATTAACCATGAAGGAGCATTAAAAAGTAAAAGGCCAACAAATAGTTTCAAAAATATATGGAATCGTTATGTACGTCACATATATAGGATAATATTGTGGTTTTTAAACATTCATGTTGATGATATACTCCTTATCTGATACACATAATGATGGAGATGATAGTTCTTGTTGTGGTAAGGTTGGTGAATTTATTTGTGGTGATGGTGATGAATATGTATAAGGTGATGATGTTACTGAGGATGCTTATAATGAATGTGATGTCCATGATATTTGTGGTAGTCATGAGGAAGATATTGATCCCCTATCTTTATGTATTGAAATTTATGACATAACCATATGGATGGTATTTGATGAATGAAAATGATTTCATATATGTGTTATGTTTTTTTAAAAGTTATCAATAGATTGATTGTAAAATATATAATATATGTGGTCTTATGAAAGTAAACTATGAGTAAGAAGTGTGACTGGGAGTGATGTGTAGTACTAGTGGAGGGTGATTATACCAATAGATTCTTTAATTATTAGTTCCGGGAACCCTCATCCTACCTATATCAACAACTATAAGAAAAATTTTGGTATAAGGTTATTGTAATGAATCCCTACCCAAAAGTTGTGGGGATGATTAGTATACCCTACACCAATAGTTTTGAATAGTTGATATATGGTAGTTTTATCATTGTGTTAGTCATAAGTGTATAATTAGGTAAGTAATTTGGGGGTTTTCTATGGTGGTGGGGATTATAAATCTATTATGGGAGTGGGATAGGGGATCATTTTACATTTTATAGAAATATTGGATTTCTATGTGACGTTTTTTGCTGGGGATGTGTCTTTTCATTGAAATTAATGTTTCTATTCATTTTTTACCCAGTGAAACTATAATACTTCATGGAAGAAAGTAGGATCTATCATTTTCAATTGTTTCTTCTTCTAAAAAAACACATGATTTAAATTTAAATTTTCTAAAAATTTCAACCACTGAAAATATATTTCAAAACCATGTCTGTGAGTCTTGATGACGATCTTAGGATACTAGTGCTCAGAAATTAAATGTTCTTCATTATATTAACATCGCTTTTTATTTTCTATAGCACAATCCTTTATACATATTTAACTTTCTATAAAATTCAAATAGTATCCTAAACATAATTTGGGATAGAAATATTTGTATGCAATTTTTTTATATTTTAATACACTTCGTTACCCATATCCTAATTTCCTATCAAGTTAATCGTGAATGTCAGTTTTCTCTATATTGGTTATTTTATACAATATACATACCCTCAAATATATAATTTATCATATTGATAGTATGGAAATAAAATAAAATTAAATAAAACATTTTGTATTAAAATTTTACTATGAACCTTCATTCTTATTTAAAACTATAAATAGAAGAAAACCTTAATTTTCAACCTAATACACCCAAGAAATGATATAAAACAATTTTATTTTTTCTCGATATTGACACAACCAAATATTACCTTATGAGGTACATTTCTTAGATTTTTCCTTTTATAAATCAAATTTTTTTGTTCACTTAGTATTTCTATTAAGACTACTTGATAAAATTTATTGGGTTAGATAGGTATCAACTCATATTTTAAATTTATTTCCAATAAAATAAAAATATGTATCCAACTCTGTTAGAAAAATCATCTTGATGGTGATTATCTAAAATAAATATTGACGTTAAAACACTATAATCTCAGTCTTTAAGCCCATAAGACCAGGTAGTGGATAAACATATTGATTATTATTATGTATCTTAAGAATGGAATCCAGTAATGGCGGACAACTTCATCAAAAATAATTTTACATAATCCATGAAGAAGTATCACATGTTAACCATAGACTCTGCAATTCATATGAGCATTATATACTTCAAATTATGTATATAGAACAGAAAAAGAGACATGGTTTCATATACAAAAATAATATATGTTTATTCAGACCAAATTGGTTTGATGCTTTAACAAAAATACATGGAACATGACTTGTTCCCCTTATATCCTTGTCTGAATTGATGATGAGGATGAGTATATCTTCCCAATTCCACCTATAATATAACACGGGATAAAAACTTGTGTTTAACATGGTCATTTCATAACATTTGAGATATTTATCTAATCTTGTATATGTATCTTCATGCTAGAATAATTAAAAATATGAAGTGGTGGATTTTTATCTAAAAATAATATGTTATGATAAAATATTTTTTAACATGTGAAAATTAATTCATGAAAAATGTAATATGTCACAAACCAGCATCATCTAATTAATATAGAGAATTAATGTCACACCCATACTCTAGTAATCCAAATATGAGGATTAATTATTACATTGGTGCAAGATACAAGGGATCTCACCATAAATGATCAATTAGTTGAGCAATATTATGAGATTTGAGACATAGTTTATTTTCACATTTCATTATAAAAATTAAATATAGAATGAAAAAAATTATTATATCCTTCAATATAATTAAATTATTTCAAATTAATATCACTGAGAAAGGAAAAAATGATAAAGGGTGAGATAAAATGCTAAGTAAGGGAAAATATATAATAAAAACTATCATGAGGGGATATCAAATATTCAATATGGAAATGTGTGTAATCAAAAGGCATGCCTATTAAATCAATATATTGAGTTCAGACTATATCAATTAGTTATATCAAAATAGTAATCACATAGATAATGAAAACAGAATTCTAAAGAAATGAAATTCTTAAATGTGAACGTTAATGATATTTCCATCAAGGCCTTTACCATGTTATCATGAATCATACAATAAAGGCCTTGTCTAATACATTTTCAATAAATGGGAAGGTATAAAACAACAACCCAACTAATCTGGCCACCTAGTTGTTATCATGAGACATTTCAATTCATTAAGGGGTTATCTATAATGGGGATCCACCCATCACATGCACATCATATGTATTCCCAATATATTGAATTATCAATACAATTAAATCCCAAAACTCTTAATAAGTTAATATTTATCTGTATTCAGTCAAGAATACAAAATATTTCACCAGTTAATAAAATGAATTTTATTGTAAACTTATTCTAAATAATACCATGTATAGAAATAGTATACGATTGAGAAAAAATAAAAGTGGTGGAAATGATTCCATATAAATCCATGATATATAAAATATGGATATATAAGATAAAATAATGTTTACTGAAATGATGGAGGGTGATAGGGAATGCGATCATTAAAAAGTCAATGACCACAAAACCATAAATTAGAAAATGATGAAAGGAGAAAATACATTGATTAGAAATAATGGTTTTATAGAAAAACCAATACTTCAATAAAAATTAAAAAAAGAAAAACATTATAAATAACATCCTTGTAACTTTTTATAATAACATAGTTATAAATCAGTTTAAAAATTATATTAATTACATTATGAAAATAATACAATTTTATTTTTATAACATTTTAAATAAATGTTCATTAAATATTTAAAAAAATTATTTGAAATTCATCATAGATAATTTTAAACAAAATTTGATAATGTATAATTACAATGAAAGTGGGAAAGGGTGGACAATTAAAATACAGTATTTTTTTTTACTTGTCTAAAAAGTATAAAATAACTCATATGAAAAACATTAAAAGTACTCGATTTCAATGAGTGGTAAATAATTCCAAAAAAAAGTTTAAAATTAAAATTATCATCCTTTTAAGAATAAATAAAAATATTTTTGAAACATTTAATAGAATCTTGTGATAGAAGAAAAATAGTTTTAATAAAGGATTTAAAACCATATTATTTTATAATAAAGTCACTTACACATATCATGCTTGTTGATTATTGATACAAAAAGATAAGGAAGGTCAAATAAACATGTAAACCCAAAAAATAACCATATAGGAAGAAAATATAAAGGTTGTAAGTGATTTATATCATATAAGTTTCTCAATGTAAATCAGAACATAAAAAATCATGAAATTAAATGATATTTTAATAGAAATCCCTTAAAAATTTAATTAATTTTGAATCAAAACTCATTGAAAGAGTAAATTTGAATTGAAACATTAAATAACATTAATAAATAGGAATTCATGATATAAAATTTATAATGGGAAGTTTATACACTATATAAAAATAAATTATATGAAAAATATAAATATATCTCCTTGAAGTGGAAATGAGATAGAATTACGCATACCTTGGGTCAATTATTAGTTGTGCATGTTTGGACCTACAATATAATAAATTTAAATTTATTAAATATTTATTAATAAATTTTATAATCAATATTCTAGTTTTTATAATTATGTTACAATAATTTCAAATTCATGCAATATATTCTTACTTACATCAACCCCTTATGGTTTTTCAGTTGATTCCTACAAATTTTCTTCAGTATATTGTATGTAGTTAAAGGAGTTATGAAAAGGTTCCACAATCTATATAATTTTAATGATGTAATTAATATTATTTTTATTCATTGTATATAATTTTATAATAATCCATTCATGGTGGTAGTAGAATAATAAATCACATCGATTCATGGTGGTGGATGTCCACACATACTCACGAACGATGTTATCATTTTCTAATTGATGGAAGGGAAATAATTTAGATGATATATTATATTTTAATAACAATAATTATTTATTAAAAATAATATATATTTCTTAATTCCATCTTTGTAACCATCCATGTAAATCAGTGATCAACAATTAATTACACCGATATGTGGAGATGGTATGTTGTATTTACACACGGGAAATGTTACCAATTTCCATGGGTTACAAAGGTGGTGGAAAATGGTTGTAAAATAATCATAAAATAATATTAATAAATTGGTGACATTGAATTTGTTTTTTAGGATGTATGAAACATATTTATACAAAGTACAAGAAGAAATAAACTTTTAAAGATTTAGGTAAGATTATTACATATTATTTGAGAGACCACATTTATCATACACCTTAATCCATATTACGATGGTATTAGGATAAGACTAGGATCTCAAGAATTAAGGTAAGGAAAGTTCTATAGTTTTGGGTTCGTGTTTCCCAATCTAGAGGAAAGGATGTTAGTAAAAATGGAGGAAAAAAGGTTCAATTTTATATTAGTTAGTAGCATCACACATGGAAGAATTTAAACGATTTAAATAATATATAGAAATTTTCTTATGAAAGTGACACTGAATTTTCATTTTGTTAAAAATAAGAATGGTAAGGTTGAAATAAAACCCAAAAACAAGGTTTACAAAAGTGATTTTTGTTATATTTTATCTATGTCCCTTTATTGTTTCACTTTTAACTCATTCCACCCTTAACTTGGTTGATAAACATTCAACATGGATACTATTTAAGACAAAAAAACAATATTACCTAATTAACTACTATTAATTTTTTTCTTCTAAATATTGAATAAATTAAAAATTATTAAACTCTTAAAAGTGTTAAAAAATATTTTTAATATAAGTTCTAAAAATAAAATGAGAATTATTTATAGAAAAATTATTATTTTACGCATAATAATAATTTTATAGTAAAATAAAGTGTTATGTTGATTTCAATGGGATTAATTTTATTGTTTTAAATAAAAGGAGACTTATTTTTCTTTCAAAATAAACCAAAACAAAAATGAATCTTGTAAATATTGATTTAAAAGATATATTTCCATTTTTACTTTTAAAAATAACAATTTATTATTATAATATTTTTATTTATATTATTAATTCCATCCCAAGATTATGGTTTTATAAGAATTATTATAGTTATAATGTTTCTAGACCTTCAAAATAGAGGAAATACATTTTACCAGATGGAGTTAATGTTTAATTAATGGAAGGAGTCTTACTTAGTCTACTAGATGGAGATTTACTTATCAGACGTGATGGGGATTTATTAATATTATTGGAATGAACATCATCCAAAGAACTATGATGTGTTTGAACTTAGAGACCATCAGAAAAAGATAAGATATAGTTATCCCATTGAAATATGAATATGTTTCATTTGAATTAATTTTAACTGACCGGATGATTTGTGTATTTCAAGCATTGCAAGTTTGTTATGATGACTTGTATACATAGTGCCACAACCTCATGTAGAATAAGAACATAATAAAATAAAATATAATGTATTAATATTATGTTTTGTAAATCATCATAGTAAGAGTGCTTTGAATTTAAATATTTTGAAATTTTATGTCATAGCATCCACTGTGTTGTTTCAATTTTAAATACTATGATTTTTTCTATTTTTTTCCGGTTGTCTAGTCAGTTAGATCGAGGGGTTTCAAAATGGGGAAAATCATATACCGATCTAGTTATTTAATGGATTCTATGGTTTTGAAATATATGCCTAATAATAGATTTATAATTAGGGATACATAGAGTTGGGTCTATAGACTAACTTATCACTTTGGAAAAATGTAAAGACCACACTTAGTTAACATGTTGCATGTTTTTTATATATACTTTTATAAAAAAAATTTGTTTTGGGTTTTCTTACATTATATCTCTTTAGTAAATACAACTATTGTTGTTTTCATTCCACTATGAAATATAAATTAGATATATATTTTTATAACATATTAAGTTTAAAAATATTTTATTATGTTCATTAGAATGATATTCTTTCAATGAATTCAATATATTTACCTATATTTACATACAACCCACTATGTAACTCTTAATTTTATTATAATGACATATTTAGGATTAATCTAAAAATTGAGGCTTTTAAAAATAAAATTTTTTTACTACAAAATAAAATCTACCACTTTTTGTAGTATATATTTTATATATTACTTAGTATCATTTAGTATTAGAGCAAGGTCACTACAGTTATTTTTTCATCTTAAACTAACATGGCGGTAGAGAAAATAATTTTTGTTGTGGTCAGTTAATCTATGGGAACGTTAGAGAATCTAAATATTATCAGAACCCAAATATTTGATAGTGATAATTATGATTAATTGATACATAGTATAAATAATTTTTTTTAATAATACTGGTGTAGATAATTTTTTATAGTGGATAAAAATTATAATATTCATGATAAATAAGATAAATCTTTTAATGAAGAAGATATGACATACTATCAATTGAATTATAGAGTGTGAAATAATATATTCTGTTCAATGGGAAGTAATATCTATATTTAATTATCCTATTATGAGATTTCTAATCAAATCTAGATAAATCAGTAAGTAAGACATTTCAAAACTTATAATGTTTTAGAAACCAGAAAGGCTATACTATATAATAACTATCTAGATTTTGATTTCATACCTAGTAAATCAGTTACACAGATGCATTAGATATTTATTACTATCATAAGTATATTATAGTTTCTTGGAGAGCATGATTTGATGGATGAAAAAATTATTTAAAATATTTTAAATATTATTCCTAAAAAGAGAGAATGTAATAGAATAGATATTTATGACACACAAAATCAAACAAAGCTATGTCTATATGATCTTATAAGAATGATTATGCAGTATGAGAGTAGATTTAAAATACATTTAGAAAAAAAAAGAATAATGGGGTAAAATTTTCTTTAAAAAATGTAACTGATATAGCTATAAAGGCTAAAAATTGATTTTTTTTATTTAAAAATTGTAGTACTTCTAAATAAAGTGAAAGTGAACATGCATAGCTTTTAAAACAAATGAATAATATTTTTTCCAGGAAATAATTTAATTATATGTAATGAAATAATGAGAAATATATAGGTGAGTAGAAAGACACTTCTACGTTTATTTGTCATAAATGTGATAAACTAAGGAATATCTGACCGGGTTGTCCAAGGTTAAAAAAATAAATAAATTCAAAGTTAATTATAAAAATACGGGAGATATGTTTGAAGGATTTAGACTCTTTGAGTACAAGTGGTAGTGAAACACCTTCATATAGTTCTTCTGATAGGTGTAGTGATAGTTATAAGGTTTTTGGTTTTCATACTAATATTATGAAGAAAAATCAATGTTGTATGGGTAAGGTAATTGGTAAATCTCATATAAATATTTCTTTGAATAAATTTTAACCTAATACTTATGATAATGAATTTATTTCAAATATTTTTGAATATTCAAAACATGTTACATTGAAATATGAGGATATTTTTAATTTTTTTGAATAATTTAATTGACATGTAAGTCTTCTTGGGAAAAAAAATATGAAGAACATAAAATCTATGATTATTAAAAACAATATCACGCTATTTGGAATTGTATAATTTCAAAACATACTAACAAAATTTCTAAATAATTCTATAATTATATTATAAATATAATTCTAGATCAACTCATGAAGATAAGAATTTAGTTTTAAAACATAATTTTAAAATTACTAGTCTAAGAAAAGGTATATTAAATTTTACCAATGGAAATAAACATTTTGATAAAATATACAGATTGTTAAGACCACATATAAACAATTCCATAATATGATTTGTGACATCTTTAGATTTTAGAATATATATTTGCCATTAAATAGTACTAATTGTGATATCTTTCTTCAAACATGCTCAAGTAAAGGTTGTGATACATTTATAAAATCAAATAATAATTGTAAAAATATAATTATGATAATTAAATATATATATATATATATAATAAAATTAAATAATTATTAAAATTAGAAAACTTGCATTAGATAATATTAAAAAAAACCTAATGTTTAAGAAGTCCTTTTTCTTAAAAAAAGTAGATTATATTTATATTTTTTATTTTATATTCAAAGCTAAATATATAATTTTTTGAAATATAATTAAATAAAATTTAATCTATATTTAAATATTAAATACCAAAAACAACTTAGTATGAATTTTTGGTATTTTTCTGAAATATTTAATTTTTAGGTGAGTATTGAAAATTACATGTTTTGGATAATTTTATTAGTAATTATGATATTATCATAACATAAGATTGATTTAAATATTTATGAAACAATTTTTATCTAAAATTATATATATATATATATATATATAATATTTAATTTATCATGTTGAAAATCTCATTATTATGATTTTTTAACATTTGAAATATTTTATTACAAAAGTTATTTTTAGAAATTTTATATGTTTGAAAGTAAAAAAAATATATTTTATTATTTATAAGTAGAATTAGATTAAATGGATGATAAATTTTTATTCAATGAATTCAATTATTTTTTTAATTTTCCATTTATATTATTAGTAATAAATTAATTTTCATGATTAATATTTAATTAAGACAAATTAGTGTTTAAAACAATTATCAAATATGGAACAAATTTTCTTAGTTTAAATGACTTATAGACCTTCTATAAGTCATTTGTTATATTTTAAGGCCTTTAATAATGGTCATTCCGACCTTAACACACATATTTCAACTAATTTTCAAGTCATTCCATAATTTCCCCAAACTTAACATTCTTTTATTTAGAATGTTACCCTTTCTTCACTTATACAATGGACTACATACACCCATTTTTGATACATAATTTAATTTGAATTAATTCTTAAAATCTAAAATTCTTCAATACTAGAATAATATCCCCTGAACTATAGCCTTTTCCACCTTAAATTATCCTAATCATTTTATTTCTATAGATAATATCAATGAAAATCAATGTACCTAATGTGACGATTGCTCCCCTCTGAGTTTTTTAAAATTTTACTCCTCCTAATATTAAATAAATTTTATAAAATAATTAATTACGTATCATATAAATAAATAAATTTAATTATATTAATTTCACAAAAAATATCCACTCATTCCCAAACATTTGTTTGGAAAGAAATGCATCGATTTTGTGTATGTGTGGACCACCACCTCTACCACGTGATGCATCTCATTTTTCATCACCAACTCTTATGGGTGGTATAAAGGATTGGTTTGTGGAATAATTATTATTATTTTCTCTTATAAATTTATAAAATGATCACATTTTTCATTTACCATCATCCCATTCATTTTTCAAGGAATGAGATAATTAATCATGCGTATGTGTCGACTACCACCTATATGAATGAAATATATTATTTCTATTAAACACTTCACATGGGTGGACCTAAAATTTATATTAATTAACTATTATTATTTTTATGAAATTATTATAATTCCTAAATGGTAATTTTTTATATACTTTCACTTCATCCATCTATTGGGAAATGGGTTCATTAATCATATTTACGTGTGGACTACCGTCTCAACGAATAATAAATTTCATTTTTCAACAATACCCTTTATTAATGGTTATACTAATGGATTTATGAATATATATGATCTTTAATACATTTAAAATAATTTATAAATTCAATATTAATATAATTTAATATAACTTTCTTAATCATTGGATCAATGAAAAATGATTTTGTTTTGGTGGGTTTACCACCTACTTAAGTGATGTTATAATATTTATATAGTGAACGGTTAATTAATGTTACATATTATAAATTAAAATTAATTAAAATGTATTAAATTTGTTTTATATATTCTTTATTTATTATATTAACATTTAAATATCATAATAATATATCATCTCCTATTATTAAAAACTACCAAAACAAGTTTTTCTCCAGCTTCCTCTTCAAGAGTAGTAATTAAAACAATAATGAGATGAAAGTGGAACATTATAAATAATAATATTATTTATATTACTTAAAATGGGTAATATTGGAATTACTTACTTGTAATCATATATTAGTGACCAATGTTAAAATTACAAATAATGTGCAATACCTAATAAAAGAGTTAACACCGAAGTTAAAAAATATGCTATAAAGAACCAATATATTCCTAGTTATATTTATAAATGATGTATACAAATGGATACATAGATTAAAACATTTATTAAATATATAATTATGATTTCCATAATTTTATTACAGGATGTTAGAGTGTGATAAATTGAGAAGGGAAATAAGGTAATGGATTTTTGTCTCGAACTCCCTTTACTGAGGCGTGTTTAACTTTATACACCAATTTAATTTTATATGGTGTATATGATTCCAAATTGTTATTTTATAATTAAATATATTTTATTCATGGTATTTAAAGTCAATGTTTAATCTCTCTATCTTTCAATGGGTTTTCATTAAATGTTACTCAATTTGTAATTGTTTTCTTAACTCAAGCCCTTTTTCTCTTGACTTGTGAAATATATTATTGATTTTAATCATCCAAGTATATTTTTATTATCACTATATTTTAAATTATAGGTTTCATTTATTATCTGGGGATATTACTTCTCTCCTTTAATATCCTCCCCTTTGATGAAATTATTCCTCAAATAAAGGAACAATGTTGATAAGAATAACTCATATAATTTTTAAAGGGTATTGTTCTTCTAAGTCCAAGTTCTACCTATTGAAAGTGTGATCTAAAAACCAAATATGATTCATATTATGTGACTATAATGTCTCCTTTAAACACTTTTCAAATGGGAGTTCTATTTTACTTTTAACGAGCTGAGTTTCATAAAATATTTTTATAGGATTTTTAATGTTTTTAACATGGATAATTTTCAAAAAATGTTTTAATTTAAAGTAATGTTATAAATGTTTTAAAAATCATTCTAAAAATATTTTTTTATAGTTATTTTTAAAAAAATTACTTTATTCAAGAAAATAAAAATTAAATATTATTAACACTTACCACATGGGTCATTTTTTATGGAAGGAATCACTTTTACACGTTTCCAAGTGAATGTATCTTTCTACCAACTTTTTTATTTTCTAGGAGACTTAATCTCTATGATATAATATATTAAAAAATATATTCTTATTTTAATGTATTAAGAAAATATTCCTTTTCATTTTCATTGAATGTAAAATTTAAATTTACATCTTCAAATAAAATTTGTTAATGATTCTAAGAGTTTTATTCATATCATTCATATAATTGATCAATGGTATTCTTTAAATGATTCCATCCAACTTATTTACCAGTATGGATTATGATATTATCTTTTAAATATATGGTTTGATAAATATATACTTTTTTCTTTCATAATTATACATTTGTATTGGTATGATTTTCAACCAATTCTTTTCTTTTGTGAATGCCTTATGATCTATTGCTTGATTAAAAATCGATTGATTTGGGGAATCATTGTCAAAATCATATATCAATTTCCTATACAATGTAAATAAAAGATTCATAGTCATATTTTTTGAGTGGTATTTACCAATAAGGATACATAAATTCATTGGAACTTTTTTACCTTCCATGGGTGTATAATGTTGTGTTTATTGATAAAATCATGAATGCTTCACTTGGGAACCACTTGAAAATTGTTTAAAACCCAATTTATTTCTTTAAGTATGTATGATATTTTGAATGAAACAATTTGATGTAAATATAGATGATTTTAATTTATTTTTTGGGTGGGGATCTAATTATATATCCATTCAATGCGTTGGGAAATATTTTTTCCTTATAAGATATCACGGTGCATGGGTGGTGAGCCTAGGCCACTACGGTGTGTGGGAAATTAGCCTATGCAACTATGTTATGTTAATGATTATTGGAAACCGAAATTATTCTTATTATTTAACTCTTATTTTTTTCCACAATACTCGGATTCCATGATCCTATAATATTTTTTCGTTTATTCTATACTCTTATGTTATCATTTCTCATATCTTGATTACATTCCCTCCATGAAAATGGTCAAGGAAAAAAGATACTACATCCTTAATATAAAATATATTGGGAGAAAAAAACATGGGAATGTATTAAAAGAACTAAAAAATTATTTATGTGTGGAATAATTGGATATAAATAATTTATATACCAAGGGAAAATGAATCATTATGTTAAATAAAAAGAGAAAATATATTTTTCTACTACTTTTACTTATGATATTAATATAGAAATTTAATTTCAAATTTTATATTAAGTCATGTCTATCTTTTTTGATATACTTAATTAATTAATTTTTAAAAAATTATGAGGACACAATTTATTTGAGAAGGGGAGAATATGACATCCCAATATTTTTGTGTATATATTTTCCTTTATATAATTTTTAGGGTGATATCTTTCTTTACCTAGACTAAAGCGAAGGTCAGGATTGACTAGTAAATTTAAATAATCATATTTAAAATATCATTATGATACCTTATAAGATATATGTCTAGAAATAATTTAATTAAATTATAAAATTTGTATGAAATAATTTTAAAAACATATAATGTTAAAGATTGTTATATTTAAATAAAAGATGTTTATCTTTATATTTTTTTATTTTTTATTAAAAATTAAATATGTAATTTATATAAATTTAATTCGATAAAATTATACTCATATTTGAAATTATAATACTAAAAGCATGTTGCTATGAATTTTTGGGATATTTATTGAATACTTAATTTTTTGGTGAATAGTGGAAAATACCAGGTTTGGCTAATTTTATCACTAATTACTATATTTTCATAACATAATAATGAGTGAAATATTTATGAAATAATTTTTATATAAATTTATATATTTTTATTAATTATATATAATATTTCATGTTTACAAAACCCAAATTAACATTTTTGAACATAGTCCGGGTTTTAGAATAAATGTTGTTTTTGATATGTTATATATTTTAAATTAAACATAAATTAACCCTTATTTAGAAAATTAATTTTAATATATGGAGGTTAAAATTTTATTCCAATTTCCAATTTTTTGTGGGAATTCTTCTCATATATTTTTGATAATAAATTATTCACCATAACTAATATTATATTAAGACATATTTGTGTTTAAGATAGTAATCTAATGTGGCACGAATTTACATAACTATAAATTACCTATAGACCTTTTAGACGTTTTTTTAGGATTTAAAGTCTTAAATAAATTTATTTCCAACCTTACCTCATCTAACTCACCTAACTTCCTCACTTTTATATTCCTTCCACTTACTTAACATCTTTTTCCATGGAATGTTCCCTTTTTCTTCTCTTATAAATTGGCCCACTTTCACCCATTCTATTCGCACCATTTCCAATGAGTTAATTGGTGAAAATTTTAACATTTTTTATGATTTTAATAATATTCCTTGAATAATAACATTTTTTATCTTTAATTATCCTATTCTATTTATTTCAAAAGATAATTC
This sequence comes from Viscum album, assembly GCA_963277665.1. NCBI lineage: Eukaryota > Viridiplantae > Streptophyta > Magnoliopsida > Santalales > Viscaceae > Viscum > Viscum album. The sequence continues at coordinate 1,106,404,016 of OY728126.1, forward strand.
CTAGGAAAATTAATGTTCCCGACATGAGTCTTACTCTCATTTATTTATAATTTTCCCCTTATAATATTACCTAAAAATGTAAATATAATTAATTATTTATAATATAAATTCTTTAATGTCATAATATTAATTATATAATAATTATTCACTCATTTCATATCATCTATTAAGAAAAACAAAATCATCAATTGTGTGTATGTGCAGACTATCGCCTCCAAAATGCGATAAAGTTAATCTTTTATAAATACATCATTTGGGTGGTATAAAGGATATAATTAATGAGTAATCGTTTTTTTATTTAACATAAAAAATTTAAAAATTATCACATTTTATATTTACATTCATTCCATTTATTCATTAAGGAATGAGATATTTAATAATGTGTATGTTTGGACTACCACCTCCTTGAACAATGTGTCTTATTTCTCTTAACCAACTAACCTGTATGGACCTAAATATGTAATTAATATACTAATATATGTTATGTAACAATATTATAATTCCTAAATATAAACATTTCATATGCCTTTACTCTGTCTGTCTATTGGGAAAAGGGTTCATTAATCATGCGTTTATACATACTACTGCCTCCCCGAATGGTAAATTTAATTTGTCTACACCAACCATCATTAGTGGTTACAAGTATGGATTTATTAACATATATTATATATATTAAATTTAAAATCTTCTTTAAATTTTATTTTAAAATTATGTAATATAAATTTCTTACTTATTCGATCATTACGACAAATTTTTGATTTGGTCAGTTTACCGCCTACTTAAGTGATGTTGTAATATTTATATAGTGAATGATTAATTAATTTTTCATAATATTAATGAAATATAAAAATTATTTTTTAAATATTTTTCAATTTTTATGAATTTATCATATCAATATCTAAACACATTAATAACATATCATCTGCACTCATTAAAAACTATTGAAAAAAGTTTTTCTTTGGTGTCACCTTCAAGAGTCGTAATTAAAAATCTCATGGGATGATGGTGGAAAATTATAAATAATCATGGAATATATATTATATAATCATATGTAAAATAATAATTATGTACTTAGTATAAAAGTTTTTGGATCAACATTATCATTAAAAATCATGTGGAAGACAATTAAAATATTTAATATCTGATGTTAAAAATAAGCTATAACGAACCACTATATTCATAGTAAATACTAATAAATTAAGTATATAAAAGATTAATAGATATGAATAAGGTTTTAAAAAATATTATTAGGATATTTACAGTTTATTATATTAAGTTATAGTGTGATCAACTATGTGATGAATTAACGTAAGGGATGTTTATATAAAACTGTTACTTCCCGACCCAGGTGCCACACACCAATGCCTTGAGCTAGTCTGTTACATGAACTCAGTAATGCCTTCCTATATTCCAAAGGTTGAAGACTAGAAACTAGGGTCAATATAAACCATGGGAAGACTATACCTATTTTATAAAAGTAAAAAAAATAAAAAAATAAGAATAACTATATTTTATAACTAATTAACCAGACAATACCAATATCACATGATAACCAAATCAAGAATACAATAACCAAACCAAAATAGTATATATGTCATGCCTAGTATGTGTTTTGTACCAAATGAAAAACCTAAAATTAATAAGCTGAAAAACATCAAGTGAGTCCCAACACAGGGTTAGGTTCCCTCATCCATGCTCTATCCTGACTCAACCATCTAACATGTGACACTTTCACTTAACTTGTCCAGAAACCATGAAATATATTCAGGCCCCAATTAGGAATCTTGAGTTAGGAGTGAGTAAAACACAGTTGGCCACCAACAATGGATTTTAAAACAATATCCATTCAATAATAATGTATTCAGTTGTATAAAGAATAAGCTATGATTCATAATTAAACAATTATCACGTTTTCAATTATTCTTTAATTAACCACTTAAACTATCGGGTTCCCGAGGACACCCAATTCTCCATACTGGCTTCAGCCCGTGATATATTCTAAACCATGTCATGATAGCAGGGTTATTATTTATCATTCCATTAAATCATATCAAAACCACTTAGAACCACAGTCCAATGCTAATGCATGGATGTAGAACACCATCTCTAACACCCCGTGGGTATTTGGAGCCTCAGTCCATTTCCCACACCATAATTTCACATGGTTATTTTAAGCCTCATTCCATGTCCCATAATCATATCTCAAAATATTTATTACTATGGGATTTTGATACAACATACAATTTCCCACACAAATTTATCCATAAATTCATCACTATGGTATTTTGATACAGCATACTGTGTCCCAAGCATTTATATAAATATATCACAATACCAAATATATATAAATATCACATATATCACATAAATCAAGGATAATAAGCATTAAACTTATTATCACATTCCACAACCAAAGAAATATTTAATTAATTAAACAACTAATTAAATCAATTCAATGAATTTTATAATCACAATAATTCGCATTAATTTATTTAAGAATTAATTATTCCTATTAAATAAATTTTAAAATCACCAAAATTCCCAATATTTAATTAAATAATTAATTATTTGAATTCAAAAATCTCAATATCCCATAAATAATTCAATAATTAATGATTCTAATTCAATCAATTTCATAATCACAAAAATTTCCATTAATTAATTCAATAATTAATTTATACAATTTAAAATTTCCAATATCACATAATTAATTCAACAATTATTTATTAAAATTCAATAAATTTCATAGTCACAACAATTCCAATTAATTAATTAATAAAAAAAATTAATTAATTCAATTTAATAAATTCAATTTCTAATAATCCAAGAGAAATTATATAATTACATACACATAATTGAAATCAAGATGTTGGGATTTGGATAATAGACCACTTATAAGCCTTTGTTTGGATTTATGCAGGTTGTGCATCAACATATGGAGCACCCCATTATTTAAGTCTTTGGCACTACAGGACATATCCAGAAACATTATCATTTGATATGGTAAATAGATTAAATGGTAGCCTCTATAAACAAGGATCAAACAGAACAGTGTCAGTTCTTGCTTTTTAGGTTCTCTACAAGGTGGTGGGGTGGTCAGAGACTCGAGAGGCTCGATTGTGGCTGTGTTCTCATCCTAATTTTGGAATTTTGATTCACTCTAAGAAGAATCTCATGTATTTCTTTCATGTATTCATATTTTCAACTAGATTTGTATCCCTATTGTAGAGGATGAGACTGATTCACTAGCAGTTTAAAATGATTTATTAGGTAGAAATATTGTTCCTTGGTCTATTGAATATACGATTAGAAGATGCAAGCATCTTGTAAACAATGACATGAGGTTTCTTAAAACTTGGAGTGAGGGAAATGTTTTAGAGGACATTATATCTTCGAAAGCGGATCCAAATATTAGGGTTATGACCTTTTCCAGCCAATGATGTTTTCCTCCATAGGGTATTGAATTTGTTTGGGCTGATGCCCTATGGTTTCATTTATTCCGACCCCCATAGATTCTTCATGTAAGAGTTTTTTCCTTACTTATTATAAGAAAATAAAAAAGAATTTTGTGTGAATAATAGGCCACATACGTCAAGCTTGGTGATGAAAACATGCAAATTGAAATCCCCAATTTGAAATGGATAAGTCAAACCCACAGTGAAGAAAGAGATCTTGAATAAAATCATTGAAACATGATCAAATGGATTAATATCCATAAAACCAAGATATAAATCTAAGACCTTTGTAAACAATTAATAAAAAACTATCTTTTATCTGGAATGAGGATTGGGAGTGAGAGATACATAATCGGGAAGAAACCACATTTCTTGGGAGGTGCATATCTTCAATCTGGTATTTGAATCGTCAAGAATGGAGGTAGGAATGGCATGGAATCCATCTGGGACCCTCAAACACAAGAGAAAAAATTTAGGTTTGAGCTAGGGCCGATTTAGGGTTAATATTGGGGGTTTGGGAATTTTTAAATCAATTTTCAGGATAATTAAAAGTGCATGCATAGTTTCTTGGGTAGGGGTGCATGGTTTTCCAAACCGTGCACCTAACTATGTGCCTATTATTTGGGTGGTGTATGGTTACTCCTAAAAGGGTTCACAATTTAAAAAACTGTGCATCAACCATGAAAACTCCACTGTCTCAAGGTTGCACAGTTTGCTGGGTTGGGAGCACGGTTTGGGAAAACCATGCACCCACTGCGCAGTGCCACTCCTCTCTCCAATTTTCTCCAATTTCACCAAAAAATCACCCCATGTTTACACCCAAACAAAAGTTAATCAAAACACGGAAAAATTAATACATGAAAACAAGCCCGAGACATCTCTAGAAATGGTTGGCATCTTTCAAAAATTCCATTCGTTGAGACATGCTTGACATTATACACAGATTTACTTTTAACCGGTGTATATGATTCCCAATGGTTATGTTATCATGAAAATTATTTTATTCATTGAATTTTAGGTTCATTTTAAAACTATTTATCATTCAATGGTTTTGATTAAAATCAAAATAATGTTGTAATTATTTTCTCGAATCAAGTCCTTTTCCCCATACGTCAGGAAATCTCTTCTTAATTTTGATCTTCCAAGTCTAATTTTTCTACCATTATCATCTCAAATGGAAGATTTAATTTTTCCATTTGGATATTAATTGTTTTATTCATATATTCACTTTCATGAAATGATTCCAAAAATAAAATAAAGACATTGAAAATAATAATTCATATACCTTCTAATCAATATTTTTTTCCATGTCCTTGAATTACCTATCAAATGTGTGATCTATAATGAAAATATGCTTCATCTCAGGTAACCTTTATATATCCCTTAACCACATTACTAATGAAACTATTATTATTCTTTTTACAATACAATTTTTATAAATGGTTTTTAATGTATTTTTAACGTTTTTCAAATTTATAGTATTCAAAAAAGGGTTTCTTTTCAAGTAATTTTATAAATGTTTTTAAAAGTAATACATAATGATTTTTTAAATTTATTTTCAACAACATTGAATGTTCCTAAAATAAATTTAAAATAATTTTTTTTTAATGATTTCCTAATGGGTCATTGTTTTAGAATGAATCTCCTATACATGTTTCCATGTGAATGTATATTTTCTCTTCCTTTGTTGTTTTCTAAGAGGCTTCCTCTCCACACTTTCCAATTTTGAAATAGGAAATTACTATTCTCATTGTTTAAAAAAAATTAAATTCTTTCAAAGGAAAAGGTAAATTCATATTTTTAAAGAAATTTTTATATGGCGTCTAAGAGTGTTCTTCATCTACATTATAAGCTTGATCAATAGTATTCTTTAAATGATATCATACAACTTCTTTATATGGATAGATTATAAAATTATTTTTTACATCTATGGTATGATCCATCACTACTTTTGGATTTGCTAATTAACCATTTGTATAAGCATGACCTACCTCTCATGCCTTTCCTCTATGAATGACCTATATTCCATTACATGATTGGAGGATGTTTACCAAGATACCCAATATATTGATTAATTTGGGAATTTTTTTTCTAAACCATAATTAGTAATAATTAATAAAAATTATTGATAATTAGTAATAATAGGTAATTATTTGTAATAATTACCAATAAAACTTAATAATTAACCATAATTAGTAATAATTAACATTATATAACAATAATTATTAATAATTACAAATAATTAGTAATAATTACTAACAATTAAAAAAATATTAATAATTTGAAATAATTACCAATAATTAGTAAAAATTACGAGAAATTACCAAAAAAATAGTAATTATTATTAATAATTAGAAATAATAAATGGAAATTAATAAAACTTAAAAATAAATGCCAATAATTAATAACAATTAAAAATAATAACCAATAGTTTCTTTTTGTAATTTTTAATAATAAGTAATAATTAATAATAAGTAGCAATAGGTACCAATAATTGGACTTAATTACCAATAAATTTTAATAATTACCAATAACTGGTTATAATTACAAATAATTAGCAATAATTAGTAATAATGGGTGATAATTAGTAATATTACTCATAATTAGTAATAATTAATCATAAATAATAAAAATGAGTAATAATTAACCATAATCAGTAATAACTACCAATAGTAAGTAATAATTAGTAATAATTAATTAATGTTTGTAATAATTAAAAATAAATATAAATGATTAGTAATAATTAATGAAAATTAGTCATAATTTGAAATAATTAATAATGTTTTATGGTAAGTAATAATAATTCATAATAATTAGAAATGAAATGAAAAAATTGCAAAAATAGTAATAATTATCAATAATTGGTAATAACTACCAATAATTATTATTAATAATAATTAATTTTAATACTATTTTTTTACAAATAATTAGCAATAACCACCAATAATTAGTGATAACTACCAATCATTTTCAAAAAATAAAAATGACAACATATAATTTCTAATAAATAACAAATATGGAAAATAATTAAAAATAATTATTAATAATTATAATTGATTAATAATAAATAGTAATAATTGAAAAAAAAATTCATTAATTTCTAATATTATGTAAAAATTAGTAATAATTAACAAAAAATATCAATAGCTAGTAATAATTAATAATTATTACCTATATATACCAATAATTAGTAATAATTTGTAATAATAAATAAATATTACCAATAATTTGTAATAATTAATTATAATTACCAATAAATGTAGATAATTAACAATAATTACCATTAAATATCAATAATTAATTTCGAATAATTTCTAATAATTATCTATAATTTCCAATAATTACGAATAATTTTTGATAATTGTAATAATTTGTCAAAATTAATGGTAATTGGTGATAATTTCATATAATTAGTAATATTTACCGATAAATGGTAATAATTACTAATAAAAAATAATAATCAGTAATAGATGTTAATAATTAGTAGAAATTACGGATAAGTAGTGATAATTAGTAATTATTTGTAATAGTTTCTGATAATTAGTAGTAATTTATAATAATTATTAATCATTACTTCGATTCAATATTATTTTTTAGTTAGTAAAAATTTATGATATTTTTATATAATTACCAATAATTATCAATTTTTAGTAATAGTTTCGAGTAATTTTTAATATTTTGATTTTTGATTCTTTTATCGGATCATCACTTCCATCTATCTAATGATTCATAAGATATATTTTTATTTTCTATTTTTTAGGGAAATATAGTGTAATGAAGTAGACAGTAATTTTTATTATATGTTTGTGATTTAATAAATCGTCACAGAAAATACAAAAGGTTCTTTTATAAATCATGTATATACTGAGGGTGTTGGAATTTTTTTATCATTGGAATCATCAATAAAAAAATTTGTTTCAGAAGGGTAAATTATTTTTCCATTTAAGAAATGTGATATGAGGATATTTGAAGCATTTGACAGTATTGGGGTTCATCTATTGCATTTTAGTTTTCAGAACCAATATGATATTTTGTATAAACATATTGAATTAAATTCATTATAAGACACAAATTATGTGGTTCTAGAGTCATCATGGTTTCAAATATTAGTATAGGATTTTTGTTGAATATTTTTGACAAATAGAATCATTTAATTATTATTCAACTCACAATTTTAGAACATCCCAAAATTTTTAGTTATTTCACTCTTATAAGGATATATTATATCTCATTTGTGAGATAACTGAATTTCAAGTTGTTTTTATATTTATGGATATTAAATCAGAAAATTGAATGTCAAATATTTATTTTGATAAAATATTTTTTTTAGAAAAGTCATTGTTACCTAAGGGAAATTTGATGCCTACAAATTTCATGGAACGTGGGAGGGTTGCCTATAATTTGGCTATTGATGATCAAAATACCCATGTATTTTCAATTTATTCCTTCCAATATTATGGTAAAATAAGTTGTTAGTTAATTTAACTAAATGTGGTCAATTGAGGTATAAAATGGCACAAAAAGAGGATTCTTGATTTTTTTCCCATTAAACAGTCGAGATATTACCCTGTTATAGCTTGATTGTAGTGTTTATTTATTCCTTATAACATAGTTCTATTGATGAAATAGAAAAAATCCAATATTTCCATCAGTAAAATCTTAAATCACACTTGTAATGGTGATTCAAGGAATCATTTTGATCCAATGAATACAAGTTTTTCTTTAGAATCTCTAAAAATGTAATTAAGTATTCATATTAATGGTTTCTATCCATTTGGTTCTTATGGTATTCAATTTTCTATTTCGCATGTTTTTATGAATTTAAGAAACTTAACTCATTGGATGTTGAGTAATAAACCATATATCTCTATGATATTTCTAATTATACAAAATCTAAAAATAAATATTGATGTTTATTTGAAGACATTAATGGATTAGTTAAATTTATTGAGGATTAATGGTGTTATTATATATGATGTTGTTGGAAAAGAGAATTTCATAATAAAATCTCCATTAATGTGTAAAATTTGTAGATTTATAGCATATGATAAGTTTTCAGAATGGAGTATATATCGCCAAAATCATGTCTATACTATATATATTAAAGAAAATCAGTTATGCTTGTCAATAGAAGAAACATTTTTTCCTATTACTGTATATTTTTTCATATGGGTTATCCTTTCTGAAGAAAAGAAATACAATTTTATAAAAGCTACAATTAAAATAGATGTACCTCTAGTAATGATATAAATTTTTTTATTTAAATTCTATTTTCTCTTCATTACCACTAATTACCACTGAACTGAATATAAACCAATAAAAAATAGAAATCTTTACGAATGATGAAAATTGGATAATAAGAGTATTTTTTGTGTCTTTTTTTATTTTTTGGATTTTTTGGTTCATAACATGTAAACGTCATGCATATTTATAAATTTTTTTTGATAATCTATTTTATATTGTTTTGGGAACTATTGGTAATATTAAAGTTAATGTAATGGAATGATTAGATCTTTCCTAAATATAAAGGCATCCAAAATATGAGTGATTCTTAAAAGGATAAATCAAAGATGTTAATGAAGGAAAAAGAAGATTATATAATTTCGAATGAAAATCATTTATTATACTTTCAGTGGATTTTAGATTTGAGGTTACCAGATGATTATGATTCCAATTTTGCTTGATCTGTCAAAAATAGTTATATTGTTGGATTAATAAGTCATTATTTTCATGTTCTAATGGATATACTATTACTCATTATCCTTAGAGGTTTTTTAAATTATTCATGTTGGGATGTACTAAAAGAAATATCATATTTTTTTGAGAAATTTTTTGCATTGATAACAGAATATGAAGAATTAATTTGGTTAAAACAATGTCTTGATTAAATTTTATTTAAATAATTTATTTTCTATCTTTTTTATTTAACGGAACATTTAATATTACATTTTCCACATGAAACAAATTTTTTTGGACTGATATAGTTACAATAGATAGACCCATATGATATTTTTATGTATAAATTATTTAAAATATACATAAATACAATTAGTTGATGATTAAATTGTCTGTGTATACTTTCAATTAGACAAACAAGACCACATATTGGCCTTGGGATTCAATCAGAGAAAAATCAACACAGAGGAATTTATTCAGACAATGGAATGTATGATCACACACCTTGAAGAGCTAATCAGAGAGGATCCGAAATCCTAGGTTAGTACACTGCACAGGGAGATTTATAGAGTTTCTAATTCAAGTAATCTTATCCTGGTGTTTAATCATTTTGTTTTCTCCTATAGCACATAGTGGTTTTTTTATGAACAATGGTTGACCATTTTTCCTTAAAATGTATTTTATTAAGAAAAAATTTTAATTTAGAGGTTAGTATACATTCAATAGAATATTATATTTAATTTTTAATTTTTTCAACTAGAATATCCATCAAAACATAAACGAATGGGTCATAATGAGAAAAGTTTTGATGATGCCATAAACAGTTAATTATCTATTTTTAATCATCCTGAATGGGGATTTGGTTGAGTTTAGGAATAATGGATCTTATATGATTATCAATATAATTATGATTCATATTTTTCTTTCAGTTGTGATGAAATGACACAATTAGTACAAGGATTTAAAATTTTACCAAATCATTATTATTTTTTAAATTAATTAAAAAATATTTCATTTGTATATTAAATGATAATAAAATCAAGAAATAGCTTCCATAAATTACAAAAGTATCTCTAGGTGAATTTTGGAAAGATAAATTTTCTTACTAGTTTCAAATACTGGTAAATTAAATTAATTATGGTTCAATATGTCATATAAATTTATTATTTTTTATATTTATAACTGTATTCACAATTTACAGGTATCCACCACTAAAATAATTTGATTTTAAAAGTTCTATTAGAGGTACTTTGTCAGTTCTTATAAAGATCTAACAACCAAAGTGAGGTTAAAGGTAAGGAATTATCAGCACTGATAAATTCCCCCTTTAATAGTGCTAAAAATGCACTGATAATGGGGAGATTTATAAATACAAAGTAAAGTACCGATAAAGTCCCCTTTTACTAACAATGATTTTTAAGTTATGATAAAGTAGGGAATTATTTATTTCATATATCTCTAATCCTCCATTATCAGTATTTCTCTACCCATTTATCAGTGCTTTTCACTAAATCACCAACCAACCCTTTATTAGCACTTCCCCACACCCTTTATCAGTGCTTTGTGAAATTCCATCCACTTTCTCTCACCTAGATTTGATCCTTATACCTATTCTATGGATCTCTAATTCTTTTACCACTATACCAAGATGTTTTATTGTCTATTTAATGATATATATCTTTCGTTAGATATATATATTTACATATTTTTTTATTCATGTATTTATATAAATATTTGTAAATACATCTGTAAAATATATGATTGTGTGTGTGTGTGATATATATATACTTATATTTATTTAACTATATTATATTCGTTTACATACACAAATATATAATATAAATATATATCCATTCATTATAACACACATATATTTATATACAAAAGCTATATATATTTTTGTAAGTATATATATATATATATTCATATATGTTTATAATGTAAAAAATGGGGAGATATTTTTGTAAATAAATTTTTAGAATATTAATATATATATATATATATATATATATTAGAATATACATATACATATTAATTTTTTTATTTACACACACATGTTTATATAAAATATTACTCGTGTAGGTATATATATATATATAAAGTAATGTATTTGTATAAGGTAAATAAAATAGATATTTTTTTTACTTTAAATAAAATGAATAATAATAATTTAATTTCTATATTTAAAAATATATATCCACATAATAATTTTGATATATGTATTTATACAACTGATTTATTACAAGTAAATATAAGAAAATATTTATCTATTTAATTATAAATAAAACTACATTGTGAAAAATAATAAAACTTCAAAACCATAATATTAATATGAATATAATATTTGAGAATAGATTCATTATCCACCGAAAAAATAAAATAATACCCCCCAAACATGGCAGAAATTCCCCCATATATTAAAATGTTGTGATACCCCAACTAAAAACACATTTTTTGGAGGCCTTATGTGACTTTTATCCTATAAAGTAAAGTAATCTTGGTTTCAACAATCACCAAGGAATAAATCTTATTGTAGGCTTCAATTTGATATGTGGTAGATCCCAAATAGACACCCAGATCAAAAGTAATGATCATTTGAAGTCTAAGACATGTTTTCAACTTATCATAGATTATTCATTAATTCGTTTAATTTTTATGTTATCCAATTTTTATTTAATGAATATTACTTAATAATAATTGGATAATTTTTAATTAATAATATTTTTGAATTATATTCTAAGTAATTTTCACTAAATATCTTTTATATTGACTGTAAAAGACTATTTAGACTTATCTAAAACATATTAAAAAATATTTATATTATATTTATATCACTATAAATTTATTTATATATTAATATATTATTTAAATGAAATTTGATTTTTTTTATGAAAAAACCCATTTATCTATTCTAGAAAAAGCACTATTAAATGTCCCCCTTTATCACAGCATAATTAGTAGCAATGATAAATGACCCCCCTTTATCAGCTTTTTAGTTCTTCCACTAATAAATGAGGGGATTTATCTAAAAAAATTTAGCACTGATAAAGCCAATAATTGGATAAATGTAGTGTTTTAGAAGTGATTACAACATGCACATAAATGTGATAATCAGTTATATGAATTGAGTAACCCACCATCCAAAATGGTTAAATCTTATAAGGGAGGTATGGCGGATAGTTTTCGATTTCATACATGTGCATAAGTTGAATAATAAAAAATTAATATTATTGTTTTATTTAAAGGATCACATGATGGAGAAATTAATCCGAACAATTAAGGAATGCTAGATGAAATTGTCGAATTGTGTTATCTGGGATGAAATCATGTAATAATGTTAAAATTCCTTTAGTATGATACTAATAGAGGCTTATGTTCTCATCCATTCCATGGAATAATTGACATTAAACATAAATTACTTATTGTAGTAAATAAACCATTTATATTATCTCATAAATCTTATAAAATTGATTATGAAAATACATTTATTAATTTTAAAGATTTAATCAACTGTAAGAGCATTATAAAAACGAAATATCATGAAAAATAGATTATAAAAAGTGAAGTATCTTATTTTTAAGTGTGTGTAATTGAAATGTTTCATGAAATAACTCCAAATACATCTTTTAAAGTAAGAGATAAAACTTTTAATGAGAAAACCCCCTGGTTGTAGGTAGATGGTATTGGTAATGTTAAAAGATGTAACAAATGAATTTGAAATTGCAAGAGGTGATGAAGTTGAAGATCCTTTTGAAATTTATGATTTTTACAAGGAAGATAAAGATATTAAACCATCCAATTATAATATGAGGATGATTTTTAGGAATAAAAAAAATTTAATGTTGGTTATAATCATAATTAATATATAATACCTATTTTCAATTATTTGCATAAAATATTCTGTTCATGTTCTGTATGGATGGTGATGATTTTTTTGATATGTTCCATACCCTTGATGTTCTTTTTACTCATGGTGATAATCCTAATGATGCATAATCTAATCCAAAAGATCCTTCTTGTACATCATCGACTCATATGGTTTATAGTCTAACGAGGTTGATCATTTTTGACCCTATTCTTGGGTGATTTCCACCTCTTGATTTCAATACATACATGTAGAGGTATGTTCAACTATATATATTAGTAATTTTCCATTAATTATCATCAATTATCATCAATAATCATTAATTTATTTAGGTATAATTTTTTTGATTATTTCCCTTTTTCCCCATAGTTTTTCACATATAGTTTTTGGACTAATGGTGAGATTTTACAAGATTGTTTTTCCAAACCATGGGTGATGTGGGATGATATTCCTACTTATGTAAGTCATCACATGTTTAATAATTGGATGCTGCATAAATAAATAATACTTATTCTCTAATTTATTTAATTATTAAATTTATATTATTAATTATTTGAATGTTTTATGGTATCCCATTAAAGGTGGAATGAGAGACACTATCTTGGAGTAATGGGAGATCAATCTTGATAAAAATTATCTTTAGTTTTTGAAAAATTTGAGAACGATATCCAGGGTGAATGTTGGGGCCATAGTTTTTTATCAGTCTTGCTATGGTCATCGAATAGATTAAAAATCACATCTTGTTTGGTATGGATTGTTCCTTTAATAGATAAGATATATTTTTCATAGGAGATCATCATTAGGTCAGAAGAACCAGGTGAGACAGGATTTCATGTATAGAGCTATAATTCTTACATATAGTATTCATTGATGACATAAGATAAGTAATTTTATTTATTAATTTACATATTCTTTAAATAAATTTTGTTTATTTTTATTGAAATGGTTCAGGACCCAGAAAAATGTGCTCAAAAATTTTATTAAGAAAAATATAAAAAAGATGATTAATCATTGCAAAGGGATTTAATAAAGAAATATTATGTCACACCCCAAATGTCTGGGTAGAGCAAGGATGAATGGAAATTACAGATCTGTAAGGACCACATTGAGCACATCTCCATAATCACCCATTTTTTAAAGAGATTGCATGGATGAAAATCACCTGATGGTTTGATTGATTGAGTGTGGTTTAATGACTTGCTCAATCATTCACATGCATTTTACCATTTGTTAGTCTTCCCAAGAAACTCCCACCGGTTCCTGCGTACATAATTTTGTATGGACTTACATTACAATGGAAGGCGATACTTTTGGGTTTCACACCCAACAACACTTAGGAACTCACAATTTTTGAGGGGATGGGAGGTCAGTCTCATGACTTCCTTTTAGGGGGAACTGTTTCTTACTAAGGGAATCTCTTATAAATTTATGATATATTCATCAATTCATTCCCAGACCTTTATACAAGTCTAGATACCCCTATTTCAATGAATCGAGTACGAACTTGTATCAATATGAACAATTATATGCATATCACAGGTTCTGTATCACTCTCTTATTTATTTATGATTATTTGGGTTATGGCCATGTTTGAGAACTCCAGAGTTTACTACTATCAAGGGAGGTGGTTGGTGTTTTGGCGAAGGCATGGACCCTCTATGTGGTTTTTTATGTATCATATGAAAACACGAATCAAAACTCATGTAATTTATTAGTTATAATAGAAGGTTGTGTGGTTGTCCCATCTCTGTATCTTAACGTCATGAGGTAAGAACATAAATATCGGGCTTGGACCTAGTGAGGTGACCAACATATCCTATTTTAGACAATAATTGGAGTCTAGAAATTTATATAATGAGCATTGGTATCATGAGAGATGCTATAATAGAGGCCTTTGATGGGGATGTTCATGTAATGATACCCTAGATTTTGTTGTTGTGAGTTTTTCTATTTGAGAAGCGATGAAATTTAATCAGAACTATATCCTAGTGGTGATCCAACATTAGGAAATTCTCATCATATTATTGGTACAATCATCACTAGTCTCTAAGACCATGTGAGTAACACTCTATGAGAGAAACAAGAGGTAGAATCAAATTGAACACATTACGTGAGAGGTTTTCCATTTGAGGCATACACTTTTAAGTTTCTATTTGAGGGGCATGATCAACCATCTCATGGAGGGTATGGTACGGAGCTCAGGCCTTATGAAGGAGTCCTACGAATCCTGTTTTATAACTTGAATCAGGGTTATCATAGTTCTATTCATACCAACCCTATTGATGGGTCTACAGAACTTGAGGGAATGATCATGATTAATATTAAAATGATTCCCATGTATTATCCAGTCCTCATCTGCTGATAAATGAGGAAGAGTGTTCATCCCATGAGAATTATTCGATCATAATGGGTGAAATTTCATTTACATGAGGGTACCTACAATGAAGTGGATTCCCATTAGATATTGGTACATAGAAGGGAATCCTATGTATCCTAGTTATTGCAAGAATCAAAGTTATCATAGTTCTATTGGTTGGATCTTACACATAGAAGTTTCCATATTAACCAGGGCTTACACACTATGGTTTCCATTTATCATGCTCATTCTCTATATTCTCATAGAAAAAGACAGATGATAGCCATATAGTATTTGTTTGAGACCATGACACCAATAGGGTTTCATGAGTGTTTAACTCTATCTCCTCATGCTAAATTCCCTTATAAAAGGGCTATGTAGATGAAGGTACATATCCAGGGTTCACATGGCATGTGTCCAGGTGAGTCAGTCAGACAAAGCTAAGATGCCATAAAGGGATCTAGCTGACATGTCTTGTTGGTATTCCATACATGCCAGATTGTCCACTAGACATGTCTAAGGTGTGAACCATTCATGAAAGGAACATCCAATGGTTTTTTTCCAATCAATTGACCTACCTTAAATTTCTTCACATAATGTCCACGATTCCTTCCATAACATAAACATAAATGTTTGGGTTCTTCCGCTTGAAAATGATGACATGTCAAATAAAAATATCATGATCTTGATGACATGTCAATAAGTGGTCGTGATACTGGATTAATTTGTCCAGATATTGTCTTGTGAAAATGCAGACACATCAATGGTATATTACCTAATCAATTGGTCTTGTCCTTGGGCAATCACATGATCAAGACCAACTTGTCTTTAGGCTATCACATGACATTGGGGACATGTCAAAGGGAAATCACACGATCATGTCTAAATGTCATAGAATCCCTCATATGATCAAAGTGGATTGTCTAGGGAATCTTTTCATAATAAAGGTAGAAAGATCCAAGGTGATTCACATGATTGATATGACTTTTCCCCACACTATCATATGAAAATACTGACATGTCAATGTGAAATCAGATGATTATACGAACATGTCAACAAGATACCACAAGATCATTCTAACTTGTTTAGAGTCTGTCTTGTAAAAAACATGACTTGTTCACAGTCTCATAAGGACATCTCTAGATCTGGTGACCACATGACCTTAAACTATTCACACGGTGGGGTCCCTAGACACGTTTAGGATATTGTGTTAGTTCAAATGTTGTAGGTGCATGCCCAAAGGGATCATGAACTAAATATGTATGAATAACCATTTTCTTAGGCATAGGGATGCATGGATATGGAAGGGTCTTCCCAAGAGTTCTCCTGTAAGTCAAGTCCATATACATTTTAGGGAATGTCTTCATAAAGGAGTTTAATGATGCTCCATCATTCATGCAACTGGCATGACCTTAAAGAGGTCCGGGGTTATTCCAAAAAGGTGAGGGTTTTTTTTTATTTTATTTTCTTTGTATCGATAGGTATATTCATTAAATTTCATAATGTCCAAACAAATGTGATCCACATTCCCTTCATGGGGTCTTGTGATGGGTTTTGTGCTCATGTTCGGGTGATGCACATCAAATGGGAAGCGTGCATGGGTGAGGGTAGACACTGCATTGTGAGGGGGAGTGAATGGAATATGGGGGGTCGCATGTCCTCAAAACTGAACTACAAGGCTGAGTAGGGGACATTGTGAGATAGAGGGTATTGCTCTTTATCTTCAAATGAGAAATTGGTTCTTTCCCAAACATCACCCATACATGGTACATCGCACAATCTCCCAGGGATTATGTGAGGGACTTTATAGACATGCGCTGAGGCTGCCCATTGGTGCCACATACATAGAAAATGGCCGTAAATGATGACTTTTGACTAATTTTCATGCATGGGGTTCACACTCTTTGTGTCTCCATCATATGACCAGGGCACCCTATGGTGTTTTTTCACTACATCTATTACTTTTGAAGTTGTTTTTGAGAATCACAAGACTAAGGGTTGACACCCTATTTTATAAGGAATGCGCATGGTATTATCTCGCTATGCAATTGTGTAAACTTACGAGGATAACACAATGTGTTATTGTGATGACATACTATGATAGATTTTCATAGGAGGGGCCTCTTGATTACCTGGAGAAGATCTCCTAAGACGGAGGTCGCCAACCCTGTTTTTGTACAATTATCCTTCACTGCTCCCTCTCCTCTTTGCGTGTGTGTTTTTTTAAAGGGAGAGAGGTTTTATATAGGTGAGTTTAGTTAGAAGTTGATGCCATGTTTTTCAGGTAGAACGCCATGTGCACCAGTTCAGGAAGTAAAGACTTTTGCTGATCAACATCACACGGTCATAAGATGGCTTCACTTGATCTTCACCTATTTTGTTTTATTCTATGATGCCACATGATCTAATAAATCTAATTTAATTTAGATAAAAACATGCAGAAGGTTAAAGGTTCATCCGATCATAAACATCTTGTGATGATCCAAGGGATTGTCTTCAATTTGATCATGTGATCAAATTATGATCACATGATGGATTCCCCCTTTGGCGGGAGTTCTTGCAACATGCCTCATTCTTGCGATTGGAGTCTTTCGTAATGGATTGGTGGAGATGGCTAGCCATGGTGATCATCAAGTGATCATGTGAGCGACAATGATTTTCATATCTATGTCGAACCAGCTGCGTGAGAGTGTAGACCAGCGAGAGATTAAGAGTTTTTTTTAAATTCATTAAAAAGAAAATTAAAAACCCCCAGGTTAATTTTTTTAAAGTACTCTCTAAATCTAGAAGCACAGCTGCCACATTTCTTCTAAAACAACAAAAAAATTAATATTTATTATTTATTATATTTTAAAATTATTTATTTTGTTTTTTTATACATATATATAAACACAATTTTTCAGAAAAATTTATCTGCTATTTAAAATCCAGAAGTAATGCCATTACAATATTCTGTATTCTGAAAAAAGTTTTCACCCATGACTCCCTTTCATAAGAGGGCTTACCCTGGAAGTCATCTTCTATATCTGATGTGGGATTCTCGTTTTCCCTTTTCTCTGCAGAACATTCTCCATTTCTGATGTGGGATTCTATTTCAATTCCGTGAATTTGAAAGACTATAAAATATAAAATATTGGACCAATATAAATGGAATATAAAACACGAATTAAACATATACGAAATAGTTTAAAAAAAAATAAATTCCAAAAAATGTTGATGGAAAATAATTTATAGGGTTTCAAAGTCACCTACTTGAAACTTAAAAATGTTTCATGTATGTGAATTTAAAAGCCTATAAAATATAAACTAAAAGACCAACATAAATGGAACTTAATAAATGGATTAAAAATTTAACAAATAGTTGAAAATAAAATGAATTTTGTAAAAAATTTTGATGGAAAAATAATTTGTAAGTGTTCAAATACACCTATATGAAACTTAAAAATATTTAAAGCATTTGACATTGAAATGCTATGAAATATAAATTATAAGACCAATATAAATGAAAAATAAAACATGGATTATGAATATAACAAATAGTTTAAAATAAAAAAAAACTTTTTAAAAAATGTTCATGAAAAATAATTTTTTAGATTTTAAAACCACCTACATGAAACTTAAAAATGATTCATGTATGTGGCTTTGAAAGACAACAATTTAAACTATAAGACCAATATAATTTAATGTTAAAACAAAGAATAATCATATAATAAATTACAAAATTATTTAATTAATATTTTTAATAATTAATTATATAATAATTAATTAGTTCATTAGTAAATTTTAATAATTAATTATATAATAATTAACTAATTAATCAGAAATATAATTATTAATTATATAATACTTAATTAGTTAATTAGTAATATAATTATAAATAATATTTATTCAATATAATTAATAATTAGTAATTATTAAAAATTATTATATAATAATTAATTAGTTAATTAGTAATATAATTAATAATTATATAATAGTTAATTAGTTAACTAGTAATATAATTATAAATTATAATTATTCATTATAATTATTAATTAAAATTACTAATTACTAATTATTAATTATTAATTATTAATTATTAATTATTAATTAGTTAATTATTAATTAGTTAATTAGTAATATAAATATTAATTATATAACTATTAATTGTATAATAAATAGTTAGTTAATTAGTAATTATTAATAATTAATTATATAATAACTAATTAGTTAATTAGTGATATAATTAGTTAATTTGTAATATAAATATTAATTATTTAACAATTAATTAGTTACATAGTAATATAATTATTAATTAAATAATCATTAATTATTGAATTAGAAATATAATTTTTAATTATAAATTTTATAATTATTTAATTAGTAATTATTAATCATTAATTATATAATAACTAATTAGTTAATTAGTAATATAATTATTAATTACTTAATAATTAATTAGTAACTTTGTAATATAATTATAAATTATATAATAATTAATTAGTTAATTAGTAATATAATTATTAATTATATAATTAGTAATTAGTTAATTAGTAATTATTAATCATTAATTATATAATAATTAATTAGTTAATTTGTAATATAATTATTAATTATATAATATGTAATTAGTCAATTTTTTGAGAAAGATAGAGTCGAGACCCATTTTATAATTAGTTAATTAGTAATATAATTATAAATTATTATTATTCATTATAAATATTAATTTGTATTTATTAAAAAATATTATATAATAATTAATTAGTTAATATGAAATATAATTTTAAATTATATAATATTTAATTAGTTAATTAGTAATATAATTATTCACTATAATTATTAATGAGTAATTATTAAAAATTATTATATAATAAGTAATTTTTTAATTAATAATATAAATATTTTTTATAATTATTCATTATAATTATTCACTATAATTTTTCATTATAATTATTAATTATTAATTATTAATTATTAATTATTTATTTTTTATTATTTATTATCTATTATTAATTAGTTAATTAGTAATATAGTTATTAATTATATAATTATTAATTATAAATAAATAATTATTAATTACTTAATAATTAATTATTTAATTAGTAATATAATTATTAATTATATAATAATTATTTAGTTATTCAGTAATATAATTACTTATTATATAATTAGTAATTAGTTAATTAGTAATTATTAACATTAATTATATAATAATTAATAAGTTAATTAGTAATATAATTATTAATTATAAAATAATTAATTAGTTAATTTTTTTGAGAAATATTGAGCCGAGGCCCTTTTTATAATTTGTTAATTAGTAATATAATTATAAATTATAATTATTCTTTGTAGTTATTTATTATTATTTATTAAAAAGTATTATATAATAACTAATTATATAATAGTTAATTATTTAGATAGTAATATAGTTATAAATTACAATTTTTATTATAATTATTTAATTGTAATTATTAAAAAACATTATATAATAATTAATTAGATAATTACTATATAATTAATTATTAACAATTACTAATTAACTAATTAATTATTATATAATTAATTATTAATAATATTAACTAAATAATTTTATCACCCCCTGGTTTGAGGAATGTAGCCCTTTTTTATGCCTTTTGATGTGTTTAAAGTGCAAGAGATGAGTTGGGAAGAGGTTGGGAGAGTTTGGAATGGGTTTGAAGGAGTTTGAGGACTTTTCTTGGGCGCATGGTTTGAGCACGGTTATGGGAAACCGTGTGGGTCCTCCAGGAAACCGTGCAGGGGGAGGCGGTAGGCTTCGCACGGCCTACACTCAGTTTTACAAGTCATGAAAGGCACCCATGTAGAAGCTTTCTCTCGAGGCAGTAGCGTGTGCACGGTTAGCGCACGGTTTTCCAAATCGTGCAGACTAACCGTCCGACCACTTAATGTTGGGGTTTCTATGTTTGTGATCCCTTGGTCTTTACCTAAATCACTCCAATCTTCCTCCCACTAGAGCCTCACTCAGTGTTTTCGGTTCTCAGGGGTTTGAAGGGTTCTCTTACTTGGTTTGGAAGCATTTCAAAGGGGTTTCAAGGTGGATTGAATGTAGTTTCTCCCAGGTAAGTCTCTCCCCTAGGTTTCCTTGTGTTTTCCTCTAGATCTACATCCCTCTCTTTCTTCGTTTTCTAGATCTACACTTGTTGTGTATATATCTAGGGTTTGGGTTTCCTTGGATGATGATTTTAAGGCTTATAAATGTTAGGGAAGGGGATCTAGAGAGGTTTCGATGGTGCGTTCGCTAGATTGTAGGTGTGATTACTCGTGGGTCGATTTCTCAAGAACCCTAAAGGTATGTGGCTTCTCTCGTGACTCCACTTGGTTAGAGATAGTGGTTTATTGTTACAATTAATTTGTTTGGCTGCAAATTAATTGTGTATTGATGTGTGAAGTTAGTTGGAAATCCATTTGGGGATTTTGGAAAAAAGTGGTTTTTATGGTGAAATGCTATTGTTGTGGATTTTAAAATGGGATGCTATGGTTGATTTGTGAAAGTGATTGATTGAAATGGTTTTCAATAAAGAGGTTTTTATTAAAAGTGGTTTGGCATGGAAAATGATTTTCAATAAATGGGCGATTTATTGAAGTGAATTGATATGCAATGGAATTCGTTGATTGCATGTTGTTGTGACCTTGGCGGGTCATATGCTTGTTTATGGATTGGTGGTAATGTTGTGTGAATGTGGCAAGAAGAACCACTATAAAAAAGGATGGATAGTGGGCAGAAGGGCCACCATCAAAGGATAAGTGGACGATAAGTACCACTAGGTGTGATTGGGTGAACCATTTGGACGGAAGCTCCACCATTAGATTTTTTTGGTTGTTTGTTGGGAATTACTTTGTAAGATGTAAAGTGTGGTGTTAATGTGTAAATGATTAAATTAATTGTGGCATGTTTGTTTGGATGTCCCTTGATTGTTTGGTTTGGGTGAGATGGCTTCGTAAGGGTGTATTTGGCTTATGGTAATGGTTCCACTTGTTATTATTTTATATAAACTGTTTTATATAAATGTGCTAATGTTTTTATCCTACTGGCATGTGTAGGGAAGTCATTTGGGAAAATCTTACTGAGTTTTATTACTCACCCCTTACTTTTTCACATTGGTGTCTTTTCAGATGTTGGGTATCGTGACGTGGGCAAAGGTAAGGAATCACCCTCCTTTAGTGGTGCATTGTGATGTCTGAGTGGAGTTTGTAGCATAGAGCTTGGTGTGGAGCCATGGAGTGTGACTTGGCTTATTTTGGGTCTATTGTCAATTTTTCCACATAGTACTCTGATTTGGTATTGGTTGTACTGGTTTGGAGTTGTGTTGTGGAACAACTTGGTTGTCCTTTAAGAATACATGCTTGAATTTTTTGGTTGAGATGCATCATATCGTGATTGATAGTGGATGGTTCGGTTGGTATTTTCTTAAGTGAAAATCATTCCCCAATTTGTTCTCGAAGCCCTCGGAATTTATTTCCAGCCTTTGGCGCCTTGGGAACGTCGCTTAAGGGCAAGTAACCCTCATAGCCTCCTCAAGCCAATGAGGTAAGGGTGAGGTGTTACAAGTGGTATCAGTTTGTTCAGTCCTTATCTTTCAAGTGAGAGCAGTTTTTCGGTCTCTTTGGTGCCTTGGTTTTGGAGTTAATATTTGTTGTGGTATATTTCTAGAGTTGGGATGGTAAAAAGGCATAGGAATGTCAGAACATGGAATGTATAGCATAAAAGGACACAACTAACCCTAATATGCTGAAATTCAAGTCACTAGGGAGTTGGGTACATAATTGTTTTGGAGAAACTTATAAGCATTGGATATCACATTGTCGTGTGTGTAGCCAATGAGATTAGCATGACATGCATGGTAGAAATGACTTCCCACTAGGATTCATATTTCATTGATGTATAATGATTTATGGTGTGATATGAAAGTGTGAATTATAATGTGAATAAATTTGGTATTTTGAAAATGGTTTGGTTTTCAAAATGGTGAAACCAGGAAAATGTGAACTTGTGGAAAGCCTTGTGGTAATAGTGTTGTGTAATGTGTTTAGAAATGTGAATTCTTGATGTCTATGGAAGTGAGACTCATGGTTTTTTGATTTCTGTTTGTAGAAATGGCACCAGGTAGGCGTCGTAGAGACCAACCAGAAGAGGCTGCTAAGAATGTGGTAGCACCTGACCCTCAGGTGAACCGGCACTTAGTGCAAAGCATAGTGCAATCATTTCAAGCTATGGAAAGTGGAAATAAAATGGATGAACCATGGAATGTGGATCATGCGGTTCAGTTTCAAAATCATAATCCACCCATCATCAGTGGTGATTTAGAGCCGGAGAGGGAAGAAGCATGGTTGAATATAATGAACATGATTTTTGAATTCTTGGGAACACTGGTAGAGTTAAAAGTGATGTTGGCCATGTATATGTTGGCAGATCATTCCCTTCAATGGTGTGAGTTGGTAGTCCAAGCGGGGACAGACTAGGGTGTGACGTGGGAAGGCTTTGAGGAATTTTTTAATAAACAATTATACCCACATACGTTCATAATTCAGCATATGGCTGATTTATTCAGTTTGAAGCAAGAGCTTATGTCTGTGATAGAGTATTCAGCTATGTTTATGAACTTAGTGTGGTTTTCACGTGAGGTGGCGGGTAGCACGTCATTGAAGGAAAGGATCTTTAAAGCGGGGTTAAGGCAAGAAATCATTTCAAAGATAGCAGTACTATGTATAGATGATTACACAAAGATGGTGAATAGAGCCTTAGTGGATGAGCAGGATCTATTGGCTGCTCCGGGCGGAGGAAGCATGGTGGTTCCCATGGGTAATAGTGGGAACTCAAATGATGGGTTCAAGCAGATGAGGGACACTTATTCCCAGGTTGGGAGTATGGCACATAATCCGACGTCAGGATCAGTGAATCTTCCGCGGAATCCCTAGAACAATCTAGGATGTTTTCAGTGTGGTTAGATGAGCCACATCAAGCGAGATTGTATGGAACAACCTCAAGCATGTAATAATTGTATGCAGATGAGGAATCTGCAGCATTATTGTCAGAATGCTTCGAGGTCGGGTGCACGTGATACTCCTCAAGGATCGCAGACGTCATATGCTTTGACAGTATGGGGATAGTAGTATACCCCTCGGAAGCAGAGTAATGTGGGTCATGGTGATTCTCAGAATACAATGATGCCTCAGCAGGTCAATAAAGAGTAGAGCATGGAAGGAAAACATGTGTTTGGAGCTGAGCAAGTTTTGGTGGATGATTAGTCGGGAATATCCACAGTGCGAGGTAATATTCTTTTTAATTCTACCTTGATGCAAGTGTTGTTTGATACGGGTGCTTCACACTCTTTTATTATTGCTCATGTGGTTGATTTGTTGGGTTTAAAGGTAGAAATGATGCCTTCAGTTTTGAAACTTCAAACTCCTCTAGGTCTAAGAGAGTGTCGAGCCTTCTTGTGTAGAGCATTTTTTATCGTTGTGGGTGAGGTTGAGCTACTGTGGAATTTCTCAGTGCATGAGAAGGATGAGTATGATGTAATACTTGGAATGGATTGGATGGCGGTGTTTAAGGCCCAAATCGACTATAATGCACAAAAAATGGATTTTATGACACACAAGGACATCAGATATCTCTTTAGAGGAGAAAGGCATGAAAGGTAGGGTGCAACGAGTTTGTTGGTACCAGCAATGGGAACATTATCGTATCGGTTGGCGGTGTTGTCGTTGGAATCAGTAATGGGTATTAAGGAAAGTGTTCTTATAGCAGTGGTGGACCTGTTCATGGATGTATTTCCTGAAGAATTATGTAGGTTACCTCCCATAAGAAAAGTAGAGTTTATGATTGATCTCTTTCCGGGGACCAGTCCTATCTCACTTCCATCTTATCGGATGGACCCTTCTGAATTGCGGGAATTGAAAGTCCATTTGGAAGAGTTATAAAACAAAGTGTTTATCTAGCCTTGCATGTCCCCATGGGCAACACCGGTGTTGTTTGTGAAAAAGGCGGATTGAACTTTTAGGCCTGGTGTTGATTATCGTAGACTTAACCAAGATATGATAAAGAACAGATATCCACTTCTACGAATTGATGATTTCTTTAACCAATTGAGGGGAGCCTAGTAGTTCTCCAAGATCGACCTGAGGTCGAGATATCATAAATTTCAGGTGATGAAGAATGATATTCCTAAAAAAGATATCATATGTAGATATGGCCATTATGAATATGTGGTTATGCCCTTTGGTCTAACGAATGCACCAGCGGTGTTCATGGAATTGATGAATTGGATATTTCAGATATATCTAGATTCATTTTTGGTGGTGTTTGTAGATTTTATTCTGGTGTATTCAAAGACAATGGTAAAGCATGAGCAGCACATGGAGGTAGTGCTAGGGATCTTGAGGGATCATCAGTTGTATGCCAAATTGTCAAGGTGTGACTTTTAGATATTGGAAGTTCATTTTCTAGGCCATGTGATTTCAGAAAGGGGTGATTCAATGGATCCAGAAAAGATAGAGGTTGTTATACCATGGAAGCCTCCAAACAATGTGTTTGAGATATGGATTTTCCTTGGTCTAGCTGGGTTTTATCGGCGTTTTGTTTTTGATTTTTCACGTTTGGCTTCGCCGATGGCAGCTTTGACAAGAAAGAATGTTCCATTCTAGTGGAAAGAACAGTGTCAGCAGAGTTTCGAAGTGGCAAAGGGCCGCCTTACATCTGCAACAATCTTTGTTTTTCCAGAACCAGGAAAAGGATATGTGGTGTATTGTGATGCATCAGGATCAGGGTTGGGGTGTGTTCTCTTGCAAAGGAATCATGTCGTTGCATATGGCTCACGACAGTTGAGGGTTCATGAGAAGAACTACCCAACTCATGATTTGGAATTGGCATCAGTGGTGCATTCTTTGAATGTGTGGAGTCATTTTCCCTTCAGTGATAAATTCACATTATATAATGATCATAAATGCTTGAAGCACATTTTCTCACAATGGGATATGAACTTGAGGAAAAGGAGATGGATGGAATATCTCTAGATGTTTGATTTTGACTTGATGTACACATCAGGTCATGGAAATTCAGTGGCGGATGCATTAAGTATAAAATCATATGCTCAGGTGCTAATACATGCATCAGACCAGTAGCAGTTGATATTGGTTATAGCTGACATGTGGTTGGAATGTGAGGACCAGGGCGATAGAGCGGTCTTCTTTCCGGTTTTGATGAATCCTGACTTGGTTGTCTTGGTTAAAAAAGTATAGATATCTGATTCTAATTGTGTGACCATGGGGTCAAGACTTATTGGCGGGGAGACCATTGAGGGTTGGAAACTGAAGGGAGATTCAGTTTTGTGTTTTCGGAATCAGATGTTTTTACTAGTTTCTTATTAGGAGGATCTTCTCAGGGAGTACCATCATTGCAGGTGGGTTGTTAATCTTGGAATTTAGAAAATGTATAAAGCGTTGAATGCGAAGTTCTGGTGGGATGGTATGAAAATTAGAGTGGATGAGTTTTTTTCGTGATGCTGGACTTGTCAGCAGGTCAAGGAAGAGCATCAGAGGCTAGTAGGAATGTTGCAGTCTTTACCAATCCATGTTTGGAAGTGGGAGAATATTGCGAAGGATTTTGTCACAGGTCTCCCAAGAATGGCCAGAAAGCACGATTCCATTTGGGTGATAGTGGATTGGGTAACGAAGTCAGCCCATTTCATCCCAATTTGTGAATCTCATATGGTGGAGGACCTGTCCAAATTGTATATCCAGGAGGTGGTAAATAGGCATGGTGTTCCGATTTTGATTGTATCAGATAGAGACCTGAGGATTACATCTCGTTTCTAGAAATCCTTACAGCAATCCCTTTGAACTATGTTGACCATGAGTATAGCGTATCAACCTTAGACGGATGGTCAATCCAAGAGGACGATACATACTCTGGAGGATATGTTGAGAGCTTGTGTCATAGATTTTGGTGGCTCGTGGGAGGATCACTTGTCATTGGTTGAGTTCTCGTACAATAACAGTAGTCAAGAATTCATACATATGGCTCCGTTTGAAGTGTTTTATGGGCAGTCGTATCATTCTCTGTTATGTTGGGTGGAGATGGGTGAGTCCTTGATGGTTGGACTGAGCCTTGTCTAGGAGATGACAGAGAGGATCAATTTGATCAAGAAGAGAGTGTAGATGGCTCAGAGTAATCATAAATCATATGTGTATCATCATCGATGGTCATTGTCGTTCAAGGGGAGTGATCATGTTTTCTTGAGGATATCTCCTAGGTTGGGACATCATCGGTTTGGGAAGTAGGGAAAGTTATCTCTTAGGAATATTGGACCTTTTGAGATTCTTGAGTGGGTTGGTGAGGTGGATTATCATTTGGCTTTTCCACCTAGGTTCAGTTCAGTGCACAATGTGTTTCATGTGTCGCAGTTGAAAAAGTATCAGTCGGATCATGACCATGTGATTTTATGGGATCATGTAGAGCTAGAACTGGATGCTTCGTTGGTGTACATGCCAGTGCGGGTTGTGGATAGGCAAGATAAAGTCTTGTGTGGTAAAATCATCGGTTTAGTTTGTGTTTTGTGGTAGCATGGTCATATTCAAGTGGAGACTTGGGAGTGGGAGAAAGAGATGGCTGAGAAGTGACCTGAGCTCTTTTGACAAAGGGCGGGTTCACTACTTTTTGAGGATGGAAAGTCCAATGGTGGGGAGAATTTAGCACCCCCGGTTTGAAGTATGTAGCCCTTGTTTATGCCATTTTATGTGTTTAATGTGGATGAGATGATTTGGGAAGAGGTTAGGAGAGTTTGGAATGGGTTTGAAGGAGTTTGGGGGCTTTTCTTGGGGCGCACAGTTTGAGCATGGTTAGGGGAAACTGTGCGGGTGCTCTAGGAAATCTTGTAGGGGGATGTAGTGGGCTTCACACGGCCTTCACATGGTTTGTCAAACCGTGCGAGGAAACTATGTGGAAGCTTGCTCTCGAGGTAGTAGCATGCGCACAATTTTCCAAATCGTGCAGACTAACAGTGCGACCACTTAAAGTTGGGGTTTTTCAGTCTGGCCTCCCTCAGGCTTGACCGATATCACTCCAACCTTCCTGTCACTCGACCGTCACTGGGGTTTTTTGGTTCTCAGGGGTTGTAAGGGTTCTTCCACTATGTTTGGAATCATTTCTAAGGGTTTTCAAGGTTGATTGAAGGGGGTTTTTCCTGGGTAAGTCTCTCCTCTTGGTTTCCTTGGGTTTTCCTCTAGATATACATCCTTCTCTTTCTTGGTTTTCTAGATCTACAATTACTGTTTTTATATCTAGGGTTTTAGTTTCCTTTTATGATGGTTTTAAGGCTTATGAATGTTAGTGAAGGGGATCTAGAGAAGTTTTTTTTGGTGCGTTCGCCATATTGGAGGTGTGGCTGCTCGTGGGTCGATTTCTTAGGGAACCGTAAAGGTAGGTGGCTTCTCTGTCAACTTCACATGGTTAGATCAAGTGGTTTTTGGTTAAAATTAATTTGGTTGGCTTGAAATTAATTGTGTTTTGATGTGTGATGTTGGTTGGAAATCCATTTGGGGATTTTCGAAAAAGGGGGTTTTGGGTCAAATGTTATTATTGTGGATTTTAAAATGGAGAATTTAAAATGGGATGCAATGGTTGATTTGTGAAAATGATTGATGGAAATGGATTTCAATAAAGAGGTTGTTTTATTGAAATGTGGTTTGTCATAAAAAATTATTTTCCATAAATGGGTGATTTATTGAAGTGGATTGATATGCAGTGGAATTGCTTGATTACATGTTGGTGTGACCTTGGTGGGCCATATGCTTGTTTGTGGATTGATGGGAATGTTGTGTGGAAGTGGCGAGAAGTAAAACTATAAAAAGGGGATTGATAGTGGATGAAAGGGACACCATCAAAGGATAAGTGGATGAGAAGTACCACTAGGTGTGAATGGGTGAATGGGTTGGACGGAAACTCCATCGTTTGGTTGTTTTGGTTGTTTGTTGTGCATTTCTTTGTAACATGGAATGTGTGGTGTTAATTTGTAAATGATGAAATGGCTTGTGGAATATTTGTTTCTAATTTCCCTTGATTGTTTGGTTTGGGTGATATGGCTTGGTATGGGTGTATTTGGCTTATGATAATGGTTTCACTTGTGATTATTTTATATAAACTATTTTATATTAATGTGCTAACGGTTTCATCCTAGTGGCATGTATAGGGAAGTAATTTGGGGAAATCCTACAGAGTTTTTGTACTCACCACCTACTTTGACATGTTGGTGACTTTGCAGATGTTGTGTACCATGACATGGGCAAAGGTAAGGCATCACCCTCCTTTAGTGGTGCATCGTGATGTCTGGTTGGAGCATGGAGCATGGAGCTTGGTGTGGAGCCATGGAGTGTGCCTTGGCTTATTTTGGGTCTTTTGTTGAGTTTTCCGCATAGTACTCTGATATGGTATTGGTTGTACTGGTTTTGGGTTGTATTGTGGAACAACTTGGTTGTCCTTTGGGAATACATTCTTGAATGTTTTGGTTGAAATGCATCATATAATGATTGATAGTATATGGTTCGGTAGGTTTTTTCTTAAGGGAAAATTGTTCCCTAATTTGTTCTTGAAGCCCTTGACATTTATTTCCAGCCTTTGGTGCCTTGGGAACACCGCTTAAGGCCAAGTAACCCTCACCACCTCCTCAAGCCAATGAGGTAGGGGAAGGGTGTTATAATAATTAAATAATTTATTATATGTTTAATCCATGTTTTAACTATAAATTATATCGGTATTATAGTTTATATTTTATAGTCTTTCAAAGCCACATACTTGAATCATTTTTTGTTTCAAGTAGGTGTTTTTGAAAGCATATAAATTATTTTCCATGAACATTATTTAAAAAATTATTTTTTATTTTCAAATATTTTTTATATGATTAATCGATATTTTATGTTTCATTTATACCGGTCTTATAATTTATATTTTATAGGTTTTCAAATTCATGTTCTTGAACCATTTTTAAGTTTTATGTTGGTGTCTTTTAAAATATCTAAATTATTTTCCATCATCATTTTTTAGGAAATTATTTTTATTTTAAATTATTTTTAATATGTTTAATCCATGTATTATGTTTCATTTATGTTGGTCTTGTATTTTATATTTTATAGGCTTTTAAAGTCATGTACTCAAAACATTTTTATGTTTTAAGTAGGTGTCTTTGAAACCTTAAAAATAATTTTCTGTCAAATATTTTTAAGAAGTTTATATTTTTTTGAACTATTTATTATATTTTTAATCTATGTTTTAAGATTCATTTATATTGGTTTTATAGTAAATATTTTATATTTTTTCAAAGTCATGTACTTGAAACAGAATCCCACATCAGAAATGCAGAATGTTCTTGTGCAGGAAAGGGAGAACCAGAATCCTATATCAGAAATGGAGAATGATTTCCAGGGTAAGACCTCTTATAAAAGGGAGCCCTGGGTGGGAACTTCTATCAAGATCTAGACTGCAGAAATGAGACTAATAATTGATTTTAAATAAAAGATAAATTCTGCTGAAAATTTTAATTTCAATTTTAATTTTAATTGTTTGTTTATATATATATATATAACAAAACAAAAATAAAAATAAAATTTTGAAATATATATATATATAGTTATTAATTTTTGGGAAAGGTGGAATATCTGATGCCACCTTTGTGGTATTTTTCAAAAAATATTTTTAACCCTGTAAGTTTTATAAAAATATTTATTTTAAAAAACATATTAAGAAAATTTGAGGTTAAAGACGGGGTTTCACACTTTGCACATGATTTTTTTAAATTTACAAAGTGTGGGATCTAATTAAATAGAACTCATGACGTACGGTATTGAAATGAACAGCAGAGATCTGTTGATCAAATAATCAAGTGGTTTGGATTCAATCATGTGAACAATACCAGGAAAATCCAATTCCACATCGAAACACGACAACAATATCATTTTTGTTTATGAACCATTCGGTGATGATTATTTCCTAGAATTACAAATCCCTCAACGTTCATGTCGCTCCCCATGGTGGATGTTTGGGATGGATAGCCTGGGTAACCTGAGATTGTTATGAACTATTATAGGCAAGGGTTATAATTTACATAAATTCAAAGTGTCTGTGAAATTGCCTACACATATATCAAAATCCGAGGCCAATTCCTCAAAAATTTAATATTATTTTTCTTTCATGAAAATCATATTAGTATTTTTTAATTTCCCTCAAACCTTTAAAATAATTTATGGAATAATTCATATCACACAATTATGGGTGTCAAAAAAACTATCCCCCTTAGTAATGGATTCATTCGGAATGAAAAAGAATATAATTATAAGGTAAACATAGATCACTTGTCTGCATATCTGAATATCTGACATGCTATAATAATGACCCATTTGAAAGGATTTTTTCCAAAGTGTTGAATGGGGAAATTTAGTTTATATCAATATGAGATTTATGTCTATGAGTTCTTGGCTAAATCCAAGATAGAAAATGGTATTGGTTTTGGGGTATGGGTAACCGAAAATTAGAAAGTGTATGAATTCTTAGACGGAGCAATAATTTGGTGAAAAGGAACTTGAGTATAGTCCACCCCACATGATGGAACCGCCCCTCCTACTAAGAATCCACCCTATCAACAAAAATATTTTCTTATGTGGGACTCTTTTACTATGCCTCTCTACCACCTGTGCACAAGATGGTTGGGCTAGCTCCCTCGGAACGACTAAGGTGACACCCACAAGAGCTTTGGTCGAGTTGTTTATTCCAGTTAGCCCTGGATTACCAATATTATTAGGTAAGGGTGGGAATTTCCATAAATTCAAAGGAGCCAAGAAATTCTCTTACACATAAACCAAAATTCGAGGCCCATTCTTCAAAAAATGAAATATTCTTGTTCTTTCATGAAAATAATATTAGTGTATTTTCATTTCCTCCACACTTTTGAAATCCCTTATAGAAAAGTTCATATCATACTATTATGGTTGTCAACAAAATTCCCACCTTAGAATGAGAGTCAATAAAAATGAAAAAGAAAATGATTATAAGTTAAAAATAGATCACTTGGCCGTATATCTAAATATTTGACATGCTATGATAATGAACCCTGTGAAAGGATTTCTCCAAATTGTTGAATGAGAAAATTTAGTTTCTATCCATATGATTTTTCTGACCATGAGTGCTTGTCTAAATCCAAGATAGAATACAGTTTTGGTTTAGGGAATGGGTAACCTGAAATGGGAATATGTATGAATTCCAAATAGGGCATGAATCTATCGAAAAGGATCTTGAGGATGCTATACCCCACACAGTGGAATCGCCCCTCCCACTACGCTTTTGTCTAATGGAACCACATCTCTTCTTATGTGCAGCTCCTTTACTATTTCTATCTTACACCTATATACAAGATAGTCAAGCTAGGTCCCTAGGAATGATTGAGGTGAAACCCAAAAGAGCTCGTGTAAAGCTGGCTAGGATGGTCAGACCTGGATTGCAAATATTTTTAGCTAAGGGTGGTAATTTCTATAAATTAAAAGGGTCCAAGAAATCCCCTTACACATATATCAAAAGTTGAGGGCCATTCTTCAAAAATGTAATCTTATGGTTCTTTCATGAGAATAATATTAGTATTTTTTTCATTTCATTCATACTTTTGAAATCATTAATAGAAACATTCATATCACACAATTATGGGTGTCAAAAACATCCCCCCTTAAAATTGTTTTTTTAGAATGAAAAATAATAATATTATAAGGTCAACATAGATCACTTGGATGCATATCTGAATATCTGACATGTTATGATAATGATCCCTATAAAAGTATTTTTCCAAAGTTTTGAACTAGGAAATTGAGATTCTTTCCATAGGATATTTTTTTTCATGAATTCCTAGCTAAATAAAATATTGAAAATGGTTTTTGTTTGGGGAATGGGTACCCAGAAATTATATTTTCTAAGAATTCCAATATGGGGTCGGAATTGGGTGAAATGTTACTTGAAGATGGATCCAAGGAAAAGTACTTGGATGTATCTACATATCCCATGTGAATGGGAATAAAGTTGTCCATAGTTCTAAAATATTCAACTGTGCAGATCAATATCATGCATAGGGAACATAGGTTCATAGATAAATAAATCTGTGATGGAATCATTATACAGATATATCTTATACATAACAGGGGAAATGTCCCTTTTTTATTTCAAAATATCTGGTAGAGATCCATGTTTTGGTATAGATGCTACTCAGAACTTCCAGGATACCCATCCATTGTGTGTAATACCAAATAGATCAAATCTCATGGATTTTTGTACTCAAATTATAATAAGTTTATCTTGTAAAATATTAATGAATTCCCAAAAACATGAAATGCTTCAATGATGTTTCTACTCCAGTTGTGTTGAGATCATCTAATTTATAAGGATAATTTGGGCACAGTATCCTTCCCAAAGGTAAAATTCTCTGACTTCTACCTATTTTGGGGTACTTATCAAGTATAGAAATATTTTTTCAAAGGCTACATAGTTTTCCCCACAAGTTTGGTATCTCTTTATTTATTTTTCCCTAACATTTTCTTGATCTTCATGTGAAGGAAGGGTTAGCAAGCATGGACATGGATTTCTCTCAATATGCCTTCTTATGGGATTTCAACCTTATAGGTTTTGTGCCTATTCTATTTTATAAATTCTCAATATTTTCTAGATCACATAATGTGAATGTCTAATGAGTAAAGACCAAAAGTTTTTCTAAGATTCCCTTATCGAGTTTTCAATCTGGTGAGCACTATGTTTTTCTTAGATGGTTGATTTATGGTATTCCATGCTAGGCCATCACTATACAATAGTTTAAATTCTTTTATCTTGGAACTTCATTGTACTCTAGTTTAAGGAATTTTAGTTTGGACCTTTGATGTTCTGTAATTTAAGGTCTTCTATCTTAGACGGTTAAGATTCTATGTAGTTTAAAGTATTGTTTATAG
Source organism: Viscum album (assembly GCA_963277665.1). Classification (NCBI taxonomy): domain Eukaryota; kingdom Viridiplantae; phylum Streptophyta; class Magnoliopsida; order Santalales; family Viscaceae; genus Viscum; species Viscum album. The sequence continues at coordinate 1,106,438,352 of OY728126.1, forward strand.
GACTTGGATAATGAATATGAAATGTGGGGTAGAAAGACCAAGGATGAATCAAAACACTCTGGGGTGGAGAGTTACACCATGGTGTTTCTAGGGATAATGAGTATTAGTGTTTCTTTCATGTAAGGGAGATATACCTCTGGTTGGTAGGTAAAGGCCCTTATGCATTATCAGTATGGACAAACAAAGGGGTCTCCACTCTTTTATAAGGGTCATAGAAGAATTATGGTGTGAATATTAGTTAATGGTGAAATAATAGGGATTAAAGGTCCGCTGGGATAATTGGAGTATGGGTATTGTAATTCATAACCTAAAATATTGAGTCAGTGAATATGGGATGTGAAAAACATGCTCGGGATGACTCGTAACACCATAAAGTTCCAGGTTCCACCACATTTTTGTTGAGGCTCATAAGGATTAGAGTTCTTTTCTTATAAAGAGTATTTTCCTAAAATTGTAGGAATAATCACTTATGAATGAGTCCATGGTGTTTAAATGTATGGTCATCTAGAGTTTATCACCACTCTTTTTTGAGGGTCACAGATAATCTTCTAAGACTCATGCATCTTACCAATGAAGTTGGGTATGTAAGAAAAGTTATCCAAGTTGGGTTATGGTACCCTATGGAGATTTAATTCCTAATGTGAAGCTCAAGACATGTGTTGTCTGGTTTTGAATCATGAGGTGTAATCCATGAAAAGTTCAAGAATAGAGGGTCACATTGATGATTTTATAAAGGGTACAAAACAAGGTGACGTAATATCAAGGTTGTTAAATTCGCATGAATATTCTGGTTATGGGAATCATAAATCATTCTCTAATTTGCTAAGGTCATGAGGAAGGTATGGGACAATCGCACCAGGAATGAACCAAAACACCCTCAGGTGATGGGTTCTTCCATGGTGACGTCAGAATGAAATGAATTAGAAATCAATTTATATTGGGCCAAGATGTCTTTGGTTAGTGGATTTATGCCCTTCTTCACCAATATCATAGAAAATCAAGAATATTTTCTTTCTAAGGGCCATGAAAGGTTTGAAAATACCAAGGGAACATTAAATTCTGTAGTGTTGTTTATGTAAAATGAATGATTAAGAAGGGTTTGAGTAACTTAAAAGTTGTGTCACCACCTAAAGAACATGTTATTACGACAAAGAGATGTGAAAATCTATTACTATAAATTTTTCCAATACCAGGGATCCAGAAAGTATAGCTTAGCATTCAATAGGGCCAAAAAGTGGACCCTAGGAGCTTTATTAATTTTTTATTTGTGCCCTAATTGTTTCATAATCTCTTGATATGAGGAGTTTAGTGAGTCAAGACTAGAGTTATTCTCTAAACACCCATTCTAGGTTTCAAACTAAAAAGTCGGGTTTCTCTTTCACAAGTAGTTTATGCTCTTGTGATTTGGACAATCATAGGCTAGATTATAAGTTCGTACTTCTTTGACCAAATTTTAGGTAGTTTAGGGTCACGACCCTCATGGACATAATATTGGGGATGTTACCCAAGAGCCGAATTAGGATACCCAGTGCCAAGAGTATACCAACATCCTTCTAAGCGGGATATAAAGATATTGTACATTACAACTCAAGGTTCTTAGGACATGAGCAATGATATAGGAATATCATATTGGGGATGACCTGAAAAACCCTCAGGTGTTGATTTCATTCCACGGTGATATAAATCTCACAAGGATCAGAAATACCTCAATATAGATCCATGATATCTTTAATTTGTGGGTCTAAGCCCTTTTTCATCGATAACATGGATGAAATGAGAGATATATTTTCCTTTCCAAGGAACATGAAAGGTTTTCGGCAACCCGAGGCACTCATGACATGATGTGTGGTATATTTATTGGGGTTATTTAAAAAATTGTGGAAGCACCTAATTCTCTATTTGACCAATATAAAGCTCTTGCGGTCCTTTAATAAGGGATGATAATGGACGATGATCTTCACAGTTTAATGTCATGTAGAGGGGATGTATTTGCATCTGTTCTGTTTAATGTCATATGGTAAGGACCTATTTTTTTCCCAATATCGTGTCATGAGACAAGGAAATTTTCATTGAAGCTTAACATCTTGTAGTAAGGATGTGGGAAGGAATTTTAAATTTTATACAGGATATATTACGAGAAAAAAATATACCGCACATAGATCTAACTCATACATAGAGAAAAAAATCTCAAGTAACATGACCTCTATGCAGTTTGGGTGAATGTTTTATCTGTTATTGTAGCTGGGCCCATGATTGGAGATTTGGGAATCACTATGTATCCTATAATGATAGCAATCAATCCACACATATTTACTAAATTGGAATATCTCTACGCATTAATGAACATTATGTAAATGTGGTGATTATTTTCATAGATTATTGTATTTATTCATAGGATTGGATATTTGGCCTCATTACACATCTTGTGATAACAATAATCAAGCCACGCGTAATTCTGGATGAACCGTTCAATTTAACATCATCAAAAAAGGACATTGAATTCCTGATGTGAAAAGAGGCATTGTGGCTAGACAAAATGATGGAAATCTGATAGTAAATATATGTCCTAACATAATAGGAATAAATCCACGCATATTTCTTTATGAATAAACTTCATCCGCAAGTATGAACTATACGTAGAGAGGGGATAGTTTTAAATTTTTTGTGACTGAACCCATGATTGAAGGTCTGAGTGCCATTATGTATCATGTGATGTCAAGAATTAGGCCACTCATATTTCTTTAATGGAGGTTTTTTAGTGGTCCAAAAACAGTAATAGTGGTCCTCTTAGCCAAGGTCCACAAGAATTTATATTTTTATGTCATGAAAGGGACATCGACCGTGCTGTTTAGTTTCATGTGTTGATGACAAATTGTATTCTTTTTAATTTCATGAGTTTAGGACCTTGATGAGGGTTTAGCGATCTATTATCCATTATTTTTTTAGGGAATCCCAAACTGAAACTCTTAATCTTAGGTGAGATATGCTCAGTGTGACAAACATGGAATAGTAAGGGTTATTCCCATTGTGTAGGGGTGATTAATGATAAGACATGGGAATTTTGTATTTTTTGGTGGATGGACCAAGATAGAAGATTGAGGTGTCTTGACGTATCTCATTGAAAATGAGAATCAATCCATATGTAGTTCTATAAAACCCATACCGTTTAATTTCATGTGGAAATGACATCATCTGAACAATTTAATGTCTTGTGGTAAGGACATGGATCACCAGAGATGAAGTAAAAGGAATTTTGTGGCTAGTCCCAAGCCTAGAGGTTCAACTGTCACTACATATCCTGTGATGGTAGGAATCAAGACAAAATTATTTCTTGGATGAATAGATTCTCTATATAGAGCTATCTCCTACACAAGTATAAGATCATTTTATTCTTCCTTTGAACAAATTTGGGTTATGTGCGGTGAGTCATTAGTGAGATGGTGTTTCTCATGCAATTTAACATCATGTCATGAGGACATGCTCTATACACTTTATTTTAATGTGGTTAAGATAGGAGAAATTGTTGATTTTAACATCTTACTTACAGGATGAAAGACGTTGTGAAATATGACTTCTTGCTGCAAGGACAAGAGATGTTGTGAAGTTTAACATCTTTCTACATGGATGATCTCCATACAGTTTAAACGTTTTGTAGTTAGGATGAATTCAATACATTTTAACAACATGTGGTTAATATTCACTCTGTATAGTTTAACATTTTGTGGTTAAGATATAATGTACCATTCAATTGAAAGACATGATATTAAGACATTCTCGTACAGTTTATCATTATATAACTAGGATGAGAGACGCTGTGCATTTTAAAATCTTTCTACTAGGATAAATCTGTAGATTTTATCATCATATGGTGAGGAAAAAGTCCATATAGTTTAACATCATGTGTTTAGGATAAACTTTGAATAGTTTAGCATCATGTGGTTAGGACGAACTCCACACAATTTAATTTCATGTGGGTATGATGTATTCAAAACTCAATTTTTGACTAATTTTCAATCTCATAATTGGATGTGGAAATGTTTTTGGTCATGTTTGAGAGGATTCTTCCAGTTAATTCTCTCCATATCTCCAAGTCATCCAATTATTCATCAAATATATATGTCTTTACTTGGTCAAACTATATAGGTTTCCACTATGTGTCACCTAATAATTATGTTAAAATGATGTTGATGGTTAATTGGGGATCTATATATAGTTAACCCTGGTATTGTGAGAACCATTCTATAAAAAGGTGAATAATTTTTTTACCACCTCTCTATAAGAATTTGGCTAATAATTTTGAGCACCTCTCTATATGAAGATATCTAGTAAAGGGGAGGATTTTTTTATCTATGGGAGATATCACCATGGGGAGCTTGACCATGGTAGATGTCATGAGTAAAATCTACATGATCTATATCCACACTACCATGAGGATAAATATCACACTAATGATCACCGTATGCTTTGGATGAAGAGTTGACAAATGCTTGGGGGTTGAGAAAGTGTCTAGACCATTCTCAAGAACATTTTTCATTGAAAAATTCAAGGGTACGTGACTCTCTCTACATCATGGATAAAATATGTCATCCTGCCTTTTTGGGGTTGTGTAGAGATATAATCCTCTTCTATAATAGCTGTTAAAATCTATTGATAAAAATGTGATGCTATAGGAATATGAGGCATATACTGAGAATATGCTACAGTATGTCAATGATCTTTTTAAACATGGATATGAGCTTGTCCTAAGTGGTGTTCCATTCTCACATGGTGAGCCTCAACTAGAACGAGGATATAAGACAAATCCTAGGACTTTAGAATATTCCACTAGTCATTTGAAATAGGAATATGATCCCATCTCGAGTTATATGTCGCTCTCTCTTGTTGATCCTTGGTTGGAATGAGAGTATGATCTTTTTTTGAGTATGCATTCCTCTTAAAAAGCTTTCAACGGACTGCTGAAATGGGAGTAGTGGTATGATCCTCCTCCTATAAACTACTAGGATATTTTGAGTAGCTCCATTGACACAAAAATGAGCCTATCCAAAGGCATGATGTGCTATCACATTGTGATCTTAAACCAGTATGGGGATATGAGCCTGATCTTGGGCCTTTGGAGTATGTCTCCATTCTATTTTCAACAAGGATATGATCTTGTCTCAAGGCATGTGCAACACTCACTTGGTAATACCTAGCCAGAATGAGGATATGATCCCAATCTTAGGCCTTTGGAATATTTATATAGTATTTTGTGATAGTAATATCATCTTTTCTGGAGGCATGTGACCCTCTCACTTTGTGATCCCTAGTTGGGATGGGGATATGATCCCGATTCAGTTCCTTTGGAATATGTTGTCAGACTTTTGTGATAGGGATATCAGACTATCACAAGGCATGAGATGCCCTCAAATAGAGAGACCTTCTTGGAAAATGAATATAATATTGCTATGAATCATCATACATTACCATATTTTGTCAATAATCCTCCTAGATAGGAGCATGAATATATGATTTCTCTAGAGGAACCACTTTTTTTAATGATTAGAGTGTTGTACTACCATGGTTTTAGGGATGGAAATATTCTTCCCTCCTAGTACATGTATAGGTGCTGAAATATGCTGGAGGATTTCTTTAGCTGCTTCTAAGATGTTATCTCATTTTATCAATGTGTGAACTGGAATATATGCTATCATATTTTCCATCACTACTATATACTAGAAGTTATATTTTATTGAAGAAGGTATATGATCCCACTTATGTCCTCCTTATATAACTGAAACATTACAATAGACTTTAGGCATGGGGTGGGGATATACACCTTCTCTATGATTACTGTCTAGATATGATAGCTGACTTCATTTCAACTAATAGGGATATGAGCATACTCTCTCTGTTCTACATCTTTATGCATTTGATAAGGTATACATGACACCTAGATCTAAGTGTTCATGGAGGTGACCTATAATTGAATTGCCTCAGTAGAAGACTAAGCAGTATTCATGATTTTTTTATATTGTTTGGATCAGGATTGTACTATATCGGTGGTTTTTATCACAACTACAATTTTCATATGTGATGATGATTTCTCCTAGAGATTGAAATTCCACATATTTTTTCATCTTGTGATTGAGATATGTTTTTTTTTCATTTTATCATCATGTGATAAAGATGTGAATATAGGTGACTAGGCTAAGATATAGGATCCATGAATCCCTACATATCTCATTAGGATGAGAAAAATTTCATAAATAGTTCTGGAAAACATGTTATGTTTAATGTCATGTGAAAGGACATAATCCATACAATTTAACATTTTGTTATAAGGAAATGGTCCATGTAGATTAATTTCTTTTGTTAAGAAGTTGGCCATGCAGTATAATGTCTTGTTGTAAGGAAATGAGTCGAGCAGTTTAATGTCATGTGTTAAGGACATCATCTTGGTAGTTAAATGTCTTTTGGTGAGGTTGAGGGCCATACAGTTTTATCTTCTTATGGTAAGGATGAGGGCCATGTAGTTTTAAAGTATTTTGGTAAGGATGATATCCATGAAATATTATTATCATGTGGTAAGGATGAGGTCCATTTAATTTTAACATATTGTAATAAGGAAAAGGGACATGATGTTTTAATGTCTTTCATTAAGGATGAGGGCCATGTAGTTTTAACATCTTGCAGTAAGGGTGAGGGTAATGCAATTTTATTTTCATGCAGTAAGGATGAGTGTGAATAACCTATTAGGAGAGTGGCTCCTCCAGTGGATCCTGGATTACTCATATTCATATGGTATTAGTTTTGGGATCCTTAAACTCTATCAAGCCTAAACATACATGTACCTCCAACCAATCCTTGAAGACAAAGAAACTCTCTATTCTGTGCTCAAGATATTGATGAAAGGGGAAATGGTTTTCAAGGCTTATAAACCTTTCCTTATTTTTTCTCTATATTATTGGGAGATCCATAAAAAAAATTCCCCTAGAATAATAAAAATACCCGGGTTCATGTTCATTTTGGAAAGAATAAAAAAATTTCAGCCATGTATTGAATGATGGTCTTTTATCTTTGGGTGGTATGTGGCTCATGATATTACCATCTGAGGGGTTGGTGACCATTTTTCCATCTGAGTGGTTCGTACCAGTTTTACCATTTTAGGTTTCAGTTCCCATAATGAATATGATCCTATCGTAAAATATGAAAAAAAAATCCCTCAGCCCTACGGGGGATGAGGTGATTTTTGGGATTCCATAGTCACCAAGGATAGTTGTGATGAATTCAGAGGCTCCTCGATAGCGATGATCTAGAATTGAGTCTATGCCACTATCAGAATACAATGTTGGACCTAAGATATATTGGTAGTAGTGGGTATATAAACTTGATCTGAAGCTTCATCATTTGGATACCACTGTAAGTATCTCCTACATGATTCCCCAACATGGACAGTTGGTATAGGTACAACCTCTTATATATCTCCATGTGGAATCAGGGTCACATGTTGGTGATGATGACTAGAATGGATAGGAGCTCTCCTATCCAGCTCTTAATTTATTTGTTTAAAATAATAAATTTCTCAAACAACTCCATGAGGTAGGAAAGGTATTCATTTCTACACTCTAGGGATAGGCTCCCAAAGACATTGAATATGGAAACAAGGGCCACTTCCTTTCTTTTGAACCATCATGTAAAAGATGGAAAATGTAAATACATCAGCCAAAGGATTTCATGGGAAAATTACAAAGCCAAGATATAGCTGTTGATATGGTAATGTTAGACCAAGATATTCACCGAATGGTACTATAAAAGGCGTGTTGGTTACAACATATATTAGGGCCTCGAGGCCAAAGTAGCTTTTCTGGTGATCTTGAAACCCATTAGCACATTCGATGATGTCATTTCAGTTGAAATAAATATGAGAAGTCCTAAAAAATAAATAATATACAATATTAGTTAAACATTATATATAAGATTACATGTTTGATCATTAACATCTGCATTTTAAAGGATAAATAGGAGGTCATTAATTTTTTCGTAGGTTCAGTGTAGTCAAACAAAACATGTCAAGTTCAACATTTTTTTGTTCCATGAGAATAAAACCAACTGACAAGATAGGGACTAGACAATAAATAATTTTTCACTCGTGAAAGGTATGAAAGATTTAATGAATTTCACACCAAGTACACCATTTTGTTTTGTTTGTAGATGACTTAAATGGGATTCACCTGATAGTTTGATTGATTGAGTGGTGTTCAATGGCTTTCTCAACCATTCACATTTAGTTTCCCATTTTTTAGTATTCCCTAGAAACTAACAATGGTTCCCACATCCATAAATAATTGTAGAACTTCTTTCAAAAGGCAGATGATCCTTTGGGGTTTCATGCCCAACAATGCTTAGGAACTCACTTTAGTCAAGTGGATGGGTTGTCGGGCTCATCCCATACCTTTGTAGGGAATTATTTCCTAATCTAAGACAGTCATATCTATTTAAAATATGTTAATGAAATCCTTCCCAAACCCCAATATGAGACTCGTTACCCATGTGTCAATGTATTGACTACAAACATGTATCATTTGGAAGAATTACATGTATATAATGGGTTCTATATTACTCTATTATTTATTTCTGATGCTTTGAGTTGTGTTACTATTCGAGAACTCTATAGTTTATTTCCATATAGGGAGTCCTTTGGTGTCTTGGATAGAAGAATTAACCCTTATGATTCATCCTATGTATCTTGTGAAAACAATAATCAAAGACCACATAGTTCATTTTTTATGTTTTAAGGTAATTTGACTAGACCGATCTATGTTGTTTAACATCGTGATGTAGGGATACAAATATCATGATTGGACCTCAGTGAGGCTTCTTATATATCCAAATTGATATAGGAATTAGAATCTATGTTGTTCTTATAATTTTCATCTATGTCATAAGAGATGGGACAATAGAGTCCTTGGATAGGTCTTATTCCTATAAGACTATATGATATTACTTTTCAGGTAGTGTGGACCTTTTAATGGAGATGATATATAATCCTACATACATCCCAATAGTGACCCCGCCATGGGGAATTCATGTCACATTATTGGTATGATATTTTACAGTCTCTATTCGCACTTGAGTCATGATTGATGTGAGAAATAATCAGTAGTAAAATATTGAACACATTACATGAGAGGATATCCATACGAGGTTTATAATTTTATGTTTCACTTTGAGAGGCATGATTACCCATCTCATGGAGGATATAGTATGGATATTGGGCCTTAGTAAGGTATCCTAAATATCCTTTTTTATTACAAGAATGAGATTCCTCATTTTTTAGTTCATCTCTACCCTATTGATGGGTTTGAGGTACTCGAGGGAATGTTTAGGATTGATACATAAAATTATCCCTTGTATGAGCCCACTTCTCATTCACTAATGAATGAGTAATAGTAATAATCCCATGGGAATGATTGGATACTAATGGTTTAGATGTTAGAGAAATGATTGGACCTACACCAAAGTGGATGCACATTTGAGATCTGGCTTTATAAAGGAACCCAACATATCTTGGTTATTGTATGAATTAGAGTTTTTGTAGTTTTTTTGGTTGGGGCTTACAGACTGACTTTCCCCTATTGAACGAGGATTAAACAGTGATGCCTCCCTTTAATATACACATTCTCTAACTTTTGATGGATAAACTGTGAGAAAATCTATAAAGGTATGTTCAATAGCATGAAACCAATAGGGTCACATGAGTACATAACCCTATCACATCAATGACACATCACTTATAAAATTAGTATGTGGAAAAAGGTTTTTGGATAAGGTTCTCCTGGAATGAAACCATGTGATTCTTCAAGACAAAGCTAATATATCATTCGGGATCCATCTGAAATGCTTGGTTATTTTTTAGAAAACCCATGATTGTCCACTTGACATGTTTGGGGTGTCAGTCTATTATTCAAGTCATTTGCAAGGGTTTCCTTTCAATCAATTGATTGGTCTTTGATTTATTTGAATGAGTAAAGTAGAAAATTCCAAGATTCCTTACATAACCTAAGAAGATGTGTATAGGCTCTTACGGATGATAATGCTGACATGTTAATGGGAAATCACACGATCATGTCGACATGTCAATAAGCTGTCATGTGATATGATTAATTTTTCTAGAACATGTCTTATGAAAATGGGGAAAGGTCAAGGGGATGTTTCCTGATCAATTAGTGGTATCCTCAGGCTGTTACGTAATCATGGACAACTTGTCTACTAATTATTACATGAAAATTATAACATGTTAATGGGAAATCACATGATCATGTCGACATGTCAAAGACTACTTGGAATGATAAATGTATATTGTCTTTCGTATATTTTTATAATAAATGTAGAAATCTACAAAGTGCTTTGAATGATTGATATGACTTTTCCTCATACTGTCGGATGAAAATGTCGATATTTCAATGGAAAATCGAATGATCATTCAGACATGTCAATAAGCTACCATGAGATCATCCTGACTTGTTCAGATTTTTTCTTGTAAAAAACATGCCTTTTCCAAGGTTTCATAAATACATCATGAGATATAGAGATTCCATGGACTTAAACTACACATATTTTGGGGTATCACAATCATGTTTAGGATGTTGTACCTTCTTAAATGTCACAGTTGAATGTCTGAAGGTATCATTCCTTAAGTCTGTATGGGAAAACAATTCCTAAGAAGAGGGATGAAAGGCTGCAAAAGGGTCCTCACATGAGTTCTATTGTAGTTAATTACCATATAATGGTTGTGGAAAGTCTGAATTAAATAGTTTCATTAAGATCCACCAATCATGTAAATTCCATGACCTTAAAACAGGTCATGTGAGTGGTTCATTCAACAAGCTGAGGGTTTGTTCAATTGTTTTGTTTTTATTTCGCTGGGTATATTCATGATATGACATGATGTATATAATCATTTGATCTTCATTATCTTCATGGGGTCCTATGATGGGTTCGGTGCTCATGCATGGGAGATGCACATCAAAGTCACAACGTGCATGGGTGATGGTAGACTATGCATGGCAAGGATATGTTCATGGAATATGGGGGGTCACAAGTCCTCTATCCTACACTGCGAGGTTGATAAGGGGACAACATGAGACTAAGGGAATTTCTCCTTATTTCTACATGAAAAATAGTTACTTTCCTAAACATCACCCACACATCACAGGATCTCTAAGGGGTGATGAGAGGGACTTCACTGATATGTCTTGAGGCTTCCCATTGGTTCCACATATATATAAATGGTCCTAAACTAAGGAATTTCAACCCTCATTCATGTGTGGGGTTCATACTCTCGTTGTCCCCTTCATGTGATATGGGACTCACGGGATGTTTGCACACTACATCCATTACATCTGAAGTTATGTTTGATAATTGAGAGACCGAGGGTTCATGACATCAAAAGATGCATGTCTGTTGGTGGGTGTCTGCCGATACCATATTTTGTGCGATGTATGTCCAAGGGAATGTCCTTAAAAATCACATGAGGTTCTATAATTAATGCGATCATGTGATCTAAAGGGAGGTCTTTCAAGAGATCATTCATGATTTCATGAAGGGGTTTGTAGAAGAGTGGTCGATCCATTTTATATGGTAAGTGCATGGTGTGATATCATCATGTGATCATGTGATATTATGAGTGTCATGGGATGGGTCCTTGTGATGACATCCGATGGAATATTCTCATGAGAGGGGCCCCTTGATTACTTGTAGAAGGTCTCTAAAGGCAGTGACTGAATACCCTTTTTTTGCTGCTCCCTCTCCTTTTTGTGTGTTTGTTTTATAAGGTATTAGGGGTTTATATAGGTGATTTAATATTGAATTTTATTCTATTTTTAAGGGGATAATTTCACGTTCACTAACTGAGGGGGTGGCTACTTTTCTTAATCAACATCTTGTCGCCGTAAGACATCTTCCTATGATCTTCATCCCTTTAGTTTTCTATTGTGACGCCACATGATCTGATATATTTGATTTAATTCAGATAAAAACATAACAATGGAATGAGGGTATTATGTTCATAAACTTTTCATAATGATTCAAATGATTTACTTTACTTCAATCACATGATAAAAGGGTGATAATGCGGTGGCTTCATGTTTTAGTGGGAGTTATCTTGGCATGAATAGTTCATGCAAATAGAGTTTGGTGATAGCTTATTTTTTAATTAATTGGTGGAGATGTATAGCTAGGGTGATAATTTAGCGATCATGTGAGAAGAATAAAGTTTACTCTCTATGTCAAACTAGTGGTGTGGGAGAGAAGACGAGTGATACGTTGAAGATAGAGGTATCATGTTTCGCAATATGGGTTTGAATTTAAATAGAATGAGATAAACATAATTCAAACTCATGTTTCATGGGATTGAAACGAATGTATAATATTGGAAATTTTAATGATCATTTGGATGGGATTCAATCACTTGAACAATACAACAAAAATCACACCAACATCAAAAAACCACATAGATATTATTGTGATATATAAACCATGTGGTGCATCTTGGGGAAGAAAAATCAGAACCCCTCTGCCATCATGTAACCTCAGATAGTGTAGTTTCCCCAACCACTTCACTGTTACCTAGAATCATGGAACATCCCTTCTTATATGTGGGTTCTTACCTACACCTCTTCACTGCATGTGCGCGAGCCGGTGAGGCTGGCTCCCTAGGCGAGGTTGAGGTGACTCCCCCAAGATCCTGGGTCTAGCTGGCTAGGATTGTTATCCCTAGATGACTCATATTTTTATAAAAGTGTGGGAATGTCTGAAAAATCATAAGGTCCATGAAATACCCTTACACATATTTCAAAATCCCATACCCATTCCTCAAAAATATAACCTTATGGTTTTTTCATGAAAATCATATCTGTATTTTTTCATTTCCTTTGAACATATAAAATTCATGACAGAAAAGTGAATATCACACAATTATTGGTTCCAACACCCACTATGAAAAATCATCCATAAAATTGTTGGCTTTTCTATCTGCATGTGATACCATCAGGTTGAGATGGTTAACTGATGAGTGATGTCGTGCACCCTCTCAATAATATTTTTGATTTTACTATGTGCAACGCAATGGCTGACCTAAGTCATTCTCTCAAAGGGAAATTGAATTAAGCATCCCATAATAGGATGTAATAAAGTAATAAAATATGTTAAAACAAATGAAACACAAGATGGGGGGTTTGTTTTAGTGATTTTAGATAATAAACTAAACAAAAAATTTGAAGGAATAATTGAAGACACAATATCTTTAAAAATGCTCACATGAGAAGATGTAGTCGATCTAATATACCTTATTAATCATTAATTAATAATTATACTCTTTTATTAAAATTATTTCAATTATGACCCCCTTACCTTGTCAACCCCTAAATCCTACTGAAATTAACACGAACATAAATATTGGAAAAATGAGCCTTAGGCCAACTTTTGGACTTCCAATCACAGCACCCTTCTTTAATAATGTTACAAAAGCCAAATTATGGTCAATGGTAAGTTAGGGAAGAATATACTCCCTAGATTTGAGAATTAATTTCATTTTGGTATGATACTTGAACCCTACAATTCTATCCCAAGTTGATTAGATTTTTTGATTGAGGTTTCACTCACACAATTTCCACAAGCCCAAAAACACAGTCAAGTGAAAGTTGAAAAAGTGAATTAGAAATTAAAAATAAATCAATTTATAAAAATTTATGATTTATACTATTATTATGGATTAAAAATAAATAAATGAAGGTACTATATATTAGATCAACTACGAACAAAATCACTCTTTCATGGGTAGAGTTTTCAACGTTGATACATTTTACATAAGAAATGGATTGAAATGGGATAAAAAAATAACATATCCAATATTATATTCTAGAAATATAAATTAGAATAAAAATATGAAAATAGAAGAATACATAAGATTAATTGAAGAAAAATTCAAGTTTCAATCATAAATGAAAAGAAACACAAAGTGGAGGTTGGAGAGAAGATATTTCATTGAGGAAGTCATTACACAAGGAAATACTACTTCCAAGAGGTTGGTGATGCTCCCCAGAGACGAACCTTTATTCTCACCTTCCCATAGACTCAACCAGCCATCCCATAGAGTGAAAATCTCATTTAAATAGTGTTTTTGGAGGGCTAGGGTTATAATAATTTTTTATGTTTGAAAAGGAAATTCAGCCGAATAATTTAATCCCAATTACACCACATCTTTGACCTCTAAAAGTATGAATTAGCCATACTTACAGAAGGATTATTTGTGCGAAATTGGGTCTTAGAACTCCCCTCCAAATTTGGTCCCAATCCAAGTAAGAGTAAAGAAGATAGGACCCAAACATTGAAGTGATATTCAGTTTAGTGAATCCAGTCCACCATTGACACCATGACCCATTTAGGCCACTAAAATTCATGATCCAGCTCCCATGCCCTTAATAGAATTTTTAGTCCATTAATTTAGGGAAAAAATTAAAAAATTTCTATAAAAATAATTTATATAAGAATATTTATGCCTGAAATAAAACAGTGAATTTTAAATGGGTAAAACTAAAATTTTCGTAAAATTTTTATATGAATGATCTAATCCCAAGTGTTCTATAAATAATCATATTTAGCATAATGTGAGGAAATTATTTCATTTATTATCAATAAAATATTCAATAAAATTGTGTTTTATCAACTCCCTCACACTTACCCTTTTCAACACAAGGGAAAAACCTCATATCATGTATTTGAAAAAACTCTTGCAAGTTATGCATGTTCATATTTGTCAATATATAGTGGAAATATAAGAAAAATAAGAATCATATAAAGAGTCAATATCAATAAACTATAAATTCATTGTCCAATAAATTGTATCAAAAAATAATCCAGTAAGATTCATAAAATTTATCATAGATAAATAAGTCATGGGTCTACCATGCCACTAATTATCCACCTGTGTTTGTGGCAACCATTCCAAGCTCTATAATCCACCCTTTATTCAGTATATCATGTTCCATTAAAACAATTATCCATACCTGGTTTAATTCACCAAAACTTTTATGAAATCCTTCTCAATCAAATTTCATGACCCTTTCAATCAATCATTTTCAAAATTCATACCTTAATCTTATGTCATATATATCCCATTTGTGGTACATTGCATCATTCCCTGAATTTATTATTATTTTTGATTTTTTAAGAAACACCTGGAAAAATTCACACACTCATCTATCAACCCGTGTTTGATCTTCCCATGGAACTAATAGTAACAGTTAAAACAAGATCAAAGGTTGAGGAGGAGTGGTTTTTGACCTACCCAAGACAAAACCCATATTTTTCATTTTTTTTTGTTTTTTAGGGCATGCAATAGTCAAATAATAGGTACACACATATAGGTCAATTCGGTATATTCCTAAAACCGATCGTAAGAGAAACAAATGTGTAGATAAACCAATGAAAAATTTAACATAACTTGACTATACCATCAATTGAGTAAGAAAAATATCACATGTCATGGTTGAGTGAAGTTGTGTGGAGAAATAAATGACATGATTTACCATAAAAAATATCAAATCTAATGATGTCAAAATTGAAAAGGTTTTATATTGACACAACTAATCATATCATTGTCGACTTCAATTTTAATAAAAATCAACCCTTGATGACAAAATATTACTCATGATTATCATTCTCTCAATGAATTTGGAAAACATGCATTTTCTATATATTTCATATCCAAATGGGAATGTTACATGATATTTTTTTTTGTTTTTTTGTTTTTGGTCTTTTTTTAAAAAAATTATAACAAAAACCCAAATATAAAACACCCACAAAAACACAAAAATAAAAATCCTAAATAACTACCTCAAAATATTTTCACCTCCCCGACACATAAAATATTGCATTTTTTCCAATGTAAACCCATGAGATGATATGTGAAAATGAAATTCATAATTTTAAATAGGAAAAATAATATAAAAGTGAAAGGGTTAGGAACAACCTGATATGTTTATGTAAAGATGGGGTCACGTAGTTTGATGAAATCCACTACATTAGTAGGATGTCCCTCAGTGTATTTCTTCAAAAATTGCCCATTGACTATAAAGATCCTTCCAGTGTCCTCTTATTTGATCTCTAATACACCATAAGGAAATACATTTGACTCAATATAAAGATCTATCCATATGAAAGGAAACTTACTAGGCATCAGCTTCAGTCGTGAACTGTAGAGTGGGACTTTCTCTACAACATGAAACTCCATTTGTTGTATCATTCTATCATGATCTTATTTTGATCCTTCCTTGTACATTCGTGAGTTCTCATATGATTACAATCAAATCTCCTCAAGCTCTTGAATTTTTACCTTCCATTGAATTCCAGCTTGGGCTAAGTCCATGTTTCTTTTCATTATTTTCCAACATTCTTGATGCTTTACATCCATAAAGAGATAAAAATATATCCCAAAAACTATCCAAAATGGGGACATACTGATGGGGGTATAATATTTTAT
Source organism: Viscum album (assembly GCA_963277665.1). Lineage (NCBI taxonomy): Eukaryota > Viridiplantae > Streptophyta > Magnoliopsida > Santalales > Viscaceae > Viscum > Viscum album. The sequence continues at coordinate 1,106,454,871 of OY728126.1, forward strand.
TCTATAACCCCATAATGCATCATCTAATCATTCGGTCCTATCCATCCTCTTCGGCTGCACAATTTTCACAAAAATTAGTTTCAACTCATGATTTGAAACCTCCTCCTGTCCATTTTTTTGGGGGTGGTATGGTGCTAATGTTTTGTGTGTTACCCCAAAATTATAAATGAGGGAATCCAAATTCATATTACATACATGGTTCACCTAGTCACTGATGACATCCTTTGGTACTCTAAACCTACAAAAAAATTGTATCCTAACAAAGTCCACTACAACAAGATAATCATCAGTCGTATTGGCATTAGCCTCCACCCATTTACCGACATAATCAAAATAAAAAAAATATACAAAAACCAAAATGAAATAGGAAAATTATCCATACAATAGATTATACATACGTCAAAAATCTGACATAATCATATTGGTTGTTTTGGCATCTTGTGCATCCTGGAAAGATTCCCAGTGTGTTTGAAATGACAGAATGACCTACAAAATAAATGGGCATAATGGAATAGTCAATGAAAATATAATCCAAATTCTAAGACTTTAATAGCTATTATTTGGGATCTAATGTTTCCTCCACATGAAAGTGTATGGTAGAAATGAAGAATATACTCAAACTCATGACCAAGAACGCACCTTCTTCTAAATTGATCACTACACATGCACCATAGGTATGGATAATCCCAAACATAAATTCATGAATCACTATTTAACTATTGGACATGATGTTTCTTTAAAGTTTCTGGAATTTTTTAGGAAATTGTGTAGTTAACTAAATCAAAATTCCAAGGATACGTACCTAAGATGGAATAAAGATGCTAATGAGGGAAAGTGTCCCAAAATGGTACCTAGTCCAAGGTATCATCCTCTAATGTTAGATTATGCCTAATAATGTGGTCCACCAAATGGTTTTCAGTACCCTTAATATCCTTTATCTAGATATAAAATTCTTGAAGAAGCATCCATTGGATAATCCTAGGTTTCGTATATGGCTTCTTCTAGAGCTACCTCAGAGTTGCATGGTCACAAAAAACTTCTATTGTAACACCCCGAGATTTTATGAAAAATATTATTTTTAATTTCATTAATGTCATGTGTTGTACTCTACACCAAAAGGAGCTTGCACAACACGCATCCTTGACTTGCCTTGCATTACACGCAATCACGACCTTCCTCGATAGCGTGTGTAGTACGCAATACCGAGTTTCACTAAACAACGATATGCTATTAAAATATTATTAAAACTAGCCGTTATGAATATTAATAACCACATTTTAAAATTTTAGAAATTTTATCTCTCAAATTGACTTCACTTTTGGATTCGGAGTATCCAATTTAGCCTACGGTGAAATTTTGGTACTTTTCGGATAACTTTCATATTCTGATGAATAGTGAAAATTACTAAATTTTAATTAAAAAAAAAATTTTTAATCGAAATAATTAATAGTGATAAATTATTAATTTGAGTGGTTTTAAAGTATATTTAGAATATATTTTTTTAATTTAATACAATGTTGGTCATTGGATGTAATTTCACATTTAAACCAGTTATAAACAAGTATCAATATTTTGATAGTTATTATCTCTTAAAAACACGCTATTTGTTTTGACGACGGGAATTAAGTTTTAAATTAGTTAATATAACTGATATGTTTTGAATTTCATAAAATAGACATCATTTTTGAATTCATAATTTCAAATATAGCTTAGGCCTAATTTTTGGTAATTTTCTGGAAACTTTCATTTTTTTGATGAATAGTGAAACCACTAAGTTGTAGTTAAAAAAATTGAATTTTTCATAAAACTTAATTTTATCACTTCTGTCCAAGAGACATGATTAATATCAAGGACTAAAATTTGGTTCAATGAGATGAAAATATTTTTTGGTGAATAGTAACTTTTTACTTGTTATTACCACGGTTAAAAGTAAATAGGGTAATTAAGTGTAAAAGTGTTATTATTATTACCCTAACAGATGTACTAATTCAATTGGATAAGTGTAATTCGCCCAAAAACAACATTATGAATAAAATATGACCATTTAGGCCCACTTAGATTAGATTAGGACATTTATTATCAATTTATTTAAAGAAGGGCTAAAATAGTTAAAATCAAAGTTTAATAACTAAATCATTTTTCATATAGGGTTATACATAAGATAAATTCAACAATAAATATTCATTAGAAATATAAAAAAATTTCCAACATAATAGTATTTTATTTGTAATTTTTAGACTTAAAATAATTTAATTTATTTATGATAAAATGATGATGTAGTAATTATCCTATTAATGAAATATTGACATAATTGATGTTATAAATACCCAAATAATTGTAATTTGAAACTTTTTATGAATTAAAATAATTTTATAAGTTAATATGACATGTTATTATTTATTTAATTAAATTTTTTATAACTAATCATTCTGTTATGATTTTCAAAAAAATCAATTACCAAATAGTGTCAAAATTGACATAAAATAGTTTTTAAAACAAATATTATATTATTAATTGTTATTATATTCCTAAAAGTCTAAGGTTCGGCCAATATACTTACATAATGATAGGTGTATCATTAAAGGACCACTTAGGGGTCTCTTGGATGTATACGGTATGTTTATTAACTATACAATATAAAAATACAAAGTGACATGGTAAATGTCAATCTAATTAACTAAGAGTTAAAACTAAAAGATAACGTTAGTATAATGACCTAAACTTGTATAAATTCTATTGGATGAGATTATTTCGACCCCTACCCACCTTAGCTTCAAAATAAATTAATTTGGAGCTATTTAAAACCGAATTTGGCTTTATAATAAAAAAATATTTTTAGTTATTCCAAAGGTGCCCCTCTCCTCCCTTATAAAAGGGCACCTCCTCCCCCTCTTCCTAACACCACTTTGAGCCTTAATGCTCGGAAGAACCCTGCCAAATTCTCTTACCCACTTCCCTTGAAACATCCTAGAGGTCTTGGGATTCTTCAAAGACCAATTTTAGTGCCCTAAGAAGAGGACTCAATGAGGCACTTCAAAGAAGAGGTAATGTCCGTTACCGATTCTTTCAACTTTATTTCTTCTTCCACTTATTCTTATTAGGTTGTTTCATTATGAAGTAATAACATCAGTATCACTAATATACTGATATGTTATTATAAGTATGAAACAACCCTATTTCACCATCTATCCATCCTAGGGAAAACGAAATCACCGCGCGTGCGTACATACGGAATACCGTCTCCACGCCGTGGTGTAATCTATTTTCCACCACCACATTATTTGGATGGGTATAATGGTGTAAATAATAACTGTATATGATTATTCTAAAGTGATATTGATTCTGAAATAGTATAAATACACTCCAATACATTACCATGATCATGAGAACGATATCATCGCTCGTACGTACGTACGGACTACCGTCTCCACGACGCGATGAGATTCATTCTCCACGTTAACCATTCATGAATGATTATAAAGTATATATAATAAGTAATAATGAAATATATGACATAATAATGATACTATATTTTTGTGTATATATATGTATGCTATCTACTTAATTCTATTCAACTCATAAAGGAAACGAAAACAGCGTTCATGCGTACGTACGGCCTACCGTCTCCATGAACGGTGTATTTCTTTCCATTTACTGATTTATTATATATATGTATATTATGAATATATATTATATATAAATCATGTTTTATATTCTGGAATTAAGTAATCATGATCCAATTAATCATATGAATAATTACAAGTCAAAACACGGACGACAAATGAAACAATTTTACCCAAAACGCTCTTTAACATGGAATTTACAAAAGAACGGGTAATATAAAGTCATAAGTGAACCATATATGATATCATAAGAATGATTATGATTCTAGAATAAGTCAATGACATTATTTAAATCATTATACAGGAGTTTCAGACACTTACGAAGCAAATCAGACCTAAGGTAAGGGAAAAATCACAATCTCATTTTTATCCGAGATTGTTTATACTTTGGAATTTACTAGGGTGTATTTTATCATCCACATCCATGTTTCCTCAATATGTAATGTTATTTACATCCACCTAAAATTTTTTAAATCCAAATTTACCCTTCAGTGAGTTTTTAGTAAAAGATATGAAAGGAATCTTTTGTGGTTTTTCATACGAGGTACTTTTTGACTTTTCTGAAAAAAGTACGAGAAGAATGTTTTTTTAACTTATACGGCATGAATGGATTTTTAAAACATTATTTCAAAAAAGCTTCCTTTATAAGTTTTCAAGTTTATTTTTAATCAACTTCTTTTAGTTTAGAATTGTATGACATGTTAAGAAAGGAAAATTGTTTTTGAAGTAGAAAGGATATTTTCCTCATGAATGGAGTTCAAGTGTTTTATCAAAATTATTATCCATATAAGATAATAAAGGGTTATGTTTCTATACCTATAATTACATTGATTTTATTATGTTGTGATGGAATTATTTTTATGAATTCCTTTATCTTATATGAGTTGTTTTATGATGTCACAATGTTTAAGATCCCCATTTTTATTACATGGGTTATGCTATGATGTATGGTTTAGGATTTTGTTACACGCATAATAATGGTATCATTATGAGATGGGTGGGACCTATATCTCCCTCCAATTCATTAGGTAAGATTTTATATCTCATGAGATAGACATGGCTGGAATGGCAGGTTAAACCGGTTCAGTGAAACCGGACTGAAACGAGGACTGGACTCAGTTCAGAAATGGACTTTGTCCACTAAGATAGTCTTGGGAATGAGTCTTGACTAATAAGAAATGATTCTCTATGATTATGTGTGTATGACACAGAGTTTCAGGTTTTAAGTTATGTTTATTGGGATTACATTTCAATACTATGATTTATCCCATGTTATGATATTATGATCTCTTTTGCTGGTTAATATTTCCAAAATGTTATATTCTTATGAATATGATGTGATTGATATTTATTTTGTTTACCCTTACTGAGAATTTGAGCTCACCCTTTTATGTTCTCTTTTCCCCGAGATATAAAGAAATGTTTTTGGTAAGAAAAAATGGGGGGAAGATATTTATGGGAGATGTTGAAGATCTTTCACCATGATTAGAAGATTACGTCCCGGGTTTCCAAAGACACTAAACTATTACCGTCCTTGTGTGTATATTTTTATTATGTACTAAGTATTCCGCAAAAGTAATGTAATGTCCATGTACGTCAGGCTTAGTGTCTCTATAGTAGGTATCAAAGGAAAGGTTTAGTCAACATTTGGAAACTAGGAGATGAGAACTTTAGTGAGATCCCTAGATATATTTCTAAGGTATGTCTAGGGATGTCCCTAAGGTTAAGTATAAGTATAGCTTATAGTCCTATAATTACGGTAGCGATCTTAGAATTAAACCTAAGATGTTAGATATTGAAGGTACTCCTCCTTTATTGTGTTGTTTTCCCTAGCATGATTTTTGCCTCTCACACTATTCTTTTTTGGGTTTTAGACGATGGCTGGAACCCGAAGGAACCATGTTGATCAATGTAATGGAAAATGCAATGATTGTCCTCCTGAACAAATAAATGTTATGGGAGATGGAGTGAAAATTTTTTATTGCTATACTTACACAAGCTATGAATCATTCTGGACTTCCGAATGAGCAGAGAAGGGAACAATATTCTATTGACTCCTTCATGAGGCAACATCCACCTTCTTTCAGTGGGTCTTATGATCCACTTGTTGCTAAACAATGGATCAATACTAACGAAAAGATATTTTCAGTTCTCCAATGTTCTGAACTTGATAAAGTCATCTTAGCAGTGTATCGTTTGGAAGCTGATGCTGATCAATGGTGAAATCTTATCAAGAATATGAGGCCAAGAGATGAAATTTATTCCATGGAATGGGAAAAGTTGAAGAACATATTTTTCAATAAGTACTACCCTCGTATTCTTCGTAAAAAGATGGAGATGGAGTTTCTTGAACTAAAGAAAAAGGATGATGAATCTGTTGGTATATACGAAGCGAATTTTACAAGGCTTGCAAGGTATGCATCTGGCTTTATCATCCAACCTGAAAGTAAAGTTGATCAATTCTTCAGTGGCTTAAAACCAAGCCTTCAAAGGGAATTATCTATAAGAAACTTCAGTAGCTATGAAGAAATTGTGCGTTTTGCTATCAAGGTAGAAATGGAAGTTGGTGTTACTTATCCATCTCAATGTTTTGACAAGAAATGAAAGATGGAGTTCAAGGAGAAATCTCCGAATAATGGTGAAAAGAATATGAATGTTTCCTTATGCTCAAAGTGTGGAAAGAAGCATAGTGGAGATTATCTTAAAGGGACAAGTAAATGTTTCAAATGTGGGAAGGAAGGTCATCAAATATTTGAATGCCGCAATGATGGGAAAAAGATGTATAATGATGCAAACAAAGGAAGGGATATACAGAATGAACCTACTACACTTCAATGCTTCATGTGCAAGGAAATGGGGCATTATGCTAATAAATGCCATAATCCAAGGGTTAGTGATGATCGACATGAGCAACCACTTAAGGCAAAGGACAAAGGGAAGTCACATGTGATCACTATTGGCGATGTTGAATATGACAACGATGTGGTGGAATGATTAAGTGTTTATGTAATGTGATTCCAAAATAATGTTGTATATAGTATCGTGGAATATTGGAATATTTATGTATTGGTCTATTGTGGTTTTCAAAAATGTTATGGTACCGGTAACCATGGAAAGTGATTGAGATATTTTTGAAAAAAAGGATGATATGTGCATAATGAAAGGATAAAAAAAATGAAATGTTTGACAGTATTCATGAGCTCATGATTGATATAAGGACTAAGTGATATCATGGTTTGAGTATATAGAATTTTATGGATTTCGGTATGTGGAAAGTGTTAACTTTTAACTGCATTCATGTTTTCACTAAGGTTCAATGGGTATTCATTTTTCAAGATAATACATGATTATGGCCTTCGAATGTTTGGAATGTGACCAACAAGACATATCTTATGATATATGGGGATCAACGATGGTATTAAACCTCTGGTAATCATTTTCACTATATTATGAGAGTGGACTGCAGTATTTTGGATAAGCCTAAAGATTGGAATGTTTTATGTTGGACATAAGTTAGAATTGTTTAAGGAAAGAAGTTTTTTCGATATTATTTATGGGATGTTATAGTAATGTAGTTTTAGAAAAAGGACAACCCGCAGGATGGACGACAGCCCATCGCGTCAAACAAGGCTATGGGAATCGAACCCACAACCGAAGTGCAACTGGCCTTTATCGCCTACCACTGGCCTACAGGAAGTCCTTGTTTAGTGGAAACTAGTTTTATTATATTAAGCAGTATGATATATGAAGTATAAGTCCATTTTAGGAACCATATATGATTAATCTCACTATATATGGACTTATGTATTTTTTTGATAAATTTTCTAACCTTTTGTTTGAGAGAGATGGAATGACCCATCATTCTATCACATGATCTGATAACACATCATGAATGAAAAATTCAAACTTCATTTCTTTAAGAGATGAAGTGGAAATTTTACAAAGAACGACCAACGGTGAGACTATACCAAAATCACGAAAGTATTTCTTCTAATTCCAATTTCATCAACTTTCAGGAAATGATCTTGAAAACCAAAAATGGTGTCCTAATGCTCTTATATCTGATGAATCAGATGGTACCTTAGATCGTCACAAATTTATGGCTTTGTGATTGCTGGCTTTTCCATAGCCATGTTCTCTACCACTCTCCATCAGAACATGATGGTTAGATTTCTCTTCCATATCCATATTTTCACCTATGTGGAAACCCAGTGATTAGTTTATTCGGGTAACCGTTACATTTCATACTTTTGTTTTTAAATATTGGTTTTGGTATTCCTTTTTACGATGTGGGCTTCTATTAAAGAAACTTTCGAATATTAAACCATTTATAACCCCGATGAATTTCGAGGGAGAAATTCATTTTAAGTGGGGTAGAATGTAACACCCCAAGATTTTATGAAAAATATTCTTTTTAATTTCATTAATGTCTTTTGTTGTACGCTACACCAAAAGGAGCTTGCACAACATGCATCCTTTACTTGCCTTGCATTACACGCAATCGCGACCTTCCTCGATAGCGTGTGTAGTACGCAATACCGAGTTTCACTAAACAATGATATGCTATTAAAATATTATTAAAACTAGCCGTTATGAATACTAATAACAACCTTTAAAAAATTTAGAAATTTTATCTCTCAAAATGGACTTCATTTTTGGATTCGGAGTATCAAATTTATCCTAAGGTGAAATTTTGGTACTTTTCAGATAACTTTCATATTCTGATGAATAGTGAAAATTACTAAATTTTAATTAAAAACAACTTTTTTTAATCGAAATAATTAATAGTGATAAATTATTAATTTGAGTGGTTTTAAAGTATATTTAGAATATATTTTTACAATTTAATACAATGTTGGTCATTGGATGTAATTTCACATTTAAACCAGTTATAAACAAGTGTAAATCTTTTGATAGTTATTATCTCTTAAAAACACGCTATTTGTTTTGACGACGGGAATTAATTTTTAAATTGGTTATTGTAACTGATATGTTTTGAATTTGATAAAATAGACATAATTTTTTAATTCATAATATCAAATATAGCTTAGGCCTAATTTTTGGTATTTTTCTGGAAACTGTCATTTTTTTATGAATAGTGAAACCACTAAGTGGTAGTTAAAAAACTGAATTTTTCATAAAACTTAATTTTACCGCTTCTGTCTGAGAGACACGGCTAATATCAAGGAATAAAATTTGGTTCAATGGGATGAAAATAATTTTTGGTGAATAGTAACTTTTTACTTTTTTTTACCACGATTAAATGTAAATAGGGTAATTAAGGGTAAAAGTGTTATTTTTATTACCCTAACACATGTCCTAAGTCTATTGGATAAGTGTAATTCGACCAAAAACAACCTTAGGAATAAAATATTACCATTTAGGCCCAATTGGATTAGATTAGGACATTTATTATCAATTTATCTAAAGAAGTGTTAAAATAGTTAAAATTAAAGTTTAATAACTAAATAATTTTTAATATAGGGTTATACATACGATAAATTTGACTATAAATATTAATTAGAAATCTAAAAATATTTCCAACATAATTATATTTTATTTTTAATTTTTAGACTTAACATAATGTAATTTATTTATGATACAATGATGATGAAATAATTATCCTATTAATGAAATATTGAAATAATTGATGTTATAAATACCCAAATAAATATAATTTGATACTTTTTATAAATTAAAATAATTTTATAAGTTAATATGACATGTTATTATTTATTTAATTAATTTTCTTCGAACTAATCATTCTGTTATGATTTTTAAAAAAATCAATTACCAAATATTGTCAAAATTGACATAAAATAGTTTTTAAAAAAAATATTATATTATTAATTGTTATTATATTCCTAAAAATCTAAGGCTCGGCCAAGATACTTATATCATGATAGGTGTATAATTAAAGGACCACTTGGGGGTCTCTTGGATGTATATGGTATGTTTATTAACTATATAATATAAAAATACAAAGTGACATGGTAAATGTCAATCTAATTAACTAAGAGTTAAAACTAAAAGATAAGGTTATTATAATGACCTAAACTTGTATAAATTCTATTGGATGAGATTATTTCGACCCCTACCCACATTAGATTTGAAATAAATCAATTTGGAGCTATTTAAAACCGAATTTGGCTTTATAATAAAATAATATTTTTTGTTATTCCAAAGGTGCCCCTCTCCTCCCTTATAAAAGGTCACCTCCTTCTCCTCTTCCTAACACCACTTTGAGCCTTCAAGCTCGGAAAACCCCTACCATATTCTCTTCTACACTTCCCTAGAAACATCCTAGAGGTCCTGGGATTCTTCAAAGACCAATTTTAGTGCCCTAAGAAGAGGACTCAAAGAGGCGTTTTAAAGAAGAGGTAATGTCCGTTACCGATTCTTTCAACTTTATTTCTTCTTCCACTTATTCTTATTAGGTAGTTTCATTATGAAGTAATAACATCAGTATCACTCATATAATGATATGTTATTATAAGTATGAAACAACTCTATTTCACCATCTATCCATCCTACGGAAAACGAAATCACCGCGCGTGCGTACGTACGGAATACCGTCTCCACGCCGTGGTGTAATCTATTTTCCACCACCACATTATTTGGATGGGTATAATGGTGTAAATAATAACTATAAATTATTATTTTAAAGTGATATTTATTCTGAAATAGTATATATACACTGCAATATAGTCCCACGATCATGATAACGATATCATCGCTCGTGTGTACGTACGGACTACCGTCTCCACGACGCGATGAGATTCATTCTCCACGTTAACCATTCATGAATGATTATAAAGTATATATAATAAGTAATCATGAAATATATGAAATAATAATGATACTAGATTTATGTGTATATATATGTATTCCATCTACTTAATTCCATTCAACTCAATAAGGAAATGAAAACAGCGTTCATGCGTACGTACGGCCTACCATCTCCATGACCGGTGTATTTCTTTCCATTTACTGATTTAATATATATATATATATTCTGAATATATATTATATATAAATCATGTTTTATATTATGGAATTAAGTAATCATGATCTAATTAATCATATGAATAATTACAAGTCAAAACATGGACGACAAATGAAATAATCTTACCCAAAACTCTCTTTAACATGGAATTTACAAAAGAACGGGTAATATAAAGTCATAAGTGAACCATATATGATATCATAACAATGATTATTATTCTGGAATAAGTAAATGACATTATTTAAATCATTATATAGGAGGTTCAGACACTTACGAAGCAAATCAGACCTAAGGTAAGGGAAAAATCACAATCTCAATTTTATCCGAGATTATTTATACATTGGAATTTACTGGGGTGTATTTTATCATGCAAATCCATGTTTCCTCAATATTTAATGTTATTTCCATCCACCTAAAATTTTGTAAATCCAAATTTACCCTTCGGTGGGTTTTTAGTAAAATATATGAATGGAATCTTTTGTCGTTTTTCGTATGAGGTACTTTTTGACTTTTCCGACAAAAGTACAAGAAGAATGTTTTCTTAACTTATTCGGCATGAATGGATTTTTAAAACATTATTTCCAAAAAGATTCCTTTACAAGTTTTCAAGTTTATTTTTAATCAACTTCTTTTAGTTTATAATTGTATGACATGTTAAGAAAGGAAAAGTGTTTTTGAAGTAGAAAGGATATTTTCCTCAAGAATGGAATTCAAGTGTTTTATCAAAATTATTTTCCATATAAGATAATAAAGGGTTATGTTTATATCCTTATTATTACATTGATTTGATTATGTTGTGATGGAATTATTTTTATGAATTCCTTTATCTTATATGAGTTGTTTTATGATGTCATAATGTTTAAGATTCCCATTTTTATTACATGGGTTATGCTATGATGTATGGTCTATGATTTTGTGGCACACATAAGAATGGTATCGTTATGAGATGGGTGGGAAATATATCTCCCTCCAATGCATTTGGTAAATATTTTATATCTCATGAGGTAGACATGGATGGAATGGCAGGTTAAACCAGTTCAGTGAAACAGGACTGAAACGAGGAATGAACTCATTTCAGAAATGGACTTTTTCCACTAAGATAGTCTTGGGAATGAGTCTTGACTAATAAGAAATGATTCTCTATGATTATGTGTGTACACCACAAAGTTTCATGTTTTAAGTTATGATTATTGGGATTACATTTCACTACTATGATTTATCCCATGTTATGATATTATGATCTCTTTTGCAGGTTAAGATTTCCAAAATGTTTTGTTCTTATGAATATGATGTGATTGATATTTCTTTTGTTTACCCTTACTGAGCATTTGAGCTCACCCTTTTATGTTTTATTTTCCCCAAGATATAAAGAAAGGTTTTAGGTAAGTAAAAACGGGGGGGGGGAGATATTTATGGGAGATGTTGAAGATCTTTCACCATGATTAGAAGATTACGTTCCGAGTTTCCAAAGACACTAAACTATTACGGTCCTTGTGTGTTTGTTTTTGTTATGTACTAAGTATTCCGCAAAAGTAATGTAATGTCCATGTACATCAGGATTAGTGTCTCTACATATATAGAGCCCAATAAATATGAATGTAATTTATCTAAAGAAAATATAATGACTATGAACTCCTTTTATGTGGTTGTGGAGTTTGATTGGGCTGAATACAATTTCCATGAAGCATAGGTGATCACATGTGAATGTACCTCCACCCTCTGTGATAAGACTGCTCCAACTGTAATGTTTGAAGAATCATAGATCAACTCAAATGGAATATCACACTGCGGGGACTGTATGATTGATGGAGTGTTCATAAACTACTTTATCTCATAAAAGGATGTCCTTCAAGAATCATCATACAAAAAGTCATAATCCTTTTGAATTAATCATGATATAGGAAGAAAAATCTTAAAAAATATTTGATGAAGCGCCGGTAAAATTTTGAATGCTCTAAGAATGATCTAATGTCACACAGACATGAAGGATAGGGTAAGGATGAAATAATATCTACCTTAGATTGATTAAACTCTATCCCATGTTTTAACACTACATTCCCTAAGACAATACCATTCTCTACCATGAAATGTCATTTTAAAAGTTCAAGAACAGATTCTTCTCAACACAACAATTCAACACCTTTCCCAATATAGAGATATATTCATCAAATGAAGACCTATACACTATTAAATCATTTATAAAACCTCCATGGTTGTCTTCAGAAAACTAGAAAAAATACTATTCATGCATCTATAGAAGTTACCTAGGGTATTACAAAGTCCAAAAGGATTCCTTCGGTAGGAAAATGTGCTGAATAAAATAGTGAATATTGTGTTATACTGATCCTAAAAGGCTATAGATACCTGAAAGTATCCACAAAATCCATCCAAGAAACAATAGCGTGTTTTCCCATCTAGTCTCTCAAGAATTTGATCAATAAATAAGAGAGGGAAGTCATCCTTGAAAGTGGACTGATTTAGTTTCCTATAATAAATACACACACAGTAACTATTTTGCACCCTCATTATACCTAACCCCTCTTTATCATTTTTAACAATAGTTACATCAGTTTTATTAGGCAAAAATTGAATATGACATACCCACTAGGAATCAGAAATGAGATAAATTATATGTGCCTCGAGAATTTTATAACTTCCCTTTTGACAATTTCTAGAATATTTGGATTCTATCACTTTTGTGGCTACCTGACCAGTTTAGCCCCATCCTCCAAAATAATCCTATGAATGCAAAGAGAGTGGATAATATCTGATATGTCAGCCAATGTCCACTCGATTTCCCTGATGTTTTCCCTCAAAAGATTTAGAAGTTTTTCTTCCTGTTCAGAAGAGATATTGTTAGAAATGATAACAGGTTATTTTTTCACCACTTAACAAGTATGAGTATTTTTGATTTGGTGGAAATGGCTTGAGATCCAATGTAAGGGGTGATGTATGGATGGAGGAATTGAAGGGACTAAAATATGTGAACAATAAAAATTATTTTCAGAACACACATCATCAAAATAAGAGAATGTGACATGAAATACATGAACATACTCAACCACCATGTCATAATCAGAGTGAGAGTTATCAATATTAGAATATAAATCCATTTCAAAATCAAATCTAAGAGAGTATTGGGCATCAAAAATAGGCGTGGAGGTGCTCTTAAACATAAAACTAGAACCAATACTCATAATCTCACTAATTATAGGACAATAAAATTCAATTTGGTTTTAATTAGGTGATTCAAAATGGGTGATAAAAATGAAAAATTGTACACTAATGGGTACTTCATGGAGACCATAACATTAAATATCAAAACATCATCTACAAAACTTCATCGAATTTGTACCCTCATGGACATTTATGATCATTTTTTTTGTTTTGAGTTAGGGCCAACATAATATAATTGGAGAATTGGAACTTACCTGATCATCCTCCAATTTAAGCACATAGAAATCTGCTAGAAAAATCATGTATATTACACAAACTAGTACATCCTCAAGGATCCCCATTGGGTATGTCGTAGCTCTATTCACCAACTGCACCACTACTCTTGTCAGCATCAACTTCACAACCTATAAATAATTGAATAGAGAGCGATTTATCCCATTTATAGAAGATCCCAAATCACATAAAGTATCATAAAAGTGTAAAACCCCTATGGTGAATGGGATGGTGAATGTCCCCATATCCTTACACAATATGGGAATTGCTTGAGTTGGTGTAATGAGTGATGACACACTCCTTCCAAGATCGATCCTATCATTTCCCTTGACCCCACATCGATTGGTAAAAAGTTATTTTTAGAATATTTCATACCTTGGTATTTTCTTGATAACTTCACGTAGGGGATGTTGATCTCCACATGCATGAATGTATCCAAAACTTTTTTTTTCATCGACTCTTAAGCAATATTCTGGGTTTTTACATCTCTGTATTAAAATAGAATTGGTTTATGAGGAACATCATCAATATTTTTCTTACTGTTTTCTTTCTCATTGGTCTCTTTATTAGTGGTTCTTGAATGGGGACTCTACAAAGTTGAGGTCAATCCCAGTTGAATGGTAGGTGCAGAATAGTCTGTTGTTTTCTTCCCACATCTTAATGTGATGGCAATAACAATCCACTTTCTATTTTGAGTAGGTTGGGAAGGAATGTTTTTTGATTTATTGGTTATTAGTTCATTGAGGGCAGTGGCAATCTGGTTCATTTGAATCTTTAACTCCCTCATCTCCAAACATTTACTTTTTAGATCATTTTGGTGATTAAGAACAATTTGTTTCAAAATATCATCAGAATTAGAATATAACATTGGTTTAGAAGTCCCTTGTTGTTTACTTGTGGATACTTGAGCTTCAAATCTCTTTTGAGGTTGTTGTGAATCCTGTTAGTAAGGTGGAGGATGCTGTAATAGTTTTTTTTGAAAAAGAGGGCCTTTGTTGTTGTCTAGAGTCATACCTCATGTCTAATTGATCCTTACACCATTGGTTTTATATATTAGAAAAGGAATCATACTTATTTTGGGGATGTCGTTGTTGTTGATGTTGATATGGTCTCCCAAGTAACACTGACGCACAATATTCATTCTCTTGTAGTATGGGGAAACAATCAGTCAGGTGGTCTGTTTCAAAGAAAATGCCACAAGGTATCACAAAAGTGGGTTGGGATGTCTTTTGAGCCAAACAAATATACCTCACCATAGTGGTCAATTCTTCCAACATAGTATCAATAAAATGATTTTCAAGAGAGGAAGGTCCAACCTAATTTACTCTTCTAACATGTGGTGTACCTCGATCACCAAATTGTTGGGAGTTTTGTGCCATATTGTCAATCAATTCACTTGTAACAACTGGTGTTTTATCGGACAATGACCCTCTAGGTACAACATCCTCTTTGATTCTTTCCACTTGTGTGATCCCTTTATATAATTAATAGATGAGTAGTTTATCATTGATTTGGTGATGTGGGATGCTTGAAAAAAACTTCTTGAATCCCTCCATGTACTCATACATTGACTCCCTGGGCTTTCTTGATTCATGATATCACCTTGAAAATGAATGTGGTCCTTGATGTTGGAAAAAATCTCGACGAGGTATGACATTTCAAATTATTTCTACATGTTACATCTTCTAGTTGTATGTAATACATCCAATCCTTTGTAGTTCCATCAAGCCATAATGGTAATGATCTTATTTTAATTTTATCTTCAAATTCATTTCTTTGTTTGATCAAACCACAATAAATTATTTTAGATGTTTATTAGGGTACTCACCTGAGAGGCCTTGGAAGAAGGCGAACTTACTTATATTTTAGTTCAAAGTCTAATTCATGATTTTTTTATACAATAAAATTTGGTTGGAAGTTAATATCTAGGGAAACCAACTCTCAAATGGTTCAATTAATTTCATTAGTATTGTTTTCAGCCCTTGGGTATTGTTTTATGTTTGATTTAGAATTATTTCCAATTTTAGTGTGACTCTAATTGAGGATTTCTTCAACTGTTTGAATGTTTAAACTTCTCATAGACTAAGTGTAACACCCTAATATTTAATTATATGTAATTTTCTTTAAAATAATTCAATAGATTAGGCTACATGCAACACTGAGTTCGAGTGCACCATAACTTACCAAACTAGCTGTTCAAAAAGTGGTTATGAATAGTATAAACTGAATTTTTATTTAATATACTCCACATAATTTTAGAATCCATATTATGTGTTTCTTAGACATAAAATAATAACAAATTCATTTTTTCAGATAAAGGAAGTATTTTTTAAAAAATGAAAATTTACCACCTTTTAATGGGAAACCCTTTTTAAAACCAATATTTGACACTTCTATATATTCATTTTAATGAAATTAAATTCTTTAGAATCGGGACATAAAATTTTATTTTGGATAAATTTTTGGTACTTTTCTAATAACTTTCATATTTTGATGAATACTAAAAAATACTAAATTTTAATTTAAAACAACTTTTTTAATTGAAATAATTTATAGAGTTAAATTATGAATTTTAATGGTCTATAAGTATAATTAGATTATATTTTTTGCATTTTATACAATGTAGTTCATTAAAAGTAATCACACATTTAAATTTGACATAAACGCTTGTCAATATTTTGATCATTTTTACTTTTTAAAAACCCACATTACTTTTTTGTCAAAGGGAATTAATTTTAAATTAATTAATGAAACTTTAAAATTTTCAATTTGGTAAAATATAATTCATTTTTGAAATTGGAATATTAAAATTATCTTATGGTAAATTTTTGGTATTTTTCTAAAAACATTCAATTTTTGATGAATAGTTAAAAAAACTACGTTATAGTTTAAAACCGACTATTTTTTTATATAATTATTTATTTTATTTAAATTTATTTTAAGTTAAAATAGATATATAATACCTATATATGTTCAATTTAATTCAATGGAGTCATTTTATAATAAAATTTGATGCATATAATTTGATGTATACATAAAATAAATTCGACTATAAATATTCATTAAAAAGCTAAAAATATTTCCTACTTAATGGTATTTTATATAAAAAATTTATAAATTAAATAATTTAATTTATTAATGATAGAATGATGATGCATTAATTTTCATATTAATGAAATGTTAAAATAATGGATTCTATAAATATCCAAATAAATGTAAATTGAGACTTCTGATGAATTCCACTTATTTTCTATGTTAATAGGACATGTTAGTATAGATTAAATAAATTTTATTTGAAGTGATAAAGTTTTTACAGATTTCAAAAAAATCAAATACTAAATAGTGTCAAAATTGACATAATTGAGTTTTTAAAAAAAGTACTATATTATTGAATGATATAATATTCCTCAAAATATGTGGTTCTGCCAAAGAACATAGATATGGTTATAAATATTCATAATGAACCACTTGGGGATCTTTTTCCAGTTTATAGTATGTTTATTAACCATATAATATAAAAATAAAAAGAGACATGGTAAATGTAAAAATATTTATCTAAGAGTTAAATCTAAAATATAAGGTTAATATGGTGACTTAAACCTGTATAAAACCTATTGGATGAGAGGTTTTTGAACCATACCTACCTTAGACTCAAAATAAATCATATTTTAGCCATTATAAATTGAAAATGAATTTTTTATAAAATAATATTTCAATATTTTCCTAAAGCGACCCTCACCTCTCTTATAAAACGGTACTTCCCCTTCTCTTAATTTGAAACCTCCAAAGCCATTTGGCTCGGCCAAAAACTTCCTAAATATCTACTAAACTATCGTATTTTCAAACATAATGCCTTAATTTTGTCACAAATCCAACCTATAGATCTCTTTTGATCAACTCAAAAGGAAACACCCGAAGAAGAGGTAATAATTTAACCACCCTTTTTCTAGTTCTTTTTTTCTTCCAATTCCTTTTTATATTTTGTTTCTAGACAAAAATAATAACTATAATACCTTATACATATTTTGATGTTATTATAAATATGGTACAACCATATTTATTATTCTATCTATCCTATAAATGACAAAGTCACCATATGTGGGTACGTACGGGTTACGTGTCCACGTCGTGGTGTAGTTTGTTATTCAAACACGTCAATATTTGTAAGGGTATAATAATGAGTATAACTAATGTATATAATAAATATATTATGTTAATGATTCTGTATATATTATATACCATCCAATTACATATTATTTCACCATAAATATAATGATATTTCCACTCGTGCGTACGTACGGATTACCGTCTCCACGAACGCGATGAGATTCATTACCCATCATAATAATTCAAGAATAATTTTCATTTTATGATTAAAAATAATGTTTATGAACATAATATAATTGTTTATATGAATAAAATACATCTTATCCATAACAAACATGGCTTATGTACCCAAGCATATAAAGTAAAACGAATCATTTAACACCCAAAATGATGATACTACTGAAATATTGTTAACAATGAAATATTATAGGATCATATATGATATCATATTTATGTATATAGTTCTTGAATAATTTAATAACAATGTTTTAACTATTATACAGTTTGTTAACATACCATCAACTAAGGAAAAGTAGAATGTAATAGTTAATTCCACAATCTCTTTATTATCTGACGTTATTTTTATGTAAGTATCTACTAGAACCTCTTTATCATCCACATCCATGTTTCCTAAAAATGTATTTAAATTTTTTTTTTAATATTCACTAGACTATGATTTAAATTAATTTATAACCTTGTTTTAATTTTTATAAAATGGTTTTAAAGTAATCATTCCTTCATTTTCCAAACAAGGTATTTTATGACCTTTTTTACAAATAAACGTATGAATGTTATTTTTAAATTATACAAAAGTTGTGGTTATTATCCACCATTATATCACCTTTGAAGCTTCGATTACAATATTATAAAAATATTTTCAAAACAAATTTTCTATTTTATAATTATGTTACTCTTAAATGATTTCAAAATAGAAAGATATATTTCTCTCAAATAGTTTTGACTTCATCTATGCCAACATCCACTGATAAATTTTACAATTTTTTGATGTTGATTTATTATGATACAAATCATCCATAGTGTATTTAAGGTTTTTTGATATGTTTGGATATGGATGTATTTTTTTATACCATTCATGGTTGATGGTTAAATTATTGAAATTTTGTATGCAAGTATTAATACAAATGTTTATGTTATGTTTCAAAATTTTCATATGAGGAATTTATTGGACTTAGTATGTGACGGGTAGAGCCCACTATAGCTCCTCGATGCATCGGTAGGTCTCATGAGACAAACTAGTGTTTTGGAACAAGGCCTTGAAAAAATCTTATTTGTAGTCTTGACAGAAGGCCATGACTATGTGGTAATGAAATCTGGCATTATGCATTCCAACATTATGAAATCGGCTACTAATATTTCATGTGATTATACGACAAGTTGAATATCCTTGTGACTAAGTAAATGGAATTATTTGATTTATTTTTACCATATTATGATGAATTTTATGTTTAAAATAATTTATCTTTAGTCTTATACATTGCCTTAAATGTTTATGCTTATTTATGAATGTTTCTACTATATTGTTATCCTTACGGAGCATATGAGCTCACCCTTTTCAATGTTTTATTTTACCTAGGATGTGAAGAAGTATTTTATGGTTGAACTACAGGTATTGGATATGGATATAAGTGTGTTTAAAGGGGACAAAATTTTGTTGATATATTTATTTCATGATGTAATGTAAAACTTATGAATATATCTAGTACTTCCAAGGCTATTAAACTGATTGGTCTTTCGGGATGTGATCCCTTGTGATACTGCCAATGTCATGTAATAAAGCACCGACTCTGGGTAACTGGGGTCGAGGCATTACAGTTTGTATCAGAGAAAGTTTAGTACAAACCTTCGAAGCTATATTTATAAAAAACTCAAATTAGTAAACACTACCTTGAGATAGACCTTGAGGATTAGTATAGAGGAACATCCAAAATATTTGGTAATGTAAATATTATGTGGGTTTCCATGAAATACATCCTTGTTTGGATATGAGAAGGTAGATACTACATTGGAACAAATGTACCTAGGAGTGAAAACTCCAACAAGGAGTTTCGAGCTTGACCTATCGTATCATGATACATGACAACGGGCCTTGCAACACTCTTGGTTATGACACTCTTGGGGGATATGATTATGATAATTCTCATTTTCATTACAAACCAATTTGAAGGATTTTAATATAAGATGAGAATAAATTAGATTGGATAATCTTAAGGTGTTTTAGATTTAAAATAAGGTGTTATGATATTCTCTAAATGATTTTATGACTCACATTATGCTTTCTTGTGTTAGTCAATGGATGGATTCCAAGGAAGTCATAGTAACATTGAACATGATGTACAAGGTGGGAATGATGGTTGAAATGAGAAAAGAAATGGAATATTGATAGGTGTAAAAGAAATTGTGTTCATGATGAATCAGTTTTCCAAAAATATGACCAACTAAATATATATTAACCAACTCCCAGACTCAAAAAAGAAAAGAAAGGTGGTGAATGATAAGATCTCCAGCAGTGGAGAACATAGAGAAAATACCGCTCAATTTCCATCATGTAGGAAAAGTGGAAGAAGACTCCTAGGAAAGTGTCTCAATAAAACAAAGAAATACTTTATGTATGGGAAATAAGGACATAAAGTAAATAATTGTTTAGGAAAAACTGAAGAGTACTATGTAAGAAAATAAAAATGATCCCAAGAATCCATTTACAGTCATTTTTCGTAAATGTTGGGGACCTGGGCATTACCCGAGTGAATGAACTATTCTATAGGATAACCTCTTGGTCAAGGAAGAACCTATGTGGAAATAAATGGATGATGAAATGTTTAAATGTATTAGTGCAATTTTTGATGGGATTACTTTGGAAGACTTTTCTCTTGTACGTGTAACCCTGCCGTTTGTTATGTGAAAAATCTATTTTAGGAAGAGTTATCTTTTTTATTGTTTATATATTTATAAATAAGCATTTGAGTTTATATGATTCTTGAATTTGGCTCAATTACAAGGTATTAAATTTTTGTATAAAAATGCGAGGTATGAGATAACATTTGTGGTGAAATTATTTTATGGTTATATTGAGGTATTTATCTCATTTTGTGATTGTTATAAAATATATTATTTGAAAAAGGACAACACATAGTTTGTGTGACAACCCATCGCATCATACAAAGTTGTGGGAATCAAACCCACAACCAGAGTGAGATTGGGATTTATCACCTACCAGTAGAATATGGGAGGTCCCTGGTTAGTATAACTTATTCTTTTTAGTTAAATTATTTTACTAATCAATAATAAGTTGATTTGAGATCTTATTCCTTATCAAATGGATATCCTTAGTATAGGAAAATGATTTTGTGATTAAGTGATAAATGTTATTTTGGAAGTTTTTCACTATGTTGGGAATACTATATGCCTAAGGAAAAAAGAATACTATAGGATTTGATTTGAAGAGTAATGTTTTATTTTTATCTATGTTTTTATTGTATATTTATAGCAATTTGGTTTATTTATGGAGATGATTAACCTGTAATAGAGAATATGTGATTAGGTTAATTAATTCTAAATTTGTGACTTTAAGAGTGGTCGATGTTATTTAGAGATACAATTTAATGTTGAATACTAGGTAATAAAATTCTTCTATGTTTTGGGTTTGAAAATTAGTTTGGATTATATTGAAGGATTTTAAGGACAATTGTTTATTGATTGGTATTTATTGAACTTTTTTTATTGTTAGTTTAATTTTAGAAATTAAGATTAGTATTTTTTTTCTCTAAAGGATTATTCTTTTGGGGGATCATCTGATCTTGTACAAACCATTTGGGTTTTGGTTAATCTCTAACGACAAGGTAAATATATATTTTATCATTTTTGGATTATGTGATTCTATTGAAGTTGATTCTAGCGCTTCAGGTGTGACCAAGTCATCTTGAATACTCATCATTTAAAAAAATATGAGTTAATGGTAGAAATTTATGGAAGGTTGAAACTCTAATTAAAAATTAAGTATATATTTTTTATGTTCTTTGTCAATCTCAAAAATAAAATCCTAACTTTATGAAATGAAACATAAAACAAAAAAGTTTTTCCATTTACTTTTCCTACTGGGAATCTAAAGACCCTTTATCCCATAAAATTTTTGTGGTTTTCTTGTTGTTAACTTTCTTCTAATCATGTTTTATATTACTCTCTATTAGAACCTGACACTTAGTTTATCTTCTATATTAATGTTTTCCTATACGGAATCCTAGTATGGGTTATCTCAGATGACCTTTGTACTTCTCTTTCTATCTTTTAAAGTGATAGTTTTATTCACTCTTTTTCCGATGTGGGACATTAAATCAAGTTATGAAGCCCAAATTTAATATTATGAGGATTCAATTTCTAGAAGGGGGAAGAATGTAACACTCCATGATTTCATAGTAAGTTATTTTCTTTAAAGTAATTCAATAGCTTGTGCAACATGCAACACCGAGTTCAAGCACACCATGACTTACCAAACTAGACGTCCAAAAAGAGGTTATGAATTTTATTAGCTAAATTTCGAATTTTATATACTTCACATAATTTTAGAATCCATATAATGTGTTTCTTAGACATAATATAAGAACAAATTCATTTTTTCTGATAAATGAAGTATATTCAAAAAAATGAAATTTTACCACCTTTTAATATGAAAACATTTTTAAAACCAATATTTGAAACTTTTTTTTATTAATTATAATGAAATTAAATTTATCTTTAGAATCATGACCTAAAATTTTATTTTGGATATTTTTTTGGTACTTTTTTGATAACTTTTGGATTTGGATGAATGCTGAAAAATTCTAAATTTTAATTGAAAAACAACTTTTTTAATAGAAATATTTTATAGTGTTAAATTATTCATTTGAATAGATTATAAGTATAATTATATTATAGTTGTATCATTTAATACAATTTAGGTCATTATAAGTAATTTAACAATTAAATTTGACATAAACACATGTCAATCTTTTGATAGTTTTTTCTTTTTAGAACCCCACTTTTATTTTTAGACAATGAGAATTAATTTTAAATCAATTAATGAAACTTCTATGTTTTGAATTTGGTAAAAGATAATTCATTTTTTAATTAAGAATATCGAAATTATCTTAGGGTAAATTTTTGGTATTTATCTGAAAACATTCAATTTTTTATGAATAGCGAAAAACACTGTGTTATAGTTTAAAACCGACATTTTATTTTAATAATTATTTATTTTATTTAAATTGATTTTAAGTAAAAATAGATATAATACCTATATAAGTTCAATTTAATTCTTTTGAGTCATTTTATAAAAAAATTAGACGTATAATAGTTTATTTAGCTTTTTACTGTCTTTTACCCATCTTCTAAGAGAATTTGCAAATTTGCATAAAATATAATTTTAACACTTTTTATAGTTGAATTTATAAAATATAAGGGACATAGTTGACATAAATAAGTAAAATTTGGTTCAATAAGATGTATATAATTTTTGGTGAATAGAAAATTTTGACTTTTATTTACCACGGATAAAAGTAAATAGGGTAATTAAGGGTAAAAATGATATTATAATTACCCTAATGCATGTCCTAATTCTATTGGATAAGTGCAATTCGAAAGAAAACAACCTTAGGAATAAGATATGATCCTTTTTGGTCCACTTGAATTAGATTATGACATTTATTACTATTTTATTTAAAGAAGAGTTAAAAGAGTTAAATTCAAAGTTTAATTATTAAACCATTCTTAATATAGGGATATACATAAGATATATTAGACTATAAATATTACTTATAAATATAAAAATATTTCATACATAATGGTATTTTATTTGTACTTTTTAGAAATTAAATAATTTGATTTATTTATGAAACAATGATGATGCAATAATTACCTTATTTATAAAATATTAAAATAATTGATACTATAAATGTCCAAATAAATGTAAATTAAGGATTTTTATGAATTATACTAATTTTTAAGGTTAATATGAAATTTTAGAATTGATTAAATAAATTTTATTCTATGTTATAATGTATTTATGGCTTTATAAAAATGAAATACTAAATAGGGTCCAATTTGACATAACTGAGTTTTTAAAACAAATACTATATTATTGATTGATGTAATATTTATAAAAATCTATGGTTTAGAAAAAGGAATTAGATAAGGATATATGTATAAATAATGAATCACTTGAGGTTCTCTTAATAGTTTATTGTATGTTTATTAACCATATAATATAAAAAAACAAAAAGAAACATGGTAAATGTCAAACTACTCAACTAAGAGTTAAATATAAAAGATAAGGTTAATATGGTAACCTAAACCTATCTAAAACCTATTAGATTAGAGTTTTTAGACTAATACCCACCTTATACTTGAAATAAATTATTTTGGTGCCATTATAAACTGAAAATTATTTTATTATAAAATAATATTTCATGCTTTTCCTAAAGTGACCCTCACCTCTCTTATAAAAGGGTACTTCCCCTTTTCTTAATTTCACACCTACAAAGCCATTTTTCTCAGCCAAACTCTGAAAAAATATCTTCTAAACTGTCTTAAAATTAATCTAGAGTCCTTAATTTGATCATAAATCCAACCTATGGAGCTCTATTGATCAACTCAAAATGATACACCTGAAGAAGAGGTATTAATTTCACCACCCCCTTTTTAGTTTTTTTCTTCTTCTACTTCCTCTTTATTTGTTTTTCCCATACAAAAATAATAACCCCAAGACCTTATACATAATGTGATGTTAATATAAATATATCACACCCATATTCGTTATTCTATCCATCTTATAAATGACAAAGTCACCATACGTGTGTACGTACGACTTACCGTCTCCACGTCGTGGTGTAGATTGTTATTCAAACACTTCATTATTTGGATGGGTATAATAATGAGTATAAATAATTTAAATAAAAAATATAACATACTAATGATTCTTTATATATTATATAACATCCAATTACATACTATTTAACCATCAATATAATGATATTGTCGCTTGTGCGAACGTATGGATTACAGTCTCCAGGAACGCGATGAGATTCATTCCCCATCATATTCATTCAAGAATAATGTTATTTTATGATTAAAAATATTGTTTATGAATATAATATCATTATTTATATGAATAAAATACATCCTATCCAAAAAAAACATGCCTTACATAACCTTGAATATAAAGGTAAACGAATCAATTAACACCTGAATCGATGATACTACAGAAATATTATTAACAAAGAAATATTATAGGATCATATATGATATCATGTTTATGTATATAGTTCTTTTATAATTTTATAAAAAAATTTAACTATTATACAAGAGTTTAACATACCATCGATTAAGTAAATGTATAAGGGAAGGGTTAATTTCACAATCTCTTTATTATCCGAGGTTGTTTTTACGTAAGTATCTACTGGGACATCTTTATCATCCACATCCATGTTTCTTAAAAATGTATTTCAATCATTTTTTTACTATTTAATAGACTATGGTTTAAAGTCCTTTATACCATTGTTTGAATTTTTATAAAATTGTTTAAAATAAATCTTTCCTTCGTTTTCCAAACAAGGTACTTTATGACCTTTTCGACAAATTAAGTTAATAATTTGTTTAACTTATACAGCGGGAGCGGTTATTCTCCACCGTTATATCAAATTTAAAGCTTACCTTACAAGCTTATAATAATATTTTCAAAATAAATGTTTTATTTTATAATTATATGACGCTTAACTTATTTCAAAATTGAAAGAGATATTTTTCTCAAATATTTTTTTTCATCTATGTCAACATCCTTTGATGAATTTTACACTTGTTTGAAGTTGATTTATTATGATACAAATAGTACATATTGTACTTATGGTTTTTTGATATTTTTTTACAATGGATGTGTTATTTTTATACCATTCATTCTTTATGGTTAAAGTATTAACATTTCTTATTCTGGTTTTCATATGAATGTTTATGTTATATTTCAACCTTTTCATATGAAGAATGTATTAGAGTAAGTAAGTGATGGGTGGAACCCACTATAGCTCCTCAGTGCATCGATAGGTTTCATGAGACTAACAAGTTTCTTAGCACAAGGCCTTGACAAAATCTTATTTGTATTCGTAGCACAACTCCTTGACTATGTGGTTATGAAGTCTAGCATTATGCATTACAACATTATGAAATTGGTTATTGATATTACATGTGATTATTAGACTAGTAGAATATCCATGTGAATAAGTAAATGGAATTATTTGATTTATTTTTTCTATATTATTATGAATTTTAAGTTTAAAATTATTTTTTTAGTCTTATACATTTCCTTAAATGTTTATTCTTATTTATGAATGTTTCCACTATATTGTTGTCCTTACTAAGCATCTGAGCTCACCCCTTTCTATGTTTTATTTTTTCCAGGATGCGAAGAAGTATTTTGTGGTTCACCTACAGGGATAGGCTATGGATATAAGTGTTTTCAAAGGGAACAAAATGTTGTTGATTTATTTATTTCATGATTTAATGTAAAACTTATGAATGTATCTAGTACTTCCAAGGCTTCTAAACTGATCGATCTTTCCGGATTTTATCCCTTGTGATCATGCCAATGTTATGTAATAATGCACCGACTTTGGGTAACTAGGGTCGAGGCATTACACTAAGAATATTTGATTCGAGCCCTAAGGTTGTGCTTAATCTCAAGGTCAAGATCTAAGAGATCTTTTGGATTAGTTCATGACATAATTCAAAAATAATGTAAATGAAGAAAATTAGACCATATTAATAAAATAAGTTTGAGGTAGTCCGATAAAAATAAAAGAAGAGAGTAAGAGAAAAAAAGAAAAAAACACTTTAGAAAGGGGAATGAGGAAAGAATAAGGAGAATAAGAGAATTAAATGAGAAAACCCTCAAATTTGGTGGATAAATTACTTGCCTCTTCAGCAGAGGCGCCAATTTTATGAGCATTGTCGTGCACACTCTCAAAAATATTTGTGATTTTACTAAGCGAAACATAGTGGATGACATAGATTTTTCTCCCAAGGGGGATTTGAATTAAAAAAATCATTATTAGGATTCAATTAAACAGGAAAATAATTGAAAACGATTGAAACAAAATATGGGGGGTTTGGTTTAGTGGATTTTAGACAATAAACTAAACAACAAATGAGAAGGATCAATTGGAGACACAATTTTTTTAAAAACACTTATATGAAAATTCATAGGCGATCTAATCTTTCCCCCTTAACCATTCATTTATCATTATCAAATATGATTATAATTCATTAAATTATGATCCCCTAACCTTTTCATCCACTGAACCCTATATAAATGAACACGACCTAAAATATTGAAAAAATGATCATTAGGTCAACTTTGCAACTTCCAATGGTAGCACCCTGCTTTGATTATGATTCAAAATGAAAATTATGGTAAATGGTTAGTTAGGGAAGAATATTCTCCTTATATTTTATAATTAATTGTGCTTTGGTATGAAAATTTAACCCTATAATTTTATCCCAAGTTGATAAGATTTTGAGATTGAGGTATTACTCACACGATTTACACATTCCCAACCACTCGGTTAAGTACAAGAAGATTGAATAACATAGAAATTAATTCTAAATTAATTGATAAAATTTTATGAATTAAATTATGTTTATGTATTCAAAATAAATAAATTAATGGAGTGGATATTAGATCACCTACAAAGTAAATCACTCTTCTATGGGAAAATTTGTCATCGTGGAGACATTTTTCATTAGAAATGGATTGAAAGGGGAAAACCCAATCTGTTCTCCACTCATATATTCCAGCACCAATAAAACTGATAAGAATATGAAAAGATAAGAATATATAAGATTAATTGAATAAAAATTAAATTTACAATCACAAGAGAAAAGAAACACAAAGTGGAGGTAGGAGAGGAGAGCCTTCTTGGAAGAGTTTTTTGCATAAGGCCTTACTACTTTTAAGAGGTTTGAGATGATCCCTGATGTCCCCAATTTGTTTATATATTTTCATACATTTTATTGAGGTTTTAAAATATTTTTTCACCGGATACATATTCTTTTAGAGATAAAATGTTGTAATTCGGTAATCATGATGATTTTGAGGTATTTCCATGCCAAAGACACAAATCGTGGGATGTTTTAACAAAATTTACAAACAAAATGTGATTTAATTTAAGACACATGTCATGTACCATCACCCCAACATAGATTGGCCAAGACAAGTACATGCCCATGTATCCAGAATCCATTATATGCCATTTACTAAATGCTACATGCCATGTACCCCCTTCCAAAAGTAGTTGGTGGCTGAAAGAAAAACTACACAACCATGTGGGGAAATGCTACACGTCGTGTATCCTCACCAACTGACAACCAACATGTTTATAGTCAACGACGGTGTGGAAGCTCACCCACCGGTGGATCAAAGTAGCCCAACCAACTTTACTTGGCAACATGCCCGGTAATTCCCACTATACACCATGTAGTCATGTTTTCTACAAATAAGAGGTATGACTAAGGGTGTAATTTTGGCCCGGCCCCGCCCAGACTGGGCTGGGCCGGGCCGGGCTTACCCTACAAAAAATTAGGCCACAGAGCACTATTCGGGTTAGATCGGGCCGGCCCGAAAAACCTCATGAGGCGACCCGAGCCCGACCTCAGGCAGACACAAACCATTGGGTTGGACTCGGCTTTTTCGGGCCAGGCCTGGCTTTTCCATGTCGGGCCATAGTGAGATTTTATTATTTTGAAAATAATTGTTCTTTTTAACTTTTATAAAAATTTATTTAAGACATTTTTTACATTTATTTTTAAATTCATGTTTTTTAGAATTATTATTTTAAATGTTTAATATGTTTTTTGTAAAAAGGATTATTTTATTTTTTATTAAAATTTTACAGTGGGTGGATATGTTGTTATTTTTTTTCTAAATAGATATATATATGTGAATCTAAATATATTATGTGCAAATTTAAAAAAAAATAATGAGGGGTTAGTGGATGCGCAATAGAGGGTGAGTTTAAAACATTGTTATTTAAACATTCCTTTAACTTATTTATAATTTTTTAAGAATTTCTTAATTTTTTTATATAAAAATTTATATTTAAACCATTTTTAACATCTTTTCAAAACATTTTTCTTACATTTATCTTTAAATTATTAATTTAAAGTGTTTCTTAATTTTTTTAAACACATGATTTTTACAAGTATTTTTTAAAAAATATTTAACTTTTTTAAAAAAATTGTAATATAAAAAGTGTTTTTTAATTGTTTGTTTAAAAAAATTAATTAAAATGTTTTTTTTAAAACTTTTTTTAAAATTTTTTATTTAGACAATTTTTTAACATTTTCTTAAAACAATTTTCACATTTATTATGAGACATATTATTTAAATCATTTTTTTAACGTATGTTTTTTACATGTATTTTGTATAAACGTGTTCTATGTAAACACATTTTTATTAATATTTTACAGTTGGTGGATATGATATTTTTTTCAAAATAGATTTATATATGTGTTTAAATTTATATATATTATGTGAAAATTGAAAAAAAAATGAGGAATTGCGGGATGCGTAGCGGTAGGTGGGTTTAAAGTGTTTTTATTTAAACGTTTTTTTATTATTTATTTAAAGCATTTTTTAGATTTATTTTTGTAACATGTTTATGAAAATTATTTTTAAGAGATTGTTTAATTTATAAATTTTTTTTAAAATTCTTTATTTTTTTTAAACACGTGTTTTTTACATGTATTTTTATAAAGAGTTCAGCATTTTTTTTGTAAGAACGTTTACTTTATATTTTATTAACATTTAACAATGGGAGGATTTGATATTTTTATTCTAAAGAAATTTATATATGTGAATTTATATTTATTATATTCAAATAAATAGTGATAGGTTGAGGGGGTGTGCTTTAGTGGGTGAGTTAATTTTTTTTATATTGATTTATATATATATAGTACACATAATATATGCAAGTTTCATCATATTTAAAAAAATTAATGAGATTGGGGGTGTGCGAACATCATTGGGTGAGTAGTTATTTTTTTAATATATATATATATATATATATAATATGATAAAATTGTAAAAATATAATTAGGGGTTGGGAGATGAGTCTCCTTGGGCGGGTTAATTTTTTTTCTAAATAGATTTATATATAATATTTGTAAGTTGCAACATACTTAAACAAATTAATGAGGTGAGGGCGTGCACTGACATCATTAGGTGAGTATGATATTTTTTTATTAATATACAACAAGTAATTATATATACAATAATAAATCATTGATATATATATATTAATAATAGCTTTGTTTATATGTATATTATATTAAATCATTTATATATATATATATATTATTGTTTTTTTAAAATCCAAACATAATTGATATATATATTATTAATGTATTTATATATATATATATATTGTATCATACCATTGATATATATTATTAATATATTTGTTTATATATATATACACATAAATATAATATTCATGTGTCATCATATTTAAAAAATAATAATAAGGTTGGTGGGTGTCTGAGAACATCATTGGGTTAGTGTGTTAATTTTTTTTGTGAATAAATAATATGTTATTAAATATATATATTGTTAAATTATTGATATATATACTATGATAAAATTGTAAAAATAATAATTAGGGGTTTGGGGTGCGTAACATTGGGTGAGTTAATTTTTTTTCAAAATAGATTTATATGTGTATAGTATATATAATATATGAAAGCTGCAACATACTTAAAACATTAATGAGGTTGGGGGATGTGCACGAACATCATTAGGTGAGGGTGTAATTTTTTTAATTAATATACATCAAGTTATTATATATATATAGAATATTAAATCATTGATATATATATATATTAATAGATTTTTTTGTATATATATATTATATTAAATCATTTTTATATATATATGTATATTATTAATGGATTTTTTAAAGGAACACTTAATTGATATATATTATTAATGGCATTGTTTATATATATACATATATAATTACATATCATTATATATATATATATATACACACACACACACACACGTTATAATTATATATAATAATAGTTATATGTATATATTTTTTTGTTAATATATAATGATATATATATATACATATATCATTGATATATATATCTCTATACACACATACAGATTTGGGATAATATAACCGGTGCAGTGCCTGGGCCAATTGGTCTTGGCGCAGCCTTGGATGCCTGACGTAGGGGGATTGAATCTCCCTACAAGGAGCTTCTTGTTATATTTTTTTACAGTAGTCTGGGCTTCGTACGGGCCAGCGGGGAGGGCTTTTTCGGGCTGACCTGACCTGGCATGCATTCCTCCTTGGACAGGCCCAGGCCCGGCCTGATACACCTACGGCCCGAGCCCAGCCTGGCCTGACGCAGGCTTTGCTTGGCCAGGCCGCTTGGGCTTTCGGGTAGAGTCTCTTGGGATTTCGGGCCATCCGTCCAAAATTAGACCCCCTAGGTAAGACCCTCATTCATTGGGTAAAAAACCTTTGGGTGGGTTCTGCCACTCTGGTTTCCGAGAAAAACTCTGGTCTAGTTTTTAGTTTTCAATTACATTCTATAATTTGTTTTCAATTTCCATTTAAGTGTAATTATTCTTTTCAATTTTATCCTCTCGTAACCATGGTAGGGATTGTGTTTTGACTCAATGAGAACATCATGACGATGGTCATAAGAGGTTGATTCCCCTCATGTTGGAGTTGTAATAAAGTTATGTTGCATTTTTGTTTTCAATTATGTGGTATTACTTTTGTTATGATGTTTGTTTTTCAATTCATTTAATGAATGTATTTTTAAAAACCAACCACTGATGTTGTATAAGACCAAGAACAACATCAACATTGACGACTTATGGAATTGCATTGGATGAACCCATGACCATTAGGGGAATCCACTACCACTCATTTTGGGTTAAAATATCCATAACATTTTTTATGTTATTAATTACCACACCAAGGACTTAATCCTTAACATGTAATTGAATGTTTTTCTGACCAAGAAGCTTCAGTTTATTTGAATCCTTGTGGAAAATGAATATCATTTTATAATCAAAATGATAGGTGATGAAAAAATAAATATACTTTAATTGAATTTCAACCTCAATGTGCATGTGTTTTTTCTGATTGTTCTATTCTTCATCTTGTTTTCTTTAATTTGTTTCACAAACAATTTTCAAATTTTATTAAATAGCTCCCTTCATCCACCTGTGTCTCGATAACCATCCTAGGCTTGAAAATGTGCAATGATTTATATTGTTTCTGTCTTTCCCCCTTGTATTGACCCCAACTGTTGCTAGCTACCCGGTAGTTGGTACAGAATAGAACACACAAGGATTATAATTTGGCCCGCCTCTTTCGTCACATGTGGTGGATACCAAATTTTGGCATTGTTGCCGGGGTATCAAGAGACGGTGTCAGTCTATGTCCGAGTAAAGTGTTGTTTACCTAGAATTATTATTTTTCTTTTTTCTCCTTTATTCTTCTTGGGTACCTCAACCCCACATCCCATGTAATATTATCCAATTGGGGTGTGGTATATGTCGACTAGAAAGGATTTTTATCTGCACAATCCAGTAATGTTATACCCCTACCGTGATGAATATTATTCATATAAGGATGATGGGTTCCAATATGAGAAATACTCATTTACATTATTCATCCCTCCCTCATTCTCTTCTCCTATCGAACTGTATTTGGGTAATACTGAAAGAATCATATCAAGGATGGAAGCCTTTACCACACGCCAGTTGGACCAAACTGAAATGTTGAGTCGACTTGGAAATATAGTAGAGCACCTTTCTAAGATATTCTTCCATATAGATCCTCTGGTTGAGCATGAATATGAGTGTTCTTGTTTAATTTCAACTGAAGAAACATGTTATGGTGTGGGCCTCACATGTAAAACATTAACAAATTCTGAAATTAAATATCAAAACTAGTAATTTGAATATAGGGACACATCATATTCTGTTAGTTCTAATATTAATTTCCCATTTATTTTCGAACCCTCGGTTGATGATATGACTACTTAGGAGGCTACCATTTATAATTTTATAGTTTTTAGTGTCTTAAATCTTGAAACTCATGAGGTGAAGGATGTACCTGATAGACCCAAGAAGCACATCCACCTTCCGCATCGACTGGAAATGGAGCTGGGGTACTGCAAGCTGCCACCCCTACCACCTGAAGGTCAAGAAGAATCATGGTTCAAAGATTATGGTTCCAGAAAATATGTGGTGGTTCACTCAGTGAAACCCACATTCACATTCGGACAACGGGTATGTTACCAGAACTCAGGTCAAGACAACAACGTAAAACAAAGGTGATTCTTGGGAGGAAACCCAGATGTTACCCATTGTGTACCACCTATACACATGGCATGTACTCATCTTTTTAGTATAAATTCTAATATTATATATAAATATTAAATAATTAAATAACAAAGTATGATTCTTGTGCTGATGGTAAGGTCACTAGAGTTTATTCGAGCCCTCATCAGTTCGAATCTCTCCGTAACTACCTTCGGCACGAGGTTCATCCTTTTTTATAATCATGTCTAATTACACAGTGTATGTGGTATTTTTCAAAATAATATATATGTTTTTTATAAATACAAGAAAACTCATGATGAGAATGGACCAGTTGGCCAGAGTCATAAATCGGTTCGAAAACACTTAGGTTTGAAACCTGAGAACTGGCCCATTTCCATCATTTTTCATATTAATAAAACCACACAACATGAATTTCAATATATGTCATGTGTTCTATGTTTTCACTAATAATTTAAATAGTTTTCAATATAAGAAAATACATGTGGGTGAAGTTGGCAGATGGGCAGAGTCTCTACCCTGGATCCCAAAGACCAAGGTTCGAATTCAGCTAATCTTCCGGATTCATCCCTTTTATTCAAATTAACAACCACACGTCGTGCATTTTATTCTCTCATATATAATTATAACTTTAAAAAAATATTGAAATTAATTATAAATGGAAATCACTAAAACCATTGCTTCAGTGGTTTAGGGCTTACATTCAGAATGACCGATCACCGGTTCGAATCATGTCCCACGCACCGGACCAAAGGTTGTAGTTCTCTTTTTAAAATTTTAGAACACATGGAAAGTATTTCCCGATACATTACATGTATTAATTTATTTTTAGTAAATAAAAATATATATATTTCTATTTATTTGATTTTTTAATATTAATTATTATATATATTACTATAAATATTATAATATATTATTATTAAAAAAACCTAGTAATACACGACATGTGGTCCCTAGTTCATGCTATGTGCCGCTGCTATAAAGGCCAAGACCCTATCTGGCCTGATCCCATGCCAAGCGACCCCCTCCTTCACCATTTTCTTCCTTGAAACGCCATCGTACCCTCCTCCTCTGAATCTTCCATTTTAGTCCATTTTTTCTTTTAATTTCTTTTGCATTGTGATTCTCGGACTAGGTATTCCATTCTATGCTCCTTATTTCACCATTTTCATTGCTTTAGGTCATTTTCCTGATTGGCTGACCATTCAGATTCCCGCGCAGTACATGGGTTTCGTGAAGAAAACATGATGTGTACATCCTGTACATGTCCACACATGGCACATTATCACCATTTGGCCTATACATGGAATGTACCTTTGATACACGTTGTGTACCATGCTTCCCCTTTCCATCTGGACTAGACCATGTCCTCTAGGACATAACCCCTTCCCAAGTGCATGTACACACCGTGTCTGTTCGGGACACATCGTGTCCTCTAACCATTTGGAGGACTCCAAGTGGACGATGTACACTCCTCTCACACCATGTATCCTAACATGGCATGTACCACTTTCCACACGACGTGTATATAGTCTGCTTTCATGCCTTTGTCGAAGCTATGTCTAGCGACCTACACGGGCAACACACTATATGGTACTACACGGTGTGTACACTATTATACACATCATGTATTAGTTTTACATTAAAAATTCCCACGTGGTGTGTCTCTCTAGAGTACATGGGTTCTTACACAACTCCAATTACACACCGTGTACCCTATATCAACATGCCATGTTTTACTATATTTTTAGTTTTCTCACAATTTCTTTGTTTTCTTATTGTTTTGTTCTATTTTCTTTTCTTTTATTTTCTTTAATTCTCTTCTAGGCATGGCTAATAGAGATCATACGAGTGGGATGCATCCCACTGCCGCTAGGGAGGGAGAGTGGCCTCCTCGCTATCATATTTTTCTTTGACATTTTGAGCGGCCAACATTGGATTTCCCTGTTTTCTAGACCCCAACGCTGTCTACTTTGCCTTCTCTCCTTTACACCGCACATCCTCCAGTTTCACCCTCATTTGATCTCCCCATCACCCTCCGCCTAGCCATGATAAAACACCAGCATGTTTATATGGATCATCGTATGGATTATCTTGAGCATATGTTAGGGCTTCTAATTCAGCACTAGGGTCTTTCTATACCCCCAGTACATGCTCCACCTTCTGATCCTCCCCCACCTACAGCCCCACCACCACTGATAGCACTGACCACATATTTCATTATCATATCCATTATTGGACTTGATTTCACTACTTATACTTCCCTAGCAATTGTTCTTGTGCCCAGTCCTGGTGTACCAGTGGTTCCTCCCATTGCATGCCCTAAGTTAGCACTTTCCACCTCCATAGTGGCAGACCCCCCTCTCCCTGACTCCTCTATACCAGATGATGCCTCCTCTGAGGAGACTCATTTCTTTTTTTTCACATTAGATTCAATCTCTATATTTTTGTGCTATCGTGTGTCTATGTTATGTTTTTCATGCTTTCCATTTTCTCTCTCCTTGTCATAGGTACCCTAGGGCACTTTGGGATGTACTTTTCAACAACTTGTAGTATTTTTCACCTAGCCACGGGGAGATTATTATTTTACTATATTCCATTTGATTTTTCATTTTCTTTTTTTTTACTTCTTTCACTACTCCTCATCATACTAGTCCACTATTGTGTCCCCACATCACCTTCTATGCCTTTGTGTGGAACTTGGGGGACCATGTATCATGTTATTTTTGGGGGAGAATCTCTGCCTACACTGATCTTTTTCCCTTGAAATAATCTAAGAGGCATCCTTAATAATTTTAATATTTAAAATTTTGGATAATTTTATTAATTATATTTATAAATAATAATGACATAATATGGAATTTGAAAAAAAATTAACATGCTTATTTCAGTTTTTAAAGTATTTTAAAATGATCACTAATATAGTTTGATTCTAGTTTTAAAACCTTGTACATTTACATTTATTAGGATAATCAATTTGTATGCATGTCAGGACATTATTAGCCTCTGTATTTTTTCCATTCCTGAGAGGTATTTAAATCCTTTTGGACATATTTTTTCTTATACCCTCTTTTATTGAGAGATTCTTGGGATTTGCATAACTGCCATAATTGTTTAGTTTTTCTTCCCAAAAGATAATTATTTTTTAATCACATTCAAAATGATTGAGGCATCTGATTATTTTTCATCCAATTATATAACTTGAGACCTACCCTACATCTAATATTTGTTAAGACCATAGAAACCATGAACTGCCTTGTTAAGAAGCTATATTACAAACCTATTTTCCCTTCCTACTCCAATTCCTTGATAATATTGCATGACTTTTCATTTTAAGATTTAAAATTGAGTTTGGTAATTCAAGTTACATTTCAGTGAGCAACCATGATATTATGTGTGGAAGAGTGTGGATATAGTTTATTTGGGGTAGAAGGGTTCCAAGACCCCCTTCATTATATTCTTCGTGGTCCCCTCTGTAAAAAAATCTTACACAAAGGGACTTGATTCATCCTTTAAATATTATTTATGGTTGTGGAACCATTTTTTGCAAGGGAATTTCATTATTATGTTCATTATATCTTGAGATATCTTGTTAATGATGCATCTTCAGTGATCTTTCTTTTTAAATTCATGCATTATTGTCTAAGAATTTAGCATCCTTTTTCAAGCCTCTAAATTAATTATTCATATCATTACATACTAACCCTTAGCCTCAGAATCATTTGAACCCTACTGATAGCCCTCATAATTTATTGTGATTTAAAAATATATAGTAGAAAATGAGAACACTTTAAAGCCTATAGATAGAGTGCATATACTAAATATTGAGAAAAAAATATGATAAAACTATCTTGAATGATGAGAGTATTATTTTCTTGTGAGATAAATCATCGAGTGGATTGTGTAGTTGTGAAAAGATGAAGGATGTGCATAAAAGAGAATGAACGTTTTCAATTTAAATATAAAGGAGGCATGATTATAATATCTTTGAAATTTGAATATGTCTTGTAAATTTATAAAATTATTTTGTATGGTTATAGTATTTATAAGAATAATTAATTTTAATTCTTCCCTTTTTGGAATAAGAATACTATTGATTTGATGTTGAGATTTTTCTTGAGGGAAAGAGAATGACTATGTGTGGGGGAGTTTGATTTTCCAATTTTTGTATACATATTTATACATTCTATTGAAGTTTTAAAACATTTTTTCACTAGATACATGTTATTTTGGAGATAAAATGATACAATTCTAGAATCATTATTCTTTTAAGGTATTTTTATTCCAAATAAACAAATTGGAGAAAGTTTATCCAAAATCCCCAACTACACAGCATTTACATTTGGACACACGTCGTGCACCAGCACCCCGACATGGATTGGCTAGGCCATGCACATGCCCAAGTAGCCATAATCTGTTACACACCATGTACATAATTATAAATGTTGTGTACCACATTCTAGAAGGGGTTGGTGGCTGAATGAAAGACTACACACCCATGTGGGTGGCTTTACATGTTGTGTATCCTCACCGACCGACTGCAGACATGTTCATAGTCAAGGGTGGCATAGCAGCTCACCCACTGGAAGAATAAAGGAACAAAGTAAAATTCACTGGAATACATGCGGTCTAATTCACTCTATAGGTCGTGTCGTCATGTTTTATATAAATAAGAGTGAAAAAACCCCGTTCAATGGGGGAATACTTTTTCAGGGGTGCTTCCGCTCTGGCGTTTGAGCCTCCCTCAGGTCTAGTTTTTATTTTTCATTTCCTTTATGTAATATATTTTCAATTTCAATTATATTGTAATTCTTATTTCCCCTTTTCGCCTCTCATACCCATAGAATGGATTAATTTTAGACTCAATCTACACACAATGACCATGGAAATAAGCGGTTGATTCCCCTCACGTTGGTGATGTAATAAAGTTCTAGTGCATTATTGTTTTAAATTTTGTGGTATTACATTTGTTATGATGTTTGTTTTTCAATTCCATTAATGAATGTATTTTCAAAAACCAACCTATGATGTTATATCAAACCAAGAACAACATCATCGATGACGACATAAATAATTACAGCAGATGAACCCGTGACCATTGGGGGAATCTGCCACCACTCATTTTGGGGTAAAATATCTGTGACATGTTTTAATTTATTAATTACCATACCAAGAAATTAATCCTTTAACATGTAATTGACTATTTTTTAGACCCAGAATCTTTAGTTTATTTTAGTCTTCATGAAAAATTAATATCATTTAATAATTTTAATTTTAAGGGATGACAACTTCAATAGAACTTAATTGAATTGCAACCCTGACGAGCGTGTGTGTTTTCTTATTGTTCTGTTATTCATCTTGTTTTATTTCATTTTTTTTCCAAAATTGTATTCAAATTATTGTAATAGTTCCCTACATCCACACGTTCCTAGATGACCATCATCGGCTTGATAGTGTGAACTGTTTTATATTGTTTGTATCTTTCCCTGTGCGATCGACCCCAACTACTGCTAGCTACCTAGTAGTTGTTAAAAAAGGGAACAAATAAAGATTATAATTTGGCCCACCCATAGTGACACGTGTGGGGGATACCACTCCTATGAGATAACACTTTGAACACACCTTCCCAAATCCCCGAATAACCGTCCCTAAGAGTTAAAATCTCATTTAAATAATGTTTTTGAGGGCTAGGGTTACACTACTTTTTTTATGTGGGAAAGGGAAATTCATCCAAATATTTTAATCCCACATTCACCATATATATGACCTCCAAAATGCATGAATTATCTCTTTTTATAATATAATTATTTTTTATTAATTAGTTTATAGATATCTCCTACAAATTTGGTCCTAATCCAATTAGGGATGAAGAAGTTACGAAACAAAAATTGAAGTTATATCCAAAATGTTGAATCCAGTCCAACTTTGACTTCATGGCTTATTTATACCACTCAAATGAATGATCTAGCTCCCATAGCCAGAATAGAATTTGTATCGCAATAAGTAAAGAAAATTAATTTCAAAATTATAATTCAATATAATTTACAAAAAAATATTTATTCCCAAAATACTATAGTGTATTTTAAAAGGGTAAAACTAGAATTTCAATCAAATTTTAAAATGATTGATCTAATCCCAAATATTCTATAAATAAAAAAATTAGTACAATTTGAGGAAATTATTTAATTTATTATCAATAAAATATTCAGTAAAATTGTGTTTTATTTTTAAAACTATATATTCATTTAATTTGATGTTGAAAAAATTTCAATGACACATTCCTGGTTCAGGCCCTCAAATATTCAATGGCCATATTTGAATATGGATCAATCCATAAATTTTTCTATTCATGATGAATGACATGATTGACCTCTTGGATAATAGAAGAAATTTCATATCCATATGTTCTTCTATTACTAATGTATTGATGGATGCACCCATTGAAAAAGCCATGATGGGTACGAAAGACCCTTGTATAACTTAAGGGACCTATAAAGATAGAATCTACATCATTAATGTTCACCATGACCTAAATAAAATCAGGGGAATCTGGTGAATGTATTTTAGGGAATGTTTCCTTCATTCCCTATCATACACACCAAGAATCCATAGTATGTTGAGGTCAGAAAGACAATTCTTCCGGAAACCTATTTAAACTCAAGCGGTAGTGAATATTTCTTGATGAATGGTAATGATCCTTTTATGAAGACAGCGGGATATATTTTTGATAATTATGACATTTTGGGCTATCCATGTGTATGCTATGGAAGATCCAGTGACTATGACCAATTGGTTACCCACCTTCTCACTATGTACAAACCCCATAATGGAGGTTAATAGGGACTCCACCTAGTTTCCCATGTATATGTTGATGGAAAAAAATCACTTCATGTAATTCCATATTCATGAGATAAAAGTGAAACTATAAAAAATATGGTTAATATAATCCACATTTCCCAAGAATATGTGGCAGGCTAAGGAAATTTGGATCCTTTACAATTAAATCAAATCATGGGTAGGTAGCCTGCCTCTCTAGATTTTCTAGAGGACTATTATTCTTATCGCTTGTATGAGTTCAGACCTAAATATGAGTATCCATAGAGGTGTATTGGAGTTTCCTTGATATTTTAACTAATAGAAGTCTCTGGAATTGATTTTATTCTTTATTTTTGGAGCCCATATGAGAGGGTCCCTATCCATGAAGGAATATATTTTTAACTCTATGGGGATATGTGGTGGTATAATCACATCTTGGTTGGGGATACTAGATATAAAATAAAAAATAGATAGGTGATTCTTATTGGAAGAGAGTTACATGTTTTCATCAAGGGTATTATCAGCCTAAGGGGTGGTACACTTATTGAGGTTAGACTACACACATACTAGCTATTCAGAATTTCCAATTATATCATTGAAACAGTGCCTTATTCTATTCCAAACAGACGAGTAAATGTAATATGTATACCCATTCGGCAACCCTATAGTGAACTTGTTAGATGAAAACTCAAAATAAATATCATTAGATGTCAAGACATTGCAAGTGAATTTTTTAAGAAAGAAAACAATGAAAATCTTGAGATATTTAATCATAAGGCCCCCCATATCCATGGGTTTGATGAAATATTTCCATTTCACAAAAATTAGTTTTCTTACATCAGTGGATGTAGTTCAATAAAATTCCTAATCATTCTTTCAATATTTTTTATGATACTTTTAGGCCATCTGTATTGGGAGAATGTTCAAAAAATTGAAGGTAATTATCGATTTCACCATACACACTTTCCATGTTTGGGACATAGACATCCCTTTCCACCTGAATTTTTTTTGATAATTCTATAACAAATGTAATTATGACAACATCAAATACCATTACCTCAAAATAGTGTCATGTTGAGTAAGTAATTTGAATCCCCCCTTTCTTTACAATTATTCTATAAATCTAGTTTTCCTTGTCATTGAGACACTATTTCTAAAAATTATGATGGATTTATTCCATCTAATTTCATTCCCAACCACTTACTCAAAGTGGAAAATAATAGATTTGATGGAATGTGTTGCTATTTTTAGGGGCCTTCTCAATGAGTTGAATATCAATAACATAAATAAGGTGAGATGAAGTGAACATACGTCTAACATCCTTGATCTATTTTTAAATTACAATATTGAAAATAACATTAATATATATTCTCATACAATCTTAGACAATGAAAAAATGAAGGCCTAAGAGAGGATATATTTTCCTGACACCCCTAGAGAATTGGAAGAATCCTCTTGTGATCCATTGATGAGAATAAAAATTCATGAAGCTATAAGAGTGGTGTTTATTAGTCTAATACAAGTAGCAAAGAATCCATATTTTTTAGGATGACCATAATGTAGCTCCATTTTAGGGTGTAAAAATATTTAGAGATGTCAATTTTGTAGGAAAATATCCAAACATTTGTTTTATTTATTATTAGGTTGACACTTTCTCAAGCAGTGAAAAGATAGTTTTGGATGCCCTTTAAAAAAACCAAACTGATGGTAATGAAGTCTCTATCCAAGCCTCACAATCTATCCATAATGATTTTGATAATGAATTTAGGTATGGTCTTCAAAATTAAAAATGTCCTGATGTCCCTAATATCAATGGAAGTATCCTTATTCGTTATAAGTGGAATAAATTTGAATTTGATACCATATGGTGAAGATGCCTGATTGAAGAATTTTCTCAGAGAATTCATCACCTCATCGTGGATGATTTTTCAATATAACATGAATAATTAATGAGTGATTCAATAAATACTAACAAAACTATTAATATTGAGTGTTAGGGGTGCTATCATAACTTCTTATTTAAAGGTTTCCAAGATGATGTCTCGATTATGGTTCTCCTGAATGGATGGTCATATGTTATCAGTCAATTTGGGGGTGTTTTCAAACCCATAGTTTGAGTAAATCTATTTAAATTAGTCAACCACTACGTTGGATATTTCATTTTCTAAGGTTAAAATAAATCCACTAATGCTGAGGAAATATATTCCTCCATTGAATATTTTATAATTATTCATTTGATGGAAGAGTTTAGTATTCCAACCACCATAATGTATCTATCTTTCAGCCGATTAATTTTTGGCTAGACTCTCTTTAATTTATAGGAGATCATCCATCTTGGAAAGGGATTTCAATTCCTCTGTATTAGAATTTTCCAAGAGCTTAATTGTAATTTTTGAAGAATGAAAGTTCATATTTTAGTAGCTTTTATGCCATCATCCAACCTAGAAAATTATTATTTACTCCACTCCCTTCGGGAACCTTTGATTATTTTTAGTTAATCAGCCTTAAAATGAAGGGGGATACTAGGAGAGCCCATTTTCTAGGACTATAGAATAGTTTACCTATAACTTGGAGTGACCAACCAACCATTACTAAATTTTAAATAAAGTGGTGATTCCATTGATCGATCCATGAGAATATTAATGGTTATGTATATGTGGTTTGAGTGATACTTGTTAAGGGTGAAGCTATAGACCTAAGTGGCCACAACACTATCATCAAATTGAATTAAGAATCTATATAGATTAATATCATACCTTCTAATTAGGCTT
This sequence comes from Viscum album, assembly GCA_963277665.1. NCBI lineage: Eukaryota > Viridiplantae > Streptophyta > Magnoliopsida > Santalales > Viscaceae > Viscum > Viscum album. Next base: position 1,106,498,053 of record OY728126.1, read on the forward strand.
TTTCTACTCCATAAGAATTCATCTCCAGCAATAGGGACCTCAATAAGGTTCCAGTAATCAATACACGTTGAAAACTCATGTGTGGATAAACTATTGATCTTGGATTTAGTTGTCTCATCAAGCATCAGGATAGTATTTTAATCCTCAAGAATAATCCATTTTTGATTCATTTATATTGAAATAATTATTAACTAATTCTATATATCTATTCAAATAATGTATAATGTGAAGAAATATATAAGGGAGACAGTATGAGTGGAGCCTTGTAATCAGTGGGATAACAAGATTATCTAGGATAATTTAATTCATGATAGGAGTTGAATACTGTCATTCTTGAGGATACATAAGTGACCCATTTCACTACTGTAGGAGATCTGGGAGACAAATATACAACCAGGAGATTCCCAATTCAAGGACTTCCAGTTGTAAAACTTCATATTTGGTTTAGTAATTCCAATTAAAGAGGGATTTTATATAATAATGAAACGCTGAAGGGCTATGATCATGGATGAATTCACAAGCCCAGGGTCATTATAATATAAAATCCTCATTATTCAAGGATTCCTCCCCTTTTTATAGTCCATCCATACCATGGAAGGTCAATGTGATAATTCTTCAATTGTCCCTTTCATTTTTTTCTTACTTCCCTTGGGGTTTTATTTCCCACTGGATTACCACTACCATCATCTACACATGTCACGTTCAAGGTGATTTTAGGACGTTAAAATACTCTACATCATCAGCCTAAATAATTATTAATCTATTTCTATTAATATAACCCAAAATCAGAATAGGATGTTGTTAAACTGCTACTTAAGTTTCATAAGAGGCCGAAATATATTATGATATTGTAGATATGAAAGCCACTAGCTGTAATAAGTTTCTTCATGTATATTATTATACCCTTATTAGTGATACTATATAAAGTTATCTAAATTAAGATAATTGATCAATTTCTTGGATCAACAGTATTCACACTTCTTAAGACAATAGGAAATCATCTAATTATACTTTTTCATGTACTGTTGCAGTGTTTTAACTATAAGTATATGAAATTATGTTGGATTTATTTTATATTCACCTATAATGATTTATGCATCATTAATACCAAACATAAATACATATCATTTATATGAGATGAATTTATTACACTTAATCTTTTGAAATTCTTTTAATCACCATAATCACTTCCTATTATTATGAATGTTCAACTGGAAGGATTATACACCACCAGAAATTTGGTCTCGAATTTTTTAAACATGTATTTTTTAATATTATGTTAACATATTTTCTATGACTAGATTTATCAAATTGTAGATAGATGTTGTTACCAAGTAAATTGTTTCTAATTTAAGTCAAATTAAGAGAGATTTCATTCTTTAGTCCTAAAAACCCTTGTAAGACACAAAAATTGTTTTCATATGTTTTCAACATTTTTATATTGAAAACCTATAGTGCTCCCACTAAATAGTTAGAGACACATGTCACTAATTAATTTCCAAATTAATATCCCATGATTATTATGAATGATTTTTTCATAAATAAATTTTTTTAGTCTATATATCTTATTGAAATTTATTTATTTAACATACCCTTTTTAGTTATTACTAGTAGAAATATACCATAAGGTCTCATTTTATTCACATCATATTGATATATTCTATAATTATTCCTCTAAATTAGGTGGCCATGAAAATCAATATCCAAATATGAAGATCATAGAATCATGCTTTGATAAGTAAAATTAAAAATTTATTTTAGTCATAATGAATGATGAATAAGGTTGGTTGTTTTAACAGGTTGGATGGATTCCTGCATATTCACTAAAACAAGAAATATCCTATAATTATTCAATGTCGAGGGATCCTAGTACATGAACCATATGCCTAGTGGGTATTAAGCCCATGAAAACATGACCTAAAAGCCAAAACCCAGTAGGTTTTTTTCCTGAATGCCCATGTGATCCACCTGATCCTATAGGTACACATGCTCACCATTGTAGATCACATGTCCTTCTATCACTGGTCATCAGGGAACCACCCAATCCAGTTTATCTTGAATACTCACCAATAGTATCAAGCCATGGAAATATTAAAAATATAGAGTCCTAAAATCTTGATACATTGGGAACATTACATGAATTTATAAATACTCATCCACCTTATCATATTACATTTACTGATTCTTGTAGGAATAGTTATTATAAATTAATAACATATATAACATCCACCATGTTGAACATAAACCATCTCATTAGTTATATATTCCTACACTGTATGTGTCTTTGGAACTACACATCCCACTATGATTGGTGGATTCTAGTATCCCTATGACAAATCACGTGCATCCAAAGTTTTAACTGATAGTAGTTAAGTCTAACATCACTATCATTAAAGATATAGGCTTAATTTATGGAAATATAGTTGATCTTGGATACATGTTAACATTCTTAGTTTCCATATGATCATCTACCTAGATTCACCTTAGTGTTTTTATGTTCATTTGTATCTAATAACATATTTTAACAAATAGATTTCAAAAATAATTTATGATAGTTTCCTAATATAATATTATCATACCACAGTTGATATCTTATCCAATAGAAAATATTTTGGGCATATGTTTATATTTTTCACTTCTATTTGAAAAATATTTCTTGTCAAAAATAATGGAAGATTTTCAATATATATAAGATTCATCATCGATCTTCCTTTTACTATCATCATGAAATTGATTTATTTAAGTATTTCTGAGTTTGTGATAACCATTACTCTCATATATGATCAATAATTACCTGGATAAAAATTTCTCCCACAATCTGACTCATAGATTCATCAATCTTCACCACGTGAACTCATTTACTTCACCGATAATTTCAAATATTTATTTATTTAATGTCATGAAGTGTATGAAATTTCCTTTGAATTTAGAATGGTTCATGTTTCCATTTTGAACCAACTATAAAAGGTTTTGTAATGTACCTTTATTTAAAAGGGTCTCTTCATAAAAAACTGTATAATTAGTTTATTTATATATCCAGTATCTTAGATCGGGGAGACTGAAAAACATTATTTGTTAATAATAGGTAAAATAATATTATATTTCTTTGATAGAGAATCACCTATAGGTATGAATATTATATTTTATAATCATCATTCATTTTAATGGATATTTTTTATTAAATAGTTACTAAACAATTAGTTTTGGTATTTAAGTACCAAAAAACATTTATTCTAAAATGAAATAATGTCGTAGTGTTTATAGACAAACACTAAGACAACTATTTTGGTGAATATTATTAAAAACATGAATCAATCTAATCTGGAATTGATAAATAGTTATCTACCCTTGGTTGACATAAGAATACCCTCGTCTTAACTCCTTTTGACATCACTCTAGAACCTTTATATTATTCTGTTCTTCCTTTATTTAAGAAAATATATGTTATAATCATATTACAATAAATACACAACTAGTGAATAGAAACAAAATCAATTTACCCAATGTTCTTGAAACTATTTACTTCAATTTATTAACATTTATTTTCAAGGGTCTGTTCATTCCACATAAGAAGAATGAAGCTTCATTTTAATTCTTCTACCATTGAATATTTTTTCTCATGGATGAAAATCATAAAGAATAATTTAACTTTAGATGCACCATGGGGTATTTTTCCTTATCTTTCAAACTTTTTATAAAAATTTATGGAGAAACAGGGTTCAAAACATCTTTATTCTCTTGGAAATGTATGAAAAAAGTTTCCTAAGTAGATTATCTATTTCATTTATCCCAACTCTCACAAATAAGGTTAATAATTATGGTAAGGATGACAAGTTAAGATTAACTGATATTTTATAAAAAAATTAAAGAGACAAATTTCACAAATTTATCAATATAAACAAGAATTTTGAGAGCATGATCAATTTCTAGATTACATTCTTCCAGTTTACTCTGATACAATGCATTAACAATCTTATTTATTTCTATCCTTTACTTATCCTTCTTAAGATTTTGGAGATGTGATATTATGGGATAATCATCTATGCCATTATTTTATATCATTATATCTCTATAAATTTATAATATAATACAATGGGCATAGGAAGAATCATAAATATATTACCGATAGGCATAAATTTCACCTTCGCTAACCTACTAGGTTGCCATAATAGGAATAGGGGATTCCAACACATAATATAAACTTTCTGATAATAATTTATCACATAAATTATTGTACCATATTACGAAATTTATATTTTTAAGGAAATACCCTAAGTTAAGGAATGATTTAACTATTATCATGATTTTACCTTCCATTTTCTACTATAGTTAAGCTAAATGATTAGTACTTTACATGATTACAAATTATATGAGAAATAATAATAATTAATTTTATTAATTCTCTAACTCTTTTAAAATGTATCAACATCCCCCACCACTGAAAATGAAATGTACCATCACACAAGACATTCTATTGGAAATGATCCATATTTAAATTCTTTATTATCTAGATCTTGTTCACGAAAATCATGACTAGGTATTTAGGTATATTATTTTTCTAACTTTGGGATTGCAGTACCTTGATCCGTAGTGTGGAATCCCCAATCCAAGAATCCTAAATAGGATTTCCTCAAAAATTTCCACTAAATTTGTATTGAACAAACATTGGATGTCAATTAAATTCAATTAATGTCTAGTTAAGTAAATTCAAAACTCTCACGAGAACTCCCTGATAAATGAAAGTTTCCATAATTTAGCCATATAGACCCTTAGTTCTATGCTTACATTACCAATCAAGTAATATAAGGCTTAGTCTGACTTAATATTAAGTAGAGGGATTTTAATTTATTATGAATAAATTTAATCTTTTTTATTCATTACATAACTTGTTAATATTAATTGAATTTTACATAATTAATTAACGATGTTGAATGAAATATTTAGAGACAATACATTTATTTTAATTCAATATTTATATTTTAATTCATTTATTTATGTGATAGCGGTCTTATATCCATAATTTAATAATTAATAGATAGAAATAATTAAATAATTAAATCTCTTGACAAGGTCCCTATCAAACAGTTGATTTATTGAGTAGACCATAAATCAAACTATAACCAAGGGGATTAACTCCTTGTGTCGGTCTAGGCATGAGTTGCATCATTCCACCTACCCACCTATGTATCACCTAGGTTGGTATAGTTTTAGTTCTCTCTTTAACTTACTCTACATGTCAAGGGATACTCCATTTATTATAAGTATTTATAACTCACACATAGGTGATGGGAACCAAAAGGATTGGTTAATGGGAATTGCATAAATATCACTGGACACATTGGTTCAACATAATAATGGAGTAAGAGATGAATCACATCCTATCAAAAACTAATTTTATAATAAATAATTGAAAGACCATTGAATAAATTATATTAAATAGATCCAACACATACAAAGATTTTGTCCAATCTCATAAAATTTCTTAAACAAGAAATGGTTAATAAAAATTATATTGGATAACACTTGTTTTTACTTTAACACATCTAAATAAATTTGACAAATAAATATTAACCATTTATTCTTTACCTGAATAATAATGAATTTATATTTTTCTTGATGATCAATAAAAATTGGACAACACACTGACCCCAGGGTTGGGCCCACCATGTAATCTATTCATATTTATGAGAATAAGAATGATTATCAAATGTGATATTGTGTGTGACCCTCTAGGACCTTATTTTGATAGTAGTGACTAATATACACAGACCAATATGGAGTATAGAAACCCATAAAGTCCCCTAAATAGATGAGGAGTAGTCATATAAAGGAAAACAAACCTATGAACACACATTGTATAATATAATATCTTCGTCATATGATATCTCATAATGATGGAAACTCACTTGTGATTTCACCCATTATTTCTTTATTATTTTCTTATCCCTCTAGATGGATTTACTTTTACTGGCATGGTCATGGATTTATGAATGTACTACCATCCTGATCGACCAGTCCGGATATACCAATTTCTCAAATCGGAAGTGAAAAATCCCATCACGATCATTCAATTACCATCATACCACAAATGAAACAGCCAAAAAATACCTCTCTATGACTTCATTATCATGGTTTTCTCCTTATATCAAAGTACACGATCAAATGAAACACATTGATAATGATATCAAGTAAAGAGACCAATACACATGTTTTTAGATATGAACCACCAATGACACCTAAAACATGTGGTATTCATATTAACAGATCTATCCTCATGATCTCATATAGTATAGATCACTAAGTGTGATCAATTCTTATGAACCTCCAAAAACTGATAGTCACACATCATCTGTGTCTTATTAGTGTGATATATCTAAACCATATGACATTACATTATGATTACTATAATAGTATCTCTAGTTTCTATTTATAGCATGATATCTTCTATAACCCTTTTATATGACACATAATCTAAGGAAACTACGATAAATATAGTGGATATAGAAGTATCAACATTGTCATGGTTAGATAAACACAAATAGATATATCAAACTATATACACGTAGTGGTAATAAAAGTACATCACAAATTCGGTGTAGGGAACCCACATTGAACACTATCACTTCCAATATATCAAACTACTAATAAGCCTCAATACTATAGCTCTCACATGAGAGTCAAACATCATATAAGATATGGATCTAGTCTGATGGACTTCCATATTATCCTTTAAAACTAATCTTCTATAAAAATTTATTTAATAATTTTAATGTTAAGGGATGACAAATTCAATAGAACTTAATTGAATTGCAACCCTGATGCACGTGTGTGTTTTCTTATTGTTCTTTTATTCATCTTGTTTTCATTCATTTTTTCCCAAAATTTTATTCAAATTATAGTAACAGTTCCGTTCATCCGCACGTGTCAAGAAAACTATCATCGGCTTGATTGTGTGCACTATTTTATATTGTTTGTATCATTACCAGTGCGATCGACCCGGACTGTCGCTAGCTACCTAGTAGTTGGTAAAAAAGGGAACACACAAAGATTATAATTTGGCCCACCCATAGTGACACATGTGAGGGATACCACTCCTAGGAGATAACACTTTGAACACACCTTCCCAAATCTCCGAATAACCCTCCCTAAGAGTTAAAATGTCATTTAAATAATGTTTTTCTGGGCTAGGGTTACACTACTCTTTTTATGTGGGGAAGGAAAATTCAGCCAAATATTTTAATCCCACATTCACCATATATATGACCTCCAAAATGCTTGAATTATCTATTTTTATAGTATAATTATTTTTGATTAATTAGTTCATATTTATCTCCTCCAAATTTGGTCCTAATCCAATTAGGGATGAAGATGTTACAAAAAAACATTGAAGTGATATCCAAAATGTTGAATCCAGTCCAAATTTGACTTCATGGATTATTAACACCACTCAAATGAACGATCCATATCCCATAGCCAGAATATAATTTGTATCACAATAAGTCAAGAAAATTCATTTCAAAATTTTAATTCAATATAATTTACATAAAAATATTTATTCCCAAAATACTATAGTGTATTTTAAAAGGGTAAAACTATAATTTCCATCAAATTTTCAAATGAGTGATCTAATCCAAAATATTCTATAAATAAAAAAAATTTCTACAATTTGATGAAATTATTTAATTTATTATCATTAAAATATTCAGTAAAATTGTGTTTTATTATTAAAATTATATATTCATTTAATTTGATATTGAAAAAATTTCAATTACACATTCCTGGTTCAGGACCTCAAATATTCAATGGCCATATTTGAATATAGATCAATCCTTAAATAGTACTATTCATGATAAATGACATGATTGAACTCTTGGATAATGGAAGAAATTTCATATCCATATGTTATTCCATTACTAATGTATTGAGGGATGCACCCCTTGAAAACCCCATGATGGGTACGAAAGACACCTATATACCTTGAGGGACCTATAAAGAGAGAATCTACATCAGTAATGTTTACCTTGACCTAAAGAATAATCGGGGGAATCTGGTGAATGTATTTTAGGGAAAGTTTCCTTTGTTCCCTATCTTACACACCAACAATCCATAGTATGTTGAGGTCAGAAAGACAATTCATCCTGAAACCTGTTTGAACTCAAGAGGCAGTGAATATTTCTTGATCAATGGTAATGATCCTTTTATGAAGAGTGGATGATATATTATTGAATATTATGACATTTTGGGCTATCAATATGTATTCTATGGAAGATCCAGTGACTATGAGCAATAGGTTACCCACCTTCTCACTATGTACAACCACCATAATGGAGGTTAATAGGGACTCCACCTAGTTTCCCATGTATGTGTTGATGGAAAACAATCACTTAATGTAATTCCATATTCATGAGATAAAGGTGAAACTATGAAAAATATGGTTAATAAAATACACATTTCCCAAGAATATGTGGTCGGCTAAGGAAATTTGGATCCTTTCCAATTAAATCAAATCATGGGTAGGTAGCCTACCTCTCTAGAATTTCTAGAGGACTATTATTCTTATCACTTTTATGATATGAAACCAAAATATGAGTATCCGTAGAAGGGTCTCAGAGTTTCCTTGATATTTTAACTAATAGAAGTCTCTGGAATTGAATTTATTCTTTATATTTGGAGTCCATATTAGAGGGTCCCTATCCATGAAATAATATCCTTGTAACTCTATGGAGATGTGTGGTGGTATAATCACATCTTGGTTGGGGATACTGGATATAAAATCAAAAATAGATAGGTGATTTTTATTGGAAGAGAGTTACATGTTTTCATCAAGGGTATTATCAGCCTAAGGGGTGGTCCACTTATTGAGGTTAGACTACACACATACTAGCTATTCATAATTTCCAATTATATCATTGAAACAGTGCCTTATTGTATTCCAAACAGATGATTAAAGGTAATATGTATACCCATTAGGAAATCCTACTGTGAACTTGTTGGATAAAAACACAAAATAAATATCATTAGATGTCAAAACGTTGAAAGTGGATTTTTTAAGAAAGTAAACAATGAAAATGTTTAGATATTTAATGCTAAGGCCCCCCATATCCGTGGGTTTGATGAAATATTTCCATTTCACAAGAATTAGTTTTCTTACATCGGTGGATCTAGTTCAATAAAATTCCTAATAATTCTTTCAATATTTTTTATGATACTTTTAGGCCATCTATATAGGGAGAATGTTTAAAAAAATTGGAGGCAATTATCAATTTGACCATGCACACTTTCCATGTTTGGGACATAGAAAAGCCTTTCCACCTGAAAAATTGTTGATAATTCTATAACAAATTTAATGAAGGTAACATCAAATAACATTACCTCAAAATAGTGGAATGTTGAGTAAGTAATGTGAATCCCCCTTTTATTTCCAATTATTCTATAAATCTTGTTTTCCTTATCATTGAGACACTATTTCCAAAAATTATGATGCATTTATTCCATCTAATTTCATTCCCAACCACTTACTCATAGTGGAAAATAATGGATTTTATGGAATGTGTTCTTATTTTTAGAGGCCTTCTCAAGGAGTTTAATATCATCAACATAAATAAGGTGAGATGAAGTGAACAAAAGTCTACCAGCCTTGATCCATTTGTAAATTCCAATATTGAAAAGATCATTAATATATATTCTCATACAATCTTAGACAATGGAAAAATGAAGGCCTGTGAGAGAATATATTTTCCTAACACCCCTATAGAATTGGAAGAATCATCTTGGGATACATTGATGAGAATAAAAATTCATTATGATATAAGAGTGATGTTTATTCGTCTAATACAAGTAGCAAAGAAGCCGTATTTTTTAGGATGACCATAATGTAGCTCTATTTTAGGGTGTAAAAATATTTAGAGATGTCAATTTTGTGGCAAAATATCCCAACATTTGTTTTATTCATTATTAGGTTGACACTTTCTCATGCTGTGAAAAGATAGTTTTGTATGCCCTTTTAAGGAAAAAAACCAAACTCATGGTAATGAAGTCTCTATCCAAGCCTCACAATCTATCCATAATGATTTTGATAATGGATTTAGGAATTGTATTCAAAATTAAAAATGTCCTAACATCCCTAATATCAACGGAATTATCCTTATTAGTTATAAGTGGAATAAAGTTGTAGTTGATACCATATGGTGAAGATGCATGATTGAAGAATTTTCTCAGAGAATTCATCACCTCATCGTGGATGATTTTTCAGTATAACATGAATAATTTATGAGTGATTCCATAAAGACCAACAAAACTAATAATATTGATCATTAGGAGTGCTATCATAACTTCTTATTTAAAGGCTTCCAAGATTATGTCTCGATTATGGTTCTCCTGAATGGTTGGTCATATTTTATCAGTCAATTTGGGGGTGTTTTCAAACCCATAGTTTGAGTAAATCTATTTCAATTAGTCAACCACTACATTGGATATTTCATTTTCTAAGGTGAAAATAAATACACTAATTTTGAGGGAATATATTCCTCCATTGAATATTTTTTAATTATTCATTTGATGGAATAGTTTAGTATTCTAACCACCATAATGTATCTATCTTTCATCTGATTAGTTTTTTTCTAGACTCTCTTTAATTTATAGGAGATCATCCATCTTGGAGAGGGATTGCAATTCCTCTGTATTAGGTGTTTCCAAGATCTGAATTGTAATTTTTGAAGAATGAAAGTTGATATTTTAGTAGATTTTATTCCATCATCCAACCTAGAAAAAGATTAATTAATCCACTCTCTTAGGGAACCTTTGATTATTTTTAGTTAATCAGAATGAAAATGAAGGGGGATACTAGGAAAGCCCATTTTCTATGACTATAGAATAGTTTACCTATAACTTGGTTTGGCCACCCAACCATTACTAAATTTGAAATAAAGTGGTGATTCCATTGATCGGTCCATGAGAATATCAATGGTTATGTATATGTGGTTTGAGTGATACTTGTTAAGGTTAGATCTATAGACCTAAGTGGCCACAACACTATCATCCAATTGAATTAGGAATCTATATAGATTAATATCATACCTTCTAATTAGGCTTTTTCTACCCCATATGAATTCATCTCTAGTAATAGGGTCCTCACTAAGGTTCCAGTAATCAATACATGTTGTAAACTCATGTGTGGATAAACTATTGATCTTGGATCTAGTTGTCTCGTCAAGCATTAGGATAGTATTTTAATCCTCAAGAATAATACATTTTTTATTAATTTATATAGAAATAATTATTAACTCATTCTATATATCTCTTCAAATAATGTATAATGTGATGAAATATATGAGGGAGACAGTATGAGTGGAGCCTTGTAATCAGTGGGATAACAATATTATCTTGGATAAATTAATGCATGATAGGAGTTGAATACTGCCATTCTTGAGGATATAGAAGTGACCCATTTAACTACTGTAGGAGATCTGGGAGACAAATATACAACCACGAGATTCCCAATTCATGGACTTCCAGTTGTAAAACTTCATAATTGGTTTAGTAATTCCAATTAAAGGGGGATTTTATGTAACAATGAAATGTTTAAGGGCTATGATCATGGATGAATTCACAATCCTATGGTAGTTCTAATATACAATCTTAATTTTTCAAGGATTCTTCCTCTTTTTATAGTCTATCCATACCGTGGAAAGTCAATGTGATAATTCTTCAATTGTCCCTTTCATTTTTTCTTCCTTCCCTTGGGGGTTTTATTTCCCACCGGATTACCACTACCATCATCTACACATGTCACGTTCAAGGTGAGTTTAGGAAGTTAAAATACTCTACGTCATCAGCCTAAATAATTATTAATCTATTTCTATTAATATAACCCAAAATCAGATTAGGATGTTGTTAAACCGCTTCTTAAGTTTCATAAGAGGCCGCACTGTATTATGATATTGTAGATATAGAAACCACTAGTTGTAATATGTTTTTTCATGGATATTATTATACCCTTATTAGTGATACTATATAAAATTTATCTAAATGAAGATAATTGATCAATTCCTTGGATCAACAGTATTCACAATTCTTAAGACAATAGGAAATCATCTAATTATACTTTTTCATGTACTGTTGCAGTGTTTTAACTATAAGTATATGAAATTATATTGTATTTATTTTATATTCACCTATAATGATTTATGCATCATTAATACCTAACATAAATACATATCATTCATATGAAATGAATTTATAACACTTAATCTTATGAAATTATTTTAATCACCATAATCACTTCCTATTATTATCAATGTTCTACTGGATGGATTATACACCAAAAAAAATTTGGTCTTGAATTTTTTAAACATGTATTTTTTAATATTAGGTTAACATATTTTCTATGACTAGATTTATCAAATTGTACATAGATGTTGTTACCGAGTAAATGGTTCCTAATTTAAGTCAAATTAAGAGAGATTTAATTCTTTAGTCATAAAACCCTCGTAAGACACAAAAATTGTTTTCATATGTTTTCAACATTTTTATATTGAAAACCTATAGTGCTCCCACTAAATAGTTTGAGGCACATGTCACTCATTCATTTCTAAATTAATATCCCATTATTCTTATGAATACTTTTTTCATAAATGAATTTTTTAATCTATATATCTTATTGAAATTTATTTATTTCACATACCCTTTTTAGTTATTACTAGTCGAAATATACCATAAGTTCTCATTTTATTCATATCATATTGACATATTCTATAATTATTCCTCTAAATTAGGTGTCCATGAAAATCAATATCCAAATATGAAGATCATAGAAACATGCTTTGAAAAGTATAATTAAAAAACTATTTTAGTCATGATTAATGATGAACAATGTTAGTTGTCTTAATAGGCAGGATGGATTCCTGTATTTTCACTAAACCAAAAAAACCCTCTAATTATTCAATGTCGAGGGATCCTATTACATGACTCATAGGCCTAGTCGGTATTAAGCCCATGAAAACATAACCTAATGGCCAAAACCCTATAGGTTTTTTCCCTGAATGCCCATGTGGTCCACATGCTCCTATAGTTACACATGCTCACCATTGTAGATCACATGTACTTCTATCACTGGTCATCAAGGAACCACCCAATCCAGTTTATCTTGAATACTCACCAATAGTATCAAGCCATAGAAATATTAAAAATATATAGTCCTATAATATTGATACAGGGGTCACATTACATTAATTTATAAATACTCATCCACCTTATCATATTATATTTACTGATTATTTGTAGGAATCGTTATTATAAATTAATAACATATATACCATCCACCATGTTGAACATAAACCATCTCATTAGTAATATATTCTAACACTGTATGTGTCTTTGGAACTACTCATCTCACTAATATTGGTGGATTCCAGTATCCCTATGACAAATCACGTGCATCCAAGGTTTTAACCAATAGAATTTAAGTATAAAATCACTCTCATTAAAGATAAAGGCTTAATTTATGGAAATATTAGTGATCTTGGCTACATGTTAACATCCTTAGTTTCCATATGATCATCTACCTAGATTCACCTTAGTGTTTTTATGTTCATTTGTATCGAATGAAAGATTTTAACAAATAGATTTCAGAAATAATTTATTATAGTTTCCTAATAGAGTATTATCATACCGCAATTGATATTATATCCAATAGAAAATATTTTTTGAATATTAATAGATTTTTCACTTCTATTTGGAAAATATTTCTTGCCAGAAATAATGGAAGATTTTCAATATATATAATATTCATCATCAATATTCCTTTTAGTATCATCATGAAATTGATTTATTTAAGTATTTCTGAGTTTGAGATAACCATTACTCTCATAAATGATCAATAATTACCTAGATAGAAATTTCTCCCACAATCTGACTCATAGATTCACCAATCTTCACCAAGTGAACTCATTTACTTCACAGATAATTTCAAATATTTATTTAATGAATCTCATGAAGTGTATGAAATTTCATTTGAATTTAGAATGGTTTATGTTACCATTTTGAAGCAAATCTAAATGTTTTTGTAATGTACCTTTATTTAAAAGGGTCTCTTTATAAAAAACTGTATAATTAGTTTATTTATATATCCAATATCTTAGATCGGGGAGACGTAAAAACATTAATTGTTAAAAATGTGGAAAATAATTTTATATTTATTTGATAGATAATAACCTATAGGTATGAATATTATATTTTATAATAATCATTCATTACAATGGATATTTTTTATTCAATAGTTACTGAACCATTAGTTTGTTATTTAAGTACCAAAAAACATTTATTCTAAAATGAAATAATGTTGTTGTGTTTATAGACAAACACTAAGATAACTATTTTGGTAAATATTATTAAAAACATGAATCAATCTAATCTGGAATTGATAAATAGTTATCTACCATTGGTTGACATAAGAATACCCCTCTCTCAACTCCTTTTGACATCACTCTAGAACATTTATATTCTTATGTTCTTCCTTTATTTAGGTAAATATATGTTATAATCATATTGCAAAAAATACACAATTATTTAATAGAAACATAATCAATTTACCTGAAGTGCATGAAACTATTTACTTCTTCAATTTATTAACATTTATTTTCAAGGGTCCGTTCATTCTACATAAGAGGAATGATGCCTCATTTTAATTCATCTACCATTGAATATTTTCTCTCATTGAAGAAAATAATAAAGAATCTTTTAAATTTAGATTTACCATGGGGTATTTTTCCTTATCTTTCAAACGTTTTAAAAAAATTTATGGAGAAACAGGTTTCGAAGCTTCTTTATTCTCTTGGTAATGTATGAAAAAAGTTTCCTAAGTAGATTATCTATTTAATTTATCCCAACTATCACAAATAAGGTTAATAATTATGGTAAGAATGACATGTTAATATTAACTGATATTTTATAATAAATTAAACATCCAAATTTCACAAATTTATCAATATAAACAAGAATTTTGAGAGAATGATCAGTTTCTAGATTACATTCTTCTAGTTTACTCGGATACAGTGCATTGACAATCTTATTTATTTATATCCTTAACTTATCCTTCTTAAGATATTGGAGATGTGATATAATGGGATAATCATCTATGCCTTTATTTTTTATCATTAAATCTCATTAAATTTATAATATAATACAATGAGAATAGGAAGAAGCATCAATATATTACCGATAGGCATAAATCTCATCTTTACTAACCTACTAGGGTGACATAATAGGAATAGGGGATTCCAACACATAATATAATCTTTATGATAATAATTTATCACATAAATTATTGTACCATATCAAGAAATTTATATTTGTAATGAAATACCCTAAGTTAAGGAATGATCTAACAATTATCATGGTTATACATTCCATTTTCTATTATAATTAAGGTAAATGATAAGTAATTTACATGATTACAAATTATATGAGAAATAATAATAATTAATTTTATTAATTCTCTAACTCTTTTACAAAGTATCAACATCCCCCACCATTGAAAAAGAAATGTACCATCAAACAAGACATTCTAGTGGAAATGATCCATATTTACATTCTTTATTATCTAGATTTTGTTCAGGAAAATCGTTATAAGGTATTTAGGTAGATTATTTTTCTAACTTTGGGATTGCAGTACCTTGATCCGTTGGGTGGAATCCCCAATCCAAAAATCCTAAATAGTATTTCCTCAACACTTTCCACTAAATTTGTATTGAAGAAACTATGGATGTCAATTAAATTCAATTAATGTCTAGTTAAGTAAATTCAAAACTCTCGCGAGAACTCCCTGATAAAAGAAAGTGTCCATAATTTAGCCATATAGACCCTTAGTTCTATGCTTACATTCAAAATCTAGTAATATAAGGCTTAGTCTGACTTAATATTAATTTGAGGGATATTAATTTATTATGAATAAATTTAATCTTTTTCATCTATTACATAACTTGTTAATATTAATTAGATTTTACATAATTAATTAACCATGTTTAATGAAATATTTACACACAATACATTTATTTGAATTCAATATTTATATTTTAATTTATTTATTTATGTGATAGTTGTCTTATATGCATAATTTAATAATTAATAGATATAAATAATTAAATAATTAAATATCTTGACCAGGTCCTTATCAAACAGTTGATTTATTGAGCGGACCATAAATCAAACTACAACCAAGGGTATTAACTCCTTGTGTCGGTCTAGGCATGAGTTGCATCATTCCACCTATCCACCTATGTATCACCTAGGTTGGTATAGTTTTAGTTCTCTCTTTAACTTACTCTACATGTCTAGGGATACTCCATTTATTATAAGTATTTATAACTCACACATAGGTGATGGGAACCAAAACGATTGGTTAATGGGAATTGCATAAATATCACTGGACACATAGGTCCAATATTATAATGGAGCGAGAGATAAATCACATCCTATCAAAAAGTAATTTTATAATAAATAATTGCAAGACCATTGAATAAATTAAATTAAATAGAACCAACACATACAACGGTTTTTTCCAATCTCATAAAATGTCCTAAACAAGAAATGGTTAATCAAAATTATACTGGATAACCCTTTTTTTTAATTTAACACTTCTAAATACATTTGACAAATAAATTTGAACCATTTGTTCTTTACCTAAATAATAATGAATTTATATTTTTCCCGATGATCAATAAAAATTGGACAACAGACTGACCCCATGGTTGGGCCCACCATGTAATCTATTCATATTTACGAGAATAAGAAAGATTATCAAATGTGATATTGTGTGTGACCCTCTAGGCCCTTATCTTGATAGCAGTGACTAATATACACAGATCAATATGGAGTATAGAAACCCATAAAGGCCCCTAAATAGATGAGGAGTAGTCATAGAAAGGAAAACAAACCTATGAACACACGTTGTATAATATAATCTCTTTGACATATGTTACCTCATAAAGATGGAAACTCAATTGTGATTTCACCCATTATTTCTTTATTATTTTCTTATCCCTCTAGATGGATTTACTTTTACTGGCATGGTCATGGATTTATGAATGAACTACCATCCTGATCGACCAGTCCAGATATATCAATTTCTCAACTCGGAAATGAAAACTCCCATCATGATCATTCAATTAAAATCATACCACAAATGAAACACCCAAAAAATACCTCTTCATAACTTCATTATCATGGTTTTCTCCTTACATCAAAGTATGTCATCAAATGTAACACATTGATAATGATATCAAGTAAATAGACCAATACACATGTTTTTAGATATGAACAACCAATGACCCCTAAAACATGTGGTATTCAAATTAACAGATCTATCCTCATGATCTCATCTAGTATAGATCACCAAGTGTGATCAATTATTATGAACCTCCAAAACCTGATAGTCACACATCATCTGTGTCTTATTAGTGTGATATATCTAATCCATATGACATTACATTATGATTACTATAATAGTATCTCTAGTTTCTCTTTATAGCATGATATCTTCTATAACCCTTTTATATGACACGTAATCTAAGGAAACTACCATAATTATAGTGGATATAGAAGTATCAACATTGTCATGGTAATATAAACACATATAGATATATCAAACTATATACAAGTAGTGGTAATAAAAGTACATCACAAATTCGGTGTAGGGAACCCGCATTGAACACTATCACTTCCAATAGATCCAACTACTAATAAGCCTCAATCCTATAGCTCTCACATGATAATCAGACTTCATATAAGATATGGATTTAGTCTGATGGTCTTCCATATTATCCTTTAAAACTAATCTTCTATATAAAAATTCACATATCTGAATAAAATATATCATGGGTCAAAACACTTATGTATATTTTTTTATCCTCTAGTATGATCTGAACTCTGTGGAAAACACCACTGCCATAGTGTTTTCATAATAAACTAGAACAAGGAATACACTTCTTGGAAACAACACCAATGTTTGAGAGAAATATATGTATTCCTACTGTCTCCATAACTACATCTAAAGCCATTATATATTTTTATTTTACTATAGAATTAGAAATAACGGGTTTCTTCGAGCTTCTCCAACTCACTGTATCACCACTCATGAAAATATATAGTATGACTATGATTTTAAATCACCATGATTAGTCTAGAAACTATAATCATTTCATTATATAATTACTAGTTCATCATCCCCTCAATACATCAGGAAAATATCCTTTGTATGCCTCAATTACGTTAGGATAGTTTTAATATCTTCCCAATGGGGATCTTCTAGATTCGATTGATATATAAAAACCATGCTTAAAGAAAACACAACATGAAACCTAGCATATAACATGACATACATAAAATATCCTAGTACATAGGCATAACATATTATACTCATTATTTTAATATACTCATGTGTTTTTGGAACAATCTCTTTCATACATTGATACCATGTGGTATTGGAATCAACCCCCTCTTGGATTATTACATACTGTACCTTTTTAGATTCTTGAAAATATACGTACTTTGAGTTATCCCAAGTATCCTCTAAGATCTAACATGATAGATCTTGATTCCTTGAATGCAGGTTACTTCACCTAAGTCTTTCATGGAAAATCATTCATTTAATTAAGTCTTAAGTTACTGTAAGACATTGACTTTTATTCCAATAATTAATATGTCAACAGCATATAATAATAAAAAAATGACATTCTCATTCACCTTACTATAGACATAAGGATATATTTTATTCATGAAGAAACCAAATTCTCTTATGGCCTTATCAAAATAGACATTCCATGATCATGATTCCTACTTTAACCCATAAATGGATATCTGCACCCTTCACACTTTATTGGAATTCATTAATCTAACAAACCCTTCAGGTTGGGTCATATAGAAGTCTTCAACAATCTTTCCATCCATAAAAGAAAATTTGATATCCATTTTCCAAATATAATAACCTTGTAAAGCTGCTATTGCAAGTAATATTCTGATGGATTTCAGCATTTCTATTGGTAAGAAGATTTCATCATAGTCTATACCTTGTTGTTTTATGAAACCCTTAGATAATAATATTTCTTTGTATGTACTGATGTTACCATACCTGTTGAACTTCTTCTTAAACACCCATTTTCAACAAATTGGGTTCACATTAGTCGCAGGGTCAACCAAAATCAAATCAATATTTTGATACTTTGACTATATCTCAGAATTTATTTCTTCTTTCCATTTAGCAAAATTCTTTTCCATATAATGTTTCCTTTTAGGATATAAGTTCATCATCCTCAAAAAACAATGTGTCACATGAATTAGTGAAATAAAATCCATAATTCATTGGTTCTCTAACCTATTGAGTTGACCCACAAAGTACTTGTGCCTTGAGAACTTCTTCATCTCCCACCGTCTCTTGTAGAGATTGTTCACATACCAACTCCTATGCATCTAGAGCATTAAATTCATTAAATTTAATCTTTCTAGAACTATTTAAATTAGAAATGTGTTCCCTTTATAGAAATGGGTCTTGTATTTTTACAACCACTTTTCTATTTAAATGGTTATATAGGTAATATTCTTTGGTTTATATAGGATTACCTGTAAAAAGGAACATCGTGCTTCAGGATTCCAATTTTTCACATGGTATATTTTTTAAAAATCCTGACATCCAAATACATGTATTTGTGAAAAAATAGGTTTTTTTCACACAAACACTTATATATAATCCCATATATCACTTTTCTTGGTACTCGTTTAAGAGTATATTTTGTTGTCTGTATGGTGAATCCCAAAGATGATAATAGAAGATTTTCCTAACTCATCATTGATATAAACATGTCAAGAAGGGTATACCTCATCCTTTCACTAACACCATTCCACTATGGTGTATTAGGAGGAGTGAGTTGGGATACTATTCCACAGTATTTCAAGTGATCGATGAAATCTTTGTTAAGATACTCTCCACCTCGGTCTGAGTGTAGTGCCTTAATCTTCTTACCATGATGGTTTTCTACTTCATGGTGATATTTCTTAAATAACCAAAAGTAATTTTAATTATATAATATTGATTAGGTATATAAATACCTACTATATTATTCAGTAAAATTAATGAAGTAAGAAAACCCAACACTTCACTCAACTAGAAATGGACCACATAATTCATTATTAATTAATTCTAGTAATTCGGTGGCTCTTAATCCTTTCATAGAAATGGATTCTTTGTTCATTTTACTTTTCAAAAAGCATGAATTACGTCTAGGGGTTTTAACTCAACGGTCTATAAAAAACCCTTCTTGATTCTATTTCTTTAATTTCTTCTCATTTACATAACCATGAATGATGTTCCATAAATAGGTGTTATATGTGACAATTTTTTATCTTGTTATTGATTTTCATTACCATGTTTCTGAGTTCATGTACATATAAGCTAGTATTAAGATGCATCATACCATAAAACATGTTATCCTTATATATGAAAATACATTTATTTCTAATCTTGAGAAAAATACAATTTTTTCTAGAATTGGAAATAAGATTAGGATTTAGGTAATTGAATGTACACAGTAATAGTTATTCAATAGAAGAATTAAACCACTATGAAATGTTTAATGATAATCTACTACTACCAAATCTGTTAGACTTTCACAATTTATATCTTGAAGATCCAATTCATCTTTTTCAATCTTATTAAATATACTTGGTGCTTGTATATGAATTGAAATGTGTAAACAACTTTCTGTATCCAATACCAACATGTTGATAAAGAAGATATAATTCAATGAAAAAAATACAGGATGTATAAGCATCACCTTGATTTTTCATCCCATGTCCACAATTCTTCTTCTAATGGCCTTTATTTCCACATAGAGAGAATAAAAACTTCTTCCCATTTCCCTACAACTGTATCCTTGTTTTTTTGGAAGGATAGTGCACTAGTGTCCTTGACATGAACATGAACTGAGATCCCTTATCCTTTCCCTTCCTCATATTGTTCACCATAAGGACTGATGAACTGATATTCTTCATATCCTTACCATCTTGTAAAACTAAATTGAAAACACCTGGGAGTGAGTTTTTCATTTTATTCATATTTTAATTAATAATTAATGTCAAAAAGCTTGATTCTAAATTTCCTTGAATGAGACCAATTTCTAGTTATTGGTTCAGTTTGAAACCAAGGTCTTCAAGACTCTCAATGTACCGATCATATTGAATACATGACGTCCATCGTGATTTTCTGATGCTAGCCTACAAATATAAATTTCACTAGATGTATCATTCATGTCTTTCCTAGATCTCTCATGATATAACTTCTAGATATGATTACGAATATTGTAGGTATCTTCATCCTCATTCATTTTCTATAATTGACTGGATATAGATGATAACATGATAAATTGTACATCTAGTGAAACATATAGATTCTTTTTATAATTATCATTATCCTTTTTTCTTTCTCCCTGAGGAGGCTTAGAAGGAAGTGATGACTCTAATACATAAGGCTTCATTTATTAGCATAGTATTGTGTTCAATATCCTATACCTCTAATGGAAGTTATGCTTGTCCATAATTTTACCATTATCCAATATATATATAAGTGATATTGTTATATTGGTGTTAGTGATTTCCATTTTAGATATACAAAAAATATATTTTAGTATTCATTACATTTTCTTGATTACCTTTTAGAAATTTTGATTAATAAATTATGAAATCATCTTAATGTCTCTCACTATTTTATCGAGCCCCAATATCCCTCACTATTACATTTGAAATACTCCATCATTTTTGTATTGAATTGGAAATAATAATTTGAAATTCTCCTCATACTCTACAAGATTTGTCTATTCCTCTACTTGGGGAGTTTTGAGGTTGGAACTGGGCTGTCTAATTGGATTAAATCCCAGTACCATAAACTATTGAGTAATATCTCAGCTTATCAAAATTTTAATTGTGATTTTCTCAATGATTTTCCTCTAAATTGATATCACGTTTTACTTGTATAATTATTTTCTAACTTATTTTGTCAATTCAACTCATTACTCTTATAAGAACTCAAAGTTTGTAGGAGACACCTTCAAATTTAGCTAGTGAGCATCCCCAACAGCCATTTTTTGTTGAAATTTGAGTAACTAAAGGCTTTATGACTTGACATATCTTTGAGATATTTTATTATTTATTTATGAATGTAATCCATTTCTATTAAATATGTTAATTATATGTTGTTGTTATCAAAGCTGAACATGTAATAACCGAAAAAATGTCACATCTTTATGTTTTTTATATGTTTCTTATTTTATGTGATCTCAAAGTAAACATGAATTGGCATAAAATAACAAAAAATATATGAAGGAAATTATTCTACCTGACTAGTTTTATGTGCCTAATATTGGTTGAATTAACCATGACCTATGGGGTACCATACTTGAGTTGAGTCCTAACTCATATTATAGATTACCCCCAATACAGTGTATACACTTCTCGTCTGGTGTACTGACTTGTCTTGGCATGTTCTGTGTCTTAAAAAGTCATCATCTAATGTAAAAATATACTCACGCATAAGTGAGGGGGGTCTAGGGGATTAAAATAAAACAAATAAATTAGCCATGAAGTCTCTTATATGTATTAAATGAAAATATAGTGTACATACCATCATTCAATTACATACATATTAAAATAATATCATTCGTGTAATAAAAATTAAATAAAACATGTATACATTCATAGGCTCAATCAAATTTCTCAAGAAAAATCATTATATGAATTCAAAACATGATAATAATAAATTGAAAAAAATTTAAAAGTATGAGGGTATTAAAATAAATTATGTGAATTTCAATAGATTCAAATAATTTTTTTTTCATTTCATATCATAATTTAATTTTAATTCCATAAATTTAATTTATTAATTATTTTAATTTAATACTAAAATTAAATTAATATTTCATATTATTAAAATATTATTAATCTCAAAAAAATTATTTTTAATTTAATTATTTTACAACTAAAATTAAATTAATCAAATTAATTATTTTTGATTATATTAATTTTACACGGGCCCAAAAACCCCACCAAGGCCCTTTATAGACTAGAATATAACTTGGCAGACCTATTTCATGACAGGGAAACCCTATGCATGGGTGTTATGGTCTAATAAATCCTTCATAGTGTATGATCCATCCTTTTTCTTGGTACGTCCATCTTTGAGTTTTTTGTGCCTAGGTGGTTGAGTCTTTTTAGAGACATAGGGCCCTTTTTGGGAAAAATTACCTAATGTATAGGGGTTTTTGTTTGTTATAATTAATGGAGTCTGTGTATAAATATGTTAAATAGTGTTATGATAGATTTTCTATGATTGGGAAGGCATTGGGGGTGGTTTGGATCCTTATATAGAAAATTGGGTTGAAAGTTGTTAATAGTGGATTTACACACTATGTAAGGGTATTACACGACATGTAAACTATTCTAGACACATTTCGTGAAACTAGTACCGAGCATGAAGTTGTTATATTATTAGGAAATAGTTTATGTTGTGTAATGTTTTTTAAGATTAAAAATTCAGTTGAGGAGATCATTTTCTCTACATATGCATCTAAAAACAAATACAGGACTTGTAAATGAGTTACATTATATATAATATCCTATGAAATAGTTTTAAAGGTGTTGTGGGGATTATTTTTTTCTTTCCATATTCTATATCCTTCAATCACATAACTCTAGTGAGTCTCATGAGAAATTTTGTAGTACTTTCCTCTCTTCTGCATATTCCATTAGTGTGATCAATCCCTGGTAAGTCTTTGGCATTGGGTTTCCCTTACTCTTATGTTGTTCTATATTTGGACAGTGCAAACCTTGGACCACATTTTGGTTTCATTTAAAAAATTTTCCATTTTGATCTAGTTTTTATATTTCACTCTTCTACACCATATTCATCTTTTTAATTTTCAATTGGAAGCATTAGTCTAATTTTTGTATAAAGGTAAGGGTTCTAAACCATAACCCTACTGTCTATTCAATTTAATATTATGAACAATATTGACATTTTTCTAGCACAATGTGTGCCTAAAATAATTAAATGGTTAATTGGATTTATTCATTGCAATCCATTTTTATACAATTGATATTGACCTAGAATATGGATACCGTTCGTGTGAGTAAACCATTTGTTATTAAGGAATTGACAATGGAATAAAGTGTTTTTAGTATAAAATGAGTTTCAGATGATTTCATGACATAGATTCAAGTTTTATTGGATTTATTATTGATATTAATGGCATGTTTTTTATTTATGAACAAATGATAAACAATATGGGTAATTTAAAAATCAATGATAATTTCCCTAAGTAACCATTATGCCTTATGATGTGATATTGTGATATCCTTATTTAGATGCCTAGTGATACATGCTATAATGCTTATATACTGGGCTTATCCCTGATATATGATGTAATGATTATATATAGGGGTATTCTTAGTGATTCATGATGTAATTCACATATACCATGTTGAAACCTAATACATGTTGTAATTCTTATATAGTGCAGAATTCCTAACGACACACACTGAAATGATTATATACCATTCATGAAACTGATACATGTTATAATGACTATATACTGGGTTTGACCTTGATTTATTACTAAAACTATTATATAGTAGTTTTTCCCAAATTCTAGTAATTTATACAATGTATATGTGGTTATGGGTGTCTTGGTCATGAGGAAAGCTCATAAATATCTTGGTATGGCACTGAAGTAGGTTATGATTTACCCTAATTATATGGTTATGGATGACATGGTCATGAGACATTCCTAGATATATTCTAGATTGTGGCTGAAGCAGGTTGATATTATATTAATTTAATTAATTAATTAATTAATATGCCTATTTATTACATCATTTCATTCAATTATTATAAGGATGGTTATGTTTAGAAGTGGCGTTGTCAACCCAATAAGTTAAATTCACACCCTATTTGGGCCACC
Source organism: Viscum album (assembly GCA_963277665.1). NCBI lineage: Eukaryota > Viridiplantae > Streptophyta > Magnoliopsida > Santalales > Viscaceae > Viscum > Viscum album. The sequence goes on from OY728126.1 coordinate 1,106,523,051, forward strand.
ATTTGTTAAGTGATAAGTTTATATGGATGGACAATTTGACAAGGGAAAGGGACCTTGCGGTAGATTGTTTTTTGTAGGATGGGTTGGAGTCTTGATATGGGACTAACATGGGGCTGCAGACTGAGGAAATTTGAGTCTTTATTTTAGTCCTCTAGTATTTTATTTTTGTTAATTCTTACATGAAATTTATTTAAATTTTAGTATATCACAACATTATTTCTTTATTATTTATTGGATTATTTATTTGGATTTTATTTTTTGGTTATTCCCACTGTATTATATTGTCTTGATCATTTCTGATACTGTAATATTTATTTTTATATGATTATTCCACTATTTTTTAACTCTATAACCAGGGTTCATAGTCTCTCTACTATACTTATCGCACCCTTGCTGCTATTCAAAATCCTATGGTGTATGGTGAGGCTCACTTGAGGTCTTATAACCATCTCATTTTGTCCATGTGAGAGTGTGTCAAATCAGGGGATGTTACAAAGTGGTATTAGAGGCATGTTTCTTTTCTATTTCATCAATATTTGGGAATGGTATATAGTATAATAGGGTGTGTCAAGACTTGGTAATGAACTTGTGTAGGGGGAAGCTTACCAATTTATAGGGGAAAATTTGAGTTCTTAGGGGTGGATTGGTGTTTATACTATTTTCTTGTTATAGTAGATCTAATTTCACATAGAGTGATTCACGTGTTGTGTGAGGTTATTCATTCATGAGTTTATTTTTTTAGTATATTTTTACTCATGGCCCGGTATATCGCAAGATGAGTATGAATGCATCATGATATAAATATAAGGATATATATTGATAAACATTTTTCATGATAGGAACATATTTATAACATGTGATATAGTATTTCCTATTTGAACTATGATATGATATACATATTATAACTACTAATGGAATGTAATAAATTGATATGTCATTCTAATACCCTTGTAATCAATGTTTAGAAAGACCTGGAGTAGTGGTTATTTGTTATTGTAACCTTTTTTGGTTGACCTTGTTATTATATCCAATGTTTTAAGGAGCAGATTTATCTTGTAGTGAACATTCATCCTCAACATCTTTGAGTTGAGAGTTAGGATAGTGAAAAACTGAACACTCCTACCACAGTTGATCCATAACATCCAATAGCTTTGGAGGATAAGATGAACATTATGCTTCACAATAGATTCATGAGAGTCATGAGATCCATTTAAAGAGAGATTTTTCACATAGTTCCTTTGATTTATGAGCTAATGAAAGATTTCTAGCTATAGTATACACCTATGTTTTTTGGTGAGGGAGTCTCATATTTGGATTGTCATTCATGTAGTAGGATGGACCATATGAATAGGTTTAATAGGGCATGAATTGATAGAGTAATGGAAGGGGTTTAGGATAGGCACTCGAGTATGGGAAGGACCTAACTAATCCTAAATAGACAGGTAGTTGGAGTTCTATAGGATGATCTGGTCGAGGCAGCAAATATGGTAACTTAGTGAAAGAGTAGTAGTTCTAGGTAGAGGGAATTTATCAAGGGAGTCAGAATGGAACCTAGAGCATAGGTGCTGGCAAGTTTCATGTTTTTAAGACAACTCACACTATTGTGGATAGAGGAACATCAACCATTATAGGTACGATTCTTATATCATGTACACATTCAAGTATTTTTGTTGATACAGGAACACCACATTCCTTTTTATCCACTCTTTTTTTTGTAAATTGTATGGACTTAGATGTGAAATGCTTGGATAGTTTTATTACCATCGATACACCGTTGGGAGTATAGTAAGAGAAAATGAAATTTTGCGAGGTGTGTTCTTTATAGATTGGTTGTTAATATTTATTTTGGGAACTGTTTGTGCTAGAAATTAAAGGTATTGATTTTATTATTTGTATGGATTAGATTGTTATATACCAGGCACATATCAACTATTACTGGAGGATCATTACCTTCTTATCTCAAGAAACAGGTGGATATTATCACAACAGTGAGTGGGATATTCAAGTTTATGATACAAGAAAAAATTAGTGTAGATTGTATTGTCTCACATCTTAAATAACTAGTCTTCCTCTAGATAATGGAGGAATGCAGTAGAATTATTTTTCTCAAGTGGTATATTTTTTCCTGGATATTTTTATGGATGAGTTTTATGGCATAGCGTCCAAGTGGTAGATTTAGTTTTTGATTGAGTTGGTACAGATTGTATAGGCAATTTCTATTCAACCTTATAGAATAGAACCAATAGAGATTTCTGAGATGAATGATTAGTTGGAAGATCTAGAAGCTATTGGTTTTATATGTCCTAGTACATCTCCTTGGGGTTCTCTAGATCTATTATCAAGAAGGCTTATGGGACATTATGCTTATGTGTGGATTCTTAGAGATTAAACTAAATGATGGTCAATAACTGATATACCATTTCTAGTATTTATGATATCTTCAACCTATCAAATGGTGCTAAGATATTCTAAAAAATCTATCTAGGATCCAAATACCACCAATTTAGGGTGAGAATATGAGACATACCTAAGACTTCATTTGAAATCATGTATGGGCTGTATGAGTTTGTAGTGATGCAATTTGGTTTGACTAACATGCCAATTATATTCCGGGAATTGATTAAACTGGGTTTCATCCTTTTCTAGACTAGTTTGTGGTGATTTTTTTCGATGACAAATTTGTGTACTCCAAGTCATCATAAATTATGGTCAATATCTTGACATCATCTTGAGTACATTGAGAGAGAATTGAGTTTATACTAGGCTAACCATATATAGATTCTAGATTGATAAAGTGAACATCTTGGGTCAGGTCATCTTATATGTTGGAGTGTTAGTGGACCCAGATAAGGTTGCAACCATGGTATCATGGGAGCGGCCCAAGAATTTCTTCAAAATTTGGAGCATTCTGGATTTAGAAGGTTATTATTAGTTCATTATTCAGGACTTCTCCCATTTGGCACCACTGATGTAAGGGCTAACCAAAAATGGAGTAAAGTTTGTTCATTCAGATGCTCACGATAGAGATTTTCGGTATATGAAAGGCATGGTGACTTCAAAAACTATCCTCACATTTCATATTCTAGGTAGAGAATATACCATATACTGTGACACAATTGGATTTTCACTTGGAGAAGTTCTGATGTAGGAGGATCAAGTGGTTGCTTATGGCTTTAGACGACTAAGAAATCATGAGAGGAATTACCCTACTAATGATCTGGAGTTAGTAGCAGTGGTACATTCCCTGAGATACAGGAGGAATTATCTTATGAGTGAGTGTCTTATGCTATACGCAGACTGCAAGGGCCTCTGGTACATCTTTTCTTAGTGGGACCTGAACCTTCGATAGGCGAGGTGGGTTGAGTATCCACAATCTTTTGACACTGAGTTGGATTATACATTGAGAAATGCTAACTTAGTATTATATGTATTGATCCAAAATACATAGAATTAGGTAGTAAAAGATTAATTTGATGAGTGGAATATGATGGATCTATTTATAAACATGCATATAGATGCTTCAGAGCCTCAGAGATGAGTAACTCTGACTTCGACATTCATCTTACCCATTTTTTGGACAAGATCAAGACTAAATAGTTATTTGATATGGAGTTCTTAGTCTTAATAGATATCATATATGGTGGGGAGACACCATTAGGTTGGTCTCTTGGTAGTGTAAATTCTATTCTTTTTCATGGCTGAGTATCAGTTCCTATTAACTTGCGTGAGAAGTTTATGGGAGAGTTTCATACATCTATATGAGCGGTAAATCCTGGTTTGACAAAAATGTATCGTGAAATATATAGATAGTACTAGAGTTCATGAATTAAGAAGGATGTAGAATGATTTTTGATTAGATTTCTCAACTATCAGTAAGTGAAAACTGAGTATCAGAGGTCCACTGGGAATTTACATCCTTTTCCCAATTCTATGTAGAAATGGGAATATTTCACTATGGATTTTGTGACAAGATTACCCTGTACTACACATATGAATGATGATTTATGGGTGGCTTTATATAAACTAATGAAGGTATCACACTTCTTTCCTATCAAGGTGACCTTCATATTTGATGATCGATGTAGTATTTACACACTCAAGCTAGTTCAGCAACACAATGTTATTATGAGTATTATTTTAGATAGAGACCCTTGTTTTACATATAATTTATGGTACGATATTAAGAAGGATTTGGGAGCATATTTTCTTTTGAGTGTGACCAATTATCCTTTCACAAACATTCAATACGAGTAGATAACTCATGTTCTAAAAGATATGTTGCAAGCCTATGTTTTGGATCTTTCTGGTTAATGGGAAAAGAATATGTCACTCATGGATTTTTCATATAATAATATCTTCCATGATTTGATTCATATGGGACCTTTCTAGTATTTTTATGGAAGGTCATGTTGTTTTCATATTTGTTGGTTACTGGTATGGGTATATGTGGTTATTGTATCTAGTCTCATGAAGGAGACATCTATATAGGTTCAGCTCATCCGGAGGTGGTTGGTCACCAGGTTGATAAGGACTAAATCATCCATTGTAGATAACCGTTGGAGTTCAAGGTTAGTCATCATGTTTTCATTCAGATGTCTCCTAGGCCGGGGCAATGTCGAATCATAAAACAGAAAATGCTAGTGCCCAGGTTTTTTGGGCCATTAGAGATTGTGGATTATGTATGTTCAGTGACATACATATTTTCCATTCCATTACAATATAGTTCCATGAATGATTAATTTCACATGTCATAGCTTCATAAATATCATCCAGATCCTTCTCATGTGATAGACATAGTATAAAATGATTGTATTGATGATGCATCCTTTGAGAAGCATTCAATATGGGTTTTAAAACATTGTGAGAAGTATCTCTAAAGGAGGGATATTCCTTTGGTTCAAGTAAAGTGTCATTAAGATAGAGTTTAGGAGGAGACTTAAGAGAGTGAGTCATATATGTGATAATAATGGTAATATTTGTTTTTCGATATCCCCCATTGATTCTTAGAGTTTCTTTAGAATGAGATGTTATATGTTGGGGAGGTTGCAAGATCCCTTATTTTATAGGTATATCCCACTTTGAGTTTTTTTTACTCTTAGTAGATGATTCTTCTTCAGATATAGAGAACCTTTTTTGGGGGTAAATGACCTAAATTTCAGGGATATATGTTTGTTTGGATTAATGGAGTATGGGTATAAATGTGGTAAATGGTTTCACATGTGTTTTCATTACTTTGGAAGGCTTTAGTGATGTTTTAAATCCTTATATAGGAAACTAGTTTGAAAGGAATTTTATGGGATATTCACATAATGTACTCATATTACATGATGTTTAAACTTTGACAGACACATTTCATGAAACTAGTAGAGAAGATGAAGGGGCTACATACCATGTAAATAGATCATGATTGGGGATGTTTAAATAGATTAAAATTTAGATGAGGTGAAGGGTTTTTTGGCATATCCCACTAAAATGAAATACACGATATGTAAATGAGTTAGACACCATGTAATATCCCAAGAAGTAGTTATAAAACTTTTTTAGTTTATTTTTCCTTTCCATCCACTACATCCTTCATCCTATCGACCCTAGAGTGTTTCTTAGGATATTTTATAGATCCACAATCCCCTCTAGATGTCTCATTTTTGTGATTGATCCTCAGTAAGTCTTTAGACTTGGTTTCCCCTTCATATTCCAATGTTTTTTGTTATGGAGGTGGAATACTCAAAACACATCTGGGTTTGATGTAAATCATGATCTATTTTGATATATGTTTCATCTTTATATTTTTGAACCTTATTCCTTATTATCATTTTCCATTAGAATCATTTTGGTAATCAACATTAAAAGGAAGGGTGTCCAAACCTTAACCCTATGGTTAATTTGATGGCCATGTTTGTTCAATATTTTAATTGTGCCAACATAACATTTGTCAAAATTATTTAAATGATAAATCAGATTTATCCCTTGGAATACCTTTAGATGCAATTTTTAATTACCTGGATTATTGATACCGTTTAGTTGATATAACCCTTGGTTATAATGGAATTGAAAAATGGCTTAGTATGTGTTTAACATCACATGAGTTTTGGTTGATTAATTGATATGCATTCACCATGTATTAGCTTGATTATTGAAATGTCATCCACATTGTTGGTTTATGAACAAATGATAAATGATATGGGTATATATAATGATTAATAATAATTTATATAATAAAACATTGATCCTTATGATGTGATATTTTGATATTCTTATTGTTATTCTAAATGATACATATTATAAGGATAATATACCAATAATGGACCTAATAAATGATATAATTCTCATATAGTGGGATATTCCTAGAGACTCATGTTGTAATGCTTATATACCAGGATTCTCTCTAATAGATGTTGTAATTATAATATAGCATGATATTACCAATAAACGATGCGAAAATTCTTATATACTAGGCATGGCACTGCTACGTAATGTAATTATTATATATTGTGCTCGACCTTGATTTATTAATGAAGTGATTGTATAACAGGTTGACCCATATTTTGGTAATATTTACCATATATATGTGTTGATGGTTGGAATGGTCATGGTACATTCTCAAAGATATTTTTAAATGATGTTGAAGTACATTATGATTTTCCATGGTTATATGGTTATCTTCGGAATGTTCATGAGACATTATAAGAGATATTCTGGCACAATGCTTAAGTAGGTTGACGTGGTATTAACTTGATTGATTAGTTAATCAATACACCTATATATTTCATTATTGCATTAATTTATTATCATATTGGTTATGTTAAGGCATGGTGGTGTCGACCTAATGGGTTATATTCACACCTTATTTAGGACACAATTTGGTACCCCAATAAAGTTATACGGATGCAAGATTTGACAAGAAAAAGGGAACTTTCTATTGATGGTTTCTTACTAGATGGGCTAGATTTTGGAGATGATTCTAACATGGGTCTCGGGACCAGTGAATTTTGAGTCTTTGTTTAAATCTGATAATCTTTTATTTGTGTAAATTCTAGAATGAAATTTAGTTATATTTATACCTATCATTAAATTATTCCTTTAATATTTATTTTATTACTCAGTTGGATTTTATTGTTTGATTTTTTTCACTATATTATATTCTTTCCATTATTTCTGCAACTCTGATATGTATTGTTATATGATTATTCTGTTATGTTGTAACTTTATAACTAGGGGGTACAGTATATCAACTATACTTATAACACCCCTATTGATATTTTTAAGACTCTGGCACATGGGGAGGAACTCTTTAGGTTCTATAACCATCCAATTTTGGTCATGTGAGAGAGTTCTGAATTTGGGGACATTACACCCAGACATGTTTCAGGCTGGGAAAAACTACCTAGACCCATTACAGGGTAATGTGGGTTTGACATATCCGTTGACAGTGGTGGTAGGGATTACCAAATAACTACAATAGACCATGATAGATAGAAATTACAATACTAGAAGGGGTCATCCATGTTCTGTGTGGTGGGGTCTTGTTAGACTCGGGTCAGTGCTGGTTCACTATGGATGGAGGGAACTCCCTCCTTAGTTGGTAGTGGTATGGGAGGCTGAAGCTCAAGAGAGTTGTGGGTAGTCAAGATCTGGTAGGTAGTGTGCATTTATCAAGAGAGGCATAGGAGGAATTTTTGGGATCTGTCTAGATAGGTTAGGGTGGCACGCAGATGGCCAGCCCTCGAAAGCAGGCAGGCCAGAAGGCGGTCTGACATAGATTTGAACAAAATTGGGAGCCCATAATGGAATATGGATGTATCCTAGTGGTGGGACTTGTATTGGGGGCCATATTAGCAAGACATGTTCCTGAGATAGGGAGGCTCCCAGTTACTCAGGCCCCCACTGGGGAAGAGGCTAGAAATACTATAATGGCTCACAAAAATCATGGTTTAGAGAAGGGATGAGGCCCAGGTTTAAACCTGGAAGAGGGGTAGAAGGAAGACATGACAAAACCCATGGGAGAAGAGGTAAGGGAGATAGGTGTATTTAATTCACCAAGGAATATGGGTATGATAGGAGGGAGGAGCAGATTAACAAGTGTCTTCTCCTAGAAGTTTTCTATTTTTTGTCTCTTTCTCAATTAGTGGCACCTCAAAGGACCCATGGTTGAAAAAAAAACACTGAGTAAAATATTCCCCCTAAATTATTTTTTAGTCAATATGAAAATGGAAGATAAAAAGAACCCCATTTTTTTTTCAATGTATAAAAAATAATAATATAATAATTAAATAATATTATATTTTAACTCTTCTTCTGATAGAAAATAGGGTCATTGTCCAGAGGGTATCTGGGGGCCAGATTCTAGATTATTATTAGAAGAAACCATTTATGCTGCATGAATAATATTAAGTATATAAAATATGTTCTTAATATATTTTAATACACAAAAAAATTAAAATCCAATAATAAACATGTCGATCCTTAAATTTATTTTTCAGATAGCCATAACATGGACATCTAAGATATGATCAACGTGTAGTTATATTAATTGGGACCAATTTCAAACACTATAATTACATTTAAATAAAAATAATATATCTTAGATCATAAAAACCATGTGATCCCTATGATTCTAATTATTGGTACTAGGGTGCACAATATAAGTTAATAGGCCAGTGATTTAAAATATTTCAACCACCAGAGCAATGAAACATCATCATCTACGGTGATCATAAACCTGATACGGTCCTAGGATCTCACATGTTTTATTATGAAAAAATAAAATAAAAGAATAATTACCTTATTCTAGTTTGAAGTGTGCACACCTATTTCATGTTTTTGGAAACCGTTTTTTGAAGGATATGATGCCAAACCCCTCTAGTTAATCTTCGCATGCTTCTCATATCAATGTTTATGTCATTCGTCAGATCCCAAGTGATAGCATGGAGCTATGATGATTTCTTCTACATAGTGATGGTATCCATGATATCTTACCATAGATCAACAAAGGAATACTAGTATTGTTCACTCATATTGAGTCATTGCCTCTCTATGATTCAAGAGGAGATAAAACCTCTCAATTTATGATAGATGAAAATCCTATTGGAATTAGCTTCTATCCACTTATATAGTTGATGTTTAAACAACTTTGTTAGGGTTACTCGAACCCCATGAATAAAAAATACACTAAATAAGTAACAAAAAGGTAATTATGATGATCTAACTATATCATAAATAATTATTCACATTTTATCACATAAATCTAATATATGATAGATATATCATGTGATAATCCCGAGTCATCAACATGAATTGTAACTCCTGGTAATATTAAAAAAATCTAGAATATTAAAATAATATTCATTCGTATAATATTAATACTTTTATTTACTTATGTAATTTTAAATAAATTTAAAGAATAAATTAAACCCAATTATTATTTACTTGAATTATAATGAATTTATTTATTTATTTTTGATCAATAAAACATGGACAACACTCAAAACCCATGGTGGGGACCACCATATCATGTATTTCTATTCACCAGAATATAGAAGATTCTTTAATGCGCTATTGTGTGTGAACATCTTGGACCTTATCTAGAAAATAATGATTAATATTCATAGATAAAGAGTAGATTCTAGGAACCCATCAGGGCCCCTAAATAGATAAGTATAAGTAATAGAAAATAAAAACAATATAAAACACGTGCTATGGAAAAAAATATCTATTTTTCAGACGGTATCTCATAAAGAAGGATGCCCATTTATTCATCATCCTTTCCTATATTATTATTTTTTATCTCTCTCGAATTAATTAATTCAACTACCAAGGTCACATATTTATGAAAGCACAACCATCCCGATAAACTGGGACAGAGATACCACTTCCTCAACTCAGAAGCGACAAATACTGTCTTGAACATTAAACTAATGTCATACCACTAGTGACACACACAACACATGTTACGGTACCATGACTTCATTGTTGTTTATTTCTCCTTACATTAATGTACTTGATAAAATGACTAACATTGGTAAGGATATCCAGTCAGGCAACAAATATACATGCTTATAGATAAAAATAATAAATGACACCCAAAACATATAGTGTTACTATTAGAGGTTATGTCCACATTATATAAACTACTAGAGATCCCCATGTTTAAACTTAATTACAATAAGTCTCATTAATTATGATCCCCCTACACCTGATAGTCGCACGTCATTAGTGTCCTATCAGTATGATGTATCTATACAATAAGAAATTACTTTAATATTACTTCCATAGTATCTATAGGTTCCCATATTAAAGGGGATCTTGTATAACTCTTTGATATGACATGTACCTTAAATTTAGTAGAAAAAAAAATATAGATACTATCATCTAAAGATAATCACATGTATGTATATCAAACTATATACATGTAGTGGAAATATAAGTACAACATAAGTTGGGTATAAAGAACCCACATTGAACAAAAATAACAACTAAAATATCATTTCTATTTAAATACTCATCTTTGATTTCCTTCTCCATAATAAGATAACCATAATTTCCATGTTCATAGAGAAATAGCATCATTGACCCACACCTTACAATTAAACATGACCATTATAATGAAGTCATTAAGTTGGTGGGTATGAATACTAATAACTAAATTAATAAAATTATATGGTTTAAACATGTATAAACTAAATAAATTTTTTATATATTTATTATAAATAAAATAATAACCATTTGAAAGAGAAAGAAATGTTTTCTGAAAAAAATATGTTTTTTTAAAGAAGGATTAGTCACGCTTTGAAAACAAAATTCAAAATTAAATTTTACAACTTTAAAAAATTTTATTTCAAAAAATAAATATCATTTTTTAAATCTTCATTTCAAAATTATCTTTGTCTTATTTCTTTTGAATATTCTGAAAATATTAATTCTTTAATGAACATTGAAATATACTGATTTTTACTAAAAAATGAATTTTCATTTAAATTATTTAAAAATAAAATAATAATTTAAATTGGATATAAAGTAAATTTAGTTAAATTATATTAAATTTTAACTAAATTATTTCATTGTAATAAATTTAATATTTATTTATTATATAAATTCTTTTTAATCTTTGAATTTCGTTTTTGTTGGAAAATCGGTTTTTCAACACGTACATGGGTTTAATTTTAAATTTAATTAGTCCATATCTATGAATTTAATTTAGAAAAATGGTTTTTATATTTTGAATAATAATAATTTATATTATATATCATTTGAATGTAATTTTTTATCATAATAAAGAGCAAAGACTATAACAAATTAATTAACTAAGTTAAGGTTAAAGTAGTGTTTTCTCACATTACATGAACATATATTAAAACTACTTTTCAAACCACACATGATTTTTATGTAATAAATTTAATTAAATTTTTATAATAATAGGGTTAAAATTATTTAATAACTATCAATTTTTTTTCATTACATGATAAATTACCTATGTTAAAAATACTAGTTACCATAATGAAAAACTGAAATATTAAAAGTAAGGAAACATAGAACTTAAGGAACAAAATGTTTAAAACATATGTTTTTGTGTGTGGTATAGGTTTTTTAGACCATATAATACCTACACCCATTTCAATATAAAATTTCAACTAGTCTTGGTGATAGTCAAATCCCATTATTGAATGGTTTTGGGTATTTTCAAAAAATGAAACTCTTCCTCAATTATAAAAGGGCACTCCCTCCCCTCACATATTTAAATGTATGAAACCATTTGGATCAATAAGTAACTGAAATAATATCTCCCCAACATTTTTATCCACATTATAGATTTTTTTCTTCCCAAAAGACAAACCTTATGTTCCTTAACAGGCGATCCAAATTAGGTGTCTCTAAGAGAAGGTAATCAACGTAACAAAGCTATTTCTTTTTCATTCATCTTTTAAAACCATAAATTATGTATTCAAAACTACAATATAAAAACCCTAGTATCAAAATTATACAGAGATGTTATTGTGTTTATTTAATAATATATATCCATCTCCACTTCCATCAAATGGTAAACAAAATCATTAAACATGTGTACGGAAGACTATCGTCTCACTAACCAATGTAAACCATTTTACATAAAAACCTATCACATTTGATATAATAATTAATATAATTTATATATGTATACTATAATTATATAATCACACCCATTTAGTTGTAATATCACATATACCCTATTTATTTACATTTTCAAAAAATTACAATAACGTTGCTCGTGTGTACGATGAACTATCATCACGCGAAGCGATGCAATTCCTTTATCATGTTACTCTTATCATGGAAATAAATATGGATAAATTTAAGAAATATATGTGATAAATATGAAATTATTTAAATTATAAAAAATTAATATATCATAAACATCCTTGCCCATTCTCCTTTTAAAATAAATTATATTGTCGCCCGTGCATACGTACGACAAACCATCTTCATAAAGTGCTTCAATTAATTTTATTTTTACAATTTTCAAGAATGGTTATAATGATGTATCTAATGAAAAATAATTACATTTATATAATTATATATAATTATATATATTATTTACCTATATATTATGTACAAGAACTGAAACTTTCATGACAAAACACGCATGAAAAAACAATGAAATTCACACCTGAAACAATGAAAATAAACAAATATTATTAAAAATGAGGAGGTGAAATGTTATAAGAAGATAATAATAGGTTTGAGATATATGAATATGGTTCATTTATTGATTCATAATATAACTATAATTATTAAAAAAGTGTTTCTAACACATACACAGGAGGTCAAACCTGAGGTAATGGTTTTTCGTCTCACTTTTACTTCTGTGAGACATATGTCATATTCATAACTTATTTATTTTGTGTTGCATATCAATTGGGAATATATGTTATTACTATAATAAATATTATTTATTTTAATGGTTTATGATCGTTTTTATTCCGGATGTACAATATTATTACCATTCAACACATTAATATAGATGGTTTATGATTAGACTTGTTTGATTGGGAAAATTATTCACATTTCAGTTGATATTTATTCAATATGGATGTTTATGTTAATTATGTTTCAACCATTTCACAAGATGAATTATTTAGGATTATTATGTGATAGGTGGGACCTAAAATTACATTTCCCCTTGATTCATCTAATAGTCTCCTGAGACAAATCCGTAATCCAAATTAGATGGTATTTTTACGCATAGTTTTAAACAGTCTCGTGAAAGGTCTTGAAAATATTCTTAAAATTTTTGACATTATGAATTACATCATTATGAGATTAGTTATTAATGTTCTTATGATTATTATATTAGCTATAATATCCATGGTTAAGTTTCAATCTCATGTGATTGTTAACATGGATTTATTTGATCATTATTTATTTATTATAAATTATGCACAACTAATTGTTTAAATTTAATGTGTTTTAGTTATTTACCTTCCCATGTTGATTATTATTTTTTATTCATGACATCATTCACTACATTCTTACCCTTAATGAGCATCTTAGATCACCACTTTCTTATTTTTTTACTTTCTCCAAGATACTAGGAATTGTTTTTTGATTGATATGTAGGGATATTCTGTAGTGAATAATGGAATTCTCAAAGAAAAAACTTTGTGTATTTTATGTTTTTAAATGTATGTTATATTCAAGTATGTATCTATTTTACTAATACAACTAAACATTTTGGTTCTTTAGAATGTGATTCCTTAAATCTTGTTACAATGTAATAAATTAGACATCAATTCTGGGTTACAAGAGTCAGGGCCTTTGCATATAATGTATTTGGTTCTAGGGAATAAACATTAACACAATAATCTAATTATACCCATGGGCCTTGGAATGAACCATAGACAACCTCAACCAAAAAAATAACCTCTAAAACTCCCTGTCATGATGCCTCCTAAGGCTATAAAATGACTTACAATCACCATGTCATGTTCCCCCAGGTCTCGATGTGGTGTTCTATAATGCTGGAAAACTCTAGCCCAAAACTAAAAAATACACTAAATACCAAAAACACCTAAAAAATAAACAAATAAACTGAAATAAAAAAAATAAATAATAAATTTTGAACCAAAAAATGTCATTGTGGGTTTTACAACACAACAAGAATTGTCATTTTTGTGATGGTCTAATTGTGATAAACATTATGTTTGATGAAAACAATACCTTTGGAGCCAATTTGTAGTATTAGAAAAATGTTTAAGGCTAATAATAGTAATAACAAGTTATTATGAAAGAATTTAAATCAATCACAAATATTTTTGGCGTACTTATACACACTATGGTGTGCTAGAATTATTTGTCATTAAATTGAATATTACCATTGCTATAGGTTAATAATTTCTATAGATTGAATGATCTTACATAATTTCTTATTTTATAATTTTAAAAATTGTTCGAGGGTTGTAGAAGACTTTCCATCAAAAATAGTTTTTTATAAAAGTAGGAGATGTTGAAAATGGTGGATACAATTTGTGACAGATATGTTATCCATCTTAAATGACTAAATAACTCACAAATAATTTCACTAATAAATACGCAATAAATGCTTCCCTATTAATGAAAACAGTACTTTCTTCACTAATGCAGAATGTAAATAATAAAAATTATAAATAGGTGTGCACTTTGTTCTATTCATTTTCAATATTATATCAATTCTCATACATTCCCCAAGAAAAGGATGCTGTGATATAGATCTAACATTCATGATCTTAGTTTAATTATTGTTTTTTCAATCTAGAGGTCTATTTCTTAGAATTTGTTTTCAAAAGTTATTCGTTAATATTATTTATTATTAAATAATCTTTTTTGTTGTTTTTATTTAATTATTTTTTTAATCATTTAATTAATTTAGTTCTCAAATTTTCTTAATTTTTTCGGTGTTTCTTTGCTAAATTACTTAGTTTTAATATAAAAATAAAATAATTAGTAAAATTAAGAATTTAAAAAGTATTTCGAGTTAGTACATTAATAATAATTATTTCTAAATATTAATATTACACTAAATTATTAAAACATAGTTAAAATTTTAAAAATAAAAATATTATAAAAAATAATAACAAATTTTTAAAAAACACAAATTTTTATTAAAAAAATAAGATAACATATATATTTTAAATAAAAATAAATTACATATTTAAATAAAATCGAAAACATATTTAATTTGAATTAAAAAAATAATAAAATATAAAATAATTAAAATAATTTTAAAAAATAAAATAAATAAAAATAATGAAAAATATAAAAACCTGTCTAATATTTTTATCAAAAATATTTAATAAATAAAATTTTTTATTATACTCTAGTAAAAATAATAAAATAAGAAAATAAAATACAATACAATAAATAATGGAAATTATAATTCCCATGGTAGGGTGTTCCAATAGTTTGTCACTCCATTGATTTCTTGGTGGTTATGGGTTCAATTATCATTGGCAGTATTTATGGATCGTAATTACACACTAGAAATATTTAATCTGTTAGCTGTGCAGGGCTCTGTGGTTGTGCAATAGTGTTACCCAGTTCAATTAGTAGGGAAATATGCAAGACCAAGATCTTAACTTTGTGAAGTGGGTCTAAATAGTTGAATCCAAGACATGTAATGGAAGGTATGGGGTTTTTATGCAATAAATAATAAAAAATACTAAGTTAGTAAAAGATTGTTAAGTAAAAACCGAATAATAAAATATAAATGTAAAAATTCTTTGAAATTTTTTTACACTAACATATAAACATTAAAAAAATAGTATAAATCATTATATAGGAAACTATATATAAAATTAACTATAATAATAAAAATTAGTAAAATAAATAATAAATAATTATTTTAATAAAGAAAATAAAAAATTATATATCAATTTAAATTATTAATTTAGTTAAAAATATATACCTAATACTTATTTCAAATTGATTACATAACGAAAATAAAATCAATTTTAAAATTGATTTATATAGTTTCTAAATAAAATATTATTACTAAATAATAAATACAAAACTTAAAAACTAATTAAAAAATAATATTAATAAAATTGGTAATAAATTTTATAACATGTTATAAGATATAAAAAATATAAATTATTATTAGATAACAGTATAGTTATTTCATTAATTTTTTTTAAAAATCTGTAAAATATTAAATTACTTTAGAGCCTTTATTTATTTAAAAAATAAAAGTTTTTAAAATGATTTTCTTAAAATAGGAATAGTTTTTTATTATAAAATAATAATTTTTAATTTTTTATAAAATTCTGGATATAAGAAATTGATAGTATATTTTATTAAATGTTAATGAATGGATAATTCAATGAAGAAATCCAAATGTTTCTAGTATGCATCACATATTTATTTAGAATGTTTAACCATTTATTGTATTTGTAGAATCAAATATAAAATTTGTTTAAAAAAATATAATTAAGTAGTAAGTAATGTAATCATATGAGATTTTTAATTTTTTATACTGGGTAAGCTCATCTATTACATTTTTATTTTAAGAGAAATTTTGTTTTTGATATCAACATGATGAAGTTAATTCATACGAGTATGATTTTTTTTATTTCCTAGTACATAAAAACTAAAATATTTAGTACACAATGTTATTGTGCGAAATTTTTGAGAAATGAAAAATTAGAATGATGATTCAAATTTTCAATTGAAATATATCATGTTTTTAGTTGGTTAAAAATTTATTGTGAGAGGTAAATAAATTGTTTGTACATTTTTATGAAATAATGAAATTGGTTCGTAATATGGGCCTTATGTATTAGTGTATTAGTGTCTGTTTAAATGATAGGTTATTGTTAATTTTCCACAAAATATACAGTAAAAGTATATTTACATTGAAAATGAAAAATATAGACATGTTCCATTTAAAACTGTTGAAGTATTATTTGATTACTCCTTGATTACATCATTGGTTTCTGTATAAAAAATCCATTCATGACATGGAATTGATAAAACATTTCTATAAATGTAAGGTTAAATCATACTTCTGATGGTTATTTGTGGAAATAATTTGATCATTTGAATCCATATTTTTCTTCGAAACCTCATAATGTATGGTTAGGTCTTTCTACATATGGGTTTTTCCCTTATGGTGGTTTCTATAGTTTATATTCTTGTGAGCCTTTTTTCATGACTGCATACAACATATCGTATTGGATGTGTTGTGTGAAAACTCAATACCACATATATTTCATATATTAGGGGTTGATAAAATATTATAATTGATAGACTAATCCTCATATCACTAATTGGTTTTTGGATAGAACTCTAGAAGGGATTTTGTGTTGGGTTTGGATGTTCTGGTATATGTGGGAAATCTCATGAAAAGTGGTATCAAAGGCAACATGCCTCCCTCAGTTTCTAGAATTCTAATAGATGTGATCTTATTATTGGTGTGAGGTGTCTCTATGTGACATAGAATTGAGGGGACATAATAGTGAGGGTCGTGCTTAGAGGTGAACCTCAAAGACATAATGCCATTATGGAGGGGATTTTATTAAGAGACTAGGAGAACCACTAAAAATAGTGGGTTATAATGTGATATATTGATTTATTAATCACCATA
This sequence comes from Viscum album, assembly GCA_963277665.1. NCBI lineage: Eukaryota > Viridiplantae > Streptophyta > Magnoliopsida > Santalales > Viscaceae > Viscum > Viscum album. The sequence goes on from OY728126.1 coordinate 1,106,540,641, forward strand.
GTGAATGTTGTAACATTTATTAAATGTTTATAGAGTGTTTATCCTCTTTTCCATGTGATAAGGGAAACATATTGGGTTGAAGTAGAGCATTTTTCAAACATGCCTGACGCCATGAACTCGGTATGTGTGAGGGAGTGCATGAATAGTGGTTTGCAAATTTCAAGGACTAAGAAATGAGGCAATATTATCCTATAACATCAAGTATCAGAACAAAACTATCGACTTGGTTAGTCTGGTTTTAAGGGAGATGGGAATTCCTAGATTTTGTTGGAATAAGTTGTTTTAGGTTCTTCATCACACAACACAAGTTGGGAGTTGGGGTTTATATCCTTATGAATACATGGAAGGATGATAAAGTGAACCCTGTAATGCATTGAGAAATTTGGATGAAGTTTTGGGGATATGGGGATCATAAATAACTTGAAGAAACAAAATGATCAATACATCCCTCATATGTCAACATCGAAAGTTGGGAAGACCTTGCACCCAAAACACCACACTGAGCTACCCTATTTCAGGTGTTGGTCACTTTATGTCCTTCCTTCTATAACATGAAAAACATTCATTAGAAATACACAATGAAAACACCAGCACAAAAAACATGATATTACATGGTACAGACCTTAGTCAAACATCCATTAGAGAAAAACTGCACGACCTCATTGGTGAAAAAATACTCATCTAATTTACACAGATAACTAACATTCTGGTATCCAAACCAAATTAATGGAAGCAGAACTCTAACACCTACAATGTAAAACTCAGGTCACTAGTATTTCCCCAATGAATACCCCCAAGTGATAGGACTGATTTATAAGTATGTTGTATCTTCTACTTATACTCCTTCTAGATCTTTATCCCTTAGGACTAAAACATCTTGAATTTGGTTGTAAGGCCTCCAGAACCGGATTTTCTTAGCTCAACACTCCATTGTATATTCACAAATTGGTTCATTCCTTTATTCATAATAGGGATCGATAGCTAAAAAAATTCCACCACCTTCTATCTATCATTAGGGAATCACCATTAGCATCTACAACCTCTTATTACTGGTATAAATCTCTACTTTAACAATCAAATTATATTAAATAGAATGATTTTTCTTTATGTTACATAGTGATGGATTTTTTCCATCATCATCAGAGTCCTTCATGTATTTTTTCACTTCCGCACAACCATAACCTCTGAAACATCATATTAAATGTCGAATTTCCCTTTTTGTTCCATTAATTCTTCCTCTATAACATGACCATTTTTTATGGTGTATGAATTTGGCAATTTTCTCTTTTCATTCCCACACTCAATCACCATGATTTTGGGGCTACATCCACTAAACAAACTTCCACTCAATTATTAGTCACTACTTCCACAAAAAATATTTCATTTAGCTTCTTCTGATGAGCTAACTCCAATTTTTTTAACCAGATATCCATTCTCATGGTGTTCATGTCTATATCTAGTTTACCAAGTTTATATTTTTGAGTCTTAACATCCTAAAATCAAATAACTTAACCATAAAATAGTACTCACACAAAAATCTAATAATCTCCCACTTGTGAATTGTTTTTGTTGGATAATCCCTAAAATATGACACTAAAATAACATTCTCAATTATTTCACCAAATTAGCATCAGTCTGTATCCGTTCACAATTTTCAGTGATTGAGTAGTTCTCAACCATGATATTTTCTCTTATCCGAGTTCCTACTAAATATTTTCCACATTTTTTTGTATCATGAACTATATTTTAGTTTCCATGAAACCTTCTACATTCCCCACACATAAATCCATATAAAAAAACAATCTTTATATCCGTATGAGAAATATTGAAATACCATCAATAGGTTATACTGTGTACTTGGTTCATGGACCCTCTCCTTTATTTACATATTCTTACAAAACTCTACTGTAAGATCCTAAATATATTCTATAAAGTAGATAACAATTATATTTATGTTTAATTATTTAATTTTATCATTATGGGTGTGCTTAGGGGGTAATAGAAGAAAAATGGGTGTTCATGGCTTTTATAGAGCTCAGATCTTGATTTTTTGGAAGTGGCCGCTTGGCCGTATGGGTAGTAGAAACTGTGATTCCTAGTCTGCATGGTAAGATCAAATCAAGCAGGGTTGTCCAATGCACTGTGAAGGGGCACATGATTTTATTAAACCATGAAACCCATGTTCCATAGTCATTAATTATCTTTAAACTTTTAAAAAATGGAAAATTCTATGATATCATGGTTTTTCTAACAGTGGTCTATGACCATGTGAGATGGGGTTCTAGGCAATGAGCCTTGCACGGTTGGCGCATAGTTTGGACAACCATGAAGACAAACCATATAACCCTTTAATTATGGGTAAATTAATATTTTTACCTTAATAATATTATAACCCTCTACCCATATTTATTTTTCATATAGTGGGAAGTCTCTCCTATAATTTTAGATCTCCCCACTCCTTAAATAAAGGATTTTGAAGATATTCGTCATCTAGACTATGATACGAATGTCTTCAGTCTCATTTGAAACATACTAAAATGCTCTCCATTCCTCTTAACACTATTTTTCATTTGTATTCCTATTGATAGATGTCGGGAAAAAATCCCTCAAGGTATCATTGAAGCATTTTTGAGGTGATTGTGTTTGTTGACAAAGTGGACATCTGAGTAGTGATTGTTGACAAAGAAAAACAATGACATACAAATTTGTTGACAAAGAGGATTTCATGGTGGAATGTCGAGTTCAAGAGTTGAGGTCAACGATCCATGTTTGATTCAAGAACGTCGATAAAAGGAATGGATGATATGGAGGTGGTACAAAATAACAGATACAAGGTGGCGCCATTTTCCAGTGTTTGCCAAATTTTTGGGCCTGAAAATCGGAAAATGAAGAAAAGTGTTTTTGGAAAAGGGACTTTCGCGCCGAGGACTTGGAGAATAGGAAACTTGCGTGCCATATGTTTTTCAAGATTAGAAGATCAAAATATGGCAAAGGAAGTAGGTTCGCGCAAGTTTGGGAGTTGGTCGCACAAGTATCCAAAAGGACAGAAGACTTGCGCGCTGAAACTGGGTCGCGCAGGTGACTTGCGCGCCGTCGCGCAGGGTGGTCAGATTGCCTATAAATACTGGACCATCCCTCTTCATTCTTCACCATAGTTCAACTCTTTGAGAAATCAGAGCTCCCGTCGTGCAGGTGTGGTGGTCACGCAGGTGGTGTGTGTGGTCGCGCAGGTGAAGTTGCGCGCCAGTGGTTGAAGTTTTGCACCGGTTTTAGAAGTTGCGTGCCGGTTGGCAGTTGTGCGCCAATATTGGTTTGGTCATAAAAGGAAGAGAGTCGTGCAAGTTTGGAGTTGAGGAAGCTTGAGTCGCGCAAGTGTCTGAGGAGGACTTGCGTGCCAGTTGTGACTTGAGCGCCGATACTTGCGCGCCGAGGTAGACTTGCGCGCCAAGTAAGGTTTGTTCCAGCAGTGTTTTTCTGACTGCGTGGAAGCTGGTACATTGCCCGATACCTTCGGTGCAAAGAGATATTCATCTATGGGTGAAAGTTGTACTTCAACAGAGCATCTACACACAGAGGAAGATGCATTCATTCATGGAAATGAAGAGACCTACAAGTCTATAAACTGTGAGTGAATCCCTTCAAGAGCAGTGAGCTTAAGAAGAGAAAGAAGGTGATCCTCTCCACCGGCAGTGAGCCAGAGAGAGAGAAACAGGGAGTGACCCTTGGGAAAGAATTGAGATGACCCTAAACATTGTATAGGCAGTGAGCCTGGGCATAGAAGTGATCTAGCCCGAACATTGTAATCCACAGCTAATGAAGTCTAGTGGAATTTGGTACGAACCTGCAACTTGTCGGCGTATGCTCCTTGGATGTAGCCCTTAGCGGTGAACCAAGTAAAAATCTATGTGTCTGCCTTCTTACTTCCCTGCATTGCATTAAAAGCATCATCATCAGGTAAGGGAGACAAGTGATCATAGTAACCACACAAATGCAAACAAAGTGACCCTTGTAACAAAGAGGTCAAGATCCAGTGGGGTGGAAAGAACTTTGAAAAAGAATATCCATACCCTGATTCACCCCCCCTCTCAGGGTATATAGGCCCCTATTGGCCCCAACAATTGGTATCAGAGGGATAGGTTTCTTTTATCAGATTTGTTTTCCTCGATTTGGTGTAGTCGATCTGTGTGGTTGAAGATTCAGTTTTCTCTTATCACAATCTGCCATGGGAAAAGGAAAAGCATCAAAGAAGAATCAGAAGTCTGGTAATTTCCCTCAGTTTGGAAGTGTTTTTGGAAAAAGTGTGATTCAACTAAAAGAATCAAACAGCTTATTGAAGGATAGTCTTGATGAATCAGATAGGGAAAAGATTGATTCACTCAATCATGATGTTGGAATTAGTGAAGTGCATGTGCATCAGAGTGATGCTGAAACAGAAGAAGAAATTGAAGGAAGAATAGATATGCGAGCTGAGTTGGAGGCTTCTCTTGAGGAGATAGATGTTTGGAGAGAAAAAACAAAGAAATCCAACAAAGTTGTTCACGATGCAAAACTCTATATGCAGCAGCAGGAAGAAGAGAAGTCTGAGTTGATGGAAGAAATTGAGAAACTCAAGTTATCAACACAAGAGAACTCAGAATCAGTTAGTGAGTATAAGATTAAGATTGAAGAACAGAAAAGGGAGATCGATGGCTTGAATAGAAAAGTGAAAGATCAATTCAAAAGAATCGAAGAACCTAATATTCCAAGTGACGTTGGAAACACAGAAGAAGCCAAATCTAAAGATATCCAGATCAAGGGATTGGAGATTGAGGTCAACAAGCTAAAAGGATTAAATCAAAGGCTTATTGATATAGTTACTGACCTAACAGAGAAGAATGATTCACATGCTGAAGAGCTGCAGAAGATGGCTAGAATGAAAGGAAAACAAAAGGCTGGTGATTATGAAGAGAGTCAAAAGTCAGATGAAGCACAGAATCTTAAAGGCAGAAATAATGATCTATCAGCACAGTTGTCTGCAGAAGTTCAGAAGAATCAAAGGCTACAACAAGATAATGCATGTTGCTCTGACTCTGTCACTCAAGAAAAATTGAAGGTAATGGATCCAAATGACATGGTTGATAAGCTGACATGTGAATTGGAAGATGAGATGAGAAGAGGGAAGATTCTCAAGAGAGAACTTTATGTCCAACTTGAATCAAGGGAGACAGAGATTGAAAAGTTGGAAGAAGAGCTAGAATCAGTTAAGAAGGAATTAGAGATTTCCAATGATAGAGGAAAGCCTAAAATGAAGGATGCCTTACATATACTATTTGATCATCCTTCGACAAGTGATGATAAAATGAAGATCAGATATGCTGTTTCGGAAGAGAAACAACAGAATATTTTCTCAGCTCAAAGACCAGAAAGTTTTGGAAAAGATGGTATTGGATTTGATGAATCACCTCCCATGCATGATAAGAAGAGAGTCGTGAACAACTCCAGAAATGGAGAAAATCATGTTGGTGCGGGAGATAGGCCTAAGAGGATAGCTAAAAGAAGAAGTGATGACATGTGCTATTTCTGCGGGATTCAGGGCCACACGTCATGCTTCTGTCTAGAGGCACAAGAATACATCTCAGACTGTGAAAATAGAAACATTACTAGATCTAAGAAGAAGAAGCATCATGAGAAATCAGAGAAGAGAGTCTCTCTGAGAAAAACATTCATCAGATGCTATTTCTGGGGAAGAAAGGGACAAAAAATGAGTATGTGTCAGGAAGCACAGGAGCCCAATATCAGAAGAGGATCTCAAGGTGCATCAACATCTTGACAGATAAGTGATGAAATGATATATGCCTTTAATGGGAAATATTTTACATGTTCTGATTATGGGCATTTGGCAAGACATTGCTACAAGAAGAAAGAAGGAAAGGGAAAGGAACATGAAAGGAGATTCCCGACACCAGTGGTGTATAATGAGAAATCGTACACTGGGAGACAAAGTGGAAAGTTGGAGAACAGGTTTAGAGCCTCAGGGGAATCACATGGAGCTGAACGAAAGGTGTATCAGTCACCATCTCTGTCACACTCACAACCGCTCTCTAAGAATGAAAATGACCATATCTGGAAGAAAAAGAGAGGAAACACTATAGCTGTGAGTAAGGAGAAAGTACATTCAGTGGAGTACCCACTTCTAATGAAAAATAGGGTGGCGACTCATAAATCTGATAAAAGTCAGATAAACAAACAATGCATTGAAAAATTTGCAAGTCGTGTGCCACAAGATGAAGTGGAGAAAAGAGGAAGACCCTTGCAATGGTGGAAGAAGCAAAGGAAGATCGAAAGAAAAGAGATTCCTTCTCATAGAAATAATCATGGAAAATGGAATTTTGGTAGAATGTCAAAGACAGAAATGTGTACTAGTGGGTTTAAACCCGAAATGGTGAGAAAGGCTGAGCCTACCAAATCTACATATCCGAAAAAGGCTCAAAATGTAGGCAATGAATTCCTAGTCATATGGCCAGAATAGTTAAAGTTGGCTAGGCAGCTGGAGGAAGCAAGAAAAGAGTGTGATGCCCTCCAAGAAATAATCAATGGGTTGACCCATCAGGATCAACCACAATCCTCATCTTGAGGAGTCCAGAAGAAAACCCCTCTCCCTATGTATATAAATGCTGTTAACTGATGATTGATGTGTTTCAGGTTTTAGGGAGATATGATCCAAGGGGAAGTGGCATCTAAGGATGCGAAGTGGAGATCTGATATGCTCTACAGGTTCAATTGATTCAAATCAGGAACCAGGGATGAAGAAGAAAAGATGCAACTGAGCACAATTAAAAGTGATTGTGTTATTAGCTTTATCTCTTGTTTCCTACACCGAGTTCCAACTCAGCAGGCTTAGAGATTTTGTTAATGGCTCAATGAGGAGTGCCATATTAGTATAAATGTTGCACGTGGAGAAGAATGGTTATGGGTCTCTACCATTGGGCCTAACAGATATAAGTGTTGTGTAACACAGGGGGAGCATTCAACAACAAAATCAGATGCCAGATTCATCAAGGATATAATTGGATGACCCAGCTCAAGTGTTGTCTATCGAGAGAAGACATACTATGAGAGAAGCAGTAGTGATCAATAATTTCATGATTATTTATTTTGATCTAACATTGTGGTATCAGCTGACTGTTTTCAGGATACCAAGAAGCTGTGAGAAGAAGTTGAAAGGAATGATTTCATTGAACAATGACACCGAGAAGAGTAGCTGAAAGAAATGAAGCCACTGAAAAATGAGTCAGAGAGCAATTTCCCGACGAAAGTGTTGAAGACGAAAGCAACACAGGGGGAGAAGAAGTGGATGAGGGTGACTCATAAGAAGAAACTGATGATGAGTACAAGGAAGTAAAATCCTTATCTGCACAAACGACAAATAATCGAGCTGAAATTGACAGGCAGAATATCATCAGTGGTCAGTGAGCTCCAGTTCAGACAAGCAGAATGAAATCACTACAGCAGACATCATTACTATCATAGGTTGAGTCAAAATGATTTGATGATGCAACGGATGAAGATAACTGGGTTCAGTCCATGAATAAAGAGCTAAATCAGATTGAGAAGAACCAGACATGAGAGATTGTTTCGAGGCCAGTAGACAAGAATGTCATCGGGACTAAATGGGTCTATCGAAACAAGAATATGACAGAATATGGAACATTGATTCGGAACAAAGCACGGCTAGTGTGCAAAGGATACTCCCAGAGAGAAGATATTGAAGTTTATGAGACATTTTCACTGGTTTCAATACTAGAGACAATCAAATTATTCCTAGATGTTGCAGTACAATTGGTCTACAGGTGACACAGGGAAAGAATGGAACATTCATTTCTCAATCCAAATATGTGAATAGGGTTTTGGAATGATTTGGAAAGGAGAATTCCAAAGAAATGAAAACTCTGGTTGCTACCCGGATGAAATTATCAAAAGATGAGGATGGCAAGGCAGTTAATATCCCAGAATACAGGTAAATCATTGGAAGTCTGTTGTACTTAACTGAAACAAGGCCTGACATTGTTTTCGCCACATGCCAACCAGAAAGATATCAGAGCAATCCCAAGGAAAGCCACATGCTTGTAGTGAAAAGAATACATTGGTATATATAGGGCACAGTGGATTTCGGCCTGACATATACTGACAAATCTGATACAGAGTTATTGGGATATACTGATGCAGACTGGGCCGGTTCAGTAGATGATAGAAAATCAACGTCAGGTGGTTCATTCTATCTTGGTGGATTGTGTATTTCTTGGCTAAGAAAGAAACAAGATTGCATTTCAATGAGCACCGCAGAAGCTGAGTATATTGCAGCCACTCAAGCATGCACACAGTTATTGTGGATGAAGCAGCAGCTTGAAGATATGGGAGTTGAAGTGAAGTCTCCGATCGAAATCTAGTGTGACAACTCATGTGCTATAAATCTTAGCAAAAATCCTTGCCATCATTCCAGGACAAAGCACATTGAGATCAAGTATCATTTCATCAAGGAGAAGGTTGAGCAGGGCATCGTGAAGTTGGAGTATGTGCCTATAGAGCTACAGGTTGCAGACATTCTGACAAAGGCCTTACCCATGGAAGCTTTTGAGAGGCATCGAGTGGCTCTGGGAGTTCAGTCGATTCCCCACACTTGAAATAGTGTGGATGTGGGACCCCCCACCCCCCCTCTCCCCGAGGTATGATGTGTTTTTCCCTAATGTGCTGACTCGTTCTCTACTCTGTTATAGACTACCAAGGACTGCCTTTGGGTTCATTGACAAAGGGGGAGAAAATAGCGATTGTTCAAGAGGGAGACAATGTGGAGATTTGATAAATCTTGACTGATATGGGGAGAATTTGACAGGTGGAGCAGCCAGATAGGGGGAGTTGAAGCCAGTTGAACGTGATTAGACAGAGCTTAGCTTGGACAACACAGGAATTATGGCTAAAGAGGTGTTAAAGCTGTGAGCAGAAAGGGGGAGCGTATTAAATCTGACGATGCTAGAAGTGATCGATCAACTGACGATGCTAGAAGTGATCGATCAAAGAATAGATATCACGACAACTTAGGATCGTGATAAAAGCAGAAGAGTGGTGTTGGAAAGTGGTAAGACTATTTCCAAACCAAACATTGGTCTTCCAACAAATCCATCAACAATTGGTATCAGTTTAGTACAAATTGGTATCAGTTTGGTGTCAACAGTGGATGTCAGAGATAAAGTGATTCATTGACGAACTTTTCATTTACTCTTGTTTCTCATGCTGATCATTGCTCATGTGGGCTTAGAGTATGTGTTGAGTAAATCCTTGATCGCTATCAGAATCGCAATGATGTGAATGGAGGCGGAAGAATGAACGACGTATCTTTGTTTTGGAAGAGTTGTCAACAAACCCAAAGGGGGAGATTGTTGGGAAAAAATCCCTCAAGGTATCATTGAAGCATTTTTGAGGTGATTTTGTTTGTTGACAAAGTGGACATCTGAGTAGTGATTGTTGACAAAGAAAAACAATGACATACAAATTTGTTGACAAAGAGGATTTCATGGTGCAATGTCGAGTTCAAGAGTTGAGGTCAACGATCCATGTTTGATTCAAGAACGTCGATAAAAGGAATGGATGATCTTGAGGAAACTTGTGTGCCATATGTTTTTCAAGATCAGAAGATCAAAATATGGAAAAGGAAGTAGGCTCGCGCAAGTTTCGGAGTTGGTCGTGCAAGTATCCAAAAGGACAGAAGACTTGCGCGCCGAAATTGGGTCGCGTAGGTGACTTGCGCGCCGTCGCACAGGGTGGTCAGATTGCCTATAAATACTAGACCACCCCTCTTCATTCTTCACCGGAGTTCAACTCTTTGAGAAATCAGAGCTCCCGTCGTGCAGGTGTGGTGGTCACGCAGGTGGTGTGTGTGGTCGCGCAGGTGAAGTTGCACGCCAGTGGTTGAAGTTGTGCGCCAGTGTTAGAAGTTGCGCGCTGGTTGGCAGTTGCACGCCAATATTGGTTTGGGAGTAAAAGGAAGAGAGTCGCGCAAGTTTGGAGTTGAGGAATCTTGAGTCGCGTAAGTGTCTGAGGAGGACTTGTGCGCCAGTTGTGACTTGCGCGCTGATACTTGTGCGCCGAGGTAGACTTGCGTGCCAAGTAAGGTTTGTTCCAGCAGTGTTTTTCGGACTGCGCGGAAGCTGGTACGTTGCCCGATACCTTCGGTGCAAAGAGATATTCATCTACAGGTGAAAGTTGTACTTCAACAGAGCATCTACACATAGAGGAAGATGCATTCATTCATGCAAATGAAGAGACCTACAAGTCTATAAACTGTGAGTGAATCCCTTCTGGAGCAGTGAGCTTAGGAAGAGGAAGAAGGTGATCCTCTCCATCGGCAGTGAGCCAGAGAGAGAGAAACAGGGAGTGACCCTTGGGAAAGTAGTGAGCTGACCCTAAACATTGTATAGGCCGTGAGCCTGGGCATAGAAGTGATCTAGCCCAAACATTGTAATCCACAGCTAGTAAAGTCTAGTGGAATTTGGTACGAACCGGAAACTTGTCGGCGTATGCTCCTTGGATGTAGCCCTTAGCGGTGAACCAAGTAAAAATCTTTGTGTCTGCCTCCTTACTTCCCTGCATTTCATTCAAAGCATCATCATCAGGTAAAGGAGACAGTTGATCACAGTAACCACACAAATGCAAACAAAGTGACCCTTGTAACAAAGAGGTCAAGATCCAGTGGGGCAGAAAGAACTTTGAAAAAGAATATCCATACCCTGATTCACCCCCCCTCTCAGAATATATAAGCCCCTATTGGACCCAACAATAGAGTTACTATGGTGTAAGATCATATTCTTTATTTCCATTACATTTGTCTCTTTTCTCGAATTCTTTTTTTTCTATCTAGGATTAGAGGCCAACAATGGATGAGGTGTTGATTACCAAGATGTGATAGGAGGTCTTGTAATTTTCCCCCAAAGTGATAATGTTTATATATATTTCATCATTCCATGATCATGGTTATCCATGTGAAGCTTATTAAAAGAAATGTTTCTTAAATTAAATAGGAAGGATTGACCTACAAAACTCATGAGACCCATTTATGTATGATTAAATGTAATGGATCTCAAATTCAAACCACCCATCGGGTGTGTTGTTAAATGAGATTAATCAACCATGGATGGACTATTTGTTTGACAAACCTTTCATATGTGTTATTTACCCCTTTACTTGGGATATTAAATGAAATTATTATGATATAATTTAATTGAATAATGGGGGAATGGAATACCATATCCATAGGCCCTTGGCTATTGTTCTTGATCTCTTAGGATTGATTTGCCTTTCATATTTGAAATTAAAAATTAGAATGAATTGGAGGATTTATGTGATTATAGGACTTATAATATATTTAAATTATTTAATCCACCTTATTGGGTGGTTTATTTTTATAATAAACTAGATTTAATATTAAATTTATGGTGAACATGTATGGTATGGTTAGTCATTGGGCCCAAGTCCATTATTATTTTTATACCGAGATTAAGAGGAGTGTTCTAACTTAGGGTCACAATAAAAATAATTTTCAGGAATAAATAATTAAATTATTATAAATATGTGATTAATTTTTCCTTGGGTGAAACATGGGTTGTCATTTTAATTCCATGGACAGACTCATTTGGTAGATGGCTTGTTTACGCTAGGGTGATACTTGGACTCATTTATGGATTTCAAAGGAAAGACTTAGAGGGAAAACTATTGTTATGACAAAATTTATACTTGTAATAACATTGTGTATTATCAAGGATGAACTTAGGGGGAATATTAATATAGACACAATGATTGACACTTGGGATTCCATTATAGGCCATAAATGACGGACTCAGTGTTCAGTGACGTTATACCACACCTAGAGAAATACCAAGATTCTTATGATAAATACCTAGAAAGATCTTGTATGGTTTTTGGTTCATATATTCATAGAGATATACCTGGGTTATCAATTAGGAACACTATATAAGGTCTCATATTCATTGAAATATTTAATGAAATGATTATACGATGCATTTTCCAAGTAAAGCACAAGCATGGATTCGGTTAGAGCCTCACATTATCAGGATAGACTTATTATACATGTCATTTTTAGACATTATTTGTGGGGGATACATGGTATATGATCCGTGTCCCAAGGATTTATTATAATTTAAATAATTATTAATGTAATACTTAGAGATGGTTCATCTTAGGCTGAAGCTGGTATCGTAGGATGAGTGATGCATAAGAACCTGCACTTATGAGGGTTATTATCACCGAACTTACTTTACAATTTTTTATTACCAGCACACGATTTTTCATATATTCATGGATTATATGGAATTAGACACTGTTTATGGTGGCCCTCTTAGTTTATCTGTCACCCAACATGGGCCATAGTATGCTACCTGGATAGGCTTCAGGGATGAATGTATGAATTGGGGAATGAACTTGATTTTAGATGATTTTTTTATTTTAGCATGGGAGTAGGGTAGCATAAGAATGAGATATGTCTTATTATGATATCTAGATATTGTGTTTTTTATCTTTTTTTGTTCTTTTTATATACCTATATTTATAAGTACTTTCTTTTATGTCTTTCTATATTTCTTTTTTATAGTATTACATGATTATAACTTTTTATATGACATTTATGGGTGTGGTTACATCGTTATTTATATGATTTATGTTCACTATTATATTACTCACATATCTATTTTATTCTGTTATTGACTTATTTGATTATACCATTGTGCTGGAATTTTTTCACGAGGGTATTGTCTCCCAAATTTTCCACCATGGACTGTTACTGTTAGTCGGCTACATCTAGCATATGGGGAGGTGCACATGAGGTCATGTGGCCAACCATGTTCAGTTACTTTTGAGTGAACCAGGTCTTTGACATCACAAAGTTGTATAGGGTTTTTTTATTTTCAATATTTCCTTACCTTACTATATTTGGAATATAGAATGGAGAAATAGGATCTGTTCCGATTTGGTCATGAGTCTATGTTTGGGAATAGTTAACCCACATACAATTTAGAACTATAGTAACTAAGATAGGACATGTTTTTCTCTATTGTTATTATTATATTTGTCTTGATTTTAATATTGGGTGACACGCTTGGTGTTTTATTTTCCTTATGATTATGTATTTTTACCCTTGGTTGATATGAAAAGGAAGTGTTGAATCATGAATCATTATAGGAACAATAGAATTTCTATGAAATGCATATTCTATTCCATGTTTATATTACTATGTGCATTTCATATAGTATGGTTTCATGACTTGATTGTTATGTCCATAAATTGTTTCTAACATTTCATGCATGGAATAGATAAATAATGTGTTGTGATTAAATGGACCCCACACTTGAATTTATAAATTTTAGGTCTTCTATAAGTTGGAAATGGTGGTAAATATAATTCAAAAATTTAATAGGGTTTACAATGTAAATGAATGCGAACCTAAATGTAGTTGAATCTTAAAATGATTATCCACTATTAAAGGGGATTCCAATTACAATTTAAAGAGTTTTTCCTCTATAAGTTGTAATTAGAACCTTGTATACCCAGAGATTTACCTTATAATAGATAACATGACACTGACCTGACCATAATAGTGGAAAGTAGGTAGTGTTTCTCCCTATTCTAGAAACCAGTACATCGCTTAGAGATGGATTGACATGTAATAAGTAGAGTGTGACTCTTATATGAGACGTTTCTTACCTATAGTATTTTTATATCTATGCATTTAATGGTTGTTAAATATTGTATTGAGGCATGTGTTTAGAATTAATAAATACATTCTGCCAAGATAGCCTTGATTTGTGTTCCAGGAAGCAGCCAACAAACATGGCCTAGAGGTGTTGGTCCATGTTCCACCAATAGAAACCCCAATAGTTCCACTTGAGGTACCACCATTTATACATGATATGGGCACTGATTACAAATTTAAAGACAGGTCCCTATGCATTATGTATACTTTTCAGGGAGTCCTGCGACCTAACTTTACTATGGCAGAGTTAAAGTGTGAGTTTCAATAGTAGTATCCACCCACGTTTTGAGATGTTGGTTTTATATATGCTATGGAGTCATGGCTCAAGGCCATGCTATCAATTTTCAATAATCACAAGACACATATTGATATGTGAGTGATTATAACCACATATATGATATGGGATTCATCCAAGAGACAGTGGGATAATGTTACATAGGTGAATAATCATTGGGATATGGATTGGAGTAATTTTCATATAGAATTATTATATTATTTATATTATGAGACATTGAGGGCTGATAAAGCCTATGAGTTTATGCACTTGGAGTAGGGTGCCTTATCAGTCATGAATGATTCAACATGTTTCATGGAGATTTGTAATTTCATATATATTTTTTTAGGTGATGAGTTATATAAATCCAATAAATTCTAGGATGGTGTCACTTATGAAGTATGATCATAGGAGCATTTCTTTTTTATTACTACAATTTTTTGAATTGTGAATCAAGCACTTATCAAATAGAATAAACTAAGGGGGAGTGGGGATAGGAGCTTGGTCAGTTCTATACCTAGATCTTGAACTACATCAAAAAAATAGTATGAATTATTATTTGGAGCTTCCACATGGTGATATTAGTTTCCAGATTACAAACTCTAGTTTCCAGGTGAGGTTTCATCAATTCATTAGACCTATAAATATGTAACCACATTGTACGAGGGACCTAGTTAAGTGCTTATCATGATGCAAGATAAGCCATCTACATTGATTTTGTATATTTTTTTCTAGAATCTAGTGATAGAGAGTCTATATCAACTCCATGTTCAACAGTGGGGTCAACAAATTCTTATAAAATATAAAGAAAGAGTATAGAAAGTAGATGAGGTTGAGGAGGTGCTCATGTTTGCAGTATCCTGACACAATACTTACAACAGTAGTAGAGTAGACATAATTGGGATAAAAAGGATATATCACACTGCCCTGGATCAGGCCAGTTATATATAGTGAAACTGATCCCCGAGGAATAGAGTTCCAAACCTTCTATATGGAGAGTAAATATTCTTGTTGCTCAACATTAGTATCTTCTCTTTTCGATATAGATGTTTCTCACTTCTCTATATTTGTGTCTGTTTTGGAGAGTATTGGGTTCTATGTTCAGTTTTTCTATTGTGTGATGACACTTGATACTCTGTTAGAGATACGATATGATAGTGTACGTCAGTGCATGGATTTTCTCATAATATGGGTGGTAGTCACTTCTTATGGGTATTCTTTGTCCTTGATATGACATGATTTTATATCATTTTCTGGATGGATTGGTTAGTTACCTATCATCATTATGTTAAGTTAAATCACTAAAGGGAGACTTTTGCGTCACCAAAGGGTATTATTTTTATTCAAAATCATGAATGGGATTTAGCGGATAGCTTAGCTAGACCCGATCATCATGGGATTTGTAGGATAACAAACTATATTATTAGATTATATCTAGATGGTATAGGAATGCATCAGGAATATTTCCCTCCATTGGTTGAAAATTTTAAGTATGTTTCTTATATTTTTTAGGAAAACCTTCTAAGATAGAGATAAAGTTTTTCATTGAGATAGTTCTTGGAGATTCTCTGGCATCCATTCCTTCTTACAAGAACACTGTTACTGAGTTATATGAGAATAAAATTTAGTTAGAGGATTTGGAAGCTATGGATTTTATAGGAAACAATTATTTTTAATGGGATCCACTAGTATTTTTCTTTAAGAAGTAGGAGCGTACCATTAATATTTATGTGTATTACTGTCAGTTAAACCTTTTTAGGGTTAAGAACCGATAACTATTTTCTCGTATAGATTTTTTTTACCATCTCTAATAGGAAAAGGGATTCTCTAATATTGATATGTGAATAGGTTTTCATGATGTTCTTGTTAGACCATTAAATATTTCCCTCAAAAATCCACAATAGATATGGCTTTTATGAGTATTTGGTAATGTCATTCAGTTTATCCAATGTTATGTTAGATTTCATGGAATTGATGAACCAATATTTGTATCCATATCTCGATTTGCTTTGTGTGGGTATTCATGAAGGATATATTGATTTATTCTCACACTCAAACGACCATGAATAACATCTTGATATTGTTTTGAATACATTGAGTGAGAATTAGTTATATGAAAAGATAAAAAATTCCCCTTTTGGATAGATAAATTTCACTTCTAGGTTCATATTATCTCAGAGACAGGATTATCAACTAACCTAGAGAAGGTGAGATCTATTGTTTCTTGGGAGAAACTGAAGAATGTATTTGATATAAGAAGTTTATTGGGGAAAGCTAGTTATTACATGAATTACATTTAGGAATTATCATCCTTAGAAGGACCTATTACAAGCTTCAATAATAAGGGTGTAAATATTATATACTAGAAGATTGTGAGACAACCTTTTATGACATGAAAGGGAGGTTGACTTCAGCATCGATCTTGATTATTCCTGATATGAGCAGAATATATATGGTTATTATGATACATAAGGTATTGGGATAAGAGTAGTTTTGATGAAGGAGACATGATTGAAGGGGTTTCGGTCTTTTATAGTTGAGGACACATGAGATGAATAACCATGTTCATGTTCTTAAGTTAGCTGATGTGGTTCATGCCAAGCATTGTTGGAGGCATTACTTATTGGGAGAGTGTTTTGTGGTGTACAAAGAAAAAAAGACCCAAGTAAATCTTTACATAGTGTGAAATGAATATTAAGAAATTAAATTGTTTTGAATATCTACAATTATTTTACTGTGAGTTTGATTATACTCAAGGAAAGGGACATAGAGTGGTTGATGCTGTGAGGAGGACTCAGAGACAGGAAGTTCTTGAAGCTTGTAGTGAGTGGAAGCTTATGAACCTATTTTCTAAGATGCATATGGAGGTCCATGACCATCATGGAAAGTATTTACTTTCATTTTTAGGAATGCACTATTCACTTTTATAGAGAGTGAAGATGATGTATCTATTAGATTCAGAGGGATTGGTCCAGTGGGAGAGTCTTGCAGGTGATGACTCACCTTAGGGTTGGATAGTTGATGAGGATGATATATTGTGCATCCTTGGACATGTTTGGGATCCTATATACATTCGACAAGAGTTTATGTGGAATATTATGCCGCTATATATATAGCATCCTAATACTTTACCATATTTTTCTTTATATTGTTTCAACAGCTTTGCAATACACAGAACACCTGACTTATAAAAAACACTATTTAGTCATATTTTTTACAATCAATTAAATTATAACACTTTTATAGATTTTATATAGTAGATTTATGTATTATATATCCAAAAAATATATTGACACTCACCTACTATATTTTATAGGTATAATATTAAAAGAAACACAATATTACATGTAAAATATAATATTTGTATAAAAATAGTTTCACCTCCTTTTAATCGAACATGTATTTTAAATCTGAATTTTGAAAAATTTATAAATATAAATTTTTTAAATAAAAATACTTTAGAATTAATAATGTAAAATTTTTCTTTGGGGTAATTGTTTGTATTTTTCTGAGAAACTTAATTTTTTGACGAATAGTGAAAATACTGCATTTTAGTTAAAAATGATTTTTGATTAAATAATTATTATTGTTAAATTATATATAAATTTTGTTTTAAAGTTACATTATATCAAATATAAATATATTTGTACAATTTAGTTCATTATAATCAATTTCACTATGAAATTGAATACAAAAACTTATCAATCTTTTGAATGTTTTTAATCTAAAACCAAAAAAATCATCCTTTTGTGAGATTATCATTAATCTTAATTTCACCGCTTTTGTAAATTTAATATAAAAAAATCGAAATAAACCATTTAAATTGGGATTATATTTAGATTTTAACAAGGTAAACATACTTTTTTTCATAATGATTAGTGGAAGTAATTAAAACTAATTAAAATTATTAAGGAAAAAATAAGCTTAATAAAAGACTAAAACATTAACCTAAGGGTCAAAATGACCGAAAAATTGTCCAAACCCCATTTTATGGCCATATATCTGCCATAAAACATTCATTATTGGGTATGGTTCATTTTTTAGGACTGGTTTGGTTAAGAACATTTGTAAAAATTACATGTTTCCAAAAATTCCAAGTGAGTCATTTTCCTTCCGTATAAAAGGCCACGACCTCTCCCAATTTTTTACACAACTCAAAAGTCTTATGTTCGGCCAAAATATTTTTATATAGCTTACCAAAATTCCTCTCCTATACCTAGAATCCTTTATTTGGGAAGAACACATTACAAGGATGTCTTTTGTTATAAACCAAAAGAAGTTACCTAATTAAGAGGTAACATATTATCTCAATATTTTTTGTCTCATTTACATTATCCAATCCATATACTCTTATTATAATATGATTACATAATAATCAAGTATCCTAAATATACTAGGATTTTTTTCTGTTAATATTTTTTCCTACACTTACACACACCTCCATCTAATGGGTAACAGTCATACAATATCTATTTATGGAGAACTACTGCCTCACGAAATGGTGATTGTTTATTTTTACCTTACAGCCTATCATGGTTTCCATTATGATCGACACAATAATTATATATGTTATATATTATATTTATAATTTCACTGTTCTTCTGTTATTTTTTTAGAACATACCTTTATACTTTCCTTCTTGTGTAAATATGATTTTTTCGGTTGAAGAAGTGTGGACTACCGCCCTCTCAAAGTGATAGGACTTGTTCATTACATACATGTATCTTATAAATGATAGTTATAATAAAATTATGTAATAGATATAATATACCCAATACCATCTTTTAGGTATCCTCTTAATGTCATCGTGGTTTTACACTCATTTGATATTGAGAGGATACATATAATGGTGAAGTCATAGATTATTCGACTTTAAACATTAACCTTATTTTTTTATAGGATGAATAAGGATTTCACATCATATAATTGGGTTACACACCATGTAACTGTTTTTGGGTACAATCCATGAAAGGGGAATCACGTTGTAAAATATTACGCATCATGAATTTTTGTTTCACGTTGTAAATGTTTTAAATAATGGATTTTTAATCCGAGTCGACATATTTTTTGGGGTATTTGTACACTATTGATTTCGTGGAGTGTAATTATTTTATATGTCACGAAATAGATAGTGTCCTATTTCAAAACACATGATTGGAAGTTTTTCTCAGTCATTTTCTTCCGAAGTCCTTAATCTTCAACCCAAGGTCTCTCCTGGGTGTTCTTCAAAGACACTTTTCCTTCTATATAGATCTATTTGAATTCCAATCATTTTTTTGAATGTGTAATGTCTCTCTAGGTAAGTGGTATTTCAATTTATTCATTTAAACTGTTCACGATATCACCCAATAATTACATTACAAGATTTGTTGATCTAATTTGGATGTTCCTTATCATATTTTTATAGATCCATTGTGAGATCTTGTTTCAGACGCTGTTTCTTGTTTTTTTTTGTAGTGTGGGGGACATCTGTTCTTGAGGTATGTGGTGTTTTAATTTTCCTATAACTATATGTTTTATAAATTGGATCAATCCTAATATATGGAGATTTGATTCTAGGTCCTTCATTTACGTTGATGGGTTTCATTGATTTTGGATTCCATTAAGGGCATGTACAAGTCGGGTTTTGTGGTAGGTGGTTCTGTTTATGGACTATGATAATGGATCTAATAATTTTTCATTATAAATTGATTCACAATGAATTCTTGGAATGATTTTTTTGTGTGTGTTGAGAATATTTTTCAATGAAAAATGATTTTCCCCTGGTCATTGGTAAATGGAATGAATAGAAGTATTTTGGAAGTATTGAAATGATACTTTAAGTGGTTTTGAAAAGTTTTTCAAAGCATTTAAATTAATTGTGAAATAGAGAACATGGTTTTCCTTAGGGTCTTAGGTGTAGAGTTTAGCATGAGGCCACCATCTATTGTTTTCTAATTATCAAGGAGGTTTTTCCTAGGGATTTCCTCTATTTCTTCATACCATTGTTCTAGGGGACCAAAATTGACATTGTTGAGGGGATTACTCATGGGGTATTCCCCTACTTCCTAGGTTTGTTGTTGTAGAAACTAGTTTTCAAACTTGATTTTTATGGTATAAGTAGTCTACAGCCTGTACATGTAGTATTTATTTGTGTTACGTTACCTGTGATTTTGTTTTACATTGATTAGGTTTTAGTGTTATCCTTGGTATGTATGTTCATATTTGTAAAAAATAATATGGAAAACATTCTTTGGAATTTATACATCTACTTTTGTTTGGAAGTATAGAAAATGGAAAATGGTGACCATGTTCTCTATAAAAAGAACTTTACTGATTATCACACCATGTTTGTAATTAAAATGAAAATAAATTAATTGTTATAAAAATTCTTAACATGGAACACCTGGTTGGGATCCTACTAGGTCTATTAGATCAAACCATGTGCACCTCTTCAGTGGTATGTAGAAATTTTCTTGTCTTCCAGTGTAGGGAAATGCAAGGTGCCATAGTGTTGTGGTAAAGATCATGTTAGATTTTTGAGTAACTGGTGATGAAATGGGTGGGGGGGGGTTTCATGCCATCATTTGAATTAGCTATTTGGTTTGGGTCCTTTTCAGTTGGACTTTTCATTTTTAGTTTTTAGGTACTTTTTTTGTTGTATTTTTTCACTATTTTCTTGTAGTTTTGGAATATATATATTCTTAGTCTTGAACTTTTACTTTTCATTTATTACATATAAGCCATGTGGTTGTTTACATTGGGTGAAATCCTTCCCTCTAGTTCGTTGTTTAATCTCTGAGTGCTTATTTCCAGCCCGTAGGGATCTAGAATTCCCTTTAGGTATGTGATGGATTGGGTTGGATGCCAGGGATGAGGGTATCCCATGTTGGTTCATTACATTTTGGGATTATTGGGGGTATGTCCTAAAGATTCCATGTCTTCAAACATTTTTTAGACTGGATATAATATTGTCGGGACTTGAGAGGTATTTTATGACAAGTGTCTGGCCATATCTTATTATAATGTGACAATAGTTTCCATGGTATGTTGGGATATTTGTCTCTAGTATTGGTTTTTATTTTAAAATATCAGTTTTTTCTTATGGGGTTTCTTGTTTGAACTAAGATTTATTTTGTTATCTAATCATTCATATGTTTCAGTGTGCAGTATTATGCCTCTTATATGTCTTCCACAGGTTCCTCAGGAAGGTGCAGCTGATTCATCTCAAAGGAATCCTATGATAAATAAGAATATTATCGAGACTATAATATGGGTAGTTCTTGTTGTCGATCAGTATGTACAACCAGTTCAGAATACAGTAGTTTAGATACAACTTTGAGTGGGAGGAGAGACAGATTGATGGATATAATTCATTCATGAGAATCAACTATCCTTTAAATGGATCACTGAACCTCAAGAGGCAGAGGCCTGGCTGGATAAGATTGATAAAATCTTATAATTTCTAGAGACACATGAGATTATCAGGGTAAAGTGCACAACGTTCATGATCGAAGGTTCCAGTAAGTGATTGTGGGATTCTATGGTCCAAGTAGATAGTCATGTGGTATTGTATTGGAAGTGTATCAAAATACTATCCTTTTAGATGTTTTTTTTCAAAAGTCCATGATGTTGGAAAAGTCTATGGAGTTCATGTCTTTATAATAAGGAGTAAGTTTGGGGTCCACATACACCAATAATTTTGCAGAGCTTGTCTATTTTTTCTCAGACATGGTGAGGAATGACCAGATGAAGGCACATAAGTACCTATATGGTTTGCGACCAGATATCAGATCACATGTGTTCATGTTAAAACTCTCTAACTATGTGAAGAAGCTTGAAAGAGATATGATGGTTAAAATGAATACTACAGGAAAGGTTGGATTTTCCACCTCTTCTCTTCCATTAGGTGGCAGCTTTATTGGTTCACATGGAATGAAGAGGAAGTGACAAGATCATCACAGGAGTAGTGGAGGTGGGTCTCAAAAATGAGCCTCCTCTACTCCCATTATTAAAGTGTGTAATATGAATCAAACTTGATATTAGTGTGGCAATGTTGGACACACTAGGTGTCCTTATCCTATGATCATGGTGATGTGAAACAAATTAGGATTTTTGGTCATCTACCATACTTTTTTAGTTAATGACTATGCCGCATTATGTTCAGGGTTCGTCGGTCCCAAATGCTTCAACAGTGAAGTTAGAAGCTTCAATGTATATAGGACTCTAGCCATACGCCTCAACTGTGAAGCACTTACACAAAGTAGATGAGTCTCTGATGGAATTCAATTCTGGTCCGACAATAGTGAGAGGTATTATCATTATAGAATCTTCAGTACAAATTTCATTATTTGATACTGGTGCTTCCCAATTGTTCATATATGCACATTTTTTTTGATATTATTAAACATCAAACATAACTTATGTCCTTTATAATAGAGTTAGTGAAAACTCTTGGAAAGAGGAAGGAGTTGGGGTTTCAGTGACATTATTGTTCGTTAATGATAGCTAATATAGATTTGACTAGTATTTTTCTCATTCTTGATCTAGATTTGTTTGACTTCATCATCGATATAGATTATCTTGTCTCTCATCAAGCTAAGGTAGATTTTTATCGTTGACATGACTCGTTACTTGCTGCTGATGGGATATATTGTAACATCCCAGGTAAATAAAAAATAATAAATTTTCATATTTATTAATATTTGTGAATTAAATAATAATTTTACTTTAAAGGGGTGGTTATGTTCGATAGCATACTCGATACGCAACGATGAGTTTCTTTGAAAACTTATGTTGCACACTAGTAATATAATAATATTATTCTACATGGTAGTTAACACGTAGCCATTGTATTGGTGGGAATGGATATAAATAACTAAAATATGATTATATATGTTTTTTAAATGTTTTTTCATTTATCCAATAAAAGATAAAGTCTTAAAATATGGAAAGAATCCAATTTTAGGCATTTATACCCTAATTTTCACTAAAGGTTCACTTATCGCCTTTTGATGGAGAACCATCATTAAATATAGTTTTGATCACTCTTATACATTCTATTGGATCAAATATAACTCTTTTTTTGAATCGGGACAACAAAATTTACTTTGTGTAAATTTTTGGTATTTTTCTGATAAAGTTCATTTTTTAATGAATAGTGAAAAATGTTGTATTTTAATTCAAAACCTCTTTTTAATCTAATTTATTTATATGATTAGATAGTAGTTTGAATTGATTTTAATGTGAAATTAGAATATATTTTTACCATTTAATCCAATATTGGTCGTTGGAATTAATTTCACTTTGAAATCGGACTTAAACTAGTGTCAATCTTTTGATACTTATTGTTTCATAAAAACACGCTATTTGCTCTAACAGCAGGAATTAATTATTATATTAATTAATATAACTTATATGTTTTGAATTTTGTAAAATATAAATCATTTTTGAATTCGGAATATCAAATATAGCTTAGGGTGAATTTTTGGTATTTTTCTGAAAAACATCAATTTTTGATGAATAGTGAAACCACTAAGTGGTACTTAAAAAACTGATTTTTCGTTTAAATGAAATTTTACCACCTTTGTGTTTTGAATTTAAAATATCCGACAAACATGGTAGTCATTAGGAAGTAAAATGTGGTTCAATGGGATTAAAATAATTTTTTGGTGAATAGTAACTTTTATGTTTATTAATCGCGAATAGAGGTAATTAGTGTAGTTTAAGGTAAAAATAATGTTTTAATAATATGAAATGACCTAGAAACATGTACTACCCTTATTGGATGTGTCATTTCCGACCAAGAAAACCCATGGGTCGATTTTGGGGACCCCATGTAGCCACTTGGGTAAGATAATGACATTAATGACTTTTATTTAAAGTTAAGATTAAAATGTCACAAACATGAGATGTTTTACTAAAACAATTATTAAATGGGGTTATACAAGTCATATTTTTTACTATAAATATTAATTATAAATCTAAAAATATTTCCTACATCATGATATTTTTTTTATAATTTTTATACATTAAATAAATTAAATTATTTATGACACCATGATGATGCAGCAATTACCTCATTATTTAACGATTTAAATAAAATGAAAAGATAATGTAAAATCTAAGACCTAAACTTGTAAAAATGCTATTGGATGGGTATATTTCGAACCCTTATCACCTTATACTCGAATTATATCAATGTGTGAACTTTTAAATCCGAAACTCATTTTAAAATAAAGTAACATCTCTTTACTTTTCAAGAGTGCCCCTCCTCTCCTCTTATAAAAGGCCCCCACCTCTACCACCTATCCCACACTTCCAAAGCCTTTGTCTCAGCCAACCCCTGCCCATTTTGTCTCTCCACATCCCTCTCCTACTCCTTGAAGCCTCACATCTAAAATAAGTCTACCCAAGGAAGCCTTTGAGCTCAAATCAAAAAGAGTTACCCGATTTAAAGGTAGTGTTTTCTCTTGTGTTCTTTTGTTTTATTTTGCTTCTCCAACCCCCTAAACTCTTTTTATTCATTTATTTTGTAACAACTCCAGTATATTAAATATACTAGGATGTTTTTATAAGAATAATTATAGATAAACTTGCACACACCTACATGTAATGGTTAAAGAACATACTGTTTCTATGGATGGTGAATTTCTGCCTCACGAAACGATGATTGTTCAATATTCTTCCAACACCTTCAAAGGTGGCCATTAAGATGTCACTATATTTATATATGATATATAATATGTTTATGTATTCTTTAAGCTTCTGTATTTTTCATTTATGGCACACCTTTATGGCTTCCATCATGGGTATACGCGATATCTTCATTTTTGGAAGTGCGGACTACCGCCCCCTCAAAGTGATTTGATTTGTTAATGCCATATGTGGGACGTATAAAGGATGGATTTAAAGTTATTATATATGATTTATGTTACATATAAATGATGAATATAAATCTTGAATTAAAATATACATACCTATCATTTAGTTTTAATTCCATTAATATGACATAGAAATGAAAGTAGCGTTCATGCGTACATACGGCTTACCGTCACCAGGAAAAGTGCATTTCATTTCTTACCTCTAAATGATTATGTAATAATATAAATGCATGTATATGCTGGATATATCTGATATATATGATTTCCAAATCATGAATATCATTCTTGATATAATGAACCTTTGACCACACGAACAACATGTAATTGTAAGAAGTCCACTTTCGACTTAAGAACCAAATATCGACAAAACAAACATTATTAACTTAAATGATTACATAATGTTTATAACATGGTAATAAGTGATATAAAAGTAATAATTAAATTGAAGAAGGTACTTAAGCAAGTAGAAATTAACTCATGTTTATTATTTAGGATATTAAAGAACGATCGAGTCAAGTCGGACCCGAGGTAAGGGACTTCGTCTCAATCTCCTTTCATTGAGGCATATTTTGTTTTATACACAACTTTCATTTATACGGTGTATAAAACCCTTTTATTTTTAATTTTATACAAAAGGAATCTTTTTCTACGAAGCTTTTTACAAAACGACAAAAAGGAATGTTTCTTTTAACGTACGCGGTGACAACGACCTTTTCCGCTGCCGCGAGTATTGTTTGGTCTTTGTCTTCCTCAACAAGCTGTAATGTTTTTAAAATGGAATAAATACCATATACTCTTTTATGTATTTTGGTATTTAAAATTGTTTTTATAATTCATTTTTTATGTCAATATACTTATGTGATATATTGTGATCAAAGTGTGGAAATGTTCTCTTTCCATTATATTTGTTTTATGTCTTATGATTTTGTAATGGTACTTGACATTTGACGGGTGGTTACGTGATGAACCATATGACGGGTGGTGCCGTGAATAACAGGACGGGTGGTTACGTTATAACCTCCAATGCATTGGGTATGGAAGTCGGTCGTATGTCTATTCCATTAAGTGATATGTGTGGAAGTCGACCGTTTGTTTATTCCATTTTAGTATGTTTATGTCCCAAGTTACCTTTATATGTTATGTGATCTTTATATGGGTTTTATGGTAATCTTTTGGTTACAAAAGGGTAATTAATGATCTTTTATTCAGTGAAGAGTTTTTACTACTTCATAAAGGAGAAAAGTATTACTTTGATAAAGTATACATGGTTTACTTGTTGATTTGATAAACTAACAGTTTTTATTCTTTGTGTATCCCTTACTGAGGTTTTTATGTTCACCCCAAGTTTTTTTGAAATGTTTTTCACAGGACTTAATTTGGAATAGGGTCAAGGATGGGATCAAGGGAAAGTCATGCTATATAGAACATGGAACTAGACATGTTTATTTTTAAGAGTTTTTTTATTCTATGGAAACTTAGTAGAATTTTCTACTTTGTAATCTTTTGAGATTTAATAGTTATGTTCTAATTCTCTAAAACTCTAAACCTGAAAAGATACTCAATGTAAATTATTCATTTAATTCAATATTAAGTAAGGTTTAGGGAAGGGGCCTTACAGTTGGTATCAGAGGTCGGTTTAGACAAATTTAGGAGTTAGAAAATTGTTAAATTACAAGTTAATTTATGGTATGACTGAAATGATATAGCATTTAAAGATTACCATGTTGCTTCGCCTAAGATATTTCTGTGTTCAGAAAGGTTTTTCCACAGAGGAAACAAAGCAGCTATGTTGGGGCGACATCAGGAGGAAGACAACCTTCCAAATTAGCAACCTGAGATGGTCGGGATCAGAACTGAATAGTTTGTTGTAGTGATGGCACAGTTGACTCATGCTATAAATGGTGGTGGTATCCATGCACGAGATTAGCCAGATCAACTGCAGAGGAACATGTCAGTGGTGGAACATTTCATGAGGCAACATCCCTCATCATTCAGAGGATCATCTGACCTCATGCAAGCTGAAGGGTGGATTAAAGCACTAGAGAAGATTTTTGATGACATGGGGTGTTCAGAACATCAAAATGATAGTCTTGTTGTTTACCGTTTTGAAGGTGAAGCTGATCAGTGGTGGTCGATAGTGAAAAATATCAGGGATAGTGATGAGATTGATGATCTTCATTAGGACGAATTCATAGGTATGTTTCTTGAGAAATATTTTCCTAAGGTGGTTCGTCTTAGGATGGAAAAACCGTTCCTAGAATTGAGGTAGGAGGATGCCTCAGTGGCTGCTTATGAAGCAAAGTTCACTCGATTGGAAAGGTATGCTCCAAGCTTCATACGAGATCTTGATAGTAAAATAAACCGTTTTTACTCAGGGTTAAAGCCAAATAATCTAAGGGCTTTAGCTTCTCGTGAGTTCAAAAGTTATGAAAAACTTGTTCGATGTGCGGAGAAGGTGGAAATGGAATTTGCCGATGATCAGGTGTTCTTTGACAAATGAAAGAATAAGAGGTCCAGTTGGCAGGCAAAGGGGAAGAATTCATAAAATAAGCAAGGAGGTAAGAAAACCAAATATCCATCCTATTAGAAGTGTGGTAAAATACATCCTGGAGAATTTTTATCCAAGTCTGGAAAGTGCTTTTGGTGTGGTAAGTCAGGTCATATTGCTCGTAACTATAAGGAAGATGATCAAGAAGGCAATGAAAAGTCAGCGGTAAGATTTTTTAAGTGTAATGAAATGGGTCATTATGAAAATGATTGTCTAATGAAGAACTCAACTGAGGGAAAGCAGCCAAACTACAAGCAGAAAGGGGTGGTGAAATCTTTTGCAACTACTTCAGCAGATGTTGGGCCATCGAAATCAAATACACTGTTTGTTTGTTCAGATTATGCCAATGTGTTGTTTGATTCAGGGTCTACACATTCTTTCATTTCTGAGAAGTTTTCTAGTAAATTGAAAATTCCATCTCAAGATATGAAACCTGAACTTATGGTAAAAACACCATAAGGGAACGTTGAGAAAAAAAGAATTATAAGAACCTTCCTATCATTGTGTGCGGAAAGAATCTACCAGAAAACCTTATTGTTTTCCTCTAGTAGAGTTTGATGTTATTTTGGGCATGGATTGGCTTTATGTTTATCATGCTAAGATTGACTGCAGATCTAAAATGGTTTCTTTTCAGAAAGATTTTCAGTTTGTGCACAATAATGAACCCTTGATTTTGATAACATATCAGGAAGTTGAAAAACTAGTAAAAGATGGAAATGAATGTTACCTTGCACATATTTTTGAAAATAAAGGAACTGTTCAGATTAATGATGTGCCAGTGTTAAATGAGTATCTTGATTTTTTTCCTGATGAGTTGCCTGGTATTATTCATGATCGGGAAGTTGAATTTATTGTTGACTTAGATCCTGATTCTAAGCAAATTTCAAAACCCCCTTATCGAATGCATCAAGTTGAACTTTTAGAGTTAAGGAAGCAATTGCAGGAGTTATTAGATAAAGGTTTCATTCAACCTAGCACATCGCCATGGGGTGCCCCTGTCTTTTTTGTTAAAAAGAAAGATGGTTCAATGAGACTTTGCATTGTTTATAGAGACTTGAATAATATCACTGTTAAGAACAAGTATGCTTTGCCTCATATCGATGATTTGTTTGATCAAATCCAGGGAGCTCAGTATTTTTCGAAGATTGACTTGAGGTCGGGGTACCATCAGTTGAAAGTAATAGAAGCAGACATTCTGAAGACTGCGTTCTGTACAAGATATGTCCATTATGAATTTGTAGTTATGCCTTTTGGGTTAACCAATGCACATGCTGTATTCATGGACCTTATGAATAGAATTTTCCATGAGTTCTTGGATAAGTTTTTTGTTGTTTTCATTGATGATATTTTGGTGTTTTCTAAAAGTAAAGAGGAGCATGAAAGTCATTTAAGGGTTATTTTGAAAACCTTAAAAGAAAAGAAACTGTATGGAAAATTCAGCAAGTGTGAGTTTTGGCTACAACAAAGTTTTTTCCTTGGTCACATTGTTTCAAAAAATGGCATAACTGTTGATCCTGCTAAAACAAAAGTTGTTGAAGAATGTCCAAGACCCAAAAATGTAACTGAGATATGTAGTTTTCTTAGTTTGGTAGGTTACTACTGAAGGTTTGTTGAAAAATTTTCATGATTATCTAGTCCAATGACTAAGCTAATTCGGAAGAGTGTTAAGTTTATCTGGACAAAAGAATGTGATGATTGTTTTCAGGAGTTGAAAAGAAGATTGGTGAATGCTCTAGTTTAGGATCTTCCTTCCAAGAATGGTGAGTTTGTTATCTACAATGATGCTTCGTTGAAGGGACTTGGTTGTGTTATTATGTAGAATGATCAGGTAATTGCATATGCTTCACGTCAGTTGAAATCTCATGAGGTAAATTACCCTACACATGACTTGGAATTAGCTTCTGTTGTTTTTGCTCTAAAAATTTGGAGGCATCATTTGTATGGAGTAAAGTGTGAAATATATACTGATCACAAAAGTTTAAAGTATATATTAACTCAGAAAGATTTGAACATGAGAAAGAGGATATGGATAGAATTAGTCAAGGATTATGATTGTAAAATTCATTACCATATAGGGAAAGAAAATAAAGTGGCTGATGCTTTGATTCGAAAAAGTAATGCTTCATTAACCATGCTACGTTTGGAATAGAATCCTTTGGTTTTTGATTTGATGAACTTTGGCATAGAAGTTGCTGGTGCAGGAAGTTCATCTGTTTTGTTTCAGGTATCAGTGAGATCATCCCTATCAGACAGAATTAAGGAAGCACCGAGGGAAGACCATGAGTTGCAGAAAAAGGTAGAGCTGGTTCAGAAGGGTAAGTTGCCTAAATTCAACATTGATAATGATTGTGTTTTGAGGTTTGGGAAGTGATTATGTGTGCCTGGGGATTCACAATTGAAGAATGAGTTGTTATGTGAGGCTAATAGTTCCCCGTTTTAAGTTCATCCTGGATGTACTAAGATGTACAGAGATCTGCGGGAGTATTTCTAGTGGGATGCAATGAAAAGAGATATTGCTGATTTTACTGTGAAGTGTTTGACTTGTCAGCAGGTTAAAGAAGAGCGACAGTTACCGAAAGGGATTCTTCAGCTTTTACCAGTTCCAGAGTGGAAATGGGAAAACATATCCATGGACTTTGTTGTGGGATTACCGAAGACATCTCAACGTAATAATGCAATATGGGTTGTTGTTGATCGATTAACTAAATCTTCTCATTTCCTTGCCATACGAGATACTTTTTCCCTAGATCAACTTTCTCGTTTGTATATTAAAGAGATAATCAAGTTGCATGGAGTTCCCCTCTCCATTGTATCTGATCGTGATCCCAGGTTTACTTCTAACTTTTGGAAAAGCCTTCAGAGGTCATTGGGTACTAAATTAAATTTTAGTACAGCTTTTTATCCGCAATCAGATGGGAAGTTAGAACAAACAATACAGAACTTGGAGGATATGCTATGAGCTTGTTCAATGGATTATCAGGGAAGTTGGGACCAACATCTTTCTTTGGTTGAGTTTTCTTATAATAACAGTTTTCATTCCAGTATACAGATGGCACCATTTGAGGCATTATATGGGAAGCGGTGTCGAACTCCAGCTTTTTGGGATGAAGTGGGTGAAAGGAAGCTGGTGGGACCAGAATTGGTATAAGAGATGGCAGAAAAAGTTCAGTTGATTCAAAAACACATGAGAACAGCTCAGAGCAGACATAAAAGTTATGCGGATAACAGGAGGAAGGATCTCTCTTTTGAGGTAGGTGATCATGTTTTTCTAAAAGTCTCACCATGGAAAAGTGTGATGCGATTTGGTAAGAAAGGAAAGCTGAGTCCAAGGTTCATTGGACCATATGAAATTCTAGAGATAGTTGGATCAGTTGCATACTAAGTGGCTTTAGCTCCAAGTTTATCTCAGGTACACAATTTTTTCCATGTTTCGATGTTGAGAAAGAATATGCCAAATCCATCTCATGTTTTGAGCCCAGAGGTAGTTCAGTTGGAAGAGAATCTCTCTTATGAAGAACAACCAGTCCAGATTCTTGACCAAAGAGAGCAAGTGTTTCAAAATAAGGTAATTCACCAGGTAAAGGTTTTGTGGAAAAACCATATGGTTGAAGAGGCAACATGGGAATCTGAAAATGCTATGAGGGATAAATACCCCCACTTATTTTGATAAATGAATAAAATTGCGAGGATGCAATTCCCAAAAGGTGGGAAGGATGTAACATCCCAGGTAAATAAAGAATAATAAATTTTCATATTTATTAATATTTGAGAATTAAATATTAATTTTACTTTAAAGGGGTGCTATGTTCGATAGCGTACTCGATACGCAACGATGAGTTTCTTTGAAAATTTACGTTGCACACTAGTAATTTAATAATATTATTTTAAATGGTAGTTAACACGTAGTCATTGTATTGGCGGGAACAGATAGAAATAACTAAAATATAATTATATATGTTTTTTAAATGTTTTTACATTTATCCAACAAAAGATAAAGGCTTAAAATACGGAAATAATTCAATTTTAGGCATTTATACCCTAATTTTCACTAAAGGTTCACTTATCACCTTTTGATGGAGAACTGTCATTAAATATTGTTTTGATCACTCATATACATTCTATTGGACAAAATATAAATCTTTTTTATAATCGGGACATCATAATTTACATTGGGTAAATTTTTGGTATTTTTCCGATAAAGTTCATTTTTTTATGAATAGTGAAAAATGTTGTATTTTAATTCAAAACCTCTTTTTAATATAATAAATTTATATGATTAGATTATCATTTGAATTATTTTTAAAGTGAAATTATAATATATTTTTACCATTTAATCCAATATTGGTCGTTGAAATTAATTTCACTTTTAAATCGGACATAAACTAGTGTCAATCTTTTGATAATTATTGTTTCATAAAAACACGCTATTTTCTATGACAGTGGGAATTAATTATTAAATTAAATAATGTAACTTATATGTTTTGAATTTTGTAAAATAGACATCAATTTTGAATTTGGAATATCAAATATAGCTTAGGGTAAATTTTTGGTATTTTTCTGAAAAACTTAAATTTTAGATTTATAGTGAAACCAGTAAGTGGTACTTAAAAAACTAATTTTTTGTTTAAATTAAATTTTACCACCTTTCTGTTTTGAATTTCAAAAATCTGACATACATGGTTGTAATTAGAAAGTAAAATTTGGTTCAATGGGATTAAAATAAATTTTTGGTGAATAGTAACTTTTATGTTTATTAATCGTGATTAGAGGTATTAGTGTAGTTTAAGGTAAAAATAATGTTTTAATAATATGAAATGGCCTAGACACATATCCTACCCTTATTGGATGTGTCATTTCAGACCCAGAAAACCCATGGGTCGATTTAGGGTACCCCACAGAGCCACTTGGGTAAAATAATGACATTAATGACTTTTATTTAAAGTTAAAATTAAAGTGTCACAAACATGAGATGTTTTACTAAAACAATTATTAAATGGGTTTATACAAGTCATATTTTTTACTATAAATATTCATTAGAAAGATAAAAATATTTACTACATCATGATATTTTTTTATAATTTTTAGACATTAAATAAATTAAATTATTTATGACACCATGATAATGCGGCGATTACCTCATTATTTAACGATTTAAATAAAATGAAAAGATAATGTAAAATCTAAGACCTAAACCTGTAAAAAACCTATTGTATGGGTATATGTAGTACCATTATTACCTTATCCTCGAATTATATCAATGTGGGACCTTTTAAATCCGAAACTCATTTTAAAATAATGTGACATTTCTTTACATTTCAAGAGTGCCCCTCCTCTCCTCTTATAAAAGGACCCCACCTCTACCACCTTACGTACACTTCAAAAGAATTTGGCTCGGCCAACCCCTGACCATTTTGTCACTCCACATCCCTCTCCTACTCCTTGAAGCCTTACATTTGTCAGAATTCTTCCCAAGGAAGCCTTTGTGCTCAAATCAAAAAGAGTTACCCGATTTAAAGGTAGTGTTTTCTCTTATGTTCTTTTGTTTTATTTTGCTTCTCCAACCCCCTAAACACTTTTTATTCATTTTTTTTGTAACAACTCCAGTATATTAAATATAATAGGATGTTTTTATAAGAATAATTATAGCTACACTTACACACACCTACATCTAATGGTTAAAGAACATATTGTTTTTGTGGATGGCGAATTTATGCCTCACGAAACGATGATTGTTCAATATTCTTCCAACACCTTCAAAGGTGGCCATTAAGATGTCACTATATTTATATATGATATATAATATTTTTATGTATTCCTTAATCTTCTTTATTTTTCATTTATGGCACACCTTTATGGCTTCCATCATGGGTATACGCGATATCTTTATTTTAGGATGTGCGGACTACCGCCCCCTCAAAGTGATTTGATTCGTTAATGCCATATGTGGGACGTATAAAGGATGGATTTAAAGTTATTATATATGATGTATTTTAAATATAAATGATGAATATTATTCTAGAATTAAAATATACATACCTCTCATTTAGTTTTAATTCCATTAATATGACATAGAAATGAAAGTAGCATTCATGCGTACGTACGGCTTACCGTCTCCATGAACGGTGCATTTCATTTCTTACCTCTAAATGATTATGTAATATTATAAATACATGTATATTCTGGATATATATGATATATATGATATCCAAATCATGAATATCATTCTGGATTTAATGAACCATTGACCACACGAACAACATGTAATTGTAAGAATTCCTCTTTCGACTTAAGAACCAAATATCGACAAAACAAACATTATTAAATTAAATGATTACATAATGTTTATAACATGGTAATAAGTGATATAAAAGTAATAATGAACTTGAAGAAGGTTCTTAAGCAAGTACAAATTAACTCAGGTTTATTATTCAGGACGTTAAAGAACGATCGAGTCAAGTCGGACCCGAGGTAAGGGACTTCGTCTCAATCTCCTTTCATTGTGGCATATTTTGTTTAATACACAACAGTATTTTATACGGAGTATAAACCCCTTTGAATTTTAATTTTATACAAAAGGAATCTTTCTCTACGAAGTGTTTTACAAAACGACAAAAAGGAATGTTTCTTTTAACGTACGCGGTGACAATGACCTTTTCCACCGCCACAAGTATTATTTGGTCTTTGGCTTCCTCAACAAGCCGTAATGTTTTTAAAATGAAATAAATACCATATACTCTTTTATGTATTTTGGTATTGAAAATGGTTTTTATAATGGATTTGTTATGTCAATATATTTATGTGATATATTGTGATTAAAGTGTGGAATTTTTTTCTTTCCGTTATATTTGTTTTATGTCTTATGATTTTATAATGGTACTTGGACATTTGATAGGTGGTTACGTGATGAACCATATGACGAGTGGTGCCGTGAATACCAGGATGGGTGGTTACATTATAACCTCCAATGCATTGGGTATGGAAGTCGGCTGTATGGATATTCCATTAAGTGATATGTGTGGAAGTCGACCGTATGGTCATTCCATTCAACTATGTTTATGTCCCAAGTTACCTTTATATGTTATGTGATCTTTATATGGGTTTTATGGTAATATTTTGGTTACAAAAGGGTAAGTAATGATATTTTATTCAGGGATGATTTTTTACTACTTCACAAAGGTGAAAAGTATTACTTTGATAAAGTATACATGGTTTACTTGTTGTTTTGATAAACTAGCAGTTTTCATTCTTTGTGTATCCCTTACTGAGATTTTTATGCTCACCCCGAGTTTTTTTGAAATGTTTTTCACAGGACATAATGTGGAATAGGGTCAAGGATGGGATCAAGGGTAAGTCATGCTATATAAAACATGGAACTAGACATGTTTCTTTTTAAGAGTTTTTTTTATTCTATAGAAACTTAGTAGAAGTGTCTACTTTGTAATCTTTTGTGTTGTAATAGTTATGTTATAATTCTCTAAAACTCTAAACCTGAAAATATACTCAATGTGAATTATTCATTTAATTCAATATTTAGTAAGGTTTAAGGTCGGGGCCTTACATATATCATGTATTTCAAGGAGTGGGGACTAAGTTCTAATAGTATAGGACATTCCCACCAAGATCTTAGGATTTATATGGTTTCTGTTTTATTTGAGACTAATTATTTTTATTAATTTTATGATCTTCCCATCATTGTTAGATATTTTACAGATTTTTTCCGGGAAAAATTTTCCAGTCTTCCTCAAAAGAGAGAGGTATATTTTATGATTGATCTAGTACCAAGTATGCAGATGATATTGATACCTTCTTACTCTATGAGAAACAGTTGAGTTGAAAGAGATGAATAGTTAGTGAGAACACCTTTTGGGAAAGGGTTTTTTTAGCCTTAGTGTTTTTTCTTGGGTAGCCCATTTCCTATTTTATAATAAAGAAAATGGATCAATTAGGTTATGTGTGGACTATCATAAGTTTAACTGGTTAATGGTCAAGAAAAAATATTTTTCCGCTCATAAATGATTTTTTTGATTAGTTAATGGGGGAAAAGTTGTTTTTGAAGACTAATCTTCGGTCGGGATATCATCAGCTCAGAGTTTGGGAGTCTGATATACTAAATGCAAAATTTTAGAGCAGGTATGGCCATTTTAAATATCTTTTGATGCATTTTTGTCTGACTAATTCTCCTATAATTTTTATGGATTTGATGAATCACATATTCTATCAATATCTTGAATCATTTGTCGTAGTGTTCATGGATAATATTCTAGTTTATTCAAAACATGAGCACGAGCTCGAGCACCATTTGAGTTTGGTTCTAGAATTTCAAAAAATCCACCATTTATATGGAGGGTTTTTGAAATTTAGTTTCAATATTCAAGAAATAAAATTCATGGGGCACAAGATTTCTGAACATGGATAATAAATTGATAAAGATAAGGTAAAGGATGTTTTCCATGGAAGGAACCATATAATTCCTTTGAGATAAAAATATTCCCTGGTCTTTTATGAAACTACTGATGGTTTGCAATGGATTTATCTAAAATTGTGTAACCTTTGACTGATCTTACCAGGAAATTGGTTAAATTCTCATGGGATGCAATGTTTTATTCTTCATTCGGTGAACTGAAATGACTTCAGACATCTGCTCGAATTATAATCTTACCTGATCCTGATAAGGGGTACATGGTGTTTTGTGATGCTTCAAGTGCTGGTTTGGGATGCATACTTATAAAGGATGAACATGTGGTATCTTAAAGATATATTTATCTTATACCACATGAAATTAATTACCCCACTCCCGATTTAGATCTTGTCATAGTAATTATTGTGCTCAAATGATGGAAACACTATCTTTTTTGGTATAAGTTCATAGTATTCTCTGATCATAAGAGTCCGGGTTATATCTTTTCTTAGAAGGACTTGAATAATAGGAAGAGAAAATGGGTATAATACCTTCAAACATTTGACATTGATATCTCCTACACCCTAGTAAAAGGATATGTCGATGTAGACACTCTTAATATTAATGTACCATCACAGGATGCTCTGGAATCAAAGGAAGAGTGGAACCTTAGGTGGATTTTCTCTTAGTTTCATCTAGGTTCCTAAGAGGATGTTTCAGGTGTCATCCTAAGAAATTTTCATTTATCATCATATCTCATGTAGTCTATTTTTTAGTGTTTGCAACAATATGATGATTTTATTAATGTTTGAGAAATATTTTATGGTGGGGAGACTATTTATAGTTAGCATATTTCCTTAGATGGTATGATCTATTTTGGGAAGCGGGTTATCATCCCAATATCTTTGAGACGTTTAGTCTTGTTTAGTTGCCACGTCTCTTCATGATCCTTTCATCCAGGCACTATGAAGATGTATTAGGACATGAGGTGGAAATTATGGTGGTAGGGTATGAAGTGTGACATCAAAGAGTATGTGTCTCACTATTACACCTGCCAATGGATAAAGGTTGTTCACTTGAATCCATATGGTTTTCTTTAGCCTCTTCCATTGCCTATTTGGAAATGGGATGAGATATCCATTGATTTTTTTATTACCATGGACTCCCCTGGGGAATAATTCTATATGGGTTGTTGTTGATCGATTGACAAGGTCTTATCATTTCATCCCGATGAAAGAGACCACTAAGTTTGAAGATCTAGGAAATTTTTATGTGCAATAGATTGTGAGGATACATGGGATACCTTCTTACATTGTTTCAGATAGGGATCCAAAGGTTCTAGAGGAGTCTTCAAGAGGTAATTCGAACTCAGGTCATGTTGAGAACCACATACCATGCATGAACAGATAGTAAAATGGAGTAAGTGATTTAGATCCTAGAGGATGTGCTCCAAGACTATGTATTGGATCTAGGAGGACCACATGATATCCATTTGGAACTTGTTTAGTTTTTTTAAAACAAATTTTATCATTCATATATCATAATGGATCCTTTTGAGGTGTTGTATGGTCACCCGTGTAGATCACCTCTTTGTTGGGATGAGGTGGGAGAAGTATCTTTAGATGGACTATGTTTAGATTAGAAAACATCTAGGAAGATTCAAGATGTACATCAATGTCTGGTTACATCCAAGAGTCAACAAAATCATATGCTGATCGGTGGTCTCGATCTTTGGAGATTTCTATAGTTGACTAGTCTTTCTAGAATGTTTCTCTTCATCTGGTTCACTGTCAGCTTAAAATGAAAGGAATATGGGATCTGAGATATATTGGACCATTTTATGTCACTGAGAGGCTTAAAAATTTATCATCAGAAATAATTTATGATTTAGTTGATAGGTAATCATGATGTTTTCCAAATATCTCAACTAATTATATACCATCCTAATCCCACTAAAATTATGAGTTGGGAAGAAATTGAGTTAGAGATTTTTTTGGAGAAACCAGATGAGATTATTGACTCTTAGGTTAAAGTCTTGAATGGGAAGTCGATTCTGATGATCATATTTTTATGGAAATAGGGATCATATTATCATGAGACTTGGGAATAAAAGTCATTGATGAAAAAGTAGTGACCTTGTCTTTTTCTATGGATTACATCTTCCACATGAATTCACAGGGATGGAAAGTATTTATGGTGGAGATTTTATAACATCTTGTTACTGTTTAATCTAGTATTCCCTTAAACTCATCATAGTTTTCCACTCCTCTGATATTGGTAGGATACCTATAATGGTGAAGTAAGATATTTTTGGACTATTAACATTAAAAATATTTTTACAAAAGATGTAGAAGGATTTAATGATTTGTAATTGGGTTACACTCTATTAAATTGTTACAGGGTACAAGACGTGAAATGGGATTCATTCTGTGAAGGATTACACACTATGAATGGTATTTTTACATTGTGGATGTTTTAAATTATGGTTTTTAAATATGAGGTGATGGATTTTTCTATGTATTTTAAAACTATAGATTTCAAGTCGTGTAACTATATTACACATCATGAAATGACCTGTGTCTAGTTTTAAAACACATTCATGGTAGTTTTTCTCATTCCATTATTTCCAGACTCCTTCATCCTCAAACCAGAGTCTCTATTAGGCATTTTTTGAAGACTCATTTCCTTCGAGATTGATCTCTTCAATGTTTGATCTCTATTGAGATTGTGATACATCACTTAGGGTAAGTGATCTTTATGCATCTTCATTGATTGTGATCATGGTAGTGCCCTAGAAAAACTGTATTAGATTCATTGATCTAAGTTGGATGTTCCTTCTTATCTTTTTCTTGATAATTTGTGATAACTTGTTCTAGAGTTTGTTTCATGGTTATTTGTGGTGAAAACGATATCCGTTCTTGAGGTATATGGTGTCTTTATTTTTCTATGACCCCGTGTTTTCTAAATGGGATCAATCCTAAGATGTTGGGATTTTATTCTAGGGCCTTCATTGACATTTTTGGGTTTTATTGATTTTGAATTCCATTATGGGCATGTGAAACCTGAGTTTTGAGGTACGTGGTTCTATCTATAGACTATGATAATGGATCTTATTATTTTTTATTTATAAATTGATTCATAATGAATGATAATCATGATTATTTTGTGTGTTTTGATAAATTTTTTCATGGAAAAATATTTTTATTTGATTATTGACAAATATAATGAATAAGGGGTATTTTTTATGCATTAAAATGAGATTTGAAATTATTTTCAAATATTTTAAATGAATTGTGATAAAAGAGTACATTGGTTACCTTGGGTACTTAGGTGGAAGGTTTTTTTTGAGGTCGTCGTCCATTATTAGATGATTATCATAATGGTTTTTCCTGTTTATTTCCTCTATTTCTTTGTTTCTTTGTTCTAGGGGACCAATATTGGCATTACTAGGAGGTTTACTCATGGGGTATTTCTATGCTTCATAGTCTAGTTTTTTTTTGGAACTGGTTTTTTCACTAGATTTTTGTGGTATGAGTAGTATGTGTTCTAGACCCATAGTATTCGTTGGTGTTGTGATACATGTGCTACTATTTTTTATTGATTATATTTCTAATTTATGTTGTATGTTTATTATTACGAAAATTGATATAGAAAAAGTGTTTTGAAATTGATTCACTTGATTTTATTTGGAATTATAGAAAAATAGAATCTTTTCCCATGTTTTATGTTAAACTGCTTTACTACTTTTTTGTTCCAAGTTTTTACATAAAATGATCGTAAAAAATTTTGTATACAAAGGATTTTCGTGGAACACCTAGGTGTGATTCCACAAATCCAGTTTTCTCACACATTGCGCACTTATTTAGCGGTGCACAGACATTTTTTCTGTCTTCTAGTGAAGGAAAAAACAAGGCACCATAGTGAGGCGGTGAGGTTAATACCATCTTGTTAGGTAGACGGTGGTGAGATGGTGGGAGTTTTATCAGGCCATCATCGGGAGTATCTATTTGGTTTGGGTCATTTGCAGTTGAAATTGACCTTTGGAGTTGTTAGCTAGTTTTTTTTGTTTTCTACCTTCACCATTTTCTTGTAGTTATGGCATATATATATTATTTTTCTTTAGATGCTACATTTTTAGTAAAAATATTCCATGTGGTTTTCCAGGTGGGGAGAAATCATTCCCTATGGTTCATTGTTCGATACCCGTGTGCTTTTTTTCAGCCCATGGGGATTAAGAACACCCTTCGGGTATGTGACGTATCGAGTTAAGTGCCAGGTTTGATCATATCATAGTTCATTTTGTTACTTATAACATTGATATTATAATGTAACTAAAATATAAATTTGTATCATTTATTTTTTATTCTTTTAATAAAACCAAATAAATGAAATTAGTGTTCATGCATACGTACGGCCTATCATATCCATGAACGGTGCACTTCATTTCTAATCTCTAAACATTACGGACTAATGTAAATACATTTTTACTGAATATATAAGATAATTTAGTCATGTTTTGAATTAAATGGATGATGAAATCATTATATAATAAATAATAACAACAAATAACAAGTTAAAACATACTCGAGAAAACTAGTGAATTAACACTCGAAAAGGTAAAATTAATTAAAACTATTAAATAACGGGTAATAAAACATTATACGGAATCAATATATGATATTATAAACATGATTAATTTTCTATTATATGTTATTTAGATATTTTAAACTACTATAGAGGAGGATAAAGACCACACACCAAAAGGAAGGTTGAGGTAAGGTATTCTTGTCTTATTTTATTTTTGTAAGGCATACACCAAATACACCACACACTTATTTTGTATAGTGTATCTACTAAACCTTGATTACATTGTATCAGATATCCTTTTAATTCATGGAATGAAAAAATTTCTTTCATGGGGATAATTAATTAAATGTTTCTTGTGGTATAGGAAATGTCGGGATGTTTAATGATAAATTTTCAGAAACATATTCTTAATGATTATATTTGAAATCTCACTTCCTTTTATGATTGTTAAATTTCTCTGAGAAAAGTCACATTATTGTAATCATTATTTAATTGGGAATTAACTTGAATACCCATATTCACACACAATGGATATTATTATTTCATAAACCATATATCGTGTTTCGTACAGTGTTCACATGACAGTTACTTGATTAACTAGGTAATTATTGATAAATCTATCTCTTCTATTCATTACAGATTCAATTTGATAAGGCACATTATTTTTGAATCTGATAAATTATTTGGACAGGCATGACATGGGTGGGTCTTGGTTATAAATATCCTCTTGATAAATCGGTAGTCTCATGAGATGAGTCGTTTGGCCAAATTAGATTGGTTTTTATGTGACATTTTGTAATCCGTCTTGTGAAAGGTATTGATGGTAAAGGTACCTTGTACCTAGAAAACATGGCATGTAATAATTAATCATTTATCTCATTTATTTACAGTTATTATTCACCCTTGAGATTTTGCATCAATATATCTATGGATTCATTTCATTTTCAGAATTCAATTATTATTCATCCACGAGATTTTTCATCAATATATATATGGATAAATTTCGTTCTGGTTTTTTTATTTAGATAGAATGAGTTGCTATTTATTTCCTTACCATATTGATTTTTTCTTTATGTTTTTATTTTAATGGCATGTGATATTAGTTATTTACCTTGTCATGTAAATTTATTCCTATTTATTCATTATTTATTCCACTTTACATACCCTTACAGAGCATTTGAGATCTCCCTTATTATGTTTTTATCCCAAGGTTATGAAGAATAAATATTTTAATAAGTTTTAATGGATGATCTTTATTTATTTTTATTATATATCATGTTATTATTTCTTATTTCAAAATATAATATGGGTATTATGTGTGTAATTTGGATTTACAAGACTAAAAAACTAAATGGTCCTTCAAGATTTGATTTCTTGTAATCATTTTAATGTAATAAAATAATTCCCCAGCTCTTGGATTATGGTTCGTGGCATTACAGTTAGTATCAAATGAAGTTTAATAATAACCTTGGAAACTAGATTTAGAAAACATATATTAGGGAGCATAACCCTATTGTAGACATTAAAGATAAGTATACAATAACATCCTAGAATTTTGGTAAGGTAGTGATTATTTGGGTATTCCTAGAAATACATCCCTATCTGGATAGTACAAGTGAACATGGTTCTAGGGAAGATGTATTGAGGAGTAACAACACTGACAAGGTGTTCCGATCCTAACTCCATGAAACCTGGAACATGACAACAGACCTTACTGCTCAAATGGTTTGATACACATGCGGGATACTGTTTGGATAGTTCATATATTATTTACCTACCATTTTTAAGAATTTAAATGTACATGAACTCAATGTAACCAAATTTATTATTAATGAAGAATTTATGTTGAGTGATACACTATATTTTAAATTCATGATTTCATGACTTAATCCCATTTATGCTATTTTTTTAGAAATTGTTCTTGTAAGGACGATTGATATTAATACTCATGGAAAATGTGCTTATTTTCCCATTGAGGAATCCAATATCGCTATTATTGGACTAAGGAAAATTATTGAAATACTAGGGAAACATAGTCATGGTATCATAAATAACCTTTCTTAGATGGATCAACCTACTCCCTGGAGATAATATCTTTTACTGGATCGATTTATAAAATTGAACCCCCATATTTTAGTGAGACTACTAATCCAATTGTAGCTCAACAATGGGTTAAGTCTTTTGAGAAGATATTTATGACCTTATAATGCAGTGAAAAGGAAATAATTACACTTTTAGTCTATTATATCCAAGGTGATGTTGATCAATGGTGGAATCTGACCCAAAATATATGGGAGAAAAAAATTAAACTCACGGAATAAAGGACCTTCAAGGATACATTCTTTGATAAATACATACCTCATGGTCAAAAAAAATTGATGAAGATAAATTTCCTTAGCATCAGTCATAAGGAAGAAGTGAGTGTTGTGGATTATGAATCTCCATATACAAGGATATCTAGGTATGATACAAATTATATACACAACATTGGGTGAAATATTGACCACTAATTTGATGGACTTACGGAAAATCTACAAAGGTCCTTTGATTGTTAGAATTTTTCAGCATATAATAAAATAGTTTTATGTTCCATCAATATTGATAAGTAATTCTTCATATCTTATGAATTCATATGAA
This sequence comes from Viscum album, assembly GCA_963277665.1. Taxonomy (NCBI): domain Eukaryota; kingdom Viridiplantae; phylum Streptophyta; class Magnoliopsida; order Santalales; family Viscaceae; genus Viscum; species Viscum album. The sequence goes on from OY728126.1 coordinate 1,106,583,742, forward strand.
ATATAGATAATAAGTGGTCTTTTGAGAACCATTAAAAATGGAATGCATTAAACAAGAAGACGATGATGAAAAAATTCCCATTATGTAATGATTGTGGGAAGAATCACCTAAAGAAATGATTTAATGGAATGTATGTTTATTATAAATGTTGAGAAAGAGGTCATCATGTTAATGAATGAAAGGGGGAGCAGGAAAACACTAATATTCAATGTTATATCTTCAAGGATGTAAGATATTATGAAAAAATTACCTAAGCATCAGGGAAATCTACCATAGAATATGATCAGGGAAAATGGAAAAGATTATGTGTTCACAACAGCAGAGGAAAAGTACCAATTGATGTTGTGGTAGGTAGATTAATAATATCTTAACATTTATCAAATTCATTATTGGATTTAGGACATCACAGTCTTTTATATCTACCGAATTTTCTAAAAAAATTAAAATTTTCTATTTTGATTTAATAAGATGGTATTTAGAAAAAAAAATATTAAGGCTTGTATCATTACAAAAAATATGTGCCATTTAGTACCAATTATGACATGTAAATGTGTTTGTGTCATGACCTTATCATCATACCAATGGTTGTATTTGACATAATCATTGGTATGAACTATCTCTCAAAATATGATGCCAAAATTTATGGAAAAAGAAATGAAATTATGATTTACGATGAAAATGATGAATTCCTCATCTTTAGATAAGATGTTTCATTGCCTAATTATTATATTGATCTACCACTATTATCCATACTAAATGAAATTCTTAGCGAAGAATAGAAGACAACAACAAATTATTAAAGATGTGGTCTTTAAATTGAGGATGTACCAATAATACAGGAGTACATTAGAATATTTCTTGAGGATTTACATGGACATCCCCTAGGGAAGGATGTTAAATTTTAAATTTATTTAATCCCAAAAGAAAGGTCGATATCAAAGACTATATAGAATGGCCACTATGTAATTAAAGAAAAAACTAAAGGATTTTTTTAATAAGGTATTTATTAGTCCTAGTGTTTCACCATGGGGTGAACATTTCCTCTGTTAATAAGAAAGATTGATCAATGTGGTTGTTTATTAATTATAGTGAAATAAAGTCCATTATAATAAACAACATGTATCATCTGCCCCACATTGATGAATTGTTTGATCAAATTCGTAGAGCCCATTATTTTTCAATGATTGATCTTTGTTCTAGGTATCATAAATTTAAATTGATTAATGAAGACATTTTGAAGATGTATTTTTGGACATGGTATGGACATTACGAATTTACGATAATGCAATTTGGACTGACTAATTCACCCCTTACTTTATAGACATAATGAATAGTGTATTCAAATAATATACTGACAAATTTTTTGTGGTATTCATTGATAATATTCTTGTTTGTTCTAAAACCTATTAGGGCCACGAAAATCACTTTTGGATAATTCATAGGACTCTTATTAGGGAAGAGTTATATGGTAAATTAAGTTCATGTGATTTATTTCTTAAAGAATTTTCTTTTCATGGCTATATTGTCTCCAAGGATGGAATATTAGTTGATAATGTAAAAGAAAAAGGTAGTCATAGAATAACCAACACTAAAAATATAACTGAGTCACGTAGTTTCAATAGTTTGGTAGGTTAATATTGACGATTAGATTATAATTTTTCTTGATTGTCTAATATCTTAGCCAATCTTACATGTAAAGGTGTTAAGTTATTCTGGAAAAAGGATTGTGAGGAATGACTGGATGAACTAAAGATAAAATTATTCAATTCTCTGATTTTGACTCTACTAAATGGTTGTGATGGGGTATTCTTATATAGTGATGCATAAAATAAGGGACTTTGTTGTTTCCAAATACAAAATTATAAAGTAATAACATACGCAGAAAGGCAGTTGAAGACTAATGAACAAAACTATCCAACCCATGATTTGGAGTTAGAAGCTATAATTATCACTTAGAAAATATAGATACAGTATCTCCATAGTGAAATGTGTGAGATATACAAGGATCATAAAATCCTGAAATACATATTATCCTGGAAAGATCACAACGTGAGACAAAGGCAACGTCTTGAGCTATAGAAATATTATGATTACTCAATACACTACCACCCAGGGAAAGCGAATAAAGTGGTTGATGCTTTGTGTAGGAATGACCATGGAGTTCTAAATCAAACAAGGATTGAGAATGATCCTTTTATTAGGGATATAGTTAATATAGATATGAGAATTTATATGGAAGGGTAGTCATAAATAATATATTTAATGATTGAAAAACACTAACTATTTGATAGGATGAATAATTATCAATATGATGATGAGAACATTCAGAATAAAATTAAAGGCCTGAATTATGGAAAATTGAAAAATATAGTTTGTGACGATAGTGTTCTAAAATTTGTAAATAAAATTTCTATTCTATATATACCTAATATAAAAATAGAATTTTTGGATGATTTTCATAGGTCAGATATCTTTTTAGACCCTCATAGAACAAAGTTGTATAGGGATTTGAAAGAAATTTTTTGATGGGATATCATAAAGTGGGAAATTGTGGATTATTTGTCCAGATGTTTGGTTTTTCAACAAGTGAAAGTTGTAAAGCCGAATTCAGAAATTGTTCTACAAACTCTTCCTAGTACTATATGAAAATGGGATGATATTACTATGGAATTTGTCACAATAATTCCAAATAATCCAATAGGGAATGATGAAATATGGGGTATCATTGTTTGACCAACCAAATATACTCATTTCCATGCTATAAGACAAGAACTACCTCCCAATTTCCTCTCGAGTCTCTACATTAATGAAGTTGTAATACTTCATGGGGAACCTCTATTAATTTTCTCCAATCGAGACCCCTGATTTACATCGAATTTTAGAAAATTCTTCAGAAGGCTCTCAACAATGAGATTCATTTGATCGTTTCCTACCATCCACAAATTGATTGAACATCTAAAAAGACTATTCAATAAATATAATACATGTCGATATCATGCTCACTCTACTTTCATGGTATTTGGTATTAGTACTTACCTTATGTGGATTTTTACTATAATAATATTTTTCAATCAAGTATTCAAATGGTGTCATATAAAGAATTATATGGAAAAATATGTCTTACTCCAATGTGGCAGGATGAGGTAGGAGAATGTAATGTAATAGGAAAATAACCAATTGAAGACACAACATTAAAGGTTATGTATATTCAATATCTTATCACGATGGTTCATATTAGGAAAATTAGTTATGTGGATAATCGGTGAAAAGATTTAGAATTCCAAGAGGGAGGTCATTTATTCCTTAATGTATCTCCATGTAAGGATTTTATCATGATCTGTAAGATGGTGAAATTGATTCCTAGGTACATTAAACCTTTCTAAATTCTAGAAAGGGTTGGAATCGTTGCTTACCGTATAGTATTTCTTCCAAATCTCTCAGAGGTACACAATATGTTCCACATATCTATGCTATGGAAGTACATTCCAACCCCAATGCATGTGATCATCTATAGTGAGAAATATTTGGAAAATGACAGTTCATATTTCGAAGATACATTCTAGATTCTTGATACTAGAGAGTAATTATTGAGGAATTGGATGACTCGCCTGGTAAAAGTTTGCTGGAGGAATCACAAAAAGAAGAAGCAACATGGGAACTAGAGGATTTAATGAAGGAGAACTACCAACATAATTTTGAAGGTAATAACCCTAAAATATCAAAGATGATATTTTTTTAGGATGGAAGAATATAGCACCCTGATACTGACCACATTTTACTTTAGATTTTGTTGATAGCTTTGCAAAACACCCATCACACGACTTCTCAAAACACTATTTAGTCATGTTTTGCAAAATAAATTAAATAATAACACTTTTTGAGAGTTTATATTGTTAATTTATATATTAAATATCCAAAATATTTTTTTTACACTAATATAATATATTTTATAGGTAGAATATAGGGACAAACCCAATATTACACCTAAAATACTATATTTTTATAAAAATATATTAACCACCTTTTAATGACACACATATTTTAAATCTGAATTTTAAAACATTTATAAATTTGAAATGATGAATTAAAATTAATTTTTGAATTTAAAGTATCCAAATCATATTTGGGTGAATTTTCGGAATTTTTTTGAGAAACTTCATTTTTTGATGAATAGTGAAAATATAGCATTTTAATTAAGAACTGCCTTTTCATTTAAATTATTATTAAAGTTAAATTATATATTAAATTTGTTTTAAGGTCCCATAAAATCAATTATACATATATTAGTACAATTTAGTACATTATAATCAATTTAACATTGAAATTGAATAAGAAAACAAAACAATTTTTTGAATATATTTCTTCTAAGACCAGTTAATTCATCATTCTGTGAGATTATAATTAATCTTAATTTTACCACTTTTGTGAATTGAATTTTTAACAACAGACAACAAAACTGTAATAAAGATTATATTTATAGTATAATAAGATAAAAGTACTTTTGTACCAAAATTATTGGTGAAAGTAATTAAACATTATCACAATTATTATGGAAAAAAATAAGGTGAATAAAACACTAAACCATTAACTTAAGTGCCCAAATAACCTATATTCTTGTAAAAAACCCATTTTACGGAAATATATAGTACATATACCTTATATTATTTAGTTTTTTTGATTTTTTATGACTTTTGATAGTGAATAACATGTATACACGTAACTTGTTTTCAAAAATTCCAAGTGAGTCCTTTTCCTTCCCTATAAAAGGACACCACCTCTCCCACTTCTTCACACCTCTCAAACCTATTATGTTTGGAAAATATATTCCCTAATAGATTTTTAAAATAATTCCCCTCAACCAAAAATCTAAAATTTGGGAAGAAATCTTTCTATGGAATTATTTTGATTTAAACCAAAAGAAGTTACCCAATTAAGAGGTAACATCCTCTCTCAAGATTTTTAGTTTTATTTACATTATCTACTCCCTATAATGTTATTATTAAATGATTACATAAAAAAAGTGTAATAAATATATAAGGATGTTTTTATTTAAAAATTTTCACCTAAATTTACAAAAAAACTCCATATAATGGGAAACAAACATATTGTTTCGGTGTACAACGAACCACTGCCTCACGAAATGATGATCGTTTATTTTTCCCTTACAACATATAATGGTGGAAATTATGATGGAAAATATTTTTATATATGTTTATATATGATATTTATAATTTCATAAATCTTATTTTTTTTATTTAAAACATGCATTTATGCTTTCCATCTTGTGTAAATACGATAATTTCATTTGAGTAGTGTTAACTACCGCCCCCTCAAAGCGATATGACTCATTCATACTATACATGAAATGAAAAAATGATGGTTATAATAGACCTATTTAACATATATAACATAGATATGATAGTGGAAATAAATATTCATGTGTATCATTTATCATTCATTCTATTAATATGACCACAGAAATGAAAATAGCAATCATGTGTACGTACAACCTACCATCTCCATGAACGATGCACTTAATTTATAATATCCAAATATAATGGACTACTATAAATACATATGTATGAATATATGATATAATATATTAATTTTTTAAATTATGGGTATGATGAAATCATTATATAATAAATAGGAACAAAAAATAACAAGTTAAAATTTACTCAAGAAAACTAGGCAATTAACACCCGAAATGGTAAAATTAACAAAAGTTATTAACAAACAGGTAATAAAATATTATCAAAAATTAATAGATGATATTATAAACATGATTATTTTTCTAGTATAACTTTTTAACATATTTTAAGATATTATATATCAGTATAAATACCACATAACAAAAGTAAGGTTAAGGTAATAGATTATTGTATTACTTTTCTTTTCATAAGGCATACACCATATACACCAAACACTTCTTTTTTATAGTGTATCTAATTCCCCTTTTATACCTTATGTCATTAATATTTTTTTATCATATTATGAAAAACATTCATTCATGGGGATTATGAATTAAATGTTTAAAGTGGTACGAGACACATTGGAATTTTTAATTATTACATTCCTAAAACATATTCTTAATGGTAATATTTGAAATATAACTTCCTTTTGTGATTGTTAACATTATCTTAGAAACAATAATAATTTTATAATAATTTTTTCCTTTGAAATAAACTTTAATATCCATAATCTCACATAATGGATATAATTATCCCCTAAATCTTGTATCATTAAAGAAATGGTGTTCACTTGACCATTATTTGATTAACTAAGAAATTATTGACAAATATGTATCTTCTATTCAATATGGATACATTTTGATAAAGAACATTGTTCATGAATATGATAAATTATTTGGTCTGGTACAACATGGTTGGTCCATGTTATATATACCCTTGATGCATCGTTAGTCTCATGAGAGGAATCATTTTCCAAAATCTGATGGATTTTTACCCAAAAATTTGTAAACCGTCTTGTGAAAGGTCTTGATGGTAAAGGTATAATGTACCTAGGAAAAATGGAATCCAATAATTAATAATTTACCTCATTTATACATAGTTATTATTCATTCATGATATTTTTCATCAACATATATATATATATTAATTTCATTTTGATGATTCAATTATTATTCATCAAGTAGATTTTCCATCGACATATCTATGGATACACATAATTATTAGTTTATTAATTTAGATGAAATGAGTTATAGTATTTTACCCTTCCATATTGATTTATATTTATCCAGATATTTGGATGTCTTGTATTATCATTTATTTATCTGGACAGGTTAATTTCTTTCTATTGATTCAATCTTAATTCCACTATACATACCCTTACTAAAAATTGGGCGCACCATTATTATGTGTCTTTCTTCAGGTTATGAAGAAGAAATATTCAAATAAGAGTTCAAGGATTCTATTTATATCTTTTTTTTATGTATCACGTTTTTATTTCCTATTTCTTAATATATTTAGGGTATCGTGTATGTAATATGACTTTCCAAGAATAATAAACTAAATGGTCCTTTGATTTTTGATTCCTTGTAATAATGCAAATGTAATAAAACAATTCATCAGATCCTAGATTCTAGGGTCGCGGTGTTAAAATATATGTTATTCATCCCAATTTTTTCAAGATGTGTCATAAATTATACCACCAATACTGGTGAACAGGTATAAAAAGGGGGATAACTGAATTTGTTTCTCAGTGCTCCACTCATCAGCATGTGAATGCAGAATACCAATGATCAGAGGGGGTTTCAAAACCATTATCTATTGTTGAGTATAAATGGGATTAAGTAATCATGGTCTCCATGATATTATTTCCTATATCACTTCAGGGAAGTTTCACTATATGGGTAATGGAATAAAGGTTGAAAAATGTCACCTATTTTCTACATATTCCATAGAATATTTCAGTGGATAAGATTTAGAGGCTCTACCTTAATTAGATAATAATCCTCCGACGGCTTCATAGGTACTACCAAGTACATCATATCTCCCCAAACCAATGTTCAGTATAAGAGTACAATATAGTTTTTGGAGGAAAATTTCTAAACATGCATCACTAACATAGAATTTTATTGAGATAAACACTTACATCTCACTAAGTACATCTATAATAACAGTTTTCAAGTGACCATAAAAATGTATCTTTATGATAACCTATATATTATTCTATTTCATTCGCCATTGTGCTATTTGAGGTAGGAGAGGTAGTGCTACTGGGTCCTCATCTTGTCCAGGATACTTTGGAGTAGGTGTTTCTTATTAGGAAGCACATTTTTATGGCTTAAACTAGATAGAAATCAGAAAACAATCATCATCATCGGCCAATATAGTTTGATGTGGGGAGTCATATTTTCTTACAATTTTTTCCTATATTTTGGCATATATGGATTCAGAACCAAAGGAAGTTATCACTAAGCTATGTTAGGACCTTTGAGATTCTAAAGAGAGTCGGACCGATATATTATAGGTTACAATTACCATAGAGGTATAAGTCCATGCATGAAATCTTCCATGTATCTCAACTACATTGAAATAATTCTAAAAATTCACATATTCTTCAACATGAGGAGGTTGATTTAGAGGTATATGCATCCTTGGAGTATAATATTATTTGTGTTTTTTTTCATGAAACAATTGTTCTCCACACCCAGCTAGTTCCTATAATATGTGTGATATAGAAATAAGACCATGTACATGATGATACTTGGGGGTCGGAGGTCGGTGTTTGTTTCTGGTAACCAAATTTATTCTTAGATGATGACTTACCACCATTAAAAGGTAAATTCATGGATGAATTTGTTTAAGGGGAATATTATAAGAACTCATATTTTCTATGAGGTATGAAACCTTTTTATTTACATTTAATTCTTAAATTTTATCTTAATGACAGTGCCTAGTGGGTTTATGGATGTTACGGGGGGCCTGAGGCTTTTACAGAGCTCAAATAATGATATTTTGGAAGAGGTAGAGGGACCATATAGTAAATAGAAACTGTAAAACCCTTTCTATAATAATGAGATCAAACTATCTGTGGGGATCCAGAGTTCTTTATAGGGACACATAGTTTGATGAAATCATTCAACCCAAGATACACTCTGGTAAAAAAAATTTAGACTTTTTAATAGAGGGAAAACACATGGTTGGTGCACACTTTTTCAAACCATACACCATGACCATGTGAGATGATGTTTCCGGAATTGATCCTTGAATGGTTGGAACATGGTTTTTCGAACCATGTGTTCAAACCATGACACCCTTTAAGGATGTTTAAAAGACTATTTTTTCATTAATAACCTTATAACACTCAACAACTATTTTTTTATTCTCTAGTGGAAAAAATCTCTTCCCATTTTAGAGCTCCCTCATGCCAAAAACCTAGGATATTGATGATCATATTTTTCTGGGCTCTAATTTGAATTCCAAAAATCTAATAGAATGCATGCCTGTAAGATATTTATTCCTCTTGATTTTTTTAAAAAAAAATTCCACTTGAAAACATTATTTTGGTGCAAGATCATATACCCTATTTTCAGGGTTCTTATCTCTTTGCCCAATTTCTTTTCTTTGAGCTGGGATTAGAGTCTAATAATCGATGAGGAGTCGACTACCAAGATTAGGTCAGTTGTCTCATGATTTTCTTTTAATGTCTTAGTGTTTGTATATATTCCATTTTTTCATGCTTCATAGTCTCTAAGTGACACTTATTAAATGGGATGGATTTTAAATTTAATGGGTAAGATTAACCTATACAAATCATGAGACTTGTTTATGTATGATTAAAGGTTAGAGACTTCATATTCAAACCACCCCTTGGGTATATTGTTAAATTACATTAAAACACTATGGATAGCCTTTGTATTTGATTATCCATTGTTTTATATTCTTTACCCATTTCCATGGGATGGTAATTAAAATGATTCTGATATATTTAAATTGAATAATGGGGGAATGAAATATCATGTCCCCATGCCCCAGTATTTTTTACTTTATCTCCTAGTATTGTGTTTTATTTTATATTTGAAATGGTTATTTATAATGAATTGGATGATTTGTGTGATGCAAGTCCTTCTAAGGCTATGTTATTAAATAATTTTTTATGTTAGGGTTTTTATTTTGATTATAAAAGTGATATAAAATTTAATAGAAGGTGAACTAAATGGTATGGTTAGTATTTAGGCCTATGAACATTCTTATCTCTACAACAAGAGTAAGGGGTGGGTTATATCATAGTATTTATATAGATAAAATATTTGAGGTTGAATAAATAAAATATTATAATGAGGTGATTATTTTTTCCTTAGGTGACACATGGGTTCTCATATGAACTCGGTGGATAAAATAATTTAAAATATGGCTTGTCTATGACCTATTGATACTTGAACTCCTTTATAGAATAACGAGGACAGACTGAGGGGAAAGACTCTTGTTATTCCATGAGTGATACATGAACTCCCATTGTAGACTACCAAGGACATAATTAGGGTAATATTAATATATATTCCATGAGTGACACTTAGGATCCCTTTATATACCACTAATGACAAACTTAGAGGGCAATGAAATTATTCTATACCAATAGTGATATTAATATTCTTATGAGGGATTCGTAAGATGATATTGAAATGTGTTTGGTTCATATATACCTTCAGAGATACCTAGGATCCAAATTTGGAATTCCAGGGATGGTCTCAAGTTCCTTTGAATTGTTAAATAAAGTGATTATATGTTTCATCTACCAAGACAAATAATAAGATTAGATTCAATAAGAGACTCGCATTTTCAGGTTAGAATTATTATGCATGTCATGCTTAAATATGATTAATAGGAGACACTTGGTCTATGATCCTGGTCATGATATAGAATTATTAATTAATTCGTGACTGAAATATTACTTCTAGATAGTTTGGATTAGGCCGAAGTAGGTGGTGGAGAAAGATTACTGAATGGGATCCCAGACCTTCGTGGGTTATTATCACCTCGCTTTATATAGAGATTTATTATTACCTACACATTTTTTATCATATATTCATGAATTATGTGGTATTAGGCACTTTTTGTGGTGTCCTATTGATTTTATCTCACACCCTAATCAGGCCACTGTATAGAACAAAAAAATAATCCATGTCTGTAGGTCAGGATTGGGGAAAGCACCTAAATGTCAATGATTGATTTATTTTAGCATGGGTTCATAGGAGCACAGGACCAAGATATAGATCCTGATTCTATATGGGTTTTTTGGTATTTTTGGGTCTTTTGGTATAAAATTAGGTGTGTGTACCTTCTTTCATGTATTCTTATAATTTATTTTTGTATAGAATGTTTTGATCATCATTTTTTATATGATATTGATGGATTTGGTTACTTGGTTATTTATATGGTGGAAATTTACTATTCTATTTTAATTTTATCTATTATGATATTGATATTGATTTATATGATTATACCATTATGTTATACCCCAATAATGAGGGTATAATCTCCCCACTATTCCACAATTGAACCTCACTCCTTATTGGCTACCTATGGCATATGGGGAGGTGCACATGAGGTCATGTGTCTGACCAAGTTTAGTTATTTTTTGAGTGATATAGGTCTGAGATATCACACCATCGATATTCAGAAATCTGAGTGTTGTTCGGTAAATCAAACTCTAGAAATACCATCTAAAACCAACCTCTATATGGAACCCTAATCTTATAGAATTTTTAATATCAATATGCCTAGATAACTCCCCAGAAATTATTTCATAGTGCAGCATAAAATGTGTGATCCTTTTCTCCTACTACATTCCATCATGGTTATGATCCGTCAAGGATCCATCTATGTTTCAATACACTAGTGAAAAAACCCTTTTCTTGTTGCTTGTTTTTTCTTTACACGTCGGTTATAAGAAGCCACTATTAATGGAGATGTAGTAAATATGTTTTTAACATCACATAAAAAATGGATGTTGTAAAATAAATATTAAATTGATTTATCACATCTTTTTTCTAATAAATGATGTGATAAACCCATTCAGGTCGGTTTTCCACATTGGTTATTCAATAACCAACTTGAAAAACAATATCTGAAATGGTTATTCTCGTCGGTTATAGAAAAACTAATGTGAAAGAATATTTTACTAATATAATTTCCATGTTAGTTATAAAATAATAGATGTGATAAAGAGTTTTTCACGTTGGTTGTTAAAAACCCGACATGGAAAAACGAAATGAAAAGATTTTTTCAAGTTGGGTGTTCTATAATTGACATGAAAAACAATTATTTTCATTGATTATAGAAAAACAGATGTCTAATACCATAAATAGTGGATTTATCATGTCAATTATAAATTAACATAAGTTAATTTTTTTAAATGATTTGTTTTAAACCCTCCTCTCCCCTCCACTTTCATCCAAAACCACAAACAAGGAAGAAGCGGTAGTATCAAAATAGCTACCCAATTAAAATTACAACATTTAAAATTACAATATATACTTCAAACAAAATATATTCTAACCAAAACTATAAAATGATTTTCCCGTTCAACTTCTAAGGATTTGATATCCTTTGAACTATAAGGTTGAGGGTTACCAAAAATATAAATTTTATAAGAAATGAATTTAACATATATTATGAATAAAATGAATAAAGTAGTAAGGAAATGTTTATAAAGAAATAAAACTTCATAAAACCTCATAACTATCCTAGTTGGAATTATTTCATACATAAATCTCAACCCAAAATATCTGTATTGTTTTATGAATTCTTTTCTCTGATAATTATATTTAATTGAGTTTGTTAATTCAAAAAATATATGAAGTAATATATGAAAAATTTACTAATTATAAATAAAAATTTACCTTTAGTTCTGTATAATCGATCTTAGTGTGCCTTTTCTTTGGGTTTTTTCAATATAAATCCCATCATCTCTTTTAAAATAATATGAATAAAATAAATTTAAAAATCATTATAATATTGAAAAGTATTATGAAATTAAAACTTATGGTTCCTATACATTATTATACTTTTCTAGAACTTTGCCATGAATAGAGCATGACCTCTAATGTGGTTTCTTCCATGGACATGAAACAAATAGCTTCCAATGTACCATTATAAGGCCCCAACCTTAAACCTTACTTAATCTTGAGTTATTACAAGATTACACATTGAGGATCTTTTCAGGTTTAGAGTTTTAGAGAATTAGATCATGAAACTTGCATTACATTCCACATTTAAACAAATTGGTCACATAAAAGACAATATTCATTCTTCCCATCAACGGAAACATATTTAAAATAAAACACAGATTCTTTCTTGACACATCCTTGACACTATCATCACATCATGTACCTTTCCCTTGACCTGTGAAAAAAATTTCAAAAACTTGGGATGAGCATAAAAATCTCATTAAGGGTTATAAAAATATGGAAAGGAAACATGAGTTCATATATACATAAGAATGAAATCATACTTTACCCATAAAACATAGGAACTTTAACATACCTCATCAAACCATGAATAAATCATAGAAATCATAAGACATAAAGGTAGCTTGAGGTATTCATAACATTCTTACGTAGGGAGTAACCCTCTTGGTTATGTTTGGAATACCCATCACAGTATATTCCCTAAATCTCTTCGGAGAAACCTCAATGTTTCACTCCTTTGCGTTACCCAATGCATTGGAGAGCTATATCGGGCTCAACCGCCCTTGTTTAATCACTGAACCACTCGTTTTCATAACAATGGCCAAGAACCATAACATAAACGTACCACATAAAACATGCATAAAGGAAACATAACATTTCCACATTTCAATCACAATATAACATTTTGGTATATTGAAATAATGAATCCGTTCAAAAAGAAACAATTTCTAAAACCATTTAAAACTTTTAATAAAGAGATTTTTTAATCAAAGTGTCCCATACCACCTTGAAGCTTTTAACATTTTCAACCATTAATATCCATATAAATAAATCCTTAAAACCATTTTGAAAACATGGATATTAATAAAAAAAAATCATTAAAACATTTAAAGTGATATTTTGGTTAAAGGGTTTTTACCAAAATTAGAGACACTTGAATACAATAATTGAGGAATAACATTTAATAATAACTTTATAATATCATGATAATAAATGGATTCATGATATAATATTCCAAAGGACAGTATATACACCATATAAGAGTGAATTGGTGCATATCAACAACGAAGTATCAATAGAGATGTAAAATGCGATGAAATCCCTCATAAAGAAGGTATCCTTAAATTAAGGATAAATCAACCTCAAAATTATGTGTGACAAATATAAATACACCCAATATAATTGGATATTAAATATAAAACAATAAAAGTTCATTCACACATATTCAAATGATGACATATTCAATAACAACATGTTGAACCCAAAGAAATCGAAATTGGGTTAAAAAATTCCCTTGGTAAAATTCGACAGCCTAACGGCGTCACATCAAAAATTCAGAAAATGAGTTGATGGGAGATAAAAAGGGAATATCATAACTTGGACATAAAATTTACATCAATCAGGATATATAAGAACATATCCCAACATAATAGTATGTGAATTAAAAGACATAACAAACGAAGTCTTTTAAAAAGAGGAGGGTGAAAGGTTCCCATACCGACTTGGGTAACTTTCGAAAAGTACACCTCATTGAAGAAGTGTCATACAATGAATATGTAAATACCCATAAATGGAATTATATTACAAAACGAGTGTAATAATGGGTAGTACATAAACCACTCAAAGGAAATTGTGGCAAATGTATCATAAATCTCACGGGAATAAAAGTGAGATGAAAAATCTCTTACGAAAACTCGGTAGCCTAACAGCGCCACTTAAGACTTCCAAAATGGATTGATGAGAGATAATAGGGTCTCTCATCATATAAAAATTACAGTAAGAGTAATATAAAAGAACATCCCAATAACAATAAAGTTGAGCTTTAAAAGGAATGACATAAAAGAGTGTACTTAAAAAGAAAGGGAGGAGTAGGATCCCTTACCTCGGGTCCGACTTGACTCAATCGTTCTTTAATCTCCTGAATAATAAACTTTAGTTAATATCTACTTGCTTAAGAACCTTTTTCAAGTTCATTATTCCTTTTATACCATGTTATGAACATCATGTAATCATTTAAGTTTATAATGTTCATTTTGTCGGCATTTGGTTCTTAAGTCAAAAATAGACTTCTTACACTAACATGTTGTTAATTTTGTCAAAGTTTCATTATATCCAGAATGATATTAATGATTTGGATAACATATATATCATATATATTTATCATATACATGTATTTATAATATTACATCACATTTAGAGGTAAGAAATGAAATGCACCGTTCATGGAGACGGTAAGCCGTACGTAAGCATGAACGCTACTTCCATTTCTATTTCGTATTTTCTGGAATTGAATCATAATGATATAAGAGTATATTATAATTCCAGTATAATAACATATATAATATCATTAACTTTATCCTTTACACATCCAACATATGGTATTAACGAATCAAATCACTTTCAGGGGCGGTAGTCCGCACTTCCTAAAATGAAGATATCATGTTTACCCATAATGGAAACAATAATGGTATGCCATAAATGAAAAATATAGAAGCTTAAGGAAAGAATAAACATATTATATATTATATATAAAAATAGTTACATCATAATGGCCACCTTTTAAGGTGTTAAATGAGTATTGAACAATCATCGTTTCGGGAGGCAGAATTTCGCCAGCCACGGAAACTGTATGTTCTTTAACCATTTGATGTAGTTGTGTGAGACTTTAGCTCGAATAAATCTTATAACAATATCCTAGTATATTGAATATACTGGTGTTGTTACAAAAGAAGAAAATAAAAATAGTTTAGGGGGTTGGAGAAGCAAAATAAAAAAAATGAACATGAGAGAATGAATTACCTTTAAAAGTGTAACTCCTTGTGATTTGAGCCTAAAGGATTCAATTGAAAGGATTATTCACAAAGGGAATACTCTAGGATGAGGAGAGGGATGTGGAGAGAGTAAATGGGCAGGTTATGGCCGAGCCAAAGGCTTGAGGAGTGTCCTAAATGAGGTAGAGGTGGGGGCCTTTTATAAGAGGAGAGGAGGGGCACTTTTGGAAATCATGAAACTATTATTTTATTTTAAAAAGTGTTTCGAATTCCTAAGGTCCCACAATAATATATTTCTAAGATAAGATGATAAGGCTTCGAAATATTCCCATCCAATAGTTTTTGGACAATTGTAGGTCTTAGATTTTATATTATCGTTTCATTTTATTTAAACTTTTCATTAATGAGGTCATCGTTGCATCATCATGATGTCATAAATAATTTAATTTATTTAAAGTCTAAAAATTATAAAAAAATACTATGATGTAGGAAATCTTTTTAGATTTCCAATTAATATTTATAATAAAAAATCTGTTCTTTATAACCCCATGTAAAAATTGTTTTCGTAAAACATATTATGTTTGTGTCATTTTTACTTTTACATTAAATAAAAAGTTATTTATGTCATTTCCCAAACAAAGTGGATCCATGGGGTCCCCAAGTTGACCCATGGCTTTTCGTGGTCGGCCATGACACAACCAATTAGGTTAGGACAAGTGTCATGGTGTTTTCACATTTTTATAATATCATTTTTACCTTAAATTACACTAATTACCTCTAATCGCGATTAATGAAAAAAAGTTACTATTCACCAAAAAATTATTTTCAACCCATTGAACTACATTTTACATACTAATGACAAACATGTATGTTGGATTTTCAAAATTCAATAAACATTAGTGGTAAAATTTCATTTAACTGAAAAATCAGTTTGCTTGATTACCACTTAGTGGTTTTACTATTCATCAAAAATTGGAGTTTTTCAGAAAATTACCAAACATTCACCCTAAGCTATATTTGATATTCCAAATTCAAAAATGAAGTCTATTTTACAAAATTCAAAACATATAAGTCACATTAATTAATTTAATAATTAATTCACGCTGTCAGAGCAAATAGCGTGTTTTTATAAAACAATAAGTATCAAAAGATTGACACCAGTTTATGTCTAGTTTCAAAGTGAAATTGATTCCAATGACCACCATTGGATTAAATGGTAAAAATATATTCAGATTACACATTAAGACCAATTAAAAATATAATCTAATCATATAAATAAATTATATTAAAAAGAGGTTTTGAATTTAAAAAAAAACATTTTACACTATTCATTAAAAAAATGAACTTTATCAGAAAGATACCAAAAATTTACACAAAGTAAATTTTGATGTCCCAATTCATAAGAAGAGTTTTATTTGGTCTAATAGAATGTATAAGAGTGAACAAAACTATATTTAATGACGGTTCACCATCAAAAGGCGATAAGTGAACCTTTAGTGAGAACTAGGGCATATTCGCCTAAAATTGAATTCTTTCTGTATTTTAAGCCTTTATCTTTTATTGGATAAATTTAAAAACATTTAAAAACATATATAATCATATTTTAGTTATTTCTATCCATTCTCTCCAATACAACAGCTACATGTTAAGTACCATTTAAAATAATATTATTTTATTATTAGAGTGCAATGTAAGATTCTCAAGAAACTCGTTGTTGCATGTTGGGTACGCCATCGAGCATAGAGTCCCCTTTAAAGTCATATTAATATTTTATTCACAAATATGGATAAATATGAAAATTTCATATTCTTTATTTACCTAGGGTGTTACACCCATGATATAAAATAAAATTTAATGTTTGCTAAAATTGTGATAAAATATAAATAAATCTTTGTGAGATATATGTTTTATACTCTTAGATATAAGGAAAATTCCAACACTGAATAATTATATTCTTGTTAAATCTTTCAGAAATATAAACTATTATTTCTTCTTCATTCATTGTTTGCACTGAAGGTGAAATAAACTACCAATCCATAAATCAATATACTACTATCTACAAATGATCCTTATATATTTTATAAATATACCTAATAAAAAAATATAAGAATTAATTTTAAATAAATTAAATGTGTGAAAAGATTTATTTTGAGACTTACATGAAAAAAAACAAGAATATTATTGATTCCCAATAGATATCCAACTATAAGCACCATGATATCATTTTTCAAAATCCCCACATTCATTTCATGACGACATACATCAGCTTCAATCTAAATATCAAAAAACTCCAACAAAAAAGCTGAAAATGCTAAAAATATACCAAGACTACTATATTTTTTATCTGAAGTCATACTATTCTATATTTGTTGTTGTCTTTATAGTGTATATTTAACCTTAAATTATTATTATTATAAAAAATAGATAAGTATATAAATTTTAAAATTATAAAAACTATTTAATAGATAAATTAAATAAAAGAAAAAATATATACATAACTCTATAGTAATATTTTGTAGAATTCTAGATGGACAAACTAGAAAGTAGCTGATACTTTGTCAAACTGTAGTCACCTCATCCTTGGGTAATGATACTCTACTCGATATATATATATATATATAATATCTCATAATGAAACCCAATGATATTTAATCTTTATTTGATGATAATGAATGGTATATTCGATATAAAATATCATCCCATATACAAAAATATGATAATGAGGATAAGAAATATATAACTCGGTAATTGGGAAGATGTAGAGGAGGGGGTGTAAGATTAGGATAAGGGGTAACGTTTATAAGGGTAGGTGTAGGAGAGGGAGTTGTTGGCGGAGTCAAAGGAGTTGAATTTGTCATCTAAAACCATATTTGAATGTCTAAAAACATGTACTGTACCGAAACTCTAATCTTATCCTCCATTATCACATTAATATTATGGAATTTATCCTCCAAAGATTCTATTTTTTATAACAACCCACCATTAAAGATGCTAAAGATTTCTGAAATTAATTTCTCACCGATACACCTATCGGGTACCCTAATACCTGACCTTTGTTTTTAGGCTTTCCCAATGCTAAAGATAAAATATACGGCCTGCACTCAGATACAAAGACCCCCGGTGTTCTCTTCTCCTCAAGAGAATCCTCAAGAAATTATTTGTAAGATTCTATGATAATTAAAAATATAAAAATAATTGAATTAATTTAAATAAATAATTAAATAATGTTACAATCCACTCATCTACAAAGCTTAAATATTTGTAAGATGTTATTATTTTTTCTCATCCGAGCTCTCTTTAATTTTTCATTTCTAGCTGGGGGGAATTAAGGGTAAACCTCTCGAGAGCTTAAAGAGAAAAATATCATTTTTTTTAATTTTTAGCCATCATTTTTTACTCCAATAGCATACCCCCCCCCCACCCCCGAGATAAATTATTAGGATATACATTTCTATATTGGCTATCCTTATGAGATCTCTTTGATTACTATAAATTTAGAATAAGAAATCATAAATATAAAAATCTAAAATTTTGCAATTCCCATACAAAAAAATATTTGTTTCTTCTACTTTCAAAAAATTACTTGTAGGTTTCTTCATCTATAAAAGGATATATATCACATGGTTTATGATGTTTCCTATGGAAAAAATGAAATCAGATGCGAGGGTTGATTTTAAATCCCTATATCTCTATGAATCTATTGATAAGCACTTCCTCTTGACTCCTCTAATGTAAAATATATCATATGTCATCTGATAATATTGGAGAAAACATATATTATTATAAAAATTTCATGATTAGTAAAACAATAACAAAAATAATTACCAAAATGGTCCACCACAACGGAGATAGTGTCACTTTTTTAACACTTCTCCGATCATCAACCAAATACCAACATTTATTTTTTCCTAAACTGATATAAAACTCTTGAGTTATTTTGAATTATGACCTCTTGGAATATCATTATCATCAAATTCTACCAGTATCCTATGGTCATGACTATGTGTAATTGATAATTTTGGTATAAATGTTCTTCCATATTTACCAACCCTCGAACCCTTCTTTGGCTATATAAGAGTATATAAATCTGGTAAAGAAGGGTGGGGATTATCAAGAATAGAATGTGAACATTCCTCCCTAGTGGTATAAGTACACTTATCTCTAGAAGCATGTGGTAGATCAGTTGATTGATATGTCATTATCCTAAAAATAAATGCAATAAACAACTCGTACACAAGTATAAAAATTTAACTATTACAATATTAATTTAATTAAAAAATGAAATATTTCAAAACAAATAAGTAAACAAAATTAAACTGAACACATTATTATTCATATTTTTTATGATTAATAAAAATTCAAACAATATTAATGATATATGAAATTTCATGTAAATTAATGAAAACAAATCCAAAAATGGCATGGGGATAATAAAAATGGTCCAACCTAGTAAATCATTTTTTACATAAAAAAAGAATATTCTTTTAATATAGTCTTATAAAACATTTATTTAACATATTAGACTTTAAATAATTTTATATCATCAAAATCAATAAATAGATAAGTTACATAAGTGTAAACACTGTAATGTAAAAGGAGATAAACTAATACAAACATACATTTTAAATAATTAGTTTTTATATGTGTTTTAGTAAGGAAAATAAAAGTAACATATCTAACATTTTATGATATTTATAAAAGTAAATGATAAATAAAAATATATTACCTGCACAATTAGAAATGTACTAATGGATTTTTTTCCCAATTTGCTTTTTCATGATCATTTCCAACACCAAAAGTCATTTTTCTGATGTTCTCATCATTATTATCTATTAATCATTCCATGGAAGTAGGAATATCACATAAATCAGCATATTCTGTAAGTTTATCAATACCAACATATTGTTTTTTCCTTATAAAACAATAGACCACTGCATATCAGATTGATCAAGAACATAGTTGTTCCATGTGTCTCCATTATCAAAGGATCAATTTTGTATTTCAATAGATTCATATTAACAGGTTACATTCCAAGATCATCATGTATGAAACTACATTTTTTGATAAACAAATAGAAATTAAACTCTACAACTTAAAATTTAATATAATCAACCTCCCTTATTTATTCAATGAATCCATAATATGAACTTGATGTGTAAATTGGGGTTTTTTATTTAGAACATGAAAATGAATTGCTTCTATGAACACCAATATACTACTATTCTAAACTTCTCTTCTATTGTCATGGTCTTTCTTATGAAATGTATATCTATTAATTTCATACTCAGACTATGTTATAAAATTTAAACATAGACAACCAATTAACCATTTTAATGTTTATAATGCATTTGATATACCAAAAAAGAACTTTAAACCATGGAAAATAAGTTTTGTTATACTCATTCAAAATCCTAAAATCTTTCTTCTTTGGATAAAAAAGTTTCAAAAAAATTAATATGAAATGTTATACATGCTTGATCATTATAATTGTTATTCAGTATGTAAAAATGTAAATTTTTAATCTATTTACCAGACAATGATTTCAATTTCAATCCAGGGATCCCCTTTCCCTGATAATTAACTCATTATTCATCATATAGAGGCAAACCAATCTGCTCCACCATAGACAAGTAGCTTCTCCAAAACTACACAACCTCCAAATAAATATACTTTTCAATAATGGAGGATTCAGGTCGATTTGGATTTTTAACATACCCCTTCAATATCTTCATGTAACATTCAAAAGGATAATCCAACATAGATATAAAGGTTTACTAGGCATTATTTTTTTATCCAAATGAAACATTAAATGTACCATTATATCAAATACAGATGGGGTAAAATGAATTTCCAATTGAAAAATTATATAAATTGATTTATTTTTATAAAAAATACAAAGCATTCATATCCATAACCATAATAAAAATTGAAATAAAAAAATAAAGCACATTTATAATAGTCATTAGGACATTGATGGAAAATATTCAATGAAATACAACCTGTATAAGTTGTTTCGTCAAGATGTGAAAATCATCATATTTCATACTTATCCACTTCAAATCCTTTAATGATGCATTTTTTTTACATTGGAATAATAACCCTATGACATTTTGATATCCAGAAGACACTAAAAAAGATAATTTTCCTCTTCTTCAATAATGTATGAAAACCCAGGGGAAGAAATGTTCACCTTACATCAGAAGTGAGAGATAACTCCAAATGTATTCTCATTACAGTAATTCCAATATTGGATTCAACCCATCTTTAGTCTTACTTTAATATCTAACAATGTTCTAATCAAGATTTCATAGATATTCTTCTCTGTGTGCATGAAATCAATATTATGTTTCACCTCGTTATATCTACAAAATGGAAGAACTAAAATTATTGAACATTACTTACACATATTTCTTCCATTACCAGATTTATGTGTCTTTCAAAATATAACATTAAGGTTTTATACCATCTCAAAATAAAAATCATTGAATACTTGTTTTGGTGGAATATAATATTCTTGTATGCCATTGAATTACATTTTTAATCTTACATATGAGTGACACATAGACAAAAACTTTCAATGAACCATGTATATTATTTTTTCCCATGATGCAGTTGATAATATGTAGTATGTTATTCGCAAATTTTACATGCTTTATGCCCCTTAACATTGTATCCAAACAAATTTCCATATGTGGTGAATTAATTAATAGTGAACATAATCATTATATGCAGTTAAAAATATACCATTTTATAAGAATCATAAACCTTAATACCATCCTGCCATAATATTTTAAAATAATAAATTAATGGAGACAAAAAAAACACCAATATCATTTCCATTTTGTTTTGGTCCAGAGATCATTAAAATGAACATGACATATTTCCACTTCATAAAACAATATAGAGAAAATTTGTAACTTCCAATAAAATAGGACTTTAACAATGTGTGCTAATTAGGATTTGATATGGATTCATTCCATATGTGCATAGTCTAAGTCTATTATTTCTAAATCTATTTATTAATATAGAAAATGTGGATCAATTTTCTTCCATTACGGACAATCAGTTGGATGCCATAATTTTCCATTAAATATACGCTAACATGCATTCCATATTAACCATTTTAGATTACGTGAATTTTAAAATAAATGCTTCTAATGAGAAATTCTAGGAAGATACGAAAATTCCTTGGTATGAGTCTCTATAACTGCTAAATGAACTTATATTTTTCCTTTTAACATATACTGTGAAATCCCACATTTAAGTCACATTGAAATAAATTAATATTCATTCTTATATAGCACATAGTCATTCTGGTAGGAATGTATTGTATGTACCCTAATCCAATTAGGCATAGTA
Organism: Viscum album; assembly: GCA_963277665.1. Lineage (NCBI taxonomy): Eukaryota > Viridiplantae > Streptophyta > Magnoliopsida > Santalales > Viscaceae > Viscum > Viscum album. Next base: position 1,106,606,527 of record OY728126.1, read on the forward strand.
TTTTTTACATATAATGTGAATCAGGAAGATCATTATCTTTAGTAAGGATATCTTTCAACAATTATAGTGAATCAGTTAATTTTTTTTCACTCCAATCATGTTTCCACTTCAAGTTAATCAATCTTAACAATGATGGTAAAACATAAAATTTAATAAAACCATGATACAATTGTTTTTCAGAATCACCATATAGATGCTTAATTGTGGGTTCATTCTCAATTGCCTCTTCTTCAATATCATGAATCATTTCTTCAATTTCGTTAGATTTATCATCTTACAAAGAATCATCATCAATATATCGCAAATTAATCCTAGTTTTACCATGCCAAATCAGAGGTTTGTAACTCTGATTAAAACCATGAAAAATTAAATGATTTTTGATATCTTCACTTTTCAACATATTCATATTTAAACATTTAATTCATGGAATAAAAAATATGTCATTGTTTGGAACTTTTTTTTTAGAAAATTCCAAAGAATCATTAACACCTTCCTCATATTCATCACCTATTCAAATTTCCATAATCCAACTTTGACTCATTATAATATACAAAAAATAATAAAATAGTGTCAAAATAATATAATAGTTATAAAATTGAGAAAAAATCAATCAAGTCAAACACAGTTTAAATTTATATCAAAAATGTAAAAATTTGAAAGTTAAAAAACATTGAAATTAAAATAAATATAAGAACATTTGAAAAGTATAATTATAAATTCTATAAATTAATCGAATATTTGATAAAATATAATTTATAAATAAAAAATCTACACCCTTTTCATTTCTAATCCCAAATACGGCTACATAATATTAATATTCTAAAATCATCATTAACTTCAAATTACTTTTTAAAAAAATGTCACAACATTTTTTTTTAAATAATTTTTTTAAAAAAAACAAATCATTTTACATTATAATTTAACATAAAATATCCACATTGTTTAACTTTAGAAAAAGGTAACTATTTAAAAATATTCATCACATTTTAAATAAAAAACACATATTTAAATAAAATATATAACGAATTAGTTCTTGAAAGTGAATAATTTTTTTCACTTACCAAAACATTTTAAACAATAAAAACATCATATCATCATGGATAAAAAAAATTATTACCCATTATTGTGAATAATTTTTAAAATCCAAATACATATTTCTCAACGTAACAAACCATATTATTATATATTATACTATACTGAACAGAAATAATGTAAGATGCTATGTAATAAGAAACTAAATATATGGAGGGTAACCTACTCAAGAATTCACAAAATATAAATATTCTATAATATAATACTAAATAAGATGTAAACCACTAATCATAATATAGAAAATTATCAGAGTGATTGTAATTAATTATATAACATATGTTAACATTTTTAGGAATATTATGTTTACTTAATGATTTGTTATTTAATAAATCATGCACATTTATATATAATAGTAATTATAGAAATGGAATGTAGAAATCCTAATACTCCAGTAAACATATAATGTATGAATAGTCACCTTGAAGATGAAAGGAATGAGAAGTGATCAAATATATATAACATAATACAATCAATTAGTCGTTATAGCACACAATAAATTTTTATCATTATTCATTTATTAAGGGAACACATGTGGAGAATCAATAGAGGGTATCTACTTTGGGCCATTACCATGTAATTACACAGCATCGATCGAGTTAGAATGATCAATATCCTCAATGAAGAAATATCTAAAGATCAAGGAAACCTTTCTTCTTGTACTTAAATTAATTATAAAATTGACATGAAAATACTAAGTATAGAATAGTAATGAAAAAATAGAATATCAATAATTAGTAACAGGAAAGAAACATATCCATTCATTTTCAATGAAACTATAATTAAAGAAAATAGGTTATCAGTGGTAATAAACAAGATACTATAATCTGATAATGAAATATCGGTCCACATTAATCTAGATTTCTTTCACCCAATTCAATAACTCCCAAATGATTCAGAATGAGAATTCAAAAAATAATTATTCATGAAATTACTCAAGAAATTAATGTACAATAATTTCTTGATCAGGATCATGATGAAACATAAACAATTCCAAATAGATATCATGACTACACACCTTCAGGCGAGATAGTTGTAGACGAACATATATCAATTCGAATGAATAATGATGGTGCCAAAGAAATATGAGGGTATATGAGTATGGTAACGTGGGAATGGACTCCATCAAATCAAACAAACAAGGGTTAGGGATTCAGTACCATGGAATGACCAAAAATTGATAAACGACTATGTGTGAGTCTTAGTAGTGAGATGACTAAATCTATCTTCAATGCGCAACGATGAGGTCTATGAATATTGATTTTGTACTAAGATCATTATAATGGATTTAATTCTTCTATATTGAAGAAATGACCACGTTAGAGATTCTTCATGAGATAAATGAACTCTTTTAAAAAGAGAATGAAAGACCGTGAAATTATTCCATTTCCAATTCATAAAATATAAAATGGTTTATAATGTTTGTTATTTAATAACTGAAATTTTAATGATAAAAATAAACGTTTTAAAAAATTAGTTGCTTAATAACTAGTGTTATAAAGTCATCCACATTGATTTTTCATGTTGGTTATTTGTTAACTGAAGTGAAAAATCAACTTATAACATCGTTTTTAAATAACCAACGTTAAAGACAAGAAAATGGGTTTTTAAAATCAGTTATATAAAAAATGATGTGAATAACCTGTAAAAATGTCTTTTCCACACCGGTTATTATGTAACAGATGTGAAAAATAAAATTTTAATTATTTTCTTGTTAGTTCTAAATATCCATCCTTAAAAGGGACGTGTTAAAATTGTTTTTTACTAGTGATAATTCCTTATGATACTCTTACAATTTTTTAAAATTCTTTTCCAATAATTTAAAATCAAATAATGTTTTTATCATCACCATTTTACAAATAAATAGAACCTATACATGGTGTTTACCCTCTTCTTGAATTTGAATTATTCATGTTATATTTCTTAAAAGACTTTATAGATGAGAGAAAAAACATTCTTTCTACCATGAGACATAGATTACATCCATAATACACTTCCCCAAATGAAATTTAAAATACAAAAAACTAAAGATAATTCACATGCCAACACTAGACCCAAACATGTACCACCATTTCTAGAACCCACCAATTGGAAGTACCATCAAGAAGACTATTAATGTAATAAATTTTCATGGATCCACCACATGATTTTAGCATTATCAATAGAGTTTTAACATATGATATGTGATATCTTATGATGATCTCATTTTACTCACCTCAAGAATACTAGAAAAAAACCAACATATGTTATGAAAACCCCATTTTCCTTCTAAGCCTCTCACCTATCAGGCTATCCTATATCCCCTATCAATTAACTATGGTTCACTATGATGAAGGTGTTTAAACTCATTAGTTTTTTTCTTTGAGTAAATCAACACTTGCACTGATGTGGTTCTTTTTGGGTGATTATATGTTGTAAAATTGTCCTATAAGGAAAAATAACCAAAAGTTTGCAAATACTAATTCATTCGTGTCACCCCCTTTTAGAGAAATAATTCCTCCCACTACTACTAAACACTCTAACGTTTGATTTCCTTCTAGTGACCAAGGGCTTTCACCCTCCTTCCACTTAACTATGTGATTTCGATGCCCGTTCCAAATCTCCCATATTATGGAAGTAAGATTATCTAGAATTCAATAAAACTTTAAAATGTATTCTTTGAGAAATAAAGATATGTTTTCACACTTTTTATAATCATGATCCCACCATGTGAATCCCAAGACTTCTAAAAATCCCCAATAATTTCACATTAGATCATCAATGTTATCTTTTGATGGACTTGGACTATGTCACACTCCTTGATTCAATTCGTTGTTTGGATGGAACCACCACTTATCTAATGATCTCAAGGTATCTATAACACCCTTAAAAAAATTAGGTCATGTAAACCCTAGAGTCAACAAACCTGACTCAAGTGGGCTGATGAAAAATTAGTTACTTAGACCACCACCCCCCTTCAGCTACAAAACCTATCGAACCTTTTGAATATACATCCTTGAAGATTTTTTTTAAACTCACAATTACTACTGCAATATTGATTCCACATTCATAATTATATGTATGAAATAGGTGAATTGGTTGAATAACTACAAATTGAACTTACTCCACCCTAATTAAATTAATTCCTTATAATTGAATATATGGTTGAAGCCTTATTTCAGGCCATGAACTAGTTCACATGGTTACACCTTTTGAAAACATATATATACTTGTTATCATAGTATTATGTTCCAATAACATCCCACTTTTTCTAGAATTACATCATTTAGAACTTACTAACTCTCTAAGAGTCGCAAAAAAGAATCCTCTAAAGTATGCAGCCTCTTTCATTGAATTGTAATTCTTGGACTAACCAATTATAATGATATTATTTTTTTTAAAATGACTCGTATTGAATAAAAAAAATAAAATGGATAATAGTATATCTTTGAAGAAATTTCATTAGTCTCCCAACCATTTTTTGAATTCCACTTCAATAAACAAAACATGATAAATAACACAACCATCAGAGATGATTTTTGAACTACCCAGAACACCATGGTACCACCACTATCCTTTCAATGATCATCCTTACGAAAACTTAGTAAGGCAGCTGACAAGAGGAACCCAATAGTCTCCAAACTAATACGTTATTATGAGTCTTGATAAATTTCTCACCATATGCCTTTTCAACAAAGATTTGATATCACTTTATGGAAAAACATATAAAATTAATCATTGGGGGATACAACATCCAATCAACACATCCCTGATGAATCATCATCTAAAATATAGAGGTTAAGGAACACTAGTCGATGTATTGATCCTATCTCCTTTGGGTTTTGGTCACCACATGGACTTCTTGTCATCACAAGCACACAAGAACGATAGTAACATGATACAAACAATGAAAACCCAACCAAAACACACATTAGAATATATGTCCATGGACCCACTTCTTTTGATACCTGCATTTCTAAAACTCTATCATAGATCTTCTGTAATTTTAGATTTTTTTGGTGATTCAAACTCCAGAGATATCATTAGAACCAATATCCATTCATAACAGTGATCTTTTGGTATGTATGACATCAATTAGACTAGAGAACTGACACTAAAATATTTTCGTAGTGAAACCTAATATTATGTAGTTATTTTATCCCATTACATGCCAGAAAAGTTATAATATTTCATGGATCCCTAACATTTTCCAAACAAATATAGTAATATTATGATAATATAAAATTTATAGCCACAATTCAGAATCAATTGAAGTATACATCACCAACCCTTTAAAAATAAATAGGTTAGGGACTTGGGGTTATCTTACTTCCAAAATTTAACATAGTCAATTTCCTCAAATAATTTGAAGATGGGAGAATAAACATGAATCCCACTACTAGACATGGAGTACCTGTAGAAGATACTACCTCAAACGAAACAAAACATCCTTGAAACTCAAGATAATCTGCATTCTAAATACATAACAAAATATCTTATACCTCTTTTTTTGGAAATCACCAACTGAAAACTCCATTTGGAAAGATTTTGATGGAATACATTCTCATGGATCCACTATATTCTTCCAGGATTCTAAATATGGTTTAAAAATATACTATGAATCATCTTCTAATGTTATACGATCATTTCTCTCATGATTATAGGAAAACACCGCCATCAAATCTTTCAAAAATTCAGTTTTTTTTCTCATCTTCTCACCCACTAGACCATCATCATGTCCCATTTAACTCACCATGGTTCTTTATGATGAATATTTTGAAACTCTTTGATTTTTTTCTTTGATGAAACCAATTCCCACAAAATTTTACCACTTAATTCGTTAAAGAATGTTTCCTAGTGATGTTGGTATGAAAAACAACTATAACATTCAATGTTTGGATTAAAATATGTATCACCCCTTATGGATATAAAGCACCACCCTATACTTCTAAAGACTCTTGAATCTGAGGTCCAACCAATGACCAAGGAATTTCATACCCCCTCTAAATCATATGATTCATATGACCATACCATATCCTCCATCTTCTAAAATTATGATTATTTGACATGTAATTCTCCTTCAAATCATATTCACTCCAAAACAAAGATCTGTCATTCACACTTACCACAACAATAATCTCCTCTTTGTAAATCTCATTCATTAAAAAAATTAACCATTTATTTAGTTGTTCATCAAAGATACCTTTCAACGAATAGGGTTCATGACCCAATCCTTTCTTACATTTCTTATTCATATGGAACCACCACTACTACATTGATCTCAAGGTTTTCTAAAAAAAGAAATATTCCCCTCTTTAAAATGGTCATCTATGAGAACCATATAGTCAATCGACTATATTCAAGTGGGTTGGTGAAAACATGGTATCTAATATCACGACCACCTTTCACCTAATAAATTTGGGGAACCTTTGGAATATACAACCTATGTAAACAAACATCACAATCTATGTTATCCTATTATGAAATACCTTCTCCTTTCGTAGTGAAAAATATAAAAAATTGGCATCATCTGAATGAATTCTACTTAAATATCCCCCACCTTAATTAGATCAAGTTATTTACTTTAACTTTACTTACTAAGAATTTTTTTAGGTCATGCACTGATTCACTTGCTAACACATTTTGAAATAATCCTTATTCTTTCTTTCACAACCATATATTCTGTTGTCACATCACTTATGGTTTGGTAATCATCAATCAAAACTAACAAAATGTATAAGATTAGAAAACAGCATGTCACAACCCTGTCTCAGTAGGGCACAGGCTATGACTACCCTAATCCAACATCTAATAGGCGAGGGGCTGGTGACTAGTGCTAAGTAGGTATATCACACAAATGGAAGGAATTTTCCTATATACCTAGACACACACACATACATCTCCAAGCCCAAAACACTGAAATATAAAAAAACTATGAAAATAATCCATGAATACACTATGATACAAACTACAGAGTATGATAGGAATGTAAAGTTCTGTAAAGTAAAACTTGGCCAAAATACAATCCCAATAAAAAGAGTATGTAGTACAAGGTCTTAAATCTCATCTGCAGAAAAAAATATACCTTATGGTTATGTACAGAAATAGTTGTCTGAATTCACAGGAGAACACCTCAACTAGTTGGTCTCTCTCTAAGAACCACCTGGTCCTAGTCCACCTAGGACACCATCAAAGTGTCGATGGTCTAAAAAAGACACAAAACATGTAGGAAAATCCTATGAAGGGGTGAGTAAAACAATACCCAATAGGAAACCCCAATAAACAAAATAAAATTCCACATAAGAAACATCACTAAGAAGATATATTCAAATAAAAATAGGTATAAGTAAACATCACATATAATAATAAAATATAGGTATATTCATAAAGGATTCCAAAACTCATGGTCTCTCCCACTGCTAGCTACACAGTTCTGTTCATAACACACTCGTTCTAGGAGATCCCGCTCCTCGAGCTATTTGATAGTAATAATATAGAACAGGTTTACCGAAATATCCAAGAGAATAAACGGAATTTATGATTCATGATGATTTCATGTAACATTTAGTCTTGAAAAAACATAGAGTTTCACTAACACACAGAGTGTTGGTAACACACAGTGTGACGGTAACATACGAAGTATCAATAACACATGAAGTTTTGATAAGTCATGCAACCCCAAAGTCAAGTAGCCACCAATTCACAGCCAAACATCGAAAATTTAAAACTACCTGAACCACTATCTTCAATTATAGTCACCTATAATGGAAATAATATGATCATTATACAAATATAGGGGGTCCTCTACACACAAGGCTCATTGGGGGGACTTTTTACCCAACTATAAACATCATTATTGATAGGAGATATATTCTTATGTAAATATTGGTCACAACTTCTCCACAAAACTTATCTAATGTACCATGAAGACATGTGAGGACCGACCTGGCCTCTGAGTGTGATACATGATCCAACCGGCTAACTCAACTATCAAAGTCAGTTAAGACAACTCACTTTAGAACAAATATCATTCTCTGTGATGGGAAAAATATCCTACATCATACCCTCATAGGACAATACAAAGTGTATGATCTCAACCTCTACTATCATCCTTAATGTCAGGAATGGGATCATATATTGAAACCTCATAGGAAAAAGAAAATGATAATGCTTCTAACCTCTAATTGTCTAATGTAAGAACCCGGTTCTTATTCTTGAGGTACGGGTTTCTTCTTTTCTCTTTTCCTTATATGTTTTTGAGAAAATAAGGAAAATGGGGGGAAATACTAAATTTTTGGACAACACATCGTGTAATTTTCCACACGTTGTGTACTTTGGCCGTGTGGGATGAGTACCCAGGGTGTGTAGCCTTGTTGGCGACTAAGGGTGTAAAAACTTACTACACGTTGTGTAGTGGTACTTTACACACCATGTAGTCAGTCGGCAGATGAAATAGTAAGGAAGCGGGAGTAGCCGCTAGCTGGGCAACAATGCACGTTGTGTAGTTGGGAATACATGTCGTGTACTCATGTCAATGGATGAACAGTTTGGTGGTTCCTCCATAAGAATAGTTAAATGAAGGTAGTACATGCTGTGTACTCAAAATTACACGTCGTGTACTTTGTTTTGTTCACATAAAATGGGAAGTAGCCAACCCTATTCACAGGATTGGCTTAGAACCAGATGGGAGCTCGGGAGAGGATGGCCAAACCTTTGTGGATCTCTAGATCGAGCGTCGGGAATCTATTTCCGCTTCCGTCGATCACGTTGGAACCGCATGGGTAAGCCCTCCAATCTCCTTGCGTAGTTCTTACCAATTCTTCCTCTAATGGAAGTTATTTGAGGTTTAATGAGAATTATTTTACCTCAGATCTATGACGTTCTTGGATGTTGTAGAAGGCGTCATTCGGGTATATCAATCATGGCTGATCGATGTAGGTGGCTTGGTGTTTAATTTCCAAATGTTGTGCATTTGTGTGTATTTTTGTGGTAAGAACCCATGTTGGGGTGTCGTGTGGCTTAAGCCTTGGTGGTTTAAATACCTAGAATTGTATAGATAATTAAATGTGATAATAAACTATTTTTTGGGATTGCCGCATGGATCCAGGACCACCCCCGGGGTGCATTCCTCTGTTTAGCCATTTGGCCAGGATACCCGATGGTATGCCACGTTTATTTTGTACATTACTTTTTCCTCGAGAGGAATTGTTTGTGAATTGATAGTTTATATATTGGGCATGGCCTGATTACTTGCTTATCCTGAGGGCAGTGCTTTACTTAGCCTTAGGGCAGTGTTACCTTTAGCCTAAGGGTAGTGGTTATTTCGGCCTAAGAGCAACTTCTTTCATGCCTGAGGGTGATTGTAATGCCCCAACCCGAGTTACCCAGGGTCCGTGCATTATTACATAACATTGGCATGATACAAGGAAACCATGTCCTGAAAGACCAATCAGTTTAGTAGCCTTGGAAATATTAGATACATTCATAAGTTCAACATTACAACTTGAAAATAAAAACGGCACTAAATTATTCCATTGAAACATACAAGCTTCCTAGATTATGCTTGCAAGTAACTGATAACTAACTTCTTCACATCCTAGGAAAAATAAAACATAGGAAGGGTTGAGATCAAATTCCCAATAAGGATAACAATATATCAGAAACATTCATAAATAAGAATAAACATTTAAGGAAATGCATAACTAAAACAAAATCCTTTTAAACATGAACTTCAGCATAATATGGAAAAAAATGAAATAATGACATTTACTTATTCACATGGATATTATACTAGTCGAATAATTACATGCAATATCAATAACCACTTTCATAATGATGTAATGCATAATGTCAGACTATCATAACCACATAGTCAAGGCCTCGTGCCAAGACTACAAATAAGATTTTGTCAAGGCCTTGTGCCAAGACACTATATTGTCTCGTGAGACCTACCGATGCATAAAGAAGCTATAGCGGGCTCCACCCGTCCCTTACTAAGTCCAATGTATTCCTTATATGAAAATTTGGAAACATAATATAAACATTTTTATTAAAACAAGCATACAAAATGTCAATACTTTAACCACAAACCATGAATGGTATAAAAATAGCACATCCACAGTTAAACATAACTCATTCGATACAATATGGAAGATTTTATTGTATCAGGTTAACCTCAATCGATAATAATGAAGTATATTTACATAGATTAAAATAATGATCAAACTATTGAGAGAAATATCCCCCTTTTTCTTGAAAACATTAAAAAGTCACACCATTTGTCAAGAATACATTTAAAATATATTTTTAATCAAAGATTCCCATACCAATTTGAAACTTTTAAAAGGAATTTTGATTTTAAAACTTTAATGTCCATAAAAATAAATCCTTAAACCCATTTTTAAAACATGGACATTAATGATAAATATTTAGAATAATAAATCTTTAAAACATTTTATAATGATATTTTAGTTAGAGTTCCTAACCAAAATAGAGACACATGAATACAAATAATTGAGGTAATAAAATCATTTTAATATCATGAGAATAAAGGGATTCATGATATACTATGTCAAAGTACATTATATACACCATATAAAAGTGATTCGGTGTATAACAAAAAAGGAGTCACAATGGAATGTAGATTGAGATGAAATCTCTCAAAAGGTCGTATCCTTAGGTTAAGGTTAAATCAATGAAATAATTATGTGAGACAAATATAAATACACTCAATGTGATTGGATATTCTATGTAAAAAAATCAATGGACATTCACACATATTCTTGTAAAAATAACACAAATGAATTGGAAGTTTAAGTCAACAAATCGAGATTGAGTAAAAATTACTCTTATCATGTTCGTATTGATGACTTTAAAATTTATCAATGGAGTGATTATGTATATAAAAAGTATATCCATAGAAAGGGAGTGAAAATTATGAAATAATCAAATGAATAGAGATTCCACGCATAATCTTGGTGTAAAATAATCAATGAAGTATACGTAAACCAGAATGAGTGGAAATTGAAATTTCAAATTCCCTTATTGATTTGGTAACTTATGAAACATACACCCATTAAAGAAGGATCAAACAATGATGATGTAAATATACATGAATTAAATTATATTACACAATTAATACAAACACAGGTAGTACACACATCATATTCAATAAATATGTGGTGAACAATGGAAATCTCACGGAATTAAAAGTGAGATAAGAAACCCCTTACATTTTAATTTTTCCTTGGTCGAGGGTAGTTTAACCTCCTGTATAATTCTGAAATATTTTTTATTGAATTATAGAAGAATAATATACATTAATATGATATCATATATAATCTTTTAACATTGATTTGTTAATAATATCTTAGTATTATCGTCATTACGGGTGTTAACAGATTCATTTTCCTTTATATTATTTGTTATGTGAGCCATATTTTTTATTGATGGGATGTATCTTATTCATATCCAGAATTATTTCATGTCTCTAATAATTATTTTTAATCATCAAATAAAATTTAGTCTTGAACGGATATGATGGGGAATGAATCTCATCGCGTTTGTGGAGACGGTAATCCGTACGTACGCACGAGCGACAATATCATTCTTTTGATATTAAAATAATATTTAATTGGATACTATGTCATATATACTGAATCATTATCATGTTATATTTATTATTTACATGTATTTCACATCATTATTATACCCATCAAAAAAATAATGTTTTGAATAACAATTACACCACGACGTGGAGACGGTAAGCCGTACCTACGCACGTATGGTGACATGTCATTCAAACAATGGATAAAATACTGAATATGGTTATACCATATTTATAATAACATCATTGTATATATAAGATACTGGAGTTATTATTTTAGAAAGTAAATAACAAATAAAGAAGAAGTTGAAGAAGAATGGAACTTGAAAAAGGGTGGTGAAAACATTACCTCTTATTCGGGTTCTTCCTTTTGATTTGATCAAAAGGGCTCCTTATGTTGGATTTATGATTAAAATGAGGCCTCAAGGTTGAATTTATGTAATTTTAGAGAGTATTTGGGCAGGTTTTGGCCGAGCCAAAAGGCTTTCAAGGTGTGAATAATTGGATAGAAGTGGTGTTTTTTTTATAAGGGGGAGGAGGGGCTCTTTAGGAAAAACTTAGTGTATTACTTTATAATAAATTAATATTCGGTTTATAATGGCTCTAAATTGGATTATTAAAAGTATAAGGTGGGGATGGGTTGCTATAATTTCAACCAATAGATTTTAGATAGGTTTGGGTCATTATATTAACCTTATATTTTAGTTTTAACTGTTAGTTAATTAGATTGACATTTACCATGTCACTTTATATTTTTATATTATATAGTTAATAACCTTACTATATACATCAAAGCGACCACCAAGTGGTACATTAATAATAAACCTATCATTATATGAGTCCTTTGGACTAACCTTATATTTTTAGGAATAGAATATCTATTAATAATATAATACTTGTTTTAAAAACTCATTTATGTCAATTTTGACACTATTCAATAATTGATTTTTGTTAAAGTCTTAACAACTTTATTAATTTAAAAAAAATAATTTAAGAAATACTAACATGTAATATTAACCAATAAAAATTCATGGATGTCACCAAAACTTTAAAATTATATTTATTTCAACTTTTATAATACCAATTATTTGATTGTTTTATTATTAAAGAAAATACTACATCATTATTGTGTCAAAAATAAATTGAATTATTATATGTCTAAAAATTATAAATAAAATACCATTATGTAGGAAATCTTTTTAGATTTATAATGAATATTTATAGTCTAAAATATAACATATATAACCCTATATAAAAATGGTTTTTCTAAAAGATATATGCTTATGTCATTTTTGTATTTACTTTAACTTAATTAATATAAAATGTCATTATCACTTACAAGTGGATCCATGGGGTCCCAAAATAGACCCAAAGATTCCCATGGTCGGACATGTATAAACCAATAAGTTTAGGGAATGTTTTAGGGTAATTTACTATTATTATAATATATTTTTTTACCCTTATTTACCGCATTTACCCTTTAACCATGGTCAATAAAATATTTATCGAAGTAATTATTCAAAATGTCCTAAAATAAAAGTTACCTATTTACAAAATTTGTACATACTGATTCCAAATATGAAATACATTTTTCAAGATTCAAAATACATAAGTGGCAGAAATTAATTTAAAATTAATTTCCGCTGTCAAAACAGAAAGCATGTTTTTAAGAAATAATAACAATCAAAAGATTGACACTTGTTTTTGTCCGGTTTAAATGTGAAATTACGTCCAATGACAAACATTGTATTAAATGGTAAAACTATATTCTAAATATACTTTAAAACCACTAAAATTCATTATTTATCACTATCAATTATTTTGATTAAAAAAGTTGTTTTTAATTAAATTTAGTTATTTTCACTATTCATCAAAATATAAAAGTTATCAGAAAAGTACAAAAAATTCACCCTAAGATAATTTCAATATTCCGAATCCAAAAATGAATTCCATTTTGAATGTTAAAATGTATAAAATTTCAAAAAGTGGGTATTAATATTTATAACGGCTAATTTGATTTGTTGTGTTGTGTTAGAATCTTGAAGTCGTGTACACTGCAAGCTATTGCATTATTCAAAGGGAAACGTACCGTGGAAGATTGGGGTGTTACATTCTCCCCTACTTCAATAAATTACGTCCTCACAATTTTTAAAATTGGGCTTTGGAATATAATGGAAAGTCCCACATCAGAAAAAGAGTCAATAAAACTATCACTTTAAAAGAAAGAAATAGATGTACAAAGGTCACCCGAGATAACCTATAATGGGATTCCATTTAGAAAAACTTGGATATAGATGATAAAATAAGTGTCAAATTCTGATGGAGAGGGATAGAAGACATGATCAAGAGAAAGTTAACAACAAGAAAACCAAAACCTATGATGGGACAAACGGTCATTATTTTCCCAGTAGGAAAAGTAAACAGACAACATTTTTATTTTTTATTCATAAAGATGAGGAATTCATTTCTGAGATTGACTATGAACATAAAGATATATACATAATTTTTAAGTAAACGTTCATTCTTTAATAAATTTCTTCTACTAATTCATTTTTAAATGATGAGTATTCTAGGATACTTGGTCACACTAGAAGAGCTAGAATAAACATCTTATAGAATAACAAGATCCACGAAGAATAAACTATATATTTACCTTTTCTTTAGAGATTAATCAAAACCAAAACGGTTAGTATAATATTTTATGATCCCTCAAAATGTTATTCCATTATAGAAAGAAACACTAATGTTAATTTCTAAAATTAAACCAACAATACAACAAAGTTAAATAAATAGCATTAAAAAAAATTGTCCTTAAAATCCTTCAATAAAATCCAAAATAATATTGAAACCCAAAACTTATAAGGATTTGGTTATGTAGTATTCCACGTTAAATGGTATCTCCAAATGACATCAACTACTCTTAAAGTCACATACTTAAAAGTAATTAACATAATCACATATTCTCTATTATAGGTTAATCATTTATATAAATAATCCAAATCACTATAAATCCACAATAAAAACATAGCTAAAAATCCCCCATTACTCCTAAAATGAATTCCCATAGTATTCTATTTTCCTTGGGCATATAGTGTTCCCAACAAAGAGAACATCATCCAAAATAACATTTATCTCTTAATCACCAAATCATTTTCCTATACTAAGGATATTCATTTGATAAGACATAAGATCCCAAATCAACTAATTATTGATCAATAAAATCATTTAACTAAAAATACTAGTCACACTTACTGGGGACTTCACGTAGTCCAGTGGTATGTGATAAATACCAAGCTCACATTGATTGTGGGTTTCATTCCCACATATTTGTCTAACACGATGGGTTCTCACATGGTCTGTGTGTTTCCCTTTTTAAAAACTATATTTTATAACATTACCAAAATTAGATAAATTCCTCAAAATAACCGTAACATAATTTAACCACAAATTTTATCTCATACCTTTCATTTTCATCCCAAAATATAATAACTTGTAATTTCCTCAAACCCAAAGATCATATAAAACCAATTGGTTTTTTACAACTATATCCACATGAAAAAAAGGTAAGTCTTTCTCAAATATCATTCTCACATGGAAAACTGCAGGGTTACAAATACAGGAGAAAATTATTCAAAAGTAATGTCATCAACAAGAATCACTAATACTTTTAAACATTTCTCCAACCATTTATTCTCACATAGCTTCTTCTTTGACCAAGAAAATATCCTATAGAATAGGGCATTCACTCAGGTAATGGCTAGGTCCCCTACATTTACGAAAAATGATTGTAGATTTATTCTTTGGACCATTCTTATATTGTTCCAAAGTACTCTTCATTTTTCCTCGCCAATTCTTCACTTTATGTCCTTATTTCCCGTACATAAATCATTTCTGTGTTCCATTGAGACACTTTCTTGGGTGTATCCTTCTACATTTCCTACATGATGAAAATTGAGGATTCTTTTCTCCATGGTCTCCACTACTAGAGCTCTTATCATTCATCACCTTTCTCTTCTTTGTTGAGTCTGGGAATTGGTTAATATATATATTGTTGATCATATTTTTGGAGAATTGATTTGGAATACAGATGATATCTTTTATTCCTATCAACATTCCATTTTTTTCTCATTGCCACCACTGTTCCCACCTTGTACATCATTCTCAAAGTCACTATAACTTCCTTGGAATCTAGAAATTGACTAAAACCAGAAAGCATTCTGTGAGTAACAGTAGTCATAAAATCATTTAGAGAATATCATGACACAATATTTTCAGTTTTGCAACACCTTAGGATTAACCAAGGTCATTTATTCTAATCTTATATTAAACTCCTTCAAATCAGTTTGTAAAGAAAATGTAAATTATCCCCAAGGAGTGTCGTAACCAAGAGTGTAGCAAGGCCCGTTGTTGTGCACCAGTTCATGTTCGAGTCTAGATCAAAGTGGTGTTTTCTAGTTTTACCCCTATGTACATATATGTCAGATCTGCCTCTACCTGATCGTATCCAGACAGGGATGTATTGCTCGGAAAACTCAAAAAATCTATACAATACCAAATTTCTATGAAGTTCTTCTATACTAATCCTCAAAGTCTATCTTATTGCTATGTGTTCTAATCAGAGTTTATCTAAATCTAGTTTCCAAGGATTGAACTAAACTTCCTCTGATACCAACTATAATGCCTCGAGCCCTGTTACCTAGAGTTGGTGCATTATTAAATAACATTTTCATGATACAAGGAAACCATGTCCCGAAAGACCGATCAGTTTAGTAGCCTTGGAAATACTAGATACATTCATAAGGTCAACATTACAACTTCAAAAGAAAAATGACACTAAATTATTCCATTGAAACATCCAAGTTTCCTTGATTATACCTACAAGTAACTCATAACTACCTTCTTCACATCCTTGGAAAAATAAAACATAGAAATGGTTGAGCTCAAATGACCAGTAAGGATAACAATATAGTAGAAACTTTCATAAATAAGCATAAACATTTATGGCATTGCATAACTAAAACAAAAGCTTTTTAAACTTTAAATTCAGCATAATACGGAAAAAATGAAATAATTCCATTTACTTATTCACATGGATATTCTAATAGACGAATAATTACATGAAATATCAATAAACACTTTCATAATTATGGAATGCATAATGCCAGACTATCATAACCACATAGTCAAGGCCTCATGCCAAGACTACAAATAATATTTTTTCAAGGCCTTGTGCCAAGACACTAGTCTGTCTCATTAGACCTACCGATGCATCGAGGAGCTATAGTAGGATCCACCCGTCACTTACTAAGTCCAATGAATTCCTCATATGAAAAGTATGAAACATAACATAAACATTTGTATTAAAAAAAGCATACAAAATGTCAATATTTTAACCACAAACCATGAATGGTGTAAAAATAGAACATCCATAGTCAAACATAACTCATTCAATACAATATGGAAGATTGTATTGTATCAGATTAAACTTAATCCAGAATAATGAAGGATATTGACATAGATTAAAATAATCATCAAACTATTGAGAGAAATATCCCCCTTTTTCTCGAAAACATTTAAAAGTCCCACCATTTTTCATGAAGCCATTTAAAATAGATTTTTAATCTAAGTGTCCCATACCACTTTGAAACTTTTAAAAGGAATTTTGATTTGAAAACTTTAATGTCCATATAAATAAATTATTAAAACCATATTTAGAACATGGACATTAATGAGAAATATTTAGAATAATAAATATTTAAAACATTTTAAAATAATTTTTTAGTTAGAGTTCCTAACCAAAAGACAGGCACTTGAATAAAAATAATTGAGGTAATAAAAACTATATAATATCATGAGAATAAAGGGATTCATTATATACTATGTCAAAGTACATTATATACACCATATAAAAGTGACTTGTTGTATAACAACAAAGGAGTCTCAATGGAATGTAGATTGAGATGAAATCTCTCATAAGGTCGTATCCCTAGGTTAAGGATAAATCAACGACATAATTATGTGTGACAAATATAAATACACTCAATATGATTTGATATTCATTGTAAAACAATCAAAGGACATTCACACATATTCTTGTAAAAACAACACCAATGAATTGGATGTTTAACTCTACAAATCCAGATTGAGTAAAAATTACTCTTATCAAGTTCGTACCGATGACTTGAGAATTTATCAATGGTGTGATTATTTGTATCAAAATTATATCCACAGAAAGAGGAGTAGAAATTATGACATAATAAAATGAATAGTGATTCCACAGATAATCTTGGAGTAAAATAATCAATGAAGTATGCGTAAACCCGAATGAGTGGAAATTGAAATTTCAAATTCCTTTATTGATATGGTAACTTAAGAAACATACACCCATTAAAGAAGGATCATACAATGATGATGTAAATATAGATGAATTAAATTATATTACACAATTAATACAAACACAGGTAGTACACACATCATATTCAATAAATAAGTGGTGAACAATGGAAATCTCACGGAATTAAAAGTGAGATAAGAAACCCCTTACATTTTACTTTTTCCTTGGTCGAGGGTAGTTTAACCTCCTGTATAATTGTGAAATAATTTTTATTGAATTATAGAAGAATAATATACATTAATATGATATCATATATAATCTTTTAACATTGATTTGTTAATAATATCTTAGTATTATCGTCATTACGGGTGTTAACAGATTCATTTTCCTTTATATTATTTGTTATGTGAGCCATATTTTTTATGGATGGGATGTATCTTATTCATAACAAAGAAAGTAGAAGTTGAAGAAGAAAGGAACTTGAAAAAGGGTGGTGAAAACATTACCTCTTCTTCGGGTTCTTCCTTTTGATTTGATGAAAAGGGGTCCTTAGGTTGTCTTTATGATCAAAATGAGGCCTCTAGGTTGAATTTATGGAAGTTGAGAGAGTATTTTGGTAGGGTTTGGCCGAGCCAAAATGCTTTCAAGGTGTGAATAATTTTATAGAAGTGGTGTCCTTTTATAAGGGGGGAGGAGGGGCTCTTTAGGAAAAACTTAAAGTATTTTTTTATAATAAATTCATATTCAGTTTCTAATGGCTCTAAAGTGAATTATTCAAATTATAAGGTAGGGATTGGTCGAAATCATTTCAACCAATATATTTTCGACAGGTTTGGGTCATTATATTAACCTTGTTTTTTAGTTTTAACTCTTAGTTAATTAGATTGACATTTACCATGCCACTTTATATTTTTATATTATATAGTTAATAAAATTACTATATACATCCAATAAACCCTCAAGTTTTCCATTATAATACACATATGATGATATAAGTCCTTTGTCCGATCCTTAGATTTTTAGGAATATAATATCAATTAATAATATAATACTTGTTTTAAAAACTCATTTATGTCAATTTTGACACTATTCAATAATTGATTTTTGTTAAAGTCTTAACAACTTTATTAATTCGAACCAAATTAATTTAAGCAATCCTAACATGTAATATTAACCAATAATAATTCGTGGATGTCACCAAAACTTTCAAATTATATTTTTTTAAAATTTTATAATACCAATTATTTGATTCTTTTATTATTAAGGAAAATACTGCATCATTATTGTGTCATAAATAAATTTAATTATTATATGTCTAAAAATTATAAATAAAATACCATTATGTATAAAATATTTTTAGATTTTTAATTACTATTTATAGTCGAAAATATAACATATATAACCCTATATAAAATTTTTTTTTCTAAAAGATATATGCTTTTGTCATTTTTGTATTTACTTTAACTTAATTAATATAAAATGTCATTATCACTTACAAGTGGACCCATGGGGTCCCAAAATCGACCCAAAGATGCTAATGGTTGGACTTGTATCAACCAATAAGGTTAGAACACGTTTTAGTGTAATTTATTATTATTATAATATTATTTTTTACCCTTATTTACCGGATTTACCCTTTAACCATGATAAATAAAATATTTTCCAAAATAATTATTCAAATTGTATAAAAATAAAAGTTAACTATTTACACAATTTGTAAATCCTGATTCCAAATATGAAATCAATTTTTCCAAATTCAAAACACAGAAGTGGCAGAAATTAATGTCAAATTATTTCTCACTTTAAAAAAAAGCTTGTTTTTAAGAAATAATAACTATCAAAAGATTGACACTTGTTTATGTCTTGTTTAAATGTAAAATTACGTCTAATGAAAAACATTGTATTAAATGGTAAAAATATATTCTAAATATTCATTAAAACCACTAAAATTCATAATTTATGACTATTAATAATTTCGATTGAAAAAGTTGTTTTTAATTAAAATTTAGTAATTTTCACTATTCATCAAAATATAAAAGTTATCAGAAAAGTACAAAAAATCCACCCTAAGATAATTTCGATATTCCGAATCCAAAGATGAAGTCCATTTTGAATGTTAAAATGTATAAAATTTCAAAAAGTGGGTATTTCTACTCATAACGGCTTGTTTGATTGGTTGTGGTGTGTTAGAACCTTAAAGTCATGTACAATGCAAGTTATTGCATTATTCAAAGGGAAACGTACCATGTAATTTTGCAGTGTTAAATTCTCCCCTACTTCAATAAATTATGTCCTCGCAATTTTTAAAATTGGGCTTTGGAATATAATGGAACGTCCCACATCGGAAAAAGAGTCAATAAAAGTATCCCTTTAAAAGAAAGAAAGAGATGTACAAAGGTCACCCGAGAGAAACTATACTAGGATTCCATGTAGAAAAACATGGATATGGATGATAAACTAAGTTTCAAGTTATGATGGAAAGGGATATAACACATGATCATGAGAAAGTTAACAACAAGAAAACCACAAACTTGTGATGGGAAAAATGATCATTAGTTTCCCAGTAAGAAAAGTAAACGGACAACATTTTTATTTTTTATTCATAAAGTTGAGGAATTAATTTTTGAGATTTACTATAAACATAAAGATATATACTTAATTTTTAAGTAAAGTTTCATTCTTTAATAAATTTCTACTACTAACTCATTTTTAAACGATGAATATTCCAGCATACATGGTCACACTAGAAGAGCTTGAATAAACATCTTATAGAATAACATGATCCATGAAGAATAACGTATTTATTTACCTTGTCATTATAGATTAATCAAAACCAAAACGGTTAGTATATGATTTGATGATCCCCCAAATGGTTATTCCATTAGAGAGATAAACACTAATCTTAATTTCTAAAATTAAACCAACAATACCCCAAAGTTAAATAAATAGCATTCAATAAAAAAATTCCATGAAATCTTTCAATAAAATCCAAAATAATATTGAAACCCAAAACTTATAACGATTTGGTTATGTAGTATTCCACATTAAATGGTATCTCCAAATGACATCAACTAATCTTAAAGTCACATACTTAAAAGTAATTAACCTAATCACATATTCTCTATTATAGGTTAATCATTTCCTTAAATAATCCAAATTACTAGAAATCCACAATAAAAACATAGATGAAAATCCACCATTACTCCTCAAATTAATTCCCATAGTATTCTATTTTCCTTGGTCATAAAGTGTTCCCAACAAAGTGAACATCTTCCAAAATAAAATTTATCACTTAATCACCAAATCATTTTCCTATACTAAGTGTATTCATTTGATAAGACATAAGATACCAAATCAACTTACTATTGATCAATAAAGTCATTTAACTAAAAATAACAGTCACAATTACTAGGTAATTCATGTAGTCCACCGGTAGGTGATAAATCCCAATCGCACTTTGGTTGTGGGTTCGATTCCCACAGCTTTTTCCAACGCGACGGGTTGTCAAACGGTCTGCGTTTTTCCCTTTTTCAAAAACTATATTTTATAACATTACCAAAATGAGATAAATTCCTCATAATAACCATAACATAATTTAACCACAAATTTTTTCTCATACCTTTCATTTTCATCCCAAAATATAATAAATTTTAATTTCCTCAAACCCATAGATCATATGAAACGAAATGGTTATTTATAACTATATTCACACGAAAAAAAAAGATAATTCTTTCTCAAATATCATTCTCACATGGAAAAATATGGGGTTACAAATACAAGAGAAAATTATTCCAAATTAATCTCATCAACAAGGATCACTAATACTTTTAAACATTTCTCCAACCATTTATTCTCACATAGCTTCTTCTTTGACCAAGAAAATATCCTATAGAATAGGGCATTCACTCAGGTAATGGCTAGGTCCCTTACATTTACGGAAAATGACTCTAAATGGATTATTTGGACCATTTTTATTTTCTTCCATAGTACTCTTCATTTTTCCTCGGCAATTCTTCACTTTATGTCCTTCTTTCCTGTATATAAAGCATTTCTTTGTTCCATTGAGACACTTTCTTGGGTTTCTCCTTCTACATTTCCTGCATGATGGAAATTGAGGATTCTTTTCTCCATGGTCTACACTGCTGGAGCTATTATCATTCATCACCTTTCTATTCTTTGTTGAGTCTGAGAATTGGTTAATATATATGTTGTTGATCATATTTTTGGAAAAATGATTTTGGGTCGAAGACAATATCTTTTATAACAATTAACATTCCATTTTTCTGCTCATTTCCACCATCGTTCCCACCTTTTGCATCATTCTCAAAGTCACTATGACTTCCTTGGAATATAGAAATTGACTAAAACCAGAAATCATTGTGTGAGTAATAGTAGTCATAAAATCATTTAGTGAATATCATGACACAATATTTTCAATTTTGAAACAACTTAAGATTAACCAAGGTCATTTATTCTCATCTTATATTAAAATCCTTCAAATCGGTTTGTAAAGAAAATGTAAATTATACTAAGCATATCCCCCATGAGTGTCGTAACCAAGAGTGCAGCAAGGCCCGTTGTCGTGCACCAGTTCCCGTTCGAGTCTAGCTCAAAGCGGTTTTTTCGGGTTTTACCCCTAGGTACATATGTGCCAGAGCCGCCTCTACCTGCTCGTATACAGACATGGATGTATTGCTCGGAAAAATCTCAAAATATATACAATACCAAATTTCTATGAAGATATTCTATACTAATCCTAAAAATCTATCTTATGTCTATGTGCTCTAATCAGAGTTTATCTAAATCTAGTTTCCAAGTTTTGTACTAAACTTCCTCTGATACCAACTGTAACCCCCCGAACTCAGTTACCCAGAGTCAGTGCATTATTACATATCATTAGCATGATACAAGGAAACCATGTCCCAGAAGACAGATCGGTTTAGTAGCCTTGGAAATTCTAGATACATTCATAAGGTCAACATTACAATCATAAGGTCAAAATTACAACTTGAAAAGAAAAATGACACTAAATTATTCTAGTAAAACATCCAAGGTTCCTAGATTTTTCCTATAAGTAACTCATAACTAACTTCTTCACATCCTAGGAAAAATAAAAAATTGAAAGGGTTGAGCTTAAATGCCCAGTAAGGATAACAATATTGCAGAAACTTTTATAAATAAGCATAAACATTTAAGGAAATTAATAACTAAAACAAAACCCTTTTAAACATGAACATCAGAATAATATGGAAAAAATGAAATAATGACATTTACTTATTCACATAGATATTCTACTAGTCAAATAATTACATGAAATATCAATAACCACCTTCATAATTATTAAATGCATAATGCCATACTATCATAACTACATAGTCAAGGCCACGTGCCAATACAACAAATAAGATTTTGTCAAGGCCTTTTTCCAAGACACTAGTTTATCTCATGAGACCTACCGATGAATCGAGGTGCTATAGCGGGCTCCACCCGTCACTTACTAAGTCCAATGCATTCCTTATATGAAAAGTTTGAAACATAACATAAACATTCGTATTAAAACTATAATACGAAGTGTCAATACTTTAACCACAAACCATGAATGGTATAAAAATAGCACATCCACGGTCAAACATAACTCATTCGATACAATATAGAAGATTGTATTGTATCAGATTAACCTCAATTGATAATACTTAAGGACATTGACATAGATTAAAATAATCATCAGACTATTGAGATAAATATCCCCCTGTTTCTTTAAAACATTTAAAAGTCAAACAATTTGTCAAGAAGCCATTTTAAATTTATTTTTAATCAAAGTTTCTCATACCACTTTGAAACTTTTAAAAGGAATTTTTATTTGAAAACATTAATGTCCATATAAATAAATCCTTAAAACCATTTTTAAAACATGGAAATTAATGAGAAATATTTAGAATAATAAATATACATGAATTAAAGTATATTACACAATTAATACAAACATAGTCAGTACACACACCACATGCAATAAATAAGTGGTGAACAATGGAAATCTCACGGAATTAAAAGTGAGATAAGAAACCCCTTACATTGTAATTTTTCCTTGGTCGAGGGTAGTTTAACCTCCCTTATAATGTTTAAATAATTTTTATTGAATTATACAAGAATCGTATACATTAATATGATATCATATATAATCTTTTAACATAGATTTGTTAATAATATCTTAGTATTATCGTCATTTCGGGTGTTAACGGATTCGTTTTCCTTTATATTATTTGTTATGTGAGCCAAATTTGTTGTGGATGGGATGTATCTTATTAATATACAGAATTATATCATGTCTCTAATCATTATTTTTAATCATCAAATGAAATTTAGTCTCGAATGGATATGATGGGGAATTAATCTCATCGCGTTTTTGGAGACGGTAATCCGTACGTACGCACGAGAGACAATATCATTTTTTTGATATTAAAATAATATATAATTGGATGTTATATCATATATACAGAATCATTTTAATGTTATATTTATTATTTACATGGATTTCACAACATTATTATACCCATCCAAATAATAATGTTTTGAATAACAATTACACCACGACGTGGAGACGGTAAGTCGTACGTACGCACGTATGGTGACATGTCATTCAAACGATGGATAGAATACTTAATATTGTTGTACCCTATTTATAATAACATAATAGTATATATAATATACTATAGTTATTTATTTATAAAGGAAATAACAAAGAAAGAAGAAGCTAAAGAAGAAAGGAACTTGAAAAAGGGTGGTGAAAACATTACCTATTCTTCGGGTTCTTCCTTTTGATTTGATCAAAAGGGCTCCTTAGGTTGTCTTTCTGATAAAAATGAGGCCTCTAGGGTGAATTGATGGAAGTTGAGAGAGTATTTGGGCAGGGTTTGGCCGAGCTAAAAGGCTTTCAAGATATGAACAATTGGATATAAGTGGAGTCCTTTTATAAGGGGGGAGGAGGGGCTCTTTAGGAAAAACATAAATTATTATTTTTTAATAAATTCATATTAAGTTTCTAATGGCTCCAAAGTGGATTATTCACAGTATAAGGTGGGTATGGTTCTAAATCCTTTCAACCAATAGATTTTAGATAGTTTTGGGTCATTATATTAACCATATCTTTTAGTTTTAACTCTTAGTTAATTAGATTGACATTTACCATGTCACTTTATATTTTTATATTATATAGTAAATAAACATACTATATACATCCAATAAACCCCCAAGTGGTCCATTAATAATACACCTATAATGATATAAGTCCTTTGTCCAAACCTTATATTTTTAGGAATAGAATATCAATTAATAAAATAATACTTGTTTTAAAAACTCATTTATGTCAATTTTGACACTATTCAATAATTGATTTCTGTTAAAGTCTTAAAAACATTATTAATTCAAACCAAATTCATTTAAGCAATACTAACAAGTAATATTAACCAATAATAATTCATGTATGTCACCAAAACTTTCAAATTATATTTATTTTAACTATTATATTACGAATTATTTGATTCTTTTATTATTAAGGAAAATACTGCATCATTATTGTGTCATAAATAAATTAATTATTATATGTCTAAAAATTATAAAAAAAATACCATTATGTAGGAAATATTTTTTAGATTTCTAATTAATATTTATAATCGAAAATATAACATATATAACCCTATATAAAAATTGTTTTCTAAAAGATATATGCTTATGTCATTTTTGTATTTACTTTAACTTAATTAATATAAAATGTCATTATCACTTACAAGTGGATCCATGGGGTCCCAAAATCGACCATAAAATGACCATGGTCGGATATGTATCAACCAATAAGGATAGAACACATTTTATGGTAATTTATTATTATTATAATATTACTTTTTACCCTTATTTACCGGATTTACCCTTTAACCATGGTAAATAAAATATTTACCGAAGTAATTATTCAAAATCTATAAAAATAAAAGTTACCTATTTAAACAATTTGGAAATCCTAATTCAAAATATGAAATCTATTTTTTCAAATTCAAAATACAGAAGTGGCAGAAATTAATTTAAAATTAATTCCAGTTGTAAAAACAAAATGCGTGTTTTTAAGAAAATAATAACTATCAAAAGATTGACACTTGTTTATGTCCGGTTTAAATGTAAAATTACGTCCAAGGACAAACACTGTATTAAATGGTAAAATATATTCTAAATATACTTTAAAACCACTAAAATTCATAATTTATCACTATTAATTATTTCGATTAAAAAAGTTTTTTTTTATTAAAATTTAGTAATTTTCACTATTCATCAAAATTTAAAAGTTATTAGAGAAGAACAAAAAATTCACCCTAAGATAATTTCAATATTCCGAATCCAAAAATAAAGTCCATTTTGAAAGACAAAATGTATAAAATTTCAAAAAGTGGGTATTACTATTCATAATTGCTAGTTTGATTGGTTGTGGTGTGTTAGAATCATGAAGTCATGTACAATGCAAACTATTGCATTATTCAAAGGGAAACATACCGTGGAATGTTGGGGTGTTAAATTCTCCCCTATTTCAATAAATTGCGTCCTCGTAATTTTTAAAATTGGGCTTTGGAATATAATGGAAAGCCCCAAATCGGAAAAAGAGTCAATAAAACTATCACTTTAAAAGAAATGAAGAGATGTACAAAGGTAACCCGATATAACCTATAATAGGATTCCGTGTAGAAAAACATGGATATGGATGATAAACTAAGTGTCATGTTCTGATGGAGAGCGATATAAAACATGATCAGGAGAAAATTAAAAACAATAAAACCAAAAACTTGTGATGGGACAAATGGTCATTAGTTTCCCTGTAGGAAATGTAAACGGACAACATTTTTATTTTTTATTCATAATTTTGAGGAATTCATTTCTGATATTTACTATGAACATAAAGAGATATTTATAATTTTTAAGTAAAGTTTCATTCTTTAATAAATTTCTATTACTAAATCATTTTTAAATGATGAGTATTCCAGAATACTTGGTCACACTAGAAGAGCTAGAATAAACATCTAATAGAATAACATGATCCAAGAAGAATAAAGTATATATTTACCTTGTCTTTAGTTATTAATCAAAACCAAAACGATTAGTATAAGATCTGATAATCCCCCAAAAGGTTATTCCATTAGAGAAATAAACACTAATCTTAATTTCTAAAATTAAACCAATAATACCCCAAAGTTAAATAAATAGCATTCAATAAACAATTTTCCTTTAAATCCTTCAATAAAATCCAAAATAATATTAAAACCCAAAACATATAAGAATTTGGTTATGTAGTATTCCACATTAAATGGTATCTCCAAATGACATAAACTAATCTTAAAGTCACATACTTAAAAGTAATTAACCTAATCACATATTCTCTATTATAGGTTAATCATTTCCATAAATAATCCAAATCATTATAAATCTACATTAAAAAAATAGATAAAAATCCACCATCACTCCTCAAATGAATTCCCATAGTATTCTATTTTCCTTGGGCATATAGTCTTCCCAACAAAGTGAACATCTTCCAAAATAACATTTATCACTTAATCACCAAATCATTTTCCTACACTAACTGTATTCATTTGATAAGACATAAGATCCCAAATCAATTTATTATTTATCAATAAAATTATTTAACAAAAATTAATAGTCACACTTACCAGGGACTTCACGTAGCCCAGTGGTAGGAGATAAATCCCAATCGCATTTTGGTTGTGGGTTCAATTACTACATCTTTGTCCGACGCGACGGGTTGTCACACGGTCCGTGTGTTTCCCTTTTTCAAAAAATATATTTTATAACCTCACCAAATTGAGATAAATTCCTCAAAATAAACATAACATAATTTAACCACAAATTTTATCTCATACCTTGCATTTTCATCCCAAAATATAATAACTTGTAATTGCCTCAAACAAAAAGATCATATAAAACCAAATGGTTATTTATATCTATATCCACGTGAAAAAAAAGATAAGTCTTCCTCAAATATCATTCTCACTTGGGAAACTGCAGGGTTACAAATACAAGGGAAAATTATTCCAATGTAATCTCATCAACAAGGAGAACGAATACTTTTAAGCAGTTCTCCCACCATTTATTCTCACATAGTTTCTTCTTTGACCAAGAAACTATCATATAGAATAAGGCATTCACTCAGGTAATGACAAGGTCCGCTACATTTATTTCAAATGACTATAAATGGATTATTTGGACCATTTTTATTTTCTTCCATAGTACTCTTCATTTTTCCTCGGTAATTTTTTACTTTATGTCCTTCTTTCACATACATAAAGCTTTTCTTTGTTCCATTGAGACACTTTCTTGGGTGTCTCCTTCTACATTTCCTGCATGATGGAAATTGAGGATTCATTTCTCCATGGTCTCCACTACTGGAGCTCTTATCATTCATCACCTTTCTCTTCTTTGTTGAGTCTGAAAATTGGTTAATATATATATTTTTGATCATATTTTTGGAAAATTGATTTTCTTATGAAGACGATATCTTTTACACCTATCAACATTCCATTTTGTTGATCATTTCCACCATCGTTCCCACCTTGTACATCATTCTCAAAGTCACTGTGACTTCCTTGGAATCTAGCAATTGACTAAAACCAGAAAGCATTGTGTGAGTAATAGTAGTCATAAAATCATTTAGAAAATATCATGACCTTGTATTTTCAATTTTGAAACAACTTAGGATTAACCAAGGTCATTTATTCTCATCTATTATTAAAATCCTTCAAATCAGTTTGTAAAACAATGTAAATTATACAAAGTATATCCCCCAGGAGTGTCATAACCAAGAGTGCGACAAGGCCCATTGTCGTGCACCAATTCCCATTCGAGTCTAGCTCAAATCAGTGTTTTCGGGTTTTACCCCTAGGTACATCTGTACTAGAGCTGCCTCTACATACTCATATCTAGACAGGGATGTATTTCTCATAAAACTCACAAAATCTATACAATACCAAAATTCTATGATGTTCTTCTATACTAATCCTCAAAGTCTATCTTATGGCTATGTTCTATAATTAGAGTTTATCAAAATCTAGTTTCCAAGTTTTGTACTAAACTTCCTCTGATACCAAATTTAACACCCCGACCCTGGTTACCTAGAGTCAGTGCATTATTACATAACATTGGCATGATACAAGGAAACCATGTCCCAAAATACATATCAGTTTAGTAGCCTTGGAAATACTAGATACATTCATAAGGTCAACATTACTACTTGAAAAGGAAAACGACACTAAATTATTCCATTGAAACATCCAAGCTTCCTAGATTATGCATGCAAGTAACTCATAACTAACTTCTTCACATCCTGGGAAAAATAAAACATTGAAAGGGTTGAGCTCAAATGCCCAGTAAGTATAACAATATAGTAGAAACTTTCAAAAATAAGCATAAACATTTAAGGAAATGCATAACTAAAACAAAAGCCTTTTAAACATGAACTTAAGCATAATATGGAAAAAAAATGAAATAATGATATTTACATATTCACATGGATATTCTACTAGTCGAATAATTACATGCAATATCAATAACCACTTTCATAATTATGGAATGCATAATGTCAGACTATCATAACCACATAGTCAAGGCCTTGTGCCAAGACTACAAATAAGATTTTGTCAAGGTATTATGACAAGACACTAGTTTGTCTCATAAGACCTACCGATGAATCTACGAAATATAGAGGGCTCCACCCGTCACTTACTAAGTCCAATGCATTCCTCATATGAAAAGTTTTAAACATAACATAAACATTCGTATTAAAACTAGCAAACGAAATGTCAATTCTTTAACCACAAACCATGAATGGTATAAAAATAGCACATCCACAGTCAAACATAACTCATTCGTTACAATATGGAAGATTTTATTGTATCAGATTAACCTCAATAGAAAATAATGAAGGATATTGACATAGATTAAAATAATCATCAAACTATTGAGAGAAATATCCCCCTTTTTCATAAAAACATTTAAAAGTCACACCATTTGTCAAGAAGCCATTTCAAATAGATTTTTAATCAAAGTTTCCCATACCAATTTGAAACTTTTAAAAGGAATTTTGATTTTAAAACTTTTATGTCCATAAACATAAATCCTTAAAACGATTTTTAAAACATAGAAATTAATGAGAAAGATTTAGAATAATAAATCTTTAAAACATTTTAAAATGATATTCTAGTTAGAGTTCCTAACCAAAAGAGAGACACTTGAATACAAATAATTGAGGTAATCAGAACTTTGTAATATCATGAGAATAAATGTATTCATTATATACTAGGTCAAAGTACATTATATACACCATATAAAAGTGATTTGGTGTATAACAACAAAGGAGTCTCAATGGAATGTAGATTGAGATGAAATCTCTCATAAGGCCGAATCCTTAGGTTAAGGAAAAATCAACGAAATAATTATGTGTTACAAATATAAATACACTCAATATTATTGGATATTCAGTGTAAAACAATCAAAGGACATTCACACATATTCTTGTAAAAACAACACCAATTAATTGGATGTTTAACTCAACAAATTGAGATTGAGTAAAAATTACTCTTATCAAGTTCGTATCGATGACTTGAGAATTTATCAATGGAGTGATTATGTGTATCAAAAGTATATCCATAGAAAGGGGAGTGGAAATTATGACATAATCAAATGAATAGTGATTCCACACATAATCTTGGAGTAAAATAATCAATGAAGTATGCGTAAACCCGAATGAGTGGAAAATGAAATTTCAAATTCCGTTATGGATTTGGTAACTTACAAAACATACAAATATTAAAGAAGGATCATAAAATGATGATGTAAATATAAATTAATTAAAATATATTACACAATGAATACAAACATAGGTAGTACACACACCACATGCAATAAATAAGTGGTGAACAATGGAAATCTCACGGAATTAAAAGTGATATAAGAAACCCCTTACATTGTACTTTTTCCGTGGTTGAGGGTAGGTTAAACTACTATATAATGGTGAAATAATTGTTATTTAATTATACAAGAATCATATACATTAATATTATATCATATATAATCTTTTAACATTGATTTGTTAACCATATCTTAGTATTATTGTCGTTTCGGGTGTTAATGGATTCATTTTCCTTTATATTATTTGTTATGTGAGCCATATTTGTTATGGATGGGATGTATCTTATTAATATACATAATTATATCATGTCTCTAATCATTATTTTTAATCATAAAATGAAATTTAGTCTTGAATGGAAATGATGGGTAATGAATCTCATCGCGTTCGTGGAGACGGTAATCCGTACGTACGCACGAGCGACAATATAATTCTTTTGATATTAAAATAATATATAATTGGATGGTATATCATATATAATGAATCATTATCATGTTATATTTATTATTTACATGTATTTCACATCATTATTATACCCATCCAAATAATAATGTTTTGAATAACAATTACACCACGACGTGGAGATGGTAAGCCGTACGTCCGCACGTATGGTGACATGTCATTAAAACGATGGATAGAATACTGAATATGGTTGTACCATATTTATAATAACATCATAGTATATAGAAGATACTAGAGTTATTATTTTAGAAAGGAAATAACAAAGAAAGAAGAAGTTTAAGAAGAAAAGAACTTGAAAAAGGGTGGTGAAAACATTACCTCTTCTTCAGGTTATTCCTTTTGATTTGATCCAAAGGGCTCCTTTGGCTGGATTTCTGATCAAACTGAGACCACTAGGTTTAAGTTATGGAATTTGAGAGAGTATTTGGGCAGGTTTTGGCCGATCCAAAAGTCTTTCATGGTGTGAATAATTGGATAGAAGTGGTGTCCTTTTATAAGGGGGAGGGGGGCTCTTTAGGAGAAACATTAAGTATTATTTTATAATAAATTCATATTCGGTTTCTAATGGCTCCAAAGTGAATTATTCAAATTATAAGGTGGGGATGGGTCGAAATAATTTCAAACAATATATTTTAGACAGGTTTGGGCCATTATATTAACCTTATCTTTTAGTTTTAACTCTTAGTTAATTAGATTGACATTTACCATGTCACATTATATTTTTATATTATATAGTTAATAAACTTACTATATACATCCAAACGACCCCCAAGTGGTCCATTAATAATACACCTATCATGATATAAGTCCTTTGGCATAACCTTATATTTTTAGGAATAGAATATCAATTAATAATATAATACTTGTTTTAAAACTCATTTATATCCATTTTGACACTATTCAATAATTGATTTTTGTTAAAGTCTTAACAACTTTATTAATTAAAACCAAATTCATTTAAGAAATACTAACATGTAATATTAACAAATAACAATTCGTGGATGTCACCAAAACTTTTAAATTATATTTATTTTAACTTTTATGATACCAATTATTTGATTATTTTATTATTAAGGAAAATATTGCATCATTATTGTGTCATAAATAAATTTAATTATTAAATGTGTAAAAATTTAAAAAAAATACCATTATATAGGAAATATTTTTAGATTTATAATGAATCTTTATAGTAAAAAATATAACATATATAACCCTATACAAAAATTGTTTTTCTAAAAGATATGTGCTTATGTCATTTTTGTATTTACTTTAACTTAATTAATATAAAATGTCATTATCACTTAAAAGTTGATCTATGGGGTCCTAAAATCTACCCAAAGATTCCCATGGTTGTACATGTATCAACCAATAAGGTTAGAACACATTTTAGGGTAATTTATTATTATTATAATATTATTTTTTACCCTTATTTACCGAATTTACCCTTTAACCATGGTAAATAAAATATTTACCGAAGTAATTATTCAAAATGTCTAAAAATAAAAGTTTCCTATTTACAAAATTTAGAAATCTAGATTACAAATATGAAATCCATTTTTCCAAATTCAAAACACAATAGTGGCATAAATTAATTTAAAATTAATTCCCGCTATCCAAACAAAAAACGTGTTTTTAAAAAATAATAACTATCAAAAGATTGACACTTGTTTATGTCCAGTTTAAATGTGAAACTACGTCTAATGACAAAAATTGTATTAAATGGTAAAAATATATTCTAAATATACATTAAAACTGCTAAAATTAATAATTTATCACTATTAATTATTTCGATTAAAAAAGTTGTTTTTAATTAAAATTTAGTAATTTTCACTATTCATCAAAATATAAAAGTTATCAGAAAAGTACCAAAACTTCACCGTAAGCTATTTTTGATATTTCAAATCCAAAAATGATGTCCATTTTGAATGATAAAATGTCTAAAATTTCAAAAAGTGGGTATTACTGTTCATAACGGCTAGTTTGATTGGTTGTGGTGTGTTAGAATCTCAAAGTCACGTACAATGCAAGCTATTGCATTATTCAAAGGGAAACGTATCATGGAAGTTTGGGGTGTTACAGTGATAGACTCTGTGCCTATGGGAAAAACTTCATATGCCTGAGGGAAATATCTGTTATGCCTGTGGGGAATTACCTGCGGGTTACGTTTCTGATTACCTGAGGGTAAGGGCTTGGGTGTCTGAGGACACTGACTGTTTTCATAGAAATTCACTATAGTGGTTTCCTTATAATCAACAATTAAATGACTAATAAAATGGAAATATAACTAGTAAAGTTAGTTACTTTTGAGTACTTCTTAGTTTATTGCATTTTACTATTGTACACTGTTGTTGCATCTTTTCACACAGATGGGCATAGGCCTTTGGTGGGTGCCAACTAGGATTTATTTCTCACACCCTGTTTGTGTCATGTCTTCGGCCCAAACATATTACCTTTCTATAGGTGTGGATAAGGGAAAGGGTCCTTATACAGGTACTTGATTATTGTTAGGAGGTAGGGGAGCATGGGACCGAGCTTGGCTCACGATGCTACCAGCTATTTTGTTTTGGTTTGTTGTACTCTGTATTGTACTATACTGTATTGTTGTTTAAAATGTTCTGGATGTTTTCTTAGAACTTGAGACATGTTTCATCATCATCTATAGAACTGTGGGTTATCTTTTACTACATTTGTTTATTTTAAATGAGTATGGTTTGTTGCTTCTACTATTGTTGTATGCTTATTATTTTATTCCACTGCACTACACTTTGACAAATGAAGGCATAGTTTCCCCACTATTAGACCTGGGCCCTCGCTGCTAGTCGGTAGCCTCTGGCATTTGAGGAAATTCACTTGAGGGCACGTGGTGAATCGGGTTCGGGGAACCCGTTGAGTGGCACCCGGAACCGGGACGTTACAAAGTGGTATTAGAGGAGTTCTTTTCTTTGACATACTATTTGGAGCCTTAGACAAGGATTGGACGAGAATGGTAGTTGGTAATAAGTTGTGCTCGGGCGTAGCTAACCAGTGTATAGGGAAAAGCAAATTTACCTCGTGTTGCAATTTATTTGATTTTGAAAATATTTCAGTTGATTTGATTTCACCATTGGGTGATGCACTTGTCATTGTGTGGATTATATTTTATCCATGGGTTCTATTTAGTTGAAACCCAATGAGATGAGGGTATTCCATCTTATGCATCATTTAGGCACATGCTAGAAATCACATGTCATGAATAATTTCCATGCCATGTAGGAGCATTAGAAATGGCATGTTGTTGTGATAGATGTTGTGCTAGAAAAAGCATGTTGTTGTGATAACTGCTTGGATAGATACCTGTTGTCTGATAGGGTACTATTGTGTGAGCCTGTTTATAGAATGGACGCCAAACTTTGGTTTTGGGGGAGTATGGTCCCTCATTGTCCGAAATTTGGAGGATCATTGGATGTTTATCCAGTTATAACACATATAAGATGCCAAACTTTGATTTGTGGGGAGTATGGGACCTCACGGATCGGATTTGGGCACATAGGTGTTGTTTTTCAGTATTTTGTGGGTTTTGGAGAAGATTCTGAGACATACTGGTTTGGAAACCCAGAATACACGTCATGTAGTACCTTAAACAGGTTGTGTATGTCCTTCTGTTTGGGAAGAAAAGAAAACTTTTTGAGTACAAGCCGTGTACCCAAAGTACACACCGTGTAGTCTCTTCCCATGTTATAGACCATGTGGGCGGGGACACGGGGAAGGGAAGTGCTTGAGGCGAACACGCCATGTACCATAAGTACACGCTGTGTAGTATTGACACAGAGTCCTCCCATGTAACTAACAACATGGACGGGGAAGACCTTAATATATACATGTCACGTCCACAGTGGAATATGATGTGTACTCTGACCTGGGATCCGACCGTGTAACTAACAACACGGGTAAGTGTAATCCTTTCATGTACATTCCCTCTGTATATGGAACACTTTGTGTAGTGTGAGCCATGTATCTGACCGTGTAACTAACAACATGGGTCGGCGAAGCTCGTCTAGTACATGCCATGTACCTATGGGACACGCCGTGTAGTCTTGTCCAAGGATAGACCGTGTTGACTTAGCTGTGTGGCTAGAAAACGGTGGAGTGTACATATCGTGTGCTGGTGTAACACGACGTGTAGTACAAGCCGAGTAGTCAGCCATGTCACAAATGAAACGGGCAGTTGGAAAATTACACCATATACATTGTGTAGACTATATACACGCCATGTAGTTTTGTTAAATGGGAGCCATGTGGCTTGGCCGTGTAGAGGGACCCGGGCCAGGGAAGAAAAGTCAGGTACACGTCGTGTAGTGAGTATACACGCAGTGTAGTCTTGTTGTGAAATTTTAACTGCCTTATTCCTCCTGTCCCCCTTTTTCTTCCTTCATTTTCAGACTATGATAATCTTGATCTAAGGTGTGCGTTTGACCTTGTAGTGTCATGCCGCCAAGACGTTCACGCGTTGTTCTCCAGGAGAGCGACAACGAGTATACTCCAGAGATGGTGGGCCATGGGCTACCAGTGGATCCTCCAGTAGAGCCAGATGTGGCTCCAGCCATTATACCGGACACAGGTACGGATTCACAGTTCTGTGAAGGCTTTATACGGTTCATGCAGACCTTTCAGGGAGCACCGCCGGTTTCCATATCTATGGAAGAGCTGACATGTTTCTTCCAGCAGTAGCATCCACCTACGTTTTCAGGGGATGGCAGATCACAGGTTGTAGAGTCTTGGCTGGGGTCGATGCAGACTATTTTCGAGCACCTAGAGATTCCTCCAGGGCGGAGGGTCAATCTCGCGACTTATATGCTGCATGATTCCGCCAAGAGGTGGTGGGATGTTACCACCCAGTCAGAGTATCACAGAGACATGGCGTGGGAAGATTTCCAGATAGCCTTCTATGAATTCTTATTCCTAGAGACGCTGAGGGATGATCGAGCTCGAGAGTTCATGAATCTGCAGCAGGGCGCTATGTCGGAGATGGATTATTCTTCTCACTTCACCGAGATTCTGCGTTTTTCACCCGTTCTGGTGGGAAATGAGACGCAATGAGACAGACACTTTGAGGATGGTCTTAGATATGATATATGAGCCCTGGTTAATGTTTTCAGGTTTCCTTCAGTACATGCTATTGTGAACCAGGCGTTGGTTACAGAGAGAAACCTTCAGGAGGCTAGTGGTGCAGGCCAGGGCAGTTCAGCACCAGGTTCTGGTACTATTACTACCTGGAGGAGGAAGAGAGAGATGAGTATCTCTCACAGTGGCAGTACTAGCCAGGCAGTTTCTTCAGGTGGCCCGATCTTTTGCTACCAGTGCAGTAGAGAGGGGAACAATAGACCGCACTGTCCACGTGACCCAGTGGAATGTGGAGCTTGCGGAAAGATGGGGCATCTGCAGCGCTTTTTCATGGCGTTTCTACCAGTGGCTAGTGAGAGGGGTTCTTTGAAGACTCCGTGTTCGGGAGTAGGACCAGTAGCTTCATACCAGTTGGGGAAGTGGAATATGTCCCGGTTTGCAGGAAGAGATGGTGGTCGTGGCCGTGGTAGCCAGACACCAGGATCTCAGAGGCTGCAGGGCGGGACAGGTCAGGGTAGCCAGGATGTGTCGTAGGGATGTGGCATTGGGTAGGCATATGCAATGAAACAGACCCAATAAGAGCAGGATCCCAGACCTTCTACTATCAGAGGTACTATTATAGTAGCTTCTGTTTTATCTGCAGTGCTTTTTGATACAGGCACTACACATAGTTTCATATTTGTACCCGTTGTGCAGAGCCTTGGGCTCTGTGTTTCTTCTTCTTCTGCTGTTATGACTTTAGACACTCCTTTGGGGACTAGAACGGCTCTTGTGCATCAGTGCAAGGAGAGCCCCCTTGAGGTTGGTGGGTGTCACTTCCTTTGGGGCCTATATGTCTTAGAGATAACGAGCTATGATTTCATTCTTGGGATGGACTGGTTGGTTCCCTTTAGAGCCTTTTTGGATTGCTATCATCACAGGGTGAGTTTCACATCACCAAAGGGAAAAGAGTTTTTATACAAAGGTGAATGGGATGTTCAGGCGAGTCGAGCTGGACCAGAGCATCATGGGCGAGGTGGTATCACAGCCCAGATTGAGAGCTTATATCTGGGTGATCATGGGACTTGTCAGAAGGATTTCCCTCCAATGGTTGATCGTTTCAGGGATGTCTTCTCGGATGAATTTTCAAGTCTTCCTCCAGAGCGTGAGGTTGATTTATTTATTGATCTTTTGCCAGGAGCAGCGCTGATGTCCATTCCTCCTTATAGGATAGCTACACTAGAGTTGCAGGAGCTTAAGATGCAGTTAGAGGAGTTACAGGGAAAGGGTTCCATCTGACCCAGTACTTCTCCTTGGGGTTCACCGGTCCTCTTTGCAAAGAAGGCAGACAGTACTCTCAGACTCTGTGTGGATTATCGGAAGCTGAACTAGTTGACGGTCAATAACCGATATCCCGTTCCAAGTATTGATGATCTTTTTGATCAAATTCATGAAGCAAGACTGTTCTCGAAGATTGACTTGGGATCAGGATATCATCAGCTGCACGTTAGACCATCTGATATACCTCTCATAGCATTCAGGATCAGGTATGGTCTATATGAGTATACAGTTATGCCATTCGGACTCACGAACACACCAGCAGTTTTTATGGCTCTGATGAATCGTGTGTTCCATCCGTATTTGGATTCTTGTGTGGTAGTATTCTTGGACGATATCTTTGTGTACTCTCACACTCGACACGAACATGCCACCCATCTTGAGATCATATTGATTACACTGAGAGAGCATCTTCTATATACTAAGCTCTCAAAGTGCCACTTTTGGATGGACCAGATACACATCCTGGGTCATATCATCTTAGAGGAAGGAGTTGTAGTAGACCCAGAGAAGGTGAGAGTAGTAGTTTCCTGGGAGCACCCTAAGAACGTGTTTGAAATACGGAGTTTCTTGGGGATGGCTGGTTACTAAAGATGCTTCATACAGGACTTTTCCCACATAGCAGCACCGTTGATGGGTTTGACTCAGAAGGGTGTGAAGTTTGTTTGGTCAGAAGCTTGCGAGATAGCCTTCGAGGAGCTGAAGGGAAAGTTGACATCAGCATCGATCCTGATACTCCTAGAGCAGGGGAAGAGATATACAGTTTACTGTGATGCATCAGGTATTGGCCTAGGAGCTGTGTCGATGCAGGGCGACCGAGTAGTTGCGTACGGGTCTCGGCATTTGAGGCCACATAATAGGAATTACCCGACACATGATCTCGAGTTGGTTGTAGTTGTTCATGCGCTGCGCTTTTGGAGACATTATCTCTTGGGAGAACATTTTTTGGTGTTCACGGACCACAAAAGTCTCAAGTACATCTTCACCCAGCGTGATTTTAACATGATACAATGAAGGTGGGTTGAATACCTTCAGTCCTTTGATTTTGAGATTTCCTATACACCTGGTAAGGGTAATGCAGTTGCTGATGCACTGAGCAGGAAGACTCAGACATAGGCAGTTCATGAGGCCAGTGGTGAGTGGAAGCTTGTGGATTTGTTCTCTGAGATGCATTTGGAGGTGCACAACAGTCAGGGGAAAACCTATCTTTCGTCTTTAGCTGTGACCTCTACCATCCTGGATAGAGTGAGGATGAGACAGCTATCTGATTCAAAAGGCCTAGTCCTATATGATTCGGTGGCAAGTGAGGACCCTTCTCCTTGGTGGACGATAGGCGATGATGAGGTTCTGCGTTTCCATGGATGTGTATGGGTTCAAGAGGATATATGCGAGGAGCTAATGTGGGAGTTTCATGCTTCAGCTTGGGCAGTTCATCCCGAAGTTACCAAGATGTACCGTGACTTGAGACATCCGTACTGGTGGCCGGGTATGAAGAGAGAAGTAGCTGGTTTTGTTACGAGGTGGTCCACCTATCAGTAGGTGAAGGTGGAGCATCAGAGGCCAGCTGGGATTTTTTAGCAGTTACCCATCCCAGCATGGAAATGGGATGATGTCATGATGGACTTTGTGATAGGGTTGCCGAGGTCACCTCGAGACAATGATGCCCTGTGGGTTATTTTGGATAGACTCACAAAGTTAGCTCACTTTTTTCCGATCAAGGAGACCTTCAGAGTTGACGAGCTCAAGAAGATGTATATCCGAGTGGTCTTACATCTTCATGGGGTCCCCCATTCTATCTTTTCAGATAGGGATGCCCGTTTTACGTCTCTTTTCTGGAAGAGTTTTCAGAGGGCACGGGGTACACAGGTGCTTTTGAGCACAGCTTACCACCCTCAGACTGATGGGCAGTCAGAGCGTACGATATTGGTGCTTGAGGACATGTTTCATGCATGCATTTTAGACTTTTGGGGCTCTTGGGAGAAGCATATACACCTAGTCCAGATTTCATATAATAATAGTTTTTAGGAAACTATTGAGACGGCACATTACGAGGCTTTATATGGTAGGTTATGCTGATCACCCATGTGCTAGTTAGAGGTAGGTGCGGCAGATTTACTGAGATAACCTCTCATGAAAGAGACTTCTGAGTAGTTCCAGTTGATTTAGAAGCGGATGGCTTCCACACAGTCTCATCAGAAATCTTATACTGATCGCCGAGGATGACCCTTGGAGTTCGTGGTCGGGGATCAGGTTTTCTTGTGTGTTTCACTGAGGTTGGGACATAGGCGGATCAGGAGACAAGGTAAAATTTCACTGAGGTATGTAGGGCCATTTTAGATTCTGTAGAGAGTCGGGCCGGTTGCCTATCAGTTGCAATTACCATAGAGGTACCGATCCATGCACGACGTCTTCCATGTATCTCAGTTGCAACTCTATCATTCAGATCCATCTCATGTATTTCAGCCTGAGGAGGTTGAGATTGAGGTAGATGCGTCCTTTGAGGAGCATCTAATTCGTATCGTTGATTGGAGCACGAAGGTTCTCTGAGTCTGGTCAGTTCCTCTTGTTCGGGTGCTATGGCAGTATGGCCGAGTGTAGGACGAAACCAGGGAGTAGGAGACAATCATACATGCTCAGTGTCCAGATTTGTTCATTGTAATATCTTCACCACCCTTGGAAGGGCAATTCGGGGACGAATTGATTTAAGGGGGGGAAGTTTGTAAGAACCTTGTTCTTATTCTTGAGGTACGGGTTTCTTCTTTTCTCCTTTCCTTAAGTGTTTTTGAGAAAATAAGAAAATGTGGGAAAATCCTAAATTTTGGGACTATACGCTATATACTTTTTCACTCACAGTGTACTTTGGCCGTGTGGGATGAGTACACAGGGTGTGTATCCTTGTTCATAACTAAGGGTGTAAAAACCGACTACACACCGTGTAGTGGTACATTACACGCCATGTAGTGAGTCGGCAGACGAAACAGTAAGGCGGTGGGAGCAGCCGCCAACTAGGCGACAGTACATGCCATGTAGTAGGGAATACATGTCGTGTACTCATGTGGATGGATGAACAGTTTGGTGGTGCCACCAGAGGAACAATTAAATAAATGGAGTACACACCGTGTAGTCAAAAGTACATGCCGTGTACTTTGTTTTTTTCGCTTAAAATGGGCACTAGCCAACCCTGTTCACAGGATTGGCTTAGAACTGGATGGGAGCTCGGGAGAGGATGGCCGAACATTTGTGGATCTCTAGATCGAACTTCGGGAATCCGTTTCCGCTTCCGTCAATCACGTTGGAACTGCACGGGTAAGCACTCTCATCTCCTTGCATAGTTCTTTCCAATTATTCTTCTAATGGAATTTATTTGAGGTTGAATGAGAATTATTTTACCTCATATCTACGACATTCTTGGATGTTGCATAAGGTGTCGTTCGGGTATATCGATCACGGGTGATCGAGGTAGGTGGATTGGTGTTTAATTTCAAACTGTTGTGTGTTTGTGTGTATTTGTGGGCTACGAACCCATGTTGGGGTGTCGTGGGGATAAGGCCTTGGCTGTTTAAATACCTATAATTGTATTAGTAATTAAATGTGATAATAAACAGCTGTTTGGGATCACTTCTTGGATCCAGGACCATCTTGGGGGTGCGTTCCTATGTTTAGCCATTTGGCTAGGATACCTGAGGTAATGTCACATTTATTTTGCGCATTACTCTTTCCTTGAGAGGAATTGTATGGGAATTTCTTTTTTATATGTTGGGCATGGCCCGGTTACTTGCTTAGCCTGGGGGCAGTGCTTTACCTAGCCTGAGGGTAGTGTTACCTTTAGCCTGAGGGAAGTGGTTATTTCGGCCTAAGGGAAACTTCTTTCGTGCCTGAGGGCGATAGACTATGTGCCTGAGGATGAAACTTCGTACGCCTGATGGCAATATCTGTTATTCCTATGGGCAATTACCTGCGGGTTACGTTTCTGATTACCTGAGGGTAAGGGTTTGCGTGTCTGAGGACACTGACTGTTTACATAGAAATTCACTATGGTGGTTTCCTTATAATTAATGATTAAATGACTAATAAAATGACAATATAACTGGTAAAGTTAGTTAGTTTTGAGTACTACTTAGTTTATTGCATTTTACTACTGCACACTGTTGTTTCATCTTTTTACACAGTTGGGCACGAGCCTTTGGTGGGTGCCAACTGGGATTTATTTCTCACACGCTATTTGGGTCATGTCTTCAGCCCAAACAAATTACGTTTCTATATATGTGGATAAAGGAAAGGGTCCCTATACAGGTACTTGATTATTTCTGGGAAGTAGGGGAGCATGGGACCGAGCTTGGCTTGCGATGATACTGGATGTTTTGTTTTATTTTGTTGTACTTATTATTTTACTATATTGTATTGTTGTGTAAAATTTTCTGGATGTTTTCTTAGAACTTGAGACATGTTGTATCATCATCTATAGAACTTTTGGTTATCTTTTACTGCAGTTGTTTATTTTAAATGTGTATGGTTTGTTTCTTCCGATGTTGTTGTATGATTTTTATATTATTCTACTGCTCTACACTTTGACAAATGAGGGCATAGTTTCCCCACTATTAGACTCAGGCCCTTGCTGCTAGTCGGTAGCCACTTGTCTTTGCGGAAATGCGCTTGAGATGACGTGGTGAACTAGGTTTGGGCCACCCGTTGAGTGGAACCCGGAACCAAGATGTTACATCTAACTAGAGACCCACAATGTCATCTCAAAATAACCACCTAATAATAAGGGTCCAAAACCTGA
The DNA here is from genome assembly GCA_963277665.1 of Viscum album. Lineage (NCBI taxonomy): Eukaryota > Viridiplantae > Streptophyta > Magnoliopsida > Santalales > Viscaceae > Viscum > Viscum album. The sequence goes on from OY728126.1 coordinate 1,106,649,149, forward strand.
AGACAACTCATCAAGATGATGCTCTGTTTGATTGTTATGGACATTTTATTGAAAATGGTCAATCCGGGTTTGGTCTGGGCATGATCTGACCCACAGGACCCAACCTGACATGGCAGCCAACCTGACCTAGTTCAGCTGACCTACCCCTATCTGGTCCAGTGGACCTGACCCATTTTGGTTCTCTTGGCTTGACCCACTAGGTCGGCTGGACCCGGCCCATTGAGATTCTAGGCAGAGCCCGCATTGCAGTTTTCTTTGGTCTGATGTACACGACCCACCCTAGTCGTGTCCCACACTAGTCCACATGGTCTACTCTGACCATGTGGCCTCCACATTTGCGGCCCTTCCACCCACGGCATGCCACCACCACAGCCACCTGTCATGCCCACTTGATCACCTCATGTGCCCCCCCCCCCACCGTTAGCTCCCTCCAATATGGTCCCATCTGGATGATGTCTCACAACCACCACTAGCCACCCTACCGGTGGATTATCATTTTATGCTCTTCCAGGCCTAGCCTCCCAATTCTGGACACTAGGGCCTCCGCCATTGGCCTCCCCTTCAGAGGCATGTTGTCACCTCATGCTCCAATTGGACCGGACCCACCAGCCATGTCTTACCCTCACCATCAGCTGCCCCACCAGAGGTCTTACTTATTCCCAACCTTGTGCCACCATAATCTTCCATTTTTTCCAAATCATAGAAGCCTTCCTGTACAACCTTTTGATGCTATTTTGGGGTCAAACTTTCGATATTGGATCATTACACCATGGACCAGGGTGTAATGATCGATCATTCATGTAAGGGTTTCAAGGGTAAAGAACACATGAATAACGTAATATAGTTAGTGGAGATATATGGAACAAAGAATTCCCAAATAAAATATATTTTCTTGTTTGTGTCGTCATTGATCCGTTCATGTTAGTAGGTTTAACAAATAATCATGAATAGATAATCACAAATATCTATATCTACTTTTAACCCCACAACAATTTATCCATTCCAAAAAATGATTGTTCCGTAAGATAATATATATATATTTATTTGTCCACATTTTTTATGTAATTTATAAATGAGGAAAAAATCAAAGGAAAAATTGCATACCTCGATTCAGTTCAAATGATGATAAAGAATGGTTGTCTCATCATTGCTTGGGTAAAGATCCTTTTAATCCTAGGTTCATCGTTCTTGATTCACCAATCCATCGACATTTGATGGAGATAGCTCCATCTCATTACCTCAGAGGATTTCCAATGTTATGGTGATAAACCTTAATTCTCTGACAGACATGTATTTAAATAAAACACAACGTTGAATCAAGAATAAAATATTTTTATTAAATTATTTTAATGAATTTCTATCCAAAAACAATCTTTCAATGTAGACCACACCAGCTGATGTTAGGCCTCGCCTAATGAAAACACCACCATACAAACTCAACGGTGGTCTTGGATTTCCTATATGATTTACTTTTTATGAGTTATTAGGATTTTAAAATGATATAATTTTATTTAATTATTTCATTTATAGTTACATATTTTTCTGGTTATTTCCATAGAAGACCGATACTGACTAAATTTAAGTTTCATAGAGGGTAAGGCCACATCTTTGAGCTCAACGGTGCCCTTAAATTTCTGATCTGGGTGCCCGTTTAAGAGTAGTTGAACTTTTTTTGAAAATTCTCAAATGGGTGCTATTAAAATTTAACATTTTTCAATGAACATTTTTGGGAAAATCAGACCACATAATCGCATGTCATCTCAACACCTGGTCTTAGACTTCTCCCAAACAATTTCTAAAAATAAATTCAGGAAAATACGAGTCATAAAATTCTCCTCGCAATAGGTTTTTACGTCCAAAAAATCCAAAACAATGGTCTAATCATAAAATTGAGTGTACTGATTACAAATATAAGCCTCCCACTCACATGTTTTCCTGTTGAGTTTATCATGTTGCAAATGGACATATATCAAAGGAAATAACCACCCATGAAGGATTCCCTTTCGTAGATACATGAACTCCACTGGGTTCTCAGAACAATTCTCCCCCAACAATGATGTGTGGCGAATCATTCACATATCTCCACAGTTAAGACATGTTGAAGATGTCATGTACCCAGTCCAACTATAGGGGTAGTTCCATGTAGTATTCCACCTCAACAACTCTACACAGTATCTGAAGGGTTGATTAACCTCAAAGATATCTTGTCATCCTAGAAAAATCTTTGCATCCCTCATTGAGGAGAGACCCATGAGAACACATGCTCTCCCTCCTCAAACACCAAAGGCCTCGGTCACATGTCATCATAATACTCTGATGGATTTGTGTAGTCTTCATCTGATCTTTGATGACATAAACCTTCTTTGTAGTCACTTGCACTAACATTGGGCCCATGAGCAGCAAATCTCTTCGGCCAGTTGTGACTAGAAGGGTCTCTAGTATAGAGCTTCGAACGATATCAGACCGATGGTGGAGGGGTAGCTTTTGATGTACACAAACTCTACCAGAGTTAGGCGATCCTCCAAACTTCGTTAAAAACATAACATGCAAGCCTAAATCATGTCCTCTCAAACATGAATGGCTCTCTCCATCTAGCCATTTTTCTGGGTATGAAACTCAGTGCTCATGCATAACTGGGTCCCAAATTCCCCTTATAACCCCTTCCATAGCTGTTATGTGAAGCGAGGATCACGATATGAAATAATCATCAATGGAACTCCATGAAGCCAAACTAATATAGAGGCTTCCCAAGATCTCTACTGTAATCTACTCATGAATCAGTTGGATGTGGATTGACTTGGGGAGTCAGGAAATGATCACCCAGATGGTATCATACCCCCTAAAAATAATAGCCTTCTCCCCACCTTTCGAATATCCATTAATAGAATTTCTTATGGATATTTGAGCACATATATCCTCATAGTTAGTATCCCTATGTTGTTCCTCCCAATCTCAATGTAATTGTGGAGAGGTGAATACAATTTTCTAGAGATAAGCTTCTCCATGTCAATCCACAATGGATATCTTCAATGAAGATAACTACTTTTATTCCTAATTCAGAAACTACAAGCTAGATCTCTTGTTGAGAGCATATTTTACCACGTTCCCCTACCCACGAGTATATAAAATCACCATGTCATTTTCCTGGATGAACTCTATACATCAACTTTATTCCAAGTTCCAATCCTTTTAAAATAATATATACTTGAGACACTTATGGGAAAAGTAGACGATAAACTACTCTCCCATCAGGTAGTGTCGCAACATCATCAATGAGAAGACTACTACTACTAACTCGAGATCATGGTTTTTTTAGTTCTTCTCTTGTGACTTCATCTAGAATGAAACATAGGTAACCACTTATTGCCACTACATCAAGACACGACCAAGCCCAGTTCTTGATGAATCAAAGAAAACTATGTACTGGACACCTTCATATGGAATCCTCGTGATGGGAGAGCTAATAAAACTTTTCCTCAACCTTAAATGGATCCATTACAACTAAATTCTTTGAGATGATTGGTTTGAAATAAATGAAGACCACCTAGGGCTCCCTGGTGTTAAACACTACGTCTCATGAATCCCTTCAAGTGCTAGTCCTCCAACTTAACTCTCAGCTCACAAAGCTCTACAGGCGCCAACTAATATGATGGTGTATATATCATTGTCTTCCTAGGGTGTAGATAAAATAAATGTTTAACACATTATGTTGAGGTAAACCTAGAATATTTCCAGGTAATACATCCTTATACTCCAACACGATTACAAGAAATTGATGACTTAAAAAATCCACTGCACTGACGGTCAAACTATCCAACTGAAGAATAATCGGCTGCACACTCCTATGAGTGAGTGCATCCCAAGTTTCAAAGATTTCCCTTTTATAATTATAGTGAAATTTGGTTCTATTATCATAGAATAACCACACCTTTTTTTAAAACAATCAATCTGAGAATGAACTATGGTTAATAGTCCATACCATGAATGACATCATAAGGCCTCGATGATACTACCAATAAATAGCAATCAAAACTCTCTTCTTTTAGAGATAAGTCACATTATCAGCACTAGTGTGTGATCATCATGTCTCATCTAGTAGAAGTCTCCAAACATAAGGTTCAAGTGAATAGTTTAACTAGAATCACTATGTATCTTACAAGAAAAGTAACAAGAAATGAAATCTCTAGAACATGTTTCTATCTACTAAAATTAAATTATAAAGACACAAATCGAACCTTGAACCATTCTTTGAGTCATTGGGTCATAAGCCTTGACAGCTCGTAGTTGCCTCCACCCTTGTCCTCCAGCTCCCTGAGTCTATTATGGACCACTTATGGGTGGTGGTGGTAACATGTGAAAATGTTGGACACCACTTACTTATTCCACAGATCCTATAACACATCTTCCCATGAAGAATCTATTTTCTCCTATGGCAGCCTCTTTTTTGGAAGTTCATCAACCACCTCAATGAATGCATCCTTAATGCTGAGACTATATCATGTGGAATTTCCATTTCCACAACATGAATTGAAATGACTCTTCCTCGGGGAACTAACAAGACCCTATAAAATCCAACAAAACCTCAGGTTTTATAGTTTACATCATGAACATGGAATCACTAGGTCCTACCAACCTTGTATCTTGGGATATTGCTACCTCGAAAGCCTATGATATGCGTTCAGACCCTATGTGTCATCATCCGGTGCCAAAAAGAGCCGTGAATGAATCAGTATGGAAACTTACATCCCCCTAATCCAATGGAGGTGGTTCTACGAACTGATCAATAGGAGAAACCTCCACCTGCTGACCATCCTGAATAAAAACTTCTATGTGACTAGCTCCCCTCTGGGAGGCCTCATCAAACATCGGGTCAAGCTCCTGATCTGACTGCAGAAACCTTGACAGTTGGATCCATGAATACATTTTGTAAGAAATAAATATTTATCATGATTAAATGAGCATACATGGTGAGAAGACTCAAGGAAATTGAAAACACAACCCATTCCTATATGATGTATATACCTTTATTTTTTCCTGAAACTAGTGTTTTCATGTACCGAGTTGAGAAGTAGGTGTCTAGAGTGTTGGTGTATGGATACATTGGCTGCCACACCAACACTATAGTGCCTTTCTTGAAATCACAACATGAAACAGTTAAAAGTATTTCCACAAACCAATCTCATAGGCTCCTAGACCTAAAGTAGAATCGACCCCCTATGATACCACTTTATCATGACTAGTCCCAAAGGGTCCCATGCCATGAATACCCCAATCCTACCTCCAATGGGATAGGGGATGGAGACTAGAACAAAGTAGGTATATCCCACAAATGGGAGGAATTTTCCTAATTAATTGTATACACACACACGTCTCTAAGACGAAAATACTAGAATGTAAAAACCCATGTAAATTATGCATGAATACACTAAGATACCAAACACAAAGTACAATAGGAAAGTAAAGTGAAATAAAGTACAATGGGGCTAGAATATAAGACCACCACAAAGAAAGAGTCTATAGCACAAGTTTATAAATCTCATCTGTATAAAACCATAACTTAAGGGTAGGTACAAAAATAGTTTTCTAAAGTCAAGGGATCACATCTCAAATAGTTGGTCTCTCTCCAAGAACTACCTGGTCCTGGTCCGCCTAGGAATCTATCAAAGTGTTGAAGGTCTTCACAAGACATGACATGTTTGGGAAAAGCCTGTGTAGGGGTGAGTAAAACAATACTCAGTAGGACACCTCAAAACATAAATAAAATGAACATATAGAAAACATCACTAGGAATATACAGTAAGATCAACATAGGTATATTTCTACAACAAATATAATAAGAACATCCTGGTATAATCATAAAGGATTACAAGACTGAAGGTCTCACCCACTGCTAGCTAAATGTTTCCACTCGTAGCACACTCCTTCCAGAAGATATCACTGCTTGATCTATCTGATAGTAAGAATGCAGAATAGTTCTACCAAATGTATGCAATCAAATGCATGGTCATGATATGTCATGAAGTTTCTTTGAGATATTCTGTCTCGCCAAGACATGAAGTTTCTATAACACGTGCAGTGTCGGTAACACACAGAGTGTCGGTAACACATATAGTGTCAGTAACACATGGAGTGTTTATAATTCATGTATCCCCCACATCAGGTAGTAATCGAGTCACAACTGAACAAAAACCACATTAAAACTGCCTCAAGCACAATCGTTAGGTATAGTCACATAGAACAGAAATAATATGATCTCGATACACAGAGAGGGAATCCTCCACAACTAGGCCTCACTAGGGTGACTCCTCAACCTATTTGAAATATAATACAAGATAATATATAGATTCCCTTGAAAATATTGGTCACAAATTATCCACAAACCCTATCTATGGTACCATGAAGATAAGTGATGATCGATCAGGCCTCTTGGTGTGATACATCCTCCAACCCACTAAGTAAACTATCAAAGTGTAACAAAGAAGACTCACTTCATAATACGAGGAATTATATATGATGGGAAGGGGATCCTGCCTCAAACCCTCATAGGAAAATACCAAGGGTATGCTCTCAACCGCAAATGTCATCATCTATGCTGGGAATAGGATCCGGCATCGAAACCTCAAAGGAAAAATAAAAAGAGAATTCTTCCAACCTTTGCTCATCCAACCAAAAACCCACCATGTCATCTCAAAAATAACACTTCATTTCAAGGGTCCCAACACCATAGACGTCTTATCAAATAGATGCTCTATTTGAATGTTATGGGTTTTTTACCAAAAAGGTCTGATGTGGGTATGGTTCGTGTCTGATCCGACCCACCAGACCGGACCAAACCCACCGGATGACCTGACCCAATCCAGATGATCGAACCCACTCTAGTTTGGTCTTATAGGTTTATCCCGCTCAGCTCATCCTGATGGTCTTGTCCAACTGGGCCAACTGGACCGGGCCCGCATGGCTATTGGGTCCAGCCTGATGGGCCACTGGAGTGGCCTGACCACCCTAGTCTTGCCCACGTTGTGGTATGGATTGGTTTGATTGATAAAACCTGCCCTATCCACATCCTCTGTTGGTCCACATGGATTTCCCCAACCATGTTTTCTTCATGTCTTCACCCCATCAGCCCAGGACATGTAGCCACCGTGACCCCATCATCACTTCCCATGGACCCCACTGTCGCGAGATCCCTTCAATTCAGTCCTTTATAGACCACGTCTTAATACTGCCAATAGCCTTGTGACACCCCCAAATTTCATAGTATGTTATCTTTTCAAAGGAATTCAATAACTTGCGCTACACGCAACACCGATTTCAAGCACACCACGACTTACCAGACTAGTCGTTCAAAAAGTTGTTATGAATAGTATTAACTAAATTTTAAATTTTATATACTCCATAAAATCTTAGAATCCATATTATGTGTTTTTTAGACATAATATAATAACAAATTCATTTTTTTCAGATAAAAGATGTATTTTCGAAAAAATGCAATTTTACTACCTTTTAATGGAGAACCTTTTTTAAATCCAGACTTTGACACTTTTATATATTCAATTTCATGAAATTAAATTATTCATTATAATTGGTAAATAATAAATTTAGTTTGGATAAATTTTTGGTACTTTACTAATAACTTTTATATTTTGATGAATAGTGAAAAATACAAAATTTTAATTAAAATCAACTCTCTAATCGAAATAATTTATAGTGTTAAATTATACATTTGAGTGGTTTTAAAGTATAATTTGATTATATTTTTATCATTTAATATAATTTAGGTCATTGTATGTAATTTCACATTTAAACTATACATAGACAAGTGTTAATCTTTTGATAGTTATTATTTCTTAAAAACACGCTTTTTGTTTTGATAGCGAGAATTAATTTTAAATTAATTTATTCCACTTATGTGTTTTTAATTTAGAAAAATAGATTCCATATTTATAATCAGGAGGTCCAAATTGTGTAAATAGTTAACTTTTATTTTTATACATTATGAATATTTACTTCAGTAAATATTTTATTTTCCATGGTTGAAGGGTAAATATGGTAAATAAGGGTAAACAAATATTATTTAAACAATATTAAATTACCCTAACATGTGTTCTATTCCTATTGGTTGATATATTTATAACCATGGGCAGCCTTGGGTAAATTTTGGGACCACATTGAACCACTTGAGAGTGATAATGACACTTTATATTAATTAATTTAATGTAAAGACAAAAATGACAAAAACATATATCTTTTAGTAAAACATATTTTACAAGGTGTTATATATGTTATCATTTCGACTATAAATATTAATTAGAAATATAAAAATATTTCCTACATAATGGTAGTTTATTTATAATTTTTATACATTAAATAATTCAATTTATTTATGACACAATGATGATACAGTATATACCTTATTAATAAAAGAATGAAATAAATGGTATTATAAATATTAAAATAAATATAATTTAAATTTTTTTATGAAATAAAAAAAATTTAGACGAATATGACATTTGAGGATTGATTAAATGTATCTTTTTTAAGTAATTAAGTTGTTATGACTTTCAAAAAAACCAAATACAAAATAGTGTCCAAATTGACATAAATGAGTTTTTAAAACAAATATTATATTATTAAATTATATAATATTACAAAAAATATAAGGTTTGTAAAAAGGGCTTATATAATATTATATATGTCATTAATGAATCACTTGAAGATCTATTTTATGTTGACAGTATATTTATTAACCATATAGTTTAACAATACAAGAAGACACGGTAAAAGTTAGATTGTTTAACTAAGAGTTAAATATAAAAGATATGGTTAATATGGTGACCTAAACATGTATAAAACCGATTGGTTGGGTATTTTTCGACCCATCCCCACATTATACAAGAAATAAATTATTTTTAATCCATTAGAAACCGAAAATTATTTTATTATAAAATAATATTTCAAGTTTTTCCTAATGTGACCCTCACCTCTCTTATAAAAGGGTACTTCCCCTTCTCTCAAAATCACACCTTCAAAGCCATTTCGCTCCGCAAAAACTTGCCCAAATATCCTCCCAACATTCCTAAAATCAACCTAGAGTCCTTACTTTGATCATAAATCTATCCTATAGATCTCTTTTGATCAACTCAAAAGAAACACCTGAAGAAGAGGTAATAATTTCACCACCCTCTTTCAAGTTCTTTTCTTCTTCCACATCCTCTATCATTTCTGTTTCCATACCAAAATAATAACCCCAGTACCTCCTACATAATATAATGTTATTTAAAATATGGTACAACCATATTCTTCTTTCTATCCATCCAATAAATGACAAAGTCACCATACGTGTGTACGTACGACTTACCGTCTCCACGCCGTGGTGTAGCTTGTTATTCAAACACCTCATTTTTTGCATGGGTATAGTAATTAGTATAAAAGATAAATAATAAATATAACATGTTAATGATTTTTTATATATGATATACCAACAAATTACATACGATTTCACCACCAGTATAATGATATTATCACTTCTGAATACGTACGAATTACCGTCTCCACGACACGATGAGATTCATTTCCACATTCACCATTCATCGATGATTATAAATATATATATTATTAATAAGTATGTAATATATGGAATAATAATTCAACATAATATATATATATATATACTTACATATATCTTATTCACTTACTTCCATTCAATACGATATGAAAATGGAAACAACGTTTATGCATACGTACGGCCTACCGTCTCCATAAACGGTGTTTTCCATTCCATTTATATATATATTATAAATATTTATATTCAAAATATATATGATATATAAATCATGTGTTATATTCTGAAATTATGTGAATTATGATCTAAATTATACAATCAAGAATAACAAGTTAAAAGACATACGATAAAGAAAGCAATCACTACTAAAAACGGGCAAGGGAAGTGCCATCTTTTATCAGTGCAAAGAAAAAAAAGCACTAATAAAGGAACCCTTTATGAGTGATAAAATTTTAGCACTGATAAAGGAATTCTTTATCTGCGCTTTTATAGAGCTTATAAAGGGCCTCTTTATTAGCGCTATAAAACTGTTGATAAAGAATCCCTTTATCAGCACTTTTGTCTTAGTGCTTATAAAGAGTACGCTTTATGAGCACTAAAAAAGTGCTGATAAATAATTCATTAATCAGCTGTTTTTTATCACAGATAAAACCATAGTCGCATATTTTATAAAATCTGGTGCACAATATCCTCTGTTTATCATTCCCTCATGCCCTCGTGGTGTTGTACCCCTGCGACAACTCCCCTCCCCCCGATATTCTCTTTGTCGGACCTCCGTCGCTAGCCCTACTCATTATCCTCCCCCTCAAACCCCTTACTTAGATCCTACGACCCGCAAACCCTACATCCTCATATCTGCTGTAACCTACTCCCCACGAACCCTACTCCTCTATTTCTCAATGATGGCGGCTCCTCCTGTGCACCTCTCCCTCGCGGTCGCGCCTTCCCCTCTCGACGTAGCACAGAAGGCTCCCTGACCACTCGATGACTGCGTTGTCCTGACAAGTAAAATTGATTGTGTTTTTAAGGTTGATTTATAGTTTAGGGCAGACCCTAGGTCATCTATCAAGGAGCTTTGGTGGATTGTAGTGTATATTTTTAATAAATATTAATAAAAGAGGGGGTGATTTTGAAAACAGTTTTAAGATAATAACTTAACTTAAAGAGTTTAATAGTTGATAGAATAAGCTGGATGATTAAGAATTATGAGATAAGGAGATCACTTCAAGTTCACTAAAAATCTTGTATAGTTCATTGTTCTAAAAATTTCACATGGTTTTGTTTAATTTTTTGGTTGAGGGTTGTCAAGATCTTGATTCCCATCTCGACTCACTAAACGTTGCACAAAGTACCAACCCTTAACACAACAATCATGTTGTAAATATTTGGACTTAAAGAACATATTAATGTCTACCAAATCATACAAATATCTTGTGTATGTGTGAGAGAAAGAGGATCCTTGTGTTGCCCAATCGAAACAACTCAAGTTTCCCACTTGAAATTTCAACCCAATCGTTGTTGAAATGAAAAGCGGTTCAGTTAATTAAACCCAAGAAATGAACTCAGAGGAAAAAACATGTTTAGATAAGACATAAGTGAAATAATATTCACACAAATTACACAAAACCATTAGAGTAACAAGTTTCGGAACCCCCTCCCAAGTATGTGTAGCTCCCTTGAAATGATCATCCACTGTTTAGCTCATCATCGAGAGGAGGAGAAGGCAAGGGTGGAACTCCTTCTTCATTGTTGATCCCCCTATGATGATAGGGGCCTCCAGAACATTAAGTATGAGGAGAGAAATCCTTTGGGTCTTTAAAATACCAGATCGTTTCCTCCTGGTCGAACTTTCAAATGAGGAGCCCAATGTATCATTTTATAAGAAAATGGGAAGGTAGTTTTGAGCACACAGAATTATTAAAACCAATTCTAACAGGTGTTTCAACCTTCATACATAATTATCTAGATTTTGAGAAAAAAAGTTGTATAATCACCTCTTGTCTGTATCCACCTAGGGTTTGTCATAATTTTGACACATATCATCCGAGATATAGACATATCACCGCACACCACTTTTGACTCCGTGTAGATTTGGTGTGCTGGAGAGATCATGACAGAAAGGCTATTCGGTGGCCAAATTTGTCTTGGGTTTATTCATATGAAATCTAGCCCAAGAAATTTTGGAATATCCCACAAAATTTCATCCCAATTGGATGCATGGTCTAGTAGAAGTGTGTGGATTAATCTACTAGTGTGCTTGGATCCTGCACATTTTGGCCCATTTTTCTTGGACACCATCATGGGCCCTCCAAATAACCTCCACCTTCAATGAAATTTTCAAGAAAAGTAAAATTGGCCTTTTTAATAGGGATAAACACAAAATAAATGATTCAAACATGGAATTCAATTTGTTATTATTTTTGGAATTTACATTACAAAATCATTTTAATACAATGGTGTAAGGGTGAAAATGACACAGTGAATTGTGGTACGATCACACCCCCACACCTAAATATTTGCACTCCTGGGAAAAGTAACACATCCAAATAAAATTATGCATATATATATATATTCCCAAAATCATGAAGATTTAACATTTTGTGAAATTTTAATTCAATAAATTAATGCGATCAATGCACGAACTACACCAAGGAGTTCTTCCTAGTGAAAATGGAAAAAGATGTCTCGTAAATCATATCACAATAAAATTCAAAGAGATTCATGACACCAAAATGATCATGGAATTCAAAAGTCAACAATTCCACTAACTCTCCATGTGTGTGTGTGAAAACCATCCCTTACTATTCTTTTAACTTTCTATCAAATAAATATAGGTTATTTTAACATTATTCAGCTTTAAATGATTTTTCACCAAACCTGTACTACATATTTTGTAATCATATTACAAGACCCACTCACTTAAGAATTCTCAGAAGTCAAACCATAAGCTTTTGACCTAGATATCCCCATATGTTTCACATTTCATCACTCCCCTCATCTATTATATTTTTTTGAAGTTGCATTTCGAAAAAATCTCACACTCATCTTTAAAACCTTGTTTGATCTCCTCACGACACTAATTGAAATAGTTATAATAAGATCAAAGGTTGAGAAGGAGTGGTTTTTGACCTGCCCAAGACATAAAATTTTTTTTGAGGGCATACAACAGTCGGAAATTAGGTACACATGCATAGGTCAATCTGGTACATTAATGAAACAGATCAGATAAGGAACAAATGATTCAAAATATCATTTAAAGCTGAAAAATATTAACCTAACATTTAATTACATTATATTAAGTAAGAAATATTCATACTCCGTGGTTTGGTGAAAAAATGTTTGGAGATATTAGTGACATAGTTTTCCCAAAACTACTCACACAAGGGGCATCAATAATCTCAAATGTTTCACAGTGATACCACCATTTATATCATTGACAGAATACTAATTCACTAAAAATCAATTCCTAATATTAAATTCATACAAATATTGTTTTTTACCATTATTTATGGTATTTTCGCTTTACCCCTGATGGGGAAAAATGAAAATACCATAAATAATGCAAAAAAAAGAAGAAAGAAGAAAGATAAAGAGAAAAATGAAAATTCCCATCAAACCCAGGAATGTACCCATCCCCACACCTAGAATGTGCAGTGTCCTCACTGTAATAATTGAGAGGGTGGGAAGGAAAGATAAAACCTAGTGTGTTTCACTGTTATGTTTCTTCTTGAATATGGAGTTCCTCCATTGGGAACTCTGAAAGGGCTTTGTGGAAGTGCTTCAGCCGCTGCCCATTGACAGTAAAGGTTTGCTTGGTTTCTTCATTTTGAACCTGAACAACACCAAATGGAAATACATTAATAATAGTGTATGGGCCAAACTAGATGGAATGAAGCTTACCTGGATGCAACTTCAGCCTTGCATTATAAAGGAGTACCTTCTGCCCAATGTGGGACTAATGATGAAGTATAAGACGGTCGTGGGCGGCCTTGGTTCGCTCCGTATAAATTCTGAAGTTTTCATATGCATCTCTTCTAATTTCCCCCAACTCTTGAATCTGTAACTTCCTTTGATAAACCGCACCATAATGATTATAATTACATTGTTTGATGGCCCAGTAGGCTCAATGCTCAATCTCAACAGGGAGGTGACAACTCTTTCCAAACACAAGACAATAGGGTGACATTCCAATGGGAGTTTTGAATGTAGTACGGTAGGACCATAATGAATCATCAAGTCGAAGACTCCAATCTTTTCTATTGGGTTGAACTATTTTTTCAAGAATCGGTTTTTCCTCTCTATTTTTCACCTCGGCTTGACTATTGGTTTGTGGATGATATGTAGTAGACACTCTATGACCGACCCCATACCAACGCAAAAGTGATTGCATTGTTCAGTTGCAGAAATGAGAACCTTGGTCACTGATGATGAACCTAGGTAATCCAAACCTACAGAAGATTTGGGTTCTCAAAAATTCTACAACTACCTTTGAATCATCAATCCTTGTAGCTCGTGCCTCTACCCATTTTGACATGTAATCAACTGCCATAAGAATGTACAAGTTGCCAAAGAAATTGGGAAATGGACCCATAAAGTCAATGCCCCAATCATCAAAAATATCATGAAATAGGAACGGTTGTTGTGGAATTTCAATTCATTTAGATACATTCCTCATTGTTTGACAACAAGGACAAGATTTGAAAAAATCATGGGAATCTTGGAAAAGTGTTGGACAAAAAAGGGAAAAATCAAGGATTTTGCGAGTAGTCCGTTAGGGACCGTAGTGGCCACCACAAGAAAGAGTGTGACAGAATCTAAGGACAGACTGAAACTTACTATCGGGAACACAACGCCTAAGGACATGATCACTACAGGTGCGCCAAAGGTAGGGGTCATCCCAAATGTACCAATGTGACCCTTTTTTTAGACGATAGGCTTGGTTTTTGTTGAAATTAGTAGGAATTCAAGATGCTAGTAAATAATTTACAATTTCAGCATACCAAAAAATAACATCTTCCACTCAGTACAATTGTTGATCTGGAAACATATCATTTATAGGAATACAGGGGGATGAGTCAATGTCCGAGGATGGGAGGATTTTACTGATATGGTCAGCCACCACATTCTCTGCTTCTTTTTTATCTCTAATTTCTATATTCAATTCTTGAAAGAGGAGCATCCAACAAATGAGACGTGGTTTGGCTTTCGGTTTCTTAAGGAGGCACCAGAGGGCTACATGGTCTGAGAACACAATGACTTTGGACCCCAAAAGGTATGACCTGAATTTTTCCAAGGAAAATAAAATGGAAATGAATTATTTTTCAGTTGTGGTGTAATTTTCTTGGGAAGGGTCCAAATTACGTGAGGCATAAGCTATGACATGTGGATCTTGGTCGACCTTTTGTGAAAAAACCGCCCCAACAACATAGTTAGTGGAATCACACATGAGCTCAAATAGTAAATCCCACCGATGTGGTTGGATTAATGGGGGTGACGTGAGACTCCATTTTAACTTAATAAAAATCTTCCTCACATTCTTTATCAAAAACAAATTCTTTTTCTTTTTGGAGTAATCGGGAGAGGGGGAGTGTAATTTTACTAAAGTCAAGAATGAAATGACGGTAAAATCGAACATGACCTAGGAAAGATCGCACATCCCATATATTTTTGGGGAATGGAAGGGAATAAATGACATCAACTTTTGATTTATCTACTTGGATACCATCCCCATAAATGGAATTCTGCAAAACTATACCTTGTCGCACCATGAAATGTCATTTCTCATAATTTAATATAGGATTCTTTTCAGTATAGCGACGTAGGACTCAACCAAGACTACTCAAACATTCATTAAAAGGCGATCCAAAAACAGTTAAATCATCTATGAATACTTCCATGAAATTCTATAGGTAATCCGAAATAATACTAACCATGCATCGTTGGAAAGTACTTGGAGCATTGCACAGACCAAATGGCATCCTTCTATAGGAAAATGTGCCAAAGGGGAAAGTGAAGGTTGTCATTTCTTGATCCTTAGGGGAAATATGGATCTAAAAGTATCCAGAATACCCATAAAGAAAATAGTAGTGGGACTTACCCGCTAACCTCTCTTGCATTTGGTCAATGAATGTCAAAGGGAAATGGTCCTTCCTCGTGTGTTGGTTTAGTCGGAGATAGTCTATACAGACACGCCAACTATTCTACACACGAGTTGGAACCAATTCATTATTTTCATTTTTGATTACTGTAAGGCCATTCTTTTTAGGAACTACATGAAAAGGACTAACCCATTGGCTGTCAAAGATTGGGTAAATGATTCCAGCATCCAATATTTTTGTTACCACATTTTTCACAACTTCTAGGAGTTTTGGGTTTAGTCGACATTGTGGTTGCCTCACTATTTTAGCCTCATGAGTTAACAAAATATAATGTGTACAAATTGATGGGTAATACCAAAAATTTCAGCAAGTTTTAACCCCAAAGCTTGTTTATACTCTCTCAAAAGTTCAACTAGTTTCAATTCATGCTCAAGAGGGAGTGAACAAGGAATGATGACGGTAAACTTATTTCCATTCTCAAGATATGAATATTTTAAATCGAGAGACAGTTGTTTTAGTTCAAATTCAGGTGTATTTTGGATTGATGGGAGTGTGTGTGAAAGTGATAGGTCACTAATATAATATAACTCCTCAATGGTATCAACCTTATATGAGTAATGAGCTTTTACAAGATTAGTAGTATCATCGATGGTCAGTGAATCATCAGTATTCAAGAAATCATCAATCAATGAACATGCATGAAACATTTCTAGACCACAACAACAATAAATACATGAATCTTTTCCTTGCATTTCTATCAATGAAGAAAACTCAAAAAAAGGTTCGGGGGAAAGAAAAGTTGTTTTTTTAGGGGTAGTAAGTACATCAATTTAATTAACAGAGAGAGAGGAATATTCTTCTGAGGGGTGCTTCGTGGCATCAAGGATGTTGAAATGGACTATGTCACCACAAAATTCCATAGATAATGTACCAATGTGGACATTAATTATGGTTTTTGTAGTTTTCAAGAAAGTTCTCCCCAATATAATCGGGGCATGTCCATTTATCCTATCATCCTCTATTTTAAGCACATAAAAGTCAGTAGAAAAAATTAAATTTTGGACCCTCACAAGAACATCCTCTAACACACCAGAGGGGTGTGCAGTAATCCGATTAGCTAGTTGAACAATAATTCCAGTGGGCTTCAGTTCCCCGACCTACAAATTAGAGTGAATGGAGTGAGGCATCACATTTATAGAGGCACGTAAATCAATGATAGCATTAGAAAAAGAATACTCTCCTATGGTGCATGGAATTTAGAATATTCTAGGATCATTTCACTTGGTGGGGAGTGATGGATATATCAATGCTAAAACATTCCTTCCCAAGCTCACTTTCTCATCACCACGAATTCACCATCAGTGTGTACACATCTCCTTTAGAAACTTAGCGTTTTGTGGAATTTTCTTCACAGTATCAATCAATTGGATGGTAACCTGCACTTTCTTGAAAATTTCCAATATTTCCTTATCAATTTCAATTTACTTTTTTTTCTTGGTTGGGTGGCCCTTTGAGGAAATGGAAGAGGAATGTTTGGCCTAGGTGACTCATCAATATTCACAATCATTCCTTTAGAAGGGATTCTCTTAGGACAAGGTTCTTCAACATTTGGAACAATCTTAATGGTTGGGATGGAGGCTTCTTCAAGAGTGGAGGACTCCAATAGAGGATTCATTTTACTTTCTAGTTGTTTTTCACTTCTAAGGTTGATAGAACTAAAATTTCCTTTCTCCCTAGTGTTAACTACTAGTTGAGAGGGATGTTTACCAGACCCATGACTTTGAATTTCAACCACGTAGTTAGATTGTTGGCCTAATCGGGATTTGAGGCCTTGTATGGCCGCCTGAGTGGTTTGCTGGAATTGGATATTGATGGCAGCCAATTGTTTCATCATATATTCTTGGCTAGGCTCGGTTTTTTTAGGGGTTTGTTGGAAGGGCCTTTGGGTGGTTGAGAGTTTCTAGGTGGTGGTGGTTGATGACTACTCTTCCCTAGTTGGTTTCATTTTTGTTGAGGTTGGTTTGAATACTCCCCTTACCTATAGGCTTGGTTCTCTTTCCACCTAGGGTTGGATGGATAGTAAGGTTCTTGCCTAAATGGTTGGTTATAGGGGTGTCCTGGAAATATTTCCTCACAACTCCCAGATTTTTCCCTCAATTGAGGAAATTGGTCAGAGTAGTGGGTGTCAGAAGAACATATACCACAATAGATAGGAGGAGGAGATTGGGATTTTCCTTGGAAAAGAGCAAGTTGTCGAACATGGGTACTTACCTCTTCGAACTTTGTGTCCACCTTCTTTTCAAATTCAGTAATTTGCACCTCATAGACACCTCGAATCCGTACATTGGTCCTTGAACCAAATTGTTGTGTGTTTTGAGCCATGTTATGAATCAGGGTTCTTCCAGCAATTTGGGTCTTATCAACTAGCGCACCACCTACAGCAGCATCGATCATATTTCGATCAATAGGGATTAAACCTTCATAAAAGTTGATCAATTTTTTGGTGGTGTGGGAAACTTGAACATAACCTTTTAAAAAGTTCCCAATTTTCATGTAATGTTTCCCCTTGAGATTGTATTATCCGGAAAATTTCTTTCCTTATTATTGCAGTTTGAGAGGCTGGGAAATATTTTTCAAGAAAAAGGCATTTCAGGTCTGCCCAGCCTTTTATTGGGGAATTAACATAATATAATCAATCTTTCGCAGTGTCTTCCAAAGAAAATGGGAATGTTCTAATATTTTCTTGTTCCTCATCCACATTAGCAGGTTTTATTGTTGAAAAAATGATGTGAAATTCTTTTAAGTGCTTCTGTGGATCCTCTCTAAGAAGTCCATGGAATCTTGGTAATAGATGAATTAAGCCAGATTTCAGTTCAAAATTGGGTGCCTCGCCTTGTAATTGAATATAGGTGGGTTGGATGTCAACATCAGGCGAGGTTATTTATTTTAATGTTTGGTTATTTTCATCCATATTATGCAAGTTTATTTCAGTTTTTATATTGGTTCTAGAATAAGGAGATGAAGGATCAAGAAGAGTGTCAATGTTTTGTATGTCCTCCTTTAATGGGTTCTCTGGTGCGTCTCGGGGTCGCTGACTTAATATCCTCTCTGGTTTAGGTTCAAAAAAAGGTAAATATCCAGAAATAGAACATGTCATGCACCAAAACTACACAAAAATATATCCAAATACAAAAAGATAGGTAGAGGTATAATATAAAACAAATAAATATTCACAAAAATTACAAAAAATAAACTTATCAAAAACACGCACTAAAACCAAAACGCTCCCCCAGTAACGGCACCAAAATTTGACCACGTTGTCATGACACGTCAGACTGATTTTGTTTTTAAAGTTGATTTATAGTTTAGGGATGACCCTAGGTCATCTCTCAAAGAGCATTGGTGGCTTATAGTGTGTATTTTTAATAAACATTACTAAAAGAGGGGGTGATTTTGAAAACATTTTTAAGAAAATAACTTAACTTAAAGAGTTTAATAGTTGATAGAATAAGGATGAGGATTAAGAATTATGAGATAAGTAGATCACTTCAACTTCACTACAAATCTTGGATAGTTCATTGTTCTGAAAATTTCACATGGTTTTGTTTAATTCGTTGGTTGAGGGTTGTCAAGATCTTGATTCCCCTCTTTCCTCTCTAAACGTTGTGCAAAGTATCAACCCTTGACACAAAAATTGTGTTGTCAAGGTTTGGACATCAAGTATATATTAAATGATACCAAAGAATACTAATATCTATTTTATGTGTGAGAGAAAGAGGATCCTTGTGTTTCCTAATCGGAACAACTCAAGTTTCCCACTTGAAATTTCAACCCAATCGGTGTTGAAATGAAAAGAGGTTCACTTAATTAAACCCAAGAAATGAACTCAGAGGAGAAAAATGATTAGATAAGACATAATTGAAATAATACAAACAAAAATTACACAAAACCAGTAGAGTAACAAGTTCCAGAACTCCCTCCCAAGTATGTGTAGCTCCCTCAATATGATCGTCCACTTTTTTGCTCGCCATCGAGAGGAGGAGAAGGCTCGGGTGTAACTGTTTCTTCATTGTTGATCCCCCTATGATGATAAGGGCCTCCATATCTTCAATAAGAAGAGAGAACTACTTTGGGTCTCCAAAATACCAGAGCTTTGCCTCCTGGTCTAACTTGCAAATGAGGATCTCAATGTGCCATTTTATAGGAAAATGGGAAGGTGGTTTTGAGCATACAGAATTATTAAAACCAATTGTCACAAGTGTTTTGACCTCCAGAAAGCATTATCTCGATCTTGAGAAAATAATAAAGTTGTAGCCCCACATATTGGCTGTCTCCACCAAATGTTTGGAATAAGTGTAACACATATAGCCTGAGATATGGATATATCATAGCGCACCACTTTTGACTCCGTGCAGATTTGTTGTGCTGGACCGATCAGGTTGGAAAGGCCAACAGATTGCCGAATGAGTCTTGGGTTATTTCATATGAAATGTAGACCAATAAATTTTGGAACCACCCAAAAAATTTCAGTTCAATTGGATGCACGTTCAAGTAGCATTGTGCATATTAATCCATTGGTTTGCTTGGATCCTGCGCAGTTTGGCCCATTTTTCTTGGATATCATCATGGGCCCTCCAAATCACCTTCACCTTCATTGAAATTTTCATGAAAAGTAACATTGGCCTTTTTAATAGTGATAAACACTAAATAAATGATTCAAACATGGAATTCAATTTTTTATTATTTTTGGAATTTACAATACAAATTCATTTTAATACAATGGTGTAAGGGTGAAAATGACACAGTGAATCATGGTACGATCGCTCGACGCTTCTTCTCTCTCTCCATATCGGGTGTGACCTACTCTAGGTAAGTCTCCCACTTCTCATTTTAGGTTTATTTTGGTGGATAGGTTATGTGATATTAGTTTTAATTAATGTGATGTTTGGATTCTTCCCCATGATCACCACGCTTGGATTAGATGTTAACGAACATAGTGTTCTAACAATCTATGTCTCGAAATAACACACGTAGTGGATTCTTATACTTGGTTAGCAGATGATTTGAACTAAAGTATTACTTTTTATGATTCTGCATGGGACCTTATGATTTTTGGAAGTAGAATTTAATTTTCACCAAGTGTCATATGTATGAGGGTTTGATATTCTCGTGCAACCTCAAGCTAGACCTTGTTATACAGGAATATTATATAAATGTTGATTGTTTTTTCATCATCCTTATGGTGGAGTGGGTTTATCTATACGGAGGAAAGTGGCCTTTTTGTAAACCCCTTCATGAAAAAGAAGAGTTTTGATAGTACCCGACTCATTATTAATTGTTTACACATTGTGGCTATCATGATGTGCTGGTGATTTTGTTTATGGGGAAGGTTCTATTTATGATAGTGATTAGGACCCCTCAAATATTGAAAGTTTATCCAACCCTATGTATGTTAAGTTATATCTCCCTTAGTTGGTGAGCATGGTTTTATGTGATGTGTGTAAGAAGAATACTTTTCTTCCCTATGAATGGGGACAAATTCTAAAATGCTTTATAAGGGAGACATATGGTTAACTCTTGGTAAGGATATGGTGTATGCATCAACCCATATACCAGAGCAGATGAGTGTCTTTGTAAATTTATTGTGTTTTAAATTGAATCACTCTTTTAGATGGTTCATAGTGGAGCCTATAATCCATTTAGGTTCATTTATTATTAAACCAAGATTCAGGAAGTGGCCTCCAGTCTTAATGCACTAGGGCCACAGAAGATGAGGAGATCAGAGAAGAGCATCCATGGAAAGGTGAATGGTATTCTTTGGAAAAGGACATTGGGTTTAGATAGTGGTATGAACTTGTGACCACCTGTATTTGGGTGGTTAATTCTTTTTAGGATTGTGGGGTGTTTCTTGACATCGATCATTGGTAAATTCCACATAGCTTTCTTTTGTGTCAAGGATAATTTAAGGGTGTTGTCAAATTAGTGAACCTCTATGACCAGTTTCTCTGAGGTGCTAGTCTAGATGGTTTTTTTATGAAAATGGGGAGACATTGTGCACTTCATTGGGTAGATAGTGATTCTTCCCTAATCCCTATTATGGTTATCATGATTGTTATTTTGAATGGAGACTACTCTAGTAAAGAAATACCCTTGGTGTGTCTAGCCAAGTGATTTAGGTTAAGTACAACTACACTATGGATAAGTCGATTACGTGATGGGGGATGAATTTGTTCTTAGGAGATTGTAAATGTCCTTCACTTGGTTTGATGGTATTTCATCACTTTTTATTAAATCCAATAATTTATGTTGATCAATTCACAGACCGAACTCTAGTGGTTTATGGGAATTCAACATGTAATACTATGATTTGGATGGCTATATTAGTGTTATATGATTATGCCAATGGTTTGAGATGATATCATAATATTTTAAGGTAGTGATCTTCTGGGATGTAGGTTTAGCAACACCCACCCACAGTAGGTGTGTGATGCAAGTCTCATCTCAGGAGGCAATGTCATTAATAGGTACCTCAAGGATATCTCATTACTCCAAGGAATTTAATATGATTGTGATGGGTATAGACATATCACATTGCATTTTTTTAACATTTATGCTACAGTCAAAGAGGCAGTCGACGAATAGCCTAGGCAGATGAAGGAACTGGAGAAAGGAGGTCTATACAGCACTAAAGTGATGGAGGAGATCAGGTATTAGCTTTAGGTGGATAGAACTTTGGTTTAATTATACTAATACTACCCCCGAGTAGACCACTCCAATATTGGGTAGTTTGTGGTTAGAATCTCAGATAGTTGTAGTCACTAGAGTCTTATTACCCGGAGGCTCCAAGAGTGTTTGGAGGTACAATATATGTTTGTTATAATTTTCTTGTAGTACTATTATAAATAGGTACAAGAAACTATTTTTCCTTAATTTTTATATTATTTTCAAGGTATATGGTAGGCATTGGTAGAGACCCTTGTTAGTGAGGGAGAGTTATTTCATATTCTTTAGATGTTCATGATAGAATTTATGTTCACTAACCTTAATTTTATTTTTCTTAAGTTAATTTGGGTAACAAAACCTATGATATTCCATAGTAATTTTGGATAAACCTATGTTATTTGTTTCTCTCATTAAACCTTTGTTTTTATAAATGTATCCACTATACTAGTTTTCCCCTCAAAATTGTATCCTTGTTTTCATTTTATTTGAGTTTGGTCACTAGTTTTGGATGTTTAATGTGATTATTTTATTATGAATAAGGTGGCTAGTAGGGGTCGTTAAAACAATGTTTAATGTTTTTATTCAAGGGTGGTGGGTGCTTGAACTATTGGTAGGGGGTTGGAAAGTGTGTTGCCTTTGATGGGGGTCTATCCTGGTTCTATTGATTTCCAAATAGTTATTCGAAATGGTTAGGATCTATTAATCTCTGTTTTTATAAGGAATTGGTTCTATTCTAATATTTTTGGAATACTTGTTTTGGGTATTTTAATCATAAATACTAATATTTTAGATTCAAATAGGACGGAGGTGAATAAATATTGGATGGATGTTAATTGTTTGAAAATAGAGTATGAGATCGGAGTGAAAGAGTTCATCAAGTTTGTAAAGGATCATACAAAGTATTCTTCTCAAATACTTTTTCTTTGTTTACGTTTTTGTTATTCTAGACTAATTACTCTAGATGAGTTGGAAGAACATTTTATATGTTACAGAATAGATCAGAGTTATAAATGTTGGAATAAACATGAAGAAAAAGATAATGTAGCTACTGGATGAGATAAAACTGCATTTTAGAGATCATAAGATATGAATAAAAATATGCATAATGAAAAAGACCGTACGGAGGATGTGATTACAGATGTAAATGATGATGAATATCCAATTAAGTAAATGACAAGGATAGTTGAAGATGAACTCCGTGATTTACCAAAATTGTTTGAGAAGTTAAAGAGTTGTGAAAAGTCACCCTTGTATGTTGGTTTCAATAAATATACACCATTTTCAGCTGTACTGAAATTGTATAAATCGAAAGCTGGCAATGGATGGAGTGATTCCAGTTTTACAGTACTACTTGATCTCTTGAATTACATGCTCTCGGAAGAAAATGAGCTCTCATTCCGGACATATGAATCTAAATGAATGCTATGCTCGATGGGTATGATTTCTAAAGGAATACATGGCTACCCGAAAGATTGTATACTATTTTGAAAGGAGAACAAATCACTTACATAATGACCAATTTGTGGTGCTTCTCGATACAAGAATGATGAATCCAGTCCTAAAGAAGTTCTATGGTACATTCCAATCATTCCAATGTTTAGGCATCAATATGAAAGTGAAGAAACTACATAACAATTGTCATGGCATGTAGATAAAAGAAATAAAGATGGGAATTTATGTCACCCAGCCGACTCTCCTCAATGGAAGATAATTGATCACGAGTATCGTGAATTTGGAAAAGATCCAAGAAACCTTCATCTTGCATTATCTATAGATGGATTGAATCCTTTTGGTTTTCAAACCAGCACTCATAGTACATGGCCTGTTATGTTGGTAAATTATAACTTGCCACCCTGGTTATGCATGAAGCAGAAATTAATCATGTTATATATGCTTATATCAGGACCAAAACAACTAGGTAATTATATTGATGTTTATTTGTCTCTTTTGATCAAGGATTTGAAGTTATTTTTGGATTGAGGTGTTATGTTTTATGATGCTTATAAAAGTGAATACTTCATGTTGAGAGTGATGTAGTATGAGACGATAAATAATTTCCTTGCTTATGGAAATTTGTTGGCTATAGCATTACAAGAACTCTAGGGTCTCCCATGTGTGAAGAAGATAGGGAATCAATAAGGTTGAAACATTCATTGAAATCTGTGTTTCTAAGACATCGTAGGTTTCTAGCTCATTGGCATAAGTACTGATCTTGGATGACATCATTCATTGGATGTTTAGAACAACGTACAACACCATCTCCACTAACAGGTGATTAGCTGTTTGAGAAAGTAAAAGATGTGGACACTATTTTTGACAAACCATTTTCGAAAAACCTTACAAAAATTGGTTGGAAAAAGAAATCAGTTTTTTTTAATTACCATACTAGAATTGTTTGTACGTTAGAACTTTTCTTGATGTGATGAATCTGTAAGAAAATTTATGTGAAATTGTTATCTGAACATTGCTAAATTCCCCTGGAAAATCAAAGGATGGAATTAAGTAAAGGTTGGACATGGTTGACATGGTAATACGAGAAGAGTTGGCTCCCTTGAAGCATGAAAATCGAATGTTTCTTTCTCCAGCTGCTTTCACTCTTTTAAGGGAGGAGAGATATCAGTTTGGAAACACCTTTAATGATGTAATGTTTCTAGAGGCGTATTCATCAAATACCAAGAACATTGTATCAATGAATGATTTGAAGTTAAAAGATTTTAAATCACTTGATAGCTATGTTTTGATGCAATATTTAATTAATATAGATTTACTTTTCATTTTGATGAAGAATGTTCATCATACGTTAACCAAACATTGTTTCCTTTTCAAATCTATATGTAGCAAAGTTTTAGATCTGGTGAAATTTCCATCTATAGAAATAGAAATTTTCATCATAATATGTGAATTATAAATGTTATTCTCATCAACATTCTTTGATATGATGGTTCATTTGATGCTTCACTTGGTGAGAGAGATTCGACTTTGTGGCCCTCTGCACTATAGATGGATGTACCCCATTGAATGGTATATGAAGATTTTGAAAGGGTATGTCAAAAATAGAAGTCGGCCAGAGGGTTGTATAGTAGAGAGATATATTGTTGAGGAAGCCATTGAATTCGATACTGAATACCTATCGAATGAGGAAACCATTGGTCTCCCAAAATCTCATCACACTGGACACGTTGAGGGTGAGGGAATTTCTGGAATAGATATTGGGACAATCAATATTTCAGATCGGGAGCAGGGCCACCTTTATAATTTTCATGACATTTGGGAGGTTTCTCCATATATTGAAACACACAAAAAAATTATTAGGCAGTTGAATCAATCAAGGGATAAAAAATGGATATCAAATACACATAATCACCAGTTTATAAGACGGTTTCAAGACCGTATTTTTAAAGAGATAGTTGAAAATCCTAATTCAATTTATGAACGACTTTGATGGATAGTCTCTACACCACATGTGTATGTATTATCTTATAATGGTTATTTAATTAATTGCTATGAATTTTGTAAAGATGAAGATTATGAAGATAGTACCATGAAAAATAGTAGAGTTACACTTGTGGCTGAAGCGATGCTTCTTTCTGGTAGTAAGGATAGAAATCAAATTTATGCAAATATGTCATACTTTGGCATTATCAAACAAAAATGGGAGCTGGATTATAAGACATTCAAATTGCTTATTTTTCAGTGAAAATGGTTTGATAACAATAGTGGTGTTTAAATAGTTGAATTGGGATTTGTGAAAGTTGATTTTAGTAAGGGTACAAATACGAACAATTTATAATGGAATCATAAGCGGTTCAAGTATTTTTTGTTTCATATCCCGCAAACTGTAACTGATCGATTGTTCTATTATCATCCAAAACTACTGAAGGGTCTGATGAAAATTCAGTTGAGGACGATCTTTTTAGTGGTACGTCACAATAATTTCACAGCGGTACCAATTTAGATGATGTTTTATATGTCATAGGAGACCACAATCAAGGGATTTGGATAATCGATAGAGGTTTCAAATCCCTTCATCATTTGAAAAAAATAAAGAGAGTTCAACAAATAGGTTATATTTTGATTGTAATATTGATCTTTTTATCTGATGTTATTATCTTATAATTACTAAATTTATGTAATCTAAATTAATTGTTAAATAACTTTTGTAGATAATTACTTTTACACATTTTGGTGCTCCGAACCTCAAGGTTGAACAAGTATCTCAAGCTGTTGTTGTTGTTGTTGTTGCTGCGGCTGCTCACAGTGCAGCGCAACAACAAGTTTCTGAACCTGTTGCTGCTCCTAGTGTTTAGGTCAAACAACCATCAGCACATGGAATTTCTAACATTTTAGATGAACAAATATATGATGTTGATATCGATGAAATGTTCAGGGATCAAGGACCGACATCGCAGAAAACACAGGTGTGTCATAGTTTGATGGTGTTATCCAAAGTTCTTAAGGTAAAAGGAAAAGGCATCAAATTTGATGTCGGATGGAATGCACGAGGCCAACATGTGAATCCCAACAAGGGTATGTTTAGTAGTTATATTTTAATCTTCACTCAGCAACATGTGTCGATTGACAAAGATTCATGGCACCATGTTGTGTACGGCCTGAAGGTTGTGATCTGGGAAGAAATTACTGTAACATTATGACATAATTTCTTTAATTTACTAGAAAATAAAATAATAAAACAAAGTATTACTCTTCTAAATCTCTAGCAGGGTACATTTATATCAGATGACTCACACAAGAATTATGTACTAAGTCTTTCAGGAAGGTTTCATCGAGGTTTTCTCACTATTTTAATCAAATGTCACTTGAATGATTCCAAAGGTAAAATAAACCCGCACCCACCCCTTGTCTATGCTCACCTGATATCCCAAGAAGTGTGGAATGCATTTATTGGACGTAGTGGGGATAAGAAGATTCAGGTACATTATGGATGATAATACATTGTTTGAGGATACATGTATTCATCACTTTGATTTTCAATATTTCAATTATGAAACATCAACTCAGTACTGAAAATAAGGAACGTGCATCAAAACCAACATACCCCTATCATAAAGCAAGGATGGGGTATGCTGCACTAGAAAAGAAAATGGTACGTATTTTAAATTTACAATAATATTTTTAGGTACCAAGAAACAACATCATAATTATCCTTATATATTTATATGTAGATTTATGAGTCTAAAACCAAAGACACTTCCATCCCATCTCATGTGCTATGGAAGGAGGAACGTATGAATAAGGAAGGGAAGCTAGTAGATGAAAACACACAAAAAGTATGGGAAATATGTGTAAGTATGAAATGATAAAAATATTTTTTTTAAAATTTTTATTACATAAAAATAATTAGTTATTTTCATATATATGATTGTCATAGGAATCAGCTACTCCTCAAGTGGATGCAGACCTATTATCGACACCTTTTAAGTGGCCAGAACAATACGGTCGTGTCAGAGTTGTGGGGTTTGGGATGACACCCCGAGTATATTATGAGAAAAAAAACAAATGATAGAGATGAAAAAATAAAACAAATGAGAAAAAGACTATAAACTCTTGAAGAATGATTTCAATGGAAGGGAGAGTTTCTAGAAACTTTTATCGGTGGGAAGCAAGGATAAGACACAACTGAGGATCAACAAGTGCATAAAGATCCCTCCCCAACCCCCCACTAGCTTTGAGGTGAGCCATTCCCCTCAAAGAACTATCCTACCCGTGGTAAAAAATATTATAATATGTGTTCCCATGAAATGTGAATCAGAAAAACACTGATACTTTTCCAATACTGATATTATACATGGTTATAATGATTATGATTTATATATGTCAACACCCACCTATCACCTTGTAGTGAGGGCTACAGTGTTCAACATCTCAGAGGACAAGCTGCATAATAGGCCACTTCTGAAAGATCATCTGAAAGTGACAATTACTATAGCTCCTAAGCCAAATTCAGATCTATATATTCCACTTGATGATGATGATATTCATAAAGTGGAAAAGGCTATTGGGACATTCATTTCATGGCCATCACAACTTGTAAGAGTACATGTGGAAAAAGAGGTTTTTATTTCCATTTTTTTCAAGATAAACCTCTAAAAATTAATAAATAAAAGGTATGAACTAATGAATGTTATTATAGATGGATAAAGGGACGGGGTGACAAGAAACGTCTACTCAAAAGCATCTAATGGATCGGCCAACTGAACCCAAAGAGCTAAAAAATCACAATAACACCTCATGTTCTCTATCCACATTTACTTGCATTGAAACATCATGTGGATATGAAGCTTAGAGGAGGTAGTATCCATATAGTGGTTTTTGAAAAGAATATATATAGAGAGTAAATTCAATATTTGTTTCTGCTGAAAATATAAATGAGAACCTTGAATACTGTTGGATAGGCATCACAGTTGTAAATTTAAATATGAGTTTTGTTTTCATGACTTGATTTTCTAAAAGCTGATATAATGTGAAAATTATGACTAAATGAATTTTATATTATTGATAGATGTATATATGAAAAAAAATTATGGAATATTCCCATGAGACAAAATTTGGACTCGTTATTACTAATACCACATCAACACAACTAAAAAAATTAGAGACATCAAAAAAGGATGAAATAGTGAACTACTTGGTGAAAACATTTTAAAGAAATATTATGGATGACAGACTCTTCCTAATACCAACCATGCAGGGGTAAAACTCTACAATTAAATCATATCAATTATTTTTTCAATTATTTTATTACTTATTCCTTTTTTTTGATTTTAGGAAACATTGGATGCTAATTACGGTGAACTTGGATACTCCAAAGATTTATTTTATGGATTCAATGTAAGGATATCCAACGAACCGACCACACATGATGGAGTTTGGGAATCTGTAAGACACTACATCCTACGTTTTAGGTCTAAACATCATGTAATATAATTTATATTATCTTTTAATAAGGATTCTATTATAATAGGGTGGTGTATAATTATGCTCTAAAAAAAGTAACGAGGACATGGGTAAGTATAAGGAGGAGAGAAAGTACTACATCTAGAAAAATATCAAGGTGTATATGATAAAATTTCACTATCCAAACACATATCAACACAATTTACTTATTCTACTAATGATCAAAAAAATTGAAGTGTCCAAAACAAACAAATGATAATGATTGTGATTATTATGTTTGTAAATTTTTGAAAGATATCATTTTTCATCAACAAAGTAGCATCCCTAAAGAGGTATTTTCAAAAAAACTACTATTACATTTAATTTATTTATTTATTATTTATTTATATATTTTGCAGTACTACTATGACTATAGAAAAGCCACATACTCACAAGATGATATAGATTTTTTCAGAAACGAGTGGGCCACATACCAGATAGAAAATTGTACACAAATATCATGAAGATCTTATTTGGGGACGTGTACAATTGGTCGTCATTTTTGAGAGGGGTTAAGGGGATCAAAAGATAAAACATTATTGTTTGTAAATGTTTTTAGGAAAATTGTAATTGTTATTAAATAAATAATCCATTCTCCAGTTTGTTATATTCTCATTTTAATAGATGAAATGCACCAGCAACATGCAAGAATGATGAACCACTTTTCTTTGGGATTTGGATAATAAAAACAAATAAAATCTCCAAAATACTTTCATATCCAACCAAATTCATTAGTATTGGGTAAATAATTTAGTATAACGATACATGGGTCAGTTTTGATGTGTACGAGTCAACCCTGCCTCAATCTGAGGCACAGTGTGGCCGTAATCATTCAAAGTGTCTCTCTTTTGTTTAAAATGGATATAATTTTAAGTGAAAAGAACAACTGACATACGGAAATCTGACTAAATGCATTAATATTATGTTGATACTTTAGGGGAATGATCCATGGGTCATTTTTGATGTGTATGAGTCAACCCTACCTAAATCTGAGGCATGGTGTGGCTTGTATCACTCAAAGTGTCTCTCTTTTGTTTAAAATGGACATAATTTTAAGTGAAAACAAGAACTAACATAGGGAAATCCGACCAAACGCATTTGTATTGTGTTTAAAATTTACGGGAAAGATCCATTAGTCATTTTTGATGTGTACGAGTCAAACCCCTTGACGCCAGACCCCCTGGATGCCTGCACCCCTCTGAGACACCAACCCACAACCGGGACACCCCCGCCCCCATGGACACCCACACCCACCCCCTAGACACCACCCCACCCCCCCTTTAACAGCCCCACCAACCCCCTAGAATGGCCCCCACCACCCCCCTGAATTCCACCCCACCCCCTGGACCCCCCCACCCCTCTGGACATCCCCAACCCACTGGACACCACCCCCCCCCCCACCCCTGGACACCCCCACCCCCTGGACACCCACCAACCCCCTAGACAGCTCCCCCACCCCTTTTATACACCACCCCACCACCTAGACACCCCCACCCTCTTGGAGAGCCACCCCCACCCCCAAGACACCACGCACCCCCTTGGACAGCCCCTCAACCCCCTGGACCCCCACCCCTTGGAGACCACCCCACCCCCTGGACACCCCCACCCCTCTGGACACCCCCACCCCTAGAAAGCCCCACCAACCCCCAGAACACCACCCCACCCCCTCTAAACAGCCCCTTACCCCCCCCCCCCTTGACACCCCCACCCCCCTTGACACCCCCACCCCCCGGACACGCACCAACCCCCTGGACGGCACCCCCACCCCTCATAAACACCACCCCACCACCGGGAAACCCCCACACCAAGACACACCACCCCCTTGGTTAGCCACCCCCACCCCCTGGACACCACCCCACCTACCTCGGATTGCCCCACCAACCCTGTGGACTGCCCCCACCCCCTGGACACCACCCCACCCCTAGACACCCCCACCCCTCTGGACACTCCCACCCCCATCAAGCCCCCAACCCCTTGGACACCACCCCCACCCCCCTGGACACCCCCATGGATTTCCCCTCCAACCTAGACACCCCCACCCCCATCCTGGATATTCCCCACCACCTAGACACCCACCACCCCCCTGGACACCCACCAACCCCCAAGATGACACCCCACCCCTCATAGACACCACCCCACCACCTGGAAACCCACCACCCCTAGACACCCCACCCCCTTGGACAGCCACCCACACCCCCAAGACACCACCCCACCCCCCTTGGACAACCCCACCAACCCCCTGGACCAGCCCCACCCCTGGACACCACCCCACCCTCTGGACACCCCCACCACCTAGAAATCCCCCCAACACCCTGGACACCACCCCACCCCCACCCCTGGACACCCAATGGACCCCCCCCCCCCCCCCCACACACACACCTTGGACACCCCCCAACCCCCTAGACACCCCACCATCCCCCTGGATGGCCCCCCACCCCCTAGATGCCCCACCCCCTCCTCGACACCACCCCACCACCTCGACTCCCCCACCCCCTAGACAACACCAATCCCATGGACAACCCCCATAACCCCCTTGGATACCACCCCACCCCCCTTGGACAGCCCTATCCCCCCGGACACCCCCATTCCCCCAGAAATCCCCACCCCCTGGACACCTCCTACCCCCTTGGATAGCCACCCCAAACCCCTAAATAGCCCCCAACCCCTTGAATTCTGAATTTAATTCTTTATGTCTTTAATTAACTTATGAATTACTTGTTAATGGTGTATGGGTATACTTGTTTTATGGGTATACTTGTTGTAATTACCTTATGAATTATGTGTTAATTTTGTATGAGTATACTTGTAGATATACTAATTTTTTTGCAGGTCTTATTTGGGTGTGCTGCTGTAGAATTTTATATAACAGCAGGCAGGGCATTTATCAGTGCTAATAAAGAGAGCCTTTATCAGTGCTAAAAAGTTGCTGATAAAGAATATATTTATCATCACTTCTTTATCACTAATAAAGGTATCCTTTATCATTTCCTTTTTAGCTCTGATAAAGGATCTCTTTATCAGTACTCTTTTAGCGATGATAAAGGATACCTTTATTAGTGCCTTTTTAGCACTGATAAAGGATCCCTTTATCTGCGCTAAAAAATTGTTGATAAAAGAGACCCCCCTTATCAGCGCTAAGCTTTACAACACTTTTTTAGCACTGTTAAATCCTATTTTGAGCGCTGATAAAGCCCTTTTTTGTTGTAGTGAATTATTACCTGAAATGATAATTTAACATGGAAATCATTATAAAATGGGTAGTATAAAGTCATAAATGAATTATATATGATATAATTAATATGAATATGATTCTAGTATAATTTAATAACATACTATAGTCATTATTCAAGAGGTTAAACATTCCCTTGAACAAAGGAAAGTGTACGGTAATGGTTAATTCTTCAATCTCCTCATTATCCGAGGGTGTTTTTACGTGAGTATCTATTGGGAACTCTTTATCATCCACATCCGTGTTTCATAAAAATATTTTCAAAAGGAATATTTTAAGGTTGTATGGAATGGAATCTTTAACTTGATCATCATTTTGAATGCTTTAAATATTTATTATTCTAAAAAATTATCATTAAGTTACATGTTTTCAAAATTGTTTTTAATGGTTTTTTTATATGGACGTGAATTTTTTTAAAATGTTAATTACCTTCAAATGTTTCAAAGTGGTATGGTACACTTTGATTAAAAAATTGTATTAAATGTTTTCCTTTATAAATTGTGTGACTTTTAAAAGTTTTCATGAAAAAGGGATATTTTTCTCAAAGAGTTTTACAAATCATTTCCATCAATGTCAACATCCATTGATAGATTTTAAACTTATTTGAATTTGATTTATTATGATACAAATCATCTATATTGTATTGAAGGTTTTGTGATATATTAGGCTATGGATGTGTTATTTTTATACCAGTCATGGTTTATGGATAAATTATTAACATCTCATATGCTAGTTTTAATATAAATGTTTATGTTATATTTCATCCTTTTAATATGAGGAATGTATTGGACTTAGTATGTGATGGGTGGAGCCTGTTATTTCTCCTCGATGCTTCGATAGGTCTCATGAGACAATTAAACATGGAATTAGATGAGGCCTTTCCCAATTTGATATATGGTTTTGTCCGAGGCCTTAATCATTTTAGACGTCTTGGCCGAGGCTTTGACAAAATTATTTAGAATGTCTGGCATTACACATTCCCTCATTATGAAAATAATATTTATATATCATGTTATTATTTGACTATTAGAATACCCATGACTATATTTTAATATGGAATTATTTACTCAAATCATATTCCTTCCATAAAGTATTTGTGTTTATTATCTGTAAACGCATGTGTTCTCAATTATTCACTATGCCTAATTTTTATGTTATCTTCCACTATATTTGTTACTCTTACTGAGCATTTTAGCTCACCCCTTCCCTATGTTTCATTTTCCTAGGATATGAATAAGTTAGTTATGAGTTACTTGTAGGCATATCAAGGAGGCTTGGATGTTTCTATTGGAATAAATTAGTGGTGTATTTCTTTTCAAATTATAATGTTGAACTTATGTATGTATCTTGTTTCCAAGAATAATAAACTAATCAATCCTTCTAAACATGATTCCTTGTATCACGCCAATATTATGTAATCATGCACTAACTCTGGGTAACTAGGGTCGGGGCGTTACAATTGGTATTAGAGGAAGTTTAGTAAAAAACTTGGAAACTAGATTTAGATAAACTCTGATTAAGGCACATTACCCTAAGATAGACTGTGAGGATTAGTATAGAAGAACTTCATATAATTTTGGTAATGTAGAGATTTTGAGTATTTTCCTAGAAATACATCCCAGTCTGCATATGAGCTAGTAGAAGCGGCTCTGGAATAGATGTACCTAGGAGTGAAAACTATGAGAGGGAGTTTCGTGCTTGACCCGAGGTATCCTGGTACACGACAACGGGACTTTCTGCACTCTTGGTTACGACACTCCTGGGGGATACTCTTAGAATAATTCACATTTTCTTTACAAGACATTATGAATGATTTAGTATTAAATAATTCCTCAAATAAAACATTTTATGATTATAGATTATATGCATAATCTTTTCAACTTAAGTTAGGTATTTTACAAGTTTGGAATTATGCATATTGATTCATAAACAAAACTAGTGTATTCCATTGATTAGAAATGGCGCCTAGTAGAAGGAATGAGAATTCCAGGAATATGCAAGATCGAAAGATTAAGAAGGATCATATCTTTCATTTTATTAAACCAACATTTAAAAGGGAAATAGTCTCCAAAATATTCTCATTATATGAAGAAATAGTATCATGTTTTAATATGAAAAGTAAATAATTATCTGAGTGTTATGGATTTGAAGGGAAGCAAGAGAAGAAAAGAATGGTAGAGAAAAAGATGGATAAAGGGAAGAAGGGAAAGATGGATTTTCTCATATGTGATAACTGTGGAAGAAATCACCTTGGTAAATGTTAGAAGGGAATGGATGTTTTTTATAAGTGTGGAGAAAAAGGACATGAAGTACGTGATTTCAAGGGAAAGAAAAAGGTTTCAAATGTATAATGTTTTATCTGTAAGGAGTTGGGACACTATGCGAAACAAAATCCTAATAATCAGAGTATGCCCCAAATGATGCTATTGTATAAAAATCAAGTTATGATACTACCACAGATGAATAAAAATGACAATTGTTGTTATTTTTTTATTAATAAATTATTTCATTTGAGTGTTGTATCAGTGATGTACTGGTTATATTAATTATGTAAATAAATATGGATTGTACTGTAGTACTATTTCATTAAGGATTTGAGATTATACGGTACCAAGTAAAGTGACACAGTTTTAGGTTAAACATTTTGGAAAATAAATGCTTGAACTAAAGTTAAACCATAATGTGGTCTTGATACTGAGGTAGTGATTTTGGAATAAGAGATGGTTTATTTGGATAAATTATATTACATATTCTTGAATACCTTGGAACTGATTAATGGTTTTTTTCTTCCATCATTGTTGGAATATTCAAAAATTTTGGATATAAACAATATATCTAGTATCCATTAAGGAATAAGGGAGAATGAATGTAATCAATAAGGTTTTATAGTAATTTAGGGCATTACCATGTTTTAAAATAATACATGATGAAGGTATTCATATGTTATTAGGTGGTAAAGGAGATCTTCATTTTGTTTACCTTCCTTAAAAATTTTGGACTGTGAGTTTAGACAAAAGTATTTTGGATAAGTCTAATGGATGGAATGGATTAAGATTGTCTATGGATACTATTAAGGTCAAATAATTTCATAATATTATTTTTGTATTGTTATAAAATGGACAACCCAAAGGTTGGGAAACAACTCGTCATGTCCGGCAAGGTTGTGAGACTTGAACTCACAATTCAAGGGCGATAAGGGTGGATCACCTACCACTGGCATATGTGATGTCCTGGTTTGTATTATGTAGTTTTTTTAACAGTAATAAAAATTTATTATAAATTCATTATTTTTGGAACCCTATACGATTAGGATAAATATGAAATTTTTGAATTCTATTATCTTTTAGAGTGAAAGATGAGTTTTCGGTAGGAATTAGTTAAAGGATGAAACTCTACTGGTCAAATATATATATATATATATATATATATATATATATATATATATTTCCCCTTATTTTATGAATAAATTAATTCTTAAACTTATGCTATGGGATCTTAAAAAAAATTTGTTATCCAAATACCATATGTTTTGTTGAACCGAGGATATTTTACATCATCTTAGATTGATGGCTTTGAGGCCCTCAATTTTACACTTGTTTGTGATTGATGGCCTCAATCACTCCATATAAATATTTAAATATTTTCTCCAATTATGTGTCTCTATTTTCCACCATTTTTCTTTTAATCTAGATCATAATTTGGTGGTGACTTTTTCATTTCCCTTTCCCTCTTATCAAGACTAAATTTTATTAACCCAATTTCTAATGTGGGTCTTCCACAAAGGTATTTTTCTATTTTAAACCATTTATTTTCGAAAAATAATTTCAAATTAAGAGGATGAAATTTATTTATTTAGGGGATAATGTAACACCCCAATATTTCATTATATGTTATCTCTTCAATGAAATTCAATAACTTTCACTACATGCAACACCGAGTTCGAGCGCACCATGACTTACCAAACTACTCGTTCAAAAAGATGTTATGAATAGTTTTAACTGAATTTTGAATTTTATATACTACATATAATTTTATAATTCATATTATGTGTTTCTTATACATAATATAATAACAAATTCATTTTTTCAGATAAAAGAACTATTTAAAAAAAAAATACAATTTTACCACTTTTTAATGGATAACATTTTTTAAAAACAATATTTGACAATTTTATATATTTAATTTAATGAAATTAAACCATTATTTATAATCGGGACAAAAAAATATAGTTTGGATAAATTTTTGGCACTTTTCTGATAAGTTTCATATTTTGATGAATAGTAGAAAATACTAAATTTTAATTAAAAACAACTTTTTTAATCGAAATAATTTATAGTGTAAAATTATAAATTTGAGTGGTTTTAAAGTATCATTAGATTATATTTTTTTCCTTTAATATAATTTAGTTCATTGGATTTAATTTCACATTTAAACTAGACAATAAAAAGTGTTAATCTTTTGAAAGTTATTATTTCTTAAAAACACGGTTTTTGTTTTAACAATGGGAATTTATTGTAAATTAATTTATTACACATATTTGCTTTGAATTTGAAAAAATGGATTCCATATTTGTAATCATGAAGTCCAAATTTTGTAAATAGGTAACTTTTATCTTTAGACATTGTGAATATTTACTTCAGTAAATATAATATTTACCATGGTTAGAGGGTAAATCTGGTAAATACAAGTAAAAAAATATTATTATTATTATAATAAATGACCCTAACATGTGTATTATTCCAATTAGTTGATAAATTTCCGACCATGGGAATCCTTGGATTTATTATGGGACCACCTAGAGCCACTTGAGAATGATAATGACACTTTAAATTAATTAATTTAAAGTAAAGACAAAATGACATAAACATATATCTTTTAGTAAAACAATTTTTACAAGGTGTTATATAAGTTATCATTTTGACTATAAATATTCATTAAGAAGATAATAATATTTTATATATAATTTTATTTTATTTATAATTTGTATACATTATATAATTAAATTTATTTATGACATAATGATGATGTAGTAATTACCTTAATAATGAAAAAATCAAATAAATGGTATTATAAATATTAAAATAGATATAATTTAATGGTTTTTATTACATAAACGATGTTTCTAGGTGAATAGGAAATGTTATTATTGATTAAATGTATCATTCTCTAAGTAATCATGTTTTTATGACTTTCACAAAAACCAAATACTAAATTGTGTCAAATTTGACATAAATGAGTTTTTAAAACAAATATTATATTATTCAATTATATAATTTTCCTAAAAATCTATGGTTCATGAAAAAGGGATTAAATAATATTATGTATGTCATTAATGAACCAATTTAGGTTCTCTTGTATATTTATATTAATTTTATTAACCATATATTGTAAGAATACAAGAAGACACGGTAAAAGTTAAACAATTTTACTAAGAGTTAAATATAAAAAATAAGGTTAATGTGGTGACCTAAACATGTCTAAAAACTATTGGTTGAGTGGTTTTCAACCCATCCCCACATTATACTAGAAATAAATCATTTTTGAGACATTATAAAACGAAAATAAGTTTATTATAAAATAATATTTCCAGCTTTTCCTAATGTGACCCTCACCTCTCTTATAAAAGGGTACTTCCTCTTCTCTCAAAATGGCACCTTCAAAGCCATTTGCCTCGGCCAAAACTTGCCCAAATATACTCAAAACCTCCCTAAAATCAACCCAAAGTCCTTAAATTGTTCATATATCCATCCTATGGATCCCTTTGAATCAACTAAAAAGGAAACACCTGAAGAAGAGGTTATAATTTCACCACCATCTTTCAAGTTATTTTCTTCTTCCACTTCCTCTTTATTTTTTGTTTCCATTTCAAAAAAATAACCCCAGTACCTCCTCTATACAGTGATGTTATTATAAATATGGTACAACCATATTATTTATTCTATCCATCCTATAAATAAAAAATTCACCATACATGCGTACGTACGGCTTACCGTCTCCACGTCGTGGTGTAGTTTGTTATTCAAACACCTCATTATTTGGAAAGGTATAATAATGAGTATAAATGATGTAAATAATAAATATAACATGTTAATTATTTTTTATATATGATATAACATCCAAATACATAGTATTTCACCATCAATATAATGATATTGTCGCTCATGCATACGTATGAATTATTGTCTCCACGACACGATGAGATTCATTTCCACATTCACCATTCAACAATGATTATAAAAATATATATTATTAATAAGTATGTAATATATGATATAATAATGGTACTTAATATATATATATATATATATTTACTTACATATATCTTATTCACATACATCAATTCAATATGATATGAAAACGAAAACAACGTTTATGCGTATGTACGGCATGCCGTCTCCATAAACTGTGTTTTCCATTTAATATAAAGATATATTATAAATATTTATATTCAATATATATACAATATATAAATCATGTGTTATATTTTGGATGTATGTAAATCTTTATCTAAATGATATGATGAAGAATAAAAAGTTAAAACACATACGAAAAGAAAGAAATCACTACTACAAAAACGGGAAAGGGAAGCGCCACCTTTTATCAGTGCTAAGAAAAAAGTGCTGATAAATGAACCTGTTATGGGCACTAAAATTTTATCACTAATAAAGGAATTCTTTATGAGCTATTTTCTAGGGCTGATAAAAGGATTCTTTATTAGCACTAAGAGGGCGCTAATAAAGAAGTCCTTTATTAGTGCTTTTGTCTTAGAGCTTATGAAGAGTACACTTTATAAGCGCTAAAAAGTGCTGATAAATAATTCCTTTATCAGCACTTTATTAGACCTGATAAACCCATAGTCCCATATTTTCTAAAATCTGGTGCATAGTATCCTCTGTTTATCATGCCCTCAAGCCCTCACGGTGTTGTACCCCTACGACAAGTCCCCTCCCCCTGATCTCTTCTTTGTCGGACCTCCACCTCTAGCCCTACTCATTATCCTCCCCCTCAAACCCCTTCCTCAGATCCTCCTCCCCACAAACCCTACATCATCATCTCTGTTGTACCTTACTCTTTTAAAACCCTACTCCACTATTTCTCAATGGTGGCGGCTCCTCATGTGCACCACCCCCTCGCGGTCGCACCTTCCCCTCCCGAGGTAGCACATAAGGCTCCCTGACCGCTTGACGCTTCTCCTCTCTCTCCATCGTGGGTGAGATCTACTCTAGGTAAGTCTCCCACTTCTCCTTTTAGGTTTGTTTTGGTTGGATTGGTTTTGTGAGAGTATTTTTCATTAGGTTGATTTTTGGATTCTTCCCTATGATCACCACACTTGGATTAGATGTTAACTAACATAGAGTTCTAACATTCTATTTCACGAAATAACACATGTATTGGATTCTTATACTTGGTTAGTAGATGATTTCAACTAAATTATGTCTTTTTTATGATTACCCATGGGTTCTTATGATGTTTGGAACTAGAATTTATTTTTCATGAAGTTTCATATGTATGAGGGTTTGATATTCTCATGAAACCTCAAGCTAGACATTGTTATACATGAATATTCTATTAATGTTGAGTGTTTCTTCCTCATCCTTCTGGTGGAGTGGTTTTATATATATTGGGGAAAGTGGTCTTTTTGTAAAACCCATCATGAAAAAGAAGAGTTTTGATATTACCCGCCTCATTATTAATTTGTTATACTTTGTGGGTGTCAGAATGTGCTGGTGATTGTGTTTATGGGTAAGGTTCTATTTATGATAGTGATTAGGACCCCTAAAATATAGAAAGTGTATCCAACCCTGTGGATGTTAAGTTATATCTACCTTAGTTGGTGAGCATGGTTTTATGTGATGTGTGGAAGAGAAATACTTTTCTTTCCTATGAATGTCGATATATTATGGAATGCTTCATAAGGGAAACTTATGGTTGACTCTTAGTAAAGATATAGGGTATGCATCCACCCATATACCAGAGATGATGATTGTCTTTGAAAAGTTATTGTGTTCTAAATTGAATCTCTTTTTGAGATGGTTCATATTAGAGCCTATAATCCATTTAGGTTCATTTATTATTAAACCAGGATTCATGGAGTGTCCTCTAGTCTTCATGCACTAGGGCCATAGAAGATGAGGAGATCAGAGAAGTGAAATAATGGAAAGGTGAATGGTATTCTTTGGAAAAGGGCTTTGGGTTTAGATAGTGGTATGAACTTGTGAGCACTTGTATTTGGGTGGTTAATTCTTTTTAGAATTGTGGGATGTTTCTTGACTTCGATCATTGGTAAATTCCACATATCTTTCTTTTATGTCAAGGATAATTTAAGGTTGGTGTCAACTTAGTGAACCTCTATGACCAGTTGTTCCAAGGTGCTAGTCTAGAAGGTTTTTTCTTGAAAATGGAGAGACACTATGAAATTCCTTGGGTAGATAGTTATTCTTCCCTCATACCTATTATGGGTATCAATATTGTTATTTTGAATAGAGACTACTCTAGTAAAGAAATACTCTTGGTGTTTCGGGCCAAGTGATTTTGGTTAATTACACCTACACTATAGAGAACCTGATTAAATGATGGGGGATGAATTTATTATTTGGATATTGTAAATGTCTTTCACTTGGTTGGATTGTATTTCACCTCTTTTTATTAAATTCTTTAATTTATGTTGATCAATTCATAGACCAAACTCTAGTGGTTTGGGGGAATTCAACATGTAATACTAAGCTTTGGATGTCTATATTTGTATTATATGATTATGCCCATGGTTTGAGTTGATATCATCATATTTTAAGTTAGTGATCTTCTGGGATGTAGGGTTAGAAACACCCATCCACAGTACGTGTGTGATGCAAGTCTCATCTCAGGAGGAATTGTCATTCATTGGTACCTCAAGTAAATCCCATTACTCCATGGAATTTAATATGATTGTGATGGCTATAGACATATCACATTGCATTTTCTAAATATTTATGCTACAGTCAGAGAGGCAGTCGACTAATAGCCTAGGAAGAGGAAGGAAATAGAGAAAGTACGTCTCTACAGCACTAAAGTGATGGAGGAGATCAGAGAGTAGCATGAGGTGGATGTAACTTTGGTTTGATTATACTAATACTAACATTATGTAGACCACTCCTATATTGGGAAGTTAGTGTTTATAATATCAGATAGTTATAGTCACTAGAGTCTTTTTACCAGGAGGCTTCATGAGTGTTTGGAGGTACGACCTATGTTTGTCAAACTTTTCTTGTTGTACTATTCATAATAAGTACAAGAAACAATTTTTCCTAATTTTTTAAATTATTTTCTAGGTATATGGTAGGAGTTGTTAGTGCCTATGTTAGTGAGGGGGAGTTATTGAAAATTCTTTAGATGATCAAGATAGAATTTATGTTCACTAACCTTAATATTCTCCTTCTTATGTTAATTTGGGTATCAAAAACTATGATATTCCATAGTAATTTTTGATAAACCTAGGTTATTATTTTCCCTCAAGAACCCCTTTGTGTTTGGAAATGTATCCACTATATTAGTTTTCCCATCAAAATTTTATCCTTTTTTTCATTTTATTTGAGTTTGGTCACTAGTTTTTTCTATTTAATGGGATTATTTTATTATGAATAAGGTGGATGGTAGGGGTGGTTAAAAGGATGTTTAATGTTTTTCTTCAAGTGTGGTGGGTTCTAGAACTATTGGTTAGGTTGTTGGAAAGTGTGTTGATTTTGATGGGGGTATATCCTGGTTCTGTTGATTTCCAAATATTTATTGGAAATGGTTAGGCTCTATTAATCTCTATTTTTATAAGGATGTGGTTATATTCTACTATATTTGGAAGTCTTGTTTTGTGTATTTTAATCATAAATAATAATTTTTTATATTCAAATAGGATGTAGATGAATAAATATTGGATGGATGCTAATTTTTTGACAATAGAGTATGAGAACGGTGTGAAAGATTTCATCAAGTTTGCAAAGGATCAAGCAAAGGATTCTTCTCAAATCCTTTGTCCATGTTTATGTTGTTGTTATTATAGACTAATTACTATAGAGGAGTTGGAAGAACATTTTATATGTCACGGAATAGATCGTAGTTATAAATGAGGGAATAAACACGAAGAAAAAAGAGAATGTAGCAAATGGATGGGAGAAAAGTGCATTTTATGGATCATTAGATGTGAATACAAATATGGATAATGAAGAAGACCATATGGAAGATGTTATTACAGATGTCAATGATGATGAAGATCGTATTGAGTAAATGACAAGGACAATTGAAGATGAACTCCGTGATTTCCCAAAATTGTTTGATAAGTTAAAGAGTTGTGAAAAGACACCATTGTATGCTGGTTTCACTAAATATACAGCATTATCAGATGTACTGAAGTAGTATAAATTGAAAGCAGGCAACAGATGGAGTGATGTAATCTTTACGGAACTACATGATCTCTTGAATGACATGCTCCTGGAAGATAAGGTGCTCCCAAACTGGACATATAAAGCTAAACGAATGCTACACTCGATGGGTATAATTTCTGAAGGAATACATGGCTTCTGGAAAGACTTTATACTATTTTGAAAGGAGAAAAAATAACTTACATAATTCCAAAAGTGCAGTGCTTCTCAATACAAGAAAGTTGAATCCAGTCATACAAAAGTTTTATGGTACTTTATAATCATTCCAAGGTTTAGGTGTCTATATGGAAATGAAGAAACTGCAAGACAATTGTCATGGCATGTAGATAAAAGAAATAAACATGGAAAATTATGTCACCCGGCCAACTCTCCTCAATGGAAGATAATTGATCATGAGTATCCTAAATTTGGAAAAGGTTCG
Source organism: Viscum album (assembly GCA_963277665.1). Classification (NCBI taxonomy): domain Eukaryota; kingdom Viridiplantae; phylum Streptophyta; class Magnoliopsida; order Santalales; family Viscaceae; genus Viscum; species Viscum album. The sequence continues at coordinate 1,106,692,545 of OY728126.1, forward strand.
AGAAACCTTCGTCTTGTGTTATCTACATATGGAGTGAATCCTTTTGGTTTTTAAACCATCACTCACAGTACATGGCCTGTTATGTTGGTATATTATAACTTGCCACCCCGGTTATGCATGAAACAGAAATTCATCACATTATCTATGCTTATCTCAGGACCAAAATAACTAGGTAATGATAATGATGTTTATTTTCCTTCTTTGATCAAGGATTTGAAGTTATTGTTGGATTCAGGTGTTATTTTGTATGATGATTATAAAATTGAATACTTCATGTTGAGAGTGATGTTGTATGGGATGATAAATAATTTCCCTTCTTATGGAAATTTTTCAGCCTATAACATTAAAAGAACTCAAGGGTGTCCCATGTGCGAAGAAGATATAGAATAAATTAGGTTGAAACATTCATAAAAATATGTGTTTCTAGGACATCATATATTTCTACCTTATTAGAATAAGTATCGATCTTGGATGACATCATTCAATGGAAGTTCAGAACAACGTACAACACTATCTCCACTAACAGGTGATCAGCTATTTGAGAAAGTAGAAGATGTGAACACTATTTTTGGTAAACAATTTTCGAAAAACCATACGAAAATTGGTTGGAAAAAGAGATCAGTTTTTTTTGAATTACCATACCATAATTGTTTCTACATCAGACATTTTATTGATGTGATGCATGTGGAAAAAAAATGTATGTGACAGTGTTATCAGAACGTTTATAAATTCCCTTGGAAAAACAAAAGTATGGAATTAAGGCAAGGTTGGACATGGTTCACATGGGAATATGAGAAGAGTTAGCTCTCGTGAAGGGTGAAAATCGAATGTTTCATTCTCCAGCTGCTTACACTCTTTCCATGGAGGAGAGATATCAGTTTTTCAACTTCTTAAATGATGTAAAGGTTCCAAAGGGGTATTCATCAAATATCAAGAACATTTTGTTAATGAATGATTGGAAGTTAAAAGGTTTGAAATCACATGACTGCCATATTTTGATGCAAGATTTAATTCATATAGCTTTACGTTGCATTTCTCCTAAGAATGTTCATCGTATGTTAACCAAACATTGTTTCTTTTTCAAATCTATATGTAGAAATGTTTCAAACCCGGCGAAATTTCCACGTATGGAAAGAAGAAATTTCATATATTATGTGAATTAGAAATGTTTTTTCTGCCAACAGTATTTGATATGATGGTTCATTTGATGCTTCACTTGGTGAGAGAGATTTGACTTTGTGGTGTTATGCACTATAGATGGATGTACCCCATTGAATGGTATATGAAGATTTTGAAAGGGTATGTCAAAAATCGAAGTCGACCAGAGAGTTGTATAGTAGAGTGATATATTGTTGAGGAAGCCTTTTAATTTTATACCGAATACCTATCTGATGTGGAAAGCATTGGTCTCCTGAAATCTCTTCACACTAGACGCATTTAGGGTGAGGGAATTTCTGGAAGAGATATTGTGGCAGTCAATATTACAGATCGGTTTTAGGCCCACCTTTATGATTTTCATAACTGTTGGGAGGTTTCACAATATATTAAAACCCACAATGAAATTATTATGCAATTGAATCCATTATGGGCTAAAAATTGGATATCAGATACACATAATCACCAGTTTATAGGATGGTTTCAAAACCATATTTTTAAGGAGTTAGATGAAAATCTGAATTCAATTTCAGAACGACTTCGATGGCTAGCCTCCAGACCAAGTGTGTATGTATTATCTTACAATTTTTATGTAATTAATGCTTACACATTCTATACAAATAAAGATGATGAAGATAGTACCATGAAAAATAGTGTAGTTACACTAATGGTTAAAGCGATGCATGTTTCTGGCAGTAAGGAAAGAAATCGAATTTATGCAAATATGTCATACTTTGGCATTTTCAAAAAAATATGAGAGTTGGATTATACGACATTCTAATTTCTGATTTTTCAATGAAAATGGGTTGATAACAATAGTGGTGTTAAAATAGATGAATTGGGATTTGTAAAAGTTGATTTTAGTAAAGAAGTGTACAAAGATGAACAATTTATAATGGCATCACAAGTGGTACAAGTATTTTTTGTTCCATATCCCACAAACTGAAAGGGGTCGATTGTTCTATTATCATCCTAAACTTCAGAAAGGTCTGATGAAATTTTAGTTGAGGATGATTCTTTCAGTGGTATGTCACAGTCCTTTCATAGCGGACTCAATTTAGATGAAGTTTTATATGTTATAGGAGACCACAATGAAATAATTTGGATAATCGAGAGAGGTGTCAAATACCTTCAGCATTTGAAAAAAAAAGAGAGTTCAATAAACAGGTTATATTTTTTTTATAATGTAGATATTGTTATCTCATTTTATTATCTTATCATTAATGAATTTATATAATATAAATAAAATGTTCAACCACATTCGTATATAATTATTTTGCACATTCTAGTGCTCTTAACCTTGAGGCTGAACAAGTCTCTCAAGCTGTTGTTATGGTTGTTGCTGCTGCTGCGCCTTCTCACAGTGCAGCGCAACAACAAGTTTTTGAACCTATTGCTTCTCCTAGTGTTGAGGTCCAACAACTATCAGCACATGGAATTACTATCATTTCATATGAACATATAGATGATGTTGATATCGATGAAATGGTCGGGGAAGAAGGGCCGACGTTGCAGAAAGAACATCTGCGTTGTAGTTTGACGGTGTTAGCCAAAGTTCTTAAGGTGAAAAGCAAAGGCATCAAATTTGATGTTGGATAGAATTCACAAGTCCAACAAGTGAATCCTAAAAAAGCCATGTTTATTAGTTACAATGTAATTTTCACTCGGCAACGTGTTCCGATTGACATAGATTCATGGAACCCTGTTGTGTCTGGGATGAAGGTTGTGATCTGGGAATAAATTACGGTAACATTATGACATTATTTCTTTAATTTACTAGTAAATAAAATAATGAAACAATGTCTTACTCTTCTAAATCCATTACATAGTAAATTTATAGTAGATTATTCACACAAGAATTATGTAATAAGGCTTTCAGGAAGGTTTCAAGGAGGTTTTTGCTCTATTTTAACCAAATGTCACCTAAAAGATTCCAAAGGTAAAACAAACCCGCACCCACCCCTTGTCTACGCTCACCTGATATCCCAAGAAGCATGAGATGCATTTATTAGTCGTCATAGGGATAAGAGGTTTCAGGTACATTGTGGCTGATAATACGTTGTTTGAGGATACATGTATTCATCACTTTGATTGTCAATATTTCATTTATGAAACAGCAACTGAGTACTGAAAATAAGGAATGTGCATCAAAACCAACATACCCTTATCATAAAGAAAGGATTGGGTACACTTCACTAGAAAAGAAAATGTAATGTATTTTAAATTTATAGTAATACTGTTTGGTTCCAAGAAACCACATCATAATTATCTTTCTATATTTATATGTATAATGATGAGTCTAAAACCAAAGACACTTCCATCCCACGTCCTGTGCTATGGATGGAGGCACATGTGAATAAGGAAGGGAGGCTAGTAGGTGAAAATAGAAAAAAAAGTGTGGGAAATTTTCGTAATTATGACACGATAAAAATATTTTTTTTTAAATTTCTATTACATAAAAATAATTAGTTATTTTCCTATATCTGATAGTCACGGGAATCAGCTACTTCTGTATTGGATACAGACCAATTATTGATGGCTTAAAAATGGACAGAATATTACTATCGTGTCAAGGGTGCGGGGTTTGGGGTGACACCCCGAGTATATTTTGAGAAAAAAATGAATGATAGAGATGAAAAAATGAAACAAATGAAAAAAATACTAGCAACACTTGAAGAATGATTTCAATGGTCAGGAGAGTTGTTAGCAGATTTTATGGGTGGTAAGAAATGACAAGACACAACTCAAGAACAACCTATGTGTAAATATCCTGCCCCACCCCCACCAGATTTGAGGTAATCCATTCCCCTCAAAGAACTATCTTTGTCATGGTAATCAATATTATAATATTTGTTCCCATGAAATGTGAATTAGAAAAACACTAATACTTTCCCAGTACTAATCTTCTACAAGGTGATAATGACTATGATTTATATCTATCAACACCCACCTATCACCTTGTAGCAAGGTCTATGGTATTCAATATCCCAGAGGACAACCTTCATAATAGACCACTTCTGAAAGATCATCTGAAAGTGACGATTACTATAGCTCATGAGACAAATTTATAGCTACCTATTCCACTTGATGAAGATGATAGTAATATGGTTTAAAAGGATATTTGGGCATTCATTTCATGGTCATCACAACTTTTAAGAGTACATGTGGACAAAGAGGTATTTATTTCCATTTAATTTCAAGATAAACCTTTAACAATTAATGAAAAAGGGTCTGAAAAAATGAATGATGTTATAGATAGAGAATGGGAAGGGGGTGACAAGAAATGCTGGCTCAAAAGCAACTAATGGATCAACCGAGAAATCCAAAAGAGCTACAAAAAGAAAAATAGCACCACCAGCTCTCTATCAATATTTACTATCATTGAAGACTCATGTGGATATGAATCTAAGAGGTGGTAGTAGTCATATAGTGGTTTTGGAAAGAATACATATGGAAAAGAAATTCAAGATTTTGTTGCTGCTGAAAATGTAAATGAGATCCTTGAATACAGTTGGCTAGGTGGCATAGTTGTAAATTCATATATGAGGTATGTTTTCATGAATTGATTTTCTAAAAGATGATATAATGTGAAAATTTTGACTAATTTCATTTTATATTATTGGCAGATGTATATATGAAAAACAGTTACAGGAATTTTCCCATGGGCCAAAATTCAGACTAATTTGTCTTTATACCACATCAACACAACTAATGAAATTAAATCCATCAAAAAAGGATGAAATAGTGAACAGCTTGTTGAAAACATTTGAAAGCAATATTACTGATGAAAGACTCTTCCTAATACCAACCATGCAGGGGTAAAACTCTAGGATTAAAGCATATCAATTATATTTTCAATTATTTTATTACTTATTCCTTTTTTTGTTTTTAGGAAATATTTGGTGCTAATTGCGGTGAACTTGGATACTCCAAAGATTGATTTTATAGATTTAATGAAAGGATATCCCACGAACAGACCACACATGATGGAGTTTGTGAATCTGAAAGACACTACATCCAACATTTTAGGTCTAAACATCATGTAATATAATTTATATTATCTTTTACTAAGTATTCTGTTATAATAGAGTGGTGTATAATTATCCTCTACAAATTTAATGAGTATAGGGGCTAAGAATAAGGAGGCGATCAAGTACTACATCTGGAAAAATATCACGGTATATATAATAAAATTTCACTATCCAATCATATATCAACCCCAGTTACTTATTTTACTAATGATAAAAACTTTTTCAGTGTCCAAAACAAACAAAAGATAATGATTGCGATTATTTTGTTTGTAAATTTATGAAAGATATCGTTTTTCAACAACAAACAAGAATACCTAAAGTGGTAATTTCAAAAACAGATACTATTTCATTTAAATTATTTATTAACTATTTATTTATACATTCTACAATACTACTATGACTGTCAAAAAGCCTCATACTCACAAGATGATATAGATTTGTTCAGTACTGAGTGTTCTGCATACCTGATAGGAAATTTTACACAAATAGCATGAAGATATGACTTGGGGACGTGTACAATTGGTCGTCATTTTTGAGAGGGGTTAAGGGGATAAAAAGATGAAACATTATTGTATGTAAATGTTTATAGGAAAATTGTACTTGTTGTTAAATAAAACATCCTTTCTCCAATGAGTCATTTTTCTATTTTACCAGATGAAATGCACCAGCAACATGCAAGAATGATGAAACCATTTTCTTTGGGCTTTGGATAAGAAAAACCAGTAAAATCTCCAAAATATCTTCATATCTAACCAAACACATTCGGATTGTGTAGATACTTTAGTAGAATGATCCATGGGTCCTTTGTGACACGTATGAGTCAACCCCACCTCAATATGAGGCATGGTGAGGCTGGTATCACTAAAAGTGTCTCTATTTTGTTTAAAATGAACATAATTTTAAGTGAAAATAACAACTAACATACAGAAGTCCGACCAAATGCATTCAGATTGTGTTGATACTTTAGGGGAATTACCCATGGGTCATTTGTGATGTGTATGAGTAAAACCCACCTAAATTTGAGGCACGTTGTGGCCAGTATCACTCAAAGTGTATCTATTTTGTTTAAAATGGACAGAATTTTCAGTGAAAACAAAAACTAATGTACAAAAATCCAACAAAACGCATTCGAATTGTGTTGATACTTTAGGAGAAAGATCCATGGGTCAGTTGTGATGTGTACGAGTCAACCCCCTGGGCACCCCACCCCTCAAACGCCCCCACCCATCCTCGACACCACCGCACCACCTAGACACCCCCCACCCCTGGACACCCCACCACTAAGGACAGCCACCCCACCCACTTATACACCATTCCACCCCCCTTAGACAGCCCCACAAACCCACTAGACCACCCCCACCACCCCCCAGGACACCACCCCACCCCCCTGGACACACCCACCCCTCTGGACACCCCAACCCATTGGACACCACCCCACCCCTCTGGACACCCACCAACCCCCTAGACGGAACCCTTACCCCTTCTAGACACCACCCCACCACCTAGATACCTCCTCCCCCTTGGACAACCACCCCCACCCCTTAGACACCACCCACCTACCTTGGAAAACCCCACCAACCCCTTGGAACCCCCCTGGACACCACCCCACCCCATGGACACCCCCACCCCTCTGGAAACCCCTACCCCCTAGAAATCCCCCAACCCCCTGGACACCACCCCACCCCCTGGACACCCCAATAGACAGCCCCCCACCCCCTAGACACCCCACCCCCTGGACACCCACCACACCCTGGACGGAACCCCCACCCCTCTTTGACACCACCTCACAACCTAGACACCCCCACCCCCTAGACACCTCCACCCCTTTGGTTAGCCACCCCCACCCCCTAGACACCACCCCACCCCCCTTGGACAGCCCCACCAACCCTATGGACCTCTCCTACCCCCGTAGACACCACCCCACCCCCTATACACCGTCACACCTCTAGAAACCCCCACCCTCGAAAATCCCCCCAACCCCTGGACAACACCCCCCCCCCCCCCCGGACACCCGCATGGACAGCCCCCCCCCCCACCCTAGACATCCCCCACCCCCTAGACATCCCTACCCCTTGGACACCCACCGACCCCCTAGACGACACCCCCACCCCTCCTAGACAACACCCACCACCCCCCTAGACACCCCCACCCCCTTAGAGAGCCACCACCACCCCCTGGACACCACCCCACCACCCTTGGACAACCCACCAACCCCCTAGACCGCGCCCACCCCTTGGACACCACCAAACCCCTGGACACCCCCACCCCCTGGGAAGCCCCCCAACACCCAGGACACCACCCCCACCCCTGGAAACCCCCATTTACAACCCCCCCCCCCCCCACCCCACACACACACCCTAGACATCCCCCCACCCACCCTCCCCCTTGGACACCCCACCATCCCCCTGGTAGGCCCCCCACCCCTGGACGCCCCCACCCCTCCTCGACACCACCCCACCACCTGAACACCCCCCACCCCCTGGACAACCCCACCCCCATGGACATCCCCCAACACCCCCCTAGACGCCACCCCACCCCCCTTGGACAGCCCTATCCCCCCAAACACCCACATTTCTCCAGACACCCCAACCCCCTGGACACCCCCTACCCCCTTGGAGAGCCACCCCAAACCCCTGAATGGCCCCCAACCCCTTGAATTCTAAATTTCATTCATTATGTATTTAATTAACTTATGAATTATGTGTTAATGGTGTATAGGTATACTTGTTTTATGGGTACACTTGCTTTAATTACCTTATTAATTACATGTTAATTTTGTATGGGTATACATGTTGATATGCTGATTTTTTTGCAGGTCTTATTTTGGTGTGCTGTTGCAGAATTTTATATTACAGCAGGCAGGGCATTTAGCAGTGTTGATAAAGGCAGCCTTTATCAGTGCTAAAACGGCACTGATAAAGAATCCATTTATTAGTGTTATTTTAGCACTGATAAAGGTGTCCTTTATCAGTGCCTTTTTAGCACTGATAAAGGATCCCTTTATCATCTCTATTTTAGTGATGATAAAGGATACCTTTATCAGTGCCTTTTTGACATTGATAAAGGATCACTTTTTCAGTGCTAAAAAATCATTGACAAAGCCCCCCCCCATCAACGCAGATCTTTATATCTCTTTTTTATCACTGTTAAAGCCCATTTTGAGTGATGATAAATCCCATTTTTGTAGTAGTGAATTATTACCTGAAATTAAAATTTAACAAGAAAATCATTATTAAAGGGGTAGTATAATGTCATAAATTAATCATGTATGATATAATTAATTTGAATATTTTTTTGGTATAATTTAATAACTTTCTATGGTCCTTATATAGGAGTTTAAACGTACCCTCGACCAATGGAAAGTGCAAGGTAAGGGTTAATTCTACAATCTCTTCATTATCCAAGGGTGTTTTTACAAGAGTATCTACTAGGATCTCTTTATCATCCACATCCGTGTTTCACAAAAATATTTTCAAAAGGAATATTTTAAGGTTTTATGGAAGGACCTATTTAACTATATCATCATTTTAAATGGTTTAAATATTTATTATTCTAAAAAATTCTCATTAAGTTCCATGTTTTCAAAATTAGTTTTACGGGTTTATTTATATGTACATGAATGTTTTTAAAATGTTAATTCCTTTCAAATGTTTCAAAGTGGTATGGGACACTTTGATTCAAAAATTCCATTAATTTTCTTCCTTTCTAAATTGCGTGACTTTAAAAAAATTTCATGAAAAGGGATATTTCTCTCAAAGTGTTTTGAAAATCATTTTCATCTATGTCAACATCCATTGATAGATTTTAAACTTGTTTGAAGTTGGATTATTATGATACAAATCTTCCATATTGTATTGAAGGTTTTGTAATATGTTTGACTATGTATGTGTTATTTATATATCATTCATGGTTTATGGATAAAGTATTGACATCTTATATGATATTTTTAATATTAATGTTTATGTTATGTTTGATTCTTTTCATGTGAGGAATTTATTGAACTTAGTAAGAGATGGGTGGTGCCTGATATTTCTCCTCGATGCATCGGTAGGTCTCATGAGACAATTTGACATGGAATTGGCTGAGGCCTTTACCGATTTGATATATGGTTTTGGCCGAGGCCTTAATCATTTTTAGACATCTTGGTCGAGGCCTTGATAAAATGTTTCATAATTTCCGGAATTATACATTCCCTCATTATGAAAATAATATTGATGGCCCATGTGGTTATTTTAATATTAGAATACTCGTGACTATGTTTTATTATGGAATTATTTACTCAACTCATATTTCTGCCATAAAGTATTCATGTTTATACTCTGTAAAGGCATGTGTTTTCAATTATTCACCAAAAAATATGTTTATGTTTTCTTCTGATGTATTGCTTACTCTTTATGAGTGTTTTATCTCACCCCTTTATTATGTTTCATTTTCCCAGGATATGAATAAGATAGTTATGAGTGACTTGTAGGCATATCATGGTGGTTTGGATGTTTCTAATGGAATAAATTAGTGTTGTATTTCTTTTCAAGTTATAATGTTGAACTTATGTATGTATCTTATTTCCAAGAATACTGAACTAATTGGTCCTTTGGGACTTGATTCCTTGTATTATACCAATATTATGTAATCATGCACTGAATCTAGGTAACTGAGGTTGGGGCGTTACAGTTGGTATCAGAGGAAGTTTAGTACAAAACTTTGAAACTAGATTTAGATAATCTCTGATTAGAGCACATTACCCTAAGATATACTTTTGATATTAGCATAGAAGAACTTCCAATAATTTTGGTAATGTAGTGATTTTGTGTATTTTCTAAGAAATACATCCATTTCTGGATACGAGCAGGTATAAGCGGCTCTGGAATAGATGTACCTAGGAGTGAAAACTCTGACAAGGAGTTTTGTGTTTGACCCGGGGTATACTAGTACCCAACAATGGGCCTTTCTACACTCTTGGTTACAACACTACCGGGGGATATACTTAGGATAATTTATATTTTATTTACAAGACATTATGAAGGATTTAAGAGTAAGTACTTCCTCAAAGAAACATTTTGTGATTATAGATTATATGCATGATCTTTTCAACATAAGTTAGGTATTTTATAGGTTTGGAATTATGTATTGTGATTCAGAAACTAAATAGGTGTATGTCCTTGTTTAGAAATGGCGCCTAGTAGAAGGAATGATAATTACAGGAATACACAAGATTAAAAGATTAGGAAGGATAATATCTTTCATTGTATTATGCCAACATTTAAAAGGGAAATAGTCTCCCATATATTCTCATCATATGAAGAAATATTATAATGTGATAATAAGATAAGTAAAGAATTATCTGAGTGCTATGGATTTGATGGGAAGGAAGAGAAGAAAAGGATGGTAGAGAAAAGAGGGATAAACGGAAGATGGAAATGAAAAATTTTCTCATATGTGATAACTATGGAAGAAATAACCTTTGTAAATGCTTCAAGGGAATGGGAGTTTGTTATATGTGTGGAGAAAAATTACACTAAGTATGTGATTGCATGGGAAATAAAAAGGTTTTTAATGTACAATGCATCATCTCCAATGAGTTGGGACACTATGCGAATCAATATCCAAATCATCAGAGTATGTCCTAAATGATGCTATTGGATAATAATCTAGTAATTAAAATACAATAGATGAATAGGAATGCCTAGTGGTATTATGTTGTTATTAAAGAATTAGTTCATTTGAGTGTTGTATCAACGATGTACTGGTTATATAAATTATTTAAATAAATAATGATTGTATTTCAGTAATATTTCATTAAGGATTTGAGATTCTATGGTACCAAGTAAAGTGACAAAGTTTTAGGTTGAACTTTTTGGAAAATACATGGTTGAAGGAATGGTAAACCATAATATGGTCCTGATACTGAGGTAGTGATTTTGGAATAAGAAAAGGTTTATTTGGATAAATTATATTGGATATTATTGAATACCTTGGAACTGATTAATGGTTTGTTTCTTCGATCATTGTTGGAATATTAAAAAATTTTGGATATAAAAAATATATCTAGTATTCTATAAGAAATAATAAAGCATGAATGTTATCAATAAGGTTTTATGGTAATTTTGGGTGTTACTATGTTTTAAAAAAATACATGATGAAGGTATTCATATGTTATTACATGGAAAAAACGATCTTCATTTTGTTTACCTTCCTTATAAATTTGGGACTGTCAGTTTGGGAAGAAGTATTTTGGATATGTCTAATGGTTGGAATGGATTAATATTGACATTGGATAATATTATTAAGGTTAAATAATTTCTTATGATTATTTTTGGATTGTTATAAAAAGGACAACCCAGAGGTCAGGCAACAACCTATCGTGTCTGGAAAGGCCATGAGACTTGAACTCGCAACCAAAGGGAGACAAGGGTGGATCACCTACCACTGGCATACATGATGTCATGGTTTGTATTATGTAGTTTTTTTTAATTTTTGGACAAATGAATTATAAATAAATTATTTTTGGAACCCTATACGATTAATATAAATAGAATATTTTTGAATTCTATTATCTTTTGGAGTGAAAGATGAGTTTTTTGTAGGAATTAGTTGAAGGATGAAACTCTATTGGTCAAGTGTATATATATATATCCTATTGTTCTATTAATAAATTAATTCTTAAACATTAGTAAAGGGATATTAAAACAAAAAATGTGTTATCCTAATACCATATGTTTTGTTACACTGATGATATTTTACATCATCTTAGATTGATGGCTTTGAGGCCCTCAATTTTACACTTGATTGTGATTGATGGCCTCAATAACTAACTATAAAGATTTACATATTTCCTCCAATTATGTGTCTCTAACTTCCACCAATGTTCTCTCAGTCAAGATCATAATTTTGTGTTGAATTTTTTATTTCCCTTTCCCTCTTATTAAGACTAAATTTTATTAACCCAATTTCTGATGTGGGTTTTCCACAAAGGTATTTTTCTATTTTTAACCATTTATTTTTGAAGAATAATTTCAAATTACGTGGACATAATTTATTTATGGAGGGGATAATGTAACACCCCAAGATATCGTTGTTTGTTTTCTCTATAATGAAATTCAATAACTTGCACTACACGCAAAATTGAGTTCAAGCGCACCATGACTTACCAAACTAGTCATTCAAAAAGAAGTAATGAATAGTTTTAACTTAATTTTGAAGTTTATATGACACATATAATTTTAGAATCTGTATTATGTGTTTCTTGTACATAATATAAGAATGAATTTAATTTTTTCAGATAAAATATGTATTTTTTAAAAAATATAATTTTACCACTTTTTAATGGAAAGCCTTTTTTAAATCCAATATTTGACACTTTGATATATTTAATTTAATGAAATTAAATTATTCTTTAGAATCGGAACATAAAAATATATTTTGGATAAACTTTTGGTACTTTTCTGATAAGTTTCATATTTTGATGAATAGTGAAAAATACTAAATTTTAATTAAAAACAACTTTTTTAATCGAAATAATTTATAGTGTTAAATTATACATTTGAGTGGTTTTAAAGTATCATTAGATTATATTTTTTTAATTTAATATAATTTAGGACATTGGATGTTATTTCACATTTAAACTGGACATAAACAAGTGTTAATCTTTGGAAAGTTATTATTTCTTAAAAACACACTTTGTGTTTTGACAACGGAAATTAATTTTAAATTAACTTCTACCACTTATGTGTTTTGAATTTGGAAAAATGGATTCCATATTTGGAATTAGGACGTCAAAATTTTTTAAATTGGTAACTTTTATTTTTAGACATTGTGAATATTTACTTCAGTAAATATTTTATTTACCATGGTTAAAGGGTAAATCTGGTAAATAAGGGTAAACAAATATTTTTATAATAATAATAAATTACCATAACATGTGTCCTATTTCTATTAATTAATACATTTCCGACCATGATCATCTTTTTATTGATTTTGGGACAACCTGGAGCCACATGAGATTGATAATGACACTTTATATTAATTAATTTAATGTAAAGACAAAAATGACATAAACATATTTCTTTTAGTAAAACAATTTTACAAGGTTTTATATAAGTTATAATTTCCACTATAAGTATTAACCATGAATATAAAAATATTTTATACATAATTATGTTTTATTTATAATTTTTATACATTAAAAAATTAAATTTATTTATGACACAATGATGATGCATTAATTACCTTATAAATGAAAGAATTAAATAAATGGTATTATAAATATTAAAATAAATATAATTGCATCGTTTTTATGACATAAAAGAATTTTATAGGAGAATATGAAATATTAGTATTGATTAAATTTATCTTTTTTGATTTAATCAAGTTGTAATGACTTTTAAAAAAATCCAATACAAAATTGTGTCAAAATGGATATATATGAGTTTTTAAAACAAATATTATATTATTAAATTATATAATATTCCTAAAAATATAAGGTTCGGAAAAAGTGCTTAAATAATATTATATATGTCATTAATGAACTACTTGAGGTTCTGTTGGATGTTTATATTAAGTTTACTAACCATATAGTGTAAGAATATAAGAAGACATGGTAAAAGTTAAACAATTTAACTAAGATTTAAATCTAAAAGTTAGGGTTAATATGATGACCTAAACCTGTCTGAAACCTATTGGTGGAGTGATTTGTTACCCATCCCCACCTTTTTCTATAAATAAATCATTTTCTATCCATTATAAACCTAAAATTATTTTATTATACAATAATATTTCAAGCCTTTCCTAAAGTTACCCTCACCTCTCTTATAAAAGGGTACTTCCCCTTCTGTCAAAATCACACCTCCAAAGCCATTTGTATCAGCCAAACCTTGACCAAATATCATACAAACTTCTTCAAAATCAACCTAGAGTCATTAATGTTATTGAAAATCCATCCTAAGGACCCATTTTGATCAACTCAAAAGGAAACACCCGAATAAGAGATAATAATTTCACCACCCTCTTTCAATTTATTTTCATCTTCCGCTTCCTCTTTCTTTGTTGTTTCCATACCAAAATAATGACTCCAGTACCTAATACATAAATTAATGTTATTATAAATATGGTACAACCATATTCATTATTCTATCCATCCTATAAATGACAGAGTCGCCATATGTGCATATGTACGGCTTACCATCTCCACGTCGTGGTGTAGTTTGTTATTCAAACACTTCATTATTTGGATGGGTATAATAATGAGTATAACTGAAGTAAATAATAAATATAATATGTTAATGATTCTGTATATATCGTATACCATCCAATTACATATTATTTCACCATCAATATATTGATATTGTCGCTCGTGCGTACGTACGGATTACCGTCTCCACGACACGATGAGATTAATCTCCACATTCACCATTCAACAATGATTATAAAAAATATATTATTAATAATTATGTAATATATGACATAATAATTCTAATTAATATATATATATATACTTAGATATATATTATTCACTTACTTCCATTCAATACGATATGAAAACGGAAACAGCGTTTATGCGCACGTTCGACCCACCATCTCCATAAACGGTGTTTTCCATTTCATATATCTATCTACTATACATATCTATATTCTAAATATATATTATATATAAATAATGTTTTATATTTTGGAATTATGTAAATAATGATCTAAATGATATGATCAATAATAACAAGTTAAAACATGTACGATAAAGAAACCGATTATTACCCAAAATGTTAATTTAACATGGAAATCATTATTAAATGGATAGTATAAAGTCATTAATGAATCATGTATGATCTAATAAATACGAATATGGTTTTTTTATAGTTTAATAACATACTATGGTCATTATACAGGCGGTTAAACGTACCCTTGACCAAAGGAAAGTGCAAGGTAAGGGTTAATTCTACAATCTCTTCATTATTTGAGGTTGTTTTTACATGAGTATCTACTGGGAACTCCTTATAATCTACATCTGTGTTTTATAAAAATATTTTCAAAATGAATATTTTATGGTTTAATGGAATGGGTTCTTTAACTAGATTACCATTTTAAATGGTTTAAATATTTATTCTTCTAAATCATTCTCATTAATGTCCATGTTTTCAAAATGGGTTTCCAAAATTTATTTATACAGACATGAATGTTTTTAAATTTCTAATTACATTCAAAAGTTTCATAGTGTTATGGGACAATTTGATTCAAAAATGTCATTAAATGTCTTCCATTCTAAACTGTGTGACTTTTAAATGTTTTCATAAAAATGGATATTTCTCTCAAAGAGTTTTACAAATAATTTCCATCTATGTCAACATCCTTTGATGGATTTTAATCTTGTTTGAAGTTGATTTATTATGATACAAATCTTCCTTTTTGTATTGAAGGTTTTTTGATATGTTTTAATTTGGATGTGTTATTTTTATACCATTCATGGTTTATTGATAAATTATTGACATTTCATATGTTAGTTTTAATACGAATGTTTATGTTATGTTTCAATATTTTCATATGAGGAATGTATTAGACATAGTAAGCGATAGGTGGAGCCACTATAGCTCTTCGATGAATCGGTAGGTCGCATGATACAATTAGACATGGAATTGGCCAAGGTCTTTCCCAATTTTATATATGTTTTTGGTTGAGGCCATAATAATTTTTAGAATTCTTGGCCATGGCCTTGATAAAATGTTTTAGAATGTCGGGAATTATACATTCCCTCATTATGAAAATAATATTGATGGTTCATGTGGTTATCTGACTAGTAGAATACCCATGACCATGTTTTTTTAAGGCATTATTTACTCATCTCATATTTTTACCATAATGTAGTCGTGTTTAATATCTGTAAAGGTGTGTGTTTTCAATTATTCACCATGCCTAATGTTTATGTTATCTTCTACTGTATTTATTAATCTTACTAAGCGTTTGAGCTCACCCCTTTATTGTGTTTCATTTTCCCATGATATGAAAAGGTTAGTTATGAGTGACTTCCAGACATATCTAGGAGGCTTGGATGTTTTAAATGGAATAAATTATTGTTGTATTTCTTTTCATGTTGTAATGTTGAACTTATGTATATATCTTGTTTCCAAGAATACTAAATTGATTGGTCCTTCAGGAAATGATTTCTGTATCATTCCAATATTATGTAATAATGCACCGAATCTAGGTAACTGGGGTCAGGGTATTATAGGCCTCCATCCCAGCAGCATGTCCTGCCACCCTCCACCCATCCTGGCTACCCGCTTGGGCCGATGCTGCCTCTGCTATCGTCCGCCCCTCGGATAGGCTATTGCCACCTCACACTTTCCTAGGACCGTCCCCACCGGCCTCATCCAACCCTAGCTTCCATCCACCCTTCTAGTGACCTTCCTTATGCCATGACCTTGTGCCACTGTAATCTACAGCCTCATCTGACCCATGCCATGCTTCTACTATGGATTTTTAATGTAGCCGCACGGTTAAACCTACGATCACGGATCATTGAACCATGGTTCCTGGAACAACGATCAATATTTCGCGTAAGGGTTTAAAGGGAGGAGAATGCATGAAGAATATAATAGATTTTGGGGAGAGAGAAGGAACAAAGAATACCCAAATAATGGATCATGTCCTTGTTCGTGTTAGCATTGGTTCGTTCATATTAGAATGTTTAACAATGATTTCAAAATAGATAATCACAAATATTTATCTCCCTTTTTAATCCCAACAACAATTTATCCACCCCACAACAATGACCTATCTGTGGGCCAATCTATTTGTTAATTGTTATACATTCATCATGGAATTCATGAACAAGGAAAAGAAAACAAATCACAAATTTCTTACCTGGATTCTATTTGATCGCTGATGAACAATGGTCGTCGCGTTGTTGCCATTGGTGAAGATCTGTAAACTTTGAGGTTTGTCATTATTGATTCACCAATATGTCATCATTCATTAGAGAAAGATCCATATCCTTACCTCTGAGTATTTACAATGTTATTGTTATGACCATAAATTCTCTTACAAACTTGTATTTAAACAAAACACATTGTTGCATCAACAATAAAATATTTTTATTAAAATATTATAATGATGTTTATGTCCAGAAACTATCATTCACGACCATCCTTCACCGACTGATGTTAGTCCTCGCCTAAGGAAATCACCCCTTATGAACTCAATGGTGGTCTTATATTTTCAATCCAAGTTACCATTTATGATTCATTAGGATTTTAAATAAAATAATTTTCTTTAATTATTGTATTTTTAGTTACTTTCTTTATAGGGTTTCCACAGAAGACTTGTTCTGACTAAAGTTAAGTATTTTTGAGAGAAAAGATACTACTCTAAGCTTAATGGTACCCTTGGATTTTTGATCATGGTACCTATTTAAGTGTTATTTCAATTTTTTAGAATATTCTCATGTGCGTGCTATTAAAAATAACATTTTCGAATGAATTGTTCTTAGCACATCATACCATATAATCGCACATCGTCTCAGCGTATAGTCTCAGAATTTTCCCAATTAAATTCTAGATATAAATTTGGGAAAATATGAGACATTACAAAACACCCTACAAATTCTATGACTTCCACCATTGAAACATAATATCT
Organism: Viscum album; assembly: GCA_963277665.1. NCBI lineage: Eukaryota > Viridiplantae > Streptophyta > Magnoliopsida > Santalales > Viscaceae > Viscum > Viscum album. The sequence continues at coordinate 1,106,710,352 of OY728126.1, forward strand.
ACCCTAACCCATTACAATTCTATCAAATAGAAATAATTATTCCCATTGAATCTATAAAAATGTATGTTTTCACGTATTTTTTTCTAGAATTCATTAGTAATCTTCCAACCAAATTCTGAATTTTACTTCAATAAACGAAACATGATTCTAGAAATAATCATAATAGAAAAATTTTGATATACCAAAAACACCTAGGTACTTATCCTATCTTTCCATAGAAAATCCATTTGGAAAATTAGTAATCTACTTAACAAGAGGAGTCCAGTAGTGTTCCAACCAAACTCTAGTTTTGAGTTTTGGTATGTTTCGGACCATATTTCTTTCCAACAAAGATTAGATAACACTTTTTAGGGAAATGTGAAACATCAATCAAAAAAATATACAAATTATAGTTGAAACATACACCCAAAATTCATTGTATGACATTGGGAAGTTGTGGCACCCCAGTCACTGCATTGATCGGGCCCAATTTTGGTTTTGGCCAGCTCATGGCCATCCTTTTGTGATTAGTGAATAATAAATATATGCATGAAAAAACACAATAAAAAAATACACAAGAGATTATATGTATGTAGGAAAAAATGTTGAACAATTTAATCTCATTTATGTTGTGATTATGATTTCATTTTTTGTTTGTCACATGCATTTATTTCTTGTCCAATGGCCATAGAAGGAGGGTTATGATGTGATTGAAATTAGGTGGACAGATAAGTGTAGTGGTAGGGATGCTTAAATATTCTTATTATGGATTCTGATTTGTGGGGGATGTATCAATTAGAAGTTACATATTTAATATATTAATTTCCTATGTTTCCCTTATAGGTTGAACTTCAATTTGGGGACTGGGGTCTGGCATCACATGGGGGGACCACTATACTGAAATAATGAACCCATGGAAACGGGTATCAGAGTCATGGTTTATCCTTGATGTGGTTGGGATATTATACCCCAAATTTGAAATTATAATGATAATAATGGATTTCTTGTAGCATATAAACCTATGTTGGTACATTATGATGAAAGTATTCTTGATATCAACAGTCAGGTAGCGTATCTTGGTGATAAAAATGACAATGTAAGATGATTTGATTTTGGTGAATTTTCATTGAAAGAAAATCCAATATCTATGGTATTTAGTTTTATGAGTAGATAGTTGGGAGAAAACTCAATCTCACATCGGTTTTAGATATGAGAAGTGTAAAATATATAAAATTGGATGGGTTACTCAAACAACCAATTTGTTTTATTATGAAACTCTATAAGGTATTATGTGTTGGGTTTGGAAAGTCTGGGATGGGAGGAATGATCCCAATATGATGTTGAGGAAGTAACCATATATATATTCAGAGTTATTAATTTTGGAATATCTAAAACTTTATTTTGATGTTCATTTGAAACCATTGATCAATGAGTTTTATTTATTACAGGGTTATAAAAGAACTACATATTATGTAGTTACATAAAAAAAATTTACATTGAGAACCTCAAGAGTAGTTTCAGCAACATCATCCACAACCACATGATAAGATATTGAGTATATGAGATTTCTCACATGGGGCTTAAGGATACATTTCCCTATGCCTAATGGACCTCCTACAATCTATCGCACTTCCCATAGTGACTTATTTATCATTATTATCTAATAATCATGTTATGTATTAAATAAGTTTTAATTTTTTTTAATGAAAGTTGTTTTAATTTTTAATTCCTTGATCATTTTTATGATTTTTTTAAATTTAAATGTTATTTGAAATAGATTGACTAGAGGAATTAAATTTTATAAAAAAAATTGATGGATTCCTATTTCATAAAAACACACCATGCCTCGACTAATTTTTAGCTACATATACATGATAAAAATGCATAGTTTCTAGTAGATCCCTTCCAAAACGAAATTGTATGCAATAATTTAATTCCCTAAAAAATATAATTATAGATAACTATAAATTTTTTTGAGTATATTAGAGGGTGTGCTAAGCCTAAAAAGTAGTGCAATGATGATATGACACTTAGATAACTGAGAAAAAATCTACTCATGTGATTCCCCTAAAAAATTAATTTAATATTAAGTGACCCATTAGAGCACATATTAGATATTAAACTGATAGGAATAAATACCACACTTGATCATATCCAAAATTCTAAGGAAGGTTTGAATTTAAAAGAGGGTCGACATCCTTATTTGTAGTCTTCCTCCACTACTACCTCCTGTATTTTAGCAAAGTGGGACAATGAAATGGTAGAATTATGACACCCAAGGAATTGATTTAAATAAACAATGCATTGGAGCAATAAGGCTACCTTAGAGTTGAGTATTAGGTGCCAGAGGAATGACTTGATAGATATTTTATTCGTGGTGATGGACTCGAAGAATGAAGTTACTAGACAAGGATTAAATTTTTTCCATTTTTGTATTCATAGTATTTGTTTAATTTTTGTGATTTTGGTTAAAATGATGTACCCAACCATACAAATGGATATTTGACTCATATATGGTATGATTATATCTTGTTTTTATAAAAAAAAACTAGGCAAGGGAGAATGATTTATTACTAGTTATCATTGGTGATTTGTTTATGATTGGGTGTCAAGATTCATTTTGTAATAGTGTTTCAAACAAATTAATGAGAAATGGTTTTCTTATTTCAATTTAGGCTGTCAAAATTTTTTACCCCAATATTTTTCTATCCATTTATTTCTGATAAGAATGTAACAGTGGATGGAAAAAATTCCAAATGTATAATGCATTTATATTTTCTATTTAGTGGTGTATTTACATCCCATAACATATAAACATCATCCAATACATGATTAAATTCAATGATCTGAACATAAAATATATTTATTTTTTATTCTATTTTCATTAATAGAACCAAAAAAATATAAACTCTTGACATTACATCCTCATTGATACATGCAGATTGTATATAATGCAAAGAAGGGGGAAGAAAAATATTCAGAGTCAGACTAACTATTACCAACATAAATATTATAGGGATCAATAAAAGGGAATGTTTAATGGTATTTTCAATGAAGGTGACTTTTATTATCAAATAGGTAAAAATTTTAGGTATAAAATAGATATCAATTTTCAAAAATAGGTACCAATTTTGGTATCAAATAAGAACCAACAAAAAAACATATTGCACTTTTGGGAATCAATTTTCCAAATGATACCAGTGGATAAAATAACATTTTAAAAATACCATTTCAAATTTAAAATAGTTTCCAAACTTAAAGCCTTGAAAATATAGAGCTAATTGAAAACACAGTTCTTACCACAAACTAGACTATTTTATCAAAAAAAAATTCTTAGTCCCATAAAAGAATAAAATCATTATAAGATTTAGATATAGAATAAAACAAGAAAAATATAATTTAATCCTTAAATAAAAGTTTATGTTAATATTAAATTTATCCTTAAATAAAATGTTCAAAAATTTATTTAATGTTACAATATCAAACAATTCATATTGAAATTTTTTTTTGAAAAAAAAATTACAGGTTTCAGAAAAAAAATATTTTGTTATCCTAAAATTTAAAACACATTCAAAAATGAAAACTTAGTGTTATAATAACTTCCCTCCCAAAGTGAACTTAAAAAACTGGATAAGAGTTCCAACAAGCTGGAAAGACCATGAAGAAGATGTATGCTTAGATTTTTGTGTGTACTAAATTAATTAATATTGATTAGAAGTTGCTCAATATAAGGTACGATGAATAATTTTCAAAATTATATTTAATAGATACCAATATAGTTATTATCATATTCAGATATTATTTATATTTTTTAAAAAAACATACAATATTATTGTAAAAGGAAAATATTTTTGATCAATAGATGTGTTGGTGGGTGTATCAAAAATTCATAGTCAGTTTTTCATAGATGAGAAGAAACTTGAAGATTGCAGAGTTGAGTAGGCTGTAGCTGGGACTACCCCTTTCCTGAAGATTTTTGATGGTTCTAGGAATACTTATGACAAATATCATATTGTTTCTCTAGAGTCTAGTGTTAGTAATGTCAATATAATGATGGGATTTTTTATCTCTTTGAGATAAACTGATTTTTTTTATTCTACTAAGGTGTAGAATAACAAAATATAATCTCGTACTAGCTATAATATTGGAAAAAATGGAATGATTAAGAATAGGGATCCTCTTGTTTGAATGAATGTTGATTGATTAATTGATCAAGTGATTAAATCTAATCCTTCCTCAGCTCCTGTGTCTAGTACTATAAATGTTGATCCTTCTAGGACTGTGGAAGATAATATGTTGAGTTTCATAATTCAATGGAATTATGATTCATGTCACGGTTTACTAGAAAAGGAAGAGTCAAAAAAAATTAAATTCGTATACTGAATTATCCAAACCAATTCCACAAAATCATATTCACATGACACAAATTCAATTTTTAATGAAATATATCTCCACAGTCAGTGCACATTTACACAGACCAACTCAAAATAAATAATTGGTTGAAAAACAAAAAACAATCATCTTGATTTAAACATGAATACTAAATATATATGACTGTGATAATAAGAAAAACCTATAAATAGAATCATAACCAATACAAGTAGTTTTTAAAGAAACCACTATCCTAACAGCTGTCAAATCAAGATATATTTCACTTCAATTTTATCTTTTAAAAGCCAAATAGTTGGTTTTCCACTGATATTATCTTCATGTATGTTAAATATAATTCAACATCAATGATATATTCAATACCCTTAAATATAGTGAACAAATCTTCATTGAAAATAAATTTAACATTGTCCACTCTTTCTATATTCTGGACCAAACTATCATTAAAATCCTTCAAAGCACGAGGCATATCAGATGAAAGGTTTTTCAACCCATTTAACATCATCTTATCTTGATCACGTATTTCATGATAACATCTTCCAGACCATGACATTGGTTATAGATGAGTATTAAAATGATTATTTTTAACAACAACATTAGTTTTCTCTTCATCCAACCCATCACCACCATTATTAATGTATACTAACCCATTGGTGCCTCCATCAAGCTCCTAAAAAATTAACCTAGTGTCATCCTTTCTTCTAACGAAATTAGTGTACAATAATAAATCATAAATTATCAATAATTTTGTAACATACGATAAAACTTTCTAAAAAACTAGGAAACAACTCTATAATAAAACAACAAACTTTTATAAACAAATTCATTTTATTCACAATTAAATATATCATAAAACTGAATAATAAAACATTTTTTACTATAAGTATTAATCAATTATAACTCCCAAATAAGTAGAAATTTTTTTAGAAAGTATATTGTGTAAAATTATATCAAAATGTTTCTAAATTAATCAAAAAATAGAGAAAAACAGTACTTTAAATAGCAATTAAACAAAAAGTCCATGACACATGGATGATATTTTTCTTTTTACACTATCCATTAAACAAAATTTCTACAAAATTAATCAAATAATAGAATAAAAAAACCCACACATTATATAAACTAGTACTCACTTGTGCATTTTCACGGTGATAAAACAGAATTCTTTGTTCATGCATTTTCATGACGATATTGTTCACTGCTTTTATAGAGACAATATAATTTTTTGGAAAAATAAAAGAAACTATAAATGTTGTTAAATGTACAATCTCTAGTAATTAGTAACCTAAATTAAGTGTAAATAATTAATTTAAAGTAACAATAGTTTCAAAAAAAATGTGAATAAAACATGTTAAGAATATCTGCATAATCTATTAATAGTATAGACTATAGTGGAAAGGAAAACTATGAAACAATGGTGAAAATAATAGAATAATGCTTCATTATCAATTACCATGCAATTATATCATTATTTTGGCTTCATAAATCAGTAATCCCTGCTGCTGGTGGATTAAAAAAATGCATAATAGAAACACCATCCCAATACAATATGAAATAAACTTTCAGCACAATATTGATATGAAAAGATAAGTTGTTGTCCTTGCCACTCCTAGTTTGCCAGCCTTCATTAAACTTATGCCTGAGCTCCTGCCAAACTGAAGTCCCATGGTACTATGTCCCGGTGCTTCTTGACCCAATTGAGGAGCAGATATTTTCAACAATGAAATTAATAGTAAAACACAATCAGTTGGTTCATGTACCTATATGTCATGCTGATGAGATGAAACCGTACCAGTAGGCGACCAGGAACTGGTGTACATGGCATCAGCAACTTGAGAATTGTCTGCAGTACCAGGAGGAGAAACTGAAATTAATTCTCATAAAAACCCCATAGAAATAAATATGAATGCCCTGTTATCAAGTACATATCACCAAAATTTAGAAAAGTACCATAATAGATGGAGATGTTGGCCGAAGTGTTGCAGAGTCCCGAGAGCTAGAGGGCGAGTCTCTGGTTGAACGGGAAGGTAGCATCCATGGTGTTGTTGAGGAGGATGTTGAGGTAGGCTGGTTGCTTGGTTGAGAGCTGTCTAAGGTGGTGCAGATGGGTGCTATTGGAGATGAATCCAAGCCTTGGATGAATGGGGCACAGATGCAGAGGGGTGAGAACTTTTCCCAGAACTCAGCCATCATCCTCCTCTTCCCTCCCCTCCCATCCAACTTACAGAGCCCCTACCCTCCCATCCCCTTCCCTCCAACCCGGCTAGCCCATACCCCTCTCATCCCCTCCAACCTACCCAGCTCCAGCGCCTCCCCTCCCCTCCCCCCCAGCCCAGCCTTTTCCCCCAGCAGCCCCCTCCCCCCTGCCATCACCCTCCCCTACCCTCCCCCCATGCCCAACAAAAAACACATATTTGGCATGTTCTTCGGCAGATATTAACCAAGGTTTTCATGTTTATGTTTTGAAAAAAATAGATTTGCTTGTCTTCATAATTCATATTGATCATTAAAACTAATACCTTGCATATTGTCTCAAACAAAACATTAGTCTCGACAAACTGGTTATTGAGATCCCCATACAAAGTAACAGGAACACCAACAACCTTCATTACAAAACCAAACAGTGGACAGACTGTGATACAAGAAAAAAAAAGAAATTCATTAAAATATAATTATTTGATGGACTGAACACCTTGGTCTGGCATTTTTCTTCAGCAAATGTTTCTGCAAGCTAATCAGCACATGTCCAGCCCCTCCCCCCCCCCCTCCTCCCTCCCCTACCCAGCCCCTCTTCTCCCCCCACAACCCTTTCCAGCTTGTCATCCCCCACCCAATTTCCCAACACCTCCTCCTACCCCCTACCCAGCTCTACACCTCCCCTTCCCCTATGGTTGTCTTCCACCCAATCCCAGCACCTCTCTCTCCCACCTTGGCCTCCCCTCTACCCAGCCCCTTCCCACACCACTCCCCCCTGCCCAACTTCTTCCCCCACCATTCCCCTCCCCATTCCCTCATCTTCCCCTCCCCTCCCATCCCCTCCCCTCCAACCTTCCCAGCTCCTCCCCTCCCCTCCCCTACCCACTACCTAGATGAAACAATGCCTTGCTTAATGCACGAAAAAGATTGAAGAGAAGAAAACACGTTCCAATGACCCACTACTCTAAAACACATGATACAATGCTCTAAAATACATGATACGGTGCTCTAAAAATGATCCAATGATCTAATAAATCACAAGATCATCTTCTCAAACAAATTACAAGTTCTACCACCCAAAAAATGCATGATCCACCGATCAAAGAAAAAACATATTCCACTACTCTAAAAAATAATGTGATGCATGAAAAAATAAAATACATGATCCACTACTGAATTAAAATACATGATCCACTACTGAATTAAAATACATGATCCACTACCTTAAAATATGATACACTAGTCTAAAACTTTTCATGTCAGATTTAGTAGAAGTAACTAATAACATTTTGAACTTAAATTCTTGATGACCAATATGAAAAGATTTCATGAAATTAAAGGTATTGTTTTACCTAGTTTTTTTAGTGATGAGGAGTATTAGTGGTGGAATAAGAGCTAATAAGCCTTAACCTGATCACATACACAATCATGTAATATGTTTACTTGTAGTTAAAGTAATATTTAAAAATTACATAAATGCATTGTATGTACCAATCATAGAAAAAATGAAAATGACATGAAAAAAATGATGTTTTATTAGTTTAGGTGATGTCATGAAAGTAAACACTCAATGAAGCACATGATCCACTGCTCTAAAAGTCCTGATTTTTTGATATTAAAATGATTCATTGATCTAATGAATCACATGATCCACTGCTTGAAAAAATAATATGATCTAGTACATAAAAAAAATGCATGATTCAGATGCTCAAACTTGTTCCGCTACTCTAAAAAAGATTCCATTAAAGAAGTAAAATAAATGATCCACTAATCAAAGAAAATAGAAGACTCTATGTTGTGTAAAAATATTTACTACTTTAATACATGAAAATTCTGATTTAGTAAGAGTAATTATAACTATTAAGATTTGGATGATAAATGCTTGATGACCAATAACAAAAAATTTATAGAAAAAAATGGTGTCGTACCTGGTTTTTTTGTTTTGAGGAGTTATAGTGGTCAAAGAACATGTAATAAGCTAGGAGTTGAGGACCTACACCTTCATCCAATATATTTACCTTCACATACATTAATGTTTAAGAAAACATACTATGTGTGACTAAAATGGAGCAATTTAATAAGAAATCCCGAAATATGTATATCATATCTGTAAAAACACCTTTTTTGCAATAGGGATATAGTTCAATAAGAAATCCAAAAATATCAATGTATAACTAATAAATAAACACATACATTTAAATAATCTCGAATCTTTTATGCTTCCACCTATAAGAAATTCTATAAAGTTTAGTCCAAGGTAATAAGGATGCATTTCTAATGTAAACAGGATTTGGTGGTGTCGTGTAAGAAGAATTTGTTTATGATAGAATGTTTTTTAGTGATTTGAATTACATTCCTTTTTACGGTACAAAGTCTTTCTTCATGACCATGGTGGTGCAAGTAAGTCACTGAATCAAGCCACATAAAAAAATTGTCAAGGAAAAAATGATCAACTGCTCTAAAATAAGGATATATCATAAATACACAAGAGTGATGTGATGTTGGTTTTAAAGATCACCTGAGTAGAGACCAATAATGGGTAAGCGTAGGGGCTACCCAATTATAATAATGAATATAAGGAAAAACTAATTCACATTCACACTGAGGAAACAATTATAAAATAGTGAAATAAAACTGGTAATATTTAATAATGAATGTAAGGAAAAACAAATTCATGAAATGAGGATAGAACTCCTTTTTCATAGATCTTGATTTCTATAGGTTGAAACTAAGGCATTGACATTGATATATGTTTTGATGATCTGAATGTATTCATAGCCCTGGATAAAATATTTTTGTAGTCAAGGATGAAAGATTTATAATCATCTGTTTCATATTTTTTTAGTGCATAAAAAAAATATAGTGGAATCAATAGTGAAAACAAATTACCTGCCTTCATATGTTGGACGGAAGGGAGGTTAAATCCACGATTTTAGGAAAAATCACCTGCATTCATTTCTAATTCATTTTTATGTATTCACATGCACTATTACGAAAAAAAATAGAAAACAGTCAAATAAATCTACTTATACTTATTCATTAATATAATTTTTTAGAAATCAAACGCCACATTATTGTAATATTAAATATAGGTTGAGAAATTGTAGGCCCATCATAAACTAATAAACATTTAGTAGAATCAATATGTGAAATTACCTGCCTTCATTTCCAATTCTTGTTTCTGTATTCACATGCACTGAGAAAACAATTAGAAAACAATAAAATAAAACATTAAATATTTAATCATGAATATAAAGAAAAAAAATCACTAATTGAGGATAGAAAACCTTCTTCAAAGATCTTGATTTATAGAAGTTCAAACTAAGGCATTGACATTAAAGATGAAAAATCAAAACCTTTCTTATTGAAAAAAAAATAGAAATTGAACATTAGTGCACAGAAAAAAAACAACCCAAACAACTCAAACCTGCCCATTGAATCCAAATTCAAGTACTATCAAGTAAAATTGAAGAAGAACATGATTATTGAACTGATACCTTCCTAGATAAATACATGTTTTTTGATGCGAACCCAACTCCTGAAATCAAAAGAATCCACACATCAGAATCTGTAAAAAGAAAACAATACCATTACTTTTATATAAGTGAGTCTTCTTTGAGACACTAATCAAATTTAAAATTGAAGATATGTTTCCAGTTATTTCCATTGGCGCACCTACAATGATTCTATAGTTGTAACAGTTTTCTAGGTCAATGTAGCTTCTTTTCTTGAATTGATCTCTGCATATCAATAACAATTTTTATTTGACTTAGCTCCAAACTTTTAAACATGAAAATAGTTTCTATGAACTTGAAGTTACAATAAATATTCTGAAGAATAATATTTAAAAACAGTAGCCATAACAAACAAAATTGATCATAAAAAACTAGCGAAATAACTTAAGGCAATAATATTTAATCCTTTACAGTGCAAGTAAAGCATAATAAGGACCAGATTAAGATCCTATAAATTCTCCAAAAAATGAAATACAAGCATGTATGTAGAACCACTTAATCAAAATCACTAAAATTTAATGGTAAACAACTAATTATAAAACAAATCAAAAAATTAAAAAAAACAGTCAACTTGCAGTGTTACCTTTCTATTTTAGCAGAAAAAGTCTATCACTTTTTCGGTCTTATTGTTTGTCTAATCCATTCTTTCTAGTGTGCAGTTCAATGGCAAGGATTGTTTTGGCCACAGTTTCTCAAGACAATTAGAGATTATGTTTTACCTCATCCTCAATGTTTAAATCACAAGACCGGTTTTTCTACATATATAATATAGTTAGAATATTAATTAGAAAATATTGGTACCAAATAAAATCATAGAATTTGAAATTAATTTTGAACCTGTATATTCCAATTCTAAAATAAATACGAACTTGTATAAAAATAGGGATTACCATAGTAAGTAATAAAAGGGTTATCGTAGGTATAGGGAACCAAAATTACGAGAAATAGGTGGATTTGCAATGCGTCGAGGTTACAATAGTGTAAATAAAGAACAACCGTAGACACCAGCGATGAAAATCGTGACCCCAAGGTTGAGGCGGAAACCATTGGAGGTGACGATGAGCCGAAGGCGAAGGTGGAGAAAAATATGAACCTTTTGATTTCAATAAATATGAACCTGTGTATTTAAATTCTAAAGAAAATATGATCCTGCATATTTCAATTCTGAATAAAGATAAGTTACAGAAATAATATTCAAACATCAATATGTATAAACCTGAAATTATTATGAACCTGTGTAGTTCAATTCTGAAATAAAAATGAACCTGCATAATTCAATTCTAACCCTGCATATTTTAATTTTGAATTAAATATGAACCTGAATTTTTCGATTTTGAATTCATATAAGTAACACAAATAATATTCAAACAATAATATATATAAAACTGAAACATATAAGATAAAAAATAACATTAAAAAATGCATATGAAAGAAAATAACCTTCATGTGGTGATACACTTCACCCATTTTCATCGTGTATCTGTTTAATGCACCTATCATAGAAACAATTATAATGATGGTTAATATATATCAAATAAATAGTGAAATAGTAAGTGGATAGTAGTAATAAAAAGTAGAATATGGGGAAATAATATTACTGGAAAATGATCATCAATTAGAAACTATGTATAATGGAGCTCCCACAGAAATGAATGAAATGATGGTTACTACAACTCAGTAAGAAAGAGTACCCTATCCTACTTAATAATGGAAACAACTACAACCACTAATGAAATATACAACATCATAATAATAGTCGGGATAAATATTCAGGTCTCTAATCAATGCATGGATTACCTCATTATCCAGGGCTCTAATCAGTGAAAGATTTATCTTAATCAAGGATCTGATAATTGCAGTTTGATGGAAATCATTCAGTAGTTCCATCAGTCTCCATCAACCACATTGGTGATTTGAGATCAATAAATCTCAAAATCAATGGTCATATAAATTGTTTTTTGAAATTAAACCTAATAGAGTTATCATTCCATAAAATAACAATTGAAACAAAGTGAAAAAGTGTGAAAAAAATTACAAAATGAACAACAAAATATGGGATGAAGGCAATATACCAGAGGGTGAACTCAAAAGGAATTCAATTTACACCATCGACAATGAAATCATACCTTTCTATTAGGATTAAAATGGCAATGAAAAATCGGGAGGCACATTGCTGGAGGAGAAGAAAACAGCGAGAAGCATAAGAAAATTGTTTAGAATTTCCTTAAACTAAAAAAACATGTATTTGTGGAAGAAATAGTAAATGAATTTTTATTTACCTATTTAAAATTATTGAATGAATAGGTATATGTAATGTAGTTACAAACTGAAGATATCACATTTGTAGAAGATCTTCTCATATCTGTAATTGGACGACCAGTACGTGGGAGTGTTTATACCTGAAATATACAACCAATGTAGAAGATGTAGTAGGTTTTGGGGGAAGGAATTGGTTTAATGGTTGAAGTAAATGGAGCTACCAGTAGCTAATATAAACTATTTTAGTTTCTAGAGTCTAAATTACTCATAATCTGTAGTGTTTCTAAGTTACTATAGTGTAAATGTATGGTTACCTCAAATAAAAGCGACCCAATTCGTCAACTAAATCTATATACATGGAATGGATTGATTTTGTGTGAAATCATTGGTTGTTGAAGTGAACCATTGAGAGTAGACACTCATTGGTCGACGTCAGCCTTCTAATGCAAGGACCCCACAGCAGTGTCATTCAACTGGAGAGGAACACCCGCTGAACTGGAGGATTGAAACGGCAATGAAAATTCGGGAGGCACTTTGTTGGAGGAGAAGAAAATAGTGGGAAGCATCTGCAAGGATGATTGGTCAGTCGTTTATAGGAATTTAAGTAGACAGTAGGATCTATATGCGAGGAAGATTGGTCGGCGAGATAGAGTGGGAGCTGGAAGATGGAGAAGAGACAGGAAGAAACTTGTTTGTAAGAGTAGTGGATCGAAAACCCTACCGAATGACAATTGATACCGGAAGGTTCATGGAGTTCGTGTGGTCGTGCGGTGGAAACAGGGAGATCATCGAGTGATGGATGACAACGGAGGGAGGAGATGGGAGACGGATGAGCCGAAGACGAAGGAGTTGAGGGAAGAGGAGTCAAAGGTGAAGGAGATGAAGGAGGATCACGCGGATTCGGGGTCGAGCTCATGGAAATGATTTTGGCTAAAGTGCGTGATTGAAAAGATTTATGTCTAAACCCTAGGCGTGGATGGAAGAGGATGTAAACAGAGAGACGTGAATGAAATGCTGGAGCTCGGAGAACTCTTGTCAGTAGTAGAGCCCGATAGCTTAGGGGTAATTGGGGGAAGAATTTTTTTTCAGGTGACGTGGCTACATGTAGAGGCAGCAAGTCAGGATGGAAGAACCCAAATTTAGTATATATAGTGGATTTTTAAAATGGATTTGAAAAATATTTTAAAAATAAGTTGGGTGATTCCATAAAGAATGACATGAATAACAAATTAATTAATTTTTTCAAATACAACACATAATAAATGTTTTTTGGTAAAATAAGATAACTTGTTTCAAGAACCAAATGATATTGGATTACCATGAGTATGCATTATTCTCCTAGTACCATAAATGTAATTATGGAGTTGTCGAACCGATGGAGTTATTAACTCTGTGAGGGATTTATAATTACAATACTGCAATGAAGTCCTTATAGAATTGAAAATGAGTTGTGTGGTAAGAATACCATAGATGTTCTTAGAGTTTAATTTTAGGGTTTATCATGAGTATATATATATATATATCATGATTTAGGAGGCTCGTCTATGATTTTTAATAATTTATCAAGGAAATTGTTTTTCTGAAGAAGTTTATCTCCATCACCAGCTACTAGTTTCGCCCACCTGTGAATGAAATTGCTTTTCCCTCACACTTCACTTTTTTAAAATAATTTTTTTCCATTGATGCATACAAAAAATAAAAAATAGTATATTAATTTATTATTTTTATTTACTTGGTGACCTTACCTTCATAAAAAGGCCTTAGTATCCTTGAATGTTGGATATGTCGTGTGGTGATGTCTTTTCGGTCAAGAAAAAAATTTGATAATCAAGAGAAAGTGGGGTGGAAATTATATAGTTTAATGCCTGGGACTTCCCCAATGAGGAGATGTAGTTCAACTTAATGGATCCATATAAGATATTAGTATCCACTATTTCTTCCTTGAGGTAAATATATCTTTCAATGTTTGATCATGGAAGAGAATATGGAATGTTGTTGAATATTCCATGTAACACAATTATTAGATTTGGTTATTGTTAGAGAAAAAGTGTCATTCTTATAATGGTTGGGGGTAAAAATAAGATTCCTGGAATAAATTATATTTCCAATGGTCCTATAATTTAATCAAATATTAATGAAAAAAATGTATATGTAAAAGGATTTGGTAATTGTAAATAGAAAAACACAAGAATCACTAGAGAAGATACTTCCTTCAAAAAAAATTGAATTCTGGGGAATATGTTAACATGAATGACACTTCCACTAACAAATTTTTTTTGGCTTGCTGACACTTCTTGGTTTGATAAAGTTGAAATAAATTATACTAGGTATGGTGATGAATGTGTACTTCATGCCAGAGCGGATGGACTATTGGGCCATCAATATGCATAATTTCTTCTTATTCATACTCTATTAACTACATTGGGAAGTAATGATGTTATATATTTGGCTTGTGGTTTTGTACAAACTACCATATTTTCATCATCCCCAATGAATGCCTATACTTGGGGATATGGTGACCTTTTGAGGCTAGACCATAGATGTAAGAATGATTTTTTTACTCATCTGAACCAATCACTATTATATTTAAATAAAAACAAAATCACTGTTGGGGAAAACCATTGTTTAGAAGTTACCATGGATAGAGATTTTAAAATATATAGGTGAAATAAAAAATGGTTTAGTAGGTGGAACTATAACGACATTAAAAACAAGAGTGTGATTATCCTAGAAAGAAATATGTAGAGCTGGGAACAAGATTTTTGGTTGTTCATTGTTAAGAACATTAGAATTTTCGTCAAAAAAACATTCGATATTAGGATAAGGGGTGGAAACTTTCCCTGGGGAAGCTGGGGAATTATGATTTGAAGTAATAAAACATCATCCCATTATGTCTATGAAATTAGAAAATTAGTATTGGCTACCAACAAAGGTACTAGTCATACTGCCACTAAAAATTAAACCTCACTTTGAAGACATGGGGGGTTTTCAATTGTGAAACAGTGATATGAGTGTGGAACTTAGGGTGAACCTTACAAAGGGAGACTTATCTTTTTTTTCCTCATTCCCTCTTCACTTTATTATTCTCATATGTAATCTTATTATATTTATATTGAAATAAAATCACTTATAATGTAATTTATAAAAAAAATCATCAATTCTTGGACCTAAAATCCTATCACTTTTTGTGCTATGTTTCGATCTATGAATTATCAAGACTATCAACATGGCCATAATCACCCATAAGTCCTTCAATATTTTTTTCATGAGCATGAAAAATTCATCACCCAAGTTATCATGCAAGGTGAGTTTTAATGTCCATTATAATCATCCAAAATACTAAACAGTGTATAATTAATTTATAATGCACATTCATTGAATGATTTTATAGAAATACAAATCAACGTCCTCACCAGTCGTACTCAGTATCACAACATAGATACATCTTTTCTAGTTTTATAGATAACCATAAAATATCCACTCTTAAAAGAACCAAGTCAATGGAATTCATAAGAACACACACCCCATAATGTTTCAAAATTTCATCACCGTGGTTGGAAAAAACATGTGTAACCCCCCATCTCATAATCTTCATGAATTTTATCATTCCAATGGTCCATTGTTAGATATCTAGAATGTCCTATCATATATTGTTTATTGATCATAAAATTTCATATTCAAATTTTATGATCTTTGAATAGGCCTCACTTGACGATGTCAACTCCCACCCATTGGTGGGTTTTCAAGGAAAAAAACACAAAAATGTCATTTTTAGGTCTCTTATCAGATAATAGTTGAAAAAAATCCCTCATCTCATTTCACAATCCCTAAGACTAAATGATCTATCATTTTTATTCAAAATAACTCGATGTCTACATGTTAATCTCATGAATCATTTGGTATTATACAAAACAATAACTCTTCTTTGGGCATCAAATATATCAAAATGGAATGATAATAAGTTACTAATCCCCAAAATCTGATCACACAATCTGTAAAAACCCAACCTAAACATATCTTTATTCCACATCATTTTTATAATATAATTGTTACATATAAAAATAAACACACAATCCCAAAAAACATGGTTTAGCAACTTTTGATGATCATAAAGGTTAAATAAAACTTATTTTCTAACACATTTGATCATTTATCTATAATTTAACCAACTATACTCCCTTAAATATTTGTCATATGTTATACTCATTATCATAACTTGAGGAATTAAAACATAAGAAAGAGGTTAGATTAAACACTGGGTAAGGGAAGACTCATCAATAGGTCAATAGGTTTAAATCATAATCATACGATAAAACATAAGAAAACGAGAAATATTTTATTGAAAAGAACATGGAATAATAAGATGTGTCCACATGTAATTACAGCCGAACATGTTATCTCAATTATAGAAACATATACCATAGAATGAAAGAATGTTATAAGCATGGAAACATGGAATAAGAGGATGATATCATAAATTCATGGAATAATAAACACGTGAAAATTACATATATCATGAAATCAAAATATAAATTCAAGGCTCACTTACAAGACCATCATATCATAGTGGAAGAAGTTATATTATGGATCATGTTAACTCCATGTTCCCATTAACATAATAGACAGATCCCTGTGGGGGATTGGGTTTACTCCTAGTTATTTTTTATATTATCTAATGAGATGGAAATATTACTCAATACATTGTACTTCTATTAGGGTAAACACATAATATTTATAACATATACATGCATATGTCTTCCACAAGAGTGAAAGAAACCATAAAAAATCATAGGAATGATAAAACACATGATAAAGTAGTGGATTTCAAAATATTGACTTAAGGAATAAAAAAGGCTCTATCATAAGGATTCCCTTGAAAAGAATGAATTAAATTATTTTATATGTTCATATTTTAAAATGGAATATAGGTCTTTAACATTGAGTTAAAATGATTAAAACTTACTATGAATGCCTCGAGAAGTAAAAACAAACTAGTTAACTGATTCTTTATGTTATGAGTAAATGATATTTTAAATAAGGAGCTTAATATTTTACTTTTGACTGTAATTGAACCAGTTGAATTTTTAATAAAAAAATTATGGTTAAAAAAAACAATATATGGTTAAAAAAATATTTGACAGAGGTTGTACATTTAATGAAACTAGAAATTGGGAAGTTCAATTCAGTCGAGTTTATTATAGAAAGGGAATTGTGAAGAGTGCTTAAATCTTGAGTTAACCCAAAAAAAATAAAGTTAAATTAATATTGTTATATATGTAAGGAACATAAATAATGAATATGGATAAATTAAATATAAACATATAGAGTAAAAGGTATAATAATAAATAGAACATGTAACACAAAATTAATAAGTGGGGTTCAAAATATCCTTTTTTATGATTTAAAATACATTTTTTGAAACACAAATAATTTAAATGATTATAAAAAATTATTTTGAAAGGGTTAAAGAGAAATATGATTTTCATAAGACATATGAAATATATATGTTCCTAAATAGTAAAGTATAACATTATATGAAATATAAATATGGACATGGAGGATAGAAAGCCACTAAAAATTAGATTATGAATCCAAATAATGTCATAATTTTTTAGAAGAATTCAACTAATGAAAATGGTTTTTTTGAAGAATTAATTCCACCAATAATTTAATAGTATTTACCATGTTTAGTATAGACATGTTTGAATAAGGTAACTTAAAAAAATAATATTCATAAAGATATCACAAGACCCAAATGACAATAAAAATTGAATCGACAAACCCATTATGACTTCATTATCTTTCTCATTTAAAACCCATAAAGGTAGAACATGATATGAATTTTTAAATCCATTATATTTAAATAATATCAGGATAAAAATAAATTTATGGGAAAAAAGTTATGATAAAAAAGGGAACAAGTGGTGAATAAAATTCACAACTCACTAAATCCTAATTGAGATTCAGAAACCCTTACCTGGGTCCCAAATTCATTTTTTCCATGCAGATGAAATCTGGAATAATGAAATTATGTTTATTAAAAACATAATTATGAAATTTTTTCATCTATATTTAATTTTATGATTTATATATATTATAATTTGTTATTAATTTATCAAATAGTAATCACTTATGTCGGTTACCTAAAGTTCTTCGGTCAATTTCATTGAAACTTCCTAGGTATATTGGCCAAGGTCAAATATGTTTTAAGATAAATTCATAATCTCCATAATATTGAAGGTAATTTTATTTTATTATCCTATTAATAAAAAAATTATATATTTTCATTATTTTTCCCAAAATTGACTCAAATAATCAAACATGTTAGGAAATAATGAGAAATTAAATATGTTATTTTGTGGAGATGGTAGTCTACACGTGAACATGAGATACACTCTATTTTTTCATAGAATGGGAGGGTTTTTGAAAATAAAATAATCATCATTTCAAAACAATATAATTTTATAAATATCAAAGATATTAATTAAATAACCTTTTTATCCCATTCATGTAAGGAAGTTGTGAAAAATGAAACACACCATTTGTGGATATAGTAGTCCACACATGCGCATGAAGACGTATTCGTTTTTTGAATGGTTTTGGATAAAGGTTGAAAAATGATATTTAATTTCTAAAATAACATTAAATAATATTAATAATACTTAATTTATCATAATTTTATGGATAAATAAGATTTGAGTTCATAAAATAAGGAATGAATTAAGAGAGTTCGGCCCTTTGGTTGTTCACCCTTGGGTAACACCTTAAGGCTCTATAGCTTGGTCTTTTAGAAAGAAGATGGATTATAGGGTGTGATAGGAGGTCTAATGAGATAATATATTATATTTATGGTTAATATAATACTTTTAAATGTGTAGATAAATATCATGGAAGTGATATCTTTTTATAAGTGATGAAAATGACATTTTTCTAAACACATATTGCTTTTTTAATGATGACATGACACTATTCAAGGTCCAGTAGCTCCAAAATAAAAAATAATAATTGACTAGGGGATGTGGTAAGAATGGAAATACCACCACCATTCATTTTTTTCATGTTTTATGAATGTTTTTATTCTTTTACCATTAGGTTTTAGCTTTTACATTATTGGTTTTTACATTGGTAACTTGTTTATTCCTAATTATTTGTTTTTTTATAAAAATATTTAAAAAAACATCTTACTAAACTTTGATTTTTTGAACCAAGATTTACTCCTCCTTTAACTTAAATAAATTTAAAAATATGGGAAATTAATTTCTAAATTAAAACATATAATATAGAGAATATTGTTTTTGTAAAAAAATGTTTTTAACTATTTAGTGGTCTTCATATTATTAAATAATTTTTCAATGAGTGATAATATATTTTTATATATGTGTAAAAATTATATCATTTTATTTACGTAAAATATATATTTTTTATTTATTTAAAAAATTACACATCATTAATGAAATTATTCAATAAAAATAACTCTTTCACCATTTTCATGGTTATTAACTTTAATCTTAGCATTCCTGATTTTATAGGTAAAAATGAAATTGAACTTATTAAATAATATGAAAATACTAATTAAAAATATATAATCTATTTTTAGACTTAATTCCTATAAGGGATTAAAACTAATCTTTAATATTAGCGAATAAAAGTGGGTTTTTGAGTGAAATATTACTTAAGTTTCAAAAAATTTAAATGTGATTTTTATAAATGAAACATAGGTTTTTCTAAAATGAATCATTTTCTACATAAATATATTTCAATTATATTAAAAATGAATATAGGATATATTTAATTAATACTTATTTTATGATAATGTAAAAAAATTACACTATTAGTAAATATTATTTTTTTACTATTATCCAAAAATCCATAATTTCTGAAAAATACAAAAAATTCACTCTAAGATAATTTTGACATGATGAATTCAAAAATTAAATAAATTTAAAAAATTTAAATTAAAACATTATTAATTTATCTTTTAATTGAATATATAACATATAAGAATGATTTCTTTTATTTTAAAATTCCATTTTAAAACATTACGTGTTCTTAATCATATATTGTTTATAATTCCTAATTTTTTTAAATAATATTCATATAATATATTATGATTAATTTTAGTTTTTTTTGAAACAAGATATATACACAATGTTAATTTATAGGAAAATTTTATAGGAAAATATTGGTTCATAACATTATCCCCCTTAAATAAATTGTATCCTCACAATTTTAATTATTACCCACTGATGAATTATTATAGAAACACCGAGATTCACAATGATATAATGACTTCTAGATGAATAAAAAAGGATCAAAAGAACACGAAGAATATGAATATGGGACATCGGGATTTATGTGGTCCATGAAAAACTCTTATCTATGGAGATGTAGAATCTATTTACAAATTCGGCTGCAGAATTGCATGGATATTTTCAGAGTACATCAAAACCTAGATTGAATGAGATATTAATGGGAATGAAATAACTGTTCCACCATCCGCATAGTAATTATCCAACACTACATTAATAAGAGACAAGAAGTCCGTCAATATATGGTGACCTATCAATGTCGTCATTCATATAATTCTATAATACCATGTCAAAGTCCAAACGTAGAGTGTCATATTGCATGTAGTTACATTGATTCTACACTATTATAGAACACATTAGTTTTTCTAGTCAACTATATTATATTAATTTTGTAGTTTATAGGGTGAAAAAAGAAAATTTACAGGGATCTTCGGCCTCTAGATCCCGTAACAGGGGCTCTCTTCCCCATGAAACCCCCATCTACCTCATTATTATAATCCTCTGAATGGCTCGAAGGCCTTTTTTTATTTTATTATAGATAATCCCCCTTTTAAGGGTTGAAGGGGAACCCGTACATGACCCGTAGGCCCAAGGCACAAGGCCCGACATGACCTGCAATACATGACCCGAATGCCGAGAGGCATACCATTCCCATACATGACCCGTAGGCCCAGCCCACTATAACTGCCCCTCCCTAGTGTCTTGCATCATTGATCACCTTAAATCCCCACCTTGAATTGCTGATTGGCTAGCACTACCCCATACAAAGCTTCACAGTGCCTGGTCCTGATGGCGGCTGTCATGCCCTCTCATTCATCCAATCTGGTTAGCTCTACATCTGGTGGCTGCTACTCTTGTTGCTCTGATCCTCTTCTGGGGCCTAATTTATGTGAACTGAGCTATTCCATTCTCTACGTGACCCAAAGGCCTTGAAGAATAAACCTAGAAACCTTTAAATAGATCTATATACCCTGGATATAATAATTCCACCAATTTTTTTATATAAAATTCAATAGCTAAAAATTAGTGAAACCATACATGCTATAATACATATACAAATCGATATTGAATAATAAGTGTACCTAGAACCACATAACTATAACTATGCACTTAAATAGTAGTCATTGAATAGGATTTTACTTGTTTCAATGGTCTATAATGGTTTTGGTGTTTATTTTCATGTTAACTTTTCGGATTAGCCCACTAGTTTCTAGAGTGCCCAAATCCCTCACATCTAAAACATAAAATTTCGAGAAGATCATTAGGTAGAACATTATTTTCTCCATCATTTTAACTGTTCTAATCATTTTTCCATGACATATTGCTTATATATTCCATACTTTAACACAAATAAACCATCTTCCATTTCCATTTAGACATTCCCTTGGGTTCCTCTTTCTTTATTTTTACATGAAGAAAATTGAATATTCTTTCTTTTACTATCTTCACCACCTGCTCTTCTATAAAACTTCATCCTTATACTCTTTAGAATGTTTGGTGGTTTAAAATTATCAAGTCATTAATTATAACTTAATAATATTGAGATATTATTATAAAATTTTTGTCAAGACTATATTCTATCCCATTTATCTCTTCATTTGAAAATTTAATTCTTTTTCAATCACAATCATTTTTAAAATGCTTCATTTGAGGTTCATCCATTATTAAAAACAAAAGGGGTTAATGTGGGTGATTATAAATTAAATCCATATTATAAATATTTTAATATAATTAAAAGTTAAAATTTAACATAAAATTTCATACTCTTATTTCACTGTCATATTAGATTACATTTTAGTAGAATACATTATCAATTAAATCATGGTTTCTTTAAGTTGTGTTTTCTCTCCCACATCTTATCCTAATTTCTAAAAATAATAAATACATAATAATGGATGGTAAATAGAATTTTATTTACCAAATTATATCTCTCGAGAGTTTCTAGCCAAGTGTGTAGTCTTAGGACCACTGATTATCACCGAGTGAAGATTGAGTTGATACTCAACCAACCTTTTTCATGGTGATTACCCTTAGGTTTATTTATTCCATTGATATGTCAACTTTCGAGTATCCATTATGGTATTTAATTACAATTAAACACATATGAAAAACATTATCAAAATTCTAAGATGTTATCCTATACATAGACTTATCTCTATGATTTTCAAAAATGTTCTCTTATCCTAATCCAAAATCAAAAAATCTAATTCTAAAAAATAACTAATCTAATCCGAAAAAATAACTAAATTAATCCTTAAAATTATAAAAAACCTTGCAACGATACATGTTTGTATTTTAAAACATTTTCAATCCTCAGAAGTTTGGAGAACCAGAAGTTTAGGAATCATATTTATATTTATTGGAATTTTAGTTAGCGGCTAAAGTTTGAAATTTATGTGAATGCATCAAAAGTTCATCTCTTCAGTGGTATCATATATTATCTAGTGGCAGTTGGTCCATTAAAACCTTTATTCTTCCAATGGTTCTATAGTGAAGCACAGGTAGGTCATAATGTTCAATGAAGTAGATTGGTCACCAGGTTGGTAACCTAGATCTGGCATCACTATCATATGATTTTGGTTTTTTGGGGATCAGGTTCAAGTTTGTTGACTAATTATTATTAGTATATAAGTTTGTGGTATCTTAAGAGAAAAGTGTGATTCAACTAATAATTTATTATAGATATTAGATGTTTTTTAGGATTAATTGTCTTTATAATCTATTTGTATCACCTGTAATATTTTGGTTATAATAAAATCCATTATTAGTGTGATTTGCCTATTCATGTAAGACATAGTAGAATGCTTGGTAAGATATTTGTTCATTCATTGTTTCATTATTTCATTTTTTGGTTGATCATTGAATGTTTTTAGAGTATTTTTTTTGTTTGAACTAAGGTGTGTTTGTGAGGAAAAACTTACTAAATGACTAGGGTTCATAGACTACCTACTACTTGTACACTCAGTCATGGGGAAGTGATGTTCTAGAGATTGATTTTCTAATATGCATTGTCTTCTATGTACATTATTTGGGTGGATTGTAAGCAAGAATACAATGCACTTATAAGAGTCATTGACATTTATTTTTTGGGTTATCTTTTCACCAAATGTGGTATTAGAGGGATTGTTTTTGTGTTCATGGTTTTCACGTTGGTGATAGTTTAAGCATGGCATCATAAGAAGAAAAGATTTAGATTATTTGATTTGATGAAATAGATTTTGGATTTTGGGAAATGAAGAATGAATAATATCTGATTCGTAAGGATATGAAATTCCCATTTTCAATGTTACAGTTGGTTCTAATGGAGAAAGATTAATGGGAGTGCTTTCACATAAACGTTGTAACATCCACTGACCCGAAACTCACTCGTGTGGCTAATCCAGGTTGGTTATGTGACCTCATGTGTGCCTCCCCATACACTAGAGCCTATGAACCAGTGGTATGGGTGTATCGAAAATAGTAAGGATATTATACCCCTTGTCATATATTTGTAACAATAACATAAATAATATCAAAGCAATGGGAAAAAATAAACAATACAACATACTGTAGGAAAATCCATACAATTAATGATGACTGAATAATAAAAAAATAAGATAATAATGCAATGAAAAGATAGAATGTAACTAAATTACATTCTAAAAACCATATTGATAAATGAACTATATGAAATAATAAAAAAACTCAAATGACCCTGGTCCAAAACACAAAGTTAGTCTCATCTCCATGTTTCAACCCATTCAGTAAGAATCAATTAACAATGAGGCCCATTTACCTTATGAAAACCTGAATCCATGTAATCTTCTTGGATACCCAATAGTGGACCAAATATGATGTTATTAAAACTCAGTAGGTCAATACCACCATGTCTGAATAAAACAAGCATGATAGAAATTTTATTAAATATAGCGATAAATAGGGCTGTTAATTTAACAAAAAAATATAACATAACCATTAAACTACTTCGACACCATGTTGGAATACCTTATATAATGTAGCATTACCATGTAAGCCATGACTACAAGTCCATTTCATAATCACATTTCAAGGAATATCCATATACATAAGCATTTTATTATAACATCAGCCCAAGCCATAAATATAAGCATTACTCTAGGAAACTAGTCTATGCCCACTATATAAGCATTACATCATGAAACTAGGCCCAGACATCTATATATTCATTATAACATGAAATTTATATAATCCCACTATATCAGTATTATAAAAATGAATCACAACACGAGGCATAATTTCAAGAATAAAACCACATTACATAATATGAAACAATAGTCAATTCAGTAATTACTATTTATCATTTAATTTCCCTTTCAATTATCAAATCATATATTACGCCATTATCATGCCTGTATAATCAAATATATCATATCAATGTATCTCTAGTCATTTTATTAAACAAGTAATCCATTTTTCAATGTGGATCTATCAAAATCAATCACATGTGGTCTCATGTTGTGCTAATTAATATTTTAACCCAATAAAAAAATGTAGATGTTTAGGCCCCACTTTATATCCTCAATTTAAGAGTTCATTAGTTTAGGGTAGGATTTCCCTATGGGTGGTCGAAATCTATGTATTAACACTTATTCATCTAAAATAAATACAGAGATTTCTCCAACATATGTTTATCATAAACCATTATTTAATTAGTCAATGTGAATGGTGTGTTGGTGAGATAATTTAATATTAAAAACTCTTTAAGAAATATAAATAGACAATGTATATTTTTTCTAGACTATCTAAATTTAGTCAGTGACTGATGAAATTCCCTCAAAAGTGAACACCAATAAAGGATAAAGGTGAAATAGATCTACTAGGAAAACCTATATCACATAAGAATCAATATCAAAATCATTTTTCAAAATATTAAATGAGATAACACCACTATAATAGAGGATAGTGGAGGGAAGGAACAAACCAAAGGGAAGGAACACCCTGAAGATCTAAATCTAGATCAAGACATATAAAAGGACGAATTTGCCAAAAATCATCTGGAGTAGCCCTAGGGTCTGAGAGAATATTCTGTATGGTGAATGAAAACTTTTTCTAGTATCACTATAAAAACCCCACCACATTTAAGGAATTCATGATGTGAATATATAGAGTGTAATAAATGCTGAAAATGGTGTATCCTAAGGTTAAAATATAACTAGTTGACCATTTCACAGTGTGGAAAATGTTAAATTATTTTATAAAATTCACATCATCAAACTATTTCATGGGTTCTTCTAAGCGACAGATTCACATTGTGTATTACATAAATGATGTGAATGTGTCAAAATATAATTAATAAATGTAAAATCCCACATAAAATCCTAACAAGTAATAAAATCAACCTGATCCCAAAGATAGTCCTTTTTCTACTCAGATTCATTTATACTCAGACTCTGCTATTTCAAAAAAACACACATCCAGGAACTTTATGTCATTTTACGTGGTAAAAGAACTCCATCCCCAAATAAAAGGATCAACCACCAAGGTTTAGAAGAAGTAAAATAAAACGAATTTGGGTTCATCCAAAACATGAAGAGGGGTGTAATTGAAAATAGATAGGATCTTATAACCTCTCCACCACATAACATCTCTTCACCGGGCTACACAAATAATAATTGTGGGGTCTCAATGAACAAGTCTAGGAACTATGATCACATATCATATTCCCTCTCCTAGGTCTCCTCTTTATCATTCCTAGGATGCCACTTCACTTGCACTATAGGTATAGACTTTCCCTATAGATACTTATCACTATAGTCCAAAATCCATATTGAAAGATCATTAAATGAAGCATCTATATGAGGATCAGCATCATCAACATCTATACATGAGAATGCTCAAGATGATATCTATACATATGGGATACATGGAATACGTTGTGCATGGTACTATAGCATTGTTTAAGGGAAAATCAATACATCACTAGGAAAACCCTCCCCACTACCTCAAATAGCCTAAAAAATATATGCATCATCTTTCCATGTTTCCTTATATGGAATTTTACCAAACTTTGTGACACTAAAAGGAAAACAATATGACCAACCTCAAACTCTAGTGGTCCTCTCCACTGGTCAACGTAAGATTTCTTCCTGCTATGTGTGGTCATAAACAGCTTCCTAATAAATTGAACCAGCTTATTCATCTCACACACGTGACTAAGTCCCAATAGTGTTGAATTTCCAACCTCTAACCAAAAAAGCTGTGAATGTAACAAACTACCATAAAAAATCATTGAAGTGTTCCATATGGATCAATTCCTGGAAGTTGTTATTATATGAAGAATCTCAGAGTGCCATATTTTTCTCGCACGAAACACATAAATATAGAAAACAGGCCTGTAAATTATCATTAAGATTATCCTTATGCCTAAGGATGACAGGTTTTACATAGAATAACCTATGATCCTAGATACTTCTGAATAACCTTCTATAACTGATATGTGAAATAAAGATCTCTATCAAAAATGATATTCCATAGAGCACCATGTTTTTGAACTATTTCACATACAAAAATGCCACCCATATCATCAAAAATGAAGGTCTACCGAATAGGAAAAGTGGTGTACCTTTTTCAATAAATCCAGGATCACCTATACTATATAATTCAAGAAATTTTTCAGGGGAACCCCTATTAAAAATCCATTTTTACAACATCACATTTCCATTCTGGAATGAGAAGAGCATGAAACAACCCAGTAGGCCTCTTGCGATTAGTTTTCAACAACTAAAAATTGAATCATATCTCTATGAATCTCACTAACTCTTTCATTCCTAGCCACTAGTACAGTCTATGGATATAACGATACATCTTTGTTACACCATATGTTGCTCCCATATAAAATCATGAAACTCTCTGACCAGCTCCTCATGAAAACCTGTAGGAACCCATACTCAGCCATGTATAAGATGAATATTGTTATTTAAGATACCATCCTAGTGGTGGATCACCACCATATATTTTATCCCTCAGAGCTAATCCTTTCAGATTAGATAACTACTAGATCTTAATCTGATCTAAAATAATGGGTATAACAGTTGTAAAAGTGATATCTACTCTTCCATGGGACTCTTGAATATCAAGATGCATATCAACAATGATTTACATCAGCATAATATGGTCATAATACTCCCAAACTACCTCTATACATGTATTTAGACTCAATGCATCAAAAATGATATTGACCTTTCCTGGTATGTAATCCAGTTTGAATTAAAAAGAATGTAGATACTTGAACCACCTACTCTACTAAAGGTTCAGGTCCCACTGAGAAAAGATATACTTAATGTTCTTGTGTTATTTGTACACCACAAATCTCTCACCCAAAATATTGTGTATTTAGTATCTTATGCCATGTACCATCATATCCAACATCAGAAATTGAGTAAGATAATTCCACTCATGTGATATCATCTTTCGGGATCCATAAACAACCACTTGGTCCTCCTGCATCAAAACTAATCCAAGTCTAACTATGGATGTATCATAGTGCACAATATATTTCTTACCAGACAAAGGTATAGTGAGTATTGGTGTTTTCGTTGGCCTACCCTTTATCTCTAAAAATATCTATCACAAGAGTATGACCAAACAAACTTCACCACTTCAGGGGCTAGTCTAGACATCGGTTCTTCCAGTAATGATAATTCCCAGATAAAATAATGATAATAACCTAATATATTGAGAAACAATGATTATTGAATTAATTCTTGGACCGCTCCAATGATACCAAGTAAATGACCTCATCAGGGTCCAATGATACTCCAACCTTTGAGATAACAAGGCCTAAGAGGTTCACTTTATCAATCCATAAACTTTATATTTATATATCGAAGTAAGACAATGACCTATAATTGTACTCAAGATGATGTTAAGATATTCAAAATTAATATATACTAAATGGGATTACACTAATATGTCATTGAAAAAACCACCACAAACTGATATAGGAAAGGATGGAAAATTAGATTCATCAAGGCTATGAGTACTACCAGTACATTCTTCAGAGTGAACGACATCATCACAAACTCTTTCAATCCATAACTACTCCTAAAAAAAGTCTGATAAATCTATTATGGTCTCAATCCCAACTTATTATACCTTGGTTGCATGTCAATGTTATAGAAAATCTAGGAATCTCACAGCTGATAAAAGAGATCATCAATGAATGGAAGGGGATATTAGTTATTGGTCATCATCAGGTTCAATATCTAATAGTCCACACCCATCCACAAAGTGTCATCAGCCTTCTTGGTGAAAATAATAAGAATAACCCAAGGTAACATACACATTCATACGAAACCCTTAGCTTCTAGATCTTACCACTAAAATTTAAATTCCCAAATCTCTTCTTGTTCTATAATGTAAGGAAGAATAGAAACTATCTCAACTCCTAAAACTCAATTGATCATGAAATCAATCTCTCATTTGAGTGGAAAACTATAAAAATATTCATGAAAAACATCCTAAAAGTGTTCTACCAATGGAGTAATATATTCTTCTACATTCCACTAACATCTATAGTGGGGCCTTCTATCTAATTCAAGATATAATATAGTCTATACTAAATTGGTTTTACATGGCCAACATGAAGGTCTCACTCACCCTAGTGAAAATAACTACATCCTTATAGATATATAAATATAACTCACCTCTGGTAAATATTTATATGATCCTGTTACAGAGTAGATTAATCTATTCCTAAAATGAAATAGAATCCTATCATTTCTAGGACAAACTTTTCCCAAAAATTTTTATCCACCAATTTCTAGAGAGAATTCCTTCAAATGTGTGATATTCTCTAAATTCACTCCCAATGGAGTATTCATGGTCAAAACAAAATACAATTTTCCCACACCAAAACCAAAACCATTTTAAAAAAACATATCTAAAAGAATGTGATGCTCCAGTATCAATAAAAACACAATCAATCTTATATGATAATAGAACTGTAACTCTAACGGTAGAAGGATTTACATCCAAGATAGCTGGAGTAGACTACATAACATGTATTTTACTTCCCCCTAATTCCATGGGCTCTAGTATGTGACCCCTATGCTTTTCCCTCTTTCTAGTACTACCAAACCTTCACTAGGGTACCTCATCTCATGGATCGACCTGAACATCTAGTGGAACTCCACCTAATAGTTGTTTTAGGGGTAGTAATGTCCCACCTAGGCTCAGTTTCATATCATAATCATCTACCACTACTCTACTTTTATATTCACTTAAAAATTTTATACAATGAAGCATCATTCAATGAACATGATAGTTAAAATTTAGGTATAGAAATTGATTCCTCTTATCTAAATTTTTTTTATACTTATATAATTTTAATGGAACATGATCCTAAGATGTGTTTCCACTACCCTATCTACTCTTCCCATTATTTCCATGATGAAAACTATTATAGCAGTGCTTCATGCCACTATAATTAGTTTTCTTAGTTATCCCTACCGAAATAGTTTGGTGGATGATTTGGGACATTATTTGATTACCTTTCAAGATGAGAGCCTAATTCGTCGCATCTAAAAATATAATCAAGTGAAAGATGTTCACCTATAACCTAATCTCATTAAAAATACCTCCCTAAAATTTCCTAACACTGAAAAAATCATCATCTAATAATGTCTGTTCAAACCACTATATTTTATGTGAAACATCTGACATAGTTCAACACTGACATTCCCTCCTTCATCGGGTATATAAACACAATTTTTTTCTTAGCAATAATATTTTCTAGGTAGAAGTGTCCTAATAACTTCATATCAAATTAATTACAAGATAAATCTTCTTTCTTCAACGATTATTTTCTTGAGTCCCATAGATTCTTGCATGGTCCAAGAAGCATGCATGTAACAAGTGTCACCCTACTATCTGCGGGTGTCTCATGGGGTTTGAATATCATTTGGACTGACTTGATCCAGAACATGGTTACATAGGGACCATTGCCCCCTATGAACATAGGTGGATGTTTTAGCTGAAAGTCTTTCATCAGCTCATACATTAAAGGTATGTTGAGAACATTCTCAATCTCTATAGATCACATGACCCTCAAGAAGATTTCATGGAGATGGTCATCCATTTTATTCTCAGGAGGTACAGTAATCTCTGATTCAGTTGTGTTAGGAGTTTTATGATTGATATTTTCCTAACACTCAATTTGAAGCAAAAAATGAGGTACTTTCTCTATAATAAAAATTCACTCTTAGAATACTAGAGAAACATCAAGGTTAACCTATACAAGTGACAACAACATAGGAACACTAAATTATGTCATCTTTAAACCAACATTGAAAATTAATTTGGAATGAAGTAATAGTTCATCTATTCCCAATTTCATCAAATATATTAGGTATCTAATTTCATAGTTCATATTGGAAAATATATCACATGTAATAAATATGTATCTATAATGAACAATGCATGTCAATATATATATATATATATTCCTAAGTATCCATCATTATGCATTCATAATCATCTCGTTCTATACCAAGATGTGAGTATAAATCTCAAGAAACAAAAACATCACAAAACATGTGAATTGTTGATGTTGAAAAATCGTCAATATGTAACAAGTGAACAAAATAAACATAAATACCATCCCTAAGAACTTACATTTTCCCCCATACATGGGTTAGCTACTCCCAAGCACATGATCATTTCCAAGTCTTGAAATGTTCCTAATATCCATTCTACCTTTCCCAAATATCAGTATAATAGGAAAAAGATCCTCCCTCCTATAATACCACATTGAAAAATCCCCTAGCCCAACACACTATCACATGGCCAAACCAAGTTGGTTACTTGACCTCAAGAACACCTCTCTATATGCCAGAGGCTGCCAACTTATAGAAGGGGTGTAAAGAACATAGTAGGGAGAATATACTCTCTTTTATAGAGTCATAAAAAACAGAAATAATATCATAGTAACAAAAATAGTGGAAACCATACTATATACAATAGAAAATAAACCAATACATGTTAAATGAACAATACAAAAAAGTGAATAATGTAATGAAATGATGGAATGTAACTAAATTTCATTGTAAAAGTCATACAGGTAAACAATGAAAATTAAATAGATTAACTCAAAATAACTCACTCCCAAAATCCACATTGGTCCCATCACTAAGCTCCAACCCATCCAACAACCAACAATCAACAATAAGGTCCCATAACTTTGTCCAAGACTGCATCTATGTGATCTTATCAGTTACCCAATGACTACCCAAATAATTTGTGAGTAAAAATTAATAGTTTAACACCACCATTTATAAAAAATAGTTATGATATAAAGTGCATGAAATATTCTGATAAACAGGATTATTAATTTACCAAAAACATTACAACATAATCATTAACCTACTTTGACATCGTGCCAGAATTCCTCTAATCATGTAGCATCAGCATGTCGAATGTAACCACAAGTCCATGACATTATCACCTAACTATGAATAGACCTCTATATATTAATTCCAGCATAAAACCATGACAAATCTTCTATTTAATCATTATAGAAGGAAATTGGTCCATGATCGTTATATAAGAATTGTAACATGAAATTGTGCTAAGCCATCTATATGATAATTACGACAAGGAACTTTTCAATGACCTCTATATAATCATTATAGAATGAATCAAAAAACAATTAATAATTACAAAAATAACACCACATAACATAATAATCAATAATGTCCAATTCACCTAATTACCATTTATCTTTAAATTAACTAATCTATCATCAAATTATATCTTAAGCTGTTATCATGACAGTGTATACAACCATATCATTTAAATGTATCCCAAATTGTTTTATTAAAATAGTAATCCATTTTCCATGTTGATTATATCATAATAAATCACTTGAGGACTTGCATCATGCTAAATAATATTTTAGGGAAATAAAAAAAATACACTATGATAATCCCCATCACATATCCTCAATTTACTAGTTCATTGGTTCAAGGGTTGGCTCACCCTATGGGTGTTCACAAACTAGGTCTTAACATTAATGGATCCAAATGAAATCCAAAGAGTTCCCTAAAACATTTTTATTATCACCCATTATTTCATTAGTTAATGTGGATGTTGTGTTGGTGTGATCATATTGTATTTCAAACACATTAAGAAATAGAAACATATCTTAGGGATTTTACAAGCCTAGATACCATTATCTGGAGACCAAAGAAACACCCTCAATAGGAAAAAACAATGAGGTATGGTGCAGAAAGAGATCAATAAATAAAATCTGGATCACAAAAGTATAAACGTCAAAATCTGGATTCAATAGTTAAAAGGAGATCACACCACTATAATGGTGTATAATATAGGAAAGTAAAAAACCCAAGATAATGAATTTTTTTGAGATAAAATGGTATTATAATATGTCCATATAGGAATGAATCACCTAAAAATTACATAAAGTCGCCCTAGGGTCTAAGAGAAGAGGTTTCATGATGAATGGAATTTTTTTAGGCATCACCATACAAAAACTAATTTCAACCAATGAATTCATGATGTGAATCCAAGATTCATGAAATAAATAGACGAGATGGATTATTAGCCAAAAATATTAAACCTCATGTTAGAACAATACAGATTGACCTTTTAATGGTGATAAACGAATTTATGGACTCTATAACATTCTTGTTATGAAATACTTTCATGGATTATTTTGAGATATGGATTCACTTTTTCTATTACTCACATGGCATGAATATGTCAGGAAGGTTTTACTCACTATAGAATCCAACAAGTAACCTGAAAAACCATCAACTCAACTCAGTCCCAAAGAGAATCCTTTTTACAACTCATACACATTTATACTTATACTCCACTAATTCAAAAAATATATATCCCCTGTCATTAGGTCATTTTCCTTCGAAAAATATCTCTATCCTCAAAGAAAAGTCCCATCCTCCAAGGTTTGATAGAAGAAAAACCCAACTAAAAGTGGTTCAATCAAAAATCAAAGAGGTACATACCTGGAAAAAGGAAGAATATTACAAAGGAAGTAGATCTTGTAAGGATGGCTATTTCATTGAATGTTTATTTAAATAATTGAGAGATGAAGACGAAAATACATGTTATGAATAAATTGAAAGATATGTATGAAAAACTGATAAAACATAATATTTTCATCATATTGTGATGGTTGATCAAATTAAGGTTGTCAAAAGGAAGACTAGTGACTTATCTTTTTTAATGACTTCAACTTGATCTGTGTGTAGCTCTAATTTATAAAGGTAACTTTTTCTGATGTTTTATGGGAATTACAAATCTAAACATCACTTATGGAAAGATACGATGCAATTCTTATAGGGCTTAGTAGCTCCATAAGAAAGAAATCATTGTGTTTGAAGATATTACGAATATGCCACTAAATAATAATATTTAGGGAAGGGAACATCAGGTTCCAACTAAATGGTTTTGTGAGAGTCTAATAAAAATTATTATAAGTAGTGGACATTATTTAATCCATTTTATGAGTATTCCCCATATAAAAATATTAAACCATCAAAAATATATAAATTAAAAAATACTACTATAAATGAGTATACCATACATTAGAGAGCATATATTATATCTTTATGATCATCATATGTTATTATAAAATCACTAAGTGTCTAAATCATCCCACCTTAATGGTGTATCTCTGGGCTAAACTAAATCTATCATCAAACGATAGCG
This sequence comes from Viscum album, assembly GCA_963277665.1. NCBI lineage: Eukaryota > Viridiplantae > Streptophyta > Magnoliopsida > Santalales > Viscaceae > Viscum > Viscum album. The sequence goes on from OY728126.1 coordinate 1,106,744,706, forward strand.
ATCCATCCCTGTATTCAAAATGTGATACCTTTTCATATGCAATGAAGGAAGATTAAGAGAGATTTTGAGTACCAGGAGGTTCGCCCAAGAATGGTAGAATAACCACCTTCACTTCCATCAAATGGGAGTAGTTAAATAGGACACCAAGGAAACTCTTTGGTTATCCTATCATTTATTCATGCATTGAAACACAAGAATAAATACCATGAATAGTTCATGCATCATTTTCATTTAATCCATATGGTTTCATCTCATGAAATAATTTAATAAATGACATCATATGTTGGTAAAATAAATTATAACAATTTATCATTTTTTTTCAATCACATATTTCATTAAATAATATATTCTTAGGTCTACTTAAATAATAATTTTCATGAAATATGTATATACCATATATATATATATATATATATATATATATATTTAGGGAATATCTCTATCAATATCCCACTTTCACTAAAGCTAAAAGACTTTGTTTCCTTTCATTTTATATTGTATCATATACAAAATATTGTGAAACCATATCCAAAACTTCTTTCAAATATCTTCCAAAAAAAATTGAAAATATATCATTAACTTCACCTTGTATCACACCACATGTAATACCATGTGAATACCTTTTCAAAAACCATTTGGATTATACCTTAAAAAATTTTTGAGTCACTCTCCTACTAAAAATCAATCCCCATTTATTCAACCAAAAAGTGGGACCCCATTGGACTTTATATCATTGGAAAAAAAATAAATCTTCAGATATATCTATGTAAGCATAGTGTGGCCTCAAGTATGAAATCAATGTTACTCAAGCTATAAAGGGATATGTAATGATATCCATGGAACACATGTATCATTATACCTATGTACACCATTCTAAATCATATGAAAATGTGAATTATCATATTTTCCATTTATCCAAGACATCAGGTGACCATGGGACCTAGAGTATATCAATCTCATATATCCAAATCATATTTTTTCAAAACTCAGAGTATAGAATGATCTGATTGATCAATACATCACATGGCATTTATCCTTATAGATATGAACATGACATTTCCATTATACATATATATATATATCTTGGTGTCTCCTCACACTCCCATAGGAAATCTCAATCATGGACCCAAATATCATACTCATTAGGCAAGAGGGAAAATACCTTCTTGGTTAATCTCAAACTGATGATATGATCAAAAATATACCCATCCACCCCCATATAATCTGATTAAATATATAGACTTGTGTATATAGGGTATAATAGTATGATGGTTATAATGCTAGATATCTTTACAACCTCAAGTAATGGGGAGTCCAATATGATCCATGCACCACTAGTATACCAAAAAAATATGTTGGACACTCCATATTGCATACTTAGTTGTTTATCTAGCTCATAAAAAGAATTTTATTCTTTATTTTGATCCTCATGACAATATTATATAACTTTATTCAAGAATTATACTCACACTAACCTTATTGTTTCATCATAACTTATTGTAATCCATGAAAAAACATGATTAATGATAAAATTAAAATCATATGTTTAGGGTTCAATTATCATTTCACTTCATGAAATATATATATATATATATCTGTGTGTGTGTGTGTAAACCAACCAGAACAAATGATAAAACGGAGGTTTCATTTAATATGACACTTTTTAACATTCTTAAATTAATAAATAATATTTAAAAAAACCTATATAAGCATCAGTTTATAACATCATGTATGATAAACTTATAGATAAACCTTATATTCACTACACATTATGGGTTTTTTAAGACATTACATCATTTTTAATCCACATCACATCTTTATTTGACCATCTGATAAAACCCTCCCACTATACTCTTTAATGAGAAACCTCTATGAAGTAATCCAATTTGAATAACGGTGAGACATATGAATCATATTTTTAACTGTTAAACTTAATGAAAATAATCAAACTTCTTAACATCAAAACAAAAAATGTTATGATATAAACTTATACTCTCTACTTATAACTCTTCTTATATGAATCATCATCATCATTCGAACCCTATTCCATCAAATATTTTTTATGAAATAATATAACTGCTTACATTTTTTTTACTAATACATCCTAACTCTCTAAGGATAATAAGTAAAATTCAAATTAAACATGTATTAGTGAAATTAATTATTTGTTAATATTTAAATTATTTACTCCGAAGACATTACCACTACCCTCTTAAATAGTACAATCTTTTCATATTATCCTGATAAGATAAAAAACCCCTTTTGTGTTATGAAATAATATTTATTTCATTTTAGTGGAAAAATTTAACAAAAAAACTATATCATATATGGTATTATATGAGTTTGAAACCACTTTATTTGAAATGAATATTGAAATATACATTCAGTCTCCCATTCCATTCAAAATTTATTTCTTTAATTTTTATACTAGATAGAGACATCATATATATTTTCATGAAATTGTCTAGGTATATTATGGATAAATCAATAAATTGAAGTAATACTATTTTTTTCTAAAAACGCTAGGTTTCAATGAAATTGATTGACTTCTTGAAGAAAAAATGTTCAACTTTTCAACCAACTTTTATTCTTCTGTTTTGTTCATTAAACTTATTATATAGTCTATTAAATACTTTAGAAACTCGACATCATATTCCTATTTCATGTTTATATTACCAACACATTGAGAATATTAGTTAAATGTTATTTAAATTCTATCGTATTTATGAATCACTTCCATAGATGACAATTAAATAAATTTTCTAACCAAAATAATCCATTTTTAGTCTCCCCTTAAAGTGTGTATTATAATTAAAAAACCATGTGTATTCATAATACTCATCTCATTTCAGTAAGAAAACTATTGTTTACATAATATCCTCAAGATATAAATTACATAAAATATAAATCTTATGATGTGTTTATTCAAGCTTGAAGCATATAAGTTATCAATGTTGAAATTACACCTCTCTATTACTTGAAAATAAAATTCAATGTTCAATTATTTTCATCATCTAAACTTATGTATATTTAAAAAAAAATTAAAATATATAGTTGATATCATATATCTATTAGAATAATGAAAATGATTTTTTCAACCATTAAAGTTTTAATGAAAACTTTAGTATCACTAAGTTATTTAGAATATTCAATCATATTGAATATCATTTTATGTACCCAATCATATTGTTTATATGAGATTAAAATTATTGATGTACCCAATCAAATTGAGTACATGCATGGATTTTAATATTAATTTTTTCATTTAGCATATAATCCTTTGAAACCTTATGTCAATTATGTTATGGTGCATATGTGTCTAGATTCACCTATTGAACTATTCCAATGCTTGGTTATTGAAGAAGGATCAGTTCTGACACATAGAATTTTCATTATTAACATTTAATAAATCACCAATATAGCTTAAGAACTTTTCGTAAGTTATCATTATTAGGGGTAAATTACATTAATATTCCCCTTTAAATTATTGATCATTCTTGATGATGATGATTATGATATTTATCAACAATAGAATCATTTATCAAATAAGTATCATTTATTATAAACCAATTTATAAAGACATTTTATAAATGGGAACCCACTACAGTGATGACCCCTTTTTGAAAATTCATCATACCCATCAGTGGAAAAGGTATATATTTCACAAATAAAATGATTGTGAATTGGTGAGAAAATGACCTCTTAGTTATTTACTAAGTAAATAATCCCAATCATATTATATATGACTCTTCTATTGTTTAGTATCATTTAATTTTCCCAACCCATCAAATGGATAAACCCAACTCAATTTCTATGGTATCCAAAACATAGGGGTTTCCAAACTATTGTAGCCCAAAACACATGTCAAAAAATGAGCTAATCAAAAGACAATGCAAGGGTACCAAGATTTGGAATGAAACTATACAAGGATAATATGTTGTCAATCATTAATTTCTTTCCACATACAAGATAATATAGAGGCACCCCACTTAGGTTTGAAACTACCCGTTTAGATGATCAAGGTAATGAATAGTGACACTATGGAAGGAATATAGCACTTAGTATTTTAAAGAGATTTAATATCACTAACTCATCACATTTTATTCCCTTTTATTTATTCATTATTATATTATTTTAATTTTTTATTTTATTCACACAACCATAATAATATGTTCAAAACATATTGATGTATAAATCTTTACACGACCGATATGTCTGTGTTACTCAACCAAAAATAAAAATAAAGTATATTACTAAAGATTTTAATGCATCATATTAATAAGGTACAATAAACCTTCAAGTAAAGGTTTATAATTATATTGCATTGAAAATATATATATGAGTAATCCCAAAGAAACAGATAGCCTCTGAAATTAACTTTCTTAGACAAGCCTTTATGTAAGTAGGTAGTCTGACCCCAAGTTCCTCTACCTAGGTGGAAGTTACTCAAAAGAGAATACAAATCATCATAACTCTAAAATATAACATGAAAAAACTATATTCAACAACTATATTCATGTTCATAACACTAGTTACAAATTTAGGCCAAGGTAGATGAGAAGCTAAATTCATTATGGAGACATTCCTAGCATGTAATAAAAGGCTATATCTTGAAATAGTTTGATAATTAAACTAAATAATACAAAATATTAAAATTTCTTAAACAATTAACTAAACATGGATATACAGGGGAATAAAATTTCAAATAGAAGAAAAATTTACAAATATAAGCATAAGATAACCATTCATGAATAAATGATAAATAAAAATATAATCATAAAAAAAATTTAAATATATCTTTAACATTATGTAAAATCTATAATTTTTAAAATAAAAATCTTATATTCATACCAATATGAACACTTTCATATTTATCATTGTTCTTAATTTACATTTTGAATATTTTATATTATATGAATTATAAATTATTTATAATCCAATTTCTATTTAGTAAAAATTTTACATAATCTAAATAATAGATGATTATTCATTATTTATTCCACTATCATATAAAATATTCAAACACTTTTGATGTGGATAAATAATATCCAAATATGTTCCCTTTTTATTTTGAACAATTAAAAATAATTAATTATTAAAAACTCATTACTTAAATATAATTTTCCTTATATTTTTTTATTTATTTTACAATCTATAACTCTTTAAAAACTATATCCTATGATTTCTAAATAAAACCATTATTTATTATATCATAATAATTTCTATATAATTTTTAAAGGGTATTTAAAATATATAAATTTAATATTTTGGGAAAATAGGCCTTCCATAAACATTTTATTAAATAACTATAAACCTTTTATAATTAATTAATTATTTTATAAACCCTTTATAAATTAAATATTCCCAAAATAATTATTATATTTATTTATAAAAAAATATATAAAACATTAAAACTGTTTAATAATTTGATAATAGCTTTTAAAATATACTATGTTTACCCTTTCAAAAAAACATATTCTTGTATAAAGTTTGGATTACCATTATGCATCTAATTATGGATTTGGGTTTAGATGATAGTACCTTTACGTGAATGATTTATATATGGGTAGGTCTCGATATACCATTATATGGCCTTCTATCACTACTATGTAAGGGTACTATATTGGTTACCTTTATTCATCCACAATTTGTGCATTGGTAAATGACCAATTACATTTACATAACACTTTTAAAAATATCATAACCATTATTTATAAACCAGTTACCTTCAGAAAATATTTAAAACATTCACTACCTTTATGTGTATGGGTAATCAATACCATACCCTTACATAAAACCTTTACGGAAACCATTTTCATATGGGTTACAATACCAACTACCACTACATGAACCCTTCACATAAAGTAATCCTTGGGTATCCTTTCTTACATAAGGATAATTCCTTGGTTACATTTACACATTCTATTTGTGTACGGGTATGTCTTGGGTTACCTTTATATATTCCAATATGTAATGGTAAACCCTTTTATAGATTAATGTAATCCTAAAAAATGATGCCCTTTTTTGAAATTCTTATTCATTTCATCACAAGATTTCATAAATATAAAATATGAGCTCCGTTTAATTCCCCAGATGGTTTCCTTTAGAGTGTAATTATAGTTATTAGAGTCAACTAGATTGATTTAAACCCTTTTTTGAGGATCTCTCATGTAAGAAATATAAAACCTGTGAAAAATACAATAAATAAGTAATGATACTATAAATGAGTATATCATACACTAGAGTTAATATACTACATCATCATCATCATCATTAGAAGGCTTGATGAAGGCCACTTAGTGAAAAAACATCCAACCTCAGTGGACTTTACATGGGTCAAATTGAATCTCTCATTACACAATAAAGGATGCTTCATAATTATTATCTCATTTATTAATGCACTAAAATACATGAATAAATACCATGGATGGTTCATGAATCCTATGAATTTACTCCCTCTGATTTCATCTCATGAAATACTTCATTAAATGAAAGATTATGTGGGAAAAATAAATGATAAAAATGTATCATATTACTATAACAATATATTTAATAAAAAAATATACCCATATGTGCATGAAAATCATAATTTTTAGAAAATATATATACATATATATCATATATGTATATATAAAAATTTAGGGTATATAACTATCACTATCCAGTAGTTCTCTTAATACTTATAGAATAATATGTTCACCTAGACAAACTAAAATATATCATAACAAGATATTGGAAGATAAGTCTCAAGAAAGGAAATGAGATAAGAGATTAGTCATGTTAGTTGTACCAAGTCCAATATATTAGAAATGTGGGGAGAAAGAATAAATAAATAAAAATTTCAAAACACACAATGAGAGCATTATAAAAACATTAATGATTTGATGTTAATATTTCTTTAATATAGTTTAATATAGAAACACTTAAATGATAAGAACCACAACCATGGTGGAACCTTGGGTGATTGAATTTGAGGGAATCTATCATTAAAATGGTGATAAAAAATTAATAAGTAATTATATATTAGGAATGATTTGGAATGTACATATAGTGAATAGATAATATTTGGAAGTTTTAGGGAAAAAGTGGGGTCAACATCTGGATGAGAAATTGAGGATTCATGAATCTATCATAATTTCATCACATTCTTAGTCTATAGAAGGATATTATTTCCATAAAAAATTAGATGCTGAATGTTTTAGAACTAAATTTGAAAAGGAGATGTAGAAAGGGACATAGAGATCTATTTTGACTTTAAAATATGTAAATGATGATACTATTTACAATATTGTAAATTCAAAAAAATAAGTAATGATCAAAACTGACAATTTTGATGATCTAAATTTATAGAACTATAGGGTTTTCCCATTTTATAGAGAAGGAAATTAAGGGTTTAAAACCTATGGGAGCACTAAATCTTGATCACATAAAAATATTTATGTTTGAAAGTTTTATTTTTGGAAATTAGAAAAGTGTGTCTTTTAACTTAGATAATCAAAATTATGGGGATTAAAAATTGAAGCTAATACACTCAGGGGTTTTGGGAAAACCCAGTTAAATATAATGGTAGTTTTATTTAAATTATTACTATAATAGATGCTTCCTCAATGAATATATGGATTTACTTCTTGAATCATAAGTATGATTTATTTTAGGTGTTTATTCAGTGGAAAACACTAATATAAAGGGAGTGAATCTATAAACTGATGTGAATCCAAATGCACAAATTTTTTGAATAAACTAGACACAACATATGAAATTTTTATAATAATTAATAAATAATTTATAAGAAAATGGTTCCTATAACCCTATAATATAATTAAGTGGATACAATAATAATTTGGACTCTTACAAATAAATATTTAAGGATGAGGATGCACTTTGAAATTATTAAAATGATTTGGGAGAAGGTTATCAACATGATAACTTATCTTAACAATATAATTCTTGAATCAACAATTGGGAAGAAACATTCCAAGGAGTAACGGTATAGTAAATGATAAGATTTTTATCATCTCATATTCTTTGATAGTTTAGAATATATTTATATAAATGTTAAGGATATGAAAATTCTTGATACTTAATACAAAATGTGTGTTTTCTTTAGTTATAAAGATTATTTTATTGGAAATCTATTTTTGGACAATGAATGAAAAAAAGATCATAATATGTATTGATATTATTTTTTATTAAGAGGTTCTGTGGAAGGACTAAAACTTAGTGGAGTATTATGATAAAGAAAAATCAACTATTAAATTATTGGTTTATTAGAGTATGAGTAGTTTAAAAAAAACATATACCCTAAATATAGGTGATAAAAGGAAATAAAATTTTAGAAGTAAGATAATAATATGTACCAAAATGTTCAATGGTAGCAGAATATTGTGTGCAAGCATTGGAATTACATGCACTAGAAATAAGAGTACCAAAAATGTAGGTGTTGGAAGAATGTGTAGAGCCAAGAAGTTCAGTTAGCCGATTTAGTTGAGGAGATCAACCAGAATTAGGAGTCAACATCATAGGTATAGGAAAAATTTGAATTTTATACTCTCAAAATATGTAATAGGAGCTAAAAAATCCATAGGAAGCATCTTCTCTTAGTAACTCTATGTAGTGGGAGTCAATGATAAATAATGAGGTAGATTCATTAATGCTCAATAGAAAATAGGATATGGCTAAACTTATGAATGGTAAAAAGGAAATTGAAAATAAGAGGGTTTACCAGATTAAGTATGAAGTTGATGGAAAGAATAGGTAAAAAGAAAAACAGGTTTTTAAAGCTTCTTTATAGAAGGATAGAGTATATTTTATAAAAATATTATCACTAGTAGTTAAACAATCTACCATTTGAATAATAACCTGAATGGTTTCATTGGAAGATTAGTATATTTAGTTGATGAATGTCAAGACTTATTTCATTAATTGTGAGTTTTAGGATGAGATATATATGAAAAAATCTTTAAGTCTACTCAAATATGGGGAAAATATTTTTTTTTATATTGGAGAAATTCCTCCATGGGATGAAGCTATCCTTTTGATAATAGAAAAAAAATATTAAACACATTTACATCATAGGAATGGTTTATCAAGTTAAATAAAAATCATTATTATTATAATAACCAATTATAAGATGAGAAAAACATCATATTTATTTTATATGTGAATGAAATATTGATATCTATATTGGATTCTTGGAAAATGAAAAATATGATGTGTTATTTGTCCAGAAGATTCGAGATGAATTATCTTGCATAGACAAGGAAAATTTTGGGGATCAAGATCAAGGGAGATAGAAAAGTTAATACATTGTTTCTATCACAAATATATTATATCTAAAATATCATGGAAATTTTTGGGACGAATAAAATTAATCTAGCCTCAACCCCTCTTACTACAAATATCAAGTTTTCCAAGTCACAAATGGCAACAACAATAGTTGAGCCCATGTACATAGAAAATGTGCCATATGCATCATGGGTTTAATCATTGATGTATACAATGGTTTTTAACTGGCTATAAAATTCCCATGTAGTGGTAGTTATGAGTTGGTTCATAAAAATATGGGGAAAGTACATTGGAAGGCTATAATTTGGATTATTCGGTATTTTATAGGATCATAATATCTATCCCTATGTTATGGAATATATAAACAGTAACTATAATTCATGGACTTGTACATTGAGGGTGAAATGGACATATGTAAAAGTATAACTGATTTTATATTTACTGTTGGAGGAATATCTGGGATTTGGTCATCAATGTTTCAAAATATTATTACTCTAAGTTCAATGGAAGATGAGTATATAGCTGAAATGGAAGATGAGAATAAAATTTTATGGACAAATGAATTTCTAAAGGATCTATGAAGGGATCATTCATAATTAGTTCTTTACAGTTATATCCAAAGTATTAATCAATCGAATATAAATATGTTCCTCCAATCTTGGATGAATCATATCCCCATGAAGTATTATTTATCTTAAATTTGTTTTATAAGAATGAGCTTGATCTACTAAAGTTATCTGAAATCCAAAATATGGGTGAATTATTAACCAAGATAGTATTTCATGGAATCTTGAGGCACCATCGAGCCTCATTGGGACATGGGTGAATAAATAAAGGATAAAAGAGGAATACTATAGAATGTTTTCAGTTCTAGGGATATCAGGGTTTTCATGGGAACAATTTTTCAAGTTGTATATTTTTGGTATGTTAATCCACTTTTATGTCATCTTAAGTTCAGATAAATGGATTTTATAGTAATATATTTGTGGTATTTATAATTTTGGTCACTGGAAGAATCATAGACACTATTTGAAGTAAAAATGATGTAATTTCATCACATAAGTGGTAGATTTTCTTCTTCAATGATAAGAAGTATATTAGATGTTCTCCCTATCGAGGGATCTACAATGAAGCACTAGGAGGTCTAGAAGTTACAAGCATCTCATGGGTCACAGAGTTGGAAACCTAGACCAAGTGGTTATTTCTTATGATCTAGGTTTTAAGGGAGAAATTTTATCTTGTTTTATTGATCATTCTTAGCATATAAGTGCATAGTCCCTTTGGTGAAATGTTTAATTCAATTGCGAACTTACTAGAGATTTTAAAAGATAATGAGGAATAAATATCTTTAAAATCTATTTTTATCACATGTAATATTCTTGTTATAAAAAAATAAAGCAATATTGTTACCCCATTCATATATGACATAGTTTGAATAATGTCAAACACTATTTTCTTTCTTTATTTTTGTATTTTTTTATGTTATACCACTGATTGTATTTATATTACATTTTTTGTTTGAATTAAGGTGTTGTTTTGAGGAATAATTTATGTGGTGAGTAGGGTGGACAGACTACCTACTTCTAATATAGTCAGTCATGGGGAAGTTGGTTCTTCATATTTCTTTTCTACATAATAGAGTCTCTACATTAGGTCTTTTTTTGAACTAAAATGTTAGAATATGGTGGTGTTATCAAAATCATAAAGATTTTTTCGGGTTGTCTTTCTACAGCAATACCAAATATAAGTCTCTTGACCCAAACTCTTATGTCTAGTACTAAAAACACTTTATTTAGTAATTTTATTTGATAAAAAGATTTATGAATCAAGATAAAAATACATATACTTCAATTAATTATCATAATATAAATATTTCATCTCAAAATAAAAATTCAATCCCAATAATAGATATTCTAATTTCAGCAATATAAATAACTTCTTTTATGATACTTGTAAACATTTTTACCGAATTGAACCACACTAGAATCCCTTCTTGATTTACAATGTGTTACACTCATCTTCATAACCTGGGGAATGAAAACATAAGAATGGGGTTGACTCAAACATTCATCGAGGGAAAATTTATCAACATGTCATGACGTGTTAGGTTATAATTAAATGAGAAAACATGCTCAGAGATGAAATATATTATTAAAAACAACATGTAAAAATAATATTTTTGAATATCTCATGATACTGGAACTTATAGTATCAAATTTAAAAACATCTACCATGAAATAATAGTTTGAGGAATTAATAGAAATATGGCATAAGGTAATGATATCATAGGTTCATGAAATCATAAATATGTGATAACAACATAGAAGATGAAATTATAAGTATAAGTCAGGGATTGGAACCAAGACCATCATATCATAGGGCATAGTGTCCTAATAAGGATTTAATTCACTCTCTATTCCCATACACTTAGAGGAAAAACTCCCACATTGGATTGAGTTATCTATCCATTTCCATAATCATAGTGAATATATTTTCAGGGTGGATTGGGTCCACTCCTAATTAATTTTCATATTATCTCATGATATTAAAAAATTAACCAACGAATTTTATTACTATAAGAGAAAAAACTTTAAATTCATAACACATGCATGCATATGTGTTCCATAAGAGTAAAAAAACTAGACATAAATCATAAGCATGATAAAACCCATGAGAATGAATTGAGATTCATAATATTTTATCAAGGAATAACTAAAGATATATCATAAGGATTATCGAGAGAATAAGTAAATAAATTATTATGTATTTCTATATTTTAAAAGGAATCAAAGTTCTTGAACATTGAGTTCCAATGAATAAACAATACTCAGAATGATTATAGAAGTAAGAAAACAATCCACTTATGTGATGATTTATGAAATTAGTAAAAATTATTTTAATTAAATAAATAACTGATTATTTTTCTTTTGGAACAAAAATAAACTAGGATGGTTCTCCTTAAAATAATGACTATTTTTAGAATATATTCATGGTAAAAAAACATTTAATGGAGGTGATACATTACATGAAATAATAAATTATGAAGTTCCCTTAAATTATGATTATTTAAAAGAAAAAATCATGAAGAGAACTTAATACATTTTTATACCCAATAAATAAAGGTGAATTATTGTAGGTATATATTCAATAAACATATATATTTAATATTGATTAATTAAATTATAAGAATACAGCATAAAAGGTATAAAAACAAATCGAATCTGTAACCCAAAAGTATTAGGGGTGGGGGTTCAGAATATTCCTTTTTATGTTTAAAAATAAATATATTAAAATCAAAAATGTTAAATTGAAAGTATAATCTTATTTTAAAATGGTTTAAGGTGAAATATTGGGATAATATGAGATAATATATATTTGGGTTCTAAAAAAATAATAGAGAACTTTAATGGGAAGAGAAAATATGAACATGGAGAAGAAAAGTCCATTAGAATATTCATGTATTAATCGTAAAAATGTTGTATATTTTAAGAAGAATTAAACCATTGAATAAGTTTTTATTTTATATAAGTAATTCTATTGATATTAAAATATGATTTACCATGTAGTGTTTAGAAAAGGAAAAATAAGGGAACATAGAAAAGAATAGTCAACAATGATTGCTGAAGACCCAAATAAAAATTAAAATTGATTAAAAACCCACATATGAATTTGTTACATTTCAAATAACAAACACATTAAGGTATAAAAAGAGGTGGATTTTTAAATCCATTATATTTAAATAATATTAAGATAAAAATTAATCTAATATAAATATTTACATCACCAAAAATGGAACAAATAGAGAATAAAAAAATATCTGAATGAATCCAAATTAAACTATGGAAACCCGTACCTCAAGCCTTGATTCATAATATGTGTTCCCCTAACATCCTAAATAATAAAATTATGTTTATTATAAACAATTATTATGATCCTTTTTCATCTATATTTTATTTTCTAATGCCAACATATTATCTTGTATTATTCATTTTGTAATAGTTATCACTTATGTCTGTTACTTGAGGTTGTTTGGTCAATTTCTCAAAAACATATTTGGTATATTGACCATATTAAAATGTGTTCTAAAATATACTCATAATATCTATAATTATATATTTTAATGTGTTATATTATCCAAATAGAAAAAATTTATACTTCTTTCATTGGTTTTCTCAAAATTGACTCAAATTAAGAAAGGTGCCTTGCCATGATCATTTAAGGAGGATATATATAAAATGACCATTTTTTGTTAATATAACCTATATAATGTTAAATATTTTCATTATATAATATTAATAGTATCATAAATATGTATTTTTTACATTAAATACATTTTTAAATTCATCTATTTTACATATAATGGAAAATAAAATTTGTCGTTTCATGGAGGCGGTAGTCTTCTTTTAGACAAAGAATATAATCTTCTTTTTCATAGAATAAGAGGGGGTATAAAAATAAAATAATAAACATTTAATAATAATAATCACAATATAAATATTAAATTTTTTATTTATAAAACTATTTTAGACCAACTATGTAGGGAATTTTTGAAAAAATAGAACACATCATTCGTAGAGGCGGTAGTCCTCACAAACACATGATGATGACTTCATTTTTCAAATGAATTTGGAGGAGTTTAGAAACATGATATTGAATTAGTAAAATAAAATTTAATCATACTAATAATAATGATATTAATATTCTTTAAATGATATAAAATATTTGAGGGTAAAATAAGGAATGAATTAAGAGAGCTCGGTTGAGAGAATTACATCTCAATTTGGATGTTCTCCCTTCAATAACACCTTAAGGATATTTATCTTGGAATTTTTGAAAGTAAAATACTTTTAATAAATAAGTAAATATTTTAGTAGAGACTATATTAGAGTTTTAGTCAATATAAATCTTTAAAATTGGTGAAGAAATGTGGTGGAAGTGATATCCCTTTACAAGTGAATAAAATATATTTTTTTAAATACACATAAATTTACCAATGATGGAATGAAATAATTCAAGGGTAAATAGATTTGGAATAGAACATAATTTTGTGGGGGATGATACGAGTTCAATCATCTTTTCACAATTTATTTGGTTCCATGTTTTGTGGATTTTTTTTATTATTTTACCATTATGTTTTAAATTTTTTCATTTTAGTTTTTACCTTGGTAAGTTCTCCATATACATGTAAATAATGTTTCACTAAAAAAATAAGAAAACACATTTTACCAAATTTTATTTTTATAAACATAAATTTTTACTCCATTTGACCTAAATCAATTTCAAAATATTAGAAAATTAATTTTTAAAATTTATAATCACTAAGTGTTCTTAATCTTTTAAATTAAAATTTAATGAGTTATAATATATTTATATATATGTGTCAAAATCATAATAGATTATTTATAAAAAATATATCATTTTAAATTTTTAGATTAGAGATAGACAAAATTAATAAAACAGTTCTTTAAAATGAACACTTTCACCATTTTCAAGGTCACTAACGTTAATCTCAATAATAAATCTATTATAATTAAAAATGAAACTAATCGTATTGAATAATATTAATATAATGACATAAAACATAAAATACATTTTTTAGAGTTATTTTCTACCGGTGATGAAAATTAATTTTTAAAATAATCAAATAAAAATTGTTTTTAGAGTAATATATTAATTATATTTCCAAAATGTTATACTTGAGTTTTATAAAGTTAATACAATATTTTTTAGTGAATCATTTTATACCTTAAATACATTTTTGTTCTAATAAAAATATTTATAAGCTTTTAATTTATAATTCATTATATATTTATAAACATTAATGTATTAGTAAAAATATAATTTTTTTACAATTCACAGAAAAATCAATTATTATATAAGAATCTCAAAACTTCACCCTATGAAAAATTTTAAACATTGAATTCCAAAATAAAATTAATTTTAAAGAATTAAGTTTAAAAATTTTATAAATTTATCTTTTAAATAAAAATAGAGAATAAAAATAAAAAAATCATTTTTCTAGAAAACGAACATGTAAAATTTTAAGTATCATTAATCATATTTTTTAAGTATTTCAAATTTATTAAAATTATTATATTTAATAAATGTGTTATTATTATTAAAGTTTATTAATAATATTATTTTAATATGTCACAACTTATTTTACTTTAGTGTTTCAAGTGAAACAATCTCTCAACACTATGAGGGGTAAGATCCAAATACAGTATAAGTACACATGAGTCCAATAGAGAAAATTTGGGGATTTTGTTCACAGAAGTAAAAAAAACAATCATTTCAAGATTCATGAGAATAGGAAATAAGTAAAGAACATAAGAATTTAATGTGATTCAGTCTCATTGGGACCTATTTGTATGATGAAAATAACACACACATACATGCATTTTATTAATTCTCAATGAACAATTGGAATAAAGAATACATTCTACTCTATAACAAAAAATAGCAATGAATGATTTGAAAATATAAATACAATAGTGAACTTAATAAAAATTAAATAGAACATAAAATTACAGACATAGTGGTCTAGCTATATAGATCTCTTAATATTATCAAAAAGAAGCTGATGTAATAATTTCTGTCGCTGAAGAGGAAGTGGTACTCACCTAGTTTGAATGTCAGTTAATCTTCACTTAGGAACTTTTCCACACACTTCTGATTGAATGATTTCTTAATGATAAATCCATGAAAATTGATACACCAGTAGTGTATATCAATGGATGGAAGGCATGAATAATCACAACTAAGAAATCAAAGCATTGAAACTTGGGTTCCAGACCTGGAGGGGGACATCCAAAACTAGAAATGTGAAAATGTCCAAGTGAGGTGGAATGATGAGATGTTGGGGTGATCAATTCCCATAACACTCTCCTCTCCTCAAATATTCACATCCAACCATAATCCTCCACAAGTACATACTAAAACAAAGCTATGTGACATTAATGAGTGCGGATAAAAAATTGGATAAAGATGATCATTTGGGTGGACAAATAAATCAATTTATAGTAATATAAACTCCAAATATTTCTAAATCAGTAGCCACATGATAACATAGATTGAAGGGAAAACAAAAATTGTGCCCTTTAAGAGGCCCATAAAATGGTCCCATGGAGTAATTGAGTATCCTAGAATAGAATTTAAATTGATGATATAAAATAAAACTAATAATTTTTCATTGATGTAAATAGAAATATTTAAAATTTATAACATAAAACATTGCATTTCAATATGAAAACAAAAAAAACACCTAATTTCACAAATATCCATAATTTTCAATTGAAATTGGGGACGCTATTGCACTTTTGTTTTTTTAATGGCAATCAGAATCATTCTATCTAAACAGTATTTGAATATAAATAATACCATGACTTTATACAAATAATCATCCATGTTATCATTTGTGTGTATCCTATTGACACACATGGATCTATATTCTATAATATATCTAATAAAATTTATTCTAATATATATGTGTTTGGATTTAACAAGGAATTCTATTTTTTTTGAAAAATGAAGGCTAGGATGACCATCACAATACACATTAATAGTAGAATCATAAAGTTTCAATTTAGAATAAAAAACATTGAACAATAAGTATTATTTAATAGCCTTATTTAAAAATATATATTCTAATTATGTGGTTGAAAGGGTAACCACATACTACATATTACACTTTTATAAAATGGTTCATTTACAAGTAGTGAATAAATATGTAGTCCCTGAATTTTTGGTGTCTATGTTTCATGAATATACAAAATTTTTATATCCAAACATTCATTCATTGGTATCCACATTGTTACCAAAACACAATGGAAAATTAGTAGTAAAAGACAACCACCAAAGAAACCAATTTATTTCATTCAAATGTGGATTCCCTAAACTATCCATAAACATGTTAAGAGTGCATATTTTGAAGGCTACATCATAATGAGTGCATTTCATACAATACATGATGCTGAAAACTATATTAACATAGGAAATTTTAGACATAAACTAAATATGAATAGTTGAAGTAGGTGTTTACCTAAAATAAAGCTTAATGTGATGTCAAAATGTTATACTTATAGAGATGATATATTAAAATAATTACCTTTTATGTATTTCCAAAACATATTCATATTATGAATGATATATCTGTTTATTTGGACAATAACTTGTAATTTATACACCTAGAATATTCATAGATTTCTCTATGTCTTTCATTTCAAACTTACCTTTTAATTAATATTTAATAGTAGTAATGAGACTAAAATTATTTTAATTTATGAGTATATATTTAATTAAAACATTATGTAAAACATACCATTTTTAATTGACATAAAATAAATATTATCATCATAATAGCTCCTAATTAAATGGTTATCAATAATAAATGAATCAAAATTAATATACCATTTCCCTAAGGCATGTGTTAAACTATAAAAAGGTTCATTCAAAAGGAAAATTTGGTCAGATTTGAATTCATTAGAGTAACCATAAAGAGGCTTTATGTAAAGTTTCTCATTTAGTCCATCGTGAAGGATGTATGTTTTTACGTAAATTTGTTAAATATGAAGGTCATTAGAAGCAATAAAATAATGAATTATTATTATTTAATAGTGATTGAAAACTAATGAAAATTTTAGAATAGTTTATTTCATCACATTTAAAAAATCCATTAAAAACTAATATTTCATTGGGTTTGATTTTATTTATATAAGTATTATCTTAATGTTTCTTATAAATCCAACAACATCTAATTACATTAGCATTGGATGGTTTTTATATGATAAAAAACGTGTAATTGTTTCTTAAGGAACTAACCTCTTCATCAATGAAAAATATACAGTTTTTCAATCCTTATCATTAAGGGAGTTGTTATAGGTATGAGGACCATCAAAAACTAAATCTTGGGAAACATTAAAGGCATAGGAAGCCATATCATTTTGGATAATCCAATCAGGTGTTCTAGTGACCCTCCTAACTCTATCTCAGGTTAATTGATATTTTTCATTATTTCATGGTAGTCTATCTTCTGAATGTAAATTAGAATTGGATCATTAAACAACTCGATTCACAAGTTGAGGGTCGGGTGGGGGAGGTTTGGTAGTAGCCACAAACTCAGATGGTGTCTTAGTTTCTTCAGCCTCACTTATGTCTATATCACTATTGTCAGGTGTGAAAGATTTTGATTTGGGGTAATATGGCTCATGAAACACTACATTTATACTAATCATTTTTCTTTAGTAACTAGGTTTATCAAACCAAGGCTTAGAAGCTTTAACATCCTCACGATATCCCATAATGATACATTTATGATCTCAAGGCTTGAGCTTATTAGTTTTTACATGAGCATAAGCAGTAGATCTAAAGACTCATTAGTAACTATAAGAGGGTTTTCTACCATTTAAATGTTCATATAGGGTTTTAAAGTGATTTTAAATGGAAAGATATATATTTATAATGTTAACTTACATGGTAAAAAAATCATCTGAAAAAAATTAAGCCATACCTGCCATGAAAGCATGATTCATACTCTCTCTAAAATAGTTATATTCATTCCTTTTTCAATACCATTCTGTTGAGGGGATTCCCTAATAGTTTTGTGTCTTGAAAGACCCTCATATTAACTAAATTGAATAAATTCGAAAAATAAGTATTCTAATAAATTATTTTTTGTCATTATTTTAATTTTATTCCTACCTAGGTATCTATATTTATTTTCTAGTTTTTAAAGGCCTAAAAAACATCATATTTTATTTTTATTATGTAAATCCACAACTTTATTGAGAAGTTATCTCAAAAGTTAACAAAATAAGAACCTCCTCCACGGGAGGAAGTACTATATAGTCCCCATAAATTAAAATGTATATATTTTAAGGGGTATATAGCTATAAAGTTATAAATATCAAAGGTGACTCATGTATCCTTTCCCATCACAAAATAATTACAAAATATAAGGTTGATTTATGTGATGTCTATTAACAACCCTTATTTTTTGAGTTCCTCTAGACCCCTAGAGCCAGCACACCCTAATATCCTATAAAATAATATATTATTTTCATTATTATTGTTATAAACAATACCTAACTACATTGAATGAGTCTTTTCATTGAATACATATACACTATTAATGAGAGAACCCATTATAATAGTTCTAGATCCTTTAGAGACCTTTTGGACACCTGATTCTAACTAAAATGTGTTGACCTTTTGGTCCAAAATTCCTAAGGAAATTTGGTTTTTATAGAGACAATGAGCCCCCCTAACATAAAGAAATGTGAAGATGGACTGGGCATCATGTTCTATCAAAATATATTCCCTTCCATCTACATTAAACATTATATAATTTCCTAAAAAGACATATCCTTCTAATATTTCTACAAATTCTAAGAATGAAACTCTAAAATGAAACATATGGAATAAAAAATCTAAGTCTAATACTCACCCATGGTTGAGGGAAAGGGTTGAAAAATTCAATTCATATTCTATTTCATAACCAAATTCCACTGGAATAGATTGGATACTGATTTTTTGGTCTCATGTTCTTTCTTATGATTCATACACTCAGGCTTAGTGTTTGCATGACTTCCATAGTAGAATAAAATGATTTTCATTTACCGAGAATTAGACCTAGACATATGTTTCTTATTATTCATCCCTCTATCATTGTCAGACTATTTCCCTTTACCCCTAGAGCACAGACAAACTATTTTAAAAATACTTTATTCATCACCTTTAATTCGAGGTATAGAATATAGTTCCTTAGAGAGTATGGAATACATCTCCACTTCAAGGGTTACGGAGTCATGGCCATAAATAATTTCTTTGACAAAATCACTATTAAAATTATCTAAAGAAATTAGAAGGATAATTTATACATATTTATAAAAAAGAGTTACATTTATG
The DNA here is from genome assembly GCA_963277665.1 of Viscum album. Lineage (NCBI taxonomy): Eukaryota > Viridiplantae > Streptophyta > Magnoliopsida > Santalales > Viscaceae > Viscum > Viscum album. Next base: position 1,106,764,896 of record OY728126.1, read on the forward strand.
TTGTCTAGATATAACATCACATTATTGAATTCATTTAAATTAGATTTAATTAAAATACCATGTTTCATTTTAATTTTATACATTCCATGTTTCTAATAAATCATAAAAGCTAAAAAATCTATCATATATAATTTTCCTAGATTAATCCATATACCAATAAAAGTAGTTTCAAAGGCTACTTCTATAAGAAAATTATTACTTAATGAATATTGTATAGAACTATGTTACTTAACAATTAAAATTATAGAATACATATAAATAAATGGTAGATTTTTTTCTTGTTTGAGATATAGTTACAATTGCTTTATTATACTAAAATAGGGTACTAATTAATATCTATTGAACTAGAAATTATTTCATATTAATTATCCATAAATTAAAGTAATTATCAGTATAGAATTTTTTGATCTTAAACCTAGTTGTTGACATGTTTATGAAAATGATTAAAAACCAAGTTGTGGATAAAAAGTTAATAATATGCCCACAAGAACCAGGAAATATTAAAAGCTATAAATAAGAATCCAACTAGATTTTAGAATTTGATATAATTATTGAAGTTATAGTGTATTTAATTAAAAAATGAGAAAAGAGATTAATTGATATGAGATCAAAATAAGGAAATTTTAAAAAAATTGTAACCAAGAAACAAATTTGACAAAAAAAAGAGAGCTAATAATGATATGGTACCACTTTGTGATGTCTAGGATGAATTATAAGTAAGAGTATACATGAACCTAACAAGAACTGTTTTTGGTTTTTGTTTATAGAAGTCATATAAAACAAAACAAACCATTTAAGATGTAAGAAAACAGGAATCTAGTAAAGAATAAAAGGATCAAATGTGCTTTGGTCCCATTGGAACCTACATGCATGGTAAAAAAACACTCACACACACCTGATTTATTAATCCTCAAATAAGAAGATGAATACAAAATATAGGCTACTCAAAACTAAAAACAACAATAGATTCATTCAATATATAAAGATTAGAATGAACATGATATAAATTAAACAAAACTTACATAACTAAATGTAGTGGTATGTATATAATGTTTTATTGATGTTGTCGTTGAAAATTGTATACAACACATCCATTTCATTGAAGAGGATATAGTACTCAACTGGTCTAGAAGTTAGCCTATATTCAATTAGGAAATTTACAAAACATATTCTAATTGATGGATTTTGTTATCAAAATGCCACCAAAGGCAATATATCATAAGTGTATAGTGGATGAAGACAAGCATGATGAACCACCATCAACAAATATATGCATAAAAATTAGGGTTCTAGATCTGTATTAGGAGAGAGGAAACCATAAAGTTAAAAAATGTGAAAGTTGGGTGAAATGATGGGATGCAGGGGTGATTAATTCCTTTGATACCCACTTCTACAAGAAACAGCATAGACAAGAAAAAGCCGACTTGGGTCCATGTTGAAATAGATATTGGGAAACAATAATGAATGTGAATGAAAAATCAGTGGTGAAGATCACAAGGGTTGAAAAAGAAATTAATGACTAGAAATAGAAACTATGGAGATTACTGACTTGACATCCAGTGATAACACAGGCTAGAGGGAATACAAAAAGTGGCCCAAATAATATGTCCATAAAAAGGCCCCATGTGGAAATTAATTATCCCATAACAAAATATTAATTGATTATATAACATAAAGAAAATATTTTAGTTCAATAATGTGAATAATTATAATTAAATGAAATAATATAAAATATGGAATTTCAATATCATAACAAAATGAAACACTCAATTTCACAAGAATAGTTCTTATTTAAATGAGAATTATATAATAAATATTTTGGGCACAACACAATATTCATATCATATACGTAAAGATGCATAAAATTATTAAGTTTGGGTCCTTGATATTTTTAAATAACTCTCATGTGAATCCAGATTTAGAGATATTCATTTATTGTGGAAATTTGAAGTTGAATCACACTTCTGTACATTCGATAAATATATTTAAAACTCAAATTTTCCAACTGATATTCTCATGTATATATGTGTAAATAATTAGATCTCTTTTTCAAAGGCAAATATAGAATCATAACAAAACACAAAGAGTAGTTGATGTTTTTCATTGTGGTCAAGGTTCCCCAAAATTTTCCATCAAATCCTAGGATAAAATACTAGAAACCCCATGTTTAGTAGTTAAAATAAGGATGATAAGTGGATCCATGTTATAGGGTAGAGAATAGGGGACCTCGATAGTGAAAGGGAGTGATGTTGATAGGGATACAACCTCAAAGAAAAGAGGAATTCCTTGATGAAAGAAGATGTTGACATCGCAGGTGTTGGTGGTGATGATGTTGAAGACACAAAGGCAGTATGTTAGTAGACTGAAGAGGGTATGATGGTTGTGGATTAGAGGTGTCAGTTTTTTGTTGTTCAAGAAGAAGGAAATGTAACATCCCGACCCATCTCACTATATAAAAAGTATTTGTAATGGTTTCCAAATGAACTCAAGCATGCCTCCCCACATGATAGAGGGTGAAGAATATCATTGAAGATATAATAGAGGTACATTATAAAGACTATACACTCTAAATTAGTATCAAACATAGTGGAAAAAAATATACAATAAAGCATAAAATGTTAACAATAATAAATGGAAATCAATAATAAATTAATAAACTAGATAACACCAAATATATAAATCAATGCATGTCCATGTGACTCTATAATATAGAAAAAAAAAGAGATACATTAGAGAAAACATATACAATACAAGATACTATTAAAAATCCAAAAGGATTTCTCCATGGTCACAACAATCTTCAACTTATTCATGTTCTCCCTAGCTCACATGTACAAGAGTAATAATACAAGAACATTATCTTGGAATCATGAGGTCATTTTAGGTACCTTTATGCAATAGTGTCTGTAACAGGGTCTGAGATAAACATAGTAATCCACCACCAGTGGTGTCTAGATTTATACATACTATGAATATAAAATAAATTAGTGTGCATGTATATAAAAAGGTAATAAAGAAATAAATGTAAACAAGTTGAGTGTCACAATATGGAATTCTATGCTCGAGTATGACAATTAATGATAATAAAATAAAATAATAAATAGTATATTCCCATAAAAATTACATATCACCATTCAATTTTAAATTATAAGGAAGGGAATGTGCATAAGCATTCTATTTACTATTTCAGGTATATCTATTTGATTTCTACATTTTATTACAGAAGAAAATGTACATTAGAAGTGGTATAATTATAAAATAGAGGCAAGACTATCATATCAGGTTTATTTAACTAAATTTAAATATCCATTACAAGTGTGATTATTCATCACACCTCAAAAGGTGGTTAGGAGTAAAAAAGGTTTTATGTTCACAGGAGTGTAATAACACACCAATAAGAGTGGTTTAATTACATAGTTAGGAATATAGGTGAAATAAAATATAAAACACACCCAAAAAAAGGTTTTTTAATTCCATAGTTTGTTGTGGAGGTCATGTAATATAAGAAACACACCCAAAATGGGTATTTTAATTTCATATTCAGGTATAGAGGTCAATACATATAAGAAACACACCTAAAAAGGGTTTCCTTGAGTCAAGGTAGATGAACTCTAATGATGAAATTAGATACACCAAGGGTCTCTTTGATACAGATCCACCAAGGGTCTTTAGATGCTAATCCAAACAGGGTCACTATGATGCTGATTCGCACAGGGTTTCTATGATGTTGATCCACACAGGGTCGCTATGATGCTGATCCACACAAGGTTGCTAGATGGTGATCCACATAGGGCCACTATACAGATGATAGCCAGCCACAAGATTCCCTACACCCAGTGCTCTTGAGTTTCATAGTATCTTCTCATCTGGATATCAATCATGCCTCAACTTCTACAAAGTTCCAAAAAATAGTAAACCAAAGTACCGTCATGTAGTAAGGGTTCCCACTCAACATATGGAACATCAACCGAACCCCCGGTGTGTGATTTATTGGTATTTTAGTTTTGAGGGCCCGGTTGGATTTGGGTACGACCCAACCCAGTCATACTACAACATTCTTCAAAACCCAAGTGGAGTATCTCAAATGGACCAACTTGCCCCAAGGATCCTAGTGCCATAGATGGTTTATCAAATGGACCTCTTGTTCTCAAGATACGACTCTTTAAGAGAAACTAGGCCCAAAAGGGGTCCGGGTCCAGTCCAACCTGGCCTGGGCCGAGCCGAACCGATCTGGGCTGACCCGACCCAGCATGGGCCACCCCGAACTGGTTTGGGTGGACCCACCCTAAACTAGAATAGCCTGGGCTGACCCGATTGGGATGGTCCAAGTACCGGTCAGGCCTTCCCAGGCGGGTCTAGGCCATGACAGGCTTGTCCTGCTAGTCCGTGCACTGGCCAGACCCTCCCCGGTTGGGCTGGGCCACGGCGGGTCAGGCAATCGGCTAGCGCGACCCGCATGGGGGTCATGCGGTTCGCCTCCTGAACAACTCAAAGAGTCATTCGGCTCTTTGGTTGGCGGCGCCAGGTGTCCCCACCTAGTGGTCTGTAGGACCCACAGGGAGAGTTTCCCATCTCTTCCTCGTGGCTTCGATTTCACAACCTTCAACACTATGGCACACAACAACACACCTCCTCCAACCTCCGTACCTGGCCTCTTGTCAGTCCTCTGGTGCTCCGAGCAGCACTGTCACACCGAAAGATCTTCTGCGGGCCACTAAGTGAGCTCTGATGGTCTATTCTTCCTTCTAAATGCGCCTAAGGTCCTCCCAGGATGCCTCAATCATTATGTGCCTCCCGGTTTCTTCTTTCTATTGAGTTGGAAAAATTATCCCCTGAATAACGCAACATGAACGAAGTAGCGGAGGTTCCAAACTTGTTCGTTTGGCTCGTACCATCTATGTTATCATTATAACAAGTAAGAGATTATTCAATTCATCAAAGATAAATTTACAAAAAATAAACCCCCTATGTCAGATATTATTAGATATTTCACAATGGTGGAAGGAGAATCCATGATTGAAGAAGCTTTCGGTGTTTGTCGTTCTCGATTTGATTCTTCTGACATTGTTGTCCAAGCTTCTGTTCCTTGGAGGAAGTTGTTGCAACACTTCTTCAGAAGTTCCTCACCTTCATGACAAAAGTGCACGCCTGATCTTCTATTAAATAGGTGGAGGATATAAAAGTGTTGCATGACATTAATACGGTTCATTTATGAACTTCCATTAATGTCACGACATTGATGTTACAAAACAGAAGAGTCAAGCCATTAAATGGTTTTGAAAATTCATGGGTTCTACCACCGCCACTCAACCATTATAGAAAAGAAATAAAATAAATTTTTTAAGTTATTTTTTTGTAAAGTCAAAATTTTATCTTTTTCTTCCTGACCTACTTCGGTATAAGTGAATCTTTCCATAACTAAATCCTAGCATTGCAGATTCAATGGTATCCTCGTATTTTAATTCTGAGCAATGGTTTTAAAGTTAGAAAATGTCACCCGCATATTTACTGAATGTACCTTAAAAAAGTTCAAAATTTTGTTTCAGGAACATCGAGCCTCAAAATCAAGCACTGTCAATTTTCAAAGACTTGTAATATTCCCAATGAATTTTAAAAAAATTAATGTAATTTCCATGTCTTTACATTCTCATCAACTTAGGGATGCTTCCAATGAACTCGCACTAGAGGGATTGACCATCCACATTGGACCCACTTCTCTCGATCCTTTATCTCCACTAGGAACTCCACAAACGTCTCCCCATCTTTGATGTGCATCTCACCTCAGTCGATAATGTGTGATGGGTCATGCATGTATCTCTTCAACTACAACACATGGAAAAAATTATGCACCTAGTGCATCTGTTGGGGAAGATCTAGACGGTGCACCACCTCGCCTACTCTGCTGAAGATCTGGAAGGGTCTGATTAACCTCTGAGAAAGTTTGTCTCCCCAAAAAAACCTTCGTAATCCTCATCGGGGAGAGGCCCATAAGAAGACATGGTCTCCCTCCTCAAAATCCATGTATCTCTATATCCTGTCATCATACCACTTTTCCAACTCTTTTTAGTGTTTATCTACTCTTAAGAGATCTGCACCTTCTCTGTCGTAGCCTGTACCAACTCTTGACCCAGAGGTACTGACTCCCCTGGGTCTGTCTAGAAAAGAGGTTATTTTAATGGTATCTCATATAAAGCCTCAAAAAGTGACATGCTGATTGTGGAGTGATAAATGTTGTTGTATAGAAACTCCCCCAGTGAAATATGGTCCTTCCAGTTGCAGCCAAAATCAAGGACACAATCACGAAGTATGTCCTTGTGTGTCTGTATAGTCTGCTCTATCTGGCCATATGTCTGAGGATGAAAGGCGGTGCTCAAGTGTAGCTAAGTTCTGAATGGATCATATAATCCCTTCCAAAAAAGGGATGTAAAACAAGCATCACGATCTAAGACAATCATCGGTGGCACTCTGTGGAGTCATACAATCTCCTTCATGTAGAGATGTCCCAAGCTATCTATGGATCCCTGCTCTCAGATGGGGAGAATGTCGGTCAACATGGTGAGTCGGTCAATGATCATCCATATGAAATCATGGGCCCTGGATGTACATGGTATCCCCATCATGAAGTCCACAGATATTTCATCCCACATTCACTTCGGTTCCTCAAGTGGCTGAACTAAGCCTACTGGTACCTGATGCACATCCTTCACTTCCTGACAAGTGAGGCATCAAGATACGAACTACACCACTGATTTCTTCATCCTGGGACACCAATACTAACTTCAGAGGTCCTGGTACATCTTCGCTACTCCTGGTTGTACAACCACAGGGGATGTGTGGAACTCCCTCAACACCTCTTCTCATAGAATCACTAGTACTATGGTCCACCTTATGAAGAGTATGGCGTGCTCCCCGACCTTATAAAATCCATCAAGAGCCTATCTTGAGGATATATGACCACGTTGGGAATCTCAGTCTACATCCCCATGTTGAGCCACCCGAACTTGCTGAAGAAGGGGGGAGTGATGGTCATAAACTAGAGATAAGTTGCACCATCTCTATCTAAAAATGATATATGAAACGCGGCTAGATTCTTTGTCGCCTCACTTAGTAACTGTAGACCAAACCTTCTGCTGAGTGCGTCTACTACTACATCCCCCTTCCTAGGATTGTAGACTATCTCAAATTCATATTCCTGGAAGAACTCCATCCATCCTTGTTGTCTCAGGTTCAAGTCCTTCTTGAGAATATATACCTAAGACTCTTATGATTAGATTAAATAGTAAACCATTCACCCATCAAGTAGTGCCACCAAATATTCAGTGAAAAGACCACTACTTCTAGATCTGGGTCATGGTTAGCATAGTTCTGCTCAATTTGTCACAACTTATGTGATCCGTAGGCAATCACTTCTCCCTACTCTATTATGAAACAACCTAGTCTGGTCCCTGAGGCATCACAGTGGACTACATACCCAACACCCTCTTCTGGTAGCCTCGATATGGGGGCACTCTTCATCCTCTGCCTCGCCTCTTGAAAACTCTGCTGTCACTTCTCCATCCACAAGAATGGTTTCCCCTTCTATTTCAAAGTTGAAAAGGGTGCTGCTACCCTAGAAAAATCAGGTACGAACCTCTGGTAGTATTCATCCAATCCTAGGAAACTTTTCCCCTCAGTCAAACTCCTGGGTGGATCCCAAATAAGCCCTTCCTCTATCTTCACCAGATCCACTACAACTCATTATCTGAGATAACGTTCCCCAAGAAGTGGACTTCCCGTATCCAAAATTGGCACTTCTAGATCTTTCCATAAAGCTGGTGCTCTCTGAGTGTATCCATAACAATATTTAGGTGTGTGGCATGCTCCTCCTATGACACTGAGTATATCAAGATGTCTTCAATAGGAACTACCACGAAACGATCAATTTAAGGTTGTAAGATCATGTTCATGAGCCTCATAAACACTTCCAGAGCATTGGATAGGCCAAAGGGCATCAACAAGAACTCATAATGGTTATACCGACATCTAAAGGTTGTCTTCAGTACGTCCTCATCATGTACCTTGAGTTGGTGATAGCCTGATCTGAGGTATATCTTTAAAAAACATCGATCTCCCTTCAGCGGGTCCAATATATAATCAATCCATGGGAGTGGATACTTGTTCTTCACAGTCACATGGTTCAGGCACTGACAGTCCACAAAAATCCTCAGACTCCCATCTGCCTTCTTGGCGAACAAAATCAGGGATGCCTACGATGAAAAATTGGGCATTATGAACCCCTTCCATTGCAAGTCCTCCAACTGTACCCTCCACTCACAAATATCTACAAGAGCCATCCGATATGCTGGAATAGATATCAGTGTAATATCAGGGTACAGGTCGATATAGAAGTCTACCTCTCTATGAGGAGGTATTCCCAGAACATCAAGAGAAAAGAGATCAACATACTGGTCCACCACTATAGGATAACTAGGACTCCTAACGTCAACATCTATGAGGGTAAGGCAAGCCAACTGATGATTCATTTGTTTCACCCTCCTTTAAGAAAGTCCATCCTATTCCTAAAAGGTTTCTTTCTCACTGATTAAGGAAAATATGATCCCATACTCATGAACACACGACAATTTGAGCCTAAAACAATCAATATGAGCATGGACTATGGATATCCAGTCCATACCCATGATGACGTTTTAAGGCCTCGACGCTGCTACTAAGTGATCCCAGCTGAAGCTCTTGCCTCCCAATGTGAGCTCACACTGCCTGCACCAGTGTGTAATAATCTAATCTTCTCCTGTAGAAGTATCTAATCGTAAGGATCGAGCCAACAACTCCATTGGAAACTCCAAACGAGCATCGTGGAAGAGTGATTGGAACTTGTGTCTATAAGTAATGCATCTAGGGTAGAATAGACACAGATAATACCTCTAATCATCTCTGGAGCACCGTGGTCATAGGCTACTACTGTCTGTAGATGTGCTCGCCCCTGTCCACCTCCTCCCTATGGATGGGGTGGACCACCTGGGGGTGGTGGTACTAGAACCTTAAACTGCCATCCACCACATGCTACACAACCTTCTCCCCTGCCACACCACCACCATATAGACCACTTCGCGTGAATCACTGCCTCTGGCTCGGTAGTCTCTTTACCATCTGCTAATCATCTGTACAGCTGGTTGGGAAGTCATGAGCCATTTGGTCATGCTTGTCGCATGTGAAGCATAGCCTACTTCCCAAATGACCCCCTCTGCCTTGCGAGCTTCGCACCTCCGACCCTTCTTCCTGGGGTCATCCACTAGAGGGTCTGTCCTACTTGGACCTCTATGCCATCTGCTTACTGCCTGCTACAGATGACTCACCTACCTGTCATCTGGTGGTGGATCTCACTATTAGTGCCTACCCATCTAATGATCTCTCCCCCAATAATGCTCATTTGAGAACTCTAGCCTACATCGGGATATTCAGTGATATCATCAACGCTCTGATCTCCCACCGAAGACCTTGTTCAAGGGTATGTGCTCGGAAGATTGGGTCCCGTACCATGTTAGTGGAGTAGCGATAGAGGTCAGTAAATCTCACTGAGTACTAGGCCACTGATAGGCTTCCCTTCTGTAAGTGAAGCATCTCAGGGATATGCATAGAGTGTAGTGTCACTGAAATGAACTCCGCCCTGAAGAAGGTCTCAAAGTCCAACCAGTAAAGTGCTGCCCCCACATGCAACTGGAGAATTTGGATCCACTATATTCTTATTGTTCCTTGGAAAATACTAGCATTTAGGATCACCATTTTCTCTGCTAGTGTCCCAACTAGGAGGAAAACTATGGAAACAACCTCCATCCAGTCCTCAGCTGTTTGGGGATCTGCCTCACCTCAAAACCTCGAAGGCCTATTTCTCTAGAACTCATGAAATGCGCTCAGTTGAGGTGCACCATCTATTAGTGGGTATAGTTTCAACTACTTACCAATGGGTATTGGTGCTACTGGTGCACCACCCAAAGGTTCTAATATAGTAAGAGGGCCCAGCACCGAAGCCTCATCACTCGGTGGGCCTTCATCATGAACTCTCTCGAGAATCCTGGCTGACTGTCTATGTGGTGGAATCTTAAAAGAAATAGGTGTTCCACAGTCAATAATTTATACTTTGTGGGTTGATTTAAAATAGATCAAAAGTAAAAACAATTCAAAAATACACACATTCATTGTTTTCGTGCACCAAATTGGAAATCAGAATTCAAGGTCCTGGTGTATGGATAAGTCAGTTGTCACACCAACACAGGACTCCCCAAACTGAAAACCACACTCAAAACACATAAAACTATTGCTCCATTGGAAAGATTAGATTCCTAGTTCTTTGGTATGACTGACTCCTCTGATACAACTTTGCCACAACTACTCCCCCAATACCCATGTTGTGACTACCCCAAGCCTGCCTTCCATAGGCCAGGGGTTGGCGACTAGCACCAGAATGGCATGCCCCTAAAATGGGAAGGCATTTCCTTTAAATATGTACAAACACACAACCCAAGAACCCAACAAGATGTAACCACGAAGTAAAACTGTAGTAGTAAAAGTGTGTACTAAAAGTAAAGGGGATGGAATTCAAGCCCAACTAAAAAGATACAACTACAACTGAAAACAGTAAACATCTCTTGAGATCATCCACCAAGGTTCCAACCTAAAGGGCAGGTACAACTCATCTCCACTGCTCTCCAGGTCATCCTTCCCCACCGTCCATTGTCAGGTCCGAGATCCCATAGTCTCAGTCAAGGCTACCCGTCATCTACACAAGACACAAAAGGTATGGGATAATCTCGTGCATGAGTGAGTATAAAAATACCCAGTAGGGACCCTGAGACCCCCGAAGGTCTATCATAATTCCAAAAAGGAAAACCACAAGCATGATCTCAATCACAAAACACAAAGAAAAAGACTCAACTCAAACTAGGTATACAACTCAGAGTTTATGAATAATAATGGCTGGTCTTAAGCTATATCATTTTATTCCTTTAGGAAGTTTCCATAACTGAACCACGAAGAAGTTATTCCATTGTCGATCTGCACAGGGTTATATGTCATGAATCCATGAAGAGTTACTCTAAGGCTAGCCCTCATTGGGTCTCACACTGTTCATCCACACAGGGTCGCTAGAATGTTGATCCACATAGGGTCTTTATGATGCTGATCCACATAGGGTCGCTAGATGTTGATCCACACAGGGTCGTTATGATGTTTATGCATACAAGGTATCTATGATATTGATCCACATAGTTTCATTATGATTATAATCCATACAAGGTTTCTAGAAGATTATCCACACAGGGTCACTACTCAGATGCCAGCCAGCCACAGGATTCCCCGCCCTCGATGCACTTGAGTTCGTAGTATCTGCTCCTCTGGATATCTATCATGGCTCAACTACTATGAAGTTAAAAAATGAGTAACCCACAGTAAATTAATTTCTTAATGGTTCCCACTCATCAGACGACGCATCAACTGGATTCTCGGCCTGTGAGTTATTGGCATTTTAGTGTCGAGGGCCAGGTTGGATTCAGGTACGTTCTAACCTGGTCGTACTACAAATTTCTCCAAAACCCAAGTAGAGTATCTCAAAAGGACTTTATATATCCATGTATCTTAGTTCTATAGATGTTTCATCAAATGGACATTTGGTTTTTAAGATATGTCTTTTTAAGAGAAACTAGGCTTGAAAGGGGTCCAGGTCCGATCCGACCGGGTCCGACCGACCCGGCCCGACCCGGTATAGCCCGACCCGACCCGACCTAGTTTGGGTCTAACCCAGCCCAGATCAAACAAGATTGGGTCAGCCTAGTTGGGCTGGGTCGTGGAAGGCTTGGCCTGCTGGGCCGAGGACCTACCCGGCCCGCTCTGGCTGGGTTGGGTCATTGCGGCTCGACCTGCCGGTCGGCGCGACCCGCATGGGGATCACGTGGTATACCTCCCGAATGACTCAAAGGTCCATTTGGATCTTTGATTGGAAGTTCTAGGTGGTGCCACCTGGTTGTCTGTGGGACCCGCAGGGAGCAGGTCCCCTCCCTTTTGTCACGGATTTGAGGTTGTCTCCTACATCACTATGGCATGTCGCGCCTCCCACCTCCACACCCAGCCAAGAGTCAGCCGCTTGTCCATTCGTTGCAGCTTCAAATGGAACCACCCTCATCTGTGTCCAGTGATGTCGTGCCAGCAAATATTCTACGTGCCCTTGAGGGAGCTATGGTGGTCTGTTCCAGACGCTTCTACGGACCTCCCGAGATGCCTCCATTATTGTTTGCTTCCCGGTTTCCTCTTTCCATCGAGTTGGAAAATTTTTCCCCAGAAAAATAAAACATGAATAAAGAAGTGGAGGGTCCATCCTTATTCATTTGGAGCATGCCCTCTGCGTTATCATTATAAAAATGGAGATATTATTCAATTCATCAAAAATAACATTAAAAAAAATAAATCCTCTACCTCAGATTTTGATGGAGATGTCATGATGGTGGAAGGAGAATCCATGCTTAACGAAGCAGTCAGTGTTCGTCATTCCGGATTCGATTCCTCTGATGTTGTTTTCAAAGCTTTCGTTCCCTGGTAGAGGTCGCTACAAAACTTCATCAGAGGCTCCTCACCTTTGTGCCAAAATCCCACACCTGATCTTCTATTAAATAGATGGAGGATGAAAACGTTTTGCAAGACATTAATACGGTTCATTTATGAAACACATTTAATGTTACAACGTCGTGGTTACAAAACTAAAGAGTCTAGACATTAAATGGCTTGACAAGTCATTGGTCTCACCACCACCGCTCAATAATTATAGAAAAGAAATACGATAACTTTGTTATGTTTTTTTTTGTAATGTCAAAAAAATTTATTTTTGTCCTGACCTACTACAGTCTAAGTGAAGATTCTCTTAATCAAATATCGTCACTATGGATTCAACGGTGTCTTTGGATTTCAATTTCGAGCACCAGTTCAAAATTTAGAAAATTCCGCCATCAGATTTAGTAAACATACCTTAAAAAAAGTTAAAATTCTATTATGGGCACACCGTTCCTTGGAATCACGTGCCGTCAATTTTCATAAACTCTTAATATTACAAATTAATTTAAAAAAATACACGGAATTTCTAAGTCTTTATAATGCATTCATATATCACACGTTGTTGGTGAGAATTGTTTGAGGATCCAAGCCCAAACCTGTCTAGATCAACCGCACACACATCAATAATTTTCACAGACACTGATTATCGAATTCTGAGTGCTAGCATAGAGCTCTAATGATTCCTTCTATATCATGATGATCAACACAATCTTGTCCCTTTGATTTGTAAAGATGATCGAGGATCAAAATATTAGATGATATATTTCTTTCTCTTTGATGTAGAAAGAAGTAGGAGGTGTTCTCTATCCATTGGAATGAATTCCTTTTGAAAAAGATCTTATCCTCAACTTATATAGTGTGAGATAAAATACCTGTAATGGTTTACCTGACCCCTTTATATAAAAAACACACTATATATGGTATAACTTACACATTATGGCAAACTAACTATGTCATAATGTCATTTATCTTTTTATCACAAACTATTAATATATATTAAATATATTAAATGATAAAACTGATTCATTAACTCGACTTATAATTCCAAAAATATTAAACAAACCTTGAATATTAAGATAACATTAACCCATATAATATTATTCCGTGTATTTACTTAAATTTTGTTAATACCATTAATACATAAATTCAACCTAACTATTAAATTATTGAATAATAATGATTTTATATAAAGGTTAGTTATCATTAATACATCGAAAATTTTCATTCTCTATGGTGGGTCCTACCATATACTATACATCTATTCACCATAATAGAGGAAACACATGATTAAGATGTTGTATTTGACCCTCTAGGTCCTTATCTTAATATTAGTGGATACAATTCACACACACGGAGAGAACTCTAACAACCCCTGAAGTCCCCTAATGATATAAGGAATATTCATCTCAATGAAAAGAAGGCATAACTGTATATATAAAAATACAATATTCTATGTGTAATAATGGGTTTTTCATTATCTTATGTTGAGTGTCAAGATATTTGGTTGAATATATATATATACATTCTATATAAACTCTCTAATTATGTTAGAATTTAATTGAATATCTGAAACATGACTAAATAATTTTTTTAAATTAGTTGTTTTGTGTATTAGAAAGATATCAAAAATATATAACGGTGAATATGGTAATGTATTGGGGTGTCACACTTTATCAGTTATTTTTTGCTGACGCTGATAATGAATTCTCTTTTTCAGTGTTTTTTCCTAGTAATAATAACAGGCACATTTAATAGATGAAATTATATTTCATTAAAATATTATATTAAAATATAATTATATTTATATTGACATAAATATAATACATTTTTAAAATATGATTTAGATAAAGCTCAATACACATTTAAATTTAATATATAAGATATTTACTGAAAAAGGGGCTTATAAAATAATTAAAAAATAAGTCTAATTATTTATTTGATAATTTTTTTTATTAATAGTCATTTAATAAAAAAATTGATAGCATTAGAATTAAATGAATTAATGAATGGTCTTAGGTAAGTTCAAAACATGACTTGAACTTCAAATGGCCATAAATTTTAATCCGAGTGTCTAGTTAGACTCTACCACATATCGAATCAAAGACTACAAATAGATATATGACTTGGTGACTAAGGGAACCTTGACCACTTTTGTAGGCCATAATGGTTCATAAGGCCTCGAAAGCTGAGTTTTTTGTTGGGATACCCTATTTTTTTATATTAGATACTATTTCAACATTATTTAAGAGAGACTTCTTGTCCTTCTTCAGTAGGAAATAAATAAATTCCCATAGGTCACATTCATATAGATATTATGATTTTTAAATTTTATTATTTTTCATAATTCATTTTTATTTAAAAATAAATATATAAATATTTGTTTACAATTATATATAATAAATAAATTATATAAATACATATTTGAACATATTTAAATAAAAAATTATTTTCAAATATATAAACCAAATGGAAGTAAATATTTGTTATTAATTTTATTAATTTTAAAAGTATCCATATTATTGACCTTATGAAAATACATTAACATGTATATATATAAATATATAAGTGATTTTTATATATAAGAACTTCTGTGTCAATAAGAAAATATATATTTATATTCATATACTAATATATGTAAATAAATTCATATATATGTAAAAAAAAATTATATGTATGTTAGAAATATAAATGTGTATGTGTGTGAGTAAATATATATGTATGTGTATGTGTATCAATATTGTGTATATACATCATATATAAATGTATTTTTATAGATATATCATTATCATTAAATCTAGTATATAAATGTATTTAAAGTAAATATTTATAAATAAATTTTATGAAATTGATATCTAAATACACACTTACAAGTAAATATGCATAAATATACATGTATTTTTATAGACATATTAATATATACGTCATGTAAAAAATTTATATCTCAATATATAGTCATATTTTAAAAATTAATTTAAAAATAAATTTATAAATCACATGAAATTAATTACTAACCATATTATTTTGAAATAATATCTAACCATTTTTATACATTATAAAAATATATGAATATATATATACTTATAAAAATGTATATATAATGTTTATATATACATATGTGTGGGTTTTGATAAACACACACATATATATTTATATTTATATTCAAATATATATAAATAAATATTAATATATAATATATTTAAAAAAATATAAGTGTATATATATACCACACACTTATAAAAATATATGACTAAATAAAAATATCATAAAATATTAAGAAAATAAAGCATAATACAGTGGTAAAGGGCATCCAGTTATAAAAGGGAGGTAAATAGATCAAATCTTGGTGCATAAATATATTTGGGGGAGCATTATAGCATTGAGGAAGGGTTGGGGGAGTGCATGATGGATGTTTCGGAGTAGAAATCACTAAAAAGGGGGCTTCAAGAACTTACAACGGGGGCTAATAGTGGTGTGTAAAAATAATAAATGTTCATTCAACTTTTTTAACAGTGATAAAAAAGCCAAGATAATGGGGTCCTTTATCATTGAGTTTTTACTACTATTAAGGGAACACATTATCAGTTATAAAATTGTTCTTTTTAAATTCCCCCTTTATTAGTTCTACAAATGAACTGATAAATCCAACTATTATTAGAGCTAAAAAAATTTCTGATAAAGGGTTCCTTTAGGAGTTCTTCTTAACACTGATAAAGTCACCCTTTATCGACACCTTTTTTTTCACGGATAAGGTTTAGCTTTTAACATCATTTTTAATATCAACATTTCTTAAGGACCAATAAAACCATTTTTCTAGCATTATTAAAGGACTGATTTGATGTAGTGAATCACAAGATCATCAATATGGCAATTATTAGCATTGAGGATTAATTAATGTGAAATATATGAAATTACACAATCATCTAACATCCAAAACCGACCAAGTAACATCAAATTAGAATTTATATAAATAAGAAATCCACTCTTTCTCATTTTCATTCCTAATATAGGGGAATTAACAAATATTCTTTTCAATTCAAAAAAATCATCAAATTCAATTTTCTAGATTAATTTTACTCATTTCCTTATTAACATATCAATTGATATAGATAACCAAGAAATTTTTGAAATAAACTATCAGTATTAACCTGATAATCCATGAAAACATTGAATTTCAATGATATTTTTAGGCAATGGACACTTTTACACCATTTTAGTTTTAACATGATCAAAAACTATTTCATATTTAGAAAAAAAAAATTCCCAATTAATAAAACCTGGTGCCACCAAAATTCACATTTACTAAAATTTCTATACAACTTATTTTCTGTTAAATTATAAAAAAACAATCCATATGTGTTTCTCTAGTTCCTCATAACTTTTGGAATAAAACAAAACATCATCAATGAAAACCATAATAAATGATTCAAAATTATTATGAAAAAAATCTCTTCATAAGATCTATAAATATATTAGGTTCCTTCATAAACCCAAAAGGTATAACCCTAAACTCATAATTCTAAAACATAGTATAATGTACTATCCTTAGATTATCTTCCACATTCACCTTCAACTGGTGATTCTAAGACCTATGATCAATCTTTAAAAAATACTAAGAACCTTGGATCTAATCAATTAAGTCATCAATATAAGTAAACATATACATTTAATTGATAGTGAGGTTATTAAGTGATCTCTAATCAATGAAAAGTCTCATGAAACCCTCTTTGATTTTAGGAAATAAAATAAGTGAATTCCAAGATGATGTTCTAGGGATGTGAGACCCTTATCAAGAAAAAGGATTTTAGAGACCTTTCTATTTTCAAAATTTATTATTTCCATCTTCAGTTACTAACTTAATAAATTCATTAACAAATTTTACCAAAATATTTCAATTAAAATAGCTTACTAATGGATAGATATCTATTTTCTCATTACTTTTTTATCAGAATTATTTTTTTAATGTCATGATCCAAGTGAATGTGATTATCATTTTTATAAAACTTTGTGGATCCTATCATTTATTAATTAATATTTATTTTACCAAATTTAAATGATTTTTCGGGTTTACGGCCATATTTATTGGTTAAGTGTTTGTCCATTTCATTCTACCGAGACCATTTTCTAAATTTTGTTGTTATGAAGTATACAAGTCAAAGAAAACTCCATCTCCACTTTCTAATCACAAAAAAATAAGTTCTTTCATAACTTTTAAATTAATTATAGTAAAGTTCCCTTTGTAAAATTTGTTTCAAATGTGTATAAAATCTAAAATTTTACTCTCATTTTCTAGAAAAAAATCTGAGGTATAACTAAAGAGTATAGTAAAATTTTCTTCAAAAGAGTCCATTATGTCTTATTCCTTTTATTTCCACCCCAAAAATTGTCTTTTAATTTTAATTAGAAGAACCTTTTTAAAACACATCTTAAGAAAATGATATTTAAATATTTTCCGCATCATGGAATGAATTTCATCATTTTGTTTAGTGTTCATAATTATAGACTACTGTAAATTTCCTTTACCTTCAAAATGATAAATATAAATATTTACCTTTTGATGTTCTATGAATAAAAAAACTTCAAATATCTTCCCTAATACATTTATCTATCCTTCAAATTTCACTAGGCTTGTTGAAACCCCAAAATCAATACGGTGATATTTTTTGAAATGCTTCACCATAGATATGATCATGTAAATATAATTTGGCCACTCTATATCATGTGTTTCATCGTTAATATCCCATTTAAATTGAGTTAACACTACCATAAAATGCACTTTTCTAACCATTGTAGGTTTCTAATTAATAAGGTTACTATATCCTTGGTTTATTCATACTTTGGCTGCCCTATTTCCCCTAATGAAAATTATTCTAAATAGGCATTTATTAAATAATGAAACATGGACATATTTTAAAAATGTATATTTATAATATAAACATAAATATGAATCTATTAAGAGTGTATTTTAATATTCTATTAACCTCATAATGTATCCAAAAAATTGCAATGTTACCAACTATAATGACTCATAACATAATCATCCATTAATTACATGATTGATAAAAAAAGCTTTAAATTTCTTAAATTTCCATGATATTTTAAATTTATAGAGTTTTAGGTAATTAGGAAAAACATTACATAAAAATTTGGAAACTTTCACATGATGTAAAATTTCTCCACAAAACATGGATTTACGTTTACACCCATGTTTCAGTCAAGTCACTTTTTCTTTGTTTATAACAAATCTCTATAGTGAAAATCATGACTATCAAAAAAAATATACTCTTATTTATATACAATTAATTACATTTGAAAATGTGGGATGAAAAAAACATATAATTAAGGGTATAAATGTAAATAAGTCCCATTATTCTAATTCAAACATGAAAATCCATGAAAGTGTTTACAGTTTTCCGAATAAATTTTTGAAAACATAAATAAAACATCTACACATATTAAAAGTAACAATTTTTCAAAGACAAAATTTTAGGACCCATTATTAAGCATAGAAAAATAAGGAACGGTTCATGGGTCATGAGGGAACCCATGAAAACATTTCAAACCTTTTACCTATGAAAGATCGTAAACTTTCATCACAACATGAAATCAAACTATTTTCATGAAAAATGTTTTTTTAAAGAATAATAAAAGTATCTTGAAACATAAAATTCATAACTGATGTTCATTCATGTTTCATCCATGTCATAAATAACCATGTCCCAATTAAATCTATTGGAGAAACTAACCCAGTTATCTACCTCAAATTTCTTATTTTGAAGTCTAAATCATTTTCCATTGCATTGGAGATCTATATCAGAATAAACCTTCATCATGAGCAATATCAGTATCACCCATCATCGTGTATAATTAAAAAGTACCATATTAAAAAAATCTGAAACATTTTCACCACAAAACCCCATTCAAAACCATAAAAAACCCTCTTTCTATTTCCATTTAATCAAAAATAAAAATATCATTTTTCATTGATAACTCTTAAAAATTAAAAATTTCCAAAAGAGTAAGAATGGGATCTATTTTGAAAAAAAAATATTAACTTGTAGATGATTCATGATAACAAATAACATCTATGATGGTGGGAAAAAGTTATCAAGCCATATATGTTAAAAAAATACATTATTTGTGCACTTTATTAATGAATGAAAAAAATAACTCCTATAGAAAGAATTCAAAAGATTTAATTTTAATACATTATAAATAAAGTGATATAATAATTTAAAATTAACATTAAAATCCTTTTTATCATAAATATTTTAATTTTTAAATAATTAAAAGAACATGGGAACAAAGGAGAAAGAGTTTAAAAAATTTAGAATGATGTTTTCAGGAAAATCCACTTACCTTGAGTTCAGACCTATTTCATTCCTATACCATTATTAGAAATTAAATTATTTTATTTTTATAATTTCATAATAATAATTTTCATGTAATTTTATTTATCATTATTCCCATTTTCTTTGTTACCATGTTTTATTTAGTTACTAAAAGGGTTATGTTTAAGTTTGATGTTTTTGGGGATATTCTTTTTATAACATTGAAATAACCTTGATACATTGAATAATGTAAAAGATCATATGGTTAATTTATCTACAAAATCCTAATATTGTTATAATTGTTATATTTAAACCTTATATACACTTAAAAACCAACCACGTAAGGTGATCAAGGAAAATGAAACTTTTTTTATTAAGGAGATGGTAGTTTGTACATATAAAGGAATGGAATTTTCATATTTGTACTAGGTGTAAAAGAAAAAAAGTTGAAAATTTTTCACTTTCCTAGAATCTTAAATATGTTATATATGTCATATTTACTCATTCATTCCATCCTTATAACCATTCTTGTAAGGTTGAATGAAAAATTAATCATGTTACTTTTTAGAGGTGGTTATAATGTTCCAAAATTTCTGTATAATTTCATTAATTATATGGGATCATTACAAGACTGTGAAAATTGACGGCATGTGATTATGAGACCTTGAGTTCCTGGAATGATCTATCGAAAAAAAAAATTAATAGCGTGCAAGAAGAGTTTTTTTAAAAAACTGGAATAATCCTTAAAAGGGTGCCCGAATCAGAAATACATGGGAATTGTTGTGTTTAGGATGACAGGTTTACCCTAGGAATGACTTGTGTTTAGTCAGTTTAGGCCTCCGGTGAGAAAACCAAAAAAAGGAATAATCGTAAATAAAATTATTAATTAAAATTATTTTTTTAAGTGCTTACAACTCACTAATGTAGACTCGAATTAAAAATCTGAGACCATCGTTGAGCTCATGAGGGTATACATTCCTTAGACCGATCCTAACCTTTGTCGGCGCAAGCCAACAGTGAAAGTTTGTTTTTGGTCGTAAATAAAATAATTAAATAGGAATTATTTTATTGTTAAATTCTATAACTCTTAAATAGTAACTCGAATTAGAAATATGAGAGTACCCTTCATCTCATGAGGGTGTGTTCCCCATAGTTCAAGCCTAACCTCAGCCGACATAGGTCGAGGTTGATTTTTATTAATTTTTATTAATTTTTTTAAGATATGTTCTTTAAACATGCGGGCGGTTATTTCTATCTTTTGAACCGGTGCCCAGATTAAAAATATGAGGCCACTGTTGAATTTGCAGTGTCGAGAGTCATTTAGGGTAATCTTAACTTCAACCGACAAGTTTTGGATAAAAATTATCATTTTTGGGCTTTAAAAAAAATAATAAAATAACTCCCTGAGTTATTTTATCTCTTTTTGTAATTGTTGAGTGATGTGGTAGAGCCGTAGAGTTAATAGGTCATTCAATGAATTGACTCTTGGGTTGTGTAACCTCGATGTTGGTTATTTTAATATAACACTAAATGTGATTCATTAATGAACCTCATTAATGTTAGGCAACACGGTTGGTTCCCCATATCTATTTAAACAAAGTATGGGCATGGTTCTCGTGCACTCTCAAGAGGAACCTCTGAAGAAGTGTTGGCGATGACTTCCTCCAATGTAGAACGGAGCTATGACACCTTAAAGGATTTGAACCGGACAGCGACGAATGCCAATGAACATGCTTCGAACACGGTCATGTCTTCCTCATCTTCACCATCTAACAAAATTTTCTAGTTTGGAGGTTATGTGCTTGATTCCTCTCTTTTTTCCCCTCATTCTTGAATATTATGAAAAACAAGGATCAATCGTTCAACGGGTTGATACACGTTTCTTTCTTTAATGCAGGATGATAATGCAGGGTTTCTTTATGGGTGTTTTATTGCCTAAATAATCCTTCTCGTGTAATAACCCTAACATGGAGAGTGTTGGTCAGGCTGAACAGGGCCCAGACCCTCCGTCGATCTCGGTTTTGTGGCATTCCTCATGGGAGACTGAGAAATATGGCAGCCTGAGGGGCGTGTTGGTGTAGACGAGAAAGGAATCAGACCAATGGGGCTTCGTCAATGGCCTATGGACACATCACAGGAATGGAAATTCCAACTACCAGAGGAGGAGGCGGTCGGTTACCATCGGCCATGATAAGACTTCGGTGCCAGAAGGTGCCGTAACAGAAAAAGGGGTGGTAGGCATTTGCTAGCCGCATCAGAGTAGGGCAACACGCTGCGGTGGCACACCATAAAGGAAGGCCGCGGTGGAGGGTTGAACCACGGTCTATGGGTTTCATATTTGACTGGTCCATAGAGACAATCCAAGTGGTGTGGTTCCAACTAGCTTCGCTGCTTTGAAACCATACATACTTCTGTCAATTCGGGAGGGGAGAGGACCCCCCGTGCCCGGCCAGAGGGTCGGGCAGTTCTACGGCACGGCGGGTTGTGCCGCGCTGAGTAGGCCCGGCATGTGACCTAGCAGGCTAGACTAGATCCAGTGGTTTATACCAATCCCAGGTGAACCGGACCGAGCCCAGCCCCATTCATGTACGACTGGTCCGATCGGGTCGGACCAGACCCAGACCCTTTTTGGCCCAGTTATGCTTGAATGGGCATATCTACTAAACTAGACGTCTGTTTGAAGAACCGTCTATGGATTTGGAACCCTTAGGATGTGGAAATTCTTATGAGATACTCCACTTGAGTTTTTGAAAATGTTGTAGTATGGCCGGGTTGGATAGAATCTGAATCAAACTGGGCCCTCGGAACTAAAATGCCTATAACTTATAAACTGGGCGTCCGGTTGACACATCGTAAGTTGCATTGGAACCCTTATGAAATGGTGGTTTATTGGGTATGTTCTTCATGGGACTTAATTCTATTTGAAATATAATAGATCTCTTGATTATTGGATCTTACCAGAATCAAGCATGCTTTGTATAGGAATCCAGTGGCTGGCTCTGACATGAAGAATGAATAGTGATCACGTGTGGGTCCACATTGAGCGATCCTGTGTGGGTCAGCACTGAGTGATCCTTTGTGGGTCAGTACCCAATGATCCTATGTGGGTCAACACCAAGAGATCTGGTGTGGGTCATCACCGAGCGATCCTATGTGGGTCTACACTGAGCCATTATGTGTGGGTCAGAACCTAGGGATCCTATGTAGGTTATCACCTAGCGATGGTGTGTGGATCAGTACCTAGAGATCCTGTGTGGATTAGCACCAAGTGATCTTGTGTGGGTCAGCACCTAGCGATCCTATGTGGGTCACCAATGAGTGATCCTGTGTGGGTCAGCAGTAGATACTCTTGATAGAATAAGATGATCTAGCTTTATGACTAATCATCTATACTTCTGTACTTATGTTATAAGTTTTGTGAGATATATTTTTCTTTGTGCTTTGTGATTGAAATCATGCTTTGTTGTTTTACATTTGCGTAATTCTGAGAGACCTTCAGGGGTCTCAGGGTCCCTACTGAGTGTTGTTATACTCACCCCTTCTCAAGCTTCATCTGAACCTTATTGTGTCTTCTATAGACAACAGATAGCTTGAATGAGTCTTGAATAGTCATGGCAAGGCGGTTCTTGGAGGTGATTGACAGACGGTGCACAGAGGTGACCGATTGACGTGGAGATTTTCTGTGATGATTTGTACTTACCCTTCATGTAGGATCCTTGGAATAAAACATGAGGAGATTTTTCTCATTTTTTTTTTGTACCTACATTTTATTTGGTCTTGTATTCTTGCCCCTTTACTTTCATTATATACTTCTACACTCAGTGGTGGTTCTTAGTTGTGGTCGTACCATTCTTCATTCATTGTGTTTTTCTTGTGCACAGTGTGACCTGTCTGTGTGTGTATAGGTTTTGAGGAAATGCCTTCCCAATTTAGGGATATGCCTTTTAGGTTCTAGTTGCCAACCCCTGGCCTATGGAAGGTGTGCTTGTGGTAGTCACGACACGGGACCTCAGGGACGGGTCGTGAGAAAGTGGTATCAGAGGGGTTCGGTTCTACCCGAAGAACTAAGAGTCTATGTTTTCAATGGGTCAATAGTGTTAAGTATCTGGAGTTTGGATTTCAGTCCAGGGAGTCCAGTTTTGGTGTGGTGGATTACATATCCGTACAGCAAGACCCTGAATTCTATTTTCCAAATGGTACATGAAAACACTAATTGCTTGTGTTTTTTGAAATGTTTTTCTTTTGGTATCTTTTGAGTCAGCTCACAATGTATAACATATTTGTTGTGGTTAATATTGATTCACTTTTGAGATTCCTCTATGAAGATAGCCAGATAGGATTTCAATATGTGACCATGAGGATGGTCCAAAATGTGATGAGGATTCCGTACAAGGACTGATTCCCAAGATGGTACCTTTGGGCAGTGTTCCTGCGATACCATAGCATGTTGGTTAGTAGTTACTACTGGTGCTACCAGTATAGGACACATATTGGCTCAGTGCCTTACATGAGTTCCAGTGACAGATACCCCTCAGGTTCTGAGGCAAGCCTGACTCACAAGCCGCTAAGGAATGTCTTAAGGTGTTGACCGAGTTTCCATCTATCCAAGGCATCATTATATCATATGGTGGTTCTGAAAGTGAGCATTCAATGTGGCTTAGTAGGGTGATGTCAGGGTTTAGATTACCCTTATCTTATGATGAGGTGACTTTCTTCATGGACAAAGCTTAAAAACCTTCCTAAGAGAATGGGTTCTCTTTAAAAGAAAAGATAAGGGGTTTTTGTTCCAAAGAAATTCTATAGTTTTGATAGAAAAACATGTCGTTAATTCAGTATTCATCGAGGTGTACTGACCATTTCATGTACTTGATAAATATGATATGACCAATTCTTCAGGGATCAGCCCTTCGAGCGAGATGTGTTTAGGTACATATGAGCCAGTATGATTCCTCTGTGAATTCCTACTTTTATTAGGGTGCTAGAGGGAACCTTTGTGGTTTAAAATTATTTGCCTAAGTAGATACAACCAGTGAATGTCAATAGTGGGAAGGAAAAAAATCTACATCAATCTCAGAGACTTATACATGTAAAATGTTTCAGGAAGAGGAAGTGATAGGGATAGATGAATCTATAGGGTAGAAGATGTGGAAGGGGAGCTAATATAGTAGTAGGAGTAGGTGTACATTTTGACGTGTTATAACCACCACCCCAATGTGGTCCCCACCAAGATTAGGGAGCTGAAAGAAAAGGGAGAGGAGTAGCTTCATGCCGTCAAGGAGTGTGGCCCAAGGGCTCCATGAATGATTTGAGGTACGGTCTATGTCTACTACTAGCTGTCGTAACTAATAGACATAGGTAATAATCATTCCTTCTTATCAGGAATCTTGTTCAAGACCTATAACTTCTAGTTAAATCGTTGACTTGACCCTTACGTCTAGATACACCTGTGAGAGGAGACTTGATAATCACACTTATGCCAAAGGTGTGATCTAACCCACGAGGTGAGAGTTTTTGTTGGAACCTCTTGGTGGCAGCGTCGAGGCCTTACTATGTTAGTTTGGGTATGAACTATTCATCAACAATTCATTATCAAATTGACAATTTTTTTACAAAAAAGAATTTGGTATATCTACATCATTGGAATGAGGTTTTCCATGGTCGGCGAAAGAGGAATCCCAGGCAGCACGGGATAATCTCATGCATAGGAGGGTGAAGCCGATCACTCTTGAGTCGGCCATCCTTACCCCTAAGGAATAAAGAGTTCTGAGTTTTCAGTTCCCAACAGTAGTGTCAGAGTGCGTAAACATCCTTTCTAAAGTTGTTTCCAGGATTAACTCCCCATGGTGAGAGAGAATTATGCATTAGCTTTTACTTAGGGATGGCACTGATATCTACAACTACATATTGATTGGATCCCACAGAGCTCTGGGAGCTGGGAGTATTTTTGGGAGACTTGTAGAGGAAGATATTAGTAAGAACCAGTGTTTGAGGTTATGTGTCGATTACCGATACTTTAATCAAGTAGTTTTGGAGAATGAGTACCCACAAACAGATGGTCGATGGAACACCAATCTGTTAAAAGGGTTAGTCTTTTTCATTTTTGGAAAGGTTCCCATAGGATTTTCAGCATTTGAGATAACAGATATGGTTGGAGTTCCAGCAGGACTGTGACTTTGAGATAGTCAATACTCCTGGGAAGGGGGGCGTGGTGAAAGACGCGCTTAGTAGTAGGTATGGTCTCCAGTTGTTGAGTGAGGTCATAGAGCAACTAGTCATGTTGCAGATATCCTTAGTGGATACTGATTGAGTATCTTACCTTCATCCTATGACTATCCCTCCCCAACTCCTTCAGCGAGTTTGGGAGGCACAGCTAGGGGATGCAGACAGAGAGACCTGACATGTTTAAATATCCTCATAACAGGCTTGTAAAGGATTTTCTAAAGGTGGGGAGCACATCATCCTTTTTAGAGGTTTCCCCATGGTACCAATTAAGCTATGAGAGGAGGTTATTAAGTGATTTCCACATATCCCCTTTGACGGTACATCCAGGTGTGTAAAAGATGTACCAGGACCTCCGACCTCAGTACTAGTGGCTAGGGATGAAGAAAGTGGGGGAAGAGTTTATATCATGATGACTCACTTATTATAAAGTGAAAGCTGAGCATCATGTTCCATCACACTTGAGCACATATTTTTAGCCCCATACTGATGGTCAGATAGGGCGGACCATATATACCATGGAGGACATGCTTTGTGTTAGTGTCCTGGATTTTTTTATTTTTGGGAGGATCACCTACCACTGGTTATTTCACATACAACAATAGTTTTCACTCCACAATCAGCATGGTATCATTTTAGGCCTTGTATGGGAGACCATGTAGATCACCTCTATGCTAGATAGACCTTGGGGATTCAGTACGTATGGATCCAGAGTAGGTACGGGCTACCACTAAGAATGTTTAGATAATACAGGAGAGGATGAAGACTACACAGAGCAGGTAGAAGTCTTATGCCGATATTAGATGAAGAACCATAGAGTTCGAGGAGGGATACCATGTCTTCCTAAGGGTCTCACCCCGACAAGGATTATAGAGATTCGGTCAGGGTGACAAGATATCTCTGAGGTTCATCATACCTTTCTAGATTCTCGGCATAGTTGAGAAGGTGGTGTACCACCTAGATCTTCCCCCACAGATGCACCGAGTGCATAATGTTATCCATGCGTCATCGTTGAGAAGACGTGTACATGATCCATCACACGTTATCGACTAGGAAGAGTATGACTTTGATGATGGGGAGACTTTTACGAAGTTCTCGGTGGAGATAGAGGATCAACAGGACTGAGTCCTTCATGGATAGTCAATCCCTCTAGTGTGAGTTAAGCAGAAATATGGGAACCTCCAGTAGAGCACCTTGTATCAAGAGGCTTATATTTGTTCTCATTACCCTCATTTGTTTGATTTTCTTTTGTTTTGGAATTTGGGGATGTAAATCCCTATGGTGGGGAGAATGTAATGTCCGAAAATTTCTATATAATTTTTTTAAATTATATGGGATTATTATGAGACTGCAAAAAATTACAGAATGTTATTTCGAGTCCTAGAGTGGTCAGAAGGATCCATTGAATAAAAATGAAGCTTTAAATAGTGTGTGTGAGCAATTTTTATGAAAAAGAGGAATAACTCTTAAATGGGTTCTTGGATCATAAATCTGAGGGCATAATTGCATTCAGGATGGCAGGTTTACCCTAGGGGTGACTTAAGTTTAGTCAGCACAGACCTCCAGTAAGAAAACCCAAAATATGGCTTAAGTATAAAATAAATAAGTAAATAAAATTATTTTATTTTTCAAATGCTTATAACTCACGAATTCTGACTTGGATTGAAAATATGAGACCACCGTTGAGCTTGTGAGGGTATTCTTTCTTTAGGTAGATCCTAACCTTGGCCGGCGTGTTCCAATAGTAGAAGTTTTCTTTTGGTTATAAATAAAATAATTATGTAGAAATTATTTTATTGTTAAATTCATTAACTCCTAAATGGTAACTTGGATTTGAAATCCAAGAGTACCATTGAGCTTGTGAGGGTGTGTTCCCTTTAGGTCGATCCAAACCTTGACCAGCGTGGGCCGAGGGTGACTATTAATAATTTTTTGATCTTTTTTATGGTATGCTCAATAAACGTGCGGGTGGCAATTTCTATCTTTGGAACTGGTGCCAAGATTAATAATCTGAGGCCACCGATGAATTCCCAGTGTCAGGATTCACTTAGGAAAGGCTTAACATCGACCAAAAAGGGTTGAATGAAAAAGATAATTCTTTGAATTTACAAAAAAAAAAATAAAATAACTCAATGTGTTATTTTATCTCTTTTTGTAACCGTTGAGCGATGTGGAAGAACTGTGGAGTTAATATGTCATTCAATGACTTGACCACTGTGTTGCGTAACCTTGAGGTTGGTTGTTTTAATGCAACAAAAAACATGGTTCGTTAATGAACCACTTTAATTTTATGAATTGCAGTTGGTTCCTCACATCTTTTTAAACCAATCATGGTCAATGTTCTTGTTCTTGTGCATTATTGAGAGGAACTTCTAACAATGTTCCGAATATTTCTTCCTCTAATGTAGAAAGAATCTTCGAATTCTTAGGGGAATCGAACTAGATAGTGACAAATGCTAATGAACACACTTCGAACGCAGTCCCGTCTTCCAAATCTGCACTGTCTACCAACATTTTCAAGGCAGGGGTTATCTGCTTAATTCCTCTTTGTTTCCCTATTCATAAATATTATAAAAAAACACGGATCAATTGTCCAATGTTTTGATCCGTGTTTCGTTATTTTATGCGGGATGATAATGCGGGGTTTTTTTATTTGTGTTTTTATAATTAAATAACCATTCCCATGTTATAGTGATATCATGGAGGGCACGAGTTGAACTGAACAAGTCTCGGACCCTTCTTAGATCTCGAGTCGGTGGCGTTATTCATTGGAGACCAATAAATATGGTGGAAAGGTGAAACATCGGGCCGCATGGTGTAGGCGCCGTACCGAGAGGCCAGTATGTGCATTTAGGAAAGGAATTGGACCACCAAAGCTTCACTGGGGGCCCGCGGAAGCATCATTGGCATAGGGACACTAGAAACTGGAGGTGGCGAAGGCTGGCTTCCACCATCCGCGAGAATGTGGTGGTGCCCGAAGGCTCTATGACAGACAAAGGGGCGGCCAACAAGGGTCAGCACCTAGCAATTCTGTATGGGTCAGCACTTAGCAATCTGGTGTGGGTCAGCACCGACTGAACCTCTGTGGGTTAGAACCTAGTGATCCTGTGTGGGTCAGCACCGAGCGATCCTGTGTGGGTTAGCAGCAGAGCCTCCTGAATGAATAAGATGATCTAGATTTATGAATAGTCACTTATACTTATGTACTTAAGTTATACGTAGAGTGAGAGGTATTTTTCTTTATACTTTTTGATTGAGATCATTCTTTGTGGTTTTTCCTTTTTGGAATCATGAGATACCTACGGGTGTCTCAGGGTCCCCACTGAGTATTATTATACTCACCCCTGCACGGGCTTTTCCTGCACCTTTTTGTGTCTTGTGCAGATGACGGACAGCCT
Source organism: Viscum album (assembly GCA_963277665.1). Lineage (NCBI taxonomy): Eukaryota > Viridiplantae > Streptophyta > Magnoliopsida > Santalales > Viscaceae > Viscum > Viscum album. The sequence continues at coordinate 1,106,794,435 of OY728126.1, forward strand.
GACTGAGTCTTGAGGATTCAAGGCTAGACGGTTCTCAGAGGTGATTGACAGATGGTGCAAAGAGGTTACCGGTTGATGTGGAGCTCCACAATGATGATTTGCACCTACCCTTCATATAGCATCATTAGAAGCTGACTTCATGAGCTATTTTTCCTTTTTGTTTTACTTCCATTTCAGTTGAGCTTGTATTCTCGACCCATTACTTTCAGTACATACTATTACACTAAGTGGTGGTTTTTAGTTGTGGTTTTACCATTCTTCTTATGTTGTGTTTTTCTTGTGCGCAATGTGACATTTCAATGTGTGTATAGGTTTTAAAGAAATTCCTTCTTGTTTTAGGGATATATATTTCTAGTGCTAGTCTCCAACCCCTGGCTTATGGAAGGTGGTCTTGGGAAAGTCACGAAACAGTCCCTAGGGGATGGGTCCTGTCACGACCCGTCCCCCGGGGCAAGTTCCATTACTACCCCAATCCTGCCTTCCATAGGCGAGGGGCTGGCGACTAGCACAGAAATGTGTAATCCCTACAACTGGGAATACATTTCCTTTATAACCTATAAACACACATAACCAATCACACAACAAGATACGAACAACAAGTAAACTATAAAAAAAAGAGTGCTGAAAGTAAAAGGGTCCGGAAATACAATCCCAACAGTAAAGGTACATGTAATATTGAAATACAATACAACTGAAGAAAAAGGAAAGCAGTTGTTGGGTAATCCTCCGATCTTCCTACCTGAAGGGTAGGAACAGACCGTCTCCTCAGTACTCCACGTTTTCATGTCTCCTCTGTGTTCTGACTCATTGTATGGTCCATCTCTGGGCACTGTCCAGCCCTGGTACCCTTAGCCTTGATCAGCACTTTATATCGTCTACACCAAACACAATGAGGTCTGGGTATTTCCGTTGCAGGGGTGAGTATAATGATACTTAGTAGGGACCTCAAGACCCTCAAGGTCTCACAAAATTTACAAAGGATAAACCAAAAATCAAGTAAACCAGTGACAACCCTACTTAGGTATATGCCCATACATATACCTAAGTTATCAAGTAAACCCATCTCAATCATGAGGAATCACTGGGTCCAACCCAAAATCCCAAATCTCACCTGTTCCACAAAGGAAGGAATACCACGAAGGTGAGTACCATACAGGTACATCACACAGAAGAATACCACCAAGGTATTACCACGAAGGGAAGTACCACATGGGTATGAACTTAGCTCACACCAGGATTTATTCTAGGGGTAGTAACAAGTAACATCTCCAGTCACATCATTGAACACCTCATCTGCTGGAGAACTCCTCCTCTATCGAGTACAGTGGGTCTGTCGCGTCACACAGAGGTGCTTTCCACTAACCTTGGACTGGTGAGGTACTACTCTTGTCGAATACTGTGGGTCTTCTACATCACCAAGGTGCTCCCCTTTAACGGCCCAGACCCTCCTGGTCCAGTACTTTGCCAAAACATGGTTCCATCAAATGGTTCCACCAAAATGGTGGCACCGGTCATAGTCTCACACCAAAATGGTGGAACCGGGAGGGGGACACCGTGATGGTGGCACCATGAGGGTGCACCATGACTGTGGCACTGTGATGGTGGCACCGTGACAGTGGCACCGTGTCCTCATAGAGGGTCTTCGTTCTTTATCCAACTTTCGACATTTTCCGCTCCTGCAACGTATATTTTGATGTAAAAATGATTTAATACCCCATTTCAAAGCCATATAAAACCCATAAATAATATCTAAAATCCCCCAAGAGTCGGGTATCCCTTAACTTACTAAAACGCGTGGCTTTTCCATGGTGTCACACACTTTCCCCATACCTTCTAGTTCTGCCCCTGTTGCACGTTTTTCCTCCGATTAAAAGAAACGGTTTAATGCCTAGCCATTATGGCCACCATCCTAATGGGAATAAATAAATAAGGATTAATCCCATCGTGTGTAACCTCCCAGCTGCATGGGAAACCATGATCCGACTTTAAAACGGTTCAAAATTCCTTATCCCATAATAATAGGATCTCATCTTTATATCACGGTAGAATTTCATCCTTATCCTTCTTGGCTATATTTCTTTCTTCTACCAGGGTGCGCTTAGAGTCCCTCCTTCTCGAGTCTTGTGGTGCGCCTGTGCTGGAGTTTTTCTACTCATCCTTCAATTCCCCGAAGTTCCTCCCCTACAAGCCGCTCAACCTCAGTTCTTGGCACGTGGAGAAAGACGTTGATCCTTGATCAATCCAGGTAGGGTTTTCCTTCATCTCTCTCTACTATTTATCATACGATGAGGGTATGCTATTGTTTCTATGGGATAGATGAAACCAAACATTAGTGAAGATAAAAAATGGACTTTTAAAGAATGAAGGGGGGTGTGATCGATGTTTCTGTTGTATTTACTTACCCTTGATTATTTATTTTGTGAATTTTGCGGGCCTATGCCCACTGAAAATCATGATCGTTGATGGCCTTTCATTGTGAATTAATGAACCTCTATCTTCTATGATGATTGAATGGCTCCAACATGGAAATTTGGTTAATCACGAAAACTCAGTTGATTGAATGAATGTCCAGTAAACAACAATCCTTGTGTTATCACCCCAGTTAACCAAACAGAAAAAATAAAACTTAGTGAATGATGTACTTGAGTCTGGAAACTTACCTGCTCTATCTTGGCGGCATGTTTGTTTTTTTTGATCGATGCTTATGGGGTGATGTGGATGGGGATGGGACCCTCTGTTGCTATAATGTTGTTGGTTGTGGATCTGAGGCCATGTGGGGCTATATCATGGGCCTTGGTTTGGATCCAGTACTTTGAGGGATCTCATAGATCATTTTGTTGTAACTGTACAAGAGGACCAGGTGTGAATGCTTAAGTGTTGTTTGGATATTTTTCTTTCCCAGCTTGTGGTTATGCCTGTTAGTTGCCCATTATTGCATAATTTATTTAAATGTAGTAACCTCAACATGAAAACAAGAAAGAGTTAAATGGAGAATTGGTTTTGGGAGTGAGTTGCGACTTGGTTCTGAGTATTGTTCCTTTCTTTTATGAATGAATAGTAATTAGGGTGTTTGTTCTTAGGATGGTTTGGGAACCCCTAGGTTGGGATGAGTGCTTTTTACCTATACATATAATTATAGTTTTTATGTTTCTTATTCATACCCCATCCATGTTGAGCACTTCGTGCCAAACACCCCCATTTCATGGGGGAGGCTGTTTTTCCCAACACTCCTATGAGTAGCTGGTTATTTGCTCCTTTTCTCCTCACTTTCCCGAATATCCCAAGATTCATCGGGTAGGTTGTGATGGCCTGAGGTCCAATATAACCCAAGGTTCTTCGGTTAGGGTATTTATGGTGGTTGGCCTAAGTGTGTGCGGGCAGGTTGATTCCTAAGTGTCTTCGGGATGAGGCCTAGGTGTCTTCGGGCATGACAGTAGTTGTTCTGGCCTTCGTGTTTGCGGGTGTGGTTAAGAATGGTTGTTTTGGCCCAGGTGTTTTCGGGCGGGATGTGTGGTTGTGGTGTGTTCGGGCGGGTTGTGGCAGTGGGACTGCAGTGAGAATAGAGGTAGAGGTTTGATGCGTAAGATGTCTTCAATAACTAGTGGGGAAGTGGCGCGGGGTACCCAAACATCGATATGTTATGACTATTATGTTTCTTGAATTGCGTTATTTGGGGAGTGTGCCTTGGTAAGGCTTGGGTGGGCAGTTTTCCTTGCTAGGTGTTTTTGGGTTATCTTCTTTCTCCTGGGGCATTAGAATGCCTCCCCACTTGTGCACGATAGATTTTGGTTTTCTTTAATGAGAATAATTTTATGCTCACCCTACATATATAAAAATGATTTTAGGTTTCTAGGAGGGCTTCAGGGATCATGCATGGTTGTACTAGTTCAGACTTTGGGATAGTTGTTGTTGCTGTTTTTATTTCTTTCTTTTGGTACTTCCTTTTGGTGTTTTCTTTTAATTTTGTATCATGTACTTTTGGTACATGCATATGAGAATGGTTTGTTTTGTCTTTACTTGTACTTCCACCTTTGGTTTTTTTGGGAATTACTATCTCATCTCTCGATCCTATTAGATAAAAAGGGTAATGCCTTCCATCTTATGTGTCATTGTATACCCTTGGTGCTAGTCGCCACTCTGGAAACTATTGAAGGCCGATCTCAGGGTTCATTATCTCTCCTCCAACTTGAAGAAGGAAGGGTCTGGTAACCTATTGTACCTTCTCTCATCTTTGTGGAGGTGGGTCATGACAGAATGGTATTAGAGTCAGGTTGAGATATAGGATGGAGATTGGGGTTTCGCACAGTTAGGGTTGCATGGGATGGTAGGGAAATAGTGTTAGGCAATCATGGTGCATGAAATAGGTCAAGGAATACTAGCTAGGACATGGGATTTTAGGGCCCCCCATGATCCGATGTAAGGACTTCGGGCCAACCGAACGACCAAGTGAGGATACGCTGATTGCCGAGTAGAGACCCTAAAAAAGGTGCATGCATCATAATGAATTTTTTTCTTGTGCTTCATGGGTATTTTGGGGATTTAAAATGAATAAGAAGTCTATGAAAATTTAAAAGCAATCTTCTACACTACTTGGGCTTAGGCATTCCTTGTTTACTTTGCAGCTATGGAACTTGGATGGCGAACAAGGGTAGTGCAGGCGATCGAGGCCCAGGAGGTTGATTTGGCTGATTGATAGAGGGCTGACTGAGAGGAGGAGGATGATCAATGGAAGAGGACGCTTTGTGCCTTTCAACGGCAGACCCTCGGGAAGTACAATGTCAGCATCTCTAGAGTAGAGATAGAGAGCTAGCTAGAGGAGCATGTGATAGCTTTCAGCTTGATACGGGCTCCGGAGGAATACTGGGTTCCTCTGGCTATAATCTAGATGCGAGGAGCAGTGCGTCAGTAGTAGATGCTTTATCTTGGGGAGAAGAGGGAGGCTGAGGTGACGTGGACTGACTTCATGAAGGAGTTCTGAGTGGAATTACTCTCTTCCACGATGAAGGCTGAGAAGAGGCAGGAACTAATATCCCTCTACTATGGGAGTATGTCAATGTGGGAGTTGGGGATCAAGTTTAAGGATCTCCTTCGCTTCAGTTCGGACCTTTTTAGGGATGATGAGTCTCTGGCGAGACGTTTAGAGGAGTCACTCCGACCTCCCCTTCAGTATTTGGTTACCCCTTTCACCCTACCAATATACTTGGAGGTCCAGAAAAAGGCTGAAGTGGTGGAAATGATTCACATGATGGGAGGTGTATCGCGAGAGGGAATCCAGTTGGGTTCGTCGAAGGGTAAGGCCGTCAGCAGCAGGCCTCCAGCATCAGGGCCCTCTAGGTTTCGACTAGTAGAGAGCAGGGCTCAGCAGTTCCAGTTTCGATCTCTTGGTCCTCACCCTTTCCTTTTGGTCCCAGGACCAAGATGCTTCATTTGTGGCAGTCGTGGGAACCTTTAGAACCAGTGTTCTAACCGTGTGTAGTATGGTGGGAGTGGGCTGATGCAGCACCAACCTCAGCAGCAGCAAGGATAGCGAGCTCCCACTCTTCCAAGGGAAGATGTCGAGGGGGGGGCCAACCCCAGGGTGCTCTTTAGGGACCTCAACCAGGGCACAGTCGGGGAGGCAGCTGATAGCTGAGGGGTAGGGGAGCTGGGTGTGGGCAGTTACACGCCGCAGAAACAGCAGCTCTAGTAGGACTGGAAGTCATTCGTGGTACGATCAGCTTGTTTATTACTCTTTCCTATTCCTTGTTCGATACAGAAGATTCTCACTCCTTTGTTATGCCCAGTCTGGCCCGTTCTCTAGGTCTAGACACTAAGAGACTTCCAGTGCCCTTGGTGTTGAGTACACCAGTCGGAGGTCAGACCAACGTGTTTTATGTTTGTCGATGGTGTAAACTGATGATAGGGACACATCAGTCAATCAGGGATCTTCTAATGTTGCATATACATCTATATGATGTCATCCTAGGCATTGACTGACTATTCTCTATATGTTCCGTTGTTGAATACTTCCGAGGAAGTATCATTTTTTTAGACTTAGGTGGTCGATGTGTGACTTTCATCAGCGAGCAGGGTTACCAGGAAGGTAACCGATGAGTAGAGCCCCTCTTTTCCTCGTTATCTAAACTCTCAGTGGAGTCAGTGGATACAGATATGGTGGAAGTCATGGGGATCCTCAATGAATTCATGGATGTCTTCCCTGAAGAGGTGGAAACTCTACCCCCTTGATGTGATGTTGAGTTCAGGATAGACTTTCAACCTGGTGCTCGTCCGATTTCGATGGATCCTTACCGGATGGTTCCTTCTGAGTTGCGGGAGTAGTGGATTCAGATGGACGATCTGGTGAAGAAAGGATTTGTTCGACCAAGTATGTCACCATGGGGGGGCTTCAGTCTTATTCATAAAGAAGGCAGATGGTGGTCTCATGCTGTTCATAGACTACCTGAGACTGAACCAGGTAACAGTCAAGAACCATTACCCTCTCCCGTGAATAGACGGCCTTTTCGACCAGTTAAAAGGGGCAGGATGGTTCTCCAACATTGACCTACAGTCGGGATATCACCAGCGGAGGGTGAAGGAGGGTGACATCTCGAATACTGCCTTCAGGTGCAGATATGGGCACTTTGAGTTTGTGATCATGTTGTTCAGCGTTGCGAACACTCCATCTATGTTCATGGGGCTCATGAACTCTATTTTCCAGGAATACTTGGACCAGTTCAAATTCGTGTTTATCGAAAACATCCTAATGTACTCAAAGATCGAGGAGGATCACGCCAAACATCTGAGAATGGTTTTGAAGGTCCTCTGATAGCACCAACATTATGGAAAATTGTCCAAATACAAGTTCTAGACTCAAGAAGTGCACTTCCTTGGACACGTGGTGTCTGAGCAGGGAATAGCGGTGGACCCATCGAAGGTCGAGGTGGTTGTTTCTTGGGTGGAACCCAAGAACGTGGAAGAAGATCTTAGTTTCCTAGGTTTGGCAGGTTACTACTGAAGGTTTGTGCCCAACTTCTCCCGATTTGCGGCACCTTTGATAGCCCTGACCAAGAAGGTTCAGGCTTTCATATGGAATGGGCAGTGCAAGGTAGCCTTCAGCTATCTGTAGTGGAAGTTGGTTTGTTCCCCAGTGATGAGGTTTCCAAAAAAGGGGTTGTGTATGAGGTGTTATGTGATGCTTCAGTAAAAGGCATTGGGTGTGTGCTGATTCAACAGAAAGGGGTGATCTCTTATGGGTCTAGGTATTTTACCCAACAGGACCTGAACATGCAACAATGAAGGTGGGTGGAGTTCCTCCAGGACTACAACTTTGCGATCTCTTACACTAAAGGTATAGGGAATGTTGTGGCCGATGCCTTGAGCAAGAAGTAACGGAGGGAAGCTGTCCAGAATTCTGTGGATGCTTGGAAGGAAATGTAAGAGTAGGCTTCCCTACACCTGGATGGAAGGGAAGATGGTGGTAGAGGTTTCCTATTTCAAATGACAGTGCGGTCCTCTCTATTTTGGATGGTGGAGGAGTCTTAGTGTGGAGACATAGAGAGTGAAGGGATGCACGATCAGGCTAACCAAGACAATGCTCCAGAAGTATGGTCAGAGGATGTCAGAATAAGATTCTTTTCCAAGGGAAGTTTTTTCCCAGAGATGATGCACGAGAGAGTTCTTGGTGTGTTCAACAACTCACCCCTGGCAGTACACCCAGGAGCTTCAAAAATGTATCGGGGCTTGAGATGTCAGTTCTAGTGGCCCGGGGTGAAGCAGGCGGTGGAAGAGTTCGTAGAAAAGTACCTCGTGTGTCAGTAGTTGAAGGTTGAACACCACATCCCAAGGGGTCTGTTACAACCTTTAGATGTCCCTGAGTGGAAGTGGGACAACATCTCGGTGGATTTCTTCACAGGACTACCCAGAGTTCAAGGGGGTTTTGATGCTATCTGGGTAGTGGTGGATCGACTGATGAAATTGGCCCACTTCCTGGAAATCAAGGAGTCAAGTACGGTGGATGCCCTAGCACAGAGGTACGTGGATGAGGTGGTGCAGTTTCACAGAGTCCCGATATCCATAGTCTCCGACCGGGATACCCGGTTTACCTTGCGGGTCTGGAAACGATTGCTACATCCTTTTGGCACCTGGCTATGCCTCAGCACTGCCTTCCCACCCCAGACAGATGGACAGATAGAGTGCACCATCCAAACTTTGGAGTATATGATACGAGCATGTGTTTTGGACCTTGGAGGATCATGGGTACGACACTTGCCTCTTGAAGAGTTTTCTTACAACAACAGCTATCACTCTACCATTGGCATAACTCCCTTTGAAGATTTGTATGGAAGGCCATGTCGCTCACCTGTATATTGGATAGAGGTTGGGGAAGTATGTTTTTTGGCCCAGAGATGGTTCCGAACACGACAGAGAAGGTTCAGCTTATACGGGAGAGGATGAAGGAAACTCAAGACTGGCAGAAGTCATATTCCGATTATAGGAGGAGACCCTTAGAGTTCTATGTCAGGGACCATGTATTCTTGAAGGTCTCCCCTTGGCGTGGGAAATGGTGGTTCGACAGGGGGAGTAAGATTTCTCCTAGGTTCACCAGACCATTCGAAGTGATGCGGCGGGTCGGTGAAGTAGCTTATCAGCTAGTGCGACCACCACCGCTACTGAGAATACACAATGTCTTCTATGTGTCTCAGCTCCGATGGTATCTACACAGTGACTCACACATCCTCGACTGGGGAAAGATAGATATCGAGGCTGATACAATGATTGTAGAAAGACCGGTGAGGATTAAGGATCCCGAGAAAAAGATGCTCCATGGACAAACCATCCGTTTGGTTTGTGTATTATGGTGGCATGGTGGGATCGAAGAGAGTACCTAAGAGTAGGAGACACAGATGCGTGCCCAGTACCCAGAGCTGTTTTGAGTTCTGTTCTGTTTTGTTTTATATGCTTTTTCATGATGAAGTGTTTTTTACCTCGTTAGTTATGGAATGTGTTATTTTCCCTATTCTCTAATTTTGTGTGAAGAGTCCTGAATATGGGGAGGGGATGACCCGATCCCTAATCAAGATGCATTAAGGTGGATGTGATTAAACCAGTGTGGGCGAGTCAGTTCCGCCCAAAGAGGATAGTATCTTGACATGGAGGGAGAAAACTCCCTAATCCAAATGAATGGACAGTTTGACCCTTGAATGTTTCTGTGCTTACTTGGGGGAAGAGGAGTGGTAGTGTATCCATAGTTGTTCAGAATATGGATGAGGTTTACTCCTGATAGGTATCTTTCAAGGTGGTTGTTCGGACAACCCCACTTTTCTCTTGGTTTAGTTTTGATTCTCAAGGAAAAGAATGGTTTGAGAGGTATCTGATATAATTGCTCAGACCCTCCTGGTCTAGTACTTTTCCGAAACAGGGTTCCATCAAATGGTTCCACCAAAACGGTGGCACCGGTCCCGGTCTCACACTGAAACGGTGGCACTGTGAGGGTGACACCGTCACGGTCGCACCGTGAGGGTGACACCGTGAGGGTGGAAGCATGACGGTGGCACCGTGAGGGTTCCACTGTGACGGTGGAACCGTGAGGGTGACACTATGATAGTGGCACCATGACGGCGGCATCATTTCCTCACTGAGGTTCTTTGTTCTTTTTCTAACTTTCGACTTTTTCCGCTCCTGCAACGTATCCTTTGATGTAAAAAATGATTTAATACCCCCTTTCAAAGCCATTTAAAGCCCATAAATAATATCTAAAATCCACCATGAGTCGGGCGAACCTTAACTTACCAAAACGCGTGGATTTTCCATGGTGTCACACCCTTTCCCAGTACCATCTCATTCTGCCCCTATTGCACGTTTTTCCTCTAATTAAAAGAAACGGTTTAACACACAGCCATTATGGCCACCACCCCAATGGGAATAATTAAATAAGGATTAATCCAATCATGTGTAACCTTTAAACCACATGAAAAACCACGATCCGACTTTAAAGTGGTTCAAAATTCCTTATCCCATAACAATAGGATCTCATCTTTATATCACGCTAGAATTTCTTCCTTCACCTTCTTAGATGGATTTATTTCTTCTCCCTGGGTGCACTTGGAATCCCTCCTTCCTAAGGCTTGTCATGCGCCTGTGCTGGAGTTTTTCTACTCATCCTTGGATTCCCTAGAGTTCCTCCACGGCAAGCCGCGGAACCTCAGTTCTTGGCATGTGGAGAAAGACGTCGATCCTTGATCAATCCCGGTAGGGTTTTCCTTCGTCTCTCTTTATTGTTTATCATGTGGGGAGGGTATTCTATTTTTTCTACGGGATGGATGTAACCAAACATTAATGAAGATAACAAATGGACTTTTAAAGAATTAATGGGGTGATCTATATTTATGCTTTATTTCCTTACCCTTGATTATATATGTTGTGAATTGTGCGGGTCTATGCCCACTAAAAATCATGGCCGTTGGTGGTCTTTCATTGTGAATTAATGAACATCCATCTTTTATGATGATTGAATGGCTCCAACATGGGAATTTGGTTAATCACGTAAACTCGGCCGATTAAATAAATGTCCAGTTAACAACAATCCTTGTGTGATCACCCTGGTTAACTAAACAGAAAGAAGAAAACTTAGTGAATGATGTACTTGAGTCTGGAAACTTCCTTGCTCTATCTTGGAGGAATGTCTGTTTTTTCTGCTCGATGCTTATGGGGTGATGTGGATGAGGATGGGATCCTCTGTTGCTATACGGTTTTTGGTTGTGGATCTGAGGCCATGTGGGGCTATATCTTGGGGCTTGGTTTGGTTCCAGTACTTTGAGGGATCTCACAGATCCCTTTGTCATAACTTTACAAGAGGATCGGTTGTGAATTCTTAAGTGATGTTTGGCTATTTTTCTTTCCCAGCTTGTGGTTATGCCTGTTAGTTTCCCAATAGAGCAGAATTTATTTAAATGTAGTAACCTCAACATGAAAACAAGAATGGGTTCAATGGGGAATTGGTTTTGGGAATGATTTGTGACTTGGCTGTGAGTGTTGTGCCTTTCTTTTATGAATGAATAGTAACTAGGGTGTTTGTTCTTAGGTTAGTTTTAGAACCCCTAGGTTGGGATGAGTTCTTATTACCTATACATATAATTTTAGTTTTTATGTTTCTTATTCCCGCCCCACCAATGTTGAGCACTTCATGCCGAACACCCCAATTTCACGGGGGAGGGTGTTTTTTCCAACACTCTTATGAGTGGCTGGTTATTAGCTCCTTTTCTGGTCCCTTTCCCAAATAGCCCAAGACTCATTGGGCAGGATGTGATGGCCTGAGGTCCATTATAGCCCAATCTTCTTCGGGCAGGTTAGTTGTGGTGGTTGGCCCAGGTGTGTGTGAGTAGGTTGTTTCATAAGTGTCTTCGGGATAAGGCCCAGGTGTCTTCGGGCGTGGCAGTAGTTGTTCTGGCCCAGGTGTTTGCGTTCATGGTTATGCGTGGTTGTTTTGGCCCAGGTGTTTGCGGGCGGGATGTGTGGTTGTGGCCCAGGTGTGTGCGGGCGGGGTGTGGTAGTGGGACTGTGGTGAGGATGGCAGGAGAGGTTCGATGTGTAGGATGTCTTTAATAACCTGTGGGGAAGTGGTGTGGGGTACCCAAACATCGATGTGTTATTACTATTATGTTTCTTGACTTGCATTATTTGAGGAGTGTTCCTTGGTGAGGCTTGGTTGGGTAGTTTTCCTTGCAAGGTGTTTTTGGGTTAGCTCTTTTCTCACAAGGAATTAGAATGCCTCCCCACTTGTGCACGAGAGCTTTTGGTTTTCCCTACTGAGTATACTTGTATGATCACCCTACATATATAAAACTACTTTCAGGTTTCTAGGAGGACTTTAGGGATCATGCCGGTCGTACTAGTTCAGACGTTGGGACAGTTGTTGTTGCTTTTTTTCTTTCTTTTGGTACTTCCTTTTAGGGTTTTCTTTTACTTTTGTATCATGTACTTTTGGAACATGCATATGAGAATGGTTTGTTTTCGCTTTACTTGTACTTCCAACTTGGTTTTGTTGTTAATTACTATCTTATCTCCCGATCCTATTAGATAAAAAGGGTAATGCCTTCCATCTTATGTATCATTCTATACCCTTGGTGCTAGTCGCCACTTCGGGACCTATTGAAGGCAGGTCTCGTGGGTCATTATCTCTCCTCCAACTTGAAGAATGAAGGGTCTGGAAACCTGTTGTCCCTTCTCTCATCTTGGTGGAGGTGGGTCATGACATCCACACTATGGGTCTGCCACGTCACCAAGGCGCTCCCCCTCATGACTACGGAGGTACTCCTCCTATCAAGTACCATGGGTTTGCCACGTCACAAAGAGGTTCTCCCCCTCGAAGCCTGCTGAGGTACTCCTCCTTTCGAGTACCATGGGTCTACCGCAACACACAGAGGCGCTCCCCACTGTGGGTCTGCCGCATCACCAAGGCTCTATCCACTGGGCCTATCAAGTTACTCCGAGTCGAAATGGTCAATAGTTGTCAGGTCTCAGCCATCTATTAGGTCTCTGCACTACGCTCGCTCATCTCCAAGAGGATCCTCTCCATAAGCTACTGGTTGATACTCCAATTGTCTCAAAGTTCCAGAAATAAGTATCTCAATGGTCCACCACATCATAGGGTCTCAGCGCAACAGACGGTGCATCAATCAGACACCTGGTCTGTGAGTTAGTAGCATTTTAGTCCCGGGGGGCCCAATTGGATTCGTGCTCAATGCAACATGATTGTTCCCCATCTAAATTCAAAACACAGTGGGGTATCACTCAAAGGGACCATCTCACTCAAAGATTTCTAGTGCCTCTAGTGCTTCATCAAATGGATGTCTGGTGCCAAAGTTATGGACAAAAGAAAGTAACTGGGTCGTAGTGGGCCCGGGTCCGGACCGACCCGATCAGACCGGCCCGGCCTGTGAGGGCCGTGAGGGTGTCGCGACAGACGCTAGACTGAGGGGTACCGTGAGGGCACAGAGAAGCTCAGCCCGGCCTGGGGTGGCTCAAACGAGGTCGGTGCGAGACTACGGGGTGGTGGTCTAGCCGTGGGGAGGCGGTCCGGCCGCGGGGAGGCGGTCCGGCCATGGGGAGGCAGTCCGGCCGTGAGGTGGTGGTCCGGCCGCGTGGTGGTAGGTCAGTCACAGGGCGGTGGACTGGCCGTGGGGGCGGCAGTTCGTCCGCGGGTTGGCAAACCGGACTGGGGAGGCACATCAAGGGTGGTTCGGCCCAGAGCGGCGCAGCAAGGGCGGGTAGCGGCGACTCGGGCGACGGCGGCGTCAGAGACGCGAGGCGGAAGGACACCGTGCCTTCGTCGGTGGCCGGTTAATCCAGACTCTCTCCTCTTTCATTGTTGTTGCCTTCATCCATTGCAAAGAACACACAAAATAAGTAGAACGGTGGAGGGGTTCGGGCCATGTTTGTTTGGCCCTCACCCTCAGCGTTAGGGCGGTAGCAAACGACTCAACATAAATAATAATGAAGAATGTAAAACCCTTCCACAATGATAATTCTCTTAACCCGCAATAGAAAACATATGCAGATCAACTAATTAGAAAGTTGATCCACATTCCTTGTTTTATAAGGGAAGAAAAATAATCATTCACAATAAACCCCTGCATCGGGTTGTTCAATTGTTGACGATCAAGAGAGAAGTCGAAGTTGTTGACGTTTGTCGTGCCCATCACACACCTCTGATCCCGAGAAAGTTCGTTGGATTAAAGTTCTTCATTGGAGGATATTCTTAATTGTTGATGATGTCCACCGTTATAGGATGTATCGATGAAGAAGGTCGAAGTCTATATCAGCATTTTTCATTGGTGGAGCATTTTTTGTTGGGAGGTGAAGTTCTTCATTGGAGAACTTTATTTCTTCCAAAGCTCTCTCCTCTCCCAATTCCACCAAAAATGCCACGTATCCAACATAATAGATTATGTTGGATATTAAGTTCGTTGGCATAAATTCAAAATAGACTAATTAAACAATTAACTGAGTTGGAAAAATTAATGTGGAGGAAGCTCAAGAGGCTCCTTCACATTAAAGAGGGAGTTGAGAGTTTCTCCCTCATTAAAAGGGGAGTTCAAGAGGTTTAGGCCTTTGGTGGTCCCCAGCACCATAACCTCTCATGGGAGGTTAAGGTTTGGTGGTCCCCATTTCTCAACTCCCACAAGTGGGTGGTTACAAAAAAAATTAAATAAAATGCATTTTTTTTTATTTTATTACCTCCACAAAAAATCCCAAATACTTACTTTCACCCTCAACCGACTTCTGTCCAGGTGAAAGTCTCTTTAAGAGAAAATCAGTTCTGCGAGTTCAACGGTGTCCTTATATTTCAATTCCAAGCACCGTGTCAAAAGTTACAAAACGCCTCTTGGGCATTTACTAAATATACCTGAAAAAAAGTTCATAAAATTATTAACAGTCACCCTCAACTCGCACTAGACGATATTAGGCTCTTCCTAGGTGAAAAACGCCCCAAAGAACCCAACGGTACTCTTGGATTTTCAATCCGAGTTACCGTTTAAAAGTTATGGGTTTTACAATAAAAAAATTGTCACTTAATTATTTTATTCACGCCCAGAAACTTACTTTTACTGGTGGTACATTCCGGCCAATGTTAGTTTCTTCTTAAATAAAGCATTCTGTCATGAGTTCATTGGTGGTCTCAGATTTTTAATCTGAGTTCCCGTTTGGGAGTTATTAGCATTTGAAAAATAAAATAATTTATTTAATTATTTTATTTACAATTATTTCATTGTTGGGTTTTCTCCTAAGAGTCCCATGCTGACCAAACATAAGTCGCTCCTAGGGTAAACCTGCCATTCTGAATGCAACGATGCCCTTGGATTTCAGATCGGTGAAACTGTTTAAGAGTTATTACACTTTTTTAATAAAACTGCTTACGCAGGTAATTAAATCGTAACAAAACTTCGACAGATCATTTTGGGCACTATGAGCCTCGGAATCATGTGCCGTAAGATTTCACTGTCTTGTAATGTTTCTATATAATTAAGAAACATTATACCGAATTTTTGGAACATTACATTCTCCTGACCTTAGGGATTTACGTTCTCAAAATCCAAAAAAAGGAAAAACAACCAGAAAGGGGTATTGAGCCTGAATCTAAGCCTCCTACTCCCATGTGCTCTTTTAAAGGTTCTTGTGCTTCCAACAAAAGAACACCAAAGGAATCGACCACCCATGAAGGACCCGCTACTGTCGATTATCAATATCTACTAGAATCTCCATAAACGTCACCCCATCATCGAAGTCCAGATTGTCATTGTCGATGATGTGGGGTGGGTCATCCACGTATCTCCTCAGATGGGATACGTGGAAGACGTCGCACACCCTCTCCATCTTCGGTGGAAGATCTAAGTGGTATGCCACCACGCTTATCCTCTGAAGTATTAGGAAAGGTCTGATAAACCTCAGTGATAACTTTCCCCTTGGCCAAAACTCTACAAGCCTCGTCGAGGTGAGACCCGTAGGAGGACATTGTCTCTCTCCTCTTATCAGCAAAAGACCTCTGCCAGCTCTGAGCAGTTTTCACTTGCTAACAAGTGAGGAATCATGATACAAAAACTACCACTGCTTTCTTCATCCCTGGCCACCAGTACTGACACTGAAGGTCCTGGTACATCCTCACCACACCATGATGTACCGCTAGAGGGTATATGTAGAACTCCCTCACCAATTCCTCCCGAAGTGACATTGGTACCATGATACGTCCTTTAAAGAGAAAGACGTGCTCCCCACCTTTAGAAAATATATTAGGTGACTGTCATGTGGATATCTAAGCACGTCGAGTCTCACAGTTAGTGTCCCCATGTTGTTCCTCCCTCACTCATTAAAGAAGTGGGGGAGTGACTGTAAGATACTGAAGAAAGGCTACTCCATCCCAATTTAAAAAGGATATCAACAATGTGCCTAGCTACTCTATCTCCTCAACTAACAGTTGTATACCAGATCTCCTGCTGATTGCATCTGCTACAACATTCCCATTTCCCAATAGTATAGATTGCCTCGATGTTATGGTCCTAGAGGAACTCAATCCAATGTCGTTGTCTCAGGTTCATGTCCTTATAAGAGAAGATATACCTAAGACTCCTGTTATCTGAGTAGACTGTAAAATGATCGCCCATCAAGTAATGTTGCCACATCTTCAAGGCGGAGAACACTACTGCTAATTCTAGGTCCTGGGTAGCATAGTTCTTCTCATGTTGTATCAGCTATCGAGAACCATAAGTGATCATTGCTCGCTCCTACATCCAGACACATCGGAGCCTGGTCCCTGATGCGTCGCAGTAGACTATGAACCCTACGCCCTCTTCTAGTAGTCTCCAGATGGGTGCACTATTCAGCCTCTGCCTCAGCTCCTGAAAAATCCGATGGCATCTCTCTGACCAAATAAAGGGTTTCCCCTCCTTCGTTAGTGCTGATAAAGGTGTCACTGCCCCGGATAAGTCGGGTATAAATCTCTGGTAGTACCTTGCCAAAGAAGACAACCCTCTCCCTTTAGGGAGGTATTCCTAGAAACATCTTTTGAAAAGATGTCCCCATGCTCTCCCACTCTCTTTTGGAATTGAAAACTCAAAACTCCTATGCATGAGTTTACCATATGCTTCCATTGTTTCCTTTTACACTGACCAAGGAAAACCTCATTCCATTGTTGTATGTAAACCACAACCTTTTTTCCTAATACAGTTAATCATAGAATGAACTTTGGATGCCAGTCCATACTCAAACTAACATCGTAAGGCCTTGACGCTTCCACTAAGAGGTTCCAACCAAAACTCTCACCTCAAGTGTCAGATCACACTGTCAGCATAAGTGTGATTATCAAGTCTCCTCTCCAATTTATCTCCTAATGTGAGGTTCAAGTCAACGCTTTAATCGAAAACTCTATGTCTTGGACAAGATTCTTTGAAATAAGGAATGATTGGTACTTATGCCTATTGATACTGCAGCTATTAGTAGACACCGATAGTATCACGAATCATTCCTAGATCCCTTTGGATGCAATCCTTGACCCCATAAAGCTGCTCTCTTCCTCTATCCTCCAGTTCCCTGAGCCTGGTGGGAACCACAATGCGGGTGGTTGTAACTTGTCGAACTGTACACCACCTCATGCTACTCCCCTAGCTCTGCTTCCACGTCAGCAGCCCTACAGATTCATCTGTCCCTAAAGACAACTCGCTCAGAGGTTTGAGCCATGAAGCACTGTCTGTACTATATTCATTGAGTACCTGGGATAGTCGGTATGCCCCAATGAACACTCAGCTATCGTCAGGTCGTCCTTTCAAAGATGTAAAAGCTATAGGGAACTCTTAGACACCTCGTTAAGATATTACTCTACCACCCATGGGTTGGGCTCACCTCTGAACCTGAGTGGTATCTGATGCAGAAACACTTGTAAGGAGCTAAGCCTAAATGTGTCCTCTATCGGTATCGCCTGTTGTAACTACTGACCAATGGGCAGTGATATAGCTGACACACTACCTGAAGGTACTATCTTGGGTAAAGGTCCATGTAATGAAGCCTCATAACTATGAGGACCATCCTCATGGTCACTCAATAAAAAAATTCTAGTATCTAAAATCACAATATGCTCTACTGGTGTCTCAATTGGGCGGAAAACTCTAGTGACCACCTCCAGCCAGCCCTCAGCTGCATGGGAGACTGTCTCGCCTCGAAACCTCGGAGGCCTATGTTGTTGGAACTCATGCAACTCGCAAATTTTATGTGCATTGTCAGCTAGTGCGACTGGTGGTAACTGCTTCCCAATGGTAGTGGTGTTGCTGGTACACCACCCGAAGGTGCCAGCATAGTAAGAGGGCCATGCATCGGAGCCTCATCGCTCTGTGTCCATCATTGTCTACTCTCTCGGGAATCCTAGTTGGCTGTCTATGTAGTGACATCCTAATAAGGAACAAGTGTGCCATGACCAATAATTTATACCTGGTGAGTTGACTCAAAAGATCACAAAGAAATTTTTTGAAAACACACAAGTAATCAGGGTTTTCGTGCACTGAGTTGGAAATCAGAAGTCACGACACCGGTGTATGGATATGTCATCTGCTGCACCAATATTGGATTCCCAAAACTGATAGCCAAACTCACTACACATAACACTATTTTCGTTAAAAGGAAAGATCATAGTCCTATGTTATGTGGTAGAACTGACTCCTCTGATACCAATTTGTCATGACCCGTCCCTCAGGGCCCATGTCGTGACTACCCCAAACCCACCTTCAATAGGTCAGGGCCTAGCGACTAGCACTGAAATGTGTAATCCCTAAAACTGGGAAGGCATCGCCTTTATAACCTGTAAACATAATCAACCAAGCACACAACAAGATATGAACAACAAGTAATCTATATAACAAAATAGTGATGAAAGTAAAAGGGGTTATAAATACAAGCCCAATAGTAAAGAAACAAGTACAAAAAAAATACAATACAACTGAAGAAGAATTAAAGTTGTTGTTGGGTTGTCCTCCGATATTCCTACCTGAAGGGTAGTGAAATACCGTCTCCTTAGCACTCCACGTCTTCCTATCTCTTTCGTGTTCCAACTCATCGTATGGTCCATCTATGGGTATCATCCAGTCCTAGTACCCACAGCCTCGATTAGCATTATTCATAATCTTCACCAAACACAATGAGTTGGGGGCATAGCATGTGCATGGGTGAGTATAATGATACTCAGTAGGGACCCCAAGACCCTTAAGGTCACACAAAATCCAAAAAGGATAAACCACAAATCATGTAAACTAGTGACAACCCTACTTAGGTATATGCCCATACATATACCTAAGTTATCAAGTTAACCCATCTCAATCATGGGTAATCACTAGGTCCAACCCAAAATCCCAAATATCAACTGTCCCAAAAAGGAAGGAATACCATGAAGGTGAGTACCGTACAAGTATGTCACATAGAAAAATATTGCCATGGTATTATCATGAAGGGAAGTACCACATGGGTACGAACTCAGCTCACACTAGGATTTATTCTAGGGGTAGTAACAAGTATCATCTCCAGTCACATCGTCGAACACCTCGGCTGCTGGAGAACTTCTCCTCAATTGAGTACAGTGGGCCTACTGCGTCACACAGTGGTGCTTCCCACAAACCTTGGACTGTTGAGGTACTCCTTCTTTCAAGTATCGTGGGTCTTTCATGTCACCAAGGTGCTCCCCACTATTGGTCTTCCACATCACCAAGGCGCTCCCCCTCATGACTATTGAGGTACTCCTTCTGTCGAGTATCGTGGGTCTTCCATGTCACACAAAGGCGCTCCCCCTCATAGCCTGTTGAAGTACTCCTCCTATCAAGTATCGTGGCTCTATCGCATCACACAGAGGCGCTCCCCACCATGGGTCTGCCGCGTCACCAAGGCACTCCCCAATGGGCCAATCAAGTCACTCCAAGTCAAAACGGTCAGCAGATATCAGGTCTCAGCTAGCTACAAGGTCTCTGCACTATGCTCGCTCATCTCTGGGAGGATCCACTCCAAAAGCTACTGGTTGATACTCCAACTGTCTTGAAGTTCCACAAAGAAGTATCTCAATGGTCCACCATGTTATAGGGGTCTCAACACAATAGAAGGCACGTCAATTGAATGCTCGGTCTGTGAAGTATTAGCCTTTTAGTCCTAGTGGCCCGGTTGTATTCGTGTTCAATCCAACCTGACCATTACCCACCTAAATCCCAAACAAAGTGGGGTATCACTCAAAGGGGCAATCTCTCTCCATGATTTCTAGCTCCACTAACAGTTCATGAAACAGATGTCCGGTGCCAAAGTTATGGCCAAAAGAAAGTAACTGGGTTGTAGTGGGCCCTGGTCCGGTCCGACTCGGTCGGACCGACCCGACCCAACCCATTGGGTCTGGCCCAGACCGTGAGGGCTACGAGGGTGCCTTGAGGGCAGCTCGACCAAGGGGTACTGCGAGGGCGCGGAGCGGCTCGGCCCAGCCCGGGGCAGCTTAGCTAAGGGTGGCGCGAGACCGCAGGGTGACGTTCCGGTAGCAGGGAGGCGGTTCGGCCACGAGGAGGTGGTCCAGCCGCGGGGCGGCAGTCTGGCCGCAGGGAGGCAGACTAGCCGTGGGTTGGTGGACCGGCCTGGGTGGCGCAGAGATAGTGGTTCGGCCGAGAGCGGCACGGTGAGGGAGGCGGCTTGGGCTGCGGTAGCAGCAGAGCCGCGGGGCGGCAGGACACTGTGCCTTTGCAGGTGGCCGGTTTAGCAGGCCTCTCTCCTTGTTCATCATTGTCGCCTTCATCCATTGGGAATAACACACTAAATAAGAAGAATGACGAAGGGGGTCATGCCATGTTTTTTTTGTCAGGCACGCTCCACGTTAGGGTGGTAGCAAATGGCTCAACATAAAGAAGAATGAAGAATGGAAAACCCTCACACAATGATTATTCTCTAATCCCGTAAAAGAAATCATATGTGGAATAACTAATTAGAATTTTTATCCACATTCATTGTTTTAAAAGAGAAAAAAAATAATCATTCACAATAAACCCCTACCTCGTGTTGTTCGATTGTTGAAGGCGAAGAGAGAAGTCGAAGTTGTCGACCTTTATCGCGCCCATCACACGTCTCGGATCCCGAGCTCGTTCGTTGGATTAATGTTCTTCGTTGGAGGTGATTCTTCACTATTGAATATGTCCACTATTGAAGGATGTATCGAGGAATAAGGTCGAAGTCGAGGTTGGAGTTCTTCGTCAGTGGAGCGTTCTTTGTTGGGAGGTGAAGTTCTTCATTGGAGAACTTTATTTCTCCGAAAGCACTCTCCTCTCCCAATTCCACCAAAAATGCCATGTATCCAACATAATAGATTATGTTGGATATTAAGGTCATTGGAATAATTCAAAATATAATAATTAAACAATTAACTTAGTTGGAAAAATTATTGTGGTGGAAGCTCAAGAGGCTCCTCCACATTAAAGAGGGAGCTTAGAGTTTCTCCTTCATTAAAAGGGGAGTTCAAGAGGTTTTGGCCTCAGGTGGTCCCCACCACCATAACCTCTCATGGGAAGTTAAGTTCTTGTGGTCCCAACCACCATAACCTCTCATGGGAGGTTAAGGTCTGGTGGTCCCTATTTCTCAACTTCCACAAGTGGGTTGTTACAACAAAATAAAATAAAATGTGTGTTTATTTTATTTAATTATCTCCACGAAAAAACCAAGAACTAACTTTCACCCTTGACCAAATGTCATCAAGGAGAAAGTATTTTTAAGTGAAAATCGTCACTGCGAGTTCAACGGTGTCCTCATAATTTAATTCCAGGCACCGAGTCCAAAGTTACAAAACAAAGCTTGCGCGTTTATTGAATATACCCAAAAAAATGTTCAGAAAATTATTAACAGTCACCCTCGACTCGCATCAGTCGAGTTTAGGATCTGCCTAAGTGAAAAATTCCCCAACAAACCCAACGGTACACTTGGATTTCCAATCCGAGTTACCATTTAAATGTTATGGATTTTACAATAAAATTTATTGTCACTTAATTATTTTATTCCCGATCAAAAAATAACATTCACTTGTGGCCCGTACCGGCCAAAGTTGGTATCTTCTTAAATAAATAATTCCATCACGAGTTCAGCGGTGGTCTCATATTTTAAATCCGAGTTACCATTTGTGAGTTATAATAATTTTAAAAATAAAATAATTTATTTAGTTATTTTATTTACAATTATTCCATTTTTTTGTTTTCTCACAGGAGGCCCACGCCAACCAATCATAAGTCGTGCCTAGGGTAAACCCTCCATTCTAAAAGCAACAATGCCATCAGATTTCTGATCTGGGAAACCGTTTAAGAGTTATTCCACTTTTTCAGAAAAAACTGCTTACGCACGCTAATTAAAATGTAACAAAACTTCGACAGATCATTTCGAGCACTCTGGGCCTCGGAATCGCACGCCGTCAGATTTCAAGGTCTCATAATAATTCCATATAATTAAAAAAAATTATACGGAATTTACGGGACATTACCGCTCATGATAGTGGTAGTCCACATGTATGTGTGAGTAAAATTTTAATTTTATAATATATTGTAAGGTAAGAATGAAATAAATATATTATATTTTAAAGCCAAAAATTATTTTATAAATATCTTATATATTAATTTCATCCACCATTTTAACCATCCACATGATCCAGTGATGAAATACGAAACCCATCAATTCACGGAGGTGGTAGTTCTATAGGAAATAATCTCTTTATGAAGAGGAAATATATAGTGAGGAACTCTATAATCCAGATAGAAAAAAAGGATTAAATTAGGAATGTAGTTTTAATTATTTAAGGATTGTTATTTTTACCTAATCCCATAGAGACAAAATATACAGGTAAAATGAGGTTCTTTAAGGGGAGTGTTCAGGAAACCCCTCTTCCTGAACTTTCTTCTATCAAAACTAGAAATCCTTACCTTAAGGATTGATCTATGGAAGCTTGTGATTATTCTTCATAATATTTGGATGGATTCATTAGGTTTGAAGAAGTATCTAACACCTCCTTCTCTATGGTATCAAAGGAGGTGAGTATGGGAGGAATTTTAGATATTTCTATAGTAGTAGAGTTCTATGAAACCTCTTCATCTTATATTTCATATATATTAATGTATTCCAAGGTATAAGAATTGTTAAATATTATGAAGATAAATTCCCCACCATAGGATACTTCAAAAAAAATTGGAATAATGATACATGTTTATATCAATAATAAAGAATATAAGTGGATCAATAATCATCATTTAAACATATTTAATATGTTTAATGATGGTAATATTATCCTAGATGAATTCATCATAATTAGGAACAGGATGGATTACTAAATTTATGAACTTATTAATGATGATCCAGAGAAGGTCTTCTCCATCGAATAGAAATTTCAAAGGATGAAAGAATCTAATAGGAAAAATATATTATAGAATGGTTTGGTTATTTAATATAGTGTATAACATTTTCAAGGCTAATGGTTTTCTATTTGGTTTTACACTCAATCCAATAAAGTGTATTTGAAAATAAAAAATATATATATTTGTAATAATCGACCCGTCACATGAGTGATGTTTTCATTTCCATAAGATGTTAAAAGAGATGAAAAATGGTTGTACCATAATCATAATAACATTTTAGTATATATAAGATACTAATGTTATTATTTCATAATGGTTAAATAATATTTTAAATATGTATAAGAAGAAATAAACTTGAAATACTCGATAAATAATTATACCTCAAGTTTGAAAAACCACCCTTTTCTTACACCTTGAGCCTTTATAGTTTGTTATTTTGGTGATATCAAGACCTCTAGGATGTGGGGAGGGATTTTGAAAATATTTATGGGTAGTTCATGGTCTAGATAAATGTATCAATTTGTGGGAATAAGTGAGGATATGAGGTGGCATTTTATAAGTGAGGGGAGTGTCATACATGTAAATACTTAAAACTATTATATATATATTATATATTTCTCAAAGTAATATGGAACCAAATGATAAGATTTCAAATTAAAGAATGTTTAAGGTCTGAATCCACTCATCCAATCATATTTATCAATGTTTTATATATATTCGATACCTTATCACTTAGTTTAACCATTTGTGAACCCTTTTAACCATTATCAGGGTGATAGAGTTTTACCAAGGTTACTATTCATAATGACCAAAAATGAAATAGAAATTATTACTAGATTTTAACCTCATGTCTAAAAAATGAAATTCATTTTAAAATATCAAATTCCCATAAGTGTACAAAATTAATTTTAATATAAATACATAAAACATAATGCAAACAATTTTCATGAAAATGACCATTTTAAAAATAAATATGATTTTATAACAAAAAAAGTACAATTATAAATACTATAGAATTAATATAATTTTTTACAAAAAAATTAACTAATATAACAATAAAAGTGATCCAAAATATAATTATACATTCTAAATACTTAAAAATAAATGGCAATATTAATTGATGTTTGTATTTTTCAACTATTCTCTCGAAAAATAAATCTTTTAAGAGAAATCCAAAAAATTCACCCAATGTTTAATTTTATATGATGAATAAAAAAAAATTCCTTATTATTAAATTAATATTCTAAATTTTGTAAGTTTACATTTTAATTAAAACCAAAAAATACATCAAAAAATAATTTAGTTAAATAAAACTATTCCTTTTTTGGTTGAAAAATCATGTAATGTCATTTATTAAACTTTTATGATTTTGAGTCCATAAAAATGAATAACTATAAAGTATAAGAATTATTTATTACTAGTATTGCCTATGCTTTCACAAAATTGATAAACAATCATTCTCCACTTATCAATTTTTCTGTTATAGGTCCACACACAATAGAGTGGATCAATTTAAGAGGTTTTTTTGTTTGAATATATCCTACCATGTTTGTTTTGTTTATCATTTTTACTTTTTTAAATGTTTTGAAAATAGTTCAAATATATTATTTTATCCAAGGAATATTACTTATAGACTCATCATTTATGAGATTATTTATTTTTATTTTGAAAATATGACCATGTCTTCTATGAAAAATATTATTCCCTGCTTTCTGACTTACGAAATAACATGTACCTACTTCCCCATCATGAAACAAATTTCCTAGAGTTCTAAACCCCTCATCACAATATATACAATATTTAATATCATGAAAAACCCAATTTTCCCTAAATATAACTTCTTTTTTAGCATTAAATAGTTATGATAGACTCAGTAAATTAATATTTAGTCCATCAACACATAAAAACCTCTCAAGATTGATTTAATTTTTACCAATACTTTCTATTCCAACACATTTGATCATTAATAAGATATAAGTACGAAATGTAACTATTCCTACTCAATAATTATCATCTTTTTTAGGTTATAATTAAAACCTTTCACTGTGGGAATTGAAATATGCATGTTATAAGAGAAGTAGTGGAAGGAATGGCCAGTTTAAGGAAAAATCCAGGCCCAAATGGCTTAAAGATCTCTCTATGTGCTTATTTCATGAAGACTTCCACCTTCATGAATGTGGGAGCTTGCGAAGGGCCTGTAATAAAAAGCATTTAAAACTATCGCTTTGAAACATCAATAAAAAACCATATATAACCTCACAAAATATGTAAAGGGTTAATGTGAATCTATGTGTGGTGAAATTCATACTCATATAGCCCAAAAAGTCATGAAGATCATAATTCTTCTCAAAGGCCTTCAATATTTATGAAACCCCATTTCTATAAATACCAATTTCAGTCTAAATATTTAGGGAAAATAAACAGAATTTTGAGTCTCAAAATTGATTTATTTTCATGAAAACCTGATCATCATGAATGAAAGCAAAAATAGATCACCCAAGGTATCCAATAATCGTGATACAACCTCCCTTTGGCTCTTAAGAGCCTCCACCAAAATTGGATATGACATTCACAAATGACCTAGCCCTTTATGAATAAATAATCCCTTCTCAGAAACCTGAGGTTACATGAATCATTCAACCTTGGTGAAGAACCCTCTATGAATCAGGACTTCAATCTGAGGAAGGGTCACCCTTTTTCATGATGCATAGTACTTCCTGAATCCCCTAACCTCCATGTGAACACAAATCCTAGAAAGAACCACCTTTGAGAACCTTCAATATTATCACATAAACTCTCTTATGATTTTCCATGTTTCTTATATTATAGTGACACCCCTTCATGAAGGTCGAGTGCTCAAGACCCCCATACCAATCCAATACCGATTAATTTGCACCTCAAGTCACCGTGTGGCTTGTGCCACCCATTCTTATGTCCTCCAACCTCACTCCAAGTGCATATCGAGCCTCCTTGATTCCTATTTCTTCTATGAATTGGTAATATAATATATTTTCTTCTATTAATGGGGACTCTAACATGAACTCATGATTGACCACACCTCCATGGTAGTTCCAATGCCATTCCCCACCCAAAGGCTCATGAACGGTGGTCACATAAGACCTAGGGGTGGAGAGTGAGTCCCCCCACATCTGAGTTTCAAGCCATAAAACTTCCTTTTCCCACATCCAAGTTGTATGTTGTTAAAATTAATGATGACATCTTCAGAACAAAATGTTAAACTGTATCCTTACCCTATGTGATGAACACATGATTCCCCATATATGATCATAATGGGATTCCACCCTCTTCCCCACCATGGGATATGAGCCATCCATAGAGGGAATCCTCTATTCATAATCGCCAAACCATTCGTCAAATATTGATCTTCTTGCATCATGAATCTTCTATGTTTAATTCCCGCACTATCCCTCGTTAAAGCACCTTTCGCTACATGAGTATTCTTTCCGCATGAAGTTAAACTGCATGGAACGGTCCTGTCACATGACCATGAACTGCAGCATAAAACTCCATGGGTTTGGATCTTTTATTCTAAATGGGCTATGTAGGACACCTCTCTGAGGTTTGATATTGAAAATATAAAACTATCCAATCTTGAATTTTTCCCTCCTATGGACACACCTCTGGGATCTTCCACCACCAGGTGTTCTGATCCACAAATATGTATCCACCCTTATGGGGTTTTTTGATCCATCAGTAAACCAATTAGGTGTGAAATATTCCCTCTTAGGAATTTACCTCCTTGATCCTCCTCCATGGGGCATACTGATCAAGATTTTCCATCTCCAAATTATGTTATTCTTGTCCCTAGATTCATCTCAACCAGACATCTTATTCCATCTCTATAAGATGTATAAATTTTGATATGACAAAAAACACCTACCCCAAGAAAAAAATATGGTAAGCCTGAGGTAAAAATCCTTGAAAATTTACTCTCTTCACTTCAGTTAACCCAAGATTGATGCGGGATGCCTTGAGTTCCTCACCTAAGATTCCTTGTATGAGATTCCTTCCCAATTAGAAGAATATCGGTGACCAATGTTCCCAGTGTCTAGACATTACCAAAGATTCCCAATGTGACTAATCTTTTGATTGAGGGTTACTGCCCTGTCATAATATATGTAGTATAATTAACTGACGTCCACATAGAGATGGAACTAGGAATGAGTTCTATGAACATGAGCTAAATCTATGAGGGATAAATGTACTAGATAATGAGCTCCATGGAGGATAACATGAAAAGGGGAAATGACATCCCATCATCTTGTTTCTATCAAGGAGAAAAAATCACATATGAAATTGATAATATCTACCCACCATTGGAAAGTGGTAATATAGGTAAATAGAGTGCCAATATGAACATTTATTGATCCAAAGGAAGTCTCTAGGGAAATCATTGGAAATAGAAATTGTTTAAATTGTTGTGTAACTCTTCTCCTTTAACTAGGGGGACTTGTAATGTTTGACACTAGATCTAGGATTGGACTAAGATATTTCTGGTGTCTAGCTTCATTAAGAAATGGTGAACCTGACATGAAACGATTCTCCTTAAATAATGGGGACTAGTAATGTCGGACATCAGATTTGGGATTGGAATCAGACATTTTTGGCATTGGGATTCTCCTTGAAATGGTGAACCCAAGGTGAAACTCTTGTCCTTCAACCATGGGAACCATAAATTTTGGATGGTATGTTTAGGATTGGGATCAAACACTACCTAAATCAGTCTTCACTATGAAATGGTGAACCCAAAATGAAACTATTACATTATATCCCTAGGGACTAGAAATGTTGGACACCAAATTTGGGATTGGACTCAGATGTTATTGGCATTGGGCTTCACTAATAAATGGTGAACTCGACGCAAATCTATTCTTATTCTACCATGAGGACTTGTAGTGTTAGGGAAACCATCATATTTTCATGTTACAATATTAAAAAAAATCACCAAGTTCCACTAAGAAAATGACCGGCCCTTCATGGAAATCATTATTTAATTCTTGGAGATAAAATTGGGAATCCTTGGTTTGTGAAAGTGTCAGTATATATCCTTCTCAGTCTTTGGAAGATTGGGAAAATTCAGGACATTTTGTATAACTTTCATTGTACCTATACTAATAGATGAATCATCCTACCACACAAGATCTATTCTATAGGAAACATACAACCCATTTCCCAAAGGTTCTATAGAAATAGAATCGTTGATGTGGAAATTCCGCACAACCATGCTACTTCGACGACATTCACCCTAACTTTGATTATCAAGCACCCTTCTACTATATCACCCACTAAGACTATACATATGAGGGTTATTTATGCCCTCGGGATTTGGTATTATAATAAAGGTTCCATTACCACCATAGATATGGGCCACCAAGACCCATAGGCATTAACGCCTAACTGACACCACCACCCCTACGGGCCACGTAGGGGGAAACCACCCCCATTATAATGGGAAATTATTTAGGAGTATCTCCCTAGAGAATTATGATGAATCAATCTCTTACTCCAATGAGGTGGGGGATATTTGAGTTTTTATGGCCATGAAACATTCTTGGGATCCACCAAGTAGGTCTCCCACCAAGCCTCACCATCACTAGTACTGACCAGACCCACATGAAAAATAGTAGGTGAACATCACCCCTTCTCTTCCAACCTCGCTCCAAAGAACCTGGTGCCAATGTAGGGGGTAGGATTAGGATGTTTCCAAGAAAGGTCAATCATCCACAACTTTTGTCTCCCCTTCCACCACAAGTTCGTCTCTCTAGATCCCTACAGTAGGAGAACATAGACCCATCTTCACCAAACTGGGAATGAGACCCCATCCACCTCATAGGCAAGATGGGTAGATTTGTTCATTCACTAGCTCCACCAATATTTGTTATGGGTAGATCCATAATGAGGAGACTCACTGCATAGTTACTCCTAACACCATCATTAACTCAAGAAGAGTTCATACCTTCTATTTCAACAATCACTATAAGAGTACTCCCCATGGAACTATCAACTAAAGTGGAGGTCTTACCCACTTCATTGATAATTAGAGTGGATGTCCTCCCTACTTTCGAATCATCCAAGTAAGAGGTCCTCTCTGCTTTGTTAACAATTAAAGTGGAGTTCCTCTCCACTCTAGAACAATCCAGCGATGGTCGGGGCTTAGAGAAATAAATAATAGGGACCATGTTTTGAGCAAGGGGGTCTATTGTAGGTTCTAGTTTATGACCATCTATTTGTGGTATTCTGGCCACTATATACTCAAAACATCAACATCATAGATTCCATCACTGAGGTCCAGGCCATGTGATTCCACAAGATCTTTTGGTACATGCTTCAGTGCATCTGTGATCATCAGTTAGCCTATCCAAGAGGCCAAGAGTATCTTGATTCCATCAACCCGTAGTGTCGAATGATTGAGATCATAGAACTCCATATGGATAATAATCCATATTCATTAGGATACCACTAAATTATTTAATAGACCTATGTTATAAGCCTCATATTGCTTCACTGAGTTATTAGAGAGGTATCTTAACATGTCTATATAAGAGGTTGGGGTTAGTATGCTTATCTCTAATTCATTCCTGTATTAAGATAGCCTGACCTACCCACTGATGATGATAGTTACCCTCTGGGTACTATTACGGTAAACATGGTCATTTCTTTTCAACCTGAGAATAGGGGATCCAATATAGGGATTGATATGGAAGACCCACCATAAGGGGTGGCATAGTACATAAAATACCCTCAGTCAGGTGTTCTTACTCATCAGCAAAAGAAGGTTTTTGGCCCCAAGGATCCTCCAATGAGACATTTCCTTGCTATAAAAATCATGAAAAATGAAAGGATCATGTTCGGGAATCCTATTAGTTTGAGGTTTCACCAAAAATAGAGGTATAGACTATGGTATACTTCTTTATTCAGAAGGTTTAAGATCATACAATGATCATTATAGACTTTATTAATTGTTGGTGCCTAGCTTACAACACCTCCCCATAAGACCACATTTCTCCTAAAATTGGGAAATGAGTCCTCCTTGTT
Organism: Viscum album; assembly: GCA_963277665.1. NCBI lineage: Eukaryota > Viridiplantae > Streptophyta > Magnoliopsida > Santalales > Viscaceae > Viscum > Viscum album. The sequence continues at coordinate 1,106,824,353 of OY728126.1, forward strand.
CTGAAACCCCCAATCGATCTTGGTAACCCTATACATCTCAGAAGAGAAGAGGTAACATTATATAGTAAGTGGATGAGGTATGAGAAACTGAACCTGCCTGAGCATCGTAATTACCCTCCACGGGATCTAGATCATGACATTCCTTGACTTAATGAGGTATCTCCAAGAGTTGAGCATCCTGAAAATTCATTGGTGGTTAGGGATCCTCTTAATGATATATACAACCAACAAGATGACTCGATAGCCACCCCCACTGCTCTCCATGAGACCATGGAAACACAAGAGGTGGAGATATGTCCTGACAGAAAGCCATAACTGACATGGGTATGAAATATCAGAACACTCTTAGAGTTCGGAAAACCAATATTCATCCATTTAAATGGAATGGTTGAACCTCCACAACACCTGGAAAATGTTATCTCAATATGTGGAACTATGTTGGGAACCTAATTGTAATAGTAGACCATGTTATTTCGGTGTTCTGTTCAGAAACTAGGACCTATATTTATTTGGTACAGCCGATTTATGATGGGGTCAATTGCTGGTTGGGAATACCTTTTCATAAAATTTATCTATCAGTTCATCCCCAAAATTCATTAGACAAGTATTACCAAACTCCTGAAGTACGTGAAAAATCCTAATGAATGAGTAACATGTTTTTTCACTTAGTTGAAAGGCCTCACATACTCACTCGAAAATGACGATGACTCAATATAAAATATTAATGATGTGTGTGGAGAATTTTAAGTATGATATGGTCCCCACCCTCATCAATCATAAGCTTTTAAGCGGGTTTTGAGAATATTTTGATAAGTATTACTCTAGAGGAATCCCAACAACAGACTAAATAGTCACACTTACTATCTCTTCCATATCCGGAATGATGGGTTTCCAAAGTATATACTTACACCTCCATAAAGATAGAGGATCCTAATTCAGTAGAGTTATTCAAACCTTTTCTATAAGAGCCTCACCAATTATAGCCTTACCAAGCACATGCTTACCCAGAATAGGCCTATCAGGAAAAAACTCACACAGAACATAACCGCCAGAAACCACCTCCCCAAGTGCGACTACCTATATGAGAAAATGTCACCCAATCACCTATTCTTGGGAACCTCCTAAGAGTACCATTACCATACATAAGAAACCAGACATATTCTTTTTGGGGTGTATAGGTTCTGAATTATTACATATGTTTTCTAGGGAAGGGAATTCTGAAGCTTCCAGAGTGCGATAATCCCCTGGAAGCTGGATGCATTGACCATATTGACCATTTCCCATACCACATTGTCCTCATAAATACCATAAAGAAATAATATGTGTTAAACTATTGGATCTAGGAATAATTCTATTGTGGTTTTGTCAAATTGGGTGAATTGACGACATAGGTGACACATATCTCTGCCAAAACTGTAAGTGACAGTGAAGGTTCAGGTGAATGGAACTAGGCTTCTAGATATATAACCGAGAATTATAATGACTTTTTTGGTACACATATTAGTATCTCATTCCCATGGTGTCATATGTTCCTACTTTGGCTGTAAGAAACTTCATATGGTCATCATGCCTCCTTCATTCGATATATATGCATATAGGTCATATTCTTCAAAATCCCAAAATAGTAGGAATTGATGACTCAATGGAAATCATAGTCCCCCACCAGTGTCAAATATGTCTCGACCAATTGGTGATATCATTTCTCTTGAGTTAGGTATCATGCATGGGGCATAAACAGTGCTGGATGAACTAACTGATGATAAAAAGGGGTATGCCTGCATGAATTTTGTTGAGCGAGTAAACTACTTCATGATGACCGACAATGAAGAATAATAAGAAAACCCCTAGATGACTCTAGATGATGTTGATGAAGGAATTTTAAAGGATATGGGAGATACGAAAATGCTCATTACAGTGCCTCGAACCTAGTTGTTCATGAATATGAGACCAGGTAAAAGGTTATGTGTGAAGATTAATATGAACTATCCTTGCAGCCTTCTCTATCAAGTATGCCTCTAAATCCAATAGTGTTAGTTGACTGAGAAAATTATCAATGACCACATATTTATTGACGATATCCATTTAGATTTAAGATTCATAAAACTGATAGTAAACTTTCAGTGTTTTAGAGTGATTCATCTTGTCCAAAAAAGGATTTTTCCAGCACTATCTAGAACCCATCAGCACAATTAGAAGCACCCATTTTTCCTCCTTCCAAGGAGTTCCCTCTATAAGAAAAAATATGCCTTTTGCATAATAGTACGACATGTTAATGATCCACTGCAACATTCCCACAAGGATCTCAATCATTAAGGTTGTACACTTATCAAATGAAATGGGTGAGTCACTTACAGAATCCTTTAAAATACACTAATAGTTCGAAGAACAGGTTGATTCCAGAAATGGCCTACTATGAAGAGGAGGCTCAGAAAGGGGATTTTGAAGCCATTATCTCATTATCCAGGGAAGATTAAGGTGCCCCAGGGTTAGGGAATATACATATGGTGTACATTACATGACAGTTTAGTAGTGTGGAGATCATCCACCACCTAGTGGACATAGGTTCCAGGATTAACCTCATCTCGAATAGAATTATTTATAAGTTGAGACTGACCATTGAAGATCTGACTCCCTCTAACATGAAAATATAGGGTTATGATAGGAATGGGTAAAAAACATGTGGAAAGGTCTGGCTAAAGATCCAGTTTGACGTCATGATAGAAATAACAGAATTTATGGTAGTCTCACATGATTTCGCTTACAACACACAGCTTGGTAGGCCCTATAATCATTTGAATGAAACAATCCCCTCAGTGTTTCATCAGTTCTACATCTACTCACTCAATGGTCAAGTAGGAGTACTATGGTGTGACACATCTCCCTTCGACTCAGGTGAATCTCTCTATATGGATTTTGGATATTAAAAAAGGGGGAGATATAGTTTCAGACCTACAGGGTTGATCACCCCATTTATCTGACAACCAATGTGGCTAATACACATGTACACTTTGACTATACACTACCCCAAAACAGGGCAAGGGAAGAACTGCCTTTTATCAACGCTAAGCAGAAAACACTTATAAAGGGGTGGACCTTTATCATTATTAATTTATATAAAATTATTATATTTATATTCAAACATAATGTTTATTTTTATACATTAAATAAAAATTGCATGTTTATAATTAATATATATATATATATATTATAATTCAAATATATATATATAATGTTTTAATTGAAAAATGTATTTCAAATATTATAATAAAATATATATATATATATAATTAAATATTTATAATATTATAATAAATTACATTAAATAATAAATATATTTATTATATTTATTATATTTATTATATTTATTATATTTATTATATTTATTATATTTATTATATTTATTATATTTATTATATTTATTATATTTATTATATTTATTATATTTATTATATTTATTATATTTATTATATTTATTATATTTATTATATTTATTATATTTATTATATTTATTATATTTATTATATTTATTATATTTATTATATTTATTATATTTAGTATATTTATTAGATTTATTAGATTTATTATATTTATTAAAGATTTATTAGATTTATATTTATTAGATTTAATAGATTTTGTTATTATATTTATTAGATTAATTAGATTAATTCATTATATTTATTATATTTGTTATAATTAATATAATTATTTTATTTATAAATATATAATACATTTTGATATATATATTTATAATTAAAATTATTTAATATATATGTTTTTTCCAATGAATTTTGTCAATGAATATATTGATCATGCGTGTATGTTATGTATCATGCATGAATGTTCATTTATAGTTTACATCACCTTATCCATTGATGTGGTATCTTGATTAATTCATAATGTTACACATATGAACTATACATGTCCTAAAAAATTTACGTATAAAATTACACTAAATATACTTATATAATAAATATATTTTATAATATTTTTAATGATATATATAAATACTTTTCAAACACATTTATAATTATAATTATAACTATATATATAAATAATTATAAAATTATATATATCATATTTTAATTTTATTAATATATATATATATTTTAACAATTATATACAAATATTTTTAAATATATAATATTTACAGTTATAATTATTACTATATATATGTAAATAATAATAAATATATTTATTATAATACTTATAAATTTATAAATATATAATTAAATAGATATATTTATAAATATATACAAATATTTACCAAGAAATAGAAATAAATTTATATTTATTTAAATAATTATTAAACTATAAAAAAAATATTTATTATTTCATATATAATATGTTATATATAATTAAATAAATATATATTTAAAAATATATTTATAAATATATATACAAATATTGACAAATAAATACAAATGTTATTTATAGTTATAAATAAATTCAGATATATTTAAATAATTTTAAAATTATAATGAATATATTAATTATATATATTAAAAAAATTATAACTATTAGACATATATATTTTTATAATTTTATAAGTATTTAAATATATATATATAATTATATTTATAAATAAATATATATTTCATATAAATATTTATAAAATGAGAAGAAATATAGTTATATATATCTATAATATTTCAAATATATATTATTAATATAATTATTTTATTTATTAATATGATTATAAATAAAATAAGTATATTGATAATAATTTTATAATTACTTAAATTATAAGTATAAATAATTATTTATTTATTTATAGTTATAATTATTAGTAAATAAGTATATATTTATCCTATATACAATTTTAAATAAATATATAATAATATAAATAAATTATTAAAATTATACCTTTATATGCGCTAAAAAAGCGATGATAAAAGATTTCCTTATCGGTACTATAATTTTAGCAATGATAAATATGTCTTTTATCAGTTCTTTTTTAGTGCTGATAAATGTATATCCTTATTAGCGTTATCAAAGTGCAAATAAAGGTATGTTTTATCAGTGCTTTTTATTTTAGCACTGATAAAACATACCATTATGAGCGCTTTTCACTAGCACGGATAAAGGTTCCAACGGGTTTTATAAAAAAAACATTAATAGGCTCCCTCTCCCTTACACCCTTTCAATCTTTCATGGAAGCTTACCCCTGCGTCGTCGAGCCCTCCTCCACCGCGACCCCTCCTCCTCCTCCTCCTCCACTGCCGCTGCCTCCTCCTCTACAGCAGCAGCCTCTAACTCATCCTCCTCTGCCACCGCCACTTCCTCATCCTCCTCCTCCTCTTCCTCCTCCTCCTTTTGCCCCCCTTGTCCACCTGACTTACTCTAATGCACCATCCGCATTCGACGACTGTCACATCATCCTCCTCTACAGCGCATGGATTCCCCCCGATGAGTTTGTATTGTGTTTTCCCTAGTTTCCACAGGGTTCCTTGGGTTTTGATGAACCCTTATGGGTAGGGTTTAGGTGTAATGAATTTTCATTGGTTTTTAGGGTGTGCAGATGGTCCACGATGCCTTATTCTCCCTTCTATTTAAGAGTTGTCTCATTTGCACACATCTAAGGTAGGAGAATCCGTATTTTCCATTCCAATTAAGTTCATCTGATGCTTGAATGTTTTTAGTTAAATATTTGACTTAATTTTCAACTTCTCAATACACTTCTTTAATCTAATATTGTGTTTTCAAGTTAGTTGGTTATGTTAAAAATTGTTTTGAAGTATTTTTCCCTAGTTATATTCATGTGTGCTTATGTAAAATGTGTTCAGTGGATGTTAAATTTTGTTTTGATAATGTTTTCAACATGACAATAACCTTATTATTACTATTTAATAGTTTATTATGGTTTTTTTCTAGTTTGTGTATTTTTTTTGATCTATTTATATAATTTTTAAAAAAATGTTCGGTTTGTTTATAAAAAATTAATTATAAATGGTTTGGACCATTTATAAAAAAATTTATAAATCGTTTTATCTGTTTATTGAATTTCTAGTAAAATATTTGGGTTTATTAAAAACTTATTTGTACTTTGTTTGGCCTCCAAAAAAATGGTTCATAAACTGGTTAGCTTGTAATAAATTTTTTTTGTAAACTGGTTGGGTTTTTTATATAATTTTTTATAAATTTTTTGGTTTGTTTATAAATTATTTGATAAATTATTTGGTGTGTTTTATAAATTTTTCATCATTTAATAGTTTTAATGGATTGTTTATGGAAATTATTTGGTGTGTTCTTGGAAATAATGAGGTCCCTTTTAGAAATTGTGAAATGTTGGGGTGTGTGTGTGTTTGAAACTCAGGGGCCCATTTGGCACTTTCATGTGTTTTTTGTGTTTTAACATGGCTTAAAAAGCCACTTGGGAAGTTTTTGGTAATTCTTGGGAGTAAAGGACCATTTTTTCATGTTTATGTAAAAGTGGTATTTGTTGTTTTGGAAATGGTTTCGACGTGTGTTTGGTTTTTCAAGAAGGATTTGGGGGGGTTCTACCATCTTTTGATTTTTTTTCATGGTTTTGTATGCCTCATGGTTGTGTTTTTTTACATTGTTTCTCAAAGCATCTATCTCATTGTGTCTATTCATTGCACCTCACAATAACCTTGTTATTAAATGATAGTCACGAAAATTTTAATCCCCTGAAGGTGAGTATACTATATTTTTTCTCATTGAATCATCAATGATGTGTTCTCCTGAGATGTATTCCTTTATAGTAAACCATGTAAAATACTTGTTTTCATTATATTAATTCATTTCTGTTTGCTTTGTTGAAGGAACCATTAAGAGTGAAGGATTTAATGGGTTCATGTAAATTATGTATAAATATCCTATAAAAGGGGTTAACATCATCAAGATAGTAGTTTCAAATATGCAACACCTAAATTCATCTATCATCTCAGGGTGATCATTTTCAACATGGTCTGAACATTCATTAATTCTATATTTATGAGTAAACTCATCCCCTTTTTCATTACCATCATTAAAAAATCATATTATTCATACAATGATTCACTTTAACTTGATAAAACACATTTACTTTTAATCATCTATCAAACCCATAGAGCATCCAAATCATTCATGGGTATTTTAATAAAAATAATACCTAAAAAATAGTACCAATACCCATGATTTAATTTTATTAAGAAACTAGTCATATGATGTATCAATTATGAATGTAATATATATACCACATAATAGGATAAAAGTTTATTTTTAGAGAACTCTAATTAGTGATGTGAAAACAATTTCATATTAATCTTATCTCTACTAAGATCAACTTGAAAATATCTTTTTTCATGTCATATAATAAGATACCTATACAAACATAAACAACCCATCAATCATAAATATATATTCAATATCTCTATAAATTCTAATGTCCTTCACACACACCCCATAAATGAATATACATCTATCATGTTGAGCCTCAAAACATTCTCACCCCAACAGTATCTTGACAAATATCTCTACTTTAGAATAGATAAAATAAAATCACAAATTTATATTACCATAACTATGTCACATTACTTACAACAAAATCATCATACTTCAATAAATTATATATATATATATATATAACCCCCTTATGGATAGATTTGTTACATTCCTAGCCTCTAGTTTTAGTCTATGATGTGCATCCTTGGATGCTTGATGCACCTCTTCTTAATGAACCTTATGCTGGAATAACACAACCGAAAAAAATATAATTACTTCAACTATCCTCATTATAATGAAAAATATACAATGAATATTTAAACACACTCCCACATCATCATTTCCATCAACATATCCACATCATTCAGCCCCCCCACCAAGCTTATCATTTTCACATTCCACATCACTTGTAAATATATGATGAATGAAACCAAACCTATTAAGATTCAATGAGGATAGTATGATATTTCCTATATATTTTTCTATAGGTTATAAATTCATCACATAAGTTTTTATCACCTATCATTTTCTGATGTCTACTTCACAAACTTGGATCAACAAACATTGCTACCCTAGAAATGAGGAAATCCTTATCAGATACTACTATAATGTCAAACTATAGTAGATTTATCAGATATGATAATATAAGGACCCACCCCAATATTAAATCCATTGGATTTTTTAATATATTAGTGTCTAACCCCCCAGTCCAATATTTAAATGGACATGGGTCAGTTACAATTGGAAAGGTAATGATACGGACCATGATGGAATCATAATCAACAAATGAAATGACTTTCCACTAACCTAAGAGGTGTTCATGATCCTTAAGGGGTATCAATGATCCACTTGAAAAAATATACAATTAATGTGGAATATTTTACACCTAAATTAGAGTAAATTAAAAATGATATTTCTCCTAAAACCCAGACATGACCCATTCATATGTTGAATATCTAGGAAAATAGTAGATAAACAAAAAATAAATAAAAATGAATCTGATATCATAGATGGAAAATAAAATCCCACTATTGACCAATAAAACTATTTAACTAGACATGTACCCTTAATAAATCTAATTGGACCTATTTTGGATAGGTATAACATACAAGTTCTCATTTTTGTTTTCTTTTTAGTTGGAAATCTCCTATGTCACATGCATTTCCTCCACCACGAACGCAGCTCTGCCACATGCTGAACCACACCTTCGTGGTGATTTTTCTCCTTTTACTAATTGGTTTCCTCTTGTTCTCATGTTATTATTATTTGATATTGATGGTTATGTTGTGAATTTTACAGGCTAAACACCCTGCTGAAAATTGTGGTCATTAGTTGTCCTCATTCGCACACTAAATGATTTTAATGTTGGTTGGTTCCTTTTAAACCTTTGAATATAGAAATTCTTAATATACATATACTTGTATAATTAATTAATTCCTCAGAATGATAAAACTTCTGTGATAAACCCTGAATTAACAAGCAGAATTGAATAAGGGATTCTTTTTAAAATCTGAAATTCTGTTTGTTTGGTTTGTATGGTGTTGTGAAAGTGAGCATGATTGTGTGTTTTTATGGTTTTGCGGTTGTTTTAATGATTGGTACACCATTTTTTTGTGTTTTAGTTCCTCCACCATTGAATATCAATCCAATCCATAACCATTTCAATAGCACTACCACTTTTTTACTTATACAATTCCACTAAATTGTAGAAAACCACTTCACTAGCGGAGTCTATGGGACACTTTATGGAAAACCTAGTCAAATAACCATAAATAAATTTGTAATGAATCCTTCCACCCACAAGGACTCTATGGATTATCATACCATCTATTTTTTTAGTACCATAGATCTTGACTCAAGACATTATGTTTCTAGAGAAATACTAAAAAACTGGTTTACAACAATGCATATAGATCACATGTGGTATACTAAAACATTCTAGTGCAAGGGCTTCTGATAGCTAGATCCATTGATAGGGTGGTTGGGAATATGGGTGTGATCTACTTTGGTTCTATGTAACACTTGGAGAGGTAATTCTATTTTTTACCATAGCTATTTTTATTGATTATAGTTGGATGATGACCCTAGTTGAATATCTTTTTTATAATTATTTTGTTAAATATTAATATTATTGAATAAATATGATTAATATGAATAAATAATGGATATATTCTAATCATTTGAAAAAAGAGTATGAAGATGGAAAGAAAGAGTTTACCATGTTTGCAACAGATTATGCATATAACCCTTCTCAAATCCTTTGTCCATGTTTATGATGTTGTTATTCAAGAAAAAACATTCCACAGGAAATGGAAGAACACTTGATATATCACTAAATAGGTCAAATATATACATTTTGGAATAAACATAGGGAAAAAACAAATGTAGGTGGTGGTTGGGATAGTACTGCATTTTATGGATCATCTAATGTGATTTCAAGCATGAACAATAAAGACGACATTATAAAGGATGTGATTAATGATGTGAATGATGATGAAGATTGTATTGAGGAAATAACAAGGAATGTTGAATATGAACTTCATGATTTCCCAAAATTCTTTTCGAAGTTAAAGGGTTGTGCAAAGATATCATTGTATGTTGGCCGCACTAAATTTACAACATTGTTAGTTGTACTAAAGTTTTATAATATAAAATCAAGCAATGGGGGGAGTGAGGCCTGTTTTATGGAACTAAATGATATCATGAATTTCATGATCCCAAAATATATTGATCTCCTGAGCTAAAAATATGAAACCAAATTAATGCTACGCTGGATGGGTAGGATCTCTAAAAGAATACACACCTGCTCGAATGATTGTATAATATTTATCAAGGACCACAAATCACATAAAAATCCAAAATTGTGGTTCTTATAGATACAAGAAAGATGAATTTAGTTCTAATAAATTTTTATGAAGCGGTCTCATAACAAACCAATTCATTATGCAATCAGTATGACTCAAAATGCATGTTTCTAGTTTGAAATGACATTTTAGAAAAAAACAGAACTGACATAATACAAACTAAGAAAACACATTCCGTTTATTTTGATACTTTGGGACAACAATATGTAAGTCATTTATGACATGTAACAATTAAACACACCTCAATTCAATGCACAATGCAACTGGTAGACTCAAAGTGTCTCTTTTATTTAAAATTGACGTTGATTTTAGAAAAAAAACACATGTGACATACTGAAAACTATGAAAGTGCATTCATATTGTTTTGATACTTTAGTAAAACAATCCATGAGTCATTTTTGATGTGTACCAATCAACCAAACTTCAATCTGACGCACAGTGTGACTAGTGTTGAGAAAATTTTCTGTTATCCATTTAAAATTGACATTTTAGCTCAAAATGTGTCTCTCACTGAAAACAATGAAAAAGCACTCAAATTGTCTTCATAATTTAGGATAACTATTCATAAGTAATTTTTGACATATATAATGTAGTCTCATATCAAAATAACACACAATATAACCGGTACGACTCAAAATGATTGTTTTCATTTTGAAATGACATTTTAGTAAAAAAACACAACTAACATACTTTAAAATTAGAACAAACATTCAGATTCTTTTGATACTTTGTAAAATGATCCATATGTCTTTTGTGACATGTAGGAATTTACCAAACCTCAATTCAAGGCACAATGCGACTAGTATGACCCAAAGTGTCTCTTTTTATTTGAAATTGACATTAATTTTTTTAAAATACAAGTGACATACTGAAAATTGATAAAATGCCTTTATATTTTTTTGATACTTTAGAAAGACAATCCATGAGTCATTTGTGATGTGTATGAATCAACCTAACCTCAATCTGATGCACGGTGTGACCGGTATGGCTAAAATTTTATGTTATCAGTTTAAATTTGACATTTTAGCTCAAAACTTTTCACTCATTGAAATCCAAGAAGACCCTCTCCAATTGACTTCATGATTTAGGATAATGATTTAAATGTTCCTTTTGATGTGTATGATTCAATCTCACATTAGAACAACACACGCAATGACTGATATGACTCAAAATTCATGTTTTTAGTTTGGAATGACATTTTAGAAAAAAAAATTGACCTACTACAAACTATGAAAAAACATTTGGATTGTTTTTGAATCTTTAGTAAAAATACCCTATTGACGCTCCTTTTCATCACATTGTCTAAAGGAAAGGAAAGGGAAATGACTAAGCACAAATTGATTCATCTTTTGAAGAAAACATCAAAAATTGATAAAGGCATGAACAAGGCTTCAATTGCACATGATCCACGCAAGTTCCCTTACCGTAACGCAAGTATGCTTGCACACCGACTAAATGGTCGTGCTAGTGACTTGCGCGACCTAAGTGATAACCGCCCGGGGTCTTCTCCAGCCTATAAATAGAGCCTGTGGGCCCCCCATTTTGGGAGGAATTTTTCCAGAATTTATATATAGAGCTCTGAACGCCCAAGTCTCTTCTTCAAGTCTTCTGAACACTTCTAAGGTAATTCTTTACCTAGAATGGAAGGTATAAACAAGGGGAATAAGGTCTAAGTGTTAGAAATTACTAACACTTGCACGCCTAAATGTTTTTCCCTTAAGGGAAATGAACACACTTGTGCGCCTCTTTTCCTATTTCATTTAAACTTGCATGCCACTCTTCTGGAAGTACCCCAGGATGCTTCTAAAGGCTTTGGTCAAGAATCGCCCAAGTATTACTCTACAGGTCAAGGATCGCGCAAGTACCCATGTGTTGCGTAGGTATACATGCATGACAAATACTTGCACGCCCATGCAGTACCTATGTGCCTTCCAAGACTTGTGCGCCCCTCTCTTTTTGGGTGTCCTTCCTGCCCATCTAACCCCTCTTAGTCCATTCCACCTCTCCTATTCAAGATTCATTCTTCAAGACACTCTTCAATGCCATTTATGGCATGTTTTCTTGATTGAAATTCATTATCTGAAAGGAGTTCTGTGGAATATCTCTCAAAACATAGTGATTTTCACATCTTTATGTCACTAAAGTTAGAGAGTTCATTCATTCAACCTCATCCTTTAAGATGAGAGAATCCTTAACCTGGGCCTCCTTTTTAGGAGTAAGCCCAATTCCAAATCCTCATTACATTGGGCATCCTCCTTAGGAGTAAGCCCCAAATCCTCAGTAATTTGGGAATCCTCCTTAGGAGTAAGTCCCAAATCCTTATTAATTTGGGCCTCCTTTTCAAGAGTAAGCCCCAAGTCCCCTAACCTAGGCCTTATCCTTAGGAGTAAGTCCCAGTCTCAAATATGGGCATCCTCCTTAGGAGTAAGCCCCAAAACATAATTCCTTTAACCTAGGCCTCCTCCTTAGGAGTAAGCCCCACTCTCAAATATGGGCATTCTCCTTAAGAGTAAGCCCCATGTCCCTTAATTTTCAAATCCCTTTAACCTGGGCCTCCTCATTAGGAATAAGCCCCAGTCTTAATTTCTCTTAACCGATTATAATTCCTTTTGATTTGGGATTCCTTCTCAGGAGTAAAACCCAATCATAAGTCCCCTCATAACTTGGGCATCTTCCTTAGGATTAAGCCCCAAGATTAGAGTATCCAAATCTCCATGAAGTACATATACCTTTATGGACCTTGTCCATGGATTTCTTCCCTGAAGTAAATCTTAATCCTCATCTATTCAGGCAGTCATACATACATAAGCCCCACATCATTGCATGGAACAATTTTTTGGTTTCACCAATACCTCTTGTTTCTCACACCGAGCATGACTCACGTGAGCTTAGAGCGTAAAAGTAATCATGACATCTTCCTTTGATCCATCAATCATGCAGAAATATCATACTCCCTTACTCGAACTACGTGGGTTCTGGTTCCTTTTCCAAAACAAAGGATACGTAGGTAGCCCACCAGTGGGTACGATCCCATCCTTGAAGTAATCCATGTCCTCTTAAATGACAATAAAATTCAAGTGCCCCACTGAGTGGCTTTAAAAACCAATATGGTCATCGTAATGACTAAGAGACTTTTATGTATTTAGGGATACCATCAATTAAGAATCTCTAACAAATACAGATGATTCTTTTATCGATGAAGAACCTCGAATACATATAAAATATTCTCTAAATTTCCTTAATATCAATCATTGAATGTCAGATTTGAAGGAAATCACATTTTATACCTGGTAATGTAAAAAGGATTCACGAACATAACTTAAATATATAAACAGAGTCCCGGAGTAGACAATAATTCCCCTCAAAAAGGTGTGATGAGTCCGACCTCCCATCCTCCCGACCAATGAAAATTCCTAAGTCTCATCAGTCCACAACTAATGAGCACCTACCTTTGGAAATTAGCTCCAAATGGATATGGAATCATTGGATGTTTCCGGTTTTACGAACAAACCCATTAGAAATCAATTGGAATGTTTGAACCTTCAATCAAGAGGTCATCCACAATTTTGGAGGAAACAAAAAATAGTGAACCTGATGTGAATCCTTAACCAAGTTAAAATGATGCTTTTTTATTTGTTAGGCCCCTATTTAAACTCAATGAGAGGGCCAACAAAGCAATAAATGACATATTTTCTAATCCAAAAGATGTAGTGGCCAGACTTATCTTGATTATGTCTGTTATATCAAACATGCACTCTTTTCCAAGATCTTCTGCATTTCCAGAATGGCTTCTCTTATGTTCACATCCGTGAATACATCTACCGTGAAAACCTCTGCTATGAATTTCACTGTTGATACTCCTACTGGATCGTCGTCCTCTATGAGGACAACATCACCTACTCAGCATCTTCAAAGTTGGGTATCAAATGCGTTGGTTAAGGATTACCGTCAAAATGGTACTATTATGACTCTGGAGGCTTCTCGACAAGCTCTCCAAGTCAATAATTTAACCTGGTCATCCGGACAACGACGACCAGCGATCAAGAAGCAGGCGGTGCTAACCACCATCTCCAACCATTTCAGGTCGTTATCCCCAGAACACAATCACCATTGACTCCCATATTCTAAGGAGGTGAATGACAAGGCCCCTCAGGGCCTTAATTCAAGGATACATGAGTTCTTCCTGAGGGTTCCAATCAACAATCGCCGCCAGACTCGTGCTGTAGTGTGCCCTTAACATGATGAGGGTATCAACTCTAGGCATTTAGCTCAGGTTCCTCGAACTCAAGCAAGAAAGACTAAATGCCAGAGGCGAAATCCAGTCAACAGTGAATAGGTTCTCATCTCTTCCATCTACAGAGAAATCCACCAACCTAACTTGGTGGAAAGAAAAGAGCGGGCACACACACCCTTCCATTTTAATTCTGTTGTCCAGCAGACTCGTCCGGCAGCAGCGCGTCAATCCCGCCAGGCAATTCCGGTGGAGTACTATAGGCAGGAACATAAACCTTTTTATTCATCATTAGCTAGTCAGCAGGCTCGTCTGACTACATATGATGGATCTCGTCAACCACGTTCGGCGAAGTACAATCCGCAGGCACATACACCTACTAGTATTGATCAAGCCTACCAACAGTCTCGTTTGGTAGCATTCGGAGAAGTCAGTCGGAAAGCTCCGATGACAAACAGGAGGCAGACTCAACTCTCTACCCCCACACTTGAGTACTGTCAGGATTCATTGATTGGAAAAGGAGGAAAGAAGAAGGCACACACACCTACTCCAAGCTCATAATGGACGTATATCCCCGTTCCGGCAGCTGAAGTCACCAAGCATATTCTATCAATGGTGAAAGAGTAGAATCAAATCCCTGCTCATATTCTGGATTCCTGCCAGGATATTATAACAGTATCAGCAGTATCTCAAGGAAATGCACATAAATCTATCCTTACCAGTGGAGTGACACATCAACAGTTTACTCTGGAACAGACACACACATTTGTTCCAGTCCAAGAGGGTTGTGGGGCATACTCCCCCATATCATACGGACAACCAAGTCATGAACATACACCTGGTTTGAGCGGAGATAATCAGCCTAACCTGATCATTTCTCCTGATCAGGCACACACACCTACCAAATTGAGTAAGAAGGCATCTAAGAAGAAGACCCGCCTAGCACAGTCAAGAAATCAAAGGCCCGTCTGTAACAATGAATTACATGATGCTGGATTTCTTGATGCACTCAGAAAACTATCTGTTTTAACTCAAGATTCTTCTCTCTTAGTTCCCAATAGTTGGGACATTAATTCTGAAGTTCTGCATCAGATACTTCGTCATGAAGGCCCGCTTCATGACAATTCGATCGATCTTGAAGTTTCATCTTCAGATGAGATCCATAACAACCCTCTGTGTGGCCAGAAGATCAAGGAGCAAGAGATCTCATCTTTTGTTGTAACCCACCATGGTGGTCCTCCCCAAGATTATGAATTTCACTACGAAAGTCCTATCTGTAGTAGTGATGCACATTGCTTGGAAAATTCTCCAATAGACAATTTAGTGACGAGAAAGCCCTATTATATTGAGGCACTTGAAAATGTGAATCCAATCATATCTGATGCTTTACCATTAGAAGGTGAAATACTTTCTCAATAAGATGATAGCCCAGGGTGTAGGTCATTCTTTGAACCACCCCTAAGTCATGAATCTTCTAGTTTGATCAGTGATTTCTCTATCAGTCTTGTTGAATCAGATGAAGCAACAAGTAAGCACTAGCTCTGGTCTAATCAGGTAGAAGAATATTCATTGAATGATAAAGAGGAAGTACTGAACATGAGAAAACAACTAGCGAATGGTGAAGTGCCAGTCTAGTTTTGGCCTCTGGCTGACTCTCAGTATGAGATTCCAGAGATGTTGATGGAAGATGGAATTCATGATATTCGTCTCAACATATGGAAAACTCTTTGTCAGTTGAAAAAGAAAGTATTATCTTATGATGAATATGAAAATCATGTTAAGATAATATAAGGGTTACAACGTAAGATTGACCTGGCATCTCTATCAGTCTCTCGATATCCAAAGGCTGAAAAGCAACAGAGAGCCCTTCAACGTTCATGCCTTGGCGCACTAAGAAGATTGCGCCAGTTAATTGCCAATTCCTCATCTAGTATTCATGTTAGAGGATGGGGTGTTCATGGAGAACTAAATTTCACTGTACTCTCCAGTCAGTAAAGCCCACCGAAAATGTAACGCCCCGACCCCAGCTACCCAGAGTCGGTGCATTACTTCGTAACATTGGCATGATCACAAAAGCTCAAGTCTCTAAAGACCGATTAGTTTATTAGCCTTGGAAACACTAGATACATTCATAAATGTTACATTACATCATAAATTGAAAAACTACAATAACAAAATCTCCATAGACCACACTCATATCCTCTTCTGACAATCCCTGCAGGTCATTCATAGAATACTTCTTCACATCCTGGAAAATATTAAAACATTGAAAGGGGTGAGCTCAGATACTCAGTAAGGATAACAATATTGCAGAAGCTTTCATAAATAAACATAAACATTTAAGGCAATGTATAACTAAAACAAAAGCCTTTTAAACTTTAACATCAACATAATATGGCAAAATTAAAATGAGATAATGCCATTTACTTCTTCACATTGATATTCTACTGGTCAAATAATCACATGAAATATCATTAACCACTTTCATAATGATGGAATGCATAATGCCAGACTATCATAACCACATAGCCAAGGCCTCGTGCCAAGACCACAAATAAGATTTTGACAAGGCCTCGTGCCAAGACACTAGTTTGTCTCATGAGACCTGCCGATGCATCAAGGAGCTATAGCAGGCTCCACCCGTCACTTATTAAGTCCAATTCATTCCTCATATGAATAGGTTTAAACATATCATAAACCATAACATAATCGTATCACACAAAACATGCATAAATAAAACATAACATTTCCACATTTCAATAACAAGATATCAATACAAAACATTGATATAATAAAAATGCTTTCAAAACCATTTTCAATACCAAAATAAAAGAAAATTAAAACTTTTTATTTATTTTCATAAAAAAAAGTGATGGCTTGTAGAGGAAGCCGAAACTCAAATAATGGTCACAGCGGCGGAGAAGTCGTTGTCGCCGCATAAGTACGGAAAGAAAAACATTCCCTTTTTGTCGTTTAGTAAAATGCTTCATATAAAAAAGATTCCTTTTGAATAAACGTAAAAGTCAAAGGGTTTTATACATCGTATAAAACAAAGTTGTGTATAAAACCAAATATGCCTCAATGAAAGGAGATTGAGACGAAGTCCCATACAAAGATTATTTTTAAAATAAAATAGATATATTATGTGTATTCACTATAAGTACTCATAAATAAAGTACAAATACAAGATATTACATAATAATATAATGACATAATTTGAAAGTAGGAGATTAACCCAAAGAATGGAAATTGGGTTAAGAAATTCCCTTACCTTGCGTCCTATCCTGACTCGACCGTTATTTAACCTCCTGAATAATAAACTAGAGTTAATTCCTATTTACTTAAGAACCTTTTTAATGTTCATTATTCCTTTTATATCTCTTATTACCATGTTATGAACATTATGTAATTATTTAAGTTTGTAACGTTCATTTTGTCGATCTTAGGTACTTGAGTCAAAAATAACATTCTTATAATTACAAGTTGTTCATGTGGTGATATATCCATTATATCTAGAATTATATTCATGATATAGATATCATATATCTCATATATATCCAGTATATACATGCATTTATATTATTACATAACATTTAGAGGTAAAAATGAAATGCACCGTTCATGGAGACGGTAAGCCGTACGTACGCATGAACGCTACTTTCATTAATATTTCATATTTAATGGAATGAAATCATAATCATATAAAGGTATAATATAGTTCCAGTATAATATCATATATAATATCATTTACTCCATCCTTTATACATCCCACATATGGCATTAAAGATTCACATCACTTTGTGGGGGCGGTAGTCCGCACTTCCTAAAATAAAATTATCGCGTTTACCCATAATGGAAATCATAAAGTATTCCATAAATGAGAAATACAGAATCATAAGTAAAACATAAACATATTATATATCATATATAAATATAGTGACATCTTAATGGACACCTTTTAAGGTGTTATATGAGTGTTGAACAATCATCGTTTCGTGAGGCAGAAATTCGCCATCCACAGAAACCGTATGTTCTTTAACCATTAGATGTAGGTGTGTGTAAGTTTAGCTTGAATCCTTCTTATAATAAAATCCTAGTATATTGAGGATACTGTTTTTGTTACAAAATAAATTAATAAAAAGAGTTTAGGGGGTTGGAAAAAAAATAAAACAAAACAACATTAGAGAATACATAACCTCAAAATCGGGTAACTGTTTTTGATTTGAGCCAAAGGCTTCCTTGGGAAGAGTTCTGCCCAAAGTGAGGCTTCTTGGAGTAAGAGGGGGAAGTTGGGAGAGTATTTGGGCAGAGGTTGTCCGAGCCAAATGGCTTGAAAGTTTTAATGAGGTGGTAGAGGTGGGGTCCTTTTATAAGTGGAGAGGAGGGGCACTCTTGGAAAGTAAAGAAAAGTCACTTTATTATAAAATGAGTTTCGGATTTTAGAGGTCCCACACTTATATAATTCGAGGATAAGGTGATAAGGGTTCTAAATCTACTCATCCAATAGGTTTTTTACAAGTTTAAGCCTTGGATTTTACATTATCTCTTTATTTTATTTAAATCGTTAAATAATGAGGTCATCGCTGCATCATCATGATGTCATAAATAATTTAATTTATTTAATGTCTAAAAATTATAGAAAAAATACTATGATGTATTAAATCTTTTTATCTTTCCAATGACTATTTATAGTCAAAAATATGACTTGTATAACCTCATGTAAAAATTGTTTTAGTAAAATATTTCATGTTTGTGTCATTTTTTACTTTAACATTAAATAAAAGGTATTTATGTCATTTTCTAACTAAAGTGGCTCCATGGAGTCCCCAAGTTGACCCTTGAATTTTCTTGGTCGTCCATGACACATCCAATGAGGGTAGAACATGTGTCAAACTCATCTCATATTATTAAAACATTATTTTTACCTTAAACTACACTAATTACCTCTAATCGCGATTAAGAACTTAAAAGTTACTATTCACCAAAAATTATTTTAATCTCATTGAACCACATTTTACTTCTTAATGACAATCATGTATGTCAGATTTTTGAAAATCAAAACACAGAAGTGGTAATATTTCATTTAAACAAAAAATCAGTTATTTAACTACCACTTAGTGGTTTCACTATTCATCAAAAATTGAAGTTTTTCAGAACAATGCCAAAATTTCACCCTAAGATATAATTGATATTCCGAATTCAAAAATTATGTCTATTTTACAAAATTACAAACATATAAGTTGCATTAATTAATTTTATAATTAATTCCCACCGTCACAACAAATAGCGTGTTTTTAAGAAACAATTTATATCAAAAGATTGGCAATTGTTTATGTCCAATTTCAATGTTAAATTAATTCTAATGACCACCATTGGATAAACTGGTAAAAATATATTCTAATTATACTTTAAACCCACTAAATAGTATAATTTATCACTATAAATTATTTTGATTAAAAAAGTTGTTTTTAAGTTTTTTTCACTATTCATAAAAAATTAGAAATTCTCAGAAAAATACCAAAAATTCAACATAGGCTAATTTCGATATTCCGAATCCAAAAATGAAGTCGATTTTGAAATATAAAATTTCTATAATTTTAAAAAGTGGTTAATACTATTCATAACGGCTACTTTGATTAGTCGCGGTGTTTTTGAACTCGAAGTTGCGTACAATGCAAGCTATTGCATTATTGAATGAGAAGCATATCATGGAAGCTCGGGGTGTTACATTCTCCCCTCCTTCAATAAATTGAGTCCTCACAATTTGAAATTTTTCTTGGAAAATAAAAGGTTGAAAATAGAAAATACCTTTGTGGAAAACCCACATCGGAAATAAGGTTAACAAAATTTAGTCTTAATAAGAGGGAAATTGTCACGAACCGGATCTTGTCGCCACCATTAACGGCACCAAACCTGGCCCGTGGCAAGGCCTGAAGGGCGTTCCCTATCCCCACGGGCTGGCACAAGTGCCCAGGTATCAAACAAATCTGGTTTGGGAACGATTTACCCGAGTATGACAGCATAAATCATAAAAAAAAATCAATTATTAAAATCTGAAATTTTCATGCTAAACAATTCTTAACAAAACCAGATCTGAATACATAAGTTTAAAGACACTACAAGTGGTCTAAAAACAAATAATGACAACATAAAGACATCCCCATGGACTCCACAAGACAAGGGGATCATCATACGCAAGCCATCCCCGCAACTCCGCCCCAATGATGGGTACTAACATCCCGAACCGCCATCACCCTTAGCCTTCCCTTTACCTGAGTCAAGCATAAGTAGGTCTACTTACACCCAAGGGGTGTAAGTAGGGTGTGATCCTAAGCCCAATAGGATACCACCAGTTGATTCCAAAGAGTATGCAATACAATGTGAACAAAACAAGCAATTTTAATACACAAGGTGAAACAGTGTTAAAATTCAAAGAAATGCAACTTTCAAATGAAAACAGTTTTCAATCCGAGAATTTCAGAATGTTAGCACATTAAATAGACATGTGAGCTACTGTAATGTGCTGCCAAAAACAACCCACAACAAGGGTAAATACCACAAATTCTATGAGCATCAAAATCAGGAACACCCCTAAGCACTAGGTTGTCTCGGGCCCTATGTACCTCGTACCTCGGTGTAGAGTAACCATAGAAAAATCTGTTCTCATGCACGAGCCACTAGTAGGGAACATACCCATAACCTAGTGGTCCCCAATCATCATCCAAATAGTTTAGTTAGAGTTTTCGTTATCCATATGCTAAGTGGAACAGGGACAAAACCCATCCGATCCACTAGCCGTACTAGTACAAATCCGCCCCACCTAAGTACTCGGGCTTCCCCTTTTGTGCTCAAACAATTTCAGCAAACAACACACATCCATTTTCATATAAAATATCACTACTGGTCACAAAAAAATTGTACAGTAGCTACACACATTTTATACCATTTAAAACACACAATAAAATAATTTTATTTCCAATAAAACAACCTCTCAAAACTTCACATTGTTTTTCACCCAAAGCTCTTTAAGATATCCACCTTTCACACTATGATAACACTTGTAAGATATTAAAACCAAATTTCAGTTCATAACCCTTTAATGAAACCAAAAATTCAGTTATGGGGCATCCCAAAATGAACCAATAAAAGATTTCAATGGAAAACCCTCAATTTCACCAAAAATTGGAACTTAAAATTCATTTGCATAATAAATGCAACTAAAACCAATTTTTACAGAAACATTCAAGTGAAATAAACATTAGAGTACCATGCAAAACAGCAAGCTAATTCACAAAAATTGCACACACAATGGAATCACCTACCAAAGTAACAAAACCCTTTGAATCTCCATGCGAAATCAAATCGCACCCCCGCCGCACCAAGAGAGAACTAGATCAAACCTAAAACCACACAAATTGGCCAAGAAAGCCCAAGGTTAAACCCTAGGTTCGAAATCCTAGTTTCTGGACATTTGTAAACTCAATTATAACCGGAGAAACCCTAAGAACAATGAGTTAAACCCAAAGTAATTTGAAAGAGGAAAGAAAGGGGCTCATTTACTTGAAGTATCTTTAAGTAATCACTCCAAAACTCCAGTATCTGAAATTTAAAAGAGCCCAAATTTAGGGTACGTTCGAAAAAGATGTATTATCTCATTTAGGAACTGAAATGGAGGAAAAAGATTGATAATTGAGAGAGTTATGAAAGAAATGCTTTACCTCTTCAAATCTGGGCGATTTGAGGAACCCTATGAAGATCGGCACAAAATAAAGATTCTACAGAGCTCCAAATGGGTGGGCTAGAGTTCAAACGCGCGGCTGGATTACTTGGTCTTGAGTGAGACTTGGAATAACCGAAAAAGCCCAAATATTGAATAAGTTATAACAAAATACAATTTTATTTTTAAAACAGGAATTGGGCTTTCGGGCAGGCCCAACCCCTTAGACAAAAACCCAAATAACCCCTGGTTATGGATTTCTAAAAGCTCCAAATTACCTTGGTGGTGTTAATAGGTTAGGGGAGGTCAATTAGGAATTTGAATGGACGAAAAATGTTGAAAAATGAAAAGGTTATAAAAGATACAAAATTTATTTTTTTAATCTGGAATTGGGCTCACGGTTTGGCCCAATTCATGAATACTCATCTATTCCTACCTAAAACCTAGGGAAACCCCCCAAAAAAGAAAGGCTGTAAATTAAATGAAAAAAATAACTTTAAAATATGCCTTCTTTGTGACAATTCTCCCCACCATTAAGGACTTTCTGCCCTGGAAAGTCAACATGAATCTCGGTTGGAAAACAAGAATGGGTACTCTTTCTCGACCCATGACTTTCGCTCCCATGTCTCATGTGGATCATTCCCATGCTGCCATAAAACCCAGACTAAAGGAATAGACTTTCCTCGAAGTATCTTCTCTTGGGAGTCCACTATTTTCATCGGTCTCTCAACGATAGACAAGTCAGGCTCTATCTCCAGTTCTTCCCAACTCAACACATGGGATGGATCCGGATTGTATTTCTTCAACTGAGAGACGTGGAAGACATCATGGATAGACGTAAACTGAGAAGGTAAGGCCAACCTGTATGCCACCTTACCAATACTCTCGGTGATCTCAAAGGGTCCGACATACCGTGGCCTCAGCTTACCTTGCTTACCCAATCGACGATGGACCAGACGAGGGGCCACTTTTAAGAATACCCTGTCACCCACAGAAAACTCTAGGTCTCGACGCCTCCGGTAAGCATAAGATTTATGACGACTCTGAGCTGTCAATAAGCGCTGCCTGATCAACTTGACCTTCTCAGAAGTCTCCTGCTCAAGGCTCGGCCCCAATAGTGAAGTCTCTCCTACCTCAGCCCAACATAGGGGGGACCGACAAGGCCGACCATAGAGCGCCTCAAAAGGGGCCATTCGAATCGTGGATTGGTAACTATTATTATAAGCAAACTCCACCAATCCCAAATGGCTATCCCAAGAACCTCCAAAGTCCAGGACACATGCACGAAGCATGTCCTCCAATATCTGATTTGCCCTCTCTGTCTGACCATCCGTCTGTGGGTGGTATGCCGTGCTCATCTTAATTTGAGACCCCAAGGACTTCTGAAGGCCTTCCCAAAATCGAGAAGTGAAGCGGGGGTCTCTATCCGAGACAACAGCTGATGGTACACCATGGAGTCTCACCACTTCCTGTAGATACAAGTGGCCCAACTCATCTACTTTAGTTGTATCTTTTATCGGAATGAAGTGGGCTGATTTGGTCAGACGATCAATCACCACCCAAATAGCATTCTTACCTCGAGGTGTACGAGGTAATCCAACAATGAAGTCCATGGAAACCTCTTCCCACTTCCAGGTAGGAATGGGTAGTGGTTGGAGCAAACCGGATGGCCTTTGGTGCTCTGCTTTCACCTGCTGACATGTGTAGCATCTCGAAACAAAGTCTGTTATGTCCCGTCTCATACCAGGCCACCAAAACTTCCGACGAACATCATAATACATCTTAGTGGCACCTGGATGGACAGCCCACTGAGACTGGTGGCTATCTTGCATCACCACCTTCCGCAGAGGTAATGGCACTACTGAACGGCCCTTGAAGCACAAGATGCCCTCGGGAGACGACGACCAATCAGAGGATGTCTCCCCACCATGAAGGAACTGCTTAGACCGCTGACAAAGATCATCACTGGGCTGTTCCTGCTGAATCAACTCCAATAGAGAAGGTTTCAACTGGACACTTGCCAAGAATGCCCCTCCACTGTATTCCCTAGTCTCCACATGCATCTGAGAAAAGAGACCCATCAATGCCCACTCATCACTAGACTTCCTCAAAGCCTGCACTGGAACTCTTCGGCTCAAAGTGTCGGCCACTACATTACCATTGTCTGGGGTATAGACAATGTTAAAGTCAAACCCCTGCAAGTACTCGATCCAGCGACGTTGCCTCAAGTTGAGGTCCTTCTGCGAGAAGATATAAGCCAAGCTTTTGTGATCAGAGTATACCACAAACTTCTCCCCAAAGAGGTAGTGACGCCAAGTCTTCAAAGAATGCATCACCGCTGCCAACTCCAAGTCATGGGTTGGGTAGTTCTTTTCATGTGGTCGAAGTTGGCGAGATCCATACGCGACCACATCATCATCTTGCATAAGAACGCACCCAAGACCCATACCTGAAGCATCACAATAGACCACATATCCCTTTCCAGCCTCTGGAAAAATCAGCACGGGGGCAGTAGTCAGCCGCCTCTTCAGCTCCTCGAACGATGCCTGACATTCTGGACCCCATACAAACTTCACCCCTTTCTGGGTGAGGGAAGCCATCGGTGAAGCAAGCCGAGAGAAATCCCGAACGAATCGCTTGTAATAACCGGCCAAGCCAAGAAAACTCCTGATCTCAAACACATTCTTCGGTTTCTCCCATGACATGACTGCACTAATTTTCTCAGGGTCCACTGAAACTCCATGCTCTGAGATCACATGCCCCAGAAATCTCACCTCTCTAATCCAGAAAGTGCACTTTGACAACTTTGCATAGAGGCGGTGATCTCCTAATGTACCCAAAACGATCCTCAAGTGATGTTCATGTTCCTTCTTAGAGCTAGAGTATACCAGAATGTCATCCACGAACACCACAACAAAGGAATCGAGATACTGATGGAACACCCTATTCATAAGTGCCATAAATACCGCTGGAGTATTGGTCAATCCGAAGGGCATGAACAAATACTCAAAGTGGTCGTACCTGCTTCGGAAGGCTGTCTTAGGGATATCTGACTCCTTCACCCTGAGTTGATGATACCCTGAACGCAGGTCTATCTTTGAGAACCACTTTGCCCCCTTCAACTGATCAAACAAATCATCTATTCTGGGCAAAGGGTATTTGTTTTTAATTAATACCTTATTCAGCTTCCGGTAGTCAATGCACAACCGGAGGGATCCATCAGCCTTTTTTGCAAACAACACAGGAGCGGCCCAAGGAGAGATGCTCAGGCGAATGAATCCTTTGGATTCTAAGTCGTCCATCTGTATCTTTAATTCCCTCAACTCGGTGGGCGCCATGCGATAGGAGGGAAGAGATATCGGCTGTGTTCCCGGCGCCAGATCAATCGAAAACTCCACATCCCGCTCCGGGGGAAAACCAGAAAAATCATCAGGGAATACCTCGGGAAACTCATTCACTACACGAGGTAGTGAACCTTCAGGGTAAAGACCATCCTCTAGCACAATCGAAGATAACTGGAAGATAACACTTCCCAACTCTAGGAGTGGAGGCCCTGCGCGACTAGATCGTGGATCCCATTCTCCATGAAAAACCTGACGACTCCCATCAGGTGCTGTGAAACTCACACGACGTCTGTAGCAATTGATGTGTTCCTGGAAGTGTACTAGCCAATCCATCCCGAGTATGACATCAAAAAGGTCCATATCTAAGACCAAGAGGTCCCACTCCATCTCGACCCCTGACACAGAAAGTGCACATGAGGGGCACCTGAGGCCCTGCTCCTTCTTCTTTCCCAATGGTGTCACCAACTCCATCGCAAAAGACATCAACTCAGTTGGAAAATTCAGAATGTCCACAAAACGTCCAGAAATGAATGAAATAGAGGCACCAGTATCAAAAAGAGAAGTAGCTATAGAATATGCGATCAGAACGGTACCTCGAACTGTCGACGGTCCCGCCTCTGATCCTGCGGGTGACTGATCCACTGCATGGAGATGTCCAGTATCTGCCTGAGGATGACCGCTAGTCTGTGGTTGTGCCCTGAACTGGCTCTGCCCAGAAGATGATCCAGCCCTACCACCACGACCACCAAATCGAGATCCCCCAGTCCTCGACGGCTCGGACTGTGTTGGCACTCCTCTTGAAGCCACTGACCCTGCCCCACTTGGGAGTGGACGTGCCACACCGCAGAAGCGCTGCAAATGCCCTATACCTCCACACTAGTAACAAGGCTTCAGAGGAAGAGGACATTCTGGTTGGATATGCCCAGGCCTCCCACATTGGTGGCACACAACCGATCTCGCATCAGAAGCCGCAGAAGAAAACTGCCTGGAAGAGTGGCCTGAACTGCCCCCTCCTTTCTTCACATGATACTCCCGCTTCCTTTTCTTCTCTGAGGAGCTGCCACTACCCACTGCTGATACTGAACCATAGAAACCAGCCCTACCTTTCCTATCAATCTCCACCATGCATGCCCGATCAACAACCTCAGCATAGGTCCTCAGCTTAAACAAGAACACCTGGGAGTGTATCTCTGGTCGCAAGCCTTTCTCAAACATTTGGGCCTTCACTTGCTCATTAAAGACAATTTCTGGAGCATACCAAACCAATTCAGCGAAACGGTTGGCATACTCCATCACAGATAGATTCCCCTGAACAAGTTCCATGAACTCTCTAGACCTGGAATAAGCCAACACCTCAGGGCAATACTGTTCATTGAAGACATCCTTGAAATCTCCCCAGCGCATCTGCTCATTCTTCCCAGACTGAAGCACTGACTCCCACCATTTACGGCTGGGACCCTCCAACAGAAAGGAGGCACACTTCACCCTGAGCTCCTCGGGTGTTTCCAGGAACTCAAACATACGCTCGATCTTCTCGAGCCATTCTTCTGCTTCTTGGGGTTCTGCGCTACCTCGGAAGGCACGAGGCTTGTTTTTCAGAAACTCTTGTGCTTTCTCTTTTCTAGGACCTGTCTCCCCTGCTCTAACAGGAATAGGAGCATGAGCTGGTCCCTGCCCCAAAGCTTGGATAGCCCGAACAACAGCTTCCACAAGCCTCTGATCAATCGGCGTGGGAGAACTCTCTCCAGCTTCCTCCTGTGGGTGCGTGGGAGCTTTCCGGGGAGGCATGTTGCTACAAAATGCAACAGTCGCAAAAAAATAGGCAATACCACAATTCTGAAAATTGTAATCAAATACATCAAATATAAACAAACTAAACACATTCTTGTAATAAAAGAAAAAACTACTCCACATCGGCCTGATGTCCACATGTGGTCTGCAGCCCACACGTCTCACCTGGAAGTGAGGTCAATCAGTAAATTCCAACATCCTCTGGTGACTCAAGGTCTGCCAGGAGAGGTGCGGGCCAGGAACCCTACTCACAACCAATACCCCGAGCCCCGACAGTCCTAGATCCTGTCTATCCCGACTCATCTCAAAATAACAATATAACCCAAAAACATTAACCTCCTCTGATACCATTTTGTCACGAACCGGATCTAGTCGCCACCATTAACGGCACCAAACCTGGCCCGTGGCAAGGCCCGAAGGGCGTTCCCTATCCCCACGGGCTGGCACAAGTGCCCGGGTATCAAACAAATCTGGTTTGGGAACGATTTACCCGAGTATGACAACATAAATCATAAAAAAACAATAAATTATTAAAATCTGAAATTTTCATGCTAAACAATTCTTAACAAAACCAGATCTAAATACATAAGTTTAAAGACACTACAAGTGGTCTAAAAACAAATAATGACAACATAAAGACATCCCCATGGACTCCACAAGACAAGGGGATCATCACACGCAAGCCATCCCCGCAACTCCGCCCCAATGATGGGTACTAACATCCCGAACCGCCATCACCCTTAGCCTTCCCTTTACCTGAGTCAAGCATAAGCAGGTCTACTTACACCCAAGGGGTGTAAGTAGGGTGTGAGCCTAAGCCCAATAGGATACCACCAGTTGATTCCAAAGAGTATGCAATACAATGTGAACAAAACAAGCAATTTTAATACACAAGGTGAAACAGTGTTAAAATTCAAAGAAATGCAACTTTCAAATGAAAACAGTTTTCAATCCGAGAATTTCAGAATGTTAGCACATTAAATAGACATGTGAGCTACTGTAATTTACTGCCAAAAACAACCCACAACAAGGGTAAATACCACAAATTCTATGAGCATCAAAATCAGGAACACCCCTAAGCACTAGGTTGTCTCGGGCCCTATGTACCTCGTACCTCGGTGTAGAGTAACCATAGAAAAATCCGTTCTCGTGCACGAGCCACTAGTATGGAACATACCCATAACCTTGTGGTCCCCAATCATCATCCAAATAGTTTAGTTAGAGTTGTCGTTATCTAGATGCTAAGTGGAACAGGGACAAAACCCATCCGATCCACTAGCCGTACTAGTACAAATCCGCCCCACCTAAGTACCCGGGCTTCCCCTTTTGTGATCAAACAATTTCAGCAAACAAAACACATCCATTTTCATATAAAATATCACTACTGGTCACAAAAAAATTGTACAGTAGCTACACACATTTTATACCATTTAAAACACACAATAAAATAATTTTATTTCCAATAAAACAACCTCTCAAAACATCACATTGTTTTTCACCCAAAGCTCTTTAAGATATCCACCTTTCACACTATGATAACACTTGTAAGATATTAAAACCAAATTTCAGTTCATAACCCTTTAATGAAACCAAAAATTCAGTTATGGGGCATCCCAAAATGAACCAATAAAAGATTTCAATGGAAAACCCTCAATTTCACCAAAAATTGGAACTTAAAATTCATTTGCATTATAAATGCAACTAAAACCAATTTTTACAGAAACATTCAAGTGAAATAAACATTAGAGTACCATGAAAAACAGCAAGCTAATTCACAAAAATTGCACACACAATGGAATCACCTACCAAAGTAACAAAACCCCTTGAATCTCCATGCGAAATCAAATCGCACCCCCGCCGCACCAAGAGAGAACTAGATCAAACCTAAAACCACACAAATTGGCCAAGAAATCCCAAGGTTAAACCCTAGGTTCGAAATCCTAGTTTCTGGACATTTGTAAACTCAATTATAACCAAAGAAACCCTAAGAACAATGAGTTAAACCCAAAGTAATTTGAAAGAGGAAAGAAAAGGGCTCATTTACTTGAAGTATCTTTAAGTAATCACTCCAAAACTCCAGTATCTGAAATTTAAAAGAGCCCAAATTTAGGGTACGTTCGAAAAAGATGTGTTATCTCATTTAGGAACTATAATGGAGGAAAAAGATTGAGAATTGAGAGAGTTATGAAAGAAATACTTTACCTCTTCAAATCTGGGCGATTTGAGGAACCCTATGAAGATCGGCACAACATAGCGATTCTACAGAGCTCCAAATGGGTGGTCGAGAGTTCAGACGCACGGCTGGCTTACTTGGTCTTGAGTGAGACTTGGAATAACCGAAAAATCCCAAATATTGAATAAGTTATAACAAAATCAAATTTTATTTTTAAAACAGGAATTGGGCTTTCGGGCAGGCCCAACCCCTTAGACAAAAACCCAAATAACCCCTGGTTATGGATTTCTAAAAGCTCCAAATTACCTTGGTGGTGTTAATAGGTTAGGGGAGGTCAATTAGGAATCTGAATGGATGAAAAATGTTGAAAAATGAAAAGGTTATAAAAGATACAAAATTTATTTTTTTTAATCTGGAATTGGGCTCACGGTTTGGCCCAATTCATGAATACTCATCTATTCCTACCTAAAACCTAGGGAAACCCCCCAAAAAAAGAAACGATGTAAATTAAATGAAAAAAATACCTTTAAAATATGCCTTGTATGTGACATAAATGGAAATAAGAAAGTCACCACCAAATTATGATCTCGATAAGGAGAACATTGGTGGCAATTAGAGACATATAATTGGAGGAAAACTTAAATATTTGTAGGGAGTGATTGAGGTCATCAATCACAATCAACTGTCAAATTGGGGGCCTCAAAGCCTTCAATCTATGTTGATTTAAAATATCATCAGTTCAACAAGACATAAGGTATTAGGATAACACATTTTTTTGTTTTAATATCCCTTTACAAAAGTTTAAGAATTAATTTATTCATTGAATAAGAGATAGGTATATATATATTTATGCTTGAAAATTAGAGTTTCAACCTTCAACTCATCTTTCACTAAAAAAGATAATAGAACTCAAAAATATTATACTTATCCTAATTGTATAAGGTTCTAAATGTTAACACATACCATTTATATTAGTAAAATTATTTTGTAATAACCACGGACTTCATGTAGGCTAGTGGTAGGAAATAAAGGCCTGTCGCACTATGGTTGTGGGTTCGATTCCTGCAGCTTTGTCCGACGTGACGGGTTATGCCCCACCCTGCAGGTTGTCCTTTTCCTAAAACTATAGTATTATAATATTCCAAAAATAATCTTCATATATTTTTTAACCTTAAACAATACTATCCAAAGATCAACTTAATCCACTCCAACCTCTATAGTTATCCAAAATACCTCTGTCCAGACTTTCTCGAAAAGGTCTCTTAATTCCAAAATCAATTTATCAGATTCCCCAAACAAAGTAAAGTTTCTCTTATTGTCACATACTAAAAATATGATTACCTTCATCATATTAAGACCTTACTGAAACAACAAGTACTGCAGTACAATCCTTATATATATATCACATTATTCTAATAACCAGAATATAATCCATGAGTCCAAAAGAACCAATACATTAATTATTCCACTTCAAATGTAAGAACATCATAATATTGTCCTTGATCCCTTGACCTTTTCTGAGGTAAGTTTCCCTAATGCTTAGTAAATTCATTTGCATAATGCCCCATTTCCCTAAAATTGTAGCATTCAACATTGATAGCCTCTTTCTTTCCCTTGCAATCACGCGCCTGGTGACCTTTTTCTCCACATTTATAACAAACTCTCATTCCTTTTAGGCATGTACCAGGGTGATTCTTCCCACAATTATCACATAATGGAAAATCCTTCTTTCCCTTTTTCCCTTTATTCGTCTGTTGTTCCACCGTTCTCTTCTTCTCTTGCTTTACTTTGTTGTCATAAGACTTAGATAATTCCTTTTCTTTCTTGATGGCACACGAGACAATATCTTCGTATGATGATAAGGATTGTGATACTAAAGCTCGACGGAGAAATGGTTTTAAACCATCAAAGAAACGATCAATCTTACCTCTTGGGTTACGTATATAATCTGCAACATACCTCGCTAACCTTGTAAAGTTAGCCTCATACTTTGCGACATTCCTATCCTCCTTCTGCCTCAGACTCAGAAATTGTCTTTCCATATCTGTTCGATGGTCATGAGGAAAGTATTTTTCTAAGAAAAGATCTTTGAACTCCCTCGTCCCTTTATCCATCATTCTCTCTTCCATCCTTTTCTTCTCTTTCATCCCTTCAAATCCATAAGACTCAGAGAATTCTCTACTTATCTTATTAACACATGATACTATTTCATCATATGTTGATAACACATGGGAGAATATTTCCCTTCTAAATGTTGGCTTAATACCATGAAATATATGATCCTTCTTACTCTTTGGATCATACGTATTGATGGAGTTCGCATTCCTTCTATTGGGCGCCATTTCTATACAATGCCATAAACTAGGTTAGTTTATGAGTCGAAATACATAATAACAAACTTGAAAACACTTATAATAAATTGAACTATTTATGGATATAATCCATAATCATAAAAAATGTTTTCTTTTAGGAAGTATATACTCATAACCGTTCATAGTGGTTTGTAAAGAAAATGAGAATTATCCTAAGCATATCCCCCGGGAGTGTCGTAACCAAGAGTGCAGCAAGGCCCGTTGTCGTGCACCAGTTCCTGTTCGAGTCTAGATCAAAGCGGTGTTTTCGGGTTTTACCCCTAGGTACATTTGTGCCAAATCCGCCTCTACCTGCTCGTATCCAGACATGGATGTATTGCTCGGAAAACTCCCAAAATCCCTACAATAACAAAATTCTAGGAATTTCTTCTATACTAATCCTCAAAGTCTATCTTTGGTCTATGTTCTCTAATCAGAGTTTATCTAAATCTAGCTTCCAAGGTTAGTACTAAAATGCCTCTGATACCAACTGTAACGCCCCAACCCCAGCTACCCAGAGTCGGTGCATTACTTCGTAACATTGGCATGATCACAAAAGATCAAGTCTCGAAAGACCGATTAGTTTAGTAGCCTTGGAAACACTAGATACATTCATAAACGTTACATTACATCATAAAGTGAAAAACTACAATAACAAAGTCTCCATAGACCACACTCATATCCTCTTCTGACAATCCCTACAGGTCATTCATAAAATACTTCTTCACATCCTGGAAAATATTAAAACATTGAAAGGGGTGAGCTCAGATGCTCAGTAAGAATAACAATATTGCGGAAGCTTTCATAAATAAACATAAACATTTAAGGCAATGTATAACTAAAACAAACGCCTTTTAAACTTGAACATCAACATAATATGGAAAAATTAAAATGAGATAATGCCATTTACTTCTTCACATGGATATTCTACTGATCAAATAATAACATGAAATATCATTAACCACTTTCATAATGATGGAATGCATAATACCAGACTATCATAACCACGTAGCCAAGGCCTCGTGCCAAGACCACAAATAATATTTTGTCAAGGCCTCGTGCCAAGACACTAGTTTGTCTCATGAGACCTGCCAATGCATCTTGGAGCTATAGCAGGCTCCACCCGTCACTTATTAAGTCCAATGCATTCCTCATATGAATAGGTTTAAACATATCATAAACCATAACATAATCGTATCACATAAAACATGCATAAAGGAAACATAATATTTCCACATTTCAATAACAAGATATCAATACAACACATTGATATAATAAAAATTCTTTCAAAACCATTTTCAATACCAAAATAAAAGAAAATTAAAACTTTGTATTTATTTTTCATTAAAAAAAGTGATGGCTTGTAGAGGAAGCCGAAACTCAAATAATGGTCACAGCGGTGGACAAGTCGTTGTCGCCGCATAAGTACGGAAAGAAAAACATTCCCTTTTTGTCGTTTAGTAAAACGCTTCATATAAAAAAGATTCCTTTTGAATAAATGTAAAAGTCAAAGGGGTTTATACACTGTATAAAAGAAAGTTGTGTATAAAACCAAATATGCCTCAATGAAAGGAGATTGAGACGAAGACCCATACAAAGATCATTTTTAAAATAAAATAGATATAATATGTGTATTCACTATAATTGCACATAAATAAAGTAAAAATACAGGATATGACATAATAATATAATGACATAATTTGAAAGTAGGAGATTAACCCAAAGAATGGAAATTGGGTTAAGAAATTCCCTTATCTTGCGTCCTGTCCTGACTCGACCGTTCTTTAACCTCCTGAATAATAAACTAGAGTTAATTCACATTTACTTAAGAACCTTTTTTATGTTCATTATTCCTTTTATATCCCTTATTACCATGTTATGAACATTATGTAATTATTTAAGTTTATAACGGTCATTTTGTCGATCTTAGGTACTTGAGTCAAAAATAACATTCTTATAATTACAAGTTGGTCATGTGGTGATATATCCATTATATCCAGAATTATATTCATGATATAGATATCATATATCTCATATATATCCAGTATATACATGCATTTATATTATTACATAACATTTAGAGGTAAAATGAAATGCACCGTTCATGGAGACGGTAAGTCGTACGTACGCATGAACGCTACTTTCATTTCTATTTCATATTTAATGGAATGAAATCATAATTATATATAGGTATAATATAGTTCCAGTATAATATCATATATAATATCATTTACTCCATCCTTTATACATCCCACATATGACATTAACGATTCACATCACTTTGAGGGGGCGGTAGTCCGCACTTCCTAAAATGAAATTATCGCGTTTACCCATAATGGAAATCATAAAGTATGCCATAAATGAGAAATACATAAGCATAAGTAAAACATAAACATATAATATATCATATATAAATATAGTTACATCTTAATGGCCACCTTTGAAGGTGTTATATGAGTGTTGAACAATCATCGTTTTGTGAGGCAGAAATTCACCATCCACAGAAACTGTATGTTCTTTAACCATTAGATGTAGGTGTGTGTAAGTGTAGCTCGAATACTTCTTATAACAACATCCTAGTATATTGAGGATACTGGTTTATTTACAAAAGAAATGAATAAAAAGAGTTTAGGGGGTTGGAGAAGAAAAATAAAACAAAACAACATTAGAGTAGACATTACCTCAAAATCGGGTAACTCTTTTTGATTTGAGCCAAAGGCTTCCTTGGGAAGAGTTCTGCCCAAAGTGAGGCTTCTAGGAGTAAGAGGGGGAAGTTGGAAGAGTATTTGGGCAGAGGTGGGCCGAGTAAAATGGCTTGAAAGTGTGAATTAGGTGGTAGAGGTGGGGGCCTTTTATAAGTGGAGAGGAGGGGCACTCTTGGAAAGTAAAGAAAAGTCACTTTATTATAAAATGAGTTTTGGATTTTAGAGGTCCCACACTTATATAATTCGAGGCTAAGGTTATAAGGGTTCGAAATATACTCATCCAATAGGTTTTTGACAAGTTTAAGCCTTGGATTTTACATTATCTCTTTATTTTATTTAAATCGTTAAATAATGAGGTCATCGCTGCATCATCATGATGTCATAAATAAATTAATTTATTTAATGTCTAAAAATTTTAAAAAAAAATACTATGATGTATTAAATCTTTTTAGCTTTCCAATGACTATTTATAGTCAAAAATATGACTTATATAACCCCATGTAAAAATTGTTTTAGTAAAACATTTCATGTTTGTGTCATTTTTTACTTTAACATTAAATAAAAGGTATTTATGTCATTTTCTAACTAAAGTGGCTCCATGGGTTCCCCAAGTTGACCCTTGGATTTTCTTGGTCGGCCATGCCACATCCAATGAGGGTAGGACATGTGTCAAGCTCATCTCATTTTATTAAAACATTATTTTTACCTTAAACTACACTAATTACCTTTAATCGCGATTAAGAACTGAAAAGTTACTATTCACCAAAAATTATTTTAATCTCATTGAACCACATTTTACTTCTTAATGACAATCATGTATGTCGGATTTTTGAAAATAAAAACACAGAAGTGGTAATATTTCATTTAAACGAAAAATCAGTTATTTAACTACCACTTAGTGGTTTCACTATTCATCAAATATTGAAGTTTTTCAGAACAATGCCAAAATTTCACCCTAAGCTATAATTGATATTCCGAATTCAAAAATGATTTCTATTTTACAAAATTACAAACATATAAGTTTCATTAATTAATTTTATAATTAATTCCCGCTGTCACAACAAATAGCGTGTTTTTAAGAAACAATTTATATCAAAAGATTGGTAATTGTTTGTGTCCAATTTCAATGTTAAATTAATTCTAATGACCACCATTGGATAAAATAGTAAAAATATATTCTAATTATACCTTAAAACCACTAAATAGTATAATTTATCACTATAAATTATTTTGATTAAAAAAGTTGTTTTTAAGTATTTTTCACTATTCATAAAAAATTAGAAGTTCTCAGACAAATACCAAAAATTCAACATAGGCTAATTTCGATATTCCAAATCCAAAAATGAAGTCCATTTTGAAATATAAAATTTCTATAATTTTAAAAAGTGGTTATTACTATTCATAACGGCTACTTTGATTAGTCGCGGTGTTTTAGAACTCGAAGTTGCGTACAATGCAAGCTATTGCATTATTGAATGAGAAGCATATCATGGAAGCTCGGTGTGTTACAGAAAATGGTCTCATGCAATGTTATTGCCCATGGTCAGCCGCAGTCAATGGGTTTTGTTTGTAATTAAAAACATGCTCAACAACAGGCTTCAACCAGTTCCTCTCAAAATCAAGAATACAAAGAACAAGTTGTTGAACTACTCCTGTATCAAGGAAACAAGAATATTGAACTGGCCTCTCGTATGGAGTAAGCACATCACCAAGTGACAGAAGATTCAGAAATCATCCAACAGTATTTTGAACTGGGTTATAAAAGTGGATATCGATTGATTCATCCAGCTAATTTCGGGACTAAGGTCCGCAAGATCAGGAGAGATTTTAAGAAAGTCTCAGACATAGCATGTCAAGATCCACCCCATCTTTCCAGACTGGGGACTCTTTTAACCCAACCCTCAGAATCAACAAATATGATTCGAGGAGTTGAGCAAAGGCAGCAGGAACATACCTAGTCCACCGGACTGGGGACTTTTTCAAATTATCAATCCCCTCCTAAGTGAAAGTCGGTCTTCTCTCGATTGGGAAAGAAGCCACAATAGGAACGAAGATCCAAATTATCCGGAGACTCTCCCCAAATTACTGTTCGCCAAGAAGTTCCTGAGGGATCAAATCAACAAAAGGCAATGTCTCATCAGGGACATGGAAGAATACAATGTCACAGAAATGCTGATAGAATGGATATGATGCGTTATGCATCAATTAATTTCTTCAATGCCATTGTTGCTGATCAACTAGATGAGGCTCACTTAGGTGACTCAGATGAAGAGGTTCCTGCTCAAGAAGTTGTACACACAGACACAAATGAAGAAGGTGTGTGTACACTAAATCAAAGGATTACTCAGAACCTAGGTAATCCTTCAGGTAATCCACTTCCCCCTCTACGAAAGGGAGCCAACAAGGGGAAAGGAAAGAATTAGGTAACATACCCTTCCTCTGGAGAAGGCCAATCGCTTTCACTTGAGCAAAGGTTTGCACAACAGGAGGAAGAAATGAAGGAATTGAGAAGGATGAATGCAGAACTACTTCAGGGTAGTCTTCTTCCTAAGAGTGGTGGAGTCAGTCAGCCAAGGGAATTTATTGCATCTACTGAGTTGGATCAAGAATATCCTCCTCTATCAGTACACCCTCACAGGTCTAATCCTACGGGTCAATTACAACAACAATTGGAAGTGATACCATCAGTTGCAGTACCAGCCACCACATCTGTAACATCTCCAGCCATTGCACCTTCCCAAGTCCAAGATCAACCAGATGTTTATAAAAAGTTAATAACTACCATTGTGTCATTAACAGCTCAGTTAGAGACTATGGAAGGGAAGTGTGCGCAGGTTCAACCAGAAAAGAGAGCTTACCCTGAATGGGTAGATTATGTCCTTCCCTCATCAAGTTTTGGGAACCCTGTATTCCCTATTTTCAATGGATCAGGTGATCCTGAACAGCATTTGATGCATTACATGTCTTGTTGCAATCCTATGATGGGAACTTCATAACTGCAAGAAGCAGTGAAACTCAGATGCTTCGTGCGAACCTTGCAAGGAACAGCTTTTTTTTGGTACACAAGCTTGCAATCTCGGTCAATTACCGGGTGGGAAGATCTTCTCCAAAAATTCCTTCTTTAGTTTAGCTCGACATTGCCAAAGACAACAGTTTTCGATCTTACAAACTGTAAGAAAAGGGAGAATAAAAGGGTCTCAGATTTTATTGCTTGCTGGAAGGGATTAACGTATTCCCTAAGCTTAGCACTCCCTTAGGAAGAACTGTTTCCAATATGTGTGGCAAATCTGTGTGATGAATTACGCACGCCATTCATCCCTGTGAAATATACAGGAGGGTTTCGAGACCTTACTACAATCGCTCAACAGATTGAAGATTCTCTTATAAAGACTAAGGATATGGCTTGTATAATTCCATCAGCTCCAGGAAGAAGAATGGGTAAATCAGAGACTGCTACAGTTATTCTTAAACAAGCACATGTACCTACTTCTACTTCAAAACCTTCATCTTCTCGAAGGGCTCCACCTCTTGAGTGCCAACAACAAAGGCCGTTTCTTCAAGATGATCAATGTTATCAATCATGAGAACAATTTGAGGATCTGAAGAGAAAAACATACTCTTTCCTATATGAAAAAGTTCCTGGTTACTTCATTTTGGCTCTGGAAAATAATTTGGTTCAGTTTCCAAGGCCCAAAAGGCCAAACAAATAAATATATGAAGACCGTCCCAATTATCGCCACTTTCATCAAATGTTGGGGCATCCCATCTAGGAGTGTTTTGTCTTTAATGACCTTCTGCAAAAGATGGTCGATTCGGGACAATTCAAACTAAAAGGTTCTTCAGCTCAGGTAGCATGTGTTACTGCTACAGTTCTAGAGGAGGAAGGCGAATGGCAAAAAGTCAAAAGAAAAAATGCGCAGAAATATGATGATTGGATGGTCAGAAAAACAATCAACCAAACTCATGCTATTTTGCGAACACAATTGAAGAAACCAATTGTGCCTTCTACCATGAATGTCGTAGAAAAACCATCTTCATCAGAGGGAAAATCCTCAAAGAAACAGCATGATTCAAAGAAAGAAAAAGAATCAGAAGAAGATGAGTATGTGTCAAAGCCTAAGTTGTCTTTGACTCTGGAAGAATTCATTCCATCTACTTCAAATTCACGGGTACCACCCCACCAAACGGCACAACCTAAATAGGCTAATCAGGCAGAGTCTTCATCAGATAAAGAGTTGATTTTTGGTTCTGTTAATATGATTCAATTAACATATCCATATGTCAGTCGCAGTTTCGATTTGGATAAGCCCGAATTCCCTATATCAAATGGAGGAATCAGATGAATTTCCAGAGGCTCAGGATATAGGGGAAGACATAGATCATTCAGAGGCCACTATTCCAATTCTACCCCTGCTAGAACTGTGTATGCAGAAGAAACTCATGGTAGAGCCCTTCAACAAGCTCAACAAGAACAAGCAAGTTCTTCCACACAAGGCAGACACAGCCCTAGCACAATTATTCTGGAAGATCGATTGAAGGCTCCATCTTCTTCCTCTCAGCAAGTAAATAGACCTAATCAGTCTAATCTTCCAAAGCCAAGAGTAATACCAACTCCTATCCCGGTATAATATGCATCAAATTACAAGGCATCAACTTTCATGGCACCTGCTAAACCACATGTTCCTGTTGGGAAACGCAGACCTTTGGATCAAAAGTATTATATATTGAAACACCTGACCCAAGTACTGGCCAAGTTATCAATTCTGGATGCCTTGAATTTATCAAAGGATCTTCAGGAGGCACTCATTGAGGCTTTGTCAAGTCCTTAGGAGTTTGAGACTGAAATTGCTGCATCTAAAGTCTACCATGTAGAGAATAATCTTGCAGAATGCCATACAGAAATATCTTTTACTGATGAAGATGAAGATGATGTCATGAATGGACATATTAGACCTATGTACTTATCTATAAAGGTCAATGGCATAGACATCCGAAGAGTTTTCATTGATAATGGTTCAGGAGTCAACCTCATTCCCATTCGTACATTTTGTCGATTGGGCCTCACAGAATATGATTTATCTCCTTCTACTTTGATTTTACAAGGATATGATAAAAATGAACAAGAACCACTAGGAGAGATTACACTCAGAACTCAGTTTGTAGATCTTGTGTCTAATTCAGATTTCATGGTAGTTGATCAAGACTCAGCCTTCAACATCTTGCTTGGAAGACCCTGGCTATATCGGCATGTGACTATCCCTTCATCATACCATCAATGTCTCATGTTTTGTTTCAATGGTCAAGTTGGGACATTGTATAGTGATAAGGCCCCATTCAAAACATGTGAATCTCAATACATTGAGGCGGAATTCTATAACATAAGGGGAAAGGAGGAATCCACAACAAGGGAGATTACCAAAGTAAATGCTCCATATGGTTTGGAAAAGGTTCTAGTAAATCCATTTACACATGTGAGTACAAATTATGTGTTTCCTATCAGTCAAATTGACAGGATAGAACCAAATCAAAATACTCTTATGGAAAGATCCATAATTTCAATTACGGAAATAGATCCAGGAAACATGGGAGAAATTGGTGATCCACTAGGCAATGATGAAAGCTCAAATGGAGATGCCTTCATTTCATCTGTTGAAATCCAGCAAGTCTATACTTTGCCAACCAGGCCAGAAGAAGTTATAGCAGTGTTAGAGGTAAACTATGATATTGATTCTCAATCAATCATCTCCTCTTTGTTACCCAAAGAATACCCTTCATCATCAATTGGGTCGGAAATGGAAGCTTCTTCTTCAAGATGTTCAAATTTTGACATCTCTTCTGATCATGAAAATTCTACTTCATCATCTACTATGAAAGTGGTAACAGAGGTAATAAAACATGATGAAGAAGAAGAGGAAGATCTGAGAGATGTTCCTCCAGCATTTGAAGAGGGTATCTCTACTACTGTGGGTGAACTCATAGAAATCAATCTGGGTACAAAAGAAGATCCACGCCCCACTTTAATCAGTGCGGCCATGACTCTTGAAGAGAAAGAGATGTATATTTCCTCTTTAAAGAAAAATCAAGATATATTTTCTTGGAACTATACAGAGATTCTAGGGATTGATCCTGATGTTCCCACTCATCATTTGGGTTTTCCAAAAGAACATCGAGGATTCAAACAAGATGCTAGAAGAACACACCCAACCTATGCTTCCAAAATTGAGGTTGAAGTGGATAAGCTCATCAAAGATAATTTCGTCAGAGAAGTTCAATATCCCAAGTGGTTGGATAATATTTTCCCTGTGAAAAAGAAGAATGGGCAAATTAGAGTTTGCATTGATTTCAGAGATCTTAATCGGCATTGTCCTAAGGATGATTTTCTAGTTCCGATTACATAACTTTTAATCGATACAAAAGCTGGCTATGAAGCACTTTCCTTCATGGATGGGTATTCTGGATATAATCAAATCTGAATGGCTCCAAAAGATGAGGAATATACAGCTTTCAAATCCCCTCAGGGTGTGTTTTTCTATCGAGTAATGCCCTTTGGCCTAAATAATCCAAGCGCAATATATCAGCGTGCCATGCATTGTATCTTCAAACCCTTTTTGGGAAAGTTTGTTGAATGTTATGTGGACGATTTGGTGGTCAAATCCAAATAACATTCTAATCACTTGGCTGATTTATAAGTCATATTCCGCAAGCTTCGGCAACATAATTTGAAGATGAACCCCTTAAAATGTTTTTTTGGGGTAACCTCGGGAAAATTTCTTAGCTTCGTCGTACGCCATCGTGGTATCAAGATTGATCCGGAGAAGACAAAGTCAATCCTTGGCATGTCACCTCCTCGAAATTTGAAAGAATTGGGAGGACTTTAAGGACACCTAGCCTATATTTGGTGTTTCATCACCAATTTGGCAGGCAAAAGCTTACCCTTCACCAAATTGATGAAGAAGGGAGTGACTTACCAGTGGACTGAATAATGTCAAGAAGCATTCGATATTCTCAAGAAATATATCTTGAGTCCACTGGTACTTATGTCACCTGTTGAAGGAAGACCACTTATCCTCTATGTGACAGCTCTAGAGCGATCATTCGGTGCCTTTCTTGCTCAGAAGAATGATGCTGGGAAGGAAAACAGCCTCTACTATCTCAGCCAAACTATGCTTGAAGCAGAAACCCGATATTCAAGTATTGAGAAGTGATGCATGGCATTAATCTTTGCAGTTCAGAAGTTGAGACACTACCTGCAGCATAATGAGGTCCAATTGGTATCTTGCAATAACCCACTCAAATTTATCCCTAGTCATCTGATTCTTACAAGAGTTCTGGCAAGGTGGGAAGTTATCTTGCAGCAATTTGATATTCAATATATGTCTCAAAAGGTGATAAAGGGACATGCTCTGGCTTATTTCCTTGCTGAACACCCTTTAGTGGAAGACACATCTTCAGATATTGAATTCCCTGATGAGGAAGTTTTCTCTATTCAAGAAAGCCTTCAAACAAGGGAAATGTGCTTTGATGGTGCTTCCAGAAGTCCAACAGGGAGGAAAATGGAAAATCCTAAATTCAACAAAGTTGGCTTAGGGATTGTACTCATTTCTCCAGAAAAGGTAGTGTTACCCTATTCCTTCTTATTGTGGGAAGGTGGTACAAATAATGAAGCAGCATACGAAGCTCTCATTGCAGGATTGGAGTTGGATCTTCAAGCACAAGTGAATCACTTAAAAGTGAAAGGTGATTCAGACTTGGTAATCAAACAAGTCAATGGGGATTATGCAATCTGAAAAGAAGAACTAATCCCTTTGTATGATTATGTCAGAGAGTTAATGGTGGAGTTTCCTTCGGAACCAACATTTTCTTATGTCCCAAGATCACAAAATGCCTAAGATGATGCACTGGCTAATATAGCCACACCTCTGGAAGATCCAAATCGGGACGAGATAACCTTCAGTATTGCCCTCTATTGTACAATTTCACCTTATGTTTGAATCAGAATAGAGAAAATTAATGAAATTAGTCCCATCTCTGAACCATACGGTCACACTATAGGATAGATGGCACCTATCAGGGAATACCTTCAAAATGGAACACTTCCACCTGATAGAGCTGGGAAAGAACAAATCTGGCGACGTGTGGTCAACTTTACTCTTTATGATAGCCCAGATCACCTAGAGAAAATTCTCTAAAAATGTGGTTTTGATGGAGTTCTCTTCAGATGCATTGATGGTGAAGAGACAGTGGTTGTCATGAAAGAAGTTCATGCAGGAGTCTGTGGTGCCCACCAGTCTAGACATAGACTGTCTGATCATATTCGAAGGCTTGGATACTTTTGACCTTCAATGATACAAGATTGTGTTGATTTCACAAAGAAGTGTCATTCATGCCAAGTACATGCCAATTTCATTCATCAACCTCCAGATTTGCTTCATACAGCTAAATACACATGGCCATTAGCCACATGGGGAATGGATGTAGTG
The DNA here is from genome assembly GCA_963277665.1 of Viscum album. Taxonomy (NCBI): domain Eukaryota; kingdom Viridiplantae; phylum Streptophyta; class Magnoliopsida; order Santalales; family Viscaceae; genus Viscum; species Viscum album. Next base: position 1,106,867,452 of record OY728126.1, read on the forward strand.
GGACCTTACCCTTCAGCTACGACCAAGCAGTTTAAGTATATTCTTACTGCTACTGATTTCTTTTCCAAATGGGCAGAGGCAGTACCTCTCAAGGAAGTCAGTTCTAAATGCATTGTTAGTTTCATCAAGTCTAACATCATTACCAGATTTGGTGTCCCTCATACCATATTGATGGACAATGGCACCAACTTCTGTTCATCCGAGGTGAAGAAGTTGTATCAAGAATACAACATTAAATCAAATCATTCGTCTCGGTATCATGCAGCATCCAATGGCTAGATAGAAGCCTTCAACAAGACTCTGTCAAATATACTGCAAAGGATGGTGGATAAAGATAATAAGTCATGGCCTGATGAACTCTTTCATACTTTATGGGCTTATCGGACCACCACCCGCACTGCAACACGGTCAAATCCATATTCATTGGTATATGGAACAGAAGCAGTCTTGACAATTGAGGTTCAACTGCCCTCGCTCAGGGTATCCATTTCTGATCAGTCATCCACAGATGAACAATCTCAAAAGAGATTGGATGAATTCGAACGGTTAGATGAGAAAAGATTGTGCACCCTGCACAACTTGGAAGTCTATCAGAATTAAATAGCACGAGATTTCAATAAAAAAGTTCATCTTAGTTCATTTGTTTAGGGAGAATTGGTATTAGTTCTCTGAACTCCAATGATACCAGGAAAGAAACCTCCCAATCTTGAGCCAAGATGGGAAGAGCCTTATTCAATACATAAGGTGTATTCCAATGGAGCATATTCATTAATCTCTATGGATGGAGAACTCATCACTACTCCAACCAATGCCATATTTCTGAAGAAGTATTTTGTATAAACACAAAATACACTGTTATGGTCCATACATATGACCTTAAACTATTTGTATTACTTTCGACCCACACGACATTAAACTGTTACGTCCTAACTACATGACGCTAAACTATACAGAAGTCCCTTACGTCCAGCATGATGTTAAACTGCATCATCAACAGTCCTTGAATATGACTCTAAACTATTTACACTTTCTTCCCACATGACGTTAAACTGTGAAAAAGTTCCCTAATTCGTCCAACATGACGTTAAACTGTGTCCACTTCATCATCTTTTCTATATGTCGTTAAACTATACAGCAATGGTCCATACATATGACCTAAAACTATTTACACTTTTGTCCAACATGACATTAAACTATGAAAAAGTCCTTAATACGTCCAACATGACGTTAAAATTTGTTCTCTTTTGTCCTTACTGCATGACATTAAACTGAACAGTCCTCTTTTTTTCCAACATGACATTAAACTGTGTTGTCCCCATCGTCCTAACTACATAACGCTAAACTGTACAGAAAGTCCTTTGATATGTCCTACATGACATTAAACTGTACTTTGTCCCTGCTACATGACACTAAACTATGCAGAACCAATAGTCCTAACTTCAAGACTTTAAACTGCATAGTCCCTTATTATGTCCTACATGACATTAAACTGTGCATTGTTAAGGTTGTTGTTACCTCTTGTTTCTCACATCGAGTATAACTCATGTGAGCTTAGATCAAATTTCAACCATAACACCCTCTCTGGGCTGCTAACCACGCGTAAGTCCCAACATTATTTTTTAGGTCGTTGTCCCCAAAAACAACTTGATCATTAATTCATTCATTAATTAAACTATGCGGACTTTGATCCTTTCCCTCCAGGCTAGGTACATAGGCAACCTCCCAAGGTTCAAGCCCAAAACCAATCTCTTCACATCAGTTCACCTCCATCTCATACGATGTTTATTCGTGAAACCATCCTCATAAGCAATATTTTTACATTGGTTCACTTTATTCCTTACTATATGATGTTAAATTGTACAGCATTTTTTGTCCTATATGAAAATTTACTACAATATTCTTTGATACCCTCACTTGAGCGGGAATCATTATTTACATTGATTTTTTCAATCATGTTTCATTCCAAAGACTACGTGCATACATGGCAATGCCTGAACCTTTTATCTTGGGTTACGCCATCATTGCACTAAAGTCCCCTTTCACCCTTCACATGTACGAACCAAATTTGTACAGAGGGTTTTTCTAGAACTACGTGGGCTTGATTCCCATCCTTATGGGATACGTAGGAACATTCGAGTGTCCCTCAAATCCATCCGCAAGTCTTTTGGGCCTAACCCCAAATTTCACTTTCAGTCCCTTGGCTGAAAAGTCCCCATGAAAACACACACTGTGTATTTCTTATAAATGGTCCAAGCTCTATGACCCTAAACTAAGATCTCCTATATTTTCCTCCCACATGACGTTAAACTGTAGTTTAAGTACTACACATGGCTTGATTCCCATCCTTATGGGATACATTGTAAAGTCCAACATTTCAATTCAGGACCTAGCCACAACATGATTATGGTTATCATTGATCCGTGTATCTCTGCATACATTGGACAATACCCATCTTTATGTGTCATAATCCTAACCTTAAATATTTTCATATCTTCATATCATAACCCTTTTTCTTAACTTCTAATCAAAAAAGGCCTGAAATTCTGAGAGTTCTTTTGCCTGACCATGCAGCACGTGCCCTTAGGTGGCCTTGCATAAAAAGTATACATAACAGACGTGTCAGCCAAGAGATGCTATTATTTGACTATTCAGCCAATTCTCTTAGGCGGCCCTTCATAATTAAACCCCCTAACGGGTTTTTCAAATAGTGGTAACTTCATTCTTGGGAAGAAAATATCTTTTGTCCTTGGTTTTCTTAATGACAATATATAGGGATTCGTAAAAAAATGGATATACTTAACATATCTTCCCCATACTCTTTTTCATGATCTGAAATTATCCAATCTATGGTTTATATTCTCCTTCCCTACGTTTGGGTCAGACCTTCGTAGGAGTGATATCCATCCAGTTCTTTGATAATCTTGTTTGGAAATATCTTCTCCATATTCAAGTACCTATTTCCATAAAGCAAACTCTGTACTTTGGAAAATTTGAATCCCCATAAACTTTCACTAGAATTTTAGCACTCGAAAATTAAATTTCTGAGAGTTCTTTTGCCTGACTATGTAGCACGTTTCCTTAGGTGGCCTTGAAAAAGTAGTCTACATAACGGACCTTTCATCCAAAAGATGTTATTTATTTGACTATGCAACCAATGCCCTTAGGTGGCCCTGCATAATTCAACCCCCTAATGGGTTTGTTAAATAATGGTAACTTCATTCTTGGGAACTAATTCTTCTAATGCCTTTTATATCTTTTTCATATCATTCCTCAGATTAAATATTCTTAAGTCATTTTTTACATATTTTCCCTCATACTTGAGTAGGGTAATATGTTTTCAGATAAATTGTCAAGGAATTGAGTCAATTTTCATCCATTTTGGTCCAAGATATTTCGAAATTAAACATTATCATCTTTATGTTCGATGTGCATGACTTTAAACTTCCCACAAAAGACAAAGGAAATCTGAATAGAAGTCAAGTTTCAGCTCACTAAACATACATTTTGTATGATTTAGGTAATATTGAGAAATTAAAAGATTCAAAGTTTGTAGGATTATTTATAAAATCCTAGTAAAAATCAAACTATGCTTACTAGACCCATTGGCTTAGGTAAAATTTAAAGCAGGTAGTAGGAAAATACGTGCACAAGTGATTGAAAATGAAAGCATTCTTTCCATTTGATGCACAAGAATTAGAGGAACATCCACAGATTGGAGCCTCTTCTCTTTTTTCTAGGAAATTACAAAAGACTGTCAACATCAATCTTCACTTGATGTACAGCATCTTGAGCTTCATCAACAGCTACTTGAAGCTTGTGCACTCGACCAGCTTCACTCTTCTCAGCTTGATGGAGTGACTTTTTGGCATCTGCAATGGCTTTCATACCATTCGTTTGAGCTCCCTCTAATGAATTATTGATCTGGTCAAGTTCCCAAGTAACAGCATCTAACTGTTGATGGAGCTGCACCTGCTGGATGACTTTTTCTTTGATCTTATGCTTCAGCTCCGTCATCTTGATAGAATAATCAGCCTCGACTCAGGATACAACAGCCTCAAATTCACCGATGTTGACTAACAGTTTCACCCTGGTCAGATCTTCACGACACTTTTGTTCCTGCTCCCTCCTAAAGATGACTTGTTTCACCACGGTATGTATCTCTTGGTATCCAAAACCGCCAAGTCCTAGAATGAAGAACTGGGACAACAATCGAGGGATCTTTGATGATAGCTCTTCTAAAGGCACCTCAGATATAATTTTCCATATGTTGTTCCATGACTTGCGTCGTGAAAAGCCGAGCACCTTAAGCACCTCCGGGTCGGATTCGACACCATCATCACAGGGGGGCATGTAATCTAGGATTAATGCACTTAGGGAAGTTCCATGTTCTGCTCCTTCGCCCCTGAACCTTGTTTCTTTACCTTCTACTACTATTTTGGAAGAGGTTGAGACTTCGCCTCTAGTTCTAGACATTAAAATTGATAGCCCTGTTTGATCAATTAAAAGTATGGTTAGTTTTATAGAATAATTGAAGTTGGTTGTCTATCTTGAAAACTCAGTCTAATAATTACGTAACAGTAGATCAGTAGGTTGAGAATACTCATCCCCATCTTTCCCATTTTCAACAGGATCTTCAAGATGGGTCTTAGGAGGGTTTACTGTGTTTAGCTCCACTTGAGCTAATGTTTCAGCAATGTTAGGGTTGACATCAATGTCCACACCCTCTTCAGGCATTGGCAGTTCAGCAGCTTCTATGGACGGAACTGCATATTATTTTCAGACATGATTACAAGTGTAAATTATAAGAAAATTTATTGGTAGAAGGATAACACTCATGCCCAAGGTCTCTTAAATCACATGATAACTTATCATGATCATAAAATTCTTCGAAATACATGCCACGATTCATCATTTCATCCAATGATATTTCAGAATCCTGGTTAGTCTCACCAATGGGAGCATTTGATGTGTCCTCTTGGCGACCCTCATTCTGTGGCTCCTGACCCTGGAAAGCTTCTTCAGGAAGGATGGCACATTCAGTTGCTGCGACCGCCAATTATTCTGGTGCAGGTTCTTCTCTATGTGTAACAGCAGCAAGAGCAGTACTGGGAATATATGTTGGCTCTTTTTCAGAAGCAGCCAAGTCAACCTGAATTTGCGTTTGTTCTACAACACCCTCGGTGGTCTTTAAAGTAGGATCATTCCTTTCCCTCAGATGGGAAATTGAAGAATCCCCTGCAATCCCAAGGAAAGTGAGCAATATTTTTCATGGTTTAAAATTAATGATTATCTGAAGGACTTACCACTACTGATAAAGCATTTAGCGGTGGACTTCCTCCTTCGTCGCCTTTGTCCTTTTGGTTTTTTGGGAGTGTTGGAAATCTCCCTTATTGGCACTTGAATTGGTGAATGGAAGGCCATGTCCAATTCCTCATTCATGGCCTGCTGTCCTGCAAGTATCTCGCCTGGTTCGTGAGGAGATTCAGCAGCAGCCCCGATGACAGTTCCACCAGGGCTATACTGTGGTGAAGGAACCTCAGTAGTTCCTTTCTTTGCAAGCTGCAAGATGAAGAAAATAACTTCCTCATGTAACAAAGATTAGACTGGAATCAAGTTTCAAAGAAAATAAGGAAAGAAAAATTACATCTTTAGGAGCCACATAATCATGCCACTCCTCATCTCCAGAACCACCAGCCCCCTCAGTGGTGCCACGATCAATCATTTCCTTCACCCACCTGGTGATAGGAATGGACTCATCAGTGGCATATATGAACATTTACATCTCTCTGATGTAATCATGCACTTCATTGGGGTTATCCTCATATTGGATATATGTGGAATCCAGAAGATTCCCTATTCTGGGAAGTTGTAGGCCCTCACACAAATCTAGCCTGGCGGTCTCAGTTTCACAGTATAAACTCTTCCATGTCTGGACAGCCTCTGGTCTTAGATATGAAGGCTGCGAGGAAGGTCCAACAATTTTTTACTTCAATTTCTTCCCAGCTCCTGCAACTGCAGATAGAGAATAATAAAATAAGACTTATTGCTTTATAAAGTAGTAGTGATTAAATTACCACAATGAAGTAACTCACCAGGAGTTGATGGAGTAGGTCTCTTGATTATAACCGGAGGATTATATCGGGCACAAGGCCTCTTTCCTACTTGTTGTGCCTCATCATCCCTATCATGGGAATCCGGTGAATCAGCCCTAGAGGATGAATCTGGGAAATCAACTTCAGGTGGGGAAGCATCACCTTCATGATGAAGGGTTTCTTTCTCCACAGTCCTCTTCCTTTTCCCCACCTGATAAACTGGGTGATTCATCACCCCTTTAGGGTATGATTCTATCCAGTGCTCAGCATACCATGTAGTCAAGTTATGTGCCGCTTTTTCAGCTGGTAGATCAAATACCGCCCCAGTCTTCTCCCTTGACGTCAGCAGCCATAGTTGTCAAGCAACCATCAGATGTTTCTCTAACCTGACATGTACTGGGGGAGCTACAAAAATCTTTTGCAGACACTTGAATTGATGTGGAAATCTATATGGAGCATAGGCCTCACATATAATTTCTCCGTCAATCCTGGCAATTAGCATGCCATCTCTCTAAGCAAGCATGTATGCCCTCAAATCCAAATGGGTTGTTCCATCATCAACAAACTGCCCGGTGGGAGGATTTCCATAGGGAAATAAGTTGAATTCCTTAAACATTATCAGCCTCACTTTCATGTGATAGTAATTAAGATATAACGGAGCAACTCCAGAGAATGCTTGTATTGACGGCCTAAAAGAACTTCCAGGAATTTGTAATCCATTCTGTACATTGTAAGTCATGAAGTGAGTGGTGATCCATCCCCATAAAACTTGTAATGGTTCCACTATTCTTAAAGGAGATTTACCCATGAATACATGAAGTAAACTCCTGTGAATCTTTTCTAAAATGAGGGTAGACAACCCAACCATTTTTCCCTCATCCAACTTTGTTGTAATGACGAAGGTCCCTGGCCTGACACCTCCCTTCGAATCCCTGACTGGCAAGAGATAAACGCTTAACCACAAATCCAAGAATCCCACCAGATGAGTCTTCTTCGGGATTCTTTGATTCACCTCATATCCCCATTTCTCAAACTCTCCTACTTCTAGAGTTGACCAGAATGTTCCAGGAGCACCCCTTTTCTCAGGTTTTGGGCAGGTATTAGGACGTTTGGGCCTCTTATCCTTGGATTTATTTTTCTTGGATCCTTTCTCCTTTGGCTCCTTCTACTTTGTCTCCTTCTCTTTCTTCTCAATAAGAAATATATTCATCCACTCCTTTGTATGAATATCCTTTCTAGAATGATTTAATGAGGTCTCTGAACTCTTCAGCCTATAGAAGATTTTAAATAATTCCCAAGCTAAAGCAGGAGTCTTCTCTGAATCATTCCAAGTCACCTTGGGAGGAATGAATTCATCATACATGTCGCCCAAAATCGGAGCCCCTGAGATCTTGTGGAAATCCCACAGACTGATACCTACTTCTCCATGAGTTAGATGGAAAGAATTAGTTTTTGGGCTCCAGTGGCTGAGTATCTCCGGCACGAAGTTATCATGTCTGTAAACATATGTTTTCCCATCCCAGACAAGTTTGTATATCGCAACTCTTTTCAAATCTTCGACAAACTCTGCACAAGTTTTTTGTACCCAATATGCCCACATCCAAGCTGGCTTCATGCCTCCCCTAGGACGGAAGTCCCAACTTTTCTTCCAGCCTTTGGATTGATCCATCTGATCATTTCAGAAGATTGAAGTATGACAATGTGGTTGCAACTCAGGATTATGAGGTTTCAGATCTGGCATAAAAGGGCTATGATGCCTCATGTGGGTCTTCTCCACTGTTCCAGCATTTATAAATCCTCCTCCACATGAGATATTTGCTGAAGAAAAGTTGGTATAATTCTGAAACCAAGAAATTTGGAGATAGTTCTTTGCTTCTGGAATAGTGACTTCTCACAGATGACCATAACTATACAAAGGCAGATAAGTGCTTTGTGGGAAATCAATGTGATATTTCTTCAGATACTTAGGCAAATTCAGAAGACTACTATTTTTGACAGTATAATAATCATGACCAATGATATCCATCATTTCATCAATTCTATTGTTTGCCAGTTCATCAGCCATTCCGATTCTCATGAGAGCCATTGATTCTGCACAAAATTTGAATAATTAACTCTTAAATGGGTTTATTTTTCATAAAATTTGGGAAGGATTTCATAAAAATGGAAAAGGCATTAAAAGCGCGCAATTTTAAACTTGGCGCGCAAGTATGAATGTGTCACGCAAGTGTTAATGTGCCACGCAATATTTTGGCGCACAAGTATAACCGCGCAAGTCCAAATACCTTGACAGAAGCGCGACAGTGAAGAAACAGCGGAAAATGAGAAACTTGTGCGTCGAAGGAGACCTGCGCGGCAAGAGCTCAAAAATCTGTAAATCAGATGTTATGTGTGGCAAATGAGAACATATTTATAGGCCAGGCTACCCACCTGTGCGCCTACAGCCAGCGCGCTCCATCCTGCGCGTTCCAACCCTGCGCGACTCGCACCTACGCGATGACAGTGGCGCGGTGAACACCTGTGTGCCTATTTCCCTTTGGTTTCTCTTCTTTTCCTCAGAGTCACATCCTTATTCTTCCGGATCCAACTCTGAGGGTGGACTTTTTTTTATGCTCCTTTTCGTCACATTGTCTAAAGAAATGGAAAGGGAAATGACTAAGCACAAATTAATTCATCTTTTTAAGAAAACATCAAAAATCGATAAAGGCATGAACAAGGATTCAAATGCACATGAGCCGCGCAAGTTCCCTTACCATCGCGCAAGTATGGTTATGCGCCGACTAAATGGTCGCGCAAGTGACTTGAGCGACCTAAGTGATAACCGCCTGGGGTCTTCTCAAGACTATAAATAGACCCTCTGGGCCCCCCATTTTGGGAGGAATTTTTCCAGAATTCAGATATAGAGCTCTGAACGCCCAAGTCTCTTCTTCAAGTCTTCCGAACACTTCTAAGGTAATTCTTTACCTAGAATGGAAGGTCTAAACAAGAGGAATAAGTTCTAAGTGTTATAAATCACTAACACTTGCACGCCTAAATGTTTTTTGCCCTTAAGGGAAATAAACACACTTGCGCACCTCTTTTCCTATTTCATTTAAACTTGCACGCCACTCTTCTGGAGGTACCTCAGGAGGATTCTAAAGGCTTTGGTCAAGAATCGCCCAAGTATTACTCTACAGGTCAAGGATCGCGTAAGTACCCATGTGTCGCGTAGGTATACCTGTGCGACCAATTCTTACACGCCCACGCAGTACCTGCATGCCTACCAAGACTTGTGTGCCCCTCTCTTTTTGGGTGCCCTTCCTGCCCATCTAACCCCTCTTATGCCATTCCACCTCTCCTATTCAAGATTCAGTCTTCAATACACTCTTCAAAGCCATTTATGGCATGTTTTCTTGATTGAAATTCCTTATCTGAAAGGAGTTCCGTGGAATATCTCTCAAAACATAGTGATTTTAACTTCTTTATGTCACTAAAGTTAGAGAGTTCATTCATTCAACCTCATCCTTTAAGATGAGAGAATCCTTAACCTGGGCCTCCTTTTCAGGAGTAAGCCCTAGTCCAAATCCTCATTACTTTGGGAATCCTCTTTAGGAGTAAGCCCCAAATCCTTATTAATTTGGGCATCCTCCTTAAGAGTAAGCCCCAAATCCTTATTAATTTGGGACTCCTTTTCAAGAGTAAGCCCCAAGTCCCCTAAACTAGGCCTCCTCCTTAGGAGTAATCCCCAGTCTCAAATATGGGCATCCTCCCCAAGAGTAAGCCCCAAACCTTAATTCCTTTAACCTGGGTCTCCTCCTTGATGCTCATTTTCGTCACATTGTCTATATAAATGGAAATGGAAATTACTAAGCACAAATTGTTTCATCTTTTGAAGAAAACATCAAAAATTAATAAAGGCATGAACAAGTCCTCAAATACACATGAGCCGCGCAAGTTCCCTTACTGTCGCGCAAGTATGCTTGCGCGCCCACTAAATGGTCGTGGAAGTGACTTTCGCGACCTAAGTGATAACCGCCTGGGGTCTTCTCCAGCCTATAAATAGACCCTGTGGGCCCCCCATTTTGGGTGGAATTTTTCCAGAATTCAGATATAGATCTATGAATGCCCAAGTCTCTTCTTCAAGTCTTCCAAACACTTCTAAGGTAATTCTTTGCCAAGAATGGAAGCTCTAAATAAGAGGAATAAGGTCTAAGTGTGAGAAATCACTAACACTTGTGCACCTAAATGTTTTTTCCCTTAAGGTAAATGAATACACTTGCTTGCCTCTTCGCCTATTTCATTGAAACTTGTGTTCCACTCTTCTGGAAGTACCTCAGGATGATTCTAAAGGCTTTGGCCAAGAATTGCCCAAGTATTACTCTGCAGGTCAAGGATCGCATAAGTACCCATGTGTCACACAGGTATACCTGCATTACCAATACTTGCATGCCCACGCAGTACCTGCGTGCCTGCCAAGACTTGTGCACCCCTCTTTTTGGGTACCCTTCCTACCCATCTAACCCCTCTTCTACCATTCCACCTCTCATATTCAAGATTCAGTCTTCAAGACACTCTTAAAATCCATTTATGGCATGTTTTCTTGACCGAAATTCCTTATCTGAAAGGAGTTCCATGGAATATCTCTCAAATTTTAGTGATTTTCACATCTTTATGTCACTAAAGTTAGAGAGTTCATTCATTCAACCTCGTCCTTTAAGATGAGAGAATCCTTAACCTGGGCATCCTTTTCAGGAGTAAGTCCCAGTCCAAATCCTCATTACTTTGGGCATCCTCCTTATGAGTAAGCCCCAAATCCTCATTAATTTGGGCATCCTCCTTAGGAGTAAGCCCCAAATCCTAATAAATTTGGGCCTCCCTTTTAGGAGTAAGACCCAAGTCCCCTAACATGTGCCTCCTCCTTAGGAGTAAGCCCCAGTCTCAAATATGGGCATCCTCCTCAGGAGTAAGCCCCAAACCTTAATTCCTTTAACCTAGGCCTCCTCCTTATGAGTAAGCCCCAGTCTCAAATATGGGCATCCTATTTAGGGGTAATCCCCAAGTCCCTTAATTTTTAAATCCCTTTAACCTGGGCCCCCTTCTTAGGAATAAGCCCCAGTCTTAATTTCTCTTAACTAGTTATAATTCCTTGGGATTTGGGCTTCCTTCTCAAGAGTAAAACCCAATCATAAGTCCCCTCCTAACTTGTGCATCCTCCTTAGGATTAAGCCCCAAGATTAGAGTATCCAAATCTCCATGAAGTACATCTACCTTTATAGACCCAGTCCATGGATTTCTTCCCTAAAGTAAATCTTAATCCTCATCTATTCGGGCAGTCATACATACATAATCCCAACATCATTGCATGGCACAATTGTCTGGTTTCACCAATACCTCTTGTTTCTCACACTGAGCATGAATCACGTGAGCTTAGAGTGCAAAAGTAATCATGACATATTCCTTTGAGCCATCAATCATGCAGAAATATCATACTCCCTTACTCGAACTACATGGGTTCTGATTCCTATTCTACAACAAAGGATATGTAGGTAGCCCACCAGTGGGTACAATCCCAACTTTGAAGTAACCCATGTCCTCCTGAATGACAATAAACTTCAAGTGCCCCACTGAGTGGCTTTAAAACCAGTATGGTCATCGTAATGACCAAGAGACTTTTATGTATTTAAGGATACCATCAACTAAGAATCTCTAACAAATACAGATGATTCTTTATCGATGGAGAACCTCGAATACATATAAAATATTCTCTAAACTTCCTTCAAATAAATCATTGATTGTCAGATTTAAAGGAAAGCACATTTTATACCTGGTAATGTAATAAGGATTCACGAACATAACTTAAATCTATAAAGGGAGTCCTGGAGTAGACAATAATTCCCCTCAAAAAGGTGTGATGAGTCCGACCTCCCATCCTCTCGACCAATAAAAATTTTTACGTCTCATCAGTCCACAACTAACGAGTACCTACTTTTGGAAAGTAGGTCCAAATGAATATGGAATCATTGGATGTTTCTGGTTCTATGAACAAACCCGTTAGAAACCGATTGGAATTTTTGAACCTTCAATCAAGAGGTCATCCCCAATTTCGGAGAAATATACCCATAAGTCATTTGTGACATATAAGAATTTACCTCACATCAATTCAACACACAATGTGATTGGTATGACTCAAAGTTTTTATTTTTATTTAAATTTGACATTAATTTTAGAAAAAAAAATACAAGTGACATACTGAAAACCAAGAAAATGCATTCAGATTGTTTTTATACTTTAGGAAAATGATCCATGAGTCATTTGTGACATTTAAGAACCAAACTCACCTCAATCTGATACATGGTGTGACCCATATGGTAAAAAGTTTCTGTTATCAGTTTAAACTTGACATTTTAGCTCAAAATATGTCACTCACTAAAAACCAAGGAAAACCTCTCCAATTGCCTTAATAATTTTGGATAATGATTTATAAGTTCTTTGTGATGTGTATTAAGTAGTCTCATATAAAACCAACGCATGATACAACTGGTATGACATGAAATGCTTGTTTCTGGTTTGAAATGAAATTTTAGTAAAAAAACACAACCGACATACTACAAACTAAGAAAATACATTTAGATTGTTTTGATACTTTAGGAAAACAGTTCATAAATGAACCATCATTCATCTGTGAAATTTATAAGTCTACCACACCTCAATCCAACAAACAACGCGAATAATGTAAATCCAAATGTTTTATTTAAATTTAATATTAATTTTAGTAAAAGAACCAGTGACATATTCAAAACTAAGAAAACTCATTTGGATTTTTTTAATATTTTAAATCAATGATTTATGACTCATTTGTGATGTGTAGGAATCAACCCCACCGCAATACGATGCACGGTGTGACTAGTATAACTACAAATGTGTCTTTTTTAATAAAAATTGACATTTTAATAATGTATTCTTTCATATTAATGTTTAATTTATTTCATTATTTTATTACTAAGTAATATTTGTTTTCTTATATAGTAGGAACTTTTTTTTGATTTTGGATGCTTTTTTCGGCAACTAATACCATGGACAGAAATTTTTGAGAGGGTATCACATATGCCGAAGGATGGAACATTAATATTTTTTACTTTTTGTTGGATAATTATAATTGTATCCATATAAAACATTGTTTTAATTGTATATAGCAGTGTATTTTTTGGTATTCATGAAGTCAATTAAATGTATATAGCATTGTTTTCCAAACACTCGTGTGTACTATTTTTTTCTTCTATGATTTGTTCGTGTGCAGGTGTTGTTTTGTGTAAGTGTCTGTGTGTTGGGTGTGTTGTTAAATAAACACCGCATCATAGGAAACTAGGCATTTATCAGTTCTACTTTGAGAACTTATAAAGTCCCATTTTATCATCTCTAATTAAGGTGATGATAAATTGGTCCTTTGTCAGTGCTCAAATTAGCGCTGATAAAGGTGTCCCTTTATATGCCCTAAAAAACCAACGATAAAGGGTAGACCTTTATCATCAATTTTTAGCGCGGATAAAGGTACCAATTTATCAGTTTTTTAGAACTATTAAATCCCCCCTCCTTATTGTCATCGTGATTAACAACTCTTTTCTAGCACTGTTAAGATTAGTTTCTAGTGCTTTTAAAAGCCTTATTTGTAGTTTTTTATGCTTTAATTATCCTGATTCATCTATTGGATCCCGCAATGATAGACTATGTATTTTTCTTTGTTTTCTCTAATGAAAAGGATTTTAGTGTCCTTAAAATTAAATAACATCTACATGTTACCTCATTCTCTTAAACCGGACATGCTCTGGTGGTACCAAACTCCCCCACACCTATGAAGTACTAGGAGGTTCACCCTATGGACACCATTTCATAGCATTCCCCCATGTTCTGTAAATAAGAGTTAAATTGATGTAATACAAATTTCCACCATTACATTGACATCATGAATAGACCTCGTAGTTGGAGTCTGGATGGAATTGGCTTGACATTTTCATTCTCCACAGATTCGGTAGAGCAAAACCCCTCGGTGGAAATTCCATATCCACTCAAGTAGGCCCCAAGGCTTTACCCAGGTTAGATATCCTAGAATATTTATCTCCTCCCACTGATTATCCCACCTCAGATGAAGAAAATGAATCTAAATATTCCCTACATGTAATTGAAATGTGTTTCTCTGCCGCCATCAATGAGTTGATTTAGGTTAACCTTAGCTTTGAAGAAGATCTGAGGATAACACTAATCAGTGTATCCATGTCTTCATAGGAGCAATAGAATTATGTGGTATTCTTTAATTATCTCCATGATGAATTCACATGGAGTTATGATGAGATTCCTAGACGAAACCCTCATGTCATCTTTCACCATTTGTGTCTCTTAGTGAGTCACTACACGATCAAACTGCCTCCTAGAAAGATGAAACCTACTAATAGTGTTGTATTGAAGGACAAATTTGATAAGATTATCAAAGGAAACATTATCAGGGAATTCAACTACCCTAATTTTATAGCAGAGATTATGCTAGTCAGAAATAAGAATAGGTATATCAAACTCTGTATTGGATTTTGGGACCTCAACCGCCATTTTCCTAATGATTATTTTACCACTTTAGTGGCAAAGTTATGATTTGATGCTACAGTCGGGTTTTAGGCCCTCCCTTTCATGGATGCGTACTACTGAAAAAACTAAATCCATATGGACCTAGAGGGTGAGGAGTCTACCACCTTCTATGCACCACAAGGGAACTTCTTCTATCAGGTAATTATGTTCGACCTAAATAATGCATGATCCACATATCAACATCCCATGTATCCCATCTTTAATGTGATTCTTAGGAAATTCGTGGAATGATATGTGTAATACTTGGTGGTCAAATATTTTCAGCATTAGAAGCATATCAAGGACCTTCAGAAACTGTTAAAATTCCTTCACTCCCGATAATTGAAGTTGAACCACTTGAAGTGTGAGTTTCGGGTCACCTATGAGATGTTTCATGGCTTCATCATAAGATATAGAGGCATTGATATTTACCTGATGAAGGTCAATTCCATTAGCTGAATTCATCCTATAAGAAAACTTTGGTAGCTATGAGGTCTCCAAGGACACATAGTCTAGATACACCGATTTAATGAAAATTTGGATGCCAATTGTAATCCATTCTTAAGGATCATGAAGAAAGTATACATCTACCGACGGGATGAGAAATACTATAATGTTTATGAGGAAATCAAGCAGTATCTACTAAAACCGCCAATTTTAATTCCATCCACACTAGGGAAGCCTTTGGTCCCCTACGTGGCCATCCTAGAATGGTACCTTAATACCCTTATTTCGCATAAAAACAAATAGGGTGGATAAAACAGTTTATACTATCTCTATCACATACTCCTTGACACAAATATCAGATACTCCCCTATCAAGAAGAGCTTCCTCGTACTATTTTTCATATTACTGAAGTTGCATCAGTATCTATATCATCACAAGATACAAATTTTGTTTCATGTGGACCCATTGAAGTATATCCAGAATCTCCTCATGCTAACGAGATGATTGGAACGTTTGTAAGTGACCCTACCATAGTTTGACACCAGGTTGATTTTATATAAATCCATCATGGAAAAGGCATTAACATAATTATTCATCATTCATTCATCCCCCAAGAAGTATCCTCTAGATATTGGTTTCCTAGATGATTACATCATCTCATTGGACCATGTTATACCCTGTTTGAATATTCACTTTGATGGTGTCTCCTAGAGCCCAATTGGTAGAAGGATCATCAATCCCATGATTAATAAATTATTCCTGGGGATCATCTTCATCACCCCAACATAGGATATCCTACTATACTCATTCATATGGTTAGAGGCATACACCCACAATGAGTAAGAGTATCAAGCTCTCATTAATAGTCTCAAAATATCCACTGAGATTGATGTCCCTGCCTATATGTGATGGAAATATCCGAGTTAGTTATCAAATAGTTTAATGGTGACTATATCATAAAAAATCAAGAGATTATTCCCTTGATGGAATGCACTCATCAGATTATGGACTAATACCCTTCTCATATGGATGTGACTCATGTCCCTTGATTGTAGAATGGACAAGAAAATTACATGGTTAGTTTAGTTTTGTCTCTTGTAGATCCTGACAAGGATGCCCTGTTCATTCATGTGGAACACAAGATGGTCATCACCTCCATCATTTCATATGATGATGATGATATATGACATGTAAACTATTTGGATTTAAGTTCTTCTATTTTAGGACCCTTGGGTTCACCCAAAGAATACAAAACACCTGATTGGACAACTCCCTTCATTGACTACATCTAACATGGAAATCTTCCACTGGACTGGGCCAAGCGTGAGAGAATCCACCGACGCATAGAGTAGTTTACCCTCCTGAGTGGGAAAAGCCACAATTCAACTCTCTATAGACATGGGTTTGATAGAATTATCCTATATTTCATCGAAGGAGATGAGATTCCCCATTTTATGTCATACGTCCATGTTAGGTCCTATGGTGCCCATCTCCCACTAGATTCAGAGACTGGGTTACTTATACCACACCATGGTCTACAACTATATTAAGTTTACCATAAGGTACCATGTACATCAGATCCATGAAAACTTTTTTTCATCTGCCATGAGATCTCCTCCACAAAACCAAGTTTTCTTGGATCTTTTTAGTACATGGACTTGATGTTGATGGGACGTACCCACCAACAACCACTCTTCATTGTATGTTCGTTCTGACTACAATATATTTATTCTTGATGTTGGAAGAATCAATTCTCCTTAATGAATTCATGGCTTGATCTGTGATCAAATTCATGATCCCCAACATCATCCACAAATTTTTAGTTCTTCATGTTATCCTCATCCGCAATGATATCAACTTCAATGATACAGAGTTGAAAATCTTGTATGCCAAAAAAATCATTCCTTCCAACCATACTTCCTGCTACCTTGTACCATAAAATGGACATATTGAGGTGTTCAATAAGACCCTATCCAACATTTAGAAGAAAATGGTGGGCCAAAAAAATAATATTTTTCTGAACAATCTTCTCAAAACCTTCTCGGCATGTTGGATGAAAACTTTTAATTCTACCTAGGTGACCCCATATTCCCTAGTGTATGGAACAGAGGTAGTCCTACCCATTAAGGTTTAGTTTATATTATTCTAAAAATCTATATACGAAATTTAAATGTCAAAAAATTGAAAATTTACATTAAGATGAGATGGAAACCCTCGAAGAGAATAGGTTCCAAGCCTTCTACAATCTAGATAGGCACAAAAATAGGGTAGAGAGATAATTCAATAAGATGTTTTACCTCTGATCCTTCCTCCATGGTAACATAGTAATATCTATCAAAACACTAATGATACCCATCAAAATCCACTAATGTTGGATCCCATGTGGTAGGGTCCTTACATCATTCATAAGGTTTATTCTAATGGAACATACTTCTTTGTCACCATAGATGGAGAGTGTATCACACCTCCCACAAATTCCATGTTTCTCAAGTGACACTTCACATGAAGAGAGCCCCATAGGTCCGACCATTATAACCTTAAACTATTAGAAACCCCTATAGTTTGAGCTGTGTGATGTTAAAATACAAATCCTAATTTCCATAGTGAATAATGTTAAAAAATTATTATCCCTTATGTAAGGAAAGAATGCCTCCTATATAAGTTACGATGATTACCCCATATAAAAAATGGGATTCTTAATATGATAAGAATGATAATATCTAAGGATTATTACTCAATTTGAAATTATAATACCCAATTCTTTGAGCATGGGATACCCCCACAAAATTTGTGAGAGGTTCTATTTCCTCTCTAATGATGATTACCCCTACCATCATTTATATTATAACATGTCATGTTATAGAACTATGTGTTTCTTTATTTCCATCCTAATAAGATATATAAGAGGGATTAAACTCTCATATTAAGTCCTAGCCAAAAATATACCAACTTTTCAGCTCCGTGTCCCCATTTACAGTCCAAGCATTTGAATTTAAACTGTTTGTGAGTCTCCTCATAAATGTGTTGTGTGGAACTGGCCCATGTGACCTCCATTTATGTTAGGATTTATTACTCCACTAAACTACACATATCTGTTTGAGATTCCCTTGGTCACAACTTTATAACCTTAAACTAAGCTCTCATGGTCTAAGCATCAAGACTTTAAATTGTGTGTGAGTCGTCTTAGAGAAATATTTTATGGCATCTAGTAGCCTCATAATCCCCTCCCTTCATGTTAGTTTATCCTCTTTTAATGTCACAAATGTTCCTTTGAGACATGAATCCCTAGGTCCCAGCATTATGAAATTAAACTAAAGACTATGGTCCAATCGTTATGACCAAAAACTGTATTCTCCAGGTCTAAGAATTATGAAACTAAACTAAAGACCCTGATCAAAGAATCATGACCATATACTATTTTCTCTAGGTCTAAGATTTATGACATTAAACTAAAGACCATGGTCCAAGAATTATTACCATAAACTTTTTTTCTCCATGTCCATGCTTTATGAATATAAACGGATTTCCCTAGTTCCAAACTCTATGACCATAAACTGAAATCCATTAGTCCATGAAATATGAACATAAACTATCTGAAACAGGTAAAAAAATTATGACATTAATCTATTTGTATTCAGTATAGTCTGAGTTTCATGACTTTAAACTAAAAATCCCAAATTTACACAATGAATGATATTAAAATATAGGCTTACCCAATTTGAAATTAAGATGTATCTTAAAAAATAGATGAATTTTAACCAATTTGAAATTGGGATTCATTATAGGATAAGTATGCGGTGGTTAAGAAACTTTTCCCCATTCATTGAACATGGGATTCCCCACAAAAATCATGAGAATCCTTGGTTCCATTGCTATAGTGGATTTTCCCATTTACCATTATTAATCTAACACATCAGGTTTTAGAAATATGTGTTGCTTAATTCCCATTCTCATGATATACAAAGCGATGCTCTAAATGTTTTTCAATGGGACCAATCACGAATTTATTAACCCTTTATCCCCTTGGCCCTAGTTACGACCCATGAATTCTGACCTTAAATTATGTTCCATTTACTTCATGGTATTTTCATGGTACGTGAGACTCTATTGGATCCATTAAGGTTAATATTTACCTTTTTTATACTACACATATACCCATGGAAAAATATTAAAACTGTAGTCCAAGAAATATGAACTTAAACAGTTTTCATGGTTTATATCATACATCCTTAATCTATATGAGATTGGTCGCTAGATTACTTCATGCGATGTTGGGATTCCTTGGATCCATTCACATTGGGCTATAACTCTCCTACACCACATAAATATCATCAAGGATCCCTCCCATTGTCCAAAAATCACTATGACCACAAACCACCTGCATCATAGAACTATGTGTTTCTTTATTCCAATTCCCATGGGATACATAGTGGCTCTTATACTTCACATATTTAATACCATCTGAAAATTCACTGAAAAAACACTTGTTATTTGTTGTGTTATCATTCAAAAATGTTCCAATGTGCCTCCCTTTTAGCTATAATCCCCATTAATTTACCTCAACCCATCAACAGGACAATATGTCCTCATTCCCTGATATGAGGAAGAAAATAATAGTCATATTAATGTGAAATACAATATAGAATAAAAAATTCCTAACATTAAACTGTGATCATACCCCACACAATATTGGGATTTCTCTTAATGTGATATTATTTTACCATTTATCAAACTAGGATTACACATATGAAAAATATGGGATGAAAAAACATTAGCATCTTCATCACACAAAATTAAACTACATCCATATCCCGTAGGGATTCAGGATTCCTCGTATCATGATATGAGAAGATTCAATATCCTCATTTGATAGCGTAGACTCCATATAGTGTTGTTCCTCTAACACATCATATTTAAAAACAATGAATGTATTGATTCTACTTTTCATTGGATATGTAGTAATAACCGGATATTTCATCTTGGGTCTAACCCCTTCATCGACTTTTCACAGGCTCCCTCATCTTCTTCTAGTATCATGACATAGACCATGGGTACTCCTTGTTTATGTTTTTCTTGGTGAAGGTACTATTTCCCTCTATTATTATCTGTTTTTAATTTTCCCATGTCATATAAACAATCTTGAGACACTCGTACCCCCTAGTCAAAGCTACGTGACCTTAAAATAGCAAACATCTCTTATAGTTAGAGTTATAGGAATTTAAACTGATAATGGATCTAGTTTGAATGAATCATTTTTAAACTACAAAGCCCAAAATCTTTAGCACATGATGTTAAAACATATTTACCCCATTTGAAAAATAGATTACTCATATGATATGTATGGGATTGTAATTTTACCCATACGAAATTAGGATTCCTCGTACAAAAAATATTATAAGAACCAAAAATTACTATATATAAAACTCAAATGCCTCTTAATGTTAAATGATAATACGTCCTCCATAAAGAGGACATCACCCTACTGGCATCGGTCTCTTTATCATACTATATCTAGAATTCTCTACACATTACCTAATTTGGATAACCATCATACTACAATATTAACAAGTTAGCTTATGGAAATGGTTCTCGGCCACAATGTCCCACCCATTGTATGGGTCTTACATCTTGAAGGAACTTCAACATCAACAACGGATCCCATATTTTAAACTCATTTAGTGGTGTTTCTTACATTTTTTCACCTCATATCTATAAAACATGTGCAAAAAACCTATGTTTCTAACATGGTAACTAGTTTTCCTAAAGCTTGTTTGAGACACATGAGCACACCCCAATTATATATAGCACAACATTAAACCATTTGTGAGTCTTCTCAGAAAACAAATTGTGTAATTGGGCCCCCTTGGTCCTCTATTCACATCAGGTTTTTTAACAAAACACACTACACATATCTGTTTTAAGTGATCAAAGGTCCAAGCTCTTCGATAATAAACTAGAAGACCTTTTCCAAGATCTATGACCTAAAAACTAGGAGTCATGGACTATGAATCATGACTTTAAACTCTGTGCAACACACCATAGAGTAATTATCTAGGTGTGGAGTCATATGATCTTCCATATTTCCTTATATTCCTTTCAATGGATCACCCCGACTGAGCTACCAAATATGACTCCAGTCATTTTGGTTTGGTGGGTATTCTTCACATTAGCTCGCACGTCCTAGCTACAAGATATAAAACTACCTATTTTTTTGTCCCAATCTCATGACGTTTAATTTTGTGGTACATCGGTATAATAAAATGACGTGAAACTATTTAATGATTCTTACTCACAATATGAAATTAAAATACATGGTCACTATCCTCACCATATGACATTAAACTATGTATTTATTATCCCAATTACATCACATAAAATAGTGTGGCATCTCAATATTTTTCCGAGGATATCATTCCTTCAATACCGGTCACCTTCCACATCATTAATGTTCTTTGACTATATTTTGGCACATGAGACTATAATCCCCTAGAATATGAGTTTTACCTTTTCTCAGTTTGATACAACCACAACAATGTTCCCTAATCTGTGGTGGAGTGATTCTATGAGTGTTTGAATCGAGTCAAGCATTCCATCACCTATTCTCCATGCTTCTCGTGCCCTCTTTCTGGATCATCATTCTCTTAAACTTATTATGTAACCCCCTAACATAATGGTTTAAGACCAAAATGGTTCACATACCATCTTAGGAGAGTGCCTTGGAGGGCATTGGAGACATTTTGAGACATGTTCTTTGTTTCAAACATGGTCAGTGGTCAACCCTCATTTCTTGGTCCTCATTCCCGAATAACGATACCAATACCATGTTTAAAATTTGGTAAGTAGTTATCCTATGTTTCCACACCACTCTCCTTGTGTTCCAAATTTTGGGCATTGTGATTCACACTCCCCATTCCTCTTTCTTTAGGTAGAATTCAACGCCCCTGATATTTTCCCATTAGTGCACTAAAGCATGTTAGAAGTACAAGTCGGCTTCTCAAAGAGCCCTATTCTCCATCAATAGATCCTTTTAGCCTAGACACTCTAGGTGGCTAGTTAGATAATGTTGACCCAAAGAGTTTGATTATTTTTTGAAACTATCATGTGTATGAGTGATCACATAGTCATCCCTGGTTTATCACACCATGCACGTCTCACATAAGATTAGGGATTGGACATTTTTTGTATTACAAATATGTTTGAAGGGAGATAATTAAATGAAAAAAGGAAACATGTTCACGAATGTGAGTGTTCAAAATAAACAAACCAAATTTCTAAGGTTAATCCTCAAATTATAGCCTATCATTTGTAAAATACCCTTAAATATTGACCCCATTGATTCAGTTATCAAGCTCAGAAAATCATTATTCAGTGGCCCTTATATCTTGTTTCTACTCTTCCAGGTCTCCATTCTCTTCATCAGATTTGGGGAGAAATTATTCTTCCTTGATCAGCAACCAATTCTTCTTGATCAATCATTCATCCACTAATGATGCTTCCTCCACCACCTTGGCTTCAACCATTTCCAATTGGGCTTTGAAGAAGTTTATGATACCGTCTTGAGAAGAAGTCGTGACCTTTTGCTCATGTGCCAACCCTTATTGGTTGTAAATATTACCTTCATCCACCTCAAGTTCCATGGTTTCTTTTTCTATGTTCCTCTTTGTGGCATGGTCAAACAACTTCCATTACAAATGTTCCCTCTTAGAAATGAATTTATGATCTAGTGCATGAAGGTTTCTATAATCTATCCCATAAGTCCCCAAGATGAATAATAAATGGAAGAGAGATCCCACCCAATTTAGAAGGATAATTATTAGGTTGTAGGTGATAAATCTTCACACATATTTCCATGGATTATGTTAGATGATTCAATTCTCATAAATGGCCACAAAGCTATATTCTTCAAAGAAATTAGGTAGTGTAGTTTTTTATGGAGGGAAGACCACCAACACATCATTCTATGGGTAACCATTCACCAAATCATATATGGGCATGTCCTTGGGTGTGAGTGGATGAAAATCCATTCCCAGACCCAAAAATTTGTCTTTTTCGTCCCTTTCATTGTAAGTGGAAGCCTCAACATACCCATGTGGAACCTTTTAGGTGGACACAACCATCCAATCTTCTTTAACTTCCCCAGTTAGTGTCACAATCTCATCATCCACTCCTGCAGCTGTCGTGATTGGCATTTTTGGGGTAGGCACGTCCAAGGAAGCCTCCGTAATTTCTCAAGTTTCTAGCATAGTTTCCACCTCTTCCATAATAACTTTGTCTCTAATATAATCCCTTGGTGTAGCCTAAATAATAGGATAAACCACCAAAACTCCTTTAGCCAACACTATCTTAGGCCCTGTATTGACTCCCTCCATTGAGGGTACAATCTTATAGATCCCTTCTAATAAAACCTTGATGGTTGAATAAACCACTATAGCCTCCCTAAAAATATATACTAGGATAGTAGAATCCACCATTACAACCTCAACCCCATTAAACATTAATTAATGTGTTGATTTTAGTGGCTGAGTCCTGAGCACCATCTAAATTTCCATTTGAAAATGCTCTAGCAAATCATAGAAGGGAAAAGTATAAGAGACAAAACTTTTAAAGTAAGTAAAAGCTTACGTGAATTATAATGCCTAATTAGGAGTTCCTAAAGGCTCATGAGGAATCTCCCCAATGAGGGAATTCCACCAGTGACTTTCACCTCATCCGTAGGTGCCACTTTAGCTAATGGTTGTCTACCCACAACCATGATGTCAGGGAGGAACACTGCACTCACCCCTTTAAGGGTTTAGGTTCCCTCTCCCTTCAACTAAGTCTAATCAAGGACCAACCCCTCTTAAGTTCTTTCTAATTGATATTCTAGTTAAATAAGGGATCATTAAATATGTTCAAGGGCTAAGTGGTATGTAAAAGTACACAAATATCAATGGATTTACCTTATCAACAATAGGATTTTGGTTTCCATCTCAGATCCAGTAGGCATTACTTCCCCAAGACACTCTTGATTCTACTCCTACATATGCGCTTGTAGCTGCATGAACTACAAGGGAATTAATATAATAATAGATTCCCAGAAGCATCCTTTTCCCATCAGTCATAGGAAGCGATGTGTTACAATAGTAGACCACATCCTCAAGCTCCCCAATTTATAGAATCACCTCAGTGTAAGGAACCTAAAAACCTATAATTTTGTTTCCTAGACTAGTGAGGTATTTCCTACCAGTTAGAATGTATTTCCACACCCCTTGAGGAGTGTTGAGCTTCTTGGGGATTCCCCAAGACACCCATACACTGAGAAATGCGGTGTTGGTGGGAACATCCAGATGACGAACCCGCTTCCTAGATACTTGAATAAAGCCCTGAAGACTACCCAAAAGTTTTCACTTTATTCTTATGACTACTTACCCAAGATAATTTGATCATATTCTACTAGTCCTCTCCCTATAGCCTCTATCTATGTTGGGAAATGGATCTCCAGCCCTTTAGTTGTGTCTCTATCCATTAGACCAACCCTGCCTTCATGGTGTGCTCAAACCGCCGCTTGTCCTCATCCTCATGGTTGTGGATATTCTCTTTTAATAGACTATATAGTAAAGTTCCACATAATATTACCAACATATGAACACACTTAGATTAGTTCATAATCATGAATGAGTGCATATAAAATAGTAGGAGTTGATAGCATGTATCGACCTTTCCCATACTCACCCAAAAACATGCGCCATATCTACCTCAATACTAAAGGTTGACATTCATGGCACACCCTAATGTACACATTGGGGTCAAATAATGAAGGCATAAGAACTTCCATGCAACCTAATGAGGGTTATACAACTCATAGATCACATTACAGACTATTTTTTCACATGTACCATTCTATGGAAGGCTATGAGGTATGATCTATGATCAATGGTCCATGCACAATCATTAGTCATAGTCCACATCAGAAGTGGTAATGGGTGGAATGTAAATCCTTCTTCTAGCTCAACCCTCTCCAACACATCCACTAGTACCATCTTGAGAAGGTGACTACCAACTATATTTCGAATCACTGATTGGATGTTCATAGTTGATGGAGAAATTCGGTTCAGACATTCATATCCCCTTGTGTCTAGCCACATAGTTGTACAAAAAATGGAAGGGCCCACACTCATTGACCATAGTAATCCCTTTGACTATATAGTGGATCATTTTTTATAGGTCCTCCAATTATAGGACAACTAAGTTGATTCACTACCCCTTATCCAGTATCCCCTCCATAATAAAGGTTCTTGACCACACCCCCATATATGCATCAATCATAGAGATCATCCAACCATATATAAGAATGGAAATAAACCCCACCAACCTGACCACTGAAGCTTTAGGATTAATGATTTGTTACAAAATATAGCACTAGTTTTCCTCCATAATTCTCTAGTATGAGGGTTCCTTACCTATCAGGTATTCCCCAGGGCATGTGTGCAACCTCCCTAGAAAATTATCAACTATCTCCTTCAAAAAATACCCAAACCATTTCTTGGATGGGATGTCCCTAATCCTTGGATTTTCCTTGTCTGTCCCTTTCACTAGACACATCAATTACATTGTGAGGGATGGATTTTACTCTCATCCATCCCTCGTCTCCTATATGGGGAGTAATTCATCACACATAACTCCCTGGATCAGAATCCTAGAAATCTGGTGATGATCTCTTAGGCTAATGCCAACCTCCCCATAATGAAAATGGAAAGTGTTGGCACCTAGACCCCACCTTTTTTAGCAGAACAACCATGATATCCTATTGATAGTAAATGTGAAATTATGAGGCATATGTTTCCTTATAGAACCCATACCAATTTATCTCATCCTCAAATTCATGGCATGAGGAACATGCCTAATAAGACAAGTCCCATTCATCAGTAAAGTTATCTCTATAGCACAACTCCTAGTTTTCCATCCATCCATTGAAACGGTACCCCAAATGCACCTTGAAGATCATATCATACTGTGGGTGGGATAAATAATCCTTTATCTTATATCCATTAATGTTGTAAATGTGTTCGTAGAGAACATCCATTGTGATTGGGGTGTGGTGCTTCTAAATGTGGCCCTCGGGATCCCAACACCACATATACTTACTAGGTATGCCTCTAAACTAGTATGCTGGATCATATCTTTTTTCCTCAGGGTTAAATAATTAATCCCTGAGAAAAAATCTATAATGTGTAACCCTATTACACAATAAGTACCCCTTTTGTCCCTCTGTTAGTACTGAAATGAGTGATTCATGGTTTTAGGCGCTTCTAATAGTCTTCTTGAACATGGTATTACCTTCCATCTATTCCCAACAAGCGGCAGCATCATTATATCCTTTAATGGATATTTTTTTAGGTTTAAATGTTTTCTAGATCCTATTTTTGAAGATCTATTTATTTATATATGATTCAGGGAGATTTTATTCTTAGAGATCAAGTTCATGATAGTTGTTTTGTGAAGGTGTTGTTCATAGAAAACTATTCACATAGAATGGTTCAACGAACTAATATAGTGGATAATTTGAGTTTCATAAGCAGTAAGGATCGATTTCTAGGTGCATGAAAAGGGATTGATGATTCTTGGAAACTAATCACATGATTTTATCTAGGGGAAATTGTGGTGGTCCTTCTATGGTGATGCTCCATTATTTATAGGCATACGTCTAGGAACCGGGTTCGCGAAGTTCTTCATGAAGAAGGAATCTTGGATGAACTTTGCTAATGAAAATCAAGAAGATGATTATATTTCCAATATTCAAATATTCTCCTATAGAATATGAACCTCCTTTTTTCCATTGGATCCCATTCTGATGGGGGTATTTGTTACAAAATGTGTGTTCCATAGGAGAAGTTGAAGAAGAAATGACTAGTTTATGGAAAATCAGACCCAAATTGATCAAATATCCCTCTATGGGTCTCTTTTCTAAATCTCCCCACCATAGAGAATGGGGTATATCCTGAAAGCCACAATGAAAGAAGGGATAACAATCATCCTTGAAAACATCAATTAGGAGTCACAAAGTGCCTTGTGAAATGCACAAAGGGCTGATGGGAATCTCTACACATTGACATCCAAACTCATATAGCTTGTCCACTCATGAATCTCATAATTATTTTTTGAATTCCTTAGATATTCAAAAAACCCTTTCCTATAAATACCCCCATTAGAATTACTTTTTAGGGACAAGTAGAAACCTTTCAAGTTCTAAAATCGATCTCAATTTGTGAACCCCATGAACATCACCAACATAAAAGAAAATGGGTCACCCAAGGTATCCAATCATCATGAAACAAAATCCCTTGTTTTCATGAGATCCTATAACTAAAGTGGAGAAGTCCTTCTTGATGGAAAAATCCCTTCAAGAAAGAATAATTCCCTCTGATTCAATTAAGGTTTTATGAAGCATTTAGCCTTTACAAAGCACTCCCCCCTATGAATCAGGACTTCACTCAGAGGCAGGGTAACATTATTTCACATATAATACTACTTCATGAAACCACTAACCTCGATGAGGACCCCAATCCTTGAATGAATATCTTTTGTGAATCTATATTTTTTGAGAAGTACCTCACGCGGGCTTCCCCATGTTTCCTCCCTTCTGCTGACACCCCTTCAAGATGGTCGAGTGCTCAGGAGCCCCATACCAATCCAACACTAATTATTCTACAACTCAAGTCCCCATATAACCTGAGTCACCCACTCATGCATTCACCCAATTCACTCCAAGTGTGGCTCGATCCTACCATATGCATGTTACTTCAAAGAATAGGCACTCTAACCCCTATAGTTTATAATCATATTGACTACAATTTGGACATCGTGATTGAACACTCCCCTACAATAGTACCAAATCCATGCCCCACCCAAAGGTACATGAGTGGTGGTAATTTTATCCCTAGTGGTAAGGAGTTAGTCCCACCAAATCCAAGCTACGTGACATAAAAATTCTAGTATTTCATCCTAGTCATATGACATTAAACTACAAAATTAAGTCCTCCTCACAATATGTAAAACATTAGCCTAAACCTATTTGAGGAACACAGGATACCCCATATTTGATCATCATGGGATTCCATCCTCTTCATCACCATGGGATATGAGACACCCATAGTGGGAAGACTACATTTGTAATCCCCACACCATTCCTCCTAGAGTGATCCAATTGGATTGGATAGCTTCTAAATGTAATCCCCACAAATCCCCTCATCAATTTCTCTTTTTCAACATGAGCATCCTTATCACATGACGTTAAACTATATAGATCATTCTTATCATAGGAACTTAAATACTGGAATCAAACTATGTTAGTTTTGATCCATGTATTATAAATGGGGTACATAGGATTCCTATCCAAGGTTCAATCACAACACTAGTAAACTATCCAGGAGTGACATCTTCCCTCCTAGGAACCCACCTCCTAGATCCACCTCAACCAAGCATTCTGATCCAGAAAGAAAGATCCACCTCTATAGGGTGTTATGATCTATTAGTAAACCACTAATGTGTGACGTGTTCCCTCCTTGGGATACACCACCTTGATTCACCTCCACGGGGAATTCGGTTTAAAAATTAATATATCCACAAGACATTAAACTCATACTCTAATTCATCTCAACCAAATATCTTTATCTTTCTCCACATGATGTATAACTTGTAAATTGACCCAAAATAGCTACCCCATATAATAAACAAGGAATTACTGAGGTAAAAATCCTTGGAAGACTTACAACTTTGGAGTTTATTACCCCGTGATTTTAGTTGGATGCTTTGGGGTCAACACCTATGATGAATAATATGTGATACCTTCCCAAGAAGAATAATAAAGGTGATCAATGTTCCCAATGTATAGACATGCCTAGAGATGGACAATATGACTACTCTTTTTACTGAAGTTTGCTGCCCTGTCAAGACTGAGGCAATGTAAGTAACCAACATTCACATAGAAAAGACACTAGGAATGAGTTACAAGAAC
The DNA here is from genome assembly GCA_963277665.1 of Viscum album. Classification (NCBI taxonomy): domain Eukaryota; kingdom Viridiplantae; phylum Streptophyta; class Magnoliopsida; order Santalales; family Viscaceae; genus Viscum; species Viscum album. Next base: position 1,106,896,576 of record OY728126.1, read on the forward strand.
ATGACTTAGATCAATGAGGGAGACTTAGACTAGGCAATGATTTCCAAGGTGGAATTCATGGAACGAGGAACTGACATCCCATCATCCTTTTCCTAATTTATTCTTCTATTAATTACAGGTCCTCTCTCCATATCATAGTTACTGAGATTATTGTGGATTTTGTTAATGGTAAATTCAATTAGATATCTATATTATAGAGATGATTTATTTTCATCAAATTTATTTGTATCTATTTTCATATATTTTTTTCCATGGTAGATTCATAAATGGAATATCCAAACACTTTAATTGTGTTTAAAACCAAATTCACCCCAATAAATAACTCATCAGCAATTTCATCCACTTTTATTCTAATATCTTCAAACTTATGTCAACTAATTTTTAGATTTTTTAATTTAATATTTTTCTTTCATAAATGGAATGATGATTCTTCCAAATTTCATTAAAATTCCCACATATCATAACCTTTTTCAAATCCTTTTTGATAAAAATGATAATAACACATTCCTAGCATTTCCATCATTTTCAATGTTACTTTTTTTAGTTAGAGACCATTTTTTTGGTTCATTTGAAGTGAATCAATATTGAATAGGGTCAACGACATCAAGCCCTAATAAAGGAATATATGTTTCCATTCTCTCTTTCCATAAATGAAATTATTTTACAACAAATTTTGGGATTCCTTTACTATTATAAAAATTATTTTGATCTATATAAAGTGCATGAGATAAACACCATAGACTAGAACTTACTTTGATAACAATTTTTAGATTACCTGAATGGTGAAACAAACTGGCAGTGAATCAGTGTGTATAGTTACATAAAATCATCATTGAACTCTCATGATTATTTAACACCTCTCTCTCTCTCTCATGATTATCACCTGTTCCAAAAAGTAAAAGGGCACAATGGATTTTTTAATTAGGTTCACTTCTATTTAAGGATGGATAATTCCCTAAATTTTCATGGTTATTATCCCACACACACGTCACCCTTCTTATTATCAATATGAATGTCAGAATGGTTGTGATCTTGAACTCAAGAAACTCCTGACACTAACCAGTTACACTCTTGAATAGAAGAATGATATTTCTAGAATAATTATTCCAAAGGAAGCTTCATTCCTCCACATAGACTCCAATGATGGTTATCTTATTATTTTTCTTCACAAAGTCATATCCAGCATCTATTCTTAATGTTCCTTTTTCTAAAAAGTGACATATCAGTTATCCTCTATAAGAAAATATTTAAAAATTTTCTTTTTTCATTTTTTGTAAATTATATTCATTGAATATTTTTTTATATTATTTCCATAATAGTTATAGAATTATTATTTAAACGCGGTATCACTTATCGACTCATTCAAACTCAATTAACATCGAGTCAAGGTCCCCCATTTAATCATCCTAAAGACTCGGGAAACATTCCTTAACATGACATTTTAAACATTGTGATATTATTCTAAATTTAAATTCCCCAAAAAATATTCATATTAGTTATCTTTTTAAATCCTCTACATATGTGAGGATTCATGAAGTTGTTACATGGTAGTGTAGCTTGTAGTACGTAACCTCATCTGAGTATCCAAAAAACTCCTTAGCTGGTACTTAACCATTTATCTAAAATTGATTCTGGATAATATAAATGATCATGATATTCTAAAAATGATTAACATAAAACATTTATAATTTTATTTAAATTGTCACACCCCGACCCCAGTTACCCAGAGTCAGTACATTATTACATAACATTGGTATGATCACAAAGGATCAAGTCTTGAAAGACCGATTAGTTTAGTAGTCTTGGAAACACTAGATATATTCATAAGTCTTACATTGCATCATAAGGTAAAAAAACTACAACAATATCTTGTCTTCATATCCCCTCATACAATCCCTGCAGGTCATTCATAAATTACTTCTTCATAATCCTGGGAAAAATAAAACATTGAAAGGGGTGAGCTCAGATGCCCAGTAAGGATAACATTATAGACGAATCTTTCATAGATAAGCATAAACACTTAAGGTAGTTTATAACTAAAACAAAAGCCTTTTAAACTTGAACTTCAGCATAAAATGGCAAAGATAAAATAAAATAATGTCATTTACTTACTCACATGGATATTCTACTAGTCGAATGATCACATTCAATATCAATAACCAATTTCATAATGATGGAATTCATAATGCCAGACTATCATAACAACATAGTCAAGGCCTCGTGCCAAGACTACAAATAAGATTTTGCCAAGGCCTTGTGCCAAGACATTAGTTTGTCTCATGAGACCTACTGATGCATCGAGGAGCTATATCGGGCTTCAACCATCACTTATTAAGTCCAATGCATTCCTCATATGAACAGGTTTAAACATAACATAAACATTCGTATTAAAACTAGCATACGAAATGTCAATACTTTTACCACAAACCATGAATGGTATAAAAATAGCACATCCATAGTCAAACATAACTCATTTGATACAATATGGAAGATTGTATTGTATCACATTAACCTCAATCAAGAATAATGAAGGATGTTGACATATATGAAAATAATCATCAAAACTATTTGAGAGAAATATCCCCCTTTTCTTGAAAACATTTAAAAGTCACACTATTTGTCAAGAAGCCATTTAAAAATAGATTTTTGAATAAAAGTGTCCCATACCACTTTGAAACTTTTAAAAGGGGTTTTAATTTTAAAACATTAATGTCCATATAAATAAATCCTTAAAACAATTTTTAAAACATGGACATTAATGAGCAAGATTAAGAAGAATAAGTCTTTAAAACATTTAAAAATTCTATTTTAGTTAGAGTTTCTAACCAAAAGAGAGACACTTGAATAAAAATAATTGAGGTAATAAAAACATTGTAATATCATGAGAATAAATTAATTCATGATATACTATGTCAAAGTACATTATATACAACACATAAAAGTGACTTGGTGTATAATAACAAAGAAGTCTCAATAGAATGTAAATTGAGATGAAATCTCTCACAAAGGCCGTATCCTTAGATTAAGGATAAATCAATGACATAGTTATGTGTGAAAAATATAAATACACTAAATATGATTGTATATTCAGTGTAAAACAATCAAAGGACATTCACACATATTCTAGTAAAAACAACACCAATGAATTGGATGTTTGTCTCAACAAATTGAGATGGAGTAAAAATTGCTCTTATCAAGTTCATACCGATGACATTGAGAATTTATCAATCGAGTGTTTATGTGTATAAAAAGTATATCCACAGAAAAGGGAGTGGAAATTATGACATAATCAAATGAATAGTGATTCCACACATAATCTTGGAGTAAAATAGTCAATGAAGTATGCGTAAAGCCGGATGAGTGGAAATTGAAATTTCAAATTCCCTTATTGATTTGGTAACATACAAAACATGCACCCATGAAAGAAGTATCATACAATGATGATGTAAAAATACATGAATTAAATTATATTACACAATGAATACAAACATGGTCAGTACACACACCACATGTAATAAATAAGTGGTGAACAATGGAATTCTCATGGAATTAAAAGTGAGATAAGAAACCCCTTACTTTGTACTTTTTCCTTGGTCGACGGTAGGTTAACCTCCTGTATAATGGTGAAATAATTTTTATTAAATTATAAAAGAATTATATACATTAATATTATATCATATATGATCTTTTAACATTGATTTGTTAATAATATCTTAGAATTATCGTCATTTCGGGTGTTTACGGGTTCATTTTACTTTATATTCTTTGTAATGTGAGCCATATTTGTTATTAATGGGATGTATATTATTCATATCCAGAATTATATCAAGTCCTTAAATACTATTTTTAATCATCAAATGATAATTATACTTGAATGGATACGATGGAAAATGAATCTCATCGCGTTCGTGGAGACGGTAGTCCGTACATACGCACGAGCGACAATATCATTCTTTTGATATTAAAATAATATATAATTGGGTGGTATATCATATATACAAAATCATTATCATGTTATATTTATTATTTAAATGAGTTACACATCATTATTATACCCATCCAAATAATAATATATTGATTAACAATTACACCACGACGTGGAGACGGTAAGCCGTACGTACGCACGTGTGGTGACATGTTATTCAAAGGGTGGATAGAATACTGAATATGGTTGTACCATATTTATAATAACATCACAGTATATATATTATAATGGATTTATTATTTTATAATGGTAACAACAAGGAAGAAGAAGTGGAAGAAGAAAGGAACTTGGAAAAGGGTGGTGAAATCATTACCTCTTCTTCGGGTTCTTCCTTTTGATTTGATCAAAAGGGCCCCTTAGGATGGATTTCTGATCAAACTAATGCCTCTAGGTTGAATTTAGGGAAGTTGGGAGAGTATTTTGGCAGAGTTTGGCTGAACCAAAAGGCTTTTAAGGTGTGAAGAAATGAGAAGTAGGAGTGCCCTTTTATAAGAGGGGTGAGGGGCACCTTTGGAAAAGCTAGAAATATTAATTTATAATAAATTAATATTCGGTTTCTAATACCTCCAAAGTTGATTATTTAAAGGTTAAGGTTGATATTGGTCGAAAACCACTCAACCAATAAAATTTAGATAGGTTTGGGTTATTATATTAACCTTATCTTTAAGTATTAACTCTTAGTTAATTAGTTTCACTTTTACAGTGTCTCTTTGTATTTTTATATTATATGGTTAATAAACTTACCATATACATCCAAGAGACCCCCAAGTGTTCCATTAATGATACAAATATCATGATATAAGTCTCTTGGACGAACATTATATTTTTAGTAATTTAATATCAATTAATAATATAATATTTTTTTTAAAAACTCTTTTATGTCAATTTTGACACTATTCAATAGTTGATTTTTTTGAAACACATAACAGAATGATTACTTCGAAAAAAGTTAATTAAATAAATCCTAATATGTAATATTAACCTAGAAAATTATTTTAATTCAATAAAAGTCTCAAATTATATTTATTTGGGTATTTATAATATCAATTATTCTAATTGTTCACTATTATGGTAATTACTGCATCACCATTGTGTCATATATAAATTAAATTATTTAATGTCTAAAAATTATAAATAAAATTTCATTATGTAGGAAATATTTTTATATTTCTAATGAATATTTATAGTCTAAAATCCAATATATATAACCCTATGTAACAATTGTTTTTCTAAAATATATATGCTTGTGTCATTTCTGTATTTATTTTAACTTAATTAAAATAAAGTGTCCCTATCACTTACAAGTGGATCCATGGGGTCCCAAAATCGACCCAAAGATGCCCATGGTCGACCATGTATTAACAAATAGGGTTAATACACGTTTTAGGGTAATTTATTATTATTATAATATTAGTTTTTAACCCTTGTTTACCGGATTTACCCTTTAACCATGGTAAATAAAATATTTACCGAAGTAATTATCCAAAATGTCTAAAAATAAAAGTTATCTATTTACACAATTTGAAAACCCTAATTCAAAATTTGGAATCCATTTTACCAAATTCAAAATACAGAAGTGGCATAAATTAATTTAAAATTAATTCCCTTTGTTAAAACAAAAAGCGTGTTTTTAAGAGATAATAACTATCAAAAGATTGACACTGGTTTATGTCTGGTTTAAATGTGAAATTATGTTCAATGACCCACATTGTATTACATGGTAAAAATATATTCTAAATATAATTTAAAACCACTCAAATTAATAATTTATCACTATTAATTATTTTTATTAAAAAAGTTATTTTTAATTAAAATTTAGTAATTTTCACTATTCATCAAAATATGAAAGTTATCCGAAAAGTACCAAAATTTCACCCTAGGCTAATTTCGATATTCCGAATCCAAAAATGAAGTCCATTTTTCGAGATAGAATTTATAAAATCTCAAAAAGTAGGTATTACTATTTATAACGGCTAGTTTGATTGGTTGTGGTGTGTTAGAATCTTGATGTTACGTACAATGCACGCCATTGCATTATTCAAAGGGAAACATATCTTGGAAGCTTGGGGTGTTACATTCTCCCATAATTCAATAAATTGCGTCCTCGAAATTTTTTTTAAAATTGGGCTTAATAATATAATGGAAAGTCCCACATCGGAAAAAGAGTCAATAAAACTATCACTTTAAAAGAAATAAAGAGAGGTATAAAGGTCACCCAGGATAACCCATACTCGGATTCCATGTAGAAAAACATGGATATGGACGATAAACTAAGTGTCAAGTTCTAATGGAGAGGGATATAAATCATGATCAGGAGAAAGTTAACAATAAGAAAACCACAAACTTGTGTTGGGACAAACGGTCATTAGTCTCCTAGCAGGAAAGTAAACGGAGAACATTTTTTTGTTGAAAGTTACATTACATAAGGATGAGGAATTCATTTATGATATTGACTAAGAATATAAAGATATATACTTACTTTTTAAGTAGAGTTTCATTCTTTAATAAATTTCCACCTCTAACTCAATTTTTTTTAAATGATGAGTATTCAAGAAGACTTGGTCACGTTGGAAGAGCTAGAATAAACTTCTATAGAATGACATGATCCATGCAGGATAAACTATATATTTACATTGTCTTTGGAGATTAATCAAAACCAAAATGGTTAGTGTAAGATCTAATGATCCCCCAAAAGGATATTCCTTGAGATAAATAAACACTAATCTTAATTTCTAAAATTAAACCAACAATACCCCAAAGTTAAATAAATACCATTCAATAATAAATTGTCCTTAAAATCCTTCAATATAATCCAAAATAATATTGAAACCCAAAACTTATAAGAATGTAGTCTTCCACGTTAAATTTTATCTCCAAATGACATCATCTACTCTTAAAGTCACATACTTAACCTAATCACATATTCTTTATTATAGGTTAATAATTTCCATAAATAACCCAAATCACTATAAATCCACAATAAAAACATAGATAAAAATCCACCATTACTCCTCTAATGAAATCCCATAGTATTCTATTTTCCTTGGGCATATAGTGTTCTCAACAAAGCGAACATCTTCCCAAATAAAATTTATCACTTAATCGCCAAATCATTTCCCTATACCAAGGGTATTCATTTGATAAGACATAAGAACCCAAATCAACTTATTATTGATCAATAAAATCATTTAACTAAAAAAATTAGTCACACTATCCAGGGACTTCACGTAGTCCAGTGGTAGGCGATAAATCCCTATCATACTTTGGTTGTGGGTTCGATTCCCACAGCTTTGTCCGACGCGACAGGTTGTCACACGGTCTATGTGTTGTCCTTTTTCAAAAACTATATTTTATAATATTACCAAAATGAGATAAATTCCTCAAAATACCATAACATAATTTAACCACAAATGTTATATCAAACCTTTCATTTTCATCCCAAATTATAATAACTTATAATTCTCTCAAAACCTAATGATCATATAAAACCAAATGGATATTTATACCTATATCCACAAGAGAAGAGATAATTCTTCCTCAAATATCATTCTCACATGGCAAACTGCGGGGTTACAAATACAAGAGAAAATTATTCCAAAGTAAACCCATCAACAAGGAGCACAAATACTTTTTAAACATTTCTCCAACCATTTATTTCCACATGGCTTCTTCTTTGACCAAGAAAATATCCAATAGAATAGGGCATTCACTCGGGTAATGGACAGGTCCCCTGCATTTATGGAAAATGACTGTAAATGGACTCTTGGGACCATTTTTATCTTCTTCCATAGTACTCCTCATTTTTCTTCAGAAATTCTTTACTTTATGTCCTTCCTTCCCACACGTAAAGCATTTATTGGTCCCATTGAGGCACTTTCATGGGTGTCTCCTACCACATTTCTTGCATGATGGAAATTGAGGGTTCTTTTCTCCATGGTCTCCATTACTAGATCTCTTATCATTCATCACCTTTCTCTTCCTTGTTGAGTCTGGGAGTTGGTTAATATATATATTGTTGATCAGATTTTTGGAAAACAAATTTGGCATAAAGACGATATCTTTTACGCCTATCAAAATTCCATTTTTTTGCTCATTGCCACCACCGTTCCCACCTTGTACATCATTCTCAAAGTCACTATGACTTCCTTGGAATCTAGCCATTGACTAAAACCAGAAAGCATTGTGTGAGTAACAGTAGTCATAAAATCATTTAAATATTAACATGTCACCATATTATCAATTTGAAACACATTAGGATTAACCAAGGTCATTTACTCTCATCTTATATATATATTACTTTAAATCGGTTTGTAAAGAAATTATAAATTATCCTATGCATATCCCCCAGGAGTGTCGTAACCAAGAGTGCAGCAAGGCCCGTTGTCGTGCACCAGTTCCCGTTTGAGTCTAGCTCAAAGCGGTGTTTTCGGGTATTACCCTTAGGTACATCTGTGCCAGAGCCGCCTCTACCTGCTCATATCTAGACAGGGATGTATTGCTCGGAAAACTCACAAAATCTCTACAATACCAAAATTCTAGGAAGTTATTCTATACTAATCCTCAAAGTTCATCTTAGGTCTACGTGCTCTAATCAGAGTTTATCTAAATCTAGCTTCCAAGGTTTGTACTAAACTTCCTCTGATACCAACTGTAACGCCCCGACCCCAGTTACCCAGATTCGGTGCATTATTACATAACATTGGAATGATCACAAAGGATCAAGTCTCGAAAGACCGATTAGTTTAGTAGTCTTGGAAACACTAGATATATTCATAAGTCTTACATTGCATCATAAGGTAAAAAAACTACAAAAATATCTTGTCTTCATATCCACTCATACTATCCCTACAGGTCATTCATAAATTACTTCTTCATAATCCTGGGAAAAATAAAAAATTGAAAGGGGTGAGCTCAGATGCTCAGTAAGGATAACATTATAGCAGAAGCTTTCATAGATAAGCATAAACACTTAAGGTAGTTTATAACTAAAACAAAAGTCTTTTAAACATGAACTTCAGCATAAAATGGCAAAGATAAAATAAAATAATGTCATTTACTTACTCACATGGATATTCTACTAGTCAAATGATCACATGCAATATCAATAACCACTTTCATAATGATGGAATGCATAATGCCACACTATCATAACCACATAGCGAAGGCCTTGTGCCAAGACTACAAATAAGATTTTGCCAAGGCCTTATGCCAAGACACTAGTTTCTCTCATGAGACCTACCGATGCATCGAGGAGCTATAGCGGGCTCCACCCGTCACTTATTAAGTCCAATGCATTCCTCATATGAACAGGTTTAAACATAACATAAGAATTCGTATTAAAACTATCATACGAAATGTCAATACTTTTACCACAAACCATGAATGGTATAAAAATAGCACATCCACAGTCAAACATAACTCATTCGATACAATATGGAAGATTTTATTGTATCACATTAACCTCAATCAAGAATAATGAAGGATGTTGACATAGATGAAAATAATCATCAAAACTATTTGAGATAAATATCCCCCTTTTCTTGAAAACATTTAAAAGTCACACTATTTGTCAAGAAGCCATTTAAAAATAGATTTTTGAATCAAAGTGTCCCATACCACTTTGAAACTTTTAAAAGGAGTTTTAATTTTAAAACTTTAATGTCCATATAAATAAATCCTTAAAACAATTTTTAAAACATGGACATTAATGAGCAAGATTTAGAAGAATAAGTCTTTAAAACATTTAAAAATGCTATTTTAGTTAGAGTTTCTAACCAAAAGAGAGACACTTGAAAACAAATAATTGAGGTAATAAAACATTGTAATATCATGAGAATAAAGGAATTCATGATATACTATGTCAAAGAACATTATATACACCACATAAAAGTGATTTGGTGTATAACAATAAAGAAGTCTCAATGGAATGTAAATTGAGATGAAATCTCTCATAAAGGTCGTATCCTTAGATTAAGGATAAATCGACGACATATTTATGTGTGACAAATATAAATACACTAAATATGATTGTATATTCAGTGTAAAAAAATCAAAGGACATTCACACATATTCTAGTAAAAATAACACCAATGAATTGGATGTTTGTCTCAACAAATTAAGATTGAGTAAAAATTAATCTTATCAAGTTCATACCGATGACATTGAGGATTTTAAAATGGAGATATTGTGTGTATAAAAAGTATATCCACAGAAAAGGGAGTGGAAATTATGACATAATCAAATTAATAGTGATTCCACACATAATCTTGGAGTAAAATAGTCAATGAAGTATGCGTAAAGCCGGATGAGTGGAAATTGAAATTTCAAATTCCCTTATTGATTTGGTAACATAAAAAACATGCACCCATGAAAGAAGGATCATACAATGATGATGTAAATATACATGAATTAAAGTATATTACACAATGAATACAAACATGGGCAGTACACACACCACATGTAATAAATAAGTGGTGAACAATGGAATTCTCACGGAATTAAAAGTGAGATAAGAAACCCCTTACTTTGTACTTTTTCCTTGGTCGACGTTAGGTTAACCTCTTGTATAATGCTGAAATAATTGTTATTAAATTATAAAATAATCATATACATTAATATGATATCATATATGATCTTTTAACATTGATTTGTTAATAATATCTTAGAATTATCGTCATTTCGGGTGTTTACGGGTTCATTTTACTTTATATTCTTTGTTATGTGAGCCATATTTGTTATTAATGGGATGTATATTATTAATATCAAGAATGATATCAAGTCCTTAAATATTATTTTTTATCATCAAATGATAATTATACTTGAATGGATACGATGGAAAATGAATCTCATCACGTTCGTGGAGAAGGTAGTCCGTACGTACGCACGAGCGACAATATCATTGTTTTGATATTAAAATAATATATAATTGGGTGTTATATCATATATAAAGAATAATTATCATGTTATATTTATTATTTACAGTAGTTACACATCATTATTATACCCATCTAAATAATAATATATTGAATAACAATTACACCACGACGTGGAGACGGTAAGCCGTACGTATGCACGTGTGGTGACATGTTATTCAAAGGGTGGATAGAATACTGAATATGGTTGTACCATATCTATAATAACATCACATTATATATATGATACTGGAGTTATTATTTTATAATGGTAACAAAAAGGAAGAAGAAGTGGAAGAAGAAAGGAACTTGGAAAAGGGTGGTGAAATCATTACCTCTTCTTCGGGTTCTTCCTTTTGATTTGAACAAAAGGGATCCTTAGGTTAGCTTTCTGATCAAACTAAGGCCTCTATGTTGAATTTAGTAAATTTGGGAGAGTATTTGGGCAGATTTTTGCCGAACCAAAAGGCTTTTAAGGTGTGAAGAAATGAGAAGGAGGAGTGCCCTTTTATAAGAGGGGTGAGAGGCACCTTTGGAAAAGCTAGAAATACTAATTTATAATAAATTCATATTCGGTTTCTAATAGCTCCAAAGTTTATTATTTAAAGGTTAAGGTGGGTATGGGTCTAAATCCACTCAACAAATAAAATTTAGACAAGTTTGGTTGATTATATTAACCTTATCTTTAAATATTAACTCTTAGTTAATTAGTTTCACTTTTACAATGTCTCTTTGTATTTTTATATTTTATGGTTAATAAACATACCATATACATACAAGAGACCCCCAAGTGGTCCATTAATGATACAAATATCATGATATAAGTCTCTTGGAAGAACCTTAGATTTTTAGGAATTTAATATCAATTAATAATATAATATTTGTTTTAAAAACTCTTTTATGTCAATTTTGACACTATTCAATAGTTGATTTTTTTGAAACACAGAAAAGAATGATTAATTCGAAAAACGTTAATTAAATCAATCCTAATATGTAATAGTAACCTAGAAAATTAGTTTAATTCAATAAAAATCTCAAATTATATTTATTTGGGTATTTATAATATCAATTATTCTAATTGTTCACTATTATGGTAATTACTCCTTCACCACTGTGTCATAAATAAATTAACTTATTTAATGTCTAAAAATTATAAATAAAATATGATTATGTATGAAATCTTTTTATATTTCTAATGAATATTTATAGTCTAAAATCCTACATATATAACCCTATGTAACAATTGTTTTTCTAAAGGATATATGCTTGTGTCATTTTTGTATTTATTTTAACTTAATTAAAATAAAGTGTCCCTATCACTTACAAGTGGATCCATGGGGTCCCAAAATCGACCCAAAGATGCCCATGGCCGACCATGTATTAACCAATAGGTTTAATACAAGTTTTAGGGTAATTTACTATTATTATAATATTAGTTTTTAACCCTTGTTTACCGGATTTACCCTTTAACCAGGGTAAATAAAATATTTACCGAAGTAATTATCCAAAATGTCTAAAAATAAAGGTTAACTATTTACACAATTTGAACACCCTGATTCCAAATATGGAATCCATTTTTCCATATTCAAGACACAGAAGTGGCAGAAATTAATTTAAAATTAATTCCCGTTGTAAAAACAAAAAGCGTGTTTTTAAGGGATAATAACTATCAAAAGATTGGCACTTGTTTATGTCTGGTTTAAATGTAAAATTATGTTCAATGACCCACATCATATTACATGGTAAAAATATATTCTAAATATACTTTATAACCACTCAAATTCATAATTTATCACTATTAATTATTTTGATTTAAAAAGTTGTTTTTAATTAAAATTTAGTAATTTTCACTATTCATCAAAATATGAAAGTTATCCGAAAAGTACAAAAATTTCACCCTAGGCTAATTTTGATATTCCGAATCCAAAAATGAATTCAATTTTGAGATATAGAATTTATAAAATCTCAAAAATTAGGTATTACTATTTATAACGGCTAGTTTGATTGGTTGTGGTGTGTTAGAATCTCGAAGATACGTACAATGCACGCCATTGCATTATTCAAAGGGAAACGTATCGTGGAAGCTTGGGGTGTTACATAAACTGTATTCTATTCAAAATATTTCTTTTGAACATTACATATATTTTCTAATGATATTCGAATATCCTCGAGTCTATAAAATTATCATAATTCATCTAATTATTGAAGGGGAAATATAAAATAATACATACATATAAAGATTAGTTTATACATAGATTATTTTTATACTACCTAATGAATAATTGTTAGACTCACAATATATAATGGTTATATACTACACAAATGATGGTTACATAAACTGATTCATGCATATTAAAACTAAGTTGATGGTTACATGGAGCCCAAATAATTGTTACGCAGACTAATTCATGCTTAAAAGAACTCATATTATTGTTACATGTCACACAAATTATGGTTAAATAGACCAATTCATGAATAAAAAACTCAGATGATCGTTATGTTGATATATATGGTGGTTATAAAGAGATGATGTCATTGACATTATGTATAAATATGAAATGTACGAATTTCTCTCCAATTCACCTTGTTACATCATATATCATTCTCAAATAATATTAATTGGCTCCAAAACATCATCCTAATAATATTATATAATATTTTTCTTATCGATCATGACATCAAATGACAACTTCCACAAATGCTAAAAAATTATATATTCTTTTCAAATACTGTTGAAAAACATCCAAAAAACAACACTGGGTGTTTAATCATGAGGAACAAGAATAAAAATCATCCCACATAACATGTATTGTCAAAAAAAGAAAGACCATTCTCAAGAGGGATCAACAGTGTTATCAATTAATGATACAAAAATATGTGTTGATGTGGTTTAGTGGAGAAATTAATAAAAAAAATATTTCTTCCAAAATTGGTATGTGATTCATGGAATGTACAATGCAGTTATAAGCTATGTATTTTGATCATATTTTTTTCTATGATACTAAACTTGGGACTCAGTTTATATTTCACACCAGATGTAAATGAGGTATACGATGTGTACAAGCTAGGCACATGTCATGTAATCATCATATTTCAGGGATTTTTGCCCTTCATGTCATGTATTAAATACATTACATATCATTAACTATTAACTTTTCACTATGAAAATACATGGACTACATGACCTGTGGACTAAAAACAAGTTGTACAATTCAGTAATCCACATACTATCATGGACGATCAACACTTAAGGTGTATTAATAAATTCAATGTGAATTTACTACATGATGTCCCAAATTTATTCTAGTTCATCCTTATGTAGTGTTCACATGTACACATCATGTACCAATAGGCAATACACTATGTGGTCTTAATCTATCAAGCCATAATCCATGATAACTATATATGGGTTCTTCAGATGCTCTTCATGTATTATAAACCATTTTTTTTGTTATATGAAAGAGAATGAAGAGGAAGAAGAGATCTGAACATTTAGATTTAAAAAATGAGTTTCAAAAATGAAATAACTGACAAAATATGTGTATCAAAATTTATTATTAAGAAATAATTATAAATTTGAATGTCAAAACATTGATACCACATGAAAGGATTTTTATGAAATGGATGTCTCTATTGGGCAATGAAAAATATCTAATTGTTGTAGGTTTCAATGAATAATCTTTTATGTACACGATGATAAATTTTGTTACCAATGAATAAAATCCTATGAATATTAAATAAGATAAATGAAACTGGGGGAGAGAATCCTTTTAGGTTAAATTTATAATTTATTTATAAATGAATAAAAAAATTACATTTCCTTGTAATTATTTCTTCATTGATGATAAAATTGACCACCTTTATCAAAATGTCATCGTGATGAAGGATTCAAGGGAAGAATATTTCTAGTGATGATCCATAAATGCTCTAAAACCTTAAGATGTTGAAGAATCCTTGGGTTCTATCACTGTCTAATCTTATTGTTTGAATCTTTTTTTATTACAACAATAAATCCTTAATAGATAAAGAATAATTTTGTTCTCTCGATTCTTGAAAATAATGAGTAGGGTCAGTGCTGTTGTTCTTGAAAATATTCATGGGAGACTTCTCTATTATGGATTGAGATATTTATTTCTTGTGTTTTTATAAACATTGAATATATAAGCATGGAAAGCGACATAACTGGGTATTTATAGATCTAGGATCGGATTGGTAACATCACATAGGCCCTTGGCTAGTCCCACAATCATTAAAACCCCATACATCCAGTGGCACTGCAAATAATATTAGTATTCACTTAACATGAATAATACCTGTGTATAAAATAAACATTATTTTTTAAATAATTAATTAAATATTTATTTAAATTATATTTAATATGTCATCTTAACCTAAAACTACGAACTTGATTCGTAATTCCTTTGAATTATTTTCCAAATCATGAATAATTAACATTTATTTAATAAATTAATATCATTGCATTATTCATCCATAAACAAATTATTTTCACATAAATGAAAATAAATGTTTTTTTAATAATTAAGTCACATATTTATTTTGTTAAATAAATCATGATTAAATATTCAAAATCAAATAATCTTGAAAAATTATTAAATTAAATAGCAGGAATAATATTTATTCTAACTTTATAAATTCAAATAAAATTTAGTTGAGGTTATGGATACACTAAGTGTGTGAGAGTATAGGTTACATTATGAGTGGAATCGGGCCAAACACTCTTAAATTATAAGTTTATCATATAGAAATATACCAAGGAACTCATATAGAAATAAGTTAAATTTATCAACAACAGTAACCTTTTATGAACATTCACTATGTAATATAATCCCTTTATCATGATATCACATCATTAAAGATTAATACCTATGTCATAAAGTTGTATGTTTGATATGTATTTCATTGATTTTACAATCAATGAACATGTTGATATAAATTTTAGGGCCATGGAATTGGTTATAAGGTTCCATTTCCATCAAAGTTCCAAGATAACAACTTCCATCAAAGAGGAAGTGGAAAATATTTTATTGAATTATTCATTAACCCCATACCATTCATGTCACGCTAAATATATCCTACTCCCACTAAACAAATTCATTCCCATTTTTGGCTAATAAATGTAATTATACAATTCATAGTATATATTAATAATAATTTCAGCACAAAATATCATTACACATGTCCAAAAAAAGGAATATCCAATGACACTTAAATTTTTTTAATTTATATGGGAGGGCCTTTTTCTAATAACCTCTTATCATAGATATTACTAATGAAAAAATCCTGGAGAAGTAGTCTCAATATCTTATAAGCTCCCTACCCCTAATATTCTATATGATCTGTGTCCCATCAGATAATATCAACATTACATATAAAATATATGTAAGAATAATCCCATAGAATTTTATGGTCCTCATCATAGTGGGGAACAACTATGACCTTTATTTGTGACAAGTACCCTAATAATTTTCTCATATTTGTTTTTGTGTAAGAGAATGGTCAATATGTGGTAATAAATTTTATTAATATTGAAAACCCATTAATATACAAGCAATAAAAAGTAAAAAGTAATTTTTTCTATAACATAAAATTAAATAGATCAAAACACCTTTACTGACACTACACTCAAGTGGATAATGTTTTGTGATATACATTTCAACAACCAATAATTTTATTAATGTAATTTCACCTCTCATTATATAATTGTTTCTTACATAGTAATTTTATATTACATAAATCACATAAAATGCATTATAAATCCAAAAAAAATTATTATAATAATTTTAATATTTCATTTATAGAATAAAAATGACCATAAGAATTAAAAATATTATAATTAGATAAAAGGTAGAAAATAATATATCTATAATTTGAAACTTTGGACATGCTGGATCCACCAGAATAATTATACTTGGAAATAATGCTATAGAAATGAAACAAAATATTCATCTGAGATTAGAAAATATATATAACCTTGATATAAAATATAATTAAATTAATAATGAAAAAAATATGAGGTATTTATTTTATATAAATAATCCATATCAGTACTACAAATCTAACATGTGTAATAGTAATCTAACCGTTGGAATTTGATCATTAGAATAGTAATATAACTGTTATAAATGGTAACATGACCATTAAAATATCATACTAACTTATATAAGTATAAAATAATATTTATTTATCTAAAAAATAAAAAATTATATATTTATATCATGAAACTATTAAATAAATGTTTTCATATTGATAAAATAAGTGTTTTTATTTTTGAAAACCATTTATGTTTTATTTTCATTTTTATAACAAATATAATAATTTAAATTAAGGATTACTTTCATTAAATGGTTTTATTAATTTAAATTAATATGTATTATAATGATAATATAATTTTATGATACCATTAGTAAATTTTTAAAGGGTTTGAAAGTTTACTATAATATTAAAATTGGTATTTATTTAAATAAATAAAGACTTGATTTAGAATTTAAATTTATCATATTTAGAATTTGATTATAAAATAAATTTTATGGTTTTAATATATATTTCTATAAATATTTGGAGTGAATTTTATTTATTTCAATAAAATAGTTGCTTTTTTGTGAATAGTGAAATATGATGAAATGTGGTATTTAACATTATAAATTAAATACATGATTAACATCATAAGTGATGTTGTAAAATCCCATTTTTTTAACCTAACATGAAAATTTTAATTTATATATTTCACAATAATCATCACTATTTATAGTCATGATCCAAAATAATAAACTAATGAATATAATATTAAAAAAACACTAATTTGATACCCTTATAAATATCATACTCACCTCCCCTTAACCGCATATATTTTAAGCCTTATAGATTTCCAAATTTCTGCACACTTATTTTTTCAATACTCTCCCCCATGACATAGTTGTGATGGTCTCACAAAAATACAAAATCCATGTGTCTTAAATATTTTTTTAATGGGATGACAATCATGGGGTAATATTCTCAAACTACAACTTTTAATTTTTTTGGTCTTTACCTTATCCTAACCTCCATTATCCAAAAAGAAATAATAAATATAGTATTGTATATATATTATAATGTTATAGTTTTAATTTAATATCTACCATTTAATTTTTCAGAAGGAAATTAATATCATTTAATATTACTTTTTGATTTATAGTCCCATTTGACAAAAATATCTATAGTTATTATCAAGTGATTCAACCCTAGAACCATGAAACTAAGGCCTTCCTAATAGTGAAATTAAAACTTATATCCCATTGAAATAGCGGAAAATGAACAACATATTATTATAATAAAAAAATTGATGTAAAAGTTTCCAAATTAAGAAATTAATGAATTTAATTTTATAATTAATGATGTTATGTGAATGTGAATAATGATTCTGGAACAAAAGTTAACAGATCTCTCTGAACCACTCTATTTCATTTTGGTTACACATTCTCTATATTTACCTCACCTTCTCTCTTTTTTTTCTTATTTTGTTCTGATTATATATATATATATATATTACCTACATATATACCAAGTCTAGTAAAACTTTTTTTATAGGGATATACATGTTTAGATGTTCCTATCTAAATTTTATTCATTAAGAAAACCAACTTAAAGGGAACTTTTATTTCCCTTACCCATTTCAAGTACCACCCCATAAATTTTTTTAATCAATCAGGGGTTTCTAAAATTTTTCATTTCATTATGAAAATCCATTTTTAGTTTATTTCTAGTTTTATGGAAATTAATATTCTCTTTCCCTTTACAAATACTCTTTACACTTGTCCCTAAAACCCCTATTAAGAGGAACATTTCTAAAGTTATCTATCCAATATTTATCACATATGAACTTAACATAGACATAATGTTTCATAAACCATCAATTTTTTATCTATTAACATCCAATAATTTTTAAATCCCTGTTTTTATGGTAATAATTATGATATGTAATTTGGTTATTCTATAAGAATTAATTATGAAATCCTTTTTTCCATGGTTTATATTTATGTCTTATCATTATGTTTGATTCCTTATGCAGAAAAAATATGCATGTATAAGTTATGATGGGTGATCCAAAATAAATCTAAAATGAATTGGGTAATTTTTATGTCTCTTGAGATGATATGGATGGGATTTGGGATTAATCTTAATCCATAATGAGACTCTCTCCACTATGTGATGTTGTATTGACAATAATCATTGACATATACTAATTTCATGTTTTATGTTTTTTTACATTCCTATGATACCATGATCTTATGATTCCACATTATTTATATCATGATACCATATGATTAAACATGATCCTTGTCATCTATTATATCATGTTATGCCTTTTGACTCATATGATATGCTTTCTTTTTAAGATTATTCCCTTACTAGGATTTTTAGTACACCCCTTTTGTTTATGTATTCTCCCCGTTTTCCTATATGGTTTTATGAGATCAAATGGATTTTGGATATAATTATATATATTAAAATAAATAATATTTATTTTAGTTTCCTATTTTTGTTTTATGTTCCTAGTCTCCCAAATATGCTATGCCTCTCAATCCTTGGATTTTATTTATAAGATATTTATGTGAAAAATCATGTAACAATATATTTATAAATTCTAGGGTCACTATAGTTTTTATCATAAGAATTTATTATCAATTTTTGGAATCAGGACTATAATAAATTAGATAGAAAACTTGGGATATGTCTAAATATTGAATAATATCCTAAAAATTTGGTGATGTATAGATTCAAAGGTTTCCAAGAAATTAAATACATGTTTGGATTCTATAATTGGATAACGATTTGGAATTATTGTACCAAGGGGTAATAACCATAAAATGATAATATTGGGAATCAACTTTTTCATAACCTAGTGAATGAAAATTATGTCTTTTCCTAGACATGGATTGACACTCTCAAGGTATAAGATTTTAAAATTTCACAAACTCATTATGAACAATTATGAAGGGATTTAATAGATTTCTAGTTAATAAAATGTAATAATAAAATTACCATAGATTATAAAAATATAAAACTTGAGGCTCATAATTTATTTTTTACATGTAATTTATAAGTAATAAATTTTATTCTCATAGTTTGAATTTATATATGATTTTTTAGTTTGAGTTTTATCATCCCTAGTTTTATTTTTATAGTTAATAGAGGGAAATATAAGGACCTGTGAAAACTAATAATGTGATGGGAATAGTGTTGATTTCTCTAACAAGATACCTAACCTGATGGGAGTTTATGTAAGGTATCTTGTGATTATTCTAAACTAGTTTTAACAAAATATGACTAAAAACTAAAACATTTTTGAGTTTTTAAACACAATAAATAATAGAAGGATTCCATCTCATTGATGATTATGCAATAAATATGTGAAAGAAACGAATATTCAATTACCTATATGTCAAAAATTTGAAAATATGAACCGAGGAAAATTTTCTAAAGGAACAATAAGATTCTTATGTGTGAAAAAATAGGAAATATTTTATCTAATTGCTGAAGAAAAATAAAAATTCCATTTAACAAGACCCAAGGTAATAAATTCAACCTAAAGAACCACTAATAGTTTAATGTTATCGATGTGTGTAACATCAAAATTATCCAAGTCGATTCCCTAATACTGGGGATAATGAGGATGATAATTATAAAAAATCTACAATCCAAGGAAACTAGAAAAGTCCTACAATATGAAGATTATTAATATGGATTGTGATAATAAAGGAATACATATCCACCACACGATAGTTCATTATATATTATTTTATATTAATTCATACTAATATAGTATATCTTTTATGCTTTCTATGATAATAGATTCACCACCACAAATGATTTTATTTCATATGGGAAAAAATTATGATCATTGTAACTCGAGAGGTTTTTTATGGGAATTTAATTTTTGAAAATCATATCATACTTTCATTTTTGGAATTCGATTCTGTTTTGGGCATAGATTTTCTATCCTTATATAAATCAAACATAAAATTTTGTGGGAGGGAGATCACTCTTCATATATTGAGTCATCCTATGATTATATACAAGTGTAAGGATTAGAATGAAACATATTTTGAATCTTTATCTAATGTTTGGATAAAATTTCATTATGAGAAAGCATATCTAGATCAAATGATTGGAAAAAATGATAAAATAATTCACGAATTCAAGCCCATTATATGTGACTATATTGATTTATTTTCAAAAGTGTTTCATTGACTTCCAACTATCCGAAAGTATGAGTTCTCAATTGAACTTATATCGGGATCTATTCATAAGTTCAAGAAACCTTATAAAATGGACAATATAGAGTATAAAAACTGATGAATCAATTAAAATAGAATCTTGAAATGGGTTTTATACACCTGATTCATTCACCATGTGGAGTGATAATCCAATTCTTCATGAATGGGTATTATTCAATATATGCCTACATTGATTATCATGAACTCAATAAAATCATGGTAAAGAACAAGTCTCTCCTACCATAGATTAATATGTTCTAGCAATAATGATTAGAGACAATCAATTATTATGACTTCTCAATCCACAGTATTCATGCGAACAAAAATAAAATAGAATATTATAATATTTTAAAGGATCGTACAACCATATCAATGATAAGAAGTTATATGGATCTGATCATCTTATATATATATATATATAGGATAGACATGGGTATTATAAAGGATGTAACATCATTACTCCTTTCTCAAATGATTTCTCAAACAACCGTTTTAGATAAGATAATGTTTGATCAAAAGATAATGTGGAAATTCGTAGGAATGTGGAATATATAAGAATAGTGTAGTCCTCAATGTCTAAAATTGAGGTAGTTGTAAAATATGGGTCACAACTATGTATACCATAAAATACTGATATAAATTAGTTGTTTAATGATGCACCAAGATTGAACTTCTACATCCACCCATGGATCATAAAGATGTATTTTTATATATTAGAGAATTATTGGTGTAATAATATGATGAAAAAGATAATAAAATATACATAAAAGTGCCTGGTATGTCAACAGGTGAAGGTTGAATGGAAAACGTCTAAGGGGATTATTCAACCATTAACTATACCCACATTGAAATGGTATAACATCACAATGGATTTCCTCACCGGTATTCCAAATACATTCAATGAAAAAATGTTATATTTGTTATGGTGGATCATATTATAAATAATTCTCAATTAATTTCAATTTTATTTGACATGTCATCGATAAACTTTCTAGGATATACATCAGACAACTGGTGAGGCTATATGAGACATCAATACCGATTATATAATATCGAGATCTGATATTTAACTCCACATTCTAGAAAAGTCTCCAAACTTATATAAAAAATGAGTTTCACTTTAGTATGAATTATCACCCCTAAAACGATGTCTAATATGAGTGGAATATCTAGTCACTATAAGATATGTTGAGAGGGTGTTTTATGTTCTTTAAATATAGATGATATCAATATCTTAAACTTATATAGTTCTTATACAATAATAGCTTTAAATGAAAAATCCAAATAGTTACACATAAATCCCTTAATGTGAATATTTATAGAAAAACTATTATATGGTATGAAGTTGTTAAATTCAAGATACTATGACCTTAAAAGGTCAGTTAAATGATAAAAAAGGTTAAGACCATTCAGTGGAACATGAGGGTTTATTAGAGTTGACATAAGAGTTGTAATGACAATCATTGATTAGACTTGGAATTTGAGGATAAAGAAGGTGTTACTACACATATCCCCATCTAAGTGGGTCATTTTATTTGGGAATAATGGAATGTTATGTCCAAGTTACATTACCCCCTTTAAAATTCTTGATCACATCAATGTTTTCAATTATTTACAATCACTCCCACCTACTTTTTCACAAGTGCATGATTTATTCCTTGTAACCCTCTTGAGGAAATACACTCCATATCACTCACATGTACTGAATTCAATGGTGGTACAAGTAGAAAGTTATCTCCCATAAAGGATTGTCTGGTGAAGATCTTGGACTATATACATAAAGTATGATGAATCAAGACAACTCACCTGGTCAAACTTCTGTGGATAAAACATAAGTATGAGGTGGTAAAATGGGAATGAGAGGAATCCATGAAGTAGAATTACCCTAAACTATTTTCACTTTAGTATGTAAAATGAAATTTCAACCGTGAAATTTTATTGGGGGAGGAATGTAAAAACCTAAAATTTTATCCAATGAATTTCCCTTCGGATTATATAATTATATAATATATACTAATGTATAATTATATGACGAACATGAACCACATGATATAACCAAAAAATAATGTAATAATTTTAACATTAAATTTAGAGAATAAATATGGCAACAATAATTGAAAATATTACAATTGGATAAAAATAGGAAATGAGATGAAAAAAATTATGAAAATTTGGATATGCTCAATCCACTATTATAACCATACTCACAAACAACACTATAAAAATAAAACCAAATATTATTTTTAAAATATTCAAATTGGAAATGAAAATATATATATCATTGAGAGAAAATGGAAGCGAATAAATAATAAATGAAATGTGAGGTATTTATATGATATAGGGAAACCAAATAACCCTTACAAATCAGACCATTCTAATAGTAATCTGACTATTGGAAAAGTAATATGACCTTTAAAAATAATTACCTAACAATTAAAATAGTACCACAATTTCTGGAAGTGTAAAATATTATTTAGGTATATTATTAATTTATAATATGACATATTTATACCATGATACTTATAAATAAATGTTTTAAGATTGATAATATAAGTGTTTGTTTTTTTGATAATCATATATGTTTTATTTTCATTTTGATAACAAATATAAGAATTAAAAATAAATATTACATTCATAAAATGGGTTTTTAAATTAATATTACGATGTATTATATTGATAATATAACATTATGAGACCACAAATAATTTTTCAAAGGTTCTGAAAATTGATCATAATATTATAATTGTTATTCTTTTAAAATAAATAAGGATTCAATTTAAAATTATTTTTCTCATATGTATAAAATTATTTTCATAAAATGGCTTTTATTTCTGAAGTAAACACATCTAAAAGTGGTTAGGGTGGATTTTTTGTATTTTTCTAAAATAGTTGAATTTTTGGTAAATAATGAAATATGATAAAATTTGGTATCTAAAATTATATGTTAAATTAGTTATTAATTATATATAGAATAATGTAATAACCCATTAGTTTGAACTCACATGCACCATTTACTATATAGACACAATAATTCACACTATTAGTACTCTTGATCTAAAAAATGAAACTAATGAATATAATATTAAGAAAACACCTCTCTCATACCCATAAAAATAATACCCTGACCTCCCATTCTCCTAACATATTTAAATGATTATATATTTCAAAAATTATAGGAAATTAGATTCCTAATCCTCATCACTATGTCTTAATTCTACTAGTATCATCAAAAGACTAATTCAAATTTCATTAAAGAGATTTTCAAGGATACAACATTCCAGAAGTAATATTCTCAAACTAACCATTTTAAACTATTTTCTTCTTATACGTTCTCCTCAACTATCTCATCCAATCTAGAATAATAACTCAAATATCAGATATATTATTTAATTTTAAATTTATTACAAATTAACGACCATCCAACATATTCTCTTCTCCTCTTACTCTAAAAAACAAACCCTTGTCCATATTATGCCAGTTATCCATCTCCATGGATAGTGAGTTTTTGTTTTACATTAATACCTTCATGGATAGTTTAAATTAAATTTTAATGGTTTAAATTTTCTAAATATGTATATTATATATTTTTTCACATTCTCATATGAATATATTTCTATAATATTAAATAAAACAAAACTACCTCGTAAAGGAAATTAAATCCACCAAAATAAAGTAACCATATAACATTAACATTTTTCAAAAATGAATCACTTATATGTTGAAACACATATGGTTATTTGATACCATTTACATTTCTATAAGTACATGAAATAATTTCATTTCACTTCTAGATTTTTAGACCCATTTGATAAGAATCACCATAATTATCATCAAGTGATCTAACCCGGGAACCCTATAATGAATGCCTTTTGAATAGTGAGATTAGACATTATATCTAATTGAAATGTTTTTAAATGAAAAAAATAAAGTTACAATAAATTAAAAATATGTTAAAAGGTTTATAACTAATTAATTAAAGATCATAATTTTATTATTTAGGATGTTAGATATCATAAGGTAATGGAGGTTTCTGAACCACCCTATTTTATTTAGAATACACTTTCTATATCTATTTTTTTAATTATTTTATATTATTTATATATTTCCTCCACATATATAAATAGTTCAATTAAGGGTTATTTTATGTGTATATACATGTTTTAATGGTTTCCTTCTCAATTTCATTTATTAAGAAGACCCGATCAAAGAGAACTTCTATGCCTCTTGCCCTATTTCAAGTACCTTAGTATAAAATGATTTAAACAGTCATTGGTTTTAGATAAATCACATTTGATTAAAGAAAACCATTTTTTGGTTTATTTTAGGTTTTATGTTAGTTACTATACTCTTCATATTTTTTAATACTCTTTACCCATTTCCTTAAAACCCCGTTTAAGCGGTGCATTTCAAAACATACTTATCTACTCTTTTTCACATATTCACTTCACTTGGACATAAATTTTCATGAAATGTGATTATTTTTCATCTATGAACATAAAATAATATTTTAATACAAAATTTTGGGAATAAAATTAGGATATTATTTCTTGTTATTCTATAATATATGATTATACAACCCATTTGTTTCTATGGGTAATCTTTATGTTTATGCCTTATGTTTGATTAATTATGAGGAACACATATAATTGTACCCGTTGTTATGGGAAATCCCAAATAGAAATCCAATGCATTAAGAAATGTTTATTTCTTAAGATATGATATATATATATATATATATATGTGGTATTATAGAGTAAACCTAGTACATTATGGGAAACTTCAAACCATGTGATGTTATTTTAGCAGTTAACCTTGACTTAGGATTACGTCAAGTTGTATGTTGTTGGGAAATTCAGATTATTCAATGATATTATGATTCAATTTTCTTTATTTCAAGACCCCATATTATAATCCATGATCATTTCCTTATATGATATCATCTTATTTGTTTTTACTCATATGATATGCTTTATTGTCATTTTTATTACCTTGCTAGGATTTTTAGCTCCCCCATTTTATTTGTTAATTCCTCATGTAATTTATGAAGTTTTAAAATCTCAAATAGATTTAGGATCTCATTATAGAGATTAAAATTAAGATGCTTTATTTTAGCTTTATGTTTTTATATATAGTATCCCAAAGATGGTATACCTCTCAATACTTGGTTTCTATTTAATAGAAATTAATATTAAAAATAATATAATAATATGGGTAAAAGGATTGGGTTTCTATATACAGTGTTGATTCAAATAAATTCATGTTTATATACTCATGTAAAATGATAATGTGATAGCATATGCCTATTGGACATTGAAGATATAAGGAAATTTTTTTCTTGATGAATGATCTAGAGTTTGATATAGTAATCATTGCATTAATGATTTTAAGGAATTACCTCTATAAAGAAAAGTGTGACATATATACTAATAATAAGTATTTAATATATATATATACATAAAAGGATCGAGAAATGATCCAACAAATATGGTTGGAATTAATCAAGGACCATGACTACCTAATAAATATCATCATATGAAGTAGAATAAGGTAGCTGGTGCTATTAGTAGAATAAGACATTGTACCATATCCATGATGAGGGCTGATAATGAAAAAAAAATAGGGAATTTAATGGATGGATTTGAAAATTAGAATGGTTGGGTCAACATCTTACTTTTTTCATTGATTTCTTAATAATATATCCAAGAGAAACTCAAAGAGGCATAAATAAGGTTTTAGAGTTACAAAATAATTTGATAACAACTAAGGAGGTGAAACATTATGAATTAAAAGAAATTAAAGATAGAGTCATTTTATAGAGAACTAAACTATGTGTTCCATCAATTTCAAAGATAAAGAAGGTGTTATTTGATGATGTGAATTTCTTATATTTCTTCATCCACCTAAATAGTAAGAATATATATTAAGACCCTAAAGATTACTTATAGTATGAAAAAATAAAGAGAGATTATAGAGTACATCTCAAAGTTCTTAGTAAATCAATAACTTATGTAAGATCATAAAAAATCCAAGGGGTACAGTCCAACCATTAAATATTAAAACACAAAAATATGAGAATATCACTATATATTTCTTCATGAGTCTTATAAACACAACTAAAGAAAAAAATCCATATGAGTTGTGGTAGATAGACTCATCAGGAATTATCACTTAATCACTTTTTAAAAATATTTCTCGCTTGCACAGCATTCCAAGACATGTTAAGTATGTGGTGTGGATATATAGGGTTACACTTTCAATTAGAATTGATAGAATCTAAGGGTTACCTAAAAATTTTTAAGTAGTTTTTAATATTCATTAAATATTGTGTTTAACTTCATTATTAATTATCATCCCTAGAAAAATGAATATAATAAAAGAACTATAAGATATAATAAGTCTTTTGGGGAGCTTTGTAGATTGATTTTATAGGAGGCTAGGATAAAAAAACGTACACTTGATGAGTTCTTATACAACAACAGTTTCCACTAAAGTATACAAATTGTCCCATATAATGTTTTATATAAGAAGAAATATAGGATGTGAATATGTTGAGATTAAGTTGATTAACAGGAGCTATTGCAACCTAAACATGTATAATAAGTGATATAAAAGGTTTAATAAATTTTACAACACATTAAAGAAACACCTAGTCATTGGAATAAAAATGATTACAGTCATAGAAGAGACTGAATGTTTTTATTAGGGGTAAATTATTTCTCCGTATATTTTATTAGATGAGTGATGTAATTATTGGAATGTAAATATCAACCCTAGGTACATTATCCCCTTAAATATTATTAATCATTGGGGAGTTATATTGTATAAACTATTACATTAATCAAACAAGGATCAAGTGAATAATTTTTTCTATGTATCTCTAAAAATGAAGTACATACCAGATTCATCATAGGTACTGAGTTCTGGGGTTTTATAATTGGATCATTCATTCTATTAGGATGACTAAATGATTATGATCTTGGATCATAGAAAACAAGTTCTATACCACAATAAAACTCACTATATCAAAGTAACATGGTAAAACCCCAAATAAAAAGAATTGTTATGGGAATTAGAATATGCGATGAAAAAGAAGTACCCCAATATGTTCTCAACTACGGATATATACCAAAATTTCAAGGGTGAAATTTTTCTTGGGGGGATAATGTAATATATTTTAATTTTCAAAATAAAAATATTATTTTTAGTATATATGTGTATCATATCAAGATTTATGAGGAATAATATTAGGTAAATAAAAATAATATTCACCACATAAAAAAATTCATTTATTTCATAAAAATAAAATATTGCATATGAAGGATAAATAGATGCCATAAAAATAAAATAAGTACTGTGGGACATTAAAAATATCTAAATATTATGACTTTAATATGGAAATTTTTTGGCTCATGGTCTTTAATAAATATCAAAACTCCAAAAAACATTGTAATAAAAAAGAAAATGATTAGAAATAATGTATGAATTTTTTAAATTAAAGATGGAGAATATTATGATAAAAATAAGTAAATTAAATGAATAAGATTTAAGGGGTATAAATAAGGTAGTGATAAGAAATATAATTATTAGAAATTTGACCTTTTGAAATATGGTAATTAGATTATTGGCTCGACCGTTGGATTGGTTTCGTGACCACTTTGGGTAATTATCAAAATAAACATATAATTTAATCAAAACCATTATTTCAAAATGAAATATCATAAATAAAACATTAAATTTAAAATTTAAAATTTTAATTCATCTAAAAAATAAAGTAATTATTTTAGTAATGCATTATATCTTTTTGTATAAAAACATCTGTATTTTAAATCCAACATAAAAAATTTATTTACCTAAATTAAAATTTTAATATGATAAAATGGATTTAAAATATAAAAATTAAATTTAAAAATTAATCAGGATTGATTTATCATTATTTTTTAAAAAACATTGAATTTTCAATTGAATAGTAAAATACACTATGCAATATATGCTATAATATATTAAAAAATTACAAATATGTATTATTAATTAAAAAAATTATAAAAAAATTATATTTTATATTAAAAATATATAGTTCAATATATTAATCCAAAAAGAATATTTTTTAGAGGTTTTATAATTTTTCATATAAATAAAATTTGGTTTTTAATGTATTAGAGGATTTTTTAAATAATTATTTTATCAAATTTGGATATTTATTTCATAAAATAAATTCTATTTAGAATTAAAATGTTAAAATTTGGTCAGTATGATTTTTATTTATTTTTTATAAATTTAAATTAAAATAATAATTAAATAGTTAAATATGATATATTAATGATGTGAAAATAATATATTCATGCAAAACATCATCTCTCAGGTAAGAATTACTCATTTTTAGTAGATATCAAAGAATATTATTTATTGTCCTGTTAAATATTAGTATTAAACTACTTGGACATTAATTAATTTTAAATTAAATTTCTTATCCCAAAATACCTCACCCCTCAAAGTATAAATATTCCCTCACATCCCATTTTAAAATAACATACAAAAATTCCACCCATTTTTTATTTTAACCCTATAAGGTTTCATAAAAATATTTTGGTCTTACACCACTCTAAGGCCTCAAGTAAATAGTCTTTATGTAAAGTATGAAACATTAAAGAAGTGGTATCTCCCCTTTCTCTTCATTTATTTTTTTATTCATCTTTTTTTAAAAAATTATCTATTAATGAATAAAATGATTAATTATTTTATCTATATAAAATTAATATTATTATTTTACTAGAAAATTATTATTTATAATACATGAAAATATATTATCTCTATCATCTTATGTGTCCATACATGGTCAGTTCTACAACCAACATGGATGTTGTCTTTCATTACATGTCACCACATTCACTACTAGTTAGTGTAGCTTATATAAATAAAAGAGGCAAATATTAAAATATTTAAAAGAAAATTAAATAATTTAAACAAACGTGTCTCCACACCTTTTTACTTTATTGAAATGCTAAAAAACAATTTCTAGGGGTAATAAATGCAAAAAAAATAACTTAAATGAATTTAAAATAAATATAGAATAATATTTAAATAAATAATACATTTTATATCATATGTGTATTCATGAAAATTAATTATGATACTTAAGGTAAGAGGATTCTACATTATTCATCTCTTGTTTGGGTTTAATTTATTTATTTTTACCTTTTCTTATTTAATGCCTTATATTCTTCTATATTTATATATATTACTACGTTTCTCTAATTTTTTTAGAAGTATTTTATTTTTTATATCTAATTTTAATTGATTACAACATTATATTGAACTTTTTTCTCTTCACATTTAAAAAAAACTTTTTCTTTATCTTTCTTTAAAAAATATAAAAGTAATTTCTATTCCATATATTCTTTTATTTCTCTTTTTTATTTTTTTATTTTTTTGAATTACATGTCCCTATAAAAATTTCAATTTTATTTATACTTAAATTTATAGTTATATTACTTTTTAGAGGATCTATCCCAATTATTCTCTCAACATCCATTCACTTTAACTTTAAAATCAATTTCATTTATTTATTTCCAAAGTATTATTACTTTTATGAAAATTCATTTCCCTTATTTAAATCTATATTTATTAATGTACATTTACCAATATTTCAACTATTTTATCCATGATTGATTCTATTATATGATATATGTTATTTTTATTTAACAAATTTCTTTCTCGATATGTGTTATTCATTTCATTAATATTGATTTAGGTACGGATGTTGCACTATTTATTTTGTATATGATACACAATAATGTGAAACTATTAAGATGTAAAAATATTTTGTGGTATTATAAATCCCTCTAATACTTATAAAAATATTTTATCTAATGATATTCTAATTATGGGTCATGAATAGAGATCCTAGACCAACTATGATATGTTTTCATGGAAGAAAGACTTCACATGTGTTGATGATGTTTCATTGTTATTCATGTTCCATATTCTATGTCTCATTCATATCATACCCATATTCCTATAATAATTATTTGATTCTTATGATGTGAAAATACCTATTATGCTTACTCATGTACTCATGTTGATTTATGTATTATTTTATTTCCAATTATTCATCACCTTATTAGTATTTTTTTCTCACCAATTCATTTATGTATTCCACTAAGTGATCTTATATATTAACAAGGCCACAATGGGTTGATGAGAGGGATTTGATAATATCATTAAATTATGTTTAAAATTTTATTTGTATTAATGTTGTGTGAACCTAATTTTACAAGGAACTAAACCTTTTAATTTTGGGATATGAAATATTTTATGTGATTACCTAAAAAAATTTCAATAATCATTTATATGATGTATGGGCTAAGTAACATATATCTACATTTTTTGTAAAATTAATTTTAAATGGATGTATCCTTTTAAAAATTGAGTAGAGAAAAAAATGTATGATTTTATACTCACCCCTATTTTAACTTTTCTTTACATTGTATTTCCTTAA
Source organism: Viscum album (assembly GCA_963277665.1). Classification (NCBI taxonomy): domain Eukaryota; kingdom Viridiplantae; phylum Streptophyta; class Magnoliopsida; order Santalales; family Viscaceae; genus Viscum; species Viscum album. Next base: position 1,106,928,241 of record OY728126.1, read on the forward strand.
AATGGTGATATATTTAAAGTATGTTGCATTTATTTTTCTATATATTAAATTATATTTTTTATTTATTTATCTATTATTTGAATCTTTTGATCCATTTTACTTTGTTTTGAGTTACCAAAAGATTATTTATGAATCATCATTTCTCCTCACTTCGAGTTCGAATTCTCTTTAAAAAATTAGAAAATTTATGTAAAAATTGAATCATATTTTTCAATTTAAAACTTTAAAATAAATGATTATCATTTTAAGTCCAATTAATATTAGGAAACAAAATTATTATTTTACTATAACTTTTACAAATCCATGCATTGAGAGCATATTATGAAGATATATAATATGATATTCGAAATATTTTTTTACTTTTAAATTCCTTTTCTCAAATGACTATATTTTTTAATTAATAATAATTTATATTCTAAAGGTTTATCAAATGTAATCATAAGGTAATATGATTTATGATACCAATTTAATTCTATTAATATTATATGTTTTTTAGGATTTATTTTAAAATCATTCAGTTTTTTTTGTTTCTATATTAGTATGCACCCCACGGTAATTATAGTGATGCTTGAAAAATAATATTTTAAGTTTTTGTGATAACATTACATCATTTAATATATAATATGATTATCTGATACATTTAAAAATAAAAAAAACATTACTCCAATGTTTTGGGGAACCTAGAGAATTACATGAATTCAAAATAGATCAATATTTATATAAATTTAACTCTATTATATTTTATTTGTTATAATATCTTCATAATTTATACTACTAATAATATTTTTGATTTTTAGGGGAAATGATAATTGTTGGATCCTCAATGATATAATGGTTTTCATAATCACAAATAATGTCAATCTAAAGATTCTATTATTTCATGACATTTAATATCTCTAAGTAAATCAATTATGTCATACTGAACAATATATTTCAAAAACTAAATAAACTATATTTATGCTTTAATATACTTACAAGTGTATATTTCCATGTATGTATGGATGTCACTTAATTTAGTAGTATTCCGTGTAAGAGAGAAACATTAAAAGTTTCTTAGAGTCCCTAGAACCGTTGGTTCGATCGACACACTAATGATCAAAACACAGATGATCAAATCATCGATGGAAGACACACCGATGATTGACTCACTGATGGACGACACACAGATGATTGACACACTAATGGATGACACACCGGGGATGACACACTGATGATCGACACAATGATGGATGGCATACTGATGATCGACACATCGATGTTCGACACACCGATGGATGAGTCACCGATGAATGACTCACTGTTGGGTGACAGACCGATAGCACAAATGACTCACTGATACACTAAGTCATCGATACCTATGGAAATAACTCATTGATACTCTGAGTCACCGATGCTTAAAGACTGATGCGTACAAACCGTTTCTGACAGACTGATGCATATGATTCACAGATGCTTATGACTCACTGATAGTCATAAATTCTATTTCAAATTTATTATTTTAAATTTATTTCTAACAGAAATATTTAGAAAAATTAATGTTTCTCACATTATTTAATGTTGTCTATAGGACTATCCATAGAAATTAAAAGGTACATGCATGTGGGGATATCTTCATGCCTTCTAGACCTTGAAGTATAAAATGATTACAAGATAAACAATACAGAACATGTGTGTGAGATTGACCGGGAGAATGTGCTAAATGGGGAAACAGAAGAACACAAAAAGTAGTAAATAAACTCAAAGTTGAGTACACAAGGAGTTCAATAAGACAAGAAAGAATGTTCTGAACTTCTCTGAACATCCAAACATTGAAGAGATTTATACACATGGAAGCAAGAATACAAAGGCTGCGATACTCTATTCTAAAGACAACTTCCACAAGATGACTCAAATATCTTTTTCTCTCCTTCAATATTGTCTAGATCTTCACTGCATAACACACAGAGACTTCTAAACTATATTTTTTTATTATAACTCTGTTGTGATCTAGTGTTTACTTTTTCAAGTAGTGTGTGTGAATCTATTTGTTTCACACACACTGCCTCCTATACATAACTGGTGGATACTCAATATCCTCACACTCACTCTACTCTTACTCTTGTATCCCATGTTGAATATTGTAAGAGATCAAGTGTGGTCTATTTGTTGTTTTTTCCACGAATAACTATGGTAGAGGTCAATTGTGACCTGGACAACCTTGTGTGCTATTTTGAATCCTTATCAAGGTTGTTGATCAAAATTTTATTAATATAAACTAATTGGTGGCAGGTGATATCCAAGTGGAGAGGGATAAATCTCAACATGATACTAAACCTCTTATGTTTATATACTACGTATTTATCTTTTTGTTTAATCTGATATGTGTTTATTTTATTTCAAATAAGACTAAATTGACCTTTTATAGTTATTTTAGAAAGTTTTTATATCTGTTTTGAATCAGTAGATTAGTTTCAAAAGTTTGACTAATCATTACATTCATAATTCTGAGAACTAATTAATCTTTTGAGAAATTAATCGAACATGCAGGACTTTTATAAATTCACTAAAACTAACTTTGATTATATTTTTATTGGGGGATATTTTTTCAATGAAACAGTTTTAACAAAAAATTGTATAGATACTCAATTCATCCCCCTCTTGATTGATCTACTCCGACCAATATTTAGTATCAGAGGCTTGATAATTATTGTCAGTTTTCAAATCTTTTCAACTGTCATTGTAGTTGTTTTTAAAAGATCTTAAAATTTATATTATTTCTAAATTTTTACCTCTTTTAAATTCTTTTACAATTTATATCATGGATAATATATTACAAGGTTCTGCTACCAATATACCACTTTTCTTTAATGGAACAAACAATGCTCAGTGGAAGCTTAAAATGAAAATACATCAGTAAAGCATGGGGTTTGAAACCTGGACTGTTATTGAAAGTAAATATGCAATTTCTAAAACTACTAGAAACACTTGGGATGAGCCTACCAAGACTACCTATAACAATAATTTTATATAAATGAATGATCTATAATGTGTACTATGAGATGATGAGTTTAAACGGATTTCTACTTGTAAAATTGTACATGATATTTGGGATACACTATCTATTTGTCATGAGAGAACATATAATTTTAAATAAATGAGATTAAATACTTATAGTATTAAATATGGGAACTTTTTAATGAATCCTGGTGAATCTATTTTTGATATGTATCTCAAAATCTGTGAAATTTTCAATACCATGATTTCTTTAGGAAGAGAAGTTACAGCTAAAGAGTGGATTATGAGGCTTCTTAAATGCTTTCTAGAGAAATGGTGAGGGACATCTGTATCCATTAATGAATCGTGCAACATTGATAATATGACAGTGAATGAATCTATTGAGAAATTAATGATGTGTGAAGAGGAATTGAAGGTAAATCAAGAAGAGGATGATGAAAAATTAATGTTTTGAGCATTCAAGACTACTAAATCTAAAATTAAAGAAAATAAGAATGTTCAGTATACTGTTGAAAGCTCTATTATTGATGAAACAACTTCAGATAGTGATAAATAAATAACCTAGCTAGCCAGAAGATTTAAGAAATTTTATAGAAAAAATAAGTTTTTCAGAAAGACAAATTACAAAGGAATGTATGATAATAAGGGAAACTATAAAAAGGATTGTAAGAGAAATGATAAATTATAAGATATAATTTTATACAATTGTAAAAGTAAAGGACATGTCTATGATGACTATCCAAAGATAAAATATAATAAGAATTATGAAAATAAAGATAGAAAGTATATTAAAGTAATGAAGGCCACTTGGAGTGCCTCTAAGGACTACTCCATTGTATCTTATTCTACTCATAATGAGAAATATGATATGACTAATATGTGTTTTATGACAAAAACAATTGAGGTAACCTTATACTCTCCTATACATAATTCTTATTATTCTGAAAAATAAAGTGAGTTTGAGAAAATGACAAATGATGAATTATTTGTATATTTAAATATTCTAGAAGAAACATTTAATGAGAAAAAAGATAAGTATATATTTTTTATGAAACAAATTTATCTTACTGTGACTATTAAATCTGAACTTACAACTAAAAAAGAAAAAAATTATCAACTACTCAATGAAAACAATGAGTTAAAAATGTCTAATGAGCAATTGAAAAAGGAATTGGAAAAGTTTACCAATGGAAAGAATAACATTACTAAAATTATTGGTAAAAAAATAGCACATAAGTATACTTTTGGGATAGGATATCAACATGGTAAACAAAATTTATCCAAACCACATTTTGTAACCAAATCTGGAAAATCTGCTACTTTTTTCAAAAACAAAAATTTTACAACATGTTCTAGTTCCAATAATTCTTTTAATGCATACAATTCTTCAGGGAAAAATAGTTTTTATTTTTAAAACACTCTATATTATGCATATAGGAATCCCATAAGACAATTTTGGGTTTTTAATGCTTATATCACTAATGTATGTGGACCCAGAAAAATAAGGGGACCAAAATCATTTCTTGGATGAACTGTTTTATAGATAAAATGCATAAAGTGCTCTTGAAGAAATATGTGGTACATGGACAATGGGTGTTCAAGACATATGATAAGAAAATATTCAATCTATAAAAGTATTATCAATATTTATAGAGGAAATGTCACATTTTGGGCCAATGGTGAATGAAAAATCATCGGCCAAGGACATATTGGTAAACCTAACTCTATTTCAATTTCCAAAGTACTTTATGTTTATGGATTAAAGTATAATATTCTTATCGTATCTCAATAATTTGATGATGTATTTAATGTTATATTGAAAAATGTTTCCTACCATTTTTTGATGCCAATAATAAATTAGTATTTACTTCTCTTAGAAATGATAATGTATATGCTATAAATTTAGACACACTAGGCTCACAGAATGTTTCTTGTCTAAATGCCTTTCACAAAGAGTCCAGGATTTGGCACAGAATACTAGTACAATGAAACATACACTCTCTTAAAAAATTAACTAGATAAGTTTTAGTTAAATACCTACCCAAATTAGAGTTTCTAAAAAATAAGGTGTGCAATCCTTTTCAAAAATAAAGGAAATATAAAATTTCTTTCAAACCAAAGAAATAATTAACTACATCTCAACCTTTTGAGTTGGTTCACATGGATTTTTTTGGACCATCTAGAGTTTCGAGTCTCATTGGGAAGCACTATATTTATGTCCTTATAGATGATTTATCTATGAATACCTGGACCTTTTTCTTAGCTGACAAGATTGAAGCTTATTCTCACCACACGAAGAATTCTAGGACTATAGAAAATCTTAGTTGACTTAAGATTAAATCCTTAATAAGTGATCATGGCTTTGAGTTTGATAATCAATATTTTGAAGTTTTTTTCTCAAAAACAGTCTATAATCATAATTTCTCTTATCCTAGGACACATCAACAAAATAGAATGGTAGAAAGAAGAAATAGAACCCTACAAGGAATTTCATGAACTATGCTTAATGAATATGACCTACCTATTTATTTTAGGGCTGAAGCTATTAATATAGGTTGTTCAATGATAAATAAAGTCTTAATAAGACCCATCCTTAAGAAAAATCTGTATGATTTGTGGAACAATTGGAAACCCAAATTAAGTTATTTTAATGTTTTTGGATGTAAAGTTTATATTTTGAACACTAAATATAATTGAGATAAATTTTCCCCAAAAAGTGATGAAGGAATATTTCTTGGATATTCTGCATCAAGAAAAGCCTATAGAGTCTTTAATAAGAAAACAAAGTGTGTGGAGGAATCTTTACATGTCAAGTTCTATGAAATAGATTCACATGAACCTAATACCTCACTAGAAGAGGATATATCCAATATGGATATTAATGATAAAACCACATCATATGAAGGAATCTATCAAAATACCTAGTTCTGGAAATTCTCTAGATCGTGGCTATAATGAACCAGATCAAAATTACCAACCTAAAATACCTAGTATTACCTTTTCTAGACCAACTAAGACACTTCAAAACGATCCCTTAGATGTAGTTGTTGGAGAATTAGATAGAGGAACACAAACTAGAGCTTCCTTGATAAACTAGGTTGAACATCAAGCATTCTTGTCACAACTTGAACCTAAAAATATCAATGATGCAATTAATAATGAATTTTTGCTAATGTACATGCAATAAGAACTTGAACAGTATGAAATAAATAATGATTGGAAACTTGTAGATTGAATAAAGGATATCTTGACCATAAGAACAAAATGGGTGTTTAGAAATAAAGTGGATGAAGCTGGAAATATAGCTAGAAACAAATCTAGGTTGGTTTCACATGGATATAATCAATAAGAAAGAACCAACTATGAAGAAACCTTTGTACCACTAGCAAGGATTGAAGCCTTTATAATCTTACTTGCCTATGCAGCACACTTTGATTTTAAACATTACCAAATGGATGTTAAGAGTTCATTCTTAAATGGTTATATAGTTGAGAATGTTTTTGTTGAACAACCCCTAGTTTTTACAAATCCACATTTTCCAAATCAAGTGTTCATGTTATATAAATCTTTATATAGTTTGAAACAAGATTCAAGAGCTTGGTATGAAAGATTAAGTTATTTTCTTATTTCTAAAGGCTTTACAAAAGGAGTTGAAGACCCTACTTAGTTTATAAAAATAATTTCAAAAGATGTTTTAATAGATCAAATATATGTAGATGATATTATCTTTGGATATTCTAAAATTTTTATGTAATTATTTTTATAAAATAATGTAATGTGAGTTTGAAATGAGTTTGATGAGGGAACTTAAATATTTTCATGGATTTCAAATATTTAAAAATAAATAAGTTATTATTATAAATCAATGTAAGTAAACTAAATATCTTTTGAAAAGATATGGCCTTAATAACATTAAGTCTAGTGAAACCCCCTATGAGTTCTACATGTAAGTTATATCTTGATGAAAATGGAAAATCCATTGATCAAACAGCACACAGAGGAATGATTGGTAGTTTTCTTTACTTAAACAATTGTAGGTAGGATATTATGTCTTGTGTGTGTATGTGTGCAAGATTTTAAGAAAACCCAAAAGAGTCACATTTAAATTTTGTTAAAAGTGTTTTCAAATACATCATGTATGTAAATAATTTAGGACTGTTCTATCCTAATGGACAACATATTGATTTAGTAAGTTATTCAGATGCTGACTTTGGTGTATATAAGTAAGATAGAAATTGTACCTTTGTAACATGTCATTTTTTGGGAAAGTCTCTAATATCATGGTGTTGTAAAAAGAAAAATTTAGTAGCATTATCAACTGCAAAAATAGAGTACATTGTTGTTGGTAGTTGTTGTGCACAAATTTTTTGGATGAAACACACCTTATTAGACTATGTATTTCAATTTTGACATATCCCCATAAACTGTGACAACACAAGTACTATTAATATTTCTAAAAATCCAATTTATCATTCCAGGACAAAGAATATTGATGTAAAACATCACTTTTTAAGAGATCATTATCAAAAAGGTGATATAAATATTGAGTTTATCAGGACTAACCATCAACTTGCTGAAATGTTCACTAAACCCTTAAACTCTAAGAGAATAATATACATCAGACATGAACTAGGAATGGTAAATATCTAATGTCCTATCAAATCTCTGTTATCATTGAAACCTTGCAGTGAAAAATATTAGTGAAACCGATTAGTAAAACTGATCGGTGAAACCGATCAGTGAAACTGATCCCTTGAAACCGATCCTGTGAAACCGATCTCGTGAAACTGAACAGTGAAACTCATCACTTGAAACTGATCCTATGAAACCGATCTTGTGAAACCAATATCTTAAAACTAATCCCTTGAAACTGATTGTGTGAAACTGATGCATTTAAGGACCCTTTTGTAATTCTGTCTGTTTTAAGTAAAATGACGCAGTTTTATGTTATTTTTACTACTTTTAAATTTTTGTGCTTTATGATTTACAATAATTAAATGATATAATAAATTCATTCTATACTGACCTTTCACCTTCCCCTTTTTCTTGTAACTTATTCTCTTTGACACTCTATGTCTCGACACATGACCCTTTGACTCATTTTGAATCCAAACCCTCAAAATGACAAGGACAAAGTGTGTGATGGAAGATCCGAGAAAATATCTGTTAGATAAGTGTCGGAAGGTTGAGTCAAGTGGTACGGGAAAACCATTTTTGGAAAGTCGAGTTGTTATAGCTTAGAAAGAAGTGTCTGCTGGGCAGCTTCTGTCAAGAAAGTCGTTTTTTTAGAGTACTATAATCTCAAGGGTGGCTGAGATAGTTCTCAAATAATGAAAGACCTTATTATCCCCATATAGTACATGAGTTTTATCTACACTTGAAGATATCCCTGGATAGAGCTGAGGAAGAAAATATAAAGTCAGTTGTGATGGAAAAATAGATATATTTTTCATCTAATGAATGGGTTGAATGCTTGGAAATTCCTCATTAAGGTTTCTATGATGAATATCAAGGTAAAATTAAACCTTCCTCTGATTTGTTTTCGTATAAATATTCTATGAAAGATATGACTTTACATGAATAATTGAGGAGATATACTGCTAGTGAAATTGATGGAGAGGCTGGATTACTTTTTATGTTTATTCAACATCAAATCTGCCCAAGGAAAGAATATTTCTCTACTGTGAAGTATCAGGATGTATTTCGGATTTACCTATTGAAAAATGGGATAAAGGTGAATCTATGTAGAGAAATAATGGTAAAAATTTCTGATATGATAAAACCATCCATTAAAGCAACATGTTTGTACTATCCTAGGATGATATCTTCCATGTTAAAGAAGTTGGGTTGTGTGGAAGATGGAGATGAAATGGTAAGTGCATGCAGTGGTTTCTGCCTTCAGAAAGATATTTGCAAGAAAATGAAGATCTTCTGGAACACATGAAGTAAATGTTGGGTAAGAGATGAGGAAATACTGTATGATGAATTCAATATGATTGATCATCATACCAGACCAAAGGATCAAGTTGATCCAGGCCTCAAACTAGGAGAGGAAGTTGTTTATTCTGATGAGGAAGTTGAGGATGAGTTTCCAAGGAAGAAGGATCTTTTATTGATGATAGGAGTGATCCTGATATTGTTGAAATCCCAAAAGTTATATATTATGGACTGGTTAGTCCACCTTTGGATTTACCCTCATTCGAATCATTGTTAGGTGATGAGGATGAGGAAGAGACAAATGTCACTGTTGTGGAAGGATATGTGGGTAAGTCAGATGAGGAGTCTGATGTTGATGATGATGGTGGTGATGAAGAGGGAGATGATGAACATGTTAGTGATTCCATAAAAGTGGGACAATAAGTAGTTGACAGATCCAGTGAGTTAAATGTACATGGAGCTGCAGATGGTGTTGATACAGTTGAACAGGAGGTTGTTGGCCATGGAGATGCTGGTTATAAGGAAAAACCTCATCATCAAGTTGTTGAAATTCAAGAACTCATTCAAGAGTTGAATGAAATCATGGCTCATGGCCATGAGGAAGAGGGTGAGGATCAAGTGCCTCAGATTAAGGAAGTTCCTAGAGAATTTTATGTGGATGGAACACATGAAAGAACCTCAAGTTCAGTTTGTACCTATTCCTAGAAATGTTATTTTTTCTAGAGTACAGGTTGGAGAAGAAGAATAAGATGTTGTTTTACTTGAGCCTCGGAAAAGAAGAGTCAGGATTGACACTATTGAGCCAAGAGATTGGGCATGTACTTATGAATGGAATAGTGATCCAGGTTATATTATATTTGGTTTGGAATATAATTCTGATGAGAAGATAGTAGCATGTCTTCATGCACCTTGAGTTCAAGCTAAAGCAAAACTGGTTTCACCTACTTCACTAGGTGCACTTCTAGTAGATGATCCAATATCACAGCTAGGGACTAGTGACTATTTCACAACGGGTGAATTAGATCAATTCAAAAATTACATTTGTGAGTCTGTAAAAGCCTCATTTGGATCCAGAAGTGAAGCCTCTTCTTTAATGATTATTTTGGATGATGATACTGAAAAAATTGAAAGGATGGTGATCCAGGATATTCAACCTAATATAATTACCACAACAGAAACCATTATTAAAAATAATATTTTTCTGATAGAAGAAGTAATGAGGATGATAAATTAGTTGAACACTCTGAAAAATTATTTCAAAACTTCTTTTAGTGGTGTGATAGATGTTCTTAGAAACCTAGTGATGCATCTACAAAGTGTAGATTTGAAAAAATTGAAATATGATCTAGGAAAAATGATCATCGGTCCATCCACTTCTAGTGGTGGGGGAGGTGGTTTTTCTCATTTGGATTCTCTTAAGGAAGTAATGAGATAAGAACTCAAGAATCTTCAGTGTGATTCAGAAAAATAAACTCTTGCAAAGGTACATAGAAATACAGATCTTATTTACAACATTTTAAGGTAGTTCACAAATGAAGCCTTTGCTACTTAGAAAGAGATTAGAGAGAAAGTGGATAATTACTTTACTAAGATCTATACCAAGCATGATCTCATCAATAGATTCAGGTTTTTAGCTGAAAATATCTAAAATTCTTCAGTTACAACAGCCTTCAAGACACAGATGGAACAGTTGATGGAGTTTTCTCCTCTACTAGATATAATACTAGATAATAAGGATGATTTTGAGAAGGTCATGCAATATATTTGTGAAATCATTATAGATTTCATCAAAATAATCAAGACATATCAGCATGTTTAAGATAAAGAAATTGTGGTTCCTCCTACTACTTCCATTGGAACTACATCTCATCCTCCTACTCTAATGACTATCTCTCAGGCCCTTTCTCATATTCGACCAGTCATTACCGAGCAACCTCAGAGATGTGTTTTGTCAAAAAGAAACTAATCCTTGCAGCAAATGTACCTACAGGTGTTTCCTTGCCTGGTGTTATCTTCAGACCACCACTTCCCCCTACCAAACCAAAACCTTTTGATGCTACTCCTTATCCATAAGATAAGGGAAAAAAACCTCCGAATCCAAACCCATAGTGGTGGATTTTTTATTTGATAGGGATTTGAATCTTTATTTTGTTGATTGTACCATTTTAAGCCTTAATGGAAATCTTTTTTGTCCTCACTATGTTTCTCATCTTCTTTGTGTTATTTCTATTTCTTCCTTCTCCTTCACATAACTTTTTTTTCTAATCCCAAAAGGGGGAGATAAAGTATAGTAATACATTATTAATTCAAGATATAGGCATACATTATTAATTCAAGGTGTAGGCATACATTATTAATTAAAGGTATAGGCATACATTATTCATTTCAGGGGGAGAAAATATGGAATTGGCCACATGGCATGTACTCACCATAATATATATACATATATTCCCTCTAATCCAATATTTGAGGGGGATATTTGTTTTAAAAACCACAAACAAGGGATAGTTTTAGTTATATTGAAAAATAATATTCAGTGATATATTCTAATTCAAGTAATTACTATCCCTTAACATCACATGTATGTCATAATTTGTGATTATCAGAAAGAGGAATATTGTTAGACCCTCTATGATATAATGGTTTTCATAATCAAAAATAATGTCAATCTATAGATTATATTATTTAAGGTCATTTAATATCTCAAAGTAAATCAATTATGTCATACTGAAAAATATATTTCAATATCTCAATAAACTATTTTTATGCATCAATATACTGACAAGTGTATATTTCCATTTATTTATGGATGTCACTTAATTTAGTAGTGTTCTGTGTAAGACAGACGCTTCATAAGTTTCTCAAAGTCCCTGCACCGTTAGTTCGATCGACACACCGATGATCGACACACCGATGATTAACTCACTGATGGACAACACATTGATTATCGAATCACCAATGGAGGACACACTAACAATAGACTCACCTATGGATGACACACCAATGATCAACTCACTGATTGATGACACACCGATGATCGACTCACTGATAGACAACATGTCGATGATCGACACACTGATGGAAGACACACCAATGACGACACACCGATGATCGACACACCGATGGATGACAGACTGATGATCGACACACCGATGGTCTACTCATCGATGGACGATTCACTGGTGAACCACTCACCGATGAGTGACATACCGATAGCATAAATGACTCACCGATACACTAAGTCACTGATACCAATGGAAATAACTCACCGATACTCGGATTCACTGATGATTATAGACTGATACTTATAGACCGATGCTGACAGACAGATGCATATGAGTCACTGATACTTATGACTCACGAATAGTAATAAATACTTTGTAAAATTTATTATTTTAAATTTATTTTTAACTGTCATATTTAGACAAATTAATGTTTATGACATTATTTTATGTTATTTGTAGGACTATGTATAGATCGTACGAGGTATATGAACATCGGGAGATCTTCATACCTATCAGACCACGAAGTATAAAAGTATTACAAGTTAAACCATGCAGAGCATGTGTGTTAAATGAACCGGGGAATGTGCTAAATAGTGTATACAGAAGAACTCGAAAAGTGGTGCATGAACTCAAAGATGGGTACACAAGGAGTCCAATAAGACAAGAAAAAACATGATGAACTTCTTTGAACATACAAATATCTAAGAGCTTTATATTCCTAGAATCTAGAATACATAGGTTACGATACTCTGTTCGGAATCTATCTTCCAGAAGAGGACTCGAATATCTTTTTCTCTCCTTCAAATCTAGTCCAGAGCTTCACTACATAACCCACAAAGACTTATAAACTCTGTTCATTGTTTATAACTTTATTGTGATCTTGTGTTTAATTTTTCAAGTAGTTTGTGTGCATCTGTTTATTTCACACACACTGTCTTTTTTGCATAACTGGAGGATACTCAATATCCTCACACTCACTCTCATTTTACTCTTGTATCCCACGTAGAATAGTGGAAGAGATCAAGTGTGATATTTTTGTTGTTTTTCCCACGAATAACTATGGTAAAGGTAAAGTGTGACCCAGAAAACCTTGTGTGTTGTTGTGAACCCCAATCCAGGTTTTAGATCATAAGTTTATTAATATAAAGTTCTTAGTGGCAGGTGATCACCAAGTAGAGAGTGCTAAGTCTAAACTTGAGACTAAACTTCTTGTGTTTATACGATGTGTATTTATCTTTTAGTTTAATAAAACCTGTTTTAATTTCATTTCAAATAAAAAAATTGAACTTTGATAGTTAGTTTAGTAAGTGTTTATAAATGTTTTGAATCAGTATATTAGTTTGAAAAGTTTGATGAATCTTTAGATTGGTAAATCTGATAACTAATCAATCTTTTGATAAAGTAATTGAACATTAAAGCCTTTTATAAATTCACTACAAACTAACTTTTATTATATTTTTATTGGGGGATATTTTTTCAAAGAACCAATTTAAATAGAAATTTTTATAGATACACAATTCACCCCCTCTTGAGTGATCTACTCTGACCAATAAGAATCATAATAAAAAATTTATCTTGAATGTTTAGTAAGGTTATCACAAATATATGATTATATATCAAGGAATAATAATATATAATCCATTGGTTAGATTATAATATAAATATAGAATAAATATTCAGTAATAATGATATATAAATAATAGGTAAATCATTATGGAAATTTATTAATCAACAATGATCATAAGGTATCATCATAGAATATACGACATCATCATTGGGTATAAGATATCATTTTGAATCATAAGGTATCACCATGAAATAAAATATGTAACTAAAAAAATAATATATAAGAATGTGTATTTTATCATTACATTAAATAATAAAAAACTGGTTATAAGACCACATATGATAAGGATAACTACCAATGTTATAGTATCACAATGGGATACTATGATGAGGCCACCAACTAATTTCACAATATCATGATCATTCCCTATACATAGTATTTTCAAAGTTGAAAAATTTCTGAATACACTAAGTGGTTATATGACTAGAAACATGCTCAAAACTTTTTTGTAATCTCAATAAAATACAAAAAGTTCATGCAGAATCATCTATATAAAAATAGTTCATAACATAAGATCAAAAAATATAGTCATCCCATAAGTAAGGGAGGTATGTAGAAACCTAATGAATACCTAATCAATCAAATGGAATGGACACCAAGGTGAATACTCTTCAATAATATAATCGAGAATATGGTATAAACATTAAAGGGGTAATGGTAATAGAATAACTCACTACTTGGTAAAATTTTAATTGATATTTATAATTTAATAATGAAATGTGTAGGTAGAAAAGTTATCATTATAATTGGATGATAAATTAAGAGGGATTATAATATATAAAGATGTAGATACTGATGGATAAATCCGATCTCTAGTATCTATAATTCTATATATTCATGACATAAATTTTTTTTTCACAAAAGGGTTTGACAAGAATGTGGAAAAAATCAATCCTATTACAAATTGGTTGTATGAAGGGATAATCATGATATAAACTGAATGTATTAGTATAAAAGTATAATTCAACAATACTACCCCAAAAGGTTCTTGGCGGATAATTCAAATTACATGGGGTATTTAATTTTTAATCCTAATGGGAATAGTTAACCAACACTTACTTTAAATTACTTTTGTTTGATCCTTTCCATAACTGATATCTATGAAGACATACAATGGCTGAGTAATGAAGATGTTTTTCATAGTAATAGTGTATATAGAAAAAAAATATCATAGGGTTTTAACAAATCTAATTGATAATAATTAAATGGTCATAAAATAATAATTTATTTTGAAATTTAATATGGAGTGAAATACTACAAAGGGGATTTATTCCGGAAATGAAGTGAGAGAGGGGAGACAAAGAGGAAACCATTAACAAACTTGAAGCAATCTTAGAACATGAAAAATATCCCACTGGGAAACGTTAAGAGCCACTTAAAGAGAGTGTAAAGATTTATTATGAGATAATAACATTTTTAAAAGGATTTGGATTCAATTTAATGGTGAATGGTTATATTAATAACAAAACAATAAGAATAAACACATAATTTATGGTCTTGACTTAAGAATCTTGGTATTTAAATAAACTTATTTATAAATTCTGAAATAGATTCCCAACCTTTTTTTGACTTTTAAATCATTAAAATTTGATTAAAAAAATTTAATACTAACTCTTAAAACCTTATAAAACCTAGAATATTTTTCCTAATAGAGTATACGTTATATGAAATTAAATATAGTATTTAAAAAAAACAGAGTATGTTTTATTTATTTTAAAATTTTCATTACGATTTTGTGGTTGATTAAAATGTTTTGAAATCATTTATTTAACCCATAACACATATATCATGTATATAAAAGAAATAAAAAATTTATTAATATCATTTGAATATTATAATAAACTTATAATTTGTACTATATACATTTATGTCAAATTCAAATATTTGATAAATTTTGTATGTCTTAAAAAATTGATAAAATTTTACCATTACCTAATATTGATGTGATAATTCCATATTTGATATCCATTTTATTAAAATAATCCTCAAAATTTGAAAAATTAAATTATTATATAAACACTTAAAATAACGGTTTTAGTGTAACAAACATTATTTGTAATGAAAACCTTATTATTACCATAACCACATTACTTTATTAATGATTACCTTATCCAAGTCCAATAACCATGCAATAGACACATACACATATAAATTCCTATAAATTATATATATATATATTCTAAATATAATTTTCATTCTATCTTATTAATTTAAATTGTTTTTTCATGTCTTATACTGTATTTTTATTTTAACATCCTTGTTATAGGTATAATGTTCATTAGATAATTAGAGTTGGGAAAAATATTTCTTTCTTATATTTATGTCATTTATTTATATTTTTTGTCCTTTTAGACTCCTAGATTCCATGAATAATATTTACCATTAGCATATAATTTTGAATGTAATAAAAATAATGAATATGGATTGATTATTATTTAGGTATTATTATATTTTAGTTCCAATGACTCAAAAAAAATCCTTAAATTATAAAAAAAACATATTATGGGAAAAAATGGTTATCGTAATTCTTAATTGTTACACTCCCTTTAAATAAATTTATCCGTATAAATGTTAACCATTATCAATTAATAAAAAATGTGTTTATTCTTCAATAGTTCATCTATCTTCCAAGTTACATTATTAATCACGTCATTACACTACAATATCATTACTATTCATGTTATCATATTCCTAAACACTTGGACTATCAGATGAATAATTTTAACCAGCTTTTCTTAATAAAATAGATTAGTCACTAGTTGAACTACTTTAGAACTTACTCTATTAATTTAATTTGGAATATAATTTTTTGTTAATGAGATAATAAAAATAACAAGAACTAGTAAATGGTTGGGTAGTAGAATCAACTGATCATCTGGAACTCCAATCCACTAAAATATCACTACAGGACCAATATATACCGAAATTTTATTTTTGTTCTCTCTAAATCTCATGACATCCTTCCCAGGAGATATATTCATATTTACATGATTATTTAATCATATCTTTTTTCTATACATAGCTCTTGTACCAACTTTGAACCATATAGATATGTTATATAATTTTCTTCACCTTCTTTGTTTCCCTTTAAATTAATTCCATACCAAATAACTTCCTTTCTCTATCTTCATCTTGATAAGATATAGTTTGAAATTTATTTTTATACAGAGCCTCATAAAGTGCCTTTTGGATTCATGAATGATAGTTATTATTATATGATAATTTCCCCAGAGTATGTTCTGAATTCCAATTTTCTTTGAAATCAATTGAGTAAGACATTAATTTGTCCCCTAATTTATGGATTTTCTTTTGTCATTATCCATCAGTTACATGGTGATAAAAAGTTCTAATATATAACTCAATAATAATTTCCTATTTAATATTACTCTATAAATTTTCTATAAAAATTATATCATTATTATATACTATAGAGAAAAATGCTACATGATTTCTTATTACTTCCCTTTCATATATTCTAGTGAACTGATCAAGGAAAAAATTACTATTATATAATAATAAAATTGGTTGACTTTGTTAGGAATCCAACCACAGCCCATATAAAAATATTAAAATTTTATATCCTTGAATGTATTAGAAATAAATCTATCATAATTCTATAATACTTCCATACTAGAAAAAATGGTTTTATAATTCCCTTAACTATAATCTTCTTTTCTTCAACATGGTGACAGAGTATACTCCTTGATGTATATTCAACTACCTCTTAATTCATGATGTCTATCCAATAATTCCCTCTAATATCCTTTTATATCATAGAGAAACCAATATATATAGGGAAATCTATGCTAAGAGATTCATATATTAATTATATCTTTAACTCTCATCACAGATGGAACACATAATCACATTGTAAATTTAAAAACTCCATGATTACCGGTGTTAAATACATGAAACCTTCCATAATTAACTATTTAAAATTTCATTTGTAATTTAGCATTATCATTTTTCTTCTCTTTGTTCTTCTGTAGTAATGATTTTTGAGAAACTATATGATAATTACATGATGTCATTCCATCCATTATGATTACCTTGTCTAACATTAATAGATCTCCAATCAATGGATCTTTTGGATTCTCATTAAATGTAATAATCATTATTCATGCTCAATTAATCCATCACCATGCTATCCTTTCCCTAATGATAATGGATAGTTTAATCATAATATTTTAGTAGTTCCAATAATATCCTCTGCCTCATGTTTAACTGCTTGTACATGAATATTTATTTTAAACATTAATAGTCAGTATATATATCAAACTTTATTCTATAGAATAAATGATACCATATTTTTATGGAATATGTAACAACTACCAAATATAATCCTTTAATAAGATAATAATTCCCATAAATCTTTAACTAGTATAATTTATTTTCTATCACTTTACTATTCTGAATCAGGACACAACCAAACCCTTTAATTGATTATTTTATATAGGTGAAAAATCTTTATCTTATATAAATTATGGTACCTAAAGGTGTAATTACCAAACTCTTATTTTTTTAAAAAAATTATTTACACTATTTTTTATAATAATATTTAATCTTATTTTATGTTAAATTTGTTATTGCAGTAAATAATAATAAAAATTTTCTCACCATGCATATATATTTCCCAAAAAATAAAATTAAACTATAGATGTAAATTTTTATTATAGTCAATATCATTCATTAATTACCTTGGTTTTAATGGATAAATAAATCTAATGGTACGATCCTATTTCGTTACAAAAAAAATAGAAGTACCTCAAAGTGAAACACTCGAGAAAATAAACCATTTTTAAAATATTTTTTTAACTATTTCTTTAATTCCTCAAGTTGAACTAAAAATATTCTCTATCCATACATTGATATAGTTTGAGATCTAGGTATGGTTACATTGGTCAATTAAACTTCATGATATGGTGGAGTTTTTGGAAATACTTTTTCAAGTACATCTACAAACTCTTGATCAAAGGAAACATCCACTATTTATATTTCTTTCCTTAGATAAATTATTTGATCATAGAATACATACCCCTCCATTGATCCAAATATCTATATATCTCACTAATATTTCAACTAAGTATATTTTTCTCATTGAATTATTCTTATTTGAATTATTGCTAAGGTAAAATAGAACCAATTTATGCTGAAAATTAATATTGGATCTATAAGGTGAATTCCAATATATAACTACAATAACATCTAATTCCAATAAGGGAATACCAAGAAATTAAAATGTAACATATTACCAAAAATAATGATAGGGATTTAATAGAATATATTTTTTTAATAGATACACAGGTTTTATTTTTTATTGATAACTTAACCATCAAATACTAAGGTGATGACTTTGTGGATATATTGGGTTTTTTTAAATAAATAAAAAGGGTTTTTCCATAAACAAGTAATAAATATAAAATTATTTAATATATAAATATAATACCTTTGAAAAAATCATATTTTTTTATCCAAATCTGATGTCATGGTGGAATTTTCATTAGCATGACCAAGATTATTTTGTAGTTTAGGTTTTTTTATCATGAATACATTACTTAAAGAATAAATTTTTAAAATTTATACTTTATTATAGCTATAACACTATGATAAATATACAAATAAAAATTTAAAATGTTTCTTTATCATAACTCCCAAAAATATTGCTCTCTATAACAAAATGAAATCCTTGTATAGAGGAAACTGCAAAAAATGTAGTGCAGTCCCATTATAAGTATTCATCGAAAATGAGGTAAATTAATGAATAAATATATTTTATGATTAATCATCCAACAAACCATTATAATTAATTAGGATTATTAAAAAAATCTCTCAATAATATTTTTTATTCCCTACTAATTCTTTTTATGTTAAGCTGTTTAGTTTAGAGATTTAAATTGTACACCCAAAAAAAAGAATATAGTTTTTTATAGTTTAAAATTAAAAAAATTAACAACATACTTGGAATTTTATGGTATTATCCTCTTCCATCTGATCCAAAATAATCACCAAATGTATTACAACAAGTTTATTTCATCCCAAAAACTCATGTGTATACAAATATCTCTAAATGAGGTAAATTTATATATGAATAATTTAAGATAAATCTTATTAGAAATAACAAGAAGGATATTATCAAATAAAAACTATTATCTAAATCCACTATCAATTGTATAAATATTTTCTTCTTCACTTTGAGAATAAAAACTCAAAACATTAGTTACTACACACTTCCTTTATAACACCCAACATCTTAATCCTTATTAAACTAAGATATCATGTAGTATAGATTAATCATGTATCATTATGAAACTAGAACATACTCCTTAACATTCATCATAAAAATTATGTTTCGTATTCATCAGACTAATACATTGATAATCTTCAATTTAAGATTACTCTTAAAGAGAATATCATAATAAAAAGTATGTCATTATTTCTGAGTGTCTAATTTCTCTCTGTCACTCTCTCTCAATTTTTTAAAGTTGAGTTACATTATTGATATACGTAGAAACAATACTCACATCCTACCTTCATTGAATTTCAAATAACTAATTCTATAATCACATAAAATATCAACTTCTCTCACTTTAATTTGATCAATTTAATCAATATAAACTTTTTAGTCACCCCTTTTATGTTTTTATGAAACAATTTATTGAGATAGAGTATCCCATAATTCCTCAAAAAATACACAACATCAAAAACATAGTAAAATTATACCTTATCTCAAATCATGATATGATGAGAATAATTTGATGGGTTTTGGAGGATCATAGTATGAACCATGAAATGGACGTCAACCCAAAAAATAGGTCAAATTTATCCCTTAGAAAAGTAAAGTGATAGAAAATAAAAAATACATGAAATAAAGTATACCTAGTATAGTAATATTTTATTTATAAATATTGGTAGAAAATTTGAATTTGACCATAAGGATAAGAAGATTAAGGACTATAACTTCCAAGGGGGATACATGGGCCATTGGATCCTAGATATCTACATTATGATTTCCAAGAAGTTGATGGGGTGATAACGCCTTGAAAAAAGTGAGTAGAAATGGCTCGAGAAGAAGGAATAAATTTACTAAAATTTTCATGAAACTAATGATCATCATTAGAATTGAATAAAGAAAATAATCCACACACACCAATTACAATAACTAGTTATCTTTATATAATAAAGGTCTTGGAATTCCTATTATAATGATGAACATGTCTTCCATTACGAGTATCATAAAATTTTATCCTCATTGATAAAGAATTCAATAATATATATGAAAATATATTAATCCATTATTAATGGATTAAATAAAATGGGATCCATGAGGGAAAATACATGATGCACAGGCAACATCATGGTTGTTTTCCTGAATTTTTTGCAGGTTTACATGCATTTTATAGAATTATTACATGAATCATATGCATGCAACACACATGCATCATATTCATGTAAAATATATGAACTATATATATATTAATACAATATCACATATTTTATATTAACATATCATGTATATATAGCAGTATTACATGTATCATATACCTGTAGTGGTTAGGGATGGATCATTAGATACATGTTGGGTCCAATACTCCCTTGTCTCACCAAGGAATTAGTTCCCTATATTCTTTACATAGGTAGAGTCAAAACTCCACCATATAATTGAGGGTGTGGGAACTATATCTATGGGAGCGGAACACACCCGCCTTTGAGCTACGATGGAATTCAGTTCCTCTATGGGATTTTTGGGTCCCTAGTCTATAGAGAACATTTTCAAGGAGTGGTACCCTTCACACATATTCTGGTGAGGTTGCATTTGATGATAGGAATCGATAATGGACTTTTGGAGCTGTAGAACTTCTCATCAAATTTGGATGGTATGCGAGATGGAGATCCAATTTCCCTCTTATCTGAGTATATTTATGAGAATATATATATATATATGTGTGTGTGTGTGTATTGGGTTTTATTTCCCTAATTATTTATGTTGAGCTTTTAATTGTCATTTTATCTTTCTATTTATCTCTTTTAGTTTCCATGGTGTCATAATGGGTATGTAAATACAAACCATTGCATGGGATTTTACCAAAATTGTTATGTATTATAAAAATGATGAAAATATCTATGGTGAATTTGGTAGATCATAGTGATTCATAGGTGTGTTGACCATGTATGGAAGTCATGACATGGAGATTCATAGTCGAGATCTCTTAGTTTTTGTTGACTATATTTTTTTGTTAGGATGAGAATTCATTTCTGGTTAGGTGTGTATTTTTTCCTTACACATTGGTTTTATTCTATTGCACTCGGATGTACTACCTAGAGGTTATTTCATGCATGGTTCTTCTAGATGTTATTTTCTTATTATTCTTATGCATTGTTTCATGGATATGGATAGGTCAGTGAATAAAGGTACATTAGGAAAAGGTCTACCAATTTATATTATGCCTTCTAGGTTATTTCCGCCCTCTGTTGACCTATTATAGGTGGGAATGGGGTTATCATGGCTTGACCTTCCACTAAAAATTTAGGCCTCGGTGGGTTGAGTCATAATAGAGTAATATTAGAGTAGTTCATTCCTTGGGATGGTGTTTGGAATTTTCCCCTTACAAGGATTAGGTGGGACTTAGGGAAATAGTTTCAATGTCTATCATGTGTGTATTTCATGCTAGGGAGTTGAGTGTTAGTGGGCAAGATGATGTATCCATAAAGTAAGAATATGACTACCTGGTTTTCAATTCGTTATACCATGAAATTGGTTGTAAGTAAAAATGGTACACACATCATATATGATTGAGGCATTTGAAAATACTTGATTCATATCCCCATATATATATATTATCATGTTATCATTCTACATCTTGATAATTTTCAGGATGCCTTCATGGAGAGAGCAATATAGGTTACTAATTTAGGTTCATGAAAACAATTTGATGAGTAATGGGGCCTTAGTTAAGTGGACATCTCATAAATTGTTTCCTCCGGGTGGGAAAGGAACAACACCCTTTACTTTATGGGAAACGATACTACTGAAAATTTCGGATGATGATGTGAAAATATTTATCACACTCCATGAGTTACAATGTCAAAAATTGTTGAGGATCCACAATGAGATAGATCCCCAGGTAGTAGAGGATTGGATTGAGTCAGTGGTTTGATTATTCAGGCTCATTTAGAGCCCAACATATCATACAGTTGTGCCAGAAACTTTCATTTTCTGTGGAGTTTCTAGGGGATGGTTGTGTTTTGTTATACATTCCCATGATGATATAATTATCTCATGGTCTGACATCCAAAACTATTTCATGATGAGTATTAACTCTAGTTTATAGGCTTAATTTAGTTACAGGATATTTTTGAGATGTTTTAGTGTAATATAATGGTCATTGAGTGTACATTTAGGTTCACTAACCTCACGTGGTACTTCATTTATGTAGAATGAGATAAATTTTTTAGGGTAAGAAAGTTCAAGTAGGGTATCCATGAAGACATTTTAGATAGTTTGGTATCATTTTTCATGGAAAATTATGTTAAATTACTATAGTGGGATCTAGTAACTATGTTATTCCAATAATATTAATGTAGTGTGGTTGGAGTCAGTGGTAGAAATTTTGTGGCTGACTCTTATATAATAGGTAGTAGGTGTCAGACATTGATGTCTTGGAAGATGATGTATTATCACTCCTGGATGCACTGTGTGGTTCTGTCAGTCATAGATCACACAGGGGATCAAGTAAACATAGATAGGAGAGATTTTATGCTTATGACCAGTGAGCCCATAATGATAATGATTACCATATCCTTCGTTCTTGTAAGGATAGACAAGTAGTGGAGGGATCCTAATGGTAGAGGCAGCACCATGTTCATAGATCTATTACAAGTGGTCATGAAATCCCATACTTGGAAGTACTAGTTGAGTATAATGATAATCTCTAGAGGGAGAAAAAGTTTTTTGAGGATTATTCTAAATGTTCCTATGACCACCACCACCCCCAGTTGACCCATACCAGGCTTAGAAATCTAGCAGTTGGGTCTGTGGGAAGTTTTAAGCCATAGAAGGCTTTTGTCAGGCTTCAAATGAGATGATTCAAGGTATGATTTTTGTTTATTCTAATCTTACCATAGTAATGGTGGACACAAGTGTGCTTCATTCTTTCACATCCTTATTCTTTTTCTGACAACTTGAGCTTCCAGTTGAGACTTTACCTCGATAACTATGGATCAAGGATCTTAGAAGGTTTTATTCTTTTATATCAAAAATTATATATAATTAAGAGCATTATATTTGTGGAAATAATTTCATGTGGAACCACTTGGACATCACTATGAGACCTTATGGAATTATCATGGTTATATTCTAGTTTCCCATGATCCCATCCCTGTTTGTCAATCATCACATGTGATTCGGATGCCTTCAAACTGATGGGATGAGAGTTTCCTTTAACAGTGAGATAGAATGTATGACTATGAAAGTAGGTTTTATAAGTAGGAAGATGAAACCCATCACCCATCAATTGGGGATTTTATCCTTTGGCTTAGTGGGCCCTCCATGCATTTGTATTTCATCATTAGTGGAGGACTTTTTTGATGTCTTCCCTAAGGATGTTCTAGTACTACCTCCATGAAAGGAGATAGAATTATTCATCTACTTTTACTGCAATATGAAATTTATATATTCATTGGAATATTGGATGGACCATTTTGAGACTTGGAAGATGATGGTTTAGTTTGAGGACCTTCAAGAGAAGGGATTTATTATACTCAGTGTGTCCCCCTGGGAAGCTCCGGTTTTCATCATGAAAAAGGAGTATAGATTCATGAGAATTTTTTTATTATAATTTCCTAAACCATGTAATAATAAATAACAAGTACCCCTTTATAATTGTAGAAAACACATTTGATCAGTTTTGAGGAATGATATGGTTCTTAAAGATCAATCTCAGCTTTGACTACCAACAGTTGAGGGTTTGTGAGACTGATATTCTGAATATGGAATTTCTATGTCGATACAGACACTATGACTTCCTTATGATTTCTTTCATTATAAATAATAACCCTACTGTGTTTATGTATTTGATGAATTGTGTCTTCCAACCATAACTTGACCTATTAGTGGTTTTCTTTATTGATGATATACTCATTTACCCCACATCAGAGGAGGAACATGAAGAACACTTTAGTATGGTCATAGACTTAATCATAGAGAAATGAATTTATGTTATGCTCTTGAAGTGCCCGTCTTGGATCCATGAGGTTCCCTTTTTAGGGAATGTATTTTTTGATCATGTTTTAGCTATGGACACAATAAATGTGGATGCAGTGCTTTCTTAAGACCCTCCCTAGAGCATGATAGAGGAGAAAATATTTCTTTGATTATAGGGGTACTACAGGAGGGTTATGTATAACTTTTCTTGAATATAAACCCCTTTGACGACCCTGATGTGGAAAGGGATATTATTTACCTAGATCGAGTAGTGTCTAGGATCCTTTGAGCATTTCAGGCTGAGGTTGTCTAGTTCTCATGTGTTGAGACTACCAGAGGTGGGCATTGAGTACATAGTGTATTAAATGCCTCTATGTATAGGATCCATTTAATATTGATATTTATGAAGGCATGGATAGCATATGGTTTTTCGTAGTTGAGGCCCCATAAGAAGAATTATACTACTCAAAACCTAGAGTTGGAAACAGTATTCTTTTATTTTAAGATAAGGATGCACCATCTTCTTGGTGTGCATTGTTCTTAAACTCAGACCACCAAAGTTTCAGGTATATCTTCACTTAGATATATATTAACCCGAGAAAAATTAATAGGTAGATGTTCTTATTATATTATGACTTTTAGATAGTCTTTAATCATGGGAAGGAAAATGTGGTGGCAGATTCACTTAGTAGGAAGTATTGTACATGCTTGGTGGAGGAGGCGTCTAAGCATGTGGCTTCCTTGCAGCATACTCTGGTAGATGGGAGGATTTCATATTTCTTCAGTAAATGGAGTTGAGACTATTTCTTCTTTAAAGTGTGATAGATGGTCTGTTGGTAAAAACCGACTATGAGTTTATTTGTGGCCATATATCCTTAGGGAATTTTGTATATGGATTATTTGAAGGATGGGATCATGTCATCCTTTTCAAAGGAAGAATGGTGGTTTCAGTGATGATTTAAGATAATGTGATGAGGGGGTTTCATACTTCTTCTTTGGTTTTACATCAAAACGTGAAAAATATGTATAGGAACATTTTTTGGATGTTTTTTTGGGTTAGAATGAGGCAAACCATATGAAATTTTGTCTCTTAATTTCTCACATGCTTGAAGGAGAAGGATGAGTATCATATTTTTGTACGTTTGATACAGGATCTCGAGATCTTGGAGTGAAAATCAGATAGTATATCCATGAAATTTATTTTTTGAATTCCACGGATTGCATGAGGCCACGATTCCATTTAGGTGATTGTTAATCGGATTACCAAATTAGTTCACTTCCGTACAATCAGGGAATAGATTTTTGTGGAGTGTTTGGGGATATTGTACATGCGGGATATCATTTTACATAATAGGGTACCCTTAATTATTATTTATGACCATGATACATGGTTTATTTAATGGTTATATAGAGGCCTACATGATTCATTCGTGACCTAGCTGAGGATGCACATGGATTTTTACCCTAAGAAGGATAGGTAGGCCGAGCACACTTTTTAGGTGTTAGAGGATATGTTAATAGCTTGTATGTTGGAATTATGCTGAATCTAGGAGGATCACTTATAATTTTTAGTTATTAATTATAATAATAACTATCAATCTATGACCGATATGGAACCTTTTGAGGCCCAATATGGGTGACCATTCTTGTTATCCCTATCTTAGACGAATTTTGGAGAGACATCACTTTTTGGGACAAAGATGGTGAGGCAACAATAGAGATGGTCTAGGTGATCCATGAGCATATGAGGATTGCCTAGTGATAATTTAAATATTATATAGATCATTGTATTAGGAACTTAAAGTTCAACAAAAGACACTATATTTTTTAGAGACTCACCGAAATAAAAGGATTGTGGTAATTCGGTAGGGGAGGCATGTTATCCTTAGGGTTCACCAAGCCATTCGAGATCCCAGAGAGTGTTGTAAACATTTCTTACCACCAACCCTTACCCCCATATTATGATAAGGTACATGTGTATTAAAAATGTTGCAGCTAAGAATATACGTAAAAGAACCTATAAACATGATTGATTGGTGTGATCTGAATATTGATGATAGAGCCACCTTCATAGAGTACTCAATGGTGATCGAGGATCAGCAGAAGAGGATCCTAAAATGATGGACCATTCCATTGGTTCATGTGATATGGTAGCATGAGATCATGTAGGATATCTCATGGGAGTGGGAGATCTAGATGTAGGCTCATTATCACTATATATTTATATATCATGTTATTTTTAGGGAGAAAATCATTGGAGGGGAGAATTTAGTGACTCGGATTTTTCCTTGTAAATTTTTTGAATATATTAAGGAATATTTTTACAGTTAGTCACTAAGAAAATTTGATATTTCAAGGCCTTCTGATCCTGGAAATGATATTATAAAATTTTTAAATATATTAATATCATGCAACTTTAGTGTTCCTAAAAAAGTGGGATAACTCCCAAACAGAGTCTTAGATCAAAAATATAAGACCATAGTTAAATTTGAAACATAGGTTTTACTCTATGTGTGTCCTAAAGTTGGTCTATGCTGGATGTTACAGATGAGGCATTCATTGGTGGGTGCATTATGTGGATCAATTAATCAATTTAGTTGATTAATTCATTTAATTCCAAAAACATAATTTCATATTTAAATTTCATGTTTTAGAATTTCTATAGGGTCTGATACATAAAACCTGATAGAATTTAAAGGATCTCTAATTGTTCTTCATTGGGGGATTGAGGTCAAAGGATAAAGAGTGATCAGATCACGGTGACAGTATGACACATTCATCATTGGAGAATTTTTTATTCACTGAAGACCAGTACTTTTTAAAGTTATGCCTCATTAGTTTTGAATTTCTCCCTTTTTTATTAAATATTGAGAATGGATATTTTATCTTCTTTTGAATTAAATTGTTTAAATCAATTTATTCTTGTTTATTTCAAGTTATCACTTTAGTTTTCCTGATCTATTATCATTGGATAATTATAATTTTTTAAATACATATTCAACTTTTTTCTTATGCCTTTCCCCACCTCGTTCTTAGCATTATTTTTCATTATTCCATGGGTCACGACTAGACATTGATAGGGTCGGTTCAAGTGTGATTGGACCCACCAGATTCATGGATGTTTTGATAATAATGAATATATTGATGTTTTGAAGTTAGATTGAGGTGTATTTTAGGTGATATTTTTCAATTTGGGATCCATAAGTGGAGGTGGGCTACAGGATGAAAATAGGATGCACATGAGACATCAACAGGGTCTTCATATATTATTTTTTGACTATCATAGGTTGAGAAACAATGGTCTAGGTCCTCCCTCTATAGTTTTTGAATATTCAACATGTGTGGTCTATAATAGTGAGGCTGGTTCTAAAAAAACATAAATAATATGGGGATTACATGAAAATCCAGACTATATGATGTGTATACCTTAAGAACACAAAGTGTGTAGCCTCATTGATGTGGTTCTAGGGTTTCGAAAATAAGATAAGGATCACAAACCATGTGGTCTGACCCACATGTCGTGTGATCCTTCCTAGGTGTCCAACCCATGTGCCAATTTTCACTCACCCTGGAGCCCATGAGATTGGATAACCCATGTACTCTGGGAGTATATAAGTATGGGTTGGTACCTAGGCATGACAGGGTACTATGTCATGTACACAAGACCAAGTCATCAAACACTAGTATGACCAGATGTACATTGGAAGACCCCGAGTGGCTGAGGCATGTAGTGTTAAAACATTGCACACCATGTAGATTGAAATAGATTAAAATTCATTTCTATATAAGAGAATGATAATAAAATGAGATAGTGTCACACACTAAGTGGACCCCCATATATGCTAAGTATAATATCCTTTAAATTCTTCCTCTCATATCTCCTTTGTTTGGAATCAGATTGTGGAAAGTGGTTATCCCTTCCTAAGTGTTTTTCAACATAGAACATGATAGTGGCATTTATTGTTCTATATGAGATACAATGAAATATGTTCTAATAATAATTATTTTTTTGGATATACATGATGATGGAAATGATGAGGGTATGATAATTAGTGAGATGATAGGTTTGGTACTCCCCTATTGAAATAGGGAACTAGTCACCCATATTATTTACATAGATACAGTCAAAAATCACCCATACAATATATGTATATGGTCATATATCTATAGTAGTGTCACTCCCCCATCTATGAGCTCTGGCGACATGTGGTTCATCCATGATAGTTGTGGCTCCCTCAGATGTGGAGTGTAATAGCGAAGAGTGGACCCCTCCAAACTTATTCTAGTGCATTTTTGTTTGATGATGGGTGTCATTGATGGAATTTTAAAGGTGTAGGCTTACTCATCAACTTTGGATAATATTTGACATGGATATACCCTTCCTATCTCATATGTTTTTCTTTGTGATCATATATGTGTGTGTGTGTGTGTGTCTATTGGGTTTTGTTTCCCTCTTACTTTGGGTTGAGCTTACTATTATTGTTGTATATTTCTATAAGCCCCTTTCAATTTTTAAAGAATCCTACTAGGTATATATATAATCACCCATACATGGTCATTTACCACACGTTTCATGTATTATTTTGATGATATCATTATCATTGGTAACTTTGGTGGAGTACAATGATACATGGGTGTATTGACCACTCATGGTGGTTGGGACTTAGAGATTTGGAGTTCTCCTCTCTTATTTTTCATTTATTCCAATTTTTGTTAGGTTGAGACATCATTTTTGGTTGGTAGTTTATTTTTCACATATATTTTAGTTTTAGTCTATCAAACATTGTTGTATTCCCTATTTATTGTTTTATGCATGGTTACTCTAGGTGTTGGAATCTTTTATTATTACCATACAATATTTTGTAGAGTTATATGGGGGCATGAGTATAGGTACATTAGGAAAAGGCCTACCATTTTATATTTTTCATTATTAGCATTTTTTTCCCATCCCCTCGCCTATTAGAGGTGGGCTTGAGGTTGTTGTGGTTCAGCATTATACCAACTAGACAGGCCTTAGTGGGTCAGGTCATGATAGTGTCGATGAATATCTTGAGTTGTAGAGATAAATTCATACACAAGAAGACAACTCACCATGTCAAAGTGTTAGGTAGAAACAATAAGTATAATGAGGAGACTCTGGAACCAGAGTAAAAAATGAAACAAAATTACCACCACCTATTATCAACCGAGAATATGAGTTTAATTTTTTTGGATGAAATTTATAAATTTTGGGAAGAATATAACAACCCGTAGTTTACAAGTTAAATTTGTTTCATGAAATAAATGTGTGTTATATTATATAAGATTTATACATATAGAGAACATAGAGAAACCAAAAAACATTATTTCATTAAATAAAATTTTTACATTATTCAATGATTGAACCAATTAAAATTCCAAATATTATAAGGGGACAAACAATATAAACAAGAAAAAAAATAATGGGAAAATTTGTATCACACTGATCAACTAGAATATCCCCCCCACACACACAATCAACACTATGGAAAAGAAACAAAATATTATTAAACCAATCAACTTTTCAGAAAATGAAAATATATAACCTTGAGATAAATTGTAGTGAATGATTAATTACTGAATGAAGTGATACTTTTATGAGGTAATATGATAGCTGAAATCGTAATGTGATCATTGTGAATAGTAACCTGACCATTGGGAATAATACCGTAATCGTTGGAATCAAAATTTTACTTAAAAATAATAAAATATAATTTAAATAATATTTGTCATGAGTAATTTATGAAAATAAAAATATTATAATTCCATAAAATTAATATCAATATTAAAATAACTTAAAGAAAATATAAACATATTTTAATAAAAAATATTTTTATTTATTTCATAAAAATTATATTTTTTATGATAAAAATTAAAATTACCTATGATAGAAATTTATTTTCATAAAACGAATGTAATTTTTTAAATCTGTACGTTGAAATTTTCCTTGGGTAATTTTTTGGTAAGTTTTTGAAATATTTCAATTTTCATATGAATAATAAAAATATAGTTTTTTCATTAATAATGAATATTAAATTAAATAATTCATGATGTAATAATGATCTAATAATTTCTAGAACATGAGTCTCAAAAAATAAATCCATTTTATAATGGGATCATTTAAATATAATAATTTTTTTTTGAAACTTAAAAATTATTTTCCAAAGTCTAAATTCTAAATCATTATATAAAAATAAAAACTTCCCATTTTCTATACATTAATTTTTAATAAAATATTGAATTCTAATTATAAATGGGTTTAATGTCCTAAAACCATTATACTATATTGATATATGATTCACTATGTCAAAAAATATCACAATTACAATTTTTACTTTGGATATTAATTTTATTCAATTTTTTATTCTAAAAATTCCCTTCTCATCATGTATAAATGACCCCTCTCCCTCCAAATGGAAAACAACTCCTCCTTCACTCACCATGTAACAACATTAACATTTATAAATAAAATTTCCTTTATGATTGAATTTAATTCACTATTATGTAATATGGTTGTAGAAAACACATGCACTTATTTGTTTTTTGTAATATTATATCCTATCAAATTTAAAATAAATATTATGCATCATAAAAATTGATAATATATCCAATTAACAGTAACATTATGATTCATAAATATTAAGGGTTATGAAAAATATAATTGACTTAGAGAAAGGAATCGATCGCTTCGACTAGTAGGATCATACACCATGAAGGGAATTTATCAGATCTTATAAGAGAGATAACAACATTTTAACATTCCCTTGACCAAGAGAAATATGATATTATATAACTAAAATATGATCAAACCCATTTTTTGGATAATTCAAATCCCATCGAGATCATGAACTGAACCATGTTCATTGAACAACCCTAAAAAATCTCACAATCACACACCTTACCCTTATGGTGTTCATTGGTGTAATAAATTGATATGTATCTGGAACCTAACAGCAAGAATATGAATATATTATTTAATATTAAATAGTTATTATGATTATTTATTGTATTTTTCTTTATAAATGATTAAAAATTTTATTTGATAAAAAGTATATTTTAATACGAAAAAATTCGAATTGTATTTTTGAATTTTAAGAAAAATTAATTAAGACATTACTTTTGAAGAATTCCCAAATTTTAAAAATAATTTATATTTTAATAAAACGTTATTATTAATTAATATTTATTAATTATAGTTGATAATATAATTTCACGAAGTCAAATATTTTTATAAGGGTTAGAAAACTGTTATGGTAAAAAAGCATAATTTTTCAATTAAAGGGGATTTTTATTTAAAAATATAAATTCTCATATTTATATATTTATTTGAATAAAATAAATATTATTTTTGGAATCAATAAATTGAAATTATCCAACAGTGGATTTTTCCTAACTTTCTGAGATAGTCAACTTTTGGGTAAAAATTTAATACGATATAAATACACGATATGTATTATGATATCATAATGACCCAGAAGTGATGTTATGTTTGAAATAAATGGTATCCATGAACCAATATATATTTTAAATTGAAAATAATTTCTTTTTAATGTTATTTTATTTATTTTATAAAGCCTTTATTAATCCGCTAAAACATATACAATATATTAGTGTTTTTTAATCAATTGTTTATGAACATGACTCACTTCCACATCATCAATAGTAATATTATAATGATTTAGGTTATTTGACTTATAAAATAGTGTAATCCACTTCTATTTTGGGTATTCCATGGTAAATACATGGGAAGGTTTGTGTTTTTTATTACTTTATTGTGTAGTTTCCAAAACCTATGTTTGAGAAATAATAAAGAACTCCCCTCACTTTTCCTATATAAACCCACTAAATATCCCATTTTTTCATCAATAAAAAAACCTTTTATAGTTTAATTACACTACTATTACCTCTTTATATCCCTCACAAGGTCCCCCCAAGCTCTCAATAAGCTTCTTCCAATCTTTCAAAAATACCCTCTCAATGTACGTGATCCTCTCCTTCTCATCTTTATTCATGTACTTTCTTATTTTATGCCTTTTGATTTATAATTCCTAAGGTTGGGATATATTTTTTACATCCATAATAATTTATTTTTTATTTCCAAATAATGATATTCCCCTCTTTATCTTATTAAAACTTTTCATTAATCTTAATTACTACCATTATACTATGAAAATTACACTACGATTTTTCATCCCAAAATTTTTTAAAGTGAATTATATCACCAATTTCCACTAAAGGGTATTCAAATATATGTACCTATAATTATTTTATTCGGGAATTAAACGTATATAATTTAAACTCTTTAATTTTGGGGTTAGTAGATTTGAAATACATTGTTAATTTTTCTGATCTCTATAGTACACATAGGCATGTATAGGATATGATTATGATGGGTACACCCAAATATTAGTCCAATGCATTGGGTAATGTATTAGTCTAAAGAAATTCCATTTATTAGTAATATGAGGTTATCCTAAAAACATTAAATTATTATTTTTTGGTTTTTAACCTTTAATTATGCTTATTATTTCTTGTTTCAAATTGTTTCCACATTCCCATGTTACCTTTATGCTATATTGTTATAACATGACACATTGTTCATGATTATGATCATCTTATCTTATGTTACATTTTTATGCCTATTAGATCACATATATTTAATTACCCTATGATTTGATTTGTTAATTCACATATAGATCTTTATATCTTGCCCCATTATTGTGTATGCCTCCTGGTTATCCCATGCAGTTTAAGAAGATTGGTAAAAATATAAGAGCATGTTAAGGAAGATTTCAATAAAGTCATTGTATCCTTTTTTTATAATGTTATGTTATGTACCTAATCCCACAAATACACTAGTACTATTAATATTTTAGGTTATATTAAGTTAATATTTATGTAATAAACCATGAATTGAAGTGTATAAAATATATGGGTTCTCATAGTTGATATCAAAGGTAAGACTAGTTATTTTTATGACTAGGATTAGAAAACTCTAGAAAAATCATTAGGTATATGAATAAACATAATAAATAATCCCTAAAATTTTGTTAATGTATAGGGTATGTGGTATACCAGAAAATACATCCCTATTTGGATACTACAAGTGGATTTGGCTCTAGCACAGATGTAACTAGGGGTAACATCCATGAAAAAACTGTAATGAGGTAGACTCGATTAGGATTTGGTGCATGAAAATGGATCTTCATGAACACATAGTTTGAAAATCCTAGGGGATATTCTTTAGAAAATTTATTGTCTCATTACACACCATTATTAATGGAAAATATATGCCAATAATATTTTATAATAGAAAATAGATCATTTATAACTTAGATTCAAGCCTGAAAATTCATAGGTTAAGGATCATATGATATTTATTTTTTGTCCCTATATCATAAATAGTTTACCTTTTATGTGTTTAATATTTTAAAAATTATCATCCCTAAATTTCCCTTTATTCTAGTGAATGGATGGAAAAGGGAGGAACTGATTCAACAACCAATGTGAGGGTCAATGTGTTGACTACCCAAATGAGACTCTCAACCTGATGAGAGTACGAATCTTCAACATCATGAATATACATTCTCAACTTACTTGTGTTTTTAATTAAATCATGAATCTGGAGGAATTACCAAATTCCCATAATAAATATCTAGTTGCAATTTAGACCTTCATGTAACAAAGCCCTCTAAATTTCAGTGGATCTTTTAATCCCTTAATTTTGAAACAATGAATCGCCTCTATTGAAATGATCTTATCCATACTTTAATTCTCTAAGAAAGAGAATATATTTCAATATTATTATTGTATGCAATGAGAATTTGATCAATATTGTATGTTGGTAATGAATATCAAGACATATGATTATATCAAAGATATAGAGTGGATGGAATTATTGAAAATATTTTTCAAGAAATATTTTCCTTTCACTCTCTGAATGAAAATTGATGAACTTCCTTAACCTTGTGAAGAAGGAAGATGAATCTACATGGGCGTATGAGGAAAAATTCACAAGACTTTTTTGATACACATATGGATTTGTGGTTACCCCTAAATTTAAATCTGACAGATTCATTGGTGGATTGAAGATGAGTTTATGAAAATCATTAGCTTTTCAAGACTTTGATAGTTATAAGGTAATTGTCTGATGAAACCTCAATGTCAAAATGAATATAAGCTAATATCTAAGGTCACATAGGGATAAAAAGTGTAAAGTGGAGTTTGATTCTAGTGGGTAAATAGATAAATATAATGGTGGAAATAAATTTAAACATCACACTTGTAAAACATGTTGGAATAAGCACCCTAGAAATTTCCTGAAGAAGATGAGAAAATACATTATGTGTGGAAATCAAGGACACTTCGCTAGTGATTTAGAATGGGAAACCCCCCCCCCCCCCAATGTGATGGAATATATGAATTTTAATGTCAACCCTCATCTGATTTTATAATGTTTCAACTATAAGGAATAAGTAAATAATGTGAACCACTACTCTATGCTAAGGGCTATCAATGACAATCAACCACAACAACCTCTAAGGATAAATGGGAGATCATATTCCATCATAACCACAGAGGTGGACCCTAAAAACAAATTGATGATAGGTTAAATTGTTATTCAAGATAAAATAATGAAAATATTATTGATTCTTCTTACACATATTCTTTCAAATCTCTCATGTTTATTAAAACTATTCAAGCACCACCACAAAGAATATAAGTTGAAACATTGTTGAAACTGGAAAATTATGGAATTATTACATGCCAAGTATATAACTCCTCCCATGTATATCTGTGTGTGTGTGTTTGTGTGTCAGATAAAAATTTCTAGGGAAAATTTTCACACTCTCGTTAGTATAATTTGATGATATTCTAGGCATAGATGGGATTTCCTTATATAGATCATCTGTTAATTGCTGAGATAAGTAAATAACCCCCTATATCATGAATCATCCTTTAATTCTATACATGTGAAATAAATAGGATGAATTTTATTTGGTACCATTTTTCATAATAATGGGTATTATTTACCTAAAACCAAGCATATCTTGACCAAATGATTATGGCTGATGAAAATATCATCCATTAAAACATTCCCATTGTGAGAGAAATAATTTCCCAATCTTTCTCCAATAATAGAGGTTAAAGTTTCTATTTAAATTATACCATGATATTTTGCAATATCAAATAATTCATATACAATGACCATTGTTTCACTCAAGTAAATAAATAAAAAACTATAGTAAAATATGGATCATGTGTTTATGTGCCTGAGTGCTTCACCATGGGTTGCACCAATCCTTTTCATCAAGAAGAAGGATGGTTCAATGCATCTATATATTGATTATATTGATCTCAAAAGGATCATGAAAAATAATAAGTATCCTCTTCCATGGATTAATTATTATTATTTTTTGATCAAAAATGAAGATCCTAGTGTTTCCCTTAGATTGATCTTCACTTAGTATATTATCAAGTAAATCTGAAGGAGGTGGATATCCTCAAGACTGATTTTCATACAAGGTACAAGAACTATTTGTTCATATTTATTCCATTAAGACTCAAAAATTCTTCATAAATCTTCATGGGTTTGATGAATATAATATTTATATATTACCTCGACTAATTTTTAATAGTATTTATAAAAAATAATCCTATCTACTCCAAAATCAAGGAGGAACATGATTAACATTTGAATACTATAATGAGCACCATATAGAAAGAAAATATGTATGAAAAGTATAGTATATGTGAGTTATTTTTGGATAAAGAAACATTAATAGGCAAATTCATACCCACAGAAGGTATATTTGTGGATCCATAAAAAATAGATGTAATTAAAGTGTCTCCAAGACCATCCTCTAGGAATAAAATCTATAGTTTCCATGGATTTACTGGTACTATTGTCTATTTGTGAAAAATATCTCATGACGTTTAATCCCCCTAACCAAAATAACAAGGAAAATATTCATGTTTTTATATAATGATGAATGTATGAAATGTTTTAAACAGTTAAAGAAGTGGCTAATCACTACACCATTTCTCTCACTACCCACCAGTGGGGAAGGATTTGTGACTATTCAATCCATTACCATCTTAGGAAAGAAGATAATAATATATGCTCTGAGTATAAAATATAGAAAAAATCTATCCATAATAGGTATTAAAAGGGATCCAATACTTTTTAACATGAAAATTATAGAAATGGAAATAATAATTGTATCTTCATCCTTCTTTTATGGTTAATTTCTATATAAGAAGGTAGTGTATATTCTATATTTAAACTTTTTTGAAGATGGATTTATAAGGTTCAGAACCCAGATATTTATCCCATTGAAGAAATAACTAAAGAGGGAACTTCTATATGATTTTAATATATCACCCTTAACTATTCATCTATGATTAACTAAGATGTATAAATATTTGAAGCAAAATTTGTGGTGGAATAACATGAAGAGATGGATTCTAGAGTTTTTATCTTGATGCTTGGTATTACAGAAATTATAGGTTTAATGAAATAAGTATAAGGGTATGATAAAACCATTTCCCATAATATTATGGAAATAGTAATTAATAACCATGTATTTCATCATAATACTCCCCAATACACCTAAATTTAATTACTCAATCTGGGTGGTAGCTGATAGCCCAACTAAATCAGTGCATTTAATTACCATCAACAAAGATTTTCCTCTTGGAAAATTATCTATGATATACATAATATAAGTGGTGATAATGCATAGAGATCCACTTTCTATTATATATAATCAAGATCCATTTTTAACATCATGATATAGGGGAAGACTTCAACAAGAATTGAATAAATAATTGAGCTTCAACACTACTTATCACCCTTGAATAGATAGTCAATCTGAAAGGACCATTAAAACACTAGAATATTTTCTAAAATCATGTTCAATGGATTCCCAAATATGTTTAGATCAACACCTTCTACTATTGGTTTTCTTATATAACACCTGTTTCCATATGAAAATTAAAATGGAACATTATAAGGATCATTATGTGAAGAGGATTATAAGTTTGTCATTATAGGAAGAAGTTTGAGAGTGTAAGCTGATGAGACATGATCTTATCCAAGATTTTGCATAGAAGGTTCAAACCATTAAATCCCTCACATAAATTATATAGAAAATCGATGCTAACAATCGTAAATGTTTCCATGAGTATGAGGTCAGAGAAAAGGTTTTCTTTCAAATGTATCCATGGGATAAAGTCATGAGGTTTAAGAAAAAGGTAATTCTTATTCCAAGATATAATGACCCCTTTGAGATCCTTGATCTCATCAAAGCGGTGGCCTATCGACTAGCACTCCCACTTAACCTACCTCCACTACATGATGAATTCCATGTATCCCTATTGAGAAAATACATAATAGATCCATCAGGTGTATTGAATATAGAGTTGGTAACATTAGATAATAATATTTTTTATAGGATAATCTGATGAAGGTATTGTATCATATAGGCAGTGTTCTACGAAATAAGACAACTCACCTGTAAAAGTGTTTTGGAAGAACCAAAAGTTTGGGGAAGAAACTTGGATGCCAGAAGAAGTGATGAAACATAGGTAACCTCATATGTTCTAGTGTATGAAATAAAAAATTTTAGATAGTGTTTTTTAAGGGGGGGTTTATAAAATGACCTAACCTTTTATAAATACAATTCTCTTTGTGATTTTATTAAATTCCCTATTATGTATTATGGCTACAGAAAAGACATGAACTTATTTAGTTTTTAGGAATATTATATCATATAAAATTTAAAATACTATTAATAATTATAAGTATTCATAATATTTCCATTGAATGGTAATATTATGATTAGTATATATTAAGGGTTATGGAAAATCCAATTCACACAGACAATGTATATGATGGCCCCAACCATTATGATTGTACCCTCTGAATCCCATTTTTCAGAGCTTCTAAGGGAGGTAAAATCTATATTATTTAATCTTGACAAATCCCATACTTATATTCTATAGCTAAATCATGATAAATACCATTTATAGAATAATTTAATGATCATTGAGATCACAACCCCAACCATGTTCGTTGGACCAACCCAAAAAAATATCACCACTACACACCTTACCCAAAGGTTGTTCACTGTTGTAATAAAGAGTTATGTATCTCAATACTAACATCATTAATATGTATATTTCATTTCCTATGAAATATTTATTATATTTATTCCTTATTTAATTTACTTTATAAATTATTAAATAATGATTTTGATAAAAATTAGATCTCAATATGAGAAAACTCAAATTTTATTTTTTGGGAAGTAAGAAATTTAAAATAAGAAATTCCTTTTGAAGAATTCATGAATTTTAAAAATAAATTATATTTTATGAAAATATTATTATTAAATAACATTTGTTAATTATTTTTGATAAAATAATTTTTTGAATTAAAAAATAATTTTTATAAGTGTAAGAAAACTGTTATTATAAAAAAATTGTATTTTTAAATAAATGGAAATTTTGATTTTAATATATACATAATGATTTTTAGAGATCTATTTGGATGAAATATAAATATTTTTTTATTAATCACCTTAAAATTATCCAATGGTGTTTTTTT
This sequence comes from Viscum album, assembly GCA_963277665.1. Lineage (NCBI taxonomy): Eukaryota > Viridiplantae > Streptophyta > Magnoliopsida > Santalales > Viscaceae > Viscum > Viscum album. The sequence continues at coordinate 1,106,967,630 of OY728126.1, forward strand.
CATTATTTTCTATGATAGATGAATTTTTGTTTCAAAATTAAATACAATATATTAATATGGTATGTATTAAAACATCATAATGAACCTAAAGTGATGTAATATATCCAATAAGAGGTATACAAGAATAAATATATATTTAAACTTTTAAATCATGTGTTTTTGAGGTTATTTTAATAATTTTATAAAGCCTTCATGAATCCTCCAAAACCAATAATGTATATTATGGTTTTAAAATAAATTATTTATGAACATGTCTCACTTACAAAAAACAAAAGGGTAATATTTTGATGATTTAGGCTATTTTACTTATATAATAATGAAAACCAACACTATTTTTAGAAACATTTGGAAAAACAATGCGAATGTTTTTTAATACATTATTCTATAGAGTCCAAACCAATGTTTGGGAAATAATAAAGAAATATTCTCACTTTTCCTCTATAAACCAACATTATATACCATTTTTCTTTACATAAAATCCTTGAAGCATTAAATTAATCTTACTTTTCCCCTTTAGATCCCTCGCAACAAGCCTCCAAGATCTCAAGAATCTCCTCCCAATATTTTGTAAACACCTCTCAATTTAAGGGATCCTTTGTTTCTCCTCTTTATTAAAAAACCTTCTTTATTTTATGCCTTGGGATTTTAAATTGATAATTTTAGGATATATTTATAAACATAACTCATATGTTAATTTTTATTTTTTTATAATGAGATACTCCTTTCACTCTCATTAAAAAATTATATGAATCTTTATGTACTTCAGTTTTGCTACCGAAATTTGACTACGGTTTTTATTTTTATACGATTGTGAAGTGTTTTATCATACCCATTTCTACTTGAGGGTATTCACTAATCTGTACCTATACTTATTCTATTTGGTAATTATATGTATTTAATCTATAATCATCAATCATGGTGTCAATAGGGGTGAATGAAATTATTTTGTTATATGATCTATGTGAAACACTTATGCATGTACATGATATGATTGTGATGGGAGTGCCCAGATAGTGCTCCAAAGCATTGGGTAATGTTTTAGTCTCATGATTTTACATGTACATTGAATGATAGGTTATCCTAAGAAAATTATTTTATGATATCTTTTTTGTTAACCTTGACTAATGGTTATGATTTTATGTTTAATGTTGCTTCAACATTCCCATATTTCCTTTACGTTATCCTGATATAACAGGTCATATTGTTCATGATTATGATTCTAACCTCTTATGTTAAATTTTTATCCCTCTTGGATCACATGTATTTATTTACCATATTACATTATTTGTTTATTCCCTTACCGGGCTTTACAACTCACCCCTTTCTTATGTATATCCCCAAGTTATCCTTTATAGTTTTAGAAGAGCGGTGAATATTTAGGAGCATACCAAGAATGTTTTAAAAAAATTATTTTATCCCCATTTTATTATTATATGTAATATACCTAATCTCTCAAATACACTAGGCCTCTTGATCTTCTTAGTTGTATTATGTAAAAATTCATGAAATAAATCATGAATTAAACTGTATTAAAGTTGTGTTTTTTTATATAAAAAAGCCCAATATCTACCAAATACTCAATTTTGATCCCTTACAACCCTTAAAGAGATGATATAGTTAAAAAAAACTCCATTCTTCAAGGAATCTCAGTGCTATAAAATAAAAGCAACACTGAGAAAATAATATGTTTTTATCAACTCTTCTCTCATTTTCATCCTCTCTTCTATTTTTCTCAATCTATTTCAAAACTAAATATTCTAAGAGTATTTAGGTAGTATTTTAATATTATATAAATGATGTTAACCTAATAAAAAATATTTTTTTTAATTATTTATATTTTATATATCTCTTTCTTCTTCATTAGACAACATTCATGTTAACGGTCGTTTAATCGCTAATGGTGACGTTTCCAAATCCTTATCACTGTCCAAATTGTTTGTCATTATAAATAATTTATTAAATATAAATTTATAAATAAATGTACTGTAAGCTTCTATAATTAATTATACTTATGTACAGATTACCTTAATTAAAAATATAAAAATAGAAGAAAAATAAGAAATCTTTTTGGAAAACATGATATCAAAATTCTTCACTATTAACAATGAAAATTTAGAAATATAATACAATTATTGTAATTGAAAAATAGTGAAATAAATTTATATAATTATATTATGGTTAAATGTTTTAATAAACATATTTTTATTATTTAGGAGGCATAAAAGTGGTGAAATAATTCATGATATAAGGTAAGGTGATTATCAAACACAAACACTTTCTTTTTTGTCATCTCCCATTTCACAATTATTTCAATAGTAATGTTCCTAAAATATCCAAAATATGTTCTAAAAATATTATTTCTCTTTTATTACAGGTATATACATGTTTCTACCCTTCAAAAATGTTTTTAAACCATTTATAAATCTTTTTCTAAGAGATTGAAAATTTCAAAACATCACTAGAATACTCTTGAGTTATACCTCTTTATAAAAAATAAAATGATCTTTTATGCCAAATTATGATCTCTATTAATCATTTGAGAATCCTAAAATTCATCCCATGAAGTATTTTATGTGTAATTTTTATGAAATCCATTCCATTCCATGGGTTATTTCATGACTATGATTGTTATCCATCCATATGGCATGCATGATTATGATCATTCTATAATGTGATGTGTGGGAATAAAATTGTATTTTACTCTAATTAATTGGGTAATGTTATATATATCTTGATATAATTTTTATTATACATGAACATGATGTTATATTTGTCCATAATTATGATGATGTGATTTATGAACATATGTTATACGTTGACATGGTGCTAGAATTGTTCACAACTATTTATGGTATTTTACCACTATGTTATTATATTTCATTGTTATGAATATTATATATTAAATTAATTTATAAAATGTTTCCCATATTATTTTGATGATGTTCCTATGCTTATGATATGATGATGACCACCCATGTTCTATTGATTCATGTCCCTTATTCCTCCCCTTACTAGAATTTTAGGTCACCCCTTTCATTGATGTATATCCATAGGTGAGTACATGTACTATGGAGTTCCTTATATCTTTAGAAGGATAAAGAATAATAATTTAAATAATTTTAATCTTTATTATATACAATTGATGTATGTGCATAGTTTTTCTGAGACATTAAACCTTTGGATACTTGATTTGTATCATTATTATATTTTTATCTTAGAAATGATGAAATATTCATGTAAGGAAAATTTGTATCACTATAGATTTTCAAAAGCATAATGGTTAACTAAAATTAGATTACATTTATGTTACATTCTTTTTATATGACCGAGACATATTGGTAAAATCATTTTTGGTAAATTGAAAAGCATAAGGACATTTATGAGATTCTTGTATATAAAAAAGAAAAATTTAATAGAGAGATGGATTTATCCTTTGAAAATATAATGTTTAGATATATTTTAAAATTATTTGAGATATTATAAATACTATATATATTGAGATGAAGAATTTGTTATTGTTGTTGTGGGTTCCTATAGATGTGGTAGTGTTCAGTTTTATATCTAATTTAACCAAAGCTAATAGTGATAATATTTAGAGAATAAGAATAAGAAGTTCCTCAAATGATTCTAAATATAATGAGATTAAAATACCAAGATCTTAAAAGTATGTTCACTAGGTATTACTAAAGTGGATTCTCTTAAAAATGTGAGTAGTGTATCTCTTGATAACATCCCACTATCTTGAAGAGTAAGTCCATACATTTGTTTCTGATGTAACCTAGATCCAAAATAATTCCATTCTCACAAAAAAAAATTTGTTTTATTAATTATAAATATATAGATGTATTAAATCAAACACAAGAAGTTTATGTTCTATCACTAGTACAAAAATAGTTTTTTACGTCGGTTATTTTAGCTTTTTCACGTCGTTTTTGAACCAACGTGTTTGAGATCAACGTTAAAAATATTTTTTAATGCTGGTTATTCATTAAACGACGTTATACATATTGTTTTGATGACTTTTCATGATAGTTATTTAAAAACTCATGTGAAATAACACCCATTTTTCAAAACAAATGACGTTGAAACTCTATTTTTTATGCCGTTTTTAAATAATCGGCATGAAAATCATAAAAAATCCTTTTTCAAATTGGTTATTAAATAACCAAAGTTAAATTGTTTTATTTATTTTTCACTTTGGTTATATAAAAATCTAAATTAAAGACCATTCATTTTAAAAAAATGATGATTGAACTCTATTTTTCACGTCGGTTTTTAAATAACCATTGTCAAATGGAATTTTTTACATCAATTTTTTAAAAATCGACATAAAAAATGTTAACCATATTGTAAATAATTTCGTGAGATTCAATTTGATAAGTTGTAGAGATCAAACCGAGTTATGGTTCAAAAGTTATGACTATCAAAAGATTGATATTTTTTCCAAGGAAACATCGAATGAGCCAACAAAAGCTTCATCTTAAAAGAATTTTTTGAATCCGAAGGAGGATTTTTAGTTTTACCCTAATAAGAAAAATTATTATTAATTATAATAAAATAATAATCATTAAATTATATATGAATTAAGAAAACTAAACATAAATAACATAAATCATGGAAAAATAATAACAAAGGCCTTAATTAGATCGCAGAATGAAGAACATCGTCTTAAAAGAATTTTTTGAATCTAAATGATGAATTGTAGTTTTAACATGATAAGAAGCATTATTATTCATTAAAATAAAATAATAATCATTAAATGGTATATTAATTAAGAAAACTAATCATAAAAAACATAAATCATGGAAAAATAATAACAAATACCTTGATAAGATCGCAAAAAGAAGAAATAATGTATTTATGTTGAAGATCAAATGAGTCAACTCGGTTGGATGGTGATGGTTGAAAGAAATGATCATAAAAAATTTTAACCATATGTTTATAATTAAAACATATAAATGATATGGTAAAAGAAAACGTGGTATTAAAAGTTTTAGGCAGTAATCAAAAATTTTGATGTCACGCGATAAAAAATTGAAATTCCATGTTGGCAGGATATAAAACATATCATTCACGTCAGTTTTATGATACCCATCATAAAAAAATATTAATATTACCATGTTTTCATGATATAAAAAAACAATTTTCCTTTGATTTTTCATGTCGGTTATTAAATAATAGACGTGAAAATGCCTCTTAACGTCGATTATTTAATAGACAACGTCAAAAAAATGATGGAAAATTGATTTTTCATGTCAGTTATTAAATAACCGACATGAAAATTTGATAAAAAAACATGTAGTTAATTTCATAATATTTTATTCAACTGGTCCTGAATCACAAATGGAGTTACGGATCCAAATTTATGGCTATCTAAAGTTGATCACCCCTAAACGAAGTCTTAAAGAATGTCAACTTCTGATGGCCACAACGTTTTATATGTAAATCCCTTTGAGCTCCGCGACCAGTCAAAAAAAATCTTCAAAAATTATCTACAAGTTTTTTAACATTTTTCACATTTTTTATTTAATAAAAAACTTTAAAAATTACTTTTAATGTCGGTTATTTAATAAATGACGTGAAAAATCGAATGAAAGTTAATTTTTCACGTCGGTTATTAAATAATCGACCTGAAAAATGTTTACAAACATGTAGATAATTTTCTAAGATTGTTTTTACTAGTCGCGGAGATCAAACAGAGTTACGGGTTAAAAGTTATCGCCATAGGAATTTGACATTATTTAAGACTTTATTTAGGTGTAATCAAATTTAGATGGCCATAACATTGGATCTATAACTCCATTTGAGCTTCAGGACTAGTCAAATAAAAGACTAGGAAATTAAATACATGTTTGTTATGTATTTTTCACGTCAGTTTTATATAACCAACATGATAAATTTATTTTTTCACATCGGTTATTTATAACCAACGTGAAAAATTCATAATAATTTATTATTCACGTCGGTTATTATATAACAGACTTGAAAAATCAGTGAAAAATTCTTGAAAATAAATTCGTAGTATACGAAATATTAGGCGGCAATTAAAAATTTCAATGTCGCGTTGTAAAAAAATTGATCTTGTTATTGGAATGATTTGAAATATTATCTTTCGAGTTAGTTTTTTTAAATCTAAGTGATAAAATCATTTATTTCATCAGTTATTATATAACCAACATAAAAAAATTGGCTTTCTCATATTGGTTATTTTATGATCGATGTGATAAAGTGAGATGTTTGAGTTATCACATCGGTTATAAAATAACCGATTTGAAAAATCAATATAATGCATTTTTAACGTCGGTTATAATATAACCAATGTGATAAATCAATTATATGGATTTTCACATCGGTTATTTATAACCGACGTAAAAATGTTTTTTGTACTAGTGTAGTAATCATGAGAAAAATATAATAAATAACCCAAACCACCTATTTTGATAACAATATAGTAGTTTATAATCTACTAAATGGGATAACAACATGCTAAAATAAGGATTAGACTCTTACATTGAGGATGAACATTATAAAAAAACTCTTGTGTGATTTTGATTATATATTTCATTCATTTCACTCAATTGAGTTTAAGATATATACATGAGAGATTCATGTCCTAAAACCTGTAGTACTTTATTTCAAAGTAATTAATTTTAAAATTTTCACAATTTTATTCACCTACTCATGGTGTAGGAATTCAATCCCATGGGACTAACAAGAGGTATCAAATTGAGGTTCCCTTTTTTAGATTCAATTAGTATAAGAAAAAATTCATTCAGTAAATAGGATATGAGTGCCATTATTTGATAAAATAACTTCCATGGAAGGTGGAATAGAATTCCTCCTATTTTAATATCTCATGGACATTAAGCTGTCTATGTAGATATAGTGGGATTTACACCTATTTAAATTGGTGAGTAAATGAACTTTACCTTAAAAAATAAATCTATATGTTTGTGTAAAGGTTAAAAATTACATTTCTATATCCCTTACTAAAAAGAAATTTAAAAAAGTGTTGGGACTATAAATTTATAATGAAATATGGTATAGTATTGAATGAAATTATAAAGGAAACACCAAAATGAAAAAAATAAAAGATATAAATATAGAGAAGAATGATTTAATATTTTAATATAGATGATTATAATTCTATTTATTGTTAATTTACTAGAGTTATAGAGATAGTGAGTAACATTATAGGCTTTATAGAAAATTTTTATGATTCCATTATTATGAAACAACTGATGAGTTACTTTCAAGAAAAGATTGAACCAAAATTTTGAACTCTTTAATACAGGTAATATCTTTCATTGGATGAGTTTCATAACATCCTCATTGTCTATGAAATGGAAAAGACACTTACCTTTGAGAAAAAAGTGAAAGATGAATTTGATTTTGAATCCATACGATTGATGAAGGATAATGAAGAAGAACCTGAACAATATGGAGAGTCTTATAATGGTGATAATATGGATAATTATAATAATATAATCATGATTCATATCTATTTTTTTAGAAAATTTAATGTAAAGTATAAAGGGAAACTTATCTCAAAGTTCTTTAAGTTATTGGGCATTAGATACTTTGCAGTCAATTTTACAAAGAACAAGAAAATTTATTTTTTGATGACCAAGAATAGAAAACCCAAAATAATACTTGGGATAAAGGATCTAAATCAATGAAAAACATAAGTGCTTACAATATATAATTTATAATAGGAAATAATAGAATCATAATGTGAAAAGAAGAAGATGACTTCTCTTTTTCTAGTAGCCAATATAAATATTAATCACCTAAAACAGATATAAACATTATGGATCATATAAAATTCTAAGAAACATTTTTATGTATTGATAAGGAATGTGATAAAAAGGCTTAAATAGAGTATATGATTATATATAAGTTAGAGTCTTATCTTAAAAAAATAATTGGAAGATGTAAGCTAAAACCCTAAAGAAATATGAAAGGAAAAATGATTAAGAAAATAAAGAATCTTTCAAAATATAGATGAATATCATTGAGGAGATTAATAAATTTAAACTAAAGGCTATTGATAATGAAAATTTTAATATGAATCTTGAGTAGAAAATAATGTTAATAGATGGAAAAATGTGAATGTTTGAACCAAAACATTTTATAACTGAATGTGACTTAAAAATAATGAATGAATAATTAAAATATTATATTTAATTTAAGAATCATCCATATAAAACATCTTAGACTACAAGAATAAAAATTAAGGTTAAATATATACTTGAATATTATAAAAAATTGTTCTCATTCTTCGTAAAAATATAGGTCGTATTTCAAAATTTCTATAAAAATAGGAAACAAGAATATTAGAAACTCTATTTTTTAACCAAATAAGAATTAATAATATAATAAAAATTAATATCTTTGAAGAAAAAAATATATTAAAATTATATAATAAAGGAAATAATCGGGATTTCAGATTTTTAAGAAGAATTTTTGTATTAATAGATGATTTATATTCAATAGATTTTGTTTGTGTTGTGGTATTTTTGGCCAGAAATATTACATATAGTATTAAAAAATTTCATTCCATATAAGAAATTATTAATTAATGTTCATTTTATCTAAATGTTATGTAACACCTCAATATTTTAGGGAATTTATCTTTTTAAATTTAATATATTTGATAGCTTACGTTTCACGCAACACCTAACTTAAGGGAACAATAAAATATTTTTATGTAATCATTATAACTTAGTCGTTAAATTGGTGGTAATGAATAGTATTAATAACATTAAAAAATTTATATATTATATATTCAATAATTTTTTTACATTCATCCAATGGATATTATAGGCATAAGATAAGAATAAATCTAATCTTATGCATGAAAAGCTATTTTGTTCTAAAGGCAGTTTTGTCTCCTTTAAAATAAACACAAGATTAAAACTAAACTTTGATAGTTTTGTAAATTTTATTTGAAAAATCATCATTATTTTTAAAAATAATAATATAAAAATTATTTTAGGGTTAATTTTTTTTTCTAAAAAATTTGATTTTCCAGGGAATAGTTTAAAATACAGATTTTTATAAAATAGACAATTTCACTATATTAAATACTCTTTATGATTTTAATTTGATCTCAATGAAAAATAATAAATATTTGTTCATAAATAATATAAAAAATTTAATTTTAATAATACTTAAAAATTATTTTGGTATATGTACATTTTTTGGCATAAGAATGCATTTTTCATGAAAACCAATTTTTATTATGTTTTCTAGGATTAATATTAAATTAATTTTTGTAACCTTTTTGTTTTATATTTTTAAAAAAGGATTCCATATTTTAATTTATAAAGTTAAATATTTTCAAATAGGTACCTTTTATTTTTAGGAAATAGGAATTGTAACCTTGGTAATTTTCACTTCCATGGTAAAGGGTAAATCAGGTAATTTTGGTTTAAAATAAAATGATAAAGACTGAAAAATTACCCTTAAAATTATGAAAATTTTATTAAATGATTAAATTTATTCCATAATATATTAATTTTTAGTTATATGTCTATTTATTTCCATTTGGATAATGTTATGATATTAATAATATTTTATTTAAAGAAAAGTTAAGAATGTCACATTCAAATTTTTAACAACTGTAATGTTTTTAACATAGTGGTATCTAGAATATATATTTGACTATAAATAGTCATATAAAAGATAAATTATTTATCCTAATCATGTTAATTCATTTTAAATTTTTTAGTGATGAAATAATTACCATAAATAATTATACAATGATGATGCAATAATAATTTTATTAATTGAAATATCAAATAAATGATATTGAAAATATTAAAATAAAAATAATTTGATAATGTTTATATAATCCAATAATTTTTAAGATAACTTTGATATATTAGGGATAAATTAAAATATTTGGTTCTAAGTTGTCTTTTTTTTTATTAATTTTATTAAAGTCAAATTAATGATTAGTTCTCAAAATTGACATTATGAATGTTTTGTATAAAATAATATTTTATTAAATGATATAAAATTAATAAAAATATTATATTCATCCAAATAATTTGGATAATGTTTAAAATGTTATTCCATATTTTTTAACGGCCTTTTTTCATTTTAGAGTGAATATATTAACCCTTAAAGAGTAAAAATCTATTTTGTCAAGGTAAGGGTTAAAGTGGTCAAATGAGGAATAAAACAAAAATATAAGGGTATAAAAATGATCTAAACATGACCAAAAAGAATTATTGGTTGAATAAGATTATAAATTGATAACATTAGTCTTGAATTTGAGTTGTTTAATGGATAGTGGTCCTTGATAATTACTTATATATTATTTAAATCAACGATTGTTAAAAAATGTCACTCTCTTTGAATTTAATGTCACTTATGTTTTCACATAAGTAAAAACAATATATAGAAGTATATAAATTAATATTTTGATAATAATGAGATTATTTTCATTTTTGAAATTTATTTTAAATTTTTGGAATTATATAATTACCTTAAATTATTTTACAATACACATATAATATTTATTTAATTTATAGTAAAATAAAATAAATGAATTTAAAATATTAATTTTGATATAATTTGAATTTTTTAATGCGTGAAATTAATTTTATAGATTTATATGACATATAATTGAGGCTTTAATTCATTATATTATAATTTTCCTTTTTTAGTGTTATGTTTTATGTCAAAGTAAATGAACAGCGTCAAAATTGACATTAATGATAATTTATCAAAATAATAATTTATTAAAATATTTAAAATACATAAAAATATTATCTTAGTCCATGTGAATATAATACATTTTAAAAAATAAAATATTTTCTTATTTATTATTATTTCTTTCATTTATAGTAACATTATTCATCCTTTCAGAAAAGAATAATGGTTACCATAGTTATGGTAAAAATTACTAACCAAGGGGTTAACCAAAATGATATGATCTAAAATGACACCAAAAAAATGTTTAAATTATATTGGTTTATGATATTAAAACATCATACTATCTTAAATTCTAATATGATTTAATTTTGAGGTTTTTTTGATAAATTAATTTATTATAATTTAATATTATGAGGAATTTCAAAAGTGTCCCTCACCTCAATTATAAAAGTGCGCCTCCTTCCTCGCTTCGTCACACCACATTGAGCCGTCTAGATCAAAAAAATACTGAAAATTTATCAATAAAATAACTTTCTACAAGCTATGGAGGTCCTTTTCTTACTAAAAGTCCAACCCTAGTGTCCTTAAGAATATATCTAAAGGAAGTTCACCAAAGAATAGGTGATCATCTTTACCGACTCTTTCAAGATTATTTTTTCTTCTATGCTCTTTTGATATTTTTTTAAATAAAAAAAATCAATCTAGTATCATATATATTATGAGATGTTATTATTATTATGAAACAACTATATTCTACTTTTTATCCATCCTATGAAAAATTAAATCTCCACACACGTGTACATATGGCTTACTGTCTCCACATAGTAGTGTAATTCATTTTTCCTCACCACTTTAATTGAATTTTTATTAAGATAAAAATAATATATATATGTGATATTTATGATATAAAAATGATTCTGAGAATAATAATCACTATTAAACTTTTTTTCCATCTGTTGAAAGATGGAAACATCGTTCATTTGTACGTACAACCTACCGTCTCCATGAATAGTGTTATTCATTTTTATGTCTCTTACTTTTATGGATTACGATAAATAAATATATAATTAATAAATATGATATTAATATCATGATAAAAATTATATATATGATAGAATCATGACCAATGTACAAGGACTCATACTTTTGAAACAAAACATATATGAAAAAAAAGAAGTTATCATCCAAGAATAGTAATATAATAAATATTTTTTTAAAATGGGTGATACAATAGTGTACATAAATAATATATTATCTTATATATATGATAATGGTTATGGAATATAGTTATAATAACACAATATTTATTATACAATAGGTTTGGATACCTTTGAAGGAAATCAGACTTATGTTAGGGGTTTCTCGTCTCAATTTTATTTATGTGAGATATATGCCTTATTCATAACTTATTTATTTTTAGTGTTGTATTTCCCCTTTGATATATCATATAGTGAATTAATTTACCTTCATGGTATTCAATGTATAATTTTATGATTATTAATTTTATGGGGAAAATTATTTGACTGAATTCAATGTGGTAAGGTATTTCTTAACTCAATTTCTATTCATTGGGTTAAAACATATACTTTATTGATTATGTCATGCTATGATTATGTGTGAAATAACTTTTTAGTATCTTATGTTTCATTGAAACTTTTTTATGTGGATTTATAGAGAATACAAATAATCAATTAATTTCATTAACTATGAAAATAATGTTAAATCCATATCAATTACTCAATATAGATATTTGATAATAGGGCACATTATTTATTAATTAAATCGATTATTTGATATATAAGGAATGATTTGGACTAGAAGACACCAATGGAAACATTTATAAATATTCTATAATTGAATTTTTAGTCTCATGGTATTTTTCATTTAATATAGTATTTAATGGATTTTACCCATAATGATTAAATCATATTGTGAAAGGTATGGATTGTAACGGTTCATGTGTCATATACATAATATCTAATAATTAATAATTTCCTTCATTGAGAATTTATTTATTATTATACATGATATTTTCACTATGATAAAATATGTGGATTAATTAGATTCTTAGTTTATTGATTAAATGAAATATGTGTTCAGTTATCTACCAAACTAGGATGATTATACTCATTGATTCAAGATATCTTCCATTGTGCTTAACCCTTACTGATCTATTGATCTCATCCCTTTCTAATGTTTTATTTTTCCTAAGGTTTCCAAGATGTTTATTATGATTTTTATGCAGGGTTTCTCTAAGGTAAATAATGGGGGTCCTAAATAAACTAGTTTTTGTATTTTATGTTTAAAATGTAATTTGAATTTCAAATATGTATCTAGTTTAACAATACAACTATAATAATTGGTATTTTGAGACGTGATTCCTTGTATAATATTCCAAGGTAATAAATTAAGGAACCAAATATATGCTATTAGGGTTTGATTCTTTATAGTTTGTATCATAGGAAGTTTATTAGAAACCTCAAGAACTAGATTTAGGAAAACATATATTATGGAAATGAACTCTTTTATAGAATTTGAAACATTCCCAAAAAACAATGTTTATGATTTAGAGACTAGGTATACCAAAATTTTCTATTTATGTCATTTTTTTCACTAGTTTTATATTATACATTATGTTTCATAATGTTATAATCTAGTATAGTGTAAGAAATTGTTTCAAAATAGTGTCTAGTTGAAAGAATTGAAATTGTATCAATGCACATAATCCAAAGAGTAAAATTGATCATTTATTTTATGGGTTTAAGATAATATTTAGAAGGGAACTAGTCTCCCATGCATTATCATAAATTTTGTTCATATTATCATGTGATAATAGCATGTAAAAATATATCTAAATGTATTAAAAATTATAAGGGAAGTAAGAAAAGAACATGATGATAGAGAAATGGGTTACTAAAGGGAAGAAAGGAAAGAAGGATTTTCTAACATTTGATACTTATGGAAGGAAACATCTTGGTACATGCTTAAATGTAAATGGGGATTATTTCATGTGTGGTGAAATAATCCCTCATTATCATGATTGTAAGTTTAAAAAATAATTTTTTAATGCGAAATGATTCCACTGTATGTATATGGGGAACTATGCAAATAAATTCCCTAAGTGTCAAGGGATTATACCAAAAAATAAAATCAATGGTATCATGTTAAAGATTATTTTAATGATATAACTAAAATTGAATGATTATTGTTTATGTGTATTTATATCTAAGAGATATTTTTTAATTAATATACTGTTGTACCATTTCTATAAGGATTTGGATGTATGTGATGAACAGTACTGGTAACCAAGAAAAGTTTTTATGTTGCAAGTGGATCTTTTTCAAAATACAGGATTTGTGGAAGATAGAATTAATGTATTATTGATGATTAAGATAATATTGATAAATAGATTTTTATAAGATGGTAATAGTGAAAAATAATTGGTTAGTGATTTCATGATTTATTTTATCATTACTGGGATTATTATATGTTTGGATTAAACGAATGCACTCAAGAACCCTAAATTTTATTTTTGAATTAATTATTGTTTTAAAGTGATCAAGGTATTTGTTTTGTGGAAATAAGGGATACATTATTTTTTTAGTTAATCTAATGTTGACTTCATTTTTTAAATGTAGTGACCTTACTTCTAAATGTTTGGACTGTGAATTTGGACAGATGTATTTTAGATGTGTCTTGAGGTCAGAATATATTGAGTTGAACATTTAAGATTTTTTGTTTGAGGTTAAAGTATAATTTATTATATTGGATACTACGGGAAAAAATTTCTGGTTTCTGTAAAACTTTAGGGGATAAAGGAATAACATATGGCCTATATGATTTCTTAAAAGCTCTTCAAGAATAAAAATTCATCTTGAATATCAATCTCTAGGTGTACGAAATGTAGTTAAATTAGATTGATGAAAAACCAAAGGATGGGTTTATTGTTATTATATGGAATGAAATAAAATATGTTTAATTTATTGAGTGGTTTATCTAGATATTAAACTAATCCCACAACTATAGAAAATAGATTTCGGGAAAAAATGTTATCCATTTACATTTCTTTATGAGAAATCAATGGTATTTTAACCCATAAAAATGTATGGTTTTGTGCAGGTTAACATTATAATGACCATGTTTGTTATCTCTCTCTATTAGAACTTGATAGTTATATTTCTATTGCATGTCCATGTTTTCCCTTATCACTTGTGTTATCCTAATCAAACACCTAATTTTGTGAAGACAATCACATTTTCATTTCCCCATTTTTAAGTGGACGTTTAATTAACCCTTTTTGTGATGTGGGTTTCCCACAAAATAATTTTCAAATATAAACCTATGATTTTCAAAGTGAAAATTTAAAATTGTGAGGATGTAATTTATTTAAGTGAGTGATAATTTAACACCCCATTATTGTATGGTATGTCTTTATTTTAATTTAGTCTCTTAAATATCTTACGTTGCACACAACATTCAACTTAAATGAACAATTAGATATTATTATTTGATCATTATAACATAGTCGTTAAATTGACCGGACCGAATAGTATTAGAAAAACTATAAAAATTATATATTATATATTCAATAAAATACTTTTACATTCATATAATATATTTTATAGGAATGAGATAAGAATAAATCCAATTTTAGGCATAAAAAGCTATATTTTAAAAACAAATTGTCTCCTTTTAATGGACTACTTATCTTAGAAAGAAATTTTGACACTTTTATAAATTTTATTTGAAAAAAAATATATTTTTAATATATAAATTTGAAAATTACCTTAGGTTGAAAGTTTTTTATTTTTATGAAAATATTGATTTTCCAGTGAATTTTTAAAAATATCGTTTTTAAAAAACTTATAATTTCATTATATTAAATAATATTTATGACTTGAATTTTATATCAATGTAACTTAAGAAATAATTATTAATAAATAATATAATCCACTTAATTTTAATCGTCCTTATACCTTATTTTTTTATATGTACATTTTTTGGATTAAGAAAGCATTGTTTCAAGAAAACTATTTTTTATTGTGTTTCAGAATACTAATATTAAATTTATTTATGAAACAAAGGAATTTTGAATTTTTAAAAAATTATGAAATATTTGGATGAATAAGATCTAAATTTATTAAATATGTTACTTTTATTTTTGGCCAATATGAATAGTGACCATGGTAATTTCTACTGCCACTATAGAGAGTAAATTAGGTAATTTATGTTAAAAAGGATATGATAAGGACTAAAACATAACACTAAAACTTTCCAAAATCTTATTATATGATAAAAAATTACCCATAATATATTATTTTTCTTTTATATGAACATTTATGACCATTTGAATGAGTTTATGATATTAATTATATTTTATTTAATGAAAAGTCAAAGATGTCACATTCATACATTTAGAAACTACAAAATTTATAATATAGTGATATCCAAAATATATATTCTATCATATTTATTCAATTAAAATATAAAATAATTATATTAATCATGGAAATATATTTTTAATTTTTAGGGAAGAAATAATTACTTAAATTAATAACACATTAAGGATGTAGTAATTATTCTATTAATGGAAATATCAAATAAATAATATTAAACATATTAGAAAAATATGAATTGATATAATTAATGTCATGATATCACATTCAATATGTCTTTTTCATATTATTTATATATTAAAAAATGATATTATCTTTATTTATACTTTTTTAAAGTCAAAGTACTAAATAGTTTATAAATTGGATTTTAGGAATATTTTATAATAAAAAATGTTTTATTAAATGATATAAAATTTCAAAAAATATTATATTTTGAATACTAATTAGTATATTTTTTAAAGTTCTATACATGATCCATTTATGGGTCATTTGGAATTTAACTATATTAACCCTCAAATATTAAAAAATACATGACGTCCATGTAAGTGTTAAAGGGGTTAAATAAGGGATAAAACAAAAGGATAAGTGTATAACCACAACCTTAACATATACAAAAGAATTACTGGATAAATAATATTAGACCCTCATCAACATAGGCTCTAATTAGAGTTTATTAATGGATAATGTTCTATGAAAATGACATACATTATTTAAATAAAAGGTAGTTGCAAAATGTCATGCTCTTTGTAATTAATATCTTTTATGTTTTCACATGGATTTAAAATAAAGATATAAAAAATAACAGACTATTTGGATCTTAACTAAATTATTTTCATTATATAAATTTATTTTTAATTTTTTGAATTATATAAGTAACTTAAATACTTATGCAATACTAATACAATATTTATTTAATTAATAGAAAAATAAAATAACTTATTTTAAAATTTTAATTTTGATATAATTTAATGATTTAATGTGTGAAATGAATTTTTTAGATATATATGACATATTATAGTGGTTTTAAATAATTATATTATAATTTCCCATTTTTATTGATGTATTAGAAGTCAAAGAAAATGAATAGTGTCAAAATTGACATTAATGATAATTAATCAAGAGAATATTTTATTACATTGTTTAAAATTTATTAAAATATTATCTGTGTCCATGTGAGTGTAATATTTTAAAAAAATATCAATTTTTTATTTATGAGTCATTTTTTCATTTATAGTAACTTTATTAAACCCTTCTGGTTAAGATAATGGTTACCGTAGTTAATGTAAAAAATTTCAAACTAAGGGTTTAACCAAAATGAGAAGGATTAACATGAAACCAAAATATGCCTAAATTATATTTTTTTAGGATATTAAAACCCTATATTATCTTATATTATAATACCTTTCCATTTTTAGGATTTTTTTATTGTAAATTAATTATTATAATTTATTATTTTGAGAAATTCCAAAAGTTTCCCTTGCCTCAATTATAAAAGGGAACCTCATTACTCACTTATTAACATCACTTTGAGCCTTATATATTAACCAATTCCTACCCATTTATCTTAACTAGATACTTATACATATTTTTGTTGTCCTGGTCTTCCAAAAATACTGACCCTGTAGTTTATAAGAAGAGATCTAAAGGTAGTCTTCTGAAGAAGAAGTAATCATCTTTACCGACACTTTGAAGTTTATTTATTCTTCAACTTCCACTTTATGTGTTGTTTCCTTGATAAAATAAAAAAATTGTATCATATATATGATGATATTATTATTATAAAACAACTGTATTATACTATTTATCCATCCTATAAAAAATTAAAGCATTGTACATACGTACATACGACTTACCATCTCCATATAATGGTGTAATTAGGTTTTCATAAACATTTCAATCAGATGGTTATAAAGATGAAAATAATCAATATATAGGATATTTATGACACAAAAATGACTCTATAATGATTAATTACTATTCAAATTTCTTTTATTTGATCTGTTGAAATATGGAAATAGTGTTCAAGCGTACGTACGACCTACCATATCCATGAATAGTGTTGTTCATTTTTCCATCTCTCAATTTTAAGGATTAATATAAATAAATATATATTGAATATATATGATATTAATATCTTGATTTAAATTATAGATATTATGGAACCATGGCCAAAGTACAATGACTGAGACATTCGAATCAAAACTTACGGGAAAACGAAGCTTTTATCATCCTGTAATAGTAATTTTACAAAGGTTTATTTTAAATGGGTGATAAAAGGGTATACGTAAATGATATATTATATGATCTATATGAGAATTGTTCTTGAATATATTTATAATAAATCCATAATTATTATATAGTAGTTCCAAATATGTATGAAGGAAATCAGACCTAAGGTATGGTTTTTTCATCTCACTTTTATTTCTGTAAGAGATATACCTTATCCACCACTTATTTATTTTATGTTGTATATTATTCATTTGATATATCACATCATTAATATATTTATCATCATGGTATTTTATATTTCATTTTAATATTCTTAATTTTATAGGGCATATAATTTTACTTATTTCAAAGTGGTAAGGGATTTCTGGACTCAATTTTGATTCATTTGGTTAAAACTTATATATTATTGATTATGTCATGTAAAAATTATGTGTGGAAAAAAAATATTACATTATTTTTTATTCACAAATATTTTAAATAAATTTATAGTTAATACAAATAAATAATTTATTTTATTAACTGAGTAAATAATTTTAAATATGTATCAATTACTCAATAGAGATATTTGATGATAAGCCACATTGTTTATTAATTAAATCAATTATTCAATATATTAGGAATGATTTGGATTGAAAGGCATGGGTGTATCCTGAATATAGATAGACCCCCAATGAATTAGTAGTCTCATGAGATGAATCTGTTAAGATTATATTAAAAGGGTTTACCCATCACGATTAAACCTTAATGTGGAAGGTCTTGATAGTAGTGGTTCATGTTCCCGATACATGGCATCCAATAATCAATCATTTTCTTCATTCAGATTTTTTTTATTATTATCTACGAGAGTTTCACAATGATAAAATCTGTAGATTTATTACATTTCTAGTTTAGTAATAAAATGGAATGTGTGTTCAGTTATCTACCTTTCCTAGTATATTATTCTCATTTAATCATGACTGCTTCAACTGTGCTTAGCCCTTACCAAGAACTCAAGATCATCCCTTTACTACATTTTATTTTTTCCCAGGTTTCTGATATGTTTATTATGATTTATATACAATGTCACACTAAGATGCATAATTTTGTTCCCAAAGAAAATACTTTTGTATTTTATTTTTAAAATTTATTTTAAATTTTAAATATGTATCTAGTTTTTCAATACTACTAAACTTTTCAGTCCTTTGAGATATGATTCCTTGTATAATATACCTATTTAAAAATAAAATTCACTGAGTCTAGTCTACAAGGGTCCATATCATTTTATTATAAAATAATGAGTTTCTAAAGAAGAAGTTTGTGAATGTATTTATAAATTTTTCTACTCAAAACTAGTTTAAATGTTGAAAATACGTCTATGGAAGATGTGAGAGACTTGGAAATTCTTTTTAGAGGTTCATGAGAAATATCCTTAGATAGATTTTCTATAAATAATAGGGTAAATAATTTGAGAATAAAGACAATGAAGATAAATCATTCATAGTAAAAGTGTTACTAAAACAAATCAAGGAAGACCATGGATCTTTTACAGTAGATTTTATTCCCATATGTTCAATGACACTAAAATATTAAAAGATATTGAAAAACATAAAGGTGGGTCTGTAAAATTTTAGAATGAATGTTCTGTAAGGATTAAAGTTATAAGACCTATTGAAATTGAGTATAAAAGTCTCAAATGAAAATATTTTTTGTTTAAGGGGGAGAACAAACTAATAATTTTTATACAATTGTGATGTGAGGGAAACAAAGTCATATTTAAGTATAGATCTTGTGTCATTAGAGATTAAGAAGATGCCATACGTAGTGTGAGAGGTGAAAAAAAGTGGCAACATGTTTCAAATTAGTGACCCATACAATTATTTCTATATGAGTTCCATAGATAGGAATTGTTTGTGGTATAAAATAATTACCATCATGTATTGAAAAATATGGTAAGTATTTCCAATCATGAGTTGGTAACTTTCTTTCCCAAGATATAAAGGGACAAAGAATTAGTATGTGGAACATGCATTAAAGGGAATATAATTTAAGGGAGACACAGGAAAGTGTAAATTAATTCCATTAGACCATTATGGATCATATATTATGATGTGTATAATCCCATAAGGAACAAATGAGCCAAAGTTAATCTCTAATTCATTACATTTATTGATTACTACACCTAGATGACTAGTGTTCTCTTTATAAATCACAAATTTGTGTCCATACAGATGTATAAAATTTTTATAAGAACATTTAATAAGTAACATGTTTTCTATGTCAATAAAGAGAGGTATTATAATATAAATGAGTATACATCACATTATATTGAAAAAATATCTAAAAAATCCTAGAATTAAACATCAATAGAGTATAATATACACTCTACAATAGAATCGTGTGGCTGAAAGAAGTAACATGGTAATTTTGTGTATGGGAAGATTTATTCTTGATAAAAACAAAATCTAATTTTTATTTTAGAGGGAATATCTGCATACTACTATGAATATTTAGAATAGATGTTTTATAATACCTGAAACACATATGTCCCCATAAGAGATATGGCACCACAATAAAATAAAAGCAAAATACTTCAAAATATTTTGAATCCATTACTACATGAAAATAAAAGATGAAAATATGGGTACGTTTAAATAAGGGGTTAAATAAGGGACCTTTGTTGGATATATTTTAAATGGTATTGGGTAAATTTATAGAATAGAAAATTAAAAAAAGCAGGAAGTGTGATAAGATGTATAAATAATTAAAATAAACACAAATAATATGAGTTTATTAAGGTTGATGGAGTTGGAAACTTGTATATTCCAAGAAACAAATTGTGGAACTAGTAAAGAATGAGTAGGATATGGTTGATGTTGACTCATATGTGACTAGTGATGAAGAAGATACAAAAAATATAGGTAATATGTACAAAAGGATGAATAAATACATTGTTTATGATAATATTATTGGTTAATAATGTGAGCCTATTCAACCAAAATCTATCTTTGACTTCATTGATCAAAAAGAGTGGATAATTACCATGAATAAAGACCTCAATCAAATAGAGAATAACTCCACTTGGGAGTTGGTGACAAAACCCTAGAATAAAAACATAAGTACAACCATGTGGGTTTTTAGAAAAAAAATATAATTGAGAAAGGTTAATAAATAATAAATAAAGAAAGTGTGGTTTACAATGGGTATTCTCCATTTTAAATAGTTAAATTTGAAGAAATATTTTCAACAATGGAAAAGAGTTAGACCCTTTGGATATTCTTAGTAGTGACAATACATAAATTTTATAAGATTTACCAAATTGATGTGAAATATGACTTCACTGATATTAAACTAAAGAGTAAGTATTCATTTAGAAACATGAAGGTTTTATTATTATAAAATATGGAATCATTTTATGCCAACTTAAGAAGGATCTGTAAGGATTAAGGTAGGCCTCAAGAGCCTTGTATTCCAAGATATATAGGTGATTCATAGGAATGGACATTTCTAAGGTAAATTTTGATAGTAATCTATATATAAAGGTGTTATACCTCAAGACCCTTATCATAATAGTATATGTAGATTACCTCATTTTTAGAGGTGGAAAAGATAATCTTAGTAAAGAGTTCACTAAGGATATTATGGGACATTTTGAAATTTAAATGATGGGTGAGATGTCTTACTATCTAGGGTCAAAAATAATATCAAGATATGATATTATTATCAATATCATTAAATAAAATATAGGGAATTATTTAATTAGTTTGGAATGGAAGAAATTAATGATATGTCCACTCCTATGGTTATTGAAACCAAATAGAAATAAAGATAAGGATGACCCATGTGTAAATCAAAGAGACTATAGAAAAAATATTAATATCATTCTCTACCATATAACCTATAGAACTAACATTTTTTTATATAAAATTGTGTGTTATATTTTAGATTGATCCCAAAGAGTCCCATATATTGGTATCCAAGAGAATCCTCAAATAAATAAAAAATAAATTGGGTTCCAACATGATGTAGAGATCCTGATTAAAATTCACCTTATAAGTTTTTATAGATACTGATTGGGTGAGATACTATGTTGAAAGGAAGTCCACTTTAGGATTAAAATATTTTATTTTTTGGAGTTATGTGGAATGAAATAACTAGAAGCCATGTTTAAGATACTTGAGCTAACTTTAGTTGAGTACATTACTACAACATGGGACTATAAATAGATGTTTTGGATATATCTCCATCTCACTGATTTGGAGTCTATAATTAAAATAAAACTATATATTTAATATAATAATAATTGTTCTATAGACAATTATAATAATATAGTTTAGCACTTGAAGTTTAAACACATTGATCATTGGAATCATTTTATCAAAGATAAAGTGGAAAACTATGAGGTGAATCTTGATTATGATGTGTGTTAAGGAACAATTGTTGGGAATTTTTACAAAATCCTTTCTAAAGGAGTGGTTCATTGATTTAAATTTGTATCATCCTATTCAACCCCCTATCTGAACTAATTTAATATGGAAAGAATTATGCCAAAATAATTTAGGTTGTGTTAAAAAAGGGTAAGGAATAGTGACCCAACAATTGATCATAGGGGAATATATTAGAATTGAGAAAAGGATGTGTGAACTCTAGAATAGTTCATTTAAGTCACTTAGACATGCTTTCTTTTCACTGAGGGATAAAATTATCTTAAAAATTTACTTTATCAAGTATTAAAATTCAAGACAATTTTCATTTGATAATTAATGTGATTTTATGTTTCTCATATCATTTTTTAAATTCTGAAATTGATTTGAGTTATTCTTAAAAAATTGAATGAGGTTTCCAAAAAATATAAAAGGGGGATATTTAATTTCCCTTAGACTTGTTTAAGATTTGAATTTTTCATCAATATATACTTAAGAACAATTATAGTATATAAAATTTTATTTAAGGTTCAAAGTTTTTAACAATGTTTTGAGAATATCTGAGGTAAATTCAAGAGGTTCTATGAGTGTTTCAAAACAATTTAGAATTATTTTTAAAGATAAAATATTATCATAGTCATTTATGTGTATACATGCTTTTGGATTTGTGTAAGTGACATTGAAAAGATATACATGTGTCAATCCCACTTGTTTTTGTGTGATATAAACCCATGTTGGTATGACTGAGAGTCATCATATGTGTGGTTCTCATCAAACATTGAAATATGAAAAAGTAATAAAAGTGTATAGTTCTTAGAAGTCAGCATAGGTGTTACCATTTATAGAGTATTTTTCATCAAATATCAATGTAAATCTGATCTACAATCAATACGTTTCATATTATACTTACTAAAAAATATTAAAATCTACTTGATGTAGTATTTAGAGAAAACAAAATTAGGTTATGCTCAAGCAACTCCTTAGTGACTAAAATATCACAACTAAGTTATGATTCAAGAAGTATCATAAATGAGTGATACTCATCTACATATGAACATTTTAAAAAATGAGATCAATTAGATGAGATGAAATCAAGAAGATGGGTATTTTTATTTCTTCATGAATAATACATATGTAAGTGCGATGGATCTTTTATTCTCTACAATTCCCAACACAAATTTCTTATCAAGAAGTGATTATTATGAGATAATTTATTTATATAAGTATTAAAATTGGTTTTAACACAAAGAATATCATCATACTGTAAGATGATGAGATATTTAATGCAGTTGTGTTGTGAGTATTTCATTCACACAGTAAGCTTTTACGACAAAATAGAATTGGTGAAAACTAAAATTCTTGCTCATGGTGCAAATAGGATGAAGATGAATAGATATAGAGACTGATATAATTGATATCAAAGGATCGTAAGAAGATAATTTTTGAATCTCGAATATGATATGATATATTTAACTTTAAATAAATTTAATTTATTTGATTACTTGTGATACCCACAACCCATTTCCTAAATGAATCATAATATAGTATATATTTATATCCTAGCCATTAAATTGCTGGGGTAAATATAAATAATTTTTATAAATAATTATCTATAAATATTTTAGATAAATAAAATATATTGATTAATAAGAACCTAATTTCTAGTTAATTCATTAAATGGTTTAAAAATACATTTTCCCACAAAAATGATTTTTATTATTTTCTGAGAAAATATTATAATTTATTTTTTCAGACATAGAAAATTGATTTGAAAATATAAAAATAATTGATAAATTTATAATTTAATAATTATCTTATATTTATGTATTCACAATATTTTGAAATATTTTTTTCTGATGAATAGTGAAAATATTGAATTTTATTGAAATTTGTCGTTTCATTTAAATAATTTACAAAGATAATTTTTTTAAATGGTTCTAAAGGTAAAATTAATTAATTTAAACTACTAATAATTGAATTAATTTTTTTGAAATTAATTTTATGTGAAATTTTTGTATAAATACTTTAATACTTGAGAAAAAAATACAGAGAACTACTTTTTGTCACATTTTAGGGGTTTAATTTTAAATTAAAATCTAAAAATTTTATAAATGGATCATAAATCATGGTTTGAATATTTTGAATTAGGAGGATCAAATTTTGTGAATACAACATTTTGAATACTAAACATAGTAAGTATTTTCCACCTTATTAAGGGTAAAATGGGTAAAATAGGGTTTAAATTGTAGGATAATGCTTTAAAGTTTCTCTAACACATTAATTTATCCTATTAGATGAATTTATTTCGACCATTATCATCCAATTTTCTAAAATTTGGTCACTTGGTTCCATTTTTCTTTGATTATGTCCTTTATATTATTTTAAGAAAAGGGTAAATATAAAATGTCACTCTCTTGACTCTAATAGCGCTAATTCTTTTATAAAAGAATAGAAAGATGCTATGTTTTTTTATAAATGTTCATTTGGAAGATAAATTAATTTTTTATCAGAGTAATTTATTTTCAATTATCAGTGATTGAACAATTACCATAAATTCTTATACAATGATAAAATTCTATTTACAAAATTAATAGAAAAATGAAATAAATTATTTTAAAAATATAAAAATAAATAATATTTTAATTATTTATTTTGTCCCCCAAATTTTTTTATAAATATAACATATTATGGATGTTTGAATATTTTATATTCAAATTTTATTATAGTTTTACTGAAATTAAAGTCAACGTAAATCAATAGTTCTAAAAATGATATTAATGATATTTTATAATAAACAATATTTTTTAATTATTTTAAATTCAAATAAATCATTTATTTAGAGAGATGAATGTTATACTTTTTAAAATAATAATCATAGTTTATTTATGGGTATATTTTACTTTTCGGGTAACATTCATAACCCTTAAAGAGTATAAAACTTTGATATTGTGATAATTTTAAAAGGTGTTAAAACAAAGTAATAAGAGTGAAAAAATATATTAAACATGTATAAATATTATTTTATAATATTATTTTTTCTTATAATCATCCTATCTTGAATAGTATCAATTTTTGGGACATTGATTTATATTAATTTAATACTTTATGTTATTCCATGAGTGCCCCTCTCCCCACCTATAAAAGTGAACCTCTTTTCTTATCTTAATAACACATTTTAAGCCGTATATATCATACAATATCTATTATAATACCTTCCTAGATTCCTTCCCCAGTTCCTAGATCATATGATATTTCCAAATGACCATCCTTTCAAGGATTAAGTTATAATACAAAAAATGTTTTTGAACGAAGAGGTATAAATCTTAACAAAGTACATTCAATTTTATTTCTTATTACACCTCATCTAAAATTTATTGTATGCATTATAAATAATTATTCTAGAATATCCAATATAATTAATTGTTGTTATTATTTTTTAACACCCATTGTCCACCTTCTTTCTATCATATAGAAAGAGAAAATATCACTCATTTTTACGTATGGCATACCATCTACATGTGGAGATGTATTTCATTATTCAACACCACTTTACTTTAATGGTTATAAGTATAAATATATATGTTATTTATGATATTATCAATATTTTAAGGGTGATTTTTATATCTTTCTTTCTTCTCATTTTTTGAAAAATGAAAAAGTTGTTCATGTAAACGTATGACATATTGTCTCCATGAAAAGTGTAATTATTTTTAATATATAAACATCTTATGGATGAATATATATATATAATTAATATATATTATATTTATATCATAGTTAAAATTCTATATATTATGGAACCATAATCAAAGTACAAGTATTTGCACTAAAGAACCAAAACTTCAATGAAAAATGAAACAGTTAACACCTGGGAACATCAATTTTATGTAATTATTAACAAATTGGTGTTAAAATGTTATAGGTGGGTAATATATGATATTATAAGTATTTAAATTATCTTGGTATAGAATTATAATATATTTAAATTTAATATACAGTAGTTTATAGTGCATTCGAAGAATGTGAAACTTGTGGTAAGGTATTTGTTTTTCAATCTCATTGTCTATTGAGATTGTTTATGATTACGTTTCTGATGATGAAATTTCGTAACATAAATCTCAATAATATCATGAATTTTATTATACTTTTTTTATTTCTATATATTTAATATTTTATTTTAATTTTCCTCTATTTAAGTACTCAATATACTGAAAAAAATATTTTTTAGGAAAACATACATTATTTCTCCCTTTGGCCAAAAATCCATTTTATTCGATATCCATGTTTTCATGAAATTATTTCAATAATATAATTAAATCCTTATATTATTGTTTAAATTAATTTTTACTCATGATTGAATTTTTAAAAATCTTTTAAAAAGAATCTTCTTATCATTTTTTGAATGGGGTACTTTTCACTTTTTACCAAAAATGTGAATGGAATAATTATTTTAACATACATGAAATGAACAGAATTTACCACCGTCATAACCAATCAATATTTTGAAGAATACTATTCATGTTTCCATGGTTATATTCAAAAAAATATTTAATATTTTCGACTCTTTTTAGATTTTAAATAAATGTTTTTGATATGAAAATGGTATTTTCCTCAGGAAATATTCTAGAGACCTTTTGTAGTATTTTTTTCATCTAAGATGGAAAATATTAATTTTAATAATTATTTATGAAGTATATTATCCATTATTACCATCTGTACTCTTTATATTGATAGTTTATGATTATGGTGATAAGATGTTAATGAAACCTATTTATTTTAGATGGGTTTTGTTATGATGAAATGTTAAAATGTTTATGAAACCTTTTTAGTTAGCATGGGTTATTATATATTTACTATTTTATAATCCTTTGGAACAAATTTGTATGATTTTCATTATTTGATATTTTTTCCCAAAATTTTATAGCCCTCAAATGAATTGGGTAAATATGGACATCTCATGAGATTATAAGGACTAGAATAGGGTGTGAACCCTGTTCTGTATGTTATATTTTCTAATAGTATAGTCTTAGGAGTGAACCTTGACTAAGAATATAATGGATTGTGGAGTGAACCCAATCAAATATGATAGTTTTGGATGTGATACTTTACTAAATAATTTTTTTATTCTTATGTGTTTTCCAAAAACTTAAGTCTTATGCTAATGTTATTCTTTAATGGCTCATATTATTTTATTCCTCTATGATTTATGTCTTATAAACTGTCAATATTTATTATATGATTCAGAGTTATGATATAAGATAAGATAGGTATAAAGTTAAAATGTTATTCTCATATTCTCATACCCTTATGTTCATGTTATGCTTATTGAACCATTTATATCACCCTTTTTTACTGTTACTGATAATATGAGATCACCCCTACTTATGTTTCCATTCCCCGTGATATAAATATTGATTTTAGGTATGATATGTTTAAGATGGGTTCCAATTGTGAATAACTAAGCCGGAGATGATATGTATATCTTACAAAAAAGTGGTTTATGTATCCATTTTTCCAAAGACACTAGACCTATATGATTATGGAATGGATTTTAATGATAGGTATTTAATATTAATATTAAAAATGTAATATTTTTGTTTGAAAAGTGTGGGTTACAAAAGTTGGATTTTGAGAAAGGTTTAGTTACCTTTGTAAAATAGGATGATAAATCTTTAATGAGAACCATAGGGATATGTTTATGTATAATATAACATCCTCACATTTTGGTAAGGTATATGTTATATAGTCTTCTGATATGATTATAACTGAAACTATGATTATTGGTTTTAATGAATGGATGGAACCCAAAGGAACCATTTACTGCAAAATTTTATAGGAAATTCAATGATTTTCTTCTTGATAAACCACATGTTTTGGATTTTTGAATAAAAAATATTTTTTCTATTCTTATGAATCTTCCTCAAGATATGAATCATGCTTAGATTCCAAATGAGAAAATGAAGGAACAAACTTCTATTGAGTCCTTCATAAGGAAACATAAACCTTATTTTAGTGGGTCTAATGATCAACTAGTTGTTGGGAAATTGATCAGTAGTAATAAAAATATATATTCCATTATCCAGTTCTTGGAGAATGAACAAATTATTTTGTATCCTTATCATTTAGAAAGAAAATACAATCAATAGTACACTATTATAAATAAAATGATAAAATAAGTATAAACATACTCTAGGTAGTGGGATGAGTTTAAGATATTATTTTTCAATATAAACTTTCCCTGCATTCTTCATATAAAAATGTAGAATGAATTCCATGAGCTTAAGAATAAAGATGATGAATCCATTAGTACCTGTGATGAAACTTTTATAAGACTCGTGAGTTATTCGTCCATTATTTTCACCCACCCTAAAATTATGATGTTTTTCTTCATTAGTGGATTAAATCCAAGTCTCTGAAAGGTGTTAGATATAAGGGACATAATTAGCTACAAATAAATCATTCGAAGTGTTATATAGGTGGAAATAGATATTTGTGTTGCACATTACATAGAGATCCAAGATTGACATACATGGACATTACATTACTTTTGCAGAATAATTAATACATAACAAAAACAGACACCCAAGGACCGTAATAGTTTAGTGTCATTGGAATTTTGGAACTTAATCTTCTAATCATGGTGAAAGATATTCAACATCTCCCATAAAGATCTTCCCCTTTTTTTCTTACCTAAAACCTCTCTATATATCCTAGGGAAAAGAAAACATAAAAAGGTTGAGGCCAAATGCTCAGTAAGGGTAAACATGGAGAATATAAAGCAATCCATGAACATTTGAATGTAAAAACATGAACATAAAAAATCAAAATCATGAGTAATGACATAAATCTTGGAAGTACATAAGGCATAGATCACAAAGAAACATTAATCATAATAAAATAGCATGCTAATAAAACATGTAATTGTGGAAAACAATTAAGCACATTATATTATTTCCATAGTACCCAAGGCATTGCTTCTAAGACCATCATAGTGGACAAATTCCATTACTGAACAGGGTTTACATACAAGTCCAGCCCTGTATTATTGAACCATATTTACTTGTCGTTCCAGACATGTTTATCTCAAGAGATATAAATCTTTACCCAATGCATTAGAGAGAGAAATAGGTCCCACCCATCTCATAATTAAATCATTCTTACGTGTGCCACAAAATAAACATAAATCATTCATCATAACCCATTGAATAAAATGGGTTTCATAAACAACATCCCATCATAACATAATCCATATAAAACAATGGATATCATTTAATCATAAAAAAAATGAAACCATGTAAATAATATGAAAATTATACTTGAAACATAACCATATTAAATAATGTAACATTAAATGGAAAATAGTTTTGAATAAACACTTGAAATGAATTCTTGAAGAAAATATCCATTCTTCTTCAAAATCATTTTCTTTTCTCCAAATGCCGTTAAATTTTAAAAGAAATGAATTTTATTGAAAATAATCATGAAATCTTTTAGATGAAACTTCATGGAAATAAGTCGTTATAAAACTGTAAAAATCTATTCATGTTGTATAAGTTAAAAAACATTTTCCTTATACTTTTGCTGGAAAAGTCAAAAAATACCTCGTATAGTAAACAAAAGAAAGATCCCTTCCATACCATTTGGTAAAAGTAAAAAAAGGGTGAAAACAACTTTAAACATACATGGAATAATAGTAAAAATTTTATGAAAACATTTTGAGAAAACATGGACATGGATGATAAACATAACCCTAGTAAATACTTATGAATAAACAATCTCAGATAATAACGAGACTGAAATAATTATCCCTTACCTTAGGTCCCATTTCTTCCATTTGTGTCCTAACATCATGTATAATGATTTAAATAATGTAATTGACTTATTAAATAATCATAGTAATTTTTATGATATTATATATGATTCACTTATGACTTTATATTACCTGTTCATTTGCTAATTCCATGTTGAAGCAACGTTTTGGGTAATAATCGTTTCATTTATCATATGTGTTTGGACTTTTTGTTTTTGATATTATTACTTATATCTTGATTTACTTACTTCCAAAATGTAAAACAATATTTATATATCATATATATATTCAGTATATATATATATAATAGAAAAATAAATGAAATGAAATGCACCATTCATGGAGACGGTAGGCCATACGTACGCATGAATGGTGTTTTTTTTCCTTATTAAATTGAATGGAAGTAAATTTATAACATATAAATAAATCTATTATCATTATTATGTCATATATTTCATGATTATTTATTATATATACTTTATAATCATTCTGTAATGGTTAACATGGAGAATGAATCTAATTGCATCGTGGAGACGGTAATATATACGTACGCACGAGCGATGATATCATTCCCATAATTATTGAATGGAATTGGAGTGGAATATATAATATATTATAATTATTATCATTTTATAATAATCATATAGTTATTATTTCCACCATTATACCCATCCAAGTAAAGTGGTGGTGGAAAAACAGATTACACCACAGCGTGGAGACGATATTCCGTACGTACGCATGCGCAGTGATTTTGTTTTTTGTAGGACGAATAGATGGTGAAATAGGGGTTTTTCACATTTATAACAACACATCATTATATTAGTGATACTGATGTTATTACTTTATAAAGAAACAACTAAATAAGAGGAAGTATAAGAAGAAATAAATTTGAAAGAATTGGTAGAAAATATTACCTCTTCCTCGAAGTGCCTCCTTTAAACTTACACTTATGGCACTAGAGTTGGTATTATGAGAAAAATAGCACTAATTTAATGTAACTAGAGAGGTTTAGAAGAGGTATTTTCATGGTTTATCTGAGATTGAAGGCTCAAAATTGAGTGAAGAGTAGAGGGAAGGAGGTGCCCTTATATAGGAGAGGAGAGGGGCACTTTTGGAATCCTCAAAAATGTTAATTTATAATAAACTCAAACCCCACATAAAAACGTCAAAAGTGACTCAAATTCGAATATGAGATATTATACGGTTTTAATCTCCTCAACCAATTAAATTTAGACATGTTTTGATTTTATTTTAAACCTTATCATTTTGATTTATCCTTATTTAATCAATTTAATTTTATTTGTGGTAATAATGTTATAAATTTAAAATGGATATAAATACTTACTTATATGTTTTTAATTGTAAATAATTTGATACTTTATGTCATGTTAGACCTTATAATTTTTAATTTTTAATTTTTAAATATTTTTGTGATTTTTAAATAATTTAATAATATGTTATTTTCATAAAATATCAATAGTTTCAATTTTGAGACAATTCATTTATTGAATTTAAATAAAATCCACACAGAATTTATTTTCAAAAAAAACTATTTAATAGATTTATAACGATTAATATTCATCTATAAAATTCATGGATATCAATAATTAGTTCATATAATATTTATTTTAATACTTTTAATATCATTTATTTGATATTTCTCTTAATAAAATAATTACTACAACATTTTTGTATAATTATTTAAGATACATATTTGTTGCATAAAAATTAAAAATAAAATACTAGGATTAATATAAATCTAATAGATTTAATAATAATACATTTAATATAATTTATCATCTTAAAATCACAACATTTAAATTGTTATATTCATTAATTTATGAAGGTGACAACTTTGACATCATTTAAAATAAAATAATATAAATGTCCTAATCTATTTTATAAGGCTTAAAATGGTCCACAAGTCTACCCTTGTATTATTAGGGTATATATATACTCTACCAATAAGTTTTTGTCAAGTTTCTGGTCTATTTGATGTGTATTAGTATTTTTTTAAAAAAATATTATTGATTTTTCACTAAATAAATAATTTCTGCATCATTAATGTATAATCTATTAAAGGAAATTATATATTCCTTAAAAATAACAAATAAATTACCATGATGAAGAAAAAAATTCTATATTTCAAATTATAATTTATAATCAAATTTATATTCTGTATAACCTTATATTAAAAATATTTTAATTATTAAAGTTTGAGTGAGACATATTTCGCTTTCTTTAAATAAAAATAAATTAAAGGTCTTAATCACATCCAAGTGGGTTCAAAAAGATACCATTTATATCCTAGTATATTTTAGGAATAAATATAATCATCTAATTATATTAATACAAGTTTGAGGGTAATTTTATAATATTATGTTTACCCTTAATTACCTGATTTACCTTTACCTGTATTAAATAAAATTTACCATAGTTACTATTCATAATGCCTAAAAATGAAAATTATCCCATTAACATAATTTGGAACTAATGATTCCAAATATAGAATCCATTTTTCTAAATTCAAAACACAGAAGATACAGTAATTAATTTAAAATTAATCTTGTTGTCGAAAAAAATGGTTTTTTGTTTAAAACATTGCAAAAGATTGGTCTGTTTTTACCTATGAATTCAATGTAAAATTAATGATAATGACTTCCATTATAATAAATGGTAAAAATATATTCTATTTATACTTTAAACCCGTTTAAAATTATAATTTAACAATATAAATTATCTTGATGAAAAAAGTTGTTTTTAATTAAAATTTAGCGCATTTTAACTATTCATAAAAATATGAAGGTTATCAGAATAATGTCAAAATTTTATCCAATCTAAATTTTTATATCCTGATTCAAAATAATAAGTTTACTTTTTCAAATTTAACTTATAAAATTGTCAAAAATTAGATTTAAAATGGGTTCTTTTCAAAAGGTGACAAAACTACATTTTTTGAAAAATACTTCTCTTATCCGAAAAATTAATTTTGTTCTCATACCATGTTATAGAATATGTGTAAGATAAATAATAATGTTATAAAATTCAAAATTTGGTTAATAATATTCATAACGGCTAGTTCATAATAATATTATAACAATATATCATTGTTTAGTGAAACTCAATATTGCATACAACACACGCTATTGAGGAAGGTTGCTCTTGCGTGCAACACAAGCCAAGAATAGTGTATGTGTATACTACAAGATAATACGGTGTTGCATATAGTGCAAGTTAATATTAATGTATCATATAACACAAGACATTAATATAATTAAAAAGAATCTTTCTCATAAAACTTTGGGGTTTTACATTCTACCCGCTTTAAAATGAATTTCGCCCTCGAAATTTGTTGGGGTTATAAATGGTTATTACTTGAAAGTTTCTTTCATAGAAACCCACATCATAAAAAGGAATACTAAAAATTAATTTTAAAAATTAATGTATTAAATGTAATGGTTACCCAAATTAACTCATCATTGGGTTTCCACATAGGAGAACATAGGTGAAAATATGGATATGGAAGAGAAATCTAACCATCATGTTCTGATGGAGAGTGGTAGAGAACATGGATATGAAAAAGCCAATAATAACAAAGCCATAAATTTTTGATGATCTAAGGTACCATATGATTCATCATATATGAGGGTACTAGCACAACATTTTTGGTTTTCAAGATCATTTCCCTAAAGTTGATGAGTTTTTGCATAAGGAGAAATACTTACTTGATTTCAATGTAATATCATTGTTGTTCATTCCATGAACAGTATCAACTTCATCTATTATTTAAAGAAATAAAGTTGAATTTTTCATTCATGAAGTGTTATATGATCATGAGATAGAATGATTGGTTATTCCATCTGTCTCAAACAAAAGGTTATCACAATTTATTAAATATACATAAGTCCATCTATGGTGAGATTAACCATATATGATTAAAAAATGGATGTATACTTCATCTATCATACCTCTTAATAAAATAAAACTAATTTCTACTAACCTGGAACTTCATATTGGATAGTGGTAGGCAATAAAGACCTGTCGCACTTCGGTTATGGGTTTGATTCCCACAACCTTGTCTGACGTGACGAGTTGTCTCCCTTCCTACAGGTTTCCCTTTTTCTAAAACTACACCATTATAACATTCCAAAAATAATATCGAAAAACTTTCTAGCCTAAAACAATACTATCTGATGTCCAACTTAATCCATTCCAACCTTTAGGCTTATTCGAAATACTTCTGGCCAAACTCAATGTATAAAGATAACGATTACTAGAAAGGTCATATAACAAGCATGTGTATACCATCATTTATCCCCCATATATCATAACATAAATCTTTTTGGTCACATTCGAAACATGTGAATACCTTAATCATGTATTATTGGAAAATGAATTACCATATAACCTTAGTGAAAACATGAATGCTATCAAAATTTAACTCTTTCCACATACTAAAATCCCAAAAATTCTATATACTCAAATCATGATATCACTTTGTACTTATATCATTCATGAGATCATCAATAATATCCAACATATTATTTTATCTTTATCCCTTCATTATGCACATATCATCTACTTTCCAAAAATATTTCAATCACTTTTCATTATTATCGGTACCATATTCTTATAGAAAACCACAATGGAACAATACATAGATATTTCAATATACCATAAAAGTACCTCAACAACATTATTCTTGAATTACAATACATAAGCCCTTAAATACATCCTCTTCAATGATTGGCATGGAATAGGACCTTCATAGATTTAGAAGTAACCTATTAGGTTAGGGTATTTAGTTGGGTAATGTCCATGTTCTCCACAGATAATACATTGAACTCCATAATAGTCTGTCACTTTATGCCCCTTTTCCCCACACAGTAGATATCTTCCCCTCCCTTTGAGGTATTCCTCAAGGTTATTCTTCCCTTATTCTTGATATGTAGAAATCTTAATCTTCCTTACTCTATTTTCCTCCACCATTCAAACATGCATAAAATTCAATCTTCATCTTTTTTGATGACTTAGGAATACAACTAAAGGTCACCTTATTAATCATATATCGTGATGACTGATTCAGTATAATCACAATATCTTTCTCTCCATGAATTACACAATTTTGTTGATCATAGTCACCAATTTGACCATTGGAATCAATTTTAACTGAATTCCTTCTCATTCCCTCCATTGAATAAAACAAGAAACCATAGTGTAAGAAACAGTTAAAATAATGAGGAACCACATAATCATAAAAAGTCACTTATGGGGTGTCTAAATTATCAAAAAATATTTAATCCATGACACCTTAGTTTCACCCTATCTTAATTGTGATCATCAACATAATTCTAGGATTATAACCTATATTTATTCTAAACCTTAGGGATATCCATAGACATACCTTAGAAATATCTCTAGAGATCTCACTAAAGTTTTCACATCCTAGTTTCCAAAGGATAACTAAACCTTTTCTCTGGTAGAAACTATAGATACCCAAGCTTGACATACATGGAAATTACATTAATTTTGTGTAATACTTAATAAATAACAAAAATAAACACCCAAGGACCCTAATATTTTAGTGTCTTTGGAAACTCAGAACATAATATTATAATTATGGTGAAAGATATTCAACATCTCCCATAAAGATCTTCCCCTTTTTTTCATACCTAAAACCTTTCTTTATATCTTAGGGAAAAGAAAAAATAAAAAGGGTGAGCTCAAATGCTCAGTAAGGGTAAACATGGAGAACATAAAGCAATCCATAAACATTTGAATGTAAAAACATGAACATAAAACATAAAAATCATGAGTAATGACATAAATCTTGGCAGTACATAAGGAACAGATCATAAAGGAACATTAATCATGATAAAATAGCATGGGAATAAAGCATGTAATTGTGGAAAACCATTAGGAACATGATATTATTTCCATAGTAGCCAACGCATTGTTCCCAAGACCATCATACTGTACAATTTCCATTACTGAACCGGGTTTACTTGTCGTTCCAGCCCTGTATTACTAAACTGGATTTACTTGCCATTTCATCCATGTTTATCTCATGAGATATAAATCTTTACCCAATTCATTGGAGGGATATATAGATCCCACCCATCTCATAATGAAATCATTATTTTGTGTGCCACAAAATAAGCATAAATAATTCATCAAAACCCAAAAAATAAAATGGGTTTCATAAACATCATCCCATAATAACATAATCCATATAAAACAATGGATATCATTTCATCACAAAAAAAATAAAACCATGTAAATAATAGGAACATTATACTTGAAACATAACCATATTAAATAATGTAATCTTAGATGGAAAATAGTTTTGAATAAACACTTGAAATGAATTCTTGAGGAAAATATCCTTTCTTCTTTAAAATCATTTTTTTCTCCAAATGTCATGTAATTTTAAAATATATGAATTTTATTGAAAATAATCAAGAAATCTTGTAGAGGAATCTTCATGGAAATAAGGCGTTATGAAATTTTAAAAATCATTTCATGCCGTATAAGTTAAAAAACGTTCTCCTCGTACTTTTTCTGGAAAGTCAAAAAGTACCTCGTATGGTAAAAAAAGAAAGATTCCTTCCATACCAGCTGGTAAAAGTCAAAAAAGGGTAAAAATGAATTTAAACATACATTTAAAAATAGTAAACATTTTATGAGAACATTTTTAGAAAACATGGACATGGATAATAAACATAACCCCAGTAAATACTTACAAATAAACAATCTCGGATAAGAATGAGATTAGAATAATTATCCCTTACCTTAGGTCAAATTTCTTCTATTTGTATCCAAAACTCTTGTATAGTGATTTAAATAATTTCATTGACTTATTCAAGAATATAGTCATTTTTATGATATCATATATGAATCACTTATGACTTTATATTACCCGTTCATTTGTCAATTCAATGTTGAGGCAACATTTTGGGAGATAATCGTTTCATTTATCATATGTGTTTGGACTTGTTTTTCTTGATATTATTACTTATATCCTGATTTACTTACTTCCAGAATGTAAAACAATATTTTTATATCATATATATATTCAGTTTATATATATATAATAGATAGATAAATAAAATAAAATACATCGTTCATGGAGACGGTAGGCCGTACGTACGCATGAATGATATTTTTGTTTCCTTAAAAAATTGAATGGAAGTAAGTAGATAACATATAAATAAATCCAGTATCATTATTATGTCATATATTTCATGATTATTTTTTATATATACTTTATACTCATTCTGGAATGGTTAACATGGAGAATGAATCTAATCGCGTCGTGGAGACGGTAATCTGTACGTACTCACGAGCGATGATATCATTCCCATAATTATTGAATGGAATTGGAGTGGAAGATATAATATATCATAATTAGTATCATGTTATAATAATCATATATTAATTATTTCCACCATTATACCCATCCAAGTAAGGTGGTGGTGGAAAAACAGATTACACTACAGCGTGGAGATGGTATTTCGTACATACGCACGCGCGGTGATTTTGTTTTTCGTAGGATGGATAGAAAGTGAAATAGGGTTGCTTCATATTTATAATAACACATCAGTATATTATTGATACTGATGTTATTAATTTATAATGAAACAACTAAATAAGAAGAACTATAAGAAGAAATAAATTTGAAAGAATCGGTAGAAAATATTACCTCTTCCTCGAAGTGCCTCCTTTAAACTTCCTCTTAGGGCACTAGAGTTGGTCTTTTGAGAAGAACAGAACCTCTATAATGTAACTATAGGTGTTTATAAGAGGAATTTTCAGGGTTTGGATGATCTTGAAGGCTCAAAATTGAGTGACGAGGATAGGGAATGAGGTGCCTTTATATAGGAGAGGAGAGGGGCACTTTTTGAATCCTCAAAAATATTAATTTATAATAAACTCAAACCAAATATATAAACTTCCAAAGTGACTCAAATTCAGATATAAGATATTATAGGGTTTTAATATCATCAAAAAATCAAATTTATACATGTTTTTAGTTTATTTTAAACCTTATCATTTTGATTTATCCTTATTTAAACTATTTTATTTTATTTGTGGTAATAATGTTGTAAATTTTAAATGGTTATAAATACTTACTTATGTGTTGTTAATTGTACATAACTTGATACTTTATTTCATGTTAGACCATATTAATTTCAATTTTTAATTTTTAAATATTTTTGTGATTTTTAATTAATTTAATAATATGTTATTTTCATAAAATATCAATAGTGTCAATTTTGACACAATTCATTTATTTGAATTTAAATAAAATCCACACAGAATATATTTTCAAAAAAAACTATTTAATAGATTCCTAACAATTCATATTCATCTATAACATTCGTGGATCACATTAATTAGTTCATATAATATTTATTTTAATACTTTTAAAGTCATTTATTTGATATTTCTCTTAATAAAATAATTACTACAACATTTTTGTATAATTATTGAATATACATATTTGTTGCATAAAAATTAAAAATAAAATAATATGATTAATATAAATATAATAGATTTTATAAGAATACTTTTAATATAATTTATCATCTTAAAATCACAACTTCTAAATTGTTATATTCATTAAATTATGAAGGTGACAACTTTGACATCATTTAAAATAAAATAATATATGTTTCATAATCCATTTTATAAGGATTAAAATGGTCCACATGTCAACCCTTGTAATATTAGGGTATATATATACTCTACCAATAAGGTTTGGTCAAGTTTCATGTCCTTTTGATGAGTATTAGTATTTTATTAAAAACTATATTATTGATTTTTCACTAAATAAAAAATTTATGCATCCTTAATGTATAAGCTATTAAAATAAATTATATATTCCTTAAAAATAAAAAATAAATTACCATGATGAAGAAAAACATTTTATCTTTAAAATTAGTATTTATAATAGAATTTATATTCTGTATAACATTATATTAAAAATACTTTAATTATTAAAGTTTCAGTGAGACATATTTCACTTTCTTTAAATAAAAATAAATTAAAGGTCTTAATCACATCCAAGTGGGATCCAAAAGATACCATTTAGACCCTAGTATATTTTTTGATGAAATATAATCATCCAATTATATTAATACAAGTGTTACAATAATTTTATAATATTATTTTTACCCTTAATTACATGATTTACCTTTAACTGTAGTAAATAAAATTTACCGTAGTTACTATTTATAATGCCTAAAAATAAAAATTAGCCTATTAACATAATTTTGAACTACTGATTCAAAATATGGAATCCATTTTTTCCAATTCAAAACACATAATATGTAGTAATTAATTAAAAATTAATCCTATTGTCGAAAAAAATGGTTTTTTGTTTAAAACATTGCAAAAGATTGAAATGTTTTTACCTATGAATTCAATGTAAAATTAATGATAATGACTTACATTATAATAAATGGGGAAAATATATTATATTTATACATTAAAACCATTCAATATTATAATTTAACCATATAAATTATCTTGATGAAAAAAGTTGTTTTTAATTAAAATTTAGCGTATTTTTACTATTCATCAAAATATGAAGGTTATCAGAATAATGTCAAAATTTTATCCAACGTAAATTTTTATATCCTGATTCAAAAGAAGAAGTTCACTTTGTCAAATTGAACTTATAAACTTGTCAAAAATTTTATTTAAAATGGGTGCGCCATCAAAAAGCTACAAAACTTCATTTTTTTAAAAATACTTCTTTTATCTGAGAAATTAATTTTGTTCTCGTACCATGTTATAGAATATGTGTAAGATGAATGATAATGTTATAAAATTAAAAATGTGGTTAATACTATTCATAATATCTATTTCATAATAATATTATAATAATATATCGTTGTTTAGTGAAACTCGATATTGTGTACAACACACGCTGTTGAGGAAGGTTGCTCTTGCGTGTAACAAAATCCAAAAATAGTGTTTGTGTATGCTACAAGCTAATACGATGTTGCGTATAGCACAAGATAATATTTGTGTAGCGTACAACTCAAGACATCAATAAAATTAGAAATAATCTTTCTCATAAAATTTCGGGGTGTTACTCATTAATATTATGGTTTTGATATGAAAAGAAATATTCAATTCATATTAAATTCTAAAATTCATGGAGAGAATAAGATAAGATTTTTTTATGCTTAATGTGTAGAAGGAAACATAGAAGAAATTTTCTTAAGGGGACTAATACATGTTTTAAGTGTGGAAAGGAAGGTCATGAAGAAACAAAATATTGACATAATGGTATAAAGAAATTATATAATAATGGAGATAAAGAACCGTAGAATTCACCACCCACAACCCAACATTTAATACGCATAGAGTATGAAAATTATACTAAATAGTCCTAAAATATGATGGTCAATGATGATGATTGGCATCCAGAACCTACTAAAGACTAAAGAAAAAGCAAAATTTCATTTGATCACTATTACTGATTTGGGGTATGAAATCGACGTGGTGAAAGGTATACTTATCATACACACTATAAGTTTTAAAGATTTATTTTATTTTAGATCAAACCACTATTTTATATTTCAATAACATCCTATGGGTATCACAATACCACCACAATGATTATATTCATAATTTTCAGTAAAAAATCCTAATGGTATGATGATCACATCTAAGTCTATTATTTTTCTGTGATTTAATTGTGTGGTAATATACTTCCTTCCAACATTGTTATTATAACTCTAGTTTAATTCAATGTTATTTTGGGCAGGAAATGGATTTTTTTTCATAAACCCCACATCAATTTCCAAGGAATAGAAGTAATGTTTGATATTATGAACCAATATATTATCTTATATTGGTGTAATTATGAATATAAACTCACAATGGAAATAAAATATATTATCTCTATCTTGATTATTATTAAAAATGGGTGTTTTTTTAGATGGTTGGGGAGAAACTCAACATCAAATATATGTATATTATTTGATTTTTTTTTATGTTTTTTCAAATGAGTTTCATAGACTTCCTTCAAATCCTAAATTTGATTTTACAACATAACTCATACATGGTTCTACAACTATTTAAAATAATCTATATATAATTTGTGCTATTGAGTTGCATAACATGAAGAAGTATCTCCTTGATAATCTTGATAAAGAATTCATTCTTCCATGTGAGTCACCATGGGGTACACCTTTTCTATTTAATAAGAAGAAATATGGATCAATTTTACTATACATTGAATATCAAGAACCTAAAAAGATCAAAATAAATAATAAATATCATCTTCCCTATATTGGTAATTATTTTTATCAATTATAAGAAGATAAATAATTTTCCAAAATTGATCATTGATCCTGATATTACCAGTTGCGGATAAATAGTGAACACATACCCATGACAGTGTTCAAGATAATGTATGGAAACTATGAATTTATAGTAACCCCATTTTTTCTTTCTAATTCCCCCACTATCCTCATGAATTTAATGAATAAGGTCTTTATAGGTTAACTTTTCTAGTTTGTGGTAGTCATTATTGATGACATTATTTTATATTCCAATAGAAAATAAGAGCATGAATACCACTTTTGGATTATTCTAATACCCTGAAGAAGGATAATCAAAATATAAAATTTAAAAAATGGGAATTTTGGATGATGAAAAATTATTTTTTGGGTTATATAATATCAATTGAGGGTATATCAGTGAATCCATAAAAGAAAAAAGTTATTAAGAATTGGACCATACAAACCATTGTGATTGAGATCCATAGTTTTCTGGGTTTGGCTAGATATTATCGATTCTTTATGGTTAATTTCTCACAACTATCAAATTCACTCACCAAGTTAACATGGAATAGAATCAAGTTCATTTGGATATATGAATGTGATGAAGTTTTTTTGGAACTAAAGATAAGTTTAGTTAGTGCACCTATTATTTCACTACCCTATAGTAGAGAAGGGTTTTTGATCTATAGTGATGTTTCAAAGAAAGTATTAGGATGTTTTGTAATGAATAATGTTATATTAATATCTTATGACTCATTCAAATTGGAGGTTCATTGGAAAAATTATCCATCACAAGATTTGGAGTTATATGTGGTAATTTTTGAATTAAAGATATGTAGGAATCATCCTTAAGGAGAAAGGTGTGATATATATAATAATCATGAATCCTTAAAATATATATTTACTCAAAAAGAGTTAAATATGTTATATATAATATCATTGGAGTTGATTAAATGTTATAATTTCTCAATACATTACCACCTAGAAAAATAAAACAAGGTGGAAGATGTTATGATTCAAAAAAAGTATGTTATCTTGTCTATTATGTGGATCCCAAAAGATTCAATATTTCTAGATTTTAAAATTACAGACCGTGAAATATCTAAGTAAGGGGATAAATATTATCTTTGTGAAATAACTTTTCAACCATCTATGAAGGTAAATATTAAAGAGGGGAAAAAAGATGTATAATTATAAAATAACTTTAGATATGTTCTTGAGATAAACCATGATTGTGATTGAATTAAATTTTTTTAGAACTATGTAAGTGTCATGTCCACAACAAACATAAATAATGAGCTATTGGATGAAAATAATAGTTCATCATTCTCTTTTCATCCTGTAATTAAGTAGATATATATATATATATATATATCTAAAAGTGTATTTTGGTGTGATAACAACAAAAGTTATATTTTATCATATGTAACTCGATGTGAGGTATGTAAACAAGTTAATTATCTAAGATAGATGTATAAGGGGGTGTTATAACTATTTATCATGCTTAAATGGAAATTGGAAGACAACGCCACATATTTCTTCATCGGACTGCAAAAAAAATTAAAGTCCACAAAGCCATTTAAGTTTTATTAGATCACATTATGAATTCATTACACTTAATTTCTATAATAGAGGATTTATATCATCATTATACTTACATAACATACATTAATTTATAGGTAAGGTTGTATGGAGTACCACATTATATTGTACCAAACTAAGATCCAAGGTATAAATCAAATTTCTAGTGAAGTCATCAAAAAGATCTAGATTAAGATTTGTGTTTCAATAATTCTTATCATCCTTAAAAATATGGTTAGTATAATAGAACCATTCAAACCCTAGAGTATATAATAAGATTTTGTTAAATTGTTTTCAAAGGTAGTTGGAATCAACACCTTCCTCGAGTAGAGTTTTCATACAATAATATTTTTCACTCGAGCATTCAGATGGATCATTATGAATCCCTCTATAGAAGGAAGTGTAGAAATTCAACATGACGAGATAAATTTGAAAAAATAAAGCTATTGGGACCTGATCTATCTAAATAAATGGTAGATAAATTCAAGTTCATTTATTTTCACATCAATGAAGCTCAGAGTCAATAATAATGTTATGCTGAAAATAATCGGTGAAATATGAAATTTGAAGTTGGCGAGAAGGTATTATAGAAAATTTACCTATGTAATAAGGTTATGAGATTCAAAAATAATGGAAATAATATATATATATATATATATATTCCACTTGCATGTTTCTAATCAAGTAGGGATAGTGGTATATTTCGTGGTGATTCCACCAAACGTCACTCAATTTTATGATGTGTTCCATGTAAATATCATAAGGAAGTATATACCTGATACTTCAGATGTACTACACCCAAAGGTTATACCACTAGATAATGATATTTATTATTAAAAAAAATAGTAGAAATCTTGGATCAAATAGATAATGTTCTATGGAATAAGACCACTCACCTTGTTAAATTTGTTTGAAGGAATTAAAAACTTGAAGAAGCAACATATGAACCTAAGAATGTAATGAAATAGATATATCCCAATTTTTTCATAGAAATGATGTAATTTAAAGGGAAATTCTTATTTTAATGGGGCTATAATATAACAACTTGAGATTTAATGATATATTTCTCTTCAAATAAACTATATTTCTTCAATATCTTTCAATACATGCAACCCCAAGTATAAATGAACTGTAATATGTTATACAATTATAACATAGACATAAAATTACTAGAGTGGAAAAGAATAATAAAATTTTGAAAATTATGAATAAAAGTTTAATAAAAATCAAATATATTGTTAAAAAAGTACACAATGTTTTGTAATGTCATTATATTCTTTAAAAATATATTTTTCCTCAAAAATATTTTGAGTTTCTTTTTTGAGAATATAAATTAATTAATTTCAGTCAATTTTTTTAAATGAACATTATTTTTTAAATCAACATGTCATAATTATATTATATTGAATTTTTCAAAATTTTATAAAATGTTTAATTTTTAGATGAATTGTGAAATTATTGATTTTTATTAAAAATTTCTTTTTCATTTAATGAATTTACAAATTTATATTTTTTAAATGGTTTAAAATGTAAAATTAGAACATTTAT
Organism: Viscum album; assembly: GCA_963277665.1. Lineage (NCBI taxonomy): Eukaryota > Viridiplantae > Streptophyta > Magnoliopsida > Santalales > Viscaceae > Viscum > Viscum album. The sequence goes on from OY728126.1 coordinate 1,107,012,559, forward strand.
ATTATGAATAATCTAATTAATTCCATTGAAATTAATTTTAGGTTTGATTTTGGTATAAAAAAATTTATACTTCAGAATATATTTTCTTTTCTAGAAAACTAATTTTATTCACATTATATGGGTTTAATTTTAAATTAAATTCATCCAATTTTGTGAATTGAATCTTGAAAAATAGATTCCATGTTTAGAATTATGAGTATTTAAATTCGTAAGTTTTTCTATTTTTTGGTTTTTTTAAATAGTAACTTTGGATATTGGTCACCTCAGTAACAGTAAAAAGGAAAAAATATTATTAAAACTCTTGGATAAGGTTCTAAAATTTCAAAAACACATAAATTTAACTTATTGTTTCAGTGTATTTCAACCATTTTCATCTATTTTCCAAACATATGTTAACTGGGTTCCATTTTTATTCAATTATGCCTTTATATTATTTTAAGAAAATGATACATAAAGTGTCACTCTATTGACTTTAATATCACTAAATTTTTTTACATAAGGAAAAAATAGGATATATTTGGTAATAAATGTTAATTATATATATATATATATATTAATTTTATTATCATAATAATTTATTTTTATTTTTTATTTACTGAATAATTATCATAAATTTGTTCCCAATGCTGATATAATATTTATTCAGTTAATAGAAAAAAAAGAATTAAAAATATTAAAAGTAATATAATTTGGATTAATTTCTGTGTTCCATGTATTATATATATAACATATTATTTATTTTAAACTTTTTATATTCAAATTCTATTTTTACCTTGATGACATTGAAATCAATGTAAATGAATAGTTCTAAAAATGACATTAATGATATAATATAATAATCAATAATTTATTAAATGATTTAAAATTAACAAAAATCCTATCATCAGCTAACATAGTGGGATATGGTTGAAATTATCAACCATTTTCCTTTAATAGGTCTCTTATCCTGTTATGGTAACATTCTTGGTCCTTAAATTATAAAGGAATATCGATATTGTGGTAATTGTTTAAAAGATTAATAAGGGATAAAATATATGGATATGGTTGAAAAAATCTCCAAAATATTTACAAATATTGTTATAGAAATTTATTTATATTTTTATATTTTTATATTTTAAATACATAAATTTAGGTCCACTTGAACCTGAAACGTTATTTTTATTAATTTAATAATTTAATTAATTGCAATAGTTCCCATCTCTTCACTTATAAAAGAGAATATTTTATCCTCTTACTCACATCATTTTAGAATTTTAGAATTAAAAAACTCTACCATAATACCTTTATAGATTCTTTACCCATTTAATAAAGATTCATGACTTTCTAAAATACTATCCATTCATGTCTCAGAGTGTAATTCAAAAGAGGTTTGTCAACGAAGAGGTATAACTCCCAACCGAGTACTTCCAATTTTATTTCTTCTTCTACCTCAAATAAAATACAAGTTATACATTAAAAATTATTATGTTAATACATAAAATATTCTTATTGTTATTATGTTTATGGAACTCCCATTATCCACCTTTTTCAATCCAATAAGAAGCAAAAGAATAACTTGTGTGTGCATAAAGCATATCGACTCTGTGTAGCAATGTAATTCATTTTTCATCACCACTTATCATCAATGGTTATAATTAGAAATTTATATGTTATATTTTATATATTTTTTAATTATAATTTTTATTTACCATTCCTTTTTTCTATCCAATTAAAAGAGGAAACAACGTTCTTGCGTACGTACTATATATTGTCCCCATGAACGGTGTAATTAATTTCTCTATCAATAAAATTGAGGGATGAATATATATATATATATATATATATATATATTTAATATGATATTTATACCACGATTGACATTTTATATATTTTTTAAATATGATAAAATTTTAGGGAATGGAACTGCAAAATCAAAACTACTAGGAAAGATGAAACGGTTAACACCTGAAAATGATGATTTTATATAATTATTAATAAATGTATGTTTAAATATTATAAGTGGATAATATATTATATTATAAGTATTTAAATGATTATTTTATATAATTATATTAATTTTTATTTTATTATTATGGATTTTATACTATTTCTAATGCAAGTGGAACTTGAGAAAATTTATTTATATTACAATCTCATTATTTATCAGGATTGATTATGATTAAGTTTTCGATGATTAAATTTTATAAAATAACACTATATAATCTCATGATTTTTTTATACTACATTTATTTTTTTATATTACATGTTTCCTCTATTTTTCCTCCATTTAATTACTCAAAATTCCAAAATATTATTTTTATGGAAAACTAAAGTTATTTATCTCTTTGATTGAAAATAACTTTTTATCATTGTACATGTTTAATAATTTTCTTATCAGTAATATTATTACCTTCCTTATTTGATTTTTTAAAGTCATTTTTACTTCTTATTGAAATTTTACAAAATGGATTAAAAATTAATATTCATATTGTTTTTTGAACGAAGGACTTTTGAATTTTTCTGAAAATGTGAAATGAATCTTTGTTTAAACATACACAACAAGAATGAATTTTTTCTCGATCATGACCACTCAATGTTTTTATGCTTTTTATACAAGTTTCCATGGTTATTTTAATATAAAATTTTTTCTATAAATTTTTTGGATTTTTTTTCAATTTCAAATAAGAAATTTAAAAATGTAAAATTAATTTTACACCATAAATGTTATAGATACATTTTAAAGGAATTTTTCATCTAATATTACATATTTTTATGTTAATTAATATTTACAGTGGATATTATCTAATGATACCATCCTTATTATTTCTCTAGATTGTATGTAATTATGATGAAAATATGTTTATGAAACCCATTTATTTTCTACATGTTATGTTATGATGAAATGATGAATTGTTTGTGAAACCCATTTGTTTTCAAATGTTTATGATATGATGAATGTTTTTTGAACTTTTAGAACACACATGAATGGTTTTAATTATGTTATGGTTTGGATCTAAATTATATATCCCTATAATGTATTGGGTAAATATGGATATCTCATGATATATTAATGACCATAAAGGAGAGTGAACCAAATTCAATAAGGGACTTTGTTTTTTATGATAGTCTTGGGAGTCAACATTGACTAAGTATATGATATAATGGGTAGTGACCACAATATGTTATGATAGTATTAGTAGTGTTCCCAGAATAAAGAAATGACTTTCTCTGATTATGTGTTTTCAACAAACTTATGTTTTATCCTAATGTTACACTCTCATGGATCATGTTGTTTGACTGCATTATAATTCATGTATTATGAATTACCATGATTTATTCCAAGATTAAATATTATGATCTATGATATATTCTGTATGGCTTTCAAATGTTGATCTCAAGTTCTCATACCCTTATTCTCATGCTGTGATTATTTGATCATTGATATCTCCTTGTTTACCCTTACTGAGAATCAAATCTCACCCTTTATCATATTTCCCTTCCCCAGTACTTTAATAATGATTTTATGTATGATATGTCTAGGAAAAGTGATAATTGTGAAAAAATATGTGGGATATGATGTCGTTCTCTTATAAATAAGTTTTTTCTATATAAGTGTTTTTGAAGACACTTGAAATATATTATTCGAGTGCGGATCATGATTTTATGTATTAAATAATTTTCTAATAATATTTAAAATTTGTGTATGAAAAGTATGGGTAACTCTTGTTTACCCAAGGCATAAGATAATGGTATTCATGGTATTTCCATGAGAATGTTGGGGTTAATTTTTTTATAGATTTATTGTGATTTTATTAAGTATTATGGTTGAATAAAATGGAATTACTTGCATTTGAATTTATTTTTATTGTCTTGAGACATCTTTATTAACCAATTTTTAGTGAATTTAAAAGAATATAAAAATGTATGATCCATTTATACAAAAATATACAACTCTATGATAGAGAAGGTTTAATCCTTATAAAATATTAAATTTAGATATATTTGTAATTTATTTGAGAAAGTAAAAATAATATATATTGATATAAGAATAAAAAGAAGAAATTTGGAGTTATTATACATGAGTTAGATAACATTTATAGTTCTGGTTTAGCTGATATAATGGTGCTTATACTTATTCAAGAAGAAGGAAATCCTCCAAGGGTTATACACGTATAATAATTAACAAACCGAGATGTCTAGAGTATGTTTATAATGTATTTTTGATGTGTTTTCTCTTAAAAATGAAAGTTTTTTCTCTTAATGTCATCATAATACCTCATGGAATAGGTTCATCCACATATTAATAACAAAACCAAGATCCAAAAGAAGACCATTCATACATATAGTGTTGTGTGTTATTTATTGTAACAATAGAAAGATAGTGAAGCTTGTGTGAGAAGTTTATATTCTATAAAGAATGATCTTAGGATACTAAATAACCCAAATAAACTTTATTGAAAAAAAAATACACTAGTGTAAAATCAATAGTAATGGACAAAAACCTTCTACAATAGGGATTATGCTCTCACATTGAGGAATAACCTTGAAAAATCTCATGTGCAATTTTTTTCTTCCTTTACTTTCATTGAACTCATTTAAGGATATTATATCTTCAATATATGTTTGATTCATAGTGACTACAAGGTTTTATTTCAAATTAAAAAATATTAAATGTATTATATATCGATTCACCCCCATTCAATGTAGGAATTATATTCACTTGGACTACAAATCAATAATAAATGTTTTTATCTGATGAGTTCCACTACATATATATTTTCATCGAGTATTTTCAATGAAAGTGATCCTAATAAAAATGATGACCCTATACATCATAACCATTTAATGAACCAAGATATATATATCACTAAGTAATTACCCCTGTTGTGGTGTGAAACTTATCACTTTAGTTATTTAGGTGGAGATTCATACCAATAAAAAAAGATGTGATTCATGTATATTTTTGTGGAAAAGTTTTTTTTAACATCCATCATATGGATAATTATAACCTCTATACTTATATTATCCCAACCCTTGGGGTTTTCCAACTAATTTTTTCCCAAGGAAAAAATTAAAAAAAGAAAACAAAAGATAATATATGGGAACATATCTTTTGAAAAAAACTACCTGATAGGATAATCTTGGATTATTTATTTCTTTCATTCCGTACACAAGATAATCAAGGGGAACCCATATTTGGAATGAAATTTCATTATTGGTGGATTGAGATCTTGAAAAGTTATGATTTAAAAGGAATATCACAATTAGTATTTATGGAGGTTTATTTCAAAATTCTCACTAATTTAATGTACATAATTTTCATATTAAATTCATAACTATTGTATATTATACATTCTTTATATTTTTATATTTTATTCATTTGTGTATTCATGATTATAATGATTTAATTTTTTAATACTTATTCCATCCACCAAATTAATGTGTAACTATTTTCATAATACACAAGTTTTTGTTACTTACCCAAAACAGAATCCATACATATTCATATATATATATATATATGAATATTATAAAAAATGTACATGAATGTTTTCATGTACTTTCATAGAGTTATATGATATTGATAATATCGAGATGAGTAAGATCAGCTTATTAGATAACTAACACCTCACCTTTATTGAACAATACATAAGTCTCCAGGCCAGTGGGTAGTATGACCCAAATACTCTCTACCTACGGATACATTACTCAATATAGAATTAAATTAATTATATCTCTAAAACATAATATGCCAAAAAAATATTCAAAAAATATTATCAAGGTCAGATATCTAAATAATTAATGATGGAAATGTTGATGAAATAAATTTTATGGAGCTACACATCACATGTAATGCATGAATCTATCTCTTATTAGCAATGTTTCATGAAAATAAAGCAGACACAATATTTATATTAGAAAATTATATACATTAATAAAGTAAGGAATAACTCTTAAATAAATAAAAATAAACATGATAGTAATTTATAAACTATCAATAAACCAAATATTACTATAAAAATTTTCTAATTAAGAATAACATTATGAATATTAGATAGTATAAGATATAAATACTTTTATACACAATTTCAATAAAAATTATCACATATTTTTCATTATATTTCATTTGATGAATTATAAATTTTTTTAATTAATTTTATATTATGTAAATATTTTACACATAAAAGTATCATTTATTATATATTATTTAATCCTTTATTAAAATTAATCATCCAAATATTTTCATAATATCATTAAATAAGGCCCTGTTTAATTTGAAGAATTCAAAATAATTAATTACATAGTTTTTTATTATTTAAAATAAAAATTTATTTATAAATAATTATGATTTATGTAATTTAATAAATAATTATAAATTATCATTGTAATTTATAAATAAAAATTTTATTTATTGATTACAAATATGACATATAATTTCAATAATGTTTAATATCATTTTTAATTATGATTTTTAAAAAAAATTATAAACTATATTAGTTTGAAAAATATATTATTAATATTAAATCTTATACATTTTATAAATAAATTAATGGAATATTTATAATAAATGTCTCAAAAAATATTTATATTTTAAGATAAACATTTTATCGTTAATTTATAATCACTTTGAAATAAATTTTAAAAACATTATAAAATACTTTTTCATTACATTTAAACTATTTATAAATAATCTAATTCAATTATCAATTATGTTACTATTAATTAATAAAGAAATTTTTTATTTATTATGAAAAAAAATTTATAAACAATCTCATATTTTACATAGGCTGGTAACTTTTTTATTAATCCTATCAGTAATTTATAATTAAATTATATATTATAAGTATAAAATAAATATAAAAAAATATTATCTATATATATATGTATATATTTTTTAAAATAAATTTATTTTATATTATTTTATTACTTCAAAAATAGGGCCTCTATAGGGTAGCACATCCGAGTAGTCGAACATCACTAGAATATCTATCCAAGGTTAAGGATAATATAACCAATTGTGATAGTGGGTTTTTGATCCTACTTAGGTTGGTGTAAGAAGAAGGTAATGTCATTCAATTCTAGGGGCGAAGGATACTTAGTGTCCATCAGAGGTCAAGTACATGGTCTGATGGAGAGAACCAATTCTAGGTGAATTTTAATGAGTCGTGTTTCAGAGAATCCCAGGTTATTAGGCAGTGGCCATCTGAGTCAAATCTCAATGTGGTACCCATTAGAAATAATAAATGTTCATCAATTCCATGTGAGTGTCGTACCGTGATTCCATCATCATCCTCCCTCATACTACATTTGATATAGGTATACCACACTCAAAATTTTCAGGTTGCATTCATTGCTTCTGTATGAAAAAAAATTCTTTTTATTTGTATAGAATTCCCATGCATTCATCAACCCACATTTTATTCTACATGAAATATATATATAACACACATAAAATATTTTCAAACCATATTAAATATCTTCTTTAAGTACTTTATCCTATATTTTCTCATAATGTAATATCAATCCCACAACTGACGCCACATTGATGATCAAAGTTGCATCATATAGAACAAAATAAATTATTTTGTTTATCCTATGACACACTCTATAAGGTCAATTATCAGATAAAAATGTTAAACTTTCCCTTTTAGTCATGTTAATATATTTATATGATGTCATAAATTCAGTAAAACATCAATTAAAACATTATCATATAAAGTTATTCTGATTGAGCCTGAGCCAGTTGCATTTTGCAGACTATATTCTTCAATTAATAGTGATGTATACATGTTGAATAAAAAATAACGATGGATCTAATCCCAATGATGTGTATTGTATAATCTTCATCCATTAGAGTGGAAAAAAACGAAACAATATAAAAAGTCTATCTCTGAGCGAAGTTGCATGTAAGAAAATAAAAAACACAAAAAATAAATAATACCTAGTCTACAGATATGTTCTTCTTATATATTGTGAGATCATTTAATGATGAATGTGGGGAGTTTTAAATCAATTAATTCTACCTACAAATATGATAAAACAATTTTTTGGTCATGGATATCTATTAGGGCATACTCGAGATATTGAAGAGGGTGCTATAACCTTCATGGAAGTGATGAAAAACACCTCCGAAAGATGTAATAGTTTCACTAAATTTTCATGAAACTAATTATAATCATCTATATTTAATTAACGAAAAAAATTAACATAGACCAATGAGTAGAACCACTTCTCATAATATATAAATCTCTTGACATTCCACTATGAATAAGGAACGAGTTACCATTCTGGGTATCATAAAATGATACTCTAAATGATGAAGAATTTATCAATCTATATGAAATGCCTTTAATCCATTATTAATGTATCAATGAAAATAGAAATCACATGGGAAAAATTTGATGCATAGGTTGCATCATGATGTTTTCCTACATGTCTTTTGGTCATACATGCATCATATGCATGTATATGGTTTGCATGTATTATTGGAATCCTATTACATGAATTTTATGCATGTAACCCACATGCATCATATTAATGTGAAATGTGTGCACCATATATATATATATTGATATAGTGTCATATATAGTATATTAACATGAAATATATATATATACTAATACTACATATATAATATAAATTTATTCAATGTACATGCATTATATGCACGTATACTTTAGTTAAAATCCAATGGAATCATGGTGAAAAAGTAAAACTTCCAAATGGTTACCTCAAACTGTACAAAATCTGAATCTTCCTCTCATAACACAATGGAATGACACTCTTTATTAAAAATTATCATAATTTTTAAAGATATTCTCTTTTATCATGAATACAATCATTGTAATGTAATATATGACTAACATCCAATATTAAATGCCTCCTTTAAAGAACAATCTGTGTTCCTATAATAGACAACCTAAACATATAAAGTATAAACCCTTAGATTACAAATGACCTATATGTCATGAAATTATAGCTAAAAATCATCACATATTAAACCCAAATCATGTCCTAATCCATGTAATTATAGCATGATTTTTTCTATATAACAAAAATCATCATTTTTTGAAAATACGTCATTATATAATCTTGGTTATTGAAGTTCAATTTTTCGTTATCCTCTCAAATATCTAAAAACATCATTCCTAAATCCAAACATTTTACAAACATCATCAAACATCTTAATGAACTTAAAATAATATGAAATACTTGAATTCATATAGGTTTGAATATGGTTCATGTGATTATAACAAAATAAAACACCAATTTCAAAAATCACATTCACATCAATTCACCTCTAACTATTAATATCCCCTTTTTAATGAAACACCTCCCCATGAACCTTCAAACTTAAACTAATTCCTTGTACCAAAATATCCAAATTGTATTTTTTTAATAACAAGACATAAATAACTTCTAAACTCAGAAATGAATCATTATTCAATAATTTTATGCCTATTTTAGTAAACTCTATATAAGAGATGTGAATAATGGATAATAATATCAAAGAGTTCCATAATATTAACTCACTTTCACTTCCAAATAGAAATATTCTAATTTAATTCATAATTCAAAAAATCATGTTTAAATCACAATTTCACATGCACACCACATGTGTACGATGAGAAAACAACCTAAACCTTTAAAAAACTCCCACTAAATATATACTACCCCTTAATTTGATATTTATACACCATTAGTAAAATAAATATCTTTTTATTTCAATTTATAATTTCCACCCTTTGACAACAACATCTAAAGAACTAGTGAGAGAGGGTATGAGACACCATTTCACTACTAGAAATTTTGGCTATAGCCACAAGCTATTCCCATAAATATAGACTAATTGAAATTGAGTATAAGTTATATCAATTAATAGTGCTTCCCATGGGAACTATCTTCATGTATAAAGTCATTGATTTATAACCCCATGTGAACAGACTATTTTCATGTTCATTGATCTTAGCAATATGTTCCTACCACATGGAACCCTATTTCCATGGGCTCCATGACCATGGAAATAAGGTCTTAAAGATATATTCCTAGTGGGTTTCTAACATGAATATATTCACTATAGATAATTTAAATATAACACTCCATTAACACATGTGTTATATATATATATGAAACACACAAAGATATATATATGCATCTGTGCATGTGTGTATGTGTGTGAAAATATATATCAACTTGTTTTATTAATTGTATTAAATTGAAAATATTAGTAAATCCCCACAACACTTTATAGGCACAATCCATCCATATAGATGCTATAAATTCCCATATTTTCATGGTCTTATAACACCATGGATATAGGTCACTAAAATCCCAACATTTTTCCATGGTAGTGAGTGACTGTGGAAATAATCAATTTCCCTCACTACTCCCATAAAAAAAATTTCCACACACTATCCTATAGCCATGATAATATATTGATAGTGGATATTGGTCCATAGTAAAACAAACTATATACATGGTTGGGTTTTGAAAATGGTTATAGGGATCCTATATCTATGAGTAGAAAATTCTCATGGTTTTAAGTACCTTATAGCCACAATAATTCCCAATTGTGGCTATAGTCCCATGACTATAGGCCAAATATATAGTAGTGTATCTTATCCTTAATAACATTGATTTCAAATTCCCATAATCAAACTCAATTTATAAAATTTTTTCTTATGTAATGGTTTGGAAAAAATGTTCTCCACATTCTCCATTATAGGAATATAATCCTTCTTGATGAATACTTCTTCCACCTTATGCTTGATAAAGTGGTAAATAATATAACTTTTCATTGATCATAAATATTGTATTATATTTCATGAAAGGCCCTATTATTATCACATCACACTAAAAAGAGAAATTTCCCTTACACTACTAAATTTTCAGGTTTTATATTCATCCACTTGGGTAATGTTGATAATTAGGTGAAAAAAGCATATTCTACTTATAAAATGATTAGGGAAATATAATTTTTGTTCTGTTTGGTAAACGTGACACACCTATATCCTAATAAAATAACATCATTGAACATATAATTTTTTTATTACTACTTTAATCTTAATTAATATCAATATATCTGAAAAAAAAAAGTATTTCATTTTCTATTTTTTTTAAAAAAATAATTTTTTACGCATTTTACAGAGGTTAGATTCATATTTATACTATAAAATGCATTTATTTTTCCATACATTGATACCTGACACAAAGTTTAACAACATAACATGAAATTATAAATATTTTAAATATATAAAACTCATAATTATTTTTTGAAACTACTTTTGATCAACCTACTTTCTTCATTAATCTATCAAAGAATTGGTTACATCTAAAATCGAGGCATATACTAGATATGTGTCTTCTACTCTAAACTTATTTAAAAACTCATAGGGATACTTCTCCTTAGAAATATTAATATGATCCTTCTATTGAGAAATATGGAATTCAAAGAAATACTTTTCCTTTAACAACTTTACAATCACAAAAATATCCTTTATTTTAATGAAAAATTCCTCGAAAATAACTTATTCATTTTTGTCAAATAAAATATTATCGATATAGTATTTTACAAGGATAGATACCATATTGATTTTATAGAAGTAGAGGTTACTAATTTCTCTTCCTTTATTAAATTCTGATGACATTAGTCTTGAGTTAATCTTTGAATACCATGATCTTGATATTGTTTTAACCCATGTAGTGATTTTTTATCTAGAAATCACATTCCCTTCATATCTAATCACAAAGCATTGGATTTTCTTAGTATACACCTCCACTTCAAGTTCACTATTGAAAATGGATGACTTCATATCTATTTGAATGATCTTATATCTCCTTTGATAAATGATTATAAGATAAAAAATATGGTTGAATTCTTAGAAACCATATTAAATGTATCATCTATGTCAAGTCCTTAATCTAGAGAACACCAATTGTATACAATCCTTGATTTTTCTTCAAAAATTATCTTTTCTTATTTGACTTGTTATATATAACAAAATTTATTTCTATAAAATTTATATTTAATTGATTTATAACCAACTCATTTTTTTCTTTTGAATGTGATTTTAAATATTAAATCATGGAATGAATCAAATATTGATACATTAATTCAATATCTATAACTCTTAGTTTAGATTTATAAATCAATAATGTGTTAGATTTTTTCCTCAATTATATCCTTGTTTGTTCTATTTTTTCATTAAGGTTTTTATTTGATTGTTATTTTTATAATAAATGTTCATGTCAATATATATCATAGAGAAATGGGTTCTTTAATAATATTCTACCCAAACAAAGTAAACCACAAGAGCAACACATGAATTATAGGTGTAGAAGAAGAGAAGGCTACCATTATAGTTACAAAGTATGTTTCATATACTAGAAATGGTGTATGGAAGACTTGGATATGTTTTGATTATCCCTAATATCAGAAGATTTTATGTTCTTGTAATCATTATATAGATAAGTTATTTTTCTATGGGAATTTTGTATATGATAGTTATTAGATAAGTGAAGAGATAGTTGTAGTGAAAAACCTGAATAATATGCTATTATCAGTGTTATTAGTGCCAAAATTTGGGAAGAGAAATAGAAAATGCAAAGCCATTGGGGTTGCCTCACGAAGCTTGTCTGTGGAGCCTCGTAGCACTGTGTCTGATGCGAATCTATCCCATTTGCAAAGCCACCATGGAGCAATGAGGCAGGAGGCTCTGCGATCCAATTTAAAATTTGTGAATTCACCATAGAGTAAAGAGGAAGGAGGCTTCGTGATCCGATTTTATGTTTGTGAAGCCATCATAGAGAAAGAAGTACGAAGCTCCATGATCTGATTTGACTTTTTTGAAGCCGCCGCAAAGAAAGGATGTGGGAGGCTCCAAAATCTGATTTTACATTTGCGAAGCCACCGTAGATAAAGGAGGAGGTATTCTCTGCAGTTATGAGAAAGATATGTGTAGCTCTGCGCCGATCAACCTCTACTTTGTGGTGCCTCTTGCCTACAAATACCAGGATCCCCTCGAGATCAAATTATGGATCCTCTAACCATTCACCTTCTTAGCTCTCAAATCATGAATCAAGTTTTGCTCTGCGAAACATGAGTTCTTCAAGGTACTTTATCATCTCAAGGTGCCTTTCCCTTGGATTAAATTCAATCCCTCTTCAAAGAGGGATGCCCTTTGTGGAGCCCACGAGCCTTTGTGAAGGAAGGAGATCACCAAGGGGACTCGGGTCTTCATGGATAACTTATGCTTCTTTAAGTACCCTCCATGCACATGTAACCCACTTTTTAAGGCAAAGTCACTGTGCTTTATGAATCAAACCTCTTTGTAGTGCTACACTTCATAGGGCACCCTTGCTTCGTGAATCCCTACTCTGTAAAAGCCTTCTCAATTCGTGAAACACCTTCCATATGCACCTATTCCCAATTCCTAGGCTAGTCCACTTCACTTCTCAATGCATACCCCTTCACTAATCCCCTCCACTACATGGAGAACCAAAGCTTCACAAGGCTTATTCTTGTGAACCCCTTTGCTCTGCAACCCCTTTTCTTGTGCGGCCCTCTAGGTTTTCACGAAGTGATTTAAAAGTCTCTTGGGTGGTGCTTCATGTTGTGTTGCTTCACCTCATGCTTCTTTTCATAGGTACACTAACGTCTATTGCTTATTCACATAGCCACGCTAACGGATACCCCTCAGTGGATCACTCCACAACACCCCCTCACCACAACATTGATGATGCATTCCCTTCCCCAAGGGTGGGTGGGTATGAGTTATTTAATTTCTAGGGGTGCAGAGTAAATTGGCTTCATCCGAGCTGCAGGATGTTAAACTGCTAAGCTACATCGTCCTCAGCACATGATGTTAAACTGTGGTCTCACCATGTGACTTCTACGTGGGGATCCCCCATCTCGTACATTCTTTATGCCCGACGGTCTCCACGGGAGTGAGATCTTACTCGCATGGAATGAGATCCACTTTTCTAGAGTGGTGTCTATTTGCGGGGAAGGGCAACCATCTTGGTGTAAGCCCCTATCTTTCTTTCAAGAGGCAGTACCCTTACTCCTCCTTTCTTCTTTTGTGCCAAAGACCAGAGGGGGGATGGGCACCGAAACCCTCCTCTCTTCTGTGCCAAACCCCTCTAGGATTTGCTGCCACTCGAGCCTCCATCCTGGAGTAAGTCGCAATATCCATCTCCTTGGGATACAAACCACGTGTAAGACCCTATTTCCTCTTTGGGATGCGAACCATGTGTAAGCCCCTATTCCCTTTTTGAGATATGAACCTTGCATAAGCCCCACCCCACTTCCCATGGACGCACCTTTTGTGACATGATCGCCCGGTCCTTATTGCCTCTTGTTTCTCACACTAATCATGATTCACGTAGGATTAGAGTAAGCATTGACCATGAAATCCTCTCCAGGCCACCCTAGAATGTAAGCCCCAACACCGTTCCGAACTATGTGGACTTTGATCCTTACCAAGGCAAGGTATGTAGGAAGCCTCCCTGAGGTTTAATCCCAACAACCATTGGTCCCGACCCCCTTCATGTGGGTGCACCAACACCTCTTCCAAACTACATGGAATTTGATCCTTGCCAAGGCAAGGTATGTAAGAAGCATCCCTGAGGTCCATGCACAACAACCATTGGTCCCAACCCCCTTCACATCCGTTCACCAAAACCTCTTCCGAACTACGTGGACTTTGATATTTTCCTAGGAAAGGTACGTAGGAAGCCTTTCTGAGGTTCATGACCACCACCTGCTGGTCCCAACCCCTTTACATTAGTTCACCAAACCATCATGAACTATGTGGACTTTGATCCCTACCAACGCAATGTATGTAGGAAGCCTTCCTGAGGTTCAAGCCCAACACCCTTTAGTTCCGACCACTCCATGTCGGTCCACCTTTGTTATGTATTACTTTAAACTATATGCCCCCTTTTAGTTCTACAAGGCATATAACTATACCCATTAAAATGTTGTGGGATTTGATCTTTGTCTCCAATGTAAGGTACGTAAAAAGCATCCCTGAGGTCCAACCCCAATCAGTGGTAAGATGTTATGTTCCCCAATTAGTGGTAAGTTATTGTGTTTCCCAATCAGAGGTATGTCATTGTGTTCCCAAATCAATGGTAAGCCATTGTGTTCTCTAAAAATTGGTAAGCCATTTTGTTCCCCAACCAGAAGTAACTCATTGTGTTCCCCAACTAGTAGTAATCCGTCATGTCACCCAACCATCGATAAGCCATTGTTTTCTACGATCGATGGTAAGCTGTTGCCGTCCACTTCACTGTGACCCACATCTCTGGTTCTCCCCCATCGTGTCAGACCAACCTAGGCCGCTAACCATGTGTAAGCCCAAACATGATCTTCATGTCGTTGTCCTCTATGCACACCCCAATTCTATACCCCCATCATGAACTATGTGGACTTTTATTCTTTTCCACGGGGATGCGTAGGAATCCTCCATGAGGTTTAAGAACATTACTCATGTTTCATCATGGTCTCTGCCTCAATCTTATGCATATAAATAAGATCATGCCCCAACCGAGAGGTTCCACTTCCTCTAGGTCCCATCCATGTGTCCATTCTCACAGGCCACCTCTTCAAGTGTCCCATCGCCCCAACAAACTAAATATACTTTTATTCCCTACCACAGGGATACGTAAAAAGTCTCTTCAAGGATCAATACCAACATCATTGTTTTCCTCATGTTAGTACATCCCATTATCCCTCCACTTCATTCAACTCTTCATCATCTATCTGAATTTTTACCCGGGCTGCCACATCTTGGTGGGATATCACTATTCACACAAGCATCTAACCATGCATAATCCCCACACTACCCATAACAATCATACCAAGATTTTTCCTCTTATAACGGGCTGCTAACCACGCATATTCCATAGCATGTCTTTGGGTTATTTCCCTTTGTGTACACCCCAATTCATCACCCCTTAGAACTATGTGGGTTTTGATCCTTTTCATCTACACAGGGTACATAAGGAAACCTACATGAGGTTCAATACCAACCAATGGTAAACCTTGGTGTCCTCCATTTTGGGTTGCACTCTTTTTGATCCGCCCTCAATGGTGTCCAGATCATCCTTCATGGTGTGACACCATCCCTTTTTTGGAACACACCACCTTAGATCCTTCCTCATTGGGTGTTCCGGTCCATCCAATAGTAAACCTTCTAGGTGTTCCCTCCTAGGGATGTACCAATCTGATCTAACTCTATGGGATGTTCTGATCATTCTCATTCTGTCTCTCCAAGATGTTAAATTTGCAGCCTACCTCATGTTAAACATGAGATGCATGAGGAAAACCTCATAAGATACACCTTTGTTATACCCATCTATGCGAGACATTAAACTCGTGGCATAACCTGTGTTAAACATGTGAAGATGAGGAAAACCTTAGAGACATTCCCCCAGCATAAGATACCCGGCGACTGACATGGGATGTCTTGGGTTATGCGCCCTTGAGATGCCATATTTTGTGGAAGAATACAGGTTCCCCATGTCCATGCATATAGATATTCCTCGACATGCCTGATGTTGTCATCTACTCCGACCAAAGGATTCTACCATGTCAAGACCTCATGGAATTTCCAGATAAAAGAAGTGTAATAAACCAATGTTCACAGAGATATGGAATTGGTAATGAGATTCAAGAACAATGACTTAATCTATGTGGGAGACCTAGACTAGGTAACAAGTTTCGAGGAGGAATCCACAGAAGGAGGAACCAACATCCCATCATCTTATTTCGATCAAGGAGAAAACATTCCTGAATAAGGAATCAATGCAACCCGCCTTTATAAAGTGGGAATAGGGAAAACAAACAGTGTATCCTCCATAGACGGATGTGTACCCTAGTGAAAGCGTCAGAAAAAACTGTTTAAAGAGAGATGAATATAGAGTTTTACGACTCAATGTGTTAGAGAATACATCCTAGTGTTCTACTAATATTGATATATGAAATTATTATTTAATATAATTAGGTTATGGTTTAATCCAGGATGGATATTATTTTTAAAATTCCTAGAGCCACATTAGGTAGTATGTAAGTTTGGAGTTTAGAGTAAATATTCAGCACATACGTCTAATGTATCAGTTATCTAGTACATTTTTGAGTCATTTTCAGTTCTATGAAAGTTTCAATTACCTTAATATATGAGTCATTCAGATAAATGTATGATTAATTAGATATAACGTAAGTGCCATCAGTACTTTTTTATGAATGATTATGAGTTTCGTACATGTGGTTTACTACTGTGTATGTTTCATGCAACACTTAGTGGAAAATGTGTAAACTGCAGACTAAAAAATTATATTTTTATATTTAATATCCAAAGAAGAAATTATTTGGGTTGATTCTTAGATATTTTTTATGAATAAAAAAATCAAAAATAAAGTGTGACACATTCCATGAATGTTGGGGAAGGAGAGCTTCATGTGGATTTTTACAAGATCAAAGAACGAGGAAATTTTCAAGTTACTTTTTAAATTATGAATGTCGAGAGTTCTATAATTATTTATCTTTAATGAGATAAATTTATATGATGCTTTATATATACTAAAATGATCAAAATATCATAAATATATGTGATTTCATGATTTTATATTGGTTTGAGTTTTAGTAATGAGATGATATGTGAGGTCACTGATCTATCTTTACATGGTTTTCAAATGAGACTATTTGGAAATCATAAATAATGATCAAAATATTGGGTAAATAAAATAATGCTCGAGTTTATTTTCAATTATCAAAATATTAAAAAGAATTGATGATTCAATATAGTCATATATGAAAAGAGGAAGAAAAGATTAGGATTAGTTTATTATTATATTATTAATCCTAAATCAAAATATTTATTATTTATTTGAATCTCTAAATTATGAATAATTCATTTAAATTGATGTTGTTATTGTTCTGGGTTGATTTAAATATCACAAGTTCCATTTCCATTAAGGATGAATTTATTAATAATATTATTATAGTTGTGTATTCTGAAAATATTTATTCAAGAGGTAATGTATTGGGTTCATAGAAGTTTTTACTCAAATGTGAAGATAGAGATAAGGAAAAAATATTAATATTTTATATATCTATTATGAATTGTTAATTTTTATTTATAATGATAGTTTTTTTATTATATTTAGGGGATTGATCATACTATAGAAGAAACATAAATATCTCTTTATTTTTTGAGCCTTGTGTCATAAACTGGTTCTTCATGTCCTGAGTTAAATGAAAAATATAATCTTAAGATGGTTTAGTGAGAAAGAATAGATGGATATTTTAAGAAATGATTAGTGAAAAAATATTTCAAGAATAATGAATAATACATATTGTCTAGGAAAAATGAGAATATAGTAATATTGGAGAGCACTCCTTGAATTTCTTAGGAGACAAACATTGATAGACATATGAAATTTTTAGATCATGGAGCACTCCCAAGTATGAAAAAGTTGATAAAGATAAATTAAGATCATGGGAACTAAATTATATGGGGATTATATATATTAAAAATATATATAATATAAATCCTAGTGACCTATATATTAAATGAAAATGATGGATATTGAGTTTGTGTAGTTTGAAAATCGAGTGTGAGTAAAAAATTAAATCATATCAAATGTGGAGAAGAAAGATCTGGTAGTAAGATAAATTTAGATATTGATTGAGTGTTAAATATAAAGGAGAATATGAATATGAAAATATTTCAATGATAATATAGGTGTGCCAATGTTGTGAGAAGAATAAAGAACAAGATGATTAGAGACCAATTATCCATGAATGTCTTGATAATTATATTGAACCTTCCAAATAATTAGTGATAAAAACAAGTGAATAGGTTTAATAGAAGATCTATGAACTAATATATAAGCAGAGACCAAGTTTAAATGTATCCTAGAAGACTCTATAACATTCAATGAATATACTAATTGATTTTAAGGGGAATTTTTTTATTTATGTAGATTTATCCTATAGAGAACATTTAATCAACATATATGGTGGATTTAAAAGAAAAACTTACATATATTTATATATAGTGGAAAACCATAAAACCTATATAACTTAGGGTATGCATGGAGATCACAGTGTGACTCTGTTAATGAAGTGAGAATCTTTTTAAGATGACTGGTTAGAATCTAGAATGATAATTCCTTTGAGATATAGAGAACTATATACATAGTGTGACTCTATGTAGGTGTGGGAAGCAGCTACTATTGTATTCAATAATTTATTATAGTGTAGAATCCTGGATTTGGGTGAATAAACTATAATTTCATAGAGTAGTACTTTGAGAGAAAACATATAAAAATACTACATGCACTCTTTACTTTCTTTACTTGGACCATATATATTATGATTTCATGGATAAATTAAAATATATTCATTTATATAAACTGAAAAAATATAAAATTCCAAATGCGGTAAAAATTTATAAGAAAATTTTGAATTTGATAAAAAAATAAGCAACATCTGATTCACCCCCCTCTCTGGTGTTTACAACAATACTATTGGGAATTTCAATAGATATCTAAGCTAAAGTTATCTATGATGTTATCTATTTTTAAAGACCCACTAAATTTAATTTGATTTTATGAATTGTATATTTGAGTTGATTAAAGATCAAACTAAAATATGAATCTATACTTGTTATTAATTTTTTTAATGTCTCTCCCAAGAAAATGAAAGAATAGATAAATATTGACACAAGTAAGATAAGTAATATCTCATATAAATTTAAAGTAAAAACCACTAGCTAAAGGAAATTAAAGTGGTAAGTGTTCTAATCAGACCTATTAATTATGAATCTCCTGATGCATAGAGTTTAAGCTATGAAAAATTTAAAGATCTTTTAAATGATTAATTACTTTGTGATTTTTATTATGAAATTAAATATTATCCTGAAATGGTACCCATAGAATTTTTTCATTATTACTAACAAATATTAAGGTATTATAGGATGATATGGAATATATTGAGTAATAGGGTAATGCAATGAAATATATGTTGGCTAAAAAGTTTATAAAATAAAACTCCCGCTCAAAATTGGTGAAAGATAATAAATAAAAAACAAACATCACAATGATAAGAATTCATTGATGGATGAAATTTTTCAAATTTTAGTTATTTAGAAGTATATCTTTAAAGTTTTTTTTAATAATTTTTCTATTCATTAGAAAATATTCACAAAGTAATTGTAATTGTCAAGGAATAACAACTAGTTTTGAAAGAAAAAAATCAGTAGAAAATTCAATATAAAATATTGGTACAATTCAAGATGAAAATTATAAGAAATAAAATAGTTATTATAAATGAAATATAAATTAAATTAAGATGTGAAAATATTCTGTACATAATAAGTGTTTAGATTTAGTAGTAAAACTGAAAGATCTGGAATCAATACAAGCTAGTTCTACCCAAATAATTGAGAAAAGAAATGACACCAATAAAGTATCATAGATATCTTTCACTCAAAAGGTTCTCATTATAGTGGTTAATGGAGTGTTAGATCATGTTATCTAACATCCACCACATTATCTTGGAGAAATATCACTCCCATACTTAAAATAGATTCATGTACTGAATAAGTTTTTTCAAACAGTGATAGAAAAAAAGTAAAAATATATAAATGGATGGGTGGTTAAAATTTATTTATAACCCACAAAATTATAAAGGGTGTGTGTCTAAATGTGCAAAAAAATCCCAAATTAATTCCAAAATATATGCGTTTTATTCTAAAATCATAAGACTACAAAAACTAGAGATACTACCAAGAAAGATAAAATAAATGGGTTCTTTTGGTATTTTTGATGCTACATAAGGTATAGTCACAAATACATGGATTTTTTTTAATAACATGTCTATATATTCTCCTGAGAAAAGATATAAAATAGGGGTTTCATTGATGAATCAATAGGAAAACCTGTAGGTTTGAAATAACCATCATAGAACCTGAAGAATATGTCATTGAAATATATATTCCAATCACTTTACAATTTTTGTGATTTTTTCAATATTTATGACCACACATATAATAGATTATGATATATTAAACTAGTAACATATCTCATATAAATTAAATAATAAGATCCTAAAATTTAGTTAAGAATGGAAATGAATCTCCCTTGGGGTATAATAAGAAAAGGAAGGTTGAACAAAGTAAACCCAATATGTCAAAGAAGATATAGGATCAGGGGTTAATCATTAAAAAAACTTATTCTATAATTGATAGAGTTTCAACATCATAGATCATTTCATGCTTTCCATGAATCATAAATTTAATGGTTGAAAGTTACAACCAAAACTAGAATTCATCTAAGAAAGAGCTAGCATGATTGGATTAGTTTTTGACAACCTAAATTAATAATTTGTTAGGATTACCAAGAAGGGTAAGTTGAAATTTGGTGAAGATATGTGTTATATAATTAATAAGGTAGTGCATGTTGCTATAAGATATATAATAAAGATTACAGAACAAATTGATATCATAAAAATTCAATGGGAAATAACCTTTGGATTTTAGTTCTAAATATGTTGATATAAATATAAAGTAAAGACCAAAAAAGATGGTTAACTTGGCACAAAATAAGTGTTTGGTTATATGGACATCCTTTCTTGAAGATTTCATGATACTATATAAAGATAAAAAAGAATAATTTTTCTATTATTAATACATTTAGAAACCCATTTATAACTAATAATGAAGTTGGAAATAAAAAAACTAATTTACCAATGATGTATAGATTTGGAAACCTATATAGGACACTAGCATGAATAATACCAGACCCTTTATAACTACTAAAAATAATTATCTTAGGTTGAGAAAAAAGTCTTATCTATAGTTCTATAAAATAAGAGGTGATTAAGGCCAATTTAGTCCCAAATCAACAAGTCTTTTGTTTAAATAGTTCGAATTGATGGTGAGTTTTGATATGGGGATGTGATATGTATAGAGCTAATAAATTCATCCATAATGGTAAGATAAAATTTAAACTTTTCTTCATTTTCAATTGATATCAAATTTCAACTAGTTTTATAACTTCTTAGAGCTTATTTATGGAAGAAAATAAACATGGTGAAGGAGTATACAAACATCACTTGAGGCATAGTTATCAAAGAAGGCATGGATTCTAGATATTCGTCATTTTTTCATGAATCTAGAAATTTATACAACCCCAAAAATGCTAAATAATGAGTTATGATACTCTCTCTCTCTCTCTGATAACTCTATTATGGTGTGGACTTTTAATAATCATAAAGGGGATATATTATTTAAAAAAAGGGTAAAGAACCAAGATTCACTTGAATGTTTCTAATGTTTTTGTGAAATTGGCTGCATTTTTACAAAATATATTTAAAAATATACTTTTAAATACCCAATAAAAATAAATATATATGGTACCACATTGGGAAATGTGATTGGAAAACTTTGATTCTTTAGTTAATACACTCTTTTTTCTACACCAAGTTAGCCCATGTAGACATAGAGTTGACATACATGTTTTTCATTGCTAAGAAAATGATCTGGTGAAATAATTTACCCAAAATGAATGGTTATAATCTGCCATTAATGTGGGAGAATATTGAAATGTTAATTAATAGATAGTATATGATTCTTGAAAATTGATGAGTAGGGGGAGATTTTCCCTTTTAAGGTCTCCCCAAACATAGATTGTCTGAACAATGGGGAGAGAAAAACCTTTTCCCTCTTTCTGTCTATTGTCGTTAATGGTGAGAGGAAAATTGAACTTATTTTGGAATATTCACATTCATCTCATTTATTTTGAAGTTTAGAGTATTAAAAACAAATTACAAGGAGGATTGAAGTTCCCATAAGATTGTGTTTTGGGTTTTTTTTTCAATGTTCATGTTAATATATGTCAAGGAGTACTGGTTGAGGGAATATGATTCCACCAAAAAAATTAATTCATGATATATTTAAATGAATTATGGGTAATTAATAAGTTTACAATACGATTAGAGTTACAAAGGAAGTTTTACATGTTGGAAATGGTGTTTGGAAAAATCTAATTATATGTTAGTATCCCCACCACTAGGTGATTGATTATGACAATACTAATTCCATAAAAATTTATTTGGGCTATGAAAGTGATGTCTACAATAGGCAATAGAAAATTAGATATCTGTTTGTATATATCAACTAGAAGAAGTTATTATTATAAGTCTTTAGAGTTGGTTGTTTGGATATTTTGAAGACCCTAGGTGTTGGAGAACACATCCTAGTGTGATACGATTGTTTATAGATGAAATCAATGTTCTAAATACATGGATAAAGTTTTTACAAGGGATTTACTTGAATTTTAAATGTATTAATTTTTTTAGTAATTATACAAATTTGGAGTTGGGAGCATAAAATAATGTAATTGCATCCAATGTATGAGTTATCTAGGGCTCCATGTAATTCATTTTTAGTTTTACATATTTTCAATTTCCTCAATGTATGATTCATTGGATATAGAAAATCTATTATTAGTCATCTGTATGTGTGTGATTATGAACTATGTATGTTTGATCAGTTATTGTGTATGTTTCATGGAACACTTAGTGAAAAATGAGTAAACTACAGAATAAAATATGAGATTTCTAAATTGAATGGCTGAATAATAAATTTTTTAGGACGAATATTGGAATATTCTTCATAGATAAAAAACATTATAAATGAATTATGATAAATTCCTTGATTATTGGAGGATATTACCTTAAAGTTAATTTTATTAAGGTCAAAGAAAGATAACGTTTTTAAAATACTTTTTAATGTGTAGAAGATGGAAGTTCTATAATTATTTAATTATAATAAAATATTTCTTGATGATTTTTGAGATGTTCTAAAAAATAAAAATATCACTAATATATGTGTTTCTATGATCAAATATTGATTTGAGTTTGAATAATGAGATTAGATGAAAAATCACTATTCTTTATTTACATTATTTTCATATTAGAATGTTTTACAATCATTAATTGTGATAAAAATGAATAAATGGATCAGATAATGATTGAGTTAAATTTTAATGATCTAAATATCAAAAATAAGTTTTTATTCAATTAGGTTTCCTGAGAAAAGATCAACATATTATCTAGATGAATTTCTAAGTAAATTATCAAGCCCGAAGTTGAAGCATCTAGATCTCTTTAAATCTATAAATAACAAAAAACATAAATTATAATGAAATTGATTTCATGATTATTTGATTAAAATATCAAAAGCTCCTTTATGATTCAAGATGAATTTATTTATGGGATGATTTTAGTGTGATTTTTTTAAAATATTTATTCAAGCTACAATATATTGTGTTTTCAGAAACATTAACTCTAACTTGTAGATATATTTGAGCTAAAAATTTAAATAAAATATATTTTATGTAGATTTTATTAATAATAAATTTATATTTCTTGTGATAATTTTTTAACATTTAAAGTCTCTCTATATTTATATTGAATTAATTAAGAAATATTTTGAGTTTCTAAGCATTATACTATAAAACAGTTGTTTATTCCATGAGTTAAATGAATAACGGGTTGGAGCTAGTTCAGTGAGAAATATGAGATGTATATTTTGAGATGAAAATAAGTTTATTCCAATTTTGGGAAGAATCATCAAGACATATTAGTAATGAAAAATGATAAGAGTGAAAATTTGGAGGCCAGTCCTTGAATTTTCTATGAGACAACAGTTGAGAGACAAAAGGAATCTTAAGATCATGGAGAACTCCCACATATGGAATGGGTGATAAAGATAAATAGAGATCATGAACACAAAACTAATTGATAATATTAAATAATATAAATATATAGAATATAATTCCTAGTGACTATATATAAGAGTAAAATGAAATAAAGAGAGAGAGAGAGAGAGTTCATGTAGTTCAATAATCAGGAGTTAGACTGTAAGGAAAAAAACTATGACCTCTCCAAGTCTAGTAGGAATCTAAAAAGGGATATAATGTGAGAGTCAAGAAATTATATTCATAGTGAGACTATGTGTAGGTGCACAAATCACCAACTATTTTAATAAAAAAATTTGTTATAGTGGAGAATCCATGATTGGGGTGAATAAACAATCCAAGTAAAGAGTAGGACTTTGAGTCGGACCATCTAAAAAATTTCACATGCACTCTTTACTTTATTTTATTACATTTAATCTAGTATGATTTTTTGGTTATATTAATATATATTCATATGCACTTACTTATCTTTTTAATTCTAATGGGGGTAAAAGTTTCCAAGAGAATTTGTAATTTAATATAAAATAAGGAATGCTTGATTCACCCCCCAGGTGTTTGCACTGATCCAATTTGACATTTCATCCATGATCAAAAATAATTTTTATGACCTTCAGTTTCTTCCATAATTTTTTATTAATAAATTTGACTCATTATTCGTCATTATAAATGGATTAATTGATATCCCCTTCATTTCTATCACTCGCATCTTCGTCACTTTTAAAAATTAATGTTTTTATCCTATTAATTCATCTTTTTGATATCTATAATTATATTGTTTTTCTTGATTTTTAAACCTATTAGATAATTCATTCTTGGGGTATTATTAAAATAAATATTTTATAAAGAAATACTAGTGTTTGTATTATATAAAAATTGGTTTTGAATTGACACCGAAATCATAATTTCTCACCACTAAAAAATAATGTGTACCATGATTCACTAACAGAGAATTCAACATCTCAATAAAAAATTTATTATTCCTTTATGAATAAACAATTATATGGGTTATAATGTGAAATATACTCATGTAAAATCACATACATCTTTTGAATACTCTTTAAACCTTTTAATTCTATATTCAGTTACATAATTTTAGAAAATCCACTTTAAAGAATAATTGTATTCATTTTCAACATTTATATTAATGATCTTAAAATTATTCAATTATTTATATTTGTTCCTCATGAATAATATTCATTTGATATGAGTGAAATAATTTAAGAATAAATTAATTTATTTATCTCCATCCATCAATTTTTTCTACATTGGTCTCTAAATATCCAAATTCATAAGTTTCAATGGATATCCACTTTTTATGTGAGGAACTCCCAATCTTCCCATTTTGACATATTATGTTTTCTCACATTATTTACCTATTATAAAAGTTAACATAACAATTATTGACTCATTGAGTCAACATATTTATCCATTTTTTAACAGTGTGGCTAAGGAATAAATTTCATAACTTTTTCCATTCCTTCATTCTTGAGTAATATTAATTTTTTATATTTATGACTTGAAATAGGTTTCATTTTATATTCTATCCTGGATTTATGACACATACATCACTTAATATTATTATAACACACCAATAATTTTAAAATATCACTTTAGTCTAATCAACACATAGTTATGAAAAACTGATAAGGTTTTGTTTCAAACCATTAACAAAGAGATTGTTCTGCAACTTCAACTTCTCTTGACTAATATTTATCGAGAAAAATATTTTTATTTTGTATCCTCTACCATTAAAAAATGGTATTTATCCTTCTCTAAAATTCTTAAATAATTTAAATAATCTCATAACTCTTATAAGTTATGATTAATAACCATTTTCAAGTATATATGAGTGATTCCTTTGAGATTTTTTCAAAGAAACATTCATGAAAAATTCCTTCACCTTTCGTTTCTTCTTATTATTAATATAAAATATTTGATAACTATTTATTCAAAAAAATTATAAAAATGGATAATTATTCCACATTCATATAACATATCTAATAAATTTTTTCACAGTGTTCATTCAAAACATGAAACTAATTTTCACTTTAACTTTTGAGGTTTTAGATTCTTTATAAACTTGTATTTATTATGTATGCTAACTACCCCTTAATCCCCACATTAGAAAATTTCTATAATTTTATTAATATATAACATATTTTAAATTTTTGAAAATTTTGAAATATAAATCATCCGTTAATAGATGAAGTGATTATAAATAATAAATAAGGGAACCAACCAAATTTATTCAACTTGAACCTCCACCATTTAACAAGATGAAGTGATTTACATCAATATTACCTATTAATCCTTGTTATGGTTCATTCAATAATTTAACTGGTTATAGATTTTGAAATAATATCTATACCTAATATCGCAAACTTCAATTTTCTTAACACCTCACTTCAAGAAGACTAACCATTAATTGGAAGTTACAAACTTTCGAGAAGTAGAAAAAAATTGTCATTTAAAGTTTGTATTATTTAAAATTGAGACATCAAACTAGGACTAACACAATGAAACTCTATCCTAAAA
The DNA here is from genome assembly GCA_963277665.1 of Viscum album. NCBI lineage: Eukaryota > Viridiplantae > Streptophyta > Magnoliopsida > Santalales > Viscaceae > Viscum > Viscum album. Next base: position 1,107,039,844 of record OY728126.1, read on the forward strand.
AAATTCAGCTATATAAGAAAAATATATAAAGGGATTATGGGATATCTTCTAGGAGTCTTTATCAGTCTTCCAACCATATTTTTAATTCCACTTTTATAAATAGAATAGAACAACAAACACATTAAACTATCTAACTATAGGAACCTATATGTATTTAAACCATACAATACTTCTGAATATCGGTAAACTTCCCACATGATGGATTTACAATCCAAATCAGATACTACATGATTGGGAAATGCAATACATTGATCATTGTAAGACCTAACTTATAACTAATACATCCACCAAAAATTAGTATCTAGAACTTGGAAGCCCAATAACCCCATACACCACATAGATTTTCCATCATTTTTGTTTTATTCATCTTCTAGCCTTTATTTTATTAAAAGTGAACAAGAAAGTTCTAAAATAAACATAATGAAAATACAATCACAACACACATAAGATTATATGTCGATGACCCCACTTCATTCAAAACCATAACTTTAAAAATTATAGCACCAAGATTTCAAAATTGTAGATATTTCCATTCCATTGAACTATATAGAAATAATTAAAAATGACATCCATCTATAATTTTGATCATTTATAAATTCTGATATCAATCAAACTGGTGAACTCACATTGGAATCACTACATAGTGATACTTGAGGATGTGTGGAAATTGTTTCCCACTACATTTCTTCGTAGTTATAATCCTTATAGTATTACTTTATTTTTCAATATAACCTTTGGATAATTTGAAAATATTCTCAAAGTCATTCCTAGAGAGTCAAAATCCAAAAAATTATTCATAACCACCATTTAAAAAGAAATATTCCCTTGACTTGGGGTTCCCCCTATTTTATCATTTAACATGGTCATGGTCTATTTCCTCAAAAACATTGAAGATAAGATAAATAACATCTATCCTTACACCATACATGGAGTAATTATATAATATATTACACTAAATAAAATAGTACATCCCTACACCTTAAGATAAGTCTCATATGAACATCAAACCCAAAAATCATGTACTTCCATTTCTTGAACCCACCAACTGATAGAACCATAAAGTAGACTTTTGATATGATAAATTTATATGGATCAACCACATGCTTTTATCCATATAAATAAGATCTGAAAATAAAATCTATGATATCTTAGGATGTTTCTAGTTCAGTATCCTTTTGACTATAGGTAAGCACCACCAACATAACTTTTGAAAGATAAATTTTTTTATGATCCTCTCATCCACCAGGACATTGTCTAGTACACTTAAATTTACTATGATTATTCTTTATGGAAGTTTCAAAACACCTTATATTTTTCTTTCTAGAAACAAGAATCTCTACAATTTTCCTACTTATCCAGTGGAGGTTATTTTTATAGTGAACCTGATAGAAAAAAAAACTAGGACTAACCAAGTTCCAATGCACTGATGCCTCCCCTTCCAGAGAAATAACCCAACACATTTCTTCTGAAGACTTTTAAATTTGAGTTACTTCAAGAAAAAAAGTTATTTCATCCTCCTTTCTCTAACTTGTGTGATTCAGATTCACATTTGATATCCCCAAAATTCTGGAAGTCTACTTTTTCGACATGAAAGGATACTTCCAAATGTCTTCTTCTAGAAAAAAAATCATATTTCACACATTTCATAACCTTGGATATCACTACATGATTCCCTTGAATTTCAAAAATCATTATTTTTTTCTCCAATTGATCATAAAATCTATCTTCTGATTAAATTGGCCCTTGTATCATTCCTTTCTTCATTTACTTATTTGGATAGAACCACCACTAATCTAATAATCTCAAGGTTTACAAACCAAACACCTATCCCAATTTTTAAAATATTATATTTTGAGAACCCTAATGTCAAATGAAATAACTCAAGTTACCTAATGAAAACTTTATAGATGATATTGTTACTCACTTTAAACTATACGATTTGTGGAACTTCTATGACATAAAAACTATGGGAACAGACCACTCAATTCCTATAGTCATACTATTTACACACTTCTCCATTAATAATTCGAAATATTATATAGAGAAACCATCTAAATTTCATTAACCTGAACTTCCATCAGCTAAACTAGATCAAGTTATTTCCTTTTCTTTTACCATCAAATCCTTATTCTGATTCATGAACCAATTCACTTGATCACACCATCAAAATCAATCCTTGTGCATCTTATCATGATCTTAATTTCCACTAACACATTTCTTATGACTAACTAAAAATCAATTAGAACTTACAAAATATATAAGAGTAGAAAAACAACACCCTCAAAGTGTGTAAGCCCCATATTAAAATAATCAAACTAGGACTAATCCATTAAAATTTTATCCTTTTGAAATAATAACTCCCACTAACTCTAAAAAAAATTAAGGGGATAATAGTTGTTTATTGGAAGTCTTTTGAAGTCTTCCAACCATGTTCAAAATTATAATTCGATAAACTATACATGCCTATAGAGAAAACTATCATAGAGGACTTTTTGTACACATAAAAAACTGAGGTACCACCATAATATTCCTAGTGAACAACCATTTAGATTATTAGTAAACTACCTAACCAAACAAACCCAAGAGTCTTCTAATTATATTATTCTTTAAGGACTTGATAAATTTATCACTTGATGTGTTGGAAAACAATATTTGACCCCAATTTTTGTGGGAATATGGATCATCAATAATTAGAATATATAAATTCTAATTAATACATATCCCGTGTGTCAACATCCGGAATTGGGAAGTCCATACACCCCATACACCACATCGATCTACAATAATCCTAGTTATAGTCACCTAAAGGACTTGCATCCATGAATAGTGAAAAATAAATACACCAATGTGATAATAATAATAGAAAACAATATCTACACACATTAGAATACATGGATTTAAAAAAATGCCAAAACTTATGTATCATCTCCAGCTTCTACTTTAATCTGGAAAGTCACACCTCTAATTTCATATAATATTGAAAATTTTATATTCATTTAAATATTACCTAATCCAAAAATGATATGGTCTATATGGTTGTATCATGAAATATTTTGAATCAATGAATTTCAGTGTCTCTATTTTACTCATGTTGTTTTTAGTTCTCTACCCTTGAAATCTTCTTTATATATCCTCTTCAGGAATCCTTAGTATGTGGTTGAAAATCCCACTAGAATTATTATGTCCCATGACACCCTATAACTATTATCTCTTACCTTCATGGTTTAATCCCATTATTAGGTTAAAAAAATAACATAAGGTGTGTTTCCCTTTAAATTTTATTCATTATATTTCCTTCCCAAATTAAAGGATGAACGTTTTATGACTAATTATTATTAAATTACCTAATTTTTCTAATTGGTGTATTATCAAAATCCAATCTAATCAATTTATGTTTTTCACCAATTAGGTTTTAGGGTCTACTGAATATTTATCTTATTACACTTCCCCAAATACTATTAAACCACCCATTATCCATACATATCATCATAGGGTTAAAGAGGTTTATTTTGTTCCTTTTGGTGATGTGATGATTTACAATTATGTGATTTATTACTATAACAATATACCTATATGAAAATATTGGGATAAATTTTTATAATCTGGTGTAAAATTCCACATACCTAGGGTTTTTTAAAACCATTGATATAGGATCATGTTTTCCCCATACATTTTAAAAAATAGACCCCCCCCCAGTGCAACCATATATTTTTCTCTTATGGTTCCCTACAATTTTACTTCTATTCTACACTGATTCTTCATTCTTACAATGATTTTAAGGATAAATCTTCAATGTATATTGATTATGTTCTTCTTTTATCTTATTTTATCCTCATATTTTTTTATTCCCATGCCTTAAATTGTGAATGACCAGGCCTAATAATATAATTTTTATATTTATATATTATTTTGAAAAATAACCATTTATTTCCATAAAAACCCATTTTTAGTGAGATGTTTATTTCAATATAATACCTTGTTTTTTTTGTGGAGAACGATTTGACCATATTGATTAATCATAAAAAAATTCATTAAATTTAGAAAAACATTAGACTAGTAATTTGAATTTAAAACAAATTTTTGTTTAATATAAATTCATTCATATATATTTTTGAGATATATTACAAGATAACCCCACGTTTTAGTAATTCTATCATGATCCTTTTGAGGAAATTATATTTTTTCCTCCAAGATGAATATTCTGAATTTGAGGGAAAAAAATTTATCACAATCCCCATATTTATTGACTTGAAATTTTTAAGGAATTTATTAATATTAAATTTGGATTATGTCCTTATGCTCCCACATAGAAGAATTAATGTTTTTCCAATATTGTGTTGATATTTTTTTCTAAATTATATTTTTTATAATCTGATTTTCTGAAATTCTAGCATGTTGTGTTTCAATATTATCCAGCAAAAACATGAAAAAATAATTTCTAAAACCTAATTCATATAAGGATAAGAAACTAAAATTACCCTAATGTTGATTTATAAGGTTATTGATGTATTTTATTCTAATTGTAAGGGTGAGATTTTTTTTGTTATATTATAATTCTAGAATTTATTTTGGTCCTTCCAAAACATTTCACTAATGTTATACCCATAATTATTATTCTATTGGGATTTTGATATCAGTTCATCTAAGTTTTCATATAGTAAATAGTGGAATTATAGGCCTTAAACATTGTTCCTTTTTTCTATTATACCCTATAATGTTTTAAAAGGATATTCCTATTTTAAAAATAAGAAATTATTTACCACACCCATCAATAATTAATAGAAACATATCAAATAAGGATATTTATCCTTAAACCATTGAAATGTGAATGAATATATTACCATAATGAAATCATTAATAAATGTGTAGGCATATTCTTATAGTGTCCCATTGAAAGTTGATAACCACTCTACTTGATTGGGTTTTATCATAATTCTTTTAACTTTTATGATAATAATATTCAGGGTTTCCTCCCAAATACTTTGGTTATGTAATAAACCTTTAATATTGGATAACCTGAATTCCAAACCTTTCTAAATCATAGCTAATAAATCAAACATAGCATAACAAAAATGAACTAAGCTACAGTTTAACCCCAACAACTATTTAGTAAGTGAAACAAATAAATTATATCTAAATCATCTATAATTAAACTAAAAAAATAATCTAAATCAAAAAATCAAACAAAAAAATCAAAGAAAATTGACTTGAACTAAATTAATGCAAATCGACTATCACAAAATTGAAATAAATCAAACAAATCTATAAAAAATATAGTAATCTGGCTAGAAAATACTAAATTAAACTCAACCAAAACCAATTCGAAATAAACTAAATTAAAGAAAAATTAATAAACATTAATAAAATTGATCATAGTTGAGATAAATAAAATTGAACTAGGAAAAATAAAAATAGCATGATCCATGATAAAAAATGTATTTAGTTATAGAATTAGTTTATTCTAATAATATGTATTCAAAATATTAAAAGAATATATGAGTTATCAAATTATAGTTTACTAAAATTATTTTAATGGAATATTTTTTTACAAAAATATGGATAGAAGTTGGATGTATGATACTAATTAGATCTCAACTGAGTTTCAAAAGAAGTTGCATTTTTTAGATTTTGAATTTAACAATACATCAGATATAGGTCTTATACATTATACATGTTTTATCTATGTTGAAATACCTTTTTTAAGTAACAAAGAAGTTATATACCATATAATAAAAGTTAGTGTTCAAAAAAACTATCATGTATAGTATCATAATGTAGAGAAAATAAATTTAGATTATTGACTATAAAAATGAAAAGAGTGGAATGGATAACTTCATATTTGATCGGTTTCCATTTATTTATAATCATGAGAGAGAAATTATGTCAATTTAATAAGATAATTATATGAGTACACATGACGAAAATAATGAAAATTATAACTTTGATAGGGTGAAAAAACTGATGTATGAGGTCAGGACTAATATATATTTTCCACGTGTTAAAATAAAAAATCTTGAATTTTTATTGTGGCTATATTATGGGAAAATTATGTATAAAATTTATAATACTTCCATCAAATATATTCTTACCTTTTTAAGGAATTAATTATTGATGATGTATATGTTCCCACAAATCATTATATGAAATGGATTTTAGTTGACCATATTATATTTTTCATAAAAAATCATGAATTATAACAAGTTTGTAGCTTATTATATAAAGAAAACATGGGATTAAATGATTGTAAATAAATTTTTCTATCTCTATGAAATCCAAATAAATATTAAACACCACCTTTTTCATAATTTAATGTAATATGTAACTTTACATGGATTCCTTGGTTCAAAATGTTTTCAAGACTTGGGAAATATCAACAAATATATGATGGAATAATACTGGGAGAATTAAGGATAATAATGATATGGTTCATCCTACAGATAAATTAGCATGGTGGAAATTTGATGTTTAATTTCATGATTTTGTATATGAGGTTTATAATATCATGTGGGGACCATCATGTGATGGTTTAATTTGTTTGTTCATATGCTTACTTTTTACAACACATGGAAAATTTTCATTTACATTTATATCCTTCATCCATGGATGTGTATAAAAAACCATTCAATTTCTTGATCATAATCATATCTAGACCATTTGATCCTAGCAATGATATTTATGTGTACATGAATCCTTTAATAAAAGAGTTTATGAAACTTTTTAATGTGTCTTGGTACATATTTTATTCTTATTTAAAAGACATATTTCAATTTTTTTATTCTTATGTAGGAAATAGATGATTTTAAAACTTATGTAACTATTTTTGGATGGATAATAAAAGAAAAAATATCATGTCCTATTTGTATAAAGGAAATGAAATCTATAATAATGCAATATCTTTATAGTTTCAATTTCATAGTATATCATTTATTTTTTTCCAACGCATCATCAATATATAAATAATCATCAAATTTTTGGAAATATTTTTTATACTAAGAAGACCCTATGGGGTATGTCTGGAAATTATATGCTTAAATAATTTAATGATGTCAATTATTCTATTGGTAAATGTCAAAAAAACTATGTGGAAGAATTTTTCCTCTAAATCCAAGTATAATAAGAAGAAGAAAAGTGTCCTCTTTGATTTTTCTTACTATTCTACAAATTAATTATGAAATTTTTTAAATATAACTCACATTGAGAAAAACAAATGTGTTCAATATTTCATTAAATTATTCTAAATCACAAGGAAAGACCAAAAATTATATACGATCTCATCTTAACTTGGTGGATTGGTGTATTAGTCCAGAACTACATCTTATGTGTATTAGATAAAATAAATGGATTATTCACTATGATTCTTATGTGAAAACACCTTTGTAGAAAATAAATTTTTGTAAGTACTATATACCTTCAAGGTTTATGATTTATATTCCAAAAATATATCAAAATGGGACAACGTAAGAATTTGGAAATTTAATTCTATGAAAACTCATTAATAGCACATCATTTTTCATGAATTGATTCTAATAAAAATTCATAAATTAGTGTCCAATAATTTAAGGGTGATGTAATTTTTTTTCTATTTCTATAGAGATATATGTGTTAAAAGGTTTTCAAAATACTTCTTTTATAAGAAGAGGAACCATTAATTCTGTGTGAGTTTGAGAAAATATTTTCCTCCTTATTTTTTCACCTATGTTCTACATATAACTACCAATTTTCCAACATAAATAATTAATTTTGAACCTATTAATTTTCATTGGATGTATACAACTAAAATAAATATGTTCATAATAAAATTTATGTCTTGATAAAGAATCATCCTTAAGGTTCCACTATGAAAGATTAAATTGATCAAGAATGTACGAATTTTTATTCAATTTATTTGGGTGATGTGAGCATGATATGTAACCGAACAATAATAATTGAAGAAGATAATTAAGAGATAATTAAACCCAATTTTCCATCACTTCTCCAAATAGGGGTAATTTATAGATCATATTCATTGGTGACATTGATCCTTAAAGAGTGTAAGATATCACATTCCAAAGTCTTGTTTAATTATGATTTGTTTGATGACTAAATCAAGTTAGTGATTTGAAAATGCATATGTTATATAATAATTAGTAGTTTTAAAAATTTATTAATATTTTATTATATTTTTTTTGTTTGGAACATAAAAAATATTATAATTAGAAATAATCATTCATTACCTTTGATAGGGAGAAAGAATTTACACAGAAAAGTGTTTTTGGTTTCATATAAATAGAAGGTATGGGAATTAGTTTTATAAAAAAGATATTAATATAATTTTAATATTCATATATATTTCAGGTAATGAGTTTACATAATGAATCTATCTTTAAAAAAAAGTGGGTTGGGTTTTGGTCCCTATTCTTTGGTTCATGAATGAAAATAACGAGTAATTAGTGGGTGTAAATTTTTTATAAATGATCGAGAAGTGAACACGAGAACACAACAATATGAATTTAAGTTAACTACAATGACAAATTGTTTTGTCGGTGGATTGGATATTAGGACTTGATATGAAAATATGTCTTATTATTATTTATTTGAGAGAAAAATGATTTTCGATTATTACTCCCATGGCTGAGTAGTTATGATGAAATTCATGTGATTTGATTCAATGATGTGGCATGATACATTTATTGATGATTGTTGATTTAGAGTTATTAACATGAATCTATTCATGGATACCAATGATCCATATCATTTGGAGTCAATGATGAAAAAATTGATTTATAGTAAATATCATATGAGACTTAAATTCCATGTCATTAGCTAAGTAATCCCAATATAATATTTTTAATGATATCGGGGATGAATTATACATCGTTGTTTCTCCCATTAGTCTAGATCAATATGTAGTATATAAAGACTCAAATAGTCCAAATGTTAAATTTTATTGTGAACCTAAAGTAGTGGTGGGTAATATAGAGATGAAAATACATATATTCATAGTTAATTTAATTTATAAGGACATCATTCTTTCAGTTATTTTCTACTCAAATGTATTTATTTTGGTTTCATTTTTAAACTATAAACTCATTTTAAAAACCCATTTAAATATAAACTATTAAATCATTTCACATGTAATGTAAATATATTATATATATATAATATAAAAATAGTTCATAATTAAACTTTTTCAATGGTTCTCTCAAGTTTTATGTGGAATGAATTTAATTAAGCTTTTTTAGAGTTTATAAACATCAAAGCCTGAACATTAATTATTTCTCTTAGTGGAATTATAATAGGCATACTTTTGTACACTTTTATCTTCACAAAAATGAATGTTTAATTAATTTAACTATATTTTTCTTGAATATTAAATGATTATGGTCATTTTAGTATTGTTTATGAATTATTATTTTATATTTATCTATATTTTTCCTTGAGTTTAAATGCTCATGTGAGTTTTTTTCATATTTATAAATTATAATTTTATATTTACCATATTTTTCTAAAGTGGATTTTTTTATTTAACTATATTTTTCTTGGTTGATCTAATTTGGATTATTAAAATCATAAAAGTATTATTCCATGATTTTTCAAATATATTTTCCATGTTAACAGATATTAGGCCCTTTGATTTTTGGTTATTTTTCCATCAAATATCTAAAAAATAAGTACAGAATCAAAACTATGAAGAATTTTGATATTATAGATATAATATGTTACCTACACATGAGAGGGTTGGTCTGTATAAAGGTAAAATTGTTTTCTGTTATATGGAACCAACTTCTTATGACCTTTATGTGGCTAGGTTTCTACCCTTACATAGAATTAAGAAAATAGGCTTTAACCTAACATGAGAGAAATAATTACCCTGATAAAAGGACAAACTAGATTACCCCTTTGAGAGATACCATCAAGTGATGGATATAAAATTTTGTGGATATGAATAATCATACATACATTTATATAGCACTTAATATTCGAACAACCCATGTGTTATAAATGGAAATTTGGTGTTACCTTCATATAGGGACGTGGTCCTGTATAAGGCTAGGAAAAAAAAATTAAAGATTAAATTTTTAATTAAATAAACTCATAGATAATAAAGGATATAATTTATTATATTTTCAAAAATTATAAATTACATTATAACATAGTGAAATAAATTTATTCTTTTTGATAAATTGCAATAAAAACAATTTTTAAAAACATTAATATTACTCTTATTAAATTAAAAAAACAACTAAAAAGTAAATTTTTAGAATTAAAAAACTCTCCCAGCCAAATGGAATAAACTATAAAATATCCAAATGAAAAAAGTCAAAAATTAACAAATGGACTAACCTGAAATTAATTATCTCACCATACCCAAAATAAACCAAATGATCTAACTGAATAACCTATTGGTCAAATAAGAAAATAACATAACAAAAAAATGAACCAAATGACCAAATGGAAAATAACTAAAATAGACTAAAAAAATATTAATTAATACAAACCTTTTTAAACATAACCAACCTAAAAAAACCAAACTCAAGGTTATGTCAAAGAGAAATGAACCATCTTGGATTAATCCAAAGTTATTCAACATAATCCAAACTAAATTGAGCAGAATTGAACATACAAGAAGAAAACCATATCATAACCACGATTGGATTGATAATTAGTATGTTTGGATTTTTTATTCAATTTTTACTACATTTATAATTAAGTATATATTTATTTTACATTGTAATAAAAGAGAAATATTTAAAATATATGAAAAAATAGAATTTTTATAAAATATCAACACAAGAGTGAGATGGGAATTCCCCCTCTACAACCTATTATGTGTATACTATTTCGAATATATATAAATAAAAAACATTAATGTCACATAATTAATTATTTTAAAATTTTAATTAGGTTCCATCATCTGGGAGGAAAATATTCCCCCCAAAAACTACTAACATATAGAACCATCCTACTAGTACATGGGGAGGTACTAGAGCAACTCGAAATACTCTTCATACCTAATCACACTTATATCATGCACTGAATATAAAATATACCACATATTCTTATCCCATGGGAACCTTAGAGGAATCATGGATATTTCTAACACCTATGAATTCATTACCATTTAAATATAATCATTATCTTTATCTTTTATTTTATAATCCCTATCTTTATTGTCATTTTCTACAGCCTTCTATGTTGCTGCCTCCGTTCCTTACTTTTCCATTATCATTGGTATTTTATGTCCCTAGTCCTTAAAATTCCTCTCAAGTTCCCTCAGATCATCCATATCATACATTGGACCACCCTAGAACAACATTGGTTATTGATCCTTCATAGATAGGGATATATCAGAAGGCACCGATCAACATGGATCAGGTATGTGTATACAAACCTAGTAATTTTTGTGACCATAATTTATTTTTTTGTAACATGTATTAATTTAATTTTTTCTTTTATTCTTTTAGTGTTTGATCTACCATTAAATAGTATCTTGTGTATACTCATGGGTATGAAGTGTGTAACCACTAGACATAGGTGATGGTTGATTATAATTAATATAATCAAATGAGTGGTAAAATTTGGATATAATGAAGGACTTTTATGGTAGAGATTTCAAAATACTATGACATCATTCTTATGAAACCATTTCCCTAAAGACTCCTTGAAAATAAAATAAAGGATGCTTCATGGGATTTGATATGGGAAAGAAAAAATTTTAGATTAAATTTTATAGTAATATTATATTTATATGGAATAATATTTTATAGAGGCTTTGATATAATTTTCATAATGGTGAAGTTGCGAGGGATACACAACTGATGAATCATGTGAGTTATCAATATAATATAAGAATGAGATATATAATGGATGGGTCGGTATCTTTGTAATATATTTATAAGTTATACTAAACCTCATTGAGTTTCTTGTAACACAGTACCGAGAAATTATTTATTATTAGAAGAGTAAAGAGTTTAAGGTATTAATAAATTTTGTTTTTGATTAAAACTATGTAGGTTTTTTAATAGATAGATTTTTATTATTGGATTTTAATTTTTTAGAATCATCATAAATAAACAAAAAATTGTTTTATTAAGTATGTCCACATTTTGAGGAAAAAATACTATGTTGGATCATAAGTGACAATATGCATTTTTCATGTACGACTGAGATTAATTAGGTTCCAAAAAAATGAACCAAAACAAATCAGAAAAATAAAACCATACATGAATCATCATGAATCAAACAAAAGTAAATTGAATCAAATTAAAATGAAATGAAATAAACCAAAAAAAACTATTATTAGTTGACTGTATCATGGAAGAATTGTCTCATACCAAATCAAACTGATATGAATCACACCAAATAAAACTAATCTAACATGACATGATCCAAATAAACATAAAATGGCCAAAAAATAATTGAAATGGATTGAAAAAAACTAAATATAATAAAAATAAAATGACTCAATCTAGATTGAATCAAATAAAAAAGTACTAAACAGATCTATACGTAATGGAATGAAATATTATTGAATGGAAATGAGTTAAATGAATAAAAATTGATCTAAACAAACTCATACTAAATAGAAAAAAATCAATATAAAACATAAAATTTTTAATGATTACATGTAAACTATAATCAATTAATTTATTATATATAATTTACAAACAATTTAAAAATAGTTTACATAACCTACTATATATAGTTTTTAAAGTTCTTGTAAAAAAATTTAGAATAATTTTTTTTTAATATTTTAAAAACTACTTTAAATAATTTAAAACAAATTATAAGTAGATATGTTAATAGTTTTTAAATTATTTATATATAGTATTTCAATTATGTGGAAATATTTTTTAAACTATTTGTAAAAAAATTAAACAGTTTACACAAAAATCATATCAAGAAATTTAAAAACTATGTATAGTTCTATCGGGAAGTTACAAGTTAAAATCATAGTTTTCCATGATCAATATATATATAATGTTTATTTTCAATCATCAAAACTCAAAATGAATCATATTTTAAATCCTGACCACTGAAAACCTCAACATCCATAATAATTCCAATCAATCCTAGCAACCTCAACAACCAAAACCATACTTCTCATATCTAAACTACCTAATAACATCCAAATAATTTATTAAAGATAAAATAAACATGGTTTAATCTAAAATTACCATAATTAAATCAATATTATCATCATACCATTCATCTATAAAATAATATACTTCCCATTTCTATTTATTTCCTAAATGTCTACAAAAACAATAAAATTAAAAATAACCACCCAACATACAAAACCATATAAATTGGTTTCATCCAAAATAAATCATTCCCTAACCCATCTCACATATAATACCCAAAATAAATATTATCCTTCCATTTAGAATATAATTCCATAATTTCATCTTCAAACTAAATGCAACCAAACAACTCAATTAGTAAAAAAAATAAATATAAAACAATGCAATAAAAACTAAAAAAATCATTGATGGAAAAATAGTAATTCAAAAAGACCCAATGGAAAACCAAAATAACCATGGTGATAAATACATAAACATCAACATCTCAAATAATCCATTTTAATTGTACGAAACATGTTATAACCAATAGGATGAAATATATTTTAAAATATAAATAATGTGAACGCCTTTATTTTCCATCAAAATCGTGGTTTTTAAGTCACATAATAATTTAAAATTCAAAATTTCATAAATGAACCCCACTCAATTGAAAAAGATCCCAAATATTAGATAAAAAAATATTTGTTTTATCCCAAAAAGGATATATAATATTGATTAATGTTAATGAACCATGAAAATAAATTATAATTTCCCAACTTAAGATCATTCATTTCATTATTTAAAAATTTTAAAAAACAGTAAAAGGATTCACTGAAACAAGTTCAATTAATTTCAAAAAAATAACATTATTAAAAACCCTCCTTATCCTTTTACATATTAATCAAGCTAAATTAAATCACTAAATAATTTTGATACACATTTAACCCAAAACTAGTGCTTTCTCCTCACCCAATACCCAAAAAACTAAAAAAAATATAATAATATTTGTACAAGTAGATTAAATCGCCAATACAATATCATAAAATAATGTTTTGTTACATTAAATTTCAATTTCATTATGTGGTATTTAATATAGAATGGTTTTTAATTTAGAGGTAATTTTTTCTCAAGAAAAAAATAATAAATACAAGGGTTTTAAATGAACAGAAATAAAAAAAGGATAAAATTTTTGTTATGTTTCTTTTAGATTTTAATATTTTTTTTTAAATAAATACATCATGTATAATGTCAATGATGTTATTTTGAGGCCCATTTGAAGAAATTAGATGTAAATTTAGGCCTATATGATCATCTACAACATATTTTCGGTGATGAACGCCATAGAAGAGTCTTCCATTGACCTAAAAATATTATCTTCTCTACTAGGTATTTTACCACTTCAGGTGCCTCAAATAGATCTGGTAGCACTAAGTTATAAGAGGCTTATATATAGGTAGAAAATTATCATATAGTGGAATTATATGCTATAATATTATCCATGAATAAGAATGAAATAATTAAAAATACCAAAAAATAGTTTCCAAAATCTATGGTATCATTATGCACGTCACTTCTATAGGATAATATTTTGGTTTTTATACATTCATGTTGATGATAAGTTTCATATATGATGCACATAATTAAGGATATGATAGTTCTTTTGGTGGAAAGGGTTATGAATTTTTTGTTGTTTATGAGGATAAAGATGTATAAGGTGATGATGTTACTAAAGATGCATATAATGAAGGTTATGTTTATGATAGTATTGGTAGTCATGAGGAAGATATTTATCCCCTATATTTAAGGATTGATATTTATGACACATCCATATGAATTTTATTGGATGACTAAAAATGATTTCATATATGTATTATTATTTTTAAAAGTTATAAAATGATTAAATGTGAAATATATAATATATTTCGTGTTATAAAAGTGTACTATGAGTAAGAAATCTGACTGGGAGTGGTGTATGCTACCAATGGAGGGTGACTATACCAATATATTCTTTAATTATTGGTACTATGTTCCCTCATCCTACCTATACCAACAACTATAATAAAACTATTGGTATAGGGTTGTTGTAATGAATCCCTACCCAATAGTTGTGGGAATAATTGGTATACCTTGTACCAATAGTTTTAAAAAGTTTTTATATGGTAGTTTTATAGTAGTGTTAGTCATAGGTGTATAATACAGTAAGTAATATGGGGGTCTGTTGAAAAGGTTGAGGGATATAAATATGTTATGAGAGTGGGATATGGGATCATTTAACATTTTATTGAAATCTTGGATTTCCATGTGAAGTTTTTGGTTGGGGATGTGTCTTGTCTTTGTAATTCAAGTGTTTATTCATTATTTACCTAGTGAAACACTAATACTTCTTGAAAGAAACTTGGATCTATAATTTTTCATTGTTTCTTATTATAAAAACACATGATTTATATTTCAATTTGTTAAAAATTTCAACCACTAGAAATATATTTCAAAACCATGTCCTTGAATATCGATGACCATCTTAGGATACCAATGCTCACAAATTAGATGCTCTTAATTGTCTTTACATACTTTTAAATTTCCTATAGAAAAATCCCTTCTCTATATTTAACTTCATCTCAAATTCCAATAGTATCCTAAACTAAATACAATATACAAAATATTATCTGTTATTTTATCACTTTTTAATACACTTATTCACCATGGTCTTCTTTTCCTATCTAGTTAATCATGGATGTATGTTTTCTTCACAAAGTTTATTTTATACTATATACATACCATTAAATGTGTTATATAACATATTTATAGTAAGGAAATAAAATCAAATTAAATAAAAAATATTTTACATTCTATTATGAATATTCTTTCCTATTTACTTATATAAATAGAATAAAACCTTATTTTTCAACCAAATAAACCCAAGAAAGAATAGAAAACATTTTTCTTTTTCCTCGATATTGAGACAACCAAATTAGACCTAAGAGATACTTTTACTAGATTGTTCCCTTGATCAACCTGAATTTTTTATTCTCATAGTTTATCTATTATGACTACTTGATAATATTCATTAGGTTATATAGGTATAAACTCTTTTTTTTAGTTTATTTTCAATTAAATAAAATCATTAATCCACCTTAGTTAGAAAAATAATCTTGTTGGTGATTATCTAAAATAATTCTTGATATTCTACTAATATACACTCTTGATTTAGGCCCATAATATCAGGTCATGGATTAAAATATTGATTATTGTCAATTCTCTCAAGAAAGGAACCTAATAATGGTGTACAAGTGAATATGAAATTATTTTCCCTCATCCTTGAAAAAATATCCCATGTCAATCTTTGACTCTTCAATTCATCTGAGGATTTTACACTTCAAATTATGTATATGACACAAAAAAGGCATAGGGTGTCATATAGAAAATAATTTATGTTGATTCTAACCAAATTGGTTGGATGATTTAACAAAAATGCAGGAAACATGACTTGATCCCCTTATAGCCTTATCTGGATTGATGATGAGTTTGAGTATATCTTCCCAATTCCACCTCTAATATATCAGGGAATAAAAACTTGTGTTTAACCTGGTAATTTTATAACATTGGAGACATTTATTGAAACATGTATATGTATTTCCAAGAGAGCATAATAGAAAATATGATATTATGGATATTTATCTAGAAAATAATATGTTATGATAAATGTAATTTGAAACATTTGACATGTAATTCATGAAAAATGTAATATGTACGAAACCAACATCATCTAACTAATATAAAGAAATAACCTGACACCCCTACTCTAGTAATCCAATGATGATACTAACTTATTACATTGGTGAAAGATACAAGGGATCTCACAATGAAGGGTCTATTAGTTTACCAATATTTGGAAATTTGATACATACATGATTTTCATATTACATTATAAAAATAAAACATAGAATGGAAAACATTATTGTGTCCTTTAAGATCATTCGAAGATTCCTACTTCATATTGTAGGGAAAGGTAAACATGATAAATGGGGAGATAAAATAATCTGTAAGGGAAAGTACAAAACAAAATCTATAATTAGTGGATATAAAATAATCAATATGGAAATTTGGATAATCAAAATGGATACCTATTAAATCAATATATTGAGTTTAAAAAATATCCATGAATAATATCAAAATAGTAATCATGTAGATAATGAAAACTAAATTCTCAATAAAGTAAATTCTCAAATCCAAACAGTCATGATCTTTAAATCAAGGCCTTTACAAAGTTATCATGAATAATACAATCAACACCTTGGTCAAAAAACATTCATTAAATGGGTAGGTATACACCAACAACCCATCTAATGTTTCCACATGTTTTGTCTCATGATACACATTGATACATCAAGGGGATATCTATAATGGGGATCCACCCATCACTTGAACATTATATATATTCCTCATATATTGAATTATCAATACAATCAATTCTCAAAATTCTTTATAAGTTAATATTTATCTGTATTATGTCAAGAATAAAAAATATTTCACCAGTCAATAAAATAATTTTCCTTGTAAAATTATTCCAACAGATATCATATATATAAATTCTATATAGTTTAGACAACATAAAATTGGTGAAAATGATTCCATATAAATACATAATATATAAAATATGTATATATAGTAGAAAATAATGTTTAATAAAATGATGGAGTGTGATATAGAATGCGATCATGAAAAATTCAATAACCAAAAAATCATAAATTAGAAAATGATAAAATGGGACCATTAATTCATCAGAAATGATGATTTTATAGAAAAACCAAGACCTTTATAAAAATACAAAAAATAGAAGAAAAATAATTAAAATAAATTCCTTATAAATTTTTATAATAAGATAGTTATAAATCACTTTTAAAATTCAATTCATTCCTTCATGAAAATAATACACTTTTCTTTTTATAACAATTTAAATAAATGTTCATAAAATATTTTTAGAAAATTATTTCAAAACCATCATTGAAAATTTTAAACTACATTTAATAATGTATAATTACTATTATAGTGTGATAGGGTGGCCAATTTGTATACATTAAAACATTATTATTTTAATTTTTTAAAAAGTTGAAAAAAACTCATATGAAAAACATTGAAAGTATTTTTTTTAAATAAGTAGTAAAGAATGCCCAAAATAGTTTAAAATTAAAAATATCATCTTTTAATAAAAAATAAGAATATTCTTGAAACATTTTAAATAATCTTTTCATGGATTAAAAGGAGTTGGAATAAAGTCTTTAAAACAATATTTCTTATATTAAAGTACCTTACATGTATCTTGCTTGTTAATTATTAATAAAATAAGAGAAAAAATGTAAAATAAACATGTAAATTCTAAAATTAACCATATAAGAAGAAAATATACATGGTTTAAGAGATTTAGGTCATATAATTTTATCAAAGGAAATCTAAACATAAACAATCCTAAAATTAAATGAGATTGTAACATAAATCCCTTACAACATTAATAAACTTTTAATCAAAACCCATTAAAAGATTAAATTTGAATTGAAACATTAAATGCCTTTAATAAATATGAATTCATGATATAATATTTCTAATGGGAAGTATATACACCATACTAATTAAATTATGTGAAAAATATAAATATTTATCTTTTAAGTGGAAATGAGAAAAAAAATTACCCTTACAATGGGTCCCTTTTTAGTCGTACATATTTGACCCTCCAATATAATGAATTTTAATTTATTAAATAATTTATTAATAAAAATTATCATCAATATTCCATTTTTTATAATCATGTGATAAAAATTTTAAATTCATGTAGTAGTTCTTGTTTACATCGAACACTTAAGGTTGTTCGACTGATTTCTCAAAATTTGATTTGGTATATTATCTTTGGTTAAAGGAGTTATGATATTTTAAGGACCCAATCATTTATGAATAAAATTTTCTTTCCTTTAATGTATTAAGGATATAGAAAACACATGAAATTTTTTTATTAGATTTAAATGATTGGTAAGTATTATTATCATTGATAATATAGTTGTTAAACAATGATCACACAACTCAAATAGATATATGGTTTTAAAATAATTATTTTGACAAAAAAAATGAGAATATGGCCTCATCTAGTAGACATGAGCCGTAAGAAGCTCATTTGTTGGAGTTAATAAAGAAGGTAGTTTCATTGGGCTTCTCTCTTGATAAAACTCATGTTGAGTTTTAACACATTAATCTTGAATAGAATCACCTATGGGAGGAGTTCAAGTTAATAGATATTACCACCCAAGAGATTTTATCCGACCCCACCTAAGATTCGGTCAACATCGCACACCTTACCCTTAAGTCTTATTTGGGTGTTATAAGGGGTTATGTAATAAGGTATTAGTTACTAGTATTTTTATATGATAAAAGAGAAAGTGTAATTTTATAGAATTTATTCTAAGGAATAAATAAATTTTTAAAATAATTAATATTTTAATAAAATATTATTATCAAATTAATTTTATTAATAATAAATGATTATATAATTTTTATTAAGTCAGATGTATTTTTTGTTAAGTTTTAAAAACTATTCTTGTCAAAACCCATCAATTTTCAATAAATGTCGGTTTTCATTTTAAAAGTAAAAATTCACACATTTATAAAATTATTTAGACAAAATGAATATTTTTTTTGAATCAGGACATCAAAATTATCCAATGGTGAATGTTTCATAATTTTCTATGACAGTCAAATTTTTGGGTTACAATTAAATAAGGTGTAAATATACATTGTGTTTTATGACTTCATAATGACCCAATAGTGATGTAATAAATAACATAAAAGGGATATTAGATTAATTATATGGTATAACTTTAAAATATTTTTTTATTTATTTGACTTATTTTATAATGCCTTAGTAAATCCTCTAAAATGTATAATATATTTTATGATTTTAAATTCGTTTCCTTGAGAGTGTGACTCACCTCTGTATAAGTAAGGAAAATATACTAAAAAAATCTTCCCATGTCCTTATAAAATAATATTTTCCCCTACTCTTTGGAAAAAAACCTTGGTCAAAAAACACATGAAGGTTTGTGGTTTTTAATATTTTAGTTTGTAGTGTCCAAAACCTAAAAAATAAATAATTCTTCCTCATTTCTTATGTAAACACACCAATGAACCCATTCCTATTCACTCAAACGCCTTTAATCTCATCCTCACTCTTCTATCCACTCGCTAAAGTCCTCCCAAGGAGCCCCAATATTCCATGAATCCTCTCCCTAGCCTTTGGGATCACACATCCAAGTAAGGGTTTCCTTCCTTTCCAAATTTTCCCCATGTTTCCTTATATTATTATAACCTTTATTTTTAATTAAAAATTTATGGTGAATGTTTTAAAACCTTCACAATAATTTCCTTATTATGTTTTTTATGATGCGAGAACTATTTATCTCTCATTAATCCCTCCCATGGACACCTGTTACCATGCCCAAATTTTGTAAGAGTTATTCCATTTCTTCTCTTTCTTCAAGTTTCTTTATTTGGTTACACCTTCTATTTCCAAATTCCTTGTGTTGGGACATGTATTTATATGACCCCCTTACTTTACATTTCATTTATATATTACAAGAGACACATTTCTCTCTCATCAACCATTTTTATGAATTTTTATGTCACGCCATTTAGCTGTCGAAATTGCACCACGATTTTTCACGCCAAAATCATTGTGTAGTAAATACCATTACCATTTATATATCAAGGGTATTAACCTTTATGAACATATACATATATATTATATAATTTAATGTATTTATTTCATATTCCTTTATCATATAATAAATGATGAAGTTGAATGAATTCATGTTATATGATCTATGTGGCACACTTAAGCATGATATTGAAATGATTCTTAAGGGTGCACCCTAATAGCGCTCCAATGCATTGGGTAATTTTTAGTTTCATGATACTTTATGTTGGGATAGGGTTTTACCTGATTCTTTTATAGTACTTTTTACTATCATGTTGGGGCAGGGGTTTAACTGATTATTGTATGTAAATGATGAAGTGTTTTATATTGTTGTCACATTTCCATGTTATGATGATCATGTTATATCATGACTTTATTTTCATGTTTCTCTTATGATCCATTGGTATTCCTATTTCCTAAAATTTATTGTATTCTTCATGTTATTACTTATTTACTCCCTTACCAGGGTTTATAGATCACCCATTTCTTATGTATGTCCTCGGTTTATCCCATACAATGATAAGTATAAAAGAATGTTGTGGTCATCAAAAAAACATTTCAGTAAATTTGTTGTATTTTATGTCCTAAGTTGTCATGTAATGTTCATAATATCCAAATAAACTATACCTATCAGTATTTTGTGTTTTATTAAGTGCATGTTTATGAAACAAATCATGTCTAAATATGAAATAAAGTATAGGGTTGTTATGGAAATGATTCCATAATCTCCATAATTTAAATAATGTCATGAATATTATTTTTATTTATTATATATAATATTATAATCATACATTCATAGTGGTAATAGAATAATGAATCACATCGCTTCATGGTGGTGGCAGTCCACATGTACTCATGAGCAACGTTATCATTTTCTAGTGTATGAAAGGGTAATAATATAGATTATATATTATATTTTAATAATAATAAATTTTTCATAAATATCAATTATATTCATTAATTCCATATTTGTAACCATCCAAGTAAATCAGTGATCAAAAATGAATTACACCTCTATATAGAGATGGTAGGTGGTGCATACACATTAGTGATTTTTTTTATTTTCCATGGGTTGGAAAGGAGCTAGAAAATGGTTGTATAATAATAATAAAATAATATTATTCAATTTTTGATATTGAATTAATTTTTTAGTATGTATGAAAATATTTTGAGGAAGTATAAGAAGAAATGAATTTTGAAAGAGCCAGGTAAGATAATTACCTCTTATTTGAGAGACCACATTTTTATTACACCCTATTCTATATTACAATGGTCTTAGGGTTAGACCAGGATCTCAATAATTAAGATATGGAAAGTGGGATGTTTTTTAGATGGAATTTCTGTAACGACCCAAACTTTCATTAATGGAAATCTCTCTTGATCTAATGAAATGTCTCTTTATGAAAAATGTTTATATAAAATGTCAACTTCTTTTGTTTTATGTTAAGAATTGTGACCATTGCTAATATAGTCGTTGAACAGTGATCACATGATTAGTATAAATAGAGGGCTTTAACAAATCCAATTTACTCAGAAAAAGGAAGCGATGGCCTCATCTAGTAGATGTGCCCCATACAAAGCCCATTTTTAAGAGCTCGTAAAGGAGGCGGCATAATTGGGCATCACTCTCGACCAAGCCCAATCCAATCTTTAATATGTTAAGCTTGAGTGGGAGCGCCTACGAGAGAAATCGAAGTTGATAGAGATCACCACCCGAGCAATGTTATCTGAGCCACCCCAAAAGTCCGTCACTATCACACACCTTACTCTTCAGTCTTATGCGGGTGTTATAAGGGGTTATGTAACAAGACCTTAGCACTATTGTTATGTACATTATTTTTGTATATAATAATGAATATACTTTAATTTTATTATTGTTACCTTGTAAATAGTTTTTAAAGCACAAATAGTATTTTTAGTTAATATTCAACTAAGAAATATATTTTGATGAATTAAGGGATTTTTTAATTAAATAATATTTTAATAAAATATTATTATTATTATTATTAAATTAATTTTTAATAAATATAAATGATCGTATAATTTTATGAATGCAATTGTAATTTTTATTAAGGTTTGAAAGCCATTTTTGTCAAAACCCATGAATTTTCGATAAATGTTAGTTTTTATTTTTATAATGAAAATTAACATATTTATAAAATTATTTAGATAAGATAAATATTATTTCTGGAATTAGGATGTCTAAATTATCTAATAGTGAATTTTTCATAATTTTCTAAGACATTCAAATTTTTCGGTAAAAATTAAATACCTTTTAAATATATAATGTATTTTATGACATCATAATGACCCAATAGTGATATAATAAAATACTATAAGCATTATGTTTGGGCAATATATGTTTTACCATTAAAATAATATGATTTTGGATTTTTTTGACTTATTTTTCAAAGCATTAATGGAACCTTCAAGACTTATTAAACATCTTGTCTTTTTAAATTCTTTTCCTTGGAAGTGTGACTCATCTCCACATAAGCAACCCCATTATTTTTAGAAGTTCTGACTTTGGACTTATAAAATATTGTTTTACACTTCCCTTTTCCAAAAACCATGGTCAAAAACCATGGGATGGTTAGTGGTTTTTATTAGTTTAATGTGAGGGTCCCAAACCTAAATAATAAATAATTCCCTCACCTTTACTAAATAAACCCACCCAAGCTCCCACTTACTCCTCATTAAAAGCCTTTGGAGGTCATACAAATTCTTCCCTCCTCTCTCTATAATAATCTCAAGGTGCCCCAACTCCCAATAAGCCTCTATCAAGCCTTTGGAAGCATTCTTCCAAGTAAGGGTTTTTCTTCTTTTCTCATTTTTGTCCAATTTTCTTAATGTTGTTATGCAATTTTATTTTTCAATTATAAATGTTGGGGTATGGTTTCTCACCTCCCCCATACTGCCCTATTTATGTTTGATTTATGGGATACCCCGTTCTCTCTCATTAAATTCCTCCCATGTACACTCGTTACTATGCTGAAATTCTGAAATGAATTTCTCTCTCCTCATTTACATTCAAGCAATTATTTTGTATCATGAATCTAATTTCCATTACATTTTTTTGGACATGTATCTATATGACCCCCTTAATTTCCATGTCATGTAAATATGATGAGACACCCCTTTCTCTCTCATCAACCATTTTTATTAATTCTTACATCACACCGTTACACTGCCGAAATTGCACCGATTTTCCAAGCCAATGTCATTGTGTAGTGAATACCATGACCATTTCTCTATCAAGGGTATTCACCTTTATGCATATTTACTTATTGATTATAATTTTTCATGTACAAATTCCAAATTCTTTTATCATGGAATAAATGATGATGTTTTATGAATCCATGTTATATGATCCATGTGGCACACTTATGCATGAAATGAAATGTTTAAGAAGGGTGTGCCCTTATAGCGCTCCAATGAATTGGGTAATGTATACTATCATGATACATCATGTGAAATGGGTTTTTACTCATGCTAATTCAAGTGCAACGATTTTTTACTCATGATTCATGTGCAATGAGAATTTACTCATGCTCCATGTGCAATGATCCTTGGCTCATGCTAATTCCATGTTAGGTGTTATTGCCACATTTCCATGTTATGATTATCATGTTTTATCATGGATTTATGTTCATGTTTCTCTTGTGATCTATTAATATGCCTATTTTCTAACATGTATTTTATTCCCCATGTTATTCCATGATTATTCCTCTACTATGTTTTGTAGCTCGCCATTTTTTTATGCATATCCTCAGGTTATCCCATGCAATGCTAAGTACGAGGGAATGTAGTGTTCATATAAAGGATGTTTTCAATAAAGATGTTGTTTTTCATGTTTTAAGTCGTTATGTAATGATCCTAATCCCCAAAGACACTAGGCCTCTTGATCTTCTATGTTGTATCAATTGAAGTTTATGTAATAAATTATGTTTAATTGTATAATAAAAGAGAAGGGTTGTCATAGTTGGTATCAGAGGATAGGTTTAGTTATTTTTGGGATTAGGATTAGAAAACCCTAGTAAATACTTAGAGACAAGACTAAGTATAATAAAAAAATCCCTAAGTTTTGGTGAGTATTGAGTAAGTGGTTTATCAAGTAAATACATCCCTATCTGGATACGATCAGGTAGAGGCAGCTTTGGCATAGATATATCCTAGGGGTAAAACCTGAAAACACCACATTGAGCTAGACTTGAATGGGAACTGGTGCACAGTAATGGGCCTTATTGCACTCTTGGTTACAACACTCTCAGAATATATGCTTTGTTAAATTCACAAGCATAGTATGAACCATTATTAAGGGAAAAAAATGCCCTATGAATATATGTTAGAAAGTAGATCATGGATAACATAGACTGAAGCCAATAGATTCATAAGCAAAGGAAATAAAAGTCATGTATATGTCATCCATTTTGTCTTTGTATTAACCTTTATGTGTTACCCCTAACTTTTTTTTATTCTAGACAATGGTCGGTAATAGGAGGACTTGGGATAACAACCTATGTGAAGATCAATGTGATGATTGTACTAATGAGATGTCTAATCTAATGAGAGCGGGAATCGTGAACGTTTTCACGCTTCTCTCTCAGATAAATCAGGATTCGAATAGAAACATGGGTCAAGAGGAACGTTCAACCCCCCTAATAAAGAACAAGTCGCTATTGAGAGCTTCATGAGACAAAGGCCTCCGACTTTTAATGGATCATCGGATCCCTCAATCGCTGAACAATGGATCAACTACATTGAAAAGATCTTCTGCATCCTTCAATGTTATGAACAAGAGAAGGTTCTCCTGGATACTTATCATATGGAGGGTGAATCTGATCAATGGTGTACATTGATCAAAAATATGAAGCCTGAGGAGAAGATTGAGGCGTTGGAATGGAAGGATTTTCAGAAGATGTTTTTCTATAAATATTTTCCATGCACCCTCCATTTTAAGATGGAAAGGGACTTCCTTGCCCTCAAGAAAAAAGATGACGAATCTATTGGAGCGTACGAGGAAAACTTCAAAAGTCTTTCATGATATGCTTCTGGCTTTGTTGTTACCCCTAAATGCAAGTTTGACCTCATCTTTGGTGAGATAAAACCTAGCCTTCAGAAAGCGCTAGTGATCCGTGACTTTGACAGCTATGAATAAATTGTCTGATGTGCTCTCAAGATCAAAATAGATATCGGATAATCTCAGGGGTATCATGGGTATAAAAAGCATAAGGTGGACTTCAATTCTGTTGGTTCAATGGATAAATCCAACAGTGCTAAGAAGATCCAGCACCCCACTTACCAAAGGTGAGGAAAGAAGCACCCCGGAAACTGCCTGAAGGGGACGAAGAAATGCTTTAGGTGTAGAAGATAAGGGCCCCTAGCTATTAACTATTGGAAAGAAAGACTCGTGGCTGTGACAGAGGAGAGGAATTATTCATTTGAAACTCAATGCGTGGTTCATTGCTACAACTGAAAAGAACCAGGGAATCTTGAAAATTAGTGCCCTAAGCCAAGGGTCTTCGGAGGCAACCAACAACCTCCAAGGTAGTAAGGGTGAGATTTTTCCATCACTACTGTCGAAGTGAACCCTGAAAATGAAGTGTTGATAGGTACTATAGATATTCATTCAAGAATAGAGAACGTACTTTTTGATTCAGGTTATATGCAGTCTTTTATATCTCGAAAGTTTAGTAGAACAGTCCTAGCACCACCACAAATCATGGAAGTAAAAATGTCGGTGAGTACGGAAAATGGGGAAATCATTGTGTCCCATGAATATAACTCCTCCCATGTCATAATATGTGGACTGAACTTCCCATCGAACTTCTTCATACTTCCTCTAGTGGAATTTGATGCATGGATTGGCATGGATTGGCTTTCCTTATATAGAGACAACATAAATTGTCGTGAGAGGGAAATCACTATCCATGTGTAGAATCGACCCCCGATTCTTTACAAGTGCAAGGAGGAAGATGAACCTCCTTTAGCTCCATCATCTCAAGCGTGGATATTAATGCCCTATGAGCATGCATATCTAGATCAGATGATTGAGTATAAGGAGGCAACCATCCTAGAAGACATGCCTATTTTGAGGGAATTCACTGAAGTGTTTCCTGAAGAATTGTCTTATCTTCCTCCTAGAAGAGATGTTGAATTCTCAATTGATCTTATACCTGGGGAGTTGCCAATATCCAAAACTCTGTATAGAATGGTTTTTGTGGAGATTTAGGAGCTGAAAAACAACTACAGGAGAATCTGGATAAAGGGTTTATACACCCAAGTGCTTTACCATGGGGTGCACCAGTCCTCTTCATCAAGAAGAAGGATGGGTCAATGCGGCTTTCCATCGATTATCATGATCTTAACAAAATCATGATAAAGAACAAGTATCCTCTCCCACGAATTTATGACTTGTTCGATCAGCTGCATAGAGAACAATACTTCTCTAAGGTGGATTTGCGGTCGGGATATTATCAAGTAAGGGTGAGGAAGGAAGATATCCCAAAGACTGCTTCTTATACAAGATACAGGCACTATGAATTCATATTAATGCCTTTTGGACTCATCAATGATCCAGAAATATTCATGGAATTGATGAATATAATATTTAAAGATTACCTAGAAAAATTTTTGGTAGTATTTATAGATGATATTCTAATATACTTCAAAACCAAGGAGGATCGTGAAGAGCATCTAAGAACTGTACTAGAGACCTTGTGCGAGAATAATCTCTATAAAAAGTACAGATAGTGTGAGTTCTGGTTGAAGGAGGTCTCATTATTGGGTCATATCATCACAAGCAATGGAATATTTATGGATCCTGCCAAAATAGATTCAATTTAGGGATGGCTGAGGCCAACATCGGTAACGGATGTCCATAGCTTCTTGGGGTTAGCTAGATATTATTGACAATTTGTGAGAAATTTCTCACGATTGTCCAACCCTCTTAAAAAGCTAATTCGGAAGGGTGTAAAGATTTCATGGAGTGATGAATGTGAACAAATCTTCATGGATTTAAAAATAAGGCTTATCACTATGCCCGTTCTCAATTTACCCAAAAGTGGAGAAATTTTTGTGGTATTCAATGATGCTTCGAAGAAGGGCATGGGATGTGTGTTGATGAAAAATGAAAAATTCATTGCCTATGCTTCAAGAAAATTGAAAGTTCAAGAATAGAACTATCCAACACATGACCTCGAGTTGGCTGCAGTGATCTTCACTTTGAAAATTTGGCGGCATTATCTCTTTGGGGAGAAGTGTGAAATAAATATGGACCACAAAAGCCTCAGGTATATATTCACATATAAAGAGTTGAACATGCACCAACAAATATGGTTAGAGCTGATCAAAGACTATGACTGCTCAATCCATTACCACCCTGGGAAAACGAACAAGGTGGCGGATGACCTAAGTAGAAAGGACCCAGTGATTCTATCATTATTGAGAATTGAAAAGGATCCAATATTCTTAGATCTAATTAAGATTGACATGGGAATCAAAAAGAATGTAACATCATCAATACTTTCACAAATTATTTCTCAACTGTTACTTTTGGAAAGGTTAAAAGATGCTCAAAAGGATGATGTGGGAATTCAAGAAAAAGTGGAACCTATTGGAAAAGGTAAATCCTCGGAGTTTAATGTTAATGAAGAAGGGATTGTGAGATTTGGGAAAAGACTCTGTGTTCCATCAAGTCCGGAGCTGAAGAAGTAACTTTTGGATGGTGCACATAGTTAAAATTTCTCTATTCATCCAAGAAACACAAAGATGTATCGAGATCTATAAGGGAATTATTGGTGGGATAATATGAAGAAGGATATCACTGAATATACATCAAAGTGCCGGGTGTGTCAGCAAGTGAAGGTAGAGAGGCAGAATTCTAAGGGGATGATGCAACCATTTCCCATACCAGAATGGAAATTGGATAACATCACCATGGGCTTTGTCACTAGACTTCTGAAGACATCCAAAGGCAACAATGCAATCTAGGTTTTTGTGGATCGTCTTATAAAGGCTGCACACTTCATTGCTATTAGGGAAGATTTCTCACTGGATCAACTGGCATAGATATATATCAGGGAAGTGGTAAGTCTTCATAGAGAACCACTATCTATTGTGTCTGATCGAGATCCAAGATTCTCCTCTATGTTTTGGAAGAGTCTTCAACATGCTTTGAGTATTGAACTGAACTTCAGTACGGCCTATCATCCTCAAAATGATAGTCAATCTGAGTGGACTATCCAAACACTTGAGGACATGTTGAGAGCATTCTCAATGGACTTTAAAGGAGGATGAGATCCACATTTTACTCTGGTTGAGTTCTATTATAATAACATTTTCTACTCAAGCATCTAAATGGCACCATATGAATCCCTTTATGGGAAAAGGTGCAGAACACCGGCATGCTGGGATGAGGTCAGTGAGTGTAAGATGCTTGGACCAGAAATGATCGAAGAAATGGTGGAGAAGGTGAAAACCATTCAGCAGTATATCAAGGCAACCCAGAGTTGACAGAAGTGTTATGCAGATAACCGTCGATGAGACCTTGAGTTTAAAGTTGGATACATGGTATTTCTACGCATATCTCTATGGAATTAGGTCATGAGGTTTGGAAAGAAAGGAGAAGTTAATTCCAAGGTATATTGTCCCCTTCGAGATTCTTGATCGTGTCGGGGATGTGGCCTATCGACTAGCTCTTCCACCTACCATGGCCAAAGTACACGATGTCTTTCATGTATCCCTCTTAAGGAATTACATACCAGACCCTTCACATGTACTCTCTTCAGAGGTGGTACAGTTAGAGGATGATCTTTCTTATGAGGAGAAACCAGTGAAGATCTTAGATCATAGAGAAAAAGTTCTACGGAATAAGACAATGCCCCTCATCAAGGTGTTGTGGTGAAACCACAAGTTTGAAGAAGAAATGTGGGAATCAGAGGAAATGATGAAGTCGAGTTACCCACATCTGTTTTAGTGTGGTAAAAGGAAAATTCGAGAGTGAAATTTCATAAGGGGGGAAGATTGTAACGACCCAAACTTTCATTAATGGAAATCCCTCTTGATCTAATGAAATGTCTCTTTATGAAAAATGTTTATATAAAATGTCAAATTCTTTAGTTTTATGCTAAGAATTGTGACCGTTGCTAATATAGTCATTAAACAGTGATCACATGATTAATATAAATATAGGTCTTTAAAAAATCCAATTTACTCAGACAAAGGAAGCGATGGCCTCATCTAGTAGATGTTCCCCTTACAAAGCCCATTTTTCAGAGCTCGTAAAGGAGGTGGCATCATTGGGCATCGCTCTTGACCAAGCCCAATCCGAGCTTAAATATGTTAAGCTCAAGTGGGACCGCCTATGAGAGAAATGGAAGTTGATAGAGATCACCACCCGAGCAATGTTATCTGAGCCACCCTAAGAGTCTGTCACCATCATACACCTTACTCTTCGGTATTATGCGGGTTTTATAAGGGGTTATGTAACAAGACCTTAGCACTATGGTTATGTACGTTATTTTTTTATATAATAATGAATATACTTTCATTTTATTATTGTTACCTTGTAAATAGTTTTTAAAGCACAAATAGTATTTTTAGTTAATATTCAACTAAGAAAAATAATTTGATGCATTAATATATTTTTGTATTAAATAATATTTTAATAAAATATTATTATTATTATTATAATTATTAAATTAGTTTTTATTAAGTATAAATGATCGTATAATTTTATGAATGCAATTGTAATTTTTATTAAGGTTTGAAAGCCATTTTTGTCAAAACCCGTGAATTTTCGATAAATATCAGTTTTTATTTTAAAAGTGAAAATTAAAATATTTATAAAATTATTTAGATAAAATAAATATTATTTCTGGAATTAGGATGTCGAAATTATCCAATAGTAAATTTTTCATAATTTTCTGAGATAGTCAATTTTTTGGGTAAAAAATAAATACCTTTTAAATATATAATGTGTTTTATGACATCATAATGACCAAATAGTGATGTAATAAAATAATATAAGCCTTATTTTCGGCCAATATATGTTTTACCATTAAAATAATTTGATTTTGGGTTTTTTTGACTTATTTTACAAAGCATTAATGGACCCTTCGAGACTTATTAAACATCTTTTCTTTTTAAATTGTTTTCCATGGGAGTGTGACTCACCTCCACATAAGAAACCCTGTAATTTTAAGAATTTCTGACTTTGTCCTTATAAAATATTGTTTTAAATTTCACTTTTCCAAAAACCATGGGCAAAAACCATGAGATGGTTTGTGTTTTGGATTAGTTTAATGTGAGGGTCCCAATCCAAAATAATAAATAATTCCCTCACCTTTCTTATATAAACCCACACAAGATCCCACTTACTCATCACTAAAAGCCTTTTAAGTTCTTCCAACCTCTTCCCACCTCTCTCTAGAATCCTACCAAGGTGCCCCAACCTCCCAAGAAGCCTTTCTCAAGCCTTTGTAAGCATACTTCCAAGTAAGGGTTTTTCTTCTTTTCTCATTTTTGTCCAATTTTCTTAATGTTGTTATGCCCTTTTATATTTCAATTATAAATGTTTTGGTATGGTTTCACACATCCCCCATACTTACCTATTTATGTTTGAATGATGGGATACCCCTTTATCCCTCATTAAATGCCTCCCATGTACACCAGTTACTATGCCAAAATTCTGAAAGAAATTTATCTCTCCTCATTTACATTCAAGTAATTCTTTTGTATCCTAAATCTAATTTCCATTACATTTTTTGGGACATGTATCTATATAACCCCCTTACTGTCCATGTCATGTAAATATTATGAGACACCCATTTCTCTCTTATCAACCATTTTTATTAATTCTTACGTCACGCCGTTACACTGCCGAAATTGCACCGATTTTCCAAGCCAATCCCATTGTGTAGTAAATACCATGACCATTTCTCTATCAAGGGTATTCACCTTTATGCACATTTACTTATTTATTATAAAGTTTCATGTATTAATTCCTCATTCCTTTATCGTGGAATAAATTATGATGTTTTATTAATCCATGTTATATGACCCATGTGGCACACTTATGCATGAAATGGAATGTTTAAGAAGGGTGTGCCCATATAGCGCTCCAATGAATTGGGTAAAGTATAGTATCATGATATGTCATGTGAAATGGGTGTTTACTCATGCTAATTCAAGTGAAATGAGGTTTTACTTGTGCTTCATGTGCAATAAGGATTTACTCATTCTCCATGTGCAATGATCTTTGGCTCATGCTCATTCCATGTTAAGTATTGTTGCCACATTTCCATGTTATGATTATCATGCTTTATCATGCCTTTATGTTCGTGCTTCTATTGTGCTCTATTGATATTCCTATTTTCTAACATGTATTTTATTCCTCATGTTATTCCATGATTATTCCCTTACTGGGTTTTATAGCTCACCCTTTTTTATGCATGTCCTCAGGTTATCCCATGCAATGATAAGTATGAGGGAATGTAGTGGTCATGTAAAAGATGTTTTCAATAAAGATTTTGTTTTTCATGTTTTAAGTGGTTATGTAATGATTATAAGCCCAAAATACACTAGACCTCTCAATCTTATATGTTGTATCAAGTGAAGTTTATGTAATAAATTATGTTTAATTGTGTAATAAAAGAGAAGGGTTGTCATAATTTCCCAATCAAGAGGACATGAAGTTAGTGAAAATTTTAGGAGAATAGGTTCACATTTATATGTAGGGGTAAGGGCATACAAGGAATTACTTAAAAGATTTAAATAATATTGAGACAAATTATTATGAAAGTGAAACCAAATATTCATTTCATTAATGATGATAAGGGTAAGGTTGAAATAAAACAAAAAAATATATGTTTAAGAAATAGTTTTTTATTATCTTTAATCCTTATCTATTTATTTTTAACCCTTTTAATGCTTTTTACCCGTAATTGGGGTAATAAATATTCAACATGGTAAATATTTATCACTAAACATTAATTTGACCTAATTACCTACTATTAAATTTTTGATTCCAAATATAGAATAAATTATAAATTATTAAACTATTAAAATTGATAAAAAGTAATTTTAATATATGTTCTAAAAATAAAATTATAAGCATTATTAGAAAAATACTTATTTTAAAAACAATAATTATTTCATAGTAAAATAAAGTGTAATGTTTATTACAATGGGATTGATTGGATTATTTTAAATAAAATGAGACTTATTTGTCTTTCAAAATAAAGCAAAATCAAAAGGAATCATGTAAATTTTGAGTAAAAATATATATTTCCAATTTTAATTTTAAAAATCACAATCAACTCTTATAATATTTCTATTTATATTCTTAATTTCATCATAATTATAAGGTTTTATTATAATTCTTATAGTTATAAAGTTTCTAGTCCTTCTAAATAGAGGAAATACATTTTAACAAAAAGATTTCTTGTTTAATTAATGAATGGAGTCGTACTCAGTCTTCTAGATGAGGATTTACATGGAATACCAAATTGAGATTTATTAATATTATTGGAAAAAAATCATACAAATCATTATTATGGGGTTGAACTTGGACACCATAGGACAAATAGATTATACGATTAAATCATTTAATGATGAAATGTTTCATTTTAATTCATTTTATCTGACCCCAATATTTTCTTATTTCAACCGTTACAAGTTTGTTAAGCTAATTTCTATACATAATACCACAACCTCTTGGAGAAGAATAATATAATAACAAGAAATATAAATTTTTCATTTTATGTTTTGAAACCCATCATGGTAAGATTCCTTTTAATTGTAATATTCATAAATTTTATCTCAGAGAATCTGCTGTGATGTTTTTATTTTAAATAATATGAGCTTGTCTTTTGTTTTTCTAGTTGCCTGATTAGGTTGATCGAGGGATTTAGAATGGGGGACAAATCTTATATCTGTATGGTTAATTAATGGCTTCTAGGGTTTTGGAAGGAAGACCTACTAATAGATTTATATTTATGGATACCTTGATTTGGGTCTATAGATATCCTTATCACTTTGTGATAATGTTAAGACCTCACTTAGTTTGTGTGTTGTGACTATTTTTATATATCCTTTTATAAAAAATTATTTTTCTATTTTCTTACATTTTATCTCCTTAGTAAATACAACTTTTGTTGTTTTAATTTCATTTTACAATTTTAATTTGATATATATATATATATATATATATATATATATATATTGAACCATATTGAGTTTAAAAATATTCTATTAAGTTCACTAGAATTAATTTATTTTGATGACTACAATATATTTCCATATATTTACATACAACCCACTCTGTAACTCTTAAGTTTTTTAGAATGATATCTTTTTTATTAACTTAAAATTTGAGGTGTTTTAAAATCTATATGTTTTACTAAAAAATAAAATTCACCAAATTTTATATTATAAATATCATACATTTCATGGTAGTATTTAGTATCAGATAAAGGTCACTACTAATATATTTTTTCTTCCAATAACTTGGATGTAGAGAAAATAATTTTTGTTTTGGTCGGTTTATCTGTTGGAATGTTAGAAAATCTAAATTATATCATAAAACCAAACTTTTATAGAACTAATTATGAGTAATGGATACATAATATAAATAATTATTTTATTAATACTAGAGTAGATATTTTTTATGGTGAATAAAAATTAAAATATTCCTGATAAATAATTTAAAGCTTTTAATAAAGAAGAGAGAACTTAATATCAGTTGAATTATAGAGTTTGAAATATTTTTTTGTATTCAATGAAAATTAATATCTATATTAAATTATCATACTATAAAATTGATAATAATATCTAGATAAATTATTATTTAACACATTTTATAACCTTCTATTGTTTTAGAAACTATAAAGTCTATGCTTTATGCTGACTATTTGGATTTATGATTTCATACCTAGTAAATCAGTTACACGGATGCATTAGATATTTATGACTATTGTAAATATCTTACAATTTCTTAGAGGTAATTTGTTGATGGATGAACAAATTATTTAAAATATTATTAATATTATTCCTAAAGTGTGAGAATCTAATAGAATATCTATATATGACACAAAGCATCTCACAAAGCTATGTTTGTATGATCTTATTTGAACTATTATGCAGCATGATAGTAGATTAAAAATAGATGTAGAAAAGGAAAAAAATATAATGGGGTATCCTTTTCTATAAAAAAGGGAACAAATACAGCTATAAAGGCTAATAATTGATTTAAAAATCACATTAAAGTCTAATATGAAATTTAAAGATGAATCATATTGTAGTACTTCTAAATAAAGTAAAAGTGAACTTGCTCAGATTTCAAAACAAATGGATTGTATTTTTTCCAAGAATAATTTTAATCATATCCATAGAATTAATGAGAATGATAGTGGTGTGAAGAAAGATTATTCAAAATTTATTTACTACAAATGCGAGAAGCTAAGGAATATTTGACCTGATTTTCCAAGGTAGAAAAGAAAATAAATAAATTCAAATAAATATTATAAAATTAAGGAATAAAAGTTTGAAGGATTTAGAAACTTGGAGTATAAGTGTTAGTGAATCATATTCATATAGTTCTTATGATAGGTGTAGTGATAATCAGAAGGTTGGTTATTTTTACACTAATATTGTGAAGACAAATCAATTTTATATGGGAATGGTAACTGATTAATCTCTTATAAATTTGCCTTTAAATCCAAATTACACAAGTACTTATGAAAATGAATTTATTTCAACTATTTTTTAAGATCAAAAGCTTGTTACATTGAAATATGAGGAAAATTTACATTCTTTTGAATAATTTAATAGATAGGTAACTCTTCTTCCAAAAAAAATATAAATAATAAAAAGACTATGATTATGAAAAATAAGTTCATGTTAATGTGAATTGTATAATTTCAAAACTTACTTACAAAATTTCTAAAAAATATTCGAATTAGATTGGAAATATAATTCTAGCTAAACTCATGAATATTTGAATTTAGTTTTAAAACTTAGCATTGACATTACTAGTCTATGAAAACATATATTAAATTTTATATATGGAAAGGAAACTTTTGATAAACTATACATATAGTTGATACTGCATAGAAAAAATTCCCTAATAGGATTTTTAACATATTTATTTTTCAGTACATATACATTTCCTTTAAATAATTCTAATTGTGATATCTTTTTTGAAAAAAAAAATTGAAGGTTATGATACATTAGGAAATAAAAATAATAATCTTTAAAATATCATTATAATAAAATATAATATATATATATGTGTGAAATAAATTTTGAAAATTCATTATGTTAGAAAACTTGCATGACATAATATTAAAAACACATAATGTTTAAGAAGGCCAATTTTAAATAAAATTAGTTTATCTTTATATTTTTTATTTTTTATTCAAAGTTAAATATATAATTTTTAGAAATAGAATTAGATAAAATTAAATTTATATTAAAATTTTGAATACAAAAATAATCTTAATATAATTTTTGGTATTTTTCTAAAATATTTAATTTTTATGTGAGTAGAGAAAAATATAGGGTTTGGCTAATTTTATTGATAATTATGATATTATCATAACATAAGAATAAATAAAATATTTATTAAACCATTTTATCTTAAATTATATATATATATATATATATATTTGTTTAATATAATTAATGTATCATGTTCATAGTCCCATTAATAAAATTTTTGAACATAGGAAATATTTTATTATAAAATTTATTTTTCAACATATTATATATTTTACAGTTTATAAATGGATTTAGATTCAAAAGATTCAAAATTTTGATTCCCTGAATTAACATTGTTTGGAATGTTCAACTTATATTATTAATTATAAACTAATTATCATAATTAATATTTAATTAAGACTAATTAGTATTTAAGGGAGTTATCGAATGTTGAACAAATTTTTCTAAGTTTAAATGACCTACAGACCATCTATAAGTCATTTGTTACATTTTAATTCCCTTAATATTGGTCTTAACAACCTTACCTTACATATATCAAATAACATTCATTTCATTCCAACATTTCCCATGACATAACTTTCTTCTACATGGAAAGTTTCCCTTTCTTCACTTATAAAAGAAACTAAATACACCCTTTTTGGAAAATAATTTAATTTTAATTACTTATTAAACTCTACACATTTTTTAATCCTAGAGAAATATCCCATGAACCATAGATTTTGGCCACCTTTAATTATCCTAATCCCTTTATTCCCAAGGATAATTTCGAGGAAAATAAAATTTCCCGACGTGAGTATTTATCCCCTATTTTTTTAATATTTTTCCACCTTCTAATATTACCTAAATTTCATACAAAATAAATTTAGTATCTTATAAATATATAAATGTTATTATATTAATTTCATGAAAAATATTCACTCATTCTCCAATATTTATTAAGAAAACAATTCATTGATCGTGTGTATGTACGGAATACCACCTCCACGACGTGATGCAGTTCATTTTTCATCATCAAATTTTATTGGTGGTATAAGGTATTTTTTTGATGAATAATTATTATTTTATGTATCTTATAAATTTCTCAAATTATAATATTTTACATTCACCATCATTCCATCCATTTTTCATGGAATGGGATCATTGATCATGCGTATGTGTTGACTACCACGTCTATAAATGACCTGTCTTATTTCTCTTAAACACTTAACATGAGTGGACCTAAAATTATAATTAACGAACTAATATTATGTTTATAAAATTATTATAATTCTTATATGATAACTTTTTATATACTATCACTTCATCCATCCATTGGGAAATGGGTTCGTTAATCATGCATATATGTGGACTACCGCCTCAACGAATGATAAATTTTATTTTTCAACAATACCCATTATTAATGGTTATAAGAATGGATTTTATGAGTATATATGATATATATTACATTTATAATCTTCTATAAATGTAATATTAATATTATTTAATATATATTTCTTACTCATTGGATCAGTACAACATGCTTTTGTTTTTGTTGTTTTACCACCTACTTAAGTGGTGTTGTAATATTTATGTAGTGAATGGTAAAGTAATGTTACATATTATTAATTAAATTTAATAAAAAGGTATTAAATATGTTTTAATTTTTAATTAGTTATAATATTAACATTCAAACACCATAATAATATGTCATCTCCTTTCATTAAAAACTGCCAAAACAAGTTTGTCTTCGGCTTCACCTTCAAGAGTTGTAATTAAAACAATCATGGGATGAAAGTGGAACATTATAAATAAAAAACTGGATTTATATTAAATTTCCATATGTTATATATGAATAATTTACTTGGTATCATAGATAAGGGGTCAATATTAACATTACCAAGCATGTGCGATACAATTAAAAGCGTTAACACCTAATGTTAAAAATATGTTATAACGAACTAGTATATTCATAGTAAATATTATAAATGAAGTATAAAAAGGGTTATAGAGAGTAATAATTTTATTAAATTGATTATTATGATAGTTATTATTTTTTTATAGGATGATAGAGTATGATCAACTAAACATGGAAATAAGGTAAGGGATTTTCGTCTCAAAATCCCTTTATTGAGGCATGTTTTACTTTATACAACAATTTAATTTTATATGGTGTATATGATTCCTAATTGTTGTGTTATCAGGAAATATATTTTATTCATTGTATTTGAATTCCATTTTAAGATCTTTATCCTTTAATTGTTTTTATTTAAATGTAACTCAATTCATAATTGTTTTCTTAACTCAAGTCCTTTTTCTTATGAGTCGTGAAATCTCTTCTCGATTTAATAATCCAAGTATATTTTAAATAACACTATCTTTTAAA
The DNA here is from genome assembly GCA_963277665.1 of Viscum album. Lineage (NCBI taxonomy): Eukaryota > Viridiplantae > Streptophyta > Magnoliopsida > Santalales > Viscaceae > Viscum > Viscum album. Next base: position 1,107,078,485 of record OY728126.1, read on the forward strand.
TAATAGGTTTCATTTTTTATTTGTGGATATTAATTATATTCATTTATATTCACCCCTTTTATGAAACACTTCCTTAAATAAAATAATGATGTTGATAAGAATAAATCATATACAATCTAATAGGTATTTTTTTCCTAGTATATATTTTTTATTTTGAAAGTGTGATCTATAACCCAAATATAATTCATCTTAGGTGATCGTAAATAATTTCTTAAATACTTTTCAAATGAGAGTTATATTTTACTTTTTACGATCTGGGTTTTTTGAAAAAAATAAAAAAAATTAACATTTTCCACATTGATAGTTTTCAATAAATGTTTCCCTTTCAAGTAATGTTATAAATGTTGAAAAAAAAATTCCACCAATATTTTTTTATCATTATTTTCAAAAAAATTGACATTCTTTAAAAAAATATTTTTAACATTTTTAAAATGGGTCATTTTTTATTGAAGTAATCACTTTTACACATTTCCATGTGAATGTATATTTTTGCCAACATTGTCATTTTCTAGGAGACTTCCACACTATGATTTCATATTTTCAAAAAATATACTCTTATCCTCATGTATTAATAAAATGTTACTTTTTAATTTAATTTAATGTAAAATTTAAATCTATATCTTCAATTTAAAATTTCATAATGATTCTAAGAGTGTTATTTACATCTGTCATATACTAGATCAATGGTATTCTTTAAATGATACCATTCAACTTCTTTACCTGGATGGATTATAAAACGTTTTTTACATATATGGTATGATACATAACTACCTTTTTCTTTCCTAATAATACATTTTTATTGGTATTTTTTCCCTCCAATTCCTTTCATCTGTGAAAGCCTTATGATCTATTACTTGCTTAAAAAAAGAATGATTTGGGGAATCATTTTCAAAAAAAATATATCAATTTTCTATTCCGTTTAAATAAAAAATTCATAATAATATTTTTTGAGTGGTATTTACCTCTAATGATTATTAAATTCATTGGACACCAATTTATTTTCCATGTTTTTATAATGTTTTTTTATTTATAAAATCATGAATGTTTTATTTGTGAACCACTTGAAAAGGATATAAAACCCATTTTATTTCTTTTGGTATATATGATATGTTCAATGAAACCATGTGGAACAAATATATATGATTTTAATTTATGTGATGGTTGGTCCTATAATTATATATCCCTTCAATGAATTGGGAAATTTTTTTGTCTCATGATATATCATGGTGCATGGGCAGTGAGCCTAGAAAAATACGGTGCTTGGGAAATTAGCCTAGCAAACTATGTTATGTTAATGAGTTTGGGAAACAAGAAATATTACTATGATTTCATTATTACATTATTTACACCTTCCTAGGATTCCATGATCCTATAATATTATCATTTTTATATTTTTCTCTTATGTTATCATTTCTCATATCTTGATTCAATGATATCTAAGAAGATGGAGAAGGAAAAAAATATAACATCCTTCATGTCAAAAATGTTGGAAGAAAAAAACTAGGGAATTAGTCAAATGAACTAGAAAATTATTTATGTTGGAAAATTAGGACATAAAGAATCTATATACAGAGGTAAAATGAATCATTCAGTTAACTCGAAAGAGAAAATATATTTTTCTACTAGTTTTACTTAAGATATTAATATATACATTTAATTTCAAATTTTATCTTAAGTCATGTCTATATTTTTTTATAATCTTAATTAATGTTTTTAAAAAAAATCGTAGGACACAATTTATTTGAGGAAGGGATAATATGAAATCCTGATATTTTTGTATATATATTTTACTTTAACAAATTTTGAGTTTGATATATTTCTTTACATAGACAAAAGAGAAGGTTATGATAGAATAGTGAATTTAAATAATCATATTTAAAATATAATTATGATATTGTATATGATATATATCTATGAAATAAATTATTTAAGTTATTTAAATTATAAAATTGGTATGAAATAATATCATAAACACATAATGTTTAAGAATTTCATTTTTAAATAAAAGAAGTTTGTCTTTATATTTTTATTTTCTACTAAAAATAAAATATATTTTTTTGAAATATAATTGCAAAAAATTATATTAATATTTTAAATTATAATACCAAAATCAAGTTTGTATGAATTTTTGGGATTTTTCTTAAATACTTTACTTTTAGGTGAATAGTGGAAAATACTGGGTTTGGCTACTTTTATCACTAATTACTATATTAACATAACATAATAATGACTGAAATATTTAAGAAACCATTTTTATCTAAATATATATTTTTTATTAATTTTATTTTATATTTCATGTTTTCAAAACTCATATTAACATTTTTGAACATATGCAACATTTTATTATTAAAGTTATTTTTGATATATTATATATTTTAAATTAAAAGTAAATTTACCCATATTTAGAAATTAAATTTTATTAAATTGGGGTTAATTTTTTTTGATAATTTCAAATTTTTGTTTGAGTTCTCTTTTCATATTTTTAATAAAAAATTAATCACCATGATTAATATTATACTAAGATTGATTAGTGTTTAAGAGAGTAATCTAATGTGGAACTCATTTTCTTATGTTTAAATGAAATATAGACCATTTAGATTTTTTTTAGGTTTTAACATCTTTAAAACATTTATTAACAATCTAGCCTCATATACCTCACCTAACTTCTACAAATTCCTATTCTTTCCCCTTATCTTTTTTTCAAGGGAAAGTTCCATTTTTCTTCACTTATAAAATAGTCCACCTGTACCCATTCTATAAAACCCATTACTTTGAATTAATTGGTGTAAATTTTAAAAAAAATTATCCTATAATAATCTCTCATTAACTATAACCTTTTACACCTTTAATTATCCTAATCCCTTCATTTCCATGGATAATTCCTAAGAAAATCAAAATTTCGGACATGAGTCTTACTCTCCTCTTAGACTTTATTTTTAATTTTACTATTATAATCCAACCTATATCTATTAATATAATAAATTTAGTATCATAAACATAATTTAATTTCATTATAATAATTATATAATAATTATTCACTTATTTTATATCATCTGCTAAGAAAATAATGCATCAATTAGGGGTATGTGAGGACTACCACATCCACCATTCGATCAAGTTCATTTTTTAAAACCACCTCTTATCAGTATTCTAAAGGATGTAATTTATGAATAATTATGTTTTTTATTACACTTATACAATTATAAAGTTATAACATTTTACATTTACATTCATTCCATTAATTCATTAAGCAATGAGATATTTAAAAATGTGTATGTTTGGTCTACCACCTCCTTAAACAATATGTATTATTTATCGTAACCAAATAAAATGGATGGAAATGAATTTTTAATTAATGAACTAATTTATTTTTTTTAACATTATTATATTTCTAAAATTTCAATTTTTAGATACCTTCACTCCAACCCTCCAATGGGAAATGGGTTCGTTAATCGTGCTTACATACTTACCACCGCCTCCATGACCGGTAAATTTCATTTTTCAACCCCAACCATAATTAATGGTAATAATAATTTATTTTATTAAGATATATGATATATATTAAATTTATATTCTTATTTAAATGTTATATTAACATTATGTAACATCACTTTCTTACTTATTCGATCATTACATCAAACTTTTTATTTGGTCAATTTACCGCCTACTTAAGCAATGTTACAATATTTATATAGTGAATGATTAATAATTTTTTTACAACATTAATGAAATGTAATAATAAATTATTAAATATATTTTAATGATTATGGAGTTATAATATCAATATCTAAACATGTTAATAACATATCATCTCTATTCATTAAAAACTACCGAAATTCTTTTTTCTTCGGTGTCACCTTCAAGAGTCATAATTAAAACTCATGTGGGATGAAAGTTTAACATTATGAATAGTAATGGTATATATATTATATAACCCTAAGTATTATATAAATTATTGGCTTGGTATCAAATATTAGGGATCAACATTAACATTAAAAATCATGTTCAACATAATTAAAAGTTTTAACATCTGATGTTCAAAATAAGCTATAATGAACCACTATATTCATAGTAAATACTAATAAATTAAGTATATAAAAGTGTTATGGAGATGAATAAGGTTCCAAAAATATAATATTAATATAGTTATAGTTTATTATAGTATGTTATAATGTGATCAACTAAGCGAGGAAATAAGGTAAGGTATTTTTATATAAAACTGTAACTTCCTGACATGGGTGCTACACACTGGTGCCCCAAGCCAGTCTGTTACATAACCTCAGTCATGCCTCCCCATATTCCATAGGATAATGACTTATAGCGAGGGTCAATATCATTCATGGGGAGACTATACCCTCTTTTCAATGTAGAAAAATAGAAAAAATAAATAAGAATAACCGGATTATGTAACCAAATAACCAGACAATACTAGTATCATATGATAACCAAATAAAGAATAAAATAACCAAACTAAAATAGTAGATATGTCATTCCAAGTAATTTCCATGTGTCAAATGAAAAACCTAAAAGTAAGACACTGAAAAAATATAAGCGGGTCCTGACACCAGGTTTGGTTCCCTCGTCCATGCTTTATCCTAACTCATCCATCTAACATATGACTCTTTCCCTTAACCTTTCTAGCAACCATGAAATCTATTCAGGTACTGATCAGGAAGCTCAATTAGGGTGTGAGTAAAACTTAGTTGGTTGCCACTAATGGTGTCTAAAATATTATCCATTCAATAATATTTTATTCAGTCGTATATAGATTATTATACAATTCGTAAGTAAATTGATATCGCATTTTCTATTATTCTTTAATTAACCACATAAACTGTCGGGTTCCCTAGGAAAACTGATTATCAATACCTACTTCGGCCTGTGCTAGAGTATGAACCACATAATGACTCCAAGGTTATGATTTTTCATCACATTCAACCATATCACGACCACTTGGAACTATATTCCAAAGCCAACACATGGGCATAGAACGTCATGTCTAACACCCTGTGGGTATTTGGAGACTCAGTCCCTATCCCACACCTTAATGTCACATAGTTACTTGGATGCTATGTTCGTGTCCCATACTAATTTCTCAAATAATTCATCACAATGGGCTTCTGATACAGCAGACCATGACTCACAAATTTTTATCAAGCAATTCATCACTGTGGGATTTGGATGTAGCATACCATGTTCCACATGTTTATATCAATATATCACAATATCGAATATATATATCAATATCACATAAATCAAGGATAATCATCATTAATCTTAATACCACATTCCCCAATCAAAACATTAATTAATTAATTCAATAATTAATTAATACAATTAAATCAATTTCATAATCACAACAATTCTCATCAATTAATTCGATAATTAATTATTCCAATTCAATAAATTTCATAATCAAAACAATTCACACTAATTAATTCAAAAATTAATTAACCCAATTAAACAATATCAATATCCCATAATTAATACAACAATTAATTATTACAATTTAATCAATTTCATAATCCCAAAAATTTCCATTAATTATTTCGATAATTAGTTAATATAATTTAAAAATCCCAATATGCAAAAAATATTTCAATAATAATTTATTCCAATTAAATCAATTACATAATCACAAAAATTAAAATAAATTAATTAATTTACCAAATTAATTAATTCAGTTTAAGAAATTCAATTTCTAATCATCCAATGAAAATTCTACAATTATATACACATAATTGAAATCAAGACATTCATATTTGAAAAAAAAAGGCTACCTACCTCAAGCTTTCCAATGAAAACATGAGAATGGAAATCCCCAATCTAAAATGGATAGGTCAATCCCAAAAAGAATAATGAGTTCATTAATCAAATCCTATAAATAAGATCAAACGGATCAAGATCCATCAAACTAATTTATAGACCTAAACCCTTGTCAATAGTGAATAAAAATACAATTTTATCTAGAATGTGGAGCGAGAGGGAGATAGATCTAATCGGGAAGAAACCAAATTCTTGGGGAGTTGAAGATCTTAAATCTGGACATGGAATCATCAAGAATGGTGGTCAAAAGGGCTTGGAATCCATCTAGGAGTCTCATAATGAGATAAAATATTTAGGGTTGAGCTATAGCCAATTTGGGGTCAATACCAAGGGTTTGGGAAATTTTAAATGAATTTTCATGATAATTAAAACTGTGTGCACGGTTTCTTGGGTATGGGTGAATGGTTTTCAAAACCATGCACCTAACTGTACACCTCTTCAGGGGGTGGTGCAGGGTTACTTCTAAAAGAGTGCACAGTTTGAAAAACCGTGCACCAACCATGAAAAATCCACTATCTCAAGGGTGCACGGTTTGTTGGGCTGGGCATACGGTTTGGGAAAACCATGCACCCATCGTGCACTGCCACTCCTCCTTCCCATTTTCTCATATTTCAACCAATATCACCCCAACGTATCATCCACACAAAAATTAATCAAAACAAGGAGAAAGGAGAACCCAAAAAAATCCCAAGACATCCCTAAAAATGGTCGGGATCTTACAAAAACACCCTTTACAGAGACATGTTTGACTTTATACACTAATTTACTTTTATAGGGTGTATATGTTGCCCAATTGTTTTGTTATCATGAAATGTATTTTATTGAGGGAATTTTAAGATCATTTTAAATTGATTTCTCTTTTAAGGGTTTTGATTAAAATATTAATCAAGTTGTAATTCTTTTCTTGAATCATGTTCTTTTCCCCGTAGTTCATTAAATCTCTTCTTAATTTTGATCTTCTGAGTCTATTTTTTCTACCATTGTCATCTCAAATGGAAGTTTTCCTTTTTCTATAGGGATATTAATTGTCTATATTCATATCTATACTTTAATGAAATGATTCTAGAAAGAAAATAATATCATTGATAAGAATAATTCAAATACTTTCCAATCGGTATTTTTCTTCCATGTCCATGTTTTAATTATCGAAAGTGTGATCTACAACTCAAATAAGTTTTATCTTTAGTGACCCTCATATCTCCCTTAACCACTTTTTAAGTAAATTTTTATTATACTTTTTACATTATGAATTTCATAAAAAAAATTAAATGATATTTAATGTTTTCCATATAGATAGTTTTCAAGAAAAGGGTTTCCTTTCAAGTATTGTGATTAATGTTTTAAAACATATTCCATAATGATTTTTTTAAATTTATTTTCAACTGCATTAAATTTCTATAAAATTGATTTAAAATAAAATATTTTTAATGATTTCCACATGGGTTATTTTTTATAGAAGGAATCTCTTTTACATGTTTCTTTGTGAATGTATGTTTCTTCTGCCTTTTCCATTTTCTAAGAGGCTTCCTCTCCACACTTTCCAATTTTAAAATAGGAAATTTGTATTCTCATGGTTTAAAAAATCCTCATTTTTAAATGTTTTCAAAGGGAAAGGTGAATTCTTATTTTTAAAGTAATTTTTATAATGCATCTAAGAGTGTTCTTCATCTACATCGTATACTTGATCAAGGGTATTCTTCAAATGATACCACCCAGCTTATTTATCTTGATAGCTTATGAAATTCTATTTTACATCTATGGTATGATCCATCACTTATTTTGGATTTCCTAATTATCCATATGTAAGCATGATCTACCTCCAATGCCTTTCCTCTGTGAATGACTTATATTCCATTACTTGATTGAAGGATGTTCACCAAGATTCCCAATATATTGATTGATTATGGAAATTGTTTTCTAAAACATAATCAGTAATAATTAATCATAATTAATGATAATTACTAATAATAGAAAACAATTTGTAATAATTGCTGATAATTAGTAGCAATTGACAATAATTAGTAATAATTAATAATAATTAAAAATAATTAGTAATAATTACAAACAATTACCAACAATTAGTAATAATTAGTAATAATTTGCAAGAATTAATGGTAATTAGTAAAAATTAAAAATAAATTCCAATAATTATTAATAATTACGGATAATAACCAATAATTTGTTGTAATTTGTAATAATTAGTAATAATTAATAATAATTACTAATAATAACTAATATTTGGAATTAATTACCAATAATTGTCAAAAAAATTCAATAATTCTTAATAATTACAAATAATTATCAATAATTAGCAATAATTAGTAATAATTGGTAATAATTATTAATAATTACTAATAATTAGAAATAACTAATCATAATTAACAATAATGAGTAATAACTACCCATAATCAGTAATAATTACTAATAAATAGTAATAATTAGTAATAATTAATGAAAGTTAGTAATAATTTAAAATAATTATCAATAATTAGTAATAATTAATGAATGTTAGTAATAATTGGGAATAATTAATAAAAATTATTGATAATTAGTAATTATTAAAAATAATTCATAATAATTAGTAAAAAATAGTAAAAATAGTAATAATTATCAATAATTAGTAATAATTATCGATGATTATTAATAATAAAAATAATTTAAATAACTAAAAATAATTATAAATATTTAGTAATAACTAGTAATATTTAGTGATAATTAGAAATGATTATTAATAATTAAAATCACATCTTATAATTTGTAATAAATACTAATAGTGAGAAATAATTACAAATAAATAGTAATAATTAGGAATTATTACTAATAATTAGTAATAATTGAAAATTATTATCAATATTACCAATAATATTTCAAAATTAGTAATAATTAACCAATAATATTAATAATTAGTAACAATTAGTAATAATTACTGATAATTAAAACTAATTAGTAATAAATTGTAATAATTAATAAAACATACAAATAATTAGTGATAATTAATTATAATTACCAATACTTGTTGATAATTAACAATAATTATCAATAATTATCAATAATTAAAAATAATTTCTAATAATTTACAGTAATTATCAATAATTACCAATAATTTCAAAGAAGCTGTGAAAATTGTAATAACTAGTCATAATTACCGATAATTGGTGATAATTTCTAATAATTGGTAATAATTACTGATGAATGGTAATAATTACCCATAAAAGATAATAATTAGTTAAAGATGTTAATAATTAGTAGTAATTACCAATAAGTAGTGATAATTAATAATTATTAGTAATAGTTTTTGATAAATAGAAGTAATTTATAATAATTTTAAAATAGTTTTTTATATCATATATTAATTTATAATAATTATTAATCAATCATTCGAGTCAATATTATTTTTTAGTTATTAATAATTTATGATATTTTTTATATTTACCAATAATTGTCTATATTTTTTAATAGTTTCATGTAATTTGTAATATTTTTGTTTTTTATTTTTTTTATCGGATCATCCATTCCTTATATCGGATTATTAATAAGTTATATTTTTATTTTCTATGTTTTAGAAAAATATAGAGTAAGGATGTAGAGAATAATTTTTATTATAAGATTTCAGTTTCATAAATTATCACAAAATATAAATGATTCTTTTATAAATCATGCATATATTGAGGGTGTTGAATTTTTTTTTCATTTGAATCCTCAATACCAAAAAAAATCATAAGTTAAAATTAAGTTTATATTTAAGAAATGTGATCTAAGGAGATTTGAAGCATTTAACAGAATTGGGGTTCATCTATTGCATTTTGGTTTACAAAAAAAATTTGTTTTTTAGTATGAACAGAGTGAATGAAATTCGTTATAAGATAAAAATAATGGAGTTCTAGATTAATTAGGGTTTAAAACATTAGTATATGAGTTTTTTGTTCAATATGATTGACAAAAAAAATCACATAATGATTATTCAACTCCTGATTTAAGAACGTCTCAAATTGTTTAGGAGTTAGAGTATTTTGAGTATGTATTATATCTTAGTTGTAAGATAATAAAAATTGAAGTTGTTACTATATTTATGGATATTAAATCAAATCATTGAATTTAAAATAGTTATTTTGATAAAATATTCTATTTGGATAAATCATTGTTACCAGAGGGAAATGTGATGCCTATGAATTTCAAAGAACGTGAGAAGTTTTCCCATAATTTGGCTTCAGATTAAAAAAATATCTATAGACTTTAAAATGATTTCATCCAATATTATGTTGGAAATGCATAAATATTTAATTTCCCTAAAAGTGGAAAATTTAGGTATAAAATGTCATATAAAGGGGAGTCCTGATTTTTTTCCCATTAAAAAATTGAGATATTTCCCAATTATATCATGATTTCAGTGCTTATTTATGCCTTATAACATAGTTTCATTAATTAAATAAAAAAAATACAATGTTTAAATTGGTAAAATATGAAATCATCCTTGTAATGGTGATTCATGGAATAATTTTGATCCGATGAATCCATTTTTTACTTTAGATGCTCTTAAAATGAAATTAAGTCTTTCTATTGATGGTTTCTATCCTTTTGGTTCTTATGGTAGTTAATATTATTTTTGGAATGTATTTATAACTTCAACAAATATAACTTATTGGATATTGATGAATAAACCATATATCTTTTTTATATTTCTAATTACAGGATATCCAAAATGTAATATTGATGTTTTTTTAAAGTCACTGATTGATGTGTTAAATTTGTTGAGGAGTAATGGTGTTAGTATATATGATGTTGTTGGAAAATATAATTTCATTATGAAAAATCCATTAATGTGGAAAATTAGTGGTTTTCTATTATAGGGTGAGTTATCTGAATGGAGTACACATAGTTCAAAATCTTGTCTGTACTATATGTGTGAAGGAAAAGCAATTACTCTTGTCAATGGAAGAAACCTTTTTTTACTGTCACTATGGAATTCTTTATATAGAATATTCTTTCTGAAGGAACAAAAATAATTTTATAAAAGCTATAATTGAAAGATACGGACCTCTGGAAATGATCTCAGTTATTGATTTAAATTCTATTTTCTCTTCATTACCACTTATTACCTTTGAACCGACTATAAACCAATAAAAATATATATATCTTTGGGAAAGATCAAAATTGGATAAAACAGATTATTTTTTTGGATCTACCTTATTAGTCCTATTTGTTGGTTCATCACATGTTAGGCATCATTCATATTTATAAAAACAATTTTGAAAATATGTTTTATACAATTTTGGGCTCTCCTAGTAAGACTAATGATAATGTAAAGGACTGATTAGATCTTTCGCAAATATAAAGGAATCCAAAATATGAGTGATTATTAAAATGATAGATCAAATAATTTAATGAAGAAAATATCATCTTATATAGTTTCTAATGAACATAATTTATTATTATTTTATTGGATAGCATTTTTGTAGTTACAAGATGATTATGAAACCAATTTGGCTCGATTTGTCAAAAATAGTTATATTATTGATTTAAAAAGTCATGATTGTGATGTTATAAACAAAATACTAGTACCGATTATCCTTATAAGTTTTTTAAATTATTAAATTTGGGATGTCCTACCAGAAATATCAAATTTTTTCTAAGAATATTTTACATTGACAACAGACTATAAAGCATGAATTTGGTTACAACAATATCTTGATTAAATTTTATTTAAATAAATTTTTTCTCTATCTTTGTTTGATTTAATGTAATATTTAGTATTAATTTTTCCACATGAACCAAAAACTATAGGATCGGTACAGTTACAATATATAGACCCATATTAGATATGCATGTATAAATTGATGAAAATGTATATAAAAAATTATTTGAAGATTCAATTTTCTAAGTATATTATCAAGAGAAAATTCTATTTTCCTGCTCATTTTCTTCAACCAAAATATCCTTCAAAACATAATCAAATGGGTCATAATGAGATAAATGTTGATGATGCAATGAAAAATTAATTATGTATTTTTAAATTTCCTGAACTTGGATTTTCTGGAGTGGAGGAATGATATATTTCAGATGATGAACAACACAAGTCACATAAATATATTCCTTTAAATTGTGACAAAATGACATGATTTGTACAATAAATGAAAATTTAACCAATTATTTATATTTTTTAAAACTAAATTATTATTATTTAATTTTTAGATTATATTATAATCATATCAAGAATCATTTACCATAAATTTCAATACTTTTTCTTGATGAATATCGGCAAGATAATTTTTCCTTCTGATTTCAAAAAATGGTAAAGTAAATTAATTATGGTTAAATATATCATATAAATTTATTATTTTTTATATTTAAAATTTTTTTTAAAATTTACAGGTATCCACCACTAAAAAATTGTATTTTAGTAGTTCTAATAGGGGACCATTTTCAGTTATTATAAATCACTGGCTACCAATGTGTTGTTAAAGGGAAGGCATTATCAGCACTGATAAATACCCCCTTTTACAATGCTAAAAAATGACAGATAAAAGGAGAATTTATCAGTGATAAACAAAGTTCTGATATAGGACTCCTTTATCAACACTTGTTTTAAAGTGATGATAAAAGTGTGAAATTATTCTTTTCATACCTCTATGAGTCCCCTTACTATCTCTTCCTTGACCCCTTTATTAGTGCTTTTCACCCACTCGCCTACCACCCCTTTATTAGCACTTCCCTGCACCCTTTATCAGTTCTTTTTGAAATTCCATCCACATTATCACACCTAGATTTGATCTTTGTACCAGTCCTTGGGAACTTGAATTCCTTTACCACTACACCATGATGTTTTATTGTCTATTTTAGGATATATCTCTTTATTTAGATATATATTTACATATATTTTTATTCATGTATTTATATGATTATTTTTAAAATACATCAGTAAAATATATGTTTGTGTGTGTGTGATCTATATATACTTATATTTATTTAAATATATTATATATTATATTTATTTACATACACAAATATAATATATATATATATATATATCCATTTATTAGTACACACATATACGTATATATAAAAATTATACATATATTTGTATAAGTGTATATATATATTCATATATTTTTATAATGTAAAAATGGGAAGATATTGTTTTAAATACATTTTTAGAATATTTATTTATATATATATATATATATATTAGAATATAAATATGCGTATACATTTTTTTTACACACACGTGTTTATATATAAACATTACTTATATAGGTGTATATATATATTAATGAATTTTTATAATGTAAATAAAATTGATAATTTTATAAATTAAATAAAAGGAATAATAAATATTTAATTTATATATTTGTAAATACATTTCTATATAATTATGTTGATATATGTATTTATACAACTGATTTATTATAAGTAAATATAATAAAATATGAATCTATTTAATTATAAATAAAACTATATTGTGAAAAATAATAAAAAATAAAAACCATAATGTTAATATGAATTTAATATATAATAATAAATACATTCCACATTTAAAAAATAAAATAACACCCCTTTAAATATGGATGAAATTCAATCAAATATTAAAAAGTAAGGATACCCCAACTAAAAACTCAATTTATGGAGTCCTTATGTGACTTTTAGGCCTCTAAAGAAAAGTGATATTGGTTTCAACTAATCACTAATTCATAAATATCATTGCAGGGTTCGATTTGATATGTGGTAGAGACTAAACAGGCACCCAGGTCAAAAGTTATGGTAATTCGAAGTCCAAAACATTTTTTCGACATATCTTTGATCGTTCCTTAATTCATTTAATTTTTATTTCAACCAATTTTTATCTAATGACTATTAGCGGATATTAATTATAAATTTTTTAATAAATAATAGTTTTTAATTAATTTATAAGCAATTTTCACTATATATCTTATATATTATATGTAAATGCTTATTTAGCCTTATCTAAAACATATTAATTATATTTATTATATTTATATAAATATAATTGTATTTATATATTTAAATATTATTTTAAATAAAATATATTTTTTAATAAAATATACCCTTTATCCGTGCTAGAGAAATGTACAAATAAAGGGAGGCTTTATCAGTGCTTGTAAAAAAACACTGATAAAGCCCACCCTTTATCATCACTTTTTTACTAGCATTGATAAAGGCCCCCCTCTATAATTGATTTATTAGTACCTATGATAAATAACCCCCTTTATCATCTCCTTATTTCTATCACTACTAAGGGTGGATTTATCATCACTTGTTTTAGCACTAATGAAGCCTAGCATTAGATAAACCCATTGTTATAGTAGTGATCACAACATGCAGATAAAAGTGATAATAAATTATGTGAATTTAGTAACCCACCATCCAAATTGATTAAATATTTTAAAGCATATAGGATGGATGGTTTTTAATTTCATACATGTACATAAGGTGAATAAAAAAATAATGAATAGAATTGTTTTATTGAAATGATCGCATCATAGAGAAATTGAATCTGAATTTTATGACGTGCAAGATGAAATAGTGGAGTTGTGTTATCTGAGAAAAAATCATGTAACAATGTTAAAATTCCTTCGGTTTGATACTGATAGAGGCCTATGTACTCATCCATGACATGTAATAATTGACATTAAATATAAAATCCTTCTTATAGTAAATGAACCATTTATGCTATCTCATCAATCTTATAAAAAAATTTATGAAAATAATTGTATTTCTTAAAAAGATTTAATATAAAGGAGGATCATTACAAAAATAAAGTATCATGAAAACCAGTTTATAAAAAGATAAATCTATTCTTTTAAGTTAAAGGAATAGAAAATTATCATTAAATAACTTGAAATACATATTTTACATGAAGATATACAAATTTCAATGATGAAACCCCCCCAGTTGTTGGTAGATGGTGTTGATAATGTTTATGATGTATCAAATGAATTTGAAATAGAAAGTAATGATGAAGATAAGGATCCTGTTGAAATTTATTATTTTGACTAAGAATATGAATATATTGAAACCATCCAATAATAATACGAGTATGAAAATGATTAATGGCGTAATTAAATGCTAGTTACAGTCATAATTAATATACAATACATGTTTTCAATTATTTACAAACAACATTATTTTCATTTTTTATATGGATGGTGATGATTTAGATGAGTTGTTATGTACCTTTTATTTTCCTTTTCCTCATGGTCATCATTTTTATGCCTCATAATACAACCCATAGGTTCCTTCTAGTACATCGTTGAATTGGGTGGTTCATAGTATTGTGAGATTGATGATTCTTGACCCTATTCTTGGGTGATTTCCACCTCTTGATTTCAATCTGTGAATGTGGAGGTATGTTCAGCTTTATACTCTATGAAATTTTACTTCATATTAATTAATTATTACTAATTTATTAATGTAAAAATTATTTGATTATTTTATTTTTTTTCCCATATTTTTTCACATATAGTTGTTGGACCGAGGGTGTGGTTCTATGAGATTATTTTTTTGAACCATGGGTGACATGAGATCATATTACTATTGATGTAAGTCTCAACATGTTTGATAATAGGATGATACATAAATAAATAGTAGTTATTTAGAAATATATTTAATTATTATCTTTCTATTATTAATTATTTGAATGTTTTATGGTATCCCATCAAAGATAGAATGAGAGACACTATCTGGGAGTCCTGGGAGATCTGTATTCATAAATATTATCAGTGTTTTTTGAAAAATTATAGAATGGTATCCATGGAAAAAGTTGGGGTCAGAATTTTTTATTGTTTCTATATCCATCGACCATATTACATATCATATCATGTTTGGGATGTATTTTTCTATTAATTGATAATAGATAGTTTTCATATGAGATCATCATTAAGTCAAAATATCTAGGTGGGACAGGATGTCATGCATAAAGATATTATTCATATATATAGTATTCATTGAGTACATATGATAAGTAATTTTATTTATTAATTTATTTATACTTTTAATGTAAAATGTTTATTTTTATTGAAAAGGTTTCAGACCTATAAAAATCCACCCATAAAATTTACTAATAAAAATATAAGATAGCTGATGAAGTGTTGCAAGGGGTTTCAAAAAATAGACATTGGGTCACACATTGCATGTATGTGTAGAGAAAGGGTGAATGGGATGTCGGTATAAGGAAGTTCCACATTGAGATCATATTCATACTCACCAATTTTTGTTTCAGGAGATAACATAGATGGGATTCTCCCGATGGTTTGATTTATTGTGGGTGGTTTAATAACTTTCTCAATCATTCACATGTAGTTTTCCATTCATTAATATTCCCTAGAAAAACCCAATGGTTCCCACATCTATAATTTCGTATGGACCTACTTTCAAAAGGCAGGTTATCCTTTGGGGTTTCATTCCCAAAGACGCTTTGGAACTCATATTTTCCGAGAGGATTGGAGGTCGGGATCATCACTCCCTTTTAGGGAGAATTGTTTCCTACTAAGGGAATATATTATATATTTAAGATATGTTCATGAAACCCTTCCCAGACACAGATAAAATATTGGTTAAATCTATGTTAATGGCTTCATTACAAACATGTATGGATATGAACAATTTTGTGCATATCATAAGTTCTTTATCTCTATATTATTTATTTATGATGCTTTGGGTTATGGCCTTGTTCAATCACTCTATAGTTTACTTCCATCCAGGGAGGCAGTTGATGTTTTGGAGAGAGTATTGAACCACTATGTGGTGTCTTATGTATCCTATGAAAACAGGAATCAAAACTCATGTAGATCATTTGTTATAGTTTAAGGTCATGTGACTGGACCATCCATGTATCTTAACGGAAAGCAGTAAGGACATAAATTTTGGGCTTAGACCTTGGTGAGGCCTCCTATAAATCTTATTTTAGACAAGAATCAGAGTCTATGAAATTATTATAGTGGGAATATGTGTCATGAGATATGTGATAATAGAGGCTTTGGAGGGGAATATGCATATAAGGCTACCCTATATTTCTTTATTAGAAGTGTGAACCTTTGAGTGGAGATGAGATTAAATTATAATTACATCCCAATGGTGACCCTACCTTGTGAAATTCTCATCATATTATTGGTACAATCATTTCTAGTTTCTAAGCCAATGTGATTCATGTTTTGTGAGAGAAACAAGTGGTAGGTAGAAAAACAATGAACACATTATATGAGAGGTTATTCATATGGGGATTATACTTTTAAGTTTCCATTAAAGAGGCATGGTTAACCATCTCATGGAGGATATGGTACATATATCAGGCCTTAGGAAGAAGTCCTATATATGTTGTTTTATAACAGGAACTAGAGTCATTGTATTTCAGTTCATCCCTAACCTGTTGATGGGTTTGAGGTACTCGAGGGCATGATCAGGATTAATATTAAAATGATGCCCATGTATGATCCCACTCCTCATCCACTGATAAATGAGGAAGAGTGATCATCCCATGGTAATTATTTTATCCCAATGGGTGAAATGTCATAGATATGAGGGGAACTACACTGAAGTGGATTCCCATTGGGACATAGATAGGCATCCTATTTTTTCTGGTTATTGAAGGAATCAAAGTTATCATAGTTCAATTGGTTGGGGCTTACACAATGATGTTTCTCTATTGACTGAGGCTTACCCATTGTGGTTTCCTTTTGTCATACACATTCTCTATCTTCTGATGGATAAATACAGATGATAACCATATAATGTTTGTTTGAGAGAATGACACCAATAGGGTCTCATGAGTTCATAACCCTATCTCATCAAAGAAAATCCCCTTGTAAAAGGGTTGTGCGGATAAAGGCACATATCCAGTGTTTACATGGCATGAGTCCAAGTGATTCTATCTAACAAAGCTAATTCCATAAAGGGATCTGTCTGACATGTATTGGTTGTCTTCTATACTAGCCTTGATTGTCTACTAGACATGTATAGGGTGTCAACCATTCATGGAAGGCAGGTCCAAGGGTGTTTGTCCCATCAATTGACTTACCTTATATTTCCTCACATAATGTAAAAGATTACTTACATAACCTAAACATATATATCTGGGGTATTCTGATTGATAATGTTGGCATGTCAACAAGAAATCTCATGATTATGAATACATGTCAATAAGTTTCTGTGATATTGGATTAATTTGTCCAGAGCTCATCTTATGAAAATGAAAACACATCAAGGAGTTATCACCTAATCAATTGGTCTTTTCCTTTGGCTATCACATGATCAAAACTAACTTTTCATCAAGATGTAACATGATAATGATGATATGTTAAAGGGAAATCACAAGATCATGTCAAAGTGTCATAGAATACTTTATATGATCAAAGTGAATTTTCTATGATATATTTTCATAATAAAGGTAGAAAAATACCATGTGATATGCATGATTGTTATGAATTTTCCTCATACTATCATATGACAATGATGACATGTCAATTTGAAATCACATGATTATGACGATGTTGTGTCCTGGGCCCAGGATTGTTGGGCCCCCGCCAGGATTGTTGGCGCCTGTGCCCCGGTAACCAATCCCACATCGGTTGTGGAGGGAGATTGGTGGGTGCTTGAAATTCCCGTGCCTACCTTCCCCTCAGCAACGCGTTTTAAAGCCGTGAGGCCTGGGATAGCAACTGGGCCAGAGCGGACAATATTACTGGGCCGAGGGATCCGATCCATCAATTGGTATCAGAGGGTGGTTGGTCTCGGGACCGGTGTGGGCTTGGGGGGGGGATGTTGTGTCTTGGGCCCAGGATTGTTGGGCCCCCGCCAGGATTGTTGGCGCCTGTGCCCCGGTAACCAATCCCACATCGGTTGTGGAGGGAGATTGGTGGGTGCTTGAAATTCCCGTGCCTACCTTCCCCTCAGCAACGTGTTTTAAATCCGTGAGGCCTGGGATAGCAACAGGGCCAGAGCGGACAATATTGCTGGGCCGAGGGATCCGATCCATCAGACGACATGTTAAAAAGATTCCATGAGATCATCCTAGAATTTCTAGAGTCTATCTTGTAAAAAACATGACTTGTACAAGGTTTCCTAAGGACATCTCAAGATCTAATGACCACATGGATATAAACTATTCACATGGTGGGGTCCCATAGACATGTTTAGGATATTGTGTATGCTCGACTGTCATAGGTTCATGTCCAAAGGGATCAGGACCTAAGCTTGTATGAATAATCATTTTCCTAGGAAGGGGGATGCATGGCTATAGAAGGGTCCTCCCATGAGTTCTCATATGGGTAAAGGACATATAAAAGGGTAGGGAATGAATTCATGAAGGATTTTAATGATGTTCCATCATTCATGAAACTCTCATGACCTTAAAAAGGTCTTGAGAGGGATTCTGGAAATAAGCTGAGGGGGTTTTCCATTAGATTTTCTGTGTTTCGACATGTATCTTTATGAAATCACATGATGTCCATACTTATGTGATTAACATGAACTTCATGGGGTCTTGTAATAGGTTCCATGATCATGTTCAAGGGTGGACACTACCTAGTGAGGGGGAGTGCATGGAATATAGAGATCACATGTCCTCAAGCCTGAACCATGAGGCTGAGCAGGGGCCATCTTGAGATAGAGGGTATTTCTCCTTAGCGTCACATGACAAAGTGCTTCTTGCCCAAAAATTACCCATACATCGCATCATCTCTGAGGGATTATGTGAGGGACTTTTCAAACATGATCTGAGGCTGCCCGTTGGTTCCACATACATATAAAATGGCCTTGAATGAGGACCTTGGACTAACTTTCATTCATGGGCTCACACTCTCCATGTCTCCTTCATATAACTAGGGAACCCTAGGGAATTTCTTCACTTCATCCATTACTTTGGGAGCTATTTTTTTGGATCCCAATACCAAGGGTTCATGACATCATAGGAATAATGTATGATGGTGTGTTCTTTAAGATAACATCTTGAGTGTGTTGTATGTCCAAGGGCGTGTCCTTCTACATAGCATGACATTCTATAACTCATGTGATCTAATGGTATGAAGGGAGTTCCTACGAGAAATCTTGCAAGTTTTCATGAAGAAGTTTGTGGAAGAATGGAAACTTTATTTTATTGGGTATGTGAATGGTATTATCTCTTCTTGTAAACATTTAAAATTATAAGGATCATGCGATGGGTTTGCATGATGACATACTCTGACAAATTCTCGTGAGTGGGGCCACTTTATTACCTAGATAAGATCTTCAAAGGTGGCAGTCGGCTACCCTGTTTTTCAACAATTTTCCTTCGCTTCTCCTAGTATTCCTCGCTTGTGTGTTTTTTTAATGTAGAAAGGGTTCATATAGGTGAGGTCAGTCCAAAGTTGATTCTGTGTTTTACATAGAGAACGCCACGTGCACCAGTTGAAGAAGTGGATACTTTTCTGGATTGACATCACGCGGATGTAAGATGGATTTGCATGATCTTCATCCATTTGGTTTTCTTTTGTGAGGCCACATGATCTGGTAAATCCAATTAAATTTATATAAAATCATGCATAAGGGAAAAGGGTCACATATTCATAATCTTATTACAATGATCTCAGTGATCGTCTTCACATTGACCATGTGATCAAATTATGATCATGTGATGGCTTCTTGCATTGGTGGGAGCTCTTAAAAAAAGCATGGTTATTGTGATTGGAGTCTCATGACAACTTATTTTGTAATGTATTGGTGCAGATGGCTCACCATGGTGATCACTGAGTGATCATGCTAGTAACACTGATTTTCCTCACTATGTCAAACTAGCGTCGTAGGGGAGCATACTAGCAAGACGTTAAAAATGGAGGTCTCATTCTATATATGATTTGTTTGAATTTACACATTGTGGAATCAACATAAATAGAACTCATGATTTTTTTTATGAAAACAGACAACTGAGATCATTCGATTGAACAATCGAATGGCTGGGATTCAATCACGTGAAAAATTCTGTGAAAATCTCATCCCACATCGAAACACCGCAATGATATCATTGTGATTTTTCAACCATTCTATGCAGCTTGAGGGTTGAAAATAATAACCCCTCTATTTTCATGTTTCCTCACATAGTATAACCTCCCCTCCTGATATGCTTCAAGTTATGGAACAAATTTTTTCTTCTTAAGTACAGATAAATTAATGTACCTAACTGACATTTATGCACTAGCTCCCTATGAATGATTTAGGTGAATTCAAAAAGAGCCAGTGGTCAATTTTTCTAGGGTAGTAATCCTTGGATGAAATATATTTTTTAGCTAAGGGTTGGAATTTGTATAAATTCAAAGGGGATAATAAATCCCCTTACGCATATATCAATAGAAGATGCCTATTATTTTTATGAAACAAATGTTCTATTCTTATGTATGGATCAAACCTTGTACCTCACTACCAAATATACACTATCTCCCTAGTAATGATTTAGGTGAATCCCAAAAGGGTCTCTGGTTGATTTTTCTAGGGTAGTAATCCTTGGATGAAATGTATTTTTTAGCTATGGGTGGGAATTTCTATAAATTCAAAGGGGGAAAAATTACATTACATGTATATCAATAGACAATGCCTATTCTTAATAAATGTAACTTATTTCATGAAAATCATATCAGTATTTTTTAATTTCCTATGGTAGTAATCCTTGGATTAAAAATATTTTTAGCTAATGGTGAGACTTTCTATAAATTCAAAGGTCCTAAGAAATACCCTTAGACATATATCAAAAGATCATGCATATTCTCAAAAAATGTAACCTTATGGTTCATTCATGAAAATCATATCAGTATTTTTTTTCATTTCCTTAAAACTTCTGAAATCCCTAATGGAAAATATCATATCACAAAATTTTGGGTGTCAATAAAATTCCCCCCTTAGAATGGTATTCGTTTGGAATGAAAATTAATATGATTATAATCTAAATGTAGATCACTTCGGTGTAGCTTTCAGTTTAAAAATTTGAACCTCTATTCAATCATGCCACCTCACATAGTGGAACATCCCCTCTTGATACACTTCTACATATGGAATATATATTTTTAGCTAAGGGTGGGAATTTATATAAATTCAAAGGGGCCAAAAAATCCCCTTACACGTATATCAATAGATGATTCCCATTATTCCAATGGAACAAATTTTCTCTTCTGATGTACAAGTAAATTATTGTACCTCACTACCTACTATACTCTAGATCCCTAAGAATGATTTAGGTGAATCCCAGAAGCGCCTGTGGTCAATTTAGCAAGGTTAGTAATCCTTGGATGAAATATATTTTTTTAGCTAAGGGTGGGAATTTCTATAAATTAAAAGGGCCCCAAAAACCCCCTTACAAGTATATCAATAGAATATTCCTATACTTAAAAAATATAACTTATGGTTGTTTCATGAAAATCATATCAGTATTTCTTCATTTGTTATGGTAGTAATCCTTGGATGAAAAATATTTTTAGCTAAGGGTGGGAATTTCTATAAATACAAAGGGTCCAAGAAATTCCCTTAGACATATATCAAAAGATTATGCATATTCTTAAAAAATGTAACCTTATAGTTCTTTCATGAAAATCATATCAGTATTTTTTCATTTTCTTTAAACATCTATAATCCCTAATGGAAAAGATCAAATCACACAATTATGGGTGTCAATAAAATTCCCCCCATTAGAATGATATTTGTTTGAAATGAAAATGAATATTATTATAATCTAAATGTAGATCACTTCGGTGCAGCTTGCAGTTTAAAAATATGAACCCATATATTGTCATGAAACCTCACACAATGGAAATTCCCCTCTTGATATGCTTTTAAATATGGAACAAATGTTCTATTCTTATGTATGGATCAATTACTATACCTCACTACCACTATGCACTAGCTCCCTAGGAACGATTTAGGTGAATCCCAAAAGATCATGTGGTTGATTTCTCTGGTTTAGTAATCCTTGGATGAAACATATTTTTTTAGATAAGGGTGGGAATTTTTTTAAAATCAAAGGGGCCAAGAAATGCCCTTACACGTATATCAACAGACGATTCCCATTCTTTTTATGGAACAAATTTTCTCTTCTTATGTGTGGATAAATTACTGTACCTCACTGCCTACTATACACTAGCTCCCTAGGAATGATTTAGGTGAATCCCAAAAGATCCTGTGGTCGATTTCTCTTATATAGGAATCCTTGAATGAAATATATTTTTTTATCTAAGGGTGGGAATTTATATAAATTCAAAGGGGCCAAGAAATCCCCTTACATGTATATCAATAGACGATGCCTATTCTTGAAAAATGTAACTTCTGGTGGTTTCATGAAAATCATATTAGTATTTTTTCTTTTCCTATGGTAGTAATCCTTGGATAAATATATTTTTAGCTAAGGGTGGGAATTTATATAAATTCAATGGGGCCAATAAAACCCCTTGCACATATATCAAAAGACCATGCCTATTCTTAAAAAATGTAACCATATGGTTCTTTCGTGAAAATCATATCAGTATTTTTTCATTTCCTTCAAACTTATGAAATACCTAATGGAAATGTTCATATCACACAATTATGGGTGTCAATAAAATTCCCCCCTTGGAATGATATTTGTATGGAATGAAAATGAATATGATTATAATATAAACTTAGATCACTTCGGTGTAGCTTGCAGTTTAAAAATATGAACCCATCAACTGTCATGCCACCTCACACAGTGGAACCGCCCCTCCTGATATGATTCTATGTATGGAATATATTTTTTAAGATAAGGGTGGGATTTTCTATAAATTCAAAGGGTCCAAGAAATCCCCTTACACATATATCAGTAGATGATTCCCATTCTTCCTATGGAAAAAATGTTGTCTTCTTATGTATGGATCAATTACTGTACCTCACTACCAACTATAGACTAGATCCCTATAAATGATTTAGGAGAATCTCAAAATATCCTATGGTCGATTTAGTAACGGTAGAAATCCTTGGATAAAATATATTTTGTTAGTTAAGGGTGGGAATTTCTATAAATTCAAAGGGGCCAAAAAAATCCCCTTACACATATATCAATAAATGATTCCTATTTTTAAAAATGTAACTTATGGTTGTTTCATGAAAATAATATCAGTATTTTATCATTTCCTATGGTAGTAATCCTTAGATGAAAAATATTTTTAGCTAAGGGTGGGAATTTCTATAAATTCAAAGGTGCCAAGAAATCCCCTTATAAATATATCAAAATAAAATGCCTATGCTTAAAAAATGTAACCTTATGGTTCTTTCATGAAAATCATTTCAGTATTTTTTTCATTTCCTTCAAAATTATGAAATCCCTAATGGAAAATATCAAATCACACAATTTTGGGTGTTAATAAAATTCCCCCCCTTAAAATGATATTTGTTTAGAATAAAAATAAATATGATTATAATCTAAACATAGATCACTTCGGTGCAGCTTTCAGTTTAAAAATATGAACCCCTTTACTATCATGCCACCTCACACAGTGGAACTACCCCTCCTGATACGCTTCAATATATGGAACAAATTTTCTTTTCTTATGTATAGATCAATTACTATACCTCACTACCAACTATGTACTAGCTCCCTAGGAACGATTTAGGTGAATCCCAAAAGAGCATGTGGTCGATTTATCTAGGGTAGTAATCCTTGGATGAAATATATTTTTTTACTAAGGGTCAGAATTTCTATAAATTCATAGGTGCCAATAAATACCCTTACACATATATCAATAGATTATGCATATTCTTCCTATGGAACAAATGTTCTCTTCTTATGTATGGATCAATTAATGTACCTCACTACCAACTATGCACTATCTCCCCAGGAACGATTTAGGTGAATCCCAAAAGAGAATGTGATTGATTTTTCTAGGGTAGTAATCCTTGGATGAAATATATTTTTTTAGCTAAGGGTGGGAATTTCTATAAATTCAAAGGGGCCAATAAATCCTTTTACATGTAAATCAATAGACGATGCCCATTCTTAAAAAATGTAACTTATCATTGTTTCATGAAAATCATATCATTATTTTTTTCATTTCCTAGGGTTTCACTACCACAAAATAGAGCAAGGGAAGCTCTGCCCTTTATTAGAACTAAACAGAAATCTTTGATAAAGGGGTGTGCCTTTATCAGCGCTAGATAAAAGCGCGGATAAAGCTAACCTTTATCAGTGCTAAAATAAGCACTGATAAAGGTGTACACCTTTATCAGCACTTAGTTTAGCGTTGATAAAGGGAACATTTATCAGTGCTATTATTAGTGCTGATAAACATTTTTATTCTTAATTTATATAAAAATTTTATATTTATAATCAAAAATAATTTTTTTTGTATAGATTAACTATTATATACCAATATTTATAAATATATACTCTTTATTTTATAATTTTTAATAAATAAATATATATTTATCTTATATGTTATTTTAAATAAATATATAAGAATATAAATAAATTATTAAATAAAAACTATTGGAACCTTTATCAGCACTCGTTAAAAGTGCTGATAAAGTTATGTTTTATCAGCGCTAAAAGAAAATCCCTGATAAAACATACCTTTATTAGTGCTTTTTTATCATTGATAAAGAGATACCTTTATCATCACTAAAAATCCCTGATAAAATACCTATTTATCAGCGATATAATTCAGCACTGATAAAAAGGTATTTTATCTATGCTTTTTTAGCACTGATAAAGGTCTGTTTTATCAGCACTTTTTTTAGCACTGATAAAACATACTTTTATCAGCGCTTTTAATGATCACTGATAAAGGTTCCAGCATTTTTTATTTAAGAACCCTAACAGGCTCCTCCTCTCACGCACATGTTCAAGCTTTCGTGGAAGCTGAACTAGGCCCCTTTTCCGCCATGACCTCTCCTACTCCTCCTCCACCTCCTCCTCCTTCTCCGTTGTTGGGTTTTCCTCCTCCACCGCGACCTTCATCCTCCTCTGCCACCACTACCTCCACCGCCCCTGCCTCCACTGCCGCTGCCTCTGGTGCCGCTGCCTTCGGTGCTGTTGCCTCCTCCACGGCTGCCTCCTCCGCAGCTGCCTCCACCGCAGCTGCCTCTTTCGCCGTTGCCTATGTCACCGCTGCCTCTGATGTATGAAACCTTGGCCAGGGTCATGGTTTAAACAATGGGAATGAAATATCTAAAGTTTACATGTTTCAACCTTGTTTCCATTGTCTGTTCATCTTTTATATTTTAAATGTCTGTTGAATTCATTCTATCGAAGGTGGGTTTTATAATTTCTTGTTATCTTAAGGTGTGTTTAACCATGGTGTGGGTTGATTTCGATTTTAGTGGGTTCTGGGGGTTTGTGGGATTTGGTAAATGGTGTAATTGGTTTTATATTATTTTATTCTCTTGGGTTTCCCCTATTTTATGTTTTTTTTCAATTATAAATCTCTTCTGCTGTGCACCTCTCCTCTGCCGCGAACGCACCTATGTCGTGTGCTAAACGACACCTTTACGGGGAGTTTTATTCTATAACTCATTGGTCTCCTCTTGTTTGCATTTTATTACTATTTTATATTGATGTTTATAATGTGAAATGTATAGGCTAAATTCCCCACTAAAAATCATGGTTTTTGGTGTTATTTGTTTGCGCACTAAATGAATTGCATGTTGGTTGGTTCATATTGAACATTTGAATATAAAAATTGTTAATTTACGTATACTTGACTTATAAATGAACTCGCCAAAATGATAAAACTTCTATGATAACCCCTGAATTAAGAAACAAAATTGAATAAGGGATGATTTTTTATATCTGAAATTGTGATTGTTTGGTTGGTACGTTGTTGCGATTTTGAGCACAATTGTGTTTTTGTATGGTGTTGCGGTTGTTGGAATGATTGATATGCCATTTTTTCCATGTTATAGTTCTCCCACCATTGAATATCAATCCAAACTTTAACCATTTCAATGGAACCACCACTTTGTTACTAGTGCAATTCCACTAAATCCTATAAAACCACTTCTAGAGGACTCTATGAGACACTTTATGGACACCCTAGTCAAAAATGGATTTCACCTAATTTCTTTTTGTGTGGGAAAAACTATTGGAGAATAAAAACTCACATGCCTCTATATTTATAGAAAAAACAATTCTTTGTGTTGCTCATTTTAAATGTAGTGGTGGAGACAAAAAAATTGAGGAATGTGATGTGATCATCAAGCTTTAGGGAAATTCTAATGAGATATGATTTTATTATTTATGTGTTTGACTCATTCTCCAAAAACCTAGAATTCACTTATTCTTCTTAAAAAAATTGTCAATGATGACCATTTTTTATGATAAAATGATTATAGTGAGAAAATAATGAAAATGAATAATAATTAAATAAATTATTCTTTTTCTCATAAGGTGAAAAAAATTAAATACTTTATCTTTTCCCAAAAAAAATATCGTTATGTGACTTTAATTATTTTAAGATTTGTATTTCATGTAAATAATGAGGTTTTTAAATAAAATGATATTAAATAATTGAATTATATTATTTTCTAAACACATAAATAAAGTAATATGTTTACTTTGATTAAATTTTACCTATGTTCATGCTAGTTTAATTATTTTAATATTTTATTTCCATCATGGGATGAACATGAGGATAAAGCTTTCACATGTTCTTTAAAATTTTATTTCATGGTTTTTTCCTTGTATTTTTTTTATAATGTGGGTTTTTTTGTATTGATGATTATTTAAACTAAAAATTTTCCTTAATAGTAATAATATTTGGTAATTTATTTCTTTGTGGAATAAATTTTAGTTCAAATAATTATAATACATTAAGAAACTTTTCCCCTATGAATAGAGAATTATAATATTGTATGATACTAATGTTCTTTGTTGAACCTAAACATGAGCTCACCCATGGGTGGTTGAGTATTTTTTCCACCACCACCATCACAAATATTCATATGTAATATACATTTGAGTTGGATGGTTATTTTTCAATGTCACAATTGAGTAAAATCGAAGAGTTCTTGGGTTTAGAAGCATAATGATAATGATATGGTGAGTTCTAGAAGTATTTTAAAGAATAGTTGGATGATGATGGATTATAAAATGATAGTTGGAAAGATATTAACCCAACAAGGTGCATTGGATGCTATGAGGTTGAAAAAAATTTCAGTAATGGAAACAAAACTATGAAAGGAGGTGAAAGTGGGGTGTATGGTGTGAAGATGATGTTTTTCGGATTCTGTATATTTTTAAAATACATGGTATGTAGTCTTGTTAAATGGAACATGCTTCACCATACATGGATTTCATAAATATTTTAATGCCACACAACATTTATCTCCAAAATTTACACCACATGACTCATCTTCTCACTCAAACTTGTAATAATATTCATTTTAAATGTTACATATCATGTCATCCTAGGTCACACACAATGTATCTCCAAGACAAATAATTCAGCATGAAAACATGTACATGCCATGAAATAATGGTAGAACCACATGATATGTGTTTTAATTCACTCACACAATGTATAGATGCCATAGAAACTTGATGTGTATAGACTATACACCCCTAGTGGTCATGTAAGGATTAAACACCGTGTATTCCACAAAAATGTGATGCATATCCAGTGAGGTGACTCAGTATGTATCTAAAGTACATGCCTTTAGCTCAAGTTGTTCTATATGTCATGTATTTTTAGAGGCATCATGCAGTCTTTGTATGACTAACTTGGATTTAATTTGATATATGTCAGATTAAATCAGGTAAATCTTATCCATACACAATGTTCACCCTACTGAACACACCATGTATGTGGATTTCACCTGAGTTTAGAAATAGTAGTATACAACCAATCTCGACTGATAACCCTACACATTCTGTATTCATTAAAGAAATTGTGTGCTATGTTATTTTCATTATTATTATTTAATTTTCACTTAGATGATATTATTTCATGTATTAGTATCCCATTATAAATATCTTATCGTGTGGATAACAATAAGAAGATGTTGTAGTTCACTGTCTCAAGAGTGATGGTGTGGTTCCATCAATGGGGTTTTTGCCTCCGAACAAGAACGTCATACAATCCAACAGAATTAAATAGCACTGATTCATAATCATTCGCGGTCTGAATGGCAGTGTAAACATCTTTTATGGATAAGTTCTCACATTTTTCTACTCATGTGTCCCATATCCTCAGTTACCTTCCATCAAACAAAGGTTTTTTTAGTTCCTTGGGCAACTTGGTTTCCATCGCATGCGACTATGATCGCGTTCTCCATGTTGTTCTCACCTATGTGCTATATCTTCCCGGATCACTATTGACCGAGCATTATCTACCGCAGCTTCTTCGAGTCCAGACACGTGCTTTTTCAGTTTCACCATACATTCTGACTGTCGCACGTGGTCCTATGGAAAACAAAGTGTAGATAGCTCATCTTACTCAGTTTTAGTCGCATTTTCTGCCAAAGATGCGACCGGCATCCCGATTGCATCTCTCTCATTAGTCTCCCTGTTTTCACCTCTTTCAGAACGTGTCAGTCTCCTCTGTAGCTAGCATCAACTAATCGTCTTCCTTTTCCTGCATCTCAGTCATTCTCATCACCAATGTAAGTTGCTCCCACTCTTTTTGCAGCACTTTCTACATGCTGCGTAGCATGTTAGTGGCGTGTTTTCAGTATTCAGCTTGCTCCGTCAACTCATGTTCCCACCTTCATTGCTCTTTATCCCACCACTACTAGTGCAATGTGATAGCTTCCATTTTGGATACAATAGATTAATTCTGAAAATTTCAAGGGTTTATTCCTCTTTTTGTAAAAGAAAATTTTTTTATGACAATATGTTCATTTGTTCATACCCAATAAAATATATTATTATTATTGTTACTATTGTCATTAATAGATTTTCAGTTGATTTTCTTTCATTATCCAAAGATATCATTTGGTTTTCACTGGTTCAATTTCACTAAATATTTGCATAACAATATGTTTTTGTTCTGTCCAGGGGGGTTGTCTCGGGGAGGGGAGGGAGGGGGGGTTGTCCAGGAAGGAGGGGGCGTCCGAGAGTGGAGGGAGGGGGTGTCCAAGAGAGGAGGGGGATATCTAGGAGGGGAGGGGGATGTCTAGAGGGTGGGAAGGGGGTTGTACATGGAAAGTTAGGGGGATGCAAGGGAAGGGAGGGGGTTGTCCAGGAGGAGGGAGGGGGCTGCAGGTGGAGTGGTGGGAGGGGGGGTTTTCCAGGGGTAAAGAGGGGGTTGTATAGGGGGTTGTCTTGAGAGAGGAGGGGTTTTCCAGGAGGGGAGGAGGCTATCCAGGGGGATGTCCAGAGAAAGGGAGGGGGCTATAAGGGAAGCGAGGGGGGGTTGTCCAGGAGGAGGGAGGGGGCTGCAAGTGGAGTGAGGGGGGGTTATCCAGGGGTAGAGAGGGGGCTGTCTAGGGGGGGCTATCTCGGGGAGGGGAGGGAGGGGGTTGTCTAGGAAGGAGGGGGTGTCCAGGAGGGGAGGGGTATGTCTAGGAGAGGGGGGATGTCCAGGAGGTGGGTAGGGAGATGTCTAGGGAAAGGGAGGGGCTGCAAGGGGAGGGAGGGGTTGTTCAGGAGGAGGGAGGGGGTTGCAGGTGGAGTGGTGGAAGGGAGGGGCTGAAAGGGGAGGGGGTTTTCTAGCGGTAGAAAGGGGATTGTCTAGGGGGGTTGTCTTGGGGAGGGGAGGGAGGGGGTTGTCCAGGAAAAAGGGGGTGTCCAGGAGGGGAGGGGGGCTATCCAGGAGAGGAGGGGGGATGTCCAGGATGTAGGAAGGGGGATGTCCAGGGAAAGGGAGGGGGATTCCAGGGGAGGGAGGGGGTTTTCCAAGGGGAGGGAGGGGGCTGCAGGTGGAGTGGTGGGAGGGGGGTTGTCCAGGGGTAGGGAGGGGGTTGCAAGGGGGGTCATCCAAGAGGAGGGAGGGGGATGCAAGTGGATTGGTGGGAGGGGGTTGTCCAGGGGTAGGGAGAGGGATATCCAGGGGGTTTTCTCAGGGAGGGGAGAGAGGGGCTATTCAGGGAGGATGTCTTGGGGAGGGGAGGAAGGGGGATTTTCTAATCACACTAAAGAACTAGGAGATCAAAAGAAAAGTGAACTGGTATGATCATGGCCTATCTAATTGTGTAGGTTCTCATTAGGACCTTTATAAAACTGAGAAATTCATTCCTTACATACCTTCAACAGGACCTTATATATTGTATGGGGTCCGTGGAGAGGCATAAGTGGTCAGGTTCCAATTAGGGTTGGACCCAATGTCTGATGCGGACACGCTAGCACTCATTCCCTTTGACCTAGCATGGGAGAGTACACTCTTAGAGGCTCCTGATATATGTAACTATAAGGTTTATAACCTATCTAGGATGGTGGTATCACTAGTAAAATGTTATAATTTATTCTAAAATTGAATACTCTTATGAAATTTAATACTCCATCTTGTATATGTCATATTGTATTACCTGTGGAGATTCCTCCCTTTTTTTATTGTCAATAAATGAAACCTTTTGGATTAAATGTTGTTGTTTACATTTATTCCTCTTATTTTCTCATCCATTTAATCCTAAAAAACAATATTTATAAGCTAATGAATCATGTTGAGCCTATTCTAAAATATCAATTCAATCCAAGGAAATATGGACATGTAATGGTTGTAACAGGTAACAATTGAAATTTTATTAAAGTATTCTTTCATTTTAATGTTTAATTTATTTCATTATTGTATTAATAACATAATATTTGTTTTATTATATAGGTGAAATCTTTTTCCTGATTTTTAATGCTTTGTTCGGCAACTAATACCATGGACGAAAATTTTTTAGAGCGGATCATGGATGAAAAAAGGATGAAACATCAATGTTTTTAACTATTTGTTGGATAATTGTAATTATAACCAAATTAAACATTTTTTTAAATGTATATAGTAGTTTTTTGTTTTTTATTCATGATTTCAAGTAAATGTATATAGCCTTTTTTTCTTCTGTGCTTTGTGTGTAGGTGTTTTTTGTGTTGTGTGTGCAGGTGTTGTCTCATGTGTGTAGGTGTTGTGTAGGTGTTGGGTTTGCATAGGCAATTTGGCCTTTATCAATGCTAATTAAGAACTGATAAATGTCTAATATATCAGCGCTCAAAATAGCACTGATAAAGGTAGTATTTATCTGTGCTATTTATAGTGCTAATATATTATCCATTTATCAGCTCTAAAAATAGCGTTGATAAATACTACCTTTATCAGTGCTAATAAAGCGCTGAGAAAGGTCCCCATTTATCAGCGCTTTTTTAGCGCTATTAAAGGGGACACACCCTTTATCTTCACCACAATTAACAGTGCTTTTTTATCACTGTTAAAGGTGGATTTTATCACTATTAAACACCCTATTTGTAGTATTATTGTAATCCTTGAATGAAAAATATTTTTATCTAAGGGTGGAAATTTCTATAAATTCAAAGGGGCCAAGAAATCCCCATAGACATATATCAAAAGGTGATTTCTATTCATAAAAAAATGTAACCTTATGGTTCTTTCATGAAAATAATATCAGTATTTTTTCATTTCCTTCAAACTTCTGAAATCTCTAATAGAAAAGATCATACCACATAATTATGGGTGTCAATAAAATTATCCCCCTTAGAATGATATTCGTTTGGAATGAAACTGAATATGATTATAATCTAAACGTAGATCATCTGAACTCATATCTGAATATTTGAAATATTATGATAATGATCCTTTTAAGATGACTTTTTCAATGTAGTGAATGGGGAAATTGAGTTTCTATCCATAGTATATTTCTAAACATGAGTTCTTGGATAAATCTAAGATAGAAAATGGTTTTGATTTGGGTCATGGGTACCCTAAAATTGGAATGTGTATCGAATTCCCAACTGAGGAAGGAATTGGGTGAAAATGAACATGAGTATGGGTCAAAATTAAGGTACATGGACATCGCTACATATCCCACGAGAATGTGAATCAAGTTGTACATAGTTCAGAAATATACCACTATACAGATCAAACTCATACATAAGGAACATAGGATCATATATAAATAACTCTAAGATGGACGTCCTTATATAGATCTAGTTCATACATAGGAAGGGGAATTTCTATGTTTTGTGTTTAAATCTCAGGTATAGATCCATGTTTTGGTGGAGATTCTACTCAGATCATTTAGGATACCCATCCTTTGTGTGTAATACCAAGTAGATTCAATCGCCTAGATTTGAGTACTCAACTTATAATAGGTTTCTCTTGAGAAATTTTCATGAATTTACACCAACATGAAATGCTTCATTGATGTTTCTACTCTAGTTATATTGATATCATATAATTTACAATGATAATTTGGAAATGGTATCCTCACCGAAGGTAAAATACTTTAACTTCTACCTATGTATGGGTACTTAGAGAGTATATATTTCTTTTTTCTAAGGCTATAGAGTAGTCCCTGCATGTTTTGTTTATGATATTTTGTTTTTTTTCCTAATGTTTTCCTAAGCTTCATATGGAGGAAGACTAGATAGAATGTACTTAGATTTTGCTCTGACTGCCTACTTATGGGTTTTCCACCTGATAAGTTTTATGCCTCTTCCATTTTATAAATTCTCAGTATTTCTTGGATCACATAATGTGCATGACCAATGAGAAGAGGCCCAACTTTTTTCCAGGATTACCATATTGAGTTTTCAATATAGGGAGCACTATGTGACTTTTAGATGGTTGTTGTATGGTATTACATGATAGACCATCATTGTACTATAGTTTAAATTATTCTATCTTGGACCTTCATTGTACTATAGTTTAGTGTCTTCTATTTCAGACCTTTGATGTTCTGTAATTTAATTTCTTCTAGATTGGACCTTTGAGATGCTATGTAGTTTAAAGTGTTGCTGCCAGGAATTGGTGGATGAATATGAAATTTGGGTAAGAATGACCAAGGATGAATCAAAACACTCTAGAGTTCTAAGTTATGTCATGGTGTTTCCAGTGCTCATGATCATTGGAGTTCCATTCATGTGAGAAGGATATACTTATGGTTGGTAGGACAAAGACCTTATTCATTTCCAGTATGGAGAAACAAAGGGGTCTCCACTCATTTATAAGGGTCATGGAAGTTTTATGGGGGGGATATTGGTTAAGGGTAAAAACTAGGGATGATAGGTCCACTTGGATAGTTGAAGTATGGGTGATATAAGTCATAACCCAAAAGATTGAGTTAGTGAATATGGGATGTGACAGACATGCTCGGGATGAACCATAACACCATGAGGTTCCAGGTTCCACCACGTTGTTGTCGAGGCTCTTGAAGATTGGAGTTATTTTATTATAAGGATTATATGCCTATAATTGGTATGTATAATCCCTTATACATGAGTCCATAGTGTTTACATGTATGGGAAAGTAGATTTGATCCCCACCCTTTTCTGAGGGTCATGGATAATCTGTGAAGACTCATGCATCTGAACAATGATGTTGGGTATGGAAGAAAAGTTATCCAGGAAGGGATATGGAACCCTAGAGAGATTTATCTCATAATTTGAAACTCGAGCCCCATTTTTTGTGGTTTCTAATCATGAGTTGTAATTCATTAATGGTTTAGGAATTGAGGGTCACATTTCAGATTTCAGAAAGGGTACAAAAAAAAGTGAGGTAATATCAAGGATGTAGAATCCTCTTGAATAGTCTCATTATAATAATCATAAATCATGATCCAATGTGATGAGTTCATGAGGAAGGTATTGAAAAATTGCACCAGGAATGACCCAAAACAACCTCATGTGTTGGGTTGTACCATGGTGATGTCAGGATCACAAGAATCAGAAAGCCATTTATATTGGTCCAAGATGTCTCAAGTTAGTGGGTCTACACTCTTCTGTATCAATAGCATAGAAAATAATAGAGATCACTTTTCCTTTTCCAAGGTCCATGAAAGTTTTTAAAATATCAAGGGAACATTAAATCATGAAGTTTGGTTTATGTAAAATGTAAGTTTCAAGAAGGGTTTGAGTACCCTAAAAGTTGTGTCACCGACTAGTGAACATGTTATTGAGAAAATGAGACGTGACAAACCATTACTATAACTTTTTTCGAGACTAGGGGTCCAGAATGAATAATTATCATTCAATAGGGCCATAAATTGGATGCTATGATCTTTATTCATTTTTTATTTGTATCCTAATCGTTTTATAAACTCTGGATATGAAAAGTTTTGTGATTGAAGACTTGCCTTTTTCTCAGGAAACCCTTTCTAGGTTTCAACCTGAAAAGTTTTGTGCCTATTTCACTAGCATTTTAAGGTCTTTTGATTTAGAGCATCATAGGCTAGAGTATAAGTTCATACATATTTTACTAAATAGTAGGTAGTTTAAGGTCATGACACGCATGGACCTAATATGGGGGATGTTACACAAGATCAAAATTAGGATACCAAGGTATAAGAGTACTCTAATATCCTTTTGATTGGGATAAGAATATGTTGTAAATCATGACTCAATGTTCTCAGGGAATGAGTAATGATATGGTACATTCATACTAGGGATGACCCAAAAACCCCCCATGTGTTGAGTTCTTCTATGGTTACATAAAGATTGAGAGGATTAGAAATCCCTAATTAAGAGACAAGATATCTCTATTTGGTGGATATAAGCCTTTATTCATCAATAGAATGGATGAAATGAAATATATTTTTTTTATTCCAAGGGACAGTAAAGGTTTATGGAAACCCGGGGTGCTCAAGACATGAAGTGGGGTATATTTATTAAGATGTTTTAAAAGATAGTGGAAGAACCTTCTACTCTAGTTAACTTGGGTAAGGATCTTGTGGTCCTTTGATAAGAGATAATGATAGGTGATGGTCTGCACAGATTAATGACATATAGTGGGGAGGTATTCTCTTCCATGCATTTTAATGTCCTGTGGTAAGGGCATATATGTTTCACCATTTAATATCATGTGACGAGGACATTATAATTGCAGCTTAACAACATGCAGTAAGGATGTGGGAACTGACATGAATTTTTTTCTTGGTATATTATAAGAAAAAACATGTTTTACATAGATCTATCTCATACATACGAAAAACGAGATCAAAAAACATAACCCCTATGCAGTTGGTGTGAATTTTTTATCTATTGTTTTAGTTGGTCCAAGGATTGGAGATCTAGGCATCACTACGTATCCTATAATGACAGGAATAAATCCACACATATTTATTGAACAGGAATCTCTCTATGTAGTACTAATATTTATGCTGAGGTGGGAATTGTTTTTGTTGAATGTTGTATCTATTCTTAGGATTGGATATTTGGTCCTCACTATATATACTACGATGAAAGGAGTCATGCCACACGTAGTTCTTGAGGAACCATTCAATTTAATGTCATGCATAAAGGATGTTGAATTATTGACGTGAAAAGGGGTATTATGGCTAGACCTAAGGATGGAAACCTAAGTTTCCCTATGTTTCCTATTATAATAGGAATCAATCCATACATAGTTCTTGAGGAACAAACTTCCTCCGCAAGTCTGTACTATACAAAGAGAGGGGGTATTTTTGTATATTTTGCGACTAAACCCAAGATTGATGGTCTGGGCGTCACTACATATTCTATGATTTTAGGAATCAATCCAATTATAGTTCTTTAATTGAGGTGTGTTAGTGGTCCAAAAACTATAATATTAGTCATCTTAGGAAAGGTCCATAGGAATGTGCATTTTATGTCATCCACGGGACATCGACCATATTTTTTAGTTTCATGCGAAAATGTCCCATGGTATACCTTTTAATTTCATTCATTTAGGACCATGATGTGGGTGTCTTGATATTTTATTCATGTTTTTTACTGGGAAACCCTTACTGAAACTCATAATCTCATGTGATCTATGCTCGATGTGGGAGACAAGTAATGGTAAGGGTTCTTCCCACCGTGGAGAGGCAATAAAGGATAAGACGTGGGAATTTTGTATCGTGTTGTGGTTGGACCAAGATACAGGGTTGAGATGTCCCTATGTATCTCATGGAAAATAAGTATAAATCCATATGTAGTTATAAAAAACCCATTCAGTTTAATTTCATGGGGAAAGGAAATCATCTACACAATTTAATGTCTTGCGGTAAGGACATGGATAACCAGACATGAAGAAAAAGTAAGGTTGTGGATATACCCAAAAGCATAGGTTATAGTGTCACTACATATCTTGTGATGGTATGAATGTAGCCACAAGTAGTTCTTGGGTGAAGATAATCCCTATATAGAGTTATCTCCCACACAGGGATGTGATTATTTCATCCTTCTCACAAATTTGGGTAATGTGTGGGGAGTCGTTAGTGAGATGGTTCTTCCCGTACAATTTAACAACATGTCATGAGGTTGTTCTTCATAAACTTTAGTTTCATGTGGTTAAGACATGAGACATTTTTATTTTTAACTTCTTACTTCTAGGATGAGAGATGTTGTGCAATATGACTTATTTCTATAAGGACGAGAGATTTTGGTAAGTTTAACATCTTACCACCTAGACGATCTCCATATAGTTTAAAAGTCATGTAGTTAGGATGAACTCTATAGTTTAACAAAATGTGGTTAACATGAACTCTGTATAGTTTAACAATGTTTGGTTAAGATATAGGATACCATTCAATTTAATGACTTTCTATTAGTACTTTCTCGTATATTTTATCGTCATATAACTAGGATGAGAGACATTGTGAATTTTAACATCTTTCTACCAATATAACTTCATAGAGTTTATTATCACATGCTGAGGAAAAAATCTATAATGTTTAACATCATGTGGTTAGGGTAAAATTTTAATAGTTTAACATCATGTGGTTAGGATGAACTCCATAAAATTTAATGTCATGTGGCTATGATGAATTATATAACTCCCTTTTTAAACTATTTAGGATCTCATAATTGGAAGTGGAAATGGGCCTGAGCATGTTTGGGAGGCTTCTTCTAGATAACGCTCTCTATATCTCTATGTCATCCACTTCATCAACAGATCTATATGTCTTTACCTTATAATATCATAGAGGGTTCTACTATGGCTCATCTACTGACTGTGGTTAAGTGTTTCTGATGGTTAATTGGGGCTCTATATATAGTAAACCCTGGTATGGTGAGAACCTTTCTATAAAAAGGTGCCTAATGTTTTTGATAACCTCTCTAAATGAAGTTGCCTAATATTTTTTAGAACCTCTCTATATAAAGATATTTGTGAAAGGGTATTATTTCTTTATCTGTGGGAGATATCATCATGTTGAGGTTGAATATGTAAGATGTTAGAAGTACAATCCCCATGATCCATCTCTGCACTACCAGAAGTAGTAATATCATGAGAATGATCACCCTATGATTTGGTTGAATTATTGAAAGTACCTTGTGGGTTGAGAATTTTTCTAGAAAAACCACAAGATCATTTTTCATTGAGAAATTTAGGGGTATGATACTCTCTCTACATTATAGTCAAAATATGTCATCCTACCTTTTGGGGTTGATTATAAATATAATATTTCTCTATGACATCTACCATAATCTTTTGATAACCATTTGATTATGTAGTAATATGAGTGATCTACTAAGAAGTTGTTGAATTATGTCCATGAAAATTTAAAAAATTAATATGAGCATGTCCTAAGGTGTGTTCCATTCTCACTTGGTGGGCCTCTACAAGAATGATAATACGACACATATCCTAGGCCTTTATAATATTCCATTGGTCTTTTGCGACAAGAATATGATCATATCCCAGGGTATATGTTACTTTCACATGGTGATCCCTGGTGGGAATTAGAATATGGCATCGGTCTGTGTATGCATTCCTCTTCAGAATTTGTTGACGGACCGTCGGAATGGGAGTATAGATATGAGCCTCCTCCTATAAGCTACTGTGGTATTTTTAGTAGATCTATTAATAGTAATATGAGCCTTTCCCAAGGCATTCTCCACTCTAAATTTGTGATCCTCAACCAGCACGAGGATATGAGCCTGATCCCGAACCATTGGTGTATGTTGTCATTCTTTTTTCAACAACAATATGAGCCACTCTTGTTGAATATTCCACTCTCACTTGGTATGCCTTGGCCAGAACGAGGATGTGATCCTAATCTCAGGCCTTTGGTATATTCCTATGGAATTTTTTTATAAGAATATATACTTATCCCGAGGTATGTTATGCTCCCACTTGGTGATCCCTAGTTGGAATGGGGATATGATATTGGTCCTTAGTCTTTGGAATATGTCGTTAGACATTTGTGATAGGGATATGATCATGTTTAGAGGCATGTGATACCCTCACCTGGAGAGCCCTAGTTGGAACATAAATATGGGCTTGGTACAAAGCCTCATACTTTGCCAGAATATGTTGATAATACTTCAATATGGGAGCAGTAATACGTGCTTTCTCTAGAGAAACCACTTGTTTGAATGATTGGAGTGTTGAGTTACCCTTGATTTAGGGATAGAAGTATGCTTCTTTCCTAGAACATGTACCAATGCAGAAATATACTGGAGGAGTTTTTCACCTTCTTCTAAGATGTAGTGGCATTTTATCAATGTGTTCATAGTAATATAATGCATCATAATTTCCATATATACTATATTATAGTAGATATCTTCAATTGAAGTGGGTATATTATCCCACCTCTATCCTTTTTGTTTCACCTGAATATTCCAATAGACTTCATGAATGGGGGTGGGTATATATTCCTTTCCTATGCTTACTGTCTAGATATAATAGTATAATATATTTGAACTAGAAGGGGTATGATCATACTCTCTCTGGTCCACAACTTTCCTCATTTGACAAGGTTTCTATGACACCCAGATCTATTTGTTTAGGGAGGTGACCTATCATAGAAATCCCTCAACAGAAGACTGAGGGATGTTCATGATTTTTTGATACAAATGGGATAGAGATTGTACTATATCTATCAATATTGTATTGTATTAGTGGTGCTTGTGGTAATTTCAATTTCCACCTCATGATAATGATGTCTCCCAGAGATTGAAATTCCACACAAGTTTTCAACCAGTAACTATGAAATGTTTTGTGTTGTTTATCATCATATAGTAAGGTTGTGAATATAGGTGACTCGGCTAAGACATAGAATCTAGGTGTCCCTACATATCTCATTAGGATGAGAATAAATCTATACATATTTCTATAAAACATGTATAGTTTAATTTCATGTGGAAAGGAAATCACCTATATAGTTTTAAATCGTGTCATAAGGACATGGTCCATGCAGTTAAATGTCTTGTGGTAAGGATGATGGCCATGTAGTTTAATGTCTTGAGGTAAGTATGATGTCCATGCAGTTTAATGTCTTGTGGTAAAAAATTCAGCCATGCAGTTTAATGTCACGAGTTAAGGGCATCATCCATGTATTTAAATATCTTGTGTTGAGGATGAGGGTCATGCGGTTTTAACATCTTGTAGTTAGGATGAGGTCTATGATTTTTAATGTCTTTTGGTAAGTATGAGGTCTAAGTGGTTTTAATGTCATGTGGGTAGGGAAAGGGCCATGTAGATTTAACGTCTTGTGGTAAGGACAAGGGCCATGTAGTTTTAATGTATTACAGTAAGGATGAGGGACATTTAGTTTTAACACCGTGTGGTAAGGGTGAGGGCCATGAAATTTTATTGTCTTGTAGTAAGTAATAGTGTGAATAACCTATCAGGAGAGTGTATCCTCTGGTGGATCATGGATAAATATTATGCATATCTGAATATTTTTTGGATCCTTAAAATATATTGAGCATAAACATACATGTATCTCAAACCAATCCTTTAAGACACAAAAATTCTCTATTGTGTGATCAGAACATCTATGCTTGGGGAAATGGTTTTCATGGCCTATAAACCATGCCTCAATTGTCCTCTCTATCCATGGTATTTCCATCGAACCATCTTCTATGGAATATAAAAATACCCAGGTACATGTTCTTTTTGTAAAAAATAGGCTTTTTTCAGACTTGTATTGAAATATGGTCTTCTATCATTGGGATGTATGTGACTCATGTTGTTCTAGAGAACCTGTGTGTTCTATTCAGAGTGCTCAGGTGACTGGAGTGTGAATTTAGGTGTATGTGGATACTATATCTCCATGTTTATATGCATATGAAGCCAGTGTTTTAGGGAAGATAAAAATTCTATTATATTCCAGAGAATTTGATGGAAGGGGAAATTATTTTCAGGATCTTCCAACCTTGACTCACTTGGATTTCCCATCATCAGGATATCTATCAAACCATATTCCATGGAATATATTAAATACCTGAGAATATGTCTTGATTAGAAATAATATTCGTTGTCTATATTTACGAGATGGGTGAGCATGATGGTTATCTTACATATTATATATACCTCCATTGATATGAGCTCATGTCTAATTCTAGAGCATAGGGTATAGATTCATAGTCTTTATTAGTCCATGGGAAGGTGTTGAAGCATTAGGGGTCTTGGATGATGCATATTATTCCCCATGATTAAAAGATCTTTACTCTCCTTTATGTTCTGTAGAAAAAATATGAGGTCAGATGGTTTCCAAAATATCCTCAATTTGGAGGTGTAAAAAATGGAAATACCCCCAGCCTTATGGATTGGCGGTCTTGTAAATATGAAAATTCTCCTAGCCCTATGGGTTGGGGTGAGGTGAAACAGTTTTTGGATTTCACCCGATGAGAGGATGAAAAATATGAAAATTTCCCCAGCACTTTGGGTTGGGGAACTTCACTGTATGAAAGACTTCCATAAGTATGAATTAATAGATCAATTCCAAGGTAGATATATCTATATTATTCCTATCATTAATTCTAGGAGATTCCTATTTTCCCATTGGAGTCAATTGATCAGTTCTTCTGCCAAAATTTATTTTTCATCCTCAAGGGGTTGGCTGATAAGAGTCATGACAACACCCTTTCCTCTATCGATGGTAGGGTGAGTGGATGATTATGATATTTCTAATGTGGACCCTAGAAACTAAGTTTACTATTTCCATTGTACATATGTTCTATTTTCACTCCCCTCTAAAATACTAACATGGTTAGCAGCACCTCCAGTAGATTCTTGAAATATACCATTGATCCTTTCTTCTCTTATTCCTATGGAAGAAGGTGGGACAACCTATTATTAATAAGATGACTATAAGAAGGTATGATTGTACTCTTTAGGAGTTTTCTCATCCTTATCTGATGAGAAGTATTCATATCCAATTGATATCATATTGAATGAGACGCAAGCGGGATGATGATCCTCCTCAATGGAGTATCTCATTTGGTAGCTTAGTGCCCACTGTACCATTTGAGGGATCAGTTCCCAATATACCATTTGAGGGTCTGGTTTCCTCTATACCAATTTAGGGGTTGGAACAAATTGTAATTTTTCAGGGTTCGATGCATGTTGTATCATTTTAGGAGTCGGTGCCCACTGTATCATTTGTGGGGTCAGCGCCTGTTGTGAAATTGGAGGGGTTGGTGACCGTTTTACCATTTGAGGTGTCGGTGCCCATTTTACCATTTTAGAGTTTAGTTCCCATATTTAAGATGATCCTAGAGTAAAATATGATGAAAAAAATCCCCACAACCATGTAGGGGCTGAGGTGATCCTAGGGATTCCACAGTCACCAAAGATAGTTTTGATGAAGTTAGGGGCTCTGGGATAGCGATGATCTGGGATTGATTTTTGGGCACTAGCTGAATACACTAGTGGTTCATAGATAGATTGGAAGTAGAAAGGATATAAACCTACTCCGAATCTGCATCATTTGGATACCCATTGGAGGCTCTCCTATTGGATTCCCCAACATGGATAGTTGGTGTAGACACAACCTCCTCTATAGATCCTTATGAAATCATCGTCACATGTTGGTGATGGTGAATATAATGGATATGATCTCTCCTAGGAATCTCCCAAGTGATTAAGTTGACATAATGATTTTCCTCATCCACCTCCCTAAGGTATAAAATTTATGTATTT
Source organism: Viscum album (assembly GCA_963277665.1). Taxonomy (NCBI): domain Eukaryota; kingdom Viridiplantae; phylum Streptophyta; class Magnoliopsida; order Santalales; family Viscaceae; genus Viscum; species Viscum album. Next base: position 1,107,121,270 of record OY728126.1, read on the forward strand.
CTACACTCCAAGGATAGGCTCCCAAAGCGATTGAATATGGAAACAAGGGACACTTCCTCTCCTGTGGCCTATCAAGGGAAAGACGGCCTGTAGGAATTCATTATCTGAAGTATGTCATGAGCCAGTTCTAAATTCAAGATTGAGTAGTTGATGTGGTACTCCTGGAACAATATTTTGACCAACTAGTACTAGAAATGGTGTGTTGGTGACAACATATGGCAGGGCATTAGGGCCAAAGAAGTTATTGAGTGATCTTTAAACCCATTGGAATATTTGATTATGTCATTTCAATTGAAATAAATATGATAATTTATGAAGAATAAATAAGACACATTATTATTGAAAAATTATATATAAGAGTACATTTTTTATCAATAACATTAACATTTTAAAGGATAAATAGAAGGTAAATTCTTTTAATGCATGGTTCAGTGTAGTTAAAAGAAACATGTCAGGTTCAATATTTTATTGTGAAATGAGCATAGAACAAAATAACCTAATATGGACTAAACAACCTTTAATTTTTTATCGTGTAAGGTATGAAAGAGTTAAATAGTTTCATTCTAGGTTCACCATTTTGTTTCGTCAGGAGAAGACATGGATGGGATTCACCTGATGGTTTGATTGATTATGGGTTGTTCAATGTCTTTCTCAATCATTCACATTTTGTTTCCCATTTGTTAGTCTTCCCTAGAAACTCTTATCTATTACCACATCCATAACTGATTATGGACCTTCTTTAAGAAGGAAGATGATCCTTTGGTGTTTCATACCCAACGATGTTTAGGAACTCACATTAGTCAAGAGGATATGTGGTCAATATCATCTCTTCCATTTGGAGGGAATTGCTGCCTAATTTGAGACACTCTTATTGATTTAAGATATGTTCATGAAATCCTTCCTAGACCCTAATATGAGATTGGTTACCCATGTTTCAGTGACTTGATTACAAACATGCATTCATAGGAACAATTTTATTCATATCCCAGGTTCAATATCACTCTTATATTTATTTATGATGCATTAGGATATGACTATATTAGGGAACTCTAGAGTTTACTTCCATACAAGGAGGTGGTTGGTGTCAAGGATATAGGACTTAACCTCTATGAGGCATCCTTCGTATCTTGTGAAAATAATAATTTAATATAATATAGTTAATTTTTCATATTTTAAGGTCGTGTGACTGGATCCATCTATGTAGTTTGACATCATGCAGTAAGGATGTACATATTAGGCTCAAACCTCATTGAGGCTTCCTACATATCCAACTTATGACAGTAATCAGAGTCTATGTAGTTCTTATAACATTCATCTATGTCATGAGATATGTGACAATAGAGTCCTTGGACATGAATTATGTATATATGATTACCCCATATTTCTATTGTAGGGAGTATGGCCCTTTTAACAGAGATGATATATAATCATACTTACATCCCAATAGTGACCCCACCATGGGGACTTATCATCACATTATTGGTTCAATTGTCACCAGTCTCTAATCCCACATGAGACGTGCTCAGTATGAGAAATTAGAGGCAGTTTAAGTTTGAACACATTACATGAGAGGATATCCATATGAGGTTTAAAATTTTATGTTTCCCTTTGAAAGGCATGATTACCCATCTCATGGAGGATATGTTATGGATCTCCGGCCTTATGAAGGTGTCATATGTATCCTATTTTATAAAAAGAATTAGATTCATCATAATTTATTCAATCCCTAACTTGTTTATGGGTTTGAGGTACTCGAGGGAATGATTAGGATTGACACATAAAATGATCCCTTGTATGATCCCACTTCTCATACACTAATGAATGAGTAAGAGTGATTATCCCATGGGAATGATTGGATCCCAATGGTTGAAATGTCAGAGACATGATGGGACCTACACAAAAGTGGATTCCCATTCCATATCGGGCCTTATAAAGGCATTCTACATAACCTGGTTATTTCATGAATCAGAGTTTTGGTAGTTCAGTTGGTTAGGGATTACACACCGATGTTTCCTTATTGACCAGGTCTTACACACTAAGGATTTCCTTTAATATAATCATTCTATATATTTTGATGGATAAAGTGATATGAAAACCACAAAAAGTCTGTTCAAGAGTATGAAACCAATATGGTCACATGAGTACATAAACCTATATCATAAAAGACACTTCTTATGTAAAATGGGTATGTGGAAAAAGGTTCATGGTCAGGGTTCACATGGAATGAGACCAAGTGAGTCTACCATACAAATATGAGATACCATAAATGAATCTAACTAATATGTCTTGGCTATTTGTCAGAAAATCCTTGACTATCCAATTGACTTTTATGGGGTGTAAGACTGTTACGGAAGGAATGTAAAGGGGTTTATTTCCAATCAATTGACTTGTCTTATATTTATTTGCATTAGTAAATCAGAAACGTGAAATATTCCTTACATAAACTAAAAATATGTGTTTGGGGTCTTCCACATGACAATGCTGACATGTCAATGGGAAATCACATGATCATGCCAACATGCCAATAAGATTTCAGGATATAGGGTTAATTTTTCTAGAGCTTATCTTTTTAAAATGAGGAAGTGTTAATGGGATATTGGATGATCAAGTGGGGTTGTCCTCAAGCTGTCATATGATCAATGATGACTTGTCTTCTGACTATTGCATGAAAATTCTAACATGTACATAGAAAATCACAAGATCATGTAGACATGTCAAAGACTCCTTCGCACAATCGAAGTGTATTGTCTTGGATATCTTCGTATAATCAAGTTATAAAACTCCAAGGTTCTTCAAATGATTGATATGAAATTTACTCATTATTTCAGAAGACAATGCTGACATGTCAATGGGAAATAGCATGATCATGTTAAAATGTAAATAAGTTACCATGAGATCGTCTTAACTTGTTTAGAGTTTGTATTGGGACAAACATGACTTTTCCAAGGTCACCTAAAGACATCATGAGATCTAAAGACTACGTGACCTTAAACTATTCATGCTATGGGGTCTCACATACCTGTTTAGGATCTTGTTCTTTCTTGAATGTCATAGTGGATTATACAAAGGGGTCATTCCCTAATTCTATATGGAAAACAATTTTACTAGGAAGTGGTATTCGTGGATATGGAAGGTTATTCACATGAGTTCTCTTGTGGATAAATTCCATATAAAGGATTGGGAATCTCTTCATGAATTATTTTCATGACTCTCCATCATTCATGAGACTCACGTGATCTTAAATAGGTCCAGTAAGGGGTCCTTCCAACAAGTTAAGGGATTGTTCCATTGTATTATCTGCATTTCGATGGGTATCTTTATGATACCACATGATTTCTGAACACATGTGATTCTCATTACCATCATGGGGTCTTGTGAAGGGTTATGTGATAATGAATGGGGGATGAACATCAAATTCCCAACGTGCATGGGTGGTGGTAGACTCTACATTTCAAGGAGAAGTGCATGGAATATGGGGGGTCATAAGTCCTCCAAACTGCACTGTGAGGATGAGAAGGGGACATCATGAGACTGAGAGTATTTATACTTATATCTACATGGAAAAGATATAATTTCATAAACATCACCCATACATCACATAATCCTTGAGGGGTCATGTGAGGGACTTCACGGACATGCATTGAGGCTACTCGTTGGTGCCATATACATAGAAAATGGCCTTGAATGAGGACTTTAAACCCACATTCATGTGTGGCCTTCACAATCTCATTATCCACTTCATAATATTAGGGACCCACATGTTGTTTTTGTACTAAATCCATTTATAATGAATCTATGTTCAAGGATTGTGAGATTTAGGGTTAATGACATCGTAAGATGCATGTCCATTGGTGTGTGCCTGCAGATACCATATTGAGTGTGATTTATGTACAAGGTAATGTCCTTCCACATCACATGAGGTTTTATAACTCATGTGATTATGTGACCAACAGAGAGGTCTTGTAATGGATCTTATAGGATTTTACAAAGAGGTTCATTGAATAATGGAGACTCCATTTTACAGGGTATGCACATGCTATGATCTCATCATGAGATCATGCGATCTTATGAGGATCATGGGATAGGTCCCTATAATGAAATCACACAAAATAATCTTATGAGAGGGGCCTCTTAATTACCTACATAAGATACTTGAATGTGGTAGTCGACTGCCATGTTTTTCAACTGCTCCATATCCTCCTCGCATGTGTGTTTTTAAGGGATAAGGGTTTTATATAGGTGAGATCAACTTGAATTTTATTTTTGGTTTTATGAGAAGAACATTGTGTGAACTAGCTGAGGTGGTGGAGACTTTTCCTAATCAACATCATGTGGTTGTAAGACATATTCTTGTGATCTATATCCCTTCAGTTTTCTTTTAAGAGGCTGCATGATCTAAAAAAATTTATTTCATTCAGATAAAAATGTGTTGAAGGTATCATGGTCATAATCCTCTCACGATGATCCTAGTTATTGAATTTACATCAATCACATGATCAAATGATTATATTGCAGTGGCTTCATGTTTTAGGGTGAGTTATTGTGATATTCCTAGTTCCTACAATTGGATTCTAGTGACAGCTTTTTTTTCTAATGGATTGGTGGATATGGATAGCCATGGTGATCATAAATTTATCATGCGAGCAGTATAGAGTTTACTCTCTATGTTCAACCAGTGGCATGGGAGAGAAGACGAGTGAGAGGTTGAAGATGGAGGTCTCATGTTGCATGGGATTTGTTTGAATTTAGATTGTGCGGGATAAACATAATTCAATATCATGTTTTTTGGTATTTAAATGAATAGATTATATCAATCGATCAATTGTTCATGTGGCTGGGATTCAATTATGTAAACAATACTGAGAAAATCCCACCCACATCAAAATTCCACAGTGATGTCATTATGGTTTATCAACCAAGCGGTGTGTCTTGTGGTTCCAAAATCAGAACCCCTCTACCATCGTGTCGCCTTGCACGGTGGTGCTACCCCTCATAATTCACTTCTACTCTATAGAATGGCTCTGCCCTTATTATGTGTGGGTGATTTCATGCGCCTCTCTATCGGCTGTTCATGAGCTGGTCGGGCTGGCTCCTTAGGCGTGGTTGAGGTGACTCCCACAAGATCCTGGGTCGAGCTAACTAGGATAGTTATCCTTGGACGAACCATATTTTTATGAAAGGGTGTGAATTTCCAAAAAATCATAGAGACAAGAAATCCCCATATAAATATATCAAAATCCCATGACCATTCCTAAAAAATGTAACCCTATGGTTATTTCATGAAAATCATATCAGTATTTTTTATATCCTTTGAACTTCTAAAATCTGTGAAAAAAATTGAATATCACATAATTATGGGTTCCAAAACCCACTTCAAAAAAGAATTCATAAATTTTTTAGACTCTCTATATGCATGTGATACCATAAGGTTAATATGGTTAACATTTTGAAGACATTTAATTTGATAAGGGAAAACCTTCCATGACACATTCCTAGTTTTGTACCTCAAATATTCAATGTCTAGATTTGAATCTGATTCAATCCATAAATAGTTTTATTCATGGTGACCAACATGATTGAAATCTTGGATGATGGAAAAAATTTCATATCAATAGGTTATTCCATTACTCATGTAATGAGGGATATATCCCTTGACAAAGCCATGTTGGGTATAAAAGTCACCACTATACCCTGAGGGACCTAGAATTATAGAATCAACACCATTAATTCTCACCTTGATCCAATGACTAAATGGGGGAATCTATTGGATATATTCTAGGGAAATAATCCTTCATTACATTCCATACACTCCAAGAATCCATAGTATGTTGAGGTCATAAAGGCAATTATTCATGGAACCTATTTGAAATCGGGAGGGAATAAATATATCTTGATGAATGGAAATGATCCCTGTATAAATAAAAATGGTCAGATTATTAAATATGATATCATTTTGGGATATCCATGTGTATACTATAGAAGATTCAGCGACTGTGAGTAATAGGTTTCCCAACTTCTCACTGTGTACAACCACCATGATGGAGGTAAATAGGTCCTCCACTTTGTTTCCCATGTAGATGTTGTTGGAAAACAATCACATCATGTAATCCCAAATTCAATATATAAAGTTGAAACTAAGAAAAATATGGTTAATATAATCCACATTCCCCATGAAGATGTGGCAGTTTGTGGCCATTTGGATCCTATCCATTTAAATAAAATCATGGGTACGTAGCCTGGACCTCTAGATTTTCTATAGGAGCAGTAGAGTTGTGGTTTATATGATTGGATCCCTAAACAGAGTATACATATAGGGGTTTTGGATTTTCCTTCATATTTTAATTTATATAAGTCTCAGGAATTGAATTTATTATTTATGTTTTGAGTCCATATGAGAGTGTCCCTATCCATGAAGGCATACCTTTGTAACTCTATAGAGATATGCGGTGGTATAATCACATATTGGTTGGGTATACAAGAGATAAAATCAACAATGGATAAGTGCTTCTTATTATAATAGGGTTCCATGTTTTCATCTAGGGGTTTATCAACCTAAGAGGTGGCCCATTTATTGAGGTTGGACTCCATGCATTCTATCTATTCATAATTTCCCATTATATAACTAAATTAGTGCCTCATTATAGTCCAAACCAATAAGTAAAGGTAATATGTATACCCATTTAGCAACCCGGGTCATGCTTCGAAGATTCTTAATGATACTTCTACTACCTATATATAGGGAGAAAGTATTAAAAAAATTGAGGTGATTATCGAGTCAACCAAACACACTCTCCATGTTTGGGACATAGACATACCTTTTCACCTAGACAAATTGTTGATAATTATATAACAAATGTACCTTAAGTAACATCATATAAAATTACCCCAAAATAGAGATATATTGAGTAAGTAATTGGAATCCCCCCCCCCTTTCAGTCAAATAATCCTATAAATCTTATTTTTCTTTTTCATTGAGACATCATTTCCCTAAATAATGAACGATTTATTCTATCTAATAGCTTTCCCATCCACTTATTCATATTGGCCAATAATTTATTTGATGGCAATTATGGTTATTTTTGGAGGCCTTTCCAATGAGTTGAATATCATCAACATAAATAAGGTGAGATGAAGTTAACATACCTCTATATTCTTTAATCCGTTTCTAAATTACAATATTGAAAAGATCATTAACATATATTTTCAGGTAGTCTTCAATCATGGAAAATAAAGTCAATAGAGAGGATCTCTTTTCCTGGCACCCCTATAGAATTAGAATAAGCCTATGGGGATCCATTAATAAGAATATAAATTCATGAAGATATAAGAGTGGTGTTTATTATTCTAATACAAGTAGTGAAGAAGCCATATTTTTTAGGATGTCTATAATGAATATCTAGTTTAGGGTGTAAAAAACATTAAAGATGTAAATTTTTAGGGAAAAGATCACAAAATTTGTTTCCTTCTTCATTAGGTTGACACTTTTTGAAGAAACAAAAAGATAGTTTTGGATGCTTCATCAAGGGATAAAACCAAACTGATGGTAATTATGTCTCTATCCAAGCCTCACAACATGGACATATTGATTTTGATAATGATTTTATGTATATTATTCTCAATTTCAAATGTCCTAAAGTCCCTGATATTAATGTAATTATCCTTATTTGTTATAAGTGGAATGAAGTTGGAGTTGATACCATATAGTAAAGATGCATGATTGAAGAATTATATCATATAATTCGTCACCTCATCATGGATGATTTCCATCATAACTTGAAGAATTTATTAGTGAACCTATAAAGACTAAAAAAATAGTTAATATTTAGTGATAGGAGTGAAATATTAATTTCATCTTCAAAGGGTGTAAAGATGAGTCATAAATTATGGTGATCCTCAATGAATTGTGATATGTTATAAATCATCATGTTGGGGTTTTCAATCCCATAATCATAGTGAATCCTTTTAAAATTGTTAACCACAACATTGGAGATTTCATTTTCAGAAGTTAAAAGGCATACATTAATGCTAAGAGAATTTATTCCTACCTTGAATATTTATTATTTATGTATATTATGGAAGAGTTTAGTATTACTACCACCATCCTGTATCCATATTTCATTCAATTTATTTTCGGACAGTCTCTCTTTAATTTCAAGGAGATCATCCAGCTTAGAGAGGGATTGCAATTCCACTATATTATGAGTTTCCCATATATGAATTGTGATTTGGTATAATTCAAGGTGATTTTTTAAAATCTTTTATGCCATCATCTAGCCTAGAAAAAATATTAATTATTGCACTCCCTTGGGGATATTTTGATTATTTTTAGCTTATCAGCATGGACATGAAGGGGGATACCGGGAGAGACCATTTTCTAGGTCTAAAGAATGGTTTCCCTATAACTTGGAGTGACCAGCCAACCATTATTGAATTTGAAATAAAGAGGTGATTCCCTAGATAGGTCCGTGAGAATATCAATGATTATGGAAATTTGGTTTGAGTGATACTTGTTAAGGGTAAATATAGAGACCTCAGTGTCCACCCCTCCATCATCAAATTGAATTATTAATCTATCTAGATTACTATCTTGAAATCTAATTAGGGGTTTTATGCTCTATTTGAATTCATATCTAGTAATAGGGACCTTAATAAGGTTACATTAATCAATATAAGTTAAAAACTCAAGAGTGGATAACCTGTTGAAGCTAGATCCAGTTGTCTCATCAGGCCTCTAGATAGTATTGAAAACCTCAATAATAATCCATATTTGATCCATTTCTGTAGACATAATTCCTAAGTCCTTCCATATATATCTTCAACAAATGTATTATGTGAAGAAATATACAAGGGAGACAGTAATAGTTGATCCTTACAATGAGAGGTATGTAAATATTATCTAGGATCATTTAATGCTTGATTGGAGTTGAATATTATCATGCTTGAGGACACGTAAGTGATCCATGTCACTATTGTGGGAGATCTGGGATACAAAACTATAGCCAAGGGATTCCCAATTTAAGGTCTTCCACTTGTAAAACTTCATATTTTGTTTATTAATTCTTGTGCACAAAACTAATAATTGTGCACAAGACAGTTCCTATGAAAGGATAAACTTACTTAAAAGAGGAATATTTTGCACAAAAATGCCTTAGGGTAAAATAAAATGGGCAAGGGTCAAGCCCAAGTGGGCCCACCCAAAGGAGGACCCCTGGGAGACCTATCGCGCAAGATCCAATACCTTGATGCCATGGTGTTTTTTCACGGTCATGGAAGAGGTGTCTTTTGCATAGTAGAGTGTCGGTTCTTCTTTTATAACTGTTCCCAAAGGGAGGGGGTTGCACTTCTATTTATATCCAAAAACTTTGGCAGTAGGGTGCAAGAGGAGCGGCATGCAAGTGACCATTTGATGTCGCATTGGGGGAGCAAGGATTTGTATGCCACAGGGAATCTTGCACGCCCACCGTTCTGCCTTCACGCTAGTGCCTTGGTAGGTTTTCAAATTCTCACCATGAAAACCTTAATTTGATGTTGCATTGGAGCGCAAGGGTTTGCGTACTACTTGGAATCTTGCATGCACCCCTTAATTCTTGTGCGCAACTCCCTATGGCATCACAGAATTGTTTTTGTTTCTAAATAAGCCTATGGTTTCTTAAAAGTACCCAATCATGGTTCTATCCAAAATTCGGCATCAACAAATACCCCCCCCCCCTCATAATCAGAGCGGAAGGGGGACCCGAAGGTCAGATTTTGAGGGTCAAACTGAAAATTAGAGAAGCGCCTGGTCTGTGCGTAAAAAAATGGTATTTAGGCATGAAAACCACATCCGTGCGTGTGAAAGGTTTGGTCCACACCTATAAATATGTTGAGGTACCCCTCCCCCTAGGTCCCCACTTTGAAATTTCTGTATGATAGGTGCTTTTCTCTCATGCGCGAAAAAATGTCCACATCTGTGTGCAAGTTCTTGTGACCGATTCTGAGTTTTGCGTGCACCCCCGGTACTTTCGTGCCACCAACCATTTTTTTCACACCCCCTATTTTTAGCAGTATTTTTGTGTGCAATAGAATGTTTTTCATTCCAATCCCAGGTTATTTTATAAACAACCCTTTGAATTTCTAAAAAAAAGATAGAAATGTCTGCTCAACAGTTCTATGCCGAGAGGGAGGCTACTGCAGCTGCAAGGAGGACTCAGATGATCACAAACCCCCAGATTTCTCACATGAGGAGGGTTGTGTCTGATAATCAAATGAGTTTTGGCATGCTTATGCAAGCTCAAAAAGATTACATCCTGAGTAATAGTCTACCAATATAGAACTTTGGAATTTTGGAGGAGGTGTTGATGCCTGGCTTCGAAACTGATACACTACGGTCATAGGTGACACATGAGGATAGTCTCCTATAGTTTAACATCATTAGAAATGGTCATCCTACTAGGGAAACATAGAACTAATACATTTACATCATGAATCTGAAGACTCTGACTATTTTAAGAAGTGATCTGGTTCCTGAGGAATCTCTAGCTCATTATGTGAGAACTTTTAGAAGTAGCATTATTGATGAGACAAAGGGTTGGAAAGAATAGGACTTCAGGTCCAAGGGAAAATTCACAAGTGAATGGGAATGGGAATATTGTTTATGCCATACATGCAAGGAGTTCGGGTCAGATATGCAATCTATCGATATTTTTGAAGCTGTTTGGACATCTAAATTTCACTTCTACTGGCAGTAGGACCTAGTACCGGAGTTATTCATCTGGTGGTCTCTTGATACCAACACCTTCCATATCCACCATGGGGAGGTAGGTATCAGTTTTTGGGACATCCATTTCATTGGGGTAATCCCCTTGGAGGGGTACCAATATTATGAGTTCCACCCAACAGAGAATGTTTGGGGGGATAGGATGCCCACCCCCATCCTGACGTGGCATATGCTAGTGCTGGCTAAGGAGAAGCTAAAAATAAAATATGTTCTGAAGTACATATCTTATCTGGGATGATTCAGTCTTTTTCCAATGAAAGACAAGGCTGTGAAAATGCCAAGCTGATGGAAATAGTGCCTGAACACATCACAGAAGGGAAATATGGGATCATATTGGATGGTCCTGGAAGCAGGAGAGTACCGATCATGGGGCTTCGGCATAAACGAAAGTCGGGACCCGAATGTTCGATATTTCGAGTTCCTTTTTGAATTCTTGAGTGGGTGGTTGTTTCCAGTGAGGGACATGAGGATTGGGGTCTGCCCAAGGATGCTAGTGATGGCTAGGATCATGGTGGTGAAGAATAAAGTTAACCTGGGGGTGCCCATACTGGCCAGGCTATATAGTATTCTGTGATGCATCTCAAGGGGAAGTACGGCCAGAAGGATATGTGGGTCATTCCAGCTCCTTCACGGCTGGGTCTCAGCCCACTAAGGTGGGTATAACTTCCCGAATTCTATTCACCCTCTAGGTGACGGCATGTGTCCATCCCTCTTGAACACTGCTGGAATCCCCCCACTGACGCTCAGAGAAGAAGGGATCAAGATCAAGATTGGCAGCCATACCAATTTTGACTTTCACCCATTCTGGACCCCAGTTAGTCAGATGTTAGATGATGGGAAGGGCCCATTAGAGCATAGGTAATACCTAAATAGCATTAGGGGTGGTGTGCTGGTAACCCAAATCGATGGAAAAATCTTCTGCGAACCTTATGTACCGACCAGGTTTGCCAAGAAGTTCAGGTGAATGTAGAAGATGCCAAATAAAGTATATAAAAAATTTTAGGAGGAGAAACATCCATGCATTCTCTGCCAACTATGGATCATGTTCACAATTGTAATCCTAGGTGAGGTAATCACTATCCCCCCTACCGATGCTAGTGTTGGCATGTCAACATAGTACATTGACCATTGGAAAAAAAACATACCCCGAGGTGATTCTACATAAATGCATCTGACAGATCAAAACGGATAGTGTAGAGCCCAGAGATTGAGGAGGTAGATGGGGTGTTATAGGGGAGGATAGACAAAGAACAAGATAGGTGGATAGAACGGCATGGGCTGGAACTTCATCGGCAGGATCATCGCAAGGTGAAAATGTGCCTCTGCCTTCTGAGGAGGGGTGGTCCCATGGGCGGCCTCATGGGCCTTCTAGGTAACTTCCTGGGAAGCAGCTCAGGTGCCACCTAAATACAACTACCGACGCTATCCTTCCATCTCTCTAGCCTTCCTGGAGGATGTTGTGACAATATATGTCTATCGAAGAGCTGTGGCGGAGACTGGTGTGTACCGATCTCGACTTTCCAGACATAGGGCGCATCCAGGTGGCAGATAGGGTAAAATTTCATCACCAGCATGCATACCTAACAGCCATGGATATGAACTCATGCCAGTGAGGGTGGTATGAAGATCCACATCTCCTGGTGAAAGTGATGCTCATCCAGGAACATGACCCAGAAAATCTTCCATCTGAGGATGAAGATGTAGAGGAAGAGGAACATGAAGAGGAAGAGGAAGAGTAGGAATAAGAAAAAGAAGAAATAGACAAAGATGAAGAATATGAGGAAGAGGTTGAAGGTATCTGTGGTGAAGGACCTTCAGAAACACATGCTCGCTAGCGAAGCCTGCATGAGAGCGGCGAAATTGTAGTCTCTGATACAGAACTGGCCAAGTAGCTTGAGGTGAGTTTTTTTAGCTCTTGCCTCCACTTACCTTTCTCCTATCACAATACTAAACTACTGACCAAATTCTTCCATCTTTAGGAACACATTGACGATGGTGTCCAAGAATCCTTCCTCGCAAGGGACGAAGATGTACTCATGGAGGTAAGATAACATCCTCAGGAGCCTGTCTTTGAAAATGAGCAAGGTGTGGAACCGGATATGGTTGTATTAGGCGGTGATGATCCAAAAGGAATAGATGAAATTGTGGCCTCCAAGTTTCCCACCATTCCTGCCATTCAGAAATAACCAGTGTCGGTGATCTAGCTAACAAGTGTCGAGGGATCTCTAGTGGTGGCGGCTCCCACCATGATTAAGGAACTAGATACCACCGCGCTTGGATATTGTAAGTCTTTACCTTCATTGGATCTCATATTTTATTAGGAAACTCGGCTGACCAAGATATCAATTCCCCTTGCAGTGATTTCAAGGTTGGAGGCTTGAAAAACCATCGAGTCTGGAACATCTGCAGGAGCCATGCCAGTGATTACACCAGCTCCTGTAGAGCCAATTATTCAAGCTAGCCCTACCCTAGTACTTGGTGATCCTAAGGCTACAATCATGGATGATAATGCCTCCAGGGTGGAGCTCCAGTCCGGTGAGGGTGAAGTCACTGAATAAAAAATAATTTCAAAAGAGGACCCTGCCGATGAACTCCTGCCTACTTTTCCTAAGTATAGGCCTACATACCCTGATAAGATATATGATTTTGACTCAGATGTGGTAGAGGAGATCCATATTACATGTCATAAGGCGTGGAAGTGCATCAAATGATTTCTCAGTCAGTCACATGTAGAATGGTTAAGTCGTATGGGGTCACTTCGCACTTGGCTACGCTTTCTTTGCGCTGGAGGAGTGTATTCTCACCATCTTCATATAATGATATGCGGTTATATGGATGAAAAAATATGGGATAATATCCAATGCTCCAATATTTCCCAGTGCCATAAGGAGTCATAGAATACCTAGGAATTTTTTAAGTCTGAGCAATAAGTCTGACACCTTGAAGAGAAAGCAAACAAAAGAGCATCATTTATCGCAATCCATTCTAAACTCATTGAACATTTGAGGGCCTAGCTGGAGGATATCCAGGAGAAGGTAGTGCAGGAGAGTCACCAAATTATTGAGCTCTAAGCTGAGAAAGTGCAAGCACAGGCTAGGGCTAATGAGTTATGCTCTGTATCCACTGATGAAGAGAGGGATCTCAAAGGATGGGAGGTAGCCTTGGAGGCTGCAAGCCAAATGGTGGCCACACTGGAGCAATCTATAAAAGGCGTTGATCCTTAAGGGCCCTGTTTTGGCCAAACTCATAAACATATCCTTCTTTGTTTCTTTTTTATTCTGAACTACATGCATGGATGGATTATTCACTTTCTTGTTTATTTCAATGCATCCTGACCACGATCGTGAAATAATTATCAATCCATCCCTAAGATCATGTGGGTCATGCCTGATGTGAGAAATAAGGAATGGTCGCTTCATTACTTCATTTTAATGTGTTAATGCCAACTAATATCTAGGAATATAGTGTATAAATGACCAACCCAAGCATCTGGGATGAAAGAGGGAGGCCTGTCTAGAGAATGAAGCTCTCATAACATTCAAATTGTCATTTCCCAGCATGCTCTAATGCACGCGTGGGGTAACGCTAGGGGCGTTTAAATCAATCCGAATAGAGGGAAGTGGAAAGTTTGAATCATGATACCCAAAAATTTGGAACACTATAGTATGGAATGAAAATAAAGGTATAATTTTTTATTGTGTTCGAAACACGGTATCCCTATTGCATTAGCCTGAAATGGGGATAACAAACGATGTCCAATCACTGACCATGTTCAAAACATAGGTCCTAACTCAAGATGTCATCCATTAGTCTTCCGAAATGTTAGCCTAGGATAGTATGTGAACCATAGGTTGAGAATCCATACTATTAGGGGGTTCCTTTAGACATGAAAGAGGATGAGGATCCAAATAAAGGGCATGCAAATTGTGGATGGTGGAGTGATGGGTTGTTTGAATGGAGTCTAACACTCTTGAAATTACGCCACCATGATGAAAACACATTATGTGAGTGCATTATTCTAATCAGGGATCATACCTAAGTCTAGAAAAGACCTCTCTAGTGAGGGCCCAGAATGACTTGTAGTTTTACATCATACCAATGAGGATTATAGACACATAGTTTAATGTCGTATGGTAAGGACGGTGCACATGGTTTTAAGGTCACACTGCCTGGACTAAGATTGGGGTTGAGGGGCTAGAAGGGTTAATGACCTTGGGATAATACCAAGGAAAAAATTTTGGGTGTCTCTATGTATCCCATAAGGATGAGAATCAAGCCAAATGTAGTCTTAAGCACAGTGTGGTCAGAGACCAATGCTGATAGAGGAAATCCTCTCTAGTGAGGAAGCTGATGCATCCCATAGTTATCATGGGTCATCCTGAACTTGTTCAAGGTAGAACTGTAGTTTAAATTCATGCGTTTAGGACATGGTTACCTAGAAAATAAATACACGGTGTGGTACATATCCTAACTTGAATGAGGATATAAGTAGTCCACACCACACCACATGTTCCCGATGGGATTCTTTAGTCCATAGACCATAGAAGGCCTGATTTGGGGCTAAACCTAAAGAAAAGTGTTCGGGTATTTCTATGTACCCCATTAGGATGGGAATCAAGGTGTACGTAGTTATGGGATTACAATTTAACATCACATAGGATGAAAAATGCATGTGTGTCACAACTGCGCCAATACACATTCCACCAAAACCACTAATCCCACGTGAGTCATGCTCGGTGTGGGAAATAAGGGGTGGTGATGGGATTTTTCTGGTACAAGGAGGCACACATCAGAAGAAATGTAATTCTAGGTGAACAACATCCCAATATTACTAATCCTTCTACTTAACGCACACAAATGCATGAAGCTATAAATTCAAGTGTGTTGGAATTCCAATTAAACATAAGTGAATGGAAAGATGTGAATCATGATGCCCAAGATCTAGATCACAATGATAGCAATGTGACAATAGAAGATAACTACTGAACATGTTCTAAAAATAGTATCTGTTTCGTGTTATCCTGGAATGGGGATATACAAATGAGGGTTGACCACTGACCATGTTCAAAATATAGGACCTTTTGCAAATGTCGCATGGGGTCTTCAGGGGCGTTGTCCCAATATGGTAGGTGGTCCAATGTGGCATGAGACCAATCCATAAATGGGGTCCCTTTAGACATGGAAGAGTATGAGGATCCAAATAAAGGGATCATAAATCATGGACATGAAACAAGGGGATGCTTATGTGAAATTTCCTTACTTTGGTCTCTTTTCCACGACGTATTTGAGTACGCCAATGAGACATATCAAATAGAGGAATTCAAATACCTTTCTAAGGAAAAGGTTCCTAGGGTCACACGCTCCTAGATTAAGGTTGTAGAGTGGACCATTAAGAGGGCACCTAGTTTAATGGGATGTGAATAGGGTAGCGAAGTAGTGAGACCTGATGCATAGTTCCCATAGGGATATCTTAGTTTAGGGTCATGGAACTCGAACTAGGTTGGGAAGAGACAAGGGAGACACATGGTGTGGTTGTTGCAAAACCTAACGTGAATGAGAACCCAAGAGGTACTCACAACTTCACATTATCCCAAAATATTTTGGGCTAAGGGTTCGAAAAAGGGGTAGGATTTAAGATTCTTGGGGTTGGACTCGCAGACGGAATGTCTAGGTGTTCTTACGTATCTCATGAGGATGGGAATCAAGCCTCACATAGTTCTTGAACATGTCTTTCAGTTTTGTTTCCTACAAAAAGGATGGTTGGATATTAGTTTTAAGGTCTTAGAGCTCGGACCATAGATGGAAAAAAGGAGGGAGATGCGTGGTGTAGTAATTACAAAACCCAACGTGAATGAGGATAGTAGGAGTCCATATCAAACCTGTGCTCCCTGGGGAGGTTTTAGGTCTAGGGACCAAGAATGAAAGTTGGGTTGTGCCCTAATAAAAGCGTGTGAGAATTCCTACCTACCCCATGATTATGGGGATCAAGAAATACATAGTTCTAGGAGTGGCATGGTGGGGTACCATTGTTAGGGACAATACTGTCATGCAGGTCTGGCCCACGCACCAAAAGAAGTGTCATTTGATAGATCTTGTTTGTTCTTTAGGAAGGATATGTGTGTGTTTTTTTTGTGAAGAAACAAACCTAGGATAGAGAATCTAGGCATCACTATAGGAATCAAGCCATATGTAGGCCTTGACAAATGGCATGGTGGAGAACCAATACCAAACATGATGTCCCCTCAAGTGAGGACACCATAATGTGGTGCCATTTTTTATCGTGAGGTCAGGACAATAATATCATAGTTTAGGGTCGTATGCTAGGACCAAACCATGCATTTTAACATCGTGTAGTAAAGATGCAATAGTTTAAAGTCATGCGGGACCAGGTAGGATAGTTTAAAGTCATATGGCATGGACACAAATGAGGTTTTTGAGGGGAATGCGCATGGCGTGATAAAGCATACATGACGTGAATGAGGACATAATCCCATGCATGACACACCATGCAATACTATGAAATTTAGGGCCAAAAGGCTGAATAGAAGAGATAATTAGTGGAACCTAAGCTGGACCCAAAGACGAGATGCTTGGGTGTTCCTACGTATCCTATAAGGATGGGAATCAAGCCATACATAGTTCTTGAAGATGTCGTGTAGTTTAATGTCTTGAGGAAAGAATGTAGAGAGATATTAGTTTAATTTCTTAGAGATCAGACCATATATGGAAAGGAGACTCTTCCAAATGGGTGAAAACCATGAAGAAATCCGTAATCCCATGTGATATGCACTCAATGTGGGGAAAATGGTAGAGAAGGTCCTTGTAACGCGTGGAATACAGAAAAAGGGGGAAATTGTGTGGAGCCTCTAATGAAGCCTCACCGTGTCCTTTTCCTCTTAATGTGAAAACGTGAACTGAGGGATATCACCAAGAGTGTCGAAATTCCACTTAGATAGGATGGAGTGGAAAAGGGTGTGAATCATGAAACCAATATTTAGAGATTAATGGGGTTTGGCATAACAATAGAGGATAACTGTTGACCATATTCAAAACACGGCATCCATATCATGTAACCTAAAATGGTAACAACAAATGAGCATCGACCACTAACCACATTCACAGCATAGGACTTGTGTCAAATTTTCATTCAGAATCCTCAGGGATGTTGGCCCGATATGGTAGGAGAGCCCTGGGGCCTATCATCCATGACGTTTTGGGGTCCTTTTGAGTGTGAAATATGATGAAATTCCAAATAAAGGGAACATGAAGCATGAAAAATGGGAAAGAACATGTCTTTGTAGAATCCAACACTCTAGGTCCTGAACCAGAGTGCTCCTGGGCACATTGGTGAACTACCAAAGAGGATTGAGGGGCCTAATTCAAGAGCGGATGACTCAAAAAGATGAGTGGAGAACAAGGGGAGGAAGAGCTCTCAAGAGGGAGAGGTATGTGGCATGGATATTACAAACTTTACATGAATTAGGGCATGAGCCCATGTAAGTCATACCATTCATATTTCTTGGAGAGAACTTGGGAAAAAAGGCCGAGAGAAAGGGTGAATAAACCTAGGCTGGACCCGAAAACAAAATGTTCGGGTTTTCCTATGTATACCATGAGGATGGGAATCAAGCCACACATAGTTCTAAAAGATGATGTCCAGTTTAACGTTGTGTAGCAAGGATGTGGTATATCTTAGTTTAAGTTCATAGAGCTCATACCATGATTGTGTGACCCTTTATATGGGTATGGCCCTACCAAATCTCCTAAGCCCACGTGAGAAAAGATTAGTATGGAAAATAAGGAATGGGATTAGGTTCTACCCATAATATAAGGGCAAGAAAATATAGGAAAGAGATCAGGCAGGGTCGATCCCACCCTGACCAACATCACTGCTTGAGGCACACTAATGTTTGAAGGGATGGTAGGATGAAATGAATCACTGCACCCAATATTTGGGACATGTAGGGTTGGTGATAACTATGGAGGGTAGATGTTGACTGTGTTAAAAACACATCATCCATATCGTGTGACCTGAAATGGGAATAAAAAATGAGCATCGACCGTTGGCCATATTTGCAATGTGGGACTTGTGTCAAATTTCCATTCAAAATCCTCCAGGACATTGTCCGGAAATAGTAGGAGAGACCTAGGGCCTAGAATCTATGCCATTCAGGGGATGTGTGAAGCGTAAGTATGCCCATGCAGTTTAACATCATGTGGGATGATGAGAGAGGTCAATATCTCCAAGGAGGGGGATACACGGCACGGTCATGATAAACCTGATATGAACAAGGGAGAATAAAGACTACCCCTCACCATGTGTTTTGAGGAGCATCTGAGCCAAGGGGCCAGTCCCAAGGAGAGATCATGAAGTTTGGAGCTAGACCTATGGATGAAATTTCTTGACGTTCCTACATATCCCATAAGGATGGGAATCAAGCCGTACATAGTTCTGAAAGGGTCATGTAGTTTAATGTCATGCAATGAGGACGTGGGAGGATAGAATAATGAGGAGGGGCACATAGTGCAATCATCGTAATCCTAACATGAGTGGGGCCAAATAAGTATACACTACACCATGTGGGGTCCTCTAATATAACTACACCTAGGGGTAGTCAAAGATAAGAATTTGGGGTTGGACTCTAAGATGAATCATCTGATCGTTTTTATGTATCCCATGAGGATGGGAATCATGCCATACGTAGTTCTTGAAATATTGTGTAGTTTAACATTGTGCAGCAAGGAGATGGTAGATCTTAGTTTATGGTCGTAGATCTCAGACTGTAATGGTATATCTATCGCTCGTAGTTTTAATGTCATGCATGATGACAAAGTATTTTAATGTCATGAAGGACAGAATAGTTTAAAGTCATGTGGGACCAGATGCAGTTTAATGTCATGCAGGACGAGATATAGTTTAATTTCATGAAGGACATAAAGGACAGAGTAGTTTTACGCCCTTCATATCGGATAGATCATGCATTTTACGTCGTTCGGTAAAGATATCACAGTTTATGGTCATGTCTGACTGCAAACTCAGGAAAAGTGTTGGTTGAGGAATTTGGCATTGGTGGGAGGAGTGAAACACTCCCCATCCATAGTAACTATTGAGTATGCTCTATTGGGGTAAACCTTGTGAATTATGTAAGGTTCTTCCCATTTGGGTTCTAGTTTGGGTGGTTTCCTATCATGTATCATTAGCGTTCTCAGGGCCAACACCATGTCACCTTGTAAGAAAGAGTGGAGATGAACTTTCTTGTTGAAATCTCTGGATATCTTGTTCTGATACCTCTCCAGATTATGTAGGGCATAAAGCTTGTTCTCATTGAGCACTTTCAGTTCATCCAGATAGATTTTAATTACATTATCTAGTGTCTACTGCTCATAGATAGTTGTGCATAACAAAGGAAACTAAATATCGATGGGCATGATTGCCTTTATTCCGTACACCAGAGAATATGGGGTCACCTAAGTGGAATTGCGAGTTGTCATCTGATAAGCCCATAGAGCGTTGGGGAGTTTATCCGACCAACTCCTCTTATTCTGACCAACCATTTTTTGTAGAATATTAAAGAGGTTTTTTTTAACACCTAGATATTCCCATTTTCTTACACATGATAGCATGAGGTATGGTTAGAACAGATGTTGTACTTGGCATACAACTTCTTCAGTTCGGCTGCCCGGAAGTTTGTGTCGTTATTGGTGAGGACTGCGTGAGGAACTCCAAATTGGTATAAGATATTGGAGCTCAAAAACTCAATGATATAATGGGCCTTGATCCCCTTGAGTGGAACTGCATCTTCCCACTTGAAAAAGAAATCTGTAGCAATCAGGATGAACTTGTACTGGTGAGCTATCGTTGATGGATATGGTCCAACTACATCGAGTACCCAGACCAAAAAGGGATGAGAGTAAATGGTAGTATGGAGAGGTTCTGGAGGCCAATGCATAAAATTATCATGTATTTGGCACACATAACACCTCTTTCCAAACTCGATACAGTCACAGATCATGGAGGGACAAAAATACCCCAATCTCTAGATCTGGTGAGAGAATTTTGGCCCAGTCTGATGAGTCCTGCAGGAACCGGCATGAACTTCCATCATGATTTGAGAAATATAAAATCCCTGAATGTAATGGAGGATAATCCCATCAAAACCATGTCTGTAGAGGATCTTATCAAGACCAGGACCACTCTGAAGGGTAAAATGAAATACTCATCATTGGATTCTCTCACGCTCAGCTTGATCTTCTAGAAGAATACAATATTGGAGGTACTCGATAAAGAGATTCCTCTAGTCATGAGTCACCTCCAACATGGTAGTAGGGGGACCTAGGGGGTCCTAGCATGGAGACATCGGTGGTAAGGTGGATTACTTATGTGATATCATCATCGTCCGGAGTGATGGGAGTGATGACTCTCTGATGCACCACATGAATAATAAAATCATCATGGTTGGGTTCTGCAAGAGATGCAGCCAAGATGGACAAGGTATTGGGTCTACCGTTCTAGGACTGAGGGACATGAGTAACTTCTAGATGAGATGATAACTGGGCCATCAACTAGAGGGTATGTTCCAATAGTGGTACGATCTCTGGATTCTTGACGACGTAGTTACCATTGATTTGTTTGATGACTAGTTTAGATTCCCCTTTCACATGTAAGTGGGGCATGTAACTCCCCAGGTAAATAAAGAATATGACATTTTTATATTTATCCATATTTGTGAATAAAATATTAATATTACTTTAAAGGGGATTCTATGCTCGATGGTGTACCCAATACGCAACAATGAGTTTCTTGGGAATCTTACGTTGCACTCTAATAATAAAATAATATTATTTTAAATGGTAGTTAACGTCTAGCCGTTGTAATGGCGGGAATGAACAGAAATAACTACCAAATGATTATATATGTTTGTCAAATATTTTTAATTTTTACAATAAATGTTAGAGGATTAAAAATGTGAATGAATCCAATTTTAAGCATAAACATTCTAATATTCTTTAAAAGATCGATTAACCGCCTTTTCATGGAGAACCTCTTTTAAATCCACTTTTTGACAATTTTATGTGTTATATTTGACAAAATAAAATTCTTCTTTAGAATCGGGACATCAAAATTTACTTTGTGTAAATTTTTGGAATCTTTCCGATAAAGTTCATTTTTTAATGAATAGTGTAAAATGTTGTATTTTAATTCAAAACCTCTTTTTAATCTAATTTATTTATATGATTATATTATATTTTGAATTGGTTTTAAAGTGAAATTAGAATATATTTTTACCATTTAATCCAATGGTGGTCATTGGAATCAATTTCACTTTGAAATTGGACTTAAACTAGTGTCAATCTTTTGATACTTATTGTTTCATAAAAACGCACTATTTGCTCTGACAGCGGGAATTAATTATTAAATTAATTAATGAAACTTATATATTTTGAATTTTTTAAAATGGACTTCATTTTTGAATTTGTAATATCAAATATATCTTAGGGTGAATTTTTGGTATTTTTCTGAAAAACTTCAATTTTTGATGAATAGTGAAACCACTAAGTGGTACTTATAAAAACTGATTTTTTCGTTTAAATGAAATTTTACCACCTCTGTGTTTTGAATTTCAAAAATCCGATATACATGGTTGTCATTAAGAATTAAAATGTGGTTCAATGAGATTAAAATAATTTTTTGGTGAACAGTAACTTATTAAGTTTTTAATCGCGATTAGAGGTAATTAGTGCAATTTAAGGCAAAAATGATATTATAATAAAATGAAAATACCTAGACACATGTCCTACCCTTATTGGATGTGTCATGGCCGACCAAGACAATCCATGGGTCAACTTGGGGACCCCATGGATCCACTTTGGTAGGAAAATGACATAAATAGCTTTTTATTTAATGTTAAAGTAAAAATAACACATACATGAGATGTTTTACTAAAACAATTTTTACATGGGGTTATAAAAGTCAGATTTTTGATTATAAATAGTCATTTGAAATATAAAAATATTTCCTACATCATGATAGTTTTTTTATAATTTTTAGACTTTAAATAAATTAAATTATTTATGACATCATGATGATGCAGCGATTACCTCATTAATAAAGGATTTAAATAAAATGAAATGATAATGTAAAATCTATGACCTAAACATGTACAAAACCTATTGTATGGGTGTATTTAGAACCATTATCACCTTATCCTAGAATTATATCAATGTGGGACCTCTTAAATCCGAATACCATTTTAAAATAAAGTGACTTTTCTTTACCTTCCAAGAGTACCCCTCCTCTCCACTTATAAAAGGCCCCCAACTCTACCTCATTACCCACACTTCCAAAGCCTTTGGCTCGGCCAACCCCTGCCCATTTTGTCTCTAAACTTACCTCTCATACTCCTTGAAGCCTCACTTTTGGCATAAGTCTTCCCAAGGAAGCCTTTGAGCTCAAACCAAAGGGAGTTACCCAATTTTAAGGTAATGTCTTCTTTTGAGTCCTTTTGTTTTATTTTGCTTCTCCAACCCCCCTAAACTCTTTTTATTATTTTCTTTTGTAACAAATCTAGTATCCTAAATATACTAGGATGTTTTTATAAGAAAGATTCGAGCTACACTTACACACACCTACATCTAATGGTTAAATAACATACTGTTTCCGTGGATGGTGAATTTCTGCCTCCCGAAACGATGATTGTTCAACATTCTTTTAACACCTTCAAAGGTGGCCATTAAGATGACACTATATTTATATATGATATATAATATGTTTATGTTTTATTTAAGCTTATGTATTTTTTATTTTGGGAATACCTTTATGGTTTCCATTATGGGTAAACACGATATCTTCATTTAAGGAAGTGCGGACTACCGCCCCCTCAAAGTGATTTGATTCGTTAATGCCATATGTGGGATGTATAAAGGATGGATTTAAAGTTATTATATATGATTTTATACTGGAATTATAATATACCTCTATATAATTATTATTTCTTTCCATTAAAGTATGAGATAGAAATGAAAGTAGCGTTCATGCGTACGTACGGCTTACCATCTCCATGAACGGTGCATTTCATTTCTTATCCCCAAATATAATGTGCTATTATAATTACATGTATATAATGGATATATATGATGAATGATACATCTAAATGATGAATATAATTCTAGAATTAAAATATACATACCTCTCATTTAGTTTTAATTCCATTAATATGACAAAGAAATGAAAGTAGCGTTCATGCGTACGTACGGCTTACCGTCTCCATGAACGGTGCATTTCATTTCTTACCTCTAAATGATTATGTAATATTATAAATACATGTATATTCTGGATATATATGATATATATGATATCCAAATCAGTAATGTCATTCTGGATATAAAGAACCTTTGACCACACATGTAATTGTAAGAAGTCCACTTTCGACTTAAGAACCAAATATCGACAAAACAAACATTATTAACTTAATGATTACATAATGTTTATAACATGGAAATAAGTGATATAAAAGTAATAATAAGCTTGAAAAAGGTTATTAATCAAGTAGAAATTAACTCAAGTATATTATTCAGGACGAGGTAAGGGACTTCGTCTCAATCTCCTTTCATTGAGGCATATTTCGTTTTATACACAACTTTCTTTTATACGGTGTATAAAACCCTTTGACTTTTACTTTTATACAAAAGGAATCTTTTTCTATGAAGCGTTTTACAAAACAAAAAAAAGGAATGTTTCTTTTAACGTACGCGGTGACAACGACTTTTTCCGCCACCGTGAGTATTATTTGGTCTTTGGCTTCCTCAACAAGTCGTAATGTTTTTTAAAATGAAATAAATACCATATACTCTTTTATGTATTTTGGTATTGAAAATGGTTTTTATAATGGATTTGTTATGTCAATATATTTATGTGATATATTGTGATCAAAGTGTGGAAATTTTTTCTTTCCATTATATTTGTTTTATGATTTTATAATGGTACTTGGACATTTTACGGGTGGTTACGTGATGAACCATATGACGGGTGGTGCCGTGAATACCAGGACGGGTGGTTATGTTATAACCTCCAATGCATTGGGTATGGAAGTCGACCGTATGGCTATTCCATTAAGTTTTTATGGAAGTTGGCCGTATGGATATTCCATTAAGTGATATGTGTGGAAGTCGACCGTATGGTTATTCCACTTAAGTATGTTTATGTCCCAAATTACCTTTATATGTTATGTGTTCTTTATATGGATTTTATGGTAATATTTTGGTTACAAAAGAGTAAGTAATGATCTTTTATTCAGTGAAGAGTTTTTACTACTTCATAAAGGTGAAAAGTATTACTTTGATAAAGTATACATGGTTTACTTTTTGTTTTGATAAACTAACAGTTTTTATTCTTTGTGTATTCCTTACTGAGCTTTTTATGCTCACCCCAAGTTTTTTGAAATTTTTTTCACAGGACTTAATGTGGAATAGGGTCAAGGATGGGATCAAGGGAAAGTCATGCTATATAAAACATAGAACTAGACATGTTTCTTTTTAAGAGTTTTTTTTTATTCTATGGAAACTTAGTAGAAGTATCTACGTTGTAAATCTTTTGAGATGTAATAGTTATGTTCTAATTCTCTAAAACTCTAAACCTGAAAATATCCTCAATGTGAATTATTCATTTAATTCAATATTAAGTAAGGTTTAAGGCTGGGGCCTTATTGTTGGTATCAAAGGGAGGTTTCGACAACTTTAAGAGTTATAAAAGTGTTAAATTATAAGTTAATTTATGGTATGATTGAAATGATATAGCATTTAAAGATTACAATGTTGCTTCGCCTAAGATATTTCTGTGTTAAGAATGGTTTTTCATAGAGGAAATAGAACGGATTTTCTAGGAAGGCATACAGAGGGAAATGAACTTTCAAAGCAGTATCCTTAGATGGTCAGAATCAGAACTAAACAGTTTGTTGCAGTGATGGCTCAGTTGACTCAGGTGAAAAATGTGGTTGTTTTCATCGATGATATTTTGGTGTTTTCTAAAAGTAAAGAGGAGTATGAAAGTCATTTAATGGTTATCTTGAAAACCTTAAAATAAAAGAAACTATATGGAAAATTTAGTAAGTGTGAGTTTTGGTTACAACAAATTTCTTTCCTGGGTCACATTGTTTCAAAAGATGGCATAACTGCTGGTCCTGATAAAACAAAAGTTGTTGAAGAATGGCCAAGACCCACAAATGTAACTGAGATCTGTAGTTTTCTTGGTTTTTCAGGTTACTACCGAAGGTTTGTTGAAAATTTTTCATGGTTATCTAGTCTAATGACTAAGCTAACTCGGAAGGGTGTTAAGTTTATCTGGAAAAAGGAATGTGATGATTGTTTTCAGGAGTTGAAAAGAAGATTGGTGAATGCTCCAGTTTTGGCACTTCCTTCCAGGAATGGTGAGTTTGTTATATACAGTGATGCTTCGTTGAAGGGACTTGGTTGTGTCCTTATGCAGAATGATCAGGTAATTGCTTATGCTTTACGTCAGTTAAAAACTCATGAGGTAAATTACCCTACACATGATTTGGAATTAGCTGCTGTTGTTTTTGCTTTAAAAATTTGGAGGCATCATTTGTATGGAGTAAAGTGTGAAATATATACTGATCACAAAAGTTTAAAGTATATATTCACTCAGAATGAATTGAACATGAGATAGAGGAGATGGCTGGAATTAATCAAGGATTATGATTGTACAATTCACTACCATCCGGGAAAAGCAAATAAAGTGGCTGATGCTTTGAGTCGAAAAAGTAATGCTTCATTAACCATGCTACGTTTGGAACGATATCCTTTGGTTTTTGATTTGATGAAATTTGGCATAGAAGTTGTTGGTGCAGGATGTCCTTCTGTTTTGTTTCAGGTATCAGTGAGATCTTCTCTATCAGACAGAATCAAGCAAGTACAGAAGAAAGACAGTGAGTTGCAGAAAATAGTAGAGCTGGTTCAGAAAGGTAAGTTTCATGAATTCAACATTGATAGTTATTGTGTTTTGAGATTTGGGAAGAGATTGTGTATGCCTTGTGATTCACAGTTGAAGAGAGAGTTGTTATGTGAAGCTCATAGTTCTCCGTTTTCAGTTCATCCTGGCAGTACTAAGATGTACAGAGATCTGCGGGAGTATGACTGGTGGGATGGAATGAAAAGTGATATTGTTGATTTTACTATGAAGTGTTTGACTTGTCAGCAGGTTAAAGCAGAGCGGCAGTTACCGAAAGGGATGCTTCAGCCTTTACAAGTACCAGAGTGGAAATGGGAGAATATATCCATGGACTTTGTTATGGGATTACCAAGGACATCTCGAGGTAAAAATGCAATCTGGGTTATTGTTGATCGCTTGAATAAATCTGCTCATTTCCTTGCTATACGAGATACTTTTTCCCTAGATTAACTTTCCCGTTTGTATCTTAGAGAGATAGTCAGGTTACATGGAGTTCCTCTCTCCATTGTATCTGACCGTGATCCCAGGTTTACTTCTAACTTTTGGAAAGGCCTTCAGAAGTCATTGGGTATTGAATTAAATTTTAGTATAGATTTTCATCCTCAATCAGATGGGCAGTCAGAACGAATAATTCAGACCTTGGAGGATATGCTACGAGCTTGTTCGATGGATTATCAGGGAATTTGGGACCAATATCTTTCTTTGGTTGAGTTTTCATATAATAACAATTTTCATTCCAGTATACATATGGCACCATTTGAGGCATTATATGGGAAGCGGTGTCGAACTCCAGCATTTTGGGATGAAGTGGGTGAAAGGAAGCTGATGGGACTAGAATTGGTAGAAGAGATGGCAGAAAAAGTTCAGTTGATTCAGAAACACATGATAACAGCTCAGAGCAGGCAGAAGAGTTATGCGGATAACCGAAGGAAGGATCTATCTTTCGAGGTAGGTGATCATGTTTTTCTCAATGTTTCTCCATGGAAAAGTGTGATGAGATTTGGTAAGAAAGGAAAGCTGAGTCCAAGGTTCATTAGACCATATGAAATTCTGGAGAGTGTTGGATCAGTTGCATACAGAGTGGAATTACCTCCGAGTTTATCTCAGGTACACAATGTTTTTCATGTTTCGATGCTGAGAAAGTATATGCCAGATCCATCTCATGTTTTGAGTCCAGAGGTAGTTCAGCTGGAAGAGAACCTATCTTATGAGGAACAACCGGTCCAGATTCTTGACCACAGGGAGCAAGTGTTACGAAATAAGGTAATCCACTAGGTAAAGGTTTTGTGGAAAAACCATATGGTTGAAGAGGCAACGTGGGAATCTGAAAATTCTATGAGGGATAAATACCCCCACTTATTTTGATAAGTGAATAAAATTGTGAAGACGCAATTCCCAAAAGGGGGGAAGGATGTAACACCCCAGGTAAATAAAGAATATGAAATTTTTTATTTATCCATATTTGTGAATAAAATATTAATATTACTTTAAAGGGGATGTTATGCTCGATGGTGTACCCAATACGCAACAACGAGTTTCTTGGGAATCTTACATTGCACTCTAATAATAAAATAATATTATTTTAAATGGTAGTTAACGCCTAGTCATTGTAATGGCGGGAATGAACAGAACTAACTACCAAATTATTATATATGTTTGTCAAATATTTTTACTTTTTACAATAAATGTTAGAGGATTAAAAATTCGAATGAATCTAATTTTAAGCGTAAACATTCTAATATTCTTTAAAAGGTCGATTAACCACCTTTTGATGGCGAACCTCTTTTAAATCAACTTTTTGAAAATTTTATGTGTTATATTTGACAAAATAAAATTCTTCTTTAGAATCGGGATATCAAAATTTATTTTGTGTAAATTTTTGGTATCTTTCCGATAAAGTTCATTTTTTAATGAATAGTGTAAAATGTTGTATTTTAATTCAAAACCTCTTTTTAATCTAATTTATTTATATGACTAGATTATCATTTGAATTGGTTTTAAAGTGAAATTAGAATATATTTTTACCATTTAATCCAATGGTGGTCATTGGAATCAATTTCACTTTGAAATTGGACTTAAACTAGTGTCAATCTTTTGATACTTATTGTTTCATAAAAACACGCTATTTGCTCTGACAGCGGGAATTAATTATTAAATTAATTAATGAAACTTAAATGTATTGAATTTTGTAAAATGGACTTCATTTTTTAATTCGGAATATAAAATATATCTTAGGGTGAATTTTTGGTATTTTTCTGAAAAACTTCAATTTTTGATGAATAGTGAAACCACTAAGTGGTACTTATAAAAACTGATTTTTTCGTTTAAATGAAATTTTACCACCTCTGTATTTCGAATTTCAAAAATCCGACATACATGGTTGTCATTAAGAAGTAAAATGTGGTTCAATGAGATTAAAATAATTTTTTGGTGAATAGTAACTTATTAAGTTTTTAATCGCGATTAGAGGTAATTAGTGCAATTTAAGGCAAAAATGATATTATAATAAAATGAAAATACCTAGACACATGTCCTACCCTTATTGGATGTGTCATGGCCGACCACGACAAGCCATTGGTCAACTTGGGGACCCCATGGAGCCACTTTGGTTGGAAAATGATATAAATAGCTTTTTATTTAATGTTAAAGTAAAAATAACACAAACATGAGATGTTTTACTAAAACAATTTTTACATGGGGTTATACATGTCAGATTTTTTATTATAAATAGTCATTGGAAATATAAAAAGATTTCCTACATCATGATAGTTTTTTTATAATTTTTAGACTTTAAATAAATTAAATTATTTATGACATCATGATGATGCAGCGATTACCTCATTAATAAAGGATTTAAATAAAATGAAATGATAATGTAAAATCTATGACCTACACATGTCCAAAACCTATTGTATGGGTGTATTTCGAACCCTTATCACCTTATCCTTGAATTATATCAATGTGGGACCTCTTAAATCCGAATACCATTTTAAAATAAAGTGACTTTTCTTTACCTTCCAAGAGTGTCCCTCCTCTCCTCTTATAAAAGGCCCCCACCTCTACCTCCTTACCCACACTTCTAAAGACTTTGGCTCGGCCAACCCCTGCCCATTTTGTCTCTCCACTTCCCTCTCTTACTCCGTGAAGCCTCACTTTGGGCAGAAGTCTTCCCAGGGAAGCCTTTGAGCTCAAACCAAAGGGAGTTACCCGATTTTAAGGTAATGTCTTCTTTTGAGTCCTTTTGTTTTATTTTGCTTCTCCAACCCCCCTAAACTCTTTTTATTCTTTTCTTTTGTAACAACTCCAATATCCTAAATATACTAGGATGTTGTTATAAGAAATATTAGAGCTACACTTACACACACCTACATCTAATTGTTAAAGAACATACTGTTTCCGTGGATGGCGAATTTCTGCCTCCCGAAACGATGATTGTTCAACAATCTTTTAACACCTTCAAAGGTGGCCATTAAGATGACACTATATTTATATATGATATATAATATGTTTATGTTTTCTTTAAGCTTCTGTATTTTTCATTTTGGGCATACCTTTATGGTTTCCATTATGGGTAAACGCGATATATTCATTTAAGGAAGTGCGAACTACCGCCCCCTCAAAGTGATTTGATTCGTTAATGCCATATGTGGGATGTATAAAGGATGGATTTAAAGTTATTATATATGATGTTATATTGGAATTATAATATACCTCTATATCATTATTATTTCTTTCCATTAAAGTGTGAGATAGAAATGAAAGTAGCGTTCATGCGTACGTACAGCTTACCGTCTCCATGAACGGTGCATTTCATTTCTTATCCCCAAATGTAATGTACTATTATAATTACATGTATATAATGGATATATATGATGAATTATAAATCTAAATGATGAATATAATTCTATAATTAAAATATACATACCTCTCATTTAGTTTTAATTCCATTAATATGACAAAGAAATGAAAGTAGCGTTCATGCGTACGTACGGCTTACCGTCTCCATGAACGGTGCATTTCATTTCTTACCTCTAAATGATTATGTAATATTAGAAATACATGTATATGCTGGATATATATGATATATATGATATCCAAATCAGTAATGTCATTCTGGATATAAAGAACCTTTGACCACACATGTAATTGTAAGAAGTCCACTTTCGACTTAAGAACCAAATATCGACAAAACAAACATTATTAACTTAATGATTACATAATGTTTATAACATGGAAATAAGTGATATAAAAGGAATAATAAGCTTTAAAGAGGTTCTTAAGCAAGTATAAATTAACTCAATTTTATTATTCAGGACGTTAAATAATGATCGAGTCAAGTCGGACCCGAGGTAAGGGACTTCGTCTCAATCTCCTTTCATTGAGGCATATTTCGTTTTTACACAACTTTATTTTATACGGTGTATAAACCCCTTTGACTTTTACTTTTATACAAAAGGAATCTTTTTCTATGAAGTGTTTTACAAAACGACAAAAAGGAATGTTTCTTTTAACGTACGCGGTGACAACGACCTTTTTCGCCACCGTGAGTATTATTTGGTCTTTGGCTTCTTCAAAAAGCCGTAATGTTTTTTAAAATGAAATAAATACCATATAATCTTTTATGTATTTTGGTATTGAAAATTGTTTTTATAATGGATTTGTTATGTCAATATATTTATGTGATATATTGTGATCAAAGTGTGGAAATTGTTTCTTTCCATTATATTTGTTTTATGATTTTATAATGGTACTTGGACATTTGACGGGTGGTTACGTGATGAACCATATGACGGGTGGTGCCGTGAATACCAGGACGGGTGGTTACGTTATAACCTCCAATGCATTGGGTATGGAAGTCGGCCGTATGGCTATTCCATTAAGTTTGTATGGAAGTTGGTCGTATGGCTATTCCATTAAGTGATATGTGTGGAAGTCGACCGTATGGTTATTCCACTTAAGTATGTTTATTTCCCAAGTTACCTTTATATGTTATGTGTTCTTTATATGGGTTTTATGGTAATATTTTGGTTACAAAAGGGTAAGTAATGATCTTTTATTCATTGAAGAGTTTTTACTACTTCATAAAGGTGAAAAGTATTACTTTGATAAAGTATACATGGTTTACTTTTTGTTTTGATAAACTAACAGTTTTTATTCTTTGTGTATCCCTTACTAAGCTTTTTATGCTCACCCCAATTTTTTTGAAATGTTTTTCACAGGACTTAATGTGGAATAGGGTCAAGGATGGGATCAAGGGAAAGTCATGCTATATAAAACATGGAACTAGACATGTTTCTTTTTAAGAGTTTTTTTTATTCTATGGAAACTTAGTAGAAGTGTCTACTTTGTAAATCTTTTGAGATGTAATAGTTATGTTCTAATTCTCTAAAACTCTAAACCTGAAAAGATCCTCAATGTGAATTATTCATTTAATTCAATATTTAGTAAGGTTTAAGGCCGGGGCCTTATAGGGCACATCAATATCGAGGGACAGCTCAAGACCAGTAATTAGGGCCTGATACTCTGCCTCATTATTGGTACAACCTTTTGACAATAGGAATGAATATGTTAGAACATATTGTTCAGGTGTTATGAAGACAATGCTCAGGCCCACTCTGTTGAGTTTGGGGTCATTGATTCTTATGTCGGTAGGGCTTCATGAAGTTCCATCAAAATGCATCTTCTAACACAGAATGGATTGATCTACTAAGAGGACGGCCTCATCTGAGAAATCTAGATCCAGATACTAGTTTTTGGGATCTGGATGGGTAGCAAGGAAGTCTACCAATGCTTGTCCCTTAATAGCCTTCTAGGGGACAAACTTTATGTTGAATCGTTTAAGTATCACTTCCCACCAAGCTAGACAATATATTAACATGGGGCGGTTTAGAATGTAATTCATAATATCTACTTGGGACACTAGCTGTATCTTATGATGCTGCAAGTTGTCTCACAATTTCTACATTGAAAATACCAGCATAAGGCATCTTTTCTCGATAGAGGAATATCAGGTCTCTGTATTGAGGAGCATGCAGATTAGATAGTATAGACTCTTCTCCATTCCCTCATTGTTCTTCTAGGAGAGAAGGGTGCTGAGATATCCTTCCATAGAAATCACATAAAGGACCAATGGATTTCCAGAAATAGGTGGCATCAGGACCGGAGGTTGTAATAGGTACTGCTTTATTTCCTCAAAAGTAGTCTGACACTCTTCATCCCACTAATAAGCAACACCATTCTTCATGATCCAGGAAAAGGGCTTACACTTTCCATCCAAATTCATGATGAATTGGAATATATAGGATAAGTGGCCTTGAAAGCCTTGAATATCTTGGATGTTTCTCAAAGGAGACATCTAGATGATAGCCTTGATCTTCTCCAGATCGATCTCGATGACTCCATATCTGATAATGAAGTTGAGGAATTTTCTTGAGGTAACCCCAAAGGTGCACTTTAAAGGGTTCATCTTTAGATGATAGGACCGGAGGAAGTCGAACACTTTTTCTAGATCTTTGAGATGGTCCTCACACTGGTGATACTTGACCATCATATCATCTACATATAACTCCACCAATGTCCTGAGGATTGGTTTAAATATGAGATTCATGGCACGCTGATAGGTAGCACCTGCATTCTTTAGACCGAAGGGAATCACCTGGTAGCAGAAAGTATCTTGTGGTGCCTTGGAGGCTGTAGACTTTTAATCCTTGGGGGTTAATTTTAATTTGGTTATACCAAAAATATCCATCCATGAAGGAGAGATTCTGGAACCCAATAGTGGAGTCAATCAACAGTTCTGCTACAGTAAGGGGAAAATCATCCTTTGGACAGTGATGGTTGAGATCCCGGAAGTCGATGCAGAATCTGATATATATGTTATTCTTCTTGATATGTAAAATTTTGGCTAACCATCTGTGGTATTGGACCTACTTGATGAATTTGGATCTGATGATCTTATCAACCTCAGCCTCGACTATGGAACTGTGAGAAGGGTGCATCTTTCTGGGAGGATGTTTAAACCTGTGATAATTTGTTGGAAGACCGAGGCAGTGGATGGTGACCTGAGGATCTAGTCCTGGAATTTCGTCATGACTCTAGGAAAATACATCACAATGTTGCTTCAATAAGTCCATGTATCACTTTTTCTCTTTGATAGGCATAGCGGAACTGATCAATGTGGGTTTTAAATTCGTCTTGTTACCGAGGTTCACCTATACAAACTCATCGATCGTGGTGGAGACACCCTCTATAAAGGTGGGAGGGGAATTCTCCAAATCCTATACTTTATTCACAAAGGAGGGATCCTTAACAATAGGTGATTACTCTGATTCAACAGATCCTGATGGTACATTGGTGCCAGCCTGAGTGATGATGGACACTGCATCGGGGGACTCCTATGCTGCCAAAACCATAGCGATAAAAGCTGTCGACCTAATCCCATATGGTCTTCGTCACAAGGGGCCACTCTTGATGATATCAAAGCAATAGTGGCATGTTTCCTTGATCCTGTTTATCCCAACCCGATGAAACAAGTAGGTATGATGTATTGTTGTTTCTATGGGGTAGACATCCTGATACCTTATGGGGGTAGAAGGATATGGGATCACCTGAGCTTGATTTTTGTAGGAATACGAGGTGATCTTCTAGCATCCCTTAGACTTGGTAATATGATTCCCCCTCATTCTAGAAATAATGAAGCATTTCCCCAAGTCCGGGGTCGTGGAATCCAATCAGTGGATTGGAAAAAGGTAAGCATCGTCTAGGTCTATCCACTGGTCGATTGCAGTCGTAGCATGTTCAGCCTCATTGTCCTAAATATACTTGTCCTTTCTCTTGTAATAGTCAGTGTCTAGGTAGCAGGTTTCACAAGAGGCGAAGGTGGACACATCACCTTGGAGTACGCATACTCAACCATTAATGGAGTACTTAATTCATTGGTTATACGAAGAGGGGACCACCGCGTGTAGGTGAATCCATGGCCTACCCATCAACGCATTGTAAGCGGTGTCCAATGAGACAACCATGAACTCGGTGTTGGATACTAGACCAATGAACTGGGTCTTTAGGTGGATCTTTCTGACCATTGTCTATTATGTCCTTTAATAACCTTGAATTTTCAGGTTAGAGGGGATCATATCATACTCAGACAACCCCATCATTTGGAGTGTCTGGGTCAGGATAAGGATAATCCCAAAACCTATGTCGACAAGACAGTGATGAACCTCCATGCCATTAAAGTGTCCAGTTATGTACAATGGATAGATGTTCCCATATATGGGAGATCCTTCATCTTCTTCAGAGAAAGATATGATGGCTGGACATTCTGTGTGCTCAGATTCCTCAGCATGGAAGGCTTTTTTATCTACTACCTCTGTCTCAAATTGGAGGGGGATTCTTAAAGCCTCAGCAAGGTATTCATGCATATCTACGAATAGATGAAGAGACTTGAGGATAGAAAGCCTCACAGGTATGTTGTAAATATGTTTAAGAACATCATATTTCCTTTCCAAGTGTGAACTCCTGCTGATATGAGGTTTCTCAATGGCAGGAGGTATAACGGGCCCTTTCGGATGAACCGGTGGATGAATGGTGATGGGAATGTCCCGCTGCTCATTAGTTGGGAGCGGCTACTAGATGAGGGATAGATGAATAAGGTTGGTCCATAATAGAATGTGGTTGATCGCAACGTGGTCGCGGTGGCTCTACCTGGTCAAGTAGCATAAACGGAGGCAAAGTCAGACCTGATGATACTAGATGAGAAGGATGTGCATGCTGAGCTCTATGCTAGGATTGTTGTCTGGTTTTGGTGGCATGCATAGCCTATATGGAAGTATTGACAGAGGTATTCTGAAGACCCATGTAGCCATGGATCCATCGACACTGGAGACGAATGGGGACATTGGGAGGATCCGTCCGGCACTCCTCATCATCAGGAACCATATAGGGGTTTACCAGCTCCATAGTGTTAACCGAAGCATACCCTCGATCGTCACTTTAAGAATCCTCCACCACCAGACAGATTCTGTGAGTAATATCCATCTCTAAGGTCATGAAGTTTTTGAGATTACGAGATGACGATAGCATTAGTGGGGGGATTTGTTTTCCCTTGCGTTGTTGATGCTTGCTCTTCTAGGAAGAGGAAGGTTGATACTTCAATGCAGAAGTACTAGTTGTGGGTGACGTGGTGACTTCTGAAGGCTTGGGTCGATTCAGACATGCACAGATAATACCATGGGCATGGGCAACTGCCTTACAAGCTATCCAGTCATCATATTTTTGAAACCTACAGTTAGGAACCTGATGCCACTCACCCTCATTATCATTACCACTGTCAAGCTTCATGAACACACATGCCACATGTACCAGAGCTAGGCCTAACCAGACTATGTTGTTATCAACCTGGTCTTGAATTCAATTTTTAAACGCATATCATTGTTTGAGGGTGTTCTCCAAGATCCAATGATAGGGCCATTAGTTAGATCGATCAATGAGATCTGCCTCTTCGGGCCTCCTGCACTCTAGAAACCATAGAATTCCTTGTTCCAAGGCACTTTGGAAGTAACTAGGGACTTGAGACTCATTGAATGAGTAGGTCCAGTTTCTCCAATCTAGGAATGGGGCTCTAGGATCTTGGCCCTGATAAGGGGATGGAGGATCCTTTCAAGTATGTGGATCTTGATTATCTCACTTAGGTGGTGGTAGCACGTTACGCATGGGCGCTTGCCGATTTTGAGGCGGGCGCTACTAGGATGGAGGTTGTGCCTGAGGTGGAGGGCCTCTACAAAGTTGTGGAGGTGGATCCACTAATAATAACTCCAGCTACATGTGGGCCTCTATCTATGCTACCACAGTGGACTCGGCCTTAGCGTATCTTCTTGCGGGAACCACAGGAGGCAATGGACGTGCCTGTCTGGCCTACTTCAAGGCTTCCTATAGATTTTGGGCCTTATTAGAGAAATACCATAATCCCCTGGGGTGATTCTGAGTGATGAGAGAGGGGACCAGTTCAGTTTTGACATTCCCCACACACATGGTCAGTAGTTGTTCCTGATTCATCGTCATATCAATGGAGTAGGTGAGTCCTTCCACCGGGTGACAAAGTCCACGACATGCTCGTCGGGCCTCGACTTGCACTTGAAGAGGTCTATAATATTCATATTTTGGGTAGTAGATCTGAACTGGTAAAGAAATTTCCTGCGAAGATCTTCTCAGTCGGCTACTGACCCAATGGGTAGCTGGCTGTGCAGACAAATGCAAGCCCTTCTAATGTTTGTAGGAAACACTAGAGTTTGGAGGCCTCTTGTTGTACTGGAGTTCTCAACATGGGTCCACACCTTGAGATGAAGTGGTCTAGATGATGTAGTGGATCACTCATCCCATTAAAGGGGGAAAAGGTAGGGTTTCTGAAACCAGGAGGTGCTAGAATATCATCCACCCACACCAAATATGGCTTTTCATTCGGTGGAATTGCCACCTATCGAGTTTTTAAAGCCTCAAGGTGGGAGATAAGAACTTCCATTGGATTTTTCGGATGGGGGTTCCTATCTTGAAGAATATCCCTAATCACCAGTGCATTGTTAGGTTCTTCAACATTATAAGCAAGCCCAGCGGCTCGTGGAGGAGCTAGTGGGATGACTTGTGGAGCGGCTGGGGGAACTTGAGCTGGGTCATGAGGGTTATTACGTAGCTTATGTGGGTTTGGTGACACATACCATTCCCTCTTTCCATAAGCTCTGGATTTTACCCTGTCTATTTGGAAAGGATGGTCAAGGTCACTCGGAGGCAACTTGCCAAGGGGAAGTTGTACCTTCCCCTGCTGCCCCGGTCAAGGATCACCGTAGTTCGGTCGCCGCTCTGCAACACATTCATCAAGGAGATCATCAACCATCCTCTTATTCTCTATGATCTTTTGACATAACGCAGCCTTTTTAGGATCATCCTCCGCCTTCTTCACTAATCCAGACAGGTCAGAGGGTTTGATGGCCCCAAGATTCTCTTTTCCCTTATTTAGATTCTGGCCGGGGGCTAAGGACTCAATAGGCATGAAAAGACCAAGTAGATTTCTCTGATGGTGATTAACCCTTCCCAATGGATCCAATAGTTGTGGCACTCTCCTAGGGGGTAATTTCCCTTCAAGGATTTATATCTCGTTCTCTCCCTCTGATAGGTTGGCTATGTTGACCATAGTTATACCTGGAGTCATATCCTCAATATTTCCTAGAAATTTGGGTTGGCGCTGGATAGAACTGAAATAAATTGAAACATACTGCCCCCAACCACGGAACCGAATGTGGGGGGAAGCCTCCTTGATAATTCTGCAGAGCACTTTAAAGCTCTGAATGCATCGTTACTGGAGGGTCCAATGGTGATTGGGCGACTCAGGATGCTGGCCCACAGGGAGCGTAACCATGTTGACCATGCGGCATTGTTGGCCAATATCTTCAAAGTGTGATTGACTCTTAGGTTAATCTACTCACTGATAATGTATATGAAAGTGTGTCGCCTAGAGGTTTTGGTGAAAACATGCAACTTTCTCCTGGGTAAGTGATTCTGGTGCACTAAAGCTCGTGGTTGCAATTGGCCAAAACATCTCTGGGAAATGATCCACTGCAAGGATGTACCACAAGCTCCTTAGCTCAGACTCGGGATTTGGCCATTGGTTTCCCCACTAATCAACTGGGGGTAGCTGCGGGACCGGTAATGGCACTGAAGCATACCGCTGAGATGGTAAACTAGTCGGTGGAGAATATGGTGAATGGGATGACAAGCTGTCACATCTTAGGCTATCATGCGATGAATGCAATGACTGAGCCACCACATCTTCGTAATATGGGCTGGCAACCATGGCTTCCAGTGCAGGGGCTTTGGCTACTAATGGTGGGTCAAACTATTGTTTGTCCTCTATTATTCCCCCATAATAACTCTCCATGATCTCTGGTTGAGGTATAGAATGATCCTAGGGATGACAGAGGGGATTGCACGGCCAGAACCTGGAAGGAAGCCAAATCTTCATCTTCCTGGATGTATCTGCCAAGGGATGTAGGAATCTGGTGGACCTCATAATCTATAAGAATGAGGCTTATACCCCTTTTTCTTACCCCATCCCCCAACACAGAGGATCTAGGTGAGGGTTTCATTGATGAATCACATTCCTCCTTGAAATATGAGAAGCATAGAGGCTTAATCGTGGTATGAAACATCTCAGTATTCTTCTTATGGAATCATCAAACCACCCTCCTACCCCGGGATGGCTCTTCGGGATATGGTAGGTTTTTGGATTGAGGAGGACCTTCAGTCGAACTAATGATGGGGCAGAGAGGACTTCTGCCTGGGTGAGCTGGGGTGTGAGGATCACCTGGATAGATGTCAAAGGGAACACATAGAGGACCTTCATGTCTATCGGATGACGTGTAGAGGGAATCTCTGTGGGAAGTACTGGAGTGGGTAGGACCTCTGCTAGAACTGGTAGGAGCATGGGCAGTGCCTCCATGCTTTTTTTCCTTAGCAGCAACGGTACGAGGAGGGTCCTCGTATTGGTTGAGCTAAACACAAGTAGGACCTCTATGATGGGTGCCAACAAAGTGAGGCAGACCTCCACTTCTCTGATTTCTAGGATAAAGAGGACCTTCATCAGTTTCTGTAAGAACATGGGGAAGACCCCCACACTAACGGTTGACCAGATAGGTGGCATCTTTACATCGACAACCTATGACAGGAGGAATGACTCCATACCTAAGGCCACAGGTGCAGAAGAGGCTTTCATACTGGGTGTCAATGCGACGAGGAGGACCTTCACTCGGATTGATGGTGGTATTGGGAGGACCTCTATGCCGATCTTGGGAGTGGGGATAACCTGCACTATTGTTTGTGGTGGCACGGGGAGGACCTCTGTACTGAATGTCATTGTCGTGGGTCAGCCTATGATGGATGTCACCTATGTCAGCGACCAGGAGAGTTGTCCCAACCTGCTTGTGGGGTGGTTGGGACCTCGATCCAAGCCGGGTCTATAAGTGACCCTATTCAACATAAACATGGGATTGATGGTATGTGTTCACAGTGGTACGGTCCATGGTAGTTGTTGATTTTGATTCCCCTTAGAGAGTGTCCTCCTTAGCTTACGCCCGACGCTGGCATTGGGTTAACCGAACTGGGGCCAGTGGCACAGGTGTATACCTCACCTGATTCTCAGCTGGTGGGGCCAAGTGGTGGCACTGATGTGACCTAGTGGGAGCCCTCTTTAGCGGCCCCTGGGATGTTATTACAGCTGGGATAGCTTAGACTTTTTTCACCTAATTGCCATAGGGAAGGGATTCATCAAATATTTCCAGGGAGAGGCTCCCAAAACAATTGTAGGTCAGAGTGGGGATTAGTGGCTACCTGCACAGCCCTTGGGGGCAGTGGTGACGATGAGGTGAAAAAGCCTCTAAGTCTTGTCGGGCCATATCTCGGGTTGGGATAATCCTCTATTCCTTGTATCATCGAACGAGTCATTAATTATCCTTCTCTGAATGAATTCATATGGGGATATAGGGCATGTGAACCCAGTAGTCATGGATGTGGAGGCTATCATGGAAGAGATGAGGCTACATGGGATTGCCATGTTGACATTTCCCCTATCCCTGAATTAGTGGGTGGGCGGTGATCGGTTTCCCTTCGTAGAATCTTGGGTCATTCAAAGTAGGGAGATTAAACCATTAGTGCTGAAATAAGGTAAGCGATGTCCAGTGCCCCAGTGCCATTCCATCTTCCATGGTTGGTAAGATGGATCCATGCTGACAACGTCACAGACTGGGATTTCCAGCTTTTAACTTCCCCAATTTCTGGTGAGTTTCATGCTAGGCCCGCTATTTTCTTGGCTGGACCTGGTGTTGGATAACTAGATACAGTGAAATTCTAATCTACTGATGTCTCTAACACTACTAATATCCACATTGAGGAGAATAACTTCACGTCAGGTTCACCATTTCTGTTTCCGGTGCTTTTGTTGGGGTGCGCATCCGTCGGTGGAGGACGTGCTGGTCTGTTACTTAACATTCCCACTATCCAAAGGTGGGTGGAATCCACTACTTATTCAGGGAATTTTTCTTCTTAGTTGAAATGGGATGATGGGATTTCGGTCTCTCCTTCTGTGGATTCCTCCTCAGAACTCATTACCTAGTCTGGGTCTCCCTTAAATATTAAGACGTTGTTCGTGAAACTCTTACCAGTGCCATATCTTTGTGGATGCTGGTTAATTATACTGCTTATTTCTAGACATTCTAATGGGTCAATTCAGGGCAGAAACCTTCGATCAGGGGAGTATCCATGTTGGACATCGCTAGCATGTCTGGATGCTGAAACACCGATGCGTCTCAGTTTCTTCTCCTTATGATAGGGCTTCTCAAGGGAGTAGAATCCCAAGGCATCCCACTTCTAGTGAGGGTAATTATATGTCATGGTCATGTATATAAGGTTTTCATCAACTTCTCATGCTTAACACAGGGTATTCCGCGAGTTTAACATATTGTGGAAATAGATCGGACTGATCGGAACACTGATGAGAGTGGATCAGATGAGTGTAGCCCTAAGAGGGGGAACCTAAGAGTCCTATTAGATAGGTGGATCACAACGTCTAATGAAGATGTATTTGAGGGTGCTTGGATCCCTATAAAGAAGACACCATGGTTTACCATTGGCTGGGATTGAACATCAAGGAGGTTTCCTACGTACCATGTCTCGAGAGAGAGGGATCAAAACCCACGTAGTTTGAAGGGGTGATAAATAGGGGTGTGCTCAGGGGCCAGCTACCCAGAGATGATGTTGGGACTTATGTGTGGATTATGACCAATCAAAAGAGGGATGCTCTTGGGTGGATGACTATGGACTGTGTGGGGATTATGCATAGTTATCTACCTGATTTCTGCTAGGAGTGGTGATAATGTGGGTGACATGATCTCACTAGGATGGGGTGTCCCTGGTAATAATCAAGATGGATATGGATGGTTGAGAGGA
Source organism: Viscum album (assembly GCA_963277665.1). Lineage (NCBI taxonomy): Eukaryota > Viridiplantae > Streptophyta > Magnoliopsida > Santalales > Viscaceae > Viscum > Viscum album. The sequence continues at coordinate 1,107,162,981 of OY728126.1, forward strand.
GTGGATGGAGAATGAGATTGAACTGATGTAAGGAAAACGGTGATGTTGGGATTGATCCTTGAAGAGGCCTCCTACGTATCCCCGTGGAAGGTAATCAAAGTCCACACAGTTTAGTGGGGTAATGGGACACCTGAGAAGGCATCCCATGAGAATAGATGCATGAATGGGATCTAGAAGAAGTAGAACCTTCGGTGTGGGGAATGACCTTCCCAAAACACATAGGCTCAAGGGAGAGACTGTGATGGGACATGAGTGATGGGATTGAACCTCAGGGACACTTCCTAGGTATCCCTGTGGTAGGGAATCAAAGTCTATATAGTTCAAGATGGGGGAATAGAATCGGGGTGTACACATCGGAAAATGACCCAATTATGTATTGGGGGTTATGCGTGGTTAGCATCCCGGGCTAGTTTGACACCTGGGGGAGGACCAGGGATTTGGGTCCCAAAAAAGGTGACTACAATGGATTATTGCTAGTTGGGGACTACAATGGATTACCGCTGGTTGGGGTTTACAATTTCTTATTGTTTTTTGGGTTACAATGGCTTACTGCTGGTTGGGGTTTAAAACGGCTTACCGCTAGTTGGGGTTAAAATGGATTAACGTTGGTTGGGGTTAAACCTTAAGGAGGCTTCCTACGTACCCTATCTAGGAGACAGGGATCAAAACCCACATAGTTTGAAGGTTTATAGTTCAGCGTCATGTTCTACGAAAGGGGAGAATATAATTTAATGTCATGCAGGATGTAGGTGAACCGACATGAAGTGGTCGGGTCCAAAGGGTGGTGGGATTGAACCTCAGGGAGGCTTCCTATGTACCGTTTCTAGGAGACAAGGATTAAAGTCCACGTAGTATGATAGATGATATATTTTAGTGTCATGTTGGATGAAGGTAACAGTTTAACATCATGTCGGATGAAGGTTAACTGACATGAAGTGGTCGGGAAAAATAGATGTTGGTCTTGAACCTCAGGAAGGATTCTTACATACCTTTCTTGGATAGGGGAAAGGATCAAAGTCAACGTAGTTCAATATGTGGGATTTTGGACTTACACTCTAGGGTGGCCCAGGAAGGATGCCATGGTCAATTATTACTCTAAGCCCACATGAGTCATGATCGGTGTGAGAAATTAGATGTAGCAAAGACCTCACAATCACATCGTGAAAGGTGCATATACGGGGAATGAAGCAAGGCTTACACGTGGTTAGAGGCCCAAGAAGATAGATATTGATACTTACTCTAGGATGGAGGCTCGATAGTGACAAATCTCAAAGGGAGAGGGATGGGGTAACAAAGGTCCTGGTTCCCATATCTCCTCTAACCTTTGTGCACCAAATAAGAAAGGAGGAACGAGGATGCTACCTCCCGAAAGAAAGGCTAGGGGCTTACACCAAGATGGTTTCACTTCCCCGTGGACAAATGCCACTCTAACAAAGATGATTTCATTATATGTGAGGAATATCTCACTCCCGGGGGGATGAGAAGCCATAGATAATGTCTACGATGGGGCACCCCATGTATATTTCATGGGGCAAGGCTATATTTTAACATTATGTGTTGAGGACGATGGTGTTTGGCAGTTTAACATCATGCATCTTGGATGAGGCAGCTTCACTATGTACTCCTAGGACTTACATAACTGATACCCACCCACCCTTGGGGAAGGGAAGGCATCAGCAATGCCATGGTGAAGCGGTGCTATGGAGTGATCCATTGAGGGGATCACGTTATCATTTCTATGCAAAGAATCCATAGTCATTAGCATGCATATGAAAAAAAAGAATGAGGGTAAGCAACACAACATGAATCACCACCCAAGGGACCTTGAAATCACGTCGTACGAACCAAGAGAGTCATACAAGAGAAATATGTGCATGAAATTGGTGTCGTGTATAAGAGGGTTCCATACATGGTTTCTTAGGTTGAAGACAAAATATGGAACCCATAAGGAGGGGAGCGTTCAAGATGAGAGTTTGCGCACAAGATGGGATAGTTGCATGCAAAATGAATAGATGCACACAAGAAAGTTCCTATGTAAGGAGAAACTTGCACGCAAGAGGGATTTGTTGTGCGCAAATGACTTAGGGTAAAAGTAAATGGGAAAAGATCAAGCCCAAGTGGGCCCACCTGAAGGAGAACCCCTGGGAGACCTGTTTCATAAGATCCAATACCTTGATGCCATGGTGTTTTTCACACGGTCATGGAAGAGGTGTCTTTCGCGTAGTAGAGCATCGGTTCATCTTCTGTAACCATCCCCAAAGGGAAGGGGTTACAATTATATTTATAGCCAGAAACTTCGGTGGTGGTGCGCAAGAGGAGCATCATGCAAGAGACCATTTGACATTGCATTGGGTGCGCAAGGGTTTGCATGCCGCATGGAATCTTGTGCTCCCACCGTTCTGCCTTCACACCAGTGCCTTGGTGGTTTTTTGGATGGTCGCTGCACAAACCTTAATTTGAAATCTCATTAGGTGTGCAAGGTTTTTCGTACCATAGAGAATCTTGCATGCACCCCTTAATTCTTTTGCACAACTCCCTCTGGCTTTGTGGAATTTTCTGTTGATTATAAACATGCCTCTGGTTTCTTAAAAGTACCCACTCATGGCCTTATCCGAAATTATGCGTCCACAGAAGTAAAAGGGGTTAGAGTACCTGTTCTTATAAGAAAAAGGTAGGGATATACTAGAAGCATAGGGGAAGTCAAATAGGGGACTAGGAAGTTATTACACATAATTGGGTGGGGTTGTGCATAAAAGTTATGTGAGAGTAGGGGATATAGCACAAGTACAACGGATGGTGTCAAGAGGCATGGTTATGTAAAAGATTTAGAGTTACGCACAACCTAGGGTTATGTGTAGGTGGGTTCTTTTGCACCCACTCAGTTGGCCTTAGGGTTAGTTGTGTGAGGATCACTCTACAATAGGACAAGTCAAGTTTGGTCCCACATGAGGTCTGTTAAAAAAATTATCTACATTTTAGTGTCCATGGTTGGTGGTTTCTCACACTATCATAGAAGAAAGGGAGTTTCATGTAGCAATGCATCACTTTGTCTTCTGAAGAACCTCATGGAGGGATTGGTGAGCTTCTATTTATAGCTAAAATCCACAAATTTTGGCATGAAAATCCTTAGTCACATTACTGGATTTGTATGTCGATTTATCCTTTTACACTGGAGTTTGTCCACACAACACATCTAGATTAATGTCGTATTTGGTGCGCCAAAGGATAGTTGCACATGAAGGGTGCACACAAAGCTTCATGTTTTCACATAGCAAAAATGTATCACACTCACGGGCCTTTTCCATGTCATCAGCCTCTAGTGAATCCATTTAATTATACATCACCTTTGGCATGAAATTCCATTTCACGTGGAATGGAATCTTAGAATTCACTTGACGAAATTTCCATACAACCTATTTATATTCCCTAAAATGGTTCTTCGGGGTGGCTAGTGTGCTCAACTCTCCAAAAACTATCCATTTGAGGTCTTAGATGAGATTTTGGCACCAAAAAATGCTCCCTCTTATAATTTGAGCTAACATGGGATTGGAAGGTTGGGTTCTGACAGTAATGCTAGAGAGAGTGGACTATTTCCATCATTGCACGCAACTTTTGGATTGAGGCACACAACTGGGTTTATGCGCTACACGCAACCAGTGGTTGTTTCCTATAAATAAGCTGATGGGGGGGCTTGTACAGTACCTAGACTTCACAAATGATAGGACTTTTCTCGCATATACATAAATCGTATTTTTCATGAAAATAAAAACCTTTTGACACATTTTTTGAGCAACTCAACCTTCTATGCACCTACTTTCATGATAGAATAGGTATTTTTCACACACACATCCAAAGTTTCATCCACCTCACACTTTGCACACAAAAATAGGAAATTTCAGAACATTTTCCTCTTCACCTCTAGATCCATCCACAATGGTCAACCAACCACATCAGGTTGATATTGAAGCTACTGATGCTACCTGAAGGGATGAAATGTCAGAAAATCTAGAGATTCTTTAATCTTTGAGAATCATTTCCAAAAATCAGGAACTTTTGATAATGATGACTAAAGCTCAAAGAAACTACCTATTAATACACCACCTCTCATTGTGGAATTTTGGATTGATGGACGAAGTAAACTTCTTGGGACTTGAGTTTAACACACCACACTCTTGTTTCATGATTTCAAATGATCTCAACTGCTAGAACATTAATTTCCACGGTCACCCCAATCAAGAGCACAGGTACTTTGTCTTCTACACATTGAGTGGATGGAAGAGGATAGTTTGGGGAGATTCTAGAGGTTGAATAATTCCTAGATCGATATTTCAACATCTTCTAGGGTAGTATGAAAGACAATATTTAGAGATGACATAAATACTAGGACTTACAGGCAGGAGGAAACTTCACTGATGGATGGGCATGGGCATGTTGGGTATGTTACACCTGCTTGGAATATGGGGATGAGTTGTGTCATTTCAGCCTATATAAGGTAATATGGACATCCCAATTCAACATATACTACCAACCGAAGCTAATGATAGACCTTCTAAGCCATTGGTATCTAGAAACCAACATGTTCCACCTTCACCATGGTGTGGTGTGAATTATCTTTTAGGGTGTGCACTTAATTGTGGCATCCCACTATATGGATTCCAGTATGAAGAATTTATCCTGATACTGAATGTATGGGGTGAAAAGAATCATACCCCTATTATAGTGTATTAACTTTTGGATTCCTTAACCGAAGTGTTGAAGCATCACCCCCCTTTGACAAGTATCTCACATTCAAGAAGTGGATGAGCATGTTCTTGAAGAAATATCCACATGTGAAGAAGTCGGGGCAGCCAATGTGATAATTGGTGGGGCCATAGAGGAGGAATCCAAGATCATACTAGATGATTTTAGAGAGGGTAGAATATGATTATTAGGGTTTCAGTATAGTTGAGGGGTAGAAAACACTGGTCTATAACACCTCATTCCTCGTGACATTCCTCAGTGGCTAGACGCTTCAAGTCATAGATACATGCATGGGCCTACACCCAGGGACACTAGTGATGGAAAAAATCTTGGAAGCTAAAAATAGGGTGAACTTGGGTGTGTCGGTGTTAGTTCGGCTCTACATCTAGCAGGGGAATGTGGTGAGGGGAGACAAAAATAGGAGGTTCTACAACACATTTCAATTCCTTCATGGCTAGATCACAGCACACTTTAGAGGCTGCGAGTTTCGAAATTCCATCAGTCCATCCAATGCTCTCCTACAGCACTCTCTACTCAACATTTCTAGGATCAGGATAGTGAATCTTAGTGAGACCGGGGTAACAGTCACCATCAAGAATTATGAAAACTTCAACTTCCACCACTTCTTGACCCCGGTTGGAGCAATGGTGGATAATCATCAGGGGACACAGGAGTAGAGGGTGTACCTTCAGTATTTCTTGGGTGGGTTACTGGTGTTTAGGATTCATGGAAACACCTAATTTGATCCATAAACATCTTCCCGGTTCTCCAAACAGTTTAGGTTTATCTAAAAGTTGATGAGGATAGTTTATATAGGTGTCTATGAAGATTAGCATCCATGTATCCTTCATAAATTTTGGTGGATGCTGATAGGATAAAGATCAGGGTAGAAGATCACACTACCACCAACCAATTTGAAAGCTGTATTTTCCCAATATTATCCCAACAATTGGGTGACATCATCTATCAGTTCTATCTTTCAACAATGCATAAGAGTAGTTGCACCAGTGAGTGAGGATTCGGAGAATCAAGGAGGAAGGTGGCCTGCTCTTTGAGGGGAAATCTAGACATCTATAGTGGATTAAAATAGACTTAAAGTAGGGTAGGTGCAAGGTTCTTATGTACCCTTTCCTTTTGGAGGGTGGGTACTTCTCAAGAAACAGTATTGGGAGAAAGTATGGGGCTCATAGGCTAGGGAAAGCAGATCCAAATAAAATCATGGGAAGAAGAAGAAATATATGTTATAGTCAGTTGCTAAAATTGTCTTTCCCATGCTCTAGATAGATTGGATGACACTGTGGATGTCCATGATGATGAAATACCTATTGTGTAAAATCATCCAGGATGGAGTCGAGCTTCTGAGGGTTGGGATTTCCCATATCACAGTAAAGGTGAGATTCCATGAGAGGCTTGCATACCTGGTGTCTATGGAATTATTCACATTATAATGAGGGGAACCCAATTTTAACATCTTAGATTTTTCATATACTATTTTTAGAAATTATATGGATTGATTTCGAGACCAAGAGCTAATATGGCATGTGATTCTGAGTCTCGGTGTTCCCGGAACAACTGTTTGAAAAATATTAAACTTTTAATAGCATGTGTGCAAAGTTTTCCTAAAAAAGTAGAATAACTTTTAAACCACTTCCTGGATTAGAAATATAAGGACTCCATTTATCTTATAGTAGTGGATTTACCCTAGGTATGACTTAACTTTGGTTAGTGTGGGTATTATGTGGAAAATCCCAAAAAGGACATAATTGTCATTAAATAATTTAAATGAAAAATTATTTGTTGACACAAAAAAAAATTAAAGTTTTGTCAAAAATTTAAGGTTATCACCATAACAATATAATTTCTCTAAGATGTGGAGAAGAACCTCTGGATAAAACATTGGCTAATGATGATGAATCAATCAATCGATGCAACCTCAGATTCGATGGATTAAGGATCGACGAACAGCGACGACACAGCTTCTCTCTTCGTCAACTATCAATCCAACTCAAGGTAGGGTGTTATCCTTTGAATTTTTTTCCCCATTCTTAAATTCTATGATGAAGGTGGATTAATCCATGAATATATTAGCTTGTGGTTTGATTGTTGTGGGATGGATTATATTTGCAGGATTATTTTTGGGAGTTTATTTGATTTTATTTTTCATTCTTCATTCTAATAAGAGAGGATTGAGTCTAATAGGAACAAAGGATGAGGTTCATTCCTTGGGAATTCTTGTACTTTTTCTCCTCTAATTTCTTGTATTCTTCATATGTTCTTCATCTACTCCCAACACTTTGAAAACCCTATATGAATAATTGATTGTTTCTTCCTCAATTCTTAAAGCAACAATCTGAAACTGTGGATCTAAGTTTGGCATGACGTAAAAAAGTTGAGACAGTGATGGTGTGGAGTGTTTTGGCCAGGAAAATAGTGCATGGAAGTGTAGGTAGTGGTGCATGGTGGTGGCTAGAATGGTGGCTCCAATAAGTCCAGGAAAGCAGTGGCGTAGGTCCAGGGGGTTAGTCTAGGAGGATGGAAAGGCAGATGGTGAGGCGGCCGATGGAGGAAAAACACATCAGGTGGCGAAGAGGGAGCCGGCACGGCTGGAAAATGTAGACTACAGTAGGCGGACACATGTAGTGGCTATGGGATGCAGCAGGGTCAGGGATGTGGAGTCAGCGTGACGCGGAGGGCCAGCAAGCCAGGATGGAGTGGATTAGGGTGGGCTGGAGTAGAGCGGAGTAGGTCGGGTTGAAGTGGAGAAGACCAAGCTAAGATAGGTGGGCCTAGTTAGAGATGGGGTGGATTGAACAAATGGTCTGTGTCGAGCCTAGTGATATGGGTCGGGCCCAGCGGGTCGGGTTGGATTCGGGTCAGACCTGGGGTGATCGGGCTAGAGCCAGGCCACAGTCGACCCTAAGGCAAGGTAGCTATAGCTATCACATGAACACAATAGTTAGGTGCAGTCAACAACTATGGATGACCACGACAGTCAGTGGACTAACCTTGTGTTGATCCATAGGCCCAGTGACCCCCTTCTGAAACTTCAAAATGCCATAACTTTCGAATGGTACATCTATTTTATGAGACATCTATGGCGTTGGGACCCTTACATTGAAACATTCCTTTTGAGAATATGTGGTGAGTTTTTAGCTTGTACCAGTAGAGTTTGATAGTGTTTCCTTTGGTTATTTTCTTGAGGTTTTAGTACAGTATTACATCCACATCACTGGACTATAATCACCTCTAGAGGTTGAGTCCCAGATAGAGTTAGGCATCCCTCCCTGGGACTGGAGTGTGATCCTCTATCACCCCTAGTGGATTATGGGGAATCACGTAACCTCTATGAGTAGGGTGTTGATTCTCCACCTAGTAGGCCACATCGGTAGGGTACCTGGTATTTACCAGAGTATCTGGTCATGATATGTGGTATCCCCTTCGGTGTCCAAGCATGATCCCCTACATTGAAAATTGATTCAGATTGGGTACATGGTATCCCCCATTATATCTAGACATGATCCATGGTATCCCCCAGCATATTTGGGTGTGATCCACTCTATTTGATTTCATAATCTTCCTTAACCAATACATTCTCATTTGGGTAGGGCCCAAATGAGATAGACCTCTTCACGAGTGTCTCTGATGATGTCATGGATTGAGGATTGAGTTCTCCCAAAACAAGCGTGCTTTGAGAAGAATCCTATGGTTGGTAATTGGTTGTGGTTTACCTCTAGACTGTGAGTCTTGGAATGAGTATATATGCATGTTCTTACAACATGTGTGGTAAACATACACATGTGTGGAACTGAATGTGCATTTCCTTCATGGTATTTCCTTTATGGTACTTTCCTTTGTGGTATTTCCTTTTTGGTACATTTCTTCATGGTATTTCCTTTGTTGTTTTGTTGTGTCCTATTGAGTATTGTTTTACTCACTCCTTCATGGTATTTTCTCTCACATGTCATGTCTTGTGCATACGATCGACCCTTTGAAGGAGTCCTAGGTAGAACAAGACCAAGCATTTCTTAGCAAGGCCAGACAGACAAGGTGTGCTCTTGAGACTTCAGACTACAGTCCCAATATCATTTCCCTCAAGTTGGATCAGGTAGGGTTTTCTGTGGATGAGTTTTAGGAACTTGTGCATTCACTTTCCTAGACTGGGATGACATGGGAAACACATTACCACATTTTTTTGGTCTTTTTTACAGACTCTTTTTGGTGGGCTTATATTTTAGCCATGTTTACTTTCCAGTACTTTCACTTTTGTACTCTGGTTGTGGGATATAGTGGTTTTCATGCATTGTTTACTTAATATTTTTACATTTTAGAATTTGTGGCTTGGGGATGGGTGTGTGCGTACAGGTAATTTAGGCTAATTTCTCCCATTTTTTGGATATTCCTACTCAGTGATAGTTACCAGCCCATGGCCTATTGGAGGCAGGCTTGGGGTATTCACGGCATGGGCCCCTATGAGATAGATCATGACAGAGTGGTATTAGAGGGGTCAGTTTTAATTTAGGACTGGGATTCTATAAGGTTGGTTTGGGGAAATAGTGTTAAGTGTTTTGATTTCGGATTTCAGGCCAGGGAATCCATTGTTGGTGCAGCGGTCGACGTATCTTTACAACAAGACTCTTAGAACCTACTTTTCAAATCGATACTTGAAAACACTGATTGAGAGAAAGATAATGGTACATGCATCATATATGAATGGTTGTGTTTTCCATGTACTTCTTTGAGTTAGATCTCTAGATATACTCTATTGATCATGGTACATCTTGTTTCATTTCAGGATGCCTCCACATAGATAGTCAACTGGGATTATACTGCATGATCATGAGGGTGATCTACATAATGATGAGGTGTCGGTATAGGGGATTGTATTAGAGGTGATGCCTCTAGGTGGTTTACCAGCTAGACCACCACCTATTGAGCAGAAGCTACTACCAGCACTACCTGCTTAGGATGCATGTAGGATGAGTGTGTTTCATGAGTTCCATAAGCAGTGACCTCCTAGTTTTCAGGGTGATCCAGACCCCCAATTGTCTGAGGATTGGTTGGAGGCAGTTACCTATGTTTTCCTCCTTATGATGATGCCTACCATCCAGATGGAAGTACTCACTGCGAGTCTTCTTCAAAGCTCTATGGGGAAATGGTGGAGCTTGGTGAAATAGTATCACGATGATACATCTCCCTCCTGGATAGACTTTAATCATCTCTTCATAGAGGATTTCTATCCATCCATGTTACGATCGGTATGCATACAGGAGATCTTGTATCTTTAGTAGGGAGGCATGACCATGTCGAAGTATTCAATGAGTTTTACTGATCTTTAGCACTACACCATGGATATGGTACAAGACCAGTTCTTCAGGATTCATACCTTTGAGCAGGGATTACACCAGTACATCAGTGTGTTACTTGTATCCCTTATCATTCCTACTTATGTTGGGGTACTTGAGAGAGCCTTTCTACTGGAGAATTTTCTAGTAGAGTGGGCACCAGTAGTGGGATTTAGAAGTGGAAACTGGGTAGCTGAGACCTCGTCAGCTAGCAGACGATGGCAGTCATAGGGATCCAAGAATTTCATATGCTTTAGGAGATGATCCCAAGATTTAGGTTCAGTAGTGCATGGCTCCCATGGAGCCTTGAGTTAGAACAAAGATAGATAGTGTTACACATGTGATGGTTAAGGACATTTGACATGATATTGCCTGACTCGTCATACAGTTTATTGAGGAATGGTTGAAGGACCTATGAGTAAAAGGTAGTGAAAATATAAGGGTGTTACATAGGTAAATAGATGTGGTACAAGAGTAGGAAGGGTAGCAAGAGGTGGTCGGAGGTTCGACCCATTTCCACCACCACCCCTAAGTGGTCCACGCTAGGCTTGGAGAGCTGGTGGATAGGGACGAGGCTAGCTGCAGGTGATGGAGGCTTATGACCCAGGGGATCTAGGGATGATCCAAGGTATGATCTATGTATTTTCTACCTTAGATTTAGTTTTGATAGACACTGGCTCTAGTCATTCCTTTCTTTCCATGAACCTTGTTCAGGACTCAGAGATTTGGGTTGAACCGTTGACTTGACCCTTACGCTTAGAGACTCTTATGGGGGGAGACTCATTTATTAAACACTAGTGTCGACAATGTGAACTAACTCTTGTAGGTGAGAGTTTTGGTTGGGATCTCTTGGTAGCGATGTCAAGGCCTTACAACATCATTCTTATTATGGACTAGTTATCCACAGCTTATGCTCAGATTGACTGTTTTAGGCATAGTGTGAAATGTGTATCTAGTGATGGGACTAGTTTTTCCTTTTTTGGTGAAAATGAAATGCATGAAGTGTAGTATAGACTCACACATATGAGGGTGCATCCAATTACTCATTATTTTTCTAGACTCACCCTCGATGTAGTAGATTATATTAATCCTTAGTTTCCTGCAGTGGTGGCAGAGTATGAGGACATATTTCCTATGGATGTTCCAAGTTTACCTCCCTGTAGAGAGGTAGAATTTTTCATTAATATACACCCCAGTATTACACTGATATCTACACCTTCATATTATATGGATCTCATAGAGATTCATGAGCTAAGGGTATAGTTGGAGGACTTATAGAGGAAGGGCTTCGTGAGACCCAATGTTTCACCCTAGGCAATCCCAGTTTTATTTTCCAAGAAGACAAAAGGAAGATTGAGGTTATGTGTGGACTTTTGGTTCCTAAACTACATGATCATGAATAATAAGTATATTCTACCAAGGATTGATGACCCCTTGTATTAGTTGAAAGGGGTGAGGTGTTTTTCAAAGATTGACCTCAAGTCAGACTATCACCGATTGGGGGTACGGGATGAGGATATACCAAAGACAACTTTCAGATGTTTTTATTGTCACTATAAGTACTTGGTGATGCCATTTTCTATGAAGAAAACCCCATAAGTGTTCATGGGACTCAATAATAGTATCTTTCATCCTTACTTGGACCAGTTCGTGGTGGTCTTCATTAATGACATCCTAGTGTACTCAACGTCTGAGGAGGAGCACACGAGACACTTGAGGATGGTCTTGGATACTCTCTGAAAGAACCATCTTTATAGGAAGCTCTTGAAGTTTCAGTTTTGGATACAAGAGGTCCATTTTTTGGGACACATCATCTCGAAGGCTAGAGTTGCAGTGGATATAGCGAATGTTGAGGTGGTTCTTTCTTTGGATCCACCCAAGAGTGTTACTGAGGTGTGGAGTTTCATTGGTTTGGTAGGGTACTATAGGAGGTTTTTACCCTACTTCTCTAGATTGGAAGCACCCTTGAAAGATTTGACATTAAATAGATATCCTTTCATGTGGACAGAGAAGTATTAGCAATGATTTTAGGAGCTGAGGCAAAGGCTAATGAGCGCTCCCATCTTGAGATTTCCAAAGGAGGGCATCGAGTACGTAGTATTTTGCGATACATCAGGGAAAATTCTTGTTTTTTTTCCTAATTAAGGGAAAATAATTTATTCCCTATGTATCATGTAAGTTGAGGTCACATGAGAAGAACTACATGACTCATGATCTTGAGCTGGCAGCGTTAGTCTTCGTATTAAAGATGTAGAGGCACTACCTGATGAGCGACCAGTTTATCATCAACTTTGATCACAAGAGTCTCAAGTATATATTATCTCAAAAGGATCTGAACTTGAGGTATAGGCGATGGATAGAGTTCCTCTAGAACTATGACTTTTAGATTTTCTATACTCCTGGTAAGGGGAATGTGGTGGCAGATTCTCTCAGCAAGAGATCTAGCTTGCAGTTGCTGAGTGAGGTGTCAGATCAGTTGTCCTCATTGCAGTTATCCTTTTTAGATGTATATGGAGCATCATACCTCTAGTCGATGGTTGTCACCCCTCCACTCTTACAGCAAGTCAAGTAGGTACAGCTTGGGGATACTGACTGTGATACCCTATGTGCTCAGTTGTCCATAGAGCATGCTCTTTATGGATATTCAAAAGGTGAGGAGCACTTAATTCTTTTCATAGGGCACACATTGGTACCAGTGATGTAGCAGGGGGAGGTTCTGAGGGAGCTTCATACATTCCCATTGGTAGTACATCTAGGTGTGTAAAAGACATACCAGGACCTCTGATGTTAGTTTTGGTGGCCAGGAATAAAGAAGAGAGTGCAGAGTTTGTCTCTCAATGCCTCACTTGTCAGCAAGTGAAGGCTGATCATCAGGTTCCAATAGGTTTAGCCCGATCCCTTGAGGTGCTGGAATGGAAGTGAGATAGGATATCTATGGACTTAGTGATGGGTTTACCACTTAATTCTAGGGGACATGATTCCATATGGGTGATCATTGAGCAACTCACCAAGTCATCCCACTTTCTATCTATCTGAGAACATAGTTCAGTAAAGTGCTTGAGATACCTCTACATGCAGGAGATAGTTTGACTCCATGGAGTCCCATTAACGATTGTTTCTAATTTTTATGATTTCTTTAAATCTAGGCTATAGAAGGGATTGTAGGAGGCATTTGGGATTCAATTATGCTTGACCACAGTGTTCCACCCACAGAAAGATGGCCAAACTGAGCATACCATTCAGGTTCTAGAGGACATACTATGGGCAAGCATGTTAGACTTTGGATATTTTTGGGAGTATCACCTACCACTAGTGGAGTTTTCATAAAAAATAGCTAACATTCCACCATTGGTATGGCACTATTTGAGGCCTTTTATGGGTGACCCTATAGGTCACCACTTTGCTGGACCAGCCTAGGGGAGTCGGCATTTATGGGCCCAGAGTTGGTGTGAGCTACTATTGAAAAGGTGCAAATCATCTAGAAGCAGATGAAGACTACACAGAGATTTCAGAAGTCTTATGCTAAAAGGAGGTGGGGACTTTTGAGTTTGAGTAAAGAGACCACATGTTCCTTCAGGTCTCACCTTGATGAGGTTTATGGAGATTTGGCTAGGGCAGCAAGCTATCTTCAAGGTTCGTCATCCCTTTCCAGATACTACATAGAGTTAGTGAGGTGGAGTACCGCTTGGATCTACCACCACAATTAGAGCAGGTAAATGATGTCTTCCATGAATTATAGATAAGGATATATGTGCATGACTCATTGCATGTCATTTATTGGGGTGAGCTAAACATTGAGGATGGGGTGACTTTTGCGGAGTACCCAGTGGAGATTGAGGATCGGTAGGATAGGACCCTTCATGGGCAGTTGATTCCTTTGGTTCATGTCTGGTAAAGCGCGGGAATATTAAGAAGATCACATGGGAGTGGGAGGCTCATATTCATTCTCAGTGCCCTTATTTGTCTGAGTAGCCCTTATTTTGGATTTTTGGGATATAAAGCCCCAAGGTGGGGAGAATGTAACATCTTGGATTTTACATGTACTATTTTTAGAAATTATATGGATTAATTTTGAGACCAAACACTGAGACAATGTGTGATTCTAAAGCTTGGTGTTCCTAAAACAATTGTTTGAAAAATATTAAACTTTTAATAGCACAGGCATGTAGTTTTCCTGAAAAAGTGGAATAACTTTTAAATAGGTTCCTAGATCAAAAATATGAGGACACCATTGAGCTCAAAGAATTTTTTTTACCTAAGGTGTGACTTAACTTTGGCTGGAACGGGTCTTCAATAGAAAATCCCAAAAATGATGTAATCATCATTAAATAGTTTAAATAAAAAATTATTTTTTGTCATAGAGAATTTATTTTTATTAAGGTTTTTTCATGAATTTAGGGTTATCACCATAACCCTATAATTCCTCTAAGATGTGGGAAGAAACTCTAGAGAAAAAATTTGTGAATGATGATAGATCGATCAATTGATGCAACCTCGGATTCGATGGATCAATGATTGACAAACAACGATGATGTAGCTTCGCTCTTCATCAACGATCGATCCAACTCAAGTTAGGGAATGATATTTTGAGTTTCTTTCCCCATTCTTAAATTCTATGATGAAAGTAGACTAATCCAAAAACATATTAGCATTTAGTTCGATTGTTGCAGGATGGATTATATTTTCGGGATTTTTTTTTGGAGTTTCCTTGATTTTATTTTTCGTTCTTCATTCTAACAAGAGCGAATTGAGGCTGACACAAAAAAAGGATGAGGTTCATTCCATGGGAGTTATTGTGCTTTTATTCCCCAATTTCTTTCATTCTTCATGAATTATTCATCTCCTACCTATGCTTTCAAAACCCTATATGAACTATCAATCGTTGCATCATCGATTCTTAGCACAATGATCCGAAACTGTGGATATGAGTTTGGAATGATGAAATGAAGGTGAGATAGTTATGGCACAGAGTGTTTTGGCTAGAATGGTAGAACAGGGCAGTGTAGGAATCAGTGCACAGTAACGGATAGGGTAACGGATCCGGTCGGTCCAAGCGAGTGGCAGCATAGGTCCAGGGGACGGTCCAGGCGGACAGTGAGGTGGTCGGTAGAGGCAGAACACGGCAAGAGACCACATGGTAGCCAACATGTTTAGTGGGTGAAGACCATAGTAGGTGACTACATGTAGTGGTTGTGGGATGCGGTGAGGCCAGGGATTCAGAGGCGGTGAGACATAGAGGGCCAGTGGGTTGGGCTAGAGCAAAGGGGGGAAGGCCAGACTAGAGTGAAGTAGACCAGTCAGGGCCCAGGTGGAGATGGGTCGGGCTAAACAAACGATCCATGCCCAATGGGCTGGGTCGGATCTAGGTTATAACTGGGATGACTGAGCTAGAACCAGGCCATAATAGACCATAGTAACCTAGGGTAATCGACCTCCACGGTCGACTGTGACATTCAGTGGACCAACCATGAGTCGGTCTACAGGCCCAATGACCCTCTTTTGAAACTTCAAAATGCCATAAATTTCAAACGATATGTTCATTTGATGATCCATCTATGGTGTTAGGACCCTAATATTGAGATGGTCTTTTGTAGATGATGTAGTGAGTTTTTAGCTTGGACCAGTAGAGGTTGAGATCATTTACTTTAGTCCTTTCCTTGAGGGTTCAGTATGGTATTACATCCACATCACTGGACTATAATCCCATCTAGAGGCTGAGTCCCAGATAGAGTCAGGCATCCCTCCCCAAGATTGGAGTAAAATACTCTATCACACCTAGTGGAGTTTGTAGAATCGCGTAACCTTCGTGAGCAGGCACTGATCCTCTACCTAACATGCCACATCAGTAGGGTACGTGGTATCCCCCAAAGTATTTGGGTGTGATCCATGGTATCCCCCAGGTTGTCCGCATGTGATCCCCTATGTTGATAATTTATTCAGATTGGGTACGTGGTATCCCCTAGTATATTTGGGCATGATCTGTGGTATCCCCCAGCGTATCTGGGTTTGATCCCCTCTCTATGGTATCATAATCTTCCTTGACCAATATGTTCTCATTTGGGAAGTTCCCAAATGATTTAGACCTCTTTTTTAGTGTCTTTGATGATATCATGGCTCGAGGAGTGAGTTCTCCTAGAACGAGCGTGATTCGAGCAGAATCCTATGGTTGGTAATTGGTTTTGGTTTACCTCTAGACTATGAGTCTTAGAATGAGTATATATGTATTTTCTTACTACATGTGTGGTATACA
Organism: Viscum album; assembly: GCA_963277665.1. NCBI lineage: Eukaryota > Viridiplantae > Streptophyta > Magnoliopsida > Santalales > Viscaceae > Viscum > Viscum album. Next base: position 1,107,179,313 of record OY728126.1, read on the forward strand.
TACACCTATGTGGAGATGACTGTGAATTTCCTTTATAGTATTTCTTTTGTGGTACTTTCCTTCGTGCTATTTCCTCTGTGGTTTTGGGGTGTTCTTATGAGTATTGTTTTACTCACCCCTGCATGGGATTTTCCCACACATGTTGTTTCTTGTGTAGAAGATCAACCCTTTGATGGAATTTTAGGAGGATCGGGACCAGGCAGTACTCAACGAGTCCAGATAGACGAGGTGTGCTCCTGTGAATTCAGACAGTAGTCTCGGTACCATTTCCCTCAGGTTGGATCAGGTAGGATTTTCTATGGATGAGTTTTAGGAACTTGTGCATTCACTTTCCTAGACTAGGATGATGTGGGAAACACATTACCATGATTTTTTGGTCTTGTTTATAGACTCTTTTTAGTGGGCTTGTATTCTATCCCCGTTTACTTTCCATTACTTTCACTTTTGTACTATGTTTGTGGGATATATTGGTTTTCATGCATTGTTTACTAAGTTTTTTTTACATTTCATCATTTTTTGCATAGAGATGGGTGTTTTTGTATAGGTACTTTTGGATAATGTCTCACATTTGTGGGATATGCCAACTCGGTGCTAGTCATTATCCCCTGGCCAATTGGTGGTGATCTTGGGGTAGTCATAGCATGGGCCCCTCTAGGATGAGTCGTGACACCAATATACCTTATACCATGATGTGGGTAATGTTTGGCAGTGAGCCAAGATGTGAGGATAAAAACCCCATTAATGACTCAAATGAGGAGGAATTAGTGGATGAGGATGGTCAGGGCTCTGGTAATGAATAATTTAAGGGATTAGTTTACGATTAGGAAATTCCCTAAGAGAGTGGTGAAATTGCATCCTCGTATGATGACCTAGTCATAATTATCAAGGTAATATTGTTAACTTACTTTCCTATTTTAGTTTTTTTTTCTTTTTTGTTCATGAGATCTAACTAAAACTTGTCTTGTACAAGATAAATTTGAAAATGAGAAAGTGGTTTCAGATGGATGGTATGTGGGTGTTCCATCGGGTGCAAAGGGACACACTCTGGGGCTTGTGACTGAGGCTGGGGTAACTGGTGGGCCCATCAAGGATGTGAGAGTAGAGACCTCCAAGTTTAGGTTCTCCCTATAATTTATGGTAGACCACGCCCTAGTATTACAACAGTGGAATCCACTGCTAGTGAAGCAGTGTGATCAGGGAATCTTATCATTGAAATCCCTCTATCCCAAGTTAAGGCCTAATCTCAATTCACCTAACCCTTACCAAACTTTCATGGATCCTTTTCATCAATGAGTTTCTTAGTTTTAATGAATCTCTTGCTCAACCAATGATAGAGGAGCCGGTGTCGGCTGCTGAATTTTCAGCTGGTACTGAGGGGTCTCTTATGGTAGAGATTCCCACTGAGGTTCAAGGGACAAATCTTCATATTCTCGGTCTTTGTAAGTCCATTTCTCTCACATGATACTAACTTGTCATTTTCTAATAAAATTGACTTACGTGCTCTTATTTCAAGAACTACTCGAAAGGATTCTTGTCTAGAAAGCGGTTGGGGTGGGAACATTTGAGGATCCTTCCACGTTGGATGTGCCAGACCTTGAGAATATGGTCATTCAAGCTGAACCAGCCTTGGTCCTAGGAAAATAGTCATCTACGGTCACATGTGACACCACTGGTGGGGCATAGCTCGAGGTTGGTAGAGGCAACGCTGCTGAGGATGGGTCATATGAAGACAATCAACCTTTTGATATGGATCCCATCTTGACAGAGAGGATTCCAGAGGACCCTACTGTTGTTATCCTTATAGTTTTCCCTAAATATGATTCTGCACCAATTGAAGATCTAGAAGACTCATGTTCTGATGTCACTAAAGAGAATCACATAGTCTGGTGCAGGGCATGGAGGAGTATAGATAGTTTCATCATCCAGACTCTGAAACCACACCTAGTGAGCCGTATGGGGTCCCTCCACTACAAGTTATGCAATCTAGGAACCAGATGGGTAGACACTCACGGTATCCATGCACTAGTCTAAGACTTATTTTTTGAGTGGGTGCATGAATAAAGCCAACATTTATATGCTTCATGGAATAAGAAAAAGTATCACAACACCTGAAATCTCTAATAGGTCAACCATGAAATATGGAATCTGGAGGAGCAAGCAAATGAGTGTGTTTCTTTCCTCAATGCTCAATTAGAGATTATCATCCAACTGAGGGCTCGGCTGGAGGTAGTTGACAACCAAGAAAAGTAGAAGATATCTCAGATAGATAGGCTCTAAGCTAAGTGGGACTAGTAATAGATCAAGGATGATGACCTTTGTACTGTGATTAATGAGAAGGAAGCATATATCAAGGGTGGAAGTTGGTCCTTGAGGCCACATTCCAGAGGTTGGTGGAATTGGAATGCTCAATTTCTATGGTGGATTCATAGGGGTAATTTTTTTAGCACTTAGGGGAGGCTCTAGTATGTTGATAAACCTCTCTAATTATAGAATTTTTCTTATTTTCAACTTTACTGCATGCATGAATTTATTTCTTTCATTGCATTGAATTATTTTACAACAATCATATTTATAAGAAAACCAATGACCAATCCCTAAGCTCGCTTGAGTCATACTAAGTGTGAGAAATAAGGTATTACAATGTGATCGATCATTCATATGAGAGTTTCAAACAATCATTGAACACTTAGGGCCTACATTTGATGACATACTACCAAGATAATTTTGGTTGATAGGAGCCATGACTAGAAACGAGGCTCTCTGAATAGCTGACTTTCTTTTCCAATGTTCTCTAGTGCACGAATAGAGAAATAAATAGAGTATTGAATTCTACCCAAAAATGATAATAAAGAGCATGAATCATGATGCCCAAAATATATAACACATGGAGAGTGGAGTGGCGATACAAGATAACTTCTAACTATGTTCGAAACACAACATTTGTATCGTTATCCTCGAATGGGGACAAACAAATGAGGTTCAACCGCTAACCATGTTCAAAAAGTAAAACCTATATCAAAATTTCATCCAAAATATTTGGGGTTGTTAACCTAGGATGGTAGGAAATCCATTTTAGCCAAGACCAATTTTCGTTAGGGGTTCCCTTCAGACATGGAAGAGGATGAGGATCTAGATAAGGGGCATGTGAAGTGTGGAGATGAAGTGATGGAATGTTCGAATTGATTACAACACTCCCGAAATTACACCACCATGGATTATAGAACATTTTTATGGGAATATCAGTATGATAAAGGATCAAACTCTACTTCCAGGGGGAGCATTGTCTCATATTTCAAGCGATAGTTGAAGATAATGAATGATGTGGTAGGTGAATGGTACCAAAGGAAATAGATCCTTAAAAAAGTCTATGATGACTTGCAGTTTTACGTCATGAAATGGGGATGATAGACACATAATTTAGTGTCATATGGTGAGGATGGTATATCATACAGTTTAAATTCATTTGACTGAGACTTAAATCTAGGAAATTTTATATCTTGCAGCTCAGATGTGTGAACTGATGTAAAGAATACCCACCCCACAAAAATGGATAGAGGAATAGGTGGGTAGATTGATCGGGGTGCTCCCTAGAAGGGCTTATAAGGAAAAAGGGAAGATCAGCTAACTCTGCACCTAGAAAAATAATCTGGGGAGATTTGCACATAGTTTATGGTCTTGATTATTAGACCAAAGGTAGATAATTTATGGTCATAATTCTTGGACCATAGAGCGCTTGAAAAGGCTATGTGTAGCACGGTGAGCTGACAAAACTGACATGAATAGAGGGACAATTGGTCCCAACACTACACAACATGTTTCTAAGAATAATCGCACATAGTTTAAATTTGTGCTACTTATAATTGTGATCATATTTTATGTTCATAGAGTTTGGACCATGGGCACCCTGAAATGTTTGACGTGGCACTAAGCAGTAGTGACCTGTCATGAAAGTAGATCCTAAGAGGCTATATTCCTTGTAAAAAATAAGGGGAATGTTGAAGATAGTTTAAGTTCATACTAATTTGACCAAATAGGGTGGTGTATCTTGATGGAACTCATGCGATGTTGAAGTAATACAAAATTACATGAAAGGAGGGACCTAAGAGTCCACTATATATCATATAAAATGTTTCCAGGACAACCTACACATAGTTTAAGGTCATGAGGATTGGACCATGGATTTTAGTTTAAGTTTATAAATCTTGGAGTGTGGGATTGATTATTTCAAGTGAATATGTGTGGTGTAGTAGAGTGAAACCCCTGATGTGAATAGAGGGATAAAGAGTCCCATCGCCACACATCACATTTCTGAGAAGAGTAGTACATAGTTTAAAGTTGTGATGCTTGGACTTGGGCTTCTAGTTTTAGGTCATAGATTTTAGACCATTGGGGGGGTGTTCGCATGCCTCAACCTTGCTTGAGTAAATCCTTCTAATAGATCATAAGACCATGTGATCCATATTCTGTGTGAGAAATAAGGAGCAGTATGGAGTTCCTACTTCTTATAGGGGAGAACACAATAATGGGTAAAAGTGTCCAGAAATTCCCATAAGGGAGATTGTGAATTTTTGAACATGGTTAGTTAAATAAGATCAAAAACAAAGGATGAGGAATAAGTATTAACCATGTTCTAAATATAGGTTGTGTGCCCAAATCAGCTAGATATGAGGTGGAAAAATGTATGATCGACCATTGACCATGTTTGAAACGTAGAATCTATTGTTTAATACTAAATATCCTTCAAGGTGTGATCCCAGAATGGTAGGTGATCCAGTCTGGAATGAGACCACTTCTATTAGGGATCCTGTTTAGATTAGAGGATGATGGTTATCCAAATCAAGGAAAGTGTAGAGCACCGAAGATATAGCATGGTAGGAGTCCAAAACTGGTGAGGTGACGTCCTCTTTGGAGAGGGTGTCAGATTATCTCACATTGGGAGGAATCTTGATTTTATATGGGGTAATGTGTGATTCATCCCATATTTTTCATAAAAGTAACCCCCATTTCAAATGGGGTAAATTATCATCCCATACTTTCCATATGAGGCATCCCAGTTTTAAATGGGGTAAAGTTGTAGCTTAACATCATGCATTGAGGATGTTGGGAATGAAAATTTAAAGTCATTAAAATAAGACTGAGGCTTCTACTATTTTAAATTCATAGATCTTGGACTAGAAAAATCACTGGTTTAAGGTCACATAGCTTTGACCAGAGGGGCATGGGTGTCCCAATACGGTTTATGTGATATGGATAAGTGGTAACCCAATGTGAATAGAGGGTCAAAGGAACTATTTTCCATGAAAAAGCTTGAAAAATCATACCTTAGGTTGAAATCATTAGATTGGGGAAGGAATTACCCCTCAATGAGTTGATGAAGGAGGTTGGGACTAAGATAAAATATTCAAGAATCATTATGTATCCCATGAGGATGGGAATCAAGCCACACATAGTTTTGTAGCATGGTATGGTAAGGGATCGACACTGAAAGGGGGGATACCCTCTTGAATGAGGATAGTGACTCTTCTAATATAGGTATATGAGACATCTTTAATTTATATAGGGTAAGGCTATAGTTTTACATCATGTTCTGAAGACGTTGGTGTTCGTTCCTCCCATATTTCTCATATGGGGCATTGATAAAACACAATTTTATTTAATATTTTATTTATAATAAATGAAATAATTTCCTCAAATTATGATAAATATGTTTATTTATAAAATATTTAGGATTAGATCATTCATTTTAAAATTTTCTAAAAATTCCAGTTTTACCCTTTAAAGTGTGCCATAGTAATTCTAACATAAATATTTTTCTATCTATTATTTTAACTTAAAATTTTTTAAATATGTTTATGAATTAATGTTATACAAATTTAATTCAGGACATGGGAGCTAAATCATTCATTTTTTGGAGTAAAAGGGTCATTAAGTCAAAGATGGGTTGGACTCTCCAAATTGAACATTAGTTATGTATTTGGGTCATAACTTCTTCATCTGTGATTATATTGGGCCCAAATTTGGTTAGGAAATAGAAAACACAATTTAGAACTAATAATCTTTCTAGAAGGACATATGGTTCATATTTTTTAGAGGTAAAATAGGAAATGAACGATTTATTAATTTATTTGTCCAAATTTCCCCATTCACACTTGAAACCTATTAAAACATAGCCTATCATCCACTCTATAAATTGGTTTTTTTCTCATTTGGATGGTTTGGGACGTGAATTAGGAGATTGGGAGAAGATGAGAAGTGGTTACATACCATTTCCTCCAATGGACCAAAGGCCTTCATTTTTTATTAATTTTTTGATAATCCACCTTTCAAGGGGTGAGGTGGAACCCTTACAAGGCTCGTAGGTGTAAGTATTACATGGCGCATAGGCCTTAGAGGAATTCATTGCCCGTAGGCTTCAAAAATTACATATAACCCAGACTAACTACTTAGAACTACTCCTCCCCAGCATCTTCATCATGAAATCATCTCTTCACCTTCGCATGGCTGTTCGGCTAGGCTTTCCTATTCCAAACAGTGCCTGCTACAATTGGAGGAGACAAGCTACCAAGCTAAGATCTCCTCCAAAATTATTTTTTTTACTCTTATTTGTAGTAATGTTGTTGTACTTTCAATAAAATCTTAGATTATCTTAAATTTATTCTATTATTTTAAATTTTCTTCTTCTATTAATCTTACTCTTTGGGCTGGAAATCAATAGTAGAAATGATGTTGGGTTATACCCTTTCTAAATCTTTGCGAATGCAATTCGTTTCTACGATGACTACACCGCCCATGGAAGAGTAGTTTTATTAGTAATCGATCGACCTATTACCTTATTAATTTATTTATTTTGAATCATTGAGCTAATTTAATTCACATAATATGATCCATGAATTGATTTTTAAAATTAAAGAAGCAAGCAATTGAACAATTGACATAAAAACGCGTGAGGTCAAGAATTGTGTAAATTGTGAGAGCGCAAACTTAATCAGTAAAACCAAACCACATTGGATAAATTTGTAGAGTTAAAATATAATCCCTAAAAGAAAATTCATAATTATTTATAGAATGGTTTTATTCCCTAATTTACCACTGACCATTAAGCTAGTCTTATAATGACAATCAAAGAAGGGTGTTACGATTGCATGTTCTGAAGCTAGTCTAGGGTTTAATTCACTTTATATTTATGGAAAAGTTAATTCTCGTAGGGTTCAGGGGTTAAAAAATTAGGGGGTTATAATTAAGTGGATATTAATTAAAATGATAATGATTCATAATTAATTGAATAGGTATAGTTAGATTTATTACTCTTTCTAAAAATAGTTTTCTAAAAAATAATATCTTCTTATTGTGTCTTATTGATCAAATTTCATCTCAAAAACAAAAAAAAATAAAAAAAATAAAATCTTCTTCTAAAATACTTCATATAACTTTATAAATAGAAACCCCACATACTTTTAATTATTTTTTTTGTTTTATTTTATTTTATTTTCAAATGACTTTAATATGTTGTTAAATTACTTCCTGTTTTAAGAGATGACATTGGTCAGCCACTCTGTTGCACCTAAGTATCCAAAAATCACACATCATTTGTGAGCTCCCATGACAGAACCCTTTAAAATTGGAATTGTTTCTAGGGAAGAAAATAATTTATTCAACCAATTAAGGTATTTATTTTATGTTTCATTTTATTCTTTTTTTCTCCTCTTTCTTTCTTATTTACCCTTTATTAAGTTTTTTATCTTTTCTCTCTTCTTTTATTTTTATCAGACCAACTCAAAATTATTTTATTTTTATTATGGTACACTTTTATTCATTTATTTATTATTATTATTTTATTTATGACATGAACTAATCCCAATTATCTCTTAGATATTGACCCTAATATTGAACGTTGCCTTCAATCTTGAATCAAACAATCTCAATCTATAGGAAGTTTCAACATTCAATCCGTTGGAGAATTCCTCCATTTTGGGAACACTGTAATTGGATACACTTCTAAATCAAACATAAAACAAGAATAAATGGCTGAAAATAATGTTAATTAAGTTAATATAACTATTTTAGAATTGGTTACACCTGACATTAACTATCAACTAAACTGTATTTCATATCCAAATAACAAATCAGAATTTCAACTAAAATCTGGGTTAATTCACCTATTTCCAAAATATCATTGATTATCTGGTGAGGATCCCAATAGACATTTAAAATAATTTAATGTGGTTTTCTTGACCCTAAAACCAAGAAACGTCTCTAAAGATAAAATAAAACTAATATCATTCTCATTCTCACTTGATGGAGCTGCAAAATAATGGATGTATTATTTATAACCTGAAGATGTAACTTGTTGGAATGATTTGAAATTCCTTTTATTGAAGATATTTTTTACAGCATCAAGGACCACTTCCATTCATAAAGATATATTAGGAATCAATCAATTACAAGGGGAGTCAATGTATGAGTACTGTGAGTGATTCAAGAAATTGTGTGCAACCTGCTTACATCACCAAATTAGTGAGAAACTTCTCGTCCAATACTTCTACAAATTCTTCAAACCTATGTAAAGGATCATGGTGAATTTCGTGGATGGAGGGGCATTGGTTGAAAAAACACTAGCAGTTGAGTGTGTATTAATTGACAATATGGCACAAAACTTTCAACAATTTGGCGATCAAGGTACACCACATGTTAGATGGGTAAATCAGGTAAGTCATTCTTCTCTTGAAATTCATTTGATTGATACTAAGTTGGAAGAATTTTCCACTATAGTGAAGAATATTTCTCTGAATCAAAATACATCACAACCCAATACCACGAGGCCTTGTAGAATTTGTACTGAAATAGACCACCCAACTGACTGTTTCTCCCAATTACAAGAGATGGAGGGTTGCATGGGAGTATTCCCTAAGAGACCATATCAGCAGCAAAAACAACCACATCCCTATAAGAAGTATGATTTTTTTATGCCAACATACAACCAAGGGTGGAAGGATTAATCAGACATGAGGTATGGCTTTGTACAATAATAAAGGACCCCTTTTCAATAAAACATCCAACAGCCTCTACCTTACCAATAGGGTTTACAACAACCAAAAATGAGATTTGTAGCTCAATAATCAACAAGACAAGAATAAGGAAATTATAAACCAAAGGTATATTCTAACACTAATGATATTTTGAAAAAAAAATTCTTAATCAATAGAATGATTTGAAGATTTAAGGTTCTAAGTTGAGGGTGTTGAAGACACAAATAATCTAGATTGCCACAACCCTCCATGAACAAGTAAGTAATAACTCCAGAAATCATCCTTCTCAACCTACTCTAAATCCCAAGGTAAATGTCAGTTCTATCACATTGAGAATTGGTAAGCAAACAACTGATACATCTGCACCTACAATTCCACCCAGATTCACCTAAATTCTAAAGAAGCCTCATTTAAGACAAGCTAATGAACTTCTAAAGAGAAAGACAAAGGTAGGAAAAATATTGATGATGTTCCTTCTAAACCCCTTCCCTTTCCAAATATATTTTTTCAAACTAAAAATATGGTTGAATAGGTGTTGCAAAAAGAGGTTTTGGATACATTTAAACATGTTGAGATCAACATCCCTCTACTTAAATCCATTAAACAAATACCAAGGTATGCCAAATTCTTAAAATAACTTTGTACTAATCGAAGAGGTCTCAAGGGAAATGATAGGATCAATCTTGGAAGGAATGTGTCAGCACTCATTACACCAACTCTAGTAATGCCAACAAAGTGCAAGGATCTAGGGACATTTACCATCCCATGAACCATAGGAGAGTTACACTCTTCTAATTCTTTATGTGATTTAGGAGCTTCCATAAATGTGATACATCAATCTATATTCTCTTCTTTACAGGTTGATTAATTGAAGCCGATGAGATTAGTGGTGAAGTTTACGAATAGAGCTATATCATGCACAGTGGGATTCCTTGAGGATTTATTTGTTTGGGAAGGAGACATGATCTTTCTAGCAGATTTCTATGTGCTTAACATGGAGGATGATCAGGTAAATTCACATGCTCCCATTATCTTAGGTAGGCCCTTCCTAAAAAACTATAAAAACAATAATAAATGTCCATGAGGGTACACTTTCCATGGAGTTTGGATATGAATTTATGATATTTAATGTTATGGACTCCATGAAGTACCCCTCAAAGGACCATTCTAATTTTTTTATCTCCCATTTTTAACTGCCAAGTAAAAACCCCATAGATTTTGATTATCCCATTATTAGGGAGATTATGAGAATTGAATATAGTTTTATGTCAAAGAGAACTTCCACACCTATTTTCTAATGAAAAAACCTCTCTTAGATTTTATTTTGAAATGGATTCATATTCTGATTTTGATCATGTGAACTCTGATTATAACGTGTTTGTTGAGTATACTGATGGATTTGATGCTTTATTCTCTAATTTTGATGATGTATATTCTGATATTAATGTTAATTGTGCACATATTTCATTTACTTCAATTTATCCATCCATATATCACCCCATTCATTGGAACTCAATCTGTTTCCACTAAATATCAAATACTCATACATGTTAAGTGGTGAGAAATTACCTGTTATCATTGCTAACAATCTCCCTTTTGAACATGAATATTTTTTTTTGAATCTTTTGAGAGGAAACATCAAGGAAATTGGGTGGACCTTGGCTGACATATCGGGTATTAGACCCTCTATTTTCATGTATAGTATTCTTTTGGAGGATGGGGTTAAATCGGTTAGGCATCCACAAAGGAGACTAAATCCAACACTTTTGGAATTTTTTTAAAAAGAAGTTGAAAAATTGCTCAAGGTAGGTATAATTTATCCCATTTTAGATTCATAATGGGTGATTCCAATTCATTTTGTGCCTAAGAAAAGTGGTCTTACTGTTGTTAATAATGATAGATACGAGTTAGTTCTAATGAGGGTGAAAAAAAGTTGGTGTGTGTATTGATTATAGGAAACTAAATCAATCCACTCACAAGGACCATTTCCCCCTCTCATTTATTGATCCAATGATTGAGATACTAGCTGGTAAAACACACTATTGTTTCTTGGATGGATTTTTTGGATATTTTCAAGTTCTTATAGCTCTATAGGATTATGAGAAGACGACATTCACTTGGAAATTTGGTACATTTTCCTACTGAAGGATTCCATTTGGACTATGAAATGCCCCGGGTACCTTCCAGTGATGCATGGTGGGTATTTTTTCTAATTTTATTGAGACCTTCATAGAGGTATTTATGGATGATTTTACAGTGTATGTGTCTTTATTTTATGAATGTATCTTTAGTTTGGGAAAGGTGTTAAATCATTGTTTTGAGATGAATTTGGTCCTGAACTTTGAAAATTTTCATTTCATGGTAGAGCATGGGATTGTCTTAGGGAATGTAGTGTCAAAACATGGGATAGAGGTTGATAGATATAAGGTAGATATTATTTCATCCTTACCTTATTCTTCATGTGTGTGTGATGTTAGATCTTTCCTAGGGTATGTAGGATTTTATCTGCAATTCATCAAATATTTTAGTAAGATTTCTCTTTCTATGTCGCGATTACTTAAAAAGGATTTTGATTTTGTGTTTGATGATTCTTTTAGGGATTCCTTTGATGAGATAAAATATTTTCTAACCATTCCAGCAATCATACATTCCTCATGGTGGGACAATCCATTTGAGATGATGTGTGATGCTTCAAACTTCGAAGTTGGAGCAGTCTTATCACAAAGGGTTGAGGGAAGTTCACCTGTGATTGCCTATGATTCTAGGACATTGGATTCATCCCAATAAAACTACAAAACCACAGAAAATCAATTTATTACCATCATATTTTCTTTAGATAAATTCTATTTATATTTACTGGGCTCTAAAGTAGTTGTTTTTTTCTAACCATGCAGCATTGAGGTACCTCTTGAAGAATCTAGATGCAATGCCTAGACTTATCTGATAGATGCTCCTTCTTCAAGAATTTAATATTGAAATAAAGGATAATAATGATTTAGAAAACTTGATGGAAGAACACATGAGTAGGCTTACTCACACATTAGAGGCAGACACCTTGGAATAGGTACCACTTTAGGACACTGTCCCTAATGAGCATCTTTATTCCATCTTAGGTACACATCCTTAGTATACTGATTTAGTTAAATACCTTGTTTCCTTTGAAATTCCTGTAAATTTAAAGAAACTTCAAGTACAAAAGTTAAAGAGTGAGTCAATATTTAATGTTTGGGATGATTCATACCTCTAGCACATGTTTAGTGATCAAGTTATTATGATATGTGTTCCTGATCATGAGTTTGAGACTATTATGTATTTCTGTCATACACTTTGATGTGGAGGACACTTTGGGCCCCAACAAATATCTAGGAAATTCTTAGACTCTGTATTATATTTTCCTAGATTATTCCATGATTCTCATGTGTTTTTTAAGTCGTTCTCGCATTTCCAACACACTGGGAACATTTCTAGGAGACATGAGATGCCCCAACAACCCATATTATTCTTTGGGATTTTTGATGTATGGGGAATCAATTTTATGGGTATTTTTCCTAGTTCATTTGGTATTTTGTATATTTTAGTTTCTATTGATTATATGAGTAAATGGGTAGAGGTTAAGGCCACCAGGGTTGATGATTCTCATGTTGTAGTGGACTTTGTCAAGATACGGATTTTTTTTAGGTTTGGAGTACCAAAGGCCGTCATTAGTGACCAAGGAACACTCTTTTGTAATCAAAATTTGGATTCCCAACTTCGGAAGTATGGGGAGACACACAAAACATCAGCACCATACCACCCCCAAACAAATATCCTGGCTGAGGTTTCAAATCAGGAGTTGAAACAAATTTTGAAGAAAATCGTGTAGCCAAATATGAAGGATTAGAGAAAGTACTTGGATGATGCATTGTGGGATTATAGGGTAGCATACAAGACCCCCATCGGTATGTCCCCATTTAAGATTGTTTTGGGGAAATATTTTCATCTCCTTAGGGAAGTCGAGCATCGGGCATATTGGGCTATAAAGAAATGAAACATGGATTTAGCCCAAGCTGGAATTCAACAGAAGCTGCAAATTAAAGAGCTTGAGGAGATTTGATTGTCATCATATGAGAACTCAAGGCACTATAAAATAAAAACCAAAATCATCTCATGACAGAATAATCCAACAAAGGAAGTTTCATGTAAGATACAAAGTTATACTCTATAGTTCATGATTCAAGAGAATGCCTAGTAAGTTGAATTCTAGATGGTTAGGTCCTTATGTTGTGTATAATGTTTTTTTCTTATGGTGCAGTAGATATCACACAAGATGACACATGAAGGAACTTTACAGTCAATGGGCAATGTTTGAAGAAATAAATTTAGGGACTTCCTACCAATGTAGTTGATTTCATCACACTATATAACCCTATCATCACTTGATAATATCAGGTTGTTCCTAACCCTTTCACTTTTATATTAGTTTTCCTATTTAAAATTCTAAATTTTATATGCACATATCATCTCATAGGTTCACATTGAGTACAATGAAATATTTTAAGTGTGGGGGAGGGGATAACATTTTGGGGTAGATATTTAGGATTTTTATTTGTGTGTTTATGTGTGTTTTGTGTTAAGTTTTTGGTAAAAAATTTCAAAAAAAAAACAAAAAAAAACAAAAAAAACATATCATGTAACATGATCATTTAGATGTGGAATTTATGTAAAATTAATGTTTTAAAAATTCATTGGTTTCATGATAAGAATGAGTAATATTTCATCATCAAGGGTTGATTTTTATAAAGATGTAAGTCGTTAATAATATGATTGGTTGTGTCATAATAAAACCTTTTAGATGTTAACACCATTATTTGTGATTTTTATTCATGGTAAATTGTGTCATTAATCTCTCCACTCATCTTTTCACACAATCATGACTTGTGAGTTTCTCTTATTCAGTTTAATGTATATTCAAGGTAAGTAATTCTTTTCTACTTATAACATGGTCTTTCCATGCGTTCATTTCTCTTTTGATCATTTTCATCACTATACCAGATTGACCTGTGCATGTGCACCTAATATCTAACTATTTTACACCCTAAAAAAAACAAAACAACAAAACAAAAAAAAACAAAAAAAAAAAACAATCAATAAAAAGGGTAGTGAAGAAATGTACAACATGTGAGGATATTTAGGTCAGGAGATCATGGTTTAAATTTTTGGAATGCTTAAATGAGTGGGTTTTGGAATTTGATTACAAAGGATGTTGAACAGGTTTAGTGGAATATAATCAGGTAAAAAGAATAGTTTTTATTGACCTTAATATACTGGATAAAGGGTGTAGAGACAAGCTGGAAATGATTGGCGCACACACACATGGGGAATTAGTGGCATGGTAGACCCATGACTTGTTTTTGGTCTTATTAGTGTTAATAATATTAATGGATTTTGTTTTGAAACAATTTATGAGGCAATGAATTTAAAATTTATTGATATTTAATTTTGATGGGATTCTTACTTTTCCTATTTTTTCATGGTGGATTAAGGAATATAAACATGCATATTTTATCACAATTTTTTTTGAAATACATGATATGAGGTTTTGCCCAGGAGTGAAAATGGGTAAGTGTGGTGGAGTTGATAAAACACAATTTTATTGAATATATTAATGATAATAAATGAAATAATTTCCCCACATTGTGCTAAATATGTTTATTTATAAAATATTTGGGATTAGATCATTCATTCAAAAATTTGATGAAAATTCCAATTTTACCCTTTAAAGTGAACTGTAGTAATTCCAACAAAAATATTTTTCTATCTATTATTTGAACTTAAATTTTTTTAAATGTGTTCCTAACTTAATGGGATACAACTTTTATTCAGGAAATAGGAGATAAATTATGAATTTGTTTAGAGTAAAAGGTTCATTAATTCAAAGATGGGATGGACTCTCTAGATTAGACATCAGTTATATATTTGGGCCATAAATTATTAATAATTTCTTGTATTGGGTCCAAATTTTGAGAAAATATATAGAACCCAATTTCTAATGAATCATACTTCTAGAAGGACAGTTGGTTCACACGTTTTGGAGGTCAAACAGGCGGTGAAATTTTGCTTAATTTATTTGTCCAAATTTCCCCATTCATGCTTGAAACCTCTTAAAACCTAGCCTACCATACACTCTATAAATTGGTTTTTTCTTATTTTTAGGATTTGGGACGTGAATTATTATATTGGTTTTATAATTATAGTGTTTCCATACTATTTCAATTCACAATTGGATGAGGGAAGCTTCCAAGCTAGGATCTCCTCCAAAATGATCTTCTTTTCCTCTTCTTTGTTGTAATGTTGTTGTACTTTCAATAAACTCTTAGATTATATTCCATTTATTCCAGTATTTTTAATTTTATTATTCTCTTAATATTCCTATTTTATTTGGAAATAAATATTAGATATGATATTGGGTTATACCCTTTCTAAATATTTGTGAATGCAATTCGTTTCTACGATGACTACACCACCCATGGAAGAGTAGTTTTCTTAGTAATCGATTGACCTCTTACCTTCTTAATTTATTTATTTTGAATCATTGAGATACTTTAATCAACATAATATTATCCATTAATTTAGTTTTAAAATTAATTAATCAATCAATTGAACAATTGACACAAAAACACTTGAGGTTGAGATTTGTGTAAATTGTGAGAGTGAAAACTTAATCGGTAAAACCAAACCACATGGGATAAATTTATATACTTAAAATATAATCCCCAAAATAAATTAATCATTATTTCTAGAATTTATTTATTACCTAATTTACCACTGACCATAATCTAGTTTTTTAATGACAATCAAAGCAGGGTGTTGTGGTTGCATGTTCTAAAGCTAGCCTAGGGTTTAATTCACTTTATATTTGTGGAAAAGTTAATTCTCGTAGGGTTTGGGGGTTAAAAAATTATGGGAACATAATTAATTGGATATTAATTAAAATGATAATTATTTATAAGTAATTTAAAAGGTATAATTATATCTATTACACTTTCTAAATATATTTTTCTAAAAACGAATATCTTCTCGTTGTGTTTTATTAATCAAATTTCATTTAAAAAAGAAAAAAAAAGAAAAAAATACAATCTTCTTCTAGAATACTTCATCAACATTTATAAATTAAAACCCTCCATCATTTTAATTAGTGTGTTTATTCCATTTTATTTTATTTTCAAATATGTTGTTAAATTACTTCCTCTTTTGAGAGATGACCTTGGTCAGCCACTTTAATGCACCTAAGTACCCAAAAATCACACATTATTTGAGAGTGTCCACGACAGCACCATTTAAGGCATACCAGTTTAATATGGGGTAATAATCATCTCTCATTGAGAGGTATCCTAGTTTTTTATAGGGTAATATCGTAGTTTAATTTCATGTGTTGAATGCATTGTCGGGGCTTGTGCATTAATCTACCCATTATTTTCTTCCTCATATCAGGCTAGGAGGGAATCTCAACCCACTGATAGGTCAAGGTAAATGAATGGGGATTATACCTTAAAAGGTTGCCGATGGGATCATTTTGGGGTGATAAAACCATGGGTAACAAAGAGTTTCATGGTGAATTTATAGCTAGGCCCAGAGACATAAAGTCTATGTGTCACTATGTATCCCATGAAGATGGTAATCAAGCCACACATAGTTCTGAAATGAGGGTGGGGGAATAGGATTCACCAGGGATGAAGAAAACCATGTGAATGAAAGGTGAATGCACATAGTTTAGGGTCATAATTATTGGACCATGAGGGGGATTCAAGGATGTTTACATGGTGCAAGAGTTAAGGCCTAATGTGAATGGAGTCAAGGAGGCCATGTACTACATGAATCATTCCTACAATTGGTGGCATGAATAGTTTATGTTCATATGGTTTGGAACATGGAATGTAGGATCATAATAGTAGATTATATGTATGTACTTATAAGAGTGGGGTTAATTTTAGTTTATAATCTTTAAACTAAACAAAACACAAAAACTCTTAAAGTAAATTTATCAGACTCAGACTTAATCCAATTATCAGAGTGAAGAATCAAAATCAAGGTTGATCTAATTAAATAAAAGTATGTTATTATCATATTCATAGTTTTACCAATAAAAACTATATAAAGATAATTATGAATAATAAATTTATATTACATATTTTGTTGAATAGTCTTGTAAAAAAATCAATACAAAATCTTATAATGTAAGAATGGATTACAAGGTATATTTAAAATATTTAACTCTTTTAACCTTAATAGTATGATAGTCAATAAATTTGAATAAAGGTATTCATAGTTTTATACTTATTGTAAAAAATTTATTTTCTTATTAGGAAATCCCTCAATATGATGATCAGAATAAGATCTATCTTCCTATCCTTGGAAGCCCTCGATATGATGATTAGTATCTGTCTTCCTAGCCCCAAAAGCCCTCGATACGATGGATCAGATTCGCCATATTCCTATCCATATAAGAAATATAATCTTAAAAGGATATGTGTAGTGTAGAGATTTGGAAAACACCAATGTGAAAAGAGGGCCAAGGAGGCCCAACACCACACAACACATTCCAAAGAAGATTCACACACAGTTTAAAGTCGTGATTCTTAGACTATGTATCTCTTATGTGAATTAATATTTTATAAACTTGGCATTTGTGGTAGGTATGATATGCTCTCCATATATAGTGACCCAAGATCATTATCTATTGGAATATACCTTATGAATGATTTAGGGTCCTTCCCACTTGGGATCAAACTTTGGTAGATTTTTTATGGGTATCATCGGCGTTTTGAGATCCAAAACTGTGTCACCCTAGAGAAAGAAGTAAAGGTTGACCTTTTTTTAAGGCTCTCACTACCTTGTTATGGTGCATCTTGAGATTTTTCAAGGCATGTATCATGTTCTCTTCATGGGATTCCAACTCATCCAAGAATACTTCCTTCATCCTTTCTAGCATCTACTGGTTGTAGACAGTTGTTCGGAGTGATAGAAACTGAAACTCAATGGGAAGGACTGCCTCTGTTCCATACCCTAGGTAATATGGGGTCACCTAGGTGGAAATATTAGTCATTTTTTAATAATCCCATAGGTCATTGGGGAGATTGTCCTTCAAATTCTTCTTGTTCTAGTACACAATTTTCTAAATAATGTTAGATAGGGTCTTGTTGAATGCCTCAATATTTCTATTCACTTGTGCATGGTAGTGGGAAGTATAATTGGACCGAATACTATACTTTGTGTACAAATTATTCAGCTCAATATCCTGAAAGTTGGTTTTGTTGTCTGTGATAATGGAATGAGGAACTCAAAATCGTTGGATGATGGGATCTCACAAATTCAATCACAGATTAGGCCTTGAATTCATTAATAAGAATCACTTCCACCCACTTGGAGAAGAAATATTTCACAGTTAGAATGAACCTGAACTAATGATTTTTTACTGCTGGGTATAGTCCTATAATATTGGGTCCTCATACTATAAAGGGAAAGAATACTTGGTGGTGTGGATGGGCTTTGGTGGTCTATGCACAAAGTTGGAATGGACCTGACATGCATGACACCTCTTGGTGAACTCGATGTTGTCATGGACCATGGTAGGCTAGAAGTAGCCCAGTATTTGAATCTCATGGGAGAGCTTTAATACTACTTGATGGACACCATAAGACCCGATGTGGACTTCTTTCATAACTTGGGGAATCTAGGCTCCATGGATGAAATGGAGGATAATTTCATCAAACCCACATTTTTAGATATTCTTATCAAGGTTAGGCATGTTCTGGAGGGTGAACTGCACCACACATTGATGGATTTGTTCACACTCAGGTGTGATGACCTTCCGATGAACCACACGAATGAACAGGTCGTCCTAGTTAAGCTCTTCAAGTGATATGTCTAGGCTCTCCAAGATATCAGTGCAACCATTCTGCAACTAAGGGACATGAGTCACTTTCAAATAGGTGGTAAATTAGGCCATCAGCTAATGGGTGTGATCCATCAGGGGCATGATCTCTGGATTTTTGATGATGTAGTCAACATTTATATGTTTGATGAATATCTTAGTGTCTCCCTTCGCATGAAGGTGGGGGACATCAATCTCAAGGTCCAGCTTGATAATAGTACTGAGAGCCTCATACTCCACCTCATTGTTGGTGTAGCCTTCTGATAACATTAATGATAATGGCAGAACAACCTGCACATGGTGATGAAGACGATTCCTAGACCCCCTCTGTTGATCCTTCTACCATCCGGGCTTCAGGAGGAACCATCGAAATGAATCTACTAACACAGCATAGTATGATTCACTGAAAGGATAACATCATTTGGGAAATCAATATCTAGGGATTGTTCTTTAGGGGCTGGATGGGTAGCTAGGAATTCTACCAAAGCTTTACCCTTGATAGATTTCTTTGGAATGAACCTTATGTCAAAATACTAAAGGATCATTGTCCATCATGATAATCATATTGTTATAATGGGGTGAATCAAGATATACTTTTATAGGTATACATGAGACACCAACTTTATCTCATGATGTTGTAGATAATGTCACAACTTCTACACTACAAAAACCAATGCAAGATAGTTCTTCTTAATAGGGGATTATCTGGTATTTGTGTTGAGGAGCATGCAACTGATAAAGTATAAATTGTTTTCTCTACCCTCATTGTTCTTCTAGGTAATAAAGGCACCGAGGGGCCATTCTAGGGAAATCACATAAAAGACTAGAGAATATCTTAAGACATGTGGCATCAGAACCATAGGTTGTATCATATACTACTTGATTTCCTCAAACATGGTCTGACATTTATCATCCCATTGGTAGGTATTTACTTTATTCATAATCCTTGACAAGGTATTACACTTTCCTGACATATTTTCAATAAATTAGCATATTTTGTACAAGTGGCCTTGGAGGCCTTGGAACTCTCAGAGCTTTCTTAGGGGAGGCATTTGGCTGATGGATTTTATCTTCTCCAAGTAAATCTTGATGCATCTATGTCTTATAATGAATATAATAAACTTCCCATAGGTAACCCCGAATGCGCACTTCAAGGGGTTTATATTCAAATGGTAGGATCAGAGTAAGATGAACATTTTCTCAATGTATTTGAGATGGCCCTGATGCTCGAAGGATTTGACCACCAATTCATCCACATATCATTCCATCAATTTCTTGAGAATTGATTTGAATATTTTATTCATGGATCATTGATAAGTGGATCTTGCATTCTTTAGGATGAAGGGCATAACCACGTGGTAGAAATTCCCTTGGGGCACCCTAAAGGTAGTGCAATCCTCATCCTCAAGGTCCATCCAGATCTGGTTGTACCTAGAGTAACCATACATAAAGAAGGGGTCTTAGAACCTGGTGGTAGCATAGATCAACAAATTTGTCACCAAAATGGGAAAATCATCCTTCAGGTAATGGAATTTGAGGTCCCAGAAGTCAGTATAGACTGTAATTTATCCATTCTTATTTCTAGTTGGGATGATATTGGCTAGCCACTTTGGGTAATTTACTTTCTTAATGAAGTTATATTTGATAATATTGTCAACTTCAGCCTCAACCATAGCACCATGATAGGGTTGAATCTTCCTAGGAGTCTTCTTGAACCCATAATGACTTATTGGAAAACCCATATGGTGGATAGAGACCTGAGGGTCTAGTCTCGACATCTCATCATAACTCTATGAAAATACATTATAATGAATCCACATGCTACTATTGTTCTTCTAGAGACATGGTTGGACTGATCATCATCGGTTGAAGATCCTACCTGGTACCAAGGTTCATCTGAATCATCTCATCAATGGTGGTAGATAAACCCTATTAAAATGTGGGAGGGGAATCTTCCAAATCCTCTTCATCATCTGAGGGAGGATAATTAGTGGGAGGAGGCAATTCATCCAAGACGAATGATTTTGGGGGAGCATGGGTGCCTTCTTGGGTGGAAACAAAGTCTCTACTATGTGTTTCTTTCTCTATTGAAATTGTAGAGATAGAGACTACTATGCCAATTCCATCTGGCCTTATAAAATGGGGTCCATTATTAATGTCAAAGAAACGGTGTTGAGTTGGATTTTTTTGATTCAACCCAACTCTATGGAACATGTGGGAATACTGTGAGATGGTCTCCATAGGGTGAACCTCTTAGTACTTTAATGGAGTGGGGGATTCTAGTACCACTCGGGCCTATCCTATGTAAAAGTATGAGTTAATATATGTATGTTCATTCTTTTTGGGGATGTAGAAACCTTTTTTCTTAGAGACAAAAAAGAAACATCCCAAGTTTGATGTTGTGGTATCTAGATGATGGATTGGGAGAATGAAAGCATCATCCAAGTTTGCCCACAGATTGGCATCAATGGTCTTCAGATCATTGGTGCGCTCAACCCCATTGGTTTAAACCTACTTACCTTCTCTCTTATAATAGATGGTGTCTATATAGTAGGCTTCACAAGAGTCAAAGGGAGATGCATCACCCTAGATCACCCCTACTCGACTGTTGAGAGGGCACTTGAGGCACTAGTGATATAAATAAAGGACTTCCACATGAAAATGAATCTAGTGCCTACCCAGTAGTGTATTGTGGGTGGTATCTTGTGAGACTACCATGAATTTGGTGATTGATATCAAGCCACAAAATTGGGTCTTTGGCTGAATCCTACCACATAGTTTTTACTCAGTCCTGTCATAACCTAGAATATTCAGGTTGGAGGGATTCAGGTCTGCTTTGGTTAGCCCCATCTTTTAGATCATCTGGGTAGGGATGTGGTTAATCCAAAAACTCATGTCCACCAAGAAGCGATGGATCTTCACACCATTAAACTGGCATGTGATATAAAATATATTAATACACCCCTTCATGAGGGATCCCTCACTTATCTAGATAATGATATGACTACTTGGAATTCCTCTTTCTTGACTTCCTCTACATAGTAGGCCTCTATGGAAGCTACCTTATCTTTGGACTGGAGAGGTATTTTCAAGGCTTCTGAAAGGGAATCATGCATTTACTTTGAAAAGTGAAGGGCCTCAAGGATCGAGAGCATTGAAGGGATTTCTATTAGGTGATTTAATACATCATAATTTCGTTTCAAGGGAATTTTTTCCCTGAATGGTGTCATTCTTTAACATGGGGAAACATATTTCATTTTTTGCGCCACTGGGGTCTGACTAGTGCTAGAATTATCTTGCTACTGACTAGCGAATCTGCTCTAAACCACTACCATATGACTATTTGTTGGATAAGTCTTGTACCTATCTGAATGTAGCTAATCACGATGTGGTCATGGATGATCTAACCATTCAACTAACATTGTTGGATGTGGAAGAGTACCTGATGGATCGAGATGAGAGAATAGTGCCTACTGATCTCGGCACAACACCTATTTCCTGGTGTTGGTAACATGAATGGATCATTTTGAGGCACTATCCTAATAATTTTAATGATTCATGTGTCCTTGAACCTTCCTATGACAGTGTTTTCTAGAGGTACCTAAGGTTTTTGCATTGCGATCTTCACTTTTGGGTGTTGTGAATAGTTCTACCAACTCAATGGCATTTAGATAAGTGTACTTATTATCATCATTAGTGAAGTAATTTGGTGTTGGGTGAACCCTGGGTAAGGTTCCCAACTCTAAAGGAATAAAATTACCAAGGTTATGGGATGGATTCAGAATTGTATGGGGACTCTAATCTCCCTTTATCTATTGGCTCCTGGTCTTCCAAAACTTTGAATGATGCGAATTAGATGTACAGGAAGCATATAGATAAGACACATCAACTACGAGAGGTTCTATCCTACCTAAGTGAGGAAGGATGACACCATGGGTGAGAGATACTTCCCTGAGGTCGGTGGAGATATGTGTTACCTATGTCAAGACTTCACCCAGTTTGACCATTCCACGATCCACTTGGACCTAGATCCAATCCTTGAACACATAGAATTCCTTGATGGTATGTATGAGGATCCTATAGTATGGTCAATGGTTGGGGTGGTCAATGGGTCTAACTTCCTAGGTATTCTTACACTTTGGTGGCTTCAGAATCCTTTTCTCTAGGGTGAAGATGAAATATATCAAAACCTATGTATCTTTAAAAGAATATTTATGGTTCCTTCTGTTCGATAAGGTCACTTTGGGGGCCTATCCTTGATGAGGGGCTAGAGCCACATTCTCTTATCTTGGTGGTTGTACCTTGTGAGGTGGTTCCTGAAGGTTATATGTTGGGTGAGTATGTTCTTGATAAGGATAAATTAGGTGAGGATATGCTCAGTGATCATCCTATGAAAAGGGTCCAACAA
Source organism: Viscum album (assembly GCA_963277665.1). Lineage (NCBI taxonomy): Eukaryota > Viridiplantae > Streptophyta > Magnoliopsida > Santalales > Viscaceae > Viscum > Viscum album. The sequence goes on from OY728126.1 coordinate 1,107,202,657, forward strand.
ATCTACCAACTCAGAGGCCTCTACCTATACGATGGCATAAGTCTCTAATTTCAATGGTCTTATCGCGGGAGCTGGAAGAGGAAATAAGCGCAACTATATATCCAACTTTAGGGCTACCTCCAAATGTTGAGCCTTATCATAAAACTCTTGTAACCCATCTATAAAGTTCTGGGTGCTGAGGGTATGGATCAAATCAGCCTTTACATTCCCCACACACATCGTTAGCAGCTACTCTTGGGTCAGCTTCATGTCAAGTGAATATGTGAGGCCTTTCCACTGGGAGAAAAAATATGTGACTCACTCATCAGTTATTTGATTGCACTTAAAGAGGTCACAATACTTGTATTGCATGTGGTGGAGCTAAATTGGTAGAGGAATTGTTTGCAAAGGTCATCCCAACCAATGATGGACCCAATGGGAAACTAGTTGTATCAGAAAAATGCAAGTCCTTCCAACATCTAAAGAAAACACCGAAGCTTGGAAGCCTCCTAAATTTATAGGGTTCCCAACATTGGCCCACAACTTGAGATGAAGTGGTCCAAGTGATATATTGAGTTTCCCAACCCATTTAATGAGTCAAATCTAGGGTTACAAAACTTCAGGGGTTCTCGAGTGTCATCCACCTATGTTGGGCATGGCTTTATGATAGGTGGGATTGCCACTTTTTGTGTCTCCAGGGCCTCGAGATGAGAAATGATATAAGATATCAAGTAATCTTGGAAAGTTTATTTGTCTTGAAGAGTATTTCTAACCATCAATGCATTGATAGTCTCATCAACTCGGAAAGCGAGCTTAGCAACTTATGGAATGGTATGGCCTGGGTCTTGGGGAGGATAATTACACTACTTGAGTAGGTTCGGTAATTCAAGACTCAGTATATTTAAATATAATTCTACCTATTCTCTATATAGATGTGTGTGATTACCAATATCAACCAATTTTATCTAACCAAGGACTTGATACCCCACTAGAAGGGAAATGGGGTCCCTTCGGGTAGTTTTGTAATCTGGGCATCGATCAACAATGAGCTTAGTGATGGCCCTTTTTAGTTATTCAAGCTTCTAGATCAAGGAAAACGTCGTGGGATATATCTCTACTTTTAAAATAACCTTGGATGGATTGGAGGGTCTAATATGATCCTTTCTCTTGTTGATTTACCAACTGGGGAGTAGTAATGTATCATTGGAGGGATCCCCAAGGTCATGTTTCTACCTCTATTGACGAGTGAGGGCACCTAACATAGGGTTTATCTGGTACCACATCACCCATTGAGGTGGGTCTTCCTAATCAAGCCCTGCATCAGATCCCTTATTCTCAGGTATCTCAGGAACAATGATGTTCACAGTAATAGTACAAGGTTGGGAACTATCATCATCAGCAAATAGGTTAAGATTCCTCAAGATAGGGATGAATTAGTGAGTATCGTACTATCCCCAGACCATGATATGCATGTGTAGAGATGCTTCTTCTATAACCTGGTGGAGCTCTGTGAGGATCTTGACATAGGTATATTGAAGAATTTAGTGGTATCATAATGAAGTGGGATGCTGATCCACTGGGAGTGTCATGATCTTGACCCTATGACACTACTGGTCGATGGCCTTGAGGTGCTCTTAACTTTCCAAATAGGTCAACTAATGATCGCGGAGGTAGTGGAACGATGCTCAGATGATTTTGTAGAAACACATGTCCTTTACTTTGTTGAGGTACTATATGATGTTAAAATTGGGAGTTTTAGGTGTAAAAAACACCATTAACAGCTTGCCAGTAGCTATAACCTCCCACAGGCCCTCTTTTATAGAGTAAGGGTCCTTATCTTGGTTGGACTAGACCCTGATTGGTTCTAGATGGTAAAAAAGTGGAATCAATGATGTGGATCATTTATATGGATGGTTAACCAGTATAAGAACCACTTTGTGAATCAGATGCTTGTTGCATGCTAGGACATCCCTTGGGGGGGTTCCAACTACATCATCACATCCCTATAGGATGGTGTATTCATCACTGCCTCATGTGAAAGGGTGTAGGAATTTGTATATGGCTCAGTATAGTGATCACCATCTAAAAGTTTCATCCCAGACCCTAGTTTCTCTCCCATGTCTTATTTAGATGTGGAGAAGAGAAAAATTGGTGGTGATGGAGATGACTGTATTGTGAGAACCTGGAAGGGTACCACTTCCTCCACCTGTAAGTACTTGTGAAAGGATCTATGGATTCTATGGATCTCAAATTCTAGGGTGGTGAAAATCAGTTGTTGGGATCTTGAACCTAACTTTAGGAGTTGGAATAGAGGCTCCATATTTGATTCGTCTATTCCATCATAATCTGAGAGGTCGATGAGGTCAACTATGACTTGGCATTTACTAGGATTTTTCCTTTGATGGCGAGTGTTCGCCCTTATTCCCCATGATGGTTCTTTAGGCTAGGATATATCTTTGGCATGGGAAGGACATCCTTCCAGGTTGGTTGTAACATGGGGAGGACCTCCTTTTTGATTGATGAGGTTATGGGGATGACCTTCATGCTGAGTAGCAATGACACGGGTAGGACATCTATGTTGAGGAGAAAGAGTACGGGTATGATCTCTATAATTGTTATCAAAATAGTGAGGAGTACATCTATCTTGGTTGTGGGAACACAAGGAGGACCACCATGTTGGTTATTGAAAAGCAAGGAGGACCTCTGACTGAGTTTTCAATGAAGTGGGAAGGACCTCCGCCTGAGTTTTCATTGAAACAGGTAGGACTTCCACCTGAGTTGGTGTTAGAGTAAGGAGGACCTTCGACTTAGCTAGAAATAGTATGGGGAGGACCTCCATGTTGATTTTGGAAATATCAAAGAGGAACTCCTCTTGGTTTTATGATGGTGTTGGGAGGACCTACGCATTGAGTCTCCTCATCATGGATTGGCCCATGACGACTGTCGGTGGTTCCAGCGATTGAAAGAGTCAACCTGCCCTGCCTATAAGGTTGTTGGGTTCTCAATCCTAATTGGGAAAATAAAAATTCCAATTCATAAATCAAAGGGATCTGGAGGGATGCATCAGTGGTGGAAGGGTCCATTATAGCTTTGTAAGATGCCCCTTATCGGGCATCATCTTGAGTCTTCCCCCAACATTGGCATTGGGTGCTCTAAACTGGGGTTGGAAAATCAAGGGTAAAATCCACTTGTTCTTCATCCTATGGAGCCAGCCAATATTGGTGTTTATGAGGCCTAGTGGGAGACCTACTTGGTGGATCCCAGGTATCTTTCGCAGCTGGAACAACTTGAACATCCCCCACCTCCTCAGCGTAGGGGAGTGAGTCAAAATATCTCTCTAGGGAGAGACTCTCGAAATAGTTTTTCATTGAAATGAGGGTTGGTTTCCCTAGGTATGGACCATGGGGTGGAAATTTTGTTGAGGCGTTGATGCCTCTAGGTCCTAGAAATCCATATACCTTATGGAAATGACCCCCCTCATCTCATACCATTGTAAGAGGGTGTTGATCACCCTCCTATGGATGATCTCAGAGGGTGAGATGGGGCATGGGTTCTCGATAGTCAAAGTTATGGAAGAATTCATGGAAAAGGCTAAGTTATGTGGGACTTCTTCATCAATTTTTCTCTTTCCCCAGCGCCTACGGGTGTTGGGTTACTGATTCCTCATAGCTTGAGTCTCGTAAGGCATGTGGATTCAGTCATCAGTACAAGTACAAGGAAAGCGATGTCCAATTCCCAACGTCGTCCAATATTCTAAAGTAGAGAAGGATCAATACTAATAATGTCATAAACCTAGAATTCCCAAATCTAATTGTCCTAATTCACATGTAAGTTCCATGTCTAGCCCACAATTTTCTTTATGGGACCTGACACAAAATTTATGAATTCAATGGCATGAAAATATACTGATTCCCCAATGCTACTAGTCCCCATATTAGGAAGAAGAGTTTCACATTGGGTTCACCATTTCTTAGTTAATCTCAACACTAGTGGTGTCTGAGTCCAATCCCTAATCTGATGTCCAACATAACTTTTCCCCGTGGTTTAAGGAGAAAATTTTCCTATTGGGTTCATCATTTTTGTTTCTAATTATTTTTCTAGGTTCAAAGCTTTGTTCCTCCACCTAGTGGATTACATGATGCATTTATATTACCCCACATTCACGATTTCCAAAAATGGGAATCTTTCATCACTTTCATTGGTGATTTCTATTACTTGATCGAAATAGGATGATGGGATATCAGTTCCTCCTTCCATGTATTCCTTCTTGTAGTTTATTTCCTAGTCTGGGTATCCCTAATAAATTTAAGTCATGTTTGTAGAACTTATTCCTAGTGTTGTCTCTTTGTGGAAACTGGTTAATTGCGTTGATTTTATCTTGGCAGGGCAGCAACCTTCGGTCAGGATAGTGGTCATTTTGGGCATCACTGGGCATTTTTGGACATTGGGCGCATTGGTTGCTTGTAATTATTTCTCTTGGGAGGGTATGTCATATGAGGCATCTTATTCATGGAACATAAGGTATATCATGTCGATCGTGAGTTAATTAACTCCAAGGGTGTAAGTATTCCAAGGATTTTTACCTCAGGTATCCCATGTTTTGTATGAGGTAGGTGTTTTGGGTTAGGTCATAAGTTCTACATATTGTGGACATGGATTGAAACGTATGGTTGAGATGGATTGAGTCATGATTTTAATTCCTTATGGAGATGTTTTTTTTTATCATGATGACTCATGGTGGTAGATCAATGGGGTGTGTCCTTGTGAAGGAATATGTAACACCTGGATAGTTTACCAATGGATTAGAATGCCACATAGATGTGAATCTGTATTTGTGGATCAGAAAGTCTCATGGAGGTGGATCCGGGAGGTGTGTCCCTAGGAGGGATGATGTCATGCCTGGATAGTTTAACTATGTTAGGATTGAACCTCCAGGATGCATCCTACATACCATTTTTAGAAGAAAGGGATAAACCCCATGTAATTTGATGTTAAGGTTTAAGTTTGTGTGACAGGAATCATCCATGTAGTTTAACATCATGCGATAATAACACTCATGTCTCAAAAGGAGCGTCAATGATGGATGGTGTGGGGATTAAGCATAGAATATACCTATTGCAAAAGGATCACTCTTTGGGGAATAGTGTGGGTCTTATGCATGGAAGCTGCCCGAAATAGGAGGCTTGTGGTCCATGGTGAGGAAGGGTGGAATCCCATAATGATCATACATGGGGAATCCCATTCTCATTGCACAATGTAAGAATATAATTTTACATCATGTTTTGATGAATTTTTCATGCATTTTAACATTGTACAACTAGGATGTAGAGATAAGTAATTTTACTTCATGCAGCTCAGATATGGGGGGACTCACTCCTCACCCCCTAGGGCTTATGTGACCACCGGTTATGCACCTTTGGGTGTGCCATGGGGTTGGACCTATCATGGATAAGTTTTCAATCATGAGGTACACATTAGATTCCCTATTATTATAATCAAATTGGGTTAGAGTACCTATGATTAGAAACAACAGGTAGGGATGCATAGGGGATGTCAAATAGGGGTCTAGAAAGTTATTTCATGCAATAAGGTTAGGTTATTTGAAAAATTTGACTGATAAGGGGGCTATAGGATAAGGTCAATGGATGGAGTCAAGAGGCATGGTTGCACGTAATATTTGGAGTTGCACACAGCCTAGGGTTGTGCACATATGAGTTCTTTTTCACACACCCAGTTGGACATAGGGGTAGTTATGTGAGGATCACTCTACAATAGGTCGAGTCAAGTTTGGTCCTAAAGTGGGTATGGAATGAAAATTATATAACTTTGAGTGTCCATGGTTGGTGGTTTTTCTCACTATCATGGGAGAATGGAGGTTTCACGTAGCAGAGCATCACTCTGTCTTTCAGGGAACCTCCCAGTGGGAGGGGTGATCTTCTATTTATAGATGAACTTTGTTTTCATGCTGATTTATCCTGTGTCATTGGATTTAATCCATGAAAAACCTCTATATTGACGTCATAATTGGCACACAAAAGGATAGTTTCATGTGAAGGGTGTGCGTGAAGCTTCATGTTTGCACATAGCATAGATATCTTGCATGCACGGGCCTTTTTTGTGTCGTCAGCCTCCAGTGCATCCATATAATTATACATCATATTTGGAATACAATTACATTGCATGAAGAATTTAATATTTGTGTGCACTCATAGAAAGTTGTGGGTAGCATCTTTATCTTACCTATAATGGTCATTCGAGGTGGTGGCGTGCTCGGTTCACCAAAAACTAGCCATTTGAGGTCTCAGATGATATTTTGGTAACAATAATGTATTATTCATATAGAGGTAGCCTCCTCCATTTATAGGGAGAATATACTCATTTAATCACATAAGAAAACCTCCTCACATACTCGGTTAGGATGAAAATTTTACTCATATTTCAATATTTCATCATAGTCATCTTATTGGGCCTTACCTCTTATTAATCATACCATTAGAATATAATACAATTTTTCAAAACAGAGGATGAAACATACAATATCAAATCATTAAAAAAGTATATACGAAAATCTTATTTTCACAAAGTTTCAAAACACATTCAAATAATTTTTTTAACCAAAAAAATTTAATAAGAAGACCACTATAAAAAAACATATTCAATCAATCACACATTCTTTACATTCATGATAGAATCCCATTTTTACATATATATTTTCTTATGCCCAAAATCCACTATTTTTCTTCTATTTTCATTTAATATACACAATTTATAATTTATTAGTTTACTATAAAATCATTCCATGGAATTTTAAATATCCACTTATGTCCCAAGAGTTCATATCCAAAACTTTATTTACTTACAAGTACCATGGATTCTATGTTGGGATGTATATAACTAATTCCCATATTCCAACTCACACACTCACACACACAGGTCACCCACTAATATGTTTATTCAAGTTTCCACAGAAGGAATTGGTCAAAATAATGATTTGGGTTTAGATATTCCTTGAAAACATTCAAAATCTAGTAAGAAGAGGGTTTTAAAACTCAACAACATGTAACCCGTGACTATTAAAAAATAATGTATGGGATCTCCTTCATTTTGGACATTGGGTTAGATTTTGTTGATGGATTGTAAAATAGAAGAGTGATTAGGTAAATTTAGTTAGGAGATATGGTGGATAAAAATAATGGGGGGAAAAGAGTGGTTGGGTTGTTTTTATAGTGAGGAGGAAGGAGGCAGAGTGGGTTATTAATGTTTTTTGTATTGAAAAGAAAAAAATAGACCACATTTAAAACTATTGTCATGGTTTTCCAATTCTTTCTATTTTACATGCAATAGAACATCAATGGTATACTATAACTTTGGTAGGTTACCAACAGAACTCTAGTGGTTTGTATTGTTTCTCACCAAATTATGGTTCTTCTCCTTCTTTCTAAACATCCCTTATCAACTTCCTTGAACCAATTTTTTCTGAATTTTTACACTCCGTGATTAAGAAAATTACATTAAAAATTTAAATACATATCAAAATATGGAAATCGCTATAACATGATTTTTAGATGATTTGATCATTTACTTGTAACTTTGGTGGGGTAGACTTTTCTTTTTAATGTTTTTTGGTCAAGAAAGGCATTGAAGATTTAATTTTTTATACTAATAGTATGGTTTGTTTTAAACTTTGGATATCCATATTTCAGGTACTTATGTTTTATTCATTATCACTGATATACACACTCTAAAAAAATAGTCTTAGCATCGGTTTCTATAACCACTACTAAATAAAATGTATTAATTATTATTTAAAATATAGTGGTAGTTTGGTATAACTACCACTATATTTATAATATTTTTTGATTTAGTATTGGTTTTAATAAAAATATTTCTAAATATATTTTAAAAAACGTAATTATCCCCTCCCCTTGACACCCCCACCTCCTTGATACCCCCTCGACCCCCACCTTCTTGACACCCCCTCCACTAATGCCTACCACTGACTATAGAAACCCCTTTGATGGATCTTATCCTCATGATGGAGGCCCATCTTCCCCATTTATTAGTGACACAACCCCTAACGGCAGAATAAACCTAACCCCCTCTCTATGATCTTGTCTTCATCCCTCCCATGACTTGATTTCCCCAACCCATTGTCCGTCCATGACTCAGATGTTGTCAGGCTTGTATCTGACCTCCATGATTTTGGTTGCCCTTTCCTCACCTCAGTGGCCTTCTTACATGACATCTACCCCTATTATTGCAATTTGAAATATTTATTCATTTATTTTTTATATTTTTATCATTATGTATTGGATTATTCTCATTTTGAATTTGTGTTTTGTCAAATCAAGATTGTACCCTAGTCAATGACAAAGTTGGGTGATGTTAAAAATTGATTGTACTTGTTTGATTAAACATTTATATATTTATTTTTAATATATAGGTAGAAGAGTGGTAATATAGTGCATATAGATAAAATTTGGATTAATTTACCTCAAAAAATTCTTGGTATGTTTAGGATTTGAAAAAAAATAGATTATGCAATTGAAAACTGATGAATGGATGGTAGAATAATTTTTTTGTGTCCTCATTGTAAATTCAAATGAAATTTTAATAGAAATAAAGTATATTATCACTTGATATTGAAATAGTTTCCTTATAGATATGTATTTTGGATTTGGCATGGTGAATTTAATGCTATGGAAATTCAAAATAATGAATATCATGTCAAAAAAATACAAAGTGACCTGCTAGTGGAGAATTCAATTCAAAACCTAATAAATGATGCATTTTTATTTGAAGTATACAAAAAAATATTTTAATAGATAAAAAAACCTTTGGTTAGTCTTCATCAGGTTAATCCTTCTTAGAACATCAGTGACCAAAAAAATGAGTTTTATGAATAAGTTGAAGATAGAAAGAAAGAAATGTATGGAAGTTGTGTCAAGTATTTGAAACATTATTTTCTACTTATGTTATATCATATCAAGCGTCTTTGTGGAATTACTAAAAAATCATTTTCCGTGATTTTAGAGTTTATTCATGATGTATTTATTGAATCTAATATCCCTATATCATTCTATGAGATGAATAAACCCATCAACAAAATTGGTCTTGATTATTAAAAATATATATGAATGCCCTAATGATTTCAAGATTTATTGTGGAGAAGAGTGTGGTAAATAATAATTCATAAGATTTCATAAAAGAATATATAATTCAATGAGTAATAATAAGAGTACAGATGAATACAACACAAGGAAGAAGAAAAATAAGAAAAAAACTACAAAGGTATTGCATTAATTTCCTTTAAAACCATGCTTACAAAGATTATTCATGTCATCTAAGACTACATGTGACATGAAGTGGCATGATCAGGATAGTAACAATTATGGCTTAATAATACATCCAAAAGATTCAACATCATATAAGGTATTTGATTCAATATATCCATATTTTTCTTTGAATCCTGGGAATATACATTTGGAATTGGATTTTGATGGTTTTAACCCTTTTCATACTTTAAGTACAAATTATAGCATATGGACAGCCATTTTGATCCCTTGTAATCTACCTCCAAGGATGTGTATAAATAATAATTCTTTAATTATTTTTATGATTATTCCAGGAAATAAAATTAATCTAAATGATATTGATGTATAACTTTAAACTTTAATCAAAGAATTAAGAGAATTATGGGATGATGGCATGGAAACATATGATGCTTCAATGAGAAAACTAATAAAAATTCATGTTTCTTTAATGTGGAAAATTAATGACTCTCTTGGACTAGGAAAATTATCTAGTAGGAACAATTATACTATTTTGGATTGTCTAGTTTGTAATTTTGATTTTGAACCTCAATGATTACCTCGTAGTAGAAAATGGTGTTTTATGAGCCATCGTCTATTTCTTAATGCATTTCATAAATTTATGTTTAACCTGACACAATTCAATAAAGATATTGAATTTTTAAATTCATTGAATTTGTTATCTAGTTTATAAATATTAAGATAATAAATGAATGTCACTATATATTTTTGAAAAATGTAATCAGTTTAAATAAGGGGTAAAGGGTGTGATATACAATATCCAAAGCATTTGGAACACAATAGTAGAAGAAAATGAGTATAATTTTCAAAATTCCTTATTGGGATTTTAATTTTCTTTGTCATAATCTTGACATAATGCATAATTAGAAGATTTTATGTTATAATGTAATTGTTATATTGCTTAATGAGCAAGGTAAATCAAATAATCATCATAATGCTTGTAATTATTTTGAATCGATGAATATAAAGCATGGTTTGTGGGAAAATGAGAATGGAAAGTATCCTTTGTATATTTTTACAATGAAAGATCATGATAAATACGTATTCATTCAAAATTTAAAGAATGTAAAAGTTTCATATGGATATTCAAGTAACATTTCATGATGAATTGACTTAAAACATCAAAAGTTATATGCATTGAAATGTCAAGAATCACATATTATGATGCTAAAATTATTTTCATTGGAATTGAATAATATGTTTCCTAAAAAATTAACTATAGTTATAGTTGTGTTTTACACCTTCTTTAGAGATATTTTTGTAAAAACTCTAAATATAACTAAGCTTTCTAAACTTTAAGAAAGAATTGTGTTGAGACTTTTTCATTTGGAGATGTTATATCCCTCTTCATTTTTCACCATTAGGATTAATTTGACTATTTATTTAGCTGAGGAAGATTAAATTGGTTTTACTTGTAAACTATTGATGAATGTATCAAATTGATAGGTATGTTAATATTATTTTTATTTTCATTTATTAATTTTATTTTATAAAATAATTGTGTAAAAAAAATTAATATGGTTCTTTTTTTAATCACGTAATTAGGTCATTTGAAATCATATATGAGGAATGAAGCTCAACCAGAAGGTTATATTGTTGAAGATTACATAAATAAAGAGTGTCTAACCTTTTTTATAGGTATTTTTATGGGATTTATATGATATTTAATTATGCTGGATGTGTTGATGACATCTCTAATTATTCACATTTTGAAAACTAGTCATCGGTATTTTCAACTATTGGATGACCAGTTGGAAAGGGGAAAATTTTTACACAAAATAAAGTGGATTTACTACAAGTGAATAGATATGTGATACTCAATAATCTTATTTCAGATCCATTCATTGAATAATTGAGATTTTAAACAAAGATATGACTAAAGGGTCGAGTTCGAAATGAGTTGGAATTGACAAAAGTTATTAATAAAGAGATTATTTAATGGTTCTTCCATCATGTAAGTATATACTCATATTCATATTATTAACATCTTTTTATTTTTTCTATGTTGATAGTAATACCTTATATATTTCTTTCTAGATAATTAATGTTGAAAAATGAGCTGAAATATCAAATTATTTGAAGTTTTTATCTTGAGGTCCTCTAAGGTGGGATAATAGATTTAATGCCTACAATATTCATGGATTTAAGTTTCATACAATTAATCTTGGAGAATGCTTTAAAACTAAAAATAGTGGTGTATTTACACTTCCATAGGTGGGATACTATGGAAAGATGATTGATATAATCAAATTAAACTATTATGGTAAATTTTTAGTTGTCTTATTCAAATGCAAGTGGGTCAACATTGATAAGGGTATAATGAAATATTCATTACATTTTACTTTTATCCACTTCTCTCGCTTGATCCATACTAGTGAGCATGAAGAGGATGATCCATTTATCTTGGATTCACAATCAAATATGGATTATTATATGGATGATGAAATACATGAATGGTAGAGTGTTATTTTACACTTAAAACAGATATAAGTATATGATATAGGTGATGAAGTTAAAATGGTACTTTGTGATAAGGAACTTCATCAACCAAAAAACTTTCAAAAAAACTTTCTAACAATATTGAAACAATATAACTAGAAAGAGAGGGTTAAAATGAAGTACTCTTTGCAATGGAGGTTGATAACAATGAAGAAAATGGAGATTAATATAATTGAATGTATAAATCGGTAATGAAAATATATTAAAGTTTCTCATTTATAAGTGTTTCAAACATATATACATTGTTATATATTTTTCCTTTTTATAAAAATATTTTACATCTACTTTTTTGTAAATGAAATATATTCTAAACCATTTGAATTACAAGAATGTTGTGAAAAAAATGTTTTTGAGATCCTAACTGATTAGCATCTCGAATCTCACCACCACCATCAACTTCAATTTATCTGAGTGATTCTATTCTACTAATTAATTTTAGTGAACCAACGAATTCACCATATATTATTACAATATAACCACTTGATTCACCTTGAGTGATAGATTAGTTGGTCACTCCTCTATATAGGGGATATTTATGAGTCACCATTACTAGTATGTATGTCATTGTACAAAAATAATATATATTTTATTAATTATTTAATGAATTTGTAAAACAAATAAAGATAACAACAAAAGAGATACAAATATGAATACAGGAGATGTACGGGACCTAAATGACTTAAAATTTATTGTTCCATTTAATGAGTTTAAGGTGTCTAATAGTGATGATACAAAAATCGATGGAAATATTATTGGATAGATTGCTTAAAAGATGGTGAGACTTCCCATTAATTATAAATATTGGTGTCATATTCTGATAGCTTAGAAAAATGAGGTTCTTAACAATCAAGTAAGGTGATATTAGTTTAACATTCATTGATAACCAATTTAAAATACATGAGTAAAATTACTAACATACTTAGAAAGTGTTATGTTTTTTATTTTAGGATTTTTTTTTCATTTTGATGTCCTTGGATCCGCTTCATGGACATGTACCATGAAAAGTTTTGGAAAGAAATGGAAAACATTTAAATGGAGATTATGGAACAAGTTCAATGACACATCTCTGAGTACCCAACAGATGTATGAGAAAGTGTCTAAGGGCGTATTTCATGAGCAATGGAAGATATTTTTCAATATTAATAGAGATGCATCTCATGAGGTAATTTTATATTTTATAGTATCTTAATATCATAAACATAAGAAAATTATATTTTTATTAATGTTTCTATTTATTACAGTAATAATCTATAAAAATATAATAAATTGTGAAAAACAATTCATTTCTCATATCACTGAGTCGCATAATTTTTCTAGAAAAAGAACCATATTGGATATATTTTATGCATTATTATTTATATTATTTTATTATACCTAATTTTTTTATAAATTTCATATTTTCCTTATAATGGCTCAGGAATTATGTCACTTGGTTAGTTGAAAAAAATGTGGCTTAAAGTTTATTCAAAACCTGACGACAATTTTTTGAATAGACCTACTAGAGAAGTTTGAATAAGTACTTTTCATTACTATTTAATGATATTTAATTACTATAAAAACATAATAATTAAAAATAAATTACAACAATAGATAATTCTCAACCCTAATTAAATGGGGTTAGCTACATGGATCAAACCTGAAAAATGTTTTGGACAGTTGAATGGATTGATTTTCACCTTCGGTAATAATGAACCCCAATGTTATCTATATATTCTATGGTAAACAAGTAGATTCATCATAAATTATTGTGTTGATTATTTTTTATATGGAAATATAAGGAATAGGTAGTAATAGTTTAAGGTCCGCTGATAATTTTACAATTATAGAATCAAGGAATAAAAAAATTCTATATTTCATATTTGATATATGAGGAGATGTTTGGAGTTTTGAAATTGGATTAATGTAAAAGAGTATGTCATGGACCTATGTAGTGTGTGGTGTGGTGATGTGGATTGATACTTGATTAGGTGGATATGATGTCATTATATTATCCAAGTGAAGAAGATGATGGAGTTTTAATGTGTTGAACTGAACCACAGTGTCCAACCTAGTGAGTAAAATGACCTTATGTGCACCTACCAAAATTCAAGAGGCTTTGGACTGGTATAGGGGGTATGAACTATATCCATGGGGAAATTATAACCTTAGTATCATATCATTTCAAAAATAATATAAATATGTGTAACAATATATCAATCAAAATATCAAGAGAAGGAATAAATATCAAATATAGTAATCGATGAAACACATGCCATAAAAATTAATAAACAGGATCCCATAGTGGTGGGAATACCATAGTATAGGTGCAGAAGATAAGTAAATAATGAAACCCCATGGAAAAACCTCTAGAGACTCCCAATTTCACTACCATCTCCACGCTCCTCAAGTCAACCATCTTCCTAGGGTGAGTATCCCTCTTCTATATCCCTATAAATTAATTTTTTATGCCATTATTGATGCCTCTATAGGGTGTGAGTAGAATAATCCATTTGGTGACCACAAATGCATCCTTATCAAGCATTCATAGGTATAAAAATTTATTAAATGATAATAAAAAATTCAAAATCAGGTATAAAAAACCACATACCGAGTACCCATGTTCTAATCCCCCATGAGCCCCGAATGTACCTTCTTAGGATCCATAATGGAAGGAATATGAAGATATTAATAGTAATCAAGAACTATCCACAAGGTTAGTAAAAATATTTCTTGGAATCATGTGAATATGTTGCTAGACATCAAATATGCATCAAGTGAGTCATATTCTCTACATCCACTAGGTGTTGAGTGATCATGCTACTCAACATCTATTAGGCCTTGAGTAAACATGTAATTAGTATCTATTAGAAATCGAGTGAATATCATGACATCCACAAGGCATCAGGGTATGATTACCTTGTACTCAATTCTATCATCTCTATTACTGCAAGACATGATCACTACCCTCTAAGGTATAATAATGTCATAATGGACCACCTTTTTCGACCGCAAAGACAAATACCTCTAGAGGCATGGTAACACACATTACATGGTAGATTATTCAAATAAAACCATTGAATATCATAATGTGAAAATAATATCAACTGAAAATACATGTGATTAATATCAAACATGACTATAAAAGCTACAAGATTTATCATAGATACAAGTATAATAAATGTGTTTCATGGCTTACAAAAACACCCACATATGATCATAATCAATCACAGTTATAAAAGAATGCCAATATAAGTATAAAACCAAGGAAATATGTGCATACAAGAGACCTAAATTGTTAGGAACTTCCTACCTAAATTTTTTTGATGATGAACTCTAGGGTTCATCATTGTTTAATGATCAAACCATGTTGCACACCCACAAAAAACTTTATCTCATTCCAAGGATGCCAATATTAGTTATTGGATCATCAAGAAGAAAGTTTATATAAAATATGGAAGGAGAATACATGTAATAGAGTGTGGTTCTAGATCCACATACCTTACAGAGTCTGTCAATAGAACCAATTATAATGTATGTTAAAGGAGGGGATTCCAATTCACTGGATTTGTTGTCGAACAAAAAACAGATCATGAATTTCTTATTTATTTAAGAAGAGAGCCTCAGGTATCCCACTTCTCCTCACACTAGGGTTTCTTCCCAGTGCCTCTTATCCCTCCAATTTTTCTTCACCCTCATGGTGAGTGGTTTCTCTCCAATGTTCATTTTGTTGTTGCTTCACAGGCTTCGATTGTTGTGACCTTTCTCTTTTTCCTAGAACCATTATGAACAACCCCCATAATGGTTTAACTTGATGTAACTCTGGTGATTTGGGAGTTTTGGTGGCATGCAGTGTGGTTCCTTTTTCCCTCTACGGTTCGTGCTCCCCCTTTCTTTATTGCAGTCTTTTTTGTGGTTCGTTTCCGTTATTTGTCTTTGATTTCAACTCAGCATGGTTTTTATTTTTTGGTTGTATGGAAAATGTTCTATGGCTTCCAATTTGGTGGTTGATTTTTGATTTGGTTCAATTTCTAATTGTCTGGTTACTGGACTTGTTTAGTGAGATTTATAGTTATGTGTTCAGTTTACATTCCTAGTGGGGGTGGGGGTTTGGTGGTCGTTCGCTTGGTGGTGGTTCCAAAATGTCGGCGTTGATGGTGTTTCAATGGCGGAAACTATGGATTTTTTCTAGAAGTTCTCACCTGCAATCTGAATCTCTTACTAGTGGTGTTATTGTGTGTTGGTGTGTTTTCATTTCCATGAAATTTTATGTTTGGTGATTGTTGTTCTAACATGGCGGCTGATGGATACTCGTTGATGGTTGATTGTTCGCGACGAGCTTGGATTTGGTTCAACGACGGATGTTTGACAGGGATGATGTAGTGATGCAACCTCAGGAAGGCAGCCTGATGCATTGACATCTTCCTTGATCTTGTACTATTGCTTGCATTTGAAATTTTAATTCTGCTTGAATGTGGCTGGCTGTACTTTTTTTTGAATTTTGAATCAGGTGTTTTGATATTTGTGAGGTTCTCACTCAACCAAAAAGCGATTCTTTGAAAATATAAAAATATGGATTTAGAGGGTTGAGAAAAGAAAATCCATCCATTCTTAACCAATCAATAGAATAGAGATTCATGATGAGATTCAAGAATAATAGTGTCTCAAGATGATCGATCTGTGGAAACATATATAGAAAAATCCATCATTAACAATTATTTTGATTAAGGTCAAAAGGGATATCATTGACATGTTGAAACCACCACCAATGATCTCACAATAATTGAAGAATCTATTTTTATATGAAATTGGAATTCATCAATTTGTCATCAACATACATGATTTATTAATCATCTCAAGAGAAAAGATGTAGATCTTTGAGAAACTCAAAGAATTGAGGGTTTTTATCATATACCACAATTATAGATCATCAACCCACATAGATAAGCAATAATCTAGCATTGTAAGAGGGGAAACTTTCAGATAAGTTTATAAGATTCTTTAAAATAAATATATTTTTAAATACATAGAAGAATTTATTGAAACAATCCTTAAATAGATGTTATTGTAGAATTTATATCATTAATTTCTTCCATAAATAGTCTGGACATAGGTTTTTGAAACCATGCACTAAACTTCCACCCATTAAATCATCACTTATTTTAACCAATTTTTAATCATTTAAACCTTTATTTTGGTTACTATATTTTACCATGATAACTTATTTTATGAATAAAAAATAAACTATAATAACTATTTTGATTATTTTAATTCAAAATATGAAAAAACAATAAGAAGATCCAATTTATATTGGGTGTAAAAATTAATATTAATATAAATATCCATAATGCAATAGAAATAGTTATTGGAAAAAATTAAGAATAAAATGAATTAACACCAACATCATGTATAGAATTGATACCCATGAAAATAATTGATTTATTATTATAAAAATAAGTGCTTTGTAACATTAAATGAAATCAAAAAAATATCATTATGAATACTAATTTAAATGATGTGAAAAAAAATACTTTTTTTATTTCAAAAAAAATATAAATTAAGTTCCAAAATGTCAAACATGGTCTTCCAAATTCAATATAATAATTTTAAATTCATTATTATACACATTAAATACATATTTTTTTATAAGAATTTTTTTTATAAATTTCCATTTTCATGTTCATAATATGTTGATTTTATAAAAGTTATAGTAATGGTATTTTTCACTATTCAAAAAAATCAACCATTTATGAAAGATGCTCAAAATTCACCCTATTATAATTTTTATTTCTTAAATACATAAATTAATTTGGTTTTATCATAACAAAATTCTATTATTTATAGTTTTTCTTTATGAATAGGGAGAACCATGATTTCCTTTCATCGGACCTCGATGTGCTTCTTCAGAGGGAAACTTCACATTGCACAAGCCATATCCATCTTCTAGCTTATTCGAAGGACCAATGAAAACCTTTGTCGAATTAATAACCAAGTAATATTTTTAAAACTCAAACTCTATCCAAACATGATTTCTGGGTTCTCAAAATTGAAACATATTTACAAATAATTATTTATGAATGTATTTATATATATATATATATATATATATTATAACATCACTTATATATAAGCATAACCTAAAACTTATGAAACCTTTTTCATGATCAAATATATGTATTATAATTAAAATTATATATTTTAAAATATTATGTTTTAATTACAAACCTATATTTTATATTTTATACCATAAGTAATATTTTCTCAAAATTATTTTTAATACATTATATATTAGTACTTTAAATTTAATTTTTATCACTTTTATAATTTGAATCAAATTGAATTTATTAAAATTTAGAATCAGTGGGTCCAAATTATCTTATAAGTACCACTATATTTTTAGGCATAAATATTATGCTACCTTAGATAAAAACTAGTTATAGTGGTAAAAGATTAAATGGAAAAGGTAACAATTCATGGGGTAAAGGAGTTGAAACATGTTTTAAAAATGTTTCTAATTAAGTGTTTGAGGTTTGGTTTGATCGCATATCTTATCGTACAAAATATTTCTCATTTTTATAGCCACTTTCCTTGATATTGACTTCCTATTATTTAAAATTTTTGGGTATTTATAAAAATGTCATTCCTTTTTTACTTATAAAAGGGGCACTCATATCCACATTCCACCTCGCACCAAAACCTCATAAGTTTGGACCAAAGTCTACCCAAACCTCACCTAAACACTCCTATCCACCTTAAGGGGTTCTTATCTTATCATAAGGCTATCCCTTAATGGTTTAATCCCCTTCGCAAAGGAGATAATCCAAGTAGTAAGGTATAGATTTCTAACCTCTCCTCCCTCTTTCCTATTTCTTTATGTTATTTTATTCTTCCTAAAATTTATTTCCACAATTTTGTAATTATAAAATAAATATAATTATTATACTAATATGTTATTATAATTATGGAACAATCATTAATCACCCTACCATTTTCTATTAAGAAAAAAAAGTGTATTGTGTGTTGTGCAGATTACTGCCTCCACGATGCAACATGATTTGTTTTCCATCACCACCTTACAAGGATTATCCTAATATAAAATTTAATATATAATTATGATATTTATAAAATATTTTATATTTTTAAATGATAAAAAATATTATTACTTTTCCCCGTTCTATGTAAAATTATATTATTATCCATGCATATGTGTGGACTAACGCCTCCATGGAACGATTGATTTCCATTTTTCATTTTATCACTGTTGTACATGGATGGTCATGAGGATGGTTTTAAATGATAAATATGATGTTTAAGATATGAAAAAGTTTTTGTTAATACCAATTTAATAACCTATTAATTATATGAATTATAACCAATCGTTATAAAATTAACCATCTTAAACAAGCAAACTAAGAAGAATAAAAAAATATTCATATTATGTAAAATTTTCATACCCATTAATTCTTCTAATTTATTAAAATTTTGATATATCATGATAATTAACACTAAATATGGTCATTATTATTATTTTATAATGATTTTTCAACTAAATCACCTCATAATCATCCATTAATCATGGTATGTTCATGATTGGGTCAGTTTTAACACCTACTTGAACAACACTGCAAAATTATATCATGGATGACTATGAAAACATAATTAATGGTATAATATTATATAAATATTTAAATAATTATTATTTTTTTGTTTTTTTAATAGATACATAAATATTTAACTCAATAATTAAGAAAACACCTTTTGTTGGTTAAGAAAATTACTGAAGTGTTCTTATTGTTGATTTCATCTTCAAGGATAAAGAATGAAACTCTCATCAAAGAAAATTAATAATTAATTAATAACTGTAATTATTCTATTTTAGTAATTTTAATTAACTTTTAATGATGTAATTGGGGTTAAAAATTAATACCAACACTTCTCATATAAAACTAATACAAATGGTCAAAACTATAAACACCTGATGTGAGAAAATAGGTAAAAACTAACTAATATACATGTTGATAATTATTATAAATGAAAATTATAAGTAGTTTTAGGTATGAATATGGTTCTAAAATGATTTATTAAGATATTTATGTTTTTTATATAGGATATTAAATCACTTATGTGGAAATCAAGAGTAAAGGTAAGGGTTTCTTTAACTCATTTTCAACTCCATGGGACATATGTGATATTGTATTCCATAACTTCTTCTATATAGTGAATTCACTATCCATTTGCTTTAAAATATGAAAATATCATTCATTTCATGAGATTATAATGTTCATTTCATAATCTTCCTCCCAAACTCATTTGATTCTGACATAACCAACCTCATAAGAGTTACAAAAACTCAATTTCTAATTCATTATGTCATAATATTTCTTACTTGAATATAATCTTAAAGTATTAATTGATCCTACAATTACACTATTTTATATAGAATTTTATTTTTTTCTATGTTGAAATTACTTCTCATCATAAATAACCAATTCATTGAAAAAAAAATTCCAAATAATAGTTTAACTTTGGTAAGAATAACTCACATTTTTACCAATGCGTTATTTCTTCCATGTTTGTACTGTAGCAATTATTGTATTATGTATTGTTTGGTACTTTAGCAGCCCAAACTATTCACCTTGGGTGACCGGTTTGGGCTTAGAGTCCTTAAGGCCTTTGGGACACCCAGGCCTTTGGGTCAGTAAGGCTTTTGGGCCACCTTTAAGGCCTTCAGGCAACCTCAAGGCCTTCAGGCCACCTGATGTGCAGATGCCTAGATAGATTATATAAGGAACCAGCTCCATAAGAGGATTCAAGAGCAGGGATCATTCACCTGAGTAGGGCTAATGGATTTGGAAGAATGAGAGGGTATGACATTGCCATCGGTATCGGGCTTGTTCATCTCTATATAGGACAGCTAGCCGAACAATCATGAAAAGGTGAAGAAATGATCACGATGTAAATGTTGGGGAGGGGAATTTTCAAGTAGTCATAGTATGTATGATTTCTTTAAGACCTATGGGTCCTATAATGTCTCCAAGGCTATGGGAAATGTAATGTTAGGGTTCCCATTCAACCCTTAAAAGGTGGGTTATAAAAAAAATAAAGGCCTTTGGGCCATTCAAGCGTTATTTCTTTTATGTCCATATTTTACTTCCTACCAATGTTCTAAAATATTTTGGAAAGTTAATATGGATTATTTTTTGTGATTATTATAATTATCTTTACCACTTTTTAAAATAAAAAATTAATACTCTTTTTATGATTTGTTTTTTCAAAAAAAATTATTTCAATAGATATATATTTTTAAAAAAATTCCATCCGTTAAAAATAAAAAAAAAATTATATTCCACTCCACATTTTTTTTATAACCTTCATGTCTTTTAAAGGATATTTTATTTGTAACTATTTAAAAAAAATTCTATAAATTCTTTTATTTCCCTTCTTAAAAATGTTTTGAAAGTA
The DNA here is from genome assembly GCA_963277665.1 of Viscum album. Lineage (NCBI taxonomy): Eukaryota > Viridiplantae > Streptophyta > Magnoliopsida > Santalales > Viscaceae > Viscum > Viscum album. Next base: position 1,107,223,905 of record OY728126.1, read on the forward strand.
ATTTCACTTCATTTTTTATAACAATGTCTAAAAGGGTTTTGGGTTTTTTTAATTTCACTTCTATTTTTCCTCCAAGGTTTATATATCATGAAGTAAAGTTTTTATCGTCCTTTTTATTCTATTATCATATGATTACTTTTGGAACTAACTTTTCATTAACATTTTGAACTCACTTTTCCTGAATTCTATGAACATTTTGGATTGTTCTTCATTTGATCCACAAAAATATTATGTCATTAACATAAATCAACACCATAATCCTTTGATTAATTTTATTTTTGAAATAAATATTGTAATCAACTCCACCATTCTGAAAAATGAGCTTCTTCAAATACTGATCAAGTCTGGAATATCATGCTCTCGGTGCCTACTTTAATCCATAAAACACCTTCTTCAACCAACAAAATTTTTTCTCATATTCATGGACAAGAAAACCATTTGTTTGTTTGATGTACACTTATTATTCTAGAACACCATTCAAAAATATTGACTTAATGTTCATCTAGAAAAATTTTAATTTCCTTTGCATTGTTATAGCCAAGAATAGGTGAATAGTCTTGAGCCTTGCAATAGGTGAAAATGTATCATCAACATTGATTCCCTTGAACTGGGAGTATCCCTTAAAAACTAGTTATTATTTTTTTCGAATTACCAATATATCTTCATTTAGTTTGTTATGGAAGGTCCATTTGGTCCTGATGACATTCTTATCAGCCGGTCTCAAAACAATATCTCATGTCTTTTTCTTCTCAATTTGTCCAAAATCTTCATTGATAACTTGAACCCAGTTATCATCTCCAAATGATTCTTCAAAAAATTTAGGCTCTACCTAAGATAGGAAGGATTCCTGGTGTAAAGACTTAATTCTTCATGTTTTAACTAGCACTACCTGATCACCAATGATGTTTTTCCAATCAATTTTGGATAGACTCTTCGAATTCTGTGTATATATAGATTTTAATTCCTCCTAATCATCATCAGTATATTCTTCTGAATCATCATTATATACTTCTACTCCCCCTGAGTTTCTTACCTCCTCAACATTATCATTAGGGAACTATTCATCATGTTGTTTAAGATTCTATTCACTATCTACTATAATGAAATCATTTATTTCAACCACTTTTCTCAACCTCTTTTTGAAGAATTTATCTGATTTTCTTTTTCTTGAGTAGCCAAGGAATATCCCATCATCTCCATGAGACTCAAAAAAATCATTTCTCCTTATTGAGAATGAAATTCTTAATTACAAATATTTTAAAGTATTTCAATGTTGGATTACTTATATATCACATCTTGTATGGAGTCTTTTATTCTTTCATACACAAAAAAAACCCTATTAGATATATAGACTGATTTCAAGATTTCTTCCTTCTAGAATTTCACTGGTAGGTCCTTTTCGATAAGAATTTTTTTGTTAATGTTGTTTATAATCCAATTTATCCTCTCAACCACTCCATTTTGTTGAGGAGTTATCACTACTTAAACTTGGTTCATTATCATATGTTTCTTTAGATAATCTTCCACTTGGTTATTTTTAAATTCCATACCATTATGAGTTAAAAACTTCATAATCTTCCATCCAAACATCCTTTCACCTTCCCTCCAATAATGTTTTATGAAACTAAACATGTCATACTTGTTGGGAATGACAAATATACATGCCATAGTGATGAAATCATTAATGAAAATAACATAATACCTATTCTCATCAATAGATCTTAGTGCGATAGGTCAACACACATCTGCATACACAAATTCAAGAACTCTAGTTGAATTTAGTTATATTTCCTTGCATGACTTTATGATAATCATCACTTGTTGAAAAGCATCGCATGTATGAGTATGATCACATGATAGCTTGGGAAGATATCAAGTTGCATCAATTGACCAGATAATCTAGAGAGGGCTGACATATATGGCCAAGCCATTTAGTTCATAACCTGTTTTCTTCATCTCTAGATAAAAATCTCATATCTTCTTCTCCACTCACAAGGTAGAGATTCCTCTTCATGTGCTTTCCCTATAAAACAACTATACTATGTTTTCCCTTTATAATACAAAAAATCTTGGTAAAGCTTATAGAAAGATCCGAATCAAAAAATTGAGTAACACTTAGCAAGTTGTGAATGATACCTTCGACAACCAAGAAATCATCACATCTCATATATTTACCCCAAATTTGGATTTTACCAATCCAATAATCTTCAGGACTTTATCATTTCTAAATTTGACAACACCTTCCTTATCATATTTGATTCCTGTAACAAGATCTTTATTTCTTATTATATGGGATGTGATTCAAATATTAAGTATCTATACACCAACATGATCTCATTATTTAAGGGCACTCTCTACACCCACTACCTACTCAACTCTTTTATTTTTGATCCACGTCATTAACTTCATACATTTTATGAAATTATATTTTGTATCTTACTCAGAGTATGATGGACTGGCTACATATTGTAGATCTTCAAATCATTTTTGTGTTTTCAACTCATTTTATGATTATTTTATTATTGCTTATGATTGCTTTGGGTATGCTTCAGCACATTCCTATGCATTTTTTTTGAGCAATATCTAACCATGTGTTTGAATCTTACACACTAGAAACAGTGTCCATCAAAACCATTCTTGGCATATTAAACTCTATGTGGACATCTTTTTTCTCTTGTTACCTTAGTTACCTTTTGTCTATGAAATATACATTTTGGGAATGTCCCATATTTCCATAGTAATAAAAATTAATATGAGGTAAATTCCAGTGAGTCGTTATTATAGGAATGGTTATTCCTTAGCTTCTCTGAACCTTATGATTCTTATTTTTACCCAAATCAGTTTTCAACCTTAGAGTGGGTGCTTACAGTTTGACATCAATCATAATACCTTTGTATTTGTGATCAAGCCCCACACTAGCCTTGTTATTTGGATATAACTTTTGTTTCTATTTTTTTAGACCACTATACTCTACTTCCTTATTTACTATTTCCTGGGTGATATACTTTCCCTGTAGCTGACCCCATTTAATTGGAGTTGATACTTGTCTATTGTTGTAATTTATTTTTCATTATTATGCTTTAATAGTAATGAAATAAAATTAAATACAAATGAAAAATAAATTAATTAGATAATATTATGAATTTTAGATAATTTAAAAAAACATTGTTAATATTTTTGTATTAACAGGTTAAAATTCATGAAACCTGGGATGTGAACTCATCACAGTCATCATCATTTTACCATAATGATGTAGTTTCAATCGTCTTAGGGATGGATCATCTTGGTCATTTATGTGGGATGGATTCTAGGCCTACTCCATCGGCTGTTTTTGGTAGATAATTGTCATCATTTTCTACTACACCTAGTGGGGTTTCAAGTAGTGTTTCTGATAGGGAAGTACAAATGGAAATTTCAAGGAAAAAAGAAAAAGTGAAAGAATAAGACTTATAGGAAAACACAGGATCAGTGGTGTTCAACAATGTAAAATTCCTCATCTTCTATATTTAATATCATAATGGGCATAATACCTAGGGAAATTAGCAGTCTTATATATCATCCTATAGAGGTAAATTATAAACTCAATTCATGAAATGTATAAATGAATATTTGTTTTCTTGTTATGATAATATTGTATATTTTTGGGATTTCTTCTGTGAGGGGATTTTGGGGTAATGCGATATGAGTGTTCTCTTTGAATTTCATGGTTTCTAATTGATGTAAAATCTTAAAACAACTATCATTGAATTATTTATGATGTGTATGAGAAGACAACATGTCTATCTAACAAATTGTGTGCTCAGAATGTCTCAATAAGAAGTTTTAAAAGATATCAATGTCTTTAAAAATATGCATCAGAGGGTCAAAACCAAGAAAAAGGCATTAGAGGGGTGTTAAATCATAGGACATTGACTATATATTTATTTTTGAAATATAGGAACTGATTCCACATCAATACGATTTGTAGATTTCTCGAGATGATAATAAATGAATTTTTAGTGTTTTAAAACACTAACACATGCATGTAACAGAAAAAGGCATATAAAATGACATCATATTAATTTTAAATCTTTAGAAAACTATCATTGATTTTTTTAGCATGTCTGAGTAGACAACATATCTATCTGAGATGTTGTGTGCTTGGAATGACTCAATACACAGTTTTAAAAGATATCAATGTCTTTAAAAACATACCTTAGGAGTTAAAAACCAATAAAATGATGTTATATTACCTTAAAATCATAGTACAATGACCATAGATAGATTTTATAAATATATGAATCAACATCACATCAATTAAACTTATGGTTTTCCTAGGATTACAATAAACTCGTTTTTAGTGTTTTAAAATACTAAAACCTAAATATAACGGTAAAAACATAGAAAACGACCTCATATTGATGTGAAATATTAAAGAAACTATTTTTTAATTATATTTAATGTGTATTATCTGTAATCACGTCCATCCAATGTGTGATGTGCTCGAAATGACTCAATAAGATGTTTCAAAATCTATCAAAGTCTTTAAAAACATTACTTATGAGGTCAAAACCATAAAAATGAGTGTCTTGAAATCATAGTGAAATAACTATATGTTGTTTTTTGAAATATAATAATAGACGGAATATCAATCTGATTTTTGGTTTTCTTGAGATTATGATAAATACATTTTTAGTTTTTTTAAACACTAAAATGTTTGTATAATGTTCAAAACTATAAAAAACAACCTCATATTGATGTGAAATCATGAGGAAACTATTGTTGTGTTATCTTTTATATGAATTAGTAGATGAAACATCCATCTACTAGGTGGTGTGCTCATAATGTCTTGGTAAGAAGTTTTCTGGATATCAAAGTCTTTAAAAACTTTCATCAAATGGTCAAAACCAAGAAAATGATGTCAAAGGTCCATGAAATCATATAAAAATGTCTATAGATTTATTTTTTAAAAATTAAGAACTGAAACTACATCAATTCGAGTTACGGTTTTCTCGAGATGATAATAAATTCATTTTTAGTGTTTTAAAACACTAAAATGTGTGTTTAATATCCAAAAGCATGGGAAATGAACTCATATTGATGTGAAATAATATGAAAACTATCATTGAATTATTTTTGACATGTATGAGTAGAAATAACATCTATCTAACATGTAGTGTGCTCAGAATGACTTGATAAGCAGTTTTAAAATATTTTTGAGTATTTAAAAATGTGTATTAGGAGATTAAAACCAAGGAACTAACCTCAAAATGACTTGAAATAATAAGATAGTGACAATAGATTGTTTTTTGAAATGTAGGACTGATAGCATATTAGTATGAGCTGCAGTTTGCTCAGGATGATAATAAAACACATTTCTAGTGTTTAAAAAAACTAAAGCGTGCATCTAACGGTCAAAAGTAAAGGACTTAAAATTGACATGAAATCATTAGGAAACTTTTATTGAGTTATTTTTGATGTGTATGAGTAGACTGCATGTCTATCTAATGGGTAGTCTGCTCGGAATGACTTAATAAGTAGTTTTAAAAGATATCAAAGTCTTTGAAAATGTGTGTTAGGGGTTCAAAACCAAGAAAACAACATTGAAGGGCCATTAAATCATAGGACAATGACCATATATTTATTTTTGAAATGTAAGAACCAACACCACATTAATCTAAGTTATGGTTTACCCAATATGATAATAAACACATTTTTAGTATTTTAAAACACTAAAACATGTGTATAATGGTCAAAATCATAGAAAATGACCTCAGATTGATGTTAAATATTAGAAAACTATATTTTAATTATTTATGACATGTATGAGTAGACAGTACATCCATCTGATGTGCGGTGTGCTCAAAATGACTTAATAAGTAGTTTTAAAAGATATCAAAATCTTTGCAAATGTGTCATATGAGGTCAAAACCAATAAATGATCTTAGGGTACCTAAAATCATAGGACAAATATCATAGATTTTTAAAAAAAATTAGGAACTGATGGGATATTGATTCAAATTGTGGTTTTATCGGGATGATAATAAAGACATTTTTAGTGTTTTAAAATACTAAAACGTGCATGTGTTGGTCAAAACCATAGAAAAAAACCTCATATTGATGTGAAATCATGCGTAAAATGTTTGTAAGTTATTTTTTATGTTTATGAGTAGAATAGACATCCATCTAGTGGTAAGTGTTCTCAGAATGAATCAATAATAAGTTTTAAAAGATATCAATGTATTTAAAAACATGCGTCATGGGGTCAAAACCAATAAAATAACATCAGATGGCCTTAAAATCATAGTATAATAATAATAGATTAATTTCTGAAATATAAGAACTTACACCATGTCAATCCGATATGTAATTTCCCAGGATGATAATAACTGTATTTTTTGTGTTTTAAAACACTAAAATGTGTGTGAAACAGTAAAAATCAAATTAAATGACTACAGATTGAAGTGAAATCTTAGGAAAACCACCATAGAATGATTTTTTAAATATAGGAACTGATGCCATAAAATTTGGTTATTGAATAATTTCAAGAACACCGCACATCAGTTTAAAAATTGATTAGATTGTTATATATTTATCCATTTTTAGTTCTAAGTGTTGAATCATAACTTTAATAAAAAAATTTAAGTTTTTAAAGTTTTATGCATGATATATTATTTGTTTTATATTAAAATTTCATCTTCTTGATTAATGAAATAACAAATTTTATGTGAAAAATTACAAAATATATTCTATGTCTATTTTGTTTCATATTTCTGTTCTTAAATGTTATGGTTTGTATTGTAGGTGATAGATGTTGGTAGTAATTAAGAGTTTGGTCATTCTGATCTAAGAAACTCTTCAGAAAGTATCCATGATGGATCATAGTTTTTGTTGTATGGTTAAATATTATCAATAATTCTACTTAATTCTTATTTATTATGTTCAATTCTAATTCCTATCTTTTTTTATTCCAGTTGATGACATGATGTGATCAGTTTTGCATATGATGACTCAAGATATGGAGGTAATTAGATGCAGTGGAGGTGTTGTAATGGACATATTAGTCATTTTTTGATGGTGGATGTTGGACATATTTTATCAGTATGTGTGTGTGTGTGTGTGTGATTACTGAGCTTATGGTTAACTGATGGTTTTGTTTTTATAACTATGGATGTATATATGACTGATGGTAGTGTATATATAATTGTGGATGTATGACTAAGTTTATTGTGTATTTATGGTTGAGTTTATTGTATGATTGAATTTGTTGTATGCATATTTTTTTTAAAAATGTTTTTAAAATAATAATATTTTATTTAATATGTTTAGCAGCAGTTTCAGATAACCGATACTAAAAGATTTAGCAGTGGTTTATTTAGTATTTTTCTTATGAAAATTAAACCACCACTATATCAATTAGAGGTGGTTATTTAATTTTCCACTAATTTATTTTCTTTAAAAAAAACATTGTCAATTGAAGAAAAAACTACCGCTAAGTACATAAATACAACATTTATAAAAAAATTCGCTAAACCAAAGAAAACTTCCATTAATTTACTATCGATCGTGAAATATGTCGTTGTTTTCCCAACTACTGCTACACTAATTAGTGGTGGTTTAAACCTCTTCCATTAGTAAAAATAACCACCACTAATTGCTTGTTTTTTATAGGGAAATTCTTATATAGTTTTGTGTATTATTAGTTACAGGCTTTGTAAAACATGCTTCATGGGCACTGGTACAAGAATACACCATATTCACATTAATGATGGGTTTTTGGGGTAACTGGGGAAATCATACTGATTATTCTTCTAACCCTAACATGTATATACAATGTGGATGGACCTATAAACCCACATATATATATTATTATTGTCATTATGTAGGTTCAAGTGTTATTTAATGGATAGATTTTAGTGCTCAAGGAAATATTTTATATATTAATGACAAGTTATCTATATTATTGGAAAAATATTCCCAAGTTTTGTGTACTCATTCCTTATAGTTATACCTCTTTTGTACATGTAGATTTCATTTAACGTTATTTATGTAGAATGGAAGACTCCCTTTCTTAGTAGTGATGGTCAATAGTTGGTAAGGTGAGACCCTTAGAGGTCAGTATGGTGGGTGGCTAATCATGTCTTGTTTATTTTAAGATTTTTGAGTTCTTGTAAGGGTCTTGGTAGAGAAACTCATGTTTTTTATATTTGTTCTATTGGCTATTTAGGTCATTATATTATTTTTTTAATATATGTATTGGTTTTACTAACTTAGACGGTATCATTTGTATATATTATACTTGATCATGGGCCCATTTTTTGTACTCATCTTTTTGTTCCATTTTTATATGAATCGATACACATCATATAGTGTCATGTTTTTTTAATTTTACCATAAATATGTGAAATCCTATGTGATGAATTCTTCATTTTTCAATAGGTGTTTTGGGGCACATGAGCCTCAGCCCAGTTGGTGAGGAACCCTTGATGCATCCACAAGACCCAAGTTCAAAACCAGGCAGAGGCATATTTCCAGGTTTCTGTAGCAATACTGTAGTAGGTACTATAGCAGACATTTTGTAGCAGTACTGTAGCAGATTGTACACTATGCGGGATTGTAGCAGAACTGTACACTGTACTGGTACTGTAGCAGTATTGTACACTTGGGTAATGTAGCAAGTACTGTTTGGTACTGTAGCAGCTGGAACTATTCACCTTGGGCCACCAGTTTGGGCTTGGAGTCCTTAAGGATTTCGGGCCACCCTGGCCTTCAGGTCAGTAGGGCTTTCGGGCCACCTTTAAGGCCTTTGGGCCACCTCAAGGCCTTCGGACCACATGCAGTTGCCCCAGACACACTACAAAAAAGGTGCAGCTCCAGAAGAGGATTCAGAGTAGGTGCACTCATCAGAGTAGAGGCAAATGGATTTTTCTAAATGAGAGGGTATGACTATGCCATCGGGACCAGCCTGTGCTTGCATGAGAAGCCTAGCCAGACGGTCTTGCGAAGGTGGAGAGCTACTATCATGATGCAGATGCTGGGGAGGGGTAGTTCCTTGTAGATAGTCTGGTTGAATTCCCTAAGACCTTTGGGTAATGTAATCTCCTAAGACTATGGGCCATGTAATATCTGAGCCTACCAGCCTTGTAAAGGTCCCCCCTCATCCCTTGAAAGGGGGGTTATCAAAAATCAATAAAAAATGAAAGCCTTCGATCCATTCGGGGGTAATAGGTGTTTTGGGATAGCCTAACATATTGATACATCTTGCTAAAATTTAATTATATCTTGAAAGCATGTGGTTTGATTGATTGATAGGGAAATCATTAGCTTAATGATTATATATTTACCCTTGGTGATTATCTTTAGACACTGGAAATTTTGGAGATCATTCTTGAAGCAATATAGAAATATGACATGTGAAACTCAGTCAAATCATGAGGGTATCATTACATAAATGATAAAGGTAAAAGGTTGGTTGAATAATCATTTTTCAATTTCTATCCACTACCTCCTTTTAAGTAGTAGATAAATTAGAATGGGAATAGGTTACAGTCCACAATCCTCTATAAGTTCATGTCATTGTGTGTGTGCGCGTGCACGCATGCTTGTGTGTGTTTGATAATGTTATGATTTGGTAATCTATATTAAAAATAACCCCATTTTCATTGATTAAATATTTTAATAAATTAAAAAAAACTAAAAAAATCATACATAAACCTATTCCAAATTAGGATTTCATATTATTTAAGTATTTCATATTTAATTAAATATTTAATCTAGATAAATTAAACCAACACTTGATTTAAGAATGTTCCAAATTAGTTGATAAATAATATACATTTACAAATCTCGTTGTGTGACTCTTATAACTTTTAAGAGCTGTATGATGAATCACTGCTCTCAGCACTCCACAGAAGCCCTAGGCGGCGATGGACGCCACCCCGGTCCTTCCCCGTCCAAGGGGGAGGGTCTTCCTTCATCTTCATCTAGGGATCGGCCTCCTCCCTTCCTCCCGTTCTAAAATCCCAATTTCCTCCCTCTCCCTGTAATCGACCTCTTCCCTAAAGTCCCTGATTTGTTCGATGGATATCCTCACCTCGTGCTATCGACCTCAGAGTTCACGACTGCTTCTTATCTCCTAAACCTGGCCTTGGTGGCTTGTTTCATCTCTTACCATCCTTCGGTTGATGCCTTTGATCGATTTGTGTTTGGATCTTAGGGATTATAGGAGTGGGAGACTGTTGTCCTTCTCGACAGGTGGCATATTATGGTCCGGTTTTCATCGCTCAATGATTTGTAAGGGCAATGGGAAGGAGGATCCTAGTTTTCCAGATTCCTTCAAGGCCATTTGCAGTAAATCTCCTAATGATTCAATCCCACTATCTCCAATTGTGGACTTTCCAGGGCAGAATGGCTCAACTTATTTAAGGAGAAGTTTTTCTGGTCAGTGTGTTACCAGCTCATTACATCTCCAGAACAACTTCTCGCTACTTAATGAAAACAAAAAGGAGAATGTTGACCATGAAGGTTGGGTCAAGGTCTCTTGAGGAGAAGGATCCAAGCGATGTGGAAATTGACTCCCAACCTATGACGGATTATGAACAAGATCCAAACACAAACAGAAGTATTGGGTTCGATTTGAGAAATGGTAAGAAATGCAAATTTCTTTCTAGAAACTTCCTGGCCATCAAGGGGAAGAAAAAAATTCCCCGAAAAGACTACTCCAACTTATCTAAAACCATGGTTACTAGATCCTCGGGTAAAGAAAATAAATATGGAGAAGAGCATCGACTAGGTGAATCAACACTTGAAGAATATGGTACCTAGTACCATGGTAAGTTTGTAAAGCAAGTTTCCAATCAATAAGTCTGAAAAATAACAAAGTGGTAGGAGTATGGATACGGAACCTTTGGTGGAATCTCAACCTGCCAGTGATTTCTCCTCAGAACCCAAGCTGGCCTCAAAAGGCGGAGTTATGAAGGGTGCAGATAAGGCGGAAGCAGAAAGTCCAATAGTCCAAGATCTTATCCTTCCCTCAAAAGAAGAGATGTTGGAGGAGTCCTTATTGATCAACATCTCAAAGGAGGAAATCCATAGAATGTTTGGAAGACCGCTACAAGTTGACCTTACTAAAGAACAGGCTAATTGGATTGATAAACATAATCGGATTTTGATTTGTGGCTTCAATGAAGGGAAAATGAGCTTGGAGGAACACGTGCATACCTAGGCCAAGATGACCTTCCATTTCTAAGAGCTCATCAAAGATAATTCAGGCTTGGAGGAAACATCCATGGTAGCTTTATCGGGTAAATCACTCAAATTATCTTAATTTTGTTTGGAATGAATTGGTTATCTTGATTGAGGTTTGATGTTGTGTATCCATGACCTTTTGGTTTCCCACTTTTCCTTAAAAATGCTTTTTGAAATAAAAATACTTACTAGTAGTAGTATCAATTATGATTCCCATTCATAATTATCAAGTAACCAAATAAATGGATTGACATTATCAAATCACTGATGTGTTTGTATGGAAATGTTCCTTATATCCAAGACATTGGGTGTGGATGTGATATGTTGATGATGTTAATCTTGTACGAATTATCTCAAGTATTTATCAATTTTTTAATTAGATTTATGAAATATATCAATGCACCTCATGTATTACTCAATGTAGACCATGCGCTTTATGGGACTCACACAATCAATATTTATGATGTTAGTACCTTTCATACAAGCGGACTTATCCTATTTTGACCTAGGAAATACTTTTCCCATGATTGTTGAATAGGGCTGGCCTGATATCTATTTAGTGTACTCTAAGGGGCCATTCTCATTATATATCTTATGCCAATTTGAATATGGGCATAGTTGAATGATAAATAGAAAATATTGATTAATTTTTATTAAGATTGTATTGTACGTTTCTTAATCTATGATCGGAAGATTTAATAGATACTTTTATACATTATCTCAATAGGATTGCATGCATGAAAATTTTCTCCAACACTTACATAATGTGTGCTAGAATGCAATACAACTCATTGGTGTGCATGCATTTAATCATACATGAATCACATATTGGCTTGATAACTTTAACATGGATGCATGAGTATTTTTTAGCCAATTGGATGATCAAATGTTTCATGATTTTGTAGGCCGTGAGGGATCATACTCGGTATACTCAGGATGTCATGTACATATGTTTTCATTTGACATTTAACAATCATTTGGAGAGGAAAGTGTGTAACATATTAAATTAACATTTCAAATTATCTATATATTATATTTATATTATTAGTGATTATTTTGTCAATATATTTAGAATGAAACTAAAAAAAATTCTACAAACTATGTTATGTATAGTTAGATGTACATGGAGGCGTCGTCTAAGTATATGAGAGTGGAGAAACCATAAAGAGATGTAGTTTCTATATATCATTTTTTATAATTTATAGTTTTTTAAAAAAATGATAAAACATATATATTTTATTAATTTTAATTTTTTGGACATATAGGATTCAAAATTTTCTCGTATGTGGGAGAGTTTGGCCAACAAGTCACATAATCCTATTAAGAGTGAAAAATCATCTTTAAACTCCATATTTTATGAGGGGTGGCTCTGTGTGACAAGGGTGAGGAAGGGGTGGGTCATTACATCACCACGCATGGGATGCCATCTAGATTTTGTAGGAGATCCTTTGCATGATCATCATCTATTGTGAGACCTTCTCATTCTGGTTATTTAATCAATCTCAAGCAGAGACATAGGTCAACTAAGTAGTTGATGCAGTCTCAATAGAAGAATATAGTGTGTATGTAGATAGATCAACACTCACAAATGGATCAGGTGATGTTGTATGCTTGAGAATTAGTAGAAGAGCTTCTCTATCCCCATTCCTAGTATAATCCAAACTAGGACGATCCTCTTATGCATGATCCTCTAGGGTGACAATCATAATGTAATATGTTTATTGTGTATCTTTGTATTTTAATAAAAAAAATATTTTAAATCTTTTTTAAATGTTTTTGAAAATTTGAAATGTTAATATTTAATTTTTTTCAGTGATGGATATGTCCATCACTAATAAATATTTTATAATCTTGTTTGATGTTGCATCCTTCATAGATAAATTTAAAAAGGATATTTGAATAGGGTTTTGAGAAACAAATTATTTCATCAGATATAGTAACTTTTTTTATGATTGTGAGAACCTATCATAGTAAAAGTGTCTAGTTATAGAAATCCATGATGATATATATGTCATCACCATAAATATTTATTATCCACAATCATTCACCAATGACTTTTTATAATGGAAAGTTTTTACAAAGGAAAATTGGTGGTTCATGGCATCCAAATTAATTATACAACGTTGGGAAACAATAAAAAATCATTAATTTTGATGTGATACATTGCGAAGGATGGTTTACATTGTATATCTGTCACAAAAAATAAAATATAATGAAATATGAATTTTTTGAAAAATATTGAACTTCATGGAAAATATAGTTTCATGTTTTAATGGCTTTATCACATAGGGTGGGCATACATATAAAGGTAAAAGGCTTGAATTTACACGTGAATATTTCTAATGTAATCTTGTTAATTCATTATTGATATAAAAACACATTTTCACGAGTAGGGTTAATGAAATATAATGAGATAAACATACTAATTCTTGGACCACCATAATTTCTTGAATTGGAAAAAGCCCAATATTGACCATGAGAATGATATTGACACATTGAAAATATATTTTACAGCTTGGATTATCAGGATTTGAATGATTTGAAGAGAAATGGTGCACTTGTGGTGGTGATTTGTTTGATTGGTATCAAAAGAATTTTAATTTTTAATTAACTATTTATAAAAAATAATGTTTTAAAAGCCTATTTTAAAATTAATATATAATAAAATAACAAATGAAATTGTTCATGTTGAGTCAAGTTGGTATGATCCAAATCTTATGCTTAACATTGTCTTGACTAGAGTTTGACCTACCCACTAAATAATTAGTCACCTAGTTCATTATGGAAGGTGTGATTTTACAGCACTATACATTATCATGGTTCCACTGTTTTGAGTATTGTTTTTCTTGTAAGGAAAACATGATTGTAAGAGTATATTAGTTTCAATATTTTTTTTGTTCTTATTCTTTTATTTTTAGGTGTCATTTTACAAGACTAGGAATTATCATGGTGTGGCTATTTAGAACATTGTTTTTCTTGTAAGTAAAACTTGATTATTAAGATTATTTTAATTTGAAGAATTTGTGGTTCTTTTTTTAAAATTAAATCTCTTCCAATTTAACAGTGTTGGAAATGAAAACTAAAACACCTTTCCCATGTGTTGTGTCTTCCCTATGTTGCTCGCCTTCTCCCCATACATCCATTCCAATTCCTTATATAGTATTTAATGTCTTGTTGTTTGCATTTTATTTTCTACAGTTAATGCTATGCGTTTTTTGTGTATTTTTAGATTTTTTTGAAAAGTCTATAAATAGGGTGCAAATGTAGTCTGTTAAAATATGTGAAATGCAAGCTTGAAAGCATTGTTGTGTTATTTTCCATTTTTCCTTCCTCGCGTTTAATGGATTGTAAAGCCAAAAAATTGGTATTAGAGGTCGGTACCAAGGCATCTGATTAGCCACTAAATGAGGCTAATATTCATTGTTAATATATATAATATTCATGTTATTTATTATTTATACACACCATTTTAGTGCATTTTACACTTTGAACATCATTTCACATTATGATTGTAATTCCTTCTTAAAATGCACTATTATGTGGTACATTTTTTAACATCATTTAAAGTACCCAATGATTCATCTGATTTTAAGGAATGTAATTATCCATATTTTAATTTGATAATTTGGGAAATTGATATAAACTTTAATATGAACATGTTTCATTCAGGGATCAATGAAGAATTCATGGAAGAATATGGGGATATTATGTGATGAAAGGAAACAATTCTGGAGAAGTCAGATTGGACATCAGCCCACTAATGAGAATGTGGGGCCCAACATACAGGCCCAATAAATCCCAAATTTCGTGGGATGCTATTGGACATGTATAGGAACAAATCATTATTCAAGAGCCAGTACTAATTCGGCCTCCATGGTGGTCATTAAGGTGGACCAATTTGGAGATAAAATTATGGGCCAGATTCTGCGGCCCAGCAAAAATCCTACCAATATAATCATATCTCGTAATCCAAAAATCCAAATGGTCCCAAATTTTACTGGTGGTTAGGAGACATCTGGGGATCCATTTTTGTATACTATGACCCACTCTAATTTGGTCATCTAGAATGTCTTTCAAGCGCGTATTTGCGGTGGTTTCAAGATGGATGCCACCTCGGGTCAAGAGTGGAAAAGTCCAAGTTCCACAAGCTTTTCACCACCCTAGGCCTACCATAATCAAGTGGGATGCTTTTTACTGTTGGAGGCTCGACCCAAGGCTCCAACAATGCCTATTTAAGGCAGTGTTGGTGGAGGATTTTATCATCTTTGAGCTTTGTTTTCATCTTAATGTTATGCTGCCAATTTGTCTTTGTAACGTTCTTCCTTCACATGTAAGTTGTTTTAATTCATCATAGTTTATTAATAAAAGTTTTTCTTATCCTCTTATTCTGTTGTTCTCCATATCACTTTGATACTATTTCCTCAAGGTGTGAACACACCAAACCTTGTGAAATTATTCACACAATGGTGGATTGATCATTTTCTTTTTATTGTTTTCTTTACTTCTTTAATTCCTCCCTTATGAGTCTACTTCCCACTTCCATTGAAACCATAGAATCAATGGAGGGATAATACACTTATGGTTTGATCCAAGGGAGTAGAAAGGGTCTGGATTTGATGTTATTTATCACTACCTTAATCACTAATCACTTCTTTAAAATGAGATTTTTATTTGATGATTTTAAAACTTCTTCATCCTTATTGAATTTTAAGGTCACACACTTCAAATGCTAATACGAACCTTTACCTTGGAGTGCTCAAAGATTTGATCCTTAAAGTGTATAGGTGAATAGTATTATGGTGTGTAGGCATTAAACCAGTGAGTGATGATTTTGTTTGATCTTCTTAAATGAACTCATCTCAAATATAAGAAATTAAAATAGTTGAAAAGGGAATGCGTCCAATCCACCCCAAGTGATAACCTAGGATCAACTCATACATTAAAATTGAATTAACTTCATTGTCTTAGAGTTCACTTAAACCCATATAAAATCAACCCAATTTGGCCACTTCATAGCCAAAAATAGTCCATAGAATGTACGTGTCTATAGGTTTCTTCTTAGGTATCTGAGGATTCGACAACCCAAGCTAAACTACAAGGACCATTCTATCTTCATCTCTTGGGTAAATTTGAGCGTGAATCAAATTTTGGAGCCGTTGTTGGGGACCCAAGTAAGTTATCTTAGACACTATCATCCTTTTATCACCCCCACATTCTCTATTCTCACCCCCATCTCTCTTATCTTTACCCCTTTCTGTTTGTGTGTGTCCTGAGAAATCTAGAATCCAAATTTCTGTCTTCTCCAATGAAGTATCTTCCAAATTACCATGTCACAAACTCATACTAGAATCAAATGGAAAATAAATATTGGGAATCCCCTAAATTAGAAAATTTCTTTGATCAGCCCTTGATTAATTACCACACACCTGTTGACCTGTACAATCATTGGGATGATGAATATGTAAAGGAGAAATTTCCAGCCCTCTTAAGGATGGTTGAAGAGATGAATCTTGGGGAAGTACATGATAATCAACCACATAAAAATTATATTCCTCAAACACTAATTGAAAAATTGTGTAATCAAATGGATATAATGAGTTTCGAGGTATCATCTTTGAGATTATAACTACAACGCATTAATACTTGTGAGGAACTCATCCCTACACCAATTGTACCTTCCAAAACCTTATTTGGAGTGTCTAGTTTCCCACAAACCTCTCATGAATTTATTGAAGAACCGACCTTTGGATTTGGGGTAGGGGAATTGAATCAAGAAATTATTGAAGGGTCTTTAAATCAAGAGTAAATTGATTTCATGTATACACAAGAGGGAAATTTGACATCGTGGATTGAGTCTCCTATGTATAACTCTATTGATGATTTTTCAAAAACAAAAATCACTGAACCATTGAGAGAAATTAAAAACATTGAGTCCATACTCATTCTTGATACTAATCTCTCCAATTTGGTGGTTGAATCATCTATTCTAAAGGAACCAATTTTGTTGAGAAATTTGGAAAATGAAACTGAGTTGGATTCAAAATGTCAACCTGTTTTGAATGTCCTATGCAACCCAATATCAAAATTATTATCCTTCCTTCCCCACCAAAGTATCCCTTTATAGGGTATAATCAGGAGATTTCAATTGGAATTCATTCTTCTCTTGAAACCAAAAAAGTTGGAATGATCATTGATTTCTTAGGAAAGACTACAGAGGAATCTAAATCAACCATTTCTGATATTCCTTGGATTTTCCCTCTCATTGTAGAACATAGGGTTGTACATGACACAAATTCTAAACAAATAATCAATCTCAATAAAGTAGAAGTGGGGAAATATGGGGTCCTTAAAATGTTGAAAGTTGGTATTGGGTAAGTTAGGGGGTTCATGTTGAGCTAGCGACATTAAACCAAAGCGCTGCACGGGAGGAAACCCGTGGTTTTTATATTTTCAATATTTTTTAAATCATATTTATTTTTTAAATAGGATTAATTAATCATTTTGATATTTAAAAATAAAAAAAAATATATATTGTTGACCTGTTTTTCTATTATGAGTATGGATGAGTATGAAAGGGGAGCACCATATTCATCTGTGTCACGTGGTGTGATCCTTGAGTAATACATTACCCAGAAATTTAAAAATAAGACAATGTATTATCAGTTCATTTTATTTTTATATGTTTGTAGGTTAAAATATAATAAAAAATATTAATAAATAAAAAAGGGCATGTCATAGGTCATAGGTCAAAACTCGTCACAACTGGCGAAGCTGTGGGGAATCGAACTCGGGACCGAAGGGAGATAGGGGCGCGCACTTACCACTGACCTATGGCTTTTTGTGCTTCCTTATTATATATTTTATATATATATACTTATATTTTACTTTCTTTATTATATAAATATAAATATATATATATATATATATTGTTTTGTTTTTTTTCCTTTTTCTACTAGGAAACTCTGCAAGTGACATGAATATCAAATGACTAAATTGGAGCAACAAGAACTTCAACTTCAACCACCAGGTGACTTCATTCTATGATCCTCATATTTCAATTTCCTTTTTGAAATTTCCTTATCTGCCTCTACTCCTTCTAAATTTTCATTTCTTCAAACACTAGGGATAATGTTATTTTAAGTTGGGGGGGAGATGAAATAAAAAAATTTGCTTTTGTGTAAAAAAAATGAATGATTTGAAAAAAATGTGTGTCAATGGAAGGAAAAATTCCTTTAACTTTGAACATGGTAATACACATTGCAAACTTTGAAACTGAATATCAAATAATTTAGCATGCCCCGATTCTGATTTTAATCCTTGTATAATTTCATGAGCATAGATTTTGGAAAGTGTGGCTATCCAATGTGATATTTCATTGTTTATATTTTCATTCAAATAAAAAAAGAATCACAATGCATGTCCTTTGGATAGTGGGGTATTATTTTGAGTTCATGGGGTCCCCCAAATAAATAGCATAGGTTTGGTGATCATTTTAGTTTTAATATGAGTATTCAAAAAAAAAAAATTTGCACGTAGAGCAATGAAATGACCTAATGCGTGGCTTTCAGCACTTGGGGATCGTGACTTCATAGTTGTCTGGCCCAGAGTTACTAATTTTATCTCTATTTTTGGTAATTTGAATTTTTTTTTTGACTGAGTTAACTCGAGATGATGCCTGAGTATGTGGGTTTCACTTGGTTCCCTAAGGTCTTTGAGCCTGGGAGTCATCGGCAAAGTCTCGCTATAGGGGTTGACTCTTTTGAGTGCAATTTCAATTACCATGGAAAAATAGCAAAAACAAAAAAAACAAAAAAATAATAAAATAAAAAATTTTGAATAATCATCTTAATATTGAAATGTGATTCTACCTAGCGCTTCCATAATTTCCCCCTTGAATAAAGATGAACCCCCATGTCTATTGTGATACACAACACATCCTCATACTTAATTGATATTGGATGAAATATGGCAATGAATTTGAACAAAGGAATGAGCTTGGGATTGAGATCTTCTTATGAAACTGTCTTGTATTAAAATATTTTTATGGGTTTCATGATTGTTTGGTGTAGGGGTTTTTGGTGATCATTGTGTATTAAAATGTTTTTGGAAAAGGGAATTTGAATTTCATATTGTTGAGATATATTTTGCTCGGGACTAGCAAAAATCAAGTTGGGGGTGTGATTAGACACTAAATGAGGCTAATATTCATTGTTAATATATATAATATTCATGTTCTTTATTATTCATACACACCATTTTAATGCATTTTACACTTTGAACATCATTTCACATTATGATTGTAATTCCTTCTTAAAATGCACTATTATGTGGTACATTTTTTAACATCATTTAAAGTACCCAATTATTCATCTTATTTTAAGGAATATAATTACCTATATTTTAATTTTATATTTTGGTAAATTGATCTACACTTCAATATGAACATGTTTCATTCAGGGATCAATGAAGAATTCATGGAAGAAGATGGGGATATTATGTGAAGTCGGATTGGACACCAGCTCACTGATGAGAATGTGGGGCCCAACATATAGGCCCAATAAATCCCAAATTTTGTGGGATTCTATTGGACATGTAGAGGAACAAATCATTATTCAAGAGCCAGTACTAATTCGGCCTCCATGATGGTCATTAAGATGGCCCAATTTGGAGATAAAATTCTGGGTCAGATTTTTCAGCCCACAAAAAATCCTACCAATATAATCATATCTCGTAATTCACAACTCCAAATGGGCCCAAATTTTACAGGAGATTAGGAGACGTCCGGGTATCCATTTTCTTCTTCTATGTACCACTATAATTCGTCCATCTATAATGTCTTCCAAGCGCGTATGTTTGGTGGTTTCAAGCTGGCTGCCACCTCGGGTCAAGAGTGGAAAAGTCCAAGTTCTGCAAGCTTTCCACCACCCTAGGCCTACCATAATCAAGTGGGATGCTTTTTAATGTTATAGGATCTATCTAAGGCTCCAAAAATTCCTATTTAAGGCAGTTTTGGTGGAGGAGTTTATCATCTTTGAGCTTTGTTTTCATCTTAATGTTATGCTGCCAATTTGTCTTTGTAACGTTCTTCCTTCACATGTAAGTTGTTTTAATTCATCCTAGTTTCTTAATAAAAGTTCTTCTTATTCTCTTATTGTGTTGTTCTCCATCTCAATTTGATACCATTTCCTCAAGGTGTGAATTTATTCACACCAAACCTTGTGAAATTATTCACACAGCGGTGGAGTGATCATTTTCTTTTTATTGTTTTCTTTACTTCTTCAATTCCTCCCTCATGAGTCTACTTTCCGCTTCCATTGAAACCATAGCATCAATGGAGGGATAATCCACTTATGTGTTAATCTAAGGGATTAGAAAGGGGATGTATTGTATGTTATTTATCACTAACTTAATCACTAATCACTTCTTTAAAATAATATTTTTATTTGATGATTTTAAAACTTCTTCATCCTTATTGAATTTTAAGGTCACACACTTTAAGTACTAATACGAACCTTTACCTTAGAATACTCAAAGATTTGATCCTTCAAGTGTATAGTTGATTAGTATTAGGGTGTGTAGGCATTAAACCAGTGAGTGATGATTTTGTTTGATCTTCTTAAATGAACTCATCTCAAATATAAGAAATTGAAATAGTTGAAAAGGGAATGCGTCCAATCCACCCCAAGTGATAACCTAGGATCAACTCATACTTTAAAATTGAATTAACTTAATTGTATTAGAGTTCACTTAAACCCATATAAAATCAACCCAAGTTGGTCATTTCATATCCAAAAATAGTCCATAGAATGTACATGTATATAGGTTTCTTCTTAGGTCTCTGAGGATTCGACAACCTAAGCTAAACTACAAGGATCATTCTACCTTCATCTATTGGGTAAATTTGAGCATGAATAAGCATCCTCCAATTTCTGAATATGGCCACCACAATCCAGCTGAAAGTTCCTAGGTTATCTAATGAAAACTATGAAAGGTGGTGCATCAAAATGAATACATTGTTCGGATCATAAGATTTATGGGAGATCATCATCGATGAGTATATAGTAACCACTATAGAGGAAGAAGTCGTCTTCACAAATGAAGAAAATATTTCTCTTAAAAATCAAAGGAAGAAAGAAAATAAGGTATTGTTCCTCCTCTATCATGGGTTGGATGAATCAACTTTTGAAAAAAAATGAATCAACATCAAGCAATCAATCTTGGAACACCCTTGGCTCCATCTTTAAGGTTGTTGATTGAGTGAAACGGTTTCATCTTCAAACACTAAGAATGGAGTTTGAAGCGGAACACATGAAGGAAGGTGAGAGTATCTCTGACTAGTTCTCATGTTTAATTATTATTATTAATAATTTGAAAAAAATAGTGAAAATTTGGAGGATATTTGTGTCATTGAAAAGGCACTGTGATATCTCACAACCAAGTTTGAGCATGTTGTTGTGGCAATCAGAGTCAAAGGACTTGGGAAAACTTTTTATTGAAGAATTGATGGGATCGTTGAAAGTGCATGAGAAATGAATGAAAAAGAATGTGGGTTTAACGATTAGGCTTGTCTTAGAGTCTAAGTTGGTTCTACAAGAACAAAAGATTGGTCATACACAATGAGGTAGTCATGACACTAGTAATCATGCAAGAGGCAGAGGGCATTGATATCATCCGATCCATCAACAAACCAGTAAAATTTTACTAGCTTTTGTGGAAGTGGAAATGGTGGAAGCTAATTCATGCATGGTCATGGAAACACAAAGAAAATTAAATGCCACAATTGCAAGAAATTCGGCCATTATGCTTCTGAGTGTTGGAGAAAAATGGATCAAGACGAACGATCCAACTATGTTGAAGCATCTCACCATGAACAAGAAGTCACCACACTCCTCGCATAAGAAAATGAATGTGAATGGCTAGATGTGTGGTATCTCGACACGAGTGCAAACAACCATATGAGTGGTAACAAAGAATTGTTCGAGGAACTCACAGAAGAAGTTCATGGCGACGTGAGTTTTGGCGACTCATCAAAGGTACCCATGATTGACAAAGGTAAAATTAAAATCTATCAGAAGAACATTGAGTTGAATTAAATTTATAATGTGTACTACATACCAAACATGAAAAATAATATCATCGATATCGGATAACTCCTCAATAAGGGGTATGTCATACACATGGAGAACTCTTCTTTTTCTACAAGAGATGCTCATAAAAGACTTGTTTCTCAAGTCCAAATGGTGAAAAATCGCATGTTTCTGCTGTATATTTACACAAAGGTTGGGGGGTGTCTCTTTATACTCATGAATAATGACTCATGGAGATGACATCTGCACTTTGGGCATCTTCATTTCAACAACCTTAAACTTTTATCCTCATCAAGCATGATGTGTGGATTTCCGGTGATTGAAGTTCCAAATCATGTGTGTGAGGCGTGTACACATGGTAAGCAACAAAGGAATTCCTTCCCAAGCGGAGTGTCCAGAAGAGCAAAAGAACCACTTCAGTTGGTTCACACTGATATTTGTGGATCACTTGAAACACCCTCACTTGGAGGTAATAAATACTTTATTACCCTCATTGATTATTTCGGCAGAAAACTTTGGGTGTATTGCATCAAAGAAAAATCTTTCTCTTTTACCATCTTTAAAATTTTCAAAATCCCAGGTTGAAGCAGAAAGTGGTCACAAAATCAAAGTACTCAAATCTGATAGAGGTGGAGAATACACCTCAAATGCATTTCAAGAATTCTATAGGGAACAAAGCATCAAGCAGTAAAAAATTGTAGCATACATGCCACAACAGAATGGCATTTTAGAACGAAATAACCGCACCATCCTCAACATAATGAGGACCATGTTGAAGGAGAAAGGCTTACCAAAGAGCTTCTGGGAAGAGGCAGTTGCATGTACTACTTACCTGCTCAATCAGTGTCCAACCAAGAGCATCGGAAATTTTACACCACAAGAGGCAGTTGCATGTACTGCTTACCTGCTCAATCGGTGTCCAACCAAGAGCGTCAGAAATTTGACACCATAAGAGGCATGAAACTGCTAAAAACCGAACATGTTGCACCTATAAGAATATTTGAGTGTGTTGCCTACGCTCAAGTTCCAGAAGTAATAAGAAGGAATTTTGATGATCATAGAGAAAAATGCATCTTCATTAGCTACAGTGAAGCGTCTAAAGAATACAAACTCTACAATCTGCTAACCAATAAAGTAGTGGTGTGTAGAGATGTGATCTTTAGTGAGGAAAAATCTTGAAAATGGAATGATGATGAATCAAAAAAAAATATTCCAGTCGAAACAAAATATCCTAAATAAAGGCATGATCATGAGGAGCAAATACCTGCAACACCTTCCTCGGATGCATCATCAGTTGATAGAAGTCTAGGGGTACATTTCATCACTCCTAAAAGCACTCCATAAAGTCAAAATGAAAAGATTGAGCAACATCTATGAGAAAACCAAATAGGTAAATCTTTTTTGTTTGTATGCAGATCACGAGCCTCTAATATTTTTGGAAACTATAATAGAAGAATATTGGAGAATCACTATGAAAGAACTTCATGCCATAGATAAATGTCACGACCCGACCCATGTCAGGGCTAGAGCTGTGACTACCCCAAGCCCGCCCCCATAGGCCAGGGTTTGCGACAAGCACCAGAGCCATAACTAAACTCGGGGAGGCCTTTGCTTGAAGTACCTGTACACGCGCACCCACAAACACCTCAATGAAACAGTGCAGAGATATAAAAAAGTTGAAACTAAAATGCATGCGTACATCTATCCCAAACCAGAGTATAGTAGAAGTATTGAATTAAAAAGGTCAAAACAAGCGTCCACCAAACCAAAACTGTAAAAGCACCTAACCTTCTCAAAAGGAGGGGATCGCTGCCAAAAGAAACTACTGGAAAGTTCCTCGGCCCAGCTCCAGTAACACCACGGTCGGTCTAGCTCGCTAAGCTCCGCCTTCCTCAGGTCATCTGTGGACTCCGTCAAAAGGCTTGTGGTCTTCATGAGACACAAGACTTGTGTGGGCAAAGCCCATGCAAGGGTGAGTATAAAAATACTCAGTAGGTGCCCCAAAAACCTAAAAGAAAAATGAGCGACTGAAAGGAAACAATCTACTCAACCTAGATAGAGGGAACCTCATCAAGAAAGAAACTCTATCTCAAATTATCCTCGGTTGTACATGACTGGACAGCTAAGTCAAAAGAAGAAGCCCCGATAGGAGAGTAAGAAAAATACTTTTTCCCACAGCTCAACCCAACAATATAGTGAAAGTAGACTCATCCAAACACAAGGATCTCGATATAGTGAGATGGTGAACTTCTTGTCGAGTCTTCACTACCTATAGCAGGAGAGTTGTCTCATCCAACCATGAGAAGCTAAACACAAAAATCATGTGGCATACCCTATGTGTCTTTACCTCTCTTGGAAGAAGAGTAACCAAGGGAAAGGTATGGGCACAAAATTGGTAGGTATACTCAGTCCTCAAGGGGTCTCAGCTCGGAATGTGACAATATCGCAAGGGCTCCTAGAAAAATCACCTAGATATACTCGTATTAGACTCCAAGTCTCATGAGGTTCTGAACTCATAACCAACAAGAATATTATATTCGAGGCTCTAAAGGTAGACACAAAACCAGGAGTACACACTCCACGATCTATGCCATCCCAGATGGCACGCGTTCGAGAGATACACTCCATCAGGAACAGCTCTACCATTCTGAATGGTACGTCCGAGTGAACGTGCTCCATTGGGAATAACCTATACGGTCCATCTCTAGTGCCCAGAACCATAGGTTCTTCCATTGCCAACTTGCACCTTGCACAATGCTAAAGAAACCAAAAGGAGAGGCTCACTCTTCACCACTGCCCTGCCGTTGAGGAAGTACTGCTCTACACCATACATCATGTGCATCTTCTCTATGAGAGGAAATGGACATACCCGCGCCTCGCCATTACCCAGTAGTTGAGGGGGTACTAGCTCCTATCTAAACCGTGAAACATCTGTCGCTCTTATAGGGAGTGGCCCGCACCTCCGTCCGTCAAGGGAGCACTAACTCCTAACTAGGTACTGTTCACATCAAGTGGAGGGGCCCGCGCCTCATATCTGTATCCCATAGCCGAGAGAGCTCCAACTTCAATAGAGGACCCGCTCCCCGCAGCTACTCAGAGACGGGGGAGTACTACTCTAAAAATGGGGACCTGCGCCCTGATCCAATAGGGGAGTACCACTCATGAAGCACCCACACCCTGATACGACAGGGGAGTACACTACAACAGAATCTTCGTTTAGCGGCGGTTTTTTTTTGCGTTTAGCGGCAGTTTAAACCGCCGCTACTTTGTTTGGCGGCGGTTTACAGAAACCGCTGCGAAATCGGGCGTCGCCAATCTATTAGCGGAGGTTATTTGCATTTAGCGGTGGTTTCAGGAAAGCGTCGTAGCTGCCTCATTTCACAGAGGTTTTTCTGAATTTTGCGGCGGTTTTACGAGCCCTAGATACAACTTCATTTGCGGCGGTTATAACCGCCGCGAATAAACTCAAATTCCATTGGCTGTAAAACCGCTGCTAAAGTCATGGTAACTGCCGCGGAATGAGACAGCCATGATACTCCTATTTAGCGGCGGTTTTCATTATTTAGAGGTGGTGTAAACCGCTGCAAAACCACCGCAAATATGCATGTAGTAGCGGTTAAAACTGCCGCAAAAAGCTGCCCAGAATAAAAAAAAATAATTCTTTGCTTCTGCTGCACCACTGCCCTAAAAAATAAATAAAAACAATATGTTCATATACATATAGATAATAAAATAGTATCCCAACCTATAGGTTTCAACCAAACAATGAACAACCCAATAGTAACACTTTTGTTGCTACCGCTATATACAAACCCACACAACAGATACTTCCAAAGAATAATCTAGCCACTTTTTATTTAACCACGTTCTATTCATTTATTCAAGGGATTCACAATATATATTCCATTACTACCAAAAAATAAAATCCCTAACCAACTCAAAAATGAATGAAAATCATTCTTGTAGTCCCACTGCACAACACCACCAATTCCACATTGCAGTCCCCATACAGAAGCCTGTCTGATGGACACAATACAACCAAAGTTAGTTCAACTGCCTACAAGTTCTTCCATTCAAAAATCAATCCCACAAACATAGATAGAACTATTTCTTCAATTCACAAAAATTCCACATAAACCATAAAACCCAACCATAACACACATTACATGACCACACCCATCAAACAAGGGTAAATTCAGATTTAGCCAACACTGTTCTTGAATTACATTTTTTTACTGGGGTATCACATAATGGTTCTTATTCCTCGAGCATCCATTTAATTAACCATGTGTACATGATTAATCAGTTTCCACATTACAACATTTTTCCCCAGCATTATAACCAATAAAAATATTAATAGTGTGTAAGAAAAGACCACCAATTGCCATGATTTTTATAAGGCACACATCCACAACAAGTCAGAATAATAAAAAAAGATAACAAGTAGAAATAGTAAATTTACTATAACCCCTTCAACGAATTTTTATCATCATGCTCAATAAATTATTCCTTATGTTAAATAATATATTTCAGTCGTATTCACATAGAACATTATTAAACCTACCATGTAAGATGCTCATAGGAACTGAAATGAAGGAAATCCTTACTTGGATGATCAAAGGATCGAAGTTCCTCCTTGAATAAAGAGCATGATATCACGTGAGGAGTAAGGAATAACTCCAAGGAACTACATGAAAGTAGAACAGGGTGGGGGAATGTCTCTTCTAAGGAGGAAGGACTCTTTCCACACCTTGGGAGAAGGAAAAGAATCCACTGGAAATTAGAGGATCTTGGATTAAGAATGAGTGAGATCCTAATAACAAGGGATATAATTTCAATGTGCTGGATAAAACAGATCATGGATTAACCATGCTATTTGAATATCTCAAATCCCTGAGGACATTAGGAAATTAAATATATAAAAAATATCCTTCAAAAAACTCTTAAAAACACCCAAACATAGCATCAAAATCAGTTTTTTGAAAACATATAACAATAAAATTAGAGAGATGACTTCAAAATACTTGAAATACGTGTTGTGGTCAACACCACGTATCGTTAATTTGGTTTTTCCAAATTTAAGGGTGATTACAATTTGGAGAAACAATAATTCTCCTTGAATACAGTGGAAAAAGATTTAAGCAAAGTCAAACTCAATAGGTAACATATTTTTTGTTAAAAGAAAATCATAAGGGAGAGACTGGGATGTCTGGGGAAAACATGGAATGACTCACTGATGGGTGGCTCATTGATACCCGATCACTGATGCCATGACATTGTCACCCTGGCACCAACACCCTAGCATCGATGCCCTAGAACTGATTCCATGTGAGCAACACCCTTGTACCGATGCCTAGAACTGACACCATGGCACTGACACTGATGGCCGTGACTCATCGACACTAACACCCTTGACTCACCGACACCAAATCCCTGAGTCACTGATAGGATGATTCACTAAAAACATGACTCATTGACAGGCTGACTCATGGATAGTTAAAAACTGTATTTTTGAAAAACTCCTGGAATGAGTGAAAAACATCCCCTAGAACACCCTAATCACTGAAGTTTCACAATGTAATTAATCTAAGAGGTTTACTCCATTACATCATATAGCTCTCAAAACAGCCTCACCCTATAGAATGCAAAACTACCCAAGAAGAGAGGGGTCCGAACAACCACCCTGTAACTTAACTATCAAGTATAAACCACCATGATTTGTTCTAAAGCTGGAATGAAAACCTCGACATCCTAGAACTCCTCCTCAATAGTTATCTTTCTCCAAAACAATTGTGTAATCCCCAAAGCCCCACACTACACCTAACAACCATGTAATCACATATGGTCACACCATCTAGACACATGGATTAGAGAGCTTCTTCCTCCATTTCAGGATACAACATATCTTATTGCAAAACAAGGTCAGATATCACTTCAGTGAAAATTAAAAAATTAAAACATCAAAGTAATGCTCAGAACATCAACTCAATACAGATTAGTGTACTGGGAACGCATATTTTCTTCTCACTCCCTAGTACTCTCCTCATGGAAAACATTCCTCCACAACACGTGATCCAAATGAATCATCCATCCACAGAGCACTTTATCCTTACGATCCTCGATTATTAATAGTTTTTCAATGAACATTGCATCATTCTCAACATCCGGCTCTCCCAAGTATCAGATGTTAGATGTATTATGTAGATACTGATAGATCTAGGTGTCTTGGAAAACATCATGGATCCTCCCCAAATGAGTTGTAAATTCCAGCTGATATGCCACCACACCAACTCGCCCAAACACTTAGAAAGGTATAATGAATGTGAAAGAGAGATTTCTCACCTTACTAAACCTTTTATACCCAGAGTTGTATTCATCATATCTTGCATGATATCAAAATTCTATGTTGTGCTCTGCACTAACTCTGGGCCAAGAACACCTGCCTTCCCAATGCCTATCTAGAACAATGCTTAACAACACGACCTTCCATAAAAGTCATAAAATGGCCATTCTAATTGTATAGTGATAACTATTGTTGTATAAAACTCTACTATATTCAACTGTTTCACCCACATCAACAATGGGTTTAACTCCTAGTCATCCAAAATCTCGACTACCAATTCAAACACAGACCTAAATGAATGATATATACCACACTCGAGAAATGAAGACATAAAAAGAAACATCAGAAATCAATAAAATGCATAAAAATAAACATGAGAAATCAAGGAAATTTTAGGAAATGAAAATGTGTGGTGGAAACTATGTGCCACAAATGTTACATATACAAACCAACTGTTTCCATTTTTGTTCAACACATCAACAATACAACTACTCAGGGTCCGATGATGCATCGTCACCCTCTCCACCTTCATTTCCACTTTGTGCTATCACCTGTAAGAACATTATATTGAAAATTAAATACGGTTACATATTTATATTAAAACTTAAAACCAATGAAAGTTAGAAAACTAAATGATTTTTATTTTCTGTGATTTACCTTCATACCACCAATCGATGCACTCCCACCGGGGGCATATCTTCTCATCTGCTGACATATTTCAGTCATCTCTTTCTATAATGCAGATATTTGATCCCCCCACTGGTGAACTGTGTTTCATAAAGAAACAATCTCTTTATTAGCATCTACGGGTATGGGCTGACTAAAGTCCAGAGTAGATGCAGCAGCTATCCCCAGTGGCCTGCTAAAAACCTCAGATGGCACGGGTCCCAAACCTATCCCGCGCACTCTCCCAGGATGCTCCTTCCCAAGGACTTTAGCAACCGGGTCATCCTGGGAGACAGAGTAGGAATGCGCAGGATTGGAATCTCATAGTTCTTTAATTTTGACCTATAAATCAAATATCAATATATATTAACACAGTAAAAACTGATATTAAGTTATGATGATAAAAAATTGACTTCATACCCCAACTTCTTTAGCAGGTTCATTAAAAAAACATCCATCTGATTTCTTGTGAACATCCAACCACAGTTCAGTTCTGGATGCTTCATGGACTAAACTCTGTGACTGCATTAATCAAAGATAAATCAACAATTCAATATATTAAGCAGATAATATTGTCTTATAAATATTTAAACTAATTAAAAAATTAGCAATGTCGTTCGACTTCTAGAAAAACTTTTTGATCCCGCAGTGTGCGGGATGACTTGCTTCGCTCGATTTGACGCATTCTGTCTTGAGAGATCCTGAAATAAATAAAATGAAATTTAATACTGATGTATTGAATATCATGTACTTTTCATATACATGTATAAATGTAAAATGAGGATAATATAATAATATATATATTTCAATACCATCCGCTTCTGATTCCAATGTCTGTCAACAAACACTTTCCACTGCTCTTTCGGTACCCCACTGGGTAGCTTCTCATACATTTGCAGCGCGTTCAACGAAGCATCGTTGACATCACACCACAATCTCCATTTAAAATCTTTCCACTTCTTACTTAGATTTTTCAACGTCCACTTCCGTGCTATCACATCAGCAACGGTAAAGTGGAAGAACATTTGTATACAGAAATTTATTTTGAACATATTAGTAACATGACATTCAATTAAACCATAATGTAATAAATTTACCTTGATTTGAGAATCAAACACTTCATTTTTTCAGCTTGGAGGCATATGTATCTAACTGTCATATGAAATGGGAAGGGAAATGGGCCCCGCTGCTAGATGGCCTAGAATCTGGCCAAGTAACCCCACGGCATCATTCGTAGGGACCCCGTAAGAATCAAATGGCACAACAATCTTCTCGCCATTCAGATTCCAAACATCTGAACTTTTTATGTTTTTCTCCACGGTTGCATTTTTGTCATCTTCAATGAGCAAAGAATTAGTATAGACAAAATGAAATAAATTTATTTAATTAAAATTTGTACCTATGATAGTGACACTCCAGTATGTCCAGGATGAACTGGAAGGGGCGCGTCGCTGCCCCACTGCTGAGGCTCTTGAAGGGGGATTCGGCGACTCAGCCTCTACTGGGACATCTACAGATGGTGTGAGATATGGTGTAGGGGGAGATGGTGCAGGGGTGTCGGCAGTTGGTGCCTTAGATGTCGTGGGGAGGGAGCCAGATGGATAGTCATCTATCACAGAACTAAATGAAATAATGTACCGCATCTTCCTTGGAATTCCTATCATTTAATCAAATAAAATTAAGTTCATAATATATATTTCAAAAAAATTATGTAGAAAAAAAATTAAAAATGATAACAGATGGAGTACTAACAGACAAAATATATATAACAATGATAATGAATGACTGCATAAATGAAACAAGTGGTTGCTGAATAAATAAATAATTGTACATACAATCATGTTCCCCTTCAATCATGTCAGTTTCCTGCTCCATTGCTTCATCCACTTCATTCATCCTTGCTAGACTAATATTTTCAATATCATGATGGACAAATAATTCTACTTCCTGTTGCTGATTAAATTCAATTTCAGAGGTCAAATTTTCCACTTCATCACCCATATCATACAAATCTCTTTGTATTACGTGAGATACTACACTCCACCCTTCATTGGAAACATCATTCACATAATATACCATTTTTGCTTGCGATGCTAAGATATATGGATCATGCAGTTCATGATCACCAACATCCATCAAGCGAGAGAAGTTCATGGAAGTAAATTGCAAGGAATCTCTTTTAACACCTCTGATAATATCGACCCATTTGCATTTGAATAAAACAACCGAAAAATGTCTGTGGTAGTTTAATTCAATAATATCATGCAGCTTTCCATAGTATTTCACTTCAGAAAATGTAAATATACCACTATTCTGTGTTCTCAAACCCACTTCTCGATTGACTGTACGAAATCTAAAGTCATTCACATTATAAGCATCGAACTTTATAACTTCTTTTAGAGGACCTCTAGCAAGAAACTTAAAATCTTCTGACACCTCTGCTCGAGTATCAGTATTCATGATCTGAAAAAAGAAATATACTATATTAGATTTACAAAATGTATGTGTCAAACTAATATTCGTATTTATTGCAATATTTATGAATTTATGCGTCGTGCAAACCATTCTACAAGCTCTTTATTAACATCTTTCATTATATATTTCTCATTTCATGTTCGGCCTCTCATTCGTCTCTTTGTTTGTATCCTCAACTCTTCAATAAATGGATCTGCAATTTCACTATTCAGCAGCACATATCTATGTGCCTGTAATAATTCCAATTCAGTCAGTGTCACATTTGAGGTCCTCCCAACTGATCGGCCAATAGCAGGAAATATTTTGGATTTCTGATGTATTTGAGATTGATTCGATGTGTTGTCAATACGTCCAACTCGATTAAATCTTGTCTCAATGTCATCCAAGTATCGAGAACAAAAGGTAAGACACTCCTCAGCCACATAGCCTTCAGTAATTGAGCCTTCTGGTTTAGCTTTATTTCTCACGTATTATTTCAAATGCCCAAGATATCTGTGAAATAAAATAAACATAATTATGCATTTAATTAAGTACCAAAAATTGTTTACTTAACTAGAAAAAATATAAATAAAGTACCTCTCAATTGGATAAATCCATCGATAATGAACGGGGCCTCCTAATTTAGCTTCCTTAACCAAATGCACAGTTAAATGCATCATTACAGTAAAAAGGGACGGAGGAAAGATCATCTCCATTGCGCAAAGGTTCAATACAAACCTCTCCTGGAGGTTGTCAAGCTGAAATGGATGTAGAGATTTCTCACATAGTTTTCTGAAAAATGTGCAGAACTGGAGTACAACAGCAGTAATTTTTTCAGGTAATAATGTACGCAATGCCAATGGTAGTAACTGTTGTAACAAAATATGTGAATCGTGGCTTTTCAATCCATGTAACTTACGATTATTCAAGTCAACACACCTCAAGATGTTACTTGAATACCCATCAGATACCTTAACATTCTTTAACATTCGAAGGAATGTATCTTTATCCCTATTTTTCATTGCAAAAATTGCTGGAGGATACTTTTCATTCTCATCTGTCCAGAGATCATGTTTTATGTTCATTGCTTGTAAGTCTTTGCGAGCATTGAGATGATCCTTCGACTTTCCATGCTCATTGAGCAATGTGAAAATCAAATTGTCACAAACATTCTTCTCAATATTCATCACATCAAGATTATGCTGCAACAAATTAAATTCCCAATACGGAAGTTTGAAGAATATACTTTTTTTCTTCCATTGTTGCGTTCCGGTTTCGCTTGACGATGCACTTCGGACCCGTTTTCCGCAATCATTAAAATGATGAACCTTCCCAAATTCTATTTCAACATTTTCAAGTTGTTCCAATATTTCAAAACCATTTAACAACTTTGGAGGTGGTATATGATCAATGGAACCATTAAATTTTGATCTGTTCAGCTGAAATCTATGAGATGCATCGAGAAATCTTCGATGACACAAGAAGCACCATTTTCTACTGTGAGGTAGCCGTTTGGGCTCAAAATCAAAGTTACAAACGGGACAATCCAAACCCGTGTAAGTGTTCCAACCAGATAAATTCCCAAGCCCAAGGAAGTCACTAATGGTCCACATTAAAGCAGCATGCATTTTGAACATTGTTTTAGAAGAAGTATCAAATGTCTCAACACTGTTGCTCTATAACTCCTGCAATTCTTCAATCAAAGGCTGCAAGTATACATCAATATCATTTCCAAGCATTTATTTTCCAGGAATAATCATTGAAAGGATAAAATATGTTTGTTGCATACACATCCATGGAGTCAGATTATAAGGGATCAAAACAACTGGCCAAATGCTATAATTGGTACTCAAAGTCCCAAATGGGTTGAATCCATCAGTAGCCAATCCCAATCGAACATTCCTAGGATCAGCTGAGAAATCGAGATGTAATGAATCAAATTTCTTCCAGGATTGGGAATCTCGTGGATGTCTCATTAACCCATCATTGTTATTATCTAAAAAATTCCACTTCATGTGTTCGGCGGTTTTCGATGACATGAATAATCTTTGCAATTGAGGATTCAAAGGAAAGTAACGCAAAACCTTTGCAGGTGTGCTCCTTTTCTTCTTCTCCATGAAATTATGTTCATTCAGACTTCCAACAACACCCTTTTCTTACTATCTAGAAGAAGAACATTTCTTAAAATTCTGTCTACTTGAATCCTCTCCCCAATAAATCATACAATCATTGGGACACGCATGTATTTTTGTATAATTCAGACCAAGCTTGTTAACAACTTTTTTCATATCATAAAAAGATTCTGAGATTTTTGATTCAGGAAATGCATCATGAATCAATTCCAATATCATGGACATTGCCTTATTTGTAATTTCACATAGACATTTGATATGGTACAACTTCAACAGAAATGAAAGCTTTGAATATTTCAAACACCCACTATACAACTCTTGATTTCCATCATCAACTAAATCATGAAATGCATTTTCCTCATTGAAGTTTTCTCTTACATTTGGCTCCACAGAATCAAGAGGAGGATCCAATGATATGTGAAAATCTTGATCTGCCTGTGTTACAGTCTCAAAAACATCACTTGTCACGTTGCAATTTGTAGCACCCTCTTCTGGTTGTTCTGATATGTTTTGATGTTGATAGTGGTGTCTTGCAGTGCCTAATGCATCATTTATTAGGTTTTTCATTTCATTTTCCATTCTCGACGAACTTGGGACCTCATTCTTTGGATTAACATCAGTGCTCAATCTTTCTGTAACGTTCGATTCTCCATGCCAAATCCAACACAAATATTGACCAGGGAATTGCTTCAGTATTAAATGTTCATAAACCTCATCTCTCTTC
Source organism: Viscum album (assembly GCA_963277665.1). Taxonomy (NCBI): domain Eukaryota; kingdom Viridiplantae; phylum Streptophyta; class Magnoliopsida; order Santalales; family Viscaceae; genus Viscum; species Viscum album. Next base: position 1,107,258,537 of record OY728126.1, read on the forward strand.
AACCATGTTCTAAATTTACATTTAGGACATGGACATTTTATTCTCCCTTCAACAGATCGATTAGAAATTGAAAAATCTAAAAACTCATTCAAACCCTTAACATACTGAGGTGTGTTCCTCGGTAATGTGATCCAGATTTTATCCATATATATCACAATGTGCCTACACAATAATAAAAAAAATTAAAACAAATAGTTACTACTAAATAGAGAAAGAGATTCATATATAAGATAGTGTAAGATTACAGAAACATAATATAATAAATATGACCCATTGATCATAAAGTATGCATAATATAATAAAGATGATACATTGATCACATTTACCACTTACTTAGCATGCCCATACAAACCAAACAAGTCTGGTCCCTAGGAGATAGTGTCAACACCTCATTGAGGAGCAATAAGAATATCAGGTTACACACTTATTATAACACTGTCGATCACACATTTATGTTGCCTCAAACAACACCCCATTGAAAGTGATGTCATTGAACACACCAAAGATGCACGATTTTCATACCATTAGTACAACAACATTACTAGAAATATTTAGCCCTTATATGACACCCTTTAAGACTTATCGTAGGCTCTCTTGGGTACCTGGATTATGAATACATCAATGCGAACTACTAATGATTTACCTTGGTTCTCCAATTTCCAATGACAGTGTCAAAAAGGTCCTTTTCTATGTCATCTTAAATTGGATCAAGGGGTGAATATGCAATTGGAAGAGTAAATTTCTTTCCTTTGGAGGGATAATAACACTTTTAAATATTGTTCTTACATCTATCCCAATTCACATGCTTTCTATTATCAAACCCCACAAAGGCATAATCACCTAACTGGAAAAAATCCCGAATTCATTTCTATGGTATGTTAATCTAGATGGATGTTTCCATTGGGCATCTTGGAAATGAATTTCCAATCCAATACAGGAGGGTGGTATCAAGTTGTAGAGTGTGGTTGAAACCATGCAGTCCATGAAAGCTGGATTAGCCTGGGAAGTGGTATAAAGAAACAAATTATGGGACATGTTTATAAAAATAGGTATGGGGAGTACTGAATGATATAGGATATGAATAATTATAGGTTTTATAATCTATATTGATGCATAAAATACCATCTGGATTCCGTATAAGATCATGTGCAATGGATTTTTGGATGTGGTAATATTAATCTCTAGATGCGCAACTAGGAAAGAAAATTGTAGTTCTTTAATGGATGTTTGGATTTGAAAATATCCTTCAAAGAGGCTAGTAGGCACCCCTCATTATTTTATTTTATTATTATCCCTGAGTAGAAAAGTGTCTAGAAATCCATCAGGTTTTTTGAGGAACCAAATTTGTGTGAGTTTGTGGGATCAATATTTGGACGGATTTGTGGTCAAGACTTCATGAGTCTGATCCATGCTAGTGACAATAGTGATTAGTGGGCCAACAGACTTTTGTGTAATATGATACCATAAAAAATGAATTTTCTCATTGCAGGTTGAGGAATCAACCCCTATCTATGCAGAACAATATTCAGCTAAATGGGGTTTCAGTGGCATCTCGTTCTCAGTGCTGCATAAATTCGCCGGGAGAATCAGTTGAGCATGTTTTTTTCTGGGTGGATTGGGATAGAGTTATCTGGGTTTTCATGAGAGATAGTATGAATATAAATATAGGGATGTATTCCATCTAGGATATTCCTGAATATGGGTTCCTGGATGTTGGTTAGGATGGGATAAAGTTCAAGGGTCGCGTCATGGTCCTCATGGTTTTATGTTGGAACCTCTAGGAGGTGAGGAACAAGGCTATTGAAGTTATCAAACCTATTATACATTCCTTAAGGTGTGTGGTATGTCACTGTTGGTGGATCTAGGTAGGTTCATTAGGGGGGTGGACTCAATAACTTCTAGAAGGATCATACCAGCGACTTTCATGCATAGGGAAATCACAGCTGGTCTTTAAGGATGGTGGGTCTGCTGGAAGGCCCCCCACATTGGGTTTAATTTTAATGCAGATTAGTCTTTTATGGCTAGAGTTAGGAGGGTTTAGACTAATTAGAGACATCATGGGATCTTTTATTCTGAGATTTAGCATCTTTTGTGGTGATTTCACATCAATATAAGTCAAGGAAAGATCCATGGACACCAAGATTATCCTTTGAAGGGATTTAAATATTCAGATTACTGAAGTTGAGTTGGATTCAGCTGTCTTGGTTGGTTTATTATAAATAGAGGGTTCTATTCCATCGTTATTAATATATTTCATTAGGAACTAAAGGACATTCCTTAGATAATACATTTCTATTCATCATACATGGAGGGAGGGAAATGAAACAACTAATTCTCTAGCCAATAATGGAATGAAATATGAGATATTGATTTCATACACTAGTAAGGGTTCCTTAACCAATTATTGTAAGCTTATTTCTATAATTGATGCTCTAGGTATTTTTCATTTTCAACCCCCTTGATATGGGATTCTTTTTACTGGGCGTGTTATTTTAACAAAAATGCAACTTTCAGTTAGTCATTAATTTTCTATCTCCCAATGATTCCATGATAAATCTACAAGGATAAGAAATATGAAATCATCATGTTTATATATAAAAAATAGATGTACATGGAAATAATGAACAAGAAGAGTGGGAAATCGATGATTCCCTATAACAAATACCTAACAAAATCACAATTCTAAAATAAATTTAAGACAACCCTTACTAAGGTTTAACTTAATATAAAATATAATTTTAAGAAAATGAATTTTTTAGGGGAAATTAAACCCATTACACTTGAAAACTAAAACATATATTAAATAAATGATATCCCATACACGAAACTGTAAAATTAAATCCATAATTTTGGAGTGAATTAAAAATAACACTTACGTAATAAGTTTAACCCTAAAAAATACAAAATCCATTACCTGAATATTTTAGAGTATATAAGATTTAGCTTCGGACCCCCAATTGTTACTATCAAGACTGAATAATGGATTACCCATTTTAATGTACATAATGATATAGGATTTTATATCTAGAAAAAACTATTATTTAAATAGAGAAACAAGATTGACAAGAATGCTAAAGGTTGAAGTGGACGACCCAATAAAAGGAATTCATATAAATTTATCCATTGGCTTTAATAGATAGCACAACAACAAGATAAATTTTATATTATAACAATCCTCAAAGTAGATTCATCTGAAGGAACAAAAAATGTTGGATGGATTCAAAATTAAACAACTTTAACAGGGACAACGATTAAGACATATGCAGACCAAACTAGAAATTTTTTTATAGTCCAAAGGAAAACCACAAAACAAAGAAAACAAATTTAAACTATTTATAATATCCACATCTGAACCTACATATGAAGACCAAAACAAAACAAGCAAATCAGTAATGGAAAACAATCAATAATCGGATGGAATTTTCTATTAGAAAAATCATCATCTGAAATGAACGGTCCACAAAAAGACGAATAAGAGATAGAGAGTTTGACAAGGATGGAAATGATGCACATAACCGAGATTTACAACAGATTCAAATAAAAATCCTTACCAGCATAGTTCCAAAGACTATGAACCAAGCCTACCTCGCACTATGTCAAAGAAAACCTGAAAAAGAAACCCTTACCGAGATCGATGGGGGTCGCGCGGGGTCGTCGGGGGTCGCGGGGGGTCACTGAGGTCGTGGGGTCACGCGGGGTCACGCGGGGTCGGGGGAACAAGGGGGGTCGGGGTAGGGGGGAAGGGTCGGCAGCGTAAAAACATATGGAGGGTTTCGCGGCGGTTTATAATAAACCTCCGCGAAACCATTTTAGCGAAACGTTTAGCGGCGATTTTGTGAACCGCCGCCATAAAACCGCCGCTAAAACCTAATTTTGGTGTAGTGGTACCACTTCGTAAATCGAGGACTTGCACCCTAACCCAATAGGGGAGTACCACCTAGTGACTAGAGGACCCGCGCCCTAGTAGGACAGGGGAGTACTGACTCTACCAGCTCATTCACTATGGGTGACTTATACCCTAACACGACATGGGAGTACTGACCCCAAGCTAAAGGATTTGCTCCCTAATACGGTAGGGGAGTACTACTTTGTGAGGACCCGTGACCTAACCCAATAGGGAAGTACCACTCAGTGGCTAGAGGACCCGCACCCTGGTAGGACAGGGGAGTACCGACTTTGCCAGAAAAACACGTATGGAGGACCTGCACCCTATAACGACAGGGGAGTACTGACTCCTAGGATAGAGGACTCATGCCCTAACACGATAAGGGAGTACCCACTCTCTTTATACATCATATATGGAGGACCCAAAACCTGGTCCAATAAGGGAGTACCGACTCCACAGATAGAGGACCTGCACCCTGGTCCAATAGGGGAGTACCTACTCTACCTTCCCACGAGTATGGAGGGCCCGCGCCTTGACACAATAGGGGAGCACTATCCATCTTTATGAAGGATATGGGAATCTGTGCCTTAAACCATTAAGGGGGTATCAATAGTTCTGAAAGTCCATCAACGATGCCCAACATCCCACATGTCTGCCCTGAATGCCCAAGTCTAAGGAACTCAATCACCACACCTTGATACTATTCATTTTGGTCGTCACTGACTCGCCCGCACAGTTTTAGGTCGCGTCACAAGGACACATCTTGGGGGGGAAAGTGCTCCTCTTCCTTGTGAGTCCAAGGTTATGCCAAACCACGTCTCATCTCAAAGAACTACCCAAAGGTAAAAGAACCCACGCCCACGATGTGGGGAGTCTTGTATCTACTAAACAAAAAGGTGGGGAAACCTGCACCCTGGTGCCACAGGGGAGTACCAGTCCCAGCATCTCTCTCTCTAAAAACCACACTGATCTCAAGTATTGGTCAAGCATTTCTAAAAGGAGTGTTACGCTTATCAATCATCGTGTAGTATCCCTGTCATGGGTAGGGGACCCACATCCTAAAGTCGAGGGGAAGGGTACTGACCCCAAAGTCAACCTAGTGATTCACCATGATCACTGCCCAAGATTTTTCACCACTACCCAAGCGGCGTACCACCTTGTATCTCGTAGGCTGAAAATGAGCCCACCATCGCATTCTACACGGAAAAAAACTCAAGATAGGATACTCGAAAGCTTAAATCTGAGTCCCGGAGAAGGAGATACAGAAGGTGGGATATCTCAAAGAGATCACCTAGTAGTACACGGTGTGCACTGGAGCACACACGACGTGTGAGTCCACCAGAGCACCTGGGTGTGTAATTAGATTACATGGTTTCTAACCCATGTATGGGTACATGGTGTTTACAGGAGGTACACGATGTGTCCCTCTTCAATTGGCCCCTGGCCGTGTAGTTTAACCCATGTCCATGTACCGGACCCCGTGTCTGTGTACTTTGGTCGTGTGTTAGTGCACAACTATGTAATTTTCACATGGATTCCCAAGCCATGTCCCATAGACACATGGATTGCGGTACTACATGGCGTGTAACCCTTATACATGACATGTAGTCCCCAAATATTATCTTCCTTGAACAGGTAGTCCTATACGGCATGTGTCAATGGACTACATGTCGTGTAATCGGTAATTCCAGTCGGGAATACCCCGCAAAAACATCTGATTCATCCTGATTCAACCCAAAACCCATAGATCTACCTAGAAGGGATCATATACAATTTCAATTGGGCTCTAGAACCTTAAAATAAAGAAAAATGAATGGGATTGAGACTATAAATCAAAACCGCCTACCTCAATGGTGGAACGTTGAAGCCTCGTTTGAAGAACGGTGCTCGGATCGCTCTGGTTCTCGATCCGATGGTGATCTGCGTTGAAAATGGGGATCAACGATACCTCGCTTTTATGATTCGGTGGTGGTTTCCTTCGTCTCCAAGGGAGGAGAATGGAGAAAGAGAGGGAGAGATGTGGCCTCCCCTTGTGTCGCTCTAACGTGAGGAAGGGGGGGTAATTAGGTTAGGTATTAATTAATTAAACCACCATTTAATTACCCCGTCAAAAACATCTGGCGTGAACAAATTTATGTCGCGCCTTAGGTAAACACGACATTACAGACTCACCTGCGGCCTCAGAAATCCATTCCGAGACTCCGAGCGGGTGTTATTTACGTTTCCAGCGAAACTGCGTGCGCGTGAAAAAACATATTTAATATTTTTAAAAATTACCACATCGAGGCTCTCTGTGCCCCGGATACCTGTACCGACTTAGTGCCTAGTTTTGGGAATATTCTTGAAAATATTCCAAAGTCTTATAGGTCAAAACTTAGGTCTTTACAAGAAAAATGGCACATAGGAGCTGACTACACTTCCTAATAGCCATAAAAGCATTAGCGTCAAATGGGTGTGCAAGATCAAGTGAAATGATTATGGTGAGATCAATTTCTACAAGGCAAGGCTCATAGCAAAGGGGTATAAACAGAAGTACGGGGTGGACTATGAAGAAATCTTCGCTCTTGTTGCTCTCCTTGACACTGTGAGGATGATTATCTCCCTTGAAGTCCATCACAGTTGGATGATCTACTAACTGGATGTGAAGTCTTCATTCCTAAATTGGATTTTAGAAGAAGAGGTCTATGTTGACCATCCTGAAAGCTTTGTTGTGCAAGGATAGGAAGACAAGGTGTATCGACTGAAGAAAGCTCTTTATGGGTTGAAGCAAGCTCCACATGCTTAGAATGCACATATCCACAATTTTCTTCAAGAGAACTGCATCACTCAATGTCCATATGAGCATGCAGTTTACATCAATAATAATGATCATGGCGATATACTTATATCATGTTTGTATGTTGATGATTTTCTATTTACAAAGAACAGTCGGCCGATGTTCGATGAATTCAAGAAGGGCGTGTTTAAGGAGTTCAAGATGACCGACAGGGGTCTCATGTACTTTTTTTGGGCATAAAAGTAAAGTAACAACATGACAACATCTATATATCTCAGAAGAAGTATGCCCAAGAATTGCTTGAAAAGTTCAAGATGGCCAATTGCAATACCATAAAAACGCCTGTAGAAATGATCTTAAAACTGACAAAAGACAGAGAATGAAGAAGAATTGACTCAACTTTGTTCAAAATTCTGATTGGAAGCCTAAGGTATCTCACAATTAAAAGTTCAGATATTTTCTACAGTGTTGGGCTTCTAAGTAGGTACATGGAAGCGCCAAAAGAGTCACACTGACTAGCCGCAAAAAGAATTCTTAGGTATGTTAAAGGAACAATGAAATTTAGTATTTTCTATCCATACGGTGATGAAACAAAGCTATATGGATACTCAAACATTGATTGGGGAGGTTGTCATGACCCATCCTAGTGGGGCTCGCGCCGTGACTCCCCAAGCCCACCTCCAATAGGCCAGGGGCTAGTGACTAGCACCAAGTAGGCATATCACTAACATGGGAGGCATTGCCTAAGTACTTGTACACATGCACACATCTCCAAGCCCACAAATGATGAAATGTAAAACACTAAGGAACAAAATGCATGCATACAACTAAACCCCAACCAACAGAGTACGATGAAAGGCAGAGTACTGTAAAAGTAAACTGGGCCAGAATACAAGCCCACCAAAAACAAGAGTCTGAAAACTGCAAAGTCCAACCTGTAAGCACAAAGGTACTGAGATTGCCGCTCGTAGCAGTAGGAACGCCTCGGCTTGTAGGGAACTCAGAAAGCTCGGTCCTGTCCTGGTCTGCCCTGGACTCTGTCAAAAGGCTGCTCGTCTACACAAGACACCAGACGTGCGGGCAAAGCCCGTGTAGGGGTGAGTATAACAATACTCAGTAGAGGTCCCCGAAAACCACAAGCAATACACAAAGGTACAGACAGCTATTCATAGTATATGTATACAGAACATAAAGAACAAACTAGATATACTCAAAACCCAGACCCGTGGTCTAGAGACAAGTCACACAACCGCATACCCCCATAAGGGATTCTGTTCGAAGATTCCGTGATGCACTCATTCCGGGAGAACACACTCCACGAGTCTTATAGCTCTGATGACGTCTGTCCGAGAAGTGTCGTTCGTCAGGAACCGTCATGAGAGATAGCTACACTCATCACGGGAGACACACTCCTGAGTGGAAAGGTTACGGAAAATAGAAGCACTCATTACGGGAGACACACTCCTGAGTGGGAAAGATCACGATACATGGATGAGGATCACTGCCAGGGCCATGGCGGATACCGCGACTCATCCGGATTCACCAGTTAGGTGATACACCAGCTAGATAGAGGATCAACGCCAGGTAGAGTTGGTCATGTCGATGCCTGACTCTACCTAGGGTCAGTAATGGATAGAGGATCTCAATCCGGGCCTCTCAGATGGATGCCTGACTCTATCACAGAAAGTCTTGCTAAAGGGATCATAATCCTGCGTGAGGGAATGATGTCTGACCTTCAGGGGAACAAGAAGAAGGGGCACTAACCCAAACAAAAGATGTCCAAGGCACGGTGAACAAGAGGACCAAGCCGTTTTCCAAAAAGTACACGGCGTGTAGAAATGATACACGCCGTGTTGTCTGGCCCCGGGTACTGCCCGTGTACAACGACCCGTGTCGTGAGGCTGGTCGTGTAGGAAAAACTAAGTACACAGCATGTAATACGGTGTACACGCCGTGTCTGGGTAACTGGGGTTGGCTCTGTGTACTCTGTCCATGTGCCTATACACGGTCATCAACCCATGTACACCAACCCGTGTAATCGCCACACAGGGTGACCCGCGTTACTGGCCTCGCCTGTCCGTGCGATGGAGTACACAGTCGTGTACTCCATCCCATGTTCGCGTATCCATGAGATACACGCCGAGCTCTGTGTAGCCGCTTCTGCCGCGCTGTACATGTCGTGTCGCCTGAATCCGTGTATCTCATCCCGTGTCAGTGTACTACCCAAAGTATACGCCGAGCTTCGGGGAAAGTCCAACACGTCGTGTGACTGGGGACACACGTCGTGTTATTTCTCTCTGACCCCGAAACCCTAGTTATCGCCGCCAGCACTACACGGCGTGTTCTTCGGAAGTACACGCCCTGTATTCTTGAAATTTCCAGAAACGGCGCTCTTCGCCGGCGCGCCTCTCGTGCTGCTCCGATCGTTGATTCAGCCATTCGATCGCCACAAAACCTTCAGGTTTTGATCATCCCGACGCCATGAAGCCGCTTCCGGTGTTTTCGGACCTCCGATTGGCTCCAAAAACGTGATTTGATCTTCCCACACGAAGAACGCTCAAAGAACGCCCTTTCCGATCCGGTCCGATTTGTCGTCTGCCATCGTCACCGCACCTTCACAAGGTTGTTGTGGTGTCTAACCTTCGATTTGGGATCGTTGCGTCACGGAACGGATGCGCAATGATCCGTTGTTTGTCGCCCCGCGAAGAACGTGAAGAACGCGCAAGGAAAGAAGGGGGAAGAAATCCAAATAAACAAATTGAGGAACGAACCTCCGCCGTCGTTTGTCACGGCGTTGATCTACTCCCGTTAATAGGCTTAAACAGAGCAAGAATCAACAACAACATAAAGCACGGATCAATTCCCCATAATCTTCCCAAAGAAAATCCCTCCCACAAGAACATACAAATCCGCGGATCAACTTCTTCATGGTTGATTCGCATTCGTCGTTAAAGTCAGAAACGGGGAAAAGAAATTGAAATAACAACCCCTACCTTTCGAAAGGATCGATCGTTGACGAAGGCACCGCACTACTGTTGTCGTCGAGATCCTTCAACGTTGTTGGCGTAGCGATTCTCGACCTCGATCCGTCGTCGTTCGTTGTCGAGAGTTTGCTCCAACGCGCCGCAGATCCTCCAGAAATTTCTCCCAAAAGTTCGTCAATGACCACCAATTGCTTAACCCATAAAAAGGGAAACATGATTGGCAGTTAATTACGCGGCGGTATTAATGACTCCTACTTGCCTATTCTTGAGTCATTATGACATAGCATTTAAGTAAGAAAACAGTTGCCCTGTTTCCGCGCTGCAGCGGTTGTTTCCATAAAATAAAATAAACATTTAGATTTTTATTTTATTTTTTTTTTATTTTTTTATTAAAACGTCTGAAAAATTAACTTTTTTCCTTGACCCGCGTAGGTCAAGGTTAGCCTCATTCTTAGGTAAAGTCATCATCCCGGATGCAACGGTGCGCTCAGATTTTTAATCCGGGCATCCGTTTGGAAACTACCACAACTGCGCACAAGTGTCGACTTACTTAACTTAAAAAAAGTTCAAACCACCATTCTGGGCTCACTGGACCTCAGAATAATGTACCATCTTCGTGCCTGGTCACAAAATAATTCCATATAATATTTAAAAATAATAAACGGAAAATATGAGACATTACATTCTCCCCACCTTGGGGCTTTACGTCCCCAAAAAGCCAAAACAAAGGCTACTCAAAAAGATGAGGGTACTGGGCACGGATCTGGGCCTCCCGCTCCCACGTGCTCTCCTGAAGATTCTCGTGTTGCCACCGGACGCGCACCAAGGGAATCAATCGCCCACAAAGGATCCTCTCCTACCAATCCTCGATCTTCACCGGGTACTCAGCAAAGGTCCCTCCATCCTCGATGTCCAGCTCGCCCCAGTCGATGATGTGCATTGGGTCATGCATGTACCTCCTCAGCTGCGACACGTGGAAGACATCATGTACTCGATGCAACTGTGGCAGTAGGCCACCTCGCCAACTCTACAGAGAATCTGGAAAGGCCTGATGAACCTCAGAGATAGCTTGCCACCTCGGCCAAATCTCCACAACCCTCACCGATGTGAGACCTGAAGAAATACGTGGTCTCCCTCTTCGAACTCCAGAGGTCTTCGTCGCCTGTCAGCATAAGACTTTTGCCGGCTCTGTGCAGTCTTCATCTGCTCCCAGATGATCTGAACCTTATCTGTGGTGGCTCGCACTAACTCTGGACCCATGAGTGCTGAATCTCCAGGGTCAGTCCAGCAAAGCGGTGACCGGCAGGGTCTCCCATACAAGGCCTTGAACGGTGTCATACTAATGGTGGAGTGGTAGCTGTTGTTGTACGCAAACTCCACCAGTGGTAGGTGGTCCTCACAACTGCGACCAAAGTCCAAGATACAAGCTCGCAACATATCCTCCAGCACATGAATGGTCCTCTACGTCTGACCATACGTCTGGGGATGAAACGTTGTGCTCAAGCGTAGCTGAGTCCCAAAAGCCTCCTGCAATCCCTTCCACAACCGGGATGTAAACCAGGTGTCTCGGTCTGAGACTATAGTCGAGGGGACGCCATGAAGCTGAACTATCTCCTTCACGTAGAGGCATCCCGAGCTCTCTACGGAACTCTGCTCCCTGATATCTAGGAAGTGGGTCAACTTAGTGAGTCGGTCAACGATCACCTAGATGGAATCATGCCCCTTGGACGTCTGTGGTAAGCCTGCCACGAATTCCATCGATATTCAATCCCACTTCCACTCTGGAACTTCCAGGTGGTGAGCTAATCCCGCTGGAACCCGGTGCTCATCCTTCACCTGCTGGCATGTGAGGCATCGAGAAACGAACTTTGTTATTGCCTCCTTCATACCTGACCACCAGAACTGTCGTCGGAGATCCTAGTACATTTTTTCCACTCCAAGATGTACCGCCAAAGGGGATGTATAAAACTCCCTCAGGGCCTCCTCCTAGAACGCCACTGGTACAACAGTGTGTCCTCTGAAAAGAAGTATGTTCTCCCCACCTTGCGAATATCCATCAGGTGCATGTCCCATGGATAACTGAGCACGTAAAGCCACACAGTCGACATCCCCAAGCCGTGCCTCCCTAACTCGCTGTAAGAGTGGAGGGGTGACAACCATCGACTGTAGGTAAGTTGTATCCTCTCCATCCATGAAGGATAACTGTAACGCGGCTAACTGATGTGTCACCTCACTCAACAGTTGTGAGCTCGACCTTCTCCTTAGGGCATCTGCCACCTTGCTCCCCTTTCTAGGAGTATAGATGATCTCAAAATCATAGTCTTGGAGGAACTCTAGCCAACGCCTCTGCCTCAAATTTAGATCCTTCTGTGAGAAGATGTACTTGAGGCTCTTGTGGTCAGAGTAGACAATAAACCGCTCGCCCATAAGGTAGTGTCTCCATATCTTCAATGCGAAGACTACCGCTGCCAACTCGAGATCATGGGTCACATAGTTCTGCTCATATGGCCTAAGCTGGCGCGAACCATAAGCAATCACTGCATGCCGCTGCATTAGGACACAGCCGAGCCCGGTCCCTGATGCGTCGCATAAAACTGCGTACTCGACACCCTCCTCTGGCAATCTCAAGACTGGCGTGCTCGTCAAACTCTGTCTCAACTTTCCGAAAGCCTGCTGGCACTTTTCTGTCCACACGAAGGGTTTCCCCTTCCTGGTCAAGGCCATCATCGGTGCTGATATCCGGGAGAAATCAGGAATGAATCTTCGGTAATATCTTGCCAACCCAAGGAAGCTCTGCACCTCCGTTACGCTTCGAGGTGGCTCCCATTCTAACACAGCCTCCACCTTGGCTGGGTCCACAGCTACTCCATCTGCTGAGATGACATGTCCCAGAAAGTGGACCTCCTGAATCCAGAACTGGCACTTTGTGAGCTTCCCATAAAGCTGGTGCTCCCAAAGTACGTCCAGAACCATTCGCAGGTGTCTCGCGTGCTCCTCCTCTGACGCCGAGTATACAAGGATGTCGTCGATGAAGACCACTATGAACCGGTCCAAGTATAGCCGGAATATTCGGTTCATCAGTCCCATGAACACTTCGGGGGAGTTCGTCACGCCAAAAGGCATCACCAAGTACTCATAGTGACTATAACGGCATCTGAAAGCCATCTTCGGTATATCCTTGTCCCGCACTCGTAGCTGGTGATAGCCTGATTGAAGGTCAACCTTCGAGAACCACTGTGCCCCTCTTAGCTGATCGAAGAGGTCATCGATCCTCAATAGTGGATACTTGTTCTTCACCGTCACCTGGTTCAGGCGCCGGTAATCCATGCACAACCTCAGACTCTTGTCTGCCTTCTTGGAGAACAAGACTGGGGCCGCCCAGGGTGAAACGCTGGGTCTCACGAAACCCTTGCTTTGAAAATATTTCAACTGCACCCTCAGCTCGTGAAGCTCTGCGGGAGCCATTCGATATGCTGATGAGGAGATCGGTGTCGTCCTGGGGTGTAAGTCGATGCAGAAGTCGATTTTCTGGCGGGGGGTAGTCCTGGAACATCTTCGGGAAATACGTCCTCATACTCCACCACCACTGCTGGGAACTGAGAGCTCACAACATCTACTGCTCCGAGGGTAAGGCTAGCCAACTCATGAGTGATCGGCTGCACCCTCCTATGCATGAGCCCATTTTGTGCTGCCTGGGTTTCCTTTTCTCTGACAAAGGAAAACCTCATTCCATCACGGCGGACACACCGCACCCTTTGCCTAAAACATTCAATCTGGGCATAGATCGAAGATAACCAATCCATACTGAGAATGAAGTCGTAAGGCCTCGACGCTACCACCAAGAGGTTCCAACCGAAACTCTCACCTCAAAGGGTAAGATCACACTATCTGCAAAGGTGCGTGATCGTCGAGTCTCCTCCCGTAGGTGTCTCCAAGCGTAAGGATCGAGTCAACGGTTCTACCGGAATCTCGAGGTTTTGTACAAGACATGTGGCTATAAGGGAATGACTGGCACCTGTGTCTATGATTACAGAAGCTAAGGTAGAAAAGACACAGATCGTACCTCGAATCATCCCTGGAGCCCCTGGGTCGTATGCCTCGACTGCATGCAGCTGTCCTCGCCCCTGTCCCCCAACTCCCTGAGCCTGGTGCGGACCTCCTGGGGGTGGTGGTGGAAGTAAGTCGAAGCGTCTGCCACCACCTGCAGCTCTCTCTGCTCCTCTGCCACGTCCGCCGCCTGGAAGGTCTGCCTGTTCTATTCTCTACCTCTGCCTCGGTGGTCCATCCACTGCTTCCCTATCAGTAGCTCGACGGGTCGGGCAATCCCTAGCGAGATGTCCCCTACCGTCACACGCGTAGCATTGATTCTCCCTAGACTGACTGGATCCAGCCTGAGAGCCCTGGACTGTCGATCCCCTATCCTGGGTCCTCCTATGACGTTTCCCACATCCAGATCCCTATGCCTGACGTCGCCTCCCTGCTGCCGGGGTCTCCGCACCTGTCTGCCTGCTGCTGACTTCTGTCGGCTGCCTCTGCTCCGCCAAGAAGCTCTCGATCACCAAGGCCCGCTCGAGCACTCCAGCATAAGTCGATATGCATAGAGGTACGACACTAGCTCGGATGTCACGTCGTAGACCTCGTTCAAAGGTCTGAGCTCTGAAGTACTGATCCCTGAACATATCCATCGAGTACCTGGAGAGGTTGGTGAACCTCGATGAATAGTCAGCTACTGTCATACTGCCCTGCTGGAGCTGAAGAAGCTCCTGGATGCGCACAGCTCTCAACATAACCGGAGAGAACTCCTCCCTGAAGAGTCGCTCAAACTCCGTCCACGAAAGAGTCTCCTCGTCATGAGTCTGCGTGGTCAGACTCCACCATCGTCCCACCGAAACCTGAAGAAGGCTCGCTCCTAGGACCACCATCTGGTCTGCTGGTGTCCTCACTAGACGGAAAACTCTAGTCACCGCCTCAAGCCAGTCCTCAGCCGCCTAAGGGTCGGGCTCGCCTCGGAACCTGAGGGGTCTCTGTCTCTGGAACTCATGGAGCATGCTAAGCCTGCGCTCCTCGCCGATCGGTACCGCGGGTACCACTGGTGGTGGCACAGTAGGTGCACCACCTGGTGGAAACGCCTGGGGAGTTGGTCCCTGTATTGAAGCCTCGTCACTGAGGGGGTCATCCTCGTGATCGTGCTGCTAAACCCTAGTGGGTATGCGTCGCGGAGGCATCCTGTAAAGAAACAAGATGTACCATGGTCAGTGAGTATATCTGGATAGCTGACACAAAGGACATGGAAAACACAACTCATTCCTATACGATGCATGTACTTTTTTTTCCCTGCAACCAGTGTTTTCGTGTACCGAGTCGAAAAGAAGGTTATCAGAGTCCTGGTGTATGGATATGTCGGCCGCCGCACCAACACTGGGGTCCCTAGCCTGAAAGTCGAACCCGAAACACTTAACACTATTGCCCCAAACCAAACCCACAGACTCTTGGTCCTAAGGTAGAACTGACCACCTCTGATACCACTCTGTCACGACCCGTCCCAGTGGGGCCCGCGCCGTGACTCCCCAAGCCCGCCTCCAATAGGCCAGGGGCTGGTGACTAGCACCGAGTAGGCATATCACTAACATGGGAGGCATTGCCTAAGTACCTGTACACACGCACACATCTCCAAGCCCACAAATGCTGAAATGTAAAACACTAAGGAACAAAATGCATGCATACAACTAAACCCCAACCAACAGAGTACGATGAAAGGCAGAGTACTGTAAAAGTAAACTGGGCCAGAATACAAGCCCACCAAAAACAAGAGTCTGAAAAATGCAAAGTCCAACCTGTAAGCACAAAGGTACTGAGACTGCCGCTCGTAGCCGTAGGAACGCCTCGGCCTGTAGGGAACTCAGAAAGCTCGGTCCTGTCCTGGTTCACCCTGGACTCTGTCAAAAGGCTGCTCGTCTGCACAAGACACCAGACGTGTGGGCAAAGCCCGTGCAGGAGTGAGTATAACAATACTCAGTAAAGGTCCCCGAAAACCACAAGCAATACACAAAGTAAAGGTACAGTCAGCTATGCACAGTATATGTCTACGAAACATATAGAACAAACCAGATATACTCAAAACCCAGACCCGTGGTCTAGAGACAAGTCACACAACCGCATACCCCCGTAAGGGATTTTGTTCGAAGATTCCGTGATGCACTCGTTCCGGGAGAACACACTCCACGAGTCTTATAGCTCTGATGACGTCCGTCCGAGAAGTGTTGTTCGTCGGGAACCGTCACGAGAGATAACTACATTCATTACGAGAGACACACTCCTGAGTGGAAAGGTTACAGAAGATAGAAGCACTCATTACGGGAGACACACTCCTCAGTGGGAAAGATCACGATACATAGATGAGGATCACTGTCAGGGCCATGGCGGATACCGCGACTCATCCGGATTCACCAGTCAGGTGATACACCAGCTAGGTAGAGGATCAACGCCCGGTAGAGTTGGTCACGTCGATGTCTGACTCTACCTAGAGTCAGGAATGGATAGAGGATCTCGATCTGGGCCTCTCGGATGGATGTCTGACTCTATCACAGAAAGTCATGTTGAAGGGATCATAATCCTACATGAGGGAATGATGCCTGACCTTCAGGGGAACAAGAAGAAGAAGCACTAACCCAAACGAAAGATGTCCAAGGCACAGTGAACAAGAGGACCAAGCCGTTTTCCAAAAAGTACATGGCGTGTAGAAATGATACACGTCGTGTTGTCTGACCCCGGGTACTGCCCGTGTACAACGGCCCGTGTCGTGAGGCTGGTTGTGTAGGAAAAACTAAGTACACTGCGTGTAATACGGTGTACACGTCGTGTCTGGGTAACTGGGGTTGGCTCCGTGTACTCTGGTCATGTGCCCGTACACGGTCATCAACCCGTGTACACCAACTCGTGTAATCGCCGCACGGGGTGACCCGCGTTACTGGCCTCGCCTGGCCGTGTGATAGAGTACACGGTCGTGTACTCCATCCCGTGTCCGCGTATCCGCGAGATACACGCTGAGCTCCGCGTAGCTGCTTCTGTCGCGTTGTACACGCTGGGTCACCTGAAGTCGTGTAGCTCATCCCGTGTCCATGTACTACCCAATGTACACGCTGAGTTTCGGGGAAAGTCCAACACGCCATGTGACCGGGGTCACACGCTGTGTTATTTCTCTCTGACCCCGAAACCCTAGTCGCCGCCGCCAACACTACACGGCGTGTTCTTCGGAAGTACACGTCGTGTATTCTGGAAATTTCCAGAAACGACGCTCTTCGCTGGTGCGCCTCTCGTGCTGCTCCAATCGTTGATTCAGCCGTCCGATCGCCACGAAACCTTCAGGTTTTGGTCGTCCCGACGCCATGAAGCCGCTTCCGGTGTATTCGGACCTCCGATTGGCTCCGAAAACGTGATTTGATCTTCCCACACGAAGAACGCTCGAAGAACGCCCTTTCCGATCTGGTCTGATTCGTCGTCCGCCATCGTCGCCGCACCTTCACAAGGTCGTTGCGGTGTCGACCCTTCGATTTGGGATCGTTGCGTCGCGGAACAGATGCGCAACGATCCGTTGTTCGTCGCCCCGCGAAAAACGCGAAGAACGCGCGAGGAAAGAAGGGGGAAGAAATCCAAATAAACAAATTGAGGAACGAACCTCCACCGTCGTTCATCACGGCGTTGATTCGCTCCAGTTAATAGGCTTAAACGGAGCAAGAATCAACAACAACATAAAGCATGGATCAATTCCCCATAATCTTCCCAAAGAAAATCCCTCCCGCAAGAACGTATGAATTCGCGGATCAACTTGTTCGTGGTTGATTTGCGTTCGTCGTTAAAGTCAGAAATGGGGAAAAGAAATTGAAATAACAACCCCTACCTTTCGAGAGGATCGATTGTTGACGAAGGCGTCGCGCTGTCGTTGTCGTCGAGATCCTTCAACGTTGTTGGCGTAGTGATTCTCGACCTCGATTCGTCGTCGTTCGTCGTCGAGAGTTTACGCCAACGCGCCGCGGATCCTCCAGCAATTTCTCCCAAAAGTTTGTTAACGACCACCAATTGATTAAGCCATAAAAAGGGAAACACGATTGGCAGTTAATTACGCGGCGGTATTAACGACTCCTACTTGCCTATTCTTGAGTCATTATGACACAACATTTAAGTAAGGAAACAGCTGCCCTTTTTCCGCGCTGCAGCGGTTGTTTCCATAAAATAAAATAAACATTTAGATTTTTATTTTATTTTATTATTTTATTTTATTAAAACGTCCGAAAATTAACTTTTTCCCTCGACCCGCGCCGGTCGAGGTTAGCCTCATTCTTAGGTAAAGTCGTCGTCCCGGACGCAACGATGCGCTCAGATTTTTAATCCGGGCATCCGTTTGGAAACTGCCACAACCACGCAAAAGTGCCGACTTACTTAACTTAAAAAAAGTTCAAACCACCATTCCGGGCTCACTGGACCTCGGAATGATGTGTCGTCTTCGCGTCCGGTCTCGAAATAATTCCATATAATATTTAAAAATA
The DNA here is from genome assembly GCA_963277665.1 of Viscum album. Lineage (NCBI taxonomy): Eukaryota > Viridiplantae > Streptophyta > Magnoliopsida > Santalales > Viscaceae > Viscum > Viscum album. The sequence continues at coordinate 1,107,276,726 of OY728126.1, forward strand.
ATAAACGGAAAATCCGAGACATTACAGAGGTGATCAAGATGAAAAAAAAAACACCACTGGATATGTATTCTTTCTTGGAACGACTGCTTTCACGTGGAATTCAAGGAAGTAGAGTGTGGTCGCCCTATCCACATGTGAAGCAGAGTACGTAGCAGCATTGTCCACGTTTGTGAAGGAATTTGGTTGAGAAACCTCCTAAAGGAGTTGAAGCATCCGCCTGATAGATCCACAGTCATATAAGTGGATAATAAGCTGACAATCGAACTAGTCAAAAATTCAGTTCAACATGGAAAAAGCAAACACATTGATATCCGATATTATATTTTGAGAGATCAGGTGAAGTAGAAAACGATAAAATTGGAATATTGTCATACTACGGAACATGTGACTGATATCTTCACAAAGACATTACCAACAGATGCATTCAAACAACTAAGAACGATGCTCAGAATGAGCATGTTTTGGTTTGAAGGAGAGTGTTGGAAATGCAAACTAAAACATCTTCCCCATGCGGTGTGTCTTCTTTATACGACTTGCCTTCTCCCCATTCGTCCATTCCAATTCCGTATGAAGTCTTTAATGTCTTGTTGTTTGCATTTTATTTTCTACAATCAATGCTATGCCTTTTTGGTGTTTTTTTAGTTTTTTTGAAAAGTCTATAAATAGGGTGCAAATGTAGTCCGTTGAAATATGTGAAATGCAAGCTTGAAATCATTGTTGTGCTGTTGTCATTTTTTCTTCCTCACTTTTCCTGGATAGTACACCCAATAAACAGTTTATGTGGGAAACAGTTAAAAAAATCATATATCTACAGGGATCGGGTAGAGTGGAGTGGGCCTGATCAATGAGTTGGGTCGAGTTAGCCAACTGGGACCTTTTTAGACCGCTCATTCTCTCTTACAAATCTCGAAGTTCCTTTGACCCGTCCAGATTCTCGGAGTCGTAATGCACGGGGATGACTTCCTACATCGGGGGCATTCCTCGGGCGTCTGGGGTATGCTCGTCGGCCGGCGGCGACGTCCCTCCACTCAGACTGGTGGAATCCGCGGCCGAAATCAGCGGTTCCCCTCCAAAAGGTGATGGATAGCCTGTCTCTGGATCGGAGGTGGGCGTGCGGCATGCGTTCTTTCCGGGCAGCCGGAATGTGTGGGAGGTGAGGTCTCTTTCATTGAATCGTCGGGCCAGACCGGCCACCTTTTGGGAGAGGGATTCGTGGGGGCCTGCAAGGAGGTCTCGGTTCTTGTGGACGAAGACACCCACAAAGGCCAGAAGAGCAAAGAGAGCAGTGACGCCGGCGATGAGGAAGAGCCCCCAGAAGCTATCTAGACCGAGGCTGCCCGAGCCAACGGCGGGGGCGGTGGTGGAGCAGTTTGCCTCACCAAGCCATGCCGCCTGAATTTTGGCCATCGTGTCTCCTTCCCTCACATACAGCACCGCCCTAGATACATCGGACAGCAGCGGCGACCCCCGGGGGAACACCTACACGTCAACAGTCAAGTCATAATTTTCCTCTGATTTGGTGGGTATTTAACCAACCAACATGTAAAATTCACCCTATAACAGGGGAGGGAACTTACAAATCCAAAGCCCGCTGTTCTGTAAATGGATTGAACCATGGTGTATTTTGGGCAGTGTTTGGCTAGAAACAGCTTCATGTAAGGCACCTCGTCGATGGCCGCGGCCACGCCGCCGTTAGCGCTGCCTCTGGTGAGCGCATCGTCGAGCTCTCTGGAGGATGTATAAGTCCTGAGCTTAGACTCATGGAACTTCATTTGCTTCAGTAATCCCAGAACAAAAGAACCTTGCTGGTACCCCACGAACTCCCCCCTCTTCCTAAGCTCGTGGATGTCGGTCTCCGTCGGCTGGAGCTGTTGAACGGTGAGCATCGACGTCAGGCTGGCTGTGTAGCTTTGTGTCAAGATCAGTACCACAAACACCCACACGATCACAACGAATCTACCCAGGTTGCTCACCACTTTCTCCCCTGTTCACAACGATTCATAATGGTTAAAGAATATAGTGATGTTTTATCTCTATTTTTAATGGATAAAAGAGATGGGGACTGACTGTGCGCAAACACCATGGTGGAGAAGGAAAACCAGAAGATGGTGCCTGCTTGATGCGAGAGAGGTCCTCGAAAGTCGTCGTTGATACGGTGCTCCAGAACCCAAACCACGAACCCAACAAAGATGAAGAAGCATAAGCTGGTTAACCAGAGCTTCCATGTGAGGGGCCTCAAGAAAACCCATGCGTTGTTCTTCCTATTGGCGTCTGTGTAGGGCACGATCATGGACACTCCCGACTCCGTAAACGGGAATGTAAAATCGACGTACTTGGACCGGTCTGCTAGTATAGTCGTGTCACCAACGACGGCGTCAAACTTCTGCAAGTTCACCACCACAACCCATAAATAATTAATGGACATTAAAAATTCCATCATTCAGCTGCGTATATTAAAGATTTGTTGACAACTGACCTCAAGAAACACTTGATTTATCAGATCATTGTAGCCGTTGTCAAGTGGATATGGCACAAAATCGAAAGGAACTGAATACTCCAATGAGCCCATCACAGCGTCAAACACATCTACGCAGTAACCGGCGACCACCGTGTTGTTGTTGGAGTCATTTGTTACGCGAACGAATTCACTGAAACCTTTCTTCATGGGGACTCCGATCTTCAATCGATTCCCGCTCACCGGAACTGCCCAGCCCTTGGGCGGAGAGGTCCTCTCGCCGGGCCAAATTATGGCTCGGAGGTTAGGTGGCCCCAGATGGGGAGCCCGACGTTGGGCGTACTGAAGTTCCCCCGAAAGACCATTCTCTGGCCTCCAAAATCCGACACGTCTTGTGGTGGTGCCGAAGATGTTTACGATCTCCAGAACGGGCGAAGGCGCCTGCCCATCGGCGAGACTGAAGTTCCCGCTGAGACCCGCGAAAGAAGTCCTTAACAAAGCCTCCATTAGCCTGGGACCAGCCTCAGAAACAGCAAGTGCGTTGAGATCCACGGAGTTCCCTCCTGATGTGATATTGCCGGGCTTCGTGAAGTGGAAGCCGGCAGACCCCACTTCCTCGACTGCCTTCGCCAGAGCCATGGCCGCATCATACGCCCTTAATCCAGCGATGCTCAAGTGAGCACCGGCAGTGTCGTTGGGCCAATCGACGGAGAATTTCACTCTCCATCTCTTACTGAAATCGGCAACAGCCGTCGTCCTCGGGACATGTCCCCTCACTCCAAGAACGCCCTGCATCGACGCCTCTACGTCTGAGGGGTCCATGGACGCCACGGCGTCCGCCACCCCGTCGGTGACTATCCACGCGAAGCCGTCCCCCATCATTCCGGCGTCACTGGCCTTGGAGAAGATCCGGGCACCGAGGCCGGACGTAGTGTGGACGATGAACACCCTGGTCTGCATTTTCATCAACCCGTACAACTCCTCCAGGATTTGGTCGTCGGAGGCCGTGGGTGAGATGGCGCACCGGTGAGGGACCCGAACGTTCTCCGACTGCAGGGCGTCGACGAGGAAAGGGACGAGGCCGGTGCCGTATTCGGTGTCGACGTAGATGGGGACGGCTGCGCTCCACCGGAACGCCTTAGCGAGCGCTGCTATGGCCCTTGCCTGAGAAGTGTCGTCGGGAGTGGCGCGGACGAAGAAGGGGTTGTTGGAGTGGGAGAGGGATGGGCTGGTGGCGGAGAAGGAAATGATGGGGACCCTAGTTTTGTTGCCCAGCTCAGAAACGAAGCCTGCCTCCATTGATGTAGAAGGCCCGATGATGGCGGGGACGTGCTCGTTTTTCATCAGGTCAAGAGCTGATAACGAGACATCGATACAGGTAAACTTGGAGGTGAGAAATTAAAACACTGGTGCCGAGCCGGAGGAAATATGAACAAAAAGATATCTGAAGAGGTTTATTTGCTAAAACTCCTAGTGGGTAGTGAGGGAAGAGAGGAACCTGAGGCTGCGGAGAGGACAACGTCGCCCTTGGAATCTCTGACGTGAAGATGGAGGCGAGTGGTGTATGCAGAGGCATCGACGGAGGCGTAGAGATCGGATAGAGCGAGGTAGATGCAGGTCAGCCCTGCCCGCCCTTGGGCGGAATGAAGGTCCAGCACCACCCCGGCTTCCACCCTCCTGTGCTGGGGCTTCTCCGCCATGGCCGTTACTGTAAAACACCCCATCCCCACAGACAGGACCAGTATCCTTGCGGCGAGCAAACCGATCCCCTGTGCTCGCCAAATATGAACACCGTTCTTCCCCATTTTCGAATGGCTGAGAATCTGCCTCCTCTTCTATCACCTCTTCCTCCCTCTCTTCCTCCCTCAGTAAATAGTTTCAGTTGAATTGATGGGTGGGGCAAAGGTTCAACCTGTAAGAAGCCGGTAGCCGGCGGAGAAGATGGAATAGGTTCCTTTAAAAAAATGTAGCCACGCGGGATGGCCGGACAAGGTTGCCCCCTCAATCGAAGAAATACGGGACCTTTTCAGTGTGACGTAGTCAAAAAAGTCAAATAATGGAAAACAGAAATCGGTGAAGGTCGGAACGAGAGCCGGGCGTGAATGGCGGCCAAAAAATCCCAATTGCCGGTTACACCTTGGATTTATGTGGATTACGAATTTAAATATCGGTTGTTATTATTCCAAAAAAAATATGTTTTAAAAATAAAATAAAGTAATGTAATGCAATAAATTAACATGATTGTAGTAAAAAATAATTAAAGTTTAATACAACCATTTATAAATCAGGGGAAATATCATCTTATGTTGAGTTTTGAACCTGATGATCAAATTGTCCATGAAATAGATGACATGTGTGTTTATTTAAAGCGTGGGGGTAGATTGAGCGTCCACCTCGATGTTCAAGCTACACACCCTTATCTCTACCATCATCATCCAAATGAGTGACAACATTAACATAAGATGATCCATGACCAGGTTTTATATTGGCACCGACAACCACATCAACAAAGGAGACTGAATTTTCAGAACTCCCATTCACTGCTCTGTAAAACCTATTACCCATCACGATTTCCTTCTTGATCGGAAGATGATAAACATCATTTCCACTCCTCCCCATACCATCCTTCTCTCTTTGCGCATTAAAGGAAATCTTTTTCCCACCCACATGCACAAAATTTAAGTCAACTGAAGATATATTTCCATCAATGGGTAGTTTAAACTTACAGTTCTCAACCTGATGCCCACGCTTTTTTATAGCTTGGGTATCTCAAAACTCTACGACATTTTTCTCTAACATTCCCAATGCACAAGTAATTGAAACAAAATTCAGGTACATGTTCATGCTCAAATTCAAGCTCAAATTTTAAATCACCAACAATCAAATACACAGTTTCAACAAGCGGTGAAGTAAGATCAAACTCAACCAAGATTCTGGCATAATGCCCATACCTGACCATCCCGGTCTCTTTTTAAAATTTAATTAGAATGCCTACAACCAAGAAAACATCCCAGAGGATACTAGGGTTCCAAAAAAACTAATTCAACCCTTTGACCCAGATCCAAGATTGTGTAACAAAGTTTTTGCCCCGAAATGGGTCAAACCAGGGGTCCCAATCCTGAAATCTTAGAACCCCTGACCTGAGATTAATGAACTTGCAGCTCCATGCCTTTAATTTGAGTTCTTGTGAAAGGAAAGTAATATGGTAGAAACTCATACCAATCGACACAATGCGGCAGCCATCAAACCCCAAAAAATGTAGCACAAGTTTCCTTAGATATTTAAGATTCCAAGAATTACTCATTTGTGGGGTGATCCACGCGATAATTGAGTGCTTGCAAGCCCCAATCCGCTCTTAAAAAATCATAGGGTTCACTTCAATGAAAGTGTTCACAACATTCCTCGAGATTCGATTGTGTACGATTACTGAGTCACTCCAAGGTCTAGGAAAGAATCTCTCAATTGCAACATTCCCAACCTATGATGTGTTAACAACCATCACAGCATCACGAATCCCCATATTTGAACGCTTCGAAGAGGGATAACCAAGATTTCCTTTTGTCAAACCCTGATGTGCTTCTTCAAATGGAAACTTCGCATTGCACAAGCCAGATCCATCTTCTATCTTCTTCGAAGGGCCAACGAAAACCTTCGACGGAATAATAATCAGGTAATATTTTTAATACTCGAACCCCACCCGAATCTAATTTTGGGGTTCTCAAAACCGAAACATATTTACAAATATTTATTTATGAATATATTTACAAAAATATTTTTATAAATAAATATTTATAAATAAATATTATGACATCACTTAGATATAAGCATAACCTAAAACTTATGAAACCTTTTTCATGACCAAATACATTTCTTATAAGTAACATTATATATTTTAAAATATTATTTTTTAATTACAAACCTATATTTGATATTTTAGAACATAAGTAATATTTTCTCAAAATTATTTTTAATACATTATACATTAGTAATTTAAATTTAATTTTTATCACTTCTACAAGTTGAATCAAATTAAATGGATTTAAAATTTAGAATTAGTGGGTCCAAATTATCTTATAAGTACCACTATATTTTTAGGCATAAAGATTAAGCTATCTTAAGTAAAAACTAGCTATAGTGGTAAAATCTTAAATGAAAAAAGTAATAATTCACGGGGTAAAGGATTTGAAACATGTTAAAAAAAATGTTTCTAATTGAGAGGATGAGGTGTGGTTTGACCATATCTCCTCTCCTCTCCAATATTTCTTGTTTTTAGATCCACTTTCCTTGAGAGTGACTTCCCATTATTGAAAAGTTTTTGGATATTTAAAAAAATGTCATCCATTTTTTACTTATAAAAGGGGCACTCACATCCTCATTTCCCATCACACCGAAACCTCATATGTTTGGACCAAAGTCCATCCAAACCACTAATAAACACTAATATGCACACTAAGGGGGTTCTGGTCTTCTTAGAATTCCATCCCTTAAAGGTTTAATACCCTTTTCAAAGGAGATAATCGAAGTAGTAAGTTATAGATTTCTAACTTATCCTCCCTATTTCCTATTTCTTTATGTGCTTTTATTCTTCCTCAAATTTCTTTCCACTATCATATAATTATAACATCAATATAAATATCATTATTATAGTTATATGTTATTATAATGATGACACATTCATTAAACACCCTCTCATTTTCCATTAATAAAAAAAATGTGAATCGTGCGTTGTTCAGACTTACTATCTCCATGACACAACATGATTCGTTTTCCATCACCACCTTACAAGGCTGGTCCTAACAAGGAACTTAATATATAATTATGATATTTATGAAATATTTTAGATTTTTAAATGATAAAAAATATTAGTCCTTTTACCCATTCTATGGAAAATTTTATCATCATCCATGCATACGTGTGGACTACCGCCTCCATGAAACGATCAATTTCCATTTTTCCTTTCATCACCGCTATACATGGATGATCATGAAAATGGTTTTAAATGATAAATATGATGTTTAAGATATGAATATTTTTCTGGTAATACCAATTGAATAACCTATCAATGACATGAATGATAACCAATCGTTATAAAATTAACCGTCTTAAATAAGAAAACTAAGAAGAAAAAATAATTTATTCATATTATGTAATATTTTCATATCTTATTCTTATAATTTATTCCAATTATGATATATCACACTAGTAAAAACTAAATATGATCATTATGCTTATGGTATAATGATATTGCAACTAAATCACCTCATAATCATCCATTAATCATTATATGTTCATGTTTGGGTTAGTTTGAACACCTACTTGAACAACACCGCAAAATTATATCATGGATGACTATGAAAACATAATTAATGGTATAATATTATATAAATATTGAAATAATTATTTGGTTTTGGTTTTAGAATGGATATATCAATATTTTACTCAATAATTAAGAAAATACCTTTCTTTGGTTAAGAAAATCACCAAGTGTTCCTATTATCGATTTCAACTTCAGTGATAAAGAATGAAACACTCATCAAAGTAAATTAAAACTTCATTAATAATTATAATTATTAAATTATAGTAACTTTAACGAAATTTTAATGATGAAATTTTTGAGAAAAATGAATACCGACACCGCTCATACGAAACTAGTACAAACAGTCAAAATTTTAAACATCCGATGTGGGAAAATAGGTAAAACTAACTAATATACATGTTGATAATTATTATAAATGAAAATTATAAGTATATATAGGTATTAATATGGTTCTTAAATTAGTTATTAATATTTTTATGTTTTTTATACAAGAGTTTAAGTCAATTATGTGGAAATCAAGAGTAAAGGTAAGAGTTTCTTTGTCTCATTTTCAACTATATGGGACATGCGTAATATTGTATGCTATAACTTCTTATATATGGTGGATTCACTATCCAATTTATTTCACATATTAAAATATCTTCCATTTCATGATATTTTAATATCCATTTCACGATCATCCTCCCAAACTCCTTTGATTTTTATGTTACCAACTCCGTAAGAGTTTCAACGACTCAATTTCCAATCCATTAGTCCATAATCTTTCTTACTTGGATATAATATTCAAGTTTTAATTGATCCTACCATTACACTATTTTATATAAAATTTACTTTTTTTCTATGGGGAAATTAATTTTCATAATAAATAAACAATTCTTTGAAAAAATGTTTTCCCAAATAATAGTGTAATGTTGGTAAGAATAACTCACATTTTTACTAATGCACTATTTCTTCCATGTCCATATTTTCCTTCCCTAAAATGTTATCAAATATTTTAGGAAATATAATATGGATTATTTTCTATGATTATCATAGTTCTATTTATCCATTTTTAAAATTAAAATTTAATACTCTTTTTATGATTTGGGTTTTCAAACAAAGGTATTTAATATATATATATATATATATTTAAAAGTTTTACATCATTTTAAAAATAAAATGTTTTACCTTCCACTTGATTTTTTTGATAACCTCTATGTATTTCCAAGGATATTTTATTTAGAACTCTTTATAATAAGGTTCTATAAATTCTTTAATTTCCATTCTTAAAAATGTTTTGAATGTAATTTTCACTTCATCTTTTATAACAATGTCTAAAAGGTTTTGTGAAAACTTTTGTAATTTCACTTCTATTTTTCCTCCATGCTTTATCTCTCATGAAGTAATGTTTTGATCATCCTCTATATTTTATTATCATATGACTCCTTTTAGAACTCACTTTTCATTGACATTTCAAACTCATTTTTCATGCATTCTTTGAACAGTTTTCACTGTTCTTTATCCGATCCACCAAACATTATATCGATGACATAAACTAGCACTATCATCCTTTGATTACTGTTATTGTTAAAATAAATATTATAATCAACTCCACCACACTGAAAACTGAGATTCTTCAAATAATAATCAAGTATTTAATATCACACTCTTGGTGCCTGCTTTAAGCCATATAACGCCTTCTTCAGCTGACAAACTTTGTTCTCATATTCATGGATAAAAAACCCATTTGGTTGTTTGATGTAAACTTCTTATTCTAGATCCCCATTAATAAATGATGAATTAACATCCATCTGAAAAAATTTGAATTTCCTTTTCATTTCTATATCCAAGAATAGACAGATAGTATCGAGCCTTGAAACAGGTGCAAATGTCTCATCAACATCGATTCCCTCAATCTGGGAGTATCCCTTGCACACTAGTCATGTTTTTTTTTCAAATTACCAATCCATATTCATTTAGTTTTTTCTGGAAGACTCATTTAGTCCTGATGGCATTCTTATCATCCGGTCTCAAAGCAATCCCCCATGTCTAATTCTTCTCATTTTGGTCAAGATATTCATTCATAGCCCAAACCCAATTCTCATCTCCAACTACTTTTTTAAAACATTTAGGCTCTACCTACGATAGGAAGGATGCCTACTGTAATGGATTCATTCTTCATGTTTGAACCGACACTTCCTGATCACCAATGATTTTTTACTATCAATTTCATCTCAACTCTTTTACTTCCATGTATATACAGATTTAATTTTATCCTTCTTATCATCGATATCTTCTTTTGAATTAGTATTTTCCACTTATACTCTACCTAAGTTTCTTAAATACTCATCAATATCACTAGGTATTTGTTCACCATGTTGTTGAAGATTCTATTCATTCTCTACTATGGTGACATCATTTATTTCAACAACTTTTTCTATCCTCTTGTTGAAGCATTTATATGATTTTATTTCTCTTGAGTAGACAAGGAATATCCCCTCATCACCATGACACTCAAACTTTTTGTGTTTCTCTTTATTGAGAAGGAAAAAATTACTTCCAAAGATTCGAAAGTATTTCAATGTTGGGTTCTTTCCATATCAAAGTTAGTATGGAGTATTTTCTTCTTTCAGACATAACAAAACCCTATTAGATATGCATACCAATGTAAAGATTACTTCCTCCCCCAATTTCTCTGGTAGGACATTTTCAATAAGCATTTTTCTAGCCTTTTTTTTATAATATGATTTCTCCTCTTAACCACTCTATTTTGTTGAGAAGTTCTCACTGTCAAAACTTGGTTTCTTATCCCGTGTTTCTCGATATAATCCTCCATTTGGATGTTTGTAAATTTTGTACCATTATTAGTTTTAAACTTTAGAATCTTTTGTCCAAACATCCTTTCAAATTCCCCATGATATTGTGTTATAGAATTGAACACATTAGACTTGTAGGAAATGAAAAATATCCATGCCATCCTCTTGAAATCATCATTGAAAAGAACATAATAGCTCTTCCTATCAATGGATCTTAGTGAGATAGGTCCACACACACATGCATGCAGAAATTTTATCACTCTGGTTGAATTATGTTCTTTTTCCCTGTACACATTTTTTATAATCTTACCTTGTTGACAAGCATCACATGTGTGATTACAATCATGTGATAGCTTGGGGAGATCTTAAGCTACATCACATTTGACCAGATCTTCCAGGTATAGATGGAATAGATGGATAATCCATTTAAGCCACAATATATTTTCTCCATATCTGGATAGAAAGCACATATCTTCTTCTCCACTCACAAGGTAAAGTTTCCACTTCATACATTTTTCTTATAAAATAATTGTACCGTCTTTTCCCTTTATAATACATAATTTCTTGGTAAATCATATAGCATGACCCAAGTCATGAAATTTACCAACACTTAGAAAGTTTTGACTAAGACCTTCAACAACCAATACATCAGCACATCTCATATCTTTTCCCCTAAATTTGGGTTTCCCTAAGCTAATAATCATCAGGTCTTCATCATTTCCAAATTTGACAACACCTTCCTTATCATATTTGATGCCTATAACAAGATCTTTATTTACTATCATATGGGATGTGTATCCACTATCAAGGATCCATACACCAGCATGATCTGATGCTTTAAGAGAAATATCTGTAACCACTGCACACTCAACTCTTTTCTTTTTTATCCATGTCATTGAATTCATACCTATTGTGGAATGATATCCTTGATCTTTCTTAGAGTATGATGGACTAACTTCATATTGTAGAGATGAAAATCAATTTTTCATTTTCAACTCATTCGATGATTATTTGAGATGCTACTTATGGCCGCTTTGGTTCTACTTCGGCACATTCCTATGCACTATTTATAAGCAATATCTAGCCATGTGTCTGAATCCTCTACACTAGAAATAGTGGCCATCAAAATCATTCTTGGTATATTGAACTCTATGTGGCCGCCTTTTCTTATCTTTTCCTTTCAATACCTTTTGGCTATGAAACATACATTTTTAGAATGTACCATATTTCTAAAACAATAACACCTAAGATGACATGAATTCCAACAAGTCATTATTTTAGGACCATTCATTCCTTGGATTCTTCAAACCTTCTAATTCTAATTTTTACCCAAATCAATTTTCAACCTCAGAGTGGGTGCTTGCGGTCTTACATCATTAATTATATCTTTTTGTTTTTGATCAATCCCTAAACCATCCTTGTTATTTGGATATGACTGTTGCTTCTATTTTGCTGGGAATCTATGCTCCACTTCCTTCTTTTCTGTCATCTGAGTGATCTTCATTCCTGATTTCATACCGTGAGTCAAGAGTCTATCCCAATCTTCTAATTTTCTTCAAAGGTTGAAAAATTCCTCTTAAGTTATTTGATACATTTGATTTTATCTTTTTATATGTTAGTAAAACCATTAATCACTATTTTTTGTTCTTCAACTTTGATCTTGTACTCAATGACATTTTCTGAGTTCTCGAACATTAAAGACTTAAAATTTTCAATTTCTTAATTTGGTTCAGACTTCTCTTCTTCTTTCTAATGTATATAGATTTTGGAATCATGAACCACTATATTTTATTTTTTTGTTTTGGATCTAAAAATATCTATCTTCTCAAGAGTAGATTCTAATTCAACATAGAGATCAACCCTTCATTTGATTTCTCCTTCATCATTATCTCTTTCCTCCCTTATCTGAGAGTTACCTACAACTTACACCATAGAATTTTCTCCATAATACCTGCAGTCCTATATATCTTCTGCCACAAATTATTTATAACAACCATTATCTTATGATGGAAGGTTCTTTTTCTTAAAGAAATTCCGATTCACATTTTTCTTACCTTTCACATAGGTTGAATGCTTCTTCATGGGAATTTTGAATTCATCCTTATCATCATCTTGGAATTTCTTAGGGAACATTGATACAAGATGTCCAAACTTTCCACATTAAAATTATTCTTGAGAAAGTTTCCCCTTGAACTTTCCTTTTCCTCTTCATAGATTTAAAGAAAGGAATGACATGACCTCATTCGTTTCTTCTTCTTCTTCCTATCTATCTTCAATAGTGAGATTCTTTATGGCCTTGAATCCAACCTCTTTAGACTTTCCTTTTTCTACAGACCCATTATCATCATTTATCATCTCATACATGACAAGAGTAATATGAAAACTATCCAATGTCACATCCTTTGGATCTTTATCTTCTAGCATAGAGACTTTCGTATTGAACTGGGGTGGAAGTCTTCTCAATATGGGATTAACGATCTTCACATCTTTAATAATTTCCCTGAGATCATGAATGTATTCCAAAACAACATTCACCTAGTCAAATAATGCATCTACTAACTCATTGGGGTTCATTATTAGGTTCTCATATTTGTTTCACAAAACCTATATTTTTTCTTCTCTGAATTTTGAATCACTTTCATATATATTTAATTGCTTTTCCCACATATAATGTGGTGAATTACATGACATAAATTTAATGTATATTGTGTTAGATAATTCTCCTCCCAAGGAATTGATTCCTTTGGCATCAAAATCCAATTCTCTTAAGTATTATTCTGATAAAACTCCACTATCCACACTTGAAAAAATACCAAACATCGCAGATGAAAATAAATCTATACCAAATTATCAGAAGTAGTGTTTCATCTAATTCTTTCACAACTAAAAATTGTTTCCATCGATGATCAGAATCCCTTTGTGATTAAAAACCTCCAATAAAACTATTTAGAGAGAAACACTAATTTTAACCTTTCCCTCTGATACCAATTCTTATACCAATTTGGTAAAATATCCTAAGGGGGGTGGGGATGAATTGAGTTATAACAGATTAAAACAATTTCCCCTTAGGATATTATTTCGTCATTAAACAAAACACTATTCTCTCCCTTTCCCATAACAATGTATGAGCACAAATGAAAGCATGCATGAGACACAACGATTTTTCCTTCTCCCTGATGCCTTCCCCCTTCCTGCCTCTTTTCTCTTTGCCTCCTCCTTTACCTTTCCTCCCCTTTCGACTCACCTTGAGTTAGGGATCTCTCTCTATCTGGTTATTGCTCTCTCACCGGTGCTTCGTTGTTGGAACCTTTGCTTTTATTCAAGGAGGTTCTGTTCGATGGTCCTGTCGTGAGTGTTTTCTACTGGAAACCTTAGCCGTTCAAACCTACTCTGACCTCATGTTCCTCTGTACCTCTCCAGGTCAGATCTGGAGCAGGGGTGACAAAGTGGTTTTGGGATCTGTGGTTTGTCGGTCGGTGGTTTTTCCAGGTGCTCTCACATTGACATTCTCTTGTTCATCTTATGGTTCCAGTTTCATCGTCATCTAGAGACCTTGGCTATTTAAGTCCCTACTCTAGTCTCAAGTTCCTCTCCTCCTCTCCCAGTCATATTTGGAGCAGTGGTACTAAAGAGATTTTGGGATGTGGTATTTTGTGGACAATGATGTTCTTTTCACGTCTGAAGTCAATTCCTCATATGAAGAAGATATAGTTTTCTTCATCTTCAACTTTGGTGACTTTAAAATCTGGAAATGACATTGACAATGGTGATGTTTTTTGTCAGTGTTCCCCCCTCAAAAGATTGGTTAAGGCTTGTCTATTTATTTCAACATGCATTCATTCTTGATGTTTTTTGGTGAAGGGTTTGTTTTGTGCCCGTTTTGGTATTCTACATTTCTAGTTATGGAATCCATCTGTGTTGTACACGAAGGTATGTGTCGATGGTTTTTTTCTTTGATACGGCGATCTCGCTCTACACTTGGTTTGATGCTGTGGTTGAAGATGACTGGTGGTCTGATGTGTATGTGTTTTACGGTGGTGAGGATAATCTCTGGCAGTTGGCTGATGACTAGTGGGGTGATAGGATGGAAATGAAAGTGGTGACATGACATCTATAAAGATGATGGGTCTCATGACGATGGAAGGCATAGTGATGTGACTCCGACTGATTTTTATTCTCATGGCTCGAGGAATCCTTTTGAATTTGTGTGTTTTGAAATTTGAACTTCATTTGGATTCTTGAATCTGTATCCCGTGCAGGATTTGGTTACTACTCATCCATAAAGCGGTTTTTTGAAAATAAAAAAAGATAATTTTTAGGAATTCTTTTTATAAAAATAATTATTACATTAAAAAAATGTGACTAATTATCATTTAGAAGATTATTTTTTTGATCACTTGAATTAATATTTTTTACACCTTATTTTGTGCATCATGAAGCTATACCTTCACCCACTTGATGAATACCTATTTACCATATAATTACTAGTAAATCTCTTCTTGTTCATGTAATATTCTTCAAAAAACTTTATACTTTCATGAAACCCAAAACTTTTTTTAAACTCACTACTTTAGCAAAACTCACAACTTTAGTGAAACTCATAAATTTTGTGAAGCTGAGATAACTTTTGAAAAACTCCATTTCTTTGTGAAACAAATGATATTATGAAAACCTTCATGAAAGAAAAATATTTCATGAAACACTTTTGAGAACTTAGAGCCTTTTGATTTTCATTAAGGATTTGTCTCTTCAAATAAGGGGGTAGCCACATATTTATAGACATTACCTCCCCTTAAAAAAGCTTACAAGATTGCCACTAACTTTTCACGAAACTCTTCATACATTATCACAAAGATCTATATATTTACAAAACTTAAAGGAAAATTTCTATTCATGAAACTTCCCATAATCATGAAACTTAACAAATTTACTTCACAACTCATCCATATTTCATGAAACATTCTTTCACAAACCTCTAATCTTTTGAAAAACACCAAAATTTCTCAAAACACCAAACTTTTGTGAATTCTAGGCCTTTTCGTATTTTCATGAGGCAACCTTGTAAATTAAAATTTCATGAAACTTGAGCCATCCTCCAATTTTTAGACCCTAAAAATTTGGAAAACACCAAGAAACGATACCACCTTGTACATGTAATTTTCTATACAACTTACAATGTTTCCATACCTTTGTCTCGAAGATTTGTCAACATACTTGATCAAAAATCATGCTGCAACTCTACAACTGACCTTGTCAACCTACTTTTTTAACAAACACAATCAACCAAAAAACACCACAAAGTTACCATGAGGAATTTTCCCAACATTTTGAGACACCAAACTATTAGTCACACTCCTTATAATAATGGTTTAGTTGAACACATAAAACACACTATTATTAAGTGGGTTTGTAACATGCTTACATGATCGGTCCTTCCCAAGTCCAATTAGGATGAGGCTTCCACCACACTAGTTTACCTAATAAATAGGTATCCCTTATTTGTCAATTTTTTTAAGTCTCTAAAAGAAATTTAAAATTTCCATACCACTTCCTTTGAACATCTTAGAGTCTTCAACTCCACAACTTATACTCTTTTAAAAAATTATAAGCTTAAACCTAAAGCTATCAAGTGTGTATTTATAGGGTATCTTGAAGGCGTAAAAGGATACAAACTTTGAGTAGATAAACTAGGATTTCAGAAATGTTTCAATAGCCATGATGTGGTTTTTCATGAGACCTTTCCTCCTTGGGAATTTTTTTTCACTGTTGACATATACCAAAGAAAAAACCTTGAGTTTAATCCTATTATCAATAGAAACCCTATCACTTATAGTGAGTATCTTATTGATAATTCTCTATCTTTTAATTACCCATATTCTAATTCAGGATCCAAATCTAATGATGCTTTAGATGTTGAAGCCCCTAGTGACCTTAAAAACTATTATCTCACTAGGGATAGAGAGAGGATATTTATTTGGTCTCATTATAGTTATATCCATGCAGACATAGTTTCTTTTTCTATGCATGTTACCTAGGATCTTGATAGTTAGGATCCTCAAAACTATAAATAATCTATTAATGACAACAACTCTAAGAATTGGACTATCGCTATGGAGGATGAGATGCAATCCCTTAAAAAGAACAATATCTAGTCCATAACCAATAAAACACCTACTTCCAATGTGTTTGGATGAAAATGATTCTAAAATAAAAGGAAGATAATACCTTAGGAAATAAAACTAAATATAAGGCCAAAATTGTGTCTAGAGGTTTCCTTCAAAGAGAAGGAGTGGAGTATTTTGATATTTTCTCCTTATAATTAAAAATTATTCAATTATATTTTTTTTACTTTTGCGTCTTGTTTTGATATGCATATAAAACACCAAGTTATCAGAACTACTTTCTTATAGGGTGATTTAAATGATAAATTATTCATCAATCATCCTACTAGTTTTAAACATGATTTTAAACCAACTATATTTTCATATTAAATCACTTTATGGTTTAAAACAAGCCTCTAGATAGTGGTATAAAATGTTTGTTGAATTCATGTTAAAATATGTATTTAAAAGGAGTGACTATGATGCATGTGTTTATTTTAAAACTATTAAAATATACATTATATACTTTCCTTTATATGTTGATGACATGTCACTCATGTGCAGTGATATGAAATTAATCACTAATGTTAAATTGAAACAGAATTTAGATTTGGTGATGAAAGATCTAGGATATGCCAAACAGAGATTAAGTGTTTGTATTATTAGGTAAAGAAATCTTAGGTTTATTTATCTGTCTCAACGTGATCATATACATAAAGTGATTAAGAGATAATTATTTGATACTTTTGAAACCTGTGAGTGTTCCTTTTTCTCAACATTTCAAATTTTCAATTTCTCATTCTCCTACCATATCCATTGATGCTGAATACATGAGTAGAATCCCATATGCCAATATAGTGGATAGTATTATGTAATATTTTATTTTCACCATACTATATGTATCCTTTTCTATTTTTACTATGATAATGTTTATGAAAAATCTAGGCAATCCACATTGAAATGCACTTAAATTATTATTAAGGTACATTTATTTTACCTCATCACTTTAATTATTCTCTTTTATTTATGAAGAATTATTGACTGAATATGTGGATTTTTACTATGTTGGAAATATTGATACAAGATATCCACTTAATGGTTATGTTTTTACTATATGTGGTAGATCGATTTCATGGAAATTAAATATGAAATTGGTGGTATCCCTCTCAACCACTGAAGCTAATCACATTGTATTGACTGAGGCCATAAAAGAAGCCATTTAGCTTAAGCGTTTTATTTATGAACTCAATATAAATAATTTTTTATTACTATACATCATTATTCTAAATATTCCCTAAATATCTCCAAAAACCAAGTATTCCATGGTATGTATAAGTATATAAATATTAGGTTACATTTTATTAGAGAGGTTATTTAGAGTGGAATTGTGTGTGTCAATAAGATACACATAAATGAGGGCCCTGCCAATGGTTTGACTAAGGTAGTTACTTTTTCCAAGTTCAAACATTACTTATATATTTTGAACTTGATTCCACTCGAATAATGTTTAGGTTTAAGGACACCACCTGTCTTTTATCATAGTTTCCTTTGAAAACGGTGGATATTTTCTTATTTTTTATGATCGATTGTTTTCCAAATGAAACCAATTCTTAATTGGTATATTTTTTTTGAGTTTTAGACTATCCATATCCTTGTTATACTTATTCACAATTGATTATACCTTTTTTTATTATGATAATTCAGGGAAAAATCTATTTTAGTCTGTGATCACATTTCTATTGAGCAGTTGATCGTTCTGTGCACAACCGATTTCATTACTTAATATGGTCGATCAATAGTCATGCTTGATTAGAGATTCTGGTCAATTAGTACATGAATTCAATCAACCTAACACACATTCACTTGACCAACTGCATGGTTATTCAACCTACCATAATAGATTCTCTTATTGTATGGTTGATTCAACCCACATTCAATATTTCTAACTTACCATATGCTTGATCTATGATGGTCAATCAACCCTCCATGTCTATTTACCATTATTATTTTCACATTCCTTCTATTATATCATTTTTTTATAGGTTGGGTATAGGTTGTATTTACTTTTTTGAATTTTCTCTTCTCATCCATTCAACCCTTTTATTTCTATTGAGGCCATTGCAACCAATCTCAACCTTTGTGGATGTTTCTACCCTCATCATCTTCAAATCAATATATGATTGGTGTAACATGTGAAGAGTTTGAGAGAGAGAAGAGTGATGATATACATTAGAGAATAATCCAAATGTCGTTGGCTTGATTTTTAGGTATCGTCTACCACCAGGCGTGCCATTCACATTGCTGTTAAAGATCACAGTTTTCCCAACACTATGTTTTAGTGGAGATTGTGGTGCTGATTCAGAGGTGGTCTTCTAATAATTCATTGACACATTTGAAGTTCCCTGTAGAGCCTCTATGCATTGGTTAGTTGATAAATCTAAGCATCAATAAGATATTTCCTTTACTTCTTATTGTTCTTGGGAATTTTATTTATTATAGAATAATATTATTACTATTTTTTTTGGGTTTATCTCTCACATTGTTTTACTTTTTTTGATCATTTTAATAAAAGGTATATTATTTTTGTGTTCTTTTCATTAATTAGGACCAAATCAGTACCAAACATGTTTAATCTCCATGTCCTTTAGTTTTCTTATTTTCTTGTGCATTCTTGATAGCCATTTTTCATCGTTTGATTATTCATTATGTTTCAATTTCATTATTCTCTAGAAGTACTTAATCTATTCATAATCTATAGGTTTTTTTAGGGTATTTTTGCAAGTTCAATTCCAACAAATGGTACCTAGGAAGCTAGGTTGGGATGGGTTCTCTTCTTGGTTGATATCTTTCTACCCTTGGACTGATGGTGTTTATCATGTGTTTAGATATTATACTTAGGACCCTTATCAAGTTATGATAATTTGTAGTGGTTCCATGATGTTTGATTAAATATCATTTTATCTTGGTTTAGGAAGAGTTATCTCCTTAGGTGGAGATTTTGGATCACCTTTAAGGATGTTTGGTCCTTAGTTTTTATAGTTTTAGTCAGAGACTAGTTTTTTTCTATAATTGATCTCTAAGTGTTTATTTCTTTACTATTAATATTTTTATATGAAATGTTTCAATTTAAGTTTGTTTCCATACCTTTATATTAATATTTTATCATGGTTTTATTTGAGGATGTGTATTACTCAAATTTTTTATGTTATATAGGCACCAGAGCTATTCTAGGAACCTCTGGTTGGCATGTGATCAGTAAGGAGTTGAAGTAGGTTGTGTTGGGAACCCAAGTATGTGAATCTGAGTTATTTTATGATTTTATTTTTAAAACGGTTTATCTATGATCATGTGTAGTGTTAACTTAGATATTATTTATATGGTCCAGTGTGTATCACTTGGATACGCATAGAGGGTAGTGTGATTGCTACACTTTTAATTCTTTTAAAAACACATGATTTCCTAAATCAATGGGATATGTTAGGTGGTGGAGAATCATCATATGGTTAGGGGTTTAATTTTAAATGTTGATATTATGTAGTATTTTTATATATTAAATTTTTTTAGTCATTTTAATTTCTAAGGTGTATAATTGTGAATTTATAATTTTTTTAATTAAATTGATTTATTAATATGAAATTATTAAATGATTTTTAAATACCAGATATGATATGTGAGGCTATTTAAATTGACCTCATTGACCTATCACCATGTGTTTCATGCTCTTTATGAGTTATTGGTAAGTTACGTTCTGGTTCTCCTCCACCCTACGCGTGTCCTGGGTGATGTGCACCACTCCACCTCTATTATTACATTGACTAGACTCCTCAATTTATAAAAGGTACTATGATTATTTCCATGGTCATATTATGATGCTATTTCCTTTAACATTTATTATACTCTCTTTTCTTTCATAGTAAAGAATGTTATGATCCTTACCATACACATAGGCTAATTATATAAAAAAACATGAATCCTTGTGTCCATTTAGTGCTTTCCATATTCTATTTCACCAACCTAGAAACTATAAAATATTCTTCTTGAATTAATTAAAAATAGATTTGAATTTATTTATATATAAGATATTTGAGCTCCTATTTTACTTGGTTTTCATTACCACTTCTACTAATTATTTATGTATTAGAACCTGTATTCTAGTTTTGAAATTTACATGTATTGAATCTAGATCTGTGATCCCATTTCTTATTGGTTTGGATTTTAGAATCATTTTTGATAGATTGTTTTCTATTTAATGAGAATTATTCTAATAGTATGGATATATTTCATTATCATTTGCCACAACCAGTTATTTTTTCATTGTATTTGTTTATCATTTTTAATTCATGGGTTATCAAATTCAACTTATAAAAATATTTTTTATGATTATTGAATTATGGGTTTAAAATATATAAATATAAAAATTCGATTTATATTTTTTTTGGGTTTTGAGAACCAATTTTATTCCCATGGGATTTCGATGGTTGAATGTGGAATTCCTCATTAATGAATCCCATAACACTAAGTATCCATGAAGGAAGGTGGTTTTATCATATATATTCTCCCAAAGTAAACCTTCCCGAAGGTATTGTGGTTCCATAGAAATGTTCTGGTCCTATGGCCAATAATGGGTTTTCATCGATTTCTTTGGATAAATCCTAAAAATTAGATAAATGTAACCCCAAAAGATTAAAGATAATATCTTTTCACATATAATTTATAATTAATTTTATATAAACAAGAATTACCGATACTTGTAATTATTTCTTTATTGTTGAATCACTTGAATATTCTTGTCATACCATCATTACAATGAAGGATTCAATGGTAGAATCACTCTAGAAATATCCACACATGCTCCACAAACCTTGTAACATCACTGTAGAATCTTAGGGATCTATCATGGATGATTCTAACCACTTGCTTAATTTTTCATTGATCATAATAAAAATCCCTATTAAACTTGAAGGATTCTATTTATTTAACTCATTCTTGAGAGAGAGGAGGAGGATAACATTCTATAAAAAATTATATCTAGGATTGAGAGAATTCTCCAAAGAGAAATGTTGCGTATAATAAATTCTTAACCATATAAATGATATAATTCAGGTTATATACTTAGTTCAAAAAATTAGTTATTGCATAAAATCCCTTAACCAATCTATTTATTCAAAGTAAACCCCAAATCTAATAATAATAATAATAATATTATTATTTCATTTACCTATGATAATGTAATATTTTATATTTTCTAGGTATGTATCTCTTTTAGTTTTGGTAAACCTTTTGTTGTTCAATTGTCTTTTGTTAAACCATGTTTTCGAGACTTGGGTGAGGTAGGTTTTTGGTTGCACAATTGATACAGGAAGAGGCATAGTTATAGATATATAGAAAATATACAACATAAATCATATATTTACAATGTAAATTACTCATGTGGGTTAACCCTGTAAAATTGAATCAGGCCATAAATTCATTAGGGCAAGCTGTGAATATGAGGTTTACACCATAAAATTTAATTTATGATTTAAAGTTGGGTTTTATTCAGTTTTAAGATGAGGTTATGGGTTTTTCTTAAGATATAAAAATTATGTAATTTACAAAATAAATTCCCTTCAATTTTGTAAATTGGACACACTCAGTGTTTAAAACTTTCAGTGAACAACATGCATTAGGATAATGTGTTTATCTCCCTCTTGATTTACAACCCTTCCACAGGCAAGATTTGAGAGTCCTCTTCAGTCCAAAATCTTATTCTTCTTGGATATTGGTGTTTCATATTATGATTTTTAAGGGAAGGAAGGAATAATCTGTCTATATCTTGGACATTGAGGAATTTTCTACGCCTTCTCTGTTTTGAAGTAGGTGGTTAGAACAACTCCCTATTGTATACTTAAATTATACTAGTATATGAAATAACCTAGATCACACTGACACACTATGAACATGACCTAAAAAATAAGATAGTCCTCTATTTAATGAGTTTAACATGTTTAGACCTCCCATTGGTACCCATCGATCCCATTGGCATTGGGAACAAGATTTTGGCCACCTACAAGGTGAACCTACCCTTGAAATCTTAATGAAATGGTAGTTTTGACAATAAAGATATTGGCTTAATTTTATGACTTAGCATAACATGAAATTGATGGGATGAGGTAACTTGGATTTTTTTGATAGTGTTGGTATTTCCTAAC
This sequence comes from Viscum album, assembly GCA_963277665.1. Lineage (NCBI taxonomy): Eukaryota > Viridiplantae > Streptophyta > Magnoliopsida > Santalales > Viscaceae > Viscum > Viscum album. The sequence goes on from OY728126.1 coordinate 1,107,299,585, forward strand.
ATAGGAGGGTCTACTAATAGAGAATAAATTACATGTTATTTGATAACTGGATAAATTGACCAACTCAGAATAATATATGAATTATGATAAATTGTATGTTTTGGTTGCATGTCATTGATATTGATGACATGATGTCTTAGGGATTGATTACTACATCGTGAGATATGGTTATGGTGTTTTTTTCCTGATGAAGGAGAATCCACCTCTTGGTATGAGCTAAGATTCACCGATTATGACATGCACATGGGAATTCATAAGAGAATCTAGCATGATAATTCGCATGGAACCTAGTATGATATGATATGAGATTTGACCCTTGGTGATGTGAACCTATGGAAGAGGTAAGAGAATTAATCATGGGAATTCACATAGATCCCAGTGGGTTACTTGAGACATGATATTATAGATTTATCCTGATGTAGGAGGATCGACCAGTGGTTTGGGAGACCCATCCTGATACAAGAGGATCCAAAAATTGGAATAGATATACAACATGAAGCTAAAGTAAGTTTGGATGACCTAAGGTGTCATCCCAAAGTCTGAGGGTTAGCTGGTTATATTTCATGTGGAGTATTAATTTATTAAATTAATACTCCTATTTACCATTTTATTGTATGCACTATATTTTTAGGCAGAGTTTGTTTAGACACCATGAGTGTTATCCTATTGTGTTTTACCCAGACCCTATTTGAGTCTCCATTGGTACTTGGATAGATTTCATGGATATATGTATGGACAAGTGAAATGGTCCCTTCATTGGTTGATTGCTTATTGTATGGGTTAGAACTTAGAGATAGGACAAACATGGGGTTTGGGACCAGGGTCTTTGGAGTCCTTTTAGAGCCTATATATATTTATTTGATTGACTTTCAACATGACATTTAATTACATTTCAGCATGAAATTACATGATTCTATTGATATTGGATTATTTTATTTGTCCTTTATTCTTATATGGACTCATTTTTTATTATTTATATTTTTTACACTACCATGTTTTTATTTTCTTCTATTATTGTAACTCTGCACCACCCTTACTTCAAGTCGATTGCCTATGGTGTATAGGGCGGCACACCTGAGGTCATGTAGCCAACTGACTCAGTCACATGAGGGATTAATGGGTTAATGATGTTATAAAGTGGTATCAAAGAAGCATGTTTTATTTTTTATTTCTTTACCATTTAGAAAAGTTATAAAGGAGACTAGGATGGGCCAAGAATTGGTAATGAGATCATTCATGGAAGTAGTGAACCCATGCATAGGGGAAAAACTGAGTACCCAAGGATGGGATTACCATTAATGATGTTCGCTTATTACAGTTTTGATGTTATTTTACTTTGTGTGATTCACTTATTATGCGATGTTACCATCTATTGAGATTTTACTTGTGGGGTGATATATCATGAGATGAGTATTCATGCATCATGATAGGCATGTAGGGATATATGTTGACATGAATTGTTTATTTTAGGGAAACATTTATTACATGTGACATATTTGACCATATAAACTATGAAATGAGATCCCTTGATATACCTGATGAAAATCAATGAAATAAGCTGTTATGTTATTCAAAATCACCCCCGTACAGAGGAACCTTGAGCCCTTGGTTCTCTATTTACTTCACCTATTAAGGTTGGTTTTGTTGTGTAACCCATGTTCCAAGGTGTATGTTAAACCTTATAGAGAAAATTAAACCTCATTATATTCAAATCAAGTGGAAGGAGAGTGGAAATCATTACACTCCTAACATAGTCAATTCAAAACTTCTTAAAGATCTATAAGACTAGATATAAGATCAGCTTCATGATAGCTTCTTGAGAGTCATGTGATCCATGGAAAAGGAGACCGTTTTCACTACAACTTTGATGATTGAGTTGAAGAGATATTTCTAGCTATAATATATTCCTACATTAACTAGAGAAGGAGGACCCCAAACAGCTAAGTTCTGGATCAAGTCAGTCCAGACAATATTTAATCACCTTAAGACACTTGTGGATTTTAGGTTTATTCTTGATGTCTACATGTTTTGAGGACTATCCAAGCATTGGTGGGACATTGTGGAGTTAGAAGATCAGTAATAGAAGCTATCCTGGAAAGAGTTTGAGGAGAATTTCATTAGACACTTCTATCTAGAGATGTTGTGGGATCAGAGGGCTTGTGAGTTCATGCATCCAACACATGAGGGAATGTTATTGCTGGACTATGCCATATGTTTCATCAATATAAAATGTTTTTATCTATATTTGGAAGAATATGAGGTTGAAAGGGTAAAACGTTTCCCAAATTGGATTCACTATAAGATAAGATCACAGGTGAACATATTTTTCTTGAGCATATTTATAAACATAATGAATATGGATCTCATCATGGAAGGGAATATGAGAGAGACCCCAAGTATCGATCATGAAGTTTTAGCAAGATGATCTAGGATCTCTTATTTTGGCAGCAAGAATTGTCACTATGAAAGCTATCATCAGGGTAGTAGTGGGAAGAGTAGTTAGGGAAGCAGACAACCACCTCATAATTACAGACTATTAGAGTGATTTTAGTGTGATAAGGCTGGATAAAAGTGGTATTAATGTACTCACCCCATAATAGAGTGTCATGATTATGGATTTTTAAGACTTATTTAGAGGTTCTACTGGTTTCCACAATAATAAAATAGTGGAAAGGGAACATGAAAGACATCCAAGTTAGGGAGGGACTTAGCTACCCCTCAACAGACTAGTACTTAGAGTTCCACCAGATGTTCAAGTCGAGGTAGGAGACCTGGTACCCCAATAAAGGAACAGAAATATCTGTAAGAGGGAACACCACAAGGTATTTAGACTACAACCCAATGTAGAGGGGTTAGTCAGCTGCACACCATACAATAATCTTCAGCTAGTTTGGATATAAGACCTTCTACCGTCAAAGTTATGATTCTTATATTATCTACCCTATATTAAATTTTGTTTGATAATAGAGAATAACATTCCTTTTTATATTATCAATTTTAAAATATCTTGGGCTTGTATTTAGATATATTGGATGGTGTTATGGCCATTGAAACACCATTGGGAGTGTAGTCAGAGAATATCAAATGTTGCAAAGAATATTCTCTTGAAATTGGTGTTTATCATTTAATTTGGGAAACTTTTGTGATAGAAATTATAGTTTTTGATTTGATCCTTGTTATGTATTTGATAGTTTTATACCATGATCATATTGACTATTATCATAGGATAGTTACCCTTATATCTCTAGAAAGTGGTGGCTATACTCACTAGGGTGAGTGGGATCTTCAGGATGGTTGTATAGGACTAATTCAATGCAGAGTGGATTGTATCATGGTTCATATATCCATTCTTGTTCTAGATGATGGTGGAATGTAGTAGGATATTTTTTCTACTATAGTGGACCATTATCGGGATGTCTTTCTTGAAGAGTTCTATGGATTACCACCCGAGCGGGAGATTGAGTTCACTATCGAGTTGGTGTCGGGAGTAGAGCCAATTTCTATTCTACCTTATATAATGGCATGAGTATAGATTCATGCGTTGAAGTTTTAGTTGGAATATTTTGAATCAAAAGGTTTCATAAGTCCTATTAAATCTCTATGGGGTTCTCCCATGATTTTTCTAAGAATACTGATGAGACTTTGTTCTTATGTGTGGATTATCATAGGCTAAACCAAATGATGGTCAAGAAACAGTATCAGCTTCCATGAATTGATGATCTCTTCAATTAGTTGAGAGGTTCTAGGATATTCTCCAAGATAGACTTGATGTTATGATATCACCAACTGAGGGTGTGACCATCAAACATACCCTAGAATCCTTTTAAAAGTAGGTATGTCTTGTATGAGTTTGTGGAGATGCTATTTGGTCTGACGAATGTACCAAAAATATTCATGTATTTGATGAACTAGACATTTAATCCCTTTCTAGATTAGTTTTTGGTATCTTTTTTGATAACAAATTGGTGTAATCCCTATCAAAAGATGATCATTTCCAACATCTTGACATCATATTGAGTATATTAAGAGAGCATTAGCTTTTTCCCAAGATATATAAATACAGTTTCTAGATTGATATAGTTTACTTCTTAGACCATATTATCTCAGAGGCAGGAGTATCACTGGACCTAGAGAATGTTTTATCCATGGTATCTTGGGAATAACCCAAGAATATATTTTATTTATATAGATTTATGGGTTTAACATGCTATTATTAGTATTTCATACAAGACTTCTCCTATATGGTAACACCAATGTTTGAGATGACTAAGAAAGTGGTGAAGTTTGTCTGTCCATATGTTTGCGAGAGAGATTTCTAGGAGATAAAGAGAAGGATGACCTCAACATTTATCCTCACCTTACCCATGTCAGTTAATTCATATACCATGTATTTTGATGCATCTGGAGTTGGAATTAGAGTAGTTCTAATACAAGAGGACCAAGTGGTTTATTATGGATCCTAACAGCTGAGACTGCATGAGAGGAATTACCATAATCATGATATAGTGTTAGTTATGGTGGTACATGCCTTGATATTTTTGAGACACTATCTATTGTGTGAGATGTTTGTGGTATACATAGACCAAAAGTTCCTCATGTACATATTCTCTCAACAAGACCTGAACCTTCAGCAGAGGAGGTGGGTCAAGTATCTGTAGTATTTCAACTTTGAGCTGGATTACACATCAGAAAAGGAAATATAATTTCCAATTATTTGAGAATAAATATATAGATAGAGGTAGTGTAAGAGTCCTGAGATGAGTGAGGGCTGATGACACTCTTTACAGACATGCATCTAAATATTCAGGAGTCTCAGGGATGAGTAGCTATGACTTTTACATATATTATACCTATACTTTTGGACCAGATCAAGATAGTGCAGTTATCTAATCCAAAATTTTTAGATATGAGGGAAAACATATATTATGAGGATCCACCATCAGGATGGTCTCTTGGAAGTAGTGTCATTCTTATTTTCCATGACTGGGTTTGCGTGAGGAGCTGACAAGGGAGTTTCATGCTTCTAGATAGGAGGTGAATCCTAGTATTATATATATGTATCATGATCTCCATATAAAATACCGGTGGCCTGGGATGAAAAATGAGATAACATGATTCATGGTAAGATGTTTTACCTGTTAGTAGGTGAAGGCCAAGCATCAGAGGCTTGCTGGGTTATTATAGTCTTTACCCATTCTGGGGTGGAGTGGGATGATGTCACTATGGATTTCATGACAGTATTTCCCAAGACTCACCCCAAGAATGGTACTATATGGGTGATCATGGATCTAATGATGAAGGTAGTCTACTTCTTACCTATTAGGGATACCTTCACCAATGATGATATGGAAAGTTTCTATGTGTGAGAGATAGTTTGACTGCACAATGTTCTAAGGAGTATCATTTATGATTGAGATCATTATTTTATGTATAAGTTATGGAAAGTTATTTATAAATATTTTGGATCATAGGTTCTTCTGAGTAAAACCTATCATTATTAGACAAACTATCAATATGAACAACTGATTCAGATTCTAGAGGAAATTCTGTGAGCCTATGTTTTGTACTTAGAAGGTTCTTGGGATCAGTGTTTATCACTCATGGAGTTTTATTATAATAAAATCTTATAGGAATAAATACAAATGGATCCTTTTGATGTTTTGTATGGAATTCCATTTCGTTCACCTCATTTCTAGTAAGATGCAACTGAGTCAGTGGTCGTTAGATTTAGTATCGTGCAAGATATTTCTGAGCAATTTTAGTTGATCAAGAAGTGATTGGTGACCATGAAGACCCATAAAAAATTGTACGCTGACCATCAGAGATGACCTATAGATTTTATGGATGGAAATCATGTTTACTTTTAGGTATAAACTAGGCTAGGTAAATGTTGTATTAAGAAATAAGGGAATCTAGAACCTAGGTTTATTGGGCCATTCAAGATTATAGAATGGGTTGGTCCAATGGCATAATGATTGGCCCTTCCACAGTGCTACAACTCCATGCATGATGTTTTTCACGTGTCACAACTTCATTGATATCATCCTGACCCTTCTCATATGATAAATGTTGATTACATCAAGATCTATATTGATACGTCCTTTGAGGAGCATATTATTCATATCATGGACCACCCCATCCAACATTACAATTTTTATTCCAAAAAAGGACTATACAAGGGAAAGATCACCCCCACCTAGGGGGAAAAAATAATGAAGTCCAAGGGAATCACCCCTAATCAAGTTCACCCCCTCTGGTTTAAAATGAGAGACATTAGAAAATAAAAAAAACCAGAATCCCAGGGACCGCAAGAGAATCCAGGTAATCCGCCACTCTATTCCCCTCACGCCAAGTATGGGTGACTCTAACATTGTTTCTAAGGAGAGACTTTCATTGTCTAATTTTATAGGTAATTTACCAAGGAGTAGTACCTCTACCATATAAAGCATCATGAACAATCATAGAGTCCGTTTCCAACTGCACAATTCTAAAGTCCCTTTGATTACACATGGAAAACCCTGTGAGAACAGCAAGAGCCTCCACCTGAATAGAATTACCACTTCCATAGTGGGTCATGAATGCCGGAACCACACTCCCTTTGTAGGCACGTAGAACCCCTACTCCACGAATGACACCCATAGCATAAGAATCATCAGTATTTAGCTTAAGGACACCCTCTGGTGGAACCCAGTAGATCCATCTCCCTTACACCCTGAAACCATGCTGCTGAGCCTCAATTTGCAGAGCCTGCAACGCGCGAATAGATGGTGCCTCCTTCCCGATACCATATAGATCGATCAAGTCAATCAAAATACATCTAGTTCAGGCTACAACTACTCTACCTATTGAAGAGATCCCCTCAAACCTGGCTCAGCTCCTTGCTTTCCATAATGACCAGCATCCCGCATTGTAGATGATAGTATGCACCTCGACCTCCTTCATATTAACATTGGTCCCCTAGAACCATTACTCCAAGAAATGGTCATTGTTATCAGCTTGGATAGAGTACCCTGTGAACATACCAAAGAATATCCACACCTGATGGGCCCATTTGCCCTCGAAGAAGATATGGTTCATGTTCTCCTCCTTTTTATCCACAGAAAAATGACAGGAGGAAGCCAAACTAATGACTAAGAATTTTATATTGACATCATAGGGTATAAAATTATATCAGATCCTCCAAGTGAGGAAGTTGAGTTTAGTAGGAATTTTGTTTCCCCACGCCGCTATGTTTCAGCTCTCCTTCTTCCCCTAAGAAAAGGTACTCCTATGGAAGTCCTTCGAGTTGAACTTACCTGAGGTGGAAGGAGTATAAACACAACTGTCTTGATCAGAATTAATAAGAATTGAGTCAAACACTACCTATTGAGGTGCATCCAGAACCGACCTAAAAAATAGAGGGTGTATGCTTGCCTCCATAAAGGAAATCAAAGGGGCCAGACATCCTGGATATCCCAACACACTGCCTGACCAGTTGTGATACCAAAAGAGGATATGACCCTCCCCAATAATCCATTGTGAGTGTGGAAGGATAGTCGATATGATGCTATAAACTGAGGACCACAAGGTCGACCCCCTAGCCGAAGGGGCTGCAAAACTAGCCTTGTACCTTTGAGACATAATCCTCCCCCACAGGGTGTGTTCCTCAATAATTTCCCATGCAAGATTTGAACGCATGGCATGAATTGTATCCACCAGACTCCTAACATTGATACCTCCTTCAACAATAGGCCGAACCATCTTTCTCCATGACACCCACTAACTCTTCCCCTCTGATGAGCCATCCCAGATAAACCGAGCAAGGATTCTGTCAATGAACCTAATGACCCCCTTCTACAAATTGGTAGAGGCCATAGCATGAAACAAAATGGCTGAGAGTACACTATTCACCAAGGTGATCTTCCCTACAAATGATAAGAAGTGGTTTTTCCAGTCCAGGATCTGGTCTATCATCTTATTCACCACTTTTTTGAAGTCCCTAGTTCGCAACCTTCCTAAGGATATTGGGGTACTGAGATAATCCATTGGGAAAGACCCTCGTCCCATGCCCAGATCACCGCTTAACCTATCCACCCTACTTGAAGCACATGAGTTAGATATATAGAAACTAATCTTCTCTTTATTAACAATATTCCCACTCCAGAGGCAGTACTCCACCATGATCTTGTTAAGCACACTGATAGACCTCCAACTAGAATTCATGAAAATAATCGTGTCATCAGCATACATCAAATGTGATGTTGAGGAAAGGCCATGATTTCTATGGTATGTCTGAATCTCTACACTATTGACACCTTCATTAATCAACCTACTAAGGGTGTCTTTCATCAGGATAAAGATGCTTAGTGATAATGAATCACCTTGATGAAGACCATGCACAGACTTAAAGAAGTCATGTGATCTCCCCATAAAAGACACCGCCATCCATGACGAGAAAACACACCTGAATATGATATCACATGCCCAATTGGAGAACCCCATATTGGTGAGAACCTTGTTCATAATGCCCCACTCCATCCTATCATATGCCTTGCTCATATCGAGCTTGACAACCACATTAGATCCACATGATTTCGTATTCAAATCCCTCATCATATCCTACGCCATCACCATGCCCCCATGAATCAAGCAGTCATGAAGAAATCCATGTTTCTCCATGGATACCCACCGAGGGAGCATACATGATAGAATCTTACTGATAATACTAAATACAAATTTATAGGGGAAGTTGCACATACTAATAGGCTGGTAGTGGCTGAGGGAAGATGGGTCTTTGTTCTTTGGTAAGAGAACCAGAGTAGTCGCTGGCGCAATTTGAGGAAGGACACCCTTGTAGAAGAAGTCTTGGATGGCCAAAATAAGATCCCGTTTTACAACCTCACAGTAACCTCTATAGAAATAGCCCGAGAACCTCTCTGGACCCATCGTGCTTTTCTGGGTTTAGATTCCACATAGCCGCATGCACCTCCTATTCCTCAAGAATACCTTCAAGAAGGTCATTATCTGGCATGGAGACAAGATTCAGAATCCCTTCCCAAAGTCGTGACTCCCTTGAAGGATAACCCCATGGAATATTCTCATTCTTTCCCTCAAGGAGGTCTTTAAAAAATGTTAAGGCCATGCCCCCGACCACCTCCCAATTTCCAGAGAACGTGCTATCCTCCATATCCAGGTTGGGTTTCACAAGGCTCCTCCTCTCCCTAATGTAAGCATGAAAATATGCAGTGTTATTGTCTCCTTACTTGAGCCACTTTGTCCTAGAACACTCTCTCTCCCTTCGTTCTTGAGAAATAAACAAAAGAATCAACGAATCCTTCTTCTCCGAGAGTTCATCAAACACCATATCATCCCAACTCTCCTCGATACTGGCCTCTGGACTCTCGATGCCCTATTTAAGCATATCCATATCCCGATCACATTGGGGTAAGGATCTAGACAATTGCATGAGATCCTGCTTCAACCTCCTCATCTTGGAGTGAAAATACACCCAAGAGTGGCCCCAAGACAGTTCACTCTAGGCCTTCGACACCACAAGGTGGTAGTCCAGGTTGCACACCCACTGACTAGAAAACATGAAGTGCACCTGTGATACCTTTGTCCTACAGAGAGATAACAGAAGCGGAGAGTGGTCAGAAATGCTTCAGGTCAAGTGGTTAACCATCGCATATGAGAACATAGAGATGGAGTGAAAATTAGCAATGCATCAGTTGAGTTTGCAACAAAAATACGCTATCCCCCCTACGATTATTGCACCAGGTGAAAGGATCTTCGCAATACCCCAAGTACATTAGCCTCTTACCATCCATAAACTGCATGAAATACATACTATCCCACCTCAGGAATTTACCTCGCCCCTTATTCTCATCAGGCTGCGTCACAATATTAAACTCCCCTCCCACCATTTAGTGATGGTCTGTCACGAACCGAATCTGGACGCCGCCAAAACCGGCACCAAACCCAGACCGTGACAAGTCCCGAAGGGCATTCCCGATCCCCATGGGCTGGCACAAGTGCCCGAGTATCATAAAATGATAATTGGGAACGATTTACCCGAGTTTATAAACTTAAAATGACAAAAGAATCCAATGAAACGAATCTGGATTTTTCAAACCAAATAATATTTTTCAAAAATTCAGAACTGAATTACAGAATTTTAAACAATTTTTAAAGACCATTAAAAAGGTACAAACCCAAGAAAAGACAGCCCAAGAACCTCCACATGTAAAGAGGCACTGCCCTCAAGCCATCTCCATGACACTGCATCCCAATGGACAGCTAAAAACCTGAACCAATGGCATAAAACCTGTACCCAAACTTGTGACATAAAACAAGCAAGTCCACTTACACCCAAAGGTGTAAGTAGGGTGTGAGAGAAAGCCCAGTAGGATACCACCTCTAAGATATTCCATGTGATAAACATTTCATGACAAAAAGCATTCCAAGTTTTGTAAATAAGAAATGCTAGTTACAATTTTCTAAAAGATGCAATAATAAATGAAAACAGTTTTCATGTGGGATAATTTTAAAGGACCAAAATTTTTAAAATAAATAACAAAGCTACTGAATTTTCCAGCCAACAATACCATATACCGATGGTAAGTACAAAGGATCTAATGATCACAAGTAATAGGAAATAACCCCTAGGCACTAGCTAGCTGTGGGTCCCAGGTACCTCGTATCTCGGTGAGAGTAACCACAAAAAATATCCGTTCTCGTGCACGAGCCACTAGTAGGGATCATACCCATAACCTAGTGGTCCCAAATAATCATCATCATTGTTTAGTTAGAGTTGTAAGCGTCAATCTTGCTAAGTGAAACTGAGGCCAAACCCCACAGATTCACTAGCATACTAGTACACGTCCACCCACCTAGATACCCGAGTTTTCCCTTTGTACTCAAACAAGTTCAACAATCCAAGAAGTATAGTTTTCACATGAAAATATCACTTCCACATCACACATTAACCAAACAGCCCCATGTACATCACACAAGTCAAAAATTCCACTTTTCATTCAAATGCATTTTGAAATCAAACTCACACCAAAATTGCCTACAACACTTTTCACATTTCTTTAACACTTCCACAAATCCTTTAAACGATTTTATAAAACCATTAAAAGATACTCAACTCACATAAAAACCCACAAAAATGTCACATAATACCCTTCTCAACTCCACAATTCATTTTATTAATAAACTCACCCGAAACATCCCACACCTGTGTTTCGCACACAAAACACAACTTAGTAAAACATTTCGGCAATTTATAAAACATTCTAAAAAAAAGTTTGACATCTCAAATAAGCACTTTACCTTTCAAAAACCCACATTAGGTGAACACACTCACCTAAACAGTACATATACACCCTTTCCCAACTTTGTTTAACCAAATAAAACATTTACAATTTTTATAAAACAAACCCAAGAGGTATAACCATTGTTTGCACACTAAACCCATTTCAAACCCCTCATTCAAAACCAAAATCATAACAATAACAATCCAAAACAGAATTTTCAGCCCTAAAACAATTATTAAATCACCCCCAAATGTTATAAAAATACATCAAATAATACCACAAAGATACACATGAAAAACACACGTTTTCATAAATCACATTCAAAAAGTACAACACGGTTTTACACCTTAAACTCATTCAAAAAACCTCTTTTCAAGGCCCAAATGACAATAAGGAATTAACAAAACAGAATTGTCATCCCCTTTCAAGACTAATAAATCACTTTCATATGTTATAAACTAAACCCAAACATTACCCCAAGAGTCACACATGAAAAGTACCCAATTTCAAGCTAAAATACAACTAAAAATTAAATGTTTAACCAAATTCATCAAAAACAGTTTTCAAACCACACAAAACAGATTATAAACATACTAAATTAATAAACCAAGCAAGATAACTCATCATAAAATGGTTACACATGGAATCACCTACCTTTTGAGTCGAAACCCTCAAAACATGGTGCGAAACATTAAGCGTACAACCGCCGCACCACAAGGAAAATAAATCCAGACATAGACCACCAAAAAATGACCCAAAAGATACCAAATCAGACGTTAGGATCTAAACCCAACTTTTGTACATGAGGAAATTCAATAAAGAGCAATAAAAACTAAAAGAGGATGGAAAGAACCAAGAAGGAATTCCCTTACTTGAAATATCATGAAGAAATCAGCCCCAATGCACCAATATATGAATCTCCAAGTACCCAAAAATGATATGGAGGTCCTAAGGAGTAATATTATATCATGTGGGGACTGAAATGGGGAAAAAGGATGAAAATTGAAGGAGTTATTAAAGATTCATTTTACCTCATCAAATCTGGTCGATTTGAGAAAGATTGAGAAAGATCGTCCAACTCCGCAGGGTATATGAGCTCCAAAGAGGAAAAAGAGATACAGGGGGTGAGTCTGAGGTTTTTGTCTTCGAGTGGGAGGTTGAATAACCGAAAAACAGTAAAAAACGAATGAGATATTGAAATTTTTAAAAAATAATTTAAAGCAGGAAATGGGATTACGGGCAGGCCCGCTCCCTTAATTAAAAACCCAAATCCATCATAATTTTGGATTTCTATGTGGTTCAAATGGATATAGTGATTTTAATATATTAGGGTATGCCAATTGGAAAGTATAATGTGTATAAAATAGTAAAAATTTAAGGAGTTATAGAAGAATCAAAATTTGTTTTTAAATCTGGATTTGGGATCACGGTTTGGCCCAAATTTTCAAAACCCACCATTTTCACCAAAATGAGTGGTAAACCCCCAAAACAAATCGGGAATGGAAATTAAATGAGTAATGAATTAAAAAAAATTCATTGGTGTGAAAATTCTCCCCACCATAAAACTTTCCGCCCTCGGAAAGACACATCATGGACAAAGCAAAAACCAAACCCAACCGAAAGGCATAAATGGACTCCTTGGCTAAGCTTCGCCCCCAAAGGTCAAAACACCTCCAGTGATCAATTAAGGAAGGAATAATTCACAACCAAAACATACAACTCATTACTGAAATTATCAAGCACATTCAGGATTTATCCTTAAATAAAACTCCTCAAACACTATCTGAACAAGGCTCAAGAAATTTACCCAAACAAACAAGAACATCGAACAAGGTTACACTTACCTTGATATAACTAAACCATTGGGAAATCTCCAATCCCAACATTTACTCAAGGAAGATGTATGTGGTTATATATCTCTGAACGAGACTACCCACATCCAATCCAAGACCAAGTACAAAAGTGAGTTACTGGTACAAGGATACACAAATTTTCTCCCCAACCATAAGAGACAACTTAAATTTTTTTCCGAGAAAGAATCAAGACACTAACAGGGGAGCCCCGAACAAACTCCCCAGTACAAGGGGCAGAATCCCATTAGGAATTTTCAAAATAATATACATGAGACTCATAGTGGTTCTCCCCACCATAAGAACCATCCATCTTAACTGACCAATATGGGCTGACATAGAAAAACCCCAAAACTTAAAGAGTTGGGACGACAACACGGTTAGCCCGCACAGTTTGGGAAACTGTGTGCTAACCATGTGGATCATTATACCTACATGGTTTTCTAGGGAATGGTTACTAATAAGTTTTCAATCAACATGTCTATAAATATCTAAAACCTTTCCCCCGAACCCAAAGGAAACTAAAGGGGAAAAGAAAGTCATTGGGAGATAACATGGGGATGAGGCCCTCCACCTCTTTCCACCAAACATGAAAAAATGAGGCAAGATGACAACACCAAACGTTTAAACTATTCCCATATCTCATACTAAGAACAGTTCTTTGTTCAAGGTTAAAAACTACCCTGGTATTTCCTCTGACTACGTGCCAGCTTCTCTCCGGGACCTATGGCTGGAGCTGGAATGATTGAAGCATCTTCGGCCTTGTAGTTAGGATTTGGAAACCCCCGAATAGAATTTCTTTTTCCAATGCTACAAATAACTACACGTAATCTAAGATGGGTTCACCCAGACATAACACACTCCATAACTCACTTTACCCTAACTTTTAAATTCATTTAAGTAAGGGTTTAGAGGATGCACTCACATCACACCTTGCTTCTTCTGGTGAGAAACAGTAGAAATAAAGGACACATATAAACACCTTCCTCTAAAATAGAGGATGTCAAGATCTCCCAAAAGGAAAAAAAGTTTTGAAAAAAAATAGACTCACATAATATTGTACAACTTCACCTTTACAATCAAATGAGCACGTGACATCACATCACATCACCGAACAAGACCAAAGCGACTGAGAGAAATAATACAAGGGGGGGGGGGCTTATACAACATCACCAAATATCACAGCATTCCAGAAAGTGTCCATAACAACCTCTCATGTCCAGATTTCCCACACTGGTGGTTTAACATAAACCCCTTCTACGAAGATACTATTAAGGACTTAGAGGCCCTCTTAGACACTATCCATACTAACAACCCCAAACAACTTTCACCTTTGACGAATTAGGTAGCTTAAGAAACTAAGGTCTCTTTCAACCATCCACGAGCACTCTTACACAACAAGAGGATCCCAAAAAAAACCAAGAAAGTAAATGGTGTAGACTCATTCTACAAATCTCAAGAAAATATTCCTTACATTGATCAACTGGAGGATTTTCCAATGGAGAAACAATCCGCATTGCACTTCAGTTGTGCACTAAATCTTAATGGGGGCGCACCTTATCCAATGAGAGAACCCAAGGACCCAACCAAGCTGGTCCATTGGTAAAAAAATGCAACAAAACATATCCAAACTCATTAATGGAACCATCTTAATGGTGTCCCGAAACATATATCATAGGAGACTACTAACTGGACCTTTTACCCAGCTTTCCGACCAAACAAAAACCAAAAAAAAAATAGTTCGAACAGGAGGGGTTCTTGGACTCAAAACATCCCACAACATCGGCATTTTAAAAAACCCATAATAAAAACCATCCCAAACTATTCATCAAGAAAACATGTTTTTCTTTAAAACCATTTCTGAAAAAAAAAACGGTTCAGCGGTGAGTGTATCCACCAATGGTACCCCATGGGCCTCACACATGCATGTTTTTTTTGCCACACCAGGCACCCTCCTCATATCCGTCCTGGAACTCATCCAGTCATTCCATAAACCATCTATCATCCCATATAACCCCATGCATGTGGTCACTCATGTAAATACCAAAGGTCAATGCACTGATTCTTTCCACTTTTCAAAACCAAAACGGTCAACTAACACATTATTCTTATCAAAACCGCTAACCAGGAGGTCGAACCCAAATTACTGCATTAAAAAAAACTTTTCAGAAAGGCAAAATCGTTCTAATGAAAACTCACATTCAAGTTATTTACATCAATTTCAAAACATCTCATCCCATTAAAAAAACCTTTTAATAGTTTAGAAAACTCTAATGGGAACACTTTTTCAAAACCAACTTCAATATAGTTTCTACTTTCAAAAGAGGTGTAAGAACACAATTTTCCATTTCAAAATAATTCTGAATATTCAGTTCCACCATTTCATAAATCAAACCATTCCATATTTATTTGAAAATCATTTCACAAAAACATTAAACTTCCTAAAACCAAGTCACTTTAAAACCAAAGTTTCAAGATTTCAAAACTAAAGAACACCAGACAATGTGAGAGGAAACTAGTTTCAGTGGGTGACTTGGAAATATGGTTAGCGGATATATTCCAATCACTTCACTGTCACAAAGAGTGTTCTAGAGAATATCCCCGGCTCCACATGGCTTTCCAGACCCTGCGATCTCATTGAGACCATTAACCCATCTCTCTTTTCATTTCCCCTAATCATCATCAAACCAAGAAAACCAAAAGACATAGACAAATCCCAACTTCCCCTGGCAACTTGAATCCTGAAATGAGGTGTGGTGATCAAGCACACTACCCATAACCAGAATTACATGTCCCAAAAATCATAACTCTAGACTATCCCGACTATTTCCCAAATAACATGACTCCGATGGAGCAAACCTCCTTTGATACCATTTTGTCACGAACCGAATCTGGACGCCGCCAAAACTGACACCAAACCCAGACCGTGACAAGTCCCGAAGGGCATTCCCGATCCCCACGATCTGGCACAAGTGCTCGGGTATCATAAAATGATAATTGGGAATGATTTACTTGAGTTTATAAACTTAAAACGACAAAAGAATCCAATGAAACGAATCTGGATTTTTCAAACCAAATAATCTTTTTCAAAAATTCAGAACTGAATTACACAATTTTAAACAATTTTTAAAGATCATTACAAAGGTACAACCCAAGAAAATACAGCCCAAGAACCTCCACATGTAAAGAGGCACCGCCCTCAAGCCATCTCCACAACACTGCATCCCAATGGACAACTAAAAACCTGAACCAATGGCATAAAATCTGTACCCAAACCTGTGACATAAAACAAGAAAGTCTACTTACACCCAAAGGTGTAAGTAGGGTGTGAGCAAAATCCCAGTAGGATACCACCTCTAAGATATTCTATGTGATAAACATTTCATGACAAAAAGCATTGCATGTTTTGTAAATAAGAAATGCTAGTTACAATTTTCTAAAGGGTGCAATAATAAATGAAAATAGTTTTCATGTGGGATAATTTTAAAGGACCAAATTTTTTAAAATAAATAACAAAGCTACTTAATTTTCCAGCCAACAATACCGTATACCGACGGTAAGTACAAAGGATCTAATGAGCACAAGTAATAGGAAATAACCCCTAGGCACTAGCTAGCTGTGGGTCCCAGGTACCTCGTATCTCGGTGAGAGTAACCACAAAAAATATCCGTTCTTGTGCACGAGCCACTAGTAGGGATCATAACCATAACCTAGTGGTCCCCAATCATCATCATCATTGTTTAGTTAGAGTTTTAAGTGTCAATATTGCTAAGTGAAACTGAGGCCAAACCCCACGGATTCACTAGCATACTAGTACACGTCCACCCACCTAGATACCAGAGTTTTCCCTTTGTGCTCAAACAAGTTCAACAATCCAAGAAGTATAGTTTTCACATGAAAATATCACTTCCACATAACAAATTAACCAAACATCCCCATGTACATCACACAAGTCAAAAATTCCACTTTTCATTCAAATGCATTTTGAAATCAAACTCACACCAAAATTGCCTACAACACTTTTCACATTTCTTTAACACTTCCACAAATACTTTAAACAATTTTATAAAACCATTAAAAGATACTAAACTCACATAAAAACCCACACACATGTCACATAATACCCTTCTCAACTCCAAAATTCATTTTATTAATAAACTCACCCGAAACATCCCACACCCGTGTTTCGCACACAAAACACAATTTAGTAAAACATTTCGGAAATTTATAAAACATTCTAAAAAAATGTTTGAAATCTCAAATAATTACTTTACCTTTAAAAAACCCACATTAGGTGAACACACTCACCCAAACAGTACATATACACCCTTTCCCAACTTTGTTTAACCAAATAAAACATTTGCAATTTTTATAAAACAAACCCAAGAGGTATAACCATTGTTTGCACACTAAACCCATTTCAAACCCCTCATTAAAAACCAAAATAATAACAAGAACAATCCAAAACAGAATTTTCAGCCCTAAAACAATTATTAAAGCACCCCCAAATGTTATAAAAATACATCAAATAATACCACAAAGATACAAATGAAAAACACACGTTTTCATAAATCACCTTCAAAAAGTACAACACGGTTTTACACCTTAAAATCATTAAAAAAACATCTTTTCAAGGACCACATGACAATAAGGAATTAAAAAAACAGAATTGGAAGCCCTTTTAAAGACTAATAAATCACTTTCATATGTTATAAACTAAACCCAAACATTACCCCAAGAGTCACACATGAAAAGTACCCAATTTCAAGCTAAAATACAACTAAAAATTAAATGTTTAACCAAATTCATAAAAAAAAGTTTTCAAACCACACAAAACAGATTATAAACATACTAAATTAATAAACCAAGAAAGATAACTCATCATAAAATGGTTACACATGGAATCACCTACCTTTTGAGTCGAAACCCTCAAAACATGGTGCGAAACATTAAGCGTACCACCGCCGCACCACAAGGAAAATAAATCCAGACCTAGACCACCAAAAATTGACCCAAAAGATACCAAATCAGACCTTAGGATCTAACCCCAACTTCTGGACATGAGGAAATTCAATAAAGAGCAATAAAAACTAAAAGAGGATGGAAAGAACCAAGAAGGAATTCCCTTACTTGAAATATCATGAAGAAATCATCCCCAATGCACCAATATATGAATCTCCAAGTACCCAAAACTGATATGGAGGTCCGAAGGAGTCATATTAGATCATGTGGGGACTTAAATGGGTGGAAAAGGATAAAAATTGAAGGAGTTATGAAAGATTCATTTTACCTCATCAAATCTGGTCGATTTGAGAAAGATTGAGAAAGATCGTCCAACTCCGCGGGGTATATGAGCTCCAAAGAGGAAAACGCGATACATGGGGTGAGGCTGAGGTTTTTGGGTTCGAGTGGGAGGTTGAATAACCGAAAAATAGTAAAAAACTAATGAGATATTGAAATTTTAAAAAAATAATTTAAAGCAGGAAATGAGTTTACGGGCAGGCCCATTCCCTTAATTAAAAACCCAAATCCATCATGATTTGGGATTTCTATGTGGTTCAAATGGATATAGTGATTTTAATATATTAGGGTATGCCAATTGGGAAGTGGAATTAGTATAAAATAGTAAAAATTGAAGGAGTTATAGAAGAATCAAAATTTGTTTTTAAATCTGGATTTGGGCTCACGGTTTGGCCCAAATTTTCAAAACCCACCATTTTCACCAAAATGAGTGGTAAACCCCAAAAACAAATCGGGAATGGAAATTAAATGAGTAATGAATTAAAAAAAATTCATGGGTGTGACATGGTCACCTGAGTCGAACCCATTTAGCTCTGACCACATCACCTCCCTTCTCTGATCATCACAACTTTCATAAATTAAGGACATAAACAAATCGTCACCTTCACATGAAAACCTTCTTCATGATATGATGGTCCCCCACCTGGATCAAATCCACCGAGACACCCCTCTTCCAGAATAACCAAATGTGGTTATTGGTCGGAGCTGCATGCATGGAGGCATGCATTTTGATCTTCCGAGTAAATTCTTTAATCTTAGTAGTGTTCTTCTTGTGCTCAAGTATCACAACCAAATTGACTTTATGTTTCTTAGAATCCTAGGAGATGAAATTTGTTCTCACCCTCGCCCCAATCCCAAGGGAGTTCCATATCATAATGGGAAACATTAAAACAAAGGAGTCCCAGATTTGGCCCCAGGCACCATGGTCATCTTCAAAGGGGATAGAGGCCTCTCCCTGTCCTGCAACCTATTCTTCATCTTTCATATACACACTTCTGGACTTGAGATAGTCAGGCCTGAGAATGGGAGTGGAGGTCTAGAGGGTGACTTTGGATAAACCCCACCTACATCCTTGCGATCTATACATAACATAACACCAACCTTCTCAGATCCCCGGTCCTCACAAGGACTAGAAGATCCAGAACAACCTCTTCTCCCCATGCAGACAAACTTCGTGGGGGGGGGGGCTCTACAGGAAAACCAACACCAGCAGGTGGAACTCTACATTCCAAATACTTGGTACCTACCAAAAAATTGACCACGAAGGGAGTTACCACCTGACCACCACCCAACCTGAGTTGAGGCTCTTCACATAAACCAGAGGCCAGAGAATCACCTGTGAAAAGCAAGGAATGGGGAGCCAAAGCAGCCCTGAACCCCCTCATGTAGAATTCAAGGAAATCTCCTTTCAACAAAAACTGACTAGGAAAACCCAACCAATATATGGAATCTGTGGAGACTAGATGAAAAGTATATGGTTTATAGGGGACCAGATCCAAGCTATGAGGGCCGACAATACTCTTATAAAAAGGAACTAGACTTTTTCAAGGCGAGATACCTAGAGTGCAGGCAATGGGCTTGGACACCTGAGGCTGGCCCAAAGCCGAGGACAACCTTTTCTGATCAGAAGAGGGAGCAACAAGATTCCTGGGGCTAAAGGCAGCTTGGAGATGATCCATTTGATGACGTTTTTGGTAGTCCTGCAATGAGTTTCTCTGTAACAAAAAAGATGAATAGTATCTAGGAAACACCGGGAAAATGATATCCTGTGACCATAGGATGAATTCTGACACTTTCAGGTATATTTTCTCCGGAATCGGCAGAGAAAGGCCCAGATCGACACAGATCCGGGCCACCATGGTCTCCTCCATGCGACGGGTGTGATTTTCCATGCAAATATACCCTCCCATAGCTTCACCGCTAGCCTTGAGGAAATCACCGTTCGAAAAGGGGAGAGGGAGGCCTGGAAGAATAGCCCAAACCGCAGCGTGATGACTTTCTTTTCCCTTATGAACCTCCATCAACCAGCATGATAAATTGAAATGCCAGTAACCCAAAACCCTAGGGTCATTACACCAAGTGTGAATGAAATCCGCTTCTAATGCTAGAACCAAAAAAACAAGATTTTATGAATCACCGATATGCGAGAACCCTCCTGTAAACCCCATGAATCCACGAATCTTTTAAAAACGGGAAGAGATGGTTTCTCGGAACCAAACCGCGCTAAAAGAGTCCATTTTAAGCTTTCTAAGGCCTCATTGAACACCATCACTGACACCAACAATGACAGTCTCAATCCTTTCCTCACAACCTAGTGGGAAAACATCGCAATCTCTAGGAAGCAAGGATGTGAAACTCCAGGATCCGGGCCACACATAGCGTCCCTGAAAGACCGTGTCGATCGATCCTGCCCAGGAGAAGCATTCGAAAACCTCCATGGAGGACAGGGGGCCATCACCAGAGGGACAGACCCCTAGACAAACACCGCTGGATCCGTAGACACCGGTGGAGAATGAGGCGTAGAGGAATTAACGATCAGATTTTTTTGAAAGGTGTCTTTCAAAGGATACCTAGAAGAGGGAGTCTAATATGTGGACACAATGGCAAGATTTGTTCACTGATACCCTATAGTGATGCTTGAGAAAGCTCAAAGATGAGTTGTTATATGTTAGAGAGGTTGTGAGATCTTTTATTTTCTAGTTATGTCTCTGTTTTAGTTTTGGTAATCCTTTTTTGTCCAGTTATCTTTTGTTAAACCTTATTTTTGAGCCCTGTGTGATGTTGGTTTTTGGTTGTGTAGTTACTACAAGAAAAGGCTATGAGGTCTAGATGAAGAGAAAATTTATGATGAAAATCATATATTTACAATATAAATTACACATGTAGGCCAATCCCATAAAATGAAATAGGTTGTAAATTCATCATGGAAAGCTTTGAATTTGAGGTTTATATTGTAAAATTTAATTTATGAAGTAAATTCAGTTTTTATTAGATTTTAAGACAAGGCGATGAGTTTTTTTAGAGGATATATAAATTGTGGAATTTATGATGTAGATTAATTATTTACATCATAAATTGGCCATGCGTAGTGTTTAAAACTTTCAATAGCTAATGTGTGTTGGTATAATGTGTTAATGTCCCTCTTTACTTTTACCCATTCTATAGGCGATCTCTAGGATTCCTCTTTGATCCAGAAGATCATTATCCTTGGATCTTGGTGTTTCAGAGTATGAGTTTGAAGGTAAGGAAGGAGGAACCCTATTGTATCTTAGATATTAAGGAATTGTCCATGCCTTCTTAGTTTTTGAGGTAGGTGTTCTAGAATAACTCCCTATTGTCTTCTTAAATTCTTCTAGTATATGAAATATTTGGGATTGTTCTCACACGCCATGTGCACAAACTAAAAAATATATAATCATATATTTAATGAGTTTCAAATGTTTATACCTACCATTGGTTCCCATCAGGTATATTGGCATTGAGATCAGGCTTAGAACCACCAGTGAGGTGATCTTACCCTTGAAATCTTAATGAACTGGTAGTTTTGAAAATGAGAATATTTGATTAATTTTATGATTTGGTATAACATAAAATTAATGGGATATGGTAACTTGGAATGCTTTTATAGTAGTGGTACATCTTGAAAAATGAGGGTCAACAAAAAGAGAATAAATACCATGTTATTATTAACTGGATAAATTTTACAACATGGAATAATATGTGAATTGTTATAAATTGTATGTTTTGGTTTCTTGTCATTGATATTTATGAAATGATTTCTGAGGGATTGATTATTACCTTGTGAGACATGGTAATGGTGATTTTTTTCTTAGCATAGGAGAATCCACCACTTGGTATGAGATAAGATTCACCCCTTGTGACGTGCACATAGGAATATGTAAGAGACTCCAGCATGGGAATTCACATGAAGACAAGTATGATATGAGATGAGATTCACCCCTTAGCGACATATGCCTCAGGAAGATATAAGGGAATCCAGTATAATAATTCTCATGGAGCCTAGTGGGTTACTTAATAAATGATACTAGTGATTTATCCTAACATAGGAGGATCAACTAGCGGTTTGAGAAATCTGTCCTAATATAAGAGAATCTACCACTTGATAGAGATATCTGGTATAGAGACGAAATAGGTTTTGTTGACCTATAGTTTCATCCCAAACCTTTAGGGTCAATGAGTTATATTTCATGTGAAGTATTAATTTATTAAATTAATACCCCTATTTATCAATTTATTGCATGCACTATATTTTCATATAGTATTTGTTTAGACACCGTGGGTGTTGTCTTACTTAGTTGTACTAATACCATATTCAGGCTACCATTGGTACCCATATATATTTCATAGATTAAGGTTTAGACAAAAGAAAGGGGACCTACATTGGTTGATTGATTTCTAGATGGGTTGGAGCTTGGTGATGTGACTGACATGGGGTTTAAGATCAGGGTCTTTGAAGTACTTTATTGAGTCTTCATTTATTTATTTTCTTTAATTTTAGTATGACATTTAGTTACATTTCAGCCTCACATTACATGATTCTATTGATATTGTATTGTTTAATTTGTCATTTATTCTTCCATGGATGCACGTTTGATTATTTATATTGTTTATGCTACTCTTTTATTATTTTTTTCTATTATTTCAACTCTATAGAAGAGGGTATAGTCTCCCCACTATATTCCTTAAACCCCCACTTCTAGTTGGAAACCACCTATGTATGGAGAGGTGCACCTGATGTCACGTGTACAACCAACTTGGTCACACAAGGGAGTACTGGGTTAGGGACATTACATATAAACTCACAAATATTTGAATATCATTTCTTAAATAAATAAATTAATATTTATTTAAATGATATTAAATAAAATATATCATTTTTTCTAGATCCTTAACTTATTCCATCAATCCTCCTTGGTATTTATCAAACCTTGAATAATAACTATTTATTAAAATAAATAAATATAACTGTAGAGACCCCAAACTTGACGTACATGAAAATTACATTAATTTTTCGGAATACTTAATACATAATAAAAAACAGACACCAAAGGACCGTAATAGTTTAGTGTCTTTGGAAACTTGGAACATAATCTTCTAATCTTGGTGAAAGATCTTCAACATCTCCCATAAAGATCTTCCCTTTTTTTACCTAAAACCTTTCTTTATATCCTGGGTAAAAGAAAACATAGAAAGGGTGAGCTCAAATGCTCAGTAAGGGTAATCATGGAGAAAATAAAACAAACCATATACATTTGAGCTTCAAAACATGAACATAAAGTTTAAACATCAAAATCTTGAGTTGTGAAATAAATCTTGGCAGTATGTAAGGCATAGATCATAAAGGAATATCAATCATGATAAAATATCGTGGGAATAAAACATGTAATTTTGGCATCCATTAAGCACATGTTATGATTTCCATAGTAGACAAGACATTGCTGCCAAGACCATCTTAGTGGACAAAGTCCCTTTCTGAATCGAGTTCACTCCTCGTTCCAATCCTGTATCACTGAACCGGATTAACTTACCATTCCATCCATGTCTATCTCCTGAGATATAAATCTTTACCTAATTCTTTGGAGGGAGATATATATCCCACCCATATCATAATTAAATCATTCTTACGTGTGCCACAACATGAACATAAATCATTCATCATTACCCAAAGAATAAAATGGGTTTCATAAACATCAACCCATCATAACATAATACATATAAAAAATGGATATCATTTCATCATAAGAAAAGTGAAAACATGTAAATCATAGAGACATTATACTTGAAACATACACATATAAAATAATTCCGTCTTATATGTAAAATGGTTTTGATAAAACACTTGAAATGAATTCTTGAGGAAAATATCCTTTATTCTTTAAAATCATTTTATTTTCAAAAAATGCCATGAAATTTTAAAAGAAAATGATTTTTTTGAAAATAGTCATTAAATATTGTAGAGTATGCTTCATGAAAATAAGGCGTTATGAAACCATAAAAATCCGTTCATGCTGTAAAAGTTAAAAAAAATTCTTCTTGTACTTCTGCCAGAAAAGTCAAAAAAAGTACCTCGTAACGTAAACAAAAGAAAGATTCCTTACATACCATGTAGTAAAATTAAAAAATGGGTAAAAATGACTTTAAAAATACATGAAACCATTTTTTGAAAATAGGTACATGGATGATAAATATAACCCCAGTAAATACTTACGAATAAACAATCTCAGATAAATTAGAAAAGTTATCCCTTACCTTAGGTCCGATATGCTTTGTACGTATCCAAAAATCATCTATAATGATTTAAATAATGTAATTTACTTATTACAGAATCATATTAATTTTTATGATATCATATATGGTTCACTTATGACTTTATATTACCCATTCTTTTGTAAATTCCATGTTAAAGCAGCATTTTGGGTAAAATCGTTTTATTTATCGAACGTGTTTGGACTTGTTGTTCTTGATCTTATTATTACTTATATCATGATTTAATTACTTAAAGAATGTAAATCATGATTTATATATCATATATATTCAGTATATATATATATATAATATATAGATGAATGAAATGAGATACACCGTTCATGGAGACGGTAGGTCGTATGTACGCATAAACTCTGTTTTTCTTTCCTTATTGACTTGAATGGAAGTAAGGAGATGACATGTATATATATATACATAAATACAGTAGATTAATTATGTCATATATTTCATTATTATTCATTATATATACTTTATAATCATTCTTGAATGGTTAACATGGAGAATGAATCTCATCGCATCGTGGAGATGGTAATCCGTACGTACACGCGAGCGATGATATCGTTCCCATAATTATTGAATTGAATTGGAGTGGATGATATAATATCTCAGAATCAGTATTATGTTATAATAACTATATAGAGTTATTATTTACACCATTATACCCATCCAAGTAAGGTGGTGGTGGAAAAACAGATTACACCACGACATGGAGACGATATTCCGTACATACGCACGCGCGGTGATTTCATTTTCCGTAGGATGGATAGAAGGTGAAATGGGGTTGTTTAATATTTATAATAACATATCAGTATATTATTTATACTTATGTTATTACTTTATAATTAAAAAACTAAATAAGAATAAGTTGAAGAAGAAAAAAACTTGAAAGAATCGGTAGAAGAGATTACCTCTTCTTCGACGCTCCTCTTTTAAGCTTCCTCTTAAGGCACTAGAGTTGGTATTTTGAGGATACCAGAACCTCTATAATGTTTCTAGGGAAGTTGATAAGGGAAATGGTCAGGGGTTTTCCGAGCTTGAAGGCTCAAAAATGTGTAAATAGAAGAGGGAGGAGGTGCCCTTTTATAAGGGAGGAGAGGGGCACTTTAGGAAAAAACATAAAATATTATTTTATAATAAAGTCATATTCGGTTAATAATTGCTCCAAAGTGACTTATTTAGAATATAATGTGTGTATGGGTAGAAATAATCTCAACCAATAGGTTTTAGACAAGTTTAGGTTACTATTTTAACCTTATCATTTAGATTTAACTCTAAGTTAAATAATTTAACTTTTACCATGTCTTCTTGTTTTCTTACACTATATGGTTAATAAACTTACTATAACAAGACAAAAGAACCCCAAGCAATTCCTTATTCATATATATAACATTATATAAGTCATTTTGAATAACCTTAGATTTTTAGGAATATAATAACAATTAATAATATAATATTTGTTTTAAAAACTATTTTATGTCAATTTTGACACTATTTGGTAATTGATTTTTTTTAAAAAATCATTAAAGCATTATTAGTTCAAAAAAAGTTAATTGAATCAATAATAACATGTCATATTAACCTAAAAAATTAGTGTAATTTATAAAAAGTCTCAAATTACATTTATTTGGGTATTTATAACATTAATTATGTTAAAATTTCATTAATAAGGTAATTACTACATCATCATTGTGTCATAAATAAATTAAATTATTTAATCTCTAAAAATTATAAATAAAATACCATTATGTATGAAATATTTTTATCTTTCTAATGAATATTTATAGTCGAATTTATCTTATGTATAACCCTATATTAAAAATGTTTTAGTTATTAAACTTTGATTTTAACTATTTTAACTCTTCTTTAAATAAAATAATAATAAATGTCCTAATCTAATCCAAGTGGACCTAAATGGTAATATTTTATTCCTAAGGTTTTTCTGGTCATATTACACTTATCCAATAGAATTAGGACATGTGTTAGGGTAATCATAATATCATTTTTACCCTTAATTGCCCTATTTACTTTTAACCGTGTTAAATAAAAGTAAAAAGTTACCATTCACCAAAAATTATTTTTATCTTATTGAACCAAATTTTACTCCTTGATATTAACCGTGTCTCTTGGATTTTCAAAATTCCACTCACAAAAGTGGTAAAATTATGTTTTATGTAAATTTTCGAATTCTCCTAGGAGGTGGGTAAAAGACGGTGAAAAGTTCAGTAAAATTTTTTTATATCTAAAATTATTATAAAATGACTCCAATGAATTAAATTGAACTTATATAGGTATTATGTATCAATTTTTACCTAAAATAAATTTTAAAAAAATAAATAATTATTTAAATAAAAAGTTGGTTTTTAAATAGCAACCTAGTGTTTTCACTATTCATCAAAAATTGAAAGTTTTCAGAAAAATACCAAAAATT
The DNA here is from genome assembly GCA_963277665.1 of Viscum album. Lineage (NCBI taxonomy): Eukaryota > Viridiplantae > Streptophyta > Magnoliopsida > Santalales > Viscaceae > Viscum > Viscum album. Next base: position 1,107,326,749 of record OY728126.1, read on the forward strand.
CACCCTAGGATAATTTCAATATTCCGAATCCAAAAATGAAGTCCATTTTGAATGATAAAATTTATAAAATTTCAAAAATGGGTATTACTATTCATAACAGCTAGTTTATAATAATATTATAATAATATCTCGCTTAGTGAAACTCGGTATTGCGTACTACACACGCTATCGAAGGAAGTCTTGATTGCGTGTAATGCAGCCAAGTCAGGGCTGCGTGTAGTGAAAGCTCCATTTGGTGTTGCGTATAACATAATCAAAACTTATTTCATTTATACATTAAACAAAATCTATACTTAATGTTGCGTAGAATAATTTCCACAAAACGAACTTGAAATTTTGGGTAACACGATCCAAGAATAGTGTTGCGTATACTGCAAGCTAATACGATGTTGCGTATAGTATAATCTAATCTTGGTGTAGTGTATAATATAATAAATCAAAGAAAATAATATATCACATAAAATCTCGGGGTGTTACATTCTACCCCCCTTAAAATGAATTTCACCCTCGAAATTCGTCGGGGTTATAAATCGTTTACTACTTGAAAGTTTCATTCATAGAAACCCACATTGTAAAAAGGAATAATAAATAATCATTTTAAAAAGGAGCATTAGAAACATAATGGATACCCAAAGTAACTCATCACTGGGTTTCCACATAGGATAATATAGGTGAAAATATGGATATGGAAGAGAAATCTAACCATCATGTTTAGATGAAGAGTGGTAGAGAACATGGCTATGAAAAAAGCAAACAATCATAAAGCCATAAATTTGTGATGATCTAAGGTACCATCTGATTCATCAAATATGAGGGCACTAGGACAACATTTTTGGTTTTCAAGATCATTTACCTAATGTTGAAGAATTTTTGAATTAAAATAAATACTTACTTGATTTTGATACAATATTACTGTTGTTTGTGCCTTGAAAAATTTCCACTTCATCTCTTAAAGAAATGAAGTTGAATTTGTCTTCCATTAAGTATTAGTAGATCATGCGATAGAATGATAGGTCATTCCATCTATCTCAAACATAAGGTTATCAAAATTTATAAGTCCATCTTATGGTGAGATTAATCGTATATGGTTCCAAAAATGGACTTATACTTCATCTATCATACCTCTTAATAAAATAAAACTAGTTTCTACTAACTAGGGACTTCCTGTTGGCTAGTGGTAGGTGATAAAGGCATGTCGTACTTCGGTTGTGGGTTTGATTCCCACAGCCTTGTCCGACGCGACGGGTTTTCGCCCGTCCTATGGGTTGTCCTTTTGCACTATTATAACATTACAAAAATAATATCAAAAAAAAGTTCTATCCTTAAACAATACTATCTGATTCCCAATATAATCCAGTCCAACCTTAAGACTTATCCAAAATACTTATTTTCAAACTCATAGTATAAAGAGAATGATTACTAGAATGGTCATATAACAAGCACATGAATACCATCATTTATCCCCATATATCATAAGATATATCTTGTTGGACACATTACAAACATGTGAATACCTTAATCATGTATTCTCTTGAAACATGAATTACCAAAGAACCTTAGTGAAAACATGAATGCTATCAAAATTTAACTCTTTCCACATACCAAAATCCCAAAATTTTGATATACTAAATCCATGATATCACTTTGTCCTTATACCAGTCATGAGCTCATGAATACTATTATACATATTATTTTCTCCTTATCCCTTCATTATGTGAATTTTATCTGATTTCCAAAAATATTTCAATCACTTTTCATGGTTACCGGTACCATATAATTATTGAAAACCAATACATAGATATTCCAAAATTCCATGATACCATAAATGAGATTCCATGATACTATTTTCAAATCCCATTACATAAACACTTAATCATTCCACAACATCATTATCATACTCAACATCATAAATAGTGATCGCATGTGACTTCCCTTTATCCTTTGCCTTAAGAGGTTGCTCACATCGATCATCATTAACCCTTGGATTAGGGAATTGATTAGCATAATTCCCCATTTCCTTGCACTTGAAGCATTGAAGTGTTGGTGGAGCGTTATCTATAGTCTTTTCTCTATTCACATCATTAGCTACCTTTTTCCCATTACTTCGACACTCAACTACTCGATGACCTTCTTTTCCACACTTAAAACATTTTCTAGTACCTTTTAGGCAATCTCCAAAATGCTTCTTTCCACACTTTGAGCATAAATAAACATTCATCTTCTTTTCACCATTGTTCTGAGATTTCTCTTTGAACTCCATCTTTCATTTTTTGTCAAAAACATGAGATGGATATGTAACACCAACTTCCAGTTCTACCTTGATATTACAATGCACAATTTCTTCATAGCTACTTAAGTCTCTTATCGCAAATTCCATTTGAAGACTTGGTTTTAATCCACTGAAGAATCGATCAACTTTTCTTTCAGGTTGGATGATAAATCCAGATGCATACCTTGCAAGCCGTGTAAAATTCACCTCGTATATGCCAACAGATTCATCATCCTTTTGCTTAAGCTCGAGGAACTCCTTTTCTATCTTTGTTCAAAGAATACTAGGGAAGTACTTATTGAAAAACAAGTTCTTAAACTTGTCCCATTCCATGGATTCAATTTTATCTTGGGGCCTTGTATTCTTAATTAGAGTCCACCACTGGCCTGCTTCACCTTCTAAACGGTAAACAACCAAAATTACTTTTTCATGATCTGAACAGTGAATTATGGAAAATATCTTTTCAATGGTACTGATCCATTGTTCAGCAACAAGTGGATCAGAAGACCCATTGAAAGAAGGTGGACATTGCCTCATGAAGGAATCAATAGAATATTGTTCCCTTATCTGCTCATTTGGAAGTCCAGAATGATTCATAGCTTGTGTAAGTATAGTAATAAGATTTTGTACTCCATATCCCATAACATTGATTTTTTCAGGAGGACAATCATTTCATTTTCCATTACATTGATCAACACGGTTCCTTCGGGTTCCAGCCATTGTCTAAAACCCAAAAATAATAATGTGAGAGGCAAAAATCATGCTAGGAAAACAACATAATAAAGGGGGAGTACCTTCCACAAATAAATTTTATTTTATTTCGAAAAGGGAAACAAGAGCAGTACAACTCAAGGTGGCCTAAAGAAATGGAGGACAAGAGCATCACTGATAACATGGGCCGCCCCACAAGGGGGAAGGGATCCAAGGGATCAAAAATCCACAAGGGGGCACTCTGGGGAGGCAAAGGGTGTCAAGAAGTCAGCCACCCGGTTGCCCTCATGCCACATATGGAGAACCTCCATGTCACCGGAGAGGACTTAAAGATCATATAAGTGATATTCTAGGGGGAGGAGGAGGTGCCTGTGAGAGATCTCCACACAATACTGGAGTCCATTTCAACAGAGGACAGGGGAATGTTTCTGGATCGACAAAGAGAGAGGCCGCTGAGCAGTGCCGATGCCTCTGCCTTAAGGGAGTTCCCTTGTCCAAAGAAGGCACTGAAGGCGAAAATAACCGAGCCCACTACATCTCTAACCACACCGCCACCACGCATGGCGCCATAGCCAAAGGATCCATCAACGTTGAGTTTCAGGCCTGAAAGGGGGGAATCCAGCGGACCCATCGTCCCCGCTACCTGGGGCTGTTACGGTCTAGAGAAGCAGTCCTAGAAGAGAAGCGGCAGAGAGAAGGCACTGCATCATGATGGGAGAGGAGTCCAATCAGCTCTGAGGCGAGGCACTTGGCTCTGACAAACAATGCCAGAGCAGAGCATTGAGTCCCATGGCGCACCTGGTTATGCACCTTCCAAATGCACCAGCAACCCACCTGTAGAAGGGTTGCCCTGGCCACAACCTCGTGGATGTTATCCAGGCAACCACTAAACCAGCTCAAGAAGAAAGCCTCTGGGGAATCCATGGCACTAGGGGGTAGAGGGAACTCCCCAAGCTCGCTCCAGATCCGTATGGACCACTCACTTTGGAAGAAGAGGTGCAACGTGGATTCCTCGGAGGGAATCAAACAGCAAGCGCATTTGGAGGCAAACTGGACCCCTTCCTTTTAATCGCCAGGTCCGAAGGGAGAGCCTGATTTTTGATTCTCCAAAGAATGAAGGAGAATTTAATTGTGGTGGAATTGGACCATAGATTCCTCCCCCAATGGTCGCTCACAAACTGGGCAGATGTACAATGACGATAGGCTTTAGCTGAGAACTTCCCTATGGGGGAACTAGTGAAGATGCATCTATCCGGGGAGCCATCCAAGAAAATGCTGTCAAAGAAGGCCTTTTGAGAGGGAGATAGAACTTCCTGGATGAAGGAAGGGTGAGCACTAGCTTCCAAGAATGAAAGGTTTAGTGCAGGGCATCTAGGGAAGTCCATCAGGCCGCCCCCCCAATCACACTGACAGAAGTTGAGATCCCCCCGACCTAGGACCCATTGAGAGTGACACAAAAGCATAGGGAGGTGAGTCCGAAGAGATCTCCAGAGGCTTGAAGGAGATTTACCATTCTTGCAGAGGCCATATCTGTACTTACCTCGAATCAGTTGACTCCACAAAGAGTTTCCCTCAATAACCTCCCATGCGAGCCTGCCCTGGAGGAAATACATGGCCTGACCCACATCCCTGACCCCAATGCCTCCCAACCCAACTGGCCTGGAAAGCTTATTCCATGAGGAACATCAGAATATCCCCTCCCCTTGGATATCCCAAATAAATCCATTCATGATCTTCTCAATCTAGATAATGGTATACTTAGGGGCCTTGAGGGTGGAGAGAACGTGCATAGGGATCGAAGAAAGGACACAATTGATGAGGGTGATCCTTCCTCCAAAGGACAGGAACCTGTTCTTCTAGTTGAGAATGTGGTTGGTAATTTTCTGACCAAACCCTCAAAAAACCGAGCCCGAATCCTACCTGGGGAAATGGGAGCTCCGAGGTAGAGCATAGGGAAGTTTTTACTCTGAATACCTAGGGTGGAGACAATGTTTTCCTTTCTCCTAGCTGGGAAAGAAGAGGAAAAGTAAACCCTGCTTTTATCCCTGTCCATAATTTGACCACTCCATAAAGCATATTCATCCATGATACTGATAAAGCCCCTGATGGAGGCGCTACCCCCATTTATGAAGAAGACCATGTCACCCGCAAAGAGAAGGCAAGACACTCTCGGGACACGGGCCCCGCAGTGATAAGGAAGAATATGACCAATTTGGATAGAGGAGGCCACAAACTTGCTCAGGACGTCCTACACCAGAATGAAGATGTTGGGAGAAAGAGGGTCGCCTTGCCTGATTCCTCTAACTGTCTTCAAGAAGCCGCATTGCCTTCCCATAAAGACCATGTTGAGCCACAACAAGCTATAGTAGTGGAACAGGAGGTCAATAACCCATTCAGAAAACCCCATGCTTCTCATGGCACGAATGATGAACCCCCACTCCAATATGTCATAGGCCTTTTCCATATCAACCTTGATCGTGATGTTGGACCCTCAGACCTTCCTATTGATATCCCCAATCATCTCCTATGAAATAGATATTTCCCCCTGAATGGACCTCCCCTATATGAAGGCATGTTGTTCCTTCACAACCCAGCTGTGGATAAACTGGGAAAGTCTTCTGTTGATGAGGTTCTCTAGCACCTTGTACGTGAAGTTTCACATGCTGATAGAATAATATTACACTATGTTAGTGGGGTCACTAACCTTGGGAATAAGAACCAGGGTAGTATAAACGACAGCCCACGACAACCCACCTCCATATAAGAAGTTCTGAATGGCACTGACAAGCTCCTCCTTGATGATACCCCAAGCACTAACAAAGAAGGAGCCCAAAAACCCATCAGGTCCGGGGGAAATCTCTTGATTCAAAGAGGTAACTGAATCCCAAACCTCCTTCTCCTCCGGAGCTTGTCCGATGGCCTCATTGGTGTGAGCAAATACCACCCTTGGGATTGAGCTGAAGAGATCAGTCTGATCCTGGGGATACCCATTCTTCCATTGGGGATTATTGTTACACAGGAAGGAGGTAAAATAATATCCAACCATTCCACTGATGTCTTCCAAGTTGCTAGTAAAGGACCCATCGTCACGCTGGATATTCGGAGTCTTTCGCCACTTCTTCTCCCTAATGCAAGCGTGGAAATAAGTCGAGTTTCGGTCACCTTCCTTGATCCAGGTGGCCCGAGAGCGCTCACGAAGGCATCTTTCCTACTCCAGAAAACTCTCACTAAATTTTTGCTTCTTGTGACTTAGAGAGGAAAAAATTACCTCATCCTAGTGAACTTCTATTCTGACCTCATCCCTCTCGATCTCAGTCTTCAAGGCCTCTATAAGGGGCTGCACAGTAGGGAGGGAGTCTGACCAGCCTCTGAGAGCAGACTTTAGGCGCCGAAGCTTATTATGGAGGCAGGTCCAGGCCCCCCCTCACAGGGTTCCACCCAGAGAGGAACGGACCAGCTCAAGAAATTCGGGGAGATCTGTCCAACTTTTGCTGAAAAAGAATCCTCGCCCCCGGGGAGAAGCTGACCTGAGGTGGACAAGAAGGGGGGAATGATCTGATAGGGCGTGGGTCAAGTGGATGACCCCCGAGTTGGGGAAGTAGGAAATAACATGAAGGTTCCCAAAACAGTGGTCTAATCTACACCATGTCCTACAGACTCCTCTCTGATTGTTGCACCACGTGAAGCTGTCTCCAAAAAAACCCAAATCAAGAAGCCTCTCCTGGGCCACAAAGGAAGAGAAGAGGGCCCTATCGTTCTGAGGGAGGGAGCTCCCCCCTTCTTTTCTGACAGGTCCAAGATGCAGTTAAAATCACCCCCAACTAGCCAGGGTTCATCCCCAAGATTGAAGGAACTAAGATCCAACCATAACTGCTCATGGAGTCACGCCTCACATTTAGCATAGAAAAAGGAGAAGAAGAAAATACACTGTCCTGAGTCCACCTTGATCGAGAGATGCTGGTCAGACCCGACCAACTTGTCCACCAGAATGGATTCTTTCCAAAAAATCCAGATATGATGATTTTATGGCTCACCATGCAAAGAGAACCTCATCCATACTCTTCTATAACACTCTCTAATTCTGGAAGAGTTCACCTTTGGCTCAAGGATAACCACAAGGGAGGCATTTCTCCTATCCACCTCATTGGAGAGAAAGTCCGTTTTGAAATGGGCTCCTAGTCCCCTAGCGTTCCAGATAATCAGTGACAACATTAAATAATAAGGCTCCTGGTCCTTACCCCAGGAGAAGGTCCGCGTTGGAGCTCCCTTGAAGAGAGGAGAAGGGATTTTTCCACTGAACGGGTACACATCTTGCCAGAGGGGGTACTGGGGGAAGGGGAGTGGGCTGCCAAGACAGGGGGAAAAGAAGCAGGTAGGGGAGCTGACCCGCTCGAGGCATAGGGTTGGGAAGGAGGGCTGGGCGGGGGGGATTGATGAGGACCAGACATTGGTAGGGACCCAGAGGTGGGCCCAGGAAGGAGGTAGGGGGAGGGGGTGGGGGCGTGCGCTAGTGCACTAAAGCAATTGGTCAAGGATATAGGGAGGAAGGGGAGTTCAGAAGCACGAGTTTGGGGGGGGGGACCAAGGAGGATCACAAAAGAGGACAACTTTCCCTTTGGAAAGCCAACTAGCACTGCCTCGAAAGGCGGAGGGGGGGAGAGAAAGCTGGAGGGGGGAGTCCCCAAGGGACATAGGGAACTATAGCCCGACATGGAAGAGTGGGGATGATGGGGTCTGTCTAAGGGTTAGGGAGAGCGGGAGGGCTGGAGGGAGATGGGAGAGGGGAAGGGGAAATTAAGGGTGGGGGAGGAGGGAGTGGGGCTGGGATCCTGGGGGCCACCGGAGAAGGAAAAACAGGAGAAGGGGAAAGATTAGGGGGAAGGGGGGCAGGGTTCAGGCTAGGGGATGAGGGGGGCGCAACCCACTACACTGAGGCAACACACCCTCTAGAAGGCCGGGTGCTGGATGCCTCCTGAGAGGACCGCCTGGAAGCTGATGATCTCCTGCACTCATGAACCACATGGCCAACCAAGTGACAGGCAGAGCAGAACCAGGGCACTGTCGAGAACACAATATCCTATCTCCAATCCAGGAGCTCCCCAACACTAAGATGGATCTTGGACGGTGGGGGAGAAGATATTTCCATCACCACACAAATTCAAGCAACCACCGAACTCTGGAGGGAGAGGTTTCGATCATCCGCACAGAGAAACTCCCCGATGGAGTTTCCAATCAATTCCAGAAACTTTGTGCACATGAAGGGAAAGGGAAGGCTGGGTAAGGATAACCAGACCACAACAACCGACGACTACCAATCCCGGTGGACCTCTATGGACCAACGGGAGAGAAAGAACCTCCAGCGACCGAAGGATCGGGGGAATCTAGCCCAAGTGTGGACGAAGTCCTCTTGGGATTCCAAGACAATGAGGAACGACCTGCGATTGAGGGAAGAAACCCTAGACAGAAGGATGAGAGCCCAACCACGAATGAATTCTTGGAATACTCCAATCGGGGGCTTGACAACCCTGAAGCGAGCCACCAGGGACCAGCTCAGCTGCAGCGAGGCCTCCTTGAAGTCTGACTCTGACACATGCACCAGAAAAACTCCCCGCGGACCCCCAAAATCCCCAGGAGGAAGCTGAGGGGAGGGAGGCACTGGAGGGACTGAGGGTTGAGAGACCGCCAGACCTGGAGAGGCGCTGAGGAGGACCTCTTTCCATGAGGGCCACGAGGAACCATCACCCCCTAAGTCCACACAGGGGAAGGGAGCCATAAGCGGCAGGGGATCCACCGCATAATTCGAAAACAACGAGGGAGGGGGAGGCAGCGCATTGAGCGCGTCCAAACTCGAAGACGAAGCCATTCCCTAGAGACCCCTCAAAGGGGGAGTACCTTCAATATCTAACATCTTAGGTTTAATTCTATGATCGTTACCGTAATTATAGGACTATAACTTATACTTATACTTAACCTTAGAGATATCCCGAGAAATACCTTAGAAATATATCTAGGGATCTCACTAATGTTTTCGCATCCTAGTTTCCAAAGGTTAACTAAACCTTTCCTCTGATAGCAACTGTAGAGACCCCAAACTTTACTTACATGGACATTACATCACTTTTGCAGAATACTTAATACATAACAAAAAAACAGACACCAAAGGACCGTAATAGTTTAGTGTCTTTGGAAACTTGGAACATAATCTTCTAATCTTGGTGAAATATCTTCAACATATCCTATAAAGATCTTCCCTTTTTTTTACCTAAAACATTTATTTATATCCTGGGTAAAAGAAAACATATAAAGGGTGAGCTCAAATGCTCATTAAGGGTAATCATAGAGAAAATAAAACAAACCATATACATTTGAACTTCAAAACATGAACATAAAGTTTAAACATCAAAATCTTGAGTTGTGAAATAAATCTTGGCAGTAAATAAGGCATAGATCATAAAGGAAAATCAATCATGATAAAATAACATGGGAATAAAACATGTAATTGTGGCAGCCATTAATCACATGTTATGATTTCCATAGTATCCAAGACATTGCTTCCAAGACCATCTTAGTGGACAAAGTCCCTTTCTGAATCGAGTTCACTCCTCGTTCCAGTACTGTATCACTGAACTGAATTAACTTACCATTCCAACCATGTCTATCTCATGAGATATAAATTTTTACCCAATGCATTGGAGTGAGATATAGGTCCCACCCATCTCATAATTAAATCATTCTTACATGTGCCACGACATGAACATAAATCATTCATCATTTCCCAAAGAATAAAATGGGTTTCATAAACATCATCCCATCATAAAATAATCCATATAAAAAATGGATATCATTTCATCATAAGAAAAGTGAAACCATGTAAATCATAGATACATTATACTTGAAACATACACATATGAAATAATTGCATCTTATATGGAAAATGGTTTTGATAAAACACTTGAAATGAATTCTTGAGGAAAATATCCTTTCTTCTTCAAAATAATTTTCTTTTCACAAAATTCCATGAAATTTTAAAAGAAAAGGATTTTTTTAAAATATTAATTAAATATTGTAGAGTAAGCTTCAAGAAAATAAGGCGTTATGAAACCGTAAAAATTCATTCATGCCGTGTAAGTTAAAAAAAACATTCTTCTCGTACTTTTACCGGAAAAGTCAAAAAAGTACCTCGTAACGTAAAAAAAAGAAAGATTCCTTACATACCATGTAGTAAAAGTAAAAAATGGGTAAAAAGGACTTAAAACATACATGAAACCATTTTTATAAAATAGGGGCATGTATGATAAATATAACCCCAGTAAATACTTATGAATAAACAATCTTGGATAAAAATGATATTGGAAAAGTTATCCCTTACCTTAGGTCCGATATGATTCGTACGTATCCGAACCTACTATATAATGATTTAAATAATTTCATTTACTTATTACAGAATCATATTAATTGTTATGATATCATATATTGTTCACTTATGACTTTATATTACCCGTTCTTTTGTAAATTCCATGTTAAAGCAGCGTTTTGGGTAAAATCATTTTATTTATCATACGTGTTTGTACTTGTTGTTATTGATATTATTATTACTTATATCATGATTTACTTACTTACAGAATGTAAATCATGATTTATATATCATATATATTCATTATATATATATATAACATATAGATGAATGAAATGAAATACACCGTTCATGGAGACGGTAGGCCGTACGTACACATGAACGCTGTTTTCCTCTCCTTATTGACTTGAATGGAAGTAAGTAGATGAAATGTATATATATATACATAAATAAATTAGCTTCATTATGTCATATATTTCATTATTATTCATTATATATACTTTATAATCATTCTTGAATGGTTAACATGGAGAATGAATCTCATCACGTCGTGGAGATGGTAATCCGTATGTACGCACGAGCGATGATATCATTCCCATAATTATTGAATTGAATTGGAGTGGATGATATAATATCCCATAATCAGTATTAATTTATAATAAATATACACAGTTATTCTTTACACCATTATACCCATCCAAGTAAGGTGGTGGTGGAAAAACAGATTACACCACGGCGTGGAGACGGTATTCCGTACGTACGCACGCACGATGATTTCATTTTACGTAGGATGGATAGAAGGTGAAATGGGGTTGTTTCATATTTATAATAACATATCAGTATATTATTGATACTGATGTTATTACTTTATAATTAAACAATTAAAGAAGAAGAAGTTGAAGAAGAAAGAAACTTGAAAGAATCGGTAGAAGAGATTACCTCTTATTCGACGCACCTCTTTTAAGCTTCCTCTTAAGGCACTAGAGTTGGTCTTTTGAGGAGACCAGAACCTCTATAATGTTTCTAGGGAAGTTTATAAGAGAAATGGGCAGGGGTTTTCCGAGCTTGAAGGCTCAAAAATGTGTAAATAGAAGAGGGAGGAGGTGCCCTTTTATAAGGGAGGAGAGGGGCACTTTAGGAAAAAACTTCATATATTATTTTATAATAAAGTCATATTCGGTTAATAATGGATCCAAAGTGAATTATTTAGAAGATAAAGTGGTTATGGGTTGAAATAATCTCAACCAATAGGTTTTAGACAAGTTTAGGTTACTATTTTAACCTTATCATTTATATTTAACTCTAAGTTAAATAATTTAACTTTTACTGTGCCTTCTTGTTTTCCTACACTATATGGTTAATAAAATTACTATAACAAGCCAAAATAACCCCAAGTATTTAATTATTCATATATATAACATTATATAAGTCATTTGGCCTAACCTTATATTTTTAGGAATAGAATAACAATTAATAATATAATATTTGTTTTAAAAACTATTTTATGACAATTTTGACACTATTTGGTAATTTTTTTTTGTGAAAATTATAACAACATTATTAGTTCAAACAAAGTTAATTTAATCAATAATAACATTCCATATTAACTAAAAAATTAGTTTAATTTATAAAAAGTCTCAAATTACATTTATTTGGGTATTTATAACATCAATTATGTTAATATTTCATTAATAAGGTAATTACTGCATCATCATTATGTCATAAATAAATTAAATTATTTAATGTATAAAAATTATAAATAAAATACCATTATGTAGGAAATATTTTTATATTTCTAATTAATATTTATAGTTGAATTTATCTTATTTATAACCCTATATTAAAAATGTTTTAGTTATTAAGCTTTGAATTTAACTATTTTAACTATTCTTTAAATAAAATAATAATAAATGTCCTAATCTAATCCAAGTGGACCTAAAGGGTAATATTTTATTCCTAAGGTTGTTTTTGGTCAAATTAAACTTATTAAATAGAATTAGGACATGTGTTAGGGTAATAATAATATCATTTTTACCCTTAATTACCCTATTTACTTTTAACCGTGGTAAATAAAAGTAAAAAGTTACTATTCAAAAAAAATTATTTTTATCTTATTGAAACACATTTTACTCCTTGATATTAACCGTGTCTCTCATATTTTCGAAATTCCACGCACAGAAGCGGTAAAATTAAGCTTTATGTAAATTTTCAAATTCTCCTAGGAGGTGGGTAAAAGACGGTGAAAAGTTCAATAAAATTTTTATATATCTAAAATTATTATAAAATGACTCTAATGAATTAAATTGAAATTATATAGGTATCATGTATCAATTTTTACCTAAAATAAATTTAAATAAAATAAATAATTATTTAAATAAAAAAGTCGGTTTTTAAATAGTAACCTAGTGTTTTCACTATTCATCAAAAATTGAAAGTTTTCAGAAAAATACCAAAAATTCCACCTAGGATAATTTTGATATTCCGATTCCAAAAATGAAGTCCATTTTGAAAGATAAAATTTATAAAATTTCAAAAAGTGGGTATTACTATTCATAATGGCTAGTTCATAATAATATTATAATAATATCTTGTTTAGTGAAGCTCGGTATTGCGTACTACACATGCTATCGAAGAAAGTCTTGATTGCGTTTAATGCAAGCCAAGTCAGGGCTACGTGTAGTGAAAGCTCCGTTTGGTGTTGCGTATAACATAATCAAAACTTATTTCATTTATACATTAAACAAAATCTATACTTAATGTTGCGTAGAATAATTTCCACAAAACGAACTTGAAATTGTGTGTAACACGAGCCAAGAATAGTGTTGTGTATACTGCAAGCTAATACGGTGTTGTGTATAGTACAATCTAATATTGGTGTAGTGTATAATAGAATACATCTAAGAAAATAATATATCTCATAAAATCTCGGGGTATTACAATAACTATGTTATTTTCTCAATAAATAAACAAACATTATATTCACTAAATCATGAATAATTATTTATTTAATATTTGACTCACATATATTATTTCAAATAACTGGTGACTGCATATTTACGATAAAAAATACTAGAATAATTATCATTCCATGTAAGTTGATAATAATATTTATTCTAATATTAAATTAAAATATAATTTTACCAAGGTTCTAGATACACTTATTGTGTGACCCACTAGGCCTCTTTATTAGTTACATTAGGGTAATTGATCTAAATTAAAAGTTTAGAATCTTACAACACACCACATAACCCATAGAGAAATTCATTAATGTTGAAATGACTATAGACTCATATAGATTCTCACTTTGCAATATAATATCATAGTATCAATATCTCATTAAACTATTTTCATTACTTATTTCATCAAACTATATGTTTGACATATCTTTCTTTGACTTCCTGAAATGAACTCGTCGATATACCACCATGAACACAAACTTAATTAGACAGTTCCATTACAATCAAAGGGCATTCAATATCTACTTCCATTAACCCAAAAGTGATAAAATCCTTTATTGACTTATTCTTTAATGTCACATCACTTATAATTCACCCAATGCATCCTACCTCACTGCAAACATATGTCATCACTATTTTTGTCAATATATAAAATCATGTTATTCATTATATACATTAATAATATTCTCAATTATAAGGACCAACACACACATTCATAGTTATGAATTTACAATGACACATATAACATGTGGAATTCCTATAGACGAGTTAGTTCTCAAAACCTCCTCTCTTGGAGATCACTAAATGTTTTTAGATAGATATCATCCAAACATAGAACATATATTTAATAATATCATCATATAACTTAAAGGTTCTCATCATAGTAGAAAAATACAATGACCTTTAAATGATAAATATACTATAAGGACATTATGAAATTAATTTTATACAGAAGATCACCCATCATGTGATAAAATATTTTTTAATATTAAATTATTTTAATATATAGGTAATCGAAAGTACAAAGTAGTTGATTCTAAGGAAAAAACTATAAAAAGATATCACTTTCACTAGATACAACTTCTAATGAATTTATGTTTGCTATCTCTCATATGATATTCATGCTTCTACTGAGGTAATTATTTATTCAATATGTCCACCATGTTCTCCTTCATGGAAACTCTAATTAGTATGACCACACCCCTTGAGAAAAATCCCTAAATATATGATACTTTAAAAGTATATGTTTCATTATTTGATGTGACCTTGTATTATTGTGAGGGACATCATTATAGTATTATCATAATACAATGTGATAACATGTTTACTATTAATAATCACATCAATCTCTTAGATAATGTTAAATATCATTATTCTTATTTAGCTACACCAGAAGCTACAATATATATATACTCTACTATAGAATTGGTGACCACTGGCTACTTCGAGATCTTCCAGCTCACAACTCCCCAGTTATGAAAAAAATACATATCTTGACTACTATTTAATATCATTATAATCTATCTAGAAGCTAACATATGTATATCCTTTGATGACTGGTTCCTTATCTCCTCTATAAAGAATGAACATATCCTCAATACCCCTCAAATACTTTAACATAGTCTTCACAATAGTCAAATTATGGTCACCTAGGTCTTTTTGATATATTTATACCATGCTTAAGGCACAACAAACATGAATCCTAGTATATAACATTACATACATGATAAAACCTATCACATAAGTGTAATGGATTATACTCATCCTCTCTCTATCTTCTATTATGTCTATAAAAACATTTTCTTGGAAATATGTATACCACTTGACACTAGAAAAACCCCCCACACTAGTATAAATATGGACTTTAATAGCACTAATAAAAGGGATTTATCAGCACTATATAAGTGATGATAATGTGAGTGCTGTTAAAGGGATGGATTTAACAGATCTTTCAAAAAGTGCTAATAAATTCCCCCTTTAATAGTGCTAAAAAAGTGATGATAAAGGGGGATACAATTTTTTTTGTTCAGACATATTCCCACACCACCATTTCTTAGTGCTTCTCACCCCATGTTATCAGTGCTTCCCACTCGCTTGTGTGCTTCCACCCTTTATCAGCACTTTAAATAATTCTAGCCTCTTACACACACCCCTACCTCCAGTGAGTTTCAAACCTGAGACCTCCCCTTCACACGTCCATGCCTTTTCCACTCCCCTATATTGTTTATGTTATATCTATATATTTATATATATTACATTACATTTTTTATCGACACACACACACATACTCACACATATATATATTTAAATACATATATAAAATACGTTTTGTGTGTGTGTATGTGTGTGTTTATCAATACATACATACATACATACATACACACATATTTCTATATATGTGTGTGCATATATAAATATAATTATACATATTTATATTTATTTACATATATTATATATTAATATTTATATACATATATTATAATATATCGATAAATATATATTTGTTTGTTCAATACACACACAAATATATATATATATATATATAAACATTATATACACATTATATATATATTAATTGTATAGGTATATAAATATTCATACATTTTTATTTCAAATAATTTAGATATTATTTTTTATTTCAATAAGGTTTATATATTTAGAAATAAATTTTATATGTAAATATGTTTACATATTTATTTATAAAATTAAAATTTTATGTGTGAATATATACAAAATATGTACATATTTTTTTATATTTGATTATAAATAAAACTACATTGATAAAAATGATAAAATTTCAAAACGATAATATCAATATGAATGTAATACCTAGGAATAAATTCATTCTCCCTTGAAGAAAGACAATAAGACCCCCTTAAATGAGCTTGAAATTCCATTGAAAGTTAAAAAATTGGGATACCCTGACTAAAAAATCAGTTTTATAAGCCTTCTAGGCCTTTTTTGGACTAAAAAAATGCGATCAAGTGTTTCCTTAGTTCACCAAATCTTATATCTCATTGTAAGATTCGATTTGATATGTGGTAGAGCCCAAATGGACACCTGGATCAAAAGTTATGACTGTTTGAAGTTCAAGTCACGTTTTTAACTTATTTTAGAGTGTTTATTAAATTTTTTATTTTTTCAATCTTCAAATAATTATTAAATGAATATTACTTGACAATAATTAGGAAATTATTAATTATTAATAATATTATTAATTATTTTATAATCCATTTTCACTAAACATCTTATATATTAAGTGTAAATACCTATTTATCCTTATATAAATCATATTTAATAAAATAATATATATATATATATATATCTATTTTTATGTTAATATATTATTTTTAATGATTTATAGTTTTTTTTATGAAATTTACCCTTTAGAAGCGCTAGTAAAAAAAACGCTGATAAGGGAAATGTCTTTATCATCGTTTTTCCTAGTGCTGATAAAGACCCCCCTTTGTTAGTGTTTTTTTTGATATCACTGATAAAGACCCCCCTTTATCATTGATTTTTTATTAGCTTTAATAAAGGTACTACCTTTATCAGTGTTGATATCGGGACCCTTTTATCAGTTTTTTTATTAGCACCGATAAAAGGTTCTATTTATCAGCCTTTTTTAGCACTAATAAAGACCCCTCTTTATAATAATCTTTTAGCACTGATTAAGTGGGGATTTATCAGCACTTTTGATAGCACTGATAAAGGGTGACTGTATCAACACATTTACTTAGTGCTGATAAATCTAAGCACTATTAAAATCCTATTTTTAGTATTTCCACTTGGATTATTCTATACTAAATATATTTAGTATCTAGACAATATATTTACCTTAACTTATTCCAAGAAGCCTCTTATTTCTATCATGAATGATCTTGATACCTAGAATGCAGGTTACTTCACCTAATTCCTTTATGGAGAGGCATGTGTTCAACCACATCTTAACTAACTATAAGGCTTGAATCTTATTTCTAATTAGTAATATATCATCAATATATACCTCTAAGAAAATGGATGAAATCCCACTAACTATCTTATTGAAAAAGGTAACACATACATTTTTTATAAAACCAAATTCCCTTATGGTTCCATCAGATTGAATGTTCCATGATCTTAATGCTTTATTCAACTCATAGATGAATCTATAAAAGTTTCATGCCTTATTGACATCCTTTGGAGTCATAAACACTTCTGGTTGTGTCATATAGACATCTTTTATAAGGTTCCTATTAAGGAAAGTTATTTTAAAATCCATTTTTCAAATCTCACAGGCATGGTAAGCTACCTTGGAAATAAAATTATGATAGATATCAATATATAAATTAGTAAAAATGTTTCATCATAGTATATTCCTTGAAATTTCTTAAACCCTTAAGAAACTATTCATACCTTATTGCTACTAAATTTACATTCTCTATCCAGTTTCTTCTCGAATACATATTTATACCCAATATTATTTACATATATTGGAGGATATATTATAAAACAATTTTTTTAATATTAAATCCATCTCAAAATTCATGTCTTCTTTTCCATCTTGTAACTTATGATCTACTTACTATCTTCTTGTAAGATAGGGGATCATTATTATCAACTGACAATGAGTGACCATCCTCAATGACTAGAAAACACATATCTCTAGTTATAAAACCTCCTTGGTGATCATACATAGTATTTGTGTATCTGAAACAACATATTCCACAAGATTTAGTGGAATTTGTTTCTATTCTAACTCCTATGTATTTTGAAAATCAACTTCATTAAATTCAATCTTTCTCCCACTATATATTTTGGATATTTTTTCCCTCTGAAGGAACATAGAATTTCTAGACACTAGTAAATTTTCATTTATAAATTTTTATAGAAAATATCCCATTTTTATATGGAATATCCTATAAATATACACTTTTTTTCCTTAGGATGAAAGTTTATTTTCAAGAGTTTCCCTAAAATTTTTCTTTTCATCCCCACATGTAAATTTTAAAACACATATTACCTCCCACACCATAACTTTCAAGGGATTATTTTTATACTTTATTTGGAACCCTATTTAGTGTGTTATTCATAGTTTTTAATTCATATATCTAAAATGATAATGGAAGATATGAATGACTCACCATTGGACACACTATGTCTAATAAGGTGTGGTTCCTCCTTTCACCAAAACCATTCCAATATAGCATATAAGGAGGAGTGAGTTGAGATAAAATCCATAAACCCCTTAGATAATTGGCAAAAACTTGGATAATATATTCTATACCTTCATTCAAGTGGAGTTTTTTATATTCTTTCTATACTGATACTATACTTTATTCTTAAACTCCTTAAATTTCTCTAAGGATTCAGACTTGTACCTCATCAAGTAATAATATCTATATTTTCTAAATTAATCAATAAAAGTTATGTAGTAAGAGTATCCACCACTATATTTATCTGTAAAAGGTCCACACACATATGTATGAACCAATTCAAGAATATCTATGGATGATTCACCCCTTTGACTGAATAAAGGTTTATATATCATGTTATGTAAACAATAATAAAATATACAAAGTAGTTTTAGTTTAAAAGTATCTAAATACCCATCTTGATATAGCATCTCCAAGTGCTTCCCATTTACATGACCAAGTCAGTGATGCCATAACTGGTTGTGAAATGAGTAATGTGAACTTATTTTGTTATTGATTTCTAACACTTGGTTTTTTGTATTCTAGTACTTAAAGACCATTATTATGATGTAACATACCATAATAAATGTTATAATTTTAAAATTAGTATATTTTATTTCCAAACATGAATAAAAATCCATCCATATCTAAACTAGACAAAGATATAATTTCATTGGTTACACTAGACACATAATAATAATTCTTCAAATCTAGAATAACTGTTGTTAGTTAAGTAAGGTGGTAATCTCTTATAGCCAGTGAAACTAGTCTTATTCCATTGGTAGCTTCAAGATCCACCTCACCTCTTACAACCTTAATGAATCTATTTTATTCTTATATTTAGATAAAAATGTTATAACTAAAAGCTACATCTAATTCCAAACTAGTAGAAATTGAAAGGTTACAATTGATAACAAATACACCTAAAGCTTTTATAAGATTCTCCACTAAGGTGTAGTTCTTATTCTAGTGTAATTTCCTTCCACATGAAAACATTATTCATCTTATTCATTATACAACCTTTAAATCCTCTTATTTTTTATTGGATAATATGAAGAAACCTTAGAGTTGGAGTTAGTCTTAGGGATAACTTCCTTGACCTTCCTCTTGTTCACCATAAGGAATGTAGTTTTTTCACACCTAACATCCTTATCAACCTAAAGAATCAGGGTAAGGAGTTATGATAGAGAATTCTAAATATGGTTCATATTACAACTAAAAACAAAACCAGTGAAGTTATATGGTAGTTAGGAAATCACAAGGTCTGTGAACAACTCATTGAGTACATTAAAACCTAATATGTACAAAGACTCAATATAGATAATCATCATGACTATATGAGATCTAGTTGGTATGTATTATTTAAGATTTCATGTGAAAAGTGATTTCGAGATATCTTACTTATCATTTATAGCTTTATCCTAATAAAGATCACAAAGGTGGGACAACATGGCATATGCATCCATGTACTCATGAAACATATGGAGCTCACCAGACATAGATGATAATATGAGGCACTGGAAATACTATGCATCATCTACAGGTTTCCAGATGATAACTTACTTTTACTCACTATCCTCCTTAGAAGGCTCTTTCTCTAGAACAAGGGCCTCTAGAATATATGATTTCTACTACTGGTATAGTACAATGTACAATAACCTATACAAATCCTAGAAATTTGTGTCAGTGAGGAGATTTTATTTCTTCAATATTGATTTTTGAGATAATATCAAGGTTATATTACTTGAAATTTTCTATAAAAAAATAAAAGAAGGTTTTAATACATTATATTGATTACCAAAATGTGACATAATAAATTTTATTTATTAGTCTCCCAGTATTTTATCAAATCCCAATAGCCCTTATTGTTGGATTCAAAATATCACATTTTTGGATATTCTAGTGATAATGATCCATATTTACCTTCTCATAACCCATCCAAGGGGCTAGAAAAAATTCTTGAAGGTATTTAGGTGGTAGGTTTTTTCAACTATATTAACTCACTGATTTATGATCCATTGAGTGGAGTCCTCAATCCTAAAATCTTGGACTCATATTTCCCCATCACTTTCCCATAAGTTACACCATATATTGTGAGGGAAACTACTCTTGATGCTAACTTGTTTAATACAACCCAAAACTTTCATTAGAACTCCCCAATACATATAAGTTTCCTTGAAACGTCTAGACCAACACTTTGATCTATATTTTCATTTTAAATAAATTAATGTAAGGTGTTTCTTGACTTGATAGTTCCTTGAGGTATTTTTATCTTATGAGAAAATGTTATTTATTTTATCTTTTTTACATGCTTATTAATAATATATGGATTTAAAATAATTAATTAATTATGTATTTATAAAATATTTTATACATAATCCATTTATTTTATTCCATCTTATATTCTTGTTAATTCATTTACTTTATGTGATCTCATTTATCATACAATAAACAAACATCTCATCAAAAAATAATTAACCATCACTGGATATAAATAAAATTAATATGTAAAATGATCATGAGATTTTGCTAATGGTTAGTTTATTGATAAAATAATAAAATAACCCCTGAACATAGGTGAATAATTCCGTAAACTGAACATGGTTCAAGTTGCAGAATTCTACCCATGACCCATGTATATCTTTGGTTGTTTTCACCTCAGTTCTGTCTCGAAACATCTCCACTTTCCTGGGAGATAATTCCTTTACATATGCTTACTCACATGTAGGAAAGGGGAACCAGGGGTTGGGGTTACATAAATGAAACCATGGACATGAAGGCCTATTCATAATAAGAGGAGGGTATTATTCGTAGATCAACATTTAATAATAATTATCACAAAAACTCATGCAATAATAATTAAATTAAAAGAAACTGAACACATACATAGATAATTCAAGCTCAATATCATCCACACATTAAATGACTACACATTTAAAACTAGATAACATTCATTTAAATTCATTATTTATTAAGATAAAATTATAAAAATAATAAATTAATTATCTTGTTAATTAATTAATTCTTTTATCTTAACTGTCCATCCAAATATCCTTGGATATTCCCATACAATTTAATTTTAATTAAATTAAATAAAATTAAAATTAATTCAAACACAATGTATATTTATATGGAACATGAAGTGTAACCATCCAATTAGTCTTATATTCTGTTTAGAATTTAACACAATATGTACTTGAAGAAATATGTCATATACCCTTTGGCTATACATGAAATATACTTTCACTCACATGGTGTGTGACTTATGATCTATATGGTGATTTTCATGCACCGTTTACTTACATGACATGTATTATTATATAACGTGTTTCAATATTATACAATGTGTTGTTCTATGATTCAAGTCACATAGTCAACATGAAATTTATGACTACATGACACATAATTGATATATGTGATGTGTACCATTGGAAATGACCATAAAATAAACAACACATATGATGACTATATACAAAGTGTATTTTTAGAATCACATGTAAACCAATTAATTTAATAATTTAATTCAACATGATCTGCTAAAAATTACTCGGCATATAATTCATGGGAAAACCTCGTTACATGGTGTGTATACTAGCTACATTCTGTGAAGTTTTGTTTTAATGATATAGTTAATATTTTATCCATGTAATTAATTCAAATGGTACAACCTTTCTTCATATTTACACTGTGTGAAAGTGTATGAGTTGTATGACACGTACAACCAACTATACGCTATGTACTCCATTCTCTGGATGCTCGTACTATACACCCAGGTACTCAACATGTTTCCCATGTGGGAAATAATGTGCTACATGGTGTGTAAAACCACTACATATTGTGTAATAACAACTATATCATGATACTCAGTTTATAGTCAATATTTTATGTGTAAAAAATAAATTCCTTGTACTTTGACCATAGGGTTTCTATAATTCCTATGGGGAAAATTCTCAGGGGTTAAAGGACATGTATAATAGATACACACTATATTACCCTGTAAAACTACATTCCAGTTGAATAGTCAATACATGATATGTAATGACGCAACATATTATTTTCCCACATGATTTTTTAAGATTTATCTGACACATCCATGTGTGGTTGATCATGTGTACATGATGCACAATTTTCAATTACACACTGCATATCTATGTCATCTATCTAGAATCTATGGCACTTCCAAATGATATTATTAAATGTTCTTCATTTTTTCTTGGCCTATTCATGGTCATATACAATTGTATGATCATGTTATCTCAACTTTCTAATTTAAAACAAAAAAATTGAAATGAAAAACTAAGAACATGAAGGAATAATTCGAAAATAATAATAATAAATAATATAAATTATAATGTGATTACTTTGATACCACTTGAAGGTTTTGGGGTGAAGTAGAAGTAGGTTGGGCTTGTTCCCATAAATGGTTTTTCATTGATTTCTTTAGATAAATCCTTATAATTTGATGAATAAAAACCCAAAATATTTGAGAGATGACATTTTCACATATAATTTATAATTAATTTATATAAATAATAATGTATTTTTCTTGAAATTCTTTCTACATTGTCAAATCAATAGGGCAATATTTTAGTACCATCATTACAATGAAGTATTCAAGGGTAAAATCCCTCTAGTAGTATCTATATGTCATCTATGATCCTCAGAACATTGGCATAAAATCTCTAAGTGCTAGGACAAACGATTCTAACCACTTTCACCATTCACCACTAATCTAAATAAGAATCCCTTCCAAACATGAATGATTATATTTAGTTCTCTTGGTCTTGAAAGGGAGGAGGAGGATTGATGCTCTAAGTTCTTGAGAGAATTCTAGAGAAAATTATCTCTAGGATTTAAATAATTATATATAGAGAAATTATATTCACAATAAATTATTAACCTTAGAAATGATATAATTTAGGATATATACTTTGGTAAAAAAATTAGTTATTGTACAAATTCCCTTAACAAATCTATTTATTCAAATTAAACCCCATATAAAATAATAATAATAATAATATTATTTCCTTGACATGCGCTAAACTCAAAAATATTTTAATATATTTTTTTAAATAAATAAATTAATATTTTTTTAAATTATATTAAATAAAATATATCATTTCTTCTAAACTCTTAACTCGACCCATCAATCCACCTCATAATTCATCAAACCCTGAATAATAAATATTTATTTAAATAAATAAATATCATTGTATTATTAATTTAATAAATAAATAAAATATTATATTCACTAACTCAAGAATAAATTTTTATTTAATATTTTACTCAAATATATTCTTTCGAATAACTGATGACTGGATATTTGAAATCAACACAACCTAAATAATTATTATTCCTTAAAAATTGATAATAAATTTTATTCTAATATTAAATTCAAACATAATTTAATTGATGTTTTGTGTAACACCCCAAGGTTTTGAAAATAAATATAGAATGCAATTTTATAATCTAACCATTAAACACAACTTTGTCTCTTCTATGTTTTGAATTTCAAGAAATGATCATCTAGAGCTGTGTTCAGTAATTCATTTGGAGTCTGATAGAACAAACTTGATTTTTGGTGAATAGTAACATACCCTTATGAATAGTAATATGAATAGTAATATGACCCTTGAATAGTAAATAATGATATCATTTTATTTTCTCAAGGCAATATGATAATGAGATCTTAATTAATTTTTCAATGTCGCATAAAACTAATTGCACTTCAAGTTTTTTATTTTTCGAATTAACTATTACCTTATTTAAAAATTAAATTAATAATATTTAGAAAATTATTTTTGAAAAATGGATTTCACTTTTGAATTCTACACATTGAAAAATGGTTAGGGTAAATTTTTGGGATTTTTCTGAAAATCTAGATTTTTTGATGAATAGTGAAATACGATAATATACCGTATATACAAATTATCAGTTAAATACACTATTCATGACATCAAAAGTGATGCAAGGACACTTGGTTTGAACTCACATGCACTTCTTACTATTAGGGTTCACATGAAACAATACTATTTGGTTGTCTTGAGAGAAATAATAAAATAATGAATTAAATATTCAAAATATACCCCTCTCCTCCACTATAAAAACCCCTCACCACTCCCTTTTCTCTTCACACCTCTAAGCCTTGAAGCTCCTAAAATTTCTGCCCAATTACCCTTCCCTAGTCTATACCCACGTTCAAGAAGCTTCTAGTCTTCCCAAAAGACCAAAACCCCTTCCCTTAAGGAGTTTCTCAAGGAGGTTATTTCAAGAGGTAAAGCACCCTTCTTTTTCATTTGGTTTGATTTCAATTTATCTTCTTTTGTTATCCTATCCTCACCTCCTCGGTCCAAATGATCATGATAACTCCATTATCATATATATACTATAATTATATCATGTGAATGGAAGAACCATCATATATATTCTTACTCCCTCCCTTTTATTTTTATAAATGAAATCAACGTCCATGAGGTTCCAATTTATAGCCTTCGTGGACGACGAAGTTTCGTCCTTCAATTTATTCTTCATTACTGGTCATGAAACCATATTTATGGTTGAACCAGACTATAATATATGTATTATAACCTAATTAATATTCAGGAACTAGAATATGTACATATAATTAAGTTATATGACAAAACTAGTTCATAATAATCCAAATACCGCCGAATAATCGAAGTGGTTGTCATCTAATGATTCAACCTCATTCCATGTAAAAAAATGATAGAAATGGAAATTAAAAATTCTGGATGTTCATAAATAATATTTAATTTCAATTCTGGAGATTTACATCCATTCCACTTCATTACTTAAAAGAAAGTGAACCGAATATGAAAATAAAGGAAACGAACACTCCAGAACGACGAAATTCAATACAATAACTTGTCAATAAAGACATAAATGAACTAACCATAATTATGGTAAACTAAATACATGTATAATAGGTTCTTAAATAATTTATTAAAAAGTATAATTTCATATTCCAGGAGCTTAAGTACAAGAGCGGAACATGTTTGGAGTTAAGGTAAGGGTTTTTCCACCCGAACTTCCATTTTCATTCGGGATACTTTCATTGTCTAATTACCTCATTGAAATTATTATGTATTGTTATGTAATCATAATATATTCTGTGTGAGTATCATATTTATGTGTAAAAACAATAACCCTTCCTTATTTTATGGATAGTTACACATTTTTAAAGGAACTTTCAAAGTTGTTTAAAAAATACAAGCCCGATCCAAGGGAATTTCTCAAATTCTTTCCTATTTTCAAAGGCACTATATGTTCTTTTTTTGGAAACCTTTATCTTTATAAAATCAATCATTTTATTATGAAAATACTATCTTACCTCACTTATGGTTTTATACAAAGATATTTCCAAAATAACTCTTCTTTTCAAAATAAAAGAGTATTTATCTCAAGAATTGCTTAATGATTTTATAAGAGTGTTTTCGTCTAATTCAAAACTCATGTTGATTACATGGTATTATAGGGTTTAATAATTTATAAAGTCATATACAATATTTTATTTAATGGTTTATGACTAAATATATTGTGGATGATCTGTCCTAAAACCATTCGGTATATTATTCCGAATGGTTAGTGTTTATGTTCAATAATTGGGGAAAGTTTGTTACATTTCATATGATAGTTTCAATATGAATGTATATGTTATTTATGTTTATCCCTGCTCATATGAGGAATTAATTGGACTTATTATGTGATGTATGGGGCCCTCTATAGCCCCTTGATTCTTCGGTAGGTCTCATGAGACAAATAGACGTGGAATTGGCCGAGGCCTTTCCCAATGTGATATGGATTTTGGCCGAGGCCTTAATCACTAGATATCTTGGCCGAGGCCATGAAAAAATGATTCAGAATGTCCGAAATATGCACTTCCCTCATTATGAAGCTAGTAATTGAAAGTTAATGTGGATATTCAACTAGTATAATACCCTTGATTATGTTTTATTATGTTAATATTTACTCAGCTCATATTCCTGCCATAATATGTTCAAGTTTATTATTAAAGGCATGTGTTTTAAATAATTCACCATGTCTAATGTTTATATTATATTTTGATTTATTTCTTACTCTTACTGAGCATTTGAGCTCACCCTTTCTTATGTTTCATTTTTCTCAGGATATGAAGAAGTAAATTATGAATGACATGCAAGCATAATCTAGGAGACATGATGTTGCTAGTGGAATAATTTAGTGTTGTTTTTCCTTTCCATATGTAAATTTGAACTTATGTATGTAACTTGTTTCCAATACTACTAAACTACGAGGTCCTTTGGGATTCGTTTTTCCTTGTATGTATGCCAACGTAATAAAATAAGGCACCAGCTCTGGGAAAATGGGGCCGGGTCCTTACAATTGGTATCATAGGAAGTTTAGTAGAATACTTGGAAACTAGATTTAGAAAAATTTGAATTAGGGAAGATTCCCTAAGATAGTATTTGAGTATAAACATACAAGAATGTCCTGGTATTTTGGTAAGGAATAGATTATGTGGATCATTCAAGCAATACGTCCCTGTCTGGATACGAGCAGATAGAGGTGGCTATGACATAGATGTATCTAGGGGTAAAACTCAAAAACACCGCTTTGATCTAAACTCGAATGGGAACTGGTGCACGACAATAGGTCTTGCTGCACTCTTGGTTATGAAACTCCCAGAGGATATTCTTAGGATAATTCACATTTTCTTTACAAGCCATTATGAAGGAGTTTAATGTAAATATTCCTCAAAGAAACCATTTTTTGTGAATATGGGATTAACCATGCGTAGGATCTCAATTTTTCTGAGTATTTTTAAGTTAAGATTATACATTATGATTCATAACCTAATATAGTGTATACCATTATCTAGATATGGCGCCTAGTGGAAGGAATGGAAATCTCACGAATGCACGTATTCCCTGTAGGGATTTTCCTCCGATGCAAGATAATGATGTTGGATCTGGTGCTATGACTGGTGCTGAGCAACTCATAACTATACTGGGACAACTTACTTAGGTTATGAATAATAACCTTACCCGTATGGAGAATCCGGATCCACCACGTGGAGGAGCCATTCTAGATCACTTTATGTGACAACATCCTCCATCATTCAAAGGGACTACAAACCTTTTTGTATCAGATCAGTGGATATGTTCCCTTGAGAAGATATTTCTCGCTTTGGGATGTAATGAAAGAGAGAAGGTTGTCATGGCAGTATATCGTCTATCGGGAGATGCAGATCAGTGGTGGTCATTAATCCAAAACACAAAGGAGAAGGAAGATATAGAAGAGATGGAATGGAGGTATTGTAAGGAAATCTTCTAAGAAAAATATTTTCCTCGTGAGCAGCGAGCAGATATGGAGAGACAATTTTTGAATCTGAGGTAGAAAGAGGATGAAAATGTTGCCAAGTACGAAGCCAACTTCACAAGGTTAGAAAGACATGCTGTAAGAACCTAGTTTTTTTCTACTAAAGACTTTAGAATATTCCTTGATGTTATTCCAGCGCAGCGCCTTCAGACGGCGTGCGATTCCGAGCCCCGGTGTGGCCGGAATCAAATTTTCGGTGCGTTCACACTGGAAACACTAAATAAATAGGATAACTCCTAAAAAGAGTTTTGGATCAGATATCTGAGTGTACGGATGGGTCCGGAATGGGGTGTTTACCCTAGGAATGACATAAAACTTGTCGGCGCGGGACGTGTGGACCCCTCGCTCGCTATCGGAGCGTGGAACGGATAAATTAAATAATTAATTTATTCGTTTAATGGTTAAACTCAAGTATCTCTTAAACGGTGGCTTGGATTAGAAAACCGAGGACAACGTTGAGTTAAGAACGTGTCATTTACCCTAAGAGGGGTGTAATCTTCGCGGGTGCGGGCCGTCTGTGAAAAATGGCCCCAGGGGCATTTTCGTAATTTGGCACCCTCGGGCGTTCCGTTTTATAACTTTTGAACGGGGCCTCGGATTAAAATTCCGAGACCACCGTTGTGCTCGAGAGGTGGTGTTTACCCTAGAGGAGGTTTAATATTGACCCTGCAAAGAGTTTCGGGTGTGGGTTAATTCTGAGGATTAAATTAATTAAAACCTTTTAATTAATTTGTTTCTTTTATTTAACCTTAACCCCACCCCCTCACTTCCCCTTTGTTCATCCCGTGGTAGAGGAGCTCAACCAAGGAGATCCCCTCACTAATCCTCCTCCTCTCCAAGCGTTGCGGCGGCGGCGGATCGTGCGGCGAAGCTCCGGGCTACGCCCTCGCAGGTAGAAGATTACGTTTTGCATTGTTTTTTATACCCTTCTTCATGTACAATTTTATGCCTCAAATTAATTCCCGATCGTCGAGTGAAGCCCAAAAATGCGTAGTACGTTTCCTAAGCTTCACGATGCATTTTTCGGATTAAAAATCCGAGTTCGTAGGTGATCGTGGTTGTTTGCCGAAATTTGCGGGTTTTTGGAGCTTCTCGGCCGGATTTGGGGTGTGTTGGGCGTTTCTGGCAGTTCGGCGAGGCGGCAGGCGGAGATGGAGCATGCAGCGGTGGCGGCAGTGCAAGGCCAGGCGGAGGCGCGAGGCGGTGTCGGCAGCGGGCTTCGGCGAGGCGGTCCGAGGCGCACGGTCGAGCGGAGCGGCGGAGGCGCTGGGTCGGCACGGGGCGCCGCGGAGGAGGCCGGCTGAGGGCGCAGCGTGGCGGCGCGGTGTAGTGCAGAGGACCAGGCGGAGGTGCTGCGGGATCTGGGTGTGCCAGCGCGGCCGTCCTGTCGAGCTCGGCTGAAGGAACCCAAAGCTTTGACCTCGGGTGTACAGAGGGAGCAAGGACCCGCGTCGTGCGGGTCTTGTTGGGCGACAACACGGAGACATGCCAAAAGGCCGATCCGTTTGTAAAAACCGGACCCAAGGAGCGGGTCCAGTTCTGCTGGGAGGGCCGCGGCCAGCAGGCCACGGTGGGTCGGACCGGGCCGGCCAGGGTGAACCGGCCCGGATGGCCCCCCTTGCGTTCGGGGGGCCGTAACTCTTAAACGGCGCGTCCGTTTGACGCGCCGTCTGCGGCTACGAGACCGTGTTAGTGAGAGGCCATTTCTAAATATTGTTTTAGGGTTTTTTGATTCTACACCAGAAGACGAGAGACCTGAAACACTTTAATTTAATAATATTAAATTATTATTAATGTTGCGACGGACGTGGCTCTGCATCCGGACGTCTGTTCGAAGCATCGTCAGAGGCGCAGTGGCCCCGAAGCTGAGTCGACCCTTCCAAAGTTGGTTCGGAGACCCTGCGGATTTGTTTCGTTGCTCAGTGGCACGAAACGCTTTATACGAACGATTAATTAATTATTTGATTAATTAATTAATTGCTGCATCGGACCTAACTCCCGCTTAGGAAGTCCGATTGAAGCGCCGTCAGCGACAGCGTGATCCCAATCCTCGTGTGGAATTTTTGAGGATCTTTCCGAAGCGTTCGGGTTAAAGATGAGGTGCGGGCCCCATGGGGCCTAGTTCGCACATTTTACGGTGAAACGCCACTTTTTCACTCAACATCCGTTTGGGGTGTTTGAGTACTCGTTTCTGAGTGTTTTTCCAAGGGGATTGCAATGGTGCAATTCGCCCGCTTAAATTCGGGCCCGAGGTGTGGGCCCCACGAGGTCTTGTTTGCTTATAACGCGGAGAGTTGTAGCATATTCATTCAGAATTCATTTTAGGTACCGTCAACAGCGTTGTGACCCCGACATCAAGGAAAAATTGATTGGGGTGGTTTCAGGTGTCGGAGCCGGAGTTGAGGCATGGGCCCCATGGGCCGTCTCTTGAGCTATGTGAAACGTTTTCGCGCCTTTTTCACCAGGCATCCATTTGGGATGTTTGGGTAGTTGTTTTTGTGTGTTTTTCCGAGAGCATCGCGATGGCGCAGTTCGCCCGACGAGTATCGGAGTCGGGTTGCGGGCCCCACACGGGTTGGTTACGGTGAATAATACCTTTTTCGTCAGATATCCATTTGAGGCGAGTATGTAGTCTATCTCGTATGTCTTTTCGCGAGGATTACAATGGTGTAATCTGTTCAGGAGAGAGGAGCCTCTTACACGATTGTATTAAATATGGAAATAGGAAAGGTGCCCCGGTGGTGGTTCTTCTACCGTGTTTGTAGCGTACCTTTGGCGTGTGATCGCGTGCACTCCTAGGAGAGTGAGGTTGGTGTCTAAAGAGATGTAGTTGGCTATGCCTCAGCTGTTGAGGTGGTAGGTCGGAGTTGTTACGTTATGCCTTTGCGTTAAAATTGGGTGCTGGGTGCACGTTAGCCTTTGGGATGGAGACGTGGTATACTCTGGGAGTATATGGGAGCGCTGGGAGGTACATGTGGATGTTGGTACCTGAGAATGTTTGTGTTCTTGGTCAGGGTTAACTTGGGGCCACACGTCGTGTGGGCCCCAGGAGAGTGATGTGTTCTGCTTTGCGTACTTTTGACCTCTCACGACGTAGAGGGTCCCTCGGTTCCCGGTCGTTGACCAGCGTGGTTGAGGTTTTTCCCCTAGCTATGTGCTCGATGGTTTAGATCAGCAGGGTTTAGTGGTTTCCCCTGGTTTTGTTCCGGAGTTGGGTGGTTGCACGATACCCACTCCATGTTCGGTTGGCCAGTGTTTTACCCTACAGTGGAGATGGCCAGAGCAGTTGTGGGTTTCTTATTGACTTCTCAGGGTTTACCCTCCAGCAGAGACTGGGCAGTGGGTCACCCGACACTCTTAGGGTCTACCCTCCAGTAGAGACTGGGCAGTGGGTCACCCGACACTCTTAGGGTCTACCCTCCAGCAGAGACTGGTCAGTGGGTCACCCGACCTCTTAGGGTCTACCCTCCAGCAGAGACTGGGAAGTGGGTCACCCGGTGACCTCTTAGGGTCTACCCTCCAGCAGGGCTGGGCAGTGGGTCGCCCGTCGTCTAGTTCCAGGTCTACCTTCCAGCAAGGTTGGGCAGTGGGTCGCCTGTCGACTTATTCCAGGTCTACCCTCCAGCGGAGCTGGGCAGTGGGTCACCTGATGATGTATTAGGGTCTACCCTCCAACAGGGCTGGGAAATGGGTCACCCGATATCTTGTTAGGGTTTACCCTCCAACAGGGCTGGGCGGTGGGTCACCCGATATCATATTATGAATTGCCCTTCAGTAGGGCTGGGCAGTGGGACACCCGTAGACATTCCAGACTTAGTCCTTTTTACTAGGCTAGTCTGTGGCTTTCCTCCGTGATTACCATAGTAGGACCCTTGGTTGTACAAGTCAGTGATGGAATGATCTTGGCTTTGAGGAGACCTCTCGACTGCGGGGCAGTGACGAGGCATGGTTTGAATTAACCCGGAACTCTCAAGTACGAGGGGTGCTTTCCCCACCGAGACGCGTCCTTGTGACGCGACCTAAAACCGTGTGGGCGAGTCAGTGCCTCCCAAAGAGGATAGTGTCGAGGTGCGGTGATTTGAGCCCCTTGACTTGTAGTTTAGGGTAGACGTGCGGGATGCTGGGCATCGATGGTGTTATTTCTGGGACTGTTGGCGACTCACTTTCTTGGGCTGAGCTACGGGATGTAGATCCCCTTACAACCTTGTTCGGGCTTCTTATTGAGCATACGTATTTGTATATACCTTGTTTCCGGTACCCATTTTCTCGGGTTTTGGTTACTCTCCTTCCAGGAGAGGCAAAGATGCGCGGGGTATGCCACGTGCTTTCCGTGTCTAGTTTCTCGTGGTTGGACGAGTCTACTCTCCTAATATAGGTAGCGAAGACTCGACGAGAAGTTCATCTTTTCACCGTTTCCAGCTCCTTGTGTCTGGAAGAGTCTACTTCCTCTCTCTTGTTGGGTTGAGCTGGACTCTTTACTACACTTTCAGTTGTACTCCTTTACTTTTCCCTGTTCGCTCTACTGCTCACCCTTCGGTACCTCCTTTGTTGCTCCCTCGAGCCTTTGGGGTATCCTACTGAGTATTTTTATACTCACCCCTGCCTGGGATTTGCCCGCACTTGGTGTGCCCTTGCAGACGACAGACTGGTTGGTCGTGACGTCAGAGGATCTTAGGAGCTTGGGAGCTTGGACCGCGTGCGGTGGTTGGAGTCGGGTTCGAGGTGGGGGACCCTTCCAGCTATTTTCTGTTGTTTTACCTGTTGCCGGGTCATGGAAATTTTCTGGTTGGGCACATGTTTTTCCCATTTTCTTTTCAGTTTACCTTCATCACCTGTTTGTACTGTAGAGGTCGATGCACATTTGTGGTTTATTTATAGCAGTTTCTCCTTTACTTTACTGGTCCTTTCTCCTTTACTCTGCACTGTTGCATTGAGTTATTGCTGTGTGTGTGTGTACATGTACTTAGGCAAAGGCCTCCCCGAGTTATCATGCCTTCAACACTAGTCGCCAGCCCCTGGCCTATGTAGGTGGGCTTGGGGTAGTTGTGGCTCGAGCCCGGGTAGGGTCGGGTTGTGACACATGCTGTGGACTATATATGAAATCCAAGTAGAAAAATTGATCGATTCTTTGATGGACTAAATCCATTCCTCCGGTGGGCATTGGTCTCCCAAATTTTTTTATCATATGAGGATATAGTTTCATGTGCCATAAAGACAGAAAAATAATTCTATAAGTGTTATAAATTTAAGGGAAAGAAATAAAAGAATAGGGCTGCTGAAAACCCTGGGAAAGGAAATAAGGAAACGAAGAATAAGGGAAGAGTCAAATTTCTACCATGTGACAATCGTGGAAGGAAACACCCTGGTGTATGCTTAAAAGGAAAAGGAGTATGTTACAAATGTGGTCAAAAAGGCCATCTTGCTGGTGATTACAAAGGGAATATGGAAACTAGTAATGTTCAATGCTATAGTTGTCGAGAGATGGGACACTATGCTAATGATTTTCCAAAACATTAAGGAAATATGCAACAGAAAAG
Organism: Viscum album; assembly: GCA_963277665.1. NCBI lineage: Eukaryota > Viridiplantae > Streptophyta > Magnoliopsida > Santalales > Viscaceae > Viscum > Viscum album. Next base: position 1,107,360,129 of record OY728126.1, read on the forward strand.
GGAAAGGGATCAGGGACAAGCTTATGCAATCACAACTACAGAGTTTGAAGTTCCTAATGACGTGGTGGCAGGTACTTTAATTGTTTCCTCAAGTTTAGCCAATGCTTTATTTGATTCTGGATCATCTCATTGTTTCATATCTTGCCAGTTTTCTAAGAAAATTAGATATTTCTAATTTTATTTAACAAGGGAGTTGTTAGTCAAAAATCCTAAGGGAATTATCATTGCTAAAAAGTTCTGTGAATCAGTTTCCATTAGGGAATACAAATGTTCTTTATCTACTGATCTCATCGTCATACCCATGATTGAATTTGATACAATCCTCGGTATGGATTGGCTTTCGGACCATGATGCAAAAAATTTTTGTAAGAAGAATGAGGTTACGATTTTTCATGACGATGATAAAGAACACATTATCTTTAGAGTAGAATCACCACCACCTGATTCTTATCTAGATCCACCCCCAATAGCTCAACCAAATTCAATTATTGGGGAGGAAGAGAATGAAATAACTGTGGGTGAGGAAAGAAATGTTCAAATAGAGGATGTACCTATTGTGAGAGAATATGTTGATGTGTTTCCATAAAATTTACCTGGACATCCTCTAGAATGAGAAATTGAGTTTTCCATTGATTTAATTTCTGGTTCAAGGCCCATATCAAAGACCCCTTATAGAATGGCCACTGTGGAACTAGTGGAACTAAAGAAACAACTAGAGGAATTGAGTAATAAGGTATTTATCCTCCCTAGTGTTTCTCCATGGGGACCCCCTATCCTTTTTGTTAAGAAGAAAGATGGATCTATGAGGTTATGTATCGACTACAGGGAGATCAATGCTGTAAAAATAAAGAACAAGTATACCCTACCTCGCATTGATGATTTATTTGACCAACTGCATGGAGATTAATACTTTTCAAAGATTGACCTTCGATCTAGATATCATCAGTTGAGTGTGAAGAAGGAAGATATTCCAAAAATAGAATTTCGAACCAGGTACAGGCATTACGAGTTTACAGTAATGCATTTTGGATTGACTAATGCACCCTCTGTCTTCATGGATCTAATGAATAGAGTTTTCAAGAAATATCTCGATGATTTTTAGTGGTATTTATTGATGATATCTTGGTATACTCCAAAAGCTGCGAAGAATATGAAAATCACTTGCGCATTATCCTGAAGACTCTTAGAAGGCATGAATTATATGGGAAGTTTAGCAAGTGTGAATTTTGGCTTCATGAGATTTCTTTTCTTGGGCATATTGTTTCTAAGGATGGAATCCTAGTTGATCCTTCAAAGACAAAGGCAATGCAAGATTGACCCATGCCAACAAACATAATTGAGGTATACAGTTTTATTGGCTTAGCAGGTTATTATTGGCATTTCATATAGAATTTTTCCCGACTGGTTAACCCGCTAACAAAGATCACACGTAAAGGGGTTAAATTTGTTTGGACAAAATATTGTGAAGAATGTTTCGAAGAACTAAAGAGAAGATTAGTCAACGATCCTATATTTACTATACCATTGGGGAATGAAGGGTTTGTTATTTATAGTGATGCTTCAAAGAAAGGACTTAGTTGTGTCCTTATATAAAATGATAGAGTTATTGCTTATGCGTCACGACAGCTAAAAATTCATGAGAAAAACTACCCTACTCATGATCTTGAGTTAGCTACTGTAATATTTTCTTTTAAGATATGGAGACATTATCTCTATGGTGAAAAATGTGAGATTTATACTGATCACAAGAGTTTGAAGTATATTTTCTCACTGAAAGAACTCAACATGAGGCAAAAGAGATGGCTTGAACTAATCAAGGATTATGATTGAACGATACAATACCACCCGGGGAAGGCAAATAAGGTGGCAGATGCTTAGAGCGGAAAGGATCATGGAGTTTTGAACAAGATGAGAGTTTAAAGGGATACTATTTTCATGGATCTAGTAAATATGGATATGGGAATAACCATGGAAGGTGAAACATCAATGTTTTTTCGAATGGTTTCCAAACCATATTTACTAGAAAGGATAAAAAGTTCTTAGGCTGATGATGAGGAGTTTCAAAAGAAGATTAAATCTGTGAATGATGGGAGATTGAGTGACTTCGTATATGAAGATGGAATTTTGAAATTTGGGAAGAGACTTTGTGTTCCCGATATACCTGATCTAAAAAGGGAATTATTGGATGATGCTTATAGTTCCAATTTCTCTATACACACTGGTAGCACTAAGATGTATAGAGATTTGAAGGAACATTTCTGGTGGGACAACATGAAGAGGGAGATTGCTGATTTTGTGTTAAGATGTATGGTTTTTCAACAAGTGAAAGCTGGAAGGCAATATCCTGGAGGAGTATTGAAACCCCTTTCCATACCTGAGTGGAAATGGGATAATATCATGATGGACTTTGTCATGAGACTACCAAAGACTCTTAGAAGGAACAATGCAATATGAGTCATTGTCGATTGTCTTACCAAGTCAGCACATTTTCTTGCTATAAGAGAAGATCTACCACATGAACGTCTAGCAAGACTATATATTAATGAAGTTGTGAGCCTTCAAGGAGTACCCCTATCTATTATTTCTGACCGTGATCCACATTTTACATCAAGATTCAAGAAAAATTTTCAGAAGGCCCTAGATATTGATCTTCATTTGAGCACTGCCTACCACCCACAAACTGATGGACAATCAGAATGGACTATTAAAACATTAGAAGACATGTTGAGGTCTTGTTCACTTGATTTTCAAGGCATGTGGGATCAGTATTTACCTATCATAGAATTTTCCTATAACAATAACTTCCATTCAAGTATACAGATGGCACCCTATGAAGCATTATATGGGAGGTGATGTCGTACACCAACTTACTGGGATGATGTTGGTGAAAGAAAGCTCGTGGGCCCAGAACTTGTTGAAGAAACAATGGAAAAGGTGAAGATTATCCTGAACCATATCAAAATAACTCAAAGTAGGCAAAAGATCTATGCTGATAACCGAAGGAAGGATTTGGAATTTCAAGAAGGTGATTATGTTTTCTTAAAGTTATATCCATGGAAGGGTATTATACAATTCGGTAAGAATGGAAAATTAAGTCCCAGGTACATCAGACCTTTTGGAATTATGGAACAAATTGGAGTCGTATCTTACCATTTGGAAATGCCTCCAAGTCTCTCCAAGGTTCACAATGTGTTCCATATGTCAATGTTAATAAAGTACATTCCAGACCCAACACATGTACTCACTTATGAAGAAGTGGAACTTGAGCCTGATCTATCTTACTGTAAAGAGCCTATCAAAATTCTTGATATTAGAGAACAAGTATTGAGAAATCAGATGACTCGTCTGGTGAAGGTTCTATGAAGGAACCATAAGATGAAGGAAGCAACATGGGAGCTTGAGGAGCTTATGTTAAAGACATACCCGAATATTTTTAGGTAATATTCTATGAATTTCGAGGATGAAATTTTTGTAAGGAGGGGAGAATGTAACACCCCAAGGTTTTTAAAATAAATATAGAATGAAATTTTATAATCTAACCATTAAACACAACTTTGTCTCTTCTATGTTTTGAATTTCAAGAAATGATCATCTAGAGTTGTGTTCAGTAAGTCATTTCGAGTCTGATAGAACAAACTTGATTTTTGGTGAATAGTAACATACCCTTATGAATAGTAATATGAATAGTAATATGAATAGTAATACGACCCTTTAATAGTAAATAATGATATTATTTTATTTTCTTAAGGCAATATGTTAATGAGATCTTAATTAATTTTTAAGTGTCACATAAAACTAATTGCACTTCAAGATTGTTATTTTTTGAATTAACTATGACCTTATTTAAAAATTAAATTAATAATATTTATAAAATTATTTTTTAAAAATGGATTTCACTTTTTAATTCTACACATTGAAAAATGGTTAGGGTAAATTTTTGGGATTTTTCTAAAAATCTAGATTTTTTGATGAATAGTGAAATACGATAAAATACCGTATATACAAATTATCAGTTAAATACACTATTCATGACATCACAAGTGATTCAAGGCCACTTGGTTATAAATCACATGCACTTATTACTATTAGGGGTCACATGAAACAATACTATTTTGTTGTCTTGGGAGAAATAATAAAATAATGAATTAAATATTCAAAATATACCCCTCTCCTCCACTATAAAAACCCCTCACAACTCCTTGTCTTCACACCTCTAAGCCTTTAATCTACTCAAAGTTCTGCCCAATTACCCTTCCCTAGTCTCTCCCCACTTCCAAGAAGCTTCTGGTCTTCCCAAAAGACCAAAACCCCTTCCCTTAAGGAGTTTCTCAAGGAGGTTATTTCAAGAGGTAAAGAACCCTTCTTTTTCATTTGGTTTCATTTCAATTTATCTTATTTTGTTATCCTCTCCTCACCTCCTCTGTAAAAATGATCATGATAACTCCAGTATTATCTATATATTTTAACTATATCATGTTAATGGAAGAACCATCATATATATTCTTACTCCCTCCCTTTTATTTTTATAAATGAAATCAACGTCCATGAGGTTCCAATTTATAGCCTTCACGGACGACGAAGTTTCGTTCTTCAATTTCTTCTTCATTACTGGCCATGAAACCATATTTAAGGTTGAACTAGACTATAATATATTTATTATAACCTAATTAATATTCAGGAACCAGAATATGTACATATAATTAAGTTATATGACAAAACTAGTTCATAATAATCCAAATACCGCTGAATAATCGAAGTGGTTGTCATCTAATGATTCAAAAACATTCCATGTAACCAAATGATAGAAATGTACATTAAAAATTTTTTATGTTCATAAATAATATTTAATTTCAATTCTAGAGATTTACATCCATTCCACTTCATTACTTAAAAGCAAGTGAACCGAATATGAAAATACAAGAAATGAACACTCCAGAACGACGAAATTCAATACAATAACTTGTCAATAAAGACATAAATGAACTAACCAGAATTATGGTAAACTAAATACATGTATAATAGGTTCTGAAATAAGTTATTAAAAAGTATAATTTCATATTCCAGGAGCTTAAGTACAAGAGTGGGACACGTCCGGAGTTAAGGTAAGAGTTTTTCCACCCGAACTTCCATTTTCATTCGGGATCCTTTCATTGTCTAATTACCTCAATGAAATTATTATGTATTGTTATGTTATCATCATATATTCTGTGTGAGTATCATATATATGTGTAAAAACCAGAACCCTTCCTTATTTTATGGATATTTACACTTTTTTAAAGGAACTTTCAACGTTGTTTCCAAAATACAAGCCCGATCCAAGGGAATTTCTCAAATTATTTCCTATTTTAAAGGGCACTATATGATATGTTTTTGGAAACCTTTATCTTTATAAAATCAATCATTTTATTATGAAAATACTATCTTACCTAACTTCTGGTTTTACTCAGAGATTTTTCCAAAAGAACTCTTCTTTTCAAAATGAAAGAGTATTTATCTCAAGAATTGCTTAATGATTTTATAAGAGTGTTTTTGTCTAATTCAACACTCTTATTGATTCCATGGTATTATTGAGTTTAATAATTTATGAATTAATCTACCATATTTTATTTAATGGTTTATGACTAACTCTATTGTGGATGATCTGTCCTAAAACCATTCACCATATTATTCCAAATGGTTAGTGTTTATGTTCAATAATTGGGGAAAGTTTGTTACATTTCATATGATAGTTTCAATATGAATGTATATGTTGTTTATGTTTATCCCTGCTCATATTAGGAATGAATTGGACTTATTATGTGATGGGTGGGGCCCGATATATCCCCTCAATGCATCAGTAGGTCTCATGAGGCAAATAGATGTGGAATTGGCTGAGGCCTTTCCCAATGTGATATGGATTTTGGCTGAGGCCTTAATCACTAGATGTCTTGGACGAGGCCATGAAAAAATGATTCAGAATGTCCAGAATATGCACTTCCCTCATTATGAAGCTAGTAATTGAAAGTTCATGTGGATATTCAACTTGTAGAATACCCTTGAATATGTTTTATTATGTTAATATTTACTCAGCTCATATTCCTGCCCTAATATGTTCAAGTTTATTATTAAAGGCATGTGTTTTCAATAATTCACCATGTCTAATGTTTATATTATCTTATTCTATATTGTTTACTCTTACTGAGTGTTTGAGATCACCCTTTCTTATGTTTCTTTTTTGTTAGGATATGAGAAGTAAATTATGAATGATATACAAGCATAATCTAGGAGACATGATGTTGCTAGTGGAATAATTTAGTGTTGTTTTTCCTTTCCATATGTAAATTTGAACTTATGTATGTAACTTGTTTCCAATAATACTAAACTAATCAGTCCTTTGGGATTATTTTTTCCTTTTATGCACGCCAACATAATCAAATAAGGCACCATCTCCTGGCAACTGGGGTCGGGTCCTTACATTTTGGATACACTTAGTGTGTGACCCTACAAGACTCTTTATCAGTGGAATTAGGCTAACTAGTCTAAAGTCTAATATCATCATCTAGAAAAACATCATGGAACCCATAAAGAAAGAAATTAATGTCATGATGAAAAAAACTATCCACTAGATGTTCATCGTGTAATATAATCCACTTGTCTCTATATCTCATTATACATATTGTTTTACTTATGTCATCAAACTATATGACTGATATATTTTTCTTTGAATTTTTGAAATGAAATCATCGATAAACCTCTATGGCCATGAAAATAATTAGACAATTCCATTCCAATCAAATTTTCTGAGATATATAATTCTATTGAATCATAAGGTACAAATAATTTATTGACTTATTCATGAATGACATATCACTTATGACGCACCCAACACATCCTAATTTTCTACAAGAATATGTGTAACACCCCGAGCTTCCACGATATGCTTCTCTTTCAATAATGCAATAGCTTGCATTGTACGCAAGTTCGAGATTCTAACACACCGCGACCAATCAAAATAGCCATTATTAATAGAAATACCCACCTTTTGAAATTATATATATTTTATATTTCAAAATGGATTTCATTTTTGGATTCAGAATATCGAAATTAGCCTATGTTGAATTTTTGGTATTTTTCTGAGAACTTCCAATTTTTATGAATAATGAAAAATACTTAAAAACAACTTTTTTAATCAAAATAATTTATAGTGATAAATTATAATATTGAGTGGTTTTAAATTTTAATTATAATATATTTTTACCATTTTATCCAATGGTAGTCATTATAATTAATTTCACTTTGAAATTGGACATAAACAATTGTCAATCTTTTGATATATATTGTTTCTTAAAAACATGCTATTTGTTGTGACAGCGGGAATTAATTATAAAATTAATTAATGCAACTTATATGTTTATAATTTTTTAAAATAGACATCATTTTTGAATTCGGAATATCAATTATAGATTAGGGTGAAATTTTGGTATTGTTCTAAAAAACCTCAATTTTTGATGAATAGTGAAACCACTAAGTGGTAGTTAAAAAACTGCTTTTTCGTTTAAATGAAACATTACCACTTCTATGATTTGATTTTAAAAAATCCAACATACATGGTTGTCATTAGGAAGTAAAATTTGGTTCAATGGGATTAAATTTTTTTGGTGAATAGTAACTTTTAAGTTTAATTAATCGCGATTAAAGGTAATTAGTGAAATTTAAGGTAAAAATGGTATTATAAAAATATGAAAATACCCTTAAACTTGTCCTACCCCTATTGGATGAGTCATGGACTACTAGGAAAATACATGGGTCAACTTGGGGACCCCATGGAGCCACTTTGGTAAGAAAATGACATTAAAAACTTTTTAGTTAATGTTAAAATAAAAATGTCACAAACATGAGTTGTTTTAATAAAACAATTTTTAAATGAGGTTATAAAAGTAATATTTTTGACTATAAATATTAATTATAAAGCTAAAAAGATTTAATACATCATGGTATTTTTTTATAATTTTTATACATTAAATAAATTAAATTATTTATGACACCATGATGATGCAGCGATTACCTCATTAATTAACGATTTAAATAAAATGAAAAGATAATGTAAAATATAAGAATTAAACTTGTAAAAAACCTGTTAGATGAGTATATTTCTAACCCTTATCACCTTATCCTAGAAATATATAAGTGTGGGACCTTTAAAATCCGAAACTCATTATATAATAAAGTAACATTTCATGACTTTCCAAGAGTGCCCCTCCTCTCCTCTTATAAAAGGCCCCCACCACTACCACCTTATTCACACCTTCAAAGCCTTTTGGCTCGTCCAACCTCTTCCCAAATACTCTCTCAACTTCCCTATATTACTCCTAGAAGCCTCAATTTGGGAAGAAGTCTTTCCAAGGAAGCCTTTGAGCTCAAATCAAAAAGAGTTACCCGTTTTTAAGGTAATGTCTTCTCTTATGTTATTTTGTTTTATTTTGCTTATCCAACCCCTTAAACTCTTTTTATTCCATTATTTTGTAACAAAACCAGTATCTTAAATATAATATGATGTTTTTATGAGAAGGATTTGATTTACACTTATACACACCTTCATCTAATGGTTAAAGAACACACTATTTCTGTGGGTGGCGAATTATTGCCTCACGAAACGACGATTGTTCAATCTTCTTTTAACACCTCTCCTGGTGGCCATTATGATGACACTATTTTTATATATGATATATATTATGTTTTTTTTCTTTATGATTCTTTATTTTTCATTTATGGCATACCTTTACGATTTACATTATGGGTAAACACGATAATTTCATTTTAGGAAGTGCGGACTACCGCCCCCTCAAAGTGATTTGAATCGTTAATGCCATATGTGGGATGTATAAAGGATGGGGTAAATGATATTATATATGATATTATACTGGAATTATAATATACCTTTATATAATTATGATTCCATTACATTAAATACAAAATATAAATGAAAGTAGCGTTCATGCGTACGTACGGCTTACCGTCTCCATGAACGATGCATTTCATTTCTTACTCTAAATGTTATGTAATATTATAAATGAATGTATATACTGGATATATATGATATATATGATACCTACATCATGAATATAATTCTGGATATAACGGATAGTTTACCACATGAACAACTTGTAATTATAAGAAGTTTATTTTTAACTCAAGTACCAAAGATCGACAAAACGACCGTTATTAACTTAAATAATTACATAATGTTCATAACATGGTAATAAGTGATATAAAAGGAATAATGAACTTTAAAATGGTTATTAAGAAAGTATAAATTAACTCTAGTTTATTGTTCATGAGGTTAAAGAATGATCGATTCAAGTCGGACACGAGGTAAGGGAACTTCTTAACCCAATTTCTGTTCTTTGGGTTAATCTCCTACTTTCAAATTATGTCATGATATTATTATCTTGTATTTATATATTCTTTATGTGTACTTATGGTGAATACACATAATAGATCTATTTTATTTAAAAAATTATCTTTGTAAGGGACATCGTCTCAATCTTCTTTCATTGAGGCATATATTGTTTTATACACAAATTTCTTTTATACGGTGTATAAACCCCTTTGACTTTTACGTTTATTCAAAAGAAATATTTTTATATGAAGTGTTTTACTAAATGACAAAAAGTAATGTTTTTCTTGTCGTACGTATGTGGTGACAACGACCTCTCCTCCGTCGTGACCATTATTTGAGTTTCGTCTTCCTCTACAAGCCATAACTTTTTTTAAATGAAAAATAAATACAAAGTTTTAATTTTCTTTTATTTTGGTCTTGAAAATGGCTTTGATAATGTTTTTATTATATCAATGTGTTGTATTGATATCTTGTGATTAAAATGTGGAAATGTTATGTTTCCTTTATGCATGTTTTATGTGATATGATTTTGTTATGGTTTATGATATGTTTAAAACTGTTCATATATGGAATGCATTGGACTTAATAAGTGACGGGTAGAGCCCGCTATAGCTCCTCGATGCATCGACAGGTCTCATGAGACAAACTAGTGTCCTGGCACAAGACCTTGACAAAATCTTATTTGTAGTCTTGGCACGAGGCCTTGGATATGTGGTTATGATAGTCTGGCATTATGCATTCCATCATTATGAAAGTGGTTATTGATATTGCATGTGATTATTCAAACAGTAGAATATCCACATGAATAAGTAAATGGAATCATCTCATTTTAATTTTTCCATATTATGTTAAAGTTCAAGTTTAAAAGGCTTTTGTTTTAGTCATACATTGCCTTAAATGTTTATGTTTATTTATGAAGGCTTCCACTATATTGTTATCCTTACCGAGCATCTGAGCTCACCCCTTTCAATGTTTTAATTTTTCCAGGATGTGAAGAAGTATTTTAGGAATGACCTGCAGGGATATTCTGAAAGGGATATGAGTGTGGAAAATGGAGACTATGTTATTGTAGTTTTTCACTTTATAATGTAATGTAACATTTATGAATGTATCTAGTGTTTCCAAGGCTACTAAACTAATCAGTCTTTAGAGACTTGATATTTTTTGATCATGCCAATGTTACGTAATAATGAACCGACTCTGGGTAACTGAGGTCGGGGCGTTACAGTTGGTATTAGAGGCAGTTTAGTACTAATCTTGGAAGCTAGATTTAGATAAACTCTGATTATAGCACATAGCCCTAAGATATACATTGAGTATTAGTATATAAGAACTTTCTAGAATTTTGGTATTATAGAGATTTTATGAGTTTTCTGAGAAATACATCCCTGTATGGATACAAGCAGGTAGAGGTGGCTCTGGCACAGATGTCCCTAGGGGTAAAACCAAAAAACACCACTTTGAGCTAGACTCGAACGAGAACTGGTGCACGACAACAGGTCTTGCTGCACTCTTGGTTACGACACTCCTGGGGGATATGCTTAGGATAATTCTCATTTTCTTTACAACCCATTAAGAATGGTTTATGAGTATATACTTCCTCAAAGAAAACATTTTTATGATTATGTATTATATCCATAAACTGTTCAATTTATGTTAAGTGTTTTAAAAGTATGGAATTATGTATTTTGATTCATAAACTAATCTAGTTTATGCCATTGTTTAGAAATGGCGCCTAGTGAAAGGAATGAAAACCGTATCAATTCATGCACTCCATGCAGGGATTTCCCTCCTGCTCAAGATAATTATAGTGGAGCTGGTGATACGACTGGTACTGATCAGCTAATCACCATACTTAGAAAACTCACTCAGGTTATGAATAATAACCTTACTCGTATGGAGCACCCTGATCCGCAACATGGAGGATCAATGTTAGACCGCTTCATGAGGCAACAACCGCCAACATTTAATGGGGGTACAAATCCATTAGTAGCTGAGCAATGGATAAACTCCTTAGAGAAAATATTCCATGCCTTAGGGAGTAGTGAAAGGGAAAATGTTATCATGGCAGTTTACCATCTCACTGGAGATGCTGATCAATGGTGGTCATTGATTGAAAATACAAAGGAAGATGATGAAGTATCGAATATGGAATGGAGAGAGTTCAAAGAGCTTTTCTTAGAAAAATACTTTCCTTGTGACCATCGAGTAGATATGGAAAGGCAATTTCTGAGTCTGAGACAAAAGGAGGATGAGAATGTCGCAAAGTATGAGGCTAACTTTACAAGGTTAACGAGGCATGCAGCAGATTATATACGTAACCCAAGAAGTAATATTGATCGTTTATTTGATGGGTTAAAACCGTTTCTCCGTCGAGCCTTAGTCTCACAATCTTTCTCGTCGTATGAAGATATTGTATCATGTGCTATCAAGACAGAAAAGGAATTCTCTAAATCTTATGACAGTAAGGTAAAGTGAGAGAAGAAGAAAACGGTGGAACAAGAGACAGATAAAAGGAAAAAGGGAAAGAAGGATTTTCCATTATGCAATAATTATGGCAATAATCACCCCGGTACTTGCCTAAAAGGAATGGGAGTTTGTTACAAATGTGGAGAAAAAGGTCACCAGTCTCGTGATTGCATGGGAAAGAAGGAGGCTATCAATGTTGAATGCTAAAATTATAGGGAAATGGGGAATTATGCAAATGAATGTCCTAAGCGTCAGGGAAACTTACCTCAGAAAAGGCCAAGGGATCAAGAATAATCTTATGCTGTTACTACAGTTGAAGTGGAATAATTAATGTATTGGTGCTTTTGGACTCAAGGATTATATTCTGGTTATAAGAATAATATGATTGTACTACAGTACTTTTTATTCTCATTAAGGTTTTAATATGATGAAGGTAATCATATTTTTAGTATGTGACAATAAGAGAAACTTTACTTTGTTTGGGGAATCTGAGGTTACAATTGATTTTGGAATTTAGAGACCTTTTAGAGAAATTCTGGATAGAGGTATTTTGGATAACTATAATGGTTGGAATGAATTAAGTTGAACTTTGGATAGTATTGTTTAAGGTTAAAACATTTCTGAAGATTATTTTTGGAATATTATAATACTATAATTTTAGGAAAAGGACAACCTGCAGGTCGGGGGATAACCCGTCGTGTCGGACAAAGCTGCAGGAATCGAACCCACAACCATAGTGCGACAGGCCTTTATTACCTACCACTAGCCTACAGGAAGTCCCTCGTTATTACAAAAAAGTTTTCCTAATCTAAATGGTATGTGTTAATATTTGTAACCTTATACAATTAGGATAAATAGAATATTTTTGAGTTCTATTACCTTTTGGAGTGAATGATGGGTTTGTGGTAAAAATTTATTAAAGAATGAAAGTCTACATGACAAGTAATTATATTTCCTTACGTTCTTAGTAAATCTCCTAAATAAATTCCTCAACTTTATAAAAGGTAACTTAAAACAAAAACATTGCCGATTAACTTTTCCAACTGGGGATTCAATGACCATTTAACCAATCACAAGTTTGTGATTTTCTTGTGGTTAACTTTCTCCTAATCTTATTTTCTAAAACTCTCCATCAGACCTTGATGGTTTGTTTTTCTTCCATATCCATATTTTCATAGAATCCTAGTATGGGCTATCTCAGGTGACCTTTGCACTTATCTTTATTTCTTTTAAAGTTATATTTTTATTAACCTTATTTCCAATGTGGGTTTTCCACAAAGGTATTTTCTATTTTCAACCTTTTATTTTCAAAGAAAAATTTCAAATTGCGAGGACTCAATTTATTGAAGGATGGGAGAATGTAACACCCCGAGCTTCCACGATACACTTCTCTTTCAATAATTCAATAGCTTGCATTGTACGCAAGTTCGAGATTCTAACACACCGCGACCAATCAAAATAGCCATTATGAATAGAAATACCCACGTTTTGAAATTATATATATTTTATAGTTTAAAATGGACTTCATTTTTGGATTTGGAATATCTAAATTAGCCTATGTTGATTTTTTGGTATTTTTCTGAGAACTTCCAATTTTTATGAATAGTGAAAAATACTTAAAAACAACTTTTTTAATCAAAATAATTTATAGTGATAAATTATACTATTGAGTGGTTTTAAAGTGTAATTATAATATATTTTTACCATTTTATCCAATGGTGGTCATTATAATTAATTTCACTTTGAAATTGGACATAAACAATTGTCAATCTTTTGATATATATTGTTTCTTAAAAACACGCTATTTGCTATGACAACGGGAATTAATTATAAAATTAATTAATGCAACTTATATGTTTGAAATTTTGTAAAATAGACATCATTTTTGAATTCGGAATATCAATTATAGCTTAGGGTAAAATTTTGGCATTGTTCTGAAAAACATCAATTTTTGATGAATAGTGAAACCACTAAGTGGTAGTTAAAAAACCGAATTTTCGTTTAAATGAAACATTACCACTTCTATGATTTGATTTTAAAAAATCCGACATAAATGGTTGTCATTAAGAAGTAAAATGTGGTTCAATGGGATTAAAATAATTTTTGGTGAATAGTAACTTTTTAGTTTAATTAATCGTGATTAAAGGTAATTAGTGAAATTTAAGGTAAAAATGGTATTATAAAAATATAAAAATACCCTTAAACTTGTCCTACCCCTATTGTATGAGTCATGGCCGACCAAGAAAATCCATGGGTCAACTTGGGGACCCCATGGAGCCACTTTGGTAGGAAAATGACATTAAAAACTTTTTAGTTAATGTTAAAATAAAAATGTCACAAACATGAGTTGTTTTACTAAAACAATTTTTAAATGAGGTTATACAAGTAGTATTTTTGACTATAAATATTCATTAGAAATATAAAAATATTTCCTACATCATGGTATTTTTTTTTATAATTTTTAGACATTAAATAAATTAAATTATTTATGACACCATGACGATGCAGTGATTACCTCATTAATTAACGATTTAAATAAAATGTAAAGATAATGTAAAATCTATAAATTAAACTTGTCAAAAACCTTTTGGATGAGTATATTTAGAACCCTTATCACCTTATCCTAGAAATATATAAGTGTGGGACCTTTAAAATCCGAAAAGCATTATATAATAAAGTAACATTTCATGACTTTCCAAGAGTACCCCTCCTCTTCTCTTATAAAAGGCCCCCACCACTACCACCTTATTCACACCTTCAATGCCTTTTGGGTCGGCCAACCTCTACCCAAATACTCTCTAAACTTACCTATATTACTCCTAGAAGCATCACTTTGGGCAGAAGTCTTTCCAAGGAAGCCTTTGAGCTCAAATAAAAAAGAGTTACCCATTTTTAAGGTAATGTCTTCTCTTATGTTATTTTGTTTTATTTTGCTTCTCCAACCCCTTAAACTCTTTTTATTCATTTATTTTGTAATAAAACCAGTATCTTAAATATACTAGGATGTTTTTATGAGATGTATTTGATTTACACTTACACACATCTTCGTCTAATGGTTAAAGAACATACTATTTTTGTGGGTGGCAAATTACTGCCTCACGAAATGATGATTATTCAATCTTATTTTAACACCTCTCATGGTGGCCATTATGATGACACTATTTTTATATATGATATATATTATGTTTTTGTTTTCTTTATGATTATGTATTTTTCATTTATGGCATACATTTACGATTTCCATTATGGGTAAATGCGATAATTTCATTTTAGGAAGTGCGGACTACCGCCCCCTCAAAGTGATTTGAATCGTTAATGCCATATGTGGGATCTATAAAGGATGGAGTAAATGATATTATATATGATATTATACTAGAATTATAATATACCTTTATATCATTATGATTCCATTCCATTAAATACGAAATGGAAATGAAAGTAGCGTTCATGCGTACGTACGACTTACCGTCTCCATGAACGGTGCATTTCATTTATTACTCTAAATGTTATGTAATATTATAAATGAATGTATATAATGGATATATATGATATATATGACACCTAAATCATGAATATAATTCTGGATATAATGGATAGTTTACCACATGAACAACTTGTAATTATAAGAAGTTTATTTTTAACTCAAGTACCAAAGATCGACAAAATGACCGTTATTAACTTAAATAATTACATAATGTTAATAACATGGAAATAAGTGATATAAAAGGAATAATGAACTTGAAAAAGGTTCTTAATAAATTAGAAATTAACTCTAGTTTATTATTCAGGAGGTTAAAGAATGATCGAGTCAAGTCGGACACGAGGTAAGAGAACTTCTTAACCCAATTTCTGTTCTTTGGGTTAATCTTCTACTTTAAAATTATGTCATGATATTATTATCTTGTATTTGTACTTTATTTATGTGTACTTATGGTGAATACACATAATAGATCTATTTTTTTAAAAAATGATCTTTTTAAGGGACATCTTCTCAATCTTCTTTCATTGAGGCATATTTTGTTTTATACAAAAATTTCTTTTATACGGTGTATAAACCCCTTTGACTTTTACGTTTATTGAAAAGAAATTTTTTTATATTAAGTGTTTTACTAAATGACAAAAAGGAATGTTTTTATTGTCGTACTTATGCAGTGACAACGACTTCTCTGCCGCCGTGACCATTATTTGAGTTTCGACTTCCTCTACAAGCCATAACTTTTTTTAAATGAAAAATAAATACAAAGTTTTAATTTACTTTTATTTTGGTCTTGAAAATGGTTATGGTAATGTTTTTATTATATCAATGTGTTGTATTGATATCTTGTGATTAAAATGTGGAAATTTTATGTTTCATATATGCATGTTTTATTTGATATGATTTTGTTATGGTTTATGATATGTTTAAACCTGTTTATATGAGGAATGCATTGGACTTAATAGGTGATGGGTGAAGCCCACTATATCTCCTCGATGCATCGGCAGGTCTCATGAGACAAACTAGTATCCTGGCACGAGGCCTTGACAAAATCTTATTTGTAGTCTTGGCATGAGGCCTTGGCTACGTGGTTATGATAGTATGACATTATGCATTCCATCATTATAAAAGTGGTTATTGATATTTCATGTGATTATTCGACCAGTAGAATATCCATGTGAATAAGTAAATGGCATTATCTCATTTTACTTTTTCCATATTATGTTGAAGTTCATGTTTAAAAGTCTTTTGTTTTAGTCATACATTGCCTTAAATGTTTATGTTTATTTATGAAATCTTCCGCTATATTGTTATCCTTATTGAGCATCTGAGCTCACCCCTTTCAATTTTTTAATTTTTCCAGGATGTGAAGAAGTATTTTAGGAATGACCTGCTGGGATAGTCTGAAAGGGATATGAGTGTGGAAAATGGAGACTATGTTATTTTAGTTTTTCACTTTATGATATAATGTAACATTTATGAATGTATCTAGTGTTTCTAAGGCTACTAAACTAATCGGTCTTTCGAGACTTGATCTTTTGTGATCATTCCAATGTTATATAATAATGCACCGACTCTGGGTAACTGTGGTCGGGGCGTTACAATATGTCTTCACAGTTTTCATCAATATATCAAAGTATGTGATTTATGATATACGTTAATAATAATTTCAATTTTGAGGACCGATACACATATTTTCAAATGAGAATATCCAATGACACATATAACATGTGAAATCCCTAATGATGGGTCTATTCTCATAACCTCCACTCTTGGAGATTTCCAATTGAAAAATTCATGGGAATACATCTCAGTTTCTTTTGAGCCCCCCTACACCTGATATAAAAACATCATTTGTGCCCTATCAGATTAATTTAATCCATATATTAAATATATATTTAAAAATTTTATCATATAAATTCAAGGTTATCACCATATCATAGAAATTCTATGACCTTTTGATGTGATAGATAATTTAAAAACATTGTCACATTAATGTTATATATAAGAACACCCATCATATGATATGATATTTGTTAATATTCAAGTATTTTAATATACAGGTAATAAAAAATAAAAAGTAGTTGTCTCTAAGGAACCAACTCCAACACTTCCATGAAAAAAATATTAAGAACCATATGGACAGTCATATGTTTAACAACCTAAGAAAATAACTTAGAAAAATCTATACCACATGTTTATTGAAAACACTTCACAACAAGACTTTACTGTTAGCTACATCCACCACCTGATTCCTACTTTAGTTGATAATACTATTTATTATTTAGTAATATTCTCCCAACATGTATTTTTTTTTATTTACCACATTCCAAACACATGTAAGTAATCCATTCCACCCCTAAGAGATAACTCCAATTGAACTAAGTACTTCAGAATTGTATCCTATTCTAAGCTTCTAGGTCCTCAAACATATATGAGAAGAAAATAGTGTAAGTTACATCTATATATTTTCAATTGGAACCAAATCATAATAGATCTACATAATTTACTTTGTGGCTCTGCTCCTCCATAAACTAATGATTTTGGAACTTCACCTTTCAGAGATCTTCCCTGATCATCCACGGTCTTTGAGATTTTTAGTAATTTTAGACTTGGAAACCTTTTCATAACTTGACCTACTTATAAAAAATATTCTAGATCATTTGGTGTTTCTAAAACAATCATACTTCTGAAAGTGAACCAAATAATTTTACATAGAAAATTTCCATATTTACTCCAGATTATCATGATTCATGAAGTTCCTTCCCCAACAGAGAAGATGGTCTCCTATTCACCAAGTAGATTGCATAATTCATAGCTTCTTTCCAAAACTCCTTGGGAAAATCAATGTGAATCCTTATGAATTTTACCTTATTTATTAATTTTAGATTCATCCTATTCATGAATCAATTTTATTCTATAGTACTTGGTATGGTCTTCTCAAACCATATGTCTTTTCACTATTAGAACCCTTAAAATTCCTTAGTTCTATGTTCCCCACCATTATAAGACCTCAAACATTTCAGTTTTGTTTTGGTATCCTTTTAAACAATGGTTCTCTATCAAAAAAAGGTTTCAAATAATTTATAATTTTTCTTGGGAAATAACACCCACCCTTCTATGTCACATAATCGATGAAGGAAACAAAGTATAGTGAACCTCTATGATAATTAACTAGATATTGACCCTATACATCGGTATGCACCCGTGATAACTTTTGATACTTGGGAATCTTACCTTCCATTTAGAATGACACTTTCCATTATTTTCTAAGGATTCATTCTTCACATGTTCCAAACTCCATGTTTCCAATATTTAACATTCCTTTATTAGAAAGAAATTTCATACCTTTCTCACTTAAGTGACTAAGATTTTCATTCCATAGTTATGAAAGAGTTAATTTTCTCGCATTCATTTCACCTTTTGAAACTCATGTTAGGTATAACATTCCATCCTTCACTCCTTTGACCACTACAATGGAACCACACATAAATTTCCATGCTCTAATCTCAAAGTTTGTATAAACACCTTCATCATCTAGCTATCCTATGAAAATCATGTTCTTCATTAACCTTTCTATGTACCCCACCTCTTATAATCCCATAAATATTCCATTATTTGTATAGATGGAAACATCACCATTTACAAAAATCTTGAGTTCTTCATCACCCTCATGATGTACCTTTACAAACCTTATACAAGTAAAATTACTCATACCTCCTCTCTTGGTTATAGAGTTAAAAAATCTATAGAGTCTATAATCCACAACTCAAGTGAGTTTGAGACACTTAGAAATAGGCCCATCATATCTTCCAATATAGGATTTTTGGATTCACATAAAAAATAACATCTTATATAATTTAATCTTTTCTCATTAAAATATTTCATCAAATGGTATTTTATCTCACAATGCCAACACATGAGAACCCATTCTATTGAGAAACTATAACTTTGACTTCTTCTTCCTTTTCTTTTCTTATAACCCTTCTATGAAACATAATGTACTATACCTTCTACACTATATTCATTTCTCGTAGATTCCTAGATATCATTCTAAATAATCCTCACATTCAAGATTAGATCCCTAACATCCATAAACATTAATTCATTCTTATTACTTGAGTTACTCACCAAGGTAACCATCACATACCATGATGCAAAGAGTGATGAGAGTAACAAAAATTTACAATCTCGATCCTTGAAGTTCACCTTCATCATTTCAAACTAACTCTAGATCATGTTGAAGTCATTGAGATAATAATCCATCAGCTTTATATCTGATATTATAATACCGAATAACCTCTTCAAAAGGAATACCTTTTTCATTATTCATGGATCCTCATAAATATTATAAATCATATTTATAAATTCAGAAGCTATTTTCACCTCACATATGTTATATTACATGTTTCAAGATAGTGAAATATAGATCAACCATAATGCATTATTATCCAGCCTTTCCCATTCTCACTTCTTCATCACATCTAGTTTGGTGCTAGTGAACAGAAGGTCAAGATCCTTTTATAATTGAAAATAATCTATCTGTATCTTATAGAATCCAGAAAACATACCATTAAAATTCTTATACTAGACCTTAATATCATCTAACACCATTTATTCCATAATTAATGAACTCTCACAAAAATCAAAAACATTTATTCTCATAAAAGTCTGAGGGATGATTGATGATACTGAACTGATGTCTGAAACACATTATCCTGAGTCAGGTCATCCAAAACTCTATAACCAAAGCTATAATACCACTTATTAGATCCAAATAATCCAACTATAAGTTAACCACTAGAACATAAAAAATGGAAACAAAGTACTGGAACAATCAAATCATAATGAAACTAGGTACACGATGTATCAAAACATAGAATAAAAATCCACCTGAATCACCATACCATAACACACATGGACAATATAGACAAGAACTTATGAATAAAATTTGAATGACAGAAATAGAATCAAATGAATAACATATTTTTACATGGTTTATACATATCCCTAATTCATGAGGGAACCACTATAATACATTTATTCAATAAATAGAAGATGATTACAATGTGAAAAATTACAGTCTCTCCATGAATATAACATACAAAAAAATTCAATAGAGATCAATCGATAAAACTAGTGACACCATCCTTCAATATTACTAGAGAGTATGTATACTTATATCTAATATTTATGATAATCCATCCTCTCGATCAAATATATCCACCAACTTAACTTTTTCTTCTTGTGAACAATAAATGTTTATGAAAATTCCATGAGTTTACTATTCTATAAAATTTTTACGACTCTTACATATTCTATTTTCCACAAAACCACCAGGTAGAAAACCATACATAACTTCAGAAATGCATCTTACATACCCAAAAATAAAATTTTACATAATTCCTTTGTGCATCTACATTTCTTCCTTTATACTTGTCAAGGTAATTTCTGATTAATTTCTTTTGATTTTCATATTTTGGTCTATCTGCTTCCAGACATCTATACTTTTACAATACTACTCCACCACCCCTATTGGTTTTAGAAATTAGACTTATGAAATATATCCTTCCATTAGTACTAATCAATTAGCTAGAAATTTTTTTTCACATGGTTGGACCTAACAGTAACTACACTCCTTCACCATAAAACTATTACTTATATCAATATCTTGCTTTTTTATTTCAAAATAGCCCACAGTTTTAATCAAAATTATGATCATAATTTTATAACATGATATAATTAAAAAATTTACTCATTTTTAAGAGGTGTTTATTAATGAGTAATTTTTGTTTTCTATAGTGAATACTTATAAGTACGATTTCATTCCTATTGACATCACCAAAAATAATTATCTATCATGTATCATGGATGCTAAAATATATTTGGATTCAAATGGTTGAAGTGAGATAATCAAATTGAATAATAAAAATTCTATAAAAATCATTGATATTCCTCTACCACTATCTATAACAACAATCATGAATGGATACCTATTGGTTAAACCCCGTTTAATAATGTAAATATAAAACTATAGGTCATATTAATGGTTAAGATCAAGAGAAATATCATACTATATATAGCCATAATAATAAATTGAATGAAAAGAGGAAAGTAACCTACCTAAAGTGGTAAATTTATGAATAATCACCTTTAAAAACATATTCAAAACATATTGAAAATGATTTTTTCTAGATGGTATAAAAGTGTAGTGATTGTATGACTATCACACATTGTTGATAAAAACTATGACAATTGTACAAACATGATGGATCATATAGCTACAGTTCCAAAACTGTGATGGCAGCCTACCATCACGGTTTTATAGGCAATTATAATGATTTTTAACCATGGAAATAACTAATAATTGTATTAGTGTGTGTGTATATACCATTTACATTTATTATAAATGGATATTACGAATCTCTCTATTGGAATCCATACTCTTGTTAAAGAAATTTTACTTATTTAAATTTCATGAAATATATAATCCTTCAAGTTTTAGAGACCATGATTTTTTCTATTTGAACCTTTATAATATTTTAAATAATATTTTTGAGGTTATTAGCTAAGTCATTTATTCAATTTTTGTGTCACAGGTATTTATAAATAATAAATTTTTTTAGTCCACATGTGAGTTCACAAGAAAATGAAATTTCACTCTAAACGGAGCATCATATGGGGAAACTATCACCACAGTTGCATCTAAAATGGGGGGTTTACCTTCGGATCAATATTATTTTTCATATCACATAGGGTCCCAAGATTATCCACCACAAGTGAATGATTTAATAAATAATAATTAATTAATTTTATATATGTTGACCTAATTTACCCCTTAAAAAATTCTATAACTATTTTATTCAAGGTTAGCTTCCCTAATACATAGAATCATATTGAGTAATTTTTAGAAAACTAGAGTTTCAATGAATACACTCTTTGAAGAATTTATAATGACACCCGATACAGACACGATCTTCACCAATGATTAACCCTAATGTTAAGTAAGGATTTATTATTTTTATCTTGATCCATTATTTATGATTTTAAGCATGTAATTTTATTCTTGAATTGGTTTCCTAAATCACATGGCCTTGTGAATTTATAATTTTATTTTGATTTTGAAATTTCTTGATATGTGCTATTTAACTACATTCTTTTTTATTGGAATGCTATAAAAATTGAATGATTGTCATGCCCCAACACCAGACTGCCCTGAAACCGGTGCGAAGTTTAAATAAAACATGGTGTGTAAAATTTTTTATAAAAAGGAAAGATGAAAAATACACACACATGTTCCACTAGAGAGGATCATTTTGGTTTAGGTCCTAAAGAATAAGATATAAAATATTATATTTCTTTTAAAATTGTAAGAGAAAGAAACTCCACAAAACTGATACCGAACAAATGACTTAACTCTACTAAACCTATAAAAAAAAGATTGAAAACGTACGGTGAGCATACAAATTCACAGTAAGAGGTTTTAAAATAACATAATATACCAATTATAACTTTTGAAAATATTCTTTTAAAATTTCCCATAAAACATTTTCTCAAGGAATGCTGAAACAGATGTATCATAACATAGAATTTAGTCTAAGAATTATAAGGGCACATTTCATGGAATACTGACAGAGTTATAAGGAAGCATGATTCAATTATAAGCATGTTCATTCATAATAATAAGTAAAAGACATTCTAAATAAATATTCAATGTGAATATTCAAGTACAAAATTAATAACTAAGAGTAATACATAATCACAGTTTCACATAAAAGTAATAACTTCAATTTCATCCTTTACTACTGTGAAACATACATTGGCTAATAAATCTCTGAGTGCTGAATAAATAACAAGACACAATCTTTTACTTCATTTTTATTCTCATAAACATAAGTTATTTAACCAAGAAATTATACTAGTCGAATATTCTTCTGGTTAATTAATTTACATAGTCATAATGAGGAAAGTGCATAATGAGTGACTGCGTCAAGGCCTTGGCCAAGATGTCTAATGATTAAGGCCTCAACCAAAATCCATAAATCATAAATTTTTCAAGGCCTTGTTACAAGACCATAGTTTTTATCATGACACCTATCGATGCACCGAAGGACTGTAGAGGGCCCCACCTGACACTTCCGCTACACAACTTTGATTATGTATTACTCTTAGTTATTAATTCTGTACTTTCATATTCACATGTCATACTTATTTAGAATGTATTTTACTTATTATTATGAATGAACATGCTTATAATTGAATCATGCTTCCTTATAACTCTGTCAGTATTCCATGAAATGTTCCCTTATAATTCTTAGACTAAATGCTATGTTATGATGCATGTGTTTCAACATTCCTTAATAAAATGTTTTATGTAAAATTTTAAACAATGTTTTAAAAAGTTATAATTTTTATATTATGTTATTTTAAAACCTCTTACCAGGCATTAGTATGCTCACCTTATGTTTTCAATCCATTTTCCTTTACAATTTTAGTAGATTTAAGTCACTTTGTTCAGTAGAAGATTTGTGGAGATTCTTTCTCTTCTAGTTTGGAAAGAAATGTAATATTTGTATCTGATTATTCAGGACTGAAAACAAAACGATCATCTCTAGTGGAACATGTGTGTGTATTTTTCATATTTCCTTTTTATAAATTTTTTTACACACCATGTTTTATTCAAACTCCGCACTATTTTCAGGGTAGTCTGGGGCCGGACGTGACAGTTGGTATCGGAGGATTGGTTTAGAACACCCTATAAAATTAGAACAATACTAAAAAAACTTGTTTATGTCTCATTAAGTAGTAGTTTCCTTAAACTTTTCAGATAGCTGACCAATCACGCCTTCTGTTCCTTCCGACAGAAATATTAGAAACCATAGTGGCCTGGGCATGTTTAGAAGGATATGAAACTTTTGACAACCTTTGTTTATCATGTTAATATATTTATCGTGTGTCCAATTCTCCTCACATACTCCAACTTCACCGAGGATCTGGATTTGATTACTTTTTGATGATGCATGCCCAACTTCCCTTTTATGCACATAAGGGAAGGTATCATGAAGGTATTTTCTGATACTTCACCTTGGCTAACAACTTATTTTAACTAATGAAATTCCAGGAAACTGCATAAGTGGGTGACCTTCGGGCAACATACCTCTGTCAAATCATAACCTACGGACTTCAAGGTTAGGTCATAGACTTCGAAATTCTCGAGGATAAATCTACCCATTTTTATTATAGATAGAAAGTTCAAACAGATGTCGCCCAACTCCATACCCTTCATGCTTTAATTTTTTTGGAAATTTAGATGCCCAAGTCCAATTGATCTAGACTTCCCATGTTGTATCTAGATCTAGGAGATTGAAGAGTTTGGAATCGATTTAGGAATCCATTTGATTGGGAATTGGGGAAATCGCCAACACCGGTGAATCCGGTGAAGTGCCATCCTAGAAGACGTTAGGAAATCCATACTAGTGTTGTGAGAGTTAGCGAGTAGTTATGTAACATCTTGGGTTTATGAAATTTGTATAACTGAATAATGTTATGTGTTTTGATACTTTAAATAAAGTCCTTATTTTGATATGGTTATGCCTTATTGAATAAAATATATCTCTTGAAATTTCAGATAAAAGACATTATTTCACCAATAAAAATCCTATCACTTCCTACCAAAATTTTAGAGATTATAATTGTCAAGACATGAATAGAGGAATACCAACCCTATGAAAACGTACCTATGACTTGTAAATAACTCCATCGGGTGTCGAACTGCCCAAACATCCTCCATCTTTTCCAAGGAAATAATATTTCCTATTACCGTATTACAAATGCACAATTTTCAAAATATAGACAAAGAGGAAAGTATCATGAAGATATTTTTCTATGTTTCACTTTGGCTGATAACTACCGAGCTGTAGGTAAGTTTCTAGAAACTGCTTTGGATGGTGACCATCGAACATCCTACCTATTAGAGGTCCCGAGTTTTAGTATGTATGAGGAACTCTACGACATCAATATTTTCAAGAACAACGTGGTGTGTAGCATTTATAGGGATTTAGTCCACTTTTAAATCTCCGACCTCCACACCTCTCATGCCTCTCTGTGGAAGGATGAGTGCTTTAGGAACAGATTTTACCCTAGCTGTTCCCAATGTATTTGGGCTAAGGAAATCGAGGAGCTGAATACTACCTTAGGAATCCACCTGAGGTCATCAGCACCCTACCATTAGCAGTGTTCCCACTAAAGGGAACTCGGGAGTGATGTGTGTTTGGTGTTGTTGTGGTTGTGTACAAGTATTTTAGAATTGCAAGGATGCAATTATTTGTAGGGGGAATAATGTGATGCCCCAAAACTTATTTATCATGTAATAATAATATTATGGTTTTATTATTTTTAATATTCATGTTATCTGAACAAAACATATGAAATAAAAAAGGCATTATTATTAAATACTGAATTGATTACATTGCTTCAAAACCAAGAGAATCCAACTAACCAAAAATACCTACTAAAATCCCTATCAGAGCCACTGGGAGACCACGTTACGTAACAATGAGAACTAGTAAATAGAGAAGATCCTTTGGGTCATTTAGAATGTAAAACATCACGACCAGAACCACAACAGCTGTACTAAGCATCAATGGTATAACAAGCACCGTTTTTCACCAAGTTGTATTAAATATGGAACACTTTGAAACATGGTTTTATAAGGCCTAAATCTAACCATTGCTCCTTAGGTGACTGTGGAGTTTCTAACGTTTATAATTATAACCGTTGCTTATTTTGGTGGTTTAATTTAAAATACCTAAGAATATTTAGTTTTCCAAACTAATTAAAGTATGCATTGAAATTATAATTTTAAGAATATAAACTATTTTTATAAACTTTTAAAAGGATAATGATTTAATATTTTAAGCTACACTTAATATTATTTCAAAATGAGGTTTGGATTTAAAATAATTTTCAGATATTCCAAATGTGTTGAAAAGATTTTATAAATGTTTTCATTATTAATGTTTAAACAAAGGTTTTAATTAAAACTATGTATTTGATTTTTATAATACTAATATAAGATTTTATTAATGATGTATTAAACCTTAATTTATTAATTATTGTTTTTAAAACTTTAGAATTTATACAACTAAGGAAAATATTTAGGTTATAATAGGAAAATCATATTTTGAATATACCTATATACATATATATGTAAACCTATTTTTATAAACAAAAAAATAAATGTTTACTTTGTTAAAATTTAGGGAAGTACCCCACCTAGCTGATGGCCACCTTATGGATGGACCTAAAAGCCTTAATGGGCTTCCCATCCTCTACCCCTGGAAATGGCCCAGGGGTAGTGTGCACGCATGGTGCATGCTAGGTCTAGCACGTAGGGGGCATAACTACCCCTAAGGGCACACAAGTGCGTATACATGGACCAGAGCGTTCCACCGTGTGGGGCGACATGGAGGCGTGGGTGGGCACAAGAGTGCGCCTGTAGAAGAACCCGGTACGGGGCGATACCAGGTGGGGGGAGTGAGTAATCTGATACTTGGTTAGGAGCCCCAGGCTTATAAAGAAGCCGTGAAACTCTCCTCGTTTCGATGCGGGATGAGGTTTTTAAGAAGAAACATGATCTGAACCGTTAGATCATGTCACGTGTGATCAGAGCCGTCTATTTCGGTCCAGTCCTCTATTCCTAGTGGCCGTGGTATATCTCCACATATTTGTGCGCCGTCCGATCTATCATGATCTTATCATAACCATCAATGTTATTTTAAATCACCACGTCGCCCTGAGCCATCATATCTCACACGATCTAATCTGAGCCATCTGTCCTTTTTAAATCTACACCTCACACCTCAACCGTTGGATCAGGGAAAGATTTAATATAAGCCATCCATTATTTTCCAGTTTTTCTTCCTCGATGTATTCTTCTTCTACCTCCCGCGTGCGCTGAACCAGTAGCCATGCTACTTCTTTTTCATTTTTCTTCCACACCCGTGACCCCGGTGGCCCCTTCTTTCAGGAGTTTTCCACAAGATCGACACCTCAGTCTATTTTTTTAATCGAGGAGGCCCGTTTTTTCCATGAAAATAAAATTAAAAATCTATTATTTATATTTTATAAATGTATCACATTTTTCACCTAAACCCTACAGGTTCTCCTTTCTCCAGCGCCTCCTTCAAGCTCCTCCGAACCTCTCCTCCTCAAAACAAGTAGGGGATTATGTTGTCTTGTTTTTTTTTGATTGAAAGTACACACACACACAGATATATATAACCTTATGGTTTAGATAAAATTTCTCTTGCCCGATTCTAGGTATTATGGTTTTGGGTTTAAGTAGTATTTTTTTTAAAACATAAGGGATTATATTTATCATGCAAAACTTATTTATATACTATATATATATATTGTTATATGTATATATATATATGTACGGTTAAGAATATGACCTACCAATTCCTTCTAATATGGTGAGTCCTTAATCTTAAGTGAAGTTATTAATTCCTTATTATGCAGAGGATGTGTGATGTTTTTTAATACTATAAAATTGAAATATATATAAGAATATATATGTGCATATATTTCATAAAAAAACATTCTATATTTTGTAGCAGATTTTACAATTTATTCAATGTTGATTAACTAATGTCCCTAATGGGTTTAAAACATGTAAGTGTCATTAAACATTTGATTTAAGATCCTATATATATATATACTTTATATAATCATTTATATTGATATATATATATATATCTATAAATATATATTCATACAAGTTTAGCTAAACCACTATTATGTTTAACTTTAAGACTCCTAAAATACTGAGTTTCAAAGTTTAAGTGGTTTTATAAAATGTAAAGAATTATATTTTTACAAAACTCTTATATATGTATATACGGCTACATGCATATGCATTTTTTTGTTTTAATCATAAACCTATTATGTTCTCATAAGAACCAATTTTTGGTGATTTTATAAGATTTGTGTCACCCTAGTGTATTCCCTCCTAATATCTTTAGAAGAAATAAATAATCTAAGCACTTGAATCTGCCGTAATAAATGTTTTTCAGTCATTAAGTTATGTTTTGTTAAATATACCCATTTATCATCATGTGTTTTAAATATGAATGGAAATTATCCTAATTTTATAATTGTACATTATGAATATAAAATTTTTACATTTATAATAAGGATTTTAGGGATTGCCATTTTATGTGATAAACTAGTGTTTAATGTGCTTTAGTTGTTGACAAATGTGTTTCCTACCATACTTTTCATTCATTGTATTAATATAATTGTTATTAACTCCTATAAGCATGAATTACTTTGTTTATGTAAATGATAAAGAAATGGCCTTTTATGGAATTAATAATTAAAATTATTTATAGTGGTATGGGAAAGTTTGAATAAATATGAAATGATAAATTAAATTATTCAAGTTGGTATGGGACACTTTGAATAATTTGAAATAAGAAACCAAGTAATATGTGACACTTGGAATGATAAGTGATAAGTAATTTAATAAATCTAAGTGTTATGAGTACTTTGATTTATCGAAATGAGGAATACACTGGACTTATGTAAGTGTCAGGTGGGGCCCTCTACAACCCCTCGATGCATCGGTAGGTCTCATGAGACAAACTACGGTCTTTGCACAAGGCCTTAACAAATTTATGATTTATGGATTTTGGATGAGGCCTTAATCATTAGACGTCTTGTTCGAGGCCTTGACACAGTCCTACATTATGCACTTTCCTCATTATGACTATGTAATTTAATTAACCAGAATAATATTCGACTAGTAGAATATTCTTGGTTAAAGAGATTATGTTTATGAGAATCAGAATGAAGTAAAAGCTTATGGCTTATTATTTATTCAGCACTCAGATATTTATTATCCGATGTATATTTCGTAGTAGTAAAGGATGAAATTGAAGTTATTACTTTTATGTTCAACTCTGATTATGTATTACTCTTAGTTATTAATTTTTTACTTGCATATTCACATGTCATACTTATTTAGAATTTATTTTACTTATTATTATGAATGAACATGCTTATAATTGAATCATTCTTCCTTATAACTCTTTCAGTATTCCATGAAATGTGCCCTTATAATTCTTAGACTAAATGCTATGTTATGATACATGTGTTTCAATATTCCTTAAGAAAATGTTTTATGAGAAATTTTAAAAGAATGTTTTCAAAAGTTATAATTGGTATATTATGTTATTTTAAAACCCCTTACTGGGCATTTGTATGCTCACCCTATGTTTTCAATATGTTTTCTTTTAAAGGTTTAGTAGATTTAAGTCACTTTGTTTGGTTGAATCTTTATGGAGTTTTTTTCTCTTCTAGTTTTTAAAGAAATGTAATATTTGTATCGGATTCTTTAGGACCTAAACCAAAATGATCCTCTCTAGTGGAATATGTGTGTGTATTTTTCATATTTCCTTTTTATAAAAAATTTTACACACCATGTTTTATTCAAAATTTGCACTGGTTTTAGGGTAGTCCGGGGCCGAGGCGTGACAATGGTGAATAAATGTTGATCTCTAATCAGATCCAGATTAGTAAGGGATTGAGTATGGGTCCTGTGATTGTTGGATTTGGGTGTGGTGGAAAGAATCACTATAGATGCAATCGACAATGATTGATGAAAATTTACAAGAATACACAACATTTTGGTATATTTAGTGTAATTTCATTTAGATTAAATGTTGTTAAGTCTAAACCACTACTAAATCAATTTTCTAGAAATTAATGGCCATGAATCGACCATCTAAGGAACAACAATGAAAAACAACCACTAAAGGAACGACAATGAAATTAAAGGATTTTGACATTATTTTAGGTCTGATTAGAGGAAATAATGGATAAAACATAGTGTTATATAGATTCTAGGCTTGAATATGTGATAATAAAATGTTTGATCTAGAGCCACACACTATGCATCTCCCATGAAAAGGTGATTAGGTTTTTGGATGAAGAAAAATATAACACACCATTTGTCCCAAGGGCACACACCATGTATCCACTAAGTCGATTGAAATGAAATATACATGGATAACATGCTTAGGTGGTCATTTATCCATACATGTTTTGTGGGTTAGGACTGCATGCTATATACACTTAGTGGTACATAACTTGTATTACCCAATATTACACATCGAGTGAGCCAGTTGGGTATACATGAAATGCACATTTCCTAGGAAATAAAATCTAGGTTGACTCAAATACACCATGTGGGAGATATGGAATGATTATACCACCTTTTTTGAGTTAAAAATATTATACCCATGCTTTGTAATTTTCCAACACTAGAATATCTTCATATATTCTTACCCAGAACTTAATTTGGGAGTGAGAGTAGTCCACCCTGAGTGTTTTTATATATAGAATGTGATGGTGTACTTATTTTTGTAATTAAAGGTTATATTGATGTTAATATATGTGGTTTAGTATCTATATATCTATAGGTATGATGATGGAAGTTAGGCTTGGTTATTAGATCATCCACAAGGTAGGTACTCCCTTGGAAACGTGCTTATACCATGTCATGGGTCCCCTATATCATTTATAGAGTTTGATAATCCCCTAATTCTCATGGAATTGGTCCTCCATCTATGGAGTTGTGTACTCCCCTGTCGATAAGCTTAGGTGGAGAGAGAGTCCTCCATTTGGGTTGATTACTCTATTGACCGATATTGATCATTAACGAGAAGTGGGTCCCTAACTATAGTTCTAGATAGGTGACATGGGTTTCTAGGTTAGGTGATTTATATTCTAGGGACTGATTACTAATTCTATTATAGATGGTTTACAAAGATAAGGACTCTATCCCATGTCCTTGTTTCTTTTTTAAAGCATATATAGGTACTTAATAGTTATTATTTCCTCACTACATTTTTTTAGCTATCTAGTATTTTTATTATTCATCTTTGGTTTTCAACACATCCTACTAGGTATGTATATATTATCACCCCTTCTTGGGTGTCTTTGATTATAAGTATTGTGTCTTATGTGAACAATATAAAGTTTGGTGATGAAATTGGAAGACAAGTATTGATAGAGCTTAGTAGTTTAAGAGGTGTGAGTAGTGGATGATGTTTGTGTTTGGATCTCATTCATTACAAGACCTCTTCATCTTGATTTTTTAGGTTGATTTTTTACTTTGGGTTATTAGGAGTGTATCTTTACCCTCTTTCAGTATGGTTCATATATTAGTAATCCTTTATGTATTTTAGTAGTTTTTTCATGCATTTCATATTATATTATATTTAGCTATTATACATTATTATATGCTTTTTGGTGATGTTCATCATGTACTGGTTTATTCAGATAAGTCCTTCCATCATGTGCGATATGCCTACTTAGTGCTAGTTACCATCCCTTGTTATATTGGAGGCAGTCTTGGGGTGGCACACTTAGATTACCTCTACCCAAGAGGGGGTTTAGTGGGTTGGGTCATGTCATAGTGGTATCATAAAAAATTTTTATTTGAGAAAAAGTTTGGTGTTAAATGTATGGTGAGGAATGATTTGGGAATTTAACGTAATGGTGTTAAAGGGTCTCAAGTTCTTCTTTCATGATATGGAACCTAGTGTTGGTGTGGTAGAAAATGCATCCATTCACCAAGACTATGATAAACTGATTTTTTATCTTAGTACACAAAGGTACCAATTTCAATGAACAAATAAATGATACATACATTATATAGGATTGTTTCATTGATTCCATGACCTTATAAAGTTATCTACCTATATATAATTTGATAACTATGGTCTATCATGTTAAATTCTTGGAAGACACCATGAAAACAACTAGCTAGGATCCCAAGGTAGAGTTATGAATATGATATCAGTTGAGATTCCTATTATCAACTATGCTAAGAATGAGGATTCCATATAGGGACTAGATCATAAGACAATTCCTCCACATGTGAGAGGTGAAATCCCTCCACTTTTTGTGAAGCGAGTAAACCCACTTCCCACTATACAGGTTGGTGATCCACCACCTACTGAGCTACTGATCATTATAGGGGGACACGATTAGGATACACATAGGATAAGTATACTACATGAGTTCTAGCAGTAGATACCTCCCAGGTTTCAAGGTGAGCCTGACCCTTAGGCGGACAAGGACTAGTTTGAGATGGTTGTTTGAGCATTACACCTTATTCAGAAACCTTTCAATCAGATGGTAGTCCTAGAATCCGACCTTCTCCATGGAGCGATGAGCCTTAGGTAGAAATTGATTATCCAGATCCATGATGAGGATATCTTCCATTGATAGATTTTGAGTACATTTTCCATGATGATTACTACCTGATAACATTGTGTCCCATGCACATCTAAGAGATATTAGATTCCCAATAGAGTAGTGTATTTATTACTGAGAATGAATTGAGATTCATTGATCTCATGTGGTACTCCCTCAACATGATTCATGGAAGATCCTTCCAAGCACAAAATTTTGAGCATGACCTCCATATAGACATCTGAGCTATCATTGTTCCCCTCTTTATCCCGACTTATGTTGGGGTTATAGAGTAAGACTTGGTGATAAATAGAAT
This sequence comes from Viscum album, assembly GCA_963277665.1. Classification (NCBI taxonomy): domain Eukaryota; kingdom Viridiplantae; phylum Streptophyta; class Magnoliopsida; order Santalales; family Viscaceae; genus Viscum; species Viscum album. Next base: position 1,107,393,033 of record OY728126.1, read on the forward strand.
CTCAAAAGAGGAATGGTAGGTAGTAGATGGAGGTGGAAGTTAAATAGAAATAGATTCATTAGATATAACTAGATGATGACATACATCAGGGTATTGACATAGGATACATTCACATGTGTCATCTCAAACATTTAGATTAAAAGATCAGGAGTTGCGTAGGGGATCTTATCATCTAGTGGATTGGATTTTCTATTCTCATGGAGGATAAAGTCATATTTCATTTGAATTCCTGACCCATCATACATCATAGGAAAGTTATGAAGTTGATGAAACACTATGTTAGAGGTAAGGATGTGATCAGGGATCTCCAAGAGATAGATAGAGTGGTCCTCAGGGAGGCAATTTTGATAAATGATTTAGTGGTTCACTAGGAGGAGGAGATGGAGGAAGAAATTGATATTATCCACATCTACCAATGATACCCCTAGACAGTCCATAAAAATCTTAAAAAGTTTTAGGTTAGATGAGTGAACAAATTTAAAAGATAGAGGGTTAGAAATAGTAAATTCTTGGCATCATCTTTGGTATGATCCCCATCTACTTTAATTTGGAACCCATACTCATAGACATAGACAGATTCAATTATTTTTTATTTTTTCCCTTTAATGAGAGATATATATTTTGTGAGATCCCTTATCTTAGAAAATTCATCTAGATACTTCTACCAGAGGCAGTCACATGCTCACCCATATCTCCCGATGATGAAATCTTGTGCTTATAGGGGAGAGGTTTTCATGGGACCTAAATGAAAATCATAATACTTCCCAATAGGATGTTATCCATAAGGTATTGATTTAAAGTTTATGGGGAGGTGATTAAATTAATATAGGGGTAGGGATAATACCTTCCATAAGTTATCTGACCGGGTCATGTAGGGGGATGAGGTCTGTTTTAGTGGCTTGGGTCGGGTGTGGCCGCCCTTGAAGGGTTTCAATATAGTGGGGAGCGTTATAAAACCCTATACACTCAAATTTATTTTCACTCTATTTTTAAAACTTTATTTCCTCTAAATTGGTCTTATCCATCACCTTGTGGTTGAAATTGGGTAACTACCTTCGTTGATGCTTCCATACATAGTTTTAGGATTAAATCTTTCTGGTGTGGAATTACAATCCACATGAATAACCAATGATAATCAAAACTACCATACCTCCAAGAAGTAAAGGGAGACACCTAACACTAGTAAAACTTGACAGGGAAATAGTTAGAAAAATTAATTAATAATATTTATATTAAAATTAATAAAAATTACATAATTAGGGAAATTAATTATGTTTTTTTATTTAAAAAATATATATATTTATTTATCTAATGTTTATAAAATAATGGATGAAGAAAATAATAATGAATTTATATTAAATTATTATAGCTATATTTTTAATTGAAAAAATCTGTATGGTTATGGTGTAAATTATATCTACACAGTAGTTGCTAAAAAGTTTCTTAAATTTGCATCATCAAATAAAAACTTGATTTCAGAAGGGTTGATTAAGTGTATTTATAAGAAATGTAATATTAGGATATGTGAATCATTTTATATAGGTAGAATAAATATCTTTTATTTTGGTTTTTTATCAGATTATATTTTCTTATATTAACATGGTGAACATAATACATAGAGAAGTTCATTTTTTTGTTGAAAATTCATTACAATTTCAAAAAATTTTCACACAAGGCTACTGAGTTGTCTTTTAAACAAATTGAAAATATGAATAGTGATGAGAATATGAATTTTAAATTATCTGAATTTTATGATTCATTGAAATATTATAAGTAGTCCTTGTATCCTAAATGTAATATTATTAAATTAGAGAAAATTAAAAAATTTATGGCTATTAAATCATATTTTGGAATGTACAATAGTTGTTTTAATCAAGTACTTGTCTAGGTGAAAACTCTATTTCTATATGGAAACACATTTCTATAAAAATTTAACAAATGTAATAATATTTTTCTTAATTTGGGTCTTAGTGATCATTATATTCATGAATTTTAAAATGGTTTTATCTTAAATTATGGTGATTATGAATATTTATTTAATTTTTGGACATATAAAAAGTTAAGGTACAATGAAAGATAATATGGAAAAAATAAACCTTTTCTTCTTAAATAGTTGATATTTTTTCTGATTACACCTAGATTGATACATTTTTATATATCTAGTATCATAACTTAATTCATGACATGATATCAATAAAATGTATTTATAAATAGTATATTAAATCATCCCTATGATGGTGACTTGTGGAAACATTTTGACTATTTGCATTCTTATTATTATTCAGAACCTTGTAATATTTATTTGGGTCTTTAAACTGATGAGTTTTTCCCTTTTAGTTCTTATAGTAGTTAATATTCTTAAAGGATTTTTTTTATAACTCCATAAAACTTACCATCTTTGATGTTAATCAAATAAATAAATCAATATTAGACATTATGAATTCTAAGCCATCAAAAAATTAATATTTATATTTATTTGAAACCATTGATTATTGAATTTAAATTATTATGGTGTGATGGTATAACTACATATGATGTATTTAAAAAATAGATTTTTTCATTGAAATCAGCATTATATTGGTTTTTATTTTATTTTACAATATATGTTATATTATCTAGATGGAGTACACTTGGCCTAAAATTCTGTCTATATAGTTTAGGTGATAGAAAATAATTTATGGTTATTAATGGAAGAAAACATTTTTTTAGTGTCAATGTAGATTAATTAATTTTGATATTATCTTTCATAGAAATAGAAATAATTGTACAAAAGTTATAATTGAATGATATTAACCTAAAAAATTCTACTTGGAATTTAGTTGGAAACTATTGCCTTTTTCTTTACCTACTATTATGTTTAGGATAATTATAAATCAATATAAAATATTTGGTTTTGGGATAGATTATAATCAAGAAAAATGAATTCTATTTTCGGATTTACCATATTTATGTGATTTTATAGTCCATTACATGATTGATGAAATACACATTGATAATTTTTTTAATCACATATTTTATACTATTTTAAACACACCTTGTATATTAAAAGATACAATTAAGGAACAATTAGTGTAAAGGCCTGAAATACTTGTTCTTTTATAAAAGCCCTGTTTCCCTACTTTTCCTCTTTTTTTTTATGTTGGACCATGTTTGGGTGGGCCCTTATGGGATTTGAGAAGCTTTAGGATGGTTAAGGATGAGTTTTGTGTCCTTATTACCAATACAGGGGGATGCCACATCATAGCATATATGGCTATTCCATATATGGGCAGACCATTCTATAGAAAAAGGGCTACATTTTAGGGGTTATGTTTAAGGAGGATGTGCCACATCCATCACCGCGGTGGTGGTGGATGATGAAGCTTGTTCCATGGTGCCTTGAACTACACTAAAATTCCTCTTTCCATATATAGAACATTCAACTTATTCAGTCTTCAGTCTTCAATCATGAATGCATTCATTAAATTAAATTAAAAATTTCCACAGACATCAAATTTGGGAAAACATTTTGAATTGAATAGGGGTTCTATGAGAATACATTTTAGTTTTTATGAGGCATAAATGAAGTCTCTCACATTGAATAAACCCACAAATGATTATTATATAGTTTCTTTCTTCCCGATTCAAAAGAATTATAAAACTCTAAAGGACTGCAAACATACCTGTATACCATAGACCCAACCTCTACGTCATAATGATTCACATTACAGAGTGGTTCCACACTACAACAGTTTCCCTTACATCATGGTTTTATTCTTCCAGCTTGGTTCTACACTACACCACCCCATGTAGGTCGACCCCTGGTGTTCCCCACACCTCATTTACCCACACTATGCCATGACAGACATTCCCATTGCGTCCCTACACCGAAGCTATTGACTTATGTCATGAAATTTATTTATAGAGAGCCTACACCGTAGCTGCTATCCTTGAATCATGGTTCTCTTCCTCCACTAACCTATGTCTTGGTGTCCATCCTATGGTGTGGTGAGATTTTTAGAACACCTCCATACTGCAAGCACCTACTTGTGCTATGGAGACCCCTGTATTTACAAAGGGATCTCCTCCTCCCTTCTTGGAATAGGTTGAGGTTTCTATTATGATGATAAGAAAATTTAGGTATGAATTGGTTCTACCCATATTTTACTTTTATCCCCCTGTATTACTCTATAACCCATGACATGTTGGTTTGGTATAGGTTTTAGGAGTCATTGGTGGGTGATCATGTTCTGGTTGGTGCAAACATGGTTTGAGTGATGACTCCATAGATTGAACTTGACATGGATGTCAAATAATTTTGGAAGGAAGTTCCTTACCTCTTGGGATATCATTTACACATGTTTACATACTATGATTTATATATTGGATTATTTGACACTGTGCTGGATTATGATCACATGTGGGTTTGTGTGTAGCCTATGAGACTCATTGAGATATTTTATTACATGAGTGATATTAGTCTAGCTTATTTCCATGCTCATTGTGATCACATGATATTATGTGTGCTGCTATATACTCATGATGATATGCTATGTCTACCTGTGTTCTCACCCTATATGTGTGTTACCATGCCTTGGTGGTTGTGAGTGGTACTTGAGACAGGTGGACTGTCGTAACATATTTATCCCTTAGGGGGGGAGTGCATTAATTTGAGACTAAGGCAATGAGGGACCTGAGATCAGGGTAGATGAATAAGATAACCATGGTTTCATGTTGAGGATGCACTCATGATATCCTTGATTTGTAATGTTCTATTCACTACAAGGTGCCCTGGTTGATGTGCGTACTAGATATTATCGACTAGAGGATTCTAGGTGACATTTTCCTCTTGATGGATAAATGACGTTTGGTTTTATGTTCACATGACATTATGAGGATTCTATATAGGGGATGGCTCTGTTACTACCGACTTAATCCATTATCTTCTAGCATGGAGCTGAAGTAGGTATGGTTGGGGCTTCATATTGGTTAGGTTAGTGCATGAATTATCTATTTTGGATTGTATGTTTATGACTGTTACACATTTATCATTATTATGGCATGTAGTTGTTATAGTTGAGCCCATTCAGTTGAGAACACATTCATGGTGTCATACCAAGTCTTGTTCTCACACCAAACTTAGGCATTTTGGTGCTCTTATCGATTTCATGAGGGATCCTAAAAAGGTAAAGGGACCTATTGTGGATAGATGAATAGAGGAGGATAAAGATGTCAGTGGATTGAGAAGGACTCCAGTGGACCCCACAATTAATTTGTTTTATTATTTGCTTTTATTACTCTAGGAAGGCTTTTTTTACATTGGGTTTTTTATTATATGACATGTATACCATTTATTTAGTTCCACATTATTACCCTGATGTTTTATTATTATTATAGAACTTATGACATGATATAAAGGTTATAGTCTCCCCATTGATGGAATCAAAACCCTCACTTCTAGTCGGTGGCCTCTTGTATATAGGGAGGTGTGCATGTGGTTATGCAGTACTGTAGATTAAACCTAGCAGTTCGAGTTGGGGCGTTACAAAGTGGTATTAAAGGATTAGGATTCAATAACTTGTTCTTCTATTTTCCTCGATTTGGGATAATATAGACAAGAGATATGATAGTTGGGACTTGAGTAGGGAAACTATGTCAGTTTCTGGACAACACTGTATAATGGACCTTCGAGTTTCCATAAAGTGGGAAATTATGTTTTGCTATTACAGTCGATTAAACTCACCTTGGGCGATGCACATGATGTTGATATATAATTTATTATATTTTTTGTGTGTTCATACATCATGAATAATAAATTAGGTCCATATTCCATATATATACCTATTGTTGTGATGAATAGTAGTTCTTTAGTTAAATTCCTTGATTTTTGATATCTATTCTGGATAGTTTCTCATTGTGAAATATATATATGTTGCCATGCAGTTTTGATATATCATTTTTTGAATTAATTTGTTAAGCTAATCATGCTATTGTGTTAGTATATATATAATTATTTTGACTAACATGAAGGGATGGAAACTAGGTTTAATACTATAAGGGTTATACCTTGGGTTGAGGGTAGACTCCTAGAAAATCATTGTATGATCCCATAGACTGGTTAGGATATGTTTATGTTTATAGTGATCCTTATTTTGTAGAAGATACCACTATATAGAATTTTTTTGGGAGTACCAACCGAGTAGGATACTCCATAGACCATTCCTATACCTTCCATAGTGGCACATGCAGTGGTTCCTTACAATTCTCCACCGAAATCCATGGTAGACTACGCTAAGGATTGCTAGATTTAGCATCTACTAGACTTTTAGGGAACCAATGGACCATAGGATGATAAGGATTGGATATAAATCATTGAGATCATTTTCGACCCGGTCATGAAACAATCAGATAGAAAGGGGAAGTTGGAAACATTCATGCTATAGGGACCCACTATGCATTGGTGGGGAGTTATGGGTCAGGTTGATCAGCAAAAGAGACTATCATGGGAGGCCCTTAAGGAATTTTTTTTCATAGAGTTCATTCCCAACATGCTGAAGATTGGCCAAGCATAAGAGTTTAGGGAATTGTAGTATATATCCATGACAATATCAATATATTCCTATCAATTTACCGATATCCTCCACTTCACATTGCTTTTGGACAACAATGAGGCCCATAATTCCTAGAATTTTGAAATAAGACTTCAAATCGACCTTAGACAACAATTTTAGAGTTTTGATCTAACTTCATACTTTAAGGTTTTGAGGAAGGACCAAATTATTGAGAGGATTCTGGAGGATGGATGAGTAGCTGATCTTTTCCTATCATTCACTACTCAGATAGGTGGATCTCCTACTGCTGTTCTGAGTACCTCTTCGGTTGGTAGGAAGAGAAAGGATAAGGATATGTAGTGGACCAGTGGCATACAAGTGCATAAGATATCAGTCTCTTTGGTTTCATTTTAAGGTGAATTTCAATGGTTTAACTGATGTAATTTTGGTCACCATAGTAAGGAATTCCCATCACCCCAGAGCCATTGATAGTTACGTGGAAGGATAGGAAACCTCTAACATTTTTTACTATAGTTTTGGATAAAATATGAAGACATCCATGACTAGGGAACCATAGGTTATTCTAAGGTTCTCATTAGTAGTATTAAAAAATGCATAAACCCAAGGAATAAGGTTGTAGAGTTGAATCAGGTCACATATATGTTGTGGATCAAACTCTAGCAGATGGTGGATAGGGTCCATCTATCGTTAAAGGTACAATATTGAACACATATACTCCATTTACTACTTTTTTTTTATACTAGTGATTCCCATTCTTTAATAGGTTCCAAATTAGTCTCTATAATTTACCTACTAGTCAAGCTATCCTCTAAACTAGTCTCTATTTATACACCATTGGGAATAAATCTAGAAAGTCTCCAATGATTCCCAAAGTGTCCTATAGTTATCACTAGCTATGGACATCCACGAGAGTTAATGATTTTGGAGGTGAAGACCTTAGGTGTGACAATTTTCATGGATTGGTTGACTAGATTATGAGATCACATAGAATGATATCAAAGGCATGTGTCATTCACTTTGTCAAAAGGATATAGATACATGATGAGTAGAGAGAGGGAGCCAGGAGCAAGTAGAGGTGTAGCAGGCTTGAGCTAGCTTGGTATTATTATAACATAGATGGAAGAGTTTTCTATCTTGGCAAGATTAATGAAAACCCTCTTATCTTTCCCTAAAGTTGTATAGATCTATAAGGAAGTCTTTTTGGATGACTTCATAAGACTTCATTTGGATAGAGGTGTAGAATTTAATATTGATATAGTACCAGGTGCAAAACACATTTTAATACCCCCATAATGTATGACATTGACTGAACTGATGGAGATCATGGTATTGTTGGATGACTTGGAGCATAAGTATTTTATTAGGTTGAGTACTTCACTATGGGGTGAAATTATATTATTCAACAAGAAGTTGTATGATAGTCATTTACTATGCATTGATTATCAAAATATAAACCAGGCGATAAAGAAGAACTATTATCTCTTTCCCATGATTGATGATATTTTTGATTATCTACAAGGAGCCTGATGGTTCTCCAAGATAGATCTTCAATCAAGCAATCTATAGTTACGTGTTAGAGAGGATGAAATCCTAAATATAGTGTTTTAGAGAAGTTATGGGATATAAGAGTATTTTTTAATACCTTTTGAGATAAAGAACACATCGATAGGGTTTATGGACCTCATGAAAGATTTATTTCACACATATATTAAAATTTTCATCATAGTGTTCATTAATGACATCCTTATATACTTTCTGCTAATAGAGAAGCATGCTATGAACCTAGAGATAGTCTTGAGTACACTTCACACACATTTATTTTATTTCAAGTTTCCAAAGTGTGACTTATGGATTTTAGAGGTGAAGTTCCTAGGACATGTAATGTTTAAGATGGGTATATCCATGTAACCATAGAAATTTGAGACCTTCATGTCCTGGACATGTCCCTAGAACTTGTTTGAGATCATAAGAATTATGGGTTTGGTAGGATATTATAAATGGTTTGTCTAGTAATTATATTGTCTATTATCACCCATGATAGATTTGATGAATAAGAAAGTGAAGTTATAGTGGCCAGACTAGTGTGAAGAGGCATTCCTTTAGCTAAAGATAAGGGAAATGAAGGCTCTAGTACTGAAACTCCTTGAACCTAAGATTGGTTATGAAGTGTACTATGATTCATCAGGCATTGGTATTGGAATAATACTAATGAATATAGAGAATGTATTATCCTATGGTTCTTCTCAGTTATGACCCCATGAGAGGAACTACCCTATAAATAACTTGGAGTTGGCAGTTTTGGTTCACGGTATGAAATGTTGTAGACACTATCTATTCTATGAGAGATTTTTTGTCTATATGAACCATAAAATTCTTATCTAAATCTTTAAACATAGATACCTGAACTTGAGTCATAGACACAAGGTTGAGTATCTATAGGAATTTAACTTTGAGATGGAGTATGCACCTGGGAAGAGTGACATCATTGTAGATGCTCCCAGACATAAGAAACAGGATAAGAAGGATCATGGGAGTGACCATTCGAAGAGTAGTGGTGCTTTATGATCTTGTTGGTTTATTATTGGATGGATGCCTCAAAATAAAAGGGTTCTATGAATTTTACCCCCTTAGTAGTCACATATTATCTTGTGGATTAGGTAAAGGATATACATGGGTCATACTGAGAGTGTACTGTGATGAGGAAATAATTAGCTGGTGGTGACCTGATACCTAGATGGTCGGTGGATCATGATGTTACAACCATGTTACATGGTAGATTATTAGTTCTTTATTCCATCAGATATGATTTTATGAGGTATTTCCATAACTCTAGATGTGCAGTACATTCTAGAGTAACAAATATGTACTATGACTTTAAGAGACAATTTTAGTGTCCAAGGATGAACAGAGATATTGTAAGGTTCGTTATTAGATGCCTTACCTATCACATGGTGATGGTTGAGCACCAACATCCTGGTGTGTTTATCTATCCACTTACAATACCTATATGGATGTGATAGAATGTCACGTTGGAATTTGTGACAGAGTTACCTAGAACCCAGAAGATTCATGATGTAGCTGGTTGGTTGTCAATCGGTTAATGAAAGTTTCCCACTTTTTCCAATTAGAGAGACACAATCAGTGGAGGAGATGGGAAACCTCTACATCCATGATATCATATGATTTCATGGAGTTACCTTGAGCATTATATTAGAAAAAGACACATGTTTTTCATCATGGTTTTGGAAGGTCTTACAAAAGACCCTAGGGACTCAGTTGAGATTAAAAACATCGTACTATCCTCAGACAAATGGATAGTCTTAGAGGTTTATATGCATATTGGAGGATATTATTTGAGCTCACATCATAGAATTTTGTGGATAATTGGATGATAACCTAGCCTTGGTTGAGTTTTTTTACAAAAATAGTTCTGAGGATTAGATTCAGATGTCATGTTATGAGGTTATTTATGGGAAGTAATTATATTTATCACTCTGTTGACATGAGGTGGGTGAGGCAGTAGTCATGGGCCCAAATATTTCTCAAGATACCTCTAAGAGAGTAAATATTATTTAGAAGATTTTGATCACCACTTAGAGCAAACAAATATCTTATTCCCACTCAAGGAGGTGGTCATTGGAGTTTGTTGTGGGTGATCAGGTTTTCTTGAGAGTGAATCCTCAGTTAGGGAAAACAAATCTAAGGAAGAAAGGAAAGCTAGCACCTTGTTTTTTGGACCCTTTGAGATCACCAAGATGATAGGGGAAGTGACATACCATTTGGACCTTCCTCCTCACTATTGAGGTATACATGATTTGTTTCATGTGTCGTATATTTGGAGGTACATACCCAAACTTGTGCATGTTATAGATTGAGAGGATACTGAGTTGGAGGTAGAAAAATCATATGAGGAGTGTCCAGTGCAGATAATAGACTGGAGAGATAATGTTCTTTAAGGTAAGACAATACACCTTGTCCAGATCTGGTGGCTATACGGGCAGATCCAGGAGGATACTTGGAAGAAAGAGGCTAAAGTTTAAGTTTAGTGGTTTGATTTTTTCTAGTAGGAACCCTAGCAACATTTCTCAAGGAAAATAAATATTTAGAGGGGAAGAATTGTGAAGCCCTGAAATTATTATTCTTTTATAAAATCCTTATTTCACCACTTATCCTCCTTAATTGTTTTTGTACTGTACTATGTTTGGGTAGACCCTTATGGGATTTGGAAAGCTTTTGGATGGTTAGGGATGCGTTTTGTCTCCATAATTCTAAAATAGGGGGATTCCACACTATATCTTATATAGATATGCCATATTAGTGCTACCCACACTTAGATGGAAGGGTTGTGCTGTAGGGGTTATTTTTGAGAAGGATGTGCCGCAACCATCACCATGGTGGTGATAGTTAATGAAGGCTATTCCATGGTGCCTTGTACTTTTTCATAGTGAATCATTATATATATAGCATGTTCAGATGGTGCAATATTTGGTGTTAAATCATTAATTAATTCAATTCATTAAAATAGGATTTACCTCCAATATTGAATTATAGAAAAAAATTTGAATTTAAGAAGGGTTTTATGAGGATATTTTTTAGTTTTAATGAGGATTAAACAAGGTATCTCGTGTGAAATAAACCCCCAAATGATTATTATATACTTCATTTATTCCCTATTTAAAGGAATTGTAGAACTATGATGGGCTGTAGACATACCTTGATGTATTAAACCCAACCTCTATGCCATAGTGGTTCACATTGTAGAGTGGTTCCATGCCATAGAAACACTACTACAAAACAATTATTTAACAATGCTAAAAATGAACTTTATCAGTGCTATAGAAGCACTGACTACCTGATAAAGATTATATCCCTAGTCTTTTATCAACACTAAAAAAACACTAATAATGGGGCATGTTGCAGTGTGCTGTAACAAAACACTACAACACCAGTGCAGTGTGCGATAACAAAATGCCGCATCACCAAAAACACCATGAAATCAAAAAAATCAAGTACCAATACATAATTTAAATGAAATAAAATTTACAACACAAATAAAAGAACAAAACACTATATTATAGACATTTCAAACATTATTTTATACAATTATGTAAGTAAAAATTATTACATACATTAGAAAATAGCAATGTTCCTCTGTATTTTAATCCTAAACCATGATCAAGAAAAATCACACCTATATAATTCTTATGTTAGTAATAATATATTCAAATAAATTAACAAAAAGTGTTAATTTGAAATGAAACTTTGATTCATACTAGTAAGACCATGTATCATATTGAGTTGCAGTTGATTATTTCACCTCACACCATTTATTGTTAGTATTCACGCATTATCTCTATAAAAATTAATTAAATAAGTATAAGATAAAAATGATAAGGAATTTAATTAAGCAATAGTAGATAGAATGATGAGAAATCAATATAGACTCATTTTATTGATTTTGGCGATGTGATACACATTTTAAACTAAAATGATACTTATATATTAAAAAGACACACTTGGAGTCATATCGGTCACACCGTGAATCAAATTGAGATGAGGCTGATTCCTATACGTCTCAAATGACTTATGGATCATTTTTCCAAAAGTATCAAAATAATATGAATGTGTTTTATTAGTTTTGAGTATGTCACTTGTCTTTTTAAACTAATATGTCATTTTAAATTGGAGACACACACTTTGACTCATACTAGTTACATCATGTGTTAGTTTGACATGATACCAATTCATACACATCAAAAATTACTTATCAATCATTTTCCTAAATTATAAAGACAATCCGAGCGCATTTGATTAGTTTTCAATAAGTCAAATTTTTTGAACTAAAATGTCAGTTTTAAACTAATAATAGACACATTGAGTTATACTAGGCACATACTGAATCATATTAAGGTGTGGTTTATTTCTACACATCATAAATGACTTATAGATCATTTTACTATAGTATTAAAACAATCCAAATGTGTTTTATTAGTTTTGAGTAGGTCAGTTGTCCTTTCTACTAAAATTGATGTCAATTTTAAATAAAAAGACATAAATTGAGTCATACCAATCACACCATGTGTTAAATCGAGGTGATGATGATTCATACACTTCCAAAATGACTTATGGATTGTTTTCCTGAAGTATCAAAACAATCAGAATGTGTTTTCTTGGTTTTGAGTAGGTCAGTTTTCCTTTTTACTAAAATTGATATCAATTTTAAATAAAAATATGCACTTGGAGTCATATCGGTCACACCGTGCATTGGATTAAGGTGAGGCTGATTCCTAAATTTCCCAAATGACATATAGATAGTTTTTCAAAAGTATAAAAACAATTTGAATGCATTTTTTTGGTTTTGAGTAGGTCAATTTTACTTTTTACTAAAATTGATGTCAATTTTAAATAAAAAGGAGCACCAGGAGTCATACTAGTTACACCATGCATCACATTGAGATATTAATGATTCCTAAATGTCTAATATTACTTATAGATTGTTTTTATAAAGTATAAAAACAATCTAAATTCTTTTACCCAGTTTTGAGTACGTCATTATTTTACTAAAATGTCATTTTAAACTGGAAACACACACTTTGAATCATACCAATCACATCGTGTATCATTTTGATGTGAGACTGATTCCTACACATCAAAAATTAATTATAAATTGATTCCCTAAATTATTAAAAAAATAATCAGGTTTTCTTGTTTTTTAGTGTGTGATTTTTTTAAAATAAACTATCGATTTTAAACTGATAACGGACACATTGAGTCATACTAGGTAAATCATGCATTGGATTGAGGTGAAGATGATTAATATATGTCACAAAAGGCTTCTGGATCATTTTACTAAAGTATAAAAATAATAAAAATGTGTTTAATAGGTTTTGAGTAGGTCAGTTGTCCTTTTTACTAAAATTGATGTCAATTTTAAATAAAAAGGCACACTTGGAATCATACCAATAATACCGTGTGTGAGATTGAGGTGAGGATTATTACTACATGTTTCAAATTACATATGGATCATTTTACTAAATTATCAAAACAATCCTAATACATTTAATTGGTTTTGAGTATGTCACATGTTTTTTTACTAAAATGTCATTTTAAACTAGAAACATGCACTTTGACTCATACTGATCACATTGTGTATCATTTTTATGTGAGAATGATTCCTACTTATCAAAAATGAATTATTAATAGATATAATAAACTATCAATAAAATATGAGTGTGTTTGATCGGTTTTCAGGGAGTGACATTTTTTGAACTAAAGTGTCAATTTTAAACTGATAATTGACACATTGAGTCATACTAGAATATCGTGTATCAGATTGAGGTACAGATGATTATTATAGTTAAAAAATGACTTATGGATCATTTTAATAAAGTATCAAAATAATTTGAATGCATTTTCTCAGTTTTGAGTAGATCATTTGTCCTTTTTACTAAAATTGATGTCAATTTTAAATAAAAAGACACCCTTGGAGTCATATCGGTCACACTGTGTATCATATTAAGGGGCAGATTATTTATACACATCTCAAATGACTTATGAATCATTTTACTAAAGTATCATTGCAATAAAAATTCATTTACTCAGTTTTGAGTACATCACTTTTTTTACTAAAATGTCATTTTAAACTGGAAACACACACTTTGACTAATATTGATCACATCGTATATCAGTTTTATGTGAGACCAATTCCTAAATTTAAAAATTAAATTATTAATTTATTTAATAAATTATCAATAAATTAGAGAATGTTTTCTTAGTTTTCAGTGAGTGACATTTTTTGAACATAAGTGTCAATTTTAAACTGATAATAGACACATTGAGTCATACCAGGAACATCATGTATCATATTGAAGTGATTATTATTAAAACATGTCAAAAATTAATTATGTATGGTTTTACTAAAGTATCAAAATAATTATAATGCATTTTCTCAATTTTGAGTAGGTTAGTTGTCCTTTTTATGAAAATTGATGACAATTTTAAATAAAAATACACACTTGGAGTCATAATGGTCACATTGTAAATAAGATTAAGGTGAGGCTAATTATTACATGTCTTAAATTACTTATGGATCATTTTATTAAAGTATAAAAACAATCCAAATTCATTTAATCAATTTTGAGTATATTACTTGTTTTTTTATTAAAATGTCATTTTAAAATAGAAACACGCACTTTAACTCATATCGATCACATCGTGTATCAGTTTGATTTGAGAAAAATTCATACATATAAAAAAAGAATTATTAATTTATGTAATAAATTATCAATAAAATATGAGCGTGTTTATCATTTTTTAGTGAGTGACATTTTTGAACTAAAGTTTCAATTTTAAACTGACAACAGACACATTGAGTCATACTGGGAACATCTTGTATCAGATTGAGGTGTGGATTATTCCTACACATCAAAAATTACTTATATATCATTTACCAAAGTATCAAAACAATACGAATTTGTTTTATTAATTTTGAGTACATCACTTGTCTTTTTTACTAAAATGACATTTTAAACTAGAAACATGTAATTTGACTCATATAGATCACATAGTGTATTGGTTTGACCTGAGACCAATTACTACATGTCAAAAATGATTTATTAATCAATTTCCTAAATTATAAAGAAAATTCAAGCATGTTCGGTCAGTTTTTAATGAGTGAAACTTTTGAAACCGCTGATTTTAAACTGATAAGGGACACTTTGAGTCATACCGGGCACATCATGTATCATATTGAGGTGATGATGATTAATAAAAATCAAAATGAATTATGGATCATTGTATTAAAATATAAAAACAATAAGAATATGTTTTCTCAGTTTTGAGTATGCAAGTTTTCCTTTTTACTAAAATTAATATCAATTTTAAATAAAAATAAGCACTTAGAGTCATACCAGTGACACCGTATGTCGGATTGAGGTGTAGCTAATTCCTACAAATCAAAAAGTCTTACAACAATCCTAAATTCCAATGTTACTTCAATTTTTGTTGCCTTTATTTATCAAACTTACAACACTGCATATTGACTCTATGTTCTTAGCCAAAAAACCTTTCTCATTGTTGAAATCCAGAGAGAAGAGGAAGATCATGTGACCATTATGTCATGATAAGTCACCACAATGGGCACATGTGATTCCTATAATCTTCTATAATTCAACAATGAGATTTTTTTGGATAATAATATCGATTAATATGAATTTTTGGCTGTTTGAAAAAGAAAGGTAGTGGAAATAGAAATCATGGTAACATTGGTAGAAAGAAATATTTTATCTATTTTGTGGCTTATTGCAGATAGTTGAAAGAAAAATATGACTTCCAAAAATATATATGAAAAATAAATAAAGAAGTATTAGATAAAAAATATAAGGAAATTAACTCACAAATAGTATATAAAATGATGAAAAAATTAATTAAATAATAGAAGGAATTCACATTTTCATGATGGCTATAGGAATTTTTTATGCATTTACTTATTTCTATTATCCTTGTTCAAAGCTTGAAGTCTAATCTCCCATGATAATGAAAAACTTCAAACAAAGCACACCTACTCAAAAAAAATAATCGGCCTGTATAAGAAAAAAATTATTATATGAGTAATACTAAAAAGAAATGAATTAAACATAAATATGAAACAATACATTAATTATATGGACAATGAATTTACTTTGAGAACATCAATATTACCTCTATGATTGAGAAGTGGAGGGAACTTGAAGGAAATTGATAAATTCCAACACTATAGGGGTGAAAAGTTTTTTTGGGAGAAGAAATATGTGAAAGTTTTAGTGAAGAAAGGCATGAAATATAGACATACCACCCAACTCAAAAAAATAATCCACCTTTATAAGTAAAAAATTCTTATGTGAGTAAAACTAAAAAAATAAATTAAAAATAAATATGAAAAAACACATTAATTATATGGAAAATTATTTTATTTTGAAAAATTTAAGATTACCTTTGTGATTGTGTATATGATGCGTCGTTTCTCTATCTGCAAAGGAAGTGGAGGGGACTTGAAGGAAAGTGATAAATCCAACACTATAGGAGTTGAATTTTTTTGAGGGAGAATAAGTATATGGATGTTTTGGTGAATAAAGGCATGAAATATAAACATAAATCTTTTAAAATAAATGAACTTTGAAAGGAATAATGAGAATTAAATCATCATTTCATTATATAATTTTATGGTAAAATAGTGAAAGTATATCATAACATCACCTTTACATCTTCCCAAAGGGTTTCCTTCACTATAGTTTGTTCTTTATCGGGATAGGTAACATCATCATGTGAACAAGATATTGTCTATATGAGTACTCAAACATTTAATTTAGATTATGTTAATATAGTATAAAATATATAATATTATGAGAAAAAACATAGTATATTAAAAAAAACTTTTACCTTCTCATTAAAATCGATTTTTAAAGGTTGTAGGGATTTGGTTCCTCTATTGAGAATCCAAATACCCTCTTTATGGTACCCTATAACGTACAAGAAATTGTCTAAATTGGGACTGACATGAATTGATTGTTTCAAATAATTTTAGTATGCTTTGAATAAAATGGGTAATTGAATTTAAGAAAAGAATTACTCCACTATGGTAGGTTTTATCCAATGAATTTATCCAAAAGTGAAAGTTATAGACAGCAATCATCCTCATCTTCTCATCTCCCAAATATTTATCATTGTATTTTTTTGTTCGACACACATCCTCCATCTCTTGTGGATATGCACCTATTTTTCTGGAAATACTCTAAGCAATAGTCATCCATGGGATGATTAATGATCAGAGTAGTATAACTAATATAAAAGAGATGGGGGATGAGTCTCAAGGAAATAAAATTAAATAATAACTATTCAGTATATGAAGTTGATGAGGATAAAAATTATACCACATTGTGTTCTCTAAAAGGGGTAATGCCTCCCATTTGTGATAATTACACAATTGGAGTTAGTTATTATCTTGTGGCCTATTTAAGGTGATATTTTGGGGGTATAAAAAGTCTTGTATGTGATTTAAGGCATATCGGTGGGGACATGTGTTAGGAATGTAAGGGATTGTCTGTGTGTGTGTGGGGCTGTGGTTGTGTGCAGTGGGCTATCCATGAGAGGGGCAGTTGGTTGGTTGGTTTTTAGTTTCTAAGGGAAACATTATACTTTTATATTGTTAGTTTGTTAAGGGTTATAGCTGGCAGTAGGTTGTTAGTATGTTAGGGGTTATAACTAGTAGTAGGTTGTTAGTTTATTAAGGGTATAAGTAGGAGTGAGTTAGGATGGGCTGGAGGATGATTCATTTGATTGTTCTCTCATTGGACAATGGAGAGGTGTCAACTTTGGGACACCACTGCCAGGCTTTACTAGGGAGTGGTCATCTTTGGAAGGTATTCTTCTACATCTATCTTCTTCCACCTTCTCCCCTACCCACTATAATCTATGATTCTGATGCTGTTAGTAGTGAATACAGTCTTTTCCTAATATCTCTCTAACTATCCTAACAACATGTTATGACATATGAATATTTGGGGCCTCTATGAATTCTATATTTATAGGAGAAATATAAATTTTAATAATTTCAATCCTCTAACTAAGACTAGTCCCACCTCTATTAAAATTAGCAATCAAGTCTTTCTTAAATCCCCTAAACAAATAAAAATATAATATAGGCAATTAAGGAGTAATAAGAAACACAAATATGATAAACCAGAATAATAAACTACCATTCAATCAACTAGAATATATACTTGTGTAATATATATTTGTATAATATATATTTGTGTATTGTATAATATATATATATATATTTGTATTTTTATTTGTGTAATATATATATTTATTTGTATAATATATATTTTTATTTTATATATTTTTATAATATAATATATGTATTTGTATAAAATATTTGTATAATATATATTTATTTACATATAAATATAATATATATAAATATATAACAAATTTTCATTTTTTAATTGTATACATATAAATTTATGTAATATATTTGAATAACATATTTTTATAATATATATTTTTATAATATAATTGTATAATATATTTATATAGTATATTTTTTATAATATATTGATATAATATATTTGTATAAAATATTTTTATAATATATATTTGTATAGTATATTATATATTTGTATTTGTATTATATATATATATTCATAATGTATTTGTATAATATATATATATATATATATATATATTTGTATTTTTAAAATATACATGTGTATGTTTATATATATAAAAAATCCTATATTTTACACCTCTATCCAAAACCATGGAACCCCAAGTAATTTTCCAATTTTCATTTGTGAACCATGAGACAAATCCCATTTCATCCAGTTGACTAAAAGAAATTGTGTTCATCTATAAACTTGGTATGTGTCTAACTCTTTGTAAATTTAAGTAACATTCATATGAAATATAATCTTTAACAATACCCTTCCCCATAATCTAAAGATATTTATCATCGACTAAATTGACATTGCTGAAAAAATGAGATACATAATAATCCATGCATCCCTTCTTGGTTATAGAGTGGAATGAAGTCTCATAATTAATGATCTGTGATTCTAATGGAATTTTTAGACTCAACAATAAACAATTACTTCCTTTAGGGCGTTGGAGTGGGTAGGTTGCACAGAATCAGTAAGGGGTGAGGGTGGGGGAGTGAAAAGAATGATACATATCCCTATATCCTTTCAACCAAACATACCCAATAAACATTGTTAACCATAGAGATATACTGATGATAAAGAGAGAATGATGATAAAAAAATGAAAATATTTCTCACCAAACAATCAATCAACGAGTGAAGAGGATGAGGATAAAATAAGATACCTTGGATTAAAGCTATGAATTGTCCAAGAGAAAGAAGAGATATCAAAAACCTAAAAAACGTTCAAGCCTTGGATTCGTTTGACTCTTGAATCATTCAATCCTTAGATTTGAGCCTTGAAATTTTTTGATCCTTCATTCAAGACTTGATTTGAGCTTCGATTCACAGAGGAGAAGCATTGTCAGAGGGTGGATTTCACAGAAAGCTTAGGATATCACACCGAGTTCATGACTGGTTAGGGTTAATTTAAATAGATCAGGATACTTTTATCAATAATTCTAGAAAATCATTGATAAAGAACCCTTTTATCAGTTCTAGATTAATTAGTGTTGATAAAATTCATATTTATCAGTGCTAAAAAAGCACCGATAAAGATTCCTTTTATTAGTGTGAATTAATCTAGCGCTAATAAAGGGTTTATAAGTATAATTACAAATATATTTTTTGTAAATATATTTATATTTATATAATTATATTTAATATATATATAAATATAAATATAGTAAATATATTCTTTAGTTAAATATATTTATTATAATTTACAATTCTTTAAATACATAATTATTTATTTATAATTATACAAATACTTAAAAAATATAATTATATATTTATATTAATTTATATAATTATATATATATAATAAATATATATAAATATAAATATATTAAATATATTCATTATTTAAATAAATTTATTATAATTTTATAATTATATATATATATATATAATTATTTATTTATAATTATATAGTTAGTTTTTAAAAAAATAATATTTATTTATTTATAATTATAAATATATAAATTTATAAAAATAGTAAATATAAATTTATAATTTTTTTACAAATATATTTTTAACATTCTTAATGAATATTTAATCTTAAGTGCATGCATGTTAAAAATGAGTGAAATTAAATAATTAAAAACGTGCACACTTTAAAAATATTTAAAAATTGGATAAGTTTGATTAATTAAATATAAATTATAAAAAAGGTTATATATTTAAATAAAGATGAATACATATTGAAAATATTAAAACATAGTAAATAAAAACATATAAAATAAATAATAAAAATTGATTAAATTTCCCAAAAATTATTTGTGTGTGTGCATTGTATATAAAAATGCATTAATTACATATATGTGAAATCAATATAACTTATGTGTGATCTATGTTAAATTGAAAAATCAAATGACATTCAATTATATCCATACTTGATGCAATTAGTCAGTATTTTTAATTCATATTAATTTTTAATTATAAACCATTATTCACTAAATATATTACTATTTAATGTAAAACATAAATATTTTGTATTTTATAAATAATATTTATATATAATCATATATATATCTGTATATTTAATATATATATTTTTATTAACATTATCAATAATTATTTAATTAATAAAATGTTTAATATTTTCTTAAATTACTTATTTTTAATTTTTATTTGTTTAATTTTTATTTTATATATATTTATATATTTAATATGTACTATTTATTAGTATTTATTATTTATATATATTATAATAAATTTATTCATTTTTACTAATAATTAATTAATTAATAAAAGTTTTAATATTTTTTTAATAAACACATTATTTATTTTTTATTTAAATATTTTATTTTATTTGGAATTTTTTCAATGCTAAAGAAGAACTGATAAATGATCCCTTTATAAGCACTAAAAACAATACACTGATAAAGGGTATCCTTTATCGACGCTAAAAATAAAGCATTGATAAAGGTTCCCTTTATATGTGCTTTTTTCTAGCACGGATAAAGGAAAACACTGTTAAATTTCTATTTTCTAGTAGTGAAATTTCCTCCATATTGTGGTTTTATTCTTCCATCCCAATTCTACACTACAACGCCTTTTCTATATTATGGTGGTCAACCCCTGATGTTCCCCACATTGCAGTTACCCTCACTATGTCGTGGTATCCATTCCCAGTGCATCCCTGCACCATAGTTGCAAACCTACACCATAGAATTTGCTGATAGAGATCCTATGTTGTATCCACTCTCCTTGCATCATGGTTCTCTTCCTCCACCGACATGTGCTATGGTGTTCAACAGGTGTTGTGGTGTGATTTCTATCACACCTCCATGCCACAACCTCCTGTATACACTGTGAAGACCCCTCGGTTTCTAGAGATCTCTCATCTTCCCTTATTTGACAAAGTTTAGGTTTAACTTTTGACAATGAGTGACTTCAAGTAAAAATTTGTTCTACCCCCTTTTTACTTTTGTCCCTCCGTATTACTCTATAACCTTGGACATGTTGGTTTTTGGACCGGTTATAGGAGTCATTTTTAGATGATTATGTTCCAATTGGCATAAACATGGTTCGAGTGATGACTACTTTAATGGAACTTAACATGGACATCAACAAATTGTGATAGGAAGTTCCTTACCTCTTTGGATCTAGTTTATAATGTTTCCATACTTTGATTTATGTGTTAGCTTATTTGATACCATTCTTGATTGTGATCACATGTGGGTGTGTGTTTAGTCCCAGAGTCTCGTTAAGATATTTGATTCTATGAGTTACCTTTTTATATCTTATTACTATGTTGATTGTGACTGCATGATGTTTTTCGTACTGCTATATACTCATGATGATATTATATGCTTGCATGTTTGCTCACTCTATATGTGTGTTACCATGCCTTGGTGGTTGTGAGTGGTACTTGAGTCAAGTGGTCTGTCGTTACATATTTATCCGTTAGAGGGGGAGTGCACTGATTTGTGACTATGGAGATGAGGGAACAAAGCATAGGTTTAAGGTATGAGGTATCCATGGTGTCGTGTTGAGGATTCACTTCAGGTAACCTTTATTTTCCAAGTGCTATTAACTATGAGACATACTGATCTATTTGAGCACCAGATATTCTCGACTAGAGGATTCCACGTGACATGGTCCTCTTGATAGATATATAATTTCAGGTTGCATGTTCATACAACATTTTGTGGATGCCGTACATGGGATGGTTTGGGTACTACTGACTTATTCCATTATCTTATAGCATGGAGATGAAGAAGGTATGGTCGAGGGTTCTTAGCGACTTGGTTAATGCATGATCACTCAGTTTTTGATTGTATGTTTATTCCCATTACACATTTATAATTATTATGGTATGGATTTTTTATATCTGATCACATTAGGTTGAGGATATAGTGTAACGCCCCGACCCCAGTAACCCAGAGTCGGTGCCTTATTGCGTAACATTGGCATGATCACAAAGATCAAGTCTCGAAAGTCCAATTAGTTTAGTAGCCTTGAAACAATAGATACATTCATAAGTTTTACATTACATCATAAAGTAATACAAAACTATAACAACATCTTGTTTCATATCCCCTCATATTATCCCTTCAAGTCATTCATAAAATACTTCTTCACATCCTGGAAAAAATTAAAACATTGAAAGGGGTGAGCTCAGATGCTCAGTAAGGATAAAAATATAGCGGAAGCTTTCATAAATAAACATAAAAATTTAAGGCAATGTATAACTAAACAAAATCCTTTTAAACATGAACTTCAGCATAATATGGCAAAAGTAAAATGAAATAACGCCATTTAATTATTCACATGGTTATTCTACTGGTCGAATAATCACATGCAATATCAATAACCACTTTCATAATGATGGAATGCATAATGCCATACTATCATAACCACGTAGCCAAGGACTCGTGCCAAGACTACAAATAATATTTTGTCAAGGCCTCATGCCAAGACACTAGTTTGTCTAATGAGACCTGCCGATGCATCGAGGAGCTATAGTGGGCTCCACCCGTCACTTATTAAGTCCAATGCATTCCTCATATGAACAGGTTTAAACACATCATAAACCATAACATAATCGTATCACATAAAACATGCAAAAAAGAAACATAAAATTTCCACATTTCAATCACAAGATATCAATACAACACATTGATATAATAAAAACATTATCAAAACCATTTTCAATACCAAAATAAAAGAAAATTAAAACTTGGTATTTATTTTTCATTTAATCAAAACTTTTGGCTTGTAGGGGAAGCCAAAACCCAAATAATGGTCACGGCGGCAGAGAAGTCGTTTTCGCCACATACGTACGACAATAAAAACATTCCTTTTTGTCATTTAGTAAAACACTTTGTATAAAAAGATTCCTTTTGAATAAATGTAAAAGTCAAAGGGGTTTATACACCGTATAAAAGAAAGTCTTGTATTAAATCAAAATATGCCTCAATGAAAGAAGATTGAGACTAAGTCCCTTAAAAAGATAATTTTTTTAAATAAAATAGATCTATTATGTGTATTCACTATAAGTACAGATAAAGAAAGTACAAATACAAGATAGGACATAATAATATCATGACATAATTTAAATGTAGGAGATTAACCCGAAGAACGGAAATTGGGTTAAGAAGTTCCCTTAAAAAGATCATTTTTAAATAAAATATATATATTATGTGTATTCACTATATTTACACATAAATAAAGTATAAATACAAGATATTACATAATAATAATATCATGACATAATTTGAAAGTAGGAGATTAACTCAAAGAATGGAAATCGGGTTAAGAAGTTCCCTTACCTCGTGTCCGTCTTGACTTGACCGTTCTTTAACCTCCTGAATAATAAACTAGAGTTAATGTCTACTTGCTTAAGAACCCTTTTCAAGTTAATTATACCTTTTATATCACTTATTACAATGTTACAAAAATTATGTAGTCATCTAAGTTAATAACGGTCGTTTTGTCGATCTTTGGTACTTGAGTCAACAATAAACTTCTTATAATTACAAGTTGTTTATGTGGTAGAATATCCATTATCTCCAGAATTATATCCATTATTTAGATATCATATATATCATATATATCCAATATATACATTCATTAATAATATTACGTAACATTTAGAGGTAAGAAATGAAATGCACCGTTCATGGAGATGTTAAGCCGTACGTACGCATGAATGCTACTTTCTATTTCATATTTAATGGAATAAAGTTATAATTATATAAAGGTATAATATAATTCCAGTATAATATAATGTATAATACCATTTAATCCATCCTTTATACATCCCACATATGGCATTAATGATTCAAATCACTTTGAGGGGGAGGTAGTCCGCACTTCCTAAAATGAAATTATCGCGTTTACCCATAATGGAAATTGTAAAGGTATTCCATAAATGAAAAATAAAGAATAATAAGGAAAACAAAAACATAATATATATCATATATAAAAATAGTGTCATCATAATTTCCGCCATGAGAGGTGTTAAAAGAAGATTGAACAATCATCGTTTCGTGAGGCAGAAATTTTCCAACCACAGAAACAATATGTTCTTTAACCATTAGATGAAGGTGTGTGTAAGTGTAAATAAAATAATTCTCATAACAAAAACCTAGTATATTGAAGATACTGGTTTTGTTACCAAATAAAGGAATAAAAAGAGTTTAAGGGGTTGGAGAAGCAAAATAAAACAAAATAACATAAGAGAAGACATTACCTTAAAATCGGGAAACTCTTTTTTGATTTGAGCCAAAGGCTTACTTGGGAAGAATTATGCCCAAAGTGAGTCTTCTAGGAGTAATATAGGGAAGTTGAGAGAGTATTTGGGCAGATGTTGGCCAATACAAAAGTCTTTGAAGGTGTGAATAAGGTGGTAGTGGTGGGGGCCTTTTATAAGAGGAGAGGAGGGGCACTCTTGGAAAGTAATTAAATTTTACTTTATTATATAATGAGTTTCAGATTTTAAAGGTCCCACGCTTATATATTTCGAGGATAAGGTGATAAGGGTTCTAAATGTACTCATCCAATAGGCTTTGGACAAGTGTAATTCTTAGATTTTACATTATACTTCCATTTTATTAAAATCATTAATTAATGAGGTAATCACTTCATCATCATGGTGTCATTAAAAATTTAATTTATTTAATGTCTAAAAATTATAAAAAAATTACCATGATGTAGGAAATATTTTTATCTTTATAATGAATATTTATAGTAAAAAATATTACTTGTATAACCCCAGTTAATGTTTTTTATTAAAACGACTCATGTTTGTGACATTTTTATTTTAACATTAAATAAAAAGTTTTTAATGTCATTTTCCTACCGAAGTGGCTCCATGGGGTCCCCAAGTTGACCCATGGATTGTCTTGGTCGGAAATGACTCATAAAATAGGGGTATGACAAGTGTAAGGGTATTTTCATATTTTTATAATACCATTTTTACCTTAAATTTCACTAATTACCTTTAATCGCGATTAATTAAACTTAAAAGTTACTATTCACCAAAAATTATTTTAATCCCATTGAACCAAATTTTAATTTCTAATGAAAACCATGTATGTAGGATTTTTGAAAATCAAAACACAGAAGTGGTAATTTTTCATTTAAATGAAAAATCAGTTTTTTAACTACCACTCAGTGGTTTCACTATTCATCAAAAATTGAAGTTTTTCAGAACAATGCCAAAATTTCACCCTATGATATAATTGATATTACGAATTCAAAAATGATTTCTATTTTACAAAATTCTAAACATATAAGTTGCATGAATTAATTTTATAATTAATTCCCGTTGTCACAACAAATAGCGTGTTTTTGAGAAATAATATATATCAAAAGATTGACAATTGTTTATGTCCAATTTCAAAGTGAAATTAATTATAATGACCACCATTGGATAAAATGGTAAAAATATATTCTAATTATACTTTAAAACCACTCAATAATATAATTTATCACTATAATTATTTTGATTAAAAAAGTTGTTTTTAAGTATTTTTCACTATTCATAAAAAAATTGGAAGTTCTCAGAAAAATACCAAATTTTCAACATAGGCTAATTTAGATATTCCGAATAAAAAAATGAAGTTCATTTTGAAATATAAAATTTATATAATTTCAAAAAGTAGGTATTACTATTCATAACGGCTACTTTGATTGGTTGTGGTGTGTGTTAGAACTCGAAGTTGCGTACAACACACGCTACTATATTATTCAAAGAGAAGTGTAGTGTGGAAGCTTGGGGTGTTACATTATCCCATCCTTCAATAAATTTCATCCTCGAAATTTGAAATTTTTCTTTGAAAATAAAAGGTTTAAAATAGAAAATATTTTTGTGGAAAACCCACATCGAAAATAAGGTTAATAAAATTTAGCCTTAATAAGAGGTAAAGGGAAATGAAAAAGTCACCACCAAATTATGATCTTGATAAGGAGACATTGGTGGAAATTTGAAACATATAATTGGAGGAAAAACGTAAATATTTGTAGGGAGTGATTGAGGTCATAAATCACAAACAAATGTAAAATTGAGGGCCTCAAAGCCTTCAATCTATGGTGATTTAAAATATCATCAGTTCAACAAAACATAAGGTATTAGGATAACATTTTTTTTAATATCTCTTTCCTAAAGTTTAAGAATTAATTTATTCATAGAATAAGAGAGAAGTATATATATATATATATACTTGACAAGTATAGTTTCAACCTTCAACTAATTTCTACCACAAACTCATCTTTCACTCAAAAAGATAATAGAACTCAAAAATATTATATTTATCCTAATCGTACAAGGTCCCAAATATTAACACATACCATAAAGAAAAATATTTTGTAATAACCAGGAACTTCCTGTAGGCTAGTGGTATTTAATAAAGGCCTGTCGCACTATGGTTGTTGTTTCGATTCCTGTAGCTTTGTCCGACGCGGCGGGTTATCCCCCGACCTACAGGTTGTCCTTTTCCTAAAACTATAGTATAATAATATTACAAAAATAATCTTCATAAATTTTTTAACCTTAAAAAATACTACCCAATGTTCAACTTAATCCATTCCAACCTTTATAGTTATCCAAAATACCTCTGTCCAGACTTTTTCTAAAAGGTCTCTAAATTCCAAAATTAATTGTATCATCAGACTCCCCATACAAAGTAAAGTTTCTATTATTGTCACATACAAAAATATGATTACCTTCATCATATTAAAACCTTAATGAAAACAACAAGTACTGCAATAAAATACTTATATATATCACATTATTCTTATAACCATAATATAATCCTTGAGTCCAAAAGCACCAATACATTAATTATTCAACTTCAACAGTAGTAACCGCATAAGATTGTCCTTGATCCCTTGTCCTTTTCTGAGGTAAGTTTCCCTGATGCTTAGGACATTCGTTTGCATAATTCCCCATTTTTCTACAATTGTAGCATTAACCATTGATAGCCTCTTTCTTTCCCTTGCAATCACGCACCTGGTGACCTTTTCCTCCAAATTTATAACAAACTCCCATTCCTTTTAGGCAAGTAACATGGTGATTCTTCCCACAATTATCACATAATGGAATATCCTTCTTTCCCTTTTTCCCTTTATCTGTCTCTTGTTCCACTGTTCTCTTCTTCTCTTTCTTTACTTTATTGTCCTAAGATTTAGATAATTCCTTTTCTGTCTTGATAGCACATGAGACTATATCTTCGTATGTTGAGAAATATTGTGATACTAATGCTCTACAGAGAAATGGTTTTAACCCATCAAAGAAACGATCAATCTTACTTCTTGGGTTATATATATAATCTGCAGCATACCTCACTAACCTTGTAAAGTTGGCCTCATACTTTACGACATTCTCATCCTCCTTTTGTCTCAGACTCAGAAATTGCCTTTCCATATTTGCTCGATGGTCACGGGGAAAGTATTTTTCTAAGAAAAGATCTTTGAACTCTCTCCATTCCATATTTGATACTTCTTCATCTCCCTTTGTATTTTGAATCAATGACCACCACTGATCGACATCTCCAGTGAGGCGGTAAACTGCCATGATAACCTTCTCCCTTTCGTTACTCCCCAAGACGTGGAATATTTTCTCTAAGGAGTTTATCCATTGCTTAGCTACTAATGGATTTGTACCCCCATTAAATGTTGGTGGTTGTTGCCTTATGAAGCGGTCTAACATTGATCCTCCACGTTGCGGATCAAGGTGCTCCATATGAGTAAGGTTATTATTCATAACCCAAGTGAGTTGTCCCAGTATGGTAATAATTTGATCAGCAACAGTTGTATCTCCAGCTCCACAATAATTATCTTGAGAAGGAGGGAAATCTCTACACGGAGTGCGTGCATTGATAAGGTTTCCATTCCTCCCACTAGGTTCCATTTCTAAACAATGGCATAAACTAGATTAGTTTATGAATTAAAATACATAATTCCACACTTGTAAAACACTTAAAATAAATTGAACTATTTATGGATATAATCCACAATCATAAAAATGTTTTCTTTGAGGAAGTATATACTCATAAACCCTTCATAATGGTTGGTAAAGAAAATGAGAATTATCCTAAGCGTATCCCCTAGGAGTGTCGTAACCAAGAGTGCAACAATGCCCGTTGTCGTGCACCAGTTCCTGTTCGAGTCTAGCTCAAAGCGGTGTTTTTGGGTTTTAACCCTAGGTACATCTGTGCCAGAGCCGCCTCTACCTGCTTGTATCCAGACAGGGATGTATTGCTTGAAAAACTCACAAAATCTCTATAATACCAAAATTCTCGGAAGTTCTTCTATACTAATCCTCAAAGTCTATCTTACGGCTATGTGCTCTAATCAGAGTTTTTCTAAATCTAGCTTCCAAGGTTAGTACTAAACTGCCTCTGATACCAACTGTAACGCCCCGACCCCAGTTACCCAGATTCGGTGCATTATTGCGTAACTTTGGCATGATAACAAAGATCATGTCTCGAAAGAACGATTAGTTTAGTAGCCTTGAAATACTGGATACATTCATAAGTTTTACATTACATCATAAAGTAATACAAAACTACAATAACATCTTGTTTCATATCCCCTCATATTATCCCTTCAAGTCATTAGTAAAATACTTCTTCACATCCTAGAAAAAATTAAAACATTGAAAGGGGTGAGCTCAGATGCTCAGTAAGGATAACAATATAGCGGAAGATTTCATAAATAAACATAAACATTTAAGGCAATGTATAACTAAAAAAAATCCTTTTAAACATGAAATTCAGCATAATATGGAAAAAGAAAAATGAAATAATGCCATTTACTTATTCACATGGTTATTCTACTGGTCGAATAATCACATGCAATATCAATAACCACTTTCATAATGATGGAATGCATAATGCCAGACTATCATAACCACGTAGCCAAGGCCTCGTGCCAAGACTACAAATGAGATTTTGTCAAGGACTCGTGCCAAGACACTAGTTTGTCTCATGAGACCTTCCGATGCATCGAGGAGCTATAGCGGGCTCCACCCGTCACTTATTAAGTCCAATGCATTCCCCATATGAACAGGTTTAAACACATCATAAACCATATCATAATCGTATCACATAAAACATGCATAAAGGAAACATAACATTTCCACATTTCAATCACAAGATATCAATACAACACATTGATATAATAAAAACATTATCAAAACCATTTTCAATACCAAAATAAAAGAAAATTAAAACTTGGTATTTATTTTTGATTTAATAAAAACTTTTGGCTTGTAGGGGAAGCTGAAACCCAAATAATGGTCACGGCGGAAAAGAAGTCGTTGTCGCCGCATACATACGACAAGAAAAACATTCCTTTTTTTTCTTTTAGTAAAACACTTTGTATAAAAATAATCCTTTTGAATAAACATAAAAGTCAAAGGGGTTTATACACCGTATAAAATAAAGTCTTGTATTAAAACAAAATATGCTTCAATGAAAGAAGATTGAGACGAAGTCCCTTACAAAGATAATTTTTTAAATAAAATATATCTATTATGTGTATTCACTATAAGTACACATAAAGAATGTACAAATACAATATAGGACATAATAATATCATGACATAATTTGAATTTAGGAGACTAACCCGAAGAACAGAAATTGGGTTAAGAAGTTCCCTTAGAAAGATCATTTTTAAATAAAATATATATATTATGTGTATTCACTATATGTACACATAAAGAAAGTATAAATACAAGATAGTACATAATAATATCATGACGTAATTTTAAAGTAGGATATTAACCCAAAGAATGGAAATTGGGTTAAGAAGTTCCCTTACCTCGTGTCCGTCTTGACTCGACCATTCTTTAACCTCCTGAATAATAGACTAGAGTTAATGTTTACTTGCTTAAGAACCTTTTTCAAGTTCATTATCCCTTTTATATCACTTATTACAATGTTACGAAAATTATGTAGTCATCTAAGTTAATAACGGTCGTTTTGTCGATCTTTGGTACTTGAGTCAAGAATAAACTTCTTATAATTACAAGTTGTTTATGTGGTAGAATATCCATTATCTACAGAATTATATCCATGATGTAGATATAATATATATAATATATATCCAATATATACATTCATTAATAATATTACGTAACATTTAGAGGTAAGAAATGAAATGCACCATTCATGGAGACGGTATGCCGTACGTACGCATGGACGCTACTTTCATTTCTATTTCATATTTAATGGAATTAATTTATAATTATATAAAGGTATAATATAATTCCAGTATAATATAATGTATAATACCATTTAATCCATCCTTTATACATCCCACATATGGCATTAACGATTCAAATCACTTTGAGGGGGCGGTAGTCCGCACTTCCTGAAATGAAATTATCGTGCTTACCCATAATGGAAATCATAAAGGTATGCGATAAATGAAAAATACAGAATCATAAGGAAAACAAAAACATAATATATATCATATATAAAAATAGTTTCATCATAATGTCCACCATGAGATGTGTTAAAATAAGATTGAACAATCATCATTTCGTGAGACAGAAATTTGCCAACCACAAAAACAGTATGTTCTTTAACCATTAGATGAAGGTGTGTGTAAGTGTAAATCAAATCCTTATCATAAAAACATTCTAGTATATTTAATATACTTTTTTTGTTACAAAAGAAAGGAATAAAAATATTTTAAGGGGTTGGAGAAGCAAAATAAAACAAAATAACATAAGAGAAGACATTACCTTAAAATCGGGAAACTCTTTTTTGATTTGAGCCAAAGGCTTCCTTGGGAAGAATTATGCCCAAATCGAGGCTTCTATGAGTAATAGAGGGAAGTTGAGAGAGTATTTGGGCAGATTTTGGCCGAGCCAAAAGGCTTTGAAGGTGTGAATAAGGTGGTAGTGGTGGGGGCCTTTTATAAGAGGAGAGGAGAGGCACTCTTGGAAAGTAATGAAATGTTACTTTATTATATGATGATTTTTGGATTTTAAAGGTCACACACTTATATATTTCGAGGATAAGGTGATAATGGTTCAAAATATACTCATAAAATAGGCTTTAGACAAGTGTAACTCTTAGATTTTACATTATCCTT
Organism: Viscum album; assembly: GCA_963277665.1. Classification (NCBI taxonomy): domain Eukaryota; kingdom Viridiplantae; phylum Streptophyta; class Magnoliopsida; order Santalales; family Viscaceae; genus Viscum; species Viscum album. The sequence continues at coordinate 1,107,424,815 of OY728126.1, forward strand.
CCATTTTATTAAAATCGTTAATTAATGAGGTAATCGCTGCATCATCATGGTGTCATTAAAAATTTAATTTATTTAATGTATAAAAATTATAAAAAAATTACCGTGATTTAGAAAATCGTTTTAGATTTCTAATGAATATTTATATTAAAAAATATTACTTGTATAACCCCATTTAAAAATTGTTTTATTAAAACAACTCATGTTTGTGACATTTTTATTTTAACATTAAATAAAAAGTTTTTAATGTCATTTTCCTACCATAGTGGCTCCTTGGGGTCCCCAAGTTGACTCATGGATTGTATTGGTCGGCCATGACTCATCAAATAGGGGTAGGACAAGTGTAAGGGTATTTTCATGTTTTTATAATACCATTTTACCTTAAATTTTACTAATTACCTTTAATCGCGATTAATTAAACTTAAAAATTACTATTCACCAAAAATTATTTTAATCCCATTGAACCAAATTTTACTTCCTAATAACAACCATGTATGTCGGATTTTTGAAAATCAAAACACAGAAGTGGTAATGTTTTATTTAAACGAAAAATCAGTTTTTTAACTACCACTTAGTGGTTTCACTATTCATCAAAAATTGAAGTTTTTCAGAACAATGCCAAAATTTCACCCTAAGATATAATTGATATTCCAAATTCAAAAATGATGTCTATTTTACAAAATTTCAAACATATAAGTTGCATTAATTAATTTTATAATTAATTCCCGCTGTCACAATAAATAACGTGTTTTTAAGAAAGAATATATATCAAAAGAATGACAATTGTTTATGTCCAATTTCAAAGTGAAATTAATTCTAATGACCACCATTGGATAAAATGGTAAAAATATATTCTAATTATACTTTAAAACCACTCAATAATATAATTTATCACTATAATTATTTTGATTAAAAAAGTTGTTTTTAAGTATTTTTCACTATTCATAAAAAAATTGGAAGTTCTCAGAAAAATACCAAATATTCAACATAAGATAATTTAAATATTCCGAATACAAAAATTAAGTCCATTTTGAAATATAAAATTTATATAATTTCAAAAAGTAGGTATTACTATTCATAACGGCTACTTTGATTGGTTGTGGTGTGTGTTAGAACTCGAAGTTGCGTACAACACACGCTACTGTTTTATTCAAAGAGAAGTGTAGCGTGGAAGCTTGGGGTGTTACATTCTCCCCTCCTTCAATAAATTTCATCCTCGCAATTTGAAATTTTTCATTGAAAATAAAAGGTTGAAAAAAGAAAATACCTTTGTGGAAAACCCACATAAAAAATAAGGTTAATAAAATTTAGCCTTAATAAGAGGTAAAGGGAAATGAAAAAGTCACCACCAAATTATGATCTCGATAAGGAGAACATTGGTGGCAATTAGAGACATATAATTGGAGGAAAAACGTAAATATTTTTAGGGAGTGATTGAGGTCATCAATCACAAACAAGTGTAAAATTGAGGGCCTCAAAGCCTTCAATCTATGGTGATTTAAAATATCATTAGTTCAACAAAACATAAGGTATTAGGATAACACTTTTTTTTTAATATCTCTTTCCTAAAGTTTAAGAGTTAATTTATTCATAGAATAAGAGAGAGGTATATATATATATACTTGACAAGTAGAGTTTCAACCTTTAACTAATTTCTACCACAAACTCATCTGTCACTCAAAAAGATAAAAGAACTCAAAAATATTATATTTATCCTAATCGTACAAGGTTACAAATATTAACACATACCATGAAGAAAAATATTTTGTAATAACCAGAAACTTCCTGTAGGCTAGTGGTATTTAATAAAGGCCTGTCGCACTATGGTTGTGGTTTCGATTCCTGCATCTTTGTCCGACGCGTCGGGTTATCCCCCGACCTACTTATTGTCCTTTTACTAAAACTATAGTATTATAATATTCCAAAAATAATCTTCATAAATTTTTAACCTTAAAAAATACTACCCAATGTTCAACTTAATCCATTCCCACCTTTATAGTTATCCAAAATACCTCTATCCAGACTTTTTCTAAAAGGTCTCTAAATTCCAAAATTAATTGTATCTCCAGACTCCCCATACAAAGTAAAGTTTCTCTTATTGTCACATACAAAAATATGATTACCTTCATCATATTAAAACCTTAATGAAAATAACAAGTACTGTAATACAATCCTTATATATATCACATTATTCTTATAACCAGAATATAATCCTTGAGTCCAAAAGCACAAATACATTAATTATTCCACTTCAACTATAGTAACAACATAAGATTGTCCTTGATCCCTTGGCCTTTTCTGAGGTAAGTTTCCCTGATGCTTAGGACATTCATTTTCATAATTACTCATTTCTCTACAATTGTAGCATTCACCATTGATAGCCTCTTTCTTTCCCTTGCAATCACGCGCCTGGTGAAATTTTCCTCCACATTTATAACAAACTCCCATTCCTTTTAGGCAAGTACCAGAGTGATTCTTCCCACAACTATCACATAATAGAATATCCTTCTTTCCCTTTTTCCCTTTATCTATCTCTTGTTCCACCGTTCTCTTCTTCTCTTTCTTTACTTTATTATCATAAGATTTAGAGAATTCCTTTTCTGTCTTGATAGCACACGAGACTATATCTTCGTATGTTGAGAAAGATTGTGATACTAATGCTCTACGGAGAAATGGTTTTAACCCATCAAAGAAACGATAAATCTTACTTCTTGGGTTACGTATATAATCTACAACATACCTCGATAACCTTGTAATGTTGGCCTCATAATTTGTGACATTCTCATCCTCATTTTGTCTCAGACTCAGAAATTACCTTTCCATATCTGCTTGATGGTCATGAGGAAAGTATTTTTCTAAGAAAAGATCTTTGAACACTCTCCATTCCATACTTGATACTTCTTCATCTTACTTTGTATTTTGAATCAATGACCACCAGTGATCGACATCTCCAGTGATGCGGTAAACTGCCATGATAACCTTCTCCTTTTCGCTACTCCCCAAGGCATGGAATATTTTCTCTAAGGAGTTTATCCATTGCTCAGATACTAATAGATTTGTACCCCCATTAAATGTTGGTGGTTTTTGCCTCATGAAGCGGTCTAACATTGATCCTCCACGTTGCGGATCAGGGTGCTCCATACGAGTAAGGTTATTATTCATAACCTGAGTGAGTTGTCCCAGTATGGTAATAAGTTGATCAGCACCAGCTGTATCTCTAGCTCCACAATAATTATCTTGAGTAGGAGGGAAATCCCTACACAGAGTGCGTGCATTGATACAGTTTCCATTCTTCCCACTAGGCGCCATGTCTAAACAATGGCATAAACTAGATTAGTTTATGAATTAAAATACATAATTTCATACTTGTAAAACACTTAACATAAATTGAACTATTTATGGATATAATCCATAATCATAAAAATGTTTTCTTTGAGGAAGTATATACTCATAAACCCTTTATAATGGTTGGTAAATAAAATGAGAATTATCCTAAGCGTATCCCTCGGGAGTGTCGTAACCAAGAGTGCAGCAAGGCCCGTTGTCGTGCACCAGTTCCCGTTCGAGTCTATCTCAAATCGGTGTTTTTGGGTTTTACCCCTAGGTACATCTGTGCCAGATCCGCCTCTACCTGATCGTATCCAGACAGGGATGTATTTCTCGGAAAACTCACAAAATCTCTATAATACCAAAATTCTAGGAAGTTATTCTATACTAATCCTCAAAGTCTATCTTATGGATATGTGCTCTTATCAGAGTTTTTCTAAATCTAGCTTCCAAGGTTAGTACTAAACTGCCTCTGATACAAACTGTAACGCCCCGACCCGAGTTACCCAGAGTCGGTGCATTATTGCGTAACATTGACATGATCACAAAGATCAAGTCTCGAAAGACCGATTAGTTTAGCAGCCTTGAAACACTAGATACATTCATAAGTTTTACATTACATCATAAAGTAATACAAAACTACAAAAACATCTTGTTTCATATCCCCTTATATTATCCCTTCAAGTCATTCATAAAATACTTCTTCACATCCTGGAAAAAATTAAAACATTGAAAGGGGTGAGCTCAGATGCTCTGTAAGGATAACAATATAGCAGAATCTTTCATAAATAAACATAAAAATTTAAGGCAACGTATAACTAAACAAAATCCTTTTAAACAGGAACTTCAGCATAATATGGAAAAAGTAAAATGAAATAATGCCATTTACTTATTCACATGGTTATCCTATTGGTCGAATAATCACATGGAATATAAATAACCACTTTCATAATGATGGAATGCATAATGCTAGACTATCATAACCACGTAGCCAAGACTACATGGCTATAAGATTACAAATAAGATTTTGTCAATGCCTTGTGCAAAGACACTAGTTTGTCTCATGAGACCTGCCGATGCATCGAGGAGCTATAGCGGGCTCCACCCGTCACTTATTAAGTCCAATGCATTCCTCATATGAACAGGTTTAAACACATCATCAACTATAACATAATCATATCACATAAAACATAAATAAAGGAAACATAAAATTTCCACATTTCAATCACAATATATCAATACAACACATTCATATAATAAAAACATTATCAAAACCATTTTCAATACCAAAATAAAAGAAAATTAAAACTTGGTATTTATTTTTCATTTAATAAAAACTTTTGGCTTTAGGGGAATCCAAAACCCAAAATATGGTCACGGCGGTGGAGAATTAATTGTCTCTGCATATGTACGACAAGAAAAACATTCCTTCTTTTCGTTTAGTAAAACACTTTTTATAAAAATATTTCTTTTGAATAAACATAAAAGTCAAAGGTGTTTATAAGCCATATAAAAGAAAGTCTTGTATTAAAACAAAATATGCCTCAATGATAGAAGATTGAGATGAAGTACCTTACAAAGATAATTTTTTAAATAAAATAGATCTATTATGTGTATTCACTATAAGTACACATAAATAATTTACAAATACAAGATATGACATAATAATATCATGACATAATTTGAATGTAGGAGATTAACCCAAAGAACAGAAATTGGGTTAAGAAGTTCCATTACAAAGATCATTTTTAAATAAAATATATATATTATGTGTATTCACTATATTTACACATAAAGAAATTATAAATACAAGATATGACATAATAATATCATGTCATAATTTGAAAGTAGGAGATTTACCCAAAGAATGGAAATTGGGTTAAGAAGTTCCCTTACCTCGTGTTCGTCTTGACTCGACTGTTATTTAACCTTATGAATAATAAACTAGAGTTAATGTATACTTTCTTAAGAACCTTTTTCAAGTTCATTATCCCTTTTATATCACTTATTACAATGTTACGAAAATTATGTAGTCATCCAAGTTAATAACGGTCGTTTTGTCGATCTTTGGTACTTGAGTCAATAATAAACTTCTTATAATTACAAGTTGTTTATGTGGTAGAATATCCATTATCTCCAGAATTAAATCCATGATGTAGATATCATATATTTCATATATATCCAATATATACATTCATTCATAATATTACGTAACATTTAGAGGTAAGAAATGAAATGCACCGTTCATGGAGACGGTAAGCCGTACGTACGCCTGAACGCTACCTTCATTTCTATTTAATATTTAATGGAATGAAGTTATAATTATATAAAGGAATAATATAATTCCAGTATAATATAATGTATAATACCATTTACTCCATCCTTTATACATCCCACATATGGCATTAACGATTCAAATCACTTTGAGGGGGCGGTAGTCCACACTTCCTAAAATGAAATTATCGCATTTACCCAAAATGGAAATCGTAAAGGTATACCATAAATGAAAAATACAGAATCATAAGGAAAACAAAAACATAATATATATCATATATAAAAATAGTGTCATCATAATGGCCACCATGAGAGGTGTTAAAAGTAGATTGAACAATCATTGTTTCGTGAGGCAGAAATTTTCCAACCACAGAAACAGTATGTTCTTTAAACATTAGAAGAAGGTGTGTGTAAGTGTAAATAAAATACTTATCATAACAATATCCTAGTATATTTAAGATACTGGTTTTGTTATAAAATAAAGGAATAAAAAGAGTTTAAGGGGTTGAAGAAGCAAAATAAAACAAAATAACATAAGAGAAGACATTACCTTAAAATTGGGAAACTCTTTTTTGATTTGAGCCAAAGGCTTCCTTGAGAAGAATTATGCCCAAAGTGAGGCTTCTAGGAGAAAGAGAGGGAAGTTAAGAGAGTATTTGGGAAGAGTTTGGCTGAGCCAAAAGGCTTTTAAGGTGTGAATAAGGTGGTAGTGGTGGGGGCCTTTTATAAGAGGAGAGGAGGGGCACTCTTGGAATGTAATGAAATGTTACTTTATTATATAATGAGTTTCGGATTTTAAAGGTCCCACACTTATATATTTCGAGACTAAGGTGATAAGGGTTATAAATCTACTTATCCAATAGGATTTGGACAAGTGTAATTCTTAGATTTTACATTATCCTTCCATTTTATTAAAATCGTTAATTAATGAGGTAATCGCTGCATCATCCTGGTGTCATTAACAATTTAATTTATTTAATGTCTAAAAATTATAAAAAAATTACCATGATTTAGGAAATATTTTTAGATTTCTAATTAATATTTATAGTAAAAAATATTACTTGTATAACCCCATTTAAAAATTGTTTTAGTAAAACAACTCATGTTTGTGACATTTTTATTTTAACATTAAATAAAAATCTTTTAATGTCATTTTCCTACCAAAGTGGATCCATGGGGTCCCAAAGTTGAGACATGGATTTTCGTGGTCGTTAATGACTCATACAATATGGGTAGGACAAGTGTAATGGTATTTTAATATTTTTATAATACCATTTTTACCTTAAATTTCACTAATTACCTTTAATAGCGATTAATTAAACTTAAAAATTACTATTCACCAAAAATTATTTTAATCCAATTGAACCAAATTTTACTTTCTAATTACAACCATGTATGTAGGATTTTTGAAAATCAAAACACAGAAGTGGTAATGTTTCATTTAAACGAAAAATCAGTTTTTTAACTACCACTTAGTGGTTTCACTATTCATCAAAAATTGAAAGGTTTTCAGAACAATGCCAAAATTTCACCCTAAGATATAATTGATATTCCGAATTCAAAAATGATTTCTATTTTACAAAATTCCAAACATATAAGTTGCATTAATTAATTTTATAATTAATTCCCGCTGTCACAATAAATAGCTTGTTTTTAAGAAACAATATATATCAAAAGATTGACAATTGTTTATGTCCAATTTCAAAGTGAAATTAATTCTAATGACCACCATTGGATAAAATGGTAAAAATATATTCTAATTATACTTTAAAACAACTCAATAATATAATTTATCACTATAATTATTTTGATTAAAAAAAGTTGTTTTTAAGTATTTTTCATTATTCATAAAAAATTGGAAGTTCTCAAAAAAATACCAAAAATTCAACATAGGCTAATTTCGATATTCCGAATACAAAAATGAAGTCCATTTTGAAATATAAAATTTATATAATTTCAAAAAGTAGGTATTACTATTCATAATGGCTACTTTGATTGGTTGTTGTGTGTGTTAGAACTCGAAGTTGCGTACAACACACGCTACTATATTATTCAAAGAGAAGTGTGGTGTGGAAGCTTGGGGTGTTACATATGTTGGTGGTTTCCTACTGAGTCTTATACTCACACCCTACTCAGGTATTTTAGAATTTTTATAGATTTCATGAGGGATATGAATAAGGGGAAGGGTTCTATGGTGGACAACTAAACAGAGGAGGATAGAGCTGGCAGTAGACTAGGATGGACTCTGGTGTACCCCACATTTCTTTTGTTTATTATCTTCTTTTATTACTCTGGACAATATTTCCACAATGGGGGATATTTTTATTATATTCCATGTATACCATTTATTTGGATCCACATTATTATTCTAATGTTTTATTATTATTATTATTATTATTATTGAACCTATGACATGATATATAGGGTATAGTCTCCCCATTTATGGACTTAGACCCTCACTTCTAGTTGACATCCTCTTGTGTATGGGGTGGTGTGCAAGAGGTTACATAGATCTTTGGCTCGGACTCGGTGGTTCAGGTTGGGGATTTACAATTAGATCTTTGGAAAATTTATAGGTTTCCTAATCTTGATTTATTTGAAAATGATAGATCCTAAATCTTGATGAAACCAAAAGGATCATATTCAATGAAAAAGAAATTAAATTATTATTCTATAAATTGATTACAAATTTGAGGTTGATGGATGGATGTAATTTTAATTTAGCATGTCATATCGGAAATGGTTATATCACAGGGTTAAAAAGTCATGATTTTCATAAAATAATGGAAATATTGTTTCCTATTGGCCTTAAAGGATTTATTCTACAATTAGTTTGAGATGTTTTGACTATAATATCACATTTTCTCAATGATATTTGTACTATAACATCAAACTATGAGTTATTGTCTAAAAGTTATTTCTATAAGATTATGTAAATTGGAAAAATTATTTCCATTGGTATTCTTTAATTCAATTGAACAATTAATAATATATTTTCCATATGAAGAAAAAATTACAGGGATTATGTAATTTCAATGTATATACCCATTTAATATATTTATACATAAATGGAAGAAAAATAAATGTAATAAAGAATGAGTTGAATGATCAATTAAATTTTTTTATTTTTATGAGGAAATTTTAAATTTTTAAATCACATTACTTTTAATATGAATATTATTTAAAACATAATAAAATGGATTTTAAGGAGGAAAACATAGATAGATAATCATGAAATTGATTATCTGTATTCAATCACTAGGGACTTGGTTTTAGTGGTGAGCATTAATGTTGGATTTTTGAAGAGGAACAATTAATATCTCATGCATATGTTCCACTAAATTATGAAGAAATTACATGATTCATATAGTGAGTTCTAATATTAATTATATTTTCCCCTTTCCATTTTTGATAATAAATTTTTAGTACTTATCTTATATATTATACAATGATTACATTAGAAAAAAAATATTCTATACATCATCCCTGACATTGTTGAAGAAAAAATGTGACATAATTTTTTATTATTGTTTTAGAGATCGGTAAATAAAATGTGTTTAACTATATAATTAAGAAATAAATATAAACTATTTTATGCTAAAAATAATTAATATTTTTTCTTCATTTTTTATAATATGAAAATAGAATTGATAGTCAATTATATGAACTGATTACACCACCATATAAATTGATCAAATTTTATAATAGTTATGTGGTTAATGGATTTCAATTTTAGACATGTACATATATAGAGTCAAAAAATATAATGAATAGTTGTGTTTATTTCAAAGGAAGTCATTACAATGAAAGTGACATTAACTTTTATGACATGCTGGATGAAATAATTGAGTTATCTTATATGGTAAAAAACTATATTGCAATGTTTAAGTATCATTAGATTGATACTGACAAAGGGTTTCATGTTCTCCCATAATATAGAGTTTCTGGGCTAAAATATAAAGGTCATATTATTTCAAATGGACTATTTATGCTAGCACATCTAGAACATTAAAATTATTATACAAATTACTATGCTTATATGATATAATTAATTGATTGGTGGAGTGTAATAAAAATAAAATATCAAGATGATTAATTTATTATAAATAAAAGCAGTTCTATATATTTTCAAAATATTTAAATTTCTAATTGGCATCTTTGAATACATCTCATTCTCATAGAGATACCTATCGCTGATGAGAGTCTACAATTATGGGTTAGCGGTGATGAAATTTTTTATGACGTATCTATTAATGAATATAAAACAATGAAAATTTATGAAAATGAAGATGTTATTGAAATTTAGGGTGGTCAAAAAGAAGAAGAATATAGTGGTGGTGATAAATATGATGACGATGAAGAAGAATGAGTTGTTACATATGAAAATAAAACTATTATAAATATATTGTTTTTTATAACTTAGAAATTATTTTAATTTTATTTTTAACTCTATTAATTAATAATTTTAAATATTTTAAATATTTTTTCTTTCTGATTTATGGATAAAAATTTGTGGATCTTATTCATAGCATGACCAATGACCCCTTACTTAATCATGACTCACCTGTTTCACCATATGATCGACATGGTGAGGATAATAAGGTTGGATAATATTTTAGGGGTCAAGCCCCTTCCACATTGATGATTTTATACCCTATTTATAATAAATGCACATATTTTGATCCTGAACTTTATATGATAAAGTAAGTTAAATTTATATTCTAAATAATTCCCATTTATTTATTTTACTAGTAATTTTATTTAAAAAAAACCTTTCTCATTTTTTACTATCTAGTCATTGATCAAGAAGGTATAATAATAAGTGAATAATTTTTTGTTCCTAAATTTTCATGGTATCAGGTTCTTATCAACATTAATTAGTGAATGTTTTATCACTATCTAGCATGCAGATAAATCTTAATGATTAAATATATTAAAATATATTTTGTTTATAACATATTCTTGTTTAATTACATATAGGGACCATTGTATCCTATAATAGACTCTATGGTATCCTCCATTAGTGGGGCATAGGAGGAATGCATGCATAAAAAGTTTTGTCAGTTTTTTTAGAATTCTATAAGTATATCTATAGATAGATTCTATAACTATTTTATATGAGTCTTGTTTAGATTATTGACTTGACTATGTTTTTTCATAGTCATTGGAGGTTTTGTGAACCTACTGAATTAGCGAATCTTTAAGATAAGATCATATATAGTTTGACATAGTCATGTGAGGTGGGGTGTGAGTCATAGTGATGGGAGTTGTACTTTTGGTATACATCATTAGTCAATGATAATTAAAATTTTTATTTTACTTATTAATAATTCATTATATATTTTTAATACTTGATTTATATAAATAATTTATGTAGTATGTGATTGATCCTTATATTATAGTATTCAATGTGTAAAAGTGGATAAATATAGATCATACTATAGGACACATTATTAGTGAGAGACAGATAAAGTTCATGGTTCACATTTTTTTTAAATTAGTAAACATGTATTATTTATTATTTATTCACTATTTTTATTATTAAACTTTTGTTGGAGACGTATGAGTTAGATACATGTATGTGAGAGGTTAATATGATACTTACTTTGGGGATGATGATGACTATAACTTTTCCCATTCATAGTTTTATGAGGTGGTATGTCTCTGAGTGACTAGTAATGTGAAAGGTCTGGTGATGAGTATTGGTTTTGACCAATAATGGAAATTTCTTATTATATTGTAGTGATGAAATCCATTTCCACCTCAATATAATTTCATACAGGGTCATCCTCCTTTACTATATATTATGAGAAGAGCATGATATATCATAATTTGATCATTTAGAGGATGAATAGAGAGCAAGAAAAGAAACAAAATTATCACCACAAGAAGAATAAGAAAGCATTTGATCTTATTGGATGACATTCATGGTTTTTATTGATAGTGTTCCCTCCGCCATTGCCTCATGATTCTGTTTCAGGTGCTGATCCACTCCCTCCATCCCAAGAGTAGTGATTATTATATATCATATTTTATAAATTTATTTTATAAAAAAAAATTTATATAAATTTCTAGTTATGGGTATATATAGTGAAAAATTAAGATCTATGGGTTTCCATTGATAAAAAATTCAATTTTTTATGATAGAAATTCTATCGCTATTAATTGAATATTTATCATAAAATATTACTATGAAATTATTATTTATGATGGAATATATTGAAAATAATTTCCTTATATATATTTTTAGTAATGGAATATCCATCATTAGATATTATCAGCAATATGTTAATTATCCACAATGGTTCATTGTAAATAATTCCCCATTAAATATTATATGTCAAATATAGTTGCAAAAAATAGAAATTGTGATGTTTTTTCATTTGATGAACTATTTTGTATGGATTTCAATAAAAAATAAGTATTAGTGACCAAATTATCACTTATTGTGATATAATTGTTTCATTATAAATTCTTAAAAATACTATTGTGGTTTTCTTATATATTTATGATTTTAATTTATATTTTTACTAGATGGTGTCAAATGTATTTATTACCAAATCACAACCTAGAGTTTGTGATATTTAATTCCCTAATAAGAAAATTAAGAGAATGATATCTAGATTACTCAATAAAAAGTACTCAACATGATAATTAAAGTGAATATTCATATCATGATTTTAATAATTATTTCATGTTAATCAAATAAGTGTTAAATATTTTGTTTCTAATATTATCACTCAAAAATTTTAAGATAAATTATTTATAAGAATTTAAAAATTATTTATTGACTGCTACTCATGAATTTTTTTTGGCATGGGGACATGTAATATTTCATGAAACATCATTGTTTTGAATAAAATTAACAAGTTATCACAAATATTACCCCTTATAATTATCTTATAGTTATGAACTAAATATTTAACATTTAATAATTTTTGGTTGTATTGTATATGTGTCTATAGAAGTCCCCATAGTGAATAAAAATGGGACTAAAAATAAGTTTGTAGATTTATATTATATTTGAATCCCCTTCAATTATAAAGTTTCATGAAATGATTAAAACAGATGTATTTACAACAAGATTTGTTGATTTTCATTATGATGAAAATATGTTTCCTACATTAAAGGGTGTGATAAAAGAAATCGGTTCATATTTTATTTGATATTTTATAATAATATAATCTAATAATTTTCACTATTATTTGGAATTTATCACGTTTTATTAAATTTAGATTATTTTGGAATTAATGGTAAATGATAAATAAAATTTTAAAAGTAATCGATTTAATATCATTCATCAATTTAAATTATATTTAAGAATTTTTATTCATGAATTTTGATTATATAGATGATGAAAATTTTGAGGTTTTCCAATGGAATATTTGAAATCAATTTGGAATATTGATTTGGTACTTATTGTAGAAGATGAATGAAGGATATTGCCTCTTGTGATTGATTAGTTGTGAAGAGAAAATGAATTTCATATAAAGTAACATGAGTATCACCATCCATGACATACTTTCTATAAGGCCCTAGCCTTAATCATCACATAATCTTGAATTAAGTTAATAATTTACATTGAGGATCTTTTTAGGTTTAGAGTTTTAGAGAATTAGGACATAACTATTAAATTACATCTCAAAAATTACAAAGTAGACACCCTTACTTAGTATCCATTTTTTTTTCATAAAATAAAAAACCCTTAAAAGAAAACAAGAATTATTTTCTTGAGATAAATCTTTTTGAATTTTCCTTTTATTACCCTTCCTTATACTTTGTGAAATTTTTTTCAAAAACTTGGGATAAGCAAAAAAAATATCAGTAAGGGTTACAAAATAATGAAATAAATCATTAGTCCATCAATACATACAAAACATAAGCACTTTAACATACCTCATAAAATATTAAGATTTATGAATAACACATAGAAATCATAAATCATAAAGGTAACTTGTGGAATCCGTATCAAACTTACATTATATATTTCATAGCTATGTAGGGATTTACGTTTTGAATACCCATCACATCATATTCTTTAAATCTCTTAGGAGAAACATTAATTTTTACCTCTATCACATAACCCAATGCATTAGAGAGCTATCTCGGGCTCACCCACCCTAGGTTTATCACGGAACCACCTATATATGTAAACAATGACCAATAACCATAACATAATCAAAACACATAAAACAATCATAAATTAAAGATAAAATTTTAATATTACAATCAAAATATATCATTTCAAGATATTGTCATAATCAATACTTTATCAAACAATTTTCAAAACCATTTAAAACATTTAATAAAGAGTTTTTTTGAATCAAAGTATCCCATACCACTTTGAATATTTTAAAGGAATTAAAAATTTAAAACATTGATGTACATATAAATAAATCCTTAAAACCATTTTGAAAACATCTTCATTAATGAGAAATATTTAGAAGAATATATCTTTAAAACATTTAAAACAATGTTTTAATTAAAGAGTCCCTTACCACTTGAGAAAATACCTGAATAAGAATAATTACAGAACAAAATTAAAAAAATCTTATAATATCATGAGAATAATGAGATTAATGATATAATATGTCAAAGGGAAGTATATAAACCATATAAAAGTGAATTGGTGTATAACAACAAATAAGTCTCAATGGAATGTAAATTGAGACAAAGTCCCTTACAAAGACCACATCATTAGATTAAGGATAAATCAATGACATAATTATGTGTGAAAAATAATAATACACCCAATATAAGTGGATGTTAAGTTTAAAACAATCAGAGTACATTCAAACATATTCATTGCACGACATAATCAATAAGTATAAGTTTAACCCAAAGAATTGAAATTGGGTTAAGAAGTTCTCTTACAGAAATTCTACAACCTAACGATGGTGCTTTAAAATTCAGAAAAATAAGGTGATGAGAGAGAAAAGGGTCTCTCATCACATAGAAATAAAATTTATATCAATAAGGATATAGAATAATATATCCCAACATAAGAAAATATAAATTTAAAAGACATAACATAAAAGAAGTCTTTAACTAAAAGAGAAGGGTGAAAAGTTCCCTCATTAGAATTTATCAATTGGGATATTATGTGTATCAATAGTATATCTACACAAAGGAGAGTGAAAATTACAAAAAAATAAAATAAATAGTGATTCAACACATAATAATAGCATGACATAATTAAGAATTAGAAGATTAACCCAAAGAATGGAAATTGGGTTAAAAATTTCCCTTACTGATTTGGTAACTTAGGAAACATACACCCCATGAGAGAAGAATTATACAATGAAGATGTAAATACCCATAAATTAAAGTATATTACACAAATAATACAATCATAGTTAGTAAATACACCACACAAAAGGAAATAATGGTAAATATTTCATGAATCTCATGGGAATAAAAAGTGAGATGAAAACCCCTTACCTCAAGTCCGACTTGTCTTGTATGTTCCTTGTTCTTATTGAATAATAAACATAATTTAATTTATAATTTATTAATAAAAATTTTCAAGTTTATTATTCCATTTATATCACTTATTACCTTTCTATAACAATTATTTAATCATTTGAGTTCATGTCAGACATTTTGTTGATGGTCGGAACTTGAGTAAACAATAAACTTGTTATAATTACAAATTGTCCATGTAGTCAAAATTCCATTATCTCCAGAATGATATTCTTGATTTAGATATCATATATATCCAGTATATATGTATTTATAATAGTCCATATCATTTGGATATATGAAAATGAAATGCACCGTTCATGGAGACGATAAGCTGTACGTACGCATGAACGCTACTTTCATTTAATTTTTTCATTTTTAAAAGAATTAAAACCAAATGATACATTGGTATATTATTATTAAAGTATAATATAAAATTTTATATACATTAAATAAGTTCATTAACACCATCCTTTATATTTTCCATGTATGGTATGCACGATTCATATGACTTTGAGGGGGCGGTAGTCCACACTTCCTCAAATAAAATTATCATATTTACCCATTATAAAAACCATAAAGGTATGCGATAAATGAAAAATAAACAATCATATAAAAAATATAAATATAATATATATCACATATAAATATAGTTCCATCATAATGGCCACCATGAGAGGTGGTAGGAGAAAATCGAACAATTATCATCTCGTGAGGTAGCAGTTTTCCGTATAAAGAAACAATATGTTCTTTAACAATTAGACGGAGGTGTGTGTAAGTTTATTTAGAATAATTATCATATAAAAAACATATTATATTTAGGATAATGGTTCTGTTATGTAAAAAAAATGACAATAATATAATAGGGAGTTAAGAAGTAAAATAAAAGAAGAGAACTTGAGGAAAGACGTTACCTTTAAATCGGGTAAATCCCATTGGTTTGAACCAAAATGATTTCTTGAAGTTCCTTATGAATAAGTTAAGGCTTCTAGGAGTAATATAGGGATGTTGGAATCTTATTTGGGGAGATTTTGGATAAACCAAGGTGGTTGAGAGGTGTGAGTATTGTGTTAGAAGTGGTGTCCTTTTTTAAGAGGGACGAGGGGCTCTTTAGGAAAGTTTGAAAGTATTATTTTATTATAAAATGATTTTTGGTTTCAAAAGGTTCAAAACTCATTAAATTATAATATAAGATAAATATAAGTCGAAATACAATCATCCAATAATAATTGGAATGGTTTTGGATATTTTTTAATCCTTATATTTTTTATTTAACCCTTTGTTATCTTATTTAACTTTTACCATGTCTTCTTGTATATTCATACTATATGGTTAATATATTTACTATAAAATTCCAAGTGACCCAAAATTGATCATTAATGAAATTTTTAACATCATATATTTCATTGGAAAGAATATAATATTTTTAGTACTATTTTATCATTTAATAAAATATTAATTCATTTAAAAACTCATTTATGTCAATTTTTATACAATTTATATCATGACTTTTAAAAAAATCTAAAAAAACTCGATTCATTCAAAACAACTTCATTAATTAAAATATAACAAGTCATAATAATCTATAAAATTCTTGGATGGCATAAAAAGGTTCAAAATAAATTTATTTTAATATTTATAATATCATTTATTTGAATCCTTTATTAATGAAGCAATTACTGCATCACCATTGTGTCATAATTAAATTTATTCATTTAATGCATAAAAATTATAAATAAAATACCATGATGTAGGAATTTTTTTAGCTTTAAAAATAATATTTATAGTTGAAGATATCCCTTATATAACCTCATATAAAAATTGTTTTGGAAAAACAATACATGTTTATGATATTTTTATTTTTACTTAAAAGAGTTATAAATGTAATTATCTTACCCAGGTGGATTTCAAAGTCCAAAAGTCTCACCCAAGGATTTTTTTGGTCACCCATTACTCATAAAATAAGGTTACGACAAGTGTTAAGGTAATTTTATATTATTATAATACTATTTTTACCTTGAATTACCCTATTTACCTTTAACCGCGGTAAATAAAAATAAAAAAGTTACTATTCACCAAAAATTATTTTCATCCTATTGAACCAAATTTTACTTACTGATGAAAAACATATATGACATATTTTTTAAATTCAATTCACAGAAGCGGTAAAATTTCATTTAAATGAAAATGTCAGTTTTTAACTACTATGCAGTATTTTTCACTATTCATAAAAAATTGAAGGTTTTTAGAAAAATACCAAAAATTCACCCTAAGATAAATTTGATATTATAAATTGAAAAATTATGAATCTTTTACCAAATTATAAAAATATAAGTTTCATTAATTAATTTAAAATTAATTCTCATTGTCAAAACCTGAAAGTGTGTTTTTAAGAAGTAAAAACTATCCAAAGATTAACCTTTGTTTATGACCAATTTAAATGTGAAATTACTTAAAATGACCAAAATTAGATTAAATAGTAAAAATATAATACAATTACACTTTAAAACCAATTAAAAGAACAATCTAACTATATAAATAAATTAGATGAAAATGCAGTTTTGAATTAAAATGCGGTATTTTTCACTATTCATTAAAAAATGAATTTTATCAGAAAAATACCAAAAATTTTCCCAAAGTAAATTTTTATATCCTTATTCTAAAGAAGAAGTTTATTTTGTCAAATGGAACATATAAAAGTGAAAAAAACTAAATTTAAAAAGGGTTCTCCATCAAAAGGCAGAAAAACGACCTTTTAAAAATATTAGAGTATTTATGCTTAAAATTGGATTCATTTTCATTTTAAGCCTCTAAATTTTATTGGATAAATGTAAAACCATTAACAAACATGTATAATCATATTGTAGTTAGTTCTGTTCATTCCCACCAATACAACGACTATGAGTTAACTACCAAAAATAATATTATATTATTATTTTTCAGTATGACTCTGCCTTTTGTGCAACATGAGATTTCAGAGAAACTCATTGTTGCATGTCGGGTACGCCATCGAACATAGCATCCCCTTTAAAGTAAAATTAATATTTAACTCACAAATATTAATAAATATGAAAATTTCATATTATTTATTTACCTGGGATGTTACATCCTTCCCCCTTTTGGAAATTGCATCCTCGCAATTTTAAAATTGGGCTTAGAAACTTCATTGAAAGCCCTGCATCGAAAAAAGAGTCAATAAAACTATCACTTTAAGAGAAAGAAAGATAAGTACAAAGGTCACCCGAGCTAACACATACTTGGATTCCATGTAGTAAAACATGGATATGGAAGAGAAAATAATTGTCAAGTTTTAATGGAGAGTGATAGATAACATGATCAAGAGAAAGTTAACTCCCAGAAAACCATAAAATTGTAATAGATTAAACGGTATTTGATTACTCAGTAGGAAAAGTAAACGGCCAACATTTTTTTGTTTAAAGTTCCTTTTCATAAATTTGAGGAACTATTTTACTACTTAGAATAAGAACATAAATAAACATACTTACCTTTCAAGTAGAGTTTCATCCTTTGATAAATTTCTACCAAAAACTCATATTTTCTCCAAACAATGAGTATTCAAGATGACTTGGTCACACCTGAAGCACTAGAATCAAATTCTATAAAATAAAATAATCCAAAAAAGATGAACTATATATTTCCCATGGATTTAGACATTAAAAAATACCAAAATGGTTAGTACAAGATCAGATAATCCCCCAAAAGGATAATCCTTTATAAAAAGAAATACAACTATTTATCTCCAAAATTGAACAAACAGTACCCAAAGTTCAAAAAAGACCATTCAATGTACAATTTTCCTTTAACTTATTTAAAATTATCCAACTAAGATTGAAACCCAAAATTAATAAATATTTGATCACATAGTCTTCCATAGTAAATCTTAACATTTATCTCCAAATAACATCGACTACTCTTAAAGTCTCATACTGAAGTGTAATTAACTTAATCACATATTCTCAAAGATAGGTTAATCATTTCTATAAATAACCCAAATTCTTATATGTTCACAATAAAAACATAGATTCTTCCAAAATAAAATTTCAACCAATATTCCACAAATGAGATCCCATAGTATTCTATTTTCCTTAAGAATATAGTTTTCCCAAAAGAGAGAATGTCTTCCAAAATAACCTTTATCAATTAATCACCAAATCATTTTCATATACTATAGATATCCATTAGATAAAACATAAGTTCACAAAATAAACTTATTATTGATCCATAAAATCATTTAACAAAAAAAAAAAGTCATACTAACCAGGGAATTCACATAGTCCAGTGATATGCGATAAATCCCAATCACACTTTGGTTGTGGGTTTGATTCCCGCAACTTTGTCCAACGCGATAGGTTGTCACATGGTCTGCATGTTTTCCTTTTTATAAAACTCAAAAATAACCCTAACATGATTTAACCTCAATGTTTGTCTTATACCTCTCACTTTCATCCCAACTCATAATGACCACAAAATCTTAATTCATGAAGTCTTATATATATTGAATTTTTTTTACCTCTATAAAATAACACTATTCCAAAAAAAGAACACCGTACCTTGATTATGGTGTCCAAATAGTTTCATCATCATATTGATCATGTAGATAAATGGTATATGCATTGAAACAATGATTTAGAAATCCTTCAAAATCATCTGCATCCTTTATCCAAATACACCTTGTACAACTCGGGTCATGTGGGTGTTCACAGAAAAATAATTTCGGAAAATAATCTTTTATGACATATAATTTCAAAACATTTGATAAAACTTTATTTTTATAAAATAGTCGGATAGAGTTTGAGTTAAAACATTCAATTAATGGTCCTTTTAAAAACCATAATTATGTGCTGAAAGACTATAAATTAAAATCAAATATAAATAGGTTGCTCAAGGGTCTCATTCTTCAACACCTTTTTCAAAATCATAATATGCTTCAAAATCTTGTGATAAGGTAAAATATTTGAAAATTCCTTGATAATATTTACCTTTATTGAAAATATGAGAATATTGAGAAAATAGAATTTTATTAAATACAACCCATGATCCCCGATGGTATCAAGGTATAGCAGAGGTGTTTTATATCTCAAAAAATTGCTTACAAGTGATTTGTATGTTAGAAAATGTTTCAGAATCATCTGGATAGGAATTTGTAATAATTATTGAAAGCAAGTCATCCGAAAGAGATAAGAATGTAATTTTATATCCTCCTCCTTCCATTTGTAACAGAATTTCCTTGATCTGAAAAAATTACAAAATAAGAATTTAACTTAAAGAGTAGATATAAATACTAACCATGTGTCTAATAAAAAATCCTAATCCCTAAAGTTGTCTAAACCAACCTTTGATACCAACTATAAGGCCCCAACCTTAATAATTACATAATCTTTAATTAAGTCGATAATTCACATTGAGGATAGTTTCAGGTTTAGAGTTTTAGAGAATTAGGCCATAACTATTACATTACATCTCAAAAATTACAAAGTAGACACTTATACTTAATATCCATTTTTTTCATAAATTAAAAAACCCTTAAAATAAAACAAGAATTATTTTCTTGAGATAAATCTTCTTGAATTTTTCCTTTCACTTATCCTTCCATATACTCTGTGAAAAACATTTCAAAAACTTGTGATGAGCAAAAAAAATCTCAGTAAGGGTTATAAAATAATGAAATAAATCATTATTCCATGAATATATACAAAACATAAGTTGTTTAACATACCTCATGAAATCTTAAGATTTGTGAATAACACATAGAAATCATAAATCATAAAGGTAACTTGTGGAATCTATATCAAACTTACATTGTAGATTTCATAGCTATTTAGGGAGTTACATTTGGAATAACCATCATAGTATATTCCCTAAATCTCTTAAGAGAAACATTAACATTTACTTCCATCACGTTACCTAATGCATTGAAGAGCTATCTCGGGATCACCCGCCCCAGGTTTATCACGAAACCACCCGTATATGTAAACAATTCCCAATAACCATAACATACTCATAACACATAATACATGCATAATTGAAAGATAACATTTCCACATTGCAATCACAATATATCATTTCAAGATATTGATATAATCAATGCTTTATCAAACCATTTTCAAAACCATTTAAAACATTTAATAAAGATATTTTTTAATAAAAGTGTCCTATACCACTTTTAAAATTTTACAGGAATTAACATTTTAAAAAATTAATGTCCATATAAATAAATCCTTAAAACCATTTTGAAAACATAGTCATTAATGAGAAATTTTTAGAATAATTAATCTTTAAAACATTTAAAACAATGTTTTAGTTAAAGAGTTCCTTAACACTTGAAAAAATACTTGAATAAGAATAATTACAGAATAACATTAAACAAATCTTATAATATCATGAGAATAATAAGATTCATGATATAATATGTCAA
Organism: Viscum album; assembly: GCA_963277665.1. Classification (NCBI taxonomy): domain Eukaryota; kingdom Viridiplantae; phylum Streptophyta; class Magnoliopsida; order Santalales; family Viscaceae; genus Viscum; species Viscum album. The sequence continues at coordinate 1,107,446,311 of OY728126.1, forward strand.
AGTGAAGTATATACACCATATACAGGTGAATTGGTGTATAACAACAAATAAGTCTCAATGGAATGTAAATTGAGACAAAGTCCCTTACAAAGATCCTATCCTTAGATTAAAGATAAATAAATGAAATAATTATGTGTGAAAAGTACGAATACAACCAATATAAGTGAATATTACAATCCAAGTCCATTCACACATATTCATAGCATGACATAATCAATAAGTATAAGTTTAACCCAAAACATTGAATTTGGGTTAAGTAGTTCTCTTATAGAAATTCAACAGCCTAATGACGTCGATTTAAAATTCAGAAAATGAATTGATGAGAGAGAAAAGGGTCTCTTATCGCATGGAAATAAAATTTAAAACAATAAGTATATATAAGAACATATCCCAATATAATAAAATGGAAATTTAAAAGACATAACATAAAAGAAGTCTTTAACTAAAAGAGAAGGGTAAAAATTTCCCTCATTAGAATTTATCAATTGGGAGATTATGTGTATAAACAGTATATACACAAAAAGGGGAGTGGAAATTAAAACATAAATAAATAAATAGTTATTACACACATAATCATATCATGACATAATTAATAATTATAAGATTAACCCAAATAATGGAAAATTGGGTTAAAAAGATCCCTTACCGATTTGGTAACTTAAGAAAAATATACCACATGAAGGAAGGATCATATAATGAGGATGTAAATACCCATAAATTAAAGTATATTAGAAAAATAATATAATAGTGGGTAGTACATACACCACACAAAATGAAATAGTGGCAAATATATCATTAATCTCTCCAGAATAAAAAGTGAGATGAAAACCCCTTACCTCAAGTCCGACATGTCTTGTATATTCCTTATTCTTCCTAAATAATAAACTTAAGTTAATTTCTTATTTATTAAGAAACTTTTTCAAGTTTATTATTACTTTTATACAACTTATTACTTTGCTATAACAATTAGTTAATCATTTGAGTTCATATCAGACATTTTGTCGATGTTCGGAACTTGAGTAAAAATGAACTTGTTATAATTACAAATTGTCCTTGTGGTCAAAATTCCATTATCTCCAGAATTATATTCATGATTTATATATCATATATATCATATATATCCATTATATATGTATTTATAATATTCAATATCATTTGGATATATGAAAATTAAATGCACCATTCATGGAGATGGTAAGCCGTACGTACGCATGAACGCTACTTTCATTTCATTTTTTTTCATTTTTAAAGTAATGAAAACCAAATGATACATATGTATATTATTATTCCATTATAATATCATATTTTATATATGTTACATAATTTTATTAACACCATCCTTTATACATTCCATTTATGGTATGAACGAGTCATATCACTTTGAGGGGGCGGTAGTCCGCACTTCCTCAAATGAAATTATCATATTTACCCATTATGGAAACCATAAAGGTATGATATAAATAAAAAATATAGAAGAATATAAACAATATAAATATTATATATATCAAATATAAATATATTTCCATAATAATGTCCACCATGAGAGGTGGTAGGGGAAATCGAACAATCATCATTTCATGAGGCAGGAGTTCGCCGTATACAGAAACAATATGTTCTTTACCCATTAGACAGAGGTGTGTGTAAGTGTAGTTCAAATAATCATCATAAAAACAACCTATTATATTCATGATAATTTTGTTTTTATGTAAACGAATAATAATAAGATCATATGGAGTGATGAAGTAAAATAAAAGAAGAGAACTTGAGGGAAGACATTACCTTTAAATCGAGTAACTCTCTTTGATTTGAACCAAAAGGCTTTATTGAAGTTCTTTATTCATAAGGTAAGGATTATAATAGAAATAGAGGGATGTTGGAAGATTATTTTGGCAGATTTTTGACAATACAAGGGGTTTGAGAGTTGTGAGTAATGTGTTAGAAGTGGTGTCCTTTTATAAGAGGGAGGATGGGCTCTTTAGGAAAGTTTGAAAGTATTGTTCTATTATAAAATGATTTTTGGTTTCAAAAGGTCCACAACTCATTAAATTTGAATATAAGATGAACATAAGTTGAAATAAAATCATCCAATAATAATTGGATAGCTTTTGGATATTTTTTAATCCTTATCTTTTTTATTTAACCCTTTATTAACTTATTTAACTTTTACCATGTCTTCTTGTGTATTCACACTATATGGTTAATATATTTACTATAAAATTCCAAGAAACACAAAATTGATCATTAATGATATTTTTAACATTATATATGTCATTTGGGAGATTATTAGATTTTAGGACTATTTTATAATTTAATAAAATATTAATTTATTTAAAAACTCATTTATGTCAATTTTTATACTATTCATATCATGACTTTTAAAAAAATCCAAAAAAACTTGATTCTTTCAAAAAAAATTCATTAATTAAAATAGAACAAGTAATAATAATCTATAAAATTCTTGGATGTCATAAAAAGGTTCAAAATAAATTTATTTTAATATTTATAATATCATTTACTCGAATCCTTTATTAATGAAGCAATTACTGCATCACCATTGTGTCATAATTAAATTTATTCATTTAATGTCAAAAAATTATAAATAAAATACAATAATGTAGGAAATTTTATTATATTTCCAAATAATATTTATAGTCAAAGATATCACTTATATAACCTGATATAAAAATTGTTTTGGCAAAACAATACATGTTTATGATATTTTTATTTTTACTTTAAAAAAAGTTATTAAAGTCATTATCTTACCGAAGTGGATTTCAAAGCCCAAAAGTCTCATCCAAGGATTGTCTTGGTCGTCCATTACTCATCTAATAAGGTTATGACAAGTGTTAAGGTAATTTTATATTATTATAATATAATTTTTACCTTGAATTACCCTATTTACCTTTAACTGCGGTATATAAAAATCAAAAGTTACTATTCATAAAAAATTATTTTCATCCTATTAAACCAAATTTTACTTACTGATAACAACCATGTATTTTAAATTTTTTAAATTAAATTCACAGAAGCGGCAAAATTTCATTTAAATGAAAAAGTTGGGTTTGAACTACTATGCAATATTTTTCACTATTCATCAAAAATTGAAGGTTTTCAGAAAAATACCAAAAAATTAACCCTAAGATAAATTTGATATTAAAAATTTAAAAATGATTTCTATTTTACAAAATTATAAACATATAAGTTGCATTGATTAATTTAAAATTAATTCTCATTGTCAAAACCAGAAAGCGTGTTTTTAAGAATTAAAACTATCAAAAGATTGACCTTTGTTTAAGTCCAACTTAAATGTGAAATTAATTCGAATGACCAACACTAGATTAAATGGTAAAAATATAATTAAATCAAAATTTAAAACCAATTAAAATAGTAATCTAACTATGTAAATAAATTATATGAAAAGGCAGTTATGAATTAAAATGCGATATTTTTCACAATTCATTAAAAATGAATTTTATCAGAAAAATACCAAAAATTTACCCAAATGAAATTTTGATCTCCTATATCTAAAGAAGAAGTTTATTTTTAAAATAGAACATATAAAAGTGATAAAAACTATATTTAAAAAGGGTTCACCATTAAAAGGCGGTAAAATGACCTTTTAAAAATATTAGAGTATTTATGCTTAAAATTAAATTAATTTTTATTTTAAGTCTCTAAATTTTATTGGATAAACATAAAAATATTTAACATAATTTTATAATTACATTTTAGTTAGTTCTATTCATTCTTTCTAATACAAAGGCTAGGAGTTAACTGCCAAAAATAATATTATATTATTATTTTTCAGTATGACTCAACCTTTTGTGCAACATGAGATTTCGGAGAAAATCATTGTTGGGTTTTGGGTGCGCCATCAAACATAGCATCCCTTTTAAAGTAAAATTAATATTTAATTCACAAATATTAATAAATATAAAAATTTTATATTGTTTATTTACCTGGGATGTTACACTTTTTTCTTAAAGAAAAGACATAACAAAAGTAGCAAGAATTCTATATTTCTAATCATGAAAAAAATCAAGGATTATAACAATGTGATGTTAAAGGATGTAACAGACTAGATGAATATGATAACTTGATATCATAAAGCCTTACTAGAATAAAGTGAAAGTAGAACTGAGATATCACTATATATGATTATTGATGTCATGGGATAAAAATGAATCAATGAGTATGATATGTATTTGTTTCCAAATAGTAATTGTTATATGTTTTTAATGTATAGTAACATACATATATATAATATATTTGGTTGATATATCATTATTATGACACAAAATTCTTATTAGTAGGAAATAAAGTAAACATGGGTATCATATATTACAAAGGATGATGTCTCCATTTATGAATGAATCACATGCACTGAAAAGGCTATGTTTCTACCCACAATAAGTATGGAGTTGATATTGAGACTTATTATTGTCTAATTTAAAAGGGAGTGACTCGACCACTAAATTAAAATAGTTCATACCATATGATATGATTGTTCATATTGTAAAATCCAAAATTTCAATTATAAATACACCAGTAGTATAAAACTAGCTTATTAAAATAACCCCCCATTCATTGAGTTAACTCTAGATTATTCAAGAATATTAAATAAGAATCATGAAAAATCTCACCATTGATGAATAAGAGTGGATAGATATCCCAAATGCAAGATTTTTATAAATAGAGAGAGATAAGATACTGTATTACTTGTATAACTAATCTAGGAAATGCTTTAATGAAAGGTATATGTGTCATTTCAGTTATAAAATAGGAAATAAACAGTGGTTATAGGGGGATATTAAAACCATTATACCTAGGAAGGGAAGATAAGTTAGATAAGTAAGTCTTTAGGATTTACTATCCATGTGAAGGAATCATAAAAAAGTAATATGTCCATGTGGGATAATATAAGAACTCCAAGGTAGATATCGGTGCTTTAAAAAAAGTGAGAGGCCTAGGGGAATAAAATTTCATGATATCAAGACTCTAGATCCCTAGAATTATCTTCAAAAGTTTCATTTTTTTCATTTTCACTATATTTAAAATGTGTTCTTCCCTTGTGGGTATTATCTATTCCTATAAAGGGTTGAGCATTAGTGGATAGTCCAAGGGGGGAAACTAGAGTTGTATTTTATGAGTTCTTATTAATTATAAATCTATTTTTTATTTGTTTTAATTTTGAGAATTTTTATTGAGTGATTTAGGTGATACGTTGGACATTTTCATTTTTATTTGTTAATAACATACTATATTTTATTCTATCGCTTTAATTTCAATACCCCATCTGCTTGGATCATTCATCAATTGATGGAGTTGACTAGGATAAGTGGTGAGTGATGCATGATGATGACCTTTTGTACCACAGAGCACCACTTTTGATTCAACTATTTGACAGATACATATCTAGAATGTGGATGTTTCAAGTAGTGTGACCCGAAGTGTCACTAGATCACACAATGATTATCAAGTGATTAAAACAAGTTTACATAGGAGGAATCAAGGGACATTGTACTCAAGATTGTAGTGTTTTTATTTTTTCATGAGATAAATAATGAGGGGTAACTCAAAAAATGATATTGTGTTGATTCATTTAGTGAATAAAATGCTAAAACACTCATTTAAAATAATAATCATGGAATTTACCAGATAATTTAACCAAGGATCACAACCCCTTCATGTTAATTTTTTTTTATTTTATTTATATATTGTTTTTATTAAACAAAACCCAAAATATAATTTCTTATATTTTCTATGTTTACAAGACCACTAAAAATATTATGATAATAAGAAGAGTGAGTGATTAGATGTTATATTTATGAGATGACCTAGGGGTTTCATTATATGAAATTATTTCAAATTTTATAAATAATAGTGATGTAAGGATCTATGATAATCCCAACTTATCAAATTTTGTGTTTTTTGTATAAAGGTAACATTTTTCACTAATTATTATATATTTTATATAAATAGTTTCATTGTGTTTTTATTTCTTAATTTTATCTTATTTTTATCTTGTCCTTTTAATTTTTATTTCAGAATTGGTATTTTCCATATATTTTATGATGACCCCATCACTATATAATAAATTGGATAAACTCACTAGCATGGTTAGATATATTTCAATGAACCAAAATTTTGAAAAAAAATTATATCCACAAATGTAAAAATTATAGAGAATTGTTGGTGGATAACAATTTGAGTGGTACCCATAATAACCAATTTACAATATTATATGGGAAGGAGACCCAAGATTAAACTAGAAGTTTTTATAATGAAAATAGTAGTGTCTATGACAATAATAATTCCAAACTCCCTGATTATAGTAATAACCAACAATAAGTATCTATAAATCATTGGGAGTGATTTTGAAGAAGTGGAAAGTTATATTGTTTGAAAATTGGATGTAGGATTTGTAGATATAGATGAACTATATTACCTCAACTATCCAAGAACTCATATGGTAGAGTTTAGACAAATAAAAAGAAGAGAAAAAATAATTTATGTCTATTACCATTGATATTATAGAGGTATAGGGGAATATTAAACATTTTCATTTCTTATTAATATAATAATTGATATACCATAGAAAGTGCATGTAAAGAAGATTCCAATAGCTTGGTAATTTGAGGAAGGTGAATATAATTTTAATGAATACTTGGAATGTTTTCCATAAGGAGTGTAAATAGACCCCAAATTATTTGAAACTAACAACCAAAGATAATTACTAAATGTTTTGGATAATGAATATATATAAGAGGAATCCACAAAGATTTTTTTTATTTTATGGAAATATTACAAAAGACGATCTACTTCTTGATAAAATAATAAAATCATTTATATAATCATTACATAAGAAGAGACAACTATAATTATGATAATTTCAATATATGATATAAACTTTAATTAATTTTATTTAAATTTTCTCAAAATAAATTATAAACTAACAATCATAGTTTAGATGATGATAAAGACTTGATTTTTGAGGGTGAAACATATATTAAAGATCCACAGGTGCCAATCCTTAAGTAATACAAGGAAGTTAATATAGATTAATAATACTAAAGAAAACAAACTACTCACATAAAATAATAAATTAAACTTCCTGATATTAAGAAGGTACTCTTAAGGGACCATACATTCACTCTAATAGAAAAGGAATAAGACCTTAATATTTTTCTTCCACCCTCACTACATCAAACGATTTTAAATTTATAGGAGGCGGAAAAAAAATTCCACACCCATAGAAACCTAAAATATAAATTCATTTAGAATCAAAAGGGATATGAGATGATATGGTAGATAAAATAAAGAAAACAAAACCCCCTTCTAATTAGGGATACTTTTTCAACTTTTTGGATATAGAAAGTGAAAATATTTCACTTTATGGGTGAAAATACAAATTTTCTTCTATTTTTAATCATTTTCTATATATTTTATGGGTTTTAATATATGTATATAATTTAGTTTGTTTCTTACTGTAGTATTGAAACTAGTAAAAAACTTAATGTCCATGTTATTTAGTAGAATAAACATATGGTTATATCTATCCTTTATAATTGTTTATAAATTATTCTAACTTTAAACTATTTTGAATTACTATTATCATATAAAAGTTTAGTTTTGGAAAATACATTAAATAAAAATGAGGTAAGGGTTATATATATAATTTTATTTTTCATTTCATTTTTTTTACTTTTAGAGTGTTTAAAAAAATACAATGATATTTTTTTGATCATAATAGGATATCCAGTATCAATATTTTAGATACTGAGCCATCAATGATCAATTATTTAATTTTAAAACTCAATTTTAATAGAATTATGATGTGTTTTCATTCCACTAATTGTGATTTTAAAACATATTCCTATGTTTTGAATGATTATAGAAATCCATTCTCATTGTGATTGTACAATGTTTATTATTTCTCCACCCCATACGAAATTCTAAAAACATTGATAGATTTTTACAATACCCTTCTTTCTTGAGAAAATTATTGAGTTTTATAGTTTTATCTAGAAAATTTTAAATTATTTTTTAGGACTTTTATAGTTCACTAGTTTTATCAACATAATAGAGGTTTTATTTTTAAGCCCCTGTTATCTATTTGGGATCACCTTAACATTTCAACCATCCATATTACCCTTAGAGGTTCTGAAATTATTATTAGGTGATCCAAATTACAATCTAATATTACCTCACTTACCCATTTCATAAGTACTTCTAAATTATTATAATTCATGCTAAGTATTGGGGGGAGGGATCTTTCATGATTTAATTAGAAGGATGAAAACATACTTGGGGAGAATGTGTGGCATCCTCATTTGTTTTGGGTAAACAAATTAACTATAAAATTATAATTGAGATTCATTATCTCAATTTTTCTATATATTAAAGAAATATTTGTAAGAAAACACCTTTATATAAAAAAAGATAAAAAAAATCTTAAAAATTGAGAATAAAATTTTATCAATATTTTTCATTAAAATGACCTATGTACCATGAGAAAAAAATTTAAAAGGAGTGCGATGAATGATATGATAATAAATGGAATGAGTATTTATATTTACCATTAATCTTTGAATTATATATCATGCATATCACTTTAAGATAAAACCTATTCTTTGATACTTTAAAATTTTCATGTAATTACCCACCCACCCTTAAACATAGTACAACCATGTCAAACCGTCATGGTTGATATACTCTTTTGAGTTTGGTAGTGGAGAAGAGAGAATAATTTTAGGCCTATATAAACATGAAAAATCACATGTTTAAAGAAAAAACTATATATCATTTACTCTAATGTGAATAGAAAAATTATCTAATAAGATATGTTGTAAATGGGTTATGGATGAAAATGATAGGTTAATATGAGTGAAGGTGGAAGAGAAAGGTAATTAAGAAAAAGAATTCATAAAAATCATGACAATTTATGGGTAAAAAGATTAAAAAGGTTCTATCACTTTTTTACTTGGAAGTTTTTATTTAATTTTAATATATATATTTTCTATGAATTCATTGAATATATTTTCTTAGGAGTAAGAAAACTAAGAGGGAGAGGGGAGATGATTGAATTTTTTTTATATTTTATTTTGCATTTCATTGTAATATATTATTATAATTTTCAATACTAAAAGGGGTTTATCAAATTTTAGTTATTTGGGTTCATTTTTGGAAATAATGGTGAAATCTGACTAAAATAGAAAAATTAATTAATTTAATATCAATATTGTATTTAAATGATATTTCCAAGTCTTAGTTTATGATTTTTTATTTTTTAGGTGATGAATAGGGGATATTTTTAAGGAAATATTAGAAATTAATTTTGTATTATTGTTTTGGCTCATATCATAGAAGATGGATGAAGGAAATTTTATCTTGTGATTGACTATTTGTGAGTTTAAATTGAATTTATTAATTAGTGACAAGGATCTTCCTATATATGATACAGTTTTCACCTAAATAAAAGATATAACACATGCAGGAAAAATAGCGTGTTTCTTCCCATGACATAATGAGGGATTGGGACATTATGAGTATGTTATTCACGTCAATCCTATTGAGTAGATAATATTATATTATAAATCCTCAATAATAAAAAAAGTAGAATTAGAATATCACCCTTTATGACTAGGGTTTTTTTAGCTATGAAGAAATCATTAATTATGATATGGATTTCTTAGAAAATAGACATGATTATTTGGTTTTAATATACAGTTCTATGAGAACATATCATAGATTTCAACTGGAAAACCATTAATATAAAAAAATATTATTGTAATCCAATGAAGGAAACATGGATATCATGGAATATGAAAAAAATATTACAATTTATGAATGAATTAAAGAGAGAAATGGGGATTTGTTATTGTCTGTGATAAGGATATACCAGTGCTTGTAATAAGGAGGAAGCCAATATCAAAACTTACTATTGTCTCATATCAGAAAGAGTGACCTCAACCACTAAACTAAACCAGTTCATACCATAAAATTTTATTGGGAAAATTATAATAATGAAATTTTATACCACAAATACACTTATAATATGTCATAATACTTATAAAAGAAACCCCTTGTACATCAAGTTCACATATAATAATTTGAAATGACTTAAAAATACCTATGTAAACTCCAATAATTGATGAATAATAGTGGAAATATATCTTACATTCAGAAGTTTAAGGGATAGAGAAAAAAATTCTATATGACTTGTATAACAGATTTGGAAAATTATACATGATAAGGTTAAGTGGAACCCAAGTGAAGAAATAGGAAGGAAATGGGGATCATGGGGGGAGATAAAAACCAAGATACCTTAAAATATAAGAGGATCTAGAGATGGAATTTTCAATAATTCATACTATATATATAGAGGATTAAAAAATCACATGTTCACATGGACTAATACAAGAACCCTAAAGTGGAATATAGTGCTTTAAAAAGTAAGAGTTGCTGAGGGGAATAACATCTTAGGATTTTATAACTCCGGATACTAGGAAATAACTTTAGAACTTCCATTTATTCCATTTAATTTCTCTATGTATTATGTTCTTCCACTATGATTTTACTCAATTCCCATAGAGGGATAAAAATTAGTGGATGGTCTGAGGGAGAAGAACTAGGGTTAGATTTCATGAGTTCTTGTTAAATATAATTATATTATTGATTTTTATTATGATAATTTTTAGTTATTGGTTTGAGTGATAATTTAGTAATTGTAACATGTATTTATTAGTAACTCATTATATTTTATCATATTTGTTATACTTAAATTCTCTATTTCACTTGGATCATTCATCAACAAATAGAGTTTAGTGGGATAAGGGATGGGTGGTGAAATAAAATCCATGTGTATTGGGATACACTAATTATTACTCTACATCTTGATAAACACATATCTCTATCAAGTATTGTTTAATAAGTGGGATCAAAGGTATTGTTAGATCACTTGAAAATTTTGGTGTGATTCAAACCAGTTCACAAAAGTGGATATAAGTTGTACTTGATAAATGATATTGAGTTGAGTCACTGAGTGAAGTTAAGATTATAATAATCATTTTAAATAACAATTAAGGAATAATCCATCTAAATTTACTTAATATCACAACTATATCTCACTAAAATTATGTTTTCATTAATTTCATGTTTTTATACAACATGACTCAAAACTGATATTTACCTTATTTTTTCTATTTAAATGATCCCAAAAAATTGTGAAAATTATAAGAGTGAGTGATTAGATAACCACCTTGAGAGTTGGACCAAGGTTTTCACTATTTTATATTTTTAGAGTCATATAAACACTATTAATGTGAGTATCCATAAAAAAAATCCTAACATAGGGGAAAAAATTAATAAATATCAAAGTAAATATCTTGAAAACTATATAATTATTATATCTTGATTCTGAAAAAATGTAAGTAAAATATAAATTTAAATTACCATATATTTATAAAATTTATCAAATAAATTACCTAATGTATTAAATCCTTTAAAAATGGTTACAAAATATTTCCTACATGCTAAAAAGTCATCACCGAGAATAGATATCCTTGAAAGAGTATCTAGCAATGAAAATACCAAATGGTTAAAAAATTGTATATTTGTGATAAATAAATTAAATGAATGAATTTGTGTGGTATGGATCATGATTAATTATGGAATTTTTTTAAAAATATCATAGGATATATTATAAATAAAAAAATCATCGATAATGGATGTTATCCATAATGTCCCAACCTTAAGACCACTCGATTGGTGCCTTAACCTAGTTCACTATAAGACCTCAAGAGTGCCTCCTCATATTATAGATGATACCAATTAATAATTATGGTATAAATTGGTACTATGAGAGGAATATACCCCCTATATCAGAGAGAACAATCATATTATAAATCACTAAGTATCGTACACTATAAATAACCATTAAAGTACATAGGAAAATAGAACATCCAAATAGTAATAATACAAGGTGGAATATGCGTACATTCATACATACTAGATCCCCCACTGGTTCAATCCCATATATAGGATAATAATAAAATAATAAAGATAAAAGCAATGACTCTTCTGTAACTCTGAACCATACCATATCTGAAGCTCCATGTACTCATCTGAGACATCATGCTTAATCCAACCAAGGCCTTATCCCAATCTATGATTGAAACCAGCTAAAAGTATTCTCGAGTAACCTAGTGAAATGGAAGCTTGAGTAGGGTGTGATTATACAACTCATTAGGGAACAACCAAAACGGTCCCATACTATACCATCAATTCTATTATGTGTGCATGCAACATGCTCAGAATAAATAAACTACTGAAAATAAATAATCAAATAATATTACCTACTTTGGCCTGATGCCAAAATTTCTCTAATCATGTATTGTGGAATATGAAAACCCATGTACCCAATACCACATATTTTTCAATCTTTAGACCCTTTACCTCAATTGATCATGCATAATTTAGCCAGTGCTAGGGTTTCTTTGAGAATTTCATGATATTATGATAACCATATAAATACCAAATCCTTAGGTATAACCCATGCATCCCCAATCACCGGGCTCAAAAAACCAGTAATTAATCATGAATGGATCCACAACTAGATCCTTGGAATACTGGGCACCTCTCTAAATTCCATGTGTAATGAATGGATCAAGGCTGATTCATAGGAATCCCAAGAAAACTATGAATCATACGCATCTCTTTATCACCATACCAAATGTTCATATCCTAGTAATCTCAATCACTATGTAAGGTCATCAATCTCAACTATTCATATTCTAGTTGAAACCTAGGCATCACAAAATAATAACAGTCATAAAAACAATAATAATAATTGATTAGAATCCCCAAGTCTGAACAACTGGATCCTAGGTAGGATAAACATCCCAGGGACTCGTTGCATCTAGAGTTTCATATACAGAGCCATGGTAGAATAAAAACTTATTGTAAATTCATCACATGGATCAATAACCAGATTACAGGATACACTGGGCATCCATAGTGACATCATCACATCCAAGTCATATAAAATCAGTATCATAAAAGGCTTAAAATTAAAGTCCTAAGAATAACCTATGGGTATCCCCCACACCACCATCTTATCAAATAAGACTCATATACCAGATCCATAGAAGTACCTCTATTCATCCATATAAGTATTAAACAATTAAATTAATCATAAAAAATTTCCAGGGCTAGAAAATGACAAACCCAATATCAATATCCATAATCCCATTAGATTACATGTTTGATATGAGTTCTAAGGTGACACCTGCCTCTATTTATATCAAAGACCATGAAAGGGGGTAAGATGGCTGGGTCACATGTGAGGAGGAGGAGAAGATAAAGGGGGGTTCCCCTTAAAAATTCACCTGAAAAAATAGTAAAAATCTACCGCATCTGGATGGTTTGGTTGCATGGTTTTCCAAATAGTGTGCCAACCATGTGTTAGGAACTGTCTAAAATAATCCCACTCACATGATTTGGTCGCTCATTTTTCCAAACCATGTTCCAACCATGTTAATTGGCATTGTATTGGTCTACAACTTTTTTTATGGTTTGTATGCAACCGTGTGAAAACCATGTTCCAAACCCCTAGTCCAAATCAGATCGCACAATTTCACATAGAATCTTTATGGTGTCATTAAAACTGTGTCCTAACTTTGCTTTATATAAATTGAACTAAAATCCACTTCATGATCAAGGTTTCACATGATTTAACCTAAATCGTGCACACCAAACTATACACCCATTCTAAAAACCTCTAAAACTCTCAAAACTCACACTCAAGCTTATGAGACTCACTCAGGCACCCGAACTACCTTTTGATCATATTCCATTTATAAAAACATCACCTTAAGATGTTCCAACTCTTAGAAATTAATTCTAAATCTTAGTTAAAATTCATTCCATCCACTAAATTCCAAAGATAATTTACTTCTAGAATTTTCTACTCATCCGTACAAATGGGATTTTACAATATCCTCTCCATAGAACTTCTCATCCCCAAGATGTATCATAAATAATTATATCATCGATATAGACCTACTTAGGTTTACAATTCTAATTCAAATGGATGTGTTCCAATTATGGATTCCTAATTCTTTATTTAAGTGAAATTTTAAACATAAGGAACCCAACCTACCGAAACATGATCCATTTGTTGAATTTATTTCCAAAACACCATGACGATGCTCACCCATGCCCATATATCTCGAGACACCCACATGTCTCCATCCATTTTCTTTTCTGACCCGTGGTTCTCCCTACCATCATACTAAGATCACAACAACCAATTGTCAAACCATAATTTCTACCACCATTATAGTCGTTGGTCAAACCATATTTCTAGAGGTCTAAAAACCCAATTAATATAGTCCCAACAAACCATACCACAACACACCCCAGAGCGTTGTTTAACTCTAGTAACAACTATCAATTATTATTTTCAATCCAAAATGGATGTACCTCCACCATCCAAGTATGACTAGAGGACACCTGTTTTTCCTTAAAAATCCTCAATCAATGCTTGAAACACTCCCATCATATTCAAAGTGATGCATCCAATGTGGTTTTTGAGCTTACCACATAGAAAAACATGAAAAAGTGTCTGGTAAAATCTCCTCTAGATGACCTACCTAAAAAATGATTGACCACTATTGTTAACGCACCATCCATTTATCCACACATGGTGTTCTGAATCTAGAGAAACCCCATGATCATATCGATACATACACTAAATTCTCAACCCGAATTTCAGTGTGATTCCATGATTGAGTCCTCGATTGACCAATTACACTATCATGCTCCAAACATGACCACCAATGAATTCCCAACGTGATCACATTTGGAACATTTCAAAATTTTACCCTGAACCTAAATCCAATGTTTAGACTCCATCAAATATCACATCCTAATTAATTTCTATAATTTCAAAAGGAATATAGTGAATTCAGTTTCATAGTTAACTGACCTCTAAAGATCCAAACAATAATATAATGATCAGTCTCACATGCCCAAAATCCCTCTCACCTATGGGTAATATCACAACAACTGACATCAGACTCCTTGAGTGTAACGTCAATTGGTTCCACCACTATGTTCATGTCCATATTACCGAGCCACACTTCCTATCCTGTTAATACCTCACCAAGATTAAACCAGATAGATTGTTCCACTAAAACCAATCCATTCTTGATATCCCCTATATTTATAGAGTAACATTCCTCATTTGATCCTAATTTCTAGGTAACCATACATGAAATATCTTAACAATTACCATCAGACCTTGGATCGCACCCAGTCATCACTAATATCAATTTCAATAGGTATGAAATGTAAATTGTGTGTGTTATATCAATCTAATTTAAAACACGATGAACATATTCTCTAATAATATCCAACAATAGAAAATCCAACTCATTCTCCCATGATCCGCACATCAAAAAAATCAGGCTCGCATGCCTCAACACTAACCATGCTACTAAGTGTGTCCATTTCATCTGATCATATAACCCTTGGAAATACTCTTCAAAATAAATAAATTTACTTATTTCATGATTTACCTCATGAGAACCCACTATATGGATGTTATTCCTAAACCAAATACATCCACCCATGCTCCACGACATGCTAATATCATCCACATGATTAGCCACCACCCATCTGTATACTAAAACAAAAAGTGTTTAACCATTCCTACACCACAAACTAAAATAAATTTAAATTCAATAGGATTAGGAGCCTAAATGATCTTGAACTTTAAAACTATCCTTGATACTCAATAACTCAAGGCATGTCCTCACATAAAGGGTACTAAAGCATCACCATGACTATACTGAAAACCCTTGATCACTTTCCATGCATCTATCATGAACCCTATAAGTCTACCCATGCATTTACACATCTAAGGTACTCATAAGGAAAGGAAAACCCCTATCATGGGTTTCCTATGCAAAGAAACTAAGCACCAACCCACTACGGTCCAAGTTATATATCAGGGGTCACTAGGTATCCATCCTAGCCTCATAAACCATGTATTATGAAGGGTCATAAATCTTGGGATATTACTCACTACACCCATACCAACCATCATGTGACATCTAGCATACAAAAACCACTCCTAGTTTCCAAGTACACATAGATTAGGAACCCCATGTCAAGTCATCATCCTACTAGGAAACTGATTCTCACTAATAATTCACATTTGTGATTTATCCCTAGAGAATCAAAAATCATAACTCAACACTACCATAGACAACATAATCATCTTAGATGATCCATAATAAGGAAAAATACAAATAAAAGATTTATTAAATAGAATATCATTCTATGATATTTAAGAAAACACCATTTAGGTTATTATTGGAACTTTAAATAACCGAACCTGAATGAAAAACACCCACAATGGGTTTCTCACAAAGGAACCATATTCCATATTGACCTACTAAGTTCACTACACCACCTATGAAAACAAAATATTCTATCATCATCAAGTGCCTCACCATGGAACCACATGACCTACCATTATAAGGAAATGAAAATAAAAGTCGGCCTAGATGAGTTGAATTCCACTAAGTACTTATATAAGAAAATGATATATGAGGAGTTTCTAACACTTTAAAAAATTGTTCCATAATCACCAAGGATAAAAATCACACTATCAAGCCCCTAAATATCATTTAAACCATACATGGCTGATCATGATACATGATACACCTCTTTCATCTATGTTCCAAGATTCAAGATTACAATATGAATCAAAATCATAAATACAAACACTATATGAAACAATCAAGGTGAAAATCATATCAACTATAATATCATGTACTAAGAATAGTAATCACATAGCTATAAATAAGTACTTCCTATTATGGTTTCGCCATTTCCTTCCCTCCTGGAATTTTCTCGGTCTATTCCCAGCATAGTGGCTCCTTCTTAGCGTGATGAAGAGGGTTTCTCGGGCTCTGTCATCTTGTGTTGCAGTGATGGCGTCGGTCGTGGTCTGTCTCACATTTCGTCTTTGGGCTTGAATGTCAGGAGACAAGGCGATGGCGATGCTCAAGATCTGGTCCTCTGCGGTAGGGCGGTTGGGTTCCGGGCCTTCCTTGTTGCGCTCCGGCTTGGTGGATGGGATTTGGGTCTTCCGCGGAAAGATCCAGTCCTTCCACAACTTGGGGTCAGGTCGGGTCTTCAGTGGCGGGCTCCTGAACCTTCGGTTGTTGGGGTCTGTGAGGTTTCATAGGGAAGCGACCATATGGTCCTGTTGGAGAAGGGCGGTATGGCCGGGTTCCAGTGCTGTGGATGGTTCGGACTTCTACGTCGTGAGGGTTTTTTCCGTCTTTTGTCATTCTCTGGAAGGGTAGTCGGGTTCCTGGTTTTTTGTCGTGGGTTTCAGATCTTCTGCGGTGTAAGATGGTTAAGTCCTGGTCATCCATGGCATTGTCGAGATTCTGGTCTACCACGTTGTGATATGGTTGGGCGAATGATTTGGGTGGTTTTTTGTGGTTCCAGCGTGCAGTTTTGAGGGCGGCGGTGGGATTTGAGGTGATTTGGTAATGGGAATAGCTGGGATGGTCCTATGTTGCAGTGGAACTGTTGTTCGATAACGGTTTTAGCATCCGAGTGGTTGGCTTAAATGGTTTATTTCTTGCTGTGTGAAAGTTTTTTTTGTGGTGGTTTTTGGATCTGCTGTAGTCATTTGGATTTGAGTTTTCACTTCTTCAGAGCAGCTGGATAGGGGTTTTCGGAGTGGCGTTTGGTCCGAGGGTGCGCTGCGGTTACCTGCGAAGCTGGGTGCAGTGTCTGGATGGCCTGGTCTTCCTCGTTCTGGTCTGTTTGTATCCCCTTATGGATGTGCTCTTTCAGGGCCCATCTCACTTTGCTGGAGGGTTGGGCGGAATCTGATTGGAGTTCGCCGATAGGTTTGTGGATTTGGGCTGGTGTCGACGGTCGCATCAGTGGGCGTTCGAGGAGACCGGCTCTGAGGTTTTTCCAGCTCTCCTAATGTTTGTTTCCCCTGGTTCATGGTAAATCAGCCTCTCTTGGTGACTTTAGCTCCAGCATTGATGGTATGTCAGTTTGAAGTCTTGAATGGATTTTATCCATTCTGATTGTATGTTTTAAAGTGATGAAGTGGTGAATTGGTGATGTGGTGAGGTTATGTATGGTTTCTCACTTTTTCCTTAAAAGTATTTGCATAATAAAAAAACAATTTTCAGTCAGTACTTTCTATTATCGAAGGGTTTCATAACACACCAGATCAATATCCATCATAAGATAAAGTACATTCCTATATCTCTTGTCTACCCTATCCAAAACTATAAGACAAATAAAAAACCCTCTAATAATACTTTATAACATCCCAGTTCATAGGACACTCAACTGGTGCCATAAACTTGTTCACCACAAGTCCTCATGCATTCCTTTACATATGCCATAGGTTTCTAGATAATAGTGGGGGTCTAAGGAGGCACTGTGGGAATAGTATACCCCTATATTAGAGTGAAAATTGTGGTGTCCCAAACCTGGATTTCACTCAGAGGTGCCCCATTCTGAGCTATCCACATGTCCTCAAGAACATATCCTTGAATGTTAAAGGCTTCCAACTAGTAGTGAGGGATTAGGGTGTATCCATGGGGAGACTATTCCCCCATTACCAGAGTTTATTACAACAGGTAACATACAAGAAAAAGTAAATAGTAGAAGCAGTATACAAAGATGGAACAAAAGAAGCTAACTGAACTATAATGATAATACAAGAGGTGAAACTGATATAAACATAAAATACTCAAAATATTATGATGATATATATCATGTATCTATAAATATGGAAAACATGCATAAAAAACAGAAAACAATACATGCTATACAAATTTTGGATAAGGAATCCAAAAAACTATCCTAAGCATCTTGAGATCCATCTCAATTATCTACTACCAGCTTCACTCTAAGGAATAAGAAATAAAGTGTCTGAAGCAACACACTTTCCTTTTTCAATACTCGCATACATATAATCTACTTGGGTGGAAATGGTGGCCCAAATAAGGTGTGAGATAAATCTTGGTAGGCCACCACCAACGGTGTCTATAACATCCTGTATATGTAATATAAACTGAAATAGTGTTCAAGTATGCATATATAAATATAAAGTAGTACTGTAATGTAAATACCCAAGTACCTGCTTCATCCCTAGGAAGATGTATGAACATGTAACCATTTCATTAAATTATTAATTTAGTTTATGTAATAAAGTCATGTGTGGAATATCCAGTACTAACATCACCTTATGATAGTAAGAGCGAAGGTTCAAAGGTGTAACAAGGAAACCGTGATGAAAATGATAATGAAATGGTTACAAGGTAATTACCAAGGAAACCTAGACCTAAAGGGTCAAAAAATTAGAAGTAACTACAACCTTTTTATAGGGATAAGAGTTTAATACAAGGTGATTCGTCCAAGGAATTCCAAAATAGTATGATACAACTGATTCCAAGGAATACAACTAAGGTAAAACGAGATAAGTCATTGCTAGGACCAAGGATACAACTGAGATAACTCATGTCTTTAGAAGCTATGATGGATACAAGGAGTGTATTAAAAGCATCCTATAATATTAAAGGAGGGATCATATAGTGTCATACTGGGCATCTACTAAAATATGAGAATCAGGTTCCAAGGTGGGTCTCAACTAAGGAAACTGACATCCTTAAATAAAATGGTGTCCATGAGTGTTTACCACTTTCCCTCGGGAATCCAAAAGCTATCTCGACTCTAAAAAACCCTATAAATATATTAAGGTACATATGTATAATTAGGAATGTTACATTTAATTCATTTTAATTAACTATTCCATTTAATACTCAATCCATTTAATATATCATAAGGTTACATCCATTGCCTTTTATTAGTGTGACAAGGATAATTAAGCATAAAAACTTTTAATAAAACCATTTAATTCATAATAATTTAATAGGTTTCACTCCGATAACTTACATTATATATAGAAAGGGGTGCTACGGACATCCAATCAAGCTGTTGGATTACAATTCATTAGACCAATTCGTATATATAAAATATACTTTCCATTTATATTTATAATTGATTAATCAAGTTGGAGAACTTACCTTAGGTGGTCCAAGTGTTAAGAATATGTGCTACTAGACACTCTAAATTCAATAGTTAAATTGTACACTTACCTTTAAAAAGTTCAAGTAATAGATCACCTGAACAGTGGCACATACATGCTCAAAAGATACTAAAATAATAATTATAAGAACACTCTAAAAGGGATGGTTGGCATTATGGACATAACCACCAATGATGGATCACATATATGTCATGATTCTTATAACATGGTTCTGATGACTACAAGCAATACATATAAATTTAACAGATGACACTCAATGAAATCGGTGTGCCTACATGAAAATTTATAAAAGAAAGAATCTTGAGGAGTGAGTTATAGACCACCTACCTTATACTAGTACAAATCTCCTCATCCACTATCAGCCTCTAGTCTGGCCTAGATTAGAGTAGATCTAAATAAAATATCAATGCCCTGAAATTAGGTCATATGAGATTGCATCTAATTAGCATAATTTATAGGAATAAAAACAATGAAATATTAAAAAGGAATCAAGAACGTACTGATGTGGATCCAAAAAGATGAAAAATGGTCCAATAGGACTCAAGATGGGGTCTAGATCCCAAAATCCAGAATAGACTTGAAAAGGGATTCAAAAAGGTATGAGGAAGGTGTTCTCTTCTCTAGAAAACCAAAAGAGAGTAGGGGAGGATTAAAACATGTCATTAAGGGGAAAACCATCATTTTACCCAAAAAGTATTCTTTTCATGGTTTGGACACAAAGTTTGGACAAACCGTGCACAAATAATGCATGAGTAGTTGTATGAAGGAGAATACCACATGGTTAGGCCACACGGTTAGGGAAACTATGTGCCAACCATGCGAAATGACTTTATAATTTTTTGCAATTTTTCAAATGGCTGTGTGGACCAAATCGCATGGTTTGGGAAAACCATGTTCCCCATATTACCCCACTATCCAACCTTGCACGATTAAAACTAATTGTGATGGATGCCTCACATGGTTTCCTCTAACTACACAATAGACCAAAAACCTCCACCAGATGGGGTTATGAGCTTTGAATAAGTTCTAAACATCCACAAAACCTTCACTAACTCATTAGTCACCCATTTTAGGTCCATAAAATAGAATTAGAAAAAAATTTAAAGAATACACACCTGAGTGAAAAACTAGGTTCTTATAGTCTTCCCCCATAAAGGAACTCATCCCTGAGTTCACCTTCCAAGGGCAGCGAAATACTATTTGAGAAAAACTATAGCCACTGGTCATTTACGTCAACCTCCCAATCCCAAATCTAATTCTATACATGGTCATTCTACCATAACACCCATACTAGAGGGACTAACTAGCCTCATATAACCTTCATGCTCCGGTCGATGATGCATATAGAATACTCCTGAAATGAAGCATCGACATCTATCAAAACATCCTTAGGATCAAAAGTTTGAGACATGTTGACATGATAACGATATAGCTGTGAAATATGGAAGACATCATGCATGAAACAATATATCTAAGGTAACATAAACCGATAGGCTACCATCCCAACTCTCTATAGAATCTTAAATGTCCTAACAAATTACAGTGATAACTTCCATTGCCTCCATATCCGTCTATGCCCTATCTTGGGTGGTACTCATAGGAAAACATGATCAACGACAACAAACTCCAAATGTATTTGATGGTGATTGATGTAATATTTATGTCTATACCGAGAAGTATAAATATGATTCCTAATCAGATAAACATACTATAAAGTCATATGCATGATACAAAGACCTAGTATTGATACCTCCCCTACCTCTAGTAAGAATAAGGATGAATGACATGGACTATTGTATAAGGAATCAAAAGGATCCATATGAATTCTCACCTAAAATATATTATTATAGAAAAAATAAACAAGAGGGATATTATTCTCCTAAGAACCAATAAAGACAAGGTTTCATGCTTGGATCATGTCCTCAAAAACCTATATCATCCGTTCTGACTGTCCATTAGTTCTAGGGTGAAAGGCTATGTTTAGATGCACTTGTGTACCCATAACCTTCATCAACCCCTTCCAGAACCGTGATGTAAAATGAGCATCCCTATCTAAAATGATAGAGTGAGGGATCCCGTGTAGTCGAATGATCTCACTGATATAAAATCTTCCCTGATCATAAACCAAGAACATCTTCTAGATAGAAATGAAGTGGGCTACTTTCATTAGTCAGTTAATAACTACCCATATAACGTTGCTACCCCTAGGAAACCTAGGTAAGATGACTATAAAGTCCATGGAAATGTCTTCCCATTTCCATTATAGGATTAGAAGTGATTGTAACAATACTGTAGGTCTTTGGTGGTCTACCTTCACCTACTGATAGGTGGAACACCAAGTGATAAAGCCCATGATTTGACATTTTATCCCTGACCACCAATACTAGTGTCATATGTCTCAATGCATTTTGGAGATGCCTAAAGAAACTGCCTACTAAGAAGCATGGGACTCTCGCATCAAATCCTCTATTATATCTATATGAACGCATACACGTCCATGTATATGCAGGATGTTTTCCCTATCCACTAACTAATATGGAGGCAGTTTAGTTCTTAAAATACTATCATGGAGAACCAATCCCTTAGGATCTGAAAATTTCATTCTTTTAACCTTTTCAAGGAGGGAATATGTAACTATCAAGGAAGATAGGTAAGACTTCTTGTGGCTATCATTAAACTCTCTATGAAGCTCAAAAAATAAAGCCATCAATTTCTATTCATCACCAGCTTCCCGAATGGCTTGTGCCTGAGTTTTTTTGACTCAGTGCATCGGTTACTTCATTTCCCTTTCCAAGTGTATAAGTAATCTAAAAATAAAATGAATGAAGATATTTTAACCATATTCAATGTATGAGATTCAATTTATTCTATGAAAAGAAATATTTTAGGTGATTTTGGTCTTTCAAAAACCCAAATCACTCACCTAATAGATAATGTCTCCAACAACGTAAGGCATGGAAAAATCTTACTAGATCAAGGTCATGCATCGGGTAGTTTCTCTCATGAGGACTCTACTTTTGAGGTATGTATGCAATGAATCTATCCTCCTACATCAAAACAGTCACTAGGCCAATGAATAATTCATCAAAGAACATGGTATAGACTCTACCTGGTTCTAGAAGAATTATAATAGGTATTGAGACAAGCCTCCCTTTCAGCTCCTAAAAGTATTTCTCACACAGTTCTAGCCATAATAACTCAATAACCTTCTTTGTAAGATAATTAAGAGGTGAAGCACAGTGTGATAAGTCCTGTATGAAATTCCTGTAATATATATCTAGAACCAATAAGCTCTATATATCAAAAAAAATCTTTAGATTCTACTAGGAAACCACAAAACTCACCTTCTTTGGGTCAATAGATACTCCAGATTCTAAAATAATATGACCAAATAAGTGAACTTGTTCAATACAGAAGTGAAACTTAGAAAACTTGGAATAAATATGATTCTATCTCAGTGAACTCAGAAAAATCTCAAGGTTCTTAGTATGATCGATACGAGTGTGAGAATAAATTAAGATAATGTACAAAAATACTAAGACAAAGGAATCCATATTGGGGTGGAAAACCCTATTCATTAGAGCTAATAAAATAGTGGGCATGTTTTTAAGATCGAACAACATAATGAGGTACTCATATAGACCATACCTTTTATGAATAGATACACAAGGTATGTTTGATGGCCTGTCTTGCACATGATGATAGCCAAATATCAGCTCAATCTTAGAGAAGACCCTATCTCATTAGAGTTGGTCAAAGAGATCATCTATTCAAGTTAGTGGATACCGGTTCTTGACAGTTTTCTAGTTCAATTGTCTGTAATCCATGCATAGAATAAGGGTCCCATCTGTATTCTTGGAGAAAAGCATGGGTGAACCCCAAGAAGAATTACTAGGCCATATAAAACCTTTGGACTCCAAATCCTATAACTTCCAATTGAGATCCTAGAGCTCAGTAGGTTCTATCTTGTATAGTGGAATGGACACTGAAGATGCTCTTGGAACAAGATTGATTGACAACTCTTCTTATCTCTTAGGAGATAAGCTAGATAAATCATCAATAAATATATCCCTAAAATGATCTACTATCAAAGGTAATTTATCCTGAAGTAAACCCTGATCCTCTATGAAGATATTGGAAATCTAGGCAGTCACTCCACCCATCCCATGATTATCTGGTCTAGCTCTGATAGCTTGGAAATCTCACTCACACTTATGTGGATAACTAATACCCTTTGGTGACGCAAACGACACCATGTGGAAATTTTCTACAGAGGCATGATATGGAACCGACTAATCCATCCCAAGAATGACATTGAAGCCCATAATCTTGAGAAAAATGAGGTCCCATAAGAAAGGGTAACTACCAACCTCAAGGGGAAAGTCCCTACATAGGCATATTCCATCTGACCATATTCATAATGGTGTATCCAGAGTTATCACACCACAATAATACTATATTTGTGGCCTGATACTTTCCATGACAGATAAGGAGATGAAAGAGTGTGAAGCACCTGTATCAAATAAAGAAGATACTATAGTGGAGGATACTATAATAGTACCTCGTACTGTAGATAGTCCTGCAACTTCATCCTTGGATATCAGCTGTAAATCATGCAATTGACCTAATCCACGAACCTATGCAATAGATGGAACACCATGATCAGAACTACTCTATTGGAACTAAAAGTGATCAAGATTCTAGCTACTATGTCCATGACCTCCTCCTCATCCAATCCTGCTAGTGATACTCCAACTCCCCACTTGGAACAGTGTAAAAGAAATTTCCCCTAAAGGTGGATCTGGTGTGAAAAATATTCCACTATAAGCTGATGTAAAGGTCCGAAAGAATCTTTGAAGATGCCCCATACATCCACAAGCCCAACACTCTAGAGGGTATCTATCACACTATGGATTCCGGTTCCCCTATCATCCACACTGACGACACACCATAGAGCTACCAACATAGGTACTCTATCCACCACTACCCTGACGAGAAAACTCAAAGGATCTATTTCTTCTACCATAAGAACTACTGGCCTGCCTCAGCACTAGTCCTCTATTCATGATACTATTTACTTACCTCAATTTATGCTTAATGACAAGAGTTTGATTGACTATTTTGGAGAAGTTTGGTAGTCAAAAGACATTAACATGAGTACATATGGCATACACAATCCCATCCTCGAAGCGTCTAGAATTTGAAATCTCATCACTATCTAGAAGCGGTGAAAAACACTTTAACTCATTGAAATGTGATGAATAATCCATAACTGACATAGAAACCTACTTGATATTCATGAACTCTATGACTCTATCATCTCTCAAAATATGAGGAATGAAATGATCAAATAAGGCAGTCTGGAAATAATCCCATACCATGCCTTTATAAGGAACAACCTGGGTAACTACATCCCACCAACACTTGGCCGAATCATGAAACATGTATGAAATAATCTTGAACCTTTTCTCTAGAGGCACCTCTAGATGCTCAAATATAGAAAAGGTGGAATCTATCCAAGACTCAGTAGCCTATGGACCACCATCCCTCGAGAAGGTAAGATGATGCTGCTAATGGAAATCATGAGTCAGATCATCCATCATAGGTGTAGGCCATGGATCACCATGCATGGACTGCATCATAAGTAGAAAACTATCATGAACTTGGTCATTAGTGACCAAATCTGGTATAACAGAAAGTGCCTCAAGTGGAACTTCTGGATGTAAGACTAGAATCTCAGGTCCCACTATGTCTGTAACATGGTTTTCACCACCCTCCTGGCACATGAAACAAGGATTTTGTGGTGGAATTGGTCTACAAATTACAAGCACATGCCTTAGAACAATCTAGAAGTAGATATATAGAAACTCTAGATGAAGATGAAGAAAAAAGAATGGAATTCTACCCATGGTATACTACCCCAACTACCTGCTTAGAAGAACAGGTATTAGTAAGTTCTCAAGTATAAATTAAAGGGGTTCTGGTATATGAAGGGTCAAATATACACTACCTTATCATTTAATGGCAATAATTTCATTCATTTCATATTTAATATCCTGGTTCACCCCTTTTAATTTCACAAACATGACAAGGTGGGATAAGGAAGTGCAACCATTTCATTTTAGAATCCATTTTTTACTTTTATAGTTTGAATTTTCTTATAAATTATATCAACATTCTTTTAAAATGAATCTCCATTCCTAGTGAATTAGGATCCATATAACTTATCACTAAAAACAACACCCATTTTATTTTAATCCAATGGATCAACTTGGTAAATTACCAATTACAACCTAGAGGGCTGATAAAAACTCATGAATTGAGATCATAAAACACTAAATCACAACCAAGGAAAAGCATAATCATAATATAACTACCACAACATCACTCAACATTTATAATCATATCAAGCAATGAAAGGAGTGAAATTCACCTATATGGTATGGAAATATGAATGACATGAGAATTTCTAGGTGATTATGATGATATATGTAATAATTATCATTTTCCCTCATATCATAGATCCAAGGATGAAATTAAATTCCCAATCAAAAGAATAATTAACAACACCACATATAATGTGAGTCACCTAATGATGAAATGATATCAACTGTTATAGAAAAAATTAGTACAATAATTATAATATAGTAAACTTAGAATTTACCCCGAACATGGGTTCATGAAACCTAATAACAAATTATGACCAAGTTATAAGAATTCCTAATCTCTAATCTACTGTCTTCAAATAGTAAATCAAGAAAGGAACCCCCTCTGATACTACTTTGTGACGTCTTAGGCCTGGATTCCACTTAGAGGTTCTCTGAGCCTGGTTGGATACATAGACTCAAGAGCATGTCCCAAAATGATAGATGCTTCTAGGTGTTTCCATGGGGAGACTATTCCCTCATTAATAGATTTTATCTCAGTAGATAACATACAAGAATGGGTAAATAGTGGAAGAAGTATACACAGATGACACAACAGAAGCTAACTGAACAATAATGATAATAAAATAGGTGATACTAATATAAACATATGATAATCAAAAGATGATGATGATATATTTCATGTATCTAGAATTATGGAAAACATGGGTACAAATCAACAGACAATACATTCTATAAAAAAGTAGAAAAAGGATTCCAAAAACTATCCCAAGAATCTTGAGATCTAGCTTGGTCATCCACTACCATCTCCATCCTAAGAAACAAGAAATAAAGTGTCTGAAGCAACATACTTCCCTTTTTCAACACCTGCATACATATAATATGATCGGGTGATAATGGAATCCCTTATAGGGTGTGAGATAAATCTCAGTAGGCCACCACCAACAGTGTCAATAACATCATGTTCATTTAATATAAACTAAAATAGTGTGCAAACATGCATATATAAAAGTAAAGTATTAATGCAATGTAAATACCCAAGTACGTGATTTAGCCTTCAGATGGTATCTAAACATGAAACCTTTTAATTAATTAATTAATTCAGTTTATATAATAAAGTCATGTGAGTTATATCTAGCACTAACATCACCTCGTGATAGTAATAGTGAAGGTTCCAAGGTGTAATAAGTAAACCATGATGATAATAATAATGAAATGGTTCCAAGGTAATAACCAAGGAAACCTAGACCTAAAGGGCCACCAAATCAGTAGAAACTGTAGCCTGACTATAGGGGTAAGAGTGTAATCCAAGGAGCTTCATCCAAGGAATTCCATAGTAGTATGATCTAACTGAGTCCAAGGAATACATCTAAGGTAAAACGAGATAATCTATAGCTAGGTCCAAGGATACAAACGAGGCACATCATGTTCGTATAAGCCATAATGGATCCAAGGAGTATATCCAAGTTATCCTGTAATAGTAAAGGAGGTATTCTATGGTGTTATATTAGGCATACACTGATAGACAAGGATCAGGTTCCAAGGTGGGTCTCAACCAAGGCAACCCACATCCTTGAATCAGAATAGCATTCAAAAGTGATCAAGGAATTCCCTTAGGAATCCAAATGCTATATATATTCTAACCAATCCTATAAATATGTCAAGGTTTATATATAATTAGGCACCTTAAATTTAATTCCTTTTAATTAAATATTCCATTTAATACTCAATCCATTTAATATATCATAAGGCTCAATCCATTTCATTTAATTAGTGTGAAAAGGCCAATTAAGAACACAAACATTTAATAAAAGGATTTAAGTCATAACCATTTAATAGGTTTCACTCTGATACCTTCCATTAGACATGGAAAGGGGTGATACAGATGTGAAACCAATCTATTTGATTACAATTCATTAGGCCAAGTCATATATATACAATGTACTTTCCATTTACATATACAATTAATTATTCAAGTTGAAGCACTTACCTTAGATGGGTTAAGTTTTAATAATATGTGGTACTAGCCATTCTAAATTCATTGGTTAAATTGAAAACTTACCATTAACAAGGCCATGTAATATCTCACGTGAATGGTGGCACCAAAAAGATCAAAAGCTATTAAAGAATAATTATAAGAACAACCTATAAAGGATGGTAAATGTTGTGGATGTAACCACCAACAATGGATCACATATATGGAATGAGTCTTAGAACATATTCCTAATGAATACAAGCAAGACATATAAATTAAACAACCGATTCCCAATGAAATTGGCACACCCACAGAACAATTTATGAAAAAAAGAATCTTGAGGAGTGAGTTATATACTACCTACCTCATACTCATACAACTCTCCTCATACAGTATCACCCTCTAGTTTGGTATGGATTGGAGTAGATATGAAGAATGGATCAATGACATAAAATTGGGGCATATGATCCTACATCTAAATAGTTTTTTTATAGGAAGTAGAACAACGAAAGATTAAAAAGGAATCAAGAATATACCAATGCATATCCAATGTGATAAATGGTAGTAAAACCAGACTTCAGATGAGTGATAGATCTCAAAATCTAGGAAAGAATTGAAAAGGGATTCAAAAAGAGAGGAATAAGGTGTTCTATCTACTAGAAATACAAAAAAGAGGAGGGGAGGATTAAAACATTCCATTAAAGGAAAAACCGCATTTTTACCCAAAAATTATCCTTCACATCGTTTGGCCACACAAGTTGGACAAACCATGCATAAATCATACACAAGAAGATGTAGGAAGGGGAATATCACATGGTTAGGCTACACAGTTAGGGAAACCATGCACCGACCATTAAAAAGGCCTCTATAATTTTTCTATAGCTTTCCACATGGTTGTGCGGTCCAAATCGCATGGTTTGGAAAAAACTTGTGCCCTATGTCATCCTACTATCCATCCTTTCATGGTTAAAACTAACTATGCAACCTACCTCATATGTTTTCCTCTAACTATGAAACAAGACAAAAAACTCCACCAACCAAGGTTCCGAGATCCAAACAAGCTCTGAACACCCAAGAAACCTTCACTAACTCATAATGAATCCATTTTAGGCGCATAAAAGAGAATTAGACCAAAATTTAAAGGATACATACATGAGTGAAAAAATGGATTCTTATAAAAATGATATATTTAATCACTAAATATCATGCACTATAAATAACCATCAGAGTTTGTCAGGAAATAGAATATCCAAACAATATTAATATAAGGGAATAACATTAATACAACCATACAAGATAATCTCCCACTAGTCCGATCAAATATATAGAATAATAATAAAATAATAAAGACAAAATCAATGGATATATTGCAAATCCAAACCATAACATATCCCAAGATCCATGTACTCATCTGAGCTACCCTTCTTGATAAATAATGGGCTTAAACCTAACTTGTGCCTATAACCAAGTGTTATTCTTCTTGGTTACCCCAGTGTAATGTAGGTTTGAGTAGAGTTTGAATATATAAATCAGTAGGGAACCACCAACACAAACCTGTATTATAATAAAAATATAGTGATATATGCATGTAAAATGATCAAAATAAATAAGCTACTAAAAATAAATAAATGAAAAAAAATATTACATGATTATACCTTATAAAATAATGTCTTTCAGAACATCTTGTAGACTGTGCCAACCCATATATCCAATAAAATATAGTTATATATCCATAGGCTTGTAACCTCAATCGATCATACCTACTTTAGTCAATTAGATGATTTCTATGAGCACATCATGATATCATGCCAACTATATAAATACTAGGTACTGAGGTGTAAACCATAAATACCCAATACTTAGGATATAAAGCCAAAAATTCATCACGAATGACTCCATGGATAGATCATAGGCATCTTGGGAATCTCTATAAATTCTAGGTGTAGTGAATGGATTAAGGCTGATTCCTAGGTATCCTGAGAAATCTTTGAATAAAAATCATCTCTATGTCTATATTAAAAATTGACAAATGTCAGACATCCCAAGAATCCCAATCATCATGTAATATCATTAGGCTCAGTTGGACAGATCCTAAGTGTGACCCAAATATCATAGATGAATAATCATCATAAAAATTATAATAGTGATCACAATACCAAATCCTAAATGACTAGATCCTACACAAGCTAGGCATCCTAGGGAGCCATGGAATCTAAGGAATCCTATATAGACTCAAGGTTGAATATTGAAATCCCAAAAATTATTCCTATGGCTCAATAGCTAGATCCCAAGGTACATTGGGAATCCACACCAACATCATCACATTCAATCTGTATCATATTAATATCATGAAAGGCTCAAAATATAAGTCTAAGGAAGAAACTTTGGGAATCCCTCAAGTCACTATTGTACTAGATAATGATCATAAGTTGGATCCTAATAAGTACTTATAGGCATCCACATAAACATTAAATAATTAAATTAAAAATAAATAAACATCTGGGGATGGCTGAACGCCTAAACCTAATATCACTATTCATAACACCATAGGATTACATGTTTGGTGAGGGATCTAAGTTGACACCCACTATCATATCTACCCAATACCATAATGCACCCCCTTAGGGTATATTGATCATTAAGTTACTTACTGGGGTCCCCTATGTCACATTAGAGGAGAGTCACCCTATTGGGCATCCTTGGTCCCAGTCAATTCACTCCCCCAAACCCGTCTCAAATATAATATCATCTCCAAAGTATCTCAAGGATTCTTACATGGCCTACTTGGGGTTTTCCACTTAATACATGTCACACCTCTATAAGGAGGCGAATAAGGATCCTACATTGAGGATACTAAGTCATGATCACCAAAGTCACACCAAACAAGGGTAAATATGTTACATCACATACCAAAATAACTCACAGACTCAACTATTATTGGATGGGGAAATCAAGGTTGCGAACATGGACAACTTGGTCTCGTCATTTCATTACCCTTATCCTAAGTAATTTCATTTTAATTAAAGATTTCAATTTAATTTAGTAATTCAATTAACTTAGTCAACATGGTCAACACCCTCAGGGAAGTGAAGACACATTAAAAACATCATAAATAACTCACATTAATATATAGGAAAGGTATCAAGGAACACATACCTTATCCTGAATCCCTTTCTATTTTCCACTACTCAACAAATTACTTCTTAGAATCACCCAAGCTTATCTCAGCTCCAACAGTCACCGCTAACACTCTGGGGAACCTATATCAAACCAAACTAACCATATTGATTAATTACAACTCATTATAATTAATAATAAAATTTAAAGTTTAAAACCAATTTAATTCAATTTGTAATAATTGCTGAAATCTCACCGAGTGTCCGACAATCACCGAATTATCATGTAATAGGGTTTTGAATATCCCTAATACATCCCAAAACCACTCTAGAAAAAGTGAAAAACTTATACCTCTATTTACATCATTAAATTTTTTTAATTTAAATGGAAACCATAGAAAAATCCATGGTTCAATGTACCCTTGATGAAACAATGAGCGGTGACAGGCAGACATCATCTTAGGACATTCTCTCACTAGGAAGAACAAAGGAACCAAGAGAATTAGTTGATTCTAATATGATCATAGGGAATTAGCACTAAATCCCTAAACCCTGAAACCAAAATCATGAAAAAATGAAGGATAATAATGAAGGATACCAATAGAGGAAGAGACTTACCAAAAAACACCAGAAAGAGCCCAAGAAAACCATCCCTTGGTTAAGGGGAGCAGCTGGGTCATGTACAAGGAGGAGGAGAAGAGAAAGGGACCTTCCCCTTAAGGGTAATAATGGTAAAAATACACCATTAATGAGACTCATTATTTGGATTCATGGGTTTCCAAAACTTGCAAAAACCATGCAATAGATACTCTCTAAGAGAATCCCACTCACTAGTTTGGGTGTTAACCCAGAAAATTTCCACTATCCAAGTCTGCAAAAGTTTTCATAGTTTTTTTGTAAACATAAACAAACCATGTTCCAAGACCCAATCCCAAATCAAGATGCACAATTTCTCATGGAATATACATGTTTTACTAAAAATCGTGATCTAATCATTATAGAAAATCATGAACTATAAAGATTAAATCGAAATCCACCTCATACTAAAGGTTTCACATAGTTTCCCCTAAACCGCACACACTAAACTGGGCACCCTAGCTAGAAAACATCAAAACTACCCAAACATATCTCAAAATATTTAAGACTTGTTCAGGAACCCAAGATACCTTCTGAGCCTCATTCCATACCTAGAAACATCACCTAAGGACATTCCAACTCTCTAAATTCCATTTTGAATCCTGTTTCAGAATACGTACCATACACTAAATTCCAAAATTTAAATTAAATTTGTAATTTCCAACCCATCTATATAGATGGGGTTTTATAATATCAATTTTTATTATCACATGAAACTAGTTATACTTTAAAATATTTAATTATGACTAATATATCTTGTGAATACATACCTATATGGTAACATTGATAAGGATGTTTATATGAAAATCTATGGGAGATTTAAAATTCATTAAAATGTCCCGGGCCTCTAGATATTTATTCCATTAAATTAAATAAATCATTATATGGATTAAAGAAGTCAGAGTGTATGTGGTATAACTATTTGAGTGAATATTTATTACAAGAGGGTTTTAAAAATGATCAAATTTATCCATGTGTTCTCATATAGAGGATTGAATATGATTTTTTTATTATTTAAAGATAATGATTTGAATATTATTGGAACACTCAATGAGATTTCTAATAAATTTGAATATTTAAAGAAAAATATATAAATGAAATACTTTAGAAACATATAGTTCTTTCTTGGATTAAAAATTTAATATTTTGAGATGAAAATTTTCATTATCAATAAAGAAACATAGATTTTTTTTAAAAACGTTTTATATGGATAAGAAAAATCAATTAGGTACAATAAAATTTATATGATATATTGACTAAGATAAATATATTTTTGATCATGGGAGGATAATGAAGAATTTATTTATCCTAAAGTACCGTATCTCGATACTATATGTTGTCTAATGTGCTTTATAAATAATATAAGTCTAGATAAAATATTTTTCATAAATATATTTATAGGCACACTTATTATCCTATCAAAAGATATTAGAATGATATCAAACATATATTATAAAATCCTAAAGTACATACCAATCATGAATTATAATATTTCAATTTTTTAATACCAAAATTAATTGGTTATACCAGTGATGGATATTTTTTTGATCTGTATAAAGCTCGATCCCAAATAGAAAATTTAATCAAACTTGGTGAAAATGAATTTTCATGGTGTTCTATGAAACAAACTACTTCCATAATAACCTCTAATTACACTGAGAATATTGTAATTTAGGTGGAAAGTTAAGAATTTATCCGGTTTAGATTGATTATTTGTTGTAACATCCCTGATATCTGTAACCCTAAGCTAGTGGTTATTTGTTACCTTGGAAAAAGAATACATAGATCAAAATACACAAGATTAGTAATCTTAGGATATTGGATATATATATGAACAATACATTACATTGGAAAATAAATTATATCATAAAACCTCATAAATATTTTTTATTCCTTCATTTCTTAATCGCTATAAAAGTATTTTCTTTTTGAGAAGGGTAATTTGCGAAGATAATCCATTTTAAATGACCCATCATGGAAAACCTCATCATAATTAACTATATTTGTGATGGTACATTGATATTAATCATAGGGTCTTCATATTTGTAATAGACTTTTGTATTTTTCACAAATATTATTCACAATGGATATAAATTAATTTCATAAATAATTTTTTTCTAAAATAATTGATATGAATTTATAAATACATCATAGTTACTAATTATAGTGTAAAATTAAATCCATTATGAAAAATTAATTGAAAAATATTTATAAATCCATCACAATTAACCTGTAAAAAATAAAAAAATACAAAATAAATCACAACACCATAATGATAATTACTATTAAAAGAAATTAATAACAAAATTAAAAAAAATATAATACAAAATAATTTTACAAAAGGGAACATAATAATAATAATTTCATTGAGAGGTAGAGGGGTCAGCTCCATTAGAAATAGGGAACTCCATCCCTAAACTGCCCAAAATTCACCACATATACTCCATCATCTGCTCATGATTTTACTCCTATTACTGATGCTACTACTCCTATTTCTATCACTACCCATTCTTCTATTTGGTCAATATATGTATAGCCTCATCATAATATTTCAACCTCTACCCATACTCTACAGTAGGGGACGATGATCCTGTATGATCTCCCTTTGATCTAAATGATGTCATATCTATAGAACCATAGTAACTATATGATGTCAATTGTTATTGATCACCTATAATTTTTCAATACCAGTCTGCATCACTTGTAGCCAATCCACCTCATTAAAATGTGACTCACATGATCCCTCATTATCCCCAACCTTTTATCTCACCCTAAATCTCCCGTATGTGGGAAGTTTTATCTTATATGTCTCCTATAAATGTATAAATTTAAAATAAAATGGTAAAAAATTATATTATGTTAATTTTAAAACCCCCAAAAAAAAATACTAAACATAGTATGTCACTATATCTCACCATAAATATCCCTAGTATTACGATTATTTTACATCCTCTTATGCACATAAAACTCTATAACAAAAAAATTAATTTTATTATGTATAAATTTATCATATACATTTAGTATTTAAAGTATATATAATTTACTAAATAATGTTACTTACCAACTGTATGAGATGTATACTAGAAGTGAAACTCCCAACTTTACATGTGATACCCATTCTTCATTGATTATCCCTATCAAAAGATGATCTATACAAAATACCTCCCTTGTCTAATAAGTATATAATACCTCCTAATCTTGGACAAGTACATGGTATAGTTGATGAAACACACAATATTAATCAAATATAGTCACAAATTCTATTTCCATAGATCTATTTGGAAGGTTTTGTAAAAAAATGGAAACAGTCACACATGAAAGCCTTCCATGCCTCCTAATGGAGGGTCTCATTCCATCATCAGCAGGTGACCATAAAATCTATATATATCTAATAATATAGTAAATTAGAAATTAAATAAATTTAAAATATGATAATTTTTTTATTTATATACCATCTAGTGCTCAAAAATGTGATGAATCACATCACTAGAAATCTAATCCAATGACACTAATAGAGTAAAAAAATTGTTCCTTTGAATAGAACCCACCTATCTAATGACTAGTTGTGAAAAAATATGAAAGTAATATAAAGTAGTAAAAATAATATAAAATAAAATAAATTATATGAAAATATAATAAAATTCATTGTTAAACATACTTCCTAAAATAAGGATCGAAATGAAGATAATAATTCTACTTAGGAACAGGTTCTAAAAGCATAAATCATATAATACCTTGATCCCTTCTAGTATCTGTTCCAACGGATGCACCCTCAAATAATGAAACAAGAATATCATCACCAGGTAGCTCATTCTCAGCCAATCTATGAATCAATTCATTAAAATCCTATTGACATATTCCATATGACATCTAATGTCACGACCCGTTCCCTGGGGCCTGTGTCGTGACTACCCTAAGACCGCCTTCCATAGGCTAGGGGTTGATGACTAACACCGGAAAATATTATCCCTAAAATTGGAAGGTATTGAATTTAAATCGTTACACACACACATACTAGAACACAACAAGATGAAACCACGAAGTAAAAATGCTATAATAAAAGTTTGTACTGAAAGTAAGGGGCCGAAATAAAAGACCAACTAAAAAGATAAAACTACAACTGAAAATAGAAAATATCTCCTGAGATCATCCACCGGGGATCCTACCTAAATGGTAGGTACAACTCATCTCCACAGCTCTCCACATCAACCGTCACCACCATCCACCATCAGGTCCTAGCTCTTGGAGTTTCAGTCAAGTCTTCCTGTCGTCTGTACAAGACACGACAAGGTGAGGGCGAAGCCTGTGTAGGGGTGAGTATAATAATACCCAGTAGGTACCCTGAGACCCTGACGATATGTCAAAATTCTACAAAGTAAAACCACAAGAATGATCTCAATCAAAAATCAAAAAGCAAAAGACATAGCTCAAACCAGGTATAACTAAGTATAGCAGTACAGATGGTTAACTGTAAGGATAAATCATCTTACTCTATCAAAAGGTACTACTGCTGACCCACACAAGATTGATAGGTGCTAATTCACAAAAAATAGTTGGGTGCTTATTCACATAGAATCAATCAGTGCTGATTCACAAAGAATCTCTAGGTGCTGATTCATAGAGAGTTGCTGGGTGATGATTCACACAGAATCACTGTGTGCTGATTCACACAGAATCATTGGGTGCTGATCCACATAGGATCTCTCTTCATTATTCACGTCCCATCCAGTCAAAGGATTCTCGCTCATAGTACGCTTGTTTCTAGAAGAAACCATTCCTGAAGCCATCGGTCATATTTTAACCTGCACGAAGTCCCATGAAGAAGGTACCCCATGATCTGAAATGTCATAAGGGTTCCAATGCAATAGACGGCGCGTCAACCAGATATCTGGTTTGTAAGTTATTGGAATTTTAGTGACGAGGGCCCGGTTGGATTCAGAGTCAATACAACCCAATCATACTCCAACTTTCTCCAAAACTCTTGTGGAGTATCTCAAAAGGACCTTCTTGCTCCAAGGATCCTAGTGCTGTAAACAGTTCATCAAACAGACATCCAGTTCCCAAGATACGACCTTTTGAGCATATTAGGGCCGGAGAGGGGTCCGGTTCCGATCTAACCCGACCTAGACTGACCCAGTTTGGGTCGACCTAAACCAGTTTGGTTCTGAACCGGCCCGACCGAAACTGGCCTGGGCCAGCCTGAACTCACCTGAGACAGCCCGAACCAGCTTGGGCCGGCCCGAACCGGCCTGAGCCAGCCCAAACCGGACTGGGCCCAGCCAAAGCAGCCTGAGCTGGCCCGAACCATCCTAGGCCGACCCGAAATGGATTGATCCATCTCGAACCAGCTTGGTTGGGTGGGGTCACGGACCGGCCCGACCCACCGGCTGGCGCGACTCGCACGGGGGTCACGCAGTCTGCCTCCCAAACAGCTCAAAGAGTTGTTCAGTTTGTTAAATGGAAGAGCTAGCTGGGGCCACCTCATCATCCATAGGACTCGCAGGGAGCATTTCCTAGCCTTCGTTGCGATTCATAGCCGCTTCCCGTTCACCACAGCTTCGTAGTCGCGGCCCGTTCCCCGTGGAGCGCGACAGCACACCGCCTCTGGCCTCCATGACTAGCCGAGCCGACCACCTCTTCATCTTCCACGATTCTACCCTCATCCGCGACTGGCGAGCTCCAGTAACCGCCTTCGCCGCTAGTGTCGGTCACCAGTGCCGCTCCAGTAGACCTTCCATGGGCCACTAGGTGAGCTTCGATGGTCCGTTCTTCCTTCCAGATGCATCTATAGCCCTCCCGGGATGCTACCGTCATTGTGTGCCTCTTGGTTTCCATTTTACATCGAGTTGAAAATCATCCCATGAAAGAACACACCAAGAAACAAAGTGAAAGAGAGTCCGGGACTTGTTTTTTTGGTCCGCGTCCTCCGCGTTAGCATTATACCAAACATGGATAATTAATTCAACAATAAAAGACTATATTACTTCCATAATTTATTATCCTTCTCAAGAATGAGAGAAAGAAACATTGAACATGAATTTAATAACAAAACCCCTACCTCGTGATTCGTTAGGGACATTGCGGTGGTGGAAGAAGAATCCTTGTTTGTGGAGGC
Organism: Viscum album; assembly: GCA_963277665.1. NCBI lineage: Eukaryota > Viridiplantae > Streptophyta > Magnoliopsida > Santalales > Viscaceae > Viscum > Viscum album. The sequence goes on from OY728126.1 coordinate 1,107,484,703, forward strand.
CACCGACGTTTGTCGTCGATTACCCCAACATCGTCCAAGATTATGTTCCTCGTCGGTGGTAAATGTTATGTCACTTCATCTGAGTTTCCTCTCTTGATGAAGCCGTGTCAAAACTCCAACCCAAGATTCATTTAAATAGAGGGGTAAAGGGTGAGTAATGCACTGAGTAATTAATGAGGTTTATGAATTGATGTAATTAATGTGCCACATTAATTACACGAGGGGTGGTTACGCAACCAAAGTGTAATCGAGAATTTAATATCCTATATTAAATGTCTACCTACCTCTATGGTCCTTGCCACTTCTGCTCAACAGGTGGTAGGAAAAAAATAAATAAAATAACAATCTCTATGTTATTTTATTATTTCTTTAAAAGCTACAAAAAACAACTTTTTCACCTGACCTACTATGGTCGAAGTGAAGCTTCCCTTAAGCGAATATCGGCGTTGTAGATTCAACGGTGTCCTTGGATTTCAATTCCAAGCATTGTATTAAAAGTTAGAAAACTCTACCCACACGTTTACTGAATGTACCTTAAAAAATTTCAAAATTCCATTTTGGGAACACTGAGCGTCGAAATCACGTTCCGTCAATTTTCAAAGACTCATAAAAATCCCAAATAATTAAAAAAAAATTTACTTGGAATTTCCCAGTCTCTACATTCTCCAAACATTAGGGAATTTCATTCCTGAAAGCTACAAAAAAATAGGGAAAAATGGGGGTATTGAGCACGTATCTGAGACTCCCACTTCCATGTGCTCTCCTAGAGATTACCATTCTATCAACGAACTCTCACTAGAGTAATCGACCGCCCATGAAGGACTTTCTCCTATCGATCCTCTATCTCTATCAGGAACTCTGCAAATGTCACCCCATCATTGATGTCCAGCTCGCCCAAGTTGATAATGTGTGATGGATCATGCATATATCTCCTCAGCTGCAACACGTGGAAAACATTATTCACTCGATGAATCTGTGGGGAAAGAGCTAGATGGTACACCACCTAGCCTACTCTGCTAAAGATATGGAAAGTTCTGATGAACCTTAGAGATAGCTTGCCACCTCGGCAAAACCTTCATAATCCTTGTTGGGGTGAGACCCATAGGAAGACATGTTCTCCCTCATCAAACTCCAAGGGTATCCATATCCTTTTGAAATAAGACTTATGCTGGATCTCTGTAGTCTTCATCTGCTTCTGGATGATCTGCACCTTCTCTGTGGTACCCTCTACCAACTATGGACCCATGAGTGCTGACTCCCCTGGGTCTGTCTAGAAAAGGGATGATATGAAAGGTTTCCTGTACAATGCCTCTAATGGATCCATGCCAATGTTGGAGTGATAACTGTTGTTGTATGCGAACTCCACCAAGGTCAGGTGGTCCTCCCAACTATAGCTAAAATCGAGGACACAAGCATGAATCATGTCCTCGAGTGTCTGTATTGTCTGCTCCGTCTGACCATCTCTATGAGGATGAAAGGCAGTTCTCAAGAATAGATGAGTCCTGAACACCTCCTACAATCCCTTACACAAGAAGGATGTAAAATGTGCATTGCGATCTGAGACGATCATCAATGGCACCCTGTGAAGTTGCACAATCTCTTACACATAGAGGCATCCCGATTCCTCTACTAATCCCTGTTCTTGAATGAGTAGGAAGGGATCCGACTTGGTGAGTCAGTCAACAATCACCCAGAAGGAATCGTGGCCCCTGAACATACATGGTAGACCATCACGAAGTCAATAGATATACCATCTCACTTCCACTCCATACCTCAAGTGGCTGAGCTAAGCCTACTGGTACCTGATGCTCAGTCTTCACTTGCTGACAAGTGAGGCATCGAGATTATAACTCTAACACTCCTTTATTCATTATTAGCCACCAATATTGATGCCGTAGGTCCTAGTAAATCTTTGTAACTCCATGATGTACCACTAAAAGGGATGTATAGAACTCCCTCAACACCTCCTCTTGTAGCATCACTAGTACCATGGTGCGTCCTCTGAAGAGAACGACATGCTCCCCACCTTCAGAAAATCCATAAGGAGACTGTCCTAAGGATATATGAGAACGTCGGGTCTCACAGTCTACATCCCCAAGCTGAGCCTCTCGAAATCACTAATGAAGTGGGGGAGTGACAGTCATAGATTGGAGGTAAGCTGCTCCATCTCTATCCACAAAGGATATCTGCAATGTGGCTAGCTACTCTGTCGCCTCACTTAGCAGCTGTAGACCAGACCTCCTGCTAAGTGTGTTTTCTACTATATTCTCCTTCCCAGGAGTGTAGAATATCTTAAAGTCGTAGTCCTAGAGGAACTCTATCCATCGTCGCTGTCTCAGGTTCAGGTCCTTCTGAGAGAAGATATACCTGAGACTCTTATGATTAGAGTAAATAGTAAACCATTCACCCATCAAGTAGTGACACCACATATTTAGTGCAAATACCACTGCTGCTAATTCTAGGTCATGGGTAGTGTAGTTCTGCTCGTGCTATCTCAACTGCTATAAGCCATAGTTGATCACCATTCGCTCCTACATCAGGACACAACCTAGTTCGGTCCCTAATGCGTTGCAGTAGACTACATACCCAATTCTCTATTCTTGTAGTCTTAAGATGAGGGAACTCATCAGTCTCTACCTCAGCTCTAGAAAACTCTAATAGAACTTCTATATAAACAAAAAAGGGTTCCATTTCTTCTTCAAGTCAAACAAGGCCGCCTCTACCCTATAGAAGTCAGGTACCAATCTCCGGTAGTACCCAACTAATCCCATGAAACTCTACACCTCGGTCACACTCTTGGGTGGATCCCAAGCAAGCACTGCCTCTATCGTTTTTAAAACCACTGCAACTCCAACCTCTGAGATAACATTCCCTAGGAAGTGGACTTCCTATATCCAGAACTGGCACTTAGAGATCTTTCCATACAACTGGTGCTCTCGGAGTGTATCCAGAACTATCTGCAGGTGCGTGGCGTGCTCCACCTCCGACACCGAGTATATCAGGATGCCATCAATGAAGACAACAAAGAATAAATTGAGGTATGGCTAGAAGATCTGGTTCATGATCCCCATGAACACTTCCGGAGCTTTGTTCATGCAGAAAGGAATCACCAAGAAATCATCGTGGCCATACCGAAATCTCAAGGCGGTTTTCGATACGTCCTTGTCCCGTACCCTGAGCTAGTGATAACCTGATCTGAGTCCTATCTTTGAAAACCAAAGAGCTCCTTTTAGCAGGTTGAAGAGATCACCGATCCTCGAAAAAGGATAATTGTTCTTCACGGTCACCTAATTCAGGCGCCGATACTCCACACAAATCCTTAGACTCCCATCTGCCTTCTTGGTGAACAAGATCAGGGATGACCATAGAGAAACATTGGGCCTTACGAACCCCTTTCTCTACAAGTCCTACAATTATACCCTTGGATCACGAAGCTCCACGTGAGCCATATGATATGCTGGTGTAGATATCAGGGTTGTCCCGAAGTACAAGTCGAAGTGAAATTCTACCTCTCTGTGATGAGGTATTCCCAGAACATCATCAGGGAAGACATTAGAATACTTTTCCACCACTACAGGATAACTCAGACTCCTCACGTCAACTGCTCCAAAGGTTAGGCTAGCCAAATGATGAGTAATCAGCTACACCCTCCTCTGAGATAGTCTATCCTATGCTACAAAGGTTTCCTCCTCACCAGTGAAGGTATACTAGATCCCATCCTCGTTGACACACCACACTTTTCACCTAAAATAGTCAATCTGAGCATGGATTGTGGATAGCTAGTCCATACCCAAGATGACATTGTAAGGCCTTGACACTAATACTAGGAGATCCCAGCCAAATATCTCGCCTCCTAGAGTGATCTCACACTACCTTCACCAGTGTTTAATCATCGAATCTTCTCCTGTAGGAGTCTCTAATCGCAAGGATCGAGCCAACGAATCCATTAGAATATCTGAGCTCTGAATGAGTGTCATGGAAATGAAAGAGTGACTGGAACCTATGTCTATAAGTACTACAAATAGGGTAAAATAGACACAGATCATATGTCTAATCATCTACGGAGCACCATGGTCATAGGCCTCTACTGCCTATAGCTGTGCTTGCCCCTGTTCACCTGCTCCCTATGGTCGTGGTGGACCACCTGGGGGTGGTGGTGGTAGAACCTAAAACTATTGTCCACCAACTACTGCATGAACTACTCCTCTACCACATCCGCTGCCCTGTGGACCTCCTCTCTTGAGCCTTGGCCACTTCCTCAGTGGTTCCTCGTCCGTCTGGTGATCATCGATATGGTGGGTCAGGTAGTTGTGAGCCATGTGGCCCTACCTACCGCATGTGAAGCACAATCTTATTCCCTGCTGACCTCCTCTGCCTCACAATCTCCACACCTCCGACCCTACATATTGGGTTTGCCCTTAGGAAGCTCTGGTCTGCTTGGACCTCTGCTTCATTTTCCTACTGCCTGCTTCAGATGACTTAGACACCTGTCGTCTGGTGGTGGCTCTCACCATTGGTTCCTTCTCATCTAATAATCTCTCCACTAATAATGATCACTCGTTCACTCTAGCCTGCGTCAGGATATTCAGCGATATCATTGATGATCTTATATCTCGCTGGAGACCCTACTCAAGGGTCTAGGCCCTGAATAATGGGTCTCACAACATTTTGGTGCAGTAACGTGAGAGGTCAATGAATCTCACCGATTACTAGGCCACTGATATTTTTCCCTGCTGTAAGTGCATCAGCTTCTGGATACACACAGAGCGTAGTGTCACTGGGAAAAACTCTGCCCAGAAGAGGATCTCAAAGTACATCTAGGTGAGGTTCACCTCATCATGTAACTAGAGCATCAGGCTCCACCATCTTCCTTCCATGCCCTAGAAAAGGCTAGCAACTAGGATCACCATCTGCTCTGCTGGTGTCCTAACTAGGCAGAAAACTCTGGCCACAGCCTCCATCCAGTCCTCAACTAGTTGGGGATCTATCTCACCTCGAATACTTGGAGGTGTCTGCCACTGGAACTCATGCAATGTTCTCATTTGGCATGCACCGTCTGCTAGTGGTGCTGGTGAAAAATTCTACCCAATGGGTGGTGGTGCTATTAGTGCACCACCCGAAGGTGCTAACATATTAAGAGGGCCCTGCACCAAAGCCTCATCACTCAGTGAGCCATCATCTTGTACTCTCTTAGAAATCCTAGCTAGCTGTCTACACAGATACATTCATAAAATAAATAGGTGCCCCACAGTCAATAAGTTATACCTGGTGAGCTGACTTCAAAAGAGATCAAAAATAAAAAATTTCCAAAATGCACACAATCAATGTTTTCATGCACTAAGTCAGAAATCAAAATTTAGCGTCCTGGTGTATGGATATGTCGGCCTCCACACCAACACTGGACTCCCTGAACGGAAAACCACACTCAAAACACTTAACACTATTTCTCCATTAGAAAGATCAAAGTCTTAGTTCTTTGATAGAACTAACTCTTCTGATACCACTTTGTCACGACCCGCCCACTGGTCCCCGTGCTGTGACTACCCCAAGACCACCTTCTATAGGCCAGGGGTTGGCGACTAGCACGGGAAAGGAATATTCCTAAAACAGGAAGGCATTGACTTTAAACCTGTACACACACACAGACTAGAATGCAACAATATGCAACCACAAAGTAAAACTGCTGTAGTAAAAGTGTGTATGGAAAGTAATGGTATAGAATAGAATCCCAACTGAAAAGATAAAATTACAAATGAAAACAGAAAATATCTCTTGAGATTGACCACCGAGGATCTTACCGGAAGGGTAGGTACAACTCGTCTCCATAGATCTCCATGTCAACCGTCACCGCCATCCACCATCAGGTCCTAGATCCCTAAGTCTTAGTCAAGGCTACCCATTGTCTGCACAAGACACAACAAGGTGCGGGAAAATCCCATGCAGGGGTGGGTATAAAAATACCCAGTAGGGACTCTGAGACCCCTGAAGTTATCTTAGAATTACAAAAAGGAAAACCACAAGCATGATCTCAATCACAAAGCACAAAGCAAAAGACACATCTCAAACTAGGTATAAATGAGTACAACAGTACAGATGGTTAGCCATAAGGCTAGATCATCTTACTCTATCAAGAGGCACTACTATTAACCCACACAAGATCGATAGGTGTTGATTCACATAGAATCACTGGGTGATGATTTACACAGAATCGCTTGGTGTTGATTCAGACAGAATCATTGGGTGCTGATTCACATAGAATCACTGGGTGCTGATTCACACAGAGTCACTCGGTGATGATTCACACAGAATTACTAGGTGCTGATGCACATAGAATCTCTAGGTGCTGATTCACACAGAATCACTGAGTGTTGATCCACACAGGATCACTCTTCATTCTTCACATCTCAGCTTGTCACAGGATTCCCACTCATAGTATGCTTGTTTCGAAGAGAAACCACTCTTCAATCCATCGGTCATATTTAAAATAGAAAAAGGTCCCAAGAATAAGTTACCCTATGATCCGACATGTCATAAGGGTTCCAACTCAACAGACGGTGCGTCAACCGGACGCTTAGTCTGTAAGTTATTGACATTTTAGTGCCAAGGGTCTGGTTTGATTCAGAGTCGATCCAACCCGGTCATACTCCAAATTTCTCCAAAAATCTCATGAAGTATCTCAAAAGTACTATCTCACTCCAAGGATATCATCCCCATAGATGGTTTGTCAAACGGACATCCGGTTCGCAAGATACGACCTTGTAAGCGTATCAGGGCCCGAGAGGGGTCCGGGTCCGGTCTGACCTTGTCGGCCCGAATTGGCCTGGGCCGACCCGACCCATTTTGAATTGACCTGACCTAGTCTAGGTCCAACCGGGCCCAGCCCAAACCGGACTAGGCTGGTCTGGTTGGGCAGGGCCGTGGCGGGCTCGGCCTGTTGGGCTGCAAACTGGCCCGACCCGCCGGCCGGGCATGACCCGCTGGCTGGCGCAACCCACGCGTGGGTCGCACGGTCCACCTCCCGAATAGCTCAAAGAGTTGTTCGGTTTATTAAAGGGTGGTGCCAGCTGGTGCAGCCTTGTCACCCTTGGGACCTACAGGGAGCAGGTCCCAGCCTTCACCACGACATCGTAGCCGCGACCCATTCCCTGTGGTGCACAACGACACGCCGCCTCCCGCCTCCGCGGCCGGATGAGCCTGCCACCTGTCCGTACACCGTGACACTGAGCATCACCACCCTCATCTGAAACCGAAGAGCTTCGGCCACCGAATTCACCACCGACACTGGTTGTTGGTGCCTCCGTGCCAGTGTCACACCGACGGACCTTCCCTCGGCCTCCGGGTGAGATCCTACGGTCCGTTCATCCTTCCAGACACATCTACAGCCCTCCTGAGATGTCACCATCATTGCGTTCCTCCCTCTTTACACGTTTTATCGAGTTGAAAATCGTCCCAAGAAGAACTCATCAAGAAATGAAGCGGCGGAGGGTTCGGGCCTTGTTCGTTTGGCCCACACCCACCGCGTTCGCATTATATCAAACATGGATAATTAATTCCATAATAAAAGAATATATTAATTCCACAATTTATCATCCTTCTCAAGAACGAGGGAAAGAAACATTGCACATGAATTTAATAACAAAACTCCTACCTCATGATTCGTTGGTGACATCGCGGTGCTGGATGAAGAATCATTGTCCGTGGAGGCCGTGAGCGTTCGTCATCGATTCCCCCAACGACGTCCTATCTTCCATTCTGCGTTAGTGGTAGACGTCATGTCACTTCGTCAGAGGTTACTCACTTGATGAAACTGTTTCAAAAATCCAACCTATTCCTTACTTAAATAGAGGGGTCAATGAGTGAGTAACGTACTGAGGAATTAATGAGGTTCATTAATTAACATAATTAATGCACCACATTAATTACCTGAGGGGTGGTTACACAACCAAAGTGTAACCAGGTATTTAATATCCCATATTAAAATTTTGACTACCTCCATGGTCCCTGCCACCACCACTCAACTGGTGGTAGGAAAAAAAGAAATAAAATAACAATCTCTATGTAATTTTGTTATTTCTTTAAAATCTACAAAAACTAACCTTTTCACCCGACCTACTTTGGTCAAAGTGAAGCTTCCCTTAAGTGAATCCCAGTGATTTAGATTCAACGGTGTCCTCAGATTTTAATTCCAAGAACCAGATTAAAAGTTAAAAAATGCCACCCACACATTTTCTGAACGTACCTTAAAAAAAGTTCAAAATTCTATTCCAGGCACATCGGGCCTCAGAATCACGCGCCATCAATTTTCGCAGACTTGTAAAAATCCAAAATAATTTTTAAAAAATTTACATGGAATTTCCAAGTCTTTACATATAGAATATATAAATATTATTAAATATAGTTAATATTAATATATAAAAAAATAGTATAGACTAACAAAGTTTTTTCAAAAACAATTTTTTACACTCATCATGATTGTAAATAGAAATAACACCTCAATATTCCTCTTCATATTCATATTTTTTAGAATATTTATTTTCAAATTCATCCTCAACATCATAAATTTCCATAAGATCTTAAATTTCATCTATTTTTGTTTCAAATTCACTGATAGTTACATCATCCATAATATAAACACCATTAACCCTTAATTAAAAATTAGCAACTTTTATATCTATATCTCTTAGATTAAATGATATATTAAAATATGTCTCCTAATAAATTTAAATATTTTTTAACTCCATAGAACCATTTATATTTTCAATCAACTAATTTCCATGATATTTCATTTTCATCACACTTCACTAATCATTAAAATCTCACATTAAAGCATAATAATTTTCATAATAACCTTGATATGATTGATGTGATATTATAAATGGTTAATTTTATACAAGATGAACTTTATACATAATGTGAAAAATTCCATGATTCAGATGAACACACAACCCACAATTAGAATCAGACTAATAAAATTTAAACAATGTTATGTAATTCTATCCCTGAAAGACTATATATTTTAATTATCTTTACTTTGCAAGTCAAGGATTTCATTCCCATCATTGTTTATTTTATAGGTAATTATAAAATATTTAATTTATTAGAATATTTTAGATCTTAATTACAAATTGAATCAATTACTATTTTTTAATTGAATTTTTTTATATTGATTTCATTTGGAATATCTAACATTGACTTGAATTTGAAATCTAGAAAAGTGATTTTTCATACATTTGGATAGAAAACTATTTTATATGAGATGAATTTAAAATATGGCTAAGTACAAAATGTAATGTATGATCTGAATTAGAAATACATCTAAGTAAATAATATTACATATTATTAAAAAACTAGAATTTTTGTGAAGTCCTATTTCTTACAAAAATGGGAAAAACTTCCATATTGTTCAGCTAGTGCATAAGAGTCCTTAAATAACATATAATGATTTTTCCTTTTCTAATAGAGGTGAAAAGTAGGGAACACCTATGAAATATAAGAGTAACCTGAGACTTAAGTGATACATAAAGGTTTTTACTTTTCTACAGAAGAGTAGAGGTTAAAATATGATTGTCACAATATGATATTCCCTATAATATGTAAGGATTTATACTTTTATAAAAAGAAGTAAAATACTTCACATGATAATTATCATGAATCCCAAGATATTTTTTCATTAAGATATGTCCATACCTTTTGTTGACCGTAAGCATTAATTAAAGGGAGAAGAGGAAAACAAAATTATAGAGGATATTATTAGGGACAAATTGATATTATAAGAATATTTTAAAGACTTTAAAGATAATTAAAATATTATAAGTCCACTTATCATGTGAAAACATCTTACTGTTTGATCCACTCGTAGGTGGAGTGATCCAATGAACACATTAAAACCTACTTATGATACAGACTATTTAAATTATTATTCCCTTATTGTAAAGGATTTCTAGTTCTCAACTTGGACATCATCCTTGTAAATAGAGAGGCATTTAATTTTATGTTTTCTTATATAATTTATTCTATATGTTTTAATAATACAATATCCTTCTTCTTATCCCATCTCTCATTTTCTTCATGTTTCTTAATACCACTCTCTTTCACACCTTCACTATATTCTCTAATATTAATAAAGGTAAAGAACTAACTTAAGGAATCACTTGAGGGGAAGAATATAGTGATGAACTTGAGTCATTGATCACTCATGTATACATTTATTTTATCCAATTTGAGTTCTTATGAGGATGATCTATGGTGGGTATTGTTGATAGTGTGTCCTTATTATGATTTTATTAAGATTAACTTCTTATTATTAAACTATTCTCCCCCCTTCAATTGACCATTAGAACTTATTATGGATCCATAATAGTTGAGTGATGAATGGGAATGATTTCATACCAATAAGGTGGGTTAGTGGGTTCTCTTGATTGAGGAGTTCTCTAGCTTGCTAATGCAATAAGAAGTATATGTACAATGTTCTTGGAGATTTTTAGGTATGATGGATATTCTTAACCAGATTAGAGGATAATGGACACAAATATAATTGATCATGATCATCAAGTATGTAAGAAACTATCAAATAGGAAATGAACTTTCTCCCAGGTCAAATCTCCTAGAAGTATCTAATTTCTTTTTAACTTTATTTTATTTTTATTTGCTTTTTCATGTTTATTTTATAATTTCATTCCATCATATTCACCCCTATTTTTTTCTTTATTTATTTAAATTTAAAAACAATAAAAATATAATAAATTGAAAATAATAATTAGTTATCCAAAATAGGATCCCTAAGATATAACCTTGGTCTACTATCCAAATACTTATTTTATACATTTTCAATAAAACCAAATCGGATTTAAGTAAGAACCCATTATAGATATTCAATAAAATAAAATAAAAATAACAATGAAAAACACAATGAAAATAAAGAAACATATGGTATCAAGTATGTATAGGGACACCAATTTTTCTATGATTATTCCCTTATATCAAGTAGGGGATATACCAGGTGGTTGACTTCAACAATGGAAGTCATGAAATCTTAAAATTAAAAGTAGTCATCAATTGAAAAAACATTAGGTTAATTTTGAGCATATATAGAATCATCTTGTTGGTTAACCAAGGAATTTATCTATTGTAAGAGGCTTTTATAAAAAAAGTTAAATCTATGTGTCAGCTTTAAGAGTACACTCCAGTGAGAGTTTGAAATAGTTATTTTTTACCTTTACTTCTTTACATTTAGTTATCATTGATTTACCAAAATAATCATAGAAACATTTTATCCTTTTATAGAAATGTGAGGTAAATGAAAAAACATAAGAGGGTTTGACTTCCATAACTCCACCATCATTATTGGGATTATATCCCTTAAGATTTAATAATAACAAATTTTCATGTTATAGCCTGGGTTTAAGAGTATCATTATATTATGATCCATCTTTAATGAAAAAAATTATATTATAGTATCTCCCCCATAGAGTGACTAATAAGTTCTAAGGAAAATTTGGGTTTAACCTCATCTAATTTCTCCTTTCCTTCTCCCCCTATATTTTAAAGCTGAAGCATAACACTTAAATTTTCATCAGTTGTAATAAAATTCTCTAATTTATCTTTTTTATTATACCTTTCTAACCCAACTTAAATATCTAACTACTATTTCCCCATGGTATCCTTAACTAACACTATCCCTTTTTTGGGATAATATTCATGCCCCTTATATAAAATGACTTTACCTGCCAATTTTATATTCATTGATTTTGGGAGACAAGAATAACACTTTTGAGTTCCAGTCTTCTTTCCTTTGATAACAAAGTAATCCACTGAATACAAACCTCTATTCTTCACATTCTTCTCACATAAAATCAAATAGATAAATTCATTCCTATCCACTTCTCATTCAGAGGTGGTCAAGGAATGATTCATCCATTGATTAATAGATTAATAAGTTCTAACTCATTGAAAATACTTCTCAAGACCAACCTCAAGGTTATTGCCATAATATTATTTATTCTTCTACTTGGACTTTGTGAATTTCCATTCCTCAGTATCACTAGAATCGATAAATTTTTTCCCTAAAATCCTAAATCTATTATATATATTGAATTATGATGAATTATCCTATTTGGCTATTTCCACCCATGAGGATGGTCATAACACCTAAACTAAATAAAAATTACCATATTAAGTTTCTTCAAGTAGTGATTTATATGTAAATTGATCATTATAATAAAATATAATAGACCCAAATGGAAATCTAGTCCCAAGGATAGGAGGGTTAGAACCCACCCTCTAACCCTGATTGTTGTGATAATAAATTAAATATGAAACATACCTATCATTCAAGTCGCAAACCAAAAGTTTAGATGGAACTTTCATCATATTCAATATAATTAAACTATAAATGTATCCCTATTGTAAAACATCATACTAATATAAATAGGCAAGGTTCAGGAAGATTTATAGGGGAGTAAGAGAAGTGATATTTTAACCAATTTCTTGAAAATACTCTCCTTCCTAATATAAACCTCTTCCAAGGGAAACTATAATACTATATAATCCACTCCTATAATTCTGAATGAATTACACCATTTCCAATGCATCTTCCTAGAAATCCTGTTATCCTTGAACAGACACTACATATTTCCCTATATGACCATACACATTAATAAAATTATCCCAAGTTAGATTTTTCTCATTGTAACAGATAAATTTGAACAACACTTCCTTGATATTCAGATGCTGAAAGTTTTTATCCAATTAGAAACCTGATACCCTTTAAATACAATTAGGAAGTCAATTACCTTGTCTATTGAAATTATAATAGAAGTCTATCTTGGATTCAAACTAGATCAATTGAAAATAAATTTATTCACCCTCAACCACAACCCAAAATAAATTTGGAGAGGTCCAAAGGATATTTAATACAATATAGATGAATACCACAATCGGTTTTTTCAATGTATAAGTCCTATGATCAATATACAAAAAATAACTAAAATATTTACTAATTAATCGAAGAAGCACCTTATTTTGGAAGGGAAAGAGAAGGCTTTAAATTTGGACCAAAATTACCGAGGTAGATATATCTTATATGACATGAAGTTTGAATGAATAGTTAAGAATATGGAAGTGAAATCCACTAACTGATTTCTAGATATAGACTAAGCCTACACTAGATCTTCCTCACCAATGAATAAAATATGGATTCAACTAAACCCTAGTATCTGGTCAATCACTCATTGACTCACCTCATTATTTATTAACATTTTTTTCAAATATATATATAGGAATCCATATATGGAAAAAATATAACCACCAAAGTTGAGTATATCATCAAATATGCATATTGTAATTCCATAGGAGAAAATAGGTACACCAGTTAACATAAAAGGATACTTGGGGACCTTCAGTAAAACATGAATGTTAGAAAAGTCTAAGAGATACTAAAATAGAGAATATATACTGAAATTGCTAACCCTACCTAATATTATAATTAACTTAATCTTGATAAATTGGTAGCAACCCCTCTTATGTGAATAGGTTCAAGAGTACTGTGAAGTTATGAAAAAGTTGAGATTCGAGGAAACCACATAAATATACAAAAAATGAAAGTGTTTTTGGAAATTCTTGTGATTTCATGAATGTTTTTGTTTTCTAAAGCTGACATATTTTCACTAAAATAGGAAATATAGATTTAAATTACCTGATAGTAGTGTGTTGCATGCTAAATATATCATCAAATCATTGAATTTTGGTAAGCCAAGAAAGTTGTGCGCAAGATCAGTGAAAAAAAGGAAGTTAAATTATAGTTCAACAATGTATATAAATATGAAACTACCCCAATAATTTTAGGGTTCATCCCTTATAGAATATCTTATCTTTAAAGTCCTATATGAGTTTCAAGAAGGTTCTTCTTGCATGAAGCAGTTATACAAACATAATTTGTAAGAAAAAAGGGACTTGTGTCTATATGACCAAGTGAGTTCCATGAAAAATTGAAAATTTTCATGAAATATGGGAGTTCCATGATAAAATAATTTTTTTACAAAATTCATAGTTCCATGAAAAACGATAATGTTGTGTGATGGTTGTCAGGTTGTGCAAAAATTGTGAAAAGTTTATGTAAATGATGGTTATCTAAACCTGAAGAAATTTCCCAAAAATTATAGAGTAAATTGATATTAATCATGTGGATAAAATTATAGATCCATTAAAAAATTTTTTTGGTGTAAACATTATTGATTTAATAAATCAATAGATGAATCTTCTAGAGGATTTGTGAACACACTTCAGTTGATAGAGTAATGACCTTTCAAAGTGTGTATGGAAATGAACTTAGAGGGAAAATGAAGTTGATTTGAACATTGTAAAAATAAAAGTGTTATAATGGATTTTTTATATTGATACATTTCCTTTTATGATCTTTAAACTAGAAAAATTAAGGGTGAACTAAGTAAAATCGACGTGTCTCTTTTATGTTTTCATTTCTGCTCATACATTTCTAAGAGAATGAGAGAGAGGAGTATTTTGTTTAACGTTGAAACAAGATCCAGGCCAGGGATTATTTTAATCTATCATACCCTGATTCACCCACTCATCTTGGGGTATTTAACCTAGTGGGACCATTAATTGGTATTATAGATAAAGGTTAAAGTGAGTGATTCTCTCAGTTGAAGCTATGGCTGTCATCAATCACAAAGGGATTATGATATTTGAGGGAAATTATTTCCAACCATGGAATAATGAGATGAAACACTACATATAATCTTTTAGAATGGTGTGTATATAACTACAATTCATGGGATCTTGATCTGTGTAGACAACGAGGCTTTATTAGATGCTGAAAAAATAGGATTGGATACTAATTTAAGAGGAATCAATACTTTAGGGGGAACCCTATCTAAAACAATTGACATGAATGTAAAGTTACATAACTCCTCACATACCATGGGGGAAAATTTGTTAAAAACCTATTATGTGTTGGAATATATTTTCCCAATCATCTTGGTTGAAGCTGTTATAGCTATTAGAATCCCATAATATACACTATATTGGAACTCCCATGGTTTAACCTCCACGGTGAGGGTGATGGGGGTTTTAGGGGTCAGAGTGACCCTACTAAGGGTTTATGGGCTAGAGGAAACTGACCCAAATTTTGTGTGCACTATAGAAATGATGAATAACTATATCATAGCTTAGCAGTGACATGAATAATGCACTATAGAAGTGTAAACTTAGTAGATATTTAACTATAGTATCTTGGAAATTGGTGATGACAATACAGTAGATCCACCAACTTTCTACCACTGATTACTATATAATAGTAGAGTTACTATGAAGTTGGTGGCACTGTTGCACCATATTCTTTATGAACCCATTTTGAGCTAAGGTTTTTGTATACTCTGAAATCACCATGAAATATTTCTTATAATTTTAGTGAAGTGATTCTATATCTCTATTATAATTGGGATTATTCTCAAACCACATAAATCACTGTACCCCTTGTTCTTATTCTTCTTTATAATTTTAATCATTTCTGCCTTTTAATATCATTTGCATAATCATTCATAATTTTTTATTTATTTTTTACATAATAATTAGTATTTTAAACTTATCAAGAAGATAATTTTTAGGTTTTATGGAATAAGTACAAGGACATGAGGATGCACCCTAGTTAATATATCGATTAATTATTTGATCAGGTGAATGTGATTCTAGAAGACATGAACAATATTAGAGAAATACTTGATAACATGAGGAGTTTTAGATGAATCCTAAAAATATATTCATGCCAAATCAATCCTAAATTATTTGTACATGAGGATAAATATCCAAAAGATATGACATTGGATAGTTTTCATAGTAATCTTCTTACATATGGGATGATAAATGATGATAATGAGGCTATAGGAATGGGGAAGTCTTAGGAAGTGTCATTAAAGGACATAAATAAATTCACCATAGAGGATGATGGGGATAAGATGGATTGGATTACATCATTTCACTCCTATCATCAAATTTGAAAATGGGAAAAATAAAATCTAAAGGGAAAATTCCAATCATGTCTTTTTGATGTGAAAAGGATGGGAACCTTGTAGAAAGGTTTCCTAATAAGTTTTAAGAATAATATGAGGAAGATGAAATTAACATGAATGGGTCTTCAACCAATGTAAAAGGTAGTAAAGACACTATGAATAATTATATAATGAAAATAACCTTATTTTATAAGAAAATGATAGTTTGGAAGAGATTGAGGTATAATAAATTGATGACCTAAAAGACTATAAAGAAAATTATGTGGTGGTAGTCATGGTAAATTTCTAGAAAATGGAAGAGAAATAAACTAAAAAGGGTAATAGGATTGATGAGTTTATCTCTAAGTTGATCTCGAGGGTACTACTAAAGAAATAGTTAATTGGATATCCAAAAAAAAAGAAATACAACAAATTGGTTCATAATGAAAAAATCTATATACAAAAATATATCAAATATAAGTATAATATAAATGAATAAATTGATAATCTCAAATCTATAGAGTCAGAAACTCAGATAAGTTCATTAAGTACAAGCTCAAAGTTTTCGAGAAAACTAGGGTTATCAATGGTTTGACTAAGATAGTGAAAGATCAGGTTGAATGTATTGAATAATTTGAGGAATAATATATTACAATGTGATGAAAATTTAAATATCAAGAATGAATTTTGACTCTTAGTATAAAATCAAAAATTCAAATCATACAGGAGTTTGAAAAAGTGAAAGTGGGGCACTAAAGTCAGATAGAAAAGGTAAAAGATTATCAATAGAAGACAAATTAATATCCAAATGGAAAGGATAATATGTTTATTTGTTATAAATAGAAATAAAAAAATGGTTTATAAGATACTATAATCACCCCATTTTAGGTTGATTGTTTATTTGGAAACAACTTAGACTATTCAAAGGACCAAAGGTAAAACTGGTGATAGACCAATGGCACATAGTAGTTCACCCTGAATTTGATTTAATTTTTGTGGAATGATGAGACATTATAAAAATATCTATTCCATATCCAAGAGGTACTAAAGGTATGAAGAGAACAAAAATATAGCTAAGAAGATTTCAATATTCTAGGGATACTTTTAATGGACTATATCTTGGGTGTGGATGATTTTGACATATGGCCCGATATTGCTGTTCAAAAATATAGGGGAATGTGCCAAATAAAACTCAAAGTCATTGTACACAATAGCTCAACAAATCATCAAGATAGCTGATAAATAAAAATTGATTTGAATATTTGAAATATGAATTTTATATATCTTACTCTAAGCAATTTCAATAATTATAATCAACACTTAGTGTGAAACCAAAGATAAGGATCAAGAAGGAAAGAGTTGATAAAACAACAGTTATAATGATTATTGTGAAATCATTAGATCATACTAGTTTGTGGATCATTTATATTGGATGCACTTCCAACATGAATGAAAATAAGGATCTCATTATATAAATAAATAATGATAAGGAAGGTGTCATAAAATTTGGTAATGATAAAGGTTGAAGGTTTATTAGCTTCAAGAAATCAAAATTCAGAGGAAAATATATGAGATGTGTAGATATATTGGTTGTTAAAGGTATCAATCAAAACTTTCATAGTGTTAGTTAAGTATGTGAATATGGGTATAAAATAATATTTACTATGAATTTGTGTACCGTTAAGGGAAAATATGGTGCAATGGTGATGTAATGGAAGCACACTAAGGGGAATCTATAACTTGTGAGGGGAGAAAAGGATATGATATTTTTTTTCCAAGGAGTAAGAGAATATGTTATGGTGTAAACATATTGTTAATTTGAGCTAACCATCCTTTGAAGGTCTAGTAAAATGTGATGGAGATCAATATATACCTAATATATCACATGACCATACACACACGTGAGATAATTACCCACAATGTAATATTACTCCCAATACTTATAAGGAATAAGAATGAAAATCAAATGGAGTGTTGGAATTAGTTCACATTGATGTTTATTGACCTATCTCACCAAGATATATTGATAGGAAGAGATACTATTCTATATTAATTTATGATTATAATAGAATGGAATGTATATTTTTCATTATAAAAAATTTTGAGGTGTTCATCTTCATAATAAAAATATTAGAGAGAGGATGAAAGGATGCTTATATTAAAAATTCAAAATATATCAACCAATAATGGGATGAAGTTAACAAAAATACTTTTAGAGGATTATCTCAATATGTACGTGATATGGCACAAAGTCTCAATAGTGAGTAATCCTCTGAACAATGAGGTGGTTGAGAGAAGAAACTGGATAATCGACAACATGGATAGAATAATGATTATTGAGAAAGGTATTCCAAAGAAGTTTTGGAAATAAGCGATATTAATATTAGTTTACATACCTAAATTATATTTTTAGTGTATGAGGGAAGAGAAGACTCTATAAAATCTGTGGCATGGAAAGAATCTAATGTTAAAGTACTTTTGAGTCTTTGGAAGCAAGTGCTTCAATATTAATAAGGAGAAACATAATAAGTTTGAATCCCATGTATATTAAGGGATATCATTGGATAATTAGTAAAAAAATCATATAAATTTTAAATAGGATTCTAATATAGGTTTTTGAGAGAAATGTTGTTTTTTTGGTGGAAAATGAGCAGAATATTCAACAAATCAATTAGAAGCTTCAAAATAATAAAGACGAAGAAGTGAGAAGATTATGGGGAGTGAAAGTGCCTGGAGTAGATTTAGAAGAAGACACTGATGATGAGAAATATGAATATAGATTTGATACTACAAAAAATACAAATAGGATGTATGAAATTGATAATTTGAATATCATCAACAACTAGTCAGCACCAATGCAGATGAAGAAAATTAAGTATCTAGAGAAAAAACTTTCCCATCACAAGTAAATCCAAAATGTCTTGAAGAATATATAAGAGATGAGAATTTGGTTTAGGATATGAATTATAGGCTTGAAAAAATAAAAAAGAATTAGGCATGTGAAATTGTGATGAGTTCGGTAGATAAGAACATCATTGATACCAAATGGGTCTTTAATAAAAATAAATGAATACGACATGGTAATTAAAAAAAGAACAACTAGTGTGTAAGGGTACTCCCATATCTAGAGTATTAATATTGATAATATATTTTCACCTGCGGTATATATGGAGATTATTTTAGTGAAAAGGAAGTAAAATTTATTCTAGATGGACACCCATTCATCATTTCTAAATAGAGTTCTGGAAGAAGAGGTGTACATCAAATAAAAAAAATGTTTTTCTTGTTCATGAATATAAGTATAATATTTTTCATTAGAATAATTTTCTTTATGGGAAAAGGAAACCATCGAGAGCGTAGTATTAAAGACTAGATCAATACCTAAAGAATCTTAATTTTTAGTGTGATGGAGTTTATTAAAATCACTATGTAAAAATTAGAGTGATCAAATAATTATGGTATTGGTGTATGTCAACAATGTAATATTTGGAGGATTTAATGAAGCACATTGAATTTTTTTCCATAGTTTATGAAGTGAGAGTTAAAATTTTGAATTATTAATGTTCTTCCTTAGTTTTCAGGTGTTACAAGAAATAAATGGGAAATTTATATCTAAATCTAAATATTCCAAAGAGGTTATGAGATGATTTGTGATAGATAATTCCAAGGACATTATAACTCTAGTTTCTACCTAGATGAAATTATGAAGGGATGATAAAGTCAAAGTGGTGAATGTTATAGAATTTAGGAAAATCATTACAATCTTATTATACACAACAATAACATGATATGTAATTGTTTGTTTATAATTCCAAATGGAACACTATCAAATAAATCCTAATGAAATCCATTGACTAGCTGTGAAAATAATACTTCAGGATATTAAGGGCATGGTGGATTATAATTTATTATAAAGTGAAAAATATTTACTAGAGTTATTGGAATATATAAACACATATTGGGATAGTTCGATAGATGAAAGGAATTTAACATATGATGGTGTATTCTACCATAGTGGATTGTGAATTTCTTAGATTAGAAATAAACAAGACTATATAGATCTGTGTACTATAAAAGTTGAATACATTGATGCCACTAAAGATTTCACCCAGTTACTATAGATGAAACATTATCTTGATGATATGGTAATTGAAGTGAAGTCTCTGATTAGAATAAATTTTGATAATTCAAGTTCTATAAATATTATAAAAAATTTATCCCATCATTACAGGACCAAGAATATTGAAATAAATTATCATTTTACCAAGGATAAGGAGGAGAAAGTGTTGGTGATGTTGGAGTATGTTCCTACAGAACTTCAGGTTGAAAAGATGTAGACAAAAAACTTACCCAAGGAAGCATTCAAAATACATTATCTAGATGTTGGAGTCTATTCAAACCCCAATACTTAAACAACATGGATGTGGAACCCCAAATTCCTAAGGTATGGAGTGTTTTTCCCGATGTGATGGTACATGTTATTTACCTCAATAAAAACTATAAAGGAGTTTCCATTGGGTTCATTGAAAAAGGGGTGAAATTAATGTTTATGAGTGGGTGGAATCTGATAGGGGGTTCAAAGAAATAGGGGGAATTTCTAAATTGAATTATGATGAATATGTTCATTCAAAGAAGATATGCCATAAAATATTTAATGATGGGTTCATGATTTAAGTAGTTACCCAGTGGGGTTGAATAAGTGGTCTTAATAAAAGATTCAATATATAATTTTTTTCAAACCATTGATATTTTCAACAATTATTAATGGACAATATAATGTTTTCAAACCATTTATTTTTTAGTAATTATTATTTTTCAACTACATTTGGTATTATGAATTATGTGTTTAATTGATGATCTTTTCATGATAATCTTATTTCTCACACCGAGCATGGATCATGTGATCTTATATTATGCATTGAGTAAATATTTGATTGTTATCTAGAGTTGTATAATGAGAATTGTGGTTTATGAATGAAGAGAGGAAATTTCTATCGATGATCAAGAAACAAAAGTGTTTAAGTGGTATAAAATTGTTAAGATTTGTCAATAAACTTAAATGTGGTGTTTTTTGGGAAAAAAAATACATCAAGGCTAAATTGCTGTGTTTTTAGTTTGGTTTTATTTGTTGAATAATCATGTTAAAAAATGTAGTTGTAAAGTTATAGCATGGTTTTTGACAAAGTATGTTGAAAAATCACTAGGATGATGGAGACATGTATAATCTCGAAGCATCTATACTGAGAGATGGGTTGAATCTGTCCAAGAAAGAGTATAATCAATGTATGGAAGCTTTGAAAGGTTTTCTGAAAGTTCCACATATAAGGCGGTGTCATTTCCTAGTGTTTGGTAAATTTTTGGGGTCTAAAATTTTGAGAAATGGGAAATTTTTTTTTGAAGTAAAGGAATTTTTTTCACAAACGTGAAAAATTAGAATTAACAAGTGTATTAATTTTTTGAAGTTGTGAAATAGTGAGGATTCAAGGCCACCTCATTTAAATATAGTAAATATAAGTGTTTTATGAAATTACAATGGATTTGAAAAATCCATAGTTTCAAAAATTAAGTGTAGTTGTACAAAAATAAGAAATACATATGGATATTTTGTGGTAGAAGTGAGTTGTGCACTAATGGTGGTTTCAAATCCTTAAATTTTAATGAACCTATACATTTTCATGAAAGATTTGTGGATATTGAGGAAGTTTAATGAAGGTAAAAAAACATATATAAATAGGCCACTACCCTCCAAATTTTTGGGTTCAACCCCTGGAGAATATCAGAGATATAAAGTTGTGTATGAGTTTTTCAAAGGTACTTCTTGCATAGAATAGTTACAAAAAATCTATTGTGTAAAGGAGGGGTAAGTGTGTCTATATGTACAAGTGAGTTCTATGAAAAACTTAAAAGTTTCAAGAAAGTTAGAAGTTACATGTAAAATAGAAATTTTTCATGAAAGATGGAGTTCCAAAAAAAATTGAAAAGTTACACAAAGATTGGGATGTTGCATGAAAATTTAGAAAAGTCTATGTGAATGAAAGTTATTTGAACCAAAATTAATTTCCTAGAAATAATGTGGAAAATTTATATTCATCATGCCTATGAATTTAGAGATTCATAATAAAACAAATGATATATAAAAAAAATTGATTAAATAAATCAATGTAAGAATATTCTAGAGGAGTAATGTGCACACTTCATTTGAGAGAGAAACAATATTTTAAAGTGTGACTGGTAATGAACTTGTAGGGGTAAGAATCTCCCTTTGAACATTGTAACAACGTTGAACTACATTGGATTTGGTACATTGACAAATTTCATTTGTATGATCCTTAGACTATCCCATTTCAGGGAGAACCAAGTAAAATTACTATGTCTCATTCATGTTTTCCTTCCTAATCACACATTTATATAGAAAGAAGAGAGAATATTGTTTTATTTAATGAAAGAAAGATCTAAATTGGAAAGTATTTTAAATATTCATACCCTGATTCACCCCCTTAGGTTATTTAACCTAATAGTGATAAAAAAATCAGTTAAAAGAACATTGATAGGATGTGTAATAGATAATAAACCAAATGAAACTATTAGTGGAGTATATATAAGTATCTAATGAAAATAAGTTAAATAAGGAAGAATAATAACAAGTTGAGGAAGAGCTGTCCCCACTTATTTCTGAAGTTGATTAACTTGGGGAGGACAATAAGGAATAATTGGAAGCACTATAATTAAATATTTCTCTACCATTGTTAGAACACATCCTTGAAGAAATCCTTACCACTAATACACATATGGGGGATAAAAAATTAATGGACACATACTGGAGTAACTTCTTGGGAGGAAACCCGCAACCTGACTCTTCAATATTTTAGGAAAAACATATAGCACCACTCTACTTTTATATTTCCTTAGAATAAGATACCACTAAAGTGGTAGGATTTGAAGATTTATTATATAATATTGACTACCAGACTCTATCTATGACAACATACCTCTAGGAAGCACTAATAAAATAAAAGGATATTGAAGTCAAGCTAATATATATAGATAATATATTCTTGAAATCATTATCATTTAAATTCATTGAAAGAGAATTGAGTATTAAATATCACTATTTGGTGTTTGTATATTTTTCAAAACCATGGATTTTCCTATATATAGATGAATAATAAAATACATCTATTGTTAAACAAAAAAATATCCATAAAAACATAATTTTTTTTCTTAAGGGATAAGAATGGAACATATAATTACATGAGGATACAATGCTTTATGCTGACATGATTGGAGGGAAATGTTTTGATATTGATTCATATTATTTTAATTCTATTAAAATTGAACTTTTCCTTGACTCCCCTGATGATATGTTTAATGTAATATAAAATGATAAATCCTTTGAATTTGAAGATATGAACAAAGTAGTAGAGGACACATACAAATGCCTACCCCCACTATGTAAGTTGAATCTCATTTTTAATGGTATGACATACATTACCCTGATCAAGGGAGCCTTTAAATCTAGTTCATGTATATGACCACTAAAATAAAAATTTTGTGGTGGTTCACTTTATATAAACCAAATATCCCTTCAAATGTGGGATAATGGTTGGAACTGTCTAGTGAGGGGAAATAAAAACCTAGTACCCTATTGGGGGTCAAAATAATTATTTTCTTTCCTTACCCTTTTAATTTTATTTTTCTTAAGGAAAAGTTATTACTGCTATCATTTTATTATAGTTTTATATAAGGAAAAAACTTGTAGCTTAACTTAAGATAACCCTTCCAAATAATCCAGGTTGCAACTCTCTTACTTAGCAGTTTAATTATATTATTCTTTTAATTATACATGATCCAAAATAAAGGGTAGTTAATCTTAAGTGTTAAGGAATTGAAAACTTGTTCTTAGTAATTTTTTTACATTTTCATTTTTTAGGAACTTTGAGCCTCAATGAATATATTTTTCAGTCTTGAATTTATTTTAACAGATTTAACACTATTTTTGAAAATAGTTATTTTTAAATTCTTATTGATATGAAAGTGTTTCTTTGGATTTTATTTTTAAACATATTTAAGAGTTTGACTAATTTTTGGAATTTATTTACATTAAAAACTGACCCTAATAAATTTTCCCTTCTCAGGAGGTATTTTGAACGTTTTTACATATTATTCTTAACACCCTCACATTCTTGAGAGAAACATGTATTTTGTGTGAATACTAGAACTTGTGATTATTTATCTTTTAAAACTTTAGAGTTCATAATTTTTTAAAAAGATTTAGTGAATTATTTGGAAATCCTACAATTTTAAATTCATACCTAAATCTACATCAATCCATGTTAGAACTTAAAATACATGAATTTCAATATCGTTTTTAGACAAATTATAAGATTATTTTATCTTACTTACCTTCACTCTTAATATATTTTCTAGATTATTTCATGTTTGATTATGGTTGAAGGGCCTTTCATGTGTTTTTTTCATTAGAATTAGTGTAGTATAGAGTCATATGAGGTGTGCGTTAATATTCTTAGAAAAAAATCATGAGTCATTATCATCATTTTTAATTAATTTAAATCATCCCATTATTCTAAAAAAATGATAAAAAGAAAAATAAAAAAAAATAAAAAATGGAAGTGAGATAGAGTTATTCATTATGTTCACTCATTTGAATCATAAAAGTTATTAATAAAAGGGATATACTTTCATTTATTCATTTCTCATCTCCTCATTCTTGAAAATAAATTGAAAAAAGATAAAAAAGTATAGAATTATGATGATATCAGTCATTGAAATTTAGCCCATAAAAAAAGAGGAGTGTGGTGTTACATATTTTTAATGAGGAATTGAGTAAGGTATATTTCCTATAGTTTTACTTTAATATTAATGAATTATATCTATGTGTTTAACCTATTTATTTCATACATTTAAATTTTAAATGATTTTACCCACTAACCTTTATCTAACAAAATCCCCTTGAAAAAGACCTCAGGACTGGTTACATTTTTTATATATCTTATAATGGAGAAATGTGGATTTTTACAAGCCTATAACGATTCATAAATTTTTACCTATATGTTCATAACACCATATTAAATTTACACTACTGGAAATCGATCCTATACCAACACTTTGTTACCAACGGTTTAGAAAACCCGTTGGGAAAAAGAACCTATACCAATGGTTTACTAGAACTGTTGGCATATGCTATTTTATTTTGGGTTTTCCCAACGGTTTAAGAGAACCATTGGGAAATAGAACTATTATCTAAGGTTTTAATTAAACGTTGGAAAAAATTATACCCAAATTAGGGCTCCCTCCCTCGTGACATTTCATCCCTGCGCACTCCTCCCCTCCCCGAACTCGACCTCCTCCTGGCCTCCGCCTCCGCCTCCTGGCCTCCGCCTCCACCTCCCGGCATCCGCCTCCACCTCCGTCTCCCGACCCCCTCCCTCTCCTCTGGTGACGTTCCCCTTCCCCCATCGGCTCCTTCTCCGACAACGACGCCCCCTCCCCATTTGGCTCCCGGCGATGCTCCGTCCACCCCTCTTGTCTCCCTCTCTTGGTGACATCCCCCTCCACTCTTGGATCAATCTCCTCTTCTGACGTCCCCTGACCCCCTCTCCAGTCGCGCGTGAGACCCCCATGGCTAAACACCTCATAGGGCGTCCCCCTCTCTTGGCTCCCTCTCCTCCTTCCTGGGGAATAATATTATCGGGGGCGAACCCTACCCCCCAAGAGATAGAGGTAAATATTTTCCAAATCAATGCGTTGGACTGACCATCTGATATCTTTGTTTTTGTGTTTGTGGATATTTAGTTGATGATTTTATTATGGTTTAGGTGTAATCCTAATTTTCTATTTTTTCATTTGTTTGTACAGTCCAGATGGCCAAAATTTTTCATCTGTTAATTCTTCACAAGTCTAGCTCAACCATGTTATTTTTTTGTTCGTTCAAATGTAAAATTAATGGTTTATTTGTTCCCATGATACTTGTAATTGAAATATTTGGATCATGGATACTGCATGTGATGAGAGGTATAGGAGTAGGGGAATCTATTGGACTGTAAATGGCGAAAAAGAACTTTTTAAGTTCAGTAGGCATTTGGAAATGTGCAAAAATTTGGTTCTAAAATCAACATAATGAGTTCTGAGTGGCCTATTTTCAGGAGTCTATTTGTTATAAAAAATGAAAATTTTAGTAGTTTTGGTTATATTTTATAGATCAGAAATCCAAATGCACGTAAAATGAATCATTGTCACTAATTAAAGGGCATAAGTTTGAAATTAGACAGTTTGGTGTGGTGGGAGAGGGGGGGGGGATGAAATGCCAAGGACTTAAACCCAATTGCAGACATAAATGGAAAGGGGTCAGTTGTGACGTCTGGTGTTATACAAATTGATGAATAGGTATGTAATGAGGCGTGGTATATATCAATAGTTTGGGTCAGGTCCCGGTCCAAGTATTTTAAAAAATAAAAAATGTAAAAAATAATATAAATTAACAATAATAAATATAGTTAACTTACAATTCATCAAACTAAAATAAGATTGAAAAAAATTATCAATTGGGCTGGGCCAGGCTTGGTCTGGTCTTGGGTTTGGTCTGGATTTGTTGGTCCTTCACTAGTTCGAGTCCTTCCCTAAACACTACATGGGCTGGGCCCATTGTAAGAAATATGTCTCACAGACTGTCTAGGTCCACGCCAGACATCGGGCCATTTTTACACCCCTATTGAGTTTAGAAACTATGTTTTTATGTTATTGTTTTTTACATTCAAGAGTATTTTTGGACTCTAAACATTGCGTTATTACATTCATGTTACTTTAAATATAACTTTTACATAAATAAACCTTGCGATGTTACAGTTTTTCCAATCCCCAACACATCAACCACTTTCTCTACAATTATTTTACATTATAACCACTCAATAGACTAGTAAGATGGGGTTTTGAGAGTGATAATGCTTAGATGGATATATGTGTTAATTTTGTTTGAATTCATTATAGAACGAGTTCACAATTGACCAGGGAATAGTGGATGCTAGCAGGAGAGCTATTTAAGACACAAGGGCAAACTATGCCAAATTTCATTTTATGATGCATTAGTTATTATTCACCATAGTAGCCAATCTTCGATCGCGGTACAATGCGGCGGGGTTCTAGAAGGGTTATGTGGACTATATTCAACTCAACTAATGTAGAATAGGTGCATATTCAATGGATAAGTGTACTAGTATGGTGTTCCCAACAACGTGCTATATAAAGAACATAATGAAAAATGAATAGATTATTAAATGGAACTATTTACCCCTTGCTTGCAGGAACATGATTTGACCCATGGGGCGGTGTGGTTATTATATAATGGGCAGTGACATGTATAGTCACAGGATACAGGTATGTTTTTGTTTAGTTTTTATTTTATTTTCTTTATCACATTGTCCACTTAGGTATTTTACTTCTTTCTACGGATGGAGGGTAGTGACGCTAACCTGACTAGTTGACGTAGATCACTTGTATACTGTAATACCATGAGGTGGGAGTGTGAGGAAACATTGAAAGATAGAGGATCCTTGGGGTCTTCCATGATATGGAATTGTTTTTCTAAAACATTGTGTGGGAACATTTCTAGAGTATGTTGGAGTCATGAAATAACCCCAAGTGTCTCCATGAGATAGCATAAATAACCCCAAGTGTCTCCATACATCGTATCATTCTCACATGGGTTGGCCACTCACCCAATCCTATCAAACCTATCCTAGTCTATCCTCTCAGTCACATGGTCTAGACTCATCTCTCGAGGATTATCCCATGCCTTGATGCACATCCCATCACCCAACTAGACAAGGAGGATTATTCACCTTATGATTGTCCTAGTCACAAAAACACACCATGTCAAACCCATCTACACTATATTCTCAATAATCTGGTCAAGAACCTCATCAAAATCATGTATTATAACCCATCCCCACTAACCAGGTTCCATCCTAAGATAAATCACAACAAGCCTCTTGGAATTATAATTCCAATATGTTCGACAATACCCAATACCCACACTAGCATCTCATCCTTCATCTCTTTAGTTGAACTCTTGAATCATTAAATGGAGTAAAACATTTCATAATACATTTTATATACTCAGAGGGACCATCCCACTCTAAGAACCTACCAATATTCCAATCAATCCTCATAATTACTTCCTCATCAAACGCTAGATGTAAAATTGCCACACTTATCACTACAAGGCCCAATCCTCTTAGGAATATTTTACTTGATATAAATCCTCGTCGTTAGTGACATAAATCACATTAAAGAGAATAAAAGTCAACTGAACCCTACATTCCAAGAATTATTCATGTGGACAGTCCCCATAGCAATAGGCTAATAACTAAAACCATAAATAATAATGCAAAATACATGCATCATTTTTAAATAAATATCTCAAGTGTAAACATAAAAACCAAGAATAATAAGATCTCATCCCTTGTATCAAACAAAACCAAACTAAGTTGAAACTCAGGCCAAATTGATTATATACCATTAATAGGAAGAGTAATTATTAATTAATAGGAATTTACTATTTTATAGTATCATTTTGAAACATTGATATGTTTCCCCTTTTCTTGCAGAAACATGATTTGACCCATGGGGAACTGTGGTACTTTTATGTTAGGCGGTGACAAGTATAGTCACAGGAGACAGGTATGTTTTATTTTAGTTTTTATTTTATTTTCTTTATCATATTTGTTACTTAGATCTTTCACTGCTTTTTAGTTTAGTTTTTATTTTATTTTATTTTCTTAATCGCATTGGTCACTTAGATCTTTTACATATATGAATTCTCCCATAAGATTTGGGTTGAATCCTGAGATGTTAAAACATACTCAAATTATATTTTTCTCAAGGTGACTAAAGTTTTATTATTATAGTTCCAAGAAATGTATATACCATTGATAAGTAATACAACTGTATAATTTGACTCTCAATCAGTAGTTTCAACTACCTAGTACCACTTTTAAAAACAAAGAATATAAAATATATATCTTTATCATACCATAATCCTGAATCAAGAGTCTGTTTTTTATAACATAAGACCGATTTATATAATGTGAAGGAAAAAAACATAGGATTTATTTAGAATCCTGGCCAAAAGATGCTGCCCCACGGATGTCGTTGGACCGGGCCAACACGACGCAGTCACGCTGCGGTCACGCTGTAGTAACACCGTGGTCATGCCGCTTTAATGTCGTGATTTGGCCCTACTCCAGGATGACACCCCGCGACGGTTCGAAGTCCTATCATAATTTGATGTATGATACCTAGATAGAGTTTTAGATACATTACCCACCCATAGTTAATGGGGAGGGAGACGACAGCCGGAATGTTGCCCCGCTTCCTCCCGATCCCTTCACTCCTGGCAGGAAGATGCTGCCCCACGGATGTCGCTGGACCGGGCCAACACGCCGCGGTCACACCGTGGTCACGCCTTAGTCACGCCGCGGTCACGCCACAATCATGCCGCAGTCACGCCGCAGTCACGCCGATGTCACGCTGTGGTCACACCGCGGTCACGTCGCGGTCACACCATGGTTACGTCGCTGTCACGCCGCGGTAATGTCGTGATTTGGCCCTGCTCCAGGATGACACCCCGCGGTAGTTCGTAGTCCTGACAAAATTTTATGTATGATACCTAGATAGAGTTTTAGATACATTTCCCACCCATAGTTAATGGGGAGGGAGGAGACATCTAGAATGTTTCCCCACCTCCTCCCGCTCCCTCCACTCCTGCCCAGAAGATGCTGCCCTGCGAATGTTACTGGACCGGGCCGACACACCGTGGTCACTCCACGGTCATGCCGCAGTCATTCCGTGGTCACACCGTGGTCACGCTGCGATCATGCCGTAGTCACTATGCGGTTTGGCCCTACTCCAGGACGACACCCCATGTCGGTTCACAGTCCTATTGGAATTCGATGTATGATACCTAGGTAGAGTTTTAGAAACATTACCCACCCATAGTTAATGGGGAGGGAGGCGATGGCCGGAATTTTTCCCCACCTCCTCCCTCTCCCTTTTCTCCTGGATGGAGGATGCTACCCCACGAATGTCACTGGACCGAGCCAACATGCCGCGGTCATGCCGTGGTCATGCCACAATAATGCCGTGATTTGGCCCTTCTCCAGGATGATAGCCCGTGGCGATTCGAAGTCCTTTCAGAATTCTATGTATGATACCTAGATAGAGTTTTAGATACATTACCCACCCTCCTTCCTGGACCCCGAACAACACCCCACCCTCCTCCCTGGACCCTAGACAGCCCCCCGAACAACCCCCCACCCTCCTCCCTGGACCCCGGACAGCCCCCCACCATCCTCCCTGGACCCCGGACAGCCCCCCAGACAGCCCACCAGACAGCCCACCCAACCCTCCTCCTTGGAACCTGGATCCCAATCTAAGATCTCTTCAAGATTTACCCTAAATCCCAACTAAAAGAGGGTTTTAGAGCTTTGGAAGAAGATGAGATAAGATTGAAAACCCTAATCGAAAAGAGGAACCAAGGAGAGGATTAGACTCACCCGGATCTTAAACCCACACTTGACGGCACTCAAAACTCCCAAGTCTAGTGTACGAGTCAACCCCGCCTCAAGCCGAGGCACGGTGTGGCCGGTACCACTCAAAGTGTCTCACTTTTATTTGAAATGGACAACATTTTAAATGAAAACAACAACTGACATACAAAAAACCATTCAAACAGATTTGGATTGTGTTGATACTTTAGAAAAATGATCCATGAGTCATTTGTGACGTGTATGAGTCAACCCCGCCTCAATCCGAGGTGTGGTGTGGCTGACACCACTCAAAGTGTCTCTCTTTTGTTTAAAATAGACAACATTTTAAGTGAAAACAATAACTAACATATGAAAACTGACGAAACACATTCGTTTTGTGTTGATACTTTAGTAAAACAATCCATGGTTCATTTTTGACGTCTATAAGTCAACCCCGACTCAATCCGAGGTGCAGTGTGGCTATAACCACTCAAAGTGTCCCACTTTTCTTTGAAATGGACAACATTTTAAGTGAAAACAATAACTAGCATACGGAAAACCAACCAAAAACATTCATATTCTATTGATACTTTTAGAAAAGGACCCATGGTTCATTTGTGACATGTAATATCCAACCTTGCCTCAATACGAGGCACAGTGTGGCCGATACCACTCAAAGTGTCTCTCTTTTGTTTAAAAAGGACAGTATTTTAAGAGAATACAACAACTGAAATACGGAAAACCAACCAAAGGCATTCTGATTCTATTGAAACTTTTGGAAAATGATCCATGGGTCATATGTGACGCGTACAAGTCAACCTCACCTCAATCCGAGGGCCGGTGTGGCTGGCACCACTCAAACTGTCTCACTTTTATTTGAAATGGACAAGATTTTTAGTGAAAACAAAAATTGGAATATGGAAAACTGACCAAACACATTAATATTATGTTAATACTTTAAGAAAACGATCCATGGGTCATATGTGAGGTGTAAGAGTTAAACCTACCTCAATACGAAGCGCGGTGTGGCCGAAACCACTCAAAGTGTCTCTCTTTTAATTGAAATGGACATGATTTTAAGTGAAAATAACAACTGGCATACAGAAAACCGACCGAACACATTCATATCGGGTTGATACTTTAGGAAAATGATCTATGGATCATATGTGATGTGTACAAGTCAACCCTGCCTCAATCTGAGTCATGGTGTGGCCGACACCACTCAAAGTGTCTCTCTTTTGTTTAAAATGGACATCATTTTAAGTGAAAACAACAACTAACTTAAAGAAAAAATGACCAAACACATTATGATTCTATTGATACTTTATGAAAATTATCCATGGATCATATGTGACATGTAATAGTCAACCCCACCTCAATCTGAGCCGCGGTGTGGCAGACACCACTCAAAGTGTCTGCCTTTTGTCTAAAATGGATACTCTTTTAAGTAAAAATAACTGGCATACGGAAAATAGACCAAACACATTCGGATTGTGTTGATACTTTAGGAAAACGATCCATGGGTCATTTTTGACGTGTACGAGTCAACCTTGCCTCAATCCGAGGTGCGGTGTGGCTGACACTACTCAGAGTGTCTCTCTTTTGTTTAAAAATGACATCATTTTAAGTGAATACAAAAACTGACATACGGAAAACCAACCAAAGGCATTCATATTCTATTTAAACTTTAGAAAAAAAAATCCATGGGTCATATATGACATGTACGAGTCAACCCCACCTAAATATGAGGGCAGGTGTGGCCGGCACCACTCAAACTGCCTCACTTTTATTTGAAATGGACACGATTTTAAGTGAAAACAACAACTGGAATACAGAAAACAAACCAAACGCATTCGGATTGTGTTTATACTTTAGGAAAAAGATCCATGGGTCATATGTGAGGTGTAAAAGTCAACCCCGCCTCAATCCGAAGCATGGTGTGGCCAGCACCACTCAAAGTGTCTCTTTTATTTGAAATGGACAAGATTTTAAGTGAAAACAACAACTGACATACAGAAAACTGACCAAAATCATTCGGATTGTGTTGATACTTTAGGAAAATAATCCATGGGTCATATATGACATGTATGAGTCAACCCTGCCTCAATCTGAGGTGTGGTGTGTCCGACACCACTCAAAGTGTCTCTCTTTTGTTTAAAATGGACATTATTTTAAGTGAAAACTACAACCGACATATGGAAAACTGACCAAACACATTCAAATTATCTTGATACTTTAGGAAAACGATCCATTGGTCATATGTGACATGTACGAGTCAACCCCGCCTTAATCCGAGGTGTGGTGTGGCCGAAACCACTCAAAGTGTCTCTCTTTTGTTTAAAATGAACATCATTTTAAGTGAAAACAACAATTGACATACGGAAGACCGACCAAATGCATTCATATTATTTTAAAAATTTAGGAAAATGATAAATGGGTCATATTTGATGTGTATGAGTTAACCCCACCTCAATTTGAGGTGCGGTGTGGCCGAAACCACTCAAAGTGTCTCTATTTTGTTTAAAATGGACATCATTTTAAGTGAGAACAACAACTGACATACGAAAAACTGACCAAATGCATTCATATTCTGTTGAAACTTTAGGAAAACGATCCATGGGTCATATGTGATGTGTAAAAGTCAACCCTTCTTCAATCCGAGGCATGGTGTGGCTGATACCTCTCAAAGTGTCTGTCTTTTGTTTAAAATGGATACTCTTTTAAGTAAAAATAACTGGCAAACAGAAATATGAACAAATGAGTTTGGATTGTGTTGATACTTTAGGAAAACAATAAATGGGTCATTTGTGATGTGTAAGAGTCAACCCCTCCTCAATCCGAGGGGCGGTGTGGCCGCCACTACTCAAAGTGTCTCTCTTTTATTTAAAAAGGACATCATTTTAGGTGAATAAAATAACTAACAGACGGAAAACTGACCAAAGGCATTCAGATTCTGTTGAAACTTTAGGAAAAAGATACATGAGTAATATGTTACATGTAAGAGTCAACCTCGCCTAAATATGACGGCCGTTGTGGTCAATACCACTCAAACTATCTCACTTTTATTTGAAATGGACAAGATTTTAAGCGAAAACAACAACTGGCATATAGAAAACTGACCAAACATATTTGGATTGTATTGATACTTTAGGAAAATGATCCATGGGTTATATGTGACATGTATGAGTCAACCCCACATTAATCCGTGGTTCGGTGTGGCAGACACCACTCAAAGTGTCTCTCTTTATTTTTAAAATGGACGTCATTTTAAGTTAAAACAACAACTGACATACGGAAAAATGACCAAACACATTCAGATTCTGTTGAAACTTAAGGAAAACGATCCATGGGTCATATGTGATGTGTAAAAGTCAACCCTAACTCAATCCGAGGTGCGGTGTGGCCGAAACCACTCAAAGTGTATGTCTTTTGTTTAAAATGGATACTCTTTTAAGTAAAAACAACTGGCATACGGAAATATGACCAAATGCATTCAGATTCTGTTGATACTTTAGAAAAAAAAATCATGGTTAATTTTTGATGTGTAAAAGTCAACCCTGCCTCAATCCGAGGGGTGGTGTGGCCATCACTACTCAAAGTGTCTCTCTTTTGTTTAAAAAGGACATCATTTTAAGTGAATAAAACAACTGACATATGAAAAACTGACCAAAGGCATTCAGATTTTGTTGAAACTTTAGGAAAATGATACATGAGTCTTACGTGACATGTAAGATTCAACCTTGCCTCAATATGGGGGCCGGTGTGGCTGACACCACTCAAACTGTCTCACTTTTATTTGAAATGGACAGGATTTTAAGTGAAAAAACAACTGGCATACAGAAAACCAACCAAACACATTTGGATTATATTTATACTTTAGGAATATTATAAGTGAGTCATATGTGATGTGTACAAGTCAACCCCACCTCAATCTGAGGCACGGTGTGGTGGACACCACTCAAAGTGTCTCTCTTTTGTTTAAAATGGACATCATTTTAAGTGAAAACAACAACTGAAATACAGAAAACCGACCAAACGCATTCGGATTATATTGATACTTTATGAAAACAATCCATGGGTCATATGTGACGTCTACGAGTCAACTCTTCCTCAATTTGGATCATGGTGTGGCCGGAACCACTCAAAGTGTTTCTCTTTTGTTTAAAATGAACATCATTTTAAGTGAAAACAACAATTGACATACGGAAAACCGACCAAATACATTTGGATTATGTTTAAAATTTAGGACAATGATCCATGGGTCATATGTGAAATGTAAGAGTCAACCCTACCTTAATTTGAGGTGTGGTGTGGCCAGCATCACTCAAAGTGTCTCTCTTTTGTTTAAAATGGACATCATTTTAAGTGAAAACAACAACTGACTTACAGAAAACTGAACAAACACATTCAGATTCTATTGAAAATTTAGGAAAACGATCCATGGTTTATATGTGATGTTTCAGTGTCAACTCCGGCTCAATCCGAGGCATGATGTGTCTGGTACAACTCAAATTTTCTCTCTTTTGTTTAAAATGAACATCATTTTAAGTGAAAACAACAATTAACATACGTAAAACAAACCAAAGGAATTATAATTGTGTTGATAATTTAGGAAAACAATTTATGGGTCATTTGTGATGTGTACGAGTCAACCCCACCTCAATCGGAGGCGTGGTGTGGCCGGAACTACTCATAGTGTCTCTCTTTTGTTTAAAAAGGACATCATTTTAAGTGAATACAACAACTGACATACGGAAAACTGACCAAAGACATTTATATTAAGTTCAAACTTTAGGAAAACTATCCATGGGTCATATGTGACATGTATGAGTCATCCCCACATCAATCCGAGGGCTGGTATGGCCGACACCAGTCAAACTATCTCACTTTATTTGAAATGGATAGGATTTTAAGTGAAAACAACAACTGGAATACATAAAACCAACCAAATGCATTCAGATTGTGTTGATACTTTGGGAAAATGATCCATAGGTCATATGTGATGTGTAAGAATCAACCCCGCCTCAATCCGAGGTGCGGTGTGGCTGAAACCACTCAAAGTGTCTCTCTTTTGTTTAAAATGGACATCATTTTAAGTGAAAACAACAACTGACATACATAAAACTGACCAAACAAATCCGGATTCTATTTTTACTTTAGGAAAATGATAAATGGGTCATTTGTGACATTTAAGAGTAAAACCAACCTTAATCCGAAGCGCGATGTGGCCAGAACCACTCAAAGTGTCTCTCTTTTGTTTAAAATGAACATCATTTTAAGTGAAAACAACAATTGACATACGAAAAATAGGGCAAAATGCATTTCGATTATGTTGAAAATTTATGGCAATGATCCATGGGTCATATGTGACATGTAAGAGTCAACCCCGCCTCAATCCGAGGCGTAGTGTGGCTGACACCACTCAAAGTGTATCTCTTTTGCTTAAAATGGACATCATTTTAATTGAAAACACCAACTGACATACGAAAAACTGACCAAACGCATTCAGATTCTATTGAAACTTTCGGAAAACAATCCA
Organism: Viscum album; assembly: GCA_963277665.1. Classification (NCBI taxonomy): domain Eukaryota; kingdom Viridiplantae; phylum Streptophyta; class Magnoliopsida; order Santalales; family Viscaceae; genus Viscum; species Viscum album. The sequence continues at coordinate 1,107,520,789 of OY728126.1, forward strand.
TGGGTCATATGTGATGTGTAAGAGTCAACCCCACCTCAATATGAGGCATGGTGTGGCCGGTATCACTATAACTGTCTCTCTTTTTTTAAAATGGACATCATTTTAAGTAAAAAAAACTGGCATATGGAAAACCAACCAAACATATTTAGATTGTGTTGATACTTTAAAAAAAGATCCATGGGTTGTATTTGATGTGTAAGAGTCAACCCCGCCTCAATCCGAGGCACAGTGTGGCCGAAACCACTCAATGTTTCTCAACTCTATTTGAAATGGAAAGCATTTTAAGTGAAAACAACAACTGGAATTTGAAAAACCAACCAATTGCATTCATATTCTGTTGATAATTAATGAAAAAAATTCATGAGTCAATTGTGATGTGTACGAGTCAACCCCGCCTTAATCTAGGGCACAGTGTGGCTGGTATCACTCCATGTGCATGTCTTTTGTTTAAAATGGACATCATTTTAAGTAAAAACAACTAGTATACGGAAAATCGACCAAACGTATTCGGATTCTGTTGATACTTTATTTTGGGGTTATTAGCTTCTAATTTCCAAATTCAACCATGTATGTGTTATAAAAAATGAAATTTTTTATGTATTCTTAATTCTGTATAACCCACCCCCCTAGACACCCCCACCCCCGTGGACATCCCCTCACCCCTGGACACCCCCACCCCCCGAGATAACCCCAACCCCTTGTATGTCATATTATATATGTGTTATATATAATTCAGAATTCTATATGCAAAATAATTCATTTTTTATTTTTTATTGATTCATAATTCAGAATTCATTATATATTTCATTCTGCATGTATTCAATTGAGAGTTCAATAATAAATTCTATATTGCATAGGGTAATTGGGTTCATATACATGATTATAATTGTGGTACATTCCATGGTTATAAGAGTATCCTGTTTTTATGTTCTTTTGTGTGCTATAACAGGTGTTTTTTGCTGTTAAGAGTGTTTACTGGTGTATGTAGTTGAGTGTGTAGTGGTTTTATTGCTGTTAAGAGTGTGTGAAGTGGTTTTGTGGCTGTTAAGAGTATGTGTAGGTGTATGTGGAGTGGAGGAGAGGATATTTTATGTGGTTGGTCTACAAAATTCTGGTAATACACTATATCAATGGTTAGTAAACCGTTGGTATACTGCTATACATATTCTTACCAATGGTTTTAGAAAACCATTGGTAAAACATGAAAATGTTAGTATTGCCAACGATTTTAGAAACAGTTGGGAATACTCCTATACACTACCTATATTGCCCACGGTTTTACAAACTATTGGCAATAATCCTATATACCAATGGTTATTTAAACCATTGGGAACCTCTAGGCTTACACTACCTTTCCCAACTGTTATACTAAAACTGTTGGTATTGGGATATCCCTATTCCTTACTTGCCAACGGTTTTCCAAACCGTTGGTATATAGTATACAAACGGTTTGAAACTGTTGGTAAAGCCTTAGTTTCCAGTAGTGTTATCTTGAGTAAATAGTTACATGAAGTTTCATGTGATGTAGGTTGTTATTGGGTCATTAATGAATTTTTGAATTTAAACAAATTATAATGTGATAAGAGAAGAGAAAAATATATTTTTTTCATAAATGACACATAATAAAATTATATATTGATAAGACATTAGAAATTATCACATTTTTAATGTTTATGTAGATTTAATATAGATTTATAATGATTTACTAGGGGTGAAATATTTATGTGTTCAAATTGAAATACCATATATTTTAATTATATTTACTTTGTAATTTTATGATTTTATTACAACCTTTTTTATTATATGGGTAATTATCATATATTTAGTTTATATACATTTCCAAAGTTTAATTAAAAAGTTTATTAATTAATGGGGTTTATTTGATTTAATTTTATATTGATTTAATTTCAAAAAAACTACCTTGATTTGGAGTTTAAAGTTGGAAAAATTATTTATATTATTTTTGGTTGAAAAAATGTTATCTATGAGATGAACTAAAAATATGGTAGCATGAATTTTGTTACACTTGAGATGAATTATAAATATAGCTAAGTATAAAATGTTATATATGAATACAAAAAATATAATTTTGGAAATGTCATATTTCTTATGTATGATATTTTATTCTTATATATAGGGTTATCTAAGGAAGTTGATGCATAATAATAACAAAGGGAAAACCTTATGTACCGGTCAACAAATATGTAAGAGTCCTCTAATGATAAGTAACGAATGTTACTTTACCACTAGAGGTAAAGAGTCAGGCACCCCTGTAATATGTAAGAGTACCCCACAAACCAATTGATACATAAAGGTTTTTTATTTTTCACAAAAAAGGTGAGGATGAAACATAAGTGTCAAACCAAGATCCTCATTGTGATGTGTAAGATTTTAAACTTTTCTAAGAAGAAGTAAATTCCCATGTGCGATAGTTCACATGCATCTTGAGATCTTCTTCCAATATGATATTTACATATCTTTTTTTTGATCACATGCATTAATATATGGGTAAAGAATAAAACTTGATCATGGGGGATATTTTGAAGGGATAACAGAGACTATTAGAATATTTCTAAGACATAAAATATAATTAAAATCCTGTAAGCCTACTTCCCATTTTGAAACATCTGCTACTTGAGACAATATCATGTGGAGAAATCCTATATACACTTCAAGCCTACCAAAGCCTCTACCTATTCCAATAATTATTCCATCTATTATAAAGTATTCATAATTAATAACTTATATTTAAACTTTCAAGTAGTTTAGTGTTTACTAATTTGTTTTCTTCAATAATTTGTACTACTAGTTTTAATAATATAGTGTTTTTTATCTCCTTTATCTCATTTTATTTATGTTTTTCTTACCTATCTTTTAAAAACCTTTACTTTGATCTATAATTTTCATTATGGTGAAAAAATAACCTAATAAATCTCCCTGAAGAAGAATACAATGATTAAATTGAGTCCTTTCTCACTCATGTTTAAATATATTTTTCATAATTTAAATTCTTCCGAGGATGATCAATACTAGGAATTGGTGACATTGTGTGCTCACTATGGTTGTATTAGGATAAAATTATTATTTAAACAATTATATCCCTTCATTCAATTGATCACTAGGGAAAATTAATCCATGATGTTTGACTACTGAATGGGTGTGATTACATACTAGGAAGGCGGGTTAGGGCATGCTCGTGATCAAGGATATCTTTAGCTTGATAACCGAGGAGGATGAAGACATATATTGTTCTTAGTGATTGTTAGTTACACTATATATATATATATATATTCATAACTAGGGTATAGTATGATGAACACAAAAATGATGGAATGTGATAATTGAGTAGGTAAGAAACTATAAAAGAGGTAATGAAGGTTCACTCTAGGTAATTTTATTGAGAGTTTCTATTTACTTACTAACTTTATTCTATATTTTGACTACATTTTTATTTTTCTATTTCCATTCCATCTAATTCAACCTCCCCATTTACCTTATTATATATATATATATATACTAAAAATATAATGTGAAAATAATAAATATTTATCCAAAATAGGACCCTTTAGAGACGACCCGGGCCAACCAATGTGATATAGTAAGTGAAAATAAATAATATTTTATACCACCCTATAATTGGTGTGCCAGTCACAAATAATAACACAAAATTATTTCTGTTTATCATTCCATAAAATTCAACCTCACTTTCTCCATGATGAATTATTCTAAAAAAGCCACCGCTATTCATTTATTTTGTCGACTCCCCATATGTCCATGTATGAAAATGAAATATATTAACCACATATGAATTATAATATTTTACTAATTTGGATGAAGGTATAATCAATGCACATAATCGATGGCCAGTTTTATTTCCATGTTGTGATACCTAAAAAAAATTAAATTAGTTACTATTATAATGAATAGAAAAATAATTTCATATGTGTAGCCATAACCAAATTTCACATACCAGCCTTTGAAATTAAAACACAAAAATATACTGGTGAAATTAATCAAGATTATTTATGGTATTTTGTGTAATTTTTTATGTTGTCATCATATAATCTACATAATAAATAATAAAAATTTACTTTTTTAATAACTTAATGAAAAAAATTAGGAGCAGTGTAATATACTATGTGAATCACATAATTTCTTCACAATTACAAAGAATATATGTATGAGTTATTTATTTTTCATCATCTAAGAACCATTTATCATGTTCACCATAGAAAAAATCCTAGTTTTATTAAAACCTAATAATATATTATCCATATCATCCTTATAATTTACTTCATTATGACTCATTCAACTTTATTTTGAGGACTATTATGATTGAAAGAAGAAAGAGAATAAATTTAACATGTCCTACTATAATCACACTTTTATAATTTATCCTTAAAATAATATTGTTATACCGTGGGATGACCTAAGAGGGGAGGGGTGAATCATAGTTTCAAATTTTATTTTTATTTAAAGTATATTGTCCCAATGTTGTTAGGAAATTGTTAAACCTCCCCGATTGAATGCACATTCACTGAAATCACAAATGTTGAAATAAAATATAACACAATAATAATACTTGATTCACCACTAAGGGTTTATCCTACTAGAATATAATTATTATGTTTCATTCATACCACAAACCAATATTCTTCACTAGTTTCCTGTATTGCAATTTTTGGCCACAATCACTCTGTTCTTAGTTCACTACCATTACAATGTACTTAGGGAAAATGCAATACCTTCCTCTGATCACTACAACTGAATCCTATTTTCTCACTACCTTGGATGAAGTCTCCCTCATATTAATAACTTAGAGGTATCCTTAAATATTTATCAATGATGATTGATAATTTCATTATTAGCATCTGAGTTTGATGATCCAAATAATTTATTAATTTATATTCGGGTGGATCACCCAATCCCAAGGCTTTACCCAAGTATAGCTTTCCCAAGTCCACTACTTCACCTAGGTATGACTTCATCCAGGTAACGTACTTTTCCAAAGTCTAATTTTCTAAAATTATTTAATTCAACCAAGACCGCTTCACGCATCTACCTTCACAAAGGTAAGTACCCATAGATAGGTTTTTCCTACCACCTTCACAATTTCCTTTTATGAAACTTAGTTTATAAAGTCCCTTTTCTCTGTCTATCATGCTTCTAACTTCATGATACTCCTTTTCCTAGCTACTTTTATTAGGTAAAATTTTCAAATTTGTGAGTTAAATGTTGGGAGAGCCTCTAATTATTCTCCTAATTTTCATTAACCATAAAATGAGGGGATTATCTACATATTTATAGGAAAAAACATTGACCATATCACAAAACTATTTTCTGAGAAATGTTGTGCATCCCTCACCCAAATCAAGCAGTGTGAAACTCAATTATTTCATACAAAACCCAAACTAGTGCATGAGAGAATCACAAAAAGTGCCCATACCAGTGTGAAATTCACTTACCCACTAGCACACATGACTAGCACACATATCCCAAGTTCTACTAGGAAATTTTTTTCCTTTTCACCCAAATGAGTTTTGACATTATTAAAAAACTCATAACTTCCTATAAAATTTTTAGACCCAAAATTTGTCAATAAATTGGAATATTTTCCATCATAATCACCTCCCTTATCTTTAAACTCCATTACCAAACTGGAAAAATTATTGACAATGAAAACAATATCAATCTTCATCTTGAATCACCTTGGTTATGAAATTTTATCCCTTTTAGTTTGTTAGTAATATAAAGGGAAGTTAAATTAAGAAAAAACTCTATGAATATCTTAAATATTAGTGCAATAACTCATCCATCAGTCTAAGTATACATAAATAAAACTGAATTTAGAGATAATATTTCAAGATAGAATTTCAGGACTCATGAAATCCATAACACCTATGTTCCCCTTAACTTATAACATAAGAACACTCTAAAATTAAATTCCCTAATGATCATATCTTCCCATAAAATTCATACCATAAAATCTAACTAAATGATAGTCTGTCTATGATACCAATTACTGATCACTTAAATTCAATGTCATCTCTATTAAATGTTATCACCATTTCCCCCATTTGAAAATAAACCCAAAAGTGACCTATAAAAAACATGAAACTCGCCCAATAGAATGTTAGATACCAATTGGGAGAGGGGACTTGTCCAAACCTCCTAAAGATGAGGGAGGTGGTTGAACTCTAAATTTTTACTGAATTTTCTAAAATATGGCATGACCTATGGCTTAGTCATAAAGTCTTCTACATGGTTATTAGTTAAAACATTCTCTATTTTGATAACTCCTTAATCCAATTTTTCTTTAATGAAATTATATCTAATCTAGATTTGTTTGGTATGATAGTATCGAACCAATTTTTTCATGAGTTAGATAATACTCTTATTTTCAAAAAAATATCACCATTATTTGTTTCAAATCATAATTAATATATACCAGCTATTACTTTATCCAAGATAGTTGAGTGAATTATTTTTCACTAATATATACTCTACTTTTATTGAACTAAGTGAGTTACTTTCATACTACTTACTCAACTAGACCTCAAATTTTTTTCTATGGAATAATAAACCATAACTCATGGATTATCGATCCACCACATAGTCAACCCAAACAACATCATAAAAGGATAACAATTCATGATCCTTTCCTACTTCAAATAGAAAACCAAAATTGAGAGTACCTAGAATGTAAATAATGATTTTTTCAACTACTGCATGGTTTTATTCCTTTATATTACTATGGTAACGATCCACTAGATTTGTTATACAAAAATATCCAACCATGTTGTATTCAAATATATGAATCTTTCAATTATCCTATTATATAATGTTAGATCCAAATATTTCCCATCCTTGGTCTTCTTAAGTTTTTTCCCGACTACAATTAGAGTCATCACTGGTTTGGAATCATACTTATTTAACTTATTCAATATATCACTTGCATACTTTTCCTATGATATAAAAGCGTATTCTTTATTTTGAATCACCTAAATACCTATATGGTAAATGATTTAACTATTAACCAACATTTAAAATTTCTATTTCTTGTGATTAGAAAGCTCTTCCATGTATTTTTTATTTCTTCTTAAAATTATGATATCATCAAAATATATAAACATAATAAACCACTCTTCCTTGGAAATCTTCCCATAGATAATATAGTCAATAATGCCCATTTTGAATTTCAGTTTCTTTAAATATTAATCTAGCCAAGCATACCATGCTAATGGTACCTATTTTAGGCCATATAGAGCCTTTTCTAATTTATATTACTTTACTTAATCATTTCCTACCATAAATACCATGGGTTTCTCAATGAAAACTTCTTCTTTCCATAAAAATATTTAAGCATTCATTTTTGACATCAATATAATAAAAATTATTACATCTTGGAATTTCTCTATCCAAAGAGATCCCAATTGAATCTATTTGGGAAACTGGAGAAAGTTTTTATTTTACATCAACTCCTTCAATCTATGCATAGACTTCACATGCCAAGAACACCTTGTTTCTAAACACATTTATGTTCTTATAAAATTAATTCACAAAGATCAAATTTTTTCAGATCACATTGTGATTATCTAGTATTCTAACAAGATCTTAAGTCATGTTTTTATCAATATCATATAATTATTCATTCATGGATTTAACCAATGATTCATATTTTATTATTTATTAAAATGTGGCTAGTTCCACTGTTGATGAGAGATATATATAATCCACACTTATCATTCTTCTTATTTGTATTGGTGTATATCTATATACAATTATATTGAATGGATTTACCTATATTCTTCTATTCCTCCTATGAGGTGTATATTGACCTTATTCCACAATAACTTCAAATTTTGACTCATCCTGTAAGTCTTCATCATTCACACCACTCTATAAAACATCTTGAATTATACTAACTTCATTTTATTCATCTTATTCTTTATAGAAGATTTTGGCATTTTTGACTCTAGAGTTATTAATATCTTTCACCATAATGACTTTTATGTCATTTTAATCCATATTTTTTTAGACTATTGTTATAAAACTTATAATAAATACTCTTTATTGTGCATCCAAGAAAAATTCTTCCATATACAACATCACCATATATTATATGATTTAATTCTTTGTTTAAAATATAGAAATTACTTCCAAAGGCACAAAAATCATTCAATGAAGGCTTCCTTCCATACTAAATTTCATATGGGGTTATATATTCTCCTGGTATTAATAATGATCGATTATAAGGGCCCACTAAAACTTATACTTCCTATTTATAATAGTAATGAGAACTTACACCTTTAATGTTTAAAGTTTTTCCCATATTCTTCACCATCAAATTTATTCATTCAATAACTTAATTTGGTTGTGGAGTTATCATAGATGAAACTTACTAATTTATTCCATGTTTCTTGAGATTTTTTTTAAACTCAATAGAGGTATACTCTATTATATTTTCCAAATAAAATGTTCTAATTTTTTACCTAATCATGTTTTTGAATATTCTTAAATACCTGTTCATACATCCCATGATTTCTCTCTTTATTTTCATAAAAATGGAACATGACATTCTATAATAGTCATCAATGAAAAGAATGAAATATATTTCTCCATATGGTCCAAATATATTCATTAGACTAGATATGTTAGTGTGAACTAGATTAATAATATTAGATCCCCAATTGTTTTTTTGTATGATAATAATTTCATACCATTTCCCCCTACATGAAAGTATCAAATTTATTTTCACATACTCTCTTTACACATGGTATGCCCATTATAGCTTTTTTTTTTCTTATATAAGTTTTCCATGTTCTATTTGTCTCTGTGGACTGAGAACTAATTCCAAAAGTTGTTTTATTCATCCACTATATGGGGATATGGATTTTCCCAAATGTCCACCTGGTATAGATTAATATTAGTTTTTCTTTCTATCACAAGAGAGTTTCCAGCTCTACCTTTGATTAGAAACTCTTTTAAGTAAAACTTAACCTCTAAAATATAGTTATAGTGTTGACCCAAAAATAGAATTTTGTGCTGTAATCCATATATAAAGAGTACTTTGATATTCTTTATCTTATCACCTTCCATATGTGTATTGAAACCCCCATTGATCTTCAAAGCATCATCATCGAAAAAATGAATGGTTTCATAAAATATTTCATTCATTTTTTCATGAGATTTATATTTCCTATAATGTGTGATAAATACCCACTATTGAGAATCTATGCACTTCTATCCTTCATTACATTGAGTTAAACTTCAAGCAAATTATCCTTCTCAATCTTCTTATTTTCCTTCCATGAAATACATGGTTGAGTATATGTATAAAACGACCTATATAATTTCTCCTCAGAATGTTTCATTGAATCAAAAACATATTATTCTTCCAATAAAGAGTACCTATTTGTGGAAGTTATTTTTCTAGGATGGCTAGTAATAATTTGTCTCTATGTTTTGTAGTCACCGTTTCCACTTCATCTTTTCCTGAAATCAATGAATTTATACACAATGTTAGAAAAAAACAACAAAAATATCTGTAGAAATTATTTCTTTTATTTGATGAAGGATATCACCTTAATATTATTTACTATTTTTTGGGAGATTACCCATTAAAATAAATTATTGACTCTTTATAGTATGACATAGTGTGGACAAGGTATCCATAGAATTGAAATTTCATAAGAGTAAAATTCTCTTATCTTACATTACTCCACATTTCCTTGACCTTTGCAAATTACCTAAAATATTGAAAATTATCCAATGATTTAGGATTATTTTCATCCCTTTGATTCCTTAGTTTGGAGTAATCTTTTTTCAAACTTTTAGGGATGCATGTTTGATTCCAGAATCACCAAAATCCTTCTTTACCTTGTTTAGATCTATTACCTTTTCTTATTTTGACATCTTGAATTCAAAAATAGTCCCACTTTTACCTAAAAATCTAGTTATTTATTCATTTATAATGTTACTAATACCTTCAGACCCTCACATAACCCTTTTTTATCAATTCTTTATCTGTGTATTTCCTAAAGTAAAGATTCTTCTATGAGCCACATGATCTCATTATTGATTCAAGTACCATTCTAAATGAAATAACCTCTTATTTAAGTGAAAAAACCTTTTTTACTCTCATATATAGTATTTAATTTAGTTCCTTGATCACCTTAGACTATTCGTTAACTTTATGTTTTAGATTCACTATTTCTTTTAATCCCACCTGACTGGTAGATTTTCCACCAGCTCTTTTTCTAGTCACTTAATCTTCACTTCAAGATACTCAACATATTCTAAGTATTGTTTCATAAATCTATTTATATTTCTATTATTTTTTCTTGGAATATTGATTTCTTCACAGGATTCTTTTAGTTCAAATTTGAGATTGACAACACCTTATGATTCAATGCATTTTTCCCTTTTTAGAATCTTTTTTTAACAATATCCAATAATGAATCTTATATATCTGATTTTAATTTAGTATCAACTTTCACAAAATATTATTTATTATCATTTATTTTTTACTCACAAAGCACTTTTTATGAAATTTATATCCAGATAAACTCCCAGTTTTAGCATCTATTCTAGGAGTGAATCATCTTTAGAGATTCTTTGTAACTTTTACTTCACTTTCTTCATCATCAAATCTTCACAGAAACCTTGCTACAATATTCCCAACATTTCCACACTATAAATATGACAAGGATAACAATTATTTGAATCTACACTCTCCTATATTTAATATTATATCCAAAAGTTTATCATCGACATAATCTTTACCATTTCTATCATTTGAGATGTTAATATTTTCTATGGATTTGAATGTAATATCCTAAATTGAATGACTTGATGTCCCTTCTAACATAACTTACATATCATTATCCACCAAACTACTTAACATTTCATCCAGAGAGTTCTTGTATAGATCCCTCTCTTATAGATCCAAGCCCTTTTGATTGTATAAAGGTGGAAACCATCAAAATATATTCTTAACAATATCAATATACTTTATCTATTCCCTAATTCATTGAATGGATCCAAAAACACCAGCTTTTCAATTTAAGAATATATCTACATTCTCATATGTAATGACTTTTAAATCATCAAATATGTTATGGTGGACCTGCATCATGGTCTCCTTCACCTTACTATCAATTTTTTATATATTAGAAAATTTCCTCCCCACAACATTTACACTAGTGTAACTCATTTATTATATATATATATGATACAAAAAATCTATTTATAAAGTATTTTGAGATTCAATATCAGTAACCAAACATTTCTTATCTTCTTTAGTCATGGACTACCCTATTTCACCACAAAATTCTATCCCATGTAAAGTAGAAGAAAGAACTTCCATATTGAGAGATCAAAGATGTGATTTAATTCTATTCCTACAAAGATATTAGCTACTTCTATAAAATATTGGAACTCTTTTAAAATATATATAATTCTATATCATAATGAATTTTTGATGTCAAATTTAACATATTAAACCTATGTTATGATACAATTAGTTGTACCCTTTTATGTATTGATATGGGAGGGGTAAATCAAGGTGTTGTATTTTTTATTATTTAAAATACCTTTTCCCCATGTTATTAGGAACTCATTAAACATTCATGATTGAATTCACACTCACTAGACACACAAAATAATAAATACAATGGAACACATTAGTTTTACTTGGTTCAACACTAAGGTATATTCTAAGAAGAATACACTGACATTGTCTCGCTCATACCGAATCCACTATTCTTCACTAGTTTTTTTGGATTAAAATTTTTGGTAGTGGACACTCAATTCCAGGACCACAACCTTTATAATGTATTTATGTACATCACACTACCTCCTTTAGATCACTTTTATTGAATCATCCTTTCTCAATACTCTAGATGAAGTGTTCCTTAGTTTAGAAATATGAAGGATTATTTTAATGTGAATCAATGTTGATTTATAGTTTCATAATTAAATTCCAAGTTTGATTCTAAAAATAATTTCTCAGTTTCTTTTATGGTGGATTTCTTAACTCCTAGGCTTCACCCATGTATATCTTTCCTAGGTCCACTTGTTTTCCTGGGTCCCTTACTTCACCCAAGTCTACTTTAACTAAGTCCTTAGATTTCCTAAGTCTTTTTAACAAAAATTAATTTTATAAGGTCTGTTTTCTTAGGTATGTTCTCTCCACCACCTTCACTATTCCCTATTCATGAATCTTTATTCAAACATTTACTTTCGTTTCTTGTTCGTGCTTCTGAATTCATGCTACTCCTTTTCTTAGATGATTCAATTACATCCAGTTAGCATAGGTTTTACTTTCGTGATAGGATATCCTATAATACTTTTATTAAATTTATTTAACCCTAAATTATTTTATTAGCATCATATTTATAGTTAAAGTAAAAACCTTTGTGAAACCCTCAACTTTAAGAAATGTGTCACATAGTTCTCCCAACTTACTTATTATAACGCTCCCTTTCTTCAAACGATGCCTAGAAAAACACAATAAAATATCATGTGAAACTCCTATAATAGTGTGTTGTGGGCATATCCATTAATAATGATGACTATCATGTGGTTCCTAGGTTCTACTTTGGATAAAATTCCCTCATTAATCAATAATGATTTTTGATCTTCCTCCAACAAGGTCCCAACCATTCTATAAATTTTTCAAACACAAATATTTGGAAAACTCTAGGAATATTCACCATCACAAACTATATACCTTAACTTGAAACTCCATTACCAACTTTGAAAAAGGATTGAAAATAAACACAACATCAATCTCCATGTTGAATCACCCCAGTTACAATTTATTTTTATTATACACTTTCTTCTTTTATTTCTATATACACATATCTAGTGGGTATATCTATCAAAACTATACCATACCAATTTTTTTTATTTATATAGTAAATTCAACATTAAATTTTCCATTGAATAAAATAACATCAATAAACATATTTTTTATAATTTATATAAACTAACACCAATATCATATTTTAGATTATTCAATGTATCATGGTATGATGTTGCAGTATAAGTGTCTTAAAAATATTATGATATTTTAGTCATCACATCCTAAATTGATGAATTCAATAGCCCTATAAAACTAATAAGAATTATTCTTTCCATTATGAGATAGAAGTCATGAAATTTTGACCCTGTAATATAATCATTTATAACACAAAGAGATAAATTAGAAGAAAATACATCTAGTGATTTAAAAATTTTAATCTAGTTTAAAAATAATAAACACATTTCCATAGGAAGTATATATTCTTCTTTTGAATTTATTAAATTTCATGATCAATCATTTTCAAATCAATCATGTTCAAAATATGTAAAAATTTGGGCAAGATCAAACCATGCCTTTACCATATCTTTAGTCGTGACTGGTGTGTCTAATAAAATTTAAAATATGAGATCAATTTTTTATCTATATATAAATTACATCTAGAATGAGTCAAAATAGAAAATTAGACAATTATGTAATATCCCAATAAATATATTTCTTTATACATTTATTTTATTTACCAAAAAACTTATTTTTAGATGGTTTATAGTTAGTCCAAAAGTTATAGGAGGTAATGAAGAGAGCATAGTTTTCTTCTAAATTCCTAATAACACTACTACAGGTCCATATCTTTTAATTATACCTTTTATAAAATTATTTATATTCCTTTTTAAAGGATGACCAGATGGATCAAATCTTAAAAGATAGTAAAAAAAGGTTTTATTCCATTAATAATTATAAATGATTTACTATAACCAATAAAACATTGATAGGATTTAAGACCATGGGTACTCCACCCAGATGACATACCAAATGATAGAAACTCACTGAGTTGACACATTATTTTTTCTATCATTGTGAATTTTTTTTTGTATAAATATATCATATATAGTTACAACATTAATCTATAAAAACTTTAACTCATCAATCAATGGATTGGAGTAAACATTGATATTTTTCTTTTTATGAATTTGAATTAATAACAAGAAATGAAGATATGGTTCCTTCATCTACATCAAAGTAAATTTGTTATGTGGTGTAATGAAAATATTCCAAAAATAATATTGACTATTGTAATATCCAAATTGAAAAAAATCATATGTAGAAAGACCTAATTGAAAATTTCAAGTTTATAAAGAAGGAGATAGATTAAACTGATCAATGTGTTTCCATAAATCACAATCAAAATTTTGATTTAAGAATATATTTATAGAACCATTGGATCAATGCCATGTCATGATTAAAGATCTATTTTGATACATAAACAAATGTTATAATCAACGTGTAATCGAAAAATACGTCAACTGTTTTGTCAAAAAAATATGGATTTTCTGTATTGAATGTCCTTGTTACTTTATTGTGTACATGTTGGATAATTATCTAAAGACTCATAATAACCATAATATAAGATGTAATCATTTGTAAAAGCATAAATCTTTCGATAACAAAAACCCACATCCTGAACAATCTTTTTTTCTTTCATAAAAAATTTAAAAGTAGTATATTTACTACAAGTAAAAAATATTTAAATAAACAAATATTTGATAAAATTAACTATTAGTCATTCCAAAATCTGATTTGAGAGACATAATTTTTTTAAATCTTTTATAATTCTTATATATCATGTATAATATAAGTACTAATTGGTAGATTTCAACAATTAGTGAAATTGAGGTGGTTTAGATTCAGAGTTCAAATTATCATTTGGAATATTTATTTCTTGAAAAATTAGCTGGGTAGCCTATTATATTAATGTTTTAAATTGTGATGGTATTAGAACCAAAAATATAAATTTTCATATAAATTACCATAACCATGGTGATATCACTAAACCAAATCTAATCATAAACAAAAACATAGTAGATGAAACCCAAGCATATCAAATGTTTGAAATCTCTTTAGATCACATTTATTATAAGGACCCTTAATTTATCCTTTTGAAAAAATTATAGTTTTGATAATGAAAATGAAATAAATGGTTCAATTACTTTAATTAATATAGTATTAATACCAAAATAATGTGGTTTTTTGATTGACATATCCAACAATGTTCTTTGTAATGTCTCATATTCTCCATGTATTATTTTTAAATATTATACGGATTATTTTCAAGACCTGGCACTAAGAAGATGTGTGATTTTGAGGCCCGGTGTGCCCTAAATAAATGTTTGAAATATATTAAATATATTAAATAGTACATTCATGCTATTTCCCTAAAAAAGTTTAATAAATTATAAAAGGGTTTTTAGATTATAAATTCAAGGGGAACATTGAGTTTAGAATGTGAGGATTACCCTAGGCAAGACTTAATATTAGTCTGTGCAATTTGTTTATAAAAAATTCATCACAGGTGCTGAAATGAATAAAATAATGGAATAAATTATTTTAATTTATTTTTTTGCTGAAATGATTATTATGTATTTAAATAAAATTCTATGAAGAAAATACTAGGATTATTTGAATAACCCTGTAGCCATTGGAGATACATTAAGAGAACATTGGGGGAATTATCTTAGTTGAACGATGACGAGATCATGGATTGGTGATTGAAACACCTAAAATTTGAAGTTTCTTGACAAAAAACATGATGCAAATTTGTTCTTCATTATCAATTGATCTAAATCGAGGAAAGGAATGTGTTTTGATTTTTTTCTTCCCTGTTCTTTATTTTCTATGATAAACATGAATCAATCCACGAAAATATTGATCTGTGGTTTGATTTTTATGCAGGATGGGTTTATTTCGATAGGGATATTACTTTGGGAGTTTTTTATTTTATTTTATTTTGTCATTTTCCATTATAATTGTAAGGAATTGAGGATAACCAAGAACAACCAATGTTCATTCCTATTTTTTTTTTGTGTTTTTTCATTTTTCTCCCATCTTTCTTCATTCTTCGTGGGAATTCTTCTCTTGTACTGCGGTTTGACGTTTCACTGATAATCGATTGTTTCTGTTATGTTTGATAGTTCAATGATCCATGATTATAGATCCAAACTCGGTACGATGTAATGGCGGTGTGGAGATGGTAGCGAAAAACAAATCAAACTGGTTTGGAAAACCCCAATTTTGAGTGGGACATACGAATATTGATCGAGATGAATAGAATCCATTTTCTGAAGGAATTTGAACCACGATTCCTAGAGAATGGATGTAGTAGGATTTGGATGTGGTAGATCTGTGTCAAACCAAGTCTTTATAATATTTTTATTTTAGAATAAATATAAATTTTTTGTTAGAATTCTTTATATACAATGTTAAAATTACTCTACAGACGACACTGAATTAACTTGTGTTACACGCAAGACCAAGTTTTACTGCCTTTCAATGAAAAACCTATTTTAAAACTAAATTTTGACACTTTTATGAATTTTATTTTTAAAAATAAACAACATTTTGGAATTCATAATGTCAAAATTATCTTATGGTAAATTTTGTGGATATTTCTAAGAAACATCATTTTTTTTGATAAATAGTGAAAATTACTGCAATTTAGTTAAAAAAATCCTTTTAGTTTAAATAATTATTAATGATAAATTATGTTTTATATTTGTTTTATAGTTACATTATATCAATTATACATTTATTTATACAATAATGTTCTTTATAATTAATTTTACTTTCAAATTGAATGTAAAAACTTAACAAACTTTTGAACATTCTTCTACTATAAAAACCTATTATTTCACCCCATCTGTGAGATTAACTTTAATAATAATTTTCCCACTTCTGTGATTATTTTTGGTTGGATTATATTACTGAATATGGGGTGGGGGGGGGGTGAATTGAGTATCTATTTAAAATTTATATTTAAAAGGGATTCTTAAAAAGGTTTCCCAATAAATTTAAATACAGCCCTGTTAATCATGGTTTTATGGTTATAAAACATTGACTGTTTAAATAACTTCTTATAAGATTGATTACTTCTTAGTAATTTTAATATCAGTTATTAACATTACTTTTGAAGCTATTATAATATGAAGAAAACAATTATAACTTCTTTCCAATATTAACAATCAAAGTAAATTTAGTGATTTCTGAATTAAACAGAAAAACAGAGAAAACTAAAGTAAACAACACAACTAATATAAAACAAGTGGTTCAGTATCAAGTTGATACCTAAGCCACTCTACTTGGTGATAACCTTCCACCAATAAGTTTATATAAATAAACTTGATACACACATTGGATCGGGGTTAACAACATTACACAGGACTGTCCAGGTCTTGCGACCTCTTCCACAGTTCTCCATGGGTAAGAACTAACAGGTCACACATGGAACTCTTCCACACTTATCTATGGGAATACACAAGTATAAAAAGATTTATGAGAAATGACATCTTGTATACTTCAGTTTAATGCAAGAGACGATGCATGTTTAATACAGACACACACACTGCTTGAAAGATAAAAAAGTAATACAAAATAGAGTAGAGATGATGAGATAAGGTTAGAGGTGCTATGAGTGTTATTATATGAATCTCTGGAATTTTGGGATGAATCAGATGTAGAAATCGAGTCCTCTCATAGAAAAAAAAGTATCGTAAGTCAGCTAGATCAAGCTTGTGTTCTTCGTGGAGTTGATTATTGAGAAATGTTCTCGACTCTAGGATTTGAGTATACTTCATGTGTTCCTCAGATATTCCGGTTACATGAAATATTGTGCTTCTTTGTTATTGCGCATACACTTGTTTTTTCTATTACAATGTTGTCACTACAATCACCATGATCATGCACATTTCTTCTGGCCATGTTGTTCTTTTTATTCTTGGAATGCATGTGTTGGAGCCGACATGATGCATGTATTCTTCACCTCATACCTCGTAATTTTAGGTAACATGTCTACAAAGAAACATTAATTATGTCAGTTCATTTAAAAGCTTCATATATGACTGTTAGAAATTAAATTGAAAAACGAAAAAAAAGATTAAGAAACAGTGTCACAATATGTCTGAAAACAGTGTCTCCATGAAATGGTGTCTCTTGAAATGGTGTCTTTATTTTTGTATTTGAGTGTTGAGACATCTATGATTGCATAGTTTTATAGATATCATGAACCAGTAGCAAAGATGTGGTGTTAGGATCACGATGTCAGGTTACGATGTCTGGATAGTCACAGTGTCTGGATGGTCATGGTGTCTGGATGGTCACAGTGTCTAGATGGTTACAATGTCTGGATGGTTACGGTGTCTGGATGGTCACAGTGTTTGGATGGTTACGGTGTCTGGATGGTTACGATGTCTGGATGGTTACAGTGTCTAGATAGTTACAGTGCCGGGATGGTTACAGTGTCTGGGTCCTTTTCCAGAAAAACACAATCGGTGGTAGACTCATGATTTCTCAGACATAGTCAAATCTCTATACACAAACTTAAAAAGTGATATTCATAGAATGAATTAAACTTAATCATTTATAAGAGAATTTTATTAGAAACAAAATAGTTTACAATAATTATTTAAGGCATAAAGAAACTAATCATCTGTACACATTATTCTAGATAGATTAAACATGATTAACTGGATTTACAAAATTTATATGATTTGTGATCATTAAAATATGATTAATACATGAGGATTCCTACAATCTCCCCCCTTTTGATGATCAAAAATAATATGTGTGAGAGATTTATTCTTAGGTAATGTGTCTCTTCTTTAATGTGCTTTTAGTGCATATAGAATACATATTTCTCCCACTTTTGGGATTATCAAAAAGAACAAATAAGAAGTAGACAATAAAAGTGAACAACACATTAGACGGATAAAAAGTGTTAGTACAAGCAGTAAGGAACAAGACTACATAAAACATCCCCATCAAAAGATAGTAATCACTATTCTTCAGCATTGGATTGTCTTCTCTTTTCCCTTGGCAGAAGAATTAGAAGAAGAAGCCATAGGAGAAGAGCTTGAAGTGAAAGAAGGGAGTGAAATAGTGGACATATATGGTAAATGGAGTCCTTCAAAAACAGAAGGGGCTAAGGTAGGTGTAGAAGAAGACCAAGGAAATTGTTGATCAAGGATTATAGGCCTGATCTGACTCAAATCCTGAGAGACAGACATAGATGTGGTGGCTAGGTTAGAGGATGAGAAGGTAGGAAAACCAGATTTCAGGGGTTCAGCTGCAGGAGTGACAATGACATTACTCTGAATATGAAGATACAACTACAAAAGTTTTATGAAGTTAGAAATGATCTCACCACCATACTGTATAGCTTTCTCAAAGTCATCCTTGTTTTCCATAATCTTATCCAACAAAAGAGTGAAATCTTTGAGCTTTTGGACTTTAGTTTTGAAAGATTGAGGTACAGGAGGGATCCTCAGATTCTCCACAAGGTAATTGAAGTGGTTTGTCATGTCATTATTAGAGAAGATCCTATTGAAGTAGAAGTTCACATTATTAGAAATTTATTGTTGATAATCATTGGAAATCTTGGAATGAATTCTCACCAAATCAAGAACTATGTTAATGTTCTAGATAAATTTAGATAGAGATTCCTTATCAAAGACACTAAGCACAAATTAAAGTTCTTATTTGAAAACTGTTCGAAGAAGATCACTTTTTAAAGAAGGTTGAGATGATTGTCCAGAAGTACGAGAAGCAGTGACAACCAGGGTAAGGGATTTGAGTTGATTTAGAACTTTCTGAAGACAACCCTTATGCTCATCAGTTAACTTGTTAAGACCAATAACAAGCTCACACATCTCTTGAACAATCTTCTTGTTTCTTTCAACTACCTTTTCAACTGATAAAGTTATATGAGGATGA
This sequence comes from Viscum album, assembly GCA_963277665.1. Classification (NCBI taxonomy): domain Eukaryota; kingdom Viridiplantae; phylum Streptophyta; class Magnoliopsida; order Santalales; family Viscaceae; genus Viscum; species Viscum album. The sequence goes on from OY728126.1 coordinate 1,107,540,575, forward strand.
AGTAGTGAGGAAACTTATTGTGGAGTCTGACTAATAATATCCTCAATAGGATAAGAAATAGGTTCTAGTCTTGAGGTTACCACTCTCTGCATTTCTTCAACCATACCTCTTAGAGTTTTTACTTCATCACTGCGTAGTTTGTTCTCAAATCTAGCTTCTTGAATCTCATGAAGAATTTTGGGTTGAATCTTCCATATGACTTTTTACAACAATAGTGAAGCATCTATTTCACTCAGATTGGTTATATGATCTAGTTGGGTATTCATGAGTTTCTCAACTCCAGCCAATAGGGTATCTCCAAATGCTTTTAGATCATCCATATTCACTATGTTTGGAGAATCTTGTGAGGGTTTAGTAATAGAAGATGAGACAGACTCAGGTTCCTTGGTAGAGATAGCATCAGGTGGAGATTCTAGTTTCAAATGAAACATAATAGACATATCAATTAATTTAACTGAGGCTTCCTGGGAATCAGTCAGATTAAAATAAATGAGAAATTTATACCATGTATCCACTAAGCTTTGATCAATCAGATTAGGGACTTTAATAGATTCCAGATTGGGGGGATGCTCCCCCTCAATAGGTGAATCTTTCTCAGGACTAAGAGATTTAGATCCTTGATCTATTTCCATGAATTCATCCCAAATTTCCTCATCCGTTTCCTTTATATCCAACTAAAAGGATTACTCCATTCTCTCTTCAGCATAAGGAATAACTTCAAGAACAACTTGTTCCTTTGGTTGTTCCTTAAGGAAATATTCTTGTACAATAGGAATATCTTCTTCTATATTCTCTTCTACAAAATTATTTCCACTTATCTTAGCAACAAATTCTTCTTTTTAAGAATGTTGATCTTCAAGATCAACAACATTTTCAAGAACAAGAACTTCCTTTTCAAATAAGACTTGAGGATAAGATTCATTATCTTTCTCAACCAGAACAGTTTCTCTCAGAGGTACAACAACCTCTTATTCTTCATCCTCATCAAAATATTCAACAAGTTCATCTAGCTCCAAACTAGGATAAGAAATATCCTTAGGTCTTGAAGGGTGTTCCAATAGATTAAACTTTTTATAAACTCTATCTTTATCTTCCACCCATGCTTTCCTCCATGTATTCCAATTTATTTTCATTGTCTTTACTGTAACTTTCAAAATATAGAACTCATAATCCTTTATGACTTCTTCATCTAGTCCAACCAATCCTTTTTCATGAAGAATAGCTGAGATAAGCCTTGAATAAAACTGGGAGGTTGACTTGGAGGCTGTTTTGATCAACTCACACATATGGTGTATAACATACTTCCATAGGTTGATCTTATGTCCATTTTTCATGAGATGTATCAGAAATACTTCCTGATACTTGAGTACAACAAAATCACCTTTTTTGGGGCTAATCAAATTTTGAACACACTTAAACAAGAGTCTATATTAACCATCTAGCTTGGTAGCTATGGATCTCCTCTTGGTTTCATTTCCAGATAAACTTCTCAAAGATTATTCCAAAACAGAGAACTCACTCGGAGGTGGAGGACCTCTCTGGTAGTCCTCACAAATACCCTCATGAGGTATCCTAAGGCATTTTACCCATAACCTCAAAGAATATGTACAAATATGACCATTGATCTAACTTTTCACAACATAACCATCTTTTGAATCAAAAGAGAATTGAACATACTGGTAAAACTAGGAAACTAGCTTTAGATAATTAGTCCTATCCTACTCTGTAAACCAATCTAGCCAGACTTGATCTGTTAGCACTTTCAACACCAAAGACTTACTTGATAGAAGACACTTAGGGAATATTTCCTTTTCAGGTACCACTACTCTGTTCACTTGATTTAGATTCAGAGGGCATTTGGGTGCTAACTTCGGTGTGATTTACAACTTCTTATTTGAATTATGCTTCTCAGGAGTTGACAATAAAGGGTGTTTGTTCCTAGGAATTCAACAAAGGTTCGAGAGAGAGAAGGGTTGAAATAGGGGTTATGGTTTGAGAGAAGAGATCTCGAGTGAAGAACGAGTGAAACTTATTTTTATTTTATCATTTAGGGATATCAAGCGTCACATGATAAAAAGAGCAGGAATGTAAAAAAAACAAACCAATGAATTACCGTGATATGGGTTATAATGTATAAATAAAACAATAAAGCATCTTTACAGTGAGACCGTAATCAACTTTCACGGTGAGACCGTAATCGACTTTCATGGTGAGACTGTAATCAAGCCTTCATGGTGAGACCGTAACAAGCGTTCATGGTGAGACTGTAACAGTGTGATTTCTAAACTGTGTGACCGTATTGTTTGAGACAATAAGTACCAGATAGTAACTAAGAAATATTAACTGTGAGACCATAAATATGGAACAATAACTCTTAAGATAGTAAAACTATAGAACTGTTAGAGTTAAACAGTAATATTAAGATAGTGACTTGTGAAACTATAAACTATGAAACATTATACTTACTATATAAGATTTATCATTCCCAATTCATGTATGATGTAATCTATTCTTTCAGAATTTAGTGGTTTGGTGAATATATCAGCAAACTGATATTCAGTTCCAATGAATTTCAAAGTTATGTCACCTTTTTGATAACGATCACTCAAAAAGTGATGTCTTACATCAATATGTTTTGTCCTAGAGTGTGAAACATGATTTTTTGAATTATTAATAGCACTTGTATTTTCACAATTTATAGGTACATGCCTGAATTGATATCCATAATCTAATAATGTGTGTTTAATCTACAAAATTTGTGCACAAAAACTGCCAGGATCTATGTATTTAGGTTATGCAGTAGATAATGAAACAAAGTTTTGTTTCTTACTACACCATGATACTAGTGACTTGCCTATAAAGTGACATGTTAAAGAGGTTCTTTTTATATCTAACTTACAACCACCGAATTCAACATCAGAATAACTCACTAACTCAAATGATTTTCCGCTAGGATAAAATAGTCCTAGATTGGGTGTTTGTTTGAGGTATTTGAAAATTCTATTAAAAACATTTAAATAGGATTCCTTAGGATTTTCTTGAAACCGAGAACACATACACACACTAAACATAATGTTAGGTCGGCTAGCAGTCAAGTAGAGTAAGCTTCCAATCATTCCTCTGTAAGTGGTTTGATCAACAGATGGAGGGAATACAGATGGAGGGAATAATCTAGTGCATGGACTGTACCCTTGAGGTTGGTTGTTACCCTTTCTTGTGGAATCTATTTGTTCTCGAGATGACAGGCTTCGATGTCATCCTCAGTATGGACTGGTTAGTCCACTATCATGACTTTGTAGACTTCCATCGTTGTAGGGTCTCTTTTACATCACCAAAAGGAAACAATTATCTTATCAAAGGTGAGTGGGATTTCTAGGATGTGAGATCTAGACTGAAGAATCATGGGCTAGGTGAAGTGACCACCCAAATTGAAAATATTTTCATGGAGGATCAGGGTTTTCTTCAAATTGATTTCCGTCCAGCAGTTGATCATTTCAGGGAATTCTTTCCTGATGAATTTTCTAGCTTTCCTCATAAGGGAGATGTAGATTTTACAATAGATATTTTTATATGAAAAACACCAGTGTCCATTACCCCATACAGGATGGAACCTACTAAGCTTCAAGAGCTCAAGCGATAGATAGAGGACCTAGAGGAAAAAGTATTTATACAGCCTAGTACATCCTCTTGGGATTCACTCATGATTTTTTCTAAGGAAGATGAGACTATTAATCTATGTGTGGATTATATAATGTTGAACCAGCTTACGATCAAGAATCAGTATCCACATCCTTGAACAGATGATATCTTTGACCAGCTCTGAGGAGGACAAGTTTTATTTAAGATCGAACTGAGATAGGGTTATCATCAGGTGGGAGTCATACCATCAAACATACCTCGTACAACATTCCATAACAGGTATGGTCTATATGAGTATCTTATTATGACATTAGGTCTTACGAACATGCCTTTTGTTTTCATGGATTTGATGAACAAGGTTTTCCACCCCTATTTGGATTCTTTTGTCGTGGTCTTTGGGGACGACATATTGGTGTATTCTTTCACTCATAATGTCTATGAAAAACATCTTAATATCATTCTGAGTACAATTAAAGAGCATCATATTTATGCCAAGATTTATAAATACAACTTATGGATCGAAAATGTCTACCTTTTGGGTCATATTATTTCAGAATCAAGAGTTTATGTTGACACTGAGAAGGTTAGTGTTGTAGTTTCCTGGAACCAGAAAAAAAATGTGTTTGATATTAGAAGTTTCTTATTGATCATTGGATATTACAAGAGTTTCATACATGAATTTTCTTTTCTTTATACAACTATTACTGTAGTTACAAATAAGGGTGTCATGTTCCTGTGGTCAGAAACATGCGAGAAATCCTTTTAAGAGTTGAAAGGGAGGCTTGTATCAACACCTATTCTAATTATTCTAGAACCAGGTAAAGGTAATATAGTTTTCTACGATGCATTAGGAATTGGACTAGGAGAAGTTTTTATATAGTAATAAAAAGTTGTTGTGTACGAATCTCATTAGTTGAGGCCTCACGAGAGAAATTACCTGATGCACGACCTTGATCTAGTAGCAGTTGTCCATGCCATACGTTGCTGGAGACATTATCTCTTGGGTGAGTGCTTTGTGGTGTATAAAGATCAGAAGAGCCTCAATTATATTTTTTTAGTGTGAATTGAATCTTATATGGCAGAGATGGGTCAAATATTTACAATTCTTTATTTTTGAGCTTTCCTATACATCAGGAAAGGGAAATGTGGTTGTTTATGCAATGAGCTAGAAAACTCAAACATAGGTTGTACAAGAAGCCAGTGAATAATGGAAGTTAATGGCACTCTTTTCTAAACTTCATCTGGAGTTTCATGACTTTCATGAGAATCCTTACATCTCAGACTTAACAATTACCTCTTCCCTCCTTGAGAAGGTGAAGAGTAGGTAGTTTTCAAATCTTGAAGGTTTGGTTCCTCATGAGAGTATATCAGGAGATAACCCACCTCCAGATTGGTTTGTGGGCAAAGAGGATGTCCTACGTATACATGAACGTATCTAGGTTCTTATAGATATTATAGAGGAGTTGATGAAAGAGTCCCATGCTTCTTAGTAGGTAGTTCATCCAAGCATCTTGAAGATGTATCAAAATATGAAATACCAGTATTATTTGCCTAGAATGAAATTTCATATTGAAGGCTTCATCACTAGGTGTTCCACCTGTCAGCAGGTGAAGGTGGAGCACCAAATACTTGCAGGCTTGTGAAAACTTCTTTCAGTCCCGGAATGGAAATGGGAAGATGTTTCTATGGATTTTGTAGTCAGCTTACCTAGGCCACCAAGGGGTAGCGATGCTATTTTGGTAGTCATTGAACAACTAACGAAATCATCCCACTTCATTCCTATATGAGATAATTTCTCATTTTATGAGTTTGGAAGACTTTATGTCTGTGAGATCATATGACTACACTGAGTTCCATGTACTATCATTTCAGATAGGGATGCTCATTTCACTTAAAGGTTATGGAAAGGCTTACAAAAATCTATGGGGACTCAGGTGCTTCTACGAACAACTTTTCACCCTCATACTGACAGAAAATCGAAACAAAAAATACTATTTCTAGAGGATATGCTCTGAGCATATGTCCTTGATTTTAGAGGTTATTAGGAGAATCATATTCCTCTCATTGAGTTCACTTATAATAACAAATTTCAGGTGACAATTCAGATGACCCCTTTTGAGGCCTTATATGGTAGGCCATGCTGCTTACCCTTGTGCTGGCTAGTGGCAAGTGAGATAGACCTAATAGGTCCTAATCTTATTTAGGAGACTTAAGAACATGTCTAGATGATCAGAAAGCATATGACTACTGCTCAGTCTAGACAAAAATCTTATGCTGATCGCCATCGATGACCTCTTGAGTTCGAGGTTGGGGATCGTGTTTTTATTCGAGTATCGCCTAGGCTAGGGCATAGACTATTATGAAAGCAGGGAAAGTTGTCACTTTTTTATGTTGGGACATTCGAGATATTAGAGAAATTCGGGCCAGTAGCTTATCAATTGTTACTACCTTAGAGGTACCGTGCCATGCACGACGTCTTCCATGTCTTAGAGATGCACCAATATCATGATGAACCATCTCATAACTTTGATTCTAAGGAAGTTGAGTTATATTATAATGCTACCTTTGAGGAGTATCCAATACACATAGTTTAGAGAAACATGGAGGTTATTCGGGGAAAGTATTTCCCTCTCATATAGGTGCTATGGCATCACGACTGAGTACATGACAAGACTTGGGAGAGGAAAGCCGACGTATGTGCCCAATATCCAGAGTTTTTCTTAGACAGTGTTCATTTACGCTTAGAAGGAGAACTCAGGGGTGAGTTATTTTAAGGGGGAATACTATAAGAACCTATTTTTGCACTTGGGTATGGATCCTTAAATTATTAGTCTAAATATTTACTTTGGACCTAATATGGATGACTAGTGAGTTAGAAAAAGTTACAAGGGTGTCCAGGGATTGTTCAGAGCCTAGAACCCATCTTTTTTTTGGAGGAAACAGAATTTTCTCATGGTTTAGAGTAAATCATGTAGAATTCTTTATGGTTTGAAAAACCATGCAGATGGTATTTTTCTGGATAGATCCACATCAGACAGTTGGTGCACAACCATGTGGAATAACTATGAGAGTGCCTATTTTTTCCCAGGTACCCGTGCATGGGTTGTGCATTGTTTGACAAACTGTGTGCATGATAATTTTTTGGATAAATTTACAGTTTTTTCCTTAATGATCTAATTAATCCACCCTTCCTATCTAATTTGAGTTTATGTGAGATTGAACTATTTCTCTCTCAATTTGGGACCTTTTTAAAATATAAACCTGGAATCAAGAGATCTCTATCAACCGACATCCGATTGAGCTTCCGTTCATCACGTTGGATGCAAAATGGTCTACTCTGATCCGAGGAAAATCAAGGGCCAATATCAGAGGAGAAGGATCACACAACCCTAAGGCGGGTGATCTATAACTTATCCCTAACGTTCGTTGTTTTTATAATGTTTTTGTGGGTCCCACCAGTTTCTTTGGAAGCCATTTCTTAAATTTACATGTGAAGATTATAATTGATAGAATCGTATGGTTATGCTATTTCCAAATATGTGATTAGTTGTTAGCGGTTACACCCACAACTCAATCCATCTCATGTTGAAGGTTATTCCATATCGGGTTTTTTGTGTGTCAGAAAGTTTGAGGCACCGTTCAGGTGTGCCTTTTCTTGACCTTCCTAAAAGTGAGACTTCCTATAATAAATGACCTGTTATTGATGAAAATTACATAATTACATGAACCATGTATGCTCACCACTTGAATCGCCTAAGGTAAGTGATTCCAAATGATTATTAAATGTGAAATGTGAAATGGAAAGTATACTAAGTATATATCCTGTCCTTAACAAATGATTTTGAATTAAGGTTACATGTCCGTATCACCCCTGTCTATATTAATGGAAGGTAGTAGAGTGAACCTATCTAGTTGATATGCCTTAATGGTTAATTTAAGACTTGATTAAATGGTTGAAACACTACTTGGACTATCCACACTAATGGAAGACAAGGATTGGAACAATAAATAAATGTTTTCAACTCTACTTTAACTATCCAAACTAATGGAAGGTAAGAATTGAACCAAATGAATTATTACATGATTACAATATCAAATAGAAATGAACTTACTCGAGATAGCCTTGGATTATGAGAGGAGAATACATTGGGTATCGAGAACCCCATTCTGATTAAAGTATGAGGTTTTCTTAGGTTGATACCCACCTAGACTCTGGTTCTTGTCTATTCCTCAGATGCTTGGTATACTACCATAGGGTCATTTTTATTATTACAGGATACCTCAGATACACTCATTGGACCAACATTGACCAGTAGGTACCATGGTGAAAGCCCATAGGTCCATGTGTTTTCTTAGTCCCATTTTACCTTGGTCGATCACCTTAGAATTGATAGGTGACTTACTGTAGAATTACTTGGATTATGCTCCTTGGATTACACTCTTATACCTTACGTCGACTCAGATACTACTGAGTTAGTATTTCTTGAGATTTATGTTAACAAGGTAATTACCATGGAACTCCCTCACTGGATATCATTTTTAGGTTTCCTTGTTACATCTTGGGACCTTTACTACTTATACTATCATGAGGTGATGTTAGTACTGGCTATGCCTCATGTGAACGATTAAGATTAAATGGTAATCACTTAATTAATGAACTGGTTACATGCTCAGACACCAACCGGGGGCTAAAGAAATTACTTGGATATTTACTTATATTTTACTGCTTGCTTTAATTTATATATATGCATTCTTGCACACTGCTATATTCCATCACACAGGCCAGATGTTATAGTCACCGTTGGTGGTGTCCCACTGAGATTTATCTCACACTCTCTTCGGGTGCTGTTTGGAACCTAGAGTAGATTACATGGTTGCAAGTATTGGAAAAGGGATTCATAATTTTTCCAATACCTGACTGCATGCTGTTAGGATGGAGATTGACAACAGATGGCTGAGTTGGATCTCAGGATGCTTGGTGTAGTCTTTGTTTTCTTTTACCTTGTGGAACTGTTATGCCTATTGTCCTGTATCCATGTTTCCCAGTTTTCTAGTGACATGGCATTACAACATCATTGTTCTAGTTGATACAATAATTATTATTCTCATTTATCTACTACATCAGTTTGCTTCCACTATTTTTTTATATCATTTATATTATTTCTGTTGTTTACTATTCCTTTATATTCCTTTCTCTATGTTAAACTCTGCTAATGAGGGAATAATATTCCCATCAACACACCCTAGTCCCTCGTTTCTAGTCAGCAGCGTCTGGAATTCTGGAAGGAACGCTTGTTACCATGTGGCTCAATGGGCTCAGGGCACCCATTAAGTGGCATTCGGGTTTGGGACATCACACTAAATATTCATATTAAGGACCAAAATGATTAGGAAACTTGTCAAAAATCAATTAGTTACCAAATATTTGACCATGTAACCACTTGGTTTGAAATATATGGGTTATTTTCCTATTATTAAATGGAAGTACCCTAAATAAAATGGTAAGTAAGGAAAATGAAAGAAAGGGAACTTTCCTTACCTTTAACATTTATAAAATATTTAGATATGTAAAAACATCATATTTTAGGTTATAGATACCATTTTGAAATATATATGTGTTATTTTTATCATAAATAATTATCCAAATTGTTTAGATATGGTTTAGGTACTTAAAATGCTTAAGAAACGTCAATATAATGATTATTTAGTTAATAATAAACTAAAATAAATGATACTATGAATATTAAAAGTGAAGTTAATTGATTGAATTATTGTATTTTTTTATGTGAATATATCATGTGAAACACCTATTAACATAATATATTTTAATTCCAATATAATATAAGAATTTTAAAATTAGCATTAAATAAATAATGTCAAAATTGATATCATTGTTATATTATAATAAATGAATCTTATTAAATGATTTAAAATTAATAAAAATACTATATTCTGACAAGTGATTTGAAAGTGTTAATAAATATTAAATATGGTATATTAATGGAATAATTAATATATTTATAATTAACATATTGACCCATATTTTGTAAATACGTTGTTAACACGGTCCGGGTTCAAGTAGCGTTTTAGCGCGTCACTTGCACTTGTTTTAAAATTAATTTCCAAAACACAATGGAATTTTATTTTATAAATTATATATCATATTAATAATTAAGTGTATCAATATTTTATAATAAATTTCACTTTAATTTAGTCTTAATGGTAAAATTAATTTGATTAGAAAACTATATGCTTTAATAAAAACCAAAATGATAAAATTGGGAATCTTAGAAGTTAAGGAACCAAATTATTAAAATGAACATATTTTTGTGTTGATGAGATTTTTATCAACCATTATTCTCCTTTAATCCATTATTTTTACATTTTTTATGTTCTTTATGTAAGATAGATGACCCATTGTTGAATACCATTTGGTATTTACACAAGTGACACTCCCCCTTCTTTATAAAATGCCACCACCTCTACCCATTCCTCACACCTATAAATCCTCTTAAGTTCGGCCAAGACCTGCCCAAATTGTCTCTTAACATTCCTACCCATGAATTAGAATCCTCACTTTGGTCAGAATGAAATCCAAGGAAGCTTTTGGTATACACCAAAAGAAGTTACCTGATTAATAGGTAACACATTCTCTTAATCACTCTAGTTTCATTCCCCTTCTCCACTCCCTATTTTCTTATTATTTTATGATTTCATAGAAAATATTGTATCCTAAATATACTAGGATGTTTTATGTTAATATTTCTACCTACACTTACACACACCTCCATTTAATGGGTAATGAACATACTCTTTTTGTTTATGGTGAACTACTGCCTCACAAAATGATGGTTGTTCAACTTTCCCTACTTCCTCTCACGGTGGTCATTATGATAGAAAATATATTTATATAAAATATATAAATCATTTATAATGTCTTTATGATTCCATAATTTTTATTTAAAATATACGTTTATGCTTCCTTCATGTGTACTTACGATAATTTCGTTTGAGGAAGTGTGGACTACCTCCCTCTCAAAGTGATATGACTCGTTCATGCCATACATGGAACATATAAAGGTTGGTTATAATAAACCTATGAAACATATATAACATACATATGATTCTGGAAATTATAAAATACCTCTTAATCATTCAGTTTTGATTCTTTTAATACAAAAAACAATGAAAGTAGTGTTTATGCATACATACGACCTACTGTCTCAATGAACGATTTACTTCATTCCTAATCTCAAAAAATTATGAAATATTATAAATACCTATGTACTGAATATATAAGATAATTTAGTCATGGTTTACATTATGAAGATGATGAAACCATGATATATTTAATAAAAACAACAAATAACAAGTCAAAGCGTACTTGCAAAAATTATGCAATTAACACACAAAATAGTTAAAATAATGAAAGAGTGTTAACAAATAGATAATAAAATATTGTAAGTTAATATATGGTATTATAAATATGAGTATGATTCTGGTATTATTTATTAACGTATTATAAACCACTGTACATGAGGATAAATACCACACAATAAAAGGGAGGATATTTCATCTCACTTTTTAAATCTGTGATATTAATGTCATATTCACTACTTAATTATTATTTTTACCATAAATACTGCCCATTTTGTTATATTATATCAGTAATACTCTTATTCTAATGATATTATAAGATTAATTCAATGTCATAACATTCTGGTGATTATGATATAAATGTTTCAAAGTGGTACGAGACAGTTTTGAATGTTTAAAGATTATTCTCCTCAAATGTTATTAATCTCACTTTATTTTGAGATTGTTAAATTCCCTTGAAAAAATAACATTATTTTAATAAGTTTACATTTTAAATTTAATTGAATATCTATATTATCATACAATGGATTTTAGTATTTCCTAAATCGTATACCATTTTTCATATGGTGGTTACTTTGACAATTTTTTGATTATTTGGGGAATTATTATTGAGTCCATGTTTATCATTAAATATGTTTATTTGACAATGAATATTAGTTATTTTGATTATTCAATATGAAGAATTATTTGGACCGACAATGATGGGTGGAGCCTGAACTTTATATAGCTCCTCGATGCATTGGCGGGTTCTTATGAGACCAATAAGTTGGGATAATTAAATGGGTTTCTATCCATATTTTAAACCATCTTTTGAAAGGTCTTGATGGTAATAGGTTTTCATGTGCTTGAGAAATGATGTATGATAAGAAATAAATTCCCCTCATTTAGTATCATTTATTTTTTTCCATGATATTTTGAATCAACATATCTATGGACATAGTTCATTATTAGTTTATTGATTTATGGAATGTGTTTTAGTTTCTTACTTGCCCCATTATTTATGCATTATCTAGTTATTTTATGGAAAGTGTACTCAGTTATTTACCTTTACATATAGATTGATTCATTATTTCTTATGTTTTTCTTACCCTTGGTGAGAATTTTAGCTCACCCTTATTATGTTTCTTTCCCCATTTTATGAATAATAGAACTTTTATTAAGCTTTTATGGATGTAGTTTATTTCAATTATTATGTATCATGTTTTATTTTGTTTTCACAATGTATTATGGGTATCATATATGTAATCTAGATTTCTAAGACTACTAAACCAAATATTCCTTTGGGATTTTTTCCTTGTAATAATGTAAATTTAATGTAATAATGCACCGTCTTCAGGCTTCTAGGGTTGGGGCGTTACAGTTGGTATAAAAGGGAGGTTTAATAGCAACCTTGGAAACTAGATTTAAAAAAACTATATTAGGGAACACAACACTAAGATAGACATTGATGGTATGTATACAAGAACATCCTAAAATTTTAGTAAGGTAGAGATTATGTGGCTATTCCTAGAAATATATCCATGTCTGGATACTATAAGTGAACGTGGTTTTGGAATAGATGTACCTAGGAGTAAAAAATCTAACAAGGTGTTCCGGGCTTGACTCAGGGTTACTTGGTATATGAAAACAGGCCTTACTGCGCACCTGGTTTGACACTCTTGGGGGATATGCTCAGGATAAATCACATTTTATTTAATTACCATTATAAATGATTTAGAAGTAAATATTTCCCCAAATAAACCAAAGTTTATGGTTCTAGGATTTATGATGCATAAATTTATTTTATGAGTTATAGGAAGTTCATAATTTTATCTAGTATAAGTAAATGTTTAGAAATGGTGCATAATATAATAAATTATAACTCCACCAATGCACGTGACACAAAGAGTGAGAAGGAACATATCATTCATATTCTTAAGCCTACATTATGAAGGTAAATAGTCTCTCATGTATTCTCATCATATGAGGAAATAATATCATGTGTAAACAAGATAAGTAAATAATTATCTGAGTCATATGGATTTAAAGGGAATAAGAGGATGGAAGAGAAAAATATGGATAAAGGAAAGAAGTGAAAGAAGTATTTTACCACCTTTGATAACTATAGAAATAATCACCATGGTAAATTTTTGAAGGGAATGGGAGTTTTTTATAAGTGTGGAGAAAAAGGATACCAAGTTCATGATTTCAAGGGTAAGAAAAAGGTTTCCAATGTTCAATGCTTCCATTACAAGGAGATGATACACTATTCAGATCAAGGTTCCAAGAGTCAAAGGAATATACCCAGATGATGCTATTGGATAGTGATGCAGTTATGATAGTGCCGAAAATGACATGGAATGATTAATATGCTTGTTCAATAATTATTTCATTTGAAAATTTTATTATAAATGTATTGGTTATAATAATTATGGAATATATGAGTATTATACAACATTACTTTTTTGTTAAGAATTTGAGATCTTCTGCTGAATGGTACTAAGAAAAGTTATTCAGTAGAAAGTTACAATTTTTGGAAAATACATGATTGAGGGAAATAAAACCATTAATATATTCCTGATGTTAAGATAATGATTAATAAATGATTTATTTGGATAAGTACTAACTACATTGGAACTGATTAAATATGTGTCGATAAGTGGTCCATGCTATCATTGATGGGGTTTACAATACTTTTGGATTTAAGGAATATATCCAATAACATGTGTCTTACTTAAGGAATAAAGAAGAGTGCATGTTTCCAATAATGTTTTACGGTAGTTCAAGTTATTAACATATTTCCAAAGGATACACGATGAAGTTATTCACATGTTTAGAATGTGAACATTAAAAGTTTCTTCATGTTTATTACAAGATAATGATAAGTTCACTTTGGAAGTTCAGTGAGTTTCATTCAGAAGTGATGGGATAATAATATGTTGTAAAATTTAACCATTAATAAAATGGATTAAGGTTATAATTGGATTATATTTTAGACAGTAATGTTTTATTTTACTATTTGTTGTATCATGGGCTAAGAAATTAATTAGAAATAGTTCAAGGTGTAATAAAGGGAAAAGATTATGTATATAGAAACATATATTTACATATATTCTTATGGAGTGAAAGAATTATTTAAATATAGAAAAAATGGTTTTGAAACAAAAATGTTGTCCTATTATTATAATTTTTGATTATATCAATGACCTTTACTCACAACTATGGTTTATGGTCTTGTGGACTACAACTTTCATCGGAACATGTTCTCTAGCACTCTCCACTAGAACTTGATTGTTAGATTTTTCTTCTAAATCCACATTTCAATTTTCCACCTATGTTCATCCATAAGAGAACCTAGTTACGTAACCATTTTTATTTAATTTCACTCTTTTTAATAATATGTGGTATTAAACCTTTTTCCAATGTTGGTCATTTAAAAATATTTTATTTTCAATCCCTAGATTACCGAGTTCAAGTTTAAATTATGAGGATTAAATTTAATTAAGGTGGTGAGAATGTGACACCCCAATACTTTAAAATATTTTTCTTTTAGAATAAATATAATTTTTTTGTTGTAATTCTTTATATACAATGTTAAACTTATGCTACATAAAACATTGAATTAACTTGCGTTACACGCGAGACCGAGTTTTACCACCTTTTAATGGAAAACATATTTTTAAACTAAATTTTGGATGTTTTATGAATTTTATTTAAAAAAAATCAATTTTAATTCAGAATTTAGAAATTATATTATGGTAAATTTTGGGGATTTTTTATGAGAAACTTCATTTTTTGATGAATAGTGAAAATTACTGCAATTTAGTTAAAAACAATATTTTTTTTAAATAATTATTCATGCTAAATTATATTTTATATTTGTTTTAGAGTCAAATTAGATCAATTATAAATATATTTATACAATAAAGTTCATTAGAATTAATTTTACTTTCAAATTGAATATAAAAACTTAACAAACTTTTGAACATTTTTTTACTATAAAAACCAGTTATTTCGCCCCGTCTGCAGAATTAGAGTTAATCTTAATTTTTCCACTTTTGTGATTAGAATTTTTAAAATATGACATAAAAAGATGTAATTAGTATTATGTTTTTGGTCTAATAAGATCAACATAATTTTTTTACCAAAATTATTACTAAATGTGATTAAGGTATGATTAAGCTTAATAAGGGACTAAACATTAATATTAAGGACCAAAATGAATTGGACACTTGTTCAAAATCCATTGGTTACCAAATATATGACCATGTCCACACTTGTTTTGAAATATATGGGTTATTTTAATGTTATTAAATGGAACTTAACTATATAAAATGGTAAGTAAGAAAAAAGACATAAAGAAAACTTTCCTTACCTTTTACATTTATAAAACGTTTAGATATGTAAAAAACATCATATTTTCGGTTATATATACCATTTTTAAATATATATGGGTTATTTTTATCATAATAAATTATCAATAATTTTTATATATGGTTTAGGTACTTAAAATACTTAATAAACGTCAATATAGTTATTATTTAATTAATAATCAATTAAAATAAATGATACTATAAATATTAAAAGTGAAGTTAATTGATTTAATTATTTACATTATTTTTTTTAAATGAATATATCATGTGACACACTTTTAAACAAAATATATTTTAATTACACTATATTATTGATATTTTATAATTAAAATTAAATAAATAATGTCAAAAATTGATATTATTGTTATTTTACAATAAATGAATATTATTAAATGATTTAAAATTAATAAATATCCTATATTATTCCAAGTGATTTTAAAGTTTTAATAAATATTAAATATAGTATATTAATGGAATAATTAATCTTTTATAATTAACATATTGACTCATATTATGTAAATACGTTGTTAACACGGTCTGGGTTCAAGCAGCGTTTTAGCGCATCACATGCGCTTGTTTTAAAATTAATTTACAAGACACCTAAGAATTTTATTTATAAATTTAATATCATATTAAAAATTTAGTGGATCTATATTTTCTAATAAATCTAACTTTAATTTAGTCTTAATGGTAAAATTAATTATATCATAAAACTAGATGCTTTAATAAAAACCAAAATGATAAAATTGGAGAATCTTAGAAGTTAAGGAACCAAATTATTAAGATGCGCATATTTTTGTGTTTATTGGATTTTTATCAACCATTATTATCCTTTAAAAAATTATTTTTACATTTTTTATGCTCTTTAGGTAAGAAAGACGATCCATTATTGAATACCATTTGGTATTTACAAAAGTGACAATCCCCCTTCCTTATAAAACGGCACCACCACCAATCATTTCTCACACCTCTGAAGCCTCTTAAGTTCGGCCAAGACATGAAAAAATTGTCTCCTAACATCCCTACCCCAGAACTAGAAGCCTCACTTTGGTTATAAAGAAATCCAAGGAAGCTTTTGGTATACACCAATAGAAGTTACCCGATTAAGAGGTAACACCTTCTCTCAAGCTCTCTAGATTCATTTTCCTTCTCAACTATATATTATCTTATTATTATGTGATTTAATAAAAAATGTTGTATCCTAAATATACTAGGATGTTTTTATGTTAATATTTCTACCCACATTTACAAAAACCACCATATAATGGGTAAAAAACATACTGTTTATGTGTACAATGAATTACTGCCACATGAAATAATGATTGTTCAGATTTCTCTACTGCCTCTCATGGTGGCCATTATGATGGAAAATATATTTATATAATATATATATATTTAATTTATAATGTCTTCATAATTCTTTAATTTTTATTTATAAGATATCTTTATGCTTATATCATGTGTACATACAATAATTTCGTTTGAGGAAGTGTGGACTACCGCCCCCTCAAAGTGATATGACTCATTCATGCCATACATGGAACATATAAAGATTGGTTATAATAAAACTATGAAACACATATAAGAGAAATATTATACTGAAAATTATAAAATAAATATGAAACATTTATTTTTAATTCTTTTAATACAACAAAGTAATGAAAGTAGCATTCATGTGTACGTACGACCTACTGTCTCCTTGAACGGTGCACTTCATTCCTAATATACAAATATTATGGACTATTATAAATACATATTTAATGGATATATAAGATAATTTAGTCATGTTTCACATTCTGAATATGATTAAACCATTATATATTTAATTTGAAAAAAAATTACAAGTCAAAGCGTACTTTAGAAAATTAGGAAATTAACATCCAAAAATAATTAAAATAATGAAAGAGTGTTAAAAAATTGACAATAAAATATTTTAATAAGTTAATATATGATATTATAAACATTATTATGGTTATTTTATTATTTATTAACATATTATAAACGACTATATAGTAGGATAAATACCGAACAGAAAAAGGAAGGATAAGGTATGAAATTTTCATCTCACTTTTTAAATATGTGAGATTAATGTCATATTCACTACTTACTTGTTTTGTGTTCCATAAATTATGACCATTTTGATATATTATATCTTGAATCCTCTTATTCTCATGATATTATATAATTCATTCAATGTAATACCTTTCTTTTGATTATGATTTAAATATTTCCAAGTGGTATGGGACACTTTGGAATGTTTAAATATTATTCTCTTTAAATGTTCTTAATCTCACTTTATTTTTTGATTGTTAACTTCCCTTAAAATAATCACTTTATTGTAACCATTTTTCATTAGATATTTATTAGACTATCCATATTCTCATACAATGGATATTTGTATTGCTTAAATTGTATACCATTTTTCATACGTTGGTTACTTGGATAATTATTTGATTATTTGGAGAATTATTGTTAAATACATATTTCTCATTCATTATAGTTATTTGATAAGGAATATTAGTTTTTTTGATTATTCAATATGAGTAATTCTTTGGAATGAAAATGATGGGTGGAACCCTAACTTTATATAGCTCCTCAATACATCAAAAGGTTCCCATGAGACAAATAAGTTGTCCATATTAAATGAGTTTCTGTATGTGTTTTAAACCATCTTGTGAAAGGTCTTGACAGTAATAGGTTTTCATGTGCCTGAGAAATGACTTCTGATAAGAAATCAATTTCCCTCATTCAGTATCATTTTATTCATGAGATTTTGCATCGACATATATATGGACATAGTTTAGTCTCAATTTATTGATTTGTGGCAAGTGTTTTAGTGTCTTACTTGCCACATTATTTATTCTTTATCTAGTTATTTTATGTAATGTGTACTTAGTTATTTACCTTTCTATATAGATTGATTCATTATATATTCTGTTGTACTTACCCTTACTAAGAATTTGTGCTCACCCTTATTATGTTTCTTTCCCCAGGTTATGAAAAAGAGAAATTTGATTAAGCTTCCAAGGATTTAGTTTATTTCTGTTATTGTGTAGAATATTTTGTTTTGTTTTACCAATGTATTATGGGTATCATGTATATAATATGAATTTCAAAGACTTCTAAACTGAACGGTCCTTTGAGATTTTCTTCCTTTATTATAATTCCATTGTAATGTAATAATGCACCGGATCTGGGATTATGGTGTTGGGGCATTACACGATCCATGTTTTTTTGGAAGGATTGGAGATGGATTTCAAGGTGATGGTGGCGTGGTTGTGAGCATGAGGAATAAGAAGAGTTTCTAGAATAACCCAATACACATGGCGTGTAGTCTTGACTACACAATGTGTAGTACCCTTGAATGACTTGGTGTGTACTTTGGAAATTACACAGATACAAGGTGGAGTACAAAGGTTTCCTATACGATGTGTAATTCCCCACATGACATGATCTATACCATGTACAAAGGCTACCCCATGTACTGGTACACAGGCACATGTACACGGTCTGACATCATGTACTGGAACATGACTAGAGTACATGGGTAGGACTCGGGATATAGGGACATGATGTGTAACCCCTCTTACATGACATGTAATCTATTAAACTTGGATTAAATATCTTTTACTTCATATCTTGGACTAGTTTAGTTAGGTTTCTTTCCCCTTATCCTTTCCATCAATGTTAGTATAGAATCATATCCTAATCCTAGGACTATGATTCCTATAGTAGGACATCTTGGATAGAATCATTGGAATACATCTGAGAGGACTAGAGTGAGATCCTTTCTTCATCTTCATGCCCTAGGTAGAGTTATTAGTATCATCATGACCGACAATATGAGGGTGTAAATATTCTACTTAGTGGGTTAATCCATATTGAGTGATTTTTATCACCCCATGGTCTTAGAAGTGATCCTCATATGTGTATCATATTCTATTTGAAATATTAGTGTGTTCTTCTCAAGAAGTGGCCTAATGAGAAGTACCTCTCTGATGGACTCCATTAGAGCTATTAAACTCTGAAGTTTGTTCTCTCAGATGAGTGATTTGTGGAATATTTTATTTGGAATCATAATCATTGTATACCATGGTTGTGACTTACCTCTAGACTATGCATATTTGTTGAGTATATATGGATATTCTTATTATACGTGATGTAGGCATATACCTATATAGAGTTGACTATATTTACTTTGTTGTATGATTTTTGGTTTTAGATTTTCCTAATGAATATTTTTATAATCACCCCTAGATGGTATTTTCCCATACATGTCATATATTATGAAAACAGTCTACCTCTTGATAGAGTCCTAGGAGAATCAAGACCAAACAATGCATAGTGAGACTGGAAAGGATGAGGTGTGTTCCTGAGGATTTCTGATAGTATTCCCAATACTTAATTTTCGGTTGGAATTGTGTTTTCAAACTCTTTATGGTCTAATTGTATTCGGACCTATTTACTTTATTTTACTTTGTATGGTACACTGGTTATGATATTATATTTTTGCATGCATGGTTGTTCAATTTATTTTTACATTTCAACATTTTATAGGCTTAGAGATGTGTGGGTGTGTACATGTACTTAGTCGACGACCTCTCATGTTAGTGATATGCCTTCTCAATGCTAGTCTCCAGCCCCTAGCCTACGGGATGTGATCTTGGGGAGTCACGACACACGCCCCTTTAGGAAGGGTTGTGATAGAGTGGTGTCATAGGGGTCGATTCTACTTTAGGATCATACGTCTATGAGAATGATTTAGGGAAATAGTGTTAAGTATTTTGAGTTTAGATTTCTGGCCAGGGACCCCAGTGTTGGAGTTGTGGCCGACGTATCCACACACCAGGACTCTGATCACCCGCATTCTGACTTTGTACATGAAAACATTGGTTGTAGGGAAAACAATGGTACATTCATCATTTGGGAATGAGTTGTGGTTTCCATTTCCATCTTGAGTCATCTCTCTATATATACTCATTAACTGTGGTACATGTTGTTTATTTCTAGATTCCTATGTAATTTATACCAGTGAGAATTCAACATGATGATCATGAGGATGATCCCCTTAGTGATGAGGTGTCAATATAGGGACTAGCTCCTAAAATTTTACCTTTATGAGGTTCACCAGCCATACCACCTATAGAGAATCACATGATACCCATAGTACCAGTGGATTAGGTTCATTGGTTTAATGTGCTTCATGAGTTATAGTGGTAGAGACCCCTTAGGTTTTGAGGAGATCCCAACCCATAAACTGATGATAACTTTCTTGAGGCGGTGACTTGAGTTTTCTATCTGGCCAGGACACCAATAGAGCAGATGCTGTTCATGACAACGAATCTTCTTCACGACTCAATAGGGAGATGTTGGGGTTTAGTTACCTAGTCTTATGATGAGTTGAATATTTTATGGAAAGAATTTGATAGTCTCTTCAGAGAGGAGTTCTATCCAGCTATAATGAGGGATGCATGTACCCAGGAGCTTTTTCAGCTCTAGTAGGGAAGCATGATAGTATCTAAGTATTCATCTAGGTTTACCAACCTTTCTAGGTACTCGATGGATATAGATTGAGATTAGTTCTATAGGGTTCAGACATTTGAGTGATGTTTGCATAAAGACGCCCAATCCAGTTTTAACCCTATGTGAATTCATACCTATGCTCGGGTGTTAGAGTGATCTTTTTTGGTTGAGAGTATCTTGAATGAGAAGACATAGCCGGTGGTTTTCATTAGTGGGAAAGCAGGAGAAGAGACCTCTGTAGCAGGGACCTGATGATAGTATCAAGGACCTGGGCATGTGAGATGTTTCAGGAGGAGGTCCTAGGACAAAGGATCTACAGTTTTGGGATTATAGGGTGGGTCTAGTCATCCTATATAGAGGCGGCTCTACTCATGTAATAGCTGAGGAAATCTCACATGAGATTGTTCGATATGTTGTACAACTAATACAGAAACTTTGGTTATGCCACCAATGTAGAGATAGTGGTAGGATAAGGTAGGTTTTTAGAATGACGTACATGGTCGAGGAGCTAGGAGACTAGAAGGAGGTGGCCAAAATTTTGACTTGTTACCACCACCACCCCAAGCGGTCCACGCTAAGCTTAGGGAGATGGAGAAAATGGGTAGAGTCATTTATAGGTAGTCGAATATTACAACCTAGAGGCTCCAGTAATGATTTGAGGTATGATCTTTGTATTTTCTAACTTAGATGCAGTACTAATAGACACAGATGATAGTTATTACTTTCTTTCCATATACCTTGTATGAGTCTTAAAGATTCCTCTTGAACCTTTGGCTCGACCCTTACACTTGGTGACTCATACTAAATAAGACTTATTGATCATGTACTTGTGATAATAGTGTGACTTGAATCTTGAAGGATATAGGTTTTTGGAATCTCTTGTTAGTAACGTTGAGGCCTTATGATGTAATTATTTGTACGGATTGGTTATCTATAGTTCATGACTATATTGACTATTTTAGGTGAAGGGTGTGGTGTGTCTATAGTGAAATAACTAGGTTCTCCTTTGTTAGTGAAAAAACCCAGCTAGCGTAGGATGGACTCGTGCATAGAAGGGTGAAACCGATTACTCATAATTTGGATAGGATGAACCTTTATGTAGTGAATGTTATGAGTTTTATGTTTCTTTCAGTGGTTATGGAGTACAAGGATGACTTCCCTGATGATGTTTCTGTCTTACCTCCATGTTGAGAGATAAACTTCTGCATTGATCTACACCCCGGGACGAAACTTTTATCTCCACCAAAATATCAGATGGCCCCCACAGAGCTTCAAAAGTTGAGGGTGAAATTGGAGGAATTGGAGAGGAATGGCTTTGTTAGACCCATTGTTTCACCATGGGCATCCCCATTCTTGTTTTCCAAAAAGGAAGATGAGAGATTGAGGTTGTGTGTGTACTACCAGTGCTTGAATCAGGTGACCGTGAAGAAAAGTATTCATTACCAGGGATTTGTGACCTCTTTGATCAATTGAGAGGGGAAAAATGGTTCTCTAAGGATGAAATCATATTAGGCTATCACTAGTTATGAGTACTTGATGAGGATATACCAAACACAACGTTTAGATGTCACTATAGTCACAATGAGTACTTGGCAATGACCTTTGACATGAAGAATGCCCCAATAGTGCTCATGAAGCTCATGAACTAGATTATTCATCCCTTTTTAGACTGTTTTGTGGTAGTGTTCATCAATGATATCCTTGTGTACTTGACATCTGATGAGGAGCACAAAGGACACTTGAAGATGGTACTAGACATACTATGAGAGCACCAAATTTATATAAATATCTCAAAGTATTGGTTCTAGATTCATGTTGTCTACTTTCTAGGAAATTTTATTTTAGTAGATGGAGTAGAAGTGGACTTCAATAATGTTGAGGTTGTGTTAGCTTTGGAACAACCTAAGAGTGTGATGGAGGGGCGAAGCTTCCTTGGGTTGGAGGGCTATTACTAGAGATTCAAACCTAATTTATCTAGGATATCATCACCCATAATAGCTTTAACTCTAAAGATAAAACCTTTCCAGAAAGTTTCTAGTTGTATTTTCAGCATTTGAGGCAGATTTTGATGAGTGCTCCCATCTTGAGATTTCTGGAGGAGGGTATTGAGTACATAGTGTTCTACGATGCATCAGGAACCAGACTTGGTTGTGTTCTGATGCAAAGCCAAGTGATGATTGTTTATGGTTTATTCTAGTTGAGACCAAATGATAAGAACTATAAAACCCATTATCTTGAGCTAGAAATTGTAGTATTTTCTTTAATGATGTGGGAAAACTACCTCATGGGTGAGCGATTTATCATCTACTCCGATCACAAGAGTCTCAAGTATATATTATATCAGAAGAATTTTAACCCGAGATAGAGGCGATGGATATGGAAAAACTTACCTCCACTCAATGGTTGTTACCCCTCTATTTCTGTAGTGAGCTAGGGAGACATGTCTTGGGTGTATCGATTGTGAGACCCTATGTGATCAGATATCCACAAGGAATTCTCATGATGGATATTCTAAAAGTAAAGAGCATGTTGTTCCTTTTATAGGATGAAAGATGGTACCAGTGAAGTTACCAGAGGAGGTTATGAGATATTTTCATACAACTCCTTTGGAGGTCCATCCATGTGTTGAAAATATGTATCGGGACCTCTGTCATCAGTTTTAGTGGCCAGGGATGGAGAAGGGAGTTGCAGTGTTTGTCTCTCAATGCCTTACTTGTCAGTAAGTGAAGACTGAGCACCAAGTTCCAGTGGGTTTATCTCAACACATTGAGGTTCCAGAATATAAGTGGGATAATATGTCTATGGAATTCATTATGGTATAACCATGTATGTATAAATCACATGAATCCATTTCAGTGATCATAGACTAACTCACCAAGTCTACCCACTTCCTACCTACATAAAAGCAGAGTTCAATGGAGATATTTAGAAGCCTCTATGTGGAGGAAATAGTATTACTACATGGAGTCCCATCAATGATTGACTTATATCATGATTCTAAATTTACATCCCAGTTTTGGAAGGGATTATAGGTGGAGTTTGGGAACCAGTTTCACTTGATCACATCGTTTCACCCCCAAACTAATGGCCAGACTGAGAAGACCATTTAGGTTCTGGAGGACATGCTTTGAGCTTGCATGTTAGACTTTGGAAATAGTTGGGAGGATCACCTCCCACTAGTGGATTTTGCATACAAAAACAACTACCACTTCACCATAATTATGGCACCAGTTGAGGACTTGTACGGGTGACCATGTAGGTCACCAGTTTGTTAGACTGACCTAGGAGAGTTTTCACTCATGGGCCTAGAGTTGGTGTGAGAAACTACTAAGAAGGTGAAGATCATCCTAGTGTAGATGAAGACTACACAAATGCATCATAAGTCTTTTTCTGATAAGAGGTAGAGGCCTTTGGAGTTTGAGGTAGGATTCCATGTGTTCCGACATGTCTCATATCGATGTGGATTATAGATGTTTGACCAGGGCGACAAGCTATCTCTAAGGTTCATTGTCCCTTTATATATTCTGTGTATCATTGGAAATATGGAGAAACACTTCACTCTACCTCTTCATTTATACTGGGTACATGATGTTTTCCATGTGTCACAGCTAAAGTGGTATGTGTATGACCAATTTCACATTATGGACTGGGGAAACCTGAACATTGAGGATAGAGTGACCTTTTCTAAGTACTCAGTGGATATTGAGGATCGATAGGATCAGATCCTTCATAGGTGATCAATTCATTTAGTTCATGTTTATTGGAAGAACAATACTCTATAAGAGATCACATGGGAGAAGGAGGCTCATATTTGTGCTCAGTAGGCACATTATTTTGAGTAGATATTGTTTTGGATTTTTGAGGAAGTAAATCCACAAGGTGGGGAGAATTTAATGTCTATTATTTTAATTTTATTATTTTATATATTATATGGATTATTTTTGAGACCAAGCGCTGAGACGACATGTGATTCCAAGGCCAAGTGTGCCCATAATAAATGTTTAAAATATATTAAATATATAAAATAGAACGCAAACACTATTTTTCTATTAAAATAGAACAACTTCTAAATGGGTGTCTAGATCAGAAATATGAGGGCATCATTGAGTTAAGAAAATGAGGTATATCCTAGGTTAAACTTAACATTAGTCGTCATGGGTCATTTTTAGAAAAGTCATTGCAGGTGAAAAAATAAATAAACTAATTGAAAAAAGTATTTTAATTCATTTTTTAACGTAGTTATTTTTATATATCTAAATAGAATGCTATGGAAAATCCTAGGGCTAGCTGAATAACCCTATATCAATTAGATATACTTCAAGAGAATGTTGGAGGAATTATCTCAGGAAAACAATGATGAGATCATGGATCATTGAGTGACACACCTTAGATTAGAAGGATCTCCCCAAAGAATGTGACACACTTTTTTCTTCATCAGTGATCAATTTGAATCAAGGTAGGGAATGCATTTTGATTGAATTTATTCCCTATTATTTATTTTCTACGATGAATGTGAATCAATCCACGAACAGATTGATCTGCATTTCAATCATCATGTGGGATGGGTTTATTTCTATGAGGATATTACTTTGGGAGTTGTTTATTTTTTTGTTTCTTCATTCATCATTCTAATAACAATGAATCAATGATAACCAAATGCGACCAAGGTTCGTTCCTATTTTACGTGTTTTGTGGCTTTTCTCTAATCTTTCTTTATTCATTGCAGACATTATTCGCTTGGACCATGGTTCGATGATTCATTGTTGAATTGATCTCTATGCATATGTTTCTTGGTGAAACGATATGATAGTGTATATATGGACAATGTACGATGAAACAAAGATGCGATGATGGTGTTTGCAAATGAATCAGACTATTTTGGAAACCCCCAATTTCGAGAAAGACGTACAAATGATGATCAAGATGAATGTAATTTGTTTTTCCGAATAGATTCGAACTTTTGATCTCGATGAACAGATGTTATAGGATTCATCCAGGTTAATTCCATGTTTTGAGTAGAAATAGAGAGGGATTTCAAGGCGATGATGGTGCGTACATGAGTAGGAGGGAGAAGAAGGGTTTCTAGAATAACCCGATACACACGACATGTAGTCTTGACTACATGCCGTGTAGTACCCTTGAATGACTCAATGTAAACTTTGAATAGTACAAAGACACAGGGTGGAGTACATGGGATACTTACATGGTGTGTAATCCCCCACATGACAGGGCCTAGACCATGTACACTAGCTACCCCGTGTATTGGTACACGAGATGACGCTGTGTATTGGTACACGACTTGAGTACACAGGTGGGACTCAGGATATAAACACATGGTGTGTAACCCCTATTACACGACACGTACTCTATTAAACTTGGATTGGATCTCTTGTTCTCCATATCTTGAACAATTTTCATTAGGCTTCGTTCCCCTTATCCTTTCCCTGAAGGTTGGTATGGAATCGTCTCCTACTCCTAGGACTACAATCCCTTTAATAGGAAATTCTAGATAGGGTCACTAGAATCCCTCCAAGAGACCTGGAGTGAGATCCTATATTTATCTTTGTTCCTTAGTTAGAGTTCTCGGTATCATTTTGACCAACAGTACGAGGGTGTCGATCCTATACTTAGTGGGTTAATCCAGATTGAGTTATTTGTATCACCCCATGGTCCTGATAGTGATCCTCATCTGTGTATCATATTCTGTTTGGACTATTGGCGTGTTTTTCTCATGATGAGACCCAATGAGTAGTACCTATCAGACAGATGTCATCAGTGCTATTAGACTCAGGAGTGTGTTCTCCCAGATGAGTGATTTGTAGAATATTCGAGTTGAAATCCTAAGGCTGGTATACTATGGTTGAGACTTACCTCTAGACTATGTATTTTTGTTGAGCATATCTGGATATTCTTGTTATATGTGATGTCGACATATTCCTATGTAGAGATGACTGCATTTCCTTTGTTGTATGCTTTGTGTTTTTAGGGTGTCCTACTAAGTATTGTTATACTCACCCATGAACAGGCTTTTACCACAGGTGTTGTGTCTTTTATAGACTATTGACCATTAGATACAGTCCTAGGAGTACTGGGACTAGATAGTTATTCATCAGACTGGACAGATCGATGTGTATTATTGTAGCTTTATGATAGGAGTCCTAGTACATAATTTCAGGTTGGACTTGTGTTTTCAGGTTCTTTGTGGTGGGCTTGTATTTGGCATTGTTTACTTTCTTTTACTTCCTGTCATACTAAGGTCACATTATTAGATATATTCATGCATGGTTGTTCAATTGTTTTTTAAATTTCACCATTTTATAGGCATAGAGATGGGTTCATGTGTATATATACTCACTATAAAAAAATGACTTATACTAACAAAAATTCAATGATAGATAACATATCTATTGGTAAAAATGAGTATTCCAATAGATATCAAATCTTGTTGGTATTATTTTTAGGTACTCACAATTTTTTTTACCATCAACTATATTTGTTGGTATTAATCATTCAATACCAACACATTTCTTACTAACAGTCAAATCTATCATTTTATCATATTAATACCCACAATTGTTTTACCAACAAATAAATCTATTATATGAATTATTATTACTTACAAAAATTTTACATTAGAAAAATATATTCCAATAAATTATCCAATAATAATAAATCTTTTAATAATTATTTAATAATTATTTATTATTTACTTATTGCTAACACATATTTTTTTGATAAAAAACACATGTTTATACATTGAATTATAATATTAATAATTTAATATTGTTTCATGAAATAAATATATAGAATATACATTTATTGATAAATGATTCAAAAACAATACAACTCCAAAATTTCAAATTAAAAAAATGGATGCAGATGAATTATATATATATATATTAAAAAAAAATATTTTTATATTATACGTAGTTATTTATTATCATTATTAAATTAATCTCAATGAAAAATCTAAAACCTCATCTAATTACCGGTAAATCCTCCCTAATTAGATACCCCTCAAACCCTAAAATGACCGACTGGGGTGCGAACGGTGGAAGACCAGCATTGGTGTCGGCCTTCGCTACCACCGCTTTTTTGTGTTATCATTCCCCCGACCATGACAAAGGTGTTCATAAAGGGTAAATATTAAGCACAAAGGACCAGCATTGCCTCCACGGTTTCCATCAGTAGAGGAAACATGAAGCTCCATGCTTCTATGGAGATTCCAAGAACCTTAACATCGAGAATGTCTAGGATATGATCGAAGGGGTGTGTTCTCTATCTTTTCAAAGGTTACAGATCAGTGGTAAAAGATTTCAATTTTACTTCTTGTAAGAATCCATCAAAGTGTCTGGGTTTTTTTTTCATTTCTTGTTCATTGATGTTAAAAGGAAGAATTTTTTTGGTTTAGAATAACTTCATATTTCATTTTTTATTTGTTCCAAGTTTGAAGCTGTGTGAGATGACTTGGGTTGAAGATTTTTTATTTATCTTCTACAAAGATGGGGATCAAAGGCATTGATTTTTGTTTTGATTTAATTTTCAATTCTTTATCTAGAGAAATAGTTTGGTATGGTTGTTATTATTGATCTAGGGCTCATTTGTTGTGGAGAAGGTGATGTTTCACATCTGATTTACCAAAGATGAAGATGGGTATTGTAGAGTAGCTGATCTAGTTCAAATAGGTCTTAGTCTTGGAGCTGCTACAACTAGGGAAGTTCAAACTGGTTCTAGAGATCTCTCTTACTGCTGAGCTAGGAGGCCATGAGATTTTGGAAATGTGGGGTTTCATTCAAAGTGGTTCAGGTTGTCAAGTTCTTGGTGGTTTATTATATCCAACTGCTGAGAATGGATATTTGAGCTTTAGTGGGGTTAACATTCTCGTTTTATGTTGCAGGACACCACCATCAATAGTCACCTATCCTATGCTGGAGTCCGGTAATCTGGAGATTTGTATTGGTCATGTTTTCATTACTTTTGAGACAAGGAAGAGATAGTATTTCATGTTCATGTGTTTCAATCAATAGAATTTATCTTAAGGATCAATTTTTGGAGGCTCATGTAAATATTCATTGCTTCAGAATGTGTTGTCTGGTTCACATGTGTTTGTGTGTGCCCATGGTAATCGAGATCAACATTGTGGTCTCTGTGGACCATATCTTATTGAGAAATTCAAAACTGAAATTGAGGATAGAGAATTAAAAGATCATGTGTTCATCAGTGACTACTCACACATTGGTGGGAACAAGTATGATGTAAACTTGATTATATTCAGTCAAGATAAGGATAGAAAGATTACATGTCACTGTTATTTGTATGTGTGTCCTAGTGATGTCACTGTATTTCTGGATCAACATATTTGGAAGGGGGAGATTATAGAGTTGTTATAGAGGGGAATATGGGTGATGCTCCTGGGGAAGGAGGTGGAGAAGGTGAAATCAAGGGGAGAACAACATTGAAGAAACAAAAGAGAGCAATTAAAGAGAGAAGATTTGAATGCAGGCTGTGTTTCCATGGTGGCAGTGAGTCACCATGCTGCAGCAATGAAATGCCAAAGAAGGGGGTAGCGTCAGTGATGTTTCTGCTTGGCGCCTGGGGATAAGGTGAGGTTTTGTCTTCCCTTGGTGTCATTGGAGACATGGAAACAATTTCTATGGCTTACGACATGTACAAGAAGTCAAGATAATGGGTTCTCTCAGATCCAAAACTTAACTCATGACTGTATCATTGAAGTAATGACATGGAGGGGTCTCCTTTAAAAAAATGGATGTACTGGAGCCTGAATCTCGAGGCCTGAAGCTGATGATGTTTTAAAAGGCTACTTGTGTTGTTAATGTCAAAGTTTTATGATGTTGAATTGGGATGTTGTTTAAGAGGTGAATAAGCTTTGGTCTTCTTAACCAAATTATAGTTGAAATCGAATGAATCGAATTATGGAAAGCAACATGACTCAAAGGTTTCTAAGATGGTGTTAATTGGAAGTATGTGTAGGTGATTAATTTGTTTAGAGGATGAAGAAAATGTGACTGCTTGGAAGCTAAAAGTAAATAGGTAGTATTCAATGTGTACTCAATCCATGAGTCAAGGTTAATTCTAACTATTCCTTACTGCATTATTAAATAGGCTGAGGACCTATTATGATGACTATTCCCATCCTTGAGACCTATTGGTCAACTATTTTATTTGGTTATGTCCCTCTGTTCTAAATGGTTTGTGGTCACATGTTAGATAATCTTATTCTTATTTTTATACCATGAATTTTTATTTTCATTTGTTCTGGTCGTTAGATAACATCTATTAATGCGGTCACTTGTAATGTTTTTTGCAGCCATCAGTTATAGTTCAACGTCAACATGGAATCAAAATTGAACAAGGTAACCTCCAAAATAAACAAGTATTCTGTTTAAAAAATATCTCAAGGCACCATGATTTTCAATTTAGAAGATAAAAAAGTCTAATATAATGCTAACAAGCTAAAGAATTCACATCTGACTATAAAATGACCAGATTGTTAACAAGATTTAAGCAGCACCCTTCCCCTTCTTCCTCGAGATGTTCTCCATGTAGAAATATAGCTCTTTTCCCTCAAGGATATACCCACCAGTATGACCACATTGACTAGGTTTTGATGATGGAAGCTAACTACCGGCTGCCTGTAAATTGGTCCTCGATATGCTGTTCAAGCTTGCGATCCTATTACAATTTCTCAAGATTTATTAGTACATGGCTAGTCTTCTTAAATTTTGTAGTATAAGCATCACCTTCTTCTTTCTTCCAGGTAGCAACACTCTTTTTTTTGCAACAAATTTCAACTCTATAGTGCATTAGATACCACTAGTTGAAAGGTGAAACATCAACCTATACGACAACACCCTTCACCAAAGTTTAAGTTCTCATCAGCTATTTGTTGGATGCATCATACATCACATTTAGAATTTTAGTTTTCCTGGTAACAGCCTCACTCCCCCAAGAAAAATTTCTTGTGTCGAACCTCGGTGCACTCCACTTCACATTGCCTCCATGGACCTTGATTCTTTATAATAGTTTTGTCACTTGATATCTTGGTGTTTGATACTTTCCTCATAATGTCATTCTTTGGATTCTTCCTCCAAGGTTTTTTCTTGCCTTAGGTGGCACGCCACTTGTGGATAGAATCACAGGAAATACCAATCATCATATACATGGTTTTTTGATTCTAGTAATTTTTATGTTTTTGTGTTCATTGGTTATTTTTATATCACATGTTATGGAAATTGTTTTGGTATTCATTATATATTTTTTTGTGGTCGGGATGAATAATTTTATGGTTGTTGTGGTATCTAGTAAGATTATCTTATTATTTTTGTTTCCACTAGATAGATTATCTTATTATTGTGATCACTAGTTGATAGTTTTATATCATATGTTATTATTTTTATATCTTTCAATTAAATGAAAACTATTTTCCAATTGTTTTTTTGTGTGTGATTAGAACGTTGCTCATGATGGTGAATGTCTAAAGTGGAGGGAGTGGGGAGGTACATGTCTAAAGTGGAGGGAGCAGGGAAAAGTGATGCATCAAGAATAAAAGGGTGGTCCATTATAGTCAAAGGGATGACAATGAAGTTGTGCATGTTTTGATCCACTATAATAGATAATAGCTCATGTAAAGTTATGAGGATTCCATGATAGTGATGTCTGATGTTTGTGAGAAATTGATTGCAGAAGAAGTTTCATTCAGTTCAATATAAAGTCTCTTAGTGTTTGAACATGTCTAAACATGTTTTAATATGTTATATGGAGCTTTGTCTTTTCATAAAGTCTGAACATTTATTTAAATTATATTGGAACATGTTTTTTCAAATAAAGTCTTTTTTTGGGTTTTTTATATAAGCTAATTTTGTTATTCTTATATAAAAAATATAAAAATATATTATATATAATTATATTATAAATATAATATAAAATGTTAAGAATAAATACTAGAATACCAACTTTTAGAGTATAATTTACAAAAAAATATTAATTGTTGATATTGTTTATAAATTCTAATAGCATTACCAATAGATATATTAGTCATATTAATCTGTTGTTAAACTTTTTTACCAACATATTTATTATCTGTTGGTATTATTTTAATTGAGATAGAATCATTTTATCTATCGCAACAACATTTAGCAACAGAATTTTGACGAACAGTTTAGTGATAGGACAATTTTTGTTGGTAAAACGTTTTACCGACAGAAAATGCACTTTTAAAAATGGATAAACCTCTATAGTAAAAAGCTAATTATTTTGTAGTGACTTAGACAAAGGACTCCAATTTTAGTGATATGTCTTCTCGATGCTAGTCGCCAGCCTCTGGCCTATTGGAGGAAGACTTGGGAAGTCACGACATGGGCCTCTTTGAGATGGGTTGTGAATTTCTTAAAATACAAAATGTTTTCTATTTTATTTATCTATATTTTTCTTAGAAAATAATAATAATTATATTATAAAAAAATAGTTAGTAATTAAATAATTTGAAATAAAATTTAATATTTGTTAATTATTGTTTTTATCAAATACTTTATAGTATTTATTATTTTTATTTGAATATATTTTGTATTAATTTTGAGTAATTGTTTATTATGTAACTTATATTTATTACTATATCATAAATAATTATTTATTATAATTTATTAATATATTTTACCATCTTTATAAATATATAAATAATTACAATCATTTTTACTACTGTAAAAAGTTAATTTTTTAGGTTTTTTATGGTACAAATTTTTATTAATACATTTTTATATTTATTAGTTATGAATTTTATTTATTGGAAGTAACTAATTTTATTTATTAATTTTTAATATTTTTAATTTCTAATATAAACATTTTATTTTATATTACAAACTATAATTTCAATTTTTTACTATTATTGAAATTAATGTTTTTTAGTTTTTTATTGAATAATTTTTTAAATATTTTTCCATAATTTCTATTTAAAAGAAAAATTTCTATGTGATATAATTATGTTTTCACATTATTTTTGATGAATTAAATTTATATATTTATTTTAAAAACTATAATCTCAATTTATAATTTTATTTATTTGAATTAAAAAAATTTATTATTAATAATTTTCACTTTATTAGATTCTTTATATTTGAAATTATTTTATCTTAAGGTTAATCATTTTTATTATAATTAATCATTTTGATTAAATTTTAAACTATCTCAGTAATTTTTAATTAATTTATTACTCTTTACCATTGTACTTTTTTAGTTTTTTTATTTAACTGATTTTAATAAAATTCAAGTATTTTGTTATTTTTTGTTACATATTATATTATATTGAAATTAGCATTTTTACTAGTTTTTTGAGTATGATTAATTAAATTTAAAATATTATAATATTTTTTTCAAAAAATAAAATATTAATTTATCAACTACTGATTAATTTTTTTTAATTATATCTATTTTTTTTATTTTTTTGTTACAAACAATAATATCAATTTTTTTACTATTTTTTAACACATATTTTTTAAATTTTTTACTGAATATCTTTTTAAATATTTTTCCCTATTGTGTGTTAAAAATTTTAATTTATATTTAATAGAATAAAGTATTAGTATTATTTTTAATGGATTGAATTGGTATATTTATTTTAAAAACTAAATTTTTGTTTTTAAATATAACTTTTTTTCATAAAATTTAATATTCATAATTATTATTTAATTAATTTTTTTTGTATTTTTATTTATTATATATTAATTTTAATTTTAATCATTATATTTTAATCACTTTCTAAAACATTATATTATTTAATTAATTTTATCATTTTTTATAATTCTTTACCATTATTGTAACACCCCCAATTTGAGGTACTACCTCGTTTTATGCGTTTTTTATATTTGGAGTCATAAGTTAATTAAATGGAAGTGTTTAAAAGTGTAAAGGGTATAAGGGTTTGGAATTTGGCTGTAGAAAATGTTTCAAGAAATATTCACGTCATGAATGGTGATTTCTCAATGTTAATCTGCCTGGGCATATACTGTGAAATCCCTTCATAGCGTAGAAGTTTCACCAAGTCTACTACTAAGGTAGTTCATGATATGAAATAGGTACACAATGTGAATGGGTTTTTTTTCATAAAACAAGGTCGAGGCGACCGGTTTTTTAGTGTAAGTGGCCTCTTGATGAATTCACAACATGAATAGTCCAGGCGCTGCTATATTTGAAGCAGCTTGTGCTAGTAAACCCTGACATAGTTTCTTTTTCCTCCCTCTCAACTTTTAGATATACCGTAGGTGATTTTTTAGGATCTTTGACATCCAGACTCATTTTTCAATGAATCATTGAGTGTTTGTTTCTTGAAAACAAAGGTTAAGGATCCATGTATCCTTCTCGATTTCAATTTCTTTGCATTGGCTTGATCAAAACCATATATCAGTGTGTGATATATGGATCTATGAGTTTGGGTTTTTGGTGATGATATATTCTTGGGTTTTGATAAAGGAACGAAAGGAAGAGGTTGATCTATGGAATCATTTAAGACCCACTGTGAAAACATAATTGACGTAGGTGGCTATCTACCGTTCTAATATTCTAGACATTTTTGGATTTAATCTTGATAAATTATTTTAATTATTTGATTGGAAATATCTTGAGTAGTTTATATGTCAAACCCTTGTTTTGAATTGATTTTAAAAGGGTAGTTTTTACATATGATCATGATATTCTTGATTAAACATTTTAAAAGGAAATTTTTTTTCCAAAGAAACGTTTTTCATTGAAAACTATTTGATATAGATGATGGACTTGGTATATATGGAGGCGTGAGTTCATATTTCATTGTATGAGGCCTTATTGAAATAGACTTGGTTCTCGATGCCAACTGAGAAGGTACAAGGGAATATCACCTAGAGACAACTTTGTGAAATATGGATTTCTTTTCACGACTGTTGGGATTTTCATTTGACTTGCAAGTGTGTGTGTGGGTACAAAGCTTTGCTTGGGTATTCCAAGTGGAAATTGAAATAAAAAGTGAAATGATTGGTTTTTTAAAATTAATTTCTTTAATAGTTTCCCTCGATAAACTATTTTGATATTCTCAACCTTTATTACATATAATGGGTCAACCTTTTTCTTATCCTAGTTTCATGTGTGGGAAGTTTTTGGGGAAATACTATTGAGTGATATAATCACCCCCTGTTTGGGAACCTTGGTGCTTTTGAAGATTTATTCTACTAAGAATCTAGGAAGGATGTTTCGTACTTCTCTAATGGTGCTCCTTGATGTTATGGGTTGGTTGCTGAAGTTAGAGCTGGGGAGTGTCTGCATCTTGACTTGGGATAATGCCACTTTGGGGCCGATGTCTTTCTATTTGGAGTCTTATCATTGTATATTTACTTATTTTCTATGGTTAGTCTAATATTATTCTCTATTGGTATTTCATTATATCATGTGATTATTCATTCATGCATCATTTAGTTGAGTTTTACTATATTATTTCTTTTTTAGAAGGCTATGCATTCTTTAAGTAAAATCATCCCCCAAATGTATACTAAGACCTTGGCATTTATTTATAGCCTTTGGATTTCTAGGGGCATCACCCAAGGTCAGTAGAACCTCAAAATCTTCCCAAGATAATGGGTGAGGAGTGTGATATTATAAATGGCATCAGTTTTTCTCATTCCTTGTGTTGGGTTGGTAGAAATGAGATAGGACTATTATAACATGAAATATATAGCATAGAAAGACATAGAAAACCTCTTTTATTTTTAACTTCATATTATTAGTGAGGTTTGGGTAGAAAAATGTTATAATAAACTTATAGGAGTGTTTTAATCTTATTATCATGGGTTTGGTCAATGAGTGTTTCATACCATTCATTGTAGTGAGGATTCCCACTAGAACTTCATTGTTCATATGCTATTAAAATGACATGTGAGAATGGTTAAAATGGTTTGTTTTTGAAATTATGGATATTATGGTTATTTTTCTTGGAAAAGATAATTTTTATAATGTTTTGGAATTTTTCAATTTTTAATTTACTAGAGATAAATGGTCTAAAAAGTTTATTTTTCTTTTTATAGAAAATGGAACTAGGAAGGAATTATAGAAACTAGTAGGAAGAAGATACTAAAAATATTATTAAACTTGAACCACATGTTGTGAAATAATTTCAAGATATTAATAAAAAAAATAAAAATGATTAATTGAGGAAATTAGATCATTTGGTTTAGTTTTAGAAACAAAATCTACCTGTTTCTGAAGGGGATTCAGAACCTGAAAATGTAAAAGTGTGGGTCAACCAAATAAATAGATTTTTTGATTTTATTAATACACTAGAAGTGCTGAAGATTAATTTGGAAACCTATATACTTTAATATCTTCCATGACAATGATGGTATTTATCTATCCAAGATAAATCCAACCAACATATTATGTTGGAGGATTTTGAGTAATGTTTCAATAAATAATTATGTCCTCACCCATTTTCCCCCGTAGGTGGCTAGGGTTGAAGGGGGGGCTGGGGTTGGGGGATCCGGTCATGGGGTTGAGTCCCCATGCCATTTATTTGTTTGTTTCTTGTAGTGTGTTTAACTTTCGTTGGTAGTGTAACCCACCTTTAAAAAAATTATGTCCTCACACATTAAAAATAGAAAGAACAATAGATTTCTTCATCATGAGGTATGAAAAACTCTTTGTAATATAATATGTAGCTATGTTTTTTAACTTAGTAAATTTCACCCCATAAGTAGCTTCTAGATCATCCTTGAAGGTATATATATTTAAGTTGGGATTGAAAATAGAGATTCGATCCATGATAGCTGTTATCTGTATTAGAAATTATACATTAATGGTTAACATGGAACCATTGGAAGAAATAGATCTAGTGGGAAATAAAATAAGAGGTAGTGTATTTATTCCCATGGTGATAAGTTTCAACCATAGTGTTGGAAATAAGAGAAATCAGGATATCTAACATCACAGATGTGACACACCTCAAAATTAGACTACATATTAAGTTAATTTTCTAGTAAGATCTGATACTAAACTAGGATATTTTCAATGTGGTTCACTAACATACAAGAAACAAAATGCACCAAACCACTAGATAATTTCCATATCTATGATAGGAAATTCTATATAAAGTGGTATTTTCTTAAACATACAACATCAGTAGGTGGAATAATATCAACTTATCCTCAACTTTCATACGCACAGATGAAGCAATACCATTAGACTAGTTCACATCCATAGACATAGGTGAACTAAGATGTTTCTAGGACCACATCAATAGTTCAATAGAAACTTCAATAGGTAATCAAGAGCTATCCCATGATAGATTAATGATAGTTATATGCATAATAATAGGATATTGTGAGTGAGCAACCATGTCCCTCTTGTGTGTGAGGTACCATTATTCTGAACTCCACTCTTATGAAGGTGTTATTTGATATTGGTTCATCACATTCTTTCCTTTCTTCCTATATGGTTAAAAAACTAATACAATATGTGGAAATCATGGTTCATTTCATGAGTATCAAGACACCCCTTGGATAGTAGGAATGAAGAGGATTTAAATCCCCAAAAAGTTCAATTTCCATTGATATAAAGCAGTTTCTATGGGAGTTTTCGGTCCCAGAGATGGATATTTTTGATTTAATATTTTCCACAGATTGGTTGGTGGGATTAAATCCCACAATGAATATTACAAATATAAGGTAACATTTACATCCCTAGTTTTAGTCCTTCACATTTTCAAGGGTATTAGGATATAAATACAAGTAAAGGAGGGCCTTTAGTGATAGTTGTTGGAGCCATATATATCCAATTAACAGTAGTGTCCTTGATCATAGTTGATGAAATAGGGAATGAGACTCATCCTAAAATAGCAGATAAATACCCAATTTTTTTCCATATGATTTCTCTAGGTTTCCATATGAAATGTAAATAAAATTTATTATCAACCCACTCCCAAGAACATGCCCTATTTCACTACCTTCTTACAAAATAGACTAGACTTATTTCTTAGAGTTAAAGGTTCACCTATATGAGTTAAAAAATAATGTTTTTATCAAAACTAATACATCAACTTAGGTTTCACCCATTTTAATTTTAAAAAAGGTAGATGTTACTCTCTGCATGTGTGTTGATTATCATATGTCGAATCAAGTAACTATTAAAAATGGGTATCCTCTTCCTTGAATAGATGATATGTTTGATAATTTTAAGGGATCAATGTGGTTCTCTTAAATTGATCTAATATTAGGATATTATCAACTGAGATTCAAAAGAGAGGCTATCTCAAAAACAACATTTCAGAGTCAATATGGATGTTATGAATATGTCATCATGCCTTTTGGTCTAACAAACGTATCAACATTTTTCAAGGATTTGATGAATTGTATCATCCATAGGAACCTCAAATATTTTTTTGTTTTATTTTTTGATGATATTATAGTATACTATTAAAATAATAATGACCATGAGGGGAACTTGGAAATTGTACTAATTATATTGTGAGATCATTATTTTTCATACTAAGTTTTATAAGTGTGAATTTTGGATCAAAGAATTCCATTTCCACTGGAATTTCATTTTAGATGAAGAAATATTAGGTGACCCTAAGAAGAAATAAGTAGTTGTCTCTTGGAAGAGAACAAAAATGTATTTTAGGTATGTAGTTTTCTAGGATTAATAGGATATTATTGCTGATTTGTTTGGGATTTTTCTAGACTTTCTTCTCCCATGATTGATCTAACAAGGAATGGCGTTCCATTAATATGTATAGATGAATGTTAGAAATGGTTTTTGGAATATAAAATTTGTATAACCTTGACACCATCATAATATTTATAGAACCAAGTAACAACTATGCGGGGTATTATGATGCATATGGATCCAGTCTTGGTTGTGTTCTCAAGTAGGGAGATCATGCTGTAATCTATGTTTTAAATAATTTTTGAGTGCATGAGATGAATTATGCTATACATGACATGAAATTAGATGTAGTATTCTATGCCTTAAATACTTGGAGGCATGAACTTTTTTGAGAAAAATTCACATTTTTCACTAATTATAAGAGTTTTAAATACATCTTTTATTAGTGAGACTAAATCTTGAGGCAAAAAATTGGGATAGAGAACCTCCAGATGTTTTATTTCGAATTGGTATAAAAACTCAATAAAGGGAATTTTATAGAATATACGTTAAGTTAGAAATCATATAGTGAAGTGATATGAGAAATTAATGACCAATGGAAGTTTATGAACATGATTATCAATATTCATTTAGATTGTGCTTCATAGGTTGAGCACACAGATTTATTTCTTGAAAATATTTTTTTGGACTTAACAAAGATGGTAAAAGAAGATAAAATACCATATTATTATTTTATCACCATTAGGTAAAACCTAAATGGTGGGGAGACTTATGGTGACTCGACAAAAGATACAGACTCATTGTTATGATTTTAGAATAAAATTTTATTTCCTAAATCTTATTTGGAATATATCTATTCAGCATACTTCCATTAAAAATGGGATATTCATCCAGGTGTCCAGAAAATATACAAGGTGATGAAATATAATTTATAGTGGGTAGGTATGAAATGAAAAATTCTAGACTATGTGAGGAAATTTATAACATATTAGTAGGTAAAGGCAGAACATCAAAGGCCAAATTGTATGATACGGTCTACGCCTATTCCTATATGAAAGTGTATGAAAAATATTATGTATTTTGGTATAGGACTACAAAAAATTGTATATAAACATGATGATATATGGGTAGTAGTTGATAAAATTACTAATTTGGAACAATTTTTATCTATCAGAGAATCCAACATGTTAAAGGACTTAGAAAACATTTGTATCCAAGAAATGGTAAGGTAACAAGGAGTTCTATTTTCGATTATATCTGTAAGACACCCCCATTTTACTTTTCTATCTTGACGATCATTACAACTATATATAATAAGTTAATTGATTATGAGAACAATATATTATCCACAAATAGATAGAAATTCAGAACACACTATTCATACACTAGAAGATATGTTTAGAGCATGAATCATGGAATTTAGTCATTCATGGG
Source organism: Viscum album (assembly GCA_963277665.1). Lineage (NCBI taxonomy): Eukaryota > Viridiplantae > Streptophyta > Magnoliopsida > Santalales > Viscaceae > Viscum > Viscum album. Next base: position 1,107,580,537 of record OY728126.1, read on the forward strand.
AGGATCATATGCCTTTGGTTGAATTCTCCTATAAATATAGTTATAAGGTGATGATAAACATTCCACCATTTGAGGATTTTTATGACTATCCTTTTCATTATCCTTTATATTTGGTGGAAATAGGAGAATTTTTTTTGATTAGAACAAATATTTTCCATGATGCATTGGAGAAAGTAAAAATGATCTAGAAGAATATGGTTATGGAACAAATCAGAAAGAAGTCATGTGTAGATAATCATCATCTAATTTTATCTTTTGATTTCTCTGACACTGTTTTATTTAAAGTTTCATTAAAACCTTCTCATCAATTCTTGGGGAAACTATAAAATTTATCATAATAGTATGTGAGACCATTCAAGGTTACATAAAATATTGTAAATGTTTCATATTGGTTATCATTAACATCATGATTCAAAGTTTTTTATAATGTATTCCTTATTTCACAACTTAAGAAGTATCATATCAATCAAAAACATTTGAATAGTTGTGATCATGTTACTCTTGAACCAGATGTGACTTTTATCCAAAAATTGAAAAGGGTTCTGGATAAAAAGGAAAATAACCATAGAAGGATATCTATTTACTTTTTGTGAGTAATATGGTAGCATGGTCAGGTTCAAGAGGAAACTTGGTAATGAGAGAAGTTTATGCGGGAGCAATAGCCTATCATGTTAAATGGAAATGCTGATATTCAGCTTCCCAAGGATGGAAATCCAAATGGTGGGGATAATGAAGCACACATGGTTTGAGGTAAGACATAATTTTATGTATTTTTTAGTCTTTTATTAATTGGATAATTAAATAGAATAATTTGTAAGTGTAAAGGAGAGAAGATCCAAAAATCTAGTCGTAGAAAATTTTGCATGAAATATTCATTTCATGAAAGGTGATTTCATGATGTGAATATTCTTGGGTATATGTTGTGAAATAACTTCATAACATTGAAATTACAATAGTTCCGCTATTGAGGTAGTTAATGGACAAAATAAGTTCAATATGTGAATGGTTCTTTCTATAAAATAAATTTGAGGTGAAAGGTTTTTATTGTAAGTGGCTTTTCAAGGAATTCACAACAAGAATTCCCAACTCAGGTTGTGAATAGTCTATGCCCAACCAGATTTGAAGCGGCTAACACTGGTAATCATGACATAGTTTATCTATCTATCTCATGACTTCTGGGGATACCCTAGGTATTTTTCGATGATCTTTGACATATATACTGCATTGGAAACGAATCTCTAACTGTTTGTTTCTGGAAATAAAAGGATAGGGTTCCATTCTTCATTTTTGTTTTATATCTCTTTGTGTTAGCTTAATCAGAACCATAGATTGGTGTGTGATACTTGGGTATATGGGTTTAGATTTTTGGTGATGAGATCTTCTTGGGTTTTTATAGAGTAATGGAAGGAATTGGTTAATCATAAAAATCATTTAAGATCCTTTGTGAAAACAAAATCGAGGTGGGTGGATTCTCCCCCACTCTATTTTTCTAGAACTTAACAGCTTGAACCTTAATAAACTGTTCTTATTATTTGATTGGAAACCCATTGAGTAGTTTTTTTTAAAAACACATATTTTAAGTGATTAAAAAATGGTAGTTTTCTAATTTTCTCATGAGAAGTTTGATTAAATGTTTTCAAAGGAATTGATTTTCAAATGAAATGATTTTTGTGGAAAAATATTTTATAAGGATATTGGTATTGGAATACTTCAAGGCGTGAGTTCATATTTCATTGTATGAGGCCTTTTTGAAAATACTTGGTGCCTGTTCATAACTGGGAAAGAACAACGAAATATCACCTAGTGATGAATTGGGAAAAATGGATTCCCACTCATGAGTGTTGGGATTTCCATTCAAAATGAATGTGTGTTTTTGGGTATCAAATGTAACACCCCGACCCCAGTTACCCAGAGTCGGTGCATAATTTTAATACATTGGCATGATTACAAGGAATCAAGTCCCGAAGGACCGATCAGTTTAGTAGTTTTTGAAAATAGATTACATACATGAATGTAACATTGAACTTGTAACATACAAAAAAACATAAATAATCCTTTATGAACACCATTATTCCCCTGGATTAACCCTTCATATCAATCAAAATACACTTCTTGGAATCTTGGGAAAATAAAACATAGAAAGGGGTGAGCTCAGATGCCCAGTAAGGATAACAATATAGCAGAAACTTTCTTAAATAAGCAAAAACATTTAAGGAAATGTATAACAAAAACCAAAGCCTTTTAAACTTGAAATTCAGCATAGTATGGAAGAAATAAAATGAAATAATTCCATTTACTTAGTCACATGTATATTCTACTAATCTTATAATCACATGAAATATCAATAACCACTTTCATAATGATGTAATGCATAATTCTAGACTATCATAACCACATAGCCTAGGCCTCGTGCCAAGACTAAAAATAAGATTTTGTGAATGCCTCGTACCAAGACACTAGTTTGTCTCATGAGACCTACCGATGCGTCAAGGAGCTACAGTGGGCTCCACCCTTCACTTACTAAGTCCAATGCATTCCTCATATGAAAAGGTTTAAACATAACATAAACATTCGTATTAAAACTAGCATATGAAATGTCAATATATTTCCCATAAACCATGAATGGTATAAAAATAACATATCCATAGTCAAACACATCACAAAACCTTCAATAAAATATTGAATATTTTTATCATGATAAATAAACGTCAAAAAAAGTTTAAAATCCATTAAAGGATTTTGACATAGATGAAAATGATTTGTAAAACTCTTTGAGAGAAATACCCCTTTTTCATGAAAACATTTAAAATTCACACAATTTATAAAAGAAGTCATTTAAAGAAATTTTTTAATCAAAGTGTCTCATACCACTTTGAAACTTTTTAAAGGAATTAACATTTTAAAAACATTCATGTTCAAATAAATAAATCCTTAAAAACAAATTTGAAGACATGGATATTAATGAGAAATATTTGGAAGAATAAACATTTAAAACATTTTAAAATAAGTTTTAGTAAAAAAATTACCTTAAAATAATACCTTTGAAAAATCATTCATAAAACATGGATATAGATAATAAATATGTCCCAGTAGATACTTACGTAAAAACAACCTCGGATAATAAAGAGATTGTTAAATTAACCCTTACCAATTTGGTAAATTACGAAACATACAACCCATGAAAGATGTATCATAAAATGAATATGTAAATACACATAAATTAAAGTGTATTACACAAACAATACAATTATGGGCAGTACATACACCACACAAAAGGTAATAGTGGCAATATGGCCTGAATCTCACGGGAATAAGGAGTGAGATGAAAAACCCCTTACCTTGCACTTTCCTTTAGTTGAGGGTACGTTTAACCTCCGGTATGAATACTATAGTATGTTATTAAATTATAACATAACCATATTAATATTTATTATATCATACATTATTCATTTATGACTTTATACTACCCATTTGATAATAATTTCCATGTTATATTAATATTTCAGGTAATAACCGCTTTCTTTATCGTACATGTTTTAACTTGTTACTCTTGATTGTATCACTTAGATCATGATTTAAATACTTCCAGAATATAAAAAATGATTTATATATAATATATATTTAGAATATAAATATGTTTAATAGACGTATATATGAAATGGAAAACACCGTTTATGGAGACGGTAGTCCGTACGTACTCATAACGGCTGTTTCCGTTTTCATATAGTATTGAATGGAAGTAAGTGAATTAGATATATGTAAGTACATAAATACTTATATATATAAATATATATATCTCCAGTAGGATTATTATGTCATATATTACATACTTATTAGTAATATATATATTTTTATAATCGTCGATGAATGGTGAACTTGGAAATGAATCTCATCGCGTCATGGAGACGGTAATACGTACGTACACACGAGCAAAAATATCATTCTTTTGATATTATAATAATATATAATTGGATGTTATATCATATATACAGAATCATTATCATGTTATATTTATTATTTACATCAAATAAACATCATTATTATACCCATCCAAATAATAATGTATTGAATAACAATTACACCACGACGTGGAGATGGTAAGCCGTACGTACGCACGTATGGTGACATGTCATTCAAAGGGTGGATAGAATAATGAATTTGGTTGTACCATAAATATAATAACATAAAATAATATATAATATACTGGATTTATTATTTTATAATGGAAACAACAAAGAAAAAGGAAGTGGAAGAAGGAAGGAACTTGAAAGAGGGTGGTGAAATCATTACCTCTTCTTTGGGTTCTTCCTTTTGATTTGATCAAAAGGGCTCTTTAAGTTGACTTTATGATAAAACTAAGGCCTCTAGGTGGAAGGGAGGATATTTGATAGGGTATTTGGGCAGAGTTTGGCTGAACCAAAAGGCTTTGAAGGTATTAAGAATTGGTTAGAAGTGGTGTCCTTTTATAAGGGGAGGAGGGGCACTTTAGAAAAAACTTAAAGTATTAATTTATAATGAATTCATATTCGGTTTATAATGGATCAAAAGTATATTATTCAGAGTCTATAGTGGGGATGTGTCTAAATACTTTAAACCAATAGATTTTAGACTGGTTTGGGTCATTATATTAACCTTATCTTTTAGTTTTAACACTTAGTTAATTAGTTTGACATTTACCATGCCACTTTGTATTTTTATATTATATGGTTAATAAACGTACTATAAACTTCCAATCGACCCCCAAGTGGTCCATTAACGATACAACTATCATAATATAAGTCATTTTTCTGAACCTTAAATTTTTAGGAATAGAATATCAATTAATAATATAATATTGGTTTTAAAAACTCTTTTATGTCAATTTTGACACTATTGGGTATGTTGTTTTTGATAAATTCATAACAACATTATTAATTTGAAAAATATTCATATAACCAATACTAATATGTCATATTAACGTAGAAAATTATTTTAATTCATAAAAATTATCAAATTACAATTATTTGGGTATTTATAATATCAATTATCTTAATATTTCATTAATACGGTAATTACTGCATCATCACTGTTTCATAAATAAATTAACTTATTTAATGTCTAAAAATTATAAATAAAATACCATTATGTAGTAAATCTATTTATATTTCTAATAAAAATTTATAATAGAAATTATCTTATGTATAACCCTATATTAAAAATGTTTTCATTATTAAACTTTGATTTAAACTCTTTTAACTCTTCTTTGAATTAAATAATAATAAATGTCCTAATCTAATCCAAGTGGACCTAAATGATAATATTTTAGTCCTAAGGTTGTTTTTGGTTGAGATATACTTGTCCAATATAATTAGGACATGTGTTAGGTTAATATTAATATCATTTTTACCTTTAATTACCCTATTTACTTTTGACCATGGTTAATAAAAGTAAAAAGTTACTATTCACCAAAAATTACTTTTATCCTATTGAACCACATTTTACTCCTTGATATTAACCGTGTCTCTTGTATTTTCTAAATTCCACCCATAGAAGTGGTAAAATTAAGTTTTATGTGAATTTGCAAATTATCCTAGGAGGTGGGTAAATGAGAGTGAAAAGTTCAATAAAATTTTTATATATCTCATATTTTTACAAAATGACTACAATTAATTACATTGACCATATATAGGTATTATGTATATATTCTGACCTAAAATAAATTTAAATAAAATAAATAATTGTTTAATTAAAAAGTCAGTTTTAAACAATAACTCAGTGTTTTTCACAATTCATCAAAAATTGAATGTTTTCCGAAAAATATCAAAATTTCACCCTAGGATAATTTTAATACACTGAATTAAAAAAAAATATTTTACCAAATTCAAAACATATAAGTTACATTAATTAATTTAAAATTAATTACCGTTGTCAAAACCAAAAGGCGTATTTTTAAGAATAATAACTATCAAAAGATTATCATTTGCTTATGTCTAGTTTAAATGTGAAATTATGTCCAATGACCAACATTGGATTAAATGGTAAAAATATAATCTAATTATACTTTAAAATCACTCAAATTCATAATTTATCACTATTAATTATTTCGATTAAAAAAGTTGTTTTTAATTAAAATTTAGTAACTTTCACTATTCACCCAAATATGAAAGTTTGCACAAAAAATTTATTGAAAATAAATTCTTATGTTGAGATTATAAAGAAGAAGTTTATTTTGTCAAATTTAATATATAAAAGTTTCCAATATTGTATTTAAAAAGGGTTCACCATTAAAAGGCGCCAAAAGTGCATTTTTTGAAAAATAATTATTTTATCTGAAAAAATGAATTAGTTCTTAAATTATGTCTAAGAAACTCATAATATGGATTCTAAAATTATAAGGATTATATATAGTTAAAAATTCAGTTAATACTATTCATAACTGCTTTTGAACGGCTAGTTTGGTAAGTTATGGTGCACTTGAACTCAGTGTTGCGTGTAGTGCAAGTTATTGAATTACTTTGAAGAAATAATGTTCTATGCAATCTTGGGGTGTTAAATTATTCCCTGATTCAATAAATTGTGTCCTCGCAATTTGAAATTGTTCTTCAAAAATAAAAGGTTGAAAATAGAAAATACCATTGTGGGAAAACCCACATCGGAAATTGGGTTAAAAAAATTTAGTCTTAGTAAGAGGAAAAAGGGAATGAAAAAGTCACCACCAAATTATGATCTCGATTAGGAGACAATTTGTGGAAATTAGATACACATAATTGAAGGAAAAACGTAAATATTTATAGGGAGTTATTGAGATCATCAATCAAAAACAATTATAGAATTGTTGGCCTCAAGGCCACCAATCTATGATGATTTAAACTATCATCGGTTCAACAAAACGTAAGGTATTAGGATAACACATTTTTTGGTTTTAAGATGCCTTACCTAATGTTTAAGAATTTATTTCTTCATAGAATAAGATAAAAAAGTATACTTGTCAAGTAGAGTTCCATCCTTTAACTAATTTCTACCACAAACTCATCTTTCACTCTAAAAGATAATAGAACTTAAAAAAATATTCTATTTATCCTATTCGTATAGGGTTCCAAAAAAACTAATTTATAATTCATCTAACAGAACCTTTAAAAAAGCTACATTATTCAATCTAGGGTATCACGTGGGTTAGTGGTAGGTGATACACCCTTGTCGCCCTTCGGTTGCAGGTTCAAGTCTCGTGGCCTTGCCAGACACGATGGGTTGTCGCCCGACCTCCGAGTTGTCCTTTTTATAATAATCCAAAAATAATCTTTAGAAATGATTTAACCTTAACAATTGTATCAAATGTAAAATATAGTCCATTCCAACCTTTAGACTTATCCAAATTACTTCTGTCCAAACTCACAGTCCAAAATTTTTAAGGAAGGTAAATATAATGAAGATCTTTTTTTTCCACGTAATAACATGTGAATACCTTCATCATGTATTCTTATAAAATATGGTAACACCATAAATTATCATAAAACATTATTTATTACATTCATTCTCCCTTATTCATTATAGAATACTAGATATATTCCTTATATCCAAAAACTTTGAATATTCCCACAATGATGAAATAAACAAACCATTAATCTGTGCCAAGGTAGTCAAGAATATCCAATATAATTTATCCAAATCAACCATATCTTATTCCAAAATTACTACCTTAGTATCAAGACCATATTAAGAATTACCTTTCCTTCAACCATGTATATTCAAAAAAAATTTAACTTGTTGTTGAGTCACTTTTGATAGTACCATATAATCTCAAATCCTCAATGAAATAGTACTGTAGTACAATCCTTATTTATCACCATAATTTATATAACCATTAAATCGTTGATACAACACTCAAATGAAATAATTATTTAATAACAACATAAGAACAATAGTCATTACTCTTCATCTGTGGTAGTATCATAACTTTATAATTACCCAATAGCATCATTTAGGGCATACTCTGATGATTTGAACATTGATTCACATAGTGTCCCCTCTCCTTGCAGATGTAGCATTGTACATTTGGAACCTTTTTCTTACCCTTGCAATCACGAATGTGGTTTCCTTTTTCTCCACACTTATAACACACTGTTGATGCTCCTTTCGTCACAGAATCTAAAGACCAGAAAAGGGAATATCTGAGCTCAAAGTGATTCAGCCTTTGAAGAAAACATCAAAAATCAACAAAGGAAGGAAGAAAGGATCAACAGCAACCTCACCGCGCAAGTTATCTAACTGGCGCGCAAGTGTACTTGCGCGGCCACCTTGGTCGCGCAGGTGACTTGCGCGACCTAATTGGTAACCGCCCGGGGTCTTATTTTTCCTATAAATAGACCCTGTGGGCCCCCCCATTCGAGAGGATCTTTTTCCAGAAACTCTGATTGAAGCTCCCGACGCCCATGTCTCTTCCCCAAGCTTCCGGAAAACTTCTAAGATAATTTCTTACCTAGAACGGAAGATCTAAAGAGAAGAAGGAAGGCCTAAGTGTTGAAACTTATCAAACACTTACGCGCCGACTTATTTCCTTCAATATAACTTGCGCGTCCCTTTTCTGGAAGAACCTCGAGAACATTCTAAAGGGTTTAAAAAAGAGTCGCTCAAGTATTTCATTGCTGGTTGAAAATCGCGCAAGTACACTATGTATCGCGCAGGTATACCTGCGCGACCAACACTTGCGCGCCCACGGAATACTTGCGCGCCTTGCAAGACTTGCGCGCCCCTATCTTTTTGGGTGCCCATCTTGCCCATTTTTACCCCTCTTAAGCCATTTCACCTTTCCTTTTCAAGATTCAGTCTTCAAGACACTCTTCAAAGCCATTTATGGCATGATTTCTTGATTTCAATTTCTTATCTGAAAGGAATTCTGTGGAATCTCTCTCAAAGTCTAGTGATTTAAATATCCTTATGTCACTAAAATACAGAGAGTTCATTCATTTAACCTCATCCTTTAAGATGAGAGAATCCTAACCTGGGTCTCCTTTTCAGGAATAATCCCCAGTGATAAAACCTTTAATCTGGGCATATTCCTCAGGAGTAAGCCCCAAATTCTTAAAGTTCCCAACATCAAATATGGGCATCCTCCTCAGGAATAAGCCCCAAACCTTAAATCCCTAACCTGGGTCTCCTTTTTAGGAATAAGACTCAGTCATAATCTTGGGCTTCCTTTTAAATAATAAGCCCCAAGTCTCCTAACCTGAGTCTCCTTTTTCAGGAATAAGACTCAGTCATAATTTTGGGCTTCCTTTTCAGGAGTAAACCCCAAGTCCCTTAACCTTGGGTCTCCTTTTTAGGAATAATCCCCAAGTTCCCTTAAAATTCTCCTAACCAGTCATAATTTACCTTTGATTTGGGTTTCCTTTTTAGGAGTAAAACCCCATCATAAGTCCCCTCCTAACTTGGGAATCCTTCTTAAGAGTAAGCCCCAAGATTAGAGTATTCAAATCTCCATGAAGCACATATAACTTTATGGACCCTGTTCATGGATTTTCTCCCTAAAATTAAATCCTAAACCTTCATCTATTTGGGCAGTCATCCATACATAAGCCCCAAAAAAATTCTTATGATTGCATCTTTCATGGAACAATTGTATAAATTTTACCAATACCTCTTGTTTCTCACACCGAGCATGACTCACGTGAGCTTAGAGTGTAAAAGTAATTATGACATTCATCTTTGAGCCATCAATCATAAACATCATACTCCATTTCTCGAACTACGTGGGTTCTGATTCCTTTTTTCCAAAACAAAGGATACGTAGGTAGCCCATTTATGGGTTCGATCCCAACTTTGAAATAATCCCTGTCCTTCTGAATGACGATAAACTTCAAGTTCCCCACTGAGTGGCTTTAAAACCAGCCTGGTCATCATAATGACCAAGAGACTTTTATATAAATGTTTTGAAGGATACCATTGACCAAGAATCTCTAAACAGATATAGATGATTCTCTATTGATGAAGAACCTCGAATACATATAAAAGATTCTCTAAATTTCTTGCATATTTAATCATTGATTGTTAAAACTAAAGGAAAGCACATTTTATACTTGGTAATGTAATAAGGATTCACGAACATAACTTAAATCTATAAAGAGAGTCCCGGAGTAGACAATAATTCCCCTAAAAAAGGTGTGATGAGTCCGACCTCCCATCCTCTCGACCAATGAAAATTCCTAAGCCTCATTAGTCCACAAGCTAATGAGCGCCTGCCTTTGGAAAGTAGGTCCAAACGGATGTGGAATCATTGGATGTTTCCGGTTCTATGAACAAACCCATTAGAAACCGATCAGAACGTTTGAATCTCCCGTCCAGGAGGTCATCCCCAGATTCCGTACGAAACACACACTACCATTCCCTTCAATCATTTTCCATGATGATTCTTTCCGTAGTTATCACATATGGGAAAATCCTTCTTTACCTTCTTCCCTTTATCTATATTTCTTTCTACTATCCTTTTCTTCTCTGGATTCTCTTCAAATCCATAGGACTCTGAGAACTCTTTACTTATCTTATCAACACATGACACTATTTATTCATATGATGATAATACATAGGAGACTATTTCCCTTCTAAATATTGGCTTAATACCGTGAAATATATGATACTTCTTACTCTTTGGATCATACGTATTGCTGGATTTCTCATTCCTTCTACTGGACACCATTTATAAACAATGGCATACACTAGATTTTTTTATGAATAGAAATACCTAATTGAAAGCTTTTAAAACACTTAACATACATTAAACAGTTTATGGATATAATCCGTAATCATAAAAATGTTTTCTTTGAGGAAGTATATACTCATAAACCCTTCATAATGGTTTGTAAATAAAATGAGAATTATCCTAAGCATATCCCCTGGGAGTGTCATAACCAAGAGTGCAGTAAGACCCATCGTCATGCACTAGTTCCCGTTCGAGTCTAGATCAAAGCGGTGTTTTCGGGTTTTACCCCTAGGTACATCTGTGCTAGAGCCGCCTCTACCTGCTCGTATCCAGACATGGATGTATTGCTCGGAAAACTCACAAAATCTCTACAATACCAAAATTCTCGGAAGTTATTCTTTAATAATCCTCAAAGTCTATATTAGGGTAATGTGCTCTAATTAGAGTTTATATAAATATAGTTTCCAAGTTTATTGCTAAACTTCCTTTGATACCAACTGTAACGCCCCGACCCCAGTTACCCAGAGTCAGTACATTATTTTAATAAATTGGAATGATTACAAGGAATCATGTCCCGAAGGACCAATCGGTTTAGCAGTCTTGGAAAATAGATTACATACATGAATGTTACATTACACTTATAACATACAAAACAACATAAATAATCCTTTATTAATGCCATTATTCCCTTGGATTAACCCTGCATATCAATCACAATACACTTCTTGGAATCCAAGGAAAATAAAACATAGAAAGGGGTGAGCTTAGATGCCAATTAAGGATAACAATATAGTGTAAATTTTCTTAAATAAGCATAAACATTTAAGGCAATGCATAACAAAAAAAAAGCCTTTTAAACTTGAAATTCAGCATAATATGGAAGAAATAAAATGAAATAATTCCATTTACTTATTCACATGTATATTCTACTAATCGAATAATCAAATGAAATATCAATAACCACTTTCATAATGATGGAATGCATAATTCCAGACAATCATAAAAACATAATCAAGGCCTCGTGCCAAGACTAAAAATAATATTTTGTCAAGGCCTTGTGCCAAGACACTAGTTTGTCTCATGAGACCTACCGATTCATCGAGGAGCTATAGCGGGCTCCACCCATCACTTACTAAGTCCAATGCATTCCTTATATGAAAAGGTTTAAGCATAACATAAACATTTGTATTAAAACTAGCATACGAAATGTCAATATATTACCCATAAACCATGAATAGTATAAAAATAACACATCCACAGTCACACACATTAAAAAACCTTAAATACAATATATAAGATTTGTATCATGATAAATAAACTTCAAAACAAGTTTAAAACCCATTAAAGGATTTTGGCATAGATGAAAATGATTTGTAAAACTCTTTGAGAGAAATACACCTTTTTCATGAAAACATTTAAAAGTTACATAATTTAGAAAAGAAGTCATTTAAATAGATTTTTGAATCAAAGTGTCCCATACCACTTTGAAACTATTGAAATGAATTAACATTTTAAAAACATTCATGTCCATATAAATAAATCCTTAAAAACCATTTTGAAGACATGGACATTAATGAGAAAGATTTAGAAGAATAAATATTTAAAACATTTGAAATGATGTTTTAGTAAAAAAAATTCCCTTAAAATAATCCATTTGAGAACTCTTTTATAAAACATGGTCATGGATAATAAATATGCCCCAATAGATACTTATGTAAAAACAACCTCAGATAATAAAGAGATTGTGAAATTAACCCTTACCAATTTGGTAACTTACGAAACATACAACCCATGAAAGAGGTATCATAAAATGAATATGTAACTACATATAAATTAAAGTGTATTACACAAAGAATACAATTATTGGAAGTAAATACACCACAAAAAAGGTAATAGTGGCAATATGGCATGAATCTCATGGGAATAAGGAGTGAGATGAAAAACCCCTTACCTTGCACTTTCCTTTAGTTGAGGGTTCGTTTAACCTCATGTATGAAGACTATAGTATGTTATTATATTATAACAGAACCATATTAATATTTATTATATCATACATTATTAATTTATGACTTTATACTACCCATTTAATAATAATTTCCATGTTATATTAATATTTCAGTTAATAATCGCTTTCTTTATCGTACGTGTTTTAACTTGTTACTCTTGATTGTATCACTTAGATCATGATTTAAATACTTCCAGAATATAAAAAATAATTTATATATCATATATATTTAGAATATAAATATGTTTAATAGGCGTATATATGAAATAAAAAACACCGTTTATGGAGACGGTAGTCCGTATGTATGCATAAACGCTGTTTCCGTTTTCATATAGTATTGAACGGAAGTAAGTGAATAAGATATATGTAAGTACATAAATACTTATATATATATATATATATCAAGTAGGATTATTATTTCATATATTATGTACTTATTAGTAATATATATATTTTTATAATCGTCGATGAATGGTGAACTTGGAAATGAATCTCATCGCGCCGTGGAGACGGTAATCCGTACGTACACACGAGCGAAAATATCATTCTTTTGATATTATAATAATATATAATTGGGTGTTATATTATATATACAGAATAATTATCATGTTACATTTATTATTTACATCAAATACACATCATTATTATACCCATCAAAATAATAATGTATTGAATAACAATTACACCAGGACGTGGAGACGGTAAGCCGTACATACGCACGTATGGTGACATGTCATTCAAAGGGTGGATAGAATAATAAATTTGGTTGTACCATAATTATAATAACATAAAAATATATATAATATACTGGATTTATTATTTGATAATGTAAACAACAAATAAAAAGGAAGTGGAACAAGAATGGAACTTGAAAGAGGTTGGTGAAATCATTACCTCTTCTTTGGGTTCTTTCTTTTGATTTGATCAAAAGGGATCTTTAGGTTGGATTTATGATCAAAGTAAGGCCTCAAGGTTTAAGGGAGGTTATTTGAGAGGGTATTTGGGCAGAGTTTTGCCGAACCAAAAGGCTTTAAATGTATGAATAATTGGTTAGAAGTGGTGTCCTTTTATAAGGGGGAGGAGGGGCTCTTTAGAAAAAACATAAATTATTAATTTATAATAAATTCATATTAGGTTTATAATGTCTCCAAAGTGGATTATTAAAAGTCTAAGATGGGTGTGGGTATAAATCATTTCAACCAATATATTTTATATAGGTTTGGGTCATTATATTAACCTTATTTATTAGTTTTAACTCATAGTTAATTAGTTTGACATTTACCATGTCACTTTGTATTTTTATATTATATGGTTATTAAACTTACTATAAACTTCCAATGGACCCCCAAGTGGTCCATTAATGATACAAATATAATAATATAAGTCCTTTGGACGAACCTTAGATTTTTAGGAATAGAATATCAATTAATAATATAATATTTTTTTTAAAGACTATTTTATGTTAATTTTGACACTATTGTGTATTTTGTTTTTGATAAATTCATAACAGCATTATTACTTTGAAAAAAATTCATATAAACAATCCTAATATTTCATATTAACCTATAAAATTATTTTAATTCATAAAAAGTCTCAAATGATATTTATTTGGGTATTTATAATATCAATTATCTTAATCTTTCATCAATACGGTAATTACTGCATCATCATTTTGTCATAACTAAATTAACTTATTCAATGTTTAAAAATTATAAATAAAATACAATTATGTAGGAAATATTTTTATATTTCTAATGAATATTTATAATCAAATTTATCTTTTGTATGACCCTATATTAGAAATGTTTTAGTTATTAAACATTGATTTTAACTCTTCTTTGAATTAAATAATAATAAATGTCCTAATCTAATTCAAGTGGACCTAAATGATGATATTTTATTCCTAAGGTTGTTTTTGGTCGAAATACACTTGTAAAATAGAATTAGGACATGTGTTCGGGTAATATTAATATCATTTGTACCCTTAATAACCCTATTTACTTTTAACCGTGGTAAATAAAAGTAAAAAGTTACTATTCACCAAAAATTAATTTTATCTTATTAAACCACATTTTACTCCTTGCAATTAATCGTGTCTCTCTGATTTTCTAAATTCCGCTCAATGAAGTGGTAAAATTAAGGTTTATGTGAATTTGCAAATTATCCTAGGAGGTGGGTAAATGAGAGTGAAAAGTTCAATAAAATTTTTATATATCTCATATTATTACAAAATGAATACAATTAATTAAATTGAGAATATATAAGTATTATTTATATATTCTGACCTAAAATAAATTTAAATAAAATAAATAATTATTTAATTAAAAAGTTGGTTTTAAACAATAACTGAGTGTTTTTCACAATTCATCAAAAATTGAAAGTTTTCAGAAAAATAACAAAAATTCACCCTAGGATAATTTTGATATCATGAATTAAAAAAATAAGTCTATTTTACCAAATTAAAAACATATAAGTTGCATTTATTAATTTAAAAATGATTCCCGTTGTCAAAACTAAAAGGCGTATTTTTAAGAATAATAACTATCAAAAGATTGTCACTTGCTTATGTCTAGTTTAAATGTGAAATTCTGTCCAATGACCAACATTGTATTAAATGTTGAAAATATAATCTAATTATACTTTAAAATCACTCAAATTCATAATTTATCACTATTAATTATTTCGATTAAAAAAGTCATTTTTAATTACAATTTAGTAATTTTCACTATTCACCCAAATATGAAAGATATCAGAGAAGCACAATTTTTTTTTGAAAATAAATTATTATGTCCCGATTATAAAGAAGAATTTTATGTTGTAAAATTGAATATATAAAAGTTTCAAATATTGGATTTAAAAAGGGTTCACCATTAAAAGGCTGTAAAAGTGCATTTTTTGAAAAATACTTCTTTTATCTGAAAAAATGAATTAGTTCTTACATTATGTCTAATAAACTCATAATATGGATTCTAAAATTATAAGGATTATATATAGGTCAAAATTCAGTTAATAATATTCATAACCGCTTTTGAACGACTAGTTTGGTAAGTTATGGTGCGCTTGAACTCAGTGTTGCGTGTAGTGCAAGTTATTGAATTACTTTGAAGAAATAATGTTCTATGCAATCTTGGAGTGTTACATCAAACCTAGATTGTATATTCTAAGTGGAAAGTAAAATATAAATTTAAAGGATTGAATTAGTTAAATTTCTTTCTTTAACTATTTCTCTTGATAAAATATTTTAATATTCTCACCCTTATTTTATATAAAATAGGCTAACTTGTTTCTATCTTAGTGGCGTGTGTGATATTTTTTTGGGAAACTCTTATAGATCGATATACTCACCCCCTGTTTGGGAACCTTGGTGTGTTTGTAGATATATTCTATTGAGATATAATGAAGGGAAATGTTTCATACTCTCTTGTGGTGATCCTTGGCATTATTTTTTGGTTACTGATGATGGAGTTGGAGAATGTCTGCATCTTGTATTGGGATGGTTCCACTTTGGTTCCAATGTCTTTAAATTTTGATTCTTGACCTTTTACGTTTATTTTTATTCCACTATTACTATGATATTATTCTTTATTAGTATTTAATTGAGTTATGTGATTGTTCATTCATGTATCCTGTATTTTGGTTTCATTGTATTCTTTCTATTTACAAGGTCGTGTGTTCTTTAAGGAAAATCCTCCCCAAAGGTTTACTAATCCCTTGAAATTTATTTCCATCCATTGGTGCCCATGGGATGTCACCTTAGGTTAGTAGAACCTCTACCTCTTCCCAAGCCGATGGGTGATGTTCGAGATGTCAAAATTATACTTTTTAGTTTTTATTTATTTAATTATTTTTGATTAAATTGTATTATTTTTAATTTCTTAATAAAATGTTTTATTTTATATAAATTAACATTTTAACTATTTTTTATTGAGTTAAATTTTTTAAATGTAATTTATACTGATACCATTTTTTAGAAAATAAAACATTTATTTAGTATTAATTATTAATTATAATTTTAAAATTATACTAATGTTTTTTTATTTTTATATGAGAACTGTAATAAATTAATATAATAATAAAATTTACTTCCTATAGTTTATAATGATTCTATAATGTAATTACTATAATCTTAATTTTCTAATAACTAGTAATATTATTTTCAAATTTATAAATATGTTTTATTGTTAATATATTATGAATCTAACTAAAGTAAAATAATAATAATTATCTAATTAAATTAAAATTATTGAAAAATTTAATATACAAATAAAAAAAGTTAAAATTAAACTTGAAAATAAAATTTTAGAATATTACCTTTAGGTTGTAGGGAAAATATCCAACTTCAAGTATCTAGTGACATATTAGTAGAGAAAAAGTTTTGAAGAGCTTTAGGAGACTTTTTTTTTGTGATAAATAATGATAGAATCTGAGAGAATTGTGTCTGGGGAAGGGATAAATTCATAGTTTAATATTAAATTTTTTTTATGGACATTTGATATAGAAAATGATCTTTCAAAAAATCAATCATTGAATTATTTGTGACATAAATTTGTTATATAAGAGGTTATTAGTGAAGAGTATTTGAAATAGACAACGAATCCTTCACAAATAACATCCACTATATTGACCTTTTCCTAATTTTATTAAAAGTATATGTGACGGACTAAATCAATTAAAAATAATTTTATATTGTATAAAATGGTTTATTTAATGGTTATTTGTGAAAAAATATTTAGTTCATCATAAATAAAAACTATTTGTGATAGAATATGTAATTTTATCACAAATAGTACACCGTGGGATTATTTGTGAAAAAATATTTATTACATTATAAATAACCAGTATTGGTGATGATGTATATAATTAAATTACAAATAGTTCCAATCTAGAAGAACAATTCATGATAGAATTAAATATTCCATCGCAAACATTTATTCTAAAGAGATAACTTCCCACCAAATGTCTTTTCGATAGATTTCATTTCCATTATAAATGATCATGGAAAATAATATTATTTGTGATTGATAAATTTTTATGCCACAAAATAGTGTTTCCAATATACATTTTTCAATATATTCATAGTTTTTCACAAATGACCCATCATAAAAAGTCATTTTTTTGTAGTGAACCTTAGATCACATGTCACATTTTTCAGGGTTTTATGGGGAAATAAGGAAACAACATGAATGTGTAGTCTTGGATTCTTAGTAAAGATTAAGATAAAATGAAATATAAACATGGAATGAGTATGATATACATAATATTAAAAGGAATAAATATGAAAATAAATTCTATATAATTGAATAAAAAAGAATACCTTATCCATAAAAATGGAAAAATATAAACACAATGATAATAATAATTGATCTCATAATGATGGGTTTCATTCCATCAAGTATTTATGATAAGAAACCATAAATAAAGGGTAATGATTTTCCCATTACCCTATGCTAGTTTGTTTCAGGAGACCTTCTAATGCATTTAAGGGCTATATAATTCTAATCCTCATCCTTCACTTAATAACTCTAACCCATTAATTATATGAAAATAATAGATAGATAATACTATACATAATGTTCCTTAAGGAACATATTACATTAATATGGGTATATATTATTATATTTATTAAAATAATATATATATAGATTTGTGATATTTACCCTATCAAATAAATGGTTTATATTTATAGGTAAACAAACTTCAAAATAAATTCCGAATTATAGTATATTCACAATATATAGAGTGAAGGGTAAACTTTTAAGTAAGTATTAGAAAAACTATATAAATGTTGGAAAATATTTAGAATACATTCATGTAATAAAGAACATGGACATTAAAAAATATAAAGTTAAGAGAGAGAGATAGATAGTGATAAAGAAAACAATCACAAGAAAAAAGGCAGAGAGACCCATTATAATCAATGTAAGGTATGAAATATGAATCGGTAAGAGTGGTAGAAAGACATATATAACAAAAATATAAATGTAAAATCTAAATTAATTCAAATTAAGATATTGGAGTTTAGTATTATAAGAGAATATAATCAATATAGAAACATTAGATAAAAAATGAGAACATGAAAAAAAACCCTTTACCTAGAGTCTTGACTCACTTTAAATACACCTCTACCCTCATGAATAGTCAAGTTAAATTTATTAATAAATTAATTGAAAACATTATATTATTTATTCTTCATCTTATAATGTATTTATTATCATGTTTTATTAATTTATTATTTCTAAATTGCAGGCATTTATTATTTTATGGTTATTCTATTCATGATTGAATATCCACTTCACTGTAATTATAATGGCTTATGGTCACTATCTAAAGTTTCCAAAAGATTCATAAGTGTAATGGTATAGTTTTTATTTTATTCCAAAAGTAAGGGAGTTCAGTAATTTAGTTGAAAAATATAATTCATCTAATATTCCTCGATAATATTTTTTTATATGATAAAACCAATCATTATGAATTTTCTTCAATAGAATTAATATTAATCCTATTTTTTATTCAAAAATATGAAAAATAATAAAATTTTATTAGTAATATTATATATATACATTAAAATTAATTTCAATATCATACATGATATTAACAAGTGAAACTAAATTTCATCGTTCACAAAGCAGGTATAAAACTACCATGTGTGAAAGATGTTGGTTTGTTTAAAAACATATAAAAATGTATAAATATTTGAGTTTCATTAAAATATTAATACATAATTTACTAATATTTTAATTTTACAATAAAGATGAATTAAATTTTGGAAGGAGTAAGAAGAGAATAGAAAAGAGAATACATGTGTCTTGAAACCCTTTATGCACTCCTTGAGTCGCTTCTTTGGATTACATCTAAATTCATCAAAAGAGGGTCTTTTAGTTACACCCAATACTTAGTGTTGTGTCTAGGAGAGTTTAGAGAGTTATTTGGGTATATTTTTTTCATAGGAATATGTTGTGAGAGTGTGAAAAAATTGGTGGAAAAGGGGTGTTTATATAGGCAAGGGGGAGGAGTATATTTGTTTAAAATATTGATTACTTTTTTATTTTAGATCAAGATTTAGAATATTATTGATTAAATTGACTATTAATGTTGTTTTATTAAGAATTAAATAATTTATTAATATTTAAATACACCCAAAACTGGCTGGAATATTTTAAATATTTTATTTAATTGAAATGATCAAATATTGTTTTTTATCAAAATAAAATACAATTTAGGCTCTATAAATTGATTTATTGGTTTAGATATTAAGTTTATTATTTTAAAATATATTATATATCCCATTAAATAAATTTTGTGCCTAGATTAATGTTTTATAAAATATTGAATTATTTTTAGATTATAATTATGTTATAAAACTCAATGTATACACAAAAAAATATTTTTCAATAATCAGCAAAAAATAATTTTTTTTAAAAAATATTTTTTTACACTAATACACTTTTGTATTTATAATTATTAAAATGATATACATTTTATGAAAATAATTTTCTATATATAAGAAATTTAATTATTAAATACAAATTTAAAGGGCATTTTAAAATCATGTATTTCATGCCAAAACATTAAGAAAATCCATTTTAATAAGTATATATTATTTAAAGAAATAAAATTTACCTCTAAATTAATTGATTTAAGATCATAAATAATATTCAATAATTATATTTTTACTATATAATATTATATATTTTACTTAACACTTGTATATTTTAAAAAACTATCACATTACTATTATAATGGTATTGATATTGTTCCAATGGTCATATTATCCATTATAAATAATATCACAACCCGAACCATCAGTGCATGACCCTCGACTACCTATATCCCACCTCTAATAGGCCAAGGGATTCCTACCAGCATGGAGTAGGCATATATAACAAACATGAGGCATTACCCTAATGTACCTATACACATACACACATCTCCAAGCCCATAAAATGTTGAAATATAAAAAAATTGAATTCAATGCATGCATACATCGATAACCACACAACCGGATTATGAAAATAAAGTATTTAAAGTGAGAAAAGATCCAAATAAAATCCCAACAAAAAACTGTAAAGATTCCAACCTGCTCCAAGTGTGAGGACTATGATCAAATGATTTCTTTCAGAAAACACATTGGTATTTCAAGCTCAATATATGCTCCACCCACTCCCTGTCCTCCCATGACACTATAAAATGGGCCATCATCTGCATAAGACATGATAAATGAGGGAAGATCAAATATAAGGGTGAGTAAAACGATACCCAGAAAGACACCTTGAAAACACTAAACATGAATCATTAAGTATAGCTAACTCAATAAAAGATAATACAATCAATGTATGACATAAACCAACCATATATAATCAGGAAGGACACTGTGTCACTAAGAGGTCACAACCAAGTACCCTTTATAGGATTCTACTCAAAGCCATGCTCGTTCTAGTATAATCCACTCAATGATCCATGCTATAATTGAAGACACGCATTGAAGAGGTCAAGAACAGTGGGCCCCACCCAAGAAATCTCTCTGGTGTTAGAAGACCCTAAAACCCAGATAGGAGGTCACACCCATAATCACTATGGGACACCACAAACCCAATATAAATCATCCATCTATGTAGGGTATCATTAAAGAATGATACCATGAACCCTATCGACATGACCAGCTAGATGGAGGATCAATACCTTGCTCAAGGAGGTCATGCCAATTCCACAAACTCGACATAGGGTATAAAGATGATAGATGATCACACTCCAATATCATAGAGGGGCACAAAAATATATATTAAAGACTCATCCTCTAGAGTGGATCATAATCCTAAAATGTAGACATAATACCACACTATACCCTCAAGTAAAAACACCAAGGGTAAAACTAATCATCCAACACTAGTCTGAACTGAAGAGATGAAGACCTCCAAGTAGTATCTAAGAGAGTACACAGAGTGTAAGTAGAGTACATGGTGTTCCTTTCTCATCTTAGATCTTCATATGTTGTAAAACCTCACATGACATGTAAACCACGTCATACATGGAATGCGATTGAAACACACAACATGTAGAGGTTTCCCAACACCCTACCCATGTATTCTGGCCATGCCCATGTATAGTTGGTAATTACATGTACACAATTCCACATCCGTGTTTGAGTATATGAATTCCAATGGCCATGTACTTCTATCCATGTCTGTGTACCCTCTGAGGTACATGTCGAGCCTCTGGGGGGGGGGGGGGGGGTCACACGGTGTGTGATCATGTCACATGACATGCGATATTTAACTTTAATTGGAACCCTAGTGTCATGACCAGGGTGTCCTACATAATGTGTAACATTGGATTACATGCCATGTAACCTGGGATTTTCAAGATCCCGTGGGGTCTTCCTACGTGTCATCTTGCACATCACCAGAGCTACCACCCTCACCGAAACCCATAGATCAATAGGTGACTAAGTCTTTATATCATCACTATTTGGAATCCAGGCTCAAATATGCTAAAAAAATGATTCATCAAGCCAATATGTCACCACACACAAAAAACCAGAAAGAACAATAAATGAAAATTCATCTTATCTACCTCTTATCTTCCACCATTATTATAGAATCTTGAATGCCCCATTGATCACAAACTAGACACACTGTATTGATCTAGTGCATTAAAGAAATGTTTTTTAATGATTTAATACTGAGTATTCATTGAACCATGATCCAAAAGAAATACCCACAATGAATATGAAAAGAAACAGGGGAGAAAAAAACTCCATAAAATGAGAGGAATGAACCTTAGAATTTATTCGTTTGTCCTTGATTTGTTGTCATAGAAGGAGATGAATGCAAATGAATAAATCCCAACAAACAAATATAATTCCAGAAATTAAATATAATAATAATGAGAGTGTCAATTGTTTTTCATAGAATTGATTTGCATTCATATAGGATTAATAAATGGGATTGAAAACACAAAATTGAAAATCCTACTTGGAGTTTGGATCGATCATTGACAAAAAATGGTTCCGTGTTTCCATCGTTGGTGAGATCCACAAATATTTTGGCATAATGATCCATAATCTGGTCCTGATCCATCATTATTCTCCAACAATTATCTCCAAAGGTCATCTAGATATCTTAGGTTAGAGTGGAAAACCATGATGAAATTCTCATAGCCACATATTTAAAGGAGATCTGGTCATCACATCGAAAACAAATAAAACAAATTATTTATTTTATTCATTTGTGCCCACAAAAAACTTTTTATCAAACGCCTCATTCTAAAAAATATTATTTTTCACCTAGGGTAAATCCTACATTCTGAACTTAACAGTGCCCTCAGGTATCCAATCCAGGCCCACATTTAAGAGTTATTAAACTTTTTCAAGAAAACCGCTTGCATGTGTTATTTAATATATCTAATATATTTCAAATAATTATTCAAGGCACACCAAGCCTTAGAATCACACACCTTATTAGTATATGTCTTTGAAAATAATCCTTATAACATGAAAAAATAATACATATAAAATCTGAACCATTACATTCTCCCCACCTTGGGGATTTTTATTCCAAAAAAACATACTAAAAAAGATAAGGGTACTGGGATCACATATGGGACCCTGCTCTCAGGTTATCTCTTGAATATTCCCATACTACAACTGAAAATTCCATAGGGAATGGATTTAACAAAAAATATCCTCTCCTACCAATCCTTAATCTTTATTGGGTACTCAACAAAGGAATATCTCTCCTTGATTTCTAACTCATCCTAGTTAATAACAAGCAACCGATCATGCATGTATCTATTTAGTTATGACATATGGGAAATGTTGTGTACATGGTCTAACTGTGGTGGTAGATCTAAGTAGTATGCCACACAACTAACTATATGTAGTATCTAGAATGATCCAAATAATCTTGGAGATAAATTTCAACCTAATCGAAATCTCCACAATCCACATCAAGGTGAGACCCTCAAGAACACATGGTCTCCCTCCTAGAACTCCATAGGTCTCTTTCGTTAGTCCTCATAAGACTTATGACAGCTCTGTACTGTCCTATTACACTCCTAGATGATCTAAAACTTCTTTTTAGTAGCTTGTACCAACTCTGGTCCCATGAATGCTGACTCTCCTAGATTAGTCCAATAAAATGGTGACCTACATGTTCACCCATAAAAAGCCTAAAATGGTTCCATACCAATTTTAAAATGACATATGTTTTTGTATTAAAACTCCCCTTAGGATATATGATCCCCCAACTACATCCAATGTCCAACATGTAAGACCAAAACATGTCCTTCAAGACTTGAATAGTTTTCTCTGTCTGGACATCAGTCTTGGGGTGAAACACTGTAATCAAGTGCAATTTAGTCCCAAATTCCTCCTACAATCCTCTCAAAAATAATGAAGTGAAGTGATTATTATGGTCTAAAATTACTTTTTAGGAAACTCCATGGATTCATACTATCTTCTACACATAGAAGAATCCCAAGTTCTCTACTAAAATATTCTCTCAAATGGATAGGAAGTGGGCTGACTTGGTGAGTTAGTCTATAATCACCCAGATAGAATCATGTCCCCTGAATGTATGTGGTAACCCCATTATTAAGTCTATGAATATACCATCCAATTTCCACTCTTATCCTCATGGGTTTGAGCTAATCATGTTGGAACTTGGTGCTCAGCCATCACCTACTGAAAATTGATTCATCAAAAGACAAAATATACATCTCCCTTCTTCATTCCTAACCACCAAAACTAATGTTAGAGGTCCTAGTAAATATGTTTCACACCTATATGTACCTGCAAATGGGATGAATGAAACTACCCCATCACGTCCTCCTATATTTTCAAAGGTATCCTCTTATGTCCTCTAAAAAGGAAAGCATACTCCCCACATTCATAATATCCATTAGGAGCATATCTAGTAGATATATGAGTACGTAAGGTCTCAAAATTGGTATCTTGACACCGAGTATCCCTAGAATGCTATAAAAATAATGTAGTAACAAACATTGACTGAAGAAATTAAGCACTATCCTTTTCCACAAAGGAAAACTATAATGAGGCTAACTACTTCGAGACCTTGGACAATAGCTGAGAACAAGATCTCCTACCGAGAGCATCTTCCACCATGATCCCATTTCTAGATGTATATACAATATCAAAGTTATAGTACTGGAGGAAATCAACCCACCTCATCAATCTCAAGTTAAGATACTTTTGAGAGAAGATATAATTTAGAATCTTGTGGTTAGAGTAAAAGATACATAGATTCCTCATTAGGTAGTCTCACCACAACTTTAGTACAAAGACTACCGCCACTGAGTCACGATCATGGGTCACATAGTTCTACTCATGTGGTATTAACTAACATGAAACATAAGCAATAACAAATTGCCTCTATGTCATAACACAAGAAAGTTTGGTCCTTGATACATCAAATAACAATAATTACTTGACACCCTCTTATGGAAATCTCAAGATGAGAGTGCTCTCCAACCTCTTTCTTTGCTCTTGAAAGCACTGCTGGAAAATTTCCATCCAAACAAAAGGATTACCCTTCTAGGTTAAAGATATCTA
Source organism: Viscum album (assembly GCA_963277665.1). Lineage (NCBI taxonomy): Eukaryota > Viridiplantae > Streptophyta > Magnoliopsida > Santalales > Viscaceae > Viscum > Viscum album. Next base: position 1,107,605,782 of record OY728126.1, read on the forward strand.
GGGTGATGCCACTATGGATAAATCGGGTAGAAACCTCCGATATTTACATGACAACCCAAATAAACTCCACACCTCAGTAACACTCTTGGGTGGATCCCAAGAAAGAACTACCTCAACCATTGCCAGGCCCACTACTACTCCTACCTCTGAGATGACATGTTTTAGAAAGTAGAACTTTCAAATCCAAAAAGTGACACTTCAAGAGAATCCCATAAATATGGTGCTCTCAGAGTGTGTCTAGGTCCATCCTCAAGGGACTCACATGATCCTCCTCATATGCTGAGTACACTAGGATTTAATCGATGAAGACTACCGTGAAACGATATATGAAAGGCTGGAAGATCTGTTTCATGAGTCCCATGAACACTGCTGGTTTTTTGTCATGTCAAATTGAATCACCAAGTAATCATAGTTACTATATTAGAATATGAATTCCATATTCGGTATATCCTTGTCCCGTGATCACAATTGATGATAGCCTGATCTAAGGTCAACTTTCGAGAACCATCATGAACCTATCAACTGATCAAAGTGGTGTTCGATCTTTGGTAGTTGATACATATTCTTCATGGTAACTTTATTAAAAATCTGGTAATCCACACATAAACTCAAGATCCTATTCTCCCTCTTAGAGAACAACACTGGGGCCTCTTAGGGGGAAACATTGAGTCTCATAAATCCCTTATCATGAAAGTCCTACAACTATACCCTAAGTTCTCAAAGCTCTGTGGGATCCGTCTGATATGATTGTGCTAATATTCGGACCATCCTAGGCTGTAAGTCAATGTAGAAGTATAGATCTCTGTGGGGAGGTAAACCTGGTACGTCCTCTATAAATATGTCCTCATACTCTTCCACCAATGGAGGAAACCATAATCTCATAACATTCATTGATCCAAGAGTCATGCTATCCAATTGGTGAGTAATCAACTTCACTATTTTATGCCTGATCTCATCCTAATCTTCAATGGTTTCCTTTTCACCTAAAGAAAACCTCATTCTGTCACCATGGACACACAACATAATCTACACAAGAAATCCAATCTTAGCATGAACTATGGATATAAATTCCACACCTAATATGAATTCGTAAGGAATCATCACCTCTATAAAGAGATCCCATAAATAACTCTTACCTAAACACATCAGATAACACTATCGGCATAAGTGTGAAATCACTGAGTCATTACCTATTAAAGTCTCTAACCATAAGGTTTGATCTAATAGATCTACCATAATATCTAATTCTCAAACCATAGAATTGGTAAGGAAGGAATGACTCAAAACTATGTCTATCAATACTATATATAAAGTATAAAATACACAAATCATACCCCACATCATCCCTTGAGCCTCTGGGTCATAGGCCTCCATAGCTTCCAGCTGGCCTTAACCTTGACCAACAAATCCCTAAGACTGGTGTGGACCACCTAGGGGTGGTGGTGGTAATAGGTTAAACCTACAACCACCTCATGTTGCTCTACTGACCCCTCTTCCATTTCCATTGCCTTATGGACCACCATGTTCCAAACTCTACCTCTATCTAAATGGTTCCTCAACCATCTCTCAAGAAGATGTATGATGAGTTGGACAATCCTGAGGTAGATGTCCCCGACCATTATAAAAGAAACAATTCCTGCCCATCAACTGATTCAATCCATCCTGAGATTACTACACCACTAAACCTATGTCCTGAGATTGTCTCCTGAAACATCTGACATGCTTGGATCCCTAACACTATCATCAACTACTTAATACCAAGGTCTCAACTACTAGGTTCCCATTACTAGTACCCACTGTCAGTTCCTTCTCTTCCAGGAAGATCTCCACCACCAAGTCTCGCACAAGCACCTCAGTATAGGTGGGAATGAAAAGGGATACCACTAAATCCCTGATGTCCCAACGTAATCCCTAATCGAAGGTCTGTTCACAAAAAAAGGACCCCGAACCATATCCATGTAGTATCATGATATATTAGTTAACCACACCAAATACTCCTCCATGGTACAACTACCATATTGTATATGAAGAATCTCTTGTATGAATACTGATCAAAACATGGAAGAATAAAACTCCTCCCTAAAGATACCCTCGAAGTCTGACTAGGAGAGTGTTTTCTCATCATGTGAATAAGTCTCTAAACTCCAGCATACCTAGATGACCCCTAAAAAAGACCCACCAAGAGGACCACCATATTATTTAAAGGTATTATCATACGGTGTAAAAATCGAGTGACTAACTCTAGCTAGTCCTCAACTTCCTGGGGGTTTGGATCGCCTTAAAACCTAAGAGGTGACAACCTCTAGAACTTATAAAGTGCACTCATCATATGTGTATCCTTGTCTAGATCTTCCAGTGCTAGATACTGCTCAATGGGGGGTGGTATATTTGTTAAACTACCTAGAGGTGATATCTCCAATAAATTCCCCTGTACTGATGCCTCATCACTTTTCAGATCATTCTAGTGATCACGCAGTAGAACCCTTGATGTCTATATTCACGGAGGCATCCTAAAATAAACAAGATGTACCATAGTCAAAGATTATATCTGGGGATATGAATCAAGAAGGACATGGAAAACATAACCCATTACTTATATGATTCATGAACCAATGTTTTTTCCTACAACCAATGTTTACATATATCAAGTTTAAAGGTAGGTGCTCAGAGTCCTAGTGTCTAGATACGTCGGCCACTACACCAACACTAGAGTCCTTGGCCTAAAAGATGAACTCAAAACACTAAACACCACTTCCCCAAACTAATACCATCAACTCTGGTTCTATGGTAGAACTAAATCCTATGATGGAACTCTATAATGACTCAATGCACCAGGCTCTAGCCCATTACTATACCAAGCCTACCTCCAATAGGTCAGGGGCTGGCGACCATCACTGAGTAGGAATATATAAAAATGAGAGGCCTTTTCCTAATGTACCCCCAAAACAAACATCTCCAATCCCATACAATGAAGAAATATATAAAAACTAAAACCATTGTATTCATTGATCTATAATCCCATAACCATAGTATGATAGTAAAGTACTGAAAGTGAAAAAGGGTACAAGTGCAACCCCAACCCAAAACTATAAAGAGTATGACATGATCCAAGGTAAAGGGCTATGATTTAATTAAAGATCTTGTAAAACAACCTCAGTATATCAAGCTTAAGAAATGTTCCACCCTCTACCTATCCTCCTAGGACACTGTCAAAAGGGTTGTCATTTTCATAAGACATGACACATACGGGTAGAGCCCATGCATGGGTGAATATAAAAATACCAAAAAAGACACCCCAAAAACAGTAAACATGAAGAGTAAATTAAACTAAGATAAATATAAGATAATACAATCAATGTATAACAAAAACCTCATAGATATACTCAGGAAGGATATTGATCCACCAGGAGGTCACAACCAATTAACAACCACAAGTTTCTTCTAAAACCCATGCTTGTTCTAGGAGAATACACTCTATGAGCCATGATATTATCAGAGAAACTTATTCAATAGGTCAAGATCATTAGGCACTGACCAAGAGATCTCACTGGTATCAGAATACCCAAAAATTTAGATAGGAGGCCACTCCCATAACCGCTAGGGTACACTACAAACCCAATCTGAAACAACCCACTACACAGGGGATCATACACCAATGATACCAAGAAACCTTCTGATATTTCATACTACATAGAGGATCAACACCCTGCTCAAGGAGGTAATTCCAATTCCACAAACCCCACTTAGAGAATAAATATTATAAAAGATCACACTCCAGTCTCATAGAGGGACATCACAAACTCTACCAGAGACTCATCCTCTAGAAGGGATCATAATCATGAGGTGTGGACATAATTCCACTCTATACCCTCGAGGGAAAGGACCAAGGGAAAAAATTATCGACCAATACTAGTTTTAAATGAAGATACAAATAGGTATAAGCTATCTATAAGGGAGTACACAATGTGTAAGTAGAGTTCATAACATGACTTTCTCAACCTGGATATTTCCATGTGGTAACAACTCACACGATAAGTAAAAATAAATATACACTGTGTGTGAGTAAATGCAAAACAGTGTGTAGATTTCACCCAACACCCTAACTAAGTCACCTAGTTGTGCCCATGTATAGCTAGTCGTGCCATGTACTACTGGACATATCCATGTCTGAGTACCTAGGATTCCAATGGCTATATACTTTTGGTTGTTATCATGTACCATCCAAGGTACACACTAAGCTGCCAGAGGAGGGTCACATGGTGTGTGACCATGTCACATGATGTGTGATATTTAACTCCAACCAGAACCCTAGTGCCATATAAAATGAGTCCCACATGAAGTGAAATTTTAGTTTACATGATTTGTAACCTAGGATTTTCCATATCCCACAGTATCTTCCTCCATGTCGTCTTGTGTGTCACTAGAGTTTCCACCATCACCAGAACTTGTAGACCGTGGTCATTCAACCCTTTCTATCATCGCGGTCCAGAATCTGGGCATTAATCTACTTGAAAAATGATTCATCAAGACAATATTTATCACTTGTAAAAACTGAGAAGAATAGGAATTGAAAATCCATTTTATCCATTTCTTATCATATAATGTTTTAATCACACCTCAAACGCACCGTCGATCACGGACTAAACCCTTGGTATAGATCTATTGCATCAAATAATGGTCACAAAATGATTTAATACTGAGTATTCATTGAACCATGGGCCAAATAAATGCATGCGATGAATATGTGAAGAAATAGGGGAGAAATCCACAAGCAATAAGACTTGAGGAATGAAACCCATAAATTTTTCATTCAGCCTCAATTCTTTGTCATATAATGAGACAATAAAAGATGAATAAAGCAAAATGAAAAAATATTATCCCATTAATTAAAACAATTTATGATGCATATATAAATTTTGTTCAATTAATTGATCCATATTCATCAAAGATTAAGAAATAAGATGGAAAAAACAAAATTAAACATCCTATATAGAGTTTGGATCTATTATTGATGAAGAATAGTTCTGTAATACTGTCTTTGATGAGATCCACAAACTCCATTGGAGAAATGATCCATAATCTAGTCCCGATCCTTCATTATTCCCCAATAATTTTCTCTAATAGTTGTCTTGATCTTTAAGTTTTTAGCATCAAACCCCAAGGAAAGTCTCATAACCATATATTTAAAGGAGATCAAGTCACTATGTCGAAAACTAAATAAATAAATAAATAAATAAATAAATTTTATTTCTTTGTTCCCATGACCAAGTTTTCAAAAATGCATCACAATAACAAATATTATGTCATACCTAGGGTAAAAACCATGTTCTGAACTCAACAGTTCCCTTAGATTTATGATTTGGGCCCCTGTTCAGATGTTATTCCAATTTTCAAGGAAAATATATGTGTTTGTTATTTATTATAAATAATATATTTCAAACATTTATTCCTGGAACACTATGCCCCAAAATCACATGGCTTCTCAATGTCTGGTCTAAAAAATAATCCATATAATATCCAAAAATTCTACACAAAAAATCAGAGTCATTAAAAATAAACTTATTTATATCATATAATATTTTTCATATCATTATCCTAATTTTTATATTTATACCTATAATAGTGTTTTCATAATACCAATATATATTCTATTATTCTTATACTTTTAAGAGCATGATCCCCTAGAGTTCAAGATTATATTTCTTCAATATTTTTTCGGGAATTTTGTATCCCTAGTTATGAATATTTTAGTAAATGTATGTTTTAGTTGTGTTGTATAATTATGATGAAATTAAAGGAATTATGTTTTAATAAAATGTTTATTATAGTATAATCTCGCATCTTATATTACCTTCTTGAAAAATTTCATCCTTAATATTTGGGGTTTGTATTATTCTAAGGAAAATCATGGGTAATTTTTCCTCATTACTTCATTAGGATTACACTTTTCTTCCTAACACTCATGATTCATCTAACGTATAATCACCCATCAAGTTATTTGGTTACACAACACCTACTCTACAATGTCAAGAATTTTAATAGCCTCTTAATTATAGGATAAGTTAAGATATAACTCTATTTCTTTAACAATGATCACATGCATTAGGAATGACATGTATTTCCTTAATAGTGAATCTTGGAAGACATTACACAATTTAGAGAGACTGGGTGTCATATCCAAACTTTAATCATCAATTTTTTTTTTCAAATATGTTAAAAATTACAATATGCCTTTTACATAACTTTCAATTCTTACCAAACCCCACAACTCCCTTCTACAGTGTTAACTTTAAGAATACATTGCCTCCTATATAAAACTCAATGTTTGTTTTATCTAATTATTAGTATAGACTTTATATCTACTTTGATTTTCCTTGATATTTTTTTGAAATATCATATCTTCTCACTTATATCCTCAATTATTTGTAGTCTATCTAGATTTATTTCCCAAATTTCATTCTAGTAATATGGATAACAAAATCTTTTCCCATATTGACCGGCTAAAATTATTTTTTTATTATGCAAATAACTTTTATGGAAAAAGCGGGAAACTCTGCATGTTTTGAAAAAGAAATAAACAAAAACCAAAATAAATCACCAAATAATTGAAATCATGTTTTAGTCTATTAAAAACCCTACCTATGTATAGAATCAATTGAAGAGTAGCGACCTTCGTGTCCAGGTAATCCTTGATGAGGTCTTAAAAACTATAGGTCATCTTGTCCCAAGTTTAGATATACTATTCCACACTAATATTATTTTTTAAGACACATTTCAAAATAAGTTTTTCTTATTGATCTATACACACTATTCTTTATTGATATCTACTAGAAACATCCTCTCAGCCATTCTATCGAACTCCTCCTATGTAGTATTGATCTCAAATTCCCTATATAACATTTATTCATTAGAATGAATGATGATCTACCATGCTATAATTTTAATGATATATTGAAATATATAGTATTATATGAGTTTCATCGTAGGTAGGTACTGGTCCTATGTTCCTTGTAAGTTGAGTGAGCATGGACTCAATATTTTCTCTAATGTTTGGAGATTCCTTTTAGACTACCCACCAATTTTAGGATGGTTGGCAGTGCTCAAATTTATCTTAGTGTTCATTACCTTTTTAATATTATTCAAAAACATTTAAGTGAAAAAGGGTCATAATTATATACAATTTATAGAGGTTCACATTTAAGCCTAAAAAATTTATCATTACAGTGTAATGAAAATCACTCGAGGGGTAGATCCTCCCCTATTTCCAAAAAGTGAACATACTTTTTTAGGGAATCCTTGCAAACCCATATTGAATCATTCCTCTTAGATGAATAAGGAATTACTATGAATAAGTTTATTATGATGTTGTATCAATCATATTGTAATATAAAGTGGTTTTATGATTTTTTTTGATATTTTCTTTTGACCTTTACTTGTTAACATATCAAGAATCTTAACACAGTCATCAATTTCTCACTTAATGTTTCCCTACAAAAAGTTTTCTAAAAAATCTCTCTATATGTTTCTTCTAGCAGTGTGTATAGAGAATTTTGAGCTATGAGATTTATATAATAATTCATTTATTATCATAGGTCTAGATGGTACACATAATATTTTCTAAATTTAAAAAAATTATATATACAAATTAAATCATTCAATATCCCATCTTATATGTTTTTAACTTTTTTTTATAGTCCATTTTAATATCACTAAAATTTATTTACAAAATTAATGAATACTGAATCCTTATCCATACTCATCAAGGATAGAACACCATAATCCTTCCCACTAAAATCACCTTCCAACTTTTTTTCCTTCTCAGGGTGGTGGTTTATCATATAGGCATAGTCCTTGAGTAGTTTGAACCATCTCATTTACCCCAAATTGATCTATTTCTATGTGAATATATACTCCAAACCATTTTGATCCATATATTTCACATATATTTCACTATATATATAATTTAAACATATATTCAAATAAAATATTACTTCTTCTAACTCTAGATCATGAGTTTGAAAATTTTATTCAGGGGACATTAATTTCATTGATTCATAAGAAAAAATCTATAATTTTGAATAACAATTCACCTTTACCCATTCTATTAATAATAAATGAATATAAAAAATTATTATTTACCTAATGGAAACTTTATTAACAATTCAAGGATTTGTCACTTCTCCAGTTCATCAAAATTTTCTTTATATTCCTTTGATAATATGAATTTGACCACTTTATATGTCAACCTGTTTAATGTGTCAAATAATCGAGAAAAATCTACAACAAATAACCAATAATAAAAAACTTATCCAAGGAATCTTATAATTTCAATAATATTCATTGATGTTAGTGATTATTTAACAACTGTGGTCTTTGAAGGGTAAATATATAATCTTATCTTTATATAAAATGTTACTAAATTTCGAATATAACTCCATATCTCTAAAATTATAAAAAATAATCCATATATGGTTCTCATGCTCTTTAAAAATATTATATTATATCAATATATCATTAATAAATACAAAAAATTGTTTATAAGGATAGCCCTTATTTAATTTATTCATTAAATCCATAATCACTAAGCATTCATTTGCTAATCGAAAAGGATTTACTTTGAACTCATAATTCCCATAGAGTATATAAAACCCATTTTTGGTATGCCGTCATTATTAAAATTTAATTTATGATAACCATAATGAATTTCAATCATTTTGAATTATTTATCTCCTTGAAGTTGTTAAATAGATCATTAATTCATGAAAAAGGATACTTATTCTTATTATTAAAGTCATTGATTTCCCTATAATCCATGCCCAATCTCATAGAAACATCCTTATTCTTTAAAAATACTATATGTTCTTCCTAAAGAGATACATTAGGGAAATGAATCACTTATTAGAAAACTATTGTATTTTCTTATTTAATTTATCAAATTCCATTTGATGCATTTTACAGGGTGGATTAGATATGGGATTCATGTCAAGGATGATGTGAAATGAGAAATCGAATTCATGATTAGGTGGATATCTTGATAATTCCTTAGGAAATATATCTATGTAATCATGAAAAATCAATATAACTTTAATCATTAGGATATAATTCACGTTCATAGATTTTATTTGATCTTATTTTTCTCAAATAATCTTATCACGATGAGACATTGGAGGTGGTTATTTACATGACTCAAATAATGATGTATCTCCTATAAAAATAAGATATTTTATTCTTACCTCATATATTGAAATTTGTTTTTCTTAATAAAAAAACATTCATTATAATTTAATATCCAATCCATCATAAGAATTATATCAAATTAAACAATTGGTATCACTATCAGGTTTAAAATAACATTACTTCCATGAATTCTAATAGGAAAAGAATAATATATTTTGGGTATAATATGATTTTTATTCAGTATTTTAACCAATAGATTATTCTTAAATGCATTAGAGGATGATTTAATGTTCCTATAAAACTTTCAAGATATAAAATAGATACTAGATATAAAATTAAATAATGTAATTGTTAACTTTGAGTACATGTTAAATGTACCAACTATAACATTATTTGTAATATCATATTATGATTTAGTAATTTCATAATATCATCATTGATCCCTAAATTTAATTTTTGGTATATTTCCTTTATATTGGGGAATTGATTAAATATATTCACACTTCATTGAAACCGAGGCATTGGAAATTGATAGTATATCTATTTCTTTTTGTCCCATGCTCTTCATCTATTGTCACTCCACACTTTATATAAATAACCAATCTCTTCAAGAAATCCCTAGGGAATTTATTCCCACAATTATTACATGTTTTTAATTCTATATTTACTTTTTTTTATCTTTTCCATTTTTCTTTCCATATAGATCTCAAACATCCTCTTATTCTCATACTTTCATTTAATAATATAAGACATGTATAAACCCTTTTAAATATTTATGGAACTTTTCACAATCTGATCATATGATGAAAATTTTTAATATATTAATCCAATTTTGGGATATTAATTTAGTTAACCAAATAAACCATCCATAATTCTTTCTATATATCATTTATAATCCATAACATGGCTTATTTGACTTGTAAATTTATCCTCACATTTAAAAATAATTTCCCCTTAAGTTTTTCATAAATTAATAAATTTTATTTCTATATTATCTTGTTTCTCTCAAGGAAAATATTTCTCAAGGAATTATTCCATAAAATAATTCCTTTCCATGGTTTTTATATTTTCTTCTCATTATTTGGAATTATTTACCACTATTGATAAACTTATCCCTTTATACTTATAAATCCTTTATAAACTTATCCCATTCATAACACCTAAAAGGAATGAAAATATTCTTCAAAGATTTAATAAATTTATCTACACAATGGATTAGTGGTTCTATGGAAATATAGAGGTCGTTACTCATGAAGAATGTAATTTTGTTATACCTCCACTATGGGAAATAGATTGATCTACATGGGAAATGATATTATTCATAAGCTAAGTCAACTATACTAATATAGTGATAATTTACTCATATCTAGTATCAACTTCATTGGTTTTCTTAGTTGGGTAATCCTTACATTGATTACAGATGTTGAAACAATTTATGATCCTTACATTATGAACCATTTCTATAAAATGACATACACTGATTATATTCAGTAAGAAACTATGAATTATGAATAATATTATATAATTAATATTCATTTATTAAAAAATCACATCAAATATTCTATTTATTCTATAAAAAATTCCTGATTTTTCTAATAGTATTTTATAATTTTTTTCTATAACTATGTTATTATTGATCCAATTCAAAAATATTCTACTAAAAATTATCTAATATATATTGTGACATCCTATAATCCAATAAAGAAAACTTAATGGTTATTTATTACATTGAAGAAGTTACATTAATTAGAATACACAGAATCCGAATGTTTAGTAGTATTAGGATACTAGACACATACGTGATCAATATATTGAATTAAAACATAAAATATGTCCTAAAAAACATAAATATTTATAATCACATCATTACTTATCCTCATATCACATTTTCCATTCATTATATTATATTTGGTAAATGAGAAAATGATATAAAAGGGTGTGATCACATTCTTAGTGTGACATAACATACAACAAAACCTCACATCTTCATGATTGTTTTGATTTAATTTTCACCAAACCTCATGTATTATGATGAATTATGAGTATTTGAGTTGTGGAAGGGGGCTTATGGGTCCATTTTAGTAAAAAAATACTTGTTTTGGGATATCTATCCTTTGAATGATACCATAAGTTACCTAGTAGAATAGTATTGGGTACTCAAAGGGTGAGGCAGTTGGGTAAGTGGGTGTAAGTGGGCCATTGGGTGGTCAGTGACCCTAGAGTGGGTACCTGTTTACCATAAGTAACATGATGGAGTGCATGTAGGTAATTAGTTGGTTCAAGATTATTATTTTTAAATATTATAATTAATTAATTAGTTGTTTAATAGATTTACTAAATGACAATTCTCTTATTTTTCTCTAGAAATATAAAAATTCCTCTCCTCTTATGATGACCTAGACCCACACTCATAGATCTATTACTCATAAATACCTTATTTACATACCTACTTCGAAATGAACCTATAGACCCAATTTCAATCCTCAAAAATTACAATATCACCAAAAAATATTGAATCACATACAATCTTATGGTTTTTTAGGTTTATAGTTTTAGAGAGTTAGGAAAAAAATTTATTTAATAAAGGAAATTTATTTCTCTTCTAATGGACATTTTATCCTCTATATAAGAATCGAATTTATCTAGAATAAGTCTTATAAATTTTCAAAAAAATCTATACACATGTTAATCTTCTAGATATATATTGTGTAATTCATTTCTACATAACCTAGTTAAATGGAAACACAAGGGGTTGACTCAAACATTCAGTAAGGGTAAGAATAAATAATAACAATTGAAGATCATAAGTGAGAATAAGTTTATAATAAGTAATATAGTGGGAATAGATATTAAAAATAATACCATAATCAAAAGAAATTATAAGGATAACATATCCATGGTTGAAATATCAAAAAATAAAAGCATGGATAATAATAAATGGTTCCTTAGTGATGAAATTAATAATGTTAAAGGGATAATTAAACAACCAAAACAAAGACAACATGATCTTACAATCACAACCCTATGTTTATGAAAGATATGCTTTTGGGAATATATACACAAAACAAACCCAAGATAGGTTATCTCATGAGACTTATCAATGCATCGAGGGGATATTACGGACCCCAAACACCATTAATCAAGAATAATTCATTAATAATATATATTAATTAATAATATATACTGTACATAACTAATATTCCTTAATAATAAATAAAAAACCATATCAGAGTAATACATATATAGATTTTTAATATTTCCCTAATAAATAAATTGAATGGATTAAAATGTAATAATCCTTCAAACTAACATTATATAGAGAAATAGGTTTAAAATAAAGTTAATAATTTATATAATCAATTAATATAGTGATCTAGGCTTAACATACATGGATATTACATCATTTTAGACGAATATTTAGTACATTGTAAAAATACATGCCCAAGGACCATAATAGTTTAGTGTCTTTGGAAACTTATAAACCAAATCTTCTCTCCCGGTGAAAGATCTTCAACATATCCCATAAAGATATACAACTTTAGTACTTCTACATAAAACATTTCTTCATAACCTAGAGAAAGGAAACATCCGAAAGGGGTGAGATCAGATGCTTATTAAGGGTAAATAAAGAAAATGCATAAGCATGAAATGAACAAAAGGGTATGCAACTTGAGCATAACATTTTAACATCATACCCTGCATATCAGAGATCATAATAAATATTGGTAGTTCATAAGGCATGAATCATAAGGAAATATTGAACAAAATCCATAAAATCATAACATATGAATAAAACATGGAATTTTGGCAAACACATAAGCATATAATATTGTAAACATGTATAAGAAAAAACAAGTTCACTCATTAGGTTAAAGACATGTGATCATTCCCTCTCATAAATTTATGGATATGCAACTAGGTTTATGCATAACATTGTGAAAATATAATTAGGTTCATGCATAGTAGTCAATGAACCACTTCCAATGCCATCTGGGTAGTATGGGTTCACTCCTCATATCATCTCGGTAGTCATGTTTAACTACCATGGCTATATTAGTAGCATGAGTTCACTCCTTATACGATAGTGGAAGTAATGGTTCACTCCCATGACCATCTTAGTAGCACGAGTTCACTCCTCATACCATCTTGGTAGTCATGGTTGACTCCAATGCACATCTTAGAACATGTGAAAAGAATAAATAATAAATACATTGGAGGGAGATATAGGTCCCAACCATCTCATAATTAAACCATACATACATGTGCCACATGATAATAAATAATCATATCATAACCCATGAAATGAAATGAGAATTATTAAAATTTAATCTTATCATAACTTATGAAAAAAGATAGGTTTCACAATTATTCCATTATAAACATAACCTGTGAAATGAATTGGGTTTCAAAAGAATATGACCTATGAAAGAGAAATGAGTTTCATGAAGACCATGACATTAAACATAACCAATTCATAGAAATAATATGATTAAAACCTTTAGATCATTTCATAAAAGGGAATGAATAACATCAACAAATGTCATCTTAGATGGAAAATAATTTTAAAATATCTTACAAAAAAGTTTCTAGGGGAAAATATCATTTATTCTTTGACAAATGATTTTTAATACGCCAAACCATTTGAAAATAATTTTCTTAGAAAATACCTTTAAAACTTATCAATAAGAATTTAAATCATCTAAAAACATTTTTCCTTGAAAAATTATAAAATAAGATTCAAAACATTAACAAAACATTTTCTTTGATAACACTTTGAAAAATTATAACGAAATATTGAAAACGTTTTGAAAACCATTTCTTTGAGAATACTTTGAAAACTTATAAATGAAGATTGAAAACATTTTGAAAACCATTTCCCTTAAAAACTTATAAAAGAAGCTTGAAAGCAATTTGAAAACTATTTTTCTAGAAAATAATTTGAAAACATATAATAATTATTGAATCATTTTGAAAAACATATCTTTGAAAATACTTCGAAAACATATAAATAAAGATAAAAAATGTTTTAAAACCATTTTTCTTGAAAACTTATCAAATAAACATGAAAACGTTTTAAAAACCATTTTTCCTGAAAATAAATTTTAAACTGAACATTTTCTACAAAATTAACCATTTAAACAAGCCAATGAAGCTTCACAAAAATGATTATGGGTAAATCCATACATTTCATACAAGGTAAAACGAATATTTTCTTTGCATGGTAAAAAGGTTAGAAAAACACCTTGATTAGAAAGTGAAAAAAATATTACTTTGAAAATTGTTAAAAGAATAAAATGGTTAACATTTTCTTTAATTATCATAGGATATTATAAGAATATTCTTGGAAACCCTTTTTAGAAAACATGGGTTTGAAAGAACACATATTTCCGACCGAAGAGAGGGTAATGTTGGGATTTCCTAAAAACACTTTATTAACTATCTTATGTACCAAAGAGTAGAAAAATGGTACAAATACATGATTATATTATGAATATCTACAAGATAAGAAATTTAAATAATTTTATTTTTATATTGATCATAATTTTCATCAAATAATTCATAAACATAAATAATCACTAAAAGTGATGAGATTTTGTCAATAAACTCTTATAACTTCGTAACTTGGGATCATACACTCTATGTAAGAAAAGGTAAATTAAATTAATCATAAAATATAATGAAAATAATGATATTAATGATATAAAATGAATGTATATACACCTTAAAAAAGTGTTTAGGTTCATAACAGTACATGATTCCCAAAAAAGGCAATTTGAGACAACACATTTTTTATTGGTTTGGTAACTTTTGAAACATAAAACCCATGAATTAAAGTTCATAAAATGGATATTTTAAAACCCATAAATTTAATTACAAGATAAATAGAATAAAATAATGGTAAATACATACAATACACATAATGAAAGAGTGGAGAACATAGCGTGTATCTCATGAAAATAAAAAGTGAGAAGAAATCCTCTTACCTTGTGTCTTCAATATCATTGAACTCATAAAAAACACCTATAAAATAAATATAAATTTATTATAATTATTTTATAAAGACATATTATTATATATAATACCATATATGGTTTTATTATGACCTTAAATTACCCTCTTTTTAACCATCCTATGTAAGGGTTTCACTTCGGGTAATATTTTCTTTGTTTTTCATATGTGTCTTTATTTGTTATATTGTTGGAAATTATAATTAAATAATGATTCAAAATATAGAAAATGATATAAATATAAATTTTATACAGTATATGTGTATTATAATAATAAATAGAATATATAAGTAAGAAACATAATACACCGTTCATGGAGACGATATGTCGTACATATGCTTGAACGCTATTTTTGTTTAATTGTCGTGTTGAGAGAAAGAAAGTAAATGACATATATATGTGCATATATATACATATAATTATTAAATTATATGTATGATATCATATATATCATATATATTCACTAAAACTATCTTTAAAATAATCATTGTCTTGTATGAACGAATCACATCACTTTGAGGGGGTGGTAGTCCACACTTCCTCAAACGAAATTATCCTATTTAACATAAGATATAAAGCATAAAGGTATGTTCCAAATAAAAATTACATAAGTATACAGACATTATAAATATAATATATATCATATATAAAAATATTTTCCATCATAATGGAAACCATGATAGGTGGTAATGAAAAAATGAACAATTATCATTTCATGAGGCATTAGTTTGCTGTACACAGAAACATTATGTTCGTTATCAATTAGATGGAGGTGTGAGTAAGTGTAATTCTAAAAATCATAATGAAAAAATAATAGTATATTTAGGATACTAGTGTTGTTATAAAATCATGTAAAAAAATATTGTGAATGGGGTAGATAAATAAAGTAAAAGAAAGAATCTTGAGAGAAGGCATTGCCTCTTAATCGTGTAAATACTTTTGGTTTATGCAAAAAGGATACCTTAGATTTCCTTTTGTAAAAATGGGAATTCAAGGAGGAAGATAAGAATTTATTTAAGTGTATTTGGCAGGGATTTTCTGAACTTAATAGGTTTGAAATGTGTGAGGAAGTGGGAGTGGTGGTGTCCTTTTACAGGGAAGGAAAAGGACTCACTTGGAATTTTTAGAAACAAGTTAGGTGTACCCAAGTTATTACCATAAATAAGTAATAAAAAACCAAACAAAATCAATAATTTAAGGTTTATTGAGTATATAAGGACATAAGATGGGTTTATTTACAAGATTATAGGTCATTTGGGCCCTTAATTTTAAGGTTTAGTCCCTAACTAAGCTTAATTTGGCCTTAGTCGATGTGATTAATTTTAATCACATTTACTAATCATTTTGGTCAAAAATCAATTTGGTATTATTAGAATCTAAATATTATACTTAATAAAATTATTTATGTTTTATTTTAGAAATTAAATTCCCAAAATTGGAAAAATTAAAATCAATGGTAATCCTACAGATGGGACGAGATAACGAGTTTTTAATGTAGAAAGAAGTTCGAATGTTTAGTAAGTTGTAATATTCAATTTTAAAGTGAAATTTATTATAAGGAAATAAATTTTATTAATATATTTAATATTTATATAATTTTACCTTATAACAAATTTATAATAATATTTAACATTAATAATTAATTAAACAAAAGGGCTGTTTTTAATTAAAACGTAGTATTTTTTCACTATTCATCAAAAAATGATGTTTCTCTAAAGAAACCAAAAATTCACACTAATATAATTTTGAAATTATGAATTCAAAAATGAAGTTTATTTTATAAATTTCAAATTTTAAATTCATTTAAAATTTATTTTATTATTCTTCACAGAAGGACATTAAAAGCTGTTCGTTTGAGAAAATAATATTTTTAAACATATAAAAAGATTATAAAAAATTATATATTTCTTTAAAAATATTTTTTATTTATATAAAACCATTATGAAAATTATATGAAAATTATGTATCACTATTCATTTTACTATTTTTAATGGCTAGGTTATAGTTATCTCGATTAAATATTTATAACAATAAAATGATGTTTCATAGAAATATCAGTGTTGTATGCAACATATGCCAAGTCAGTGTTGCAGGTAGAGAAAGACAAGTCAATATTTCATGTATCACAAGACAAGTCAATATTAAATGTAGCACAATCCAATTTGGTATTGCATGTAGCTCAATCCAAGTTTGTATTGCATGTAGCGGAAGCCAAGTTGGTATTGCCTGCAGCGCAAGCCAAGTTGTTATTTCATGTAAAATGAATGTTTGAGTTTGTGTTTTAATATATATGTATATATATAAAGAACTATTTCTAGTGTCACATTAAATGAAAAATATCAAAATGATAAAGTAATTTGAAAAAAAAACATTTCACAACATCTCAGGGTGTTATATTCTACCCCCTTAAAATGAATTTCACCCTCGAAATCCTTTTAGGTTATCAAAGGTTTAATACTTGAAAATTTCGTTCATAAAAACCCACATCATAAAAATAAATACTAAAACATCCCTAAAATGGTAATATTGGGATCATAGTGTTTACCCAATGTACAGTATAACTGGGGTTCCACACAGGGGAACATAGTTTGGATGTGAAAATATGGACATGGGAGAAAAATAGAACTATCATGTGCTGATAGAGAGTGATAGAGAACAAGGTTAGAAGAAAGTTTATATTCAGAAATACATAAATCTGTGATGGCCTAAGGGACCTTACGATTGATCGAAAATGAAAGTACTTGGTTATCAATTATGATTTCAAGATACTTTTTCTTAACGATAAGGAATTTTCATGAAAAGATATACTTGTATGATTTCATGAAAACCTAACCCTTTATTGTTCCTTGATCCACTTAACCTATTTCTATAAAAAGGAAGGTGAATTTTTTATTCCTAAAGTACTAATAGATCATTATAATTATGATATTCCATCCCATTTTTGTCAGTTGTCATCAATATAAATTAGTTTCAACAGGCTATCCAATATGCATAAATCCTCATATGGAGAGATAAAACATTAATCTTACTATCTTAATATGAAGTTTAACTTAAAATTTTCACAAATTTTTAACCTTATAACACTTTCCAAATATGAAAGTCCAAAACGTTAGAAAGAGATTCACAAAAGCAGCTTAACATTGATTCCCTTGTATATCACTAAGTATCTCTTGATTATCACATTAAAAACATGTGAATACCCTCATCATATATTCTATTTAAATATGGAATTAACCTTAATTACCATAAATACTTTTGGAAAAAATGAATACTTTCTTATTCAAATGATTACTGGATATATTATTTAAATCCAAGAAGTTTTAATCTTCATCCATGATAATACAAACTAATTTTAAACAAGTACTTAATTAGTTCCAGGGTAATCAGTGATGTCCACATTACTTATTAATATCCCACACATCATTATCCCAAAAAAATTATCATAACATAAAGCAAATATTAAGTTTTACCTTTCCCTTAATCATGGGTTTTCATGAACATCACCTTTCCATTTAGTCACTTTTCTATTATATTGGAACCATTCAGTGTGTTCTTGTAAATCTATAGTGAAAAAATAAACTGAACAATCCTTATATATTTAACCTCTAATATAACATACTTCTTGAATACAAATACATAAAAACGTCAATTACTTCATCCTTAATCCATTGACAAGTCTACCAGATCATAATACCTATTTCCTTTCAAATTTCATATATAGTCTCTTCATCATCGACAATGTAACCATTACTTGTACCACATTGATGATCCTTTTCCGGATATTTTCTCTTTGGGAACTGAGTTTCATAATGGTTGTTTAATACACACTTAAAACACTTAAAATTAGATGATGACTTAGGGAGGAAAAAATTATCATCCATTTCGTTAATATAACTCTTCATTTTCCCCTTAAAGTCACTTGCTTTGTATTCTTCTTTACCATAGCCAAAGAAACTTATTTTTTCCCATAAGAAATTCACTTAGGAGTTTTTTTCCACATTATTAACATAAAGGAAAATAAATATTCTTTACTCTATGATATTTATTACCCGAAATCTCAGATAATTCCTTCTTTATCTTCCTTGGTGAGTCTGAGAGTTGGTTAAGGTACACATTGTTAATCATGTTCTGTGAAAACTGATAAGGCATGATCACAACATATCTCACTCCAGTGATCATCTCACTTGACTGCTCATCAAAAAAATTTCCATCACATTCAACATTAATCTAGTTCCTTTCATTTACCTCCATTGACTAAAACTAGAATTATAGTGTGAGCATTACTTATAATAGTTGAAAACCACATATTAAGGAAAATAATTACTTACAGGATGTCCAAATCATGACAACTTCCTTAATATGTGACACCCAGGTTCATCCTAGGTTATTAATAACCAACTTATATCTAAATCCTTCATGATGGTACATGAAGAGTTTTTGAATTTCCCAAACATATCCCCCAGGAGTGTCCAACCAGGTGTGCAACAGGGCCCGTTGTCGTGTACCAAATTATCCAGAGTTAGGAATGGAACATCTTGTTAGAGTTGTTACCCCTAGTTACATATGTACTAGAGACACATCCACTTATAGTATCCAGACATGAATTTATTTCTAGGAAACCACTCACTCTACCCTTTACCAAAATTCTTGGACATTTTCCTAAAAATTGACTCATCCTTATACTTATCCTCAGAGACATCTCTAGACATATCCTTAGAAACATAACTGGGGATATCACTAAAGTTTTCTCATCCTAGTTTATGAAGGTTGACTAAACCTTTACTTTGATACCAACTATAGCTACCCAGGCTTAACATACATAGATATTAAATCATTTTAGATGAATATTTAGTACATTGTATAAATACATGTATGAGGACCGTAATAGTTTAGTGTCTTTGGAATCTTGAAAACAAAGTCTTCTAATCTAGTGAAAGATATTCAAAATCTCCCATAATGATCTACCCCTTTAGTACTTATACCTAAAACCTTTCTTCATAACTTGGAGAAAGGAAACATCAGAAATGGGTGATCTCAGACACTCATTAAGGGTAAATAAAGAAAATGAGTAAGCATAACATGATCTAAAGGGTATGGAACTTGATCATAAAATTTTAAGATCATAACCAACATATCAGAGATCATAATAAACACTATTAGTTCATATGACATGAACATAAGGAAATATTGAACACAATCCATAAAATCATAACATAGGAATAAAACATGGAATTGTGGATGACACATAAGAATATAATATTGTGAACATGTATAAGTAAAAACAGGTTCAATCATTAGGTTAAGGAAACGAGATCAGGCTCTCACATAAACTTATGGACATGCAACCAAGTCCATACATAACATTATGAACATGTAATCTAGTTCACACATAGTAGTCAAGGAATCTCTTCCATGTCCATCTTGGTTGTATGGATTCACTCTCTACACCATCTTGGCAGTCATGTTTAACTCCCATAACCATATTAGTAATATTATTTCACTCCTCATACCATCTTGGTAGTCATGGTTAACTCTCATGACCATCTTAGTATCACAAGTTCAGTCCTCATACCATTTTGGTAGTCATGGTCCCCTCCCATTTCAATCTTATTCTATGTCATAAGATATAAATATTTACCTAATGAATTGGAGGGAGATATAGGTCCCATCCATATCATAATGAAATCATACATACATGTGTCACAAGATAATAAATAATGATAACATAACCCTTGAAATGAAATGGGTATTATAAACATGTAATCTAATAATAACCTATAGAAAAAGATATGTTTCATAATCTTTTCATCATAAACATAACCCATAAAAAGAATCATGTTTAAAAAGCATATAACCCATGAAATAGAAATAGGTTTCATGAATAACATGAAATTAGATGTAACCCATTACTAGAAAGAATATTAATGGAAACTTTAGATAATTTCCTAAAAGGGCATGATTACCATAAATAGATGTCATATTTGAAAGAAAATAATTTTTAAATATCTTTCAAAAAATTTTCTTCAGGAAAATATCCTTTATTCTTTGAAAAATTATTTTTAATACATAAAATCATTTGAAAATAATTTTTTTGGAAAATACTTTTAAAAAATATAAAGAATACTTGAAATCATTTGAACACATTTTTCCTTGAAAACTTATAAAATAACATTCAAAAAATTTTAAAAAAACTTTTTCTTTGAAACCACTTTGAAAACTTTTAAAAAAATCTTGAAAAAGTTTTGAAAACCATTTCTTTGAGAATACTTTGAAGACTTATAAATCAAGCTTGAAAATGTTTTGAAAACAAATTTCCTTGAACAATTATAAAAGAATATTGAAAGTGTTTTGAAAACCATTTTTATTGAAAACACGTTAAAAACATATAAATAAGTCTTGAAAATGTTTTGAAAACAATTTCTTTGAAAATAATTTGAAAAATTATAAATAAAGCTTGAAAAAGTTTTGAAAACCATTTTCCATTAGAAATTATAAAACAAACAGAAAAACGTTTTGAAAAATATTTTTATTGAAAATAATTTTTTAAAATAACACTTTCGAAAACATTAACAATTTAAACATGCAAAGGAATCTCCATATAAATGATGGTGGGTAAATATGTACATGTCGTACGAGGTAAAACGAATATTAATTTTACACGAAAAAAAGATTAGAAAGATGACATGATCGGAAATAAACTAGAAGATTCCTATTCAAATTGGTAAAATACTAAAAGGTTAAAAATTTCATTGAATTATCATTTGATATTAGAAAATTTTCTTGGAAACCTTTTTTATAAAACATTCTTTTGAAAGAGCATAGATTTTGGTCCAAAGAGAGGGTAAAGTAATGATTTCATAAAAACAATTTTTTAAATATATTATATACCCAAGAGTAAAAAATTGGTACGAATAACTGATAATATTATTATTATCTAGAGGATAAAAAAATTCATTAATTTTATTGATATATTGATCGTAATATTTCATCCAAGAAAGGATAAACATAAACAATCTCTAAAAGTGATGATATTGTTTCAATAAACTCTTATAACCTGGTAACCTGGGTTCATAAACTCCATATAATAAAAAGGAAATTAAATTAAGATAAAAATATCATGTAAATAATGAGATTCATGATATAACATGGAAGTATATACAACTCTAAAAAGAGTTTAGGTGCATAACAATACAAGAGTCCTAAAGAAGGCAATTTGAGATAAAACATTTTTTACCCGTTTGGTAACTTTTGAAACACAAAAAAAATGAAATAAAGTTAATAAAATGGTTTCCTAATACCCATAAATAGAATTAAAAGATATATAGAATACAATAATGGTTAGTACATACACAACACATATGGAAAGTTTAGAGAATATAGCTTTTAGCTCACAAAAATAAAAAGTGAGAAGAAATCCCCTTACCTTATGTCTTGACTCTCTTCATACTAATCCAAACCACCTATATAATAAATATAAATTTATTATAGATGTTTTAAAGAACCATATTATTATATATAATACCACATATGGTTTTATTAGGACCTTATATTACTCTCTTGTTAAATATCTTATGTTAAGGTTTCACTTCGTGTAATATTCACATTGTTTTTCATATGTGTCTTAATTTGTTATATTGTTGGTACTTATAATTATATCATGATTAAAAAAATGTAAAACATGATATAAATATCATGTTTATATATTATATGTGTATTATAATAATCTATAGAATATATAATTATGAAACATAATACACTGTCCATGAAGAAAGTAGGCCGTATGTACCCATGAACACTATTTCTGTTTAATTGTCGTGTTGATAGAATGAAAGTAAAATAAATACATAGACAAATACATAGACATCATTATTAAAGTAAATTTATTATATCATATATGTTATATATATTCACTATAACTATCCTTAATACAATCCAAGTAGTGAATTAATGAATCATATCGCTTTGAGTGGGCGGTGGTCAACATTTTCTCAAATTAAATTATCGTATTTATATAAGATGGAAAACATAAAGCTAATATCCAAATAAAAATTATAGAATTATAAATACAATATAAATATAATATATATCATATATAAATATATTTTCCATAATAATTTCTACCATGATAGGTGGTAATGGAAAAATGAACAATCATCATTTCATGAGGAAGTTGTTTGCTATACAAACAAACATTATGTTCGTTACCCATTAGATGGAGGTGTATTTAAGTGTAATTAGAAACATTAGAATAAATACATCATATTATATTTATTATAATGGTTTTTTATATAATAATGGAAGAAAATATTGTCTAGGAGGTGGATAGATGAAGTAAAAGAAAGAAGCTTGAGAGAAGGCATTACCTCTTAATCGGGTAAATCCTTTTGGTTTGTGCCAAAAATATACCTTGTATTGACTTATTAACAAATAGGGATTCAAGGAATAATATATCTATATTTGTAAGTGTATTTTTTTATGGGTTTTAAGAACTTAATAGGTTTTAAATGTGTGAGGAAGTGGGAGTGGTGGTGGCCTTTCATAGGGAAGGAAAAGGACCCACTTGGAATGTTTAGAAACAAGTTAGGTGTAAACTTGTTCTTACATAAAAAAAGTAATACTAAAATAGAAAAACAAAATAATTAAAGTTTTATGATCGAAAATTGTACATACAATGGGCTCTTAATTTTATGGTTTAGTCCTTAACTAATCTTAATTTTTCCTTAATCGCTCTTGTTACTTTAAATCACTTTTGCTGATCATTTTGGTCAAAATTTTACTTGGTAATATTATAATATAAATATTATACTGAATAAAATAGTTTATGTTGGATTTTCTAAATTCAATTAACATAATCAGAAAAAATAATATTACTGTTAATCCCACAGATAGGACAGGATAACAATTTTTAAAGTAGAAAGAAGTTCAAAAGTTTAGTAAGTGTTAATATTCAATTTTAAAGTGAAATTGGTTCTAATGAACTAAATTGTATTAATAGATTTAATATTTATCTAATGTGACCTTATAAAAATTTATAACATCATTTAAAATTATTAATTAATTAAATAAAAGGGAAATGTTTAAATAAAAAGTAGTATTTTAACTATTCATCAAAAAATGAAGTTTATACGAAAAATAAAAAAATCACCCTAGGATAATTTAGATGTTATTAATTAAAAAATTGAGTTTATTTTATCAAATTTAAATTCCAAATTTGTCTAAAATTTATTTTATTATTCTCTAAAAAAGGATGTTAAAAGGGGTTCATTTTAGAAAATAGTATATTTAAACATATAAGTACATAAAAAAAATATATATTTCATTAAAAATATGTTTTATTTATATAAAATAATTATAAAAATTATTTAAAAATTATTTATCACATTTTATTTTACTATGTTTAATGTCTAGGTTATAATTATCTGGATTAAATAATTATAACAATAAAACGATTTTTCATAGAAACTTTGATGTTGCGTGCAACATATACCAAGTCAGTGTTGCAAGTAGAACAATCCAAGTTGGCATTGTGTGTAGCGCAAGACAAGTTGATATTGAATATAGCATAAGCTAAGTATGTATTGGATTTAGCCAAAGCTAATTCGGTATTTTGTGTAGTGAAAGCCAAGTCGGT
This sequence comes from Viscum album, assembly GCA_963277665.1. NCBI lineage: Eukaryota > Viridiplantae > Streptophyta > Magnoliopsida > Santalales > Viscaceae > Viscum > Viscum album. The sequence goes on from OY728126.1 coordinate 1,107,630,598, forward strand.
ATTGCGTGTAGTACAAGCCAAGTTAGTATTGTGTGTGAAAGAAATGTTTGAATTAGTCTTTTAATATATATATATATATATATATATAAATAACTATTTCTAGTGTCATGTGAAATGAAAAATATCGAAATGATAAATTAATTTGAAAAAATATATTTCACAAAATCCTGGGGTGTTATAATCAATGTATGGAATATAGGTGAACACACTTCAATTAAAGGAAAAAAATATAGAGTCTTCATTGAGGAAAGGAATTTAATGAAAAATTATGCCTTTAAGAGAGGATGATTTAGAAATACAAAGGAATTGATAAATTTTTGTGAGTTTAATCCCAAAAATAAAATAGTATGATAGGATTTGAAAGTTAATACATAACCAATATATGCACCCAAAATGGAAATAAGAGGTGAATATGGATCATATCACAATGAAGGAAAATTAAGATGAAAATAATTTATGGTAATGGTAATATAAGAATAAAAAGAACCGGAGCGAGATTCCATAAAATTATAATACTTAAAAAATAGATATTCATTATACTTAAAGGAAATAGGGTAGTGAATATTTCATATAAAATAAAAGAAGGTTTGAAATATCATACATGTCTCATGGAATTTTAAAAATATATAAATAAAACTTATGACTTAAGAAACATTCAAATCAAAACACTTTGAAGGATACAATTTTAGATGAAACATTAAATACCATTAATAATGATAGGATCATTATAAAAAATATTTGAGGAGAACTAGATACACTATAAAAAAGAAAATACGTTGTATAAAAAGAAATAAGTCCCAAGAGGTGAAAATTGAGATAAAAACCCTTATGATATTAGAAACATTCAAATCAAGAGACCTTGTAGGATAATATTTAAATTGAAACATTAAATACCTTGAGTAATTAGATTATTATGATACAAAATTTTAAAGGTTTAGTAGATACACCATAAAATATATTAACTGGTGTATGATATGAAATATATCTCAAGGGGGTGAAAATTAGATGTAATATACCCTTACATTATTTCGGAATTTCCACAAAGCACTTGAATTTTCTATATAAAAAAATAATTATATGAATCACCTAATTTAGAACCTTATTTATTTTTATATCCTTTTATAATATTAATTTATAATCATTATATATATGTATATTAATTTGTTATTATCTATTTTCAAAATCGGATGTGAGTAATCTTGATCATTTTGAACTAGTTTCATAATAGTGGTGTCATTATTAATTATTCTCCCAAATTTCATAATTAAAAGACAATACAAGGTACTAGAATTTTTGTTTTATATTTATTTATAATGTTACAATTTCATTTTATTAGAGTTTTAATCATGGTTATTATAGGAAAAATTGGCAACAAGAATATATAAGTAATCTTTAACAAATGAATGATGGTATCTTAATTAATGAGTTTAATGTCAATGTTATCATTCCATATCTAAAATAAAATCAATATTCAATTATTTATATCATATATTATCATTAATTATGTTCTCATATTTATCTATGATATTATTTTAATACATTGTTCAAGTCATGGGTTAGACTGACCCAAATATGAACATACCATAATTAATGAATGATTATGGTTAAGAAAGTTGTTTATTTTGGAAGAATATAATTATTATAGTAATATAATTATATTATTTATATATTATTAAAATTATGAATTGTATTTGAATAGATTTTAATAATAATAAATTAGATAAAAAATGTGATACGTTACTTCGTGGAGGCGGTTGTCCGCAAAACACATGATTAGTGTTATCATTTCTCATAGAATGAGAGGGAAAGAAGATAGATAATAATTTGAATATTCATAATAATAATTATATTATATATAAATCACATTTATTCTTCAATTTTACCCTTATATCTATCTAAGCTATTATTGGTGAAAATAAGAATTCATCTCTTCTTGGATGCAGTTGTCTGTACAATGTATGAATAACAATATTGTTTTTCCTAATAGGAAAGGGGAATGGTGGTTAATAGTTATTTAGTTAGAATAAAAAAAATATAGTATAAAAACAATACCATTTATATTATATAGTAAATATAAAATTCTATTTAGGAATTTATGAATTAAAAGAAATGAAGTTAAGGAAAAAGTACCCACATTGAGGACTTTGGCATTCCCTTGGAAGACTCTATAGAAATGGGGGTCTTAGGCCAATCTAATATGAAAAAGGTTTCAAGGAAAATAAATATGACTTTGGGTAAAATTATTTAACACCCAAAAATTATAAAATAAGAACATTATTTTTAGTAGTGTATGTGACATTCAACATCTAGCTTAAACAACCCATAGAATATATTTCATTAAATTTAATCTCTCTGATAGCTTACAGAGCACGCAACCCAAATTCCAAATGAAACACAATATAATATACTATTACAACCTAGAAATTAAATTTTTGGGTATTAATATTACAAACTAAATTATAAAAATTATGGTTATATATTGATTATAAATAAAATAAGAATAATTTAAAAGAAAAAGAAATGTTTTCTAAAAAACTATATTTTTTTTCGAAAAGACGGTTTAGTCACACTTTTCACACATAATTTAAAATTATTTTTTAAATTATTTTTAAAAATTTTAAATAAAATTAATTTTTTGAAGCATCATATCAAAATTATCTTAGGTGGAATTTTTGGGATTTCTTTGAAATGTTTCATTTTTCAATGAATAGTGAAAAATACTAAATTTTATTTAAATACTGCCATTTTTTTAAATTAGTTATAAATATAAATTATATTTTGAGTAGGTTTTAAAGTAAATATAGTTTAATTATATATCTATTAATAAAATTTAGGTAATTGGAATAATTTTAATTTTGATTTTTTATATAAAAATATTGTAAACTTTTGAACATTTTCTCTTTCAAAACTCACTTTCTCATCACATCTACATGATTAATTTTAAACGTGAATTAAATTTGGAAAAATTAATTCCATATTTTGAGTAATATTAATTTATATTATATAATAATTTTAACTTAATTTTTTAATGAAATGAATAGTTAAAATAGGATAATTATTTACCACGGTTAAGGTAAAAATGAATTTACTGTGGAGTTAAACTAAGAAGATAAGGGTTAAAATGAGCTAACAACTTGTAAAAATATTATTTCCAGCAAATATTTCCACTTTATCCTTAAAAATATCCAATATAGGTTCATTTTGAATATTTTGGCTTGTGATTAGCTTTATCATTTTGGATTATCTTGGGAAAATTGCATGTTATTTCAAATGTGGTCCCTTTTTCCCCCTTATAAAATGGAACCCCAACCCTCACTTATTAAAACCTAATAATACTTTTATCTAAACAAAAACATGATACATTAAATACCCAAAATCCTTAGTCACATTATAGAGCTTCCGGTACTCCCAAAATACAATCCCTAGGGTTTTTAAGTGGATATCCCAACGAGGTTTCTCTTAGAGAAGGTAATTGACTTAACAATGCTATTTCATTTCCATTCTTATTTATAGACATTAAATTATGTGTTAAAACTTAAAATATAATAAAAAAATTATCACCCATATAATTATATATTATTATTTTTATGGAACAATAATTATCCATCTCCACTTTTATTAAATGGGAAATGAAATCATCAATTGTGTGTACAATGGACTACCACCTCATGAACCGATATAGTTCGTTTTCCATAAAAACCTTTCAAGGATGGATATAATTATGGATTTACCATATATATATATATGATATTTATGATATTATTATACTTCTATAATTTTAATATCACTTATAATGTTTTATGTTCTATTCTGTTTCTAATACAATAACGTTGCTCGTGTGTACGACGGACTACCGCATCGTGAAGAGATGTTGTTCATTTTTCAATTACACCTTACATGGAATGTAATAAGTATAAAATTATTGAATATATGTGATATATATGAGTTGATATTTATTTAGGTAAATTAATATATCACCTACTTCATCACCCTTTTACCCGTTAAGGTAATGATATCATCGCTCGTGCGTACGTATGGCCAACCGTCTCCATGAAGTGATGCGATTCATTTTCCATGCCCAAATTTTAAGAGTGGTTATAATAATCTATCTACTATGTAAATATGATATTTATACAATTATTATAATTATGGATATAAAATAATTCTATCATATGTACAAGAACCATAACATTCATTGCAAAACACGCATGTGGAAGCAATGAAATTAACACCCAAAACAAGAAAAGAAATAAAATATTATTAAAAAGTGGGTGGAAAAATATTATTAGAGGATCATATAAAATATTAAAAATATAGTTATGGTTCTGGTATAAATTAATAACATGATTAAAATCATTATACATGTGGGTAAATTATTTTCATCCAAAAGGAATCGTGAGGTAAGGGATTCCATCTCAATTTCTTGTCATTAAGTAATATTATGATGTTTTGTACCTAATTTCTTTTATATGGTGTATACAATACCACTTTGACAAGTAATATCATGAATAATTAGTTATTGATAGTATTTTATGATTAAATTTGAATTATTTCATCCAAGGGTATTTTAATTGAAAATTTAAAAGTGGTAATTAATTTCATAACTGAATATATTTTCATTAGGTTATATTACTTCTTTGTTGTCTTTGACATTATAAGATTATGCATGTAAATAATTTTGACCAAATTATGTTTTATTTACAATGGTTTTATTTGTGTTTAAATTTTATACACATAATAGATTCATTGATTAATCCCAAATTCAATGTTTTGATCATTATAAGGGTTTATTTCACAACCTCATTTAATGGGGATTTTTTATACTTGAATTTCCATTAAAGAAAATTATTTGATAATTGTCTAAAAAAACCCTTTAATTTTATTATAATATTATTATTAATCACATTTTAATTTAATAGTACCTTTTTTTACTCTTTGGTACTTAAAATTATTGAGAAAATGTTTTTAAGATAATCTAACTTCATTTCTATCTTCGATCAGAAATCTTTTTTCTTCCAAAATAATGTTTTCTAAAAATGTTTTTCAATTTTTATAACCTTTTAAAAATTATTTATTAATTATATTTTCACCCAATTTAACCTTTTAATTTTTTAAAGGAATATTCATGTTATTTAGAAAAATTCCGTTTGTATTTTACCAAAAAAGTAAAAGGAATCATTATTTTAACATACCCAACATGTATGAAATTTAATTCCATAATGAACACTGCATGTTTTTAATGATTTATTTATAAGTTTAAAATATTATTTTACAAAAAAAATTTGAATTATTTTTTTGAGATTTCTGTTTTAAAAGGTTACTTTTAAAATTAATTGGATATTTTACTCAAGAATGTTTTAAAAAATAATTTATGGTATTTATAATACTCAATGACAAAAACAATATATTCATAATAAAATGGGTATATGTTTAATTAATATTATATTTATTATTTCTATTGATGGATTGTGATTATTTTAACAAATTAAAGTATTTAAATTTTCTTTCTTGATTCATTTTTATTTTAATTAACTTTACCTTGATATATTCACTTTCCTGTGGCCAGTGAACATATAATTTCTCATATATATCCATGTTATTTATCTGGGTTATTCTTATTACTTAAATAGTATATCATTCCTACATATGGTGTTTTACTTTAAAAGTTATTTGTCTATCTGGGGAAATATTTATAAATCCAAATTCTTTAATAAATATAGATATTTTATGATAAGGAAATTTCTTTATGAATTAAATTGATTTTTAGAAATATGAGGAATGATTTAGACATATAGACATGGGTGGATCCTGATTATAGATATACCTTATATGCATCGGTTGAGACATGAGATGTATTAGTTAACTAACCTTAGATAAATGGGTTTCTACCCATCAACTTTAAAATGCCTTAAAGAAATATATTTATAGTAGAGGTATAATGATGCATGAGAACATGACATATAATAATTAGGAATTTTTTTCATTATGAATTAAATTATTTTTATATAAGAGATTTTTAGCAATCATATTACCTCTGAATGCATTTAATTCTTAGTTTATTGATTAAATGACATGTATTTTTAGTTATTTATTTTTTCATATTGATTATTCCTTATCTGGTTACGATAGTAATGTTATTGATTAAATGTAATGTGTGTTTAATTAATTACCTTTCCATATTGATCATCCCTTATCCAGTTATGATAGTCACGTTATTGATTAAATGGATTGTGTGTTTTAGTTATTCACCTTTCCATATTGACTATTCCTTATCTTATCATGATAGTCAAGTTGTTTAAATATCAAGTGTATTCAGTTATTTACCTTTCCATGGGGATTATTCTTATTTATTCATGATAGATTCTTATCTATATAACCATTATTGAGTATTTGAGATCACCCTTATTTTTTTCTTACCCCATGGTTCCATGAAATGTACTATAAATGATATGTAAGGATATTCTAGAGGGAATAGTGATATTCTTTAAAAAAATTATGTTGTAATTTTTGTTTTCAATTGTAATGAAAGACTCAAGTATATATCTATTTTAAAAATATTAATAATCTATTCTTCCCATTTGGAATGATATTTCATATATCATATGCAATTATAATAAAAAAGACACTAGATCTGGGATATTGGGGCTGGGGTTTCTATGATTGGTATCAAAGGAATTTTAGTAGAAACCTTGGGAACTATATTTAGGAAAACCTAGGTTATAGAACATAACTCTATGATAGAGTTTGAGGGTATGTATAAAAGAACATCCTAAAGTTTTGGTGAGGTAGAGATTATGTTGATTTTCGATTTAATAGATACCTGTATGGATACTACAAGAGGGCGTGGTTCTAGAACATATGTACCTAGGGGTGATAAATCCAAAAAGGGTGCATTGGGATTCACTTAATCATCACATGGTGAATGATAAGGAGGCTTATTGCACACCTGGTTTGATACTCCTAGGGGATATGATTTTGATAATAAACATTTTCTTTACAAATCATTATGAATGATTTTAATAGATTATTAAATTTAATGAACTAGGATAAAACTATTGTGTCTTATATTGAAAATAACATGTCATGTCTTAAACATCCTATAAATTATTTTATAGTTTCCTAACTATGATTGTTGTTACTTAAACTATATGTTTTGGTTTTAGTAAATGGATAAAACCAAAAGGAATCAAGTTAACAATTAATATGAAATATTAGGTGGTGACTATGAGAAACCAAATGTGATAATGATAGGAGTGAAATATATCATGATTATTCCATATTAGTTTTTCCAAAATTTGATTAAAAACCTATACCTTAACTAACTCTCAGACTCTCCATAAAAGATAAGGATTGAGTTTTCTAATAGCTTGAGTGATGGAGACCATGGAGGAAAAAGGGTATGATTTCCATTATGTGAGAAATGTATAAAAAGACACCCTAGAAAGTGTCTCAATGGAATGGGAAATGATTTATGTGTGGAAAATAAGGACATAAATAAATGAATTTCCAATGACAAATGAAGAGTACAATGGAAGGAAATAAGTCTCATCATAGGGATCCATTTATATTTTGTTATCTTAAATGTGGATAACCTAGGAGTTATCCAATCAGTAACATATTTTAAAGGTTAAACTATAGACCAAGAAATATCTATGTTGAAATAAAATGGTTTATGTACTTATGTATTCAGAATCAGGAACTAAATTATAGAAGTATTTTTACTAATGGTATTTTGGTAACTAGAATCATGAAATGTATAAGGATTGTGTAAAATTTTATAAGAATATGTGTATTCACAAATGTAAGAGTTATGGATACCATCATGGGTTTATGAGTTAAAGGATTATCATAATTTAAATTTATTAAACATCCATTTTTAGTTTTAATGAGATGGGAGTCAACTATGATTAAGGATATTTTGGGAGAAATTTACAGTAATACAACGCATTGGTTTAGTCTATCTCAGTGGAAAAGTTACTTGAAGAATAATAACTTTACATTTTATAGACATAATTTTAAAGGTATTAATAACCTCTAGGATTGATATGATCATTAATGAAATTTTAATAATTATCAAATAATATTTTTAGACTTTGTGAAGAAAATAATTAATTAAGTTGTATTGAAAACCACAGTAAAAATTATATTTAATGATTAATTTTTATTTCAATGATTCCCATCATTTTTTTGGAAATTTTATAGGAATTATATTAATATAGTTTTACAAAAACAACAACTTTCATGCTGGGTGTCAACCTTTCGTGTTAAAAAAGGCCCCATGGCTTGAACCCATGACTGATGGATGATAAGGTTTTCAGACCGACCACTAGCATATATGATTTACTGGTTAATATGTAATTGTTTTTAGTTAAATGATTAGATGAATAAATATTAATTATGAAAAAGTGGTGTTATTGTTGAGGTTTACAAATTAATTTATTATATTGGATAACTTATACAAACCATATTGGTTTTTGAAAATAGTTATAGATAGACAGAAAGAAATGTCACACTTTTATGGATCATATGATATGTTAAATGTAAATTTTAGTACTACAAAAAAAAATACATTTTTTTATTTATTGGAGTTAGATATGAATTGTAAATTGGCTGAAGAACAACCAAATGATGAAATTATGCTTATAAAATATAAACATATGAAGTAAGTATATTTCCTTAAATTCTTAGATAGTAAAAGAATCCCTTAACTTTTGGAGAATGATCTTGAAACAAAAGTGTTATCTTATTATATCATATCCAATGAATCAGATGGTCTTTTAAATCATCATAGATTTATGGGTTTAGGACCTTGAATTTCCATTTATCATTCACTTTCTTTTGACTAATGACCTATATCACTGTTTATAATTATTTAAGTGTTTCTTCCATGTCCATCTCTTCATTCTCAACTAATGTTATCCTACTTGGAAACCAAGATTTGTGTTATTTCATATAACCTTTTTACTTCCATTTATCTTATATTAATCGAATTTTTTATTAACCCTTTTACGATGTGTTCCTTCTTAAACAATGGTATTTTTGAATGGAAAACCCTTGATTACCAAGATCAAGTTTAAATTGCAAGGATGCGATTTATTTAAGGTGAGGATAATGTAACACCCTAAAGTTATAAAATAATAACATACTATTTGATAGAATATGTGACACGCAACACCAATCTTAAATAACCCATGAAATATATTTCTTTAAATTTAATCACATTAATATACTGTGGGACACCCAACCCCAAGTATAAATGAACTGTAATATAGTATACTGTTATAATATAGCTGTTAAATTGGTATGTAAGAATAGTAATAAATAAATATTGATATTATGGTTACCTATTGATTATAAATAAAATAATTATTGTAATGTCTCATAAATTCTGTGCAATTTTTTTAATTATATGGAATTATTATGAGACCACACGCTTTGACGACATGTGATTCTGAGGATTGGTGAGCTTGGAATGGAAATTTGAACCTTTTTTAGTTCACTTGAGTAAACATGTGAGAATATTTTTTTTAACTTTTGAACTGGTTCTTGGATAAAAAATCCAAGGGCACCGTTGAATTCAGAACGCTGAGATTCTTCTAGAAAGGACATAACTTTGACCGTAAAGGGTCAGATGAAAAAGTTAATTTTTGGGACTTTTCAAAAAAATAATAAAATATCTTTAAAAAGTTATTTAATTTTTTTTCACACCATTGGGAGGCAGATGATGATGCTACTATGTGGCGATGTGGTGAAAATAAGGTTCAATTAAGGAATCCCCATAATGGCTCGTTGTGCATGTGTAACCGCTACACTGTTTCGTAAATGAAACTGTGTAACGACGCAGCATCACCGACTAACAAAAATGTTGAGGAATATTTATTTTTATTAAACTAACTCATTGTAGAGTGGGGGAATTAAACTACGAGGATTATCTAATGAACCCCCAATGAAATTCCTCTCTAAAAAATAATTAAAAACACCAACAAGCAATAAACATCTTCGATGTACCTCGAAGAACAGAGTAGGAAGCGACGAACAACATCGATGTCTTGAAACCTTGAGGATGTAACACTGTGGAAATGAATTTAAAAGAGGTAGAAGTTTAATTTTTGTAAGTAATTCCCTTCTATTATTATAGAAATGATTAACATGGATCAATCCATGAATAAGTTTATCTGCGAATCGTGCGTTTATGCAGGAGGGTAATCTTTTTTTTTCTGATTTTCTTTAACTGGGGTTGAAATTATCATTTATCGATTGGATTGAAATCCCCAGAGTTCCCATGATTATATAATTTTAATGTGGAATATGTGGGATGACACGAACAAGTCCCGATACCCTCTTCCATGTGTGTTCTTTATGGATAAACATACGAATTGACGACAAGCTGGGTTTGAGACCGTCATGGTAAAGAGAACATTCCCCCAGAGAACATAGGTAATGATAGAATGGAAAATTGACCACCGAAGCAACTATGTTATCCCACTGAAGGAACATTCAGCGTGCTAGTGGTAGCCACTGGCGGAGGATAATAGCTCGCCCATTGGCGCGTTGCAGCAACAGGAGGTTGAGACTGGCAAGCCGCGGTAGTAGTAAGGTGATGCGGTGCTAAGCGAGCACCACGTGGAGGGGTAAGACATGTCCAAGTTACTCGGATGAGCTATAAGCCACAGTAATTTGACCATGATAGGAGGAAGGACCCGCGTCCATGGGTCCAGTAGGGAGGGGATGCGGCTGGTTGCCGCATCCCTGGCGTGCACCACCGGCCGCCCGTGCGGCCAGTCTTTAGTCTAGGGGGCCAAACCCCCAGCCAGCAGGCCAGATGGACCCGCGCCGGTAGGCCGGACCCATGCCCAGTGGGCTAGACCTACGCCGGTAGGCTAGATTCTCACCCTTTGGGCCGAGCTGGATGAGACCTGGTCGCCAGGGAACCCGTCAGGCTGGACCCTCGGCCAAACCGGGTTGGGCCTAGCGAAGCCCTTTGGGCCTGGTCCACTGGCCAAGCCATACTGGACCGACCCAGACCTGAACTGGGTTATGTAGAGTCAGTAGATACTAAACTAGGGTATGTGGGACCCCTAGGCTGGGTTGGTCAGGTCGGTCCGACCGGGTCGGATTGGACTGAGACACAACGAGCCCTTATTTACTAAAACACTAATAACTTGCAAACTGGTTGTCTGATTGATGAGAAGTTTGTGGAGTTGGGAAACTCTTGATGAGGAGGATCTTTTGGCATGCCCTGAGGTGGATTTCAAGGAATTTGAGATGATATGAATGGCTTGAGGAGCGGTTCTCTTAGGCGCACTATGTAAGGAACCCTACAGTTGGCAGAGTCCTGGAGATTGCTGACATTAAACTTTGTATGACTGGAATCTATCCCATTGTAAATCACTTCTATGTGAATTTGCAGGTCCATGGTGGGAAGCACTTCTGTGTGACTTTGTAGGCCCACGATACACAACGAGTAGAAGTACCTCAGTTGACCAATATTAGTAGGAATCACTTCTGTGTGACTTTGTGAGCCCACAGTACGCAATTATTAGGTGTACCTATGCAGTACAAGGTTAGTGGAAACCACTTATGTGTGACTTGGAAATCACACTATATTCGATAGAAGAGTAGTTCTCTAGTAGGTGAGGTGTTTGATAATGCGACTAATTATTCTTCTGTCACCACCGTAAATATATACCAAGTGTGAGCTATCTCGTGCTTTGTGATTTACTTTGAGTATTGATGTGCCCTCTTTAGTTTTTGTTTTGGGGTCCCTATTGAGGATTTTTTCTCTCCCCTGCATAGGCTTCACCCGCACATGATGTGTCTGGTGTAGTTGATCAACGTTTCTACAGAGACTTTGGTGGACCCAGACCTATAGGTGCTCAAGAAAACGAGACTAATAGATACTACGATGGCATATTTGGTGGCCTAGGACTAGGTGGGGCCCAGTAGGATTAGGTGGACAAGATGTTCTACTTTAGCTTCTAGTATCTACACTACTCTCATGATCTGGTGGGGTTTTCCATAGATGGACATCAGAGTTTCCTTCTTGTACTTTTCTGTTTTCCGTTCTTTTTTTGGCACTACTGGAAATATGACCTATACCAACGGTTTTGGGAAAACCGTTGGTATAGTTCACTAATTTGGATGAATATCAACGGTTTGGCCAAAACCGTTGGTATAGGTCACTTATATGGGCCTATACCAATGGTTCTTCCAAAACCGTTGGTATAGGGGGGGGACCTATACCAACGGTTTGGCCAAAACCATTGGTATAGGTCCATTATAGAGACCCTATACCAAGGGTTTGGCCAAACCGTTGGTATAGGTCCCCCCTATACCAACGGTTCTCAAAACCATTGGAATAGGTCTATACCAACGGTTCTCACAACCATTGGTATAGGTACATGTATTTTTAATGAAATATTCTTACAAAGTACATTAAATAAATAAAAAATTAAAATACTTATGATAATACACACATACACAGATATATATATATATATATATATTTATTAAATTATATCCACAAAAGTAAGTTAGGTTAGTGGTTAGGTCATTCAATCACAAATGGGAGGTGTTGGGATCAAAACCAATCGAATGATTATTTTTTGAATTACATATACCAACAGTTTTATGGAACCGTTGGTATAGACTTTCATGTTAATTATACCAACAGTTTTCAAAACCATTATTATAGGCTATCCCCATGCCTTACTTGGCAATAGTTCTCAAAACTGTTGGAATAGGCTATACCAACGGTTTGGAGGCGTCTACCAATGGTTCCAAACAGTTGGTATAAGGTATTTTTCCAGTAGTGTGGGTCTGTATTTTGGTCCACTTGTATTTGTTGTACTTGTACTCAACTTTTTTATTAGTGGTACTTGTTTCCCTTAAGTGTGTGGGACTTGGTTGGGAGTTTGTGTAAATACAGGTACTTAGTAAAATGCCTCCCACTTGCAGGTTGATGCCTTCAGTGCTAGTCGCCAGCCCTTGGCCTTTAGGAGGAGGGCTTGGGGTAGTCACAACATGGGCCCTGGGGGACATGTCATGAAAAAGTTGCATCAGAGGGCAGTCAGTCCTACCACAAAGACCGGGAGTCGTTGTTTTTTAGGGTAACCATGTTAAGTGTTGCGAGTCTGAATTTCAAATTCAGGGAGTCTAGTGTTGGTTTGATGACCGATGTATCCATACACCAAGATCTTTAATTCTTATTTTTGTCTCAATACATGAAAAAATTGGTTGCATAAGTGTCTCCTTATGTTATTTTGAATAATATTCAGATCAAAAGGTATAATGTTTTGATCATGGTCTATCTTGATCTATTTTAGGATGCCTCAGCATGGACAACCATCCAGGATCCCGATACGAGGTCGTGAGGACAACCCGCCTAGCGATGAGGCATCTGTTCAGGGACCAGATCTAGAGATGGCCCCACCGGGTGGTGCACCAGTGATACCACCACCTGATGATCAACATATACTACCAATTTTTCTGGTAGAGGATGTGAAAAGACTTAGTGCCTTGCACATGTTTCAGATATAGAGACCTCCCATGTTCAGAGGAGAGGCATATTCTTAGGTCGGTGAAGATTAGATAGAGGAAGTGATGCGGGTCTTCCACTTAGCCAGGACACTTCTTGATCAGATGGAGATCTAAGCAGTGAGCCTTCTTCAGGTCTCAGTAGGGAGATGGTGGATCTTGACCACCAAGATGCACGATGAGGCGACCCTCACCTGGGAAGACTTCAAGCGTCTTTTCTAGGAGGAGTTTTTCTCCAATACCTTGTGCTCTATGTGAATTCAGGAGCTGCTTCACCGACAACAGGGAATCATGATGTTGGATGAATACTCAGAAAGGTTAACCAAGTTATATCGCTACTCAATATATATGTTAAGGCTAAATCCTTTGAACGAGGACTCAGGTGGGAGATCCAGGCATCAATGTTGTCTCTCAGCATCCCTAGTTACATTGGGGTGCCATATCAATCCCTTATGGTAGAGAACTTCATGGCGGAGCAGGCGCCCACAACTAGATCTATGAGTAGAACCTAGGTGACAGAGTCTTTGGTAGGAAACATAAAACTAACACGTGGGCCCAAGGGGGCCAAATCTTCTAGAGGACGACCCTAGGACTCAGGGTCGGTAGTGTAGTGCTCCTAAACCATATATATTCATTTGGGAACCGGGATTTTCTTCTCATGTGAAAGGAAAGGAGACATGGAATGTGACTACCCAACCTACCATAAAGATGAAAAACATATGATCTAGGGTCCACTGAAGTAGAGGCAATAGTTTGAGGGAGGTGGTCCACAGGGCGGCAGACGTGGTCGGGGAGTAGGCCGAGCATCTGGTAGTGGGAAATAGTTTGAGGTGTTACCACCACCACCCCCAGGTGGTCCACCCAAACCTTAGGGATCATGCAGACAAGAGAAATCAAAAATTTAGGTAATTGAGGGTTATGAACACAGTGCTGCGGAGATGATGTGAGGTATGATCTATGTCTTCTCCACCCTAGCTGCATTTCTTATAGACATAGGTTCTAGTCAATACTTCCTTTCCATGGATCTCATTTGGAGATTTGATATTCTGGTGGAGCATTTGTCTTGATCCTTACTTCTAGAGACTACTATGGGAGAGGATTCAATGATTACACAATGGTTTAGAAAGTGTGATCTTACTCTAGGGGGAATGTTCTTCAGCTGGGATCTCTTAGTAGCGATGTTGAGGCCTTACGCTATCATCTTGGGTATGGACTGGTTATCCACAATCCATTCTTAGATCAACTATTTTAGGCATACAATACAGTGTGTCTATGGAGATGGAACCAGGTTTTCTTTTATTGGAAAGAAGGAAACCCTTGCAGCGTAGGATGAACTTTCTCGGAGGAGGGTGCAGTCGATCACTCACCAGTTGGCTAGCCTCACCCTTGCTATAGTGGATGAGAGGAGTCCAATTTTATTGTAGTGGTGGAAGAGTACTAGGATGTTTTTTTCAGAGGATGTTCTGAGACTACCTTTTTCTAAGGAGGTAGACTTCTACATTGGATTATACCTCAGGACGATGTCGATATCCACATCAGAATATTAGATGGATCCCATGATGTTTCGAGAGTTGAGTATACAAATGGAGGACTTGTAGGAGAAGGGGTTCATATGGCCTATAATTTCACGATGGGTAGCCCAAGTGCTTTTTTCCAAGAAGAAATACAGAGGTTTGAGGTTTTACATGAACATCTGTTTCCTGAACCAGGTAACTGTGAAAAAAAAGTATCCACTACTGAGAATAAATGATATCTTTAACCAAATAAAGGGGGAGAAGTGGTTCTAAAAGAGAGACCTCAAAACAGGCTATCACTAGCTTTAAGTATGGGATGATGATTTAACTATGATAATCTTTAGGTGCCAATACGACCAATATGAGTTCCTGGTGATGCCTTTTGGCATTAACAATGCCCCATCAGTGTTTATAGGACTCATGAACAAGATATTCCATCCTTACCTTGAATGGTTTGTTGTGGTCTTCATTGATGACATCTTGGTGTACTCAGTTTCAGAGGAGGAACATGATACACACTTGCAGATAGTCCTAGATACACTCGGAGAGCACCAGATTTATGGTAAGATCTCAAAGTGTCAGTTTTGGATTCTGGAAGTCCACTTTCTAAGACAGGGCTTCTTAGAGGCTGGAGTTATAGTGGATCCGATGAAGATAGAGGCAGTGTTTGCTTTGGAGCCTCTCGGGAGAATAACTGAGGTGCAGAACTTCTTGGGTTTGGCTGGTAACTATCAGAATTTCATGCCCGGCTTTTCTAGAGTAGAATCACCCTTATCGGATTTGAAACATAATAAAAAACCCTTCACGTGGATGGAGAAATGTTATTAGAGTATCCAAGAACTGATGCGGAGACAAACTAGTGCCCCCATCTTCAAACTACTAGAGGAGGGTGTTGGGTGTGTATTTTACTAAGATACATTAGGGATCAGACTCGATTGTGTCCTGATGTAGGAGCAAGAAATGATTTCCTATGACTCACGATAGTTGAGACAACATGAGATGAACTACGCAATCCATGATCTGGAGTTAGTATCAGTGGTATTTTACTTGAAGATGTGGCAGCACTACTTGATGGGTAAATGGTTTACAGTTTACTCCGACCACAAGAGTCTTAGGTATATCTTCTCCCAAAAGGACTTGAACCAAAGACAACGGAAATTCATAGATTTCCTCTAGAACTATTACTTTGAGACAGTCTATACTCCTAGAAAGGGGAACATGGTGGAAGACACACTCAACAGGAAGACCAGTTTGCAGTCGCTGAGTGAGGCGACAGAGTAGTTGGCCGTAATGAAAATGCCCTTCATGGATGCTTATGGAGCCGCTTACCTTTAGTCAATGACTATTACTCCCCCACTCTTATAATGATTTAGGGGGGAAAACTAGTAAATATTGGCTGCAAGTCCCAAAGTGCTTAGTTATCCTTAGGATGGTCTCCTGAGAGATTTTTGATAGGTGGGGAGAACACCATCCTTTTCAAAGGGTGAACCATAGTGAAAGTGAAGTTTCGGGAGGAGGTTTTGAGGGAATTACATACATACCATTTGGCAGTACATCCTGGAGTGAAGAATATGTACTAGGACCTCTGACATCATTGATGGTGCTCAGGGATGAAGAAAGTGGTGGTTGAGTTTGTTTCATGATGCCTCACTTTTCAGCAAGTGAAGGTCATGCATCAGGTTATAACATGCTTACTGTATCCACTTGTGGTACCAGAGTGGAAATGGGATGGTATCTTGATGGAATTTGTGACAGGGTTACCACATTCATCTAGGGGCCACGACTCTATCTGGGTGATTGTTGATCGACTCACCAAGTTAGTACACTTTCTAACCATCTAGGAGCTGGGACAGGTAGAAGGATTGGGATACATCTACGTCTAGAAGATAGTGCGGCTTCACGGGGTGCCTTCGATGATCATCTCATATCATGATGCTTTATTTACATCCCGATTGTGTAGGGGATTACCAGAGGCATTCGGGACTTAGCTGTGCTTGAGGACAACTTTTCATCCCCAGATAGATGGTCAGACAGATCGGACCATACATACCTTTTATGACATGCTACATGATTGAATCCTTGATTTTAGTCATAGTTGGGGGGGGGCACCTTCCACTGGTGGAGTTTGTATACAACAAAAAATATCACTCCACCATTAGCATGAAACCATTTAAGGCCTTGTACGGGTGACCTTACAGATCACCCCTATACTGGATAGACCCAAGGGAGTCAGTACTTAAGGGTCTAGAGTTGGTACGAGATACCATCGAGAAGGTGCAGATCATTCAGGAGAGGATGAGGACTGCACAGATTAGGCAGAAAGTCTTATGCCTATAAGAGATGGAGACCCTTGGAGTTTAAGGGGGGCAATCATGTATTCCTTCAGCTCTCACCCCAATGAGGATTAAGAAGATTTGGCTGGGGATACAAGTTATCTACAAGGTTAATTAGACCTTTTCAGATCTTAAGTAGAGTTGGAGAGGTGGCGTACCGCCTAGTTCTTCTCCCACAGATGCACCGGGTGCATGAATTTTTCCACATGTCGAAGTTGAGGAGATATGTGCATGATCCATCACACGTAATCGACTGGGGTGAGCTAGAAATTGACGATGGGGATACATTTGCAGAGTTACTAGTGGATATAGTGTATCGAGAAGAGAGGGTCCTATGTGGACAATAAATTCCTCTGGTGCGAGTTCAGTGGTAGCACGAGAATCTATATGAGAGCACATGGGAGCGGGAGGCTCAAATTCATGCTCAGTACCCCATCTGTTTAATTAGTTTTTAATTTTTATTTTGGGAATATAAAGGCCTAAGGTGGGGAGAATGTATTGTCTTGGAAAGTACATGTATTTTTTTAATTATATGGAATTATTATGAGACCACATGATTTGACGACATGTGATTCTGAGGCCTGATGAGCCCGAAACAGAATTTTGAACTTTTTTTAGTTCACTTAAGTAAACATTATAGCATATTTTTATAACTTCTGAACTGGTGCTTAGATAAAAAATACAAGGGTACTATTGAATTCAGAATACTAGGATTCACCTAGAAAGGAATCACCTTCGACCGATAAGGGTTGAACAAAAGTTAATTTTTAGAACTTTTTGAAAAAATAATAAAATAACTTTAAAAAGTTATTTTATTTTTCTTTTGCACCATTGGGTGCAGGACGTTGACACTATGGTGTGGAAAAGAGGCAATGCTGAGATGAAATTAAGGAATGTCATTAATGGATCATTGTTCAAGTGTAACCTCTACACTATTTCATAAATGAAACAATGTAACAGAAACTCTGCGGCATGTTTATTTTTATTAAACAAATGTATTGGAGAGTGGGACAATTAAACTGCAAAGATTCTTTGATGAACCTCAGATGAACATCCTCTATAATGAAGAATTTAAAAATCCAATGAATGATAGACATCTTTAATGTACCTCGAAGAATGGAGTCAAAAGCGACGAACGACGTCTACGTCTTGAAACTTCGAGGACATAATGATGCGGAAAAGAACGTCAAAGAGGTAGGGGTTTAATTTTTTCAAGTTCTTACTCATTCTTATTCTAGAAACAAAGAACTTGGATCATCCCATGAGTAGGTTGATTCGTGAATCATGAGTTTATGTAGAAGGATAACTTTTTTGGGATTTTTTTAACTAGGGTTGAAATTATCATTTTTTGATTAGACAGAAATCCCAGACCTCCCATGATTATAAACTTCTAACATGGAGGGTGCGGGCCTACATGAACAAGGCCCGAGCCCCTCTGTCACATGTTTTCTTTGTGGTGAAACAACTGAATTGACAAAAATCTATGTTTGAGACCTTTTTGGTAAAGAGAACATTCCCTAAAGACTGTAGGCACTGATAGAATGGAAAACAGACCACTAGAAAAACTCTGATGGCCGGTTAATGGAATCGCCGACGCGCCAGCATCGATGGTAGAGGCCGATGAGGGACAATGGTGGCCTAAGGAATAATACACTAGTGGAGGATGGAGAAACTCCCATCGGCATTCCCTAGCAGTAGGAGGTCGCGATTGGCTGGCCGCGATAGTATTTAGGTGACAAAGTGCCATGCTGGTGCCGCATGGAGGGGTGGCCCGTGTCCAGGACACCTAAACGAGCTGATAGCCATAGTCATTTGACCATGGCCAGAGGAAGGCCGCACATCTATGGGGCTAGCAGGGAGGGGACATGACTGGATGTCGTATCGCAGGTGTGCACCACCAGCCACCCGTGTGGTTGTCTTTGAGCTGGTGGGCCACACCCCCAGCAAGTGGGCTGCGCCCCCAGCCAGTTGACCAAGCCAGACCTATGGCCCAGTGGGCTGGACCCGCAACAACAGGCCAAACCCATGCCTAGTGGTTCAGACCCACACTGACAGGCCAGAACCACACCCTTTGGGCTATTCCGGACGAGGCTGAGTCGTCGTGCAACCCGGTGGGCTCGACCCTCTACCAAACTGGGATGGTCCCAACAATGCCCTTTGGGCCTAGCCCACTGGCTAGGCCAGATCAGACTGACCAAGACCTGAATCGGGTCCGGTCGAGTCAATCTGAACTAAACCAGGGTATGTGGGACCCCCAGTTTGGGTTGTTCGGGTCAGTCCGACCGGGTCAGACCGGACCCAGAGTCTGCCAACCCCTATTTACTAAAATGCTAATAACTTTCAAACTGGGCGTACGATTGATGAGAGGTTATCTGAATTGGGACCCTCTCGATGAGGTGAATATTTTTTCATGACCTGAGGAGGCTTTCATGGATGTTGAGATGTGATGAATTTCTTGAGGAGTGGTTCTACCATGCGAACTACATTCAGAACCCCACGGTTGGATGTACTTAAAGACTACTGACTTTCGACTATGTGTGACTCAACTGTGGCCTAGTGGTAATCACTTATGTGTGAATTTACAGTCCCACGGTGGGAGGCATTTATTTGTGACTTTTAAGGTCATAGTACATGATGGGGAGGAGTAATTAAGTTGACCAAGATTAGTGGGAAGTACTTCTTTGTGACTTTGTAGGCCCACAATACTTGATGAGGAGGTTTATCTAAGAAGTCCATGGTTTGTGGGAATCACTTGTGTGTGACTTGGAAGACCCACTGTACCCGATAAAGGAGTTATCCATCAGTTTATGTGTTCAATAATGTGGCTGATTATTCTTCTATCACTACCCTAAATGTATACCTGGTGTGAGTTATTTCGTGCTTCGTGCATTACTTTTATGATTGTTGTGTGGAATTTTTTTTTGGGGTCCCTAACGAGTATTTTGTTACTCACCCATGCCTGGGCTTCACCCACACATGTTGTGTCTCATGAAGATGATTGAAATTTCAACATATAATTTGGTGGGCCAGGACCCATAGGTGCTTAGGGAGATGGGACTGACGGACCCTACGATAGTGGACATTTTTTCCTAGGACAAGGTGGGGCCTAGTAGGATTGGGTGGACAAGAATTTCTACTTCAGCTTCCAGTAGCTACACTACTCTCATGATCATATGGGGTTTTCCACAGATGGACATCAGAGTTTCCTTTTTTAACTTTTTCTATTTTTGGTTCTTCGGTTGGGTTTGTATTTTCGCACAAACGTATTAGTTGTACTTGTACTCATATTTGTTTTATTGATACTTGTTTTCTTTTAGTGTGTGTGACTTGGTTGGTTGTGTGTGTGTGCACACAGGTACTCAGAAAAATGCCTCCCACTTATAGGTTGACTCATTTGGAGATAGTCTCCATCCCCTGGCCTCCGATAGGTGGGCTTGGGGTAGTCATAGTATAGGTCCTAGGGGAAGGGCCGTGACAATAATCATTTGAAATAAAAAGTAACGTTTTATGAAAAATTGTATTTTTTATAAAAGATGGTTTAGTCCCGCTTTGTCCACATATATTACAATTAATTTTTAAAAAAATTAGAAAATATATTTGATAAAATATACTTGATTTTAGAGCCATAATATAAAAATTATCTTTGGGTTATTTTTTTGGATATATCTGAAATGATTTATTTTTTAACCAATAGTAAACAAATATCGAATTTTAATTGAACACTGGTTATTAGTTTAATTTTTGTAAAAAGTTAAATTATATTTTAAATTTTCTTTAAAGTAAAATTATTTAAATTTTATATGTATTAATACAACTTATTTCATTTTAATCATTTTCATGTTGAATTTTTATATAAAAACATTATAAACTTTTGAACTGTTTGTCTTTGAAAACCTGCTTTCTTATCATGTCTGCAGGATTAATTTTAAATAAATTTTTGAAACTTATGTGAATAAAATTTTGAAAAATGGATTCCATATTTGTAATTAGAGTAAAATATATTATCTAATATGTCCAAATTACTGGTTTACCAAAATTAATAGAGAAAACAGTAAAACTTATTTACCATAATTAAGGTAAAAATGTGTTTATTGTGGGGTTAAACTAAGAAGATAAGTGTTAAAATGACCTTATAACTTGTAAAAATATTATTTTATAGAAATATAACACATTAACCTTATTAAAGTTTAATATATGGTCATATGGAAGATTTTATCAGGTGAATTACTTTATAATTTTTGATTCTCTTGGAAATTTGCAAGTAATTTCCAAGGAGGTCCCATTTCCCCACTTATAAAATAGAACTCCCCCTAACATATTCACACCTATAAAGTATTTTTTCTATAATATAAACTTACAAATTAACTTCCCAAAATCCTTAGTCACATTATATAGCTTCAGGTCCTCCCAAATGACCATCCCCATGGTCCTTAAGAGGAGATCCAAAAATGGTTTCTCTTAGAGAAGGTAATTGTCTTAACAATGCTCTTTCATTGTATTTATTCTTTTTAAAAATTAAATTATGTATTAGAAAATAAAATATAAAAAAATTATATTCCATATATTGAGATGTAATTATGTTTATACAACAATAATTATCCATATCCACTTCCATCAAATGTAAAACGAAAACATCGATCGTGTGTATTTCGGACTACCGCCTCATGAACCGATGTAGTTTTTTTAAATAAACACCTTTCAACGATGGATATAATGATTTATTTACCACATTTATATGATATTTATGATATTATTATATTTATTTAATTTTAATATCACATTTACCTTTTTATGTTCCATTCCATTTCAAATATGATAATGACGTTCTTGTGTATAGTAGATTACCACCTCGTGAAGCAATTTGATTCGTTTTTCACTTACAATTTATAAGGAATGTAATAATAATAAAATTACTGGATATAGGTGGTATATATTATATTATATTGATTATGGAAAATTAATATATCACTCAATTATTTACCCTTTCACCCATTAGGGGAATGATATTGTCGCTCGTGCATATGAACAACCTACCGTCTCCACGAAGCGATGCTATTCATTTTCCACGAACAAATTTTAATAATGGTTATAACAATGTATATATTGATTAAATATTATATTTATACAATTATTATCATTATTTATATGATGTAATTATATCCTATGTACAATAACCCTAACTTTCATTACAAAACATGCATGTTAAAACAAGGTAATTTACACCCAAAACAATGAAAATAATGGAGTATTATTAACAAACGAGTGGTAAAATGTCATAATAGGATACTATTTGATATTATTAAAATTATTAGGGTTTTGGTAAAAATTAATAACATGAATAGATCAATTATAATAGAGTTTAAATCACATTCAACTAAAATTAAGCATAAGATAAGGGACTCCATCTTAATTTCTATTCATTGAGGAATATTGTAATTTTTTAACCTAATTTATTTTATATGATGAATATAATTCACATTTATAATTAAATATAATGAATAAATAATTATTCATTTTATTTTATATTTCAATTTTAATTATTTCACCCATGTGGATTTTACTTGAAAATTAACAACTAGTAATGAATTTCATAACTCAATTTCTTTTCATTAGGTTATATTACTTATTCATTGTATTTAACATTCTACGATTATGTGAGTAAATTATTTTGAATATATTATGTTGTATTCATAATTTTTATTTTTATTTAAAATTTATACACATAATCAATTCATTGATAAATACTCACTTCAATGTTATGATCTTTGTAAGGGTTTTGTTTCACAATCGAAATTAATAAGGATTGTTTATAATTGAGTTTCCATTAAAAAAAATTATCTGATAATTTTCTAATAAACCCATTTAATTTTATTATCCATTGGTTATTAATTATTTATTGAAGTAATAATACCATTTTTCCACTCTTTGGTACATAAAATTATTGATAAAATGTGTTTAAGAAAATATGACTCCATTTCATTCTCCAGTCATAAATCAGTTTTCTTCTAAAACCATGTTTTATAAAAATATTTCCAAAACTATTTTTAACCTTTTAAAAATGATTTATTAAAGAAAATTTTACCCATTTTAACTTTTAATGAATATTTTTGAAATGAATCTTCATGTTTTCAAAACAAGGCCCATTTGGATTTTACTAAAACAGTGAAAGAAACATTTGTTTAAACGTACTCAATGTGGATATAATTTAATATCATCATGACCACTAATAGTTTTTAGAAATTAAAATATAAGTTTTAAATATTATTAAAAAAATGATATTAATTTTTTTGAACATTTAGTTTTAATTTTTTTTCAAAATGAAAAGGATATTTTCCTCAAGAATGTTTTTATAGTTCTTTTTACGGTAGTTTTATTCATAAATGAGAAAAACCCTTTATTATTACTCCAATGGGGTTATGTTAGATTGATTCCATCCTTATTATTTCTAAAGACAGTTTATGATCATTTTGGCCAAATTTTTTTCTAAAATTCACTTTCTTGATCATTTTTATAGTCATTAAATTTCCATTAAAATATTCACTTTTCTATGATCATGGAACATTAATTTTTCCCTAAATATTCATATTATTTATCTTGGATATTCTTATTTCTTAATTTGTCTCTCATTTTTACGTATAGTGTTTTACTTTGATTTTTTTTATTTATGGAAATATTGATAAATACATATTCATTACTCAATATAAATATTTTATTATAAGTTACATTATTCATGAATTAAATCAATTATTCAATATACAAAGAATGATTTATACACAAAAACATGGGTGGGGCCTAGTTGTAGATATCCCTTTGATGCATTGGTAGAATCATGAGATGAATTATATGGAAAACCTTAGTTAAATGGTTTTATATACAAAAATTTTAAACATTCATGAGGAAAGATCCTGATGGTAGATGAATCATGACACCTAATATCATGAAGGCCAATAATTAAGAATTTCTTTTATTGATAATTCAGTTATTTTTTCCATGATATTTTTGAAATGATATTATCCCTTGATGTATTTCATTATTAGTTTATTGATTAAATGACATGTTTTTAAATTATTTATGTTTTCATATTGATTATGCCTTATATAGTTATAATAGTTAAGTTATTGATTAAATGATATGTGGGTTAATTTATTTACCTTACCATATTTATTATGTATTATCTAGTTATGATAGTCATGTTTTTGATCAAATGACTTGTATGTTCAGTTATTTACCTTACCATATTTATTATTCCTTATCTTCTCCATGATAGTAAAGTTTTTTTAATGGAAAGTATGTTTAGTTATTTACCATTCCATGTTGATTAAATATTGGAAAAAAATATTTTACCAGTGGTTTGGAACCACTGGTATAGGTCCCTACATCGTTGTTATTAGCTATACCAACGGTTTGGGTGGCCATTGGCTTGTCTGGAATTGGTATAGACCTATACCAATAGTTTTGGGAAACCGTTGGTATAGGTGGGATATACCAATGGTTTCAAAACCGTTGGAATTGCTAATTAAAAAAAACACTCAGATGATTTTGATCTCTGCACCTCTCATTTATAATTCAACAACTTTACCACTAAGATACAATTTTTTTGGAAACATAATATAATAAATATGTATATTTATATTTATAAGTAAACAATTTTTGATTTATTAAATATTATTTGATAAAATAATTCATTAAAAATAAAAATACAGATACCAATAGTTTTCCAAACCATTGGTATATGTATTTGGATTTTTGGGACCTTTACCAATCGTTTTGGAAATATTGTTGGTATTGGGTCTTAAAATGAATGAAATACCAATAGTTTTAGCCAAACCACTGGTATAACCATCACCTATACCCACAGTTTTGAAAAAACCATTAGTATAGGGTCTTTAAATAAAGGTTATACCAATGGTTTTATCCAAACCATTGGTATATCCATCACCTATACAATTTTTTTTCCAAAACTATTTGTATAGGGTCATTTTATGATACCTATACAAATAGTTTGTCCAAAAACATTATTATAGGTACCCTATACCCAAAGTTTTCCAAACAGTTGGTATAGTTCCATTAGTATAGGTCCAGTTTCTAGTAGTGATTATGCTTATTGATTCACGATAGCTTCTATTGTACTTAACCCTTGTTGAGAATTTGACATCACCCTTATGTTTTTTCTTTCCCCAAGATTCCATGAAGTGTTATTCACCTAAAAATAAACTATTAAAGAAAAATACCAAAAATTAATATTAAGATAATATTTACATAATGAATCTAAAAGTGAATTTTATTTTTTAAAATTAAAATTCTAAAATTTAATAATTTAAATTTTAAATAAAATCATAAAAATATTATGAAAACCATTTTCTTAGGAAATTAACATTTTTTAAATATTAACTATTCTTATTCTTATTAAATATCAATTATTAGTCAAATATATGATAATATATTATTCATATAAAAAATATATTTTATCCACAATATATTTAGCTTCTTAAAAAAACATAAAAACCCAATTTTTAGAAAGGTTACATTTTAAATAATAATTCAGTCTTATTTGTTATTTAGTTACACTAATTTAATTTATTAGTTCCTTAACATTGATAATGAACTTTATATATATATATATATTATATGTTAGTACATCTATTTATACCTGCAAATTTTACGGATACATTTTAATGGTCATATATTATTCCATGGTTCATTGTAGTTCAGTGTTTCATGTTTGAAAAACTATCAAATATATTTGGTCTTAAAGAAATATAAAATTTCAAATATTAGGGTGACACATTCTACCCCTTAAATAAATTACATCCTTGTAATTTTAATTATCAATTACTAATAAAATTATTAAAGGATATCTAAAAGATAGGTATATCTCAAAATATATTTTCAAATGAGGCGTCTAACTTAATATCTTAGGCAAGACCAGGAAACAAATATTTTACCTTTATCATGCTAACCAATTTTTTTTTTCACCCACAACTTACTACTCTATTCTATCCATTTCTATACATGAACTATATTTTAGTCTATTGGAGATATTTTCCTTGATTAGTCTTTTGAATTTTTGTACATTTAGGAAATTAAAATTTATTTCATTCATCATATTTGTCACATGAACTTCCATGAGACTCCATCCTTAACTTTTTTAGTTTTTTTGGGAATTAAACTATGTTCATATTATAAATAATAATTATTGATACCATTTTTTATATAATCACAAGGTTTATCACTATAGTTCATATATTTTTAGGATTCTCATTGGGATAGTATCGACATTTTCCATAGAATCTTTTATTAACTTGATTCATTAAGGATTCATCCATTACTAAAAAAAGAGTTAATGCAAGTTATAAAAACTGGAAGAAAATTATTTTAAGGCAATTACATGAAATATTCGACATTGAAATGTTTTATTATTGGAAATTATTACATTAGCTTTCAGTTAAACCTAAATCACTCTTGGATAAATATAGTTTTCCTCTGGTTCAATCCCCTTATATTATTTAACTCAATTCCTTAACAAAATTAATCTTTAATAATGTCTTGTAAAGGGAATGTGATCAAGAAAATACTATTCCCCAGAAGTTTCAAGATAGGTGTGTACCCTTTGGCCCACTCAACATTCACCATAGTGGAGATTGAGTTGATACTCAACCGACCTTTTTAGGGTCATTACCCCTAAGTGCATATATTCTATAGTTTAATCCACTCTCCATTATCCATAAATGGATGTAATTTCTTGTAAAACCATATAATATACACCTTAACCGAACTTAAGGATGATATATTATACCTAGAATTATCCCTTAGACTTATCCCAATGGGTTTCACTAATATTATCTTATCCTAATCACTATAATATTCAATATTTCTTCAAATAACCTAAAGGGTTATTTATACCTTTTAAATTATGATCAAACTTAAATTATTAACCCTTAAATTATCCTTAAATAATATCCTAACCTATAATGTTCTTTCAACCATCCATTTATATCAACTATGATACCCAAAACCATCAAACCTGGATCCAATTCTAATATAGACCTTCTTTACATATTGACTTTTAAATGGACAGAAGAGACCCGGTTTTAGTGATCAATAATTACAATATCAATAATAAATATCGAGTCACATATATTCGAAAGAATGTTTTGGTTTAAAGATTTAAAGATTTAGGAAAAGCTTTTTACTAACAAATACCATGGCTTTTTCATAAAATTGACATTTTTCTTCTATATATGATACTATATAACCCATAATAAGTCTTCAACATCTCCCAAAAATTATCCACACATTCTACTCTTTTAGAAATATCACGAGCAATAAATTTCTCCATAATATGGGGAAATTGAAAAATAAGGAGTGATCTCAAATTCTTAGTAAGGGTAAACATAAGAGATAAAAATTGAAGATCATATGTGAGCATAATAAGAGTATAAATAAAATGACAGGAAAATATAATGAAAATAATTATGTAGTCAAAATAAAAAATGATAATAACATATCCATAGTTGAAATATCAATAAATTAATGCATGGATACAAATAACTAGTTCCTTAGTGATGAAATGAATAATACTATGAAAATAAATAGATTCCCCAATCTAAGACATCATGATCTTATAAATTATTATCTTATCACTAAGGCCTTGATTTTAGGAAAACAATTTTTATGAAGGAATACACCAAAATACCCTATCCTTTTTCTATCATGAGACCTATCAATGCATCAATGGGACATTTTAATCCCCACCCATCACTAATTAATTCAAATTCATTCATCATATGGTGGAATTAATAAAATATACTAAACACAACCCATATTACTTAATAATCAATAAACATCCATATTAGAATAATAAGTACACAAATTTTAAATATTTCCCCAATCAATAAATGGTATAGATTTTTGTGTATGAATCCCTAAAAATAAAACCATATTGAGAAATGGGTTTATGGTAATGTAAATTATTTACCTCATAATTTTATGTTTTTCATCTAGTTGAATACCCTTAAATCATAGGAAGTAAATATAGTGTTCATAAAGGAAAGGCAATGGAAGAAAAATTATTCTTTTAAAAGTGGATGACTTTGGAAGACAAAAGAAGTGATTGATTTCCATGATTTTAATTCCCCCAAATAGTATGAGTGGATTTAGGAGTTTTTCCATAGATAATATATAAAATAAAAAAAGGTAAACAAGTGGTTAATATGATTCATATGCCAATGATGGAAAATGGAGATAAGAAACACTTACCGTAATGGTAACTTAAAAAGAAAGAAAAACATGAGAGGGATACCATTAAATTAAAATATCAGGAAATGAAATATTTTCATTATATTTTAATGGAATAGGTTAGTGAATACACTATAAAAAAAATATTGTGGTAAATATAAAACATGTATCATGGAATTGAAAATAGATACAAATAACACTTAGGCTTTTGATAATTTTGAATTAAAATCCCTTGAAGGATAAACATTCAAATTAAAAATTAAATACAATGAATATTTATTTTATCATGATACCAAATATTAAAGGGTAATTATATACAACATAAAAAATGAAACATGGTGTATAATAAGAAGTATGTCTCATGGGGTTAAAATTGAGACAAGAAACCCTTATGATATTACAAACATTCAAATCAAAACCCCTTGAAGGATATAATTTAAAAATAAAAATAAAATACCATGAATGATGAGAGGATCATGATAAAATATATTAATGATACATTATATATACCATAAAAAATAAAACATGATGTATAATATGACATATGTTTCAAGGGGGTGGAAATTTAAAGCAAGAAACCCTTACCTAAATCCTTAACTTATTCTAAAGTCATTGAATTTCCAATATAAAAAAAAACTATCTTAATCACATATTTTAGAACTTTATTTATATAAATATACATTTATGAAATTCATTTATACTTAATCAGTATATGAATATTAGTTATTTATTTTCTATTTTGAATATTGTGCATGAGTAATCTTAATCTTTTTTAACTAGTTTCATAATAGCTGTGTGGCTATGCATTCTTCTACAAAATTTTATCATTCAAAGATTTCAGAAGATACTATAATTTATGTTTCATAATTATTTATAATTTTATAATTTCATTATATATGTGTTTTAGTCATGGTTCTTATATTCAAAATTGGAGATAAGCATGTTTCTGTGATCTTTAACAAATGAACAATGGTATCTTAATTAATGTATTTAATAAAAATGTTACTATTATAGAACTAAAATAAATTAATTTTTTATTATTTATTTCATATATTATCGTTTATTAAGTTATAATATCCATCCCTGGTATTATTTTATATTATTTTTCAAGTATGTGGTTAGAGCGACCCAAATATGAACATACCATAATTACTGGATGTTTATGGTGATGAATGTTGTTACTTTTGGAATAATATTATTATTATAGAAGAATAATTATATTATTTATATATTTTAAATGTGTTTAATCATATTTTAATATTTTTTAAAAATCAATGAATAATCTATATTAAAAATGGGATATGTTAATTTGTGGAGGTGATAATCTGCACAACACAAGGTTAACATTTTTATCTCTCAAAGAATGAGAGGGGAAGAAGATGGATAAAAATTTGTATCTTAATAATAATAATATATATTATATTTATTATTAAATTTCACCCTTATAAATAGCTAATAGAGGTAGTGATGAATACAAAAATTCATCTCTTTGTGGATGTAGTAATCCACAGAACACACAAATAAAAATTTTATTTTTCTTAAAAGAAAAGGGGAAATGTTATTATTAGTTATTAGCTTATTATAATTAAATTTAGTTTAAAAAAAATACTCATTTCATTATATAAAATTATAAAATTATATTTTGGAAATTAAGATAGAAAAGAAAACAATTTAGGAAAAATGTACTCACATTGAGGACTTGGGATTTCCCTTGGGTGACTCCTTGGAAATGGAGGTCTTAATTAAGTTTATTGTGAATAAAGTCTCAATTAAATGGAATGGTATTATAGGGTAAGGAAAAAAAATATTTTTAAGAGGAGATTGTATTTTTGGAGTGTTTTTTAAGGGGTGGTGAGAGGTATCTTTTTTATGTGGGGAGAATGACACTTTTGTAAACATTTCAACTGAATATAAAAAGATCATAGGTTTCAAATGTCAAGAAGACTCCAAAATGGATAATAATGTAATAGAGGATGATATAAGGTCAATAATACCTCAAAAATGTATTTTTAAACATGTTTTAAGCTCTTTTATGTCCTTTACTCTTAGAATTTTCACTTTTAAAATTTTTGGTTTTACCACAATATCTAGTTTTTACCCAAGTAAATCATTTTTAAGCCTAAAAATAAAATGGACCACATTTGATAATTTATAGATAATGTTACCAAATATTAAATCCATTTTATTAGTTAAAATTTCTATGTGTAATAAAAATAAACTTTAACATTAGTTCATGTAATGCGTAAAACCCTATTTTTAGAAAAAAGTGTATTTTTAAGCTTAGAATATATCTGTAGGATTAAATTATGAATGTATTTGGTTTTATTGATAGCTTTTTTTATTTTAAAACAAATAAAATCTATTTATATTTCTTATAAATCTAAAAATGAATTTTACTAATATAATATTTTATTAAAATAATAGGACAAAAATAATTTCTTTTATTTGAAAATATTACTTTAGTCTATAAAATGTTAAATATAGATTTCATAAGTTCATAATGGAATTTGAAAATGTATATTTTTACTGAATAATTATATATTTTTTCAATTATATTTCTCAATCAACATATTGTTATTTTATATAAAATGATAAATTCATAAAACCTATAGTTTTGGTAAAAACTGTATTTTCACTATTCACCTAAAAATCAACCATTTCAGACAAATTCCAAAATTTAATATTAACCTAATATTAAAATGAAAAATATTAAAAATATGTTTATTTTATAAAATTAAAATTGTTAATTTTGGGCATTTTCCTTTTAAATAAAAACATAAAAACATAATAAAATCTATTTTCATAGGAAAATAACTTTTTTTAAAAACATAAACCATTATTTTTTATCTTATATAAATTAATAATAATTTTTTTATAAATTATTAGTATCAATAATATATTTTAGCCATAATATATTTATCTTTTTAAAAAAATATAAAAAATATATTTTTAGAAAAGTTATATTTTAAATCATAAATCATTATTATTAGTTATTTAGCTACACTGATTTAATTTATCAATTAATTAACCTTAATAATGAAATATATTTTTATTTCTATATATATTTCATTATTTAGATACATATATTTTTACTTACTAATTCTATAGCTATATTTTAATGGTCATATATTATTCTATGGTTCATTTTTGTTTGGTGTTGCATGTATGAGACACTATCAAATATATTAAGTCTTAAAGAAATATATAATTCATATTATTGGTGTGTTACATCTTTCACCCATCTCCTTATTCTTCAATTTTTACCTTTATTTAGGCTCAGATTAGAGTGTTTTTCATCATGTTGGGTTACTATGGGTGAGTCTGACCCTATTCTCCACTCTTTTATTTTTCTCCCATTTTTTCACTATGAATCATAGACTAATCTGTATTTTTGGGGTTTTTTCAGGATCTATGATTTTTCTCATTTTATGTAAAATAAATAGAAGATATTTTATGAGTAGTAACCGTTTAGTCCATCTTAGGTGGTCTCTATCTTTCTAATAAGTTTTTTATGCATGGTATGGGTTTTATGAAATTCAGGAAACAATATTATGTCATATATGCTACAAAATTAAATTAAATTGGTTTCCATAATTTACCATGTTGTAATAAGAACCTAATTGGTTGTGAGTGTCCTATGTGATTTTAAAACCATGAATTTGGACCAGGTATGGGAACCAATGGATGAGAATAAACCATAAGATCCTAGTGTAGTGACCAAGTGCATTCCTTGGTGTGGATTGGATTGTGAAAAAACTAAGATAAAATTGATTTAACCTTGGAATAAGACTTGAGTAGGTTAGTGTCTTGAAAGAGTAACCCTTTAATGTGCAAATTGATTTTTATTTATTGTTATTAGTTTTATATGATATATTATTCAATTGATATATGTTTGGTATGTCATGGTTCCTCACCCACCTATAAATTTCTAGTGGTAGAACCTCATCCACATTGGGAATGCTGTGGCATCTTATTCACTTGAAATTATCATGGTGATCCATCATTCCCTATGGGGCCAATGAAGTAATGGAACATATTACACATTAAAATATATTGTTAGTGTTATATTTTCTACTTTATGATGCATATTAGTAGAGAATTACCAACTTATGATTGCTACCCAAGTTGTGCATCGTCCACCCAGGGACTTGTCCTAGTGATATACCATCCACTTGGGATTTAATGATGATGGTGTATCTACCACTTGTAATGAAATTCCAGTGGTACATAATCCATTAAGTGAATGGTATTTGTGGTGAATCATCCAGCAATAGATTTTTTCTTTGTGGTCCCTCTCCAACTTAGAGATAGGTTTGGTGGTATATCGTCTACCTTAAGTAGGTGATGATGCATTCTCTGTTGACATTATATCAGTGATGGGTCATTCACTTGGGTAGGATATGATGTAGATGCATAATTCACTCATTATACTATAATGATAACTTATTCAACCTATATATTATATGATGAGTGATATATCATTTATATTTAAGGTGTATTCAGGCCGGGAGAATTTCATCACTTTATGGAATTGGTTGAAGAAGGTATGGTCACACATGGTTTGATAGGATTAATCCATAGGGTGACATTTCTATTAATTTATTTTCATTATTATAAATTCATAATGATTATGAACCTATATTTACTATCCATGTTAAGAAAACCATTGGTTGTGGCCTACTAATTTTTAATCATATCTTTCGTAGGAGCACTGAAAATGTGAATACACTATGTTATATAAGCTAGGTAAGGGTAAGGGACAAGCTAATTTAAATAAATGAGATAATGGATATTGGTAGAATTTGGGATATGGGACTGATAAAATACTTAATATTAGTTTTTGGATGTATTTTTTTATGTTAAGACCTTGTTATATATGATCTACTAACATGGTATGTTGTTTATAATGTATGAATTGTATAATATATATAAATATTTATTTTGATAGAGTATAATGTTGTTATTTACCTTTGGATATCATTTAGATGTGATGATAATCTTATGTAACTATTTTACTATGTTGGATATTTTTTATTACCTACACTATGTTTATAGTTATTTATACCTAAGGGTATAGTATTCCCACTTATGATATGCTAAATATCACCACTAGTTGACATACTATAAAATATGGGGAGGTTTTATTGAGGTATGTATCATCCAATTTGATTCATAAATGAGGTGAACTAGCCCAAGGATGTTACACTACTAAAAATGAGATATATCCCCACAAACCTATACCAATGACTCTATAAAACCATTGGTACAACCCTCTATACCAACAGTTTTCTAAAACAATTAGTTTAGAATGTTTATAAGTAGGGTATATTAATGGTTTCATAAAACCATTGGTATATACGACATATTTACCAATGGTTTTAAAAACTATTGGTATATAATTCGGCTAAAACATCATTCCAGTTAGCATATGCCTTCTCTCTTGTGGATCATTCCCCCTTCAGCTCATTCCCCCCTTTGATCCATTTTGTTACTATAATTCTACTTTGTTTTTTGATCCATGTTCTTAAAAATATTCAAGTTAAATCACCAAGGTATGTTTATTATATTAAAATGTTCCCCTATATTATCCCAATTGATTTTCATTTCATTCCCAAAACTGAGAATGACCTAAAATTTATTTCTCTTATAATGTGATCAGTTATGAATAAACATTGATATTTTAAATATTTTTTACATAAGGGGGTTTTATGAAAGAGGTGTGATTTTATTTAAAATTTACAAGTTATATATATTTTTTAAAATTGAAATGTGTTTAGTTATAATGTAATTTTGGTTTTCATGGTTTCTAGAAACTTTATTTTTGAAAAACTAATATCATGCACTATAAATGTTTTTAAATTAAATTGTGCTTTGAAGTTTTTTTTGTTTTATTATTGGGTTTTTTAACATTAAATTTATCACGAGTGAAGTAAAAAAAACAATAACGAAAGAGTTATGTAATGAGTTTCATAATCTATATTTATAAATATTATATTATATTTATAAGTCATTATAAAGGAATTAAAACATTATTCTAAAGGAAACAATATTTGTAAATATTTTATCATTCTTTTCTCCCTCTAAATAATTCTGTTCTTTGATAGTTATAATTAATCATACAAAACTATTATTTTATAGGTTCTTATAGTATTCAATGATAACTATAAATATTTATGTGGTTCTATTATAATTTGATCATCATACTTCATTCCATATTTGTTTTATCTATTTATGATTATAAAAAGGCATAATTTCCCCCCTGTTTATTTCTCTAAGACTTTCTATTATTATTTTTAGAAAATTATTATCTATTGATGAAACACTATACAGTTGTGAAATAATTATTCCGAGTTCGTTTATATTAAAATTTAATATAATATCATTCAGATAGTTTGGATAAAAATTGAATAAATCATTTTTATTAAAACCTATTTATACTTTACATGTATAAATAGATAAAGGGAAATTTTTTAATAGAAATATCATTTATCAATTGTTTTATTATTTATATTAGGTGTTTTTTATTAAAAACTTCATACCCGATTATATAATTTTCTCATTATATCAATGAATATAAATTTTATCAAAATTTGCAACTTTGATGTTTTTAATCTTTAACTTTTAAAACCCTCATCTTCGATTTTTTAACAAAAAATTAGCTATATGACATTGTGAAAATATGAGTTTTTTACTTTAATTAGTTTTTTTGTTAATTTTTTTCAATTAAACACCACATGAATGTTTTCTCTAATAGATGAAAATATATTTCAGAGTATATCTCTTTATTACTATTTTTAGAGATTAACAAGTCATAGAGGTGTAACATTTAAATTAAAATATTGATTTTTGATGGGAACCATTTGGCTTATAATTGAGAATAGGGTTTATTCATTGATAGAAATTACTATGAATAATGTATAGATTAAATAGAAAACTATATCATTAATTCCATAATAAACTATTTCTCATTCTCTAGTACTATGAAATTATTTAAAAGGCCCAATACATATTTAATTCTATAGTAATAATGTATTATGATCTAAATTACACGATAAAATATAATCGTATACATGTTATTTTATGTAACCTAAACATTAATTTATTCATGTATGTTAAATTTTATATTTATGAATAGAAATATAGAGTGATTTAAAATGGAATGTCTTCAATCTTATTTCAATTACTTTCAAAGTGATTGAATTAAAGCGAACAATTACCATTTATTTAAATATATTTTGGATTTGGATTCAATTTTATTTAATTGATTTTATAACATTACATATAATTTTTTATATTTTTTAACTCAATATATATAAGATGGATATATGAAACTAATCAGATCTAAATTAGTTTTCCAAATAAGTTGGATTTTATTTATAGATTTTTCATTTAATAATGCCTTTAATAGAGGTCCTATACACTAAACATATTATAATTAGCTTTGAAAAAGATGGTTATTTCATGAGAAAGTTAGCTAACCTATAAAAAAAGTTGGTTTTGAAATAAACTATTATGTATGGTATTAAAGTGAAGAAAAATATAATCACAAAATGTTCATGGTTTCAATAAGAGAAATGAATTGGAGAATTTATTATATTAACAGAATCTATTTATTAATCATCATTATAAATAATATATGACTATTGAATAAGATAATGATATAATTAAACATGATGTAAGTAATGAAAATTATGATATTGAAAGGGTAAAAAATTGAATGATTCCTCCATGACTCTAGTTTATTGACAATGTAGTAAAATTAAAAAGGTTTATTTTTTAATATGTTTGTTTCATGGGAAAACCATGTGTGGAATTTATAATACAACCATTAATTATATTCATACATTATTGAAAGAATTTATTCCGGATGAAGGGAATATTACCTTAAACCATTATATAGAATGAAAGTTAATTGACCAAATTGGATATTTTATAAATAAAATTCATACTTTCCCAAGAGATTGCAACTTATTCTGAGAGGAATCCTCTAGATTAAATTATTTTATAAAACATGGAACATCTAGATAGAAGAAAAATGTATATAGAACACTGTTTATTCTGCCATAGAAAGTAATGTGACACTTTCCATTGATTAATAAGATCCAAAATCTTTTCATTTATGATGAAATCTCAAAAAATATGAGAATGATACTAAGATAAATAAGGGTAATAATGAGTAATTTCATTCTAAATATAGATTATCATGATAGAAATTTGATTCTCAATATCCAAATTTTTTAATTGAGTTATATAATGTAAGGTTGATTCTATCTTGTGATGATTTTAATCCATTTGGTGAGATAAT
The DNA here is from genome assembly GCA_963277665.1 of Viscum album. Taxonomy (NCBI): domain Eukaryota; kingdom Viridiplantae; phylum Streptophyta; class Magnoliopsida; order Santalales; family Viscaceae; genus Viscum; species Viscum album. The sequence continues at coordinate 1,107,667,524 of OY728126.1, forward strand.
TACTCTACACAACACATGTAAAACTTTCATTCATGTTTATAACCTTAATCCATGGATGGGTATGAAAAAACCATTAAATTATTTGAGTATACTCAAATATTTATCTTTTAATCCTAGAAATTATATAAATGCATACTTACAAATTATAAAAATAGAGTTGAAGAATCACTGGAATATGGATTTGCACACATATGATGATTTTTCAAAAGAAATATTTTTAATATGTGTTTCACATATGTGTATGATACATTATTTTACTGCTTATTAAATAATGTATGGGTGAATTAAAAAGGTAAAACTTTAATGTCATATTTTTATAAAGAATATGTGATCTAGAAGACTTAAATATATTTGTAGTTTTAGTTTCACCAGACATCAATTAATCGTTACAATATACAATCCATATAGGAATAATCATTAATGGTTTGAAAATACCATTGAGAAAAAAACCCAACTCAATGTATATATAGAACTGATGCATGTAATGAATTGAAAGATGTGAGTTTTTCATTTAAGAAAGGTCAGATGAAATCTAGAAATTAGAAAAATATTTGAACTGAATCTAATTACTATTGGAATAAAAAAGTATCTTATTTGAGTTTCCTTATTAGAAAAAAAATTTATTACTCAATTGTTTAAATATAATTCACATTGAAAAAAATAAATAGGAAATGATTCTTTCAATTATTCTAAATAATATTGGGAATAAAAAAGATGATTTATGATCTCAACATTACATGGTGAATTGAGATATCAGACCAGAACTGAAATCTAAGTATATTAGTAAATAAAATTATTTTTCGTTCATATTATGTTATGAAAACCTAAGAAAAAAGTCAATTTTTAGAATTATTATTTACTATCAAAGTTCTTGATTGATATTCAAGAAGCATATGAAAGTTAATCAATAGAAGATAGTTGATCTGGAAATCTTTGAGAACTCATGATTGTCACATTATTCTTAATGAGTTGATTATAATAGAAATATATATTATACTATTTAATAATATAAGGGTATAAATGAATTTATTGTGCCATTTATATAGAGATCATTATTCTAAAAATATGACTATGTATTTTTTTTTTCAAAATATGCAGGAAGAGGCACCAATAATATTTTTGCGAGTTATTGAAAAATTTTCTTCCATCAATTTTCACATGCATGATACATATAACTATCCATATTATAATAGAGATATTTCTTGGAGGACCCATTTATTTTCATTTTATGTATCCCACTGAAATTAATATGCACAGATTGAAGTCTTATGTCTAGAACAAGAATCATCATGAAGGATACATTATAAAGGGGTACCTAGTTCAAGAATGTATAGATTTCTATTATATATATTTGTTTGATGTGAACCAGAGATGTAATCAGCCAATGAGAAATGAAGATAAGCAGTATGATAAAATTGAACCCTATTTTATATCAACTCCCCAAACATGTGTAGTTTTGAGATAATATACCTTGGCTCTATTGATCCTTGAAGAGTGGGATATGACACATCAGACAATATTGTTTTACTATAATTTTTTTGATGAATAAATCTAGTAATTAAATTTAACAAGTATATGTTATCTCATTACATGTTATTATACATATTTATTAAAAAATTTCTATCTTTTTATATAGGGAACATAAAAAAATTATACTTAAATTTCATCATTCATTTCCTTTATGTAGAAGAGAGACTTTTCATAGTAATGAGTATTTATAGAGAAAATATTTTCAATTACATTATGTATAAATTTAATGTGTTTAATATAAACATAGTTTTATTTTATTGGAAACAATCAAATTTTATGGTTTTTTGAATTATTGTGGGCATAATTGAAAAATGGAATAATTTGTATTTTATCTATTTTATTCTTATTCTGTATTTTAGCCCCAAATTTTTATATATTGAAAAAACTTGTGAAATTATTTTTTCTAGGATTACATAAATGTTGGGATTCATTTTATTCTTACGTACCTAAAGCTAAATCCACTATTTGAAGGCCCAAAACCAACTTACCATGTAGTCCATGAAAACTATGCATAGATCTAGTGATTTTTGATGCTGGGAACATACATCATAAAGGTATTATACAAAGAAGTTGAAATTCAACATTTATCAATAGAAAATCCATGGTAATAAATTTAATAAAGGTGTTCATGCCTGATTATTTCATTTTCAAGTCCATTAATGCATTGGAAATCAGATATGTTGAATATAAATAGGCAGCCTAGATAGAATTAATAATCAGAGTAAATTATCTATAACTCTCTTTAAATTTATCCAATGAAGCTAAACGTTTGTAGGTAGATATTAGAGATATAGTCAAAAAATATTCAATAATTCCAAATTTTCCAAATAGGTCATTAAATGGGGATACCATGTGGAAACTTTTATAGGATTATTTTGGGGACAAAGTTTCTCCCCCTCCCTATAAAAATGTACTTCTTTATTCTAGAGGGTTGGAAAATTTTGGTAGCCCTTGTTGTATTTTTTTAGTTTTTAGTTTCTTTTATATTTTAATATTATTATTCATTTTTATTATATGTTAATATTTTTATTCATCTCATTCTCATATTTCCATATTTTGTGTTTCTATCCCATATTTTTATTCATTGTGAACTCTTATGCTCAAGATCATGAGTTTCTAACCCGAGGAAGTTCTCGGGGGCGTAATCTAGTGATGAACCAAAGTATTTGAACATTAATGCTTAATGTTTATTATTTACATATATTTAGTCCGAGGGGGATCTTAGTGGGAAATACGTCTTTGTATCTCTACTTTCCACTCATGGATTAGATTTTCCTTCTCTAATATGTTACCTCAATCAAGGAGGTGGATGTATAATATCTTATAGATCATTTAGAGCACTATATATTACCCACCATAGGCGTAATAGGATGTTAAAACATAACATGTAGTTTTTTCATTAATTAAATTTGAAACTAATTATAAGACAATAACGTTTCAATATGGTTGATTATTTTAGGAATGTATCATTTCTTTATAACTCCATTTTGTTCTCATTCATTGTGTTTTCATTGAATATGTAAGTTTAATTTAAGTATTTCATTTTCAATTATAAAAAATCCATTTATGTTCATTTTCTTTCAGAAATAAAAAATATATAAGAAAATTGAATTGGAAGTAGTGAGTGATCAACCACAACAACTCCCCAAAAGAACATTCTAGGTTATCCCCAATACTTAGTTAGTTATAAATATTTTAATAGCATGCCTAAAACACTTCATCAAATTTGTGCCATTATTTGGGAACCATGTGGTCTTCACTTACTTTTTTATTCACATTTTGTAAATAATTTTCCTTTCTTTTATTTTAAAAAAACAAAAAAAATTTATAAATTTTAAAAACTTAAAAAATCTTATTTGTTCATGATGTATTCAAATTTTTATTATTATGTATTGAATTATTATTCATAGGTGAAACCATAAAAATATATTAAAAATGATCAGTTGTAAGAATTCAAATAAGAAATACAAAAACTGAAGAGAAAAGTTGAAAGGGTTGAATAATTTATTCGTTAACTGGTTCTACAACCAGAAACAAAACCAAAACCTGAATAAAAAAGGGGTGTAAAATATTTTACCAATTATTTTTTTTGTTAAATAGCCTGAGGTGGTTAATAAGGATCTAATAAAGAAATTAATAACATCATACTATACTCAACCATTTCTCGAGGAGGTCTTGAAAGGAAACATCCTACATGACATACCTATGTGAGATAAACATTTTTTGGAAGAATCATGGAATATATTTGTTGAAGATAACATGAAAATTGATCATCCCATCCTTGATTATAAAAAATAGAACCTCTATACCTCTCTCTTTATTTGTAAGATGATGAAGATGATGCACCTATTGCAATTTTGTTTCCAATGGTCCTTCTAGAAGAGATCGATTTCAAAGATAACTTACTTGTAAGGGAAGATTTCTTTATTGATTCATCATGTTTTAGTATTATTCAAGATGAATTATTTTTTGACTTATACTTTGTGAAATTTATGAAACAAATAAATTGAGTAGGACTAGAATGTTAAGGAAGATACCACCCAAGTGGTGGTTGCTGAAGAAGAAGAGCTGGTGGTAGTTTGACTACCTTCTCAATAACAATTTGCATACCATATAGGGGAGGGAACCACACAATTCAATAGAAAGAACCCCCATATTATTTTTCCTACTACTATGGACATTAAATTATATATTTATTATTTCTCAAGGATTATAAATTTTCTTATATTCGATCCATTTTTGTTGTCTACTCATGGACACTCTGAAAAGTCACATGTGGTGATTCATCTCAAAGAAACCACATCCACTGTATGATTTGGAAAAATACACTACAACTACCTGACTAGGTAAATTAAAAACCTAAAAGACACTTGGAGGTTTAAATCATTCATTATCACTTTTCTTTCCTTTTTTATTTTATTTTATTTTAATTTTTTATTTCTTTTAATTTATTTATTGTATTTTTAAAGTGGTAGCAGCTAGGAGCTTAACTTATTGCTTACACTAAAAAATAAATCATGTTGTGACTTTACTTTTTGTTATTTTATTTCCTTCCCAATTTAAAATTGGTTAGTAAATGGAAGAAGTGTGTTGGAGGGAGTTCAATCTGTTTTTAGGATTTTTTTGTGCTTTCATTTTATTTTTCATGTATTGTTTCTAAAATTTTCATGATTTCTTTTTTTTGGGGTGTGATTTTAGAATTCTTGAGCTGAATCAAATACTTTGGATAATTCAAAAAATATTAGTATTTTTAGGACATTACTTTATTTTAATATTTTAGGATTTAAAATTTTTTTGAATAATTTTTTTTCTTGATTTATGATCTTTTCATTTGATGAAGTTTTGTTGATTGTGAAACTCATGTACACTAGTACTGTCCAAATTGAATATATTGACCAACCTGAGAGGATTATAAAATTGTTTGAAATATTATTTATAGTTATATTTTTTTCAAGAATCTTTAGACATATTTTGTGATGTATAACTTTATATTTTTATCTTTTTCAAATATTTTAGAGTTCATTGAATTTGTCAAGTATGATCAAGACATCACTTTGAAATCCCTTTTTGCATTCAACTCTAATTTTGGAATACATTTTTATATAAAATTTATTAATACCCTAGTAGCCTTGAAATAAAATGTTATTAAACCACATTAAAATCCATTTATCACTTTATAACATGCTCTAGAAGTCAAATGAATGATCATTGTGGAACTCAAGTGTGGGGGTGGGAGAAGATGAGCTGTATTTATTTTCTTGAGGAATCTATTTGAGATGATATGAAAAAGTGTTTCCATATTTTTTGATAGTTTGTGGGAAGAAATTTAATGATGAAAATATGAATGGGTGGAGAAAAATATCATTACAAATATGGTTTTTGTGTCCAAAAATTTTTTCAGACCAAAAGATGACAATATTTTCCTCCAAAACATTATTCAAATGAGAAATCCAAATATAAATTTAAGCTGAAAATGCTACAAATTGGTGAAAAAATGGATGGAATTTATCATTTATAATGAAATTCTATGTTTTATCTTTCCAAAGAAAGAATTAAGTGTTTTTAGGTGATTAAATTTTAAGATAATTGAGGTTCACACCAATCTTGATCAAAATAGTTTTCGTGCATTCACTTCACTTTAGAGCTTAAGCCACCTCATTTTGCCTCAGATGTTTTTACATATAAAACCTATAAAACCTTAGAATCAGAATAACCCATGAAAAATCCATCATGATTGACACATTTATTGACTCTTTAAATTTGATATATTAGTTTTATAACAAGCCTATGGACATCACACATGTTCTTGGGAATGAGAGACAATCCATACAAAAATATTAGAGTAAAGAGATAAATATTTTTTTGGGGAGGTAGGTACAACATGAATGTGATAATTAACATGATATTGAGTGAATATTTATGATTTTTTAGTAGTTAATGATTTTTTATACATGTAGAGGCATGTTATTTTCCTTTATATGATAATTGATTTGTGTGGAAATTCATGTTTTGAGAAGCTGGTTTTAACTCATGTATTAGATGATCCCTAGGAATGTAATGTTTATGTTTGGGGGAATTGATTGAGAAAATATTTTCAATTATTTTTGTTTAATTTTTATGTTTTTAATGGAACCATAGTGTTATTTTATAGTAATTTTTCACATTTTATGGATTTTGAAGCATTTTGAGTCTAATTGTAAAAATGGCCTATTTTGAATTTTAACAATTTTATTTTTATTCTGTATTTCAAACATAAAATTTTTATATATTGATCCAAATTGTGAAATTAATTTTTATTGGTTTTAATAAATATTGGTATTAATTTAATTATTTTATAGCTAAATCTCAATCCACCATTTGAAGGCCCAAAACTAGATCACAATGTAGGCCTAAAAAACTATGTTCAAACCGAGAAAGTTTTGATGTTCAGAACATATCTAATAAATGGATTGTCCAAAAGAGTTTATATTCAAAAAACAGGAAATAGTAAATCTATAAGAAAAAAATTAATAATTTTCTAAACACATGATTCTTTCATTTTAAGTGAAATTAATTCATTGGAATTTATATATGTGGAATAAAAAAGTTAGACTGTGCAGAATTAATAACCGGAGTAAATCCACCATAACTCTCTAAAAATGTGTCCAATGAAGCTAAAATTATATGGTTATACATAGGATAAATAGGGTAATAACTTTAAATAAGGCCAAATTTTCTAAATCGGTCATTAAATGGAAATACCATTCAGAAACCTTCGGAGAATTTTTTTGGATCCAAAATTTCTCCCCCTCTCCCTAAAAAAATGTTCTTTTTTTCCATTCAAAAGGGTTTTCTATTTAAGGGTAGCCTTTGTCAGTAATTTTCTACAATTTTATAGATTTTTTTCTATTTTAATAGTATTATTAATTTTTAGTACATTTTATTCCTTTTCTTCATCTCATTCTCATATTTTCATCTTTTGTGTTTCCATCTCATTTTCTTCTTCACTATGAACTCTTATTCTCATGATCATGAGTAGGTAACTAGAGGAAGTTCCTAGGGGAGTAATCTAGTGATGTAACAAAGTACATTAACATTAAATATTAATTATTCTTATTTTATTAGAGTTTCTACAAGGGGTTCTTATTGGGAAATGAACCTTTGTGTGTCCACTTTCCACCTGAGGCTTAGCTTTCACTTCTGCAATATTTTTCCTTGATCAAGGAGGTGGATGTGTGGTCTCTATGAGATCGTTAAGAGAGCCATATATTAAAAAACATAGGTATAAGTGGATATTCACACATACTATGGAGTGTGTTCACTAAGTAAATTTTAAACTAGTAATAACACAATGAAGGTTCAATTTAGGTGATTATATTAGGAATATATCATCTATTTCAAACTTCTTTTTGTTTTCATTGCATATGCATGTTTAATTTTATTATTAAATTCTCAATTCCAAAATAGCAATTTATGTTCATTTTATTTAATAAATAAATAAAAATAAAAATATTTAATTAGAAGTAGTGAGTGATTGACCACAATAGCTCCTCAAGAGAACGACCTAGGTTATCCCCTGTGATGCACTTAGTTATAAATATTTTGAGATCATACCAAAAAACACTTCATCAAGTATACATCTTGTTTTAAATCAAAGGTAAAATTATTAATGTAATAAAATAAAAAATTAAATATTTAATTAATTTTAATATTTATTTATATTTTATTTATTATGTCTACCTGTTGACTCTGTCTCTTAAGAAATAAGATATTTGGATACTGCTCTTAACACTGTAGTTCGTGAATGAAAATCAATAGTAATCAATGGGTATAAGTTTATTATTGATGATTGAGCAGTGAACATGATAACAAAAAATGATGTTTAATGGAAAATGTAATGATGTACTATTATTGAAATTTATCAGAGAGTTGGAATTGATATGAAAATTTATCATATTTTAAATATGTTGTATTAATACTTATATAGGACTATTACTCCCATGACCTAGTTTCCATGATAAAATAAAAGTGGTTTGATTCAATGATGATACATGAAACATTTATTGATGATTATGGATTTAGAGTTGTTACATGAATTTCACCCATTCCACAAATTATCCATATACTTTGGCTTCATTGGTGAAACAAGTTTTTATGTGAATGATCTTTTGAGAACTGAATTTCACAACATTATTAATGTAGTCCCTAGACATATTTTTTTTATAATTGTGGGGATTCAATTTAACCCATCACTTCCCCCATTAGAACCAATAAATTTATTACTTATGATGACTAAAATAGTCTAATTGTGGTGGGTAAAATATAGAATAAAATATATGTGCTCTCTGTTCTTTTAGTTTAGTTCATCGGAACACATTCAGGTTTTTACTATTAAAATTACGTTAATTTTGGTTTCATTTTTCATCAAAGTTGATCTTTATGTGAATTTTCAATATAAAGTGGTTGTAATTTTCTTTGAGTTTCTTTTCCTAATATTTATTTAAATTGTATTAGAACCCAAAAAACTAAAAGAAACTAAAACAATTAAATTAAAAAAAAAATCAAGATGACTTAAACCAATTTTTTTAAATAATTAAAATGAAAAAAAAACAATAAAATGAAATTTACTTTAATCAAAATGAATCAAATTACCAAAATGAATTGAATTATCTAACTTGAAAATGAACCAATTCACCAACCCAAAATGAACTAAGGGAACTAACAGAATGACCAACTATGAAGCTGAAAAAATAACCAAATAACCTAAAAAATGATAAACTAAATGACCATAACAAAATATGAACCAACTGATCTAACCAAAAAATTATCCAAATCACTTAATTGGACGGCCAAAATGAACCAAATGACCTAACTTAAATTTAATTGGATTGAATTGAAAATAAAATAAGGAAACCATATCATAGATATGATTAACATGTTAATTTTAATTTGTTTATTTTTTTTATAAAAAGTATTGTATGTTTTGATATTCATTCCATTGAATATAATATGATTATATTATGTCTCCACATATCCCTTATTACGCTTGAGAATTTACATTCATTAATTATGTCAATTCACCTATTATTTCTTATCTGTATTACACATTAGTTATGAATTTATTATTAAATTAATATTTCATTTTAATTGAAGGAAATGAATTATATAAAAGAGATATGAAGGAAGATAATGTTTGAAAATAATCACCACATGAGAGAGTTGTGAATCCATCCTATGGTTCCTATTGTGAGTATACAATTTCAAATATATATATATATATATATATACCCGTAACATATAATGTCATGACATTAATAAATTTTTAAATTTTAATCTAGAACCATTATCTAGAAGATCCTAGCTTGATGATTCAAGGGTGTTGGTACTAGAGCTACTCAAAGAACTTTCCATAACTGATTACACCCATACCCTTCATCAGATATTCCATGTAGAACAATTTATTATCCCTTAATTCCGTTAGTGGAAACAGGGATATTTAGACCACCTATATCATTATTTGCATTTATGTATATTCCTCATCATATATCTTTTCCTTATCTGGTGATGGATCTAACTCCACATCCATATTATCCTTTTACATATATTTCTATGCCAGGTCCATTTCCTATTACTTCATTCTCTCTGGTATTTTAGGTTCATGATCCTTCTACTTCTACTCTGGTGTATTATAAACTTCTCGATCATAATGATCATCATGACTAGAAATTTTAACCCACTAGTGTAACATACTAAATCTCAAGGTATGAACATTTTTATGTTTTGTAACATTTTAAGGGTATAATTAAATGAGTTGACGATTGTTACAGGTGTTCAGAGAAGGATATAGATAAAGGATGGAAATTGGATATAGGTTAAATTCACGCCCTAAATGTAAATTCAAGACATGAATGTATTCTAGGATGAACCAAATTAATATATTTTAATATGTTAAACAAATTCATAATGTGAAATTCTAGTTAAAGACATGAATGAGGTTTTTAGGATTTTAAGGTAAGGTGACACATTTTTCAGTTTATCATTTTTCTCGAGAATTCACTACATGAATCATTGATTCACACCATGAATGTAGATATTTCTAGTATTTTTAATGACACATCACCTTTCTCTTTTCTAAACCAAATCCCTTCCCATTACTCCAAACCATAGGATCTCTACAAGTAATCATAGGCTCTTCTCTCCCCTTGCAACTCCTATCCTTGATGTATGAACACCCATTAAATCCTAAAAATCCAATTATGTAAGTTATTATTTAATAATGATAAATTATATCTTTTTACGTTTGGTCAAAATCAATTAGGTGTTTGATTTCTGGGTTATATCTAAGGGTTTTAGAAGGATCTAAGTAGGGTTTTGCTAATTAGTGATATAATCAACATTAAGATTCAATTATTTTGATTCTATGAAATGCTTGTACCAAGACCACTATCGAAATTAGATCTTATTTAGATGTAGTGGTGAATTTTACATGGATGATGACCCTTAACTTGATCATTAATATTAAACCTAGGTAGGAAGCACTTATTTTTTTCATATGTATCATAAAGGTTATTGGCATGATTTCTGGAATTCATGTATAACCCTAATAAAACTATATTTTATTCTTGATCTCATGATGTGTGCATGTATATCATTATATATTTATTTTTATTATTAAATATGGTCTTTTATGATAATAATACTACTTGACTTGATGTAATGGTTAATTTTTCATCAACATCATGTATCGTATGTGCTGTTATTTAGTCATCTACAACTGAGCATGCAAGTCAAGACTAGTGAAATATCCCTCAAGAGGGATGTGTTAGGAATGTGGTCATAATTAATTGGACTATCTCTTTAATAAGGTATTTGTTATCCATTTTTGGGACTATACCTTTCTTGAGGTAGATGTTTCAGGTGGATGACTGATGTTACTTCTGGTATTGAGCCAAAGTAGGTATATCAAATCTTCAAGGGATCGATATATGTTTTGAACTTGTGTGAAGTATTTTTGTGATATATAAACCCTATTTACATTTATTTAATGGACTTAAATATGTTATGAACTTATATTAAGGAATTCTGGTGATGTCTTACTAAGTCTTGTAGTCAAATCATACTTGGAAATTACGATGTAGTTTAATATTTCATGCTCAGGGATCTAGTGAAGGGAAATGGATCTTTAGTGGTTGTTTTACCAGGTAGGGAGGAGGATACTTATATTTATTTATGGAGTTTGCACTATATTTTTTCATTAGATACATCCATTTTTCAATCATAGCATATTTTTGATATTTTTTTTTAGTTTTGGGTTTTGTATCTATCCTTATATATTACCATTGTATGGATTATATTTGTACATCATGTTACTCTAATGGATATTATTTTATTCATTATTTATTAATTATTGCTATAAATCCATTTAAATAATCTGATGTTCACTTGGTATTGAGGGAATAGTCTTCCCTTTACATTTCCTTGTCCCTCACTTCTAGTTGACAACCTCTGGCCTATGGGGAGGTACACATGAGGTCGTGTGCTAGACCCTGATCATACTTGATGGTTTGGATTAGGGTGTTACAAAATGGTATTAGAGGACTAGGCTCATTAATATGTTTATTATATTTTATTTGATTTTGTATAGGGTAGACTGGAGATAGGACATTTGTGACTAGAGCCAGGGAACTATGTCAGTGTTTGGATAACAATATATAGTGGACCTATGAGTTTACATAAAGTGGGTATGTTTTTGGATTTGATGTTACAATTGAATAAATTTACCTTGGGTGATGCACACGATGTTGATATATTGATTTATGTGAATTAGTGTGTGTTAATGCATCATCCTAGGAACATAGGTTGACATTCCATATATACCCATTTCTTTCATTAGATTGATCCCAAATAATTAATTGTATTATGTAATTACGATATGTTCTTTTGTGCATTATTTTATTTAATTCATTATTTGAGTTTTTTATTCTATGATTGAGTGTATATATGGGTGGTTGTGACTAATGTGTAGGTTCTATAGGCTTGAATTGGATTTTGGGTAGCCCTTAAAGGGTTATTTCTTGTTCTTGCAGGTATAATCTTAGGTTGAACCTTGTTGTGAACCCTTGTGTGTTCCTGTGTTCAGTTATCAGTTTTCCTATTTAATATTTATTCTACAATTTTATGAAATTTCACCTTATAGATATCTTTCACAGCTAGATACACCACCTATAATATTTTATGTTGAAACTGAGAACACTCCCTTACTTTCTCTAGTGGGTGAAGCTATAGAACCAGTCTAGTCATGACTCTTTTGACTGGTACCTATATAAGGAGGTGGGGCTTACAGAGGTGGACCAATGATGGTTGATTATATTTGTGAATTATATATCTATGATCCCATATCCCACCAGGTCACTAGATCCCCCTAGGTGTGCTGTAATGGATATGAGTCATAGAGAGGATTTTTCAATAGGTAAATACCCAAGAGGATTGGAAAGTTAATCTTGAGGCCTTTATGCTTCAAGGAAAAACTATAAAATGGTGGTATATGATACTATAGGATGATATATAGGAAGGGTTTACATGGGGAACCTTTAGGGATATATTCTTCAAGGAATTATTTTTAGATGACCAGAAGAAAGACTATGCTCAAAAGTCCATGGAGCTTTAGCAGGGGATGATGATAGTGTCCACCTACTGAGAACTCTTTATAGAGATGATTCACTTTACTCCTCTGATAGAAGGGAAGAAATCTATGAATAAAAGGATGTTTGAGATTGTCATATTCCCAGAGTTTTAATGGTAGGTTAATAACTTTGAAATGATGACCAATTATATAGTTATTTGTAAATAATTAATGATTGAGAAGGTATTCAAGGAAGAAAGTGATATATATATATTCTCCTTGTTATTAGTCGACCGACATGTGCCTTCTCCAGTGTGGTACAATTTTATCATTCTATGAGAAAGAAGAGTAAATTAGAGGATGGGTTCTAGTACAACAGTCAACATTCAGATCATATCCAAGCTTTTAAAACTCCTTATCTAGGGATAGACTCTATTAGATGCTATCATTGTTGGGGGAAGTGACACTTTCTCAGGGACTGTACTTTTTATTTCAAGATGTGTCATTAATTTGGAAAGATATGTCATTCTAGGTGTTTTTCTGAAATTACTTCGAGGATGTTCTCAACTAAGTTAAGAACATGACCTTAAAACTATGTAGAAACCCTGTAAGGGTTAGTGAATAGGGTGACTCGTAATCCTTTTGAGAATCATGGAGTGGTGGATGAAAGGGTTTTATGTAGTTGAACATGCTTTAGAAGATAGTAGGGTGGTACCTTTAATAGTATGAGTTACTCTCCTTATTTCTTCTACTCTATCTATTGTTTTGTTTGACACAGGATCATAACTTTCATTCAAATTATCTCATGTAATTGTTAGTTTGGATTTATTGTTAAATTATCTTCAAAGTTTTTTTTATCGATACACCTCTAATAATAAAAGTTGATCGTTTTCATTTTTCTGTAGAATATCCAATGGATGTTGATAGCTTTGAGCATGCTTGGAACATCAAAATTCAAGATATGGTAGTTTTTGAGGTAATCCTTGGCATGGCATGGTTGCCCAATTTTTATGCACACATTGATAATTATCAAAGATGAGTGAGCTATCCATTACGTAAGGGAGAAATGATTATATGGACCATTGAATGGAACATTGAGGCAAGAAGAGTTGGACTAGACCCCTATTATAGATAATTATTTTCAGGGCATGTGGATGGTATGATCCTTAAAGTGGATCAGGCTGTGTCTCCCTCCTCTTACACTCTGGTAGTATACTCGAATTGAGATGTCTTTACAAAGGTATTCTTAGGGTTTCCTCCACATAGGGGATTTGAATTTGAGATCAAGTTGGTATTTATATTGTATCCCATATCCATTACACAATATCACATGGTACTCAACGAGTTAAAATAGCTAGAGGTGAAACTAGATGATCTAGAAGAAAAAGGCTTCATCAGACCTAACACTTCTCCTTGGGAATTGCTAGTGTTTTTTTATATGAAGGCAGATGGTTGTTTTCAGATTTTTGTAGACTATGAGAAAACAAATAAAATAATTTTTAAACATTGTTACTTATTACTAAGAAATTATTAGTTTTTTGATCAGTTAAGGGAAACCCATTGGTTCTCTAATATTGATATGTGTTCTAGTCACCATAAACTTTGAATTAGAGGGGTAGACATCCAAAATATAATGTTTAGGAGTAGGTATGGGTTGTATTAGTATCTCGTTATTAAATTTGGACTAATGAATGATCCATAAGTGTTCATGGATCACATAAACAAGTTTTTTCACCCATACATGGATTCCTTCATTGTTATGTTTGTTGATGACATACTTATTTATTCCAGGATGTAATAACCATATTCTAGAAATATGGATATCATGTTGGGTAATATTCTGGAACATTATCATTACACCATGTACTCAAAGTGTAAAATTTGGATACACGAGGTTCACTTTCTTGGGAATTTAGTTTCATAAGTAGGGATACCAGTTGATCTAGATAATGTTTTTATAGTCAGGTATTGGCCATGATCAAGGAATGTGGTTATGATTTGGATTTTTCTTATATTATCTGACTACTAAATGAGATTAATTAAAAAATTTTCCCACCTAGAATCACCCATGAATTATATAAAAAATAATGGGGTCAAGTTTGAATTGAAAGATCATTTTGAATAAGTACTCTTAGAGATGAGTAAGATGTAACGCCCCGACCCCAGCTACCCAGAGTCGGTGCATTACTTCGCAACATTGGCATGATCACAAAAGATCAAGTCTCGAAAGACCGATTAGTTTAGTAGCCTTGGAAACACTAGATACATTCGTAATCGTTACATTACATCATAAAGTGAAAAACTAATAACAAAGTATTCATAGTCCACACTCATATCCTCTTCTGGCTATCCCTGCCGGTCATTCATAAAATACTTCTTTACATCCTGGAAAATATTAAAACATTGAAAGGGGTGAGCTCATATGCTCAGTAAGGATAACAATATTGCGGAAGCTTTCATAAATAAACATAAAAATTTAAGGCAATGTATAACTAAAACAAAAGCCTTTTAAACTTGAACATCAACATAATATGGCAAAAGTAAAATGAGATAATGTCATTCACTTCTTCACATGGATATTCTACTGGTCGAATAATCACATGCAATATCAATAACCACTTTCATAATGATGGAATGCATAATGCCAGACTATCATAACCACGTAGTCAAGGCCTCGTGCCAAGACCACAAATAAGATTTTGTCAAGGCCTCGTGCCAAGAGACTAGTTTGTCTCATGAGACCTGCCGATGCATCGAGGAGCTATAGCGGGCTCCACCCGTCACTTAATAAGTCCAATGCATTCCTCATATGAATAGGTTTAAACATATCATAAACCATAACATAATCGTATCACATAAAACATGCATAAAGGAAACATAACATTTCCACATTTCAATCACAAGATATAAATACAACACATTGATATAATAAAAACTCTTTCAAAACCATCTTCCATACCAAAATAAAAGAAAGTTAAAACATTGTATTTATTTTTCATCAAAAAAAGTGATGGCTTGTAGAGGAAGCCGAAACTCAAATAATGGTCACGGCGGCGGAGAAGTCGTTGTCGCCGCATATGTACGGAAAGAAAAACATTCCCTTTTTGTCGTTTAGTAAAACGCTTCGTATAAAAAAATATTCCTTTCGAATAAACGTAAAAGTCAAAGGGGTTTATACACCGTATAAAAGAAAGTTGTGTATAAAACCAAATATGCCTCAATGAAAGGAGATTGAGACGAAGTCCTTAAAAAGATCATTTTTAAAATAAAGTAGATCTATTATGTGTATTCACTATAGGTACACATAAAGAAAGTAAAAATACAAAATAAGACATAATAATATCATTGCATAATTTGAAAGTAGGAGATTAACCCAAAGAATGGAAGTTTGGTTAAGAAATTCCCTTACCTTGTGTCCGACTTGACACAACCGTTCTTTAACCTCCTGAATAATAAACTAGAGTTAATATCTACCTTATTAAGAACAATTTTCAATTTCATTATCCTTTTTATATCACTTATTACAATGTTATGAACATTATGTAATTATTTAAGTTAATAACGGTCGTTTTGTCAATCTTTGGTACTTGAGTCAAAAATAAACTTCTTATAATTACAAGTTGTTCATGTGGTGAAATATCCATTATATCCAGAATTATATTCATGATGTAGATATCATATATATCATATATACAGTATATACATTCATTCATAATGTCACGTAACATTTAGAGGTAAGAAATGAAATGCACCGTTCATGGAGACTGTAAGCCGTACGTACGCATGAACGCTACTTTCATTTCAATTTCATATTTAATGGAACTAAATCATAATGATATAAATGTATAATATAATTCCAGTATAATATAGTGTATAATACCATTACACCATCCTTTATACATCCCACATATGGCATTAATGATTCAAATCACTTTGAGGGGGCGGTAGTCCGCACTTCCTAAAATGAAATTATCGCGTTTTACCCATAATGGAAATCATAAAGTATGGCATAAATGAGAAATACAGAAGCATAAGTAAAACATAAACATATTATATATCATATATAAAAATAGTGACATCTTAATGGACACCTTTGAAGGTGTTATATGAGTGTTGAACAATCATCGTTTCGTGAGGCAGAAATTCGCCATCCACAGAAACTGTATGTTCTTTAACCATTAGATGTAGGTGTGTGTAAGTGTAGCTCTAATACTTCTTATAAAAACATCCTAGTATATTGAGTATACTGGTGTTGTTACAAAAGAAATGAATAAAAATAGTTTAGGGGGTTGGAGAAGAAAAATAAAACAAAACAACATTAGAGAAGACGTTACCTCAAAATCGGGTAACTCTTTTTGATTTGAGCCAAAGGCTTCCTTGGGAAGAGTTCTTCCCAAAGTGAGTCTTCTAGGAGTGAGAGGGGGAAGTTGGGAGAGTATTTGGGCAGAGTTTGTCCGAGCCAAATGGCTTGAAAGTGTAAATGAGGTGGGAGAGGTGGGGGCCTTTTATAAGTGGAGAGGAGGGGCACTTTTGGAAAGATTGAAATGTTACAATATTACACAATGATTTTCGGATTCTAAAGGTCCAACACTTATATAATTCGAGGCTAAGGTGATAAGGGTTCGAAATCCTCTCATCCAATTGGTTTTTTCCATGTGTAGGTTTTATATTTTTCATTATCTTTCCATTTTATTTAAATCGTTAAATAATGAGGTCATCGCTGCATCATAATGATGTCATAAATAATTTAATTTATTTAATTTCTAAAAATTATAAAAAAACTACTATGATGTAGGAAATCGTTTTAGCTTTCTAATGAATATTTATAATCAAAATTTGGACTTGTGTAACCCCACTTAAAAATTGTTTTAGTAAAACAACTCATGTTTGTGTCAATTTAATTTTAACATTAAATAAATATATATTAATGTCATTTTCCAACCAAAGTGGCTCCATGGGGTCCCCAAGTTGACCCATGGGTTGTCTTGGTCGGCCATGACTCATCCAATAGGAGTAGGACAAGTGTCATGCTCATCTCATATTATTAAAACATTATTTGTACCTTAAACTACACTAATTACCTCTAATCGCGATTAAGAACTTAAAAGTTACTATTCACCAAAAAATTATTTTAATCTCATTGAACCAAATTTTACTTCTTAATGACAACCATGTATGTCGGATTTTTGGAAATCAAATCACATAAGTGGTAATATTTCATTTAAACGAAAAATCAGTTATTTAACTACCTCTTAGTGGTTTCACTATTCATCAAAAATTGAAGTTTTTCAGAACAATGCCAAAATTTCACCCTAAGCTATAATTGATATTCCGAATTCAAAAATGATGTCTATTTTACAAAATTCCAAACATATAAGTTGCATTAATTAATTTTATAATTAATTCCCGCTGTTACAACAAATAGCGTGTTTTTAAGAAACAATTTATATCAAAAGATTGGCAATTGTTTATGTCCAATTTCAATGTTAAATTAATTCTAATGACCACCATTGGATAAAATGGTAAAAATATATTCTAATTATACTTTAAAACCACTAAATAGTATAATTTATCACTATAAATTATTTTGATTAAAAAAGTTGTTTTTAAGTATTTTTCACTATTCATAAAAAATTAGAAGTTCTCAGAAAAATACTAAAAATTCAACTTAGGCTAATTTCGATATTCCGAATCCAAAAATGAAGTCCATTTTGAAATATAAAATTTCTATAATTTTAAAAAGTGGTTATTACTATTCATAACGGCTACTTTGATTAGTCGCGGTGTTTTAGAACTCGAAGTTGCGTACAATGCAAGCTATTGTATTATTGAATGAGAAGCGTATCGTGGAAGCTCGGGGTGTTACATTCTCCCATCCTTCAATAAATTGCGTCCTCGCAATTTGAAATTTTTCTTGGAAAATAAAAGGTTGAAAATAGAAAATACCTTTGTGGAAAACCAACATCGGAAATAAGGTTAATAAAATTTAGTCTTAATAAGAGGGAAATGGAAATAAGAAACTCACCACCAAATTATGATCTCGATAAGGAGAACATTGGTGGAAATTAGAGACATATAATTGGAGGAAAAACGTAAATATTTGTAGGGAGTGATTGAGGTCATCAATCACAATCAACTGTCAAATTGAGGGCCTCAAAGCCTTCAATCTATGTTGATTTAAAATATCATTAGTTCAACAAGACATAAGGTATTAGGATAACACATTTTTTTTGTTTTAATATACCTTTACTAAAGTTTAAGAATTAATTTATTCATTGAATAAGAGATAGGTATATATATATTTATGCTTGACAACTAGAGTTTCAACCTTCAACTCATCTTTCACTTAAAAAGATAATAGAACTCAAAAATATTATACTTATCCAAATTGTATAAGGTTCCAAATGTTAACACATACCATTTATATTAGTAAAATTATTTTGTAATAACCAGGGACTTCCTGTAGGCTAGTGGTAGGAAATAAAGGCCTGCCGCACTATGGTTGTGGGTTCGATTCCTGCAGCTTTGTCCGACGCGACGGTTTATGCCCCACCCTGCATGTTGTCCTTTTCCTAAAACTATAGTATCATAATATTCCAAAAATAATCTTCATAATTTTTTTTAACCTTAAACAATACTATCCAAATATCAACTTAATCCACTCCAAACTTTATAGTTATCCAAAATACCTATGTCCAGACTTTCTCTAAAAGGTCTCTTAATTCCAAAATCAATTTATCAGATTCCCCAAACAAAGTAAAGTTTCTCTTATTGTCACATACTAAAAATATAATTACCTTCATCATATTAAAACCTTACTGAAATCAACAAGTAATTCAGTACAATCCTTATATATATATATCACATTATTCTAATAACCATAATATAATCCATGAGTCCAAAAGCACCAATACATTAGTAATTCTGCTTCAACTGTAGTAACAGCATAAGATTGTCCTTGATCCCTTGGCCTTTTCTGAGGTAAGTTTCCTTGAAGCTTAGGACATTCATTTTCATAATGCCCCATTTCCCTACAATTGTATCATTCAATTTTGACAGCCTCTTTCTTTCCCTTGCAATCACGAGCCTGGTGACCCTTTTCTCCACATTTATAACAATCTCCCATTCCTTTTAGGCACGTACCAGGGTGATTCTTCCCACAATTATCACATAATGGAAAATCCTTCTTTCCCTTTTTCCCTTTATCTGTCTCTTGTTCCACCGTTCTCTTCTTCTCTTGCTTTACTTTGTTGTCATAAGACTTAGAGAATTCCTTTTCTGTCTTGATAGCACACGAGACAATATCTTCGTATGATGAGAAGGATTGTGATACTAATGATCGACGGAGAAATGGTTTTAACCCATCAAAGAAACGATCAATCTTACTCCTTGGGTTACGTATATAATCGGTAGCATGCCTTACTATCCTTGTAAAGTCAGCCTCATACTTTGCGACATTCTCATCCTCCTTCTGCCTCAGACTCAGAAATTGCCTTTCCATATCTGCTCGATGGTCACGAGGAAAGTATTTTTCTACGAAAAGATCTTTAAACTCCCTCCATTCCATATTCGATACGTCATCATCTTCCTTTGTGTTTTGAATCAGCGACCACCACTGATCGGCATCTCCAGTGAGGCGGTAAACTGCCATGACAACTTTCTCCCTTTCGCTACTCCCCAAGGCATGGAATATTTTCTCTAAGGAGTTTATCCATTGTTCAGTTACTAACAGATTTTTACCCCCATTGAAGGTTGGTGGTTGTTGCCTCATGAAACGGTCTAGCATTGATCCTCCACGTTGCGGATCAGGGTGCTCCATACGAGTAAGGTTATTATTCATAACCTGAGTAAGTTGTCCCAGTATGGTGATTAGCTGATCGGCACCAGTTGCATCACCAGCCCCACTATAATTATCTTGAGAAGGAGGGAAATCCCTACATCGAGTGCGTGCATTGATACGGTTTCCATTTCTTCCACTAGGCGCCATTTCTAAACAATTGCATAAACTAGATCAGTTTATGAATCAAAATACATAATCCCATACTTATAAAACACTTAACATAAATTGAAATATTTATGGATATAATCCATAATCATAAAAAGAAATGTTTCCTTTGAGAAAGTATATACTCATAACCCTTCATAGTGGTTTGTAAAGAAAATTAGAATTATCCTAAGCATATCCCCCGGGAGTGTCGTAACCAAGAGTGCAGCAAGGCCCGTTGTCGTGCACTAGTTCCCATTCGAGTCTAGCTCAAAGCGGTGTTTTCGGGTTTTACCCCTAGTTACATCTGTGCCAGAGCCGCCTCTACCTGCTCGTATCCAGACAGGGATGTATTGCTCAGAAAACTCACAAAATCTCTACAATACCATAATTCTAGGAAGTTCTTCTATACTAATCCTCAAAGTTCATCTTAGGTCTATGTGCTCTAATCAGAGTTTATCTAAATCTAGCTTCCAAGGTTTGTACTAAACTTCCTTTGATACCAACTGTAACGCCCCGACCCCAGCTACCCAGAGTCGGTGCATTACTTCACAACATTGGCATGATCACAAAAGATCAAGTCTTGAAAGACCGATTAGTTTAGTAGCCTTGGAAACACTAGATACATTCGTAATCGTTACATTACATCATAAAGTGAAAAACTAATAACAAAGTCTTCATAGTCCACACTCATATCCTCTTCTGACTATCCCTGCCGGTCATTCATAAAATACTTCTTCACATCCTGGAAAATATTAAAACATTGAAAGGGGTGAGCTCAGATGCTCAGTAAGGATAACAATATTTCGGAAGCTTTCATAAATAAACATAAAAATTTAAGGCAATGTATAACTAAAACAAAAGCCTTTTAAACTTGAACATCAACATAATATGGCAAAAGTAAAATGAGATAATGTCATTCACTTCTTCACATGGATATTCTACTGGTCGAATAATCACATGCATTATCAATAACCACTTTCATAATGATGGAATGCATAATGCCAGACTATCATAACCACGTAGTCAAGGCCTCGTTCCAAGACCACAAATAAGATTTTGTCAAGGCCTCGTGCCAAGACACTAGTTTGTCTCATGAGACCTGCCGATGCATCGAGGAGCTATAGAGGGCTCCACCCGTCACTTAATAAGTCCAATGCATTCCTCATATGAATAGGTTTAAACATATCATAAACCATAACATAATCGTATCACATAAAACATGCATAAAGGAAACATAACATTTCCACATTTCAATCACAAGATATAAATACAACACATTGATATAATAAAAACGCTTTAACAACCATCTTCCATACCAAAATAAAAGAAAGTTAAAACATTGTATTTATTTTTCATTAAAAAAAGTGATGGCTTATAGAGGAAGCCGAAACTCAAATAATGGTCATGACGGCGGAGAAGTCGTTGTCGCCGCATATGTACGGAAAGAAAAACATTCCCTTTTTGTCGTTTACTAAAACGCTTCATATAAAAAAAGATTCCTTTCGAATAAACGTAAAAGTCAAAGGGGTTTATACACCGTATAAAAGAAAGTTGTGTATAAAACCAAATATGCCTCAATGAAAGGAGATTGAGACGAAGTCCTTAAAAAGATCATTTTTAAAATAAAGTAGATCTATTATGTGTATTCACTATAGGTACACATAAAGAAAGTAAAAATACAAAATAAGACATAATAATATCACGACATAATTTGAAAGTAGGAGATTAACCCAAAGAATGGAAGTTTGGTTAAGAAATTCCCTTACCTTGTGTCCGACTTGACTCAACCGTTCTTTAACCTCCTGAATAATAAACTAGAGATAATATCTACCTTATTAAGAACAATTTTCAATTTCATTATCCTTTTTATATCACTTATTACAATGTTATGAACATTATGTAATTATTTAAGTTAATAACGGTCGTTTTGTCAATCTTTGGTACTTGAGTCAAAAATAAACTTCTTATAATTACAAGTTGTTCGTGTGGTGAAATATCCATTATATCCAGAATTATATTCATGATGTAGATATCATATATATCATATATACAGTATATACATTCATTCATAATGTCACGTAACATTTAGAGGTAAGAAATGAAATACACCGTTCATGGAGACGGTAAGCCGTACGTACGCATGAACGCTACTTTCATTTCAATTTCATATTTAATGGAACTAAATCATAATGATATAAATGTATAATATAATTCCAATATAATATAGTGTATAATACTATTTACTCCATGCTTTATACATCCCACATATGGCATTAACGATTCAAATCACTTTGAGGGGGCGGTAGTCCGCACTTCCTAAAATGAAATTATCGCATTTTACCCATAATGGAAATCATAATTATGCCATAAATGAGAAATACAGAAGCATAAGTAAAACATAAACATATTATATATTATATATAAAAATAGTTACATCTTAATGGCCACCTTTGAAGGTGTTATATGAGTGTTGAACAATCATCGTTTCGTGAGGCAGAAATTTGCCATCCACAGAAACTGTATGTTCTTTAACCATTAGATGTAGGTGTGTGTAAGTGTAGCTAGAATACTTCTTATAACAACATCCTAGTATATTGAGGATACTGGTGTTGTTACAAAAGAAATGAATAAAAAGAGTTTAGGGGGTTGGAGAAGAAAAATAAAACAAAACAACATTAGAGAAGACGTTACCTCAAAATCGGGTAACTCTTTTTGATTTGAGCCAAAGGCTTCCTTGGGAAGCGTTCTTCCCAAAGTGAGGCTTCTAGGAGTGAGAGGGGGAAGTTGGGAGAGTATTTGGGCAGAGGTTGGCCGATCCAAATGGCTTGAAAGTGTAAATGAGGTGGGAGAGGTGGGGGCCTTTTATAAGTGGAGAGGAGGGGCACTTTTGGAAAGATTGAAATGTTACATTATTACACAATGCTTTTCGGATTCTAAAGGTCCAAAACTTATATATTCGAGGCTAAGGTGATAAGGGTTCGAAATACTCTCATCCAATTGGTTTTGGCCATTTGTAGGTTTTATATTTTTCATTATCTTTCCATTTTATTTAAATCGTTAAATAATGAGGTCACCGCTGCATCATAATGATGTCATAAATAATTTAATTTATTTAATTTCTAAAAATTATAAAAAAAATTCTATGATGTAGGAAATCTTTTTAGCTTTCTAATGAATATTTATAATAAAAATATGGACTTGTGTAACCCCACTTAAAAAGTTTTGTAGTAAAACAACTCATGTTTGTGTCAATTTAATTTTAACATTAAATAAATATATATTAATGTCATTTTCCAACCAAAGTGGCTCCATGGGGTCCCCAAGTTGACCCATGAGTTGTCTTGGTCGGCCATGACTCATCCAATAGGTGTAGGAAAAGTTTCATGCTCATCTCATATTATTAAAACATTATTTGTACATTAAACTACACTAATTACCTCTAATCGCGATTAAGAACTTAAAAGTTACTATTCACCAAAAAATTATTTTAATCTCATTGAACCACATTTTACTTCTTAATGAAAACCATGTATGTCGGATTTTTGAAAATCAAATCACATAAGTGGTAATATTTCATTTAAACGAAAAATCAGTTATTTAACTACCTCTTAGTGGTTTCACTATTCATCAAAAATTGAAGTTTTTCAGAACAATGCCAAAATTTCACCCTAAGCTATAATTGATATTCCGAATTCAAAAATGATGTCTATTTTACAAAATTCCAAACATATAAGTTGCATTAATTAATTTTATAATTAATTCCCGCTGTTACAACAAATAGCGTGTTTTTAAGAAACAATTTATATCAAAAGATTGGCAATTGTTTATGTCCAATTTCAATGTTAAATTAATTCTAATGACCACCATTGGATAAAATGGTAAAAATATATTCTAATTATACTTTAAAACCACTAAATAGTATAATTTATCACTATAAATTATTTTGATTAAAAAAGTTGTTTTTAAGTATTTTTCACTATTCATAAAAAATTAGAAGTTCTCAGAAAAATACTAAAAATTCAACTTAGGCTAATTTCGATATTCCGAATCCAAAAATGAAGTCCATTTTGAAATATAAAATTTCTATAATTTTAAAAAGTGGTTATTACTATTCATAACGGCTACTTTGATTAGTCGCGGTGTTTTAGAACTCGAAGTTGCGTACAATGCAAGCTATTGCATTATTGAATGAGAAGCGTATCGTGGAAGCTCAGGGTGTTACATAAGAGGTTTACATCAACTCTGATTTGGATTCTTTTTTATAATGGTTTTGGCTATTTTGTGTATTTCAATGCATCTAGTGTTGGATTTGGAGTGGTTTTGAAATAGGGTGACATGGTACTCACTTATGTTTCATTTCATCTAAAACACTATGAGTATATAATACCCGGATCATGATGTGGATTTAGTGGAAATGATCAATTCACATAAATTTTAGTGACAATACCTCTTCGATGAGAGATTTATTGTGTATGTAGACCACAAGTTTCTACATTACAACTTGTCCTATAATGACCAAAATATTTATCATAGGTGTTGGGTAGATTATTTTTATAAATTTGAATTCAATATTTAATGTGATCTGAGGAAAGGAAATGTAGTTTCAGATGCGCTGAGAAAAAAAAATAAAGGAAGTGGGTGAATAGATATTAGAAACTGGATCGAATCTCATGGATTTATTAGTAGATTGAAGGTGAGAATAAATGAGGATTTATGGTAAATTTTTTGTGAACCCTTAGTGATCACATCCTCATTAGTATAATTAGTTAAGGCTAGTCAAGAGCTTGATTCAGTGTGTTGGGAGATGTGTGAGAGGTTGGAAGTAGGTGGTTCTTTTTTTTGTTAGGCTTTGGATAGACATGAGGTTCACTTAGTTTATTTCATAGTGATGGATCTATATTTCATGATTGATGAATTTATGAGAACCTTTAAATTTTTAAAATGTTTAGTGCACCTGAGGTCAACCACAATGTATCATGAGGTGAAGTGACAATTATGGTGTCTCAATATGAAGGGAGATATTTCTGGTTTAGTCACCCATTATCTGACTTATTAGAGAATTTATTGGGAAATATAATATAATTGGAGGTTTACTCCAACTAATTTTAGTTTCTATATGGAAGTGGAATGAGGTTACAATGGAATTCATGATATGGTATCCTAGTACCCAAATAGGAAGGAATGCAATTTGTATGGTAGTGAATTATTTGACTAAGGTGGATCAATTCATTGCAATATGAAAGATAAACTTAGTGGATGAGAATGGCAAGATCTATGTTTGAGAGACCATGTAGCTTCATGAAGTGTCATCAGGTATAATATCTGAACGAGACACCCAGTTCAACTCTTGGTTTGAGAAAGGTTTTATGAAGGTGATAGGTACCCAATTGAAACTGAGTATGACCTTTTACCCTCATACTAATAGGAAGTAAGAAAGAATGATGTAGACTTTAGAATGTATTATTCAAGTGTGTATTCTAGATTTTGGATGTTCATAGGATACCCACATTTCTCTTATGGAGTTCACCTACAATAAAATATTTTAGTCTTATATTTAGATTGTTTTGGCTGTGGCTCTATTTGAGGTAGGTGAATCTTTAGTTTTTGGTCTTAGTATGGTAATAGAGACCTCAAAATATATATAGTTTATTCATAAATAGGTTTTTATGACTCAAAATATGCAAATCTCTTATACCGATCGAAGGTGATAAACCTAAGAGTTCATGGTGGGTGAAATGGTTTATTGCGGGTGTCCCCTCAGTCGAGGTGTAGATTTATCAGGAGGAAAGGGAAGTTAGAATCAGAATAAATTAGGATATTAAAAATAATAATCTTCATCAGGATGGGGGCCTATAAATTGAAACTTAATCTGACAAATCAAGGTATATAGAATGTATTACATGTGTCTCAACTTCAAAAGTACAAGACTAATCCTGTGCATGTGCTCGATTGCGAGGATAATGAGCTCGAATAAGATGAATCTTTTATAGATAGACATGTCTAAATAGTGTACTAGAGAAATAATATTATTTGAGGAAATATTTTTCCACTTTTTTTGGGTCCTATTTAAACTCTAAAATTTTCAAGAAGTGGCATGGGTGGATGAGGAAGACATTCTGGTGCAGTGGCCTAAATTGTTTGAGCAGACCTCTGGGGACACATCTTGAGGAAACAAAGACATTATAATGGAAGATTTGTAACATCTTAAATCTCAAGGTAAAACTATTTTTCTGTTTTTTCACATATATATGGGTGTGATTAAATGAGTTGATGATTATTTGGGGGGTGTTCGGAGAAGGAAACAGCTCATTGATGGAAATTGGCTATAGGAGAAATTCACACCATGGATGGTCATTCTTAATGTGAATGTCTTCTCAGATGAAAATCATGAATCTATTTCAGGGTGTGAAAGACACTGATAGTGTGGAAGTGAAATTCCTGATGATAATTTAGTTTTTGGGATTGTAAGTTGAGGTTATGTGTTTTTAAGTGTATCAGTTTTCCTAATAATTCAGGGCATGAATCCTTGATTGATATCGCGAATGTAGCTGGTTTTAGCAGTTTTAATAACCCAACATCTTTCTATTTTCTAATTATTATCCCTTCATACTGATATGAATTGTAGGATATTTCTAGGTTATTTGTGCTCTCCTCTCCCCTTCCAACTCCTCTCATCAAACCCTAAACATCCATTTGATCATACACATCAAATCTAAAACTCCTCTCATCAACCCCTGAACATCCGTTTGATCCTACTCATCAAATCTAATAAGTTATTATTTTAATATGATCAATTATATCCTCTTTTACATGATCAAAATCATGTAGTTATTCATTTTATTGATCATATATATGGGTTTTATCGTTATCAAATGAGGTTTTTGATGATCATTGATAGAATATACATCTGAATTCAAGGATTTAGCTTATGTACAATGCTTAGACTAAGATCATTGTCAACACAAGATCTTATTTGGATATAATGGTGTTTTTGGACAAGGAAAATTACCCTTTCATTTATTTTCATTATTTCACCTGTGATAGGAATCCCTTAAATTTCACATATGTATTATATGGGTTATTAACATGCATGTGTATCCCCGATAAACCTATGATTGATACTTGATCACACGAGGGGTGTGTGTGTATCCTTAAATTGTGCTTGTGTTACTTGTATTTGGGTGGTTCTAATAATGATACTACTTGACTTTACATGATTATTGAATTTTAATTTTCATCTTGTATCATATGTTTTTTTAATTATTGTTATGCAAATGAGAATGTAGGAAAAAACTAGTGGACTATCCCCTAAAATGGGTGTGTTAGGTGTGAGGTTGGACTACCTTATACTATCCCTTAAATATTGGATGTGCCTACCATTTTTGGTACTATCCCATGCTCGAGGGGTAAGTGTCAAGAGGATGATTGATGTTCCTTCCGGTATAGAGTTGAACTAAGTAAAGAAAGTATTTGAGGACCCAAAATATGTTTTGGACTAATTTGATATATTGTTGTGATATCTATACCCTTTTTTACTTTTATGGCATGCACCTGTATATGCTATGAACTTATGTTAAGGTCCATTGTTGTTGTCCTACCGAGTTTTGTACTCACACCATACTCGGGAGTTTTGGTCTGCTTATGGATTTCATGCTTAGGGATATAGTGAAAGGAAAGGTCTCTGTAGTGTATGTTTGAGAATGTAGTTTGAAGGACACATATATTTCTAGATGTATTTGAGATCAGATATCTACAACAACAATTTTTTATTTTTCTTGATTACCATATTTTGGATAATTTTTTTTAGTCTTGAGTTTCGTATCTCTCTTGCTATACTAATACCACATGGGTTATATTTTTCTATGTAGCTACTATAATGGTTATTTTTTATTCCTTATTTATTAATTATTGTTATCACTCAATATATATACTATGATGTTCACCTGGTACTGAGGGAATTGTCTCCCCGTACCATTCCATAGGTCCTCGCCACTAGCCAGAACCCATTTGTGAATGGGAAGGCACAAATGAAATCATGTGGCACCTCATACTCAAACACGATTGTTTAGGTCATGGTGTTATATTTGGTACTACATAAGTCGTAGATGCTTTATATCCTAGGGATCCATTAGTACCCACTGATCATCTGAGATCAGGTATATGTATAGAAGCCCAGTAAATTTTTAGACCATAATTTACTTTCATTTTAAGATACTTTAATTTTTTATTTTTCTTTTATTCTTTCATAGTGAGATATTACACTCTTAGGTGGTATGGGTGTACACACATGCGTGAAGTGTGGAACTACCAAATATAGTTGATGGTTGAGTACAATGAGGATAATCAAATGACAAGTAAAATTGGGGGATAATGAAGTATTTTTATGAAGACACCTACTTAATACTATGAAATCATTTCCATTATTCTAGTATACAAGAGACCCAATTAAAATAAAATAAATGATAAAGATTGGGATCAAATATGGGTAAGACAATTCATTCAATTTAATGTTATATTATTATTTTATTTATGTGAATTAATATTTTGTTAGCAACTTTGTTAAAATTTTCATGATGGTGAAGTTGCAAGGTTTGAATGTCTAATAAGATTAGGTGAACTATGGTGAGTATATAACCATGAGTTATATAATAGATTTTTATCTAGATTTGGAATAAATTTCGAGGCTATACCAATCCTTAATGAGTGTCTAATAACAATGTACTAGGAAATAATTGTTGATTGGAAGAGTGATGACTTTATGGTGTTATTCAAATTTGATGGGTTTTGATAGAAAATGAAGATGACCTGAATTAATACTCTATTTTGTTTTATTTAATATTATTTTTTTGGAATCTTCAAAAATAAATAAAAAGAGAAATGATGTTATGAAGTATATCCAAAATTTGTGAAGAATGAACATGCTTGAATATGGGAGTAAACTTGTATTTTCCATGTACACTTGAATTTAATTATGTACTAATAGAAATAAAAATGGATTTTACATCAAGAAGGGGTAGGTTGTTACACATGGTGTGTCATAAATATACATATAATGACCAAAAACTAAAAAGTTAACCTTTTAAATTGTTTTCAATGTTTTTGAATTGGTTATAATAAAGATTTTATTTTTTTAAAACAACTTACACGTAGTTCAAAACCATATTTTAAATTTTTTATACATAATTGAAACTTATTTTAAATAAATTATAAACCTATTTATAATTATTTTCTTAAAACATTTTTTTTAAAACAACTTGTAAAAAAAATTTAAATCTAATTTCAAAAATACTTTTAATCTTTTTAAAACATCTTTTAAACATTGTTCAAAAATAATTTAGAATATATTTTACAACATTTTTAATATAACTCAAATTAATATGTTTAATTCATATATAAAAACATTAATTGGATCTAAAAGTATTAAATTATCTTAAATAATTATTACTAAATATTAACTCCCATAAATTTAGTCGAATCAATACGAAATAAAATTGACCCAATATAATAATAAAAAATATAATAGGAATAGCTTAAAAGAAATACAAATTTATTCATATTTTTTTGGAAGATTCTAGTTTCACTCAATTAGGGAAAATATAATACATTTATATGAAATTTAGTTTTATTGGTTTTTGTTTTTTTAGTTAAATATTTGATACAATGAGTTCATTTTATTCATTAATTGAGTATTATTGAATAATATTATTCTATATTCAATTTTATTGCCAATGGAGGTATTATAAATTAATGGTCATATGCCTTGAGAAAAATTGTTTTATCTCAAGAAGAAATAAGAAAGATAGAAGTGGTGTAAATGGAAAACCAAAAAAAAGATTATAAGTTTTTTGTTTCCACTTTGAGATTTTAATATTTTTTTAACTAAATATTTTATTTTTATTGAATTTTTTTTTTCTTTAGAGTTCCTTGATGAGAAATATATAGAAAAATTTGTTCCAAATGATCATTTTTACCAGATATTAGGAGAAGAGAACCCAAAGAGGGTAAATTTTTGACTAGATAAAGTATTTTCCCCACTATGTATTGTCCCAATTTAGGAACTTATAATAATTTTAATAGAACCAAGTTGGTAATGAGTCATGTAGAGGAATAATAGGTCAAAAAATATATAAATGATGGATAATGAATGAAGTAAAAAAGAAAATTGGAAATTTATAAAAGTTATGGAAGAATTATTTCCAAAACTTCCACTAGATGCTCCTGTAGTTTTTGATACATGAATATCAAACCAGTTGATGGCTGTGGTAGTCATATTAGTGTATGGGATGATGAATTTACTTATGATGGTGATGGAAGTGACAATGGTGACTGTGATGATGATGGTGATGGTGATGGTGAAAAGAATGTTGGTGCTGATAGTGATGATAGTGATAATAGTGGTGGTTGTCAGAGAGAGATTGATCCCATACATTTCTGACGAATATTTGTGACACATTATGTTTCATAACTGAATGTGATTGAATATATGTATTATGATTCTATTTTGTAGTTATAAATTGGTCATGTTTAAGATAAAATATATATCAACCATTAAAAATGTGTATTGTGGCTGGTTCAATGCATTAATGTTTTTATAGATTCCTCTGTATTGGCTGTAAGTTGTTTAGGTTGTTGGTGGAGGTGTTTGGGGGTGTGTATATGAAGGGGTTCTTATTTACTTAGGGATGGAAGGAAATAAAAATAGTTTTTTAAACAGTTTATATAGATTTATACCAATGGTTGGATACAATTTTTGGTAAAAGGGAAAAATAGTGTCTTTATAGAAATAGTTTCTTTGAAACCATTGGTATAGAGAAATACCCACAATCATTCAGACAATGGTTGAGAACCATTGGTATAGGGATATCCCCATAGTCTTTCACCTAATAGTTTGGATAATCATTGATATAGGCTATACCAACGGTTCCCCAGCCCATACCAATGGTTCTAAACTATTGGTTTAGGGTTATTTTTTTACTGTTCTACAATGTGGTTTCATAGGATTTTTTTATTTATTTTTTATACTATTTGGGATATGGTAGGTCAGATATAGTATGTTTTTATAGCTTGATATGAAGCTTTTTCCTAGGAGTAGCTAACCCATATATGAGTAAAGTCTACGTTACAAGGGATGTGATTGTTTTTCTTTGGTTTTTCATATACAGTTGAGCATCTTTTACCGAATCTAATGCATTATGATATTGAATTATGATTTATGGATTTTTTTACTTTTGGAATAGGATGTAAAGAGATATATGTTCATGCATTATTTTTTTCCCATAAGGGAAACATGAGATTCATATAACTTATTGTATTTGATATCCTACATACGTTATAGGTCTGAGTCATTTAATTTGTCAACAATAACATGTTTAGATTTTTACTATATAAATTATTGGAAGAATTCTTATCAAATGACTCATGATTATTGAATATTTTTTCAGTATACTATGATAGTTATGTAACCCCTTATTATATTGTACCGAACTTGAGACTTGGTCGAATTAGTTATACAATTTCCTTGAATTGTTGAAGCATTTTATCATAGGTTGTGAATTTAAGGTAGAGAGGTGTGTTCTTGTTATTTCATACCCTAAACTATTAAATTTTAACTACTGATACAAATGTGATCTAAGTCATGTGATTGGAATTTATAGAGATATGACACTATAAAACCTATAATTAATAACCATGTTGGAAGGATAAATAATTCCTCACTGACATTGAATCCAAAGGCACTTGTTGTACATGTTCCTCCCATCAATTTTAATATTAAAGAGAATTTTCTTCAGGTCTTTAAATCTATGGGTCATGTGGCACTAAAAGTCAGGCTGAGCATGTTTGATATGATTTTAAAGTTCTAGCTACATCATCCACCTCCTTTTATAGGGTGGGTTGAACTATAGACTGTCATATTCCGGATAGAGTCTATAGAATCCACATGTGACCATCTCAAGACATCCCTTGAGAGGTAGATGAAACATTCCATCGATATACTTTGAGGACCAACAAAATACTAGTGGGATATTCTAGTCTAGGATGGAAAACCTGTGAAACTACATTGGAAGGAATTTTAGTCATACTTATTCTGTCATTTCTTCATGAAGACTTTAGATAATAATTGATATATAGAGTTCATATATCTAGTATGGGGGGAATGTGTGTGATATATTATGTGACCCATAATAATAATATATTTATACTTTCACTTATGTTGGAAAGTGATGATACTACCTAGGTTAGGAATTTTGAGGATTTCCTGAGGCATTCTATATGGCCGAAAATAATTTTTTTTGCATGAAATAATTTTCAAAGGTCATAAATCATGCCTTGATTAGAGAGTAAAACCAAGTTGATGATTGATTGTTTGGTTAGTATAATTTTTTCTTAGGCTTGATGTGGGTTATTGGATAGTTGGAAGTAGAGGTCTGACGAGTCTCCGAAGGGAATGACATGTAAAAAAGCCAGGGAAGGGGTTTTTCACTTCCTATGAGAGGGTAAACCTTAATCAGGTGTTATCAGTCTGTCTAGAAGGTCTATATTAGGCATGATTGTGAACTAAATGAGTTCCAATTCTATGAAGATTTAGGTAAGATACAATTTATTGTTCCACTATAAGAAAATTTTAATTTAGTAATTTTTTTCATTAGCGATATTTTAAAACCTCACTAAGGAATTTTCAAAGGTTTGAAAACATTGCTAATAAATTTACCTATTTTTTCTGAAAAACATCATGAAATGTTACGTAGCTAATTCGTTATTTAACAAAATTTTTAGAAATGTTGGTATACATGTTTTATTTACCAACATTTTTGAAAATAGTCTAGAAATGTGGTGTCGTGATGTATCTACATTTATAAATGTAGTTAATTCATTTTTTACCAAATTTTTCAGAAATATGGGTAAATACATTTTATTTATCCATGTTTTCCTAAACGTTGGTAAATTTTAGTTTTTTTAGAATTCTTTTAAGACCATGTCACCCTCACTCAGCTTTCTTGTGCGATAATGACCACCCTTACCCTCCATGAGGTCCTCCGCCCCCACCCCTGACCCCTCCCGACTCGCGTCTACTACCACCCTCACCAAATCCACCTTCCTCTACCTCTACTCGCATCGGCGACCCCATCTCTACTTCAGCCTCCACCCTACTCGCATGTCCCACCCTGCCTCCATCATCCCTATTCAAGTACAGGTGACCACCCTGCTATCTCCTGACTCACATCAGCAACCCTTCCTCATCCGCACCGAACTCCCCTCCCCGTTACCCACCTCGCAACCCCACCCCCCCAAAAAAAGTATACAAATCCCTATACCTTTTTTAGTTATTAAGAGAAAACAACCCGCAATGATTTTTGATGTGAGACTACTGACCATCACCTATATATATAATATATATTATTCATTTATTATAAATGTGATGATAACACACACACACACACATATATTAGGTATGTTTTAAAATAATATAATATACTATTAAAAAAATATGTAGTAATAAAATAAAAATACACTATTATTAATATATTGTATAAAAATATATATTGTTAATAATAGTAAATAAAAATATATTATTAATATTATATATATATATATAATTAATTTTTAACAAAAATATATCATTATTAATATATTATATAACAAAATATATATTTTGGTTATGTTTTATATTATAAAAAATAAATACATATATATTGTTAATAATAATTAATAAAAATATATTAACAATATATTATAAACACACACACATATATATATTTATATATATATTGTTAAGATATGATAAACACACACATATATTTATATTTGCTGTTAATAAAGATAAATTATTATTAATATTTTATATAACAAAAATTAAATATTTATGTTAAATATTATATAAAGAAATAAATATATTTATTGCTTATAACAATAATTAAAAATATGTTATTTATATGTTATAAACATACACATATTTATGTATATATATTATTAATAAAAATATATTTTTATTAACATATTATATAACATAATATATAT
Organism: Viscum album; assembly: GCA_963277665.1. Taxonomy (NCBI): domain Eukaryota; kingdom Viridiplantae; phylum Streptophyta; class Magnoliopsida; order Santalales; family Viscaceae; genus Viscum; species Viscum album. The sequence continues at coordinate 1,107,702,158 of OY728126.1, forward strand.
TTTTGTTATATTTTATATATGAAAAAACATATATATATATATTGATAATAATAATAAATAAAAACATATTACCTATATATCATAAATACACACACATATACATATATATATTGTTAATATATTATAAACACACACATAGATTTATATATATTGTTAATTGAAATATATTATTATTAATATTTTATATAATAAAAAATATTAATTTCAGTTATATTATATATATATATTGTTAATAGTAATAAATAAAAAAATATTATTAATATGTTATAAACATAAATATATTTATGCATATATATTTTTATTAAAAATCTATTATTATTATTATTATATTATTTAGCAAAAAATATATTTTTAATATGTTTTATATAACAAAATATACACACACACACACATATCATTAATAATAATAAAAGAATACATCACTAATATATTATAAACACATAAATATTTATGTGTGTGTATATATATATTATTAATATATTATAAACACTCACACACACACATTTAGATATATTGTAAATGAAAATATATTGTTATTAATATTTTATACAACAAAAAACATATATTTATGATTTATATTATATATATATATTCTAAATAATAATAAATTAAAATATATTATTAATATGTTTTAAACATACATATATTTTTATATATATATTACTAATAAAAATATATTATATAAAAAATATATTTTTTGTTATGTTTTATATAACAAAAAATACATATATACATATCCTTATAATTGTATCCATCTAGTCATTTACCTAAATTTCTAGAAACTTAGGTAATTTTAGTTTATTTATCAATATTTTTCAAGAAAGGTTTGAAAACAAAAATTTTAATTCTAAATTTAATTGTAAATATTTTTCCCTATTGATTTTTTGGGCTCCTTGCCGTTTTTTGGGTTCCCTCATGCTGACCACCACTCTCCCACTGGACCTTTCTTATTTTCCCTTAGAGACTTCCCGCATTTCCCTCCTGACGACCTCTGTGTGCTACCCCTCACCGCCGAACCCTGCCTTCGCCTTCCCCTCAAACTCTTAAGGACCCCCGCCTTCCAAATTCCCATTGCTGGCGACCCCCGCACATATACCCCTATCTACCACACCTCACATTTGATACCCACCTTCCCCCTTACTTTCTCGATGAACCCCACCTTCCCACCACCCCTCGAGGATGATCCTGCACGCAAAAACCATCACCCTCCAACCGACCCCCATACATAGCCCCTGCACATATGATCCCTCCCCCTATTTCTTTAATAAATAGTGGCCTGTTCCATATCTATTTAATTACGAGACTATCACAACATAACTATTAATATATTATATTATTAATATAAAATATTAATAATATTTTATATAAATAATATTTTTTTATATTAATATATATATATAATATACTATTGTATATATACATATAATATATTATTTTTATATACAAAAAATATATTATTAATACCTACCACAAATATACTATAAATAATAATAGTTAAAATATATTATTAATATACTATAAAAATATATATATACAAAAATAAATATTATTTGCGATGATTTCCTAAAAACATGGCTAAATTAACTACACTTTTAAGAAAATGTTGATAAATTAAAAAAAACAATGTTTCAAAATGGTTCTAAAAAAGTATGCTAATTTTACCACATTTAAATAAAGCGTTGTTAAGTTCAACATTAGAAATTTTCATAGAAATTGTCACTAAAAAACAATGATAAATATATGTTTTTTTGAAGTGTGTCATCACACAATGATTAGAAGGTGTGGGCAATTTTGGTTAGACTCAGGGTTTTGGATTAGGGTTAGGGGAACAAAAATAGTTGGGAAGTTGGGGATCCACTAGCTGTATATATCATGGAGGAGGAAATGTTACATAGGGTTAGGATCATAAACACTAGTAGGGTGATTTCCCTTAGGTGTTATAGGAGATAAAATCTTTGGTCTTGGTTTTAGGCTAGCTTTATTTCATCGAACATACTCATTTCATTTAGGATAGGGAGCCATCAATAATACAAGGTCCAATCCTTGTTGCATTGAACTTAGATTTTGTTCTAATTGAAATAGTTACATCACACTCATCCATAACTTTTTCAAAATTTAGTTAATTGGGACTTATAATAGAGTATTTGTTTATGTGGGGGGGGGGGGGGGTTACCTATTGATATTCCCTTAGGGTTTTGATTACAAGGTATTTTGAGATGTATAGAGTTCACTATTATGATCATTAGATATACAATTCCATGAGGTTTCTTTATGTATTAGATGAAAATTTTTAATATAATCCTTAGGTTGGATTAGTTGAATCATTATCAAGTATACAATGACTACTAGCACAAGTGATTATCTTTCAAAAATTTGAAGTGTGACTATTATACCTACATTAGCGAGTGAGATCTATAGGCCGGATTTTCTGGACCTAGACATCAGTAGTTAGGGGTTATCATGATCTAGTTGTCTTGAATTTCTTTCAGTTATCAGGAGACAAACTAAGAAGTATTTTATTCTATAATCAATCCATTCTAGGATGTGTTTTTTGATGATTTCTATGAATTTACACCTAAAAATGATATTGAGTTTACTATTGAGGTTATCCCGACATAGAGCCCATGTCCATTATATCTTAGAAGATGGATCTCATAGAGATTCAATATTTGAAGGTTAATCTATAAAATGTAGAGGAAAAGGAACCCAAGTATGTCCCCATGGGGTGATCCAGTGTTTTTATCTAATAAGTAAGGTGATTCACTTTGATTATATATGGATTATCAAAGAGGGAACCAAGTGATTGTTAATAACTAGTGTATTTTTCCTTGTATAGAAAAAATATTTGATTGGTTAGGAGAATCCTGTCATTTCTCTAAGATTGATTTGTGGTTAGGATATAATCATTTTATTATGAGTCCTTATGAATTCCACATACTAATTTTAAGAGCATGCATGATCTATATGAGTATCTTGTTATTCCATTCGTGTTGGCTAACACAATAAAAGTAATGACGAACCTCATGAATAGGGACTTCTATCCTTATTTATATTCTTTCATAGTTATATAATTTGATAATATTATTGTGTAATCTCATTCAAGGGAGGATCACCCTCTCTATTTAGAGATTTAATTGAGTAAAATGAGGAAGCATCAACTATATTCCATGATCTCAAAGTGTTAGTTTTTGACCAAATGAGGTATTATTAATAGGGAATGTGATATCCATGGAAGTAAAATTAGTTTAATCAAATAAGGTTGATTCAATGGTATTTTGGGATAATCCCAATAACAAATTTGAAATTTGAAATTTTCATTTTTTGTAAGATTACTACCATAGATTCAACTAAGACTTCTCTTATTTGGAAGGGCTGATGAAAACCCTTTCTAAGAAGGGGTTAAAGTTTATATGTCCAAATTTGTGTGAGTGATCCTTTCATGATCTAAAAGGGGTTTTAAGTTTATACCAATATTGATCTTATATGACTTAGATAAGGAGTACATATTTTATTATGATGCTTTATGAGTAAGGCGTAGAGTAGTTCTAATTCATAATTGGTGAGTGGTCTCTTATGGGGTTAGGTAGCTAAGGACACATTAGTGTAACTACCCGACACATGATCTAGACATATAAGAGTAGTAAACATGTAGAGATATTTAATTTTCTACCTTTTTTGGGAGTGTTTTTGGTTTATACCAACCATAATGGATTCAGGTAAATCTTTTCTTAAAGGGACTTGAACCTTAGATAAAAGAGGTGGGTTGAGTACATATAGTCTTTTAAAGTTGGGAGGAAGTACACACTTGGTAAAGGTAATGTTGTAACTAATACTATGAGTAGGAAGTCTTAGATACAGGTGGTGTAGGGAGCTAATAGCGAGTCACAGATGATGATAATATTCTTTGAGAAGTGTTTTGATGGTTAAGAGTATAAGGGTAGAGAAATTGTGATATACTTAAGTATCACATCCTCACTCATTAAGAGAGCGATGTGGAGTCACTTGTCTAACTTGAATTTCCTAAAATTGAGGAACAATATATATTGTAGGGACCCACCATCGGATTGGTTCCCGGATACCGATGTGATCCTTTCCATTTGAGGTTGTATAGTGGTCCCTTTATGTATACGTAAAATGGTGATATAAGATTCACACACATCAAGATATGTTGTTCACCCATAGTTTAATAAAATGTATCATGGTATTCATAGGTAGTTTTGGAATTTTGAGATGAATAAGGATACAGTAAGGTTAATATCATGATTCTTTATGTACTAGGTAGTAAATTCCAAGAATCAGTGACCTATAGATTTTCCTCAGTAACTGCCCTCCTATGAGTGGAAGTGGTATGATGTGACCATATATTTTTTATGGTATTTTTTATTTTTATAATAGTAGTAATGTGTTATGGTTATCATGGTCTAGTGGATGATGATCATGCATTTACTACTGATCCATGAGACATATTCAATTTATAATTTTGGAAAGATATATATATTGGAGATAGTGTATCTTTATGGGATACTTAGGAGCATTATATTTGACAATGATTCCTATTTGAAATGACACATATAGAAGGGGATGAAGAAGGAAATTTATATGTAGGTGAATGTTTTCATAGGAAACCATCCTCAGATCGTAAGATAGATTCAGTGTACCATCTGAGTGTTGGAGGAAATTCTAATAACATACATCCCTAATTTTAGTGGTCCTTGGGAGAACCATCATTCACTCGTGTAGTTAACCTATAAAAATATTTATCTGATATCAATTTAGATGGATATTTTTAATGATTTATATAGAAGATCAGGAATATCAATCCTATATTGATTAAAATCTGGGGATTCAAAATATATTATGTTGATTCTTGTGCAAGAGATGTTAGAGGACATTATACATGCATGGATCATTGATTTTAGTGGACCATGGGAGAACCATCTTGCACTTGTGGAGTTTAACTACAATAATAGTTATCTGAAATTGATTTATATGGTTCATTATAAGGTTTTATATGTTATATTATAATGATCATCACTATTTGGGATCATGGCTGGGGAGTAATCATATATTGTGTTCAGTATTGTGAAAGAGATGTTAGTTAATATTAAAATAACTAGAAAGTAGTTAGAGATTTATCAGAGTGGGTAGATATTATTTTCTGAATATTGTACCCATACTTTGGATTTTGTGGTGGGAAACAAGAAATTATTGATAGTGACACCTCATTTGGGACAAAAGTTTATTCAGAGGCAGGGGCAACTGGAACCCAAGTTTTTGGGGTCATAGATGTTGTTGAAATGATTGTTGTTGTGATATATTGATTAATTATTCATTATAGATATAGTGATATGCATAATATGTTCCATGTATCTCAAGTTAGAGATACCATCCTGACCTTTCCCATGTTATCAACATTGATGAGGTCAATCTAGAGTTGGAAGAATTGTTTGAGGAGAAAAAAATTTTAGGTTTTATATTGGAGCATGGATAATCTACATGGGAATAATGTACCTATTTTATGGGGTTAATGGAAATATGGATGATTCCATAAGGTGATATGAGGGTGGGATTTTGATAAGCAGGTACAATGGACATAGTTTTTTTGCTAAAGAGGCTTAGTGACACGGGGTAGTGAAACTCTAGGATGGGATATAATATGATGGAGATGTTTTAACAACATGTATTTATATGGGGTATCTTTTTTATTTAATTTTCATAAAACCTTATGTATTTTAAGGACTTATATGCCTTTTAGTTCTTGGTTGGGACTTTTGGTCCTATTTCAAAAGAACATGTTAGGTTCTAGGATATATTTCCTTTAATGGATACCACTAGGTACTCTATGGACTAGTAACATGAACATAATTGGTGAGGTAGTGGCTCTAGGTGGGCTACCAAGTGTATAATGAACCTAGATCTGGTACCTAGAACCCACTAGGTACATGGTGGAGGGATTACTATTACACAATGGATTTATGTTTGGTTTTATTAAATATTTTAATCATTTAATTAATATATTAATAGATTTATTAAATGACAATTATCTCATTTTTCTCCCACAGTAGATGAAGCCCTACCTTATCATCCATTTCCTTTAATTGATGGATTACCATTGTTCTATCTCAGATTAGAGTTTCATTCACCATATTTAATTCCTATAGGTGTTTCTAACCATAATCTTCCCAATCTTCTATTTTTCTTTAACTATTTTACCATGAATCGTTGAAAAACACCCAATTTAAGTGTTTTTGTGAGGTCCTCTAATTTCTACCATTTAAGGTCGAATCAGTCGGAGATCTTCAACTAGCATGACCTTTATAGTCATATGTAGTTGGTCCCTTACTTTATGATAAGTTTTTACAAGTATTTATTTCATCGTATTAAATGCATGAAATTATATTTTTTTATTCCCTAAAATTAAAATAATATTTTCCTTAATTTCAAATAGTGTGATTAGAACCTAATAGTCTATGAGTGGCCAATGTTAGGTGTCTTTTGACACCACTTGTCAATCATGACGAATTTGTATATGATGTTGAGTTTTAAACCAAGACTATAGAATAATAATGGGAACCTATAATTGAGGATAAACCTTAGGAGACTAGTGTAGTTCCCCAGTTCCTTGATCAATATTTTATTGAGAACTAACTAGGTTAGAGTTGTTTCTTCCTAGGTATAATAATTTAGTGGGTTAGTAGCTTCTGAGGATAACCCCTTATTGTGATAATTAATTATGATTTATTATTACTAATATTTTAATTAAATATCATTAAATTTATTGTTGTTTGGTATATGGTGGTTCCTCATCCACTTAAAACCGTTTAGTAGTGGTACCCCATACACCAAGGATATATTGTGCTATCTTATTCACCTAGAATGATATTGGTGATAAATTGTTCACCAGGTGGACAATGAAATTGTGAAACCACATCTACTTCAAAATTTCATGTTAATAGTATATTTTATACTTTATGATTCATATTAGTGGAGAATCATCCAGTTATGAGAGCCATCCTAATGGTGCATCACCCACATGGGAAATTATTTTGGCGGAATACCATCAACATAGTATTTGATTTTGGTGGTGTATTGATTACTTATCCTATAATAATGGGGATATATAATTCAGCCAAAGGATGGTATTTGTGGTGAATCATACACCTGTGGAAGTTTCCATAGTCGTTACTCAAAAACTTAGGGGATAGTTCAATGGTATATCATCCACATAGAGTATGTGATGTGTCCTTTAACCTTGAACTTGTATTGGTGAAGGATCATTCACTGGTTTATGGTATGATGGTGATGCCTCATTGACCTATTATAATATGAAGATATCCAATTTCCATATATATTATATGATCAATGATATATCATTCACCCAAAGGGTGTGTTCAAACCATGGGTATATCTTCAAATTGTGTAACTAGGAAAAGAAGGTTTGGTCATATGATTTTTGGTTTGGTGGGAGAACATTATAGAGTGACAATTTTATTTATTTATTTTATTTAGTATCACTTTATATCAAGAATAAACCTATATTTATGGGAATTTTTAGAAACATTGTTTGTGGTTGCCTATTTATTTGTACAGATACCCCTCTCAGGTACCTTGGTACCTAATGAAACATTATGTTCCATGATCCTAGTAAGGGTAAGAGACTTAATACTTTATATTTTTGTGATGATAAAGCTTGGATGGAGTTATTATATGTGAATGGATGGGTACAGAAGGCCATTTCATGGATATATCCTTTACATATATTTGGAGAATGTTGAATATTATCTACCAATGAGAGATATTTTTTATTATGTAAAACTTTCACGACTTTTACAACTGTTCATTTTGATACTTCAATATGTTGTTATTGACCTTAAAATATCATTTAGGGGCGAATATTATCTTATTCTAATATTGTATTATGTTGGGTATTTTTTATTTATTCTTTTATGTTCGTAGTTATCTATAACCAATGGTATACTCTCTCTAGTTATTATTTTTTTACACTCTCAACTAGTTGGTATCCTCTATCTTATGAGGAGGCACACTTGAGGCATAAAAATCCCCCATTTTGGTTATAGTGAAGGTGAACCGAACCAATGAGGTTATATGTACATAAAAATCTAACCGTGGAACAGGTATGAAATACATAATATGGAAAGTATTAATACAAAAATAAATTCCATATAACTAAAATAATACCATATTTATAAAAATAGAAATATAAAATTACATGGATAACAAAAATATACCTCATAATGATGGAATGTATAATACCAAACATCCTAACAATACGATCAAGTACTTATACTAATACACTATAATTAAAGTGTATGGAAGATACCCATACCCTATTCTAGTTTTTAATTTGATACCTAATGATACATCAATGGGCTATATAATTTTTGGCCCCACCCATCATTTTTAATTCATTCTATAATTGAAAAGAATATATAAATAAAGAAATAAAAAATGGTTGACGAAAAACATATTAAATATATATGAATGAAAAATAAATAGTTATCTATAAGGAAATAATGGGTTTACATATTTTGAATATTTCCATAGTAAATAAAAATAGTTTAAATTTCAAGGTAAACACCCTTCAAATTGTATTAGGAATTTTAGGGTATTCACATCATGTAGAATAATGGGTGAATGATCAAGTAAATATTAGAAAAAATATAAATATATAAAAATATATTGAATGAATCCATGAGATAAATAACATGGATATGAAATAAAAAGATGAAGTTAAGAGAGATAGAGAGTTATAGAGAACATAATCACATGTAAAAATAGTGGGAGAGATCCCTTATAAAAAATAAGGCATGAGATATAAATCAATTATAGAGGTAAGAAGACAAGTAATACCGAAAAATTAAATATAAAATAGCAAGTCATTTATTTAATACTTTGGAGTTATGGATTATAAGAGACTATAGCAAACAAATAAAAATTACATGAAAAAATGAGAACTAAGAAGAGAACCCTCATGTCGAGGCTTGGATCTATTTGGAAACTCCCCTAAAAACTGGAATAGTCAAGCTACATTTTTCATTTACTTGATTCAGAACATTTTTCATATTTTGTAATATCTTATAATATGTTTTTTCATATTTTATTCATTAATTAAATTAAAATTTTCTATATTTTTTTTTGAGGTTGCTTAGTTTATGATTTAAATTTTAAATTGATGTCACAACAATGGAAAATGTTCACTGTAAAATTATTCCTTATGGTAAAGAAGTGTCATAGTATAGTATTCCTGAAATTATAGAATTATAAGAGTTTAATAGATTAGTAGAATGTTATAATTTATAGATTCTACCTCAGTAAGTTTATTTTAGACTCTAAAACTGGCCACAGAGAATTATATTTAATAAAATTACTATTTAATCATTATAGGATCTTTAAAATAACTTATTTTTTTCTATTAATATATATATACACATAAAAATTTATTATAAAATAACCAATGGTGGTTTTATGTGAAAATAAAACATTATCATTCACTTAGTTGGTATAAAACTACCTCGAGTGAATGATGTTTCTAAAAGAGTTTAAAAAGAGAAAAAACTAACAAAAATTTGAGTTTTATAAAAAAAGGAAAAAAATATACTATTATTTTAATGTTACTATAAGGATTAAATATATTATATAATGGGTAAGAAAATAATAGAAAATGGAAGACATGATTTTTGAAACCATTACCTTACTCTTTAAGTTTCTTCATTTATATTGCATATAATGATTTTAAAAGATAGTTGTTGGTTATAATTGGATGTTATGCACTTGGATAGGAGAATTTATAGTGGTATTTGTGTTTATCCATCGTAAAAAAAGATTTTTTGAGTGGGGTGAAATGGTTGGATAAAGGGTGTTTATATATGAAAAGGGGAGGGGTATATTTGAATAAAATATTTATGAATTTATTATTTAGGATCAAGAATATGAATTTTGAATTTTCATGTGAGTATAAATATTATTTGATTAATAAATATGAATTTTATTGACATTTAAACACACAAAAAACTAAATAGAATCATTGGATTTTTTTATTTAATTTAAATATAAAATATAACTTTATTATTAATAAAATACAACTAAGGATTTGAAAATTTATTTATTGGTTTAAAAATGAAATTTATTGATATTAAATAAACTTTTTTACTCATTGAGTGCATTTTAATTAATTTTTTTTATAAATTATTATGTCATTTTCACATCACAATGATATCATAAAACATATTATTTATGTAGAAACTTTTTTTCCGTATTCAACTAAAACTGACTGTTTTAGGAAAAAACAAAATAATCATCTTAATTTAAATTTGATGTGATAATACCAAAAATTAGATTTATTTTATTAAAATATTTTTCTATATATAATAAATCTAATTATTAAATAAAATTCATTATCTATTTTAAAATCATGTTTTTAATGAAAAAACATTAAAAAACATCATTTTAATAAATATTTATTATTTAAATAAATATAATTTACATCCAAATTAAGTTATTTATAATAATTGAAAATATTTATTAATTATCTCATAACCATATTATTTTATATATTTTACTTTACACTTGGATATTTCACATAACGGTTACAACGACCATGATACTATTCCAACTTACATATTATCCATTGTAAATACAATTAATTATATCATATGAAATTGTTTATATCATTCTCTCAGCCCCTCTATAATTACTATTACATTAATAATAGTCTTATTTATAATAAAAATACATCTTTTTATTCTATTTATTCTTTACGGAGTATGTTCCCACAATGTTTAAGTTTATGGTATTTCCAAATATCTCTAGGTGTTTATAGACTCAATTATACATTCTATATTGAAAGTAATTTACAGTATTATTATTTTATTATGATTAAATGAATGGAATTGAGTTAGAATGAAATATTTAATATAGTTCAATTTTGGGTCTTATATTTATCATATTTAAAATAGTTGTGAATTGAACATGAACATTGATATTCTCACTAATTTAAATAAGGATAATGAAACTTGTTTATTATAATTAAATGAAATCTATATCAATGGAGATAGGATGAAACATATCTAAAATAATATTTTTGACTTAGGGACCTTAAATGAATAACCAAATTAATATCCAATAAATTAAATCATGTAATAATCTTATACATTTATTTACAAAAGCTTTACTATTTAAAAAATTAAATAAAATTTATTTATAAAATTGGATATAAAGGCATAAATATCTGTCTTCATTTTATGATGGGGACTTTGGAATATTTTACTCTTATTACTTTTTGGGGTTTTTATCATTTCTTTATTCTAATATGTTTTAATGAGGAAACTTAAGACTAGTATGAATTTAAATCATTTTGACCTATCTTTTTTTTACTAAAAGGTTTTTTATGATGCTTAAATATTATTCCAAAAAATTATTGACATTCTGGAGGGATTATAAATAAATAATATTTATTTTTTATTTCATAATTTCTAATTGGTGGAGATTCTTATAGGTAATATTTTCAAACATTATCCCATGTTTAAAATTCTAAATATTTGATATCACATGGATATGAGAATTGATATATACCATTGGTTATATTTTAAAATAGATTGTATACATGTGATGATATGGTAATGGATGAAGAACTTTTTGGGTTGATATTTCTCAATTTATATTATCTTTCTATTTCATTTATATAAAGTATTATGAGTAAGGGTTGTCTTCTTTCACCATGTTTATTTTAATATGATCAACATAGTTCTTCCTATTTAAAAATACATTTTAATTTTAATCAGTTTTCAGATAATAATTTTAAAAAATTTAAGAAATAATAATTTATATTTCATGATTTATATTAAATAATTATTTATAAAAAAATTATAGTAACATTATTTCACTAAAAATTTAGTCTAGAATTGTGGTTGATAAGGAAATATACTTATGGAAATAAAAATATTTACTTGGAAATAAAACTCAATTAATAATGATAAAAATATAAGTGTTGAATATAATGTGTATATTAATTTATGTTCAAGAAAAAATAGAGTCCCACACATGTGTAATAAAAATATTTTGTTTAATGGAGGAATAATGTAGATGAGAAGCCACAGATGTCATGGAAGCCACAATAAAAATATTCCTTAAATGAAATTATTTTTTACAAAAATTACCATTTCACGATCCAAAGGTACTTTGTAACCCACATAGTATGAACATAATTATATTTTTAGTGATATGTACACAAATTCTTGGATGACCATTTCCGTTTTTTGATGAGAAAAATATTTATATATAATGGAAAACTTGTATTCCGATCCCGAATTCTATATACATTCCAACACATTAATACCCATTCACCATTTCCTATAAATAACCTATAATTTCATCATTTGGAAGGTTTTTGTGTAATTTTTAGTCACTTATCTATGGTAAAATTATCCCAATATGAATGAATCATCATTTTCATACAAGGGATTTCATCCATGGTCTTGAGCGTACAACAGAATCCCAACCATTTCCCTCAGGCGCACATATTCTCTTGAAAAAAAAGGAAAAAATGGAAATCTTGTGAATTGCATATTTATAAGAAGTTACCCACATGGGATTGGTGATAGACCCCTCTTTAAGGGTAAATTTAAGCGCTTATGATAAAGGAACCCAATGATCTAGGAATTAAGGGAGTTACACAGTAAATAAGTTTTCCTTGAAAGGATTATTTAAGAGTAAGTTATATTGAAGGATCTAACATTTTGATTAAATTACACCACTTTAATAAATTAATATATATTTTTAATGTAAATAAAATTGGAAGAGATAAATCCTAACTAATTTGAGTAATGTAAAATTAATAGTGAAATATAAAATAATAAATTTAGAAGATACATATAGCAGACCAAATTAAATAAAAAATAATAGAACTAGGGAGTATTAAAAATTACTAAGAAAAAAATAATAATAATTAAATGAGGTTTAGGATAACAATTTGGAAATCCCTAAAAATTTTATATTAAGGAAGGATATAATAGATTATATCCCCACAAGTCTTCAGTTTTGACCCTAAGTAGTTGTAGGACCAATACCCTAATCCGAATGTACAAGGTTCTTGAATAGAAACTCTTTGATCTAAAATATTTAAACCACCAGAATCATACAGTAGATCTTCATTGATAAATAGATAAGAAGACCCAATTCTATACCATAGTAATTATTCAATCATACAATATTGTAAATAGAACAAGTACAATAAGAAAGGAATAGTTTTTTAGACTAAAAACCTAAAAAACATAATAATTAAGCTTACTCTAATAATAAAAAGATATTTAAGAATTATAAATTATAGTGGTCATGGTAATATCTCAAAAATAGTTACATCAAAACTTGATCCTAAAGACTTTGAATCCTATTTATAGGAATTGGTTGTAATAAACTTGTACCAAACTTTTCATGATCTTTAAGATAACATATATCACTCTAACTATTTTTCTAGAACCTCAGTAGTATCATCAATTTATAATTTATAAATATGAATTTGTTATGATTTAGAATGACCATGATTCAAAAAGATATTATTTGGAAGGATTAACTCAGAAGGGAAATTTCTATAACCTAAAAACTTAAACAAACTCCAAGTAAATGAATGTCAAAAGTGATGTGAATTGTAATTTTGGAAAAAAGGATCTAGTAGAAGTAATTATGGAAAATTAATCATCCAAACACACTTATATGAGATTAAGAAACATAATATTGCTTTATAATTTGTTACATTAATCACACCAAAGTTCAAAAACATGGGATGCTCAAATTTATGCACCAAGTGACTATTGACCATGAGGTACATGTTTGTAAATGATGAAAATGAATAGTTTTTTTTAGTATAAGTCACACATTTTCAACATTGAAGGGATTCAATCTCTTCACCCTTTACATAACATATGAACTTAGGGATACTCCAGGTTAAGTATAATTAGTTAACCAACCTCTCACTAAGCTCACTAACAAGCTCAAAATTTGATGTTTCTTTTTCATAAGACCCGCTAACATTTTCTGATTGTTTCATGAAGACAGTTACCAATAAAATTATACAACTTTATATTAGATTCACATTGGAAATTTTCTAAATAAGTCTCAATCATGTAATGAGATATCAACATACTTTTCTATCTTAGTGGGTCTTACCACACTTGGGGGAAGTATGTCGAACGATATCTTTATTTGGTATAAGTACCGCACTACTCCTAATATCATAAGATCAATGATGGATGGGAACCATTATTGAAGAAACTACCAATGTTATCACCATGGAGGATTATGATCCGTACCCTCATCCATGATACTGATTAGGTATAACCCATTTTTTCTCCCACTATTTTTCATACCCTATGGATCCAGTAATCCACCATTTTTATTTTACAAAAAATAGAAGGTTACTATAATATGAAAACCATTCTAATGCAAGATTCCCATGCCTTCATTGAGTTATTTACAGAACATAAACCATGAAATATCAAACACGATGTAATATCTATACATATATTTACTATTATTCCAGGATAAAGAAAAAGGATCTACTCATTCATAAGTTCCAAACTAGATATTTCCAAGAATCATTCACTTAATAGTTTATTTGGAATGAATTTAAACTTCTCATAATTTTTCTAATATATATAACCTAAAATTGAATGATTCTAATGTGACCAATGATCTATATAGGCATAATAAGGGATTTAGTGAATCAATGTTCATATTTTTTTTACAAATTACAATCTATCTTTTATACATTTAACCAAATTTGTACTTTATCCTCTATATTTGGTTAAGAAAAATATAAATCAACATATGAATACTCATCATAAATTAAGCACATGGAAAGAAGGAAAGAAATTGAATAATATCATATGGTATTTTTATAATGTCCTCATATAATTTGGGTGACTATGTCTTTACTACGTTTGATTCAAGTTGAAGACATTGATTTTCACTAGAATAAATTATCAATTACAAGTTGATTGGTCATGTATCATCCTAAACTCAATAACTATTTTTATTTTATTTTTTATACTGTATCCTAATAGTATTTAGCCTCTTAAGAAGTATGAAGAAGTTTCTCACAAAAAAACTAATGAATAATATCTCATTTGAGGTTCAGGATGTCACCAAATAAACATTTGTGATCTTATTTCTCAATAGAGTATTCATAATACAATGGGTAATCTATTATCTAGGCATAAAAATAAGTCCCCTCAAGTAACCTAGACTCAATATCTTATTTAGTATTGGGTTAGTTTTCCTTACTCAACTTATTTGTGCCTTTTATAATTTTTAAAAACAAAAAATTTTCAATCTAAAAGTTTCTATATAGAATATATAAAACAACAATATATATCAGTCCCTCCCTCAAATTTTCTTCTCCTTTATTATTATTCGTTATAATTGGATTCTATAATATTTGATATCATATTAGGGGACTACAAACATGTTTCTCCTCATTTTTCTTCTTTCTTAGTTTCTTTATTTGATTCCCAGAATATGATCTTCTAATTATCATTGGCCTCTCTCTTTCATATGTAGTATATTCTTCTTAAAAAACCAATATTATGTTGTCTGAAGAATACATTGTTCTCCTATAATCAATTTTTTATGTATTATCTCTTTGATATATTATATTTATAATAACCTAAATATCTTGTCAATTTTAGAATTTGGAATATCATTGATTATCAACATTGTGATATTCCCATTTTTTTCTCGAGAGAATCATGTGGGTGTGTGCCCAAGATCTTAATATATTATATATTTTTTCATTAGTAATATTACATGAATGAAATTTATCATATAAAACTAGTTGAATATTATCTTTGAGAACTCCTCCCTCTTTCATTACTCATTAGGACTTCCAAATATTAATATTTGAATGTCCCAGATTAATTGATATGTGATCCTCTCATTTTTGTCTCATTAAATATCTATTAATATCAGTTTGAATAATGGATTAATAACACATAATGATATTTACTATTTCTATGTATAACTAAGAATCAAAAAATTTAAATACCCAACAATCTAACAAATTTCTCTAACTGGTAAATTATATTTAATAAATACAGGTTGTTAAGTATCTTTGTGCCATCTAATATCTTTGCCACATTTCTCAAATAACTAACTCATAATTAAGTTTTAATAATTATTACTCATAACCTAAGATATTTCCCTTATTCAAATTTACTCTTGAGTCTCAAAATACATATTATATATCCATTAACATATCATACATATTTCATATGATAATTTATTTTTCTAATATTTCACTTCTCCGGTAGGATAATATCTTACATTACATATTAAATATATAACATTACTCAATAGACTCCACATAATTTTCCAAATTCTTTCTTAGGATAATATATTTCATTTACCATTAAATATATTAGGTATTGTGTAATATAATTTCCATTTCCATTTTCAGCACACTTCTTAATAAAATCATAACAAATCATCCTTAAAACCATATGTATTCAAGAAAAATCAACACATTTTCAATTTTTATAACTTAATTATAATGTTATAGAACTTGTAAAAAATATAATAGAACATATTTAACACTTCTTATGGAATCCCCAATCAAATCAAAAAACATACATACACATTGAATGACTATCATATTTTTTTCCTAATCTCTTCAATATCATTTCTAAATTCTATTAGAATAAGAGTATAGAAATTTAGTTAATTTAATGAAAATTACCTACCATACCTATCCCAAATTCAACCCCCAATATTCGTTCAATATATATTCTTAGTATAATACATAATCATTCATATTTCGTAATCCATGGATATATTCTCACAAAATTTCAACCAACCTTTACTTGTTTACTCATAACTCAATCATATATCTTCAAGTTAATCAGTACATATAGGTAACTAAATCTCTCTAAAAATAATGTAAATAGTGATCTTTATTTCCTAATCACTTTTCATTCATTAATAATGAATATATTATCAACAATCATCACATGTAAATGCTGATATATTAAACGTGTTTATATGGGAATTTTATAAGATAACTTCATCGCAAATTCATTTTCCATTAATTCGATCTGGCACCAAATCAGTTCCCTTTTATCATCTATACATGAGAATTGAATCTTTCATATTCATTAGGTTCCTCATCATCACCCGACATCAAGAAATATTTAATTTTCTTCTAATTGATATATTGACAATAAATACAACCTATAAATTATCAATCCATTTGTGTCCTTCAATCTCCCCAAAAGTGTTTATTGTCAATAATAATTTTAATTTTAATGGAGATGTTACTATATCCCTTATTTATAATAAATGTATAGAATATAGTATAATATCTTAGTTATCTCTTTTACTTCCTCCTTTTCTCTCCTCCTTGATTTTTATGCTCTTATTTATTCTCTCTCTTTCCTGAGAGATAAAATATGATTCTCTAAAGAAGAGGATGACATAAAATTTTAATGATAAATAAAATACATACTAATAAAATTAATGTTTACTAGATATAACATGGTGCAAAAAAGTTATTTTAATCTAGACACAAAATCTACCCATAAACAGTTTGATAGGTGATAATTACTTTGATTTCATTATTTAGGAGATGTTCAAGATGTTTTACACATAGAAAAAAAAATCATAATAAAAAAAACATTGAAAAAAATCAATTTAAATAATATTTTTCTCTTTAAATTTAAATATGCACTCCCCCATAATTAATATATTTTAAAAAATCTAAAATAGGACGGGAAAGGCATATCCATACCATGACTTAAAATTTTCCTCGAGCTATCCAGATTAAAATATTTACATTACATAATGTCTCCTTATGGATTCCAATTTTCTAAAATCCACCTTAGTGGATAAACACCATCAATTACTCATTGTGGTTAATATTCTTCAAAATGAACTCCAATCATTCCCTTTAAGACAACAGTTTGGAATTTTCCTAGGAGGAAATAATTGAAGTACTCTATGATAGATTTATTTATATAGTTACCAAAACATTCATCCTATTTTCCTTTTTTGAATAAAATTCAATTCACTATACAATGAAATAGATAGATGTGGTAATAAGGTGGGTATACCACTAGTGTCTCAATTATAGAACCACTATTTAATTTCCAAATTTGAAATTATATTGGTAGCATGGTCTTCTTCTACTTTCTAGATTTGTTTTTTATATTTAATAGTATTTTATAACTTATTTAGAAAGTAATACTATTTTTTTAATTTATATATTTTCATATAATCTTCTAGTTGTACTGAAAATATTATCGTACGTGCCTTAGGAATATACTCATTTTTCTTCTTATGTGGATACTCCATTTTAATAGCAGCATTTTTGGTACATGGAGCCAATGATTATTTATATTTTTTTAATACTCAGTATATCATGAAAGACTTATCATATAATTATTGAAATTTTTACCATAATTTTGGAACCTCACACAAATCTTCTCATCCATCTTTGAGTTTCCCTTATTTAGAAATTTCTTAATTTTTCCCTATTATGTCTTCCACCAAACTAATCATTTTATTTCTATCTTAGATTCATTCCATTATTTATACAATATTTATTTATCCAGAACTTATATTAATAGCCTATTTATAATGGACCATGATGTAGTCATTTATTCCATAGTAGATTCATTTTTACCTATTGTTACAAGCATCATAATATTCTTCTTGGGTGTACATTGTTCGATATTCTTCTTATGTTTACACCATAGAGTGGAATCATAATTTATTCTCACCTTTTTATTCATATTTTTGGGTATCCTATTATATTTATAATTTGAATAATTCTTGGTATATTTTTATCAACACTCATCACTATTGTGATCACTTTTGTTTAAGTTCTTATAGAAGTTTTCCAAACATTATAACCTATTCTAAATTAGAAAATTAATTTTCATATATGCATTGTAATTTTCTCAACAGATTTTCATTTGATATAAAATCTAATCCCCCTTAATTTAGGTCTTTATTAAACTAAAATAATTGAAATTTTATTATAATATTAAATGGAAATATATCAAAATCTTTAACAACGTCAAAGATATATAATAAATCTTGTTCTCTTGATTTTGGTTAAAATATCATAAAATTTTATTCTTGTTTTTTTTGGTTGAAAGATCACCCTTTTGAGATATTCGTGGGATGGTTATATTCTTAAACATGGTCTTTTCCACCTTTGATATAGTTGTGGACTTATTATCATTATTATCATCTCATATTTGTTCATATTTATGTATGTAACCTATACTAGGAAATGAAACAACATTATTACAAATATAAAAATCTATAGCATGGGTTACCTCTTTCCAAAAGCTCATACTTTATGGATAATTATATGATATCAGTCTATTCTAGCCCTAAATTTGAGTTTTTATGAGAAATAATATTAATAGAACCTTTAAGGGAATCAAATATCATCTCAACTTATATGAAGACTATTTTCAGATGGTTATAATATTTCTTAAAATAAACTCCAAATCTAGTCATCTCAAATTTAGATTGTTTTTATTATCATCAAGTAATTTCACACTATCTTTAAATTTTTTCCAAGCTATATTTATCTAATATTCATGAATCTTATTTTCTTATTCTAATTCATTTTCAAGATAATTCACTATTGTATCCATCATTTCCAACTGATCATGTTTTAAAACAATTTTTTTTATTTAATTCATTAAGTATTTCATCAAATATTTTGTTAATATGTTATTTTTATACTCTTTATTTTTTTATTCTCCTTTATTTTCGGGAGATAGTTTTTTTAAAATGCGGTAAGGCTTGTTCCTTGGTATTAATAAGTTCAATGAGAATTTTTAACTCTTACATATTTTTAATAAATTATTTTTACATATATTATCTAACTATTTATAGCTGAATATTTTCACCATGAAGTTACTTGATAAATCTGAATATATGGATGAAAGATTCAATATGAATTTTTTAAGTAATCCATAATTTTAGAGTGGAGGCCTTTAATAATACTTCTTCTTTACTTATCTTCTTTATAGTTTTCTAATGAATATTCTATAAGATTATTACTAACATATTTATCAACAAAATTACCACTCTGATGACCATCAAGTAGTGTTGAAACCTATTTCTATTTTGGATATTTTCTTGTCTACTTTCCCCCTCTTTCCTCTTTGTTCATTAGGGCCATGGGAAAAAATACACATTGGTACATATTGGAATTAGAGTTGAAATTTCTAATTTAAGAACTTATAATCATTATTAAAATATTCAAATCATATAATTATAATAAAAACAAATAGGAATGAAAATTTATCCATTCATAGGGAGCCTGGATAGCTTTGATTCTATTTTATGTTCCCATTCATCTATACTGGTATGCCGGGGTGGGTGAATTAGTGTATACCTATTTTAACAAATTATAGTTTCTATTTTATACTTTTATTCCATTTATATTCTAACATATATTATAAGATAAAGAGTATCACACAATATATTTAAAAAGATCACCCTTTATGTTGCTAACTATGTCCTTGTTAGGTTCGTTCAATGCCCTAAATATATATTTTCTACTAAAATAACATATTAATTTATGTTCATTAGGAAGGTATCATCTTGAACTCAGTAAATGAATTATGATAGTTTTTTAATAATACATCCCGATAGTATTTAGTATCCATTCTAATATTACAAAATTTTATAAAAAAAACTAATGAATAAAATTTACTTAAAGATCCTGGATATCACAATATTAACAAATGAGATATTTTCTTCAACAATGAATTTCATAGTCACTGGGAAACTTATTACCTATGAATGTATGCTAGTATACTCATGTAATTGGTCTTTGAGACCTTATTCCATTTCTAGTGAGCTATACTTATTCTACTTCATTGAGTGTTTTTTGATCATTAAATAAAGAAGATCTTTAATTTGAAAGTATAAATATATAAGACAAACATCAAAATTATATTTCAGTCTCTCACTCAACTATTCTTATTCTACTATTGTATTCTCGGTCATTAGATTCTATAATATAGGGTATTTTAGGATAGGTCTTAGAACATATTTCTCCTCCTTCGTAGTTCCCCTCATTTTGGTCAAATAATAGAATATTATATACAAATTATCTTAATACTCTCTCTTCGATACATAGTATGTTCTTCTTGAAAAACTAGTATTGATTTCTATATTGAATATTTTATTCTATTATGCTCAATTATCCCTTTAATCTCCCAATATTGTTTTACATTTAGATTCACCTGACTATATTTTCTATTTTTAAATATGGAAATTCTTAATTATAAAAAATATAGTATTCCTATTTTCTAATTAATAGAATCACTTGGGTCTTTACCCCTGATCTTAGTATATTCTATTTTCTATCCTCACTAATATTACATGAATACCTTTTATCATTTAAAACTGGTTGAATATTATATTTGATAATTCCTCCATCTTTTATTACCCATTAATATTTCCAAAATCTAAGTATATAAAATTCTTGATTAATTAACCAGTGATGATATCATTTTAATCTCATTCACACTACTCTAATATTTTCTAGAATCATAGATCAACAAAGCATCATAATATTTAATATCTGAGGTCCATTTAAGAATTATCCAATTTAAAAACTCAATTGTATATTATTTTTATCTAATATGTAAATTTTATGTATGAAATATAATTTCTTATATATGATAGTATGAAAATTTCCCTTTTCCACATTTGTCAAACTATCACATAACATCCTAGATCTGGGTGCTTCCCAAAGGTGCCCCGAACCCGTTTAGTCTCAAAACCTCAAGTTAATTTCCTTAAATTTCAGAGGCTTCCGACAAGTAGCAGGGGACAAGGTGTGATGTTGGTGAATCTATGCCCTCATTATGAGAGTTTACATAGAGGAAATAGATAGTAACAATATCGGAAGCAAGAATACCAAATAGGAATAATAGTGTAATACTGAAAGTAAATCCAACAGAGTCCACAATATATATATATATATATATGATTCATATAATTTATATCTAAGAAAAAAATACAAAAAATTCACAATGCTAGAAAAAATATAGAAACCAGAGTACAAAAGAAACATGTAAAATCTAGTATCATCACAAGCCTCAGCTTGGTCTCATGCTCCCCTGCTCTGATGGAAATCAAGTACCTAATGAAGGAGGGTTCATTCCCTTATCTATACATGAAATCATATAATCTATTTGGTTCCAAAAGCATAACCCAATAAGGTTTTGAGATGAATCATAGTAGGAAACCTCCAGAAGATTTGTGCATAACTTTTAGTGAATATATATAACAAGTAATATGAAAAATAATGCAATAAACTATGAAGTACTCAAAATAAAATAATCCTAAAATTTTCAATTACATTAATTTAAATTTATCTATTATTCAATATTTTGAATTATGAAACCCCATGATCTATCCTAACCTCTATATCCCTAGTTCAAAGAAACAAATCAGGTATCTGAGATACCACCTAAAAAAACAAGTAAGACCGAATCCAAGATTGTGCTTTGGCTTGGAAGACACTTCAAAATCATTCAACTATTCAATAAAAGACCTTTTGTAAAGCTCTCATATTCTAATACACCAATTCTAACATAAAAACAATTAATTTAATAACCAACCTATGGGAAAGCTCTCACGGTCCAACCCCTTTGGTCTAATATGCTATCAAACAATTATAAACAACCACATGGGAAAGATCTCACGATCTAAACCCCTAGTTGAATGATTCAATTAATAAAATATAAATGACCACATGGAAGGATCTCATGGACTAAACATTTTGTTCTAACATATCATCAATAAATTAGAAAAAACCACTTAAGAAAGCTCTCATGGTCTGAACCCTTTGGTCAAAATTCACTTAATCAATTATAAATGACTACTTGGGGAGCTCTCACAGTCCAATACCTGTGGTCAACATCCACAATACATATCACAAGAATTTCATATGATTAGTAACTCCATCATAAAAAAACAAGGCATATAAAATTAGGAAAGACTAACTAGAATTCAAGATCAAATGGACATAAACAATAAATTAAAGGAAACACATCCATGGGGTGTCCCATAAACAAGGTATATAACATTATGCATAAGAAACTACCCTTTATCAATTAAATAAACCACAGAAGGTGAAAAATAGGGTTAAATTCCAAATTAAGAAATAACCCAAACTTGGGTATGTGGAACTTTAAGAATATATAATCCAAGACGACACACCAAAAGGCAAAAACCACTTAACTTGATGTTATACAATCGATATATTTGATCACCATCCCTTGAATCGGCCTAGATCAGCATAGATCTAAAAAATTTGAAAAACTCTCAAAGCTTGAATAACTATGAAGAGAGTATGAGTTAGGGAGAAAGGCTCTAGGGGCTTTGATAACTCTCTGGTGGGATTCCAATGCACCCAACAGTGTTTCAATGAGAGCTTGAATGGAGAATCAAGAGGGGTTCGAAGTTCATCAGCCATTCTGCAGTTCTCTTGTATGAAAAATGGGAAGAAGAATGTGTTTTTAGACATGAGACATGACCCCCTTCCAATATAAAAAAAAAGAAAACTACATGGTGTTTTATATAAAACTATAGGCCATGTAAAATTCATAATAGAACCCCGACTTATATGGGTCTGCCAGGTCTCGACACGACAATGTACTCGACATTACACAGTTAGTACATAGTTGTGCGTGAATTTTGGTTACACAATGTGTACATGGAAATACACTGTGTGTTCTTAGAAAATACCCACTTCTTCCTTTTTCCTAAAAAACAACCCGAAATAAAGATCCATTCTTAAAAAGAAGATCCTGGTTCTTAAAAACTTATCCATTAAAATAATTAATCCCCAAATTTCCCTTCCAAGGGTGGTGAGAAAGAATCTATGAACAACTACATCCACTGTGATTGCACATCAGCCTCCCTCTCCTAAGTCTCATCCTCCACTCAACTGTGCTACCATAACACCCATACCAGAGGAACATACCGGCCATAGAGAACCTTCGTGTTTCAATCCACAATCAGAATAAAGTTCTCCTCGAAGTATTCATACAACTCCAACTTGACCTCCTGAGGTTGAAAAACATGAGATGAGTCTGAAAAGTAATGTCGTAGCTAAGAAACATGAAAGACGCCGTGCATAGCCTGGTACCTATGAGGTAACTTCAACTAATAGGTAACCAACTCAACTCTTTACAAAACCACAAACTGCACGATGTATCTTGTAGAAAGATTACCTTGTCCTCTAATACTCTTGTGTACCAACTTCGGTGTGACATGATGAAAAACTTGTTCTCTAACCTCGAACTCTAGAGGTCATCTCCATTGATCAACATAATATTTATGCAAAGACAATGCTGTAGTCATCCTCTTCCAAATCAACTCCACCTTCTCAGTGGTCTAATAGACAAGACGATGTCCCATCATAGCCACCTCTCATACTTCCAACCAATATATGGGTGATTGGCATGACCTACCATACAAATCCTCATAAGGTTCCATATGAATTGTTTTCTGGAAACTATTATTTTGGGAAAAATCCACCAGGGGTATGTGTCTCTCCCAAGATCCCCCAAAATCCAGGATGCATGCTCGAATCATGTCCATAAAAACCTTAATTGTGTGCTCAGACTAACTATCTTTTTGGGGATGTTAAGTTTTACTCAAAAGTAACTGTGTCCCCAAATCCCTTTATAGTCTCTACCAAACTCGAGAAGTAAACACAGTGTCCCTGTCTGAAATTTGGAGTGTGGAACCCTATGAAAACGTACTATCTCTCGGATTTAAAACATTCCAAGATCATCAACAATGAAGGTTTCCTTGATCAGTCAGAAATGTACATGATTTGTAAGCATGTCAATAATAACCCCCAAAACATCATTACATCATGGAGATATGGATAAACCCATCACAAAATCCATAGATACATCTTTCCACTTCTTGCCGGGAAAGGGTAACTGCTGTAAAATCCCTACTGATCGCTGATGCTCTGCCTTCACCTATTGATAGGTGGAACATCTCATCACAAAACCATATATATCCCTCTCAATGCTTGGACACCAATACTGATGATGTAGATCTCGATACATCTTGGTGCACTAGGATGAACAACCCATACTGAGGCATGAAAATATCACATCAAATTTTCACGCATGTTTGCTGACACCCATATGCTCCCATGAAAATGAAAAACCCCATCGTCTCTTATGGTCCACCTAGGAGTAGGGTCCTCGCCTGACACACTCTCCCATAGTACTAGGCCTTCGAAATATGATATATACCTCATTAGTACTCTATCAAGTAAGGTAGAGGTAACAACTATAGAAGAAAGGAACATATACCCCTATATTTCGTGCACATCCAAATGCATCTCAGAGAACAAAGCCATAAACTACCACTCACTGCTGGCCTCCTGACCTTCCTATATCTTAGTCCTCCTAGTCAATGCATCTGCCACTACGTTGCCTTTCCCAGTTGTCTAGACAAGATCAAAGTCAAAAGACTAAAGGTTCTGAACCCACATTCATTGTCTCAAATTTAGATCACACTAAGTAAAGATATACTTGAGGGTTATTGGTCAGTGTATACCAAAAAATTCTCTCCCAAACCAAAAAATTCTCTCTTAAAAGATAATGTCTCTAATAGCGCAAGACATCCACAACTGCAACCAAATTGAGATTGTGCATCAGGTAATTCCTCTCATGTGGCCTCAAATACTAAGACATATATGCAACAACTCCTCCCCCTATATAGTCACTACCCCCAGCCTGATACCTGATGCATCGTAGTAAACAATGTAACTCTTTCCTATCTCTGAAAAAATCATTATCGGTGTTGAAGTAAATTTCACATTCAGCTTCTGGAAGGCTGAATCATACGAATCTATCCACAGGTACTTCACACACATCTTAGTCAGGTCCTTCAATGGTACTGATAAGTTTGAGAAGTCTGTAATAAATCATCTTTAGTAACCATATATCTCAAGAAAACTCTATACTTAAATGATATTATTTGGATGCTCCCAAGAAACTACTAATCTCACCATCTCTAGGTCTACTGATACTCCTTTCTCTGAGATGACATGACCCAAGAATTGAATCTGATCCATCCAAGAGTGGAATTTTATGAGCTTATCATATAACTGATTCTCTTTAAGTGTACTCAATATTATCTCAATATGGGTGGAATGGTCATGTCCAATGTTAGAGTACACCAAAATATCATCCACGAAGACTACCATAAAAGAATCTGAGTAAGGATGAAACCCTCAGTTCATCAATTCCATGAAAACTACCACTGTGTTCATGAGACCAAACGTCATAACCAAATACTCATATAGAACATACTCCCTATGAAAGTATGTAGAAGGTGTATCAGTTGTTCTAACACACAATGGATGATAAGCGGATCTCAAGCCAATTTTTAAGAACACCAGATCTCCCTAAATCCAATCAAAGAGATAATCAATCCTTGGTAAGGGATATCAGTTCTTGACCATCAACTGGTTTAGATTTCAATAATCCACACATTGTCTGAGGGTACTATCCACCTTCATTTCAAAAAGGATAGTCGAAACCCAAGGAGAAGTGATGGGTCAGATGAAACCCTTTGCCTGAAAATCCTATAACCACTTATTGATCTCTTGGAACTCTGGTGTAGCCATCATATAAGGAGTAATGGACATTGGTGATACTCCTAGAACATGATAAATAGAAAAATATATCCCTCTTTTTGGAGGTAAATCTAATAAGTAGGCTGGAAAGACATCCCTAAAATAATCCACCACTAGAGGGAAGTCAATCTGTGAAGTCTGCTGGTCATCTAGATATAAACTGTAAATTTTGGCTATAATTCCTCCCACCCCATGATGCTTAGGTCCAGTTCTTCTAGCTTGGAGATCCCATTCACCCTTTTGTAGAAATGATCAACCCTTTGGTGACATGAAACTCACCCTGTGGTGATAGATGTCAACAAAGGCATGAAAGGATATCAAC
Source organism: Viscum album (assembly GCA_963277665.1). Taxonomy (NCBI): domain Eukaryota; kingdom Viridiplantae; phylum Streptophyta; class Magnoliopsida; order Santalales; family Viscaceae; genus Viscum; species Viscum album. The sequence continues at coordinate 1,107,729,199 of OY728126.1, forward strand.
TATTCCATTTCGAGAATGACATCGAAGCCTATTATCTCTAAGACATAGAGGACCCAAAATAAGTGACACCCACCAAACTCAATAGGTTACTCCTTGCAATGACATACAATAGACTTCTTAATCCCCAATGAAGTGTCTAGAATCATAACATCACCAGAAGTAAGGATACAAATCCCAAGTCCATTCAAAACGACAAAAAATATAAAACTATGGGAAGCCTCAATATAAAAAACAATATAATCTAAAACTGAAGAAACTAGAATAATACCTCTAAAATTAGAGGGTTTGAGATCCTACTCCTATTGGTTTTGATTCATCACAAAAATCTAACTTACACCATGGCCTTGTGACCCTACCTGTTTACCCTAAGCTAATCTACACTACTGTCGCTGAAAACTTATCATCTGGATACCACATCCACAACCACCTCCTCATCCAGAACGACCTGAAAAACTAAAATTCCCTGATATATGATAAAATGGTGGTCTTGATCTTGAATTTGGAGTAATAAGAGACCCCATCTCACTCACTGATGGTGATAACTTACTACAAAAAATGATGATTGTGGCCCATCATGCTGCAAGATTGGCACTTGACTGGGTCCCTTTGGAAATGCAGTCTCGTATTCCCACACTTTCTACACTAGTAGAACCTCACCTAGATACCTAAATAAACATATCTTGAAATATACCTATGGAACTTCTTACTATCAGTTGAAGGAGTTCCAACCCTAGATGTTGAACCACCCTGGCTCGTAGCTCAAAAATTTCCCAGATTGCACATGGTAACTAGCGCCTGATTTACTATATCAGTCACTGAAGTCAACCTAAAAACATTCACCTGTAATCGTATGTCATACCTGAGACCATCCTCAAATCTCCTAGCCTGTGATTACTCATCACCTCCAAAATCAAGTGTGTAGTGCTGAAGCTCTTTAAAGTGAGAAGAATACTTCCTCACTGAAAGAGTAATCTGCTCCAAATTCATGAACTCCTAGGCTCAGTCAGGCCTCAATGTATCATGGTATAATTAATCATATAAGGTCCTCTAGAACTCTTCCCATGTAATATCCCATTGACGTCTTTCCTGTGAGGTAACATCCCACCATCTCTTGGTGGAATCACATAGCATGTAAGTCTCGAGCTTCACCCTCCTCTTAGGAGGTGTTTATAAATGTTAGAATATAGAAAGAATGGCCCCCAAAAATGAATTTGTATCCTATGGTCCTCCATCCCTTAAACAATTGGGAGGATGATACTTTTGGAACACCCATGTCAAATCTTCCATAGTCAGGGAAGGATGTGGTTCTCTCGAAACGATATGCATTATCCTTATAAAGCCTTCACGAAATTGTGCATCCGCACTTGTGTCTAGTATAACAGCTGGTTCCAAGATGGTAATTATAGGAGGATCTTCTATTAGTCTATAATCTACCATTTCCAGCGTTTGTTCATCTCCATGTACCTGGTGTACAACAAGAGGGCATCTTGGTGGCATGAATCTGCAAGGTCAAGTGGAAACCTCAGTTCAAGATATCAAAGATTGCAACTTAGAAGTGAAAGAATGGAATATGAAAAATAAAACATTCATATTTTACAAAATAGGGTTACATGGTGTGTAGAACCACTACATGGTGTGTTCCCTTAATCCTTAACATGGGTGTGTACCTCTGCCAACTTGGTCGTGTAACATCCCATACACACGACATGTTCCTCCTGAGACATGACATGTACATGAATATTACCTTTTTACCATTTACTTCTACATGGATAGAATTACAGGGTTCTAATGTTGTATCACTACACGACATGCACACTCTAGACACTACGTGTGCAAAAAAAGTTCCCTCCTCCCGCTTCATTAGTTACACAGACGGATACACGGTCGATTAAAACACATCATGTAATACTATTACATGATGTGTACTACTAGTACATGACGTGTTCTACCAAGAGTTTACTAACACCAAGTCTCTGCTCACATTGTTAGTCATAGGGTCAACAACTACATAGTGTGTACATTTGGTACACGATGTGTACTTTAAAAAAGTTATTTCTTCAATAATAGAAGAACACATGGCGTGTGTTCAAAACATCATACACTATGTTTTCTAGGAATTCTTGGTAGTAAGCCTATAAAAATTATTTAGAACCCCAAAATATTAAAATTTAACCAAGGCATGCCAATTTCTGACCTATGAGTGCCCATACTCCCCAAAAATCAAAGATTTTTATCATAATTCATATCACATCATAATAGAATTGAATTAAAGTTCAAACATGATCCACCAAATTATGATCCAAGAGGGCCCATAACACCTCAATGACCAAATAATAACATCCATCAAAAATGAACTTTACATATACCAATACCTTTTCAAAATAGAGGGTATTTCTATCATGGAATATATTACAACAACATGCATATCTAGCACAACATTTACCACAACAACATAAAATTAGTAATGCTCTCTAAATGGTTTGACAAGAATGCATGACATGTTATTTCTAACAAGTTCTTATATTATTCATGAGATGGAATAACCTCATCTTATCGGGTTTTTACAAAAGATAACCACAATGATATCAATACTAACAGCATAAAACAAATGTGTCACCCGACAGATAAATCGAATCAACTGTAATAGTTAAAAATCCAAAAAATGACAATTCAATTTGAGGTAATTTGGATTTTCCCTATACACTAGCTAGCTACTCTCGAGAATAGATAATTAAAAAAATATTTTTCATTTATACCCCTTTCTAATGTCACCAAACAATAAGACAAACCAGAAAATAAAACTCCTCTGATAACATATTGTAATGTCTTGGATCCGGGTGCTGCCCAAAGGTGCCCCGAACCCAGAATGTCACATAACCTCAAGCACATTTCCCTAAATACCAAAGGCTTCCAACTAGAAGGAAGGCCCAATGTGTGATGTTGGGGAAACTATTACCTCTTTAATAGAGTGTACACTATAGAAACACACATTAAAAATTGTAGAAGCAAGAATACCAAATAGGAATAATAGTAGAAGACTGAAAGTAAATCCAAAAGAAGACACAATATATATATATATATATATATGATGCATGGAATTTATATCTAAGAAAATAGCTATAAAAGTCAAAATGTTGGAAAAAAATACCAAAACCCGAGTAAAAGAGAAAAAAGTAAACTCCAGTAACATCGCAAGCCCCATCTTGGTCCCATGATCTCCAACTCCAATAGAAATCAAGTACCAAATGAAGAAGGGTGCTTTCCCTTATCTATACCTCTAATCATATAATGTGTTTAGATCTAAAATAATGACCCAAAAATGGTGTGAGATGAATCCTAGGAGGTAACCATCAGAACATGTTTCCTAACTGTCAGTGAATATATATAGCAGGTAATATGAAAAAAGAAGAAATAAATTATGAAGTACTAAAAAATAACCAATCCTACAATTTTCAATTAAATTCATTTACATTTATCAATTATTCAATATATTCAATTATTAAACCCCAGGATCTATTCTAAGCTCTATATACGCAATACAATGAAACAAAGCAGGTGTCTGGGAGGCCACCTAAAAAAAACAAGTAAGACCAAATCCATGATTGTGCTTTGTCTTGGAAGATGCTTCACAATCATTAAACTATTCAATAAAAACCCTTTTGTAAAGATCTCATAGTCTAATCCCACTGGTCTAACATAAAAACAATTAATTTAAAAACAACCCTATGGGAAATCTCTCATGGTCTAACCACTTCAGTCTTATATGCTATCAAACAATTATAAACAACCACCTGGGAAATCTCTCACGATCAAAACCTCCGAGTCAATGATTCATTTAATCAAATATAAATGACCACATGGGTAGATATCACGGTCTAACCCATTTTTTTAACATAGAATCAATCAATTTTAAATGAACACCCATGCAATATCTCACGGTCTAAACCCTTGGGTCAAAATTCACTTAATCAATTATAAAAACCCACCTAGGTAGCTCTCATGGTCTAACCCCTTTGGGAAGTTCTCATAATCCAATCCCCTTGGTCAACTTTCACAATGCATATCACATGCATTTTATATGATTAATATCTCTATCCTAACAAAACAAGGCATGGAAAATAGGTAAATCCTAACAAGAATTCTAGACAAAACGAACATAAACAATAAATCAAGGAAAACACACTCACAGTGTGTCCCATAAACAAGGTATCCAACCTTACACATAAGTAACTACCCTTTGTCAATAAAAAAATCATAGAAGGTGATAAAAATGGTTAAATTCTAAATTAATAAATACCCCAAATGTTGGTACATGGCACTTTAAGCATATATAATCCTAGATAATACAAAAAAGGCACAATCCACCTACCTTGATGTCGTACAGTTGATATACTTGAGCATCAGCCCTTGAATCGGTCTAGATCAGAGAAGATATGAAAAAAAGTTAAAAAAGAACAACCTTTAATAACTCACAAGAGAAGATGAATTTGGAATAAAAGATCTAGGGGTTTTGATAACTCACTAGTGGGACTCCAACTCACCTGATGGTGTCCCAATCGGAGCTTGGATGGAGAATCAGGAGGGGTTCAGAGTTCATTGGCCGTTCCACAATGCTCCTGTATGAAACATGGGGAGAAGAAAGTGTTTTTAGACATGAGACATTACCACCTTCCAATATATGAAATAAAAAAAACTACAAGGAATGTTCTTTAAAACTGCACACCATGTAGTATCCTTAACTATCCCCCGACTTAAGCGGGTCTGCCAGGTCACCACACGACCATGTACTCGACTGTTACATGGTTAGTACGCAGTTGTGCATGGCTACTGGGTACATGGTGTGTATATGGAAGTACACAATGTGTACTCAGAAAATCCCCATTTATTCTTTTTTCCTCAAAGACAACCCGAAATCAATATCCATACATGAAAAGAATATCTAGGTTCATACATATATACTCATACATAAATTTTTATAATCCTTATGAATTGTAATTTTTTTACACTATACAAATATTCTCTTATGTATAGACATATATCTTATGAATTCATTAAAATATATTATGTACTGCATAGGATACTTCCTTTTTAAAATTATTCACTTATCTTGGAGAAGAATATCTTATGTAACACATTAGATATATTATGTACCTCAGTGTATTCCATAGATTTTGTTTCCAAAATCTCCATCCAAGGAATATATTAAATTTGATATTAAATATCTTACATGTTTTGTGATATAATCCAAATTTATATTTTTATCAAAATTCTTAGTATATTTATTATGTATTATTCTAAAAAAATACGTATTTAGGGAAACTCAATACCTTTTCAATTTTCTACATCAATCAAAAAATTAAAAAACTTGTGAAAATAATCATAGAACCTATTAAATACCTCGCAAGGAATTATAAATCAACTCCAAAAAACTTCTAAACACTTTGAATGACATTTTAAATTATATTATTGTTTTAAAATCTAATCAATATCATTTCCAAAGTCTTATAGTATATGAGTACTCAACATTGAGTACATTAATAAAATGATACCACCTTACCTCTTCCTACTATAACTTAACTATGTTAATTTTTACATAATAGATATTCTCAATATAATAAATCTACCTTCATTATTGGTAGACATAATAATATTATCCCTAACTTGTATCTAGTATTTATTTCTTTAATCACATGTCCTTCATTAATCTTCAAGATGTCCAATTTATCCTGCTAACTGAACCTCCATAAAACTATTATAGAAAGTGATTACTATAACCATAACACTTTTCATTAAATCTTATTGAAGATAATATCTAAAATCATATGAAAATATTTATATATTGAATATTTATATGATAATTCCAAGTATTAGGTATTTCTTTATCTTCTTTTCAATTCCTTAAATTTGGTTGAAACTCAGTTCCCTTTTCTCATTTATAAATGAGCACTATCTACTTAATTTTCATTGAGATAATCATTATAACCAAACTTAACAAAATATTGACTTTTCTTATAATTTATATATTAAAAAATAAGTAAAACCTCAAATTAATCAATCAATTTTGGGTTTTGGCACAAAATTCATGGATTAACAACCACAAAAGGCACACCATTAGTTATGGCTACACAAACTTAAAAGGAACCAATTTTTCCATTACCAAATGACTTTAAATGTTATATTGCACTAAACTCCATGGGTTTTTTTCCTTTCATATAGAAATATAGAAATCCCTTCCCATAGGACGAACCCTAATAACACTAAACCTCCCACTAGTGGTGAGTCAATGAACTTAATTTCTCACCATTACAAGATTTATTGTATGAAGAGAAACTCCATCATAACCTCTTAATCCTTATTTGAAAAACTAAAACTATATTATACCCACTTAAACCTTTATGGATGTCATAAAACTATAAAATATGCTCTTATGACTTCCTAGATATCATGAAAAACAAACAAATCCTCTTAATCCTTTCGAAATGGAAAAAACACCAGCATAACCTCTTAATCTATCATAAATGGAATGAAGCTCTTTAATACCCTCTTAATCCCTCCAAGATTTCATGAAACCTTAGTGTCCCTCTTAGGTCCTCCTGGGAGTCCTTAAACCTGACATAAACTTCAAGCCTCACTAGATGACATAAGAATCCAACATACCTTCTTTATTCATTATCTATAAGAATAATTTACCCTTTCACTAAATATCTCTACTGTCAATGATCCATTAAAAATTCAAAACCCTTAGTGGTGAGCTAGTGAATTCCTTTCAAAAAATTTAAACCATACCATATGAAACAAAAATTTATCATACATTCATTAACTAATATTCTTCCAATTAGCTACCCAATATGGTCCCCTATATTAGTGAAAATCCAATGGATTGATTTTCATGTAATGATACATTAAATTTATAATCTTCATAGTGATGAGCCAATAGATCCAAACACCTTCCATAATAATGTTGACATCCCAAGTGAACTTTTATGTGGATTTAAATAGTAAAATTCCCACAAATGCATTAAAATAATTATATAATGATCTCTACATACCCTATATTATTAACATGAGATTATTTCAATTAATTTTAGTGTTCAATATATGTAGTGATTGATCAAAAAATTCCATAAAGGTTGTTCTCCCCATTGAAGAGGTTGGTGGTAATGAAAAACTAGTATTTTTATTGAGAGGAATTTTAGAAATATGCACTTAAATTTATAAGAGGGTTCCAAATTAAAAACTAAAGTCCTTACTGGGATGATATGACTTCTCATCCTCTTAGTTTTGGTTCCAATTACCTGAAACATGGGATTATAAACATTGAAATGAAACAAAAATGGCGAACCTCACATGGAATCCTTGACCAATTAAATATATTATTTGACCATATTTTATTATTTATAATGTTTCAATAATGGGTATCATTGTTAGATTTGGCATCCCCCATTATCTAAAACTGTCGTCAACTAGAAATTGAGCTGTTGTGACTCCTAATATACATGAGGGTACCTGAAAGGATGGTGGTGTCCCTAAGACTTAAGACTATCCTTCCATGAATCCCTGCACTTACACTAGTATAGCTTCCACCGACTCTTCAATGACACCTGTATATTTATACTATCTTTCTCCCACTTCATGATTTAATTATTAGATGGTCAATACATTATTCCAAGTGTATATAAATTTCACTAAGATAATAACATGTGATGATACCCTAGAAAAATCAGTGGGAATGAGGCCAAATATAAAGACCTAATGTTCAATGATTTATAGGGGCTAGGCATTCCCCATCACCATATCTTACTATTTCAAGATTCCCTCCCCCAATTTTGACAACACACTCCTTACCTACATAGGGGAGGATGAAATTTATGTCATCTAAATCAATTCATATATATATGATTCACCTAAGAGAGATCTCTCACACCATGACTATTATCATCCACATGTGACCCCATCTACCCCATATATTACTAAGGACTCCTTGGTTCTAAAAATTAAGATTTTGGAACAAAGGAGGTCTCATTTCAAGCATAAAAACATTGAAATCTAGAGGGGTATAACCCCCGTTAAAATTTAAATAAACCTCAAGGTTATCTTCCTAATTAAGTTGGTGATCTAAGGAGAATCTAGTGTCATGGACATGTGAACCCAGTATCCTCATAGGCATTCTTTAAGGACCCTAGTTTCTAAACTTATCCTTATATGGGAGATATATTTCCATGATAATCCATTCTATAAGCTTATCAAAACTGAAGATGAGAAATTTAATTATTCCAAAAAATTCATACTATATTTAGGTTCTCCCTATGGATATACTGGCTAACATGGAGGCCTTGCCTATGTGTATAACAAGGAGTCCCAATGTGAGGATTGTACAATAAAATTTCTACTGAAATTAATTTCATGGGGGTTCCATGAATTTTATAATACACTGAAAATCTTGGAGGGAGTAATTCTGCAGAATAAGGAAAAACCTAGTTCAAAACTACCACTATAAGTCAATAAGGATGGAAAATTAGAAACAATCATAGTTTCCATCAATAATACAAAGATAATAGCTCTAGATCCTTATACATCCAAGTTTTTGATAGAATTTACACCCAATCCCCAATGAAAAAAGAAAATATTTAATTTCCTAACCCCAAAAATGATGATTCTCACCAGGAATAGAGGTATCTTGGAATCAAATCCCATAGAAAAAAACTATATTCCTTAAGTCTTGAGTGATTTATTGGTTTTATCAAATCATCTATAAAGAATAACATGATAAAATTTCCTATGTCCATAAAATCCAATGAAGTGGGCCTTAATAGTTACCATAACTACTTCCCTTTACATTGAATATTTGATAACCCCATTTATGCTAACTTTTTTCAGGGATATTCAAAGAAAACTGGAAGATGATGGTTAAGTGACACTGAATACTCTAAATTCACATGTAATATATGTAGAATATTCACCTCGTAATAAAGTAAAATATTTCTAATAATTATTAAATAAAAATGCATAAAATTATGAAAAATATTCTATATAGAAATTGGTTGTTAATGTGAATGATACCATAGAGGCACAAATTAACCAATCATTAATGATTCAAATTCCCTTTGCAAACCTAGTATAGAAACCTTTAAAATCAAAGTCTTTTCAGTGTTGGCATAATAAGAGTCAAAATGTTAAGGGGAATGAGGAAGGGCCCTTGTGGTTACCAAAACCCATACACAACCTCATTGAAATGGACCATTCCATCCCAAAATCATGATATTTTCTTCTTGGGGCCAAGCCCACAAGGTTTTTATTTCTCTGAGATTTTGACCTCAGGAATCCCATAGGAAAAGGCCTCATGATGGGAGAGGTATCCACACCACCTTATAAAGGGGTTCTTTGTGATCCTCCTCCTTCTATGCGGGATTTCCATAATCCTCCCCACTTTGAAGGGCCCGACATTTTTACTGGGACATCAAATGGACACAGGATCTAATACCATTTGTAATGGAAAAGTATATCCCATGATCACAATACTATTCGCTTTGGAGCTAGTCTGCATGTTTTTTTTACTTGGGATCTTCCCCTTAGGAATCACCTAGGAAAAGACCTCATAATGGGAGAGGTATCCACACCACCTTATAAAGGGGTTCTTCATTCTCCTCCTCCACCAATGTGGGATTGACATCCCAACCTGGGTTCCACACACCAGTTCCCCAATCTGGTTCATTACATGACCTCTACTGCGTCTCCCCATATGCCAGATGCTACTGACTAGCAGTTAGGATTTAATATCAGTCTTGGGGAGAATATAAACCTTTCTTCAGAGTAAAACACTAATAGAAAGAAAATAAACAACAACCAGATATATAATATTGACCAGAAGGATACCAATAAAATTTGAAATACAATGTCAAAACTGAAAAAATAGTTATTCCATGATAATATATGTGTCAAGTGCCTAAAATGAAACCAAAAGTAAAAACACTGAAGACTCCCAAGTGGTTCCTAAATCACATTTGGTTCCCTCATCCATGATCTATCCCAAAACATACATCTAACACAAGTCCATTCCCCTTAACATGTATAGAAAAAAATCTATTTAGGTACTGATCAGGAAGCCCGAGTTGCGTGTGAGTACAACTCAGTAGGTCACCATCAACAATATTTAAAAAAATATCTAGTAAAATAATGTGTATGAAGTTGTATAAATAAATAATTAAAATTAATAAGTAAATAGTCATCACATTATCAATTAATATTTATTTAACAACATAAAACATCGAGTTTTTGTATATATGTGTACCTTAATCCCTACTTTAGCTCATGTCGGAGTTGAAAGTTTGTTTCAGGGATATCATATCTCAGAATTCAGTTTTTACCATTATTTAATTCATACTTGAATTCCCATAACACCATTCATACATCACATAATATAATTTCCATGTTCCCATTCTTTAATTCAAAACCAAATGACCATGTTACCATTCATACATTACCCATTAAAATGGCCATGTTCTAATTCATTAATTCATAACTAAATGACCATGTTACCATTAATACCTTAAACATTAGAATGAACAGGTTCTCATTATTTATTTCACAACTAAATGACCATGTTACAATTCCAAACTTACACATTAGAATAAATATGTTCCCATTATCTATTTCACAACTAAATGACCATGTTACCATTCATTCCTTAAAAATTAGAATAACCACATTACCATTATTTATTTCACAAAAAATGACCTTGTTACCATTTATAAACAAAATCAATTCAACAATTAATTATCTAATTCAATTCCATTACTAATTTGATAATTATATTAACACAAAAATTCTATTAGTTAACTCTAAAATTAACTAATCATATTAATAACATTAATCAATTAAACAATTAATAAATAAAATAAATTCCTCTATTAAATTCATAAATTTAACAATCATACCAATTTATTTACTAATTTGAAAAATAGTTTATCACATAAATCCCATTAATTAATTAACCAATTAATTAAGCACATCAATTCCATTAATTAATTCATCTATTAATTAATCAATATCCACAAATCCAAATCCCATAATTAATTCCATAATTAATTATCCAATCCTTAAATTTTAATATCTTATAATTAATTCATCAATTAATTATCTAAAATCAACAAACTAAACACCTCATCATTAATTATAATGTTAATTATTTCAATCTATAATTCCAAAATCCCCAATTTCACATCTCCTCAATTAAATAATTTTCCCAATTAATTAATTCAATCAAGAATAAAATTGATAAATATCTAATATAAATTATATAATTACATACACAGAATTCAAATAAAGACTTTGGCATTTTAATTATAGACCACATACCTTTATTTGATGATGACAAATCACCCAATGTAAATACCCTAAAAAAATTAGCAACACAACAACGTAGAATGAGATTCAGATCTAAAACCTAAATCATGATCAAATAAATAAAGATATCTCAAATCTAGATCTAGATATATAATTCCCCTCTATATAGGGTTGTATGGTTTTATTGAATGGGGCATACCGTTTTCCCTAACTATTCACCAACCGTGCATACACCACTTTCATTAATTTTTTTTTCCAATTTTCACCCAAACACGCCCCAAAGTAAAATCCAAATGAAAATTACTCAACACAAAGAAATAGTACCGGTAACGAGCTTGATAAATCTATAAAAAAGGATGGGGTTTTACCATCTCCCCACTCTATAATAGCTCATCCCTCAGCAACACTTCTAAGCATCCCTAAGATTTAGAGTTAAAATGATTTGGCCACTAAACCATAATATATTCATATCTCTCCCAAGTTTCTTCCAGCACAAATACATGTTTCTTCAAGAGATGAACTATTAGTATGGTCTTTCCCTGCAATTCTTACTTATTGGGATGCAACACACATATTAGATGATTCTAAAAGGATGTATCTATCTCAATCTCAAAATCATCGGCATCTATCACATGAGAAGGGTTGTGGTGATACCACCAATGTTTTAACACAAGGAAAACATCATGCATAACACAATATTTATATGGAAGAGCTAATCGATGTGCCACCAGACTGATTCTATCTATAACCTCAAATGGTCTAACAAACATGGGTGTTATGTTTCCCTGCCTCCATATCCTACGGTGACCAAAACTTGGAGACACCTAAAGAAATACACAATCACCCTTTGTAAACTATAGGGATCATATATTGCTATCGTAATATGTATAATGTCTACTCTAACTCATATCTATATGTTTTTGAGTTAGTTGTACCTACTGTGATGTCTCCTACATGAGACTCGATCCCAAAAACTCTGACTCACCTACCTCTATCCAGTATAGAGGCGATCTTCATGTTCTACCATATAGAGCCTCATATTTCTCCATCTATATCATTTAATTTTAACCATTATTGGAGGAAAACTCCACCAAAACTAGGGGATTCTCCAAATATCTTCCTATGTCGTGAAAAAAATCTCACAAAATATCCTCAAGAACCTGTATAGTACACTTTGACTTATCATTTTTTTGTGGGTAGTAATATGTACTAAAAAAACCCTAGGTACCAAGCACATTTTTAACCCTTTATAGAAGTGTGAAGTAAAGAACAAATAATGGTTTGAAGCTATAGTCTGTGAAACACAATATAGATGGAATATCTCCATAACATATAAATCATCTAGCTGCTCCACCGAGGAAGTCTCTAGAATAGGTAAGAAATGTTATACCTTTGTCAAATGGTCTACAACCACCCAAATAATGTATTTCTTCCATTGAATCCTCCTGAGACACAACACAATATCCATTGTAACTTCATCCCACTTTCATTTCAGAATGGAAAATGACTATAAAAATCCTCTAGGACATTGATTCTTGGCCTTCACCTGATTATAGGTGTAGCATCGTGTCACAGACCCAAATATATCCATTTTCATGCCTGGCCACGAAAACTACCCTTATTGGTCCCTATACATTTTGGTCACACCTATATGTATGACCGAAATTGAGAAATGAAACTTACACATTAGGTCCCCCTGTTTGATCATTGCCACAACAACCAAATTCCTATAATAGATGGTCTCATCCATATCTATGGTCCAATCATAAGGTGACTCCCCACCTTCACTGATTTCCATCACGGTCAAATATTTCAGATATTTATACTGCCTATCCGTGATTCATCTCCAAAGTGTAGACTTCATTGAATATAATTCTAGATTCATCTTCTCTTGACTCTCATGAACCACAATGTTCATCTCATCCAGTAAATTCATCATCGTCCGCACAACACAAGACTCCTATACCACCTGAGTTTGATATTTCCTTCTCAAAGAATCAACAACACTATTCCCCATTCCAAGAATATATGCTTGCTCAAAATCAAAAGAATTCACATAATCAACCCACACCCACTACTATAGTTTCAAATCACACTATGAAAATAAACAATTCAATCTTTTATAGTCCGTATACACATTAAAATTTTCACCCAAGAGACAATTCCACCAACACTTTAAATCATAAACCACTGAATCCAACTCAAGGTCATGTGTAGGGTAGTTCCATTCATGAGGCCTTAACTACCAAGACCCATATTTAATAACTCAATCACCTTGAATCAACAAAAATCTAAGTCTAATACAAGAAGTAACATAATACACAGTGTACTCCTCACCTGGATCAGGTAGGATCATGAATGGTGCTGATGTCAAATGCTTCTTTAGCTCCTGGAAATCATTATCACATTATTCTAACCATTAAAACTTTATCCCCTATTGATAAATCCCAAAAGCAGTGATTCTAACTGGTAAAATTATTGGATTAATCTTTGATAATACCCAACTAACCCTATGAAGATGTAGATATTGAATAAAATTCTTGGGCTGCTCCCAAGAAAAGATTACATGAACATTCTCTGGGTCCACCGACACACCTTCCTTTAAGATGATGTGGCCCAGAAAGTGTACCTAGTCAATCCAAAACAGACCCTAAAATATCATTGAATATATCTAATGCTATCACAATGTACTCAGGATGATCTAAATATGTTGGGCATGATCATCATGAGTCATAGATTACACCAATATGTCATCCCCAAACACCCCCAAGAACTGATCCTGGAATGGATGGAATATCTCGTTCATCAAGTCCATGAACATTGTTGGTGCATTCATCAACCTAAAAGGCATTATGAAGAACTCGTATAGTCCATAAATATATCAAAAACATGTCCTAGGTATATTATAAGTCTTAACTCTAACATAATGATACCCTAATATCAAATCTATATTGGAAAACTAAAAAGCTCATATCAACAAGTTAAAAAGATAATTGATGCATAGAAGAGGATACATCTGATTCAACTTACGATAAGAAACAAATAAGTAGACACTCCTATTAGCCTTATTGGAAAACCAAAATGGTGAACCCCATGGAAACATACTCATATGGATAAATCCTTTTTACTCCAACTCCAATAGCTAAGTCTTTAGTTATTGAAGCTGTTTCGATTCCATTCTGTATGGTGGAATAGAAATTAGCTCTGTCCTTGACATGAGGTTAATGGTGAATTCCACATCTCTCTCAGGTGGAAGCCCTGATAAATATTCAGTAAACACATCCTGAAACCATTCCACTATAGGTATAAAGACATCATACATTACACCACCATCATCCAACAAAATACTAGAAACTTGGGTTATGATCTCTCCCAACTGCTGAGTAATTGACCTTTCTTGACCCGCCTGGATATCCCACTCTCCATGGTGAATATAGTTGTAACCATTATAAGAAATGAAGGTTACTATACAATGGTAACAATTAATGTGGGATCTATATGATACTAACCAATCCATACCCATAATTAGGTCAAATACTGACAGGTTAATGATGTAAATATCCCATAGAAAGAGATACTCCCCAACCTCAAGAGAACACCCCTTGAATAAACAGATATATCTGGATCTTACTCCCAATGATGTATCTATTTTAAAAACCCCACTCATGAACTCCACTACTAGGATAAAACCATTAACATGTTTTGAATAAATAAAGGAATAAGAAGCATCAATATTTAATAAGGCACTAGATAATGTTAAACCTACAAAATAGTATGTCTTTCTATTAACAGTCCAACCTTTCCATCTACAAGTATAATCTATATAACATGAAACTATCTTGCCCCTCTTTCATATGATGCAGTTTGACTCCCCTTAGTTGAACTATCCTAGCGATATGGGTTCTCTTTCCCTAATGCTCCTCTTACACTACCTCAACTACCATGTCGAGTAGAACTACATCTTCCAGACTGAGATGGTGCGGAAGATCCCGTTCCTACACTCTAATTCTACCTCACTACCCCCTCACTGTCCATCTATAACTGGGTCCTGCTGAACTTCTATAGATGTTCTATCCAGCCGCAAGAGCAAAACTCTATTGGTGTTCAGGTGTACTATCTCTAGAAGTGTCATGACACACCGCACTGATGAAAGATCAATCAAGTATTTTCCTATGAAACCAATATATCATTATAGAGACTCTATTTCCTATTTCCTTGGCAGACACTGTCGTAGCGATAGTTCCTAATCTCTTATGTCGTACCTCCTGATCGTTCAACTAGAACCACCTGTCCTACATTGGAAGCCTCCTTCAGGTTTCTCTTTTCTATGAGATCCAGATCTACAAACTTAGGAAACTTATTTAACTAAAAAAATGTTAACTTGGGATATAATCTCACATTTAATCCCATCCCAAAAATGCATCATTTAGCTATCTCATTCCTTGACAATACTGGAGAAAAACATTGTAAATCTATAAATAATCCAGTATAGTCCATAAAAAATACAATCCATTGAGTCAACCACATGAACTCAACATATCTCTCCTACTTTAGTGTCTTTGGATAGATATTCTCCTAGTTCATCTTCAAGAAGTCCCTCCATAACATACCATCAACCTGTCCAGTCCATGCCTAAACATCCCACCAGTGCTTCACTAATCCTCATAGCATGTAAGTAGTCAACTTGAATATCCTCTCTATAGGGGTCTCCAAGTGATCCAGTATAGTCTCTATGTACTCAAACTATAACTCAAGTCCCTCAGGTCCACCCTCTCCAGTAAATTTTGGAGGGTTCTACAACCAGAACTCCCTCATTATATCAGACTTACTATTCACAACCCACCCAGTGTCTCTTCCCAAGAATTTCATGAAGTGGGAAAATTTATCTTGAAACTACTCCTAAAAATATTCACCTAGAACAATTGGTTCCTCAGGTCCCACCCATGGTTGATCATCTTTATCCATGACCTCTGATCTTCCTCTTAATAAGCATCATCATGGAGGCATATCTATATAGTGACAAACCCATTCCTCAGGCCACACTTCACAAAATTAACAAATATACGGGAAAAAAATATTCCACAATATTCCATTTTCCCAAACCCCTCCACACGGTCAAAATTAAAGATATTTTTTACCATTAACCATCCTACATATATAGGTCATGGTTCATGAAGGGCAAGACATTATCATTATTCGAGTTTCTCATTTATACACCCATTTATTCTCATTTTCACTATTTTACAATATTTTTAAAATTCATCTTAGGTACCATTTTCAATTCAATTTATTTAAAATCAAGGAAAAATAGTTCAAGTTTATCAACTTACCCATAAACCATTTTCTTGTGTGCGCCTAAAATGACGCATGTCAAAAAATAATCCTGAGTTCCTAGAATGATGCATGAAACTCAACTCTCATGACATATAGGGCCAAAATTCAAATTTCATAAACTATAAACATCAATAATCATATAAAAAAATAAGTGAGTCACCCAAGGTGTAGTAAAATTCGATTGTAACAACAAAAAACAATAATAATAATCCCCACCCTGGGTACTTGGATTCTCCCCCGTACAGGGGTTAGCTACTCCCTTTCCCAAGTTCATAACCAAAGAACGAATCCTCATAGTCTCCTATATAACTTTCCAAAATATTAATACAAAATAAGAATAAATGAAAACTCCTATGATACCAATTGGTAACATCCCGACCTAGGTTCCACACACTGGTACGTCGAGATGGTTCTCTACATGACCTCAATCACATCTCCCCATTTTTCAGAGGCTTCTGACTAGAAGCGAGGGTCTAATACCAGTCATGGGGAGAATATACCATTTTTTAGAGAAAAAACCAATGGAAATAAAATAAACAATAACTTGATATATAATCATAATGAAAAGGATACCAAAAAAAATGGAAATATAATGTCAAAACTAAAATAGTAGTTATGCCATGATTATTTATTTGTCATGTGTCTAAAATGAAACCCACAATAAAGTCACTAATAACTCCCAAGTGGGTCCTAAATCAAATCCAGTTCCCTTATCCCTGCTCTATCACAAACCATCCATCTTATATAGGGCCTTTTCCCTTAACCTGTCTAGAAAATACAATGTATATTTGGGTACCGATCAAGCATCCCAAGTAGGGTGTGAGTAAAACTCAATAGGACACCATCATGGGAATCTAAAACAATATACAACCAAAATAAAGTGTATGAAGTTGTATAAAGAATCTATTACAATGCATAAGTAAAAAATTATCACATTTTCAATTAATATTTATTTAACCATATAAACCCTCAGGTTCTCGTAGACACCCATACCTCAATCCCTACTTTGAATCTATTGGACCCTAAAGTATGTATAAGGGATACTATATCCCATAATTCCATTTTTACCATTATTTAATTCAAAATTTAATTCCCAGGTCACCATTCATACATCACACAATAGAATGACCATGTTCCCATTATTTAATTCACAACTAAATGACCATGTTACCATTCATACCGTACACTTTTGAATTACTATGTTCCCATTCATTAACTAAAAACTAAATGACCATTTTACCATACATAAATTATACATTAAAATGATTTTGATCCCATTTTATTTCACCACTAAATGACCATGTTACCATTCATACCTTACACAATAGAATGACCATCTTCCCATTATTTATTTCTAAACTAAATGACCATTTTATCATTCATACCTGACACATTAGAATGACCATGCCCCCATTCTTTATTTCCAAATTAAATTACCATGTTACCATTGAAACACATAATTAATTCAATAATTAATTATCTACTTCAATAACATTACTTATTCGATAATTAGTTTAACAAAACAATTTTATTACTTAACTTGATAATTAATTAATCATATCAATAACATTAATCAATTCAATAATTAATGAATCACATAAATTCCTATATTCAATTCATCAAATGAATAATGAAACTGATTTATTTATTAATTCAAAAATTATTTTATCACATAAATCCCCTTAATTAATTCCCCAATTAATTACACACATCAATTACATTAATTAATTCATATTTTAATTAATCAATACCCATAACTCCATATCCCATAATTAATTGAAAAATTAATTATCTCACACTCAAATATCAAAATATGATAAATAATTCCACAATTTATTATTTCAAATCAACAAAATCGATACCTTATAATTAATTATATAATTAATTATGTCAATCTGTAATTCCCAAATCCCCAATTTTACATATTCTTAATTAATTAATTCACAAAATTAATTAATTCAATCTAGAAAAAATTGCTAAATATATAAATGAAATTATCTAATTACACACACATAATTAAAATAAATACTTTGGGATTGGAATTATATAAATCTCTATTGATTTGATGATGATCGATCATGAAATAGAAATCCCCTAAAAAATGAGTGGCATAATGATGTAGAATAAGATTCAGATCTATAACCTAAATCAAGATAAAATAAATCGAGATCTTCTTAATGATGATCTAGATCTATAATCATAGATTTAGATCCAAAATAATTTATCTATATCTATCCCAAAACATGAATAAAAACCACAAAAATAATAGAAGAATTAAGTAAAGAAGAATGAGAAATGAACTAGGATATGATTCTATTACGGGGAGGGGTGATGATATTTGATCCGAGATTTGAATCACCAATATCAAAGGTTTATAATGCTTGAAATAAATTTTAGAGGCTCTTAAATCAATATAAATAAAGTTGGTCTAATTTTGGGTAAAATAGGTTGAGTTGCAGGGTTTCAGGTGATTAAAAAACTAATTTTTGGGTGACTTTAAAAGACGAGCATGATTTTCTAGGAAGGGGATCAAAAGTTTTCCTAAATGTGTGCCTAAACTATCCACCTATTTTATAGGGTTTCATGGTTACTTTTAAAATAGTTCATGGTTTGAAAAACCATGCACTAACCTTGGAATTCCCCCTGTATCAGATTACACAGTTTTCTAGGTTGGGGCACATGGTTTTCCCAAACCGTGTGCCAACCATGTGTAGCCCTCTATCATTCATTTTTCTCAAATTTTCACCCAAACAGACCCCAAACTAAAACCCAAACAAAAATTACTCAACAAAAAGAAAAGAGTACCTATAAACAAGCTTGAAACATCTCCATAATGTCTGGGGTTTTACAATCATCAATTTAATTCCCATGATATTGGGTGGATGAGAACCACCCTACCAAATGAAACCCTATTTTGATGAATAAGAGTAATATGACTAAGTAAAAATCATTTATTTGATGAAATAATGTGATGTTAAAAAATAATTTAATGAGATAGATTACTCTCAATATACTCATGGAAGAGGTTCTCAAGGAATAATGTTGATCCAAAATCCCTCAAGGTATCTTTGAAGCATTTTTGAGGTGATTGTGTTTGTTGACAAAGTGGAAATCTGACTCGTGATTGTTGGCAAAGCAAAACAATGACATACAAATTTGTTGAAAAAAAGGATTTCATGGTGGAATGTCGAGTTTAATAGCTATGGTTAATGATCTAAGTTTTATTCAAGAACGTTGATAAAGAGATGGATGATCTGGAGGCGGTACAAAAAGAACAGATACAAGGTGGTGCCGTTTTCTAGTGTTTGCCAAATTTTTGGGCCTGAAAATCGTCAAATGAAGAATAGTGGTTTTTTTCAAAGGGACATGCGCGCCGTGTACTTGAAGTCTTGGAAACTTGTGCGCCATATGTTTTTCAAGATCAGATCATCAGAATATGGCAAAGGGATAAGTGTCACGCAAGTATTGGCTGTTTCGTGCAAGTGACTTGTGCGCCGTGAAAGAGACTTGCGCACCGATGCCTTGGAAACTTGGTAACTTGCGCTCCTGTGGTTTTTCAAGATCAGAAGATAAAAATATGGAAAAGGAAAGAGGTTCGCGCAAGTTTGGAATTGGTTCGCGCAAGTGACTTGCAGGGGAAGAGACCTGCGCGCCGGGACTTGCGCACCGAGGGGAGAGTTGCGCGTCGTCGCGAAGGGTCTCTCAAATGTCTATAAATACTGGAACAACCCTCCTCATTCTTCAACGGAGTTCAAAACTTTGAGAAATCAAAGCTCCCGTCAATCAGGTATGGTGGTCGCGCAAGTGGTGTGTGGTCGCGCAGGTGAAGTTGCGTGCCGGTGGTTAAAGTTGCGTGCTAGTGTGAGAAGTTGCGCACTGGTTGGTAGTTGCACGCCAATATTGGCGTGGACGTAAAAGGAAGAGAGTCGTGCTAGTTTGGAGTTGGAGAAACTTGTGTCGTATAAGTGTCTGAGGAGGACTTGCGCACCAGTTGTGACTTGCACGCCGATACATGGCACCGAGTTAGACTTGCGCACCAAGTAAGGTTGTTTCCCCGGCCACATTTTCGAGCCGCGTGGAAGTCAGAAGATTTCCTAATACCCTTGGTGAAAAGAGAGATTTATCTACGGGTGAAATTTGGGCTTCAACAGAGAATCTACATACAGAGGAAGATGCATTTATTCATGAAAATGAAGAGACCTAAAAATCTATAAACTGTGAGTGGATCCTTTCCGACGCAGTGAGCAAAGGAAAATGAAGAAGGTGATCCTCTCCACCGAAAATGAGCCAGAGAGAGAGAAATAGGGAGTGACCCTTGGGAAAGCAGTGATATGACCCTAAACCTTGTAAAGGCAGTGAGCCTGGGAATAGAAGTGATCTATCCCGAACCTTGTAATCTGTAGCTATTGAAGTTAGTGGAATTTGGTACATCCGGAAACTTATCGGCGTATGCTCCTTGGATGTAGCCCAGTGAGGGTGATCCAAGTAAAAATCTTTATGTCTGCCTGTTTGCTTCCCTGCATTGCATTCAAAGCATCATCATTGGATAAAGAAGAAAATAAGTGATCAACATGAAAACAAAATAGAAAACAAAGTGACCCTTATAATAAAGAGGTCAAGATCCAGTGGGGCAGGAAGGGTTTTGAAAATGAATATCCATACCCTGATTCACCCCCACCCTATCAGGGTATATAGGCCCCCATTTGTCCTAACAATTGGTATCAGATCCAGGTTTCTTTTATCAAATTTGTTTTCTCCAACTTGGTGTAGTCGATCTGTGAGGTTAAAAAACCAGTCTGCTCTTATCTCGGTGATTCATGGAAGAGATAAAATCATCAAAGAAGAATCAGAAGTCAGGTGGTATTCCTCAATGTGTAAGTGTGTATGGAAAAAGTGTGATTCAACTAAAAGAATCAAACAGCTTACTGAAAGAAGGCCTGGATGAATCTAATAGGGAAAAGATTCATTCACTCAATCACGATGTAGGAATGAGTGAAGTACTTGAACATCAAAGTGATGCTGAAACAACTAATGATGAAAAATTTTCAAGAAGGATGCCACCAGTAGATGTTGTCAACACGACAAAGGAAGTGGACCAGAAATTGGATGAAGAAGTCAAATCTAAATATATCTGGATCAAAGTATTGGAGATTGATGTCAACAAGATAAGAGGCTAAAATCAAAGGCTTATTGATGTGGCTACTGAACTAACAGAGAAGAATGATTCTCAAAGTGATGAAATAAAAAAGATGGTTAAATGAAAGGAAAAAAACCTAGTGATTATGAAGAGGATCAAAAGTCAGATGAAGTTCAGAATCTGAAAGCTAGAAATGACAATCTATCAGCACAGTTTTCTGAAGTAGTTCAGAAGAATCAAAGGCTACAATAAGAGAATGAATCTGTCACTAAATCTATTTTTGAGGAAAAATTGAAAGAAATGCAGCGAGGTGACATGGTAGAAAAGATCACACAAGAACTGGAAGATGAGATGAGTTATGGAAATAATCTCAGAAGAGAACGCAAATAAACAAATTGAATCAAGGGATACAAAAATTTAAAAGTTGGAAGAAGAGATAGAATCAGCAAAGAAGGAAGTGGAGAATTCCAATGCTAAAAGAAATCCTAAAATGAAGGATGCCTTACACGTGATATTTGATTATCCTTCGACAGGTGATGATGAAATGACTATCCAATTTGCTATTTCTGAAAAGAGGCAAGAACAAATTTTCTCAGCACAAAGACCATACAGTCTGGAAAAAACTGGTATAAGATTTGATGAATCCCCTCCCATGAAAGATAGAAAGAGACCAATGAATAGTTCTAGATGTGAAAGAAATCCTATAGGTGCTGGAGATAGGCCTAAGAGGACAGTTACAAAAAGTAGTGATGATATGTGCTATTTCTGCGGGATTCATGGCCACACATCAAGATTCTCTTCAGAAGCTCAGGAATACATTTCAGGCTTTGAAAATAGAAACTACACTAAATATGAGAATAAGAAGAAGTGTCAGGAGAAATCAGTGGGAAGAGTCTCTCAGAGGAAAACATTCATCAGATGCTACTACTGTTGAAGAAAGGGACACACAATGAGTATGTGTCAGGAAGTTCAGGAGCTCAATATCAGAGGAATAACTCAAGCTTCATCAACATCTCGACATAGAAATGATGAAATGAGGTATGCCTTTGATGGAAGATGTTTCATATATTCTGATCATGGGAATTTGGCTAGACAGTTCAGCAAGAAGAAAGCAGGGAAGGAAAAGGAACCCAGAAAGAGAATTTTGACTCTAGTTATGCATAATGAGAAATTATACACTGGAAGACAAATTGGTAAGGTGAAGAATATACTTATATCCTTAGGGGAATCACATGGAGCTGAACGAAAGGTGTATATGTCACCTCCTCTATCACACTCACAACCATCCTCTAAGAAAGAACATGAACATATCTGGAAGAAAAAGAGAGGAAACACTACAGCTGTGAGTAAGGAGAATGTACGTTCAGTGGAGGACCCACCACCAATGTAAAATACGGTGGTGACTCATAAATATGATAAAAGGAAGATAAACAAAGAATGCGTTGAAAAATTCACAAGTCATGTGCCATGGAGAGAACTGAAAGAAAAAGGAAAATCCCTGCAATGGTAGAATAAGCATGGGAAGATGACAAGAATGGAGATTCTTGATCAATGAAATAGTCAAGAAAAATGGAATTTTGGTAGAACCTCAAAGAAGGAAATGTGTACTAGTGGGTCTATACCCCATGTGATAAGAAAGGACAGGCCTACAGAATCTACATATTGGAAAAAGGATCAGCATGTGGGTAAGGAATGCTTAGTCATATGGCCAGAGCAGTTGAAGTTGGCTAGGCAGCTGGAGGAAGCAAGAAAGGAATGTGATGCACTCCAAGAAAAAATCAAGGAGTTGACCCATTAGGATCAACCAATATCCTCCTCTTGAGGACTCGAGGATGTCCCCTCACCCTATGTATATAAATGAAATTAACCGATGATTCATGTGTTCCAGGTTATAGGGAGATACAATCCAATGGGAAGTGGAATCTAAGGGTGCGAAGTCGAGAAGTTATATGCTATAGAGTTTCAATTGATTCAAATTAGGTACCAGAGTTGAATAAGAAAGGGAGAAACAGATCACAATAGAAGGTTATTGTGTTGTTAACTTTGTCTCTTGTTTCCTACACCGATTTCCAACTCAGTAGGCTTAGATATTTCATTAACGGCTCAATTTGAAGAGGAAGATGAGAATATAAGATGCCAGAGGAGAAGAATGGTTATGAGTCTAAACAATGGGACTAACCCCAGGAAGTGTTTCATAACATAGGGGGAGAATTAAATATCAAAATAAGATGCAAGAGACATCAATGAAATAATTGGATGACACAGCTCAGGTGTTTCCTATTAGGGGAAGAAAGAAGCACAAGGAGAAGAAACAATAACCTAACATTTCATGATTATTTACTTTTCTCTAACAATGTGGTATCAGCTGACTGCTTTCAGGATACCAATAAGCTGTGAGAGAAAATCAAAGGTGTTTCAACAAAAATCTGAGAGAATATGTTCAAATAAATGAATTCATTGAACAGTGACACAGAGAAAAGTAGCTGAAAGAAATGAAGCCACTAAAAAATGAGTCAGTGAACAACTTTCTGATGAAAATGTTGAGGAAGAAAGCAAAAAAGAGAGATCATAAGTGGCTGATACTGATTCCAAAGAAGACACTGATGATGAACAAGAAACTGTCAAGTCTGTGTCTACAAGGAATTCAAAGAGTTGAGCTGAAATTGATAGGAAAAATATCATTGGTGATCAGTCAGCTTCAGTTTAGACAAGGAAAATGAAACCACTATAACAAACATCTTTTCTATCTTATGTTGAGCTGAAATGCTTTGCTGATGCAGTTGAAAATAAAAACTGGGTTCAAACCATGAATGAAGAGCTAAATCAGATTGAGAAGAATCAGACGTGGGAGATTGTTTTGAGGCTAGCGGACAAGAATGTCATCAGGACTAAATGGTTCTATCACAACAAGATTAATGAATATGGTACTGTGATTCGAAACAAAGCACGACTAGTATGAAAGGGATACTCTCAGATAGAGGGAATAGATTTTGATGAGACATTTGCACTGATTGCAAGGCTGGAGACAATCAGATTATTTTTGGCCATAACAGTGCAATGAAAGTTCAAAGTGTTCCAGATGGATGTCAAATCCACATTCTTGAATGGGGTTTTGGAATAAGAGGTGTACATTGAGCAGCCAGATGGTTTTCTCATTCATGAGGATGAGAACAATGTTTTCAGGCTGAAGAAGGCATTGTATAGGATGAAACAAGCACCAAGATCATGGTACTCAAGGCTTGATCAGTACTTTAAGAAGCTTGGTTTCTAGCATGGGGGAGTTGATTACAATCTCTATTTCAACCACAATAGTAATCAAAGGAAGTTGGTACTGGTTTATTTTTATGACATAATCATTGGAGAATCAGATGAAGCATAGTGTAGACAGTTTTCTGAAATCTTGAAAAATGAGTTTGAAATGTCAATGATTAGTGAGCTAACATTTTTACTTGGTCTACAAGTGACACAAGGAAGGAATGGAACGTTCATTTCTCAATCCAAATATGCCAAGGATGTTTTAAGAAGGTTTGGCATGGAAAATTACAAGGATATGAAAAATCCAGTTGCTACCTGGATGAAGTTATCAAAAGATGAGGATGGCAAGACAGTTAATATCACAGAATACAGGAAAATAATTAGAAGTTTGTTGTACTTGACCGCAATAAGGCCTGATATTGTTTTCTCCACATGCCAAGCAGTGAGATATCAGAGTAATCCCAAGGAAAGCCACATGATTGCAGTTAAAATAATACTTTAGTATATCAAAGGCACCATGGATTTAGGTCTGATGTATAATGAAAAATCTCAATCAGTGTTATTGGGTTACATAGATGTAGATTGGGCCGGATCAGCATATGACCAAAAATCAACATCATGAGGTGCATTCTATCTTGGTGGATTGTGTATTTCTTGGCTAAGACAGAAGTAAGATTGCATCTCATTGAGCACTGTAGAGGCTGAGTATATTGCGACCACTCAAGCGTGCACACAATTATTGTGGATGAAGCAATAACTTGAAGATATGGGAGTTGAAGTGACGTCTCCAATAGGAATCCAGTGCAATAACTCAAGTGCTATCAATCTTAGCAAAAATCCCGTCCATCATTCAAGGAAAAAGTACATTGAGATAAAATATCATTCCATCAAGGAGAAGGTTGAGCATGGAATCGTGAAGATGGAGTATGTGCCTATGGAACTATAGGCTGCATACATTCTGACAAAGGCCTTACCCAAGGAAGCATTTGAAAAGCATCGACTGGCTCTGGGAGTTCAGTTGACTCCCTGCACTTGAAAGAGTGTGTATGTGGAACACACCCCCTCGACCTAAGGTATGATGTGTTTTTCCCTAATGTGCTGATATGTGTTCTTTACTCTGTTATAGACATTAAAGGAGTGACCTTTGGGTTCATTGACAAAGGGGGAGAAATTAGTTATTGTTCAAGTGGGAGATAGTGTGGCTATTTGATAAATCATGGTTGATATGGGGAGAATCTGGCAAGTGAAGCAGCAAGATAGGGGGAGCAATGAGAAAGGGGGAGCGTTTTACATCCGACGATGCTATAAGTGATCGATCAAAGACTAGATATCACGACAGTTGAGTATCATGATAAAAGCAGAAGAGTGGTGTTGGAGAGTGGTAAGAATATTTCCAAAAATTGGTATCAGTTTGTAAACAATTGCTATTAGTTTGGTGTCAACAGAGGGTGTCAGAGTTGAAGTGATTCATTGATGAACTTTTCATTTACTCTTGTTTCTCACATCGAGCATTGCTCATGTGGGCTTAGAGTACGTGTTGAGTAAATACATGATTGCTATCAGAATCGCGATAGGAAAATGGTGGTTGATGATGTAATGATATATCATTTTATGGATGAGTTTTCAACAAACCCAATGGGGGTGATTTTTGGAAAAAAAATCCCTCAAGGTATCATTGAATCATTTTTGAGGTGATTGTGTTTGTTGAAAAAGTGGACATCTGAGTGGTGATTGTTGACAAAGAAAAACAATGACATACACATTTTTTGACAAAAGGGATTTCATGGTAGAGTGTCAAGTTCAATAGTTGTGGTTAATGATCCATGTTTGATTCAAGAACTTCGACAAAGAGATGGATGATCTGGACGTGATACAAAAAGAACAGATACAAGGTGGTGCCGTTTTCCAGTGTTTGCCAAATTTTTGGGCCTGAAAATCATCAAACGTAGAAAAGTGGTTTTTTGTCAAAGGGACTTGTGCATCGTGTACTTGAAGGCTTGGAAACTTGTATGCCATATTTTTTTCAAGATCAGATCATTAGAATATGGAAAATGTATAAGTTTCGTGCAAGTATTAGTGGTGTCGTGCATGTGAATTGCGTGCCGTGAAAGAGGATTGCATGCTGATGCCTTGGCAGCTTGAGAACTTGCACGCCTGTGGTTTTTCAAGATCATAAGATAAAAATATGGAAAAGGAAAGAGGTTCGTGCAAGTTTGGAATTGGGTTGCGCAAGTGACTTGTAGGGGAAGAGACCTGTGCACCATGACATGCGCACAAAGGGGATACTTGTGCGCCATCGCGCAGGGTGTCTAAAATGTGTATAAATAATGGACCACTCCTCCTCATTCTTCAACGGAGTTCAACACTTTGTGAAATCAGAGCTCTCGTCATGCAGGTGTGGTGGTTGCGCAAGTGGTGTGTGGTCGCGCAGTTGAAATCGCACACCGGTGGATGATGTTACACGCCAGTGTGAGAAGTTGCATGCCGGTTGGTAGTTGCGCGCCAATATTGGCTTGGGTGTAAAATGAAGAGAGTCATGCAAGTTTGGAGTTGGAGAAGCTTGTGTCGCGCAAGTTCCTGAGGAGGACTTGCGCGCTAGTTGTGACTTGCGCGCTGATACCTGCGCACTGAGTTAGACTTGCGCGCCATGTAAGGTTGTTTCCCCGGCCGCATTTTTGAGCCACGTGGAAGTCGAAAGATTTTTAGATACCTTCGGTGCAAAGCGAGATTCATCTACGGGTGAAATTTGGGCTTCAACAGAGAATCTATATACAGAGGAAAATGAATTTCTTCATGTAAATGAAGATACCTACAAGTCTATAAACTGTGAGTAGATCCTTTTCAACGCAGTGAGCAAAGGAAGAGAAAGAAGGTGATCCTCTCCACTAGCAGTGAGCCAGAGAGAGAGAAACAGGGAGTGCCCCTTGGGAGAACAGTGAGCTGACCCTAAACCTTGTAAAGGCAGTGAGCCTGGGAATTTAAGTGATTTATCCCGAACCTTGTAATCTGCAGCTAGTGAAGTTAGTGGAATTTGGTATGACCAGAAACTTGTCGGCGTATGGTCCTTGGACGTAGCCCAGTGAGGGTGAAGCAAGTAAAAATCCTTGTGTATTCCTGTTTACTTCCCTGAATTGCATTCAAAGCATCATCATTATATAAAGAAGAAAATAAGTGATCAACATTAAAAAAAAGAGCAAAGAAAGTGACCCTTATAATCAACAAGTCGAGATCCAGTGGGGCAGGAAGGGTTTTGAAAAAGAATATCCATACCCTAATTCACCCCCTCTCAGGGTATATAGGCCCCTATTGGTCCTAACAAAGAAGAAACCATGGCCTACCTTAGATTCTAGGTCCTATTCAAGAATATTCCATCCATATTACTAAAACTAGGATTATGGTGATGAAATAATATCAACATGAGAAAAATAATGACCTAAGGCCATCAAGGACCCATCAATACCCAATTCACATGGAAAAAGATTTGATTTTAATACCATAATTTGGCTAGTCTCAAAGACATATGGTTCCTAAATTTTCTATCCCTAATGTAATAAAAAACCATCACCAAGATATTTGGTGGTTTTTTCCTTAAAATATCTAATATATATTATAACCCATGCATTCGATGTAGGTCAAGGTATAAAGGCTTGTAATTTTTCCTAAATTTATGATTAATTAAATCTTTTCTCTATAATTATATAATTAATTTGAATTATGGATTCTCTCTACGTATTTAAAGAACCTAAAGAAGCCGTTGTCAAAGTATTGATAGACCCAAAGGCCACGTAGAGAATCCAATTTAAGGACTACATTTATGATACTGATTTCATGGTTATTAAACATGATATGACATTCAATATATTTATATGATGATAATAGATTCATATGAACGTGGTAGTGCAATTATCCTAACATAAACGCCTAAAATAATCCCCCAATGAGTAAATTCTAGTGATTTATGAAGAGAAATACCCTTTTATCACTTGCTAAAAAAATACATTGATTCCAAACATTATAAGAGGAAAGAAAATATAATAGAGGAATCATTATAGGAAATAACTCTGAATGGACTGGTTGTTTCACCTACTAATCCATGGAAGGATATGAAGGAATTTTTATTATTTACTATTATCATATTGAGGTCACCAAGACAACCATAATAAGTTACCATGTTATCATAACAAAGGGAAAATTTACTTAAAATAAAGTTATTATCATAACACTCTTCACTACCATTGGAATGATTAATTCCCTACACCCCTTATAAGTAGAGCATCATATGGCATAAGTCTACCATAATTTCTTGCTAAAAAATATATGGTAGACATGAACCAATGAATTTTATGATATAAAAAAACAAAATTAAAGTGAGATACATGGTTTAGAAATATATCTCACCAATAATATGATATCTATGGAAGTGAAAGACCATATACTATACTCCAATAAATATAAAAATACCCTTAATAATGAAGTTATAGAGTCAAAGAATTTGATTTAAATCCAAGACCAAGAACAATATTCTATCTTCCCAAACATTAATTGTAAATACAATAATAATTCCACAACTATTATCAAAGGTGGTGCTAAAAAAACTATTGATGTACTCATTTAGGTTAACCTAGTAATTAATGAGGACCCATGAGACAGTTTTATCAGTACATCCTAGACTAATAAAGAAAACGTCATTACATTATATTTATTAATAAAAATCAAGATTTTTCTACTTTAAACTAGTCTGAGATTTTGGGTCTAGAACTCTATGTGGCTTCTCATCACCTAAGATATCCAAATAAGAACCCAGACTATAAAAAATCCATAAGAAGGATGCATCCATCCCATATATCCATGGATTATGTTTATTTAGAAAAATTAATCAAGGTCCTTATTATTATATATATTCAATAAACAAAATTATTTTCTAATATCATTCCCATCGAGAATAAGAATGAATAAATTAGAGTATGTATCAATTTTTAGGACTTAAAACTTTTTTAAATGAATTATGACTTTCCAGTTCCAATCATGGATTTAATAGTAAATTTAATGATATGTTTTTAGGGTCCCGAAAATTCAGCAAAGGGAAGGTAAATACTCCCAAAATTTTGGTAAAGAAGGTGGATGCATGTTTGATTTCAAATTTGAGAAGAAATTTGAAGAATTCAAATCTCAAAAAGGAATCTAGCCTAGTCACATACCGATTATCGGGAAAGGTTCGTGGAAGGTATAAAACGAGAACCACTGTTACGAAGATGCCCTATGATGCATTGTCCCGCAAGGCATTTCTTAGAGAATGATAATGTTTGCGGTGAATTTCCACTCATGAACTGAAGTTATTGTGAACTGTTTTCAATGGAAAAAATCCTATATAAGTACGCCTTGCATAAAATCCCCACACACTGAGTAGTTTATAAATGAGGAGTAGTTGGAAGTGCCCTATCAGTCATAGATCCAAAAATTGTGGCTGACCGAGTCATCCATGGGACAGATTTCCCCCATGGTCTTATGGAGAAGGTGTTGCATGTACCACATTTATAGATTCCCTGGAACTCTTTAAAAGTACCACTAGGGTAATCAGAATACGGAAAAAAGGATAATATGGGGGAGAGATCTATGGGATGGGAAAAAAGAAGAATAAAAATGTTGAGGGTGTGGGAGAAATTTCTCCCACTCCCAAAGAAGTTTGTGGGACTCTATCTCTCATCCTAAATAGTCTATGAAAGAAATCCAGTGAACCATATGCAGAAAGATGTTTGCGAAATTAATCCCCATGAACCGTATTTGGAAGACCTCCCACATCCAACCTGCGAACAAATAAAAAAATATATAAAATTGTTGGTGGATTCCCATATGCGGAAAATAGTATGCGGATGCCCATATGTGTAAGTTAGTACACAGACTCCCATATACAGAACCCATTACACGAACGGTCTGTGGCGGCCAAATGTTTTGTGTACCATCCTATATGGCTAGCTTTTTCATGAAAAAATCCTTCACGAATAGAAAGTTCCTGACTAGCTCTTATGCATAACATCCTATGTGGCCATCACTTACATGAACAAACATATACAGAAAATAGTTCGTGCCCACCGGTCCATACCGCTGGGGCTGCACCCTTGTACCCCCGCTCGCGTTCAACGCCTGACTATGGTCCCAACACTTTGGGCCAGTCCCTTCACTTCCATCACTAACCCCCATTAAAATGGAGAGTCACACTACGATCTTTTTGGGCCGGGTCAGCGACATTTTCTTTTGCACCCTTATGCTGCCCAAACATCCATCCATTAAATACCATGAGAAGAGACATTCCTCATGGACCTCCTGAAAACCCTTTCACCTATATAATATGTTGGGTAGATCTATAACTCCATGGAAAATCATATCCTGAATGTTTCTTAAATTACCGAACACATCCTTTTCATCCATCAAACTCTGTATCTTTGGTGATTCCAGATCCTCATAAACATCTATGGCCCTCAGAAGTGGAAGGACAGTTTCCTAAAGACACCTCTGTTTGACTATGAACATCATGCCTGAGTGGCTCTGCATATGTTTCCCACAAAAATGGCCTTAAAACAAAGGCAGATTTTTCCTTAGGAGAGTCCTTTCCTACCTTTGTATACTTTAATGTCTTCCATGCCCCATATCATTTCTATTGATCCGAGAATCCATAAAGTCACAGTTTACACTTTCCTTCCCTCTCATGTTCGAGGAATGTTAGAACATCCCATCCCGATTTTCCTACATCTAATCAAGGATTAGATAACAAATGGTTCAAACTCTATGACCTTAAACTATGAGTTATCATCCTAATCACATGACATTAAATGGTATGGTACTAGTCCCGACAAACCAACATTAAATATTGATGTCATCATCCAAGCTATATGAATTTAAAATGTAGTATATCATGTGATTTTGGATCTTTATAAACCTCCATGTCCATCAGAAATGGAAGGTAAGTGTCTTGCAGACACCATTGTTTGACTATGCACATCATGCCCTGGTGGATCTGCATTTGATTCCTACAAAACGACCATAAACCAAATCCAAATTCATCCTTAGTAGTGTCCTTTCCTACCTCTGTACACCTTAATGGATTCCATTCCTTATATCATTTCTCCTGATCTGCGATCCAATAGAATCATGGTTTGTACGTTCCTCCCCTCTCTTGCTTGACGCGTGTGGGAACATCCCAACACGATTATCCTATAGTTAATCATCATCCAAGCTATATTACATAAAACTGCAGTATAATGGGTGATTTCAAATCTACATAAACATCCCCATCCATCAGAAATGGATGGTCAGTGTCCTGAGGACACCTCTACTTGACTATGCAAATCATGCCCTGGTGGCTCCGTATATGATGCCCACAAAAATGGCCTATAAATAAGGGGAAAATTCATCCTCAAGAGAGTCCTTTACTACCTCTATAGACCTCAATGGATTCCATACCTCATATCATTTCTCATGACCTGAGATCCACCATAATCATTGTCTACACATTCCACCCATCTCATGTTTTAGGTATGTCAGAATATCAAAACATGATTTTCCACCAGTTAATCATGGTTTATATAACAAGTGTCCCTCCTTACATGACCCTAAACATCAAGACCCCAAATAGTACATGCAATACGACATGAAACTGTGATTCCATCTTCCAAGCTATATGAATTTAGACTATAGTATACTAGGCAATTTTGGATCTTACTAAACATCCTCAGCCATCAGAAATGGATGGTCAGTGTCATGAGGACACCTCTACTTGACTATGCACATCATGACCTGGTGGATCTACATATGATTACCACAAAAATGGCCTGTCAACAAGAGGAAAATTCATACCCAGGAGAGTCCTTTTCTACCTTTGTATACCTCGATGGATTCCTTGCCTCATATCTTTTATCCTGATCCATGATCCTCCATAATCATTGTTTACAAATTCCATCCCTCTCATGTTAGAGGCACATTGGAATATCCAGTCATGATTTTCCTCTAGTTAATCATGGTTTATTTAACAGGTGGTCCTCGTCACATGACCCTAAAATGAGAGACCCCAAATAGTCCTATCCACATGATGTTAAACTATAATGCTATTGTCCAAGCTATATGAATTTAAACTACAATATACCTCACATGATGTTCTAAGGCCCTCCCACTAAGGTTAGTCCCCTATCATCTAAGGCTGGCCCACATGATCTTTAATTCCATTTCAAATGGAAAGGTTCATAGCTCCACACCCTCACCCACGGTCTCCCTGGCCTCTTCTACCATGGGCTGTCGCTCCCCCACCAACATGGGAGGAATCATGTGCCTTGATGCATCTTTCAAATCCTCTTGTTTCTCACACCGAGCAAGACTCATGTGGGATTATAGTTTTGTGATTATCACAACATCCACATGAATCTAAACTATGAGAATTCTGATTCCTAATCAAAATAGGATACATAGGACACCTAACAGACGGTCCGAGCTTAAAAGGGATCCCTTGCATAAAGGGTTTACCCAATCATGTCTCCTCAAATGGGAAGATATTTTTCATAAGCCCCACACAATCTGAACTATGTGGGTTATGATTCCTCTTTTGAGGATACATAGGAAGCCCTTCTTATGGGACTAATCCCAACATCAAGTCACCTTTTGTCCCCCTAGATGATGATAAAATCCAGAGCACCTTATTATATGGATTGAGTCAGCATCACCTCTGGAGCATCAAATGTATGCATGCCTATGACAATATTGAAAATAAAGGGTAGCCCATGGACACACTCTTCAAGAATGAACCAAAGATTCACAAACATATGAACATGAATTAAATCTATAAGTGAGTTCCGGAACAGGAAACAATCCTCCCCCAGAAGGGTACAGTGAGCCTGACCTCGCAACCTCTCAACCAATGGAGTCCTTAAGTGTCGTTGGCTAAATCATCAATCAACGAGTGCCTACCTTTGGAAAGCAGTTCCATGAATCATGGATACCAGGACCATTGGATGTTTCTAGCTCCCTGAATAAACCTATTGGAGACCATCCGAGGGTGTTATATCTGAGGAGGACTGATTACACAAGTACTTAACCCCCACACAATTGATCG
This sequence comes from Viscum album, assembly GCA_963277665.1. Classification (NCBI taxonomy): domain Eukaryota; kingdom Viridiplantae; phylum Streptophyta; class Magnoliopsida; order Santalales; family Viscaceae; genus Viscum; species Viscum album. Next base: position 1,107,763,365 of record OY728126.1, read on the forward strand.
TTAGGACCAAAAGTTCCTACAGGGTTAATCCAACCTTCAATAAAGGATAATAACATTGGATGGGTCGAAACAAAATAAATAGTGAACATGATAGGTAACCATCTTTAGAAAAAGGGTCAGGTGATGATCCTTGTCGGACCATTTACGCACCACCCAAAACATGCTACCTCAAAGGTAGAACAAAAATGGTGAACCTGATGTGAAACCTTAACCAAGGTGGCAGTTCTAACACAAGGATTACATAAATAAAGGATACTGCACATCAGACCATTTTGTTCGGCTCAGTACATGCGAAACGTTCCACCTCAGAGGTGGAACAAAAATGGTTAACCCGAAGTGAATCGTTAACCAAGGTGGAAGTCTTACCCCACTCAATACCCTTTTCCCCACCACAAAAGAAAAAGGGAAGGGGGCCAAGAAAAATCCCCAAATATCAATATGTTTAAAATAATTCTACTTTGACGATATTTTGTGGTCTCTATGTCATATATGTATATCGTAGGTTCTTGTAGAGAAACCTTTGATCCCAATGACATCCTGATGACCAATGCAGATGTACACATCAGCAATCCCGTAGGCAGTCGAGTCCCCAATGAAGTGAAGGACCCCTTCGCCTACCCATCATTTTCAATGATGGGCATCCAACAAACTGATAAGGGAGTACCACAAAAATGGTACTCTCTCCACGTTGGAGGTCATGAGACAAGCCCTATAGTATAAAAAGGTTCGCCAACAACCTCCTCAGCCGCGACCGGCACCCCAACACAAGGCGGACCCAATGGCAATCTCAAACCGTTTTAAGAGCATATCCCTAGAACATGAAAACGAGTACCTCCCATACCTTTGGGAGTCATATGTCGTCAATGCTGATAACATCATCTCAACTGCATAGGGGTCCTACTCACGTGCCCTTGACAGAGAGCGTCGTCGCTGACACCGGACGACCAAACTTCGTCCCACTGAGGAGGACCTTATGTTGAGGGCACCTACCAAAGTCTAGAAGACCCGAGCCCCTCAGGCTTCTTTCCAAGGGTGAAAAATATATATTCAGGAACACACTATCATCCTGGTTCCTTAAGAGCAAATTTGCAGTACTAATGTGAAAACATTAAATGGGAAGACATACGACTCTGAACCCTCCATTCAAGCCCACAAGTGAAATAGGGTGGCACAATATGAGCACATGCACATTCCTGCTAGGGTTTTCTAGTCCCTCCATTCAGACAAAGCATAAAAATACAGGTAGATACATATATATACTGATACACAACAAGTCCGTCTACCATATAGGGTGTCACTCAGCTACACGTAGGCACAAACACTTGCTAACGCATTTCAAGCCTGCCATCTATATAGTGTAGCAATATGCTATACACGGGTAAAAATACCTGCAGATACATATCAATCCCACCATCCAAATAGGGAGACAACCAAATATGAGCAGAGTAAAATTCTTATATATGCATAAAATGCCCGTGAGACAAATACGGCGACAAGCGAGTAGATGAAAATACCTGATCATGAATATGAAGACCCCCAATCAAATACAGTTGCAACCAGAGAAGAAAATCGGTGGAAGACTCATTCCTCTGTCCCAATAGAGACGAAATTCCAGTATTTATTGGAAATTCCTGGAGGATCGGAGCAGGCACAAAATACTATTTCGATATTAGAATGAGCCTTCATACCCGTTCAGAAGAAAAATGTATCTCATCATATTCTAGAAATGATGGAAGATAAGGTGTCGATTCTAGACCATATCCTCCAAACATTCCAAGATATCATTGCATTGGTGGAAAATGCAAGAAATCGGGCGCATGACCTAGTTTCCTCAAACTAAATGACTTACTCACAAAATGAGATAGTCACTCCAGAGCAGTTATGAATCCTTTCTCCAGTCCAAGAGGTTCAATGCCAATATCCCATGATATATGAACAAACTGGATTAGGAACAAATATCCATTCCAACTGGGGGATTCCAATCCAATGTGGTGGAAAGTCCTGGGTAGACATATATCCATAAAAAAACTCAAGATGTCAGTCCTCATATCCTGACGGCATCACTGGACCAAACAAGACTGGGACCCATATATTAAGGCCATTATTAACAAAAGATGGCCCTGATTACCCATAAGATAGCACTCAAAAATAAATTGTGGCAAAGGAAACTGGAAAATGAAGAGCACATACATGATCCTTCTCTGTTGGAATATGGGGTTCTTAACACCCTCAAACATATACCAATAAAGGATCAAGACCCTATCAGTCTATCACAAAATTATGGAAGTGGAAGTAGTAGTTATCAAGGACCTCCCCGTAATGACACTACCAGCAGCTCGGAAGGTCCCCCACAGAGCACCCATAGGGGCTCATTCCGTGGGCTATGAATGATCGATCACGAGAGCCTATCTTTTAATGCGTGTTGGGGTATCCCCCCTGAACTAAAGATCATAGAGTAAGATGTTCCTCCCCTTGCTGTCGTCTGCCCATATGGTCCTCCTCAGGGTATATGATGTAGATATGCTTCTCCTTATAGTTGGATGTTGAGTCATGATGGTAGTCCTTTCTATGATGAGAATCATTATGAAGGCCCTCCCTGCAATTCCAGTTGCTATTAAGGTCCTCCCCATAGTAACTTCAAGCAATGAGAAGGTCCTCCACTCATTACAGTACATCATGAAGGCCCTCCCCAAGATTTTCACTGTATAAGTTCTCTCTACATCCAGGTATCAAGTCATGACGGTAGTCCTTGCCATGATGACAGTCATTGCAAAGGCCCTCCCCGCAATGACAGTTGATATAAAGGTCCCACCATCAGTGACACCAAGTAGCAAGAAGGTCCTCCCCTTACTGTAGCCCACCCTGAAGGTCTTCCCCATGGTATATGCCATATGCACATTTCCCACCATTGGGTGTCAAGTTGGAATAGTAGCCCTTTCCATTATAGCATCAATTGCGAAGGTCCTCCCCACAATCAAAATTTAGACTCGCAGAAAGGTCCTCCCCTTGCCGCAAAAAATGTTATAAAGCTCTACTATGATGAGGTTCTCAAAAAGGATTCATACACATCGGTCACTCCGTCTATAATGAGTGATATTCTTTCTCAACTAGAGGATGACTCGAGGCCACACTCATCTTCTGAGCCACCCCCACGACGTCTGAAAATCAATAAGACTCCCACCAGCCCGATTGCTTGGAATGAAATTATTATGAAGCAATCGAGCTGGGAATTATCAAGTAGAGGATCCTCTTAAAAATAATAGTAGGATATGTTACTTGTGAGAAGACAACTAGCTAAGGATAATATACCAGTGATGTATTGGCCTATGACCTCTTTTCACTTCGACATACTAGGAAAGTTGTATGGGGAATGTACGCATGACATTCACCTCAATATATGGATGACTCTTTTTTAGCTAAAAGAAAAATTCCTACCATACAAAGGGTATGCGGACCACATAATCACATTAGGGTAGTTTCAACATCTAATCGAACTAGAATCCCTCCTGTCTGCAAGGCATCCAAAATTAGAAAGGTGAAAGAAAAACCTTGAACTGGACTAACTCCATGCACTGCATAAGTTGTGTCACCTCATTAGCAATGCCAAGGCTGGAGTTCACATTTGGGGATGGAGAGAACATGGTGATTTACACTTCACACCATGTCTCATCCGAAAAATACCATTGGAGATGACATCCTACAATGTCATCACCCAAGTGAAACAATCAAGTGAAACCCCTTCTTAGGAAATATGCGATACTTGAAAAAAATTAGACTAGAGTAAGTCTCAAAAGCATGAGGATTGAAGAGATGAAGCCATCGAAAAGCTTCTAAGTCGGGCAACCAGGAACAGCCAGTAGGCTTCCTGCATAAGTGAATCTAGCCAGAAATTAGTGATCATATCTCCAAAAGACATTAGAATCTACATAAGACCAATTCCATACTCATCCCTCACTCATGTGGGAGTATATTAAATTGAAAAGGTGGAAATAGCGGTGGCTACCACCGTAATACAGGAACAACACCAGCCCATAGGGCTAGGAGAATTTTAAATCAAAATTCCCTCATAAGACCATTAAATCTAGGTCATAGCGCATCAATGGAAGAACCAGAACAACCCCATCTCACAAGGTTGGTTGAATTTTTACCTCAAATCCCCACACAACGGAAGGCTGTCTTCCACTGTCTAGGAAGATCGATGGATAGTGGAGTCACCCATTCCACCCCTTCTCATGGTTCACACCTTCCAAGACAAAGGCACGTTTTGAGGTCGGATCATGGATCCCTTTGGGTCAATATCCACCATGAAACCCAAATAATACCATATAATGAATGGAGAAATTCCAATAAAGGGTGAATAAAGACTTCCAAATATTTGGCAATTGGTACACCAACCTTAATGTGGTATGCCTTAGTGGATGTGGTAAACATAAACCACACAGATCTCATAGGAAATGAAATGAATGGAGAGGACTCAAAGTAAGATGGTTCTCTCCTAGAGGCATCCAACACCAAGCCTGATGGTGTGAATACTCGAGACCAGAGAGTGGTCCTAAATCTGGGCATCTCCTCATCTAATCCGTCATTACCTCCCCTATAAAACTCCAACAAGGAAAAGAATAAATCCAAGGTCATCTATGACCCGCCTCCTCCTCCGCCTAAGAATGTGTCCCTTAACCTTGAGGAAAGGTTCACCAAGAAGGAGAAAGAAATGAAAGAGATCAGGTGAATTAATAATGAGCTGCGTAGCGGGAGAAACCTTTCTGGATGTGTTCCCCCCTACGGAACGTCAGTAAGTGCTCCCAAAAGAGGTTCCCTTTCCAGAGACACTCATCCTGGTTAATGAATCCAAGCTCAAAGGACTATTCAACCCACCCCTGGAAGGACATAAATAATTCCACATTCTAGGAAGGTATCCGGAATATATCCGGCTAAACCCAAAAATGATACCCCCAGGTGGGTATCTACCCCAAATTCCAGCAGCGTCGACACACCCAGTCATGGACACTACCACACTAGCTCAAGAACTAAACCGAAAGGATATGCATCAAGGTATCTTAAACACCATCAAGAAATTAACAGCTTTACTAGAATACATGGAGGGGAGACACACTCCGATACAACTAGAGCGTAAACCCTACCCTGAGTGGGTGAGCAATGTTATGCCACCACCAAACTTAGGAAACCCTATATTCCCAGTATTCAATGGTTTGGAGGACCCATAATAGAATTTAATGCACTATGAATCTTATTGTAACCCCATCATGGGAACTCCGAAGCAGAAAGAAGTAGTAAAACTTAGGTGATTTATATGAACCCTGCAAGGTTTGACCATCATATGGTATACTAGCCTACCATCCAATTCAATTAAAGGCTGAGAGGATCTCCGGTGACAATTTATCATCTAGTTCTGTTCAACGCTGCCTAAGACGATGGTCAGTGACATAAAAAACTGTAAATATAAAGAAAACGAAATGGTCTCACACTTCATTTCCAATTGTAAAGGCCTAACATATTCCCTGAACTAGCCGCTTCCCCAAGATCAGATTCTCGCCAGGTGAATCGATAACCTTCGGGATGAATTGCGAACAATGCTCATCCCAATGAAGTACACAAGTGGGTTTAGAGACTTCTCTTCCATTTCCCAAAGGATAGAATAACCCTTGAAACAGACCAATATTAAGTCATGAGTGGCCCCATCAGCCCCTGGGAAAATAACGGGAAAAGATGAAGCGACTTCTAGCACGCTTCAACCACCCCCATCACTAGCTCTAGTTGCAAGTCCCCCACAAAACTGTGTGGGACCCCCTGTATGCCATCAAACACCCCCACCTTGGAAAGATGAGTGGAGAGGTGCTAAAAGAAATCAGTTAAAAGAACTAAGAAATAATGTTTATCATTCTGAGATGACCAGGTCTGTGACTATTTCATAGATGCCAAGAATTGAAAGTTTCTCTAGCTACCAGATCCAAAGTGAGCCAATGAAGCGGGTCTCAACGACCGTCCAATTTATTATTTCTATCACTGGATACTGGGACACACCATCCAAGAATGCTTTGTTTTCAAGGATCTCTTACAAAATATGGTGGATTCCGGGAATGTAATGTTGGGCCCACCGCCAGCACAAGTGGAATTTGTTTCTACCTCTGACTGAAGAGTGGAAAAGGAATAGAAAATAGTCATGGGTAAAAAGGATCAAAATTTAGATAATTGGATGACCGGAAAGTCTATCAATTGAGTTCATGGAATCCTCCAGGTGCAGTTGAAACAATCAACTATGCCCCAAAAAGTTTCTAATATAGAACAACCGTCCTCCTTAGCCTCGAGGTCCTCCAAAGGCCATAAGGGAAGAAAGAAGGAGGAGGAAGATGAGCTGAAAACAAATCTGAATTCAGCATTGACACTTTCATACTTCATGCTAGTAGACATGGTATAATGGGCACCACCCCGCCAAATGATACAATGGTTACAACCCCACCAAAAAAAACCATCAGAAGAAGACAGTCAGACATAAATAGTGCCAGATCAATAACTGATCTTCAGCTCCATTAATGTCATTCAATTGATGGACCCCTTCTCAGATGGAGACTATGGACACAAACCCTAATTCTTCACACCCAATCAGAGAGCCAGAGGAAGAGGCCGCAAAGACTAGAGATTTCTTGGAAGACATGATCATAGAAATAGTCAAATTCCCGAACATACCATAAATAAAATCATTAACACCACGTAAACTCATGGAAGGACCCTCTGGTAGGTGTAAAAAAAACCAGGATGCTCATATGCCTCCATTAGAAGAAATCCAAGCCCATTTATCTTGGAATATCCATCATGGGAAGAACAAATATAGAATCACCCAAGGCATGCAATCAGACCAGTTCGACTAAATGTGGAAATGACTGAAGCACCACCCATCCTTGTCACAGAGGCCTAACCAATTATGTCCAAATCTCAAACCCCTAAAGTGTATGTAAAATGGAAACCCTGAGTCTGGAAGCTCCGACCATTATAGAAAAAAACATGATATTCTAAATCAGATGGCTTCAGTACCATGAAAGCTGTCAATCCTGGATGTGTTATGTTTGTCTGCATATCTTAGGGAGTCACTAATCAAAGACTTACTAAGTCCCTAGGAGTTTGAGGTTGAAGTAGAAGCAATATAAGTCTATCAGATGTAGACTAGTTTCGAAGAATTTCATGCCTTCATCTCCTTCATAGAAAGGGATAAAGACACCATCATGAAAGGGAACATCAAAACCTTATATGTGTCCGACAATATAAATGGAATTGATGGATTGAGGATCTTTATCGACAATTGATCTGGAGTTAACCTCCTCCCGCTGCAGATTCTTCACCAGCTAGGCTATGATGAAGACAACCTGACACCCTACTCTGTAACTCTACTGGGGTGTGACAAAAGTGATCAGAAACTGTTGGGATAAATCAATCTTAAACTTGGTTCGGAGACCTCATGTCAGATTCTGAGTTCCTAGTAGTACGGAAAAGTACACACTTTAATGTCCTCATAGGGAGGCCTATGAAGCATCGACACACTACAATTCCATCATCATACCATCAGTGCGTCAAATATTGCACCAATGAGAAAACATGACATTTTACATAGATAAAATCAAACTTGAGTCCTGTGAGTCGCACTATATCGACGCAGGGTTCTATGAATTAAAAGAAAAAAATCTTTTGTCCGACTACATTAATTGGATCAACGCATCAAATGGATTGGAAATGTCTCCCACAGAGCCCCTCCAATAACTTGGGGAATAGTTTTCATTACCAACCAACCAATTCTAATGCATAAGTGCTTGTACGAATGTAGATTCAATTATACACATGATCTATGTTATGAACACAAAGTACAAAGACATGGAATAGTGGGAATACTCCCATGATGTCAGAAAAATCCATATCAAAGATGTTCCTGGCCCATCCCCATGACCTCAAACTTCCCCTGCCTCATTCTCTAAGGAAAAAGATGATTTCTCAACAAACATTGGAGAGTTCGTCTCAAAAATACTCTCTCCATCAGAAGAGAAATAAGATAAATATTATGGAGAAGAAGAATAATAGGAAGAAGACCTCAAAGATTTCCCTTCTACATTTGAAGAAGGTGTCTCCACCACAATCGATGAACTTATGGAGATAAATATGGGAACTAAAAATGACCCTCGACCCACTTTGATTAGTGTGGAAATTCTTGTCAAGGAAAAGAAGGATTATACCCACTTTGATTAGTGTGGAAATTCCAGGCCTCAATTTTGAGGTCACTACTCATCATTCGAACATAAAAGAAGATCACTGGGGCTATAAGAAGGCAGCCAGAAGAACCCACCTGATGCATGATGACAATATAGAGGATGAAGTTGACATGCGGATCAAATACAAATTCATACCAGAGGTCCAATATCCAATCTAGATAGAAAACATAGTCCATTTTAAAAAGATGAATGGACATATTAGAATCTGTATTGACTTCAGGGACCTCAATCGACATTGCCCAAAAGATGATTTCCTAGTCTCGATCACAGAATTGTTGATCAATGAAAAAACCAGATATGTATCCCTCTCTTTCATGGATGACTATTCTAGATACAATAAAATCTGGATGGCCTGAGGAGATGAATAAGATACCTCTTTTAGGGACCCTCAAGTATTTTCTTGTTATAAGGTGATTCCCTTTGGTATAAAGAATGCTGATGCCACATATCAATGCGACATGCATCGCATCTTCACGCCTTTCTTGGGAAAGTTTCTTGAGTGTTATGTCGACAATCTGGTGGTTAAATCATGACATCACTCAAACCACATGGCTGATCTTGAAACTATATTCAACAAAGTATGAAAATATAGTTTAAAGATGAATCCCCTAAAGTGCTCCTTTGGAGTTACCTTGGGAAAATTTCTTGGATTCTTCATATTCCCTCGTGGCATCAAAGTCGACCTCGAGAAGACAAAATCCATTCTTGGAATGTCAACACCTCATAATCTCACTGAATTGAGAGGTCTCCAGGGGCAGCTCGCCTACATTCGACACTTCATAGCCAACCTAGAAGGTAAATTATTTCCTTTCACCAGGATTATGAATAAAGAAGTTACGTATGAATGGGATAATGATTTTCAGGAAGCGTTCAACAATATCGAAAGATATATCCTAAGCCTGTTGGTGATGATTCCACCAGTTGAAGGAATACCACTCATTTTTTACGTAACCACCCTACAATGGTCATTAGGTGCCTTCCTCATGTAGAATAATGATTCTGGAAGAGAAAAAAACCTCTATTAACCCATTCAAATTGTGATTGATGTTGAAAATCAGTATTCAAAAATTGAAAAGAACTACCTAAACCTAATCTTTGCAGTTCAAAAACTCAGGAATTACCTGCAGCACCATGAGGTCTGTCTGGTCTCCTACTGCAACCCGCTCAAATATATTCTCTACCGTCCCATGCTAAATGGGCGCCTATCACAATGGGAGATCATCCTACAATAATTTGACAAACGTTATGTACACTAGAAGGCCATATAAGTCTAGATGTTAGCAGATTTCCTAGATGAGCACCGCTTAGAAGAAACAACACCATTGGATGCCAATCTTTTAGATGAAGACGTTTTTTCCATTTGGGAGGACCCCCTGGCATAGAGAATGTACTTTGATGGTGCTTCCTGAATCCAAATAGGTAAAGTTATGGAGGATCCCAAGATCAACAAAGTAGGGCTAAGAATTATACTCATATCCCCCTAAAAGGTCATCTTGCCTTAATTTTTCCTACTTTTGAAAGGGTGTACAAATAATGAAGTAATATTCCAGGCCCTCATTTTTGGCCTAGAACTGGCACTTCATGTGCAAGCCAAACACCTAAAAATAAAGTGTGATTCAGAGCTAGTCGTCAAACAGGTTAATGGTGACTATACCATCAAGAAAGAAGTATTGATACCCTTGAGGAACCTTGTTCATGAGATTATTGTAGAATTCCTATCAGAACTATCATTGACCAATGTCCCACAGTCACAAAAAGTTCAAGCCGATGCTTTGGAAAATGTAACCACATCCTTGGATGATCCAGACCAGGATGAAATAGTCATTACCATTTCTTATTTCAAGATGTTCTTGCTATTCATCCGGCTGAATACAAAGGAAATTGATGAAATTAGTCCCATTTCTGAGCCTTATGGTCATACCAATGACTGGATGAATCCCATTTCAAATTACCTATGGAATGGGGAACTCTCACTATACAGGTCTACAAGGGAGCAGGCCCAAAGATGAGGATCCAATTTTATCTCGTATAATGGGGTAAACCAAGAAAAGGTTCTCTACAAATGAGGCCTTGATGGAGTCCTTATCAGGTGAATTCATGGAGAAGAGTCTAATGCTGTTATGGATGAAGTTAACACTAGAGAATGTGGGGTGCACCAATCAGAAACTAAGCTATCTCACCAGATCTGAAGGCTTGGGTATTACTGGCCCACTATGATACATGATTATTCCATATTCACATAAAAGTTCCATTCTTTTCAAGTTCATGCTAATTTCAAACACTGCCCCTCAGAGTTACTTCATACAAATTAGTACTCCTGGACATTCATCACCTAGGGGATAGATATTATGGGACAATATCCTCCCACCACAGCAAGAAAATTCAAGTTCATACTCACAACGATTGATTTCTTTTCCAAATGGGATGAATCCATACCCCTTAAAGTAGTTGGGGTGAAATAAATCATTAGATTTGTGAAGGCCACCATCATTACCAGATTTGGTGTCCCTCATACAATACTGACGGACAACAACACCAACTTCTTCTCTACTGAGTTGGAAAAGATACACAAGGGGTAAGGAATTAAAGCCAATCATTCGCCCCATTACCATGAGGTGGACAATGGGAAGATAGAGGCTTTCATCAAGACTCTATCCAACATACTCCAAAATATTTTTGATAAGTATAGGAAATTGTGGCCATACAAGATTCTTCATGCTTTGTGGGCTTACCGGACCACGACCTGCACTGCCACCCAGGAAACCCTGTACTCACTAGTATACGAGGCAGAGGTAGTTTTACCTATCGAAATCGAATTTCCATCACTTCATGGGGCCATTTGTGATCAACTATCCATGGAAGAGAAATCTTAGAGGTGGTTTGATGAGTTGGGGCATCTAGATGAGAAAGGATACACAATCTACCCCATTTGGAAATCTACCAAAACCAGATTGCACGAGCCTTCAATTAATGGAAGCCTTTATCACTCCTTGTTTCTCACATAGAGTATAACTCAGGTGAGATTATGATCAGTGGTAGGGATTGTCTTACCAAATAAAACTATAGAGTAACATGGTAGACCTGGAAACCACGATGGATTGAATAAAGATTCCCCTACCCCAATGACTAGGCCAAATCATACAGGGAACTTACAGAATTACGTATGGATTGATTCCTACCCTCAAAGGATATGTATCAATGCCACAATCCTTGATCTTTCCCCAACCCCCATAGAAGAAATACATCCATCATATTCTCTACTTTTCCACAGTAGCAAAGGAGACCCTATGTCCACTCCTAGTTCTCACATCAAGTATAACTCATGTGAGCTTAGGATCAGTGGTGATGATTCTCTTATGAAAAACATTATAGGGGGATATGGCATGCTGGGAACTTATATCAAATGAAACAAAAATTCCCTCACATGTCCTCACACATGGACTGAGCCAAATTGGTACAGGGAATGTTCAAAACTATAACTGCTTGATTCCTTCCCTCGTAGGATATGTAGTGATGCCCATATTTGGAATCCTGACCCACCCATCATAAAAAAAAGTTGAAAAAAAATTCCCTCAAGTTTCCCTACACATAGAGAAAATACTTGTAGGTAACATTAAGAACTACATGTGGCATGATTCATATCCTTGTAGGACACATAGTGATGCTCATATCTAGAATCCCGACCCATCCACTATAAAACAATGCCCCTTTTCCCCCATACATGGGCCAGAATTGTACGGTGAGTCAATGAAAGGTCTTAATCACAAGACAATAAACTGAAAAATTATTCAAGAGTTATGTGTGCCCCAGTCCTTGGTGTTATGAGATCCCACACCTGCCCATCCCTCACGAGAAGTCAAAAGATCCTACTTCTTTCTATACATATGAGTCAAAAATATGTGGAAGCTCTAAGTAGTTCAAAGTTAATCATGGTCAGGGTATTCTCAAGTTCCCCAATACATATTTCATGTTTGTCAAACCCCATACTCCAAGAAAACATGAATCCACATAACCCTCCAAGGCCATCTGAGATGGAAGGCCAGTGTCCTATAGACACCTTTGATTGAATATGCACACCATGCCCTAGAGGCTTTTCATATGTTTCCCAAAAAAAATGGACATCAATCAAGGGAAAATTCTTCCACAGGAGAGTCCTCTCCGATCTTAGTATGCCTAGTGGCTTCCAAGCCCCATGTCATCCCTCATGATTCAAGTTTCCCCCGGGACTATGGTTTACAACTTCTATCAATACCCATGTCTAGGGAACACCAAAGAATCCTGATTGTGATTAACTCAGAACTATTAAATATCTTTATGAAAACATAATTTTCCTCACTGCGTGACTCTAAACTACACAGTATCATGTCCTCACTACACGAAATTAAACTACGAGGCCAAAATCATCATTGTTGTATGACATTAAATTTCATAGAAATGGATTAATCCTAAATTTCCCTCTAATGATGATTTTTATATTCTTAGGAAATGAGATGAAATCCTCGTAATCCGTTATTTCTCACACCGAGCATAGCTCACTTGAGCTTAGGGATCTTAGCAAGAGATACACCATGACATTATGGAAAAAAATTCTAGTAATTTGGTACCAGTAGCATGAACCTAAAAGGAATGTCATAGTTCCCTCCTGCAATAGGAACCCCACATCCTATCCATGTGACGTTAAATTACCAGGTATCTTGAAAATGGAAGGAATTCATCACCCTACATATGAGTCAGATCAACGTAAGGGACTCTTAATTCCATGAGTAAATTGCGGCCCAAATGTCCCCAATATGTCCAGATACACTTTTTACATACCCCAAAATTTGGGCTTTGAGTGATCTTTAATCCCCATAACCCACCAAGGCCATCTAAGATGGAAGGCCAGTGTCATACAGAAACCTTTTTTTGACTATGCACATCATGCCCTGGTGGATCTTCATATGTTGCCCAAAAAAATGGACATCTATCAAGGGAATATTAGTCCCCAGGGGATTCCTATCCTATCTTAGTATGCCCAATGTCTTCCAAGCCCCATGACATCCCTCATGATTCAAGGGCCCTCAAAGTCATGGTTTACATTTTCCTCATTACACACATCCTGGATATATCAAAACATACAGGCCCTGTTCATCTCTAGTCCCTTTTGAGTTTTCTTAAGATACCCCATTCGTTTGTGTGATGTTGATTTGCATACAAAAGAAGAGTGACTCCAATCACTTCTGGGAGAAGTTCAGTTAAAATGGCCCTTTTCAGTGTTCTTGTGAACCCCTTTTCAAAGGTCATATACCGTATTCATAATGTTCCAAATCTCCATAATCTCTTATAGCCATCAGAGATAGAAGACCAGTGTCCTACAGATACCTTTGTGTGACTATGAACCTCATGCTCCAGTGACTCTGTATATGTTACCCACAAAAGTAGTATTCAATTGAAGGAAAATGAGACACTAGGAGAGTCCTTTACAACTTCCGTATGCTCAATGGAAATTCATATCCTGTCACACCCCAGATTTGGAAAAATCCTGGATAATGGCTTGCACACATTCTTCTTTCTAAGTGCCCCATACATAAAAAGGACTGCTAACTTAATTGATCATTCACAAGCTCTCCCTCACGCAAGTAAAAAACTTGTGGGAACAGTTGTCCACTCAAATCCGATAAGAATGTCCCAAATGTTTTTAGACAACACTACTCATGAAAACCACCCACTGTGGCTCATAACATCGAAATAAATTCAAAATGTTGCAAATCCTACCAAGGCCTTTGAAAATAGAAGGGAAGTGTCCTACGGAAACCTTTTTTGAGTATGCACATCATTTCTGAGAGGATATAAAAACATTTCCCACAAAAATGACCGTCGATCAATGGCAAATTAGTCCCCATGAGAGTACTTTCATACCTCTGTATGCATAAAATGGCTCTTGAGCCTTATGCATGATTGGATTCCCAAATTAAGGGTCAAGAAAAATACATAATCCATGTCTAGAAGATATTAGGACATTCTCAGCTGATGGTCCGAAATTGGGGACCTTACCCCATTATGTTTGGTCAAAACTGTTTGACCTAAAACATCAGTAATAAGTTTGATTGGTAGGACTATGAACTACCAGCAAAAAAGACACCATACTTTCTATAGTGAAAATCTATAGAAAGAGCTATGGGTAAAATTTTAGTATCAAATATTTAAAAAACCATCCATCCATCAAGAAAATGTGAAAATATTGTTAGGTCGAAAACCTAAAAAGGGAGGCCTAAGAAAAAGTCAATTTATTCCTACTAATCCCATATTAAGAAAGAATAGGAAAAAATTAGGGTAATAATGAAAAGGGCACAAAATTTTGTGATGTTATCCATGAAACCTCGACAGAAGTTGAACTATGCTCAATGAGACCCTTCGCTTAGGAAAAAACTAGATCCTTATCTGATCATTCAAATCGAGATAGCTTCTACATCGGAATAGCCTCCTCTTTGTCCTGATCACAGCCCATTCTGATGGGGGGCATTTTTAGGGTGTCAAAAATTCAAAAAAGGGAAGGTAAATACTCCAAAAATTTTGGTGAAGAAGATGGATTCATGTTTGATTGAAAATTTGAGATGAAATTTGAAGAATTAAAATTTTGTAAAGGAATCCAACCTTGTCGCGTACTGATTAACGGGAATGGTTCACGAAAGGCATTAATCGAGAACCACTGGTACATAGATGGCCTATGGTGTGCTGACCTGTGAGGCATTTTCCAGAAAATGAAAATGTTTATGGTGAATTTAAAGCCGTGAACTGAAGCCACTATGAACCGTTTTCATTGGTGAAAATCCAACAGATGTACGCCCTGCATACCATCCCCACGAACTGAGTAGTTCTTGGATGAGGAGTAGTTGGAAGTGCCCTACCAATCATAGATCCAAAAATTGCATTATACCAAGTCATCAACAGGCCAAATTTCCTCCATGGGATTCTGGAGAATGTACCATGTGTACCATAGTTACTAATTCCCCATAACTCTATAAAACTACCACCAGAGGAATCAGAAAAAGGAAAAAAGGAGAAGATAGGGGAGAGAGCTCTAGGGCGGGTGAAAAGTGGATGGAGAATGAAGAGGATGCGTGTGAAATTTATCCCACACCTGAAGTAGTTCACGAGACTCCATCTTGCATCTAAAAAAGTTCATGAAATTCATCCCATGAACCATATGATAAAAGTATTTCGCGGAAGTCCTCCCTACAAACCGTATTTGGATGGCCCTCCACTACCGACCAGTGAACCAATAAAAAAAATATAAAATGGTTCATGGATTCACATATGAGGAAAAAAGTACATGGATCCCCATATGAGGAATGTAGTACGCGGACTCCCATAAACAGAACCTAGTACACAGATGGTCCTTGGCAGCTAGATCATCCGCATAACATTCTATGCGGCTAGCTCGATCACGAAGAACATCCTTTGCAAATAGACAGTTTGTGACCAACTCTTATGCATAGCATCCTACACGCCCATCTCCTATGCGAACAAATATATGCGAAAAATAGTTCAAGCTCACTGTTCCATACCACGGGGGCTGTGACCCCACACCCCCACTCACGATTAGCACTAGTCCGGTCCCTTTGCTTTCGTCACTGACCCCCATGAAAAATAGACAGCCGCACAACGAACTTTTTGGGTCGGGTCGATGACATTTTCCATTGCACACTTATGATTCAAAAACATCCATCCATTAAATACCATTAGAGGAGACATTCCTCATGCACCTCCCAAAAACCCTATCACCTTCATCCTATGCCAGGTTGATCCCGAACTCCATGGACAATCACAACTTAAATTTTTATTAAATTCCTAGACACATCCATTAGATCCATCAAACTCTATATCTCTGGTGATTTAGTATCCTCATAAACCCTTATGGACATCCAAATCAGAAGGCCAGTGTCTTTTAGAAACCTTGGTTTAACTATGCACATCATGGCCCAGTGTCTCTACATATGTTTCCCACAAAAACATCTGTCAACCGAAGGAAAATTCATCCTCAATAGAGTCTTTTCCTACCTATGTACACCTTAATAGAATCCATTCCCCATATAATTTATCCCGATCCAAGAATCCCTAAAGTCACGGTCTATAATTTCATTCCCTCTCATGTTCGAGGCGTGTAAGAACATCCTAACCTGATCGTCCTATAGATAATCATCGATTCGATAACAAATGGTCCAAAATCTATGACCTTAAACTAGGAGTTATCATCCTAACCAAATGGAATTAAACTATATCGTACTAGTCCTGGAAACACTACATTAAATATTGATGTCATCATCTAAGATATATGACTTTAAACTGTTGTATAACAGGTGATTTTGGATCTTCATATACCTCCCAACCATCAGAAATGGAAGGCCAGTGTCTTGCAGACACCTTTGATTGACTATTCCCATCATTCCCTAGTGGCTCTTCATATGATTCCAAAAAAATGACCATAAACCAAATCCAAATTCATCCTTAGGAGAGACCATTCCTACCTCTGTATGCCTTAATGGATTCCATTCCTTATATCCTTTCTATTGATCCTAGATCCTCCAGAATCATGGTTTGTATGTTCCACCCCTCTCATGCTCGAGGAATGTTGGAACATCCCAACATGATTATCCTCCAGTTAATCATCATCCAACCTATATGAATTTAAACTTTTGTATTCTGGGTGATTTCAAATCTTCATAAATATCACTGACCATCAGGAATGGACGGTCTGTGTCATGAGGACACCTCTAATTTACTATGTTCATTATGACCTAATGGATCTACATATGATGCCCACTAAAATGTCCTATCTTCAAGAGAAAAATTCATCCTTAGTAGAGTCCTTTACTACCTCTTTACGCCTTAATGGATTCTATGCCTCATATAGTTTCTCCAAATCTGAGATCCTTTGTAATAATTATTTACACATTCTGTCCCCCTGATGTTTGAGGCATGTCGGAATATCCAAACATGATTTTACTCTAGTTAATTATGGTTTATATAACAAGTGGTCCTTGTCGCATGACCCTAAATCGAAAAACCACAAATATTCCATGAAACATGACAATAAACTATGATTCCGTCGTCTATGCTATATGACTTTAAACTATAGTATACCCAATGATTTCTGATCTTTTTAAACTGCCTTGGCCATTATAAATGGATGGTCAGTGTCCTGAGGACACCTCTAATTGACTATGCACATCATGCCCCGGTGGCTCTGCATATGATTCCCACAAAAATGGCCTCTAAACAAGAGGAAAACTTATCCTTAGGAGAGTCCTTTCCAACCTCTGTATTCCTCAATGGATTCCATGCCTCATATAATTTCTCCTGATTTGAGATCCTCTATAATAATTTTTTAAAAATCCCGTCCCTCTCATGTTTAAGGAATGTATGAATATCCAAAGATGATTTTCCTATATTTAATCATTGTTTATATAATAATTGATCCTCGTCGCATGACCCTAAGCTTCAAGACCCCAAACAGTCCTATCCATATGACGTTAAACTGTGATGCCATCATCCAACCTATATGACTTTAAACTGTGGTATACCTCACATGACATTATGGGGCCCTCCCAATGAGGTATGTATCCAATCATCTGAGGTCAGGCTGCTTGACCTTTAATTCCATTTCACACAGAAAGGTTCATCACCCCATGACCTCACCCACGGTTTCCCCAGCCTCATCCACCGTGGGCTCTCTCTACCCCACCAATAGTGGTTGAAGGATGTGCCTTGTGGAATATTTCAAATCCTCTTACTTCTCACATTGATCATGAATCACGTGGTATTATAGGTTTGTGTTGATTAAAACATCCACATGAATCTGAACTATGAGAAATCTTATTCCAGATCAAACCAAGATACATAGGAAACCTACCATAAAGGCCCGAGCTCAAAAGGGTGCCATACCATAAAGGGTTCACCCAATAATATCTCCCCAAATAGACAAATTATATAATCAATCCCCACAAAATCTAAAATATGAGGGTTATTATTCCCCTCTTGAGGATACAAAGGAAGCCCTTCTTATGGACCCTATACTAACATCAAGTCACCTTATTTACCCCCTTGATGATGATAAACTCTTGAGCGCCTTATTATAGGGCTTGAGTCAACATCACCTCGGTAGCATAGAATGTATGAATGCCTACGATGATATGGAAAATCAAGGTTAGCCTATGGACAAACTCTTAGGGAATGAACCAAGGGTTCACAAACACATGTGAATGACTTAAATATATAAGAGAGTCCTAGAACAGGCTACAATCCTCCCTCGGAAGGGTTCGATGATCATGACCTTCCATCCTCTTGACAAATGGAGTCCTAAAGTGTCATTGTCTGAATCATCAATCAACGAGCACCTGAATTTGGAAATCCAGTTCAGGAATCATGTATACTAGGTCCATTGGGTGTTTTTGGATCCACGAATAAACCCTTTGGAGACCATCCAAGGAAGTTATATCTGAGGAGGACTGATTTCAGAAGTACTTGACCCCCATGTAATTTCCCGTTGGGACCAACAGTTCATATAGGGTTAATCCAACCTTCATTAAAGGATAATGATGTCGAATGGGTCAAAACATAATAAATGGTGAACATGATAGAAAACTATCTCCAGAAAAAGGGACGAGTGATGTCCTCATCGGACCATTTCTTACCACCCAAAATGCACCACCTCAGAGTCATAACATGATTCAAAGACTTTATATTTATATATGGATACTCCATATATAACAAGATATATATGGATCTCAAAGATAAATAATCCATATCATTATGAGCACCTCATGGGGTATTCTTTTACCACATTTTTCAATTTTTCTTGAAAAATGTTGGAGCCACCTAAAAATGGTAAATAATTCAAATATTAAAGACCTTTATCAGAAAGATATGAGAATTATATATAGATTATATAGAGGTGAAATATCACTAGTTACATGATCACTTCATCTATATCGATGTTTTAATTACTAGATTATGATGGCACAACCTAAAGATAAATATTTTAAAATGCACATTTTGAATCAATTTTAAGAAATTTCTTAGACTCGTGGTCTAACATTGAGGCATTGAAGTCATTCCTAAAAAGACCAAATCCATCCATGATATGTTACATCCTTGAAACCTTTAGTAATTAAGAGTTATTCAAGGGTGGATCAACTAAATTTGAGATTTAATTATAAAACCCACTGGAAAGTGTCTTCACTTTATGAAATTAATGAATAAGGGTGTGACCTACCTGTGAAATAAAGACTACCAAAGTGTATTTTATAGTATAAAGAAACACCTACCCTACCCTAATATTTTAATGATTACCAAGGAAGGTAAACCTCTTATACTCAATGAATTTACTCTGGATAAGGCACTTGGTGTGATGTTAGCATAGAAAAATGCTAAACGTGAAGAGATTAGTTCAAATTACCTTAGTCACAATATTCTAGAGGCTAAGAGTAGATACCATATAGTTGAGAAAAATTTTATCACTCTAATATTTTTTATAAAATGATCACCAGTAATTATTTTATCATGAGTTCCACTAGGTCTCCCACATTTATTTGATAAAATATATCCTAAATAACCAAAAGTTAACCAATAATCTATTATGGAGGTCTATAATACTATAATAATTTGATTTATAATTTAATATATCAATATAAAACTAATGGTCATGAACTGATAGATTTCCTAAACACCAAGAAGTTACTTGGGGTATTTCCTCTTGATATTGAGTTACTTGATTAATATGTTTTCTAAATTAATGAATCTTTCCATGAATTATAGATGTAACAATATTAATAATGTTGTATTGTGGGGTTTTTCACCTCCCCTACAAGATCACTCTTTAAATAACAATCTCTTCACTTAGAAGGATGCACTAATAATGAGGATGAGTGTTAGGATTTAATTTTATGTTTAGATCTAGACATTTAAATTAAAACAACCCTACTCAATGTTAAAGGCGACTTAGAGTTGGTTATTAAAAAAAAGTGAGAATATTTCATAGAGATAGATGAGTTAAATCCCCTACTTGATTATACATGGTAATTGATAGTGTAATTTCAAAAAAAAAAGTAATTTTAAATTTCCCATAGTTTCATAATACACATATAGATGCATTGGATAACTTAGCCACCACATTTTCTGACCTAGTCCTGAATGATATAATTATCCATGTGGTGTATCTATGGGTGGTGTATTCATTCTACAATAAAGAAGTTAATGAAGTGAATAAGTTAAATAGTATCCCACCTTAGGAAAAAGTTTTACCACCACCTTGAGATACTCAAATAACCAATTGGATGTCATTAATAGTTTAATAACTCCAATATAAATCCCTTTTACAGGATGTAGTTGGAATGTAACAATTTATTATCCAATAAACTGTCTTCATCCTCAATGTTGCCAAAATTCTACTCATATCTATTGTAAATAAATTTTCAATGGGATCATCCTTTGGAGAATCAAGTGAGGTTGTATCATTAAGGTAATGGAATTGGTCCACATAATGACAAATTACCATCACCAAAAAATGAGCTAAAATTTCCATATTGGTTAGTAGTTTTGGAAATTTATAGCCTCTAATGGAACATTACTACATAGAAATCACTAATAGTGCAACAACTATGAGATTCAATTGATATTTTTGAATCATCCCCTGATGTTAAAATATTTTACCCTCATAGGGTTTAGATTTTATGGTCCTATAGCCTTCAATGGTAACCCAGAAATATAAATTCATACTAAAAAACAATGAATTCTTCTCTTAACAGGATAAATTAGTGACTTTAATGAATTTTTGGGCTAAGGATGATAAGTTAGGTAATTCATTAGTGCAAAATTTACAATTTGTAAACCTAAAAACTTCTAGTATTTTATTAAGTTGGATTGAAACATAGATAAGGATTTGGTGTGTGACCAAACAAAGAAGAAATGATAAAACACTAATAGAAAATATCTAATGGGGTGAACTGTTTTTGGTGGATAATGGAATAAGAAAAATAATGTGAAGTTAGTGGTTATTAGGAGAAAGTAAGGAAGAAAATAGTGATAGATTGGAAGTCTAAACAATGGATAAAATTAGGGAATATTAACATGATATAATTGATAGAAAAATTTACTATTATATAAAAAGTTAAAACCTGATAAGTGATGAAGATGTGTGAAAGAGGATTGAAATAGCTAATAGTCATTAGTTGGATAACCTCTCCAAAAAACACTCTGAAGAACTAATAGTCTTAATAAAAATCAAGATGAATATTCTTATTTATGGAGAAAAGTATAAAAACCTATTATATTGAAGTAATTTGATTGTATTTGATGTTGAAAAATAATATTCAACCCTTAAACTATTTATTTATGGAGTTGGATAGAAAAGATACTCATGAATAAGAGAATAAGAGAAATATGGATGATAAGAAAAATTGACCATGATGATTTAAACTAATAAAAATGGGTAAAATAAATTTCAATTCATCAAATCCCATTCCACTAAACTATTTAGATTTATATAATAGTTGTAAAAATATATATTTAATTAATAAATTTTGACATAATAGATTAAAAATAATATAATTGTACAAGAAGCTTCTCTGATGAGATATCTTACTTCCTCCAACCTAAAATCCTCCAACATCATTCCTTGAGAGTACCTTAGCCTTTGGTAAAACTACTCTATGTTGTGTTTTTCCTATATGATTGGTGTACACATGATCATGCAACCACATCTATCAAAGACCAGCTCCCTACATTTTTTATAAGTCCTAATCTTTTAAGGAAGGAAGTCACACATCAACTATTACCTCCGTCTCAAGGTCAATTGATATGAACTCATCCCCTGAGTTAACATGTGGCACACCTATTAGTTTCAATTCCTTCAACATAGGTGACTCTAGTAAACCCCCTAATCTAATGCAGTCCCTATATAGAACCTGATTCATCTCCAAGTGAAATGAACCTATATGAGTTCCAATTTCATTTTATTATTCATCGGATATACTTGATTTTTCCCATAAGATCCCCAACACAATTCATCAATGATCTCAACACCCCCTTTGTTTTCCATTGAGATAGTTTGAGAAATATGTTCTTAAAATTATTCTCAATAATTGATAAATTTCCAAAATTCACAATGAAAATTAAAATATATTCCATAAATTAATATTCATATTTAAAACAAATAACTTTTTATAAGTAAAGTTCTAAAAAACCAATTTTTATCAAGAGACATGATTAAATGTTTTTTCATCATAGTTTGACAAATATTAAATAATTGCTTATTTAAAACATAATTTTCCAATATAAACATTATAAAATCCCAAAATTTATGAAGAAATATTCATTTAAGAAAGGTCATATCAAATTACCCTACACATAAGATGTTTCTTTACGTTGCTAAATATATCATTTAAATCTAGTGAAAGAAGAGGTATTTAAAGAATTAAAAACTAATGTGACAAAGAAAATTGGTTTTCAAAAAGAAATTCCACTATAGAATTTCTCAATTGAATAAATTGATTTTTAATCTGAAAGAAATTATTTTTCCAAAGGATGGTTATATTTCTACAAAATTTATTGAGATTAAAAATTTTAAAATGCTTTTGACACACTTTAAAATACATTTAACCAGACCTCCAAACATCTCTTTTTCTTTAAGTGAAGTGACTCACATAATTTAACACAAAATATATTGACACATCCATTGGTAGAGTGAGTTTAATAATTAAATTTAATGATTAATTAACACAATAACTAATTTTATATTTAAATAATAAAATGTTCATAAATATTAGATGTTCATTTCATATCCCATTTAAATATAGAACATATCATTCAAATGTATAATAAAATATTTTCAAAGATAATGAAAATTGTAAATCCTAATCAAAATGTTTGTATAAGAGAAATTATTTTAAGGGAGTAATTCAAATGATGTACCTGACTAATTTCATATGGTAAACGAATAAATTAATCTCCTCAATGTAGAAAAACAATATTTAAGCTTCGAAAAAATGACACCCACTAAAATTTAAAAATAAATTTTTTAAAAATATAAAAATGTGAAAACTATAGTGGGTTTTTATATGTTCAACATTGAAGTATATTTCAAGACATTAAAATACCCCTCTCTCACAATTAAAACCCAATATTTTCCCTAACATTGAATCCTAATTTGTAAGAAAAAAATTAAAATAGATTTATGTTCAAATAGTTTTTCAAAATCAGTTAGGTAATTGTTGTTAAAGGGTTTACAATGGATCTCAAAAATAATTTTTCATAAAAAAATACATATTCATAGCATGCAAAAAATTCTTACTATTCTTTACTTAAGACATTTAAATACATAATTTTTTTTGGAAAAGATGCAATTTTAAAACTTTTAGTTCCAAAGGGTTATAAAATAACATGAAATAATTTTAATTCAATATTCAAATAGACCAAGAGAGTAGCTATAACCAACAAAGTAAACTAATATTACAAGATGAAACAAAAAATTATAGAAATAATTTAAATAATTCAAATTAAAAAACCTATAATAACACTATTAATTAAGATAGGAATCTTTATAATTAAAAAAATTCAAAGAATACTCCCCTAAAAAATAATCTATAACCATTTGAGTGTATAGAAATTCATCCTCTTTTTTTCCTTGATAAATATGTCTAGTTGGTTAGTTGGAGTCCCATAATTTTTTTTTGAAAAAATTAACATTAGAATCTAATTGGTACTACTAAAGGAAAACTAAAACCAAGGGTTGAGTTAAAGGAATTTTTGTTAATAAATCTTAAGTGTGTATATATTCTTGTACTTGAATATTAATTCTAATTTCTTAAAATAGAATGACTTCAATTTTTGGTTGATCCCTTCATGATTTAGATTGAGTTACCAAAAGGTTTACTATCACTATTCTTATAGTCACTTGATTGGAACTGTTGATTGAGTTAACATACATTTAATTCATCTCATGTAAGTCCTCTCTTTTTTCGTACAGTTGATTAAGGAAAACCAAAGTAATTTATATATTATTTTGGTCAATTGACCTTAAATTTAGTTGAGTGACCTGGTCATTCAATTTATTCATATATTTAGTTGAATCTTAAAATTGTTCCATCCCGTAATACTTCCAATTTACTTATCATAGGGTCACTTCATTTCATGGAATAATTGATGAACCTTTTGAATAGCCTCTTCATCACTTTTTATGTTCGATGGACTTTCCATATAGTCACTTCACATAATGTTTTATTGAGTTCTAAGTATGATTATTCAACCTTTTTATTTGGTTGATCAACTATTCTTAAAATATTTTGACCCATATATCTTATGTCCAATCATGTATAGGTATAGTCAATCAATTGGATATGCATTCAATTAACTGATCATACATTTAATCCAACACTTTTCAAAATTTTCCATAGAATATTTCCATGATCGATTTTATTTTCAATGTATGGTCAATCAAGACTTATCCTTATCGTTGATTGGGGGATGGCATGGTAGGCTCAACCATTTATGAAGTTGTTTGAGGGATATCATAAAATCGAGTGAGATACATTTAAGATAAAATAAAAAGAAAAAGAAAATAAAAAATGTATAAATGTATGGGTTTCCTCCCATGAAATACTAAGCATAGTGTATTAATAAAGATTTACCAGTTAAAATTAACTATGACCATTCAGTGGGTATAATTTTTGGATAATAGTGATGTATGTATTTCATACTGAAATTTTATCCTACAATCTAAATATTTCTAAAACACATATATCTATAAAATTATAATAAAAATTTTCAATGATCTGGGACAAATGTTTCGATCTACAACTATTTCTTTGAAAATAATATCATAATTTAGACCAAATACAGATGAAATAAACATAGAAATATCATTAAAATTAAAAAAAATTATCTCTAAGTCATCCTTCACACTGAATATATTATAAAAAATTAGAAATAGTTGTAATAATATCAGCACATTGCTCAAATGTTTTATAAAATGAGCAAAAATAGCCTTCCAATATAACAAAATAGGAGACTCCCACCTAAAAAATGAAATTATCTTGCCTGATGTATCCTTTAGAATATGTAATTTACCTGAATTATGTTACTTTTTAAAATATAAGTTTACTATCATGAAAAAAATGTTAGTGAAATTAGTTGTGTACTTGTTGAAAAATAGATGATGTCAAACTGAAAAATATAATGTTTCAGAATAGTTATAAACCTAGAACTTCCCCTTTATTTATGAATTAAACAAAATCTATCTCATATGTAAATGTATAATAAAAAGTCTAAAAAAATTCATGAATAAGGATTTACAACCGTGTATTAATGTTTGGATCTAGGAAAATAACTTCCTCATAAACGGTGGTTTATGAATGTAGAATAACCACCTGAGTAATAATCTATAAGTAGAATATTTTGTCAAGAGTAACCACTTTATGGTTCTTAATAATCATATTCCTAACCCTTATATTAATAATACCTAATATTTCCAAATCGTTTTTAGATTCATATTCAACATAATAGGATCTAAAGTGTTCCATGACTAATTCTTAGATTATTTCATTATAAGGTATATGAAATTCATTTCTAAACTCATCTCTAAATAATAACTCAAAAACATCACTTAATATACAAAAAAACTCTTATTAAGGATTATTTTAATCCTGAAAACCTCTTGACAATCTCCAACCTAGAGGGTTTGTTTAATATTAGAAACCCTAATAAAATATTTACCCATATCTTTGAATGATCTGTCTAAAATGACAGATACCTTATTTTCACACTCCATTATAATAATGAAATCATATGGGAAATTCAATCTTCCATATATTGACTAAAACAACATCTGAGCTTCTAAAGGGCTAAGTAATCGATCTATCAACCAACTAACGAGATATATAAGTTGGTTTCACTTCCTATTGAACCAACTATTTAACAAATGAGCAAGTAATAAAGTGGATACTGGATGTGGTGTATTGTGGATGGTTCCATTGGATGATAGGCTTGATATCTATCTAATGAGATATGTTATATGAGATAGATGTGAGGGATATGAGATCTGTTTTGATGAATAGTAATTTGGATTCCAAGGGGCATAGTGTGATTTTGATTGGGATTGTCCTTGGTTAGTGGGATTAGGCTGTGATGCGATAATTTGAAAAAGACATGGGATGATCTCTCAAAGATTGATTTGGGTAGAGATTACATGAACTACTTTACTAATAGGTTAGTGGTTAGTAATGGTATGATAAATATTTCTATATATCTATTGTTGGTTTGAGATTTATGGAATTATGTGATTTATTCTCTAGTTTTGTCTATTCCATATTGGTTTGGGTGTCATGGGAACCCGTTTAGAATGTGATGACTTGATGTGGAAGCTTCTTTGTAATTATTTTTTATTGTTATATTTTCCCATTCATACAGGTATATATGAAAGTGTATATTATAATCCATTAGTGAGACCATACATGGATATATTTATCACCCTTGTGTAAGAACCTAAGTTTGTGTGTAGAACTAATTCCCATCATACAGGGTTGATCACAAGTTGAATAGTGGATCTAGATAGGGCAGTTGGATAGGGATTTGGAGATGTGATTTAGGTGAGGCTTTGGGATGGTAGTAGTGCCTCATTATATTTTTATTACTTTTTTTACATTATATTATATTTTTGGGTGATTTATTGGGATGTATGACTATATTATTACCTTTCTTCTTCTATAGAATGCTTGTGTTATTTATTTCCACATACTATGAGTTTATATTCTGGATAATTTTTGGTTAATTACTTACTATTATTGATTATGATATTGATATTTAAGTCTTAAAAAAATATTATCTAGGCCCTTTACATTATTAGTGGACTTATGGTATTTGGGGAGGCATTCCTGAGGTCATGTGATGCTTTAACCATGATACTATCTTGTGACTTTATCTAGGTCATTAAAAATTATTATCCTAAAATATATTCTCTTATATTACTATTTCAGAACTGGTTAATGGGGATAAAAATGTTTTATAGCTTGTGATAGGACTCAAACACCTAATTAATGAACACCTTTCTTATAATAAGTATAGGTTTCTATGGAAATTATATTGCAGTTTTTAGTTTTCACTATTGTAGTTGAAATGTTTATTCAAGAATGATGTGTTTATTTTATATTTTTTTATTTTTATTGTTTTATCGTAGTGTCATGATGTGTGCACATATGCATCATACTTGTCATATAGGATTGAAATGAAATTTATATGATTGTGTGTTACTGATTTTTCTAATGACAAGGTTCAACTATTTAATGTTTTAATAAAAAATTATATTGTTTTTTCCAATATATATTTTTGGTGGAATTATACTCAGTTGGACTATGATTTTTTCCCATGATCCATTTTATGATGATAGGTAACATTAATCATGTTAAAAGATGTTCCTTGATGATAAATATATAGTTTCCACATGAAATAGATTTATTATGACCCTTGGTGGGTTATCTCAAGCATTGGATTCCTTGATAGTGGTTTTTTACGGTCATAATATGCATAAGGGAGGGTTTGGAATGGGTATAGGTTACCTAAAGGAAGTTGTTACCCTTCATATAGTGTAATAAAGGCATTTAAAATGGCGTTTTCCTTGAATAAGTAAATAACATAGAGTGGTTATGGTTCTGAAGTTAGGTTTATATGGGGTGACTAGATTGATGCTTGAACTTTTTAGTTTCAACCATGTTTTTTTATGGGATTGTAAATTGTTATTATATTCAATCAGATATAGGATGGGTATAGTGTGGTTGAAACTTTTTAGTTTTAGAATGGTTATAATATGGTTTGGGATAATGTGTTTTTCCTTATCATGAGAGATAAACCTTCAAATTGTTGGAAAGGAAGTATCATGGGTGCTTTTAGATAGATGAAATTGACAAATAGGTGGATCATGGTTAATTTTTAGGCATGTGTGGATAGGTTTTATAGCTTGAGACTCATTTATGTATGAATTTAGTTATGTGATAAAGTTATTTGGGAGAATAAATTCATTGGTTTTAGATTATATTGAGATTGATAGTGGTAAAGAACTAGCAAGTGGGTTCTTTAGGATGTATAATCCTCTATTAGTAGAGAACATTGAAGGTTAATGTGTATTTTTTGGAAAAGATATGATGTATGAGTTAAAATGAACAATATTTATGTATTGTTCCCATTTGGTTTTTAAATCAGTGAGTGGGTTATGTGTGATTTTTTATATTCTAGGGGAACCAAATTGGTTTAGTGATGATGGAAATATAACTGGGTTTCTATTAAGGGGTTTCCCATAGAGTGGAGGAATGGTGGGATTAATAAGATAATTTTGGAAATAGTGGCTGGATGATTTGATGTGAAAATGGAAGGTTCCTCACTATAGTAAGAGGATACCTTAGAAATAGATCATTCTATCGTGGTACGATCAATATGTGCTTGGTCCTTCACTAGGATTTTAGGTATGTAATGAGAGTATCTTGGGAATAGTATCTTGTGTGTGATGATGGAACCTATCTGGAATTTTTCTTGAGGAGAGGCAAAAGGGAATTTATATTATTAGTATCACACTATTGTATGTTGGGGTGGGGGGGGTATAATCATCATTGTTGGTGTACCTTGGAAATATTTAAGGATATTTTTCCCAGTGTGTTGATAATTAGAAACTAGGTGTGTTGGTATGTATAATGATGATAAGGATACTCCTATATCAAGGAGTATCTTATACTCCATTTTCATCTAATTCCTTGAAAAAACCCACATTTTAAATCTAGATGTGGTATCATATGGATTTTATGTGTCAATATCAGGATCATGATGGATTTGGGAATGATATGAGAGTTAGTCATATCATAGGCATGTTAGAACTCTTGGGTGGATTTTGAATAAAGATTTGGTTATTTAAGGATCAAAACATGTAGTTACATTGAGTTTCATGTTTTAAATTCAATGTGGATGTATGGATGATCGCATAATGCCTTGAGAATTATGGAATCACGGTTAAAGGATGTGTGATTAATCTATAGGAGAGTCCAAGAGTTTTTGGATAAAATTTTAATTTTTCATTTAAATGTATGTAGTAATGTGGAAAATTCATATTGTGCATCATAGAGAGTATCACATATCTGAGGAATCCCTGTGGAAAGTCATTGTATCAATGATTAGTTCTTGGATTATGAAAATTAGATTAGTTCAGTTCCTAATTGGGAATAATTAGTGGTATCATATTCTGATTACTGAATTAGTAGTTTAAATATGTTCCTAGGCTGTTCTTTAGGAAAATAAGAATTATATTTGGAAATTTGTAACCACCTTTATTATTACAGGTTTTTGAATTTAGAGGAAATTTGATTTTTTTGGAGGAGTTTTAGGATGACACATTATTTGCTTTTTTTTCTACAGGTGTCTCATCACGTCTTAATAGGTTGGGGTCACAACTTTATGAAGGATTAATAAATGATTATTCCATGTCCATGGTAGTAATCAAAACATAAAAGTGTAATGAAACATCATGACCTATGGGTGTCAAGGCATGGTAGATTTTATAGGGGCTGTGTATATGTAAGGGGTTAGATGAAGTCATGCTATGGAAAAGGGCTCCATTTTATAAAGATGGATATTACATATTAAGTCAAGAAATCCTTACATATCTAGAGAAAAATCACAGTGTGGTGGAGGGTTCCAAGACATGAAAATGGACCTTATGTGTGGGGTTTGGAAACCCTTACATATTTCCTTTGAGAGTTTTGTGCATTGAAGTATGTTCACGCTGTGAACCTTTGAGTTACACTATAAGGAGGGTCATGGTTAAATATATTGCACCACAAGGTAAAGGGAACACTTTAAATGGAGGAGACAAGGAAAATAAGGCTTGGGCTCTTAGGTCATTGTTCCACCTAGAGGTATGGTTCCATGACATGGCTATAAGCGCCACACCATTATGGGTTTGAACACAAATGTCAAATATTATTAGGGGAGGTGTGTTAGGATGTATCATGAGAGGCTATGTCATAAGTAGTTTCTGGTAAGTGAATCATGCCATGAGAATTATTAATTATGATATAATGAGTCCCTTTTCTAGTTTTTTAGATAAGGGAATACCTTCCATTTTAAGGATGGGCTGTCATTCATTTTAGAGAGAAGATGGGTGTTGGGATGGTCCACTCATTCAAACCTTTTCCTATTCACATTCTTACTATCCCTCCTTAGTTAGGGGTGATTTGTTTAAAATTTTGTGGAAATTTGAGTTATGTTTTCCACATTGATTCCTTCTGTTATTTTTCCTCTTCATTAGCCACTGATATTAGTATTGTTGAGAAAGATTTTGATGTCTATTCCACTAAAGAAAGGTGGAATTAGGGTGATATGATAGGGATTTCTATTTTAGTGTCTTGGGAATTTCTAAATAGAGAATATTCAATTTATTTATCACTATTTTGATTGGGGTATATTGCGCAATGTAATTTCTACAATTTTCACCCTTTGGTGTGGATTTGGAACCCGATTGAATGTAATGCAATCAAAATTTTTTTAGATGAGTGCCCGAAGTAAGATACAAGTGGATGGAATGTTTTTTTTGAGATTTTATTAACTAAATTTTTCTCATTGATTTTTTTCATTATTCTTATTTTATTTAATTTAAATAATTTGTTATAAATTGTCATAATTAATTATTTGGATGTGATGGATAGAGATAGTGGACCAGGAATTGGTATGAGCTTAGATGTTGATGGTATCGACTTAAATGAGGTATGAATATGAATTTATAAGGATTTTAACACTTTTTTTGGAGTATGAGTTCCATATAAAACAAAATCATATCCATTGTTATGCATTATTTTTCATATATTCATGAAAATATGTGATCAAGTGAAGGGGATATGGACCGATAACACCCAAGGTAAGAAGATTGGGTTTCTTTGAGACTCCTAGGGTTGGTGAATGTATTTCATTATATATGGGGTACTTTGGGATCACCCAAAAACTATGATGCCTAGGGTAAAACATGTTAGTTGGATATAAAAGATCTCCCAATATAGTCATCTATATTTAGGTTGAGTTGTGAGTAGTCCATGATGTAACTCCTAAGGTTATGAAGGCATGAAAGGCTTTGGCCAATTGTTTATTGGTGAGATAGACTTACATATCACTCATGAAGGGGAATACCAACTTGAGCGTAGATTAGAGACTTATCATGCTGAATTTTAATGATAAATTCTTTAGGGATAAATGTTGTGTTTCATGGATGGTTCCTCTAGATGGGAATGAGATATCTCCTAAGAGAGATGTGATATGGATCCTATGTTATGGAAGTGTGATATGTTTTGGTGAATTTTCATTGGGGTTTCAAGGTTAATAGTGAATGCCACCTTGTGATTATTCCATATTAGTGGGAACATGTTATTAAATAGGAATTTTAAAATGACATGGGTTGGAATCTTGAAACTAAGGCCTGTTAGGGACTACATGATATGAAATTATCACAAGGTTTTAGGTAAAGGTTTGTGCCAATTAGTGGAGGGAGATATGGGGCAGAGGAAAATAGTGGATACCCTCCTAGGTTATAAGGACATGATAATGAGTTTGTCATGTCATAACCTATGTGATATAGTCTTGATTAGGTAGATTATACCATAAGTCTAGATATATGTTGATATGTGATTTGACCCACTGATCGATGACATATGACTAGATCCCAAGTAGTGATACAAGATATGGGGTTAGATTTATGTGTGATATAAAGATGCAATATATGTTGGGTTCCTTTGACACCATGCTTATAGATTTCATTTGGTTATGTTGATATAGGTATTGAGGTGGTGGAAACATTGTTCCCAAGGAAGTAGGGATTGAGGGTAACCACACATCTATTTTTCTACACAAAATATGATATTTAATGATGTTGGATTGATCAATAGAGAGTCAAGTAGAATATATAAATTTATCCCTGGGAAATTGGGATTATCCATTATACCCACCTAATTAGGGTGTGGTTTGAATTAGATATGAGACTTAACTCTAAGGAATATGGTTTAGCATGTGTAAGATGTTGCATATGTTACCCACCTCAAGGTTGAAGGGTTAGATTATGTGAGATGTTTCTTACCATGACACCCTCATTATATTTCTTATTGCACATAAAGTGAAAGGATATATATCCATAATAACTACCTTGTGGCTGTGTGGGTTATCCTATATGATAGGTAAGCTATCATGATTCCGTCCTTATATAACTTTTTATAAGATTATGTGATACAATATTTGTCCTTGGGACTTTACCTTGAGGGGATACATTATCCAATGTCAGAGGTTGGATATCAAGAAACCCTCCTCATATCACTTATTTTATGTGAAATTATATGGGGTCTTTCCTTGAGCGAGGAGG
Organism: Viscum album; assembly: GCA_963277665.1. NCBI lineage: Eukaryota > Viridiplantae > Streptophyta > Magnoliopsida > Santalales > Viscaceae > Viscum > Viscum album. Next base: position 1,107,796,047 of record OY728126.1, read on the forward strand.
CACTATAAGGGCCCAATCTTAGTAAGAGGGTATTAGTCTAGGATATGATTGTGGGGCCTTACCCCGAGGAAGAAGGTAAAGGTAAAAACCTGATGTGATGAAAATAAGTTATGGAATGTGTCCAAACTTGATTAATAGGGTATGATAAATCTTTATTTGACACCTTACCCTTTATTATTAGGTATGGGTCAATATTTTTAGTAGGAGTTGACTTCCTCTCTTGTACTAGCCAAGCTTGCTTAGGATGGGTGTCATTGTGTCCAGGTTATCAGATGATAAACCAATGTACATGCTTGTGTACATTTATTTATAATTGTTTACTTTCCTTGTACATAATATTTTATATGAGGAAATATATTAAGGTATCTGAATGAGTGAATACTAAAATTTATTTCTCACACCCGTTATGGGAATCCAAGTTCACATGTAGACCTTATAACAATTGTATAGTTCAATGTACATGTTTTATTGTGGATCATAATGGAGAATCTCATTATGTATTTAAAGATGGTAAAGAGGTGAGTATTGGGGATGGTATTAGAGCCTCTATGTATTTTAATTAATTAATTTATTTTGTATATATGATTGGACCTATGGGTAATCAATTGGTATGTATGACTGTATGACTACATTTCATTTAATATACCATGATTACATTTTTGATTTCTATATAACCTGGTTTTTTAAATTTTGATGACGTTTAGTTACATAAAAGTTATTAATGATTATGATATCTAGGACATAGTCTCTAAAATTTATGATTTAGGCCCTCAGTACTAGTTAAAAACCTATGGCATATGAGACCACACACTCGAGGCCATATATAGTTTTAAATTGGATATTTTTTGTTGATTTCAGCTGGGGAAGTACACTCATCCTTTACAACCATCCAATAATCCTCAACCACCATAAAGGAATTTCGAAAAATATCCTACAAAACCCAATCCAAGAATAGAATAACTTAATAAATAAATAGAAATAAATAACCTTGAATTCTAAAAAGCAACCCATACTTCCGTACAATACTTAAAAAACTCAATTAGGAAACTCTCCATCTCATTGGGGGAAATCCAAAGTCAAGGGTTAGGTAAACTACCTTCTCAACATCTGGTAATCCCATGAGATAATGCAAATATTAGTATCATGAAATTTTTTATTGATACACAACTAAAAATACAAACATCCCATCTATTAGAGTTATCCCCTCTCAAGGAAACCACTATTATATCCATCCCCAAAGATCCAAATATGGGATATCCATGTCGGGAGAGAATTCCCACTAAAGTAAAGTGAGTGAATTTTGGTGAGATACACAAGCTAACCATTCATCTTATATTCCTTCAAATATACATCTAACCAATGAAATAAAATAAACTGAACTTGATATAAAAATATTGGAAAATTTGAAAAAGTATAGGAGAATATTACCATCATTAATATTGTGAAGAAAATTCAATGATTTGATAATTTGTTAAAAGATTTTTGTTTAAATTAATAAAATTTTGAGGTGATTAAAAGGTGAGATTGGGATAAAATTCCTCAATATTGATCCCACCAAATTAAAGGGTCCTATAATATTCATTATTATATACATCATAGGGAGTATTTGTTTTCTGATTCTATTATTGATTTAGGTACCTTTGTAAATATGATGAAATAAACAATTCTCTCTTCATTTTATATTATGGATATGGTGGTTATTGGAATACATGTTCATGTAGAAAATTGGATTAGAACACACCCCATTTGAAGGAAAAAGTCTATTCTTATAAAGGTTAAAAACTATAATTTTCCCATTAATTTTTATGTGATTAAAATATATGATGATAGAATGAATATAAATTCTTCAATTATGGAAATTCCCCAACAAAAATTCCCCATGATGGTACATTACCTTTTGATTTTAATGGAAACACTGGCCACTTTAACATCCTTGAGGCCATGAAGATCCCCATATAAGAACATTCCTCTCAAATAGTTAGTTTTGTCAGTATAATTTTGATCCCCTAGAAACTTACCTTTTTTCCCATTGTCCCATTTATATGTTTACATATATATAGACAAGATAGTTATTGATTCATGTTTCGAATGTTATAATTGTCTAGGAAAATTCCATGAATTTTTATTAATTAGTGATTTATTATTTAATGAGGAAATAATGATCATTGATGGTTCTGCCCAGCTTTTAAAATATTATTCCCTATATAGAGATGTTAGCATTGGGTAGTTAGATGAGATCAACAACCACTATCTTTCTTGATTTCACCCCTCAATTTAAAAATCTAAAGATTTAATACCTAAACCACTACCTCTTAATTTGAAATATTTATCTCTTGATAGTGAAAACTAGTTTCCTATATTCATTACTAGTTCACCCCCTCTTTAGCATGAATTGTGATTTCATGACATTTTTATAGAGAATAAAAAGTCATTGTGATTAAAACTAGTAGAATTATTTTTATTATCCCATCAATTTTCATAATATATTAATAAATTAAAATACTGAGATAGTCAGCTTAACACAAATCCAACTAAACTCATGCCCACATGATATGTTTAAAATAGAGGTTACCTTTTTTTTTTATCTTCAAGAATCATTTTCCTTATCATTGATTGAAAATGGATTAGTAAAATGTAGATAGTTCCTAATAAAATATGCCTAAAAATAATCTAAAATGAAAATAATTATTTGGTACTAACCTATGTATAGAATATATAATGTATTTTTATAGAGTATTTTCAACTAAAGTAGTACTCCAGGAAGGAAAATTTCCCATTTTTATTCATTGAACTAATACTAGATAAGTTATTAGGGATGATCCATTAAAATTTTATATCTGGATATTTTTGATATTTTCAGATCCATATTGCCTCTAAGGATCAGAAAAATTAAACGTTAACTTTCTTATTTGAATCATTTTCATATAAGAATATGTCATTCGATTTTTTCAATGCTCATTCACTTTCTGGTGATGAATGAATAATATTTTATTTCAAATCATCTAGAGAATTTAATGGAATGATTCGTGAATGATTTCAGTTTCTATGATTCCAATTTTTATGAGTGTTTGAGTAGTGTTGGGGTTATCTATTTTCATTGTATTGAAAAAAATATTTTATTAAATTTTGGGTAATTCCATTTAATTTTACACCAATGGATAATAATTGTAAATATAATTTTCATAAATGGTATTCATGTAGATAAATCAATAGTATATTTCATTGTATCCCTATAGTTCCAAATAAATGTGGGAGAAGTGTGATCTTTATTTAGTCATATGAGATTTTATCACTATTTCATTGATACTTTAGTTTGATTTCATATCATATATTAATTAATCCAAAATATATGAAATTTTTATTTGATGATAAATTTAAGGATTTTGTAAATCAATTTAAATAGAGTCTTTCATAATCCTTAATAATTTAACCACCTCGGTGATATTTTCAATTTTATCACCTATTTAATTCTTCCAACTATGTAGTTGGGGTGGTGTTATCACAACATATCAATAAATCTCTACATATCATTGCATATACCCCATAGACATTTTACCCTTCCTAGAAAAAATACACCAAAACTGAAAAATAATTTCTTAACATTGTATTTTAATTGGATAAATTTAGGACATATATTTTAGTTTCCAATGTAATTATGTATTTTGACTATGCCTTATCTCAGTATCTTCTTAAGAAAGTAAATTCCAGACCATAACTTATTCATCATATGCCCCACCATAAAGAATTTTCATTTCTATATTTGAGATTAAAAAGGAAGGGATATTGTGGTGGTATACCATGTTAGTTTTATCCTTCTATTCTTGGAAATTAAATCATCCCTTACTTTCTGATAAATGACATGTTTCCTGGTGAGAAATTATTTCAATTGAATGATGTTACTCTATAGTATACTGACATTGTAAATTATTTTGGAGCATATTAAATTCCTACTATTTTAATAAAAATGAGGGTAAAAAACATAAATATGACTCCCACTAGAATATTTGGGATGACCCATACCTTTGGAACACATTTATAGATCATTTAATAAGGTGTCGTATTTTTGATAGTGAGTTTCACTTCATCCTCAATCTCTTTCACACAATTTCCTGTAGTGGATACTTTGGTCCCCAATACACTACTATGAAATTTCATGATTTTTGGACATGTTTGTAAATAGTATTTTGGGATTCCTATGATTTTTGTAGAGATTTTACTTATTGCCAAATGGAAGGGACTGTCTCCATACGAAGTGAAGCTACATAATAGACAATTCTTTTCAATGACAATTTTAATTTTGGGGGAATTGAATTTTTGGGGATATTTATTTATTCTGGAATCTTTTACACTTAATTATATTAAATTATATGTTAAATGAGTAGAATCCGAAGGCATAAGGACTGAAAACCCACAAGTAGTTCTATATTTTTTGAGAACCAAAATTTTCAATATGTGTGGATATCCTAGGTTCATCATTAGTGACTAGGGTTCTCATTTTATTAACCTCACAATGAATGAAATTTTTTGTTAATATGGGACTGGATACTAAATTTATAAAACCTATCATCTCCAAACAAATAGGTAATTCACGGTGTATAATAGAGAGGTAAAATAATTTCTTAAAAAAATGGTCCAACCCTACATAAAATATTGGACTCTTAGACCCACTGACACATTAAGATATTATTATACTGCTTTTAATAATCACATTTCTATTTCATCTTATGGGATCATATTTGGAAAGACTTATCACCCACCCATTTAAATATATCACTGGTCCTATTTATAAATTAAACAATGAAATTCAATATTTTTGTGGTAGGTGCACATGGAAAATTATATATTTTTAAGTTGGAGGAAATATGGGAAGATTTATATGAGAATTCATAAATATATAATGGAAGAACCAAGGATTACCATTAATACCTCGTCCTTTATTTATACTTCAAAAATTTATGGAATATCTACCTATACAATGATAGAATGATACTACACCTAGTTAATTCTCATTTCGATTTGTTTGAAAATGTATATCCTATTAGTGTTACAAAGGTTATAAATAAATAAAACCAATAGAAATTAAATTTCAAAGGTAAATGACTAAATAAATTCCATGAAGCGATTTTAGATTCCCTAGTGGAGGAGATCCACCTTTAATAATCCATTTATTCATTAGACCCACCAAGTAATATCCATCCTTTTCACATTATCATTAATTATAGTGAGGAAACATCAAATTCTTGGTGTGGGTAAGGGGGTGGATACTTTTCTTAGTTAGTATCCACCTTTAATAATATATTTATTCATGAGACCCACCAAGTAATATCCAATTAATACCCACCAAGTAATATCCATCATTTACACATTTTCATTTTAATTCTAGTCAACTTCTTAAAAATTAATTTTCAATACTTTCATTCCTTATCTAATTAGTTTCAGTACTGTATCGAATTATCCTATAGTTCATACCTAATGTTTATTTTGAAAAAATAAAAATAAAATAAATAAAAATCAATAAAATATAATAAGATAACACAGTATAATGGTTAAAACATCAAAGGACTGACTTCTTGGAATTTATATGTGAGTGGGTTTTGAAATTTGATTACAAAAGTCAAGGAAGTTTTGGCTGAAAAGAACTAGGTAAATGGATTTTATAAAAATGACCTATATTTTTGAATAGAATGTAGAAATATAAGAATAAAAAATTATCAAAAATAGGCTTAATAATTTATTGTTTTTTTGAATCATTAATTGGTTTCATATGATTAGTCTTATAAATCTCATTAAATTTGTTTCTAATACAATTTATGAGATAGTTCCTTCCATACTTAGTGATATTAACTATTTCGTGTCATTATTTCATTACTACCAATTATATAATTAATTAAATTTCCTTTAAATTTAAATTATTCATGAAATAGAGAATATCTTTATGCATCATTTTATCAATCTTGACTTTTCCCATGAGTGTAAAATTTTATGAGTGGGGGTGTGATCACATCACAAATCACTATTTTATTCAACCCTCATACAACTATTTTAAACTATTTCTGTATTTTAAATTAAAAAAATTATAATCAATATATCTTTCCACTTTATTCTATTAATTAAATTTCAAATAAATTTAAAAAATTATTATTTACTTATGTCGATGTTTTCAGGCCAGGGAAAGGTTATTTATAAATCCCATAATGAAATTTGAGAAAAATGGACCTAAACTGGGTGAGTTACCAAGAACACATATATAGAAATTTCACTTAACATTTCAATTAAATTTTGATGAAAATATGTGGGTGAATTTATAACTATTTAGGATAGGATTATATAAAATATATTAAAGCCAATTCATCAATTCGAAGGCCCAAATGTTTTATCTTTGGAGAAAGTCTTCAATATTCTTAGTCATGTTGTAAATTTTTTATTTTAGACATAATTGGAGATCTAGACATCCAATTTCCACAAAATTCGGTGTGGGGGTATTCAATAGGTAGTGATAAAAAATTTTAGTTCTCTTCAATAGTAATATAAGATTGTCTCCTATCCCAAATCAATGTTTTAAATGGTATTAAAATGTTTGAACACCACTGTCTACTTTTCCTGTAAATTTTCACCCCGTGATCTTCATTTTTAAGTTCATCCAAGGCAATGAAACTCTGATTTTTTTGATATAAAATGTTGTAAAATCATTATCCAAAACATTCTATAGGCCCATCTCCTCATAGGGGAAATGATATGATGAAACATTTTTCTACCTACTTCCTCCTCTTATTAATGGCATAATAAATGGTTGAAAGTCATTGTTGAGGATCCAAATGTTTGTACAAAGTGTTCTGGAACACTAATTCACAATAGGTTTGGTATATTTGGGGTTTTAAATTATTTACTTTATTTTTAATATACTCTAATCACAATAATAGCGTTATTTTTTGAAAAATTATTTAAAATTAACTCTCATTCGAAAAAATTGGTTGGTGGATTTTGAGTGGGTAAAATTTGTTTTTTTGATTGGGAAACTTAAGATACCTCTTATTTATAATAAAACTAAAATATTAGTGTACATTTTTCTCTGTTTATTCTATAACAAGTTCTTTATTTTCTCTAATCAATAGTTTCACCAATGTTTGGGTACAATTTTGTAAATTTTAGAGGATTGAGGATAATTGGGATTCCGATGAATTTTAATATAAATAATTTCTCTAAAACCAATGAACTTTAAAAAAAAATGAACTTATTATTATTTATATTGAACATTATACGAACATATTCTCACGTAATTCTAAAACCCTCTTCCATTTTTCAACAATAAAAAACATTAAGTAGTTTTTATTTTGAAACATCATTTTTTCCAAATTTAAAGTTTCATTATTAGAATCTATAAGAAATTCACACTATAAAATCTTCATTACGACTTCATTGATGGCATGGGTTCTTCCCTATACTATAAATCAACATTACAAAATTAATTAATTTGATATACCAGAACAACTTTTACAAGATTTTCCCACTAAATGAGATCCTCTTCTCATGAAAATAATCAGTTTTCCCTATTCAATGTCATTTGATTTTTTGAAAAATACACTAAGTAAGAAGAGATTTAGGAAATTAGTACCTTTTTTATTTTAACATGATAACAAATGGGTCTAACTAATATCCCATTACTTCAAATGAGTTCAATTATGGTGAAGATGATTACATTCTTATATATTCATTTGAGGCTGATAAGGCTACCCCATTCCCTACACTCTGCATTGTGGAAGAAAAAAATTGTTATCCCCCACCAAACCCTAATGATTTTTCCACCCCTATCAATGAATCATAATGTGATGTAGATAATTTAATAGTTATAAATTACGAATCTATGAAAATTTTCACTTATGAAGTAGTACATTAAGGGTTGTGTGACCGGTGTCATAGGAAGATATATCCCTTTGCAACCCCACTTAGACTTCCATCAATAGTCATTCATCACACCACTATGAAAGTCATGGATATTGTCATGTATTTCAATAATCAATAACCTAACACTATCATAACGATATTCACTAAATATTAGATCACCAAATTGATGTGAGAAAATAAAAATATATGGAAATTAATTATAGGGTGACTTTGAGATAAGACTCCAGTTAAATTTTATTCTTGGAAAAAATTCCCATAGTCTATGAAAAAACCTATACAAGTTATTTCCATTATACTTAATATATTTTGAGTATATTCTTAGAGAGATCTTCCCCGTGGGGATATTATATCCTCTAATTATAGTGGTCTTTCATGCTATAAAGTAATCCGTTTTAAATGGTTATGGATTTTTTTATTACTCACCCCTTCATCAAGTGCATTCGAGGAATCATTTAACTTTTTTTATCAGCACATAGTCCCAAATATGGATAAAGTATTCCAATCTAGGGGAAACATCATTGATATCCTTATCATAAATAGATTGATCATTTTACAAAAAATTTATTGTGATTGGGAAACTATCTCCAAGAACTTAAATTCATTCATATGCTCATACTGATCGAGGAATATTTTTTAAAAAAATGGTGAAGAATGTTGTCAAAATTAATAAGGCCAGATAGAACATATTATTTTCCTTCCATTAAGTAAAAGTTTCCATATACTTCATCTTTTACCTTAGAGAATAATTTGATTGGGCCCCTAAGGATGAAGATACCTAAAGCGATGAATTTAAGAAACCATGTCAATTAATACCACTAACTATGATTTTTAGGGAATAAGGTTAGGATTTAGTACCCCTGGTTTCAGGTACATAAACCCTTTCCTCACGTTTTTTAATTGGTGTGTCTTTAATTGGGTTTCCAAAAAATAGAAGTTTCCAAAAAATAGAGAGTTTTCATAAAATAGAGAGTTTCCATTAAATAGATAGTTTCCATAAAATATATAGTTTCTATAAAATAGAGAGCTTCCATAATATAGATAGTTTCCATAAATTTGGGTGTTTCCAGAAAGTGGGTTGTTTCCATAAAGTGGGGTGTTTCAATAAAGTGTGTTGTTTCCATAAAGTGGGGTGTTTCCATAAAGTGGGACATTTCCATAAAAAATGTGTTTCCATAAAAATGGTAAAGGTGAAGGATGGGAGAGTTTGGGGGTTTTATATGGAGTGTTGGGACCAAAATGAAGGTTGCACGATCCATACACGGTTGGCCCAAACCATGTGTTCAAACCTTGCACATAGGTCAAATCAAAATCCTTTTTTTTCTAGGAGATTACTCATTTTTGCTCTAAATATTTTGTTTTGGCATCCCAATGCCATTATTTTTTTATTTCTCTCCCTATAAGCCTGTAAAACCCTCCCCACATGAGTTGGAGACAACCCAGAGCCTTTCCTTGGTTATTTCGAGTCCGATTCTTGAGGTATGTCACCATTCTTTCTGGATTTGTCATCTATTCTTAGATTTACTTAGATCTAATTCTACCATCCCCATTCCTTTTCATATCTTAACCTATAGTTGGTAGATCTACGTTTTTGGATGCCAAATAATTCAATGTTGAGTTGTGATCTATCTAGGATTAGAGAACAAAGGTCATTATTGAAGAATCAACCTACTTTCTTGTGCGTTCTTTGTCTGTTGTCAAAGTTTTGTCAAAACCTTTGAGGTAGGTGGATTCAATATCATATCCTATTGATATAATTTATTGTATTATATTAAAATTGGTATATTTATTTTGAAATTAATGGAAAAATATTCATTTGTGATGATTTATGGTTTTTGTGAAAGTGCATGATCTTGGGGAATAGTAGTGCAAAAGGGGGTTTAGTTTCATCAATTTAAATTGATGATTTTAAATTATAGATTTTATGGAATTTCTAAATGGTTGATGAAAAATATATTTTCAATAGAAATGGGTTTCAATGAAAATAGAGTTTTATTGAAATGGTTTTGACGGAAATGGGTTTCAATAAAAAGGTGTTTTTATTGAAAGGGTTGTTTTGGCATGATAGTTGGAAATATATGGTGTGTGTTCATGTTTTATATACAGGGATTGGTTGAAATATGTCCTTGTACTTGGTTCCAAAGGTTTAATAGCGCACAGGAATTTCATACATGGGGCCTGGTTGAAATACGACCTTGTGCTTGGTGACAAAGGGTTAATGGAACATGGGAAACAATTACTTTGTGACGACTTGGTAGATCTATTAGAAATCACTAATGAGTATGAAAATGTCATAACATATCATGCATGGTTGGTTTCATGGGTTTGAGGAATGGTTGGGTATACTAATAAAGTGATATTTTGAAATGGTTGTATTGATTGTTTAGTTATTTTTCTGGAAAAATATCTTGCTCGAACAATTGGTTTCAATTGATCTTTTATTCTTTTAGTAATGAATGGTTTTGGAAACTTGTTTATATTTAGTTATAAACTATTTTTGAGAAATTTTTTAATATAAAATTTTTTATATAATTGTTTCTAACTCTTCTATCTTAGTTTAATGAGTAGGGAAATCATTGGGGAAAACCTACTAAGTTTTATACTCACCCCAGTTTTGGCACTTTTGTGATTTTGCAGATGTTATCTTCTAGGAAAAGGCAAAAGGTAATGTTTCACACATGTTTATCACTACCTCGTGATATTTTGGATGTTAGGAGATTGTGGATCTTAGAGCTTGTGGAGCATGGAGTCTTGAAGTCTTTGGAGAGTCTTGTGTATTATATTCATTGTGTACTTTGACACTTGGGTATTCTTCTATGGTTGCTTAATTTGATGTTATTTTGAGATACATGAAGTTTTTGATTTGTCTTCCATTTGTTCATGCATCATATAGTAAATGTTTTGTTATGGTTGTTAGGTTTATTGGTTTATTTCTTAAAGGGTAAATCATCCCCAGGGGTATTTGAAACCCTTAGACAATTATTTCTAGCCTTTGGCATCTTGGGGATGCCACTTAAGGCCTACTAATGACTCGTTGTACTCTTAAGACAACGAGAATTGTTGGGTCATTACATATGAAGTGTTTCATATTTTAAAATTGGATTTAGAATTTTATAGATGATGGTATACTGAAGTCATTGATTCCAAAATCATTACTTAAACCTTTTGAGAACCATGATCAAAACAAAATAGTGTATAAAATATTAATGGATGTCAATCTATCAATCATTGAAAAAACAAGGTTTATTAATTTAGACCTAATACATTGTTTGAAAATTTCATCTTGTCATTTTAGAATAATTTTTTTAAGTTTCAAGGATTCAAGATATATAAGGAGGATGTTTTGAAATATCATCCAAATTATTTACTATAACACCATATTTTAGGACATATGATCATAGAATTAATTTTATTTAGTAAGTGAAACTAATAAAATATATATGAAGGGATAATAAAATTAAATAATCTTGAGACACAAGAAACATGAATTAAAGTCATTCTTAATATAATATATAAGTATCATTATTGATAATCAATGTTGAATACAAATTCATTATCACATGAAATTAAATTGTATAAAACAAGTTCTTAACTCATGACGTTAAACTATATAATAGGATGTCCTTGTTGGAATACCTTAAATTTAATGACAAATGATCCTTACCACCCAAACCTAAAATTTATGTTGCATGGTTTATACCATATGACCACAAAATATTTAGAGTGTTCAGTCAAAGATGACCTTAAATTATGTCCCCCCCTTTAAAAATGTTATTGATATTCACAAACCACTCTTGTTTTCTTTGGGAGAGTTAATATCCATATTAAAATATGGGTTTTCTCAAAAATGATATGGTTTACAAAACTAGTGATGAAGATTGTCATTATTACATCTTGATACATTTTTAAATTTATTCAAAGGGATTAATTTATGGTATGTCACAAGTGATTTTAAACTATGATACCATGATTCTGTAAGAGCTCAATTTATATAATAGTTATTTTTACAGGTAAATTTGATGGTTATGGTTACATTTGACCACCCTATTATCAATGTTCACCTAACTTGTGATGAAAAAATCCCACCATATTTTTCTTAGAACTATGCATGGACTAATTCCTATAATTAAAGGATATGTAATAACACTGGGATATCCTATCATGGTCCCAATCAAAATTTCCCCCATTCCAATACTAAAATCATCCATAGTGTCTGGGTCTTCAAATTCATGTTTGGACTCCTCCAACATCTCAACATTGGGGATATGTAAATTCATTCTGATCTATTTATACACATAAATTGTTTTACCAAACTACATATTCTATGATACCATTTATCACATGATAAATTTTGATATATTTATTTTCAAACCTTGGAAGAAAAAGAAATATTCTTCTCACATGTTTATCAAATCTATCCAAGTGTATGGGTTTTCCAATTCATGTTTGCTTTCCTCTAATTTACCTACACTTTGATAAAATAATCAAATTACACGAAATATGTGAATATTTATTTATATTATAATAGGTTATGTAGTGACCCCCAAGTCATATATTAGGATTCTCCATATATTTTCTTTCAAATCAATCTTCAATTCCAACATGGTAGTTGGATCCAACTAATTCAATCAGGTTTTTCCTATTATCTTATCCATGGTATCTCTCTATCCCAATCCATCTTCACATATGTGTAATCTAAAACTTTATAGAGGGACTCAAGGAACCTAACTTGGTCTATCTTATATAATTATAAATGATGAGAAATAACTTGATCTAATTAGTTTGAAATTAATTATATATACCATTTCAACCTAATTATTCCTATACTAGTGTTGGATTAATCATTCATTCTTGATCGATTCTGCACTTACCATTTGATGTGAAACCTCACTACTATTTGAACATGTATAACTTTAGAAATTTTCCTCTTTGGTCCAAGAAGTATGGATCTAAACCTAATTGACGATTATTTTCCTTTGAGGATTCCTACAAGGACATGGGGTATATCATTCACATTAGTATTTCTCTTCTTCTTTATCTATGTTTCATTTTAATCAATTGGTTCATCATTAACATCAGGTCAAATTTTTACCTTATCATCAAATATGCCAATTTTTATTTGGTGAAAGATGTATGACCTTAAGTATCAAAAACGTTTTTTCAAATACATACAAGATTATTATTCAACAAATTCTAGTCTAAGATGTATAAGTGTAAAATTTGGACACCCGATTATAGACTAAATACAATACCTTAAACAAAATTTTTTCAAGACATAAAGAATCATTTGTTTGAAAACTAGTAAAGGGTATCTTGAGAAAAAATTATGTCTCTTATTATAGATTCTTTTATTTTCATCGACAATTAAAAAGTTATAGCATTTAAAAAAAGACACAAAGTATTGTTTGGTTAAAAGACCATAAAGGGGGTCATGATAAAATGCAAGTTATCTTCTCTTTGTGCCTTTCAATTTCAATTCGTAGGAAAATGTTAAAGCACAAAATGGAAAAGAATAAAGTTTTATTGGACTAAAACATATACATAGTAAAATTTAAACTATTCTAACTAGATCCAATGGTAATGGATTTTTTTTTGTGAAACTACACTTTTCTCAAGCATGTGGGCTTAAATGGTTCAATGATTACATCATTATTTATGACTAGGGAACCTCTTCATTTTGAGTAGTCCAACCTTTTAGGTTATAAAACAAAACCATTTCTTGTAATATCCCCTTTTCCTGAGTGTGTGTTTAGTATATGATGGCATAACCACTGGGGAGCTCAAAACATTCATGGATGTAATTTTTTTAACAAATATGTTTATTTCTTTGATTTTTGAGTCACCATCACCCAAAAATACATGAGTCCGGATTCTCTTCATGTCATTCCAAAAATCTTGAGAGGCACTTCTTGATCCCTATTTTATAGAAATTGTTAACAAAGAAATTGAATTATCTAAAATGACCACCCATGAACATTGAATATCATAATTTTCTAAGAGCTACTCATTATCCACTTGTTATTGTTTTTTTGTTTTAGAATAAAATCCCCATTAATCCCCATGGACTATTTCCCAGTAGTTTAATGGTGGTATCCGATGTTACCATTGGTAAACCTCTTCTCTTCCTATCATTATTCCAATTTAGCTTAGATATTCTAAGGTTACGACTTAAATTTTGTATAAAATATTTGTTTAAGTTGATTCAAATATTCTTGATGTTTCTTAGTTGTGAATATTACCCATTTTCAATTCATGATTTGACTTCCTACCCTTATAGAGTCTCATATCTATTTATTAATAAAAAAACTATTAAGTTGAGATTATTCTCATGGAATCCTAATTCCTTAGTTTGAGATAGTCCCCTTATCTTAAACAATATATTTGAGTCAATATTCTCCATATAAAATCTAAAAATCAGGGATTTAAGATAATTCTATTTGCCTGCCTAAGGTACTGGAGTCAATATTCCTCTCTTGGAACCCCCAAAAGGATTGGGTCATGATTTACTTCTTATAAAAGTCAAATTGAGTTCATAGTTATTATTGTAGGATTTTAAAATACATGATAAAATGGTTTATCTCATATGACCCTAGATTTATTATAGTGGTGTATTTGATACAACATGGTACCCTTACATTAGAGAAAAATATACATGATATCTTTTAGTGTGCATGTTTACTAGTTCTCATTGGGTCTTCTCCAAAATCCCAACACTAAGGAATACCTAGATTTATTTCTACTACACCTACGCCTAATCAATTTAGGAAACCTTTGAATAACTACATGTGTCTTGACTCCAATACATATAGGATATATAATGATATTCAAATCTTATATGCTAAGATCAAAAATAATTTTCACTTGCACCCAATCCATCTTATTGTCAGGGTTTCAAGATTCCTCATCCACATCATGTTTAGATAATCATTTTCTCCCACTAGGATTATTATTTAACCATATCTATTTCAATGTTATGAACATGAGATAGATCTATATAGACACATCATATCTAAAACATTATGTATATTGATTCTTATTATCACATGATATGTTGTTACATATAGATATCAAATCTCAAACCTGGACATAAATCCCACATTCATCCAATATCTCATAGTATAAGGTCACATTATTTAAATCAAATTTTCTATATTAGTCATACATTAAGATGCAATTTAATGAAAATTGGATCTTATAACCAAGATACAACCATGTATTTTCTTTCGAGTTCTGATCTTATACTTGAATGAAAATTATAATTTTAAGAACCATGTGTGGTTCAATCCCTATTCCTACAAGATACATATTAATTTCTAGATAACCTATCTTTCACCCAACCTCAAATTCAAATTTCATTACATCAATCCCATAATAGGTTACCTAAGAATACTTGAGTAAACATTCTCCACTTAGTGATCCAAAATTATTGAGTGGAGATATATCTATTGGTGACTAATGATCCTTCAGTTGAGAGTCTCACCTCAAAACATAAAAAACCCTCGGGTTGATATAATCCTCCTAGTGATCAAAAATCCTTGAGTTAAGATTAACTATAAATAATGAAAAATTTACTTGAGTTAATATAGTCCTCTAGGTTGTAGAAACAATAGGAGCCAATATTATCCTCTTGGTAACCAAAAAACCAAGAGTTGAGATACTCTTCTCAGCCACTTGAAAATCTTGAGTTTATATTCTCTTCTTGAAAAACATAACTAATAAGAGAATTCCCCATGAAACTTCCATATATTAAATGTTTTTTGAATTTTTATCTATAATATCATATTATCATATTATTTTCATTTTGAACAAATCAAATTCTAAGGGGTGGGGGTCAATTTTTTCACAAAACAAATTTACAAGAACATTACCACAACAACCCTAATATGATCCTCACTCATATATTAAGAGTTCTTAAAGAGTATAACAATTTATGAAGAAGAAATAAATGATATATCCATGTGTTTAATGATTTATCACACATCGAGTGATGGAGATACTTCAAAATCATTTCTCAATTTAGTGAGATAGCGGTGAGAAACTCCTACTTGGGGAAGTCCATACTTTCTATCAATTTTTGGATAAAATTTACCCTATTATTTAAATTAATTTCATGAAAATTATGGATTATTAAAAATATATTTTATTTAAACTGTAAAACTAGTGGTATAGATCACATTATAAGATTTGATTTAATATCTCATGGATCCAAAATGAACATACTGATGAAAAGTAATGGCCATTTTATGTTGGAATTTTCATGTAGAATTTTTCCAAAGTCCATGCGAACCTTGATTTTGATACCAAACATTATTTTCTTATCCGCACACTCTTTTTTTGTATTCTCTATTACTATATTCCTCTATGTATCCATGAATTAATACCAAGATGAACTCTCATTCCTGAGCCTACCTATGAAAACATTCAAACCTAGATGATATAATGTTCATGTTCAAACATATCCATGTGTTTACGCCAATATAAAACCATGTATATTAATTTAATAACCCATAAATATGCCTAGATGTTATGAATCTTCACAGATGAAGTTTTATGCATGAATAATTCTATAACTAGACACTTGATGTGGTTACAGGTGATTAAAAGCCCAAGATTGGTGCCTAGGATGAGGTTTACCGAATAATGGATCCCCCAATCTCCCATTTTGTAACATAACAAAATCCAAAAACCAAGAGGTAGTAGTTATATTAAATTATTGGTACAGAATAGATGAGTTACCAAAGGACTGAACATCTTAGTAATCTTTAAATACTAAATACATACATACATTACATTTTAAATCATAATATAATGAGTGAAAAAGTTGCGAGAACAAAATTTTCCAGTCCATAAAACCCTTAAAAAGTGCACATAGTTATCCTATAGGTTTCTTAGTAAAGGGAATAAAATACGTGTGTTCTTTGAAACTCATAAAGGATTCAAATATAGTGGAATAATTTATAACATAAACATTGAATAGGTTATTTTATAAGAATAAATGAACAATAATAATCCATTATCAACTACGACTAAGGTAATTTTATAAATTAAAACCAATGAAGACATGGATAAAAATAATAATTGATCTTATTTTGATGGAATGAATAACACTAGACATAAAAAAATGCTATCAAATCCTTGTACCATAACACTATCCTATTATGAGAAGAGGTATAACCCAAACCCAACAATATTTTTCTAATGAGTTGAGTTGATGCATTGAGGATATTTATAATTCCATTAACCACCCATAACCTAATTAAGTCCAACATATTCACAAGAATATTCATTAATAAATTACATACCCTTCGCTAAGGAACATGTGGTTGAATAAAAACATGGCTATTTGTATAACGAGAAGTACATAAAAATACATCCCCATTTAATATTATACCATGGATTCCATGGAGAATATTCCTTAATCAACTTTTAAATTATGGGGTATCATCAAAGTAAAAAAGAATTTCCCTTATGAAAGAAATATAGGGGAGAGGGTACAATTAATGTGTTAAGTTATACATGGAATATAGTAATTGGATTCAATAACTATGAATGATAGGAGACTAACAAAATGGTGGGAAATATCCTATATCATTCTTTATAAAGTGAGTTTGAATATTTTAAAGCGTTTCCAATTTGATTGTCTAGCCGGGTGTGTAGTCTTAAGCACACTAATCTCGCATTAGTATGAGGATTGAGTAAATTCTCAACAAAACATTTTCAAGGAGATTACTCCTAGGTGAATCTATTTCATTGCTGCATCAACTTTTTGAATTTCTTGATATGGATTTATTTTCTTAGAAACTATAAATACATTTACTTTATAAAAGCACAATATGTTTTTTCCCACTATAGAAAAGATTTATTTTTTACAAACAATTTTAGTAAATCTTAAATCAAAATAATATGAGAGGGAGATAGAAATATAGACTTTTAAATTTGTTAAATTTCATCATTGATATGGTAAAATTATTATTGAAAAATGTATGAACTATACAAAAGGAAATAACTGGTGAGTATAACATGTGTCCGAAAGATTGAAAATTGAGACAAAAAACCCCACATATGGATTTTATAGAAATTTAATCAAAACAAAATGACAGAGAGGGATTTTAATTTATTTCAAGAAACAGTGAATAAATAAATTTCATGGTATAAAATATCAAATTGATAGTATATAAATAACCTAAATTAAATTAGGTGCATAAATATCATACTAGTCTCAAAGATATAAATTTTAGATGGAAAACCCATACCTATTGTTAGGAATTACATGAACATACATTAACAAACCATATCACTGACATAATTATATTAATAAATTAATTTAGAAAAATAATATTATACACAATTATTCCTACTATTCATAAATAATAACTCTCTATAATAATTCAACCTTTTTCCATATTATGTGTTTGTAGTTTTGGTCATTTGTATTAGTTTTTTTAATATTGATATATGTATTCATTATTTATTCAAAGATCATCATTCCAATTTAATTAATGTTACTATAATGTATGATTAATAATGATTTATTATTTTTAATTTTCATTTTCATGATCACTTTAGTCTTTATCATAGAAGATGAAATCAACAAAAAGCATGTTTTAGCGATTCTTGATTATTGAAGTGTGTTTTCATTATTAATGTATTAAATATTAGTATAATATATCCAAATAAAAAAAATCATTTATTTAAAATTTATTTTACATTATTCTAGTAAATATTTTTTCATATTCATCTATGATATAATTTTTTTATTTTTCAAGTAGGCGGTTAAACTAAAACAAACATGAACATACCCTATTTTAATGAATGGTTATGATGTGGTTTTGTTGTAATACCATTACACAAAAATCATACTAATATTATATATTTTTTATAAGTGTTATATATTTTAATTTAAATTAATTATAAGAATAACCAATTGATATTGAAATCACACACAATTTGAAATAGTGATTATCCTCTTTGTTTGCTTGTTTTGAACGAATAAATTAATAGTGAACATTTTATGATCATGTCCTTAACAGGTACCCAAATTATTCATACCCAAAAACATAAAAATACCATTCAAATAATATTTTTCCTTCAATACCATCCTCATATCTATCCTTGTGAGGTTGTGAAGGAAAAAAACACATTGCGTCATGGAGGCGGTAGTCCGTAAAATGAACAAATGATAATTTCTTTTTTTTATGAGTGGGAAAAGATGTATATTTTATATTTACACAATGTGAAATAATTAAATATAATATAAATTATTTATTAATCCTATAATACTAGTATAAATAAATTATAAATGGAATGATAAAAAAGAAAATAAGTTAGTAAAAAGATAGAACTTTTGTTGAGAAATTTAGGTTTCTCTTTGAGGATTGCTTGGAAAGGAAGGGATTGGGATAATCTCTTGTGAAAAAGGACTATGAGAGTGAAATAGTATTATGGAGGAATAAATAAGGACAATTTTTTAGTTATAAACCTAATTTTTATAGTGGTACCGAAGGGGTGGTGATATGCCCCTTATATATGTGAAAAAGAGGGGCCTTTTTCAAAGAAGTAATTTTTAGGTAAGGAGTTTTAATGAGATCACTTTGGTGTTCATTGAAAAAATGGTTGCTGATAAATTTAGGTATGAGTTACATACATAAATATGCTTTATATAATTTTTGTGTTACCTTTTTATTATTAAATATTCGAGATACCCCATTTACCGATTTTATACTTATTAATCAAGATTAAAAATTAACCATGGAAATTATTTTATTATTAAAAATATAAGATGACCCTACATATGAAATTTTAAAATTTTGAATACAAATTTGTGATATATTTAACCTAAATCATTTTTAAAAATTTTAAAAATTAACTTTTAAAATAAAATATATGATATAGAAAACATTTCTTTGTAGAAAAATACCTTTCTAAATATTATGTGTTTTTATTCTTATTTACCATGAATTATTAATTAAATGAGGGTTTATATTTTTTATGAATTTAAAAAAAATATTAGTGTAATATTTTATTATATATTAATTAATTTTTTTTGGATAAAAATTATATAACTATTATAATATTAATTCTTTGAAAAAAACTATTTTACTTCTAATAAATTAATTAATATTTCTTCTAAGTAATCAATTTTATATGACTAAAAATAAAAATGGAATATTTATATAATTTTGACTATCTGATTCTACACATAAATTACATTTTATCAAATAATATTAAAATGTGTAGTGAAAATGAACTTTAATATTTGTGTGCATAAAATCCATTTCATATAAAAATACCAAATAATCACTTTAGGCTAATATCCATACAATGAATTAAAAAATGATATTTATTTTAATTAAACTAACTTATAACATTCAAAATTTAATCTTTTACATATACTTATGAATAAAGGATCTTTATAGGGCACAATCTGTTATATTTCAAGATATGATATTTACCTACTACAATAGGGTATTGGTTATTATATTCTCCTCCCCTTAAATAATTTCATCCTTAAAATTGGGGTATATGTATTCTTCTGAAAAATATTGGGTATTTCTTCCTCCAATATTCTTCTGGATCATAGGTTACCTCTTCATGTTTTTTATTTTTCCAAAGGAATATCACCAATTTAGTTGTCCAATTCTAAAATACTTTCTCATAAATGTTAAGAATCTGTACATTATCTACTTTATAAGAAAATATAGGCTCTAACTCCAACCCTTTGAAGTGAGAACATGAAATGGATATGATATATATTTTCTCATTAATTAAACATGGAATAAATTTTATACTTTAGAATAGTTAAGTGGCCTAGGAAATCAGTAAGTTACAAATCCAATTCTTTCTAATACTTCAAAAGGAATATTGTACATAGGTATTATCTTACCCTTTTCAATATATCTTAAGACTAGATTCCATGATGAAACACTAAAAAAACTTTATAACCTATAAGAAATTCCAATTCAATCATTCAATTATCATTATAGATATTTTTTATAAGCATTTTAAATATGATTCTGAATAGTCTATACCTTTGTCTCCTCTACAATATCTATGATGGATGACATTATCTCCCTAAAATCTTCATAATTGGTTAAAGTAATGAACCTATTCCTATAAAATTCTTAATATGCGGAATTTAGATGCTCAAATAGAATATATTATTGTATAAAATTTCCACAAATGTTAGATATTGATCTCACATACCTTGTAAGTCATGATAAATTGATATCAACATTTATTCTGAAGTCTAGATAGTCCTTTCAGACTTCCCATTAATATGAGGATAATATATTGTGCTTAAAAGTATCTTAGTGTTTTGATAACATTAAAGACTCTTCTAGAATTTGAATGTAAACTGAGGGTCATGATCAGATACAATTGATAGATTTTCCCAATGAATATCTGTGATTTCATTGATATAGATATGGGAAAGGAACCCATGTGTATTATCTTCTCTTATTTATAAAAGACTAGTAGACTAAGTAAGACTCTCAATAATGAACCATATAATATAATTCTTCCTTCATGTCTTTATGAGTTCAAAGATAAAGCCCACTGAAAAAATTTCTTACTTTCGTATAGGTATTAGAAGAGTTTTAACTACTCCCTTAGGATGTTATCTATTAGCTTTTACCAACTGACATACTAATAATATGGATACATAGATTGTAATTTCTCACTTCCTACTATCTCATTATAAATATTTTCCGAAATCACTATACATTGTTGTGTTATTGGGATGTATAGACACATTTGAGATATGTAATTCATCTAGAAGTTCCCTTTTCAACTCTAGTATGGATTGAAAGAATAAAATCTTCTAAAAATTAAATAATTCATCACTATAATTTCCCATCATTTAAGACATTAATATTAAATTTTTAGTTCTCATTATCCTGCTGGTACTTATTTATCATTTCAGGTAATTACCGTATATAAATTTAATGGTAAAAGAAATATGGATCCCTTCTTTAAAAAATCAATATTTCCCTCTTTACTAGATCCAAATATATAAGATCATTTTTAATCATCATTATGGTTATAACTACATGGAACCTCAAAATCAATGCATTATCCACCTTGTTTTCCTTTAAAAGGTGGTATTGTATCAAGTAGTCATAGTCCTTGGGTAGTTCTAGATAAATTATTTACCTCACACCATGCTCTTTTTGGGAGAAGAGATACTTCAAAATCTTTGTTCTCTGTATATATCACATATTTTTTCCATAGTGATAGTGTCTATAAATTTTCAAAATAAATATTATGACTTCCATATCTTGGTCATGATTTGGACTATTTGGTTTAGGGATTTTACATTTCTTTTATGCATAGTAAATTACCCTATTACTCAACATTAGGACATAACCAAGTCCTTTCTTCGATGCATCAATATATTTTAAAAATACTTCCTTTATTATTGGAAGAGTTAATAAAAGTTCATTAATCAGTTTCCTCTTCGGTGCTTCAAAATATCCCTACCATTCCCTTAGCCATATGAATTTAATCCCATTACATGTTAACATGGTTAATGGATTGGGCAACTTCGTGAAATCTTTTAAAAAAACCAATAATAACCTGTTTAACCTAATAAAAGTTTCATCTATGTTATGTTCATCATTACACGCCATTCTTTACCTAAAATTGTGATTGAAGGTTTAATTGATATTCCACCCCTAGAGGAAATATTTACATTGAAATAAACTTCATGGAGACAAAATTTACGTTTACTAAATTTCCCATACAATTCCATTTTTCAAGGGTCTCTGGAATTATTTGAAGATGAATCCCTTTCTCTATATATCTCTTAGATTATATCAAGATATCATTAATGAATACTAATGAAAAGTTATTAGGATAATAATTGAAAACACTACTCATCATATCTAAAAAGATAGAAGGTTCAATAGTCAGTCCAAAAGGAATCAATGAAAATGCATAATGTCTGTACATTATTCAAAATATTATATTTCAAATATCATCCTTATTAACTCCTATCATATGATAACCAAAGTAGACATTAATCATTGAAAATTATTGGGATCATTAAATTTGATCAAATAAGTCATCAATGGAAAGTAAAGGTCAGTTAATCTTTATAGTAATGGAATTGATCTCTCTGTAATCGATGAACAATCATATAGATCCATATTTTTTCTTCATGAATAAAATAGGGGATCCCAATAGTGAAACACTAGGACTTATAATAACCTTATAAGAAAACTCCTAAAATTGTTTTGTCAACTCCAAAAACTCCACCTATGTTATTCAATATGTAGTTTTAGATATATGTTATGCATCAAGAATGAGCACAGTGAAGAACTAAACATGATGATCTGGTGGATGATTAGGTAATTATTTTGAAAAAATATTAATGATTTTTTATACCAAATATACATATTATATTCTTAGGATATATTCCTCATCAATATATAATTCTTGATATTCATCTCTTCTAAAAATTTCATTAAGGAGAGGTACATGGGAGGAACTAGAAAAACCCCAGAAGATGAAATCCCTCCCTTAAAAACTAAGGTTTCTATACACCCCTTCACAAATAATGATATACATTTTCTAGTATCCATCTCTAAATAATGGTATATACTTAATTATATAATGATATTGAATTGTTAAAAAAATTTCCAGTATGTTTTATAGAGTGTTCCCTATAAATATTGAGGGTTTTTCTATTACTTATGCTATCTGACTTGGTTCCTCTAAATCTAGTCCCCATGGATCCTACTAAAATTTACCTGATATGAACTATAATATAATGGAATCTATAAAGATGTGCTTAGATGCTCAGATGCTCAGTATGGAGTAGAATACAATGATTTTTTTATATTATAAAAATATAATATGTGATATGGATGGAATAAATGAAAAAAATGAAGACAAAATCAACTAAAAATGAGGGAATATTATATAAATAAAAATAAATTAGAACTTAAAAAATAATGACAATTGATCTATTGATGATGGAATTCATAATTTCAAAAAATTAAAACATACTATCATGGCCATGTAATAAGGAAATATCCTATTATGGGAATAGGTATACACCAAAACCCAACCTATTTATCTAATGAATCCTATAGATGCATTAAGGGGATACATACTTATGAGCCCAAAATATCACTAAATTATGTCTAATGTATTCACCATAGTATTCATAAATATATTTTATACCATTCCAAAAGGAACCTTGGTTTTTGAAGCATGCTTTAGTTCTATTTACCCTTGGCGGTGGTTAGTCTTTCCTGGTATGGGGCTTATCTCTACTTTGAGGTGTTAATTGGAGAAGTATTAAACCATTATGGGTTAAATGATCTATATATTAGAGTTTGGGTGTTTCTTTTATGTGTTATGGATTCAACTTGTTATGTTTCTGATTTAAATGGATTGATATGACTTCTCATTTTCTAGAGTGTTGTTTCTCCATATTTGGGTGTTCCTTGGTTTTATATTAAATATTTTTTGTCTCTTTTACCATGCCTGATTTTCTGATAAGCACAACTTTCAGTTGTTCATTTTTTGTGCATCACTCTTGTGTTGTTACAACTCAACTAGCTTGGCTGGAAAATCCTCTAACCCCCTTTGAACAACAAAACTCATGGCCATGGAATGCTCTGAAAATTGAACATCTCAAGGGCCATTTGGTTTTAATGATACCACCTACTCTACCTTAAGGAATGATGGGTTTTATAATACTTTGTTTTTAAATGAAATTTCTAGGCATGATGTTTTTCTTTTAACTGAATCAATGTATCTTTTAGTGATGGGAGGTCAGCTTCATCAGTTTTTGTATGGGAGTTTCTTCTACCACTTCTTTTATGCTTTCTTTTGGTAGAGTCTATAATGATTGGATGATTTTATTTTACTTTATTTCTTTGATTTTTTTTTCTATTTTCTCCAAAATCTCTACTAGTGTAAACTCTTTACATATCAGGTATGTATTGTTACTTTTGCCTTTAATAAATCTCATTGGGGCATGAATTGGTAGACCAATTCATGGAACCATTTTCTCAAAAAAAAGAGCCCAAAATTATTTATGAAAAAATATTGATATTAATTTTTAGTTTAATGAAATTATTTTCTTAATATAACTTTTTTAGTTTTTTGTAATTATAAAATGACCTTAAATTCTTATGAAACACTGATACAATATTTCTCCAATTAATAAATGAACTATAATAAATTATTTTAAAAATACTAAATGTAATATAGTTTGACAGATTTTTAGGTTTACATGATTTTTTTTATATTAATATTAAATATTAGTGTTATGTTAAATATTTATAGTCTAATTACATGTTTTTCATTATGTATTTTTAGTTAAATTAAATTAAATGTCAAAATTTATATTAATGATATCTAATCAAAATAATATTTTATTAAATTACTTAAAAAGATTTAAAAAATTAGAATAGTAAAAATGTGATAAAAAATAGTCAAAAATTTCATTCTATATCCATTTATAATCTATTTGGAACCATTTTTATAGAAAACTAATGTATTATAATTTAATATTTTAAGAAATACCATGTGTGTCTCCTCCCTCCCTTATAAAAGGACACCCCTTAATTTTATTCTTCACACATTTTTGAGACTTATAGATTATCGATAACCTGAAATATTTTTTTTCTAAATATCATTATAACTTTTTATATTTTATTATCTCCCAAAAATACCAACCCTATGTTCCATAAGAATGGATCTAATGGAGGTCTCCCAAAAGAGAGGTAGTTATCTTACCCAACATATTTCAATTTATTTCTTCTTAAACATCCTATGAATATGCAGTATTAATCATAAGAATAATAAAATAATTATAATTAATATTCTTAAATTTTATTATAATTACGAAATCACCATTACCCCCCCTCATTCAATTAAATGGTAAGTGAAAGCATAACTTATGCATACGTATTACTTACAATCTCTATGTAGTGGTGAAAATCATATTTTGTCACCATATTTAATGGATTATTATTATGATGGGTTTAATGTTTATATATGATATTTAAGAAAAAAAACTGGTTTCTATAATTATCATATCATATCTACCTTTTTACCATCAACATTTATGGAAAATGGTAACATCACTCAAGCGTATGAGTGGACTACCACATCTATGAAGCGATGCGACTCATTTTAAATTTATATTTTACGTGGATGGTAAGTAAGATGGATCAGATGAATATATATTATTTATATGATATGTTAATTATTATTTAACATTTAATAATAATTTACCTTTCCTTTCTACCATTCGTTGAAGAAATGAAAAGAACATTCATGCGTACATACAACCTACTATCTCTATGAACGATGTGATTCATTTTCCATTGCTACCATTTTTGATAGATCTAAATATATGTTTATAATGAATATATATAACATAATAATTATTTATTTTTTTATGGTAAAGAATTATAAAAAATTTAAATTTATTATATAGATGTTTATATTGCTTCTTAAGCAAACATAACTAAAGGTAAGAGATTTTTGTCTCACTTTTACTTCTATGGGATATATGAAAAATTATGCACTTATTTTTTATATGTAGTTACAATACTGAAATTTTATGTTTTTATATTTATTGTAAATAAAATTATAGGGATTTACATATCCATATATGATTTTATCTAGCATGGGGATTTGATTTTAAAGAAACCCAAGTGGTAATTGTTTATTTCTTAATCTCATAATTAATTAAGATTTATTATGATAATGTTTGTAGTGATGAAATTTTATAATATTACTCTCAATAAAATTATCAATTTTATTATAATATAGTTATTTAATTAAAATAAATATTTTTATTTTATTTTCCTCATAGTGGATGCTCAAGATAATGGAAATTTGTTTTTTAAGGAAAATCAACTTTATTTCTCTCTACGATCAAAATATGTTTTTATTCTTATCCATGTTTCTATAAAAATATTATAAAGAAGATTTTTATTATTATCCTATTATTTTTAAAGTCATTTTCACTAATGATTTATTTTTTAAAAAAATGTGTTCAATGGAAAATACTTATCATTTTTTGAATAAGGCATTTTATAAGTTTTTCACCATAATGTGAAAGGAATGTTTTTTAACTTAAACGAATTTTTTTTTCCTAAAATCATTAATAAACATTTTTTTGAAACCTAATTTATAAAATTTCAATTTTATTTTAAAATGAAATGTTTTCTATAATATATTGGAACATTTTTAGATTTTAAATAAATGATTTGCAAATAGTTAAGTTATTTTCCTCACGAAGTGTTCCAAGTAATATTTCAAAATATCCATATAATATAAAATCCTTTAGTTTTACTAATTACTTAAAAGGGTTATGATCCAATTAATCCATCCTTATTATTTATCTTGATTATGTATATTTATGATTATAATATATTTATGAATCACATTTCTTTTTCATGGATTATGATATGATGAAATGTTTAGAAAACACATATTTTTCATGCATTAGGATACGAAGAATGTTTTATGATATTATGGAACAAATATATATTATTTTCATTTTTTATGGGTGGGAACTATATCTTCCTCTAATACATTAGTTAAATATTAAATTTTGATGAGAAAAAAGATTACATGGTATGTTATCCCAAGACCAAAAGAGAATACATGGGATATTATCCCTGATCCCAAGGTAAGTATATAGGTGGATATATCAAGATTAATATGCAATGAATGTATTGGTGGGTATACATGACATTGTATTTTCTATTATTACACATATTCCACAATTACATGTCTTATTCCAATTATTTTCTCTTATGGAGCATGTTCTATGATTCCTTTATGATTCATGTCTTATGAACTGCGAATATTTATTCCTTGACTCAATAATATGATCTATGATATATAAAAATAGATTTAAAATGTTAAAATATTGTTCTCATACCCTTATAATCATTTTAAGATTTTTTTATCACTAATATCTCTATTTATTACCCTTACTAAGCATTCTTGACCACCCTTTATTAAGTTTCATTCTCTAAGGTTATTAAGAAAGATATTATGTTTGATATCTCTAATATGGGTTAAAGTAATGAAAAAAGTAAATGGGAGACATTGTAGTTCACTTATGAACTATTTTCTCATGTATCCAAGATTCCAAAGTCACTAGAGCTATACGATTCAGGCAAGGATTTTCATGATATGTAAAGAATATCCACATAAAAAATGTGATATTTGGGTAAGAAAAGTATTTTTATTATAGTTGGTATTAGAGTAAAGTTTAGTTACGATTCAGGAAATTGGATGAAAAAAATTTAATGAGAACCCTAGTGATTAATTCAAGTAAGGGATAAAATCCAAATGTTTTAGTAGCTGTCATGAATAACCTAGGTTCAAACTAAGATTTCATAGGTTGAAAATATGTTGTCCTGATTTATAAATTCATTAACATATTTTTCATTATTATGTGGTTTCCCTCTACTAATATTATTCCACACACTATGTTTTTGGTTTTAGTTAATGGATGGAACCTAAAAGAATTATGTTAATGGTAAATTGTAACGCCCTAACCCCAGCTACCTAGAGTTGGTGCATTACTTCGTAACAATAGCATGATCACAAAAGATCAAGTCTCGAAAGACTGATTAGTTTAGTAGCCTTGGAAACACTAGATACATTCATAAGCCTTACATTACATCATAAAGTAAAAACTACAATAACAAAGTCTCCATAGTCCACACTCATATCCTCTTCTTACTATCCCTATAGGTCATTCATAAAATACTTCTTCACATCTTGGAAAATATTAAAACATTGAAAGGGGTTAGCTCAGATGCTCAGTAAGGATAACAATATAGCGGAAGCTTTCATTAATAAACATAAACATTTAAGGAAATTTATAACTAAAACAAAAGCCTTTTAAATTTGAACTTCAACATGATATGGAAAAAGTAACATGAGATAATGCCAATTACTTCTTCACATGGATATTCTACTGGTTGAATAATCACATGCAATATCAATAACCATTTTCATAATGATGGAATGCATAATGCAAGACTATCATAACCACGTAGCCAAGGCCTCGTGCCAAGACCACAAATAAGATTTTCTCAAGGCCTCATGCCAAGACACTAGTTTGTCTCATGAGACCTGCTGATGCATCGAGGAGCTATAGCGGGCTCCATCCGTCACATATTATTTCCAATTCATTCCTCATATGAACAGGTTTAAACATATCATAAACCATAACATAATCGTATCACATAAAACATGCATAAAGGAAACATAACATTTCCACATTTCAATCACAAGATATCAATACAACACATTGATATAATAAAAACACTTTCAAAACCATTTTCAATACCAAAATAAAAGAAATGTAAAACATGGTATTTATTTTTCTTTTAAAAAAAGGTATGGCTTGTAGATGAAGCTGAAACTCAAATAATGGTCATGGTGGCGGAGAATTCGTTGTCGCCGCATACGTATGACAAAAACATTCCCTTTTTTCGTTTAGTAAATGCTTCGTATAAAAAGATTCCTTTTTAATAAACGTAAAAGTAAAAGGGGTTTATACACCGTATAAAAGATGGTTGTGTATAAAACAAAATATGCCTCAATGAAAAGAAGATTGAGATGAAGTCCCATACAAGGATCATTTTTTTAAATAAAATAGATCTATTATGTGTATTCACTATAATTACACATAAAGAAAGTATAAATACAAGATAGGACATAATAATATCATTATGTAATTTGAAAGTAGGAGATTAACCCAAAGAGTGGAAATTTCGTTAAGAAGTTCCCTTACCTCATGTCCGAATTCACTCGACCGTTCTTTGATCTACTGAATAATAAACTAGAGTAAATTTATAATTTCTTAAGAACCTTTTTCAAGTTTATAATTCATTTTACATCACTTATTACCATGTTATGAACATTATGTAATTATTTATGTTAATAACGGTCGTTTTGACGATCTTAGGTACTTGAGTCAAAAATAAACTTCTTATAATTACACTTTGTTCATGTGGTAATATATCCATTATATCCATAATTATATTCATGATGTATATATCATACACATCATATATATCCAGTATATACATTAATTTATAATATTACATAACATTTAGAGGTAAGAAATGAAATGCACCGTTCATGGAGACGGTAAGTCGTACGTACGCATGAACACTACCTTCATTTCTATTTCATATTTAATGGAATGAAATCATAATGATATAAATGTATAATATAATTCCAGTATAATATAGCATATAATACCATTTACTCCATCCTTTATACATCCCACATATGGTATTAACGATTCAAATCACTTTGAGGGGGCGGTAGTCCGCACTTCCTAAAATGAAAATATCGCGTTTACCCATAATGGAAACCATAAAGGTATGCCATAAATTAAAAATACAAAATCACAATGAAAAACAAAACATAATATATACCATATATAAAAATAGTGTCATCATAATGGCCACCATTATAGGTGTTATATGAGTGTTGACCAATCATCGTTTCGTGAGACAAAAATTCGCCATCCACAGAAACAGTATGTTTTTTAACCATTAGATGTAGGTGTGTGTAAGTGTAGCTCTAATACATCTTATAAAAACATCCTAGTATATTTAGGATACTGGTGTTGTTACAAAAAAAATGAATAAAAAGTGTTTAGGGGGTTGGAGAAGAAAAATAAAACAAAACAACATTAGAGAAGACATTACCTTAAAATCGGGTAACTCTTTTTGATTTGAGCTAAAGGCTTCCTTGGGAAGAGTTCTGCCCAAAGAGAGGCTTCTATGAGTAAGAGGGGGAAGTTGGGAGAGTATTTGGGCAGAGTTTTTCCGAGCCAAATGGCTTGAAAGTGTGAATGAGGTGGTAGAGGTGGGGGCCTTTTATAAGAGGAGAGGAGGGGTACTCTTGGAAAGTAATGAAATGTTACTTTATTATACAATGGTTTTCGGATTATAAAGGTCCCACACTTATATAATTCTAGGATAAGGTGATAAGGGTTCGAAATATTCTCATCCAATAGGCTTTGGACAAGTGTAATGCTTATATTTTACATTATCCTTCCATTTTATTAAAATCTTTAATTAATGAGGTAATCGCTGCATCATCACGGGGTCATAAATAATTTAATTCATTTAATGTCTAAAAATTATAAAAAAAATATAATTATCTAGGAAATCTTTTTATATTTCTAATTAATATTTATAGTAAAAAATATGACTTGTATAACCCCATTTAAAAATTGTTTTAGTAAAACAACTCTTGTTTGTGAGATTTTTATTTTAACATTAAATAAAAAGTTTTTAATGTCATTTTCCAACCAAAGTGGCTCCATGGGGTCCCCAAGTTGACCCATGGATTGTCTTGGTCGGCCATGACTCATCCAATAAGGTTAGGAAAGTTTAAGGGTCATTTCATATTTTTATAATACAATTTTTACCTTAAATTTCACTAATTACCTTTAATCGCGATTAATTAAACATAAAAGTTACTATTCACCAAAAAATTATTTTAATCCCATTGAACCACATTTTACTTCTTAATGACAACCATTTATGTCGGATTTTTGAAAATAAAATCACAGAAGTGGTAATATTTCATTTAAATGAAAAATCAGTTATTTAACTACCACTTAGTGGTTTCACTATTCATCAAAAATTGAAGTTTTTCAGAACAATGCCAAAATTTCACCCTAAGATATAATTGATATTCTGAATTAAAAAATGATTTCTATTTTACAAAATTCCAAACATATATGTTTCATTAATTAATTTTATAATTAATTCCCGCTGTCACAACAAATAGCGTGTTTTTTAGAAATAATATATATCAAAAGATTGACAATTGTTTATGTCCAATTTCAAAGTGAAATTAATTCTAATGACCACCATTGGATATAATGGTAAAAATATATTCTAATTATACTTTAAAACCATTCAATAGT
The DNA here is from genome assembly GCA_963277665.1 of Viscum album. Classification (NCBI taxonomy): domain Eukaryota; kingdom Viridiplantae; phylum Streptophyta; class Magnoliopsida; order Santalales; family Viscaceae; genus Viscum; species Viscum album. The sequence goes on from OY728126.1 coordinate 1,107,827,893, forward strand.
ATATTTTATCACTATAAATTATTTTGATTAAAAAAGTTATTTTTAAGTATTTTTCACTATTCATAAAAATTTGGAAGTTCTCAGAAAATTACAAAAAATTCGACATAGGCTAATTTAGACATTATGAATCCAAAAATGAAGTCCATTTAGAAATATAAAATATATATAATTTCAAAAAGTGGGTATTACTATTCATAATGGCTATTTTGATTAGTCGCGGTGTGTTAGAATCTCGAACTTGCATACAATGAAAGCTATTGCATTATTGAAAGAGAAGCGTATCGTGGAAGCTCGGGGTGTTACATTATCCCCTCCTTCAATAAATTGCGTCCTCGCAATTTGAAAATTTTCTTTGAAAATAAAAGGTTGAAAATAGAAAATACCTTTGTGGAAAACCCACATCGGAAATAAGGTTAATAAAATTTAGCCTTAATAAGAGGGAAAGGGAAATGAAAAAGTCACCACCCAATTATGATCTCGATTAGGAGAACATTGGTTGAAATTAGAGAGAAATAATTAGAGGAAAAACTTAAATATTTGTAGGGAGTGATTGAGGTCATCAATCAAAAACAAGTGTCAAATTGAGGGCCTCAAAGCCTTCAATCTATGTTGATTTGAAATATCATCAGTTCAACAAGACATAAGGTATTAGGATAACACATTTTTTTTTGTTTTAATATCCCTTTACTAAAGTTTAAGAATTAATTTATTCATAGAATAAGATATAGGTATATATATATTTATGCTTGACAAGTAGAGTTTCAACCTTCAACTAATTTCTACCACAAACTTATCTTTCACTCAAAAAGATAATAGAACTCAAAAATATTATATTTATCCTAATCGTACAAGGTTCAAAATATTAACACATACCATTTAGATTACGAAAACTATTTTGTAATAACTAGGGACTTCCTATAGGATAGTGGTAGGTCATAAAGGCCTGTCGCAATATGGTTGTGGGTTGGATTTCTGCAGCTTTGTCCGAAGCGATGGGTTATCGCCCAACCTGAAGGTTGTCCTTTTTCTAAAACTATTATAATATTCCAAAAATAATATTCAGAAATGTTTTAACCTTAAACATTACTATCCAAGGTTCAACTTAATCCATTCAAACCTTTATAGTTATCCAAAATACTTCTGTCCAACTCACAGTCCAAATTTTATGAGGAAGGTAAACATAATGAAGATCCCCTTTTTTTCCGTGTAACAACACGTGAACACCTTCATCATGTATTCTTTTAAAACACTACAAAATCCTGAATTACCATGATCCCTTATTCCTTATAGAATACTAGATATACTCCTCCTGTCCAAAAATGTATACAAATCATCAATCAGTTTCAAGGAAGTTAAGAATATCCAAAATAATTTATCCAAATCAATCATGTCTAATTCCAAAATCACTATCTCGGTATCAGAACCATATTATGGTCTATATTTCTCTCAACCATATATTTTCCACAACTTTATCCTACTGTGGAGTCACTTTTCTTGGTTCCACAGAATCTCAAGTCCTTGATGAAATAGTACTGAAGTACAATCCTTATATACTCCATAATTATTATAACCAGTACATCATTGATACAACACTCAAATTAAAAAATTCATTAATAACAACAGAAGAACTCTAATCATTCCTCCTCATCTGTGGTAGTATCATAACTTGATTATTATCCAATAACATCATTTGGGGCACACTTTGATGATTTGGACATTGGTTTGCGTAGTGTCCCCACTCCTTGCAGATGAAGCATTGTACATTTGAAACCTTTTTCTTACCCTTGTAGTCACGCACTTGGTGTCCTTTTTCTCCACACTTATAAAAAACTCCAATTCTCTTCAGGAATGTTCCAAGGTGTTTCTTCCCACAGTTATCACATATTAGAAAATTCTTCTTTTCCCACGTCCCTTTTTTCATCATTATCTCTTCCATCCTTTTCTTCTCTTTCTTCCCTTCAAAGCCATAAGACTCAGAGAATTCTTTACTTAGCTTATTAACACATGATACTATTTCTTCATATGTTGAGACCACATGGGAGATTATTTCCCTTCTAAATGTTGTCTTAATACTGTGAAAGATATGATCCTTCTTACGCTTTGGATCATAGGTATTGCTAGAGTTCACATTCCTTCCACTGGGGACCATTTTTATACAATGGCATAAACTAGGTTAGTTTATGAATTGCAATGAATAATTCCAAACTTGTAAAATACTTACCATAAATTGAACTATTTATTGATATAATCTATAATCATAAAAAAAGTTTTCTTTGAGAAAGTATATACTCATAACCCTTCATAATGGTTTGTAACGAAAATGAGAATTATCCTAAGCATATCCCCCGGGAGTGTCGTAACCAAGAGTGCAGCAAGGCCCGTTGTTGTGCACTAGTTGCCATTCGAGTCTAGCTCAAAGTGGTGTTTTCGGGTTTTACCCCTAGTTACATCTGTGCCAGAGCCGCCTCTACCTGCTCATATCCAGACAGGGATGTATTTCTCGGAAAACTCACAAAATCTCTATAATACCAAAATTCTAGGAAGTTCTTCTATACTAATCCTTAAAGTCTATCTTCGGGCTATGTGCTCTAATCAAAGTTTATCTAAATCTAGCTTCCAAGGTTTGTAATAAACTGCCTCTGAAACCAACTGTAACACCCCGACCCCAGCTACCCAGAGTCAGTGCATTACTTCGTAACATTGGCATGATCACAAAAGATAAAGTCTCGAAAGACCGATTATTTTAGTAGCCTTGGAAACACTAGACACATTCAAAAGTCTTACATTATATCATAAAGTAAAAACTACAATAAAAAAGTCTCCATAGTCCACACTCATATCCTTTTCTTACTATCCCTGCAGGTCATTCATAAAATACTTCTTCACATCCTGGAAAATATTAAAACATTGAAAGGGGTGAGCTCAGATGCTCAGTAAGGATAACAATACAGAGGAATCTTTCATCAATAAACATAAACATTTAAGGAAATGTATAACTAAAAAAAGCCCTTTAAATTTGAACTTCAACATAATATGGAAAAAGTAACATGAGATAATTCCAATTACTTCTTCACATGGATATTCTACTGGTCAAATAATCACGTGCAATATCAATAGCCATTTTCATAATGATGGAATGCATAATGCCAGACTATCATAACCACGTAGCCAAGGCCTCATGCCAAGACCACAAATAAGATTTTGTCAAGGCCTCATGCCAAGACACTAGTTTGTCTCATGAGACCTACCGATGCATCGAGGAGCTATTGCGGGCTCCACCTATCACTTATTAAGTCCAATGCATTCCTCATATGAACAGGTTTAAACATATCATAAACCATAACATAATCGTACACATAAAACATGCATAAAGGAAACATAACATTTCCACATTTCAATAAAAAGATATCAATACAACACATTGATATAATAAAAACACTTTCAAAACCATTTTCAATACCAAAAGAAAAGAAAAGTAAAACATGGTATTTATTTTTCTTTTAAAAAAAGGTATGGCTTGTAGAGGAAGCCGAAACTCAAATAATGGTCACAGCGGTGGAGAAGTCATTCTCGCCACATATGTATGAAAAAAATCTTCCCTTTTTCGTTTAGTAAACGCTTCGTATGAAAAGATTACTTTTTAATAAACGTAAAAGTCAAAGGGGTTTATACACCATATAAAAGAAGGTTGTGTATAAAACAAATATGCCTCAATGAAAGGAGATTGAGACGAAGTCCCATAAAAAGATAATTTTTTTAAATAAAATAGATATATTATGTGTATTAACTATAATTACACATAAATAAAGTACAAATACAAGATAGGATATAATAATATCATGACTTAATTTGAAAGTAGGAGATTAACCCAATGAATGGAAATTGGGTTAAGAAGTTCCCTTATCTCGTGTCCGAATTCACGCGACCGTTCTTTGATCTCATGAATAATAAACTAGAGTTAATTTATAATTTCTTAAGAACATTTTTCAAGTTTATTATTCATTTTATAACACTTATTACCATGTTATGAACATTATGTAATTATTTATGTTAATAACAGTCGTTTTGACGATCTTATGTACTTGAGTCAAAAATAAACTTCTTATAATTACACTTTGTTCATGTGGTAATATATCCATTATATCAATAATTATATTCATTATGTATATATCATATACATAATATATATCTAGTATATACATTCATTTATAATATTACATAAAATTTAGTGGTAAGAAATGAAATGCACCGTTCATGGAGACGGTAAGCCGTACGTACGCATGAACACTACTTTCATTTATATTTCGTATTTAATGGAATGAAATCATAATGATATAAATATATAATATAATTCCAGTATAATTTAGCATATAATACCATTTACTCTATCCTTTATACATCCCACATATGGTATTAACGATTCAAATCACTTTGAGGGGGCGGTAGTCCGCACTTCCTAAAATGAAAATATCGCGTTTACCCATAATGGAAACCATAAAGGTATTCCATAAATGAAAAACAAAAAATCCTAAGAAAAAAAAACATAATATATATCATATATAAAAATAGTGTCATCATAATGTCCACCATTAGAGGTGTTATATGAGTGTTGAACAATCATCGTTTCGTGATGCAAAAATTCCCCATCCACAGAATCAGTATATTCTTTAACCATTAGATGTAGGTGTGTGTAAGTGTAGCTAGAATCCTTATTATAAAAACATCCTAGTATATTTAGGATACTGGTGTTTTTACAAAAGAAATGAATAGAAAGTGTTTAGGGGGTTGGAGAAGAAAAATAAAACAAAACAACATTAGAGAAGACATTACCTTAAAATCGGGTAACTCTTTTTGATTTGAGCCAAAGGCTTCCTTGGGAAAAGTTCTGACCGAAGTGATGCTTCTAGGAGTAATATGGGGAAGTTGGGAGAGTATTTTGGCAGAGGTTGGCCGATCCAAATGGCTTGAAAGTGTGAATGAGGTGGTAGAGGTGGGGGCCTTTTATAAGAGGAGAGGAGGGTTACTCTTGGAATGTAATGAAATGTTACTTTATTATACAATGGTTTTTTGGATTCTAAAGGTCCCACACTTATACAAATCCTGTATAAGGTGATAAGGGTTCTAAATATTCTCATCCAATAGGCTTTGGACAAGTGTAATTCTTAGATTTTACATTATCCTTCCATTTTATTAAAATCGTTAATTAATGAGGTAATCACTACATCATCATGGTGTCATAAAAAATTTAATTTATTTAATGTCTAAAAATTATAAAAAAATGTCATTATGTAGGAAATATTTTTATATTTCTAATGAATATTTATAGTCAAACATATGACTTGTATAACCCCATTTAAAAATTGTTTTAGTAAAACAACTCTTGTTTGTGACATTTTTATTTTAACATTAAATAAAAAGTTTTTAATATCATTTTCCTACCAAAGTGGCTCCATGAGGTCCCCAAGTTGACCCATGGATTTTCTTGGTCGGCCATGACTCATCCAATAGGGGTAGTACAAGTGTAAGGTTCATTTCATATTTTTATAATACAATTTTTACCTTAAATTTCACTAATTACCTTTAATTGCGATTAATTAAACTTAAAAGTTACTATTCACCAAAAAATTATTTTAATCCCATTGAACCACATTTTACTTCATAATGACAACCATGTATATCGGATTTTTGAAAATAAAATCACAGAAGTGGTAATATTTCATTTAAATGAAAAATCAGTTATTTAACTACCACTTAGTGGTTTCACTATTCATAAAAAATCGATGTTTTTCAGAACAATGCCAAAATTTCACCCTAAGATATAATTGATATTCCGAATTAAAAAATGATTCCTATTTTAAAAAATTCCAAAAATATATGTTGCATTAATTAATTTTATAATTAATTCCCGCTGTCACAACAAATAGCGTGTTTTTTAGAAACAATATATATCAAAAGATTGACAATTGTTTATGTCCAATTTCAAAGTGAAATTAATTCTAATGACCACCATTGGATATAATGGTAAAAATATATTCTAATTATACTTTAAAACCACTAAATAGTATAATTTATCACTATAAATAATTGTTATTAAAAAAGTTGTTTTTAAGTATTTTCCACTATTCATAAAAATTTGGAAGTTCTCAGAAAATTACAAAAAATTCGACATAGGCTAATTTCGAAATTCCGAATCCAAAAATGAAGTCCATTTAGAAATATAAAATATATATAATTTCAAAAAGTGGGTATTACTATTCATAATGGCTATTTTGATTAGTCACGGTGTGTTAGAATCTCGAACTTGCTTACAATGCATGCTATTGCATTATTGAAAGAGAAGCGTATCGTGGAAGCTCGGGGTGTTACATAAATTTAATGGAAAATGAAACTATTATACTCTTGAGGAACAAAATTAAATAGGATTTGTAATAAAAACCTTATTTATATTCTCACAAAAATTTCTCAAGCGATAAATCATGCCAAGATTTCAAATGAGAAAAGGGGGTGAGAAAATTTTGTTGAGTACTTCATGAGGAAACAAACACCTCCTTTTAGTGGGTATGATGATCTACTAATTTCTGAGTCGTGTATTAGTACCATCAAAAAGATATTAAATGTTTTCTAGGTGTTTTACAATGAGAAAGTAATTTTGGATTCTTATTTTATGGAAGGAGGAGTAGATCAATTGTGGAGTCTTATCAAGAACAAGAGGAAAAATATGAGAATAAATCCATAAAATGGGACAAATTTAAGATATTATTTATCATTAATTACATTCCTCAAATTATTCAAATAAAAATAGAGATGTAATTCTTTGAGATAAAGTATAAGGATAATGAATCCATTGGTACATTTGAGGAAAATTTTATTAGATTTATGAGTTATTTTTATGTAATTATTATCATATATGAATATAAAATGGATAGTTTATTAAGTGGATTTAAACCATGTATCTAAATTAAATTATACATAAGGTACTACTTTAACTATGAATAAACTGTTCCATGTGCTATCAAGGTGGAAATAAAGATTATAGTTACCCATAATTCTCAAGGATATGATATGAAATGAAAGATGGAATTAAAAGTAAATTATAAAAACCATGGAGATAAGAAGATGAAACTTCCTTTATGCTCAAATTGTGGATGGAAACATGTAGGAAATTATATTAATGGGACTACTAAATTTATTATGTGTAGAAAGGATGGCCTGAAGAGACTAAATATTTGTGTGATGGAAAGAACAGATCTAACAATGCAAATAAATAGAAATCTACAGAGAATGCATCACTCATTATCCATTTTTTCAAATCTCATAAGTATGAGCATTATGATAACTGATTCTCAGATATGATGTTTAATAAAAATGATCATTGTAAACAACCTATTAAGCATAGATAAAAAGATAAATCTTATGTGATCACTATTTTTTGTGAAGGGTGTGATGATAAAATGGTGAAAGGTAAACTTATCACCCACTATAGAACTGAAAATGTATTATTTGATTCTTGATATACCCACACATTTATTCATGTGGAATTTTATTATGTCATTACAGTACCACCGTAATGATTATATAATGAAATATTAGTGAAAACTTTAATATTACAGTGATCCCATATGAAATATACAATTTTTCTCCAGTTGGATTTCGTGGGAATGTGATTACTAAAAACCTAGTTATCCTTCCTATAGGTGATTTAGATGTTTTTGGGGAATGGATTGGATTTATTTACATAATTAATACATAATTTACAAGGAAATAAAGTCACATTTGATATTTCAAAACAAAAAAATGATTATCTATTAGTGTGACATTAAATATGAACTTCTGAGTGAAATTACATCCATTTTATGGGTCTTGATTCCTATTACAATGTGGGTGTTTATCTTATATGGTCAGGGAGAAACCAAACATAGATTATATGAATATTGTTCATGAGTTTGTTTATGTCTCTATGAAAGTGTTAGTAACTCTTCCATTGAATCATGAAGTTGAGATTTTAGTTGAACTCATGCCCGGTTCTATTACTATTTCAATGAATCTATATTGAATGGAAATGATTGAGTTGCATAACTTGAAAAAGAAACTCAAGTTGAATCTTGAAAAGGGATTCATTTGTCCAAGTGTGTCACCTTATCATGAAAATATTTTTTTGTTAAGAAGAAATTTGGATCAATTCGACTCTGCATTTATTATCATGAACATAGGAATATCACTATAAAGAACTAGTATCCTATAACTTATATTATTGAATTTTATACTCAAATATGTTAAGATAAATACTTTTACAATATTTAACTTATTTCTAGATATCATCAATTGAGGGTCAAGAAGGATAAGAACATGAGCCTCAACCCAGTTGGTGAGGTATCTCTAAGTGCATCCAGAAGACCCAGGTTCAAAAATAGGAGGAGGCATAATTCTTGGTTACTGTTGCTGTACAGTAGCTATACTATAGCAGGAACCATGGAAGTACTATGTGGTTACTATAGTAGGTATTGTTTTAGTTGCTGTAGTAGGTACTATAGTAGTAGAAACTATGCACCTTGGACCACCGGTTTAGTCTTGGAGTCCTTAATGACTTTGGGCCACTTTAAGGCCTTCGAGCCACATCAAGGTCTTCGGGACACCTCAAGGCCTTCGGGCACCTCATGGACTTTGAGCCACCTCAAGGCCTTCAGGGTCACATGATATCCATATGATCAGATAGATTATGCAAGGAACCATCTCTAGAGTAGGATTGAAGAGTAGGGAACATTCACTAGAGTAGGGCTAACAAATTTAGAAGAATGAGAGGGTATGGCATTGACATCGATACCGGGCCTGTGTATCTCTGAACAAGACATATAGCCTAACACCCATGAAATGTTGGAGAGATGATCATGATGTAGATTCTAGGGAGTAGAGGTTTCATGTAGTCATAGTCTGTATGATTTCTTTAAGACCTACGAGTCCTATAATGTATCCATGAGTATGAGAAATGTAATCTCTAAGCCTATGGGCCCTATAATGGTTCCCCCTCATCCCTTTAAAGGGGGCTATCAAAAAAAATAAGGCCTTTGGTCCATTTAGGAAGGGTCAAGAAGGATAATATACCCAAGACAAAATTCTTAAAATTGTTTGAACACTATGAATATATAGTAATGCCTTTTGGTTTTACAAATGTCCCCACAAACTTCATGGATTTAATGAGTAAAATATTTAGTGGCCACATTTATCATTTTTGGTTAGTATTTATAGATGAAATTATTATATATTCAAATAGAAATAAAGATTATGATGTTCATTTTAGGATTATTATAAAGACCCCAAAGAAAGATAAACAATTTAAATTTTTTACAAAGTATAAATTTTGGATATAATTTTTTTTATTTTTGGTTCATATTACCTCAAGTGAGGGTATATAGATGAATCCATGAAAGAATAAGGATGTTGATCATTTCCCTAAACCAACTATGGTATCTGATTTTCATAGTTTTCTTCGGTTGTATAGTTTTATTAATGGTTTTTGCTGAAGTTTTCATAGTTACCCAATCCACTCATCAAGTTAAATTGAAAGGGATCAATGTTGAATTAGATAGATAATGTGAAGAATTTTTTAAGAAACTAAAGAGAAGGATATTTAGAAAACTTGTTCTTATATTACAATATAGTTGATAATGATTTGTAATATATTGTGATGCATCAAAGAAGTTATTGGGATGTTTCAACATTCAAAATGATTTGGTAATAGCTTATGCCTCATGAAAATTGAATAAAAATGAACAAAATTAATCAACACATTATTTATAGTTATCTGTGTTAAAAATTTCATTAAAGATATAGAGGCATTATATTTACTAAGAATGATTTAATACATATATTGATAAAAAAATTTAAAGTATATGTTCACCAAAAAAGAGTTTAATATCTAAAAATCAAGATTGTTATAGATGATTAATGATTATAACTACTCAATAAATTTCCACATTAGGAAAGAAAACAACGTGGATGATTATTTGAGTCTAAAGGTTCATGATAACTTATCTACGAAGAGGATAAAAAAATATCCAATATTCTTGTATTTTCAATGGATATCTATAGAAAAATAAATTTAATGGGAAAAATTATCTATATAAAATGTGTGTTCAACCATCTATCCATGTAATGATTAAAGAGGAAATAATGAAGATATATAACTCTAGAAGAAGGTGGAAAATATTCCTAAGTTTAACCTTGATTATGATTGAGTGATAAGGATTATGAACCATGTATGTGTCTTCTCCATACCATTTATGAAAAAAAAATTTAGGAGAAGTTAAATGTTATTAATTCACTAATCATCCTATAAATATGAATATATAGAGATATTTAAAAGAGTATTTCTGATGGGATGGTATGAAGAGAGATATTGCTGAGTTTGTATCTTGGTACCTGGTATGTTAACAAGTTAAGGTTGAGATATAACAATTCTATGTGGATATTCCAACCATTATCCATACTAGAGTGTAAATGAGAAGATATAACTATTAATTTGGTCATTGTACTTTCCAAAATGACTAAAGGGCACAATTTAAAATCGGATATAGTCAACCACCTAACAAAGTACACAAACATCATTTCAATTAAAAAATATTTATGTCTGGATCATCCTGCTATGATATATGTTAAAGTAGTAGTAAGGTAGTATGGAATACCAAATTTCATTATATCTTATCTATAATGAGGTTTACCTTGAAGTTCTAGAAAAATATTTAGCTCGGTCTAGATACAAAATTGATTTTTAGTATGGTGTATAATCCAGATCCAGATTGTCAGTCTAATATAACTATGGAAACTCTAATAGATCTATTAAGATCATGCACTATGGAATTCAAATGTGGTTATGATCAATACCCTCCATTGGTTTAATTATTGAACAATAATATCTTTCACTCCAACATTCAGATGAATCCTTATAATTCCCTATATGGTAAATAGTACCAAACTCTAATGTTTTAGAATCATGTTGAAGAAAGAAAGGTATTGGGACCCAACCTAACTAAATGGAAGATAATTTTATAGTAATTCAGAATCATACAAGGGAAGATTAGATGTAGAAAACGTTTTATGCTGGCAATTGTAATGTCCTGACCCAGGTTCCACTTAACGCCATTCCTAATCCTAGTGGTGACATGCCCTCAATCATGGCTCCCCATATGAAAGAGGCTTAGACTATAATCAAGGGTGTTAGGGTGGTATAATGGGGATACTAAACCCTCATACCAGAGTGTCAAAATGGCTATAAAAAATAATCAAAAACAATAAAATCATATATAGACATTCACTGTAAAATAGGACCAGTAACCTACCATATCAGAAGCCTGATATAACCGAATGGCACAAAAAAAACAATATGATAAAATTCATAAGTGTAAATAACCATCAATATGTAATAATATCGAAATCCGACCGGAAGATTCATATATAGTGATGTAATGGCATGATGATATACAAAAGGGTGAAGTAGGGGATGTGAATATACAACATGAAATAAAAAATAGAAAAATACCAAAAGACCATTCCAATAAAATCTTTGTCATATGATAGTTCCTTTTCTCCCATGCTCTATAATAAAATAAAAATAATCAAGAATTTGTAAAAGAGAACTTTCCTTTATCCATACCTACAGACAAGTAATCTACTCAGGTACCAAAGGAGTCTTAAGTAGGGTGTGAGATAAATTCCTAGTAGGCCATCACCAATGATGTATAGAAATATTCTCTCTTGTGTACATATCAATAATAGTGTGAAGGTATACTATTAATAAAAAATATATGAATAAATAAATATCGGCCGACACAAGTTCTTATGTGATACTTGGCTAGCTCTACCCGCTTCATCATAGGTTGGTGTACGCGTTTGATTAGTAAGAAGACTTATATATTTCTATAGTAATAATATATATCTATTATAGTTATACATTGTATTAACCTATACAAACAAAGTGTGTGAGGATGTAAGTAGGCATATACCTAGATACTAGGTGCTGGATGGACCTTGGGCATAACTCAAACATCAATAACTAGTCAAACAAGCTATAGAATCTAGAATAGGGAAAATTACTTGAATCTCATTGTGAATGTGAGACATCATGCTCAATACTGAAGATAAGTGGTGTGAGATGGCATTCCTAACACCTGAATCAAGGGAACATGGAACATCATGTCCATCGTCTAGATACAAGTATAATGGTGAGAGACATCATGCTCAACACCCAATATAAGAGAGGGTGACTCATCATGCTCAACAAGTCCCATAACCATCGTTCTATAGCTAATAGCATTGGTATAATAATAATAATAATAATAATAATAACTTGAGGGACCACCTCATAAGTATCATAGTTATTAATCTAAATATATATATATATATGGGTGTCACAGTTCACATAATACAAAATTAAAAGCATGAAACAATTTGGTTGGACATTCTTCCCATTATCATTCATCTTATTTAATCCATTTAATTCATTTATGAAAGTAAAAACATCTTGATATAATAATTTTAATTATATGATAAGATAATTACCTTCCATAAAAAACCAAGAACATAGAAGGTTCTTTGGTTGACTAAATTATTTTAGAAGAGTGGGAAAATCCATTTACAATCCAAGATAAAAACTTAGAAGGATCTTTGATCATTTAAAAATTTATATAAATGGGTGGAATTAATTTATCACACCCAATGGGGTGGAAATGAAAGAGTTTGGAATACTCTAAACACTTAATAACGGTCAATGGGAGTCTAATGACATATTACAATTTATTTATAAAAAAGAACTCATTTTAAGGTAATTCACATCAATAGTAAGTGTGATATATAACAAAAAAATATGAAATCAACTCAAATTTAGGTAAAAACACTATACTACCTACCATAAGTTCTTATATGACTCCTCTTCCAATATACACTTTAGATTTGAAGTAGATCAGTTGAAAAATGGAGATTTTTTTGATGCCTTGAAAATATAGTGAATGATATAACACTAAAACTGTGAAAGATATATGAAGAGAAAATCAGATAGAAAGTAAGATGATTTTAGTGCCTACTGATACATATCAAATGATTCTAATGGAACTTTATTTGGAGTTTGGATTGAGGAGTTATAAAAACACATAGGTTGAGGAGAAAAAGAAATCATGGATGAATGGAGGTGATTATCAACTAGAGAAGAATAAGGAATGAAAAGGGTTAATTTTAAAAATTTTACTAGTGGAAATAATAAAATCACCCTTTAGCATGTGGTCACATGCTTTGTCCATGCAGTTGGCCAAACTATACGCCATGTTACTACCCCAGGAGTACCCCACATGGTCTTGGTGCATAGTTTTCTTAACTGTGCATAAGCAGCTAGAAAAACACTATCAAAAATGACTTTTCAACTCACATGGGAATGATCAAAGGTCTCAATGGTTTTTATTATAAGAGAACTAAATAATGGAATCATGTTTCTCCCAGAAACCCCAAATGTTAAGGGCACATGCATAGATAATGTCCTCTAATACCTGAATTGTACGCTATATCTATCTATTGGATTAAGGGTGATAGTCCATTCTTAGAAGCACATGTGCACCCAATGCCATTTGTAACCCCATCCAGAATCAAGTCATGAAATCAAAAATAGAAATTTAGTCTGTAGACATGGACCTATAGCCACAATTTTTTAGGTTCATGGCTAAAACCAGTTTTTATCCCTGATTTAATTTAAAAAATGTGGCTAAAATGTTTCCTCATTTTTTTTACAAAACCCGTCTGGCTCCCCCAACCTCCCTTGATCAACCCTCCAACCACGTCGAGATCCTCCTCCATCATCCCCTAATCAACCCTCTTCCCTCAAACACTCATGAATACCCTCCTCTCATGGAAACCCTCCTCTTGATCCTCAACCCTCCTCTCCCAACAGCGCCCTCCTCATCTATCCTCCCCCATCAACCCTCCAGCCTCAACCTCTCACGGCGACCCTCCTCTCACGATGAACCTACTATCTATCTGTGACCCTCATCTCATGGGGCACCCTCCTCCTTCATCGTCCACTGATCTAGGACCTTCCTCTCACGGCATCACTCTCCTCCTCCATCCTCCCATGATCCTCAACCCTCATATATATTTTTCAGCTTCAAGTGATTAATATCATTGAGATCCAAGTTGATTCCCAATACTTTTATTCTCCATTCCTTCTTATTTTATCTTCTTAGGTATTATATTATATTTTTATTCCTTATCATTTGATGTGTTTAGGTTTTGAAATATACAAGAGTTTCTTTGTACATATTATTAGGATCTTCATGTTCTTGGAATTGTGACCATTCTTCATTCCGTTCTCTCATACTGTGATTTTTTGAAGCATCATTTGATGTATGGGATTCAAAACTTATCCATTATTATTATTCTAATCTTTGTAATTATTAATACTTTGTATTTATTAAGAGGATTATATGGATTAACATAATCAAAATAACTAATCAAACTAATGTAATTTAATATAAAATAGGTGAATCATATGATCCAAACATGAATTCATGTTATTGATATATGTTGAGTATTCTTGATTGAAATTTATAATATATAGAAATTATTGATTTTTGGGGAAGTATTTGATTCACCTACCATTTTTCATGAATCAAGTAAAGTTGGAAAAAACTTTTATGATGGAAATATTTAATGATTGTGTTATTTTTTATTCTTTGTATTCTGAATTAAATGAAAGTACGATAAAAGGGGAAATTGATTGATATTGTTTTTGTTGAATTTCGTTTATGTGGATTCAAGTCTCTGTTGAAAAAGGCTTACTTGTGTATGAGTATGTAGGAATATACATATATATGTTCCCAATTTATATAAATTCACTCATGGTAGCATGAATATATATATATATATATATATATATTGGGTCTAGGTGTTCTTATATAAAGATATGAAAACTTCATACATGTGTAAGTGTAAAGGGGTATATGAAAGTATAAACATATATCTAAGGAAACCCTTGTGAATATTTTACCATGAAAATATGTATATAGGCGCTAGGTGTCCTTATATATATGTGAAGTTTCATATACGTACAAGAAGAAAAAAAAAATATTCGAGTTGTCATTGTAAAAAAACACGCGCCTTGAGGTTGAGGTAGGGTCCCTCTCCCAGCTTCTTTAATTCAGGGATGTTTTAAATAGAATTTAGTTGCCTTCATAATTTTGGATGTTAATATTAAGTTTTAATTCTTTAATAAGTGCTAGTTAAGATAATTTTTTTGTTTGATAAACAAGTCTTGGTTTTTGTAATAAAACCCCCCCAACAAAGGTGTGCTATCTGTGAAAACTCACAGTGTTATACCTTTCTTGATATTATTGCATTTATGTTTTCTTTATACTTTATGTTGTTGTTAGTAATAAAGAACACATCATGTTGACCCTTTTTATATATCTATAGGGGGTTTCTATATTTTTATTAAAACAATTGTTTGAACCAAAACACCCATTAAGCATTGTTACACTTTTAAGATGGAATTGCCCAAGTAGGAAAGTGTTGTAATGACCAAGTCACAAATAAGTGAATAAATTGATTTGTATGGAATTAATTGTCATGGAATAAAGCCATTCCTTGAGTTTTTGAATTGATAGGACCTTGTTAGAATAAAATCAATAGTTTTTCATTCATTAAGTGACATTTCTCTGAATGTTTTTATATGATTTTCCTTGTATTAAGTGGTTGAAGTGGAATAAAATGTGGAGGGTGGAATGGGGGGTGCATGGGGTAGGTAGAGGGTGTGGGGTTGGCAGGGGGTGTGTTGGGGAATGGGGGATGGGGTGTGATGGGGTTGTGTAGGGTGGGGGGTGGGCAGGGGGTGCATGGGGTGGGCAGGGGGGTGTGTGGGGGGTGGCAGGGGTAGGGGGTGCGCCGATGAGGGGGTAGGGGGAGGGGGTGTTTATGATAAGTGTAAAAATACTATTCCCAAATTTTTGTCATACAAATGAAATTGTTTCGGTATAAAATTTTATACAAATAATCACTTTATGTGTTATAATTAGGTTTGGAAAGGTGCATTTCCAATCATGGTTCACACCAACTTATTGCCTACCGACCCACTACTTTAATATAATGATAGAATGTTTTTAGACTTTATGGTATTATTTAATAGTTTAGTGACATAAATATCTCTCTATAATTAGCATGATACTTAAATTTCATCATGGTTTTTATTTGATGCTCGTTTCCCTTTACATTAATATACTTTATTTATCTATTATAGATGAGTACATCTCTACAGTGTGAGGGTTGAATTTATGAATCCCACACAAGCATAGATGTAGAACACATATTCTATATATTTATATAATTCCATGATGTAATTACGTTGTTCTATTTTTCCTTTGTTTTTTTGATGAAGTAGTAGAAGACTTTTTATCTCAAGCCTTAACTTATAGAATTGAATCATATCTAGTAATGAAATTATTTGGTCTATTTACTCATGATTAATATATATAAATGGATCTGTCTCATATGTAATCTCTCTAACTACTCTATCAAATTATATAGATCCTAAAAACCAACTCCTTTTATCTAAGATATTGAATCAATTTACCTTCTCAAGATTTTTCACAATAATTCTAAGAATTCTATATGGTTTTAGTATGGTCAAACATATTCCATTAATTAACATAAATTCTCTAAACATTTCTTCTCAAAGAGATACTTTTTACCTCTACATTGTGAGGGTATTTATTGTGTGGTCTTACAAAAAAGGTTTAGGTCAACACCCCGATCATGCCCTTTTATATTTATTTCAAAAAATATCCTTATCTATAATTTTGTACATATATTCATTATCCATGGAAGGTATTTTTTTAAAAAACAAGATCCATGAAATTTGGTTTATTATCATATTTAATTCTCATAAAAATTTGAACATTGTTACTCTAATGTATGAACATGGAACACTGCTTCTCTTAACACAACATAACACTATTTATAGAAAAATTCATATTGAAATTCCCATAACCACACTAATTAAGTGGGTTTTTTGTAGATCCAAAACATCTAACACCCAACACACCCTATGCCACGATGCATGGGTCCTCCAACATCTCTCTTTAACACACCTTAAAAGAGTCTACCATGGTGAACAATGTAACACCCCGAGATTTTATGAAAAATATTCCTTTTAATTTCATTAATGTCTTGTATTGTACGCTAAACCAAAAATAGCTTGCACTACACGCATCCCTGACTTGGCTTGCATTACACGTAATCACGACCTTCCATGATAGCGTGTGTAGTAAGCAATATCGAGTTTCACTAAACAAGATATTATTAAAATATTATTAAAACTAGCCGTTATGAATAGTAATAACCACTTTTTGAATTTTTTTAAATTTTATTTTTCAAAATGGACTTCATTTTTGGATTCAAAATATCGAAATTAGCTTAGGGTGAAATTTTGGTACTTTTCGGAAAACTTTCATTTTCTGATGAATAGTGAAAATTACTAAATTTTAATTAAAAACAACCTTTTTAATCGAAATAATTAATAGTGATAAATTATTAATTTTTATGGGTTTAAAGTATATTTATAATATATTTTTACAATTTAATACAATGTTGGTCATTGGATGTAATTCTACATTTAAACAAGACATAAACAAGTGTCAATCTTTTGATAGTTATTATCTCTTAAGAACACACAATTAGTTTTGACGACGGGAATTAATTTTTAAATTAATTAATGCAACTGATATTTTTTGAATTTGGTAAAATAGACATCATTTTGAGTTCATAATATGAAATATATCTTAGGCCTAATTTTTGGTATTTTTCTGGAAACTTTCATTTTTTGATGAATAGTAAAACCACTAAGTGGTAGTTAAAAAAATGATTTTTTCATAAAACTTAATTTTACTATTTGTGTGGGTGGAATTTCAAAAATCTGAGAGACACGGTTGATGTCAGTAAGTAAAATGTGGTTCAATGATATGAAAATAATTTTTGGTGAATAGTAACTTTTTACTTTTTTTACCACGATTAAAAGTAAATAGGGTAATTAAGGGTAAAAAATGTTATTATTATTACCCTAAAACATGTCCTAATTCTATTGGATAAGTGTAATTTTACCAAAAACAAACTTAGAAATAAAATATGACCATTTAGGCCCACTTGGATCACATTAGGACATTTATTATTATTTAATTCAAAGAAGAGTTAAAAGAGTTAAAATCAATGTTTATTTACTAAAACATTTTTAATATAGGGTTATAAATAAGATAAATTCGATTGTAAATATTCATTAGAAAGATAATAATATTTCCTACATAATGATATTTTATTTATAATATTTAGAAATTAAATAATTTAATTTATTTATGACACAATGATGATGCAGTAATTACCATAATAGTGAAAAATTAGAATAATTGATATTATAAATACCCAAATAAATATAATTTGAGACTTTTTATTAATTAAAACAATTTTATATGTTAATATCACATGTTAGTATTGATTTAATTAACTTTTTTCTAACTAATAATTATGTTATGATTTTAACAAAAATCAATTACTAAATAGTGTCAAAATTGACATAAAATAGTTTTTAAAACAAATATTATATTATTAATTGTTATTTTATTCCTAAAAATCTAAGTTTCGGCCAAATGACTTAGATAAGGTTATATATATTAATATTAAAAAACATGGGGTTGTTTTGGCTTGATATAGTAAGTTTATTAACCATATAGTGTAAGAAAACAAAAAGACACGGTAAAAGTAAAATTATCTAACTTAAAGTTAAATATAAATGATAAGGTTACAATAGGAACCTAAACTTGTCTAAATTCTATTGGATGAAAGGATTTAGACCCATACCCACCTTAGCTTAAATATTAATCAATTTGGAGCTATTTAAAACCGAATTTGACTTTATAATAAAATAATAGTTTTAGTTATTCCAAAGGTACCCCTCTCCTCCCTTATAAAAGGGCACCTCCTCCCCCTCTTCCTCACACCACTTTGAGCCTTCAAGCTCGGCAAAAACCTTCCAATTGCTCTTCTACACTTCTCTAGAAACATCCTAGAGGTCCTGGTCTTCTTCAAAGACCAATTTTAGTGCCCTAAAAGGAGGTCTCAAAGAAGCACTTCAAAGAAGAGGTAATGTCCGTTACTGATTCTTTCAACTTTATTTCTTCTTCCACTTCTTCTTCTTTAGTAGTTTCATTATGAAGTAATAAAATAAGTATCAATAATATACTGATATGTTATTATAAGTATGAAACAACCCTTTTTCACAATCTATCCATCCTACGGAAAAATAAATCACCGCGCGTGCGTATGTACGGAATACCGTCTCCATGCCGTGGTGTAATCTATTTTCCACCACCACCTTACTTGGATGGGTATAATGGTGTAAATAATGAATATATATGACTATTATAAAGTCATATTGATTCTGAAATAGTATACATACACTCCAATACAATTCCACGATCATAGGAACGATATCATCACTCGTGCGTACGTACGGAATACCGTCTCCACGATGTGATGCTACTCGTTCTACATGATATTCATTGCATAATGATTATATAAATGAATTGAATGAATGAATATGATATATATTACACTAATACCATTCTGGAAATGAGGTATCTATAACCTAAAAAGAAGAATAAGAATTTATTCGACAAAACACGCATAAGAACAAAAAGTAATAAACACCCGAATAATACGTAGTAATGAAATATTACTAAAAAGAAGCTAAGAATATGACCATATATGAAATCATAACAATAAGTATGATTCTGGAATAAGTCAATAACATTATTTGAATCATTATATAGGAGGTTCAGACACTTACGAAGAAAATCGGACCTAAGGTAAGGGAAAATATCACAATCTCATTTTTATCCAAGATTGTTTATACTTTGGTATTTACTGGGGTGTATTTTATCATAAACATCCATGTTTAATCAATATGTAATATTTTTTCCATCCACCTAAAATTTCTTAAATCCAATTTTACCCTTCGGTGAGTTTTTAGTAAAAGATATAAAAAGAATCTTTTGTCATTTTTCGTACAAGGTACTTTTTGACTTTTCCGACAAAAGTACGGAAAGAATGTTTTTTTAACTTATACGGCATGAATGGATTTTTTAAAAATTATTTCCAAGAATCTTACTTTACAAGTTTTCATGTTTATTTTTAATCAACTTTTTTAGTTTAAAATTGTATGACATGTTAAGAAAGGAAAATGTTTTTTAAGTAGAAAGGATATTTTCTTCAAGAATGGAGTTAAAGTGTTTTATCAAAATTATTTTCCATCTATGATAATATAGAGTTCTGTTTCTATCCCTATTATTACATTGATTTGATTATGTTGTGATGGAATTATTTTTATGAATTCATTTATCTTATATGAGTTGTTTTATGATGTCACGATGTTTAAGATTCCCATTTTTATTACATGGATTATGCTATGATGTATGGTTTATGATATTGTGGCACACATAAGAATGGTATAATTATGAGATGGGTGGGACCTATATGTCCCTCCGATGAATTGGGTAAGGATTTTATATCTCATGAGATAGACATGGCTGGAACGGCAGGTTAAACCGATTCAGTGAAGCAGGACTGAAACGAGGAATGAACTCTATTCAGAAATGGACTTTGTCCACTAAGATAGTCTTGGAAACGAGTCTTGACGAATAAGAAATGATTATCTATGATTATGTGTGTATGCCACAAAGTTTCATGTTTTATGTTATGATTATTGGGATTACATTTCACTACTATGATTTATCCCATGTTATGAAATTATGATTTATTTTGCAGGTTATGATTTCCAAAAGTTATGTTCTTATGTATATGATGTGATTGATATTTATTTTGTTTACCCTTACTGAGAATTTGAGCTCACCCTTTTATGTTTTCTTTTTTGCAGGATATAAAGAAACATTTTAGGTAAAAAAAGGAAGATCTTTAAGGGAGATGTTGAAGATCTTTCACCACGATTAGAAGATTATATTCCAAGTTTCCAAAGACACTAAACTATTACGGTCCTTGTGTGTGTGTTTTTGTTATGTACTAAGTATTCCGCAAAAGTAATGTAATGTCCATGTACGTCAAGATTCGGGTCTCTAAAAACAACATTCCAATATTAGGCCTTCTTATTTCCCATTGGTACATTATAAATGTACTATGGGGTTCACCATAAAAGGATCTCCTCTAGGTGATCATTTTGTCATCTTTAGGCCATCCGAGAGATTAAGAAATATTCTATTCATTGTTATTCCTTCGACTATGGACTCCAAAATTATAATGATTCCACTATTTTATAAATAATTTAAATGAAACATTACACTCATGAGTTTTACCATGACAAGGTTAAAAAATACTATATATTTTCTATCCACTATAATCATGGTCCATATCCTCAATGGGGTAGTATTCATCTCTTTGTTGACACTATATTTCAGAGTCCCACACTAGAATTTAGTGAGGACATACACTATTTCATCACTCAATATGATACATATACCACCTTTGATATCCTGTGGTACTAACCTATACCAAAACCACTAGTTCTTTAATTCTAATTGATTCCACCTCTCTGTAGATTCTTATTTCCTCATCATAGAACCACTTGTACTAGCGTTTTTTTTTTCATTCACCACTTGATGCTAGTTGCAGTTGATAAGGATCCTAAGATATGACCATAGGAGTTATATTCTTCTTATCTACTATCCCTATATTTTTCTTGAGAAAATAATTTTATTAGTTTTTTTAGAATATATTTTACATACATAAATCATGAAATAAAATACGTGATTGCAACAATTGATATGAAAAGATTATTGAAAACTATTTTTTGACCTACAGTTCTATCAACATTGGTGTGTTTATTGAGAGATCAATGTGTTAAATAAATATAGGATATGACTAATTCTATTAGTGGATGTTGAAGAATATGGAAGTCATCAGTTCCAAAAGAGACACATCATCAGCCCCAAACAGCTCTCATCTAGTAGGAAAACAACATTCAAATACCATTTAAAATAGTTTATTAACAGTTATTAGACTCTCACATACCCCAACACAACATCACCCCATACTATTATATAAATATATAACCCATTACCTTGTTCACATCATCACCACTCTCTTGAAATTACAACTTTTACACAAGGGGAAAGACTAAAGATTTCAAATTAAACTACCACCTTTTCATAGATTATAAATTTCTTGATATAGTTACATATTCCACTTTAGAACATCATAAAACCAGACCTCCTGCATTGATTTTTTGATGATATTTCATCATTATGGTATTAATTTTCAAATTTCATTCCAAGATAGAGGAAAAAAGTACTCAATGAGAATCCAAATTTTAAGAAATGTTTTATTTGTCATGTCTATTTAAGCTTAATGTTGGAACAGTTGCTCTTAATCACTAATTTTAGAGGATATCTCATCTTCTTATAATTTAATTATTCATCAACTAGATTCTAAAACATAAACAAGTTCCCCAATAATCCCCCATTTGGATTTCATTTCAAATTTCCCCTCAACATATGAACACGTCCTATAACCAAACATTCATCTCTAGTAGTGTTTTTATGGGAAAAACTAAAGCAGAATAACAATTCAGTCAAATTTATTATTTGAAATAGGGAAAAGTATTAGAAACATTAAATAGTATGATATATATAATTACTATAGAAACCATAATATCCATGTTTACATTTTACATTTTACACATCAAGAATTGCATATTCATTCCAAAATTTGTCATCTTATAGTAATATGAATTGATTTTCTAGAATATTTCTCTTATTTTATTCTCAGAGTGAGTTATATCTTAAACTATTAGATATTTAAAATATTTATGCATCATGTTATTTTTCAAAATATAATTCCCAATGAGGGATATTCTATTTTTAATTTCCTAGATTTCTTGCTGGCTCTGTAGTTTTGAACAGTGGTTTCCCAATGCTAAAAAACTAGACTGGCCTATTCTGAATCACTTACCTTAACAACCTTATATTTAGAAATGACATTCAATTTATTTTATTTATTTTTAAAATAAACACTAAAATCAAACAAATTTATATATGTATTCTCAGAGTATCTACTACCACACCACAGAACCTCCAAACTAGTCATATTAGCCAATGAAATATGCAATTGGGATATAAATTTTACTAGAACCAATAAATAAAATATTTATACATATTTACATAGACATTTAAATGATTTTGTAATGTACTAAAATACTATAGTATAATAAAAATACCCTTATTCCATATAAAATAATTTGTAAATATGGTGAAACTCTATTCAGTGAATTTTCATTGATCCTTTATAAATTCCCTTCGGTCCCAATCCTTCTTGTTCTCAACACACAAACATTTAAAGAAACATACTGTATCCTTTTTAGATTCACATCCCTCCCCGCATCCTTTAACCACATTGAGATATTCATATGCGTATATATTTTCCAAAGGTTTTCTCTTCAACCAAATAGGTTTCATAAATTCAGTAGCTGGTCATTGGAATGGATGCTCCATAGGAGCCTGTTGCAGTGTAATAATTGAAATAAAATCATTTAGTGTCCCACAAAACATAGAAATAATCCAATATGTGCATGATTATAAGAAAAAATAGCAGTAACCTGCATTGATGTAGCTATATTCATGTACTATTGCTCCCCATTTTTCATCTCGGATAGCAGTGTTGAAGAAAAAGATAGATCTTGGTGACTAGTAAGTTCAGTAGGATTATGTGCTAGTTCAAACACGTTTTTCTACTCCTTTCACTGTATATGTATAGGATATATATTCACCATAGCACCCACAATTTATGTTTCCTTAGTAGTTTTATGTTCTTATTTTGTTTGATTAGTCATATCCTTTAATTATTCCACCACCACACCTCCAAATCTCTTAACTGAAATTAACTTGAAGTGAATCCAGGAAGGTCCATTCTTTTTAATTTCAATAAAGAAATAAAAAACCCAAGGAATTCCATGAATAATTAACTATTCCATCAATAACCTCATCATTTCATGTATTTTTCAGTTTATAAATTTTCCTATCTTCTTCTAATCATGTGTAACCACACACCAGACACCATTTTTGAATGGATTGTTTTTATGTTTATTTCATCTATTGTGTGAGTAGATAACTACTCCAAATATTGAGCCAATTATTCCACTATTAACTCTCCTCTGAAACTATATTGATGAGAGCCTGAATATACAACGTTATCCACAGGTTTGGCAATGTCTTGAGTTATCATTATTCAATCGAGATTCTCCCTCTCTATCAAAAACCTCTCAATGAAAGAATAATATTATAGGTATCCCAAAAATATATATTGAGAAACAATAGATATATTTATATGGAAAATTTACTATGTACTGTAATTATATAATATGACAGATCAATGGAGGATAATGTATAAGAAGAAGGAAGATAAAGACTCCACCAAGCGATGCCAGTCCAATAGGCTAGGGATGAACCCTCTGTGCGGGGGGGGGGGGGGGGGTCTGTACAGGGGGAGGGGGGGTCTGTCTAGGGGGTTTCTAAGAGAGAAGGGTGTCCATAAGGGGGGGGGGTGGTCTGACTAGGGGGGTGTTCAGTGGTGGTGTCCAAAAGGGGTGGTGCAAGGGGGTCCTACAGGGGTTGTGGGAGGGGTGCTGCATGGGGGTGTGAAGGGGGGTGGGGGTGCAAGGGATGAAGTTCAAGGGGAATGGGTGTGTAGGGGGTGTGCTGGAGGGGGGGGGGGTGCAAGGGAGGAAGTGAAATCGGAATGGGTGTGTAGGGATGGTGTTCCGCAAGGCTGGTGTAAGGGGTGTCAAGAAGGGGTGGTGCAAGGGGTGTCCAGCAGGGGTGTGTGTGCAAGGGGACATGGGGTACGGGGGGGGGGGGGGGGGGGTATCTCGGGGGGTGTCTGTCTAAGGGGTGGGGGTGGGGGTTATGTCCAAGGGTTGGGGGGGGGGCTGTTGTCCTCAGGGTTTTCTGTCTAGGGGGAGGGGGGTGTCTGTCGAGGGTGGGGGGTGTCTGTCTCGGGGGTTGGGTAGGGGTTTCTAGGGGGGGTACGTATCAGGGGGGTTTATATCTAAGGGGCTGGGGGGTGAAATGGGGTGTTCGGGGGGGGGGGGGGGGGTGGGTGAAAGTGGGAATGGGTGTGCAATGGGGTGGGGGGGGGGGTCTTGAAGGTGTGGTGCAAGTGGGGTCTAGTAGAAGGGAAAGGGGTGTGCAGTGGGGGTGTTTAGGTGTGCAAGGGGGTTCAAGGGGGTGTATTCAAGAGGACCAGGTGGTTCAAGGGGGAGTGTGTGTGTGGGGGGGGGGGGGTTCAATGGATGTATTGGGGGAGGGATGTCTTGGGGGGTGTCTGTCCAGGGGTGGTGGGGGGGGGGGGTTCTGTCTAGAGGGTATCCAGGTGGGTGGGGTGGGGTGGGGGTTTCTGTCTTGGGCGATGTCTATCTTATGGTGGGGGGGGGGGGGTATATCTAGGGGTGTCCAGGAGGGAGGGGTGTTGTCTAGGAGGGGGTGGGGGGTGAAGTGGTGGTGTGCAAGGGGTGTGCCGGTGTGCAAGGTTGTGTGTGGAAGGGGACATGGGGGTGTGAAGGGGGTGCAAGGGGTGTGTGTGTGTGTGGGAGGGGGTAGGGTCAAGGAGGGGATGTGAAGGGGGGTCAAGGGGAATGGGTGTGCAAGGGGGAGAAAGGGGCCCAAACCGGTTCAATGATTCAGGTTTTGGAAATGTGTAGACCTATAGCCACGATCCAAAAACATGGGTGTATATGATGAGTTATTTTAGCCTATTCCATGGTTTATAGTGTTTCTACAGGATTATAAGCAAGGTAATACTATCCATAGTTGAGTATACCATGGCTATAACCTATATCCATTGTTTTAAGGCCTATAGCCACAGTTTAAAACCTTGGATATACCCTTATTTTGTAGTAGTGAATGAGTCTCTCTCTTAAAAATAACATATCATGGACATCCATGAAGTCGTACAACCTCCCTAACATATATCCTCTATATATTATCAACCAATAATGTCTCTCTCACACAAGTAATAAGTGTTCGACCTTTGTCAAATTATTTACGACTATAAAAACTATATTATTTCCATGGGGTGATATAGGCAAACCAATAACAAAATCCATAGAAATATCATCCCATTTCCACCCAGAAATAGAAAATGGATGTAAAAGTCCTACAAGACACAAATGTTCTGGATTCACCTGCTGACAGGTGGGACACTGAGTGATAAAACCCATAATCTCACATTTTTTATATGGCCACCAATAATGGTGATGTAAATCTCAATACATATTGGTGAAAATGTGATGTAATAACCAAAATGAGGCATGAAATTCTAACGTAATCTCTTCTCTAATGGTTCGTGGGACCCAAAAACACCAATGATGGGTCAAAGTCTCATCTTTATCCATGGTCTTACGAGAAGATTAATTTTCATCTGATATACTTTACCATAGGACTAAGCCCTTATGATCTGAAATCATACTCATTATTACCTTGTTTTTAATGGTATAGGTCACTTATAAATTTGAGAGGATATTCTAATTGTGATCCTACTAAACTTCAACATGTATCTTTGAAAACAAGGCCATGATCTTCCATTCACCACTAGCCTCCTAAACCACCTATTTCTGAGTCTTCCAGCTCAGAGCATCAGCTACAATATTACCTTTCCTAATAATATAAGAAAGATTGACATTAAAGGATCCTAAGTAGTCAAACAATCTATAATGGCTTATATTTGTATCATTTTATGTAAAGATATGCTTGAGGCTTTTGTGATCAGTGAATATCCCAAAAACTATCCAAGTAAATACTGTCTTCAAAATCATAGGGCATGAACTAAAAAAGCATGCTCAATATTGTGAATCAGGAAATTCAACTCATGATACCTCAACTGATGAGGTCCATATGCTACGACTCCCTCATCCAGTATCAAAAATTCTCCCATGCCAATACCTGACACATCAAAGTAAATAGTAAGATCATTCCCGACTATAAAATAATTAGTATTGGTGATGAGGTCAATCTACCCTCCAACTCCTAAAGGGATTATTCACAATATTATGAAGATATGAATATTACTCCATTTTAGTTAAGCTCGTAAGAGGTTCTTTTTTGTGAAAGAAATCTTGGATGAAGAATTTGTAATATCTGGATAGCCTAAATAAATCCTATATTCCAAATAAGTTCTTAAATTTCTCCCACGAAACTATAGCTCTCACATTATATGGGTCTACTAATACTACTAAAACCGAGATGATGCGACCCAAGAAGTGGAATTTGTCGATCCATAAGTGGAATTTATTGATATTAGCATAATGATGATCTTATCTTAGTATATTCAACATCATATCAATATAGTTTGCATAGTCATGTCGAGAATGATAACACACTAGTCTTTCATCCACATAGGATACCAATAAATATTGCAAGTACGGGTGTAAAATAAGATTCATTAGAGCCACAAAAAATTGGTGCATTCATGATATGAAATAACATAACTAGGTACTAATAAAGACCTTACCTGCTCTTAAATTCTATGTGAGGCATGTCTAAAGATTTGATATGCAATTGATGGTATCCCAACCTCAAATAAATCTTTGAAAACACTTTCTCTTCTTAGATTTGATCTAATAGGTGATCTATTCAAGGATGTGGATAACAGTTCTTTACCATGAGTGGGGTTAACTATCAGTAATCCACTCAAATCTAGAGGGTACCACATTCCTTCATGGAAAAAAATATTGTCAAACTACAAGGATAAATAATGGGGCATATAAATCATTTAGCTTCCAGATCCTTCAATTTCTTTTTGTGCTCAATAATATCCATAGGTTCCATCATGTAACGACAAATATTTACTTGTTCTACTATCAACACTATCTAAATAGTGAATTATACCTATCTCATTGGAGGTAGTCTAGAAAAGTTGTTAGGGAAGAAATCCCATAAAAAGTCCACTATAGGAGGGAAAACACCAAGTCATAACCCATGGTCATATAGAAAAATATTGGAAATATATTATATCACCTTACCTATCCTTTGATGATATGGTCTTGATTGAGTCATAGGGATATACCATTCCCCCTTATTCACATGCCTACCGTCCTCTAATGATGTAAATATCACCCTCTTATGATAGAAATAAATATTAGATTGATAGGTTACTAAATATTTGGCCTGGATGATTACATCAAACCCTATCATGTTGAGGATGTAAATATTCAAACATGAAAATATATCTCTCTATCTCAATGGTACAATCTGTAAAATAGTGAATGCTCTCTGATCGGATAGCCAACGAGGTATCATGCATCATCACACCATAGAAGATCAATCTAATAGACTATATTCTCTATGTTTTCCTTTGATATAAAAGAGTGATAAGTTCCTTTTTTAAATAATGTAGACACTAAGGTTGAGGCTAATTGAATAGTTCCTAGAAAATTAGAAGGTTTAGTGCTCTGCTCCTCTGACATAAGCTGAACTATATGTAACTGGATTATACCGTGACCCCGAGTCAAAGCCTAAATACCCTAATCAAGCCTTCTCTGTTGGTGCTAAGAATCTTGAGTCTAACTACATCTACCTCTACCACCACCTTAGCCTAAGTGGCCAGTAGTATTCCAGATGAATTTTTAGAATGATACTATAGGCCCTGAAATAGAACATAGAGTTGGAATAAATACACTCTCACTACGAACTGATGTAAAAGTCTTGAAGAAGCACTGAATACACCCCATCCTTCCTCAACCTCTAAATTTACGATATCCCATAAAAACTAGAAACTTTTATTTCACAACTTCTAAAACTGGTGAAATATAATGAAATTTTTAGCATGAGGAGTATGGTTGGTGAAATCCCCATGAGAATCATTGAAACATCCCTTTCATTCCCCAGAAGAACCGTCAGCTGGTCTAGGTGACAGACCTCCCTAGTTTTCACCATTAGATTCCCTCTGGTTCCTCTTAGTAATGTGTGTCTAGATAACTATATCCAAAATAGTATTCACCATGAAAACATTGATCGATGATTATATGGCGTATACCAGCCCATACTCGAATTGCCTCATGGTCATAAGATCATCCCCTAATAAAGTTGGTGGGAACCACTACAACTCAGTAAATTGATCATAATACTCCATGAAAGGCATTTCTCCTTACTATAGGTTCACAAACTCTCTATCCTGATCATCCATCAGAGTATGCGAAAATATGTAATCATGAAAGATCACATGGAAATCAACCTAGACCATATCACAATTTTGGTCTTCCTAGGAAATTACATCCCACCATCATTTGGAAGAATCATGTAGCATATAAGAAGAAAGCTTTACCCTCCACTATGGAGGAATATCTAGATTCTCAAAGATATAAATCACGGACTCTATCCATGACCAGGAAGTATGTGGTTCACCATCCCTCAAAGAGGTGGGAGGATACTGCTTCTAGAATTCCGGAGTCAACTCTTCTGTAGTCTTGGATTATGAAAAACACCATGAATATAATGTAATATATGAATAATTACTTCATGGAACATGAAATCAATTCCCATATCATGAACTAGATGTGTTTCTATATGTGTCACTACAGGAGGAATAACTAGAGGCTCAGGGAATACCACCTTTAGTGCCTATTCATCACTGCCTTATAGGTGTACGACTTGAGCCTGTCATGGTGTGGTTGTTCTAAAAGACCAAATTCACACCTCAGATGAGAAACCAACATCTTAAAGATCACATAAATATAACTAAGATAGGTACATATGCTTCCAATAGACAAGATCACACCTATCTTCCTTCTCTAAAATTTATGTCTAGGTGGTATGAAAAACCATAACAATATATAAAAACATAATATTCGCTCCCATATACCCACTAGTAGGGCCAGGTTTGGGTTTCAGTGTCATATCACATGATGGGGGTTCCATTATACAGTGTTTCAATTGCAAGGTATAGAGAAAAGAACCTATTACTTTACAATTCGAATCCCATTTAACTGTAACCTTTTTAATTCAAAAGTTTAGTTTCATTTAAGTTTATAATATTATATATAGAATACATATATCTCAGTCTAGAACCAATAGTTTCAAAACCCATAACATGGTATAATTAATTAATTAGGGTTTTATCACCAATATATATGGGAAAACTATTTATATTAATGTAGGTACTTTAATTAATCGAATTATATTTTCACTAAAAGAAATTTTAGTACATTTATATATATATGAATCATGAAACAACTATGTAAAACTAGAAAATGAACACAGAAGGTAGATGTGGAATGGGAAAATTCATTGAATTTTGGTCCTATTGTTCCTATAATTATGAATGAGATAACACACGCTCATTTCATTGGGCCTTGTTAAAATAATTCTCATATAAATACCAACAATAATAATGACCTCACAAGGCATGCACATCACCTAATACGTAGTCATATCAACTTTAACATGCATAATTCAATAACTATAGTATCCCATCCCATGTAATTTGGGGTTTCCCTTTATATGGGTAAGTTGCGGCTAGGAACATGATCATTACCCAATTCCATTTCCTTTATTTCTACTGTCTAATACCCCAACAATAAGACAAAAGGAAACTAAACAACCTTTTATTCCACTTTGAAACATCCTAGCCGAGATTCCAATTAACATGTACCCCGAGCATATGGGTAACATGACCTCAAGCGTGCCTCCCTGTATGCTAGAATCAACCGACTAATAGATAGGTTGTAAGGGTGGTACAATGAGTATACTATACCCTCATATTAGAGTGGCACAAAATATATAACAAATACGAATACAACAAAAGAAGCATATATGAAGAAACACTATAACACATGACCGATAACCCACCGTAGTGTAACCATAATATAATAGAATGGTATCGTGGAAACAATATAAATATATGAAGAAGCGTAAATAACCAATAAATTGTAATAATATCAAAATCCAACAGGCCGAGTCATATAAAATGATTTCATATAATGTTGATATACAAAAATGGAAAATTGGGGACAAGAAAATACAACATGCTATTCAAAAATACAAAAGGAAAAAAATAATTCATCACTAGAATCTCAAGAATATGGTTAGTCTTGAGCTCCCATGATCCATACATTAAGAAAAATAATCAATCATCTATAAAAGGGTGCTTACCCTTATCCATACCTACAAACATGTAATATACTAGTGTACCAATGGCACCCTAAGGAGGGTGTGATATAAAATTACATCAGGCCACCAACAATGGTTTTTAGAAATATTCCATTCCATATATAAATAAAAAATAGTGTTCAAGTATACTAATAATAAAAAAGTTGAACAAATAAATATAAGCTGGATCAAATTCCTATGAGACACATGGATGGTTCTACTTGCTTCGTCATGGGCTAGTGTAAGAGGATAATCAGTAAACATACTTATATATATATATAGTAATAATATACATATAGTATATTTATATACTATATCCACCTATATGAACTATGTACATGTGGATATAGTTAGGAAAATACCTAGATACAAGGTGCTGGCTAGAATTGGGGCATAAATCAAGCATTTATAACTAATCAAAAGAGTTATCGGCTTTAGAAGAGGGTACATGCCATGAATATCATGGTGAATGTGAGATGTCATAGTCAACACTCGATATAGGTTGGGTGAGAAATCATTCACAACACCAAAATTAAGTGAATGTATAATTCCATTCCCATCATCTAGATAAAATTATAATGGTGAGAGACAACATACTCAACACCCGATATAAGGGAGAGTGAAAAAATATGATCAAAAAGTCCTTTAACCATTATTATATATCCAATACCATTGGTATAATAATAATAATAATAATAATAAAAACTTTAGGTATCACCTCATAAAAATTGTATTCATAAAACAAAACATATATAAATCGGTGTCACAGTTCACATAATCCACATTTAAAAGAATGCATGAATAAGCAAGACCTTTCCACCCATTATCATTCAACTAATTTAATAATTTTAATTCATTTAACAAGGAAAAAAATATTTATTCCAATCCATTCAATTTTTTGGAATGGAAACTCCATTTCATGAGAAACCAAGCACTTAGGAGATTACTTGGTCTAATAAACTATTTTATAAGTGTAGAGACTGATGCATGAGGTACATGTAAATTACATTTATTTTGAGGAATACTTAATACATGACATAAAAATACACCCAAAGATAGTATTAGTTTAGTTACTTGAAAACATGGAACATAATATTCTAACATTGTGAAAGATTTTTAACATCTCCCATAAAGATCATCCCATTTTTTTTCCTACCTAAAAACATTCTTTATATCCTAGGGAAAATAAAACATAAAAAGGGTGATCTCAAATGCTTAGTAAGGGTAAACATTGATAAAATAAAAAAACCATATACATATGAATGTAATAACATGAACATAACGTTTAAACATAAAAATCCTGAGCAATGACATAAATCATGGCAGTACGTAAGGAATAGATAATAAAAGAGCATTAATCATGATAGAATATAATATTCATATAACATGTAATTTTGGGAAAATAATAATAACATAATATTATTTCCATACTAGCCAAGGCATTGTAGCCAAGACCATCATAGTGGACGAAGTCCATTACAGAACCGTATTTACAAGTCGTTCTGACCCTTTATTACTGAACCAGATTTACTTGCCATTCTAGCCATGTCTATATAATGAGATATAAATATTTATGCAATGAATTTTAGGGAGATATAGGTCCCACCCATCTCATAATTAAATCCTTATTACATGTTCCACCGAAACATAAATCATTAATCATAGCATAAAACATGAAAATAAATGGGATTCTTAAAAATCATTTCTTTATAACATAATCCATATAAGATAAATGAACATCATAAAAATAATCCTACCATAAAATTAATAAAATAAAATTAATAATAGGTAGTGAAACATAACCCTATGTCATCATAGATGGAAAATAATTTTGATGAAATACTTGAACTTAATTAATGAGGAAAATATCCGTTCTTTTTTATAAACGTTCTTTTTCTCAAAATTAAATGAAAATTTAAATGAAATGAATTTAGCTAAAATTAAACATTAAATAGTGTAGAGGAAGATTCATGTAAATAAGGAATTAACAATACATAAAAATACATTCATTCCATATAAGTTAAAAAACATTCTCCTCGTACGCTTACGAGAAAATTCAAAAAGACCATCGTATGGTAAACAAAAGAAAGATTAATTCCATACCATGATATAATAGTAAAAAATGAGTAAAAATGAATTTAAAAATACATATAATAATATTAAACATTTTATCAAAACATTTTTATAAAAAATGGACATGGATGATAAATATATCCCCAAAAAATACTTACGTATAAATAATCTTAGATAAAAATGAGATTGAAAATTTATCCCTTACCTTCGATCCAATATCTTCTGTATGTGTATGAAACTTCTGTATAGTGGGTTTAGACATATTATTAACTTGTAACATAACCATAATAATATTTATGATATCATATAGTTTTCACTTACGACTTTATATTACTCGTTCATTTGTCGATTCCATGTTAAACCTACATTTTCGGTAATAATCGTTTCATTTATCATATGTGTTTGGACATGTTATTATTAATATGATTACATAGATCATTATTTACATACTTCCATAATGTAAAAAATGATTTATATATCATATATATTCAGTATATAAATATATATAATAGAGCGATAAATGGAATGGAATACACCATTCATGGAGACGGTAGGCTGTACGTACGCATGAATGCTATTTTCATTTCCCTATTAAAATTGAATGGAAGTAAGTAAATGATATATATATATAAATCTAGTAGAATTATTGTGTCATATATTTGATGACTATTTTATATATATACTTTATAATAATTCTTGAATGGTTAACATGGAGAACGAATCTCTTCATGTCATGGAGACGGTAAGCCCTACGTACACACGAGCGATGATATCGTTCCCATAGTTGTTGAACAGTATTGAAGTGGATGGTGTATAATATATAAAAAGTATTATCATGTTATAATAATCATATATAGTTATTATTTACACCATTATACCCATACATGCAATGTGGTTGTGAAAAACAAATCACACAACGATGTGGAGATGGTAATCCGTACAAATGCATGCGTGGGGATTTTGTTTTTCTTAGGATGAATAGAAGGTGAAATCGGTTTTTTTAAATATTTATAATAACATATCATTATATGGGTGATACTAATGTTATTAATTTTTAATGAAACAAATAAATAATAGGAAGTAAAAGAAGAAACAAATTTAAAAGAATCGGTAGAAGATATTACCTCTTCCTCGACGTGCCTCCTTTAAATTTCATCATAGGGCACTTGAGTTGGTATTTTGAGAATACTAGAACCTCTATAATGTTAATAGGGAAGTTTATAAGAGAAATGGGAAGGGTTTTACCGACCTTGAAGGCTCATGATGTAGTGAAGAGGAGATGGTGGAGGTTATCTTTTATAAGATAGTAGAGGGTCACTTTAGAAATGTTAAAAAAATATTAATTTAATATAATTTCAATTTGGATTTAGAATTGTCCAAAAATTATTTATTTATAATATAAGATGATTTTAGTTCTAATAGACATCATACAATAATTTTTTGACATGTTATGAATATTGTTTGATCCTTATCCTTTTGGTTTTACCCTTATTTTACCCCTTTTAATCTTACTGTTATATCATGTTATTTACACATTGTGGGTTAATGTAATTAACATATAATGTCAAAAGACACAAAAAAGTTATTTATGACATATTAGGAATTATATTAACCATTTTAATGGATATTAGATTTTTAGGAATCTAATATAATTTAGTAAACCATTTTATGTTTTAAGTAATGAATTGTGTCAATTTTTTAAACTATTCATACATGGGTTTTTTAAAAATTCCTAAAAAACTTATTTTCTCAAAAATATGGCATTAAATAAAATATAATATGTCAATATCATTCATAAAATTCGCGTATTACATCAAAATAACCAAATTACATTTTTTAGATATTTATAAATTCATTTATTTGAATCTTTCATTAATGAGGTAATAACTACATCATAATTGTTTCATAAATAAATATATTTATCTAATGTATAAATATTATAAATAAAATACCATGATGTAGTAACTATTTTTATCTTTACAATTAATATTTATATACAAATATATCTATTATATATCCCCATATTAAAATTGGTTTAATAAAAGATATATGTTTGGTTTATAATTATCTTTTCTTAAAATTAATTTTATAAAGTGTCATTTTCACATAAAAGTGAATCAATGGGGTCTAAAAATTGACCCAAGGATACCCATGGTTGGAAGTATCTCATATAATAGGATTAGGTCATTTTCAGGGTAGTTTAATATTATTATAATATTTTTTTTACACTTATTTACAATATTTACCTTTTAACCAAGGTAAATAAAATAATTAATGAAGTTACTATTCATAATGTTCAAAAATAAAAAGGTACCTATTTACACAATTTAAACCTTATGATTCCAAATATGGAATCAATTTTTCCAAATTTAAAACATAGAAGTTGTAGTAATTAATTTAAAATTAATCCCATTGTTGAAAAAATATGTTTTGTTTAATACACTGCCAAAGATTGAAATGTTTTTACATATGAATTCAATGTAAAATTAATGAAAATGTATTAAACTATATTAAAATATAAAAAAATATATTTTTTATACTTTAAAACCATTAAATAATATATTTTAACCATATAAATTATTTTGATGAAATTTTTTTTCTATTAAAATTTAGCGTATTTTCACTATTCATCAAAATATGAATGTTTTCAGAAAAATATAAACAAATTTATGAAAGTTAATTTTTATGTCCCACTTCCAAATAAGATGTTTATCTTGTAAAATATAACATATAAAAGTGTTAAAAACTAGATTTAAAATTTGTGTGCCATCAAAAGGTGGTAAAACTGCATTTTGTTTTTGGAAAATACATCTTTTATCCTAAAAATTGATTTCATTCTCATATCATGTGTAAGATTAATGATAATGTAATATAAAATTAAAAATGTGGTTAATAATATTCATAATAGATATTTTATATAATATTTTAACAATATATTATTGTTTAGTGAAACTCGGTATTGCATACCATGCAAGTTATTTAAGAAGGTCGCTCTTGCATGTAACATAATCCATGGTAGTGTTGTGTGTAGGGAAGGCTTCCTTTGGTGTTTTGTATAACATAATCCAACATTAGTTCATTTATACATTGAACAAAATCTATACTCAGTGTTGTGTTAGATTAATTCTATCAAAAGAACATGAAATTGTGTGCCACACAAGCCAAGAGCGGTGTTGCATATACGATAAACCAATACTGTGTTTCATATAACACAAGATAATATTGGTGTAGCGTACAACAAAAAAAATCAATGAAATTAAAAATAATATATCTCATAAAATCTCAGGGTTTTACATTCTACCACCTTAAATTGAATTAATCACATGAAATTTGTCGGGATTATAAATGATTTTCAACTTGAATGTTTCTTTAATAGAAACCCATATCGTTAAAATGGATAATAAGACTAAATTTTAAAAAGGAAATATAGAAATGTAACGGTTATCCAATGTAACCTATCACTCGATTTCCAATATGGATAACATAGGTGGGAAGTGAAAACAAGGATATGGAAGAGAAATCTAATTATCAAGTTCTGATGGATAGTGATAGAGAATAAGGTTTAGAGAAAGTTAACTACCAGAAATCCACAAATAAATGATGATTTAAGGGAACATTTGATTTATTAGATATGAGGGTACTAGGATAATTTTTTTAGTTTTCAAGATCATTTCCTAATGTTGAAGAACTTTTGCATAAAGAGAAAAACTTACTTGATTTTAGTGTAATATCACTTTTGTTTGTTCCCTGAACAATTTCCAATTCATCTCTTATTTAAAGAAATGAAGTTGAATATGTCATTCTTGTAGTGTTAGCAGATAATATGATAAAATAACAGGTCATTACATCTGTCTCAACAAAAGGTTAGAACAGATTATTAAATACACATAGTTCTACATATATTGAGATAATACATTAATCTAAAAAACATAAACCAAAATATAAATTATACTATCTATAAATGAATAACATTACAATCCTTCGACAAATATGAAATTATAAAACTTTAGAAGGAGGTGAACTAAATTGACGAAACATTTGTCTCCCATATCTCATTTCACAGTTCTTCAATGTTACATTCCTAACATGAGAAAACCTTAATCATTAATTCTCTTGAAACATGAATTACAATAGATCCTTAGTGAAAACATGAATGCACTCAAAAGTTAACTCTTTCCACATACCAAAATGCCAAATATTATATATACTCAATCCATGATATCACTTTGTCCTTATATCAATCACGAGTTCATTAATACTATCAATCATCTCATTATCTCCTTATCCCTTCATTATGTGCATATCATGCACTTTCTAAAAATATCTGAATAACCTTTCATGGTTACCAGTACCATTCAACATATACATTAAAATACTTAATGAAAAAATAGTGTAACAATCCTGATATGTTTCATTATTCTATAGTACCATTAAATTACTAATACAACATTACTATTGATAAACATGAAATCATTCCACTACCTTCTTAAACCATTGATCGAGCTTCATCATTTTATTCCTCAAGACTTATTTCATCTCATATATCAATTGTATTCACTTCATCATCATCAACATAAATACTACCCATACGACCATGTGGATTCTCTTAATGAGATTTTCCCTTATGAAATATATTTTCATAATTCCTTTACATTCTACATTAAAAACATTTAACCGTTTTTGATGTCTTAGTAATACCATTATCCTTGTCCATTGTGTTAACAGAACCTTTTCCATTGCAATTACTTGTTTTGTGTCCTTCTTTTTCACACCCAAATCATCTTCTAATTCCTCTGAAATAATATCCTTGATGTCTCTTCCACCATTATTTACATGAGGAAAATTGAACTTTTGTTCCTCTATGATCACCATGAAACACTATCTTTCTTTTATTAGATGCTTCAGTAAACTCACCAATGTTGATATTATTGATCAAATTATGATATTTCTGATTAGACATAATAATGATGTTTCTCCTTCTAACTCCCATTTAATTTGGTTTCCCATGAATAATATCATTCCATTGTCCATCATATTCTCTATTAACATGAATCATCCTCTTTCGAGCTATTTTCTAAAACCAAAAAATAATAGTGTGGGAGGTAAAAATCATGCTAGGAAAAAACATAGTCAAGGGGGAGTAACTTAAATCTCTAACATCTTATGTTTAATTCTAGGGTATTCAATATTTTTTACATAATTTTCGGACTATAGCCTATGCTTATACTTAGCCTTAGGGACATCCCTAGACATATCTTAGATATATCTCTAGGGATCTCAAAAAAGTTAATGAATCCTAGTTTCCAAAGGTTGACTAATCCTTGGCTCCAATACCAAATATAGATACCCAATCTTGAAATACATGGACATTAAATTTATTTTGTAGAATACTTAATACATGGCAAAAACAGATGCCCAAATACCGTATTAGTTTAGCGTATTTTGAAACTTGGAACTTAATCTTCTAACATTGTGAAATATATTTAACATATCCCATAAATATCTTCCCATGTTTTTTTCCTACCTAAAACCTTTCATTATATCTTGGGGAAAATAAAAAATAAAAAGGGTGAGCTCAAATTCTCTGTAAGGGTAAACATGGAAAAAATAAAACAAACCATATACATTTGAATGTAATAACCTAAACATAAAGTTCAGACATAAAAATATTGAGTAATTACATAAATCTCGGAAGTACCTATAGCATAGATCATAAAAGAACATTAACCATGATAGAATAGAATTGGAATAAAACATGTAATTGTTGAAAAATAATAATCATATAATATGATTTACATAGTAGCTAAGACATTACTGCCAATACCATCATAGTTGAAAAAGTCCTTTTCTGAACTGGGATTACATGCTGTTCCGGTCCTGTATTACTAAACTAGATTTACGTTCCATTACCGACATGTCTATATCATTAGATATAAATATTTACCCAATAAATTAGATGAATATATAGGTCCCACCCATCTAATAATGAAATCATTCTTTCATGTTCCACAAAAACATAAATCATTCCGCATAACATAACCCATGAAGTAAAATGGGATTCTTAAACATCATTTCACCATAACATAATCCATATAAAATAAATTAACTTCCTAAAAATAATCCCATCATAAATAAATAAAATAAAAGTAATAATAGGGATTGAAAGAAAACCCTCTGTCATCTTAGATGGAAAATAATTTTTATGAAACACTTGAACTAAATTCCTGACGAAAATATCCTTTCTTATTTAAAAATATTTTCTTTACTCAAAATTACGTGCAATTATGAATGATAAAAATTTAGTTTAAAATAAAATTTAAATAGTGTAGAGTAAGAATGATGGAAATATGGCTTTAAAGAGATGTAAAAATATGTTCATTCTATATAAGTTAAAAACATTATCCTCATATGTTTACCGGAAAAGTTAAAAAGTACCTCGTATGGTAAACAAAAGAAAGATTCCTTCCATACCATGTAGTAAAAGTAAAAAGGGGTAAAAATGACTTTAAGAATACACAGAATAATAGTAAAAATTTTATGAAAACATTTTTATAAAACATGGACATGGATGATAAATATATCCCCATAAAATACTTAAATATAAACAATCTTAGATAAAAATGAGATTGGAAAATTTTCCATTACCTTATTTTGGATTTAATCTATATGTGTCTAAAAATCCTATATAGTAGGATTAAAAATTTTATTAACTTGTAACAGAACCATAATAATATTTATGATATATTATATGATTCACTTATGGCTTTATATTACGTGTTTATTTTTAAATTTCATGCAAAATCAACGTTTTGGGTAACAATCATTTCATTTATCGTACGTGTTTAGACTTGTTATTCTTCATATGATTAGATAGATCATGATTTAATTACTTAAATAATGTAAAAAATGATTTAGATATCATATATATTCAGTATATAAATATATAATAGATCTATAAATGGAATGGAATACACAATTCATGGAGATGGTAGGTCGTACGTACGCATGAATGTTGTTTCCATTTCCTTATTAAATTGAATGGAAGTAAGTAAATTACATATATATATATATACATAAATAAATACAGTATAATTATTATGTCATTTATTTCTATATAATTTATTA
The DNA here is from genome assembly GCA_963277665.1 of Viscum album. Classification (NCBI taxonomy): domain Eukaryota; kingdom Viridiplantae; phylum Streptophyta; class Magnoliopsida; order Santalales; family Viscaceae; genus Viscum; species Viscum album. The sequence goes on from OY728126.1 coordinate 1,107,868,314, forward strand.
TATATACTTTATAATCATTCTTGAATGGTTAATATGGATAATAAATCTCATCACATCATGGAGACGGTAAGTCGTATGTATGCACGAGCGACGACATCGTTCCGATAGTTGTAGAATGGTATTGAAGTGGATAGTGTATAATATATAAAAATTAGTATCATGTTATAAAAAAAGTATATAGTTTTAATTTCCACCATTATACCCTTCCATGTAAGGTGGTGGTGGAAAATAGAATACACCACAATGTGGAGACGGTAATCCGTACGTACGTATGCGCCGTGATTTCATTTTTTGTAGGATGAATAATAGGTAAACTAGGGTTTTTCATATTTATAATGACATATAATTATATCAGTGATACTACTATTATTAATTTATAATTAAAAAACTAAATAAGAGGAATTAAAAGAATAAACAAATTTGAAAGAATTGGTAGAAGAGATTACCTCTTCTTCGACCTAACTCCATTGAATTTACTCTTAGGGAAATAGAGTCAGTATTTTGAGAATAAAATCACCTCTAGAATGTAAAAAGGGAAGTCTAGAAGGGAAATGGTTAGGGGTTGGACAATATTGAAGGCTCAAAATGGATTGAATAGGAGAGGGAAGAGGTGCCCTTTTATAAGAGATGATAGGGAAACTTTAGGAAAGTTCAAAAATATTAATTTATATTAAATTAAATATAGATTTAAAATGTCCCAAAACTTATTTAATGATAATATAATTTGATTTTGGTTTGAATAACCATCATAAAATAATCCTTTTACATGTTTGGAATATTTTTAATCCTTGTTCTTTTGGTTTTACACTTATTTTATCCTTTTTAATCTTACCATGATATCATGTTATTTACACAATATGGGTTAATTTAATTACAAAATAATATCAAACTATTGAAAATAATGTTATTTATGAAATATTTGGACTTATATTTACCATTTTAATGATTCTTAGATTTTTAGGAATTTAATACCATTTAATAAACTATTTTATGTTTAAGTTATGAATTGTGTCAATTATGGACACTATTCATACTCAACTTTTACAAAAATTCATAACCACATGATTCCTTTTGAAATATAGAATTAAATAAAATATAATAGGTCAATATCATCCAAAAAATTATTGTATTACATCAAAATAACCAAATTACATTTCTTTTAATATTTATAAATTCATTTACTTGAATATTTCATTAATGAGGTAATCACTACATCTTAATTGTGTCATAAATAAATATATTTATATAATTTCTAAAAATTATAAATAAAATACCATGATTTAGGAAATAATTTTATATTTCCAATGAATATTTTTTACATATATATATTTTATATAACCCTATATTAAATAGATTTAGTAAAAGATATATGTTTCGGTTATAATTATCTTTACATTAAATCAATTCTTATAAAGTGTCATTTTCACATACAAGTGAATCTATGGGGTCACCAAATATACCCAAGGATGCCCATGGTCAGAAATATATCATCCAATATGATTAGGGAATTTGTTAGGGTAGTTTAATATTATTATAATATTATTTGTTACCCTTATTTACCAGATTTACCCTTTAACCATGGTAAACAAAATAATTACTGAAGTTACTATTCATATTGTCCAAAAATAAAAAAAGTACCTATTTATAAAATATAAAACTTATGATTCCAAATATGGAATCAATTTTTCCAAATTCAAAACACATATTTTGTAGTAATTAATTTAAAATTAACCCCGTTGTTGAAAAAACAGCTTTTTTTAGAAACAATACAGAAGATTGAAATGTTTTTACTTATGAATTCAATGTAAAATTAATTACAATGACTTCAATTGTCTTAATATATAAAAATATATTCAATTTAAAATTTAAAACCATTCAATAATTTATTTTAACCATATAAATTATTTTGATGAAAAAAGTTGTTTTCAATTAAAAGTTTGCATTTTTTCACTATTCATCAAAATATGAAAGTTATTAGAAAAATATAAAAAATATACATGAAGTAAAATTTTATATCTTGCTTAAAATAAGAAGTTTATATTGTCAAATGGAACTTATAAAAGTTTCAAAACTAGATTTAAAATGGGTCCACAATCAGAAGATGGTAAAACTGCATTTTTTTTGAAATATAATTTTTTATCAGAAAAAATGATTTAGTTCTCACATAATGTGTAAGATGAATGATAATGTTATATAAAATTCAAAACGTGGTTAATACTATTCATAATTTCTAGTTTATATAATATTTTAATAATACATTGTTGTTTATTGAAACGTGGAATTGCGTACCACGCAAGCTATCAAGGAAGGTCACTCTTGTGTGTAAGGAAAGCCTTGTTAGTGCTGCATGTAGTGAAAGATTTATTCAGTGTTTAATATATCATAATCCAAATTTATTTCATTTATACTCTGAAAAAAATCTATACTCAGTGTTTTATGAAATTAATTCTATCAAAATAACTTGAAATTGTGTGAAACACTAGCCAAGTGTAGTGTTGCGTATATTGAAAACTAAAACAGTGTTGCATATGCGCAAGATAATCTTGGTGTAGTATACAACAGAAGACATAAATGAAATTAAAAAGAATATATCTCATTAAATCTCATGGTGTTATAATACGAGTGGGAAAATATATTTACAAGCTAAGAGGAACTCTTAAAAGGTGATCTAGTCATTTAAGCATTTAAAAAAAATTGGGAAATTAATTTATCCCACCCAAAGGGATATAATTGTATGAGTTTCACTTCCTCTAATCACATATCAAGGGTCAATGAGGGAATAATAACATTCTACTATTTATTTAGAAAAGAAATAATCATTTTAAGGAAACACGTGACGATGGTCGGTGTGAAGCAGAATAATGGATTTAAGAAAATAACTCAACATTGAGTAAAAAAACTAGGCCACCTACATTAAGGTCGCAGATGCCTCCTCATGAAATATCATATTCATATTTGAAGTTGATAAAACTAAAAAGGAATAATGGTACAATTACCTAAAAATAGGATGACCAGGATCACACCAAAATAGTGCAATATATTTGAAGATAAACTGACATTAAAAGAAACAAGATTTGAGTGCTTACCAATGCAGACCCAACACTTCCACTAGAACTTGTTTTGGAGTCCAAATTGAGGATTTATAAAAAACACCTAGGTCGAGGAGAAAAATATCTCACTAAAGGAAGAGCTCATTCATTGGAGAAGAAGAACGAAAGAAAGAGGATTAATTTGAAAAAAAAGTATGGAAAAATCTTAAAATAACCCTTCGGTATGAGGTTATACAATTTGGCCACATTGTTATACAAACCGTGTGACAACCGTGTGCCACACCATTGACCAAGGAGAAACCCACATGGGAAAAGCACATAGTTTTCGTAACCATGCACAAGCTGTGCATAGTACAATATCACGAATTTCTATTAGACTTGTATGGGAACATTCCTAGACTTATACGGTTTGAAAAAAATAGTGTGACTCCCTTATCCCCTCTAAAACACCTCCCATGGTTGGGGGAAACTATGCGGGATGGGTGGAATAGTTTCTCCTAATTATGCAACATAGTATGTTTCTCTAAAACCCAGGTTTTCGGGATCCCTACAATCCCCAGACATGCTCATGACCTCCATGACTCTATTAGGTAACATTATAAGATACACAGTAAGAAATTTAGAAAAAAAATCCTGACATAACATTGATAAAATCTAATTTTTTACAACAATACTGGGAAATATATAGAGTCTGATGTTTGTGAAATTGTGTTCCTACAAATATCTCCCTGTAAGAGGGTGATGATATTTTGAAATAAGTGAAATCTGAGCCCTAGGAATATCAATCTCTTCAAAATTCATGACCTTTTCAGGTTGGTAGCTTACCGATTGGCACTTCCACTGAATATCTCTCAAGTTCATGATGTATTCCTGATATCTCTCATAAGGAATTACATACATGATTCTTAAAATGTGTTGAACTTATAGGTCACATCCCTAGAGAAATATATCTCTTATGAGGAATATTTTTTGGAAGTTCTGGATCATTAATGGATTTTTCTACGAAACAAGATGAATCACTTCATAAATAGTTTTTTTAAAAATCACCAATTTACAGAAGATATATGAGAACCCAAGGATATAATGAAATAGATATATATTATTTTTTTGTATCATAGTGATGAATCTTGAGTATAAAATTAATTTTATGTTTGGTATAATGTAATTCCATGATATTTTATGAAATTTATTTTTGAATAAATTTATTTCATTTATTGCTTATGTTATACATAGTAGCAAGTCTAAAAAACATCGATATACTGTTAGAATAATATTATTATATGTTATCACATTGCCATTGGAATGGATGGTATGAATATAACTAACTGAATTATGAAAATTTATTTCTTACACATTTATAAATTTAATTCATTAGTTATCAATTAATTAAAATGAAAATAAAAATCATTTTAAAGTAAAGTAGATGTTTTTCTAAAAAAACTATCTATAGGTGAACAATGTATTTTTATTATAATAATATAAATTTATCAAAATTAGTGAATAATTTCAATTGAGTTTATATTTAATATATTTAATCTAATGTTCTAAATATTAATCTAATAATTTTTTGGACATGGGATAAAAAATAATTCGGCTTTTATGCTTAACAAATATTTTTTTGAAAAGATGTTTTTTCTCATTTAGCACACTGAAATTGAAATTAATTTCTTTCACATATAGGTATTGAATTTTATAAATGTAATTCTATACTAATAACCATTAGTTTCAATTTGGTAAATTGGTCCATTTTGGTTTTCTAAACTATGAATATTTATTATGGTAAAATTTATCACCTCGGTAAAGGGTAGATCTGGTTAATCTAGATTGATACTGTTTGATAAGGCCCTAATTTTTCATCTTATTTTTTATAGGATAAATTTATTTCCACCTTTATCACCTTAGTCTTGATGTTTATTTTTTAATGAAATATTTTCAAATAAAATATCATTTATAATATTTAAAAAATAAAAAGTTACCAAGAGTCACTCTTTTAGTTTCAAATATCTTTTATATATTGGAAAAAGAAAAAACTATTTATGAATGAATATTTATATTAATATTTAGTTTAATGAAATCATTTTCATGATATATTTTTTTTCGAATTTCTATATATTAAATAATGACCTTGGATGTTATTGAAACACTATTATAGTATTTATATAATTAATAATAAAAATAGAATAAATGATTTAAAAAAATTAAGAGTAATATAATTTGAGTGATAAATTTCATTATAAGGATTTTTTAGATTAATATTGAATATTATAATTATGTTAAACGATTATATTTGAATTAATACTTTGTATTTAAGTATTTTAAGTAAAATTAAATGAATAGTGTTTAAATTAATATTAATGATATTTAAAAAAAAAATATTATTAAACTATTTAAAAATATTTAAACTATTAAAATTTGGAAAAGGGAATAGTATATTGTCTAAGATATAATTCTCTATGCATTTATTATCCATTAGTCATTATTTTTATTGATAATGACATTATTATAATATAATATTTTAAGAAATTCAAACTGTGTCCCCTCCATCCCTTATAAAAGGGGACACCATTATTCTATAATTCACATAAATTTGAGCCACAAATATTAAACATACCCTAAAAAATTATCTTTTTAACAAAGTTATATTTTTTTCATGATCTACCCAAAATTTGTACCATATGTTTCCTTACGAAATTATCTAAAGTTGGTCACCTAAAAGAGTGGTAATTATCTTACCCAACCTGTTTGAATTTATTTCTTCTAATACTTTCTCTAAATATGGGGTCTTTATCAAAAAATAATATGTATAGTGTTCTAAATGTTATTCAAGGTTATTATATTTATGAAACTATCATTATCCACCCTATTTCCATCAAATGGGATGTGAATGTATCACTCGTGCGTACATTTTAATTACCATCTCCACATTGCGGTACAATTCATTTTACATTACCATAATTCATGTATGGTTATTATAATGGGTTTAAAGTTTATATATGATAATTATGATATAATTATTCTTATGGAAGGATAATTTCATTTCTAACTTCATACATTCCGAAACCGAGGGAAAACCAAAATGTCACTTGTGTGTACGTGTGGACTACCACCTCCACATAGCGATGTGATTTTTTTTCATTTAAATTTTAAATTGATGGTAGGGTTGATGTATATGATTAACATATATGATTTGTATGATATAATAATTATTATATTAAGGTCAATTATTATTTACCATTCTTTTGTTCCATGAGTCGAAAAGTTAAAACAATGTCCGTGCGTATGTACGGACTGTCATCTCCATAAATAGTGTGATTCATTTTCTATATCTATAATTATAGAGGAATATAAATACAATTATATATTTAATATGTGTACTATAATAATAATTTATCAGATTTTCTATAAAATTATAATAAATTTATATTTATTATATTAGAGGTCATAATTTTGTCGAAGGAAGTGGAACTCATGGTAAGATATTTTCATATCACTTTTTCTTTTGTGATATATATTCCATATTCACCAAATATTTATTTATGTGGTGTATATAATATCCCTTAATGTTTTTATGATTCTTCTATTAAAAATTATGGGGTTTAACATATCAATTTATGTTTCACTCTTTCATGAGGTTTTGATTTGAATGATACCAAAGTGGTAAGGTTTTATTTCACAATCTCTTCCTTATTCATGATTATTTATGATTAAGTTTCTGAAGATTAAATATAGAGATCTAAATCTCCTAAAACTTTTTAATTTTCATTTACTATATATATTTCCTGAAAATATATGTTTTACTTTTATTTTACTCACCTTAACAACTCTGGATACTAAAAGTATGTTTTTAAGGAAAATCTACTTTATTTCTCTCTATGGTCGAAAAACATATTTTTTTATATCTTTTATGGTGACCCAGGATTATCATAAATATATATTAAATAATGTTTATTTAATATTAATTAAATTACACAAATATATTCCTAAGGACAATAATAGTTTAGTGTATTTAGAAACTTGGAAACATAAAGAACTGGTCAAAAGGTAAACTACATCATCTCCCACTATGATCTTCATTAATAGAACCACTCTTAGAAATTTCAAATATAATATATTTCTTAATAAAATGGGGAAAGGAAACCTATGGAATGGTGAAATCATATACTAATTAAGTGTAAACAAATGAGATATGTAAGAATAAAATGAACACAAGGGTATGAGAATATGAGAATACCATTTGAAAACCATACACTAGATATTAAATATCATAATCTTGATTTATAGAATGAATATATTTAGTTAATAATACATGAATAATATAATAATAAAATAACATGATCCATGGTATCATAACATTTACATAAGACATATATTTATGGAATACACATAAACATATAAAATAATTTTCTATAGTAGTAAAGGCTCACTACCAATGCTATTATAGAGGAATGGGTTTAATCCCTAAACCACAATTCTAGTGAGGGTTCAGTACATAGACCACAATCGTATAAAAGGTCCCTTACATAACCTTGTTCACTACCTATTCATGTGTTTTCTATATCATGAGATGTAAATATTTACTCAATTCAAATGGAGGGAGATATAAGCCCCGTCCATATCATAATGAAAACCATATTTATGTCTACAAAAAGATCAAAAAACACTAATCATATCATAAATCATGAAATTAAATTGTTTTCATAAATGTTTAATAATGTCACAACCTATAAAAAAGATATATGCTTCATAATCATTTCATCATTTCATCATTTCATCATAGCATATCCCTTGAAAAAAATGTTCGTTTCATATGCATTTCATCCTGATATAACATGTGGAGGAGAAATAAATTTCATAAACATCATTCCATCATAAACATAAACCATTTACATAAATAATAATAATGTGATTCTTGGATCATATCCCCAATAAGGAATATTTAATATCCATAGATGTCATCTTTGATGGAAAATGATTTTTAATGATCACTTAAAACATTTCCTGAGGAAAATATCCTTTCCACTTTGAAAAACATGTTTTAAAACATAACACATTTTAAAAATATTTTTCTGTTAAAATAAACATGAAAAATTATAAAATAATATTAAAATAATATAATGGTCATGGTGATAGGATGATTACTTTATGATGTACATTTTAAAATGAAGATTCAATTAATTTTTTTAGTAAAATCTAAACATGAATTGCTTGTAAAATTACATGAAGATTCATTTAATTTTTTTTTAAAAAAAATGAGATCATGGGTAAAAATTAATTATAAAAATTATAGTTAATTCATAATTTTTTTATAAAACATGGTTTTGTATGAAAATATATTTTTTATTAAGGAGAGAAATAATTTGTCATTTTAATAAAGCAATTTTCTCAATTATTTGAAGTAAAATAGAGTGTTAAATGGTATTATTACGTGAAAATATAATGAATAAATATAGTAGAATATAATTCATGAGTTTATTTAGAGTTGGATAATAAATTTGATCATTAGAGACACTTTAATGAAAAATCATGTCAAATAATGACATTTTTGTTTAAAATAATTACAACTTTGGTAACTTTGAAACATAATCCTCGTGAAAGAATATTATTAATATAAACATAAAATATAATGAGAATAAATAAATTCATTAAATTAAATTTAAAACTGGCTATATATAAACCTCTTAAAATAATATAGGTGCATAATATACCGTATGTCTCAAAGAAGGAAAATTGAGAAAACATTTCCTTACCTTATGTCTTGAATTCTATTATACTTGCTTTAACATCATGTATAATATATAATATTAGTATAAATATTTTAAATAATAATATTTATATATATATCATAAACATATATTATTTTATTATGATCTTTTGTTGCCCATTATTAACAATTCCCTGTTAAAGATACGTTTCAGGTAATAACCGCTTTGTTTTTCATATATGTTTGGATATTTTCTTTTTGGTAATAATACTTTGATCATGATTTAATCATCTAAATAATTTTAAACATGATATTAATATTATGTATATTAATTATATATTATTCTATATTAATCTATAAAATTTAGATATCAAAAATGAAATATTTCATTTTTTGAGACAGTATATCTTACACATACATGAACGTTGTCTCCATTTTATTATCGGATTGAAAAAAAGAAAAGTAAATGATATATTATAATTAAAAATTAATTTTTAAGTCATATATATCATATATATTCATTAAATTCCATAATTATTAACTTCCATGTAAATCATGAACAAATCACATTGATTAACTGGGCGGTATTCCACCATACGCACAAGATGCGTTATCATATAAAAAAATATAGTTTATGAAATTATATATGATATAATAATTTCATAAGTATACAAATATTATGAATATAATTTATAAAAAATTAATCCATCAATATTTTCATTCACTATAGTTTTTAAAGAAAAAAATAATGACATCAGTTTGCGAGGCTGTAGTCTGTCGTACACATGAATGATGATTTGGTAACCCATTTTATGAAGGTAGAAATGATTTTAGGTCATGAAATTAACATAAAAAATTTATATATATGGTAGATATTATGTTTTTATATCATTATGGAATAATAATTATTCGAGGACGTGGAGGAAGACATAAAATAAAAATTCTCAATGATGATCTTTACCTCTTCTTCGACTATCCTCCTATGGTTTTAACCAAAACCCTTACTAGGCTGTCCTTATACTCAATAAAAGTCTTCAAGTATGAAGGAATAGATTTTTTAATGTATTATTTAGGCCTTTTTTGAACCTAAATTGTTCGAAGGGGTTAATATGTAATGATAGAGGGTGGCCTTTTATAAGTGAGGTGAGTGGCACACTTATAATGTTTTGAAATGAAAAAGGTGTACCCACATTTTTATATTGAAAAAAGTATGGAAAATAGACCATTCTATAGAATAAAAGAGATGAGTTCCAAATATTTATTGAAAATTTTCATTGGACATTTTTGTGTAATTTTTCAATGTTATCATTTTTTGTTTAACCTCATTGTAAACCCATTTTAACTATAACCACGGGATATAATTTTCGCTATTTTTAATATTCATTTTGGTCAAAAAATATGTTGAAACTATTGTATAAAATAAATTATTCTTACTTCAAATATGGAATCCTGTTTTTCAAATTAGATTCGTAGATGTGGAAAAAGTTAATTTACAATTATTACCATAGGCGCGATGAAAAAACTATTTTTTAAAGATAAAATATTCCAAACATTTACAACGTTTTTATATGAAAATTAAATATTAAAATAATAATGAAATAAATTGAATTAATGGAAGTATTATTGAGCTAATTTTACTTAAAAACCAATTTGAAAACTAATTTAACTTTATAAATAAATTATGAGATTAAATAGTTGACAATTAAATTTCAGTATTTTTTACTTTTCATTCAAAAAACAACTTTTCTAAAAAATAAAAAAATTTACCCTAAGATATTTTTGATATTATCGAATTAAAAATTAAGTTTATTTGATCAAATTCATTTTATAATAGTGTAAATTTTTTTTTATTAATTTTCACAAATAAAAATAAAAAACATTTTTTAAGAAAATAGTATTTTGGAAACATATAGAGACTTTACTAAAAAATAAGTAGTTTTTTATCAATATGTTTCTTTTAAATAAAACCATTATAATGGATATTTAGAAATTATTTATTACAATTTATATCATTATTCTTAACATCTAGGTTATAAAATTCATGTTTTAATAACTATATAAACAATATATCATGGTTTTATTAAAACTCTTTGTTGTGTGTAACCGAAGATGACCCAGTGTTTCATGTAGATAAAGATGAAATTGATGTTTTATGTAATGTAAGTTATAAAGTAAATTTATTTTTTTTTGAAAAAAATTCAAAAAAACCTAATGTGTTAAATTGTACCACCCTTAAAATGATTTTTCCATTGTAATACATCACTTCAAAAAAAAGGGATATTTATGCCTCATAATATCCTTAATTTCACACATATAATTTTAAAACTGTTTTTTTCACCATAAAACTTTGGTCTAGTGAGTGGTGTTTTTTTATATAACTTCCTCTGTATGATCTAGAATCTCCACTAGTTGTTCCTCAAAAGAATGATCTTTTTCTAGTTGTATGACCTCTGAGTTTAGTACATGTGAAGGTCCAGGTATGTACTTACTTTGGAGAGATATATGTAAAACATCATAAACATGAGATAGGTTTGTTGGAATCACCAACTAATATGCTACCATCCTGACATGATCAATAATTTCAAAGGGACCGATATACCTAGTTATTAGTATCACTTTCTTCGCAAATCTCATAACCGTTTCCATGGAAATATTATTAGAAACACCTTAAAACCATCTTCATATTCTAAATCATGTTAATGATTATCATTATAAATTTTCTACAAACTCTATTCTACATTGGATTACTACTGAATATCTCAAACCTTCTCTACAATTTTGTTAGCTATCTCAGGTCCCAATATCTTTATTTATCTGACTCAATTTCAATATGTTTGAGCTCTACAGTTCTTTCCATAAAGGCATTCATAAAGGGCAATCTGAATAATTGAGTGAAATATATTGTTTTTAGAAAACTCAACTAGAGGAAGCTGTTGATCCCAATAACCTTTGAAGTAAAAAGAACAACATCCCATCATATCCTATAGGGTTTGAATTGTTCTTTCAAACTGAACCTATATTTGGGGATGATACATAGTGATGAAACTCAACTATGTATCAAGAGATTTCTAAACACTTAACCAAAACATTGTGGGGGTACTCCCTGAAACCTTAACGATTTCTTATTGTATATCCTAGAAGGATGATCCAGAGAGAAGACTTCTCTAATAGAGATGAAGTGTGATGAGATAATAAGTTAATAGAATACAATACATACAACATTAATAATTTAGAAATTTTGGGGAGTCGAAAGAAAAAATCTAAGAGATGTTTTCCCATTTCTATTCTAGTATGGGTAATTGATGTAACATCCCATTATTATTTTTTTATTTCAGCCTTAACTTGCTGACATACCATGTTCCTAGATTAAAACTCTACGATATATCTCTTAATTCCATGCCACCATAAACACTCTTTCAAATCTCTATATATATGTTTTATTTCCTTATTAATAGAGAATTAAGTACTATGATAATACTAAGATAACTACTTATTCAAATATTATATTGATGGAACACATATTGAGTTCCTAAATCTTATCATTCCATCATGATCTAGGTTAAAATCAAGAACATTTTCATCATTATTATGCACCTCTAAATATTCCTTCTTCACCTATTTAATTTTAACATAGATATATAGTTGAAAATTTAATTGAAAAATAAATGATTTTCACATTTATTTAGGATTTAGAGATCCATCCTTCACAAATCCATAAATGTTATATGTTTTTAGCCCTCAGTAGGGATTAACTATCATGATCCATTCCACCCAAAGAAGCAACCACCTTGTTTTCTTTCCTAGGTTCTTACGTTATTGAGCAATAATACTCTTTAATCAACATTAACCATATTATTTGAGGCATATTAAACTCTTTATGCATGAATATATACTTATGAATTTTATGATTAGTAAATACATCACACTTTTATCCATAAATACAGTGCCTCCATATCTGTTATAAAACATTTAATGCAACTAACACAAAATTAGGTGTTGGGTAGTTTTTATCATGATTCTTTAATTTTTAAGAGAAATAAGCTATAAACACATAATTATAGATAATAACATATCCCAATCCCTTCTTGGATGCATCACTATAGATTATATACCATTTTTCACTATGGGGTAATTTAGGAACAGGTGTATTGACTAATCATCTCTTTAGTCCCTTGATGTTTTCCTCACATTCATCAATCTATAAGAACTTGGTTCCCATAAAATATGAATTTGTGAGTGGATTAGATTTTTGTGAAAAGTTCTTCGTAAACCATTGCTAATATCTAGCTATGATAAGAAAATAAAGGATCGTAGTCACCATGGTTGGTATGGGAAAACATTAAATAGCCTTCATCTTTGATGAATTAATTGATATAGCCCGTCTTGAGATTATATGACCCAAAAATGAAACATTTTTGTATAAAAAATTCACATTTTGTAAATTTTACATATATTTTCTCCTTCCGTAATGTCTTTTGTAAAATTTTCAGGTGGTGTTCATGCACATCCTTTCTCTTTTAATAGATAATAATATCATTGATATTGACTACCAAAAACAGATCAAGGTAATCTCTAAAGACTCTCTTCATTAAATCCATAATGAAAATGGGGAATTTGTAAGATCAAATAGTATCACTATATATTCATAGTGCCCATACATTTTACAGGATGTTGTCTTGGGTATATCATTCTTTTTAACCCTCAATTGATGAAATCCAGAATGATGTTCAATATTGGAAAAGTGTTGATATCCCTGTAGTTGATCATACAATCCATCAATATGGGGAAAATGATACTTATTTGTAATTGTGATCATTTTCAGATACCAATAATCTATACAGAGTAGCATTGATCCATATTTATTTAAAAAAAGAAAACATGGACCCAAAGGTGAAACTATTGGCTGAATTTAACCCTTATCATGGTTTTCGTAGAATTTCTTCTTCAATCTCTATAATTCAAACAAGTCATTCTATATGCAGTCATTGGAATTGGTTTGGTACAAGGTATGAGTTCTATTTAGAACTCAACTTCAAATATTGGTAGAAGGATATTAATATCTTTTGAAAATACATCAACATATTCCCACATAATAGGAATATCATTGATGTCAAGTTTCTCTCCAACCATTTGAGATATTCAACCCTTCTGAATTGTAATTAAGTCCTGAAAATTAATGTGATCTATATAAAAAGTTCATATTTATAATCATATTAATAGATTATCATATGTTAGTTTAGAATATCAAACGTGACATCCCCTCCTTGATAATTGATATGGGCTTTATGTGAATAAATCCAATAATTACCCAAGATAACATCAAATTAAACAATGGGAAGAATGACAATATTTACAAGAAGCACATTATCATAAAATTTGACCATTGAAGAATCATATACTTAATATGTGACCATTTTACTATTAGTGGTTTTTACTAATAATTATACATCTAATAGTTTGTTTGGAATATATATATAGTAATAAAATTTATCATATATGAATGAATGTGTAGATCAACATCCTAATAAGTCATTAGTAGTTCTAGAGTTTATTTTATTGGTAACTTCCCCCATATAGTTATATCTTACCTTATAAGAAACATTGATTGAAGTATATTTCCTTTTGTCTCTTAGCTTAATTGGTTACTGACATTGATCATCATCATTAACCATTATATTTGGACATCGGTTAGCATAGTTCTCATACTCATTTCATTTGAAACACTAGAGTTTGAGTGGTGTATTTTGTGAAATGCTATCTCTATTCTCATCATTATATAACTCCTTACCATCACTTTTACAATTAATTTCGTTATGAACCTCCCTTAAAAACTATTAAAAATTTACTTTTACTCCTTAAGAAAATATACTCCATGTTTCTTTCCACACTTTTAGCATAAAGAAAATGTCATATTCTTCTATGCGTGGTTTTTAGATTTTCCTTTGAACTCCATATTCCATTTATTATCTAAACCATGTAATTGATACATAACTCCAACATCCATTTAAACCTTGATATCACATAGAACAATCTCTTTATAGTTACAAAATTATATTATGAATAAATACCTTAAAATACATGGCATTAAGCCATGGAAGAATCGATCAAAATTAATTTCAGGTTGGATGGTAATTCTAAAAGCATACCTCAAAAGTCTTGTAAAAATTTTCCACATAGGTACAAATTGATACATCATCCTTTTGATTTATCTCAAGAAACTCCCTTTCAATACTCATATTATGAATATGAGGAAAGTACTTATTGAAAAATATTTTATTGAACTCATCCCAATCCATGGATTAAATGTCATTATATTTATTTATACTCTTGTTAAGATTCCACCGTTGATCTGCTTTAACTTATATATGGTGGAAAACTAGAATAACTATTTCATGATCTAAACAATATAGAATATAAATTACCTTTTTAGTAGTACAAATCCATTTCTTAACAACTAGTGTATTATTGGATAAATTGAAGGAAGGTGGATGTTTCCTCATGAAGTACTCAATATTATATTTTTTCCTATTTTGTTCATTTAGATGTCCATCATTATTCATATCTTGAGAGAGTTATGTGGTAATAAGAATGATATTTTTCATTAAATAACCCATAAAATTTCTATGCTCAGGAGTAAAATCATTTCATTGTCCTTATCACTAATCATTAATATGGTTTCTTCAGGTTCCATCCCTTAACTAAAACAAAAAAACATTGTGTAAGAAACAATAATCATAGTAGAAAACCAGAAAATCATGAAAAGTAACATGTAGATTGTCTAAATCATGACACCTTATTCTCTAATATATAACACTATATTTATATACTAGGTAATTTATATTCATCTTATATTTAATTATTTCAGGGTGGTTCATAATGATTTTTTTAATTTTCAAATCATATCCCCCAAAGTGTCAAACCAGGTGTGCATCAAGGCCCATTGTCGTACACTAGGTGGTGATCCAGTCCATATCAATGTACTATTTTTAAAATTATTACCCTTGAGTTACTATAAACTAGAGACAAATTCACTTTTATTATCTAGATAGGGTTTCCAATTCTTGGAAACTACTCACTCTATCCTTTACCCAAATTCTAGGACATTTTCCAAAACATTAGATCATCCTTAGACTCATCCTTAGACACATCCATAGGGTTTTCACTAAAATTTAATCATAATATTTTACAAATATTAACTAGTCCTATCCCCTAATACAAAATATAAATACAAAGGCATATCATATATAGATATTACATCATTTTGATAAATAGTCATTACATTACACAAACACACACCTGAGTGCCATAATAGGTTACTATCTTCGAAGACATGAAAAAACAAACAAGTCCATAGGTATACTACATCATCTTCCACTATGATATTTATAAATATAACCATTCTTAGAAACATCCTACATAATAAATTTCTTCCTAACTTGAGTAAAAGAATAATAATAATGGGTGCACTTAGTTACTATATAAGGGAAAAAAGGGAGATACGTAGTTATAACCTGAAGATATCAATATGATACCATAATAATTACATTTAAAAACAATACCATACTCATTAAAGATCACAATATTGATTTAGGGAATAAATATGTGTTATTCATAAGTCCTAGATCATAATGGAATAAAATAATATCATCCATGAGAGCATAACATTGGCATAAGTCAATTATTTGTGGCATACAAATATGTATAAAAAATATTTCCATTGTAGTCATGGATTACTACCAATTATATAATAGTGTAATGGGTTCAATACCCGAACCATTATATTATTCACTGTTCATTCTCAATACCATCATAGTGGAATAGGTGTCTTACTAAATTGGGTTTACACCCCATTCCACTCTTATCTGTCTCAAGAGATGTAAAAAATTACCCAATGCATTGGAGGGAGATACAGTTCCCGCCCATCTCATAGTGAAAACCATTTTTATGTGTTCCATAAGATCATAAAAAAATCATCATATAGTTACCCATGAAATGAAATTTGTTTCACAAACATTTCATTTTACTATAACCTCTATAAAATAGACATGTTTCATAATCATTTAATTATTTCATCATAGAATAACTCTTGAAAAAAGCAGTTTTCCTAAGAATTTCATCATGGTATAAAATGTATAAGAACAAGGGGTTTCATAAAAATCATGTCGTGATTAATGAAAAACATTTAGAGAAATAATAATAATGGTATCCTTGGATCATATATCTAGTAAGACATATGTGACATCAATATATGACAACTTAGAAGGAAAATTATTTTGAACGATCATTTTAAACATTAATTGAAGAAAATATCATTTCGTATTTGTTTTGATTTTGGGAAATATTTTTTTAAAATATATTTTTATTTTAAAAAAACCTTCAGAAATTATAAAGTAATCTCCAAATAAAATAAAGGTCTAGTTGATGGGATTTTTTCCATGTTGTACTTTTTAAAACAAGCACTTTTTTTCAAATTTTTAGTAACAACCAAATTGGAAATGTTTGGAGAATGATTTGAAGATTAATTTCATTTTTTTTTCTAAAATGAAAAACATATATAAAAATTAATTTTGAAAATAATTAGATAATAATAATACAATTTTGAAAACATGGTTTTGGATGAAAAGAAATTCCCACTAAAGAGATAAATAAAGTATTAAATTATTAAAAACATTTTCTCAATTATTTAAAGTAATAAATAATGGATAAATCGTAATATTACATGAAAATATCATGAATAACTAGAATATAATGAATTTGTTTTTTTATATAGAGATTCATCATTTGAGTTTATCCTAAAAAACATTTTCAAAAAGAATCTAGATAAATAATTAGATTGAAACATAAAATCATTACCACTTTGGTACCATTGAAACATAATCCTAATGAATGAATTTCATTAAAGAAAACATATAATAGCATGAGTATAAATAAATTCATGATTTTACATGTTAATGGGGTTGTATATACACCACGTAATAGAATATATGTGAATAACATAACATATGTATTAAAGAAGGAAAATTGAGACAAAAATTCCGTACCTTAAGTCATAAATTCTGTCTTACATGTTAAAAAATATTGCATAATAAATATAAGTTTATTTTACAACTAATAAATAAATGATAAATTATAATTTCAGAATCATTTATTATATCTTATATATATCTTATATTTATTAGAACCATCTTTATCACATTCCATGTAAATCATGAATGAATCACATCACTTCACGAGGCTCTAGTCTATTGTACAAACTATCAATCTTAGAATATTCCCACAAGATGAAGAGTATGAAGGTATGTGTAATATAACACCCCTAGTTTTTATGAATTATTATTTTTTGAAAAAAATTAAAGTTCATTGATGGATTTCATTGCATGCTACACCACGTTATGCTTACTTTATATGCAACACCAATTTATTTTTACACTATATGAAACAATTATATTAGAATTAGGTATATTAAAAATGATGTTTGGATTATGTTACACACAATAATGAGTTTTATAGATAGTTTTTATTACACACAAGAACAAGTTTTACTAAACTATAAAATACTATTAATATTAATCTTAAAATATTGTTATAGTTATCCCCTATCATTTGGAATAGAAGATATGAATAACATTAACAAAATTATTAAATTATGGTTCACATATGTTTATAAAATTATTTTTTTGGTTATCAATTAATTATAAATTAAAATAAAAACCAATTGAATATAATGTATGTGTTTTTATGAAAAAACTATTTTAATGTCCATAAAGTCATTTTTATCGTAATAAATTAAATTAAAAAATATTAGTGACAGATATTATTGAAATTTATATATCATAAATTCATCAATTTTTTTAAAATCAAACTATAATTTTGATAAGCATAAAATTATAATAAACCAAATTTTAGACATAAAAAGATCTATTATTTTAAAAGGATGTTTTACTGCCATTTAATGGATGACTTATTTTAATTTTTTTAAACACTTTTATAATATTTATTTTATAAAATTATAATTTTTTGGAATGTGTCATATAAAAATTTACTTCTGGTGATTTTTTGGTATTTTTCTGATAAGTTTCATTTTTTTGATGAATAGTGCAAATGCTGAATTTTAATTAAATACTGCATTTTTGTATAATTTATTTATACATATAAGTTATATTTTATATTAATATTAAAGTATATTTAGATAAAGTTTATATATATATATTAATAAATATTTTGTTATTGGAATCAATTTTACAATGAAATTGGATATAAAAACATCTCAAACTTTTGAACATTTTCACTTTAAAAAATCATTATTTCATCCTTTATCAGGTATTATTTTGAAATTAATATATAATATTTATATGATTCGAATTTGGTTATATGGATTAAATTTTTTGAATCATAATAATTTGTAATTTTAATAGAGAAAAATAATTTTTGACCAATAATAGTGAAAGAAATAGTTAAAATTAATTACATCGATTAAGATAAAAACATGTTTACCAATAAACTAAATATTAACTTAAGGGGACAAAGTGACCTATAAAAATGTAAAAACCAAATTTTAGGAAAATATTTCGAACATATACCCTTTTTTCTGTAAAATTTATAATTAATGGTGGCACAAGATGTAAGGGGGACCTCTCAAGAGTGTTTACCTTCTTGTATTGACAAGAATTCCACTCCTCCTCCACTGTAAAAGGTCACTCACCCCCTCACTTATTCCGACATATCGAGAAAATTTTCTCATAAAAAATTATCCCAAATAATCTCCCAAATTCTATCATCTGAACCAATAATCCTGAAATTTAAAATAAATTAAACCAATGATGTTCTCTGGTGAAAACCCAAAGTAGCTACCTGAAGAAAAAGCAACACACTTCAATAAGAACTTTTGGTCTATTTACTTATCCACCCATTAAATTATTTTTATTACATTATTTTATAATAAAAACATTATAAAAAATATTATAATATTTTTTATGTTAATTTTATGACTGAAACAAACACACAAATCCATCAATGGTGATACACAATCATTATTAATGTGTATATCACACTACTACCTCATGAACCGATGTCATTACTTTTTACATTATGACCTTTAAAGGTTGGGAATAAAAATTTAATTAATATTTTTATATGATATATATGATATTTATGATGTCTTTGGTCTTATATAATTATTATGTAATATATACCATCATGCTTACCATTTTGTGAGAATACAATGACATCATTTGTGGATATGTGGACTACCACCTTCTCAAAGTGATGTGATTCATTCACACATTACATGTAATATATTAAGGATGAGTTTAATAAAAATATGTGATATATATGACATAATAATTATACCAGAATAATATATATATATATATACAAATATATTTTATTTACATTCTGTCAATATGATAAGAAAACCAAAACAACATTCATGTGTACATTTGACCTACCATCTCTGTGAATGATGTATCTATTTCTACATTTAAATATTTTGTTGATGTTTAAAAATACATATATAATTAATTTATATGATATTCATATCTTTTAATATATTATTAATATAAGGAAACTAGGATCAAATAAAAAAGAAAAAAATAATACGTCAAAACGTATATGAAAAACTAAGCAGATTTTTCCAAAACAATAACTTTAATAAAGAATTGTCAATAAATAAGTATTATAATTTCATAATCAAATCAAATATGGTATTATATATAATAATATTGTTCTTTGGTCAAATTATAATAATTACAGAAGGTTTTAATGTGAATTAAGAAATTCAAGACTTAAGGTAAGGGGATTTCTAGTCTGACTTTTATTTCCCCAAGATTTATGACATATTCACGAGTTATCTTTGGTGTGTGGTGTATGCAATTTCCACGAATGAATTGTATGACTATTATAATTGAATTTATTGAGATTTAAATATTTATTTTATGATATATTTTTAATGGTGTTTACAATTTCGAAGTTACCGAAGTGGTAATGGATTTTTATCACAATTTTTTATATTTGAGAATTTTGTTATGTTATATGACTATATTATTTAATGTGGTTTATATAATTATAATTTGAAATTTAATATCTTTAATCTACTATTTCTGACGATATTATAAGTTTCATTTAATGATATTACTTTATGAGGATTATGATTCAAACATTTCAAAGTAGTACGAGAGACTTTAAATGTTTAAAGATTATTTTCCTAAAGAATGTTGTTTATGATATTTTAATGGAATTTATATTAATCATTTTAAAAAACCCTTAATTTAATTTATCATCCAATAAGGATATCTTGTATTGATAACATCCTCATCATTTCTTTGGATATATTATGATATTTTTGTGGAAACCTTTTCTTTTCCCCGGGTTGAGCATGTTTCAAAGAGATTGTTATGGAAACTATTTCTTTTCCATGGGTTAATCATATACTAAAAATAATAATGTTAGTTTCAATGAGTTATGAAGAAATTATTTGTCTATGTTATTTATTAATTATTTTGTTCTTGGACATTATAGATAATGGGTTCACTTAGATATCACCGGGTGAGACACTTATAGCTTCAATGATGGGTGTGCCCAGATATAACTCCAATGCATTGGGTGATGATAAATTTTGTATAATGTCGAAGAGTAAATGAGAGGGTATCCAAATCAGAAAAAAAGAGGGTAAAAAGGATGGAATACCAACACTAGAACAATTTGTTTCATAATAGATCATTTCAAGCCTAAAGCAAGTACACAAGCGATTTGCCTAAGCCTCACATGTTATGATTGTCTTTGTAGGTAGCCTTGAAAAAATATTTTATATGATTATGTGTATTCCATAATTCCACATAATACTTATATGCTAATATCTCATGTATTAGGGTCTTTATTATCTTATTATTCTTGTCTTATGATCTACCCATATCTATGACATGACTCTTGTGTATGATAATTGATATGAAGGGTATGGTCATCAAATGTTATTCTAATGTTATCATACCCTTACGATAATTTTATTCTTACGTATATCCTTTTTATCGTTATTGAGAACCTGAGATCACCCTTTCTTCTTTTTAATTTCCCAAGGTTATGAAGAAAGGTTTTAAGTAGGATTACTATAGGGTAAGATCTTTTTGAGAAACATTGAATACCATTCACCACAGAAAAAATATTTTTTCCTTGATTCCAAAGATAATAAAATTTTGTGGTCCTAAGGAATGTACATTTTTAATGTTCTAAATATTCATCGAAAATGATGTAATATCTATATATGTTAATCTAGGTTTTCTATAGTTGTTATCAGTGGAATGGTTTATTAAACCTTTGGAAACATGGATATGAAACTTTTATTGATATCAATAGGGATATTTTTACAGACATGTATAAGGATATCACTATGCATAAGTCTAAGGATGAGTTAATGATTAGGAACATTTCTTTGAATTTTGGAAAACTATTGAGTGAGTGGTTTCAAATAAATTACACAACATTCTAGATACTACAAGTGGATGTCTTATAGGAACAAAAATATGTTTTTACTATTTAAAAAAATGACACAAATCAAGTAAATACAAAGGGAAAATAAGAAATGTTCAATTAACTCAATGGATGGGAATATTAGTATAAATAATGTATTATAAAGAGTTGAATTTTTATATGTGTATAGTATGGGAATAGTTAAAATCAATGTATTAGGATAAATTCTCATGAATGAAATTATCAAGGTTGTAAGGGTAATGATTTTGTCGCTAATAATGAAGAAATCATGAATGAAACATGAAAGGTATGTGTTGTTCTAATAGTATTATTTTTAAGCATGATTATATTAATTTTGATGAATATTAATACACGATTATTATTTTATATTTCAATAAGGGGTATTATGGAATAAAATGATAAATAATAACAAATGGTTTGTGAAAGTTGGATGATTAGAGTGAACTTGTATTAGAATTCAAGAATTATATTATATGAATCATTTAGGATATTCTAATTAAGGATTTTTAAAAATATATTGAGTAGTGGTGATGAACATGAAATGTGATTTAATATATAGGTGATATTGGGATCAAGGGAAAGAAACCGATAATGTATTGCAGATGTTGAGAAAATTGTGTTTAGCATGGATAAATAGACGATTGATATGTTGTAATGGCCTGGACCCCTCCTGTCCATTATATTGTGAAAATCTAGTGTTCTAGGTGTTCTGGGAGGTCAAGGAAACTTAATCCAAAACTTTCCAGTTTTTATAGTGTTTTCAACTGTGAGCCATTAGTAGTAGGTCTCAATGGTGACTTTCGACGATGAATCATGACGATGAGTCAAGACTGGTAGTTAGGACTAGTGATTCAAAATGGTGACTCACACTAGTGACTCATGATAGTGAGTCAGGACCAGTGATTTTGGACCTATGATTAAGAATGGTGACTCGCACCAGTGATTTCCGACGGTGAGTCAATACATGTGTGTCAGAATGGTGACTCGCACTGGTGACTCACAATGGTAGGTTGTGACAGAAGGTCATAATAGTAGGTCTCCAGTAGTGAGTATTCCAATGATGAATCTTCTAATGGTGAGTCACCCAATAGTGACTCATCCACCAGTAGCTTGTCCACTAGTAAGTCACACAAGTGAGTCACACCGATGACTCCCATCAGTGACTCACCTAACAGTGATCCATTTCCAACAGTTTGAAAAACTTCTATTTTTCTTTTAGTTTTTCTAGTTTCTCCTATTTGATGTTTCCTTTGATAATAAATGTGTTTAATACCATATTTAATGGTTTTGGAGCCGTTTTGAGTCGTATCTATCTTCTAAATACTTGAATCTTCCTTTTACTTCCAAATTGGGTGGTCGTGGTCAAGATCCACCTTTAATGGATTTTAAAAAGGGATTCTTATATTGATTTAGGATCTGGAATTTCTAAAGGTAAGAACCTTTCTTTTTTGTACACTTCCCTTTACCCTTGATACCAAATGTCCCAGAAGCCTTTCTTCCCCCAGAATCCATGCATTGTGATGCACCTTTTTGGATCATTTTTTTCCTTAGAGGCTCTTCCTGCTACCTACACACCCCTGTTTTGGCGTAATAAGGAAGTTATGGTCATATATTATTTGTTGTAGGGATTACTTAATCTATATTTTACTTGTACATCATTCTTGGTCAGTTTATTAATGTATCCCTTGTTAAGATAGAAGAATACCAAATAAATATAGATAATTGAATTAGTTTAATATCAAAATTAGGGGCTAGGAAACGTGAATTATATTATTCTTTGCTATATGTTGATGTTTGTAATTTTACGGGATATACTCCAAATAAATATTGGGGCTATTGTTGGTCCTTGGTAGTACAAAAAATATTTATGAATGCATGTTTTTCTAATTTTCATTAAACAAATTCATAGAATCAAGTAATCACATATATTAAATTAATTAAATGGATTCCCTAGTATCTCATGGATTTTTTGATCATCTCCTTAATTTAACATGAAGAAATTAAATAATAAACCCATTTGTGAAAAATAAATAAGTTGTTTTATGGTTGTGATGTGTGTCCTTCTTTGGGTTTCTTTCTTTAGGGGGAAGTAGGATGGAAGTGTTGTACATCATGGCTCTGACCAGGCTATGAGGTTATGCGTTAATGGGTGTGGTGTGGTTACAGAGTAGGGAAAACAAGAAGGGTTGTGATGAGATGTGTTGTTGTGTGTGGCTATATGTTGGGCTGGGGGTGGGGGGGTGTTCTGACGAGAGGATGGATTGGGCAGTTTGACTTCGAATAATTATGATGGTAGTGGATGGTATTGGTAATTCCTCAGAGTTTATCCATGAGGGGAATGCCCAAAGATTCAATCCATGTCTCAAGATGATTAATATGAAATTATTGGGTGTTAAATAGAGAGGAAATATTAATTGGGTTAATTTACCATGGTTCTTCTTAATTTTTGTGTCTTGTTGTGTTGTATACTTGGAAGTTTCTCAAATAGCGATGAAGCAAATAAATACTTAATAATGTTTAGATGGCATGAGCCAGTTTGGTAAATGGGAATAAGATTTTCAATGAAAAGTTAAATGATGGGTTGAATGGTTAACTATTATTAAATATAAATAATAAAAGGTATGGGTGTTGACTGAAGGAGCTATTTGAAGTGAATTTAATTTATCAACTTCTGAAGTGACCATTGCTAATACTAATTGAGGTTGTAGTTACTGTGAATCCCATAGGTTGGGTTGAGTTCTTGATACTATATATATATACACTGTATGTTTTTGTTATTTCTATATGCACCCCACTCTATTGGAGGACTATGTTCAGAATACCCCCATCTTCATGGAAGAGGGTGTCTTTTCTAATCATACTGGTGGGAGGATGGGTTGATGTCCACCCACTCATCCCTAATCCCTCTTATAGGTGGTGATAGCCCATTATTATTTGACAGGTTGTGGTTTGTGGGTCCTAGGTGTGTGCGGACGAGTTGTGTTTTCCCAAGTGTCTTCAGGATGAGATGTGTTGTGTTTACCGTGTGTCTTACTATTATATGTGTTATACTTACCAGGTGTTTTCATTATGTGACATGGTATGTGACCTAGGTGTCTATGTTCGGGATATGATTTGGTTTTTTAGACTAGGTGTCTGTGGGAATGATGTGATTGTGAGGCCCATGTGTGTACAAGTGAGATGTGATGAGATTCATTTTCCTAGGTGATAAGATAGATGTGTGGCCCAGGTGTGTGCATGCGAGTTGTGACGTGGCACTTTTAGAAGAGGTGGGTCCACCAAGATTTTTTCCATTAGGGTGTGAGAGAAGCTAATCGGTGGGAATGTTGTCAGGGTACCCAATCATCGATGTGGTTACTATATTACTTTAATGGAATTATGTTATTTGGTGAGTGTGGCTTGGTGAGGGGGGAAGGTTAAAACTCTTTTTTGGGTGTTGTTGGGTCTACTACTTTCTCATGGGAGCATTAGTATTCTTCTCCCACTTGTTAATTAGGGACTTCAGTTTTTCTTCCTGAGTATACTTGTATGACCACCATAGGTATATAAAAATACTTTTTGGTCTCCAAGAGGACTACATGAACCATGCAAGGCATTACTAGCTCAAACTTCGGGATAGTTGTTGTGTCACTACATAGCCTTACATTTGGTATTTATTTTGAAGATTTATTGTATTGGTAACAATATTGTTTTCAACATCCATGTGGGATGGTTTTGGATTTATATAATATATATTATGTCATGGAGTTTTTTTTTGGGATGAACCATCTTATCTCCCAATCATATTTTCTTCTAAAGGGTAATGCCACCAATATTGTGAGATATTTGTACCCTTGGTTCTAGTTGCCACACCGGAGCCTACTAGAGGTCGGACTTGAGGGTCATTATCTATCTTCCTTCATTGTCAACTCATGAAAGGATTCTTTGAAGGGAGGGGTTTATGATAGAATGGTATCCAAGGAGATAGTTGAGAGATATGATGGAATTTGGAGTAAGAAATAGTGATGATTTCTTTGGTTGGTAGGGAAACAATGTTCGGTGAACTTGGTGCATGACATAAGATAGGGAGGAAAAGCTAGGACATTGGATTTTAGGGCCCCCCTATGATCCTATGGAAGTACTCTAAGTCCCCCGAATGACTATGTGAGGGTACAATGCTTGCAGGGTAAAGACCCTAAGAAAGGTACATGCATCCTAATGACTTGTATTCTAGTTTGAATTGGAATTTTTGGAAATTTGAAATAAATAATGAATTAAAAAAATTTAAATGAATAGTAAATAAATTCCATATTACCTAGTATTAGGGACTCCTTGTTTGTTTTTTAGATATGGAACCCATTTATTTTCGACATGTGGCTAGGGAAGTTGAGGATCAGCAGGCTAAAGCAGTTGATCGGAGGAGGGTTGATCTAGTGGAGGAGGATGACTAGCGATAGAGAATGTTGTGTGCCTTCCACTAGAAGGTCCTACGAAAGTACAAGGGAAGTGTTTTAGACATGGAGATAGAGAGATGGATTAAGGATCTTGAGACCACCTTCAACTTGATCTTGGCTCCAATGGAGTACTGGTTTTTTAGTGTTGATCCAGATAAATAGAGCTTCATGTTAGTGGTGGACACTATATCTTATGGAGAGGAAGTAGGTTGTTGTTCAATCCACTAATTTTGAGAAGGTTTTCTGAGAAGAATTCATTTTATTAACCATGAAGGCTGAGAAGAGGCATGAGTTAATCTCCCTCCAGTAGGGGTGTATGTTAGTTTTGGTGATAGAGATCAAGTTCAAGGATCTCCTTCATTTTACCCCGAATCTCTTTCTGGATGAGGAGTCTTGTGAGAGATGCATAGAGGAGGCACTTCATCATTCTATCAAGTATGTAGTTACCCCATCAGGTTTTCAACATACTTGGAGGTTTATAAAAAGGAAGAGGTAATTAAGGAGATTAAATCATGAGGAGGTATACAAAAATATGGGAGTTATTAGGGTTCTTTAATGGGAAACGTTATTTGTAGCAGGTCTCAGTCTCTATGGCCTTCAAGGTTTTGACCGATGGGGATTCAAACTTGGTAGTTTCCATTTCGACATTATGGTCCTCATTCCTTTCCCATGGGCTTGGGGATGATGAGTTTCATATGTGGAGTCGGTGGGATTCTTTAGAATCCATTTCTAATGGACATTATATCTCAATATGGTGGGGGTGAATAGGTTTTGTGCCATCCCATGCAGTAGTTTCTAGCTAGGCTCTTTTAGCGGTAGGGAAAATAGGCTCATGCTCCACCGATGGGATTGGGGTTAGGTAGAGGCCATCCTTAGGGTGTTCCACTGGGACCATGACTCAGAAATGGTCATAGAAGAAGTCATCAATAGAGGGGTAGAGGATCTGTGTGTGGTAAGTTTCACACCATAAAGGTAGTAGTTCTAGTAGGTCCAGGGACTGTTAGAGGAACGATAAACTTATTTAGTACCCTTTCTTGTAATCTATTTAATTCAAGAGAATTACAATCCTTTTTTTACCCATTCTAGACCATTCTCTTGAACTAGATGTAGAGAGGCTTCCCATTACCTTGGTGTTGAGTACCCCAATAAGAGGCTAGACCAACTTATTTGATGTGTTCTAGGGATATAGACTTATTATGGGGATGCATCAATCCTATGTGGACCTTTTATTGGTACACATGAGTCCATCAAATTTCATCCGTGGAATCTACTAGCTATATTCCATGCATTCCATTATTGACTGATTTGGTAGGAGAGCCATTTTTTCAAATGTGGATGGCCAGTGTGTGGCTTTCATTGGTGAGAAGAGCTTCCAGGTTTGTGGGTGGCATGTAGAGAAAATTATTTTCTTGTTGGACAAGAAATTAATGGAATCAGTAGATTCTGAGATGGTGGTGGTTCCCAAAGTTGTTGGATAATTCTTTAATTTTTTCTTGAGGAGATCGTGACTCTACCCCCTTTATGTGATGTTGAGTTTAGGATAGACTTAAATCCCAGTGCTTTCCATATTTCGATGGTTTCTTATCAGATAACAGCTTTTGTGTTTAGAGTGTTGAGGATATGGATTGATGACCTAATGAAGAATTGATTTATCTAGCCCAATGTGTCACCATGGGGTATTCTGGTGTTTTCAAAGAAGGTGGATGGTGGTATGTGGTTGTACATAGACTTCTGGAGAATGAAGTAGGTGATGGTTAAGAACCTTTATCCACTCTTGAGGATAGAAAATCTTTTTTACCACCTGAGGGGACCGAGTTGGTTCTCTAATATCAATCTGTGGTATAGATATCACCAATTGATGGTGAAGGAAGCCGATGTACCAAAGAATTCTTTCAAATATATGTATTGGCGCTTTGGGATCATAGTTATGCTATTCGATGTTTCAAACACACTGCCTATGTTCATGGGGCTTATGAACACCATATTTCATTATTTTATGGACCAGTTCGTCATCGTATGCATTAATGACATCTTGATCTACTAAATGTCATAGAAGGAGTATACCGAGAATCTCAAGACCATATTGCAGGTTCTTCAACGCCACCAGATCTACAAAAAGTTGTCCAATTGTAAATTATGGACATGAGAGGTTAATGTTCTTGGGGATGTGGTGTCTCATTCGGGTGTAGAAGTGGATCCATCAAAGGTATAAGTAGTTTTATTTTCTGGGAAGCACACAAGAATTTGGTAGAGGTTCGCAAATTTCTTGTCTTGGCAGGCAATTATTGAAGATTTGTTCTTGATTTCCCTCAAGTTGTAGATCCTTTGATAAAATTGACTAGAAAGGACAATGATTTTTTGTGGAGAGATTAGTGTCAGGAAGCATTTAACTATCTTAAGGGGAAGTTGGTTAGTGATCTAGTGCTCTGTTTGTCAGAGGAATGGGCGATTCTTATGGTTTTTTGTGATACTTCCCATATGGGCTTGGGATGCGTGCTGATGCAGTCGTAGGGAGTTTTGTCTTATAGGTCTAGGAAGTTACATCCCCCCAAATGTAACTATACCACCCATGATCTAGAGTTTTTAGTGTTCGTGTTTGCACTGAAGTTGTGGTGACATTACCTCATTGGGGAGTGCTTTGTGGTCTTCGTAGATCTAAAAGGATTGAGGTATATTCCTTAACAGTGATAGATGAACATTTTACAGTGGAGGTGGGTCGAGTTTCTTTAGGTCTTTGATTTTTAGATCTGATACACTTTCATAAATTTAATGTCTTATCCAATTCCTTGAGCATGAAGTTACATAAGGAGGTATTTCAGGAATCTGACGATGATTGAAGTTGATGGAGGAGTTGGCATCAAAACACATAGATTCCAGAATGGATAGTGGTAGAGGATATTTATTGTATATCACCATGAATTATTATCAGTTTCATTAGGTGGAGGAGTCTTAGTGGAGTGGCTTATAGGTAGAGGTGATGCACAATCGTGTTGAACATGATGATGCTCCGGTGGGATGGTTGGGGGATGGTTAGAATTATATGCTATTCCAATGTAGGTTGTTCATTCCAATGATTATTCATTAAGGAGTCCTCCATTATTTTTATAGCTCCACTTTACTGGTGCACCCAAGAGTTTCCAAGATGTACAGTGGATTTTGGGAGCACTTTTGGTGTCCCGGGATGGAATAGGAAGCAACGGAGTTTGTGGAGAAGTGATTAGAGTTCTAGTAGGTGAAGACTGAGCACTGTGTTCCTGGTGTTTTGTTGAATCCTTTATATGTACCCAAGTTTATGTGGTATGACATCTTTATGGACTACTTCACTGGGTTGCCTAGGGAGTAGGGAGGCTATGATGTAATCTAGTTAGAAGTGGATTAGATGAAAAAATATGCTCACTTCTTAGTGATTAAAGAGTTAGACATAGTGGATTCCTTGGACAAGAGGCATGTGATTGAGGTGGTGCAGTTGTGTGGAGTTTTGAGATCCATTGTATCAGATTAGGATATGTGGTTTACCTGACGATTCTGGAGGAGATTGCGTCATGATTTTGGCACTCAGTTATGCTTCATCACTACCTTCCACCCTTTGGTGGATGGGATGATCAAGTGGACCATCCATATATTTGAGGAAATGTTCCAAGAAAGCATCTTCATATTTTGAGGATCTTGGGTGCGACAGATTCCCATGGTAGAGTTTTCTTACAATAATAGTTATCACCCTTCCATTGGCATGGCTATGTTTGAAGAATTTTATGGAAGTCTATGTCGTTCACCTTTGTGCTGGACAAAGGCTGGGGAGACATATGTTATTGGTCTTGAGGTAGTGCAGAGCATAATATAGAAGGTTCAACTTGTTTGTGATAGGTTGAATGCAGCACAAGACCATCATAAGTTCTATACCAATCACAGGAGGAGCCCTTGGAGTTTGAGGTGGGGGACCATGTGTTCTTGAATGTTTTCCTCTATGTGGGTAGTGGAGGTTTTCTGGATAGAGTAATCTTCATACCAGGTTTTTTGGACACTTCAAGGTGTTGGGATGAGTTAGCGAGGTAGAAAACCTATTGGTGCTTCGATCACAGTCTAATAGCATCCATAACATCTTTCACATCTCCCACTTTCAACTGAATTTTCATGACGACTCCCATGTCATTGACCGTGGAGTGTTGGATATCAGAGATGACATGACTTACATGTATCAGACCTTAGAGATCCATTATTTTCTGTAGAAGGGGTTGTGTGGACAGACTATTCTATTGGTTTGTGTATTGTGGAGGCATGGTGGTGTGAAGAAGAGTACTTGGGAGTGATAAATGAAGATGCATGCTGAGTACTGAGGGTTGTTTCAAGTTTTTCCATGTTCTATTTTTCTTATAATGTTGTTTTTGAAAACAAAATATATGGGATGAGTTGTTTCCTTATAACATAATGTGCGATAAAATTCCTAGCATCTAAAGATGAGAAGGCCCGATTCTTAATCGATACAGATTAATTGAGATGCGATTAAACGTGTTCGAGTAAGTCAGAACCAGACAGAGCAGATAATATCTTGATATGGATGACCAGATTCTATGATTCCTGTGATTGGGATAGCTTGGTTAATTTGATTCTATCATGTATTTCCTATTTATTGGGTTAGTAGATGTCGAAAGAGGTGTTATTGTATGTGGGGGATTTTCACTCCAACTTTGGAACAATACATGGTGGGTTATCATTGAACTTTGGTGTGTTTGGTTGTTAGTGATGTTTCTAGTGTGGTGACATCCTTGATAGGTATCTCGTGGGGTGGTTGTTTAGACCCCTTTTTCTTCTTGGCTTGGTGTTGAAATCTCAAGGGGGAGAATAATTTGAGAGGTATCCGATGTAATGGCACGAACCTCTCTAGTCCTCTACTTTGTGAAAATATGGTGTTTGAATTTATCTAGGAGATCAAGGAGACATAATCCAAAACATTATAGTTTTCCTAAATTTTCAATTAGTGAGTCGCTGATGGTGGGTCTCAATTGTGACTCGTGATAGCGAGTCATGATCAATGAGGCAGAACAATGACTCATGATAATGAATTAGGACCAGTGAGTCAGAATGGTGTCTCGCACCAGTGACTCATGATTGTGAGTCAATACTAGTGAGTTAGTACCGATGAGTTAGAATAGTGACTTACAGTAGTGACTCGTGATGGTAGGTCATGATGGTAGGCCGCTAGTGGTGAGTCATCCAACAGCGAGTCATCCAATAGTGAGTCCGTCAATGATGAATCCTCCACTAGAATCTCATCCAAAGGTTAGTCAAACTTATGACTCACACCGCTGAATCCTACTGGAGACTCACCTAATGGTGAGTCATTTCCAACAGATTTTCAAAATTCTATTTTTCTTCATGTTTTCCCATTTTCTCCCTTTGACGTTTCCTTTGACTCTAAATGAGTTTAGTACCACATTTAATGGTTTTTGGAGCTGTTTCAAATCGTATATATCGTTTAAATACCTGAAGCTTAATTTGGCCCCCAAAATACATGGACTTGATCATGATTTGAATTTAATGTATTTAAAAAATGGTTTCTCTTGTTGATTTAGGACATTGAATTTCTAAATCAGAGACCCTTTTTTTCTTGTATGATTCCATTAACCCTTGATACCGAATGACCCGCGTAACATTTCTTCCCTGACAAGACATGTGTTGTGATGCACCTTTTGGGATCATGTTTTCCCTAGAGGCTCGTCCAACTGCATGTACACACCCAGTTTTAGCATAGAAGGAAGGGTTGATCATCTATTATTCAAGGTAGGGATTCCATCATATCACTTTTATTTATGTATCATGCAGGGTTGGGGTATGAATGTATCCCTTTAGAATATAACAGAATACCAATTAAATAAATATAATTGAATCAATTTAAGATCAACATGTGGGGCTAGGAAAATTGAATTATGTTATGTTTTTCTATCTATTGATGTTTTGAATTATACGGTCTATATACCTACCAAAAATTGTGGTCATTGGTGGTCCATGGTTGTGTATTGAATGTTTACAAATGCATATTTTTCTACTTCTAGTTAAACAAATGCATGGAATCTGTTAATCATGTATATTCGATTAATTAAATGGATTCTAAAAAAATCTTATGGATTCTATGATCACACAATTAATTTAATATGTTGAAATTAACCAATATCCACATTTTTGAAAACTAAATAAGATGTGTTATGGTTGGGATGCGTGGTTGGTTGTGGGTTTCATTATTTGGGGGAAAACTGGATGGAAGTTTTATACCATAGGGTTGTGGTAGGTATTTGTGGTTATGTGTTGATAGATGTGGTGTGGTTTCATAGCAGGGAAGAAGATAATGTTTTTGATGTGATGTTTTGATGGGTGTAGCTGTAATTGGGGGGGGGGGTGTTCTAATGAGAGGATGGATTGGGAGACATGCCTATGAATAATGATGCTGGTAATAGTAGGTATGAGTAATTAAACCATATCTTTTCTATGTCTAGTGTGCATAATGATTCACTATGTTTCTCAAGATCAATTTTGTTATCACATGAATGGGTGTTAAAAAACAGAATTATTAAATGGGTTAATTTACTATGTTTCTTCTTCCTCTGTGTGACTTTTTCTATAGGCCTTGTGGTGTGATATACTTGGTTATTTCCTAGATAGTGATGGAGAACATAAATTCATAATAATGTTGATATGGAATTAGTCAGTTTGGTAATTTGGAATATGTTTTCAATGAAAAGATAAATGATGGGTTGTATGGTTAACTATGGTTAAAGATAAATAATGAAATGAATGGGTGTTGAGAGAAAGATATTTTTGAAGTGGTTTTAATTTATCTACTTCTGAAGTGATCATAACTCATACTAATTGGGGTAGCATTTTTTGCGAATCCCATAGCTTGGGATTATCTTCTTGATACTATATATATATACACACTATATGTTATTGTGATTTCTATACACACCCCACTCTAGTAATGCACTATGTTCCAAACACCCCCATCGTCTTGGGGGAGGGTGTATTTTCCAAACATCCTTGTGGTATGATGGATGGCTGGCCACCCACTCTTCCCTGGTCCCTCTTCCAAGTAGTGATATCCCAAGATTCTTCAGGCATGTTGTGGTTTTTCCGGAATTGGTGTGCGTGGGAGAGTTTTTTTTCCCAGGTGTCTTCAGTATGAGATGTTTTTTGTTTCAAATGCGTCTTAGGAATTAGATGTGTTGTACATCCTAGGTGTTTTTGAGATGTTATGTGGTATGTGACACATGTGTCTACAAGTGGGATGCGATGTGGTTGTGTGGCCCTGGTGCCTGTGAGAAGGGTGTGGTTGTGTGGCCCAGGTGTGTGTTGGAAGGATGTGAGGAGATTTATTAGTCTAGGTGATGGGAATAGATATGAGGCCCAGGTGTGTGTGGGTGAGTTTTGATGATGTACTTTTGGAAGAGGTGGGAGAACTATGATGTTTGACGTTAGGGTGTGGGAGTAGCTAATTAATAGGAAAGTGGTGTGGGGTACCATGTCATCAAGGTGCTTACTATATTACATGACTTTACTTGTGTTTTTTGGTGATAATTACTTGGTGAGGTGGGGATGGTTATTATTCTTTGTTGGGTGCTATTGGTTGTGCTGTTTTCTCACTAGAGCATTAGTATGCTTCTTCCACTTATACACGAGAGACTTCAGTTTTTCCTACTTTGTATACTTGTATTCTAACACTATGTATATAAAACTATATTTAAATTTCCATGAAGACAACATGGACTATTTTGGGCATTACTATCTCAGAATTTGGGATATTTCCATTATCACTACTTAGAGTTACTTTTCGTATTTACTTTGGAGGTTTTATTGCATTTGTAACAATTTTGTTTTGATCATGCATGTGGGATGGCTTTGGATTTGTTTTATATATATTATTTATGGGAGATATTTTGGGATGAAGCAAGATATCTCATGATCATCATTTCATATAACAGTTAATGCCTACTATATTGGTAGATCTTTATACCCTTGGTTCTAGTTTCCACCCTAGGGACAACCGAGGGTGGGAATCGAGGGGTCATTATCTCTTTTCATTGATTTCAAGCTGATGAGGGGCATATTTGGAGGGAGGGGGTCATGAAATATGGATAATGTAAATTGTGTAGTGTTTATATCCTCAGAACTGATAAATGATTTGTTGAAAAAGTGGGTTATGTTATCATTAATGAAGTTTAGAACATTTTTGGATTTAAGAAATATATCTATTATTCTGTGTTCTATATAAGTAATGAATAAGCATGTATTTTTTCAATATTATTTTATGGTAATTTAAGTAATTACCATGTTTCAAGAGAATACATGATGATGGTATTCAGATGTTCATTATGTGACAACCAATATCTACTTTATGATATATAGGGAATTAATATTAAGTTGATTTTGAGAAATTTATCCGCCTTCTTTCTAAAGTTTTGAGCTTTTATCTTTCATAAGGGTTATATGGATAATAATTTATGGAATTATTTGAGTTGAAATTCAGATGAGGTTTTGGGGATTAACATATTACTTCACTATAAGAATATTTATCCATATTTAATAACCTGTGCTAACCATTTTTGTTTTGATGATACCTAAAGATAAACAAAATGACTTATTGTTCTATCTATGGGTCTTATGATCCATTAGTTCTTCAAGTATAACAAATTCAACTTCATTTCATAGAGTAAGAGATGCAGTGGAAATTGATAAATGCATATCCAATGGGTGATATTGTTCATATGAATGGGAATGAAATCAAGTAAGTCTACATTCTCTTAAAAATTCCTCAACTATAGGAAAAGGGTCTTGAAATAAAATTTTATCCCGTTATCATCATTTTTTATGATACTAATGATCTTTTTCAAGACTATTTGGTTTATGGATTGGTGATCATTATCATTCTACTAACCTTGTACACTATTAATCTGCATTAGACCTTGATAGTTATATTTCTCTTTCATGTAATTTTTTTCACTTTCCACTTATGTTCTCCTATTTAAAAACATAATTTTCAGTTACTTCGGGTAACATTTATGTTCTCAAATTTCCTTTTCAAAAGGAATTTTTTGATTTCATTTTTTACTATGTGGGTTTCTAGGAAAATAAATTTCAAGTATTAAACCTTTGACGGACCAAATGAATTTTGAGGGAAAAATTCATTTTACAAGGGATAGAGTGTAACACACACTGTTTTTTATGAATTATTATTATTTTTAATTAATTAATTTTTTTGATGGATAACATTACAGGTTACACCATGTTATGTTTTCTTTATATAAAAAACCAAGTTATTATTGCACTACACGCAATAACTATATTAGATTTTGGTACATGAAACACTATGTTTGTCTTATGCTACACACAATTCTAAGTTCTTTCTATATCTTGTGTTACACATTAGACCACGTTTTACCAAACTACAATATAGTATTAATATTATTATTAAAATATTTTTATAGTTATCACCTAGACATTGGAATGGAATATATGAATAATATTAACTAAATTATGAAACTATGGTTTACATATTTTTATAAAGTTAATTCTTTGGTTATTAATTAATTATAAATGAAAATAAAATCCAATTTAATATAAAGGATGCGTTTTTATGAAAAACTATTTTATGCCCGTAAAGGAATTTGATATTAATAAATTAAATTAATCACTATCAGTGCGCGATATTATTGAAATTTATATATCATAAATTCAACCAAATGTTTTTATATTCCTCTAATAAGTTTTTTAGGCATAAAATTAGAACATACCCAGTTTTAGGTATAAAAAGATGTATTAATCTAGAAGGTAGTTCTACCTTCATTTAATAGCAGAATTGTTTTAAATTTTTTTTTACACATTAATAGTTTTTATTTTGAAAAATAGACATGATTTTGAAATTTTAACATTGAAATATAATAATAGTGAATTTTTTTAATTTTTATTAGAACTTTCATTTTTTGATGAATAGTGAAAAACATTGAATTTTAATTAAAAACTACATTTTATTTAATTTATTTATATAGTTAAATTATATTTTAGAGTGGTTTTAAATTATATTTAATTTAATTAAGCATATATTAATACAATATAGTTAATTTTAATCAATTTCACATAGAAATTTGATATAAAAACATTTCAATCTTTTTAACATTTTCTCTTTAAAAAACATGTTGTTTCATACCATCTATGGGATTATTTTTAAATTAATTTATTCCACTTATGTGATTTTAATTTAGAAAAATGTTTTACATATCTGTAATCATAATAATATATAATTTTTAATAATATGATTTTAATTTTTGACTCAAAATATTAGTGAAAATAATTAAAAATAATTATAGTTATTAAGAGAAAAACGAGTTTACCAAGGACTAAACTTCAACGTTAGGTGAAAAATGGACTAGAAACTAGTAAATGACCCATTTTATGGACATATTTAGACCATATAAAATCTTTTATAAAAAATTTATCACTATTGGAGGCACATGATATATGGGATAACTCTCAATCGTGCTTACCTTTTTGTTTTTCCAAGAATGGCACACCACGTCCACTATAAAGGGGGACTCACACCCACACTTATTTACACCTCTAAAGACCTTTCTATCATCCAAAAACTACCCAATAAGATACCAAATTTCTGCATCTCAAACTATAATACTCAGTTTATGCAGAAATCAAACCAATTATGTCTTTTGGTGAAAACCAAAAGGAGTTACCCAAAGAAGAGGTAACATTCTTCAAAAGGCACTTTTGTTTTATTTATTTATCCACCCCATGAATTATTTGTATTAAATGAATAAATATTAGTATCATTATCCTAAATATATTGGTATGTATTTATGTTAAGGTTACTACCCACACCTTTACACACTTCTATCAAATGGGACACACAATCATCGTTTGTGTATATGACCCACTACCGCCTCACGAACTGATGGCGTTCATTATCCCATTTACACATTTCAAGGATGATAATAATGAAGAACATACAATTTTTATATTATATATACGAAATTAATCATGTATTTATTCTTAATAAATTTTTTTATAACACATATATTCATTATTTTCATTTTTCATAATATGATAACTTCCTTTGTGGACATGTAGACCGCCACCTCCTCAAAGCAATGTGATTCGTTCACACATTACATGGAATGTATTACAGATGTGTTTTATAAAAATATGTGGTATATATGAAAAAAAAATATAATTTAATTATAAAATATATATACATATAAATTATTTACATTCTTTATTTCAATACAACAAGAAAGAGGAAATAACATTCATGCAAACGTACGACCTATCAAATTTTAGAACATTGTATCTAATGTTCTATTTATGTATTTTATAGATTATTATAAATAAATATATACTGAATATATATGATATTAATATCATGGTTTACAGTATTGATATAATTAAATTATTATCAATAAAAAAGGACTAAGAATAATAAGTTAAAACATATATGACAGACAAAGCCAATGTTACTTAAATCATAGTTTTTCTCGGAACTCATTAATTAGAGGGCTATATAAAGCCATAATAAAATAATATATGGTATTATATATAAGAATAGAGTTCTATGGTATATTCATAATAAAATTATATTTATTATACATGTTTTTGTATGTTGTATGAAGAAATTCATGACTCAAGGTAATGGGATTTCTAGTATCACTTTTATTTATGTTAAACTTATGGAATATTCACCACTTATTTTTGTTGGGTTGTGTATATAATGAACAATAATAAATTGTATGATTATTATAATCTAATTTATGGGTATTTAAATATCAATTTTATGACTTATTTTTCTTGGGGTTTACGGTTTTAATGTTACCAAAAACTGTAATGGATTTTTGTCACAATTTGTCTTCTTTGTGACGTTTGTTATGTTATAAACATATCTTATTTTATGAGATGTATATACTTCTCCATTTAATTTCATATCATGAATCTACCTATTCTCAAGATATTATATGTTTAATTTAATGTTGTTTTTTATGGGGATTATGATCAAAACATTTAAATATTGTACGGGATACTTTGAATGTTAAAATATTATTTTAGTCAAGAATGTTTTAATTATATTTTAAGGGAATTTCTATTCATCATTGTCAAAAAACCTTGTTTTTACATATCCTCTACCAGGGATATTTTTTATTGACACCGATTTCATTGTTTCGTTGGATGGATTATTATTGTTTCAATGAGATTATTATAGAACCCATTTATTTTACATGGGTTAATCATGTTTCAAAGAGATTGTTATGAAACCCATTTCTTTTCCAAGGGTTATTTCTGTTCTGAAAATAATAAAGGTTTTTTCAATGAGTTATGATGAAATGTGTTCTCTATGTGTTGTATTCATTGTTTTGTTTTGGGACATTATAAATAACTAGTGTGCCTAGATAACACTGGGTGAGCACGTTATAGTTTATATGATGGGTGCACCCAAATAACACTCCAATGAATTTTTTAGTGATAAATATTTTATGATCTGAAAGGGTATGTTGGAGGAATCCCATGGCCCCAAAAAAGGTTCCATGAGTGGGAATTCCAAGCCCTAAAAAAGAGGGTTCCTTAGTAGGCATCCTAAGCCCGCAACAAGAGGGTACATAGGGGGGAATCCCTAGACCTAAATAAGAGGGTAGATGAGAGGGAATACCATGCCCTCAACAAGAGGGTACACAGGTTGGAATTCTAAGCCTAAAACAAGAGGGTACATGTGAGGCAATCCCAAGCCCAAAATAATAGGTTATATAGGTGGGTATCCCATACCCGAAACAAGATGTTACATGGGAGGTAATCCCTAGACTAAATAAGGTACAGACATGATTAAACCAAGAATAAAATTTTATGAATGTCTTAGTAGGTATCTTTGACACAATTTTTTCTTGTCTTACGTGTATTCCACAATTCTAGGTCATATTATTATGCTATGGTCTTATGGATTATTCTATTGATTCCATTATTATTTTTATCTTATAATCTGCCAATATTTATTTATTGACCCTTGTTTATGATCATTAATATAAAGGGAATGTTCATAAAATGTTATGATCATGTTCATATACCCTTATGTTCATTTCATTCTTACATATTCTTTTTTGATTACCTTTTTTGAGCGTCTAAGCACACAATTTCTTATGTTTCGTTTACCCAGGTTATGAATAAAGGATTTAAGTAGGAGTATTAAATGGGAAGATATTTTTGGGGAAAATTGGATATCTTTCAGCAATTAAGAATATTTTATTCCATGTGTCTAATGAAACTAAACTTGTATGGTCCTCAGGTGTGTACTTTGGTAATGTGTAGAATAATCATCTAACATGATGTAATATCTATGATTTTAAATCATGGATATATATATGTGATAAAATAATCCATATGTATAATAATACAATTAATATAATATATAAATAATGAAACTATCATTATTTCCCACCATGAGAGGTTGTAATGGGAGAATGGATGACATCATATCATGAGACTGTTGTCCTCCGAACACAAGAACGATGATTTCATAACCCATTTATTAAAAGTGAAGATGGTTGTAGGTAAAGACCCTAACATAAAAAAGAATAAATATATTAATGATATTGAGCTTATTATATCATAATAGAATAAAATCTGTTGAAGTAGTTGGAGGATGAAATAAAACTAAAACGCTTTATGATGAACGTTACCTCTTATTTGGGTTCCTCATTAGGTTTGCACTAAAATACATCTTAGTTTGAATTTATATATTATAAAAGGATTATAAGAATATATGAGGAAATTTGGAATGTTATTTGGGTATTTATTGGTTGAATAAAAAGGGTTTGAAGGTGTTCAAAGGATAAGAGAAGGGTTGCACTATAATAAGTGAGGCGAGAAGCAAACGTGTAATTTTTTGTCAAGGAAAAAAAGTACCAATGTTTTTATAATGAAAAATGGTTCCAAAATAGACCATTATCATTAATTTATTATATAAGGTTGAAATACAGATATATTTTTGGTTTTCAATAGGTTTTTTCTTTATTAATTTTAACCCTGTTCTTTTTATTTTAACCCCTCATTAAACCTGTTTT
Organism: Viscum album; assembly: GCA_963277665.1. Classification (NCBI taxonomy): domain Eukaryota; kingdom Viridiplantae; phylum Streptophyta; class Magnoliopsida; order Santalales; family Viscaceae; genus Viscum; species Viscum album. The sequence continues at coordinate 1,107,909,076 of OY728126.1, forward strand.
CACCCCAATGAGAGTAAATAAATTTTAGTATTTCTATTATTCATTTGGGTTAAAAAATAATTTTAACTTATTAGATAATATATATCATACTGATTCCAAATATGGAATTAATTACTCAAAATTCCATTCTTATAAGTGAGGAAATATAATTTTTAATTAATCCAATAGGTGTGACAAGAAAGGAGGTTTAAAAGAGAAAATGTTAAAAAATTTACAAATTTTTTATACACAAATTGAGTATTAAATTGATTAAAATTATCTAAATTATATAAATGAATGCATAATTGAAATAATTTTAATTTTAATTTTTTTAAAATATAATTTATTTTTATAAATATATTAAAAAAATGCATTTTTTCAATTAAAATTCATTACTTTTCATCATTCATCATGAAATGATGCATTCATGAAAAATCCCAAAAATCTAACCTAATATAATTCTGATATGTTGTTTTTAAGATAAAAAATTATTTTATTAAATTCATTTACTAAAAGTGTGAAAAACTATTTTTATTAATGTTGATAAAAGATATTTTTTTTGAAAATAATATTTTAAAACATTTAAAAACATTACCAAAAAATATGTACCTTTTTTATAAATATTTTTACTTTATATAAAGAGATTATATTTAATATTTTTGAAAAACTTATTACAATTTATGTGGATAATTTTAGTGGGCATGTTATAATGTTTATGTTTAAATAACAATAGAAATATTATATTATAGTTTTTTTAAATTATGTGTCTTGTGTAACAAAAACTTGACAGTTTTATGTGTACAAAAATATTAATTTTCGTTTAATGTAACCCAAGCCATCAAAGAGATTTAATTTATTCATTAAAATAAAAATAAATATAAACTTGGGGTGTTATATCCATGTTTTTATTAGAAAAAATTAAAATGATTTTAACACTTCCCCTATGATTTTTAAATATATTTTTACCACTGTTTGAATTTTCAAAAACGTTTTAAAAGGAATATTATTTTCATTTTCTAAATGAGGTAGTTTGAATTTTTTTATAATAGTGTTAAAGGTCTATTATTTAAATTATATGAAATGAAAATCTTTGATGCTATCAAAACTAATCACTATTTTAAAGCATCCGTTACAAGTTTTCAAGATCAATTTCAATGAAAATGTTTTCAAAAATATTTTGGAAATTTTTATATTTTAAATAGGTGATTTAAAAATTTAAAGGATATTTCCCCCAGAAATATTCAATGTAATATTTCAAATTTATTTTCCGTTTAAGATGAAATCCTTTAGTGTTACTTAAGCATTACTAGGGTTAAGATCAGATGATACCAAACTTATTATTTCTATATATGGTTTATGTCTATGATGACAATATGTTTATGAGACCCATTATTTTCCATGGGTAATGCTATGATGACATTTTTACTAAACACATTTATTTTTATGGGTTTTGATATTAATAATTTTTTATAATCATGTGAAACACATATATATTATTTTCATAATTTGATGGGTGGGACCAATATCTCCATAAAATTAATTGGAAAATTATTAATGTTCTATGAGCTCAAACGGTACATGAGAGGTTATAACAAGACCAAAATAGGGTACATGGGAGTTTATCCCAATCTTGAAGTCGGTACATGGGTGGTTATCCCAACCCTAACATGTTATGCATTCCTTGGTGGGTAGAAATGATATAAGGTTTTCTATACTTATGTGTATGCCACAATTCCATGTCTCATGCCATTAATATTATATCATGGATCATGTTATTTTATTACTTTTTGATTCATGTCTTATTAAATAAAAACATTTATTCACTAACTCAATATTATCATCTATGATATACATGTCACATATTTCTAATGTTAAACACATGCTCTTATACCCTTATGCTAATGTTATGATTTTTTGATATTAAATATCTCCCTTTATTACCTTTTCAGATCATTAGAAATAACTAATTATTATTTTTACATTTCCCATGTTATGAAAAAATTTATTCTGTATGATATTTCTAATAAGGGTGATATTTTTTATGAACTAAGTTGGAGATTATTCATTTCATTTATGAACTTGTAGCCTATTTATCTAAGATTAAAAAAGAAGTAGACCTATAAAATTCTTTTGTGGGTCATCAGGAAATTTATGTGTAACTATATTTATTATATTTACATTTACATTCAAGTGTGATTTAGTCTTTATCCTAGAAGATGAAATAAATAATGTACATGTTTCGATGATATCGGATGATCAAAGTATGTTTTTTTAATTAATGAATTCAATATTGATATAAAATATATAGAAACAAAAGAAATTATTATTTAAACATTATTATAATATAATAATAATAAATAACTTTTCTTATTCTTCCATGATTTAAATTCTTAGTATTTTTCATGTACGTAGTTAAACTAACCTTATCATAAACATACTCAAGTTTAATTAATGATTATGAGGTTTTTTTTGTTATCAAAAACATTACAGTAGAAGTATAATGATTTTATTTAGTGTTCATAATTATTAATGGAAAGGAATTAGAAGAAGGTGTAATGGATATTAAAATCTTATTCAATTTGAATAAGATATTACCTTCACAGAGAAATTATTTTAAATGATTAAATTAATGATAAACATTTGTGGGCCATATAATTAGTAGGTTATTAAATTATTCCTAATTTAATCTTAATGATATAATAAAAATATTATTTATCCTTTAATACCATCCATATGACTATCCTTATAAGGTGATGAAGGGAAACAAAACATGTTGCATCATAGAGGAGGCAGTCCACACAATTGAGAAATGAACATTTCGTTTCTCTTTAGGGGAAGGGGAAAGATGGTTAGTGTTTATTTAAAAAATTTAATAACATTAAGTTTATTATAAATTCTAAATTAATGATATAATATCATGAAAAAAATTACATGAAAGTATAATAAAGAAAAATACATTTTCAAGAAGATTTAAATTATGTTAAGAATTTTTGTTTTCTCTCGGAGGATTCCATGGAAATGAGGGGCTTGGGAAAATCCCTTTGGAAAATAATTTTATTAGATTGAAAATGGATTATATGGGAAATAAAAATGGTAGATTTTTCATAGGAAAACAAAATTTTAGAGTATTATTTAAAGGGTGGTGAGTGGCCCCTTTTACTAGGGAAAAAGAGAGGATTTTCCAAGGAAACTAGTGTTAGGAAAGGGGTAGGAATAAAATCACATGGGTGATATGTGATTTTGGTGAGTTAGGTAAATTATGTTAAAAATGGTCAGTGAGACATTTGGTTTTGAAATTCATACTAAAATAGGGTTTCTAGAAGTTGTTTGTGACCTTTAAATTAATTAATTTCGAAGATACCACATTTACCCCTTTTTACCTTGTTAGTCTTGGTTAATAATTAGCATTGGTAATTAGTTTACTACTAAAAATATGAGATGAAAATTCTTACCTAATTTTTATGGGATGAATCTGACTTTGGGATCCATTTAACCAACTTTAATTTTAGATAATGAGAAAATTATCTTAAAAAAATCTGATATAAGAAAAAATATTTTTATTAAAAATTATATTTTAATATATTAATTTTTTAATTCTCACTTCCCATTAATTATTAATTTAATTAGTGTTTATATATTCCTTATGTTCTCAAAAATAATATTGGAGTCATATTTAAAATTATATTAAAGTAATTTATTTTTAAAAAATATATAAACCGCTTATAAAATTAATTATTTGAAGAAAACAATTTTACTCTTACCATGGTAATTAAACATTATCCTTAGTAATATTTTAATGAAAAAAATTAATATTAGAATTGTTAAATAATATATACAAACCGATTCTAGGTAAAAATTTCAATTTATATAAAAAAATTAATTTGTATAATGAAAATTAAATTTAATATTTTGTTGGAAAAAACATTTTCTTTAAAAAAATTCCAAAAAATTATCGTAAGATAATATCATTATGAATAATTCAAAAATAAAGTTTATTTTTTAAAACTAAAATTATATCATTCAGAAATTATTGATTTAAAAATAATAATTATTAATTTCTCTCTATAATATTTATTTTTTGATGTTTTCGAATATTTAATTTACCAGCAGTTGTAGGGTCTTGTGTATGACACATTTTGAAACTACCTTAGACCCACACTCCCGAATCCAATGTTAAAAAATGATCTTTACATTTTAGGAATGATAATGATAAAATTGATTAAATTAATTACATTCAATACTTATAATATCAGAAGAAAATAAATGTTTTAAGGATAAGGGATTAAACTTATAAAAGATTCCCAATAAATAAAAAAATTAATATATAATTATTATACATGTGTTGAATGACATAGAATGTTTTAACTCGTGGTATGTGTTTTCATCTGAATTTATTTTCCTTGAGTTATATTTTAATACTATACCACGAATTTAATTTAAATGGTGTATATATTCCAATTTTAAATTTATATCATGAATCCTTCACTCTTCATGGTATTTTATGTCTCAATTAATGTTTTTCCATCCAATGGGATTTGACCTTAATGTTTCCAAGTGGTTAGAGGATTCTCAACTCAATTTCCACTCAAAGAATTATGTTTAAACATCCATAAATTTTATATTCCATGATTATGTGTGAATTTAAATATAAATTATTTTATTATTTATTTCATATTCTGTAATATGGATTTTAATTTGTGAACATAATCACTTCATGGACTAATTATCACTTCAAATGTTATGATCTTTTCAAGGGGTTTCTTTGTATCAATTTCATTTTTTTGAAATGCTTTATATCTTATTATTTGGTTATATCTTATTTTTTACTTACTTCATCACTATTTTTTTCTCATAATACTTCATAAAATTCATGGAATTTACATATCCATATCATATTCTTTCTTTCAGTGACTTTTGATTCAAATGTTACTAATATAGTAAGAGATTTATATTAGAATCTCCATTATTTTTATGATTGTTTATTATTTTGGATCCTTTGAAGGAAATCATATAATATTTACTTGAACCACATACCTTTTATTCTCCTATCGTTATGAATTTTTTTACATGTTTAGTATCAATTTCCTCCCTTATTGATTAATGAAACACCAAGAAAGTTGTTTGTTTATGGTAGCAATCTTATATATTCTTTTGGATCAGTAATCCATCTCTTATATATCCATGTTTTCTAAAATGATTTATAATTTTTTTCCAAACATTAATTATTTCATTATGTTATTTTACAAGATCCTAAAAATTCTTTTAAAATGGTTTAAAAGTAAATTTATTAACATTCTCGGTATTTGTATCCTTTGACTCTCTTTACAAAATATATGAAAAGAATGTTTATTTTTAACATTTTTAACATAAATAGAATTTACCACCATCATGATTTTTATATTTTGTGAATATTTATTTATAAATTTCCAAGGTTATTTTCATTAAAAAAATGTCCTGTATTTGGTAAATGTTTTATTATAGATTTCCCAAAAAAATGAAATTTTACTTTTTTTCAGTGAAATTTATTAAATTATCTTTTACATAAAATTTATTATATATAATAATATGTCAATGATTACTCTAATTTACTTGGATAAGGATCTTATGATTCCATGTATCTTATTTCTTCTTATATCTTAGGATTATTTATTTTTCATAGTTTAAACAATCTATAAAGGAATGATGGTTGTTTTCATGGGTGTTATATTGATAAGTTAAAGATTCTAAATCTTATTTTTCTTGAAAGGTACATGGAAATTATATATAATGATGGAGGATACCAATAAAACATATATGAATAGGTGAGACCAATATTTCTTATATAAATGGGCCATCCTGATACAACCTATATGAACATGCAATCTTATTACAACCAATATAAACATGTGTTCTCGATACATATTGTATGAATATGTGAGCTTGATATAGTTAATTAATGCATTGGATAATGTTTATTGTATATAAACGAGTAAAATAGAGGGGTAAAAATCATGTAATATCATATGTATTTATCTGTTATATTGTTATTTTTGACATGGGTTATTAATATAATGTTTCAAGATACCAATATGTTTTTATGGTTGATATGCATTTTTAATGTTTAATTTGATCAAGGCTTACATCTCATGGATCTAGATTATTGATTCATACGACTATTTACATTATTAACAATTTATTCCATGTTTTATTGTGGATGATACATATATTTGTGGGTATGAATTGTTTTATGTTATGCTCATTCAGTTTGATTATTTCATCACACCATTATGATCATCTTATACTCACTAATGCATTTTAATTATTAATGCTTATTATTACCCCTAAAGTGAATTTGATATCATCTTTTTTATTCCATTTCCAAATTAGTGATGAATTAGGTTAAATTCTTTTTTCCTATAAAGGTTTCATTTGGGGATAATTTTCTAGGAGATGATGAATATTTGTTGTAAATTTAAGATAACTTGGTATAGTGAAAAAAAACACATTTGGAGAAAAGGGTATTTTGGGTAAGAGTTATAATAATTTAATAAAAATATAAACTATATTAGTCCATGGGTATGTATGTGATTCCATATTTCCTTTTTATTTTTTATGATTTGTATTTATGAAATTGGTTCATGTTTATTAGTATTAATCCATAAATGTAAGGATGATGTTTTAACACTAAATTTTGGAGTGACGGTCCAGGGTTGTTTCACAATTAAAAACAAACTATAATATAAAATATGATCACTTGAGATAATAGAGCACATGATAAAATGATCAAGTATTCAATGGGATCCCTTAGTTGGGGTTTTAATCAAAATATAAGGAAACATGATCAATGAAAATGGTATAGTTCTATGGAATCCTGGATCCTTTTGAGTAGTTCCACACCCATCCATCTGAGGACCTCACAAAGAAAAAATAATATGGATCCCAGGAATCAAAAAATGAATCTGAACCATGTTTACTAAAGTAGGGTCACCCCCAGGTCTTCCAAATTTGGATCATTACAAAGGTCTTATTTATTAAAGAAACACATAGTCCTTAGAGATATGTACAGTCCTTCAAAATTAGATCTGCACTTATCTCTCAATGTAATACTTCGGTGCCCATTGTTTTATCTCACATATGTGGGAACCCATTTTACAAAGTCTTATGCCTTTGTACCTAATTATCATGGTCACCTACCTAGGCCCCCATTCGCCCAACTAAATTGAGATAGCCCATACCAAAATAAATGTACTCAGACACCCATGATGAGGATTAGTGTTGACATACATTATTGAGATTTCATCTCATTACCTATAATTACATCATTAAAATCCATAAAAATAAATATTCATTCCTTGAACCTTTTGGTCATGTTAGTAGGATTTGGGATTACAATACCAACTACACCACCTTTATATCAAAAGGACCCTGAGCTGAGATCCACTTTTTGGTTTCCCAAATTTTTTTAATTAGAGATACTCATCTTGGATTCCTCAAAAAGATCTATCCACAAGTCTCCACTTTATTTTTAGAAATATATTAAGTCAATATTCCCCACTTGGTTCTAAAATACTTTCAGTTTATATCCTCTAACTGGATGCTAAGAATCCATATAGTTGAGACATTATTCTAGGTTCCTCAAATTTTATGAGTTGATATTCACCACTTGGATTTATTAAATTACTTATTTTATGATTACCCTTTTTATTAATGAATTTAATAGATTTTAAATAATCCTCTTAGCTTCCTACAATACATTTAGTTGATATTTCACTCAGGATTAAATAAAATTCCTTCACATGAGTCATATACAAGGTTAACCCAATAATGTTCTCTTATACATAAGACCCACATGAGATATTTATAGGCACCCTTTGTGTATTAGTGAACTATGCATTACCTTAAACTACATAAAAGTGGATCTGGATGCCCAATCATAAAAGGAACCACATTGGTCCTTATTACATGATTGTAAAAGGTATAATATTCCTTATTAAATTGAAAAAAACTATATGGGTTTAAATTTCATTTACATTGATTCTTAGGAATACTATTTCATGGTCCTAATCCAAATTTGATAACATCGCCTATATACGTTGATAGGTGTCCAATAGCTCTCTATGGGATGATATATTTTAGAGTTCCTTTGAAAATGGATTTAAACTATAGTGTAAAAAAATACATGAACCAAATGTGTGAGAATATAATTCACATATGTAGTTTCTTCTAAAATGTATGTTTTTATTCATTCACTTTATCTAAAAGAGTAACCAATATTTTGAATGTAAATGATTTCTTGAACACATATTAAATCTATAAGTCTGATTGACAAGAATAGAATACCACTAATGGGATGTTTTGACCTCCAATACCCCTCACTGATAAAAGGGGTTGTCGATTCCTCTTGACTCCACCTTTATTTAGAAAGTGGGAGAGAATAGTTAGATCCAAAATAACCCAAATATTCCCAAGAGAAATAAAATATTAGTAACACACCATCCACATATATTCTCAAGAATCCTTGGGCAACCATTTTTTTAAAACCACAAAGGAAATAAGAAAACTTATTCTTTCTTAAATATTTTTTCAAGAAAAACAATCCTTTAATTTCATTCATGGATTAGTTTTATTATTTATATCTTGAAATTTATTCCATAAAAAAAACTCATAGATTTTTTTACAATTGTACATAATGTGTAATATTATTTCATAATTTAATAAATTTATTCTATTTAGTACAATATCCTTCATTTACTTATTGAGAAAATATTGTCAAACACATTCATTTTTTTACAACCCATAGAAAAAACAAATGATTTTTTTCCATTGATTATTTATCATCTAATCAAATTTTGTCTTTTAAGTAGCATATTAATGATGATTCACAGATAACTTGAATTCATCAAAAAATGGAAAACCTAATTTTAATTTCCATAGAAATTTACCACATATACTAATCTTTTTGAGATATCAATATCATTTACATCATTCTTCTATGTACATTTCCTTAGCTCAACATTACTACCCTTCGATATAGGTTCCTTTTATCTTCCATGAGATAAAATATTACACAAATAATAAATATCCTTATCCATAAACATATTTTTCTCCAATATTTTTTGTTTGAAAACATCTTCATATATATTAAATTTTATTGAAATTAAATTATTTCCCCTACTAGAATTCACCATTGATATAAATTTGGGTTTTTCATAATCATTTTCCATAGATATTTTACTACAAGTTTTATTATATCGTACATTTTTTATTAAAATTATTTTTTGGAAGAAGGGTTTACTTTTTTATTTGAGACCATAATAGATTTATCGTTATATTATTTCAAGATATTCATGATAAAAAATATATGACTTTTAATATTAGACATACATTAGATATATGCATTGAAATAATCTTTCTCTCATCATTTTTTTAATAATAATCAATTGAAAATTATAGGTTCCTCAATTGGACATCCAAATTAAGATACTCTATATTTAAAACATTTTCCCTATATTTAAAAACAGAAATTATTTCTTCAATTTCTATTCTAATCGTCTCTTAGTTCTCATGATGTTCATGTATCTTTATTTTCCCATTTAATGAATTTTTGATTCATTTTATTATTTGATATCCATAAGATCATTGTTGAGCTAAAAGATATACTTTTTTTAAATTTAGTAGAGCTTCTATTCAATACCTTTCACAGATACATCTTTATATAAGACCATATTAAACAACTCCTTCCCAATTTTATATCCCAATTATATATTTTCCACAAGACTTTCACTTTTAGAATTTATTTGTTTGGTGAGATTTATACACAACAAAACATTTTGTGACAGTGATTCCTCTATCATTTTAAATTCTTCTTGAAGTTGGGTGATCACCTCCAGAAATCCATTAAAAGATCTACAAATAAAAGTGAAAACAACTTTATATAATTTCTTTAGGATTCATTTAGTAAATTAATATGAATCATTATATAATTCCATTGATGTATGATATTCCCTAATTATACTTGGTTCATCTAGAAGAAATGATTGTAATGATATTAACATTACCTCATATTCATGTTAATCCTATTAAAATATACTGTTATATGGGTTTTCCATCTTTTAACTAGTGGATTTAACCACTATATATTATTTTTCCATTACATGTCTCATTTCTCAATGATTACTTCATTTATAAGAGTAAATTTCTTAATCTTTTCGGATGAGGGATGACTTCTTTAATTTACTTACTTATTTATTATATTTCCACCAGTATTATATTATTAATCACCTTTATCTTTATATACATAAAATAATCATGAGGGTAATATTCCAATATTAAAATATTAAAACATCCTTCAATCCCAATATCGAGATTCTTTTATTAAATCCTATTTTAATTTTCATAAAATATTCTTTAATAATTCTATATCAATACTTGATATAATAAAATATAATTTTTATTCAAATCCTCCTCTAATATCAGTTAAGGATCTTATAAAAATCTTCCCCATTTAATTCATCAAAAATTGTTTCTTGGATTATGGGTTAATCGAAGAATCATGATATTAATATAATGATGTTCACTAAATCATTATATAATTTTGATCTTACGATTCATCTCAAAACATATTTTTAATCTCATGTGATCATTTAAGAATCATGCATTGGTTTTGGAAACATAAAGGTAATATTACAAAAAATAAATGTTATTCTTACATATCTTCTAGTTACTCTTATATAGATCAGTTTTAAAAATAGGTTTCTCTTTATCATCTTATGTTACTATTATATATCATTTATAAATCCATATTCATTCTTATTAATCTTAGTTTTATTCTTATTCAAGAGTATATTATTATATTATATCAGTAACAAAGTGTTAATTCCTTATAGAATTACATCTCAATTTTAAATGTAATATTAAAACCCCACATGGCATAAAATTATAACGAAATAGAGTGTATGGGCTCTATATAAAAAATAATTAGGATAAAATAGAGCTTCCTTTCACTTTATAATGACCTATGTTGTCCAAATTCTTGATATTTTCACATATTGAATTGCAATTTAGTCTCCAGAACCTAAAATAGATTTATTTTTATGTGTGACTTTACAATATTTCATTGAAAACATAGAACAATATATATTTTATTTCCTAAATCCTCCATTCTAACTCAAAATTATAGAAATTATTCAACCTAAATCGTAGTATATTTAAACTTCCACAACCACTTAAAAATATGTCAAAACACTTCAAATGACTTTAGTAATTCATAAAACATCCACAAATTTATTTAGTAAGACTCCAAAATAAAATACAGTATTAAAAACTTGTTTTTAGATCCTCAAAAAATCAAAAATACCTTAATAATCTAGATTCATATCCATCAAATATCCTATATAGTAAGGAATTAATTAAATATCAAAAAATACTATACTTATACTATCCTATATTAGATATAAATAATTATTTAGAGAGATATTATAATAAAAAATCATTATAATCCGTGAAACCTTCTTGGTTTTTTCAAGTCCATGAGATAATATATTCAATATAAACAAATAATTTAATTTATGAAAACCTGGAATATTACAAATTCATTTCATGTAAATTTATAGACCTTCTTTGATAATAAAACACAATTCCATTATCTACCTCCCAAAAATTATAATAACCAATAGTTGATAGTGTTTACAAAACATTTCTTTTATTCAATAAAATGTCATCTCCACAATAAACATATTCTAGATGCTTCCATGATGCTACCGATCCTAAATCATAATCAACAACAATATTTATCTTATTTTGAAATATTACTCACGGTATAACATTAGTATTATTGTCAAAATATATATTTAAAACATATTAATGGTTTTTGATCACCTTGTACAAGTGTAGAAAACAATAAAACATATTGTCTATAGGAACTCCAACCTCTATCTCGAAATTTTTAACATATTATATTCTCTAATATTTTGATTCATTTAGATATTATTATCTATTATTCATTTTCACTCAATAGAATTTAACATAATTTCCTTGGTAATTAAATAATTATGAAATACTATATTCTTAACACATATTTACTTCATTGATTATTGACAATAAAAAACACTTTATTATCCAAGGGACAAGAAGTTGACCCTGACTTTACTTCTATGTATACCACATCCTCGTAGTAAATAATAAATGAAAAAATCTACTTGGTAAAATCCATGTGACCTAAAACATTACACAATCATCTTTTTAATTAATCAGGAAATAGAACATTCAACACCCCTCTTTTTCTATGATATATGACATAGGACATTCAATACTTTTCTTGATCCAAATCTATATGACCAAAAACATTAAACAATACTATTGATCAAATCTATATAAACCAAAAAATTGAGAATTACTGTTGATAAAATTTTTAAAACCTAAAACATTCAACACAACTCTTGTTAAAATATGTATAATATAAAACTTTTAATACTTCGTTTGGTCAAAGATATATGTCCAAAAATTTTCAACAGTTCAAATTGTCAAGGAAATATGAACTAAACATTTCTGCACTCCTCATAAAAAATTAATTATATAAAGTATTTATTATTCATTTTGATATAATTTTTATTATAAAAACATTAAAAACTATTAATGATTTAAATTTTTAAGAACTAATGGTTTCAAAACTCTGTTTAGTCCAATCTATATGACCTAAAACGTTCAGAAATCCAATTATTCAAATCTATATAACTTAAAACATTCATAACTCCCCTTGGTAAAATATCTATGAACTAAAAATTTTAACACTCATATTTTTCAAATATGTATGACTTAAAAATTTCTTAAATATTCTTGGTCAACGATTTATGACCTAAAACCTTTATAACATCTCTTTTTCAATGTTGTAAAACCCAAAACTTTAAATGCTACTCTTGGTCAAATTTGATCAACTACCATTTACATTGATGGTGTAAGTGAACAAGACCAACCAATGCTCATAAAAATACACAAATAAATACGGATATATAATTCCAATTTATTATCTCTCACACAAATCATAGTTTTTGGTGATGGTGTACGTGCACATCACCCACCAATACTTGTCGGAGTGGACACATATAAAGGATAGTTAATCATTGATAATAATTTTCACCCATGACTCAAAGAAAATTTTAATTATAATTAATGTATAACTGAAAATTTCATTTTGTTTAGGAAGATTCACTTACATTTCATGTTATTAACTATGTTTTTTACTACTCATAAAGGTGATTTATTTTGTGGGACCAGAAAGAATAACATATAACAATATAAAAGGGTCGATGTGCCATTATAGATGATTCATGTGATTTTTCTTGATCCACCATACTTTAAAATTCATGGGTATTGGTCATTGAAAGAGGATTAAAAAAATAGATTTAGTAAGAAAAAATTAAAAAAATATAGAGTTATTTTGAAATTTTTGGGACTCATTAATATAGGGACAACTCCTTAAGGATAAGATTCAAACAGATGTATCTGTTAAATCAACTTATGTTTGGTCAGAAACATAAATTATCAATTTTAGTTGTGGTAGATGTTTATTATTTACTTATTTCAAATATTTTATTTTTACTAACTATGTAGCTACCTCATATTAGACTCTTTGAATATTCTTTTCCCTAACACTCACCCTATCTTGCTCTTGTTTAGAATTTTATGGATCCAATTTCATATGATTAGTTTTTTATTCTGGGTTAATGATCCAAGATTTTATTCTCTATCGCTCCATCACTTATTCTATAAGCATGTGGGTATTTTATTCTAGGAACTCGGTAGGTTCACTTTATTCTTTACAATCACGGATCATGCATTAATGGATCTTATTTTGTTCTAAAGAACCTATAATTTATTATGCTATCACATAGTTTTTCTCATTGATAAAGAAAACAATTGCAAGGACTTTGAGTAGATGCTAGATATAATATATCTGATTAAATATCATCACTATATGATTCCTCATAATTAGGATTTGAAAAAAATTATAAAAATAACTATTTATTTTTGGGAGATCAGTAAAATAATCATGGTTAGATTTTTCATTACCTTATGGTGTCGGTTGATAAAATATAAAAATTTAAACCACCTTGGGATAAATTTTAGCGACTAAATAATATCTTTTATTGATATATACTTTTATATTATCCTTATCTAATGAAACATATGGTAAATATTGTGAATCGTCACTACTCTTAGTCTGATCAATGTGGGATGTTTATCTCTCAAGATCAATTGAGATCATTAAAAGGGAACAAATTACTTATCTCTCAATGGTATAGAAATTTTTGTAACCCAAAATCTGTAGATATAATCATTTTTACTTATTTTAATTTTTTATCTGTACAGGGTTTGAGGATTGAGAAGTTCAATTATTATAAATTTATAAGATCATAGATAGAATTAATCCATTACTGACTATTAATTTTATATAGAATGAGGCTTAGTCATAGATTGATAAGAGATGAGGCATAATATTTTAAACTTTAGGTCCATACGTATGATATATATCATTTTTTCAACATTGGTTCTATTAATTAATTTTTTGTTAATATACAACCCTATATTAGAAATTTGATTAGGACAGTTTCAAAAAGGAAGAGGAAGCTCATAGTTTCGAATGAGGGAATCCTATATAAAGAGTAAAAGAGTTATAGATGTCAATATCCTCTATTTTAAAAACATCTAATTAATTTTCCTCTTCTCATATTAAATATATTATTTGAAATATGATTTTTAATGGATTATGGGTATTATGATGTATTGTGGTAGCATATAGATGACTCAATGAACTCAACCATAAGTTGAGTTTCTTCAACTTTAGTTGCTAATGTTTGTTCCTAAATAGTTGGAAGTATTATGGAATTATATTTTTATGATTGAAATATAATAATTAATGATACTATATAAATAATTCTAGAATAGATTCAGGTAGAGAGTTGGGGAATTAAGCTACATTACTAAATTGACGAAGTAGACCCCATATAGATGACATGTCTTTGAAACATTTATCTAATATAGAACGTTCCCAATGTAATTTTAGATTTCTTAGTTATATATTAAGGATATAAAAGTAAACTAAAGTAATTAATACTTCTATAAATAAAATAGAGGTCATACTCAATAAAAAATAGAGTATGACCAAGTTTACTCCAAAGAGACTGTCTATCAAGTAGACCCCTTAAAAATATCTATAGAAGCCATACGTTAGTTTGTTTGCCAATATAAATAATTTTTTAAGAATATTAAGATAAATATTAACTCATTAGGTTAGGGTCTCATAGCCCCAAACATTTCCTCATTATAACACCCAAATGTTATAGGATATACTTATTTTAAACAAATTTTAATTTTTTCGATATCTTGCGATACTTCTATCCGTGAGTCTAAATGAACCATAATTTATTATAACACTATAAAATATAAATTAACTTGAAAATATTAATAAAAATAACAAA
This sequence comes from Viscum album, assembly GCA_963277665.1. NCBI lineage: Eukaryota > Viridiplantae > Streptophyta > Magnoliopsida > Santalales > Viscaceae > Viscum > Viscum album. Next base: position 1,107,924,510 of record OY728126.1, read on the forward strand.
ATAATAAATTTTTTTATAAAGGTTCTAGATAAAAATTATATTTTTTACTTTTTATATATTTAAAAAATAATACTTGATCCTTGAAATTGTTTATATATATTTTTCTAAGAAAACATTTAAATAATTTTACAATAGTTTGGGAAAATATTATTTCTAAAATGGAATTAATTATTTAAATAATCTTGTGATATTTATCTTAATTTTAATTTTTCTGAATTTTATAAATAAATATTTTTTTGATGAATAGTTGAAAATACCGAATCTCAATAAAAACCACCATTTTGATTGAAGAAGTTTCAAAGTTACATTTATAAAAATATTATTTTAGAAGTAAAATTATTTAAATTATATTATTGTAAATCCTACTTAGGTCATTGGAATTAATTTTATGTTTTATTTTTATATAAAAAGTTATTATACCTAAGAAAAATTTTTCATTGGAAAACGTTTTTTCGTCACATTTGCTGGTTTAATTTTAAAATAATTTATGCAAGTTATATATATTTAATTTGATATAGTTGATTCCTTTTTTGGAATAAAAATATTCATTATTATTTATTAAGTACAATATAATTTTTGTTGATAATGAATTGTCAAAACAATAAAAATTTATTCCCACGGTAAAAGGGAAAATTAGTTTATCTTAGGTTAAAACAAAGTGATAAGGCCACCATTTTCACATTAAATATTATTGGATGAAATTATATCTTTATATATTAGATTATTCTTGATATTTATTTGTTTATGGGTCACTTTTTCTTGAATGTTACCAATGTAATATTTTAAGTAAAGAAAACGACAAAATATCTCTCTCTTAAATTTAATTTTATATGTGTTCACATTGGGAAAAAAGAATGTTGTGGATGATTATTAGTGGCTATTTTGAGTATATTAAAATTATTTCCATGATGGTAATTTATTTTTAATTATTTAATTACTTTTAATGCTTATGCAACACTGACCCAATATTTCTTTAATTAGTATAAAAACAAAATATATGATATTAAAAATAATAAATGTAATTTAACTTGAGTGAGTTATAGTGATACAATTTTTTTTTAAACAAACATGATATATTATTTACTTCTCTATAAAAATATTTGAATTCCATTTTTTATTGGTGTCTTTAAATTCAAATTAGATGATTAGTTCCAAAAATGACTGTGAAGATAAATTATATTAAATAATAATTTACTAAATGATTTAAAATTATTTAAAATATTATATTCATCCAATTTAATAGAATATGGTTTAAAATATCAAACATTTTCCATTTAAGAGTAATTTTTCCATTTTTGGTAACATTCTTAACCCTTTAATATAGAAATAGTTGTTACTCTTGGTTAATGGTAAAAGAGGTTAACTAAGGGGTTAAACCCATATATAATATTTAAAAAACCATGTAAACCTATATTTTTTTATACATTTTCCGATGTTAAAATAACATAATAACTTTACTTTTAATTTCTATCTATTTGGAATCATTTTTCTAGAGAATAAACTATTTATATTTAAATATTTTAAGAAATTTCAAAAGTGCCCCTCTCCTCTCTTATAAAAGGGAACCTTATATTTTATTTTATTGAATATTTTAAATCCATTTGGTTTAGAAAATATATACCTAAATACCTTAATTAATTCCATTCCCACTTCCTTGATTCAATTTTTTGTTGTAATAACCTCCTAGTAAGGATTTTGGTGCAAACCTAAAAAAGTTATCTAAGAAAAGGTTTCATTTTTAACCAAGCATTTTTATTTTATTTATTATTTCAAATAAATCAAATATTAATCAACCCTGATAATATAAAAACATAAATTTATACAATATAATAATGTGGTATTATGTTAATGACACAACCTACATAGATCTCTTGTTCTATCAAATTGGAAATGAAACCACAGTTTGTGTGTATGGGGGACTACAACCTCACAAACAGATATAATTCATTTCTCATAATGTCATCAAATGGATATTTATGATAATTAATTTAACATATTTATATGATACTCAAGAAATATTATCATTTTTTAAAATTAATTTATCATAGATTTTCATACGTTTCTATTCTTTCAAAAATGATAATGTCATTCGTGCATACGTGCAAATTACCACCTCCCCAAAGCGATGTGATTGGTTTTTCATTTCCACATAACATGAATGATATATAATTTTCTTTATAGAAATTATGTTTTAATTATGATATAATTATCATTTTATGAAGATAAAATAGTACTTACCTTCTTTCTATCATGATCGTTGAAAAATGTAAATGTTTCCCAGGAATACATATGACATACCACCTCCATTATTCCAACATAGTTCATTTTTCATAACCATATTTCAAGGTAGGTTTTAGAATTAAAATTTATTTATTAGAATGATAACTATTTCCAGATTATTCATTTTTATATGATTAAATAATTACTCCATGGACCATAGACAATCAGTCAAAGTCATTTAGGACTTATGAGATGAATATTATCAAAACGTTCGATGTAAAATTAATTTAATAAGTAATTTAATATAAAATTATATTAAATAAAAAATAGAACTATAGAATTGAAAATTGGGTTTAATAAAGTAAAAAAATCATAATTTTTTTATTTAGGAACATAAATAATGTACTCAATGAGGTAGACTCAATGTAAGGGATTTTCCATCTCATTTTTATTCTACGAGACATATACCATAATCACAACTTTTTTCTTTTATGTGTCATATATAATACCCATGAATATATATTATGATGATTATTATGAAAATTATGGTAATATTAATATAAAAATTTATTTATTTATTCTACGTGATTTGGGTTTGAAAGTGGTCAAACTAGTAAGAGTTTTATGTTATTATATCATTATTTATCAGGATTGTATACAATTATGTGTTTGATGATGAAATTTCATTACATAACTCTCAAGAATTTCCTGAATTTTATTAACCTCTATTTCTACCTATATAATACATTATTTAATTTAATTTTACTCTATTTATGTACCCAATTAATAAAAGTAATGTTTTAAGAAAAAAATGACATTATTTCTCTCTTGGGCTAAAAATCCTTTCCCTTACATGTCCATGTTTTCTGGAAATATTTTCAATAATTAATATAATAATAATATTATTTTTTAAATTCATTTTTACCCATGTTTCAATTTTTACAAATTTTCTTAAAATAAATCATTATTTTAACATGTTCGGTATGAATGGATTCTTCTACCGTCATGACCACTCAAGGGTAAAAATCTACCATTATAATTTTCAAATGTTATTTTCAAAGAAAGTGCTTTATTAAATGTATTTGAGATTTTTAGAATTTAAATAATTGATTTTAAATTCAAAAAGTTTAATATACTCAAGAAATGTTCCAAGTGATACGTGAAAATCATTTTCCAATTAGTATAGAATCATTTTATTTTTTATAGTCTTAATTGGGGATATTATCTATTTATTCCATCCTTATTCTTTATTTAGATTGTTTATGATAATGATGAAATGTTTTTTATGAAACCAATTCTTTTTTCCACAAGTTATGAACTATCAAGATTTGTGATATGGCTCAAGATGACGACCATTTTTACGAAAGGTATGATTATAAATGGTTAAGATCATTTTGTTATACCTTTATGCACATTCTATACTTATGTGATCATTTATATATCTCTTTTTACCCTTTCTAAGAATCTAATATCACCCTTTATTATGTTTCCTTTCCCCATGTTTTGTATAATGGTATTAAGTGTGATATGTCTAAGAAGAGTTATAATTATGAATATACTTAGTGGGAGATGATATAGTTCACTTATAAACCAGTGGTTTATATATCCATGTTTCCTTAGATACTATTCCTATAAGATTATATATTTGATAAATAACTTATTTAATGAATATTCATATAATATTATGTAATTTCTATGTTTTAAATGTATGGGTTGATATAGTTTTTATTACAGAAAGGTATAGTTACATTTGGAATTTTGGATGAGATTTTTTTTGTGAGAACCATTTTGATAATTCTATGTATAATATAAAATCCTAAGTTCTGGTAATGAAAGGACTGTGGATTTCCAAGAAAAAAATCCCAGTCTGGATACAACAAGTGTTCATGGTTTTAGAACATATGCATATAGTGGAAATAAGCCTAAAAAGAGTTGGTAAAGTATATCTCATCCATCTTTTTGGTTTATAGTGTGTGTTACCTTACTGCACACCCAGATTAACACTCATGGAAGGATATTATTAGGTTATATTACATATTTTTAAGAACCATAATAATTTTTTTATTAGATAATAACCATGGATAACCTTGGATAATCCAAATGTTTCATATATTGAAAAAACGTGTCACGATTTAGACAATCCATGAGTGATTTTTTAATATTGATCACTCTAATTAAATATTCCAGATGGTCATGATAACAATTTTGGTTTTAGAATGGTTATAAAGATAGAAAAATAAAGTTGAGGTTGTAACATTTATGATCAAATATTTAATTTCTATATTTGTGCTTATAAGAATTCTTATATATCAGAAAAAGTATCAATGAATTATTATTCAAAATCACATTAAATAGATGTTAAATTAGTAGTCATAACCCATAATAGTATAATGATCACATTATAAGTCTATGAATATTCTCCGATTTATGTTTTTAGGAATGTGTTTCCTAAAAATCATATTATTTTCTTTACGGTTTAATTTTATGAAATCTTTGGAGTGGATTGTATTAATTTACATAAATACTAAATCAATTTCTAATGTAGAGTAGTGATGTTTGATATTTTGAAAATACCTATGATTATCTATCAGTGTGATCATAATATAAACATCTCAGGGAAATAAAATCTAGTGTATGTGTCAAAATTCCCATTAAAAAAGGGATTTTATCTCTATTGATATGGGAGAAATTAAACATATCTGATTTTACTTTTACGTGGGAGTTTATTTAGGACTTTATAAAATCATTTCCTATTCTTCCACCATATCATGGTATTGAGTTATCAATATAACTCACACATGGTGCTAAACATATTTCAATGACTCCATATCGAATGGACCTGATTGAGTTACATGAATTAATGATGTAATCCTAAAATTATTTCGAAAATGGTTTTATTTAGATTAGTTTTTCACCTTTGTGTGAACTTGGTGTGTTTTGAAAATAATGATGGATCAATGCAATTATTCATTGATCACATGGAATTTAACAAGATAAAAAACAAGAATATGTATCTTAGGACTTATATTGATTATTTTTTTGATGATATAAATGGAGATCAATACTTTTACATGATTGATATTCTTTTTGGATAATATCAATTAAGGTTTAGGAAAGAGGATATACTAAATACAACATTATGTACAAGGTATGAACATTATGGATCTATAATGATTCCATTTTCTCTTAGTAATTCCCCCACTATCTTCATGGATTTAATGTATAGATTCATCAGGGATGACCTTGATCAGTTTTTGGTAATATTTATAAATTATTTTATATTCTATTAAAAGATAATGGGAGTGGATGAAGATCACTTGAGGATTATACTAAAGACCTTAAGGATAGAAAATCTGAATGAAAACTTTACTATCTCTAAAGTTTAGATGTAGAATGTTTCATTTTTGGGTCATGTAATCTCAAGAAATGGTATATATGTGGATCTATCAAAGAAGGAAGTTAATAAATGTTGGCCCAGACAAACCATTGTGTTTGAGATCCAAATTTTTCTTTGTTTGGATGAATATTATCATCACTTTGTGGGATATCTTTCATGAATTTCTAATTCACTCATCAAGTTAACCCAGAAAAAATCCAAGTTCCTTTGGAAAACTGAATATGAAGCAAATTTCAAGGAACTAAAAAGATGGCTAGGTAGTGGAAATGTTATTCTATGACTATATAATGGATAATGTTTTTAAATATATAGTTAAACATCAAATAATTGACTATATTATGTTCTCATGAATAATGGTTTTGTGATTTCTTATGACTATTGTTAATTAAAGGTTTAAATGGAAAATTATCAAACTCTAGATTTGGTGTCTGTTAAATGAATTTTTTATTAATGTTATAGATGAATTATCTTTATATATAAAGGTTTGGTATATATATTAATCATAAAAATTGAGAGTATATCTTCACTAAAAATAGTTAAATATGATATATAGAAATTTATGGATATTATTGGTGATTTTGAATACTCAATTCATTACCACCTTAGGAAAATAAACAAGGTGGATGATAATCTACCTCAAAAAGATTATACTATATTATTTATGATGGGAACCCCAAAATATGAAATATTTATATATTTTCAAAGGATAGATTTAGGAATCTGGAAATAAAGAGAGAATTGTTATATTTTTCAAATGAGTTTTCAATTTATTTATCCCATGGGAGAATTAAATATTCATAAATAGAAGTTATTTAACTATAAAAGAAGGTTTAAAATGTTCTTGAGTTTGAACTCGGTTATTATGGAATGATAAGGTTTAAGAACCTTGTATTTTTTTAGTTCATAATATTTTTGAAAAAGTGGCTCAAAGATGAGAATCAGAGTTAATTATTATCTATTTATTCTAAAAGAATGAATATGTATACATATATTAACGTTTATTTATATTGGAAAAAATGAAGAATGATATTGTATAGTCTTTATTTTTATTCTTGTTATTTAACCATGTTTAGGATGAGAGATAAATGTCTAAGGGGGGTGTTACAACTTCTAACTATACTAGAAATAAAATTAGAAAACATTAACATGGATTTTTTGGTCAGTGTCCACAAAACATCTAAAGTGAATAATTCTATTTGGGCTTTATTTGATCACTATAAAAATTAAACACCCTACATTTTTATCAGATAATATTTATATCTTGATCATATTTCTAGAATATACTATACGGAATAGGTAAGGTTGTATGGAGTACCACATTATATTAAATCTGATCTAGATTCGAGGTTTACCTAGAAGTTCTTGGGAAATTTTTAGTATTCCATCGATTAAAACATATGTTTTATCATTGATTATCATCATAAAATAGATATTAAGTTAGTTATATATATTCAAACCCAATAGGAATTACTGAGATCTTGTTTTATGAATTTTAATGGGGGTTGGAAACATCACCTTCCTCAACCCAAGTTTTCTTACAGCAACAACTTTCACTTAAGCATTTACATGATTCATTATGAAACCCTTTATAGAAATAATTATATAAATCTAATTACAGGGGATGAATTTTGTGAAATAAATCTATTTTAACCTATTATAATCTAAGATATGAAATATAATGTTAGATATATTCCACAACACACCAAGGAATCTCATAGTCGATAAGAAATTTATGTTTGTAATAATTTGAGTGATTAGGAACATTAAGATTATGAGGTGTTGTTTATGAAAATCTCTCCCTGGAATAAGGTTATGAGATTCATAAATAATTGAATGTTAAACACTATGTATGTTATCTCATTGGATATTCTTGATCAAGTAGGGATGATAGATTTTCACTTGGCACTTCCACAGAACTTCTCTAATGTTTATGATGTGTTAATTATACCAATATTAAGAAAGTACATACATGATTAATCACATGTACGTAAAACATAGGTCTTTCTATTTGATCATGATATTTCCCATGAAGATCAATCTTTATAAATCTTTTATCAAAGAGTTCATGTGCTATATAATAAGACTACTGACATGGTAAATGTTCTATGGATGAATCATATTTTTGATGAATCTATGTGGGAACCCTAGGATATGATGAGAATTTTTTTTTTCATTTTTTGTATATACTTAATCTAATTTTGGTCATGAAATTAATTTTTAGTGAGGTATAATATAAAATGCTAGGATATTATGATATATTTCTTTTTAAATGAATTTAATTTGTTTAGATAGCTTGCGATAAACCCAACCGTGAGTCTAAATGAACCATAATATAGTATACCAATATAAAACAGAGACTAAATTGATAGAATGAATAATAATATCCACATCTTAAAATTTTTTATTATGGTTTCAGAAAAATAATTTTTTTAGTTTTTATAGGCATAAAAAAATATATTTCCTTAAAATAGTTTTGTTACTTTTTATGAGAAAATAATATAATTTTTTTCACCACATTCAGGATATTCATGTTAAAAAAATAAATATAAAATTTTAAATAAACATTTCAAAATTTTCTTTGACATTATTTTTTCATAATTTTCTAAAAAGATTATTTTTTTGACGAATAGAGCAAGAATATTGATTTTAATTAAAAATTACCGTTTTGGTTAAAGAATTTAAAAATTTCAATTTTATTTTAATTTTTTTAAATACAATTATATTGATTATATTATTATTAATCCAATTTAGGTCATTGGAGGCATTTTTATGCGTAATTGTTATGTAAAAAGTTTTATACTTAAGAAACAATTTTCCCTGGAGAACCAATTTTGAATATATTTTTTGGTTTAATTTTAAATTAATTTATAACCCTTATAGATATTGAATTTAGTAAAATTTATTCCATATTCTAAATAAGATTAATTAATATTATCTATTGAGTGAAACTTAATTTTTGGTTATAATTAATAGTAAAAGTAATAAAAATTTGTTACTATGGTAAATAGGTAAATTGGGTTTAATGAGGTTAAAACTCAATTATAAGGAATCCATTTTTCATATTCAATCCTATTGGATGTTGTTATTTGAGATATTTTCTTAAAATTATTGATATTTATTTTTTTTGGACACTTTTATATGAATTTTGTAAGAACCAAAAAAAAATTCAATGAAAATTCCATTCTTTTAATTATGTATTATAGAATAAAACACATTAAATGATATTGATATAACAATTTAAACCTTAAAAATAAATAATAAATTAAATAATTGGTATTTCTAGAAATTAGGGAACCTATACTAGTGGAATATCAACTAGACCATTATAATAGTAATGTGATCATTAGAAATAGTAAACAGTCCAATAGAATAGTAACTTCACCATTGAAAGTATAAATAAAATTTGGGTATCTTATAAATGAAAATATAATATATTCATATCATGATATAAGTAAATAAATATTTTAAAAATGGTAAATTAGGTATAGGTAATTTTATAATTTGTAAGTTTTTATTTTTATTTTTATAATTTATATAATGATTTAAAATAAAATTTATTTTCATAAAAGAGATCAATTTTTTTTATTATGTATATAAGATAATTTTATGAGACCTTAGTTAATTTTTGAAAGTGTCATAAAATCGGTTATAATATCACAATCAATTTTTTTTTCAAATAAATGATTTGTTTAAATAAAAATTAACTTTCACACATTTATATAATTATTTTCATAAAATAGATTTCATTTTTGAAGTCATCATGTCAACATTTTCTGGGGGTTATTTTTTGGTAATTTTTTAAATACTTTAATTTTTAGGTGAATACTAAAAATACAGTTTTACACATATCCAGTATATCTTAAATTACATCATTCAAGATGTAATGGTGACATAATAATTTCTATAAATTTAGGTTCGTCCATGGTGTATTCAATTTTATAAATGCTTCATTAAAATACAATAAACTCAATTTTAAAACATAAAAAAGAACGTTCCAAAACCTAAAGTAAAAATTGATTCCTTAAAATATTTATCTTTTCTTTATTTTCACTTTAATTTTTAATAAATTAATGAATTTGAATTATAATGGGGATCTAAAATATTAAACTCATTATATTATATTAATATATTATTTATAATTTCAATAATTCAATATTAAAAGTTTTACCATTTATATATTATTTCATTAAATATTTTATTCTGAAAATACCCCCTTACCAAGTATAAAAAACCCATCTCATATATATTGGAAAAACCACTACACCTAGTAATTTTAAAGCCTAATATCTTCAAAAATAATCTCTATCAAGACCCTTATAATACTTATGGATGTTATGGAGAAATCCAACTCCAATCTCAAATGAGTTATAGTGTTTTATAAGAGAAGCTACACCGAGGATAAAGTAAGTCTCTACAAACTCTTCCATCTTTTCTTGTTCAATTTTCTTATTTTACCCTCTCTATTTAAAAACCTTATAATAAAACATTTATTATAATGTAAGTTAAAATTTTATAAATGATATTGACATACTATAATTATTATATTTATGACAAATATAAATGTCATACTTCCCCTTCCCTCTCTTTCGACAGCATCATGTTAAAGGTCCCTTAACCCCTTACAAAGGCGTTTTCTAATCAATTATTATAAGAACCTTCATGGATGGAAATTATAAATTATATATAATACATTAATATATAACTACATGTATTAAATTATTTTTAATTAATTATCATAATGATAAATTTTATTTAATAATATAACGAAATCATTGCGGAACAAGAGAGTTTTGAGTAAAACGTGATATAAAAGTGCATAAATTTTGTCAATGAAAATTAAGAAATGAAATAAAAAAATTTAAATTGGTAAATATTCTTATAAAATGACTATAATTCACTTATGTATTAGTGTTTTAATAAATATAAGTTCATTATTCAGGTGGCATGAAAGTGATGAAATTGAGTGGGAATTAAGGTAAGGGGAATTCTCAAACCCAACTCTTGTTGTTTGGGGTTTCCCTCTTTCTCCCAACTTTGAGTAATATTATTGTTGTAATGTTACATAAATATCATTTACTCATCATTATATTATCCTTTCTAGGATATAAATGTTTCCAATATGGTTTTATGGAAAATGAGAATATTTTTTCAAAAAAACTCTCCTTTCTAAAAACACATCTTTTAATTCTCTTGAGATTGTTTCTCCTTAACTGAAGATTGATATCAAGAATTTTATTCCCTTTAGGAACTCCAATTTTTATTAAGGAATGTATTATTTATGAAAGAAAACTCATTTTTACATGGTTTATTTTATTTCCAAGATTTATATACATTCATTGTGGCATTCATGATAATGTAAATGTTATGATGTGATGGGTGCACCCAAAATTATATTACACATGTAAATTTTATGATATGGTGGGTGCACCCAAAATAATATATCACTCCAATTCATTTGATAATGTGGTGTATCTCATGATATAAAGTAAAATAAGCATGTTAGATAACCACTAAGGCATGGTGTTTCATTTTTAAGCATTTCCACATTCCAAGCCTTTATTCAATGCTTCCTCTCATGATTGTGATCTTATTCCTATGTTATGATGATAATGATTATTCTCACCCCTTGTTATATTTATTCACCCTCTTATCAATGCTATTAATTATCTTTTAGATCACCCATTTTTTTTATGTATAACCTCATGTGATTACTTGTATACAAGAGAATGCGATGGCCTTTAAGAATACTGAGAAGAAAGAGTTAAATAATATTTATGTTTTATTATATAAAGGTTATTGATGGTCATAATCTACACAAAAAACTAAAATATTTTATCCTATATATGTAACACTATTATGTTTTTCATCTTTAAAATGATATAATTGTAATACAAGGAAAAATAGGGCCACTATAGTTAGTATTGGATCATGGTTTAGATATTTTTTGAATTAGGATTAGAGAACCTTAGTGAAAACCATTAATATGGGACTATGTATATATAAGCACCCAAAAATATTTTTTTAGAAAATTATAAACATAGGGTTCCTATAAGATACGCCTTTAGACCAAATTTCACAAAGTCATAAATTATTAATTCATTACTTATTGAAATAGTTTTTGTTTTATACTTTTATATTTTAAGAAAATGATGGGAACCAAGAGAAATTAGGTCAACAACCCATGCAAGGGACAATTCAACGATTGACTGAACGACATCCCCAATTACATGGGAGGTGGACTTCAAAATTTAATGGTGATGCTTACCCAATTTTCTCTGGTAATGAATAAGAACCTGAATAATTTGGACCATCCTCTTACAACTAAAATAGAGAAACATTCTATCAGGTGTTTTATGCTGCAATGAACACCAAAATTTAGTTGAACATCTTATCCACTAGTCATGTTTCTGTGTGTCAAATAAATAGAGAAGATTGTTTTTATTCAATATTTTGTTACAGAGAAGGTGTCTCGGGATCTTACCATTAAAATGGGGAGGCATATCAATAGTGGGCTTTGATTAAGAATACTAATTCTAAGGAATAAACTGAAGAGATGGAGTGGGAAGACATTATGATAATAATTCTTAACAAGTACTTCTCTCAAAATCTTTATACAAATATGGAGAGATAATTCATAGAGATAATGAAAAATGAATGTTAATCTATCATATACTATAAAGAATATTCCACAAGGCTTTCAAGGTATGCATCAAATTTTGTTATCAACCGTGATAAAAAAATTGATAAATTCTTTATTTGATTAAAACCACTCCTTTTAAAGGCCCTATATATTCAATACATCGAATGTTATGAAGAATTTGTTTGATGTTCTCTAAAATTTGAGATAGAGATTGGATAATGGTCCCATGGATATGGTGATAAGAAAATAATGACGGATTTTCAAACATGGGGATATAAAGAAAAAGGTGGGATGAAATCCCAACCACCCACGTGTCAAAAATGTGGGCATAAGCATCATGGGAACCATCTCAATGGGATAGGGAACTTCTATAAGTTTGGGAGAGAAGGACCCCAAGATCATGACTTTCAAAGAGACATAAATATGTATTCTAATAAAAGGGAGAAAAGGAGAGCAACACCATTGGTTTAATGAAACAATTGCAGAGATAATGGGAACTATGAAATCCAATGATCTAAACCTCGAGTCTTGAAGGGTAATAAAAATCATCAACTATGAAAGAAAAAGGAACAATGGAAGGCTTATTCGATAACAACTATTGAAGTGGATAAAAATAATTAAGTTATACAATGTACAATTCATATTCACTCAATAATTGTAAAATATTTATTTGATTATGTTTCTACACATTCTATTATATCTTATATGTTTTCTATAACTCTTGATGCAATGGCCCAGAACCTTGAAGTTGAGATATCTACAAAAAAACCTAGTGGTGTGATCAATGCAACCCAAGCGTTGGACTCTTCTCTTATTAACATATGTGTGGATATTCTCCCAGAAAATCTCATGATATTTGCCTTTTTGTAATTTAACACTATACTGGGTATGGATTTGATATCGTTATATGGAGAACAAATCAACTATTAGGAAAATGAAATATATTTTCTAATTATGATTCATCCCTTGATCCTTTACAAATGCAAGGAAGATCATGTGTTTTCTTTGAAAAATCCTCAAACAGTGTGGGTTTTGATACCCTGTGAAGAATCATACCTCAGTCAAATGGTTGAGTCAAAGGAAGGAATCAACCTAGGGTAAATAGAAATTGTTCAGGAATACAATGAATTATTTCCCAAAGAGTTATCCGGACATCCCCCGTATCATGAGGTAGTGTAATCAATCAAACTCATACCCATAACTACCTTTATCTCAAAAATTACCCTACAGGATGGCCCTAATCGAATTGGAGGAGTTAAAAAAGATCCTGCAAGATCATTTTGAAAAAGGGTCCATAAGCCCTGGTTAATCATCTTGGGGTTCATTAGTGCTACTTGTAATGAAAAAGGTTGGATCAATGTAGCTGGGTATCCACTACCTGGACCTCAACAAGATCACTATAAAGATATAGTATCCTTTTAAAATGATTGATGATTTGTTTGATTAGCTATGAAGAGATTAGTACTTATCAAAGGTGGATCTTTGTTCTAGATATCATTAGAAAAAGGTGATGAAAGAAGATATTAATAAGTCTGACTTCTGTAAAATGTCTCAAAACTATGAGTTTTTTGAGATGCCCTTCAGACTTACTAATTCCATTAAAATCTTTATAAATTTTATGAACAGAGTCTGTAGATATTATCTCAAAAAATTTGTGGCATTTTTTATCAATGATATTCTCATCTACTCTAAGGTAAAGGATAAGCATGAATAACATCTTAGGCTTGTGTTGGTGACATTAAGGAAGAAGAAGATTCATGAAAGGTTTCTCTTTGGTGACTTTTGGATGTAGAAGGATACGTTCATGGGACATGTGATCACAAGTTTGGGAATTTCTATAGACCCTTTAAAAAAAGGCAATTGAGGAATGGACCAGACCCTCCAGTTTCAAAGAAATCCATAGTATTCTAGCCTTAGAAGTTTACTATAGATGTTTTTTGAGAAATTTATTATTATTTTCAATCCCACTAACAATGTTATCAGGTAATGGGGAAAATTATGTCTGGAAGGAAGAAGATGATGAAATATTCAAGGAGCTAAAGATGTGGCTGATCACTACACGAGTACTCTCTTTACCAACATGTGTAGTAATGTTTGTGACATACAATGATTCATCTTAGAAATAATTAGGTTGTGTGCTCAGGAAAAAATGATTACGTAAAGGACTATACCTCATGAAATCTTAATATCTAAAAGACGCAAGATATAGAGTTAGAAGATTTTATTTTTTCCTAGAAAATCTTATGGTACTACCTCTATGGTGCGAAGTGTGACATATATACTAATCAAAATATTCTAAAGAATATATTCACACAAAAGGAGCTCAACATGAAACATAGGATATGGTTAGATATATGATTAATGACTATGTTTTTTCTATTCACTATCATTTTAGGATGGAAGACAAGGTAGTTGATGCTCTTAGGAGAAAATAATTTGCGACTCTATCAATGGTGTGGATTGGGAAAGAACATATCTTCTTGGACATGTAAAGGATGGATTTGGAAATAATAATGATAAGTAAAACCTCCTAATTTTCCAAAATGATTTCCTAACCATATATCAGAGATAATTTTAACATGACATAAAGGAATGACCTAGAGTTACAAAATAAGGTGAATTTCACCACATGCTTATTCACTGGTCCCTCGAACACATCCAAAGGAAACAATGCAATTTGGGTTTTAGTGTAACAACTCATCAAGATTTTCCACATTATTTCTATATGGGAATATTTCAGTCTCGAATAACTTTACATGATATTTGTTAAGGAAGTGGTAAGGATACAAGTGGTACCACTTTCAATCATCTCTAATTATGATCGAAGTTTCACATATATATTATGGAGAAGTATCGAATATTCCTTGAGTACTTAATTGAATTTCATTATGGCATATCACTCCCAAACTGATGACCAATCTAAAAGGACTATTTAGATGCTAGAAGACATGCTAAGAACCTGCTTAATGAAATTAAAAGATGGATGGTCTCAACATCATCCATTGGTTGAGTTATCATACAAAAATATCTTCCAATCGGGTATTCATAAGGCTCTATATGAATCTATGTATGAAAAGAGACATAGAACTCTAAACAGTTGGGATGATGTTGGTGAACAAAAGCTACGTAGACCTAGTCTTGTGAATTAAATGACTGATAATGTTGATTCTATCCAAAAACCTAAATAATCTACTCAGAGTTGTAAAATGATCTATACTGACAACCATTGAAGGGAATTGTAGTTTGAAGTTGGAGATAAAGTCTTCCTTCGAATATCACCATGAAAAAGAGTCATGAAGTTTGGAATGAAAAGAAATCTTAGCCCAAGGTATATTGTCCCCTTTGAGATCCTTTATCGCATATGATATGGGGACTCCTATCTTGGAATTACACCAAGAATGGAACAAATTAATGATGTTTTCTATGTATCCCTCCTGGGGAAGTATATAATAGACATATCCTATGTATTAACATCAGATGTGGAACAGTTAGAAGATTATATCTATTATAAAGAGCAGTTAATAAAGACTCTGAATCAAAGAGATATGGTTCTACGTAACAAGGCAACACCTCTTGTCAATGTTTTGTGGAGGAATTATAAGTATGAAGAAGCATCTTGAGAACCAGAAGTGGCTATTGTGGATAAATTCCCAAAAATATTTTTGTAAAATGAAATTTAAAGAGTGAAATTACCAAAGAGGGAAAGAAAGTAACGACTCAAACTCTTATCAATGAAAATTACCTTCATATAGAAATTTCTTATAAAATAAATCACAAAAAATCACATAGATATCAGAATAAAAATTTTAAAAAGGAAGAATAAACTAAATACGAGGTATTTCTATAAATTATGGAACTTATACCAATATAATAGTAACATGGAAATTGGAATAGTAATGCGAACATTAGGAATAGTAAACTGTCCAATAGAATATTAAACTCCCCTTTAAAATTATAAATGAAACATGGGTATCTTATTAATGCGATTATAATATATTTATATCATAAAATAAGTAAATAAATATTTAAAAAATATTAAATTAAGTATTGGTATTTTGGTATGTCGTGAGTATTTATTTACAATTTTATTATTAATATAAGGATTTAAAATAAATATTATTTTCCTAAAATTAATTAATATTTTTCTTTATTATTATTATGAGATATGTTTACGATACCTTGGTTAATTTTTGAATGTGTCATAAAATCAGTTTTAATATTAAAAACATTATTTTTTCAAATAAATAATTATTTTAATTAAATATTAAATTTATTAAATTTATAAAATTATTATCATAAAATGGAGTCCATTTTTGAAATCATAATTTAGAAACTTTCCAATGGTGTTTTTTTGGTAATTTTCTGAAATACATCAATTTTTAGTGGAATAATAAACATACAGTTTTCACATAACCTGTATATCTTCAATTAAATCATTCTATGATATAACGATGAAATATTACATTATAAAAATTATGTTAGACCATGGTATATTTAATTTAATAAATGGTTCATTTAAAAACAATAAAATCATTTTACAAACCTAAAAAGGACATTCCAAACCCTAAAATCAAAAGTGACTCATTGAAATATTAATTTTTTATTTCTTTCGAATTTTCCTTTTTATAAATTAAGGAATTGAAACTATAAAAGGGATCTAAAGTCTTAAAATCATTATTTTATATTTATATATGATTTAAAATTTAAAAAATTATCTATGAAATGTTTCACCATTGATATATTTTTTTATTAAATATTTAATCAATAAATACCCCCTTCTCATTTAAAAATAATCGCTTTGCATACCCTTTAAAAAACAACTCCTCTAACACATTCAAAATACTATTCTGGGAGAACATACTTTCTTTCAATCCCCTTATAATACTTTGGGGTGTCCTAGAGCAATCCTACTCCAATCACTATGGATTTATAGCATCGTGCAAGAGTAGCTACACCGATGAGAGAGTTAGTCTCTATTAACTCTTCCCTATTTACTTCTTGTCCATTCATTTTTTTACCCTCTACCTTTCAAAACCTTATACTAAAAAATTTATTATACAGTATTTTGACATTCTATAAATGATTTTAACCTACTATAATTATCATATTTATGAAATATATAATTTTTGAACTTCGCTTTCCCATTTTTTCGACAACGCCCTGTTAAAGGCCAATTAACTACCTATGAATACTTTTCCTAGATAATTATTTTGACTGCCTTATTGGATGGAAATTATGAATTATATATATTATGTTTATATGTAATTATATTTAAAATATTATTTTGTAATTAATTATACTAATGTATAACATACCTTTAATAAAATACTGAAATCATTGCAAAATGTGAAATTTTTAGGTAAAACATAATATTAAAATGCTTCAATTTCTTCAATATAAATTACGAAATACAATAAAAATCATTATAATTGATAACTATTTTTATTAAATGACTAAAATTTACTTCTAGATCATTATTTAAAAAAACAAAAGTTTATTATGCAGGAGGTGAAAAGGCAACAAAATTAAGCGGGAATTAAGTTTAGGGAAATTCTTGAACCCAACTCTCTTTCCTGTGGGTTTCCCTCATTCACCCCATTTTTAGTATGGATATTCATATAGTGTTCCTTAAATATAATTTGTTAATAATTATCTTATATTTTCTATGATATACATGTTTCTAATCTTGTTTGATGAAAAATGAAAGTATTTTTCCAAATGAACAATTTTTTTAAAAACACATCTTTTAATTGTTTGGAGATCGTTTCTACTTCCCTCATGATTGATACCAAGAATTTTATTAAATTTTTTAAATACAATTTTTATTCATGAATTTATTATTTATAAAATACTTGAATTTTCTTTCCATGGTTTATTTTTTTCCCTGATTGATATACGTTCTATGTGGTATGCATGATAATGTAAATGTTATGATGTGACATGTGCACCCAAAATTATATAGTTCATGTAAATGTTATGATGTGAAGAGTGTACCTAAAATTATATATCACTCCAATTCATTTGGTAATATAATGTATCTCATGATATAAAGTGAAATAAGTATGGTAGTTGATCACTAAGACATGGTGTTTAATTTTTATGCATTACCACATTCCACACCTTTATTTAATGCTTACTCTCAGGATTATGATCCTATTACTATGTTATGATGATAATGATTATGGTCATATCTTCTTATATTGATTCGTGTTCCAATATATCCTCGTACTCGGCTTATATATCACACTTTTCTTTGATGTATATTCCTAGGTGATTACTAATAATTCGGATAATGTGATGACAACTAAGAACCTAGAGAAGAAAGAATTAAATAATGTTTATGTTTTATTATGTAAAAGTTATATATGGTCCTAATATTCCAAAGACACTAAATTTTTCGATCCTAGATATGTTACTCTATAAAGTTGTTTATATTTAAAATGATTCAATATTATTGTAAGGAAAAGTAGGGTCTCTATAAAAGTGACCTCTATAATATTTTAAGTATAGAAAAACATAAAATTCCACTACCTAACTTTTAAAAATATATTATGTGTTTCTATAGGGCCAAAAATCAAGTTGTAGATTAACATGAATAGTTATTTTTAGTATAAAAAGATTTAATTAAGTTAATTTATTTATAATTATTAGTAATTATTTAATTATCTTATATGATTATAAAATGTCGACACAATATTTATTCAATTAATAGAAAAATAAAAATATTTAATTTTTTTAAATTTATATAATTTTATTGAGTTAAAAATTTCATTAGAATTTTTATATAGATATGAAATATTAGGAATTTATGAAAATAATATATTAAAATTCCATCTTTTTATGGGAGTCTTTTAATTCAAATTTAATAAATAGATCTATAATTGATATTGATGATGTTTTGTAATAAATTTTATTTTATTAAATGTTTTGAAGCTAATGAAAAAAATATATTCGAAAAATTTAATTGAATATTATTTAAAACATCAACCATGTTAAATTTATCAGTAACTTTTCCATTCATGGTTACATTTTTAAACTTTTAATATTGAAATAGTTTTTACCAAAATTAAGGATAAAATATGTTAAGTAAGGGGTTAAAGAAGATATCGTTTAAATGACAACATAAACTGGAACATATTTTATTGTTTTATGTTATAACAACTACATTATAATATATATTAGAATCTCTGTCCATTTTGAATAATTTTTTTTCAGAAAATTACCTTTTTAAATTTTAATGATTTAGGAAATTCGAAAGGTTCCCTCCCCTCACTTATAAAAGGGAACCAAATATTATCTTTTATTTACACATAAAATAAATACTTGATATAATAATACGTACCCAAATAACTTCAATAATTACCTTCCCACAACTTGGAGTCCTTGGTTTGATTATAAAACCCTCATAAGAATTCTTTTTCTGCAAACTTAGATATATTTTTTGATGAAGATGAATCATTCATAATAAAGGGTTTTTGTTTTGTTTATTATTCCTCATAATTTATTTATTATTTATCCATTATTATGTATTTATCATAAATATATATTACATATTTATTTTTTATTATATTAATTGAATAACATACATCTATCTCATATTCTATCAAATGGGAAACAAAACTATTGTTCGTGTATACGTCAGACTACCCCCTCATAGACCTATGAAATTATTTTTCCATAATAACCTAGAAAAACCATTTATTGTGATAGAATTAAATGTGTGTTTATATATATATATTATAATTTTGAAATATTTATCTTTCTACAAATTAATAAATAATTTATTTTCTTACCTTTCCATACATTGAAAAATGTAACTGCGTTCGGGCGTACTTGCGAATTACCACTTCGATGAAGATATGAGATTTGTTTTTTATCATAACGATGATATATATATTTGTATTTAAATAAATAATATGATATATATTATATAAATATAAACCTATACTTACATTTTTTCTACCAAGACTTTCAAAAATTTAAACTTTACTTATGCATACGTAAGACCAACTATCCCCGTGATTGTAAGATAGTTTATTTTTCATAACAATGTTCCATGGTTTTTTATAAGTATAATTTATCTATAAAAATGATAATTATTTTATTAATATTATTATATATATTATGAAATAGTTAACTCATTGACCATAGTCAGCCTTCCAAAGTCATTTTGGACTTATGAGTTGAAAATAATCAGAACATACAATGTGAAAGTAATTTATTAAGTAAATGATTATAACATGGTATTAAATAAAACAAAAGGAATTATAAATATAAAAAAATTTATTGATAAATAAAATAATTAACATATTTTTTTATTCAGAAAGTTAACAGACATACTTGTCAAGTCAAAATCGAGGTATAAGATTTTCTATGTGACTTTTATCCTATGAGACATATGTATTATTCACCACTTTTTTATTTTTTGTGGAATATATAGTACCCATGAATATATTTTCTCATTGATATCATGAAAAATATGTTTACATTTATATAAATATATGGTTATCTCTTTAATTAGGTTTTTATTTGGATGTTATGAATGCAATAATGGTTTTATATTATAATCTCATGGTTTAGGATGATTGTTTTTGATTATTCATACATTGATTAAATTTCATAACTTACCTATCAATAATATAATGAATTTTGTTCTCTTATGGTTATCCCTATATAATACATTATTAACTTTTTTACCCGCTTTAAGTACTCAAGATACCAAAAGAATGTATTTAGGAAAAATTAACATTATTTGTCTCTTCGGTCAAAAATCATTTCTCTTCTTAGTTCATGTTTTCTAAATATATTTTCATTAATTTTTTTACTAAAATCTAATGATTTTTAAAATTATTTTTTCACATTTTAGATTTTTTAATTTTTTAAAAATGAATCTTCTTTTCACTTCCAAAATGAGATTTTTGACTTTTTACTAAAAAGGTTGAAGGAATATTTGTTTTAACTTATACGACACAAAAATAATCTCATGCCATCATAACCACTAAATTATTTGAAGATTATATTATAAAATTTCACGGTTATTTTCAAATAAAATGTTTACCTAAATATTTGGTAATTTTGTTTTACATTTTTAATAAGTGATTTATAAGTAAAAAATTTCCTAAAGAAATGTTCCAAGTGATATTTAAAACCCCTTTCCATCTAAGATGGAATTATTTAATGTTTCATAATCATTACTGGAGATATTAACCACTAATACCATTTTTATTATTTATATGGATGGTTTATGTATTTATGACATGATGTTTTTGAAACCCATTCTTTCTCTATAGGTCATGTTATGACGAATTGATGAAATATTTATGAAACCCTTTTCTTTTTCATAGGTTATTATATAATTAATGATTATGATCTTTTGGAACACATATATATGATTTTAATTATGTGATGAGTGGGACCAAAATTATATATCCCTCCAATGCATTAGGTAAACACATATATCTATTGATATAAATAGGACTATAATAGGAAGTGAACCCAGTTCAATAAGGGGGTTTTCCCACTATGATAATATTTTAAGTGAACCTTGAATACTATAATGATATGGGGAGTGGAACCATTTTACTATAATAATATTATAAATGCATATTTAATATTATGAAAATGATTTTTTATGTCTGTGTATTTTCCGAAAACTCATGAATTATGCCTATGTTATGCTCTCTTGGATCATATTCATTGATTTATTTAGGATTCATGTATTATGAACAACCAAAATTTATTCTATAACTCACGATTATGATATTTTATATGAATGGTATGGTTTTAAAATTTTAATATCATGTTCTCATACCCTTATGCTCATATTATTCTCTTGTGATAATTGATATTTCCCTTTTTACCATTATTGACCATCTGAGCTCAACATTTATTATATTTACATTATACGAGTAATAAATAAATGTATTAAGTTTTATATGTCTAAGAAGGGTGATAGTTATAAAAAACCTAGTGGGAGATGATTCAGTTCAATTAGATCCAGTTTTTATATATCCATGTTTCTAAAGATACCAGACCTATACAGTATATGGATGGATCTTTATGTTATATAATGAATATTCATATAATAATATGTTAAATCTATGTATGAAAAGTATGTTTATTTATAATCATCCCCCACATTTTTATATATTATCCCTCCCCAACACCATTATTTCCCCCATCATTCACCTCATGGCCTTTATTCTCTTTGTCTCTCTCAATATTATATACATATAGTCAACAAAATAATGATACTAAATAACTTATTTCCTCATAACCTCTATTTATCCACACATGTTACAATATAATAATGGTGGGAGAATAAATTAATAATTATTAGGTCCCTAATATTGTTGATTTAAGGAAACACAATCCACCTCTAAGCATCACCTGGGAGATTTTAGGCTATAGATGATCCATGTTGAATCCCAAATTCCTATACCCATAGGAAAGTGTTAAATTATAAAACACTAGATAAGGATGGTGTATTCTTATTCATTTAAATTTTTATAGTGGTCCAATACCATATTCTAGAGGGGAACCTATTGTGAGTGACCCAACATAAGCACCCTTTATTATTGATTCTTCGAGTTTATCCATTGTTGTGAAGGGTTATTGACTAGAAAAATAAGAAAGCGGTCCATGAATGGTCTGAAATAGTGTTAGGAGATAATGATATTATATTAATTTACCATTCATGTATATAATAACCAATTAACAATCCTAATACTATTACTTTAATATCTGGTCCTCTTTTGGAACCAAAAGAACATGTAGGACACAGACTTAGGGAACTAACTACTTTATAAGAATTTGATGATTTTATTCTATATTTCGATAAAATATATAAATAATCCATTTGAAATATTAATAGATAGAAAGGATATGTCATACCTAGTTCACTAAAGTGTTGATATTTACCAAAACAACCAAATGATTTTGGTATTAAACTCCTTGTGATCACTACATTTGAGAAATGAAGCAATATTTTGAAATAACCAAATATTTTGAGAGAACTAAAATTATGTCTAAGACTTTTAAATCATTACCAAATTGATACATGCTTCCAACACCCCATCAATAAAATACCACAAGTAATATTGATTCTTGAAATTAGTTTAACAATTATCCCTCTTCCATTATGTGGACACATCATAATGGATGAATGTGAAACATACATGATCCTTAAATATAATTATTAAACCCTTATTAGTTAAAGGTATTTTTTAGACTATAGTAATGTTGAATTTTAGTCATTTGAATTATTATTGATAAACAAAAACCATTCCCTATAATTCGTAGAAAAATGTTTTTTTAATATAATAATGAATGAAATAAAATATGGAACACACTCAATTGGGATATTATAGATGGTAGATGTAAAAATAGAAGTGATATATTTTGGCCAAAATATACACCAAAAGATTTATTCAATGACCTCTTAGTATCAATGAAAAATTAATAGTGCATACACTTATGTGGGAACCCTTAATTATAAGTATCCAAAAACTTGGATACATAAATATCAATCCAACTAATATTATGTTTTTTATTGTACCAAGATTTATTCTATATCCTCCATTGATTAATAAGTACGAATGTTACACTGTTTATCAAGGAAATTCATTTATAGGAATAGGGAGGTTTAAGATACTCTATGGTCTAATAAACATTATTTACTATCTAAATTGATAAAAACTAGTTTAGTCTAGTTAGTGAAAGTGAGGTATGGGTGAAATTTTATGCCCTTCCCTAACTTTTTCTTGGTAACATACAACATAACCTTAACCAGGACATGAGTTTTCACTCTATCATTCTAGAAACTAGTTGGTTGAAAAATAGATAAAAAATTTCTCCAAAAATGGTGATCCCACCAAATATTTGGCAATCCAATTAAGTAATACATACCTCACTGCATGGAAAATGAAAATTGTTGGTTGTTGGAAACCAATGACTAACATTCTCTGGGACTAAGTTTTAATAGAGATTGGTAGAAAATTATGAGGACAACATCACCTAATAAATCCAAATACTTTTGAGATATGTTTTAAATAATTAATATCTTATGTGACCCAAAAATTCTTTGGGATATTACTTTGGGATATTTCTACCTAGACTCAAATCCTAGTGGTTTTTACTCTCTCAGTATTGTATTTCACGAGCTCTATGAGAACTCAGTAGACTAATCATATTTACATGACCTAAATTAGACTTCAAAAATTACATCTATAGGTTATTTATTAGGTTTGGTATGAGTGTAACATATAATAAACAACATCCATTCAATGGGAGGTATTTAGAGAAATTATAATTCATATGTCCATATCTAAGAACATTAACCTGCATTTGGTCTATTCGATGGTGTAGATAACATCATTTAGGGAAAACATTTATCCCTATAGTTTTATGAATCTTATTTTCTTTAGAAGTAGTGTCTTGATACAAATTTATGTCCATTTCATGTATAAAGGAACGAAAAAATGGAGGAATATTTCAAAAAAGTTTGAAACAAAAGATAATTTCACAAACAACGAGTCCATGTAGAAGTTTTTATGTAAATATATTATTGTAAGATGGTTTAATGAAATATTTTATATATATATATGAATATTTATGTATAAATATTCAATAACCATAAAAATATATACATCTAAGGAATTTGTGAACATGTCTAAGAGAAATGATACAAGAGAAGTCCATGCACATAAATAAATAAGCTTATAGATAGTGTTGGAGGTAATATACATGAAAAAGTGGTAGGGTTTTTCTAAAATGTATGGACCAATTTATATAAAATGATAAGTACAAAATTTTAGATTCACTGGATTTTAAAAAAGGAAAATATTCCCCACTTCACATTAAAAATGGATCCATTTCATGCTGATTGAACCTAATTATATAGGGCGAATTTGTGGGTCTTGAAAAAATAGACATTAAAATAAAAATTAAATGCCTTTTATATTTAGGAAAAAATAACTTAAATGTGTGAAAAAATAGATTTCTATAGTCATATAGAATGATTAGTACATGGAATTGATGTTTAATGGAAGTTTATAGTTACTAATAACATGGAAGACATAGTAGAAATTACACATTTCGAAATGAGTTTCACCATAAACCCCCTTTTACACTCCAAAGGTTCCATAGAACCCATGCTATATGAACATCACAAAAGTAGTAGTAACGCACAAAAATAATAATAATTTCATGAGATTTTATTTTCTACTATGCACCAAATATTTCTAGGAATGAGAAAAACCATTCCACACAATAAGACGACCACAAGGTAAACCATGTCTTGAATTTTAGATTCACTATTATTTATACGGAATTTCACACATTTTCTTGAGAAAACATCAAAATCATAAACTTCTTCTATAGGTGAATATTTGATATATAATAAAATGAAAACCACAGAATACTTGTGCACTACATATTTAGTATAAGTTCCTCTTGTGGGATATTCATTCCATCCCTCATCATGTATAAATTGAAGTCTGTATACTTGAGGCATCCAAAGATCTATAAATAGAGGCACTTATAATATATATAAACTTATATGATACCTTTAAACATAGAGATAAATAATAATTTCTTTCACATGTCATTATAAAGTTCTAAAATTTGATATACTCTAACTTATGCATGGTGTTTCTATTGAATATTAAGACCTTATGCATACATGTTCAATAAAAAGAGAATTCATTGAGATTAAGTCTTATATTTTTCATAATAAATTCCATGATGAGCATGTGTTTAAATAATGGATATGGAGGTATTCATTTGAGTATAAGTCCTACAATTTTTAAAATAAAAGGATACACCATATTCCCACTTATCCATCACCCATAAACGATGGGATATCATGGGTTTGTTTTGAGCATGTTACCAACTATTCCCTAAACTCACCCATAGACCCATGTCTCATGTTTTTTTATAGGATCCACTTATATGATTTTCTCCCTTTATGAGATCAATTACCATGAGACTTTAACTACTTGAGATATATAGCACATTTTTTACTTATATATGTAATTCCCAATCACAATACTTGATATTCACATACAATCCCATCTCGGTAGAACTACTAACACTTTGGAGAAGAATGTCGAATGAGATACTGATTTGGTGTAAACCTAAAACTTACCTTTGTCTCCAAGTACCGTTAGTTGATCGGAAAAATTCATAGTGTAACTACAAATTCTATCATGGTAGATTGTAATGAGACATACACTCATCATATACACTATTAATGAGTAAGTATCAAATTTATACCACTTATTTTCACCCATATGCGTCCAATCATCCTTACCCCAATCTAGTTAGAAACAAATAAAAGGTGACTATAAGTGGAAATTTATTCCAAGGTATGATATCTTTGAATTCACAAACATTGTATAAAAAATAGAGCCCTAGAGTCAATAACATAGTGTAAGACCCATACCTCTAACTAAATCATCTATCAAGTTAAAATAGGATGGTACACTTAGTTGTAGGTAACAAACTAGACATTACCAGGTATATTTTGTCTAATAGTCTATTCTATGTAACTGTAAACTACTTATAATTGGTCCAATTAATTTTAACTAAAACATATAGATGTTGGAGATCTAATTATATAACCTGAAAATCACACCATTAGTTATTGTTACATGAACAAGAAAGTAACCAAATTGATCATTTTCACATTACCTTATAAGGAATGGATTGACTTTTTAATGGCACTAAACTATGATCTTTTTCATTTTCATTATGGGGATACATAGGAGGCCCTTCATATGGGTCCAATCTTAATAACACTATACCAACCACTGGTGAAGAGTTAGTGAACTTCCTTTAGCATCCTTTTAATCCTTACTGGATGGCATAAAACACGGTCATACCCTCTTATGGATTCATGGAATAAAAAAACACTATCATATTCTCTTAATATTTATCGAATGAAAAAATGTATAATTAACCTCATAATCCTTCTCATATGTCCTGAAATACTATTGTAAGATCTTAATAATTCTTACATTGTATAAAACTCATTATTCATTTCTTAATTATTCTTATATGGAACTAAATTGTAGCATAACCTCTAAATCCCTCCCAGTTAACACAAAACCTTATTAGACCCTATTAAGTCCTATAGGGAGACTTCAAACTTGATTTAGTATTTTAAGGCTTCATAGATGAAAATACTCTAACATACCTTATTTATATGTTTTATATTTTCATATATCCCCAATTCCCCTGTTATCTTCATTAATGATGTTCCAGTAAACTCTCAAAACCATTGGGGGATAACAAGTGAATTGCATTATATATTTTTACAACTTCCTGAATGGAAGAAAACATTTAAAAAAATTCAACTTATGGAATTATCTAAATCACATACCCAATATGAGCCTGAATATTAGTGAAAATCCAATGAAATAATATACTTGTTATGATATATAAATTTTATAATATCTATGTTTATAAGTGGATTGATCTAAACACCTCCCAAGATATTGTTGAAATCTAGTGTTACCTTCTACATGAGATTAAAATAAAAAACATTTCCACACCCATATGCACATACTTATAAAATAATCATGAGACACACTATACCACTATAAAAAGATTATTTAATTCTATTCTATTGTTTTCTAATGTCTTGATCGATCCAACACTTCTATAATATGTGTTTACCCTATATATGTAGTTGTCAATATAAAACAAACTAGTATTATTACTTGGAAGGATTTCAAAAAAATATGTTTAAATATATAAGGTAATCCTTAATTATGAAGTAAACTCCATATTTGTATGTGTTTACTTCTATTTCTCTCAATTGTTATGTAAATAACAGGAAATATGATAAAAATAACGTTAAAATGAAACAATACCAATAGAATTAATAAATAATTATTTTATTATTTTATTTAATAATATTTTGTGATCACTCTCAAGACATTAATTTTGATATAAAATATAATATGTAATTATGTATTCATAACATAATTACAATATGAAATAAACAACAAAAATAGAAAAGGGTTTGTGAAAGTATTATAAAAATTAATCACACCATCAATTCAGGGAGATAGAAGCATTGTCCATCCTTGAAGACACTGAATTTAGTGTTATTATAATGGACCAATCTACTTATTTGAATCTTGTAAACTCATTTGGTCTTATTTTATAATAAGAATAATTATATCAAGTTACTACTTGGAGTCTCATTTATTAGGGTCTCATATAAATCACATATTCAACAATCAGATGCCTTACTAACTAAAAAATAATTCCTAAATGACCTTGTGTCATGTGACTATTGATGTGGCCAGAAAAAATATGTTTTTTTAATTATAAAAAAATATCATCATTATTATTTGTTTAATTATATAAAAACAAACTCTATATTAAACTCCCAATGATTTACCACATCATAAAAATAAATTTATTGAACACTATTTTTTTAATTATCCCTAGTAAAAATGATCTCATATAAAGTTCATTATATTGTATTTATTATACTAGATAATCAAAATTTGATCCAAAAAACCCACACTCTCATTCAAACCACCAAATTTAATTCCCATCAAATATTTTACATGAAAGATAAAATTATATTCAATTTTTATCAATAAAAAAATATGATTTTTTGATACTTTCTAGAAAACAAATTTTCCAATCATAGTAAATATATATCATGTTTGGGACATTCACCAAATCAAATACCACGATCAACCACTTCAATACTATACATGGGTTTATATAAAGACTTATAATGTTACCAAAAGTCAAATTTAAAAGGTAAAATATTTGAGAGTATCAAGGAGACATAATATACTCAATATTATGGTAATTTTTTATAAAATACTTATAATAATTACAAGGCATTCACCATGGAAGAGTAACATATGAAAAGTATAATATGAAAAAATGCAACATGAGAAAAATGAATTTATGGATGAAATTTTAAACAAAATATCATATAGGTAACATTAATAAAAAAAATTCAATACATGACTATATTAATATAGAGAAATATGAAACTTGAATAAATTAAAATGGAGAGTATTAATTTCTAGAAGTCAATAATTGATATATTTATAAACCATCTATAGTCTAACTCTATTACATCCTTGATCATCACATTATTTGAAAAGGTGAAAAACTCTTGAAAAACTATATTTTTATCCCCATTCATTTGCATGTCTTGGGAAGTGTATAACAATACCTAATAGGATAATTAAAGTATATAATATATTTCAAGATATGACCATGCATGTGTAATGGTAAAGTGATGAAATAAACAATATAAAGAAAACATTTCATAGTGAACAGATACCCATAATTAATTTTATAAACAACCATATAGTAATGTAAGATCATCTAAACACCTAGTCGAAGGCCTAACATAATAGATAGTCTCCAAATGAATCTTATGACATATTTATAAACATAATGAAATTATTACACTAAATAAAAACACACCCTTTACCATGAGAATTTATAATTGGACGAACTAATAGGTGATTATTTCTAGATAAGGAGACCATAAAATTTTGATCAAATTAAGAAATCTTATAGAAGATCACACCAATGAGTGGTAATATAAATAAGATGTTATTAATCCATCCACCAACAATCTTGATCCCCACCTAAATCTAACCACCACATCCATGAATCAATTATTTAACATGAAATTATGTTATTCACAAATTTTCTTCTATATCATATGGTTATAATAATAAAAATGTCAAGATAGTCATGTAAGTAGTCTCAAGGAGATAACATGGATAGTTTAATGTGGTAATTCATACCAAAATATCAATGATATGGTCAAATTGTAATGATATTATGGAAATAAAAATAAAATAATAATAATAATAAACAAATAAATATTGAAATATAATATTTCTATAGTAAAAAGGATAATATTTTAATTTTTTTTTCACATTGTGAATCATTTATAAATGAAAAAACCCATAAAGGATGCATGGGTTTCTTGGGAGAAAATACCACCTAATATTTCTAGATCCTGATTACACATACACAATGAAATAAATATTTTTTTGTATAATATCAATATGAGTCCACATAATCAAAATTTTAAAGTTTTAATTAATTTGGAGAAAATTATTCAGTTCTAGAGACTCTAATGTCATTCTTCCAAATCATCTACCCTCTTTGTATAAGTCATCATTTTATTATTCTACCAAACTAACATATTAAATAATACTTAAATAAATTCAATAATTTAGGCTCTTTAGTTGGTCTATAGAAGAATCCCAATATGTTGTAAAAATGAATATTATAATAACAAAGTTTTCATATGTTTCATAAACTCAATATGTATTCTCTATACACCACCATGATTGTTGGTCAAGAAATTGTTTCCACATATCACTGCATTAACATCCTAGGGAAATTGGACATATTTATTATGGACCAATCCATGTATTAAAAAATTAATGATTTGGATAATATGATTTTATAATATATTAACCCATATATCTCATAACATAGCTCATATTTCACACCAAGAAATGAAATAGTGGTTTACACGAACCATTGTTACCAATCACACCACAAAACATGATTGAATAGTCCTAAGAATCATTAATTTCACCCCAGTTGTAGACTTTTCTGTATCATCCCAAGTAAATAAATAATAATACATTTTCATAATTATTAATATTTTTGAATTAAATATTAATTTTAGTTTAAAGGGTTTTTTATGTTCGTTGGCTTACCCGATACGCAACAACCAGTTTCTTTGAAATCTTACGTTTCACAATAATAATATAATATTATTATTTTTAATGTATTTAATGACAAGAGGTTGTATTGGGGAGAATTAATATAACTAACTAAAATATTATTATACATGTTTTTAAATGTTTTTATATTTATCCAATAAAATTTAGAGGCTTAAAATGTGAATTAATCTAATTTTAAGCATAAATACTCTAATATTCTTTAAAATGTCAATTTACCGCATTTTAAAAGAGAAACCTCTTAAAATCTAGTTTTGGTCACTTTTATATGTTATTTTTGAGAAAATAACTTTCTTCTTCAAAATCAAGACATCAAAATTCACTATGGGTAAAATTTTGGTATTTTTCTGATAAAATTTAAATTTTGATGAATAGTAGAAAATACAGTATTTTAATTCAAAACTTCCTTTTAATATAATTTATTTATATGGGTAGATTATATTTTTAATTGTTTTTAATGTTTAATTAGATTATATTTTTACCATTTAATTTAATTTATGTCATTGGAATTAATTTTACTTTGAAATTGGACATAAACAAGTGTCAATATTTTGATAGTTAATATTTATTAAGAACACACTTTTTTGTTTTAAAAATAGGAATTAATTTTAAATTAATTAATCTAACTTCTATGATTTTAATTTGGTAAAATATACATCATTTTTGAATTAGTAATATCAAATACAGTTTAGGTTGAAATTTTGGTAGTTTTCTAAAACACATAAATTTTTGATTCATAGTGAAACCACTAAAGTAGTTTAGAACTGAATTTTTCATTTAAATTAAATTTTCCCATTTCGGTGAATTGAATTTTGAAATTAATAGATACATGGTTGTTATAAGTGATTAAAATATGGTTCAGTAAGATGAAATTAATTTTTTGTGGATATTAACTTTTGACCTTTATTTACCGAGGTTAAAGGTAAATATGGTATTTCATGGTAAAAAGAATATCATAATAATATGAAATTACCTTAAATATTGTCCTAACCTTATTGTATGAGTCATGTACGACCATGGTAATCCTTGGGTCTATTTTGGGACCCCATGTATCCACTTAAGAGTGATAATGAAACTTTATATTAATTAATTTATAGTAAAGAAAAAAATGACATAAACGAATATATTTTTGTAAATTAATATTTTCATGGGGTTATATAAATTATCTCTTCAAATATAAATATTATTTAAAATAGAAAAGGATTTCCTACATCATGGATTTTTTTTTAATATTTATACATCAAATAAAGAAAATTATTTATGACAAAATATTGATGCCATGTTTACCTCATTAATAAATGATTTAAAGAAATAATATTATAAAGATAAAAATATTATCCAAAACCTGTCCAATTCTTATTTGATGATTATATTTCTACCATGAGAAATATTATATTCAGATATAATATGTTTTTGACCTTTATAAATAGAAAATAATAATATAATAAAATAATGTTTTCACACTTTCCTAAAGAGCCCCTCCTCCCCCTTATAAAAATCTATCAACTCGAACACATTACTCTCACCTATCAAGCCCATTGGCTCATCCAAAACCTTCGCCAATAAGCTCCCAAGATCTCTCTCTTCCACCTATAATCATCAACATAGGCACACGGCACTTTAAGAAGTCATTTTTGTTCAATCCAAAGGGAGTTAATTAAATAAAATGCAACAATTTCTCTTAAATTCTTTTCTTTTATTTTACTTCTCCAACCCCTAAACTATTTTTATTATTTTATTTTATAACAACAGTAGTATCTCTAATATAAAATTATGTTTTTATGATATGTATTCAATCTACACTTACACACACCTCTATCTAACGGGTAATGAACATACTGTTTCTATGGATGGAAAACTAACGCCTCATGAAACGATGATTGTTTAATTATCTCCAACCACCTCTCATGGTAGCCATTAAGATGGAACTATATTTATATATGATATATATTATGTTTATGTTTTCTTTATACTTATGTATTTTTCATTTATGTAATACCTTTATGGTTTCCATTACGGGTAAACGTGACAATTTCATTTAAGGAAGTGCGGACTGCCGCCCCCTCAAAGTGATATTACTCATTAAAGCCATATGTGGGACGTATAAAGGATGATGTTAATGATATTATATATGATATTAAAATATAATTAAAATATACTTGTGTATCATTATATTTCAATTACATTAAAATATGAAATAGAAATTAAAGTAGCGTTCATGCGTACGTACGACTTACTGTCTCTATGAACGGTGCATTTCATTTATTACATGAAAATGTTATGTATTATTATAAATACAAGTTTATACTAGATATATAACATATATATGATATTTAAATCATGAATATAATTATGGATATAATTTAATTTTGACCACATGGACTACTTGTAAATATAATAATTTCATTTCTGACTCAAGTACCAAATATCGACCAAATGACCATTATTAACTTAAATGATTTCATAATGTTGATAACATGGTAATAAGTGATTTAAAAGGAATGATAAACTTGTAAAATGATATTAATCAAGTATAAATTAACTTTAGTTTATGATTCATGAGATTAAAGAATGAATGGGTCAAGTTGGACATGAGGTAAGGGAACTTCTTAACCCAATTTATATTCTTTCTGTTAATATTCTAATTTTAAATTATACTGCGCTATGATTACGTAAGAAATAAATTTTTATGTCCTATATTGTATTTAAACATTATGTATTTTTACTTATAGTAAATTCACATAATTGATCTATTTTATTTACAATATTATCTTTGTATGGGATTTCGTCTCAATCTACTTTTATTGAAGAATATTTTGTTTTATACACGACTTTATTTTATACGGTGTATAAACACCTTTTACATTTCATTTAATTCAAAGGGAATCTTTTTCTACAAATTATTTTAATAAATGATAAAAAATAATGTTTCTTTTTAACGTAAGTGGTGACAATGACCTTTCCACTACAACAAGTATTATTTGATCTTTGGATTCCTTAACAAACCGTATTGTTTTTTAAGGAAAATAAATACTATATACCCTTTTTTACATATTTTGGTATTGAAAATGGTTTTAAGAAAGCATTTATAATTTCAATATCTTGAAATGATATATTCTGATTGTAATGTCAAAATTTTATATTTCCTTTATTTTTGTTTTATGTGTTATGAACATGTTATGGTTCTTGGGCATTGTATACATATAAGGCTGGTTCCGTGACAATCCTAGGGTGGGTAAGCCCGAGATATCTCTTCATTGCATTGGGTAATGTGATGGAGGTAAACATGAATGTTTCTCCCAATAGATTTATGGAATATACTATGATGAGTATTAACACTCATAAATAGTTGTGATAACAACAATGTAAGTATGGTATGGATGCCACAAGTTACCAGTATGATTTATGTTTTCTATGTGTTATTCATAAATCTTATGATTTCATGAGGTATTCTAAAGAGCTTCGGTTATGTATTAAATGATGAACTAATGTTTTCTTTCTTTGTTTTATAACCCTTACTGATCTTTTTATGCTTCTCCCATGTTTTAAAATGTTTTCAAAGGACTTAAAGATGAATAGGGTCAAGGATGGGAACATGTAAAAGTCATGCTGTCTAAAACATAGGACTAGACATGAATCTTTTTTAAGAGTTTTTATTTTATTAAAAATATGGAAACTAAGTAGTAGTGTCTACATTGTAATGTTTGAGATATAATGTAATAATTATGGCCTAATTCTCTAAAACTATAAACCTGAAATGATCCTCAATGTGAATTATTCATTTAATTCAAGATTATGTAATTTTTAAGGCCGAGTCCTTATAGTTGGTATCAATGGTCGGTTTAGATAACTTTATATGTTAAGATATTGTTAAATTAATATCCATAAATTAATTTATGTTAATATTGAAATGATATATCATTTATAGATTACCATGTAGCTTCGCCTAAGATATCTCTCAGTTCAGAATGGTTTTCCACAGAGAAAATAGGGTAGCAATGTTGCGATGACATCAGTAAGAAGAAAACATTCCAAATCAGCAACCTGAGATGGTCGGAATCAGAACTGAAAAGTTTTTTGCAGTTATGCCACAATTGACTCAGACAATAAATGGTGGTGGTATTCAAGCATAACATTAGCTAGATAAACCAAATAGGAACATGCCAGTAGTGGTGAATTTCATGAGGCAGCATCCCCCATCTTTTAGAGTATCATCTAACCCTGTGCCAGCAGAAGGGTGGATTTAAGAACTGGTGAAATTTTTTGATTTCATGGGGTGTATAGAACATGGAAAGGTTAGTATCACTATTTACCGTATTAAAGGTGAAGCTAATAAGTGGTGGACGATGGTGAGAAATATCAGGGATAATGAGGATATTAATTATCTTGATTGGGATGAATTCAAAGGTATGTTTCATGAGAAATATTTTCCTATGGTGGTTAATCTTATAATGGAAAAAAAGTACTAGAATTGAGGTAGGAGGACGACTCAGTGGATGGTTATGAAGCAAAATTCCCTCGACAGGCAAGGTATGATCCAAATTTCATATGAGATCTTTATAGTAAAATCAACCATTTTTACTCAATATTAAAGCCAAGGTATTGAATGGATTTGGATTTTCGGGAGTTCAAATGTTATGAAAAACTTATTTGATGTTCAGAGAATGTGGAAATAGAGTTTTTTGATGATCAGGTGTTCATTGGAAAACAACAGAATAAAAGGTCAAGGTGGCAAAAAAAGGGAAGAACTCTTCAAAAAACTCTGATAAAAAGAAACATAAGTTTAAAGTTTTTGAAAATTGTGGTAAAAACCATCCTGGGGAATGTCTTTTTAATTCTAGAAAGTGCTAAAAATGTGGTAAAATGTGACATAAGGCTCTTAATTTCACTGAAAAAGAGCATGGTAATGGTAAGAAAAAAATCATATTTACAATTAGTAAAATGTTTTAAGTGCAATGAAATGGGTCCTTATACAACTGATTGTCTAATGAATAACTCAACTGAGGGAAATCAACCATAATACAAGCATAATGTGGTGGTGAAGTCCTTTTCAACTAATTTAGAAGATGTTGGGCCATCAAATGAAGTAGTATAATGTACACTATTTGTTTTTTTTCAGATTATGACAATGTGTTGTTTGATTCAGGGTCTACACATTCATTAATTTCTGAGAAGTTTTCATGTAAATTGGGAATTCCATATACAGATATGAATCCTAAACTTATGGTAAAAACACTAAGAGGAATTGTTGAAACAAAAAAAATTTATAAGAACATTCTTGTCCTTGTGTGCGGAAAGAATATACCTTCAAACCTTATTGTTTTTTATCCAGTAGAGTTTGATTTTATTTTGGGTATGGATTGGCTTTATGTTTATAATGCTAAGATTGACTGTAGAGATAAAAATGTTTCTTTTCTGAATGATTTTCTGTTTATGTACAGGAATGAAACCATACTTTTGATAACATATCTGGAAGCTGAGAAACTAGTAAAAGATGTAAATGAATTTTACCTTACACATATTATTGAAAAAAAAGGAACTGTTCAGATTAAATGATGATCAAGTGGTAAAAGATTACCTTGATGTTTTTCCTAATGAGTTTCATGGTATTATACTTGATTGGGAAGTTGAATTTACTATTTACTTAGTTCCTGATGCCAATCCAATTTGAAACCCCCCTTATCGAATGGCTCAAATTAATCTTTTAGAGTTAAAGAAGCAATTACAGGAGTTATTAGATAAAGGTGTCATTCGACCAAGAATTCACCATGGGTGCTCCTATCATTAATGTTAAAAAGAAAGAGGGTTCAATGAGACTTTTCATTGAATATATATCATTGAATAATGTCAATATAAAGATTAAGTACCTTTTCCCCATATCGATGATTAGTTTGTTCAGCACTAGGGAGCTCATTATTTTTTGAAGATTGACTTGAGGTCGGGGTACCATTAGTTGAAAGTAAATGAAGTAGACATTCTGAAGACCAAGTTTCATACTAGATATGGCCATTATGAATTTGTATTTATGCCTTTTGGTTTAACCATTGCACCAGCTCTATTCATGGATCTTATGAGTAGAATTTTTCGCGAGTTCTGTGATAAGTTTGTGGTTGTGTTCATTGATGATATTTTGGTTTATTCTAAATGTAAAGATAAGCATGAAAGTCATTTAAGAGATTTCTTGCAAACCATAAAAGAAAATAAAATATTTTGGAAATTCAGAAAGTGTGAGTTTTGGTTACAGGTAATTTCTTTCCGTGGTCACATTGTTTCAAAAAAATTTCATAACTATTGATCCTGCTAAAATAGAAGTTATTGAAGAATGGCCCAGAACCACATATATAACTAAGATCTGTTGTTTTCTTGGTTTGACAGGTTATTACCAGAGGTTTGTTGAGAATTTTTCACGGTTATCTATCCCACTGACTATGTTAACTCAAAAAGGTGTTATGTTCATTTGGACAAAATAATGTGATGATTGTTTTAATGAATTGAAAATAAGAATGGTGAGTGATTCAGTTTTGGAACTACCTTTCAGAAATGGTGAGTTTATTATTTATAGTGATGTTTCATTGAAAGGACTTGGTTGTGTCCTTGTGCAGAATGATCAGGTAATTGCTTATGCTTCACATCAGTTGAAACCTCATGAGTTAAATTACGCTACACATTATTTGGAATTAGTTGTTGTTTTTTTATTTTCAAATTTGGAGGCATCACTTGTATGGAGTAAAATGTGAAATATATTCTAACCACAAAATTTTAAAGTATATATTCACTTAGAATGAATTAAACATGAGATAGAGGAGTTGGCTAGAATTAATCAAGGATTATGATTGCATGATATTTTACCATCTAGGAAAACCAAATAAAGTGGCTGATGATTAGAGTCGAAAAATTAATGCTTCATTAACCATGCTAAATTTGTAATGAGATCCTTTGGTTTTTGATTTGATGAAATTTGGAATAGATGTTGGTGGTGTAGAAAATTATTCTGTTTTATTTCAGGTGTCAGTGAAATCATATCTATCAGACAGAATAAAGCAAGCACATAAGGAATATAGTGAGTTGAATAAAAAGCTAGAGTTGGTTTTGAAGGGCATGTTTCCTGAATTTAAAGTTGATAATGATTGTGTTCTGTGGTTTGGAAAGAGAATATGTGTGCATTGTGATTCACAATTAAATAATGAGTTGTTATGTGAAGCTCATAGTTCCCTGTTTTCAGCTTATCCTGGATGTACTGATATGTACAATGATCCTCAGGAGTATTACTGGTGTGATGGAATGAAAAGAGATATTGATGATTTTACAATGAAGTGTTTGACTTGTCAATAGGTTAAAGTAGAGGGGAAGTTACCAAAAGGGTTGATTCAGTCTTTACCGGTGCCAAATTGAAAATGGGAAAATATATCCATGGACTTCGTTGTAGGATTACCAAATACATCTTGAGGTAATAATGAAATCTGGGTTATTATTGATAGATTGACTAAATATGCTATTTATTTCCTAGTCAGGTTAAATTTCCACTAGATCAACTTTCTCGGTTGTATGTTAAAGACATAGTCAGGCTGCATGGAGTTCCCCTCTCCAATATATCAGGTCATTGTCCCAGGATTACTTATATATTTTGGAAAGGACTTCAAATGATTTTGGGTACTGAATTAAATTTTAGTACCACTTTTTCATCCTCAATCAGATGGGCAGTTAGAACGAACAATTCAGACCTTAGAGGATATGCTACGTGCTTGTTCACTAGATTTCCATGAAAGTTGGACCAACATATTTCTTTACTATAATTTTATTATAATAGTATTTATCATTCCAGTATACAGATAGATCCATTTGAGGCATTATATTGGAATTAGTGACGAACTCCATCTTTTTGGGATGATGTAGGTGAAAGGAATTTGTTGGGACCAGAATTGGTAGAAGAGATGGAAAAAAGGTTTAGTTGATTCAGAAGAACATGAGAACAACTCAGAGCAGGGAAAAAAGTTGTGTGAATAATCAGATGAAGTATCTATCTTTTGAGGTAGCTGATAATGTGTTTCTCAATTTTTCTCCATAAAAAAGTGTGATGCATTTTGGTAAGAAAGGAATGTTGAGTCTGAGGCTCATTGGACACTAAGAAATCCTAGAGAAAGTTGGATCAGTTGATAGAAAAGTGCCTTTACCTGAATGTTTATCTCAGGTACACAATGTTTTTCATGTTTAAATATTTATAAACTATTTGCCAGATCCATCTCATGTTTTAAGTCTAGAGGTAGTTCAGTTAGAGGAGAATCTATCTTATGAGGAACAAAAAGTCCAAATTCTTAACCGTAGAGAGAAAGTGTTGTGGAATAAGGTGATTCAGCAGTTAAAGGTTTTGTGAAAAAACCATATAGTTCAAAAGAAAACATGGTAGTCTGAATATTCTATGAGGGATAAATATCCCTACTTATTTGATAAGTTAATATAAATTGATAGGATGGAATTTCCAAAAGGGGGTAAAGATGTAACATCCCAAGTAAATAAAGAATAATAAATTTTCATAATTATTAATATTTTTGAATTAATTATTGATTTTACTTTAAAAAGGTTTCTAGGTTCAATGGCTTGCCCAATACACAACAACAAGTTTCTTTGAAATAATAAGATGCACAATAACAATATAATATTATTATTTTAATTATAGTTAACGCCTAGCCATTATATTAGAGGGAATGAATTGAACTAACTACAATATGATTATAAATGTTTGTTAAGTGTTTCTAGATTTATCAAATAAATATTTTAGGCTTAAAATGTGAATTAATCTAATTTTAAGTATAAATACTCTAATATTATTTAAAAGGTCGATTTACCACCTTTTAATGGATAACCCTATTTAAATCTTGTTTTGGTCACTTTTATATGTTATTTTTGACAAAATAAAATTCTTCTTTATAATTGGGACATAAAAATTCCCTTTGGGTAAAATTTTGGTTTTTTTTCAAATAGAACTCAATTTTTGATGAATAGTGGAAAATACTGTATTTTAATTCAAAACTTCCTTTTAATATAATATATTTATATGATTATATTATCTTATTATTTTGTTTTAAAGTGTAATTATATTATATTTTTATCATTTAATCCAATTTTGGTCATTTGAATAAATTTCACATTGAAATTGGACATAAACAAGAGTCAATCTTTAGATAGTTAATATTTTTTTTAAACACATTTTTTGTTTTGCCAATGAAAACTAATTTTAAATGAATTAATCTTACTTATATGTTTTCAATTTGGTAAAATAGTCATCATTTTTTAGTCCAGAATATCAAATATATCTTAGGATGATTTTTTGGTAGTTTTCTAAAAAACTTCAATTTTTGATGAATAGTGAAACCCCTAAGTAGTAATGAAAAACTAAAATTTTAATTTAAATGAAATTTTATCTCTAATGTGAATTGAATTTTGAAAATATGGAAAACATGGTTGTTATTATTAAGTAAAATGGGGTTCAACAATATGATAGTAATTTTTGGTGAATAGTAATTTCTGACTTTTATTTACCACCGTTAAAGGTAAATAGGGTAATATAATGTAAAATGAAT
Source organism: Viscum album (assembly GCA_963277665.1). Taxonomy (NCBI): domain Eukaryota; kingdom Viridiplantae; phylum Streptophyta; class Magnoliopsida; order Santalales; family Viscaceae; genus Viscum; species Viscum album. Next base: position 1,107,965,100 of record OY728126.1, read on the forward strand.
ATCATAATAAACATAATTTCCTTAACACTTTTCCTAACCTTATTTGATGAGTTATGGATGACCATGGGAATCCTTGGGTCTATTTTGGGACCCCATGGAGCTACTTAAGAGTGATAATGACACTTTATATTAATTAATTTATAGTAAATACAAAAATGACAAAAACAAATATCTTTTAGTAAATTAATTATTACATGGGGATATATAAGTTATATCTTTGACTATAAATATTATATGAAAATATAAAAAGGCTTCCTACATCATTTTATTTTTTAAAAAAATTTACACATGAAATAAAAAAATTATTTATGACACAATAATGATGCAACGTTTACCTGATTAATAAATGACTTAAATAAATAATATTATAATGATTAAAATAATATCCAAAACCTATAAAATTATTATTGGATGATTTTATTTATACCATGAGTCATCTTATATTCTACTTTAATAATTTTTTTTCCTTTAGAAATAGAAAATAATTATATAATAAAATAATATTTTTACACTTTCCTAAAGAGACCCTCCTCCCCCTTATAAAAAACCCTCACCTCTAACCCATTCCTCACACCTCTCACGCCCTTTGTATCGTCCAATTCATGCCAAAATAATCTCTCAAGATACCTCTCTTACACTTATAATCCTTAAATTATGCATAAGGCACTTCAAGAAGTCATTTTGATTCAAACCAAAGGGAGGTACCTGAATTAATGGTAACTGTTTCTCTTAAACTTTTTCCTTTATTTTACTTCTCCAACCCCAAAATACTTTTTATTCCTTTATTTTATAACAACACCAGTATCCTAAATATACTAGGGTTTTTTATGATATTTAATAAAACTACACTTACACACACCTCCATCTAATTGGTAAATAACATATTGTTTCATTAGATGGAAAACTAATGCCTCATGAAACGAGGATTGTTCAATTATCTCCTACCGCCTCTCATGGGGGACATTTAGATTACACTGTATTTATATATGATATATATTATATTTAGGATTTTTTATTCTTATCTACTTTTCATTTATATCTTACCTTTATGGTTTCCATTATGGCTAAACACGATAATTTCATTTGAGGAAGGGCGGACTACCGTCCCCTCAAAGTGATATGACTCATTAAGGCCATATATGGGACATATAAGGGATGAAGGTAATGATATTATATATGATATTATATGGGAATTATAATATACCTATGTATTATTATGTTTTAATAACATTAAAATAAGAAATAGAAATGAAAGTAGCATTCATACGTACACACGTCTTACCATCTCCATGAATGGTGCATTTCATTTCTTACCTCAAAATGTTATGTACTATTATTAATACACGTATATACTTGATATATAAGATATATAAGATATATAAATCATGAATATAATTCTGGATATAATGAAATTTTGAACACTTGGACCTCTTGTAAATATAAGAAGTTCATTTTTGACTCAAGTACCAAATTTAGAAAAAACAACCATTATTAACTTAAATGATTTCATAATGTTTATAATATGGTAATAAGTGATTTAAAAGGAATTATAAACATGAAATAGGTTCTTAATCAAGTATAAATTAACTTGAGTTTATTATTCAGGAGATTAAAGAATGAACGAGTCAAGTCGGACATGAGGTAATGGAACTTCTTAACCCAATTTCCATTTTCCGGGTTATTCGCCTAATTTTAAATTATTTTGTGATATGATTATGTATGAAATAACTTTTGATGCCCTATATTGTATTTATAAATTATTTATGTTTAATTATAGTAAATACAGAAAATTGATCTATTTTATTTACAAAATTACTTTTGTAAGGGCGTTCATCTTAATCTCCTGTCATTGAGGCATATTTTGTTTTATACACAACTTTCTTTTATACGCTATATAAACACCTTTGACATTTCATTTCATTAAAAGGGAATATTTTACTCATAAGTGTTTTACATAATGACAAAAAATAATGTTTTTTAACATAAGTGGTGACAACGACCTTTCTGCCGCCACGAGTATTATTTGATCTTTGGCTTCTTTAACATGCTGTAGTGTTTTTTAAGAAAAATAAATACCATATACCATTTTTACGTATTTTGGTATTGAAAATGGATTTGAGAAATAATTTATTATTTCAATATCTTGAAATGATATTTTATTATTGCAATATGGAAATTTTATATTTCCTTTATATTTTTTTATGTGTTATGAATATGTTATGGTTCTTGGGAATTGATTACATATATGGGTTGTTAAACATTGGGCGGGTGATCCTGAGATAGCTCTCCAATGCCTTGGGTTATGTGAAAAAGGTAATAATGAATGTCTATCCTAATAGATTTAGTGAATATAATGTGATGGGTATTCCAAATATAACTCCCTATATAGCTGTGATAGCTACAATGTAACTATGATATGGATGCCACAAGTTACCTTTATGATTTATGTTTCTATGTGTTATTCATAAATATTATGATTTCATGCGGTATATTAAAATATTATGTTATGTATGAAATGATGAACTAATGTTTTCTTTATTTGTTTTATATCACTTACTGAGATTCTTATGACGATACCATGTTTTGAAATGTTTGTCACATGACCTAAAGATGAATATGGTCTAGGATGGGATCAGGAAAAAGTCATAACGTCTAAAACACGGGACTAGGCGTGATTCCTTTTTTAAGAGATTTTATTTTTTGAAAATAATGGAAACTAAGTAGAAGTTTCTACCTTATAATTTTTGAGATGTAAATATAATAATTATCGCCTAATTCTCTAAAACTCTAAACCTGAAAAGGTCCTCAATGTGAATTATTCATTTGATGCAATATTATGTAATGTTTAAGGTTGGGTCTTTATATTGTCCACCTAAGTCAATGGTATATATATTTCCACATCAAATAAACTATAGAGCTACTGTATATCACATTGATGATCGTATCATCCAACATTTCTAAATGGATATGTGATTAATTAATCCAAATTATTCACATTAAATGTTCTTTCAATTCATTGGTTAGCTGGACAATGAAATTATATTCCTATTACCATTCACTCTAGATGTTTTCACATCTCCCATGAGATCGAGTTATTAGTGATTCTCATGTGGATAATATAATGATGATATATTATATTTCTAGTTATCCCCATTGTGGGTAATATCATGTAACTTAATCTACTACCATGGAGGAACCATCCATTCTATTGGTATAATGTCACACCAATAAAGACTAATATGGGACCACCACCATTCAATGATCCCAATCATGACCATAATTGGGTGAAATAAGTCACAAATAATCTAATATATCATGAAAAAAGTTATAATTATAGATTATATAGTAGTATTTCCATCATCAATCGAATGAACACTACTGAAAAGATGGTGTATTTTGATTCATGGTTTCCTGGAGATTTTTATTCCAGTATTTTTATCATAAATGTGGCACTCATACTGTCATGCTACATGGGGTGAAAATGGATTGGGCATGATCCATTGTGTATTCTTCTATATTAAAAAATTATAAACTAATATGAATTTAATCTAACTGAAATGAAAACCTAATAATAAAATTATATTTTAATTTTAAAAAGATATTAAAACACAAGAAACAAGAATTGAATAAATGGTTAAGCAATTATACCTTACGAACCTCATCTACATTAACTTCGGTACATTGAATACCTTTTCACAACATAATGCATGAAAATAATAATAATCAAATCATTAATGACTTATTTATAGAAATTGGTTTTCCTAGAGGTCTATAACTCAAATTATCTAAATTTTAACCCCATATAATATAATGTTCTCCAAGACATATTATGTTGAAATTTTCTAATTTATGGCATAATTTATAAGAAATTTATATATTTCTTTCAGGTTCTATTATTCAGTAACATATTACATTTAAAATTAATAAATTTATATCATTTAAATAATTTTTTGTTAAATTAATAATTTATGAACAATATTTCAAGCCTTTAAAATATCTAGGTGGATTTTAGGAATATTTTTTCTGTAAATAAAAATAAACGATATTCCAAAAAACTCAACCCCATAATTTAATTAGTTATGAATAAATTAAGGTATTCTATGAGTCTTAATAATTTATACTTCATTAACATTATTATTATCTTATTAATTGTCCAATGATTCAATATATTAGTTATTGGAATCTCTAGAAAATTACTTTTCTCATCACTATCAGCTTGAGTTTATTCCATGATAATATGTTAATAATGTTCATATTCAACAATTTATAAATATTAAATTTCAATCATAATTCCAAGGCCTTTGTTTTAGTATCAAAATGAATTTTTATTTGAATGAGTATCCAATGAATATTCCTTTATAAACATTATTCACATACCCACTTTTCAAACATTATTTAATATGTATTATTTATTTTTATAAGAGTGAAATTAATTTCAATTTTTTTATTTGAACAAAATATCACAAAGAGTACTCTCTAAACTAAGTATTACTAATTATTTATTAGATATATTGAAAAAATTTACAATGGAATCCTTTTTTAACTTTTTTAAATGGACCATTGTAATGAAATCTTTTGTGCTATGTTTTTGGTAATCAATGTTTTTCTTTCTAAAACCCTATTATATCATGGTTTCTTAAAAATGAGTTTTTAAAATATATTATATTCATAAAAATAGTTTTCTACCTTGTTATTCTATAACTCAAGTCATTATAAGATTTTAATGTGAAAATAGTCTTTCCACACATATTCTAAAATGTTTTTCAATATCAATTATACAAATCCAAAACTCTAATTTTATGTCATATCAAGTTACGCATTATATACAACTTAGTAATTAATGAATAATAAATAATACCTATGGCCTTTAAAGAATTTTGGGCGTATTTTACCATAAACATCCACATGAAAAAATTCTGTTATGTCCTTAAACTTTTTATTTTCTGGGTTTGTATATATATTTTAGATAATTATAATTTTATTTATATCTCTATGAGTATGATATTTACTTATATTTAATATAAAATATTATTTGGATCCATATATCTAAATACATGATTCTATGAAATACTAACTAATGTGGCCCATGATGTTGAGGATTTAATCTATTTTCTAATTCGTTTAAGTGGGAACATGGGTTTTCATTATTACTGATTTGATATAGATTTTATATTTTCATTTTCTATTCATCATAACAACTCCATATCTTCCATTGATCAGGTATACCATACTAGTTATGTTTATTTCATTCAGAGAGTCACAAAATTAACTAATTGACAAGATGTTTTTACACTGGCCTTGAATATTTAAAAAATTATGTATATATATATATATTACCAATTTTAACATTTTATTAAAGGATTTAAAGAAATATTTGGTTTCTAAAATATAAATATCCATCAGCCCTTTTTATTACATATTCAAATTTTTTTCCTAATATATTGGAATAGAAACCACTTTTAAGGAACCACTAACATTCTCTCACATTTTCATTAATATTAACATTCAATATATTCTACCACTCATGATTTATAATATTCAATGTTTTTTTTAATTTTTTAGTTAACTGCTTTTAAACAAAAATTTATCCATCATAGGATAAGATATATTCATCCATTAAAATAAAAAATTGTTTATTAAATTTAAAATCATACCTTTTATTTTTCCCTAAATTACTCTAGAAGTGGGATATTTCTTTTTAATGGGTAAACACTTTGGCCTCCATGATGAAAAATATAAGGTTTTGAATATATACCCCACACAATAATAAAAATAATTATAAAATAAATAATTAATTTAAAAATGATTAATATGGAACATCTTTTACATCAATTATCTAACTTTCGCAATCATGTTTCCCATTTTAATGGAATTTATATAAATGGAATGAAAAATTTTACATCAAATAATTCATCAAATTTAATGGGTATTACATTGTGTGTTATTTTAGTATGAAACTACCTTATGATAATTACCAAACTCAATCATCTTCCTTTAAATAGTATATTGAACATCCACTTTTGGTTATATCATCCCTTCGTTTTCACCAAAACCTAAACCATTATTTCTTAAATAATGTGACTACTGTTTTCTATGAAATTAAATAAAAATATTCAATTGTACTTAATTTTTTTCTTTATCATTATCAATGTATCACCCCAAGACTTTACCATATTTACCTTTAGATATCCTTGAAATACACACAACACCTCATTTAAACGAAACATTAATTAGTCATGTTTTAAAAGTAAATTAAATTATATCACGTTTAGATAGTATTTTTACTTATTATATATCAATAAAATAATTTTACACTTGTCTAATAGTCCTAGGATAAGAAAAAACCCAATATTACACATAAAATACAATATTTTTAAGGTAATTTTAATACCTTTTAATAGAGAACCTATTTAAATCTTAATATGGACACAATTATGATTTTAATATTATAAGATAAAATTCAATTTTTTAATTTAGAATGCCCAAATTATCATAGGGTTAATTTTTGTGATTTTACTGAGAAACATCATTTTTAAGTGAATAATGAAAAATAATGCATTTTAGTTAAAAACTGCCTTTTCATTTTAATAATTATTAATGATAAATTATATTATAAATTTGTGTTAAAGTCACATTAGATCTATTATACATATATAAATTAAATATAGTTCATTATAATTAGTTTAACTTTTAAATTGAATATAAAAACACAACAATGTTTTGAGCATTTTACTACTAAAACCCGTTAGTACATCTGTCTACAAGGTTAGCCCCAATCCTAATTTAGCCGCGTCTGTGTTTTGAATTTTTAAAATCAGATATAAACTAATATAATAAATATTATATTTGTGGTCTAATAATATCAACTTAATTTTTGAAAAAAAATATATTTGTGAAAGTGATTAAAATTAATTACAATGATTAATGTGTTATTATGATTAAAATGGACTAAAACAATAAGTTTAAGGCTCCAAATAACATATAAACTTTTCCAAAACCCAATTTATGTCCATATTTAAGCCATAAACCTTCCATTATTGAGTTATTTTTGTTATGTTAGACTTTTGTTATGTAATAACATGTGCACACCTAATTTGTTTTCTAAAAATCCTTGTCAGTCGTTTTACTTACCTATAAAAGTACACCACCACTACCCATTCCTAACACCTATCAATCCTATTAATTTCAGCTATAACAAGCCAAAATTGTCTTCCAAAATCCCTACCCATGACCTAGAAGCCTCCCTTTGGTCATAAAGTGATCCAAGGAAGCTTTTTCTATACATCCAAAGAAGATTCCCAATTAATAGGTAATGCTTTCTCTCCAGCTCTCTAGTTTCATTTATCTAATCCACTACCTATAATCTTATTATTCTCTGATTTCATATAAAATATAGTATAATAAATATACTATGATTTTTTATGTTAATATTTATACCTACACTTACACACATCTTCATCTAATGGGTAACTAACATACTGTTTCTATGTACGGTGAACTACTGTATCACAAAACATTGATTGTTCAAATTTACCTACCACCTCTCACGGTGGACATTATGATAGTAAATATGTTTATATAAGATATATATGTTATTTATGATGTCTTATTATTCTTTATTTTTTATGTTTATTATACATTTATGCTACCCAAGTGGTGTAAATATGATAATTTCTTTTGAAGAAGTATGAAGTACAGTCTCCTCAAAGCGATACGATTCATTCATGACATACATAGAACGTTTAGAAGTTGGTTATAATAATCCTATGAAACATATATAACATTCATATGATACTTTAAATTATAAAATACTTATTTATCATTTATTTTGAATTCTTTTAATTGAAAAAAGAAATGGAAGTAATGTTCATTCGTACGTATGACCTACTGTCTCCATGAACGGTGCACTTCAATTCTAATCTCCAAATGTTATGAACTATTATAAATACATATATAATGAATATATATTATTATTTTTCCAATCTTAATATGTTGAAACCATGATATATTTAATAATAAAAACAAATGAAAAGTTAAAATGTACTTGAGAAAACTAAGCAATTGACACCCAAAATAGTTTAAATAATGAAAGAGTGTTAAAAACAGGTAAGAAAATATGGTAATAAGTTAACATATGATATTATAATCATGAGTGAGGTTCTTTTATTAGTTATTAACATATTTTAAACTACTATATAGTACTATATATACCACAAAACAAAAATTAAGGATAAGGTAAGGGATTTTAATCTCAGTTATTAAATCTGTGTGATTAATGTCCTATTAACAACTTACTTCTTTTGTTCACCATAAGTACTGACCATTTTGATATATTATATCATTAATAATCTTATTATAATGATATTATAATATTAATTCAATTTATTTCCTTTTTGGTGATTATGATTTAAATGTTTCAAGGTGGTATGGGACACTTTGGAATATTTAAAGATAATTCTACTCAAATGTTATTAATCTCACTTAATTTTATGATTGTTAATATCCCTTGAAACAATCACTTTAGTGTAATAAATTTTCATTGGAAATTTAATAAAATATTCATATTTTCATAATATTGATATTAGTATTGCCTAAACCATATACCCTTTTTCATATGGTTGTTACTTTGACAATTATTTGATTATTTGAGGAATTATTGTTTAATCCGTATTTCTCATTGAATACTATTATTTGATAAGGAATATTAGTTATTTTTATTATCAAATATGGGGAATGATTTGGATTGGAAATGATGCATGGAACCCATATTTAATTTTTCTCCTTGATTCATCAACATGTTCTCATGAGACAAATAAGTTTGCCAAAATTAAATGGCTTTAAATCCCTGTTTTAAACCGTCTTTTGAAAGGTCTTCAGGGTAATAAGTTTTCATGTTCTTGAGAAATGATGTCCGATAAGAATGAAATTTCCCTTATTTATTATCAGTTATTTTTTCCCATGAGATTTGTTGTCTTCATATCTATGGACTTAGTTCATTCTTATTTTTTTGATTAATGTCATGTTTTTCAAATTATTTCTTACCACATTATTTATTCCATATCTAGTTATTTTTATGGAAAGTGTACTAATGTATTTACCTTTACATATAGATTGATTCATTATTTATTCAATTTCACTTACACTTATTGAGCATTTGAACTCACCCTTATTATGATTCCTACCCATGGTTACGAAGAAGTGAACATTGAATAAGATTTCAAGGATGTATTTTATTTCATTTTATTGTATATCATGTTTTATTCTATTTCCCAATGTATTATGGGTATTATGTATGTAATATGGATTTCCAATTTTGATAAATTGAATGGTCCTTTGTTAATATATTCCTTCTAATAATTATAATTTAATGTAATAATGCACCATATCTGGACTTCTGGGGGTTGGGCACTACATTTGGAATCAAAGGGAGGTTCAACAAAAACCTTGGAAACTAGATTTAGAAAACATAGATTAGGGAGAACAACCCTACGAAAGAAAATGAGGATAATTATTCAAGAATATCCTAGATTATGATTATGGTAGAGGTTATGTGGGTATTCCTAGCAATACATCTCTGTCCTGATACTACATGTGGACATGGTTCTAGAACAGATGTACCTAGGAGTAACAACTTTGAATAGGTGTTCTAGGCCAGAATCGGGGTGACCTGGTACATTAAAATGGGCCTTACTATGCACCTAGTTTGACACTTCTAGGGGATACTCTTTAGATAATTCACATTATCTTCACCTATCATTATGAAATATTTTAGATTAATGATTCCTCTAAAGTTACCAAAGAATATGATTCCAAGATTTATGATCCATAAATTTCTGTTATGTTCTATACCATGTTTAGAGTAATGAAAATTTCATAATTTTATGAGCTATTGCAGTGTATGTTATTGTCTGGAAATGAATCTTAGATGGAATAATTGTGTAAACACTCATTAAAAATTTAAAGATTTCTCTTTTGATGGAACCAATATAGAAGGTACTGGAATAGAGAAAATCAATGCAATATTAGGGAAAATTAATCATGTTATGACAAATTACCTATCCCGAATGGAGAAACCCATTCCCCGAACAGAATGTCTTATACTGGATCATTTTATGTGATATAATCCCTTATATTTTAGTGGGACTACAAAACTAATTGTATCTGAGAAATGGATTAAGTATCCGGAAAAGAATTTTACAGCTTTGGAATGTAGTGAAAAGAAAAAGGACACACTTTATCTATATTTTATTCGAGGTGATGCAGATTAGTGGTGGTATTTAATTCAGGAAACAAGATAGGAAGAAGAAATTAAACTCGTAGAATATAATAATTTTAAGGAGACATTATTCGGGAAATACTTCCCTCATGATAAAAAAACTAAGATGAAAACAAATTTCCTTATCTTATAGAAAAAGGAAGAGGATTGTGTAGAAGATTATGAAGCTAACTTTACAAGGATAACAAGGTATTCTTCTAATTATGTACACAACAATGAGTGCATGATTGACCATTTCTTTAAATGTCTTAAAAAAATCATCGAGGGGCACTGGTTTTTCAGAATTTTTAATCATATGAGGAAATAGTTATATGTGCCCTTAAGATGGAGAAGAAATTTTCTATAGTAAATATATTCAAGGAAAGCCATGACAAGAAGACTTCATCTAAGATTCCTGAGAAAGGGAATTTGAATAATAATATTAAGTTTTACTGATTCCCACCTTGTGAAAACTGTGGGAAAAAGAACCGTTGGAAATGCTTGAATGGAGTGGGAGTTTGCTATAAATGTTGGGATAAGGGTCACAAAGATCACGAATTCAATAAAAAAAACGAATCAATGATGTCTAGTTATATAATTGTAATGATATAAAAAATTATGAAAATGATTTTTCCAAGCTTTTAGGGAATATACCATGGAAGAGGCCAACGGGAAATGGCCAAGCCTTTGTGATCAGTACAATGGAGGATGAAGTACCAAATGACATGGTGGCAGGTACACTAATCATATCTTTAAATTTATCCAATGTATTATTTGATTATGGATCCTTAAACTCTTATATATCTACTCAATGTTCTATGAAAATTAGACACTTTCGTTTGATTTAATTAGATATTTTTTGGTAAAAAATGATAAGGTAAGTATCATTGAAAAAAACATGTGTCGATCAGTCCCAATTATCACACATAATTATATACTATGTGACACACTTGATATCAAGCCTATTATTGATTTATATATTATCCCTTGAATGGAATGGATCTCTAGATAGGATGTAAAAATTTATTGGAGGAGGAAAAATATTACTATTTGTGAGATTAATGTGGAACCCCTCATATTTAGAGCTGAATATTCCCTACATAATTCTCATTTAGAGCTCCCCTCAGTAGCTCTATTGAATGAAATTATTGAAGAGTAAGAGCCAACAATGTCTAGTAATGAAGGAGGTAACTTCAAAATAGAAGATGTAAATATTGTATAGAAATGAATTGATGTATTTCCTGAGGATTTACTAGGACATCCACCAGAACGCGAGGTTGAATACTCACTTGATTTAATCCTAGATTCAAAGATAATATTAAAGACTATAAATAGTATGGTCACTATGGGATTATTAGAGTTGAAGAAACAACTAGAGGATTTGGGTAATAAATGATTTATTTTCCCTAGTGTCTCACCTTGGGGAGCCCCTGTCTTCTTTGTTAAAAAGAAATATGGATCCATGAGTTTGTGTGTTGATGATAGGGAAATAAATTCTATTATAATAATGAACATGAATCATCTACCTCTCATTGATGACTTGTTTAATCAACTTCATAGAGCACAATATGTTTCAAATATTGATCCTCGTTCTTGGTAACACCAATTGTGAATGAAGAAGGAAGACATTCCGATGGCATATTTTCAAATAAGGTATGAACATTGTGAGTTTATAGTAATTTTTTTGGCTATACCAATGCTCCCTATGATTTTATAGACTTAATGAGCTGATTATTCAAAGAAAATATTGAATTTTTTAAGTATTCATTGATTAATTTATGGTGTATTATAAAACCACATAGGATCATTAGTTTCACTTCAGATCATCCTAAAGACTCTTAGAAGGGATGATTTATATTGGAATTTTAGTAAATGTGATTTCTTATTTCAAGAAGTCTCTTTTTGTGGTCACATTATCTATAAATATAGAATATCAATTGATCCTGCAAAGGTAATGGTTGTCAGATAATGGCCTACACAGATAAACATAACTGTGGTATGTAGTTTCATTAGTCTGGAAGGTTATTATAGATTGTTTAATTCTTTAATCACGACCCTGCCAGATGATAGTGATGGATTTGTCTTTCATAGTGATGCATCAAAGAATGGACTTGGTTGTGTTTTAATGAAAAATGAAAAAGTTCTTACATATGCATCAAGGAAATTGAAGACCCACAAACATAACTACCTAACCCATGATTTGGTGTTAGAAGCTATAATATTTTCATTGAAAATATGGAGACATTACCTCAATGGAGAAAGATTTGAGATATACATGAATCATAATATCTTGAAATACATCTTCTCATAGAAAGGCCTCAACATAAGAAAAATGCAATGACTCGAACTACTCAAGGATTATGATTACTCAATACAGTACCACCCAATGAAAGAAAATAAGGGGGAATATAAATTGAGTATGAATGATCATGAAGTTTTGACCTAGATGAGGATTCAGAATGATCATATCTTCATTGATCTAGAGAAGATAAATATGATAATTTCTAAGTAAGTGGAGACATCAACAATTTATCAAATTATTGAAAAATAATATTTAATGGAGAGTATAAAGAATTCTAAATTTGATGATGAGGAAATTTAGAATAATATTAAAGGTATGAATTATGGAAAATTTTCAAACATTGTTTGTGAAGATGGTATTCTAAAATTTGGAAAGAGGCTACAGTTCCATATTTACCTGAGCTAAAAAGAGAATTGTTGGATGATGCTCAAAGCTCAAATTTCTCTATACACCTTGGGAGTACAATGATGTATTGGGACTCGAGGGAAAACTTTTGGTGGGATTACATGAAATGGGAAATTGTAGATTATGTGTCTCGATGTCTTGTTTTCCAAAAAAGTGAAAACTATAAGACAACATCCTAAAGGAGTTCAACAACCTCTTCCTATCCCTATGTTGAAATGGGATGAAATTACAGTGGAAATTGTCATAGGAATTTAGAGACTCCATGAAATAATGATGCAATGTGGGTTATTGTTGATCACCAGACCAAATCTGCAAATTTCCATTCCATAAGAGAATTCGTACCTCTCGATTTCTTCAAAAGTCTCTACATTAATGAAGTTGTAAGACTTCATGGCATACCTGTTTCAATTATCTCTGATCAAGACCCCCTGATTTACATCAAAATTCTAGAAGAGTCTTCATAATGATGTTGACACTAAACTTCATTTGAACAATTATTACCATCCACAAACTGAAGGGAAATATAAAAGAACAATTTAAATAATGGAAGACAAGTTGAGATCATGTTCCCTCAATTTTCATGGTATGTGGTTCCAATACTAAACATTGGTGGAGTTTTCCTATAATAACATTTCCACTAAAGTGTTCAAATGGAACCGTATGAAGCATTATATAGAAAGAAGTGTTGTACTACAACTTCTTGGGATGAATTTGGTGAAAGGAAACTCATAGTTTCAGAACTTCTTCAAGAGACGATGACAATGGTGATGGATATTCAGGCACATTTCAAAACAACTCAAAGTAGAAGAAAGTGTTATACCAATAATCAGAGGGAGGAATTGGAATTCTAAGTGGGAGATCATGTTTTCCTAAAGGAATTTTTGTAGAAGGGTGTCATCAGGTTCAATAAGAAGTGGAAATTAAGTCCCAAGTATATCAGACCTATTGAGATTACAGAAAGAGTTGGATTTGTTTTTTATTGATTAGTTTTTCCATCAAATATCTCAAAGGTTCATGATGTATCCCATATATCCCTGCTGAGGAAATACATTCCATATCCAACACATGTTCTCACATATGATGAAATAGATTTGTAACCTGACCTTTATTATTATAGAGAACTTATCATGATTCCTGACACATAAGATCATGTATTAAGGAATCAGAGGAATCACCTAGTAAAGTTACTCAAGAGAAATCACAAAATTGAAGAAGAAACATAGGAACTAGAGGATTATCTAAAGGAAAACTACCCACATATTTTTAAATGTAATAAACTTAAAATTATTTGGACAATTTTTTGTATGAGGGAAGAATCTATCACCCCAAGAATTTACCATATTTACCTTTACATATCATTAGAATACACACAACACCTGATTTAAACAAACAATTATTTACTCACATTTTTCAAATTCAATTAAATTATACCACTTTTATAGAGTTTATTTATTTATTATATATCCAAAAATATAAATGTACACTCATTTAAAAGGAATAGGATATCAACAAACCCAGTATTACACAAAACATACTATATTTTTTCAGGCAATTTTACCGAATTTTAATGGAGAACCTATTTTAAATATTAATTTTGAAAAACATATTAATTAAATTAGACAAAATAAACTTAATTTTTTAATTAATAATTTACAAATAATCTTAGGATAAATTATTTGGATTTTTATGAGAAACATCATTTTTTAGTGAATATTGAAAAATACTGGATTTTAGTTAAAAACCGCTATTTAATTTAAATAATTATCAATGTTAAATTATATTATAATTTTCTTTAAAGAAAAATATGATAAATTATACATCTATTAATAAAATTTAGTTTGTTATAATCAATTTAACATTTAAATTTAATATAAAAACATAACAATCTTTTGAACATTTTCTACTAAAACTAATTAATATGCCTTTTAGTGAGAGTAGAATTAATCCTAATTTTTTAGCTTCTGTGATTTTAAATTATAAATTACAATATAAACCATTGTAATAATGATTATATTTGTTTTCCATTAATAGAAACTTTTTTTTGGACAAAAATTTTTAATGAATGTGATTAAAATTAATTACCATTATTAAGGTGTAATGAGGCATCAAAATAGAGTAACCAGAAGTTTGAGGGACCAAATAACCTATAAAATTTTCCAAAAACCATTATATATCTATATTTAGTCCATAAAACATTAATTAATTATATTGGTATGTTTGGTAAGGCTTTTTTAGGTAAGAAAATGTGAACACCTAATTTTTTCTAAACATTCCATGCGAGTCCTTTACCTGCTGTATAAAAGGCCACCACCTCTACCAATTCCTCACAGATTTCAAGCCTCTCACGTTCAGACAATACCTACCCAAATATTCTCCCAACATCCCTCCCCATGACCTATAATCCTACCTTGGGTCAGAATGCAACACAGGTAATCTTTTGGTATATACCAAAAGAAGATAAAATAATGAAAGAGTGTTAACAAACAGGTAATAAAATATTATAATAAGTAAATATATGATATTATAAACATCAGTTTTATTATTTTATTAGTTATTATCATATTTTATATCTCTACATATATGGTTAAATACAACAAAACAAAATGGAAGGATAAGGTATGTGATTTTCATCTCACTTTTTAAATCTGTGAGATTAATGTCATATTCACTACTTACTTCTTTTGTGTTTCATACCCACTCCACATTTTGATATATTATATCATGAATATTGTTATATCATGATATTATAAGATTAATTAAATGTTTTACCATTTTAGTGATGATGATTTAAATGTTTCAAAGTTGCATGAGACACTTTGGAATGTTTAAAGATAATTCTTTCCAAATGTTCTTAATCAAAAACTTATTTTGTGATTATTAACATCCCATGAAAAAATAACATTATTATAATAATTTTTCATTGTAAATTTAATTAAACAAATTTATTCTCATATAATATATATTAGTATTGCCTAAACCGTATTCCATTTTTCATACGATGGTTACATTGACAATTATATGATTATTTGGGGAATTATTGTGAAATCAATATTTCTCATTCAATATGGTTATTTGATAAGGAATATTAGTTATTTTGATTATTCAATATAAGGAATGATTTGGACAAGAAATAATGGGTGTATCTTATACAATATATATCTTCTTGATGCATCAACATTTTCAAATAAGACAAATAAGTTGGCTAAATTAAATGGGTTTATATCCTTGTTTTAAACCATCTTGTGAAAGGTATTAACGTTAATAAATTTTCATGTTTTTTAGACATGAAGTAAAATAAGAAATTATTTTCCATTATTTAGTTTTAGTTTTTTTTTGTCCATGATATTTTTTATCGATGTATCTATGGATGCAGTTCATTCTCAATTTATTGATTTATGGCATGTGTTTCAGTTTCTTACTTGCCACATTATATATGCCTTATCTAGTTATTTTTTCTGGAATGTGTACTCAGTTATTTACCTTTCCATATATATTGATTAATTATTTATTATGTATTTATTACCCTTAATAGGAATTTTATCCCCCCATTATTATGTTTCTTTCCCCATGTTATGAAGAAGAGTACTTTGAAAAATCATTCAAGGGTGGATTTTATTTCAGTTCATTGTGTATCATGTTTTATTTTAATTTCCCAATGTATTAAGGGTATTATGTATGCAATATGATTTCCAATATTTCTAAACTAAGCATTCCTTTAGGATTTTTATCCTTCTAATAATTCCAATTTAATGTAATGACGCACTGGCTTTGGGATTTTCAGGTTGGGGTGTTACAATCAATAGATATCACTCTAATTTTTTTAAAAGTATTAAAATACATATGAGGAGTGGAAAGTATAATTTAATCAATATGTTTTATTCTTATCTCGACCATTCCATCATTGATCCCTATAATTATATTACAATTGTCTATCATTATTTCAATATTAGCAGTAAAGATTTTACATTTCTCGTCTATTTAATGTTTTAATGCCATTAAGATTTATGGATTTTAATATTTTAAAGATTTTAATGTTTTAATTATTCTTCTAAACCGAAAATACATTCTCATTATTATTTAAATTTTTTTGGATATAATTTTAAAAATATTTTCAGCCTTATTTTCATAATTTTATTACATCAATATCCTCTACAGTTTCTTCAGGTTAAACTCTAGGTCAACCTATCTTTCTTGTTCCCTATTTTAATCTCATAATGTTATAATTATTTTCCTTATTACTATTGACAAAACCATTTAACCAATAATAAATATTTTTTAATATTTATTCCCCTAATCTATTGAATCATTTTTATATTATTATTCTTTGAAATAAAAATTTTGAATTTGCATTTCAAATTTTGTTCAGTTTTAATTCTTATTTAAATAAATTATTGGGGATAAGTATTCATCTTCCTAATATTTAATATTTATCATGAACATAAAATAAACATTCCTTACCATTATATATTTATATTAGGTGAGTGAATCTTTTCCTTATATCATTCTAATTCTTATTTTGAGATATGAGGAGACGTGTGACATTACCTCCAGGAATTATTCATCTTATATACCATTTTCCAATTTATTTTTTATGAATTAATAAAGAAAAAATTTTATATACTTATCAAATATGTGAAAATATTTATTTTATTTCATATCATATAACATAAGACTGATGCGAGTATCATTATTGGACACAATATTTAGTTACTTGTTTAATAAGAGATACATCTTGATTAATGTTTATAGGAAGTTATCTCAAGATTACATTTTTAGTTATACATCTTTAATGAAGCCATAAATAATATTATAATATCTTAAAATATAAATTTCAATATTGAAAAATTTCTTAATATGGTCCAATAGAATGAAATTAATGCCTTCAACATTCTTTCATAGAACATAGAATTTTTTTCTTTAACTTTTGAATCTTATTCATTGATATTCAATAGTTTATTCCACATCACATTTTAGGATTTTCATGAAATAATATTTTCATACACTGTAATATATATTTTTATCCATTGGGTATTGAATCATTTGGTTTTTGTATCAAATTAATTAATATTTTTTTGATATATCTAACTTGATTGCACCACCGACATTAATAGCACACATTAAAACAAAATAAACATCCATGAAAACATAATGAAAGTAGTGTTTTATTAATTTATTATGTAAGTCGTTTTTATATCAAATAAAGGTACTAAAACACCCTAAGGTTTTATGAAATATTTTTTTCAATAAAATTTAATTACTTCAATATCACGAGATACATGAAACACCTAGTTTTAACGATCCATGATATAGAATAGTTTTATTATGACCATTATAACCTAGCTTTTATACTTGGTGTCATGAAGGGAAATAACAATATTTTATAAATTAATAATATATTTATTATATAAATAAAATATATTTAT
Organism: Viscum album; assembly: GCA_963277665.1. Taxonomy (NCBI): domain Eukaryota; kingdom Viridiplantae; phylum Streptophyta; class Magnoliopsida; order Santalales; family Viscaceae; genus Viscum; species Viscum album. Next base: position 1,107,983,485 of record OY728126.1, read on the forward strand.
AAAAAATTACTTATTTTTATTAAAGTCTTTATATGCTTCGAAAACACTCTTTTTATAAAAATTTTATGGCTTTGTATGGAAAAATAGTAAAATTAATTTATGAAACTCCTAGAAAATTTAAATTCATTTTATGAATCAACTTGTCCAAATTTTCTTATGGAAATTTTTTTTATGATTTTCAGGAGGGTTACTTTTTAGATGAATTGTAAAAAATACTAATTTTATTAAAAACTACTTGTTCATTTAAATATTTTAAAAGATATATATTATTTTAAGATGGTTTTAGAAGTCAAATTAGTCAAATTATATATTTATTAAATAAATTGACGTAATTTTATTAAAATTCATATTTAATTTTGAAATTAAATCAATATTTACTTATGAAAAGTTTCTCTACGAAAAACTATTTTTATCGCCTCTTTGGGTTTAATACTAAATTAAACTTTTCCGATTCTATGAATAGAATTATTAAAAATGGAATAAATATTTTTAATCATAATAATTAATATTATATAATAATTTAACCTTATTTTTTGGTTATAATGAATAGTAAAAATAGTAAATATCAATCACTAAGGTTTAGGGTAAAAGGGGTTTATGAGGGTGTTAAAATAAAACGACAATAGATAAAATGACATAATTTTTTTAGAATTAATATTTTATGGATATATATACATCTTATAAAATATACAGTTTTATAAATAACCATTTTGAGCCTATTTTCATAATTAAAATGTGGGAAAACATTTCTCTTTTTATAAATTTCTTGTGCATCCTCTCCCCCACTTATAAATGTTCATCCATTATACTCTTCTGTTAACACATACAAAACAATTTATTTTGTGAAATGACCTAATATCATCCTAAATTCCATACACACAATATATTGGAATTATTTTTATTATTAAACCATCTTACGAAGGCTTTATGTGTAAAGCTAAAGTGGTTATTTGAAAAAGTGGTATAGTCCTTAACCAATTGTTTTCATATTATTTATTTCTATAAATATTAAAAGTATTATTAAAACATTATAATATAATTAAATAAATATATAAAATATAATAAATTGTTGTTATGTTAATTTCATTACCTGTATCCATTTCCTATTCATTCAAGAGGGAAACAGAACTACCAATCATGTGTATGACAGACTACCACTTCTTGAACTGATTTAATCCATTTTCCATAACCACCTCTCACAGTGGGATATAATGATAGATTTATAAAATTTGAATTATATTTATGACATAATTATACTTATTAAATTATTATATGACATATTCCTTCTTACTCTACATTCCATGGGAATATGATAACAATTCTTGCGTGTATGGAGGACTACCATTTCATGATGTGATGTGATTCGTTCTTAACATACAATTTAAATGGAAAGTAAGATGGATTGTTTAAATAAAAATATTTTATATATATGACATAAAAAATTATTTAAGGGTAATATGTTATTTACCTTTTTTTTCATTTCATCCATTTAGATAATGGAAACAACGGTAATACGTTTGTACTATCTTCCACCTCCAAGAATAGTGTAATTCATTTTCTATATCTAAATTTTGTGAATTAACCTAAATGCATATATAATGAACATATATTATATTTAAATCATGTTTAAAATTATTGAGATAATGGATACATGATCAATGTAAAAGGACCAAAAATTCCAAACCAAAACATACATGAAAAATGAAAAAAATATTACCTGAAATGTGATTTTAATAAGGAAGTGTTAATAAATGGGTGATAAAAGGTTATAAGTAAATATAATATGGTATGAAAAATATTTCAATTTTTCAATAATGGATGTATAATAAACATATATTTATTATAATATATGTTTTTACATGTAGTAAATATTTCTATACTTAAGGTAAGGGATTTCTAGTATCTCTATTTTTGGAAGACATATGTCATATTCACTACTCATTTCTTTTGTGTGTTATATAAACTACCCTATTGAGTTATTATATAATGACTACAGTTTTTAAAATATCATTAAATTTATATTTTATTTTATTTATTATTTGTTCTTATGATTCAAAAGATTTCCAAAGCAGTAAGGGGTTTTCATCCCACATTTATTTTAGCGAGACACATGCCATATACACCACTTATTTTTTCTGTGTAGTGAATATAATGAACATGAAGGTATTTTATAAATAATATCACGAATAATATTGTATACTCATATCCATATAATATTATTTATTTCTTGTGGATTTTTATTTAAAATATACCAATTTGGTAAAGGATTTAAGTTACCATCTCATTATTTATCAGGGTTGTTTATGAATAAGTTTTTAGGAAGAAATAATATGATATACTTATCAAGAAAATTATGAATTTTATTTATCTATGGTAATTTTTTTAAATTAATAAATTTCCATTAATTTTCATCATTTGATGTACTCAAAATATCAAAATAATATTTTTAAGGGTAAATAGAATTTATTTCTCTCATTAGTGGAACTCCCTTTTTCTTACATGGCCATGTTTTCTAATTTTTTTTGAAAGAATATTTTTCAATTATCCAATGAATGATTAAAAATTTTATTACACATGTATAAATTTTTACAAAATGGTTTTAAATGAACATTATTATCATTTTACAAAAATTCCCCGTTTGGATTTTTTAAAAAATTTGAATAGAATGTTTATTTTATTGTGCATGACATGAAATATATTTTCCATAATAATGTAAAATAAATGATTGAAAGAATAATTTTTACATTTTCAAGGTTATTTTAAAATAAAATGTTTTCATTAATATTTTGGAAATATTAATATTTTAAGGAAGCATTTTCAAAATTGAAGCTGTATTTTCTTTAATAATATTTTACCGCTCATATTATAGAATTTATATTCATCAAGGACAACCAACTTTGTTATTGTTTATGATTTTATTAGTATATTATCCCATATTACATTCATTAATATTTCTATGGATAGTTCATTATTATGATGGTAAAATGTTTATGAGACCCATTCCTTATTTGAAGTTATTCTATGATAAATTTATGAAATGATTATAAAACTCATTTATCTTCTATAGGTTATGCAATGATGAAATGTTTATTAAAAGAACTTATTTTTATTGGTTTTGATATGATGAATGTTTTATAATCATGTTTAACACCTATGTATGGTTTTCATTATGTGATGGTGGTTATATTATAATTAAGGATGGTGGTTATGTTATAATCAAGGAAAGTGGTTACATTATAACGAAGGATGGGTGAGACCTATAACTCCCTACAATACATTGGGTCAATATTGATATCTCATGATATAAATAAGACAAGAATGAGAAATGAACCTTGTTATGTAAGGGATTTTTTCCACTATGACAGTCTTTAGAGTGAACCTTGACTACTGGGATAGTTTGGGGAGAGAACCCATTACTCTATGATAGTTTTGGAAATGATACTTTACTTATAAAGAAATTATTTTTTATTACATTGTACATGACACAAATACATTACAATGTTATGCTTTCATGGATTATGTTTTTGGATTCCTTTATGAGTCATGTCATATGAACTGACATGATTTATTCCATGACTGGAGTTTAAGATCTACGATATGTAGGGAATTGTTTTTAAAAGTTTTTCTAAAATTACCATATCCTTATTCTCATGTTATATTGATATCTACCTTGTTTACCCTCACCAAGCATCTCAGATCACCCTTCCATATATTTCATTTACCCAGGTTATGGATAAGGGTTTTAGGTATGGTATGTCTAAAAAGTGTACTAGGTGAAAATATATTTATGAAATATTTAGGAGATTATTCATGAAATAATAATATTTTCTATCTAGTATCCAAATACACTAAAGTTGTAATGTATTCCAGAATTTATTTTTGAAATTTAATGAATATTAATCTAAAATTATGTAATATCTATTTATTAAATTCCCGGGTCCATGTTGTTGGTATCAAAGAAGAGGATTAGTCATCCTTTTAAAAATATTATTAGAAAAAATGTATTGAGATCCCTAGGGATATGAATTTGATAGTCCTAAGTATAAGTCTAAGGATAGTTATTCGGATAAGTTTATGTACATAAAAATATCCTATAATTTTGGTGAAGGATAGTGTGAGTGGTTTATAAGAAATTACCTTCTTGTATGGATAATATAAGTAGATGGGGATCTAGTATAGTTTTACCTAGTGGTAATAACTCCCAAAAGGGTGAATTGAGATGGAATCGACCCTCATTTGGTTCATGAGAGGGCCCTGCTGCACACATTGTATGACACTCCTAGGGAATATGATTTAGAAATTTAAAAAATATTTATGGACAATCATGAAGGATTTAGATAGATGATTTCCATTTGTTTCTGCCAGTAACTTCCCAAATATCTTAATCAATTTCATACCCACATTATAGAGGAATTATGTTTATTAGAAAACCCACTTAATAAGGCTTTATGTGTAAAACTATAGGGGTTCTCTGAAGAAGAGTTATTTTCCTTAACCCTGAATTTTCATTTAATTTCATTAATATAATTACTTAAAACATTCTTAATCCTTGATGATGTAATAAAATTAATAATCCCATAAACATAGTCTTTATTATTTTTATATTATTTCCTACATCCATCTCCTCTTTCATCAAGTGGGAATAGAAAGTGCTGATTCTGTGTATAGAAAAGTACCACCTCCTAAACTGTTGCAATTCATTTTCCATTAAATCCTATCATGAAAAGATTTAATGTTATATTTAACATATTTTTATGATATTTTTGACATTATTTTACTTATTTACTAAACAGATTACATATAACCTTTTAGAACCCAAATCTTAATTTTAGGTATGGATCTTGATTTCAAGTTGTTTTTGAGGAAAAAGGAAGAGAAGAGGTTTTTCTAAGTACACTTCATGTACTCTTAAGTACATGTCATGTACCTAGCATGCTGTGTACTGACATGTACTGACTGTGTAATGGCTGAGTACACAGCCATGTGGTGACTTGGAAGACTGCTTAGGTTGGGGGCCAATTAAGGCAACTACACGACATGTAGGTTTAATGAACATGCCATGTAGTTCCCTTTTTATTTGATATATTTGAGAGGGGTCACATCTTATTCCCATAAATGTATTCTTCTCTATATGGTTCATACTGAATAAGGACTTAATGACTAATGAACTTTGAACGCTTCACGATTATCTGTATGGGCTCTCATTGAGACACAGTCGGGTGCGTTCGAATGCCACTGGTGAGTTATAAAAACCCACAGAGCCTTTCTTTTCAATTCATCCTCTCTCGTGTGTTATTCAAGGTGGGTATGCTTTCACCACTTTGAAGATCAACGCTGATCTAGGCCAATTCAATGGCTGAAATTCATGTGTATCTATCATCCAACATCACAGTAGATGGTTTGTTCCTTTCATTGTTAACCTTTGGATTATATATGATAAAGGTGTCGCATACACACATTTTGGGTATGGAGAAATTTTAATTAAACCTTTTTTATTACATTCTATGGTTTTATTGATTGATAAATAGATTTTTTATGTGAGTATAGTGATATACCTTGTATATCAAACTCCCCATGGGTGTGTTTCCCTTAATTCATTTTTTATAGACAATTGGTTTAGGATGACTACTAGGATTGACTAGTTTTATATGCCTTATTCTATGAGGATGAAGTGGTTGATTATATGAAATTACTGAGATATGAATTGGGAATGTTTGACCCAAGGTTTAGACATTGGGGGATACCTAGGTTATTGTTTATAATTAATTTAATGAATGATTGACCAAGGGGTATTGGACTGTGAGTTATTCTCAAAGAGGTCATTTATATATGTTTAACTGGAATGTTTGACCTATGTGTATTTATCATGAGAGATACCTAGGTGGTCATAAATATTTTATTAAATTAATGTTTGACCCAAGGGTTTAAACCATGAGAGATTGCCCAAGTGGTTATTTATAATTAATTTATGCTATATGGTACAGAAGGGTTTAGATCATGAGAGCTTCCCAGAGGGTCGTTTGTGGATAATATAATGATTGTGACAAGTCTTCCAAGCCAAAGCACATTCTTGGATTCTATCTTAATTCATTTTTTAGATGGTCTTATGATACTTCTGTTTGGGTTACATTGTATGGTGGATACAGAGCTTATCTAAGATCATAGGGTTACATGATTCAATAGAATGAATAATAGCTAAATTTAAATTAATTTAATTGAAAACTACAGGATTGTTTAATTTTGAGTACTTCCTAGTTTATTGGTTCATTTTTCATATTACATGCTATATATATTTACTGACAGTTAGGCATATATATTTCGGTGGTTGCCTACTGGGATTCATCTCACACCGTGTTTGGGTCATACGTTTATACCAATACATATTATATGATTGTAGGTATAGATAAGGGAAAGAGACCTTCTTCATCAAGTACTTGATTGCTGTTGGATATGGAGAGCATGGAACCAAGATGATGCTTGCGATGCTGCTGGAGTTTACATGTTTCTGTTGTACATTTTTTTTTGTATTGGATTCCATAATTTAGAATTTTTTGGATATTTTCATAGATACATATTCCATGCATCATATATTTATATATATTGTTGCCTATTTTGGATATAATTTCAATCTTATGTTGTTTACATTTGTTGGTATAATTACTTCCTCTATTGTTTACTATTTTTTTTCATCGTGTATACTATGACAATGTGGGAATAGTTTCCCCAATATAACACCTCATCCATCTGTACTAGTCATATGTCTCTAGCATTTGGGGAAATGCGCTTGAGGTTATGTGACCAACCGGGTTCGAGGAACCATTAGGTGGCACCCAGATCTAGGATTTTACACAGTGGTATTAGAGTATTTTCTTTCCTGCTTTGACTTACTATTTGAATCCAATATACTAGTATAAGAAGGAATAGGTAGATGGTAATAAGCTATTTGTGGGAGTAGCTAACCCATGTATAAGGAAAATCCAAGATACTCCGAATAATGAAAAATTTCATGTTTTGTAATTGTTACAGTTGATTTAATTTCACTATTAGGTGATTCAATTGTTTTTTTGATGTTATCATTGATATTATTGAGGTTCTATTCTATTTAAACCTGATTATTTGAGGTTATTCCATGTCATGCATCATATAGGCACTTTCTAGAGATCACATGTCATGCGTTCATTCCATTCCATGTTAGGTGAGTTATGAATTCCATGCTGTTGTGATAGTTGTTGTGCTAGAAATGCATGCTGTTGTGATAGATGATGTGATATAAATACATGATATTTTTGATAGGGTATTAGTAAGTGTAAAGTTTCATTTGGATGGATACCAAGCTTTGGTCTATGAGATGTTATGGGCCCTCTTGGATAAGAATTCTAGGGATCATGTTTGAACTTTAATTTTATTCGGTTATGAAATGATATGAATAACAATGTGAAACTTTGATTCATGGGGAGTATGGGGTATCATGGATCGTAAATTAGAATGAAATGGACAAATTTTAATATTTTGGGGTTCTGAAGTAGTTTCATTGGCTTATGGTCTAGAAAAACTAGAAAAAACGACATGTGATTTTATGAACAAATGCCATGTGTTCTTCTATTCTGAAAGAAATAACGTTTCGTTAGTACATGCTGTGTATTTGTTAACTGTATGAATGACTATGTGAGTAGAGGCAAAGAGTTGGTAAATATTTGGTAAAACACACAGTGTACTAGGAGTACATATCAGGCTGTCATTGGTCGTGTGACTAATGACATGGGTGGATGGAACTTTGACTGTACATGTTGTGTCTAGGGATTGAATGTCGTGTAATGTTACACAAAGAGAAATTTCTGCTTCAAGACATGTATAAGTACTTGGGAAGGAGGTAATATTCAAGAACACATCGTTTCTCTAGAATAACATGCCTTATGTATTGGTGTTATACGACCATGTTGGCAGAGGCACACACCCATGTAAAGGCATAAGGGAATATGTTGTGTAGTGGTTCTACATGCCGTGTAACCCTCTTCTATAAAAAATGAAAGTTTTCCATATTGTTTTTCATTCTTACTCCACTATTTAGTAGTTTTGGTAATATCATACTGAGGTTTTCACTTGACCTTGTACAGTCATACCAGTAGGACATCCTATTATTGTAGCCTGGTACAGGGCTATGACCAGACAATGGAAATGGTAGATCAAGGACAACCAGTATATCCTCCCATCATGCCCATCTTGGTATCAGTTGTTACATTGAACTTGGGTGTTGTCGCACTATTCTTTGAAGGCTTCATTAGGATGATGCATACCTTTCATGGAGCACTGCATCCTGCCCCGATGAAGTAAAAGTTGGCACGAGTGTTTAAGAAGCAACATCCTCCCACTTTTTTCAAGATATGGTGGACCATAGGCTACAGAGTCATGGTTGGAGGCCATGCTTTATATTTTCAAGCATAAGGAGACACCTCCTGAGAGGAGGGTGAATCTCGTGACTTACAAGATGTGTGATTCGACCAAGAGATGGTGGTATGTTATCACACAGGTGGGATGTTAGTGGGATATGGATTGGGAAGAATTTTAGAGGAACTTTTATTATAACTCTACATTGAGATGTTGAGGGCCAACCGAACCTTAGATATCATTCATTTAAATAAGGGTGGTCTTTCAGTAATGGATTAATCCGCACACTTTATTGAGATTCACCACTTTTCACATGTTCTGAGAGGTGATGAGTTATCAGAGGCTAGAAGATTTGAGGATGGGCTCAGGTATGACATCTTATTTCAGGTGAATGTTATCAGGTGGACTTTGGTGACTTCAATAGTAAACCGGGTGTGGATTACTGAGAACAATCTTAGAGAGTTTTGAGTAGTATTCTAGGATGGTTCTACATCTAGGGAAAGTACTCCTTCAACCGATAGCATGAAGCACCATAGGGATCTTTCACACAATGTTTCCTCAAGTAGATGAGTGCTATGATAACAGTGTAGAAAGAGTTGTCCCACGATACCGTAGTTCCTAATATACCCAATTGAGTTATGATCTTGTGGAATGATGGGTCATATCTAGCAATTTTGTAGAATTTTTTCACCAGCAGCTAGTGAGAGAGGATCTGTTATGACACCATGTATAAGAGTGGGGCCAGAAGATTCTCATTTTTCAGATAACTGGAGTTTGGTAGGCCATTTAGGTTGAGGAGGTGATCGTGGCCATGAAATCCGGATTATGGGTTTACTACAACAACCAGGTGGGTCTGATCAGTTTATCTAGGCAAGGCCGCATGGCTATAGTACATATCATACTTTTGTGATGGAACAAACCCAGCAGGAGTAGGATCTCAGACCCTCTACAGATAGAGGTACAATTAGAGTTCACTTTGTTTTTTTCTTTTTCTCTTCTCTATATATTGGATTCCCATAGTTTTATATCTATTTCCATTGTGGAGAGCCTTGAGATCTGTATCTTTACTTATATTGATGTTATGACAATAGACACTCCGTTAAGGATTAGGACGACCAGTGTGCGTCAGTTCGAGGAGTGACCTATTGAGGTTGGTGGGTGTCACTTCTATTGGGAAATCATTATAGAAGAGATGGAAGGCATTGATTTAAATCTTTAAATGGACTGGTTGGTCTCCTTTCTGGCCTTTTTTCTTTGATATCACCACAAGATGAGTTTCACACCACCAGAGGGGGAATATTTTCTACCTAAGGGTAAATGGGATGCATAGGAAACCAGAGCTTGAACAGAGCATCATGGGTTGGGAGGAATTATATCCTAGATTTCTAGTTTATATCTGGATGACCAGGGGACTCAACTGGAGGACTTTCCTCCAATGGTGGATCATTTCAGGGATATCTTCTAAGTCAGCCTTTCTGGTTTACCTCTGAAGAGAGAGGTATATTTTTCTATTGATATTGTGCTAGAAGAAACAATGGTGTCCATTCCTACTTATAGGATGCCTATACAAGAGTTATAGAATCTCAAGAAGCAGTTAGAGGAGTTTCAGGAAAATGGTTTCACTTGAACCAGTACTTCTCCTTGGGGTTCACCTGTCCTTTTTGCGAAGAAGGTGGATGATACCCTCAAACTTTGTGTGCATTATTGGAAGCTGATGTAAAGAACTTGATTTTCCATGTAATTTTTTTTAATTATATGAAATTATTACAAGTCTGTGAAAATGGATGACACATGATTTTGAGGCCAAGAGTTCTCAGAATTAATTTTTGAAATTTTTTCTAGTATATTCAATAAACCCATGAGTAGCATTTTCTAACATTTGAAGAGTCACTCAGATTAACAATCTGATAGCTCCGTTGAATCCGTAGAGCCGAGATTATATTAAATGAGGCTTTACTTAGACGATAGCGGGTCCGGAGAAAAATTTAAATTTTGCGACTTTTTAATAGAAATGAAATAAATTAATTTTGGAATTTTAATTCATATCATCCAATGGACAAGCCAAGGGGTGGGGCCAACAATGTTTCAAGCTAATAAATGTCTTAACCTGCCAACCCAATGTAATAACTTCATTGGGGAATTAAGAAGCTTTATAATTAATGAGCCCCATTAAATTCCAATGTCGTTACTTACCCACCCCCTCTCCTAAATATTTGGAGCATGGGGAGGGGTATTAGCACAGCTTCGCCAATCAATGAGGTGCTAAAGGAGCACCATGATGCCGGACCCTTAGAATATGATGTCGACCCAGTGGGAGGTGATAGACGACACTGAACCACAAACCAAAGTGTGACATACGAGTGGTGTTGTTGAGAACCGATTGTAAGAATGAAGAACACGATCAACCTTCAAGCGTGGGAGTTTTCTCAAATGATTCTAGGTACGAGGTTTATTCTTTTATGATTATTAAATGAATTTACTCTTCCCCATTCTTGAATAATACGAAGAACGCGGGCAACTGACTAAGGGTTGACCCGTGATTCATTCTTCTTTACGAAAGGATGTTGCAGGGTAACATGTAGGGTTTATCATGTTGTATTATCCAATTGTTATTAAACCATTAACCCACTAATGTTTTCAAGCTATCACGGAGGGAATGGGACAAATTAACCCATCTGAAACCCTCCACTATATTTTCTACATCCTTGTGCCTCCATGGAAGACTGACAACACAGTGATACCGACCAACTTCGTCGGGGTTAGCGCGTCTACGCACACCACAAGAGGAGGTCATGATAGAAAGACGCATCAGTTGTCAGAGCTGCCACACTGACCGACAACGAAGGTGATGTGACACACTTATTCACGCCAACAATGAACAAGGAGGAAAATGTCTCGTCAGCTGCGGCAACCAGTGGTAGGCGGCCGACACACCTGCCCGCCGTGGGTGATGGTGCCACATGTCATCTTGTTCCATTAGAGAGGTCGGCTGACATGCCAAATGGCTATGAAGGAACTGGAAGGACCCGCCCCAGCGGGTCTTGCATTCCTCCTGGCGGTGCCATAAGGTGGCGCCCCTGCGAGAAGACAAAACAGCCCTCGACCGTTTGGGAAAACAGGGGGGTCGCTCCCTCAGTTGCGGCTAGGGCTCACCCCTTGCAGGTCGTGCCTCATGCAGTCAGGTCGCCGCCCTCCCAGGTCGTGGCCCTACCAGACCGCCCCCATCCCAGTCCCCCACCCTCCCAGGCCACCACACTCTTGGGATGCCCCCTTGCGGGCTGCCCCTTTGCGGGCAGCCACATGCGGGCTGGGCCCATGCGGGCCGTGCCGCTCTTTGTGGGCTGCCTCTTGCGGGCTGGGCTTCCCTTACATGCCACCCCATTTTCATTCCAGATTGGCCCTTGGCCCAGCAGGCTGAGTCCATATTTTCCCAGCCTAGACCATGTTGGTTCAGGTCAGTCCGACCGAGTGGGACTGGACCCAGGCCCAACCGGGCCCGGAAACAGTTAAAGGGCCTTATCTTGTGAACCTAACATCCGTTTGATGAACTGTCTAAGGCATTGGGATCCTTGGAGTGAAAAGGTCTTTTTTGAATTACTTCTTGATATTCTTGGAGAAACTTTTAGTAAGGCCGGGTTTGATCGCACCTGAATCAAACCGAGCCCTCGACACTTAAATGCAAATAACGCACAGACCAAGCGTATGATTGATGCACCACCTGTTGCGTTGTAACCCTTACTACATGGTGGATCATCAGGTTACTTATTTGTGAGACTTTGTTCCAGATGTAATATGACCAATGGTTTGAGGTGCATTTCTCCCAAGCACACTATATACAGAACCCTGCAACGATCTCAGACTTGATGACTGCTATCATTTCGACTCGGAGTGAATCAACAACCCAGTGGAGAGGTCCTCAATGTGATGTGGTAGACCCACGGTGAGGATCACTTCTATGAGATGTGGCAGACCCACAGTTTACTATGGGGAGGAGTCCTCACAAGGACACGCTATGGAGCGAATCTATGTGACCCAACAGAACCACGATATAGGTATGAGGAGGAGTGCCGGAGAAGTCTAATGTTAGTGGGAAGTGCCTCTGTGTAACATAGTAGGCCCACTGTACTTGATAGAGGATGATTTCTCCAGTAGCTGAGGTGTTTGACATTGTGACTGGGAATGTTACTTATTCCTAGGCCTAGAGAATCTTTGGGTAGCTATCAGCACTCATAGAGATCTTGTGTGGGTCAACATCATAATCTTGTTTCTATGAGTAATATACTTTGTTTGAGATGAGACTCTAATTGAGATGTGTCAGCTACTTTGTTCGTTATGATTGAGATCATGCCTTTTGGGTTTCCTTGTGGAATTCTGAGAGACCTTCGGGGGTCTTGGGGTCCCTAATGAGTATCAACATACCCACCCCTACACGGAATACCCCCACACATTGTTGTGTCTTATACAGACGACGAGCAGTTGGGCTGAGGATTGAGGGAGCAAGGACTTGGCGGTACGAGGAGGAGACAAGTAGATGAGTAGTGCTGAGAACGTGATCTATAACTACCATTCAGTTTGGATCCTTAGAGGACGACTCAGTAGCTATTTTACATTTTTTAGTTGTATTTTTCCTTTCAGTTGTATTTTTTCTCTTTAGTAGTACTCGTACATTTAGTTGGTCTTATATTCTGACACATTTTACTTTTAGCACTCCTTTTTCTACTGTAGTTTACTTCACAGTTTCTACTTTTTTTTTTCTTGGACCATATGTTAGTATATGTTTAAAGGAAATGACTTCTCATTTTAGGGACTACAACTTTCGTTGCTAGTCTCCAGCCCTTGGAATATGGAAGGTAGGCTTGGGGTAGGAATGGAACGGGCCCCAGGGGACGGGTCGTGACAAAGTGGTATCAGAGGAGTTTGGTTATACTGAATAACTATGACTCTGATGTTTTTTGTATAGAAATAGTGTTAAGTGTAATGAGTGTGGTGCGGTGGCTGCTGTATCCATGCACCAAGACCTCGAATTCTGATTTCCGAATTAGTGCATAAAAATAATGATTGCATGTTTCTTGAGAAGTTTTTTTGATATCTTGAGTCATCTCACCAGGTATAACTTATTGACTATGGCACACATGTCTTCTTCCAGGATGCCTCTATGTAGACATCCATCCAGGATTCCTGAGAGAGTACGCGATGACGGGCCACTGAGTGATGAGGCCTTGGTGAAGGGCCCTCTTACGGCGTTAACACCTTCAGGTGGTGTACCTGCAGCACCACTACCTGTTGGGAAACCCTTACCACTAGCTCCACTAGTAGAGGATGCATGAAAAATAATCATGTTTCACGAGTTCTAGTGGCAGAGGCCTCTAATGTACCGAGATGAGATGCACCCGCAGGTGGCCGAGGACTGGCTAGAGGCCATGGTCATAGTTTTTCGATTGGTTGGGACCCCAACAGACCTTATGGTGATCCTTGCAGCCAGCCTTTTTCAGGAAATAACAGGGAGATAGTGGATCCTGATGCTCGAGATACATGATGAGAAAAACCTCATCTGGGCAGACTTCAAGGGCCTTTTTAGGGTAGAGTTCATCCCAATGACCTTACACTCTGTGCATATATAGGTGCTGCTGCACTTATACTAGAGAAGCATGACAGTGGACCAGTACTCAGAGAGGTTCACTGATCTCTCCCGCTACTCCATGAACATGGTATAGGACCCCTTCTTTAGGGCCTAAACCATTGATCATGGTCTCTTATTTGGGATCATAGCATCGATGGTATCACTTAGCATACCGACTCAGGATGGGGTGCTAGAGTGAGCGTTATTGTTGGAGAGCTTCCTAGCTGAGAAGGCACCCACAACAAGAGCCGCCACCAGATGCCAGGTAGTAGAGTCCACTACAGCAGGAAATAGACACATGACCTAGAGGACCAATAAAACTAGACTTTCTAGTAGATGACCCCGCGATGTAGTTTCAGAGGTGAGAGGCTTGCGAGGCATAGGAAGACAGAAGAGGGACACTCAGTGTTACACGTGCAGCGAGCATGGTCAAATGGATCACCACCACCCGACCCACCATACGATCAACCAACAGACAGTCAACCGACTATTGATATAGATTCAGAGGTTAGAGCGAGGAGGCCCATAGGGAGGAAGACATGGAAGAGGAGCTAGCTGTGTAGTAGTCGGTGGTCAGCATTTCAAGGTTATACCACCACCACCACTAGGCGGTCCACACCGACAATAGATACGATGAGGACATGGACGAGATCAGCTATAGGTAGATGAGGACTACGACCACAAAACTTTAAAGATTATTATAGGTATGATCTATGTCTACTTCACCTTAGCTACAGTACTTAAATATATAGTTTGTAGTAACTCTTTAATTTCCATGACCCTCGTTCGAAGCTCAGAGATTCTGGTGGAGTCGTTGCCTCAATATTTACAGCTATAGAATCTTACGGGATCAGATTCGACGATTACATATTGGTGTCAGTAGTGTGATATTACTCTAGAAGGTGAGAGTTTCAACTGGGATAACCTAGTAGCGGTGTCGTGGCCTTACGACATCATCTTGGGTAAGGAATAGTTATCCACAGTCCATGCTCAGATTGACTGTATTAGGCGCAAATTGTAGTGTGTTAGCCCAGATGGGACTAGGTTTTCCTTCACCGGCAGGAGGGGAACATTTGAAGCATTTGAAGGACTTACCCAGAAGTGGGTGCAGTCGATTACCCATCAGTTGGCTTGACATACCATTTGAGTAGTCAATGTTGAGAGTCCAATCTATCCTGTAGTGGTGGACCAGTATGCCGATGACTTTCTCGATGATGCTCCAAGACTTCTTCCATGCAGATAGGTAGACATTTACATCTACCTACACCCCAATACGACACCTATATCTACACCATCATATCGGATGGGTCCCACTGAGATTCCTGAGTTACAGGTTAAATTAGAGGACTTGCAAGGTAATGGGTTCTTAAGGCCTAGTGTTTCTCCATGGGCAGCCCCAATTTTGTTCGCCAAAAAGGAAAATTGGAGTTTGATACTTTATATGAACTATCGGTGCTTGAACCAGGTGACCGTTACGTAGAAGTATCCACTTATGAGGATTTATTATTGTTTCGATCAGTTGAAGGGAGGTCATTGGTTTTCAAAGATAGACCTTAGATTAGCCTATCATCAGCTCAGGATATGAGATGAGGATGTGCGAAGATGGCCTTTACATTTTAGTATGTCCATTATGAGAACTCGGTTATGCCTTTCGGCATGAAAAAATCCGTAGTAGTGTTCATGGGACTCATGAACAAGATCTTTTAGCCATACCTCAGTCTCTTCATGGTGGTGTTCATCGATAACATCTTGGTGTACTCGGTGATGGAGGAGGAGCATGCCTATCATCTGCAGATAGTTTTGGATACACGGTGATAACACCATATTTATGGTACACTCATGATGTTCTAGTTCTATATACAGGATATACACATTATAAGACACATATTCTTGGATACTGGAGTTATAGTGGATCCAGTGAAGATAGAGGTTGTGCTTTCTTTGAAGCCTCCAAGGAGCGTGATAGAGGTGTAGAGCTTCTTGGGGTTGGCTGGATACTACCAGAGGATTATTCCATACATTTCTTGAGTTGTGGAACCCTTGTCAGCATTGATGGAGAAGGGTAATCCCTTCATATGGATAGAAATATTCCAAGAGATTATCTAAGAGATTAGACAGAGACTGACGAGTGCCACCATCTTGAGGCTACCAGAGGAGGGTGTTGGGTATGTAGTCTACTGCGATGCATCATGGACTGGACATGGGTATGTCATGATAAAGGAGTGAGCAGTGATCAATTATGAATCAAGATAGTAGAGAAATCATGAGAAGAACTACGCTACCCACGACCTGGAGTTAGCAGTAGAGATCTTTGCCTAGAAAATGTGGTGACATTACTTGATGGGTGAACATTTTATAGTGTACTCTGATCACTAGTGTCTCAGGTATATATTCTCTTAGAAGGACCTAAACATGAGACAATGGAGATGGATAGATTTCCTCCAGGAATATGACTTTGAGATAGTCTATACTCCAGGGAAGGGGAATGTAGTAGCAGATGCACTCAACCAGAGGTCTGGTCTGCAGTTGCTGAGTGAGGCGACAGAGCGACTAGCCACATTATAGATATCCATCTTGTATAGAGATGGAGCAGTATACCTCTAGTCTATGAATGTCACTCCCCCACTCCTTTAGCGAGCCAGGGAGGTGCATGTGGGGGACAATGACCGTGAGGCTCAATGTGCTCAGATATCCACAGGGCGGCCACCTGATGGATTTTCCAAAGGTGGGGAGCACATCATTATCATCAGAGGACTTACCGTGGAACCAGTGGTGATATGGGTGGAGTTGTTGAGAGAGTTCCATACGTCCCCTCTGGCAGTACATCTAGGTGTTGAGAAGATGTACCAGGACCTCTGGTGTTAGCATTGGTGGCCAGGGATGAAGAACGAAGTGGCAGAGTTTGTTTCATGATGCCTAACTTGTCAGTAAGTGAATGCCAAGTATCAGGTTCCAGAAGGCTTAGCTCTGCCACTAGAGATGCTAGAGTGGAAGTGGGATGGGATCCTTATATAATTTTTGACAGGGCTTCCACATACGTCTAGGTGACATGATTCCATTTGGGTGATCATTGACCAACTCACCAAGTCAGCCCACTTCCTACATATCAGAGAGCAGGGATTAGAAGAGGGCATGGGCACCTCTACGTCAATGAGATTGTGTTACTTAATTGGCTAAAATTAATGATCTTCTCTGATTGTGACACACGTTTCATATCCCAGTTGTGGAAGGTATTACTGGAGGCGTTCGAGACTTAGCTACGTTTGAGCACCACCTTTCATCCTCAGACTGATGGTCAGATGAAGCGGACCATCTAGACGCTGGAGGACATGCTTCGTGCATGCATCCTAGATGTCTACTATAGTTGGGAGGATCACTTACCCTGGACGGAGTTCACATACAACAATATTTATCACTCCACCATCAGTATGAAACCATTCGAGGCCTTCTATGGTCGACTTTGTAGATCACCACAATGATGGACATACACATGGGAGTCAACACTTATTAGTCCAGAGTTGGTATGAGCTACCACTAAGAAGGAGCATAGCATCCAGGAGTAGAAGAAGACTTCCCAGAGTAGACATAAGTCTTATGAAGACAGGATATGGAGACTCCTGGAGTTCTAGGAGGGGGAATACGTTTTCTTGCGAGTCACACCTCGACATGGACTATAGAGATTTAGTTGACGCGACATGTTATCACCATGGTTTATCAGACCATTTCTGATAATTTGGAGGATATGAGAGGTGTCATACCACTTGGAAATTCCACCGTAGTTGGATAGGGTGAACGGAATTTTAAACGTATCTCAGCTACAATGATACGTGCATGAACCATCTCTTGTCATCGACCTCGGCGAGATGGACTTAGACAATGGGGAAACATTTGCAGAGGTTTCAGTATAGATTTAGGATCGACATGAGAGGGTCCTTCGTGGGTGGTCGATACCTGTGGTGCACATTCACAGGCAGCATGGGAACCTCTAGGAGAGTACAGGGGAGTGAGAGGCTTAGTTTTGTGCTCAGTACCGCCATTTGTTTTCTTAGTCTATGATGTGGCTTTCGGGGACAAAAGGCCCTAAGGTTGGGAGAATGTAAAGACCCAGATTTTTCCATGTAATTTTTTTAATTATATGGAATTGTTATGAGACAGAGAAAAAATAACAGTTTGTGATTTCGGGGCCTGGAGTTCCCGAAAAGAATTTCTGAACTTTTTTTTCAAGGACGTTCTGTAAAAGCATGAGTGACATTTTCTATCTTTTGAAATGTCTCTCGAATTAAAAATCTGAGGGCACCATTGAATCCTCAATGTCAAAATTCTCTTAAGGGAGGCTTTACTTTGACCGTAGTAGGTCCGAAGAAAAAATTAAATTTTGGTACTTTTTAAAAGAAAAGAAATAAAATAATTTTGTTATTTTATATCATATCCTTTAATGGAAAATCCAAGTGGTGAGGCCAATGATGTGTCAAACAAATAAATGTCTTGACCTGCCAAACCTAAGTAATGACTTCATTGGGGAATTAGTAAGCTTCTTAACTAATGATCCCCATTAAATTCCAACGTTGTTACTTATCCTCCCCCTCTCCTAAATATATTGATCATGGGGAGGTGTATCGACACCACTTCACCAAGAAAAAAAGTGTTGAAGGAGCACTGAAATATCATACCCTTAGAAGATGAAGTCGACCCAGCAGGAGGTGAAAAATCACCCCAAACCACGAACCGGAGGGCGATATATGAGTGGCATCATCGGGAACCAGTTGCGGGAATGATGAAAATGATCCTACTTCAAGCGTAGGAACTTTCTACGATTATTAGAGGTAGGTGGTTGATTTTTTATGCTTTTTAAATGAATTCCCTCTTCCTTGTTCTTGTATAATACGAAAAACGTGGGTGAACCGGGTAACGACTTGACCCGTGATTCATTCGTCTTTGAGGGAGGTCATTGCAGGGTATCTGGTGGGGTTTATCTTGTTGTTTAATCCAATTGTTATTAAACCCTTTACCCCCCTCATGTATTCGAGCTAATGAGGAGGGCGTAGGCCTAACAAACCCGGACTAAACCCTCTTATATTTTTTTCTACATCCTTGTGCCTCCATGGAAGACCGACAACATAGTGATACCGACAAGATAAATGGTGGATAACACATCAACACCCACTGCAAGAGGAGGCCATGACAGGATGTCGTGTTAATCGTCGGAGTGGTCGGAACCGACCGGTCGTAAAGGAGGCATGATGAACCGCTAGGCACCATTGATGAAAAAGGAGGGCCGAGGATCATCAGCCATGGAAACCGGTGGGTATCCAGCAAGAACACCGGACAACCATGGGTGGTGGGGCGACATGCAGTCACGCGCTACTGGAGAGGTTTCCCGACATGCAGGTCGAACACGACAGAATAGACAGGACCTACCCCTGTTGGTCCTTCATGCCACCTTGTGGCACCACGTGGCGCCGCCACTACAAGAAGACCGAATGACCCTTGACCATTTGGGAACACCAGGTGGTCGCTCCCCCGGTGGTGGCTAGGGTGCACCCCTTGCAGGTTTCGCCTCATGCAGAAGGGATGCTGCCCTCCCGGGCCGCCTCCTCCCTTCTGGGATGCCGCCACCCACCAAGGCCGCTCCCCTCCCAGGCCACCCCACTGTGCGCCACCCCTTTGCGGGCCACCCCTTTGCGGGCATCACCTTGCAGGACGGACCACCCTTGAGGGTCACCCCTTGTGCGGGCCGGGCCTCCCTTGTGGTCTTCCCCTTTTTTTAGGTCAGATTGGACCTCGGCCCATCCCAAACTGGGTCTGGCCGATTCGGTCCGACTGGGTCGCACCGGACCTTGGCCCAACCTTTCCAAAAACACTTAAAGGGCCTTATATTGAGAATAGGATGTCCATTTGAAAAACCATCTACGACATTAGAATCCTTGGAGAGAGACGTTCCTTTTGACCTACTCCATGAGAGTTTTGGAGAAACATG
This sequence comes from Viscum album, assembly GCA_963277665.1. Classification (NCBI taxonomy): domain Eukaryota; kingdom Viridiplantae; phylum Streptophyta; class Magnoliopsida; order Santalales; family Viscaceae; genus Viscum; species Viscum album. Next base: position 1,108,003,467 of record OY728126.1, read on the forward strand.
GAGTACAGCTATGTTGTATCATCCCTGAATCCAACCGGGCCCACATGATTGAAATGTTAATAACGTATAGATAGGGAGCCCGATTGACACGCCATCGATTGAGTTGGAACCCTTATGACCTGGAATATCATCGTGTTATTTCTTTGTGACACATTGTTCTAGATGTAATAAGACCAATGGTTTGAGGATCGGTTCTCCCAAGCACATTACGTACGAAACTCTGCGACTAAATGAGACTTAACAACTACTGACCTTTTTGACTCAGAGTGACACGACGACCAAGTGGGGAGGACCTCTATGTGATGCGGCAGACCCACGGTTGGGAGCGCCTCTATGTGATGAGACAGACCCACAATACGCGATGGGGAGGAGTACCTTAGTAGGCCACGGTGGGGAACGACTCTGTGTGACTCGGAAGACCCACACTATGCGATGGGGAGGAATACCTCAGTAGTCAAATGTTAGTGGGAAGCGCTTTTGTGTGATGCGGTAGGGCCACTGTACTTGATAGAGTAGGAGTTCTCCTGCAGCCGAAGTGTTCAACGTTGTGACTAGGAATGTTACTTGTTTCTAGGCATAGAGAATCTATTGATTTTTATCGGCATTCACAGAGACCGTGTGTGGGTCAACATAATAATCCTATTTCTATGAGTTGTATTCTTGGCTTTAGTTGAGAATCTAATTGATCTATGTCTACTTCTTTGTCCTTTGTGATTGAGATCATGATTTGCGGTTTTCCTTGTTGAATTCTGAGAGATCATTCGGGGTCTCAGGGTTCTTACTGAGTATCGTTATACTCACCCCTACAGGGGTTATGCCCGAACCATGTTGTGTCTTGTGTGGATGACGAGAAACTGGTCTGAGCATAGAGGGAGATAGGACATGGGTCTTGGCGGACAATACTGCCGGATGCGAAGTGTTGAGGAGGCAATCTATACCTATCCTTTAGGTAGGATCCTTGGAGGATGACTCAGTAGCTGTTATCCCTTTGTTTTTTGTATTGTTCCTTTTATTTGTATTTTTACTCTTCATTAGTACTCTTACTTTCAGTTGGGCTTGTATTCCCGCCCCTTTTACTTTCAGAACTCCTAATTCTGTAGCAATTTACTTCAAAGTTGCTAATTTTTATGTTCTCAGACCATATGTTTGTACCGGTTTATTGGAAATTCCTTCCCATTTTATAGAAATCACCTTTTGATGATAGTCTTCAGCCCATGGCTTATGGAAGGTGGGCTTGGTTTGTCATGACACGAGCCCTGGGGGATGGGTGATGACAGCTGAACCAGTTGAATGTCAAGAGCCTAAATCTCTTGTCGAGTATTGATGATCTATTTGATTAGCTTCAAGGATCCCAAGTGTTCTTGAAGATTGAACTGAGATACGATTATCATCAGTTGCGCTTTATACCATAAAACTTTCTTCTTACAACCTTTTAGAGCTGGTATGGTCTATATGAGTTTTTGGTTATGCCATTCTGTCTCACGAATGTGCTGGATGTTTTCATGGCACTAATAAACCGAGTGTTCCATCCGTAATTGAATTATTTTGTGGTAGTCTTTGTGGAAGATATCTTAGTGTACTCTCACACTCAATAAAACCATACAATCCATTTTGAGATCATATTGTGTACACTAAGAGAGCATCTTTTATATGTTAGGCTCTCAATGTGCCACTTTTGGATGGAACCGATTAATTTCTTGGGTCATGTAATCTCAGAGACAGGAGTATCAATATACCGAGATAAGTTGAGAGAGGTAGTTTCTTGGTAGAATACAAAGAATTTCATTGATGTGTGGAGTTTTCTGGGGATTTATGGTTACTAAATATTCTCTATTCAAGATTTTCATGCGTTCAAACAGATTTGACGGGCCTGACTATGAACTGTGTGAAGTACTTGTGGGAATATTCTTGTGATTCATACTTTTAGAATCTAAAAGGAAAAATAACTTCATCCCCAATATTGATTTTTCCACATCCGGGTAAGAGTTACACCATTGTCTGTGATGCATCAGTTATCGGGATGAGAGCAATGCTTATGTAGGGGGAAGGATTTGTTGCATATGGGTCTCTGTATTTGATTCCACAGAAGAGGAATTACCCGACACATTATCTTAAGATGGGTGTAGTTGTGCATGCCTTGAACTGTTGGATACATTATCTTTTTTGTGAATGTTTTGTGGTATACATAGAACACAAAAGCCTGAAGTATATCTTTACTCAGTGAGATCTGGATTTGAGACAATGAAGGTGGGTTGAGTACATTTATTATTTTGATTTTGAGCTTTCCTACATGCCTCGAAAAGGAAACACAATGGATAATGATTTGAGTAGGAGGACTCAGATATTTGTAGTTCAAGATTCCAGAAGTGAGTGGAAGTCTATGGCTCTATTCTCTGAGTTGCATTTGGAGGTTCATGAAAAATAGGGGCTCACATTTCTTTCTTCTATAGTGGTCACCTCTACTCTATGGGATTGAGAGAAAATGAGACGCTATTAGATCCCAACGTCCTAGTCCTACAAGCGAGTGTCTTAAGAAATGACCGTACTCTGGGGTGGACCATATGCGAGGATGAGGTTTTTAATTTTCATCTGTGCATATGGGTGTTGATAGACAAATGAGAGGTGCTGTTTTGAGATTTTTAGGCCTTCATAAGGGTAGTTCCTCCTGGTGTCACCATGATGTATCGAGATCTACATCGTTGGTATTGGTGACCAGGCATGAAGAGGGATATAGCTGGTTTTATTATGATATGTTCCACCTTTCAGTAGGGGGAAGTGGATCATCAGCAACTGACATGGATTTTATAGTAATTACCCATTACCGAAGATAAGTGGACAGACGTCGCGATGGATTTCATTATAGACTTACAAAGATCACCATAAGGTAATGATGTGATGTGTATTTTTATTGACATGCTCACAAAGGTTTCACATTTCTTACTAATCAAGGAGGCATTAAGTGTTGGCTATCTTGGAAGGTTGTACATCTAAGTGATTGTAAAATTTCACAGGGTTCTGCATACAATCATTTCAGATAGGGATTCCCATTTTACTTCTCGTGTCTAACAGGGGATACAGATGGCTCTCATTACATAGTTACTTCTGAGTACAACACACCCTCCCCAGACATATGGAATGTCTAAGTGCACAATTGAGGTTTTAGAGGATATGCTTTGAGAAAGCATCATGGACTTTGGGGGATGTTGGGAGAGACACATATCCCTAGTGGAGTTTTCCTACAATAATAATTTTCAGGAAATGATTCATATGGAACCTTATAAGGCTTTGTACGGTAGGCCATGCTGATCACCCATATGTTGGCTAGAGTTTGGATAGGTAGCTATGCTGGGTCCTCATCATGTCCAGGAGACTATTGAGAATGTGGAGTTGATTTAGAAGAGGATAGATACTATAAAATCATGCATGAAATCTTATGATGATCGATGGAGATGACCTCTAGAGTTTATGGATGGAGATCAAGTCTTCTTACGTGTAACACTGAGGTTGGTACATAGGAGGATTAAGAGATAGGGGAAGATTTAACTGAGATGTGTTCAGCTGTTTGAGGTTTTGGAGAGAGTTGGACCATTTTTCTATTGGGTTTAGTTACCATAGAGTTACCGATCTATGCATGATTTCTTCCTCGTTTCTCAACTATGTTGTTACTTTTCAGACTCGGCTCTTGTTTTTCAACCAGAGGAGTTTGAGATAGAGGTGTATGCATTTTTCAAGGAGCACCCTATTTTAATTCTTAATCACAACATGAAGGTTCTTGGTGGCCATTCTGTTCCTTTGGTATGGGTGCTATGGAAACATGGCCAAGTGCAAGATGATACTTAGGAGAGGGAAGTTGATGTATAATCACATTGACCAGAGTTTTTCATATATTCGTCTTCACCACCCTTGGTTGAGAAATTGATGGATTAATTTCTTTAAGGGGGGATGTTTGTAAGAACTTGGATCTTCATATCAAGTATGTATCTTGATTTTGGGTTGTTTTGAGGGAAAAGGAAGTGGAGGGTTTCCAAGTATACGCTGTGTACTCCTAAGTACACGCTGTGTTCTCCTATATACACACTGTGTACTTCTGAATTAACACCGTGTACCTTGCATGCCATGCACAACCTCTTACATACCATGTAACAGCTAAGCACATGGCTGTGTGGTGACATGATAGACCACTTATGTCAGGGGATGGTTAAGTCTACTACACTTCATGTAGTTTTAATGAACACTCGACGTAGTATTTTTATTTAATATAACAGAGAGGGGTATCATATTATGTTTGTATACTAATTATTTACCTCATGGTTCAAACAAGAGAGTTATAGAATGACTGGAGAACTTCAAAACCCTCCTTATTCTCTATTCGAGCTTCGACTGAGACACTATCAGGTGCATTGGAATCCCAATAGTGAGTTTTGAAAACCCCTAGAGCCTTCATTCTTGATTAATCTTCTCTAGTGAATTATTCAAGAGTATTTTTTTTCACCTTTTTGTTGATCTACATAGATTTAGGCTAATTCAATGCCTGATTTTCAAGTATATTGATTATCTAACATCAAGGTAGGTGGTTTGTGCCTTTTTTTGTTTTTATTTTGATTATATATGCTAAAAGTTCAACATACCCACATTTTGGGTATTGCTTAATTTGGAATTAATCCATGTTTATTACTTATTATGGTTTGATTGATTGATAAAGGGTTGTTTCTTGTGTGTAAGGTTAGATACAATGTTTAAGGAACACCCTATGGGTATGGTTGCCTTGATTTATTGTTTATGAAAAATGTTTTAGGATTATTTCTAGGATTTCCATGTTTTCCAAGACTTATTTTGTAAGGATGGAGTTTTTGATTATATGAAATTATTTTGATATTCATTGTGAATATTTTACCCAATGGTTAGACTGTGAGAGATATCTAGGTGTTCATTTATATATAATTTAAGGAATTTTTGATCAAGGGGGATTGGACTGTGAGATCATACCAATGGGGTCATTTATGTTTGTTTTTCTATATTGTTTAACCTAGGTGTATTTACCGTGAGATCTTCCCAGGTGGTCGTTAATATTTGATTTAATGAATGTTCGACCCTAGGGTTTAGACCATTTGATCTTTACCAAGAAGTCATTTATAAATAATTTATGCTATGTTGAAGTGAAGGGGTTAAACCATGAGAGATTCCCAGAGGGTCATTTGTGGATAATTAAATTATTGAGATGAGTTTGACAAGCCTAATCACAAGATTATATTATTTCATACTTGATTGTTGTGATGGTCTTATGAGACATCTGTTATGTTGAGTTTATACGGGGGATTAAGAGATTAGGATAGATCCTAGGGCTACATAATTCAAAAAATTGAATAATTGCTAAATGAAAATGAATGTAATTGAAAAATATTTTATTGTTTACATTTGAGTACTTCGAAGTTGATTCCTTCATTTTTCCTATTACCTACATTTTATATTAACTGGTAGTTAGGCACAAATCTTTTGGTGGTTTCATATTGGGATTCATCACACACCCTTTTTGTGTTATGATTTTGTACCCAAATAGATTATATGATTGTAGGTATAGATAAGGGAAAGATCCATTATTCATTAGGTACTAGATTACAGTTGGATATGGAGAGCATGGGACAAAGCCGAGGTTTGTGATGCTTCTAGAGTTTAATTGTTTCTTTTATACATTGTTTTCTGTATTTATTTCCAGCATTACGACTTGTTTGGATTCTGTATTAGATACATATGACATGCATCATATATATATATATATATATATATATATTGTCCTCTATTGGATTACCTTTCAGTCTTATGTTGTTTAATTTTGTTTGAATTACTTCTTCTGCTATTGTTTACTATTTTTTCCATTGTGTATACTCTACCAATGAGGGCATAGTTTTCTTAATATAACACCTTGGCCCTCGTTTCTAGTCAAAAACCTCTCATGTTTGGTTAAATGTTCTTGATGTCATGTGACCAAACGGGTTCGATCAACCTTTGGGTGGAACCCATATCTTGGATTTTATATAAATTCTAACTTTCCATTTCGTGGGAATATGATAACATCACTAATGTGTACGATAGACCACCGCCTCGTAAAGAAATGTGTTTCATTATTCACATACACTATATATTGAAAGTAATAATAATAATAATAAAAAATATGTGATATATATGAAATGAAAAGGATTTTTGAATAAAAATATAATACTTAAATTTATTTCATTTTATCTATTGAGAAAATGGAAACAACATTCATGCATATGTACGAACTACAGTCTCCATAAACCGTGTAATTTATTTTCAATCAATAACATTAATGAATTTATATGTATATATATATAATTAATATATGTTACATTTATTTCATGGTTAAATCTCTAGAGATTTTGGATTCATGATTAATATAAAAGGACCAAAAATATAGAACCAAAACATTCATGAAAAATGAAGTAGTTATTACCCAAATAGTAATTTAAAAAATGAATTCTTAATAATAAAGTGATTAAATGAATATATAGTATTATAAATATGATTATGATTCTTAAATATATTTACAATAAAAATATATTTATTATACAATATGTTCACACATGTATGAAAGATATCAATACTTAAGGTATATAAATTCTAGTTTCTCTTATATTTCTAGGAGATATATGTCATATTCAATAGTGATTTCATTTTTTTGGCGTATATACTACCCATTTTACAAGTTTTATCATGAATATAATTATAAATTATTTTTAATGAATCATTTGATGTTATTATTTAATGGTTCTTCTGATTAAAAACATTACGAAAGTAGAAATCGATTTTTGTCTTACTTTTTTTTGTGACACACATGCCTTATACACAACTTTTTTCTTTTATAGGGTGTATAAACTTCTTATAAATTTTTTTAATGATTATTTTCATTAAAATATAGGATATAAATATCCTTATAAATTTTTTATTTCATGGGGATTATTATTCAAATGATACCAAAGTGGTAATAGTTTTATGTTAATATCTCTTTGTTTATCAGGGTTATTTACGATTATGTTATGATGATGAAATACAATGATCTATTTAAAAATAACATGAATTTTCTTCTTCTATTGTTATTTCTATAAATGTAATATTTACTTTTTATTTTACTACCTTTATGTACTTAAGATATCAAAATATTATTTTTAAGGAATGAACTAAATTTATTTCTATTTTAAGGCAAAGACACTTTTTATTCCGTTTCTATATTTTTAGAAATGATTTATATAAAATTTTAAAATTATAAAATGATATTTTGAAGAAATTTTTATCCATGTTTTAATTTTGAAAAATGTTTTAAAATGAATCTTCATTTAACTTTTAAAATAAGACCCTTGTGTTTTTTTATCAAAAATGTTAATGGAATATTTTATTTTAACATGTAAGGATTGAATTATATTTCCCATCATAATTCCTAATAAATTATTTTAGTATCCCGTTGTAAAATATTAATTTTATTTTCAAATAAAATTTTTCCTTTAATATTTTTGAAGTAAATATATTTTAAAGCGGTTTTTTCAAAATGGAATGGATATTTTCACCCAGAATGTTCTAATGAAATTTTTGATCGAATTTCTATTCATAAATGATAAAAACCTTGGGGATTGATTAAGTTTTATTGGGGGTAAGATCCAATAATAACATAATTATTACTTTTCTAGATATTTTAAAAATATTAGGAATATATGTTTTTAAAAACCAACCATTTTATAGTTTTTTGGTAAGATAAATTAATGAAATGATTATGAAACCCATTTTTATTCTATTGGTTATGATTTGAAGAAATGTTTTTAAAACCAATTTATTTACATGGGTTCTGATATGATGACATTTTTAGGATCTATTGGAACACCTATTTATATTTTTCATTATCTGATAGTGGCTACATTATGACAAAGGATGGAGGTTATGTTATAACTACGGATGATGGTTACATTATATCCAAGGACATGTGGGACCTAAATCTCCATCTAATGAATTGGGGAATGTTGGATATATCAAGACATGAATATGACTACAAAGGGGAGTGAACCTAGTTTATCAAGTTACAGTTTCCACTATGATTTTCTTCGCAGTGGTCCTTTACTACTATGATGGTTTGAAGAGTGAACCCATTACACTATGATTGTTTTTGAAATATATCTTCACTATTAAGGAAATTATTTTCTATTCATGTGTGTATAACAAAAATTCATCCCAATGTTATGGTCTCTTTAGTTACATTCTTTAATTACTTTGTGATTCATGTATTATGAAGTTCCAATATTTATTCCATGAAATGAGTTTATGATCTATGATATACAGGATATTGTTTTCATATTTTATTCTCATGTTATCATACCATTAATCCCATGTTATATTGATATTTCCCATATTTACCCATACTTTGAATTTGTGCTCACCCAATCATATGTTTCTTTTACTCAAGTTATGAAGAAAAGTTTTAAGTATGGTATATCTATGAAGTGTACTTTTTTGGAGGATATCTATGAGTGATATTGCAGATATTTCCGGAAATAAGAATATTGTGTATCTATTGTCAAAATATAGTAAATATTTATGGTCCTCAGGCATGTATTTATGAAATGTAATGAATATTCATATTGAAATATTTGATATCTATGTATAAAAATATTGGTATTGTATTTGATAAAATTTATGAATCACTATAGTCTCCATTATCTACACTATGAGCTGAAAAAACTAAAAAAATGGTCCACATACTCTGATAAAATGTTTTAGGATGAGAATAAAGATACTCTCTTTGGAGTTTGAATTATGGTTTTTTCAATTTAATTCTTATTCCTATTTTTAATATCTTTATATTGATGTTATCTAAATCACAATTATTAACTCATCATTTTCTATAACATGTAAGATTAAAAAAACCAAAGAAAATTTACATGGTTTGACCCCAATGTGTATACTAGGTATAAGAGGAAAGAACAACTGGTTTTTTATCATAACTAAATCGCAATGATCAACACTTTTATTATATGATGTTTTGACTATACTCTATTTAACTCAAGGATAAACTCTACTAGAAATTTTTGTAGGTACTACCATTATAATTAATATCCCTATCATAATGTGAAATATTTTACCTTTAATATAAATATATATTATTACAGTCTATTATATTTAGTATTTGAGGTAAATTAAATCCCCCTTTTCATGTCTTATGAAATTAAAAAAATTTCCATAAAGAAATTTCTCTATACCCTCACTCCCTCACTCCTTATGTCTTTATTTTCACTAAATTATATATAAGAACATATTATTATTTTAATTGAGATATATATAATCCTTTAAATCAATCCTTGATCCTATAATCATATCTTATCATTAAAGGATTGTAAAATATTCTTCAAACCAATATTTAAAATTAGAATGGATTAAGTCTATAAATATAAAAACAATATTTATGTTAAAAGAAATAAACATTTAAATACACTTTAAAAAATCCACGATTTATCACAACTTTATACTACACGGTATTCATCAATTATATAGATTCCTAAAATCACTCTTACTAAAATGAAAAACTATTAGAAAAATGACCTAGATCAAATGAAATTTTCAATTTGAATTCTTCTTCCCCCATGATTTTCTAAAAAAATTACAACTTCACACATATTATACATTTAATAAGAAATCTATAAGAACCAAACCATATTATTCTTAATTCAATCATGGAAACTAAAAACTACGAAAAAAATAATTTAACAATGACTAAGAAAAACTCTATAAGATGATATCATAGGTGTGTTATATAGTGAAAAATTCCCAATACTCTTAAAAATGATCAACATGAATCAATGATATTCTTTATGTTCCACCATTACCTCGTTTATTTACTTTTAGATCCTAAATTTCCATCATATTTAATATTAATAATACAAGGTTACAATAATGTTATTTTATATTAACATGATGTTTTCCATTCTAAAACCATGATAAGTATAGCTCATTTTAAGGAAATAACTTTTTTGTGACCACTATATCAATCATACAATAAATATTAATCTCCAAGAATTTATTTAATCACATATCTCACAAATAGATACAACATGATCTGTTTTCCATGAAACAACTAGGGATTTAGAACAATTGCAAAAAATCTTGACATTAAATTTTATGTTGAACATATATGGTTTCTAAGGATGTTTATGTCATAAAGGGTGCGATCATAGAGAATTGTGTGAGGCTTTCACATTTGGGGCTACCCTGATTCCTAAACTAATTTATGAATTAGGAGAATGTATAGATACAAATGGGGGTTTAACCTAATTAGAGGCCAAAAATACAATAATAGAACTAGGATAAAATCTTTAGGAATTAAACGTGAGTTTTTTCTACACTAATAGTTGTATAAAACAACTAACATGAAGTTTATCCAATAAAATTTCTATTTCTTGGATCCCTTGATGATTTATAGTGACAAAATGATTAATGGAAGCATATTTAGTTTATACCATGGATGATAATCCATACATACTAGGATAATAGATTTTAATCAGTGCCAGGATCGGTACATAAAGCCAAGAGTATTCTAATTTATGTATTTAAAATTTTGTCCCTCATTATAATGTGGAAACCAGATTGAAAATATCCTAAGGGCACCACAAATTGGCAGTTCAAGATGAACATTCCATTTATAAAGGGAACAGGTGAGAATAATTAGGGAAGTATAATGCCCCTAATAGACTGATTATATATGTATGTTTTGTTTTGAAGAAGTATTTTATTAGAATTTTCAGGTTTTCCTTATAAAATTATGTCTATATGGTGACTAAATTCACAGATAAGTTCATCAGTAGAGGGATGGGAATAGGAACACTAAACTAGGTCCATCAATGTGATGGGTTCATGATGAAGGCCAGTTTCTGAAGTGGGATAATGAGGGAGGTTGGATGGAATTACTTTTTCATGTTAGTGGATGATAAAAATTGTTATTTCTTGATGAATATTGGTATTCATAATATGTAGGCATGTAATGGACTAAACCACTTAGGGACTCCACAAAAGACAGTGGTCATCTTGGTTTATTGACATGAGAAGATAGTCCACCAAGGAGCCATATAAAAGAGTACTTTATCCACCTTATGGTAAATTGTGGATAAGGGAATTCATATAGTAGCCATATAAGATAATGTTTAGGTGGTTGATGATTATGTTTATGGATAAACATCATGATTTAGTGGTCATTGACTTTTCCTGTAAAAAACCCATGTTGAAGGGACGTTATAGAAGGGTACTGATGAGGTATAATATAATGTTAGATAATGTAATATTTGAATGATCTATCCAAGTCTCTATTCATAGTGGGTCCCCAATATGTATTTTTCTCCTTTTCTATTATTATTATAAATGGAATCCATCGGTGTTTATTATTAAGGATTGGAAATACATTATTCCAACTTAAATATATTGTGTTAGGGAATGTATTTTCATGAAGTTTCTTCACCAAAGGTATTTATGTAAGGGTTTTTGGTTTATTTATTGGGAATCGAGTGAGTTTATCATCTCATTAGAGAGTGGAAATATTTCACATGGTGATTGGGTTTTAAAAAGGGAGATTCAGTCTTCATTCCATGGAGTCAATAAGAGATCAAGTGGCCAATGTGAAAACGTGAGGGATATCCTTTCTTAGACTCGTGCCTTAAGATAATACATGGTGTGTGATATGTCTTGGGTATTTCTAACCTAGAATAATTTTGTTTGTTGAAGGAATCATGGTTATTAGTTAGTGGTTTGGAGCGGTCCATCCATAGAGTCACATAGTTATTAAGCGGTCAAGAGGTGATGGTTTTTCTCAGAGGGTTTAGTTAGTAAGCAGTTCTGTGGGGTTTCCTTTACTTATATTGGTATTTTGTGGGTGTTTACCCACGTATTGGAACATTTTTTTTAAATATGTTGGATGTTTAATTAAGTATTGTTATACTCACACCAATAAACACACATGTATTATCTTGTACCCATGGTTTTATTAATGATTTTCATTTTATTGAAACCATGGGTTGTTCTAGAACAATTACTGTTAGCCATTAGTTTTTATTTGGAATTTATAATTGGTATTCACCTAATGTAGGATGTTATAATTCATTTTTATTATCATTATATTGATATTGTTCCAAAATATTATGTCTATTTTATTCTATATTATTTTATATTGATGATATTATTTCATATTGGGCATTTAATACATGCAATAATTTCAGTTTTTCTTCATATTTGTTCGTTAAGAAAACTATTTTTGTTTCATATTATAGGATTCATTAGGTAAATTATACAACACTACATATTATATTTTGATTATTACTTCATCAATTTCAATGATTTGTATAAATTGTTTTATTAGAAATACAAGACTAAAATGAATGATAATTTACTTCATTAAGTAAAAATACTATATTAAAATATAAAATAAAAATTGATAATACAAGAATGATATATCTAAAATAATTAAAAAAATTAAAAGTGTAATATAAATACATATACGATTGATTACATCCAGCACTATGAAACAAAATGCAAGGATATTAAATTTTAACAAATATGTCAGCTTTGGGACTCAACCATTTGACCTGATCCTCACCAACCCAAACTCAGACCACACCCCAACCAATTATGAGGCTAAAATAGGAATATAACTACATTTAAATAAAAATAATATAAACATGATGAATATTTCCTTACAATCTGAGATGGAAACTATTACATAAAGCATAGTTTCATTAAAAAATTAAAACATTAAAAAAAAGAAAAACATTTCAAGAAGGAAATTAATGAATGTGATGGTTTGTTTTTAGATAATTATATATGGTGATATATATGGAATTGAAATCGTTAATATGACTATTATATGGTTTTTGGGTTTTCATATAGTTAGTGTGTATATTAAAATAACAATAATTAGAATATAATTACTTTTTAAAGCGTTTAAAGACTTATAAATCATATATTTAACATGTATAATAAATTAAATTTTATATTTTGAAAAAATTATTCACAATTATTTATTATGGTCAACTTCATTTTTATTAGAAAAATATTCTATGTTGGTGAATAATTAAATAAGTTGATAAATAGTAAATATGGTAAAATACTATATATACTTAAAATAAGGTATAAAATTATTAAAATTAATACTATTCTCATTAAACAACATTTTTACCACTTATATGATACTTTACTACTCAAAATGGAATTCCTTGACCATTAAGAATTGTTTATTTTCATATATTTCACCAAAACTCATTTATAAATTGTTCCTTCCAATAACTATTCAAAACCGCACCCCTTATTTTATTTTGTCTATAATATCTACCCAAATTAACTCTTATTGGTTACACTCTCATGTTTGGAAACTTATTTTCTAAGATAGTGAAACCAAAATATTTCATTATGTTGGAATTTATTATGAGAAGACGAGTTTTCATCAAAGTAAGAAATATGTTCGTATCTAATTTTTTATTATATATATTATTCTTAACTCTTCATAAAATATGTTTTAATTCTATAATTTCATATAATTAAAAGAATTATAATTAGTTGAAATTATATTACAATAATATAACATCATATACTTACTCAGACATTCATTATAGCATCTTCTTGTTTGGGTTGTTTTGACCAACTATATAAAAATGATATAATTTGTTCATCATTTTCATCACCGATTATTTTTAAACAAAAACTAATAATAATTTATGGTATTAATGAGAAAAAATGATATTTTCTTAATTATGTAATGGTAATAATAAAAATAAATATGGGTTTGAAATAATATATTTGTATTGCATAAGTAACCCCATAACAGAGAATATTTTACCATATACCTATGAATTTTAGTAATAAATTATAATGAATAAAAGTTAGGTTTTATAAATCAATTAAAAAATATGATTCAACTACCATAAAAACTTTCAAGATATTACGCTTATGAACAAGGAAGTTTAATTGATATCAACTTATTAAAACATGTATAGGACAATTGACGGTGTTATCATTTGATGATCAAAATAAATTAGGTGTATCAGGTAAATCCAAATCAATGAATGCAATAATACAATATAAAATTTTATAAAGATAAATATTAATCTTATGTAGATTATTAAGTATTATTTTTTATTATAGTGTGAGTTATAACATGGTATATAATGTTAGTATTAAAAGTTATATGAATATTTGTCATCACTTTTTTTAATTGAATATTTCTCTTCCAGTACTATGTTCTTTATATAGTTTTATGGATGTTGTGTTTCCTCTATTTATATTGTGTTATAATATCAAATTATATAAATTTTTACTTAATTATGAATGTGTTATGAAAATAAACTTCCCTCTCTTGTTTTACATTTCTAACAAGATCTCTTTTTAACTTCACCTTCTTCCATTTTCATCATGATGTTTCATTTTTATGTTTTTAACACCATGTTATTAAGAAAATATTTCATACCATTTTTGTATCCATATAAATCATTTATTCCAATCTTTTTTAGAGAAAATTATATAAACAAAATATTTCCTATTGATTTACATTCATTGATACATCATATTATGAATAAATATTAATTTATAACAATAATCTAATTTTTTATATCCCTTTTATTTTTCGGCTATTTCATTATCGATATAATTTTATAGAATTATCCATTTTATTTCTCTAGATGGTTTATTTATACAATTAATGAATATAATTTTATAAAATAGAATTTATTTTTATTTGTATAATAACAATTTTTATTTGGATTAATTTATTATTGTATTCATATTCATATAGAACATCTATATAAGGATATATTTATATAATTGGTGGGACTATAATTATATTGACCTTAGATTAATTTGGTAGAACATTAAATCTCTAAAGATGCATGTATTATGTGATATGGGTAGTAAACCTAGACCACTTTGTTATGGGGAATGGGTGGTTAGAGTTTTCCACTATGATATATTGATCTTAGTAGTTATCCTTGAAATATGTTTTCGATAAACTTTGATTATGTTTATACCTCATAGTTATTTTTTTGTGTCAAGTTTATGTTTCCATAGTACAAAATGGTTATGTTTCCCTTATTCAATAGTCTGGTACATTGATTATGTGTTCATAATGACATGTTAATGTTTTTATCACACCTTTAGGATTTTCTTTATAATCATCATAATTTATGTAATTAATACTTTATACATTTCACCCTTTAATAAAAATCTTAACTCAAAATTTTTTTTGTTTACAATTTTCATTGGTAATGTAGTATATTATAATAAATGATATTTCTAGAAAGTAATCAATTAAATAGAATAATATAGATAGAATATATATTTCATGAAGTAATGAGATATATATGTTTCTAACCTATAATTATACTAAACTATTTTGTATTAGGAGTGTATTTTAATTGTGATACTTGATGTATAATTATGTATATTGATGTAAAATATTAGTAATATATATAGGATTTATTATTTTGTATCAGGGAATCATTAAGTTAATTTTAAGTATTAGGTTAAGAGGAATAAAAGGATAAATATTTAATTAACCATGGTGAAAACGAATGTGGCATGGTTTAGACATCTTAGGATTAAATTTCATATTCATCTGATTATAATTTTATTAGATATTATTATTTATTACATAAACAGACCATTTTTTTGTATTTAGTCAATGGTTGGAACTAGGATGAACCGAGTCATCAGTGAATGCAATAGACAATGTAAAGATTTTCTAAACAAATAACCAAATAGGATTAGAGGTTTTAATAAAGATATCATGGAAATGATTATTGATCTATATCGATTTATTATTAAATTGAACCATGTAATGAACATAAATTCACAAAATATGTAATAAATAATTGTTGAGTTTATTATTTAATAAGTAAAATAAACCTTTAGTGTATCATCAAATAAAATAATTATTTACTAGTTGGTTTTTGATAAAGAAAATATATTTTTAATTGATCAATTTTAGATAATAAAAATATTTTTTGTTTAAAATTTCAGTGGTAAAAAATATCATTGGTGTAAATTAATTAGGGACACAAGGTATAAGTAATAAATTATCTCCATGTAAATAGAGGTGTCTAAAAAAATATTCTTTAACAAATATCTTACTCAAACTGTTCCCATTAATATAAGGGGTTAATTCTTCGAGGTTAAGGAATTTTAGGATGAATCTATTGTTTCATATTAAGTAAACTTCATGGGACTCTCATGGAACACCTTAAATTTTATCATTGACCCTAAAATAAAACCTACCAATTCTTTAGTGGATAAAATTCAAGTATCCAATAAAAATTATTGCTAAGAAACTTTGGTAGAAATGAATTGATTGGTTGATGTGATCTTAAAGAGGGAATGTAAAAGTGAGGATGCAATTATACCCATGGATTTGGGGATAATAAGGGGAAAACATAGTTTCATAGTATCAAATATGATAATACTAAGTGGGAAAATATGATTCAACAATATAAATTACTGAAATTTGGGAAGATGTTTTATTGATCCACTTTGTTACGAGATACTAAAATTTTTGTAAATTTGAATTTTTAGTCTCATAATGGGTGAGATTTTATGAATATGGAATTATATCAGTATTATAAAAGTTTTAAAATCCTTAATGAGTGTTTTGGATGTGTTCAAAGGCCCGGGTGATATCTTTATATGTCATGTAATCGTTGGAGAAAGGGTGGGATTCCATTTATATAAGGTATATATATTGAAATATGGTTTCACTAATTGGAAATAAGGTGTTCAATTAATTGAAAATTCTAAAATTACCATCATTGAATCCAGTGTTATGTTTTATGCACATGATTTATAAATGATTTAGAAATTAATATGATGGATATATAATGGTTTGATAAATTTTTAATATTATTTATGGTATTTGGACATGAATTTGCGGAGATATGATCTATAACTATTGAGTTGGTTATGTTAAAGGAAAATTTTTGTGGTTTTTTGATTATAGTAGATTTATATTTAACTTATTGACTCTCACTTGTAAGGGTAAACTATTTTGATGTGTTATTATGGATCATAAGTAGCCTGGACGTTGTAATTTCTAAAAAAAATTCATCAGGAAACTTTGTCTGGTTGAGTGTTAGAACTACTGGAATGATAGAATCTATATGAATATTTTTTGATGTTAGATGATGATGGATGGGTGGTCTAGCCAATATCTAGAAGATAAAAAACAAACCCATTAGAAAAATATAGATCGAATGTTGTGTTTAGTAGGAGGTAGTATAAAGATATAAATGTATTTTGTAAATGCATCGACACGTACGGTTTTATATCCTAGAAAATTATTTTTTGTCTTGATGTGTAAGACTTCCCATATTTTTCATCAAATTGGTTATGTTTTGGTATCCCATAAGATAAGTAATGTCTGATCTTGTGGTGTGTAATGGTTACCTAATGCTTCGAGTTTTTATAGGTATTGAGAATCCATGTAATACATAAGGCTATAAAAAAGGTGATTAGATTAGGAAAAGTACGTGAATCACTATATAATATGTAACGGTTTGCATCATGCTATATGTAAATTTAATAGTTAGAGAAATAATTATCTATATGAATCCATTTCAATATGTAAGTGTTTATCCAAGGTTATGTAAATTTTTCCAAAATTCATGGGGGTACCTTTATATTTATATAATTTATACTACTTTTTTAATTATTTTTAGTTTCATTAGTTCATAATTTACATAATATAATATAATTATTATCCATAAAGAATAAATCTATTTTTGGGTCACAAATTTTAGGTGTAGTGTAAAATTATGATTTAACATGTTCTAGTCAGTTTATTCCAAATCATTAAACTAGTAATCTTTTTGAAGGGTCAAAAGAGTTGTTATGTGATATTTATATAGATTAGAAAATTATAATTTCAACAAGGATAACTTTGAAGGATTATTTTATGAATGGGAGTTTAACCAAGATATTTCATAAAGAGGATTTCAGGGAAAATAATATAAATGGAGATATAAAATCCTCACATTACTAATATTGGTTTGGTTACTATGTGACACTTCCCATGAAGTGATATGTAAGGGTTCACACTCATGAAGGTTGATATATAAGGGTATCCATTGGTAATTCAAATGGGTAATGAAAAATTTGTATTTTGTAAAAAATATCATAGATTACATTTAAGTTCAGTTATTTAAAAATATTAATATATAGGTTACATTAGTTACCAAAAAATGTTTTATTGAATTTTTACTTTTAAATTTGACACCCTCCTAGATTTTTTTATAAAGGTTATAGTAATGGGTGGGTTAGATTCTATTCTTATCATCTTCTTCCTTTCATTTTCCTTATTCTATAATAATTTATGGTGGTCATACTCATCATTAATGGATATATTATCTTATGATTTATCATTTTTTCATCTCCCTTATAAGTCTATGATATTTATTTATTCTTATTAGAGTTTTTGTGACAAATCCATTGGTATAAGGAAAAATCAGCACATACATTATTCTTTTTCTCAGATTGGATAAAGGGTATTATAGGTGAAAAATAACACTAAATATCATGAAATTTCAATAATTAATGTCATTAATTTGGATTATTTGTGAATTCTCATCCTTTTTGGTTAAATTAAGGATAAAATTAAATAAAAGTATGGATCCTTTATCTGTTAAAGATATAGGTGGATATCAATTGTGATGCATACACTACTTCTCAAGATTTTGGTCATAGAAAATTGACTGGTTAATAATTAATTTTTTATTCCCAAAGTATTACTTTTTTTAATGATTATGGGAAAAAAGATAGATTTATTATAAATTTTTTGTGATAAATTTTAAGTGAATTTGATATAGATAGTTTCTCATGTTGATAAATGGTGTTTGGTCTGTCATGGATGTGCTTTGTCGATGCCAAACAAGTTTTTCGTAAGGTAATGTATTTGAATTAAGTAGGTTGTCCCTAAGATTGTACTAAATCCTAATATAGTTTCTTTCATTCATATTATATGTAGTTTCATTGAACCAATTTTTTGATATACTATTAAATTATTTAGATTATATATTCCTTAAATTAATGTGGTAATCACCTTATTTATGTTGAGAGAAATTGACATACTATAATAAAACCTAAAACCATAAACTACCATATGAGGAGTTCCTTAAATTAATGAAATGGGAAATCTTGGAGAAAATAAGATTGGTTTCATAATTAGAGTTGTGACTTAATATAGTTAACATTAATACACTAGGATGATACCATAGATGTGAATATGTGGTAAATTGGTACTATCAAGGTGGTATCCCTATCTGAGTTGGGTTTTTGGGATTTTTTGTTTGAGTTTCAAGAATAGGAAATAAAACTGAAGTGATAAAATGAAAATAAAGATTTTTATATTGATACTAAACTATTAAAGATGTATGAAATGGTTATGTTTTAAATTATAAAATAAATTTATATACTTTCTTAAATATAAAATTTTTATTTGATGTGTTTTGAAATTTGTCTAGGGTGAGGCGCTATTCCCCCAAGGAGATAAATTGATATTAGATAAAGTCATAAAAATATTCATTATTCCCCCATGGTGTTGATGATATATTATAGAAATTTCCTAGGCAAAGCATTATTACCATAATTGGTGGTGATTAATGAGGTAGTTCGAGGGTGGGGTGAAACTCCCCCTTGGTGATGATACACGAGATATATTTTTTGGGTGGGGTGTTACTTCCCATGGGTGTTGATGTAACGACCGATAATTTTTAATAGTATATTAATATTCTATTAACTATTTAATAAAGATGTTAATGGTTAATGCAGAAAGAAGAGTTGATGGCTTCATCTAGTAGATTCAAACCTTAATAAGCCCACTTATCAGAGCTTGGGAAGGATGTGGCATCTTTGGGCTTCGCTTTGGACCAAGCCCAAGCTGAACTCCAGCATTTCAAGCTTGAATGGAAACTCCTTTGGGAAAAGTTCACGTTAGTGGAGATTACTACTAGGGCTACGTTATCCATGACTCCCTCAGATTCTCTCACTTTAGAACACATTAACCTTATGTCCTATGATGTGGTTATAAGGGGCTATGTAATGAGACTGTAACTACTATGTGTAATCCTTTGAGATAAATAAAATTGTGATTTCTTTCTATGGGGAAGTTTGTGTTTTTTTAGATATTCGAATAAATATATGATGAATATTGATGAATTTTGAAAAAATATGATATTTTAAAATATTTATGTAAACCATAAATAATTAATGACGTGTAAGTATTTTCAAAACATGGTCGTCTGCAAATGTGTTTAGTAAGATATTTTGAGTCTAATAAGATCAACTTAATTTTTGTTGAATAGTAAATTATGAATAGTGATTTTACGCTTAGGAATAGTAATATAACCAAATGGATTAGTAATATCACTTAAAGAAAGTATTAATATAATTTAGGAACCTTGATTATGTAATGTGATTCAATAAAATAGTAATATAACTGTTTATGAAATCATTAGTTAAGTATTAATTTTTTTTGGGTGAATAGTGTTTTTTATTTAAAAATTAAATTAAAAATATTTAGAAAATTATTTTTATATAATGGAGTTCATTGTTGAATTCAAGGCATCTGTATTATGTTAAGGTGAATTTGGGGTATTTTTCTTAAAAAAAAGAATTTTCAGTGAATAGAAAAAATACAGTTTTAGGGTTTCGATATGTTTAATGACATGAGGGCTGCATCATGATGATTTCATGAGATATTTTAATGGATAGTCGACTAAAGGGTATTAATTACTGTATTAGGGGTCCCATGTGGCCTAAAACCTTGGGAAATACCATGGGAAAGCCCATGGTTTTTCCAATACCACCAATGAGGTGTCCCTTGGCCATTAATGACTTGTCCCCTCACTTCCCCTATAAATACCAAGCCATTCTCTCATCCTTTTGATTCCAAAAATCATTCTCAAAGTTGTTCTGGTCTCCTTACCTCCCATGGAGTCCTACCAAGGTGCCCCTAATCCCTCAAGGTCCCAACATGTGAGTTTTAAGAGTTACGTTTTAAGGTAAGGTATCCTACATCTCCCTTTCTTTCCAAGTACTCTCTTTTATGTCATTTATATTATGCTCCATGTTCTTATGTTGGGAATGTTATTTTATATTCATCATACTTTCATTTTCATGTTCATATGATGAGATACCCTTCTTTCTCTCACCATTTCCTTTTATGAATGATTAAGTGGCGCTTTTAGGCTACCGAATTTTTAAGGGATTCTTTCACCCTTCTCATTTTTCAAAGTTCTACTTTAATGTCATGTCTTTCAAGTTCCTTTTTATTATGTTGGGGTATGATATCTATATATATCATACTGATATTTTATTTTCATATGATGAGAGACCCTATTTTATCTCTTCAATTCCATTTTTTAAGTTTTAAGTGATGCCGTTAGGCTGCCGAACATTCATAAGAAAAATCTTATTTTCTTTTTCTTCCGTGTTTTTCGTATCAAATGGGATGTCCTTTAAATTTCATTAGAATGTTCTTATATACTTTATTTTATATCCCTATAATATTTTATAGATAATTTATGAGTGGGTGACCAATGTCCCCTCCCTTTTCAATGTTTTCTAAAGCCCTGCAACATAGCCGTTATGCTGCAGAATTTTCGTCTCAAAATGTCTCTCTCTTTATCTCAAATTCTTTTATTTTGTTACGTGAATACTCAAAGATCTTTATTATATAGGGTTATTCACATATATATCAAAATGTTCTATTTTAAATTCTGGGATTTACCTACATGAGACCCTCTTTCATTTTCTGTGGTTTTAAAGTGACATAAAGATAACATCTTTAAAGCAGTTTTTAAAATGTTATGACTATGAAATGAAACCCATTTCATTTATTCTATATGGGTTATTTATGAAATTATTGAAGATGATATATGTGGATCACATGATAATAAAGGAAAATTATAGGTTTGATCCCAGATAGCGCTCTAATGCATTGGGTAAAGACTTAATCTCTAGAGATGACAATTTTTTAACGTTACCATGGTAAATAACCATAGTAATTTTTAATAACACCTTGGGGGTGGTCCTTGGTGAAATAGAAATGATTTTTCTATGATAAATTTTGTATCCATATATTCAAGTTATGAAATAAGTTATTTTTATTATGATATGCCTCATGATTTGTTTCTCATTCCATAATGTTTTTTTTAGGACTTTATTGATTTATCTCAAGTTCACATGGTAAATGTTTCCCTTAATTCCATTACTGGGCCATCTGCTCACCCTTTCTTTTGATATATGTTCCCATGTTATGAGATGCAGTAATGAACCTAGGATAAACATAATTAGAAGCCTTTCAACTTTTTAAGAATAATGTTTTATGTTTTCATGTATTAAGTTCCTGGTTTCCAATACACTAAACCTTAAAGATCATCAGTTTTGTATTTTTATAATGAAATTTAATGTGATAAAAAGGTGGGATTCCATATTTGATGAGATATGGAATAAGGTTTTGGTGTGGAGGATTATTTCACCTTGTTGGTGCTGATATGAGTGAAATTTTTCTAGTGATGATCACAATCCCGTTGGGGTGATGATGAGATATTTGAAATGATTTTGGTGTAGGGTGTTATGTCCAAGGTGATATGATATTTGATATGATTCTAGGGAAAGGTATTATTTCATATAGGTGTCTAATTATGATATGGTTCCACGGTGTGGTGTTATTCCCCCTCAGGGATGATACATAGAAGATAGTTATAGGTTATGGATTTATTCCCCCTTCGATGGTGACTTGTGAGACAATCCTAAAGAGGGGAATTCACTACTAAAAATAGGCCTCTAAGAACCGTAAACATTATCAGTGATATAAAAAAATACAGATAAATAAAAAATTTATTAATACTAATTTATGGTGCCTTTTATCAGTACTAAGAAAATTACTAATAAAACACACCCTTTATCTGGGCTTTTTTAATGTAGATTAAGGATAACTTTCAACAGTGCTTTTCATTCACGATGATAAAAGACATCACTTATTAGTGCTTTATTCTATTGGTAATAAAGGGTTTCCTTTATCATAAATAAAAATGGAATTAAAAATGGCCCCATATAAGGTCAAATAATTAAACAAATAAAAAATAAAAATGAATAAATAAAAAAGAGTATATATTTTTTAATAATTAAATAATTATTGAAACAAATGAATAAATATAAAAGACATATATATTATAAATATTAGAAAATAGTATATATATAATTAAAAAAATAAAATTGAATAAAATTAAAAAATTAAACAAATAGAAACATGAAATTTGTATATTAAGGAAATATTATCCATTTTATTAATTAATTAATTACTAATAAAAATGAAAAAATTTAATATACATATATATAGATTATAAATATTAATAAACAGTATATACTTTATATATATATATATATAATTAATAAATTTTAATTATTAAACCAAAAAAATTAAAAATGAATAAATTCTAATAAATAAAAAATTTAAATGAATAAATTAAAAAATTATTAAAAAATTATTAATCAAAAATTACTAATAAAATTAATAATTTTAATATATATATATATATTATAAGTAGTAATAAATAATATAGATCAAATATAAATATATAAAATGAATAAAATGAATAAAATTTAATAATTAAAATCATATTAATGTCGAATTCATTTTTATTTGGGTTTAAACATAATTATTCCTTAAAACATTTAATATAGAAATATTTTTGTGTATATATATATATATATATTTGTGGGTGTGTGTTTATATAATATTTCATGCAATATGATTTATATAATAGAAAATATTTATTCTTATAATAAATAAGTCATATATTTAATGAAGAACAACTTATAATAAAAATTAATATTAATTAAAAATACGAACTAATTACATCAAATGATTATAATTAAATGCCATTTGATTTTTAACGTTAACAAATATCAAACATGTGTTACACTAAATTCACATACATATATGTAATTAATGCATTTTTATATACAACATACATAAAAAAATATTTTTGTCATTACAAAAATCTTATATAGAAACATACAAACCTAATATTAATGTAATTTATTCTATTTTCAGTATTCATTTTATAATTTTATAATAACATGAAACATTTAATATATTATGTTTTTAATTGGTAAATTTAATTTATTTATTTTTAATATTATTATAGTTAGGTATTATTTATTTATTTTTAAGATCAATGTATTTGTCTGGTCTATCCCTAGGGGGATATGGACTGGGTTATGACCTTTATGTGTGGGTGTGTGTGTGTATTTGATTGTAATTGTACCTCCCAGGATCCTAATATATATATATATAATTATAATAAATATATAGAAATAATGAATATATTTGTACAATATTTATAATTATAAATATTTGTTATATATATAATTATATAAAAATAAATTTATTTTAATATATTTATAATTATAAATAAATAATTATAAAATATTAAAAAATATATATATATTTATATATATATTTATAATTGTATATTTACTATATTTTTTAAACTATATATTTAGAAAACATAAATAAAAAATGTTTTAATTTTTGAAAAAAAATTATATAATTATAAATAAATAATTATATATTTAAATAAATATAAAATTGTAATAAAAAGATATATAATTATATAAATATAAATATTATTTTTTTATTTATAATTATTATTGTAAATCATTTATTAGTGCTAATGTTTTTGGGCTATTAAAGATTAAATTTTTCAATGCTTTTTTAGTACTGATAAATATATATTTTATCAGTGCTTGTTATTTTTGTGCTGATAAAAGGTATTATTAGAAATGAATTCTTAGAAGCCCTAATTAATGTCTATGTAATCTATTTAAAGAACCGTAACAGACTTTTTTCTGTAATGATATCTCAAACTTTTATGAGGAAGTCACATATTATTGGTGCTCCTCCGCTATGTTCTCTCAGGTGAATCAACGCTAGAATCCAAGGTAGGTTATTTTCTCTTCCTTCTTAGTTTTTGATTGCGTGTTTGGGTTCAGTAGATTATATTTTGGAAGTGATCTAAACCAAGATAAACCCTAATTCTCTTATCCCATAACATTACTCGTGATTGGTCTCTATCATTTTTCATCATTATTATCATTCTAATTTCCACTTTCATTCGTGGATATTTCCATTGTTAGTATTATCACAATCACTACCACCACTATCATCATCAACTTCTCATTTTTATTCATCCTCTACCACTACTTCCCTTTGATAGTTCTCCATGGGTTTTAATCATAGTTCTGATTTTTGCACACATCCAGGTCTGTTTTTTTATAATTGTTTGGCCTTTTCATTTTCTTGTATGATTATGTGATGAATGAGTGTTATAAATTAGGTTAATTTATATATAAAAGGGTTCTAGGGTAATGTTAGTATGTTCTAACTTTCACTAAATTATTATCCATTGAGTGTTTAGAAAAAAAAATTATGTTTAATTTTATTGAATAATTATTAAACTCGTGCTATATTTGAGGAATTATTATTTATGAAAGAGTGTATTGTAAATCGTCAAATTGTTTTTAAAGACATTTAAGGTGTGTTTAATTAAATTATCAATTTTTTTACAACATTTATTTTATGATTAATTTATAAAATGAATATTTTTGAATGATTAATTAATGTTATTTTCTTTCATTATGAATGGGTTTTTAAAGGTATAATGGATTAAAGAGGATTAATATGGAGTACTGAAAATATATTTTTAAATGACTGTCCTGGGAAGTTTTTGATTGTTTTGATTGTGTAATTTCTATATAGGGGATGTTATATCATAATTCAGTTTGAAAAAAACATTAATAATAAATGTTTTTTAGATTTATCCAAATATTTTTATCATTATATAGTATAATATATATATATATATATAATTACTGTATGAATTTTTTAACATAATCCTAATCAGGTACTATAAATATTTCATTAAAAAACTTCATAACTTCCCTAGTGTTACTTTATTCAACATATGTACTCATAGAATACAATAATATTGGTCATTCCAAAATGATATGATAAAGAGAAGAAGATTTCAATTTATTATGAATGTAATTATAATAAAATTAGATTAAAATTATCTCCTCATGTAACCATGTTCATTGTCTATATATCTTATTATTATTTAAATGAAGTGAAAAATTCATTTCCAATATGATATATGAAATCATATGCATCATTTTTTAATCTTATCACTATGTATATTGTTTCCATCACTAATAAATTATTCCAAATGTTTTTTTATAATAAATATTATATATATATATTTTGAAAATAATTATTACCAAATAATATAATAAAATGGAAGAAAATATCTTATTACATTTATTTCATTCATTTAAAAGAAATGATTTTTTTTAATTTTCTTCTAAATAGATCATAATTGAATAACTCTAATGTGAAATCATATATTGAAATTTATTTCCATTATTTTATTTGTGAAATATTTATCATTTCCTTGATTGTATTTTTATTTTTAAAGGTAAATAGGAATTTAATTTTTCAAAAAAAAAAATATATTAAGTTCTTGAAATTTATTATAGGTGATAATGAATTATATTTGGATTGATACACTATTAACAAAGTGTTGAATATGAGTAATTTTTTTAGAATTTTAAAATACGAATGTTCCAAAAAATGAAATATTTTAAATCATTGGCTGAAATGATTAAATATGAAAGAGTTGAAAATTAAATAAATTAATGATCATATAATTGTTTAGGGTTTTGATCCATGTTACTATCCTTGGACTTAGCATGGTGAAATTGGGTAGAATTCAAGATCTATTAATGGTTAAGATTATAATGTTGATAAGTTTGATCAAATTAAAGAAATGTTTTTATGTAAAATTAGGGGAAATTTAGAAGACACTAATGGTCACAAACTTATATAGTGATTCTAAAAAAACCATTGTCTTTTGGTTGTAGAAAATTTATTATTTCATTAATGAATTTCTAAATCATAACCTAGGTAATTTTATGGATAAGGTATTAGGTTGTTCATTAAATCATATATAATTCCATTTCATGAATCAAAAGATGATATTCTAAGGGAAGGATACGTATATAATTAGAATATAGAAAACCAGTACCAATAGTTTGATCTATTTCCAAGTTTTGTAGTTTCACCTAATGTGTCTGTTCTAGAAACTACATCTGGACCAATGATTGGTTTCCAATCATTATAGATCCAAAATTTTGGACTATTTAAATGATAATTATTTTACATTGGGGATCATAAAATTATTTGGAGGTTATATAATTTCTACGATTAAACTAATTTAAATGAATTAATAGAAATAATTAATTAAAAAAAGTCTGAAAATTAATTTCATAGAATTAATAATTTTGAAACAAGTAAACATGCATAAAATAATTAATATAATAAACCAAAACGAAATATATAATTTAAATATATGCATGATATGGTTTCTATATCACTATATCCAATCTCATGAAAACGCATTATTCCATCCCTTTATGGCTATGTTTTCACAGAAAATACTCAGCTACACCCATCAAGATGTTATCTTATAACCCTATCACAACTTATAAACAACTGAAGTCATCACATGATCTTATAATCACTGAAAAAAAATTACAGAAATAAACCATGGTGTAATTTCATGGATGATTCCATTCCAAACAAAAATGAAATCCACTATCATTCTCTCGCCTGTGGCACTAGAGAATCTCTAATTCGACCAACACTCAGATAAATTCAAATAAAAATTATTCCCATTTTTACACCCAAACTTCTTCTAACACCTCATCATCTTTAGGAAAATAGTTTTCAATTTCATGAAAATTTGTAAAACCTTCCTAATATTGATTCGTGAATAAATTGTATGGGATATGCATTCTTGGATATGTGGATTCTTGTGTGATATTTTATAAAACTAATTTTAAAAAAAAATGAATATTCCATTGATCGAATTTTGAAATAAGCTAATTGGTACCTTAGTATTTATACAGGTAGTCCGAAAAAATCATGTTATGATTTAAATTGATAATTTACTATTGTCTTCTGAAAAATGTTTTATTTAAGTTATATTTATAAAATGTTTATGAAATGTTTAAATGAAATGATTTTCTTTATACTAGGTTATGACCTATTAAATTTGTTTACAGTCAAGCCTTTTTTAAATTTCGGTTTTGAAAAATAAATCTTAGTTTTAAATATTAATACAAAATTTAAAATGAATAAAATGAGGTTTTCAATTAAAATGATCTAAAATTGATTCCATATTTTTAAACTCATAAAGTGATTTCAATGTAAAGCTAAAAATATTTGAACATTTCAATGTAAATATAATTCCCTAGAAACAATTTTAAACATTTAATTTATTCTTAATATTTTTTTAATAAAAAAATTCAAATGATGATACAAGTGTTTATAGAAAAAGGGATTTGTATCCTAATAAGTATTTTTGATAAAAATTTGTCATTTTTCATGTGGAATTCAAAAAAATAGATTTCATGAAGGGTATTAAATATTAAAAAATAATCCATTTAAATTTAGAAAGTGGTTCTTAGATGATATTTTCATTTTAAAATTATGATGTGGTAATTTAAAAAAGTTTATGGGGAAAATATTCATCCTTATCAGTTTCATCTCCCAAATAGTTATTATTGAATTTTTTTATTGAGACTCATCCCGCATCTCTTATGGACATGAAATTATGTTTCTTGAACTACTATGAGGTGTAATCATCTAAATATTGTGTACTAGTGATCATTTTGGATAAAATAAGAGGATAAAAACTACCATAGTAGTGTAATTATTTTCTTGAATTCAATTACCCATTTCAATCATTGAATACTAAAACTAGTTGAAATAATAAAATGTTGGGTTCCCCTTATTATAATTATCTATTACTCTCACCTTTGATAATGAATATCATATACACATTTATTTTTTTGTACATAATGAATATTTTATGAAGAAAATAGGATGGATATGAATCCAAAATGGGTTTACGCTAATTATATAACAAAAGAGTATGAATATGGAGATAAATATTTCATCATTTATGAAATGGAGAAAGTATATGACCCTTATTTAATCATTTCTCCATGTTTATATTGTTATTATTAAAAAAAGTTAGTAAGAATGATTTGGGAGAAAATTTGTTTTTTAATGAAATTGATCAAGGTTATAAATTTTGTACTAAAAATGGGAAAGAATTGAAAATTTAAACTAACTGGGATAATACTATGATTTATGGATAATTATGTATAAATAATAGTATAAATTATGATGGAGATAACATTGAGTAATGGAAAATGGAAATTAAATATGGACTTTATGATTGTACAATGTTTTTTTAGAAGTTAAATATTTTTTATAAGAGACCATTATATACCATTAGTACTAAATACACAACATTTTTAGTCGTATTAAAGTTATATTATTTTAAATCTAGAAGTAGATAGTGCAACACCATCTTTACCGAACTACATGGTCTCTTGAATGATATTCTACCAGTGGAAAATGAACGTACATGTCAAACATTTAATTTTTGATGAATCATATGTTCAATTGTCATGATCTATATAAAATTAATGTTTTTTCCAATGATTTAATATTGTTACTCAAGAACCATGAATCACTTATAAAATTACCAATGTGTGGAAAAAATCTAAAGATAAAAATTGAATCAAGTCTTTAGAAATTTATATGGAACATTTCAATCATTTGATGGTTTTGAATACTATATTCATGTCAAGATATAGCATGATAATTGAAATTTCATACAGATAAAAGAATTAAATATGGGATCCTATGTCATCCAATAGATTCTAATTAGTTAAAAAGTATTATGAGTTTCCTTATTTTAGAAATAATCCAAGAAACATTCATCTAGAATTATCTATATATAGAATAAATCCTTTTGGTGTAAAAATTAATACTCACTATATATGGAACTTTATGTTATAAAATTATAACTTGTCTCCATGGTTATACATGATGTTAAAATACATTATGTTATATTTTCCCATATCTTGACCAAAGAAACCCAATAATGGCATTGATGTCTATTTGAATCCATTGATCAATGATGTGAAAATGGCGTCATATAAATTTTTTACAATGAATCATTTTCATATAAATAGATTACTCAAATTGAGAGACATGGTGCATTGGGTGATAAATGAATTTACTATTTATGGAATTTTTTTAGGCTATTTCATTAAACGAATGTTGGGCTGTCCCATTTGTAAAGACTACACACACATAGTTCAGTTTAATCATTCCTTGAGGAATGTATTTTTTGGCATTGTAAATATTTACCACTATAACATCAATACTAATCCTGGATTATAGAATTAGATTAGAATACTGAACTATGTACAACACCATCTCTAGTAATAGGTGATCAATTATTCCATAAAGTAAAATATATTGACATTGTTTTTGGAAATCCATTTTTGAAATACCTTATGAAATAAGGTTTGAAAAAGAGAAAACTATATTAGAAATAGGGTTTGGATTTTCCCTTCAAACATATTTCAAGAAGATAAAACAACAATAAGATATATTTAAGATGATAATAGTATTGATGGAAAAAATAATTGTTTTTAAATATATTGATGTCTAGTGTGCTGTTGGAACACAAATATATGAGAAAGGATCAATGTGAACATGCCGTGGAAAAAATATCTCCACATGAAGAACCAAATTACCCTCATTATATTTGAGGCTAGTTGTTCCGATAAACCCCATACCTTACTGAAGGTAATCAATTTTTTCATTTCTATTTATCTTAAATGTGAATCAAACAACTTTATATAACTTTATATTACTAACATTATACAGGGTAAATTTGTATGTGATTTATATCTATAAAAAACCATGAACCTCCTTGTTGTGAGGCGTATAATGTATAATATACATGTGAAAAACTACATAATAAAGAAAAAAATATAATATTAGAGTAGGGATTGATGCAACTCAATAACTGACCAGTGAGTTTCCTATTCCACTCGATGATCTAGATATTACAATGGTCAATGATGCTATTTTAACATTTATAGAAAGGTATTATAATCTAATAAATATAAATGAAGAATTTATTTAAAAAAATTATAATGAGAAAACTATAACAGTTAATGAAAAATGGTCTTATTTGAGCTAAGGTATTACAGACAGATAAAGTAATGGGAAAACAATTCAGATCGTGAAAATCAAGCTAATCGACCATGAAATCAAAGAAACCTTTCGGGAATACCTTCTCCCCTCCAGTTCTACATCATCATGTATTATCATTACAACTACTTGTAGAGACCATATTTAAATATCAAAATATGAATTTCATTCCATATGAAGAAGAAATATTTGGAACATTCATTACACACATAATTATTATCAAGAGTATAAATGAAAATATCAAGTTTTATTGGATGGGAGTGTAAGATTGGAGTACATTATTAAGATACATTTTCCTTATACATCTATCTAAATATTGATAAATGATTTCTTTAAAGTTAATAACTATTCATATTTTTTACAAGTAATTATATTACAACTATATTAAGGGAAAACCATGTGAACTAGGATTTGGATTCATTAATCCTTGTTTATTTTCTACAAAAAAGAATCTTTTTTGGAGGGGAATGAAATTGATAAGATGAAATATGAGAGATAAGATGCTTTTGAAAAAAAAACATAAGATAGACTCTTTTTAATTAATAAAATATAGGAGTAAAACTCTAAAATATAATCACCTAAAAAATATGTTTATTTGTTTCATTATTTATTTTTTAGGAAACATTGGATTCAAATTGAATTGAATCTGGGCACCCAAAATATATTTTTTGTTGATAAAATGAAAAGATTTACAAAAAAACCAACCACACAGATGTGTGTTGTCAATATGTAATACACAAAAATAATTTTTTTAGATAGCCATCAAATTATATGTTTTATTCTATTTTTAACAATAATTTTTATTATTGGGTGGTCATCAAATATAGGATAAATCATAGAATGAGGTGGGTGAATGAACATAAAAATCTTGGGTATTACTTAAAATTAGAACATTTTAATGTATATATTGAAAATTTTAATTATAAAAAAATATTTTAAAAAAATTAAATATTTTTTTTCAATGCTTCTACAATGTCTAATGTATGATATGAAAAATAATTATGGATGTTATCCTTAAAAATTTATAAGAGGGATTATAAACCATGACCACAATCCAAAAATAGGTATTTTTCAAAGGTAATTACAATTATACTAAAAATATTTCTTAAATTTTCTTTATACAAGTTCTTAGTACTAATAAGACTGTAGATGACCTTCATACTCAAAATAATAAGTAATTGTTTTTTAAGATGAATGGGTAGTATACATGGTGTCAGAATGTTTTTCAACAAAAAAAATTAATTGGTTTACTACTACATGTATTTCTAGTATAGAATATGACATTAAAAGTATATTTAGGGTGTGTACCATTAGTATGAAGATTATTATACATTATTTTTGATATGTTTCCCTAGGATATTTATAATTGAGTAAATAAATTTTTTTAGAAATGACAAAAAAACATGGTTTTTGAATATATACAGGAATCATGAAGAGGGGTCTTCCTACAACTTATTTACTTAATTTTTTAATCATTTAATCTATATTTTTAGTTAACTTAATTACCATTTTTAGATAAAAAATACACTAATTCCCTCCCTATGGCTTCATAATGGGTGGTGTTAAATTATTTAAGAAAAGAACAATACAATGGATTGGATTTGGTGGCTGGTGGAAGTATTTGGGTTATTAAAACATCATTTAGATGCGTCATATGATTTAAAAAATTATTGTTAAATCCATAAAAGAAACAAATAATGTTTACATTAATGAAATTGATTTATTGAAATTGATTCTCTTGAATGAACATGATTTGAATTTAAATCTTCCCATCAATATATCACATAAAATCTAGAAATCATTACCCTAGTAGAGTTTTTAACGTAACCTTATTATGTATATTGATAATTCTCCACTAGACCACCATAAAAAAATGTGTCCACTTGTTTATCTGTAATATGCATGTACACATTCATTTTCTAAAAAGATCCATGTTCACAATCTCATTAATAAAAAGAATTATGATTATTATAGATAAAAATTCCAGATAATTGAGATCTTCCCATTTTCATGAACAAATAATGTTAATGTTATGTTATAGTATTTCATCATCCAATATATTGAAAATGATGTACTAATATATAGCACAATCCAGGAATAATTAATATATGTTCTTGATTTTAGTGTCATTTTAATGCTATAAAGGGCTATACTTATGTTTAATAATATAAAATAGGTGTATAAAATTTATAATGGAGTTTAGTATCTATTGAGAATACATAATACTCCAAACTAAAGTTTTTCCACCAAATAATCAAAATGGTTTATCATATATTTAGTACTCTCTATAACGGTGATATGAAAATGATAAATAATATTATGTTCCATAAAAAAAATGTAAATATTTATTTCTGTTCAATAAATAAACTCTAACATGTTTACGCTATTTATTAGTGTTTTCTAGAAATAGATAAACGGATACACAAATGGTTAGTATAATATAGGAATATATAAAGTGTTGTGCTATTTTATTTGTAGAAAATAATACGGAAAGATCATATTATGTGGGGTTTATAACTACTCACGAGGATGGAAGTTTTTATGGGAATTTTTAACAACACACGAATGTTATGTTATTTTAAAGTAGTTAAATATATTACTTTTTTGGGAATGATATTATAAAATATCTCATATGTATCCATATTTTGTGAATTGAAAATGTTATAGTTTAGATTCATAGATTAAATAATTGGACTTGGATTGCATTATTTCACATCTTATGTTTTATTTATTTATTTATTTAAAGTTGACTAAGTTAATAATTATTTTTCTATACATGTGGATTCATATTCTCAAGTTGGGGTATTTTTTAATTTGTTCATTCTTGTGATTCTTTTGAATTAACAAATTCCATTGTGATGTAAGATTATACCCCATGCTTCCAGAAGTGTGAAGTGTATTATGCATCATGATGTCACACCCTTCCACATGGCATGGAGGTATGGTGAATATTTTCTCTATTTTCATCTAGAAAAACCTTCATCCATACTATGTTCTGGAATATTTCAGACTTCTTATGAGTATTTTAGAACACTCCCTTTTTCCATTAAGGCTCTATATGAGTGCTTGGGGAAGACTATGTCTTGTGATAAATAGGATTCTTGTTCCATAAGAATGGAACATGGTCTATCTTTTTCGGATTTTTTCAGATAGTTGAAGGAAAAATACATATCACATACTCAATCATCTTCACCTTAATATGATATACATTTTTCTCTGTATGACTCATGATTTATGTGTTTAGCTTATCATTTTCATTTTAGTTCAAAAAACACATATCATTCTCAAAATTGAGAAAATGCATTTGGATTATTTTGATAATATAGTACACCCACCCATAAGATATTTTATATTTGTAAAAATTAGATTCACCTTAATATGATGTATGTTGTCATGGGCATGACTCCAATTTATTCTTTTTATTATAAATTTTCATTAATATTTATTAAAAAAACAACAAACACACTCCAAACCAATAAAATTAATTCATATTATTTTTATACTTTATGAAAAATGATCCACATGTCATTTGTGACATGTAAGAATAATATTCACCTCAATACAGTACATGGTGTGTCATAAATGACTCGAAGAGTCCATTATCATTATGAAATGGACATTTTAGTTAAAAAACTATGTCAGTCACTAAAAATTGGGAAAACAAACTCTGATTGTCTTTATAATTTATTACAACAATTCATAAGTCATTTGTGACTTGTACTAATTAGCATAATTTAATACTGACCAACAATGTGACGAATATGACTCAAATTTCTAGTTTCTCATTTAAAATAACATTTTCATAAAAATCACTTGTTACATACTCAATACTGAGTGAACACATTATTATTGTTTTTATAATTTAAGAAATGATCCATAAATAATTTTCAATATGTATACATCAAATCACCTTAATATGACACATGGTGTGATTGGTATGACTCAAAGTGGTTTTCTTCACTTAAAATTAACATAAATTTTAATAAAAAAGATAAGTGACATACTCAAAATCTATAAAATAAATTCACATTGTTTTTATGAATTATTATAATTATCCATATATCAATTTCGCATTTAAATATTATCCACACATTAATCCAATGCGTGATGTGACTGGTATGACTCCAAGTATTTATTTTTAATTAAAATTAACATTACATTTCCTAAAAATGAAAAGTGACACACTAAAAATTTATGAAATTCATGTCAATTGTTTTTTTATACTCCATCATAATGAACCATAAGTCATTTTTGATGTGCTGGAATTTGTATCATGTGCCTGGTATGACACAATGTGTCCTTTATTAGTTTAAAATTTATTTTTTTCCAAAAGTATCACTCCAAAAAACCAGGAAAAGAAACATTAATATTCTTGAGAAATTTGAAAAACTATTCATAAGTCATTGAGTACGTTTAGGAGCCATTCTTATATAAAAATAAAACATGATGTTACCATTATCACTCAAAGTGTGTGTTTCCTATTTAAAATAATATTTTAGTAAAAAAATAGTTTTTATATCCAAAACCAAGAAAAAAATTTGGAATATTGTTATATTTTAATTAAATGATCCATATTTTAGTAGGGAAATGTTGGAATTAGCCTCACCACATTCCCATTCACAATGTGACCGGTATGACTCAAAGTGTGTATCTTTACATAAAATTGACATTAATTTTAGTATAATAGACATATGACATACTCAAATAAAAAAACACATATATATTATTTTTTACTTTATAATAAATATCTAAAATTCATTTTTTGTTTGATAATAAGCCTCACATCAATTTGATACATGATGTTCTTGTTAGGTCTCAAAGTGTATGTTATTGGTTTGAAATTGAAATTTTAGTATAAAATGTTTTACTCACATAATATCTAGAAAGCTTATATTATATTGATAATTTATTAAAAGGAATCATATCTCATTTTTATGTGTTTTCAAATTTCTCATTCCAAACCAACACACAATGTGACTGATATGACTCAAAGTGCGCGTTTCTTGTTCAAAATGGTATTTAAGAAAAAAAACATAAGTTCTATAATAAAAACTTTGAAACAAATTCATGTTGTTTACATACTCTTGGAAAATGATCTATAATCCATTTGGTATATGTATGAATCATTTTATCCTCAATACTATGCTGGGTGTGACTAGTATGACTCCAAGTGAGTATTTTTATTCAAAATTGACATTAATTTTAGTAAACAATGTAAGAGTTGGTGTCCTAGAACCAACTTATTTTACTTTGATTACATGGATATTTAATGTAATATTACATATTGTTCATTGTTCGGCATGATTATGATGTAATAATGTCCTAGAGTATTTTTCGCATTGATAAGGTCACGACAGTTCCCTCTATGATAAAAACCATGAAATGCTATAACAATATTCTTAAATATAGTTCTGTGGTTAGATGACAAGCTAGGATGGGACACATAGCATGCAGACTGTCAGGTGCGAGTACTCATAATCAGATGTGACTTCCTCTCATGATGTTCTCACTTGGTAATCTCCATGATAGGAGATTATGACAACATACCCTTTAGTATAAATTCCACATGTTTTGGTGTCATCAGATAATTTTATCAATGAGCGTATGTAATGATCCTTAGAACTTAAGATTTCCATTAATATGTGTCATGACTTATTCACTTTGATTTTCTTATGAAAACGGTCACGCAGATCGTTGGTGGGATGTAGGGTACATTGGGTGCGTAACGAGTGGCATGTAATTAATGGATAACTCGAGGAAGTATTATTCCCTTCTATTTATAGAAGTTGATATCTCGACCATTTGGTTGAAATAGAACCATCACGCGAAATTCCATGGCCATAGTGTAATGAGGAGTTTATTTCAGGTAGTTAAAGAATGATGTATCAAGCATAAAATTTGATGACACAATCATGAATCTTTCATTATGAGATATTACAACAAATTGATTATATTACAGAGTGAGTGTTCATATGCGGATGTCATTGTTTCCACTATATGTTCTTTCTATTGGGTTCCTTGACCCATTTCTAGACAGTACTCTTCCACTTTAGGTAATCCCACCTAATACCAATGAGAAAAAAATCCTAGAGGGTTACACACTAAGTGTTTTTGGTGGTCTTGGTTAAATATTATTTGAATTTAATTAATGAAATAAATATAATTCTCAAAACCATGGAATAATTTTATTCAAGTTTAGATGACTGCATAAATTAAATAAAATATATTTATTTATTTTATTTAATAAATATTTATTTACTAGTTTTTAAATAAAATATTTATTTTATAGAATAAATTACTTATTTATTTATTCGGGTGTTCAATAAATTGAAGGGGAGTACAAGTGGACCAAGGTCAGTCTAGAAGTAAAATAATTATTTTCAAGACGGTAAATAATTATTTAACTAGTTGACACAAATTAAAATAATGATGCAATTATTTTGTGACACAAAATTTTATTTATAATTCCGTTTTTCACATGTTGGCACACTATAAATAATGACACAATATTATTATTAAATCCATGGGTTTTCTCTAAGTTCATGAATGTATTTAATTGTTTCTATAAAGTTAAATATTGTAACTGAAATTCCATGTATATAAATAGGCAAGTACCACTATTGTTCCATTCACCACACCACACGCCTGGTGAATTTAGAATTGTTGAGCCAAATAATTTCTCGGTCGAATCCTCTTCTCCCCCCTCTCAAGAAAGAGAGACGTTCTTCATGGCCTAAGAACAAGCGATCAAGAAAGACCGACACAAGACACTCGCTT
The DNA here is from genome assembly GCA_963277665.1 of Viscum album. Classification (NCBI taxonomy): domain Eukaryota; kingdom Viridiplantae; phylum Streptophyta; class Magnoliopsida; order Santalales; family Viscaceae; genus Viscum; species Viscum album. Next base: position 1,108,041,463 of record OY728126.1, read on the forward strand.
CGCCATGCTTGCACCTGGAGAACGAGCGGTGTTGATCGAAGGCCATCAGAGAACGTGTGGATCTCCACTAGAGGGATTCTAGTTTGGATCCTTACAATCACAATGTGATAATCCGAAAGGTTTAATCTAGATGATCAACATCATCGATGAAGAAAAATACCAAAGTCACAGGTATTGTTTTTTTTTGTGAAATTAATTAAATTAATTATAAACACGATGTGAAAGATCCTCTCTATATGTTTCAAACATCCCATTTTTTCTTTATATAATATTTGATTATATTCTGTGGAGACTGTCATTCATTTTCATATTGATCCCGTAATAATCATTGAACATGGTAAACATAAAAATTGGGCGTCGCTCCCAACCACGCTTCCGCTACGCCTAGAACCTAAAAGTGGTATCAGAAGTATTACATCCTAGTATATAATTATTTAAATATTTAATTGGTGAATTACGCATTTAATAATTTAGTTGTTTCAATTCAAGTTAATCATTCTGAAAATATGAATCTCCACATCAATTCATCCTCTTTCAATTCTCATTCACCTTACAAATATGAATTTTTTCTTTTAATTTTGGTTAAAATAAAATAGAGGATCTCATCCAGAGGTGCCAAACGTTCCTGTCCATACAACCCCAGAATATAGGGCATGTATTTAGAAGTACACTCCATGTTGTCTAGGTTCAATGCATTGGACTGGTCCGCCAAACCTAGACATGTGTTAGAGTCTTTCTATGTCTTAAACGACTCCATGTGTTGACCAGGAATAGGTGGCACACAGTTTCTGGATTACACACCGTGTGGCCCATGGAACATGACGTGTAGTCCCTTTGGATTAGGGTTGGACCGTGTACCCCATACATGGCTTTCCCGGATGGAAACTGTGTAATGCGGATACTACACGGCATGTGTCACATTGATCACTCCTAGTAATCTGAAAATTTCCTAAGTACATCTACACTCCATGTCCCCAAGAACATACTTTGGATGGACAGTGGACAAAAGTACACACCGTGTAGTCAGAACCACATGCTGTGTACTCTTCCAAATTGCCCATATTTGTTAAAATTTATTATTATATTATACAAACCCTTCAGATGTGTACCATAGTCTAAGTGTAAAGTTGAGGAACAAAACATGATAGGTGTTATATATATATGTGTTTAATTTAACATCTACATAATGTTCATTTATACTAATTGGAAAGATATGAACAAGAATTTTCCAGGTTTCCTCCAAGGTACATGTTATGTACAAAAATGATTTTAAATAAATTTATTTGTTTAAAATTATGATGGATGATAATCTAAATGAAATTCTGAAAAGGGTTTAAGATAAATGGATTGATTAATTAAATATAATTAATTGATTCAAGTGAAATTTTTCTTAAACAATAACGATTCAGGAATTTAATTCTAGTTTTATTTATCCATAAATATCATTGAATGCATGGATGATCATGAGCTATACCAAGAACTTTGTATATGAATGGTTTCTTTTAATTAATTTTTTTAAATTAAATTTTTTATCCTGCAAGCCTTCTCTTCATTAATATGTAGGGCCTATGTTCCCAAGGTATCATTTTTGTAAAACCCCTTTTACCCCTCACCCACATGTGAGATAAAAGCATGTGTAATGGACGGAGCTCCCAAGCTAATGGAGGCAGCTAATGTTAGGAGCCAAGGTGAAACGAATCCAAGAAGATACAATGGTGGACGAATTGAAAGCTGTAAACACGATCCCAAAATATTCAACTTGTTTCTCCGCTAGGTCAGGGTTATTTTATCAACCGCTAGAAAAACTAACCATTAGAAAAGATTGTGATCATTCCATTTTCATTATTTTATTTATGTCAGTTACATGGTTTATCATTATGGATGTGTTGTCCCGATCACATAATTAAGGAATTAAATAATCATTCAAGATAGAACTAAAATAAACCAGACTTATGCATAAATATTATCAAGAAATAGTTAATCACTTAAGTAAGTTCCACGTAATATTAACATGTGTCTGATAATGATAATAATAAATTCACGCATAAGGGATAAAAATCCCTTAAATAAATCATTAAGTCATAAAAAGCCTTACGTTACTTAATTAAAGGGAAAAACTCAATAAAACTATGTGTTTGACTAACCCTTGTTGGGAAACTTACTTTTATACAGGAATCCCTTATGAAAGGTTTTGGGTTGACTTAACCATATTACATCAAGAGGAGTAGCCCCTGCTAGAAATGGTGTAATAATGGAGGCAAGAGTTGAGGAAATCCAAAGTCATGATTTCAGGATTGGGGAGTCCACTCCACATATCAAAGAGCTGCATGCCTATAGTTGGAAAAGACCTTTCTACCTAAATACCTTCTAATATCTTGTCCAACCCTTATTGGGGTTATGTGAAGGAGAATATGGATCCTTGCCTCTAGAATGTCATGGAAGCTAGACATTCCGAGTTCAATGGTGAAGGCTATTTGGACTTGATAAAATAGCGGGAGACTAAATAATTTCTTATATTTCTCATAAAATGAAATAAAGAAAGAACTAATGATCTGATATTTTAATTGTAGAATAAAAAAGACAAGCTCATCAACCACAATACCCCTACGATCAATTTTGGATAAAGACAACATCATCACTGGTAGTATCTTTAAAGAATTTTTTAGACGCCTTAGGGTTATCTTATGCAATGAACAGAAGTTTTACGTGTAAGAGTCAACATTACCTGATCCACCTACCAAAGAGGTGAGTGATGATGATTTCCTACTCTAAGAGAAACATATGAATGATGGGGTCGATGTTCAATGTTTAATGTTATCATCAATGTCTAGTGATCTCATGATGTCTCATGAAAACATGGATTCTTATAGCATGCTTGAGAAAATCCAGGGTCTTTACTTGGAGAGAGAAAGACAGTAATGTTTTGAGATCTCTAAGGAACTCTTTTAGAGTAATCTTGGAGAAGGTTTCCCAGCTAGGCCTCATATAGTCAAGAACATTGGCTATATTGAGCGCCTGGAGGTTCTAGGGTTTAAACTCCCTGAGGAATTGGGCACCGATCTCATTCTCTTATCACTCCATCGGAGCTCCTCTAACATTGTTTTCAATTTCAAAATGAACAACATTGAATGTTGAGTCAATAAGGTTTTCCTTATGTCTTTTCCATTCTTTCGTACTTTGGGGAGATTGTTATGTCAATAAGGCATCCTTATGACTTTACCGTTCATTCTTCTTTTGAAAATCACAAATAGCTTATTTCAATGCACAAATCTTTTTACCCCATGTTTTACTTTCTTATGGAAAACTTCCTTCCCCAAGGAAATTTACCCTTACCAAGATTTCATTGTTCATACCAATATTTTTCCTTAGTGTAAAATTTGGTTTGTAACAAAAATACCTCAGAATCTTATAATTGCCTAGATATGAAGCATTCTGTTTTAGGATCTGAATTCTCAGAATTATGATTACGAACTCCTCTAAGTTCTGACTCTGAATTCTGAATCAGAATTCTCGATATGAACGCCTTTGAGTTCTGACTCTGAATTCTGAATCAGAATTCTGGTTACGAACATCACTGAGTTCTGACTCTGAATTCTGAATCTGAATTCTGGTTACGAACTTCATTGAGCTGTAACTACGAATTTTGAATACGAATTATGGATACGAACATCTCTATGTTCTTACTCCAAATTCTGAATACGAATTCTGGATACAAACTTCTCTGAGTTCTAACTCCGAATTCTGAATATGAATTCTGGTTATGAACTACACTGATTTCTGACTCCAAATTCTAAATATGAATTCTGGATATGAGCATCTCTGAGTTCTGACTCCGAGTTCTCTGAATTCAGACTCCGAACTCATCTGAGTTCTGAATCATAATTCTCATGAACTCCGACTCCGAACATTGTAAGTTATGGTTCCGAATTATTGTGAATCTAGATTCTGAATTTCTCTGAAATTCATACTCCGGAATTCAATATAATTCATGTTTCGAATTCCTAGAAAACAGCATCTGAATATCTTTATATTTTAGACTCTGAATCCATTTTTGTTAGACTCCGAACATTCATTTACTTACATCCCAAATATCATATTTTGGTTATTCTTACACTTGTTTAGTTATAAAACTATGTCGTGCTTTTAGTTACTCACTAAATGTTGTTTGAGTAACATGTGTATAGGTCCCTCTAAAATTCAAGGAAAAATATGACCATTGGAGGAGGGAGATGATCGTTGAAGACTTGCATATATATAGGAGCTCATTTGAAACAGCTCATGATGATTCTATGACTCTAGAGACCACATGCTGTTGAAGTGATTTCTAGAGAGACACTTTTATTGATTTGTGCGTACTAAACTACTTGTTCAGTTTTGCTTCATGAAACTATGATTATTTCTATGTACAATCGAGGGATTCTAGGGATAGGGAGGCAGAGGTGCCGACTACCTTGAAGTTGATGGATTTCTTCTTGAAGAAGACAGAGGTGGTTAATACATGATAGTTGAGGGCATTGGGGTATAGGAAGACAGACTCCAATCTTCGTATCGAGGGATTACCCTGGTGTGGGTAAGATAGTCTTTCTTGAAAGTATAAATCAGGGGACCTTTATCCATGGTTGTTGGATACCCTTCTCTTTAGTTTAAAATACTTACTACATGTTACATGCTTTGTTAAAAGTTTTATGATGCATTTGTATTGTTGAGGAAAGTATAACTATCTTATAATTCCTTACACTTGTACTCTGATCTTATAATATTCTATACTCTTTAATGTAGAATCTTAGTTGTTGTAAACTTTTTTTATGTTTTATTTCCTGAATCACTTTTCTAGAATCAAGAAAGTTATTAGAACTCAATGGTTTTGTGAGTTATCTTGTTTAACCTTATTAAACTTAACCATCTTTAAAAGTTCCAAAGGAATTTTTAAAATTACATTTCACCGCCTCTTGTATTTGAGCATCTCATGTCTACATATTTGATACTAAATTCTGTATTATAGAGTATATCATACTAACATAGAATCTCACAATTGGTTTCAGAGGAGGTCTCTGAAATACTTATATTCACATATAATTTTTCCTTGCCCAAGTTTTCATTGTTCTGTTTTTTCCTTACTAGGGTAGACTACATGTACTATGAACCAATTTCACAATTGGTATCAGAGCGATTGGTACAATTTGAGTTAACCTCACGATTAGATTTAGAATAGAATTCTCGGAATTGAACATCCAAATTCACACCTTTTCAGAATCTGTATTTTGGAATCCTAAAGTTTAGATTCATTTTTTCTTAGAGATACTCTTGTTCTATTTTTTTCTTGCTTAGGATTATTTTCCTTGTTTACAAACCTTTACTATTAACAAGTTTTTATGGAATGACTTTTCTTAAAGATGGAATGAATCTATGTTGGTTCCATAGACAATCTCAATCCAACCAGACCACCTATCTTTTACAGAAATGATTATGAATATTGGAGAGATCGCATGAAGACTTTGATTATCAATAATGGTGTTGATATTTTATGTTATGCTTACTATAGGATATAAAATTCTTGACAAATAAGTTAGTACCTTTACCAATCAAGAAAAGAATGAATATCAACTGAATTATAAGGTACACAATACATTGCATTACTCCATGACTAAAAACATATATAGCCAAATTTCATCTTGTGAAGAAGCAAATTATATATAGAAGAAACTTGCAGTTACTCACTTTAGAACATCCCAAGTAATTGAAACTAGAAGAGCCATGATTAGAGCTGAATATTAGGGTTTCTACTTTCCTTATGCTGAACCCATATTTAAGGTGAAACAAATATTCATGACTATTATGTATAGTTTACAATCCATGGGTGAGAAAGGACTAGATGATGAAGCTCTTATTGATAATATCATAGACATCATTCCGAATGAATGGGAATCTATGAGAACTGCTATTGATGAGAACAAAAAGGTCACACAGATTTCTTTAGATGAACTATTTGGAACTCTTCTTCAAAATGAGACTAGAATGAAGAGAGATGCTGATAACATAAAGAAGAAGAATGGAAATGGTAGTGTTGCTTTTACTACAACTTCCAATCATATGAAAGCCAAGACTCCTGAGAGAGTTACTAGATCCAACTATAAGAAAAGTTTTATCCAATCTGAATCTAGTGGAAGTGAATCCTCAGAAAATGAATTATAAAATCTTTCTCGAAGGATGAACAAGATAGCTGGACAGATGAACTTTTAATCTAGATATAAGAAAAAGGGAAGGAAAGATAAGAAATATTCAGAAGTCAAATGTTATGAATGCAAGAGAGCTGGACACATAAGACCTGATTGTCCTTTGCTCAAGAGAAAAGAAAGAAAGTAAAGGCATTCAGAGAAAAACAGAAATAAGTATTACAAGGCTAAAGCTAAGAAAGTCTTGAAAGATAATGACACCTGGAGTCCTAGTGGTGGTGACTCTTCATATGAATATTCGGATTAGGAATCTTCTAGACAAAAGAATCATGGTATAATAGCCAGATTACATATTGACAATAATTGTTTAATGGCTAAGGAACACAATGCTGAATCTTTGACCAATGTTTCATTGAATTCTAATGATAGTAAATATTATAACACTTCGAATGATGAGTCTTCTAATGATGAAGATAATACTTTACCTTCCTACAAAGAAGTTTCTAGGTTCTCCAAACTTCATGAGATTGAGAATTCAAGACTCATGAAAAAACATGATAAGAAAAATTCTAGGAATACCTTTCTTACTAAGGAAATATCAGATATTTCTAAAGATCTTGATTAGAAAAATGCTGATTTTGAAAGTATTTCAAAAAATCTCGAGGAAGTATGTTATAAGAATAATAAACATTCTAAAGATCTAGAAAATGTAATTTCTAAGAAAAATTATTTCGAGCCTAGATCCAGTTCAAATTCCAATGTTTTTGAAGACAAGAACTTAGTTATCAAACCCAAATACGAAATATTTTCCTCGAGGAAGTGTTTTTCAAACTTTACCTTAGGTAAAGAAAATATTGATAAAATGTATTCTCAAATCTGACCTCTAAGGAATATTTCTGGTTTTGGTTGTACTTGTTCTAAACCAATTTTTAGAAACAATTACTATGTTCCTCAAAGTTCTCCATTCGGCACTAAGTGTCAGTGTGGTGGACACTAGGCAATGAATTATTCTCTAAATGAAACCCAATATTTATGTTTTCATAATGCTTATTTTTGTAAGATGATGTGGGTGCCTAAAAATTTTCTTTCTAAAATTCCCGGATTAAAGAAATTTTGGATTCCAAATGTATAATTTTTTTTTATTTTTAGGAAAATAGGGAATGTACCAACAGCAATATGTAGTACATGGATAGTGGATGTTCCCGACATATGATTGGTAATAAAATCTATTTTTAAAATATTATCAAGACGAAAGGAGGAAAAGTTACTTTCGTAGATAGTGCTCAAATAGAAATTATTGTTATAGGTAACATTGTACTTCTTGTAAAAACATTGATTTCAAATGTTTTATTTGTTGAGGGTCTTAAGATCAACCTCATTAGCATATGCGAATTATGTGATGAATGTTACCTTTTGAATTTCAGGAATGAAAAGTTCTCAGAACACAATTCCAAGGAAGAGTTTATTCTTTTATCCCATAGGCAAGAGAATGTATACACACTAAACTTAGAAGACCTTAAGAGACAAGGTCTACCTAGCCTCAATGTAATGGAAGATCATTCTTGGTTATGTAATAGATGGTTAGATCACTTTAACCTTAGGAACATATGCAAAATTTCTAAGAAAAAATTAGTTACGGATCTACCAGAGCTTAGATTTGATTATTAAAAAGTTTGAGACCCTTGTCAATATGGAAAGCAACATAAATCAACTTTTAAATCAGTCAGTGAAGTTTCAACTATTGATGCATTACATGGAGTGGATATGGTGCTTTTTGGTCCAACACAAACTGGAAGCACTAGATACAAGTACTATGTATTTGTTTTGGATGATGATTACACTAGATTTACATGGGTCAATTTTCTAGAAAATAAGTTTTATTCCTTCTCTAATTTCACAAGTTTTAGAGCCCAACTGAAAAATGAGAAAAATCATCCATTGAAAACTATTCATAGTGATCATGGAGGAGAATTTCAAAATTCTTATTTTGAAACTTTTTGTAGTAGAAAAATTATTACTCAAAGCTTCTCAGCACCCAGAACACCTCAAAAAAATAGTGTTGTTGAATGAATAAATAGTATTTTTCAAGATATAACTAGAACCATGATGAGTGAGTATTCTGTAGCCATTAATTTTTGGGATGAAGCTATAAGTACTATTTTTTATACTATAAATCTTTTTTTGATTAGACCTTTTCTTAATAAAACTCTTTATGAGTTATGGAATGGTAGAAAACCTAGACTTTCCAACTTTATGGTTTTTGGTTGCAAGGTATTCATTCTGAATACTAAAGATAATCTACATAAATTTGCACCAAATTATGATGAAGGAATTTTCTTAGGATACTCCACAACTTCTATGGCATATAGAGTTTACAATAAAAACACTTGTACTGTTGAAGATACAATACATGTCAAATTTGATGAAACAGATCCTTTTGTTTTTAAACAACCCCAACCTAAATCCTCATATGTGTTTTCAAAAACTGATTATCAACCATTGATAGATGATACTTCTGATAATGAAAATGTTCAAGAAGATACTACTGAAACATTTACCCCATAAGATTTCTTACCCTATGTTGATGAACAGGTTTTACAAAACCTAAATCAATTGTTTCTAAAAAATCATCCATGTGATAACATCCTTGGTGATTTCAATCAACCTGTAAGGACTAGAAGTTCCTTAATAAATGAAGTAGAACATCTAGAATTACTTACCAATTGGAACCAAAAATAACTAATGAATTATTAGGTGATGATGATTAGATTAAAGCCATGCAAAATGAACTAAATGAATTCGAAAGGAATAAAGTCTAGAAATTGGTCGAAAGACCTAAGGAAACATCTGTTATTAGAGTAAAATGGGTCTTCAGAAATTAGTATGTTGAAAATGGAATCATTGTTATAAAAAAATCTAAATTAGTTTCTAAAGGATATAATCAACAAGAAGGAATAGACTATGAAGAAACCTATGCTCCAGTATCTAGACTTTAATCTATTCGTATTTTACATTCATTTGCAGCATTTTTCAATTTAAAACATTTTAAAATGGATGTGAAATGTGATTTCCTTAATAGGAATGTTCAAGAGGAAGTTTTTTTTGAACAACCTCCTGGCTTTGAAGATACAAAACATCTTGATTATGTTTTTAGAATTACCAAAGCACTGTATGGACTTAAACAAGCCCCTCGTGCTTGGTATGATAGAATTACATGATTTTTACTTCAAAATAATTAAGTTAAGGGATATGCGGATCCAACCATTTTTATAAAAAAGAAATGGAAAATGTTTTGATTGTTCAAATTTATGTTGATGACGTTATATTTGGTTCAACTCAGCAAACTATAATGAACTCCTTTATGGATATAATGAAATCTGAGTTTGAAATGATTATGTTGGGTGAGTTAACATTTTTTCATGGTTTTCAAATCTCTCAAAAACCAAAAGGAATAAATATATCCCAACATAAGTATATTAAATATCTTATTAAAAAGTATGGATATGACAACACTAAAAGTATTAGTACTCCCATTGGTACCTCAAACACACTTGATTTTGATGATGCTGGGAAACCAGTAGATCAAACATATTTTAGAGGTATGATTGGAAGTCTACTTTACTTGAAAGCTAGTCATCCAGACTTAATATTTTCAGTATTCTTATGTGCAAGATATCAATTTAATCCGATGGAATCTCACTTAAAGGTAGTGAAAATAATTTTTCGCTACTTAAATGGAACCATTGATTCGGACTATTTTATACTTCTGTAAATGATTTTGTTTCAAAAAGCTTTTCAGATACTGATTTTGGTGGATGTAGAATGGATAGAAAGAGTACATCCGGAAATTTTCATTTCTTAGTAGATTCATTAGTTTCATGGGTTTTCAAGAAGCAACACTCAGTAGCACATGCCACTACTGAAGCTGAATATGTAGCAGTTGGAAGCTGTTATGACCAAGTGTTGTGGATGGAACACAAACTCATAGACTATGGTATGAGTTTTACCAAAACAAAAATTTTGTGTGATAATACAAGTTCCATTGCCCTTAGTATAAAACCTTAACCACACTATTGTGTAAATCACATAGATATTAGGCATCAATTTCTTAGGGACCACTCACAAAAAGGAGATATCATTCTTCAATTTATCAGAATGCAAGATCAACATGCTAATATTTTCACAAAATATTTTCCCTCCGATAGACATGAATACAATAAATAGAAGTTAGGAATGATAACTGTAAGGTAAATCTCCTCATTAACTTCCTGTTGAAACCACTACCCTTACAGTAATAAACCACTTTTTCATAGGGGGAGTACATTTGTAATGAAGTCTTTCATATTTTTCGTAATGAATTCTTTCATATTACTCATAATGAATTTTTCATACTAGAGATTTTTGTAATGAAGATTTCCATAATGAGAATTTTCGTAATGAATATTTGACTAATCAATTATTTTTCGTCCTCAAGTTTTTTTTTCCGGAATATAAAGTCAATGAAGAAGAATTTTTCCTCAATACGAATAATTCGTTTGACAATCCAAAAGGTATGATTCTTTATTAAGTTTTTGTAATTTACATTTACTTTCTGGTAGTTTCATTTGTTTTTAAAATTTCTCAGATTCCAATTTCCTTATATCCGATTGTTTTTTAAAAAACCTCAAAAGATCAGATCATACAAAATTTTTCTAGTGGCTATTATTTCAACCATTAGATCTGATCTGAATTTTTCTCAACCATTTGATTGGATTTGGATGATTAAAGGTTACTTCCATCGCCTATATAAATGACCCTCAATGGTTGTCCCACATCGGTTTTCAAGATCTCTTGTGTCTAAGCTCTGCCAAACTTCAAAAGCGTGTTCTGTTTTTTTTCAGATTCTTCAAGTCCGAATTTCTACTGAAATTCCTTCTCCAGAAATGTCTTCTGTCAAGATGATTTCAGAGTGAAAAATATTATGGGATTTGTTAGTGCATCTGAACATCTTTAATAACTAGGAATCTATTATCTAAAATAATATCAAACTTAATATATGGGAGAGTTTAGCCATTTCAAAGATAAGAGCTTAGGATATAGTATATTTGGATTTGCTAATAGAGTTTTATGAGTCAGCTTGTTTCTTTAAGGAAGATTGTAGGAAAAAGTATTCCTTTAAAAGTTAAGGAAAGACTTATTCACTCTCTTACAACAAGGCTGCTAGCTTGGTGGGGATGTCCTAGGAAGGGGAAGCCGAGTTCTATTCAAAGAAACTGCCAGATGTTCAAGGTAGTTTTGTAACGGTGAAAGATATGGAATGCCTTGGGTTTACTAATGTCAAGATCACAAGGATTGCTCATCCCTCTACCAAAAATCAGATCCTAGAGCTATGAGTTCAGGGTCTTATTGTACCAAGGAAGGGTTATATGAACACTCTTAAGAAAAGTGACATATACATCTTATAATTATTCGGTAAACCTAAAGAAGGTGAACCTAATGAAGCACATTCTCATTACGATAAAAAACATCAATAATGGGAATATGAGAGCTCAGATTATTATGTATCCTTCTTTTCTCTCAAAGCTAATTGTTTAGTTTCTTGAAGATTTCAAGATCCCCTGTAGTTCCATGTTGATGAATTGTAATGTAATGATAATCAGTGTTGAAACCCTCAAGAGGATGAATGTAGGTTTTTTTAAAGAGTCAGGTGAGTTTTTTGATATACCTAAGGATGAGGTAGAAGCAGTTTCAAAAAATGTTGAATAAGCATATCCATTAAAGAAAGATGGAAAGAGGAGAAAATTAAAGGAAGTGGAAGTAACAGAAAAAACCCATAAGGCCAAATAAGCTCAATCTGTACCTCCAAATCCAAAAAAGAAGAATTATTATCCGAATGAAGTGGTTTAAAAATGGAGAGAGGATAAGAAAAATAGTAATTAAGGGGAGCCACAGTTTGGCTTGGACCTTGCAGAGGCCAAAGAACTAAAAGAAAAGGCTACTAAAGAACTTGAGAAGCAATCCAAATAGAAGAAGCAAAAAAATAATATGTAAGAGGCTGAAATTTGTCAATCCCTTATAAGGGATATTGAAATTTTCTCCGACAATATCTCTGTTCCAAAGTCTTTCCATGTAGAACCATTATGTGAGACTTTGGGTAAGAGTTTTATGACTCTGGAAAAACCAAAAGAGAAGCTTTTGGAAGAGAAGAAAGCTGTAGAATAAGTACAGAAAGATGCGAATCCTTTTGGCTCGGATGATGTGATTAAGAAAGTTAAATATTATCATGAAAAGGAAAGTGCTTCCGAAAAATTATCAATCTGGACTTCTCAAACCGGATCTTCAAAACATGCTACTCCTGGAATAGTTGAGAAGGAAGAAGAGGAAGTAAAAAATTTATCTGAGGAAGAGAGTCATAATCCTGATTTCATTCTTCCTGAAGACATTGAGGTAGCAGCTGAAAAATATAAAATTGATGAAGATAATATTTTATAGTTATCTGGAAGTGAGTATGAGTCTTCAGATGAAGAGGCTATTCTGAAGATCAATGAAGGAAAACAAGTGGTTGTCGATACTCCAACTAAAGATATTCTAATGAAGAAGGATGCTCGAGGATCCTTTAAGAGGAAGCTGGTAGAGCTAGAGGAAGAAAAATCTCCAAGAAAAATGTCAGATTCAGAGCCATCAGCTTTAGGACATGATTTTTTTGTTCAATCCTTGAAAAATCTTGTGGACACCATTCCGATTATTCCAACAATTGATTCCATATTCCGTATGCTTCATCACAACATCAATCAGAAATCATAATCGGTATCTATGGTGATGTATAGATGTGTTATGATTTAGGCCAAACACAAGAATTTCTTTATCAGCTATGAAGCCCGCAGAATATTTTTCAGGAAAATGACCAGCTATTCAAAGAAAATAATTGAGGATTTCCGAGAGCTTGATCAATTTCAAGAAGATGTCAAGGATTCATTTGATACCGAAGACACCAAAATCAAGGATCTTATAAACAAATTTCAGGAAAATATAAATCATGAAAAAAATTATCGGATTTAGGATGTCAAATATTTGAATGGGAAGTTGAGTTATGTTGTCCAAAGTTGGAAAATAGAGAGGGATCTTTGGATCGAGATGGAAGAAAAGCCGGTGAAGCAAGATAATTTGCTGAAGGCTTAGGCAGAGGCCCTGAAGGCTTAAGAGGATAGGATCACAGCCTTATAAAAGCAAGCAGAGGAGGATCACAAAGAGCTGAAAAACATGAAGACAATAGTGAAGAAGTTGATTCCTAAGAAAAAAGAAGCAAAATATACACAAATACGATCTTTTGTTATATCTTTTTTTCCTTGTAGAAATTCTTCCAATTATAATGAATTTGTTGTTTCTCATTTTTTGTTTGGTTGTTTGTGCTAATATTTCAGGTACCGTATTTTTTTCCATTCCCTAAAACTATTTTTGAAAATCACAAAAGGGGATAAGGAAAAATAATTCTCAAGGGGAGAAGGAAAAAGATTAATAAGTATATAAGAAATATCCCTATGTAAGGAGGATTTTATCTAAAGGGGAGTTTTTCATTACAATGATTTCCATACTCAAGATAAATCTCATTTCGGAAATCTAGAATATGATCCTTAGTGTTCCAAAGCCTAAGGTGGAGTTAGTCGTATTTATCTTGGCCAATGTGAAAAGGGAGATAAGTTTTATTTTCTAAATTTAATATTTTTTTTTTCTATTTCCTTATATTATTTTTTGCAAGGATGTTTGTTCTTTCCAAAAAGAGGGATATTTTTGAGTTAATAAGGTTTTTGTTATGACTTTTCCATTCCTTCATACTTTTGGGATATTGTTAATTCAATATAGTATCATTATGAATTTACCATTCTTTCTTGTTTTAAAAGTCACAAACACCTTATTTCATGAAAAACATCTTTTTACCCCTTGTTTTACTTCCTTAAGGAAAATTTCCTACCCCAAGGAAATTTACCCTTACCTAGATTTCATTGTTCATACCAATGTTTTTCCTAAGTGTAAAATTTGGTTTGTAACTAAAATCCTCGGAATCTTATAATTACCTAAATATAAAGCATTCTGTTTTAGGATCCAAATTCTCAGAATTATGATTAATACTCCTCTGAGTTCTGACTATGAATTCTGAATCAGAATTCTTGATATGAACTCCTTTGAGTTATGAATCCAAATTCCGAATCCGAGTTCTGCTTACGAACATCACATAGTTATGATTCCGAATTCTGAATCCGAATTCTGGTTACAAACTTCTCTGAGTTCTAACTCTGAATTCTAAATATGAATTCTAGATATGAACTTCTCTGAGTTCTAACTCCAAATTCTGGATACGAACTTCTCTAAGTTCTAAATCCAAATTCTTAATATGAATTCTATTTATGAACTATACTTAGTTCAGACTCTGAATTCAGAATACGGATTCTGGATACGAACTTATCTGAGTTCTGACTCCTAGTTCTCTGAATTCAGACTTTGAACTCCTATGAGTTCTCGCTCATAATTATCATGAACTCTGACTCTAAACTTTGTAAGTTTTGGTTCCTAATTCTTATGAATCTAGATTCCTAATTTCCTTGAAATTAATACTCCGGAATTCTATAGAATTCAGGTTCCAAATTCCTAGAAAACAGAATCTGAATATATTTGTATTTTATACTCCGAATTCATTTTTGTTTATACTCTGAACTTTCATTTACTTATATTCCGAATATCAGATGTTAGTTATGCTTACTTTTTTTAGTTGTAAGATGATGTCGTGCTTTCAGTTAATCACTAACCATTGTTCGAGTGACATGTGTATAGGTTCCACTGAAATTCAAGGAAAAATATGACCATTGGAGGAGGGAGTCGACCGTTGAAGCCTTGCCTATAAATAGGATCTCGTTCGAAAGAGCTCATGATGGTTCTCTGACTCTAGAGACCACATTCTGTTGAAGTGATTTCTAGAGAGAGACTTTTATTGATTTGTTCATATTGAACTACTTGTTCAGTTTTTATTTTTGCGACTCCGATTATTGCTGTGTATAATCGAGGGCTTCCGGGGATACGAAGACAGAGGTGCTGATTACTTGGAAGCTGAGGGCTTCCTTGCTGAGGAAGACAGAGGTGCCGACTACATGATAGTTGAGGGATTGTGGGGATTGCAGGATAGAATTCGATATTCGTATCGAGGATATACCATGGTGTGGGTAAGATAGATGTTCTTGAAAGTATAAATCAAGAGACCTTTATGCACAGTTATTGGATACCCTTCTGTTTGGGTTAAAAGACTTACTACTTTTTACATTTTTAGTTTCATGTTTTCTGCTGCCTTTGTATTGTTGAGGAAAGTATAACTATCTAATTCTTTCTTATACTTGTACTATGATCTTATATGATTATATACGCTTTATGGTAGAATCTTAGTTGTTGTAAACTTTTGTTAAGTTTCATTTCGGGAATCACTTTCCCTGAAGCAAGCAAGTTATTATAACTAAGAGGTTTTGTGAATTATCTTGTTTAACCTTGTTAAACATAACCATCTTTAAATGTTACAAAATAATTTTTAAAATTAAAATTCACCCCCACTTTTATTTGAGCATTTCATGTTTACATATTCGATACTACAATTGGTTTTATAAAGTATATCATACTCACACACCATCTCACATTGACAAGTCTCTATCCGATCTTCTTATCCTCAATTTTCCAAGTGGACAAATATATGAAGAGAAAAAAGCCTTCCATACTTATGTTGAATAAGAGGAAAGGGAAGTCGAAGAGATTTAAGCCCAAAGATTCTTCACGGACTTCCAGGAAAATGAAGATCAAAGGGGAGGTAAGGGAATAAGAGGATGTTTGTTTTGCAGGTGGAAATAAGTGCCACTGGATGAAGAACTGCACCCAGCCTAAGAAGCAAGCGGAAGCTTCAGGTTCATTTGTTATCTAATGCAATATATATGTTTCTACAATTTGGGTATTATATACAGCTTGTGGTACTCACATATGTATCTAAATATAGGAACCATGTATATTAAAGAATATTGATCGAGGGGAGGTAGATCTATGTGTAGCCAACATGGCCAGACATGCTGCTGTAGTTGTTGGTGACTACCACATCACATTTCCATCTAGGATGATCTTGGTGTTAAAGGGTTATTATTATGTGACTTCTATTACTAAAAACATTATTTCTCTATCCAGATTAGATACAGATGGATTTGTTTACAAGTTTGGTAATGGATGTTTCTCTTTTACAAAGATAGCATTTTTTATGGTAGGGAACATTTATACAATGGAATTTACATGTTGGATTACACAAACCAAGTAATGGAAATCGATAACAAAGATACTTCACATGACTCATACCACACCCAACTTTTGCATCACCGGCTAGGTCATGTAAATGAGAAATTCTTGATAATGTTTCATCAAGATGGATATTTATATTCTTTCAAACTGAAATGACTTGGCACATTTCATGAATGTTTACAAGGAAAAATGACCAAATCACCATTTATTGGGAAAGGATAAAGGGATAAATAACATCTTGAATTGGTTCATACCGATGTGGGTGGAGCATTTCCAGTTGAAGCAAGGGAGGGTACCGATACTTTATAACTTTTAATAAGGATTTTAGTTGATATGGTTATATCTACTTAATAAGGTATACGTTAGATTCTTTTGATAAGTTCAAAGAATACAAGAATGAAGTTGAGAACCATCTCGGTAAGAAGATTAAGAACCTCCACTCAGACCAAGGTGGAGAATTTCTTAATCAAGACTGCATTGATTACTTACGGGTGTTTGGGAGCCTATGCCAACTCAATCCTCCAAACATGCCCCAGTAGAATGGTGTGAGTGAAAAGAGGGACTACACCCTATTGGACATGGTGAGATTAGTGATGATTCATGAAAATCATCCATTGTC
Organism: Viscum album; assembly: GCA_963277665.1. NCBI lineage: Eukaryota > Viridiplantae > Streptophyta > Magnoliopsida > Santalales > Viscaceae > Viscum > Viscum album. The sequence continues at coordinate 1,108,058,548 of OY728126.1, forward strand.
TTTTTGAGGATATTCATTACAAATAGCGACACACATACTAAACCAAGTACCAACTGAATTGATAAATCGTATTCCAGAAGAGTTATGGACTTGATGAAAATCCATGTTATCGAAATTAGATGTGTGTGGTATTGAAGAGTTTGTTAAGGCCTCTTCAAGTAACAAACTCACACCCAAAGGCATATTGTGTACCTTAATAGGATACCCCAAGGAAATAAGGGGATACTACATTTACAACTCCTTAGACAAAAAGGTTACTGTGGTATGACATTCCATATTCCTATGGAAGGAGAACATCCCCAAAAGAGATAGTGGGAGCGAGATAGGATTCGATGACGTTGAGGCTCAAGGTGCACAAGAGTTGGTACATGAACATATTCCACAAAGCCCAGTGGAAGAAGAATATGTTCCAGAGACACAAGTACTAAGTAGAAGTACAAGAGAGGATAGAAAACCAGAACGGTGTAGTTTTCTAGTTACTAAAGATGGAGACTTTTTATTAGTTGATAATAATGATCCTCTAACCTACATAGAAGAAGTAGGTGGAATAGATGTTTCTAAGTGGAAAGAAGCCCTGAATTTAGAAATGGATTCCATGTATCAAAACCAAGTCTAGATTTTGGTAGATCCTCTAGTTGATGTAAAACCTATTGGATGAAAATGGGTATTAAAGAAGAAATTGGACATGGAAGGACAAGTCAGTACCTATAAGGCACGACTGGTTACAAAAGGTTTTAAACAACATCAATGAATTGACTACGATGAAACCTTATAACCTTTTGCAATGCTGAAATCCATAAGTATTCTACATGAAATTGTGGCTTGAAATGACAATGGGATTTAGAAAATGGATGTCAAAACAAAATTCCATAATGGGAACCTTCAGGAGGATTTCTACATGACACAAAATAAAGGTCTTGTGACTCTAAAGGATTCCAAAAAGTTATGAAAGTTGCAGAAGACCATTTATGGATTAAAGCAAGAATCTAGGGCATGGAAGATTCATTTTTTATGAAGCTATAAAAGAATTTTGTTTTATCAAAAATGAATGTGAGCCATGTGTCTACAAATAAATTAGTGGGAGTGTATTCATTTTCTTAATAGTATATATTGATGACATATTACTCATTGAAACGAGATACTAGTCTTGCAGTTTGTTAAGGAATGGTTGAATCAATGATTCTCTATGAAATACTTGGGTGAGGTAGCATATATTCATGGGATCAAGATACATCATGATAGATCCAAGAGATTTCTGGACCTACGACAAAGTACATACATTGATAAGATAAAGAAGAGATTCATAATGAAACAATCCAAGAGGGGATTTTTTCCAGCATCAATTTACATTCATCTTTTCATGAAAATGGGTCAACAGACACATGAGGAAAAAAAATATAATGGAAAGGACTCCATATGCATCCGTGAGTGGGCCAGTCATGTATTCCATGCTATGTACTGTGCTGGATGTTGCCTACACATTCAGTGTGGTAGGCAGATATCAAGAATACCTAGGTGACTGCCATTGGATGGCAGTCAAGACTATCCTAAAGTATCTGAGGCATACTAAGGATATGCTCCTAGTTTATGGAGGATATAAGGAACTAGTCCTCGGAGGATATGAAGATTATAGTTTCCAAACTAATCAAGATGACATGAATTCTCAAACGGGATACATCTTCACTTTGAATGGAGGTGCAGTGGGTAGGAAGAGCTCAAAGAAGAGTGTGGTCACAGATTCTATAGTAGAGTCTGATTATATCGCTGCTTCTGATGCAGAAAAGGAAGATGTTTGGATACGAAACTTCATCTAGGAGCTAGATGTGATACCTAGCAGTAAAGATCTCATCACACTGTACTGTGATAATACTGCAGCAGTGTCTCTATCAAAAGAGCCAAGGTCACATTAGTGGACAAAGCACAGACATCGGAAGTATCATCTCTTGAGGTATTTCGGTCAGAGAGGTGATGTTGCAGTGAGCAATATTTCCACATAAGACAGCATGGAAGACCCCTTTAATAAAGCCTTGACTCAGTTAAAACATGATCATCATGTGAGTTCTGGCAGACTTAAAGTCGTAGGCAGTTGGCTCTAGTCCAAGTGGGAGTTTGTAATATTTGGAGTCCTATAACTAACTAGTTTTACATTGATTACATGTATATTTAATTTATTATTACATATTATTCATTTTTCTTCATGATTATGTCATAATATTATCGGAGAGTAATTTTTTATTGATAATGTCCTAGAAGTTCCCTGCTATGATGAGAACCTTGAAATGCTATAATAATATTCTTAAATATAGTTCTGAGGTTGGATGAAATGCTATGATGGGAAACATAGCATGCAGACAGTTAGGTGAGAGTACTCGTAAGCAGATGAGATTTCCTCTCATGAAGTCTGGACATAGTAATCTCCAAGATAGGAGATTATGAAAATTGACCCACTAGTATAAATTCTACAACTTTTGGTGTCATTGGATATTTATATCTAAGAATGTATGTAATGATACTTAGATGTTAAGATTACCATTAATACATGTCTTGAATTATGCACTATGATTTACTAATGATAACTGTCACATAGAAAGTTGAAGGGAAGTAGGGTATGTTGGGTGCGTCATGAGTTTCATGTTATTAATGGATAAGTTAAGGAAGGATTTTTCCCTTCCATTAATGGAAGTTGATATCTCGGACCTTTGATTGAAATAGAACCATCATGTGAAATTCCATGGCCATGGTGTAACAGTGAGTTTATTTCAGGTAGTCAAAGAACGATGTATCAGGCATAAAAGTTGATGATACAATCATGAAACCTTCTTGATGAGAATATGAAACAAAGGGATTATATTACACAGTGATCATTCATATGTGGATGTCGTTGTTGCGACATTATGTTCTTTTTCTTGGGTGCCTTGACCTGTGGCTAGACTGTACTCTTGGACATTAGGTATGCCCTCGTAATTCCAACGATAAAGAATCCTAGAGGGTCACCCTTTAAGGGGGTTTTGTGGTCTTAGTTAAATTCTATATGAATTTAATTAATGAAATAAATATTATTCTCAAGACCATGGAATAATTTTATTCCAGTTATGATGATCACATAAATTAAATAAAATATATTTATTTTTTTAACGAACATTTAATAATTTTTTTTACTATTTTGTAAATAAAATATTTATTTAAGAGAATGAATTATTTATTTATTTATTCGGGTGTTCAATAAATGGAAGTGGATTTCGAGTGGACCAAGGTTGTTCTGATAGTAAAATAATTATTTTCAAGATGGTAAATAATTATTTTACAAGTTGGCACAAATTAAAATAACACTACTATTATTTTGGGATGCGGAATTTTATTTCTGATTCTATTTTCCACAATTTGGAACACTCTAAATAATGACACGGTATTATAATTAAAGGCATGGTATTTCTCTATATTAATGTATATATTTAACAATTTCTATGCAATTAAATATTGTAACTGAAATTCAATGTATATAAATAGGAAAGTACCCCTATTGTGCCATACACCACACCACACGCCGAGTGAATTGAGAATTGTGGATCCAAAAAATTTCTCTCTCGAATCCTCTTCCCTCCCCTCTCTATAATGAGAGAATTTCTTCAAGGTTGAAGAACAAGCAACCAAGAATGACCAACACAAGACACTCACTTCACTACAGTAGCACCCAGAGAATGTGTAGTGACGATTAGAGGCCATCAGATCACATGTGGATCACCACAAGAGGGATTATAGTTTGGATACATAAAATCGCAATGAGATAATCTAGAAGGGTCAATCTAGATGATCAACATCATCAAAAAATAAAACTAGCAAAGACACATGTAATATTTTTCTTTATGAAATTAATTAAATTTACTATAAACATGATGTGCAATATCCCCTCTAAAGGTTTCGGGCCTACCTTTTTTCATTATCTAAATCTTTGATTATATTCTGTGGATACTGGTATTCATCGTCATTTTTATCCTAGAATAATCATTGATTATGGTAGAAATCCAAATTGGGTGTCGCTCCCAACCACGGTTCCGCTACGCCCAGAACATACAAAAAAGGAACATGACATACATTAAATCAACTAGAAAAATTCAATTTTTTTTATACTTTTTGAAAATATACATAAGTCATTTTTATGTGTAGGAATCAAAATCACCTCAATCTGATACATGATGTGGCCTGTATGACTTAAAGTTTTTGTTATCAGTTTAAAATCAACATTAGAGATATAAAATTCTCACTCACTGAAAGCTATGAAAACTTTCTTGGGTTATCTTGATTATTAATAAATAAAATTGATAAGAATTTCTGATTTTTATGAATCAAACTAACACCAAACTGACATACAATGTGAATGGTATGACTAAAATTGTGTGTTTCAGTTTAAAATGACATTTTAGTAAACACATAAAATTTTCATACACCAATCAGGAAAACAAATTTGGATTGTTTTGATACATTATGAAAATGATACATCAATCATTCAGGATGTTTTATAATAAGTTGATCCTCAATCGAAAAAATTGTGTAATTGGTATGGATATAAATGTTTTATTTTATTTAAAATTGATATGAATTTTAGTAAAAAAGAAAACTGACATACTCAAAACTAAAAAAACACATTCTGGTTGTTTTCACACTTTTTGAAAACAACCCATATGTAATTTCATATTTTTATTATATAATATTTCCTTAATTTGATACATGATGTGCATGGTATGACATAATGCATCTTGTATAATTTTAAAATTGACATTTATTTCAAAAAGTGTCACTCACTGAAAACTGAGAAAAACTAATCATATTTTCTTACAAATTTATGAAAACAAATAAATATGTCATTTGTAACATTTAAGAATATTTTTCATATAAAACCAACACTCGATGTGATCAGTATGACAAAATGTGCATGTTTCTAGATTAAAATGACATTTTAGTTAAAAAACTAGTGAGATACTCAAAATAAATAAAACATATCCAGATTATTATGATCCACTAGTAAATAAATACATATATCCATTTTATTTTTAAGAATCATCTGCACCTCAACCATATGCATGGTGTGATCGTTATGACTCAAAGTCTATGTTTTTATTTAAAAATTTCATTATTGTTTTTGTAAAAAAGATAACTCACTTACTCAAAACATAGAAAACACATTCTCATTATTCGGATAGTTTATAAAGACAGTACATAAGTCATTTTTGATGTGTATGAATCATCCAAACCTCAATAAAATACACTATGATCCTAGTATGTATCGTAGTGCATGTTACTATTTTAAAATCGTCATTTTTGTCTAGAATGTTTCACTCACTAAAAACCAAGAAAACTCTCTGGGGCTGTCTTGATAATTTATGAAAATAAATCATTTGTCATTTTTACTTATAGGAATCATGATAAAATAAATTATTCACCCAATTTAGATATTATGATTCAAATTGTGTGTTTCAAGTTTGAATTGAAATTTTATTAAATAACCCAAGTGGTATACTCAAAACCAGAAAAACACATTTTCATTATTTTGATACTTTATTTAAATTTTCAATAATTCCTTTAGGACTTATATGAATCATAAAGACCTCTATCCAGTTCATGGTATGAACGGTTTGACACCATATGTGTCATTTTATTTAAAATACACCTTAATTTTAGTAAAAAAGACAGTTGACGTATAAAAAAACTCATTCAGAATGATTTGATTCTTTAGAAAAACTATTTATAAGTCATTTTTGATTTTTAGGAATTATCTGTGCCTCAATTTGATACACGATGGGTCTGGTATGACTCAATGTGACTATTATCAATTTAAAATTGAAATTTTAGTTCAAAAAGAGTCATTCATTGAAAAATAAGAAAACATTCTCAGATTTTACAAATAATTTAGAAAAAAATTCATATGTTATTTATGCGGTGTGGGAATGTTTCTCACATCATACTGAAATATGATTTGAACTGTATGACTTAAAGTGTTTGTTTCGAGTTTAAAATGAAATTTTAGTAAAAAAACATTAGTGAAATATTAAAAACCAAGGAAACACATTCATATTTCTTTGATACATGAGAAAAAAATATCCCTAATCCATTTGGGATGTTTAGGAATGAGCTTTACATTAATCTAATGTATGGTTTGAGCTATTTGATTCCAAGTGTGTGTTTTCAATATAAAATTTCAATTTTAGTTTAAAAAGTGCATCCCATTGATAAAACTAAGAAGAAAATATCATATTTTTTCCTCATCTTTTATCTTCTACTACATAATTAATTTCATTATAATTTTTATCTTATACTTAAATAGATCATTTTCATACAGATAATCCATGAAAATGAAGAAGATATGGGGGAATCTCCAAAAATAAACCATAACTCAATATGATAAAAAATTTTCCTCATTGGACTGAATATTAAGTTTAAAAGTTTAATTTAAAATTAAAACATTATATTTAATTTATTTTTTACATTATTACTAATATAATAATTTTTTGATAAACAAATTACTTATTTTTCTCAAGATGGGGTGGTTTGTTTAGCAATAGAATTATTGGGGTTCAAGGGACAAAGACAAAAGAACATTTATTTTTTAATGTATGCAATAATTTATACTTACTCATGTAATTGTATAAATCAATGATTGAAATTTCAATAATATAATGTTTTCCTATTGTATTTGTGTTAAAAATTTTATTTCATTTATAATATGTCTTGTTCATGTATGATTTTTTGTTTCTATATGTATTGTACAAGTTCTATTTGTGGTGCTAAAGTGTGATATAAATTTAGCTTCACACTACATTATTCGAATTTATAATCATTTATAGAATCACAGATAATGTGAACCTTGATCATCACTTCTAAAAGAACTGATGAAGTGGCCCTTTTTCAACACTTATAATAAACCCTATAAATAGAACCTTTATCAGTGCTTAATAAAATCACGGATAAATGGGGTCCTTTATCATCACCTCTATCAATGATGATATAAGCCTAGGAATTTTAATCACTCTGATATTCAATTATTTTTTGTGCATAAAAAACCATTTTTTTGTGGAATTAAAGGACCGTTTTTAATATTGATTTTTCATTCTATGCGAGAAGATATGGAAGATGGTTTTGGGGTGGGGGTGTTAGACCAATCTAGTTGATCATATATTATATAATAATGGGGACATATGATGGTATTATTTTAATTTTTTTATTAGGAAATTTATTTATAGAGATATAATGTTTTGAAATATTCACCATTGAAAAATAGAGGAATTCTCATTATAACATGTTACCAAAGAACCCAAGAATTGATAGTGAAATATTTTAATGCATTTTATATTTCAATTTTGGAACATCAATATGAATTTTATTGGGACAATTAATATTTTGGGACATTATTAGTGGTGGTCTACTATGTTATATTGACACCCTTCTTGGGAATCAATTACATAATGGTAACTGACTAGATACACCTATTTTAGTTACAAGTTTGTAAGAGTCATGTTATTGGATGACTGAGTTTGATGGACTAGATGGTATCATGAGATGGGATTAGGTCTTTACTCAAAACTAGGTTGTGGGTTCCAATGATGTTTACTTTTGGTGTGAGTTATATATTATCTTCATGGGGGGGGACTTCTTGGGTTCTTCAAAACTCTCATGACATTAATGATGGTTCATCAGTAAAAACATGTTTTATTTTATTTATTTCTAGTTGGATTGACTATATTGTTTCATTATTATTTTATTTATTTTTATATAATGTTTTATATTCCTCCCACTATTTTTTTGTTCTAGGATATGAGAGTTTTGTCTTTCGAAATTATCATCATAAACCCTCAATTAAACACATCATCATATATAATATGGGATTGCACATTTATGGTCTTGTGGAGCATTAATATTGTCATTATAAAGTAACTTTAGATGGTATATTTCTAAGTGAAATCAATAATTTTCTATTTTTATACTATTTTTGAAATTGAATATAGAATATTGGATTGTTCAAAACATGAGATAGGCACTATGTCATGTACCTAGCCATCACCTATATGAGTCGGATTCTATGTTTGTATATATTTAGGATAATTGTTTTCTTATATCAATAATATAGTTGGGTTTAATTTTGTTGAAAATGGTGTTGTGTGTTGTTAATTTTGTATTTTTTAATTTTATGAATGTATTGAGGGAAAGATATATGCCTCCATGACATATATTAGGAATGTGTGATCACATGAGTTGTGAAGTCTTGGGTGTGATAATGACATTTGATAGTGAAATAGAAAAAAATAAGTTACAGTTATTTTAAGTTACAATAATAACATATTAAGTGATTTAAAAAAAAAATTGGTGTCATCATACATAACTAAAGGGAGGGGTATGTTATTATTGATATATATCATCATAGGGTGATTCCATTTGTATGAATGTGGATGTATTTATGATCTTGAAGGGTGTTTTCTGGTACATAGATTCTTAGTGAGGATTATTACCCTAGTGTGTGTTGTTTACTTGATTATTGGTTACCTAATTTAAATATTTGAGAACCATAGAGTGGGTGTACTGACACATGAATACAATGTGTAATATGATATGGGAGAATGGGTGTTACTCAAGGATCTATAACATAGTATGATATAACCCATGGGCTTGGTGAGATACCCTAGTGGAATAAAGATGTGACTCTGTATTTTTGAGTTATGTTCATTAATTGATTAGTAGGGAACAATCATGTATTTGTTAGAGATGAATTTTGATATATGAGGGTATTTGAAGAGAAGGGTTAACATAGGCCTATGAGTTCCTTTAATGATAGGATGTTTGGGTAGATTCATTACCTTTGAGATTTACGAAAATGAGTTTCTATCAATATTATGATATAAGAATTGGTATTCTTTAGGTATTGTAAATGTGGAATCATGGGAAGTGATCGTGTCGGAATGACGCTGAAAATCATGAGAGGCATGCCTTGCTAGTTAATTAATAATTTTACCCTTGAATTTACATTATGAATTCATGTAGTATGTGTGGTCATATGGTGTGTTAGGCATGTGAGCCTCATATTAATGTGATAAAAAACGATATAGATAGTCAAACACCATAGAATAATAGCACCATAGTGTATACCATCATGGGTATTATTTGTTTTGGGTGTGGGGTGTCACAAACCAACCTGGGACATCCCTAAACCGGTTACTCTATCTAGTCCACGACATGGAACGAAGGGTGTTCTTGATCCCCATGGGATGGAAACTAATGTTGAGAATAAAAATGATATTGTTTGGAAAATTTTTCCCCATAAAAAAAACACAAACAACTGAATATAAATTGAACAAAACAAAAAAAACACTAGAAGTGAAAAAAATAACGATATCAAGATAGACATACCTCCATGTGACCCCATGGGTTACCACCAAACATAGAACCACACTCTCCCAAGTGAGATCCAATACTAGAACCTAAAACTAAAAAGTAAAGCAAGTGTGAGCAGTGAGATTCTTAGTACGAAAGACATAAAAAACAATTCCTAATTCCATTACCTTTAAAAATAACCCCAAAACGTGCTAGTTTGAAAAATAATACCCATTAAAATATAATTTCTCATTCCTTTAAAAATATGGTTATATGTGTACATTTTTTGGGAATGCATTTTTCTACCACTACATTTTCAAAATATAATCCAAACATGCATTAACATTTCAAAATGAAGGGGAATCAATTTAAATATAAATATGGTTTTCACGAAAGAGGAAACAAGCATGAAACAAAAGAATTGAAACTCATATCACAATCACAATGGGAAATACCTTAGAAGCTAGTATTAGTTGGGGACCTAGTATCCTTATACCTTTGTGAAATGTGGTATAACGACCACAACAATATATGTTCTAGTGAACAAGACCCAAGTAGAGAACAGACCCATAACCTAGTGGTCTCCAATCATCATAATTTTCAGTTAGTGTTGTAGTGTCAATACTTAAAGAGGAAACCAAGGTAGACCACTTCTATATCATATAGACTAATAGTCGTAGTCTCCCCACCTAGATACTTATGTTTCCCATGTACTATATTTCAAATGGTGTTGAGTTTTTATCAACAAGTAAAGACATAACCACATCATATTGTTTATCCAAAAATATTCAAGTTTTCACCATTGAACACCCTTAAGTGCATCTTTTTTTATCAAAAAAACACACATCATTGAGAAAGCCTCTTTAGTAGGCTCATATAAAAATTAGGACATTTAACATACACATAATTTTTCTAAAGAAGTAGGGAAATCTATAAGAGGGTATTCTGTTTTCATAAATCATTCTCAAAGTTCCAAACATGCTTAATCACTTAAAAGGAACAAATTTTATTTTAGAAACATAATCACCCAACATATTTGAATTTCCAAAAAAGTTTTAAAGTGTAACTAAACAACCAAGGTGATACATATTTAATGAAATCTTAATATCACACAATAAAAAAATTTAAGAAATATTTTTAAGAAATTAAAAATACTATTTTTACTTGAATTTACAACAAAACCCATTTTGGAAATCACATGGGAACTTCTTTGGAAATACAAACATGCCACTAAAATTTTATAACTAAACCTTATGAATGACTACATGTCCTTGGTAATACCCATTTTCTGTTCAAAATTTCTATGAAACCACTTTTCAAGAACCATAACTGTTTATTCATAAATATATATATATATATATATATATACATATATATATATATATTGAATATGCATTTCATATAATGGCATAAGAAACACATTAAATAAAATAAAAAGTAGTAATAGAAATTCAAATTAAAGGTCAGAGCATAGGTTACCTACCACATGGTGTAAAAAATCTATCCACTTTATCTCTTAGTGCATTCTAACTAAAAGACACTACTCCCCCACTATGCATATGAACATTCACATACATTCAAGGAAACCTAGCCCCTATGCATATATTCGCTTGGCCCATGATCATGTGCAAGTGAATCCTTGCAAGTATGATTATAGTCATATACTTGTCTACACTCACCTGCATATGCATTTATATATATATATATACATAGGCATACCTAGCCCCATACATGTACATTTAGTTCCATGGATGAATATACACATAACTGGGAAACTACATTAGTATATATACATACCTATGCACACCCAGGCGAGTCGCCATTGAACCAACAACATGAAACCACACCAAACAGTCCAACACACTACAAAAAATTAACCACGGTACTTTTAAATAATTATGAACCTAAAATTAGATGGAGTGATAACCAAGTTGTGGAAATAAAAATAAACTATGTAGAAGAACATACCTCAAGACACACATCTTTGGATGATGGAAGCCCGAGACCGCTTCACCTACACACATATACATTATCACACGCACACACACACACACACATCCTTTGATACAAGAACATATTCACCATACCATGAGGGAACATGTGAAAGGAAGATATGTATATAGACATGCCAAACCTGGTATATACATATAGATATTCATTTTCGATTACTTTAATCCATAACACAATGATCATGACACCCTACAACGATTGAAAGGGATACTAAAATTAATAAAAACTCCAAATAAAACCAATTTTAACAAGGAAATAACATAAACCTCACCTTGACTGGTGACTGATGGATTGAAACTATCCAAAACAATGCAACACCCTTAAACACAACATAAAATAAATACTGAAGACTTATAAATCATGAAACCCTAAAATATAAACTAAGTGACAAGAATAATTGAGGAAAATCATACACAAAATCGTTTTCCGGAGGACCAAATCGATGCGACCCACTTCCCCTTCGACAGTGGTTGTCATAATGGTCATGGACAGAACCCATGAGATCAATCACACACCATATTGATGGAAGATACACAAAAGCGCATAAAAAATCATCCTCTATGGAAACCTAGGGTTCAGTCAAACCTAGTAGGGTGACAAGGAGAATAAAATAAGTCTAAATAGGATGGAGGAGAGAAGTGGAAGCTCACATTGACAATATGACTGCAGAATTTCTTGATATTTGGAGATTTTGTTAGAGAAAATGAGGGTAGAAGGTGAGGGTCGTGCAACTACAGTGTCTCGACCATGGGGTTGTTCCATACGGGTTTGAGGGAGGAGGGGATCACACTACACACAAGGGAGAATGTAAGGGGAACAAATAAAGAAAAAGAAAAAGGAAAATAAAATAAAAATAAAAAATAAAATAAAAACCTAAAAATAATAATATAACTAATAATAATAATATTAGCACTAAAAATATTATAAAGAATAATGAAAAACAATGTGCTAGGTCTTGGCATGACAATTCTTCCCACCATGACACTTTCTTACCCTAGAAAGTCCCAAAAGACTCGACTGTTCAATGTTCGAAACAAGGAACGACTCTCAAAACAAAACCCCTACCACTTGAGGATTCAACACTCAATTTTCACCCAAGACCTGAAACCTAGAGAACCTGACTGCCAAGTAAATGAACCAACGACATGAGACCCACATTTCGAAACAAATCCACAAAATAGAACACCCCGCCCCCATACATAGAAATCACTAGAGTCCTGTCATTATCTCCAACAAACATTCACAATATGACCCATCGTCTAGGATAACCATCTACATTGATCAGGGTATGGAGGAGTAGAGGTAAAGAGTTTCTCTGACAAGACCTCCTTGAGGACTATGTTCTCCACAAATTGGTCCTATGTTGGACTCCCCACCATATTAGGACTCTAGTAAAATAATGACTTTACCAAATAGAAACAATTCAAAAACCAATCATGACACTTGAAGTTAGTGTGAAGCCTTAAATTCTTGAGTCGCACCCAACTAGCTTGAGGGAAGACATTGGAGAGACCCATAGTGGGTATCCCACCATATTAGAAACTAAGTAGTATAACGGAACCCACATGGGAACTCTTAATTCAGTTTCATAATGAAGATTGAATTTCCTATCATTAACCCACCGACATGGGAAAACCCCCTTAACAGAGAGAAACGACAACACATACCATCCTAATACCCACACTTCAAGGGGAATCTAATCAAAAGAGACATGTGACAAACACCAAGCAAAAACATGATTCATAAGAACAATGAACCACATACATCTCTAAATGAGCATCAACTATATTTTTTAATTCGTCCAAAGAAGGATCAACAATTTAAAGTTTACACTAACTAAAAAAATCCATTGAAATCTTATAGAAGAGGCCACCAAGACCTCCAAAACAAGCCACCCCAAATAAAAAACCCCCTGAAGAAAAAACATAACTAGTCTCTTCCTCAGCATTAGAGATGACTAGAAGGATGTGCATCCCTCGCACCAATTAACCACATGAACACATGAAAAGATTCACTCTGAGACCAATGGTTGGATATCTGACTTATTGAAGAATAAGATGCACCAAAATCGAGAACTAACAACCTCCAACTGAGGGTTCATCTTCTAGAATGACCACTTACAATATTCCCCAGGTTAACCAAGCAACCACACCAATGAAAAGCCTTTAGAAGATTATGAAAAATGTCTTCGAGTTCCCAAATCGACCACATTGGAAACAAACAAGTGTGTGATCTTAAGAAGGAGATGATGGAACTGAAAAAATAATCATTCCTAGAATATATGCCTCCATTTAACCCTCTCAACCATATGGGGAACCCTTGTTGATCACCTTAAAAAAAGATTTCCATTTTTCACAGTTCACTCATAGCGACCCCAACTTGTAATGAGAAGGTACCAATCACCCTTCTCTAGCCTGAACATGACCCTTCAAACAAAAGCAGGACAACTTTTCCATCACAACATCTTGAGTTCCTAAAGTCCTAAAGATAAAATCAACTTCCTCAAGTTACACCACAACCGCAATCGAACATTTTCCACCATAGAATAAATAAGAAAATATGAAATGAAAATAACCCGGCCTGTCCATTGGGGGTATGGGTAAAACTAACAACAAAAAACAACCCCTCAAAAACCTTTGGAAATTTCTGGGTGGCATACATTAATCAAGAATCACAAAACCATCTCGAAGAAAATAAAAAAAAGCCTCAACATTTAATCTTAAATCATTAACCCAAACTAAAATCATTATTTCAACCTTGAAACACCATCTCGATAACAACAATCAAGCCAATCGAAAAATAAATAACAAAACCAAACCATAATCAAATCAAATATCAACCGAAATAATACCAAAGAAACATAACCTACCAATCCTAAACCCCTCTTTCACAAATAATCATTTCCCAAAACACCCAATTTCAAAACAATCCTAATCCTAAAGCACTGTTTTTAAAACAAATTTTTCTTTTTAAAAATTTCTTAAAAAAAATTCATCCCAAAACATCACTAATCGAAACATGATTTCAGAAAATAAAAAAATCCTTGAATAACAATCACCCACCATTGGTATTCCATGAAACCACACATGCATACATTCCCGTTTCCACTTGGGTACCCATCCACACATATCAACTACCATTAACATCAAATTACATTCATCCATATATGTTGGAATCCATAGGAATAAAAAATCACGAAAAAACATTCAACCCAAATTTTGAAACTCTTAATCAATTTTCAAGACATCTTTTACAATCCTAAAATTAAGCATCTCCAACTTTTCATTTCTAAGAAACTCCCACTTTACATTCCAAAATAACTTTAACCCCCCAAACATTCCAAATAAATTTTTAATTCCACTTTTCATAAAACATTTCAATATCTCAAAACATTTTCTGAAACACTTTCCATCCCCAAAACAACTCATTAAAATTTAAAACAATCCAAGATTTTCATTTTGGAAATGTAATTTCAAAACACAAATGATCAATTTTGAAACATGACAAAAAAAAACCAAAACCAAACTAAAAATCGCACCAAGAACATCCCAAAATAACCAATTCACTCATTGGATCATGATTACAAATTCTCAAATAAACCACTACTTCATAGGGCTTGGTCACAAGGTTTGGCAGACCGTGCACCGACCAGGTGAGCACATAATAAGTCATCAGAGGAAATTACATGGTTTTCACAAGGAGTTTAGGGCCAGGATCAAAAACCACACACCTACGGAATGACCAAAAAATCTCAAAACTAACTATAATCACCCAAACAAGACTACGGACCATGAAGAACCTGATATCCAGGAATTAACGTTAAGGAAAAACCATCCCGAACAACTATCACAATTAAATTGTCATTCCGAATTGGTGGTGATCAAGAACCAACATGAAATAAAAAATTTTGATTTTGATAATCCTAACTCAAAACTATCATACATCCCCAAAGGACATGGGATAAACCATCGCTTATGATACCATTTTTTCCCAAACCAACTCAGGTCAAATATGATCTGGTCACTCGATCCGGTCTTCGTCATGTCATGAAGGGCACCAAATCAACATGGGATAGTAACTAGTGTTGGGAATAAAACTGTGATAGTTGGAATGGTTTATCCCTCAAAGAAATTATAGATAACTGAATATAAAAAAACAATAATAGTGGATAATAAAATAAAGATAACCATCTAGACATTCCTCCAAGTGACCATATGGGTCACCACCAAACATTGAACCATGATCTCTCTAGAGAAATCCAATACTAGAAACTAAAACTAAAGAGTAATTTTGGAATGAGCACCAAGGTACTCAGTAGGAAAGCCAAAGAATAAAACCTCTATATACCCTTGCCTTCAAAAAGAAACCCAAAACATGATAGTTTTAAAAATAAGACCCATTAAAATATAGTTTTTCATTCCTTTTAGAATTAGGTAATATTTTTAATTTTTTTACAGAAAACCATTCTCAACCACTAAAATTTCAAAATAGAATCCAAACATGCATTAACATTATAAAATTAAAGGGAATCAATTTAAATTTAAATATGGTTTTCACAAAAGAGGAAAAAATCATGAAACAAATAAATTGAAAATCATATCACAATCACTATGGGAAATCCCTAAGTTTCTAGTGTTAGTTGGGGACCTAGTATCCTCATACCTCAATGAAACACGGCATTACAACCAAAACGATCTACTTTCTAGTGAACAATCCACTAGTAGGGAACACACCCATAACCAAGTTTTCTTTAATGAACATAATGTTTTGTTAGTGTTGTAGCATCAATACTGATATAATAAATTAGGATGGATCACTTCTATATCATTTAGAATAATAGTCCGAGTCCTCCCACCAAGAACATATGTTCCCCATGTGCTCTATTACAAATGGTGGTGAGTTTTATCAATATGTAAAGGCACAAACACACCACATGCTTTATCTAAAAACATTATAGTTTTCACCAACGACCTCCCCATTAAGAATGTCCACTTTTTGTTTTCAAAAACACACATTATTGCACAAGACCCTTCACTAGGAACATATAACAATTAATACTTTTAACACAAACCTCATATTAATAAAGAAAGATGTAAAGCTTCCAGAGGGTTTTCCCTTTTCATAAATCATTCTCAAAGATCCAAATGGAATTAATCACTTATAAGGAACGCTTTTCAATTTAGAAACATAATCACCCAACATATTTGTGTTTCCAAAACTACTTTAGAGTGTAAATAAACAAAAATGGTGATACATATTTAATGTATGCATAAAACCACACTTAAAAAATGAATCTATCCTTTTTGGAAAATAAAACTACCCTTGTTCCTAGAATTCACACCAAAACCAATTTTGGAAATCACTTTGGGTCTTCTATGGAAAAGAAAACATTCCACTACACATTGTTTTAACAAAACTGGCTGAAAGATAACGCATTGTTGGAAATACCCATTTTGTGTTCAAAATGAATAAGAAAACACTTTTCAAGAACCACAACCATTTATTCATAATCATATATATATTTATATGCATTTAATATAAAGTTAGAAGACAATTTTTTCAAAGAATAATAACCAGTAATAGAAATTCTAATTAAATTTCTGGGAAAATGTAACCTACCACAAGTTAGAAACATGTCGCCCACTTTGGAACTTGATGATTTTAACTAAAATGTGTTTCTCCCCTACTAAGAATATGAACCTTCACATACATGCATGGACACCTAGGCCCTATGAATATATTCTAATGGCCCTTGATCATTTTCTATGGGATCCAAACAAGTATTATTATGCATTTATACCAGTCTCCACTCAACTACATATGCATTTTTATAAATAAAAATAGGTACACCTATCCCCATACATGTTCATTAAATTCCATGGATTAATATACATGTAACGGGAAAACCCAATTGTATATATTTTCTTACCTATGCACATGCAGGAGAGTCACCCCGGGACCGGCAGCTCGAAATCGCACGTAACAGTCCAACACATAGCGAAAAATTTACTAGGGACCTTTTAAGGAATTAGGGACCATAAATTAGATGGTGAAAAAACTAAGTAGTGGAAGTAAGAACAAAGTACATAGAAAAACATACCTCAAGACACCCACCTTTTGATGATTGAAGCGCAAGACCACTACCCCTACACAAATATACACATATATATATATATTTATATTTTTAGATCTTTCGATCCAAGAACATATACCCAACACCATGAGGAAACTTTCGCAAAGAAGATATGAATATATACATGCCAAACCAATTATATACATATAGATCTCTACTAATGACGACTCAAATCAACACAAAAATGACCATGACACACAAAAACGATTTCAAGGGAGATGAAATAAATAGAGGGAGGTACGAATAGATGAGGACCACTTTGCTTCAGGTGGTGTTTGACCAAATATACTTGGATGAGTCCCAAGAGATCAATCACAACCCCTATAGATAAAAGATACATGAAAATGGATCAAAAATAGGACACTACAAAACCCTAGGGTTTGACCAAACATAGAAAGGGTTAAATAGAGATGAAAACCAGGCCAACTATGGTAGAGGAGAAAAAAATATCCCCTTGACAGGCTGACTGCAAAACCAAAGGATATTAGGTGGCTTCACTATAGAAATCAAGGGCAGAGGGGGAGGGTTGCGTGTCTATAGGGTCTTGACCAGGGGGTGATGCCGTGTAGGATTGAGAGGGAGACGAGAGAGGAGGGCATGGATAAGGGATATGGTGAGAAGGGTTATAGTGGTGGCTCACTATAAATAGGATGAAGTATGGGAGATGGATGACAAAGGGGCAGCACGCTGCTGGGAGAGGCGTGGGAGGAGGGGCACACATGACACACCAGGGAGAAAGTGAGAGAAAAAAAGATAGAAAATGAGATGAAATAAAATAAGTAAAAAATAAAAAAATGAAAACTTAAAAATAATAATATAAAAATTATTATTAATAATCTTAAAAATAATTTTAGCCCAATGAAATGTTATAAGAAAAAATTAAATAAATCCCACAGGTTGGGGCACAACAGGAGGGGTGTTTATAACTATTCTGAGGATGGTTTAGTGGATACTCTCCTTATATATCCTAATAGAGTGATATTTTTGTTAATACCCATGGTTGGTTAAATGGGGTAATCTATGAATAACCTATGGTAGGTAATATTGGTTTTTGATAAGGATTTATTGGTCTTGGATGACCTGAGGTAAATGTGGATTGGTGGTTTTGGGAATTTTTATATATATGGAGATATAGTCGTTTGTATTACATTAATCTTGGGATGAGGTCATGATGAGGAATAAAAACATTTGGTGATGGTATATACTACCTTTTTAAGTGTGTGAGTGGCTATTTGGGGACTATGTGTCTAGTCCCATTAAACTTGTATGGTTTATATGCCTCTATGATATTCTAGTGTGCTGTGATGGAGTTCTGGACTCCAAGTGACCATATAGAGCTAGGTAGTGGGTTTTCAATGGGCTTGGTGGATGATATTTCATTGATGGTGATTAGAAATAATATGATAGTGGATTGGTATTAGAAACCCTTTTTTAATCAAATTATAAAAAAGGGTGCTAAATCTTGAGTTTATGATGTGTTTTGGTTAGAGTAGGGGATTTTCGAGGAAATGCGATTGTCTGAGTGTTCATATCACAGAAGTGATGCGTGTCAAACTTCTATAAAATGATAAATGAGTTATGATGACTATAGATATTGTTAAATGTCATTATGTATAGTGTATCTATGTAAATTCTTAGGAATCATGATTGTACCCTAATCATAGTGATTTGGTCATTGAAATAATAGTGAGTTTCTAGTTGGAGTAATTACGGAATGTGGTAGGATGAAATAATAGAGTTTCATATTTATTATAATGTTTTGGGACTTCAAAATAGTTCCTCTTGGATCAGTTGTATAAATACTGATCATTGTAAGAGGTTAGAATGAAGTTTTACTAGGTTTCATGGTATCAATGTTCTCTAAAGTGGGGTTTGAAGTCTAGACTAATTCGAGTAAACATGAGCATAGATTATAAGGTTCATTTTCTTTTCTGAAGGTGGATATCAATTAAAATTATTTAGTTTGGATAGAGATAAGAAAAATCTTTTCATGGTTAGTAGAACAAAGATTATTTTAGAACATGGATGTTATTTTGAGTAGTTATTAGTGAATACTAGTAGTGATTTTTTAGTAGACTCAACCAAAAAATGGTTATGATTTAACAATAGAAAATATATGGAATCATCCATGTTATTCTTGGAAAATAGAAAATACATAGACTGGGATATCAGTTTGCGAGAGAATATTTTAGTTGATGAATTTGGTAACTACATCCGTATACTGAGAGATAATGCATTGGTGGTATGTCCTAGTGTGTGTCTCTTTAAATAGCCCAATGTAGTTTGAGGTTCTATAAAATATTTATGATTTTGAATAGTATATGGTTAAGTAAAATGGGGCATGGATTTGTGTTATGCATATGATCTTAGAAGGAAAATTATGGATTCCATTGATAATAGTTAGGTGATGCATGGGTGTTATATTGGGAGATAGATAGTCTAATGTATACTAGTGACATAAACCAGTGGGTTGTGATGTCATTAAATTAATAATAAATAAATTAAATAATAATTAGGGAATTATTATGGAGTTTTTGGAAAAAATTCATACCATATTGTATTTGTTAAATGATTTTTTTGGAAATGTAACAACTTTGGGTGTAGTGTTGGCATGACCAAAACTAATAAGAGGTATAGAATTTGGGCTACACAAAAATCATGAAGGATATGACGTCTTATGCATGATACATAGAAAGAAATCTTGAGGATGAGAAGTGTTATGGTGGAGTGGTTGTAATAGACTATTTCATTATATGTTTTTAAAATTTCGGAAATTTATTTTTTTAATACATTATTGTCATTTTTAGTAATGGGATTCAGATGAGAATTATAAGAGTGACAACTGACATAAAAGTAATTTTTAATTGTGTTTAGATTCTCTAGATGTTTCTTGGGTGGTTGGGTATGTGGTATAGAAGGGTCAGGATGTCCATAAAATGATGTAGGTTCTAAAATAGTGTTATATAATTGTTAAATCAGATGTTTCACTACATGAAAATAGTAAATCCACCATCATTAATTCTTGGGTTATGTTTTGATGGAGGTGATCTCCAAATGATTTATAAATTAGTAAGATATTTTTTATGAGGGATTTATAAATATTTTGAAATTTATTTTAGTTGTTTTGAATATATTTTGAGAGGAAGATATCAATTATATGTATGATTGGATGCAAGGAGATGAATTTTAGTGGTTTGGGGATGTATCTTTTTTTGTAAAAATATAACACTATTATAGATAAGGGAAAAATATTTTTAGTAATGATATTGAATCATAAGTAGTTAGGAGGTTATTATTACTTAACTAACATTTCGCATGACAAATATATCTTATTAACTATTGATACTTTCTTAAATAGAGTCTCTGGAAGTCTAATTTCTATTATTGTATGATGATGGTGTAGAGAAGTGTCTATGATCCCATAGTTTATATGGATACCCATAAAAAATAAGCCCATCAGAGGTTTATTTTTTCCAGGGGAGTACGAAGATGAAAGTTAATTTCATATAGGTCCCCATGCATAAGGGTTTAAAACCTTTAAAATATGTTTATTATATAATGTAATTTTTTATCATGGTTTTTTTGAATTTTTTTTTGAATCCACTATGATACTTAAGGGTTGATCTTATGATGCGTAAGTGTTTCCCCATGTTGTATATTTGGATAAGTATTGAGTAGGCATATAATATGTAATTGTACATAGATGGTGAAGAAATTTGATAAAGTACCCAAATTTGCCTCTAATCAATAAGGGATAACTCCAGGGTTTATAAGGGTCACCATATATGTAAATTTTAAGGCATAAGGGTCACCTATGTTGTTTATAAAAATGGTTACGTTTGAGAATCCAGTATGATACACAATGTCTTATTTGAGGATATGTAAACAATTCCATGTAAGTTGTTTAATAATCTTCCCCATTTTATATTTTTTAATTTAATTATTTTTGAATTTACATATTATTAAAAAATAATTATACAGATAGAATAAATTTTTAATTATGTCTTAAATTATATTTGCAGAGTTTATTTCTGATTTTCCTTGTTCTAGTGAACTAATTGCAAACCATTAACCTCTAATACATTTTGAGGGGATTTGTAAAAGTCTTATAAGAGATATAAAAAGGTAGAAAAGATTTTATAGTGTTAACATAGTAATTTTCAAGGAGATTAATATAGTATTCATAACGGTAATTTATACATGTATTGTAACGTCCCACCCCTTCAACATTGGCATGAGAAGGTGAAAAGATGATACTTGGAATTAGGCAGTGTTCCCAAGGAACTAAAGGCTAGAAATAAATTCAAAGGGGATAAATATCAATTGGGGTACAATTTTACCTTAGAATAAAACCAACCAACCCAAAATACATGACTCATTTCAAGAAGGTAAACCATGATAACACATTTCAAAGAGATGCTACACAACCTACTCTTTCATAATATTTTCCAAAAAACTAATACTACTAAATCAGAATAATCCCAATGTCAGAGTACCAATAGGAAGGATAAACATAATCAGAAAAAAACCATGAAACAATACACTTCTCCACATAAAGATCCATGATCCAAGCACCACAATACTACCCAAGCATCACGATGAACCACTAGCAAAATGATATTCATTACATTTTCCTATGTCCCAAAAAACAAAATCCACAAAATCACCCAAGTGAAAAGTAAGGGGGTGAGTAATAATACTCAATAGGTTTTCCTGAAACTACTTCATTAAACACACCACTATGATAGAACAATTAGCACATTTATATAAAAAAGATTAACATAACATCAAATAGTTAAACAGTTTTAAATAAGCCAAACAAACCCCTACCAAGCCATTTTCCACCCAAATCCACAAAATACAATGGAAATACCAACAACCATTTTTTCATCACATATTTTCACAACAATTTGCACCTTTCATAAACACTCACAACAAGGAAACTAAACATGGTGGAACTTCCCACCCAAGTCCATTTACTACTTTTTCAAATATAGTGGTACTTCACTGCCACTAATATTTGATGGTGGCCCTTATGTCCACTATCCATCCCATTTTTATTGTGGTACTCCCCACCCACTTCAAATAAATTTTAATCAAATGTACAAATAGTTAACTAAAAAAGAATTATATCAAATATAGGCCACTAAATTATTAAAAAAACCATTTCAAAACCAATCAATACATTAGGACATTTTCCATGTGACAATACATTTCAATAAAGAAACCCCTTATATTGAAAACCATTATAACAAGACCTTTTCATAAATAAAACCATGAAACCAATCTTAAAATATATATTTCAAAATCAAACATCGAGAACATTTCACCATAATACCCCATTTTCCCCAAAAATACATAAAACATAACAAATGATATTTCCATCAATATGCACACATCATAATCACCAATTAATTCAAGAAAAAAAATTAATTGAAAACTATGATTCTAGTAACATAAAATTAGATTTGAGAGAGAATCCACCTACATTAGGGTTTTAGTGAAATCAACCCACTGCCTAACCACTCACCAAATTTGGGTAAAACATTCATAAATCCTATTTAGATCCATTTTCCATACATAAAAATTCCCAACCAACGTCATTTTAGGAAACCACAACCCATGATTTTTGTGAAACAAATGTAAATCTAGCAAGCTAAGAGAGAGATGTAGATCTCAAGAAAACTAAGGAGAAACCATGAGAGAAGGCTTACCGAGATAGAATCACTTTCATGACACCTTGAAACACCTTTGACTCACTTCCAAAATGAGTGGGAGAGCACATATAACCTTTGAGAACCACGAATCATGATTGGGGTTCATATGGGAGACGAACTGAGAGGTTGAGGGACAATCTTGAGTGAACTCGTAATTAAAAACCCTAATGTTACCATTGTTCATGGTAAGCTCACATCGTCAGGAAAACTGTGTGCTAACCGTGTGCATGCTACTATTTATAAGGTCACCTTACATGGCCTCCTCACATGGCATGAAAAACTATGTGAAAAATGTGAAAATGACCACTATCTCATGTTTCATGGTTACCTGGGGTTGTTGCAGGGTTTCCCCAAACCACGCAATAACCCCACTCTTTTAAAAATATTTCAAAACATTCTAAAAACCATTCCAAACTATCCCAAACTATACCAAACTCTAAACAACCACATTAAACACATAAAAATGAGTTAACAAGGGTTACATACATCAAATTGGGGGGGGGGGGTGAAAGATTCTACTAATAATGTAGATAACCATAGCATTACTAAAAGGGCTCGGACCATTACTCGGGAATTTCATTCTCACACTCCCAAGTCTCCTCCTGGACCTGGCCATATAGTCACAAAACCCAAACAAGACTGACGTTTTCACCACAAAATACTTTCTCTTACGTATCCAAAATCCACACTAGCACATTAACCAAAGAATAATTTGGATCCAACTCAAAATTATCCCATCAAATCACCTGTTCAGCATTTGGCTGATACTTTCTCCATTGTGAAACATGGAATACATTTTGAACCACACAAATAAATGTCTGAAACGTCAATCGATAATCCACATCTTCAACACAATCAAGTATTTCTAAAGGCCCTATATACCTTGGGGATAACATAGCTTTCATTCCAAACTGGCAATGTCCCAATCTTGGATAAATTATCAAGAACACATTACCACCCACAGAAAATAACAGTTATCATCGATGAAGGTCTGCATACGATTTTTGATGACTCTGAGCCATCTCTATTCTCTTCCTAAAAAACATGATAATCTCTATATTCTATTGGACAAGGCTCAGTCCAACCCAAGAAGTCTCACCTGTTTCCACCCAATAGAGTGGAGAACAACACATACACCCATACAATGATTCAAATAGAGCCATATGTATAGAGACCTGATAAATATTATTATTTGAGAGTTAAAATAATGAAAAGTGCTCCTCCCATGAACCACCAAGAATCCATCACAGAAGTCCGTAGCATATCTTCTCTATTTTTTATCATTCTCTCAGATTGGGCATCCATTTGAGGATGGTACACCGTACTCATCGTTAACTGTGTGCCCAGGGATTGTGGCATGGTTTTAAAAAAATGATAGGTGAACCTCATATGTCATTAAGATTCAATTGAAACTGGAACACCATGCCTCTTTACCACTTCAAAAATATAGATTTTGGATATATCCTCTATTTCATGAGATTCACAAATCAAGATGAAATGGGCCAAAATTTTGAGACGCTCCACTATCACCCATATGGAATCATGATTTATGACCATTCTTGGATGAACTATAACAAAATACATCACTATCTGTTCCACATCCAAAAAGGAATATGTATTTATTAAAACATACCTTCCAGCCATTGATGCTCTACCTTGAGTTGCTGACAAGTCAAGCATCTCGAGACAAGGTCATCCACATTCCTTTTCATACCATCCCACCAAAATTTCCCATTAAACACCTTATACATTTTCTAAATTCTAGGATGGAAAAGCCATATTGAATCACGATAATCTCAAAGAATTTATTCCTAAAAAGTCATTGGTACAACTGGCCGATTCTGAAGACACAAAACAGAATTACCATTCAGTTCCCAACCCTTAATGGCCTCACAACCATTGAGTTTCAACCTCATCTCTTAAAAAGAAGTATCTAAAAACTATTCATCTTTAACCAAAAAAACACAGTTAGGAACCAATGAGACCATAAATAAAACCACTCTATCACCCAAGTCATTACATTCCAACCTCATGTCAGCTATAACCGACATCAACTACCACTGATCCGATACCAACTTCACTAGTTGAACATATGATTTCATAGTTATTGAATACTCCACTAAATTTCTGTTATGAAGTGTGTAAATAAAGTTATAATCAAACATATAGAAAAACTCATTCAATCTACTTTTCATCATGTTCAAATCTATTTGTGAGAAAATGTTCTTTAAACTCATATGATCAGTAAACACCGAGAATTTCTCACCGAAGAGATAATGACACCAAATTTTTAAAGCATGAACCACTAATTCCAACTCCAAATCATGTGTTGGGTAGTTCTTCTCATTCACCCTCAACTACCGTGAGATATATGCAACCACATGACCCCGTTGCATGAGAACACACCACCACCTAGATCTCGATGCATCACAATAAACCGCAAACCCTTTTCTTGGTTCCAGAGAAACCTAGATTGGTGTTGATGTACGGTGATCCTTAAGACCATCCAAAGATTTCTAATAGTTCTAATTCCATTTAAATTGAACATTCTTCCTTTTCATATCTATCATCAGTGAGGTCAATCTTGAGAAATCATGAACAAAATTCCAATAATACATAGATAGACCAAGGAAACTCCATATCTCAAAAATTTTATTTGGTGGTTGCCATGAAACAATAGCTTCTATATTTTTGAATCAACTAAAACACCCTTCTCAAAAATAACATGTCCATGAAAATGAACCTACTATATCTAAAATTCACACTTTGTTAATTTTTCATGCAACTGATGATCTCTCGATATCCCAACATTATCTCTAACAACTGATCATGCACGCCATTGTCATGGAATACACCAATATATCATCAACAAATACCACCACAAAAGAATCTATATATATTTGAAATTTTTGATTCATCAATGCAATGAAAACTGATAGTGCATTAATCAGACAAAAGGGCACAACCACATACTCATAATTTTAATATCTAATGCTGTTTTCAGAATATCTTCATACTGCAATCGTAATTGATGATACCCTCAATGTAATTAAATGTTGGAAAACCATTGCGCTCCCCGTAACTCATTGAAAAAAAATACACAATTCATGGAAGTGGATATTAGTTATTTATCATAACATTATTAAGAGTAAAATAATCAACACAAAACATCAAATTTGCATCCACCTTTTTAACAAACAAGACCAGTGCTGCCAACAAAGGAATGCTAAGATCGATGGACCATTTTTTTCTAATTCCTCCAACTGAAATTTAATCTCCCGTAATTTTTTTGGAGCAATCTGGTAATATGGAGGTGAGAGAGGACTGGTCCCCAGATTGAGATCAATCACAAACTTCACTTCCCTAATGGGTGGAAACCTTGATTATTATTTTGGAAAGACATCCAAAAACTAACCATCCACTACAAGAAAACTACTTCTTGCATCCTCTTCAACTGATGATAAAGAAAAACCCGCTAAATGATATGATATCATGGTAACTACTAGTTCTAAAAAACCGGTTACACCCAGATTTTCATTCTTCTTCCCTCTAAATAGATATTCGATACCATCACCAACCGTGAAACTAACCATTCATGAATAATAGTCGATGTGGTCCTTAAACATCTCCAACCAATCCACTCCAAGTATTATTTCATAATAATCCATATAATTCCCTTATAAATCCCACATCAACTTATCCCCATTAAAAACTATAAACATGCTCTAAATAAAAAGGATTAACAGTCTCTTTGACATAGAGGAGTTTGATGTTTTAAAACAGAAGGGTTCATTTCCATAGTTAAACACATAAAACTAACCACAAAAGAGGAAATAAATGAATGGGAAGAACCCATATCAAACATTTCTTCCATCAATGTATTATTTAAAATAATCGTACCTCACACCATGGATGGTTCATAATGATAATCCATTATAATATTCTCATATCCAAATGACTACTTTCATACCACAATCAACTCTTTATTGCCTTATTGAGGTGTCATGGTGTTCCATGAATCACCCTGAATTCCGTTACTCTACTTACGGGTGGTATGCTACTACCCCTACCCTGTCGATGCATAGGATGCCTATGAGCCCAGAGGAGTGCCAGGAACACCTGTCCAAGGAGAATTTTTAAAATACAACTAAAGGTGCCTAATTTTTATATACTTATGATATGATCGAGGTTATGTTGTAAACTCCCACATGATGGGGCTCGTAGAACACCTTTGAAAACAACCCTTACTTTGAGGCTTCAAAGTAAGATTCACCGATCCTACTGTCAGATTCAAAGATAAACTACCCTACTAGAAATAAGTGTCCCTATTTTTCTTGATCCTAGTGTTAGAGTTCCCACTAGTCTCTATAGCTACCAACATGATTCCCTTGCCTATAGTTCCTAAGATATATCATTTAGTTAATGTTTCTTTGTTCAACATTTATGTGTAATCACTTACACACAACACCACTATCTTAGATTGAATATCCTGTCTCAACACACCTTCAAAAATACATGCCTTCCGTGATATACTACCATCTACCTAAGGTGAAAAGTGAACTAAGTTCATAAAATTATTCATATATTCCATTACCGAGTGTTTATCTTGGTTAGAGTTAAAAAAATATATTATGATATGAATTCTGAACGTATGAGGGTAGATGTTTTTATGAAATAATTCCTCAAAACCCTCCCAGGTCATACCTTGGTCTATTCCAACTTAGACCACGAACTCCCACCACTGAAGGAAAATATCTTTCAACATGTATGTGGATAAATTCACATTCTTCTCTACAAGTGTTCCTAGGAACTCAAATATCGTATTCATTCCATTCAAACATGATTCCTCCTTTTACGGTTTAGAATCACCACAAAAAATGGGAGGATTCATCTTTTGAAACTTAACTGCATTATCTAATGCTTTGGCTCATCTTCTTTATTCCCACTTTCCACATGTTGTAATGCTTGAACAATACTCTACATTATCTGCTGGTTCACCTGTGGTTTAGGTGAAACCATATTATTGGAAGCCTCTTCCGGTTGGTCTCTATGATTCCTTCCATATTACATTTATATCCATACAAGAAAAATCATAAGTCTCACTCCCTTAGAAAGGAATGGATTACCATTTCAAATTCAATTACATAGAAACTATGACAACCAAGCATCCCACAATTTCACATATCCAATGTTGCACCATTTTTTTAAAATTGAGAAATTTTAAAAATACCACAACTATATACCTTCAAAATCTAATCAATTGAAAATAGTTTCATATTTTTCACCACTTCATATATTCGTATCACAAAATTTATCATTTTACCCAATGGAATATGAAATCCTAGTGGGAAGGCATTTCAAATAGGAACTCCTTGATCATCTCATTAGCTACACCCATGACAATGAGATTTCTAATGCCTATAAGTGTTTCCAAAAAAAAATTATATATCCAACTCTATGGTAACATAATGTTCTGTATAAAATGGTTAGCTACATCCTTTTATGATATACATTTCATTTTGTGAAAATTCCATGTCTTTCTTCCATCCCAACTCAAGGAATATACCAAGAAGGAATGTTAATGCCAAAATTAAAAACTGATGCCAAGATTGAAGAAAATCAACATTACCTATAAATCAAGGACCGAACAAGCTGGAAACACATGCAACATCCCACCCCTTCCTCACTAGCTTGAGAAGGTGGTGAGATGATACATGGCCTTAAGTGATTTTCCCAAGGTTCCAAAGGCTGGGAAAAGATTCTGATGTCTTACAAATCAATTGGGGAATGATTTTATCTTAGAACAAAACCTACAATCCAGAACTACATGATTCATTTCAACAAGGTAAACCAAGATAACATAGTTCCAAGAGACAAATAAACAATTAATTCTTTCATAAAAATTCCAAAAAAAACTAGAACAAATAAATAATAATTATTCTAATATCAAAGTATCATGCAGAAGAGTCCAAAACAACACCAAAGGGAAACCATGACACACTCCACTACTCCATAACAATCATTATTCTCCAAGAACCACAATACCACTCAAGCGTCACGATGAACTACAAGAAAAATGAGATACTTTATATTTTCCTGTGTCTTAGAAAATAACATCTACAAAAGAACCCATGTTCTAATGCATGGGGTGGGTAATAATTCTCATTAGGTTTTCCCAAAATAACATCCCTACATATGTCACTAGGATTGAAACATTAGCAAATTTATATAAAATAGTTTATATAAAACATCAAATAGTGATATAGTTTCCAACAATCCAAACACACCTTTACCAATAAAATTTTCACCCAAATACACATAAAAACGGAATGAAAAATAACCATTTTACATCACATATTTTCAAAAAAAATTACACCTTTCATAACCAAAAAAACAAGGTAACCAAAAATAGTAGAAATTCGTGTCGAGGCCAGTTTAGTACTTTATCCAATCTAGTGGTACATCCCTCCCACTTATCATTTATAGTGGACCTTCCATCCACTATCCATTCACTTGTTGACGTGGTACTACTCACGCACTTCACATCCATTTTTAATCACATGAACAAATACATAACCTATAAAATGAATATCACATCATGGACCCAACATTTAACAAATGACTATTTCAAACCTAAACAATTCATTAAGACCTTACCCATACCACAATAAATTTCAATAAAGAAACCACTTTAATTGAAATCCATTTTCACAAAATATTTTCATAAATCAAACAAAGACACCAATTTTAAAATCTACATTTTAAAATCCAACATTTAGAACATTTCACCGCAATACCCCATTTTCCCCAAAAATCTACAAAACATAAAAAATGGGATTTCCAACAAGGATTAAACATCACAATCACTTATTAATTCCAGAAAACCAAATTAATCGAAAAATGATTATAGTTATAGAAAATTGGAGTCAAGAGAGATGACACCTACCATAGGGTTTCAGTGAAATAAACCCAACACCCAATCGCACACCGAATCCATGTAAAACATTCAAAAAACCTTTTTAGATCTCCCGGCCTAACAAAAAAATCTCAACCAACATAATTTCAGGAAACCAAAACCATAGATATTCATGAAAAAAATGTTGATATAGAAAACTCAGAGAGATATAGAGTTGTAGATCTATATAAAACCAAGTAGCAACCAAGATACATGACTTAATGAGAAATAATCACAATCCCCACAACTTGAAACCCCTTCAAATCGCTTCAAAGATGAGTGAGAGATCTCTTATAACCCTTGAGAACCATTAATCCAGAGTGGGGTTTGTATGGGAGATAAAATGAGAGGTTTGTGGAATGTATCAAGTGAACCCATAATTTAGAACTATATTTTTTTCATCATGCATGGTTAGCTCACACAGTAAGCCAAATCATGTGCTAACCGTGTATATGCCACTATCTCCAAGGGAACCCTGCATGACCTCATTCCACGGTTTGAAAAACTGTGAAAAAACTATGGGAAGGGCCACTATCTCATGTTTCATGGTTACCTGGGTTTTTTTCATAGCTTCCCTTAACTGTGCTCAAACATTGACCCTTTTAAAAATCCACCAAAACATTCTTAAAAATGCTTCCAAACTCTATCCAACTACTTTTAACACATAAAAATGAATTAACAAGGGTTACATACCTCAAATATAAGGTGATATAAGGACAAATATAAAGGTTCCTATTTAGAATGAAATATTATCTAAACAATGTTATAGAATTATTCGTAGAAGTAGGATTAAAATAGAGAAATAAAATCCTAAAATTTAAAATATTTTTCTAGTTGATATATAAGGGTAGTCCTTTGGTGATATATAGGGTTTCCAATATATGAATGCTGATATTTAAGGGTCTATAGGGGTGACACATAAGATTAAGGAAAAAATTTATAGTTAATAAAAGACTATAGTTGAAGATAATTTTTATAGTATTCAAAAAATATTAGTGAATTGGTAATTTTGTTTTATAAAAATGAAATCATTTTATTTTTAAAAATTTAAGGGGATAACCACTTACAGATTCTTTTTTTCATAGGTGAAAACAAGGGGTAGTCGAGCTACCTCTCCAATTTTATTGTCCCATTAAAACTCCTGGATCCATTATAATTGATGTTATTTTACATTTACTTTTATATTTATATTTTATTCTTCATCCCAAATTTTTCAACTCCCTTTTAATCTACTAATTTTTGTGTATATGGTTAAGTGTTCGATTGAAAAGTACACAATGACATAGTGAAATCATATAAAACATATGAATTTTTCTTATAATAAGTAAATGAGATTCTTAAGAAATTAATATATAAATTATCATATAATTTCACAAAGGTATGGATTTATATATGTTTATTTACTATTTTTCATAAATTTGGGTGAAATTAAAATAATGCATTTGGAAAATATCATTTTCAGTGAGAAAAAATAAAAAAAATAAAATGAATTTAAAATTATTATCTTTTTATAACAAACTTGAAAACATATAAATTAATGTTAATGGAAAATAATGGTCATGATAGTGGAGAACATAATTCATACAGTATAATTTAATATAATGTTTCTTTACACATTTTTGGTAAAATCTATGCGTGAATTGTTTGGAAAATGACATGGAGATTCCTTTAAAAAAAATTTATATAAGTAATTTTTTTAAAAATTTATTTAATATATAATTTTGATAATATTAAAAAAAATTTTGTAAATATTATTATAAAACACTAATTTGGAAGAAAACTTATTTCTGAACAATGAGAAGAAATGTCAGATTTTCTTAAAATAAATTCCCAATTATTTTATGTAACAAAGAGTAAAAATTGGTAATATTAGGTTAAAATATTAAAAATAAATAAAATAGTATAAAATTCAGGAGTTTTATGAGAGGTTTATCTTAAAAGTTCATCATTCGTAACATAATCATAAATAATTGTAAAACATGATGACAATATAACATAAAACTCGTACCACATTTGTAACTTTGAATAATAATACCCATGAAATAATAAAATTAAATGAAATGTATAATATCATTAAGATATTTATTTTAATGATATTTATTTTCAAAAGGTCAATATATTGATCTCATAAAATAATATAGGTTCATAATGTAACATACATCTCAAAAAAGAAAATTGATATTAAAATTTCCTTTCTTTTTTGGTAACTATTGATCAGTAAACCCATGAAAGATAAATAGTCAAATAAATATTTAAGCCCCAATAATTTTCATTATAAACATTATAAAATAAATCGATGGGTATTATATACACCACATAACAAAAATAAGAGTTGAATACGACATAAACTTTATGGAAATAAAAGTGAGACGAGAAAACCATTACCATTTCTCTTGACTTCCTTTTTATATGTTAAAACCAAATTAATAATAAATATAAATTATTTTATAACTATTATATAACCATAAATATATATCATAATATATATGATTTAATTATGTACTTTTATTACTAATTTATTAAATATTCCATGTTAAAGTCATGTTTGGGTAATAAATAATTTGTTTCTAATATATGCCTTGATTTTTTATTTTAGGTCCTCTTAATTTGATAAAGGTTACATTATCTCCATAATAATAATCATGATATGGTTAAAATATTTATATGTCAATTATATTCTTAATTCCAATCATGAAAGATCATTTTGACATATCATGTACGTTATGATCATTGGAGATAGTGGCCCGTAGATATGCATAATTAACATTTACATTCGACAATGATCATTATGGAAAGGAGATAAGTAACATTTTATATTAATATGATGATCATAATATCATAAATACAATATAATTTCATTAAATATACTTATACATACCATTCATGTGGTTTGATGATGAAAATAGTGTCACATCTTTTTTTGAAGGTGGTATTCCACATGCCTGGAACTATGGTATTATCCTTTAGTGAGTGGGAACAAAAGAAATAATATGATATGTTATCTTTATAAATTAGAAATAGTTCATAATTATCATAATTATTTCATGTATATCACATATATTTTTCCTTATTTTCATCCATGTATATCATTAATAAAAATAAATCACATCCCTTCACATGGAGTTAGGACACCATAAAAATGAGGGTCATTATCATATCTAACAATAAATGGAAAGTAAAAAAAATTATATTGGATATAATTACTCCAAAGATATAATTATGTTATTAATATCATATATCTAATTTTGATCAATGATCATACCTAACCATGAGAGGTGGTAATGGAGGAAGTTAGGGTATGACATAGGGGTAAAGGCACTCCATAATACTAAATTATTTCCAGGATATATTTCAGGAGACCAAACTATTTGGCGGTATTCAGATGGTTATGTCTCTATCCAAATAGGTGGGTTTTATGATGTAAGGTGAGGTCAGGGTCGACAGTGCGATAATCGTCTCCTGAGATCAGTGTTGGTGGTATGTGTCATTGGAAAAGGTGATAACTCTGGTAGGAGATCCTCAACAGCATCATTGGAGGGTGACTGGGTTATAATTGGCCCTATGTGGTGTATTATGGTGGGAATCATTGAATAAAGTGGGGATCATTCCCTCTACAGTACACACCAACATGCTTCAAAAATAGAGGGGAGGCTTAACAGTGGGCCTCCTTGGAAGGAAGATGGAAAGTGTAGTACCAACATCTTGCTAGATGGATGGGAGGGAGGGTGTCGGCTGACTAGAAGTAGCCACGAGTGTCATTGGAAGGGATAAGGGGGGAATTTTTGAAAAAACAGTGGG
The DNA here is from genome assembly GCA_963277665.1 of Viscum album. Lineage (NCBI taxonomy): Eukaryota > Viridiplantae > Streptophyta > Magnoliopsida > Santalales > Viscaceae > Viscum > Viscum album. The sequence continues at coordinate 1,108,092,518 of OY728126.1, forward strand.
GGAAAATAATTGGATGATTCCCAAAAGTGAAAATCTAGATGAGATTCCGAGAAAATACTTCCAATAATACAAGGCAATCAGATAGGATGAATGAAAGGGTATGTATTGTTCCATCATGACCAGGTACAATACATCTATTCATGGTTAAATTCTTGTGGGGTATCCTTGAAAAGATTGGTAATTTAAAAAATATTTATGATGGGTGGGTCTACTTATATAGAGTCTTTATTGGGCCTTCAATAGAAATGTATTATGCCTATGTGCCTCTAGTATTATGAGATATGTAAAGTTACCCCATAAACTAGTTAAAAGGGGGTAAAATAAAAAAAAGATCCTTTAAACTTTGATGATATGTTGTAATGGAAAAAATACATTAAATTTATTCATGAGGTGGTAGTCCTGTGTACAAAAAAGATGATTTTATAACCTATTTTATGGAAATGAAGAGGGTTTTAGGTCACCCCCTTAACCTAAAAACATATGAGTATAAAGAGGATAATAATTTGATTATATCAAAATGGTATAATAATAATTTAGTAAGGTGGAGGAAGAAATAAAATAAAAACTATCATTGAATAATATTACATCTTTTTTTCGGTATCCTCCTTAGGATTGCACTATAATCCTTCCTAGGATGGGTTTCTATCCAAAATATTGCTTCTAAGATTATAGGAGGGAATTTATAACTTTACTTCAGATGGGATTTTCCAAACCAAATAGGATTTTAATGTATTAATAATATAAGGGAGGGGGTGGCCTTATATAAGTGAGGTGAGTGGAACACATGTGATTATTTGAAATAAAAAGGTGTCTCCACCATTTCCACTGGACACAAGGCTGCAAAATGATCCATTCAAAAACCTATAAGATATATGTCTAAATATGGATATAAAATTGGTTTGGGACAATAATTTAAGTCATTTTAACCCATATATTATTATGTAACCCCTTAGTAAATTATTTTGTTACCTTGACTACAATAAATATTTTTTACTCTTTTAATATTGACTGTGATCAAAAATTTAGTTTAACTTATTATAAAATATAAATTATTCTGATACCAAAAATATAATCCATTAAGAAAAATTAAATTAAAAAAGTGTAAAAATGTATTTTAAAATTAATCCCATAGATACAATGAGAACGTGGGTTTTCAATGAGAAAATGTTCAAAAGTATACAAACTTTTTATATCAAAATTCATTATGAAATGAATTAAAATGACTTAATTAGATTAATATATATATATATATATATAATTATTCTAATTTTACATTAAAAAAATTTAATCTATAATTTCACTTTAAAAATAGTATAAACCGAAATGCAGTTTTTAATTACAATTTGGAATTTTCACTATTAATCAAAAAATGAATCCTCTGATAAAAATCCCTAATATTTACCATAATATAATTTTATAATTATTATTTGAAAAATTATGTTTATGTTTTCAAATAAATTTTATAGAATTTTACAAAATTAGTTTCAAAATTTGTTCACTAAAAATGCGAGAAATCATTGGACAAGGAAGAATTTTTTTCAAGAACCTTTTTATAATGTTGGGGATTGTTAATGAGAAGATATGCTTACCAAATTTGATACCATTTCATAAGGATAATATCACCCATTGGTTAAGACTTGATCAAATTACTCTTCATCCCTTACTACTATAAAGGAAATATAATTTTATATTCCGGAAGCACTAATAGGTCATAAGATCCATAAATATTATGATTTGTAAGTTCATATATCCGAAGTTATTCTGAAAAAGAAAAAGTGATCACATGTTATCCAATATGCATAAATCATCATATGGTGAAGTGATATATTAATCCCTAAAGCCTCATCCAAATTTCAACATAAACCATTTCGTAAATGGTTATCCTCACCCTTCCTAATGCTTAAAAATCAAAAATTTAAAAATAAGGTCACTAAAATTTCAAAATGAACTTATCATTAGTCCCCCAAACCACATGGTTTAGATCTTCATTATCACGTAAAAACATGTTAATAACATCATCTTGTATTCTATTTAAAAAAGTTAATAACCAGAATTACCGCAAAACCTTTATTTTAAATATACATTATTCTTCATGACGTACATACAACATGAATAATTTGATATATTCCTTAAATCCAAAAATGTTTTAAACTCCATCAATGGTAACATAAACCAAATTTTAGAAAACTCATTTATTATTTATAATGAAAACAATACATGCAATTAAAATTATCCAAATTAGTCTTATATGTATCCTAATATCATTATCTCAACATCATGACCTTATTAAGGGTGGAATTTCCCACATTCGTATATTTTTCAAATTGTATCACAATTTTTTTAAATCACATTTATGCTCCATCATTTCCATTTAAAATACTAATAAAAATACATAATTAAAGACATAAACTTAATAATAATTATATATTTTATGATTCATATAACACAATTGTTTAATTAAAATATATAAATACATTGATAATCCCACATTCTTCTTGAACCATTAACCAGTAATCAAAATATTATTCCATAACACATTATTCCTAATATATCTAATATGAATCATTTATTAAAATTAATCAACCTAAATTTAATCATGATTTATATGTTTAATGTAATTAATACCATTATAATAGCATATACCATTCACATTTCATTTGTAGTCTCCATCGTCAACAGAATAACCATTACTCATACCAACATGTTGATTCTCTTCAAAAGATTTTCTATTAGGAATTTAATTTTCATAATGACTGTACTTTCCACCATTAAAAAATTCATCACTTGTTAATAAATTAGGGAAACCAATATTCTCTTCCATTTCATTAACTATACATTTCATTTTTTCTTGAAAACTTGTTATTCTATTCCCTTCTTCTCTATACATAAAATATTTCTTTACTCTATTAAGACATTCCCTCGAGTAATTATTCACACATTCTAGACATATATGAAACTAAATATTATTTTCTCTATGATCCCCACTACCCAAAATCTCAGGGAACCCTATCCATCTCTTCCTTGGTGAGTCTGTAAGTTGGATAAGGTGGTTGATGTTAGTTATGTATCATGATAACGGATTAGGAATAATCACAACATCCTTTTCCCTAATCATTATCCCAGTTAGTTGCTTATAGGAAAATTTTATATCTAATTTAATGTAAACCTAGTTCCTTCTGGTTCCCTCCATTTACTAATCCTATATGACATAGTGAAATGAACATGAATCACATTAGAGAAACCACATATTCATGATAAATCACATAAAGTTTGTCTATATCATGAAACCATCTCTTAAATATATAACACCTTAGTATCAAGCTAGGGCATTCTTGGTTATCATCTATTTAAACTCTTTATGATTATTCATAATGAGTTTTTAAATTTTCAAGGAATATCACGGGACAGGGTTAAACTAGGTGGGAAGAAAACCCTATTGCCTTGCACCAAGTGATGATCAATTCTCCGACAATGTACCATTTTCAGAGTTACTACCCCTAGCTACCTATACTGCAAAATCACGTCAACTTTTTGTATCCAGAAAAGGATGTAATTTCTTGAAAATAACTTTCTTAATCATTTACCAAAAATCCATGAAATTTTCCAGTTCATTGTCTCCTCATTAGACATATCCATAGAAAAATATCTATACATATCTTTAAAAACATTCCTTGAGATCTCACTTATGTTTTTAATCCTATTTTTCAATGGTTAATTAAACCATTTTTTTGATACAAACACTAGTGAAACAAGAATTTAATATATAGATATTACATCTTTTAGTTGATTGTTCAATACATTACAAAAAAATCCTTTGGACCAGAATGGTTTATTATCTTTGTGGACTATGTAGAAAAGAATAAAATTTTGTGAAATATATTCACCTTACACCATAAATATCTCCTACTTTATTACTCTTCCTAGACACACCTTATTTAAAACCATTCATCATAACCTGGGGAAAGAAACTTAATAAAGGGTGATCATAAATCATTAAAAGTAAAAAATTTAAATACATTAACATAACATGAAAATAAAGGTATGAGAACTTGAGAATAACATTTGAAAACTATAACCTACATATAAAAGATAATAATCTGGTGTCATGGAATAAATATTGGCAGTACATAAGACAAGAATCCCAAGGGAATAAAATAACATAATCCAAGAGATCACATTTTTGTAAGAAAAATATTTTTGGAATACACATAAGCGTAGAAAATATTATTTTAGGGATACCCACAAAGACACTCATAAAATTTTTAAGGTTAGTATAACCACCTATGTACATTCTTCTGGCATGGGTTAACCACCAATATACCCCCATTTTTCTAGCATTGGATAACCATTAGTGTACCCTATTTTTTGTCATGGGATAACCACACACGTACCCTCATTTTCATTATTGAGGTAACCACCCATGTACCCTCTGAGCTCATAGAAAATTTATCACTCCCCAAAGAATTTGAGGGATATATAGGTCCCACACATCAAATAATGAAAAGAATATTTATTTGTTCTATAAGACTATAAATCATTCATCATATCATAACACCTGGAATTTAATGGGTTCTTGAACATGTATTATATCATAACCTAAAAAAATAGATAGTATTAATAATAATTTTATCATAGAATAAAACATGTAAAATAATAAGGTTTCATAAAATTCATATAATGGTATAAACCAATAAAGAGAAATAGGTTTTATAAAAATATTTTCATCATAAACATAAACCATTCAAAGATTGAATAAGAATGGTACCATGTGATCATATCTCTAGTCAAATATAAGAAACATCAATGGATTTAATCTTATTTGAAGAAAGATTTTTAAATACTACTTTGATTATATCTAGAAGAAAATAGCATTTCCACTTGAAATTTTTTTAAAACATAAAACAATTTCAAAATTATTTTCATCGAAAATAAGCTTCAATGATTAGTTTAATACAATTCTTGTAGAAAATATCTTTTCCACTTGAAAAAAATTGCAATAATAAAACATTTTTAAATTCCTTTTCTTTTGAAAATAATATATAAAACTTATAAAGAAGGCTTTAAGTAAAATAATTGTAATAATGGCTGAAAATACCGTTCAAACTATACAAATAAAAAAAATATTCCTTTCATATTTTTGGTAAATTCTTAAAGAGTATTATCTGAATGAAAAACATTATGATTCATTTAAAATAATTCAAAAATCAATCATAAATGTTTATAAATATCTTTAATATATCAATTTTGTAATTTTAAAAATATTTTTGGTAATATTTTTATATAACTTGGTTTTGGAAGAAAATGGATTTCTAGACAGAGAGTGAAATAAAGTAATATTTTCTTAAAAACATTTACTAAATTATTTTAAGTTTCAAGGATCATAAAATTGTATTATTACTTGAAAATATCATATATAATTATAGTATAATAAAATTAATTATTTTATTGAGATATAGATAATATTATTTCATCTATGGAAACATAATCTTAAATAATCCTGAAAAACAATGAGACTGTAGCATAAAACTCAAACTACATTTGTTACATTGAAACATAATACCCCTGAAAGAATAAAATTAATTGAAATATAAATATCATGAAAAGAATTATATTAATGATATACAATTTCAAAGGGGAACACCTAAACCTCAAAGAATAAGATATATTCATAATGTAACAAATGTCTCAAAGAAGTGAAATTGAGACAAAAAATCACTAACTACTTGGGGAACTTTTGAATCATAACCACATGAAGTAGAGATCCTAAAATGGATACAGAAATCCAAATAATATTTAGTATAATAATCATAAAATACAACCATGGGTTGTTTATAATATATATAATAGAAGATAATAGGGAATATATTATAAATCCCACATAAATAAAAGTGAGACAATAAACCCATAATATCAGTATTGACTTCCTTTAAACATGTTCAAACACCATATATAATCAATCTAAATTTATTATAAACCTATTAAATATAAAAAATAATATATATCATACCATATATGATTAACTTATGTATTTTTATTTCCTATTTATTAAAAATTCCACAGTTAAATTATTTATAAAATAAAACCCATGAAATAATTAGCATATTTACAAATAAATAATAATATTAATTCTAATAATGAAAGATGATTTTTATAGGTAAAGTATGTTACGATCATGGATGTAGTAGGTCATCTGAACACATGAGAAACTTTTCATTTTTTCAACAATCATTACAGAATGTAGATAAAAACATATTATCTTGAGAGAATTATCACAATATAAAAAAAATAGTTTCTATAAATATACTTTAAAATATCATTCTTGTGGTTTGTTGATTAAAATAAAGTCACATATCTTCATGAATGAGAAAATCCACATGTAAACAAATGATGGTACCAACTCTCAATTAGTGAAAAGGTTTAAAAAAATGATATATTATCTTTTTAAAATGATAAATATGTCATTTATTTCAATATTATGTCATTTATATCACATATATTAATCATAATTTTCTTTTATTTTAATAATTAGGGAAAATTAATCAAATTTATTCATGAGGTAGTACTCCACAATACAAACGAGCGACGTCATCATATCCCTAATGGAATAAAATGTAAAAAGATATATATGATATAATATATACAGAGGTATAATTATGTCATAAAATTCATATATATATATATTTAATTTATATTTATCATCATTCCCATCTATGAGAGGTGGTAATGGAAAAATGAATGACATTGGTTTTTGAAGAGGAAGTCTACCATACACACGAACCACGATTTCGTAACCCATTAGATGGAAGATGATTTGGTTATAAGAAATTACCTTAACATAAATAAATATTATTATATGGTATATACTGATTTTATTATATCATCATCGTATAATAAAAATTGAAGAATGTGGATGAAGAAATAAATAAAAAATTCTTGTTGATGAACGTTACCTCTCCTCTAGGTATCCTCATTAGGTTTTCACCCAACGATTTCATAGCATGTCTTTATGTCAACAATAAGGCCAATTGAATTATAGGAGGGATGTTGTGAAGTGATTTTCAAAGGAAATTTCAAATAAAAAATTGTATTAGTGTATGGAAAATTGAAAATATATGGTGGCCATTTATATGTGAGGTGAGTGGTGTACTTGTAATTTTTTGATGGAAAGAGGTGTACCCACAAGTTTCACATTTCAAAATCCACCAGATTAAGACATTGTCAAACCTATAATAGTGAAATTATTTATATTTAAATCCAATGGGTGTTTAACATGTTTTTGGGTAAATTTTAATGCGTATATTTTTAGTTTATCCAACTTGTAAATATGTTTATACCACATCTGTGGGAATTGTTTTACTACTTTTTTACTATTAATTTTGGTAAAACGTAAATATGAAATTATTAGATAATATAAATTATTTTTATTAAAAATATTGAATATATAATTTCAAATTTAATACACTTATTTTTCAATATTTATTTTTAAATTAAACCTGCAGACACGATGAGAATGTTGGTTTTTAAGAACAAATTGTTCAAACGTTAACAATTTTTTATATTGAAATTCATTATTAAAATGATTCCAATGAACTAAATTGGATTAATATAGATACAATTTTAATAATTTTAATTTAAAACTAATTAAATATAAAAAATTTCTTCCTAAATAATTTAAATAAAAATGACGTTTTCAATAAAAATTCAATATTTTTCACAATTCATCAAAAAATGAAACCATTATGAAAAATCATAAAAATTTACCTGTAAATAATTTTTATATTTTTATTTAAAAAATAATGTTTAATTTTTAAACATGTAAAATATTATTTTTAAGATAATTTTTACCAAAAAGGCATCAAAATCACTTTTTAGAAAAATAAGGTTTTTAAGAATAAAATTGGATTTTTTCTTATATCTTTTCTAGAAATTACACAAGATGAATATTAGACTGTTTATTGAATATATTCTATATAAATTTTGTCAAATTAATTTAAGAAAATATGTTTTATAATTTTTAAGGTGAACCATATTAGATTGCATACACATATTTTTTCAGGGAAAATATTTATTTACTTTTTAAATATTTCTTTTCATTTTTAATTAATTATTCACAATATAATTCATTTTATATACTAGTATAAACTATATATTTTCATTATTTTGTAAATAATATACTTACCATCCATTCTAATGGTTAGGTGATAACTATTTTATAACTACATTTTAAAAATATGACAAGTTTCATTTTAAACTCCTGTAGCTTTTAATGCAAGATGAACTCAATTTTGTGTGTGATAAAAGAAAAACACAATGTTACATGTAACATAAGATAAATTTTTTGTTATTTATAATAATAAATATTAAATATATTAAAATAATTTGATTATTTTTTTCAAAATATCATAGTTTTATAAGAGGTGTATATTTTGTATATTTAAATTACAAAATGTTTATTATTCATTAATAATGGTGGAAATAATTATATGATGTTTTGAAAAATGTTTTAGAGAGGGGTTTAGTACCCCCATGGAAATTATAATATATTATATAAAGTTATGGGTAGGGGAAGTATGCATCCAAATGTAATGGTGATATATTAGAGATGCTTCAGGGGAAGGGTTTTATTACCCTCTTAGTGTTGACTTATGATATGGTTCTTAGCCAAGGAATTATTTATATTGTGTGATGTGACATTAATGATGGTTCTATGTCAAGGTGTTATTCCCACTATGTTATGATGATGAATGTAATATGGTTTTGGCCAATGGTTTTATTTTGACTTGGGTGGTGAGTAGATGTGTGAAATCATCCTATAGTGGGTTGTTATTCCCTCCTAGGGTATGATGAGATATAATATATAGTTCATAGGTATGGTATTATTCCCCATGGAGAGGACTATATATTATATATTTTATGGTATTATTTGGGTTTTTATTAGGTGATATTTCTAAGGTGGGGATTTATTCCACATAGATAATGAGACTTGGGAAATTATCTAGGAGAGAGGCATTATTCCACCTTGTGTTTTGATTTATGATATGGTTCTAGGGATGGGTGTTTTCTCCCTTGGGTGTTGATACATTGAATATAGTTTTGGGTTGGGTGAAATTCCCCAGGGGTAATGATTTATTAAATGATGTTTAGTGAAACGTGAAAGTATTATTGACCAGTTCTTATCCGACCCTTATTTTATTGATATATACTATTTAAAAATATCAATAACTGTCTAAAGAAGGTATATTCATTCTTAGGTGTCACCATATAACTAGGGGATCAATAGGGATTTATTTTTTTACTTTATCTTGGGTTTCTATTATGAAACTTCAATATGAAATCTATTTATACTATATATATATTAAGGGACACCTTTAGTGTTATACTCCTAAGTTATAATCACACCCTACATGAGTAGACTGGGCATATTGGTACCCTAAAAAACATCTTTATCATAGGTACAAGTAGGAAAACATGCATTATGTTCAATATTTGAACTGAATATCATGGAATGATTCAAGAGATAAGACTAGGTCAGGACTCGAGACTTATTGGTGGGTTCTAATTTTCTTCACTTTTGGTCTTATTTGTATCTGATCTTCGAATGTGAGATCATGGTGGTGTTTTACTAAATCACGTGAAATTTTGGAAAGTTCAACAATTTTAACAGGTGGTATTCTATTTATTTCTAGATATTAGAGTTTTGATGTTTCATTAATTATTTTGTAATTATGATGACCGGTTTTACATTCTTTATATTGTTTTTGAACTACTATAATATGGTGGTTTAGTTATTATGGGTATAAACTTAGACCTTATCTACTAGTCATCAATCATTGGATTGTTGGAATGCATGAATTATATCACATGGAACTCTTATAAAAGTATTTTAGAGTGATCTAGTTTAGGATGGTATAGAATAAAATAATAAATTAACTTGATGGAAAAAAACAATCTCTAAAGTTTATAAAATTTTCCCACAATGTATATAGTTTTTGAATATATTTTAAGAGTTTGAACATTAAAATAGAGGAAAAAATTTCCAAATAATTCATTACCAATAAAAAAATTCAATTTTAATCATTTTTGGCATTATGAAAACTAACTGCTTAATCCCAGGCATGAAGTAGAAAACTGATTTCATCAACAACCAAAGACATGTGATCAAGGAAAATTTTTTTGAATCACTATTGAATAAGTGTATCATGATAATGACGTGGTGACAAGTGTTGGTATTTATGACATAAAATTATTCAATTTTTTATTAAGTGTATTCATTATCATAAAATTTATGTTAATCAAAATAATTTATAATTCATTAATTTTTTTTCATATAGCATGAGTGATCATTTGGTAATAACCCACTATTATATATTTGTAACTAGTTTATACTTGATTTATGATAATAAAATTGGGTTGTGATGATATATTAAGATCTATATGAGTTCAATCACTTGTATAGACAACCAACTATTCACCCATGGGATATAAGTTAGTGAAGATGAATTTTGATTAACCCACTTAAAGTTCACCACCTGGGTCATCCAATATAACTATATATAATTGTTCACTTACTCTAAAAGTTCATACATTGAAAACTTTTTGATGCCTTTTTATATTGTCTCTTAATAGAAGTACATTTTGAATGAAACTAATCAAGGAAGGGTATTTCATTAACCAAGACATGACTCATCCATGGATAAGATGGGTCATTATATCCTTTCTCCTAGTTGTGTTTTGAAAATGTTTAGGTATAGGATAATATAATTAAATGATATGTATTTATAAAATATTAGTAAGCTCTAGGTTTGGATGAAAGTGATAACCAAAATGTTATTTTCATTATTTATATCTTATACATAACATTAATTTTGAGGAAAAATGGCTTTTCCTAATGGATATTTAGTGGATAACATCATACCTATCCCCTTAATAATATTTTTATTCATGATTTTTTCCTATATAACACATGTATTTTATGATTATTAATTTTATCCATTATAATTTAAAACACTAAAAAATCCCTTTGGGGAACACATAAGATAATGCTAATTATAGGTTTCAAATTGTTTGGATTATTCTATGTGTATAATTGATTATGTTAATTATAAACACACATAAGGTATTAGTTTACACATTTTAAATATTTAGTCAAATAATATTTATTTAATTTAATAATTAATGAGGTGTTACAATTAAAATAATGTGTTATTTTAATTAATAATAAAAACCATGAGAAAATTTTAAAACCCATATGGGATTCGGGAATGTTCCTATAGTAATGGGATTACATGGACCATAACGTGTGGTTAATATATAATATCATCTTGAGATTCTACTTAAGTACATCATTTACTATATTTATCCTATTTGGAGACATGTTAATGCATCCTCCAAGATGGGTTAGGACTTGAAACACTATTGAAGCTATCTATTAATCTGAATTACATTTAGATTCTATTTGTGACACTTGAATTAGTTTGATACAAATTTGGATTACATAATTTAAATTGAATACCCTTATTGATATAAACAAAAAAACGGATGGGTGTAGTCTTGATATCATTATGATAAATCGATTTTTCATCTTAGAGTTCTCCAAATTTCTTCTTCTGAGGGACTTACCTAGTTTTTCTTATTTGATAGGTTATTTAGTGTGTTTATCTCTATTTGTTCCACAATTTTACCTTTGAAGAGTGACTTGAAAAAAATAGTTAGAACAGTTATATAACTAAGGCGTTGGTCATTATATTTTTCATTGGTTTCTGAAGTAGTCTTGAATTCATCAATTCAAGTATGATCTAAATATTCTGAACCATTAAGGTTTTTTACTTTCAATGTATAATTATTTTATCCTCACTTATATGGTAAATAATTGACTAGGTACAATATGTACTTTATTTATACACACAGTGTTAGTATTATTATTAAATCTCTATCATGACATTAGAGAAAAGGATAATGGTTAACTAAATCTCTATAACTCTCATGCATGAACATGGAAATAAGTGTAGATCTCTACCCAAGAGATCCAATATTAATCTAATGAGTTTCCAAGACTAATGATTTTAATAAATTGAGTGCTCTAATATTTTTATATGTATATAACCTTAAAAGTTTTCATGAGGGAGATATAATCCCTCAACTCCTATAATTGTATCATATCTATATTCTAAAAATGAAAAATTTATGATGTAAATGTTAGAATTTTATATAAAATTATAATATATTCACAATATATGAAATAAAATTAATAAACAAAAGAAACATTGATGGTTGTTTTGAATTTCTTATCACTGAACTTTAGGGTAATTCCAAATATTAAATTTCTACTCAACCTCCCAATAAAATATCATATGGTTTGGTCTATAGTTCATAAGTCCCATTAATAATGATCGAAATGTTTCGTATAGATAAATCAATTCAAAGACATGGGATTATCTTATCTAATATTATTAAATTATTTAACATTACATAAGATGAAAAATTAACTATTTAATATATATAAGGTGAATCAAGTATTTATAAGATAAACACTATTAAATAATTTAAAATATAATAATGTATGGTTTGTATTTGATATATATAATGATAATGGACATGATTAATACAAAATAAATCATTAAATATTGATGTGATAGATTCATTCTAATTATAATAAGATTTTTATGACATTGAAAAATAAAATAAATGGTTTTTTAGTTAAACAGTTACAATCTCTATTATGTTAGACAGAAATTTAACAAGTCATTATATTGTAAATTTTTGGTATAAAATGTCTATATTACTCCATTAGAATGGAACGTAAAGGCACAAGACATATAATATTCATGACTATAAATGGGAAATCTTATTAACTTAAAAATTCTTGAGTTGTGTTAGTTATAATTAATAAAAAGTATTTACATAAATTTTCATTATATAAGAAAACTATTTATCTCATATATGATATTTAGAAATATTAATCTTCTACCACTAACAATGACACATATTTTATTATAAATATTCATGAAATTAAAAAAATACCCAAATTTTAAAAAGAAACTCCTTGAGAATAAAAATTTCATGGAAATAATTGTTTCATCGGTATCGTAATCTGATAACTTTTGTCAACATGGTGGATAAATTATATATCCTATAGAAACCAAAAATATATGAGATATTTTTTTATTCCTACAATGAGTGAAAATATTATTATTAAAATTATTAAAAATATTCATATGGAATAAGATGTCTTGCACTATTGGCCACAATTTTTAAACTTCAGAAGAAATATAATGTTATGGAATTATTAATTGTGATTAATGAATTAATAATAAAAAATAATAATTAGTGTAAAGAATTATATATAATAATGATTAAATTCTATAACTTTGTATCATGATTATAATATTTTGGATGTTAATTGAAAATTTAGGTTAATGTGTAACTCCTCAAAAAATTGATGAAATTTACTAAAGGAAACGTAGAACTCCATGTTGGGGACAAAGAAATAGTTAACGCATTATCTATGTGGATGTTTATTTTTCTTCTTCTAATATGTTTTTAAATTTTTTTAGAAAACAATTATCATTTACCATAATTAAATAAAAATTTTATTTCATTATATTTTCTAGATAAGGTTGGATTTTATTTCTATTAAATAATAACCCAACATTTATTATTAGAAATTAAAATTTTTATTAGTATACTAAAATATTTATTAGATAACATATATTTGATCTAGAATATAATTTTTATAATGAAAATAATATTACTTTAAAGGTAAGTATATAAACTCTTCTTATCATTAGAATTATTTCGTAGTCTATAAAATTAATAATCACATCCAATAAATCTATAATAATAAATTATTTTATTTAATTGATTCAGAATAATTTGATGTTTGTGAATATTGTTTAATAATTAAAATGGTCACATCAATTTTTAACGATAAATTTAAATGAGATAATGATTTTTTTTTCAAATAATATATAATGATGTATATAGTTCTATAATAAAATTTCTAAATGTTGATTTCAGTGTTTCATTTCCTATACTGATGACTTCTGTATGTATGGGTTTGTGTATCATATAAAGCACATGTATGAATCAATTCAAATGTTCAGAGTGCTCAAAACGTTAAAAATAAATGTGGTAAAAATATTAAAATACTTATATATGATTAATTAATATATTAGCCAAGAATTTCATGAATAACAAATAGATTATGTCATAGGATCAGAACTCACGCCACCTGGTACCCCATTGTGAAATTGTTTATTTTAAAAGAGAAGTAAACCTATATTCAGAATAGATTGGTCTTAGATGTGACCTGTTGGAATTTTTACTTCCTTCTAGGAATATTCCCTAGAAACTAATTCGTGTATAATAAATTTTCAACCATAAATTTCTAATTTAAATACACTACCGGAAATGTTGACTGATTAAACTACAAAATAATTACCCTCTTAGATGGGGTTATAAATGCCTCTAAAATCATTAGTGGTTGTTGTGAGGAGCCACTAATAAGGTGCATGCATAGTGTTGTTAGCGTAGGTTTTGGAAAAGATTTTGTAAAATTGATGGTAAATTTAGAGTCTGTTTTTTATAGGGGGTTTAAACCTCCTCTAATGTTTCTCTAACTTCCCAAAAAAACTGTAATATTATAGGGGGTTTAAAAACCCTATAATTAATTAATTATTTGTAAGGGGGGGGGGGACCACCAATATTTATTTAGAAAAAAATTTAAGGGTGGTTTTCCAATTTCCCATAAATATTCAAAAAATCTGTGGTGGTTGGAAGTGCCACTAAATGTGAATTTTTTAATTACTTTTGTAGTATTCTTGCTCCCCTATCTCCCACAAGTTCTCCTAACCCCCATGGGATCTCTCTTTATCCCACATATTTATCCTCTTTCTTGTCCCCCCCATTGTGCCCATGGGTCCCACACTAACACCTATATATGTACCACTTCCCCCTTGACTCCATGTGCCCTCTCCAAACCCCCCTGCCTGTATGAATTATTTTTCAACCATAAATTGAATACTGTTTGGTTGTATCACCCGACACCCACAACTTGTCTCAAAAATTAGTATGTCAAGGATTATTTCCCTTAATAATATACCTAAGAGTATATTTTTATATATTAGATTATTTATTCAAATAAGTATTACTTTCAAAATATATTTCAATGCATTTAAATATATATCCTATATATACATTTTTATAAAATAAATCATTCATGTTTATATTATGAATTTATATTATAATATATTTAAATCACATAGGTCATTATAAATATCACACTATATATTAAAATAAATATATTTATACATATGTAAATATATTTATATGTTTACAACTAAAAAATAATAAAATATATACATATGTATATATATAAAATATTTACTATATGTATATGTATATAAAATTATATATATTATATATTATATATTTATTTTTTACCCAAATATATTATAAAAATATATATTTTTTATTTACACCAACATGATTATATATATATACATTATTTTTATATGAATACAAATAAATATTATATACTTTATAAATACATTTGAATGCATGAATATATATATTCAATATTTACGTATGTATACAATTTAATATATTTATATTATATTACATTTAATATAAATATAAACCATATAATAAATATTTAATTTAATTATTATTATATATAATATAACATTATATATATTCGTATAATATAATGTAATATTTCAATACAGATGAAATTTTATGTATTTATATATATATAGTAATATTATGTATAAAAATATAAATTTAATACATTAATTTAAATACTTATCTGTATAATAATATATTTTTATTTATTTTTAAATATTTATTAATATATTGATTTTTATATTTATTTATATACATTAGTATACTTTTTAGACTATATATAATTTATTTTGAAAAATATATATGTTTGAAATATATTACATATTTACGTATATAATTAAATGAATTTATATTATACATTATTCATTCAGATATATGTAATGTACATAAAATTATTTTTATAATACAGATATTTTTATTTATATGAATGTGTGTCTTGGTATCTGTATAATCTATTACTATTATAATTATAAAAATTATAAAATCAAAACAGTTTTTATATGATTAATTTTTTAAATAAATACATTTTACTTAAAAATATTAATATAATATATTTATTTTTTTAATATTATAATTAATGTTATATGAAATACAATTTTGAAGAAATACAAATATATTAATGTACACATTTTAAAATTATATTTAAGTATACATATAACTATTAATAAATACAATAATATAAATTATTTATTAATATATATTTATATAAAATGTTTATATAAAATATTTAAATACAAACACACACAGATAAATATATTGTGTTCTAATTATATATATATATATATATTACATATTTCTTTTAGATTGTACTGGGGTTTCACAACCCCCATAATATTTTAAATTTTAAGGGGTTTTGAATACCCTCTAATATAAAAAACCAAAATGGATGTGAACCATAAATAATATCAATGATTAGCATTGGTTCTGAATCAACTATAATTTATTAGATTAGAGGGGTCCAAGGCCCCCAATAATATCTTAGAGTTTAAGGGGTACTCAATCCCCTATAATCTGTTAAATTATAGGGGGTTTAAAACCCCTTCTAATTTATGTGATTAGTGGATATTTTGATACTGCACAATTTTATTAAAAAATGATAGTTTTATATTATAAATATTTAGTGTCGGTAATTATTATATTAGAGGAGGTTTTCACATAACCTCATCTAAAATCAATCTAAATATTAAATAAATATTGTTGATATATTTGTAGGGAATTCAAAACCACCTCTAAATACAATGATTATTAAGGGTTGTGCATAACTCCCTCTACATTATTCATAAAATAAATTTAGAACGATTTTGAATAACCCCCTCTAAATAACCACTCTTAATATGCTGTTTTTTGTGTGTGGAAGTGTTCTGATTTTTCATTCAAGATGATTTGGGTTTGTGATCCATATGTAAAACATATTTCTTCATTTAATGTAGAAACCAAATTAGAACATTTTTTATTCAGTGGTTATCTCCAAGAAATTGGTTTATTATTTCTATAATGTAGAATAGCATACTTTTTTTAATAAAATTATTATCTATATAGAAAATAAATTAATTTTCAAAGAAATCATGAGAGTAAATTTTGACGTGATGATGATTATTACTAAAATTGTTAAATTAATACTCAGATATATTAGTCCAAAACAAAAGGAAATTTGGAAAATTAATCAACTCATTATACATAATAACTATGAATATATGATTGATTTCATAAGTAACCCATGATATATTGATTTATAATTTATGTTTATGGTGACGTAACAATCATAAATGTTAGTATAATATCATACTTAGAGTTTAACACGAGTTCTAACATTAGCAAATTCTTAACTATCGATCAAAAAAAATTTGTTGAAAACATTATTCATACTAAATTACATAATTTCCTCACCTTAGGTTAAATATGATTATTTAGAGAATATCTTGTAATAGATCATTCATTTTCAAATTTGATGAAAATTAAAATTTTATCCTTTTAAAGTAAACTATTGTAATTTGAAACTAAATATATTTTTTTGAATTATTTGAACATAAAATTTTGTAACTGTGTTCCCCCTCTCAATGATATGAATCTATCACTGTCAACTCAGTATTTTTATTTATAAAAAAGGAGAAGAACATGTGGTTAAAAAAATATAAAAAGAATATAAAGAAAATCCATGAAAATTACAAGAAAGGACACCTAAACTAATGTGGTCTGAAATAGTGACTACTGAGAGTTTCCAATTTCACTATGTCAATAGAATCGTGGGGGAACAACCCCAAGATTGAGTTGACAATAACCGCAGTTGAGGTATCATCCATAGAAGTGAGGATGTATTTAACTCTAGTACACTAATTCCATGTGTGAAGAACCACTATCTGAATATCAATGAGAACACAATACATGCGAATGGGTTTGAAATGCATTTGGGGTATTTCCAAGGTCTTGCAATGATTGATGGATAATAGGAGAATTTGTATCAACTACCGTGAGATCATTGTTATTATGATTGTAGAGAAGAAGGAATGTGAACATGGTAGTAGTTTCCTCTAAAATGGAGTATCAGATATAGAAGATGTCTAAGATATCAAAGACAATGGATCCTTTTGGATCTCATACTATACCACCATCGCTCAACACACCCCACCCATAGGTACCGTCTGTATATTTTTAGTCTAGAATTGGGAATGTTCCAGTGGAACCAGAAACCATTCAAAACCCTCCTATGAGAAGATTGAAAATTTATAGCCATTATTAATTCACTATATGAGGGAGCATTATCATCATTATTAATAGACTAAGAGAGGTCAATTAGAGGAATTATGGTTCTAACTACAATCATCATCCGAGGGAATGATATTCGATCATGGTGAGCTTTATTCCATGCTCTCCTCATACACATGCACACTACAAGGAGAATAAAAAATATCACCTTCCTCTCAAAAGTATTATTGTTACCCTTGAATTGGTGTGTTATGAAATAAATAGATAAAATATAGTGACTAGAGAATCCATTAAAACCATTGAAGGGGCTCCACATTGGGGAATCCCATTATCCTTCAATGAAAAGGTGTGTTAAGGAATCTTACATATGATCTGTGAAACAATAACATCTATTTTCCCGAGTGATGCATGTATACATATCATTTTACTATGTACATAAGTCATCTTCCGTAATGATCCACATGAGGAAGTTGAGCTTAGTCAGGTATTCATTGCACCAGAGTGTCCCCCATCTCAAATTTATGATACATCATTATCCATTATAACTTCTTGATAACATATCGTGGATAAGTCACATGATATTAAGGAAGTGATAACACATTTATTTGGATTTTTATTTTGATCAATCATCTAAAGAAATTCTATTTTCTCACTATCCATGATGGATTGGATAAATATAGGGTACCCAATCTATTTCCGAAACATAATGTCTATTATTGGGAGACTATGGAGATCCATCTTATTGCAAGCCTATTTGTGGTTCCATAAACTGCTGTCTCCCTCACAATGATCCACTAATAGTGATCCTAAAGAACTGAAACACATTATTAAATATCAGGAAACATGGAATAAGAGTCCCCCTTCATTATTTACATCTCCCTGCCACATTTTATAGAATTAAACACCCAGAGTGACTTCCCAAAGTGATCCTTCAATGATAATGTGGCATACATTGACTGCATCATGATGTAAATATTTCTAATACTATTACCTCATTCATATAAAGATCTTTCCCCCCTTTTACAATAATCCCAGTGATTCTTACCATAAAAATGAATATCCCAAATTAAAGAGGTTAGAAAGTTCTCAGTGCTATAAATAATGACTTTTAGAACATGGAATGTTGAGAGGACATGAAAGGGAAAAAAGATAGACCATGTTATGCCAGAGTGATTGTTATATTGATGGAAAGGTAAAAATTCTTCTATTTCAAAATGAGATCAGTAATATTTGTAACAATTTTATCAAAATTATACATTCTATGATAGTGGGTGGAAATTAAGGCACCAAGATAATCCATCAAGAAAGTTTCTTCTGTATATGCCAATGAAATTCTCCACATACACTACACACTTGGATGGCCACTGATTTTAAATGGAAATACTACTCTTCTTCCTATCCAAAATCTACCTAATCCATTTATTATCATCATCAAAAACCATATTAATTAAACATATGAAAATCTTAATAGATTTTATAAACATAATATTATCATCTATGAAAATCTACTATGAGAAACAAATGGATGTCAGCCTACAATGGTATGGGAGGATGTTATCATTACTCATAATTTTTTTTGGTGGACTAGCTCAGGTAGTACTGAGAAAGAACTAATAGTATCACTGAAATATGATCACCTTTGTGTAACATACTACTCGGTTTTAAAAAGTTATAGATATTCCCCATGAATGAGAGATAACCCCACATCGACCAAAAACACCAAAAAGGAGGTCAATGGTCTAGGATGAAAACCTAGGAAGTGAAGCACGTTAAGGATAATGCTTCATTCAATACTATCACATGATTTATCCTTGTATAATTTAATCACTATGTTAGAACCTTGGGATTTATGATTGATATCGTAAATCATCTTCTAGGTCATCCCAATGGAACACTAAATTAAACCCCCTTTAACAAACACATGCAACACCATGGTCATTGATTTGGGTAAAATTTATACAGGGGATATAAGAGCTAATTTTTCACAATTCATATTTCTAGAAAGCCATTTTTTTCAAACTTTTTTGAGGTCAAACACACTATCAAAATTGGATTAAAATATTTGGGTGAATTTTATCATTTACCCATGTAACTACATATAAACTTAGCATCCCCTCCCCACTATAAATGGGTATTTTCTTCTTTTATAATGGGGTTTTCTTAAATTAAAATATTTTTAGGAGAGGATTAGTGGTTCTTTTCTAGTTGAATACATCGATGAATGATTAAAGCACTCAATCTGGGATCTCTTCTAAAATTCTCTTCTTCACTTGTTCTATTTTGTAACATTGTTATTCATGAAATAAAATCTCTATGTCAATTCCATTTCTTGCATTTTTACTAATTTACTTCTTATTTCATTTAATTTTTTGACCTTGAAACTATGTTTTGAAAAATTAATTGGTTATACCCTTTCTAGGCATTTGTGACTGAAAATGGTTTTTCGATGACACTACCCATTGGAGAGTATTTATTCTTATTAGTCGATAAAAATATAACATTATTAATTTATTATTATTTTAAAAAAAATTATATAGTATAATTTTCATAATATGATATTAAAATTTAGTTTTTGACAAAAATTAAACTAAAAATGTAATTAAATAATGACCACAAAATATGGGAGGTCATGTAATGTGTGATTTTTGAGTTTGTGATATTAATAGGTAAAAAAATAATATAGAATCATTTTTTAGTGTTAAATTGTAATCACAAAACACAATTAACATTCAAGTGTGGATATAATCCCTAATTAACTAATGAAAATAGTATAAACATTGAATGAAAATAAATGTACGGTGAAATAAATATATGTTTCATCGATGAACTAGGGATTAATTATTTTAACTTTTTTTGTCGAGGTAAATTATGATAGGGTTTAGGGATAAACAATTAGTGTATTATAATTAATTGAATTTTAATTTGAGTGATAATAATTTTTAAGCAAGTCATGTTAAAAAAAAATTAAAAAAAATCTTCTCACTCTGTTTTTTCAATCAAATTGTAAAAAGTAAAAAAACCAAAAAAATTAAAATCTTTTCCATCATACAACTTCTAGAATTATAAATGTTAAACCACCTTTAATTTTATATATTGAATTATTTTTATTTTATAATATTTTCAAAATACAATTAATATGTTTTTTTAATTACTTCCACATGTGAGATATGAACTTGACTAGAAACTCTACTTCACATAATCATAGAAAAACCCCACATCATTTGAGATCTCCCACGACATTACATTTAAAATTGAAATAATTTTTCGGGACTTATGTATTCTTTTATCTAATTAAAGGTATTTTTTACTTTTATTAAATTTTATTCTTCTCTGTTTATTTATCAACATTTTCCCTGTCTCAAATTTTTAATCGTTTTTATGGACCATCAATTCAAACTTATTGATTTTTTTATTATAGTATATTTTCGTCCGTTTGATTTTTTTATTTGGTTTATGGAATGAACTAATCCTATGTATAACTTATATATTGACCATGATTTTTAATGTATCCTTATGTCATGTATAAGACAGTATCATTTTTTGAGATGTTTAAAAATTCACCCAATTAGGGAATTACTCTATTATGGGAACAATAAAATTTTAAAAAATTATGAAACAAGAATAACACTAAGACCGATGTCTATAATAATAACAATGAATGTAATATAACCATTCAAAAATTTTATGTATCACAAATTAATTATAAAAAAAATTCTTTTAATCCCTAAATATTTTTTCAAACTAAAAATAAATGCCGGTATTGAGACTCATTCATCCAAAATTTCTATGAATATCTCATGAGGATTCCAAAAAATATCTAAAATAATTTATTGTGGGTTTTTCAATTCTAAAACTAGGAAATGTCTCTAAATAATAAATAAAACTACGGGGAGTCCCATTCTCACTTGATAGAACCATAGTACATTAAATATATTATTTACAACCCAAAGTCTTAACATGTTGGATCAATTTGAAATGTATTTTTCTGAATATAATTTGTACAGCATCATGAACTACTAACATTAAAAAAATAGATATCTAGAATAAATAAAGCCCAAGGGGATTCAATTTCTGAGAACTATGAGTGATTCATGAAGTAGTGTTCAAGCTGTCAGCATGAACAAATCATTGAGAAACCTCACATCAAAAATTATTATAAAGGCCTCATTATTATGGATATGAAAATCATGGATGTTGTACTTCACGGATTTTAAAAAACAATACCAGTATCTACATGTGAGTTGACAGACAAGATAGTAAAAAACTCCAAAAAATTTAAAGATTGAGTTATACAACATGTTAGGGGAGCACATCAGGAAAGTCCATATTATCATAGAAACCATTTAATTAATACAATGATAGATTAATTAATAACTATAAAGAGAATGATTAATTTGGATAACAAGACATCCCAACCCCCACCTAAAAAGAATGTTGGATTTTTTGCTAAAATTGACCACCCAACACACTTTTTCCCCAATTATAAGAGACAGAGGAATATGCAACTGTATTCCCTAGGAGACAATATTTTCAGAAACTACAACCATGTCCCCAGAAAAATTATTATTCTATTTCACAAGCATTCATAAAAGGGTTGAAAGATCAATTATATATAATTTATGACTATGAATTACCAATTTTTAACAAAAAATCTAGAATCCTTATTCTTATCAGTAATGTTTTCAACAACCTAAAATCATATTTAAAGACCAAGAATCATAAAGTCAATGAAAAAAGTGAATTCTTAACCAAATTTATATTTTAATAATGATGACATTTGGAAACAAATTTTTCTTAATCAGAAGAATGAGGAAACAAGTTAAGGTTTTGAGGTGAGATATTTGAAGATGAAAATAATCCATATTTCCACCACCCTCTATGAAATAGTATGTAAGAACTCCAAAAAATTCCTTCCCGGCCAACACTAAATACAAATGGGAATTTATGTTCTATCACATTGAGAGTTGGAAAGTGAATGACTAAAAAAGATACACTTATCATTCTATAGAGATTCAGTAAAAATTTGATGAATCAGCATTAAAGAACAACTATTGAGAATCTAATTGAGAAGTACATGGGTAAGAAAAGTATTGATGGTGTTCCTTTTAAACCCTTACAATTTTGTGTAGAGTTTTAAAGATCAAGAACATGGGTGAATGGTTGATGAAACAAATATGTTTTGGATACATTCAATCACATTTAAATCAATATAAATATACTTAAATAAATAAAGATAGTTTTAAGGTATGATATGTTTTTAAATGAACTATGTTAAAATAGAAGATGGGAAAAGGGAAAAGAGGATATTAAACTTGGGAGGAATGTATCTATGCTCATCACACATACATTAGCGATAAAAAAAAGTTCAAGGAACACATGATATTAATTATTCAATGAACTATATAGGATTTCCTATTTTTTAATTATTAATATAATGTGGGAGATTTAAAAAATGTTATGCCTAACTTTATTTTATCCTCATTGATGATTGGTGAGTTGAAGCTGAAAAGGGTGGGGTGAAATTGGAAAATATAGATATGACATATCTGAAAAGAGCCCTTGAATATGTACATTTTCATGTAAGGGATATGATCTTAGATGTATATTTATACATGATAAATATGATGAAATATAAGTCATGTTATCATGCTCCCATTATTCATGGAGTACCCCTATTTAAAACTTCCTCGAAAATCATAAATATCAAAATGAGAGTATAATTTCTACAGAGTTTGGAGATGAGATTGTACGATTTAGCATTTTAGCCTCAAAGAATGACACCCAAAAGACCATTATGATAATTTCATCTCCTATTCTTACCCAACCTTTGATGATTTTCTAAATAATGATTTTAAATATTTTATAAATACGGATAATACCAACCTTAGAGACATCATGAGAACAAGCTCTAGTGTGTTGTTTCAATTTAATTCCACACTTATTTCTCATGATAAAACCACACTCATTTATAATTATTTGGTAGATTCATTTTTTTTATTATGAGGATGTACTTCCAAATTATGAAATGGATTTTGATTTAATAGATGGATTTTATACACTAATCACAAATGATAATGAGATATATTCTGATCCTTACAATCATTATGCACATATTTCACTTCCACATATTTTCCATCATAAAAAAACCACAAAAAATAGAACTCAATACATTTCTACCGAACATAAAATATTCGTACAAGTTGAATGATTAAAATATTTCCTCTAATAATTTCAAATAATATTCTACCTAAATATGAAACACAACATTTTAATCAGTTAAAGGATAATATTATGGAAATTGTGTGGACCATTAAAGATATACTAGATATAAACCCTCAATTTTAATTTATATTATTATTTTTGAGGATGTGGATAAACCTTTTCGATAGCCACAAAGAAGATATAGCCCTTAATTATTAAATGTTTTAACTGAAGTGGTGGAATAATTTTCTTGAGGAGGGTATCATTTAACCAATTTCGAACTGTTAATTTGTCATCCCTATCCAAGGTGTTCTAAAACATAACTGAGTCCACTATTATAAAAAATTAAAATTTAGAGCTAGTTTATCTTAGAGTAAAAAATATTTTGAGAGTCCGAATATATTTTTGGAAAAATAATAATTCCATTGTAAGTAGCGTTTACCATTCTATTCATTTACCATATTATTAATACAATTTCATGAATAAAATATCATTTTTTTTCTTGGATTGTTTCATGGAATATTTTTAGGTTCCCATTTTAGAATATGATTAGGGGAATATGACCTTAAACTCCTCATTCAACAAATATTATTACCACTGGATTCCATTTGTACTTTGTAACACCACAAATAACTTCTAGAAATGCAAGGAGTGTATCTTTTTTGATTTAATTAAGAGAATCTTGGTGGGTTTTATTGATTATTTTTCTATGTAATACTTGTTTTATGAGTATATATTGAGTTTGAGAATTGTGTTTCATGATTTCATTGAGAAAAATATGATTTTGAACATTGAAAAATGTAATTTCATTGTAGAGAAGGGAATTTTCTAAGGTCATCTAGTGTAATAGACTATTATTATAGAGAATAGATCCATGGTATAAATTATTTCATCCATAGAATATAGTATATGAGTGTGTGATGGTTTATCATTACTTGTAAATGAAGGTTTATATTGAAGTTTCATAGGAGATTTTAGTAATATCTCTCAACCATTATCTTGAATAATTCAAAAACATATTAACTACATTTTTTTATGCTTTATGTAGGTTATTATTTGATATGGTAAAGAAGAATAAAACCACTCCACTGATCAAGAATCACCCATGGTAGGAAATACCTTTTGATATTTTTTGTGATTCTTCAAACTACATAATTGGAGTAGTCTTATAATAGAGGGTGGAAGGTTTGTACCGTGTGATTTCTTATGTGTCGAAGAGATTAGATTCATCCTAATAAAATTACACCAAAATAGAAACCGTGATTATTGTTATTGTATTTGATTTATAAAAATTCATATCATTTTAATTAGTATATAATTTTTGTTTCTCTGATCACGATGCATTGTGGTACCTCATAATGAAACTATTTTCAAATCCATGACATATTCATTAGAGGATAATACATTGATTGATTCAAATCAAGATATGGGATAAGAAGGGTTCAGAGATCTTTTCTGGATGACCACATGAGTAGGTTCACTCACATGTTGGAGCATGATACCCTAAACTATGTACCCCTTCAAGAATATTTCCATGATGATCATTTTTATGTCATATTAGCTAAGAAGCCTTGTAATGTAGATTTATTGAATTAAAAGGTTGACTTTGAAATTCCTAAAAACTGAATAAAAGTCAATGTTGAAAAATGGATGTGTGAATTTAGGTTTTATAAGTGGGATGATCCTTACCTTTGGCTTATATTTGGTGACTAAATCATTTAGAGATGCATTCTCTATGATTATTTTGAGTCTATTTTATATTTTATTCATACATATTATTTTTGTGGAAACATTGGACAATAAAATACAACTTGTATATACTTAAAATCTATATTATATAATGCATCTGTTTTCCATGGTGACCATTTTTTATGTCATTCTTTCATTTTCAACACACTAAAAACATTTTGAGGGGGCATGATATACAACAAAAAACCTTATGCTTTTGTGTTATTATTAACATATGGGGAATTGATTTTATGATTCAATTTATATGATCAATTAGTTTATTGTACATTATTTTTACTTAAAATTATGTTAGTAAATGGGTGGAGGTCAAGCCCACTAGGTATAATGAATATCATGTTATAGTGGATTTTGATAAGGCTCAAAATTTTTAAAGGCTTGGAATTCCAAAGTAAAAAGTTACTAAACAAGGGACGCACTTTTGAAATTTATATTTGGATTCCCTAATTCTAAATAGGGGGTGAAACAAAAAATATCCACAATATGCCATTCCTTGACAAGTGGTCAAGAAAATGTTTCAAATCATGGGTTGAAGATGATATTCGAGAAAATAGTGTTTTTGAATATGAAGAGTTCTGGTAATCAATTCGATGATTGTCAATGGGATTATATAAAGGTATAATAAAATATCATTGGAATTTACCCTATCATATCATCTTTTAGAAATCATAATATCTTGTTATGGAGGTCTAGCATCGGTCATATTTGTATATAATGAAATCAAACATAGATTTATCCCAAATATTGAATTAAAATGAAGCTATAAATTCAAGAGCATGAGGATATTTTATTATCATCATATTATAACCCAAGTCCATAAACAAAAAGATAAAAAGTGGGTCATGATATAATGATAAAAAAATGAGTTTCATGTAAGAGAAAAATTCCTTCTATATAGTTCATGACTGAAGGTGATGCTTGGTATGTTGAGTTGTAGATGGTTGTAAACATATGTTGTATCTCTTCTTTTTTCCATATGGAGTAGTGGAGGTAAAAAATTGGCTCATGGAAAAATCATTATATTCAATGGAATGTGGTTGAAGTAGTACTTTACGGTATTATAATTCTCTTCACGACATGGTGGTTCTTGGTTGAGAGGGAGATACATCATGTCAATGGTGATAACCAAACATGTGATACTACACATCTTGGAGACAACCTGGCCTAGATACATGTAACAATATATAGTTTGGTATCTCAAATTATATATGATTTAACTAGAACCCATCATCTTGACGTCTACCCAGAAATGAGTTTAAAGAGGCGTGTTCTGTGAAGGTCCACATGATGGACCAGTACAATGAATCAACTGATGGTAAGAGGGCATCACAGTGGGAATAATGAGATCATGATGTGAAGTTTGGATTCTTATATTGGGCCGTTAGGTAATAGGTCTTTTGTGCCATCAATTATTGTATTGAACCTCTAATCCACTACGTCTTCTGGTCATGCAAGGGTTACATTTAAACCCTTTTAAAAAGAAGGCTATCATTCCTTAATAAAAAAGCGGTGGTTCCCCTTACCTATTAAAAAAATTATTCTATGGAACCTATTGAGAATTTATATTTCATTTTTCATAACATCAATAGAAAAATGATAACTATGGGAGATTTTTCATTATCAGTGGTTGATTTTAGTGAAAATATAAGATGGGAAATGATATGTCTACTTTTTTATTTATGAGGACTATGAGATTTTAGAATAATTATATGTTTTACATATTGTAGGATTTTTTTTACATTTAAAATCTCCACATATTTCACACACAATCAAGAATTTTTATTTTTTCTTTCACAATTAAATAATATCCATTTTATATTATCCTTTTCACCTTATAATAGTGTCTTCCCATACATTAGTTTCTCTTCCAATTAGTTCCATTGTTGTACCGTATTAACGTATCTATGTGTTCCTGATATTCGAAAATTTACAGCCTAAAAATTATAAAATTAAATTAAAATAGAATTTAAAAATAAAATAATAAATAGGCGAGTTGTAAAATGAACATTGTGTGGAGATATTTAGTCCGTGACCTTATGGTTTGACTTCTAGGAATGCTTAATTGAATGGGTGTTGGAATTTTATTTCAAATAATATTGAATGGGTTTGGTGGAATATAATTTAGTTAGAATAAGCATTCTAATTGAGTTGAATGTATTAGATATAAGGTGGAGATACTTTCTTGAAATGATTAGAACTCACATAAATGGGGAATTTGTGGCATGATTGACTCATAAGATGTTTCTAACTGATTAGTGCCCATGATCTCACTAGGGTTTGTTTTTATATAATTTAAGAGATATTTAAATCATGATTTCTTAATATTGACTTATTTTTTGATTCATTCTCTTCTTAT
Organism: Viscum album; assembly: GCA_963277665.1. Classification (NCBI taxonomy): domain Eukaryota; kingdom Viridiplantae; phylum Streptophyta; class Magnoliopsida; order Santalales; family Viscaceae; genus Viscum; species Viscum album. The sequence goes on from OY728126.1 coordinate 1,108,121,145, forward strand.
ATTACCATCATGTATTGATAGAATTCAAATTGTATCCTTTTCGGGATTACATGATATATGGTTTTCCCCCATAGTTTAAAAGGGTAAATGTAGGGGAGTTGAAAAATTGTTTTTAATTGAATATATAATTGATAATAAATTACAAAATTTCATCACATTTTCTTAAATATGTAAATTTATATAATTTTTATGAGTATACCATTCTTTTAAAAATTTAATGAAAATTCTTATTTTCAACCTTTAATTAAAACTATAGTATTTTTGATATAAATATTTTCTGTTACTTATTTTAAGTGAAAATTTTGTAATATTTTTCATTACTAAATGTGATACAATATTCATTAAGTACATCAGAGTTGGATCTTGGTTTTTATTGGTGTAAATGGTCCATGAATTCAAGGATGGGCCAAACTCTCCATATTGGACACCACCTCACTAATGATGACATGACCTATTCATATATGATTTTATTGGGATTAAATTTTTAGATATGTAATAGGAACCAATACCACACAAATAATACTTTTGAAAAGGTTTTTGGTTCACATATTTTGGAGGTCTACCAAAAAGTGAAACATGGATTAAAATATTTATCTAAATTTCCCCATTCACACTTATAACCACTTATAACCCTATACTTCTCTCCACTTTATCAATGAGTAATTTTCTCCTATTTATAGGTTTATCCCTGATTTATATTATTGGGGTACTAGATTTACTTTTTTCATTCCATTTATATACACCATTTGAGGAGAGAATCCCTCAACCTAGGATCTCCTCTAAAATGATGTTGTTTTCTTTTACTTCATTGTAATGCTGTTGTTATTGCAATATAATCTTAATATATATACCATTTATTATATAATTTTTTATTTTCCTATTTTTTAAATTACCTATTTGTTTAATAAAAAGTCTTTTTATACAATGTTGGGTTAAAACATTTTTAGAACCTTGTGAATGCAAATCATTTCTATGATGACTACATTGCCTATGGATGAGTTATTTTTGTTAATAATTTATCTTCATTTAACATTATTCATTTAATTTTTCAAATCACTGAGGTAATTTAATTTTCATAATATGATTAATAATTTTTTTGACATTGATTTATATAAACATGAAATTTAACAATAAACACAACACACTCGAGCTCGAGTAAAGTTTCAATTGTGAGAGTTTGATCTTAATCAGCAAAAAACTACAAAAGATCTATTTATGAAATTGAAATTTAATCCGTACAATTAATTCGTACTCAATTATAATATGAATATTAACCCCAATTTACCACTATCCAAAAGGTATCCGTATAACAACAATCAAAGAAAGGTGTGATGATTACATGTACTGAAGCTAAAATAAGGATTAATTCATTTCATCTTTGTGGTTGAGGTAATTTCTCAAAGGGATCAGATATTAAATAATTATTTTATCATAATTAAGTGTATTTTAATTTTAAAGATAATTATAAATAGTTAATTCAAGATTTATAGTTTCACTGATTACACCTTCTAAAAAAAATTTCTTGAAAAATTATTCTTGTTCTATCAAATCAATCAAATTCAATAAGGAAAAAAAATAAAAAAATACCATCTTATTCAATCATAAATATTCATGTTTTTTAGACATTAAAAACAAATCCATCATATTCCTCTTATATTGAGTGTTTAATTTATTATATTAAATTTTAATATTACTTTTAAATTTTTGTTTTAATTACTTCCTCCTTTGATAGATGACCTTAGTCATCTAATTTGTTGTAACTAAGTGCCCAAAAAACACACAACATTTGAGATCAACCATGAAAAAACCCCACAATATCAATGGAATATAAAATAGAACCCATGTATACAATTTCCCTTTATGAACTTGTGAATCCCTATAAATGAGTTAAACCTTTGGAGTATAGGTGAAACATTCTCAAGAATACTAACATGGTGTTGTTACCAACATAATAAGTTAAAAAAAATATATAGGTGTGATTTGGACTTGATTTATTTAATAAACTAAAAACATTTTTCATGTTTACTTTTAAAATAGTTTGGGTTAATAAGTCTCACATTATCATTTCAAACTCAACATTAATGCATGAAATGAACCAAAAAACATCACAGGACTTTGGAAAAATATTTTTATTAGGCTCACTCATAATGTGTGAGAAATTCCTATGTGTATAGTGCTTATAATCCCACATACATATGGATGATATATTATTATCAAAAAATAAAATGGTAAATAGGATGGCCATGAATCCATTATTCCATAAACAAAGAATATTACTTGTACAAAACCCGCCTTATCGATAAGAACAAACTAAATTCTATTCAAACAATAGCATCAACGATGCCTTCCTTTCAAAACAACACTATACAAGGTCCTTCTCGATGTAAGGTAAATACGATAGCATGAGAATATTTTTGGAATTTAATATATTATAATCACCATCCATAATAGAATTAATATTATATGGCGACCTATGGTGCACTATTCTCATCAACTTCTTCATGATTTCTTCTTATGTAATATCAACACTAATGATATTTAACAATAATAGTTTCAGCCTCTCAAAAATTATATCCCCAAGATTTTAGAATATTTTATGGATATATTTGAAAAGATGATACACAAACTAGAATCTAACAATGTTTATTTTTCACCAATGACAATGAATTTTCAATAATACTGCATTATAAAAATCTCCTCACTCTCTCAATTTTTTGGAATCATATTTATCTTTTCAAATCCATCAAAAAAAATAATTATTTCCAATATATTTTAATATAGAGATATCCAATAAATATGGATGTTTTATATTAATATTATTAAATGTTATAAAACATGATTAAATATTATGTTATACCAAAAAATAATTGAATTGACTTATTCAATATCAAATACATGGGTTTCTAGTCTAGATTTTTCTAGAATATACTCAATTATAGAATATTTAAATATCTGAATAAAACTTTATATACTATAAATGCTAACTAATTTTAAGAATTAATCCTTATATTTGACCTAAAATCAACCTCATCTTATTTAATTATTATATATTTTGAAAATATAGCTTATTATTTTCCACATATTCACTCAACCAGGAAATATTATTGTGATGTAAATCTATATATCATGGTGTTAAAAATTTCTTTAAATTTCGGCACAAATGAATTATTATATCATGGCTTAACCATGACAAATTATTCACTAAAGAATAGAATAATGTCAACTAAATTAATGTTATATTTTAAGTGTTAAATATTATATAACCTTCTGAATGAACTTACATATTTTTTAAAATCTCTAGGTTTCTCTGTCATATCATTTGGGTTATTAATACATTATCAAAATTCATGGATACATATTCTATGAAATCTAAAACTTAATATTATTAATGATTCAATATAATTTTAGATATTCATTGAAATACTAGAGTTAATCATATTTATCACTATATTAATCTTTCATATAATCCAAGTTAGTAATATCTATTTTTTGGTCATCCATATAGTTTCCCATAATTTTACCCTTAGGTATTTGAGAGTGAAATCAGAGTTACTCTTATATATGTATTGGGAGATATTATGTATAAAGAGATTAATCTTACAAAACAAAAGTCGTATATTATTCATGAGATTACCCAAGTAACACATACATATATATTTTAATATTTTATATGGATATTCATTACATATCATTTTAAATCACATCCCAAAACCTAAAGTTTTAGTTACTTTGATGATTATCTACATGAGAGACTTATTTTAAAAAAATTATTTATCAATTACGAAACACAACATTCACTCACGATACCCTTCAAGATATCTAAAACATAATACTTATATTCAGAACCAAAAAAAATGAATTTTAGGAATGGGTGGGCTCCAAAAATAAGTAAGTATAAATATAATATATATCAATCGAAAAAGAATAAGTGATCATAAGATGATCAAATGGGTATTAGAACATAATCGATATACCAGAACATATCACCATAAAATCACACATAATAAAACAAGGATGCAAAATCACGAATCATAAAATTTGGATTTTTCAATAGAATATGAAATGATTCATAAGAGTTTTTAGAAATGAGTCAATAATCAGTAGCTTTGTAGAATAACATAGGAATATGTCATAACAGTGAAATGTGACTCAAGAATAAAAATTTATTATAATTTATTAGTTCATGGATCACTATCAAGACCACCATTGTAAAATGTAAAAACATTCAAAACATAGTATAATGGGTTTACTCCCCATTCAAAAAATCATTATGGATTGGGTTCAATTTTTTATCCCTTACATGTAATAAAATGATATATAAAACAATACCCAATGCTTTATAGGGATATATAGTTCATGGTTCACCCATCACATAATAAAAAACCTTTTATATGTGTGCTAAATTAACATGAAAATGTTAATAATTATATCACATCATAATTATCTAATGAGAAATAAATAGGTTTCATGAAAATTTCTAGAATACATTATCATATAATATCCAACAAAATTTTCTAAATGGTATCATTAAATAATATCCATTTTCAATTATAAGAAACATTAAAATATTTTTATATCGTGGAAAAACACTTTATAATAACATTAAATTTCTTTTTAGAAAATAAAAATAAACCAAATTTTTATTTTTAAAAATATTGATTTTAAAATTAAATAACACTTAAAACATTATTTTAGAAAAAATAGAAAACATTAATTAAAATTTACTTTAAATTTCCATTAAGACATGAAATTTATTATTTATAATGAAAATTAAATAAAAAATTGGAGAAATATTTGATAAAGATACTTTTAAAACCCAATTCCTTTAATAAATTTAAAAAAACATATTAAATAGAAAATTACCTAAATAAATCATAGAATAAGGGCTTATGACATCACTAAAATAATATAAAAAACTAGACACATAAATAAAGGATTGGTGATAAATGTTGAAGACATAATGTTAGTTACACTTAAAAGCATAACTTTTTTTTAATTTTAAACCAATGGGTGGGGAACTATTTAGAAAACAAGAAAATGCAAAAAAATAACTAGATAAGGTAAAAACATATGTGGTTTTAGAGAGAAGGAAAATATAATTTCACCCAATAAAAATTTATACCCGAATAATCCCAATTTATTAGTGAATTGGGAAGTAAACTCTTAACATTACTTCAAACATCCAATAATATACTATAACATCTTGTATAATACGGATATCCCTATTAATAACATATTTGAGAACCTTATTCATTTATTTTACCTTTTATAACCTTCAATTAGGATAATTTAAAAAAAATTAGTTAGTAATTGTTTATTTTTATCTTATAATGTTTGTAATTTTTTATGTTTTGTATATGATTCATAATAACAGTGTTGATAAGCATTCATTCGTAATAATTTCATCCTTCCAATATTATTCAATTTCGTGTAATTATTATGTTTAAATGTTTAATATATTCCTAGTTTATATTTATTAAAGATATGTGTATTATTAATTAGAATGATTTATGAGATTTATAAAGAGTGAATATAGGCTGGAAATAGAAAAGCTGGTGGAGAGCTAGAAACATACATTGATGAACTTATTACTTCATGAATAGGGTTCCTTAAAAACAAATGATTTATGCTTCTATTCTTGTACTAGAGGATGACCAAAATTTAATAATGCTTCAGAAAATATATTTGGGAAATTATAACAAAATAAAATAAATTATATTGTAGTTTTATGTAGGTAGAGGATGGAATAATTTAAAGATGAGTTTGAGTGGAATTTTCAAAAATACTCATTCCTTAAAATGCATGGAATTTATTTTTCTACTTTGAAAGTGTCACAATAATTGAATATGTTTAAGGAGAGTTCTAAAATTCGACCATACACACATTTAGATATATATTTTTGATATTTTATGGATTTATCATTTAGTTTAACTCTTTTATCTCATTATTACCACTTCATGTGGTAACATATTTTAATCGTGGGAAATTATTTTTTTTTCTAAAAAATGAAATTGATCTAGTTACCTAATTTATTCCTCAGATTCCAAAAATAAAATTTATTTTTAAAAAATTATATTTCTAAATATTATTATATATAATTTTAAATAATAATCACATAGCATAGAAAATTATAATTTTGATAAAACAATAGTTTGTGCATAAATAAGATTTTATTGTTATATAAGAAAATGTAAAAATAATTATATGAATGTTAATTCATTTTTTTAAATCAATAAAAATTTATTTCATTGAATTTTATAATAAAAATATGAAAAAGACATATTTTAAATAAAAATACATATTATATAATAAAAACTATTAATAAATAAAACATTTTACATTTACCACGAATCATTAATTTATTCATATTTATTACTCTTTTATTATACATTTTTTATGTATTTTAACAACTGTTCCTTTATGTTTTCAATCTATTATATTTAAAAGGATTTTTACAAAAAATAATAATAATTCAAAATATTATATGTTCCAAAATAATTTTTTATATTAATATACTCTTCTAAGAGTGAACTGGTGTCCTTTTGTTTTGTTATAAAATTATTTATATTAATTACATGTTGAGTATTTTATGTAAAAACCCTAATTACATATACCTATAAAATAATAAATATACCTACTGGATACAATTATATTCAACAAACCTATACCCAACAATGACATATCCAACTACCACATTTCCAACAACCATATATCCAATAACTATATATATAATTTTCATATAACATTCACACACACACACACATATATCCTTAATTTTTATACTAAAATTTGGTCATCATATTTATATAATTATCTCTCAAACTATCAATTATATTTAAAAAAAAATATTATTTCTATTATTATTTTTGGTGATATGTTCTATAAGTGAAACCATGATATTGAAAATTTCGTGTTCATGGAGTTTTATTTTCTTATGGTTTTATTCCTTCTATAACTTTCTTAATGATTATTTATTTTTCTTATAATAATGTATTTTTTGTCTATTATTTTTTTTATTTTATATCAATTAAATATATCATTGTTTTTTTTGATCGATGTTTCATGTGAAATAAATTAGTCAACATGTTAAAGTGATAAAAATGTAAGTGTTTACCATGTATCATATTGTAAACACTTATTATTTTACCAATTCTCACTCTAAATGATCATACATATGACTTTTTTTCTTTTATCTATAAGATATTATATATCATCCCAAACAAACTCAAATAACTTCAATTACTTTTATTACACTTTAATACACCATCAAATCATCTCCATCCACAACAAAATAATCCAAAATATTTTTTCCTCATTTAATAATTTATTTATTTATTTTATTTTATTCAATAGAAAGTATTTATTTCAATGAATATTCAACTACATCAAATTTTATGTTCTCTTCATGAAATTCATAGAATTATTCAATTCTTCTTTAAATGATTGAAAAAATGTTATCAGAAAAATTATCTATCCTCATAAACTTTCAAGATATCTATCATATCATGAAGTAACATTAATTTATGATGATAACATGTTTGAATCTCCCAAAAAAACCTTGATCACATTTTTTTCGCTAATCATAGCCATATTTTCATCTTCTTTATAGAGATATTTTTTAAAAAATCACAAAAAAAATCTATAGAATACTATAATAAAAATCACCCCCATTAAAAGCCTAAAATTTTTTGATAACAACGTGTGATCCTTCTCATATATGAATGAATCATCTCATCTAAAAATCCCCATCATTCTATATTGATTTTTCACATGAAAAACTAAAAATTTATATCCTCAAACTTCAACCAGATTGTCCAATTTATAATTGATGAATTATAACCACATGGTATTGTAATTAGAAGTACCATTTTCTCTTTCATGAATCACATTTTCATCATATAAATTGAATTTTTGAATCATGATATATTGTAAACATCCAAGATATAAGTATTATTAAAAAATCAACATTATTTCACAACACTTAAAAATCATTAGCATTATTTCTTTAGTATATATCATTCCTAAGGGATATTCAATCACTATGATGTAATTAAGTCTATAATCTATATCAAGTAATCTCATATTAACATATTTGTTTAGGTACAAGCATTATCATGCAATATTGTCTTATCAATATATATTGAACTAAATTATTATGAAAAAATAATACATCACATCATCGTCTAGTGGGGTTACAATCTCCTCTTTTGGGTTTCTATTAATACCCATAATGAAAACACATGGCCACATGGCTAAAATATTTTTCTTATTGATATCCCTCATTGATAATAAATATAAATGATAAAATCATAAGTGAGTAAACAATTAACCAAAAATGTATATACATTATCAATTCTTGGTGTAGAAACATGGGTGGAAAATAAAATTTAAAAAAATATGTTTTATAGCCATAAATTCTAAAAAATAAACCCAATTTTAATTGAATATAATAGTCTAATTTCATTCCCATTCCATTCATCCATTTTTTAATAATTCTAATAGGATAATGTGAATAATTTACTATAATAATGAAATTTTCCATGAAATTTACAATATTATTATCTTTTCAAAAAATAATGAATTCTTTAAATTTCACTATAACTTATTTCTCTCTCTACATACACTCCAATAACTTATTCATCATCGATGTTCCTACTCAAAATTAATTGCAATAATCCTTATCAATAAATATCCCTTAATGAATTATACAAATAATGATATATTATTCCAAAATATATATTTTAATATGATATATATTTTACAAAAATCATCATTCTAGGTATCACTTTACATGGATCACCTTTAATTACCTATGTATAAAGTTTGAAGACAAAATATAAAATCGAATAAGGAAGGAAATACACAACTCCATGGATAGGGAAGTTTTATGAACTTGTCCTCTCAACCAAGATTTTTTTTCTTTTAATCTTCATTATTGTAATAAATCTTAAGGATTACTTATTTGATTTTCAAAATAGTATTATCCATGGGTTGTATAGAGTTATTTTTAATTTGAGCTATATCTTAGTTCTAAATTTACATTTTCACTTTTTATATCAAATAAAATGAACATCATGGCTCTAGAATTATTTTCCTTAATATTTCTTGTTTTTATATTATTATTATCCAAATTTTTTTCTGAAACATGCCATTCTTTATTAAAAATTACACATATATTCCAATGTTTCATTTGTTTATAATATTTTAAAAAACACCCATGAAATAATAAATATTCTTTATTCATAGAGATAACATCCACAAAATCAAACCAGTCCTATTATTTCATTATTTGATTGGTTCTACTATTTGTAAATATATATTTCTTCCCTGATAACAAACACTCAGTGGTTGATTGAAATAATATATAGTGTGACCTTTTCATCCATAATAGAAGTATCTTCTTAACATTGTTATAACATCCTTGATGACCTTCTTGGTAATATCATGTTAAAAAATCCTTCGTTATATATCCAATAGTAAATTAATATTATATTTTTTATTCTATCTCATAATGGGTGGTTATTTTTATTAAAATGAAAATTTCACATTCTAGAACAGTAATTCTTAATCATAATGAGTTACTTTATACAATTTATAGAGATATTAACTAATACTTAATTTATTTTTAATGTGCATAGTTTCATTATATTATTTATATGGTAAATTTTACTTTACTATTCTTTTCTCTAACATGATATTGGCCTTAACTATATTTAATACATACATAGTTGTTTCTAGAAATGAATATCCTTTTATCTAGTTATTTCAAGGAAATCATAATCACCAATAAAACTTGATTTAATCCCTTTAAATATAATCTATATAAAATTAGTTGATATAGCAACTTAATTTTAATAATATTATAGTGAACCAAATCACCTAATCTTTCTCTCATTAAATTTTGATTTAATTAGTGTTTTCTAAAATTTTTCTCAACCCATTATCCTTTATATTCTCTATTATGACATAGATTATGAATCTAAAAAGTAGTAGTATAAAAAATATCATTTGGAAAATAGTTAATTTTTTTTATTTTGAGCATGTAATGTATTTAATATTGATTGCTCTTAGGCCCTTATTTTCAAAAGAACGATTACATTTAAGAAAAATGTATATATCAAAAATATAATTTGTAGTATCTATTTTCATAGAAGATTTTGATGACTTAGAATGGGTCACATTCACATTTTCTAGTTAAATACCTAGCTCATGACACTTTAAATTCTCGGTATTTATTTTTTCATCTATATACATCACACTTTCTTGAAAATATTTTATGAAATTATCAACATTATTATAATGTTTTTTATATATCTTAATATTCTCATTTGAAGAATTTTGAAACTCCTTTATCAAATTATCATTTAATTCTGTTTAATAATTCATGAGATCAATGATTTTTCTTATTTTATTACAATGAATTAATATTTTCCTCAAACCATTTCTGGCATTTTTCTTTCTCTTGGAACACATTAAGAAGTTTATTATATGTTTTAAATAACACTAATCTAATCAATATATTCACAAAGCATTTTATGTCAAATATTTCGATGAGATTTATATATTCCAAAAAAATTTATTTCAGAAGTTACTATATTATTTTAAAAACATATTTTATATTGGGTGATATCCTTTTGTTATTTTATAAATGAACAAACTTTAGTTGGTAAAACATATTTAGGGATATTTTTTAGATTTATTTCCAACAAAACCATATAAAGCATCATATAATATATTTGAAGCATGATCTTCCCAACCTATACATGATTATCCAAGTGGAAAATGTGGGTATAAAACATCAGTTAAATTATCTTATAAAAAATACTTTAAAACTTCGTTGTTATAATTATTTACCAATTTCCCCACAGTTTATTTTTCAACTAGAATTTTTCCAAGATTTATTTTTCGATTTCTTCAATGATTACACCTTTTGAAAGAAATGATTTTTACCTTTTTCAAATGGGGGATATCTTATTCAATTTTCTTATATTTTTAATTATATTATCCATTAGTGTCATTGAAATGAATTTATTTAGATTATATGCACACACAAATTCTGTAAATATTCAATTTAATTTTTCTTTTAGAATATAAACTAAAAAAAGTAAATCTTGAACTGTTTGGAAGATAATTAACTGTGGAAACGTGAGATTTAATATTAATTATTGTTCACATAATGATCGTTGTAACAATACTAAGAGTCGGCGAAGGTATTTTCCATAAATACCTATGATATCAAATAATATTATATGGCTAGTTTTGAGTAATGCATACAAATGGGAAACTGTCCTCTCCAGGATTGTGGTCTATCATTGATGTATTCTTTATCCTGATTTTGATCGTGCTGTTTATGATTTGATTTCTGGGTTGCATCTTATCTGGGATCATGTTTTCTGGACTTGGTTGCTTGTTCTTGCTTAGTTCTGTTTTCCCAACTTTTGTTTGGATGCATATTCACCAATCTGCAAGTTTCTTCTGGATTTTTACTCTGTTTGTAACTTTTTAAAGTTGTCCTGAACAATATTGAAACTTTCCTGAGATATGGGCTCTGATTTTTGTTCTTCCCTGATCATTTTGATTTTGAATGAGCTTGGAGATTTCTTTGGAATCTATTTGCTGTTGAACTTGCAGTCTGGCTCTGGATTACATGTGAAACTTGCACTTGGAGATTCCGGCTTGCTGGAGTCTCACTGTTTCATCTATATGGATTCCTCTATCTATTATTTTTTTTGAAGTTTGGCCTGATTCTTCTTCATGTCAGTAGATTTTTCACAGTTGAAAACATGCTTAATCTATGATGTCTTAAGATTGATTTGACTAGAATGCTCAAGTTTTGTTTTGGTTTTTTGTTGCTGGTCTTTCCTTTCACCCGTATGGTTGCAGACTTGTTAAGATGCTGTGCTGATTGAATCATATATGCTTGGACAAGTGTTGATCCTACACTAGATTTCGAATTTCCAGAATGCTGAAGATATGGTGGGGCTGATCATGTAGATCTTCTTCTGGAATCTTTTGATGATTCTTACCCAATATATAATGTTGTATCTTTTTTGGTCTTTTCTATGTTTAATATGGGGTATGAATTTTACACCACGAGATTTAATTGTATCCTTTTTATTTAATAAATTTCTTTTGGCATGGATTGGGTAACCAATCCATATCTCCTATTTGAAAATATATATATATATGTATGATATCATTTAATAGATATTTCATATCGATAAATAGATAGAATAGGGTGTATTTGATGGATACATAATATGTAAATTGAGGAATTTACTCTAGTGAAGGAAAGGTGTGTGAATAAATGCAAGGAATCATTGAGTGTCCCGGTATCATATATAAAGGAGGCTAGGCCATGGGTCTGGTATATATGAGATCATCCAGAATTCTGACAGAAAAACCACTCATCCCCTTAAAGCTACCTTATTCTATCTCCCTTAGCACCATGTCTGAATGGATCAGAGGAATTTTATTTATTTATTGATTTTTGATAACCCCCCTTTAAAGTGACTTGGGGGAACCTTATAAGGCCAGTAGGCATAGAGATTACATGACCCATAGTTATTAGGAAATATACATACTATACTTGTAACTCTTCTTCCTAGCTTCTTCATGGTGATATCTACTGTCCCCCTTCACATGGCTGTTCTGGTAGGCTTCTTATGCAATCACATGGTTGTCTCGATGGTAATTCCATACCCTTTATTTATGGAAGATACTCTTAGATTCTACTCTGGTGAATGAGCCTTCTCTGAATCCCAATCTAAATTCAGTTCCTTATAGAGTCTGTCTGATCATTTTAGCAATGTTTCTGGTGGATTGAAGGCCTTGAGTTTTCCAAAAAGTCCTTGAGGTGGCCTGAAGGCCTTGAGGTGGCTTGAAAGCCATAATGGCCTGAAGGCCTTGGGTGGCCCGATGGCCTTGAAAGACACAAGGCCCAAACCGGTGGCCTGAAATACCATACAGATGAATAGTTATGGCTGCTACATTACAGAACACTGTCTGCTACAACACATGATACAGTACCGCTATAGTACCCTAGAGATATGTCTCCTCCCGATTTTAAACTTGTGTCTCTTGGATGTACTTGAAGCTTCCTCACCAACTGGGCTATGGATATTATGCTCCCATATCATCATAGAAAACTAGGATATGAGGGGGTTTTCATGGTTCTACCTAAACCTATTGGGTGATTCAATCAAACCCATAGACACACATCGTAGGGATGATAATTTTTGTTATTCCTTAGGGATCTTTATCAATCATTGGTTAATGGAAATTGTATTAATTTACAATAGAGAAAAACACACACTCTTTATTTCCTTATTACGTGATTTCACTTTCAAAGTCATAGTGATCTTAGATTTTATGGTTTTTCAACATTTCACTTATTTCATTAAATATTTATTTTTCCTTAGAAAAATTTTTTTCTTACCAAATTCATTCTGTGAATTTTATTCATAAAATCACGTTGAAAATAATGTTTTTTATATCATAATACATTTCAAACTATCTACCAATTAATATGATTGAGAATTTTGTTCTACCTGATTGAGCCATAGTTGATGATATGGGATGTTATAGCCAGTGGATTAATATAGATTCCTTAATTTTGTATAAGTAAATGCGTTCAACATCAGGATATTCTCATTAATGATATTTTTATACCTTGGTTTCAAAATATAGAATTGCATCAACTCGAAGATATCAATACAAATCATAAAAGATGATTGATATGTAAAGGAAAGAATGATTTTCTTTCCAGGGTTATGGAAATAATATGAATTATTCCTAAATTAGACGTACAATAAAAAACCATACATGTCTAACTAACAAAATGTGTTGATGGGGAAATTATTAATAATATATAACAAATATCACTTAAATAGTTTAAGTGTTATATCTATATAAATTATATTTTACGATTCCCATGATTTCATTTTTTTTAAAATCTAAATCATTTCCCATAAAATGTCACTATTGATAGAGTTTTGTAAATTAATTGTGTTTATAAATTATAATTAAATATATTTTTTCATATTTTTTAATTTATAAAAATATTTATAAATTAATTAATTTAATAGTTTCTATAAATAATTAGTGAATTGTTTTTAAAAATATTGTTAGTATATATTTTATTATATTAATTGATATTGTTAAATTAAATTTTCAAATATTTAGAATGACTTAGAAATTAGATATAATTTTTTTAATGAAATTATAACTTTGTTGTATAAAGGGTTCAAAAATTATATAAATGAAGAAAAAATATAAAGTATTAATATTTAATATTATTAAATATTTATATTGTTTAGTATGAATTATTAAAATTAATGGTCTTATTTAGAAATTATTTAAACCATATGAAAATTATTTTGTATTAAAATATTTAGAGAATTTTAAAATAATATTATTTTATGATTTTAAGATTATGTTAAATGTTTACATAATAGAAATTTAAATAATATTTTTTATTTCATAAAATATCATTTATTTTAATGTAAATTATATATATTTAATATTATGAATATCTTTATCTCTATAATTAATATAAAATGTTTTAATTTATCTAATTTTTGACTTTAAATAAATATTTTATATATTGTTATGTTTTTAAAATTAATTATTTACTAATTATTCATAATTTTTTATATATTGTTGAAATTTATGACTGATTCACTTATTTACAATTTATTCTCTTATTGAATCAAAAAAAAATAATTGTTCAATTATTAATGGTTTTATGCTTTAGATTAATTATGAAACCACATTAAATTTTCATAGATTCCTATAATTAGTTAGATACTAGTATGATTTTGAATGTAATTTTATTCTACCTTTACATTGGATTTTATTAGGTTTTAATAACAAATTTATTTTCAATTAATTTCTTATACATTTTACATTTTATAATTATAATGGGATTGGGTTCAAAATTATGTAACATATCCATGGATGGAGAGTATTTTTTCAATATTTGAACTTGACTAGAGACTTATTCCAAGTTCTAGAGGAAAGAGGGTTGATTATATATAGCTCTAGACATAGGCATGTGGTGATTAATTATTTTATATAATTATATACCTTTACATATAAGTGTTTTGTGTGCCATAATAATAGGATTTATTTTGATACGTGTAAATACAATTAGATTTTGATTTTATTTAGTAATATAAAGTTTGAGTTTTTTAAATAGTTTAATATCAATATTGGTTGAACATATTGTTTGGTTGAATGAATAGTATAACAAACTAAATCACTAGAATAATAAATATATAAATTTAATGGAATGAGATAATATAGTGATATCAAATATCCTTATAAATAATAATAAATATATTCATTTAATTGTTTAACTTCTCATGACATCAGGAATACAACTGATTAGGATAATCTAGAGTTGGGACACCCTATATTATATTTTATTAGAAAATAATAAATGTGTAAACCTAAAAGGATTAGGTTCTCATTCATGGAATTTTCTTCGGGATACATTTATCTATAAAAACCAAATATGATTATGTTACCATACGAATATATTTGACTTATCCTGTGATGGACTAGGAAAAGATTTATTTATTCAAATTTACAAGAATATATATGATACGATTGGGAATATTCTCAACCTAAAAAATTATACTGTGATAAAAAATCTTAATTAGACTCATTTAATACTAAGATATAGATTTAGTCTCTATGATGGATATCGTGTCTTTAAAATATGACATTATTTTAGTGGGATACTATTTAATAAAATTAATTATTAGATAAATATAAAACATGATACTCATTCAGTAATGGATTTTTTATAGAAAATGGAATGACCATCATCATCGATCTTGATGATGAGGTCTATATTAGATATGTAAAAACATAGAGGTAGTAATTTCCCTGAATAATACTAGTATTTATGAATAGTTATTTCATAAGAAAAAAATATTAATTGGTGGGATACATCCATTCCTATGAAACCATTCATTAAAAGGATATATAATCCTATGAAAAGTATATAAAGGATTCACTATATGTCTATAAACCAATTATTGTGATCATGTAACCCAATATACAAAAGAAATATGGGAACTTAGATTATTATGTGGTGATAGAAAATATGGAAGATATTTATGAGAAACAAGAAAATAATGAGATATGTGAGGTATTAAAGGATCTCTTTCATTACACAATAGAAGAAGGAACACAAATCACTACTAATGTACACAATATTAATGGTCACATCAATGACATAGAGATACTGGGTTATCCTCTTATGTTTGATATCACCATGTAATTCATTATATAATCTTTATGAGAAAGTTTCTTATAGTTCATTGTGACCTATAACATGAATGAGTTCAATAAAACTTTTCTTGATCCCTATAATAAGTTGAGGACTGCTAAGAATGAAATGAGAGGTCCAGTATCTTGTTCCATGATGATGGTATTGAATTATAGTGGTAAAAAATTATATAAAGACAATAATTGCAGTCATGCAGAGTTTAAGACAATATATTAACAAAATAAATGAAATAAGTGTAGTTATTTAATTGTATAAAAGATAATAATTGGATGAAGAAGTTTCCAGAATAATTGATGGGTCATTTGAAACATTACTGATGTTCTACCTCAAATGTTATTGTAATATATTTTTTATTCTTATATCCATAAACTTATCTGATATCAAATATATATTGTACAAGTGTGAAAAATATATAGGTGGTTAAAAGTTATGTAATATTTTAATAGTAAATATTGTAGTTGGTGTTGGATTGATGGAGCAAGGGTTTGATGAATGAAGGTGTTTATGTAATGGATAATTATATTTTGATTATATCATTATAAATATTGTGTTATTATCAAATTAGTTTACATATTTTCTTTATAATAAATGTGTTTCATTAAAAATTTGTTTTTATAATTATAATTATATTGTTGTATTGATACACATTATTTTATATGATCCTAAATATATAAAATTAATAAAAATGAGACAATAATAATTTTTTTATTCAAGATAATATTTTTATCCTAAAATATGACTGAATTATTTACAACCACAAAAATAAAATATTTGATAATTTTTTACTTTTATTAAAAATACCCAACACATTAAATACCATATATGATTGTAAAATAATAGTTTATCAGTAAAATATTACCTCTAAAAAGAAAATAATATTTTTTTCCCAAACAAAAATCAAATTTTTATCTTAAAAACTTATTATAAAATTGATATACTTTCTAAGAAGTTTGTTAGAGATTTTTTTTTCAATAAGGATGTTAACAAATAACAAAAAAATATTATAATTACAGTCAAAGTTGAATTTTTTCTTCACTAAATATCCAAAATTATTTCAAGGCATTATAGTAATGAAAAATGTGACTAATCTTATTTAGTTTTTGTAATGATGTGAATTTTACTACACATTATAAATGAACTTAGGATATGAAGTTAAAGATAAAATATAAGGAGATACATTAATTAAAAACAATTTCAAGGAATGTTTTTTATGGGAAGGGATTTATGAACGATGATTCTAAAACTATAAATTAATCTCTGTTTATAATAAGATATATTATCATTATAACAATTAATATGGTTTCCCTAAAAAGTTTGAATATTTGTTTGGATTTTAACATTATGAATATGATTCCTATGTTCCATTGTTATTGAAAATATATTTCTCCATAGATTATACTCCCAAAATATTTTAATGATTGGTTCTATCTATTGGTCATATTTTTTTTGATAAGAATTAAAAAATGATACAACAAGTTCAAAACCCCTTGAAATGTTAGCATACATTTTGTTTATTTTGATGTTCTTTATATTTGAAATCCTAGAATATTTCATTTATACAACATTGTTAAAATATTATTAATAACATTAATAATATAAAATATATCATGTAATATTGAGGAAATATCCACTTTATCATTCTTTCATATTGGCTATATATGTGTATATATTGATAAATATTTTTTGAATTGAAATGCTAATTGACCTATAAAAGAAAATCATCAATGTTTCCCTAACCCAAGTTACCAAAGGAATTTTATTGGTTGAAAAAAATGCTTTTCAGGGGCTTGTTTCTCGTATTGTGATATGGAATATGCTCATGATTCATAAAATAAGTTTTTTTCATATGATGACCAATGAAGTATACCATATGACGTTTCAAACATTTTTTAGTTCATATAATAAGGGTGCATGGTTTATATTTTTATTCCCCACTACCTATTGTTGGAAAGATACCTAGTATTAAAAACTCTAATCTTAGGGAGATTTATTATTCATGCCTTGAGGATTTTAAAATCTGGGGGTGGTTGGGTATATTGATAATCATGTTTTTCGTTGGAGCACAACTAAGATGGTGATTTTCCCTGTATATGAGGAGATGACATATGTTACCTTGATTGATATAGAATATAAAATTTATTGCTATGCATATAATGGTAGAAGTGATGTTCTTAACAACATATATTAGGGACATGTGATGTTTTTTTTCGATATGAATGAAATATGATGTATTCATCAACCAAGTTAGTCTATACTCCATGTGTTGAAAATCTATGTGGAGGCTATATGAGATTGAAATGCTTTGTGTCTCATGGTCACTCAATGTATTTGAGAAGGGTATATTGTTAAAATGATAGCTCATATGGTATGAAACTATTGGACATATGTTTATAGGTACTTGTCATTAATGACGATCACTTCATATCATTTTATTTTTTTAGTTTACATTGAATCCTTAAGAGAAGAGACACTTTATCTAAATTTATGGATCCAGGGATATATTTTTGTTTTTAACACTACAAATGATAATGAAGGCAAACACTGTGGTTTATCAAATTGGGATTGATTTTAACTCAGAGGGATTCACTAAAAAGGTTTTAGATTTTATCCAAAATGTGTTTTAGATAGTTATTCACAATGAATTACATATGACATGATACATGATAAAACTAATGATATAATTTCAAAAGGGTTTTGTAAGATATTAAATGTTTTTGTATATATTTTAATAAGTAAACATATATGACATAATATATGGTGAAATTAAATGAGATAATATTAGTCTTTAGTGCATGTGGAAGATTAATCCGAATATTCCCTAAAGCCAAGTGAAATAGTATGGTTTGATAAAATATGTCAAATTAAATAATATACCATATGGAGATAGAATTAAATATTCACATATTTAGATATATCATATTATATTATAATGGTATATGATGTTCTTGAAACTTGAGCATATAATAGTCCAGATCTCACACTCTCAGATCTGGTGTGGAAAAAGTAAACATCATAAGTCTTTCTTTGATACCGAAGAAGGCGACCCCATTTTTTTGATCCAAAACATACTACATGAAAATAAAATTTTGGATCACCTAAATCTGAAAAAACTTTTTTGTTTACAGTTTTTGATAACTGGGAAAAAATCTTAACATCATAGATTCATAAAAAACTAGATCATAAAGTCAAACATCATTTCCCACCATACCCAGATTTTTATATTCCACATAACGCCATCATCATAATAAATATTAAACCCTTACATAAATAATTCTTGTAACATCATTCTTGATAAAAAGGGGAAAATGAAACATAATAAGGATGAGCTAAAATTCTCAAGGTTCGTAAACATAAGAATTAAAATTTAAATGTCATCAGAGATATTAAGACAAGAATAAGGGTAATATGACATAATGAAAGTTCACGAGGATAACATAATGGGACTCCTTCCAAAAACTACATGAATAATCAATCATGGAAGATTTCCTAAGACTTTAAAAAATTAAAGATTCATAATAATTAATAATTATGAGACATTTTATATAACTATTGGTCAAAGGAAACATTATAAAACCCTGGAAATATTAGATAAAACATGTTTTTGTCTTATAACATAATCATTATAGTATCCTTAAAAAACCATTCAATTTTAATAAATATATGTTTGAATTCTAATATAATTATCCCGAGCACATAATCATTACCCAATTCATTATACCATTATAATGGACCCACCCTTCCGTGGTTTATTATGGAATCATTCATCATTGGTTTATAACAAAACCACCCCTCATTATAAAGAATGTTCAATAACTATTTCATGAATAATGTACATATAAAATTCAATTAATCCTAAAATCATTGAATCCATTATTATTATTTTGAAAACATCATTAAGTCATGGAAAAGAAATGGTTTACATAAAAATATCTTGAAAAAATGATTATCTCATGGAAAAGAAATGGTTTTTGAAAAAATATATTTGAAATTTGATTAACCCCTAGAAAAATGGGGTATCATCCTATAATAATTAAGGTTTAAATGAATAAATTACATAACTCATTTAAAAAATGTGGACCTTTTTTTGGGAGACTATCTAATTAGAACTCCATAGTTAAGCATGTTTGGCATGGTATAGTGATCAGGATGGGTGACCTTCTGGGATGTATACCAGAGTGTAACTGAGTGAGGAAAAAGCACACTAGAAAGAAGACGTTTTCGCCTATGAGGACATTCATTAGTAATATTATGATAACCCTTCTCTTTATTCCATACTTAAATATGATTTATTACGTAAACATCATAGGATACATGTCACACCTCGACCTGACGCTTTATATTATTTTACCTTTTTTGGTTCTTGCTTTTGAGATGCGGTTTGAACCGGTTCTATTTTTAAGAAATTGGGATCTTATATCGGTGTGAGACTGTATGCTCAATCGTGTGTAGTGACCAACTTTAATAAGATAAAGTTTTATGATTAATTTTTTTATTACATAGCCGCACGACTGTGCCTGCGATCATGTGCGCATATATGCATGGGGTCCAAGTGAAAAATTAATGCAATTATTTTGCAACTGATTTTATTATTATTATTACTTTAGATTTATTATTATTATTAATTTTTATGTTAATTCCTCAATTAAGTTATTAATCTTATTATTATTATTATTATTATTATTATTATTATTATTTTCAGTTAATACTTTAACTTGGTATTTTATATTATTTAGATTTATTATCATTAGTTTTATTATTAGTAATACTTATTTAATTAGATTGTTGTTTTCTTCTTTTATTTTATTTTATATCCTTTTTATTTTTATTTTCTTTTATTGGCTCTATTTTCCCTCCCCTTATTCTTTATTTTATTTTATTCCTATTTATTTATTTATTTTATTTCTCTTGTTTTTTTCTTTCTTCTCATTGTCCCCTCATTTCTTTTCCTCCCCCTCCCTTCATCAAATTTCATCTCCCCCTCCCTTCGGTCCGTCACGCTATAGGCCCCCCCTCCAACCCTAAAACGCTTTCAGTTGGGCACTTCTCCCCTGGTCCGCACTGCCGAAACCCTCTAGTAACTCTTCATGGTCGCTGGTCCCTCATATCCCTCTTGTGTCCCAGCTAACCCACACCTCTATTCTCGGCTCACCATGCACCGCACACCTTACCCTTTGTGCGACTCCCACCAGCACACATCACCTCTAGCGCAGACCTCTGCTCCCTTCTACCACGCCATCAGCCACCGTCCACATGCCCTTCATGCCTACTCCTCACTGGACCAGATACCCGAGCTGTGTCGCTGCACCGATGGACTCCATCGGTGCACCTCCATTGCGCAGCACACCCCTTTAAACCTTTTATCCGTGACCCCCCTCTCCCTCTTCGGCGAACTACCCTCCTCCTTGCTGGAAAACCTTGTCCACACCCCCCTTCTTATTCCGACGAGTCTAGCCGGCGCGATGCCTTCCAACACCCTACCTTTTTCTCGGACAGCTCCTCAGACCCTTTCCATAGGTGTGACATAACTCCATTGACAATTCTTTCAATTTTTTTATATTGTGGGTTGGGGTTTTTGTTTGGAATTTGGCTTAATTTTGATGTAATCAGATTTATGTTTTGATGCTAGAGTTCATTTGAGTTGTTTGCAGCGAATTTGGTCCGCGGTTATAGAATTGCTTTGATAATTGTTGTTTTCCGACATAGAGGTAGGTGATTCCATTTATATTTATTATTTGACACATTAATTTTCGAGTTTGGTTGGTTTTGAACTATTATTTATTAGTTTTCCTGCTGCGAATTTGGTTTTTGATTGGATGAAATGCATATTTGATTTAGTAGTAACATGTTTATGCTTCATGTGTGTAATAATTTTTGTGGAAAACTCATGCTGAACTATTTAATATTGTTTTTTAAATTTTGAAAATTCTATGTTAGAATGTGCATAGAGTTCGAGTGGTGTTTCGGCTTAGAATTTATATGAGTCATGTCATAAATGATCTTTTGAGTGGATTTTTGGTGTTTTAGTCATGCGAAGTATTTTTAAATGGGTTTGCAAGTTGTTCTAGCTATTTTTTAACTGTAGTAATGGTATTTTCAACTATGTGGGTGTGGTTTCTTTAATTTTGTGTGTGATGGAGATTGTGTTTCTGAGGTGTCATTGTGTGCATGTGGTCATTTAAGGGGGGTATGGGTCCGTCTAGTGTGTAAACATTTTTTTCTCTCAAAAAGTTTACTTATGAAAAAATTAGGTTGTTTTATTAAATAATTATTAAGGGTGAAAAATTGTTTTGGTTAAATTGTGTGAATATTTTTTTATTCTTAAATTCATGTAACATGTGAGGAATTTGTTTAATAAATTTTGTTAGTGGCGTGTTTGATAATGAAAGTTCTTTCTTGGACTGTGAAATTGTTTTAATTGGTTGTGTAACTGATGCAGATTTAGTTTTGAGATATTGTTGGTGGGCATATTATTTTGAATGAATTTTGTGTGTGTAAATGGTGGTTTTAGCATGTGTAACATCATGTTTGGTTTGGGTATGTGATTATGACATAAGACTTGAACATTGAATGACTTGCGCACAAGCGGGAAGCCCATGTAGCTAGGAGGGTGGACTAGACCAGTCAGCTAGTGTTCTGGAGGTGACCGGACCCGGTTTCACTGGAAGGACTGGTGATTGCAACAGTAACTAAACATATACCATTCTGAGGGTCGTGGCATTCTAAGCCCTATTTTTTGAGGGTCGTGGCCTTCTATGCCATGTTTTTGGATAATCGTGGACTTCTAAGCCACATTTTCTGAGGGTCATGGGCTTCAAAGCCATGTTTTACCAAGACACGAAGATATAGGGGCCCAAGATAGCTAACACCCACGTGGCCTCTCCCATATTAGTGCTCATCAGTTAATTTACGCTCATTAGTGTGACACATGGGTTATTTTAAAAATCAAGTATGTGTGGGTTTTAATTTAATTTTTGCTTTTTAAAAAATGCTTTCTTTAAACCTGTTTTATCTAACGTTTTTCAATATATTAGTTATTTTCTTTAATTAAAATTGCAAATGTATTTTTCATTTAATAACTATACATGGAACCTTTTCTCAGGGGAATACTACTAGGCTTTAGCTCACAATCTACACACACCATTGGGTGTATATAGATTCTGTTTCCTTTTCTTTCTAGGTTGAGGCATCATGCTTAGCAATGATGGTTCGAGTTGCATTGGTTTCCCCATGATGGTTGGTGGGGACGGCTTGGGGACGTGACTTCTCATGTCACACATAGGTTTTTATTGGAGTTTCGGTTTTCCCTTGAGGTGGTCTATTTTGGGTTTTTATTTCAAGTTGTTAACTTGAAATCTAAATCTGGTATAAGGGTGTGTTTGGTTATCTGATTTTAGTAATAATTTATTCATCTTGCTATCTGTTTTACATTCATCTATCCAGGTAAACCATTCCCATGATTTATTTCTTATATCCAAGCACTTGTGCTAGCCCATGGGGATCGGGAATGCCCTTCGGGCCATGTCTCGGACTCGGTCAGGCAATGGGTTGAATGGTGACCCGGCTTGGTTCGTGACAAAATTTTATCAGAGCAGGGTTTTTCTCTTGTTATTCAGGATGTCAGGTACATTAGAGATATGACTGTCGGTACTCGAGGGATATGTGCAAGAAGAGAGTCACGAACTCTTAATCATTTTGATCCTCGAGTAAACAAGGGAAGTCTGGGATTTATGTTTTTTGCATCGCTCTGTGTGGATGGGGGATGGCAGTAGGAGTAAACAGGTACTACGCACGGTCTCACATGGAGTAGCGACACATGTGATGCTTGAGAGTACGGTTCGACACTCTAAGTGGTTGGTGCTTGCCCAGGGCATGGTCTGCTAAACCATGTATCCTGGTTAGACATGACCACTAGTCCTCTGCCCAGGTGCTTTAATGTTTGTGATATTTTTCTTTAATTTTGGGATTGGTGCGAAATTATTTTCCATTAAAAACAGAAGCGAACATTGCTGATCCGCTTATTTTATTTTTGTGTACGGTTAACATGATATTTTTGGTGTGTTTCTCTTTTTCCTGGTTTTTGGAATTTGGTGTTGGCTTGTCAAAGTTGAATTTCTAAACGAACATCTTAGGTTATTTGAAATTTAAGTGAGTTATTTTTGAAATAGGAAGCAATTTTAAAATATTTCTTGAATTTTTGAAATGGTTATCGAAGGAAAAAAGGGGTATTTTCAGATACTGAGAATGTTTTGTTTTGAAAGAGGAGTATCCTTGTTTCTTTCTTGTGATATTCATGTGGGTGCTCGCATATGCATGTGGACATGATGAACGAATAGTTGGTGGATCATATGGATGAGTGCCTGAGTGAAATGAAAATTCATACTTGCAAGGCACCATGGAATACCAGGGGTGATTGATTGATTTCTAAGGCTGCTTCTTGTTTCTTAGAAAGTGGGATTTTTTCATAAATGTGGTTTTGTGCTCAAATGGTTTTGGAATTTGGAAAATGTCGATGAGTTTATTGTAAAGATGGATTTTTCAAAATAGCTTTTGGGATTGTTGTGTAGTTCTTGGTTTTTTAATTGAGTTCTTTTCTTTATGAATTAATTGATGTTTTAAATTGGAATGACTGGAATTGTGTCTTTGGTGTGAATGCTTGCTTTGTGATGTGATTGGTTTTATGGATGGTTAGTTTTGTGTTTCGTGTTTAGGATATCCCCCAAGAAAGGTCCCATGGGTTTCCAGCAAGTCTCTCTGTTCTTGGCTCAGCCCAGACTCACAGTGGAGTGAAAGAGTTGGGTTCTTTATGGTTGTGTCAGCTTTTTGTAGACGTTGATTCAAACTGTGTATTATTGAATGCATTGCAAAATTGGGAGTGTCTTCGATTTTGGAGGAACTCTGAATTTTGTGTGGGTGTCAGATGTCTTGAGTGTGTTTTGAGGAGCGTGAATAGACCTGTAAACAGTGATCTTCTTGTTTCTCTATGAATGAGGATGTCTTAAGTGATCCTCAAGACTAAATTCATATTGCGGTTGTACCTAAGGAAGTGAAGGAGAGAGAAATTGGTGGATCTCATAGGTGCTCAGCCAATCAACAGGCGGAGATTGAGGTGCATTGACCTTCTTGATGAGCTGGTTTCATGTTTCCCAGAGGTTGTGTGGAACAACCAGCTTAAAGCTCGTGATAGTTGTTGGTCATAGCCATATTGTGGTATGTGCAGGTTCCTTATCCGATGAAGAGTGTGAACCAAAGGGACTTGTTCTTGGAGTGCCCCTGTCACAACACGCCTCGCCGGGCCCTGAACCTTTTCATCTGACCCCATGGGTATCCTATATTACCTTGGTTTCCTTCCCAGCACACCTTAGGATATTACTCACTAGGGTCACTTATCAGACTAATGACTATCCCCACAGTCCAACACATGTTCTTTCAGTGTGATTTTTCATCACTCACACACGCCCTGGGAAACATCCCAGAAGGGCACCCATCCTGATTACTACAAGCCAAGTATGCTTAACTGTGGAGTTCTAATCAAGTAGACTCTCGAAAAAAAGGTGCACCTTGTTGACATGGGTAGTAACATTTATCTATTTAAGTCTCACTTTTCTAGGGGTATTACATCCTCTCTTGCCAGTTTGTGTCATGCGTTGGACAGACCGCTCAAGCTCTTACCTCTAGTTTGGTCTGTCGAACACCCTAAGTTGTTCGCTGTAATTATTAGTTGTTAGGTTTATGGAGTGTCCGCTCGGGACACGAATATAAGTATTCAGGTTACTTTTTCTACGAATTTAGTTCAAGACATAGGCTATCAGCTTGTGACTGTGAGGTAGTAGATGTTTCAGACATCAGGGCCCCAAACAGAGGTCTCGTGGTGAAGCTTGCGCACAGTCAAAACTCGTCGGACATGGGATGGACTTGATCCGACTTCAGTTCATAGTGTCAAGATGGGGAAAGATCAAATTTCCTTATTGTGTTACCCTCTCTAAAAGCATCATTTTTGTTGTGAGGGACATGGAGCCCTTGTCTACTTGTCGTGGTTTTGTTTTATGAGATTTCCTCTTAGGCCTTAAAGAAGTTTGGAAAATCCGTATTTTTGTAAGGCTGGAAGGCGTGCTCCATGAACCTTTTTGGGGTCAGTTATGAATCGAAATCGTACTCAGTTCAGAGATGCTCATGTCCTGTGGGATTAACACATGTGTGTCTAGTTTGCCGCTAGGTTAGGATTTTCTGCTATCAAAACACTCTCATGTGACAGAATATTGGCCAACGTAGAAATCATCCGTGAAGGTCGGCCCATGTTGGCAGGTTCTGTGGTGTCAAGAAATTTTAAAATGGTGGGGAGACCTGGTGCTGGTCTCACCGATGTCCCCTCTTGGGTTGTTTGGTTAAACTTATGGAGCATGGATGGTAAAGCCAGTGTCAGAGTTTTGTCTGGGATAACGAGTTGTCTTGGATTAGAGAACCAGTGTTTGAAAAAAAAATCCTAATATGGTGGGGAGACCACTAGAGGACGAACTTGGGGGAATCTTTGCTTTAAAAATGCACTTGACGGGGGAACCCCTTGCTTCTGATTCACCCAACCTCGACCATGATAGTTGGTTATCTTAGATAATGGGTCATTGGGCGAGTGTTTTTGGAAATCTCTATCAGCCCCGATGATCCTATGTTGGGGGTTGGGGTGTTCCATGTTTTAGTGGTGTTTGAAGGTGTATTCCTTGTTGTTGGATTTTCTGGTTGGTGATTCTGGTTTGGAGATTTTTGGAGTTTTATGTCGTGGGTTCTTTGAATGCCCAATCTTCGGGTGATTGAGTTTTGTTTTACGCATCTCCGCATTCTAGCTTGGAATCTTAGGTTTTCCCAGTCTATAGGGAATTTCTGTAGGTAGAAAGTGTCAGGGTGGGGAGAATTGTCACACCCCGACCCGATGCATTATTTTATTTAAACTATTTTGGGTATTGCTTTTGAGATGCCATTTGAACCAGTTCTATTTTTAAGAAATTTGGAACTTATATGGGTGAGAGACTATATGCACGATCGTGTTTAGTGACCAAATTTAATAAGATAATGGTTTATGATTAAATTGGTTTTATTACACAGCTGCACGATTGTGCCTGTGATCATTCGCGGATCTGTGCATGGATTCCAGGTGAATAATTAATTCAATTAATTTTCAACTAGTTTTATTATTTTTATTACATTAGATATATTATTTGTATTATTACTATTTATGTTAATGCTTCAAGTATTTTATTAATTTTATTATTATTATTATTATTATTTCAGTTAATAGTTTAACTTGATCGTTTCTATTATTTAGATTTTTTTATCATTAGTTTTATTATTAGTAATTAAAATTTTCAATTAGATTATTGTTTTCTTCTTTTAAATTATTTTATTTCCTTTTTCTTTTAATTTTATCTTTTTTCCCTCCCTTTATTCAATATTTTATTTTATTCCTATAATTTTTTTTTTATTTATCTTGTTTTTTTCTTTCTTCTCATTCTCTCCTCCTCTCTTTTCCTCCTCCTCCCTCTTTCATGTTTCTTCTCCCCCTCCCTTCAGTCAGTCGCGCTACAGGCCCCCCTTTAACCCTAAAATGCTTTCATCTGGGCACTTCTCCCCTGGTCTGTGATACTGAAACCCCTAAAAGATCTTCACGACCGTTGCTCCCTCGTTTCCCTCCAACGTCGCATCTAAACCACACCTCTCCACTCGGCTCACCGCACTCCGCACGGCTTCCCCTTCACGTGACTCCCACCGGCGCACATCACCTCCAACGCAGACCTCTATTCCCTTCCACCATGCCATCAGCCACCGTCCACATGCCCTTCGCCCCTTCTCCTCACCGGATCGGCTACCCGAGCCGCGTCGCTGCCCTGATGGACTACATCGGCGCACCGCCGTTGCGTAGCACCCCCCCCCTTGAATCTTTTAGCCGGTACCCTCCTCTCCCTCTCTGAAGAACTAACCTCCTCTTTGTCGGACAACCTTGTCCACAACCACTTCCTTTCCGACGAGTCCAGCCAGTGCGACGCCTTCCGACACCCTACCTTTTACTCCGACAGCTCCTCGAACGCTTGCCATAGGTGTGATATACCTCTATTGTTAATTATTTAAATTATTTTATGTTGTGTTTATGGTTTTCGGTTTGGAATTTGGTTTAATTTTGGTGTAATCGGATTGATGTTTTGATTCTAGAGTTCATTTGAGTTATTTGCGGTGAATTTGGTGCACGATTTGAGCATTGCTTTTAAAATTGGGGTTTTCCGACACCGAGGTAGGTGGTTACATTTATATTTATTTTTTGAAATATTAATTTGCGAGTTTGGTAGGTTTAGCACTTTTAATTATTAGTTTTCTTACAACGAATTTGGTTTTTGTTGGGATCAAATGGATATTTGATTTTGTAGTAACATGTTTATGCTGCATTTGGGTAATTATTTTTGTGGAAAACTCATTATGAACTATTTAATTGTGTTTTATAAATTGTGAAAATTATGTGTTATAATGTGCGGAGAGTACGAGTTGTGTTTTGGCATAGAATCTATATTCGTCATGTCATAAATGATATTTTTAGTGTATTTTTGGCGTTTTAGTCATGCGACGTTTTTTTAAATGGGTTTGCAGGTTGTTCTGGTGGTTTTTTAACTGTAGTAATGGTATTTTCAACTGTGTTGGGGAGGTTTCTTTAATTGTGTTTGTGATGAAGATTGTGTTTCTTGAGGTGATGTTGTGTGCGTGTGGTCATGTAAGGGGGGTCAAGGTCGGTCTAGTGTGTAAACATTTTTTTCTCTCTCAAAAAGCTAACTTATGAAAAAAATTGGGTTGTTTTATTAAATAATTATTAAGGGTGAAAAATGGGTTTGGTTAAATTGTGGGAATAATTTTATTTGTGCTTAAAGTTATTCGACATGTGCATGGAATTTGTTTAATAAATTCTGTTAGTGGTGTGTTTGATAATGAAAGTGATTTATTTGACTGTGCAGCTGTTTTAATTGGTTGTGTAACTGATGCAGATTTAGTTTAGAGATAATTTTAGTGTGCAACTTATTTTCAATGGATTTTGTGTGTGTAAATTGTGGTTTTGGCATGAGTAACATATTGTTTGGTTTGAGTATGTGATTATGACACAAGACTTGAACATTGAACTACTTGTGCACAAGAGGGATGCCCGGGTAGCTAGGAGGGTAGACTAGACTAGTGGGCTAGTTTTCTAGAGGTGACTCGACCTGCTTTCACTGGAAGGACTGAAGATTGCAATACTAACTAAACATATGTTGTCTGAGGGTTGTGGCCTTCTAATCCACGTTTTTTGAGGGTCATGGGCTTCTAAGCCACGTTTTCCAAGGGTTGTGGCCTTCTAAACCTCATTTTCTGAGGGACATGGCCTTCTAAGCCACGTTTCACCGAGATGCGAAGATCTATGAGACCAAGCTAGCCAACACCCATGCGACATCTCCCATATTAGTGCTCATCAGTTACTTTACGATCATCAGTGTGACACATAAGTTATTTTAAAAATTAAGGGTGTGTCTGTATTAATTTATGTTGTTATTTTTAAAACTTCTTTCTTGAAACCTATTTTCTATAAAGTTATTCAAGCTTTTAGTTCTTTTACTTAATTAAAATTGCAAATTTATTTGTCATTTAATATCTGCGCGTGTATCCTTTTATCGGTGGCATCTTACGAGGCTTTATCTCACACCCTACACACAGATTTGGGTGTATGTTGATTCTATTTCCTTTTCTTTCCAGGTCGAGGCATCGAGCATAACGATGATTGTTCAAGTTGTATTGGTTTCCTCGTGCAGGTTGATGGCGGTGGCTTAGGGATGTGACTCCTCATGTCACACAGAGGTCTGTGTTGGAGTTTTTGGTATTCCCTTGAGGTGGTCTCTTTTGGGTTTTTAGTTCAAGGTGTTAACTTTAAATCAGAATCTGGGATAAGGGTTTGTTTGGTTTTCTAATTTTAGTTATAATTTATTTTCCTTTCAATCTGTTTTACATTAATCTTTTCAGGTAAACCATTCCCTTGTTTTATTTCTGATAACCAGGCACCTGTGCCAGCCCGTGGGGATCAGGAACACCGTTCGGGCCATGTCGCGGACCGGGTCAGGCACCGGGTCGGATGGTGACCCGGCTTGGTTCGTGACAATACAACATAGAAGATCAGAAGGTATAGTGTATTTGGGGTTAGGATCATTAATTAACAACTTAAAACATGAAATACAATATCTTTATTGAATTTATTTTAAACGACCACTACATTCCCTTGTACTTAGCATTGAATGGGATAACCTGAGGACATGCATAAGAAATGGGTGAGTTATAAAGCTCAGTAAGGGAATAAACATGGAATTTCATGTGGGATAAAGTACATGTTATAAAATAGGCATATAAATGGATCACAAGAGAATCATGAACATAGAATCATCATAAATCATGATAATCCTAACATGGAAATGTAGCAATAACACTTGACATGGAATTAGCATGAGCCAAGGCTCATTGCACATGGAGCATGAGTAAACCCTCATTGCACATGAAGCACGAGTAAACCATCATTGCACTTTAATTTTCATGAGTAAAAACGCATTTCACATGACATATCATGATAATATACTTTTCCCAATGCATTGGACCGCTATCAGGTTACACCCATCTTAATGATTTCATTTCATACATAAGGGTTCCACATTGATCATATAAAATGGAATCAATAAACTTCATATGTTATTACACGATTAATTAATGTGGAATAAATACGTGAAAGTATCATTCAACATGTATATGTGAATAAAGGTGAGTACCCTTGATAGTAACATGGGTATGATATTCACTACACAATGATCTTTTCTTGAAAAAATGTGGTGCAATTTCAGCAGCATAATGACATGAATAAGAACTCATAAAAAAATTTATGAGAGAGAAAGGGGTGTCTCATCATATTTACTTTAAATTGACTTTATGGGGGTCATATAAATACATTTCCTAACCAAATTGATTGAATTTTTATGCATAATACAAAAGAATTACTTGGGTGAAAAAGAGGGGAGGGAAATCCATCACGAAATTTCGGTCATGGTAATAGGTGAAATGGGAGGAATTAATGGTAGAGGAATAAGTCTCCCATCATAAAAAATTTAAATAGGGTAGTATGGGGGATGTGCGAAATCATACCACTTTTAATTGAAAACAAAAGGGCATAACAACATAGAGAAAATTGGAAAAAATGAGAAAGGAAGAAATTCTTTACATGGAAGTGTGATCCCAAAGGCTTGGGATAGGCTTGAGAGAGTCTTCTTTAGAGATTGGGGAAGCTTGGTAAAATTATAGAGAGAGGAGGTTAGGGGTTTCTATAACTCCAAAGTCTTTTAGTGAAGAGGAAGTGGGAGTTTGGGCGGGTTTATATTGGAATGAAGGGGGAATTCGTTATTATTTAGGTTTGGGACACCTCACATTAAACTAATCAAAACCAAAAACCAGACCATGTTTTTAACCATGGTTTTTTCCAATGGGGAGTGGAAAATAATATTTTATGTGGAAGATGGACTAAATTATTAAAATAAAATGGTTGATTATGTAGAGGTGAGTCACACTCTCAAAGAAAAACAATTTATAAAGACAAAATGTTTTATAAGCCTTGAAGGGTCCACTAAGGCTTTCTAAAATAAATCAAACATACACAAAATCACATTATTTTAATTATAAACATATATTGGACAAACATAATGTTTATATTATTTTATTACATCACTATTGGGTCATTATGATGTCATAAAACACATTATATATTTAAACGTTATCTAATTTTTACCCAAAAATTTGACTGTCTCGAGAAATTATGAAAAATTCATCACTGGATAATTTTGACATCCTAATATCAAATATAATATTCAATTTATCTAAATAATTTTCTAAATATTTGAATTTATAATTTTAAATTAATAACTGTCATTTATCAAAAATTCAAGGGTTTTGACAGAAACAACTTTCAAACCTTATTGAAAATTAATATTGCATTCATAAAAATTGACCAATAATTAATATTTAACAAAAATTATATCATTAATATTTTATAAAAATATAATTTAATTCAAAAATAAATTAATCCATTGAAATATATTTCTTAGTTGATTATTAACTCAAAATACTATTTGTGATTTAAAAACTATTTACAAAGTAACTATAATAAAATTAATGAACATTATTTATACAAAAATACTGTACATAGTCATAATGCTAGTGTCTTGTTACATAACCCCTTATACCATCCACATAAGACAGAAGGATAAGGTGTAGGATGGTGACAGACTCTTGGGGTGGCTTGGATAATATCACTCAAGTGGTAATCCCAAATAACATCCACTTCTCCTGTAGTCGGTTCTCCTCAAGCTTAACATGTCCATGCTCGGCTTGTGCTTGGTCAAGAGCGAAGCCTAGTGACACTGCCTACTTTATGAGCTACAACAAAAGAGCTTTTTATGGGGCAAATATATGGGATGAAGCAATCACTTCCCTTGTTTGAGTAAATTGGATTTGTTAAAGCCCTATATTTATACTAATCAGGTGATCACTATTCAACAACTATATTAGAAACGGTCACAATTATTAACATTATTTTAAAATCAAAAAACATATAACCAATGATGCTCACATTTTATAAAACCATAATAAGACATTTAATTTGATAAATAGGAATTCCCATTAATGAATGTTTGGTTTATTACAATCTTCCCCTTTTATGAAATATCTTCCTCGAAATTTCCATTTCCCACACTAAAACAGATGTGCGTAACTCTGCTTCATCACTTCCTATGATTCCCATGTTGCTTCTCAAACTTGTGGATTCTACACAACACCTTAACGAGGGGAATTATATTATTTCATTGAACTTTTTCTCTGCGATCTAAGATCTTAACTGGTTGTTCCTCATAAGAAATATCATCCTCTAACTGTACAACCTTTGAAGAGAGTACATGTGAAGGGTCTGGTATGTATTTACTTAAGAGGGATACTTGAAAGACACCATGTACTTTGGAAATGGTTAGTGGAAGTGCTAGTCGATTAACCACAACCCTGACACGATCAATAATCTCAAAGGGGCCGATGTACCTAGGAAATTACTTCCATTTATTTCCAAACCTCATGAACTTATTCCATGGAGATATGCATATAAATACCATGTATATATCTTTAAACTCATGGTCTCATCAACAGTTATCTACATAACTCTTCTATCGACTCTCGGCTACCATGATTTGCTGCTGAATGGTTTTCGCTTTCTCCACCATTTCTTCGACCGGTTCTAGTACATGAAGCTTATTCTCAGCGACTTCATCCCAAAATGCTGGTGTGATACACCTCTTCCCATATAGGTCTTCATATGGTGTCATTCAGAAACTCGAGTGGAAACTGTTATTGTAGGAGAATTCAACTAGTGGAAGATGTTGGTCCCACCATCCATTTAAGTCCATAGAACATGATCATAACAGTCATCCATTGTACGAATAGTTCACTCAGACTAGACATCCATTTGTGGATGATAGGTCTTTATGAAGTTTGGTTTAGTATCCAGAGCATATTGAAGACTCTTCCAAAACATAGAGGTAAATCTTGGATCTAGATAAGATACAATAGATAGTGGTACTCCATGCAGACTTAACACTTTTATGATATATATCCATTCCAGTTCATCCAATGAAAAATTATCCCAAATTGCAATAAAATGTGCAGACTTCGTATGTCGATCCACAACAATCCATATTGCATTTTTTCCTTTGGATGTCTTCGAAAGTCTGGTGAAAAAGTCCATGGTGATGTTCTCCCATTTCATTACTGGTATGAGCAATGTATGCATCATCCCCTTAGAATTCTGCCTCTCTTACTTCACCTTCTGACACACCATGCACATTGATTTACACTCAGAAATATCCTTCTTCATTTTATCCCACCAATAAAGCTCTTAGAGATCTTGAATCATCATTGTGTTTCCTGGGTGAATAGAGAAATTTTAACTATGTGCATCATCCCAATGTTCCTTCTTCATCTCTGAACTTGATGAAACACATAGTATTTTCCCAAATCTCACAATTCATTTTTCATGAAAATTTAACTCCGAGTAATTCCCTCTTCTGATAGACTCCACATTCTTCGAAATTCCCACATCATCCCTTTGAGTATCCATTATCCTTTCCAAATGATATGGTTGAGCAATAATTTGTGAACGGATTAATGATTTTCCCATCATTATTATTCCCATCTCTATCTTAATAAAATATATGAAGATTGGATCTGTCTCAATCCCCATAAGTGATAGAATCATTGGCTCCTTTCTACATAGAGCATCTGCCACCTTGTTCACTTTCCCAAGATGGTAATTGATTTAGCTATCATAGTCTTTGATCAGATCTAACCATCTTCATTGGAGCATGTTCAACTCTTTTTATGGGAATTTATTCTTGAGGCTTTTGTGGTCTGCATGTATTTCTCACTTCTCCCCGAAGAGATAATGACACAAAAATTTTAATGCGAAGTTCACCGCAACCAACTCAAAATCATGTGTTGGAAAATTCTGCTCATGAACATTCAATTTCCTTGAAGCACATGCAATGACTTTGTCATTTTACATCAACATAAAACCCAAGAACTTATTTGATGAATCACTAAATACCAAAAAAAGGTCTCCACTTGTGGGTAATGTGAGAACGAGCGCAATGATAAGCCTTCTTTTTAACTCCATGAAGTTTTCTTCTCATTAATCACTCTAAGAAAACATTAATCACTTCCAAGTTAGCTGGGTAGTAGGGTTGGAAAATTGTTCGAAATTTCTCTCAAATCGTTGATAATATCTATATAAC
Source organism: Viscum album (assembly GCA_963277665.1). Taxonomy (NCBI): domain Eukaryota; kingdom Viridiplantae; phylum Streptophyta; class Magnoliopsida; order Santalales; family Viscaceae; genus Viscum; species Viscum album. Next base: position 1,108,156,302 of record OY728126.1, read on the forward strand.
CCCAAGAAGTTACAGATATTCGTTACGTATTTTGGACCCATCCATCCCTCTATTGCATCTATTTTGGAGGGATCCACAGATATCCTCTTTCTTGTGATACTATGGCCCAAGAATGAGACCTTGTTCAACCAGAACACACACTAGCTTTACTTTTCATAGAGATTCTCCTTCTTCAAGGTCTCTAGTATAGTTATTAGATGCTCCTCATGATCCTCATTTGTTTTGAGGTATATCAGAATATCATCTATAAAGACTGCCACAAATTTATCTAGGTAATCCCTGTAGACACTATTCATCAAGTCCATGAGGATTGATGGAACGTTAGTGAGTCCGAAAGTAATGACAATGAATTCATAGTGCCCATATCTTGTACAAAAGGCAGTCCTGGGGATATCTTCCTTATTCAAACTTACTTGATAAAATCCAGAATGAAAATCCACCTTGGAGAAGTATTGTGCTCTACGTAGATGGTCAAAAATGTCATCAATTCATGGGAGAGGATACTTGTTCTTTATCATGATTTTTTAAGCTCACGATAATTGATGCAAAGGAACATTGACCCATGTTTCTTCTTGATGAAGTGGACTGGTGCACCCCATGGAGGAACACTTGGGCATATAAACCCTTTATCTAGATTATCCTGTAGTTGTTTCTTCATCTCCTCAAGCTCCACACTAGACATTCTATAGGGAGTCTGGGATAATGTAAATGCACCAGTAATAAGATCAATTGATAATTAAACATCTCTTCTAGGAGGAAGACCAGGAAAATCCTCTAGAAACACTTCAGTGAATTGCCTCACAATAGGCATGTATTCAAGGAAGGTTTCCCCCTTAGACACAATCATCTCACCTAGATATGCGTGCTCATAGGTCAGTAATATCCACACTTGAGATGATGAACCAAAATAAGATTCATCTTCCTCCTTGCACTTGTACAGAATCGGGGATCGATTCTGTATATAGAGAGTTATTTCCCTCTCACAACAATTTATGTTGGTTCTATTTAAGTAAATCCAATTCATGCTAATAATTGCATCAAATTCCACCAAAGGGAGTATGATGAGGTTCTCCAGGAAGATCAATCCACTGATTATGATAGGGGATGAGTTATATTCATGGGATTCAATAATTTCCTTATCTTCTTTACTCACTAACATCTTCACTTATATTATTTTTGGGGGTGATGGGATTTTTCTACTAAACTTTTGGGATATAAAATAATGCATAGAACCTGAATCAAAAAGTATGTTTTCTATTCCTGAATGAATAACTAGCGGACTTGCCACCACTTCATTGTCAGGGATCACTTTGTCAGTAGTGAAGGAAAAAGATTTCCCTTGCTGCCTTAGTGGTTGTTGGTTTCCTTAGAAAACCCTTGAATTAGGGAACTAAGTTGAAATATTTCCTGGTTTTTATGTAGTTGTATAAATGAACAATGCGTTGAGGTTCAAATGGAGTGTTCCTATTCTCTATTGCAGCCGTGGGATTTTCTTGTAGGTAGTTAACATCTAGGTACCCTTCTCTTCCACTCATAATGCATTTTTTCTTCCACTTCAGGAAATTTCTAGGGTACTTTATTCTACACCTTTGGAAAGTGGGGTGTTGGATCAACTTAGAACCATTGGATTTATCCATCGGACTGCCAGCATTGAATTCCACATTACGCTTATTATTCCCATGATAACACTGAGATTATCCGATTTCCATTTTGACGTTGAGGGCACATCAAACCATTTCAACATATCTATCGATGTCATGGATTTCCAGTGCTTTCCGTAGGTTAGTTTTCATCCCACCAAAGAAGTGGTCACCATGCATTCAGGGGTAAAAAAAAGCCGGAGGCATATTGTACATGCCTTGTGACATTTTCCTCGTACTCACTGACCAACTCGTCATCTTATTTCTTGATGGAAATGAAGTCCCTTTCCATCTAAAGTCAGAGGGTGCATGGAAAATATATATCAAGAAACATCTTCCAAAAATCCTTCCATTCCAACGCCTCAACATCCTCCTTAGGCTTTTAATTTTTTATCAAAATCCACCATTGAACAGCTTCACCTTCCATAGGATAAAAAGCTAGTAGAACCTTCTCTTTTTCAGAACATTGAAGTATAGAAAAGATCATTTCAATAGATTTGATCCATTATTCAGCGATTGAGGGATCATATGATCCACTAATAGTTAGAGGCCTTTGTCTAATGAAGCTCTTGATAATGACTTGTTCTTTCTTAAGGGGGTTAAAATATCTTCTTGACCCATGTCTCTATTCAAATATTTAGTTAACTGAGAGAGAATCCTGAAAAAGTATGTGATTCCTGCTCCCATCAGATTGGAAATCTCATAAGCACAGTCATCACAATGATCTTCACATCTATTATTATCCCGAGTTCTCCTATTACCGGCCATTGGCTGGAATAAAAGGAAATTTCGGGGTAACACATAAAGGTCAATCTAAAGAAAAAACTGATGACTTATAAATAACTTTTATTTACTTAACTTATGAATCAATAGGCTTCAATATATTCCATTCATGATCTAATTTCTATCATATATTCTTAGGGGAACTTTTTTTTACATCGCTTAATAATTGTTAATACCAAACTTGTGAATTTACCAATACATATTTCCCAGGAGTGTCGTAACCAAGAGTCCATTAATTCCCGTTGTCAGGTAATAGGAGGCCCCGGGTCAGGCCCAAAACTCCTTGTTGGGGGTTTCACCCCTTGGTACATTGGTTCCAGATATTCCTCTACCTGAACATATCTAGACATGGATTTATTTTCTTGATAAACCACATACTCAATACCCAACAAAACATAACGATGTTTTTATTAGACTTTGTCTTATATCTAAGGCATCACTAGGGTTTTCTAATCTAAATCTAAAAAATAACTAAACCTATCCTCTGATACCAACTATGACAACCCTACTCTTTATTTCATACATAAACATAATTTATTATAAAAACATCACTTGATACAATATAGAAGATAGAGAGGTATAATGTCTTTGAGGATTAGGATCATTAAATAACAACTTAAAACATGAAATCCAACATCTTTATTGAAAACATCCTTTACATGACCAATACATTCCCTCGTACATAGCATTGCATTGGATAACCTGAGGACATCCATAAGAAAATGGTGAGCTATAGAGCCCAGTATGGGAATAAAAATGGAATAACATGAGGGGTAAAATAAATGTTATACAATAGGCATATCAGGGGAGCACAAGAGAAACATGAACATAAATTCATGATAAATCATGATAATCATAACATGGAAATGTGGAAACAACACTTAACATGGAATTAGCATGAGCCAAGGCTCATTGCACATAGAGAATGAGTAATCCCCCAGTGCACATGAAGCATTATTAAAACCTTGTTGCACTTGAATTAGCACGATTCAACAATAATTGGACCTGATGTATCATGATACTATACTTTTCTCAATGCATGGGAGCACTATCAGGGTTCACCCTTCTTAAACATTCCATTTCATCCATAAGTGTGCGGAATTGATCATATAACATGGAATCAATCAACATCATAAGTTATTCCACAATTAATTAATGTGGAAAAAATACATGAAAGTATCATTCAATATGTATATGTTCAAAAGGTTTTACACCTTTTATAGATACATGGGTATGGTATTCACTACACAATGATCTTGTCTTGGAAAAATGTCGTGTATTTTCAGCATCATAACGAAGTGAAATAAGAACTCATAAAAAATTGTTTATGAGAGAGAAAGGGGTGTCTCATTATATTTAAATAAAATTTATAGTATGTGGGTCATATAGTTACAAGTCAAAACAAAAATAATTTAATTTACATGCCTAATAGAAAAGAATTACTTCGGTGAAAAATAGGGGAGATAAACCCCTCACAGAATTTTGGCATGATAATGGGTGTATGTGGGAGGAATTAATGAGAGAGAAAGGGGTCTACCATCATCAAAAAATAAAGAGGGAAGTATGGGGTAGGTGAGAAATCATACCTCATTAATTGTAATTGAAAAAAAAGGTCATAGGAACTTATATAAAATTCGAAAAAAATGAGGAAGGCAGAAATCTTTTACTTGAAAGTGTGATCCCAAAGGCTTGGGAGAGGCTTGAGAAAGGCTTATTAGGAGCTTGGGGAACCGTGAAAGAATTCTATAGAGAGAAGGTAAGGGGTTGGCCTAACTCCAAAGGCATTAAGTGAAGAGGAATTGGGAGCTTGGGGGAGTTTATATAATAAAAAGAGGGGAAATTATTTATTATTTTTGTTTTGGGACACCTCACATTAAACTAATCAAAACCACAAACAAGCCCATGGTTTTTGCACATGAATTTTTCCCAAGGGGGTGGAAAATTATATTTTATGAGGCAATGCCTGAATGTTTTAAAATAACATGGTTGATTATGTGGAGGAGAGTCACACTCTCAAGGAAAATAATTTAAAAGGACAAAATGTTTTATAAACCTGGAAGGGTCCAGTAAGGATTTCTATAATAAATCAAAAAAACGTGAAATCACATTATATTAATTGTAAAACATTTATTGGCCAAACATAATGTTTATTTTATTTTATTACATCACTATTGGGTCATTAAGTTGCCATAAATCAAATTATATACTTAAATGGTATATAATTATTACCGAAAAATTCAAATCTCCTGGAAGATTATGAAAAATTCACTATTAGATAATTTGGACATCCCGATTCGAAAAATAATATTATTTTATCTAAATAATTTTCTAAATATGCGAATTTTTACTTTTAAAATAAAAACTGTTATTTATCGAAAATTCATGGGGTTTGACAAAAACAACATTCAAACATTTGTAAAAATTACAATTGCATTCATAAAAATTGAACAATCATTTATATTTAACAAAAATAAATATATTAATATTTTATTAAGATATTATTTGATTCCATAAATGAATAATTCATAAGATTATATTTCATAGTTGAATATTAATTAAAAATACTATTAGTGCTTTAAAAACTATTTACGAAGTAACAATAATAAAATTAATACGAATTATTTATACAGAAAGAATGTACATAGTCATAGAGCTAGGTTATTGTTACATAACCTCTTACAACCCATGCAAGATTCTGAATGGTAAAGTGTGTGATGGTAAAAGACTCTTGGGGTGGCTCGGATAACATTGCTCGAGTGGTAATCTCTACCAACTTCCACTTCTCCCGTAGTTGGTTTTGCTCAAGATTAAATGTTCAAGCTCAGTTGGGCTTGGCCAAGAGCAAGGAAAAATGATGCAACCTCCTTTCTGAGCTCCGAAAAACGGTCTTCGTATGAGGTAAGTCTATTGGATGAGGCCATCACATCCCTTGTTTGAGTAAATTGGATTTGTTAAATCCCTATATTTATACTAATCAGGTGATCACTATTCAACATCTATATTAGCAACAGTCAAAATTTTTAACGGTATTTTAAAATTCAAAAACATAAACCCAATGAAGTTAACATTTTATATAAAAATAATATGACATTTAATTGGATAAATAAAAATTTCCATTAATGAAAGTTTCAGTCGTTTCACATATGACCCGTTGGAGAACACATGTCTGCCTTGGGTGGAGGACCACTTGTCCGCGGAGCAACTGGTGGTACCTGGTATGCCAGGACACAATGGACTTCTAAAAAAGGGTGTATATGCTATCAACGGGGCCAAATTATTCATTGGTATCAGATCAAGAACACAACATTATGTGTGGTGCACTGCCTACATTAATATGTTGAGTCAACAATAAGGACCTTTTTCTATAAAGGATGGGTGGATGTGATACCCCAAAATGATAAAGGTTTAATTTACCTAATGATGAGGATCAAATCAGAAATTTGGACCTTTTCTTTTGGGATCCAACCTGATTAGAATTCAAAATTTAATCATGTTTTCCTTGGGGAAGTGATCAGGCTGGCTTACCTTCTAAAAGGTTACCTTGGGTGTGTACAAGTGACGATAAAGAACATTAGAAGAAGAATGCCATGGCATGTGGGGACATTCATCAGTAATATGACCGGTTCAAGAACATGGGTGGTCCCCAGTTAGGGGACCACATATATGCAAGGAAACAAGTGAAACCTTGCAGACCAGGACCCAATGGAAATTTAAATACATGGTGTCTATGTTGTAAACAAAGCATAGTTGTCACATTAGTATATAATCATGAACCCAGCCTTAAATGCAAAAAACTGGCTAGGTTGAGATGTAGTGTTCCCAATGTGGATGTTGATCTCCAAGGTAGGGGTGAATGAAACATCCCTAGAATGAAAATGAGTTAAATGAATAAATGAAATTACTCGTGTAAATAAGATGTACCTTTCTTCTCAGGATCCTACCTTATTAAAACTTCATAGTTTAGCATTAGTGTCCTAGATTAGTGATCATATTGGGTGTCCATTTGGGAAGTTTTCTAGGGTGTGTGAAAGGGAGGACAAAACACATTGGAAAGATATTTTTTTCACAGGTGGGGATATTAATTAATCATATGACCTGTTCAATCATGTGGGTGGGACCCAGGTTGGGGACCACGTGTCTGTGGAAAAAATGGTCATTCCTCATGGTCTAAGACTAGATTTCCATGTTAGGCCAGGGTTCCTCTCCTATAAGTAAGGCCCAATTGTTGCAAAAATGTTCCATGTCATTCTCTTTAAAACTATAATTATCCATCTAGAGAAATAATGTGGATGGTATCATTACAAAATATCCACATTGGAGTATATGTAATATTAATGGTTGTTGAAATTGGTGAATGGAATTTACATTAAATGATCATTGAAAGAATATTTGTGTCACATAACCTTTTTATTTTAAAAATCACTTTTAAAAACATAAAATTAACAACATATTATGAAAATAATTTTCCACCGAAAAAACCATGGATACATATAAAGGAAACCACTTTAATGTAATGGATCTGAGAGTGGGAAAGTCTATTCTTTTCATAAATAATAAAAAAATGATCATTTCAAAATCATCTTGTAAAAGGGATTCAAAAGTGACCCATTTGGAAAACATTATGAAATTTCATTTTAAAAACATTTAATAGAATGCATAAAATCATGTAAAATCAACTTCGAAAATCAATTATTTTTTGAAAATAATCTTTTTAAAATAAATTTAGAAAACCGGGACATATAAGGTAAAGATAAACAATAGAAAAGAAAATACAGGATCAATATCAATTATAAATGAACATCTAAATGTCTATTTAATCAATAAGGGAACATTGAAAATCAAACATGTTAAAAGTATTTATAACCAATGGATATGATTGATATATTATTCATGAAAATAATATCATATGATTTCTTTCAAAATAACCTTTAATATAAACCCTCCAAAAATAAAGGAGGTTTTATCCTAAATAATTTCTTGCTTTATATACACATTAATTGAAATCCCCATGAAATAAAAAAACAAAGGATACATTAAATATCACGAACATAATAAGTATCATTATATAACATGTCAAATGGTAGTATATACAACTTAAAAATTAATACATGTAAATGTAATAATTGTAAATATAAAATAATGATAATTTTGGATGTTTAAAGATAGTATTTTTATCAAATTCAAATCCACACCAGACCAGTGTAAATAAATAATGAATAAATTAGAAAAAAATTCCCAAATAATCCTATCAAAACAGAGTCAATGAAGTTGTTTTATAACCTAATGAATGAAAATTGAGTGAAGAAACTCTTAACCAATTTGTAACATTAAGTTCAATCCACATAGATATATTAATTCGAATTTAAAAATCTAATAACATGATTTATGAATTATTAATTAAATTACATATAAAATAGATAAAATATACACCACCAAAAATAAGTGATGAATATTTCATTTGTCTAACAGTAGTAAAAGCGAGACAAGAAAGGCTCCTTACCTAGAGCCCATAATTTCCTTGTCTATACTTTAACTCCTATATAATAAGAATAAATCAATTTATTGTTCTATTAAGAACCTTTTATAGTTTTATTTACATATAATTAAATACATTATTTTATTTGTTTTTAATGATATATTCAAATTCGTAATCAGTTATGTCTATATCTGGTGTTTTGAGAACTTTCAGTTCATTATTTAAAACAGATTCAGTTTATTGACCATGGTCAAAGGGTAATCATTTTAATATATATAGAATAATAATACTGATTTTATTATCCTAATTATTCATAAATTTTTATTTTTCACCCAATCAAGAAACGTGTTTATGAAAATGAACTATATTATTATCACAGAGACGATAGGTTGGTCATATGAATATGTTACGTTTCCATTTATCAATGATCATCCTGGAAAGAAGTTGTGTATTCTTTTATCATCTAAAAATGATCGTAATATCCTAAATATCGAAATAATTCTGTAAATATACTTATATATATATATATCATTATTTTGATTTGGAAATGAAAAAGTATAACATCACTTCCTGGAGGGGGTAGTCCACACATACACGAATGACGTAATCAATTTTCGGTGTAAAATAGAAAATGATATATTATATTTTACTAAGAATAAATATATGATAAAAATAATTATTATTTAATTCAAATCACAAATACTATCAAAAAAAATTCCATATTGAATTCATGTAAAGTGTTTGTGAAAAACAAATCACATCGCTTCGTGGTGTGGTAGTCTAACGTACACATGATCGATGTGATTGTCTCACACATGAAATGAAAATTTAAGAGGTATATGTGATATAATAACTGGATAAGTATAAATATGTTGTAGATAAATCAAAAAATTGTAAATAGATCATTAAAACTAGTTGTTAGATGCTGTGATGGAAAATAAATTTCATCAGTTTGTTAGGTGGTAGTTTTCCGTACAAAGGAATGGGGATTTTGAGTCCAATTTTAAGGAAGAGGAGATTTTTTAAGTAAATAAATTAATATAATAATAAATAAGTATATACTATATAATGTTTTTATCATGTTATCATATTTCAATAAAATTTTAAGGATGTGGATGAAGATATAATACCTAAATGCTGGGTTAGGGATGTTTACCTCTTCTTGGCCCACCTCGTTAGGATTATACCTAAATTATTCCTATAATGTATTGATGACCTAAATAATTATTCTAGGATACGGGTATCAAAGTTTCTATGTTATTTGGGAATGTATTGGACGATCTAAAAGGGTCTGAATGATTGAAAAGGAAGGGAAAGTGGAGGTGTTTTATAAGCGAGGTGAGCGGCACATTTGTAATTATTTGAAAAGAAAAAGGTGAACCAAAGTTTTTCATAGGTCACAAGGTTCCAGAATGAGGATTTAAACAGAGTTATATAATATAATATATAAAAAATGGATAGAAAATATTTTTTTAATGAACCATATTTTTTATGTATTTTTTAAAACTTATATGGAATTATTATAAGTCTGAAAAAATTGACGACAAATGATTATGAGGCCAGATGTGCCCAGAATGAATTTCTGAAAAAATTTTAAGGTATGTTCAGTAAAAGAATGAGTGGAATTTTTTATATTTTGAATATGTGCCTGGATTATAAATCCGAGAGAACCGTTGAATTTGTAGCACTGAGATTCGCTTAAGGAATGCATCACTTAGACAATAATAGGTTAGGAGAAAAAGATATATTATGGACATTTAAAATAATAATAAAATAAAAAATTTATTTTATTTCTCTTTTTCATTTCTTCCAACAGACATGTGATGGTGGCAGGACCAATGATGTTTCATGCCATTAATTTGCTTGAGTCCTCAATCTTTGTAAAATCGGCATTGAAATTTGGGAGGTTCATTTATTAAATGAACCTCATAAAATCAAAATGGTCTTACTCACCCTCCCCCTCTCCTATTTATATTGATGATGTTGTAGATTATTAGCATGACTTAACCAAGCGGTGAATCTCTTGAAAATTACTGTGATGCCAACCACTTGGAGGACGAAACCAGTTCCAACGAGTGGTTAAGAGCACCACTGAATCACAAAACAAATCTTCCTCAAATGTGGATGTTCTCCAACGATCTTGAGGTATTGTTTAATTATTGTGTAAATTCAAGTGTTTTAGAATCTGTATACAAATCACTTGCTATCAAGCTAACATGGAGGGAATTGGCCAAAAAACTAATGCATGAACCCTCCGCCATTTTTTGAAATTTGACATGAGTTTTGCGTCTGATTATTTTCGAGTGGGAAAAAACCCAAAACAGTGTGTTTAACAATGAGGAGGGTGTCCCGGGGAGTCTGTTGGCACCTTCAGATGGGAAAAACATGCAACCAGAGCTCACCCAGTGCCCAGAAGAAGAAATTCGGCACGCCACCGGCATGATAGCACTAGTGACCGACGCAACTGGGTTACAATGGTTGCTGGAAAATGTCAGACATAGAGGATATGGCAGGGCTCTGTTAGAGAAGAAGGCCATGACCATATCCACGATGGGTGAATATGGTGGCTAACTCAGGCCGGCCGTGGAATGTGGAGCAGCGTGAAACAATGCAACACTAGAGATAGAGCCACGACATATAGCTTTGGTAGCCAACACCAGATGACCACAGGAAGAGGCAAGCAGCTTGTCGTCGCGCGCCGCTAAAGACGTCTGTAGCTCGGAAGCCGCGGTGGAGGGCCGGGACCCACTCCCTTTGGGTTCTGCGGGCAACACAGTGGAACCTCATGGCGCCACCACTCTGATATCGAATGGGGAGAAATCCCCCCCCCCAACCATGCCAGCTATGTGTGCCCCACTCCAACAAGCCGCGCCTCCCGCGGGTTGTGCCCCTCCGCGGGCCGCACCCTCCTCAGGTCAAGACTCACCCCTCCATGGGCCAGAATCAAGCGTGATTTGTGTAGGAATATAGTGGCTAGCTATAATGTGAAGAAAAAACATTGATCTTATGTGGTTCAACATCTATAATTCCTATGTGGGTCAGCGCTTAGTGATCTTATGTGGGTGACTATCTATTGATTTTCTGTGGGTCGAAACCTAGCGATCCTATGTGTAATAGTATCTATCTATCATGTGTGGGTCACCAGAAAATCCTCTCGTCAGAATAAGATGATCTAGATTTACAACTAATCAACTGTATTTCTTTACTAAAGTTATATACCTGGTGTGTGCTGAGACTTTACCTTTGTAGTACTTTTACCTTCGTGATATTACCATCGTCGTGTTACCATCGTGGTGTTACCATTTCGGTAATCTTACATCACGGATCAGTTGTGAAAATGGATTAACAGTTGGTGCCTTATGTTTCTTAATGTATTAGATGAGTATATTTTGATAAATTAGGAATATGTGTATGAATATACCTATGTAGAGTTTATGACTACTACTTCGTGCTTTTTGTTTGACGTATTTCATTGTGGTTTTTACTTATCAGAACTATAGGAGACATTTAGGGGTCGCAGGGTTCGTACTAATTATTTTTATACTCACCCTTACACTAGCTATGCCCGCACCTTGCTCTGTCTTGTGAAGATGACTAACATCATTGATTGAGGTTGAGGGAGTCGGGACTGGACGATGCTCATAGGTGGACCATTTTATTTGATGTGCCACAATGGCTACTGATCATGAGTTATATCTAGTCTTCAGGTATGATCCTCGGTGGGTGATCCAAGAGCTATATAAGATCTATTGCAGTTACACTAGGGAACTATGATTGTTGCTTGTACATGGCGAGGTTTATTGATCTCTCCTACAACTCCACTGACATGGTACATAACCCTTTCTTCAGGGACAAAACTTTGAGTAGGGTCTATGATCGGAGATCAGAGCATTAAGGATGTCTCTCATCCTTTCAACGTAGGATTGTGTGCTAGAGTGAGCACTTTTTTTGGAGAGCTTCTTAGATGAGCAGGCACCGACAAAAAGATAAAACACCAGTCGTCAGGTATCATAGTCATCTACCCTAGGTAGTAGATGGAGGATGAAGGGGCCCAAGCAGCCCAGTACTTATGGTGGACGACCTTAGGATACATGATCATTAGTGAGGGGCTCACGGAATATAAGAGGACATATTAAGAACAGACAATGTTACTCATGCTGCGGGAAGGGTGACATGGATCGTGACTACCCGACCCACCGTATGGATGACCAAAAGACAATCGAGGGACCGCTGAGGCCAAGGAAGAGGTTCAATAGAGGAGATCCACATGCAACATGTAGACGTGGCAGAGGAACTATTCATACAACTGGTGGTGGGTAGCGATTTAAGGTTCTACCGCCACCACCTCCAGGTGTTCCACCCCAACCATAGAGAGAAAGAGGTCAAGGATGAGCTCAACCCTAGGAAGCTGAGGCCTAGGACCACAATTCTCTGGAGATGATTATAGATATGATCTGGGTCCACTCCACCATAGTTGTAGTAATTATAGACACATGTTCTTGTCTCTCTTTTATTTCCATGACCCTCATTTGGAGCTTAGAGATTCCAATAGAGCTGTTGGATCAATCCATACAGCTAGAGACTCCTACGAGAGTGGATTAGATGATTACACACTGGTTATGACAGGGTGAGCTTACTCTAGTAGGTGAGAGTTTTGGATGGGATCTTTTGGTAGCGGCATTTAGTTCTTACGACGTCATCTTGGGTATGGACTGGTTATCCATAGTCCATGGTCAGATTGACTGTATTAGGTGCAATGTTCGGTGTCCCAATGAGGATGGGATGAGGTTTTCCTTCACCAGTGATAAGGGAACCATTGAAGCATAGAATAAAATTTTTTAGAAGAGGGTGCAGCCAATCACACATCAGTTGGATAGCCTTACCCTCATAGCGGTTGATGTTGAGGGTCTGAGATATCCTATAGTGGTGGACTAGTATACTGCTGTCTTTTCAGATGATGTTCTGGGAAAACCTCTACATAGAGAGGTAGACTTTTACATCGACCTATACCCCAGGATGAAACCAATATCTACACCACCATATCAGATGACTCCCACAGAGTTTCTTGAGTTATGGGTATAACTGGGGAACTTTCAAGGGAAGGGGTTCATAAGGCCTTGTGTTTCTCCATGGGCAGCCCCGATTTTGTTTACCAAGAAGGCAGGTGGGAGTTTGTAACTATGTGAATAAAATCGTACCGGAACTAATTGACCATGATGAACAAGTATCCACTTCCCAGGATTGATAATCTCTTTGATCAATTGAAGGGAGCTCGATGGTTTTCAATGATTGACCTCAGATCAGGTGATTATTAGCATATGTTACGAGATGAGGATGTGAAGAAGATGACTGATGGACGTCAGTATGTACACTATGATTTCTTGGTTATGCCATTTGGTATGACCAAAAATCCTAAATTGATCATGGGACACCTGAATAGGATCTTTCAACCATACTTTTATCGCTTTGTGGTGGAATTCATTGACCACAACTTGATATACTCAACGTTAGAGGATGGGCATGCCTATCATCTGCTGATATTTTTTGATACACTTCGTGAGAACCAGATTTTTGGTAAGATATCGAAGTTATAGTTCTGGATATGGGATGTCCACTTTTTGGTTCATGTTATCATCTGCTGATATCGATGTTCTAGTTGTGATCGATCCACTAAAGATAGAGGAAGTTCTTGCTTGGGATTCACCCAGGAGTGTGACGAAGGTACGAAGTTTCTTGGGATTGGTTGGGTACTACCAGAGATTCGTACCTTATGTTCCAAGAGTTGTGGAACCCTTGTTAGAATTGAAGAATAAGGGATTTCCAATAGTATGGATGGAGATATTCCAATAATTTATTTAGATGCTGAGGTAGATACTAAAGGGTGCCTCCATCTTGAGGCTACCAGAAGGGGGAATTGGGTATGTAGTCTACTGCGATGCATCAAGGACCAGACTTGGATGTGTCCTGATGGAGGAGTGAGGTTTGATCGCTTATGGTTCATGATTGTTGAGACAACATGAGAAGAACTACGCTACCCATGACCAGGAGTTATCAGTAGTGGTATTTTCCTCAAAAATGTGGCAACACTACTTGATGGGAGAATTGTTTTCTATTTGCTCTCATCACAATATTAGTAGGTATATCTTCTCATAGAAGGACCTAAACCAGAGACAACGATGTTGGCTAGAGTTCCTCCCGGACTATAACTTTGAGATTGTATATACTTCTGGGAAGGAGAACGTAGTGGCAGATGCACTCAGTAAGAGGACTAGTTTAAAACTCCATAGTGAGGTGAAAGAGAAGCTATCCACATTGCATATTTACTTTTATAGATAGAGATAGAGAAGCTTACCTCTAGTCTATGACTGTTACTCACCCACTTAATCAGTGAGTTCGGGATGAACAACTTGGGGACATTTACTGTGAGGCTAGTTATGCTTAGATATCCTCAGGACAGACCCCTAATAGATTTTCTAAAGGTGGGGGCACACCATTATTTTTTGAAGATGCACCATGGTACCCATGGTGCTACACGAATAGGTGTTGTGGGAGTTCCATATGTCCCCTTTGGTGATGCATCCTGGTGTGGAGAAGATGTACAATGACCGTCAGCATAAGTACCAGTGGCCAAGGATGAAGAAACCATTGGAAGAGTTTGTTTCATGATGCCTCACGTGTCAGCAAGTGAAGACCGAGCATCAGGTTCCAGTAGGCTTAGTGAAACCACAAGAGGTGCCAGAGTGGAAGTGGGATGGTATCTTCATGGACATTGTGATTAGGATTCCACATATGTCTAGGGGAAATGATTCCATCTGGGTGATCGTTTATTGACTCACCAAGTTTTCCAACTTCCTACCCATCTGATTGAAGAGATCAGTTGAGGTCTTGGGATGCCTCTATGTAAAATAAATTAGTATGACTTCATGGGGTGACATAGATGATCGTGTTTGACCATGATGCACATTTTATATCCTGGTTGAGGAAGAGATTATAGGAGGCATTCGAGACTCAGCTACGTTTGTTCACCGCCTTTCATCCTAAAACGGATGGTCAGATAGAGCGGACCATTTATACACTAGTGGTCATGCTTGTGATTGCATCCTAGATTTTGGCCGTAGTTGGGAGGATCGTTACACCATGGTGGAGTTCATATACAATAACAGATATCACTTCACCATAGGTATGAAACCATTTGATGCCTTGTAAGGTCGACCATGCAGATCACCTCTATGCTGGACAACCCCTGGGGAGTCAACACTTATGATTCTAGAGTTCGTATGAGATACCACTAAGAAGGTGTAGATCATCCTGGAGTAGATTAAAACTACACAGAGCAGATAGAAGTCTTATGCTAAGAGGCGATGAATAACTCTATAGTATTTGGAGATGGACCATGTATTCTTGCGAGTATCCCATCGACAGTGACTATAGAGATTTGGCCAAGGAGGAAAACATTCACCAAGTTCTATCCGACCATTTCTAATACTTCAGAGGATTGGTGAGGTGGCATACCACATGGAACTACCACTGCAGTTTGAGATGGTGCATGACATCTTCCACGTATCCTAGCTGAAGAGATACGTACATGACCCCTCTCATGTCATCAACCATTTCGAGATGGAATTTGATGATGGGGAAACATTTATAGAGGTTCCACTGGAGATTGAGGATCGAAAAGACCATGTCCTTCGTAGATGATCGATACCTCTGGTGTATGATTACTGGCAGCATGGAAACCTCTAGAGAGAACATGGGAGCAAGAGGCTCAGATTCGTTCTCAGTACCCCCTTTTTTCTTAGTATATGTTGTGGATTTCATAAATTAAAAGCCCTAATGTGGGGAGAATGTAAAGACTCCTATCTTCCATGTAAATTTTTTAAAATATATGGAATTATTACGAGGCTGTGAAAATTGAGGGCGGATGATTTTGAGGTCTGGTTTTCCTGTAATGAATTTATTAACTTTTTTTAAGGTATGTTCAGAAAAAGTACGTGTAGTGTTTTCTAAATTTTTAACTGGTGCACTGATTAAAAATCCGAGAGAACCATTGAATTTGTAGCCCCAAGATTTTTCTAATGTTAACTTCAATTCGATCGTAGTTGGTCTGAAAAAAGATAGATCTTGGACATTTAAAAGAATAATTCAATAGCAATTTTATTTTATTTCTATTTTTCTTTTCCTCCAATGAACAAGAAGTTGTGGCAGGAAGAACGACGTGTCAAGCCATTAATTGTCTTGAATCCTCAATCATTATAACAACACCATTGGAACATGGGATTTTCAACATTAAATGATCCTCATAAATTCCCAATGGCGTTACTCACCCTCCCCCTCTCCTGTTTATATGGAACTGAACGTAAAGTACTGAAATGGCATCCACAAAAGACGAAGCTCTAACAAAGTACCGCGATGCCAACCACTTGTAGGACGTACCTTGTTGCAGTGAGCGGCGATGAGGACCACCAAATCATGAGCTAACACTTCCTCAAACATGGACATTCTCAAACGATCCTGAGGTGGGGTTTAATTCATGTCTAAATTCAGGAGTTGTTGAATAAGTGCACTACCCTCTTTTTATCAGGCTAACACGGAAGGTGCCGGCCAAAAAAATAAGGAATGGACCCTCCGCCATTTGTTAAAATTTGAAGAGTTTTTCACGAGAAATTTATTCATGTTAGAAAAAACCCAGAACGATGGGTTTAGAAATGAAGAAGGAATCCCAGGGGGTCCGTTGGATCCTTGGGACTGGAAAAACTAGCCATAGGAGCTCACCTGGTGACCCATGGAAGACCGCGGGCATGACACCAGCATGGATGCTCTGGAGACCAACACCGACATGTGATGATGGTGGTAGGAAATGGCCAACCGTGGAGGAGATGGTGATATGCCGTCGCGTGCCGCTGGCGAAGAAGGTCGCGGTCATAGTGCGACGGGTTGGGTTCCACCAGAGAGAGGGTCATGACATTGATCTGCGGTGGACAATGAAATCTGGGGTAGAGGTCAAATGCACTCTATCATGCACCTCTAAAGACAACAACAACACGAAAGCTGCATTTGAGGGCCGAAATCCACTCCATGGGGGTTCTGCGGGCGACCTGTCGGTGCCCCGTGGAGCTGCCGCTCCGACACCAAATGGAGGAACCCCCACCCCCATGCCCTCTTGGGAAGACCCATATTTTTTAGGCCACCCCTCAGGTAGGCCGCGCCCATCTACAGTCTGGGTGCGTGAGCCCGGCGGGCCTTGCCCCTCCGTGGGTCGGGCCACTCCTGCCCAGCTGGCCGGACTGCGACACTGTGGGCCGAGCCCGTCATGGCCCAGATCAACCTGGCCATCATATCTGGTTTGGACTAGGCAAGGTCAGACCTAGACTATATCGATCAGGGTCAGTCGGATTGGGTCGGACCGAGCTCGAACCCAACCTTGCCCAGTTTCGCTTAACAGGCCATAACTTGTGAACAAGACGTCTTTTTGACGAACTGTCTATGGTGCTGGGATACTCGGAGTGAGAGGTTTCTTTTTTGATATACTATAGTTGAGTTTTATATAATGTTTTAGTATGGTCAGGTTGGATCAAACCTAAATCAAACTAGGCCCTCTGTATTAACATGCCTGTAACTTACAGACAAGGTGTTCGATTGATGCTTGATCTATCGCATTGGAACCCTTACGACATGATAGTTCTTTGAGATACTTATTCATGGATATTCATGGTGGTTGAGGTACGACTGATAACTTGAGTTGAGGATCCTCTAAAAATCAAGAGTTTTTAGATTGGGAATCTCGTGGCTGGCTGTAATGTAAAAAAATATCATCGATCCTATATGGGTCAACATCTATTGATCCTTTGTGGATCAGTGCTTAGTGATCCTATGTGGGTAAGTATCTATTGATCCTATGTGGATTTGTTCCTAACGATCCTGTGTGGTTCAACATCTATCGATCTTGTTTGGGTCAGTAGCAGAGCCTCTCGACAGAATAAGATGATCTAGATTTACAACTAATCATTTGTATATATATATTTAAGTTATATACTTGGTGTGAGCTAAGTATTTTTCTTTGTAATAACTTTACCTTTTTGGTGATACATTCATGTTGTTACCTTTGTGTTGTACCATTTTTGTTTTCTTCCCCCATGGATCAGTTGTGAAAATGGCTTAAAATTTGGATCCTTTTGTTTCCTCATGTATGAGACGAGTATATTTTGATAACTAAGGGATATGTATGGGAATATACCTATGTAGAGTTGATTAATAATTCATTGTGCTTTATTTTTGAGGTATTTATTGGTGGTTTTTCCTTTGTGGAACTCTGGGAGACCTTCAGGGGTCTCGGGGTCCCTACTGAGTATTGTTATACTCACCCCTACATGGGCTACACCTGCACCTTGTTGTGTCTTTTGTAGATGATAGAAAATGTTGATCGAGCTTTAGGGAGATAGGACTATATGAAGGTTAGAGGTGGACCATTTGACGTGACATTCTACTGTGAGTACTGATCATGAGATGTACATACCCTTCAGGTATGATTATCTGTGGATAATGAAGGAGTAGTTTTCTATTTTAAGTTTTAATTGTAATTTTCAGTCGGTCTCATATTCCGGACCCCATACATTCAGTAATTTTTTTACTACAATAGTTTAATTTGTGGAAGCTTCTTGTTGTGTTCTCAGTTTGGGTGGTTTTAAAGGTTTACAGGCAATCCCTACCAAATACAGGGATGCACCATTCTAGTTCTAGTCTCCAGCCCCTTGCATATGGAAGGTGGGCATGGGGTAGTCACTGAACGGGCCCGAGGGGATTAGTCGTGATGTTTTTTATTCATGTTTTTAGGTTATTTTGACCCTTATACTTTTACTCTAACCCCAAGTAAACCCATTTTTTCATTAGGAGTGGTAATTAATTTTCACTTTTTTAACTATTCATTATGATTAAAAGTTAAGTTAAAAGTATTATAAAATTTTAATTATGATGGTTCAAAATATTGAATCCATTATATTAAATTCAATAAACATAAAAGGAAAAATAAATTTAAAATATAACCCACAGATGCGATGAAAAAATGGGTTTTCAATAAGTGTATTTTTCAAAGAGGAGATGATTTTATATTTACTGTATGAATGATAATAATTATTGTATAGATATTAATTAACATTTATTTTTATTAGAACTATAAATTTCATTTTAATAATTCATCATTGGGTGTTGTTTTATTTAATTAAAATAGATTCAAATTATGCACTATAAAATTGTTTTCATGAAATTATGTATTTTAAACCCAAAGAAAAAATATAATAAAATAAAATATGGAGTTGATTCAAAGTAAATTATGAAATTTAAATAATAGTAAATATTACTTATGTTTCCTTAAATTATATTAAATACACAATGACTGTACAAAATATCATAATTTATAGAAATTAAATGAAATTTTTACCAAATTTATTATTTTTATCTATTTATAGAAAAATAAATAATTTCTGAAAAGTAACTAAATATCCATTGAATTAAATTTTAATACTATAATTTAATTAATGATGTTGAGTTCAATAAATATATTTTCTAAAATTTCCAAAAATTAACAACAATATTTTTTTAAGAAAATCAATAATAATCATTTTTAAAGAAAACAAATTCATAGTGTAAAATTACTTTTCTAAAAATTTAATTATTTTTGAATAAAAAAACATAATAAATTATATTTATATATAAATATATAAATATATAGCATAATTTAGATAATATTATTCATACCATCCAATCTAACTTCTTTGTTATAATAAATATATATATTGAAAGTCATTTAAGATTGGTGTTACATGCCGAATATGCTATAAAACATTCTTTTCTTTTATATAATCCCAGGGTGTTACGTCCTCCGCACAACATTTAAATAATTTAATCCATTAAACTTGGAATTTATCAATGTAATCAAATATTTTACATTTGAGAATACCTTTTTTTGGAAACCCACATCGTAAAAATATTGATTAAAAAATCTTCTTGATAAGAGGGAAAATGACATACAAATGTCATTTGGAATAACACAAAAGAGATTTAAAAATAGATAATATAGGTGGGAAGTTAATATTTAAACATGGAATAAATGTTTAATTCGAAAATAATGATATATTTTGAAGAATATAATCGATCAGAAGAAATTGAATAGTCAAGAGAATGTTTACAACCACAAAACCATAACATAAAGAGGTGTGAAAAAGGTCAATGATATCATCACAAATGATGGTAATAGGACAATAATTTATATCAATTTCATTTTCTTATATTTGATAAATTTATATTTTCTTATTTAGTATGAGTATAAAAAAATATACTTACATTATATGTTTAATTTAATCCATTAATAAATTTACACCACAATGTCCCTTTATTCCCCAAATGATGTGCATTGCCTCCAAATCATCTTTTTTGTTATTTTCAAAAGCCACTTTTAGGATGAGTGGTAACCTCACACGTCTCCAAACTTTTCAAAATTCAAAACATTATTCAAAACATAACCAGTGCCAACTTCAAACTTAAAAAATAAATAATCATATAAACCAAATATGGTATTCATTACCATTATGATAACCTCATGTGAAAAAAAAATTAATCTATAAAGTTATATAAACCATTCAATGGATATTAACTATAACATACTTGGACATACAATCTTAAAACTGGTTTTGAAAACCCAAAAATTACATTTTTGGATTTCATTCCGATGAAGGTTACACAATTTTTTTAATCTAAAACTTACAAAATTGGAAGGGAATATAAGATAATTTAAATTGTCATGGACATTTTAGGTTTATATTTTTAGAGAATTAAGGAAAACTCTTAACATCATGGATTCAAAAACAATTGGATTATAAAGATAATATTCATTTCCCACTATACACATCATTTTATATTCCACATTATGTCTTAATCATTATCCATATAAAATTCTTCTAGAATAAGTCACGTAACATCAATCTTGATAACCTAGGGAAAATAAAACCTAATAAGGGTGAGATCAAATTATAAGTAAAGGTAAACATAATAATTAACCATTAAATTTTTTTAGTGTGATTAATTTGAGCATAACTGTATGATGACATAATCAAAGCCCAGGAGCATAACATCAGATAAATTAAACACATAAATACCTAAAAAAATCATGAAACATTGAATAAAGATTTAATAAAGGAAACAATCAAAATAATCATTAATCATTATTGAAGTGATATCAATATTGATCAATGGAAACATTATTAACCCTTGGAAATAATAGATAAAATGTGATTGTATCTTTGACCATCATCATCATAGAACCCATAAGAAATAGTAACAATTGAAATAACCATATGATTGACATCCAATATAATTATCCAGAGAACATAATATTTATCCTATTGTTTTTATGTCTATAAGATACCCACCTATACATGTTTTATCATAAAACCACTCATACATGGTTAATAGTGATAACACCATTCTTTGGTTTATAATTGAAGAATATTTCATTAAAAATAATATCTAAGAAACATTATCATGAATAAATTTAATAGAGAACTCATATCATCATAAACTAATTGAAATTACCATTATTTTTTTGAACATTATTAATTCCTGGATACGAAATGGATTCCCTTACAATTCCATTAGAATAAGATTATCCCATGGAAAAGAAATGCATTAAAAAATAATATATATGAAACATTATTAACCCATGGAAATTAAATTTGTAACATCTCAATCAATCTGTATCAATATTAAAACATCTAGAAAAATAAGTATTCCCATTTTATAAGTATTTAAAATAAGTATTTTTGATGTAGATGAATGTAAATACCATTAAAATATAATTATTTTTTTTAGAAAATAACCTTTTCATTTTGGAAAATAAATTCTAAATTCCAAAATTTTAAAAAATATTATGAAAATCATTTACTTTTTAAATGTCATTGAAAATATATAATTTAAACATATAATAACAAAATTTATATGATGTAGAATTTTTTTTAATGTTATAAATGATAAAAATAAACATTATTTTTAAAACATTAGGGTGTAAAAAGTGACCCAATTGGAAAACATTAAAAAATTCCATTTATTTAAAATATTTTAATAGATCATGTAAAATGGATTTTAAAATAATTAATTTCTATTAAATAACATTTTTGAAAAACATTTTATAAAACATGGATATGTAAGATAAAGATAAGTGTACTAAATGAAAATACTAGGTCAGAATCACATAGAAATGACTTTCTCAATGTTGCATTAATAAAAAAATCAATGAAATGGAAATTGTTTTTAGCCATATCAATAACCGGTGGAGGGGAAATATATATATTTCAATAAAATAATATTATATAATTTTCTCCAAAAGAACCTCCAACATAAAAAACCCTAAAAATTAATTGTATTTTAACCTAATTCCTTTTTCACTTTGGTATCTCTTCAATTGTATGCCCCATGTAAAATAAAATAAAATGATACTTTAAATATCTTGAACATAAGGATTTAGATGATATAATATTTTAACTACAGTACATACACCTCAAAATGAATATATGTGCATTTCATAAATGTATGTCTCCAAGAAAAATAATTTGATATGAATAACTCTTACTAAAAATCATACAATTGAATTTCATAAATAATTAATCAGTTTATTAAGTGTATCAAATATAAATTCAATACAAATATGTGTAAATACTAAATAAAAAAATGTAGATTAATTAAAACATAAAAGTATCATAACTGATTAAATTAATATTTTTTATATTCCAACAAAAGGAAATTGGGTTATGAGGCTATTTACCACATAGTAAAAACCAAGTTAATAAATTTGGATATATTTATTAATATTGATACTTAAAATACCATTATGTATAATGGATTGATGATATTACATGTAAAATAGATAGTATATAAAACATACAATAAAACAAATGGTGAATATAGAATATGTATATAGAAACATAGCTTGACGTATGTGGAAATTACATTAATTTTGCAGAAAACTTAATACATGACATAAAAAGACTCCAAAAAACTGTATTAGCTTAGTGCCTTTGTAATCATTGAAAATAATCTTCTAGCTTGGTAAAAGATCTTTAAAATATCCCATGAAGATATTTCCCTTTTGTTTCCCCCCATAAAACCATCTATATATCCGGGGAAAAAGGGAACATAATAAAGGCGAGAAAAAATTCCCAGTAAGGGTAAAAAAGGAGATCATAAAACAAAAAATAAAAATTTGAACAAAAAAAATTAACATAGATTTTAAACAATCAAAATCGTGAGTCATGAAATAAAATATGATAGTATGTAAGACATAGGTCATAAAGGAACATTGACCATGATAGGTTATCATTAGCATAAAATATGTAATTGTGTAAAAATAATTAGCACATAATATGATTTCCATATTAACCAAGGAATTTTTTCCCATACCATAATAGTACTGAAAGTCCATTATTGAACCAAGTTTATTTGTCGTTCCATCCATTTATTACAGAACCAAATTTACTTTAAATTATAGTCATGTATATCTCAAGAGATATAAATCTTTACCCAATTCATAATAGGGATATATAGATATCCCCATATCATAATAAAACCATTATTATGTGTCCAACAAAAACATAAAAACATTATTTATAGCACAAACCATTAAATAAAATGTGTGTCTTAAACATCATTCTATCTTAACATAATCCATATAAAAGATCATTCCATCATTAAACAAAAAATAAATATTAAAAACAGGGATAGAAATATTACCCTATTTATGAGTGACATCTTAGATGAATCATAATTTTGGTAAAACACGTGAAATTAAATCTCGAGGAAAATATCCTTTCTTCTTGAAAAACATTATCTTTTTTCAAAATGAAGTGAAAATATAAAATAAAAAAATTTAGTTCAAAAATAAAATTAAAATCATTTATATTAAGACTCAAGGAAACAAGGCATTATGATGATGTAAAAATCTGTTCATGCTGTATAAGATAAAAAACATTATTCTCATACATTTCCCAAAAAGTCAAAAAGTACCTCGTAATGAAAATAGAAAAAGATTCCATTCACACCATTTAGTCAAAATTTACCAATGCTAAAATTTACTCTAAACAATTATAAATGTACATAAATAATGTTTTGAAATACATTTTTATGAAACATGTATGTTGATGGTAAATATACCCCAGTAAATACTTACTAATAAACAATCTCGGATAAAAATGAGATTTGCAAAGTTACCCATTACCGTAGGTCCGATATGATTATTATGTATCTGATCCTCCTGAATAATGATTTTAATAATTTTACGGATTTATTCTAGAATCATAATCATTTTATGATACCATTTAGGAACATATTTTCTTCCGTTTGTTTGTAACATTTCATTGTTACTCATTATTCGTGTATTAACTGCTTCATGTTCTTATATATGTTTTGTCAAAAAATTTCACATTAATCTTTTTAAGTTATTGGTACATTATTTATATAATTATAGTTGTATAATATATGTCATTTTTATTAATTAAATTAATTTATATAATCACCTTTTAATGGAGATTATGTAGAAAAAATCGCTTCACATTTTGGAGTTGGTAAGCCGTAATTACGCACGAACGTCGATATCATTCCCATAATAATTGAATGGTATTGAATTGGATGGTGTGTAGTCTCTCAGAATTAGTATAATGTTATAATAATTATATATATTTATTATTTACACTATCATAACAATCCATGTATGGTGACGGTGAAAAAACATATTACACCACGACGTGGAAATGGTAAGTCGTACGTACGCACACACGATGATTTCATTTTTTGTAGGATGGATAAAGTTGAAATAGGTTTATTTCACATTTATAATGGAATATTAGTATAAGAGTGATATTTATGTTGTTACATTATTTTGAAACAACTTAAGAAGATGATGTAGATACAGAAAGAAATTTGAATCAATTGGTAGAATAGATTACATCTTTCTTGACGTGCCACCTTTAAATTTTCACTTAGGGAACTAGAGTTGGTCTTTTGAGAAGATGAAAACCACTGTAATGTATCCAGTGAAGTTGAGAAGATAAATGGGCAGATTGTGTCTGATCTTGAATGGGAAAAATGGGGGGATGAGAATAGGGAGGGTGTTCCCTTTTATAATTGAGGCAAGAGGCACTTTTGGAAACCTCAAAAATATTAACTCATAATATAATAATAACATACCCAAAAACCTAAAAAGTGTTGAAAATTCAAAGTTAATATGAGATATGGTTGTCATCTCATTTAATAATAAATTTTGGACAACTTATTTTTTTAATTTAAAACTTTTATTAATAATTGACAATTTTTAATTCAATTAAATTGTATATTTGGTAATAAAATTCTAAACGTTTAATAGTGATAAATATTTACACAGATGTTGTTATTTGACAATAAATAGTTATTTAATGAAATTTTAGATCTTAAAATTATCACTTTTTAATTTTTAAATATTTTTTATGGTTTTTAAATAATTTATCAATATGATATTTTTATAAAATATTAGTAGTATCAATTTTGACACTACTCATTTATTTCACATTAAATAAAATACTCACAGGTGATATATTCAAAATAAAATATATAATACAAATATAACATGTAAAATTCACCTATAAAATTCATGTTTAACTTTAATTAGTTCATATGAAATTTCTTTTAATATTTTTAAAACCATATACTTGATATTTCTATTAATAAAATAATTTTTACATAACTAATGTGCCATCATTAATGATTAAAAATTAACCTCTAAAAATTCAATATAAATTCACATGATGTATATAATTTAATTATACTTCCAGTGACTATTTAATTTTTATGTTTTATTTTGTGTATCACTAAATTAAAATTATTATACTTATAAGTTATAAAAGAGTGACATATTCTCTCTTTCATTGGTTTTAATAAAAATTTCATCATTTTCTTGGAAAAAAGACCATGAATTTATTCTATTCCTACCCTTATGAGATATGGGTCTACCTTTATACATTAAATAGAATTTTGGGAAGAGTTAGGGTAATTTTATAATTCTATTTTTAACATTAATTACCCAATTAACCATTAACTATTTTAATAAAAATAATTACCAATGATACTATTCATAATGAAAAAAGTACCCATAAAATAATTTATAAGTAATGATTAAAAATATGGAAACCATTTTCAAAAATTTAAAACACAGAAGTTTTAGTAATTAAGTTAAAATTAATCATTTTGTCGAAGAATTAGTTATTGGTTAAAAGTTAAAACATTGCAAAAGAATGAAATGTTTTTACATATGAATCCAATGTAAAATTAATGGAAATGAATTCAATTGTCTTAAAATATTAAAATATATTATATTTATAATTTAAAACAATTTAATAATATATTTTAACCATATAAATTATTTTGAAGAAAAAATTTGTTTTCAATTAAAATTTATTGTATTTTCACTAATCATCAAAATATGAAGGTTATCATAAAATATAAAAAAATCATCCAAAGTAAAATTTTATATATTTATTCCAAGTAAGAAATTTATTTTGTCAAATTTAACATATAAACCTGTCAAAAACTAAATTTAAAATTGATGTGCCATCAAAAGTCTCTAAAACTACAATTTTTTAAAAATACCTTTTTTAACCGAAAAAATTGGTTTTTTCACATATCATGTTCTAGAAATGTGTATGATGAATTAAAAGGATATAAAATTCAAAATATGGTTAATAATATTCATACCAGCTAGTTTATATCCCATTATATTATAATATTTTTATAATATATAGTAGTTTAGTGAAACTCAGTATCGTGTACAACACATGATATTTAGGAAGGTTGATCTTACGTGTAACGCACACCAAGTCATTATTGCATGTATTTTAAGATTTAATCAGTGATACATATACCATAATCCAAACATAGTTAATTTATACATTCAATAAAATCTACACTCAGTTTTGTGTGATACGAATTTTACCCAAAGAACCTGAAATTGTGTTCAACACAACCCAAGAATATGTTGTCATATACTGCACGCTATTATAGTGTTGAGTATAGCTCAATATAATATTTATATAGTGTAAAACACTATTCATAAAATAAATTAAAAAGAATATATCTCATAAAATCTTAGGGTGTTACATTATACCCCACTTAAAATTAATTTCCTCGGAAAATTATTCAGGGTTATAAATAGTTTTCTACTTGAAAGTTTCTTTGATGGATACCCAAATCACAAAAAGGGTTACTAAGACAACATTTTAATAAGAAATGATAGAAATCTAATAGTTACCCATAGTAATTCATCATTGGGTTTCCACATATGAGAACAAAGTTGGAAAGTGAAAACATGGATGTAGTAGTGAAATATAACCATCATGTTCTGATGGATAATGGTATAGAATTATGTTTAGAGAAAGTTAAGTACCAAAAATTCATAAATCTGTGATTATTTAAGGTACCATCTGATTCATCATATAAAAGGGTACTAGGATAACATTTCTGGTTTTCAAGAACAATTTCCATAAGATGATGATTTTTTGTATAGGGAAAATTTTTTACTTGATTTCAGTGTAATATCACCATGGGTTGTTCCCTGAACAATTTACACTTAATATCTTATTTAAATATATGATGCTTAATTTTTGATTCTTGTAGTGTTCGTAGATAAAATTATAGAATGATAAGTCATTCCATTTGTCTCAAAAAAAGGATAAAACAGATTATTAAATATGCATAAGTCAAACTATAGTGAGAAAATATATTAATCTAAAAAACATCAACCAAAATATAAATTATACAATCCATAAACATATATCATTATAATACTTCCAAAAACTAACAATATAAACTTTATAATTAGGTGAAATAAATCGTCTTGACATTTTTCTTCTACTCTCATTTGGAAGTTCTTGGTTATTGCTTTTTAAACATTTTAATACCTTAATCATGTGTTATCAATAATTTTAAAACAACAGGAATTATAGTATAATCTTATTTAAATAATTCATTTCATAAAAATTAATGCTTACCACACCCCAAATATAGAAAAAAATTTATATACTCAAACCGTGATATCACTTTGTTCTTTTATCAATCATGATATCATTAATACTATCAAAACATATTATTTGCCCTTTAACCCTTCCTTATGTGCATATCATATACTTTCCAAAAATATTTCAATCACTTTTCTTGGTCACCGGTACCATATAATTATGTAAACCATAATATAAAAATACATAGATATTCCAATATTCCATAATACAATAAATGAGTTTCCAAAACATTATTTTGAAATCCCATTACATAAACACTTAATCATTCAAGTACTTCATTATCATTCTCAACATCACCAATTAATACCACATGTGACATCCTTTTGTATTTTCACTTGAGAGGATATTGATGTCGATCATCGTTAACCCTTGGATTAGAGAATTGGTTCACCTAATTCCCCATTTCCATGCACTTATAGAATTGAACTGTTGGTGGCACATTATATGTAGTATTTTCTCTATTCAAATCATTAGAATCATTTTTCCCATTATACTGGTACTCTACTGCTCGATGGACTTCTTTTCCACATTTGAATCATTTTATAGTCCCTCTAAGACAATCTCAATTATGCTTCATTCCCCAAATTTAGCATAAGGAATCATTTATCTTCTATTCACCATAATTTTTAGATTTTCCATTGAACTCCATCTTTCATTTCATGTCCAAACCATGATATGGATATATAATACCAACTTTTTATTCAACGTTGATATCACAATGCAAAATCTCTTCATATCTACTTAATTATATTATAGTTAATGCCCTTTAGAATAATTTTTTTTATGCCACTGAAGAATTGAACCATTTAAATTTTAGGTTGGATGAGAAAGACAAAAGCATACATTGAAAGTCTTGTAAAATTCACCTCATATGTACCAATAGATTCATCATCATTTTATTTAAGATTAAGGAACTCTTTTTCTGTCTTTTTTTGAATAATACAAGGGAAGTACTTATTGAAAAATAAATTTTGTAACTCGCCCCACTTCATGGATTCAATTTCTCCTTGCTTCCTAGTATTCTTAATTAGAGTCCGCCAATATTTTGCTTCACCTACTAAATGATTGTAAAGTAAAATGACCTTTTCATTTTATAAATAAAGAAGGATAGAAAATATATTTTCAATAGTACTGATCCACTATTCGGAAACTAGTGGATCAGAAGACCCACTGAAAGAAGGGGGACGTTTCCTCATGATGGTCTCAATATAATGTTGTTACCTTATCATCTCTTTTGGGAGTCTAGAATGTTTTCTATCTTATGTAAGTATAGAAATATGACTTTTCATTCTATCTCCCATAAAATTTGGTTGCTTAAGAGTACGATCATTACATTTCCCAGTTCATTAATCATTGACATGGTTCGTTCGGGTTCTAGCCATCATTTAAAACCCAAAAATAATAGAGTGGGAGGAAAAAATCATACTAGGAAATCAACATAGTCTATGAGGAGTACGTTCAATATCTAACATATTAGGTTTAATCATATTTTATTCAGTATTGTTGCTGTTGGTAGGAGTGGATACTCTAAAGTGGGGTGAATTGAGTTCCAATTAAAATTTATGTTAAAAATATTTATCTTAAAATCCCCCTATTTAAATGAGGATTTAATAATCCTCCAACTTCACTCAGGAGACAATGTGTGTGTAAAATAAACAGGGTACACACACTGTTCGAAATGTAAAAGAATGAATCACTAAAGTAAGTGTGAATGAGTTTAGAAAAGCATTAGTTTTTGGAAGTGCTGCTCTAGACTCGTTTGATTTGTCAGAAAAGCTTATGAGTCCTTCTCTGGTTTTTGTTCTGAAAAACAGAGTATCGTTTTCATTCTTGGTTCCAGGTTCAGCTTATCAGCCTGAGTGCATGAAGTTTTTGTTTTAGTTCTTCACTCAAGATGCAGCTTGTGTTATCCAATAGAAAATAATTACTTCGTGTATGTCCAATGTTCTTGGATTATAGATGTATCCTTGCAAAAATGCAACACTTTTCAAACGTTTTAATTATGTTGAGACATTGTCTTTTTCACCCTTCGTGTGCCTTCTTAGTTCCTTGATTCTCACTATATGCACACCCCATGTTCACTCTTTTTTCTAGATAGGTCTTTATCTTCCCTTTTATAGATTTCAGCTTCAGAAAATGGTAATTATTACCTTTTTCATGGGTACTAGGTATGGTTCCCTGACATGGAAACATAATTCCTCAAATAACATTAACTGCATTAAAAACATCAAATGTAACTGTTATCTTAATAAATAAATAATATTGAGAGTATAGAGTTGATTGTTGGGTCAATCATGAGTATCCTTCTATTGGTAGATGTGTATGGTGGACTTTGTGTAATAGTGACCTTCCATCGGTAGCTCTTTGAACTTGTATCGGTAGCTCTTTGCATCGATAGCTCTTTGTATCAGTAACTTTTGATATCAGTAACTCTATATATCGGTGACTTCATTCTATCAGTATCTTCATTCTGTATCGGTTACTCTGTACATATCGGTAGATCCTTCTATTAGTAGACTTACTCTATCGGTAGCTCGGTAGACTTGTTCTATCGGTAGCTATGTGTATTGGTTACTTTTAGTATTGGTGACCTCGTTCTATGCTTACCAGTGGATTTGTACAAAGCGGTAGCTCTGGTCTATCAGTAGCTCTATGTATTGGTTACTGTCTGTATCGGTAGCTTACTTAGTTCCAGGGATTATGTGTATTGGTAGACTTATGAATATCGGTAGCTCTGCATATCAGTGACTCTGTATATCGTTAGACTAAGGACTATCGGTAGACTATGTATCTGTAAGTCTGTATGAGTTTCTATATGCAGATTAGTGACTAACAATTATCTGTTTTATGAAAAACATATCTGATTGGGTTAGAATTACTTCTGAACTCATAAAAACATGGATAAACATTGATTAACATATTTCAAGGACTATTTTAATATTATTATCATCTTGATAATAGTATATCATAAATTGAGCGAATTTGAATATAGATAAACATTAATTGGGATTATCAAAGTATATGAAAGCATACATGGTATTATCAAAACAGGTGAGGTCAACAGTCTCCCCCTTTTTGATAATCAAAACATATGATATTAGAGTTTTAAAAAAGAGTAGTTTTATCAGAGGATATATCATTAAATGAAATTATCTCAGAGAAAACAATATGTTATAGAACATAATGTATCAGAGGTGGAATTAAATGCAATGATATTAGAGGGGAAAAGCAGGGTAGCTTTTACTTAGATAAAATTTCTCCCACGGGGTGAATATTTCCCCCTCTTTGGTACTTTGAGCATAGCATGGTAGCTTTTACATAGATAATATTTCTCCCGCTGGATGAATATTTCCCCCTATTTGGTACTTTGATAATATTTCTCCCCCTTTGTGATAATCAAAAAGTGGGAAACAATTAAGATAAGAGGAACAAAATGAGAAAGAAAAGAAAACCAAATATATTATATGTTGTAAAAAGGTACATAGACAGAAAAAAATAAGGGATTCCTATCAAACATCCTATACCCTTGTTCAATACACATCCTCAATGATAGACTTTCCATTTGGATCAGAAGAGGACTCAGACTGTGTGGATGTTGGTGAAGGATTAGGAATTCCGGAAATGATCACAGGAGGCTGAGAAACTGACACCGTGCCTGGTCGGTACTGAGGAGTTATTTGAGTGATAATAGGTGTAAGGCTTCTAATGGATTGCGCTGGAGTCATCTGAACAAGAGAAGTATTAGAGGTAAGGGCAGGTAAGGTTGGAGGTACAATCACTAGCCTAGCAACAAAATGCAAGAAAGGCAAAAAAAGATTTTTGAAATCCTTAATTATTCCTCCTCCTCTCTCCATAGCAGATATGAAGCCATCCTTGTTATCCATGAATTTTTCAAAGGATAGCGTGAATTCCCTTAGTTTGCTGACTTACTCTTTGAAGGCTTGATTGATAGGAGGTAACTTCAGGTTTTCCAATAGAAGATTGAAGTTATTGTTGAGTTGATTCTTGGTGTAAATCTTTTGGAAATATGAACCCACCTTTTCTTTCACTTCTTTCTAAGAGGAATAATATTATCTCATTTAGTCTTGGACTGTCTTAATTATTTCTCTAGCTGAATCTCTAGTAGAAAGCACATCATTGCCCAGGTCGGATGAGTCCACAGATCCACTGGTTGAAGCTGAACCAAGCTCCTCCTTCATCAGAGCTCGAATCGGATTCAAATCCACTGAGGGTTTAGAAGCAATAGAACCAATAGAGAAGGTTACTATTTCCTTGAAGTTTTTGGTCAACCCTCTAATAAGATTTTGGACTAGGGAATCCTGTGTTTTAACATGATCTTTCATGGTAGTTTTAAAACCTTCAAACACTGAAACCATCTGTCTTACAACACTTTTGACATAGGCTAAGTCCTTGTCTACTTGGGATTTTGATCTCAAGTAAGTGTCTAAATAGATAATAGATTTCTTTAGAGCTTCAAAATATGCTTCCATTCTAGAAACCTGAGTCTGGCAGTCTGTAACTTCTTAAACTATTTCTGCCACAAAGGTTTAAAAATTACAAACGAGAGAGATTTCAAAATATTTTTACAAGTTACTCATCTCTTCAACAAATCAGTTCTTCTACTCATCAACAGAATCACTAAAGGACTCTTTTTCAGCTCATTCATTAAGGATTCCATGT
Organism: Viscum album; assembly: GCA_963277665.1. Classification (NCBI taxonomy): domain Eukaryota; kingdom Viridiplantae; phylum Streptophyta; class Magnoliopsida; order Santalales; family Viscaceae; genus Viscum; species Viscum album. The sequence continues at coordinate 1,108,188,965 of OY728126.1, forward strand.
CAGCCCTGGGGATCTTATCAGCAGAAAAAATTACAATAGGAGCTCTTTCAGATGCTATTCTGGACTCTGAGTCAGTCATAATCGATTGAATTGATGACACCAGTGAAGCTTCCATCTTCCTTGTCTCTTCAAAAAAACTGTCCTTAAGCTTTTTCTTCAAAATATCCAGGCCATGCATTCTGACCACATCTTCAAGTAGCAACTCAGACTCAACATCATAATTGATTATTGGTCTATTCAAGGATGCCTCATTATCAAAATTAGGATAGTCTAATACACAAACCACAAAACCCAGGTCTTCTGCCCAATCCTCAATATCAACAGCCACTGACACACTTCCAAACTTGGTTTGATGCTCCCCCTCAATGGGTGCAGTCTCCTGTATAGAAAGGGCATTCTCAGCGGGTTTTTCTTCCTAATGAGAATCCTCTACTATCAATTCTTTCTTTGCAACAGCTGGAGGGTCCCCTGGATTAGGTGAAACTTCTTCCATTTCTCTTACTACATCCTCAGTAGGCACAACTAAGCTTCCAATTAATGGACTCAGACTTAAACAAATAGAATCAGAGGCTTTAGATTTATTCTCCTTTTCTTCATTAAGCTCAGGGGCTGGCTGGTCTTCCTCATCTACATGTGTCTCTTCTTCTACTAAGTATTCCTTTCTAGAAGATACAATTTTATCAGCAGAACATGGAGGCAAGTCTGGATCTCTCTTATCTTACATAGAAGATTCTTCTTCTTCAGTCTCATCAATGTACTCAGGTTCTTCTTCATCAGTCCAGACCTGGATCCTTCACATCCTTAGGTCATGAAGGATGACCCACAGGATTAAATTTATTATCTACATTCTGGTCATCATTAACCCACTCTCCTCTCCATGGCTTCCAATTTATCTTCATCTATTTTAAAACTGTAGTTGTAATACAAATGTAGTTCCTTACTACAACTATCTCATATTGAGACTCAACTCCCCCTTTTACTTTGATCATCACTGAGATAAACCTGGAAATGAATAGGGCATTAGTCTTTGATTTTGTCCATGTCATGTCTTCCATTTGGATCATCAGAAATCTGCATAGATTCAATTTTACACAATTTTTCAAGAGATGCAGGATATAGATATCATGATATCTTAAATTCTCAAAGTATCCTCTCCTTGGTATTAAGACATGATGAACAAATTTGAATAGAAATCGGTTCTCTCTATCCATTTCAGCAGCCACTACTTGTCTTTGATTTCCATCACCGGTGAGATCCTCCAAGGAAATCTCATAATTGAATATATCAGTTGTAGGTGGTATACATTTCGAGACATATCCATATACACCTTCATGTGGAACCTTAAAGCATTCAACCCACTCAATAGATGTAAACGACATCTCCTTTCCATTCACAAAATAAGTCACTCGGTTTTCATCTTTAAATTTCTCAAAGCTCACAAAATCATAAAACTGTTTAACTAGATTCAGATAGTAGGGACCATTGTTGTTCGAAAAGAAATCTACCCACTTTTGATCTTCCAGCACTTCGAGCACTAACAACTTGCTAGGCAGAAACCATTCCATTCACAACTCTTTTTCAATCACCATAACTCTATTATGAAAATGTGGATTTACTAGTCGCCTACCTGACCTAGTTCTACCAGAACTACCACTTTCGTCTTTCTCGGACTTCTGCTTATCTGTTTCCGGATCATCAGTGTCATCTCTGATGGTAGGAAGTTTGGTTTTTTCCATTACTGGTTCGAGGGATTTAGGGTTCTCGGGAGATTCGAGAGCTAAGGTTTGAGGGTAAAGGGTCTCAGGCTCAGTGGATTGAGATGTAAATATGGCTTAGTGTTTCTCATTCAAGAATCATAAAATAAATAAATAAAATGAAGTAAAGTAAAAACGATTCAGATTCTGGCGATAGACAAAAGTTTAAAACAGTGCACTTATCGGTAGAGTTTATCGGTGAGAATTCCTATCAGTGATGTTACATCAGTGAGGTATTACATCGGTGAGGTATTCACATCGGTGAGGTTACATCGGTGAGGTTACATCAGTGAGGTTACATCAGTGAGGTTACATCAGAGAGGTATTACATCGGTGAGGTATTCACATCGGTGAGGTTACATCAGCGAGGTTACATCGGTGAGGTTACATCAGTGAGGTTACATCGGTGAGGTTACATCGGTGATTTTCATCAGTGAGGTAACTACCAATCAAGGTTAATAAATCCCAACTCATGTATAATGTAACTTAACGTATCTGAACTCAAAGGTTTGGTGAAAATGTCAGCTAATTGATGTTCAGTACCAATAAATTCAAGAGTAATATTACCCTTTGGTTAATGATCTGTCAAGAAATGGTGCCTTACATCAATTTGTTTGGGCCTAGATTGAGATACAGGGTTCTTCAAAATGTATATTGTACTAGTGTTGTCAAAATTGATAGAAACATGCCTAAAATTATATCCATATCCAAAAGTGTGTGTTTCATCCACAGAATTTGTGCACAGCAACTACCTGCAGCTATATACTCTACTTCGGTAGTGGACAGAGCTACAAAATTCTGCTTCTAACTACACCAAGATACTAAGTATTTTCCAAATAAATGACATGTTCCAGATGTTCTTTTTCTATCCTACTTTCAATCAGCAAAGTCAGCATTTGAATAACTCATTAACTCAAATGATTGTCCTTTTGGGTAAAACAAACCTAAGTTTATAGTGTGTTTAAGATACTTAAAAATTCTTTTAACAACAAGCAAATGAGATTCTTTTGGATTAGCAGGAAATCTTGCACACATACATACACTAAACATAATATCTTTTCAATTAACAGTAATGTAGAGTAAGCTTCCAATCATACCTCTGTAATTGGTTTGATCCACTAGTTTCCCAGTTTCATCAGCATCCAATTTACAGACTGTACTCATAGGAGTATCACATTACTTAATACTATCCAAAACAAAATGTTTTAAAATATCCTTTGTATATTAACTTTGATGGAAAATAATATCGTTTTCATTTTGAAAAAAATGAAATTCAAGAAAATATTTATTTTCTCCCATCAAACTCATTTCAAATTCATTTTTCATACTCTTTGAAAATTCATTACATAAGGTGTGTTTATAAGATCCAAAAATAATATCATCAACATAGATTTGTACTATTAAAAAATATTTAGAAATTATTTTAACAAAAAGAGTTGGATCAACAATCCCTTTAGTAAAACTTTTTGAAATAATAAAATTACTAAGAATATCATACCAAGCTCTTTGAGCCGATTTTAAACCATATAAAGCTTTAGAAAGTTTGAAAAATCGATTTGGAAAATGAGGATTATTAAATCCAGGTGGTTGTTCAACAAAAACATCTTCAATTATAAAACAATTTAGAAAAGCACTTTTGACATCCATTTGATATAACATGAAATTTAGATGAGCAGCATAGGCAAGAAAGATCCTAATGGCTTCTAATCTAGCTACAGGTGAAAAGGTTTCCTCATAGTCTATAACTTCTTCTTGAATATATCCTTGTGAAAGTATCCTAGCTTTGTTTCTAACTATATTTCCAGATTCATCAACTTTGTTTCTAAAAACCCATTTAGTGCCAATTGTCAAAGTGTCCTTGGGTCTGTAAACTAATTCCCAGAATTTGTTTCTATCAAATTGATTTAACTCTTCTTGCATAGGCATTACCCAAAATTCATCATTGATTACATCATTGACATTATTAGTTTCTAGCTGTGAATGAAAATATTGATGTTCAACCTGGTTTCTTAATGAAGCTCTAGTATGTGTCCCTCTATCAAGATTACCAAAAACAGCATCTAAAGGATGATTCTTTAGAATCCTAGTTGATCTAGTAAATGTAGGACTAGAAATTTTAGGTTCATCTCTAGGTTTGGGTTCAACAGAAGCAGATCCTGGAATTTGTCCATAACTTGATATTTTTATGGCAGGTTCTTTAGTTTTATCATTAAGGTCTAGAACAATCAAATCTTCTTCAAGATTTTCAAGACATGTTTTAGGCCTATGTGGATTAGTTTCATCAATCTTGATGTGAACTGATTCTTCAACAAATTTGGTTCTTTTGTTAAAGACACTATAGGCTTTTCTAGTTAAAGAATAACCAAAAAAATTCCTTCATCACTTTTAGAAGCAAACTTGTCCAGATTATCCTTTGTATTGAGAATAATGAAATTGCAGCCAAAGACTCTAAAGTAAATAACTTTAGGTTTCCTATTATTTCATAGTTCATATGGGGTCTTCCTGAGAACAATTCTAATTAAGACTCAATTAATAAAATAACAAGCTGTATTCACAGCTTCATCCCAAAAGTAAATAGGCAGGTCATACTCATTAAGCATGGTTCTTGCAATTTCTTTAAGGGTTCTGTTTCTTCTTTCTACTACCCCATTATGATGAGGTGTCATAGGAGCAGAAAGGTTGTGACTATAGCCATTGTGTGATTAATAAGATTCAAACTCATGATTTTCAAACTCACGGCCATGATCACTTCTCATAGATTTAATCTTAAGTTCAGTAAGGTTTTCTATAGATTTGGAGTATTTAATAAAGTAAGAACATGCGTCACTTTTGTGAGCCATGAAGTATACCCAAGTATATCTAGAAAAGTCATCTACTAGGATATAGACATAGTGCTACCCATTTAAACAAGAAAATTTAGAAGGTCTAAACAAGTCCATGTGAACCAACTTGAGAGGTTGAGAAGTTGAAATTTCTTTCTTTGATTTGAAGGAAACTTTATGTTGCTTTCCCTTTTGACAGGGATTACAAACCTTGTCTGATGGGAATTCAAGTATGGGTAGGTCTCTAACTATGTTCTTCCTAGTAAATTTTCTAAGTCAGTGGATGTTGTAGTGTCCAAATCTCTTGTTCCAAAGCCAATATACTTTATGAAAATCATTTAAACAATTAACATTTTTTTGGCTAAAGAATTTAAATCAACAGCACAAACATTTTTATTTCTCAAGGCAGAAAATACTAAAACATTTTTACAGTTAAAAACATTACATGAATCATTTTCAGACATCACATTAAATCCATCATCACATAATTGGGAGATACATAACAGGTTATACTTATGTCCATCAACAAATAAAACTTTATAAATTTAAACTGAATCAGTGATACCAATCTAGCCTAGGCCGATGATTTTTCTTTTAGAATTATCAGCAAAGGTGACATGCCCTCCATCAACTTTGATTATAATCTTGAAGCATGAATAATCTTCAGACATGTAGCTTGAACATCCACTGTCCAATTACAATACCTTCTTTTGAGAACTCTTTAAGCATGTCTCCTACAAAATAGATTCATATGGAAAATGACTTTGGTACCTAGATCTTCTTGGTTCCAGAAAGGTTAGAATTCAAAGCCGTAGGTACACAGATTTGTCTTATGGGTCTCATATAATTTACATAATCAATAGATTTTGAAAGATAAACATTATTTTATCTATACCCATATGAATAACTAGTTGAAGCATACAAATTTCTAGAATTGGAATAAGAAGAAATTTGTCCAGACTTAATAATAAATCGAGTTTTAGTGAACAATCTCTGTCCAGGTTAGTATCCCAAACCAGTAGTGTACTTTGGTGCAATGTTTATACCTAACATTTGAGTAAATCTATCTTTTCCATTTTTGAACTTTTTTATTTCCTTTCTAATTTGTTCATTAGACATTTTCAGTTCAGTATTTTCCTTTAACAGTTGAGCATTCTTTTCTTTTTCTATATCAAAGACTTATTTAACATTGGCAGTGAGAGAATGTTGTTTCTTTAGTGACTTATATTTTTCCTTGAGTTCATAACATATTTCTTCTAACATATTAAAATATTCAAACAGTTCATCCATAGAAATATCTTCAGAATCAGAATTAGATTCTGCATCATCTCTAGAATAATAGGAATTTAAAATAGGAGTATCTAAGGTTACCTCCGATGTGTTGGTCATGAATCACATGTTGGCACGATTATTGTTAGAATCAGAAACATCAGATTCAGTTGTACTGTCTTCTGAAGCACTCCATGTGGCTTTCATAGCTTTCTTGTACTTCTTGTCCTTATAATCATGTTTCTTTTTGAATTTTAGTTTTGGACAGTCAGCCTAGATGTGTCCTTTCCTCTTGCATTCATAGCAGACTATATCATCTTCCTTATCGGATTTCTTCTTATCCTTCTTCCAATGACCTTCATTGTCATACTTACCTTTGTAATTTGATTTTTTAAAGAATCTATATTTCCTATAAAACATGTTGAATCTCCTGGACATTTGAGCCATTTCATCATCACTGTCAGAATCTGAATCTTCACTTGTTGAACTTTCAGTTTGTTTTTTAACTTTATCTTTTTCCTTGATCTTAGAAGCAATATATTTAAAAGCTACAGACTTTCTTTTAGGTTCATCGTCTACCTCTTTATTCACCTTTAGTTCTTCCTCATACATCATTAATTTACCGATATGCTCTTTTACAGGGAGATCACCAATGTCACATGATTCTCTGATTGAAACAGAAGCGCCCCTCCATCAGTCTGGTAGACATCTCAAGATTCTCATGATTTGTTCCTTTGCTAGAACAACCTTTCCAAGAGAACTCATAGTATTGACAATCTAATTAAACCTGAGATACCTTTCATAAATAGGTTCATCTGTCTTCATTTTAAAAATTATTATATTTAATAGTATATGTATTTCATCTCATTTCTTTAACATTGGTTGTTCCATCACGAGAAAAACTCAATGTATCCCATATTTCATAAGCATTTTTGCAAGAAGATATTCTATTGAATTCCTCATATCCTAAAGCACAATACATGGAATTCATAGCTTTACAATTATTATTGTAAGAAGTCTTTGAAGGTTCATCCCAAGTAGTTCTTTCAGTTTCTATAATTTTATATTGTGACTCTATAGCAGTCCATATATCAAAACCCATACTTTCTAAATGAATTTTCATCTTAAGCTTCCACTGGGCATAGTTGGTACCATTAAAGAAAGGTGTCCGGTTAGTAGCAACACCCTCTAGTCTATTGTCCATAACTAGATTTTAGAAAAAAGTTTTAAAGAGATAAAATTTAGAACTAACAGAAATATAAGATCTTTAAAGATGCAACTAAAATCACAGTTGAAAAACAAAATTTTTTGAAAATTTGTATTCATAAAAACAACCTCTGATACCAAATGTTGGTCGAAGTGGATACTCCAAAGGGGGGTGAATTGAGTTCCAATTAAAATTTATATTAAAAATATTTCTCTTAAAACCCCCCAATATAAAAACAAAGTTAAACTGTAGTCAATTTATACAGAGTGTAAATGTTCAATAAGTTTCTCAAAGATTGATTTGGTCTCAGTTAATTTAATCTGATGATTAAATTGAATTTTTGAAACTAACATACTGGTTTACAATAAGTAGAAAAACATATTAATTTAACTATCAAAGTAACTTTAAGACAAATTATATTTCAATGTAGTTAGCAACAGAATATGAAATATATAGTATACTTATGACTTAAACTAAAATGCACAGCAGATGTAACAATGTACCACCCTGATATTTTATGAAAAGTATTCTTTTCATTAATGTCTTGTGTTGTACGCTACAACAAAATGAGCTTGCACAACATGCATCCTTGACTTGCCTTGCATTACACGCAATCACGACCTTCCTCGATAGCGTGTGTAGTACGCAATACCGAGTTTCACTAAACAACGATATGCTATTAAAATACTATTAAAACCAGCCGTTATGAATAGTAATAATCACTTTTTGAAATTTTGTAAATTTTATTTTTCAAAATGGACTTTATTTTTTGATTTGGAATATCTAAATTATCTTAGGGTGAAATTTTGGTACTTTTTGGATAAGTTTCATATTCTGATGAATAGTTAAAATTACTAAATTTTAATTAAAAACAACTTTTTTAATAGAAATTATTAATAGTGAAAAATTATTAATTTGAGTGGTTTTAAAGTATATTTAGAATATATTTTTACAATTTAATACAATGCGGGTCATTAGATGTAATTTCACATTTAAACCAGTTATAAACAAGTGTCAATCTTTTGATAGTTATTATCTCTTAAAAACACGCTATTTGTTTTGACGACGGGAATTAATTATTAAATTAGTTAATGTAACAGATATGTTTTGAATTTGATAAAATAGACATCATTTTTTAATTCATAATATCAAATATAGCTTAGGCCTAATTTTTTGTATTTTTCTGGAAACGTTCTTTTTTTGATGAATAGTGAAACCACTAAGTGGTAGTCAAAAAACTGAATTTTTCATAAAACTTAATTTCACCGCTTCTATGAGTGAAATTTCGAAAATCAAAGAGACACGGTTAACATCAAGGACTAAAATGTGGTTCAATGAGATGAAAATAATTTTTGGTGAATAGTAACTTTTTACTTTTTTTACCACGGTTAAAAGTAAATAGGGTAATTAAGGGTAAAAATGATATTATTATTACCCTAACACATGTCCTAATTATATTGGATAAGTGTAATTCGACCAAAAGCAACCTTAGGAATAAAATATGACCATTTAAACCCACTTGGAATAGATTAGGACATTTATTATTAATTTATTTAAAGAAGGGTTAAAATAGTTAAAATCAATGTTTAATAAGTAACTCATTTTTAATACAGGGTTATACATATGATAAATTCGACTATAAATATTAATTAGAAATCTAAAACGATTTCCTACATAATGGTATTTTAATTGTAATTTTTAGACATTAAATAATTTAATCTATTTATGACACAACAAAGATGCATTAATTATCTTATTAATGAAATATTGACATAATTGATGTTATAAATACCCAAATAAATGTAATTTGAGACTTTTTATGAATTCCACTAATTTTCTAGGTTAATATGACATGTTATTATTGATTTTATTAACTTTTTTTGAACTAATAATTCTGTTATGAGTTTTACAAAAATCAATTACCTAATAGTGTCAAAATTGACATAAAATAGTTTTTAAAAAAAATATTATATTATTAATTGTTATTTTATTCATAAAAATCTAAGGCTCAGCAAAATGACTTAGATAAGGTTATATATATTAATAATAAACAACTTGGGGTTCGTTTGGCTTGATATAGTAAGTCTATTAACCTTGTAGTGTAAGAACACAAGAAGACATGGTAAAAGTAAACTTATTTAACTTAATGTTAAAACTAAATGATAAGGTTAAAATAGGATCCTAAACTTTTCTAAATTCTATTTGATGAGAGGATTTCGACCCATCCCCAACTTAGCTTCGAAATAAATAAATTTGGAGCTATTTAAAACCGAATTTGGCTTCATAATAAAATAATATTTTTAGTTTTCCAGAGGTGCCCCTCTCCTCCCTTATAAAAGGGAACCTGCTCTCCCTCTTCCTCACACCAATTTTAGCCTTCAAGCTCGGACAACACCATCCAAGTTCTCCTCTCCACTTCCCAAGAAACATCCTATAGGTTTTGGTCTTCTTCAAGGACCTATTTTAGTGATCTAAAAGGAGGTCTCAAAGAAGCACTTCAAAGAAGAGGTAATGTCTGTTATTGATTCTTTCATCTTTATTTCTTCTTCCACTTATTCTTCTTTAGTTGTTTAATTATGAAGTAATAACATCACTATAACTCACATACTGATATGTTATTATAAGTATGAAACAACCCTATTTGACCATCTATCCATCCTACGGAAAAAGAAATCACCACGCGTGCGTACATACGGAATACCGTCTCCACGCCGTGGTGTAATCTATTTTCCACCACCACCTTACTTGGATGGGTATAATGGTGTAAATAATGACTATATATGACTATTATAAATTGATATTGATTCTGAAATAGTATACATACACTCCAATACAATTCCATGATCATAGGAACGATATAATCACTCATGCGTACGTACGGAATACCGTCTCCACGATCTGATACGACTCGTTCTACATGATATTCATTTCATAATTATTATATAAATGAATTGAAAGAATTAATATGATATATATTACACTAATAACATTATTGAAATGAGGTATTTATAACCTGAATAGAAGAATAAGAATTTATTCGACAAAACACGCATAAGAACAAAAAATTATAAACACCCGAATAACAAGTGGCAATTAAATATTACTACTAAGAAGCTAATAATATGACCATATATGATACCATAACAATAATTATGATTCTGGAATAAGTCAATAAAATTATTTAAATCATTATACCGTAGGTTCGAACACTTACGAAGCAAATTGGACCTAAGGTAAGGGAAATATCACAATCTCATTTTTATCCGAGATTGTTTATACTTTGGTATTTACTGGGGTGTATTTTATCATCCACATCCATGTTTCCTCAATATGAAATATTATTTCCATCCACTTACAATTGTTTAAATCCAATTTTACCCTTCAGTGAGTTTTTAGTAAAGGATATGAAAAGAATCTTTTGTCGTTTTTCGTACGAGGTACTTTTGACTTTTCCGACAAAAGTACGAAGAATGTTTTTTTTAACTTATACAGAATGATTGGATTTTTAAAAAATTATTTCCAAGAAGCTTCCTTTAAAAGTTTTCAAGTTTATTTTTAATCAACATCTTTTACTTTAAAATTTTATGACATGTTACGAAAGGAAAAATGTTTTTGAAGTAGAAAGGATATTTTCCTCAAGAATGGAGTTCAAGTGTTTTATCAAAATTATTTTCCATCTAAGATAATAAAGGGTTCTGTTTCTATCCCTATTATTACATTGATTTGACTATGTTGTGATGGAATTATTTTTATGAATTCCTTTATCTTATATGAATTGTTTTATGGTGTCATGATGTTTAAGATTCCCATTTTTATTACATGGGTTATGCTATGATGTATGGTTTATGATTTTGTGGCACACATAAGAATGGTATCATTATGAGATGGGTGGGACCTATATCTCTCTCCAATGCATTGGGTAATGATTTTATATTTCATGAGATAGACATGGATAGAACGGTAGGTTATACCGGTTCAGTGAAGCAGGACTGAAACGAGGGTAACTCGGTTCAGAAATGGACTTTGTCCACTAAGATAGTCTTGGAAATGAGTCTTGACTAATAAGAAATGATTCTCTATGATTATGTGTATATGCCACAAAGTTTCATGTTTTAAGTTATGATTATTGGGATTACATTTCACTACTATGATTTAACCCATGTTATAAAATTATGATCCCTTTTGCAGGTTAAGATTTCCAAAATTTATGTTCTTATGAATATGATGTGGTGGATATTTCTTTTGTTTACCCTTAGTGAGCATTTGAGCTCACCCTTTTATGTTTTATTTTCCCCAGGATATAACGAATGGTTTTAGGTAAAAAAAGGAAGATCTTTATGGAAGATGCTGAAGATCATTCACCACGATTAGAAGATTGAATTCCGAGTTTCCAAAGACACTAAACTATTACGGTCCTTGTGTGTGTGTTTTTGTTATGTAATAAGTATTCCGCAAAAGTAATGTAATGTCCTTGTACGTCAAGCTTCGAGTCTCTACAGTTGGTATCAGAGGAAAGGTTTAGTCAACCTTTGGAAACTAAGATGTGAGAACTTTAGTGAGATCCCTAGAGATATTTCTAAGGTATTTCTAGGGATGTCCCTATGGTTAAGTATACATATAGGTTATAGTAATAGAATTACGCTAATGATCATAGAATTAAACTTAAGATGTTAGATATTGATGTTACTCCCCCTTTATTATATTCTTTTCCCTAGCATGATTTTTGACTCTCACACTATTCTTTTTGGGTTTTAGACGATGGATGGAACCCGAAGGAACCATGTTGATCAATGAAATGGACAATGAAATGATTGTCCTCCTGAACAAACAAATGTTATGGGAGATGGAGTGAAAAATCTTATTTCTATACTTCCACAAGCTATGAATCATTATGGACTTCCAAATGAGCAAAGAAAAGAAAAATATTCTATTGAGTCCTTCATGAGGCAACGTCCACCTTCTTTCAGTCGGTCTTCTGATCCCCTTGTTGCTGAACAATGGATCAGTACCACTGAAAAGATATTTTTAGTTCATCAAAGTTATGAACATGATAAATTCATCTTAGCAGTATATCGTTTGGAAGGTGAAGCTAATCAATGGTGGAATCTTATCAAGAATACGAGGAAAAGAGATGAAATTGAGTCCATGTAATGGGATGAGTTCAAGAACTTCTTTTTCAATAAGTACTTCCCTTGTATTATTCGAACAAAGATGGAGAAGGATTTTCTTGAACTAAAGCAAAAGGATGATGAATCTGTTGGTATATACGAAGAGAATTTTACAAGGCTTGCAAGGTATGCATCTGGATTTATCATCCAACCTAAAAGTAAAGTTGATCGATTCTTCAGTGTCTTAAAACCAATCTTCGAAGGGAATTAGCTATAAGAGACTTCAGTAGCTATGAAGAAATTGTGCGTTGTGCTATCAAGGTAGAAATGGAAGTTGCTGTTACTTATCCATCTTATAGTTTTGACAAGAAACGAAAGATGACGTTAAAGGAGAAATCTCAGAATAATGGTGAAAAGAAGATGAATGTTTCTTTATGCTCAAAGTGTGGAAAGAAGCATGTTGTAGATTGTCTTAAAGGGACAAGTAAATGTTTCAAATGTGAAAAGGAAGGTCATCGGGAATTTGAATGCCGCAATGATGGGAAGAAGATGTCTAATGATGCAAACAAAGGAAGGGATACATAGAAAGAACCTACTACACTTCAATGTTTCAAGTGCATGGAGATGGGACATTATGCCAATAAATGCCCTAATCCAAGGGTTAGTGATGATCGGCATGAGCAACCACTTAAGGGAAAGGACAAAGGGAAGTCACATGCGATCACCATTGGCGATGTTGAATATGACAACGATGTGGTGGAATGATTAAGTGTTTATGTAATGGGATTCCAAAATAATGTTGAGTATTGGAATATTTATTGGCCTATTGTGGTCTTCAATAATTTTATGGTACCGGTAACCATGGAAAGTGACTAAGATATTTTTGGAAAAAATATGTTATGTGCATAAAGAAGGGAAAACGAGAAAATGACATATTTGACAGTATTCATGAGCTCATGATTTATATAAGGACTAAGTGATATCATGTTTTGATTATATAGAATTTTGAGGATTTTGGTATGTGGAAAGTGTTAACTTTTAACTGCATTCATGTTTTCAATAAGGCTCAATGGGTATTCAAGAGAACACATGATTAAGGCCTTTAAATGTTTGTAATGTGACCAACAAGACATATCTTATGATATATGGGGATCAACGATGGTATTAAATCTTTGGTAATCGTTTTCACTATATTATGAGAGTGGACTACAGTATTATGGATAAGCCTAAAGATTGGAATGGACTATGTTGGAAATAAGTTAGTGTTGTATAAGGATAAAATATTTTTTCGATATTATTGATGGGATGTTATAGTAATATAGTTTTAGAAAAAGGACAACCCGCAGGACGTGCGACATCCCATCGCGTCGGACAAGGCCGTGGGAATCGAACCCACAACCGAAGTGTGACTGGCCTTTATCGCCTAACACTGGCCTATAGGAAGTCCCTGTTTAGTATAAACTAGTTTTATTATATTAAGTAGTATGATATATGAAGTATAAGCCCATTTTAGGAACCATATATGATTAATCTCACTATATATGGACTTATGTATTTTTTGATAACATTTCTAACCTTTTTTTGAGATAGATGAAATGACCCATAATTCTATCACATGATCTGCTATCACATCACGAATGAAAAATTCAACATCATTTATTTAAGAGATGGCATGGAAATTGTCCAAAGAACAAGCAACGATGAGACTATACCGAAATCAGGAAAGTATTTCTTCTAATTCCACTTTCATCAACTTTAGGGAAACGATCTTGAAAACCAAAAATGTTGTCCTAGTGCTCTTATATCTGATGAATCAGATGGTACCTTAGATCGTCACAAATTTATGGCTTTGTGATTGCTGGATTTTCCATATCCATGTTCTCTACCACTCTCCTTCAGAACATTATGGTTAGATTTCTCTTCCATATCCGTATTTTCACCTATGTGGAAACCCAGTGATTAGTTTATTTGGGTAACTGTTACATTTAATATTATTGTTTTTAAAGATTATTTTTGGTATTCCTTTTTACTATTTGGGTTTCTATCAAAGAAACTTTTTAATAGTAAACCATTTATAACCTCGTCGAATTTCGAGGGCGAAATTCATTTTAAGGGGGGTAGAATGTAACACCCTGAGATTTTATGAAAAGTATTCTTTTCATTAATGTCTTGTGTTGTACGCTACTCCAAAAGGAGCTTTAACAACAAGAATACTTGACTTTACTTGAATTACACGCAATCGCGACCTTCCTCGATAGCATGTGTAGTACGCAATACCGAGTTTCACTAAACAACGATATGCTATTAAAATATTATTAAAACTAGCCATTATGAATAGTAATAACCACTTTTTGAAATTTTGTAAATTTTATTTTTCAAAATGGACTTTATTTTTGGATTCGGAATATATAAATTAGCTTAGGGTAAAATTTTGGTACTTTTCGGATAAATTTCATATTCTGATGAATAGTGAAAATTACTAAATTTTAATTAAATTTTTTTTTAATAGAAATAATTAATAGTGATAAATTATTAATTTGAGTGGTTTTAAAGTATATTTAGAATATATTTTTACAATTTAATACAATGCTGGTCATTGGATGTAATTTCACATTTAAACCAGTTATAAACAAGTGTCAATCTTTTGATAATTATTATCTCTTAGAAACACACTATTTGTTTTGACGATGGGAATTAATTTTTAAATTAGTTAATGTAACTGATATGTTTTTAATTTGATAAAATAGACATCATTTTTGAATTAATAATATCAAATATATCTTAGGCCTATTTTTTTTATTTTTCTGGAAGCGTTCTTTTTTTGATGAATAGTGAAACCACTATGTGGTAGTTAAAAAACTGAATTTTTCATAAAACTTAATTTTACCGCTTCTGTGAGTGAAATTTCGAAAGTCCGAGAGACACGGTTAATATCAAGGACTAAAATGTGGTTCAATGAGATGAAAATAATTTTTAGTGAATAGTAACTTTTTACTTTTTTTACCACGGTTAAAAGTAAATAGGGTAATTAAGGGTAATACTGATATTATTATTACCCTAACACATGTCCTAATTCTATTGGATAAGTGTAATTCGACCAAAAACAACCTTAGGAATAAAATATGACCATTTAATCTCACTTGGAATAGATTAGGACATTTATTATTAATTTATTTAAAGAATGGTTAAAATAGTTAAAATCAATGTTTAATATGTAAATCATTTTTAATATAGGGTTATAAATAAGATACATTAAACTATAAATATTCATTAGAAATCTAAAAATATTTCCTACATAATGGTATTTTAATTGTAATTTTTAGACATTAATTAATTTATTCTATTTATGACACAACAATGATGCAGTAATTATCTTATTAATGAAATATTGACATAATTGATGTTATAAATACCCAAATAAATGTAATTTGAGACTTCTTATGAATTCCACTAATTTTATGGGTTAATATGACATTTTATTATTGATTTTATTAACTTTGTTTGAACTAATAATTCTGTTATGATTTTTACAAAAATCAATTACCAAATAGTGTCAAAATTGACATAAAATAGTTTTTAAAACAAATATTATATTATTAATTGTTATTTTATTCCTAAAAATCTAAGGCTCGGACAAATGACTTAGATAAGGTTATATATATTAATAATAAACAACTTGGGGTTCGTTTGGCTTGATATAGTAAGTTTATTAACCTTATAGTGTAAGAACACAAGAAGACACGGTAAAAGTAATATTATTTAACTTAATGTTAAAACTAAATGATAAGGTTAAAATAGGAATATAAACTTGTCTAAATTGTATTAGATGAGAGGATCGCGACCCATACCCACCTTATCTTAGAAATAAATCAACTTGGAGCTATTTAAAACCGAATTTGGATTTATAATAAATTAATATTTTTAGATTTCCATACGTGCCCCTCTCCTCCCTTATAAAAGGGCACCTCCTCCCCCTCTTCCTCACACCAATTTGAGCTTTCAAGCTCGGCCAACCCCTGCCAATTTCACCTCTCCACTTCCCTAGAAACATCCTATTGGTTTTGGTCTTCTTCAAAGACCTATTTTAGTTCCCTAAAAGGAGGTCTCAAAGAAGCACTTCAAAGAAGAGGTAATGTCTGTTACTGATTCTTTCATCTTTATTTCTTCTTCCACTTCTTCTTCTTTAGTTTTTTTATTATGAAGTAATAAAATAAGTATCACTCACATACTGATATGTTATTATAAGTTTGAAACAACCCTATTTCACCATCTATCCATCCTATGGAAAAAGAAATCACCGCGCGTGCGTACGTACGAAATACCGTCTCCACACCGTGGTGTAAACTATTTTCCACCACCACCTTACTTGGATGGTTATAGTGGTGTAAATAATAAATATATATGACTATTATAAAGTGATATTGATTCTGAAATAGTATACATACACTCCAATACAATTCCATGTTCATAGGAACAATATCATCACTCGTGCGTACGTACGGAATACCGTCTCCATGATGTGATACGACTCGTTCTACATGATCTTCATTTCATAATGATTATATAAATGAATTGAATGAATGAATATGATATATATTACACTAATACCATTCTGGAAATGTGGTATCTATAACCTAAAGAGAAGAATATGAATTTATTCAACAAAACATGCATAAGAACAAAAAGTTATAAACACCCGAATAACAAGTGGCAATGAAATATTACTACTAAGAAGCTAATAATATGACCATATATGATATAATAACAATAATTATGATTCTAGAATAAGTCAATAACATTATTTAAATCATTATACAGGAGGTTCGGACACTTATAAAGCAAATTGGACCTAAGGTAAGGGAAATATCACAGTCTCATTTTTATCCTAGATTGTTTATACTTTGGTATTTATTGGGGTGTATTTTATCATCCACATCCATGTTTCCTCAATATGTAATATTATTTCCTTCCACCTACAATTGTTTAAATCCAATTTTACCCTTCGGTGAGTTTTTAGTAAAGGATATGAAAGGAATCTTTTGTAATTTTTCGTATGAGGTACTTTTGACTTTTCCGACAAAAGTACGAAGAATGTTTTTTTAACTTATATAGAATGAATGAATTTTTAAAAAATTATTTCCAAGAAGCTTCCTTTAAAAGTTTTCAAGATTAATTTTAATCAAATTCTTTTACTTTAAAATTGTATGACATGTTAAGAAAGAAAAATTGTTTTTGAAGTAGAAAGGATATTTTCCTCAAGAATGGAGTTCAAGTGTTTTATCAAAATTATTTTCCATCTAAGATAATAAAGGGTTTTGTTTCTATCCCTATTATTAAATTGATTTGACTATGTTGTGATGGAATTATTTTTATGAATTCCTTTATCTTATATGAATTGTTTTATGATGTCATGATGTTTAAGATTCCCATTTTTATTACATGGGTTATGCTATGATGTATGGTTTATGATTTTGTGGAACACAAAAGAATGGTATCATTATGATATGGGTGGGACCTATATCTCCCTCTTATGCATTGGGTAAAGATTTTATATCTCATGAGATAGACATGGATGAAACGGTAGGTTATACCGGTTCAGTGAAGCAGGACTGAAACGAGGGTAACTCGGTTCAGAAATGGACTTTTTCCACTAAGATAGTCTTGGAAATGAGTCCTGACTAATATGAAATGATTCTATATGATTATGTGTGTATGCCAAAAAGTTTCATGTTTTATGTTATGATTATTGGGATTAAATTTCACTACTATGATTTAACCCATGTTATGAAATTATGATCCCTTTTGCAGGTTAAGATTTCCAAAAGTTATGTTCTTATGAATATGATGTGGTTGATATTTCTTTTGTTTACGTTTACTGAGAATTCGAGCTCACCCTTTTATGTTTTCTTTTCCCCATGATATAAAGAAAGGTTTTAGGTAAAAAAAGGAAGATCTTTATGAAAGATGTTGAATATCTTTCACCACGATTAGAAGATTGTATTCCGAGTTTCCAAAGACACTAAACTATTACGGTCCTTGTGTGTGTGTTTTTGTTCTGTAATAAGTATTCCACAAAAGTAATGTAATGTCCTTGTACGTCGAGCATCGGGTCTCTACAAAAAAAGAGGTCCATTATCAAGCCTAGACATAGTCCTCTCAAACAATTTATATAAATTGATCCACACCTTAGATCGGGGTAAACAACAGTGAAATCAATGTCCAGGTATAGAGACCTCTACCACAGGTCTACGTGGGAAAAAAACAATAACTCATAGTTGTCCAGGTCTTAATCGACCTCTACCACTATACATAGTGGGAAACAAGAGATTTAATAGAGTTTTAATGAGGATTTAAGAATCCTCCAGCTTGGCTAATGAGACAGTCTGTGTGTAAAATAAACCGGGTACACACACTAATCGAAATGTAAATAAAATAACCACTAAAGTAAGTGTGAATGAGTTTAGAAAAGCTTTAGTGATTGGCAGTGTATCTCTGGACTCATTTGATTTTTCAGAATAGCTTCTGTGTTCTTCTCTGGTTTTTTTTCTTCTGAAAAACAGAGTCTCATTTTCTTTCTTTGTTCTAGGTTCAGCTTATCAGCCTGAGTGCATGAAGTGTTTGTTGTAGTTCTTCACTCAAGATGCAACTAGTGTTCTCTTTTAGAAAATAATTAAATCCTATATGTCCAGTGTTCTTGGATTATGGATGTAGCCTTGCACGAATGCACCAAGATTCAAACATTTCAATGATGTTGAGCCCTTGCCTTTTTCACCATTCATGTGCCTTCTTAGTTCCTTCATTCTCGCTATATACACACCCCATGTTCACTCCTTTTTCTAGCTACGTCTTTATCTCCCCTTTTATTGCTTTCAGCTCCAGCAAATGAGAATTATTACCTTTTTCATGGGTACTAGGTACAGTTCCCTGACATGGCAACATAATTCATTAAATAACTTTAACAGAATTAAAAACATCAAATGTAACTGTTATCTAATTAAATAAATAATATTTAGAGAATATAGTTTACTGGTTGGTCAATCATTAGTAGACTTCTGTTGGTAGATGTGTACGGTGGAATTTGTGTAACAGTGACCTTCCATCATTAGCTCTTTGAATATGTATCGGTAGCTCTTTGCATCAGTAGCTCTTGGTATCAGTATGTTTTGATATAGATAGCTCTATATATCGGTGACTTCATTCTATCAGTAGCTTCATTCTGTATCGGTAACTCTGTACATATCGATAGCTCCTTCTATCGGTACACATACTCTATCGGTAGCTCGGTGGACTTGTTCTATCGTTAGCTATGTGTATTGGTGACTGTCAGTATTGGTGACTTTGTTCTATGCTTATTGGTGAATTTTTACATTTCAGTATCTCCGATCTGTCTGTAGCTCTATCTATTGGTGAGTGTCTATATCAGTAGCTTACTTAGATCCAGGGATTATGTATATAGGTAGACTTATGCATATCAGTAGCTCTGCATATCAGTGACTCTGTATATTGGTAGACTAAGGTCTATCAGTAGACTAAGTACCGGTAGCTCTGTATTAGTAGCTATATGCAGATTAGTGACTAACACTAATCTGTTTTATGAAAAAGATATCCGATTGGGTAAGAATTACTTCAGAACTCATAAAAACAAGGATAAACATTGATTAACATATTTCAAGGACTATTTTAATATTATTACCATCTGGATAATAGTATATCATATATTGAGCTAATTTGAATATATATAAACATTAATTGGGATTATCAAAGTATGTGAAAGCATAATTGGGATTATGAAAATAGGTGAGGTCAACAATTACCACAATTCATGTACTGTAGCCTTTACTTATACTTCACCTTAGGGACATCCCTAGACATACCATAGAAATATCTCTAAGGATCTCACTATAGTTTTGACATCCTAGTTTCTAAAGGTTCACTAAACCTTCTCTTTGATACCAACTATAAAGACCCATGATTAATGTATATGTACATTACATTACTTTTGTGGAATACTAAATACATGAAACAATAGATGCGTGAATACTATATTAGTTTAGTGCCTTTGGAAACATGGAATATAATCATCTAACTTGGAAAATATTTTCAACATCTCTCATAATGATCTTTCCCTTTTTTCCCACCTAAAACCTTTCCCTATGTCCTGGGAAAAAGAAAACATAAAAATGGTGAGATCAAATTCACAGTATTGGTAAACATGGTGATTTTAAAACAAACCATAAACATTTGAACATAAAAACATGAATATATATTTTAAACAATAAAAAATATGCATCATGAAAAAAATGGCAGTACTTAAGGTATAGATCATAAATTGAAATTAATCATTATAAGATATTGTCTTCATAAAACATTTAATGTTGGAAAACAAATAATCACATAACATGATTTCTATAGTAGCCAAGACATTATTTTCCAAGACCATCATAGTGGACAAATTCCATTACTAAACCGGCAGTACTTTCCATTCCGAAAATGTATTATTGAACCAGATTTAGTTTTCATTCCAGTCATGTCTATATTATGAGCTATAAATCATTACCCAATTTATTGGAGGAAGATATAGGTCCCAATAATGTCATAATGAAACCATTGTTACATGTGCCACAAAAACAAAAAACATTCAACATAGAATTACCTATGTAATAAAATGGGTTTCAAAAAACATCATTCCACAATAACATAATCCATATAGAAGATAATTCCACAAATAAAATAATAAAGTCCGATTAATAATAGGGATAGAAAAATAACCCTATTAAAGAGTGTAATCTTATATGGTAAATAATTTTATTAAAATACTTGAACTTAATTTCTGAGGAAAATATCCATTCTTCTTCAAAAACATTTTCTTTTCTCAAAATGACACTCAATTTTAAATTTTTTTTTTTAAAAATAAACATGAAAACATGTAGATTAATCTTAATTGAAATATGTTTAAAATAAGATTTAAAAATACATTCATGTTATTTAATTTAAAAAATATTCTTTTCATAATTGTGACATAAAAGTCAAAAAGTACCTCGTACCGAAAATGACAAAAGATTTCATTCATACAATTTAATAAAAATTTAACAATGGGTAAAATTGACTTTAAAAAATTATAGAAAACCTGAAGAATATTTTGAAATAAATTTTTAGGAAACATGGACATGGATGATAAATATACAAACATAAATACTTACAAATAAACAATCTCAGATAAAAACGATATTTGCAATGTTATCCCTTACCTTAGTTCTTATATGATTCATATGTATCCAAACCTCCAGTGTAATGATTCAAATAATGTTATTGATTTCTTCCAGAATAGTAATAATTTTTATAATACCATTTATTATGATATTTTCATCCATTTGTAAGTAACGTTTCTTTTTTACTCGTCAATCGTGTATTAACTACTTTATGGTCTTATTTATGTTTTATCAAATAAGATCTTATTCCAATTTTAATATTATATTTATATCATTTAAATAATTATATTATTATAATATATATCATATTTATTCATTCAATTCATATATATAATCATGTTTTACTAATGATTATGTTGAATGAATCACATTGTATTGTGGAGATGGTAAGTCGTATGTATGCACGAGCAACAATATCGTTCTCATAATTATAGAATGGAATTGAATCTGATGTTGTATAATATTGAATAATTTTTATAATGTTATAATAACCATATATAATTGTTATTTCCTCAATAATACCCATCCATGTAAGGTTGTGGTGAAAAAATAGAATACACCACGGCCTAGAGACGGTAAGCCGTACGTACACACGTGTGATGATTGTTTTTTTCGTAGGATGGATTGAAGGTGAAATAATGTTATTTTATATTTATAATAAAATATTATTATATTAGTGATAATTATTTTGTTACTTTATAATTATACAACTAAATAAGAAGAATTATAAGAAGAAAGAAATTTGAATGAATCGATAGAAGAGATCACCACTTCCTCGACATGACTCTATTAAATTTCTTCTTAGGACCCTAGATTTGGTCTTCTGAGAAGAAAAAAACCTATATAATGTGACTAGGGAAGTTGGTAAGAGAAATTGGAAGAGTTTGGATGATCTATAAGGCTCAAAATGGTGTGAATAAGAGAGGTAAGAGGTGACCTTGTATAATTGAGGTGATGGGCACTTTTGGGAACTTCAAAAATATTAATTTATAATAAAATCAAACCAAACCCAAAAACATTAAAAGTCTCCATAATTAAAATATATGATTATATAGGTTTTTAATATCATCACACAATAAATTTTGGAAAACTTATGTTGTCAATTTGAACCTTATCTTTTTAATTGACATAGTGATTATAATAAATTTCAATTTTCGTAACAACATTCCAAATGATTAATGGTTGTAAATATTTACATATATAGTGTTATATGACCATAAATAGGAATTGAAATAAATTTCATATATTATTATTATTATCACTTTGTAATTTTTATATAATTTTTTATTATTTTTAAATAATTAAATAAATTTTTTTAAAAAAAATATTAATAGTGTCAATTTTGAAACTTTTACTTTTTTGACTTAAAATAAAATCCTCAAAAAATTTAAATTCAATAAAAATAATTAATAGAATCCTAACATGTCATATTCACATATAAAAGTCTCGGAGCACTTCAATTAGTTCATATGATATTTATTTTAATATTTTTAATGTAATTTATTTGATATTTCTATTGATAAATTATTTTTACATCACTATTGTGTCATCGTTAAGGATATATAATTAATATTTAAAATTCTAAGTAAATTGACATGATTTAGATAATTTAATTATATTTATATTGAATATTTACTTTCTATGTTTTGTGATTACTAAATTAAAATTATAACACTATAATATATAAGAGAGTGACATGTTGTCACCTTCATTGGTTTTAATAATAATTATATATTTTTCATGGACAAAAGTCAATTAAATGAGTCTATTACATCCACTAGGATATATGGGTAGACTTTTAATCATCCAATAGAATTTTGGTAGGTGTTAGGATAATTTTAAAATATTATTTTTACCCCTAATTACCCAATTTACCTTTAACAATGGTAATAAAAATAATTACCAAATTTAATATTCATAATGCCCAAAATATCCAAGTACCCCATTTAGATAATTTTAACACGATGATTAAAAATATAGAATCCTTTTTTCAAAATTGAAAACACATAATTTTCATTAATTAATTTAAAATTAATCATATTATCGAAAAAATTGTTTTTTTAAAGTAAAAACATTGCAAAAGATTGAAGTGTTTTTACATATGAATTCAATGTTAAATTTGGGACAATGAATTAAATTTTCTTAAACTATAAAAATATATTATATTTATAGTTTAAAACCAGTCAATAATTTATTTTAACCATATAAATTATATCGACGAAAAAAACTGTTTTCAATTAAAATTTAGCGTATTTTCACTATTCATCAAAATATGAAAGTTTTCAGAAAAATATCAACAATTCATCCAAAGTAAAATTTTATATCCCTCTTCCAAATAAGATGCTAATTTATTCAAATTTAACTTATAAAAATGTATAAAAATATATTTAAAATGGGTGTGCCCTCAAAAGGAGGTAAGGCTACATTTTAAAAAAAATACATCTCTTATCCAAAATATTAATTTTTTATATCATATTTTGTTCTAGAAAATTTGTATGATAAATGAAAATGTTATAAAATTAAAATTGTGGTTAATAATATTCATAACTTCTAGTTTATATCCCATTAAATAATAATTTTCTAATAATATATCGTTGTTTTGTGAAACTCGGTATCACGCACAACAAAAGATTTCAAGGAAAGTTTCTCTTGCGTGTAATGAAAATCAAGTGAGTGTTGTGTGTGTGTATTATTCCTTTGGGGCTAAGTATAGTATAATCAAAACATAGTTCATTTTTTCCTTGAAAAAAATCTATAATCAGTGTTGCGTGAAATGAATTCTATCCAAAAAACTTGAAATTTCATGCAACACAAGAAAAGAATATTGTTGCATATATTACAAGATAATATGGTGTTGTGCATAGTTAATGATAATCATGGTGTTTTATACAAGACAAGAAATAAAATAAATTAAAAATAATCTATCTCATAAAATATTTGTGTGTAATATTGTCTCGTAGATGTAAAAGAGAGATGAGAGAATCCATTACCTTGTGCCCATTTTTTCCATGTGAGTCCTTTAGCTCATACATAATAATACTAAATAAAATATTTTATTTCATAATAACATTTTCGTAGTTCAATACCATATTCAAATATAATTTATTAATTTTTTGTAAATAAATATTAAAATTATTAATCATTTATGTCCTTATCGAGTGTAAGAATATAAATTATATATCTTATTTTAATAATAATATATATTCCATTACTATCATTATGATGTCATTTATAACACATATATTAATTAACATTATCTTTATTACCATCCATGTAAATTATTAGTGAAAAAAATAACATAACATCGTGAGGCTATTTTGCTCCATACACACATGTGATGATATCATATGTCCCATAGAATGTAAATTAAAAGGGTATATGTGATAGAAGAACTCTAAAGCAATTAAATTGATAAAAATATAATATATATATATATATACTTTTAATTTATTATTAAAATAGTCAGGATAGACGATGATAGAAAATGAATGACATAAGTTCACGAGGTGGTAGTCTACTGTACACATGAATAGTGATTTTATAGCATATTTGACGAAATTAGAAATGGATTTAGGTAATTACATTAATATAATAACATATCATCATATAGGATGTAATTTTATTAATATGATCAACGTTTAATATGATTTTATAGAGGTTTAAGAATAAATAAAACAAAAATAAAAAGTTGGGAATCTTACCTCTTCTTGGACAAAAACTTTAAGATTACACCAAAAGTATTCCTATAATAGAATTCTCACCAAACTAAGGATTTATGTATTAGGTGACTAAAGTAGGGATGTTTATTGGGAAGGTATTTTCAAAACCTAAATGGTTTGATATTGTGAACAAGAGAGTAAATTGTGTGACCTTTTATAAGTGAGGTGAGTGTCACACGTGTAATTTGCTAAAATAATAAGGTGTATCGATGATTTTCACATGATACAAGGGTCTAAAATAGACCATTATATAGAAATATAAAATATAAGGTCTAAATATTACCGTAAAATAGTTTTTATACATGTTTTATGTCATTTTTTCCCTTACTGTTTTGGTTTAACCCGCCTATAACCCCCCTTTTAACTTAATCATGGTAAATAATTTTTAATATTTTCACTCTTCATTATGGTAAAAATTTTAGTTTTTATCGTTTCAAAGATAAATTATTCTGATCAAAATTATTATATTCATTTTTACTAAATTAAATTCAAATAATTATAAAAATTAAATTTAAGATTAAACCCACCGTAGTGTGGAAAAATCATGTTTTCCAAAAGTGTATTTTTCAAGGAAAATATGATTTTAGATTAGGTCTATGAGAAAAATAAATTTATGAATATAAAATAATATTTATTGATTTATATTCTAGAAAATTTACTTATCTCGTTTTCTATAATAGGTTTTATAATTTTTTAAAAGGATAACAATTATGCACTTTAAAGTTGTTTTATAAAAAATTCTTTTTTTAAAACCAACGAAAAACTAATATGAAATTTTAATATAATGTTCATTTAAAAGATAGTAAGTTGAATAAATATATATAAATAATAATTATGATATATTAAAAAATATTCAAAACAAAATGTATCATTTAAATTTCTTAATTTGTTGATATAAAATGATGTTTTTATAAAAATTGATAGTTTTAAATATTGAAGAAAAAAACCAAATTTTCCATAAAAAACCAAAACTTTTCCTAATGTAAATTTTGATATTATGAATTAAAAAATGAAGTTAATATTATGAAATTCATTTTCCTAAATTTAAAAACATTATATATAATATTTTTTTAATGGAAATATTTAAAACATATTTGGATAAAACATTTTATTGAAGAATAAAATTACTTTACTAATAAATGATTGACAATTTAATAATTTTTTTTCAATAATTTATATTTAATAGGAAATTATATATATATATATATCCTAAATTTTATGAATACTATTCATACCCACCAATTTAATGTCTAGTTTATAATGGTTATGTATATCACAGGTTGTTTAAGTGTGGGGTTCTGTATCCAATAATCTATCAAACATAGTATTAATTTCTAAAATATACGGTTGTAACAGAGCTTGTATTATTTTATGACATGGATAATTAATAATTCCATTATTTTAATGGTTTTGTTAATTAGAACTATTATGATGTAATAATCAATCGATTGGTAAAAGAGTTAATGTTCAAATCTCTAACATGTATGATATCAGTGATTATCCATTTCACAAGATGGAATGTATGAGGTTGGTGTAGATGATGGTTACATGATGTGTAATCAAATACATTTAATAAAAAATTTATGAAATTTCCTTGAAAAGTAATTGTATTGGGGAGAATTAACATTAATTTTTTGTAATGGGTTGAGTACATTTATGATCCACTAGAAAGACATTAACCAAAACTCTATCCCTCTAAAATCTAACTTATTTCATTATCCATTACACCATGATATAATAACACACAATGTTGGTTTGGAAAATATTGACAAAACCAATTCGGTTATTTTGGAAACTATGTCAATATACCTTTGAGGGAATATCATTTTGGTTATTCCATAATGATCTTATTAAACTCTATATAATGGAAATGAACGATGAGTAATTTTTGTGTAATCTGTGAATTATAAATATATACATTAAATTATTTAAATTTCAATGGATGGTTATTCCTGATTTTTTGGGTTCCAACTTTTTTCCACTTCTTTGTTAATATAATAATAACACCTTTGAAAATTTTCATTTTGTGAAATTACTATTGGTCAATTCTGTCAATTAAACCATTTTTCCATTTACCTCTAAAGAAATTAAGGAATTTGGATCTCAAAGTCAGATGTTATGAAATATATAAAGACAATAACCACACAATAAATTAGATACAATATTATTGAGGATCACTCACAATTTTTGAGCTTATGCTTGGGTTGTGGTGGATTTTATCAAATACAACCACAAATAATATCTTATTGTAATGAACAACCATGGTCAAAAAAAATTACATGAAACATTTACATCTAAAAACATCTAGATTTCTTTCATAAAACCAACAATATCTGTAATAACCTACTCACTACTCTTCACATAGTAGAAATAACCATGTCTACCTACCAGAACAATATTTGGTTCGGACTTTGATGAGGTAAGATCAATAAAATATCCTGATACTATTCTATATGTGAGAAGGAATATTATCTCATTCAATTTTTATATAAATATTATATTGTTTCATCTTACAAAACAATACAAATATGTGTCTCACACATAATATTTCAAGAACATAGATATATAAGATATTCACTAATAGTTATTACAGCCTCTCAATACATTCCTCTTTATTCATTTACATTAAATTGAATATTACGATTAAATATATGCTACACACAATGATATCTCATAATCAGTTTTTCCTCATTAATAATTAATGATAAAAAATAGAACATCATCATAATGTTCTCTCTCCCTCCATCTTAATTTAATTTAAAAAATTTCATCATTATTGGTTTCTCAAATGTAATGTGCGAATTTCATATATATTTGAATATAGAAATGTATTCAAATTATGTAAGTGTGATATTCATATTTAAAATTCTTATAATACTCTAATTTTATTTAGGGTCCAAGAAAATAAAGAATCCAACTTCTTCATGATTTCAATCATGGGTAGCTAATTGATATTTCTCCATGATATCATCTATGATAATTATCTTATTAAATAATAGAATATAATTATATATAATATCAGTGTTTTCTCCCATTACACATGAATCTATGGATTTTACCTACCAACATCCATGTCTTCGTTTTCCATCATGACCCAATAGATCCCATTTTTTTATTTCCAAATATGAATACTCACATACTATAATATTTTTTTGCAATGTTTTATCTCATGGAGAAAACTAATTTAAATCCCAGAACTAATATTGCCTTGAAGAAATGACTAACTAAAAAGAATCATGATATTTACATACTAAATTAAATAAATGTATCCTAAAATTTTATAATATATTTTACCAATATAATCTTATGTTTCCTTTTGAATGATCTAACATATTACATGAAATCTCATAGTTTCTCTTATATACCATCAAATTTACTCTTTTGAGAGCTAAGTTGCAACATAAAAATTCCCTATAATATCATAATTAATCATCTGTATACTTCTAGTTAATATTATATACGATGAGCAACTATTTAGTTAATTTAATAAATATAACACACTGCCCCTCTTCATTGGATTGATAAGTGAGTGGTGTGTGTTAAAAGCCTTATGTTACATCCCCAAGACACCAATGGATGAAAATAAATTCCAATGGCCTCACAAACATCTGGGGGAAGATTTTACCATTAAAGATAATAAAAGAAAAGCAAAAAATAATAAAAAACTAATATATTATGAATAAGTATAAAAATAACATCCAATACAAATCCAAACCAAAATACAATATTAGAGTATAAGAATAATAATCATGAAAAAACTAAAATTACCAAAATGTAAAAAAACAAAAGACACTGAAGACCCAGTCCAACAACTCCCAAAATTCCTCAAACTCTAATAATAAAATCCATAACTAGAAAATTAAGAAGCATCACTAAATAACCATAATACCATTCATTTACTCAATTAATGATAGAGGACATCTATAAACACACAACAACACCCAAGAACGTGGTGAGCCTAAACATAGGATGATTTTCCCAATGAAATCCCAAATCACACCATAATAATAAAACATGTAATCACATTTAAATAAAGAGTTCGAAAATAATTTAATGTTGTTTATAACATGGGTAGAATAGTTTTCCAATCCAATTATTTTTCATGGTAATAAATCAAACAATTCTATAACATATTTCACATTTCCATTTGGAATGCCCAATACATAGTTCCACATATCCTTGAAACCACACATTCATGCCTATGTGATAGTTCCATAACCATGAGTGTTCTATTTTCAATCTAACAAATCATCACAAGGTATCCAATACCTCATTCCCCAATGTAAAATTTCCCTTCCACGTGGTCACATATATTGAAAATTAGTTTATGAAAAAACTCATTCCAAACCATTTCGAATTCCATTCATTCATCGAACAATTCCTATTCAAAACATTACATTTATAAAAACATTACCATTTTTTTAAAACCATCGTTATAAAATCCGTAACCAAAGGTACTTGGGAAAAAACCAACCAATTTGCACAGTTTCTAGGAAAAATAATCTAAAGATCATTATATCAAACCCAAAAATGGTTTTAAAGAAACATCATGAATTTCTTTCCATTTGAAACCTGGACATAATTTTTTAATAAATAATAGTCAAGAGGGAATCCACCAACCTATAATACATTAGTGAAGGAAAATGACATCACAAAAACATCCAAACCCCAAATATGATAATTTAAATTCCAAATATTTTCTTGTTCCCTTCCACCAAAAAATAATATCTAAATATGATTGAAATTAAAAGGGAAAGATATATCACTATTAGAGTAGATGTATGATTTTAGGAGATGGAATGCAATTATATTTAAGAAAAATGATGAAGAATGATCACGCACCATTACATCTAGATCTCTAATGGTTTTGAAATTGAAAAAATTTTCTTCTAGGTCAATGTGAATCACCTCTTATCCCTTAGGAGGAAGAAGAAATCACGTTACTGGTGGTTTAGGGGAAAATGAGAAATTAATGAGTTAAACCATGATAGACACATAATTTTGAGATCCAAAATTTCATGGCACATAGTTATGGCACATATTTTGACAAACTATATGATTATCATGCACTAGCTACTATTCCCCCCACTTTAGAGTTTCACTATTTTCTCTGGGTATCTACATGGATTGGCTGAAACATGAAGCTACTCAATGCACAAAATTTTCCAATGCACGGTTTCCTAGAGGTGTTGCATAGTTTTTACTAACCAAGATCAAACCATAAACCCCTCAAAAGGCATAAAAAGGGATAAAACCCAATACTTCAATAGAAATAAACCCAATCATTACATACACTTAACGTAAATAAAAATTATCACTACCAAAAACTAAGGGTTCTACATTCTCCCCACCACTGGTCCTTCCATACCCAAAATGAAAAAAATTAGAGTTTTTTAAAGTGTCCCATCCATTGCTCCACCATTTAAGTTTTAAACTCCCACATTTATTACTAAATATGAAAATGTTTCCATCAAACCCACAATGGACCAATAATTTTCCACAAAAAACATTGTCTTATCTAACAAAAATTTGAACTAGAACATGAACCATCATAGAAACTATCTCTAGGTCATAGTGATCCCATTTAATAACATGGTTAGGATTAGGCTGATAATTCTTCAATTATGATATATGAAACACATTATGCACCAAACAGAACATTAGTGTAATAAATTATTGATATTTCACATCACCAATAGGTTCAGGTATCTTAAAGGTGCTTATATATCTAGGAGATATCTTTTCCTACATACCAAAATGATTTTACCCAATCCTTAAAAATTTTCAAGAACACATGATCCCTCACCGCAAATGAAAATAATCATTGATGGTGACTAGCATATGGTTTCTGATGGCTCTAAGCCAACTCTATACTCTTTATAACAATTTAATGTTATCTGTTATATATTTTATAAGACTTTATACACATAGTGATCCCTCTCCCATTTCCACCCATCAAAGTGTACAATGATAATGATACCCATAAAATGCTTCAAAAGGAGCCATATGTATCAATCCTTGATAAATTTTGTTGTATTAGAAATCCACTAATGGAATATGATCCTCCCATGTGCCACTAAAATCCTTTAAAAGTGTCATCATCATGTCCTCAAATGTTTGGATCATCATCATAGATTTACATCCTTTAAAGGATGATACACCAAGCTCACAGTCAACTGAGCCCTTATAATGACCCAAAGTTTCATTAATGGAAAATCCCTCTTCATCTTATTAAATGTCTCTTCATATAAATCATTTTCATAAAATGTAAACTTCTTTGGTTTTATAATATGAATTTTGACTGTTTCTAATATAGTCATTGAACAGTGATCACATGATTAGTATAAATATAGGACTTTAACAAATCCAATTTACTCAGAAGGAAGCGATGGCCTCATCCAGTTGAATTGCACCATACGAAGCCCATTTGTCGGAGCTCAGAAAATAGGTGGCATCTTAGGGCTTCACCCTTGACCAAGCCCAAGCTGAGCTTCATCATGTCATGATTGAACGTGACCGTCTATGGGAAAAGTGGAAGTTGATTGAAATTACCATTCGAGCGATGTTATCCGAGCCACCCCAGGAGTCTTTCACCATCACACACCTTACCCTTAGGTCTTATATAGCTATTTTAAGGGGTTATGTAATGAATAAGTAGTACAATGTTCAGGTACATTATTTTTGTATATAATAATGAATATAATTTCTAGTCATTTTTTGATACATTGTAAATAGTTTTTAAAATACAAATAGTGTTTTTAGTTATTATTTAATGAAAAAATATATTTTATTAAATTAAGGAATTTTTGAATTAATTAATATTTTAATAAAATAATAATAATATTATTAAATTAATTTTTATTAAATATAAATGATCTTAAAATTTTATGAATGCAATTAAAATTTTTATTAAGGTTTGAAAGCCATTTTTGTCAAAACCCGTGATTTTCTGATAAATGTCGGTTTTTATTTTAAAAGTGAAAATTAACATATTTAGAAAATTATTTAGTAAAAATAAATGTAATTTCTGGAATCAGGACGTCGAAATTATCCAACGGTGAATTTTTCATAATTTTCTGAGACAGTCAAATTTTTGAGTAAAAATTAAATACCGTTTAAATAAATAATGTATTTTATGAGATCATAATGACCAAATAGTGATGTAAAAAAATACTATAATCTTTTTTTCGGCCAATATATGTTTTACCATTAATATAATGTTATTTTGGGTTTGTTTGACTTACTTTTCAAAGCATTAATGGACCCCTCAAGACTTATTCAACACCTTGCCTTTTTAACTTAATTTCCATGGGAGTGTGACTCACCTCCACATAAGCAAACCTTATATTTTAAAAATTTTGGACATTTTCCTTATAAAATATTTTTTTCCTATTCCCTTTTCCAAAAACCATGGTCAAAAACTATGGGTTGGTTTGTGGTTTTGAATAATTTAATATATTGGGTCCCAAACCTAAATAATAATGAATTCTATCACATTTTCTATATAAACCCACCCAAGATCCCACTTCCTCCACACTCAAAACCTTTTTAGTTCATCCAACCTCTAACCTAATCTATTTAGATTCCTCCCAAGGTGCCCCTAGCTCCCACGAAGCCTCTCACAAGCCTCTCTATAGCCTTTAGAAGTACACTTCCAAGTAAGGGTTTTTTCTTCCTTTCTCATTTTTGTCAATTTTCATTAAGTTATATTGCACTTTTACTTTCAATTATGAATGTTTGGGTATGGTTTTTAACCTCTCACATACTTCCCTCTTTATGTTTGAATGATGGCAGACCCTTTCTCTCTCATTAAATGCCTCTCATGTACACCCGTTACTATCCCGAAATTCTGAAAGGAACTTCTCTTTCCTCTTTTAAATTCAAGCAACACTTTTGTATCATGAATCTAAATTCCATTTAAATTGTTGGGACATGTATCTATATGACCACCTTACTGTCCATTACATGTAAATATGATGAGGAACCCCTTTCTCTTTCATCAAACAATTTTTTATGAATTCTTATTTCACGCCGTTACGCTGCCGAAATCGCACCGATTTTCTAAGACAGTGCCATTGTGTAGTGAATACCATGCCCATTTCTCCATCAAGGGTATTCACCTTCATGAACATTTACTTATTGACTATAAAGTTTCATGTATGAATTACACATTTCTTTATCATGGAATAAATTATTATGTTTTCTGAATCCATGTTTTATGATCCATGTGGCACACTTATGAATGAAATGAAATGTTTACGAAGGGTGCGCCCTTATAGAGCTCCAATGCATTGGGTAAAGTATAGTATCATGATATGTCATGTGCAATGAGTTTTGACGCATTATAATTCAAGTGAAACGAGTGTTTACTCGTGCTTTATGTGCAATGAGGATTTGCTCATGCTCCATGTGGAATCAGCCTTAGCTCATGCTAATTCTATGTTAAGTGTTGTTGCCACATTTCCATGTTATGATTATCATGCTTTATCATGCCTTTATGTTCATGTTTCTTTTATTCTCTATTGATATGCCTATTGTTTAACATTTATTGTACTCCTAATGTTATTCCAAGTGTACTCCCTTACTGGGCTTTACATCTCACCCTTTTCTTATGCATGTCCTCAGGTTATCCCATGAAATGCTAAGTATGAGGGAATGTAGTGGTCATGTAAAGGAAGTTCTCAATAAAGATGTTGTATTTCAGGTTTGAAGTTATTATGTAATGATACTATGCTCTAAAGACACTAAACCTCCCAATCTTATTTGTTGTATTATGCGATGTTTTATGTAATAAATCATGTTTAAGTTTGTAATAAAAGCAGGGTAGTCATAGTTGGTATCAGAGGATAGGTTTATTTATTTTTGGGATTAGGAAACCCTAGTAAAGCCTTAGATACAAGAATAAGTATAATAAAAACGTCCCTCAGTTTCGGTAAGTATATAGAAAGTGGTTTATCAAACAAATACATCCTTGTATGGATACGAGCAGGTAGAGGCGGCTCTGGCACAGATGTATCCTAGGGGTAAAAACTAAAAACACCACTTTGAGCTAGACTCGAATGGGAACTGGTGCACAAAAACAGGCCTTGCTGCACTCTTCATTATGACACTCCCAGGGGATATGTTTTGAAAATTCACAAGCTTCGTATGGACCCTTATTAAGGGAATTAAAAAAAATACCCCTAAGAATATATGTTAGAAAGTAGATCATGAAAAGCCTAGATTGAAGCCTATAGACTCATGAGTTAAGGAAATAAAAGTTTATTTATGAGTAATCAAATTTTGTCTTTGGATTAAACTTTATGTGTTACCCCAAACTTTCCTTTTATTCCAGCCAATGGCTGGTAATAGGAGGACTCGGGCTAACAACCGTTATGAAGATCAGTGTGATGACTATACTAATGAGACGCCACATCCAATTGGAGCGGGAATCACGAACATTGTCATGCTTCTCTCTCATCTATCTCATGTTTTGAATAGAAACACAGGTCAAGAAGAACGTTCAACCCCCCCCCCCCTAAGAAAGAACAAGTCACTATAGAGAGCTTCATGAGACAAAGGCCTCCTACTTTTAGTGGGTCATCCGATCCCATGATCGCTGAACAATGGATCAAATCCATTGAAAAGATCTTCTCCATCCTTCAATGTTCTAAACAAGATAAGGTTCTCATGGTATCTTATCATATAGAGCATGAAGCTGATCAATGGTGGACGTTGATTAAAAATACGAAGCCTGAGGAGGAGATCGAGGCTTTGGAATGGAAGGATTTCCGAAAGATATTTTTTGATAAATATTTTCCGCGCACCCTCCGGCTTAAGATGGAGAGGGACTTCCTTTCCCTCAAGCAAAAAGATGAAGAATCTATTGCAGTGTACGAGAAAAACTTAACAAGGCTTTCACGATACGCTTTCGGCTTTGTCGTTACCCCCGAATGCAAAGTTTACCGCTTCTTTGGTGGGCTGAAGCCCAGATTTCGGAAAGTATTAGTGATCTGTGACTTCGAAAACTATGAGGAAATTGTCCGATGTTCCCTCAAGATCAAAATGGAGATCTGGGAATCACATGGGTATCATGGGGACAAGAAGCGTAAGGTGGAATTCAATGATGGCGGTCCAATGGATAAATCAAATGGTGCTAAGAAGATCCAGCACCCCACTTGCCAAAAGTGTGGAAAGAAGCACCCTGGAAATTGCTTTAAGGGGACGAGGAAATGCTTCAGGTGTAGAAGAGAAGGGCACCTAGCTGTTAACAGTCAGCAAGAAAGACCTGCTGCTGCGACAGAGGAGAGGAACACTCCGTTCGAACCTCAAAGTGTTGTTCAATGCTACAAATTCAAAGAACTAGGTCATTTTTCAAATCTGTGCCCTAATCCAAGGGTTTTCAGAGGCAACCAACAAGCTTCAAGGCAGCAAGGAGATCTTTTTCCATCACTTATGCCGAAGTGAACCCTGAAAACAATGTGGTGATAGGTACGCAAGTTATTCATTCAAGAATAGAGAATGTACTTTTTTATTCAGGTTCTACACATTCTTTTATATCTCAATAGTTTAGTAGAACAATCCCAGCACCACCAAAAATCATGGAAGTGAAGATGTCGGTGAGTACGACAACTGGGGAGATCATTACGTCCCATGAATATATGTCCCCCTGTTATAATCTGTGGATTGAATTTCTTGGAAAACCTCATCATACTCCCTATGGTGGAAGTTGATGCAATTCTTGGCATGAATTGGCTTTCCTTATATAGAGCCAATATAAATTTTTGGGAGAGGGAAATCACACTCCATATGGAGAATCGACCCCGGATTCTTTACAAGTGTCAGGAGGAAGATGAATCTCCTTTAGATCCATCATCTCAAGCGTGGATATTACAGCTATATGAGCACGCGTATCTGGCTCGGATGATTGAGTCCACGGAAGAAACCATCCTTGAAGAAATGCCTATTGCGAGGGAATTCGCTGAAGTGTTTCCCGAGGAACTGCCTGGTCTTCCTCCTAGAAGAGATGTTGAGTTCTCAATTGAACATATACTTGGGGCGCTACCAATATCCAAGACTCCATATATAATGGATTTTGTTGAGTTTGAAGAGTTGAAGAAACAACTACAGGAGAATCTGGATAAAGGGTTTATATGCCCAAGTGCTTCACCATGGGGTGCACCAGTCCTCTTAATCAAGAAGAAGGATGTGTCAATGCGGATTTGCATCGATTATCGTGATCTTAACAAAATCATGATAAAGAAAAAGTATCCTCTCCCAAGAATTGATGAATTTTTTGATCTGCTGCGTGAAGCACAATTCTTTTCCAAGGTGGATTTGCGGTCGGGATACTATCATGTAAGGGTGAAAAGGAAGATGTCCCCAAGAGTACTTTTCGTACAAGGTACAGACACAATGAATTCATAGTAATTCCTTTTGGACTCACCAATGCTCCAGCAATATTCATGGACTTGATGAATAGAGTCTTTAGAGATTACCTTGACAAATTTGTGGTAGTCTTTATAGATGATATTCTAATATACTCCAAAACCAAGGAGGATCATGAGGAGCATTTAAAAACTGTACTGAAGAAATTGAAAAGGTAGAATCTCAATGAAAAGTATAGCAACTATGAGTTCTAGTTGAAGGAGGTCTCATTTTTAGGCCATATCATCACAAGCAATGTGATATGTGGGGACCCCTCCAAAACAGATGCAATTGAGGGATGGCCAAGGCCAACATCAGTAACAGATATCTGTAGCTTCTTGGAGTTAGCTGGATATTATCGAAAATTTGTGAGGAATTTCTCACGATTGTCCACCCCTCTTACCAAGATAACTCAAAAGGGACTAAAGTTATCAAGGAGTGATGAATGAGAAGAAAGATTCAAGGAGTTAAAAATGAGGCTTATCACTACGCCCGTGCTCACATTACCCACAAGTGGGGAACTTTTGGTGGTATTCAGTGATGCTTCAATGAAGGGCTTAGGCTGTGTGCTGATGCAGAATGATAAAGTGGTATCCTATTCCTCAAGGCAGTAGAAAATCCATGAGCGAAACATTCCAACACATGATCTAGAGTTGGCAGCTGTGATCTTTGCCTTGAAAATCCGGCGGCATTATCTCTATGGAGAGAAATGTGAGATATAAACTGACCACAAGAGTCTTATATATATATTAACATAGAAAGAGATTAATATGCGCCAGAGAATATGGATAGAGCTCATCAAGGATTATGATTGTTCAATACATTACCACCCTAGTAAAGTGAACAGGGTGACAGATTCCCTAAGTAGAAAGGACCCAAAAATTATATTAATGATGAGAATTGGGAAGGATCCAATCTTCTTAGACTTGATGAAGATGGACATGGGAATCATAGAGAAGGGAACATCATCAATCCTTTCACAAATTATTTCTCAACCATCTCTTTTGGAAAGGTTAAAGGATGCTCAAAAGGATGATGTGGGAATTCAATAAAAAGTGTAAGCTATCAAAAAGGGGAAATCCTCAGAGTTTAATGTTAATGAAGAAGGAATTGTGCGGTTTGGGAAAAGAATATGTGTTCCATCAAATCTAGAGCTGAAGAAGGAACTTTTGGATGATGCACATAGATAAAATTTCCCTATTCAACCAGGGAGCACAAAGATGTATCGAGATCTTATAGAAAACTTTTTGGTGGGATAATATGAAGAAGGAGATCGCCGAAGATACATCAAAGTTCCTGGTGTGTCAGAAAGTGAAGGCAGAGAGGCAGAAGTCTAAGGGGATGATACAACCATTACCCATACTAGAATGGAAATGGGAGAACATCCCCATGGACTTTGTCACTGTAATTCCAAGGAAATCCAAAGGCAACAATGCAATCTGGGTTTTTGTGGATCATCTAACAAAGACAACACACTTCATTGCTATTCGGGAGGATTTCACATTGGAGCAACTGGCACGGATATATATCGTGGAAGTGGTAAGGATTCATGGAGTAACACTATCTATTGTGTCTGACCGAGATCCAAGATTCACCTATATGTTTTGGAAGAGTCTTCAACATGCTCTAAATACTGAACTAAACTTTAGTACGACCTATCATCCTCAAACTGATGGCCAATCCGAGCGGACTATCCGAACACATGAGGATATGTTGAGAGCGTGCTCAATGAACTTTAAAGGAGGATGGGATCAACATCTTCCTCTAGTTGAGTTGTCTTATAACAATAGTTTCAACTCAAGCATCCAAATGGCACCATATGAAGCCCTATATGGGAAAAGGTGCCGAACACCGGCATGTTGGGATGAGGTCGGTGAAAGTAGGTTGCTTGGACCAGAAATGGTCGAGGAAATGGTGGAGAAGGTGAAAACCATTCAGCAGTGTAGAGACCCTAAGCCTGACGTACATGGACATTACATTACTTTTGCGGAATACTTTGTACATAACAAAAAACACACACACAAGGACCGTAATAGTTTATTGTCATTGGAAACTCGGAATATAATCTTCTAATCGTGGTGAAATATCTTCAACATCTCCCATAAAGATCATCCTTTTTTACCTAAAACCTTTCTTTATATCCTAGGGAAAATAAAACATAAAAGGGTGAGCTCAAATTCTCAGTAAGGGTAAACAAAAGAAATATCAATCACATTATATACATAAGGACATAACTTTTGGAAATCTTAACCTGCAAAAGAAATAATAATTTCATAACATGGGATAAATCATAGTAGTGAAATGTAATCCCAATAATCATAACTTAAAACATGAAACTTTGTGGCATATACACATAATCATAGAGAATCATTTATTATTAGTCTAGACTCATTTCCAAGACTATCTTAGTGGACAATGTCTATTTCTGAACCGAGTTCACTCCTTGTTTCAGTCCTGTTTCACTAAACCGGTATAACCTACCGTTCCAACCATGTCTATCTCATGAGATATATAATCTTTACCCAATGCATTGGAGGGAGATATAGGTCCCACCCATCTCATAATGATACCATTCTTATGTGTGCCACAAAATCTTAAACCATACATCATAGCATAACCCATGTAATAAAAATGGGATTCTTAAACATCGTGACAAAATAAAACAATTCATTTAAGATAAAGGAATTCATAAAAATAATTCCATCACAACATAATCAAGTCAATTTAATAATAGGGATAAAAACATAACCCTTTATTATCTTAGATGGAAAATAATTTTGATAAAACACTTGAACTCCATTCTTGAGGAAAATATCCTTTCTACTTCGAAAGAAACTTTTCCTTTCTTAACATGTCATACAATTCTAAACTAAAAGAAGATGATTAAAAATAAACTTGAAATCTTGTAGAGGAAGCTTCTTGGAAATAATGTTTTAAAAATCCATTCATGCCGTATAAGTTAAAAAAACATTCTTCTTGTACTTTTGTCGGAAAAGTCAAAAAGTACCTCGTACGAAAAATGACAAAAGATTCCTTTTATATCTTTTACTAAAAACTCACCGAAGGGTAAATTTGGATCTGAACAATGGTAGGTGGATGGAAAAAATATTAAATATTGAGGAATCATGGATGTGGATGATAAAATACACCCCAGTAAATACCAAGTATAAACAATCTCAGATAAAATGAGATTTATGATATTTTCCCTTACCTTAGGTCCGATTTGCTTCATAAGTGTCCGAAACTCTTCTATAATGATTTAAATAATGTCATTGACTTATTCCAGAATCATAATTATTATTAGCATATCATATATGGTTCACTTATGACTTTATATTACCCGTTCTTTTGTAAATTCCATGTTAAAGAGCGTTTTGGGTAAAATCATTTCATTTATCGTCCGTGTTTTGACTTGTAATTATTCATATGATTAATTAGATCATGATTACTTAATTCCAGAATATAAAACATTATTTATATATAATATATATTCATAATATACATATATATAATAGATCAGTAAATGGAAAGAAATACACCGTTCATGGAGACGGTAGGCTGTACGTACGCATGAACGCTGTTCTCGTTTCCTTATTGAGTTGAATGGAATTAAGTAGATGACATACATATATATAAACATAAATAAAGTATCATTATTATGTCATATATTTCATAATTAATTATTATATATTCTTTATAATCATTCATGAATGGTTAACGTGGTGAATGAATCTCATCACGTCGTGGAGACGGTAGTCCATACGTACGCACGAGCGATGATATCGTTCTCGTGATCGTGGAATTGTATTGGAGTGTATGTATACTATTTCAGAATCAATATCACTTTACAATAATCATATATAGTTATTATGTACACCATCATACCCATCCAAGTAAGGTGGTGGTGGAAATTAGATTACACCACGGCGTGGAGACGGTATTCCGTACATACACACGCGCGGTGATTTCTTTTTCCGTAGGATGGATAGATTCTGAAATAGGGTTGTTTCATACTTATAATAACATTTACGTATATGAGTGATATTGATGTTATTAATTAATAAGGAAACAACTAAAGAAGAAGAAGTGGAAGATGAAATAAAGATGAAAGAATCGGTAACGGACATTACCGCTTTTTGAAGTGCTTTTTTGAGACCTCCTTTTAGTGCACTAAAATAGGTATTTGAAGAAGAACAGAACCTCTAGGATGTTTCTAGGGAAGTGTAGAGGAGAAATTGGCAGGTTTTTGCCGAGCTTGAAGGCTCAAAGTGGTTTTAGGAAGAGGGGTAGGAGGTGCCCTTTTATAAGGGAGGAGAGAGGCACCTTTGGAATAACTAAAACTGTTATTTTATTATAAAGTAAAATTCGGTTTTAAATAGCTCCAAAATGATTTATTTCTAAACTAAGGTGGGGATGGGTCTAAACCCATTCATCAAATAGAATTTATTCAAGTTTAGGTTCCTATATTAACCATATCATTTAGATTTAACATTAAGTTAAATAATTTTACTTTTACCGTGTCTTCTTGTGTTCTTATACTATAAGGTTAATAAACATACTATAAGGAGAAAAACGAACCCCAAGTTGTTTATTATTAATATATATAACTTTATATAAATCATTTGTCCGAACCTTAGATTTTTAGGAATAAAAAAAAATTAATAATATAATATTTGTTTTAAAAACTATTTTATGTCATTTTTAACACTATTTAGTAATTGATTTTTGTGAAAGTCATAAAAGAATTATTAGTTCTAAAAACATTAATTAAATCACTAATAACATTTCATATTATCCTATAAAATTAGTTTAATTCATAAAAGGTCTTAAATTACATTTATTTGGGTATTTATAACATCAATTATGTCAATATTTCATTAATAAGATAATTACTGCATCATCTTTGAGTCATAATAAATGATAATTATTTAATCACTAAAAATTATAAATAAATTCCTATGATGTATATAATTGTATTAGCTTTCTGGAGACTATTCATTTTCTATGTTTCATGAAGTTTATCACTAAATTAAAATTATTATACTTTTAAGATTTAAGAAAGTGACATGTTGTCGCATTCTTTGGTTTTAATAATAATTAAATTATTTTAACGGAAAAAAGTACATTAAATGAATCTAATCCGACCCTTAGGTGATATGGGTCAACTTTTAGTCATCCAATAGGATTTTTACAGGTTTTAGAGTAATTTTATAATATTATATTTACCCTTAATTACCCGATTTACCTTTAATTATGGTAAATAAAATTTACCGTAGTTACTATTCATAATTACGAAAAATAAAAAGTATCTTATTGACATAATTTGGACCCACTGATTCCAAATATGGAATAAATTTTTACAAATTCAATACACAACAGTTTCAGAAATTAAATTCAAATTAATCCCGTTGTCGAAAGAAAACAGGCTTTTCATTAACACATTGCAAAAGATTGAATTGATTTAACCTACGAATTTAATGTAAAATCAATGATAATGACATACATTATATTAAATGGTAAAAACATATCCTATTTATAATTTAAAACCATTCAATATTATAATTTAACCATATAAATTATTGCGATGAAAAAAGTTGTTTTTAATTAAAATATAGCGTGTTTTTACTATTCATCAAAATATGAAAGTTACGAGACTAATATGAAAAATTTATCCAAAGTAAATTTTTATTTTTTGATTCAAAATAAGAATTTTATTTTGTCAAATTGAACTTATAAACATGTCAAAAAATAGATTTAAAGTGGATGCACCATCAAAAGGCGGAAAAACTGCATTTTTTGAAAAATACTTATTTTACCCGAAAAATTTATTTTGTTCTTATACCATGTTCTAGAAAAAGTGTAAGATGAATAATAATGTTATAAAATTTAAAATTTAGTTAATAATATTCATAACGGCTAGTTCATAATAATATTATAATAATATATTGTTGTTTAGTAAAACCCTGTATTGCGTACAACACACGCTATCGAGGAAGGTCACGATTGCGTGTAACGCAAGCCAAGTCAGGGTTGTGTGTTGTGCAAGAATCCTTCATTGTTGTGTATAACAGAATCCATCCATATTTAATTTATACAATGAATATATATATATATACTCAATGTTTTGTAGAAT
Organism: Viscum album; assembly: GCA_963277665.1. Lineage (NCBI taxonomy): Eukaryota > Viridiplantae > Streptophyta > Magnoliopsida > Santalales > Viscaceae > Viscum > Viscum album. The sequence continues at coordinate 1,108,231,592 of OY728126.1, forward strand.
AACTATTATCAAAATTGTGTGTAACACGATCCAAGAATAGTGTTGCGTATACTGCAAGCTAATATGGTTTTGCGTATAACGCAAGGTAATCTTGGTGTATCATACAACACAAGACATTAATGAAATTAAAAGAATATTTTTCATAAAATATCGGGGTGTTACATTCTACCCCCCTTAAAATGAATTTCGCCCTCGAAATTCGTCGGGGTTATAAATGGTTTACTACTCGAAAGATTGTTTAATAGAAACCCACGTCGTAAAAAGGAATACCAAAACATGGCTTTAAAAACTAAATTATGAAATGTAATGGTTACCCAAATTAACTCATCACTGGGTTTCCACGTAGGAGAACATAGGTGAAAACATGGATATGGAAGAAAAATCTAACCATCAAGTTCTGATGGAGAGTGGTAGAGAACATGTCTATAAAAAAGCCAACAATCACAAAGCTATTGATTTGTGATGATCTAAGGTACCATCTGATTCATCGGATATAAGGGAACTAGGACAACATTTTTTGTTTTCAAGATCATTTCCCTAAATTTGATGAAATTGGAATTAGAAGAAATACTATCGTGATTTTGGTATAGTCTCACCGTTAGTCGTTCATTGGACAATTTCCCCTTCATCTATTAATGAAATGAATTTGAATTTTTCATTCATGATGTGTAAACAGATCATGTGTTAGAATGTGGGGTCATTCCATCTATCTCAAACAAAAGGTTAGAAAAGTTATCAAAAAAAATATGTAAGTCCATATATAGTGAGATTAATCATATATGGTTCCTAAAATGGACTTATAATTCTTATATTATACTACTTAATATAATAAAAATAGTTTCTACTTAAACAGGGACTTCCTATAGGCCAGTGGTAGGCGATAAAGGCCAGTCGCACTTCGGTCGTGGGTTCGATTCCTACAGCCTTGTCTGATGTGATGGGCTGTCGCCCATCCTGCAGATTGTCCTTTTTCTAAAACTACATTACTATAACATCGCATAGAAAATATCGAAAAAAATCTTCTATCCTTAAACAATACTAACTTATTTCAAACATAATCCATTCCAATATTTAGGCTTATCTAAAATACTTTGGTCCAATCTCATAGTATAAAGAAAATGATTACTTGAAATGTCACATAACAATCATGTGAATTCCATCATTTATCCCCCATATATCATAAGATATATCTTGTTGGTAAAATTACAAACATGTGAATACCTTAATCAGTATACCCATTGATCCTTAGTGAAAACATGAATGTAGTTAAAAGTTAACACTTTCCATAAACCAAAATCCTCAAAATTATATATACTCAAACCGTGATATCAATTATTACTTATATCAATCATGAGCTCATGAATACTGTTAAACATTTCATTTTCTCCTTATCCCTTCATTATGCGCATATCATCTGCTTTCCAAAATATTTGAATCACTTTTCATGGTTACCAGTACCTTAAAATTATTGAAAACCACAATATAATAATAAAAATATATTCAAATACACAATAAAAGTACCTCAAGAAAATTATTCTTGAATACCAATACATAAACACTTCAATCCATCCTCTTCAATTATTGTCCTGGAATAAGTCCTTCCTTTATTTAGAAGTAACTTTTTAGGTTAGGGAATTGAGTTGGGTAATTCCCATGTTCTATACAAATAATACATTGATCTCCATAACAGTCTATTACTCTATGACCCTTTTCTGCACATAGATAACATCAGTCCCTTTATTTGAGGTATTCCTCAAGGTTATTCTTCCCTTCTTTAGAAATCTCAATCTTTTTTCTTTATGCTCCTCAACATGCGAACATGAATAATAGTTTCTCTTCCTCTTCTTTGATGAATTAGGCATACCACTAAATTTCACCTTGTTAATCATATATCGCGATGTCTGATTCAGTATAATCACAATATCTTTCTCTCTAGGAATTACACAATTTTGTTGCTCATAGACACCAATTTGTCCATTGGATTCAATGTTAACCGAATTCCTTCTGGTTCCCTCCATTAACTAAAACACAAAAAGAATTCTATGAGAGGAAAAAATCATGCTAGAGAAAACAACATAGTAAAGGGGGAGTACCCTCAATATCTAACATCTTAGGTTGAATTCTATGATCATTACCGTAGTTCTTGGACTATATCCAAAACGTATACTTGTCCTTAGGGACATCCCTAAACATACCTTAGAAATATCTCTAGGGTTCTTTCTAACGTTTTCGTATCCTGGTTTCCAAAGGTTAACTAAACCTTTCCTCTGATACCAACTGTAGAGACCCTAAGCCTGACGTACATGGACATTACATTACTTTTTCAGAATACTTTGTACATAACAAAAAACACACACACAAGGACCGTAATAGTTTAGTGTCTTTGGTAACTCGGAATATAATCTTCTAATCGTGGTGAAATATCTTCAACATCACCCATAAAGATCATCCTTTTTTTACCTAAAACCTTTCTTTATATCCTGGGGAAAAGAAAACATAAAAGGGTGAGCTCAAATGCACAGTAAGGGTAAACAAAAGAAATATCAATCACATCATATACATAAGGACATAAATTTTGGAAATCTTATCCTGCAAAAGAAATCATAATTTCATAACATGGGATAAATTATAGTAGTGAAATATAATCTCAATAATCATAACTTAAAACATGAAACTTTGTTGCATACACACATAATCATAGAGAATCATTTCTTATTAGTCTAGAATCATTTCCAAGACTATCTTAGTGTACAAATTCCATTTCTGAACCGAGTTCACTCATCATTTCAGTCCTTTTTTACTAAACCGATATAACCTACCGTTCCAGACATGTCTATCTCATGAGATATAAAATCTTTACCCAAGGCATTATAGGGAGATATAGGTCCCACCCATCTCATAATGATACCATTCTTATGTGTGCCACAAAATCATAAACCATACATCATAGCATAACCCATGTAATAAAAATGGGATTCTTAAACATCATGACATCATAAAAAAATTCATTTAAGATAAAGGAATTCATAAAAATAATTCCATCACAACATAATCAAATCAATTTAATAATTGGGATAAAAACAGAACCCTTTATTATATTAGATGGAAAATAATTTTGATAAAACACTTGAACTCCATTCTTGAGGAAAATATCATTTCTAATTTAAAAAAAACTTTTCCTTTCTTAACATGTCATAAAATTCTAAACTAAAAGAAGTTGATTAAAAATAAACTTGAAAATTTTTATAGGAATCTTCTTGGAAATAATATTATAAAAATCCATTCATGCCGTATAAGTTAAAAAAAATTCTTCTCGTACTTTTGTCGGAAAAGTCAAAATGTACCTCGTACGAAAAACGAAAAAATATTCCTTTTATATCATTTACTAAAAACACACTGAAGGGTAAATTTGGATTTAAACAATGGTAGGTGGATGGAAACAATATTACATATTGAGGAATCATGGATGTGGATGATAAAATACACCCCAGTAAATACCAAAGTATAAATAATCTCGGATAAAATGAGATTGTGATATTTTCCCTTACCTTAGGTCTGATTTTCTTCGTAACTATCCGAACCTCCTGTATAATGATTTAAATAATGTCATTGACTTATTCCAGAATCATACTTATTATTATGATATCATATATGGTTCACTTATGACTTTATATTACCCGTTCTTTTTTAAATTCCATGTTAAAGAGCGATTTGGGTAAAATCTTTTCATTTGTCATCCGTGTTTTGAATTGTAATTATTCATATGATTAATTAGATCATGATTACTTAATTCCAGAATATAAAACATGATTTATATATAATATATATCCAGAATATACAAATATATAATAGATCAGTAAATGGAATGAAATACACCGTTCATGGAGACGGTAGGTCGTACGTACACATGAATGCTATTTTAGTTTCCTTATTGAGTTCAATGGAATTAAGTAGATGAAATTCATATATATACACATAAATAAAGTATCATTATTATGTCATATATTTCATGATTAATTATTATATATACTTTATAATCATTCATGAATTGTTAACGTGGAGAATGAATCTCATCACGTCGTGGAGACGGTAGTCCGTACGTACGCACGAGCGATGATATCGTTCTCATGATAGTGGAATTGTATTGGAGTGTATGTATACTATTTCAGAATCAATATCAATTTAAAATAATCATATATAGTTCTTATGTACACCATCATACCCATCCAAGTAAGGTGGTGGTGGAAAATAGATTACACCACGGCGTGGAGACGGTATTCCGTACGTACGCACGCGCGCTGATTTCTTTTTCCGTAGGATGGATAGATGGTGAAATAGGGTTGTTTCATACATATAATAACATATCAGTATATGAGTGATACTGATGTTATTACTTCATAATGAAACAACTAATGAAGAATAAGTGGAAGAAGAAATAAAGATGAAAGAATCGGTAACGGACATTACCTCTTCTTTGAAGTGCTTGTTTGAGACCTCCTTTTAGGGCACTAAAATATGTCTTTGAAGAAGACCAGAACCTCTATAATGTTTCTAGGGTAGTGTAGAGGAGAAATTTTCAGGGGTTTTCCGAGCTTGATGGCTCAATGTGGTGTGAGGAAGAGGGGGAGGAGGTTCCCTTTTATAAGGGAGGAGAGGGGCACCATTGGAATAACAAAAACTATTATTTTATTATAAAGTCAAACTCGGTTTTAAATAGCTCCAAATTGATTAATTTAGAAGTTAAGGTGGGGATGGGTCGAAATAATATCATCCAATATAATTTAGACAAGTTTAGGTTCCTATTTTAACCTTATCATTTAGATTTAACATTATGTTAAATAATCTAACTTTTACCGTGTCTTCTTGTGTTCTTATACTATAAGGTTAATAAACGTACTATAAGGAACCAAACGAACCCCAAGTTGTTTTTTATTAATATATATAACCTTATCTAAGTCATTTGGATGAACCTTAGATTTTTAGGAATAAAATAACAATTAATAATATAATATTTGTTTTAAAAACTATTTTATGTCAATTTTGACACTATTTAGTAATTGAATTTTGTGAAAATCATAAAAGAATGATTAGTTCGAAAAAAAATAATTAAATCACTAATAAAATGTCATATTATCCTATAAATTTAGTTTAATTCATAAAATGTCTAAAATTACATTTATTTGGGTATTTATAACATCAATTATGTAAATATTTCATTAATAAGATAATTACTGCATCATCTTTTTGTCCTAATAAATGATAATTATTTAATCCCTAAAAATTCTAAATAAATTTATATGATGTAGATAATTTAATTAGCTTTCTGGATACTATTCATTTTTGATGTTTAATGAATTTTATCACTAAATTAAAATTATTATACTTATAAGATTTAAGAAAGTGACATGTTGTCACATTCTTTGGTTTTAATAATAATTAAATTAATTTCATGGATAAAAGTCCATTAAATGAATCTAATCTGACCATTAGGTGATATGGGTCTACGTTTGTTCATCCAATAAGATTTTGACAGTTTTTAGGGTAATTTTATAATATTATATTTACCCTTAATTACCCGATTTACCTTTAACTATGGTAAATAAAATTTACCGTAGTTACTATTCATAATTTCCAAAAATAAAAAGTAGCTTATTAACATAATTTGGAGCCACTGATTCCAAATATGTAATCCATTTTTCCAAATTCAATACACAAAATTTGAATAAATTAAATTAAGATTAATCCCGTCGTCGAAAGAAAACAAGTTTTTCTTTAAAACATTGCAAAAGATTGAATTGATTTAACCTACGAATTTAATGTAAAATCAATGCTAATGACATACATTATATTAAATGGTAAAAATATATCCCATTTATACTTTAAAACCATTAAATATTCTAATTTTACCATATAAATTATTGTGATAAAAAAGTTGTTTTTAATTAAAATATAGCGTGTTTTTACTATTCATCAAAATATGAAAGTTACCAGAATAATATGAAAAATTTATCCAAAGTAAATTTTTATTTCTTCATTCCAAAGAAGAATTTTATTTTGTCAAATTGAACTTATAAAAATGTAAAAAACTATATTTAATGTGGGTGCGCCAACAAAAGGTGGAAAAACAGCATTTTTTGAAAAATACTTATTTTACCCGAAAAATTTATTTTGTTCTTATTCCATGTTCTAGAAAATGTATAAGATGAATAATAATTTTATAAAATTTAAAATTTAGATAATAATATTCATAATGGCTAGTTCACAATAATATTATAATAATATATTGTAGTTTAGTAAAACCCGATATTGCGTACAACACACGCTATCGAGGAAGGTCGTGATTGTGTGTAATGCAAGCCAAGTCAGGGTTGCGTGTTGTGCAAGAATCATTCGTTGTTTCGTATAACAGAATCCAACCATATTTCATTTATACATTGAATATATATATATATATACTCAATGTTGCGTATAATAACTATTATCAAAATTGTGTGTAACACGATCCAAGAATAGTGTTGTGTATACTGCAAGCTAATACGGTGTTGCGTATAGTGCAAGGTAATCTTGGTGTAGCATACAACATAAGACATTAATGAAATTAAAAGAATATTTTTCATAAAATATCGGGGTGATACAAGCAGCATATCAAGGCAGCCCAGAGTCGACAGAAGAGTTATGCAGGTAATCGTCGACGAGACCTTGAGTTTAAAGTTAGAGACATGTTGTTTCTACGCATATCTCCGTGGAAAAGGTCGTTAGGTTTGGAAAGAAAGGGAAGTTAAGCCCATGGTACATTGTCCCCTTAGATATTTTTGATCGTGTCGGGGCTGTGGCATATCAACTAGCACTTCCACCTACTATGTCCAAAGTACATGATGTATTTCATGTATCCCTCTTAAGGAAGTACATACTGAACCCTTCACATGTACTCTCTTCTGAGGTGGTACAATTGGATGATGATCTTTCTTATGAGGAGCAACCAGTAAATATCTGATATCATAGAGAAAAAGTTCTACGAAATAAGACAATGCCCCTCGTCAAGGTGTTGTGGAGAAACCACAAGTTTGAAGAAGAGACATGGGAGTTGGAGGATATGATGAAGTTGAGTTACCCACATTTGTTTTAGTGTTGGAAAAGGAAAATTTCATGGGTGAAATTTCTTAAGGGGGGAATATTGTAATGACCCAAAGTTTCATTAATGGAAAATCCTTCTTGAACTTATTAAATGTCTCTTTATATAAAATATTTTCATAAAATGTCAACTTCTTTGGTTTTATGTTAAGAATTATGACCATTTCTAATATAGCCGTTGAACAGTGATCACATGATTAGTATAAATATAAGACTTTAACAAATCCAATTTACTCAGAAAAAAGCGATGGCCTCATCCAGTAGAATTGCACCATATGAATCCCATTTGTTGAAGCTCGGAAAAGAGGTGGCGTCTTTGGGCTTCGCCCTTGACCAAGCCCATGCCGAGCTTCATCATGTCAAGCTCGAACATGACCATCTACGGGAAAAGTGTATGTTGATTGAAATTACCATCGAGCAATGTTATCCGAGCCACCCCAAGAGTCTATCACCATCGCACACCTTACCCTTAGGTCTTATGCGGCTATTTTAAGGGGTTATGTAACGAATAAGTAGTACTATGTTCATGTACATTATTTTTGTATACAAAAATGAATATAATTTCTTGTCATTTTTTTGATACATTGTAAATAGTTTTTAAAGTACAAATAGTGTTTTTAGCTATTATTTAATTAAGAAATCTATATTATTAAATTAAGGGATTTTTGAATTAAATAATATTTTAATAAGATAATAATATTATTATTAAATTAGTTTTTATTAAATATAAATGATCTTATACTTTTATCAATGCAATTGAAATTTTTAATAATGTTTGAAAGCTATTTTTGTCAAAACCCCTTAATTTTCGATAAATGTCGGTTTTTATTTTAAAAGTAAAAATTAACACATTTAGAAAATTATTAAGATTAAATAAATGTTATTTTTGGAATCCGGACGTCGAAATTATCCAACGGTGAATTTTTCATAATTTTCTGAGACAGTTAAATTTTTGAGTAAAAATTAAATACCGTTTAAATATATAATGTGTTTTATGACATTATAATGATACAATAGTGATGTAATAAAATACGATAATATTTATGTTCGGCCAATATATGTTTTACCATTAAAATAATGTTATTTTGTGTTTGTTTGACTTACTTTTCAAAGCATTAATGGACCCCTCAAGACTTATTCAACACCTTGCCTCTTTAAATTAATTTACATGGGAGTGTGACTCACCTCCACATAAGCAAACCTAATATTTTAAGAAGTTAGGACTTTGGCCTTATAAAAAATTGTTTTCCTCTTCCCTTTTCCAAAAACCATGGGCAAAAACCATGGGATGGTTTGTTTTTTGGATTAATTTAATATAAGGGGTCCCAACCCTAAATAATAATGAATTCTCTCACCTTTCCTATATAAACCCACCCAAGCTACCACTTCCTCCTCGCTCAAAACCTTTGAAGTTCGTCCAACCTCTGACCTACTCTCTCTAGAATCCTCCCAAGGTTCTCCAAGCTCCCAAGAAGCCTCTCACAAGCCTCTCTCTAGCCTTTGGAAGTACACTTCCATGTAAGGGTTTTTTCTTCCTTTCTCATTTTTTTCAATTTTCTTTAAGTTGTATTGACCGTTAAATTTCAATTATGAATGTTGGGGTATGTTTTTCAACTCCCCCATTCGTCCCTCTTTATTTTTTAATGATGAGAGACCCTTTCTGTCTCATTAAATTCCTCCCTTGTACACCCGTATCTATGCGGAAATTCTGAAAGGAACTTCTATCTCCTCTATTATAATCAAGAAATACTTTTGTATCATGAATCTAAATTCCATTTCAATTGTTGGGACATGTATCTATATGACCTCCTTACTGTCCATTACATGTATATATGATGAGTAACCCCATTCTCTGTCATCATACCATTTTTTATGAATTCTTATGTCATGCTGTTACGCTGCCGAAATCGCACCGATTTTCTTAGCCAATGCCATTGTGTAGTGAATACCATGCCCATTCTCCATCAAGGGTATTCACCGTCATGCACATTTACTTATTGATTATAAAGTTTCATTAATGAATTCCACATTTCTTTATCATGGAATAAATGATTATGTTTTATGAATCCATGTTTTATGATCAATGTGGCACACTTATGCATGAAATGAAATGTTTAAGAAGGGTGCACCCTTATAGCGCTCCAATGCATTGGGTAAAGTATAGTATCATGATACGTCATGTGAATTGAGTGTTGACTAATGATAATTCAAGTGTAATGAGGGTTTACCCGTGCTTTATGTGCAATGAGGATTTACTCATGCTCCATGTGCAATGAGCCTTGGCTCATGCTAATTCCATGTTAAGTGTTGTTGCCACACTTCCATGTTATGATTATCATGATTTATCATGACTTTATGTTCATGTTTCTTTTATGCTCTACTGATATTTCTATTTTCCAACATGTATTGTACTCCTCTTATTATTCCATGTGTACTCCCTTACTGGGATTTATAGCTCACCCTTTTCTTATGCATGTCCTCAGGTTATCCAATGCAATGATAAGTGTGAGGGAATGTAGTCCTCATGTAAAGGAAGTTTTCAATAAAGATGTTGTATTTCATGTTTCATGTTTTTATGTAATGATCCTAATCCCCAAATACACTAAAACTATCAATCTTCTTTGTTGTATTAAGTGATGTTTTATGTAATAAATCATGTTTAAGTTTGTAATAAAAGCAGGGTTGTCATATTCATAATATATTTCTGTAAGGATTTCAAAAAATGTGACATAATCCTAAGCTCTCCATTAGATATAATCAATTTTTGAACACCATTCTTTTTTAAAAATACTCTGATATAGATTTTTTATAATTCCTCCTCCATATTTAAATCGTGAAATGGGATGTAATGAACCGACATCACTATCATATCTAACATTACCCAAATGGAATCATGTTTCTTTACCGTTCTTGCTTAATTATCACAAAATCTATTGATATTTTTCCCATTTCCATATAAGAATGGGTAAATATTTCACCATTCCAACTGGTAATTTGGTTTCTACAATTACCAACTAATAGATGAGGTATCATGAAATAAACTTTATCACTACCCTTTTTATGCCAATGCCAAAAATAATTCTTGATACACTTTATAAATATATTTAATTATTGTATGAACAAACCATTTTGAGTGGTGGTAAGTATGGAGAATTGGTCATGATAATAAAAATGTACCATGATATGATATATACATTAGAAAACCAAAATCTGATCTGGGGTCCATCCATCAATGGTCCCCCACTATTGAGTTGTGAAATCATATCAACACATTTAAAAACTGATCTCTAATTATCATTCACATGAAATATAAAATATGGAATAAATTAAACTCAGAGGAAAACTACATCATCACCCTAGTAGGTACAATCAAGGTTATTGTATGTTATGACTAAAATAAACTTCCACAGATGTAAATTTTCAATATACAACTTATTATAAAACTTCTAGATTAATGTATCTACCACATAATTTCCTCTTATCAGTGTATAGATAAAGACATAGTCGAATATTTGAAGGTATTCTATCTATCTTCTTTTTATTAGATTAAAATATACTTGTGTAAAAATGTGTTTCATGCTCTTTTGGTCCGTAAACATAATAAATTTATTACCCAAAAGATAATGATGTCTGGTCTCCAAAGCATGGAATACAATATATAATTTCATATAATGTTTTAGGTTATTATTTTCAGGAACCCATAACTAGTGTGATCTTTAATAGACAAAATAATATCCCTACATGAGAACACATCCCAAAACAAGTCCTGATGGATAAAAATATACTCCATAGACCTAGACAGGCTCTCTGAAGGTGACAATTGGTGCTAATATAAGTTGAATCATGTGATATTGAAAGGATTAATGAAAATCCACATTCCATTAGAACTGAAATCTTTTGAAAATAAATATTGTTATCAGTGATTCCAAATGCGAAAATTCATTTACAAAATGACTGTAATATCCTTACAATATAATGAAACTATAGATATCAATGAAATTATTTGGTGGTTTCCAAGAGATAACATCATATATCTTTTTTCAGTCTATATTAATTTATTTTTAATAAATGAAATTTCCTAGGAAACATTCTCTTATATCCCAAAATCATAAGTTGATATATTTACATAAAGATGATGATCCTCCAAGAAACCTCACACTCTTGAAACGTTTTTCTTAAGTTCTTCCTATTTCCTTGAATACACCATTATATAATCCACAAACACCAACATGATGGAATCTAAATACCCTTTGAAATATATTATTTTTCAATTACATTAAGATATATGGTGTATTTGTTTGACCAAAAGTCATTTTTATGAACCCATAATGTCCATATCTGCTTCTGAAAGCGATTTTTGGAATATCCACCTTTTGTTCTGGTAATTGGTTATATCCCAAAAGTAAGTCAATTTTAGTAAAAAACTAGGATCCCCTAAATTGACTAAATAGTTCATTATTACCTATAATAGGATATCAATTATTTATCATAACTTTTTTTTTCTTATGATAATATTCAAAATGAATTAGAGTTCTATCGACATTCTTCAAAAAAAGAAACTACTGATGCCAACATAGATGTGTTCAGTCGGACGAAACCTTTATATTCAAACTCATAAAACTAATACTTTATATATAATAATTCTATTGGTATCATCTGATAAGTTGGATAATAAATATGACTAGTCCCTAGATTGAGGTCAATCTTAAACTCCACTTCAATTTTGGGTTGAAAACCCGAGAAATGGTTAGGAAAAACATCAAAGAACTAGTCTACTCTAGTAAGAATTTCTATATTCTCTATCTCATCTACTGATTCGAAGGAAACTTATATCAAATAGTAAAAGATAATTCCAATCACTAGTACCATGATTCCATCCCATCTATCATCCACTCCCCAATCACCTTTAAAAAGATTTATAACACCATATGATGATTTGGAACTCTCCTTCCTTGTATAAAAATCGATATGGGTATTAATGATAATCATCCAATCCATTCCCAGAATCAAGACATAAATATCTATCTCTATCATAGATAAATACCATACCAACTGAGTATGAAATATACTTATTGAAAAGGATTCAGATTTCAAGGATCAACACTCTCATTGTCCTAATTTTTTTTGGATTTCCCATGGAGATAGAATCTTATCTACATGAAAACTATGAATATAAATAGTGAGAGAAGGAATATAAAATTGGATGTGACAAGATGAAATAAATGATTTCTAAGGATTGAATTAAAACTAATAATACCTCTCACCATCATGGGTCTTGATTAATCATCCATGATAAATTTATAAGATCTATATAATTTCATACTCAATTAACTTTTCTCTTTATTCCGTTGTTTAAATTTCATAGGTTGAGGAGTCTTGGTATTCAGAGAATTATTATGGATTTCTTAGTTCTAATAACAAGTGTCATTATTCTCCACTCATCCCATTGAAGCACATGATGTCTAGGAATCATGAGATGTGTCCCTAGAACATGAACATGGAGTACTATAATAATAGCATTGAAGTTTTTCCATTAGGTTGCAATTGTGACATACTCTAGGTGGTGTCCTACAGCATAACATCATATGTTTAGAAAAACCACACTGAAAGAAATGACTTACTATTCAGTCTAGGAGGTACATTGATCAACCCTATAACCTGATTATGAGATATACCTCCCATTTGAAAACAGTTTACCCCCTACACATGCTCCATGCATTGGAGTTCCTTATAGTTCATATATGAAGAAAGATGATTCCTCCCATTATGTTTCTAGACTTGTCTCTTTCTTATACATTCAAAATTTTGACCACCATTATATAATCTAGTATTCAAAAAACAATAATCATTTTGAAAATCTTTGGTTTCATCCATGACTCAAAAACGTTTGCCTTGAAGGAAAAACATTCAGAAACTTCCAATTAAATGAGGACTAAAATCCTAAATTTAGCCACAAATTAATTTACATAAATATTCTCCTACTTCAAACTGAATAAGTCAATTGTACTAGAAATTTTGGACATGGGAGGTTATAATTGTGTGTTGAGAAATTCTTTAAAATCATCCCATGAAATAACTTTGTATAATTTATCCTCATTGTGAATATCCCTCCACTGGGGGGATATATCCTCTATTGTATAAATTTTCAACTTTACTTTCAAATAGGTTTTTAGGACATGGAAATAAAATATTCAATTCATCCTATTCAAAAACACTTAATCTTATTCTAATTTAGAATCACCCTAATAGATGGGAAGATTTTATTTCTAGAACAGAACCATATCATCCACTTGAATTGGTTCTCTATTTTTCTTCCCACTATCCACAGATCAAAAATCATAAACAATACACTGGAAATTTTTTTGGTCCACTTGTGGATCTGGTTCATCCACATTCTTAGCAGCCTCCTCCAGTTGCTTTCTATGGTTCCTAACCAGTTCCTTTAGATATAACCAAATAAAAACTCTAATTAAACTCACTCATTATAAATTAATGGTTATAAATTCAAGATATACCACATCTCATATATCGCAACAAGGATTTCAAAAATTCATTAAATTCTACATTTCATCTATTTTTGAAAATTATACGATTATTTTTTAACATCGAACCATTTTCAAATAAATTCAAAGTCATCATTTTTTTCACCAAATCATAAATCATTTCTCAAAATGGATTACGTACTCCTAGTGTGAATACATTACTATCAATCAATGTCACTCTTGTCTCATCTAATAAACCATGACGATGTGGTGACCACTCCTAGATGTGTCTCAAAACACTAATATACCCAAACTCCCTATAAGTGGATGTTCAACACAAATTGTTCAAATACATGTTTTTATGAACTAGATTTGATGTCCTAACAATCCTACTCCATACTACCAAAAAAATATATTCACATACCATTTTTTTATTAAACCTTTTCCAAAGTATCATTTTCAATGTTTCAAAACCTTTCCATATTTTTAAAAACATAATTTTGAAATCATTAACCCAAAAACATTTCATAAAACAAAAAAATTTCCAAACTTTACACAAAAACATCACAAAATGGGTTTCCATAAAATCCCATAAAATTTTTATAGCAATTTTAAGAAATTAATTCAATATGAAACCAATCCTCTTGGTTTAATCAAGATGATTCGATAGGGAATCCACCAACATCTCAAACATTGGGGAAAATAGAGAATAGAACAATACCTTTAAAAACCAATTCTAGATCCTCTTAATTAGAACATAGATTTTTCCCTTTAACCAAAACAATCATATCTCAACATGATTGAAATTAAACAACACAATACAATAACTAATCAATTATATCTATGATTCTAACATAATTAAGAATAATAGATCAATGAAAATATAAAGGATGATAACTTTCAATTGAATCTTGATATTCAACTACTTTAAAACATCATAATCAAGCTCATAGATCAAAGGGAATCACGTTGCAAGACATGGGAGGAAGTGGAATTAGTTTTATCATCAGAATATGGGAAATAAGTGTTTAAAGAGGTAAACTAAGTTAGAACAAAATTTTTGGATCTAAAATTCTACAATGAATAGTTAGGGTGATTGGTTTCAAAAACTATGAACTAATCATGTATGAGTTACACTCCCACACCACCTCACATGGTTGTATAACATAGTTAGAAAAAATACACACCAACCATGTTATTCCCTATTTTCGAAAATTCCATGGTTTCTCATGAGCATCCATCTGGTTTTCGAAACATGCAGCAACTATATTCTTACCCAGTGCTCATAGTATTTCTTTTCAGGGATAGTTGGAGGTTTTTAATGGTTTTTACTAACCATTAATATATATTCCACCTCTAGAAAAGCCTCAAATAAGTTCCATACCAATAAAAAATTACATAAAATTAACCCAATAATTATATATACTTAAAATAAATTAATAAAGGATCAAGTACCTAAAACCAGGGGTGCTAAAATATGTCACTAAATTAATCATTTATATACTAAGTTTTAAATATACATGTCATAATGTTACATTTTTCATTGTTGTAAATTAACTATTACACATCTCTATGTGAAATAATAATTATGATTACATATTTATTCAGAGATATTATGTATCAATAGATTAATATTACACATAATAGCTAATATATAACATGTCACAATGTAAATTTGTAGTCCTTCATGAATTATCACTCTAAAAAATCTTACATATATTTTTTCCATTTTTATTTTATCTCCACGATATTACGTATGATCTTTTACTTTCATGGAACACTATAACTACATTCAAATCACATTGGGAAATCTTTAAATAATATTCTTCCTCATCAAAATGATCTCAATTATTTTACAAGATTTTCTATTTTTTAGTGTTAATTTCAATAATAAAATGAATAATTCAATAAATATTCAACAAATTTAAGATCTTTTATCTCTTCAATAATCTCAACCAACGCATCAATGATTCTTCCATACAACGAAATATCAATCTCAAATCATCAGTCAATCCTCATCACCATTCATGTTAACTCTCATATCATACAATATCCTTAATTTTTTATAATCACAAGGATGAATATCCACAAAAATTACATAATACATTATTATCATAGAAGAAAACACATCTTTAACCTCTACTTAGAGATATATTATTTATATACCTATATAATCCTTATAATTCATCCATATAATATAATATAACTTCACGAGTCCCACAAATAATACCATTAATGTTTTTTATTTCCAATATATGCATAGATCATCAAATTTTGGTATCCCCATCGTACTATACATATTTTTTAAATAAAACCCAAACTTGTTTCATTCTAAAATATCCACTATCTGTAAAAATAAGAAAAAGATGAATAATCACCATACTATATCCAAATGGGTATCATTTTTTTAAATGGTTGGGGCCAAAGCCTCATTTTATTATTAAAACAACGCAAAGAACTCCTTTTTAATAGATAGAGGGAGACACATTACACAACCCGAAGGCCCAGTGGGTATGTAGCCCAATACATGGAATGTTGGCGCAAATATTTTTCCGAAGGACCATTTTTTAATAGTACTGCTACAGTACCCACCTGCAACAATACTCGCACAGTACCTACTGTTTCTACAACCTTTATTGCTGTTATAGTGTATGTCATCGCTACAGTGGCTCCGCTAATACAGAACCACTACAATATTGATGCCTAATTGGTTTTGAACCCCCATTTTCAAGTAGGATTACATGGTGCATACCACTAAGACAAACCCCTACTACAACAGAAATGGGTATCATCACAGTTTCTTGACTCCCTAAATTTTTATAACATGTAAATATATTCCTAGTAGCTTTATCATTATTACATAGAAAATACATGACTATTATTATGAACTCCATGTTATATATCAGTTCTGAGATCTTAATTAAATTCTTCATTTAACAAATGTCCATCATGAGGGTACTTAAATATTCAATATACAATGTGTTTTTCAATCATCATCAGCTAAACACATATTGAAATACATACTTTGTTACTTCAATCATCATCTTATTTTCTCTTATAAAAACTTATTGACATCCTTTATTATTAATAAAATTGTTAAAATCATCATCCAAAAGAACAAGACCTAGATGGTAGAGTGATTATCTATAATTATTTTTCATATGATTGTGGGTTTAAATAAAATCATGGAATTAACTATTAGTAATTCTATTCTCTATTGGCCAGGATCAAATTCATTAACATTATTTATTCCATGGTATAATATTAAGATTGTATAATAAATGTAATCAATATTAAAACTGAATTTCTTTATTGGAATTTATTTATGGATGAATATATTATACTGAAAAAATTATTTCTTATTAGAATTTACTACCTTTTAAGGGAATATGGGGAACCCAAATGACATCAAAGACATAAAACAACAACCATGTCTCCATGATCCAATAGATCACGGAATGAAACAACACATTCAATTCTACAAAGAAAATATTCTACCCAATATAAATAAATTAAGACTAGATTCCACCTTCTCATCACAGCTCGGCTAGCCATACCCTGCATGAAAGCATAGTCCTGTAAAAGAAATAAATTCCATACCCTATCTTACATAAAAATACATATAGTAATAACTAGGAGAAAAATCTCCGCTTTTAACCTCATCTAGAGTATCCTTTTGTAGGTGAACTGGTTGCAAGTCCCTTAAGCCATGAACTATAGGGCCACAATGCAATCTCCACCACAAAATGCATTCCACGAAGTCAACACTTCATCAACATAAAACATAAAATAAAAATAATTCATTGAATAGAAAACCCATTTACCAAGAATCCTTCATGAGTCATTAGCCCCTCCACCGAGGACATCCTTGGTGAACCCTTCCATGCTCCATTTGACTCCCACCACCACCATAGTCATATAACCAACCAAAAGAATATACAAGGAATGTGAATCCAATCCATTGTCACCAAATACTGGATGCCCTACACCACAATGAGATTCTAATGCTATCTATTTTTTCTAACTTCTCTCTATATTTCCACTAAGCTTTTACTGCTCATCTAAAAACACTTGTGTTATTTCCCAATCCTGGATGTTAGCCAGAAGATAATCATATGCTACAATGTTCTTATATAGGGTATGGGAATAAAACTCAGTATGACACAAATACGGGTTTCCCAAAAAAAATTATATATGTGCATCAATGTGCAATGTAAAAATTTATCTATAAGAATTATATGCAGTGAACCTATCATACCATGGGTGAATAACAAGACACCCTGACAGTCAAATCATACATACTAGAAATAATTTATATTAATATTTTCTTGTGGAACTACCTATATTCTGTAATACCCTGATATTTTTGTACTTCCTTTGAAATAATTTAATCTTTTTAAAATTTTTCATTTCACACAATACTAAATATATATTTTGTTACATGAATGAACTAAATTTTTTCATGGGTTTCATGAAACACCGTGTTAATATTTCACTATACTCAAAAATTTTATTTTATTTTTGTAAATGCATCATTATGTTTGTATTGTCTTGCATACCGAGATGAATTATTTCGATAGTTTATGTTACACTTATGGTCGAGTTTTACCTCCTTTTAATAGAGCACCGATTTTAAAACGTGATTTTGAAATTTTATAAAAATTATTTTTCAAAATAATCATAATTTTTGAATTTTTAGTGTCAAAATTATCTTAGGGTAAATATTTGATATTTTATTGTTAGGTTTCATTTTTTGAGGAATACTGAAAAATTCTACATATTAGTTTAAAACTACATTTTCTTTTATATATTTATTAATGTTAAAATATATTTTATTTTTTTAAGTCACAGTTGATCAATTATACATCTATTAAACCTGTATTTGTCATTAAAAGCAATTTTATATTTAATTTGAATATAATGAATTATTTAACTTTTGACTACTTTTACTTTAAAAACCCACGTTCTCACCATGTCTTGGAGGTTATATTTAAATTTAATTTAGCAACATAAGTCAATTAAAATTGTAAAAATGTACAAAAATGGTTTTAATTTATATTGCTGAATTAGTTACATTAAATTCCTAACAAACAGTAACAAATTGATTATTTAGATAATAATTTTTAAAAACAAATTATTCTAAAACATTTAATGTAATGTAAATTAAATGAATTATTATGTTCCATTAGTTATTAGATGAATATATCATTATAAAAATATTTTAACATAAAATATTTGAATTAAAATATTTTTTTGACATTTTTAAATTAAAATTAAATAAATAATGTTGTAATTAAAATTAATACAATTTTACATTAAATTATATTTTATTAACAAATTTTAAAATCAATAAAAAAACCCCCATTCTTAAAATATATTTATAAATGTAAATAAATATAAAATATGTTCTATTAATAGACCAAATGATCTTTTATAAATAACATATAGACCCTTAAATAGTAAAAATATTGTTTGTGTGGTTTGAGTTAAAGTTGTATTTTTATGTGTTATTTGCGCTGGTCCTAACATTAATTTCCAACATTAATGTGATTTTTATTTTTAAAATCCGATATCATATTTATAATTATATGGGCATATATTTTCAAATGAATCACACCTTAATTTAGTCATAATGGTGAAATTTCATAGGATGGAAAACTATTTGCCTAAATTAAAATCCAAAAATGAAAAATATAAGGAATATTAATGACTAATTAACAAAATGATAAAAATGAACTTATTTAACTATGGTAGAGTTTTTTTTACAATAACTTATGTTTTATCCATTATTATTCCATTCATTAATCACACTAGGTAAGGGGTTCCACCCATTATTTCTTACCTTTTGGTATTTCCAAGAATGACACTCCCCCTCTACTATAAAATGCCATTAATTATTCCCCTTCCTCACACCACTCAAGCCAATTACCTCACCCAACCTCTGTTCAAATAATATCCAAACGTTCAGCAATTCATTTCCACCATTTTTGAATAAATCCATCAAAGTAATCCCTTTGTAGAAAAATAAAAGGATTTACCCAAATAAGTGGAGGTTTGGACATGTATGAATAAATTCAGGACTTAAGGTATTGATTTTCATCATACTTATTATTTCTATGAGATTCATTCCATATTCACCAATATATTATTTTGTATGTTCTATATATAGCCTTATTAAATATTATATCATTAATTAAATTTATTTAATGATGTTATAAGTTTGAATAGATTTTATTAGTTGAAGACGATAATGATTAAAAAATTACTAATGTCTTAAGGGTTTTCTTGTCTGAAATTTATTTTTAGGAGACATATACCATATTCAACACAAATTTATTTTATGTGTTATTTATAATAAATAATAATTTTTTATATTATTATTATTATTTATATTTTGGGTATTTAAAAATCAATTTATGACCACTATTTCAGGGAGTTTTATGGTTCAAGAGTTAACAAATCAGTAATGTAGTTTTTTCTCAATTTTCATTCATTGAGACACAAGTTTTCCTATGCACCTTTATTCTTATAAGAGGTGTATATAATACCATTAGAAATTATATATCATCAATATCCATAATTTCATGATATATTTCGCATAACTTAATTTTATTTTCTTACATGGGGAGTATGAATCAACGTTACTATGTATTAATAGGTTATTGAAACAATCTCACCATTTTTCGATATTGTTTATGATTATGATTCCATTGATGAAATATTGTGATACACCTCTATATAAAAATAAGGAATTTTTTTATATTTTATTCATGATTTTTCATGTATTTATTACCATATTTACACTATTTGGTAAATAATGTATATAAGTAATTTTTTAGATAAATTACAACTATTTTTATCTTTTCTATCAAAAATATGTGTTATTTAAAAATTGTGATTTCTAAAAAGGATAACAATTTTTTTGAAGATTATTTTATAAATTATCAAGGAATTTTTTTTTAAAATATATTAAATATTATTTAATATTTTTTCAAGGTTATTTTTTATTAAATTGTTTCTAAAAACATTTTTTTCAGTGAAGAATGGATATTTTTCTAAAGAAATGTTTCAAAAAAAATTATTTCAGAATTATTTCTCATCAATGATTTTATCCATTGGTGATAATCATTACTTATGGGGGATATGATACAAATACCCACTCACATTCTTTCTCTATATAATTTATGTTTTGATGTCATGATATTTATGAAAATTGTTTTTCATTTACAAGTTATATGCTTATGAAATCCTATTTCATTCATAGATTATTCTAGGATGAAATTATTTTGAAACGTATATATTTTCCATTGTTTTTGATATGAATAAATGGTCCCAATACAATTTTATTTCACGGGTTATGGTGTTTTTGAAACTCAACTTTTTTTACATGTTATGATATTATTAATTCGTTATTTTCATCTGGCACACGTAGGTATGATTTAATTATGTGATTGGTGGGACATATATCCCCCACTAATGAATTGGGTAATTATATGAGGCATATGATCTCAAAGGGTACATATTTTATAGTATAAGACTAAAAAAGGGTACACATGTTGTAGCCCAAGCTATTAAACAAGAGGGAACATGAGTTATAGACCAAGCCTAAAAATAAGATGGTACAAAAGATGTTCCCAATACCAAATACAAGAGCGTACCCTAGTTGCAACCCAAGCCTAAAAAGAAGAAGGTATAACTGTTATTCAACCAAATAATGATGTAGATACATGGGTTTTATGCCAGTACTAACATGTTATGAATGTCTTGGTATGTATCCATGACATAATAT
This sequence comes from Viscum album, assembly GCA_963277665.1. Classification (NCBI taxonomy): domain Eukaryota; kingdom Viridiplantae; phylum Streptophyta; class Magnoliopsida; order Santalales; family Viscaceae; genus Viscum; species Viscum album. Next base: position 1,108,252,994 of record OY728126.1, read on the forward strand.
TTTCTATTCTTATGTGTATTCCACAAATTATATGTCTTATTGCAGAGTAATTATTTACTAGCTTACTCTCTTGATTCCCTTATTGTTCATGTCTTATTTATATTAAATCTTTATTCCATGTCTCATGATTATGATATTTGATACATCTGGTTTTATATTCAAATGATATTCTCATGTTTTCATACCATTATGTTCATGTGATGCTTATGTACTTCCTCTATTTACACATGAAAATAATTTGAGATCACCATATTCTTATTTCTCCTTTCTCCAGGTTATAAAGAATGGTTTTATGTAAAATTTCTAAAGGGGATGATGTTTTTTGAAATTTGTTTAGATGTCTCACCATGCTAGATTATTTTGTTCCATGTTTCCAAACACAATATATTATTTCAGACCTTATTCATATTTTTTTATAACATGCTGAATAATAATCGATAAATTAATATAATATCCATGTATGTTAAGACTAGGTCTCTATATTTTATATTAATGGATTTTTTTAGTCAAACATTAGAGAATAGGATGAGAAAACAAAATTGATTTCCCAAGGAATATTTTTGAGGATATTTATAGGGTTGTCAATAAAGATAAGTTTAAGGATAATGAAATGTATTAGAAGTTTTCATGAAATTTTTGTAAAGGATAGAGTGAGTGGTTTACTAAAATTTATCCTTGTATAGATACTAAAAATAGTTGTGTATCTAGATAATATGTACCTAGGGGTATCAAATATGAAAAAGTTTGTCATCCCTGACTCTAGAATAACCTTGTACAAGACAATGAGACTTACCACACACATGATTTGACAGTCATTGGGGATATGCATTGGGAATCCAAAGACACTTTATGAACCATCATAAAAAATTTATATTAAATTTGAGTATAAATAATCTAGGATAATCCCAAGGTATTATTGATTAAATAAATAGATTTCCTGATTTATACATCATATAACTATTTTTTCATGATTATATTGTTTTGTTTATGATTAGTGTTCCTCAAATTATTATATTTGGAGTTAGTCAATAGCAGGAACTATAATGAAATGTGTTAACATTGAATTTTTTATATTTGGAAATTATGTGAATTATAAAAATCTATTTCTTATGTATAGATCCCAAAAATAGAAGAAGAAAGGTCATACAAGTATTTTTTATACTAATTAATATTAAAGAAATGAAAACGACATGTGAAATGTATGGGTTTTTGTAATAGTATTGTTTACATTTGATGTAAGAATCAAGATTACATAAAGGTTGATGAAACATAATATATGATTCGTATTTCATATTTTAGAATAAGGGGTGTTATAGAATGAGATGATGATGCACAAGTAGTGGTTTATGAATAATTTTGGAAGATTTAACTGTATATTGTTAAAACATTTAATATAATGTAACATGAATCAGTAAATATATAATTATTTTTAGTATATGTTTTTTATGGGTTGAAAGGGATATGATAAATGGTGATAAAGACATAGAAAATTTATTTAATGGAAAAGTGATATATTCAATTAAGGAAAAGTAACATTTAATTTGTCTAATATTTTGATACAATTATGTTTAGCATGGATCAATAGACGATTGATTTTGATAAAGTAAATTGGATATTATTTATGACCCCAGAATAGATAAATTATTTTTTTATAATGTGGTATATTAAATCATTATTTATTCTTATAACATCTTCGATTTATGGAATATAACTAGTAATCATTGCAATAAGGAAGAATTCATGTTTTCTAAAAGGATTTATTATAATTTATATTATTACCATGTTTCAAGAGAATATAAGATGATGACATTGACATGTTTGGAATGTGACAACTAAGATATAGTTTATGATATATGGTGAATCAATGATATCTCATATAGAGACCTTATTTATAAGTTTTACCATTTTTGTAATAGTTTATTTTAAATTTTAGATAAGGTTTTAGATATTAATGTATTATCTCACATTAGGTGGATTTATAAAAATTGGATAAAATGTTCTAACAATTTTTTGTGATAAACAAATATGGAATGACTTATCATTATATTAATGGATATTATGATCTATTAATGCTTTATGAATGAAAAATTCACCTTCATTTGATTGAATGAGAGATTATGTGGAAGTTGATCAACAAAAAATAAAGGTTAAGGTTGTCTTAAAATCAAGTAAGTATATATTTTCATAAAAAATATTCAACATCAGGAAAAAGGATATTGAAAACAAAAATTTTATTCTCGTAAATTTGTTTTTAATGAAACAAATGGCCCCTTAGAACATCTCCAATTTATGGCTTTGTTATTGTAAATTTCTCCTAACCATGTTCTCTATCACACTCCCTCAGAAAATGATTGTTTGATTTCTATTCCATGTCCTTGTTTTCACTTCCCACGTATTTCATTCTATGTGGAAACATAGTTATTTATTACATTGGGTAACCATTCTCTTCCCATAGTCCTATTTTAATGGATGTTTTTATAGCCATTTTTACGATAGGGGTTTAATAAAACGAAATTTCAAGTTTTAAACCATTGATGAACCAATCCAATTTCTAGTATGAAATTAGTTTTAAGAGGTTATAATGTAAAACCCCCATATTTTGGGATTTTGTTTTCAAATTAATTTATACTTTTTTATATTTTTCATTTTATACAACACTGAATGTAGATTTTTTCATATGAAATCACTATGTTTGACTAGAGTTTTAGGCAATTTGAAGATAATATTTGACAATATGCAGAACATAGATAATCTTCTAGTACACAAAACACTTTGTTTGTATTTTGTTATACACAATGTCGAATTCATTCCATAACTATCATTACATGAAAGGTGGATTTTTACCACCTTTTACTATAGAAATGATTTTAAAACCAAATTTATAAGAATTCTTAAATTTTATTTGTCAAAATAATTTTTCTGAATTTTTATTGTCAAAATTTTCAATAGGTGATTTATTTTTATATTTTCGGTGAAATTTCAGTTTTTGATGAATTGTGAATATAATAAATTTTAGTTGAAAACTGGATTTTCAATTAAATAATTTTTAACATTAAATTATATTTTAATTTTTTTTAAATACCCAATAGATAAATTATAAAAATATTAATCAAATTTAGGTCATTTTAACCATTTTTAAATTGAATTTAGATATAAAACCATATAGAACATTTGGGAAATTTTATATTAAATCCCCTATTTCTCTCCACATCTATGAGATTAGATTTAAATTAAATTTAGCCACATGTGAATTGAATTTGGAAAAAATAGACATACATGTTTATAATATGTATGATATTAATAGTCTAACAAGATAAAATAATATTTTTCAAAAAATATTAGTTAGAGTGATTATAATTAATTTCATCATTTAAGGTAAAATTAATCTTAAATAGGGACTAAACTCTAATCTTAAGGGCCAAAATGACCCAGTCACTTTTCAGAAAGCCAATTTATGCCTATATTATGACTATATCCATTCATGGATTTAATCTTATGAGTTATTTATATACTATTCATGAAAATTTCTATATCTATTATGTTAAGTAAGGATGAAGACAAAATAAAGGATCTTTCCTTTCCTTAAAAATTTATAAAACCTTTCGATATAAAAAACAACATTTTTTTGTTAGAAATATAATTTTAAAATATAAATGAGTTATTTTTATCATAATTTTTAATAATTAATATTTGGATAATAATTAATTAAATTAAATGACTAACCAATAGTAACAGATGGATAATTTAATGAATAATTAAATTAAAAAAATTATGCTAAAAACATTAAAATTAAAGTAAATTTAATGAATTATTAAATTAGATTATTTTTATAAATTAATATATCATTTTACAAAGATTTTAAATTAAAATATTTCAATTAAAACATTTTTTTGATATTTCTAAAATAAAAATAAATAAAAATGTCAAAAGTGAAGTTATTTTTATTTTGAAATATAATATACTTTATTAAATTATTACAATTAATAAAAACCTACCTTATTCAAAGTGATTAATATGTGTTGAAAAAATATAAAATATTTTCTATTAATATACCAAATTATCATTTATAATGAACATATAGACCCCTAAATAGTAAAAACTTTTTTAGCACAGTTCGATTTAAAGTCATATTTTGGCTCGTTACATGCATTTTATTAAAATCAATTTCCAACACACATGAGCTTTTTTGTGAATTAGATATCATATATATTATTCAGTGGGACTATATTTTATAATAAATCAAAACTGAATTTATTTGTAATGGTAAAATTATATATGGTGGAAAACTAGTTACCAAAATGAAAAATAGAAATGAAAAATATATGGAAAATTAATTACTAAGGAACTAAAAAAGTACACCTATTTATCTATGGTGAAGATTTCGTTCGACCACACATTCAAATTAATCAATTTTTTTTCAATTTTGGAAGCACACATGGTTAGGGAGACCCCCCATTAGTGCTTATATTTTGGTATTTACATCAATCTCTCTCCTCCATCACAAAAAGGCTTTCACTATTCCCCTACCTCACACCTCTAAAGATATTGGGATCACCTAAACTATGCACAAATAAGCTTCCAACATCCACAACTTCATCTCTGAACCCTGAATTTGGGAATAAATCCATCCAAAGAACTCATTTGGGGAAAACTAAAGGTAGTTACCCCAAGACTATGAGTTTCTAAAATATATGAAGAAAATCAAGACTTATGGTTAGTGAATTTCATCTCAATTTTTATTTCTATAAGATTCATTCTATATTTACCACTATCATATTTTTTGTGGTGTATATACAATCCTATAACATTTTATATCATTAATTAACTTTATTTTATAAAACTATATGATTTAATTGATGTTATTTTTTCATAAGGATCATGATTCAAAAATTAATAGTGTATTTCGGGTTTTCTCATTACAATTTTATTTTAGTGAGTCTTTTTCCTTATTCACTATCCATTAAATTCATGTGGTGTACATAACTATTGTTAATGTAATATATGATTATTAATATTAAATTTATATGTATTTACATATCCATTTTATGACCTCTATTTCAGGGTGTTTTACAGTTCATGAGTTTCCAAATCTGTAATGTAGTTTGTCTCAATTTTCATTCATTGAGAAACATGTTTTTCTATCCAAATTAATTCTTATAACAGATTTATATAAATCAATTTTAAATTTTAAATCATGAATATACCTCTTTTAATGATAACTTATGCATCATTTAATTTCTTTTTCTTACATGGAGATTATGATATAAAGACACCAAGTGGTAATAGTGTATTGAAACAATCATATCATATTTCGGGATTATTTATGGTTATCCTTCAATTGATGAAATATTATGATCCATATTTTAATACAACTAATTAAGTTTATTCTCCTATGGTTTTCATGATTTATTCATGTATTAAATACCATATTTTCACTATTTTTACTTAATATAATTAAGAATATGTTTTTAAGAAAATCTAACTATATTTCTATTTTTGAATTGAAATAAGTGTTCCTTCAAAACGATGTTTTCTAAAAAAAATTCCAAAGTGTTTTAAATATTATTTCATAAATTTTCAAGGAAAATTGTATTTAAATTGTTTTCAATTTTCCATTATATTTTTTCAAGATACATTTTAAATAAATTTGTTTCAAATGGTTTTATGTTCTAAAAGTATTTCTCAAATAAGAAAGGAAAATTTTCTCAAGAAAATTTAAAAAAAATACATCTCAAAATTATTTCTCATCTATGAGGACCTATTGTGGTGTTATTATTTTATTATTAGGTATGTTATCCGTGGTTCCATTTAGATTCATTCTCAGAAAGGTTTCTGTTCTGATGGCATGACATTTATGAAAATTATTTAACTTTCATAATATATATTCTTATTAAAAACTAATTCATTTTATGAGTTATTATATAATGAAAGGATTATGAAATCACTATCTTTTACATTGGTTTAGAATTTAGGAAATATTTATTATACCCATTTAATTTTATGGTTTATGATGTTTATGAAACCCATCTCTTTTTTTGGGTCATGAAATGATGAATTATTTATTATCTTTTGGGAAACATTAGTATCTGTTCATTATGTCCTTGGTGGGACCTATATATCCCTCCTTTTAATTGGTTAAATATAAGTGTTATATAATCATAAAGCGTATATGGGATGTAGTCTATGCTTAAAAAAAGATCATAAATATGTTGTTGTTCAATATTGAAAACAAAAGGGTACATGGGTTGTAACCCAGTCCCAAAAAACAAGAGGGTACACGGGTTATAGACAAACCAAAAAATAAGTAGGTACATGGGTTATTAGCCCATGTTTGAAGGTGGTACATGGGTTTTATCCGAATACTAACATGTCATGAAAGTCATGTAATGTATCCTTATTATAAGATTTTTTATGACTATGTGTAAGCCCCAAATTATATATCTTATTAATTAGTTACACCTTTATGGATTATTCTCTTGATTCCATTATGATTCATGTCATACGAACTACAAATCATTATCTAATGACTCATACTTATAATGTTGGATAAGCATGGTATAATCTTAAAATAATATTTTCTTTTAATCATACCCTTATCTTAATGTTATGCCTACATACTTCCTTTATTTTACCTTAATGAGGATTAAATATCACCCCTTTCTTGTGTTTCCTTTCCCCAATTTATGAATAATGGTTTTAACTAGAAGTACTATAGGGAATGATCTTTCGTGAAACATATAAGATCATCCACCAAGTAAGAATATTTTGTTCGAATTTACCTAATACACTAATCTATTCCTGCCCTCAAGAATGTACTTTTGTAATATGATGAATATCTATCTCTATGTTGATGTAATATCCATGCATATTAATCGTAATTATCTATATATTGAGAGTAATTCCAAAAATGATTAAATTATTGAATATACATGGATATAGGACATCTTACCTTGAAAATATAAACACAGTCGCGCGGTAGTATATATGACCATGATAATGAAATATTCTCATAAGTCTTTCTGTTCAACATATATAATCATCACCTAATGAGGTATCATGTTCAAACCAAATAAACACTCACTAAGGAGTCATCACTTCCAACCCATATCAAAATATGTCAAATAGAGATTATATTCAAACTAAGTGACAAGCATATTAGGATAAATCATATCAAGCATTTATCAAAACATATAAATAGATATCACAACCAATACACATCATAATATATCAAGAGGTGTCACATATAACGTCTATCAGTACATCTCAAGATTTATCACATCTAAAATTGTCCACAATATATTGGGTAGAATAAAATCATATTTCTATCATAATAAATTAAGAGGCATTATATCCATCTAGCAACAAAATATATTACAATGTATCACCGTGATATTTTTTAATATATTTATCTCTAAATTATTACTATGTTTGATAACATACATCACATTAAACACCAAATTAAAACTCTCTAGAAAATAATATATAAGATAAATATATCAATTATAAATCCTATGGTTTATTAAATGATAACAAGTGATAAAAAATACATATAAAATGTGTTAAGAAAGCAGAAAACAAAAACACTTACTTTTTACTAAAAGGAATTTTCCATTACATTTTTATTTTAAATATAAATATATAATTTTTAAAATTAAAATTTAATAAAATGAAATTAATTTTATAATTTAATTTCTCAAAATTATTATAGGATTAGTTTTTTTGGGATTACTCATAAAAAAATCCATTTCAGTGACTATTGAAGTATATATATTTTCCCAAAATTGTAAATTTTATGAATTTATCAATATATAATTATGTCTTATAATTTTATAAAATATTTTAATTGATTGAATATTTATTTATGGTTAGAATTTATATATTTTGAACAAATATTTTAATCCTAGACAACCCATTTTAATCATTTTAGATCATAAGAATTATTTCATTTGAATTAAAAAACTATTTTCCATCATTTCATTCAAATACAAATTTTAATGGTGATATTCTATTCTATATTTATTTATAATCCATGTAAGAATGATTTTTATAATAAAAAAAGTTTTCAAAAAGAAAATTAATGATATTGATAAATTTATACTCCACCAAATTTATTATATATAAAAAATACTTTATCTAAAAATGGTTTTATGCATTATTTGTTCTCATATTAAAAATAATTTATATAACCATTAGATATTTTATTTGATAAAATTATTTTCATATTTTATATCATCATTTCCAAGTTACGTATTTTGTTCAATTATATTTCTTTTCTGTTAAATTAATTACCATGGTTAAAAAATATGTTACCATAGTAAAAAAAAGAAATGGTGATAATTGTTTTAAATAGTTGAAGAGTCAGAAATAATTTTCAAAATATACCAACGAGTTTTTAGTTGGAGGTGAATTTTCCAACCATCCTATTCCAAATTATTTTAACATTTTGATCCTTAGTCAAATGAATAGTAACATACCATTATTAAAATATAATGAGTACATCAAAAATTACCCATTTCTTCACTCATAAAAGAAGGTTAGTTCCACCAATTCATGATGCACCTGTAACATTATATTTTAATCTAAAAACTCTTCCTTTTCCCCTAATAAAATAATATATTGTAACATCCTGGCTTCAGATTCATGAAAAATGTGTCGCGAGCTGGTTGGTCTAAAACCCTCAATCTGGCATTCTCGTACACAAGAGGTTACTAAATAGTAGTGAGAGAAAAAGGTTGTATGTTGGGGAGAAAATAACCTCTTATCAATGTGAAATAGTGGACATATTAAATAAATATAAATAGAGGAATCATAATATAATAGATGAAACAACATAAACAATTGTAACAATCAAAATTTGAATAACTAAAAACCAGGAAACAAAAAAATTAATCAAAATCTATAAGTTGAGTTATGTAAAACCGATGTCATTTAATGATGACATAATAAAATAAAATACATGGGATATATGGGAAAACCATATATAGCATGCGATAAAAAAACTAAAAGAAAACTCCACTGTCATCACAAGTATAGTCTTGGTCCTTTAATCTTTTTCTTCATGCTATAAAAGAAAAAAATCATGCATTTGTGATAGTAAACTACCCCTTATCAATACTTGTAGTCAAGAAGTCTACTTGTATACTAATGGTGTCCTAAGTAGGGTGTGAGAAAAACTCAATATACCCCCACCAATGATGTCTAATAATAACCTCTCTATAGTATATTACATAGTTTTGTTTAGGTATACATACTAATAAACAATGTTGAATGATAAATGATGTCTGGATCAGGTTTATATATAAATCATGGTTTGTTCTACCTACATTGGTGTAGGCTATTATGAGTTTAATCTTTAACCATATATATATATATAAGAATCATATATATATACACATGAATTTGAAAAAAATACATAGAGACATTTATAAGCATATTCATGGATACTAGGTGATAGTTGGACCCACGGGGTAACTCAGGCATCCATGACTAGTATAATGATCCAATGGCTATAGTAAGGGTAAAAGTTTTGAATCACATATGAATTCAAGACATGTTTCCCATTACCTGAGTTGGTGGGGTGCATCTTCATTCCCAACACTCAAAGCATGGTGATGTGGAACGCCATTCCAATTTCTCTAATGATATTATCAGAGAGTGAAAAATAATTAAAATTGCCTAAATTAATGGGGAATATACCTAAATTCCCTATATAAACCTTAAATATTGTTCAACATCCAAATACCATGGAATACTAATTATAATAACATTGATGGATTAACTCTAAGAATTTATATACATTTATTAAAATTTAATCAGGGTTAAAAGATTAATATAATTCATGTTTATAATTATATAAAATGTTCCACGACCAGGACCCCAACTTTTATTTAATTTCTCCATGACATTTAATAAATAAGTCATAGAAATTAAAAATTTCATGTCAAGCTGAACACATAGAAAGTGTTTTTCCATTTAAAAATTTATATAAAATAGTAGTACAACCAATCGGTTGAGATAAATTATGGGGTCATCCTATAATAGTAAAATACGGTATATGAGAGTAATTAATCATGTAAAAATTTATTAAATAAGGAATAAAACACTTTGAGGCATTGATTGGAAATGTTAGGCATGCAACACATCCAAAAATGCATTGAAAACACATAATCCTTCAAGAAAAATTATTGGGCCACTAACCTTGGGTTTGTAGATGAAGACTCATTGGGTATCAAACATAGAATAGAAGAAGAACAATAGAAAATGGAAGTACAAAACAATTCCTTGAAAATAGAGAATATAATCTCACCCCACAATAACACATGAGATAGAATGATGAACGGTGATAAGAAGTTATAGGATTAGAGAGCATACCAATTTAGATCCAGTTCATTCATTAATGTTGAAAATGAAGTTCATGTTGAGGAGTTATCGAGGTCCCTAGGTGAAGAGGAGGGAGATATCATATATGGATAGAAAATAAGGTCTATATTATAGAAAAGAAATGAATAAAAATGAAATGGTTTTTAAATCATTTCAATGGAAAATGCATAAAATCACCTTTAAAAAACTAGGTCACAGGATTTCGACTAATTGTTGGCTAAACCATGCACTAATCGTGCTCCCTCTACCATCCAAGAAGATCCTTATCACTGGCTATGAACACAATGTAAATACCATGTGTAGCCCATGTGAAAAGACTATATATCTTTTTTCAGGCAATTCACGTGGTCTTGTTCCCCATGATGAATGACTGTAGAAAAATCATGTGGCCACTATTGTGCAATGGGTAACATGCACGATTGGGATGCACAGTTATAACTAACAATGTGTAAATAGTGTGGCCTAATTATTTTTTCCAATTTCTAAAAATATGGTCTCTAAACCAGCCATATACACTCATAAAACCTACCATAGGTTATAGGGTAGGTTTACTAAGATAATAAATAGATTCCAACTCAAAATGAAATGATCCATAACATTGTGAAAATAGATGAAGTTAAAACATATGATCCTTAAAGAAACTCATCTATAAATGGTATTTAGTGGGTAAATAGGTATTTTCTACGATAATATCTAGACACTTGGATTAGGTTTCAACATACCAATCCCATGTCTCATCAAATAATTGGTTGTGCTACAATAGCACCCAAAATTAAAAAACTTACCTTGCTTAGAGTTTCTTGGTACTATAATCCACAATACTCACTAGGTTCTCCTCAAATTAAGCATCCAAATCGAACTCATCCTCATCAAAATAGAAAAAATTCATCGATTCATCACAATACTAGTGAAGAAGAGACATGTGAAAAACATAAAACATAGACCAATAACTATGATGAAGTGATATATGGTAAGCTACTAGCCCACTACATTTCAAAACCTCAAATAGAATAACAATATGATTTGAAATATTTCCCTACCTCAATATTCCTCGATGGCCCAACCAGTACGAAACATAAAAGAAAAAATATTCCCCAACATCGAACTCAATAGGTTTTCCATGGTGGTTGGAATATAAATTCTATTTGAACTGAGTAGTTTACATGTGTTTCCACATCAACTGGAGATGTTCTAAATTCTCCCAGATGATATGGGGTCTATAAAAATATACCTCACCTACCTTGAACTATGATAGAGTTGATCAAAATTTTCTACCATATAAGGCCTCCTAAGAATCCATCTGGATCATTGAAAGAAAAATGTTATTTGTAACTGTAGTAATCTATCAGTATGTGTTTCTCCCATGAACCACTAATATAATGGATAAATTCACATATCATTTCTTCTAACACCTAAATCATGTGCTCTATCTATACATCAGTCTATGGATGATAATTTTTGATCATAATAACCTATGTACCAAAGATCATTTGTAACCCCTTCCATATCCGATACTTGAAGTGAGCATCCCTAATAGATATGACATAATTATGGGATATATGAATTTTTTTGGCCTCCCTGATTTATATCCTTACTAAATCATGAAACAAAATGGTCTCCCAAATAGGTAATATGTTTTTTACCTTCATCACCAAATAAATGACTACCAAAACTATGTCATTTCTATGAGGTGATCTGGGAAAGACATCCATGATATCCAAATATAAATCATCCAATTTCCATTGAATAATGTATAATGGTTGTATGAGTCCTACGTGTCACTGATGACCCATTATCACCTTTGAAAAGGTGGAATGATCAGTGATAAAGAAAGATATATCCGATATCTTAAGAGGGAACCAAAACTAGAATTGTATGTATTTATACATCATGGGCACACTAGGATGAATTACCCATAACAAGGAATGAGATTCCTACATCAAATCCTCACTGAAGACTTCTAGGACCATGAAATTCCCATGTATGTGTATGTTATTGTCCCCATCCATGGTCCAACTAGAAGATGAATCTTCATCTGAGATGCTTTTTCTCATGACTAGGACCTCGAGATCTAAATGTTTCTATATTATCACCCTTTATAGTAGGGTGGATATCACTACTAAAGCATAGAGGATAGTCATCCCAACAAATCTTTCTCCTAAACATGAATCGATGAAACAATTCCCTAAACTAACACTAACCACTATCCTCCTAAACATTAAATGTATATGTTTTCCATCTTATATCATAAGATATATAATTTCCTTTCCAATCCATATAGGTGATATAAAAATAAAAGGATTATAGGTACTCAACACATCTGTGTTTCTTAAGATTCAACTCACACTCGATAAAAATTTACTTGAGGATATTTCAAATCTCTAAATACCACAAAATGATCCCCAGGTAAATAATTTATCCAATAGTGTAAATCAAAGAAAAAATCCAGCTATAGTTTTTATTTGGAAAAATTTTCTTGTGATTCTTCAACTGATGAGACCTATTTGATAAAAGTTTGTTTTCTGCATAATAAATATTATCATGTTGGTACATTATGCATTTCAATAAATAGTATTGATTCTTCCTGCAAATAGAAGAATGAAGATCAACATTAAAGTTAATATCCCCTTTAACACATGATTGGCTGGATCACAAGGTTAGGACCAAAATATTTTTTGACCATTTTATGACTAGTCCTTGAAAGGAACTATGAGTCATGTGAAATCCTATATTATGTATGTGTAATACTCATCTTCCATCCAGAAACTACATATATCAGTGAAATTCTTGGTGTACTCCTAGGAAACTATAGATCTCACCGTCTCTAGGGCATCTGATACTTCTGACTCCAAAATGATATAACCTAGTAAGTGGAACTTATTGATCAAGAAGTGTAATTTATTTATCAATGTGTAAATATAGATCTTAGTCTTTGTATTTAATATAATATCATGATGTTTGGAATGTTTGTGTCTATAGAGATAATAAACTATGAGTCCATCCATAGAGACTACCAAAAATGAATCTTCATGTGGGTGGAAAACCCAATTAATTAGATCCATGAAAATATAAAGAGAATCCATGATAAAAAATGACACTAACTGGTACTATAAATGAAAAAAACACTCTGGAAAGTTGTGTGAGGTTTTTCTAAAGACTTGACACACACATGATGATATCTCGACCAAAATTGTTCTTTATGTAACCCAGTATCTTCTGTGAAAATCAAATAGGTCATTTGTTCAGTAATTTTTAAACTATTTCATAATCACAAGTTAGTTAGACCATTGGCAATCCACAATAACCCTGATGTTATACCATCCTTGGAAAAAATGGCCAACATACCCCATTGCGATGTCCAATGTTGGATAAAACCTTTAGCCTCCTTGTATTCAAACTTCTTCATGGGATCTAGAGGATCTATATTTTCCATCCTATATGGACTAATGGACACTCTTGTTTCTCCAAACACTAGATAAATGGTTAATTCTACCTCTATGAATGAAGGAATCCCAAAAATGTTACCAGTAATGATTTTCCTAAAGTAATTCACTATAAGGGGAAAATAGTAGTTCATAATCCTTAATCATTGGAGAAGATACTGTAGATTTGGGTTGTCACCCTTATCATCCTATGATTCTCAGGTACGTCTTTATATGTATGGACATCCCATCTCCCACGTGGATGTGTTTATTACCCTCTGGTGATGTAAAAGTCACCCTCTAGTGATAGAAATCAATATGGCTTTGATATTGAACTATTTATTCAATCACATGAACTTAATCAAAAACCATCATTTTGAAGATGAAATGATTCCAATAAAAGATATATCTTCCTATATCTATGGTAAATGCCAACATCAGTTAACACTATATTACCGGATTCCCAATGGGGTCTTTTGTGTCATCATGCCACATATGTATTATATTTACAATCCTGGACTCTATAAAATTTTCACATATATTAAAGAGTGTGATGAAACTATATTAAATAAGTAAGACACAAAAGTAGGGTATACTATATTAAAACGTAGAACAATATAAGGTTTTTTGTTTTTCTCCTATGGTATATGTTGAAATTCATGTAACTAGTACATACCACTTCCCATACTCACAGCCAGGAAACCAGTAGTTAGCCCATTCTGCTAGCACTATAATTCCTAAAACTTATTCCATCTAACTCGACCACCACCTAAACCTGAGTGTCCAGTGGTATTCCAACTGTAATCCTGGAAACATACTATGGGTCCCTCTCCATACCATGGAGTTGTTTTAGACCCTCTTTCTCTCCAGGTACTAATGAAAAAGTCATCAAGAATCACTAGTTGTTCCCTATCTTACCAAATACTCTGTAATCAACTAGATCATGAATACAATGAGGTTTTGTGTGTCCCAAAATCCTACAATACTGAAATATAATGAAACGGTCAGTACGAGGCAACTAAGTACTACTTCTCCCCACGAGAAACAATTAAATGACAATTTTACCCACAAGAAGTACCATTGTTAGGTCTGGGTAATGAACTACCCAAGATCACAGTATCATATTCCCTCAGGTTTCACTCCATGATGTGGTATAGGTTGAATATATATGATATAGCATTCAACCATAAGAAATTATTTACTATTGGATGGTTTATACCAACCTATCCTTTAATATCATAGAAATTACAAGCTTATAACCAGGTAAGGTTAGACTAAACAATTACATCATTATAAAATGATCAAAATACTCCACAAAAGACCCGGATCCCCACTCTATGTTCTTGAAATCTCTAGCCCAGACACCCCTTAATGTTTTTTAGAAATAAATAATTATAGAATACTATCTTGAAATCCTTCCTGATCATGTACTGTTGATAGTCTACCTAGGTGATGACATCCCACCATCATTTTTAAGGACCATGTATCATATGAGTATTTATCTTTACCCTCTTCTCTAGAGGTGTCTTCAGATGATCAAATATAGGAAGCAAAGCTTACTTCCCTGACTCTACATCTGGTGTTATGTGATCTCACAGAAACAGTGGGAAAGAACTACTGCTAACACTCCCTAGACAACTATTCTCTAGTCGGGGAAGGTCATGAAAAACCATTCTTAGAATGCTTTAGAAAAAAATCTCTAAATAGGGAATATGTTCCTTTATTAGGAAAATTAGGTGGCTCAATAGGTGGAACTACAAAATGTATCACTGGTGAACTAGGTCCCACCACCTATGGTGGATAGAAACCATTAACTTCTAGTTGTATCACTCAAGGCTTTCTTGGGGTCACGATTCTATGATTAAAAAATAAATCTACTAAAAATAATTTAATGGTTCAATGATTTCATATACACAATAGGATAGATATATATCACTATCATGAAAAGGAATAAACCTATCCACCCATTACAAAATCGATGAATATATAATAAATTAAAACCATAATATGAAGTAAGAAAATAAAATAAATTCTTAACTACCCAATACTATTTTTGGTTTTGGGTCTATGTCTCATAGGAAACAACATATGCATTGAGTGATGAAGTTTTAAAAGATATTTATAGAGGAAAAAACTGTTACTTTGATATTGGGATCCCATTTAGCAATAACCCTGTCAATTTAAAAGTTTAATTTCATATATATATATATATATCATAGTCGAGAACTAGCACGTATGAAACCAACAACACAATATAATTGAATCATAAATGTTTCAGTACCAATCTATATAGGAGACCACCATTTATATTGAAATAGGAACATTAATTATTTCACTTATTTCATCTTGTAAAAAGAATTTTCACATTTCAAATAAAATAATCTTCACACTAACTATATAAAATAGGAAAATTCAAGAAGAAGGTAGATGTGTCAAGGGAAATAACATGGAAGATAAATCTTAAAGTTCCTATAATATTGAATTATATGATAACTTATTTCCATAAGGGGATAAGGGAAAAAAAGAAATCCATATTGTAATATTTCCAATATTTATAACATCAAAAAACATGTGCACCTATCAATGATTAAATTATATCAACTATAATAGGCATAATCCAAAAACACCAATAACCCCTCCCATGTAATTTATGTTTCCCCTATATATGGATTTGCTACTCCAAGGAATATGCGCATTAAAAAAATTCCATTTTATCCTAGTCTTTTTTATAATACCCAAACAATGAGACAAAATGAAAAAAAAATATATTATACCACTTTTTAACATCCAAACTGTGGATCTACAAAAATGATTCCCTACGCTAGTGGGTCACATGGCCTCTACCCCACATCCTCGTTTTCCAGAGGCTACTGATTAGAAGTGATGGTCCTTGGGGGTATGGTGGGGAGACTAGGCCTTCGTATCAAAGTTTTACAATGATAATATTACATAAATATAAATATCATGATAATAATATAATACATGGAATAACAGAAACAATTCTACGAATTATCTATGGAATCATTAAAAAAAAGAATCTTTAATTGTAATAAAAATCCATATGTTGAGTCATATAAAAAATTACTTAAGAGAAAGATTATATAGAATAATGATATATAATGGATAAATGGAATATACATATACAACATGATATAAGAAAGGTGAAAAATAACAGAAAAATACTTCACTAGTATCATGATCAAGCACTCGGTCCTCTACTCCCTTGCTCCACGGTATAAGAGAAATAGTTCAGGAAACCATGAATGGATTATTTCGTCAATCTATGATAGGATGATTGATAGTATCCACACATATAGTCATTAAGTCTACTCAACTATCAAGGGTGACTATAGTAACCAGGGACATAAACATAATAGGCCACCACCAATAGTGTCTACAAAAAACCCATCTAGTGTACATATAATAGATAAATAAAGATATAATGAATAAAAAACTATGTAGAAGAATAGATACTTACCCACACAAGTTCCTAAAGGAAACCTGGAAGGCACCACCTGCTTCAATATACGGTGGAATGAGTTTGATCAGTAACTATATATATATAACAATCACATATATATAATATGTTAACATGTATATGAACTACATTTGGAGGAAATATATAGGAATATACATTGACACATGGTTGTAACTAGAACTCAGGCACCCATAACTAGTCTAATAAGACAATGGATCTAGCAAGTGTAGAGACCTTAAATATTATATGAATGCATGGAATCATTCCCATCACTCATGAAAGTGGTGTGAGTCTTCATGCCCAACACCTGATGAAAAGAAACGTGGAATGTATTTACCATCACTGAGATATTAGTATCACATTGTGATATTACATTCTGATCACCCAACGTAAGGGATAATGAAATGTCATGCCCAAAAAACCCCTTAACCATTTTTCAATATCTAGTAACCATGGAATACTAATAATAATAACAATGTGGAATTACCCATATGTATGTATATTCATTTATCATAATATAACCGTGATTTATCAATTAATATAATTCAAGCTTATTATTATATAACTTATGGTGTATCCTTTCCACCCACTTCAATTTTAATAAACTCATAAAATTCATTAATAAATCATGTATATTCCCAATATCATGTACTGTAAAACACTTAGATGGTGTTTGGTAATTTAAAAATTTATATTAGTGGGAAATTCAATTTATCACACCCAAGGGGTTCTGGGGGGGATAAACATGTTCAACATCATCTAACAGTTCTATATGATCTAAGAGTGTAACTAATCATGTAATAGTTAATTAAATAATTAATTACACATTTTGAGGTATTTTATGGAACTGTATTGAATGAAAAACATAGGAAAATTCTATGAAACACCAAAGTCTTGAAGTAAAATTACTTTACTACCTACCATAGGTCCAAAGACGACCACTCATAAGTATAATAATTTAATTTGGAAAATAATAGAAGTAAATGGAAGTATAGAAAAATTCCCTAAAAATAGGGACTATGAGAGTTCAATAAAATAGAGAAATATATAGAACAATGAATATTGATAGAAAACAAGAAGATTAGGTAGCTTATCAGATATGACCCATTACTTCCATGGGTAATGAAAAGAGAGTTTGGATAATGGAATTGTCATGATCTCCAGGTAGGGAGGGGAGATAGCTTATGTAAGGAAAAAAGAGGGAATTTATATAGGAAAAAAGATGAGGAATATAGAGATAGATTTAAAAACATTTTAAGGGATAATTAAAATGTTCACACATTAGAAATACATTTCACAGATTGGTCATATGGATGGTCAAACAATGTGTTAACTATGCTCCAACAACTGTCCAAGAATATCCCTCACATGTTCTAGGTGTGTGGTTTAACAAACCATGTGAAGCTCTTGTGAAAATCCATTATTACATGTCTAAGACATTTGGATGATCATCCACCCTAGCATTCATGGTGTTATACTAGCCGTGCAGCCTCATTTGTTCACTAGGTTCCTCAAATAGTTGAGTCTCATTATTATAAATAAATTTGTTCTATCTTTGTGTCCTAATTTGTGTCTCCAATTTCTAGAACACTAGGCCCCAATCAGGCCCCAAACACTCCTAAAACAATATTTAGGCCATAGGAAATGTTTACCGAGATAAAACTAAAATTAAAACTCAATGAAGTAATTTATTTTCCTTCATGAAAAGATATTTTGTTACATATATCGTGTTCATAACCCTATGTTCCTAATAAATATCACTAAGACCACCATTTTCATATATAATTCCTAGAGAAAAATCATGATCTCAATAAGATTCAGGTGATTTAATGGACGTTAGAACATATATTAAGGGGTTACTTGTATCAAATTTAATTTCAGGGGACATACTTTATATTATGGTCCATAATATCTTTGCGCCGGTGTGATTATAACTGATTTCATTCCTTTTAAAATATTTATCTAATTCATTAGGTTCTACTAGTCCAACCATGTTCTTTTATTAATTGAATTTCTTTTCAATAGATACCAAGGTTGTAACCACGTTGTTAACTTAGTTACATTTATTTATTTATAATTTATCTTCATTAACTTATTTTCATTATTCATGACTTATTCAAAAGTAATATATTATTTCAATTTAATTTCGTTTCATCTTTAGGGAGAAATAATTTTAAATTCAAATATTTTTCCTTGATAAATTTTCTCCAAAAAAAGTAAATCATTGTTGAGAACAATTCACACCCTCTTTAATGATAGTTTTCCACCATCATCCATATTTTAATATCCTATCAATGATCTCCTATATAATTTAAAAAATAAATATTTTTGATCTATTTTGGCATTCATTTTTCCTTTCTCCACATTTTAAATGAATGTTTTTTATTCATTTTACGATGTGGGTTATCAATGAGGTTATTTAAAAATATAAAAAGTGGGCTTTTCATTATAAAAATATCTAATGTTTTATCTTTCACTCCAAATTTATTTTTAATAACCTGTATTTTATTTCAAGGATATATTATTAATGTTTATTTTTAAAAGTAAATTTTTTTCATTGTTTAAACATCATCTTTCTAAAACCATTATGTTATTTTCAAGGCAACATTATTCAAGATTAATTTTAAGAACAAAATTTATAAAAAAAATTAATTTAACTTATGAAAACAGTAATATATTTTACAAGGATTGATTATTTATATTTATTTAAAAAAATTGTTGAAATATTTTTATTTTGAATATCTTGAAAGTTAACATTACAAAATATTCTTTTCTGAGTGACTTGTAACATCCCGACTTATGCCAAGGTTAAAAATAAATATTTGAAAATTATTTTTTGATATCAATACTATTTTAATATTAATATTTAAATAAATTATTTCCATGGAGTTTATTTTTATTTAATATATATAAAAATATTTACTCAACGTACTCTTTTATGGTGATTTAGTTTTGGAATACAATTGTTTACATTCCGGAGGTTAATCTTGTTGATAATAATAGGAAATTTTGTGAATAACATGTTTTCCATTTCATTAATTGAATAGTGTTCACCTTTATTTAACACATTTATTGGTAGGGGATATTTTTAATGAACCATATACCATTCATCTATATATTCTTAAGACCATATACATCATTTAATGGTATCTACCTAGAAATATATTTAGTATTATTAGATACACATTTATATTAAGTGGGTTTGTTATGTTTATTTATTGAATTAAAAATTTTATACCTATATCAATCAATTTTGAAAGGATATAAACCAATTTCATTTCCTTGTGTTCCTTATTATATGTTGATTTATTACTTTTTATGTGGAACACACATGTATGGATGATTGAAGGGTGGGGTCCTATATCACCATCTAATGTATATCTTATGGTTTTATATCTCCTGAGATAATAAAGTGCAAAAGATTTTGATATTTCCATAATATATTTCATTTTAATTCGTGATGTTGATTATAATTTAATGGATGGACATGTGGAATTTATTTACAACGTAAAGAACTAAGAATATTTTATTTGGTGAAAACTTATAGGGTGGAAAATCATGGGTTCATTCAAAACATAATGTGTTAAAATGATAAGATTTATATAGAACATAATGTTAGAATATTTATATATTATTTCACAGTATAAATATTGGATTGGATTGGATATGTTCACAACATAATTTGTGTAAATCCATGGGTTTTTCAAATGTAAAATCTAGAATTGTTCGGATTTATTCATGACATAGAGCATCGAAATGATGTAATTTTTTATCTTAAATAGTGTAAATTCATTTATTTGATTACAAAATATTTAATACACATTATTGGATTTGATAAAAACTTAATGGGTGGAAATTATTGGAATATCTCTTAACATAATGGTTATACATACTTATCTTTGTTGACAATATGCTTTCATTCTATGATTATTTCCATGTCATAATTCCTTATTATGCAGTGATACAATGAGACTCTATGTTTATAAGTTATTCTCCTTTGATTATACTCAATGGATCATTATTATTATATCACACCTGTGTTACATGATTTAGGATTGTTTATTTGAGACTGAAAATCCTCTTATCATGACTTATAGAGAAAACTTATTTTTTTTCACGCTCTTTTTAATAAGATATTTCTCATATTATCATGTTTTCTTATATTCTTATGATATAACATTTGATAAAATATTATTGTGTAATTTTACCCATCAAGAGTTTGAGTTCACTCCTTTATAATGATTCCATACCCTAGGTTATGAATATTGGTATAACTTATTAGAATTATAAAATGGATTTAACTATACTTTTAATATCGATAAATATTCAAAGGTTTAATAAAATAACTTTCATATATAACTGGTACTCAAAGATAATAATCATTCATTTAATTATATTATTAGTTTATTTCCAAGTTATAATATTTATCTAATCAATATGATGTAAAATAAATATATTTTTTATATTATGTTCATTTACGTCATGTCATATATGGGTTTAGTTATGGTTGACGATTAGATTTGTTAATTTGGGTGATTACGATGAGAAAATTTTTTGAAGACCTCAAGGATACTTCTATGCATTGGATAATATCCGGAATTTTGTTTGTAATGTAGATATCAAATTATTCTAATAAATTTCATACCTATATGGATACTGGAAAGTGGATGTGTTAGTGGAAGATATGAACTTAGGTTTAATGATGACAAGAAGACTTTTTGAGAACTCACTTGATCTTCAGTTTGGTGCACAATGAGTGGTCCTATGACTAAGGCCTATATATATAATTCCGGGGAATATTATTTGTAATATAACATTCTATTTTCAAAGAAACATTAAATATTTTAATATATTTTAATTTGATGATGAGTAAGGTTAGAGAACCTAATAGTAAAATGAGTGTCGATAGAAAACATTAAATAAATAGAGTTATAGGATATAAAAAGTGTGTCATATTTTAGCCTAAATAATTATAGGTTGAAACAGAGGTTTCACGGGGGAAGATATCTTATGATAATGTTTTCATATCAATATTATCATTTAATTTAATTTAGTTAAATATTATTGAAACCATTTAAGATTCAATATTTGGTTGGGAACAAGATTATGGAAATGAAGCAATAAAATTTATATCCCTATAAAATCCAATAAAAATCTATAGAATCATATTTGGTATAAATTTGCGAGATAAAGGAAAAACTATTATCACATTCCTAGTTTATGGGAAATGATGAGTCCCCTAGTATCTAATATTTTGTGGGGCGTATCATAGTATAATATATATCTTGAGTTTATTTTAGATCCCATAGATTCTTTATTTAGTGAACAATTAAGAAACTTTTGAGGAATAAATTGTTATAAGGGGTAGGATATAACCCCATGAGAGGTTAGAATGTATTTTTATCTAAATTAATAACCAGTTCAATAGAAATGCTTACATAGAACACCAAACTAAAAGGATCCATGAAACATTTGAACAGAAAATTATAACAATAATTCAACCTATGGTAGATAAAATGATAACAATCATTTAATAATTCATATAAAATATTATTAAGTGTGAATATTTCATAAAAAGTTCAATTTTCAATTAAATTATTTTTTATTAATATA
The DNA here is from genome assembly GCA_963277665.1 of Viscum album. Taxonomy (NCBI): domain Eukaryota; kingdom Viridiplantae; phylum Streptophyta; class Magnoliopsida; order Santalales; family Viscaceae; genus Viscum; species Viscum album. The sequence continues at coordinate 1,108,275,887 of OY728126.1, forward strand.
TATTTTTTTATTTAAAAATTGTAAATTAATATAGAATTCCAATTCAAGAAAATGGATTTCAAAAATAAATTCAGAATATTAAAAATTTTATTGTATTAATTTTTCGTACTTTCATAAATAATATATCTTTATGTGAATATAAATATATATAGTTTATACCAAAACTATAAAATTGATGACATTATAATTACACAACTAAGACCTGAATGTTTATAAAACATTTAAAATGTACTATTTTTATTTATAATTTTTTGTAAACATAAATATTTTATAATAATATGTTAATTCAAAAAAAATATGTTAAAAAATTTATTACATACTTAAAACATCATTATAATTTAATAAGATTTCCAATATTTTCATTTAATTAAAAATTTTAATTATGCTATTTTTTAAATGATTTTAATTAAATATAAATTTTATTTTTAATATAATAATTTTTTATCCTGAATGTCAATGATAATGATAAATTTTCACTACATAGAAATTCTATGCTTAAAACACACTATTTCTACAAGAATTTATTAGGTGTACATTGTGGTAATATTAAATTTAAATTTATTACATTTAAAAATATTATTTGTAGAAAGTACTTTTATATTTTAAATCTTACATATAAATTTTGTTAATAATATCAATTTTAATTTGGTTCTTTAAAATTAATTATCATTGTTAAAAAAAAGGTTACTAAATTAAAAGTTAAAAAGGGTAAAAATCATTTTATTTATTGTAGAAAAAGTTATGAATTTAGAGAACAATTCTCAAAGTGTTTTTTTGCGAAGTGGCTTGGAAAAAAATCCAACAATAATTTATTTTATACTTTTTTATCCTTTTATATCCGAATAGGGAAATAACATTATGGAAATTTAGTGATTACTTCCAAAAATACCCTTATCATCATATATAAAAGTGGTCATTTCCAGAAATTCATTTTACACCTGCCCCCATGAATACTAAAAACACTCATATTTTCCTAATATAATACTAAAAAATGTTAATAAGCCTCTATTCCTAATTATTCTATATTGGTAATCCATTTCTAATGATAATTCTAGGAGAAACCTTTGGATATCAATGAGATTAAACAACTATAGTATAAGTCATGAATTAAGGTAAGGGGTTATTTATATAAAATTTAATTTATTGATACATATTTCATATTTTTCATCATATTAGCTTTGATATAGTTTAATTACAAACAAATGGATATATTTTAAAATATTCTTGCAATATATGTTTATTAAAGAGCTATATTAAATTCATTATTTAAATGGATTTATAGAGACCCAAAGCATTTAAGCATATTATTAAATTATTTTAAGAATAATTATCCATGAAATTAATCCAAATGTTATAAAAGTATCATTTCTTTGATGAAATAGGTATATAATTAGAATACACAAAACTAGAAAAAAAATCTCAATATTAATCTTCATAATGAGCTCTTAACTATTTTTGAGATCCATCAAAAAATAGGAAAACCTAGGGAATACATAGACAAAAGGAATGATCTAAAAACCCAGTATGGAATTAAACATGGGAATACATCATATCACATGAGTTATAAGGGATAAATTATAGCATATGTGGCATGGATAATTTGTAAACACATGGTAGAATAACTTTAAGAACATGGAATTTTATGATCCTAGTAATATATGAATGTGTTAGAAACATATAACATGACATAAACATGCGTCATGGAAAACTACCTAGACTATATCACATGTTGAAATAGTAACACAATGGATAAGGTTTAACACTAATCCCATACAAAACGTCACATGACACTAAAATATTACCCAATGCATTGGAGCTATATCATGGTGCACCAATCATAACATATTCAAGAATATAGGTTTTATATAAATAATCCAACATAATTAATAAATATAAGGGTCACCCTTGGAAATAAATGGGCATCAAAATATTTTCATAAAGAAGTATCCATAAAATAAGGGATATAAATCAATATTTTGCAATCATTAATTAAAAATAAGAATTTATTTAGAATAATGATGTCCAACTAAATTAGAAACATGAAAAATATTGATTATGCAACATTTTAAAATTTTCCATGATGTGTAGGTATATGGAAATTAATAAATCATGTTTAAAGAGGATAAATTTATAATTGGTTTAACAAAAAAAATTTAAAAACATTTTTTCATGAATAATTTAGTGATTTTGGAATAAACATAGAGGATTAAATTGTTTTATTGATTGTACTTAATAATTAGAATGCAATATAGAAGTTCACTTTAATCGGGTTCTCTTACAAAGAAAAATTGAGAAGAAAGCATTTTAAAACAAGTAATTTTCCATAAAAGTAATATAAACTGAGATAAATAATTTTTTTTTGGAACATTTGAAATGAATATTAGAGAATTATATAATAATAATGAAGAGATAATTTGAGGATAATTGAGATAAAGTGCAACCTAATAGAAATATAGAGGTTCGAAGATATACCTTACCTTATGTCTGAATGTGTTATGAAATTCTTGTTGATAAACTATAAAATAATATTAGATTCAATAATTTCATAATTCATAAACTCATTCACGTATATTTTTTTTATTATAATTTTATTATGTTTTATTATGGCCATTTTATGAGATATAATGTTCAATTTCATCATTATAGGAGTGTTCAATTCATGGTTTCATGGACAATTCACTTGTGTATAATTATGGGAGTTATTTAGGACTGTGGACACTCTTCCAAAATAGAAATTATATTTTATTAATCAATATTCAGAAGATTAAATTCTCCCATATATCATTTTTTCAAACATTATTATTTTTTATTTTATAAAATGTCAATGATAACTGTTAAATTTATTTTTTTTACTTTCATTGACAATCAAAGATTATTTTTTAATTAATATTTTTTCTAAATATTTATTTTTAATGACCCGTACCCTGGGGCCCGTGCCATAGCTACCCCAGTCCAACCTTCCATATGCCTGGAGCTGGTGACTAGCACCAAAAGGCGTTATCCCTAAAACTGGGAAGGAATTTCCTTTATAACCTACAAACTCACGTAACTATGCATACAACAAGATACGAACACAGAAAAACTGTATAACCAAAAGAGTGCTGAAAGTAAAAGGGATAGAATAAAAGAACAATAGTTAAGGTACATGTATAAATGGAATATAATAAATATGAAGAAAGAGAAAAAAGGTAGCTACTGGGTCATCCTCCGAGGTTCATACCTGAAGGGTAGGTACAGATCACCTCCACAACACTCCATGTCCACGCATCTCCTCTGCGTACTGACAGGCTGTATGTTCCACCTCCGGGCACCGTTCAGTCCTGGTACTCCCAAACATAGTCAGCACTGTACATCGTCTGCATCCAACACAACAAGGTGTGAGCATATCATGTGTAGGGGTGAGTATAACGATATTCAGTAGGGACCCCGAGACCCTCAAGTTCTCCCAAATCCACTAAGGATAAATCAAATATTATGAAATCAATAGATAACCCTACATAGGTATATGCCCATACATATACCTAGGTTATCATGTAATCCATCACAAACATGAGGAAAACACAGAGATACTGACTCAGCTCACACCATGATTTATCTTAAGGGTAGTAACACGTGACATCTCCATTCACATCTTCGAACACCTTGACTGCTAGAGAACACCTCCTCTATTGAGTACATTGGGCCTACCGCGTCACACAGAGGCGCTTCCCACTAATAATGGAATGCTGAGGTGCTCATGCTATCGAGTACCACGGTTCTTCCATGTCAGACAGAGGTGCTCCCCAATGTGGGTTTTCTACGTCACATAGAGGCGCTCCCACTTGTGAAAAGCTGAGGGTCTCCTCATATCGAGTATCATGGGTCTGTCGCGTCACACCTAGGCGCTCCCCACAGTGGCCTGCTGAGGTACCCCTCCTGTCGAGTGTCATGGGACTACAACATCACACAGAGGCGCTCCCCACCATGGGTCTACCGCGTCACACAGAGGCGCTCCCCAATGGGCATGTCAAGTCACTCTGAGTCAAAAATGTCAGCAGTCGTCAAGTCTCAGCCAGCTACTGTGTTGCCGCACTATGCTGGCTGGTCTCTGGTAGGATTCTATCGATAAGCTACTGGTCGATATTCCAACTTCCACGAATTCTCATTAAGAAGAATCTAAAAGGTCCACCATGTCATAGTGGTCTTAACATTTTAGACGGCGCGTCAATCAAACCCACAGTTTGTGAGTTATTAGACTTTTAGTCCCGAGGGCCCAGTTATATTCGTGCTCGATACAACCTAACAGTCTCTCATCTTAACCCAAAACTCAAGTGGGGTATACTCAAAGGGACCATCTCACTCCATGATTTATAGCGTCGCTGACAGTTTGTCAAACATGCATCTGGTGCAAAAGTTATGGCCAAAAGAAGTAAGTGGGTCGTCGTGGGCTCGGGTCTAGTCCAACCTAGTCAGACCGACCCGGCCAGGACTGAACCAGTTCGGGTCGACCAGGACTGCAGTGTGGCCTGGACCATTGGGTTCGACCAGGCCCTCTAGCCGGTCTTGAAGGCTGTGATGGGACACGAGGGTTCAGATGTGGATGGCGCGAGGCCGCAGGGCGACTCGGCCGAGGCGGCTCAGGCAGGAGGGAGGAGGCCCTAGGGAAGCTTGGTAAGAGTGGCTCAGGGATGCGGGGCGGCATGGATAGAGTGGATCGGGGCCACGGGCGGTTTGAATAGAGAGGCATAGCTACAGGTTGATTGGTCAGAGCAGCTCGGAGGGAGGTGACTCGGCGAACGACGATGACAGCTCGGCGGACGGTGGTAGCGGTGCGGCCCGGTCGGTGGTGACTCGGAGGATAGTGGTAGAGGCTTAGCCCGGTAGGTGGAAACTTGATGGATGGTGGTGGCTCGACAGAGGGCAGCGATGCCTCGGCCCAGACGATGGTGCCGTGGGCGGCGTGGCGAGGCCGCAGGTGGGGGAGATTCGGGGTGCGCCGACCATGGGTGCCGTGAAACGGCTCGACTGCAAGGGTGGCGCTAGGCCGCGGAGGTCACCAGGTGGCGTTGGCCATGGGGCAGTATCATTGTGCTATCACCTTCATCGCGTTCAAAACCACAAATCATCACAAGATTTGTGGGGGGGGGGGTCGAGCTATGTTTGTTTGGTCTGTACTCCCCACATTAGGATGGTAGCATATGTCTCAACAAGAACATGGAGAATAACATCAAGCTTTACAACTTCCTGCAATGATTCATTCACCATCCCAAAAAGGAATTCAAGCGAACAACATGGGGACATTATTCATACACAAATAAACCCCTGCCTTGGATTGTTCGTTGAAGGAGATTGCGAGGGAGGAGACATCACCATTGTGGAGGGAAATTCGATCATCGATTGAAGATGTCCCATCCTGGAGGATGTCCCGATGAAGAAATTCAATGCTGTGCATCAGCGTTCTTCGTCGGAGATCTTTTCCCTAATTCACCAAATCTCTCCCCCTTCCATCCCTTTTCCCCAATTGCATCAAATTGAAAATATATCCAACTTCTTAATTTATGTTTTCAAATTAAATTATGTTGGAACAATTTCAAAATTGTATGATTTATTAATTTATGGGTGGCATAATAAATTATGGGGAGGGTTTGCATAATTAAGTGGGGTGCTCAAGAGGTTTCTCCCCATTTAATAGGGCGTTCATGAGGTTTAAATCCTCGGGTGGTACCTACCACAATAACCTCTCATGGGAGGTTAGAATCTGTGGTCCCCACCTCCATAACCTCTTGTGGAAGATTTTGGTTCCGGTGGTCCCCACCTGTGAAATATCCACATGGGTGGTTACAAAAAATAAAATAAAATGTATGATTATTTTATTTTATTATTTTCACGAATAACTCAAAAATTAACATTCACCCAAAAACAACTATCGTCAAGGTTAAAGTCTTATTAAGAGATTACTAGCGCTACGAGTTCAACGGTGCCCTCAGATTTAAATTTTGAGCACCATTTCAAAAAAAACCCGCTCGCACATTTACTAAAATTAATCGAATAAAAGTTCATAAATTTATTCTGGGCACTCCGGGCCTCAGAATCACATGCCGTCTATTTTCTCGAACTCGTAAAATTCACATATATTTAGAAAAATTATAGTGAAATTTATGGTCTTTACATTCTCCCCACCTCAATGATTTAGTTCCCCATAAGCCTCAACTCAAACATAGGGAATTAGTAGGGGTGCTGGGCATGAATCTGAGCGTCCCGCTCCCATGTGCTCTCCTGAAGGTTCCCATGCTAGAAGAAAATACGCACCAGAGGTATCGACCATCCATGAAAGACCCTCTCCTGTCAATCCTCAATCTCCACTATAAAATCCGTAAAATTCACTCCATCGTCGACGTCCAACTCTCCTTGGTCGATGATGTGATATGGGTCGTGCACATATCTCCTCAGCTGGGATATGTGGAAGACGTCATGCACCAGATGAAACTGAAGAGGAAGAGCTAAGAGGTGTGCCACCGAACCAACTCTACAAAGGACTTGAAAAGGTGCGATAAACCTCAAAGATAATTTTCCACCTCGAACAAATCCCCACAAACCTCATCGAGCTGATTCCCGTAGAAAGATGTGTTCACCATCCTCAAACTCAAGAGGTCTCCATCTCCTACCGGCATACGATTTCGGCCTACTATCTACATTATTCATCTGCTCCTTGATGATCTGCACCTTCTCCATGGTAGCCCATACCATCTCTGGTCCCACTAGTGCTGACTCCCCTTGGTTAGTCCAACACAAAGTTGATCTGCAAGGCCACCCGTACAATGCCTAGGAAGGTGCCATCCCATTGGTGGAGTGATAGCTATCGTTGTATGAAAACTCCATCAAAGGTAAGTGATCCTCCCAGATACGACCGAAGCCAAGGAAAGAAGCAAGAAACATGTCCCTGCGGGTCGGAATGGTCCGCTCAGTCTGACCATCTATCTGTGGATGGAAGGTGATGCTCAAACGAAGCTGCATCCCAAAATCTTCATGCAACCCCTTCCATAGTCGGGAAGTGAAACATGTATCATGATCTAAGACAATCATTGAGGGTACTCCATGTAGTCACACAATCTCTTGCACATAGAGGCGTCCCATTCTCCCAACTGAAACCTGCTCGTTGATCGGTAAGAAGGGGGCCGACTTGGTGAGTCAGTCGACGATCACCCAAATCGAGTCATGTACCTTAGATGTACGTGGAATTAATGTCACAAAGTCCATGGATATCCAATCCCACTTCCACTCTGGGACCTCTAAGGGTTGAACCAAGCCTGCTGGTACCTGATGTTCCACCTTCACTGGCTAACAAGTCAGGCACCGAGAGACAAATTCTGCTACTAATTTCTTCATACCCGGACACCAGTGTGGTTTCCAGATATCCCGGTACATATTCCCCACTCCTAGATATACCACTTGAGGGGAAGTGTGGAAAACCTTCAACACTTACTCCTAAAGTGTCATTGGTACCATGGTACATCCTCTGAAGAGGATGATGTGCTCCCCACATATAGAAAATCCATCAGGGGAATGTCCTGTTGATATCAGAGAATGTCGTGCCTTGCAGTCAGTGTCCCCACATTGTGCCTCCCTGACTCACTGAAGATGTAGGTGAGTGACTGCTAGAGATTACATAAAATATTCTCCATCGTGATACACAAAGGATATCTACAAAGTGGACAGTTGCTCCATCACCTCACCTAACAGTTGTATACTAGATCTCTTGCTAAGTGCATCTGCAACAACGTTACCATTCCTAAGAGTTTAGACTCTCTCGAAGTCATACACCAGGAGGAACTAAAGCCAATGTCGATGTCTCAGGTTCAAGTCCTGATAAGAGAAGATATACCTAAGACACTTGTGATCCGGGTAGACTATAAAGCATTCTGTCATTAGGTAGTGACACCACAACTTCATAGCGAAGACCACTGCTGCTAACTCCAGGTCAGGGGTAGCGTATTTCTTCTCATTTTGTCTCATCTGTTGACAAACATATGAAATAACTACTCACTCTTGCATCAGGGAACATCCGAGTCTAGTCCCTGATGCGTCATAGTAGACTACGTACCCTAAACCCTTCTTTGTGAGATTTAATATAGGGGCACTAGTCAGCCTCGACCTGAGCTCCTAAAAAATCTGCTGGCATTTCTCTGATGAAACGAAGGGTTGCTCTTTCTTTTTCAATGCTGATAGTGGTGATGCAACTCTGAAGAAGTATACATAAAACCTCTGGTAATATCAAGATAAACCCAGAAAACTATGTACGCCTGCCAGACTCCTTGGTGGATCCAAAGAATGTACCACCTCAATCTTCGCTGGATCCACTGAATCTCCAAGCTCCGATATCACATGCCCCATAATGTGGACATCTCAGATCCAGAACTAGAACTTTGAGAAATTGCCATAAAACTGGTTCTCTCAAAGTGTGTCCTATATTACCTGCAAATGATAAGAATGCACTTCCTCAACAGTCGAGTAGATCCGAATCTCATCGATTAAGAATACTACAAAGCGATCAAGGTATGGATGAAAGATCATGTTCATGAGTCCCATTAACACTACTGGAGCATTGGTCTTGTCAAATGTAATAACCAAGAATGTTGAATGTCTATAATGACACCTAAAGGTCATCTTCAACATGTCCTCATCTAATACTTTGAGACGGTGGTAGCCTGATCTGTTGTCTATCTTCGAGAACCACCGGTCTCCCTTCAGTTGATCAAAGAGGTTGTCAATCCTCGGGATTTGGTTCTTGTTCTTCATAGTCACCTGGTTCAGGCACCAATAGTGAAAAAAATCCTCAAGATCCTATATGTCTTCTTTGTAAACCAAAATATGGCTTCCTATGAAGAAACACTTGGCCAGATGAATCCTTTTCCCTACAAGTCCTCTAGCTGTACCCGCAACTATTGAAGATCCGCGTGAGCCATCCGATACTTTGGAGCTGATATTTGTACCATCCTGGGGTACAAGTCAATGTAAAAGTCCACCAATCTATGAGGAGGTTGACCCAGAACATCATTAGGGAAGACATTCACATACTGGTCCACCACTATAGGATAGCTCAGACTCTCCACATCAACAACTCCAAGGTTAAGGCCAGCCAACTAATGAGTGATCGACTACACTCTACTCCGGGTTAGTCCATCCTGTGCTGCAAAGGATATATTCTCATCGGTGAAAGTAAACCTAGTCAAATTTGTGCCGACAAACCACACTTTGTGGCTAATATAGTCAATCGTAGCATAGAATGTAGATAACTAGTCCATACCCAAGATGACGCCATAAGGCATCGACGTTGCTACTAGGAGATCCCAGCTGAAGCTCTCACGTCCTAGAGTAAGAAAATCCTGCTAGAACTAGTGAATTATCATCGAATAGGCTCCACTAGAAGTCTCTATCCATATGGATCAAGCCAATAGATCTGTTAGAATCTCCAATATCAGAACGAGGGTAGTGAGAATAAAAGAATGAATGGAACACGTGTCTATAAGAACTGCATCTAAGGTGTAGTAGACACAGATCGTACATCGTATCATCTCGAGTGCACCATGATAATAAGCCTCAACTTCCTGGAGCTGAGTTCTCCCCTATCCACCGGCTCCCTGTGGTTGGGGTGGACCTCTTGATGGTGGTGCTAGTAATATCTTGAATCGTCGCCCACCGCCAGCTGCACGACCAGCTCCTCTGCCACGTCCACCTGCTCCATGTGGACCACCTTGATCGAACCTATGTCTCTTCTTGGGCGGTCCCTTGACCATCTTATAATCATATGTATGATGGGTCGTATAGTCACAAGCCATGTGACCCTGTCGTCGTATGAGTAACACTGCATGACCCTTTCCTGGATAGTTCCGCCTTGGGTGCCATGCACAACCGATCCTGAGTTATGCGATCGTCCAACTATAGGTCTGGTCCACTTGGACCTCTAAGACATATGTCTGCTACCTACTACATAAGACTCCTCTACGTAAATAATGGTCGTGGGACTCACTACTGGTGACTACAAAACAATGAAAATCTCCAATAATATGGTTTTCTCTAACACCCCTACCTGCGTCGGGATGCTGAGTGAGATCATCGAAGCCCTGATCTCCCACCTGAGACCCTTCTCAAAGGTCCAGGCCCTGAAGAATGAGTCCTATACCATATAAGAGGAGTGGAATGAGAGGTCAGTGAACCTCACTGAGTACTATCCAAAAAACATGCTGCCCTGCTGCAGATGAAGAAGCTCCTGTATGCACACTGTGCGAAGAGTCGCTAGGACAAACTCTTCCCGAAACAGGCTCTCGATGTATGCCCAGAGAAGCGTCACCTCGTCGTGAACCTGAAGCATCAAGCTCCACCATCTACCCAATTCTTCTTTTAAAAGGATGGTGTCAAGGATCACCATGAGATCAAATTGTGTCCCAAAAAGTTGGAAGACTCTCACCACAACTACTAGCCAATCCTCAGCCACCTGTGGGTCCGTATCTCACCTGAACCTAGGTGGCCTGTGGCACGAAAACTCGAGCAACCCGCTCAAGTGGTGTGCACTCTTGGATGCTGGGTCTGGTGGAATCGGTGGCCCAATGGGTAATTGTAACCCTAGTTCCTCCGTTGGTGCGTCTACTATAAGAGGGCCATGCACCGAGGACTCATCGCAAGGTTAGATATTAGTGCGTACAACTCTTGAAACCCTAGATGGCTATCTGTGTGGAGGAATCCTAAAAAGTAACAGGTGTTCCATGGTCAATAAGTTATAACTAGTGATCTGACTCAAAGAGATCACAAATAAGACTCTTGAAAACACACACAGAAACCGTGTTTTTGTGCACTGAGTTGGAAATCAGAAGTCAGGGTCTTGTTGTATGGATAGGTCAGCCGCCGCACCAATAGTGGTTTCCGTAAACTGATAAAAACACTCACTAAAGTTAACATTATTTACATTAAAAAAAGATCAGTGTCATATGTTCTGCTGTAGAACCGACACTTCAGATACTAATTTGTCAGGACCCATTCCCCGGGGCTCGTGCTGTGAGTACCCCAAGCACTCCATCAATTGGACATGAGTAAGTGACGAGCACCGAAAGGAATTTTACCTAAAAATGGGAAGAAATTGGCTTTATAAACTGAAAACTCACGCAACTAAGCACACAACAATATATGAACACAAGAAAACTGTATAACAAAAGGTGTTCTGAAAGTAAAGGGGCTAGAATACAAGCCCAACAGTAAGGTACAAGTACAACTGGAATACAATACAACTGAAAAAAGAGAAAAAGGTAGCTACTGGGTTATCCTTCGAGGTTCCTACTTGAAGGGTAGGTATAGATCACCTCCAAAACACTCCACATCCACCCATCTCCTCAGCGTACCAACATGCCGCATGGTCCACCTCCGAGCAGCGTCCAGTCCTGGTATTCCCAACCTCAGTTAGTGTTGTCCATTATCTACATCAAACACAACAAGGTGCATGCATAACCCATGTAGGGTTGAGTATAACGATACTAAATAAGGACCTCGAGACCCTCAAGGTCTAACAAATCCAACAAGGATAAACCAAAATTTATGAAATAAACATAAAACCCTACTTAAGTATATGCCCATGCATATATCTAAGTAACCAAGTAATCCATAACAAACATGAGGAAAACATAGAGATACACACTCATCTGACACCAGAAATTTATTATAGGGTTAGTAACAAGTATCATCGCCAGTCACATCGCTGAAAACCTTGGCTCCTAGAGAACACCTCCTCTATCGAGTATAGTGGGCCTGCCATGTCACACAAAGGCGCTTCCCATTAATCTCGGACTACTGAGGTACTCCTCATATTGTGAACCATGGGTCTGCTGCGTCACATAGAGGTTCTCCCCACTGTGGGTCTACCGCATCACATAGAGGTGCTCCCCTTTCTGACTTGCGGTAGTACGCCTCCTGTCAAGTACCATTGGTCTGCAACGTCACACAAAGACGCTCCCCATCGTGGCCTACTGAGGTACCTCTCCTGTCAAGTACCATGGGTCTACTACATCAAAAAGAGGCGCTCCCCACAGTGGGTCTTCTGCATCACATATAGGCGCTCCCCAATGGGCCTGTCCAGTCACTCTATGTCAAAAAGCTCAGCAGTCGTCATGTCTCAGCCAGATATTGGGTTCCCGCACTATGCTCTCTTGACTCTCGGAGGATCGTCTCCATGAGCTACATGTCGATATTTAAATAGCCATTATGTCTCATGAAGAAGAATCTCAAAGGTCTTCCACGTCATATGGTTCTTAGCGTTTCAGACGGAGTGTTAATCAGATGCACGATCTGTTAGTTATTAGCATTTTATTCCTAGAGGCCCGGTTGGAATCGTGCTCGATCCAGCCTGAGCATTTCCCATCATAACCCAAAAAACCAGTGGGGTATACTCAAAGGGACCATCTCTCTCCATGATTTTCAATGTTGCTGACGGTTCATAAAACGGACGCTCGGTTCCAAAGTTACGGCCCAAAGAACTTAGTGGGTCGTAGTGGTCCCAGGTCGACCCAGACCGACCCGCCGGGTCAGCCCCAGCCCGCTGGGTCCAACCCAGCCCATTGGGCAGTTTGGCCGGTCGTGTGGGGCCACAGGGGTTCAGCTGCGAATGGAATGAGGCTACAGGGTGACTCGACCAATGCATCCTTGCTTGGAGGGTAGAGGCTGTGGGGAGGCTCAGTCGGAGCGGCTTGAGGCCACCGGACGGCTCGACCGGAGTTACTTAGGGCCAAGGGCATTTGGGCCAGAGCAGGTTGTCCACAGGTGGATCGGCTGGAGCGGATTAGCTATGGGTGGTTCGGCCAGAGTGGTATGGTGGGCCGTGGGGGGCTCAAATGGAGGACAGTGGGCGGCTCGACTAGAGCGGCTCGGATGGCGTCGAATCGGTGGATGGCGGCGATGGCATGGTAGACGGTGGCGGCGGCGACAGCTCGGCGGATGATGGCAGCAGCTCTGCCCGGACGGTGGTAGCTCGAAGGACGGCAGTGGCGGCTCTGCCCAGTCTACGGTGGCTGAAAAAACAGCGGCGGGTCGGTGGATGACGGTGGCTGTGGGCAGAACGACGGGCCCTCGGGAGGCGGAGGCACGTGGTGCGGTGGTTATGGGTGTCGCGGAGCAGCTCGACCTCGGGGGTTCCACAAGGGAGAAGAGGGTGAAAGGCAATAGTGGCTGTCGGGCAGTGTCATTGCACCATCGCCATCATCACGTTCAACACCACAAATCATCACAATATTTGCGGAGGGGTCAGGTCATGTTTGTTTGGCACATACCCTTGGTGTTAGGGAGGTAGTATATGTCTTAAAAAAACAAGAAGTAGAATTGAAAGCTTTACCACCTCCCGCAGTGATTCATTTCCCATCCTGAAAAAAAAATTAGGGAAGAACATGGGAAAAGTATTCATACATAAATAAACCCCTACCATGGATTGTTCGTTGACAGAGATTGCGAGTTAGGAGATGACATCGTTGGGGAGGAAAAGTCGATCATCGATGGAAGACATCCCATGCTGGAGGATGCCCTGAGGAATAAAGTCGTAGTCGTGTGTCAGAGTTCTTAGTTTGAGAGACTTTCCCAAATTCATTAAAGCTCTCCCCTTTCCCAACCCTTTTCCCTAATTTCACAAAAATGAAAATATAGAAAACTTCTTAATTTAAGTTTTAAAATTAAATTGTGTTGGCACAATTTCAAAATGGTATAATTAATTAATTGATGGGTGACGTAATAAATTATAGGGAGGGTTGGCATAATTAGGTGGGGAGCCCAAGAAGTTTCTCCCCATTTATTAAGGAGTTCAAGAGGATTCAATCCTCGGTTGGGCCCCACCACCATAACATCTCATGAGAGGTCAGGCTCTGGGGTCCCCACCTCCATAACCTCTCTTGGGAGGTTTTAGTTTAGGCGGTCCCCACCTGTGAAATATCCACAGGAGTGGTTACAACAAATAAAAAAAATGTGTGAATGGTATATTTTATTATTTGGACAAAAAACTCAAAAACTAACTTTCACCCTCGAACAACTACTATCGAGGTGAAAGTCTTCTTAAGTGAATACAAGCACTATGAGTTCAACGGTGCCTTCTGATTTCAATTCTGAGCATCGGTTTAAAAGTTAGAAAAACCGTCCAGCACTTATAATAAACGTAATGAAACAAATGTTTAGAAATTCATTCCGAGCACTCAGGGCATCAGAATCAGGCACCATCAATTTTCACAGACTCCTAAAATTACCATATATTTAAAAACAATTACATATAAATTATGGGTCTTTAAAATCTCCATAACATGAAATAATTTATAATAATATTATTAAAATTTTATTTAATTTTATTTATAGTTTTAACGTCATCATTGAAGGTGGTAATGGAAAATGAGAATTCATTATCCAGAGAGATGGTTGGTCGCCAAAATTTTGACAATGGTTTCCTTTCATTAAATAAGTGGAGTTGAGAAAAATGGATGGATATAAGAAATTGAATTATCAATATAACATTATAGTAAGTACATGATATTGGAGTTATTATTCATTGATGGACGAAATAGGTGAAGAGAAGGTAGAAAAATAAAAGAAGTTAAAGAGGTAGTTTTAGAACGTTACCGATATAATGTCACCTCAATGAAAGAATCCATAAAGAACATTTTTTGGCCTTTTGATGAGACTAGTAGTACATAAACAAGAGGATAGTGGGGAGGAGTGTGTTTTAATGATATTTTAAAATCATAATATCTTGGAAGGTGTGGGTAAATGAGATGTTAAGGTAGATTTTATAGTGTAATGGGAGGGGTTTTTGGTATTTCTCAAATAAATAAAAAATAATAAGACTATTCGGAAGAGAAATTCATTTAATATCCTATAAATGAATAGGGGAAAAAATTATAGACCATATATTATATAATTTTTAATTATTAAAGATTTAATTATTTTTAAATTATTTAATTAAATATTAATCCCATAAAATATTTTTATTGTCAAATTTCACACTATTAATTACAGTGATATTAAAATAATCATCCAAGATAAGTCAAATTTGAAAAAACAATTTAATTATATCATAAAATTTCTGGATCAACTTTTTAATTCTTTTATCACCTTAAATATCACAAATAATACTTATTTTAATATTTTAATACCATTTGATTGATTTTTCCAATCAATTTAATAATAACTGCAATATCATTGTGTAAGCATTTAAGATAATTATTAAATTGAAAAAATTAAAAATAAATTACCATAATGGAAAAAATGTCTTATATATCATAATACAATTTATAGTATTAAATTTATCCATTATATAACACCATATTACAAATACCATGGTTATTAAAAATAGAACTATTTCATGTTTCGCTTTTCATTAAATAAAAGACTATAATGGTCATGATCTCACCCAGGTGGCCATTAAAGGTCATATAAACAAAACATGGATGATTATAGACCAAATAAACTCATAACATAATATTTAGGCATATTTGGGGTAATTTAATAGTTCTTATCATTTTATATCTAATCTAAATTACATGATTTACCATTTACCATGGTAATAAAGAGTTATATGGGTACTATTCAATATAAACATAAATAAAAAGAGAACTAATTACTAAATTATTATCACTTGATTTAATTTATGGAATCTATTTTTAAAAATTTAAAAATCTAAACTAAATGAATTTAATTTGAAATTAAACAAAAAAATTCAATGACCAATAATTTTTATATAAAATTCCATTTTTAATTATGAATATTTTTATACTAACTTTATGAATAAAATATATTTAATAGGATAGATTTATATTATTTATAATAAAAATAAACTAATTATTATTTAAAACGAATCCAAAATAGAATTTTAGTTAATATTATTTTTATAATAATATATAGGTTCGGATATAAATTAGCAATTTTCACAATTCATTAAAATTAAAATCGTTTTAGAAAATTATAAAAAATTAATCCTAAGATATTTTTGATATTCTTAATTGAAAAATAAAATTTGATTTAGACAAATAAATTTTATATGAGTATAAATATTAATTTTATATATTTTCTAATATAAAACAATAAATATATTTTTTTAGGAAAACATATTTTTGAAAGACAAAATAACCTTACTAAAAAATTTACTATTTATTTCCAAATAATTATTAAACATTTTTCATAATATTGAAATTTATATTAATTCATGTGAATTCAATGGATATTTTATAATGTTCATGTTAAAATAGTGATATTTCAATTGTGCATTGTGGTTTGTTTACAGTCTTTCTTATATGAAAAACAATCTACCGAAGAAATCAAAATATTTCATTAAAATAACAATGTTTAACATTCAACCCCTTATGAAATTTCTCCGTAAAATTTTTCCTATGGTGGAAAATTGTGATGGTATTTCTATTTTATCACTTCCTCTAATTCCAATGTTTCCCCTTTGTATTTTTTGTTCCTCTATAGTATTTTCACTAGGTGAGTAGTCTTATTGTATTGAACATTGACTCTACGGTCAAAGATCTTCACTAGCTTCTCCTCATAAGAGAGATCATTTTCATGTAGTACCGCCTATATATTTAATGCATGTGAGGGATCTGGTATTTACTTCCTTAGGATAGATACATGGAATAAATCATTTACATGGTACATGATTGGTGGAAGTGCTTGTCGATATGCCAAAGCTTTGATGTGACCCATAATCTCAAAGGTGTGGATGTACCTAAACATATATTTCCATTCTTTCCAACTCTTAGGAATTCCTTACATGGAGTAATATGGAGGAGTAAATTATCTCTATCGTTAAATTCTATGTCTCATCGATGAATATTTGTAAGGTTCTTTGTTAACTCAACTCCCTTTGTTAAGTTGTACTAATTATTCTTAAACATCTTACTTGTATTCATGGTAACTTCCACAATAATATTTAATTTTATGGTACTTTCTATTCCAATATGGGAATAATGAATATTTAATTCAATGATTATTCATCGATGAAAAATAATGTCATTTATTATAATAGTTATCTTCTTCATTAATTATATTTTCCCCTAATCATCCATATTTTCATTCACACCAACATTCTCATTAATAATTTTAAAACTATTTATTTTTTATTTCATTGAAATTCATATTTTCTATCTATTATTTTCCAATATTCATTTTATTACTTTTTTAAATATGTGGGATTTCAATAAATATATTTCAAAATACAATAATATTAGTTCATATTTTAAAAAAAATGTTTCATAATCAAACCCACATTTATTTTTATTGAATTTATGTCGTTTCATGTATTTTGTTTGAGTTTTCTTTTAAAAAGTTAATTTTTTAATGTTTTATCTTAACTTTATTGAAATTTTTGTGTATTTTTCAAGGCACATTAATGGGAAATTATTCTATAAATCTAAAATTTTCTAGTACAATTTGACATACCCTTTTTGAATACTTTATATATTTAACAAGGTTTGATTATTTTAAATTATTTCTAAATATTGATTTGAAAAATAATTATTTTAAATATTTAAAAAGTGAACAATTATAAATTGATTTTAATAGGTGATAAGTAACTTCACCACATAATCTAATGTTAAAATAACTATCTGAAAACTATTTGATAATTTAAGTTCCATATTACTCAATAATTTTATGGTTTTAATTACTTGTGATTTATATTTAATGAATCGCCTTATAAATGTTTAAATGTAATTATTATTTGGGGTGATAGAATTTTTGGTATCAACTGTTTAAATTATTGAGATCAATTTTGGTGATACCTTATGTAATTTTTTAATAACATGTTTTACATTTCTATAATTGAATGTTATTCACATAGATTCTATATATCTATTAATTTGTGATATTATTGACTAAAAAATTTAACCTTTAACAATGTAAATTAAATATCATGTACTTTATTGAATGGTTTATACCTATAAAGTTATTTAGTATCATTGGATACCCATTTATATTATATGGGATTGTAATTTTTTTAATTGAATTATGAATTTTAATGTGTTATTTATGAAATAGTTACTAATTTATTTTTATGTTGCACATGTCTATATGGTCTATTGATGATAGTGGTCTTATATAACCCTGAAATAAATTAGTTATGGATTTATATATCATGTGATAATTATATGTGGACATGTTTGGACATTTTCACAACATAAAAAGTGTACAATCAAAGATTTTTTTCAAACATAAATGGAAGAAGTTGGTGGATATGTTAACAACATTGGATTGGATAACAATATAAATATTTAAGATAATTGGGTTTATTTCACAATGTAATGGGTGGAAATACTTTGATTGGTTTGTAACAAAATGTGTGAATGTTTTTACATTTTTTCAGAACATATGAGATGATGATTAGATTTTATTAAAAACATGTAGTCAGGAGATGCTTATATTTCATCACAACATAAAGCATGGGAATTATTAGATTTATTCCCAACATAACAAGTATAAATACAAGTATTTATTAAAAACATAAAGCATTGAAATTATTATCTTTTCACAAAATAATTGGAGGACATGATTGGATTTTTTTTCAACCTAAAGGCCATATATCCCCATATTTTTTTAACAGTATGATGATTTATCTCAATATATATGACACATAATTCGTTATTATGTTATAATTCAATAGAACATCATGTTTCAATGTTATATTACTCTTATTAAACTCTATATAACATGATTATTTTCTGACACTCTTGTAATATATTACATATAAGTTTATTTATGATTACATGTCCTTATATCATGACTTATGGACAATAATTATTGATCCATACTATTTTTGACAGGATATTTCTCTTATGCTTACGATTTATCATTTACTTATGATATAACCCTTTATTAAATCTTGATTAGTTAGTTTATTTTACTGGGAATTTTATCTCACCCCTTTCTAATGTTTCCATTCTTTATGTTATAAAGTTGAGTATAACATATGAGATTTCTTGATGTCATTCTAGTGTGGTTTTATTATAGGGAAATGTTTGCAATACTTTTAAAATATTTCATATATGTAAATAGACCTCAAATATAATAATCATTATAGTATTGGAATCTGGAGTTGAGTTTAGGGTTGTAATTTTTATATTTTTCTAAATTATGTGAAAAGTATTTTTATCACGTGGTTCTTTATTGGTTTCATCACATTCAACCCACATCACAACATCTAGGGTGGAATCACATCTACCCCACATCACAACATCTTGAGAGGCATAACATTCAACATGTTTAATAATATCTTTAGTGGAATCACATCTATAATATATCAAAAAATATTGGGATGAATAATTTCTATCCCATATCACAAAATCATAAGAGCCACCATGTGTAACCCCCATCATAACCTCTTGGGTGGAATCACATCAAAGAACGAACAAAATTCCTATGTATGTATCATGTCTAACCTATTTCCTGTGAATCTCAAGGGGAAACAAATTTATACAATATTAATCAATAATGAACCACTGATTATAATATGATGTTGTTCTGTATATTATAAAATATCACATATACAAAAAGGGTGAACAAATAATCATATTAAACTTTAACCACATAGACTATAAAAACACCAATGAATAATCATTCATTGCCCAAGATGTTCGTTCATTTTTACCCGACTGACTGAAAAGGATAACTAATACCATGGAGTTTTAAACATACCATTACCATATCAATACTAGTCTCTTTTTACATGGTTTAAAATACATACAACTACTCATCTCACATTTTTCATGGTATAATGGGTAGTCATCATATTGAGTACCATTAAAAAAGAATTTATAACCACTTATGATAACATATAAAAGAGTTCCCATCATCGCAAAACCCTCAATGGTTTCTTAAAAATCACACAAACCACATAGAGATTAACAAACAACCAATTATTCCATTATAATGTAGGTTGTCACTATCCCATCTAAACATAACCATTTGTGATCATATTTCCAACACACAAGGCTTAAAGATCATGTCAATATCTAAATAATCGATACTCATTTATCAAAGTCTAGAAAAACAATTTTTTTTTTAAAATGGGTCACCCTCATGTACCCACTATCACCCATACCTCGTTCGATCCTTACCATATTATCCCATCATCTCACCATTGGGATCCACTCTAGCTAGGTCTTACATATTCATAAATAGACACCAATAATCCAGTTAATCAATATCTCTATGGTCAAAACCCACCTAGGATACACATTTCCTTTAATTAATACTAACAAATATTCAATGTACCCATTAATGGCTATGTAAACAATACATAATACATCATAAAATTTCATAATGAAAACACAACTATCTACATTTTCCCCATAGGGGAAACCATAAAATACATAAATTTATTTAAAACCAACTTAGTAATTCTTAAATTTCATTAATTCAAATAATAAACATATTTATTTTTAATATTATACCCTGCTTACCTTAAAAATGGAGTTGACCCCTCATGAAATCTTGTTCTTATCTTAGCCCGACATGAGCAATCACATCTCGTCCATTATCCCCATCTATGAGACCCGAACTACATCAAAAATCAAGGTTAATTAGTTATAAAAAATTATTATTATTTAAAAAATTAATCAATATCATGTTGATTTTGAATGTTCATAGAATTACTCAATAAGAAATGTATCCTCTCCAAACCATCATGAAATGGGGTATGGATCACTCCCATTACAACAATGATAACACTACTAACCTATTACCTAACATCATAGAAAGAACAATTAATCAAATAAAATCCATTTTTTTTAAAACTAAAATAAATTACTGCCTCAATGTTCCAAAAGAAAAAAATCATTCAACTATGAATGTTCTTCCTCCCAGATCCTATTCTTATTATGAAATACCATAACCTTGTCAATAATGGATTCCACCACCATGCTTTGTGAAGTTCTTAGGGAGATGTTCCACCACTAATAAGTGGTTGAGTTAGAGGTTTTTTATAATATTTTTTTATTTTAATATATTTCTCATTTTACTTTTTATAATATAATCCAATTTTATGTTTGAAAAATTTTTCCACAATGTAGGAAAAGTACATAGAAAAGGAACAATATATTTTTACTAGATCTGATATCATTGTGATCCTGTTCCTTGTTCTGATTATTTAGAGGCCCCAATCAAATTTTTTTTACTATTATCAAAATTTGTTAAAAAATAAAAAATTTCAATAGTATATATATATGATATTATTTATAGAGTACCATAGGAACAATATCATCACACTGTTTAAAACAAAAATAACACCCACAACATAATATAAATTTCTTCTAAATGTTACCAACTCAAACAACATTTGATGAATACATTTCTTTTGATCCATTAGTATAATTTATAAATAAAATTACAACTACATAAATATTTTTGATAAGAACTTGATTCATTATTTTTCATTATCTAACAATCATCTAACAACTCAATTGAAATTCATTTTGGAAATGATAATTATTTTATGTGATCTTTAATAAACTATTATCTTTGCACTGTTTTTCAACACTATGTAATAATTCACTATATTATTTAAATAGAAATAACTATCTAATATTATGTGATCCCATGATCAAAAATGGGATAAGTGAAATTACAATTCCATTTTCAATATACCTAACAATACAAAATAGATACATTACTAGTACTCCATCATGTGATAATGTAGTGTTGACAAGAGTATCCTCCTACATTTTCATTATCAAATCATGCAAGATTACATTAGTCCAAAATTTCCGATTCTTAATGACTTTTTAAAATCGAGAGTGATTTTTAGTATCTGCATCACATAACTATTGTGTAGCTTTTTCAAGATTTCCATCACATGATCCTTTCCCACCGGCTCTTCACATTCACGTAATCAATGCATGAAGACTCTCTGTTTTCAAAGGATCCCATTCATCTATCACAAAACATATAATAATTGTAGGATGATTATATATATATACGTGTGTGAGAATACACCATCTCAAATCTAACAGAAGTCCCATTTCAGATAAAAATAGTGAGCCCCAAATTTTAATGTGATCCTAATGATCTCACATTCAACATACGCTGCTAGAGTGATTGTGTGATTCTTTTGATCACTTTGAATGATTACATCACTATGAATGTGACTCTCCTATAGAAAGTGAAAGAATTTAAATTAATAAACTCCCAAATGACATTAATTTTTGTTCTTTTTCATGTGATGGATTCATATGACACCACAATGATTTTTGGTAACTCTTCACGTGACTTCATTTTTTCACATGACGGCTCAATTATTATCACAGTACTATCACAATATCCATTGAAAATCATGCGATGGAAACATGTTTTCAACTCTCATGATTGTTTTATTTCATTAAATAATCATGATTCAAGAAATAAGTAGTTGAATTAACAAATATGGGATTTCAAGAATGCATTATTGTCTTTTTTAATCATCGAAGATGGTCACATGTCAATTTTTAGGATCTCACATGAGAATTACAAGACAAAAAACGACTTTAAATAATTTAGGGTTGCCCATGTTTGGAGAAAAATAGGAAGGTAACTATATTTGCAAAATAAAACATATTGTAAATCTCTAATTATATATGACCATAATTCAACATGTTAGTGTTAACGTGTGTCGACAAAAACCTCATCAAATTTTTGATCATTACTTAGATGCTTAATAATATATATCATTAAAATATATATTTGAGCTAGAATTTAGGGTTACTTACCTAAAACATAATCACTCACACCTCATAGGTTGTATCATACTTTCACAAGGCCATTGGTACCCTTGTTCCATGTTCTCACATGGGTGCACACTCCCACGAGACATTACGTGGAACACATTTTCTTCCATGAGGGTTTCCCAAGGCTACTCCTTTTCCTATGTTTGACCACTTAGTCCAATAATTCCCCAATTGAGCCTTTACAAGGATAGATTTAGTGGTTGGACCATATTTTTTTAATAATTCTACCAATTATCACGTATTTATAAATATTATAACTATGAAAAAATACCAAGGCTCCATTAAATATTTCCTCATAAAAAAATATTAATATATTCATGGTTGTACTCCTACACATCCTCATGAAATAAAATATACGCAATTTTCATCAATCCTCCTTCCATTTCTGTAAAAATGTGTTACTATTGACACATGTCTTTTAACTTAAGATCACTTTAACAATAATCTTAATACATCATTTAAATGAATATTTGTGGGGAATTATTAAATAATTCGTTACCCATATAACTACTTTTTGAAAAATTATTCACTCCTTATCACAAATATATGATAGTAAAGAATGGTTGAATCAATAATCATGCTTATCATGGATAATTAAAAAAGAATGAAATCCATTGCCATCAAGAGAATCCATAACAATTCTACAGGTATCCTAACTTCTCCAACACATATTGACTCAGTCATTGAATAAAATTTAACATTACTAATAAAAAATCCCCCTTTATATTTTCTAATAAATATATCATCCCATTGGAAAATTCAATATATGTGAACTATTTCTCACCATTAATAACAATAAAATGAAAAGTGTATGCGAAGGAATTATCATTTATTTTTCTCAAAACATGTTCTACTTTCTTATAAGATATTTTTATAAACACATGTGAGTGAGAGATGATACCATATGGTAATATTAGCAGATATACCTTAGCGTATCAAATCTATGTCTACATGGTAAAACCATAGTAGAAAACAAGAGATATATAACCAAGGATTTTATTGTTTTCCACAAACAGTCATACACATGAAATCATTCATAGAAGTTATTATATGAGGCATAAATAAGGCATGAAATTTATGATCTTGTGAATAATTTAACAATCACATCAAATAAGTATGGTTCTGAAGAACAAAAACCCATTTTCCTCATCTTCTAATCCGGAAAGCACTCCACCTTAATAAATACAATTATGAATGAGGGATGGGAGTTTGATTTTCATACATTAAACTCATTAGATACACCTCTAAAAGGATTCAGTAAACTTCATTATCATGTAATTGAATGAGATCTATGATGAAAAAATGATCCTTAAAATCTATTCTAGATAGCTCATAACCCAAAAATTAATAGGTAATAAGAAGAGATCACTTAGTAGTCTTCAAGTGAGACTAGAATTCCAAACATAAAGATTAAACCTTAGCTCAAAACCCATATCTTTTGGCATAGATTTGGTGAATATATCTATAATATGACTTTATATCAAAATGAATTCAGGATTGATATATCAATATACCACATTATCATTGATAAAATTACATCTAATAACATTATATTGGGATATTAAATATTTAACTAGGTTTTTAGATAACCCTAGAGAACATTGATTTTAACAGGATATTTTTAGTGATAATCTAGTAACAATATTAAAATATACTAAATGAAAATGAGACTAGATCATCTGTGTATAAGAATGTTTAGCTTCCATATATTCTGACTCATTCATTCTAAGAGTCAATAAATTATGATTCTTTATATACCAACTAATAGATCCCTCTCCCAAAAAGAAATTTATACATGATGATGATATTCTCTCTATATAATCACCTACCCAAAATAAAAATTAAAAACTAAATAGATTGAAATATTCATTATTTATGTGTAGAAACCCATAGTTCATAGTTCATTTCACATATCTCAATATTATCTTACCATCCAACAATATATTCTCTTTCAGATAACAGAAAAATCATCAACATAAGGCCACATCATAAGTTATCTTTGTGCTTTATATTGTTAGATAAAATAAATTTCAATGGTTCTTATGAATTATTTCTGGTTAACACTATATCTAGATTTATCATTGCATATTTTTTTTACCATTGAAATGGTAGTTGAAACATATTTTTCATTTTCAATTCCATACATTTTAATAAATTCCAATGTATAAATTTATTATCCTAAAAAAATGTTATTTTGTTTTATATCAATCTAGAATCCCTAAAGTATGTTATCTATCAGTGGATTCAATTCTCTAATTTTATTTCATCTTCTTAGAAAAATCTTCATATAGACACTCCTTGTAACTAAAAAACATGAATACATCCACATACACAATGACTATCCGAGTACCTTTGGACATATCTCCCACATAATGAATACTATAAATTTTACAATTTTCAAGCGTCATATCCATTAAAAAACCATCCAAATTACAATTACAGGCTCGATGGGCTAGTTTAATACCATAGAAACCTAACATAAATCAATATATCATATTACCATCACTATCTACGAAAACATATGAAGGATTTTCAATATTTAATTCTTCCTCAATATCACCATTTAGAAATGAACATTTAAAATCCATATGATAAACATTATAATGTTTTTGTGTTTACCCTTCCAAGAACATTCAAATAGCTTCCAGTATTCTGTATTGGGAAAAGGTTTATTCAATTTCATGTCCACTTATTTTAGAATATCATTTACAAAATAGTTTTTCATTGTTCCTTGATATCTCACGTTTCTCATTTAGTTAATTACTCTAGACCAACAGATTTCTAATTTTTTTATTTTAATATCCTAACACAAAATCTTATGTGATGTTCTTCATGATTTGACAAATGTCCTAATTCTTATCGTGTATCCATTTATCATGCTTAATTACTCATCCAACTAAATGAGGTTTATTTTGATAAATAAGTACAGTTTGACATTCAAATATAAATTTTATTATATAGTATTCAAGAGAATATTGATTTCCAATTACTTTTTTATTTGAAACATTTTTATTCAATTTTTTACAGTTTTACCTCACTTCTAATATCTTCATCTTCATCATTGTTTTATTTAGAATCAAATTTTGTACTGATTTTTTCCTTCTCAATAACTTCATTATTCTTTTACTCTAAAATTTAATTCCATTTTTATTGATCATTGTATGATTGAATAAACTATTATATCATCTTTTTTTATTGATTTCAATAATATTGAACTTAATATTATCAACTAACATGTTCATATAATTGTTCCAACATATTTATCCACTTCTATTTGAAAGGCAACACAGGATAATTTGTTAATTATTTTATTTTTAAATTTTTATATATTATTATTCTTTATTTTTATAATGAAATGAAATCCAAAAAATCTAATGTATTTAATAGTTGTAATTATATTATAAAATTTATCATATGGTGTCTTATTTGTTTCTTGTCTTATTGAGAACCAATTCTATTTGTTTATGGAAGTACATACAGCTACTCTCAAGAACTACAATTAGATTCTAGGTTCATCTAACATAGTTTACCCCATATCAACTATTCGTTTCTTATTCCATTGAAGTAAAATATTTTTTACGGAATATATGGTGTTATATACTTATTCTTGATTCCTTGTTTTGAAATATATATTTTAAAATTATCATAGGTAAACTACGTTCGGTTATTTGAACTCAATTTCTTAATATAGAGACCTAAATCCTTCTTAATCTATCTTATGAAAATATTTCTCATTTTGATTAACTTTGATTTTGTTTTGTAAACAATAAATTATTCAAATGGATGTAATCACAGATATATGTAAACAAATACATATCACCTTTGATATACTATTATCTCATTGGACCACATATGAGAATATAAATGAGCTCATGTGGTCTGGAACATATAATTTTTCTCATTTATGTGTAACTTGTTCTATTTCCCTTTCTGACGCATTTCACAATTTTTATACCTATATCTATTTAGATTGGGTTGTTGTATCACAATATTATTCTTCATAGTTTTACTCATACTTAATTTTACAATATGACCGTACCTTCTATTCCATATGTTTTTTTATATCTTAGGCACTCTAGTAAGAGGAATTGGTTAAATCAGTTACTTAATATAGATTTCCATTGTTTATTTTCCTTTTGAGTTATGACACTCCCATCCTTTGTACATTAAAAATGCATGAATCCTTTTTTAACACCACCTCATGTCCATAATAACACATTAGGATGAAATAATAAAATTGAGCTTTATCCCTTAAACAAATAATACATCTTTAGGATTCATATTTTGGGAATCAATCTCTAATAAGTTATATGATTTAATTTTTATGGAATAATCATTACTGAAAGTCATTGATACTCCTTCATGCTTCTCAATGTTTATCAAATTTTTTTTGTCACTAGTCATGTGTGAAAAAAATCCACAATTATGTATCCATGACTTGTTTTTTCTCCCACCTTCAATGAATATTTAAAAAATATGTTTTTTATTCGTTCACTATTTGAATTACCTTTCCATTATCAATGTTGGATATTTTTCTAGGAAGGATAATCATTGACACATCATAAATATGAACTTATTGATCACATTCATCATATATTTCTTCTAAATAGAAAATTTTTTTATGATTAGGAGGAAAAGCTAAATTCCTAGTAACTATATCCTTTCTCTAAAAAAATGATTTCATTTTCTCGGAATATGTTCCCATTGGTTCATGTCTCATCCCAAATAGTGAAATGTTATACCATAATGAGTTATTTGGGTTTATACCCCCCACGACATGAGTAGTATCTTATAAAAAATGATCTTACATACTTATAATGTCATTTTCATGATGATTGTTTATATTTTCTTTCTATATAATGTTATTGTCTCTACATTGGAGGAAATAATATTCTTGGATAATCTATTTCTTCTATTGAATTAGATGAGTATTTATCACTAGTTCTAACTATCCATATAAGCCCCGAATTTATTTGAAGACCTTTATTATCATAGATAATGGAATTATTTTTAAATTCATAGAGATACAAGTAATCATGCTTCTTTAAACCCATATTTCCACCATTTTGTAATTTCTTTTACTTGATATGAACTATCTTTTTGAAATATTCTCTAATAATTTTCAAGATATTTTTTACTTCAATATATATTTACTATTTCATGAAATATTATTCATTTTTTGGAAAGACTTTTCATAAAGTTATTTTACCATCCGTTCTATCTCAACCACTTGCATTTTTTACCTTTTGTTTCTTTTGTGTAAAAAAAATCATTAGTTGCTTATTATTTATTTCCATCATCTATATTTTCATTATATTTTAATAACATCCACTTTTAATTATTGTTATTTTTATTTTTTAACTTGATAATATTCTAATACATTATTCAACCTATTTTCTTCATTCACTTTCATCATCATATCTACTAGGTGAATCAAACACATTTTACACATGTTCCAGGAAATTAGTTTCAACTTTTGATTGGATGCATGAGGTAGTGCCATATTCTTTTTCCCACCTTGATTTTTGTTTCAAATTTTTAGAACATATTATGGTTTCCACAAAATGATTTTGAATATTTTAATTTTAACCCTATTATTTAATCAGATATTTATCATCTTCTGACTCAGATTCTACAGACTCCTTCTAAAGTCAATTTATTGAAAAATTTCAAATTTCATTACAATTTTATCACCTTAGTGGTAATTTATCATTAAAATTAAAATTTACCTTCTTGAATATCATTTATATAGTATAAATGATTATTTTATAAATTTTCATATATAAATTCATCATAATATTCAATAGATTTTAAAATTTTATCATCTTGGATTTTGATATTTCTTATGTTGTCAAAATCCATAGCATCAATGACTATCTTATTGAATGTTGGAATCTTTCAAATTTCATAATCAATGTGAATTTTATTTAATTTATCTATCGTAAGGTCATATATATCAAAAAAAGCTTTTACTTTATGATAAAACCTTATAGGAAAAAATTATTAATAGTTATTTTGACAATAGTTGTATCATCCATATTTTCTATAAAACTTTTAATATTACTAATATTTAATGGAATATTTTGAATTATTCATCAAAACCATCTTATACACCCATATTGACATCTTTATATCCGTTTCTCTAAATTTTAAATATGGTTCCTTAACATTCAGGTTTTCTTGAATACTATTTTCCAATATATCAAAAAAATAAATCGAATTATTGAGTCTGATAAACATTGAGTAATTTTTTTTATAAAAGAGAAATAAAAATAGAATTTGGATCTCTTCGGTAAACATAAATATTTCATTTATCCTCAAAATAAATAATATAATCTTAAAAAATATGTGGTCATCCAATAATTTCTACATCTTTAACTTCAATTCCAAGAGATAGAAGGTAGGAATACATAAAAAACATCCAACAATGATAGTTCAGTAATAATTTTTTTTAAATCCTCTATTATTGATAGAATTCAAATTGTCCATCACTATAACATAATGTCTCACGATCGTGGTAACCTACCATATAATTCTCATTGATGTTACTTGGTATATGATAAACAACTTGTAAGGGTTGGTTGAATCAATGGGGATTTGTACAATTTTTCATTTATTTGAAACTTAACCAATATTGACCTATTAGGATCTGATCCACTATTATTATTGGTTGACCCGCATAAAAATTTATTTAATGTAAATAGCATAAAAGAATGATATTTTTAAAAAGTGATATCTCAATGTGAGCTTACTTTTTATTTTTATTGGATAAATGGACCAATAAAATATTCTATACTATAAAAACATACAGTTACAGAAAACAATTATTCAATAACATAGACTCATAATATTATTTCTAAAGTCCCATTAGAACAAAAACTACACTATCTTGAAACAGAAAGAACACCGACATCACTATAAAATATCTTTTAAACGTGTCATACTCCAACAACTATTGAAGAAGATACTTTCTTTATTCCTTTAAGATAATTCATGTTAGATGTTCTTGATACCTATAGATTCCTAAAAAGAACCATATTCAATTTTATTGACTATATTTATAAATTCTCACAACTAAATTTCTCTAAATTTTTTAATTTATAATTATTTCATGTTATATTTATTAAAATGTTCTCTTTGATCCATTTTTAACTCTATTCATGAATTCATTGTATCATGTGAAGAGCATGATCGGTTTGTGATTATGTGATTTTGTGATCAATAATGGGTAAAATGAAATTGAATTTTTGTATTCACTTTCTCTCACAAATTAAAATAGATACACAATAACCCGTTGTCCTTTTCATAATCAAATAAGGTTTACATGATTCACTTCCTTCCATTACATGATTAAAGCACACAAGATTACTTGAGTTAAAATTTTTTGATCCTCAATTACTTTAAAAAATCAGTAGTGCTTTGGAGTATCACCATTTCCTAACCTCATATTAGGTTTCACAATATATCTTTAATGTGATTAGATCATGTGGGTTTTGTACTATGGGTGATCAACTAACAAAGACTTTATGTTTTCATGGGATCTCACAATATCCTCATAACTATAATAATCACTCTAATACTGGTATTTATTGATGGGAATACACCAAATCACCAATGATAAAAGTGTCATGTTTGATAAAATTGGTGAGCTAATAATTGTAATATGCACCCAATGATATTGAATTCAATATACAATGATATATTGATTACGTGACTCCTGTGATCACATCATACGGTCAATTTGTTGATTGTGGGACCCCCCTTTGGATTTTTCTTGACAATCACCATTATCGTCAATTAACGTATGAAATTAATGAATCATTAACTAGACAAAATATCAGATTCTTTTTCATGAAACAAAATCATGTTATTTCATGATTATTATTGGCAAGTCTTCATGCGGTGTTGTTTTCTCTGTCATTGCCTTGATGATTGCAAACCTATTGGAACACGATCCACTGAACATCACAAAAAATAATCATGCTAAAACATCCTTTGATCATAAAATTTCATTGAATAATCATAATGCTTGAAAGATTTAGTTACATGTATGCGTTCAGGATGTCAATCACACCTTTTTATCTTCGTTTAATTGTCAGAGATGACTAGAAATTGTATGTAGAAATCTCACATGAGAATGTTGTGAAAACAGTATTTCTTGACATAATGTACAGTTTCTTAATGTTAAATATAAACATGAAACTGATCATACAGTCTTAATAAAATAATTCAGATGAATTTAATTCTAGCAGGACTTTTTAAAATTTGTGAATAATAAAGCATGTTGTTGTATCCCACCTCAAACAATAGTAAATTCCTTGAAAACTTAATAATATATCATGTTACACTATTCATGAGTTCTTGCAGTGGGGGTTATCACCCACAACATATGTGCTTATGCCTCATGGGCTACACTGAATCTTCATTTACCCACCAACAACACAAACTAATGCACTCACATGTGCATGTTCTATGGAGGGCCTATACATGGACCACTAATATTTTCATGAGTATTGGCGAAGGATATATTCATTTTTGTTGGTTGACCTCATGGTCTCACAATTTCTTGGTTAATATTATCCTAGGATAGATTTTATTTTACACACATATTTTTAAATAAGGCAACCAATTTTCATGTACTCAAAAATATTATAAGTATGAAATAAAATACTTATCCTTCCTTAAATATTTCTTCATGAGAAAAATACTAATATAAATTTCCATGGTATTGTTAATATCTTCATTTAAAAAATGATATTTTATGTCCCTATATTATTCTTCCATTATTATAACAACATGTATATATTAACATAAGTCTTTTAACTAAAAGATACTTCCACAATTTTCACAATTCATCATAAAATGAATATTTTCATCGTTATTGTATATCCTTATTCACACAAAAAAGGGATGAGATCTTTTCTAAACATTTTTAACTCATTTCAACATGTATTTGACATTGAATAATGGTTCAATAAATCATCAAATATTTAATGGATAATTTTTCAACCATGGAATCAAATTCCCTCAAGTGAATCCATAACAATTCACCAAGAATCACCACATTACCAACACATATCTGCTATGTCATTGAAAACTAATGAGTCAATTGGTATGAAAACATTGTTGGAATCCCCATATGAATCCTAAATTTAGTCTACCATAATTATAGAACAATTAAAATAGGGATAAAATGTAAAATTTAACAGAGGAACTAAAAAAATTTGATAAAGATAACAAATCCTAGATTCCATTTATTTAAGAAAGGAATAGATAAGGAGTGGAGAATATGGATCCACCCATCCTATTTGTCTTGAATGAATCAAGTAAGGGTAACCCAATAGGGTTTTTAAAATCCAATCCAAAAATGAATAAAATTTTCACCAATTTAAAAAAGTTGGAAACATCATGAACCAGGTCAAACATCATTCACCACCTAGTTATCCAATAGGTACCATATATTAAGCTACATACACTTTAAATCCCATGCTGAGGGACTACACTATTGGAACCCTCATAGGGAACATGGTTAACCAAAACCATGTACCCAGTAGCTCTCAGTAGCTATTTCCATATACGTTCTCCAACTACTGAACCCATTAAACTCATTATCGACATCCCTCTCCAAAGATAAAAAATTAAGAATATCCAATTGGATGTTTAAAACACCTATACAAACTCCAATTAAAAATATAAATAAAAAATTCGGAATTTTCCTTTTCTTACACCACTATGAACCTGATAATTTCACAATTTCTCTGACATAAAACACTATGGATCATCATATAAGTAACAATAAAATGTTCTATGAAATTTATAAGTGTTCACTATATCTTATAAGTGGAATATATCACAATATCATTTGTATCTACATAACGTATTTGGATAAATAATATCATAATTTTTATAAGGGTTATACTAACTTTTATAAACGTAATCCTTCTCTACTATGGTAATAGTTTTTATATTGCCTAAGATATTAGACCTAGATCTCACCAAAGATCCAGACATATTATTTATTGATTTTATCTTCTTTGAGAGATTTTTAACACAGTTGATATTACATTGTTTCCAATAAATATAAATGTATTTTCTATACACTCTCTAACTGGTCCCCTTACGCACCAAATTCATGAAAAACACATTAAATCTCTTTTTATTAGATACATGGGTTAGTGGAATTTATGAATGTTGATGATTATCAAAAAAATCACAAAAAACTAATGTGATTTCATGGCTTATAAAAATTATATATAATGTGTTATATGTTATTGTACATAAATTTTCATTTATTTATGGCCTTTTTATGTAACATAGGATATTATTTGATACCAAAACCCATGAGTATATGTATTACCAGGTTAACCCTTATTGATGACAATAATATTGGGTTGTGGTGATATATTAAGATAGGTATGAGTAGTATCAACTGTATTTATATACAACAAATATCTTATGGGAGATATGTTGTTGAAATCATATTTAGATTCGACCACTTAAATTACACCACACGAGGTATCATTTAAGTGTAATTAGTGTTATTTCAATGCTCATTTCCTATGGATCCATCAACATGAGTTTCTAAAAATTGGTCTCGTCCATGTGAAGTTAAATCATTGATACATACCTAATTTTATTATATTATTTGGATTAATATAATGTATTTTTGTACGATACAAATTAATAAAATAGATTTTATTAACAAATAATGAATATATCCACCCATATGATTGGTTGTGACATCATGGACCTCAATTAAGTTCTCACTAATTAAGTGGGAATCCATTAAAATGTAATTACACATGGTGTGATTATATATGATTTATACAATAGAAGAAATGTGATTAAGTGATTACATATATGGGATTGAAATTTTCTTTGTATCAAGATTAATTTCAATTTGAGGTATAAGAAATATTCTTAATAAACATGCGATGGATTAAATAACTCCAAACCCCTATGAAATTTAGGTATTGATGAAGATTTTATTCGAACCACTATTATTTTCAGATTATTATTGAGATCTGTGATCGTTTATAAATTTAAAATGATCCTTGGGGATTCACATAAGATAATTTTAATTGATATTTTAAAATTATGGTGATCACTCCATGTATAAAAATATTTATTTTTATAATAACCAAATATAGAATTTGTTTTTACACATTAAAAATATATAACTAAATTATAGTTTTTTAATTAAATAATTAATGTGGTGTTATATCAAAAATAACAAGTTATTTATATTTTTATTACACAAACATGTTGAGATTATAATGCATAATGGGGATTTGGACTTGGGTTTGGAGTAATGGGTTTCCAATTATCATTATATAATATTATTTTACAATTGAACCTATATGTGACATATATGTGAAACATATTATATATTTAACAAATTCTATGTCATGATAACACACCTCATATGGTTTTTAGGACATAACCAAATTTAGGTGGCTATTTAGTTGTTAAAACGTCCAATATAATATATTTATTTTCCCCCTTTGGTTTACTATATATTTAGATTTAATAGAACATATAAAATTACAATTTTGTGATTAATAGAATGTATGAGGGGTTTATTTTTTATTCTATTTTGATAAAGAAATATTAGTTCATAATTTTAACTAGTTTTTCTAATTTGAGAGTGTTCTATATATATTCTTGTCAAAAATATCAGTTACTTTCATTCTCTTTCATCAATATGTAATTTACCATAGAGGTGTTCCTAACACCACTTATATTAAAATTGTATCCCTTAAAGGTATAGTTTATTAACTTTATTGATGGATAATAAATAATATTTTAATTCATAAATTCAGTATTAACTAAAATATTCTAAACCATTATAAAAAATGTATTTATTTTGTGGTTTTATTATTGTGTCGTTATTTTAATTAATATGATTTTGTATGGATTTTATTATTATTTCTATTATATCATTAGTTTTTTAATAATTACTAAAAAAATTCATTATGTATACTTATTATCCACTCAATATCTTTAAATGTGTGATTTTATTGTGGTTCTTCAGACACACCTTTATATATTTTATGTTTTCTAAGACTATTGAATCACCACCTCATAGATTAAATATTTAATTACCAATGAAAACACATAGAGGTGTGATGATTTCCACCATATTTTATATACCATATTTAATTTTTATATTTGAAGGTGCTTTCTTTAAATATATTTATAATTAATATATTATATTTTGGTGAAATATTTGGTGTCTATTGGATCTATACAAAAGGATCACATTTCAGTTATTTGGATATGGAAATGTCATTTAATTTTTTAAATCATTATATAATTATATGTCAATTTAAATATGATTATGATCATCCTGTAGATAATGGTTTCTTGATATGATTCATAATAACCAATATTTTGGAAATTTGAGTCAAATGCTTAGGGAGAAACTCAAAATTGAAGATAAAAGAATGTATGAAAAAATATGTTAACATATTTCTAAAATTGATTTTGGAAATTGCCTTTAATTATGATGTTCAATTTTCTATTAAACTCATAAATATATTAATGCCTATATAAAATATTACTTTGATAATGAACCCCATTCAATTTAAAAAATATAACAAGAAAATAAAACAAAATTCCTTAATGGTTATATACCCCCAAATGATAGACTATTGGGTTCACTAGTCCTATTGGTTATATGAAAAGAGTGATCGAGGAGTCTTTATATTCATTAATATTATATTAACAAGATCATAATCGTTAAAAAATAGCATCTACCTAATATTGATGAATTGTAAAATAAGCATATTATGGAACAATATTTATCAAAGGTGGATATTCAATAATGATATTATCTTCCAATGATGAAAATGGATTATATACCAAAGTCAATATTATGTACTAGATATAAAAACTATGAATTCATAGTTTTTAGACTTATAAATTACCTATCTATGTTCATTGATTAGATGAAATTATTAAAATATATTACCCTAATGAAATTTTTATTAGTTTGTATAGATGATATTCCCATATTTTCAAGGAGAAAGGAAGAACATGAAGAGAATTTATGGTTGGTATTTTAGACTTTATTAATGGAGAAGCTATATTATTGATGCATTAAATTTGAATATTGTTTATATAATGTGTCATTATTGGGCAATATAATCACAAGTGAGGGTATATTTACAGATCATCATAAGGTTTAATTAATTTAGTGTTGTCTAATACTAACTAATATGATAGAAACCCATATTTTTATTAGGTTATATGGATTCTATTGATGATTGAAGATAAAATTTTCATTATTGTCAAATTATATAACTAAAGAAATAAAAGATGGAGTTATGTATCTTTAGTAAAAAAATTGTGATGATAGCTTCAACAATTTAAAGAAAACATTTGTCACCTAACCTATAATCATACTACCCTATAGTGGACAAATTATTTTGATATATAGAGATTCTTTAAAAAAGTTATTGATTTATTTTATAACATAAAATGACAAGGTGAATGTTTATTCTTAATAACAATTAATGGTTCAGGATACAAATTACCTAGATCATGATTTAAATTTTAGATGGGTAATATTTTATTTAAATATTTATATGTTTAATCTCCTTTTCATTGATTTTGAAATATATATAGATCACTTTGGTTCGTGTAGGATACCAAATTGTAGGTGAATTGGGTTCCTATAATAATTTCTATTAAATATCTTACTTAATAGATTACCCTAATTAAAACTAAAACAGGTCATTTAATCCGGGTAATAACATTATAATAGCTTGAATGTTCAAATAGATTCTTAAAATATAGATTAATTTTTATAAGTATCATTAAAAGATATTGATACAATTTTTTAAACTAACATAAAATGTAATATAATTATAACTACTATCCAATAATAACTATCAATGTAAAATTTATATTTCTAAAATATTAGTTAAAATAGATAAAATCTAAATTGAAAGACATGATGGATAACACACGTTCTTCAGTCTCAATCCGAGACAAAATCCAATCCACTTTCTGATCACCTCCCATGAAGAAATACACATATATATAGATTTGATCCACACCTTAAATCAGTGTAAACCACAGTACACAAGACTATCCGGTCACAAGACCTCTTTCACTATTCTATATGGGAAAACAAATAACCAGGTCACACAAGTCCTCTTCGACAGTTATACATGGGTGAAAGAAAGTGTATAAAGATATTTGAGCAAGGATATCTTGTATCCTACAGTTTAATGCAAGTGGCAATGTGTGTTTTTAATACATATACACACACTTCTCGAAAAGTATTAAAATATTTAAAAATACAGAAAAAGGTAATGAGAAATGATTAGAAGTCCTATGACTATTGTTCTATGTAGATTTGGACTTGTATAATGTTAATGATGTGATTTTAGAGTCCTCTTATAAAAATATAGTATCGTGGTTCTCGAGTTTTGGTTTCTGGTTCGATGTGATGTGCTTTGTAGCTCCTTTTTATTATAGAGTTTCAGCTATAAGAATGTTTTAGGTTCTGATCTACAATAGTTCAGCCTTCAATAATCGAGAGTTCTTTGTGAGTTATTTAGTGTATGTGTTCTACACTCTTCACTTACATTCAACATATCATACCATTGACAATATTTTTAGATCATGAAAAACCACATATTTTTTCATCAGGATGTCAAAGTTATAGCTCATATGGAGAATGATCTCCACTCCTCGTACCTTGTACTATCAGATGACATGTCTACCAAAATCATTAATAATGTCAGTGTAATTAAATGAATCAATTATGGACATTATAAATAAATTTTAAATTAAATTGAATAATACAGAATAATGGTTATGTATGGAATTGTGTAACAGGTTTCTTGAATTTTTGTCATTGGAAATGATGTCATCTCCTTTTCCTTTGAGTGTTGAGAAAATTTCATTGAGATCTAGAACCAGTAGCATATATGAGGTTTTAGGATCACGATGTCTCTGGTAACGATGTCTAGACCTTTCTCAAAATACAAAAAAATTCCTGTAACGATGTATTTGAGATGCTTAAAAAGAACTAGTGTCATGGGATTTATGAAATATGGAAATAGTTATTATGTCTTCGTCATGGTGTATAGGTGATAGTGTCTTGATCACAGTGTCTGGGTTACGATTTCTTAGTCACAGTTTCTGGGTTATGGTGTCTGAGTCACAATGTCTTGGTTATGGTGTTAGGGATGTTTCCAAAATCAAGAACTTGTGGAAGACTTATGGATTCTTAGATATAGCCAAATATCATTAAACTCTCTTAAGAAGAAATATTCATAGAAAATATTACAATTAAGAATTATTATAATAAAATATAATAGAACAAGATTAAACATACTTTACAAGATTCAAACCTGATTAGTGATATTCTCAAATAAGATATTGTGAGAGTTTAGACCATGAGTTGTAAGCATTAAACTATAAGGAAACCAATAATCTCCAAACATGATATGTGATATGTTAAAAATGATACATGATTTGTGAGCATTAAAACATGATTAAAACATGAGGATTCCAAAAAATCTCCCCATTTTGTGGATCACAATTCATGTAATTTATTAGCCATATATTTCAATAATTCATATTCTTATTTTTCCCCCTTTTGGGATTATCAAAAAGAGACTATGAAGAATAAAATAAAGAGTGACTAAAGGTATGGATGAAAATAAACTAAAATAGTGAACATTGTATTGGATGGAACGATAATTTTCATTACAAGCACAATGTAACATACAATACATCCCAATAAAAATACATCCTTCACATCTCTTCACAGCTAGCGATTGCCTTTTTCCCATGGAAGAAACATTAAGAGGAGCCATAGGAGAAAATGTAGAAATGGAACAAGGGATAGATCCAATTTTGAGAGAAGGGAGAGGGACTACTTCAAAAACCGAAGGGGAAAGAGAGGGTTTGGTGGATAATATAGGTAAGGATTCTTCAATAATAACATGTATGTTCTATCTTAGAACCTATGATATAGACATGATAAAATGAGAAAAGGTATTATATAAGGAAGGAGTTGAACCAGGCTACAAAGGAGCATCTGCACAAGCCACTAGGAAAGTACATTGAACATGGAGATTATGCTTCATCGACATGATGAAATAATTAATGATGTCACCTCCATACTAGATATTCATTTAAAAGTCATCCTTTTTCTCCAAAAACATGCCAACAATGGAGTGAAGTATTTTATCTTCTGATTTTGAGTCTTGAAGTCTTGATTGGTGATGGGAATTTTCAAATTCTTTTTATAGTACATGAAGTTATTGGTCTAATCATGCTTAGAATAAATTCTGTTGAAGTATAATTCTACATTCGTAGAGATTTATTCTTGAGTATAATTGGAAATCATTGAATTAATCCTAAACAAAAAAATAACTTGGAAAATATTCATTATGAAATCATTGAAACCTTCCTTATTAATAACACTAAATACAAATTTATGTTATTCTTTAACAACTATTCAGATTAGTTCACTGTCCATGCGATCATGTGACTGTCCAGAGGTAGTAGATGTGGTATCATTAGAGGTGAGAAACTTAAGTTGATTTTAAACTTTTTGTAGACATCCCTTACAATCATCAGTCGTCTTGTTATGTCCCACTACTAGAAAACATATCTTAGTGACTATCTTATTGCTTCCCTTAATTAATTTTTCATATAATGTATCCAGAGATGGTTAAATCAAAGATACAACCTTATGTGGGATTTAATCATTAAATTCATTAACTGGATGAAAAACAAGAGCTTTTCTATCTCATAAAATATTCTACTTATCTCCAACAATGGATATGGAATACTTCACATTATCACTCAAATGTTTATTCTCAATCCTAATGTTTGGAATCTCATTATTCATATTCGGTGGAATCTTCCAGATGATTTTATCTAACAGTAAAGATATGTATTTTTCATTGATATTAGTCCCAGGGGCAGGATATAACTTCATGATCATTTCAAATCTAGATAATAAGGTGTTTAATAAAGCTTTTATATCATTGTGGCTCACATAATCAAAAGATTCATGAGTAGTTTTAAGAAAAGTTACTGAAACAGGTTAAGACATTTTAGCAGAGGATTATTCTGGTCCAGAAATTGTTTTCAATTGAAACATGGTGGAAATATTTATTAACTTGACAGATTCCTCTTCGTTATTATCCATATCAAAATAAATTGGAAAGCAATACCATATATCCACAAAGCATTTGTCAGCCATATTAGGAATGTGAACACTTTCAAAATTGGGTGTTTCTCCCCCTCAAATAGGTTCCTCTATTTTGGGATTTTGAGACTCAATATAATGACCCATTTCCAAATTCTTAGCTCTGTTATGCTCACAAATCTCTTTTCTAGATAGGTGAGAGGTCTGTTACATTATTTCCACAGCATATAGGATTATTTATGATTTATCTTTTTTTTCTATGACTATTCCACTAGAGCAGGTCCATCATTAACAATAATATCTTCCTCAATATCATTAACTATTGGTTCTTCTAATTTATTTTATGGTAAATGTTTTATTCAACATGAGCAGATAGTCCTTTTTCAGGAATAATATATTCAACAATTACCTTTTGTGGAACAAGTTGGCCACTGCATTCCTTCTCTATGAGAGTTGATCCTTAGGGGCAACTTCTGCATCTTCTTATGCATCACTTGAGTATTCGAAAATTTTATTTGGCTCCAAATCAGGGTAAGATTTCTTCTTAGGTCTTTAATAATTATCAACCGGATTGAACTTTTCATAGATCTATTCATTATTCAACCCCAGACATTTTCCAAGGATTCCATCAAATTTTAATCCTTAAAAAATTATCCATTGAGATACAAAACTCATACCCATCAATAACATCTTCATTCAAACCAACTACACCCTAGGAAATTGACATTATAGATATTAACCATGAATAAATAAAAGATGTTGATTTTTATGTTGTCTTGGTCATTTCACACATGTGAAGTATAAGATACTCACAATGATTGATTAGGTTCCCATTCTTCATAAGATGTATCAAGAATATATCCTGATACATAAGTGTGGTCAGGTCTCCATTATTTATACATAAAATATTTTGAATAAACATGAACAACAGTATTATCTCACCATGCATCTCAGTAGAAATTACCTTCTATTCTTCTTATTTATTGTGAATCATCCTTGGGCCTCTTCTAAGATAAACACATCACTAGGAAGAGGAATACCTCTTTGGTACTCCTAAAATAGTTTATGCATGTGGTATTCCTTGGAATGAATCCCATAGCCACAATTAAAAGGTATATCATTAAATTTTTACCTAGATTTTTATGATAATGTCATATTCAGAGATGAATTAGAACTGAACATACTGATAAAATAGAGAAAAAACATCAAAAAAATTGACCAATTATTTTTTTGTGAACCAGTCTATCCATCGATGTACCATCAGTAGTTTCAAAATAGGTTACTTATCAAAAACCCATTTGATAAGACTTATTTCTTTAGACCTACTATACTATTAGCGAGTCCTGGAATAAGCAGTCCCTCAGGCACTCTTTTTGGAGCCTTTTTCACTTTTTTCTAAGACTTATGCCTCTCAAGAGTGGATGGAGATGGATGCTTTTTTATGGGAATCCAAAGTGGATTCATGAATGATTAAGGGCGGAAAGAGGGATAACGGTTAGAGAGAGAAGAGTTTTGGTTTTAAGAGAATAATTCTAGAGTGAAGATAAGAGAAGATAATTTTAGGTTTTTATCATTTAGGTATATCCAATGTCACAAACACAAATACATTATATAAATAAAATAGAATTATTGGTAATGTGATATGGGAAATGAAAATAAAAAAATAAAAAAGTAAGTCATTACGGTGAGATTAGAATAGGTCATCACAGTGTCCTCATTAAAGAGGGACTCCGAATGACACGACCATATCACTGAGACAATAAGTTTGAGATAGTAACAAAGATAGAGTAATTGTTGACTGCAAGTGAGGGACATTAAAATCAAGATAGTAACATATGAAACCATGTATCATGAAACCATAAACTATGAAACAATAAACTTTTCACTAGAGGAATATCATTACTAACTCATGTATCATATAATTTTTTCATTCAAAATTTAATTTCTTTGTTCATATATTTGCCATATGATCTTCCTTGCTAATGAATTCCAAAGTGATATCACCTTTTTGATAATGATCTCTCAAAAATTTATGTCATACATCAATATGATTATTACTAGAATGTAAAACCAGATGTTTTAAATATTAATACCACTATTATCGTCCAAATTTATATGTACATTTTTGAATTGATATCTGTAATCTAGTAGAGTGCGTTTCATCCACAAATAATGTGAACAAAAATTACCAGCAGTTATGTATTCATCTCCGGTAGTAGATAGTGAAACAATATTTAGTTTTTTACTACACTATGAAACTAGAGACTTTCCAAAAATGAGACATGTTCCAGAGGTTCTTTTTCTATCTAACTTAGAACCACAAAAATTAGATTCTGAATTGCTATCGAAATTAAATGATTGACCTCTATGATAAAACATTACTATATTGGTTTTATGTTGGATGTATTTCAAAACCCTTTTAACATTATTTAAATGAGGCTCTTTAGGGTTTTCTTGAATGTGTGCACACATGCAAACAGAAAACATAATTTCAGGCCGACAAGTAGTTAAGAAGTGTAAACTTCCAATCGTTCA
The DNA here is from genome assembly GCA_963277665.1 of Viscum album. Taxonomy (NCBI): domain Eukaryota; kingdom Viridiplantae; phylum Streptophyta; class Magnoliopsida; order Santalales; family Viscaceae; genus Viscum; species Viscum album. The sequence continues at coordinate 1,108,318,349 of OY728126.1, forward strand.
TTTATAAGTGGTTTGATCAATAGATTTTCCATTTTAATAAAGATCCAACGTACAATTAGTTTTCATTGGAGTATAAATACTTTTAGTGATATCCAACTCAAAACGTTTTATAAGATCTTTGGTATATTTTCTTTGATTTAATACAATAAATTATTTATTTTGAAGGATTTAAAATCCAAGAAAAAATTTTATTTCGCCCATTAAACTCATTTAAAATTCATTTTTCATCATCTTTGAAAAATTTGTACAAGAAGAATTTTTGAATATCCAAAAATAATATCATCAACATATATTTGAACAACTAAAAAATGCTTTGAAATTAATTTTATAAAAAGAGTTGGATCATCTATACCTTTTGTAAAACATTTTCAAATAATAAAACTACTTAATCTATCATACCAAGAACTTCGATCTTAATTTAAAGCATATAAATATTTTGTTAAATATAAAACATGTATTGAAAGTGAGATTTTGTATAACCAAGTGGTTATTCAACAAAAACATCCACAACTATATAACCATTTAGTAATGCACTCTTGATATTCATTTGATAAAGTTTAAAATTTTTATGTGCTGAATATGCAAGCAATATTCAAATTTCTTCATGTCTAGATACTGGTGAGAGGGTTTCATCATAGTAAATTTTAACATCTAAAATATAACCTTGTGCAACCTATAAATATTTGTTTCTTACTATGTTAGCAGCTTCATCTGCTTTGTTCCTGAACATCCATTTAGTTTCTATGGTCATGTAAAATTTAGGTATATCCAAAAATTTCCAAACATTATTCCATTAAACTAATTTAGATCCTATTTTATATTCTTCATCCAATATTCATCATTAATAGCACCATTGATTTTTTTAGGTTCATACTGGGATAAAAATGCTTGATGTTCAACCTGATTTATAAGAAAATCTCTAGTTTGTGTTCTTTTATCCAAATCTAAAACAACATAATATAAAGGATTTTAATTAAAAGTTATAAAATCTCATGAATCAATAAGGACTAGAAAAATCATGTTCTTCAACAATTTTTTGGTCATTATGTCTTGAATCTAATGAATTTGTAGAAATTGATGTTTTAAAGGATTCTACTACAAGATGATTATATGAATTATCATTAATTTCTAGATATTTTATATCATCCTCAAGATTATCTAGGGAGGTATTAGATTTATATGGATATTTTTTTCTCAAAATTGAAATATATAGATTCTCATACACGTTTGGTTATTTTATTTATTACTCTATAAACATTACTAGAAATTGAATATCCTAAAAAAATTCTTTCATCATTCTTGGATGAAAACATTTCAGGATTATCCATAGTATTAAGAATATTGTTTTCAAATCCACAAACATTGAAGTAATTAAGCCTGGGATTTATATTATTCAACAACCAATAGGGATTTATTTTAAGAACTGTTCTAATTAGGGCTCTATTGTCAATATACCGGGTTGTATTGATAGCTTCTTCCCAAAATTAAATTGGTATGTCATACTCACTAAGGATTGTTCTAGAAATTTCTTGTAATAATTTTTTCCACAAATCCATTTTTTGAGGTGTTCTAGGGGATGAGATGTTATTAATATAGCCATTTTGTGAGCCAATATAATCAAAATCTTAGTTTTCAAAATAATGGCCATTCTCACTTCTTAGAAATTTTATCCTAGGTCTGCTAAGATTTTTCACAGTATAGAGTATTTTGTAAAATTTTTGAATGATTCGATTTTGTGAGCCAAGAAAAAGATCCATTAATACCTAGAATAGTCATCTAAAAGGGAATAACCATTTTTCTTCCCAACTAAACTAAAAACTCTAGATTTTCCAAACAAATCCATGTTACCCAACTCGATAGGTTAAAAAGATGAAACTTCTTTCTTTGGTTTGAAATATATTTTTTGTTGTTTACCTTTTGAACACGTATTATAGAATTTATCATTTAGAAACTAATTTTTGGGTAGATCCTTGATTAAACTATTATAGAAATATTTTTGAGGGAGTTTATATTTTATTTTACAAATATTCTATGATAAATCCAAGAAACATTGTGAAATACACTTAAGCATGAAATATTGGGAGAAATTAAATAATCTATGTTAATAGTATAATTAGTTTCTTCCTAAAAACAGAAAATATTAGATCATTATTATAGTAAAAAAATTACACAAAAACATTTTCAAAATTTAACATGAACACCATCATCAAAAAGTTGTCAAATACTGAGAATATTATATTTTAATCCATAAAAAAGTACATTAGAAATTAAAATAGAGTTAGAGTTACCAATCTAGAAGAGGTCAATTATTTTTCATTTAGCATTGTCACCAAAAGTGACACGCCAACCCTCAAACATTATAATGTTCTGGAAGAATGAGAATTATCCTTTCATGTTTCTCAAACATATACTTTCAAGTACCATAGGCTTTTATAGGATCTCTTCAAACCACTTTCTTAAATAATAATAAAAAAATATTTTTTGTTACCCTAATTTGTTTGGGTTCAGTAACATTATTAATCAGTACTTTAGAAATGCACAACTGTTTCATGGGTTTCTTATAAGAATTAGGAAACATATTTAAAAAAATAAACTCTATTTGGTTCATAAAATCTAGAGGTAGTAAAAAATTCTCCAAAACTAGAACATGTAGCCAAATTTTAACTTTTAGGTAGAAAAATAGATTTCTAGAGTTAGTTACAAACTTGTTTTGGTATGATTTGTTTTCCAATCTTGGTATCCTATATATGTAGTGTATGTAGGGGAAATTATTTTATGAAGAATCAATGTAAGATTATTTTTCCATTGGTATATTTCTCTAGGTCCTTTCTCAATTGCTTACTAGATAACATAAGTTCATTGTTCTCTATGTGTAATTTATAATTTTCTCTTTCTCTATAGTAAGATCATTTTTAACCGTAGTGGTTATGGAATGAGGTTTCATCAATTATTTTTACTTTTTTTAATTCATTAAATGTGTCTTCACTAATATTATAATATTAAAATAATTCTTCAGTAGTTTTAGTTTTAGAATCACTTTCATCTCCATAATAATATGTATTTTCTACAGGATATTCTTGGGTTACCTTAGATGTTTTTTTTCATAAAACACATATTTGATTTGTCATTATTTTAATTGTTTGAAGACTCTATGTGACTTGATCTGTCCTTAGAGGCACTTCATGTTTTCTTCCTGGCCTTTTAATACTTTATATCTTTGTCCTCATACCTCTTCATAAATTTTAGCTTCATACAATCAGACATTACATGTTATTTTATTTTTTATTCATAAAATACTATTTCATCTAGTTTGTAAATTTTTTCCAATCCTTCTTCCATGTTCCTTCATGATCATATCTTCCTTAAAAATTCAGATTTCTAAAAAAATTATTTCTTCTATAAATCTTCTCAAATCATCAAGCTGATTATTCCATTTCTTCATCACTATAAATGATGATTTTACACTGATAAATATTTCTACAGGGGATTGTGATTTCTCATTTTTTTTAGAGGTAGTAGTCTTGAATAAAACACATTTATTTTTGGTTTCATCATCCTCTTCATTGTTTTATTTTAATTTTTCCTCACACATCATCAACTTACCTATCAGATCCTTGTTTGGAAGATTACTAATATAAAAAGATTCTCTAAATAAAATAGATGTCCCTCTCCATATATTAGGTATGAATATGAGTATTCTGATTATTTTTTCAGTTTTTGTAACACCACATAGTAGAGATATCATTGTAATTACAATTTCATAGAACCAAAGATACATATCTGAAATAGTCTCATCATTCTTCATTTTGAAGTTATCATATTTAATAGTATTTGTGTGAAGTATAATTTCGTTAACACTAGAGGTTCCTTCATGTCAAACAGATAGTTTATCCCAAATTTAATGGGATTTTTTACATATAGAAATTCTATAAAACTATTCATCTCATAATGAAAAGTATTATGAATTCATGTATTTGAAATTATTATTTTAAGAAGCCTATATTGTGTCATCCCATGTGTGCCTATTAGTAGCATGAATCTTTTATTCATCTATATTGGAAGACTAAATATAAAAACCCATACTTTTTAAGTTCATTTTCATTTTAATTTTCTAATGTGCATAATTTTTTCCATTATACAATGGAGGTCTATTAGTAGAAACACCATATAAATTATTATCCGTGATAAATAACTAAAATTTTAAAGAAAATTAAATTTATAACTAACATAAATTTAATGATATTAAAAATACACAAATAAAATCACAGTTGAAAAACATTTTAAACATCTTGATAATTTAAAATGTTGAAAACATGGATTTTAAAAACTCCACTAATACAAAATTTTGGTCTCAGTAGGACACTCAAGATGGGGGTGGGTTAATTTAGTTCCAATAAAAGTTTCGGTTAAAATCTTACTTAAAATATTCCCCCAATTAGAAATAAAATAGTACAGTTAAAGAAAAATAGTTATAATTACTATAAAAGACTAACTAACAAAGTAAAATTCACTTTTCTAAAATATTAGTTAAAATAGAAATAACTAAATTGAATGACACAATGGATAAAACGAATGGATCAATATCAATTCAAGACCAAATACACTCCACCTGGTGATCACCTTCAACCATGAAATTTATATATAGCTTCGATCCACAACCTCGATCGGGTTAACAATAGTATATAGAAATGTATAGATTGTAAGGAGACTTCTCCTATTATACATGGGAAAAAAACAACAAGGTCACACAAGACCTATTCCATAATTAAATATTGGTGAAACAGAGTGTAATATGATATTTGAGTGAGGATTTCATGTATCCTTCAGTTTAATGTAGGATACATTGTTTGTTTTTAATATAAATACACACAATGCTTGAAATTATTAAAACTATTCACAACAGATAAAAGATAATGAGTACGGATTAAAAATGCTCGGAGTGCTTTTCTATAAAGCTTTGGACATATAGGATGTAGAAGATGTGATATTTGAGTCCACATATGAAATCAATATATTATGGGTCACATGTTTTTGTTTCTATTTCGATGAGTTGTTCTTTGTAGCTCTTGTTCTTCTTAGAGTAGGTGCTGTAAAGATTTTGAGGTTCTGATCTACAATATTCTATACTTAATGAATCGAGTGTCCTTCATGCATTCTTCATGAATATGTTCTACATTCTTCTCTTGCATTCAAATTATCGTACTAACTTCTATCTTTTTAGGTCGTTCACCACCACATATTTTATCTTCAGGATGTCATAGTTATAGACGGGAATGGGGCATGATCTCCACTCCGCATACCTCGTTCTGTCAGATGACATGTCAACAAAAATCATTAATTATTTTAGTGTCCTTAAATGACTCAAATATGACTATTAGAAATAATTTTTAAATAAAATTTAACAAGACTAAAAAATGGTTATGTATGGAATGATGTTATAGTTTGTCTTGAAACGGTGTGTCTCAAAATAGTTTCTTCCCTTTTTACATTGATAAGTGATAGAGTTTCATTTATATTTGGAACAGATAGAATATATACCGTGTTAGGTTCACGATGACTAAGGTAACAGTGTCTCTTCCTCTGTCAAAATTTGGAACGGTGTCCTGTTACGATGTCTGGGAGATGCTAGCAAGGAATCAGTGTAACAATCATTATGAAATCTTGTACTAGTTATGGTTACTTATTCATAGTGTCTTGGTTACGGAGTCTTAGTCTTGATGTCTGGGTTATGGTTTCTTAGTCATGGTGTCTTGGTTACAGTGTGTGAGTCATGGTGTCTTGGTTACAGTGTCATGGACTTTTCCAAAATCCCGAAGAAGTGGTCGACCTATGGTTTCCCATAATTTTCCAAATATTTATAAACTATCTTAAGAAGTAATAATAAAATAATGGATTAGAATTAATCATTATTATATTAAAATATAATTGAACAATAATAAACCAAGTTTATAACATTCAAACCTGATTTATGAGATTCTGAATTAGGATTTTGTTAGTGTTTAGACAATGAGTTGTAAATAATAAACCATAACGAAACCAACAGTCATCGAACATGATTTGGGATATGTTAAACATGATATAGGATTTTTCGGAATTAAAACATTATTGAAACATGATATGTACAATAGATCATGGAATTCTAATTTAGGTATTTTTTATAATGGAGTTGAACATTCCTTAAATGAGATGGTTAGAATTTCTCAAATGTTTTTATTTTTTAGTAAAATACAAACTTATAAAGGTAAATAAGGTTCTTGATTATATTTTTTGAAATTGAACATGTTATATTTTACCTGATGATGATTAAGAATGACATATTATTCATGAATATGAAAAGTATGGAAATTGAAATCATAAGGGAAGGAATTAAATGAATCATTTCAAACACAATAACATTACTATCTATCTAAATATTAGGGAAATATAATGGATTTTAATCTTTAAAAATATAGAGTTATAAGATTTTGTACAAAAATATGTGTCCCTTCAATTCCAATGTCATTTTAATTGTTGGATGATTTACATAGTTCATTAGTATATGTTATTTTAGAAAGATTAATTATGTGTATAGATAATAGAGAGAAATTTGGGTGGGATAAAATAAAAATGGATATTGTAATGTATACATCACCATGCATGGTCCTTCAGAACATTTCTATTGAAAATCACGTGTTTGAGGAAATTTTACCACCATTACACAAACCCATATAGAAATCCGTGAACATAAGAATGGATTTTATTATTGGTTTTCCCATGATCTACAATGGTGTCAATTATATTGGTGTTATGGTTGATTGTCTTTAAAATTTGTATCAATTTATTAATATTCTAGATAATTTATATCTCAATAAACATTCCATGATATACAAAGTTGAAGTCATAAGTCAAAATAGAGTACATCATTAAATAATATCCTATTAAAATCAATGATTCAACTCAATGTCCTGGAACAATATTCTCTAACATTGGATATAAAAATGAAAGTAGACACTATTATCATCATAAAACTAATTGATAATCTAAAAGGACTATAAGACACTTGAAGATATATTATCACCATAATGATTTATCATAATGGATCTTAGGATCAACATCTTCTACTGTTTGAGTTCTCACATATCAAAAGTTCCCTCTAAATCATTCCGATTACACCATATAAAGATCAGTACGGGAAAGGAATGTAACATTAATATTCTTGGAAGATGTTGGATAATTAACTCTATAATGATCAAATCTAGATCCATAAATTACATAGAAGATTAAAACATACATTCATTATATTAATAAAGAATTATTTTATAATTTATATATAATAATAATAATCAATGTGATTTGGAGATTAGTATTAAATTAATACTATTCCTCTATAAATTATGACTGAAGAGGGACATAATATTTTTATAGAAGGGAACTTTGATCCTCATATACATTAACTCATTTTATATTCATCATATTGTAGGTACTCCATCTTACTTACTAGAAATCCATTAAACCACTCACAAGAACAAAATTTTATTCTTGTATCACTTTTAAAGAAGTGCATACCAAATCCATAATATATAAAGAACTCAAAGGTAGTATAACATGAGAATGTTCTCTCATGCAGGTCACAAAAAATGGAGGTATTATATTTTACCAATATATAACTATATAATAATACCATTCTACTAGTTAACGATCTATGTAAAACTAACTATATTGAGGAAGTTAAATTGTAACATAGAGATATAATTTGATAAAATAACCCATATATATTCTTATATAATAAACTTAATTTCAAGGGAAAATGTTTTTATATGGGAAGAATCTAACCCCAAATATTTTAGTATAATATCAGTATATTAATTTCAATGTATTGAATAAATTTTTTTATATGAAATAATGAAAAAAATGAAATAAGATATATGATATTATATTTCATAGAGGTAGACTATTATAATAAAAAAATTGAAAGTAACATTAATATTATATTAAATTTATATGAAAAATTATTATTAAAATTAAAATTGTAATATAATAATTAGTTAATAAAAATATTTCATTCATAAAGATTTATTATTTTTGGTCTCCAATAAAAATATTTTCACTAGATATAAATTAATTAAAAACGAAAAACATTAGAACTATGAATGAAATTTTTTGAAGGATATAAAATAATTGGAAGAATGATTTTTAGATAAGTATTTATAGTGATATATAAGAATTTAATTGGGTAATATGATCTTTATAATGTAATTTTCATCATATATAATTAGTGGGTATTTATATTGTAAATGGGATATTAAATTTTATATAATTTTATATAATTACTTTATAGAGGTGATTAGTCTGGTAAAATAACACACATACATGAAAAAGTTTGTAAACAATTTTAAAAAAATATAACTCTTTAAAATTGATGTAATGATGATCATTTTTTACTGATATCCCATATTCTGACTGAAAATTAATTTCTTAAACATTAAAGGAGGAGTATTAAAAAAACTGTCACTCAAAATCATATATAAAATAAAAAATTCTAAAACTATTACAATACAAAAAAATTGTAAGGATTTCTCATAAATATATACCAATATGTAATACTATAAATTTTTCTATCATGTTTTGGATATTTTGGATACAAATAAATTTGTAAATATTTTTTATGAAATAATTCGTTTTGAGGAAAAGGTATTTCATCCGAGTTAGTAATTAGTTTTACCCAATCATTTTCATTTATCTTCCCATAATAAATCTTTTCAAATATTATTTAAAAATAAATTATTATAAAATTTATATCATTATTATTTTTTAAAAATGTTATTAATATAATATAACTACATATCCTTACCCAATATTTATTATTGTGAGTTCTGGATTGGGTCAGTTTAACCAACCACATAAACAATGCTACAAAAATTTCTTCATCATTAGTATGGATGATTATAAAGACATAAATATGGGTAATATATATTATTAATGAGGAAATAATTTCATTTTGATTATTATTTAATGGTAATATTTTGATGAAATCCATTAATGAAATAATAATTTATGGTTTTATATGAAATTAGAAAACTCATTGAATCATTTACTATCTAATTATGTACCACACCCATACCATCCATAGTTAAAAAATGGGTTTTCAAAATCATTCACATCATATTATTATAGTACCTTTAAAACTCTCTATATAATGGGCTTACTATCAAGGAATTATAATAGATATTTTTTTCAAAATCAATCATGAAACAATCAAAACTACTATAATATGATAATCATAAAAAAATTTAACTAATATAAATATAATAAATGAACATAATTAATTAATAAAAATGATAATAAATAAAACAAATTTTAATAAATATATTTATAATTTCTATAATTTTATTAAATAAGGAGTTTGAACATGTATTTGAAACATTAGAGAAATGTAATAATAATATTATTTATCTACATTTTCAGTTGAAATCATTATCATCCATATGAATATTCATTACATGATTTCTTGAATTTATCAAATCATACATTTTTAAAGTGGTATAATGTATCATTATCATATTTTAGACTAACTTATTATGGTGGGAAGGGAATCATTTTCTCTCTCTTCCAACATATTTCTCACATGGACTTTTTCAACCACTAATTTATTTTATATTCTTTATGAATATACATTTTGATGTTTTCTTAGTAACATTTCTTAAAAACACTTTTTTCCATTATATTTAATTTTAAAATCATTCAATCATATTTTTTTATTAAAAATAATATCAAAATGTAATTGTTATTTCTAATTCATTTTTATATAATTATTTTTCATGCATGAATTGTTTTTAATAATTTTCAAAAACATTATTTAATATACTCTAGTAATTATTCATATGTTTTACTTTTAATATTATTTTATAATATCATCGAGTTTATTTATATGAATGGTTTATTTTTACACATTGTTAAAAAATTTATTTCACCCATTATATTTTCAAATGTTCAATATATTATCACTTTTACCGCATTTATGATTATGTTTATATTCATTTAGCACACATGTATAAGAATATATTTATGTGATGGGTTAGACTATAATTATATATTCATCTAAAAAATTGGGTAATGGTTTATATGTTATGATATAATTATGTTATGTGACATGGGGAGTGAATAGAATCCACTATATTATGGGGCATGTGTGGTTATCATTGGTAAATATGTTTTTCTTGTTATGGTGGTTAACCGTGATATATATTTTTGATGTATTATAATTTTTGTATTCAGTATTATTATGTAATTACATATCATTATTTTATGACTCATGTTTTTGTTTCTATGGTTGACACTGGATTAGGTTCCTTATATAATTTTTTGATTCCATTATTATGTTATCTTACCAAACTTTTCACTTTATGTTCCCTCTATTATGATCCTATTTGTGATCACTTGTATTTATATGATTAATATCTCATCGGTTTTACCCCTTAATAAGAATACAATATCATAATTTATTTTGGGTTCTCATTTCCCCATTTGATTAATGGGAATGTTATATATGATATTTCTATAATTTAATCATGTGTATATATTTTTATGGAAGAAATATCTATGGTATAATGTAATAAGTGGGGTATTGGGATAATCTCCAAAGAGAATATGCATTTATGTTTTGTGAGTGTGTATTAATTGTGTGAGATGATTTATAATTATGAAACATTGATGTAAAATATATGAATATCTCATATGGGTCCACTAAAAAGAGACAAAATATAATGTTTATTACCTATTTCTATTAATCACCAGTCATTTGACAAATATATGTTGATTTAGTGTCACAATATCGATATCGTCATCAACCTATGTGGGGTCCAACTAGTTTTATATCATTTAAAATTGTCATGAAATTATTTTCATATTTTTAATATTTTCATGATATTTGGTAACTATACTATAACAACCCAAGTTGTTATAGGTTAGCGGAAATCCCAGTGAATTTCAATTTTCATATTCAAATTGGGGATACATAGTTTGTATTTTGATTTAAATGATTTAGGATATGGATTGGAAGAGTTAGTTTTATGGTAGAATTTATAGATCTTGTTCTCATTTGATATAGAATAAAACTCTTCAACATAGTAGAATATCATGCCATAATTTGGATTGTTGAAAATTAGTGTTGGGAGAAGGAAGGATGCAATGGCACTATAGATGGTACTATAGTCTAGAGTTCCATACCTATAATGGGTGTTTTGGGGTTGGTCCCATTTGCATTCTATAGGTGGTTATACCAAAACAAATGGGTCCCACCAAAACATTTCCTTGGAAGGAGATACTCACTGAATATCCTAGAGGGGCCATTTTTATGAGGGTGTTCAAAAAGGATCAGCCACTATGGATTTTTGTTGTTGGTTGTGTCGTATCTATGAGGTCCATAATGTATCATGTCCAAGAGCGGTGGAATTGGGGCCTGATACTCATGCTTAAACCATGAAAACGTGTCTCGGTTGTTTATAGGGTCTATATAGTAATTTTATAGGGATTATGATGTGAGACCCCTTTGATCTACCAACATTCCATTTAAAGGAATAAAGATGGATATTCCCCTTTTGACAATCCCATTCTCACAATTTTCCATCCATTAATCTAGTTCATTTCAAGGGATTTTATTTTTTCGGTTCTTGGTATGATATCACCCATTAGCATTATTTTATCCTCTCATTACTATTTTAATTTTATTTTTCTCATTTATTGACTGAGAGAATGATTGCACCAGATTTTGATGGAATCATATCAATTCAAGGGGTTTTGTTGTGTGTCCTATAGAGAAGTTACAATTTGAATATTTTTAAGTTATTTTTTAAATTTTTATTTATGGTAGGTTTCCTTGTAATTTTATTTGGTTCCTAAATGAGTTTTAGTTAAATTGGATATATATTCAATTGTTTAAATCAATGGTTAGGTTGTGTCTTAGGTATATATGTCTATCATGATCATTATGAACATATCATATATAAATGATTCAAGTTATATCATCGATAACATGGTTATATTTATTTGAATATCATCGAACATGTATCATATTACATGATGATTAATTCTGTTTAGTTTATGATACTGCATAATAAGAGCATTTTGGGTGTATGATGATGGGGACCATCTTAATTGTAATGAATTTTTGATTGATGTGGTGTATGATTTATGATTGGAGGATATTCACATCTAATTAAGGATTTAGAGCATTGTGGTGGTGAGTTTATAATGTACTAAATTGTCACTTGTAGTGGAAATCATTTTAATTTTTATGTTAAGAAATTTTGAAAATGCAGTGGTATTTTTATGGTATTTTAAATGATATATGATTTTTTATATGAGTGATAGTTTTTTGGAATAATGCATATTAGTAGTCATCAACATCTAGGTAATGAAATTCTATAACCTAGTAGAATATAATGCGTATATGGGTGGTCGTTGTGGCAGTATGCTGTTTATAGAAGTAAAAAAGTCCATGATGGTGTTGATGGTGTCTGAAATTATTGTATTGATCAATAAAGGGTCTTTTTGGGGTTCATTCCACTACCCATCAATGGATTTTTGGTCCACAACTGAGGGGTTACGTCACAATGTGGTCCTTTAGGGAAATTCCTTAGTATATCCTAGAAGGGACACAACATATAGGTATCCTATAGTAATTTTATCCCCTTCATTTTTGTGTTTTGTTATGCCAGAACCTAAATGGCCACATCGTATTATTTCTTATATATTAGGTGTCATGGTATAGCCCTCATGGTCATGCCACAAACATATTCTTTTTTTAATGTTATATTGGGATTATATAATTCTTATATTATATTTTTTTAATTATCAATGTATATATTTAAAGGTAATATATTCTTTAGAATAATATTAATGGACCAAGTATCTACCTATTACATAGTTATTGAGGTGATTCCCATATGGTTTTGAAATAGAATAATTTTTTTGACTACCATTGGGGTTGAAAATGACCAATTCATATATTATAAAAGTATAACAAGAAATATTCACTACATTGAAATATCTTCTCATATATGTTATAAGGGTATCCTCATTAAAATTAAATTATTGTATCTGTTTTACATTATGGAAGAACATGACATGGGTTGAATGATGAATTATACAACTATTTTAAATATATTAGAATAGAGGAAGTGGTAGTACAAGATCCCAATTTATTTATGAGTTGTATTTGTTTTCAATGAATGTACTTTGTTCTCAATTTTAGTTAATGAAATAGAATTAATTCATTTATTTCAGTATGTAAAATAAGTTATAAAGAATGAATTTTCTGGAAGTGAGTTATCCAAAATATCAAATCATGATATCAATTTGAATATATACTGAGTGGCCTGATAATGAAAAAGTAACCATGTTTTATTTTCTAAAAAAAATTATTTTATATAATCTATGTTTATTAGTTTGATGATTGTTGAAACGGTCTTATATTAAGAATACATGCGTCACTATATGATTTTAAATGACACATTCTTTACCAAACTGAAGAAGATGTGATGAAATATGATTGGATTAGTAAGAGATCTTTGGAATTGATATTATAAAAGGAAAAGAGGAAGAATATGAATACCATGAGAAATGTAATTTTATCACTCTGAAAAAGGGGAAATAATTGGTAAGTCCATGAAATAACATATTATTTAATGTATTTTATTTTTATGTATTGGAATTGTGTAAATGGGTTTTAATTAATTTTAATACTTATAGATATTCTAAGTAATAATTTTGGTGGGCCTTTAATTAAAAAATAGGCCAACCATAGCCAACCATAAAGGTTCATCTCAGACAACATATGAGTGCTCAAATGAACAACATAGAATCCAACCCATGCAAGGGAATCCATTGTGGAAGAGGAGAGTGGGCTTGTTATGTTACAATAGGGAGTTCACATCGTGTATTAGTAGTGCACATAAGGGTGATCAGCGACCGTCTAATGATTTCAAATGTTGAATGTGTGAATGTGTGCATTGGTGTATCCAAATGATGATCCTAATGGTGGCGCAAGCAAGTAGAAGACATGGAAACTATAATTATGCAGTTACCAACTTGGTAGAAGATAAAATATAGATGGGTAAAAGCATTTGGGTATTGTTCCATTATTAAAAAAATATTATTATATGCATAACCATATTATTAGATAGTTTATATTCATCTGATTTACAAGTGTGATCTTTTTTAACCTCTAGATATCTGAGGGTTACAACATTCTAGATCTTTTTTTTCATTCCATGAATTATGAGGATTGAAACCATCTCGACCTCATGAAAATTCAAGAGAGGAATGATCTGGATCAACTAGAAAGATTTTATAGATGGGTTTAAAATTTTGTGTTCAAATAACCTTATAACTATTGAATACAAAATCACATTCATGAGAATATTCATACATACGTACTATTCAGATGATTTTCTGATTATAATAAGATAATGATAATGTGAGTATTTTTAATATCATGTGAGGTCTCTCCACATAAGAAAAAATAGAATTATTTTTAAATTCAAGTGAAAATATAAAATAATGAAACAAATCTATGATAGATTCAAATGTTGCGATCTTTGGTAATTATAATTTTTAATTTGTACAAACATAAAATTTGGGATTTGAGGTGGCGCAAAGGTAGGGTGTACTCACATATAAATATCCACGTGCCATGTTAAGAATGTCTTTTCCATTTTCATTATTTATTTGAGATCTACTATTTTTATATATCTTTGTATATATGATGATTTATTTTACATAAAGAAGAAAAGTGTTATGTGATCCAATAAGATATGCCAATATGGAGAATTACACGCTCATCCATAGCATGAAGAAGTATCATGTAGTGTTCGTCAATCATAAATTATTGGGAATCAAATAATTCTCTTATAAAAAGGGGAAGAGGAAACCATGGGACATCAACTTTTGTTTCACAATAGAAGTTATTTATGAAGATGTAGCTCTATGCATACATTTTGGTTTGCAAGAATCTATTATGAAATGATACTTTAGAATTCACAAATACTTCTTATGTAATGTGTGATGGGATATAAAAATTATTTTCTATTCACTTTTCAAGAAGAATACAATGGATATCATGTTTTTATTTTCTTGATCAAGAACCAAATCATGTCTTTCTAGAGAAGATAAAACATGATTTTTTTCATGTAATATATGTTATTTTTGTGTGAAGGAGGAGAGTTCATGAATATGGTATAACATTGAGATCCCATTAGCATTTATTTGTGTGAATGAAGAAAAAAATAATATTGAAAATCATGAGATAACATAATTTTTTATATAGAATAATGAAAATGACATAAAATAATAATATACATAAATAGACACAATCAAGGGTTTATAATGTAATAAGACCCAATAAAGTTGTATTAATCATACATGAGGATTGAGATATAAACATGCGATGTAGTTTATATAAACTGTGTGTAGTGAACATTACTTTAAATCATGGATGAATATTATATGACTTCATATCATAGTTGTTAGTGTATTATGATTTTGAAATATAATTTTACTTGAATTAATCCTAAGGATTTATAAAAATCATTTTCATAAACATTTTCCACCAATATAAACAAATAATACCCGATACAATACCAGTTTTTTATATTTTTATCAATAAATTAGGAGATATTCAGTCTATAGTTAAATATATGTCATTTTAAAAAACAAAATTAAATTATCATGATGATGAGTTTAAATTTCATTGTTTTGATAATAATAAACTAATTTATTTTTTCAATAAAGAGAAAAAGAGAATATTGTTATTATCAATTTTTATATGAATAATAATAAGATAGAGAATCATTTAGTAAGTTGATTTTTATAATAAAAATAATAAATTTTTTAGGTTGTTGTGCAAGTTACAAAGATAAGAAGAAGTATGGGGAAGAAAAAAGTAGTACTATGATATCAAATAGAAGTCTCATCTAGAGGTAGACACTATTAGTTTTGTAAAGTGATTTAGAAATAAGGTATATACTATCTTAAGTGGATCTTTCAAAAAAATTAATAGGTGTAACTTGGATGAGGTTTTCATCTATCCCACGAATAGATTGTTACCCTCTCCCTCCTAAGGTTTAGAGAGAAACACATAGATAAGGATTGTCTTCTATCCAAACCACTATTACTACTGTTTCATTATAGTAAAGGATATTTTCAGGGGACATCACTCTCAATTGAAAGAACTAGCTACAATTATTGAGTGGTAAACCTTGAAAAAATATATTGTTTCATCTTTATATGATTTAATATACAGAAATTAATTAAGAAAAAATGATTGGTATAATCAATATCCCAATAGGTCTAAGAGGTAAAAGTGATAAAATTTAATAATGTTGAAAACATCAGAACAATGATTCACCCCCTCCCATTATTGAGTATATCCCAAATTTTACTCTTAGTAGCTATAATAATAATCTTAAATTTTTGTTTAAATAGTAATAAAAAGTTTAGTTGGTCATATTTTTAGATATATTAAATCTCTATAATATGGTATAAGGTTATACTATTGCATTTCTATATATAACTATTGAAATAATTTTACAATGATATGTATGCAGGTTTGAATTAATTTGATGTTGGAAAAATTTTGATGTGTAGTGGAATCACATTGATACTAATGTTAGAATATATATTCTACATGTACTTGGTAGGAGTAGTGAATAGATTTTTGGAGCTTCAAAAACTATTCAACGTTGATTCAGAGTGTTTATTAAAGAATCGAAATAGATTGAGTAAGTGTGAACATTCACTGGATTTTATTGAATAAATTATAGTTTTTGGATGTAAGTCAATGTTCATGGTCGATCCACTACATGTGGTTGATGTAATACTTCACGGTCAGTAAAAACATGTACATGTGGTTAATAAACTACCACAAATTCATGTGTTGTGTTTTTATCCCTTCGGTTGATCTATCCACTATCAGTTACTTGTTTATTTGGTGGATTCACCTAGTCCATTCTCATGATTAATCATGTGAACATTTAGTCAATAGATTGATTGTCACAAGTAAAATTTTCCCTCATGGATGATCTGAATGGATATTCATTTGATACAACTCATGTCCACTTGTCTTCCAGAGCATATGGTCAATCTACTACTTAGAGATAAATTTAAAAACTATAGACAAGTAATTATTATCTAAAAATTAAATTAAGTAAATATTAATAATTATTTCATATTATTTAAGGATTTTTCCTCATGGATTTGAAATATCATAATCATTTAAATGGGTTTGGGATTTAATATTGAAAAAAAGATTTGTTGATACTCAATCTTGGTAAAAATAATCAATGAATAAAGATTTTTTTGGGATTTTTACAGTATATTTTCGTGGATATATTGATTAAATTATATAGAAAGAATTTTTTAATCTTATAACCATTCTAAAATTGTATAAAAATAATGAGCCTTCTAGAAAAATCCAAACATGGCAAGAGTGATATTGGAGGAGATTGAAGTGAGAGAAGATCACTACATGAGTTGGTTAATCATATAAAAATGTATATTTGAAAATCATTTTGTGTGATTAAAATGGATAGAAACCTAAAGTTTCTTATGTTATTCTAAAATATTATAGTCATAGTGGAGTTTTTATTTAGTATTTAGATAAATTGTATATGAGTTAATATGAGCTATTATCCACATTTTTATATCATTATTTTGACATCACTAGTATTTAATGATTATCTCAAGATATAGGAAATTTAATCAAGAAAGAAATTAAATATTTTGTATTTGTTATACAATTGGGTAGATTCATGTCTAGATAATGTATATCTTTTAGTGGAATATTTTTAATAAGGATATCTTTTTTTTATAATAATAAAGAATATATGATGTGTTGTGAGGTTGTGTTGAAGAATGATGATCTCAAGATGGTTTATTATGAAAGAATTAGGTGAAGAACAATGGATGGAAGTTCTCGAGGGTAATAAAGGGATCTAGAGTAACTAATACTAGATAAAATACATAATAAAATTTTAAAATAGATGATATAGTAAAAAACCAAGGTAACTCATGTAATTTCACAAATGGAAATCATTAGTAGAAAAAAAAAACAATATTTAGTGTAAAGGGTAATCCCACATATGAAAAAATGAGATAAAATTCAATGGGATCATGGTTGTCAAATTAGTTTTTGGGGACATTATTTATTTTAAAATGGAAAATCTAATTTCTTAGTGACCTTAGTATATAAGGAAAATGTGGAGATGATATGGATTTATTCATTATTTTGTCTGAGAATATGAGAGATGGTATGTTTTGTGAAATAATAAACAAAACTCTCAAAGGTAGTGAATGTAATGATCTATGTCTTTCTTAAGGAGTTAGATCATGAGGGGGATAAATGTATAAGATGAAGAATATTTTCTAGAGATTTTAATTGTTTTATTTTTTTTTAATTGAAGAAAACAGAGTGTGAATCCCGAGTTTTGTGTAAGTGTTCATTTGTTGATCTAGGTCCTTTAAAAACTGAGGATATTCTAGATATAATAGGTCTTAGGAGATCAAGGTAGACTGAGATAGCCATATGAGAAGACATTATATAATCTATTTAAAGATTACATTTGTGTAGTGACTGAGGTTTCAGTGTTACTACTGGATTTTTTTGAACATTGTATGAAGTTACTTTTGATAAAAATGAAGGTAGTATTATTAATCTTGAAGCATCCTATATATACCATTCAATCTAATTATTTTAATAATTTACATGAAATAGTCTCAAATATATATTGGAACTATATAGAACCTCTGAGACATAGTTTATAATGGGATACCACTTTGCAATGATTTGAAAATGGGGTGAATATTTTAAGATAAGTCATGTGTAATTCTGAAAAAAGGTTTTTGATAAGAGAAATTCATGTTTATACACATTGAAACATAGTATAGGTGCGAGAAACCCCTACCATTATAATTAAAAAATATTATAGTGTTCCTTGGTTGTAGGAAAAACCAATAATTGTAAAGAGTGGTTAATTTTACTAAACACTATAAAAATATTTTATGATATTCTATAACATTACTTTCATTCATGTGGATGATCATTACTTTATAAATTATTAGATATATATATATATGAACAAACTAGAAATATAGGTTAAATTATATAGTGATAAATTAATTATAATTAAATTAAAAATGGTTACAAATATGAAACACCTAACTCAGCCCACCACCACCTATCTTCATTGATACTATTGGGTATTTCAACAAGTATCAATAAAATTTTTATCCTGTAATTATATATGTTATGAATACCCAATGGATTACATTTTATTATATGAAGTGTATATTTGGGATGTTTGAAGAGACATAAATAAATAGATCTGTCTCAATCCCCAATAAGGTTGAATTATAAATCTCTTTTATGGAACAAAAATATATAATGAATAAAGATGAAAGGTATAAAATAAAGGATGCGAATATGGGAAGGGATCAAACAATACACAAATCTAAACCAATTGGTAAGCACTCCTATTGGTAATCTAATGATATAAATCCTTTTATGAGTTCAATTTAACATGTTAATAGAATGTAGAGATCATAATAGTTATAATTTTTTACCCTAATCATCAAGGTTAACTAAATAATGTTCGTATGGATTTTTTTATATATACCTGGTTTTATCCAGAAACAATTTGATAAAAAATAATATTTGGAAGAAGAATCTTATCCCATAGAGATTTTATTATCTAAATATGTTCGAATATGTGACAGTCTCTTGAAAACTAGAAAAAGATGATGGAGTGACATCCACAGTTTACAATGAAAAAATTTATTGAGTTGATGAAAAATTAAAAATAACCATTGCTTAAAATTATGTGTTTATGTCCATCGTTACTGATGTACATCAGTTCTTAGTTATGATACACAAGAAAACAATGAATTTGAAGGATGTGTAGTTGAATCTGAAGGAATAAATAAATATATATTTTAATAGTACACTATAATTGATAGAAAATATTAATGAAAACAAGGTTATAAGAAAAAGAGTGACTGTGAAGTTATGTTCAAATTAGTGGAAGATTAGAGGGAACTCCTCATCCTAATGTTTTATGTGTAGGAAATTAAATTGAAAAATATTGAAATAGTTTATAGAAAATGTTATTAGTTATCATAATGGAAGTGTGTTTCCACTTAGGATTCAAAGAATAACTTTCCCTAATGCGGGACCCTTCTTGGTGAAAAAATAGATTGACAAGTGTTGGGGAATAATTCCATAAAACAATAGATTGAAGTTCTCCCACATCCCTAAAAGAGATACATGCACAAAATCTATTTTTTTCAAGATGTATTGCACATAAAAATATTAGTTATATATATTGTAGAATAAATATTCTAGGATTTCATTGATTTTATCAAGGGTATTAGTAAGAAATTTTTGGTTGATATGTTCTATAAATAAACCCCAAAATACCGTAATATTATCCAAATATACATATATAAAGGAATATTTTTATCAAAGGGAGGAGTAATTGGTTTTTTTATCCTACTGGTGTCACTTTATAATTATAAATATATACATAATCTATTATCATGAAATATTAATATATGAAACATAAATAATGACCACATGAAAGGGGAGAAAAACTAAATGCGAGAAAAAACCACCTATACAAAATAGAAAATTTCAAAAAAATAAAATATATTTTTAGAGAAGAATCGATTTGAAATGGTTGAGAGGTTATATTATTTTTGAAACATATATGGACACACATTTGAAGAATTATGGTGATTTAAATCTAAAAAG
Organism: Viscum album; assembly: GCA_963277665.1. Taxonomy (NCBI): domain Eukaryota; kingdom Viridiplantae; phylum Streptophyta; class Magnoliopsida; order Santalales; family Viscaceae; genus Viscum; species Viscum album. Next base: position 1,108,339,131 of record OY728126.1, read on the forward strand.
ATCAGTTGTACTAATGTTATGAAGTGTACATAACAGAAAATTGAGATTGAAAATACAAATGAGGAATCTATTCCTTGAGAAGTAATCATGATAATAATTATACTAAGAGTTATATGAACAATTATTTAGTGTAGCTATTAACCAATTTATAAAGCCTATAAGAATAATTAACCTCTAATATATTAAGGGAGGCCACATATGGGATATTGTAAGCACACTATTGAAAATAAATTCTTAAGGAGAAATATTGGACAAAAAAGGATGTCAATCAAAGGGATGCAGAAAAAAATTATCATAAAGCTAGAAATAATTGGTGTGGATATTGAGAGGCTTCCAAATTAGGGAATATTATATATGGATGTTAAGATTGTTGGATGGTCTAATAAGGCATTCCATGTTTCCAAAAATTTGAGGAATTGGTTTCCCAGAAAAATGAGTTAAAGAAAGAAAAATGGATATCACAAATAGATTTTACATACAAATTAGTTTCCATAAACATGAAATCCATAATGAAAAGGATAGAATATATTGAAACTAATGATATATTAATCATATGTCATAATTATCTATAAATTTAAAGGATGTTATAGAATGGTGAACAATATTATGGTGCCTTGATAGTTTATGAAAACAAGATCATCCAAACTTGGAAATAAGTTTAAAATGAAATAGATCCCATGATGGAAAAAGAGGAAAAATATAAAAACATGAAGAGAATTAAAACAAGAATAATATTATAATATTTAGATTCATAAAGGTTATGAAAAATGGTCTGAGAAAGAATCCCCAACCCCATTTTTATAATTTAATGTATGATTTAATATAACCTTATTATCAAATAATTGGTAGTTTGTATTTGAAAATGTAACTAAAGGTGAATATAGAAGAAATATATCCATTATGTTGATAATTTCAAGTGGTGTGAAATTTAAATTTGTTTCATATTTTTAGTTGGTATCATAAATACATTGTTCTTGTATTTTTAAGAAAATTTCTATTGTGATGATGTATAGGGAGAATCCCATAAGGGGATTTGTAGATGATGTAAATGATTCTAGACACAAACAAATTACCTTAAATATAGAAACTATATAGACATATTATGTGATGAAATTTGATGTATATTACTCACTATCCTTTCCATGTAATGGTGTATACTTATTATATTTATTAGGGGAGTGTTTTTTATAACAAAAATGGGATTTATTTACAAAAAATAGATATTTTTGGAGTGTTTTTTTGAACTTGTGATTAGGTTTAACTTTTGTTGATTTAGTACAATGTAAAACCACTAAGATATTATTTTTAAAGATTGTAACACATTGATATATTTTTTTATACTCCGTAAATTATTTTGAAAAATTACTCTCATTTATTACCCCTAGATAGACTACAAAGATATAGAGATGATTTTTTCATTGCTATTTTTTGGTTAGTTCCTTTTCTATGGATAGTGAAATATCATTGGGATAATAAGTTTTTTTTTTCAAGTATATGGGAGGTCCCATATATTAAGTGGAAGAAAATATTTCCCCATGTTAAATTTATTATTAAAAATGTAAACTAATACATCATTGAATATAGACGAAAGTGGTATTGAAAAAATATATAAAATGGATATTCAAAAGACCTTAGGTATTTATGGTGTTTACTATTTTTTTAACCTTTATATACTTAATATTGAATTAAATTCTTGCCATATAATTATTATACACTAATTATGTAGTGATTAAATGTGTTTACCATATGTTTCGGTAAAGAAAAATTGTTGTAAATACTATTTGAGTTTCAAAGGACTAATTAATATGTTTTCAATGTATATGAAGAGCTAATGAATGCCTTGGAACATTACTCTAGAAACATTCTAGTGGAAGCCACGTATAAATCAGATGATTTAATGTGTTATAAATAATGAAAGCGAATGGAAATTTTTAAATGATGAATTCTAATATTTTCTACAAATAATAATAATTGAGGGATTACTAGAGATAGTAAACATTATAGAGACCTATTATAACCAATATTATAATGGATTACTGATATTTAGTTTGAAGGTTTTGAAGGCCCATGGGATGAAACAAGTCCATACTAGTGGGATGATGTTCTTTACTACTTATATGAATGTTAAAATCAATTATAAAAAGGTTTAAAGGGATTATAAGGATATAAGAGTTTGAAGGGTTGAAGAATATAATTGATACTCTTATTGGATTTTGTATATTGAAAGATCAATGGAAGTGTGTTATAGTGTATGAGGATGTTTAAAAAACTCTCAAAATGTTATTTAGTATGGTTATAAGTTATTTATAATAGTTTTCTTGTATAAAAAATTTAATGATTTTAGTGCATAAATTATAGTTTCTATCAGTGTTTTGATGTTTAAATCCAATCCACTGTATATAGTTTATACACTTCTTCATAGTCCATTTTTAACAAGCACATTAGGTGACCATCCTATCATAAGTTCATGTGATAAATTTTTTACCCTTATAGTCATTCTTTCCTCAGTTAGTTTTATATTTATATGGGAGGTAACCATTGTTGATTATCATAGTTATTCATTTAAACATGTGGTTTATTAACATATAGATAATTCCTCACAATGGGTTATAGGAATGATCATGTGACTAATAAACCTCATGGTTAATTTTCTACCTTAGAATATAGTCGATCCAATACTTATGGGGAAATTAAAAATCTATAGTCTAAAAATAGATATTCCAATATTTAATTATTTGAATATTAATATACATTTTAAGGATTCCTGGAAAATTTCTCATTGATTTAGATATCATAAAATCCTGAATGATTTTATATTTCAGGACTAAAAAGAAATAGTTTTTGACCCTCAATATTGGTTAAAATTATCAAAGTAAGAAAGAAATTATTTTTATTTTAACTGTTTTTTACATAGATATATTTTAAAATTAATTAAGATTGATTTATTTTCATTCTATAATTGTTCTAAAATTACAAAAAGTCACTAATATTCTAAAATAAATGATCTAAGAATTAATAATGTTACATTGGATGACATGGTAGTGATATGAGAGCATAACGTGAGTTTTTAATCATTTATATAATTATAAATTTGAAAATATTTTTGTGTAATAAAAATTCAGAGAACCATAATGAAGAAAAAAAATATTATAAATTTTCTATACATTATAATTACTTGTGATTCAATATTGGGAATAATATTTGATGATTAAAGGTGATTTATTATCCAAGTGTGTAGATCATTATGATATAGGTTTTAGTATTTAATAAAACAATCAATCTATAGTAAAATTAATAAAGATTAACATTAAATATTATATAATAACTATAAAATTATGGATATTAAGTTATATTAATTATAGATGTTTTATATGATTTTTTAGTGCTTTATATTCATATAAAAGAGCTTAATATATGATTTTCTATGATATCAGGTTGAAGAAAGAGGTTTTGGGTCAATGAAGATGGAAATTGAAGTGGCTGAATAGCCTTTTACAAAATTTAAGAAAATGAATCAATGATATTTTATTTATCTATGTTGTTTGTGAGTGTTATTGAAATGATGTGTATTAGAAACAAAATGAACGAACACTATTCTTTATAGTTATTTATACTAAAAATATCCCAACACACTCCTCAAACTTCTCTACTCCTCAAAAATATTGGTACTCACTAAGAACATCACTTTTAAATTCGTGTAAACCTTTTAATTTGAGCAATATTTTATAGGAACATAGGAGAACTTCCATGTATTTTATAGGAAACTAAACCTTGTAAATTAACAAGAATTTTTATCAGGAGTCACAAATCCAACATCCTTTTTTGTTGTGAAATAGCTAGGTGATGAAATACATTAATTTGTTTTGAAAAAACAGAAACTGATATAAAGAAATGACAAAAAATAAAACGATTATATAATGAAAAAAAATAAAAAAAATTAGAATATTTTGAAATATTAAGAAGGTTTTGAAGCTTTTTAATAATTTATCACTTGAATGGAGCAATGTTGAATGTTTATGTTCGTCTTTGATCATATCTAGAGTAAAGAAGTCACAAAAGTGTCTTGAAATGAAATAAATCAATGTGAATTGTTGTAATTGTGTTACAAAAGATACATATAATGATCTACAGAAGAATGTTTTTATGTATTGAATATTTTTCTCATAAAATGAAGACCAATATCTTCAATGACCATTTCTTAGTCCAATATATGCATGCGACTTGTTTGATTATAAAAATAATATAATGTTAATATAGCCTTCGTTTTATAAATCAGCCTAGAATAATTGAGAAAAATTATCATTTATATTTCATCATGAAATATAATTATTAAAAAATTATAATGATAATTATAACAAAATTATACAAATTATACATAAAATATTGTTCAAATAAGAAGAAAACTCTTTTCAATTATTAATAGAGTAAAATTTTTAAAACCAATATTTGTAAGAATTTTAATTTTCATGAATATGTGTATACTAAATAAGGATTAAAATTATTTAAATGAAAATAATAAAGTTTTATTTTAATAGTATATATTAATTAATAAATTTAAATATAAATAATAATAACAAATTGGAATCAAAATTTGATCTTATGATGGATTTAAAAAAATTATCTGGATAAAGATTGATTCTGCAACCATTGGTACATATCCACTATTGATATTGAAAGAAGGGATAGAATTATTCTACTGGTGAAACAGAGAGGTGTAGAATAATTTTTCTACTAATGAAATGATCAATATGGAAAACCAATACTATCTAAATAGAGAATAATAGAGGATTTTTCTATCGGTGATAAAATTATTTATTATTTCACTAAGAAGAAGAAAACTAAAACAATTTGTTTAAAATAATTCAATGGAAAATCCACTTATTAAATAATAGAATCTAATTATGAAAGAGAAATATGGTACCATTGGATGTATAATGATGAAAGATGAATCAATAATATCTGGTGTGAAAATAGATGTTGGTGAGAATAAATAATGAAGAAAATAAATAATAAAATCCTAAAAAATGATTAATAAGTATACTGCAAATCCCCTAAATAAATAACTATAACTTACTACTGTTGGATTTCCAATTTTATGAAAATAATGAATTTATTGGTGGAATAAATATGATACTTTTGGATTACAATGGTTGAATAAAAGGGAATGGTGGTACTATCATGTTCTAATGGGCGACTACTATATGAATCTAATGGGGCTTCTATTGATGGAAAAAATATTTTTGAATTGTAGACATGTTTACCAAAGACAAATGAATATGCCATAATAATGGAGAGGACATCCATATTGAAAACTAAAAGCTGAAAAAAGAGATATCAATGGATTGAGATGAACATGATTCGATGCCCAGAACATCCTGTTTGTGATAGAGAGGTGAGATAATCTTGACTCAATCCTTTGATATGTATATACATAGTTTGATCAAGGAAAACTCAATGAAAACTGACTAACAGTGATGTAGTCGAGTTATAGATTTAATATGGTGATAAAAAATTTAGAAGAATAAGAAGGGGAAAATGAAATATACACATGAGTTCAAAAACACTTGGGAGTTACGGAGAAATATATAATATAATGGCCATGCATCTGCCTAATTTTATTAAAAAAAAACTGAACATTGACAGTAGAGGATCATCCCACATCAGTTTCATAATATGGTGAAGTTGTGGTATATCATAAAAGACATGTTGATCTACTATTCAAGATGGCTAACATGGATAATCACCAGTTACACTATCACACACACAATCCTTTTTCCTAATGGGGTTATTATGCCCAACCCATGAAACTAGTGGGTGAGCTATGAATGTATTATACATAGTATCAACTAATAAAAGCATACACTATGAACCGTTAATAACCACTTCCTCCTTGTGGGATGCCTATCAAATGATATCTCATATGGTTTACCCAATGGGTTCCATTAATGTTTTTGAGGCCACGCCTACATGGATCACTTAGAATGAATGAAATTTTTTTCATAATAAAAAATTGTTTTAAAAAAATTACTAAATTTAGAAACATAATAATTTATAAAAAAATAAACATTATTAATACACATTCAGAAGAACTCAATTTCAATGAATAAACATGATACATATGTAAATATAAAAATATTTATTTTTTAATAATAATTATGAAATTTAATATATAGAAGAATATTTTAATTTATTAAATCATATAAAATAATTAAAGTACGAAATAAAATTTCATATTCTAATAATATGAGCTTGTATGGGTTCAATAAGAAATATGATGAAGAAGAAGAAAGGAATGATGATATCAAGGCTTCTAAAAGGATTTAGAATAATTTCTACTGATAAATAGAAATGAGAAAAATAATAAAATAAATGATAAATTAAAATATACGAGGTAACATATAGAAATTTTTAGGAGACATTCATTGAAATAGAAAATGAAATTGAGATCATTGAGAATCCCACATATGAAAAGTGGAATTTTTTTAATGTTTTCATGGTAATAAAAATAATAATTATAAATAATATATATATTTAAAAATGGAAAATCTAATTTTTGGGTGACCTTCTGTAACAGCCCGAGATTTTATGAAAAATATTATTTTTTATTTCACTAATGTCTTGTGTTGTACGCTACACCAAAAGGAGATTGCACAACACGCATCCTTGACTTGCCTTGCATTACACGCAATCGCACCTTCCTCGATAGCGTGTGTGGTACGTAATACTGAGTTTCACGAAACAATGATATGCTATTAAAATAATATTAAAACTAGCCGTTATGAATAGTAATAAACAGTTTTTAAATTTTAGAAATTTTAACTCTCAAAATGGACTTCATTTTTGGATTCGGAGTATCGAATTTAGCCTAAGGTGAAATTTTGGTACTTTTCAGATAACTTTCATATTGTGATTAATAGTGAAAATTACTAAATTATAATTAAAAACAACTTTTTTAATCGAAATAATTAATAGTGATAAATCATTAATTTGAGTGGTTTTAAAGTATATTTAGAATATATTTTTACAATTTAATACAATGTTGGTCATTGGATGTAATTTCAAATTTAAACTAGACATAAACAAGTGTCAATCTTTTGATAGATATTATTTCTTAAAAACACGCTATTTGTTTTAATAGCGGGATTTAATTATAAAATTAATTAATGCAACTTTTATGTTATGAATTTGGTAAAATATAATTCATTTTTGAATTCGGAATATGAAATATATCTTCGGATGAAATTTTGGCATTGTTCTGAAAAACATCAATTTTTGATGAATAGTGAAACTACTAAGTGGTAGTTAAAAAAAACCGAATTTTTCATAAAACATAATTTTACCGCTTCTGTGAATGAAATTTCAAAAATCCGAGAGACACGGTTGATGTAATTAAGTAAAATGTGGTTCAATGAGATGAAAATAATTTTTGGTGAATAGTAACTTTTTACTTTTTTTTACCGCGGTTAATAGTAAATAGGGTAACTAAGGGTAAATATGATATTAATATTACCCTAAGACATGTCCTAATTCTATTGGACAAGTGTAATTCGACCAAAAACAAACTTAGGAATAAAATATGACCATTTAGGCCCACTTGGATTAGATTAGGACATTTATTATTAATTTATTTAAAGAAGGGTTAAAATAGTTAAAATCAAAGATTAATAAGTATATCATTTTTAATATGGGGTTATAAATAAGATAAATTCGATTGTAAATATTCATCAGAAAGCTAAAAATATTTACTACATGATGGTATTTTATTTGTAATTTTTAGAAATCAAATAATTTAATTTATTTATGACACAAAGATGATGCAGTAATTATCTTGTTAATGAAATATTGACATAATTGATGTTATAAACACCAAAATAAATGTAATTTGAGACTTTTTATGAATTCCACTAATTTTATAGGTTACTATGATATATTAGTGTTGATTTAATAAACTTGGTTCGAACATATAATTCTGTTATGACTTTCACAAAAATCATATATCAAATAGTGTCAAAATTGACACAAAATAGTTTTTAAATCAAATATTATATTATTAATTGTTATTTTATTCCTAAAAATCTATGGTTCGGCCAAATGACTTAGATAAGGATATATATTTTAATAATAAACAATTTGGGGTTCGTTTGGAATGTTATAGTAAGTGTATTAACCATATAGTGAAAGCAAACAAAAAGACACGGTAAAAGTAAAAATATTTAACATAGAGATAAATCTAATTGATAAGGTTAAAATAATACCCTAAACTTGTCTAAATCTTATTGGTTGATAGGATTTCGACCCATCCCCACTTTAGCTTCGAATTAAGACCCTTTAAAACCATTATAAAACGATTTTGACTTTAATATAAAATAATATTTTGAGGTATTCCTAAGGTGCCCCTCTCCTCCCATATAAAAGGACACCTCCTCCCCCTCCTCCTCACACCAATTTGAGCACTCAAGCTCGGCCAACCCCTGCCAAAATCTCTTCTCCACTTCCCTAGCAAAAATCCTAGAGGTTCTGGTCTTACTCAAAGACCAATTTTAGTTCCCTAAGAGGAGGTCTCCAAAAGGCGTTTCAAAGAAGAGGAAGTTCAGACACTTACAAAGAAAGTCAGACCTAAGGTAAGGGAAATATCACAATCTCATTTTTATCCGAGATTGTTTATTCGTAAGTATTTACTGGGGTGTATTTTATCATCCACATCCATGTTTCATCAATATGTAATATTATTTCCATCCACCTACAATTTTTTAAATCCATTTTTACCCTTAGGTGAGTTTTTAGTAAAGAATATGAAAGGAATCTTTTGTCGTTTTTCCGTACGAGGTACTTTTTGACTTTTCCGACAAAAGTACGAAGAGTGTTTTTTTTAACTTATACAACATGAATGGATTTTTAAAACATTACTTCAAAGAAGCTTCCTTTACAAGTTTTCATGTTTATTTTTTAATCAACTTCTTTTATTTTAAAGTTGTATGACATGTTATGAAAGGAAAAATGTTTTTGAAGAAGAAAGGATATTTTCCTCAAGAATGGAGTTCAAGTGTTTTATCAAAATTATTTTTCATCTAAGATAATAAAGGGTTCTGTTTTTATCCCTATTATTACATGCATTTGATTATGTTGTGATGGAAATATTTTTATGAATTCCTTTATCTTATATGAATTGTTTTATGATGTCATGTTGTTTAAGAATTCCATTTTTATTACATGGGTTACGCTATGATGTATGGTTTATGATTATGTGGCACACATAAGAAAGGATTCATTATAAGATGGGTGGGACCTATATCTCCCTCCAATGCATTGGGTAAAGATTTTATATCTCATGAGATAGACATGGCTGGAACGGAAGGTTATTTCGGTTCAGTGATACAGGACTGAAACGAGGAGTGAACTCGGTTCAGAAAGGGACTTTGTCCACTAAGATAGTCTTGGAAATGAGTCATGACTAACAAGAAATGATTTTCCATGATTATTTGTGCATGCCACAATGTTTCAAGTTTCATGTTATGATTATGGGGATCTCATTTTCACTTCTATGATTTATCCCATGTTATGATATTATGAGCTCTTTTGCAGGTTATGATTTCCAAAAGCTATGTTCTTATGTATATGATGTGATTGATATTTCTTTTGTTTACCCTTACTGAGCATTTGAGATCACCCTTTTATGTTTTCTTTTCCCCAGGATATAAAGAAAGGTTTTTAGGTAAAAAAAAGGGAAGATCTTTATGGGAGTTATTGAAGATCTTTCACCACGATTAGAAGATTACGTTCCGAGTTTCCAAAGACACTAAACTATTACGATCCTTGTGTGTGTGTTTTTGTTATGTACTAAGTATTCCGCAAAAGTAATGTAATATCCATGTACGATAAGCTTCGGGTCTTTACAGTTGGTATCAGAGGAAAGGTTTAGCCAACCTTTGGAAACTAGGATGCGAAAACGTTAGTGAGATCCCTAGAGATATTTTTTAAGGTATGTCTAGGGATGTCCCTAGGGATAAGTATACGTATAGGTTATAGTAATAGAATTACGCTAACGATCATAGAATTAAACCTAAGATGTTGGATATTGAAGGTACTCCCCTTTTATTATGTTGTTTTCCCTAGCATGATTTTTTCCTCTCACACTATTCTTTTTGGGTTTTAGACGATGGCTGGAACCCGAAGGAACCGTGTTGATCAATGCAATGGACAATGCAATGATTGCCCTCCTGAACAAGCAAATGTTATGGGAGATGGAGTGAAAAATCTTATTGCTATACTTACACAAGCTATGAATCATTCTGGACTTCCAAATGAGCAGAGAAGGGAACAATATTCTATTGAGTCCTTCATGAGGCAACGTCCACCTTCTTTCAGTGGGTCTTCTGATCCACTTGTGGCTGAACAATGGATCAGTACTACTGAAAAGATATTTTCAGTTCTTCAATGTTCTGAACATGATAAAGTCATCTTAGCAGTATATCGTTTGGAAGGTGAAGCTGATCAATGGTGGAATCTTATCAAGAATACGAGGCCAAGAGATGAAATTGAGTCCATGGAATGGGACGAGTTCAAGAACTTGTTTTTCAGTAAGTACTTCCCTCGTATTCTTCGAACAAAGATGGAGAAAGAGTTTATTGAACTGAAGCAAAGGGACGATGAATCTGTTGGTACCTATGAAGCAAATTTTACAAGACATGCAAGGTATGCTTCTGGAATTATCATCCAACCTGAAAGTAAAGTTGATCGATTTTTCAGTGGCTTAAAACCAAGTCTTCGAAGGGCATTAGCTTTAAGAGACTTCAGTAGCTATGAAGAAATTGTGCGTTGTGCTATCAAGGTAGAAATGGAAGTTGGTGTTACATATCCATCTCATGGTTTTGACAAGAAACGAAAGATGGAGTTCAAGGAGAAATCTCAGAATAATGGTGAAAAGAAGATGAATGTTTCCTTATGCACAAAGTGTGGAAAGAAGCATGGTGGAGATTGTCTTAAAGGGACTAGAAAATGTTTTAAGTGTGGAAAAGAATGTCATCGAGCAGCTGAGTGTCGAAGTAATGGAAAAAGGGTTTCTAATGATGTGAATAAAGCAAACACTGCAGAGAACGCACCGCCAACACTTCAATGCTTCAAGTGCAAGGAAATGGGGCATTATGCTAATAATTTCCCTAATCCAAGGGTTAGTGATGATCAACATGAGCAACCACTGAAGGCAAAGGACAAAGGGAAATCACATGCGATCACTATTGGCAATGTTGAATATGACAACGATGTGGTGGAATGATGAAGTGTTTATGTAATGGGATTCCAAAATAATGTTGTATCATTGAGTATTGCAATATTTATTGACGTGGTATTCAAAGTGATTGAGATATTTTTTTTTGGAAATAAGATGATATGCGCATAATGAAGATGAGAAAATGAAATGTTTAATAGTATTCATGAGCTCATGATTGATATAAGAACTAAGTGATATCATGGTTTGAGTATATAGAATTTTGAGGATTTTGGTAACTTTTAACTGCACTCATGTTTTCACTAAGGTATTCAAGAGAATACACGATTAAGGACTTTGAATGTTTGGAATGTGACCAACAAGACATATCTTATGATATGTGGGGATCAACGACAGTATTAAATCTCTAGTAATCGTTGTCACTATATTATGAGAGTGGACTACAGTATTATGTATAAGCCTAACGATTAGACTGGATTATGTTGGACATAAGTTAGTATTGTTTAAGGATAGAAGATTTTCGATATTATTGATGGGATGTTATAGTAACGTAGTTTTAGAAAAAGGGACAACCTGCAGGACGGGCGACATCCCATCGCTTCGGAGAAGGCTGTAGGATTCGAACCCACAACCGAAGTGCGACTGGCCTTTATCCCCTACCACTAGCCTACAGGAAGTCCCTGTTTAGTAGAAACTAGTTTTATTATATTAAGCAGTATGATATATGAAGTATAAGTCCATTTTAGGAACCATATGTGATTAATCTAACTATAGAATGACTTATGTATATTTAATAACTTTTTCTAACCTTTTGTTTGAGACAAATGGAATGACCCATCATTCTATCACATAATCTGCTAACACTTCACAAATAACAAATTCAACTTCATTTATTTAAGAGATGAAGTAGAAATTGTTTATGGAACGAACAAAAGTGAGATTGTACCAAAATAAAGTAAGTATTTATTCTAAGCAAATTTTCAACTTTAGGGAAATGATCTTGAAAACCAAAAATGTTGTCCTAGTGATCTTATACCTGATGAATCAGATGGTACCTTATATCATCACAAATCTATGGATTTGTGATTACTGGCTTTTTCATAGCCATGTTCTCTACCACTCTCCATCAGAACATGCTGGTTAGATTTCTCTTCCATATCCATATTTTCACCTATGTGGAAACCCAATGATTAGTTTATTTGGGTAATCGTTACATTTCATACTTTAGTTTTTTAAAGCCAAGTTTTGGTATTCCCTTTTACGATGTGGGTTTCTATTAAAGAAACTTTCGAATAGTAAACCATTTATAACCCCCGACGAATTTCGAGGGCGAAATTCATTTTAAGGGGGGTAGAATGTAACAGCCCGAGATTTTATGAAAAATATTCTTTTTTATTTCACTAATATCTTGTGTTGTACGCTACACCAAAAGGAGCTTGCACAACATGCATCCTTGACTTGCCTTGCATTACACGCAATCGCAACCTTCCTCGATAGCGTGTGTGGTACGTAATACTGAGTTTCACGAAACAATGATATGCTATTAAAATATTATTAAAACTAGCCGTTATGAATAGTAATAACCACTTTTTAAATTTTAGAAATTTTAACTCTCAAAATGGACTTCATTTTTGGATTTGGAGTATCGAATTTAGCCTAAGGTGAAATTTTGGTACTTTTCGGATAACTTTCATATTCTGATGAATAGTGAAAATTACTAAATTATAATTAAAAACAACTTTTTTAATCGAAATAATTAATAGTGATAAATCATTAATTTGAGTGGTTTTAAAGTATATTTAGAATATATTTTTACAATTTAATACAATGTTGGTCATTGGATGTAATTTCACATTTAAACTAGACATAAACAAGTGTCAATCTTTTGATAGATATTGTTTCTTAAAAACATGCTATTTGTTTTAATAGCGGGATTTAATTATAAAATTAATTAATGAAACTTTTATGTTATGAATTTGGTAAAATAGACTTCATTTTTGAATTCGGAATATGAAATATAGCTTGGGATGAAATTTTGGCATTGTTCTGAAAAACATCAATTTTTGATGAATAGTGAAACTACTAAGTGGTAGTTAAAAAAAACTGAATTTTTCATAAAACTTAATTTTACCGCTTCTGTGAATGGAATTTCAAATATCCGAGAGACACGGTTGATGTCAGTAAGTAAAATGTGGTTCAATGAGATGAAAATACTTTTTGGTGAATAGTAACTTTTTACTTTTTTTTACCGCGGTTAATAGTAAATAGGGTAACTAAGGGTAAATATGATATTAATATTACCCTAACACATGTCCTAATTCTATTGGACAAGTGTAATTCGACCAAAAACAAACTTAGGAATAAAATATGACCATTTAGGGCCACTTGGATTAGATTAGGACATTTATTATTAATTTATTTAAAGAAGGGTTAAAATAGGTAAAATCAAAGTTTAATAAGTAAATTATTTTTAATATGGGGTTATACATAAGATAAATTCGATTGTAAATATTCATTAGAAATATAAAAAGATTTACTACATGATGGTATTTTATTTGTAATTTTTAGAAATCAAATAATTTAATTTATTTATGACACAAAGATGATGCAGTAATTATCTTGTTAATGAAATATTGACATAATTGATGTTATAAACACCAAAATAAATGTAATTTGAGACTTTTTATGAATTCCACTAATTTTAAAGGTTACTATAATATATTAGTGTTGATTTAATCAACTTGGTTCGAACATATAATTCTGTTATGACTTTCACAAAAATCATATATCAAATAGTGTCAAAATTGACACAAAATAGTTTTTAAATCAAATATTATATTATTAATTGTTATTTTATTCATAAAAATATAAGGTTCGGCCAAATGACTTAGATAAGGATATATATTTTAATAATAAACAATTTGGGGTTCGTTTGGCATGTTATAGTAAGTGTATTAACCATATAGTGAAAGCAAACAAAAAGACACGGTAAAAGTAAAAATATTTAACTTAGAGTTAAATCTAATTGATAAGGTTAAAATAATACCCTAAACTTGTCTAAATCTTATTGGTTGATAGGATTTCGACCCATCCCCACTTTAGCTTCGAATTAAGTCCCTTTGGAACCATTATAAACCGATTTTGACTTTAATATAATATAATATTTTGAGGTATTCCTAAGGTGCCCCTCTCCTCCCTTATAAAAGGACACCTCCTCCCCCTCCTCCTCACACCAATTTGAGCACTCAAGCTCGGCCAACCCCTGCCAAAATCTCTTCTCCACTTCCCTAGAAACATCCTAGAGGTTCTGGTCTTACTCAAAGACCAATTTTAGTTCCCTAAGAGGAGGTCTCCAAAAGGCGCTTCAAAGAAGAGGAGGTTCGGACACTTACAAAGCAAGTCGGACCTAAGGTAAGGGAAATATCACAATCTCATTTTTATCCGAGATTGTTTATTCGTAAGTATTTACTGGGGTGTATTTTATCATCCACATCCATGTTTCATCAATATGTAATATTATTTCCATCCACCTACAATTGTTTAAATCCATTTTTACCCTTAGATGAGTTTTTAGTAAAGAATATGAAAGGAATCTTTTGTCGTTTTTCCGTACGAGGTACTTTTTGACTTTTCCGACAAAAGTACGAAGAATGTTTTTTTTAACTTATACGGCATGAATAGATTTTTAAAACATTATTCCCAAGAAGCTTCCTTTACAAGTTTTCAAGTTTATTTTTAATCAACTTCTTTTATTTTAAAGTCGTATGACATGTTATGAAAGGAAAAATGTTTTTGAAGTGGAAAGGATATTTTCCTCAAGAATGGAGTTCAAGTACTTTATCAAAATTATTTTCCTCTATGATAATAAAAGGGTTCTGTTTTTATCCCTATTATTACATGGATTTGATTATGTTGTGATGGAAATATTTTTATGAATTCCTTTATCTTATATGAATTGTTTTATGATGTCTTGTTGTTTAAGAATCCCATTTTTATTACATGGGTTATGTGATGATGTATGATTTATGATTATGTGGCACACATAAGAAAGGATTCATTATAAGATGGGTGGGACCTATATCTCCCTCCAATACATTGGGTAAAGATTTTATATCTCATGAGATAGACAGGGCTGGAACGGTAGGTTATACCGGTTCAGTGAAACAGGACTGAAACGAGGGTTACTCGATTCAGAAAGGGACTTTGTCCACTAAGATAATCTTGGCAATGAGTCTTGACTAACAAGAAATGATTCTCTATGATTATGTGTGAATGCCACAAAGTTTCATGTTTTAAGTTATGATTATTGTGATTACATTTCACTGCCATGATTTACCCCATGTTATGAAATTATGATCTCTTTTGCAGGTTAAGATTTCCAAAAGTTATGTTCTTATGTATATGATGTGATTGATATTTCTTTTTCTACCCTTACTGAGCATTTGAGCTCACCCTTTTATGTTTTCTTTTCCCCAGGATATAAAGAAAGGTTTTAAGGTAAAAAAAAGGGAAGATCTTTATGGGAGATATTGAAGATCTTTCACCACGATTAGAAGATTACGTTCTGAGTTTCCAAAGACACTAAACTATTACGATCCTTGTGTGTGTGTTTTTGTTATGTACTAAGTATTCCACAAAAGTAATGTAATATCCATGTATGATAAGCTTCGGGTCTTTACACCTTCTTATATAAGGAGAAATGAAGAAATAGGATAGAGTTGTTCATTTATTTTTTCAAGAATTCAAGATATTATAAGTTGTGTGAAATACATAAGAACAATATCAAAGGTAATGAAGATAATTATATAAGAATATTATGAGGATTTAAATATGTTGGGTACCAAAGATAAATGATGCAAACATTATTCAAACAATATCTAGGGTTGTAGAAGTTTTAAAAGAAGATAAATAGCTAAGAATATGAACTAATATGTGTTCATTAATTTTATGATTTGAATATTTAATTAGGTGATAATAAGTGAGATATAGAAGATCAAAAGGGATTAGTGATGAAAAATAAATATAGGTGATACAATTCTATAGATGATCTATAAACATAATCATTGTCTAATAATTGGGTTTTTAAATTATTCATAGATATCTGTTTACATTTAAAGAATCAACTAGTGAGAATAAGGGAATCAATGTTATTTAGGAAAAATATTCTTGTGACAAATTGATTATTTAATTATAAAAATGAAAACAAATAATTACTTTCACATATATGGTCAGTCTCTTTATACTTGTGAAGTATATAGTATATAGGGAGGTCATTGTGTGAAGATGTTACAATGGTGTGATGCTATAAATATGTTCCCACTATAATTCCATGAAAAAGAATTATTGTGATGTATGTGAACATTTATAGATTTTTAGGCTCAATATATGTGTACGAAATAGCTATATTTTTAATCAATATCAGATTATAGTTGAGATTCCATAATTTGGGTAAAAAACCAATCACGACAAGGAGTAAGGCTTTGTACTGGTCCTTCTAAAAATAATATTAACTATTTTTTATAATATACTTACATGCCCATGGTTTATGGAATTGTAATTAAATATTTAATAGATCTGTATAAGCTAAATAAAAATATAGTTTAAATTCTAATGGTGGTAAAATTTTCTATTATAATTTGTAATTAATTAAAAATAAGACACACATGATCCACCCCACCCAATTGACTAAAAAATCCTTTTGGGGATTTAATGTTTTCTTATTAGATGTCTCTTAAGGAAATTTTATAGGGGTTATATTTAGAATCCGTTCAATATCCCGTCATTCCATTCAAATGAAACAAGAGGGAGATCCCTTCACCATCTATACCAAACTCTCCATTTTCCTTACATCAATCAAAATTATTCGAGATGCTCTTATCGTGTGGATAATTTTATGATCTCTCCCTATATCCCTATTGTTTTCCTCTAATTATTTTCCCTAATTATTATAATAACAGTTAGGGTTTAAAGTGAACAATCCTGTAGAAAATTATTGAATCATCCAAATTCATGGAGATCTAGTGAAAAATATCTAGCTAAGGTCTCAAGAGGGGATATTAATGAAATAAATCTTTCTTTTATTTGAGTTATGTTTACATATGAGTTTATTTTTTGTTTTTGGTGAATTTTAGTTAAAATAATCATTCATTAAAATTTTTAAATCTTTTATTTTGTTTGAATTATGATAAGGTACATGTCAATAGTATATCACACCATACTTCTTGTGGTGTCAATATTGTTATGTCTCATAGTGAGTTTGGTGATGATTTTATCATTATGGGTTTTTGATTTAACTATTTGGGATACTAATTAGATTATGTTTCTGAATGATATAAGAAAAAAAACTTAGTAGACATTAGTACAATCTGAGGGATGATTTTTGGATCACTGGTTGATGTTGGTGTTTTTGAATTTACTGAGTCATTTTGTAATTTAGCGATTTTAACATCTACAGTAACAATTAAAATTATCTATCTAAAGGATGAATTTTTTTTATCTTACCCCATAAATTGGGATAGTATTAGACTATCATAACAGTTAATAAAAACCATGTAGTGTGATAAACTATTTTATATTTGTTCCTTGGTCTAATATAAGAAAATGGCCCTATCTATATGTTTCTAGGTGGTGTGAGTTGGATTTCAAGGGAAAAAATGTCTCTATTATTATCTATGATTTTTAACAAATGGTTTGAATTAAATGAAACTTTAATGAATAAATCCTGATTTTAGTAATTGGTTTTGAAATAGTATTTCAAATAATACTAAGGTTTTATAACGAATTTTTTGATATGATTTAATTAAAGGTCATAGAATGGGAAATATAGACTGTGATTACATTATGAAATAATTTAAAATTTGGGTTTATGTTCAATTTTTAAATGAATTAAAGAGTATCTAGGTTTGAGATTCTTTGGGCAAGTTTCACCAATTGTGATCAGTTACTAAATTTCTATGCGTGGTTACATTGATATGCTCATTGATTGTGACTTCCAAATGATTTTTTTAGTTCATCATGATTCATGATTATCTTCTTTTATTATGTTATCTTTTGGTATCAAATCCAAAGTTTGGTTGACTTAATGTACAAGACCATTAAGAGGGTATGGACTAGTCGGAAGGACCCCAACACATTCACTTAAGTGAACGATAGTAATGTTGGGAGGTTTGAACCACAATAAGAAAAACAACCATTTGCAGTTTTTTAAAAAGGAAGTGGTTTAATCCATTCCCTTTTAATAGGTCGATGTTGTTAAAAATATCATTTTTTTGAGTCACAAATTAATTTTAGGTAGTTTATATTTGATGTGTTGTGGTTTTATGAAACTTCTCTACATCTATATTTGTCCATGGTTTGGAAATTTATATGAAAATTTATGCAGTGGTTCTCAAGACAAATATCAAGAATAGGGGTGTTTAAAATATATATAAAATAACATACAGTGCTTATTTTATTGACTTCTTATTGTAAATTCCAAAGTTGTTCAATCCACCACTAGTAATATAAGTTGTTGTAATTGAAAAAAATACCAAAAGTATAGGAATTTATAGAATCTATTTAATAATTATAGTGGATTACCACTATTTATCAATGATTTTAAAGTGCTTATAAATGATAAAAAACCACCATGAAATAATTATTGATGGTTATAATATTTTTTTTGTGGTTAAAACCACTATTAATTAAAAAAAATATTCAATATCTTCTAAAATAATATACCACTCCCAGTATAAAAATACTCATATATCTATGCCATGTAAAATTAAATAATTATTACAGTCAAACCAAATAAACAAAATCCAATATCTACCCATGAACATATATCATATAAACATGAATCATGTTAGTCAGTTATTGCACAAGAAATAAATATAAGATTATGTTATAAATAAAACTCATATAAACACAAATCCAACATCAATGTTTCTTTTCTATGTCATGTTGATATCCCTTATGTGATACATGATCTTAATTTTCATGATGGTTCAATTTTTTTTTTATTTAGTGCCAATATTTTATAAAAATTTGAATACAATTTATATTTAATAATTTGATACCTAAAAAATATTTACAATAGTTATGATAATAATATAAACAAATTTAAATAAATGTTAGATATTTAGTACAATTGATATCTATTTTTTAGGGATGCAATATTTGTATGAAGGACACAAGTAATAGAGGTGTCATTGAACTCACCCTACAATTTATATTTTATGTATTTCAGTATTTCGTACAAAATTTTCAACATCCATTGAAACACAACTACATCATGCACATAAAAATATGAAATAATATTTATATCAGATATAGAAAATAATCAAATAGACATTAGATATGAATAGTATATAATGCAATTTAAATATTAATTCTGAATTTCATTCAGTAGTTCATCAAAAATATCATTCATATAGGTAGTGGTAATATATCCCTAATCATGATAAGTGATCAAAAAGGGAATCATCCGAGATACTAACTTGCCCATTATGATCCCATGTAATCCTATGACATCATCTCTATGCACAAGAAATGTGTAAAATGTTACAAATACATTAAGATTTCTCATCTTACATACATCTGATGTATTCACGATCATTTCTATCTTCATATTATATAAATATACTCTATAAATATATTAAAAAATTTATAATGATATCTAATAAATTATATTTTAATATTAATAGTTACATAAAATTTTTTGTAACCCTATATCACTCTCATAATGGTAACTATTGTACTATATAAAACTTAAATATTTCTCCTTAGATTCTCCATATGATCCATTTGATATCCCTGGAGAATAATGTGATGAACCTGAATTTGGGAGAATTTATAGTGAATATGATATCGTTTTAGATGGAACTAAATGATGGAATGTGGAGAAAACAAAAAATAATAATTATACCTTATATAGGAGAGAGTATATAAGAAGGGTTATCTGATAACATATGAGCTGCAGATGATCATAAAATATCCATGAATTACTTTTTTCTCAATGTTAATAA
Source organism: Viscum album (assembly GCA_963277665.1). Classification (NCBI taxonomy): domain Eukaryota; kingdom Viridiplantae; phylum Streptophyta; class Magnoliopsida; order Santalales; family Viscaceae; genus Viscum; species Viscum album. The sequence continues at coordinate 1,108,359,360 of OY728126.1, forward strand.
TTCTTAAAAAAAATATAATATAAGTTATAATAGGATATAAAATATAAAAAAGAATATTATTTGCATCATTGGTGTATATATTAATTAAATTCTTGTATTCTATATAATGGAATAACAAATAAGTAAAAATAATAGGTATACAACAAATTAATTCATTATTAACAATATTATTCTTATAATCCACAATTATCATGGTTTAATAACATCCAACATCCCTTGAAATAAAAACTATTTCATTATCATATTATATATATAGATCAATCTATTATTTTTCATGAGGTTTGAGGTAACACAAAACTTCTTCAAATTCCTTACCCATATCAGAAAACTCACTTAGTTTGACATAGACAATAGGTCTACAACCATTATCAACTCCATTATCCATATAATTTTCCATTTTACCTTGTGAATCCAAAATATATAGACCTTTTACTTTATTCTCTCCAGTATCAAACAACTGAGATTTGTTAACATAAGTAAATTGTAATGAAAAATTATTCATGAACATAAAAAGTTTGTCCCACATAAATTTGAAAAACACAATTGAATATTTCCCATGATAATTAAATTAGATAATGTTAATAAAAATCTCAGTGTATCCTATGTTAGTAAATTTTACGAAGATTCCACTATTTTTTCATGCCTACTTCACATGAATGTTTCTTAAACATGAATCCATTAATATTATAATAATCAAATTTCCATCACTTCTTCTATGGTCATTGATTAGAATATTTCAAATCATAATCACTCTACCTATATTATCAACATTCATTTTATTCATATAGAAATAAAAAAATCTATCAATTTGAAAATATTATTATATCAATATTTAATAAATAATAATTTGATTTTGATTTTAATTAATGTGAAAAAAATCATTAATTTCATTTTTAATTCATTTGGTTATCTATTTCTCATATTTTTCCCGGATCTAAAGCCATAATTTTTTTGCACCTTTAATTATTAAATAAAAGAATATAAAATATCTATATTGATTAATACATATCTATGTGCTTGTATAAATATTTTTGTGCTATTGACATTAATTAAATTTCACTAACATAAATACCCAAAAATTTAACATTTATTGATTTGCTATTTGATTTTAATTGATTTTAATTATCATCAACAAATCAAAATCAATTCCATAATATTTAGATATTGATTAAATACCATAAACCAATGGAGAGAAACTCTTCAGACATATAACCATTACGATTATGCTCTTCTGATTGATTTTTTTTCACAAAAAAAATCAACGTAAATAGATACCTATTGAAACAGAAGAAAAAATGATAATTTTCCACATATTTAAATAGTTTGAAAATTTTATTTTTGTATTCATCGAAAAATTATGATGATAATACCTATCTAAGGGATACAACCAATGATAATTTATGGGTCCCCTTAGTTTTACTTACTCAATCAAATGAATAGAGAGGTAAATCATCAAGGTGAAACAAACAGGGAGAAATATACTCTCCAAATGAAATATTTTAAATAAATGAAAATTTCTTAATGTTTTTCAGGATTAATGAGCATTAATTTTTTCTCACAAAGATGTTTGAAAATGTCAGAACTCAATTACTAATAATTTTATTATATCAGGGAATATATTATGTTATTCCAAAGATTGTAATTTCACCCATAAAATATGTGATTATTTACTTTTATTTCCATGAAACTTATGATGTTTTAGGACAATATATCTATAATATTTTTTTAATATCCAATAGGTACATTCACATTTTTTATTCCTTTGAATAAAAATATATGTTTCTTTTTTTCAATGAAAAACATCTGTATGATTATATCCATTATCATTTTCCCATAGATCACACTTTATAATTTTTTTTATTAATGTCTTTGAAATCATTATATAGATATTATAATTTTCAATTGTTATTCATAATCGATGAAACAACATGATCACATCATTTTTTTCAATGTTCATAAAATTAGAATTTTTATGTAACAATTTAAATTATAATTACAGAAGTATGAAAAAATAATTTGTTTTTTCAATTATTGTGTACTAGTAGTATATGTTTTTATAAGAACTATTGTACAAGAAACCATTAACTTATACTCTTTCCAAAATTGTACAAAAAAATTAATAATTTTGACATAATTTTTAAAAATGATAAATATTTTGGGATTAATATTAAATCACGTTTTCTAATAAATAATGAATTTTCAAAATGATATATATGAGAAATATCAGAGAATTGATGATGACATAGTAAAGACAACTTTTTTACTATGTGGTAATCTTTTCAGCTTGGATTCAAAGTTAAAAACATGACATTCCTAATCTATATGTGTTCTATAATCAAACAATTTTCCTAATCCAAGTAAATACATAGTAGTAAACATTAGAGGATCATGAATTTTTAATTTTTTTTTGTTTTTTATGCATTATATTTATCACTAAAATTGTATCATAAATAGGAAAATTCATCAATAAAAGATGAAATATATACATCAATGGAATTTCTAATAATTTTTTTCCTCGGATAGATTATTGAAATAATTATGTATTTTTTTATTCATACACATCCTTGAAGGTATATTGTGAGGGATTAAAATAATTGTCCATGTGCTATGAGTTATACTTGGATCCCCAAATAAATTAAATCCATCATTAACAAAAATATCAAATACACATTCCTTGGATATTTAAACCAATTTATATATAAATTATTAATGGATTTGTATTCTTCTTAATGTGTTTGATGATGAATAATGCTATAATTTTTTCAACAGTATACCAAATAATTTTCTCTATAATTTAAGAAGACAAAAAATCTTTGCAATTATTATTTTAAAGAAATATATCCTAAAACCATCATAGTAGTTTTCTTTAAATACATGATAGTGGTTTTTTGATTTATAATTTCATCATGATTCACTAATTTACATATAAAACTATAACATCTTTTAAACTCTTCTCTATCTGACTATATTCCTCGATATAATATACAATAAATTGTAAATTCTTGTATCTTTGTATATTTTATACTATGATTCTTAAAAAGGTTATAAATCTCATAAAATTATTGAGATATATTATCTTCAAAAAAAATTTCAAGAAGAAAATCCACAATATGACAGCCTAAAATTCCAAAATAATTACATTTAATTTCATTGTTAATGAAACACAAAACACCGATCTTAAAAAACCCATAAAATATATTTCACTAAATTTAATCTCTTTAATATCTTGTTGAACAAGAATACCCAATTCAAAATGAATTTTAAAATATTATACCACTATTACCTTTCCAGGAAATTGGTTCGCATAAATAAAACCAACTAAATTATGAAGATTATATGTTTTACACAAGTAAGAAGAAATTCATTGGTTGTCTATTTATTAGGAATAAAATAGGAATCATTTGAATGAAAAATAAATGTTTTATGAATAATTTTATTATTTATAAATAATTGTTGAGTTTCACATAGATATCCATAATTAAAGATAATTTTACAACTGTTATAAAATTTATTTTATAAAATATAATTTATTTTTGAAAACTGAATATCAATTTAACACCCCAAAATTTCTAAATAGGTAACTATTTTTTTAATAGAGTTTATGAAACAAAACAGCAAACATAGGAAGGAATATAAATAGTCTAGACTTTATGGTATATTTATTATTTTACATTCATTACATTTAACATCATGAAATTCATTCAATTCAAGGAACTCTTATGCTACACGCAATAAAATCTTTCTTCGTTAGCTTGCGTTACATATAAGACCATGTTTTACAAAATCCTACCCTTATTATTTAATATAATAATATATAATCTAGTATTAAAATTATTTTTTATGAATATGAATCATTACATTATTAAAATATATGGTCTAAAAAATTATAAATGTAATTAATCTGAAATCAATTTATTTGAAATGAATATAAGAACCAATTGAATATAATTGAAATGTTTATGTGCATATAATAATGTTTTATCCAAATAAATTAAATCATTTCTATTAATGAATGATATTAATGAAATATATTTATAATATATTCACTAAAATATTTTTTATTCATCCAATAGGTTTTATAATCATAAGATATGAATAAATCATGTATTATTTTTAAATATTCCATTTTTCTAAAAAGGAAATTCTACCAAATTTTAATTGAGAAACTATTTTAAATTAAAATTTTGACAATTTTATAAATATTTTATTTCAATATAAGAGTAATTTTTGAAATATTAACACAAAATTTATCTTAGGATTAATTTTTTGTATTTTTTTATGGGGTTCCATTTTTTCATGAATAGTGAAAAATATAAAATTTTAATTCCATTATGCTTCTTTGTATAAATTATATATATTGTTAAATTATATATTTTTTAATTGTATTGATGTCTAATTAGATAAATTATACATCAATTAGTTCAATTTAAGTCATTGGAATAATCTTCACATTGAAATTAGATATAAAAACATTTTAAAATTTTAAAAATGTTTAATTTAAAAACTCGCTTTATCTTCCCATCTGTGGGATTATATTTAAACTAATTTATACCAAATCTATTATTAAAAGTTTTAAAAATTGACTCTATAATATTAATCATAATTATATATATTTTAAATTAACTTCAACAATGTATTTTTACCAAAAATCATTGTTAATATAATGGAAATTAATTATAGCTAATCACGAGAAAAATAAAATTAACAACTGACTAAACATTAAATTTAAGGGAAAAATGACCTAGAAACTTTTCCAAATTACATTTTATATAAATATTTGGACCCTAAAAAAATTTAATGCAATATTTCCTTTTAGTTTTTCTACATAACAAGGGAAAAATGTAATTGTAATTCACATATTAAAAATTATCAAGAATTCCACTCTTCCTCCACTATAAAAAAGCACTCACTCATCCATCATATTCACTCCCCTAAAATAAATTGGACCATCAAAAAATGAAAAAATAAACTCCAAAATTGAATCCCCTAATCCAATAATCATAATATATTAAATAAATAAAACCAATGAATCCCTTTGGTGAAAACTAAAAATGAGTTACTTGAATAAGAAGTAACATTCTTCAACAATCACTTTGGTTTCATTTTCCTCTCCACCAAATAAGTTATTTTTTATATCATGATAATATAATAAATAAATATCATAAATTTACTAATATGTTTTAATATTATGTGTTCAAGCTACACGAAGACACACATCCATAAATGGATCACAAACTATTTGTTTTTTGTATGGAGAACTACCGCCTAACAAAATGATGTCATTCATTTTTCCATTACCGCATCTCATGTTTGGGAATTATGGTGAGAAACCTATTAATATATGATATATTTTACATTTATTTTTTATTAATACTTAATACTTACAAAACAAATAACTTCATGCATTCCATATTTTGGGGATATGACAACATTGTTTGTGGATGTGTGGACTACAACCTCCTCACACCGATGTGATCCATTCACACAACATATAGAATCTATTATGGTTGGTTTTAATAAAATTAAGTTAAATATATCAAATAAATTTGATAATGTAATTATAATATATATATATATATATCATTTATATTTCATTCAGTTAAAATCTGACATAGAAATGGAAGTTGTGCCCCTGGGCACAAACGACCTTCCATCACCACAAATGGTGCATTTCATTTCCAACCTTCAAATATTATTGATTATTATAAATACAAATTTACAAAAGATATATATGATATTTAATTCATGCTTTACATTCTGGATATAATGAAAACATGATCTAATTAGTAGAAAAAAATGTTAAAAATACCAAAAAAATAAGAAATTAACACCCAAAATAGCGACAGTAATGAAAGATTATTAACAAACGAGTAATAATATTTTATAAGAAGTTAATATATGATATTAAAAATATGAGTATTGTTCTATTATATGTTATTAACATTTTTAAACCCATTATATTTGAGGTTAATAAACGTTCACCTGAAAGGAAACGTATGGTAATGAGTTTTTATCATAGTTTTTACATATATGAGATAAATATCATATTCACCACAAAATTATTTATTTTTGGGCATAAACTTACCATTTTGATATATTATATCCTTAATTTTTTAATATTAATTGTATATTGTGTTTAAATTTTAATTATTTATTCTAGTGGATTTGAAGAAAAAGTTACCATGTGATAAAGAATTTCATAACCCGATTAATTTTTATTGAGTTATATTACTTCCTTATTTTCATTAATATAATTTGATCTCATTTGTAATAATATGTTAATATCTATTTTTTTTATTTCCAATTTTTTATATGGATTTAAATTTAACACATATAATCTATCCATTGACTGATTCACACATCAACGTTGTGGTCTTTTCAAGGGTTTACTTCACAATCTCATTTTGTATTGGATTATTTACACTTGAATTTATATTAGTGGAAATTAATTGATAATGATTTAATAAATTATTTACTTTTATACTCCTAAGGTTATTTATGATATTTTTTCATTTAATAGTACCATTTTCACACTCTTATATTCTTAAAAAATATTATATTTATTTAGGAAAATCTGATTTTGGTTCTCTCTTTAGTCAGATAACATATTTTCTACAAAAACCCTATATCATATGAATGTTTTAAAAAATTATTTTAACCTTTCCGAAAATTTTATTAAAAAAATTCACACATTTTAATTTAATAAATGTTTTCAAATTAATATTCTTTTTTTTCCAAACAAGGTACTTCTCTAACCCTTTTACCAGGTAAATGAAGTGTTATATTTACCCTATAAGACATATATTGATTTACATATGTCCATTTATTATATAAATCATCTTCATGTTTAGAAGGTTAATTTTTAATGAATTTACTTTTAAAATTTATTTTTTTAATAAAATCATTTTCAATTTTTGTTTTTAAAAAATGAAATGGAGATTTTCCCAAAGAATGATTTTAAAAGATACATTTACAGTATTTACATTCTTTAATAAAAACAAAACATTATTTTAATTACACTTGTTATATGTTTTTTGTACCATCCTTATTCTTCATCAGAATGGATTCTGAATGTTTTTTCTAAGGTTAGTATTGACATTCAATTCCTTGATTCATATTATTACCCTTGAAATATTCAATTTCCATTTATAATTGAACATCAAATTTACCATAATTATCTATTTCATTTATCATGGATATTCTAACATCCAAAAAAACATTCCATTTTTACAAACTGTATTGAAATTGAAATTAATTTGATTTACATCAAAAATATTTAAAAATTTGCATCGTTTACTCAATATAGATATTTTAGAAGGTACATTATTCTTTGAATTAAATTGATTATTTGAAATGTGAGGAATGATTTGGCCATGAAAGAAATTGGTAGGGGACCATTAAAATTAATCCCCATGATTCATTGGTAGACTTATGAGATGAAATTGGTTGGATAAATATCCATGGAGATTATTTACAAGATGAATAAATATGTTTCTACCCACATATTTTGAACATCTTGTTAAACATGTTGAAAATATTATAATTAACCATCTTGTGAAAATAAATAATAGTAAATTTATTAGGGGCCTATGAAACATATTGTCTAATAATTATGAATTTAATTAATGTATTATTTATTAAATATTATCTACTCAATTATTTCATTGAAATTTTCTATGGATACATTTCATTTTATTTTTTTGATTAAATTGAATGGGTTTCAATTATTCACATTGAAATATAGATTATACCTTATTAGGTTATATGAAAGAAATTTGTTTCAGTATTTACCATTATATATTGTTTATATAATTATTTCATGGTTTATTGATTTCACGGAATGTGTCTTAAGTTATTACCCTTCCACATTTCTTATTCTCATTGATTTTCTACTACATCCACGATACTTTACCCTTACTGAGAATTTAAGCTCTCCTTTTTTTATTTCCCCAGGATTACATGAAGTTCACTTAGAATGATATGCAGGTATATCATAGATGAAGTAATGTTATCATTGAAAAAAAATTATGTTGTAATTAGTGTATTAATTTGTAGTACAAACCTGAAGTATTTATTTGGTTAACCAATACTACAAAACTATTTGGTTCTTTTAGGATTTGATTCTTTATAATCATGCCAATGTAATGGTAGTGGACACCAGTTCTATGTTTACTGGGGTTAGTTAATTATAGTTGGTATCAGAGGAGGTTTAGGAGAAAACAAAGTAAATAGATATAGAAAACATAAATTAGATAACATAAACCTATTATATAGTTAAGGATAAGTATATAAGATCGTCCCAAAATTTAATTAAGGTATATATTATCTTTTTCTTTATAAAAATACACCTATAAGTGGATTTGGTTCTATAATAGATGTACCTAGGGGTAATAACTCTAAAAAGGTGTTGGGTGTGACTCAAGTGTAACACTGTACATGACAATGGGCGTTGCTGTGAACCTGGTTTCAAACTCTTGAGGAAAACAAATATGAAATTCAAAATTTCAATACAACCCATTATGATGGATTGGAATATATAATGAAAATAGATAACCTAGGTTGTCTTATTTTTAAAATAAGGTTTCGTGATTTATATATCATCTAATTGATCACAAAATTTTCTAACATTGACAATTTTTACTGACACTATGATTTTATGTTTTAGTCAATTATTGGAACCCAAAGGTGCCATGTTAACAATTAATATGAACGAAACTATGGTAAAAATTAGAAAAAATTGGATTTTGATTGGAGTGAACAGTATTTTGTCTATGCCATATTATTATTTATGAAATACGATTTACAACATATACCTTAACCAACTCCTTGAGACACCAAAAAATGAGAAGGATGGAGTTTTATAGGAGCTTGAGTTTTGGACACCATTAATGAGAAATGGATTGATTTCCTTTATGCAAGAAATATGGAAGGGTACACACAATAATGTGTCTCAATGGAATGGAGAAATGATTTATGTGAAGGAAATATGGACATAAATAAAATAGTTTTCCGAGGAAAATTAAAGAGTGTAATGGAAGGAAATAAATCTCATCATGAGGATCCATTTATAGTTTATTACCAAAAGTTTTGGAAATTGGGAATTAACAGATTAAATACCCTCTTCTAAAGGATAATATCTCGGCCATGAAAGGACTAATGTGTAAATAAATGGATGAAATATTTATGTGTTGGAGTTTTATTGAAAAAATTAGATAAAATAAAATTTAATGATTATATTTAATGTATTGAAATATTATTTTTGAAATTATATTAATAAGGTTTTAGAAAAAAGAAAAACTATATGTTGGTTAAGAACCCATCATGTATGAAAATGTTGTGGGGCTTCAACCCATTACAAAAGGATGAAACTGTTTTTGCGCCTACAACTGGCCAACATGATATCTTTTTGAATATGTAATTACCTTCAGTTAAACAATTTGGAGAATAAATGTTAATTTTGAACTAGTATAATCACTTTTAGAGATCAATTTCTTAAACATAATAGTTTTGTAAAATAGTTAGAGACAACTATTTTGACTTGTTATATGGGTATTATGATCTGATAAAATAATATTTTAGTTGTTAAAAGATGTTCATTATAGGTTATCAATTTGATGTTGTTAGTGGTGAATTTCTATTTAAATGAATCTAAAAAAAGAAGATTTTTTTTAAGAAATTGAAATATATCAAGTAAGTATATTCCTTGTGTTATTTTCCAAAAAAATAATTCTCTGATATTAGGTAAAAGATCTTAAAACAAAAATGTTATCTTAATATAATATTTTTTGTTGAACTGGTTGTGTTTTAAATTGCAATAGAATTTTGAATTCAAGGCCATCAAATTTCATCTAATCATTCACATTTTTAGAACCTCAAAAACTCCCTATAAATATTTATTCTTTTCACCCAAGTGCATATTTTCAATATCCAAAAATGTTATCCTTTTTAGAAACCTAGTAATATGTTATTCCATGTGACCTTGGTACTTCTCATTCTCTTAATTTAAGAGGATATATTTACATTACTTCTCAAAATGTGGGATTTTAATAAAATAATTTTCAAATATAAAACAATTTATTTCCATGATCAAGATAAAATTTTGAGGATGTAATTTATTTAGGGTGGAGAGAATGTAACTCCGCAAAAATTCAAAAAGTATAACTTTTGTTTGACTATTTTTATGGAATAAAACACCATATGTAGCAATGAATTTAAACTATATAAGAATTATGGAAAATTTAGTATTTTGAATTAAATATATTTCATATTTTTAATGTTTCTAATACCGTGTTATCTTGTGTTAACCATAGAAAATACATTCACCGATAGTTTTTGATACATGCAATACCAAGTTTTACCGAATACTACTAATATTATTTAATATAATAAGATATAACCTAGCCCTAATATTTTAAATCATTAATAGGATTATCTAAATTATTAAAATATATATTTTATGAAAATATAATATTTATTCATTGGTAATAAAATTATTAGAAATGAATATAAGAACCAATTGAAAAAAATGAAATATTTTTATTCATACAAAAATGTTTTATCCTAAAAAAAATAATTAATAATTGTGAATTATATTAATGAATTATATAAATTATATATTAATTTAAATATTTTTGATTTTTATAAAATGGGTTTGATAGGCATAGTATGAGAATAAATCCAATTTAATGCTTAAATTTTGTAATTTCTAAAATGGAAATTTTACTGCTTTTTAATAGAGAACCTATTTTGAATCCAATTTTTGGAAATTATAATATCTTATATGTAAAAATAAATTTAATTTTTTAATTTAGAACATAAAAAGGTATATTGGTTGAATTTTGGTAATTTTTCATTGAGGATTAATTTTTTTCATGAATAGTGAAAAATACTAAATTGTATTAGAAAACCGGTTTCTTGTATAAATTATTTATGTGGATAAATTATATTGTTAAATTTTTTTAATGTTTAATTAGATAAAATATACATTAATTAATCCAATTTAGTTAATTTCTAAAAATTTCACATAGAAATTGTATATACAAATATTTCAAACTATTGAACATTTTTACTTTAAAAACTTGTTTTGTCGTATTGTCTGAAATATTTAATTTGAACTAATTTCTGACAATTATGTGGTTTTAATTTATATAAATGGATTACATATTTTTAATAAACATTATTTATCATTAATGTTATGGTCAAAATAGGTTTTACCCAAATTATATGTGAAAGTAATTAAAATTAATTACAGTGATTAAGGGAAAAAAAATAAATTAATTAGGGACTAAACCATAATCTTAAAGAACAAAATGAACTAGGAACTTGAGTAAAAGTGATTTTATAGAAATATGTATATCATATTCTCCATTTTTTTATTTTTTTCCATTATTGTATCCACTTTAAATGGGTAAAACGAGGGTCTAATTCCCATTTTAAAAATTTATAAGAATGCCACTCCTCCCCCACAATAAATTTTCACTCACCAACCCACTTACTCACATATCTACCACATTGGCTTATAAAAAACTAATAAAATTAACATACCACCTTACCTTACCTAGTAATAGACACATCACCTTGAAAAAAAAATCCAGGATTCCTTGTGGTGAAAACCAATATGTGTTACCCAAATAAGTGGTAGGTTTCTTAAACTATCACTTTTGTATCATTTACCTCTCCACCCCTTATATTATTTATATATAATTATTATAAAGTAAAAATTTTATCCTAAATATAAATATATATTTTTATGATACACTTTTAGTCTACACCTACACACACTTCCACCAAATGGGAAACAAATCCTCCATTTATGTGTATAGAAAACTACCGACTCAAAAAATGATGTCATCGGTTTTTTCCATCACCACCTCCCATGGTTGGGAATTATGATGATTTTATTAATATTTTATATTTGTGATATTTTCACATTATTAATACTTATATATTTATTACACAATAATTACCTTCATGTGTTCAACATTGTGGGGGTACGATAACATCATTAATGGATGTGTTTACTACCACCACCTTAGAGTTAAGTGATTCATTAATGATGTAAATGGGAATGTATTAAAATTGGTTTTAATAAAATTATGTTACATATATGAAATAAATATTATAATATAATTATAAAATAAATTTATATCATTTACCTTTCATTCTTCTAAAATACATCAATGAAATGTAAGTAGCATTCATGCGTACGTATTACCTACCAACTCCAGGAACGATTTATTTCATTTACTATATCCAAATATTATGGATTATTATAAATACATAGATACAAAATATATATGATATTTAAATAATTTTTTACATTATTTAAATTATTAAATCATGATCTAACTAAAAGGATAATAAATAACATGCTAAAACATACCTGACAAACTAGGCAATTAACATATAAAATAGTCAAAATAGTGAAATATTAATTGAAAACATGTAATAAGATATTATATGAAGTTAATATATGATATTATAAATATGAGGGTGGTTTTGATAATATGTAATTCAAAATTTTAATTCCATTATATATGAAGTTAGTAGAAATTATCTTAAAATGAAACACAAGGTAAGGGATTTTCATCTCATTTTTTACATATGTGAGATAATTTTCTTATTCACCACATACATATTTTTTGTGCTATATCTACTAACCATTTTGTTATATTATATCAGCAATTATTATATCACCATCATATTTTTATCTTCAATTTGAATTATTTCTTCTTTGGGAGTTTGAATAAAAAGTTATCATGTGGTAAATAATTATATACCAAAAATTCCTTTTCATTAGGTTGTATTACATCCATATTTTCATTAATATTGTAATATTTTTTTAAAAACATTTAAATATCAGTTTTCTATTTCCAATTATTATTTGGACTTAAATTTGACAAAAATTTATTAAATTATTAATTCTTACATCATCCTTATTGTACTTTCAAGGGTTTACATTATAATGTAATTTTTTAGGATTGTTTACATTTGAATTTTTATTAGTGGAAATTATTGAATAATTATTTAATAAATTCTTTAATTTAATTCTCTTAGGGTTATTCATGACCTTTTTCATGTAATAGTACTCGTTTCTGCTATTTGGAAGTGAAAATGTTTTAGAATATATTTTTAGTTAAACCAAACATAATTTGACTCCTTGGTAAGAGAACCTATTTTATTTAAAAGAACTATATTTACTAAAAACTCAAAATTATTTTTAATCATTACAAAATGATTTGATAAATACATTTTACCCTTTTTATCTTTAATAAAGGTTTTCAAATAAATCGTTTCATCACTTTCCAACATGGAAATTTTCAAAACCTTTATCTATGACAAATGAATGTTCATTTTACCTTGTATGGTATATATAGATTTAACTACCATAATTTCATAGAATAATCATATTCATTTTTAAAATGATAATTTTTAAGTGAAATTATTTTTAAAAGTTATTTTCAAATAAAACTATTTTCAAAATGTTTTTTAAAATAAACAAATATATTTTTCTAAAGAATGTTTTAATAGATTTTTATAGTATTTCCATTCATTATAAAAACCAACCATTTAGTTTTACTCCACTTTGGATATGTTTTATTGATACCATCCATATTATTTTATTTAAAGGTTTTAGATTTATTTTTTAAGGATAATATTGAGATTCAAATCCTCAATTCCTTTTGGTCCCATTAAAATATTAAATTTCTTATAATCATTGAACACTGAATTTTTAGGTAATTATCCATATAAGTTATCATGGGTATTTTCATTATCTGAATCTCATTGACATTATTATGTATGATATCTACATTTAATAAAATTTTATTTAATAGATAAATAATGATAAATATATATACTTTAATTGATAAAAATATTTTATATTGCACATTTTTTAGAACTAAATATATTATTTAACATATGATTAATGATTTGTACATGAAATACATCTGTTGGGGACCATTTAAAGTATTACACTTGATGCAAAAGTATTCTCATGAGATGAAATAAATTGGGAGAAAAACCCTTCGAGTTTATTTCTAGTCAGAATATCTCTGTTTTTACCCACAAATTTAAACTCTCTTATAGAAGATCTTGATAATAATATGTTAGACTGTATGGATAATTTTCTTGAAGGTAAATGTATCATGTTCTTGGGAAATAAAAAATACTATAATTATGATTTTTTTAAATTTCTTATTCTCATATTATTATACAGGATATTGTTTTCATGGAATTATCTATGCATGTATTTCATTCTGATTTCATTGATAGATGACATGTATTACAGTTATTTTGCTTTCCATATTGATTATTCCTTATATTATTATTTAAATGGAAAGTTTTATATTTATTTAATATAACGCATTTTTATGCACTTCTATATTAGTTTATTTATTTTAGGGTATGAGTGTTCAGTTATTACATTACTATATTGACTATTCTTATTGGTTCCTTGTTGTATCTACTATAATTTTCCCAAAATAAGTATTTGAGCACACCCTTATTTTGTTTCGTTCTCCAGGATTAAAAGAAGTGTACTAAGAAATATATTCAAGTATATCATAGATTGAATAATGTTATCCTTTAAATAAAACGAATATTATATTCTAAATAGGGTATTTAATTTTAATACAATATTAATTTATGTATGTGGTTTTTCAAGACTGCTATATTCATTGGGACATAAATATTTGATTCCATGTGATAATAGGAAGTTTTTGGTATTAGAAACCAACTCTTTGATTACAGGGGTTGGTTCAATGCAATAAAAATTATCTTTGGGTGATTTTTATAATTTTTCATAAATTGTTTCATTTTTAGACGAATAGTGAAAAATATTGAATTTTAATAAAAAAATTTCATTTCATTTAAATTATTTATAAATTTAATTTAATTTATGTATACATTTCAAGGAATAATTACTAGAATTATGTATCTATTATTCCAATTAAGTAAATTAGAATAAAATTCATATTCAATATTAACATATACACTAATTAATCATTTGAACATTTTCTATTTGAAAACATGCATTCTCATCGCACCTACGAGATTAATTTTAATTTAAAATTTTATAATTATATTAATTGAATTTCGAAAAATGGATTCCTTATTTGGAATAATCATAATTTATATTATCTAATTAGGTAAACATAGTTTTTCCCACAATACAAATATTAGATATTATTCAATTTGGCTAAGGTTAAAATTTATTTATCATGGGTTAAACTAAAAATATAATGGTCAAAAGAACTAAAAACTTGTATAAAATATTTTTTCTATAAATATTTTGGAACTCAAGTTTATAATTCTCCATAATAATCTATTTTTGGACACTTTTTTTGGGTGAAAAACATTCGTAGACCTTTTTATTTTAAAAAACTTCAAGTGTGTCACTCACCTCACTTCTAAAAGGCCACCGACTCTCATACCTTATTCAATACTTAAATACATTTTTTGGAAATAAATTCTCAAATTCTATACCAGCATCATAAAATCTGTAAGTTAGTCATAAAACTATCTAATAATGGCTTTGGTGCCAACCTAATGCAGTTACATTAAGAAGAAGTAACATTCTTCAATGGGCATTTTTATTTATTTCATCCTCCAACTCCATTAATTATTATTAAAACATTGTGAAGTAATAACATCAGTTTCTTACATATACTTAGATATATGTTTTAAGGTCACAACTTAAAACCATTTCAACTTAGATTACAGAATTCTCAATCATGTATATGTCAGACTACCACCTTGTGAACCTATGTTATTAATTTTTTCATTTACCACCTATCACAGCTGAGGAGGATGATAGATATAATGTATATATATGATATTTATTAAATAATTAAACCTCTAGAGTTTTATATAAAATATTAAATTTTTCTTTCCATTTTGTAAGGGATACACTAATGTCACTTGTGTGTACGACAGACTAACACCACTACGGTAAAAATGGTTATTTGCGACGGGGTCCCGTCACAAATGCCTCGTTGTGGAAAATAGCTTCAAAAATAGTTTCAAGAAGAATTTTAAAAATCTTAGTTTCAACGGGCTTATTGAAAATAATATCTGCAACGAGAAATATACCCATCGTAAAAAACATTAATATTTTTTAAATAATTAATAATAATAAAATTATATTTGGTGAATAACAAGAAAATAATGGAAATAACAATTATTATAACAAAATAATATAATTAGAATAATATTAATAATATAATATATATAATTGTAATATAATAATAATAACAATAATTATAATAGTAAAATAATAATAATAATAAAATATTAATTTACTATTTATAATATTATAAATTAAAAAAATAAAAGTAATAATAAAAATAAAATAATAAAAACCTTAATGTTTAGAAAAATATAATAATAATAACAATAAAGAATAATAAATAATTTTGAAAAAATAAATACATGAATAAATGAATAATAATTTAATAAAATAATATTAAATTAAATAAATAATAATGTTATAAATAAAACAATATCTGCAAAAATATAAAAAACTCACTAAATTATGAGTTAAACATCACATGTACTTCACCGTCATCTCGTGTTGCTGCTCTAGTAATTGACACATCTTATCCTCCTACTACAACGGTTGCTATCATCAATGCGTCACATTCTATCTGCCCTAGTATATACCAATCACAATGTGTGTCAGATTGAATTTTGGTTGACGTGTATACATCCAAAAGTCTCAAAATGGTCCTAACTATCATTAAAAACACATTTCCATTTTCATTGTATGCCAAACTACAGACACTATATATTAACTCAATTTTTCTACCCAATTTGTTTTCCTATTGTTGAAATTCAAAATCTCAGAATATGCTAATGTGCCCATTATATCATAAGAAGTCACAATAGTGGGAACACGATCTTCCATTACTATTCAATCCTTCAAAGATGAGAAATGTGTTTCGGTTAACAACATCAAATCAATATGAAGTGATAACAATTTGATAAAGATAGACAATTAATATGGATAACAGTGTTATATTGTTAGAAATAACGATTTTATCTATTTTGTAGCATATTATAGATAATTGAAATAAAAAAATGACTTCTCTAAAGATTTGGGAAAAAAATAATTATGTATGAGATAAAAATGATAAGGAAATTAATTTACAAAATGTAGATAAAATGGTAGAAAAATTTATTACAAAAGTAGTTATAATTCACCTTTTCTCAGTGGTTGAATAAATTTTTTATGCATTTTTTAACTAAAACTAATTATTACATTTAATTACAATTTATTATTATTTATTACTAATTCTTACTATTTGTTACTAATTATTACTAATTATTACAATTTAGAATTAATTATTAATAATTCTTACTACTTATTACTGATTTCTAGTATTTATTTCTATTTATTACGAATTATTACGAATTATTACGATTTATTACTAAATATTACTATTTATTTATTATTATTACTAATTATTAGTGATTATTTCTAACTATTGATAATTATTTCTAATTATTACTATTTACTATTAATTTTTAATAATCATTAATAATCATTATTATATATTAATATTTATTACTATTTATTACAATTTATTAAAATTTATTACTGATTATTTCTAGTTATTATTAATTATACCAAATTATTCTTAATTATTTCTAACTATTAAGAATTAATCTTAATTATTACTAATTAATCCTAATTATTATTAATTAATTCTATTTATTTGTAATTAATTGTAATTATTACCATTTATTACTAACTATTACTAACTATTATTAAATATTAATAATGAATACGAATCATTACTTATTATTACTATTTACTATTAATTATTACTAATTATCAATAATTATTACTATTCATTACTATTCGTTACTAATTATTACTAATTTTTACTAATTATTAATAATTAATCTTAATTATTACAAATTATTGTTATTTATTGAAAATTGTTACTAATTGTAACTAATTATTACTATTTATTAATATTTATTACTAATTATTAAGAACTAATACTTTTTATTACTAATTTTTAACAATTTTTAATAAATTTTACTATTTATTACAAATTATTTCTAAATTATCCTAATTATTACTAATTATTTCTAATTTTTACTAATTATCAGTAAATAATCCCAATGTTTACTAATTAATCCTAATTTGTCCTAATTATTATTAATTATTATAAATCATTACTATTTATTACTATTTATTAATATTTATTACTATTTATTACTAATTATTACTAATTATTATTATTTATTACTGATAATTACTAATTATTACTATTATTACTATATATTTCTAATTATTACTTTTAATTAATATTCATTAATTATTATTATTAATTACTATAAATTACTAATATTTATTACTATTTAATGCTCATTATTACTAATTATTAAATATTATTACTATTTATTAAAATCTCTGACTAATTATTACTTATTATTTCTAACTATTACTAATTATCACAAATTATGACAAATTATGACAAATTATGACAAATTATTTTTAATTCTTACAAATTATTGTTCATTATTAATTATTATTACTATTTATGAATATTTATTTCTAATTGTTATTGATTATGACTAATTTTCACTAATTATCACTAACGATAATTAGGTAATAATAATTAATATAATAATTAATTCATAATAATTATTACCAAACACAAGTAATTATTTGTAAAAGTAATATATTAAAATAAAATGATATAATTATATTTTAATTTATATTTAGCTAATTAATAATAATTATAACTAAAATCTTATAAAATAAATTAACTAAAAAAATAGAAGAAATATATAAATACCATAAAACTGGAGCATTCGGGGGATCTATGCCGCAAACGATGTTCCAATTTAAAACATTAAATTTTGGATTTTTTTTACTTTCTCTTGATAAAATCACTTTATTACGATACCTTTTCATTGTAAATTAAGTTTTACATAAATATAAATTTTCTTGTTTAATAAATATGATTATTTTTTAAACCATATACGATTTTACATATTGTATTTAATTGGAATGTTATGTAATTAACTTCTGAAATATTGATAAGTTTGTATTCATTACACAATACATATATTTGATGATAATGCAGAATGTTCATGAATTAATTTGGGGTTTTATATATATGATGAATAATTTGGTCTTACAGGGATGCGTCGGTTTATGAATTATTTATCCCCTCGAGGGATCAGTAGGTCTCATGCGATAAATTATTACGCTATCATCAAATGGGGTTTTACCTATAGTTTTAAACCATCATGTGTAAGGTTTTCACGATGGAGATATCATGCAGGTGAGACAAGACATCCAATAATTAAGAATTTCCATTATTATGATTTTTTTATTATTATCCTTGAAATTTTCACAAGGATATTTTATCTCGATGCATTTCATTCAAATATTATTGATTAAATGTCTCGTGTGCTCAAATATTTACCATTCCATATCATTATGCCATATCCTATTATAATAGTAATGATATGTATAAAATGGAAAGTCTTTTCAATTGATGACCTTTCCATATTGATCATTCCTTTCCTTATTTTGATAATAATGTTATTTAAATGGAATTTTTCTTTAGTTATTTACCTTTCCATGTTGATTATTCGTTCTGATTCAAGATATATTATGTCGTACTAAACCCTTAATGTGAATTTGAGATCACCATTGATATTTTTTACTTTCCCAGGAATTTTTGAAGGGCACTATGATTCATATTCATCAATATTCAAGATGGATAAAATTGTTCTAAAAAAATTATGTTATAATATTTTTTCTCAAATATAACATTGGAATCATATATGTTTTGAGTTTATCAAGATTAATAAAATATTATAAAACATAGGGATTTGATTCCTTGTATATTATGCAAATGTAATTTATCAGACACCATCTCTAGGTTACTAGGTTTAGGGTCTCAATAGTTGGTATCAGATAAATTTTTATTGAAACCACGAGAAATATATTTATGAAAAAATTACTTAGGAATCATAACCCTATGATATAATTTGAGGATATTCATAGAATAATATTCGAATATTTTTTAATATTGAGATCATGTGGGTTTTTCTATAAATACATCTATATTTTGATACTAAATGTTTCTTTTTGTTCTGGAATAGAAGTAACTAGGGGAAATTACTCAAAATGTGCACATTGTTTTTACCTAATAATAACGGGGTTCCTGAAAATAGGCCATACTACACACCTGTTTTGATACATCCAGAAGATATTCTTAAGAAAAATAATTTTTTTTACAAACCATTATAAACAATTTGAATATATAATAAAAATTAATAACCAAGGTTTAACCTAAGGTGTTTTTGAATAAAAATAATGGGTCTCAAAAGAATAGGGAAATGTTTTATTTATCAAAATTAAGTGAGTACAATAAAGAATTACTGAGGAAAATGATGAGTATTGAAACACCCCAAGGATTAAAAATAAATTTAATATAGAATGCAATTCACACAACAAAAAATATCTATGAAACAATAAATTTTTAATACAAGATATTTTTAACCTATTGATTAAACCAAATTTGTCTAATTCTATGAATTGAGTTTTGAAAAATGGATATTCATAGTTTCGGTCAGAAATATATTTAGCATCTGATAGGATCATCTTAATTTTTAAGTGAATAATAATTTGACCATATTGATTAGTAATGCTACACTTATGAATTGTAATTTGAACCTTATGAATAGTAAACTGGATAAATTAATAGTAATCCAAACCATGAAAGTATATATAAATTTTCGGCATCTTATAACTATAATTATGATATAATTATATCATATTATAGGTAAATGAATATTGTAAAAATTAGTAATTAAATGATGGTATTTTTGTGAGTTATAAATTTTTAATCACAATTTTATAAATAATAAAATCATTTAAAAGGAAATTAATTTTCATTAAATGTATTCAAAAATCAATATTTCGTTTTCTTGTGATATTTTTATGTGACCTTAGTTAATTTTTGAATGTGTTATAAAATCAATTATATTGTTAAAATATGTATTTTTCGATTAAAATATGGTATTAATTAATAATTAAATTTCTCATATTTAGATAAATATTTTCATAAAATGGAGAACATTTTTTAATTATATACATCCAAAAATGGTTAGAATGAATTTTTCAAATTCTAGTAAAATACATGATGTTTTGGTGAATAGTAAAATACAATAATTTATGGTATAAATACATTATATGTTAATCAAACAATTCCTAACATCATGAATGATTTAAGCAGTAATTTTTAGAACTCAAAAGGACTTATTACTATAATTATATTCTATAGTCATCCGAATTTCATGTCCTGAGAAACATAATAAAAAAATAAATAGAATAATTAGAAACCACCCCTCTCCTGTACTATAAATACCACCCCTAACCACCTCATATCCTCACAACTTAAAAGCATTTATCCTGATCATATTTCTACCCAATATTCACCCCAATACTCTACCCTACATCTATGATCTCTTGGTATCATCAAAAGACCAAATCCAATCCCCTTATGGAGGTTCTAATGTAAGAGTATTCAAGAGGCAAATTCCTCATCCTTTTCCTTTTAATTTCATATCTTGTTATCAACAATAATTATTCTCTCCTCATCACCACTGTCCAAATGATCATGATAACTACAAAATCATATATTAAATTAAATGATATCTTGTTAATGTAATATACCACATCAAACTCCTTTATCTTTATCTCTCTCTTTTATTTATAAAACGAAATCATTATATATGAGGTGCTGATTCACAACCTTGGTGGATGACAAATTTTCATTATTCAATTTCTCCTACAAGGTTGTAAATGAAACCATTTTTATGGTTAAACAGAATATAATATTTTTA
Source organism: Viscum album (assembly GCA_963277665.1). Lineage (NCBI taxonomy): Eukaryota > Viridiplantae > Streptophyta > Magnoliopsida > Santalales > Viscaceae > Viscum > Viscum album. Next base: position 1,108,381,239 of record OY728126.1, read on the forward strand.
TTTAAACAATTGTTATGTTCTAAAGGTAACATATTTACATAATATAAAATGATATCACAAAATGAGATCATTATGATTCATAACTACGTAATAATACAAACTATTATCACCAAATGTATTCTCCAATTTTTCATATTTATAAAATGTAAAAAATGATATATATAACAATTTTCAATTATTTATGTTGATTAATATCATATAAATATAATTCTATAGAATTATATCCATTCCACATGAAATTTCATACTCATATACTAATATACCAATAGTGAAAACCATGGAAATGAGTGCCCCCAAGAAATAAAATTGAATATTATAACTCTTGAAAAAGAACAAAAAATAACTTAATAATATTATTATAAATCAAAAAAATGTAAAAAGGTTCTTAATTAATTAATTAATGTATTTAATTCTATTATCAAAAATATTAAGGTCAAGTATAGAACACATTGAGACATAAGGTAAGTTTTTTCTCATCTTACATCCATTTTGTGAGATATTCCTAATTCACCACTATTTATTTTGTATAGTTTATTTATACTTACCTTTGATGTATCATATCATGCATATCATTATTTTAATTCTATTAAATGTATCATTTTAGAATTTTTAACTTTGTAGAATATGATTCTATTACTTAAAATTGGAATGGGATTGTACCTGAACACCCATATTTCCATTGAGTTACTCTTTTTATACATTTACTCAAAGGTGATGGGAATTTATTTTTTTGTATTTCATAAAAATTATTTTTATATTTTCCAAACTCATATTTAGATATCATATAATCCTTATTTGATAGGTATATAAATGTTTTTAAAATGTTTCCTTCTTGAATTCTTCCAAATAAACAAGACTGATTACAGAAAAATTAACGAATTATTACCCATTATCAAGTGTGCTATTTAATATCTTTTAGGACATAATTATTTTTCTAAAATATTAAATTTTATAATTTAAAATATAAATTGGTTCATTAGTAGTTTTATGAAAACACTTATTCTTTTTCTCTTGAAAATAATTTTATCTTTTTCATTAAACCACAATAAAATGTTTTATTACTATTGAATCCTAAAAATTAATTTTACATGATTTAAATTTATTGGGATATAATTTATGCCTATAAATTATTTTAAATATCCCTAAATTTTATTTTATGGTATATACTTGTTTACAATATGATTTTCTGATGAAACAAAAAGTTTCCAAAAGAAAAATTCTTTCCAACATAAAAAGGGTTTTTTATCATCTCAATTTTACTTCTATGTGAATTTTTTCTTATTCAAAACATATTCATTGTGAATTTGGACTATTTAATGAACTTTGATATATCATATCAAGAGTCTTATTATTTTAATTATATTAAAATTTATTATTATAAAAAAATTTCAATGTAGTGTGGGACACTTTTGGAATGTTTAACGATTAACTCACTCAAGAATGTTTAAATGGTATCTGCATCTATGTCAGAATCCTTTGATGAAAATTATAATCCATTCAAATTTATCTCTTATCATACCATATACAATATTTTTTTAAGGGTTCATGATTAGATTGACTGTGGATGCTCTATTTGATACTATTAATATATTATGGTTGAAGTATTCACATTTTGTATGTTAGTTTTTAAATACAAAAGTTTATGGTGTTTATGTTTTTAACTTTCATATGAGGAATGATTTGGACTAAGTAAGTGTCATATGGGGCTCTCTTTTTCCCCTTGGTGCCTTGGTAGGTCTCATGAGACAAACTAGATATGAGTTTTGCTGATGTCTTACCAATTTATTAGATTCTTGGCTTAAATCCTTGATAGTAATAGATTCCCGAAATTAACCCTTAAAAATAATATATTATATAATAGGATCCTAAAATATATATTTTAGGTATCCATAATTTTGAAGTTCCCTCATTAGAAAACATGTAATTGATATTCCATGTTATTATTTGTCTGGTAGAATATCCATGTTCACGTATTACTATGACATTATTGAATAATCTTTTATTCTTAAAATATTATTCTCAAAATTATGTTTTAATGGAATGTGTTCTCTAGTTACTTACCATGTATTATTATTTATGTTTCCTCTATATTACATACCCTAATTGAGAATATTATCTCAACCATTCATTATGTTTTATTTTTCTCTAGGATGCAAATATGCTTATTATGAATGATTGGAAGGGATAATCTATCAGTTTTTGTGCGATTAAAAAAAGTTGATATGTTGTATTTCATTTCATGTTATAATGTAATTTTAATATATTTAATATAGTTTTCCAAAACAACTTAACTATTCGGTAATTTTGGAACTAAATTTCTTGTAATATTGGAAATTTAATAAAGTATGGAACAAGCTCCAGACTATTGGCGTCGGGATCCTTACAGTAGGAATCAGAGGAAGATTTGGTGGAATTTTTGTATACTAGATTTTGAAAACATATATTAGGGAACACAACCCTAAGATTGAATTTGAGGATAATAACTTTTGAACATACATGAATTTTGGTATGGACTATTTTCATGCACTAGGTTACCCCAAGTCAGGACCAGGACACCACGTTTAAGATGTTACCCCTAGCTACATCTAGTCCATAACCACACCTACTTTTTGTATCGATAGAGGGATGTATTTATTGGATGTTCCACAAAATATATACATTACAAAAATTATTGTACATTTTTTCGATTATTATCCACAAATTATATCTTAGGGTTGTGTTCCCAAATATATGATTTCTAAATAAATTGTTTTTGTGTGCCTAATATCCAATTCTTTAACTATAAGGATATCAAGCACTATGAAAATTAATTCCATAAGATCCATAAGATTATAACCAAAAAGAAGAAAAGGGATCAAGGCCATGAATATGTTGTAACTACAATGTATGTGAAAGAATTAATGTATTGGTTTTCTAGAATTAGGTTGTATTGTAGTACTTCTTTACGGAAATAGAATAATGCATGTTTTATCACTATTTAAAGTTAATCAAGGTATTCATATGTTTGGTATATGATAATAAGAGATACATTATTTTTTTTTGTGGAAAATGTGATGTTAAGTGACCTCTATTCTTAATAAATTTCATTATATTATGGATAGAAATAATTTTAAAGAGTCTTAATATTAATAAAATATGGAATCAAAAAAGACAAAAGTATGGTTTTGGATAACCTATTCCAACCATTCTGATTTCTATAAAAAAATTAAAGGATGAAGGAATGAATTAGGGATAATTTAATCAAATTGGTTCTGGTATAAAAAAATCAACTTTAATGCCCATCTTTTGGTTTACGAATTTCTGTGGAGATAGAATGAATGACAACCAAAGGATGAGATTATAACAATAAGAATGTTTATTTTTTAATGTGATTATGTGGATATTAAGAGAAACCCTAAATTCCAAGAAAAGGATTTTGGAACAAAAATGTCATCTGATTACTTTTCCTTCTTTGAAATCAATGGATTTTTAATTAATAAACAATTTATGGTTTTATTATGTTTAAATTTGTAATGAACATGTTCTCTATCACTCTCCATCTAAACATGATGGTTATATATATCTTCCATGGCTATGTTTTCACTATACACTAATGTTATCTATTTTAAAATTCTAATATTGTGATTTCCATTGAATTTATGCTTTCTTTTTTAATAAGAGGATGTTATATAACCCTATTTATGTTGTGGGATTACCACAAAATAATTTTCAAAAATCATCCTCTATTCTTGAAATTTCAATATCAAATTATGAGGATGAAATATATTGAAGGAGAGGATAATGTAACACCCCATGAATTTATAAATGAATTTAATATAGAATGTAACAAACCCATTTCTAAGCCTCTATGAAACAAAACTTTTTTTAATTAGTATAAATATAAAATTTCAATTAAACACAATTTTTTGGTTCTATGAATTGAATTTCAAAAAATAGATATGCACTATTGTGATCAGTAAGATATTTAAAGTCTAATAGAATCATCTATTTTTTTGAATTTTATCTTGATCATTTTTAATAGTAATTTTACCCATATGAATAGAAATATAACCCATATAAATATTAAACTAGTCATCTGAAAGGTAACCTCACCATTAAAGGTATAAATAAAATATATACATCTTATAATTGAATGTTTGATATAATTATATCATAGTATAATAAAAATTAATATTTTAAGAAATATTAACTAAGTGTTGTTAGTATTTATTTGACTCATAAATATTTAATTACAGTTTTATAATTAAAATAAATATTTAAATAAAAATAAATATACCTAAAATGTAGTCATAAATCAATAATTGGTAATGTTATTAATATTTTATGATACATTATTTTTATGGTGCTATAAAATTAGTTATAAATTTAAAATTTATATTTTTCTGGTAAATGATGGATTTAATAATAATTTAATTTATAACCTTTAGAGAATTATATTTATAAAACTGAGTTCCTTTTTTAGTTCTATACTTTGAAAAATGATTAGGGTGAATTTTTGAGATTTTGTTTGAAATACTTTAAATTTTGGTGAATTGTAAAATACAACAATTTAAATTATAAATACATTATGAGTTAAATAAACTATTAATAATATCATAAATTATGTTATTATACTTGTTTTCTATTCACATGCACTTATTAATTTAATTATTCACAATAATCAATACTGATTATTGTCTTCAGAAAAATAATAAAATAAAGATTAAAATAATGAGAAATCACTCATCTCCTCCAATATAAATACCACCCTCACCTCCTCTTCTCCTCTAACCTTCAAAGCATTAATCCTTGTCTAATTTCACACAAATATTGTCCCAAAGACTCTCCCCCTTTTCTATGGTCTCTTTGTATCATAATATGATTAAAACTGATCCCGTTAAACAGGTTCTCAAGGTGGAGTATTCAAGAGGTAAAATCTGTTTCCTCTTCCTTTTAATTTCATTTCAAGTTTTCATTTGGTGATATTCTACCCTCACCTAATATATAGAAATGATCATGATTAATCCAGTATCATATATATACTTTAATTATATCATGTGAATATAATATCCTTCATCAAACTCCTTTCAACCTCTCTCTTTCTCTCTCTCTTTTATTTTAAAAATGAATTCATTGTCTATGAGGTGCCAATTTACAACCTTCGTGGATGATGGATTTTCACTCTTAAATTTATATTTCAATAATGGTAATTAAAAAATTATTATTGTTAAAAAGGAATATAACTTATTTATTAGAACCTTTATTAGGTTACAAAGTAATATATTTACATAATACTAAATTCTGAAACAAAGCAAGTTCGTTATTATCAGTAATTGCCATAATAATTTAAATGATTATCACTAAATGTCATATCTAATTATTTTTACTAATAAATAATAATTAAGTGATATATATACAAATTTAAACTTTTAATTGTTAATTAATATTATATAAATTCTATTTAGAATAATTATACATTTTCCGAATAATTATTCACAAATATTTAATTTGTATATTGTAGGTATATAGACCGTTGATGTATCATATAATGAATAACTTCATTTTCATGGTTTTGAATTTATCATTTTATGATTATTTTTTTTTTTGGATATTATTCGATTGATTTCAAAGGGGTAAGGGATTCTACTGAAACCCCCAACTTTCCTTTGAGTTACTCTTTCCCTACCTTTACTCTATTGTAATTCTACTTTATTTTTGTATATTGATTCAATATTATATTTATATGTTACGAATTAATATAACCATATCATATCTTTCTTATTTAATAAGGTTATACATATTTTAAAATGGTTGCCATCTCAATTCTTCTTGGTAAACAATCCTGATTAAAGGTAACTTTTCGATTTATTACCCATTTTTAAGAGCACTATAAAATATATTTTATTCCATCATTATTTTTCTACAAAAACACATGTAATCAAGGAAAATAATTTTGGTTAATTTATGGTTTTATGAAAACTAATATTACTATTTTATTTAAAATCTCATTAATATTTTCCTTAAAGAACAGTAAAATGTTTTATTTCCAAAGTTTCTCAAAAACTATTTTTTTCCTGATTTCACATTAGTGGGACATAATTTATGAAAAAAAATAATTCTAATTTCCATAAATTTTATTTCATTGGATTTAAATTTTTACAATCTTATTTAATGATAAATACACATGATTTTCGAAAATAACTATTCTTTCCAATCGAAATAATATTTTCTCGACTCAATTTTACTTCTATAAGATATATGACATGTTCACCACTTATTACCTATGTGTGTGGTACATATAAATCCCTTTGATATATCATAGAAATATTATCATTATTCTAATTATATTATTTGGTGTTATGATTTTAATGTTTTAAATATTTATGAGACACTTTGTATTGTTTATGGATTAATTACCTCAAGAAATATTCAATGATATCTAAAACTATGTCAAATTCCATTGTTGAATCTTGTAATTCATTGAGGATAATATCCTATGATACCAAATAACATAAACCTATAAAGAGTTTTAGGTATTTTTGACTATGGAAGTTCAATTTGACTCCATTCATGGATTATGGTAAGATTATTCACATTTCGAATGCTCGTTTTTTAATATGCTTTTTATGTCGTTTATGTTTGACCATTTAATATGAGGGATGAATTGGAATTACAATGTGTCGAGTAGGGCTTGCTATAGCCCCTCATTTAATCATTATGACTCATAAGACAATTTAGATATGGTTTTGACCAAGGTCATACCCATTTTTTATTCATGGCACGAAACCATGATAATAATATATTCTTGGAATGAACTGTTGATAATAATAGTTTAATCCCACGAAACCTTAATGGTTTGTTTTAGGTATACATCATTATTAATACCCATCATTATGAAATAAGTAATTGATAGATGAATTGATTATTTTTCTAGTATAATATCCATTATTAAGATTTATTATGACATTATTTAGTCAACTTTTGTTCATGTCATATTCTGATTAATATTATGTTTTATTTGTAATTGTTCTTTAGTTATTCAACTTTCCTTATTATTTATAATTTTTCTTTATTACCTACACTTGCTGTTCATCTTATCTCTTCCCTTTCTTATGTATTATTTATTCTGAGGATGGAAAGATGATGATTTTTAATTATATGAAACGATAATCTAGGAGTTTATGTTTGATTCAAAAGAAGTTGATATGTTATATTTCATTTCATTTATTAATTTAGAGTTCATATATGTTATATTATTTTCCAAAACTACTAAACTAATTGGCCCTTCAGGGTATGAACTCCTTGTAATCATTCCAATGTAATAAAGCCGGGCATCAGATCCGAGCTGCAATGGTTGGAATCATCACATGTATGTTCGAAGAACCTAAATTTCATCCTAGTGATCCATTTATAGTTCATTGTATTTCATATGTGGAATCAAGGAATTATCTTAGTTAATAAACTCTTTCAAATTTTAACCCCTAGGCCATGAAAGGACTTATATTGAAATAAAATGGATTAAGCATTTGTGAATTGGGATTACAGAAAAAAATTATCTATATTATTACCAATGGTATTTTTTATATGAAAAAGGAAACATATAAGGATTATGTAAAACATCAAAAAGATATATTTGGTCATTAATATAAGAGTTATAGAGACCACCATGGTTTTATGGGTGTATGTTTTATCATATTCCTATGTCTTAAACAAAAAATTTATGATTTTATGTGGTGAGAGATTAAAAAAATTAAGTGAATAATTTTGGGTAATATAACCTATTGTTTTTTATTATGTTATAGTGAAAAATTCATATAATGAATAATTCTCTTCAATTTTGTATAAATATGTTTAAACGTATTGGAATCTATTAGGATTTATGTTTTCTTTATTATTATGTAATTACTGGTCCCCACAATTAAGGAATATTATAGGAACTATATTAATATAGTTTTAGAAAAAGGATAACCCAAATGTTGGGTGAAAAGACATCACATCACGCAAGGCTATAGGTATTCAGTCCATGATTGATGGATGATATGTGTTTAGAACCGACCATATGACTATGTGATTTGGCGATTAATATGTAATTGTTTTTAGTTAAATGATATGATCTATTATTATTAATTTTTAACTAGTTATGTTAATATAGAAATTTATAGATTACTATATTGTATATCTTGTGCTAACTATAATAGTTTTAAAAAATATTAAGAGATATATGGAAAGACTTTTCACTATTTTATGAATCATATGATCCATTAAATGAAAATTTTAGTAATTTTGGAATAAAATAACAATTTATAATATCAATTTATTTGATTAAATGATGAATATGAAACTGATCAAAGGACAACCAAACGATTTATTTTGAAATTAAAATGCCTCAGGTAATTATATTTCCTTATATTCATATATAGTAAAATAATACCTCAAATTTTGAAAAAAAAATCATTAATTTTTTTGTCATATTAACATCAAATCCCATTAATCCAATAGTCTTCTAAATCATTATAGATTTATTGTTTTTATGTTTTTAACCTTCCATTGATCATTTACTTTCTTGTGATCAATGAACTCTTTCCCCCTTTATAATTACTTTCACTTTTATTCAATATACATATATTCACATGATAAAAAATTTCATTTACCTGGAAACCAATTTTTTTGTTATTCCAAATGACCTCTATACATTCCTTTCTTTGTTATCAAGGGGATGTTTTATTATCACTTTTTATGAAATGGGTTTTCAAAAATGAATGTTCATATATGAAACCCTTGAATAGAGTTATCATGTTTAAATTTGTGAGGAACATGTTTATTTAAGGTGCGGATAATGTAACCCCTCAAAAATAAAAATAGGAATTGTATTTGATAGTGTAAGTTACCAGAAAGAGTGATCTAAAATAACCTATGAAATATATTACTTTATTTTGAATATTTTTAATAGCTTTTGGTACATGCTTCCCCAAGTGTAAATAAACCGTAATATAGTTTGACACTACAACATTGCATTGAAATTGGATGTATAAATACTGAAAATAAATTATTAAAATTATATGGATTAAAAATTAAAAAAAAAATTATTTTTTATCACTTTATTATGAATAAAACAATAATCATTTAGATGAAAAATAATATTTTTTGAGATGAATTATTTTTTCTAAAAGTCGGTTCAGTCAGAATTTTTACACATTATTTAACTTTAATTTTTACTAATCATATAAAATTTATATGATAAAATTAAATTAAATTTTCAAATAACAATATATAAATTATATTATAGTAAATTATTGGTATTTTTATGAACTGTTTCAATTTTTGATGAACAATGAAAAATAATGAATTTTAATTGAAAAATGGGGTTTTATTTAAATTATTCATAAAGCTAACTTTTGTTTTTAATTAGTTTTAAACTAAAATAATTTCAATTATATAATTACTGATATAATTCAAGTCATTTCAATCATTTTCATATTCAATATTGATATTAAAAAATTGTATCTCTTTGATATTGTTCTCTTTGAAAAAAAATTATTGTCGCATTTACTGCTATAATTTTAAATTTAATTATTATAATTCAGGGAATTGAATATAAAAAATGGATTAAGTATTTGGAATATGAATAAGTTATATTTTATAAAAATTTCAACCAATGTATGGAAAATAATGAATAGAACAAATATTAAAAATTATTTATTGTGGTTAAGGTAAAAATTGATTTGCAGGGGGTTAAATTAAAAATTCTAAGGGTTCGAATGACCTATAAAATTATATAATATCAATTTTATGGCCATATTTATTCATTATATTTTCCAAGTCTATAATTAACTATTTTTGACCATTTTTCAAGTGAAAAATGTGATCACGCCTTTTTTATTTAAACATTACTCTCATCAAATAAAAAAGTCCAACTACTCTACTATATTATTTACACCTTCAATCTATTTTTTTCATCCACTAAGTAAAAAAATAAATATCAAAAATAAATATTATAATCCAGAAGTTTTATTTTGGCCATAAATTCAACCTACGAATGATTTTGGTGAAAACATAAAGAGGTTACCTGAAGAAGAGGTAATGTTTTTCAAAGAGCATTTTCATTTTTCTTTTTATATCTAATTTAATTATTATTAAAACGTTAATATATAATAAAATAAGTTTTCAACATATGATTATAATTTTTTTATGTTAACATCAGGTCATGGAACCATACCCACTTTCATTAAATGGGATACAAAATCATTATTCTTTTTTATAGAATATTACTGTCGTGCAAACCAATGTTATTTACTTTTCAATAACAACCATTATTGGTTGGGTATTATTATATATATATATATATAGTATATATATGACATTTTTAACGTAAATATACCAATTTAATCATTATATCACTTTTTAACATGTTATTTTTCGTTCTGTTGGGGATACAAAATGTCACTTGTGTGTACGATGGACTGCCACCTTATGACATGATGTGATTCGTTTTTTAGTAATGATTTATAGAGAAGGTAATACGGATAAATTTAATGAATATATGAGATTTAAATGAAATAATTATGATATTGATGAAATATTAAATATTATTAATAAAAAATATATCATTTTCATTCTTACATTTTCATTTTCTTAATAGTGATATCATTATTCGTGGAAGTGTGGACTACTGTCTTCATGAAGTGATGTGACTATTTTTTTATCGCCATACCACATGGATTAAATGATTATGTTTATTTAAAGAGATAATTTTTTATTATTATAATTATTTAATGTTAAAATATAACTTACCTCTTTTTCGTAATGATATTTGATAAGTAGAAAATATTCGTATTCGTATGTTCGACATATGTTATTGATGATCGTAACATACTTAATTTCTCAAAAACAAATTTCTTGATTGTTATTAAAATTATTATTGATTGATAAATAATATATTTATTTCATTGATATTATTTTTTATATTATAGAAATATATTTTTTTTAAATAAACCAGATCTTTCTTAAAAAACAAAAATGAGTCAAAAAAGACAATTGACACATGAAGCAATGAAAATAATTATTGATCATAGTCCAAAGGGAGATAAGATTCTATCAACGGATAATATATGATATTATAAATATTATTATGTTTCTTTTATAAGTTAATAACATGAACATAACCACTATATAAGATGTTAAAGAACATTTCAACAAAACAATGTCTGAGGTAAATGATTTTTTCTCAATTTCTTTTCATTGATGAACATTTATATATATGAAAAAAAATTCATTTATATGGTTAATTCACTTATTGTTTTAAATAGAATATAATTATTAATGCATAATTAATGTAATTTTATGTTTTAGTTTTAATTATTTCATCCATTGTAATTTGACTTTAAAAATTAAAAAGTGGTAAATGTTATTTTATTGTCTCACTTTCTTTTCTGATTGGTAAATTTATCTTGAAACAATTACCTTATTGTTATTAATTTTCTCTAGATATTACAATAAAATTAAATATCGATATTCATTATGATGTCAATTATTATTTCTCGAATTTTATTCCATTTCTACATGCAACATTTACTTTTATATTTATTTTATTAACTGGGCAAATATTAACATGAATGTATTATTTACTCAATATGGATATTTCACGATAAAGAAATTTATCCATGAATTTAATATATTATTTTATATATAAATAATTATTTTGATCAATAGTGATGGTTTTGTCCCAATAATATATATCATTATTATTCAGTGGTAGGTATCATGAGACAAATTAGTAAGATCGAGTTAAACAGGTTTTTACCTATCGTTTTAAACCATCATATAAAAGGTATTAATATTAGACATGTCCTTTAATTGAAAAATGAAATCCAATAATTTTTTATTTCGATCATTAATAATTATTTTATTATTATCCTTGATATGTTTGAAATGGTAATATCTCTGTATTTATTTCATTTTTATATTGTTGATTAAATGAAATGTGTTTTTTGTTATTTACAAAGTCTTATTTATTAAGAATAATGTAGTTATGATACTCAATATATTGTTTAAATTTCATGTGTTTTCAGTTATTTACCATGAAATATTTATTATTTATTATCTTATCAAGATATATAATTAATTTTAATAACACAAAAACTCCATTATTTTATCTTTCCATTTTTATTAGGTTTATTTATTCATGATATATTTCATTGTATTGAGACTCTAATAAGAATTTTATATCACCGTAGTGTTTTTTCCTAAGAATCCATGATGTGTAATATGATTTATATGAAATATATTTATTTATGTATTAATGCTATTCTAAAACAATTGTTGTAATTTGTGTTCTCAAATTTAATATGGGAATCATGTATATATATAGATCACTAAGACTATTAAACTATTTGGTCATTAGTGATGTGATTCCATGTATATTATTCCAATGAATTAAAGAAGCAACATAATATCAGTTATTAGGGTCAGGATCACAATATATTTTCATCAACATTTATTTTTATATAATTCCATAAAAGTCCATGAATTGTTATAACTTTTTTAAGAAGGATTGTTTATATATTTGATTAATGAAACATAAAACTCTTGAGGTGCCTAATAAAATAATTCGTAAACCAAATTTGATTACTTAGTTACATACTCTATTGAATTAACCTATGGAAAATATGAATGTGGGTCCACTAATATATCACAATATTTATAATTACCTTAAATGAGGAAAGAATCATTAATTAGGTTTTGAGTCTCATTCCCTAGTTTTAGGGTTGTAGGTAATTCATTTTTATGATGGTCATCTGGAACCCATTCTACGTTGTCTAATTCCTCTTGAAAAATCCATCTCATAATCCCAACAAGAAATGATTTCAATATCACGGTCCTAAAACCATCATGTATTTTCAGAACCATCAGAAATTGAAATGAAGACATGGAAATTTTCTTCATATTTTAACAAATTGATCTCCAATTATGTAATCTAAAAACATATCAAAAACCTTAATATATTTTGATATATTGTGTGGTAATTAAAACCAACATTTATCTAATATAATGATATAGATAAATTTTTATATAAGCTTACAAATATGATTAATCAAATAATAATATTTTTAGAATTATCAAAAATATTTTTTTATTAACAATACATTAATTTAAAAAAATATTATCATTTTAAAATTTTACTGAAAATAAATCATTAGATAAAATTATGATAACAAATAATCATTATCAATTTATTCCATATAAAACATTGGAAAAATATTGTATACAAAATAACCACTATGATTATTATTTGATGAATGCAATGTGAAAGTTAAATATAATTTTTGAATTCTAAGATCACGTGATATAGAATAAATCATTAAATAAAATAAAACTATGTTTTTTATATATCATTAAAAAATATTGTATGTTTATTAATATGGTAAACTGTATAATACTAATGATAACTCAACCATGTGCATCAATACTACAATATATCCATATTTTATTTAAAATTAAAACGTATTGTAATTCATTCTATAAAGTTGGTATCCTAAAATCCAAAAGCTTATGTAAGGATTCATGAAATGATTACTCATCATTAATATTTAGTTTAGTATTACTACAAAACCCGGTGAGTCTTTCATTTATTTGATCTTTTTTGGTGGTTTTTCAAAATATACTTCTTATGATATTAGTACATTTTCCTTCGTAATTGCATTGAATTATTCTTTTAAATGAATACTATAATTTGATATGATAAATTGTTCATACACAAGTAAATATTTCATATTACTATTGAAAAAAATTCTAAATGGAAATAACATCCCTTAAATGCCGATTTTATGGTTTGAAATTAAGAGTAAAATATCTTGGGCTCACTGATAATGTATATGAAAAGTTTCCTCTAGTTTTACCACTTTATACCACTTATATATATTCTATTAGAATTTTGAATTGTATGGTCTAATATGTAATTAGTTAGAGAATTAATTATAAGATAATTCACTATAGAGAAGGATTCATTCTAAAAGAGAATTGATCAATTTTATTGACTATGTTCTGTCTCATACTTCTATGATTGATGAAATATGGATAGTAGTGATCAAATAACGAGTTATGAAAATAATTCCCATGCACATTATCAATATTAAATGTCATTTTAATTAAATACCATAATGGGAATGGTGTATTCAGAGAAATTATATAAAATTTAAATGGTAATGATAATATTATATTTACCTATAGGTAGGGATTGCCGACAAAAAATAATGAAACAGTTCTAAAAATGTTAAAAAGAAAAGTGATTAGGGTATGAATTGAAAGCACATTATTAACTGAATACTATTATCATGTGTGGATTTCTTATTTAAAGGTTCATCAAAAGGGGATTGTGTTGAGGTGTAGATGAAACATCAATATATACAGTAAGAGGAAAGGGGGTGTATGTTGTGATAATAAATACTATTCAACATCATTTTATTAATGGAAAACCACTAATTAAAACTTTTATGGATGATATTTTATGTAAATCTAATAAAAATATTACATTGTTTGTAAAAAACATCATCATTAAAAAAATATGGATATTTATATTTATATTATTTGGAGCTCTAACATGAAACCACCTTATTTACAATTTTCCATATAGTGAAATATTGTGTGTGTGGGATCGAGATAGTTTTGTAATTTTATTCTCTAATGATAGATATATGATAAGATGTTATAGGAAAGTTATTCATTTAAAAGTTCCATGATGGTGAGTTAGTGAGCTTTATAGATAGGTTTCATACCCTTTTTATGTTACATGTGAATGATAATTTTGTGTTTCGAACTAGTGATGGATCTTGGTTTGGGAGATGTTAATTTCCAATCCAAGACACACATTGAGTGAGATGTTTTTTTAATACCCATTCATAGTGAGGTTTTACTTTTTAGGGTGTACTTACAAGAACCCTCCTTGAGTGATAATATATTGTTCAGGATGTATAACTACCCATAACTAATAATCCACAATTAGAGATATGAAGCATTGTCCATCCTTGAGTGATATTGTTTATATTGAGATCAAATTTGAATCCTCAAATGAGTGAGATAGGTTATATGGGGTTCTTTATGTGTGGTATCTCTCTATTGAGTAGTGATATCCATGATTTTGTGTGTGTGTCCTCTCTTTAATGAGAATGGATGGTTAAAACATGATCACACCCGACTCTACATCATTGGGAAGTGGTTATGATTATGTGTGACACAACACACTTCGTTTTTAAGTTTGGTTTAGGATTGGTAGATCACCAAACCCATAGTTTTGGGGTATTGTTCATGATATGTGGAATGAGGTTACAATTTATTCTATCCATCATGGAGCTGAAGCTAGTATGGTCTACTGTCATAGTGTCTTTTTTATCACATGGTTTCTTAATTAGTATTCTTGTATATTATTTTTTTATTTTATTGGAGGATTTATTTTTTGACCATGACTTAACTTCTTATATCTATTTTATACACGTCCACTTGATCACATTAATAGTCATTATTGTAGAGGCATCTCAAATTCCTACTAGATTGTTAGACTCAACCCAACCTATATACCATACAAGGACATCAATGTACACGGTTGGAACTACATGTTTTCTTATAGGGAATTGGTACTACATAGATATGGACTTCTATTATGGGTATAGAAAGTCATGGAGGACAATGATTAGGACTGTGTAATTATATGAGTCAGTATGGAATCTAGTTATTTTAAATTATTATTTTCTGTGTACTAACAAGTGTTTCACTATTTCAACAATATTAGATTCATATTATGAAAATATTATCAATTGTTAATCTATTATGTGATAATTCAAAATGAAAACTATTTTAATTCATTATATTCCAGATTTTGGGGTCCCCAATGATCCCTTTAATGTCTACATGTATTTTTATGGACGAATTTTAAATATATGGGTTGTGATAAATTTTTGGAAAACTTACAAAGACTTTATATATTTATTATTGAGTTCATTATATCCAAATGCCAATTTAATTCCAAAAAATTTAGTTAGTTTCCTTTGTTGTATGGGTATGCATGATGAATATCTTTTTGTGCCTTCACTCGGGTGTTGTCGAGTAATCTGAGAAGGGTTATAAAGTGCTAAGATTAAAAAGACATATGATCCCCAAAATTTGATAGTGAACCTCTAAAAAATATTTTAATAACATACAAGATTATGATATTTATTAATAATAATTCTCTATGTGGAATTTTCATTTCTTGACTGTGAGTGATAATTTTGTTATGATTCATGATAATCATTTAATTTTGAATCATGATTTACTTTGGGATATAGTTGTGCTTATGAAATTATAGTTCATAATTAAATTTCTGAGATAAAAACATGCTATTAAAGTTATATATTGGAAAATAAATTGATAAAAAATGTTAAAATTGGTTATAATCCCTCCCCACTCAAAGGGTGACTCAATCTTATCTAGTATAGTCCCATAATAATAATTAGTAAGAATAATTTTTATTATCTTATACATATATAATCAAAAAGAGTTGTTATAGGATTCATTGAGTGTTATATAACTAGTCAACATAAAATTAGATTTTAATTTTGTTTTATTGTTGAAACAATTATGAATAAATGAGTTATATAATGTATGGAGATGATTTCATAAAATCTAGATATTTTTTGAGCGGTATATAAGTTATTTGGTGAATAAACACTTAATCAAATAATATTTTTGAAAATACAATAATTTTTTTAAAAAACATATTTTATGTGAAATATAAGTAATATATCCTAGAATTTTCAAGTTAAGTATGATGTTAAACTATATGGTCAATTACCTTGTCACATAATGAAAATTGGATTGAAAATTTATTATTAACATTATTGAAAACTGAAAAAAAATTCCTCGAAATACGATGTTAAAATTCTTGGATGAAATATTAATTTTTAGACATAAAACTACATGAAAACATCCATCTAGTGTGATAATAAATGTACGGTACATTATATCTTCATGATAGTTTAATTTTAAAATATAATGAAAGGGTAATTGATTCTTATTCATGATTATATTTAGGAAGCCTCTTTGTAGTCAAAACCCAACATCATCTTCCTTATATTTCATCAATGTGAAATATTCTCAATGAATCCACTTATTCCCCCTTAAAAGTTTTTATTTCCCTTGAGTCTAGAATTCCTTGATCACTAGGAAATATTCCCTCTAAGAACCCTATTTACTTTCATTTGTGATATATTCACTATGAAACATTCTTTAATTAACACTTACCCATAGGAAACTATGCCCCACATAAAGGGAAATATCACCTTCATGGACCCCCATATTCTATCTATTAGGCTATATTATTGTTAAAATAATGTTATATTGGAATGAAGATGGGAAATTAATCATCATCCTATAGGCTTGGGAATAAGAATCACGATAATATGATGATTGTATTAAATAGAGGCAGCAAGTCTCCTAGTTAAATATTTACGGTTGGATCCTCTAGTTAGGGGCATGAGGGTGTAGGGACTGCAACAAAGCTAGTTCAATGTGAATTTCAGGAAGTAAATCCCTTAGTGTAAGCAATAGTCCATCGATTAAGAAAGACCTTCGATGAAATTTAATAGTATTTGAATGTTTCTTTGGATCAAAAGAGACCAGAGGTTGGGAAGTATGCTATATTTTTGGTCCCACCATTTCTTGAGTGTCTTCAGGGTGGGAGTGGGAATAAAGTTGTATTAGAGCCTCAAAATGAGGGAGGTCACAAGAATTATATGGGTGTATCATATGATGGGGTGGTGTGTCCATGGAGTCATACTAGTGATAAAGGCCAAAAAAAATTACTAAGGTACCCATATATGTAAATCCGATAGGTTTCAATATATTGAACAAAGTTTCATGAGTTGAGGCCTTGATTAAATCATGTCCTTAAAAGGTGGAGATGGCTGTCGATCTGAGAAATCTATTTGATAATTTTTCCAATGATGGTCGGTTTCTTGAATATAATGACGATATGGCCAGGCCCACCCTTGATAGTATGGAGGATCTTTGGAATGGGTCTAGTGATGGCTACTCGAACTATTATGTCGGTGACACAAAGGATGAGGTAAAAGGAGTTAAGATTTCAAGATTGAGGATAAATATGATATGGAGGGGTAAACATAAAGATAGGAAGTACTACTCATATTTTCCACTACTAATGATGACACAATCAGTAAATTACATGTAATAGAAGCTGATGGATAGTGATATCGTCCTTCCTATAGTATATCTTTCCAGCTGAGGAAGCCATGGAATGTACCTCATCAGGCCTTGGAATTACTTATGAACATCGATGATTAAATGGTTGAACATGTTCTGTAAATTAATTATAATAGTGATGAAGCCGAAAGAATAATGGGAAGGGGCTTTAGGGTGACTCTCAATGATGAGATGTACTCTTGGACTGAACAGAAGGACTTGATTTTAGTAAGGGTTTTAAACAATGGTAAGATGTAATGACCCAATGTTTTATCAATGTAAATTCCTTTATTATTATTATGTAATATAATCACATTAAATAAAAACAAAAAGATCTACTGAGTTCTATGTGACCATTTAATTTAATATTGTCACTTATGTGTTTTGAATTTCGAAAAGATAACATAAACTATTGCGTTCATAGTGTTTTTTTTTGGTTTGGGGGAACAAACATAATTTTTGTAAATATAAACCTACCAATTATAGATATTAATATTAACCTCATGAGTAGTAAATAATTGTAAATAATAGCAAACACACCCATGAGAGTATAAATAATTTTTATCCATATTATAAGTAACAATATAATGATGTTCGTATTTTTATAAGTCATAATTATTTAATTAATAATTTATGAAAAATTTATTAATTATAAAATAAAATGTATTTTCATAAACATTATTCATAAATTATTGTTTTTATGTCAATTAGTTTTAATTAGTTTTAATAAGATCTTATGTAATTTGGGGAAACATTTTAAAATCAATTATAGTTTTAAAATGTGTATTTTTCAAGTAAATTATGATTTCATTAAAAAATTAAATTTATCATATTTATAAAATTATTTTTGAAAAAAGAACTTCATTTTTGGATTCTAAATGTCAGAAAATGGTAAAAGGGATTTTGGGTATTTTTCTAAAGTACACGAATGTTTATGAATAATAAAATATGATAATTCATGTTAAATAGTAAAACCTAAATCTCTGCATCAAACATGATTCTTGGATGATGTAAAGGGGAATTAGTTTGAATTAAAATTCATATATTACTATTTTTGGACAAAATAATCATTACTATTTCTTGTCTTATGAAAAACTAATAAACTAATGATTAAAATATTAAGAAAACCCTCCTCGCATCCACTATAAAAACCACCCACACTTCCCTATTTTCATAACTCATCTCAATCCCTGTTAATTCCTTTAATTCTACCCAAATCACTCCCCAATATCCTTTCCCACATCCATCAACCCTTAGTATTCTCACAAGACCAAATTCTCTCCCCTTAAGAGGCTCTCAAGGAAGATTGTATCAAGAGGTAAATTTATCTTTTCTTTTCGTTCATTTTCTTTTCATGTTCCTTTTTTCTCTTTTCTTTTCTAACCTCCCCTAATCCAAATGGTATTAAAAACATAGAACCATACATTTACAATAAATTTTTTATTCCAATTTTATAATTCATTGTCATCTCTCATTTCCCTCTTTTTTAATATAAATGAATACATAATCTGAGATGTGTTGATTTATCACATTCAAGGATCACAAGTTTTCAATTTGCCTTTAAATATATTACAATGGCCATGAAACCATTTTAAATGTGGAAACATGTCCTAATATATATATGTTATCTTATTTGATGTTTTGGGATTCGTTTTTAAGTTTAATGTAAAATAAAAATACAAAAGAACATAATTGTGAGAAAAATCACCAAGTTAATCCAACATTTTATCATTATTGTTTTCTATAATGATTCACCTTCACTTAAAATAACCAAATAAATTTTATAACAATGTTAGAATATATATGTTCACTACTTTCAAATAACTTCAATTTTGGACAACCAATCTCAACATACATTTGTATCCAAACATGAATATAAGTGAACTAGTCATTAAAACAAAGGAAACCAATGAAACCAGACAATGAAATTGAACCACATAACAAAATAAAAAGGTTATGAATGATCTCAAAAGGTTTATAATAAATAATTTACATGTAAATAAGGTTCTTTAATTATTAATTAATGAACATAATTTTATTATTCTGGTCATTAATATCAAGCAAAGATCCCCATCAAACTTAAGGTAAGGGATCCTCTATTTCTCACATTTATTCGAGATTTTGTTCTATGTTATGGCCTTTTGTGAGTAATTTATAATGTTGGGGTATGATTTTTTACCTTCCTCTTACTTACAACATGAATTTAAAAAGATAATAACCCCTTTAATCTCTCATTAATCTATTATAAGTACACCTGATACCGTACTGATATTTTTTAAGGGATTCTACCCGAACCACATTTATTTTTTTTGGGATTCTTTATCATTATTTCTACCCAAATGAAGTTATCTATTATATTTATGTAAATATTATAAATGCTACGTATAATCTATAAAATCATGTATCAACATCCATTCATCATTCTATTTCAGAGATATACATGTTTTTAAATGATTCCATCCTCAATACTTTCCGATAGAAAACTCTATTTTAAGGGACTTTTTTGAATCCATACCCAATTTGATGTGAAATCTACCAAATATTCCAACCCACAATTGTATTTTAAAAACCAAAGTTTTTATTATGAAAAAAAATTCTTCGATCACATCAATTTTTTTAAAAATATTATTCACTACGGTATTTTAAATTTTTGATAGTGTTTTCCTTAAAGCCGCACTAGGATTTTTTAATGCTAAAAATTCTTAAATACTCTTTCCCATGTTGTAACATATATTTGAAATAACATACCATTATGTATGCCTATTTTAACTTATCAATGTTAAGGTATGTTTCAATTCCTTTATTCCAATAACACTTTTAGGATGTGCCTATTCCATTTTTTGTTTGACATGATTATGAAACCCATTTCCTTCAATGGGTTCCTTATGTTTATGATTTATTATGTATGATTCTATATGTAGAAATAATATTCATGGATATGTTAATATGGGTGCATCCAAATAGTACTCCAATTCATTGTGTAATGTTTAGTCTCATGAGACAATATGTGCAACAGTCTTGGCGGTTGTCCTTGACTTGATCTATCATGTGAAATAGGCTTGGTGGTTATCCTTGGCATGTAATCATCTGTGTGTAATGAGCCTTGGATCATGATAAAGTCAAAAGTTTTGTTTCTTCCACATTACAATGAATTCAATTTTAAATGATACAATGTTTATGTGTTATTATTACAGGTGTTCCATGCATTTTATTTTTCCATATTCCATTCCTTCTAACCCATGTGCTAAAGTATTATTACAATTTTTCCCTTATTGGGATTTTAGCTCATCCCTTAAATCATGTGATCCCTAGGGTACCCTTTTCAGATGTAATGGATCAATGGAAGTGAGGATATCTTTATGAATATTAAATAACGAAGTGTTTGTAGTCCCATGTTTCCGGTTTCATGAACCTTGTATTCAATGAAACTAAAATTCATGATCCTCATTTGTATTCAAATGTATAATTATTCATAAAATAATTTAATGTCATGTGTAAAAGGATATGATCACTGTAGTTGGTATCATAGGGAGGTTTATTATTTTTGGAGATTAATATTAGAAAAATTTAGTAATAAGCTCAAGGATAAGTCAAGGTATAAGAAAAAAACCCTAAATTTTGGTAAGTATAGATTTAATGGTTTATTAAGAATATTCATCATTGTGTCAATAAAAATAGGTAGAGATGGATCTAGCTCAAATGTATCTAGTTGTAAAACCCTAAACACCTCTTTGAGTAGGACTGGAATGTGAACTAGTGCACGGAAACCGGCCTTGCTGCACTCTCGGATTGACATTCATATGGGGTTTTCTTTGGTAAATTTAAGATCTTTGTACAAAACATTATTAAGGGAATGAAAAAAATCCCATAATAATAGAAGTTAAGAAACAAATAGAGGATAATCATGATTGAAACATAGGGAATCACAATTTAGGCTATACTTCTCCATTACAAGTTTATACTCTTATGTTCAACATTTATTTTTTGTGCACTTGAGTTAAGTATTAAAGCCCTATAATTGTATGTTCTTTTTCATATTTAATAGTGGGATTTATAAGAACACTTTAAAATAATCAATTTAATACGGAATGTGACATTTCACTAACGATATACATGATATGATGTTAATGGGTGCTCAAAACATTATGATAGTACTCTCTCAGTAAGATCAAGTTATGAATAATAACATGAATCATGGGTAGAACCCTACACCTACATGGAAAGATAATGTTGTCATTGAATAATTAATGTAGAAATGAAATCTCATTGTTAGTGGATCCACTAATCCCCTCTTTGCAGAATAGTGGATTAACTCCATTGAAAAGATATTCTTTGTCCTTTAGTAATCAGAAGAAGAGAATGTTCTGATTTTGTTCTATTACTTTTATGGGGAAGATGACCAGTGGGGAACACTGATCAAGAATACGAATGCCCAGGGGGTAATTGATTCCATGGATTGAGAGGAATTTAATAGAATCTTTTTCAATAAATATTTTTCCCGAACACTCCATCATAAAATGTAAAGAGAGGTACATAGACTATAGCAAAAGGAAGTAGAGTCCATTAGGACATATGAAGAAAACATTAGAAGGATTTCGAGGTATGCCTATGGCTTTGTCATGAACACTGAAAGTAAGGGGGGTAAATTTTTTAGCAGAATAAAGATGAGTATAAAAAAACTATTTAGTGATTATAGACTTCAAAATATATTAGGTGATTGTCCATTGTTACATTAGTGTTGAAATGGAGATCGGATAATCACAGTGGTATCATGGGCCCAACAAAAAAAAATGGGAAATTGAAAAATAGTTTGGGTTGTTTTATAAATAAATTACACAACGAAAAGAAGCCTGATCATCCCACATGTAAAAATTGTGGGAAGAAGCATCTAGGGAATTGTCTAATGGGATCCAAGAATTACATAAAATGATGATTGTTGGGACATCTGGCTAAAAATTTCCCAAGAGATACAAAAAATCCATTTTTTTAAAGAAGAACGGAAGGTTCAGTTCACCACTTATCCCATTGTTCGGTGTTACCAATCATGGAGCATCGGAATTATAAGAACAACTTCTATAAGTCGTGGGTTTTCAGAGGTAATCAACAATAACCTCCATGGCAATAAGGAATGGAATATGCTATCACTACTGTTGAAATGGAACCATAATATGTTGTGGTTATTGTTAGGATAATTATTTTTTTAAGAATAGTGAACATACGATTTGATTAATATTCTATGCATTATTTCATATCTTGTATGTTTTGTAGAACTATTCAAACACAACCAAATTTTTTTGATGATATGTTATCATTGAGAACAAAAAATGGGCAAATTATTGCATCCATGGTTTATAACTCCTCCATGCTTTAAATTTCTTGAATGAACCTCCCAGAAAATCTCATGATACTTCCTTTAGTAGAGATCGACACTATGATGGTCATGGATTAGCGGTCTTTATAAAAATACAGCATCAATTGTCCGGAAAGGGAGAATAATATTCATATCCCAAAGCATCCTCCAATTATTTACAGGTGTAAATAGGAAGATTAATCTTCTTTATAATCATTTTCTCAAGTACGGATATTATTTATTTATGTAAAACCATGTCTAGATCAAATGGTTCAAACAAAAGAGAGAATAAATCTTTAAGATATGCCAATCATGAGGGATTACATTGATATGTTCCCTGAATAGTTACCAAGTTTTCCTCTAGATCAAGTGGTTGAGTTCTCAAATGAACTTATTCCTAGATCTTCACCTATATTAA
This sequence comes from Viscum album, assembly GCA_963277665.1. Taxonomy (NCBI): domain Eukaryota; kingdom Viridiplantae; phylum Streptophyta; class Magnoliopsida; order Santalales; family Viscaceae; genus Viscum; species Viscum album. Next base: position 1,108,405,214 of record OY728126.1, read on the forward strand.
ATACACCTTATCGAATGACCACTATAGAGATGGAGGATCTATAATGTAGACTATAAGAGAATCTTGGGAAGGTTTTTATACACATGAGTGCTTCACCCTAGGGTGCACCAAGAATTTTCAACAAGAAGGATGTTTCAATGAGACTTTACATTGATTATCGTGAGATCAATAAAATCATTGTTAAGAAATTGTATCCCCTACCTTAGATAGATGAGTTGTTTGATTAGATTTATGAGGCCAGTTAGATCAGTAAGGTGGACCTTTGGTTAGAATATCACTAATTAAAGGCGAGGAAGGATGATATTCCCAAGACTTCCATTCAAACGAGTTATGGAAACTATGAGTTCATAGTGATTCCCTTCAGACTCAATAATGATCAAAAAAATTTCATGGATTCAATGAATAATGTCTTTAGAGATTACCTTGACAAATTTGTGGTTGTCTTTATCGAAGATATTCTGATATACTCCAAGAGCAAGGTGTAACTTGAGGAACATTTGATTACTATGTCAAATACATTTCGAAGGGAGAAGATGTATGAAATGTACAGTAAATGTGATCTCTTGAAGGATGAAGTATCATTATTGGGGAATGTTTTTACCCAAAAATGGATATCTATAGACCCTTACAAGACAAATGCGATTAAAGAGTGTCCCAGACCAACATCTGTAATGGAGATGTCATTATTTGTATGTCCAGCTAGGTATAATTTAAAATTTGTGAAGAACAATTCAATATTGTCAAACCCAATGACCAATATGACATAAAAGGGAGTAAAGTTTATCTTGACTCAGAAATGTGAATAATTTTTAAGGAGTTGAAAAAGTTGATAATCACAACTCTAGTACTCACAATCCTAATAAGAGGAGAAGGCTTTGTGGCGTATAGTGATTAGTAAAATAAGGGCATAGGATGCGTGATGATGAAAAATGATAAAGTGATAGCCTATTCATCAAGGAAGCTAAAAATACCTGATAAATACTATCCTATGCATTATCTAGAGTTGATAGTTGTGATATTTGCATTGAAAATATAGAAGCATTATCTATATGAGGCGAATTTCAAGATATATACAAATCATAAGAGTCTCAAATATATATATTAACATAGAAAAATATTAATAAGCGTTGTGGAAGATGGATAGAGCTAATCAATGATTATAAACACTCTATCCACTACCATCCTGGTGAGGCAAACAATGTTGAAGATAATCTAAGTAGAAAAGATCATGCATCTCTATCAATGATGGAAATTGAACATGATCCTATATTCTTAGATTTGTAGAGGATGCTCATGGGAATCATTCCGGGAAGAACCTCACCAATCCATTTTCACATTATTTCTCAACCATCTGTCGTAGAGAAAATTAAGGACACTCAAAGAAAAAATGTTGAAATTCAGAAAAGTGTACAAGCCATTAGAAATGGAAAATCCTTTGAGTTGTTGATTGATGAGGTAGGAGTTATATGATTTGTGTAAGGATTATGTGTACCATATTATCTAGAGATAAATAAATATATTTTGAATGATGTACATAACTAAGCCTTCTCAATTCACCTAGGGAGCAAAATGTTGTATCGAGATCTCCAAGAGTACTTTTGGTAGGAAAATATAAAGAAGGAGATTACTGAATATACATCATAGTGAATGGTATGTCAAAATATGAACTTTTAATGAAAAAAGTTGAAGGGGATGCTGAAACCAATACTAATACCAACATTGAAGTGGGAGAACATCACCATGGAATATTCCACTTGAAAACGATGGAAATTTAGAGGAAACAATGATATATGGGTCATAGTGAATCATCTTACAAAGAAAACTCACTTTATCCCGATTCAAGAGGAATTCAAATTAGATATACTTGCATAGATATATATCAAAGAAGTTGTAAGGCTATATGGAGTACCATTATTCATTCTGGATAAGTCTCCAACATGCTCTAAACCCAGAACTGAACTTTACTAAGGCCTATAATACTCAAACTCGTGCTAATTATGATCATAATATTTAGACAATGGAATATATGTTGAAAATATATTCTATGAACATTAAAGGAGGATAGGACCAACATATTCTACTTGTTGAATTCTCTTACATCAAAAACTTCCAATTGATAATCTGAATGGCACCATACAAATCCCTTTATGGGAAAAGGTGCAGAACATAGGTGTGTTGCGATGATGTTAGGGATTATAAGATGATAGGACCTAAAATGGTATAATAAATGTTTCAAAAGGTGAAAACCATTCATTATCACAACATAGAATCCCAAAGTCAACAAATGTGTATTGGGGACAATTATCAATGAGATGTAGAGTTTAATGTTGTATACTTGGTATTTCAACACATATCTCTATGGAGGAATGTCATGAGGTTTGGGAAGATTCGAATGTTATGTCTCAGGTACATGGACCCCTTTGAGATTTTTAATCATGTTGGGGATGGGGTCTATCGGCTAGCACTTCCCACTACGATGTAAAAAGTACATGATATTTTTCATTTATCCCTCTTAAAAACCTGTATACCAGATCCATCCCATGTAATCTATTTAGAGGTGGTATAGTTGTAAAATGATCTTCCTTATGAGGAGTATCTAGTGAAGATCTCAGATCATAGTGATAATGTTATACGTAAGAAGACTACTAACCTAGTCAAAGTACTATGGTGGAACCATAAATAAAAAAGATTCCAGATGGGATCTAGAGGAGGAAATGAAAGATAATTACTCACACTTGTTTGTGGCTTAGAATGTAAAATGATATTTTGAGATCAAAATTTCATAAAAAATGAATAAGGTAATGGCCTAATTTTTTATAAATATAAATTTAATTATATTTATTATTTCATATAATCACAATAAATCACAACACAATGAACTAATAAGAACTATGTGACATTTAAATATAATATCATCTCTTTTGTGTTTTGAATTTTGAAAATCTAACAAACATAGTTGTGCTCAGGGTGTTTTTTAGGGTCTGATGGAACAAACTCATTTTTTGTGAAATAGTAACTTACCCTTGTGAATAGTATTATGACCCTTATGAATATAAATTCGAACCTAACAAATAGTAAATCATCCAATATAATAGTTACCTCACCAATGAGAGTATAAATAAAACTTATTCACATAATAAGATACAATGTGATAGTGTTTGTATTTTTGTAATTCCTAAATATTAAATTAAAATTTTATGAATAATTTCAAAATTAAAATAGAAAATATATTTTCATAAAATGTGTTTATAAATTAATGTTTTATGTCATCTAGAGTTAATATAATATTATAATAAATTATGTAATTTTTGAATACACTATAAAATGAGTTAATGTTTTGAAATTTGTATTATTCAAGTAAATTAATATTTTATTCAAAAATTTAATTAGTCATTTTTTAAAAATTTTATTTGAAAGAATGAATTAATTTTTGGATTATACATATCAAAAAATAGTTATGGTGAATTTTTGGTGTTTTATAAAATAAATAAATTTTTTATGAATAGTAAGATTATATAATTAACGATAAATAGTAAAACCTGAATTTTTTCTTCATGCTTGTGCCATGTTTGATTTAAATTTCCATATGTTTGAACTAACATGCACATATTACTTTTTTTTATAATAATAATTACTATATCTTGTCTTATTGAAAAACAAAAAACTAACGATTAAAATATTAAGAAAATCCTCCTCCCTCCACTATAAAACCCACCCACAATCACTTCATCTCTCCACACCAATTAAGAATAGTCACATCCTTAAATTCTACCCAATTCTTCACCAAGTTCCTCTCAAATGTCAAATAGTCCTTGGCCTTCTCAATATACTAAATCCTATTCCCTTAAGTGGCTCTCAAAGAATATTGAATTAGGAGGTAAATTCCTCTTTTATTTTCATTCAATTTATTTTCATTCTCTTTTATTCTTTATTCATTAGTAACCTCAATTCATTCAAATGGTATGAAAAATCCAGTTCCATAAATGTACGTTAATTTTTAATGATAATGGAATAATTCATTATAATCTCCCTTTCCATTATTTTTTACTATAAATGAAAAAACAATCAGAGATGTGATGATTTATTACATTCATGGAGGATGGGTTTTAAATTTACATTACCATGCTCTAGACCGGTCATAAAACCATTTTAATTGATGAAACATATCATAATATAAGAATTATATCTTATGTGATGATCTTTCATCCTTTTTCACAAATGATGTAAAGTAATAATAAAAAACAACTTAATTGTGATAAAAATCACCAAGTTAATCCAAGCGTTTATCATTAATGTTTTATACAATGATTCAACTTCACTCCAAATAAGAAAATTATTTTGTAACCATTTAATCTTATTTATGTTAACTAATTTCATATAACTTCAATTCGAGAAAACAAATCTCCTCTTATGTGTGTATCCAAACATGAAAATGTGTAAACTAATCATTTAAACCAATGAAACATATGGACCAAAACAATGAAATTGAACCTCACAACCAATAAAAAGGTCATTAATGATCTAAAAATGGTTATACTAAATAATTTACAGTAAAATAGGTTCTTGAATTATTAATTAATGAAAAAAAATTTATTATTCAGTCCATTAATAGCATGAAAATATCACCATAAAACTTAAGGTACGATATCCCCTCTTTCTCACATTTATTCAAGAATCTTCTATAGGTTATGTCATTTTATTCATAATTTATAATGTTGGGGTATGATTTTTCACCTTCCCCGTACATACCTCATGATGTATAAATGATGTGAAACCCATTTTCACTCTCATTATTCCCTCCTATGTACACCCGATACCATGCCAATATTCCATAAGCTATTATACCCAAACCTAATTTATTCTATTGAGTTTTATTGTCTTTCTTTCTACCCAAGTGAAGTTATCTATTCAATATATGAACATCCTATAAATGCTTCTTACAATCTATAAACTCATTTATTAGGATACATTCATCATTCTCATTTGGTGATATACATGTTTGTAAATGATTCCCTCCTCAATACTTTCTGATATGAAATCCCTTTTAAAGGAAATTTCTTAAATCTTTAGCCAATTTCAAGTGTACTCTACCATATGTTATTAGCCAATATTTTTTTAAAACCAATGTTTTCATTATGAAAACATTCTTGGAACAATTATTTTTTCACACAAGATCATTCTTTTTTACTATTTTAAACACTTGGTATTGTTTTTATTTAAAGCCATACTGCAATGTTTTAATGTTAAAAATAATTTAATACTCCTTTCCCATGTTTTGAATTCTATTTGAAATCACATAAAATGTTATATTCCTATTTTACCTTATTAATTTACCTGTATATTCTAATACCTTTCCTTCACTAACAATTTTATAATACACCCATTCATTATGCTTTATGACATTATTATGATACAAATTTCCTTCCATGGGTGACATTATATTTATGACTGTTTATGTTTGATTCTATATGTGGAAATAATATTCATGAAAATGTTAATATGGGTGATCCAATTTTTTGATCCAATGAATTGGGTAATGTTTAGTTTCATGAGACGTTATGTGAAATGATTTTGGTGGTTAGACATGACTCATGCTACATTGTGCAATAGTCTTGGTGGTTAACCTTGACATGTTCTCCTCTATGTGCATTGATCTTTGACTCATTCTAAATTCATTATTTATATTTCTATCAAATTACTATTAATTAATGTTTAATTGATCCCATGGTTATGTTTTATGATCCAATTTGTTCCATGCCTTTTATTTTTCATTATTCCATGCCTTATAACCCATATCTTAATGTATTATTTCTGTGTTTTTCACTTAAAATGATTTTAGCTCATCCCTTTGTTCATCTGATCCCTAGGGTAGCTATTGTTGATGTAAGGGATCAAAGGATATCGAGTTACCTTTATTAATATTTATTAAATATGTTTTTGTCCCATGTTTTTAGTTTCATGTACATTGTGTTCAAAGACACTAGACTTCACGATTCTTGGATAGTATTATGATGTATAATTATGCTTAAAATTCATTAATGTTATGTGTAAAAGGCTATGGTCATAATAGAATATCAGAATATAGGATTATATTATTTCATGGAAAATGATTTAATTTTAGTTTGAAGATCTCATAATCAACGAAACAGGTACTCATGTTAGTAGTATCCCATAAAAATTATTTTAGTATATTAAATTTGTGAGGATTAAATTGTATTTTAATGAATTTCTGATTTATTTTTTTGGTTTACTCATGGTTTCTCAATTTTTTCATTAAATGTGTTTGAATGATATAGTGATAATTTTCAAAAATAGGATAATTGGTGTATAATGTAGAATCGATATATTGAACTAGTAGTGTCATTCCATTTGAAACCCTCAAATATTTGGAGGGAAGAATCATCACCAAGGTTTTCCCATTTACTAATACCTTATTGAGATTCAATAAGTTAATCATGAATAAAATATCATACATGAGATATTCATGTTAGTGGACATTAATACTCATTCCATTTTTTAGTGGCACCCCACAATACTAATATTATTGAAAACCTTACCATTTGGCCATAATGCGTGTGTAATAAGGGGTTATAGGCCCCAAACATAGTAACATAAATTGTAAAATACATTTTATATATTTATCTTTTATTCCATCAATTCCATTTAAGAATATTTTTTCTTAACAAAATATATGATTAATTGAGATCAATTTAATAATTTTATTATTTGAAACAAATAAAAAATAATTGTATTATTATATAAAATATACAACATTTTTTATAATAAAACTATGTATTATGAATTTTATTTTTTAAATAAATTTTATTTTAAAAAACATCAATTTTAATATAAATTATAATATGATTTTATAATCTCATAGGATAATTTTTTACATTCTGAAAATCTGATTTTTTCTTGAAAACGACTATTTTTAAATAAATAAATATATGTGTGTGTTAAAATATTCATATTTACAAATTGTTTCTAATATAATAAAAAACATTTTCGAAATAATCTCATCATATTTATGTTAGGTTTAATTTATGATAAAATTCTAAATTAATTTATTTTTTCTTGAATAGTTCAAAATACTGTTTTAGGGTTTTATTACATTTTATGACATCATATATTTTTTAATAATGTTCTAATAATTAATTAAAAAAATAAACTACCTAAAATATTGAATTTCATTAATATTATAAATTTTAAATGATTTTATTATTTTTTTTTCAATCAATAATTTACATTCCAAATTCTAAAAACAAATATATTATTTTTGAAACATTACTTTGTGGAATATTGAATTTTTCATCCGTAGGTATGTATGAAAATTTTTTTGTGTTCTAGAGGATTAAATTACCCTAATATGTTACCAAAATGTCCAAATATGTGGGAAAAACATTCACTATCCAATGGTAAGATAATGGTGATGTTGAAATGTTTCCCAAATCTCTAATTATCTAACTGATGAAACCAATTATAATATAGCGACCTAGAGTTAGACACTATAGAAGGATCATCAGGATCACTTATATCTTCATGAGTTATCCAGGACCATTTAATCTATTTTATAACATATGATTATTTTGTGATTCATAATTTTCTTGGTAAATGATAAAATTTTGGAATCTCTACTCAATTAAACCCAAAAATGTAAAATATTCCCATTAATTTCATATCAGGTTATGTAACTACTAGTACATGGGAATCTCGCTTTTATGTATTAGGCTAAAGATATAACTAATGAATGGAAGTGTATGCCTCTTTATTATAAGTATGAAATATTGCTACAACTATCCATTGTTTTTACCAAGATTTATATCCTTGATTCCAAATATTTTTTAAAATATCTTTAAGAAGAACTTATTGAGTATGTTTTAATCCCTTAGGAATTCGAAGCTGAGGTATCTACCCCTGAAGTAAATCACTTAAAAAATAACCCCTACGAGTTCCATTAGACAATAAATGTCATAAATCAAGATATGGATACCTCTATACATGTATCTATTAGGATTTTGTTTTAAAATTTCAATATACACAACATCAATATTCTTTTATTCCTTATTAATCATTGGTTTGGAATCCATCACATTACAATATGGACCTTCTGATGATTTGTTTAAAATAAATGTGATTTCCCCCCCTCTTCCATGATAATCTTAAATTATGATAAGATTGAGAAAAATACTATAGGACTATTAAATACTAGGTCCAAATTTGGGTACAGTTTTTCCGATTTATAGTTGATATATATTAATCAATACATGAACATCAATGCTATATAAATAAAACCATGGCTACATTCCCATGTTACAATACCGTTATCATACCCCAAATGTATTTATTATTTTATCAATGGATAGTATTGAGTGATGAATTTTTATTATTCCTATTTATATTATCATCAATCTAAATAAATTTATTCGGTATTCAAAAAAAGTATCAGAAAACATGAAATGATTTCTGTTTTAATCTAGAAAACAACCCTTAACAAAATATAAATATCCCCTCTATACCCATTCCATAAAATTTGTGAATTTATGAATTAATAGAAATCAAATTGATGAAGTACATGTATATTTTTGGATGCATGAGATCAAATGAACTCTATCTAATAGGATAAATCATTTTATCATGCTTCTATAATATGATTTTAAGGAGATAGTTCTATTAGAAAAATGACCTTTATTATATAGAAATTTTTTCACACCATCTATGTATACTAATATCATTGGTAAACATCTCTAATAAAATGATAATATAAAATAATCTACATCCATATACAATGAAAGAAATACTCATCAAACAAGTGAACATAAATCCCATTGTATGAATTAAGGGCCATGGTTCTGGATCATTATCCTCAATCTTCATGATATTTTTTTATCCACTTAATGTCATTGTAAAGAATAAGGATGTGATCCCCATCAAAATGTAAATGTGCATAATGAGAATGTTCAGTCTTTTTCATTAATATCTTATGTGATCCTTGCATCATCGACTGGATTCGAAGACACCTCCATGTCATTAGATAAAGTTGAAAATTACCCTATATAATTACTAAAATAATAAGAAGCTATACATCCTTAATCCATTTATAATAATGGAGAAAAAAGGTATCATATCTTGAATAATCATATCACTAATGCCCTACGTTGGAACCCTATGAGTCTGGATATTTTTCATCATCATCCTTGGGAGAAAAAAATTCCATTTCATTATTTTCTAGTTACAATAATGTATCATCATTACCCATTTTCTATAAAATATAGATTTAATAATAAAGGAAATAAGATATCATAAATGACCCTCCATTATTTGATAAAGTCATATTTGAAACCATATATAAACATAAAAATGAGAATATTAGTTTAGAGAATGACCCTTGACATACATTAATCAATGTCCCCATATCTTCCTAGAACATGATATATATATATATATATATATATATTTGAACATTAATTTCATGAATAAACCCATAGATTTATTCACTATGAATTAAAAAATTTCTTGGACTTGATCTTAATGCATCCACCCACTATTGGAATATATCAGATGATAACCACATATATGTTATAGTATCTATGAAAATTTATATAACTCACGTAGAAAAATTGGAAAATGACATGTATAAGCGATTAAAACATAAAATTATTTCATCGGTTTAACAACCAAAATGGATTTCCAACATCATCATTGTCAAAAAGATGTATGGGTAGATTAGTTTTTTCATCAATTTTATAGATATAAAAAGTATATCCTAAAAAATAATTTCATGTTCCAATAACTCAATTTTGGATTGATGAAATAGTTATTTTTCTATCCCTCACCATCATGGATGATTATTATGATTATAAAAAATGGAGCTGGATCCCAAATATGAGAATGTAAACTATTTTAGGGAACCTCATGGTGTATATTTTTATCATGTGTTGACATTGGGCATATCAAATTTTGGCACCAAATATCTACATGGAAAGAACTATATCATAGTCTATATTATGGGAAATACCATGGAGTGTAACAACAATGATTAAGTGGTAACACATCAAAAACACAACAATCATGTTTCCAATCATGATATAGATTTGAACAAACTAAAACATCCGAACAAAAAAATGAACCAATTTACATGATATTTCTAGGTAACATAAGGAAAATTTCATGTGTTCTTTTAACATAATTATGACATCAATGTCAAACCCCCTGCATACCAAGCCGATACATAATATTTCATCTTTATTAAATATCAATGAGTAGAGAGGAATTAATGGGAACATCACAAAAAAGCAGACAATTCATATTGAAAATCACATGAAAAATCCTAAAAATAAAACATATGATGAATAATAAAATCAACTATCAATGGGATGGTGATTATAAAAAATATTTTGAAAATATAAAGAAAATTCTCCTCATACCCAAGGTTTTGATGATTGAATTTGAGGGAAATATACTTATTCTATAAGTATCAACCTTCAAGTGATCAATTGGTTCATTTACTGCACTAATTAATGATGTGGGTGATGTTATCAATATTTGTTACCAAATAATAAATATGTTTAATATTAGGACTTGATAATATAACATAAATATGTGCTTCATTCCATTAATATTCATTATTAAATAATTGAGACACTATTAACAACAATATGGTGTCCAATTAGTCAATCATATTAAAATTCTAAAATAAATTCTCAGAATTTTGTGGTTGACTGGATATCAAGTATGATGTTAATTATATTGTATTAGTTTTATATACTGTTAATAAAAAAATATATTTAAATGGATTTCATAAATTGAATTCCTCATAGTTCATCCCACATAAGAAATAATGTTTGTGGATAAAAACAGACCAATGAAGGGGACTTATACATCAACAAAACTCCCTAGAAATGAGAGATATATTTTTATGATGCTTTCTAAAGTCAAATTAGGATAAGGATAGAAAACCCATAATGAAATATAGTGTTTTTAGTAATTATCATCATCCTTCAATCATATGATATTTTTCCCAATTTCTTTCTATAGATGAAAGGTTTAACCAACAATGAAGTTGAATATAATGATCATATTATAGGATTGTATTGTGCAACATAGATTCAAATGTCTTATAAAAACATAGAAGGTTGTTTTAGATATTGGGATAAAAAATATTAATAGATGTTTTTCCATTAAGAATAAGTAACTCATTCCCCTTCAAGAATATATTTTTTTGTTGATGGTTGAATTCTATATTGATATAAAATTTTCTCAAATCTTATTTTTATATAATTTATATCTATAAGCAATAGATAATGTTCCCTAATCCCTAGTTGATCTAAATTAAAATGATATAATTAATTTCATCACACACCCCATGGAAATATCTCTATTTATTTTAAATGACATAGAGTAAATTGATGAGGAAAACACAACCCAAATGAGTGGTGATTTGAGGAATTTCTCAACCAATACCACCATTTGATGGATTCACCCCATCAAGGAACACTAATAAAGTGTAACTATAATGTTAGTCTGATAAAAAAACTGATGTGACACCAGGTTGTAAACAGTTGTTTTTATGATTTCCCAAACTCTAGCAAGGCCTCTATAAATGATTATTTGTTGGAGTCCTCAATAGATTCATTGAAGGAGGGTAAACTAACACTACCATATAGATAGTACTTATATGCACTAATAGTTCCCATAATTTTTTAAATAACCCATTAAACTAGATTAGATGGATTGAATAATTTTATCCATTTATAATATATGATTTAATAGTATTGGACTTGAAATGACATTCTTTTAAGATACAAGATAATTTAATTTGTCATAATTTATATTTCCGTGATAAAATTAAATATTCGTGACTATTTTAAATCTGGGTATTTGAAGCCATGGGGCCACATCCCCATGAAATGTACGTGACGTTAAAATACATCCATACAAACACAGACATCTTCTATAAGTGGGATGTGGATATATTCATCAAATAAGTATATTTAAAGGAGATCATTAACATAATAAAGTCATATATCATTATTATATTTGGTTTTCCACATATAATATTGATGAACAAAGATATAATCTTCTGTTATTTAGCATTATAGATGTTATATCATAAATATATTTTCCAATTGAACCACTCATCTATATACCTTATAATGCAAAATTTATAGTTAAATGCTTTCAAAAAAAACTATATCTAACATACTTCATATGATTTTGGATAAATATAAAAGTATTAGAATAAATTTTTATTATTATTTTTGGGTTTGTTACCCAATAGAATATAATTCCTTGTAACTGGCATAACTTTAATTGAATACGATAAATATGAATTTGTACCCATAAAGCTATAGATTTACCCATTACTTATCACAACCTATAGTAAATTTTATAAATTAAAATATCCTAAGATACATGATGATTTAGAGTGTCATGATATAAAAATATTATAAACATATAAAAATTTTCAAATACACAAAAACTAAGTTGCATTAACATTTAAAAGTAAAATTTTCCTCCCTTTATTCTTTTATGAAGATCATAAAATGATTCTTATAACAATAATGATACAAGGGTATAAACATCCAAATTGAGGACCAATGTGGGAGAGACCTTATGCTATGGACATGTTTTACTGCAATAGAATGTATTACTTGGTCCAAATTGATGCAGAGAACATCTTTCAATCCACCAATGCTAGCATTCTTAAGAAATACATTGCATAGTTTCATATTAGTTCATGCTAAAACCTTTCACACCCTGTGAAAATGCAAGGCTTCATCCTAATCCTATGAATTTAAATTACAAGATTAAATCATAACCATATGAAGTTAAACTAAAAAATGATCATATTAGTTGTATAATAGAAAATTGTACATCATAATCCTAGTAACATGATGAAATATTTCAACCAAATCCCTTACAAAATGATGTAAAACTATATAAATATTTTTCTAAATAAAGTGATGTTAATTTTGTTTGAATATAACCCCCCACCAAAAAATGTTATATCATTGGTGTCTGTAAAAAATACCAAAAAAAGGTGATTTTTTACGATAAAAGTAATCCCCCAATCCCTTCTTATTTCCCACATAGTGAATGACTCTTGTGACCTTAGCTATCATGGTCAATTTATTTAAATATAATTACTATGATTCACCATGTATACAAAGTTATTTGATTTGGTCAACACTACATAACCTTAATCAAATTAGTGGGACCCAATTATCAAGTCCTAATTACCTTAAATAATATCTATATTTGATTAGGGATCCCCATTAATTTTTTTCCTTTTAGTAACCTAAATTAAATAATATCACCTTATTACTAGGAATATATGTTCACCATTGATTTTCCCCAATCACCAAAAAATTAAGTTGAAATACAACTTCTTCTCCAATTAATTATCTATATCCATACATGAACAATAGAAAAACAACAATTTTACCATTAATTCATGTTATTATAGGACACATAGTGACATCATGCAAGCTAGACCTAGATAAAAACTAAAAAATTCCATACTATTCCATAGTGTTTAATCCCCACTCCGATTTGTGAAAGTTCCATCTCCTCAAAAGCCACTGATACATTATGACTATATTATTAGAAAAATATGTGTTTAGATTCATTTTATTTCTAGATATGTAGTAGTGAATATATCCTATATCTTAGTCCCATCCAGGAGATTAATGAAAATAAATCCCCATGTTCACATTTGTTTTGGGACCTTTATTACTATACTCAGTTTCCATGATAGAAATCAAAAAAGGTGAAGAAAAAAATTATTAACCTACACATGATTTTGATCTATATAGTATAATCATTAATGGAATATTGTGTATCTCAATGGTAATACGATTTCCTTTGTATGAGAAAAATCCATATAGGAACATCTAACATGGATTTGTATATGAACATAAAACCCAAAACACCCCCTCACAACATTATCCTAGGCATAATCTTTCACTTTAAATATTTTCCAATGACCACTGAAACATTAATTTTTAATGAAATATAAGTGTCTTGATCTTCATTATTATGGGATACATTAGGATACTTGGATCTCCTATCCATTGTCTATTCAAAGAATAAAAAAAAATTATCTTTTTAACCCTAATGTATAATCTGTTCCATTATCATTGAGTTTTCCTGATGGAGTTTTAATAATGGGAATTTTTTTATAAATACAAGTCTCTAATACACATTATTTCATGGGGTTTAACATAAATATCAATAAAATGAAAGCTAGACGTTATACCGGTCTACTGTCTTCATAAGACTGGTTATTAAATACATAAATATAAAAACAAGCTTCAACTTCATAATTTTAATCTCAAAATGTGATCATAGATCCATTTTAACTTCAAATACTGTATAGTTTACTCTAAAGACATATATAAGGGAAAAATGAGATATATATCCTTATAAGGGAATAATATGAATAATGGATAATTGAAAGTAATACATATAAGAAAAGATTCATATAATTATAATAATATAATGATAATTGTATATAATAACCATGAATCATTTATTGGAGAGAAAAAATAAAAAGATCATATAGTCATAAGAATTTGGAAACAATATAAAACAACAAACCATTACCATAATGAAAGGATTTCCATTAAGGAAACATAACTTACTGCGCGATGATAAAAACTCATTCATTAATCATTGAATATCAAATTATGAGAACACCACCAAATTTGTTAGGGGCCTATATAACATTGGGTCAGCCCATAATTTTCAAAACATGTTCATATGTATGTCTCAAAAATAATGAAATAAATGGCATTGAATAATAATAATTAAATGTAATTAAAATTTAATGGGTTAAAAAATATTTTCATAGAGCATAACCAATGTAAATATCATAATGGTAATCATGAATTAAGTAACTAAAATTTTCATAGATAACAATAAATGAAATAAGATCATTATTTTATTAAATTATGTTAAACTCAATAGAACCCATTCATAAATGAGTGGAGAAGTATGGTTCGAACTTCACCTCTTATGAAGGTTTTATGCAAAATGAAAATAGTACTTATAGAATGAAATTGTTTAAAATGTAATTTAAAGAAAAAATGTACAAAATAATGGTTTCCATGAACAAATTTCTATTTTTAGAAACTAAATTTTTTATAATATTAGATTAATTTATACATGAAAATAAATAATAATTTTACTAATTATATTTAATCATGTTTACATATAACACAGAATATTATAATGAAGCTTAAAAAAATTATCCCAAATATTATAATTAAATTTGTCTAGATATATTTTTTTAATATATATACCAAATATAGAATAAATATAATAAAATAGGTTAAATGATAATGGTGAAAAATAAAGATTACATGTAACTCAAAAGTAAATAGTGGGATTGAAAGATCCCCTACCAAGGGTCTGAAATTATTAGGAAGGGTATATTTAGAAACATTAGTAGATTAACCAAATTTATTAGTAACATGAACAAATACCATTTTCATGTAGACTAATCTTTATGTCTATTTTTATATGTTAATCATTTATTAAATATATGTTGTTTACGTTGGCCACTTGGAATTGTTTAGATAACTTATTTAAAATTGATTCAATGAGTTATCATGGGTCTATTTTTTTGAAGTGTTCAACAATCTACAGATCCATAGATTTGTAAATGATTTATCGTTACATAAGTATAAATGTATAATAATTTAATATATGGTTCAAATTATTTTCAAATATCTAAATGTGTTCTGATTGACTCATTTTTTGATGGTTAAAATTACCATGATCATTTGTTCTTAATTTCACTAATGTAATAATAAAATGATATTTCATGAATGTTAATAGAATTATAAATATGAAATTTACTCATTGAATACTATTTTAAAACCATACCAGAATGATGGGGACACATTTTTAAAAGCATTATTCATGGAGGCATTGAAGCATCCATAATAAGAATAATGAATTCATTTTAGAAACATATGAAAAAAATTTAGATATTGGATAATTCATTAAAATAAATCAAATTCATTTTATTGATCATAATGAATTATTTATGATAATATAGATTAAATAAATCTATAAGAGATAGAAAGGTAAATAATGTCAATAGTTATGTTGATAATGTTACATGTTACATTAAATTTCCACTCATAGGTTACACACTGATGCTCTTATATTTTGTATTTTTATAGGAAAAGAATCCTTGAATATGGTAAATATTTTTGTGGGGAGGCTTTAGTAGATATTTTTATTGTCAGGGAATATATTGTGTAAGGAGAGGAGGGGTTGTATAGGATGATATTTAATAGTGGAATAGAAGGACATTTTTTTGATATGATAATCATTAGATTATTATTTTTCCCCAATTCAACCAATTGTGATTATTATTTTGACTATATGAATTAATTTTCTCTTTTTAGGATATGATAATGGTTTCATACACCTCCACTTATCCAAATAATAAGGTATTTATGTTATAATGTAAAATAACACTTTTTTGTATATGACCATTCACAAGAAAATCAAATTTTAGAAAAATAAAAAAAATTCACCCTTAGAAAATTTTGTTTTTCTAATTCAAAAAAATTATATCCATATTATTGAAACAATTATCCATATATACGAATTTCTCTATTTAAATATAGTACTTTTTAATGACTTTTTTCCTGAAATTATTGAATTTATAATGATCAGAAAAATTAAATTTGGTTTCATAAAAATATTTTTTTATACCTGTATATATTATTTCTATATAAATATAAAAATTTAAAATAAGAAATTATATATATTTATATTATTAAAGATAATTAATTTATATTGTTTAAAAAATATATTTATGATTTCATTCTAGGAATCATTTATGTTAACATATTTTACACTTTTAATTATATATATTAAGTCATAATTCATTATTTGAATTAATAAAATACCATTTTACAATTTCATTAGTTAGTTTACTATTCAAAATGGCTAGATGACTATTTTAATGATCATGTAATAGTCAGTTAACTATTATATCATAATGGTCAAATTTCCCTTGACACACTATTCATACACCTCTATTCTCATTCTCCATCATTCACTATTTTAGGGAGAAGCCTCTTATAATCACCTTTTTAATTTATATCATATTCATACTACTTCTCACTATTTTTACAGTCTTTATTGGAGAGATCTAAATGGGATAATTTGGGGCTATAGAGTTTTCCTTGGTTTATTCTTTATTCTATGGTGTTTTTCTCACTACATTATTCTAACTAATCTGGAAAATATAATTTAATTATGATTTCATTAATTTACAACATAATTTTCATTCAATGTAATCCTATTATAAGAATAACAAAATATTCATTGTGATACATTTTCCATTTTACATATAACAAATATCAATTTTGGTTTATTATACACCCAAGAAATTGCCCCCTCAAAATTTAATTAAATGCAGTCAAATGAATTATAATGAGAGTATATTTATAAAATTGATTCTACTTGTTCATGCATTTCATTTTCTTTCTTACGGTTCATCTAGAGTAATTTTCAAAAGGGATTTTTATTATTTCATATAACATTATCTCTATGTTCCAAAATTGTCCCTATATTTCACCACAAAAGAATGGCCATTATCCAATTATACAAAATTTGGATGTTTTAAATATTAGGGATCTTGTATATACTATCTCCCAAGGTTTATGGGAAACATTTTAGGTACTAAACAGTGTTTTTATGGGTGTCTAGTCATTAGTCCCGAACACCATTGTTATAAATGATCTCCAATGTGCCCATATAACTAGTACATTTCTTTACCTTCTTCCAAAACCACATGACTATCTTCCATGAACATATATTTTGGAAAACAATATCTGTAACCAGAATAACTAGGTCATGTCGAGTTTTATCGGCATAAATATTTTATCATATATAAGCATCTATAATGTTCCACTGAATAGTCTTGAACTTTTTAGTTATTTCTTTGACCAATTTATGAACCTTTAACTGACATCCGATAACTTCCTCCCATTATATTGGAGATCAAAATTTATTTCAATAGAGTGTTTCATAATTTTCCATTTTAAAACTATAGTGAAATCTGTTTTTGTATGAGAACATGACAATAAAAATATATTGGTCCTTATATCCTTTAATATTCGTAATTAAATATATCAAAATATTCTCATTTTCCATGATATTCAATTCGTATTTTCCCTTGTGATTATTTGGATGTACCATGAAAAATTCGAAGGTGATGTTCTCCTATTTCTATACAGGTAGGATTAATGGTACTGTAATCATAAAGTAATTTTTTCCCCTTTCCATTACATTTTTGAAAACCAAACACATTAATATATTTTAATTAATATCATTACTTATACTATCATACCAAGAGTTCTCTTGGAGGTCTCTTTACATCTATTTTCTCCCTTGGCTGAAATATAATGTCATGTCATGTGGATATTTCAACATCTCATTCAATATATAATTTTTTGATGGTATATAAATGCGGGAACCTAGTCACATAAATACTAATCCATAAACATTTAACTATTATGATTTAACCTTTATTTTAGAATTCTTATTCTTTTGTATCTTCACGTCATGCATTTGATATTACTTAATCTTCTCTAGAATAAATGATTTGAAATCATTCGATAATTGATTTTTGTGGTTTGTTCTATTATGATTCTAATGTACAACCTTTTCATGTCCGAGAAAATTATATGCCCCTCAACCCCCATCATGAATAAGGATGTAGGATCTTTTATAAATATATAATCATCATCATTCTTTTATTTCACATGGTGGAAAATTATTAATAAATATTAATCATTTATATTATATAACAACATTCATTGGTTAATTTCAAAATCCTTCTATTTGAATATATTCATTAGGATATTATCATCCATATATATGTCACATTTGACTCCCTTATGGTAATGTCACAAAATTTTGAATATAAAGATTACACCCACCCACTCCTATCTTGCATCAGATATTTCTTTTCAGGAATACTTAATTTTTAATAAGAATATAATAGTAGTTTATAATTTTCCATGAGTAAAAAACTAATGCTCTTATTCCAAGAATAATTATATATAATAAATCCATCCCCACCTATAGGTAATGTTAGTATAGGTGTAGTGATAAGCCACTTCTTCAACTCCTTTAAGATATATTCACATTTATTAGTCTAGAAAAACAGTTCTACAATGCATGTTAGCTTTGTTAGTGGGTTTCAAAATTTAGATAAGTTTAAAGAAAATAAATTATTATACAAAAAATAGAGGAAATAATGGATATCTATTATAATTTCTGGTTTAGTCCATTACCCAACCATATTTTTCTTTAACGGATCCATAGATATCCCCTTATTGGTGATAACATGGAAGAAGAATGTCGCTTTTTATATCTAAAACTAACAATTATTATACTTTTCATAAAAATTATTCATTCTAAAACTATTTAGTTCAGAATTAAAATGATCCTCATGTTCGTCCTTAATTTTTTATTATATGATAATTGAATATATAAAGACTACCACTTTATTTCAGGTTAATCAAAAATGAGTATATTAATCAATTCTAGGAATTTAATAGAATATTTTGTGATTCAATATGGTGTTACTATAAATTCATAGTGTTCATACCATATTAATAAGGATGTGTTGTGGATACCCTAAATCTTAGCCCTCAACATTTTATGTTACAACTGAATGTAAAATTTATAGATATAATACAATTCATGTAATAGATACAAAAATTCATTAATCTATGGAATGGGACACATTTTTATTTGTCATGTTTTTTTCGAGATCATTATAATAAATGTTGAGACACTTTGATCGATCCTTATTTTTGAAAAACAAGATTGAAACTCTATATAGTGAATCACATGGGTGTTTTGACGACTTATTAAAAAAATTTATCTAGTTCATTATTCAATTAATCTAGTTATATGGTGACTATTTGATTGGTATTCCTTGATATTAGTAAATATCTAGGTATAAGTTTGTTTATGAAATCCACATTATAATCTTGATAACGATGAGGTTGATAGATTGGGAATGCTTCAATAAATTTTATCATAGTAGGAATGTATTTAAGGGTGATCATCTCCCTTGTCTCAATAATTTGAGCAATATATTATTTCTTACATAAAAATAAAATACATTATTGATAAAAAGATTCAAAAATAAGATTCACCCTTATACTATCACTTTTATTGAATTAAATGATGATTCAGGACACATAATGTGATTTCATTCACCCAGAACTAAATGTTTCCTCTTTATAAATATATAAAATGCATGTATCAGTATATTATAAAATTCCACTAGAGGTTGTTTGGAAATATTTTTTTGTAGATTCAACCAAAAAATACAGAATGTAGAGGATTAATAATCTTGTGATATAATAATTTCAATGCCAACTCAACCTCTTTGTTTTTTGGTGGTGATAGAATAATTCAACAAAATTTTCATTATATGAATGAATGTGCATAACTAAAATCATATAATATATTTTATTCCCTTTAAAATAAAATAATCATATATTTCCCGATTTTATTTTGGTTATAATTATTTTTGGAAAACATTAAAATAGTAGGGATTTAAAATCATATAATATGGTCATAAAAAAAGGTAAACTATGATGTTAAAAGGAATAAATCACAAATGAATTGTATACCATTATATTATGACCATATAAGATTAAATATTGGTAATCCATGGTAATTTTCCAATTAGGTTTTCAAAACTATCTATAAAATATTACATCATGAAATTCCATAAAAATATATCCAATATTTTATATTGGTTTTTGAAGAACAATTGGATTAACTGGACCATATCCCCATAGAGTTTGAAAAATTGTACGTAGTTAGGTTCACATGTAATACACTATGCATAGAATGATTTCATTAATAAAAAACTTTTTCAGGATTATTTCTGTATTGTCACAAATGTTTTTCAAAGAAATATGGAAAGAGGTTAATTAATTTACCATTTAAAAATGTAACAAAACTGTAGAGGTAAATTCAAAATTATAAATTATTAAAATTCTATAACAGTAATATGTTAAGTAAATTATTGGAAAAATTTACTAATTCACTACATTTTGAAATGTTAATATAAAAATTAATTAAATTACTATACAAAATAAGAAAAAATCATATCAAATTCATGAAGTTAAGTATATCAAGATTAAATGTTACAATGTCAAAATGGAAAGAGACAGTAAACATAGTATGATAAAGGATTTATAAAGTAGAATTGTTTGAGAACCTAAATCTCCTACCCAGGTTGTAAACAGTTGTTTTTATGATTTCCCAAACTCTAGCAAGGCCTCTATAAATGATTATTTGTTGGAGTCCTCAATAGATTCATTGAAGGAGGGTAAACTAACACTACCATATAGATAGTACTTATATGCACTAATAGTTCCCATAATTTTTTAAATAACCCATTAAACTAGATTAGATGGATTGAATAATTTTATCCATTTATAATATATGATTTAATAGTATTGGACTTGAAATGACATTCTTTTAAGATACAAGATAATTTAATTTGTCATAATTTATATTTCCGTGATAAAATTAAATATTCGTGACTATTTTAAATCTGGGTATTTGAAGCCATGGGGCCACATCCCCATGAAATGTACGTGACGTTAAAATACATCCATACAAACACAGACATCTTCTATAAGTGGGATGTGGATATATTCATCAAATAAGTATATTTAAAGGAGATCATTAACATAATAAAGTCATATATCATTATTATATTTGGTTTTCCACATATAATATTGATGAACAAAGATATAATCTTCTGTTATTTAGCATTATAGATGTTATATCATAAATATATTTTCCAATTGAACCACTCATCTATATACCTTATAATGCAAAATTTATAGTTAAATGCTTTCAAAAAAAACTATATCTAACATACTTCATATGATTTTGGATAAATATAAAAGTATTAGAATAAATTTTTATTATTATTTTTGGGTTTGTTACCCAATAGAATATAATTCCTTGTAACTGGCATAACTTTAATTGAATACGATAAATATGAATTTGTACCCATAAAGCTATAGATTTACCCATTACTTATCACAACCTATAGTAAATTTTATAAATTAAAATATCCTAAGATACATGATGATTTAGAGTGTCATGATATAAAAATATTATAAACATATAAAAATTTTCAAATACACAAAAACTAAGTTGCATTAACATTTAAAAGTAAAATTTTCCTCCCTTTATTCTTTTATGAAGATCATAAAATGATTCTTATAACAATAATGATACAAGGGTATAAACATCCAAATTGAGGACCAATGTGGGAGAGACCTTATGCTATGGACATGTTTTACTGCAATAGAATGTATTACTTGGTCCAAATTGATGCAGAGAACATCTTTCAATCCACCAATGCTAGCATTCTTAAGAAATACATTGCATAGTTTCATATTAGTTCATGCTAAAACCTTTCACACCCTGTGAAAATGCAAGGCTTCATCCTAATCCTATGAATTTAAATTACAAGATTAAATCATAACCATATGAAGTTAAACTAAAAAATGATCATATTAGTTGTATAATAGAAAATTGTACATCATAATCCTAGTAACATGATGAAATATTTCAACCAAATCCCTTACAAAATGATGTAAAACTATATAAATATTTTTCTAAATAAAGTGATGTTAATTTTGTTTGAATATAACCCCCCACCAAAAAATGTTATATCATTGGTGTCTGTAAAAAATACCAAAAAAAGGTGATTTTTTACGATAAAAGTAATCCCCCAATCCCTTCTTATTTCCCACATAGTGAATGACTCTTGTGACCTTAGCTATCATGGTCAATTTATTTAAATATAATTACTATGATTCACCATGTATACAAAGTTATTTGATTTGGTCAACACTACATAACCTTAATCAAATTAGTGGGACCCAATTATCAAGTCCTAATTACCTTAAATAATATCTATATTTGATTAGGGATCCCCATTAATTTTTTTCCTTTTAGTAACCTAAATTAAATAATATCACCTTATTACTAGGAATATATGTTCACCATTGATTTTCCCCAATCACCAAAAAATTAAGTTGAAATACAACTTCTTCTCCAATTAATTATCTATATCCATACATGAACAATAGAAAAACAACAATTTTACCATTAATTCATGTTATTATAGGACACATAGTGACATCATGCAAGCTAGACCTAGATAAAAACTAAAAAATTCCATACTATTCCATAGTGTTTAATCCCCACTCCGATTTGTGAAAGTTCCATCTCCTCAAAAGCCACTGATACATTATGACTATATTATTAGAAAAATATGTGTTTAGATTCATTTTATTTCTAGATATGTAGTAGTGAATATATCCTATATCTTAGTCCCATCCAGGAGATTAATGAAAATAAATCCCCATGTTCACATTTGTTTTGGGACCTTTATTACTATACTCAGTTTCCATGATAGAAATCAAAAAAGGTGAAGAAAAAAATTATTAACCTACACATGATTTTGATCTATATAGTATAATCATTAATGGAATATTGTGTATCTCAATGGTAATACGATTTCCTTTGTATGAGAAAAATCCATATAGGAACATCTAACATGGATTTGTATATGAACATAAAACCCAAAACACCCCCTCACAACATTATCCTAGGCATAATCTTTCACTTTAAATATTTTCCAATGACCACTGAAACATTAATTTTTAATGAAATATAAGTGTCTTGATCTTCATTATTATGGGATACATTAGGATACTTGGATCTCCTATCCATTGTCTATTCAAAGAATAAAAAAAAATTATCTTTTTAACCCTAATGTATAATCTGTTCCATTATCATTGAGTTTTCCTGATGGAGTTTTAATAATGGGAATTTTTTTATAAATACAAGTCTCTAATACACATTATTTCATGGGGTTTAACATAAATATCAATAAAATGAAAGCTAGACGTTATACCGGTCTACTGTCTTCATAAGACTGGTTATTAAATACATAAATATAAAAACAAGCTTCAACTTCATAATTTTAATCTCAAAATGTGATCATAGATCCATTTTAACTTCAAATACTGTATAGTTTACTCTAAAGACATATATAAGGGAAAAATGAGATATATATCCTTATAAGGGAATAATATGAATAATGGATAATTGAAAGTAATACATATAAGAAAAGATTCATATAATTATAATAATATAATGATAATTGTATATAATAACCATGAATCATTTATTGGAGAGAAAAAATAAAAAGATCATATAGTCATAAGAATTTGGAAACAATATAAAACAACAAACCATTACCATAATGAAAGGATTTCCATTAAGGAAACATAACTTACTGCGCGATGATAAAAACTCATTCATTAATCATTGAATATCAAATTATGAGAACACCACCAAATTTGTTAGGGGCCTATATAACATTGGGTCAGCCCATAATTTTCAAAACATGTTCATATGTATGTCTCAAAAATAATGAAATAAATGGCATTGAATAATAATAATTAAATGTAATTAAAATTTAATGGGTTAAAAAATATTTTCATAGAGCATAACCAATGTAAATATCATAATGGTAATCATGAATTAAGTAACTAAAATTTTCATAGATAACAATAAATGAAATAAGATCATTATTTTATTAAATTATGTTAAACTCAATAGAACCCATTCATAAATGAGTGGAGAAGTATGGTTCGAACTTCACCTCTTATGAAGGTTTTATGCAAAATGAAAATAGTACTTATAGAATGAAATTGTTTAAAATGTAATTTAAAGAAAAAATGTACAAAATAATGGTTTCCATGAACAAATTTCTATTTTTAGAAACTAAATTTTTTATAATATTAGATTAATTTATACATGAAAATAAATAATAATTTTACTAATTATATTTAATCATGTTTACATATAACACAGAATATTATAATGAAGCTTAAAAAAATTATCCCAAATATTATAATTAAATTTGTCTAGATATATTTTTTTAATATATATACCAAATATAGAATAAATATAATAAAATAGGTTAAATGATAATGGTGAAAAATAAAGATTACATGTAACTCAAAAGTAAATAGTGGGATTGAAAGATCCCCTACCAAGGGTCTGAAATTATTAGGAAGGGTATATTTAGAAACATTAGTAGATTAACCAAATTTATTAGTAACATGAACAAATACCATTTTCATGTAGACTAATCTTTATGTCTATTTTTATATGTTAATCATTTATTAAATATATGTTGTTTACGTTGGCCACTTGGAATTGTTTAGATAACTTATTTAAAATTGATTCAATGAGTTATCATGGGTCTATTTTTTTGAAGTGTTCAACAATCTACAGATCCATAGATTTGTAAATGATTTATCGTTACATAAGTATAAATGTATAATAATTTAATATATGGTTCAAATTATTTTCAAATATCTAAATGTGTTCTGATTGACTCATTTTTTGATGGTTAAAATTACCATGATCATTTGTTCTTAATTTCACTAATGTAATAATAAAATGATATTTCATGAATGTTAATAGAATTATAAATATGAAATTTACTCATTGAATACTATTTTAAAACCATACCAGAATGATGGGGACACATTTTTAAAAGCATTATTCATGGAGGCATTGAAGCATCCATAATAAGAATAATGAATTCATTTTAGAAACATATGAAAAAAATTTAGATATTGGATAATTCATTAAAATAAATCAAATTCATTTTATTGATCATAATGAATTATTTATGATAATATAGATTAAATAAATCTATAAGAGATAGAAAGGTAAATAATGTCAATAGTTATGTTGATAATGTTACATGTTACATTAAATTTCCACTCATAGGTTACACACTGATGCTCTTATATTTTGTATTTTTATAGGAAAAGAATCCTTGAATATGGTAAATATTTTTGTGGGGAGGCTTTAGTAGATATTTTTATTGTCAGGGAATATATTGTGTAAGGAGAGGAGGGGTTGTATAGGATGATATTTAATAGTGGAATAGAAGGACATTTTTTTGATATGATAATCATTAGATTATTATTTTTCCCCAATTCAACCAATTGTGATTATTATTTTGACTATATGAATTAATTTTCTCTTTTTAGGATATGATAATGGTTTCATACACCTCCACTTATCCAAATAATAAGGTATTTATGTTATAATGTAAAATAACACTTTTTTGTATATGACCATTCACAAGAAAATCAAATTTTAGAAAAATA
Source organism: Viscum album (assembly GCA_963277665.1). Classification (NCBI taxonomy): domain Eukaryota; kingdom Viridiplantae; phylum Streptophyta; class Magnoliopsida; order Santalales; family Viscaceae; genus Viscum; species Viscum album. The sequence continues at coordinate 1,108,431,499 of OY728126.1, forward strand.
AAAAAAATTCACCCTTAGAAAATTTTGTTTTTCTAATTCAAAAAAATTATATCCATATTATTGAAACAATTATCCATATATACGAATTTCTCTATTTAAATATAGTACTTTTTAATGACTTTTTTCCTGAAATTATTGAATTTATAATGATCAGAAAAATTAAATTTGGTTTCATAAAAATATTTTTTTATACCTGTATATATTATTTCTATATAAATATAAAAATTTAAAATAAGAAATTATATATATTTATATTATTAAAGATAATTAATTTATATTGTTTAAAAAATATATTTATGATTTCATTCTAGGAATCATTTATGTTAACATATTTTACACTTTTAATTATATATATTAAGTCATAATTCATTATTTGAATTAATAAAATACCATTTTACAATTTCATTAGTTAGTTTACTATTCAAAATGGCTAGATGACTATTTTAATGATCATGTAATAGTCAGTTAACTATTATATCATAATGGTCAAATTTCCCTTGACACACTATTCATACACCTCTATTCTCATTCTCCATCATTCACTATTTTAGGGAGAAGCCTCTTATAATCACCTTTTTAATTTATATCATATTCATACTACTTCTCACTATTTTTACAGTCTTTATTGGAGAGATCTAAATGGGATAATTTGGGGCTATAGAGTTTTCCTTGGTTTATTCTTTATTCTATGGTGTTTTTCTCACTACATTATTCTAACTAATCTGGAAAATATAATTTAATTATGATTTCATTAATTTACAACATAATTTTCATTCAATGTAATCCTATTATAAGAATAACAAAATATTCATTGTGATACATTTTCCATTTTACATATAACAAATATCAATTTTGGTTTATTATACACCCAAGAAATTGCCCCCTCAAAATTTAATTAAATGCAGTCAAATGAATTATAATGAGAGTATATTTATAAAATTGATTCTACTTGTTCATGCATTTCATTTTCTTTCTTACGGTTCATCTAGAGTAATTTTCAAAAGGGATTTTTATTATTTCATATAACATTATCTCTATGTTCCAAAATTGTCCCTATATTTCACCACAAAAGAATGGCCATTATCCAATTATACAAAATTTGGATGTTTTAAATATTAGGGATCTTGTATATACTATCTCCCAAGGTTTATGGGAAACATTTTAGGTACTAAACAGTGTTTTTATGGGTGTCTAGTCATTAGTCCCGAACACCATTGTTATAAATGATCTCCAATGTGCCCATATAACTAGTACATTTCTTTACCTTCTTCCAAAACCACATGACTATCTTCCATGAACATATATTTTGGAAAACAATATCTGTAACCAGAATAACTAGGTCATGTCGAGTTTTATCGGCATAAATATTTTATCATATATAAGCATCTATAATGTTCCACTGAATAGTCTTGAACTTTTTAGTTATTTCTTTGACCAATTTATGAACCTTTAACTGACATCCGATAACTTCCTCCCATTATATTGGAGATCAAAATTTATTTCAATAGAGTGTTTCATAATTTTCCATTTTAAAACTATAGTGAAATCTGTTTTTGTATGAGAACATGACAATAAAAATATATTGGTCCTTATATCCTTTAATATTCGTAATTAAATATATCAAAATATTCTCATTTTCCATGATATTCAATTCGTATTTTCCCTTGTGATTATTTGGATGTACCATGAAAAATTCGAAGGTGATGTTCTCCTATTTCTATACAGGTAGGATTAATGGTACTGTAATCATAAAGTAATTTTTTCCCCTTTCCATTACATTTTTGAAAACCAAACACATTAATATATTTTAATTAATATCATTACTTATACTATCATACCAAGAGTTCTCTTGGAGGTCTCTTTACATCTATTTTCTCCCTTGGCTGAAATATAATGTCATGTCATGTGGATATTTCAACATCTCATTCAATATATAATTTTTTGATGGTATATAAATGCGGGAACCTAGTCACATAAATACTAATCCATAAACATTTAACTATTATGATTTAACCTTTATTTTAGAATTCTTATTCTTTTGTATCTTCACGTCATGCATTTGATATTACTTAATCTTCTCTAGAATAAATGATTTGAAATCATTCGATAATTGATTTTTGTGGTTTGTTCTATTATGATTCTAATGTACAACCTTTTCATGTCCGAGAAAATTATATGCCCCTCAACCCCCATCATGAATAAGGATGTAGGATCTTTTATAAATATATAATCATCATCATTCTTTTATTTCACATGGTGGAAAATTATTAATAAATATTAATCATTTATATTATATAACAACATTCATTGGTTAATTTCAAAATCCTTCTATTTGAATATATTCATTAGGATATTATCATCCATATATATGTCACATTTGACTCCCTTATGGTAATGTCACAAAATTTTGAATATAAAGATTACACCCACCCACTCCTATCTTGCATCAGATATTTCTTTTCAGGAATACTTAATTTTTAATAAGAATATAATAGTAGTTTATAATTTTCCATGAGTAAAAAACTAATGCTCTTATTCCAAGAATAATTATATATAATAAATCCATCCCCACCTATAGGTAATGTTAGTATAGGTGTAGTGATAAGCCACTTCTTCAACTCCTTTAAGATATATTCACATTTATTAGTCTAGAAAAACAGTTCTACAATGCATGTTAGCTTTGTTAGTGGGTTTCAAAATTTAGATAAGTTTAAAGAAAATAAATTATTATACAAAAAATAGAGGAAATAATGGATATCTATTATAATTTCTGGTTTAGTCCATTACCCAACCATATTTTTCTTTAACGGATCCATAGATATCCCCTTATTGGTGATAACATGGAAGAAGAATGTCGCTTTTTATATCTAAAACTAACAATTATTATACTTTTCATAAAAATTATTCATTCTAAAACTATTTAGTTCAGAATTAAAATGATCCTCATGTTCGTCCTTAATTTTTTATTATATGATAATTGAATATATAAAGACTACCACTTTATTTCAGGTTAATCAAAAATGAGTATATTAATCAATTCTAGGAATTTAATAGAATATTTTGTGATTCAATATGGTGTTACTATAAATTCATAGTGTTCATACCATATTAATAAGGATGTGTTGTGGATACCCTAAATCTTAGCCCTCAACATTTTATGTTACAACTGAATGTAAAATTTATAGATATAATACAATTCATGTAATAGATACAAAAATTCATTAATCTATGGAATGGGACACATTTTTATTTGTCATGTTTTTTTCGAGATCATTATAATAAATGTTGAGACACTTTGATCGATCCTTATTTTTGAAAAACAAGATTGAAACTCTATATAGTGAATCACATGGGTGTTTTGACGACTTATTAAAAAAATTTATCTAGTTCATTATTCAATTAATCTAGTTATATGGTGACTATTTGATTGGTATTCCTTGATATTAGTAAATATCTAGGTATAAGTTTGTTTATGAAATCCACATTATAATCTTGATAACGATGAGGTTGATAGATTGGGAATGCTTCAATAAATTTTATCATAGTAGGAATGTATTTAAGGGTGATCATCTCCCTTGTCTCAATAATTTGAGCAATATATTATTTCTTACATAAAAATAAAATACATTATTGATAAAAAGATTCAAAAATAAGATTCACCCTTATACTATCACTTTTATTGAATTAAATGATGATTCAGGACACATAATGTGATTTCATTCACCCAGAACTAAATGTTTCCTCTTTATAAATATATAAAATGCATGTATCAGTATATTATAAAATTCCACTAGAGGTTGTTTGGAAATATTTTTTTGTAGATTCAACCAAAAAATACAGAATGTAGAGGATTAATAATCTTGTGATATAATAATTTCAATGCCAACTCAACCTCTTTGTTTTTTGGTGGTGATAGAATAATTCAACAAAATTTTCATTATATGAATGAATGTGCATAACTAAAATCATATAATATATTTTATTCCCTTTAAAATAAAATAATCATATATTTCCCGATTTTATTTTGGTTATAATTATTTTTGGAAAACATTAAAATAGTAGGGATTTAAAATCATATAATATGGTCATAAAAAAAGGTAAACTATGATGTTAAAAGGAATAAATCACAAATGAATTGTATACCATTATATTATGACCATATAAGATTAAATATTGGTAATCCATGGTAATTTTCCAATTAGGTTTTCAAAACTATCTATAAAATATTACATCATGAAATTCCATAAAAATATATCCAATATTTTATATTGGTTTTTGAAGAACAATTGGATTAACTGGACCATATCCCCATAGAGTTTGAAAAATTGTACGTAGTTAGGTTCACATGTAATACACTATGCATAGAATGATTTCATTAATAAAAAACTTTTTCAGGATTATTTCTGTATTGTCACAAATGTTTTTCAAAGAAATATGGAAAGAGGTTAATTAATTTACCATTTAAAAATGTAACAAAACTGTAGAGGTAAATTCAAAATTATAAATTATTAAAATTCTATAACAGTAATATGTTAAGTAAATTATTGGAAAAATTTACTAATTCACTACATTTTGAAATGTTAATATAAAAATTAATTAAATTACTATACAAAATAAGAAAAAATCATATCAAATTCATGAAGTTAAGTATATCAAGATTAAATGTTACAATGTCAAAATGGAAAGAGACAGTAAACATAGTATGATAAAGGATTTATAAAGTAGAATTGTTTGAGAACCTAAATCTCCTACCCTTGAGTATTGATGTTTAGTTTATTACTCAATTGATCATGGTAGTGAAAAATAATCTTATATCTCAATATTAATGTATTTGAGCACCCTCTTGAGCTTCCTGGATAGCCAAAACCCTATCCCTCAATTCTTTGATAGTAAGATAGCATTGTAGGAAGAGATGAGGAATTAAATTCATAGTGATAACCTGATAAAATTAGAATCCATATTCACTTTTATGAATCTATATATTTTGAGATTATATATTAAGAAAAAATTTAGGAAAAGTGAGACTTTGATATTGATGGGGAGTTGAGATTAGAGCTCGATAGAACTTTTTGAGGATCTTCTAGAAATTCACCTTTTGGGGATCCGAATATATTATCAATTATCTGAGAATATTTTTCATTTAATGAAAGTTCTTACACACTAAAAATAAGACCAACTTATAATCTCCAATAAGATATGAATTCTTATAGAATCGACTCTAGGTCACTGAAACTGAAGAAGACTGAAATAAATTCCCTTTCCCAACAATAAATTCATCACTAGATACTGTATCTTGATTCCACCATCTAATCATTTAACATAACAGGCTATCTAGTAGGACCCCAACAACCTAATAGTCCTGGAAATTCACCCATTGAGATTCTTTAATAGCCAATGGTGGGCTGGTGCATTTCTAGTTGAATAATTTAGTATTCGTATGTTTTTCAGTTTTTTTGGGGTCATCCAGAGGCTTTCTGGTGTTTCACAGTGGCATGAGGAGGTTATATTCACCCCAATTGGCTATATTGTGGTTCTAAACCACTAATATAGTGTTTCCTACACCCCTTATTATTCAACAAGCTCCACACTAAAATCCTTATATAGTTTTAATTGATCATCAATCATAATTTAAATACCTTTTTACATTATAATAGATTGGTCCAAACCTTTAACAATATCTTCATTATGAATTTTTATAGAAATTCATATGTTTATATACATAATAAATCAAATTAAATAAATTAAAATTATAGTTACTAAAATTAACATTAATGAAAATTTTATAAACACAAAATATCGTCTTTGATTATAAAAATACAATGAGAGAGAGAGAGAGATGTACGACAATATCTACCTTGTCGTTAATAAAAAACAATTAACATAAAAATTATTATCAACATTAAATAAATATAAAAATAAATAAACATTATTCATGATATTAATGTTTAAAATATATTTAAATATGATATTAATTATGCTAAACAAGTAAAAAAATCAATATTTCCATCTAAATTAAAATATTATACTCAAATTTCTAAAAAACACCTTTACGAAATAATATGTAATTACATATATTTAAATAATTTTATTTAATATTTTTCTACACAAGTAATATATAAATCCTCCCCAAATTTCTCTCCTTAATAAATTCCACCCTTCAAAAATTATCCACCTAAAATAATTATCCACCTTTTTTATTATCATAATGAAAAATTGGTGACGAAATAAAGAGTTTAAATGGAATGATTTCAGGAAAAAAAGATAGATTTAAAATGTTCATTGAAAACATTATATTTATATTAATTTTTTTAAAAGGTGAAGAGATTTTGAATATGATATGTAATAATATTAATTATTTTGAAAACATATCATCAATTCTAAAATACATCTTAATAAGGGAATTTGATAGATATAATGAAGTTTGAAAGAATATTTTAAAGAAATATATCCAGAAAAGAGAATGAAAAATTATATATAAAAATAAAGGACTAAGGTAAATAAGAAAAAATATAGATAAAAGTAGAAAATATAAATATAAGAAAAGAAGAATAAAATGGAAAATTCTTTGGTACATACCTTTTTTAAGATACTCGTTACCTCAATGGGTGGTATTACAACAATTTAATGAATCATTAATTGGAAATTCTTGAATAATTTCTATTGGATGTGAGAAAAATACCTCATAAACATTCTCTAATCCACTATGGTGTCAAATAATTCTAACGAACATAATTATAGAGACATTTTTAATTATAGTTTTAACTCATAATTAATCCTTCTTTATGAGAGATACAAACAAACATTTTTTTTGGAAAACACCTCGAGAATATAAATAATTTCTCATATAATTTTTCAGAACAATCCTAAATGTTACTAAAATACTAAGATATAATTTTTATTTTTTGAATAAAAAATTAGATTAAAAGTTAAAAAATAGTAAATTTATAATAAAAAGTAATTATATTTATAAAATATAAAAAAAACATTTTAAAGTAAGAGTAAAATATTTTTCAATTTTAAAAATTAATTTTATAAAAAATTGAAAAAAAAATTATAATTAAATATATAAGGAACCAGATAAAATTATTTCACATGTGAGATATAAGGGTCATAGAAAAAAAAAGATTTAATAACATAAATAAATATTTAAAAATTAAATTTTCTAAATATTTCTCAAGTTAGCCTTGATAAAATGGAAATCATCTCAAGATAACCATTTCTAATTGAAAAATAATAATACCAAAATGATCGAGAGAAATAAGAATAGTGAAAATACTAGAAATTTGATATTTTATCCAATTAACTTCAAATAATATATCATCATTTTGGTAGTTATCTCTAATGAAATGGATTATAATATTAATTTATTTTGTTTAAAAAAGTATCAAATTAATTGAAATGTATTTTTTTTAAAAATATTGAATAATATTTTCTCATTTTAATACAATTTGATAAAATAAAATTAGATAACTAATTATACAACTATATATATGATAGTTGTAAGCCATAAAATGATTTAGTTGATTTAGAAACAATATTTGGAAAATAATGGAAATCAAAAAAAAGATCTTTTTTAACAAAATTTTTTTTAACTAAATCACATATAAAGGGTCATTTAACATCCATTTAAACGAGTTCAAAATTATGGTGAGTGGTGAATTATAATATGATTCACATCGATTACTATTGAGTGTCCGGTGAAAAGGATTCACCATAGTTTATTACCACTTCTTGATTATTACCTTCATCTATCAGAATGGATTTATTAATAGTTATAATATGAATATCATTTATCTTATTTAAAAAATCCTCCTTAGAGCCTATGAGAGGATGTTACTTATGTCCTTACATAAGAGTCTATACAACATTATTAGTTAATTTAATTAGTTTCTCTAGAATTTAATGACCCTAATTTTTATCATTGATTTAAGTATTTATAATTTTTTATTCTAAGTGAGAGATTAAGGAATGATGTTCAACCTCATCATGGAAAAATCTTCTGGTATGATTTTCCACATGAAAATCTCTATTTTCATTTTCAATGGGATGGTTTTTTAGAATTTAAATTTTTTTAGGTAAGTAATATTAAAGAGATTCACGTTCTACATATTTTTATTTATATTTCAATAATCCATTTGACGTTAAAAATAATTTTTAAAATATATTTTAAAAAGTGGTTTTGTAAATATTTCTAAAAAATAACATGAATATTATATTGAAATGTTTTAGACCTTCTATAAAAGGTTATATATGACTTAACTGAGTGAGAGTACCTAGAAATGTTACCTTCATCAGATTTTGAATAAAAATTTTCAGTTTTGTATTTTCTTTTTAGAATAATTTATTTAAAAGAAAAAAAAGAACCCAACATTACATTTTTGAAAAATGTTAATAAGGGGTTATATTTATAAAATGACCTATGATAAAGAGATTAATGATAAATCAAGAAATATTTATGGCATAAAACCAATTTTTTTGTAAAATTAAATACGTTTAATATATTTTGAATAATTTTCGGGTATAATTAATGTTTGGCTATCTATTACCCAATTTTTTTGGGGAGGGGTCGAGAAGGAGAAAAATAATTTTTATAACCTTTATAAGTGAATTAATCAAAAAAATTATGTTTTGTAAAATTATTATCCATTATCACTTTGAATATAGATAATTTTTAAAAATGATTTTAATATTTTTTTAAAAACATGATGAAGGTCTTACATAATTCCCTATTATGAAACAAATTTAATCCAAATAAAATTTCACAAGTTCTTATGAAATAACAACAATATTTGATAAAACTACCAAAAATTTAATTTGAGAAGGTCCATGTAAATCAAGATGAATTACATCACATTTTTTAGAATAATATATTATATTCTATATTTAAAAGATTATTTATGTTTCTTACCATATTGGTATGACTCTCAATCCATTATATATTTGAAATGGTGTTGGGTAAATCCCATAATAGTAAATAATGATATTTTTTGAAAGGTGAGGTTTTGGTATAGTGGCCAAAAAATTTATTCCAAATAAATGACTTAATAACACGTGTTTTAATGAATTTTACATTTTTTCAATTGATATATTTTAAATTTATTTTACGATTTTTTTAAAAATGTAGGATGCTAAATAAAGGATTTCCTTTTGAGTTAAAATCTTCGGAATCATCAGTTTCTAATGTTATTTTAAAACCACTAACACATTATTGATTAATGATTATAATTTTTATTTAATCCATTGAAAAAATAAAACATTATTTATATTATTTTAGTTATAAATAATCATAGTACCTTCATTGAATATATCACCTTTAGAGGTGTCAACAATGTTAATGTAACTAGTATATATTATATTTATTTTATTGGATTTAGTTAGTTTAGATAACATGTATATTTGGAAACCAATATCTTAGAACCATTATAATTATTGGGTTTTTATTGGAAACCCATGATCCTAAAAATAAAACAACTATAATTTTTGATTCTAAAACAATCTTTTGAATTCTAATGTTATCCAATAATGATTTAGGTATTGAGATTTATTTAGTATCGAATTTTATTTTAAAAATAAAAGATAAAAAATGAATTTATTTATACATATCTTTCATTCTAGTAACCACTTTAATGATTAAAATTTTGTGTTCTTTTTCAATAATTAGAAAATTTATTTCATGAGAAACCATTAATTATAGTGAGATTCAATAGTTTTTTAGGTTACTGCATGATTTGATAAACCAATACAAACCAATTATTTTCTAGGCCATTTTGAACCCAAAATTTCTTATATTAGTTTTATATTGACTGTATTTATAGAGATATATCTTAGGGTCTTTTATTTTATATTCAATATTAGTAACATCCCATTTATTATGAAATTTATGTTATAATTATTAATTTTCCTATATAATTTTCTCCCGATCTTTTAGAAGTTATTCATTTTCATTATGAATTTGATGGTGTTTCATTTCATTTTTTTAAATGAATACAAATTCTGAAAACCAATTAAAATATGATATCAATTATATTTTAGCTCTTTTTAACTATGGTGGATTTCAAATAATGAAAAATATGAAGAGGGAGACAATGTATAAGAGGGAGTATAATGAAAAGAAATGGTTATATGGGTACTAACATCAATATCTTCTTCAAAATCTTCCATAAGGGACATAACACTTGATTCACTTGAATTTTTTAAGTAATTTGAGTCTATGGAGTCAAAAATTAAACTATATTGTATTACATTGAGATAATTTTTATCTTTTTCATATTATTTAAGATTATTTTTAGATATTATGAATTCCATCATGATATATCTTTTTTTTCATTATTGGTGAGTTATGAGATATACTGATCTTGACCTATATATGACTAAAAATTTGTATCTTTGAAGGTGATTTCTATGTTTTCATTATTGGATACAATGGAATCCTTCATATTTTGGCACATCATTATAATTTAGTACATAATTAGATTTCTAATATTTTATTTCTCTATAATTTTTTATGTCCTTCACACCTAGTATAATCTGGACATTGGATTTACAATTTCTTCACAATACCTAAATGATTTTTTAATGGATTCACTATATAAATAATAACCCAGTGACTTTGTACCATTGAATAAGCTAGTAAAAAGTAAATATACTTATATTGTATTAATTTTTATGTGTTGAAAAACATTCGAAATCTTTTCAAAACATGTCACATATAGAACCTTTAGCATTATTGATATTTCAATGAGATACTTATTGAAATTTATATATATCATGTATAGTTTATCATGTAAGAATATGATTAAATTCATTTTATTTATAACCAAAATGCAGTGAATTCATGTATTTTCTATTAGTCTCAAATTCATTAATATCATTTTGTTTATACATACCTAATAGTTCATTGGTATGAATATATTCATGCATAATTATTTTAAAAAATATATATCTTTTAGTTTCAGAAATAATGTAATAAAATTTATAAACACAAAAATTTATAAATTAGATATGTATTGAAAATTTTTATTTAAAATATTTTTTCTATGAAAGGATAATAGAAATTTAAAATATCAAATTTATTCAATTTTTTGTTGAGTTTAAATGATGGGACTCATAAATTTCAATGAGATAGATACATAGGTTGATAAAATATTTCAAAAATTTCTCGTTATGAACCCATATGTATCTTATTTTCATGATGGGAGGATTATTTTATTACTCATTTGATCCAGATAGTGATCCCGAAAATATTCCTTGGAAGTAATTTTTTGTGACAACCCACATGAGATTTATCATTAATCAAGTAAATTGAACCTCGCATTTTTCGGTAGTTAGAAACTGTTATAGAATGAAATGAGAAAATGTTGTTTTTTGAGCACAAACACATTAACATTCCACTCCCTAGTGTCTTTTATTGATGTATCTAATTAAGTATTAGAGATTGAAATGATATATAGAAAAGGAGACCTTAGATCCTTATGGAGAATTTAGATTCCCTCTAAAAAGAACATTGAGAGGATCGACTAGTAATTTTTCTTTTGAAGATTCAAAGCATTGATAATGAATCAGAGATTCAATTTAATGGAATGGTTGATCACCCGGGACACCATGTACACCTATTTATAATATCAATTTGAATAAGGAATCTGCACAAATACTACTAGGTCCATTAATTCTAAAAAAGTCCAAAATAAAAGAATTTTTACCATTAATAAATACACCCCTGCATTATCTACCTCAACACCAATGACTACTTAATGCACCACATAGGCTATCGATTATGAAACATGTAGTAAACAATTTCTAAAAACAGTTTTCACCTTATTGATTTTACATGATTTCGGTTTTTAGTGGTCTCTTAATAGAATCATTAAGTCTTATCACATCCACAAGGTAGTTGGTGCTCCTCTAATTACTATGTGGTGGTCTACTTTTGCGTGAGGATGTTCTACCCACCATAATCTACTGATCAGTGGACTTACAAAAACTATTTGATGGTGCTTTCTACACCTCATTACTAAATAGGTTTACAATTAATTCTTTCTATGGTATTGTATTTATCATCCATCATTATTACAATTTCTCTAAATAGGACACTAGATTTTTTCAAGCCTTTAATAGTATCATCAATATACTTTTTCAGATATATTAATATATCTACATAGAAAATAAATGATATTAATTAAATTAATATTAATGTGACTGAAATTCAATTAATGTAAAATAATAATAACCCACAAGAGTGTTTCTGGTCATAGAGACCCAATCAATCATAAGGGAAAAACAATTCATGATAGATAATATAATGACATGTAGTATCCATATAGGGATTTCATTGACACCAGACAACATACATAATACTGTTCCCAAATTTTGGGATACTTTTTTATATATATTATTATCCCTAGGGGGTTCCCTAATTTTTCATATTATTACTATAAGAAAAAATTTTAAACCATGGTTGAATAATTAATATGGTAACCCAACTCTCTTATACACATTATTTCATTATTTTTAACATAAAATTATAAAGAACCCAAAATGATGTTTCTAGAAGGTCTAGGGTATTTTTTATACTAGTTATGAAATAAATCAACTTAAACAAATATGCATCATATTTATTTTATTCTCCATGATGTTCTCCATGATCCCATTTATCTTCGAAAAATGTATATGATATAATGGAGATATTCATGTTTTGTATGTACATCGTGAACCCATTCAAGGAAGGTTCACCCCCCAGAGTGTTAGTCCACAAGAGATCACACATTTGGATTTACAAGAGGATGGGTTTGGAGGGATGTAGATTTGATTCTAATAATTTTGTTGTCTTGACTTTTAATGATGACCATTCAAAGGTGGAGGCTCAGTCCATTCCCCATAAACTAATGGTTGTTTATATTTTCTATAAATTGAAGATTGATCATAGATAGAGATGCGTTATTGAGTTTGTGGGCCCATAAATAAAACAATAATGACACCTAATGGGGTTTCAATGGGATTGGCAATTGGGGAGGAAGATAATTGTATAAGATAGGATGTAGCAAGGGCACCTGTATACAAGGAAGATAGTGTGAGCTGGGTGAAGTATACATGTGGGGTGGGACCAGGAAATAACAGCCTGAAGGTTATAGTTAGAAATCAATTTGAGTGTATTGAGGTTGATGACTCAATTTTGGAACTAGAAAAAGGTATTCCTACTATCCGGGAGTTCCCTTAGGCTGGTTTAGTAACCCAACCAATTATTGTTGACCACCATGATGTCCTATTATCATATCAAGTAAATGAACTATATGTTGTTTATGTGGAGTTTTAGGACTGATGAATGGGGATATGGTTGGGGGATTATCCATATGAGGGTGAACTCACCTCATATATTCACTAAACTAACTTTCACTAATAGATTGATTTTATGATTACGGACTTTTAAGGAAACCTGGTCAGGGCCTCCAGAGATGGATAGAAGTGGAGGAAGGATTACTCTTCATTGGATCTGCCAATGGAGACTCGATCAATGTAGAATGCCAAGAAGATGGGAACAAGGGTATTTTAGTTGATATTTCTGAGTATACCTTGTAATTTCTCAAGAGCGTGGAAGATGAATTGGCCAAACAGATTTTCACTTTCAATAATACTAAAGATGAAGCTGCTAAAATGATGGAGAGGTCACTAAGATTGTCCCTCAAGAAGGATCAATATACATAGATCGACAAGAAAGAACTTATCATAGTTGGGGGATTCAATAATGTGAAGATTATCCTTGACATGTAAATCTAGTCATGGGACAAGCTAACATTTTCATTCGAAGATCTTATAATAGATTAACAGTACACGGCTGTAAATAATATGTCTTGGAAATTTTCTATGAAGTTTAAATCTGGTAGGTTTAAGTTATCCTTTAATGATTCTATTATCCCCTTTGTGGTTGATCTCCAATTTCACACTTTTTCCATAAATGTGGTTGATAAATAAAAATTTAATTTACATTCATAGTATACAATGTGTATATACAAAAGAAAAAGTGTGAGATATAAATCCATGTAAGGGAATAATCAGGGTAAGATACGATGATAAGTAATACAAATGAGACATGAGACCTGTGATTATAAAATAAAAGGTGGGAATAATATATAATATCAAATATTAATTGAATAATAAGGTGATATAATATGATTAAAACAACATTAGTATGTGGAAAATCATAAAACATGACATCAAAATCATATGTGATGCCTCACTGCCAAGACATCATTACATAAGTGACAGGCTAACCACTTGTATATCATACATTAGTTCTCATGAGATAAAAATAATACCCAATGCATTGTGGGGATGTATAATTCTGATATCAGTAATCGTATTCATCTCATATACATGATATTGTGTTCCACATAAGAAACTAAATCATATGGTTGAATAGTAGGTAAAAACCAATAAATGGGAATCAGTTACATAATCTTGTATTAAAAGAATACAAAAAATTCACATCATAAGGTTTTCTATGAATGAAATAATTAAATAAATCTTTAATTTTAATAAATTAAATAAAATTCATAGGTAATGAAAATATAGTTTTCATGAAGAGTATATATAAAAGGATAATAGAAATATGTTTTGAAGTGGACATTTTGTGTTGGATTTTATGAACATGGTAATGTATCTTTTTGGAATGTAAGTGTTAAATAATTCCATAAAAACAAAAATGAACCTGATTTTTTTTCATGAACTAATCATTGTTTATTGAAACTATAGAGTTTGAAAATATTACCTGAAGTGTTATATAAAATGGTATAAGAATTAGACTCATCCAATTTTACCAATATTATATAAAAGAAGGGATTTAAGAAGGGAACATGAAGGAAATATATCACCCATAACAATTAATGGGAATTTAAGATAGATATATATGTATAGAACATAAATTCATAATATATTACATATAAATTAGAATATGTTAATGGGAGAGGAAGAAAAATAAAGATAATATATAACCCAAATTTAATTGGGGTGGTTCAAAATTTACCTTATCTTATGAAAGTGACTCGCATTGTAATTGAATTGAGACCCTAAATAATCAAATAAATTTTATTAATTATATCTAATAGAGTTTTTTCATGTGAATTAAGGAGTATGACTTCCATTTTTATTATATGTTTACTATTTATTATATTTGTTTTACATTGGATTCGTGGAGTTGTTTCACTGACTACTCTAAAACAGGTTTGATGAGTTTATCATGGTTCTTGTTGTTTCAAAGAGTTACAAAATCACCCTAATTATAGATTTATTTATTATTTTTCATTTAATTTAAATAATATTATTATATTTTAATATTTTTTGAAAAATTGTTCCCAAAGATCTAAATGTTTCCCAATTAATATGTCTATATGGTTTAAATTACATTTCTAAATTTTTCTTAATTTAACTTATGTAGTGGTCCATTTTATTTTTAAAATTTTAATAGTATCAAAAATAGTATATTTATTCATTGATTTCATTTTAAAATGCAGTCATAAAAGGATGTTCAAGAAAGCGAGACACATTGTCCTTAGATACGATGAACCGATCACAATATGATGAACACATTCGACTTATAATAATGATAGGTAAGGTAAGATATTGAATATTTAATTAATTTTACAAAACATAAGTATATTTATCATACTAAAGTCAATATTTCATGATGAATTTTAAAAAATATAGGAAGTATAAGATTAAAATTATTTAAGATTTTGGTTGAGAATGTTACTTATTCTTTGAAATGTTAACTCTTAAGTGACCCTAGAAGGATATTTTGGTTGGTCTTTCGGAATGACAAGAAATAACAAGAAGTGGAGTACATGGTTGGGGAGAGATTAGGGTGGATATTATCCATGGTTAGGAATCTATTGTGTGAGTATATTAGTGTTATTTAATGGTGGTATTCAAATGGCTGTAGTGGGGTGTTTTTGAATATAACAATAATCATTTTTTTATTCTTTTCATTTGACTAAAATGGTGATGATTATCATTAATATTTACAATAAATGGTAAATGTAAGACGGATCTAATGGTGTCTTACAGAAACCATTATGAAATTAATTATGTATTTTATTTAAATGAAAATATCATATTTTGTTATATATTACTATTAACTAAAAATAAATTTCATTCAATAAATAAAAAAAATTCACAATAATATAATATTGAAAGGTTCATTCAAAAAATATAATCATTTTTTTGAAAATAATTATTAAATAATAAGAAAATTAATATTTAAATAATTAATTTTCTGTTTTAAAAAATAGTTTTTATGAAACGACGAAATTTATAACCGTTAGAAAAATTACATGTAGTTTCAAAAATTATATTATCATATTTATATGGGTTTATATTTTTTTAATGAAATAATTTTATTAAGAATAAATTTTATTAAAAAATTTAAATTAATCGTTAGAATTTATTTGAACAAAGTGAAATTATATATATATATTTCAAAAATATAATTTTTAATTAATTATTTAAACAATTTATCTTATTATATTTAATTTTTGATTAAATTTTGTTTACAAATAAAAAAATTATATTTTTTCAAAAAAAATATTTTACTATTCTATTACACCATTTACAATTACTAATGGTAATGTTATAATTCTTATAGTTAGTTAATATTCATTTTGAAATAATATCCTAACAATCGTATTTTCTTTTACAAACTATATATTCTTCAATATTCTCACATATCATTCTTCACTACTCACCAAATAATATTATTTTTTTAATTTATTAATTTAAATCATACTACTAAGGATAATATTTCCTTTTTATGTTCTTTATTTAAGGAGTGATCTTCATAGGAAAATTCAAGTATATAGAATTTTCATTAATGATTTCCTTATTCTTTAGTGTTTATCTCCCCTAATTGTTCTTAGATACTATTTAAAATAGTTTTTCATAGTTTTTAAATTCCATTAGAATGTAATAGTATTTAGATGTGCATATGTTATGAATGAACATAAAATAGTAATTTCATAACACGAGTTCTTTTACTAACAAAATAACAATATTTTTTATTTTACCCAAATGGTCTTTTGCATGAAGATGAGTCTGATCTGTACTAAAGAGGCCTCCCCTACACGATTATATGACAATATTAGTGTTCCCAAACTACATATAAGATATATCTATATAGGTCCCCAGAAAATATATTCCTTAATTAAATATTTAACTTCAATAATACCCCCTCTATTTGAACCAGATCATTAAGTCACATAGAAGGACTATGTGCGGCTTGATTTATATTCTTAAATGATAGGTTGTTTTCACTAAATGAATTATTCCTTGTACAATGATGCATTATTGAAAAACACCACATCTTTCTTATCATCAGTTCTCTTAACTCACATTTTGTGTTCCTTAATGGGTCCAATACTATGAAAAATCCATTTTCTTTTTTCATAATACATATCTACACAACTCCACTATATAGGTCCTCATTATACAACCATAATCCAATAAAATAAGTTCATCATCATTAGATCCTAAGCATCATAACATCATGGAACTCATCACCTGAACATAAACTATAGACCAATAAGTAATTCATCATATAACCTTAAACTACAGTAAAACAATATCCTCATTATATGACTTTACACTACATGGTACTTAATTCCTCATGGAAAAATGTTAAACTACATGAAATAAGTTCTGTCTAGAAAGAAACTAAACTTCTTAGAGCCACATACTATGCAAAACATAATTCCTTTCTATAAAATCCTAATTTACATGAGAACATATGAATAAATTCTATTATATAAATGAATTCCATGGTATAATTCCAATCTTGTGATGTAATGTTTTATTGTTTTAGACCATCACCTATGTTCAAAATAGGATACTTTCCCAAATCAGAATGTAAACTTTTATCCTATGATCTGTAGTGGAACCCATTCATATTTTATTTTTTAGTATAATAGGGTAGTTTTTATATTCTCACTTATGTGCTAGACTGACGCATGAAATATTGTTACAAGATCTTTATGTTGTTTCATTAATTTTATATGAAGTTATGTAGTGATATCGAAATAATATATATATAACCAAGCCATGTGTCATCATCTGAATTTAGTATGTTAAAGGGAATCATAATACCCTAGTCATAATAATAACAAGTCCAAAATTTCTTCATTACCCAATTTCAATAACCTATTTTCATAAATAAAACATCATGTCTAGAGTGCCTCAAAACACTATACATATTTTCAAAATTATATGAAATTAACATATTTTTCTATAAATTAATCTTTATTTACTAGAAATATGCATGCCTAATATGGGTATGCATTTTTCCCCACAATTTTCTCATTATGCTACTGGATTATGTCTCTAAATGAGAATGTACTATAATATTTGTGTGGTGCTATAACATTGTAAAAAAATCAAAATTAAAATATTTCTTATTTTTTTCAATTGCACTCCTATTAATTAAAACATCTTTTGTTCGTAGATCCTCATATTGAAATTTTAAACATAACCATTACTTATTCAAAAGGTTTAGAGACATTCTTAGTATTTAGGCCCTATTTAGTTTCTTTTTCATCCATGGTACATGAACTAGGACATGAAAGTACATGAACACCCATGTCCAATTGTCTATTTAAGTATTAGAACATTTTTTCATTGGTTTTCCCCATTAGATTACTAGTTATACTAGCTCATTTTTTGTTCAAATACCATATAATGAAACTATATAAACACGTTCACCAAAATATTTATATCAACATCATTTGGATTTTCAATTTAATGTTTTGTTTATCTAACTCATGTTTGTAAATAGATCCCCACACCTTACTTTGGTCAAACATGTGTAATCATAAACCACTATAAAGTGTGGTTAAATATATTTTAAAAAATTTATTAGTATCCTATAGATTATGAAATATTACCTAAAATTACATTCATTTCCTTTTGAGGCCATCTTCTTTAATTAAGACTGATCCCCATTTGATGTTGGATTTACCTTCCCCATATTTCCATATAGTTTCAATCTATTTCATTTGTACAAAGAAATTTAACCTAAAAAACCAAAAAAAATTGTGTACCTATCATGTCAATAAATAGAATAACAAAAGAGACACAAAACACTACACAATTAAATCCTAAAATTTTAATCCTAGAAAAATTTAGTTTTTACTTTTTGGGAACACATCTTCCTTGACCAAGGTAAAATTTAACAATTAAATAGAAATGGGAAAAAAAATTTGGGTTGGAAACCAATAAATTGAGAAATAAGAAATAAAAATGTATGTGACCACTAATATATCCTAATATGATAATTATACAGAAAACTGAGGCAATAAATTAGATTATTCATAGCTTTTGTAGACCATGATGTGATCACAACATGATTGATTCTATTATCTCAATTTCCCTTGAACTATGTAAAAATTAGTGTACTCTACCATTCCATACACATTGGTTAAAAATTTCTATAAATGTCATCAATGTATTACATTTAGTTTCTTGAACTCTCTTGAACATTGGAATTATCTTCACCAATTATCCTATCTCGATCATTCTAAAAGCGAGTCATCATTTTAAAAAAAAAATGGACAAAGTCTTATCTTATACTGATATTATTTATGGTGACATCCATCCAAAACAATTTCCCAAGAGAACATGATTCATATATATGGAAATAATAGTGTTTGGGGTTGGTAAATATACATATAACTGTCATTGATCCACATATATGATGAAATAATTCATCTAAGTAGACAATATCTAGTGATGTAGTGCATGTATTTATTCCTAGACCCATACATGAGTCATAAAAAAGAAGATATTAATCTTCAAAATGGAATAATTATATTGTTAAAGGGATGGTAGGTATGATTATACCAATACTTTAACTATAATTATTATGAAATCATTCATCTAAGTGGACTAATTATAATTTTAGAGTTGTTGTATTTATTTCTCTACCCATTCACAGGTCATGAATAGGGATAAATATTTTAAGTCATGTGTTTTGGAAATAATGATTCACCCAACATTTTTGAAGTTCAATATGGAATTGTATTTATTATAAATTGATTTTTCTTTTCATATTTTCACTGATCCGTAAAAAATGATGATCATAGAGGGAAACAAAATATTGCAATTTAAAAGCGTTATTGGGAAAATTTGTTTCCATTTATTTCAAAAAGGGGAGGATTGTAGAGACCTCAAAAATAAAATACATGGGAATAACATTACTTTTGTGGAATGTATAATACATTAAACAAAATAGACACCAAAGGACCGTAATAGTTTAGTGTGTTTGGAAACTCTGAATGTAATCTTCTAATCTTGGTGAAAGAACTTCAACGTCTCCCATAAAGATATTACACTTTTGTTTTCTTACTTAAAACCATTTTTTATATCCTGTGGGAAATAATACATATAAACGGTGAGCTCAAATGCTCAATAAGGGTAATCATGGAGAAAATAAAACAAACCATATACATTTGAACATAAAAACATGAACATAATGTTTAAACATGAAAATCATGAGCAAGGACATAAAAATGACATTACGTAAGGAATAGATCATAATGGAACATCAATCATGATAAAATAGCATGGGAATAAAACATTTAATTGTGTAAAACCATTAATAACATGATATGATTTCCATAGTAGCCAAGGCATTGCTTCTAAGACCATCTTAGTGGACAAAGTCCCTTTCTGAATCGAGTTCACTCCTCATTCCAGTCCTATAACACTGAACATGATTGACTTACCATTCATTCCATGTATATCTCATGAGATATAAATCCTTACCCAATGAATTAGAGGGAGATATAGGTCCCACCCATCTCATAATTAAATCAATCATACGTGTGCCACAACATAAACATAAATCATTCATCATAACTCAAAGAATGAAACAGGTTTCATAAACATCATGACATCATAACATAATCGATATAAAATAAATGGATATAATTTCATCACAAGATAAGTGAAACCATTTTAATAATAGTGATATTATTCTTGAAACATACACATACGAAAATAGTGTAATCATAGATGGAAAATGGTTTTGATAAAACACTTGAAATAATTTTTTGAGGAAAATAACGTTTCTAAATCAAAATAATTTTCTTTTCTCAAAATTCCATGAAATTTTAAAAGAAGAAGATTTTTTTTGACAATAGTCATGAAATATTGTGTAGTATGCTTCATTAAAATAAGGTGGTATGAAACTGTAAAAATCCATTCATGCCGTATAAGTTTAAAAAAACATTCTCCCTATACTTTTGATGGAAAAGTCAAAAAGTTCATCGAATGGTAAAAAAAGAAATATTCATTTAATAACATGTGGTAAAAGTAAAAAATGGGTAAAATGGACATTAAAAATACATAAAAAAATTAAATAAAACATGGACATGGATGATAACAATAACCCCAGTAAATACATACGAATAATGAATCTCGTATAAGAACGAGATTGGAAAGGTTATCCCTTACCTTAGGTCTGATATGCTACATACATATCCAAACCTCCGGTATAATGATTTAAATAAATTCATTGACTTATTATAGAATCATATTCATTTTTTGGATATCATATATGGTTCACTTATGACTTTATATAACCCGTTCATTTGAAAATTCCACGTTAAAGCAGCGTTTTGGGTAAAATCGTTTTATTTATCGTACGTGTTTGGAATTGTTGTTCATGATATTATTATTATTACTTATATAATGATTTAATTACTTCTATAATGTAAATAATGTTTTATATATCATATATAATTAGTATATATATATATATATTATATAAAAAAATGAAATGAAACACACCATTCATGGAGACGGTAGGTCGTACGTATGCATGAACGCAGTTTGCTTTTCTTTATTGACTTGAATGGATGTAAGTAGATGACACACATATATAAGTATATACATAAATCCAGTATCTTTATCATGTCATACATTTCATTATTATTCATTATATATACATTATAATCATTATAGAGTGGTTAACATGGGGAATGAATCTAATCGCGTCGTGGAGACGGTAATCCGTACGTATGCACGAGTGATGATATCATTCCCATAATTATTGAATTGAATTGGAGTGGATGATATAATATCTCAGAATCCATATGATGTTATAATTACTCTATATAGTTATTATTTACAACATTATAACCATCCAAGTAAGGTGGTGGTGGAAAAAAATATTACACCACAGCGTGGAGACGGTATTCCATACGTACGCACGCGCAGTGATTTCATTTTTCATAGGATGGATATAAGGTGAAATAGGGATGTTTCATCATAATAATAACATATCAATATATTATTGATACTGATGTTATTAACTTATGATGAATAAAATAATGAAGAAGAATTAGAAGAAGAAATAAATTGGATAGAATCTTTAAAAGATATTACATCTTCTCTGACGTGACTCCTCTTATCCTCATCTTATGGCACTATAGTTGGTCTTTAAAGAAGTTCAGGACCTCTAGTAGGTTTCTATGGAAGTGGATAAGTGGAATGGGCATGGTTTGGCCGAGCTTTAATGCTCAAAATTGTGTAAAGAGATGAGGGAGGAGGTGCCCTTTTATAAAGGAGGAGAGGGGAAACTTAGGAAAAACATAAAAATGCTAAAAAATAATAAAATGAAACACCACATAAAAACTTCCAAAAATGACTCAATTAGAATTTGAGATGGGATAGGGTAGTAATATCACCATCCAATAAAATTTAGACATTTTTTAATTTTATTTTAAACCTTATCAACATGATTTATCACAATTTAATCTATTTAATTTTATTTGTGGTAATAAAATTCTAACTTTTAAATTGTTATAAATACATACTTAAATGTAGTGAATTTTCCATAATTGGATAATTTATAACATTTTAGACCTTTTAATTTCCAATTTGTAGATTTTAAATATTTTTTTTTTATTTTTAAATAATTTAATAATATGTTTGTTTTATAAAATATCAATGGTGTCAATTTCGACACTATTCATTATTTGAATTTAAATAAAAACCACACAGACAATATGTTCAAAAAAATATATAATAGATTCCTAACATGTCATATTCACCAAAAAAATCATGGGGCACCTTACTTTGTTCATATAGTATTTATTTTAATATTTTGAAAATCATTTATTTGGTATATCTCTTAATAAAATAATTACTACAACATTTTTGTATAATTATTTAATATACTTATTTGTTCAATGAAAATTAAAATTAAAATCCTATTACGAATTTAAATATAATAAATTTCATAATAATATATTTACTCCTATTAATCATCTTAAAATCACAACATGTAAATTGTTATAATTATTAAATTATGAAGGTGACATCTTTGACATCATTTAAAATAAAATAATATAAATGTCATAATTGGTTTTATAATTCTCTAAATGGTACAAAAATAGACCCTTGTATGATTATGGTATAGATATAATCTTACAATTATGTTTGTTCATGTTTATGGTCCTTTTTATTTGTATTGTTATTTTAATAAAAACTATATAATTTATTTTTCACTAAATAAATAATTTCTTCATCATTAATGTATAAGGTATTAAGGTAATTAAATATTTCTTTAAAATTAAAAATAAATTACCATGATAAATAAAAAGATTTTAAATTTCAGATGAGTATTTATAATCGAATTTATATTTTGTATAACTTTATATTAAAAATAATATAATTCTTAAAGTTTGAGTGAGACACTTCACTTTCCTTTAAATAAAATAAATAAAAGGACTTAAATCAAATACAAGTGGGTTCCATTATATTCTATTTCGACCCAAGTATTATATAGGGTAAAATATAATCATCCAATTATATTAGCACAAGTGTTAGGGTAATTTTATAATATTATATTTACCCTTAATTACCTGATTTACCTTTAACTATGGTAAATAAAATTTACCATAGTTACTATTCATAATGACTAAAAAGAATAAGTAGCTTAATAAAATAATTTGTTCCTACTGATTCTAAATATAGAATCCATTTTTCCAAATTCAAATCATAGAATTTTCAGAAATGAATTTAAAATTAATCCCGTTGTTAAAAAAATGAGTTGTAAACCTTAAAACATTGCAAAAGATTGAAATGATTTTACCTTTGAATTCAATGTAAAATCAATGATAAAGTCATAAATTATATTAAATGGTAATAATATATTCTATTTACAATTTAAAACCATTAAATATTATAATTTAACCATATAAATCATCTCTATGAAAAATGTTGTTTCTAATTAAAAAATAGCGTATTTTTACTATTCATCATAATAAGAAACTTATCAGAAAAATATCAAAAATCTATCCAAAGTAAATTTTTATATCCTGATTCAAAAGAATAATTTTATTTTTTCTAATTGAACTTATAGAAATTTAAAAAAATAGTTTTAAAGTGGGTGCTCCATCAAAAGGTGGAAAAACTGCATTTTTTTAATACTAGTTTTACTCGAAAAATTTATTTTTTTCTCATACCATGTTCTATAAAATGTGTATGACGAATTATAATGTCATAAAATAAAAAATGTAACTACTAATATTCATAATGGCTAGTTTATAATAATATTATAACCATATATCATTGTTTAGTGAAACCCGGTATTGCGTATAACACACGCTATCGAGGACGGTCATGATTGCGTGTAATGAAAGCCAAGTCAGGGTTGCGTATAATGAAAGGTAATACTGTGTTACATATAGCTCAAGATAATATTGGTGTAGCGTACAACATAAGATATGAAAGAAATTAAAAAGAATATATCTTACAAAATCTTGGGGTGGTACATTCTACCCCCTTTAAAATGAATTTCGCCCTCGAAATTCGTCAGGGTTATAAATCATTTACTACTTGAATGTTTCGTTTAAAAAACCCACATCGTAAAAGGAATACTAAAACATCATTTTAATAAGTAATGTAAGAAATGTAACGGTTACCCAGATTAACTCATTACTGGGTTTCCACATAAGAGGACATAGGTGGAAATATGGTTACGGAAGAAAAATCTAACCATTAAGTTCTGATGGAGAGTTGTAGAGAACATAGCTATGAAAAATACAACATTCACAAAGACATAAATTTGTAATGATTTAAGGTACCATAAGATTCATCAGATATAAATACAATAGGACAACATTTTTTGTTTTCAAGATAATTTCCCTAATGTTGAATAATTGTTGAATTAAAAGAAATACTTACATGATTTTGGTATAATCTAACTGTTGTTTGTGCCTTAAACAATTTCCACATCATCTCTTAAAGAAATGAAGTTAAATTTGTCTTCCATGAAGTGTTAATAGATCATGCGATAGAATGATAGGTCATCCATCTGTCTCAAACAAAAGGATAACCAAAGTTATTAAATATACATATGTCCATCTATGGTGAGATTAATCGTATATGGTTCCTACACTGGACATATACTTCATATATCATACCGCTTAAGATAATAAAACTAGTTTCTACAAACCAGGAACTTCCTGTCGGCCAGTGGTTGGTGATAAAGGCATGTCGCACATCAGTTGTGGGTTCGATTCCCACATCCTTGTCTGACACGACGGGTTGTCGCCAATCCTGTAGATTTTCCTTTTTATAAAACAACATTATTATAACATTCCTTCAATATTATTGAAAAAATTTATATCCTTAAACAATACTGACTTATGTGCAACATAATCCATTCCAATATTTAGGCTTATCCAAAATACTTATGTCCAATCTCATAGTATAAAGAAAACAATTACTAGAAATGTCATCTGCCGAGCATGTGAATACCATCATTTATCCCCCATATATCATATGATATATCTCTTTGGTCACATTAAAAACATCTGAATACCTTAATCATTTATTCTCTTGAAAAATTAATACCCATTGAACCTTAGTGAAAACATGAATGGTATCAAAATTGAACACATTCCACATACCAAAATCTCAAAATTCCTATATACTCAAACCATGATATAACTTTGTCCATATATCAGTGATGAGCTCATTTCATTTTTTCTTGGACCATTTATTGTGTGCCTATCATCTTTTTTCCAAAAAGATTTCAATCACTTTTCATGGTTACCAGTACCATATAAGTATTGAAAACCAATACATAGATATTCCAAAATTCCATGATACCTTAAATGAGATTCCGTGATACTAATTTGAAATCCCATTACATAAACACTTAATCAGTATGCAACATAATTATCATACTCAACACCACAAATAGTGATCGCATAGACTTCCCTTTATCTTTTTTCTTAATAGGTTGATCACATTGATCATCATTAACCCTTTGATTAGGGCATTGATTATCAAAATTCCCCAATTCCCTTGCACATGAAGTATTGAAGTGTTGGAGGTGCGTTCTCTACAGTATTTTCTTTATTCGCATCATTAGTAACCCTTTTTCCATTACTTCGACACTCAGTTGCTCGATGACCTTCTTTTCCACACATAAACAATTTTATAGTCCATTTAAGACAATCTCCACCATGATTATTTCCACACATTGAGAATAAATAAACGTTCATCTTATTTTTCACCATTATTCTGAGATTTCTCCTTGAACTCTATCATTCGTTTCTTGTCAAAACCATGAGATGGATATATAACACCAACTGCCATTTCTATCTTGATAGCACAACGCACAATTTCTTCATAGCTTTTAAAGTCTCTTATAGCTAATTTCGTTCGAAGACATGGTTTTAATCCACTGAAGAATCGATGAAATTTACTTTTAGGTTGGATGATAAATCCATATGCATACCATGCATGCCTTGTAAAATTTGCTTTGTAAATACCAACAGATTCATCATCTTTTGTCTTATACTCAAGGAAATTTTTTTCTATCATTGTTTGAAGAATACGAGGGAAGTACTTATTAAAAAATATGTTCTTGAAATCATCCCATTCCATGGATTCAATTTCATCTCGGGGCCTCATATTCTTAAATAGAGTCCACCATTGATCTGCTTCACCTTCTAAACGGTAAATAGCTAGAATGACTTTTTTATGTTCTGAATAATGAATTATGGAAAATATCTTTTCAATGGTAATGATCCATTGTTCGGAAACAAGTGGATCAGAAGACCCACAAAAAGAAGGAGTACATTGCTTTATGAAGGACTCAATAGAATATTGTTCCATTCACTGCTCATTTGGAAGTCCAGATTGATTCATAACTTGTGTAAGTATATAAATACGATTTTTCACTCCATCTCCCATTACATTGGATTGATCAAAAGGATAATCATTTCATTGTCTGTTACATTGATCAACCTGGTTCCTTTGGGTTCCATCCACCGTCTAAAACCCAAAAAGAATAGTGTGAGAGGCAAAAATAATGGTAGGGAAAATGACATAATAAAGGGGCAGTACCTTCAATTTATTACATCTTAGGGTTAATTATAATATTTTTACCATAATTCTAAGACTATAACCTATAATTATACTTAATGTTAGGGACATCCCTAGACATACCATAGAAATTTCTCTATGGATCTCACTTCAGTTTTCGAATCCTAGTTTCCAAAGGTTAACTAAACCTTTCTTCTGATACCAACTATAGAGACCCGAAACATGACATACATGGACATAACCTTACTTTTGAGGAATATTTAATACATAATAGAAACAGACACCAAAGGACCGTAATAGTTTAGTGTATTTGGAAACTCGGAATATAATCTTCTAATCTTGGTGAATGATCTTCAACATCTCCCCTAAAGATCTTCCCATTTTGTTTTCTTACCTAAAACCTTTCTATATATCATGGGGAAAATAAAACATATAAAGGGTGAGCTCAAATTCTCAGTAAGGGTAAGAATGGAGAAAATAAAACAAACCATATACATTTGATCTAAAAAACATGAACATAATGTTTAAACATCAAAATATTGTGAAATGACATAAAACATGGCAGTACATAAGGCATAGATCATAATCAAACATCAATCATGATAAAATAGAATGACAATAAAATATTTAATTGTGTAAAATGATTAAGAACATGATATGATTTTCATAGTATCCATGACATTTATGCCAAGACCATCTTAGTGGACAAAGTCCCTTTCTGAATCGAGTTCACTCCTTGCTCTAGTCCTGTAACACTAAATCGGATTAACTTACCATTCCAGCCATGTCTATCTCATGAGATATAAATCTTTACCCAATTAATTGGTGGGATATATAGGTCCCACCCATCTCATAATGAAATCATTCTTACGTGTGCCACAATATAAACTTAAATTATTCATCATAACCTGAAGAATAAAATGGGTTTCATAAACATCATCCCATCATAACATAATCCAGATAAAATAAATGGATATCATTTCATCATAAGAAAAGTGAATCCATGTAAATCATTGAGGCATTATACTTGAAACATTAATGTATGAAATAATGTTATCTTAGATGGAAAATGGTTTTGATAAAACACTTGAAATAAATTCGTAAGGAAAATATCCTTTCTTATTCAAAATCTTCTTCTTTTCCCAAAATTCCATGCAATTTTAAAATAAGAGGATATTTTCGAAAATAGTCATGAAATATTTTAGAGTATACTTCATGAAAATAAGGGTTTATGAAACCGTAAAAATCTGTTCATGCTGTATAAGTTAAAAAAACATTCTCCTCGTACTTTTGTCGGAAAAGTCAAAAAGTTCCTCGTATGGTAAAACAAAGAAATATTACTTTCATAACATGTGGTAAAAGTAAAAAATGCGTTTAGAAAAACTTTAAACATACATAAAAACACTTTTATAAAACATGTATATGGATGATAACAAGAACCCCAGTAAATAATTACGAATGAACAATCTCGGATAAGAACGAGATTGGAATGGTTATCTCTTACCTTAGGTCTGATATGCTTTGTACGAATCCAAAACTACTGTATAATGATTTAAATAATTTCATTTACTTATTATAGAATCATATTAATTGTTATGATATCATATTTCGTTCACTTATGACCTTATATTACCCGTTCTTTTTTAAATTCCATGATAAAGCAGCGTTTTGGGTTAAATCGTTTTATTTATCGTATGTGTTTGGACTGGTTGTTATTAATATTATTATTACATATATCACAATTTAATTACTACTAGAATTTAAATAATGATTTATATATCATATATATTCAGTATATATATATATAATTGATAGATAAATGAAATGGAATGCACCGTTCATGGAGACGGTAGGCCGTACGTACGCATGAACACTGTTTTATTTTCCTTATTGACTTGAATGGAAGTAATAGATGACATATATATATATATATATCCAGAAGATTTATCATGTCATATATTTCATTATTATTCATTATATATACTTTATAATCATTCTTGAGTGGTTAACATGGAAAATGAATATCATCCCGTCATGGAGACGGTTATCCGTACGTACGCACGAGCGGTGATATCATTCCAATAATTATTGAATTGAATTGGAATGGATGATATAATATCTCCAAATCATTATGATTTTATAATAACTATATATAGATATTCTATACACCATTATACCCATCCATGTAAGGTGGTGGTGGAAAAACAGATTACACCACGGCCTGGAGACGGTATTTTGTACGTACGCATGCGTCGTGATTTCATTTTTCATAGGAATGATAGAAGGTTAAATAGGGTTTTTTTCATATTTATAATAACATATAAGTATATTAGTGATACTGATGTAATTAATTTTTGATGAAAAAAATAACTAAGAAGAATTAGAAGAAGAAATAAATTGGAAATAATGGGTAAAGGATATTACCTCTTCTTTGACGCGGCTCCTCTTATCCTCCTCTTAGAGCACTATAGTTGGTCTTTAAAGAAGAAAAATACCTCTTTTAAGTTGCTATGGAAGTGGATAAGTGAAATTTTTATGGGTTGACCGAGCATGATGGCTCAAAATTGTGTAAAGAGAAGCGGGAGGAGGTTCCCTTTTATAAGGGAGGGGAGGGTCACCTTATGAAAAACTTAAAAATATTAAAAAATAATAAAATGAAACCCCACTTAAAAACCCCGAAAAATTACTCAATTGGAATATGAGATGCGATAGTGTAGTAATATCATCAACCAATAAAATTTAGGCATGTTTTATGTTTATTTTAAACCCTATCAACTTGAATTGTCGTTATTTAATTTATTTAATTTTATTTGTGGTAATAAAATTCAAAATTTTAAATTGTTATAAATACATACCTAAATGTTGTAAATTTTCCATAATTGGATACTTAATAAAACTTTAGACCATATAACTTCCAATTTGTAGTTTTTAAATTTTTTTGGGATTTTTATATAATTTAATAATATGTTATTTTTATAAAATATCAATAGTGTCAATTTTGACACTATTCATTATTTGAATATAAATAAAAGCCACACAAAATATATATTCGAAAACAAATATATAATATATTTATAACATCTCATATTCATAAAAAAAAATCATGGAGAACATTACTTTGTTAATAATGTATTTATTTTAATATTTTTAATACCATTTATTTGGTATGTCTTTTAATAAAATAATTACTACAATATTTATGTCTAATTATTTAGTATACTTATTTGTTTCATAAAAATTTTAAAAAAAAATCAATGATTAATATAAATATAATACCTTTCATAATAATATTTTTAATCGAATTTATCATCTTAAAATCACAAAATTTATATTGTTATATTTTTTAAATTATAAAGGTGACATCATTGACATTATTTAAAATAAAAAAATATAAATGTCCTAATCGGTTTTATAAGGCTCCAAATGGTCCAAAAATTGTTCCTTGGATTATTAGAGTATATATATTCTCAACCAATAATGTTTGGTAAGGTTTATGGTACTTTTTATTGGTATTGTCATTTTAAAAAAAACTATAATATTGATTTTTCACTAAATAAATAATTTCTTCATCATTAATGTATAAGCTATTAAGGTAAATAGATATTTCTTAAAAATTTCAAATAAATTACCATGATAAAAAAAATTATCATTAAAATGAGTTTTTATTATCGAATATATATTCTGTATAACCATATATTAAAAATAATCTAATTATTAATGCTTGAGTGAGACATTTCACTTTCATTTAAATAAAATAAATAAAAGTGTATAAATAAAATACAAGTGGGTTCCATTAGATTCCATTTATACCCAAGTATTATATAAGATAATATATAATCATCCAACTATATTAGGACAAGTGATAAGGTAATTTTATAATATTATATTTACCATTAATTACCCGATTTTTCATTAACTATGGTAAATAAAATTTACCGTAGTTACTATTCATAAGGACTAAAAATAAAAAGTAGCTCATTAACATAATTTGGACCTACTGATTCCAAATATGGAATCCATTTTTTCAAATTCAAATCACAGATGTTGCATAATTTAATTTAAAATTAATCCCATTGTTAAGAAAATGAGTTTTAAAAGTTACAACATTGCAAAAGATTGAAATGGTTTTACCTATGAATTCAGTGTAAAATCAATTCTAATGACATACGTTATATTAAATGATAAAAATATATTATCTTTATACATTAAAACAATTCAATATTATAATTTATCCATATAAATTATCTCGATGAAAAAAGTTGTTTTTAATTAAAACTTAGCGTATTTTTACTATTCATCAAAATAAGAAACTTATCTGAAAAATATCAAAAATTTATCCAAAGTAAATTTTAACATATTTATTAAAAAGAATAAATTTATTTTTTAAAATTAAACTTATAAACATGTCAAAAACTACATTTAAGGTGGTTGTACCATCAAAAGGCAGCAAAACTGCCTTTTTTCAAAAAATACTTATTTTACTCTAAAAAATTATATTGTTCTCATACCATGTTCTATAAAATTTGTAAGATTCATTATAATGTCATGAAATTAAAATTTTCATTACTACTATTCATAACGGCTACTTTATAATATTATTAAAACCATATACCCTTGTTTAGTGAAACCCGGTATCGCGTACAACACACACTATCAAAGAAGATCGTGATTGCGTGTAATGCAAGCCAAGTCAGGGTTCTGTATACTAATAGATAATATGGTATTGCCTATAGTGGAAGATAATCTTGGTCTAGCATACAATAGATGATATGAATTAAATTAAAAGGAATATATCTCATAAAATCTCGGGGTGTTACTAAGAATTACCATTATATTCAATGTCTCCCTATAATTATAGAAAATGGTAATAAATAAAATCATATACATTGAGATCTATTAATATGAGTTTAGTACATTAGTTATTGGTTGATGAGAAGCATTGATGAAATGATGAAATATTGATCATTATATTTCAATTACCTAATCTGAGGGGCATCATTTCCCGATATGAGAAGCTATTTTATATTTTTGACGAAAATTCTCAATCCAAGAGTTTTTATATAGAAGTATAGACATCAAATTTTCAATTAGAGCCTCATATTGGAAGAGAATTAATGTTTAAAAAACAAACTAGTTGTAAAGACATAAATCTTTAGAAATATCATGTTTCAATAATCTTCTATCCCATTCCATAGAATCTAATTATTTATATAATGTATTGAAAAAATAGAAATCCAAATATCAGTTATGCATTTGATCATAATTGGTTTGGACTTGTACAATGGGAATATGACCATGATTATAGTTGAATCCACTCAAATCCATGACACAGAAGAGTTGATGTTGGATCTCATCCTTATCAAGGGCTTCATCCATCCGAGTTTTTCAATGATAATTTTGATTTAGAGACATGAAAACTTTATCAAACTCTAAATATCCAAATATATATCAAGGTTGACACATTTAATTGTTTTATATAAACTCTTATAGCCAAGGATCTATTTTACAATGGAATAACCAGATCTAGTGGTTGAGGGAAGAATGGATGAATCTTTAGATTCTCATATATGATAGGACATGAGGCATGACTTATGAAAAATAGTCTCCACCATAATTTGATATCATTCTTTTGAAATAATAGAATTTTTCCTATATGTATTGATCAAGATATTATACTCATGAACCATTATATCCCATATTATATTATAAGTGGGATGTATGGATATAGAATCATCATGATGCATAGGGTAGTTGGATATATGACCTTCAAATTCAAAGATCTTATCCATGGCTGAATCAAGTAGATAAATTCAGAAGAAAATACTCTGATCAACCATCAAAAAACCAATCCCAACATACTATAAGGTAAAATCTCTACAAACACCATGGTTTTGTCCGATGAAATGTTTATAATAACACTCTTGAGAGAAAATAAGACCTCAATAGTCAAATCTTCAAATGTCAACTATAGAAAATTTTTGAAAATGATAACATGATTTTGTACACTCTTGACACAGATAAAAATTAGTAGGGACACACTATATAAACTAATAATTTTTTTAGGATCAATAAGTAGTCCATGGATGACATATGAATAACTTAACTAATCAGACCACTGATACCCCATCTACAAACAAAATTCTAAATGTACCCACATTTAGTGTACGTAATAAATTTTCAATAATATGTTTCACATTATGGTATAGAGATAGAATGAGATTAATTTGTCATCATGATAGATAGTAAATTAACTCACATAGACCTCACCAAAATATAAAAAAATTCATGTTGTTTTGGATGAGATATAAATAAAGGAATAATGAAGAATTTTGGAATTCATCTTATAAAACGTGTTGTTCCATGACACCATATAATATTTAGAATAACCCACTAATTTGGTATTAGGTCCTACCTTCATATACATGAAATAATATTTGATAAAACCTAGAAAGAACTAGTACTTATAAATTAATTATCCATTCTTGTTATTTGAGAGCTAACATCAATAGGGTAATAACCCATATATATTTTAATTCATCCCATTATGAAATAGCCACCTCCTCAAAAACATGACTATAAATCCATTCTAGTCGAACTACATGGGATATTTTTTTTAAAATTTCATACCCCCTTGAGAATTATTAGCTTTATCAATAAATAAATAAATATGAGACCATTAAATCTATTTCTTTTTTTCTAGGGAATATACATGAACATATTATTCTTGATATTATCCCATTCAATTGATGAAAGGTTACAACCAATTATGTGAATGGGATAATTTAGATATTTTAGAGATAATTTTCCCACACTCTTAATGGTGCAGTTAGTATATATCACACAAAGGGAGTGTTTTTTCCTACCACTATATTACTTTTTATATAGTAGGAAATTCATTATACATATTCCCATTAATCAGGATTCCCCTATGATCACTACCTCACAATGTTATTTGTGGATGATATTAGTATATGAACAGTAATAACTAAATTTTTTTGAGAGTAAATTGGTTAGCTGGTACCCTATATGTTGGGAAACCCAAATTTCTACATACTAGTATAATGATCATAGAATTATAGTGATATTTACACAATAATAATATAATTAGAAGGACCAAACACATTCATTAGAAATGATACATTCGAGGAGTATATTTCTCATCATACATCACCCTTATATTGGATTTTTTAGTGAACATGCTAGGATATGTAAATAGTGCTGGGGAATAATATTCCATCATTGATCTTGATCATAATGAGTAAGTATATAATTTTTTAGAGAATGAATTTTCCCGTGATGATCTTTAATGACATATAAACCCATAATAGAGTTGTTTTCTAGAATAAAATCTAGGTTAGAAGTGAACCACCACAATGATTTATTATAGTTTAATGGGGGAATTTTTTCCCATGGAAACAAAATACTAGTAAATGAAAAAACCCTATGTATCCTCTTATTAATCACATAACTTTTAGACAACCCATAAATGCATGAAAAATTATTGAACGAATGAATCCAAGGGGAGCCTATAAAATTCCATCACACACTCACAATGAATCTGTTCACCATTTAAATTATTATGTGCGGAGAACACTTGAAGCCTCCCATTTTCCATTCACTTGTATACCACTTTATTTGGAGGTAGAATTTCTATCATGATCACTCATTGACTAATCTATGGGTTAATGAATACATGGTTATTAGAATAAATATCCCTTACGATATCCCGCCGACCATATTCTAGGGTTTTACACATTTTCAAGAAGAAAAAAATTATGTAGAATCACTCACTTGTTATCCAAACATCATATGTATAAATTTGGTGAAACCACATTCTATACATGCACTATGTATAGTATGACTACATAATATTGAATGTGATTTCACCCAACCATTCTTATACATACATAGGGTTTCCATTCAAGAAAATGAATGGAAATGAGATAAGGGGAAAAATTACTAATGAGTAAAAAATACTCACAAACACTCTTTAGTAAATATTGGTGCTAAGAATATATCATACCTTGTGAGGTTCAGTTCATGAGCCCCCTTATATGTAGTCTATTTTTTGGGGGTTTTTTAACAATTTTTGAGTCAATATGGTTTCCTTATGACTTTTCCATTCCTCTACATTTTGAATATCACAAACACTTTATCTTAAGGAAAATATCTTTCTCTAAGAATTATCTGAATAATAAAAATTTTCTTTCCCCATGATATATTATCTTTACCTATGTATTTACTATTCATTTTATAGTTTTTCTGAATATACACCTTTTTATTTCTATGTCTAGAATTTGGTTTCTTAACTTAAACCTGGAATCCTATAAATCATTGGATATAGAGTCTTCTATTTTCAAACTCCAAATTCTTTAAAATAATGACTATGAATTCTCTAAAACTTAGACTTCGAATTCATCAAAAGTCATACATTGATTTATTGAGAATTGAGACTTCAATTTCCTCAAAATTATAACGATGAATTATTTAAAATACAGGCTCTTAATTCTTCAGAAATATGACTCTGAATTCCTCAGAATACAGACACCAAATTATTTAGAATTCAGACGGCTAATTCCTTAGAATTCCGAATCTGAATTCGTCTTAATTCGGACTCAGAATTCATCATAATTCCTACCCGAAATTCGTCATAATTTGGACTCCAAATTCATCATAATTCCGACTCCGTATTACTCAAAATTCGGATATTTAATTCCTCAGAATCAGAACTCCAAATTATTCAGAATTATGACTCTAAATTCCTTGTAATTCAGACACTGAATTCCTCAAAATTTATACTCTGAATTCATTGTAATTCAAACTCCAAAATCCAAAGAATTCAGGTTCCAAATTATTTGGAAAATAGAATATGAATATCCATGAGTAAAAGTCTATATATGTTTATTTGGTCAGAAAAAACTGTTTTATTCATATACATCGAAAAATGGTTTTGGGTAAGAAACTTGATTTTTCTAATACTAGTTATAGTTTTAAAATAATGTCATAAAAACTATTTCTAACTAACCATTGTTTGAGTGACATGTGTACATGTCTCTTCAAGATTCATGGAAAAGTATGACTATTGGAAGAGGGAGCTGACCATTGAAGAAGTGCCTATAAATGGGAGCTCATTTGAATGAGCTCATACGACTGGGAATTTACATGTTGATCACTCTAGAGATTGCATGCTATGATGTGATTTCTAGGGAGAGAGTCCCTCATGATATGTGCATACTGAACATCTTGTTCATCTTGCTTCGTGCAACTCCAATTGTTGTTGAGTACAATCAAGGACTTCTGGGGATAGGAAGGAAGAGGTATCGACTACCTTAATGTTTGAGGACTTCCGTAGATAGGAAGAAAGTTGTGTGGCATACCTTATTGTTTGAAGGCTTGTGTGGATAGAAAGACATATTCTGATATTCCTATCAAGTGATTACCCTGGTGTGGGTAAGAGAGAATTTCTTGAAATTATAGATCAATGAACATTTTTCCAAGGTTGTTGTATACCCTACACATTGGGTTAAAATATTATATATTTTTTACTTGTTTTGTTTCATTTTTATTTATTCTTTAATTGGATAATGTAAGAAAGTATAAACTTCTTAAACATTCTTGTACTTTTGTATACTCTAATAAGTACGATTATATACTTTTATATAAGTATATTTTTCTTTTAAACATTCATTACGTTTCATTTCTGGAATCATATTTCCAGAACCTAGTATATTTGTAGAACTAATACAGGTCTTGTGAACTTACATTTTCTAACTATGTTAAACATAATTTTCCATAAGGGTAAAAACAAATGTTTTTAAACATACCATTCACCCCCTCTGGTATTTGAGAATCTACATTATTATTTTGATACTACAATTGGTATTAGAGTAGGTCTCTGAAATAATTAAATTCATATATAAGTTATGTTTCTCATGTTTTCATTGTTCTAAATATTTTCCTTTCTTTTGTATTTTTATTCATGTTTACAAAATTTTACTATTAACTTGTTTATTTGGAAAGATATTTTTTTATGATTCAGGAATGAATGTTGGGTTGATTGATAATATAAATCCCACCTGAACACCTATATATTATGGGAATGATTATGAATATTAGAGAGATCATTTAATGATTTTTTTTAATAATGCTTGAGTGGAGAATTTTGTTATGTTTTCTAGATATTACAAGATTCATGACATAGATGTCAGAAACATCAATAATCATGAAAAGTTAGAATATAAAATAAACTACAAGGTACACAATACATTGTTGTGCTCCATTACCAGGAATATATATAGTCAGATTTCATATTTTCAAGCTACTAACCATATATATAATAAATTGGAGGATACTCATTTTGGATCATCCAAAGTTATTAAAACTACAAGAGCTACACTTAGAGCAGAATATCATGGATTTCTATTTCCGTATAGAGAACAAGTATGTAAAGTGAAACAACAAATTATGAAAATTTTTAATTGTTTATAATCTTTGGGAGAGAATGATTTAGATGATGAGGCACATGTGGACAAGATTATAGTTATCATGTATAATGATTGGGAACCTAAGTGAACAATTATTGATTAGAATATGAAAGTATCTCAAATTACTCTTGATGAGCTTTTTGGAACTATTATTCAACATGAGAATAGAATGAAATGTGACACTGATATGAATAAGAAGAAAAATTGTAATTTATATATAGAATTTACTACTACTAAATCCAAGTATCCTGAAAGGGTTACAGGATCCATATCAAAGAAATTAATTGTTTTATCTGAATCTAGTGAAAATGATCATATTGGGAAAGAACTAGCTAATATTTCTCTAAATATGAAAAAGAAAGTTGTAAATAATTACTTTAAGTATATATATAATAAGAAAGAAAGAAATTTCATGAAATACTGATAAGTCACTTGTTATGAATACAAAAGGGCATGGAATATCAGACCGAATTTTCCTATGATTAAGAAAAAGATAGGAAGGTAAAACATTCAGGAAGAAATAGAAAGAAATAAAAAAATACTAAATCTAACAATGTCCTAAAAGATAATGACACCTGGAGTGCCAGTGTAAGAGACTCTTCAGATGAATCCTCAAAATACGAATCTTCTGGTCAGAAGAATCATGGTCTACTAGCCAGACTGCCCATTTAAAATCAGTATCTTATATCCAAGGTACACAATGCAGAATCAATCACTAATGTATCCTTGAGTGAAAATTAAACTAATTATGATTAATATTAGTCTTAAGATTATGAATATTACTCTGATGAAAATAGTATATTACATACTTATAAAGGAGTGTCTAGGTTTTCCAAACTTCTTGAGAATGATATTTCTAAACTGAAGAAAAATATTGATTAGGTAAATCATAGAATCATGATTTTAACTAAATAAGTATTAGATATTTTTAAAGATCTTAATAAGGAAATTTATTATTTTATTCATATTTCTAAAAACCCTATGAATTTTTATTCTGAGAACGATAAAAGTTCTATAGATCTTCAAAATATAATTTCTATGAAAAAAAAATTAGATACTAAATCTAGTTCTAAAACTAATTTTTTTTAGGATAAATACATGGTTATTAAACTAATGTCAAGAAATAATTTCCTTGAGATTTTTTTTTCATACATTAGATTTGGTAAGGAAAACATTGACAAGATGTATTCCCAAATTTCACCTCTAAATAATTTTTCATGATTTTGGTTATACTCATTCTAATCCAGTTTTTAGAAATAACTATTTTGTTACTCAAAGTGAACTATTCTGTACTAAATGTCAGTGTAGTGGACATTGGGAAAAAAATTCATTAAATAAAACTCAGTATTTAGATTTTCAAAAATATTATTTTTTGATGAAAATGTGAATTCCTAAAATCTTGTTTTCTGCAATTTCTAGATCCAGGAAAATTTTGATTCTAAAAGTATAATACTCTTATTTTTATGAAAATAAAGATAGTAGCCAAAAAAATACACGGTACATAGATAATGGATGTTCCTGATATTTGAATGGTACCAAAAAATTCTTTGAAAAGATCATCAAGATGAAAAGATAAAAAGTAAATTTTTTAGATAATTCTTAGAGAGAAATTATTCATAAAGGTAACATTGTTCTGATTGGAAAAACATTGATTTAAAATGTTTTATTTTTGTAGGGTCACAAGCACAACCTTATCAGCAAAGACAACTACTTGATGATGGTTACCTTTTAAATTTTATGAATGACAAGTGCTTAATACACAATTTCAAGGAAGAGTTTATTATTTTTTACCATAGGCATGATAAGGTATACAAACTAAACATAGAAGACCTTAGGATCCAATATCTAGATTTTCAGAGTGTAGTGGAACACCAATCATGGTTATGGAATAGAAGGTCCACACACTATAAATATAGGAACCTTTGTAAACTCTAAATGAAAAGACTTGTTAAGGATCTACCAGAGCTTTGATTTGATAATTCAAATGTTTGTAGTCCGTTTCAATATAAAAATAATCATAAATCATGTTTTAAATCAATCGGTGAAGTCTTAACTATAGATGCATTATAGTTGGGGCATATAGATCTTTTTTGTCTGAAAAATATTAGTAGTGAAGGAGGAAAATATTATGTACATATCTTAGTTGATTATTACACCAGTTTCACACAGGTCTATTTCTAAGAAAATAAATATAAAGGTTTTCCTTATTTTCAAATTTTTATACCCCAAGTTAAAAATGAGAAAAAAATACCATTGATAACAATTCATATTTATCA
Organism: Viscum album; assembly: GCA_963277665.1. NCBI lineage: Eukaryota > Viridiplantae > Streptophyta > Magnoliopsida > Santalales > Viscaceae > Viscum > Viscum album. The sequence goes on from OY728126.1 coordinate 1,108,471,640, forward strand.
TGGAGGATAATTTTAGAATTCTTATTTTTAAACTTTTTGTAGTAAAAAAGGCATTACTTATAACGTCTCAACACTAAGAACACCTCAAAAGAATGGTTTGGATGAATGAAGAAATCGAATTATTCAAGAGATAACTAGAACCAGGTAGATTGAATATTAGATAGCTAAAAATCTTTGGGCTAATGTTCTAAGTACTAAATTTTATAAAATCATTCATTTTTTAATTAGGAATTTTCTTAACAAAATCCCCTACAAATTGTGGAATGGAAGAAAACCTAGACATTCCTAGTTCTTGGTATTAGGATGCAAATTTTTCATTCTGAATACTAATGATAATTTACATAAATTCAAACCAAAATCTGATGAAGGGATTTTTATAGGATACACCAGATATTTTGTGACTTATTGAGTTTTAATTAAAATACTTGTACTAATGAAGAATCAATACCTGTTAAATTTGATGAAACTAATCCTTTTTTAAACAACCTAAACCAAAATCCTTGGATGTGTTTCAAAAACTGATTGTCAATCCTTGATAATATATCTTTCTGATTAAGATATTGTTCAATAAATTTTTTTAATGCATTTACCCCAAAATATTTCCAAATTTATGTAGATGAACAAGTTTTAAAAAACCCAGATATGTTGTTTGTTAAGAATCATCAATGTGATAGTATCTTTGGAGATGTAAATTAAACTATAAGAACTAGAAATTCCTTAAGAAATTAAGTAGAACATATAGCATTGCATTCCCTATTAGAACAAAAAAAGAACTGATAAATCTTATGGTGATGAGGAGTCGATAAAATCCAAGCAGGGTGAGCTAAATGAATTCGAATGGAATAATGTCTGGACCTTGGTTGAAATACCTAATGAAACTTCTGTAATTGGGATAAAACGGGTCTTTAGAAATATGTTTCATGAAAATTGAATCATTGAAATAAATTAGAATAGATTAGTTACTAAAGGATACAATCAACAGGAAAGAATAGACTATGAAGAAACTTGTGCTCCAGTTCATAGACTTGAATCTATCTGTATTCTACTTTCCTTATCCACATTCTTTTACATTAAACTTTTTCATATGGATGTCAAATATTATTTTCATAATTGATATGTTCAAGAGGATGTTTTTTTGAACATCCTGCTGGATTTGATGACAGAAAACATCTTGAACGTGTTTTCGAACATACCAAAGCATTATATGCACTTAAACAAGATATTAAAGCCAAGTATGATAGACATACAATATTTTTTTCAAAAAAAATTATGCTAAGTGAAATGATGACCCAACCATTTTTATAAATAAAGATGAGAGAAATATTTTTATTGTTCAAAATTATGTTGATGACATTATATTTGATACAACTTTGATATCTTTAACAAATTCGTTTGCAAAATTATGTAATCTGAGTTTGAAATGAGTGTGATGGTTGGGTTATAAATTTTCCTAGGTTATCAAATTTCTCAAAAACCATAACGAACATGTATATCTCAACATAAGTTTATTAAGTATCTTCTTAAAAAGAAAAGATATGATAATAATAAAAGTATAAGTTCTCCCATTGGAACATTAAATTCATTTGATCTTGATGAAGCAAAGATACCATTAGATCAAACATAATTTAGAGGTATGATAGGTATTTTAATATACTAGACAACTAGTCTTCCATACATAATTTTTTCAGTATGCTTATGTGTAATATATCAATCCAATCCTAAGTAATATCATTTAAAGGTAGTAAAAATAATTTTTCACTATTTAATGGGAACCATGGATTTATGACTCTTTTATATTTCTAGAAATGATTTTGTTTTAAAATGTTTTTCGGATGATGATTCTTATGGATGTAGAATGGATTGGAAAAGTACATCCAAAACATTTCGTTTCATAGGATTTTCATTAGTTTCTTGGTAAAGCAAAAAAGAAACCCTCTGTATCACTTTCCAGTGCTAAAGCTAAATATGTAGCATAATTATTGTTCTCCAGTGTTGTGGATGCAACACACACTCCTAGATTATGGTATGAGAGTTACCAAAACACAAAATTTGTGTGATAATACTAGTTTCATTTCATTAATTACAAACTATTCACATCACTCTAATGAAAATCAAATATATATTAGGCATCACATTTTTTGTGATAACACAAAAATTAGATATCATTCTTCAATTTATCGGAATTCAAGATCAAGTTGCTGATATTTTCACAAAATATTTACCCTCAGATAGATTTAAATACATTAAATAGAATAAAGGAATGAACATCGTAAGGTAATATTCCATATTAACTTCTTGATTAAACCTATCTCTTTACAGTAAAAAATCCCTTTTCATAGGGAGAGTACATTTTCTTGTTAGTCAAATTTATTTCCTCCTATTCAAAATTTTCGCATTCAAAATTTTCATAATCAAAATTTTCATAATCAAAATTTTTGGTCATAAAAATTTAATCATCTTTTCTTTTATAATCAAAATTTAATTCTTACTTATGAAATATTTCTGGAATCTATTGTTTTTTTTTCAAGAATAATTTTCCGTATTACGGATAATTTAACTTGAAAATCATAAAGAATATTTTTATTCTTAAATTTATTTAATCTTTTTATATAATTTTGGTATTTTTATTTTTTAAGAAATTGTTTAGATTAACTTTTCCTTATATTAGAATTTTTATCCTAAAAATCCCAAATGGTCAGAACCTTCCATATTCCATATTTGGCTATCATCCCAACCGTCAAACCTGATTAAGTGTATTTCAACAATTGGATCAATCAAATAAGAAGAAATGTTGTCTCAAAGGCCTATATAAGGACCCCCTAATAATTGTCCCACAATAGTTTTCAAATCCTTAGTGTACTGATGTTCGGCTTTTCTACTTATGCTCGTTCGGAATCTTCATGTTTTCCTTAATTCCGAATGTCTTTGGAAGCTTTTCCTTAGAAAAAAATTTCATCAGTAAAGGAAATATCCGAATGGAAAATATATTGAGAAAGTTTAGTCAATCTGAAATTATTTTCTATGTATGAAAATATTATCTTGAAAAATATCAAGTTGAATGGCTAGGAGAGCTTATGTGTTTCCAAACCGAAGGCACAAGATCTGGTTTATTATGAGTTTCTAATAAAATTCTATTGATCCATTAGTTTTTTCAATGAGGGAGAGAGAGACAATAGTTCATTTAATAGAAATGGAAAAAATTACTCTATATCTTACAGTAAGGTGACAAGATTAATTGGAATTCCATATGATGATGAAGCAATATTTTTCACCCACAAGTTACAAGATTTTTATGGCTCATTTGATAAGGAAAATACATTAGAGTGACTTGGTATATCATAAGTGAAGACTCTAATGATTATTCTTCTCTCTAAAAATCTCTGGAATCATGAGTATTGAGTTTATGGATTTCTCAATCAGAGAAAAGGTGAAAAAGATACCCTAATGAAAAGTGATATTTATGCATTAGGCTTTTTGGTGAATCTCAGAAAGATAAATTTTGTGATGTTCTTTTTGCTGACAATCATGAATATCAAGAATGGGACTCTAAAATCTCAAATCATCATGTATCTTTTTATTCTCTCCATGATTTTAGGATTTTGTCTATAATCGTTCAAAATCCCTTATAGTTCTATGACATGGAACATCAATGTAATTCTGTTGAGGGATGATACTATAAGGATAATGAAGGTTGTTTTTTCTAGTCAATCATGAGAATTCAATGATTTGTCTGAATTAGAAAACAAAGCCATATCAAAGAAACCATATCAGGATGAAACATCCTAGAAGGGTGGAAAGAAGAGTAAGGCGATGGAACTGTAAGATAAACAAAAAACTCCTACTATTCAAGAAACTCAATCCACACCTTCGAAACCAAATAAGAAAAAGACTTATTTATATGAATTGGTTGCTAAGTGGAGAGGAGACAAGAAAAATAAGAAATAAGGGGTGCCTAGTTTTGTCTTGAACCCTAATGAGGAAAATAATTTAATGTTGAAGGCTATTAAAGATCATGAGAGGAAATAGAAAGTAAAGAAGTTGGGGAAGAAGATATCGGAGGCTGATATTGTTCAATCTCTTCTCGAGGATGTTGTGAAAGCTTCGAAAAAACACCAGGTACCGGTATCATTTCTTCAAGAATCACTTCCAGTGACTCCTCAAAAGAAGATAGTAATTTTAGAGCTAGATGAATAAGAAGAAATAGATCGGGAAGAAGAAGTCGATGAAGAAGAATATGGTAGTGGTGATACCGATTATATGACAATGAATGTGGAGGAATATCATGAAAATGGGATTCCTTATAAGAAATTTTCAATCTGAACTTCGGAAGTAGATTCTTTAAAACATTTTACCCTAGGTAAAGAAGAAAACGGTAATGGGGAAGTGAATAAACCATCTGATTAAGATATTAGTAACCATGATTTCTTTCTATCAGAGGATATTGATGTAGGTTCCATGTAAAAAAATATTGGGGAAGACAAGATTGATCAATTATCAGATAGTGGACATGAATCTCCCAAAGTAGAAGAGATCATTCCGAGAGCTGATAAGGGAAACCATGCATAGGTTGATACACATAGGGAATATCTAGTTAAGAAGAGTGATGTTGGTGGTCCATAAAAAAATAATACTTAAGAGTCTGAAAAAGAATCATCACTAACTAAACTATCTAATTCTGAGTTATCCTCTATTGAAAAAGATTTTGTTGTTCAATATTGAAAAAAACTGGTTAATACCATTCCATTATTTTTGAGTATAGACAGATGTTTTTAGATGCGTCAAAATTCATTTAATTAGAAATCAAGCTCACTTATCCTACTTATGGATTAGTTAGTCAGGTTTGAGGCCAATTTTAGATCCTTCTTCATCGTATATAAATCTCACAAAAGAACATGCTAGGAAATCACTAAGTGGTCATGGAAAAAAATCATAGAGATGAGAGTCCCTGATGATTATCAAGAAAGTGTGAAGGATGCTTTTGAACCCAACAATAAAAAGTTCAAGGATCTTACTAAATGTTTTTGGTAAAAGATGACTATCAAATAGACAACCCAGAAGCAGGAAGTCAAAGATCTTAATGGAAATCATAATTCAGTTTCTTTGAATAGGAAAAGGAAAAAAGATCTTATAATTGAGTTCAAAGAAAAACTCAACAATAAAGAAGAGGTTTTCAATGCTCATGAAGAAATTATAAAGGCTCATGAAGAAAAGACCAAAACCTTGGAGATGAAAAATTAATATCAGGATCAACATCCAAAGAATGTAGAAGATGATCACAATGAGTTTATGAAGATAAAAAACGTTGTGAAGAAGATAATGTCGAAAGAGAAAAAAGGATAATTTTCCCAATCTGATATTTTGTTGTATCTTCCTCTTTGTCAAAATTATTCATATCATAGTGAAATTTTTGAAATACTCCATATATTTTGTTGTTTAATACTAATATTTTAGGTACCAAATTTGTTTCTCATTCCCTTCATTCATTTTTTAAAATTACTATAGGGAGAAAGGAATGATAAAAAGAATACTAAGTAAATAAGTGAATTCCCTAACTATGGGGGAGTCTATCTAAGGGGGAGTCTCATGAAAGATGATTTTTTTGTCTAGAAAAAATATAAATCTACTTATGGAACTAATGAATTTAATCCTTATGGATTTTAAAACCTAAGGAGGAGTTAGTCGTATTCACCTTGATTTAAAAGTATTGGGTAATATGTTTTCAAATTCAAATACATAAATAAAAACTATATGACTTTATATTATTTTTAGTAAAGATGTTTGTGATTTCCCAAAGGTGGGATATTTTTGAGTAACAAGGTATCCTTATGACTTTTCCATTCCACTATGATTTTAAAATCAGAAACAATTTATCAAAAGGAAACTCCTTTTTCCGAGGAATTATCTTAATAGTGAATATATTCCTTTCCCAAGGAAATTTTAACCTTACCTATGTTTTCATTGATCATTATATTTTTTCTCCAAATCTAACTCATTTTATTCCCAAGTCTAATTTTTTTGACATATAAACCCTAAGAATCCTATAAATCTTTGTTTATAGAGTATTCTGTTTTTAGACTTAGAATTCCCTGGAATTAAGACTCCAAATTCTCTAAAGTTTATTCTCTGGATTATTCAACATTTGGACAATGAATTCTTCAGAATTAAGATTCCAACTTCCTCAGAATTCCGACACCGAATTCATTATAAATATGAATCGGAATTCATTAGAATTTAGCTTTGGAATTCCTCAGAATTCTGACTCCAAATTCAGTGGTATTTAGACTCCAAAATCAACAGAATTTTGGTTCCGAATTTTTTGGTATATAGAATCTAAATGTACATGAGTAATATCCACTCAATATTTATTTGGAAATACTCCTAACTCATTTTTATAGAAATAAAAAAGTAGACTTGGTTATGAAAACATATTTTTCATATACATGTTATAGTTATGAAATGATTTCATATAATCAATTTTTAACTAATCATTGTTTGAGTGACACATGTAAATGTCTCTACGAGATTTAAGGAAAAATATAACCATTGGTGGAGGGGTCCGACCATTAAATAAGTGCATATAAATAGAAGCTCATTTGAACAAGCTCATATGACTGAGAATTTACAAGTTTATCATTCTAGATATTGTATGTTATAAATTCATTCAGGAGAGAGAGAGTCTCTGAAGTATTGTGTGTACTAAACATCGTGTTCAGCTTGCTTCGTGCGACTCAAATTGTTGCTGAGTACAATTAATGACTTCCAGGGATATGAAGATATAGGTTCTGACTACCTCAAAGTTCTAGGACTTTCGTGGATAGGACAATGTATGTACTGACTACCTTAAAGTTCGATGGATTTCATGGATAACAAGACATGCTCTAATATTCATATAGAGGGCTTAACTCGGTGTGGCTATTACATAATTTATTGAAAGTATAAATCATGGAACCTTTATTAATGGATGTTCGATACCCATATTATTTGTGTTAAAAGATTTCATATTTGTTACCTATTTTGTTTCATGTTTATTTCCGATATATTTTGATAAAAATAGAAAGTATAATCTTCTATACATTCTTTAACTTTTTTATACTTAGATAAGTAAGATTCTATACACTACTAGGTAGAATATTTTCCTTGTAAACATTCGTTATGTTTCATTTCCGGAATCAAATTTCCAGAAGCAATAATGTTTGATGAAATAAAATAGGTCTTGTGAATTTACATTTTTTAACTTTGTTAAACATAGTTTTCATTAAGGTTAAAAATGAATGTTTTTAAACATAAAATTTACCACCTCTTGTATTTCAGCATCTACATCATTATTTTGATCCTACACACATGCCTAGTGAGTAGTTACTCTCTATCATGTTTTATTAATCCATGTACTCTTCCACCATATGATCCTCCTAAAATTTTGTTGTAAAAGGGATTCCATCACATTACATGAATCCCCTAAGAGGATTAACCTCTCTGTAACATAGCTCTTTTATAGACTAGTTTTCCATACATGGTTCCAAATATTACAAGCCTACTTAAAAAATTCATTATGTGGTCGAGAAAACATCAACCCTATACACTACCTGAAACGAGTCCCATTAAATTAACCCAATACAAAAATGACATAAATATTACATCAATATCATGATTTAAATAACAAATCTCACAAACAGTATCACAACCCATTTACTAAATGGTTTAGTGTATTTCTGTTTATCTAAAAACAAATATTTTGTAATAGGTGTGAAAATGTATCCATAATTTTTATCCTCTAGAACATTTATATAAATATCACATGATATAATAATATTCATACCCTAGGGAATGGAAACATAAAATGGGGTGATCTCAGAGGCCTAATAAAGGAAAAACATATTATTAGGTGTCAAATCATAAACATGAAAAAGAACCTAATGATGACATAACTATCATAACAATAGACCATAAAAACAAATATTATAGTGATAAAACATTATATAGAAACATAATATCTTTACTATATCATTATGTACGTCTAAAAAATTAAGACATGGCTTAAAAATACAGATCAGTATTCAAAAACCATATTATCAGAAAATTAAACTACAAAATTCAATATAATGAAGTTGAAATGATGAATAATGAAATTTTATGGAAATGAAAAGAATTATAATTTTTTTATATAATATTATGAACATATTGGAAATTTTTAAAAACCATAAGAATATGAATAAAATTTATAGAATACCAGTTATTTCTACACTTATGTGAACAAACTAATTATATCCAAACATGAGAATGTGGGAAAACCCATCTTGTCTACACCCCTTCGAACAATGTCATTTTATAAATGACCAAATATATCAATATATATAATATTATACCGATTCATAAACTATACATATAGGGACTCACAAATTATCATCCCTACATATGTGTGGGACTTAAAATCAATAATAATAAAATCATAATGAACCCATGTAAAAATAATCGTTTTCATTAAAATTCCAAAAATATGACATAATACAAAATTAAGACACAAAAGAATATAAAAATATCATTTTACAAGAAGAGACACATCATAATACTAAATTTATTTTAATATAAACGTCACTACATGATTTATAGTCATTTTAAGAAAAATATAAGTGAAAATATAGATGTTTTCACAAAACCTTCAATTTTCTTTATAAAATATGATGAGAAAATTTAAATAAAAAAAAATTATTTGGGAAATAGAATACTTTTTAAAATCATATTATAAATAGTTTCAAAAAAATACAATTGAAAATACAAAAAGGATAAAAAAAGTTGGAGTGGAAGATAAAACATTTTATTCTGAAATAATGTAAAACCCATTTCATTAAAATATTGAAATACAATTTTTTGAAATCCCTCCTCATAAAAAAAGTTTTAAAATTTAATTTTGAAAATGGGTAAATTTAATTAAGAGAATAAAAGAATATAATTCATATTATATTTCCAAAAAACCTAGGTGAACATTGATCAGACAGAAAATATAAAACCAAAACAAATAATCTATTGTTAAGAATGAGAGTTATTATTACTAATGATACACATTTATTTAAGAAACCGTTTTTGATATAATTGGTTATTGATGATGAGAAATAATTTCCACAAAGAATAATGGAAAATAATAAATAAACTTTTAGATGGGTTGGATTAAAGATAATATGATAATTATATTCATGTATGAAAGACTATAACCAAATAAATCACAAATTTAATAAATGAAACTCTTATGATATTTTTTATGAAAGAATAAAAGTATATTGAGATAAATTTGATGAAATGAAATTAAAATGTCATGATATACAATATATTTTAATGTTTTAAATAATATTTTAAATGAATAGAACCTATAAATGATGTTATGGTCCACAATATAAAACATGTCCCATAGAGTTGTAAATGTGACAAAAAACACTAACCTTCACTATTGATTACACAAAAGTGATTTAACCTACAATATATCAAATAATATTAGTAACTAATTAATGAACATTGTTCATAAATAAAACTATTAATAATTTTCATTTATAATCATTATCAAAATTTATATTAGTTATTTTTTACCTATTTTCCCAATATAGTGTTCATATTTTTTACTATTTGTATGAGATTCCAAGGAGGGGCGTTAGTATTTTTTTCTCTAAAAAGTGTTATCATTGAAAACTCAAAAAAAAATCAATAAATTAATAGTTTCAATTATCAATAAAATTTAAATTTTCTTTTGATGAGTGTTTCATTAATTATCCTTGAAAAAAAACAACAAAAATCACAATTTTTTGATTTTCTCAACCAAAAAATTATGTTTTCTTAATTATTCTATTAGCATTGAGGTATACCTTTAAAAAAATACCAAATTATTATTTAAATTTTTATATAATTTCATTAAAAAAATTATGTATTCATATCCATCCATGATATGATTTTATGGAATTGGACATTTTGTTGGCCAAACCAACACAAAAATGAACATTCCATGATTAATGGATCACTATTATGTGATTTAATAGTAGTATCATTATACAAAGAGAATATTTATTAGTTTCTTTGTTTATTTGTGGGATATATAATAATTTTTAGAAATTATAAAAAATAGTTAATAAATATGAAATTATAATAGAACATGAATAAATTTTGTTTTCTTCTTAGTTTACTTGTTTTAGACGGTTAATTTTATAACGACTATTTATCATTCAAGTAATTACGAGGTTTTTGAAATTATATTAATATTACCAAATTAGTATAATAACAGTAATCATATTTATTTTTAAATAACATTACCGTTAATCTCCATTTATGATGGTGATGAAATGAAAAAAATTAAATTATTGTTCCATAGAGTTGGTTGTCTACACATAAACATGGTTGTCAATTTAGGTTTATATAGAACAACGAAAAGGAGTAACATGGTTTATAATTTATGATTCTAAAATATGTAATAAATATTAAAACAATATTTTAAATTCCTTATTATGACCATCCTTATAGTGTGGTGATATAATATGAAATATATTTCTTCATGGATGGCGTAGTCTAAAGAACGCGCAATTCATGTTTTAGTTTTACAAAATTGGAATGTGTTAGGTGGTAAAATATTCTACCATAATTTTTTAAAAATAATATTAAAAATATGATACTATTTTTATCATTATTTTATTTTTTAAAAAAATTATAAAATGATTCAAAGTATATATACAAATAGAAAAGTAGGAGGATTAGATTGAAATCTATACATTTATAAATAGATTATCTACTTTTTTAGTGAGATTAAAACTGTTAGGGGATTTATTATTGGAAGGAAATAAACAATAATGGTGTATAAGAGAGATAAGAATATTTTTGGGTAAAAAAATAAGGTTTTTTGTCAAAGGAGATTTGAGGAGAGTAGGGACCCATTTATATGTAAAAATGGCTTCTTGTTCTTATAAATACGCAAAACATTAAAATAATGGGAAATCAAACTCATGGAAAAAGAAACCAAAATTTTGAAATAGTGTATAATAGAATATATAATGTCTATCCAAACCTCAAAAAACTTGTTAATTGTTTTTATTAGGTTATTCCCTTTACCTCCCACGTTTTTAATTTTTACCATTTAGGTTTTTTTAAGGAAACTTGTTTTTACCTATTTAATTTATTATTTTTTCTAAAATTAAAATGGTACTTATTTTATAATTTAGGCGTAAGAATTAAATATTAAAAATACATTTTTTTCTAATTTTAAAAAGTTATAAATAATAATTTGAAAATATCATATCTATAATGTATTAGAATCAATTTTTGTAAACAATATTAATTATGTTATAAACTATCTAATATGTGTTTATAAATTAAAACAATAATTTTTGAAATTATAATTTCACTTCCATAAATAAAATACTGTTATAGAAAATTTTAATAAATATCTAATTCAATGTTATATACTAATAATTTAATAAATTACATGCTAATTTCAAAAAATTTATTGTCACGATTAAAATAGAAATACTTTTTTAGAAATTATTTAATATAAATCTTTATATAATATTTCCATGGTAAATAGAAAGAAAATAATATAATCGTCGTAAAATTTATAAATTTAATTTTTTAAGTATATTAAATATAATGAGAAATTATTTTTATAGAAAAAATTGAATTGGAATATTATCAAATTTTAAACTATATATAAATAATTAATTTACTGTAAATATATCTTATTATTGTTTAAAAAAATGAATAATTTTCATCTAAATAAAATTCAAATTCAAAAAATATATTTAAGGGTAAATTTAATATAGAAAAAATGTTTTTTTGAAAAGTATAAATATTATAGATATATCTATACAAGTATATATTTCATAAAATTTTGATATGATACTAATTTCTACTTAAGAAATTCTTTATGATCACTGCATAATAATTATGAATCAAGTAACCACTGGTTATAGTTCCATGGGGCTATTCAGTTAGCATGGATATTGTGGAAATCACCTAGAGAACAAAATTATCCCGCATAAGATTTTATCAAGCCAAAATTTGTTGAGTTCATATTGGGATTCATCAACAGAATCCATTTGTAATGATTCCCCACTTACAAGTTCCAAAAAATGACATTCATAAGGAATGATTCAAATTTTATATTCCATTTCATCATCCTTTATTTATTGATTTTGTTAAATTATTAATTCAATATATAGCATTTAATTTAATGGACATAGTTAGTATAAAAAATGTCTCATGGAATTTCTTTTTAGTTATGTATTGTGTGTTAAAAACATTATTTAATATTGTTTTCATTTAAGGGGAGTATATAGTAAAATAATGTGTTTCTAGAGAAATCATGAGCCTAATTTATAGAATAAAATCCACCATGATATAAAAACACATACCAAAATCCCTGACAAATTTGGCAAAAAACAAATCCACCCTCAATCACCTACAACATATAGAATTTTTTTAATTTGGGGTGTTAGAGCCCCTGCTTTTTATTGAAGCATTTATATGTGGTACTTAATCAAAATATGAACTAATTTTTCCAAGAATATAATATAAATTATTTGACAATACCTCTTTGAATTCCATAGAATAAAACTGATCAAGATTTTATGTACACCAGAGTACCTCTCCTTATGTCAGGAATTCCTTTGATAATAGGAATGTAACTTTTTTACTCAAAAATTAATTTTACCCTAGAAGATTGAAAATATTGTATTTTCATTATAATGAATACTTAATCATATGATTGTTTTGAGAACTCACTCAGCTCAATATGTCTATCTTTCCTCCCAATTCATATCATTTATCCATGTAATCATAGTATTCATTCCTAGGAATAAGACCAATGATTTTTTCATTGGTGATTTAATCCTTGCAAATCATCAAGTGATCCCAAATGACCGAAATGGAATTGGAATATATCCTATATAGATTAACCATATCCATAGAAGGGATTAAAAATATATTCTGTAATCCATATTGATGATATCATTGTTTTTGGGAAGAATTCTAGGATTTAAATTTGTTTAATACCTCAAATATATATCTACCTTGACCAAAGTCACCAATTAGGTCAGGAATAATGGCATAAATGCATGCATAAGTCCAACACAATTCCTTATAATCTCACCTTTCATGAGATAAAAATTCCCACAACACAATATTAAAATGATGGTTTAATGTCCAAGGAATACTATATAAATCTATATAGAAATTTGTTTTCCCTGCAACATAAAAATGTATGATATTGTATCAACAACATGACACTAAACTACATGACTAACATACTTGTCACACAATGAAACAATTCATGACAACATCAATACCATGTTACCTTAAACTACATGGTGTAGTCTCGCTACATAACCATACAATGTAAAAAGTCAATATTATAGTTTTTTATTATTATTAATTATGATATGTAGGATTCCTTTTTTAGGTCCAAATCCAACTTCATATTCTATATCAATCTATATAGGGATATTTTTCTCATGAATCTACATGTGTCCTCCCCCACTAGTATATATTCCTTTTGAGTCTGAAAGTATTTCATGAGGGGTCTGTATTTCTTCTAAGACCCCACATTTATTTCCCCATGGGTTATATTCCACTGAAAATTCTATTTCATCATGCCATAGAATATATGAAACTATTACACTCTTCGAGGGCCACATTACCTCTAAGTATCAGCATATTTTCTACATTAGTCATTATTGTATATGAAACCACATTGTTCTCAATGGGACAGACTTATCCTACATAAACCAACCCACAACCTTATAGGGACATATTCATTTTTAATCCAATCATCCATCACTGGGTAAAATTACTGTAGAGGTCTACTACAAGGGTCCACTCAATTATAATTAATTTTTAGTTGAACTATTCAATCACTACCTAAAATCATAGCGGTTGACTTATCCATAAAAATTAAAAATGGTTCAATTATTTCATTCCAATTATATAACTTATCTCATGATAATGTTTGTAGGGTAAATCCCCATGATATCATTATGATAAATCCTTTATAAAAAATCAATATAATTCTTTTTTTGGATTTACATTCCTTTTATAGAGCTAATATAAATTTCCCGGAGAGGGAAATCACTATCTGTATAATAAAGCATCCGCTAATTCAATAAAATTTTATGGAAGTGGAAAAATCTCCTTTCGAATCATCATATCATTCATAGGTATTATTGAAATATAAAAATTAACATCTAGCTCAGATTATTGATACCATGGAAACAATCTTCTTTGATTAAATTTCTATTATTATGTAACAAACATATGTTTTCCCCAGTTAATTTTCCATTCTTCTTCCTAGTTGGTAGGTTGAGATCAAAATAAAAATCATACACATATGTTATATAATATTTATTAATCTATATAGTATGGCCAATGTTCAACTATAAAATTAAAAAATAACTAGATAATATTTATAACGAGTTTATATTCCCATGTTATTCGTGATGGCCTTCATTGGTAATTTTCATCAAGAATAATGACATTTCAATGTGAATCTTTATTTGTTATCATAATCTCCTAAATATCCAGATAAAATAATATCTTCATACATATTTTTTTTGTTCGATATTCTATAAAAATACCAATACTACTCAAAATTGTCTCTTCATTTGTGATATTTTCACATAAAAGTGAAGAAGAAGGATATTCCAAAGACATGTTTTAATTAACGGTATGGGAACTATGAGTTCACAGTGATTCTTTAACACCGTGATTTTATGAGATATATTATTTTTAATTTATTTTATATGTTTTTTGTATGATATAACAATATTATCTTGTGCTATATGCATCATCGTGTTATCTTACAGTATATGCAACATTATTCTTTCCATATGTTGAACACAATTTGATGTTCTTATTATTGAATTAATTTCACGAGGAAATGAGTAAGGATTTTGTTCAATGTATAAATGAACTAAATTTTGATAATATTATACTCAACACCAATGGAATAATTCCATACATACCACCATGACATGGATTGCGTTACATGTAAGAGAGACCTTCCTCGTTAGCTTGGGTAGTACGTGATGCCGATTTTCACTAAAAAACAATATATTAATAAAATATTATTATTTAATGCGATATAAACTAGCCATTATGAGTAGTATTAACAAATTTTTTAATTTTTGATAACATTAGAATTTTTCTTACTCATTTTTTGTGACAATATATAATAACAAAATCAATTTTTTGGAATAAAGATGTATTTTTTTAAAAATTTGGTTTACCAACATTTAATGGCGCACCAATTTAAAATCTTGTTTTTTCCACATTTATAAGTTAATTTTGACAAGATAAAATTATTATTTAGAAGTGGGACTTAAAAATTAACGTATATTAAATTTTTTGTATTTTTTTAACGAAATTAATATTTTAATGAATATTGAAAAATACTGCATTTTAAATCGAAACTGCATTTTTATCAAATTTATATATATAATTATTTTATTTATTTAATTTTTTAAAAGTTTAATTGGATTATATTTTTATCATTTAATACAATTTTTTTCTATCAATGTATTTTCACTTTTTTATTGGACATAAACATATGTCAGTGTTTTGATAGTTGTTACTTCCTAAAAACCTGTTTTTTGGTTTTGACAAGTATAATTAATTTTAAAATAATTACTGCAACTTCTGTATCTTGAATTTAGAAAAAAGGATTCCATATTTTAAATAATGATGTTCAAATTTTTTAAATAGTTAACTTTTATTTTTGGATATTATGAATAGTAACATCGGTAATAATTTTATTTACCCTAGTTAAACGGTAAACATTGTAAATACGGTTAAAAAATAATATATAATAATATTAAACTACCCTAAAACATGACCCAATACTATTTGATGATATATTTACGACCATGGGAAACCATGGTTAGATTTTGGGACCCCATGGATTCACATGGATGTGAAAATGACATTTTATAAGGATTAATTTAATATAAAGATAATTATAACCAAAACCTATATCTTTTAATAAATTGATTTTAATATAGTGTTATATAACTGATCTATTTGTCTATAAATATATATTATAAATCTAAAACTATTAAAAACATTGTGTTATTTAATTTATAATTCTCAGAAATTAGATAAATTATTTTATTTTCTCACAATTATGCTGTAGTGATTTCATCATTAATGAATGATTCAAATATAAGAATTTATAAATATTAAAATAAATTTACATGGAATATTTTAATTACATCCAATAATTTTATCTATTAAATTGACATATTATGGATGAGTAAATTCCTTTGGTTCAAAGTAATATTGTTTTTTTAATTTTTTTAAAAAATCAAGTATGAATAGTTCACAAAATTGACATACTTCATAAAATTGAACATAAAATAGTTAATGAAATTATAATAAATTCCAAAAAATATATTATTAAAATAAATGGTTAATATAAGTCCACATATGTAATAAATAACCTTTTTTGGTAGTTTTAAATGATATGGTAATTACATTAACCCATAATGTGTAAATAACATGATATCACGGTATGATTAAAATGTGTAAAATAAGGGTTAATCAAAATAGATAAGGAAAAAAAATATTCAAAACAAGTCTAATAAATATTGTATGATAGTTATTCGAAAAAAATTCATCTTATCATTGAATAAAATATGTTTTGAACTATTTTAATATAAATTTCAATTTTAATACATTTACATTTTGAGAGTTTCTTAAAGTTCCCCTCTCCTCTCTTATAAAAGGGAACCTCTTCCCTTTCCACTTCCCACCATTTTTATCCTTAAATCCTGTAAAAAATAAAAAATAATCTTATAAAAATTTCTAGTAACATTTTAGATGTACTGGGCTTCTCAAAAGACCATCTCTAGTTCCATACGAATAAATTTAAATGAGGCATGTCGAGGAAGAGGTAATCTTTTCTACCGATTATTTCAAATTAATTAGTTCTCCTACTTAATATTATTTAGTTGTTTCATTATAATGTAATAACAAATGTATCAATCATATATGGATTATATATGATAAATATGAAACAACCCTATTTTACCATCTATCCATCTTACAAACACCGAAATCACCGTGCGTTCGTACGTATGACTTACCGTCTCCACGGCATAGGGTAATATGTTTTTCACCACCACCTTAAGTGGATTGGTATAATTATGTAAATAATAACAATATATGATTATTATAACATGATAATAATTTTTATATTCAATTAACCATCCACATAAATAGAATTAAACAATTAAGGGAATGATATCGTCACTCGTGCTTATGTAAAGCTAACCGTCTCCACTGTGTGATGTGATTCATTCTACATAATATTAATTAAACTATGATTATATAAATGAATTGAATGAATATATATGATATATATTATACTAATACCATGTTTTAAATTATATAACTATGAACTAAAAATAGGAAAAAGAAATTATTGGACAAAACATAAGTAAGAAAAAAACAGTTAATACCCGAATAATGAGTAACAATGAAAAGTTAACAACTAAAAGTTGAAAATATGGTCATAAATGTAATCATAAAAATGAATATAGTTATTTAATAAATCATTAATATTATTTAAACCATTATAATGGATGTTTTTATACATACAAATTATATTAGATATAAGGTAAGGGATAGTTTTGCAATCTCATTTTTATTGGAGATTGTTTATATGTAAGTATTTACTAGAGCTATATTTACATTCCATGTTCATGATTTATAAAAGTGTTATCATAAAATTTTCACTATAATTATATTTATGTTTAATGTCACTTTGAAACATTTTTTACTTTTAGTACAATATATGGAAGGAATATTTCATTTGTTTTCCATACGTGGTACTTTTTTACTTTTCCGGTAAAGTACAAAGACAATGTTTCTTAAACTTATACGGAATGGAAGGATATTTAAATTTTTATAACACATTATTTTCATGAATAATACATTAAACGATTTTTTTTATTTTCAATTAAATTATTTTCAATAATAATTTAATGAATTTTTGTGCAAAGTAAACGTTTTTGAAGAAAAATGACATTTTACTCAAGAATTAAGTTCAAGTGTTTTATCAAAAGTATATTCCATCTAAAATTAAATAGGGTAATAAATCGTCTCTATCATTATTTTTATTTGATTATGTTTATGATGTAATTATTTTTATGATGTACATTTATCTTATATAGATTATGTTACAATGAAATGATCCCATTTTATGTCATCGGTTAACCTATGATGAATGATTTATGTTATTGTTTAGCATTTATGAATGATTTAATTATGAGAGGGGAAAGACAATATCTACATCTAGTTAATTAGGTAATGATTTATATCTCATGATATAGACAAGGATGGAATTGATAATAAATCTTGTTCAGTAATACATGGTTGGAACGACATGTAAACCCGGATTAGTAATGTACTTTGACAACTATGGTGGCCTTGGAAGCAGTGTAGTCGCTACTATAGAAATCATATTATGTACTTATTAGTTTTCCATAATTACATGTTTTATTTAAATTCTATTCAATCATAGTTAAGGTTATTTTTTATCTATTCCTTATAAAATTTCATGATTTATGTCATTGCTCAAGATTTTGAAGTTTTATCTTTATATTCATGTTTTTTCTGATATAATGTTTACTGTATGTTTTATGTTCTACATGTTTACCCACACTGAGGATTTGATCTGACCCTTTTTAGGATTTATTTTCCCCATTATATTAAGGAAGTTTTTAGGTAGGAAACATAAAAGGTAAGATCTTTATGGGATATTTTGAAGATCTTTAACCATAATTACAAGATTATGGTTAGAGTTTCCAAAGATGCTAAACTAATATGGTCTTTAAGGGTCAATTTGTGTAATGTATTCAGTATCCTGCAAGATAAATTTAATTTCACTGTATGTTAGGATAGAGTCTATATAGTTTGTATCAGATTGATGGTTTAGTCAACCTTGGAAACTAGGATGTAAAAACACTAGTGATATCACTAGAGGTATTTGTAAAATATGTCTAGGGATGTCCCTAAGGGTACGTCTAACTATATATTACAATACTATTATTATGGTAATGATCATGTATATATTAGGATTAATTCTATTATGTTAGAGATTTAATATACACCCCTATGATAATGTAGTTTTCCTCCTATGATTTTTTCTTCTCACATTGTTCTTTTTGGGTTTTAAACAATGGATAAAACCTGATGGAACTGTGTTAATGATCAATGCTCTGGAAAATTCCACGATTGTCCTCCTAAACAACAAAATTTAATGGGAGATGGAATGAAAAGTCTTATTTCTATACTTACACATGCTACGAATCATTCTGAACTTCCAAATGAGCATAGAAGGGAACAACATTTTATTGTATCCTTCATGAGGTAAGTTCCACCTTCATTCAGTGGATATTCTGATCTACTTGTTGCTAAACAATGGATTAGTTCCGTTGAAATGATATTTTTCATCTATCATAGTTTGGAACATGATAAATTCATTTCAGATGTCTATCATTTTGAAGGTGAAAAAGGCCAGTAGTTGACCCTAATTAAGAATTCAATGCATCAAGATAAAATTAAATCCCTAGAATTGGATGAGTTCAAGATCTTGTTTTCCAATAAGTACTTCCCTTTTATTATTTTAACAAATAGTCAAAATGAGTTCCTTGATATTAATAAAAAATAATGATGAATCCATTGGTACATATGAGGTGAATTTTACAAGTATTTCAAGGTATGCTTCTAGATT
Organism: Viscum album; assembly: GCA_963277665.1. Classification (NCBI taxonomy): domain Eukaryota; kingdom Viridiplantae; phylum Streptophyta; class Magnoliopsida; order Santalales; family Viscaceae; genus Viscum; species Viscum album. The sequence continues at coordinate 1,108,491,390 of OY728126.1, forward strand.
TATCATCCAACCTAAAAGTAAAATTAATGGATTACACAGTGGCTTAAAATTGAGTCTTTGAAGAGAATTTGACATAATATACATCAGTATCTATGAAGATATTGTGATTTTTGCGGTCAATATTGAACTAGAAGCTTGTGTTACATATCCATCTCATGGTTTTGATAAGAAATAAAAGGTGGAGTTCAAGAGAAAATATCAAAACAATAGTGATAGGAATATTAAGGTTTCGTTATGCTCAATGTGTGGAACGAAGCATTGTGGATATTATCTTAATGGGACTAGAAAATGATTCATGTGTAGAAAATACGGAAACCGAGTAGTTGAGTGCCGATGTAAGGGGGAAAAGGTTGTTAATAATGTGAATAGAGAAAATACTATCGAGAACACCCCACCAACACTGTAATGCAACAAGTGCAAGAAATGGTGCATTTTGATAACTAATACACTAATACAAGGGTTAATTATGATCAACATCAACAACCCCTTAAATCCAAACAAATAGTAAAATCACATGTGATCAGTATTGGTGAGTTTCAGTATGTCAACAATGTGGTGCAATGATTAAGTGTTTATGTAATGGGATTCCAAAAATAGTGTCGTGGAATCTCATTTATAGTATTATAAAATATTGAAATATCGATTTATTTCTTTATTTTGCTTTTAAATAATTATATGGTAATAATAACCCTGAAATGTGATTGAAATATATTTTTAAAGAACATGATATGCACACAATTAAGGGATAAAGAGTTAATGAGAAGTTTGATAGTATTAATGAGTTCATGAATGATCTATGGACAAAGTGATATCGTGTATTGATTTTTTAGGATTTTTGTATGTGGAATGAGTTATCTTTTTACATCATTCCTATTTTTACTAACGTTATTGGACAATTTATTTTATTATCATTGTTTATATAGAATACATGATTATGGTATTCACATTTTTGGAATGTGACAACTAAGAACTACCAAATCGGATATGTGAGACTAATGTTAAATAGATTTAGATACCCTCTTTCTAATGTTTCATATTTCCATTTTTTTAATGATTTTAGTGCTATCCATTTATGTATATTATAAGTTATTTTCTATTTTATGTTTATTATATTAATATATTATCTCAATATATGTGGACTTGTGAATATTCGATTACCTGTGATAATGATTTTATTAAGACAGATAGAATGAATTATCAATCTATCAGATGATATTCTGACAATTCAAGAATGACAAATTGAACATTATTTTATTAAATAAGAGATGAAGTGGAAAATTTTCCATACACAAACAATAGTGAAATTTTACCAAAATCAAGTAAGTGTTTACTATCATGAAAAAATATTCAACTTAGGGAAAAAAGATCTGGTAAAAAAAATGTTATCATAGTACCTTCTTATCCGATGAAACAGATGGTCCCTTAAATCATCACAGTTTTATGTGTTTCTAGTAGTTATCTTTTTGAAAATCGTATTCTCTATCACTATCAATCAGATGTTGATGGTTAGATTTCTCTTCCATATCAATGTTTTAACTTCCCACCTATGTTCTTCTATGTGGAAACCCAGTGATGAGTTACATTGGGTAACCATATTGTTTCTAACTTTACATTTGAAAATTATATTTTATTATACCTTTTTATAATGTTGGATTCATGGAATGAAACGTTTTTGTAGAAAACCATTTATAGAACCAATAAATTTTGAGGTAGAAATTCATTTTAAAGGGGTAGAATATAACACCCTGAGAATTTTTTTGAGATAGATTCTTTTTAGTTTCATTGATGTATTTTGTTTTACAATACACATAGATTATCTTGAGATATACGCACCATCATATTAGCTTACAATATACACAAAATATTCCTAGTTTGTATAGAATAAAATTTTATGTTCCTGTGATAGAATTCATTTCACACAACACTGGGTATTAATTCTTTTCCCTGTATAAATGAAATAAGTTTTGATTATGTTTTATGCCTCACCAAATGAAGAATTAAGTACATTCCACACTTACTTGGATTTAATTACACTCAAGAGAGACCTTCCTAGATAGCTTGCGTTGTACGCGATACTGAGTACACTACAAATAAACCGCTGTTTATCGGCAGTTCTAGGAACCGCCGCTAAACCTTTTGTAAAAAAGGTTTCGTGGCGGTTTATAATAAACCGCCCTAAAACATTGGTTTTTTAACACCCGACCCTTCCCCCCACCCCGACCCTCCTTCCCAAGCTTCCCCCTGCCCCCCACTTCCCTCGTGACCCCGGCCCCCCGGGACCCCGACGACCCCCCGACCCCGCAACCCCTGGCCCCCCGCGACCCCTGGTCCCCCGCGACCCCGGAAGCTGCACCATCTTCCCCTCTAGGTAGGGTTTTTTTCTCCTACTATTTTTATGGTGTTTTTAGCCTGTGAAAATATTGGATGATAGTGTTTTTATAAATTTATTTAGAAAACATATTAATGGTTTCTCTTGCGGTTTCTAATTGAAGTTTCAACATGAATTCTTAAAGGATTCATGTGAATCTAAGGAAAGTCATCATAGAAAATTATCCCTCAATATTTGATCAAATATTAATATAAGCCATGTTTTTGGATGTTCATGAATTAGATCATAGATTGGCTAGTAGTCCTGATCATTCTAATGAATCTGATTCTGGTCTATTGAAAGATATGGCCCAAAAGTTCATCGTTGAAATGGATCCTCAATTTTTAGGTAGAACCTATGTCTAGAATTATTTTGAGTGGTTTGAAAATGTTGAGAAGATTTTCTTATTTTTTGATAGTCATGAATTAGTTAAGTTAATTTGTTCTTTATTCATCTTGGATGTTCCTAGTCACAAATATTGGGAATCAGTCGATCAGGTTAGGAAACATGAGCATATGTGTTAGAATTAATTACAGGTTCTATTTAATGAACAATAATTTACTATTAACACACCTATTTCTATGTCCCATGAATTTTGGTATTTCTATTAGGGGGATCAAAATATGTTGGATCATGCTAACCATTCAATGAAACCAATTCATTTCTCACCAGATGTCATTTCCTATGAGAAAATAATTTCCACTACTTTTTAAATGTTATTCCAAAAAATATATTTTTCCACTAGTATTCCATATTATGTTTAAGATATAAGACGATGTGGTTGCACGATCTCGGATTGTGGAAATTTAACAAGTTGGTAAATCTAGATTCAATAATGATGTTCTAGTAGAGGTCCACTATGATCATTTAATCTGGGAAAATAAAAAGAAGTGTGAAGAGTATGAGGATAAGGGAGGTTTCAGATCTAGACACACATCCCAACAACATTCAACTGCAACCCACTTGCGGTGGTTTATTACTGTGCAACAAATGTGGAATTCTGGTGAATGTTTGGTTAACATATACAATTCTACCTACACCATGCCATTAGTGCGAACGTGTGGTCCACTTGCAGTAGTTCTGTAAGGGTATTGTGATGAATTAGAGTGCTGCAAGATCCTCAATGCACAGAGAATTTCCATATCAATCTAGTACATTAAAGATTATTTGTTATCATTTTATTGGTTGTGGTGGTAATGATGAGTCCCCTAATAGACAGAGTCATATCATGGTAGATCCAGAAGTCTGTAATGAACCACATGTATTACATAATTAAATTCACTCCTACTACATGAAATATACAGTAGTTAAATCTTATTCATGGCATGTAATAGTACAATTTTACAATTTTATTTCTTAATTAATCTACAATATTTTATTTTTTTAAATTTCATATAACTACTTTACTTTTTCCCATATTGCAGAACTGTTCATGTGACAGACCATGATTATGCATTATTCATTTATTTTGATTTTTCTTATAGGAAAGAATTTTGAATAGTGGTTTAAATGTCAGTTCTACATTCTCACTATATTAGGATTAAAATTTGAGTGGTAATTTAATGTTTTAGAAATAGATATTATTGGTGTGATCCTCGATGTAGATTTTATGGTTCGTTTAAAGTAAAATTTTGTTTGTTATCATTGTTGGGTAATCATTGTAGTACCTGATGGGTGTAAACGTTTTTTAAGGAGAATGTGATCCTTAATTAGGTTGAACTACAACTCTACCTCAAAATTTAGGATATCATATTTTCTAAGTATCTTCTCTTTTTACAGATAATGGTGGTTTTGGTTTTGAGAGTTGGTTACCTCCAGAAATCGATGTAGAGTTCACCATTGGATTATTTTTGGGAACTCAGTTGATATTGCATCTCCTATATCATATGTAACCCACTTAGTTGAAGGAATTAATTATATAAATGGTTAATTTGTGATCTAAAGGATTTATTTTCCCGAGCGTCACTCCGAAGGACTCCCTAGTAACTTTTTAAAAAAGGCTATTTGATCTCAAATTTTTTTCATTTAGTAACAAAAGTTAAATGAGGTCACATTCAAGAATAAATACACCATACCCTACATTGAGGCCCTTTTAGGTCCAAAAAAGGGTAAAAGTTTGTTTTATGAAATCAACCTACCTCTTTGAATTATGAGGTCAATGATATAGAGGAAAAAATATCCAAGATTGACCATTGATGTAGGTATGGAGACTTTGAGACATTTCTCATACAATTTGGACTAATGAATTATATAATTAGTTTTCATTTATCTTATAAACCAGGTGTTTCACCTATATGTATATTCTATTATCATGGTGTTTATATGTGAAATATTTTTCTACTTGGGGAGTGAATAAGAGCGTGGGAAGTACCTGGGGAATAATCTAGGTACTCATAATGATCACTACATTTATGTTAAACCCTTAGAGTGTAGCTTCTCATTTAGATAAGTAAAGTTTCTAGGCCATGTAATCTCATATCATGGATTTTTAGTGGAAACCAATACAAAAAGAGTAGTAATTTAATGGGTGAAACACAAGATCATATTAATGATTGAGAATTTATTAGGAATGGAAGGATACTACAAGAGTGTTGTATTAGATTTATCTTGGAGTTATTCACCCATGACCAATCTTACCTATAATGGGATAAGGGTTAAATGTATCCTAGCATGTTAAGAATACATTGTGGTGCTCAAGTTGTGATTGAACACTCCCCATATATATATCTTACATAAATCTAGAAAAGTATAAGTGGAATAATGTGTTCAATTATGTTTGATTATGGGGTTTTTGATGATGTATGAAGATCATGTAGTGTCATTTGGCTCTCCCTAACATCAACCACTTGAAATAAACTACCCATGTAAAAAATTAAAACTATTAGTGGTGATGAAAATGTCGAAGAAACGATGTCACTATATATTTGAATATCAAATAATGGTTTACTCAGATCGTAAGAGTTTGGACAACATTTAAATATTCAATGATTTGAATATGAATTATCGATGATGTGTTTATAGACACCCCACTCACCATAAGAACCTAAATCTTGACAGTACTAGCTCATATAATTCCACAAAATCAGAAATAATATTACCCAAAGAAAGATAAATCCAATATTTGATAACATCAACTACTCATGAGACTTTTTATTGGTGACAGATCAGTATGGGAGTATGTAAATTACCTTTCACGGTTGGATATATATTCTCCAAAGATATGGGTCATCAATTATGAGAAAGATCATTTCTTTGGTGATGGTATTCACCCAGACCTTGGTACATCTCTACTATCTTTGGGCATTACATCCATTTTGGAGTTTGTCACTAGGGACATGTCAATGGAAAATAAATATTCTTGGAAATCGATGGTTGTTCATTCCTTAGTTTTATAAGGTATCCAATAAATAATTAGTGGGAATGAACATAATCCAATGTGAAAGGAGTAGAGGCAGGATGAACCATAACATGATGAAAAGGCCCATTATTATAGAAAGAGTTCATCCATTTTGTGCATCCAGTTTAGGGACTTTGAGGAATTTTGAGACCCATTTCTTGATATATCCTTGAATTTTTCTCTATTATGGAAATTTTTTTCATCATTATTTGTTTTTGATGATGGGGTTATATAAGATGTCTCATGTTTGAGACATGTTTTTCTGTGTAGGCACATTGTGATATACATGGATAAAAGTTGGATCACATTACCGAGGAACCCACCTCAGTATGTTAAGGGTTTGAATGAGTTTTTAGATTTTTTAATTTATAATCGATCCATTGAAGGGAGAATAAAATTTCTATGTCCTAAATGTAAATTTAGAACATGTTTGAAGAGATATGAGGTTTATGAACATTTAATACTGAAGCAATTCCCAGCTCACTATTTGTGTTGGATTTGGCATGGAGAATCAAACGTTACAGAAAGACTGAGCACTGATTTTAATCCACATAATGAGGTCCCAAGTCCATCGACAATGGAAAATGAAATGAAAAACCTAATAAATGATGCATTGGGCACTGCAAGAAACCACTATCATCATCAAAACATATCAGAACAACCAGAAGAGGGTGCAATAAATTGAAACGTGAGATGTGATGTTTTTTGAGACTGTAACACAGGCAGATCAAGATTGTCACATATCATTGGATCCTCCTCCTACTTCTATAGAGCCAAATGTAAGAGAAAACTTCACAAAGGAAAATGTGTTTCATGATTTAGTTGATGATGGAAATCAGGAGTTGTATAGTGGGTGCATGAAATATTCAAGGCTTTCATTTTTTTTGAAGTTGTACCATATCAAATGTCTATGTGGAATTAAAAATAAGGCAATGTCCATTATATTGGAATTGATTCGTGATGCATTTCATGAAGAAAAAAACTCTGAATATTTTTATGATATGAGAAATGTTGTTAATAATCTTGGTCCGAATTATACAAAAATAAATACGTGTCCCAATGATTGTATGCTTTATTGGGGAGAGGATTCAAGTAGACATAATTTCTAGAAATGTTATTCTTCAAGATGGAAGGAAAAGGGTGATGTTGGAAATCCGAATGAACATAATTTCATGGAGAAGAAGAAAAGGAGCACACCTGCAATGGTTTTGCATTACTTTCCTTTGAATCCTCGATTGCAAAGATTATTCATGTCATAAAAAACCGCCGAACACATGAAGTGGCATTCTGTAGATAATAACAATGATGTGTTAATGAGACATCCACGATATTTCCAATCATGGAAGACATTTGATTCATTAGATCTCGATTTCTCAGTTGATCCTAGGAATGTTCGATTGGGATTGGATGCTGATGGACTCAACATATTTGGGACTTTGAGTACCAATTATAGCATTTGGCCAGTTGTTTTGATCCCTTATAATCTACCTCCGTGGATGTGTATGCAACAAAAATCTGTTATCCTTTTGATGATTATTCCTAGAAAAAAAATCCTAGAAATGATATTGATGTATACTTGTAGCCTTTGATTGAAGAATATCCAGAGTTATGGAGCAACGATATTGAGACATTTGATTCTTCTTCTAAAACAATGTTCAAAATGCATGCTGCTTTAATGTTGACCATTAGAGACTTCCATGGGCTTGGGAATTTATCTGGTTGGAATACATACATGGGTGTGGCTTGTACCATTTGTAACTTTGATTTTGAGCCCAAATGGCTACATCACAGTAGTAAAATGGTGCTTCTTGTGTCATTGAAAGTTTTCTCGATGCATCTCATAGATTTCGGCTGAACGGATCAAAATTTAATGGATCCATTGATAGTAGACCACCTCCAAAGTTGTTAAATGGTTTTGAAATATTGGCACAACTTGAAAATGTTGAAACCGAATTTAGGAAGGTTCATCATTTGAATGATAGCGGAAAACGGGTCCGAAGTGCGTCGTCAAGTGAAACTGGAATGCAACAATGGAAGAAAAAAAGTATATTCTTCAAATATTCGTATTGGGAATTTAATTTGTTGCGGCATAATCTTGATGTGAGGCATATAGAGAAGAATGTCTATGAAAATTTGATTTTCACATTTCTTAATGAGCATGGAAAGTCGAAGGATCATCTCAATGCTTGCAAAGACTTACAAGCAATGAACATAAAACACGATCTCTAGCTAGATGAGAATGGAAAGTATCCTCCGACAATTTTTTCAATGAAAAATATGGATTAAGATACATTCCTTCGAATGTTAAATAATGTTATGGTATCTGATGGATATTCAAGTAACATCTTGAGGCGTGTTGACTTGAAGAATCGTAAGTTTCATGGATTGAAAAGCCATGATTGACATATTTTGTTACAACAGTTACTACCATTGGCATTGCATAAATTATTACCTGAAAAAATTATTATTGTTGTACTCTAGTTCTACACATTTTTCAAAAAAAAAAGTGAGAAATCTCTACATCCATTTCAGCTTGACAACCTCCAAGAGAGGTTTGTATTGACCCTTTGCACAATGGATATGATCTTTCCTCCGTCCTTTCTTACTGTAATGATGCATTTGACAGTTCATTTGGTTGAGGAAGCAAAATTAAGTGGCCCCGTTCATTATCGATGGATGTGTCCAATTGAGAGTTAAATTATTTATATTTTTTCCATTTAAGTAAACAATTTTTGGTACTTAATTTAATGCATAATTATGTTTATTTAATTTCAAAGATATCTTGGGCATTTGAAATCATACGTGAGAGATAAAGCTAAACCAGAAGGCTCAATTGTTGAAGGCTATATGGATGAGGAGTGTGTTAACTTTTGTTCTCGATACTTGGATAATATTGAGACAAGATTTAATCGAGTTGGGCGTGTTGACGAGACATCAACTCAATCTCAAATACATCAGAAATCCAAAATATATCATGCTATTGGCCAATCAGTTGGAAGGACCTCAAATGTGACACTAACTGAATTGGAATTATTACAGGCACATAGATATGTACTACTGAATTGTGAAATTGCGGATCCATTTATTGAAGAGTTGAGGATACAAACAAAGAGACGAATGAGAGGCCGAACACGAAATGAGAAAGATATAAAGAAAGTTGTTAATAAAGAGCTTTTAGAATGGTTTTCATGACGAATATGTTAATAAATATTTCAATAAACACAAATATTAGTTTGGCACATACATTTTGTAAATATAATAATGTATATTTCTTTTTTCAGATCATGATTACTGATACTTGAGAAGAGGTGTCAGAAAATTTGAAGTTTCATGCTAGAGGTCCTCAAAAAGAAGTTAGAATGTTCGACGCTTATAATGTGAATGGCTTTAGATTTCGTACAGTCGATCAAAAGTGGGTTTGAGAACATAGAATAGTGGTATATTTACATTTGCTGAAGTTGAATACTATGGAAAGGTGCATGATAATATTGAATCGAACTACTGCGAACATTTTTTGGTTATTTTATTCAAATTCAAATGGGTCGATATTATCAGAGGCGTTAAAAGAGATTCATTGCAATTTAATTTTGTGAACTTCTCTCGCTTGATGGAGGTTGGTGATCATGAAATTCATGATCCATATATCATACCATCGCAAAAAAAAATGGAATATTATGTGAATGATGATGTCGATGAAGGGTGGAGTGTATTTTCTCACGTAATAAAAAGTGATTTGTATGATATGGGTGATGAAGTGGAAAATTTGACCTCTAAAATTGAATTTAATCAGCAACAGGAAGCAAAATTATTTGTCCATCATGATATTGAAAATATTAGTCTTGCAAGGATGAATGAAGTGGATGAAGAAATGGAGTAGGAAACCAACATGAATGAAGGGGAAAATGATTGTTTGTACAATTATATATTTATTCAGAAACAACTTGTTTCATTTATGCAGTCATTGATTATCATTGTTATATATATTTTGTCTGTTAGTACTCCATCTGTTATCATTTTTAATTTTTTTCTTGCATAATTTTTTTGAAATATATATTATGAACTTAATTTTATTTGATTAAATGATAGGAATTCCATGGAAGAATCATTACATTATTTCATCCAGTTCTACGACAGATGACTATCCATCTGGATCCATCCCCATGACATTTGATGCACCCGCTGCCGACACCCATGCACCATCTCCCCCTGCACCATCTCTCACACCATCTGTGGATGTCCTAGTAGATGCTGAGTCGTCGACTCCCCCTTTAGGAGCCTCAGCAGTGGGGCTGCAACTTTCCCCTTCCAGTTCATCATGGACATACTGGAGTGTCACTATCATAGGTACAAATTTTAATTAAATAAATTTATTTCATTTTGTTTATAATAATTTTTTTCTCATTGTAGATGAAAAAAATGCAACCGTGGAAAAAACATAAAAAGATCAGATGTTTGGAATCTAAATGGCGAGAAGATTGTTGTGCCATTTTATTCTTATAGGGTCCCTACAGATGATGCCGCGGGGTTGCTTGGCTAGATTCTAGGCCAGCTGGCAGCGGAGCCCATTTACCTTCCCATTTCATATGACGATTAGAGACATATGCCTCCAAGATGGAAAAATTAAGTGTTTGATTCTCAAATAAAAGTAAATTTATTAAATTATGATTTAATTGAATGTCATGTCACTAATATGTTCAAAATGAATTTCTGTATACAGGTGTTCTTCCACTTTACCGTTGCTGATGTGATAGCATGGAAGTGGACGTTGAAAAATCTAGGTAAGAAGTGTAATGATTTTAAATGGAGATTGTGTTGTGTTAACGATGCTTTATTGACCGCGCTGCAAATGTATGAGAAGATAACCAGTGGGGTACCGAAAGAGCAGTGGAAAGTGATTGTTGGCAGGCATCAGGATCATAATCTGATGGTATTGAAATATATATATTATTATATTATCCCCATTTTACATTTATACATATATAGGAAAAAGACATGACATTCAATATATTACTATTAAATTGCATTTTATTTATTTCAGGATCTATCAAGACAGAATGCGTCAAATCGAGCGAAGCAAGTCATCTCGTACACTGCGTGATCAAAATGTTTTTCTAGAAATGCATGTACATTGGTAATCTTTTAATTAGTTTAAATATTTATATGAAAATATTATCTGTTTAATATATTGAATTATTGATTTATCATTAATTAATGCAGTAATAGAGTTTAGGCCATGAAGCATCCAGAACTGAACTATGGTTGGATGTTCACAAGAAATCAGGTGGAAGTTTTGTTAATGACCCTGCTAATGAAGATGGGGTATGAATTCAATTTTTTATCATAATAACTTATTATCAACATTTTCTGTGTTAATATATATTGATATTTGATTTATAGGTCAAAATTAAAGAACTATGGGATGCCAATCCTGCACATTCCTACTCTGTCTCCCAGGATGACCCGGTTGCTAAAGTCCTTGGGAAGGATCATCCTGTGAGAGTGCGAGGGATCGGTTTGGGACCAGTGCCATCTAAGGTTTTTAGCAGGACACCGGGGATAGCTACTTCAACTACTCTTGACATTAGTCTTCCCATACCCAGAGATGCTAAGAATGAGATTTTTTCTTTACGAAACACATTTCACCAGTAGGGGGATCAGATATCTGCATTGCAAAAAGAGTTGACTAAACTACGTCAGCAGATGGGTAGATATGCCCCTGGTGGGAGTGCATCGATTGGTGGTATCCAGGTAAATCATAGAAAATCAAAATCATTTATTTCTCTAACTTTCATTTGTTTTAAGTTTTAATATAAATATGTAACCGTATTTAATTTTCAATATAATGTTCTTACATGTGACAGAACAAAGTGGAAATGAAGGTGGAGAGGGTGACGATGCATCATCGGAACCTGAGTAGTTGTACTATTGATGTGTTGAACAAAAATGGAAACAGTTGGTTTGTATATGTAACATTTGTGGCACATAGCTGGCACCACACATTTTCATGTCCTAAAATTTCCTTGATTTCTCATGTTGCTTTTTAGGCATTTTATTGATTTCTAATGTCTCTTTTTATGTCTTCATTTATCGAGTGTGGTATACATCATTCCATTTAGGTCTGTGTTTGAATTGGTAGTCAAGATTCTGGATTACTAGGAGTTAAACCCATTGTTGATGTGTTGAATAAATTGGGTCATTTCATAGTGATCAAGGGGATTGTGTTGTGGAAACTTTGGTGAGGCCCATTGTTGAAAATGTCTGATTTAAGCATCAAAAGTATCTAAACATGCTCTAGATCTTCTAAAATTTCATGAGAATGTTCTAAATCAAGGGTGGTTCACTAATGAAAAATAACTGTGTGTGCACAAACATATCTAGAAGATGGATGTCGACTTGACACACAATTGGTATGTCTTATAAAAACATGAATTTTAATAAAAGAACGTCTACAAAATACTTTAAGATTAGGATGCTTAACTCATATATTTATGTCTCTCGATTCAATAAAAAATATATGAAAATGGATAAACTGAAAAAAGAACTAAAAATAGAGCATATAAGATTGCACAATGATAACACTTAGAGAAATGAAGAAAACAAAAGAGGTAAAAGGAGGAAAATCCAAACCCCAATCCTTCCTCTTCTTTAAATGGATGAATAAATGGAGGAGTATTGATTTTTTTATTGGAGTTGTTTGACAATACATACCTCCACTTACTAGAAACAGAAAATAAAATTGACCGGTTACAATGGAACATTTCCAACCATAACTGTTTTGATCACTGAACTGTTGCTACATGACTTGAACTGCATTCCCAACAAAATTTCCACTTAATCATGGTCTGTATGGTAATTATTACCAATCATTATATCCTTGAATTATTTATATTATGATTCTTAATTCCATTTTTTGATTCATTACAAGCTATCCGGTCATGAAACTTTTATTACTGGAATTCCAGAACTTTCTTCTTTACCAACACTAGGTCTTATAGGGAGATGTCATAGGTTTGGTACAAAACACTTCTATCCAAACATACTCATAAGAAACCATAGTTATACTGCCATGAATTCGTGTAATGATCATATTGAATTTGACCAACACCCACATCAAGAGGATGTCCAATTTAATAAGACCCCCCAAACCACCTCTCATCACCTGTCCCTAGGTTTCTTTTCCAGTGGAATTTAATCCAGAAACATTAAAACAAGTGACACCACTCAGACACATTAACAATGAAAACTACTTAAAGCGGTCACCACATGATTTATAGGTCCATGGTGTCATCCCACTATAGTAATTCTCAAACCACTCAACCATGATAACTATACTACTATACATCACTTCTAGTTTCACATTGACATGTTCGAGCTTTGCTTTCTTTATTTAAGATAGATCTCACTTGTGCTCACTTGAAAACTTTTTATGAAGTGGTGCCACATGAAAACGGCTACCTCCATTTACAAATCAACCATCACTGTTAATATAGTTCTAAAAATTTAAACTAAAGGGTCATAACCAAAACACACTCTTCATTATTAAATTTTTTTAAAAAAAGACATCTTAGCTCACAACATGCACTAGTTTATAGAAATTCCTGTCAGAACTCTTTAGGTTGACCTGTTTAGAGGACATCCATATTGATGGCCAATGCCTTTATTTGAAAACTAAATCATATTAACATAAATTGAAAAGTTATATCGTGATAATTGAGATGAACCCACCGAATTCCAAAATTGACTCATGGTGTGATTTAATGGGTGCATACTCAACCAACCATTTAAACATCATGCTACATTACAAGAAAATATGTGATATCAATCTATCACATTATCTAGATTTCACATGAAGCCCGAGTCTGAATATAATTTCCAAACCAGATTCAAACTCATACCTAAGTCATAAATTCAACAACTCCTCTATGAATGGCAAACGTGAATTTTATAGCTCACAGACTTTTGAATGTCATTTTAACCATTTATGACTATTTTTTCTACAACCACTCTCCGAAAGGTTACATTTTCCATGACCTATGTGATTCTTCCGACCATAGGATTTTAATATTCATCATTTTAATAAAAATAGGAATCTAATTCCCATGAAAAACACTCTGGCCACCACTAAACATGGGTTCTGGATGTGATTCAACATAATTATACCATGATCCATCACGACAATCCATCCTTGGAATATGCTGAAGCCTCTTCTGGAACTAATATTACATTATTGAACAACCTGTGGTTCACTTCCTACCACATAGATTTACATCATCAACATAATAATAAATAGAAATGGTCTATTCATAATCACATGAATTATGCAATCCTCATTCCATGCACACACATTCAATCAAAATCAATAACTTCATCTTGAACTTTAACCCAGATTGATGATGTTATAAAACACGATCCTCTTACATAGTCATCCATTGAACTAGGATAACATAGCTTTTCAACTAAAAACTATGGTCTACATCACTCACCACAACATAGATAATACATAGGTAACCTCACTCAGGGAGTTTTCTGTAACAAAACCTTTTTCGATCCCAAAACCCTAAACCATGTAGTTATGTGATAATACCACTCAAGGTGTTACTATGATTTCATCCCTCAAACTCTCAGAGACTAGAAATTTTTTTACAAAACACCAAACAACTCTTTCCAACAAACCTTAGTTAAATAGGAAATTTATATGATAATGAATACTAAATTTATGTTACATCAATGAAATGGGAACACCCATATCATATAATTCATAGGACCAAGGACACTGTGCATTCTTGGTATTTTCTATCCTACTGATAAAATGAAGCCCAAGGGTCACGTTATCCTACATAACCATTTAACATGGATGATGAATTCTTGAGTCATACACCTTTGAAATTAAACTCACACAACTAACTAAACTATATAAAATTAGAATGGAATGCCAGTCCCACTAATCTCAAGCATTACAGATGCTCATAACACCTAGAATTTTTACTTATCTCATGATCGCCTACCAACTTGGGGAATCATTCCACAACTAGAGTCCTACTCAATCCCGAAATACATAAAAAAACACATTCTATGACCAAAAACTAAAAATATGCATCCAATGATGCTTAATATCTGCAAGGATGCTAGAAAAACTAGGTTAACCCCTCACATAACATGAGGAATAACTCTAATTCTAGGTTTATTCCTAAAAGTTCACTAGAATCTCCCACCTAACCTATATTCCACATTAAAAGATGTCAACTAAGACTCACTGGAAATATCCACATTCCTATAATAGCTATATCCCAATGTAACTCTAAAACTATTCCCACAATTGGATTTTTTATAACAATATATTTATAATGTCCTATTTAAGCTATTTCATTACTTCACATTTATTATAAGTATTAATGATGGTTACTAGGGCACGTAACCAAAAAAATCATTATATAAATGGGTTAGTACTAATATAACTACTAATTCATCAATTATCAATTTCTATAAGTAGAGTGGAATCTTTATGGATGATATATCCTAAGAAAGTTAAGTTATATGATTTAGTGGAATCCAGTTTGGGATGTTACAATGTTATATCAATAGAGTTTTATCTTCCTAGTATTTACTATTTAGGATATTGTATACATGAGTATGAGGAATGTGTTAGGACCTTTGATAGATATATGACTGCGGTGTTAATAATACATTCTCTAATAGGAAGTCTTATTTTCCAGAGTTTCATATTTTTGTTCTATTTTTAAATATTAATGTTGTATATTATTTCTCATTGAGAGAAAAACATGTGTTTTTGGATGTTGTGATTTATTCTCGATATTCAGATCTTGGTCATTGGTGAGAGGCCAGGGATTGTTTTTTCTGGTTTTATTTATTTTGCAGGGCAGTGGCGTAGTAGAATCCAAGAATTATTTTTTTAATTTTGGCCAGCTTTTCGTGGTGGTTTTAACCGTCACGAAATGTATACTGGCGGGGGTTTAAACTGCCTTTAAATGTAAAATAAAATTTACTTTTAGTGGAAGTTATAACCGCCGCTAAATAAGAGAATTGTGGCTGCCTCATTCCACAGTGGTTTCCCTGAATTTAGCGGCGATTTTACGTCTGCTGGAATTTGAGTTTATTCGCAGCGGTTATAACAGCCGCGAATAAAGTGATATCCAGGGCTCGTAAAACCGCCGCTAAATTCAGGGAAACCGCCGCGGAATGAGGCAGCCACGATGCTTTCTTGAAACCGCTGCTAAACGTAAATAACCGCCGCTAATAGATTAATGAAACCCTATTAGATTGTGGTTTATGTAAACCGCCGCCAAACAATGTAGTGGCGGTTTAAACTGCTGCTAAACGCAAAATAAAACCGCCGCTAAACGAAGAATCTGTTATAGTGGTATTACAAAAATATGATATATTATTAAAATATTATTATTAAATTTTATATAAAATAACAATTTGGAATATTATAATCCAAATTTATAATTTTATATACCATTATAATTTATCTGACACATTTTCCAGAAAATTATATGAGATCAAAAGCAATTTTTGCTATAAAAGAAGTATTTTTCCAAAAATGTAATTTTTCACCCTTTTGACGGAACACGCATTTTAAAGTCACAGTATAAAACTTTTATAAGTTAAATTTTTCATGATAACCCTATTATTTAGATGAGGGAAATAAAAATTTAATTCTGTTAAATTTTTTATAATTTTATAATAAAATTAATATTTTAAGGAACAGTGAAGATATTTCATTTTAACTTGAAAACTTTATTTTATTCTAATATATTTATGTAGTAAGATTATATTTTTAATAGGATTTAATTTATAATTGTAATATATTAATAACATTTAGTACAATTTGGGTTTTTGGAAGTACATTCACATTTAAATTGGATATAAACAAATGTCAAAATTTTGATAGTTATTACTTATTAAAAAGGGGGTGGCATATAACTATAGCAGTACTATAGCAGTAGAGGGACTATAAAAGCAATAGAACTATAGTGGAAACATATCACTTTACCTGTGGCAGGGGTATTATAGCAGTGGTAGGAATTGTGTGTTTCTATATCACGTAGGTACTATAGCACCACTATTCATAGAATGGTCTTTTGGCCAAAACTTTGGTCCTACGGGCCATGTAATGGGAAAAATACCCATTGCGACATCGGAATATGTAATGGGTCTACCTTTACACACTTAAAATAGGTATTTTCTTTTCTTTAATATTAAATTAGGCTTCAACCCCAACCTTTAATAAAATTAATAAGAAACCCTCTTTTTTGTTTTGACAAAGGTAATTAATTATAAATTAATTATTGAAAATAATTTATTTTGAAATTGAAAAAATGGATTCGGTATTTGGAATCATAAGGTTTAAATTGTGTAAAAAGGTACCTTTTATTTTGGGACATTATGAATAGTAAGTTCAATAATTATTTTATTTAGCATGGTTAAACTGTAAATTTGGTAAATAAGGGTAAAAAATAATATAATAATAATATTAAAATACCCTAATATGTGTCATAATCCTACTAGATGAGGTATTTACGACCATGGGAATCCTTGGGTCGATTTGGGGACACCATGGATTTACATGGTTGCGAAAATGACATTTAATAAGAATTAATTTAAAGTAAAGATAATTATAACATAAACTTATATCATTTACTAAATCAATTTTAAAATAGTGTTATATAACTGATATCGATATATATATAAATAGTAATTAGAAATCTAAAAATATTTCTAGATTTGCGGCATGGATCTAGGTCTGCACTGGTGTGGAGGTAGGTGAACGTCGTACGAGATCTATGGTGTTGAGTGGTCCTGTCATGGTGGTGGGCTTCCTACGGCTTCAGTAATGGCATGATGATCCTAGATGGAGGTGCGATGTGATGGATTTGGTGGCTTCAGATGGGGTCGACGGTGTTGTGGATCTCTGATCCGTATGGCGGTGTCTTGGGTGGTCTGGCGGCCCTCGGATCCGTTTGATCTGTTGTTTCTCAGTGCACCAAGAACCTGCAATGGGACGTGCACTCTAGGCGGAGCACCGACTCCAACTGGGACGGATGACAGGGCTGTTTGCAGTTATGTCATAGGGTTCTGTGGTGGGGAGTTTCCCTTGTTCACAATTAAGGCTATCTGCCTATGGCCTTGGGCATGTAATGTGTTCCTACTCAGTTTAAAAGGGTTTGTTATGGGCTTTTGAGTCATTGTAATGGTCTTTGGGCCATTGTTTTTTAAGGTATTTGTTCCCATGGTGTTTGGTTTATATTGGGTTCCCTCTTTTCGCACAAAATAGGTTGTGCGTTTTTCCTTTTTAAAAAAGGGTATTCTGTCCCCAACTTTTATTGTAATTACTTCATTAATGAAACATTCAAATAAATGAATTTATAAATAATTTAATAAATTTAATTTGAAAATTTTGATGCAATCCACGAGTTTTATGGATGACCTTGAGATATTAGGGATTGTTTAATAGTTTTTTTCAAAGTAATATGGTCATTATAATTTTTTAATAAAATCCATTTATTAATAATATCCAAAAATAACATTATTCTTAACATAAAACAAAAAATAGTTCATTAAATGATATTAAATTCATAAAAAACTATGATTTGTTAAAATGGTTAATATAAGTCCAAATATGTCATAAATATATTTCTTTGGGTCGTTTTAAATGATATAATAATTACATTTACCCTCACTGTGTAAAAAAAAGATATCACAGAAAGATTGAAAAAGGTAAAATAAGGTTTAAACAAAAAAATATGGATAAAAACTGTTAAAAACATGTCTCAAAATTATTGGATTATGGGTCTTTGAACTAAAATCATCATATATTCGAATTAAATATGTTTTGGACAATTTTTAATTGAAAATGATTTTATAATAAATAAATATTTTCAGTGTTTCCAAAAGTGTCCTTGTCACACCCAGAACTATATTTTATATTTATTAGTTTTAAAAAAAATTCGAGGTTCAGGTTGAAACCTGAACAAGATTTTTGAGTTTGGACAAAAAACGTGCATTTTTGAGTTGATGTCTCCGAGCGCCCTGGTGGAGCATGTTTGGGAAACCCCACATGGATTCTTCCACACAATGGCATAGTCCTCCTGTCTTCAGAAAATTAAAATAAATAATTTTTTTTCATTTATTATGTTATTTAAAATTTTCATGTTTAATAATTTTAATTATTATTATTAAAATGAAATGGGTACTTATTTTATTTTTAATTATATTGATATGATTCTTGATTATAATGATGATGATGATGATGATTATGATTATGATGATGATGATTGTTATTATTATTTAATTTTTATTTAATTTTTTTCATTCCTCTTCTGTTTTTGTTATTTTCTATTTTTTTTCTTCTGATCCATGTGGCTGTCCTCCCCCAGCCTGCTTCTCCTATGCAACACCAGCACACCGCCTCCCTCCATCTCCCTTGAATAACGGAAGCCCAGTTTGGCACCCTTCTACAATCCAGGAACCCTCAGATGTCGCCCACTATTTCCCTTGCAGCGTCCCAGCCCGCAACCCTCCAGCATCACCTACCCTACCTGGCTCACCCTCGCATTGCCTCTTCCAATTCATCCTCTCACATCATCTCTATATTGCTGTCCACCAGTAGCTGATGCCCCTACCATTCTCCTGCTTTGGCTGCACAGCGTGCACTGGATCTCCAGCACTGCACCACAGGCCACCCCTGCTTCTGGCACAACAATGCAAAGCATAGACCCTCCAACCTTGCACCCTCAGCACTCCAGAATCACAACAACATCCCCTTTTCCATATCACATTCTTGCTCCTGTGCCCCCCTTATTCACTACACACAACGCCCCTACAACGAGGAACCAATCCTCTATCTCTGGCCCTCCACTATCTAACACCCCCTTACTGGATATTTTCCTGACCGGCCTCTGGCGCCCTTGCAGTCAGGCTATTTCTGGCACCTCCCCTTCTCCCCCTTCCTTTACACCCAGCGTGTAGCCCCTCGGTGTGACCTCCATCCGCACAGTCCTTCTCCCAGACCAGTTCCCTCTTAGGTTCTCTCCCAGCCACGCCCCTCACTGGCAAGTCAGGCCATGCCCTATCCTACGCTTGTCTGGTAGCTGTGATCTTCAGAAGGACCTCCTTTGATCGGTTACCCCACTCACCAGCCCCTCTTCGAATGACCAGCGTGCACCTGCATCTGACCTTTGGGATTTCTCTTCAACCATTCAAACCCCCGACGTGATACGTCAGTAGCATTATTTTCTGACGCCCATCAGCATCCCCAGACACAGTCCCCTTCATTGCTCCGGCTAGCCAGTAGAGGCACATCACCCCAACGACATCCCCCTTCACTGCTCTGGCTGCATGCTCCTCCCTCGAGTACCCACTAGTCGTCTGAGCCGCACGCTCCTCTACCTAATCCTCCCTTCGGCCAATGTGTAGCTGTGTCCAGCTGGTGCCATCTAGTCGCTCCCTTTCTGTCATATCGTGGGTCCTACGACTAGTCACGCACCCTTCCATTCCATGCACCCCCTCAACCAGTGACTTTTTCGTCACCCTTCAGCCCCTCGCCAGCCTTCCGGGGTGGAAAGACCAGCTATGTTAGCTCCTGTGTCACCTCTGTTTTTGTGACTAGCCTCGCTGAAGGTCAGCAATTGGGCGCGCAATGAATGCTGGCTCCAAAGATGAGCGGTTTAGGTTCACCCCATTTCACCTACTCTATTTTTGATGTATGTTTTTGCTCTATTTATTCATTTGGCTAATTTTAAGTCTGTACTTTTGGGTTTTTATTGTTTTAGTGATTTTTGGGCCTGTTGGAAGGTATTTCCATGAAATTATTGTCATCAGCTTGCATGTTCTTGAGCGCCTGCTCGAGGCATGTCGCATCATCATGCTTGGACTTTGAGTCAAGGTAGGTCACCCACTACACACGCCGGTAAATTTAGAATTTATTAAGTTCTTGATATTTTATTAATTATAAAAAATGAGAAATACTATTGGATAATTAAGTTTGGAATAATTATTTGATGTAAAAAAGATCGGTTTATTTTTTACACGACACTTGAAATATATTCTTGATGAACGAATGCTCAAGTGTGAAAGAATGCATGTTTTTCCTTTGATCATATTTCATAGAATTCAAGTGGAATTTTGGTTTAATGTTAAATGATTTCTTCTTGAGAATTAACAAGTATTTTGATTCTCCTGAGAAATGAGGTTTATCATTAGAGTTTGTGAAGGCCCGTTTGGCACTTTAATAAAAAAAATATATTGGAAAACATGATTTGAGGTGAAATAGGGGTAATCAATTTTACTTATTTTGAGTGCATGAGTTGTGTGTGATGTTTGTGCATCATGAATTGTTGGTTTATATTGTTGAATCATCCCTTTTTCTTTTATGTTTTGATATGCGAACGTTTCCTAGTAAGTGAATCTTTTTAAGAATGATTTCTACACTAATTTAGACTACTCCCTAGCTAGTGGCCCATAACAGATTGGTGTTTTGTTATCAGTGTCGTGGGATTGGGCCCCTCGGTTAGGCCATGTCGGGAAACACCAGCCATTAGGGTGTTATGATGTCATTTAGTAGGGAATGCCTTCATTATGAGTCAGATCTATAGTATGTTCTTGACTGTTCACGAGCTCCTATGTTTGACCCATGTTTTCTATAGTGTTTATTTGTTTTTGGAGAACAATTGAGTTGTCTAGTGTGGTTTTTTGGTCCATGTGTGACACTTTTTTCATTTCCCTTCTTCTGTGTTGTGTGTGGTTTTCCTTTTGACTAACAACTAAAATTTGGATTTCTAATTTGATCTCGAAAAATGTTCGAAAATGAAATTCAACTATTTCATTCATACATTAATCTTGTTTTTTAATTAAAAAGGGAAATGGGATGTTATTTATTTTAGAATTGAATGTGTGGGTGTGGAAACCCATATTTTATCTAATATAGTTCAAACATGGAATTAGTAAAGTCTTTATTTAAATGCAGTGCAATGGGAATAGAGTGTTGGGCATTCCTACTGAGTCTCAATACTCACACTTATAGGGTTTTCTTACTAATAATTTTTTGTAGATTTGAATGGGGCTTGCTCGCTGTGGGTGAGAACTGGTAGTGTACTGGTGAGCGACTATTAGAGTCGTGAGGAGTTTTGATCGTGGTCAGGCTAGTTGGTTGGGTTTGATCATTCTTTCTTTTCATGTTGTTTATTTACACTGTGTTATTCTACCTTTTCTACTGCTTTATTTTTTTTACTGGGAGAAATCATTCCCATTTTTTCTCTATTGATGACCTGAAGCTTGCTACTAACCCGGGAGGATCGAGAATGCCTCTTGGGCCTTGTCGCAGACCGGATCGGGTGACCTGTCTAGGGTCGACCTGGGTTGGATTGTGAAAAAATCGTATCATAAGAGTTTAGTTCTTGAGAAGACCGTGTTTTTCAGAGATCCCACTGTTATTTGTGGTTTTCATGGTAGAAAGAGTAGAATTTTTGGAACTCAGGGCACAGGGATGATAAGAACATCATGAACCCTTTCTCGTTCCGAACCACAATTTACCATGTGATTTCCAGCCTTGTTGGTGTCCTTTATTTATTGGGAATTGTTTTATATTGGGAAATGAAATGCGAGTTACGAAAGTAGCCTCGTGAGCTCACAGGGCCTAACAAGCCATGTGGAGCTAGTGACGTTACCCATGAATGCTCTCAATGACGGTGGTGTGACATGCGTATAGCCACCAACCATATGTCTAAGTCACCCCTCATCAGTAGTTCCCCCTAGTGAATCGTTTGGGTTTTCCATCATTCGAAAAATCATTGGGAAAAGTGTTATTTTGGTATTTGAAATGATAATGACAATTTTTTGACCTCGTTCCATATTTTCTAATTCTTTAGTGTCCCCCCCACCCACGATGTTTTCATGGATTCCCATGGTGTAGTTTTGGGTAGTTTATCCTTAGAAAATCTTCCACCGGGTCATCCCATTGACCACATCATGGAGTTTCGAATGTTCAACACACCCCTCTTTTATGGGAAAGAAGATCCTATAAAGTTAGAGGAGTGGCTGTTGAAGATTCAGAGTAAATTATCTTCTCTCATTCCACCTATGACATTAATGGTGATGTTGGAAACCTTTATGCATGATGGTTCAACCTAGAAGTGGTTGAAGTATGTGTCTCGAAGCGAACATTGATAATATCTCACATGGAAGTTATTCAAGTCTACATTGGTCCAACAATACTTCTATGAGGACACAAAGGTGAGGAAGAGGAAGGATTGTGCGGTCTTCAGCAAGGTTTTGGATCGGTGTTAGAATTCATTCATCATTTCCTAGACCTGGCTCCGTACAAACGGGGGAATGTTGGAAATGATCCCGTGAAAGATCGACATTTATAGATTGGGTTACATCCTTAGATGTAGTGGAATGTAGATGTGTTCAACATAATCACCTTCCCTGCCATGGTGAGAAAATCATTCCTCTCTGAAGCTGAGTTAGTAGGAGTACATGAGGTGGTGAATCATCCTATGGCCTTAGGAAGAAGTGCAGAAAATAGAGATAAGAAGAATGGGAAACGGCCTGATGTTGTTGGTACTAGAAGAGAAATCACGATACTTTCAAACCTTTATTCATCGCCCTCCCTACACAATTCGTTGATCTGTTATGAGTGTGGTAATAAGGGGCACACGATTCTGATGTACCTGAGTGCTCCGAAACCTAGCCACACCTGTGGGTGCCTAGGTCATGTGCATCGATTCTATCGAGGCATTTCCATGAAGCGTGATTAAGCATGACCTGACTCATCGAAGGTCACCTCAGTATGCTAGGAGGGGTTGGACGATGTCTGGGTATCAGTTTGGAGTTTTTCTCTTTGTGGTGTTCTATTTATATAGTATTCTTCACCTGTACCATTTTGTGCTATTTTTTTCCTTCAGTTGTAAGAATGGTTTTGAAGATCCTCTTTGAAACCACTGTTTTATTGGAAGTTTATTAGGAGAAACTCTGGTTCAAGTGTTATGTTTTAGAATTTTTGAAGTTTGACCGAGAAGCAACATATTCTTCTATCATCAGAGCTCCAGCTGTAGGTCCCGGAGTAAAGTAGGTGCCTTTTCATGAGAACCCCAGTGGTGTAAAAAGACCTTTTTATAATCTATGTCTTTAGTGTAGCATGGTTTTTATTCTTTCGAGGGTGAAATGTTGTTGATATGAAGATGGAGGTAGTTTCGATGCTCTATTAGTGGGGCCCTTCCCTTATCCCCCTTGTGGTTGAGTGGTTTATGGTCTGTGTGGGATGTTTTCTAGTTTTGTTAATCTCTTCAGTCTTTATAGTGGGGAGACCCATCGTGGGTCTTTCTGAATTCAGTTTGGCCTGTTACATATAGTGGGGAGTCCGTTCGGGCCTCCTCGAGTCGGTATGAGAGTTTCGTTTTGGGTTTTCTTGGTGGTGTTAAAAGTGATTGTGTTTTTTAGGAGAACTTACATGTCATTGGAGTTCGGTTTTTATTTGTAATGATCAACTAGAGGTGCTTAAACATTTGGGGGTGAGTGACACATAAAGAGTTTCATCTTTGGGTCTTGAACTTACCGTGGATTTTTGAGGGCGGAAAGCGTTATGGTGGGGAGAATTGTCACACCTTGACCTATATATTTTTTTATTTTTTTATTTTATCATTGGTTTTAAATATAAATTATCGAGGTTCGGGTGGATTGCAAAACAATATTTTTGAGTTTTATAAAAAAACATGTGTTTTTGAGTGGACGTCATTGAGTGCCCAGGTAGAGCACATTTTTGGAAACCCTGTGTGGATTCGTCCATGCAAAGACACATTCATCCTGTCTTTGGACAATTAAAATGTATAAATTTTGTAAATTATTGCGTTATTTAAAATTTTCATGGTTAATAATAATTATTATTATTTTTAAAATGAAATGGGTACTTTTATTTTTTTTATTTTTATTGATATGATTATGATGATGATTATTATTATTATTCTGGTTGTTGTTGTTATTATGTATATTTATTATTATTATTATTATTATTTTATTATTTTTTATTTTTTTATTTATTCTTCTTTAAATTTTCTTTTCTTTTTTTTTTCTGGTGTTCCACGTGGCTTTCCCCCTGGACTTCTTCTTCCATGCAGTAGAATGAAACCACCTCCCTCTTTCTCTCTTGTAGCACGCCAGCCTGGTCTGACAACCTCTTGCTGGCTAGGATCCCTCAGCAGCCTCCCTACTTCTCTATTGTAGCGGGCACGCTTGCACCCCTCATACTTCACCCACCCTTCCCAGATCACCCACTCAGCACCCATTCATGTTCTTCCTCTCGCTAAATCACCCTGTTTCAGTACACTAACAGCAGATGCCCCTGCCCTCCTCTTGCTACGGTTGCATAGCGTGCAATGGATCTCCAGCGCTGCACTGTAGGACACCCCTGCCTCAGCCGCAACAGCACACTACGCAGTACCTCCTGCCCTATACACTCAGTGCTCCAGCTGCACAGCAACACCCCCCTTGGCCTTAGCACATTCGTGCTTTAGTGCTCCCCCTTGATTCGCTGCGCAGATAGGCCCTGCACCGAGGTCCCTAGCCTTGACATTCGGCTCTGTACATTCTGGCGCCCCCCCCCCCCTGACCGGATAATTTCCCAACCGGCCTCTTGCACCACTAACCTCCAAATATTAATGAATCCCCCTTATCTCCCCTTATATTACACCCAGCGTGCAGCCAATAGGCATGACCTCCTTACTGGACTAATTTTTTAATATGGGTTTTAGAAAAACCAAAATTAGGTAAAAGGGGTTAGGGTTCCGATATTTTTGAAAACTGGGACCAAGATGCGTGAACCCTGTTCACGCATCACTGACCCCGGGAAGATACGTGAACGGGGTACACGCATCTTAACCACGCTGAAGGATGCGTGAACGTGGTTCACGCATCCTACAGTAACTTTTTTTTTTAAATTTTTAATTTTTTTCTTGTTTTGTTATATATATATATATATATATATATACAAACAAAACATAAAATTCAGCAGAATTTATCTGCTATTTAATATCCAACAGAACTGCCATTACAACAGTCTGGATTCTGACAGAAACCATCATCCACGGCTCTCTTTTATAAGAGGGCATGCCCAGGAAATCATACTGCATTTCCGATGTGGGATTCAGGTTCTCTTTTCCTGCACAGAACATTCTGCATTTCCGATGCGGGATTCTATTTCAAGTACGTGACTTTGAAAGACTGTAAAATACAAACTATACGACCAATATAAATGAAACTTAAAACATGGATTAAAAATATAATAAATAGTTGAAAATGAAAAGAATTTTGTAAAAAGGATTGATGAATAATAATTTATAAGCTTTCAAAACCACCAACTTGAAACTTAAAAAAATTTCAAGTACGTGACTTTGAAAGACTATAAAATAAAAACTATAAGACCAATATGAATGAAACTTAAAACATGGATTAAACATACAAGAAATAGTTGAAAATAAAAACAATTTCATAAAAAGTGTTGATGAATAATAATTTATAAGCTTTCAAAACCACCAACTTGAAACTTAAAAATGTTTCAAGTACGTGTCTTTGAAAGATTATAAAATACAAACTATATGACCAATATGAATGAAACTTAATATACGGATTAAACATATAATTATTAATTACATAATAATTAATTAGTTAATTAGTAAATTAGTAATATAGTAAATAATTATAAATATTCATTACAATTATTAGTTATTAATTATTAATAATTAATTATATAATAATTAATTAGTTAATTAGTAATATAATTTTTAATTATTATTATAATTATTAATTATATAATTAATGATTATATTACTAATTAACTAATTAATTAATATATAATTAATTTTTTATAATTAATAATTATATTGGTAATTAACTAATTAATTATTATATAATTAATAATTACTAATTATAATTAATAATTATATTACTAATTATAATTACTAATTATATTACTAATTATAATAAATAATTATATTACTAATTAATATATAATAATTATAGTTAATAATTATAGTACTAAATAACCAATTAATTTTTAATAGTTAATCATTATATTGGTAATTAGCTACTTAATTATTATATAATTAATAATTAATAATTAATAATTAATAATTAATAATTATAATAAATAATTATAATCCCTAATTATATTAATAATTAATCAATTACTTATTTTATAATTAATAATTATATTACAAATTAACTAATTAATAATTATAGATAAATAAAAAATAATTATAATTAATAAATATTTTACGAATTAGCTAATTAATTATTATATAATAAATAATAAATAATTATATTTAATAATTATATTATTAATTAACTAATTAATTATTAACTAATTAATAATTAATAATTAATAATTACTATTAAGATTTATATTACTAATTAACTAAGTAATTATCAATTAATAATTATACTACTAATTAACTAATTAACTATTATATAATTATAATACTAATTAACTTATTAATTATTCTATATTAGTAATTAATAATTAATAATAATATTAATTATTAACTAATTAATAATTATATTACTAATTAACTAATTAATTATTAACTATTTGTTATATGTTTAATCCATGTTTTAATTTTCATTCATATTGGTTTTATAGTTGGTATTTCATAGGCTTTCAAAGGCACGTAAACGTATTTAAGTTTCAAGTTGGTGGTTTTGAAAGCTTATAAATTATTTTTCATTAAATTATTTTTATGAAATTCTTTTTATTTTCAACTATTTCTTATATGTTTAATCCGTATATTAAGTTTCATTCATATTGGTCATATAGTTTTTATTTTATAATCTTTGAAAGACACATACTTGAAACATTTTTAAGTTTCAAGTTGGTGGTTTTGAAAGCTTATAAATTATTATTCATCTACACTTTTTATAAAATTGTTTTTATTTTCAACTATTTCTTGTATGTTTAATCCATGTTTTAAGTTTCATTCATATTGGTCTTATAGTTTTTATTTTATAGTCTTTCAAAGTCACGTACTTGAAACTTTTTTAAGTTTCAAGTTGGTGGTTTTGAAAGCTTATAAATTATTATTCATCAACCCTTTTTACAAAATTTTTTTCATTTTCAACTATTTATTATATGTTTAATCCATGTTTTATGTTTCATTTATATTGGTCGTATAGTTTGTATTTTACAGTCTTTCAAAGTCACGTACATGAAACAGAATCCCGTATCGGAAATGCAGAATGTTCTGTGCTGGAAAAGAGAACCTGAATCCCACATCGGAAATGCAGTATGATTTCCTGGGCAATTCCTCTTATAAACGAGAGCCCTGGGTGATGGTTTCTGTCAGAATCTAGACTTCTGTAATGGCTGTTCTGCTGGATATTAAATAGCAGATAAATTCTGCTGAATTTTATGTTTTGTTTGTATATATATATATATATATATATATAAAACAAAACAAAACAAAAAAAAAATAAAAATAAAAATAAAATTTTTTTTAAAAAAGTTACTGTATGATGCGTGAACCCCGTTCATGCATCCTTCATTAACTTCGTGAAGGATGTGTGAACGCGGTTCACGCAACCTTCAGCGCAGTTAAGATGTGTGAACCCCGTTCACGCATCTTCCCGGGGTCAGTGATGCGTGAACGGGGTTCACGCATCTTGGACCCAGTTTTGAAAATATCGGAACCCTAACCCCTTTTACCTAATTTTGGTTTTTTTAAAACCCATATTAAAAAATTACCCTCCTTACGGTGTGACCCTTATCACCGACCAGCTCCCTTAAAAGTGCTCCCCCAGCCGTTCCCCTCACTAGCATGCCAGGTCATGCCCTCGCTGCCACATTCCTGGAATCTAAGTTATTCAGTTGGACCTCCGTTGATCGGTGACCCCACTAGCAAGGCCCTCTCTAGACGACCAGTGCACACCTGCCTCTGACCTGCAGGATTTCTCTCCAGCCATGCAAACCCCTGGTGTGATACCCCTACTACATTTTTCTCTGATGCCCCTCAGCAGCCCCAGAAGTGGTTTTCTTACTTGCTTCGGTCGGCTACCTACGGCAGAGTGATCCTACTATGTCCCCCTATGCTACTTCAGTCACGGGCTCCTCCCGCTGTCACCTACCAGCCATCTCGACCACAAACACATTTACAGATCTTCCTTCTGGCCACCGCGTAGCTCTGAACCATCAGTGTCCTTCGGTCGCATGCCATCTATCCTGCCTTGGGTCCTCCTACTGGCCAACCACCCTTCCCAGCTGAGCTCCCCCCTATATCGGTGACCTTTTCGGTTCCTTACAGCCCCTCACCAGCCTCCCAGGGTGGAACAACCAGCTCGGTCAGCTGATGTGTCACCTCTGTTCGCATGACTAGCCACACGGAAGGGTTTAAATTGGGCGCACAATGAACGCCACCACCGATGGCGAGCAGTTTGGTTTCACCCCGTTTT
The DNA here is from genome assembly GCA_963277665.1 of Viscum album. Classification (NCBI taxonomy): domain Eukaryota; kingdom Viridiplantae; phylum Streptophyta; class Magnoliopsida; order Santalales; family Viscaceae; genus Viscum; species Viscum album. The sequence goes on from OY728126.1 coordinate 1,108,520,609, forward strand.
ACTTGTTCAGATGATGAGGTGATTTTTTGGAATATTTTTTCATTTGGATCATTTGACTATGTGCTTCAGGGTTTTTATTATTTTTGTGATTGTTGGGGCATGTTGGTTGATATTTCTGTGAAATTGTGATCATCTGCAAGAACTTGGTTGCATGCCCTCTCGAGGCATGTCATGCCATCGTGCATGGACTGCGAATCGAAGTAGGTCCCCAATGCAGTAACCTTTAAATTTATAATTTATCAGTTCCATGATATTTTATTAATTTTAATAAATGTGAAATAGTATTAGATAATTAATTTTGGAATAATTATTTGATGTAAAAAAGAGATATTTATTTTATAAACGACACTGTAAATATTTTCATGGTGAACGGATGCGCAATAGTGAAAGAATACCCATCTGGTCTTTTAACATAATTCATGGAATTACATGTGTAGTTCTGGATTAATGATAAATTCTTTATTATAATTCATGAACAGGTGTTTTGGTACTCTTGAAAAATGTGGGTTTTCTTTAATTTTGGTGAAGGCCCATTTGTAACATTAATAAAATAAATTATTTTGGAAAATATTATTTGAGGTGACTTAGTGGTGATAATTTATTGTATGTTGATTTCCAGAGTTGTGTGTGATGTTTGTGTATCATGACTGTTTGATTTAAATTGGGGACTCACCACTTTTTATTGCATGTGTCGACATGGGTACCTGACATAGTAAGTGAATCAGCTGAGAATGATTGTTGCACTAGTTTAGACTACACACTATCTAGTGGCCCATAGCAGAGATGTGTTTTGTATTAAGTGCAATGGGATTGAGACCATCAGGTAGGCCATATAGGAAAACATCAGGTGTTATGACGTCATTGAGTGGTGCATGCCATCAGGATGAGTCAGATGTATAGTTCTTCCTAGATTGTTCATGAGATCCTAGGATTGACCCATGTTTTGATTTGTTTTATTTGAATGTGGGAGACGATTGAGAGGTCTAGTTCAGTTTCTCTCCCTAGTATGACACTTTTTCCAATTCCCGTAGTGTACATTGTGTGTTGTGTGTGGTTTTTAATTTGACTAACAAAAAAAGTTTTGATTTCTAATCTATTCGAACAAAATGTTCTAAAATACAATGCACTTATTTATTTTAAATATTAAACATGTTTTTAAATTAAAAAAGGAAATAGAATATTATTTATTTTATAAATGAAAGTGTGTGTGTTGAAACCCATATTTTATATAATTTAGTTCAAACCTGGAATTATGAATACCATTATTTAATGGTTGTGCAATTGGAATAATTTTTTGGGCACGCCAACTGAGCTTTTAAAAATCACACATATAGTTTTTTCCCATTTTTAGTTTTTTTCCAGGTTTGTATCGTTCTTGATCACTGTGGGAGAGTGTTGGTTGTGGACAGGTGAGCGACTCTCAGTTTCATGAGGTTTCTTGATCATGGTTAGTTTAGTTGGTTGTGTTTGATCGTTCATTCTTTTCGTTATGTTTATTTACTATGCGTTATTCTCAATTTTCCACTGATTTATTTATTTTCACTAGGAGAAATAGTTCCTATTTTTCCTCTATTTATTCCCTGGTTCTTGTTTCTAGAACAGGAGTATTGGGAATGCCTCTCGGTCCATGCCGCAGACCAGCTCAGGTGACCAGTTCAGGGTCGACCCAGGTTGGTTCCTGACATCCCCTCTCCTCTCTTATAAAAGAGCACCTCATTTTTTTATTCTTCACTCCATTTTGAGCCTTAATCCCTTTTCAAACCCTATCCATTACTCTTATAAAATTTAATAGTCACATTTTGGAGGTTCTTGTCTTCTTAAAAGTGAAACTCTAGCGCCATTAGTGGAAATTTAAAGGAGGTACATCGAGGAATATGTAATCTCTTTTATCGATTCTTTCAAATTTCATTCTTCCTATAATTCCATTTATATTTTTGTTTTGTTATAAATAAATAAAATAGGTATCACCAATATACTGATATGTTATTATATATATGAAACAACACTATTTCACATTTTATCCATCCAATAGAAACCAAAATCACCATGTGTGCTTACATACGACTTATCTTCACCACACTATGGTATAATATGTTTTCCCCCATAACCTTACATGGAAGGGTATAATTGTTTAAATAATTAATATATATGATTATTATAACATGATACTAATTTTTAGATATTTTAGACCATCCACAATAATACCATTCAATAATTATGGGAATGATATCGTCGCTCATGCATTCATATGGCTTATCATCTCCACGGTGCAATGTTATTTGTTATACATAATTCTCATTAGACTCTGATTATATAAAAGAATTGAATTAATGAAAATGATATATATTAAAAAAATACCATGATATAAATGATTTAACAATGTCTTAATAAGAGTAATAAAATCTTATCAGAAAAAACATACATAATATCATAAAGCAGTTATTAACCTAAAAACAAGTAACAATGAATTATTACTAAAAACTAATTAAAATATGGTCATAAATGTTATAATAAATATGATTACTGTTCTGGAATAAAACCTTAACATTATTTATATCATTATAAATGTTGTTATATATATACAAATCATATCAAACCTAATGTAAGGGGTTGTTTTGAAATATCATTTTTATCCGAGATTGTTTATACATAAATATTAACTAGGGGTATATTTATCCTTAATGTCCATGATTTCTAAAAATGTTATCATGAAATTGTTTCTATTCTTCTATCTATGTTTAAATTCATTTTTACCCATTTTTTACTTTTACTACATGGTATGGAAGGATTTTTTTTACTGTTTTCCATATGAGGCAGTTTTTGACTCTTCTGGTAAAGTACGAAGGCAATGTTTTTTAACTTATATGGCCTAAACATATTTTTACGCGTTCATAACACATTATTTCCATGATAATTCCAATAAAATATTTCAATTTTATTTTCAATTAAATTATTTTCACTTATAATTTCATGACATTTTGAGAAAATAAATTTTCTTTTGAAAAAGAAAATATGATTTCCTTAAGAATTAAGTTCATGTTTTTTATCAAAATTATTATCCATAAAAGATGACAAAGGGTTTTTATATATCCATATTATTACTTCGATTTGATTGTGTTTATGAGGAATTATTTTTCTGATTTCTATTTATCTTATATGGATTATGTTAAGACGCTATGATACCATTTTATTTCAGGGGTTATGCTATGAAGAATGATTTATGTTTTGGTGGTACATAGAAGAACAATTTCATTATGAGATGGGTGAGACATTTATATACATAAATGAATTATGTAAAGATTTACATCTCATGAGATATAAATGAATGAAATGGAATGCAAATTTTGTTTACTAATACATGGCTGGCACGATATGTAAACCTAGTTCAGTAATAGACATTTCCCACTAAGATAGTCTTGGAAGCAACACATTTTCTACTATGAAAATAATATTATGTACTTATTAGTTTTCTACAATTATATTTTTTAGTTCAATTTGATTCTGTCATGTTTACTATTCTTTTTTGATCTATGCATTAAAAAAATTCAGGATTTATGTCATTGCTCATGATTGTGATGTTTAATATTTATATTCATGTTTTTTACGATCAAATGTTTATCATTAGTTTTATGTTCTTTATGTTAACCATTACTGGGAATTTAAGCTCACCCATTTTATTTTTTCTTTTCCACAGGATATAAATAATGGTTTTAGGTAAGAAAAAGTGGAAGATCTTTATGGGTGATTCTGATGATCATTCCACATAATTATAATATTATGTTCTGAGTTTCCAAACACACTAAACTAATAAGGTCTTTGGGCATCTATTTGTGTTATGTATTAAGTATTCTACAAAAAAAATTAATGTCCTTGTACATCAATCTATAGTCTCTGTAGAATCCATTTATACTCACTAATATCCAGGTATGCACATGGACATAATCAATTGAGTAGATAAGTATTAACATAACACATTTATGGTAATTTTTATTTATAATACACCCATCTACTCTAAAATAAAGGAGTAACATCCGAATAAATTGAATTTTGTACATAATACCTAATGAATGGAAAAATTATAGGTGAATACAGTAAATGATTTTTTTGATGGATCATGTATAAATTTTGTAAAATTTAATCATAAGAAATAGAATATTTATGCATTATTTAAATTTAGAGGATATTTATGTAAGGAACATAAAAATATCTTTTATGGATATATATATTTTCCATGAAGTAGATATGTTTTATCATTAATTTTTGAGCGAAGAATTTTATGACTATCAAGACCAGTAACTAATATAACATAAAATGGAATGATTATTTTTTATATTTATAATTATAAGGAGTGATTTAAAATAATAGGCTCATTACTGAACACATTTTCACCTTACCCATATGTGGGGAATTGTTTTTCATTTATAATGATTCATCCAAAAAGTCTTTTGTTGAAAACTCAAGAAAATGAGATGGTGATAGCCTATGTCTGTTACCAATTAAATAATTTTGTGTAAAACTACACAACAAATGATCTAAATTTTCCCACATTCCAAATTCAAATACATTTTTTTCATTTTTCAAAGACACATATAAATGACAAGTGTAAACTCAAACAAAATAAAAACCTTTTATAAAAACATGTTGAAAACCCGTAAATAAAATTTCAATATAGAAAATCCACCCAATCCAATTACATAACAGTCCACAAACATAGAACACATGTTTGAATTTTCAAATACCCACAAAACTTTTTTCACAAACAATGCCACCTTCAACCGATGCATACCAATATTACAAATTCAAAAGGAATCCAAAACGTGAAACGAAAAAATCACCAAGAAAACCTCATGACATAAAAACAATATTCAACATGGTGTTGCACCCTGAGATGAAAAAATATCATTTAACATCCTATTTTAGACTTGATCAAAGGAAACCAAAAAATCGAATAGCCATTATCCCCATCGTCGAACTAGACCGCCAAAATCCCAACCATCAAAACCACCACCAATAGCCATTTTAAACATCCAAGACCATGAAAACAATGATGAAAAATACCAAAAGAGAATACCAAACCAATAAATCGAGACTTCCATCTTTAGTTAGGATGTAAAACCATAATAATCAAATGTCAATCGAACATGATAATCTGGGAGGATGTTCTATTAGATATCCAAAATGAAATAAACAAAGGGCATGACACCAAGGGTGCACCACCCGAACTACAATGTATATAAACCACATTAAATCAACATGAGAGGGATTGATGGAAAAGGAATCCATAGCAGTGTTCATAGTTGTAGAGTTCCTCATTATCAAACCAAACCCTTACATGGATCACGTGTCACAACTAGAGGGGACTGAAAAACAATGGATGAAGGAGACATATATATGTTACACTCCTAAGAATTCGATGCTACATAACAATCAAAACCCAAACCACCCTGATGAAACCTCCACAGCAGACCATGATGGTGTATAAAACACAATAATCACGTAATTTTTATGTAGGATGATCCATCAATGTCTTCAATAGATATCCACAAACATAGAATAAAACTATGAAAAGAACCGATGAATATTAGAAAAACAAGTCTACGAAAATGTAGGGAATGCAAAGGGAACACTAAGGGGTGTCCCTCAGAAGAGAAGTGAAAAGATGAATGGGAATGGAAATGGGAGGAAGCACTAATTAAAAAGACCTCCCCCCTTTGAATCACATCTGATTTCAGAGTAATCCACACATTTATTATATGATGACAATATATTTATTGGGAGAAGTTTTATTTTTAGGGGGAGAATATTGACATCTATACAAATAAAACAAAATCCTAAAGAATATATTAAAAAAATGGATATCAAAATGAACTAACAAAGGTTGACACAAATGATAAAAGATTAACAATATTCAATCCATTACCATTCTAGGAATGTAAAAAATGGAAGATTATGAATCTATAAATTCTCACACAACCCTATCCATAATGAGTATTGAAAGGGTTCCAATATTCTAGGACATGGAAATGATAGAAATTTGAATCATAAAAAGAATATCTTCATACCTTGGTTATATAAAATATAAAACATCCTTTCCTGAAAGGTTCAAGATGGATCAAAAGAATTATGAGAAGCTATAGAGATATGTGTTGAATATTATAGAGATTATATTTTAGAAAGAAGGTGGTAGAAGTTTTGAACTCAAATTTGTGTCCAATATAAATGAGAACTAAATAGAAAAATTCTATATGACTCACATAGAACATCCTAGATGATATACATGGATCATCCATAAATAATCTTGTAGGAAGATCTACACTTATAAAATTAATAACGAAAAAATTCATGTGTGATAACATAAAGAGGGATATTGAAAATTTTTAATCTTGATGATTTCAATAGTGAAAAGTCAAGGATAACTTGTAGATGTATAAGGATAAGATAAAAAGAATTCACATACCAGTGTGATAATGGTAAAACAGAAGCATGTATTTGAACATAGTACGTGCAAAATTATCGAAAGGAAGTAATTCTATTATAATGGTTTTACATTACATTATGTAGTTAGTATATTTATTTTTTATCTCATAATATTCAGGACTTAATGAATTTTCAATGATATAAATATGAAATGTTGTATAAATTCATGTATTACAAATCTCAATTTTATCTCATTGAGATGATAGGTTTACCGTAAGGTTTTTTATAATATTTCTGTAATCATTTGATATAAAATTGAGTTTTAATACTACTTTGAACCCTTAGATGGATGGTTAGTTTGAGAGAACCATTCAAACTTTGGATGAGATGGTGTGATATATTTTAAGGAATTTCCATGAATTTTTGGATTAGATCCTTACACTTGTTGGGTTCTAACATAAAAAAATTTTATATTATGACATTGAAATAAAACCTTTTGAGGGGTTGTATTGGATGATGTGTATAACATGAATACATAGGACAATTATTGAGAGAAGAACTGAATTGAATGTTATCATATCCATGAGATGGAAAAGAAGGATTAAACAGATCATCATTATGTAAATCTAGAAATATTTGATAGAAAATCTATGTATTTAATCGTCGATGAGTGGAAAATATTGAGATCAGAGATAAGGATTCCATTTATACGTGCCATAGATGAAATTCATGATTTTTTTATGAAGAAAAATTTTATTATGAGATACAAATGTCCCATTTAGATCCTTGATCACAACATATATGTGTACTATTAACTTGAACTCCCACCTAACCAATCTCAATTACATTATGTTTTCTATGTATCTATTTAAAGGTTGTGTAAAAAATGACCACTCAGGAGAACTAAATATAGATATGGTACCTTTGGAAAATTAAAATTCATATAAGGAGAATCCAATGAAGATACTATATCATATATACAATGCTCAGTTAAAAACAAAAACTAGCCTGATTATAGTATTTTGGAAGAACCATAAGATTATGGGAGATACATTGAAACTAGAAGAGGTGTTGAAACAGGTATACCCTCATCTATTTTACTTTATTAAATGAAATTTCTGAGTGATATTTGGAAAGGGGGGAATAATCTAATGACTTGAACTTTAACAAATGAAACCTACTTATAAATGAATAAATTCCGTATTAAGTGATGTAGTTCTATAAAACACACACCTTATATTAATTTAGAATCTATTTTAGCAGATGTTATACAATTTAAATTTATTTGATATTTTTATTTTAAATTAATTTAAAAAAATTATTTTAATAAAATATCATTTGTGTCAATTATGACACTATTCATTACATTGACATAAAGGAAAGAATGAAAACTATTTATCCTAAAAAAATAAACATACCCACAATACACCTTACTCATCAATAAAATTTGTGTATTACCTTAATCAATTAAAATTATATTTTTGTATACATTTTTATTATCACTTATTTGATAATTAATATTATTAAATAATTACTACATTACTGTTTTATATGCATTTAATGTTCTTATTTAATTTCTTAAAAAGTATAAATAAATTATCTTCATGAATATGAATATTTTATTTTCTAATAAACTATTAATATATATAAATATACTCTACAAAATACCTTATTGAAAATATAATAACTATTAAAACAAGAGTGATACATGTTTGGATTTTTCATTTAACAAAATAATATAAAGTTCATAATCTTATCCAAGGGTCCCAAATAATTCCTAAATTAATATATATCAGGAAAATAAGTTTATTTAGTTCCAAATGGATATTTATATTCATTCATAACGTCCATTGGTATCCATGCGAATACTGAAGAGAAATTTAATACAAAGAAAGTGACATTTTGTGATTTTGATTTATTTAAATATTATATATGTCATTTTTCTTTGAAAAATGTCCATTAATTTTTTTCATTCATTAGGTTTTATGGTTCGAATTATATTCAACAAATATAAAATAGGATAAAAAAATTTGGCCTTATCACTTTTCTAAACCAGATTTACTCGTTTTACCCTTTACTAAGATAATTAATTTTACCATAGTTACTATTAATAAGAATTACATTTTTTATGAAAAATCTATTATTGAATAACAAAAAGACATTACTAAAAAAATTTGTGACCATTTTCTAAAAAATTATCCACATGTTAATATTTAATTGGAACATTATATTTATACCATATATTTTTTATTCTTATTAATTACAACACATTTATTGGTTATTTCATAAGAAAAATACAAAATTTTAATAATATTACATGGTTCTTGAAAACATGATATTGTGTGAAACAAAATTTATCAATGAAATAATTTTTTTTAAATAGAATCATTTCATTAAAATATCAGGGTTTTAAAATAAATATTAGGATTTTAAAATATTAATTTTTTTTCTATTTCCAAATGACAATCCATAGATCCTTTAATGGGTAAAAAACATTAAATGTATATATTTACATGTATATCCCGAACATTTCATTAGACTTTACAACCTAATTTGTTCAAATCAACAAGTTTAAATCCATACATATCATGGTTTAAACCATTTTTACCATCAATCTAGTTACAATAAAAACTGAGTACTCAAAATTTTGGGTAATAAATACCACATATATGTTAAAAAGTTCAAAAATATACTAACAAGGTAGAAATTCAGTTTTTATCATTTGAAATCAAAATATACAGTGCTTTAGTGGAAATCATTACTCCACTATTTAAAAATGAAACCTATATTATCCATTGTTTTGTATGTTTTTTAAAAATTAATATCAAAACAACACCATGAGAACACTTTAACACATGGTCCCATGTGAACTCTTTTCAATGTTTTAGATGCAGATAAACAAGTGTTCACTTTCATATTACACTGGAATACCAATGCAATTATATATTTCTTCATCATCAAATTTTCATTTATTTTTAGATATCATACCGTAAATATGTAAATACATGATGATATTTATGGTTGAACATCCCCTATGTTGTTACAAACATGTAAATGTTTCTGCAATAGTTCACTAGTGTAAGTAATATTACATTTATGAAATAGATCCATTAAAAACTTCAATCAACAATTATATATCAATATATAGGGAGAACAATATGATCCAATTGATAAAAGTAATTATTTATGAACACAATGACCTCTTCTGATATATATTTATGAAAATATAGTCCCCTTTTTTATAAATATATTAAACATATCCAAAAATAATTTTTGATATATTTTTCAAAAATATATATTGAACATAAAAAAGGGACCACCATATTAATATCTCATACAAAATATGCAAAACTTTATATATAAAACATTATGAAATTAAAATTGAAATTGTAACAAAACATAATAATACAAGTTCTGATGGGTATTACAAATATCTTATGAAGTTCGACAAATAATAGTATTTATCTATACATGATGGTCAGGATATTTCGTACCAATTAACATTAAATATATTAATGAAAAAATGTATCTCATTTAAAGAAAACCCACGATGTAATTTAAAACCATTCATGCATTTAGAAAATATATTTTCTCCGACATTATTAATGTGTGATAAGATATAGGTAATTTTTTTTTCATTTCTTTTAATATTGTGAGATAACCATAACTACATTCACATAGTTTTTAAGTATATTTATAAAGGAAGTCCATATTTTTTAATTATATTCACATTTAACAAATATCTAATAAAATATTCACTTATATTATTTCAAAATTAATGTTAATTTTATATATCACATAAAAATATCCTATAAGGTTTCTCAAATTATATGAACCATTTCTTGAACATATTGTTTTGAGGACCATACCAACCATTCATTTTAAATGTGACATCATTGTTTGTGGCCTTTTTATAACCTTTTTCACCTCAAATTTTGTGTGGGTAAAAATCAAAGTGCAAATATAATAAAATTATATTTTCAATCATCTATAATATTAATCCATTATCATTAATCTTTGAAATCCCATGAACACTATATTTCTACCTTTCTGAAATTTATGATATGAGGTCCCTTCTTCACAATTTGGACATAATTTTTGTCCCCTAACCAAATATCAAGGTAATGTTACATATATTTTAAATTTATTTATAGTGAACAATACCACCACATGTAATATAAAATAAACCTTCTTATATGAATTAAAACTATAACACCAATTTTTTTTAATTAAATCAATATCATCAATACATAGCGATGGATAAACATGAATATCATTAATATGTTTTTTTGAAATAGAAATAATTAATCCCCCCATAATATATTTTTTCATCATTAATATCAATAGGGAAAAAATTCAAACACCCACAAAAATATTACATAAACTATGTTGGATATTGATGCTCTCATAAGGATTCATTCCATTTTTTATCAATACCATTACGATATATCTAACATCATTTGAAAAATCCGGAATTTTTTAATCAAATTTCACACATTTTGTTGAATCATCAGTGATATATAGTTTTCTAAAATATATTTGATTAAATTTATTACATAAGATTCCCTCATCATAATAGGAACATGAAAATTGATCCATATAAATAGTAATTATTAGAATACAGTTGATTTCATTTTTTACATTGTGGGTTTTCTTAAGAATCTATCATTGTTATTTTTATCATATATTTTATATCATGATGTATCACTTGTAATACATTCTAATATATTCTCTTATTTATTTCTCATACAAAACATAGTCATTGGGGGAAAACATATATGTTCTTATTTGCTAACTCCACTAAAAAAGTCTTTTTATTCATTGTATGTGGAATCTATAAGCATATTTATTTCTAGAAGTAATGTTTACAAAATTTAAATTAGATCACAGAAGAATTTTTTCAACTCCATCATTTTTTAATAAAATGTTTATATATCTCAATAGTACTGTTGACACTATAAATTTAGGGAAAGTTTAAAAAATTGTGTCCCATCATCTCTATACAATCATTCAAAAGATTCTATATTTTCAATGGATTGAATGTCTATATCATGATATAATTTTTTAATTCACCCCTCTGTGTCATGATGAACTACGTTAAAATAAAATCTTGACTTCATTCTTATTTGACCTCAATAGATCCAACCTATATAACAAAGAAGAAACACATAGAAACTAATAAGATTTATTATTTCTCTATAAATAATATTTTATCATATTCAAATACTTCACAAATGGATAGAATGAAAATTAAATGTTTTGAATATTTTATTTAGTGAATTCAAGGAAATTTTCAACTCCTCTCTCATATAAATCACTATCTCTACATACATTTCTCTATTTATGATCAGTAATTAACTAAAATTACAAAATATGAATATATTTAAACTTTTAAATATATAATCATTTATTTATTTATTTATTTAAAACATATACATTCTAATTATTTATACAGATATATAAATTATATAATAAATAAAATCAATAAATTAAAAAATTAATCTAAAACATTTAACAAAAAATAATAAAAATAAAAAAATAAAAAAATAAAAAATAGATACAATATAATAATTTAAATCTCCATTTACTAATAAACATGTAATCAAAATAATTTTTTCATAAACATAAAATTATAACAAAAAATATTCAATATATGCTTTATTATGATAAATAATTGAACAAAATGTAATAAATTGATAAAAATTTATATTAATAATATATAAATAAATACAATTTATAATTGAAAATCATTAATAAATGATTTCAAAATAAATATAAAGAGAAATATTTTAATGAACATGATATATCTATTAAAAGTATTGAGTAAAAATCAATAAAAACATCAAATTTCATGCAATTAACTTATATCTCATTCAATAATAAATAAATGACTAAAATTTAAATTTTTTTAAAAATAATAAATCATAAAAATAAAATTATTCAAAAAAATGTACATTCGGAGAGTATATTGGTGATCAATAGAGATATAATAGTACTGAACAAACATTAAATGGAAGACAAGTTTGTGGGTGTGTGGAGGTAAATCAAAATCATGGCAAAGATCATAGAATATGATGTAAATCCATGGAACACATATGGGATAAAAATTTATAACATGTCCAATGAATAGATAATTATATAAGTGAAGTCTCCTAGAATTAAGGGAAAAAACAAAAAAATATGATATCAGAATTAATGATGTCTTAGAAATTCATTTTCGGGTGACGTAAGTTAGGGGTTAATTATATATGTTTGATAGAATTAAATTTGGGATTTTAAATTCATGTTTTCTTAAATTATTTAATTTAATTGTTCATTGTTATAGTAAATTACATTGAAACCTAATTGATAAAATATGTTATTTTATTAATTGACATGAAAATATATTTGACATGGGATTTCACATCGGTTATTATAATAAAAATCATGATAAACCTAAGGGTCAAGGTTTTAATGTTGATCCTTGTGATAACAGCCACGAAATAACTATATATCATGGTTGGAGTATCAATTATTATAACGAATAATCTGAAAACATGTTTCTAGTGGTTTTAACTTAGGTAACAAATAACATTTAATGAAATATACAATTTGAGTACTAAATGTACATTTTGTAGAATAAAAAATATTATTTTTTTGAAATATTTTATAAGTAAGTGATAAAAGCGTAAAATACAATCTATGAAACATATATAATAAGTTTTAAAACATTATTTTTTAATTATGGAGTATTTTACTTTGTGTTTTTAGAACCAACAATTATTTCATGCATTGGAAAAAATATTATGCTAACTAAAAATTATATTACTACTAATATTGAATTAATAATAAGTTATAATATATTGAATTATATTTATGAAATATAACTATAAATTTTTATCATTATATATGGTTTGTGTAAGACCCTGGGATTTTTAAATAACAGTATTATTGATAGATTATGTTGCACAAAACTCCATGATTAAACCAAGTCAAAAATATTATAATTTTAACATGAAAATTATAAATTAGTTGGAAAATGGGTGTTCATGAATATTATTAACTATATATTGTAATGAATATGAATTTTATTTTCTATAAAAATATAATTATTATTTACAAATGAACACATCCTTTTCACATTTATTCATTTTATTCTTCAAAAATATGTCTTCTTAAAAAGGACATTTTTATTTCCCTCTATGAGAAAATAAATATAATTATTTTTCTAACAACTCTAATTTTTTTTTTGGAAAAATTAAATTCATTTTTGGAATCATCATTTTGAAATTATCATAGGGTAATTTATTGGGAATTGTTTTTAAAAAAGGTGATTTTTTGGTGAAAAAGTGAAAATTGATTTTTTATGAAATACTACAACACTTATGAAATTATTCTGTTATGATATTGATTTTAAATTTATTAATAATTATTATTGATAAAACATTTGTTTATTTAATTTCATAATACATAATATTTTACATTTAGAAATAAATTCTTAAAAATTTTGAATATTAAGATTTTAACCTTAAAAATAAAGTTTTTTTTAAGAGTTACGCACATAAAATATTTAGAATTGATTTATATCACACTTATAAGATTAATAATGTAAAATGTTTTCCATATTCCAAATCAATATGAACAAATTATACTATTATTTAATTTCAAATTTTTGGAATAAATAAGTTACCATGATAAAATAATATTTATCATAGTATAGGTAAAATAATGTTGTGGGTTAAAGATAAAAGGTAAAAGGATAAAATACCTAAAAAGTAGGACATTAAAGAACTAGTTGATTTGTTTCTTATGAATAACAATATATTAAGAAATTAATTATAAAAATAATTCATTGTAATTAATTGATCACAAATGTAGTTGGACTTAAGTAAAAAATAATTATTTTAAAATCACTAATATTTACCCCTCCTCAATTATAAACACTACACCTCACCACCCTATTTCTCCAAAAAATACATGAATATTTTAAAATCTAAAAGAAATGTATTCACCAATATCACCACATCTATGTTCAGATGCTATTAAAAAATACCAATTCCATGTTCCTTTTGGGATCCTTCCAATAGTTGATATTCAATAATGAAATTTCACAAACAACATCTCTTAAATTCTTTTCTTAATCTACATTATCCTCACCACCTTATATCATAAAATAATATTATTATTAGAATCATTTATATTATGGAATATTATATTTCTAAAGGATTATCTTATACTTATCCCTTTTATCATATAATCATATTGAATGAAATAAAAAATGTGACTAAATTATAAAAACTAACCTTCTCGGTGAATAATGATTTTGTACATTTTTCATTACCACATACTAGGATGTTCATAAAAGTATTACTTTTGTTCAATACGATTTTAGAAGATATAATATAACCTATTTCATATTATATAACCAATATATATACATAATATTAAATAAAATAAAACTTGTTAGTGATGGTAAAAAAATACCACAAAATAAACTACACATTAACCATTAGCATTATTCCCAATAAATCATCCCCAGGTAAGAAATAACCCAAGATATAGGGAAACTTTTAAACCAATTAATGTTATGGATTCCATTTTAGCTCACTTTTTTTTCTAATGGAAAATAAATCCCATAATTATTCACAAATGAACAGATCCTAAAACCATGAAACGAATGCACCCAAAGTAATGAAAATAATGAAATTATATTAGTAAATGGGTCGTAAAATGTTTTAAAAGTATCCTATAATATAACATAAATATTATTATATTTATGGAATTAATTAATAACATTTTTCAACCATTATATTGGTGGTTAAATTGTTCCCCACTAAAAGGATGCATAAGGTATCATATTTTCTTTTCACTTTTATATTTGCGGGAGAACTGATTTATTCACAACTTATCTCAATGGTTCTGTGTATATACATCCCTTTAAAAATTTTATATCATTAATTTATGTATTATTATGATATTTAAAGTTTCTTATAAATTTATTCTTTCGTGGTACATAAGAATCGACTGATTAAAAAGTTGTAAGGGAATTCATCTCAATTCTCTTTCATTGAGGCATATTTTAATACTATGCACGAAATTTATTTTCTACAGTGAGCATATTGTCCCTATGATTTATTTATAATCATAATGCATTAAAAATTACACTTATCATTAATATCTACATTATTTTGAGGATATTTTTAGTTCCTAAGACTTAAACCATTTTTATAATCAATGACTATTTGTTGCAATAATTGCGGAAATAATGCAAAATTCATTTCATTTATTAAAAAAATATTTGATGGTAAAGAAAATGATTTTATAAAGTACATTTATCATGATTATAAATGTGAATTTTTTTAACGAAAAATAATCTATGGGTACTTTATGTTGAAAATTCCAAAAATGTATCAGGATTCTCATGAGTTGAATAAGTTCACCAAAATAAATGGGGTTTTTACCATACAGATTAAACTTTATTGTCAAAGGTCTTGAAGGAAATGGTATCATGTTACTTAGAAACATGGAATACAATAATTTATCATTTCCTTCATTAAGATTTAAGATTTTAAATATGGTATTATTCATTGATTAAGTTTATGGGAAAGTTTTTTAATTAATGGCTTGTTTGTTTGGTTATTTTTGCCTTTCTATATTGACTATGAATTACTGATTCAAGATAGCTTCTGATTCATTTAAATCTTAACAGATATCTAGTATCATTCTATTATTTTTTTTCTTTTCTTTATTTTTAGAAGATGAAATATTATTGTTGGACTCCTCATGTTTTAATCATATTTTAATGATCACAAATCTTACTACTGTCAATAAATCTCAAAAATAATTACACATCATGTTTTAATGATATCAAATCTTATTGATGTTAATTAATCTCTCTATTACCTACAAATCTTATACATGATCACAAATCTGAATTATCTTATCAAACCTTTGTATTTATGTTTCAAGTTCTTTTAATTTCTAATGGTTAAATTTAATTCATATTATGCATATTTCTGTTTAAGTCTAAACACAGATATTTTTACTAGGTATCAAGACACCGTGATGTTTGACACAGTAAGACAGACTATTTGCAAAACACAGTCACAGTCAAACAGGCACCATGATGTTTGACATAGTAAGAAAAAATATGTGCAAAACACAGTCACAGTCAAAGAGACACCGTGAGAAGAAACACCGAAGAAGACACCATTAAGTCTATGTCTCAGACACCGTGAAGGACACACCGTGAAGGACACACCATGAGAAATTTACTATGAAGGTTACACCATGACTAAGACAACATGAGAAACACACCGTGAAGGTTACACCATGACTGAGACCCCATGAGCAACACACCGTGAAGGTTACACCTTGACTGAGACACCATGAGCAACACACCGTGAATGTTACACCGTGACTGAGACACCGTGAGCAACACACCGTGAAGGTCACAATGTGAAGGACACCATGAGAAACACACCATGAAGGACATACCGTGAGCCACATACTGTGAAGGAGACACTGGTTCAAAGAGACATCGTTTGCACAACTAATATGACACTGTTTCATTACCTTTTGTCAATATTATTTAAATAATACTAATGGTAATATTTGATGTTTTTAATGCAATTAATGTTATTTAATGATAGATGTTGGTCTATTAGAAAACTGTAACTCATATCAATGTAAAGGAAATCATTCCTATTGCCGGAGCTCATGGAATGTAAAGAAAATTGAGCTGCAGTACAGGACACACACGCTTGACATGTCTCGATGCACATACTACAATACATAAAATATTTGTACTGAACAGAAGAAAAATCCTGAGCACAACTATGAAGAACACATTGCACGATCCTCAAAGAAGTTCCATACATGAAATCCTACATTACTGAAGAACACAAAAAGTACTTTGGAGTCATGAGAACATCTTCTCACTCATGAATAACACGAGCTGAACCACGACACTCAGTATTTCCACAGAAAAACTAGAGAAGGACTCAGAAGCTATTCTGCTGAATCCAACGAGTCCAGAGATTCACTGCCAATCACTAGAGCTTTCTAAGCATTCATATACTATCTCTAAGTGATTTATTATTTACTTTCGTGCAGTGTGTGTATCCTATTTATTTTACACATACACGGTATTCTGTGCTGAACTGGAGGGTATCACAATCCTCATACCAATACTCTTAACTCTTGTTTACCCACGACATCTATGGAAGAGGACCTTGTGTGGCCTGGTCTTTATTTTCATTTCCCACGAAGAACAGTGGTAGAGGTCCCTGCGTGGCCTGAACAGTCATGTACTATTGTTAACCCCGACCTAGGGTGTGAATCACTTTTATATATAAATTTGAGAGGACAATATCTCGGCTTGAGACTGATCCTCTTGGTTATATTTGCTCTGCATTTTTACTTTTTGTTTAAAATATTCATTATCAAATTTATATAACACTGCTTGTTAAATTGAAATAGAAATCTGTTTTATAGTTACTTTTATAGTTAATCTAGAATGTTTTTGTATCTACTGTAAATCAGTAGGTTAGTTTCAAAAGGTAATTTAATCATCTGATTAAATTAACTGAGAACTAAAAAATCTTTTTAGATTCTAATTTAACCTTTGCAATTTTACAAATTCACTACAGTTTAACTTGTTTTATAAATTGGGGGTATTTTAATAGAAAATATTTTAACGAAAATTTTAATTGGTACTCAATTCACCCCCCCCCCCCCCTCTTGAGTATCCACTCCGACCAACAATTGTTATCAGAGATTGTTTTTATTGACACAAATATTCAAAACACTCTGTTTTCAACTTTGATTTTAGTTGCATCTTCAATGATCTTAAATTTCTGTTAGTTCCAAATTTTTTCTCTTTAACATTACTTTCAATAATCTAGCTATGGACGATAGAGTAGAGGGTGATGTTAATAACCTGCCACCTTTTTTTAATGGTACAAACTATGCCCAGTGGAAACTTAAAATGAAAATTTATTTGTAATGTATGGGTTTTGATATATGGACTACTATAGAGTCTCAATATAAAATTCCAGAAACTAAAAGAAAAACTTGGTATGAACCTACTAAAGTAGCTTACAATAATAACTGTAAAGATATGAATGATTTGTATTGTGAATTAGGAGATGATGAATTTAACAGAATATTTGCTTACAAAACAGCTTAAAAAATTTGTGATACTTTGGGTGTTTCTCATGAAAGAACAACTAATGTTAAAGAAATGATAATAAATACTTATACTATTAATTATTATAATTTTAAAATTAAGACTGATAAACCTATTTCTAATATGTATCTTAGGTTTAATGAGATACTCAATATAATGAGTTCACTTGGTAAAGTTGTTCCAGCAAAGGAACAAATTATGAGGATACTGAGATGTCTGCCAGACCGATGGAGAGGCTCATCTGTTTCAAGAAGAGAATCATGTGACATTGGAGCTCTACCTTTCAAATAGCATATTGGCAAGCTTATGGTGTATGAGGAAGAACTCAATGTTAATAAGGAGAAAGATGATGAACCAAAAAGTTTCTGTAGCTTTTAAATCTACTACATCTAAGAGAAATGACAAAGAAAAAGTTCAAATAAAAAATGAAAGCTCAACCAGTGAAGATTCAGATTCAGGCAGTGATGCTGAAATTCCTCAAATAGCCAGAATAATCAAAAAAATTTATTGGAAGAAGAAATTCTTCCGAAAATTAAATTAAAAAGGAAAGTATGACAGTAAAGGTCATTGGAAAAATGACAGGAAGAAAGATGATAAAAATGATGAAGTTGTCTGCAATGAATGAAAAAGAAAAGGTCACATTAAAGTAGACTGTCCAAAACTGAAGTTCAAAAAGAAACAAGACTATAAGGACAGTAAGTACAAGAACGCAATAAAAGCAACCTGGAGTGATTTAGACGACAACACAAGTGAATCTAAAGTCACTGATTCTGAGAAGAATTTGACCAACATGTGTTTCAAGAATAATACATTTTAGGTAACTATAGATACTCCTATTTTAAATTCTTATTATTCTGGAGATGATACAGAATCGAATTCTAACTCTGAATATATGACTAAATCTAAACTATCTGAATATTGTAAAATGCTAGAAGAAAAATGCAATGAACCTAAGGACAAATATAAGTCATTGTAGAAATAGCATGCTCTTACTGAAAATGTTAAATCTTCCCATGATATAGAAAAATAATATATGTTGTACTGTTAATGGAAAATAAATAACTGAAAATGTATAATGAACAACCTAGAAATGAATTAGAAGAGTTCACAAATGGAAAGGATACACTTACTCAAATGCTAGGAAATAAAGTGGCACTAAAATAGGCTACCATCCTGGACAACGACAGATTACTAAAAATAGATCCATTCCTAAATCTGGACAGAATACTGATAGTTCTAGTTTTGAAAATTCACATGCTTCAACTGATAATTTATATAGTTATAGATCAAATATAGATTACCTTTAAAAATAATTTGACTCTGTAAAATGTATGAGACCCATAAAACAAATTTGGGTACCAAAATCATTGATTGCTAACCTCTCTATACCCAAGAAGATCTGGGTACCGAAGTCATTTCCCATCTAAATCTTTGTTGTAGGAAACCTGTTTGAAGAGTTCCCACAAGAAGACATGGTTATTGGACAGTGGTTGTTTAAGAGATATATCTGGGGATTACTCATGCTTCTAGACCCTAATCAAGGTTGATGGAGGCTATGTCACCTTTGGTGATAATTATACGGGAAAAATCATCATCCTAATCCAAATTGGTAACACTAAATCAGTTTTAATTTCTAAAGTTTTATTTGTTAATGGATTGAAATATAATTTGTTAAGTATATCTCAACTATTTAATGATGGTTTTAATGTTTAATTTGAAAATTATTCTTACAATGTTTTTAATTCTATTTTTTTTGTATTTTCTTCTTTGGGAAATGAAAATGTTTATGCAGTTGATTTAAATTCTTTATCCAAGAAAACTGTTACTTTACTAAATGAATTTAATAGAGAATATTGGTTATGGAATAGAAGATTAAGACACTGCAACACCCACTCACATAGAAAACTAACAAGGAAGAACATAGTTAGAAACATACCCAAACATGAGTTTCCAAATAAAATGTTTGTAATCCCTATCAAAAGGGAAAGCAACAAAAAATCTATTTCAAACCAAAGAAAAAAGTGTCAACTTCTCAACCTCTAGATTTGGTTCACATGGACTTGTTTGGACCTTCTAGAGTTTCTAGATTAAATGGGAAGCACTATGTTTATGTCCTAGTAGATGACTTTTCTAGATATACATGGGTATATTTCTTAGCTCACAAAATTGAAGCTTGTTCTTATTTTTTAAAATACTCCAAGTCTGTAAAAAAACATAGTGGACATAACATTAAAACCCTGAGAAGTGACCATGGCCATGAGATTGAAAATCAAGAGTTTGAATATTATTTCTCACACAATGGCTATAGTAACAACTTTTCTTCCCCTAAGACACCTCAACTGAATGGTGTAGTAGAAAGAAGAAATAGAACCCTTCAAGAAATTTCTAGAACCATTCTTACTGAGCATGACCTTCCTATTTATTTTTGGGCTGAATATGTGAATATCGCTTGTTATATTATTAATGGAGTCTTGATAAGAACAGTTCTTAAGAATGCCCCTTATGAACTATGGAATAATAGAAATCTTAAAGACAATTAGTTTATATTCTTTGGCTGTAAAGTATTTATTCTAAATACAAAGGAAAATCTGGACACGTTTGACTCTAAGAGTGATGGAGGAATCTTTTAAGGATATTCTATAACTAGAAAAGCCTATAGAGTTTTCCATAAGAGAACAAAGTGTGTGGAAGAATTTATTCACATAAAATTTGATGAAATTGATCCACATGAACCTAATTCATCTCTTGAAAATCTTGAAGAAAACTTGTCTGTTATGAACCATAATGAAAAAATCAATGAACCTGCTGTAAAGACAACCAGTTCTGGAAATATTTCAGAATCTTCTCCTAATGAAACGAATCCTAGAGAAGAACTTGAAATTTCTAGTCCTACCTTTATGAGATCAACTATAATTATAAAGAATAATCTTTTAGATGATGTTGTTGGTAATCATGATAGAGGGACACAGACTAGAGCTTCTCTTATAAATCAGGTTGAACATCAAGCCTTCTTATCATAGCATGATCCTAATAACATTTATGATGCTATTAATGATGAATTTTGGGTAATTTCTATGCAAGATGAACTCAATCAGTTTGAAAGAAATAATGTTCAGAAACTAGTATAAAGACCTAAGGACACATTCACCGTATTCACTCAATGGGTGTTTAGAAATAAGGTAGATGAATCCGGAAATATAGTTAGAAACATGTCTATATTAGATGCACAATGCTATAGTCAATAAGAAGGAATTGAATATGAGTAGACTTTTGCTCCAGTATCCAGATTAGAAGCCATTAGGATCTTACTTGCTTATGCTGCACATCTAAATTTCAATCTATATCAAATGGATGTCAAGAGTGCATTCTTAAATGGGTATATAGCTGACGATGTTTTTGTTGAAAAACCACCTGGATTTACAAACCCTCATTTTCCAAATCATATTTTCAAATTATCAAAATCTTTATATGGTTTGAAACAAGATCCAAGAGCTTGGTATGATACATTAAGACCCTTTTTGATTTCTAAAGGTTTTACAAAAGGAATATTTTGTCCTACTCTTTTTATAAAATGAATTTCTAAAGATGTTTCAGTTGTACAAATTTATGTAGATTGACATTATTTTTAGATCTTCAAGAAATTACCTATGTACTAATTTTTCTAAAATGATACAAAACGAATTTGAAATGAGTTTAATGGGTGAACATAAATTTTTTCTTGGATTTAAAATCTTTGAAAACAATAATGGAATTATTTAAACTCAGAGTAAGTATACTAGTGACCTTTTAAACCTTTTGGATTAGATAGCAGAAAACGTAGTGACACTCCCATGAGTACCACCTATCAGTTAGATCTTGATGAATATGGAAAATTTGTTGATCAAACCACTTATAGAGGAATGATTGGAAGTCTACTCTACATTACTGCTAGTCATCTTGATTTTATGTTTAGTGTGGGTATGTGTGCTCGTTTTCAAGAAAACCCTAAAGAGTCACATTTAAATGTTGTAAACAGAATTTTCAAATACCTCAAGAACACTCCCAATTTAGGACTGTTCTATCCAAAAGGAAAATCATTTGAACTAGTTAGCTATTATAATGGTGATTTTTCTGGATGTAATTTAGATAGAAAAAGCACCTCTGGATGACTTCACTTCTTAGGCAAGTCACTAGTATCATGGTATAGTAAGAAACAAAATTATGTTGCATTATCTACTACAGATGCTGAATACATAGCTGCTGGCAGTTGTTTTGCACAAATTTTTTGGATGAAACACACATTACTAGACTATAGATATCAATTCAGACATGTCCCAATAAATTTTGACAACACACTTTCAATTAACATTTCAATGAATCATGTTTCTAATTCTAGGAAAAAGCATTTTGATGTAAGACATCACTTTTTAATGGATCATTACCAAAAATGTGATATCACTTTGGAATTCATTGGTACTGAATATCAAATTGCTGATATATTAACCAAACCATTAAATTCTGAGAGATTAGACTACATCATACATGATCTTGGTATGATTAATCATAAATAGAAATATTAAATATCTTACTGTTTACTATTCTGCTATATTTTACTTTACAGTTTCATATTCACGGTTTCTCAGTTATTGTTTCATACTTATGCTCTCACAGTTAACATCCTGTGATTCATGGTCTGTCAAATAACTGTCTCGCTATGAAAAAATAGTTCACTCGCTGTCTCACCGTGATGAGTGTTTTTCATCAAAACGTAACACCCACTCACGGTCTGACCGTTAAGATTCATTATACTATTACTATAACCTATATCACCGATATTTATATTTCACCGCTATGCGATTTCCCACATTTTTGTTTTTATGAAATTTGATACTCCTAAATGATAAAATATAATGGTTTTCACTCGATTCCTTACCCGAGCTCTCTCTTGCTCACTCTCTCGAACCCTCTTCACCTTGAACGCCTTCTGTTTTATCTCGCCTTAACTGTCAGTCAATGCCAAGGATGAAGCCTCCATCTTCATCCTCTTCTGAGAAGCATTTCTCCATGAAACAGAAAAGAGCACTGAGGATAGCACCCGAAGGACCCATGAATCTGAAACTTGTAAGCCATACTATAGTTCCTGAGAAAGGGATTTTCCCTGAGTGGATGTTTTCTAGCAAGTCGTTAGTCTTGAAAGTATTAAGAGAACAAGGATGACTTTAATGGTTATCAAGAAAAGATAGACCAATTTATCCAAGTTTGGTATCTCAATTTTACAAATATTTAATGTTTTCTTTTCATGCTGGAGAAAGATATATGGTAACAAGCTAGATCAATGGACAAAAGTGTTCATTCCCTTCAAGGACGTGGGATTCATGCCCGAGGATTCCTCATGAATGAATTTGTGATGATTACCAAAGAGACCATCCTCCAACAACTTACATCTTTGATCTTGAAAATGATTTGGAAATCCTGACTGGAAATGGAACCATGCGAAGGGCGATAACTGCAGAATTGGATGGGGAGACAAGACTGCTATTCAAATTTATTCGGAATTTTATTTGTCCATGAAAATGAAATTTTTCTATGTTGATGTTTCAGGATGTGTTCCTGATTCATCTGTTGAAGAATGTACATAAGATAAATTAGTGCAAATATTTCATTAACCATATATGTGAGCTGATTAAAGTCACATCCAAATCCACCACCTTGATTTACTCAAGGATGATTTCAACCTTGTTAGTTTCCACGGGAGTGGTTGGACCGAATAAAGAATGTTTAGAGGATTTTTATTTCTGTTTATCCAATCCATTCATTTGAAGGATGAAGATTAATTGGATCCCCTAGAAGAAGTAGTGGGTTGAGGATAATGATACACCATATAAGTAGTAAAATACTATTGATTATCCAAAAATGTAGAAGAATATAATTGTTCCTAGTTTGGAACCAGATGAAGTGGCTGAGTACCCAGAAGAAGAAGAAGAGGCTAAAATACCTCAAGAGAAAGCAGCTCCTATGGAGAAAGAAAGGACTGATGCTCGTGTTGATGTTCCTACTGAAATGTCTCTTAGAGAGGACGTTGTTGTTGTTTTTAGAGAAGAAGAAGCTCTTGCTTCTAGAGATGATGTTGATCAAGAAGTTCAGTCTGAGGCTACACGAGATCTGTTTATCCCTGATTTAGAGCAGTAAGACATGGAAGAAGCTGATCTAGGAGAAATCCTTGCTAGAGAAAATGTTAATCTAGAGGATCTCCCTGTTGAAAAAGAAGGATGTCTTGAAGCACAACCAGTGGAATAATCGGTTCCTAAGTACATACCCTCTGCTAAAGAGAGGATGGAAATTTCCATTCAGTTGTCAAGGCATGAATTTGATAAAAAATTTAGAGCTAATCCTGTGGAACTTGATCATGCAGTTGTGCCTCAAGAACATGAAATGGAAGCCCATTTTGAGGGGAACCTCAAAACCTTGAGATTGAAGAAGCTGGATCTGCTGAAACATCTCAACCAATTGTCACACAATCTATGTACACTCAGTATGAGTTTCCAAGTTTATTATGATGTGATTGAATCACATCAAGTGACTGCAATTGGTATATATCTCTATTATTTGTTTCAACTGAAGTGAGTAGCTTACCCAGAACCAGAACCAGATCCTCAACCTTCAACTGAATCTCAAACTAATTCTATGTTGCAACCAGAATCTGTATCAGAACCTATACCACTACCTTCTACTACACTCTTAATCGAGCAATAATCCTTTGGATCTAAGAATGATTTGAAATTATTTGGAGAGACTATCTTGGCTGGTGTTGATAATATTTTATTCACTCAACCTCGACCAGTGACTCAACTAAGTCAAGAAGATGCATCAATTATTTTGGAAAATATTATTCTCCATATTCAACCAAGGATGATTGAAGAAATACAAGAAGTCAGAGTTAAAATAGGTTTCTATGTGCCGATGTTGCTAATTTTAAAAGTTTGGTGAAAAACCTGAAAATATAATTGTCTTCAAGATCAGAGCCTGTTCCTGTTCCTGTTTCTGCTCCTACACATGTTGATGCTTCTCCTGAACAAGTTGTGTCCAACCTTTCTAGAGAGATTTTGTCTCAAGTGCATCCTTAGGTTTTATCTTTTGATGAGAAGATTGGAACAAGACACACCAAGATGCTGTAACGCATGTGAGAGCTTGTGGGAAATCTGAATAAGCTCATAGATGATTACACTGGATGTCTGCAAAAAGTTTTGAAACAGCTCAAAGTTTTAACTGAAGATGTCAAGGCTTCTCCTCCCTCTGGTCAGACTTCCACACCTTCTTTGGATGATTCCTTGCTTAGGTCCATAATCAAGGAAGAACATCAGAATGCCCTTATTGGTTTCGATCTGTCTCCTCTGTCTGAAGTTATGATGAACATTGATATAGCACTTGATCTAGTTCAGATCCATTCTATGATTTCAAATGATTCTCAACATGAGATCACCAAGAAGATAGACTCTTATATCAGCTAGATTTTTTCCAAAAGTGACATAAAAAATCACTTTAATTATCTTGTGGAGAACCTGAAAGTCCCTCCAGTGACTCAATCTTTTAAATCTAAATTTCAGAAGCTTACAAAGTTCACCAGATTGTTGGACAAGTTCATGGAGAATAAGGACGATTTGAAAAGGCTATGAAATATGGTGGAGAAATCATTACTAATTTCATCAATCATTTGAATCCATATCTTCATGTGCAGAGCACAGCTATCGTTGCTCCAGCCGCTGCACCCCTCAAACCTGGTCTACCTGCCTTAGCCTCAACTGCCATGTCAGTCAGCCAAGCCCTTTCTCTGATCCATCCAATCATTCATGACCAAAAACAGACCAGATCTTCAACTGCTCCTACTTTGGCTCCTTCAATTTTTTAAAGTACACCCTTACCATCTGTATCTACAACACCTACACCTTCTTCTACATCATCATCATCTCCTGCTGCTGATAAAGGCAAGGAAAAGGCTGATCCTTGAAGAGTCACGTGGCTGCATTCTTTTTTGATGGGATGTCTTTTTCTACATACTGTTTGTATTTCAACTATATCATGTATTCTGGAATTTTTTAATGACAAATTCATTGTTTCACTCCCTTCTTTCTGTTTCACTTTTTTATAATCCCAAAAGGGTGAGAAAGAGTACACGTATTAGTATTCTAAAGAGATATGTTACTGTTGAATCTATTATTCTTTAATCTCTTATTCTGTGTGTTATTTTCTCATACATTTCATTTCATTTATATTTTATCTATACATGATTTGTGATCATCAAAAGGGGGAGGTTGTTGGACTTCTCATGTTTTAATCATGTTTTAATGATCAAAAATCTTACTACTGTCAATAAATCTCAATAATAATAACACATCATGTTTTAATTATAAAACTTCTTATTGATGTTAATTAATCTCTCTATTATCTACAAATCTTATGCATGATCACAATGCTCAATTATCTTATCAAACATTTGTATTTATGTTTCATGTTCTTTTAATTTTTAATGGTTAAGCTTAATTTATATTCTGCATATTACATTTTAAGTCTAAATATAGATATTTGTATTAGTATCAAGACACCGTGATGTTTGAAACAGTAAGATATACTTTGTGCAAAACACAGTCACAGTCAAATAGACACCGTGAACAAAATCACTGAAGCAGACGCCGTGAAGTCTAAGTCCCAGACACCGTGAAGGACACACAGCTAGCAGTGCACCGTGAAGGTTACACCGTGACTGAGACACCGTGAGAAACACACCGTGAAGGTTACACCGTGACTGAGACACCCTGAGAAACACACCATGAAGGTTACACCGTGACTAAGACACCGTGTGAAACACACCGTGAATGTTACAGAGTGACTGAGACACCGTGAGCAACACACCATGATGTTCACACCATGAAGGACACCGTGAGAAACACACCGTGAAGGAAATATTGTGAGCCACATACTGTGAAGGAGACAACAGTTCAAAGATACACCGTTTGCACAACTACTGTGACACCATTTCTTAACCTTTTTTCAATATTATTTAAATAATAATAACGGTCATACATTATGTTTTTAATGAAATTAATGTTATTTAATGATAGTTGTTGGTCTGTCGAAAAACCGTACCTCGTATCTATTGAAATGAAATCATTCCTATTGTCGGAGCTCGTGGAATATAAAGAAGATTGAGAAGCAGTAGAAGACACCCGCTCTTGACACGTCTTGACGCACATACTACAATACATGCAAGCTTTGTACTGAACAGAAGAACAATCCCGGGCACAACTGTGAAGAACACATTGCACGATCCTCAAAGAAGTTCCATACATGCAATCCTACTATACTGAAGAACACACGATTTACTCTGGATTCAAGATAACATCTTCTCACTCGTGAAGAACACAAGCTAAACCACGACACTCTATTTTTCCATAGAAAACCCAAATAAGGACACATAAGCTATTCTAAGTCCAGAGTTGCACTGCCTATCACTGGAGCTTTCTAAACTTTCATATACTTTCTCTAAGTGATTTATTATTTAATTTCGAGCACTGTGTGTATCCTATTTATTTTTAACATACACCGTATCTTGTGCTAAACTAGAGGATATCACAATCCTCATACCAAAACTTCTTACTCTATTTTACCCACGACAGCTATGGAAGAGGTCCTTGTGTGGCCTGGCCTTTATTTTCATTTCCCACGATGAACAGTGGTACAGGTCCCTACATGGCCTGAACAGTCCTATACTGTTGTTAACCCCGATCTAGGGTGTGGATTACATTTATATATAAATTTGAGAGGACTAAGTCTCGTCTTGATACTCAACCTCTTGGTTATATTTCTTGTGCATTTTTAGTTTATGTTCAAAATATATAGTATCTAATTTATATACAACTGCTTGTTACATTGAAATACAAATCTGTTTTAATGTTACATTGATAGTTAATCTAGAATGTGTTTGTATCTATTGTAAATTATTAGGTTAGTTTCAAATGATAATTTAATCTTCTGATTTGATTAACTAAGAACTAATCAATTTTTTCAGAATCTAATTGAACCTTTACAGTTTAACAAATTCACTACAGTTTAACTTGTTTTATAAATTGGGGGATTTTAATAGAAAATATTTTAGCAAAAATTTTAAATGGTACTCGATTCACCCCCCTCTTGAGTATCCACTCCGACAAACAATTATATTAATATCAAGGATTTATATTACATTCCTTTTTTATGTTTTATTTTTAATTACAAACAGAATCAGGGTTCCATGTATGTATCTAGTTATTCAAGACTACTAAAATGATTGGTCCATTGGGATGTGTTAACATGTACTAAGTTCCATGGACATAATGTAACCATATACTCTGGGTTACTTGGGTATGGGTGTTTACAGTTTGTATCAAATGAATTTTAGAAGAAACATAAGAAAAACAATTTAGGAAAATATTAAGTAGTGAGTGAAACCCTAGGATGGAATTTGGAAATAATTTCAACAATACCGAACTTATGATTTAGGGATAGGTATACCTATATTTTAATTTTATGTATCATATTTATGAGATTATAAATATGTTTCATAATAGTTTGACATAATATAGTGTATTACACTATTTTGGATTTGATAATGTAGATTAAATGTGGATAATATCAATGTATGTTATCCATTTAAGGATTTACATCCTTGGAATGATAATGAAGTTATACCTAGAGATGTGAAGAGATATATAGATGATGATAGAGAAGGATAAATTATTATTATATTGGGATAGTTTCTTCAGGGTATGATCAATATACCTACCCATATAGAGATGCGTGATCCAGAATGAAGTGTAACAATGTAAGATATATTTCTGTGTCAAAAACCTCTATTATTCAATTGTATTAAAGATAAATGTGTTGCTAAGAAATTTATTAGTTGCATAGATAAGTTATTTATCACTTTGGGGTGTAATGAAAGATAGAATTTTATCATGACAGTTTATCGTCTCTTGGGGGTTCATATATATAGTGTTTGTTGATTCAAAAACCTAATGATGTAAAAGAAATATAAATAATGGATTGAAATGATTTTTAATTAATTTCTATAAAATATAATTTTCCTCAAGAAAATAGAGCTAATATAGAGATACAATTCTTGAGCACAAGACAAAAAGAATATGATGATATAGCTAGGTTTGAAGACAACATTACAGGTTTTTCATAGCAATCCATGGACTATGTATGTAATCCAATGTGTATTATTGGTCATTTCATTTAGGGGAAAACAATACATTGAAGGAAACTAGTCTCCCAAAAAATTTCATCACATGAGGATACAATATAATACATTATCAAGACTATGAAATAATTTCCCATTATCTTGTGATTATAATGGAAATCAAGATAAGAAAAGGATGGATGAAAAAATGTATTAGGGGAAGAAAATAAAGAATGAATTTCCATCATGTGTTAATTATGGAAAGGAAAAACCTGGTAAATTTATAAATTAATGATAATGTTTGTTAAATGTATGAAAATAAAGGCAACCATTATCATAATATCATGGGAATGAAAAAAAGTTGTCAATGTGGAATATTTCAACTTTATAGAGATGGGTCACTATGAAAAAAATAAGGAAATTTTCAAGAGAATATACCTAAGAAGACTCTTATAGATCAAAGGCAATCTTATGTTATGTATATAGAGAATATGTAATTATTATTTTGATTGTGTTTGTCGATGTAATAATTGTGTTGTATAAAATTATCATTATAATAGTTATTAAATTTAAAGGATTACAATGCTACAATATTTCATTGAGTATTTGAGAGAATATGGTGAATGGAACCGATAAACAAGAGATGTGATTTTGTGGAAAGTAGATTTTGTGAAAAAAACATATTTAAAGGAAGGATAACCCATAATATGCTCTATATGTTGATATAGGGATGTTGGTATAAATAGATGATTGATGTGTATAATTTAAATTGGATAGTACTGGATATATTAGAGAAGATTAATGATTTGTTGAAAATGTGGTTTAGACTATGATTAGTGTAATTGACATAATATTCAAATATAAGGAAAATATCCAATAATCTAGGGTTATTTAATAAATAATGTTGAACTCATCTCATGTTTTCAATAATGTTTTACTGTAATTTGAATTATTAACATGTTTCAAGAGAATACATGATGAAGGTATGAAAATTTTTATTATGTGAATATTAAACTCAACAACATCTTTTCTAATAGATTAAAAGTATGTAATTTTTGGAAATTTAGTAACCCAATCTAATTTTTTGTCGAGATTTTTCTTTTGGAATTTTTATAAGGTTAACTATTTATGAAAAGGTTTATATGGAATTTTCTATGAGTTTTTAAAGATAAATGTGTTTGTCAATATTGGATAACATGTTCCTACCATATTGGTTTTGTAAAATAGTTTGAGACATATAGAAAAAATTACTCTCATTTATGGATCTTACGATCCATTGAAAGTGAATTTTAGTTAATTAGGATTATATAATTCATTTTTTATAATGATTTAGATGATTATGTGATTTTATTACTTTGGACATTATCATCGGATTACAACGACGCAAAATGTGTTATTATATTTATTTTGGAATGAAAAATGAAAAATAAGATATAAACATTAAGGTAATTTTGTTAATTTTATAAGGATTATATTTATATAGTTTTAGAAAAATAGAGACCCCCAGGTCGGGCGACAAGCTGTCACATCTAGCAAGGTCGTGAGGATTGAACCCCCATCCAAAGAGTTAAAAGTGTGATTCACCTTCCACTGGCCTATGATATGTCATAGTTAGTATACATTTTTTTAATTTATTTAAACAGTTTCATAGATAATTGATAACATCACTTTTGGAACTGTATATAATTATTATAAATTGAATTTTATTTTATGAAATATAGATGTAATATTCTTTTGAAGAAATATTGATTTCATGGTGAAAATTTTTGACTAGTTGAAACAATACCTGTAATATAGGTTTTATTTTCTTATTTTATTAATCATTGAATAAAAATAATTCTTCAATTATTTGAATTGGTTTTTGGGAAAAATATTCATAAATTTATTTTTCCTACATTGAAATCAATAGAGTTTCAACCCATCATTGATTAACAGCTCTACGACGGTAATCAGTTTTTAATGATAATTTTATCTATAACATTCCTTTATGAAAAGAGAGTTAGAATAATTTTCCATTTCCATCTATTCACTCCCCACTAATGGTCTCCAATACATTAAGAATTTTTTTTGGCGACCTTCACACTTTTATTTCCCTCTTTTAAAAGATTATTTTATGAACCCTTCATTCTATGTTGGATTTACACAAGGGTATTTTAAAATATAGACTCCATGATTAAAAAACCTAAGATTAAATTGAATGAAATATATTTAATGAATGACGGGATAATGTAATACCTTGGTTTTTTAAGATAACATTATGAGTACTAACTTATTTTCCATAGATCAACAAGCTTAAACGAATAAACAATAATCATTATTGTGACAAAATCGCTATAAAATAGAAGATAAATTTTCTAGTGTAAATTTCATTAAATATTATATGATATATATATGATTTTAATAATAAATAAAATTTTAATTATTCTTACAAAATGAACATATATTTTCAGTAAAGTAATTTTATTCTTCAAATAAATGTTTTCTTCAAAATGATATTTTCATTTAATTCTCTCAGATAATAAAAATACTTATTATTTTTCTAATTTTATAAAAATATTTTGAAAAAAACCTTATTTTTGGACTCATAATTTTTAAAAAATCTTAGGGTAAATTATTGCCAAATTTTCTAAAAAGAATGATTTTAGTTCAAAACGTGATAATATTATTTTTATGAAATACCATAACTCTTACGAAATAATTAACATATTATAATGAATTTGAATTTATTAAAAATTATTCTTAAAAATTTAATAATGTAATGACATTAAAAAAATGTTTTTATATTTAGAAAAACATGTTTAGATATTTTTGATAAAAATATTTAAACTAAAAAATATATACCCTTTTTATGAGATATACACATAACATATTTAGAAATGATTTTAATCACCCATATAAATTGTATAAATTAAAATGGATTCCATACATTGATTCGGTATTTAAAATTTATTTTATAAGTTCATTTTTATTTTTTTACATAAAAAATTTACTATGGTTCAATAAATACTTATGATATTACAGGGAAAATTATGTATTGGGTTAATGTTCAATGTAAAAAGATTAAAAATTCCTAAAATCAGAACAATTAAATATTTGGTTGATAGTTTTTTAACCATAAAAAGTATTTTAAAATTTAATTATCCATCTAATTTAATGTGATTACTTCCACCAATACATAGTCAGATTTAAATATAAAATAATCATTATTTAATCACTTTAAACCACTCCTCCTTATATATAAATACCACCTTGATAACCCCATTTATAATCACAACACTTGAATGTTTTCATCTTTATACAAAAAAATCTCCTACCCACACTCCACAGGTCCAAGATCATATAGTATGATCATATACAAATACAATGATCCTTAAGAGGTTCATTGAGAATGTGATATTCAAGTGGTAAATTTCTGAAACAACCACTCTTAATATTTTTTATACTTCTACATTATACTTAATAATTTAGGTCACAAACTCCTAATAACTCCAGTATCACATATATAATGTAATTTAATATGGGTAATGAAATTTATTTTATCCATCCATTCTCTCATATACTATTATTCAATGAAATGAAACCATTGTCCAAATCATGTAGATTAACCATCTATGTGAATAATGATTTTTTTGTTTTCTATTACCACATTCAAGGTTGGTCATAAAATTAGTATTACTAATAAATTATATTTTGAATGAAATATTATATACTAATTAACATTCATTGACTAATATACATACATAATATTAAATAAAAAGAAACCAGTTAGTGATGGTCGGAAAAACTACCAATAAACTGAACATTTATCATTATCATTTTATCAAATGCATCTTCCTCATGTCAGAAAAAAGGATATATGGGTCAATTTATAAACAAGTATGTACTTGAATGAAATATCATTTTTCCTATGTAGATTTAGAACCATTTATCAAGAAAATCCATAATTATACACAAATGAACCGATCATTAAACTGTGAAACGAACACACACAAAAAAATAAAAATAATTAAATATTATTAATGAATCTGTGGTATGACGTTAAAAGATATCCCATAAGGTATTAAATATTTTATAATATTAATTTAATGAATTAGTAACATTTTTTAAACCACTGTACATGTGTTTAATATGATAACCACTATGGGGAATCACACTGTAAGTGATTTTCACCTCACTTTTATTTTTATGGGATACATGCTTTATTCACCACATATATATTTTTTGTGAAGTATTTACTGACCATTTTTCATTTTATATAATGAATTTATTTATTCTAATAACATTTATAATTTTAAATGTTATTATTTCGTGGGGAATATGATATGACTAATTATAATGTAGTATGGGAATTCCTATCAATTTTCTTTCATTGAGGCATAATTTAATATTATGGACTTGAATTATTTTCTCTAGTATACATACTCAACCTTTGATTTATTCATAATAATCATTAATTTAAAATTTCAATTCCCTTAAATATCTATATTATTGTATCATGGATATTTTTACTTCCTAATCCATAGACCATTTCTACGTACGGTGATTACATTATTTGAAAAACAAGAGGGATAATGTTACATCTTTATCTTTTAATTAATATAGATTTTTGATAATAAGGATCATTGTATTCTGAATTAAATCCATTATTAAGATATATTACAAAACATTTGGACATCCAAAAATGTGTGGGGATCATATATTGAAAATACCCTTAATTCGTTGGCAACCTGATGAGACTAATATGATGGCCAATTAAATGGTGTTTTACCCATAATGATTAAAATTCCATGTGAATGATGTTGATGGTAAATATATCATGTTCATTGGAAAGATTCCATCAAATAATTATGAATTTACTCTATTATGAATTAATATTTTCACAATAATAATATTCATGGATTTATTTTGTGAAAATGATATCGATTAAATGGAAAACCTGTTCATTTATTTTTACCATGACATATTTATTATGAATTATTGAATCAAGATAGATTCAATTGTATGTAAATTTTTGGGGAATATTAGTTAACCATTTTATTTGTTTTTTCCTTCGTTTATATGGAATAAATTTTTCAATGTGTTGAAGGAATAAAATTACATTCTATTGTTATGTTTTTTAATTACCAATTTATCATGTGTACCATATATTAATCTAGTTCATCAAGACTACTAAGCTGATCTAGAGAAAAAATTAATTTTCTTACATCACAATCATATCATTTTAATGATAAGAAAAAATAAAAAAAATATACAATAAAGATCCAAAGGTTCATTTTCTTTGTAAAACTATGGCCATGTATAACATTAACAATATAAAAGATAAACATTTATTTAATTATTTCATTTTTACCCTATTATTGTCCCTTCTGTTCTCTTTAGCATACATAGTCACATGAAGATATACATAAAAAATGGATGAGAAAAAAATCATATTTATAGGACATATAAGATCATTAAACAACATTATATGGTTTGATCATAAATATAAAATCATTATCATTAAAGGAAGCATTAGATGAAGTCATGGAATGTGGAAATGCCTAACAATGGCACATCATTTCGTAGGGGTCAACTACCATGCATAGTTGTAAACAATCCTATATTTGTGTTCACACATATTTAAAATTACCCATGAGATAAATCAAATTTCCCGATTAATTAGAGAACAATATAATTCCAGGTTTAGTCATCACATAATTACTTTGTACTATATAATTTTTGGTGCAACCATCACATCATACTATTTATATTTTCATGCATTCCACATAAAACTTATATCAATAATATTACTAAAATAACCCATTAAATTGATTCATTTCATAAATAATAAATTCACAAACATTGGGTTCCAAAATGAAAGAGGAAATAATATAAATGATATAATAATCATGATCTTTGTGTGAAGAAGAAATAATATCGAGAAGTGTGTTATTTTGAAAGAATTGTTCTTTAGGAAATTTTTTTGAATAAAATAATCATTAATAGAGAAAATGTATATCCAGAAAAGGTATGATAATTATGAATATATGATATTTAAAAATATAAATTATGAAAATTGGGTGAATGAGGTAAAACCCAATGAAAGTGAGTTGTGTTTGAGAATTCCCCTTACCATTATTTTGAAAACATTTTTCATATTATTGTCTTCTATAATCACACTATATTTACTAATTAATAATTATAGAACAGTTACTTCACGAATATTATTCATGATATGTTTATTATGTTCATTTATGGCCCTTTGGATTAGTTATGGAGTTTAATTTTGTCGTTTGGGAGTGTTCGTTTTCATAGTTTTCATGATCAGTTCAGTTGTATACACAAATGGATGTTTGATTAAAAGGATGATTAACCTACATAATTGTAATTATATGTTATTAAATATCATATATAATATTAACTTATATTAAATATAATTTTGTTACATAAAATGATGTAGTTTCGTTAGATAATCATTAATGATGTTGATTTTAGGTAAATTTTGGCGGTTTTTCGTAGACAATGAACTCATTTTTTTTATCATTTCGTAGTATGAGTATATGTTATTTGTGGAACATAAAAAGGGTCATAACATAAAATTTAAAATATATTTTAAAAAATATCATGTTCTTATTAACAACCATTAATATTTTTGAGGAAAATGAATGTGCATCACCTACGTTGTCGTTAAATTAACACATCATGGGCGAAAAATTCATTTTAAGCCAAAAGTGAGGGGGATTAGTTTCTTATAGGATCCAACAATAACATGATATAACTCCAGTAAATGTATGGTACTAGATTTATCATGACCTTTGGATGAAAGGATCTGATATGAAAAGAAGTAAAGAAATTAAAATTAAAATAAAGTTAAATTAAAAAGAGAGAGGTTTTACTTATGGAATTCTCCTCTTAAGATCCTTCTTAAGAAAAATATCCCCAATCATTTGATAATACAAAGAGATCCTAGAGATGGAAAAGGGTCTAGTAAAGTGTATTGGAAAAATATTTGGCATGTCTCAAAGCTTTAGAGGTGTGAGGAGAAGAGGTTGTGAGGGGTGGTATTTATCGTAGATGCGAGAGGGGTTTTCTTAATATTTTAATCAATAGTATATTATTTCTCTCAAGATAATAAATAGTGAATATTATTGTTACTATATATAGTAATTAGTTCTTGTGAGTTTGAAACAATTGTCATTTACATCATCCATGACTAAATAATGATAAAAAAAATTGTGTTTTTGTTTGCATTTATCAGAAATTATAGTATTTTATTATTCACAAAATTTCATGTATTTAAGTAATTTCCCAAAAATTAACACAAACCATTTTTGAGGTGTAGAGTTTAAATATTAACTCCATTTTATGAAAATAAATTTTTAAATTTTTTTAATTTTATTTTTAATTAAAATTAACCTTTACTTAGAAAATACTGATTTCAAAATTATAACTAATTTTGTAACACAAAGATAAAGTTCATAGAGTCTCATAAAATTATCATAAAATAATAAGAAAAATATATATTTATTAATTCATATAGTTTATGATAACAAAATTTCTTTTAAATTATGAAATTATTCCTAAAATTTTCATTAAATATTTATTAATTATAAAATACCAACACTTAATTAATAATTTTAAAAATATTTACATACTTATAATATGATATAATTATATAATATTTTATCATACAAATGTAAAAAATTTATTTATAATATATTGGCTTATTATACTATTCATTTCGTTAGTTTACTATTAATAAGGGCCATATTACTGTTCCTAAGGTCAATTTACAATTTCATCAGTATTTGTTCATTAACTTCTACAAATAATTATTATTTAATAAATTATTAATTTCTAATGATTTTATTATGGCATGTGTGTGATTTTATGTGATTTGTATTATGTGAAATTACTATAAGAGGGGATACATTCCTTTGATAAATTTTTGGGTCATTACCTGATCCATCCTTTTGGTTGGAATTCCTTCTAACAATTTCAGATTTAGAAATGTAACCATCAAATTAGGGTTGAAAATGTATTGTTCATTTTATTTTGGTGTAAAAATTGACATTCATACAATTGGTAGTTTAATAGATGATAGAATAATGGAAAGAACTCACATTATCACAATGAATGACATTAGAAATGGTGAATCTGTACAATCAAGAAGAAACATATAAGGAACATATTATATATTATATATCTATAAAAAAATTTAATTTTAAAATAATGTTAAGGATGGTGTACTCATATATTTGATAAATAGTTGGATTAAGTACATAAAATAAGTTCGGTGAAATTGTTTTCCCAAAAACATGTTATGAATATTTTTTAGATAATGAATTATATTTGATGAATTACAATAACAATATA
Organism: Viscum album; assembly: GCA_963277665.1. Taxonomy (NCBI): domain Eukaryota; kingdom Viridiplantae; phylum Streptophyta; class Magnoliopsida; order Santalales; family Viscaceae; genus Viscum; species Viscum album. The sequence goes on from OY728126.1 coordinate 1,108,558,744, forward strand.
TGTTTTTATATCCTAAGTAATATAAATGGATCCAAATATATATCACACATACTTTTTTTCTTCTAATAAAAATAAAAGTTTACTTATTTCAGAGGGTGACATAAAATAATATTTTATCCTTAAAGAGGATTGATCTAAGATTTTGATGAAACTAATAAATATTAGAATACTCAAATATATTTATAAATATTTTTTAATAATATAATTTACTGATATGTTAAAAATAATTTGAAAAAAACATTTTATAGATGTTTTTTAATGATTAAAACACATTAACTAAATTGCAATATATTGTAGGGGATGATTTTTTTAAACTAGACAAGATTTGGGTATGTCATATAAGGGACCAAAGAGGTATTACAGAATATAAAATATATATCATTAATATTAAAAAGATAATGGATAATTAGAAGACCCATGATAATTTGATATCATGTGTTATTATATTCCAAATATGACATGGCTCTAAAACCAAGTGCTCTACCATATTTTGTAAAAATTCTTGGGTGTGGTGAAACATGAAAAATAATGAAATTTATTAGGAGGATTATTGGGATGATTGGGATGTGTTTGGTCCATTATTAAGGATATTTCTAAAATAAGTAATTAAATTGGTAGTAATAATTATATTACAAAAATTTGATATATAAGAGCCACTGAAAATTATGAACTATTATATTGAAGATATATATATTAAAAAATGGAACAATTTGAAGGTTTTAATCTAGTGATTTATATTTATTTTACTTATTCCTTATTTAATAATTCATGGGATGTATATATAGGGGTTATTGATGTATCAAGAGTGTGTTTATTTATATAGAATAACAGATAAGACAAAAAACACTTAAATATTTATGAATAATAACCACTTTTGATTTTCCGAGTCCCATTTTATACATAATTAATGAATATTTATTTTAGGACCTAACAAAAACCATCACTCAAACCACAACGTCCCCCAGGACCGCCTCTAGAAACTAGGGGATGGCGACTAACACTAAAGGAATAACTAACACGAGGATACTTTTGACTAAGTACATGTATGTACATATACATCTTTATCTATGAAAATATACAGAATATGTAAAAAAAAAAGAAAAAAAAGATAATGGAACAACCATGAATGAAAAAAAACTGATTTAATATAAGAGTATGGTACTGTAAAATGAAACGTAAAGGGAAAAAATAAACACACAACAAGAAATATATCCCAACCTCCAAAATATAGAATAGTAAACTTCTAAGAGAGCCCAACTTCTGATATCCAATATTCGACGACTATATATGGTTGAAATCGCTAGGTATCCCCACGATCCTTTTAATTCATCCCTATTTTTCCATCATCTATATAATGCATGAATCATTTGAGAGAATAACATACATGGGTGAGTATATACATACACACTAAGATTCCCTGAATGTTGAAGGGGGAGCAGTAAATGATACAATATGAATATAAAAAAATATAAATATCACAATATACAATATTTAGTGAAAAAGAGAAGATCAACCCGAATCAATAGTAAAAGTAACCATGTCCAAAAATTTGGGGATAGACACTATGTGTAGATTAAATACACATTGATTATTTTACAATTGTATATGGTGAGTGAACACATCCAACTTCATGAAGATAAACCCAAAAAGGCCGAGGACCCATTCCCATGATGATGAGGGGTTCCATTCTATAGGCCCAAAACTAATGCCCTTTAAAGATAGGGTATTTCCACTAAATTCATCATGGATTCTCACTGTATCATATTGGGGTTACAATAAAAAAGAAATGGTAGTGGACATATACTCCAAATTATGGGGGTTCCACTCTATAGGATGTCTCCAGTGATCCCGATTGATCTCTAAAATCTTTGGTAATCAACTCAATATGTTCAATGATTTTTTGATCTATCTTCTGCTAGTGGATTTTGGCATTCTGGTGGCCAGAAACTCAATTTATGGCATTATTTAATGTGAACCCTTTCGCACTTCTCATACCACGCATGCCCTAATCCTTATGCCTTTGATTTATAGATATCAAATCATCAAAACAATCATCTTTTCCTAATAATTATCCAAGATATATCAATATTTTATTAATCTATACCTCTAAATTTGTTTCACCAGGGTTTTGGGGGTCTAATTAGGTTCTATACTGCCCGAAAATGTCGAATTAGTACCACATGACACTACTAGTGATTAAAAAAAAATCAATTGAGTGTGTAAGGGAAAATATATAATTATTAAGTATTGTGTGAAGGATTCTATATCCAATATATCATGAATAGGGAACCTGATGTAAAATAATAAATTGAAAGAATCAAATTAATATTGTTTATAGGAGAATGCCAAGGATGGAATTGACACTGATCAACAAGAAATATTTATATTATCAATAAATTTAATCAAAGTGAGTATCAAACATATATTTATGGGTTCTAAAAATTGATTAGATTAATCATCATCAAAAGATATTCTTTCCAACAATTGAAGGATGTCATTGCATTCATTGAATCCTGGTCTTCTTTGATTTGGGATTTTCTTGTCATCTAATATGATCAACCAATGGAAGGTGATGAAGAGCCTCATTGGTTATTAAAGGATTTTAAGGGTAACCCAAGGTTATTTTACATGAGCTTTTTAGGAAAATATTTTAGTTGAAATTAATAAATTAATCAGTTAATTAAATTAAGTAACCAACTAACTATACAACCGAAGGGTGAGATTCTCGAATGCCCTAAACCAACCAAATTTAGGTCAGTCCTAATGTAATCATCGCATTATGGATTCAAACATGGTCTCATATTTCTGATCCATGATTCTATTGAATATTTATCTCATATTCTTTCATTATTGTTTATACTCAATGTGAAATATAATTAATATTTTTGTACAATTAATCCCGGGCACATTGGGACTCTAAATCGCACATAGTCGTAGCAATTACCAATATATATTTATATAAATATGTCATGGTCTTCCAAGTCAATAACAAGGTATCTATATCTTTAAATCCTTCTATATTTTTATCCCTCTAATGAAAAATTAAAAAAATCTACATACTAAGCCCACACATAGTTATCCCACTCCTAGGAAATCATATAAAAGTTCTTGTTCATCCACAAAACATGTACTATGGGTATAGTTTGTCTATGGAAGGGTCCCCTCCAATTGATCATCGATCATCACAATGTTCTCTATAAAAGTAGATCCATCCTCGATGCCCATATTTCCATAGTTGATTATGATCATGGGGTTATGTACTTTAATATTCAATTGAAACAAGTGGAATACATCATTCTCCTACATTAGTTGTGGGGGTAAGGAGAGGCGGTAAGAATCCCCTAAAACGCTATTCATGATCTAAAATTAAATTATGAACCTTTGGGATAGCTTGTATCCCCAAACAACCCTCCTTAATCCTCATTATGAGGATACACTTAGGAAAATGGGGTCTCCATAATCGAACATTGAGGGCCTACAAATGTGATATGTAGAAGTTTTATGTCTTATATGGGCCATCCTCATCCACTAAAGGAGGACATGGACATTCTATGTCTTCACCATAACTAAATTTAGGCCCAAAAGAGATGCCTTTCCAATCTCCATCCTCCACAAGGGTGACATGTCTGGTATCATGTCAAAGGCCTCAAAAGGATCTATGAGGACTGTAGAGTGGTAGTTATTGTTACAAAGAAACTACACCAAAGGAATGTGATCCTCCCAAACCTGGACAAAGTCTAACACACAATTTTGTAGTGTATCCTAAAACACCTCGATAGTTCTCTTGATCTTCTCAGTAGTCAGGGGTTAGGTTTGTACTTATCATCATATGGGTCTAGAAATCCTTCTACAAAAATCTACACAACTGTGACGTGAGCTGCATATCATAATGGAAGGCAATCATTGAGGTGGCCCCATGAAGGTGTACAATCTCCCTTAGGTATAACTGCACAATACTCTCTCTAAAACATACATGTTGATAGAAATGAAGTGTTCCGTTTCCATGTGTTAGTTAACTATCACCCAGATGGAATCGTATCACATCAACGTGTATGGAAGAAATATCAAAAAATACAATAGATATATTGTCCCACTTCAAAATCCATGATCTCAAATGGCTACAAAAAACATAATAAAATTTGATTTTCTTCCATTAGTTACTAACAGATGAGGCATCGTGAGGAAAAATCATCTTAGCTTTACCTCATTTATGACCCCAAAATATTCCTAAGGTATCTATAGATCTTTCGTACACCTGTATGTACCAATAGGGGGGATGTGTGGAACTCTCGCATCACCTCCCCTTGTATCAGGATTGGAACCACCATCCATCCCTAAAAAAGATGACTTGATTCCCTCATTCAGAATATCCATCTTGTGAGTCCCCCATGGATACCTGGTCACATAATATTGTAAAGTATTTTTGTATATCTTGGACAGTCTAACACACTTGAGAAGTGGGGGAGTCACCACCATCAATTGTAGAAAATTTTTACCCTCATGCTCCACACTTTCAACTGTAGATAGGCTAACTTCTCTAAAGCCTCCTCCACCAAGCGAGTCTGGGACATCCTACTAAGGGAATATACTACCATGTTTTTGTTCCTTGGAGTATTGACTATATTTAAGTAATAGTCTAGAAGGAAATCTGACCAGCACAACTATCTTAGGATCCTGTATCTCTATTTGGAGACATACTATAGACTCAAATGGTCTGAGTTACCCAAAAGTGCTCTCCCAGAAGGTAGTTCCTCTACATAATTATTGAAAATATTTCCTCTTCCATCCCTATGTTGTGGGTCATGTAGTTTTAGTCAAGGTGTCTCATCAACCTCTAACCGTATGTCATAAGTTACTATGGGTGCATCAAGACGTAACTGATACTCGCATTTGAGTAATTTCAATACACATTGAAATCCACACTCTCCTTTATTATTCTCTACAATGGTTAAATCATTAGCCTCAACATTATCTCCTATAATTACCTATAGAACATACCAATCCAATTAAATTAATTTTATTTTTGTGTCATGTCAGTCAAAGGGGTTGTGATCAAAGATATGTTTTCCAAAACCATCCAAATGTACCTCTCCAAACCAAAAATTATTTTCACCACTAACTCACATATGGGTGGATCCCCTGAAAGCACTACATAAATATTAACTCAGTCCATGACTAAACCATGCTAAAAAACTACATGTTCCAATAATTGAACCTCATGAATCAGGAACTGGCATTTCAAGAGTGTTTAATAAAGAAGATGTCATCAATGAAATTATAGAACCACACCCAAGTGCTCCAGATTCTCCTACTCTAATACAGATTACACGAGTTTATCTTCATTGAATACAACTAAATACTGGTCCATGTATGTATACAATTTATGGTTCATAAATTCCCTAAAAAAGATATGGATTTTTTCACTCCAAATAGAATCACTAAGAACTAATTGTGTTTGTATAGAAATTATAATTTTATCTTTGAAATTTTAACCACGAATAAACATAAATGGTGGTAGTAGGACCATATATCAATCATTAAGATCCTTGTAACACCTCAAAACATGTCAAAGAGGTCCTCTATACTTTATTAGAAAGATTTTTTAATTGTATCTTTATTTAGGGGATGATAATAAATTCAATGAAACAAACTCACATACACCTTTCTCATAAAAAATAATAGAGATACCCTGGGGGACAAATTGAGAATGATGAAACCCTTCTCTCAATGGTCCTCCAACTGCTACCACAAATCCTAGAGCTTGTTAGGGACCATCCAATATGCCTTAGTAGAAACAAAAGTGTTTTGGGGATGAAATGTGATACAATACTCCATCTCCTTCTTCGATGATTTCCAGGGAATTCCCTTGTATACGGAATCCATATAATCTTCCATAATGAAAGGAATAAAGATGCTTGAAAGGTCTATTTCACCAAGGGCTATACATTCTAGTTGGTGGGTGATGAGATGATTATTATTACATGAATAACCCACTCATCCTAACATGAGTGAAATATCAACTTAAATGGTGAATCCTATTCCATTACAGGAATGGCATGAATCCCTTCTGTTTATTGATATTCTTTGGAAATCCACTTTCAAGGGATGAGGAGAACCCTTAAATGTACTGTATGATAAGAGAATACATGACCAGTTGGTCTTAGATGAAATATTTAGACTATAACAACATGTATATAATATTCCCCAGCATTTTCATCACAATATCATCTCTCCACCTTTGAATGGCCATTTGGATAGAATTCTCATGCACTCACTTGCTGGTCCTGATGGAAATTCCATACCATCTTTTTTTCCACATCTGTTAGATTCCTCTCTAGTGAATATTCCTACTTTGAATCCTCATCTAGTGTCTACATCTTGTAGAGTCTCCCTTGTATATGATGCACAATTTCAGTTGTCCCCAAATCTATAAGGTGGCCCAAAGGCCTTTAGGTCCCTGAAGGCCATGAGGTTGCCCGAAAGCTTATCTGTCCCAAATGCATTTGGTATCCCAATGGCATCAATGGACTCAAAGACCAAACTGGGGGACCGAAATCCATAATGGATGAATATTTCTAGGTGATACCATATCGATAAATACCTTATATAGTACCTACTACAGTCATGCTAAAATTCTCTTATAGTAAACTATAAATATATCTCTGCACGGATTTGAACTCAGGTATCTTATAGGCACTTTCTAATTCTTCACCAACTGGGCAGAGGATCTTGTGCAATCATATTCTGTTTGTGTGAAGGCATTTGACTCATCTTCAATGACATTAAATCATGGAACAGACAATGGACATCCAATCAAAACTGAATATTACATCTTAAGGTTTCACTGTGATGTTTAAAAGGTCCCATGTGATCCTCTCTCTACGAAGAGATAGATTACACTATCATCAAATAAAAAAAATAGAAGAAGAATTCCTCCTAGGAAGCTCAACAGAATGATGCTAGGTTAGCGCCTTAGTTGTGCTCTCCAGCACTCCCACTGGGATTATAGTGTTAATGTATGAATTGTACCAATTTTGAATAAAAGTAAAATCAAGAGTATAATAAACACATATCATACCTCTAATCGTCTCGTGCGCTAGGGAATTATAAGCCTGCAGCTGGCTGCAACCCAGAGTGCATTCTCTATAGGCCAGACATGGGATACCTGGTGTTGATGGTTGAAGAATTTTATAACTTCTTCCCCCACCAATATACCATCCTTATAAAATACCGTAACGGCCTTTCTGGAGGCCACCTAACCCTATCCTGGGAGAACCCTGGTGATGAAGCTGCCTCTTCGATGGAGGTATATCAGTTATCGGTAAGCGTGGATCACCCGGTCTAGTCGAGTAGTATTACACAATGGGACCACAAGCATAATAAGAAAATCATCACCTCAGTCACGTATTCCGTAGCCATATACACTTCCATTGACTAAATGTATACATTTTATCATAGGAAGGTCTCCTGTATTGATATACTGACACCTAGTATCGACAATCTACTGTAGAGACATCAAATCTTTGGTGCCCACTACCTATTACAACATTCTATAATCCCTATGACAAAAATATATCTATCACTTTTTCATTATTTAGCACCATGAAAATGGTTGGTAAACAAAAGGGAGCCATGATGGCACATATCTATCAATGTAGTCCCTGTTCAAATTCCATGCTCGAAAGAAGCAATCCTGGATCGCATCATTGGAGTTCCAGGTATGTTAAAGAGCTCATATTTATACATATGTTTTTAAATTATTTAATCCCTTCCCATTAATCAATTTGATATTATTTTCATCATTTTTTGATATTTGGTGTGTTTTGAGCTTAAATGTGAAAAGTTGTTAATTCGGTACATTTAACTGTTTTATGATGCCTCTGTATTTCGATCATAAATCTTGCCATTCTGATCCAATTAATGAGATTCATTTTTGTTGGATGAAATGGTTCTGTGAAAAAAAATAATCTTGTGGGCCAAGTTCCAATTCAAACTCCAACAGGCCAAACAAAATTGGTCAATGTGAAAGTTATTCTGGCGTGCATAATGGACCATGACTCATTCAATTATCAATATCTCGAGCTTCTGGACGCAAAATGGGGTTTTTCTACCCGTGTCAGAAAGAAAACTTTATGAGGCTTCTTCACTTTAATTTTCATGTATAAATAAGTTGATTATGTCTGCCCTTCAACCAGAAAAAATATGGTTGGTGGAATAGTGATTGGCAGCCAGAATTAGTCAAGTCTACTAAATTGGGCATAACTCCTTCCACACAGCTCCAGATGATCTCATATTTCACAGGTAGTTGGAAAACACCATTCAAAACATACTATAATAAGGTACCTCAACATTATTATAATAGAGGGTGGTATAACTGAAGCTATATTTCTAGTGGATAGATTCTAGAGGACAACATTTTGGTTCTTTCTTTTGTTTCTTTTGTTCTTATTAGTTTTATAATTTATACTTCTTCCCCATTCTTTTAAATTACCCTTTCCATGGCGGGGTAAATATTATGTCAGATTTTGGAAGGTTAGGTTTTCCATTTTTTAATATTTGAGTTCATTCTATTAATGTTATAATTTTTTTTCTCTGTTATGAAGTTGGTTTCAATTGTAATAACAGTTTATATTATTTTGTGGGATTTTATTTGAATTTATATTCTATTGTTATTATTGATTTGATTAAGGAAAATAATATCCCCCACGAAAATATGGTATATATACGATGGAATAGAACATAACATAGTGGTGAAGTACTCGGCCATCGTCAGTATGTGTGAGATTTGTACTGAATGTTCAAGATTGTTTGGGATAAACAAGAAATGATTGGGTGTTCCCAAAATCAATTGAGGTTATTCACTTAAAATCATTCACAAAAGGATAGATATTAGAACAAAATAAGATATTAGTAAGGTTTAATATTCTCAACATCATTAAACAAATATGTGGGATGAAGCGATTTTGAAATCTCACTTTAATCAATTTAATAAAAAAGGGAATGAATAAATAATGACTATGATAAAATTGAAATTGTAAAACAAACCTCGACCTGATATCCCAATACTTATCACTATTTTTAATCAAATTATTTTTTAATTTTTTTTAAATATTATAAATTATTTCTTTCTTTAGTTTTTTTCACTAATTTTAAAACCAAACAAATTAAAAAACAAAGTGACAAACATGATTGTTGTGCCCCACACTCTGGAGACAACCTTGGTTAAACACTATACTATATTTTAACTTAGTAAATAATAGTTTCTGCCACACCCCATGACAGACACGTTTAAAAACTTGGAACCGTTTTTGGGGAGTTAGTTCAACAACCTCATAATAAATATTTTACCCTTTTCAAAAAAACATTAAAAAATATTTTTACATGAAGTTTTCAAATGATTATTTCATTAATTCATGTAAAAACGAACCAAATTTTGAACAAGTAGATGAGGATGGTTATGATATAGTTTAGATGCATGAATATAAAAATGAAATATAAAAACTAGAGAACAAAGTCGAACTTGAATTTGAATATTTCCGTGTTATGATGGAATAACCGGAACCTATGAATCAACTTTTTGAGTATAAGAAGGAATAATTACCTTCTAAGATACATGTGAGAGATCACAAATATCTAGATGGATTCTAGAATAACTGTGAATAAATAATTTATCAACATGTTCCTTAAATAGTAAAAGATCCAGAACCATTGAAGGAAGACACCACCAAAGTGGAATAATTTGAAGAAAAGATGAAGGAGCTTGACTACCTGCCTTTATCTTATGAAATTACACTACAAGAGGAACCTCCAACTAAAGAAGAAATTAAATCAGAAGAAACTCTAGGAGATAATATTTTATTATAATCTTTTCATTATAATTTTATTAAATTTTAATGGAGTATTACATCCCCTTATTGTAAATTTTCTGATTTGGCCAACAATTGTATTATCTTGGTGGATGAGGATGAAAAGAAGATAACATTATATGAAAAATATGGGGCTCCCTGAACTGGATGAACACTTAATGGAGGGAGTTCAAGAGGATACCTAAGAGGATTTCCATGAGGAAATAGATACACAAGATGCATACTTTGAAAGGGAAGAGTTTTATATCAATTCATCATGTTTTAATTTTATTCAAATAGAATTACACTCTGATTTTTCTTTTGACAATTCTTTTGATGTAGAATACCATGAGTAACTGCTGGAGAGTGTAGAAGTAGTTATGAAAGTTGAATCCAATGAAGAAGAGGAATCATTCTTTTTTCTACCCCTAAAATGAATGTTTTATCTAATTTTCATAGGGGTGGATTTTTAGTACTAATTCTATGAAGTCCTAAATAAAAAAGAAGAAGTTTAACATGGAAAGAAGATGTTTTTTTGGTTCATATTAATGAAAATTCACCAACCATCAGATTGGGGATAACCAACTGAAACATCCCATCTGGAGGCAGTCAAAACCTAGGGCCCACTTGGAGGATTAAACCATGATATATCCTTCTATTATAGTTTTTTTTACTTTTAATAAATTTATTATTTATTATTTTCTACCATTGTTTTTAGGTTTTTATATTTGTAACACATAGGAGATTAACTCAAAATTTCACTACCAATAAGTGAGGTTGTACCTCCCCTTTTCTATTTCTTGATTTTTGTGATTAAATTTAAACTATTATTAAATGTTAAATCCATATGAATGCATTTCAGACACTACATCATCTTAGTGTGGGGGAGGTAACTGTTGATGTTTAGTATTTTCAATTATTTTTTTTAAAGAAAACCTGTGTTATTTAAAAAATTTGTGTGTTTTTAAAATCTTTTGATATGAAATGATTATCATTGTCATTTTTTATTCTTCTTTCAATGTGGGAAACAATTTATCCCATGAAACTAAGCTTAAATGAATACTGAAAATGACTTTGTTTCAAGTTCAAATATTTAGAAATTTCATGAAAGTACTCTGATTTTTTTAATCCCATGACACTATTCAGTGTTGTTATATTTGAAATCAATTTCTTGTGAAGCTTCTAAACCTGTTTTTCATACTATTTTCATTCACCTCATTTCTTGAGAGAACCATATAATGCATCATTTAACCAGAATTTGTTTTATTTCTATCAAAATATGAGGGTTTGAGGTACATGTGTTTTAAATGATTGAGGCATTTCTTTGGTATTAAAACCCCCTTTTCTAAATAATCCATTTTATAATAGACAATATTGTACATTTAATTCTTCTAGCCCATAGAATCCATTAAGAGAATGTTCGGTTAGCCACATTACAAGCCAATTTTCCCTATAAAACCTGCTCATGAAGTGAAATTGCATAATCTAGTTGAACATAAGTGTGTTGGGAGGCTGTCTTGTACTATTCTACCTCATTTGGAAGGACATTGGGTGGAAAATAAAATTTTGAATATATTTGATTGCAATTGAAAAAATAATTTTGTGAAAATATGTTCCTAATCTAGAGCTTTCATGTAAGAGAAGTTGTGCCTTTCTGGAGATTCCAATGGAGAAAGAAAGTTGTGCCTTTTTGTAACATTCATGAAAAATCATGTTTGGGATAATTGAAATGGTTACTGATTAAATGTTTAATAGTGTGAAATTTCACTGATTTTTCATTTTGATGGAGCATATTTGTTGTTATGGAGAGTTAGAAGGAGACCATATTTAAGTAAAAAATTATAAAAATACAATTTTTCTTCAAAAAGAGCCAGGAACTCCTCATTCAGCCTTAGAATTATTCACATCTAAATCCTACAAACCTAATGCCACAGAAAAACCTTTATAATTCCTCATGATAAAACATTTTCCATGACTCACATCGGGTGGAGATGTAGGAATTTATCAAGCCTATGGTGACCTTTGCATGATTATTGGATGAGAAAAACATTGTTGAAAATTTATATTTGTGTGATGAGGAAAAAATGCATGTTAGGTAACTGTTTTGTGTGGGTGGGAGAATAAATCAGGAGGAAATATATTTAATGAACTGAATTGAGATCTTGGAATAATGTTTGTTGATGAGTTATTATATCATTTTTTATTGGTTTTAAATTGTTATATCTCATTGATATGTGTTTTAAATTTTCTTTGATTTAATATCGATGTGTACTTGTCCAGGAGTCCAAGTGATAATTGTGGGGGAATTGAAAGATCTCATATTTTCATATTTATTCATATGTTTATAAATGATTTAATCCCTTCCCATTAATAAATTTGGTATTATTTGCATCATTTTGTGTTTTTTGGTGAGTTTTGTGCTTAAATGTGAAAAGTTGTTAATTCGAGACATTTAAGGGTTTTGTGATGCCTATGTATTTCGATCAGAAATCCTGAAATTTGGTTCCAATTAATGTGACTATTTTTTTAGGAAGAAATGGTTCGGTGGAACCAAATTATTCTTCTGAACAATGTTTCAATTCGAACTCCAACAGGCCAAATAAAATGGGTCAATGTGAAAAGTTATTCGAGCCGGCAGAATGGACCACGACTCATTCAATAATTAATATCTCGTGCTACCAACCCCAAATGGGGTTCGTCCATGTGGGTCAGAATTATAACATGATGAGGTGTCATCAAATTAAATTTCTAGTATAACTGAGTTGATTAAGGTCTCCCTTCAATCGGTCTAAATATGGTTGGTGGAATAGTGATTGGCGGCCAGAATTTGTCAAGTCTACTAAATCGACCATAACTCGTTCCACACTTATCCAAATGATCTGATATTTTGTGGGTAGATGGAAAACTCTATTCCACATCCCTTATAATAATTGACCTCAGCATGATTCTAATATAGGGTTGTAGAACCGATCATATATTTCTAGTGGGCATATTCTAGAGGAGAACATTTTGGTTTTTTATTTTATTTCTTTTGTTCTTCTTAGTTTAATAATGTACACTTCATCCCCCTTCTTCTCAATTACCCTTACCATGGTGGGGTAAATCTTATGAGTGATTGGGGAAGGTTAGGTTCTCTATTTTTTAATATTTTAGTTTATGCTATTAATGTTATAAATTTTTTTCTCTATTATGATGTTGGTTTCAATTTTCATACCAGCTTATATTATCTTTTGAGATTGTATTTGATTTTATATTCTATTTTTATTATTGATTTGAATAATGAAAATTATATCCCCCACTAGGTTATGGTCTATATACGGTGGAATAGATCAGAACATAGTGGTGATGTACATGGGAATCACTAGTACGTGTGAGATTTGTACTGAATATTCAAGAATGTTTGTGATAAACATGACCCGATTGGGAATTGCCTTAATCAATTGAGGGTATTCACTACAAATACTTCACAAAATGAAAGATATTAGACCAAACTAATATATTAGTACGGGTTAATCTCCCCAACATCATTAAACAAATAAGTGAGAGGAAGCAATTGTGAAATCTAATTTTAATCGATTATATAAACAATGAATGAATAAATAAGAACTATGATAACATTGAAATTGGAAAACCACCCCGACATGATCACCCAATAATTATCACTATTTTTAATCACATTATTTTTCATTTTGTTTTATATCTTATACGTTATTTCTTTATTATGTTTTGTTCCATTGTTTTCAAAACCAATCAAATTAAAAAACAAAGTGACAAACATGATTGTCGTGCACTCCTCTCTAGAGACAACCTAGGTTAACCACTATACTATATTTTAACATAGTAAATAATTTTATTTCCACTTTCCATGACCGACACATGTTAGTAAGGTTTGTGAACCTCACAGTAAACTCATCCACTGTAATCTCTCCATGATATATCTCCATAATATACATCATGAAAAATTATCAAAAAAAGGAAGGGTAGTACTACTCATATCATATCTATTGAATGTTGGTCTATGTGAGTGTTAAATCATCATGCGTCTGGGAAACAAGAATCCACCAGCACCTAATAACTCCATGTAAATGGCTAGTTGCCAACATAACCACTTTATCTGTTAGTGTTTGGATGATATAGAGGACTTGGACCACTGACTCTAACCAATCCCCTATTGCATGAGGATTTGGGTCATCATGGAAGCATAGTGGCCTCTGAAATTAGAACTTGTGGAGCACAGTAAACTTGCATGCATCATCAACCTACTCTTCTGGGATGGTCTAATGCGTAAGTGGTGGAGGTGATACTACCATCCCACCTACCGGGGGAATCTCATGGGGTGAACCATCAAATGAGTCCTGTTTTTTCATTAGATTGTCATCATGATCAAAAAATCATATCTGAACTATAATTCATTATAGAGACAAACTGAAATAATATAAATATCTACTATAGTCAGATGAGAAAATTCTTAACAATAATGGGGATCTCACTCAAGAAGGACAGGAAAATAATAAATCTTATATGATGCTTGTACCATTGAACCCTAAAACCAAAGACTTATTCAGAGGAGTTATCAAATAAGTAGTCATGGTCTTGATGAATGGATATGTTGTCCTCCCACACCATCCCTAATATACATGGAATGAGACACACACTAAAAAAACATTAACATGATTTAACTAATCTTAACTAAATAATCGTAAGAGTACTGATCGAAAGACATTTTCTACGATGGATCCCCATTGAAGAAAAATATTTCATGACCCGTCCCATGCCAAGGATCGAGCTATAAATACCCCAAGCCAACATCCATTAGAATGGGTTTGGTGGCCAATGCCAATGGAACAACTAACATTGTGAGTCTTTTTCTTATATACCTTTAAACAAACATACAAACATCTCGATGCATAAGTGTAGATGAAGTAAAACTAAAAGAAATGGAAATTTAACATAACAACAATGTATGTAAAACCACTAGATATTATAAGAATACGATAGTGTGAAACTAAAAGTAAATTAGAAAAATATATTCCCAAAAAAAAATAGGTCCCAAACTGAAAAAATAAAAAATTATACTACTTATAGATCCATTCTCCTAATCACAAAGTTACAACCACCATGAATGGTCTAAATTACTATGTATTTTGAAGCTCCTTGGAATTCACTTTCGATCATTCCATCATATACAAAATACACAACATTTGTCTGTAAATATCTTGTAGAGTTGAATATATACCAACATTGTATGATGCCTCAAAAGAAGTAGTGGGTTCTGTAAGAGATAAAAAAACAAAAAGACTATACAGAAAGAACAATATGAAGAAATTAGTGAAATCTATCTTTTCAACCCCATATAAAAGTGAAATTAACCTCATCCAAACACAAGGGGACTAATACATTATGTATAAAGACTATACATCATCTCTTTTACACCTACAGTAGGAGAGTGAAATCATTAAACCATGAGATGTTAAACATGGAAAACACATGACATACCACATGCGTCTTCACATCACATGAATGTATTGTTACCAAATATAATGGTTTGGATATAAAAGAATATATATATAAACATATATATATTCACATTCAAAAGAAACCCAAATGAGAGAGTAAAGGGATATCCATCTCATAGCTCATCACAGGAAAAAGTGTTTCCAACCGTTCCATAAGTCCATAATCAATGCCCATCATCTCACATGTATTCCTTAATGTAGCCTTGTGAGTCAAGCAAAAGCACATTAATTTGTAACACGATTCAGGGGAAACAATATCTATATAGAGGACCCATACTCTAGTGCGTTATGGGGTTCATCTATGTAAGTATCTATTGAGGACCCATGCCCATGCAGATGATGGTTCTATTATAGTGTCACAAGGACCCCCTCCCTAAGCTGATAGTGTGGTTCCACTCAAGAAGATATTAGACCTAGTCCTATGTCGATGGAGGGTTATACTATATTGGTAGAGGACCTACACCATTATGTGAGAGGGTTTTTCTACTCCAGTCATTGAAGAACCACACCATATCCTATAGCCGGGTTTCACATAGTATGTTAGAGGACCCATTCCCATGCTGATGGGGCATTCCATGCAATAGGTCATAGAACCACACCCTAGTGTGAAGGGGGGTGGGAGTTCCACGCTAGTCATCAATGACAAAAATTCTATATAATAGAATTATAATACAAAATGTATAGATTTCTAATTCCCAAACTATAGGGGGTTCCACTATATAATAAATATCGATTGGTCCTAAACTATCATTGTCATCACTGGGAAATGGCTCAATAAGAACTATTCCAAGATCATTTCACATGGTATCGAAAATGTAGATATTATGGGAACAATCATGTTACTTGTGAAAAAATACTCAAGATAGGCTACTCAAGGGTCAAAATTAGAGTTAAAAAGAAGGATATATAGAAGATAAAAGTTTCCTAAAATATAATCATATGGTACAAAGCATGTGAGGGGACCCAATTACTGTGTGGTCCCTCTCCACTACATGGTCATGTCCATAGACATAAAATTGATCCCATTCCAAATATTTGTACACTACATAAAGAAGGACTACACAATGTGTTCAATCTATTATGGTTTGGGCCATGTTCTCTAGACATGTTCATGTACTAAAGTCATGATAGTATACTTTGTTACATGGTGTGGTGCCTCACACATGGGGACGCCCATGTTTTTTGTCCATGTATATGTAATTGGAACATGGTGTGGGACTAGACATATGATTTTTAAAAAGGATAAGCCACATGGATAAGGTGGTACATGGTGTGTAGAGAAAATAGATGGAATTACATTCATAAAAACTATTGAAACCCTATCCTTGATAGCTATGGAACTACACATCATCTGATCATCCATGTTCATGGACTATACTCTAGATATTCTAAAAATCTCATATCATTGATCTTCACCATAAATTTGGACTTATTCCTATACATAAGTACTTGATTTTGTCTATGATCTAGGGATCTATCATTTTCCTATGGGATTTTTTCACTTCAATGGATAGAAAATCTAATTTACATCCTTTCATGCAGACAAGTATGTGCCTCTCACACCATACACACACAGACAAACACGCACACTCACACACACACTAATCCTTCTTCATTTTTTTCAAAATCTACCACAATAAAAATTATAATATGTTCCTTACAATGATCCAATATATATAATTATTTTATCGATTCAATACTTGATCTTTCTTTGTCTACTGTTTTGTGTGTTGTATTTTTCTTTGTACCACCAAAAAACATATAACTGGGACCACGAGATAAAATCGATGAACAACAGAAATAAATAATGGGATAAAAACAATAGAAAAGAATTATAGATTTTTTAAAATCACTGATGGATAATCAATCAGTAATGGGAATCTTGGGTTTATAAAAAATATAGAAAAACAAAAATTAATCCAGTACGTTGGAGAATTCCAATTGTACAATTGGGTAAGATTAATAGAAAACATTGATCTTCTCAGTCAATTTAATAAAATAGAGAGAAAACCTAAAATTTAAGACTTATACCTGTATATTAAATCAGTATTCCTCGAAGAACATAATCTCGAATGATATAAGGACTTAATTGCATTCAATACGTCTAGATCTACTCCTATGTAGAGATTTGGGATCGGTCGATGTGATTAGAAAATTATAGGAGAGGAAGTGTGTTGTTGGGGTTTCCATGATTATGAGGCTAACCTTAAGAAATGTTCAATGATAATGTATTTATAAGAAAAATTATATGTATAATGAAAAAATTAATTAATTAAATACATAGATAAAGAATCTAAATGTAACGCCAACATTCTAGATGTCTGAATTCCCCTCGATGTCCAATTTTTGGTCACCCATAGGTTGAGCACCGCATCCTGGATTAATCCATTTCCCATATGTAAGATCAAAGACTCTATTTATGATTTATAAAATTTTCTTCAAGAACATCACGCATGTAATATAAAATATTTTTTTTTTCTAAAATAGATTTTGGGAACACCGGGCCTCAGAATCCAATAACATCTCATCTCCTGCCGTAGGAAATATATGTAGAAATATTTTAAAGTCTTACAAGGAAAAAAATAGTTTCCTGCACCGTGAGTGAGTGTGAAATAATCTGAATATTCACTTATATCATACACTCAATATTAAGAGAATAAAATAATAAGACTTATAGAAAAATATTTTATCGTTGAGTATAATCCAAAATCTCATGCATTCACTAATTTCATTTATATAATTTAAGTACATGAGATGATAACCATAATGGTTGTATATTAAATCAGTGAATCATCACATATTCATTCCCAACACTTTTTCTTAGGAATTAGAATTATTAATTATCCATGAAAATTATTAATAACTAGGTATCTAAGGAATTAATGGTTTTAATCACATAAAAAAGGTCTTTGAAAGATAACAGATGAATATAATTTTATTATTTATATTAATAAAATAAGATAATTGTTATTGAGAAAAAAAAAGTGAATTGATATGATTAAAATATAATAAGTACAATATGTTATGATCCTGGAATTGAAAAGAATATAAAATTTAGAAATTTATATCCTTCCTAGATGAATTTTATTTAATATTATTTCAAGGATGAATGAGATGTATATTTGATCATCATAGTCCTACAATTTCATGATTAATCTAATATTTTCCAATAAATATTCTAATATTATTTTAATAATAAAATTTTTTATTTTTTATTTATAATGTGGCTAAAATTTTTTATAATTGTAATATAATATTTTTATAAAAAAATTTTGGGATCCTCCTACTTTTGTAAACATTATTTTTCTATATAGTAAGAAATGTGTTTCAATAATTATTAATAAAAATATAATAATAAATGATTTTAAATTAGTTAGTATATGAGAAAAATAACTTTAAAATTACATAATATTTCCCAATACTCCAATTTTATCCTCATATGATCATGTGACCTACAGAAAACATGTATTGTGACTCACTTCTTCACATGGGTATAAGATTATTTTGTGTAAGGTTGAAAAGAATATGTAACTAAAATTTTATGAAAAAAATAGTAAAATAAAAAGTGCTCAGATGTAAATTTCATAGACTATATATTACTGTTATTATCCAATTTTTTGATTGACTGACCACAACATCTATTTATATTCATTTCTAATATATATATTAAAATAATTATATGGTGTACATTTTTTCTGAAAAACATTTTTCAGTTTTCTACTAAAAAAATGGGAAAGAGAAGCGTTACCCTTTTATCAGCGCTAAAAAAAACAATGATAAAGGGGGCCTTTATCAGCACTAAAAAAGGAGATGTTAAAGTGTCACTTTTAACAGCGCAAAAAAAGCGCTCTTAAGGTCCCCCCTTTATCAGCCCCCTTTTTAGAACTCATAAAGCCACACCTTTTTCAACGTTTTTTAGTGCTAATAAAGGGGAACCCTTTATCAGCGCTTCTTTCAGTAGCACTGATAAAGGGGGGATTTATAAATACTCTTTACTAATGGTGATAAATTTTATGCTTCAAAAAAACATGAAAAATAAATTATTTTTATATAAGTATATTTATATTGATATATATATATATATAATATATTTTTAAATATGTTTTAGATAAGCATAAATGGAATATTACATTTAATATATATTAAATCTAGTGAAAATGGATTTAATATATTTTAAAAAATATTATTAATTAATAATTTGATAATTATTAGTGATTAAATATAATTTAATAACAATTTAAAGACACAAAAAATCAAAAAAATTAGTAAAACATCTTAAATAATTTTAAAATGAATCTCCAACTTAAAAAAACCATAAATTTTGATCTGAGTGTCTGTTTGAGCTCTACAGCATATCTAATCGAATCCTAAAATGCGATCTACGTGCTAGTCATTGAAGAAAATTTTTGGTCACATTTTTTGAGGCTAAAAAAGGCCCAGAAGGCCTCCAAAACAGAGTTTTTAGTCGGGATACCCCGATTTGTTAACATTCAATCAAGTATAACATCTGATCCGGATATCTATTAGGCTTGTACCACATATCATATCGAATATTGTTTCATTTTCTTTTATTCGACTTGTTTTGGTGTTGAAACGGGCTTCTGGATTATAGGTTATGTTCGTTTTAACAATCTATGGATTTTCACAAACACACACACACACATATATATATATATATATATATATATTCATAAATATATATGTTTTTGTGAGTGTGTGTCTATCTATGTGTGTGTTGTATATATGTATTTATTTATTTATTTATTTTTAAACACACATAAAAAACATATTTCATAAATGTATTTAAAACAAATCTTATAATTATATATTAATATATATATAAATATACAAATAAAAATTTATAACTAAAAATATATATAAATATATATAAATATATATTAATTTATGAATGAATATATATATATACTAATATATGAATAAATATATTTATATTAATATGAATATATATTAATATATGAATAAATATGACTATATATATATAAATATATAGATATATCATTAAATAGAGAAAAAAAACGAAATGGCTTAGTTGGAAAGGTGCAGCCGCGAAAGGGGGGAGGTCGCAGGTTTGAGTTCAGGGGGTAGCAAAGGGGTGTGCTCTTTTCAGGATGCGCATGAATGGTAGAGAGCATTGATAAAGGGGGGGTCAAGCGCTATTAAATTCTCTCCCTGCATTAAAATTTTTTTTTTTTATTTTTTTGACCATTATAGGCGCTTTTTAAAAGCGCTGATAAAGGTCCCTTTTATCAGCGCTAAAAATAGCACTAATAAAGGGGTATTTAATCAACACTTTTCTTAGCACTGATAAAAGGGTTTTTATCAACTCTTTTCGGGAGCACTGATAAGAGGTACCCTCAATATCCTCGCTGAGCATTATAGCACGTTTCTAGTGCTGTTACAGCCCATTTTGAGCACTGATAAAGCCCATTTTGTAGTAGTGTTTCTACAGTATTTACCCATCATATAATTGTTATTATTGGATGTTGGTGGGGTTAGTAGTATACAATCATTAGAATATTGTTTATATATAGTATTTTTAGTTTCATTCATGAACTGTAATATTTTTTGTTAGTATATGATGGATGAACTGCACTAGATATGGAATGTGTTTCATGAATGTTATCATCATATAATCATTTATGGTCTTATTGAACCCAGCTCTATCTATTATGTTTGACTATGGGTCTAGACATTTTTTAGATCATTAATTTTTTATTTTCATCTTTTTTATTCCCTCCACCTAAAAATAATTTTCATGAAATGAATTTCTTCCTTAAAATTTTTATTTTTTATTCCATTATCAGTTACTATATAGTAGAATGATTCACATCATAGGTAGTGTCATTAATTTATATTTATTTAATTTAAATTTAAATTAAAATTAATAAAATTTTTGAATCATTACAAGTATTGTGAAAGAATTAGTGTGTATCACTAAGAAACAAATGTGTAGAGGACCTCCACAACATATTTGACATATAGAATATAATTATATAATAATTTAACTATAATATTCATTATATTAATAAATATAATATATTTGGTATCTGATGTTAGTATCATGAGGTTTAAATATTCTTATGGGTTAAGAATATTATTTCTACCACTACGGTACTTCAAGTCATAATAAATATATTGGATGGAAATTTAGATATTACAATTTCCACATGAATAACTAACTTCTTCTCAAGAGTAATTGGAGCTTGTAATGATTACCTGTATTCTGAAGATACATTGATTAAATGAATTTGGAAATGTTATATTATAACTATAAGAGGTTGTAATGAGATGTTAATGAGAAATATTCACTAATGACTAAATTAATAAAATTTATAGGATATGTTTAATTAAGTATTGAACCCATCCCTAATTCACCACCCTCAGTGGTCCTAAAAGTATTATATAAATAGTATGTTTTACAAATGTCTAGGTAACCTCTTTGATGAAAATATTCCACATATATTATTGAATACGTTCCTTGAATATTATGACTATTTATATGAAATATATACTTTTTTTCTCTTATCCTTAAAAATAAAATTTTATAGATTTAACAACCCATATAAAAGCTATAGAAAAAAATATCTTATATATAATTTAAAAGTTATAAAAATTAATAAATGAGAAATAATATGGTGTTTATGAATAATAATTAGTATTAATATAGATAATATGATTAAATTATGTCTTGGATATTCTATACAAAATAGATATCAATATTAAAATACAAAAATTAGCCTGATTGGTAAATGATCCAGAGAAGGTGGAGTCTTCATTACAACATGGTAAAAAATAATATTATCTTTATTACTATTATATGGTGGTATGAAATATATTATGTCAACAGTAAAAATAAAACGAGTCAAAAAAAACAATGTGAATTCATATATGGAGTCATTTGAATTGTTATATGATAATATCAAAATATATTAGTTAGAGTTTCTTATAGTAGTGATATCTATTTTAATTGATACAATATAATATTTAAATAATATTTTATATAGTTCATATAAATCATATGTGAGTGATTGTGAGAATGAAAATAAAATTTCATTCTATTAAGTTAGTAATGTTAATTTTTTTTATAAGGATACAAACGAGGAAAATTGTAAATATGTATTTGATTTTGATTCTTTTGGAAATGTTTCTAGATAAAACCCACATTTAATGGATTGTAGTGTGAAAATATAAGGATTTATAAGGGATCTTGATAACTTCATAATATATTTTTCACCAATTTAATTGAAGATGGTAGAATAATGGTAAAAATTATATTGTAATCACAGAAAAATTAAATCATTCCAGTTTAGGGAAAAGAATATGAGTGTTTCATTAGTGTCCTCCAAGTTGAACATTAAAGGGAAAAGTATAACAGAGATTATTATTGAAAACAAGTTGAATCATGGGTAATGGTTTTAATAATTATGATGAAAATGGAATTAAATCAATGGTGATTTGAAATTATTAACATTGTAAATAGATTTTTGGATATATCAAACAAAATTAAATTATTATTTTATAACAAAATTTTCTTACTCCATGATTAGTGATATTTATAGATTCACTAAATATTCCAAAATGAATTTAGAATTGGATCACAATACAATTTAAGTACATAAAATATTGAATGAATATTTTTTATGACATGATTTATGATCAATGGTTCTGAATAATGTGGGTTGTATGGAATAAGAGTAAAAATAAATTCCCTAATGAAATGAAAAATAAATGATTCAGTGAATGAAACAGATGTAATAAATAAATTACTAGGTATTAATTTTTAATGATAATATTATTTCATCTCTAATGGTTTTAAAATACGATCTGATTTGGAATGAAATCCGATAAAAATGCCAAAATTTAAAAATAAATTTTTGATAAACTTCTTCTGATTATAGAATATATTTTATTTTATTGGTTGATATTAATTCGCATATTTTTTTTGGATAACAATGTAAATTTATAATGTGTAAATATATCTTACCCAGATATTTTAATGTTGAAAGGACATTAAAAAATGAAGGATTATTAAAGCCAATGTGTGCTAGATAATATTAAAATTCAAGGAAAACATTAATATTAAATTAGTTTTTTTTGATAAACCCAAATCATTTAGTTCTTTATAGGAATATATATAGAATTTTATTATAGTTTAGATTATATTAAATATTTCTCTCTTTTTCTCTTGAAATAATAAGACAATTTTATGTATGAAATTAGAGAAAAGTATTCTAGAACATATTATTTTAATCAGTTTTAGGAAATAATATGATTCGAGGTATTTATTTGAATTGATTCATATATAGAATCATAATAATTGATTGCATTTATGAAAAAATGGTAGTTAAGTAAAATAATTATTCCTTTCAATGTTGAAAATATATGTGTATTACCCTGACCTGAACTACTATGATTGAGTCAAAGGGTCACATGACATCATGCATGACTCCCCATATACAAGTGGATTCCGAATATCATATAGGATCTCATTCTTTATGTATGGATACTATAAAATTAGTATGTGTTAATAAAAAATTAATTACGTAACAAATAAATATTCAGAGTAACATATAATATTCTGATATGGAATATATATCAAACAATTAAGCAGGTTCACGAAGTAGAAAACCAAACAACAGTATATGCGTAGATAAATAAATAAACCACTAGACCACTGGTGTTTGTCCCATTCCACCACTGACATCTGGCTCCTCTTTCCAATAGTCCACCACAATTCCATTTCCCTTCTCCATATATATAGTCATGTAATTTACAAGTGCATTTAAATAAAAAAGTATGGTATGAGTTCAAGACATGATAGGAAACCTATAATTTTCCATTAACATTATAATATTAATTATGAAAACTGTATTCAATAATATAATTGATGTATAAACATGCATAAAAATACAAAAACCAAAAAAGAGTTAACATGAACTCACCCAATTACCATGAACCACCAACTGAACATGCTTCATCTCTATACTAAATTGGAAATAAAAATTCATTAGAAAAATGATCATATGATAGACATAAAGATTCTATAACAACATTCCAAATATAAAAGGAATGAAGTTGGAATGCTACATAGTATCATGAAATTTTCAGAAGGGGCTTAGTATTCCACAAGAAATCCAAAGGCATCAACTAGATATGTTACATTGAATCGACAACATATCATGTCAACAGAATATCAGAATCCAAAAGGCATCAATTATTAGAATTTATCCTCATAATCCTCATGGGATAATTTACATTCAAACCATAAGGGTATTATTCTTCACCTTCCTCATCATTTTACATCAATCAAAAATGCATATAGGGGTTTATCATACCAGGATAATCACTTGTCCAATGTACCAAGAACAAAACCCCAAAATTAAAGATGATACCAAAGATTTTATACCATGATAATAAACACACAATAAAATCATGACATAAATAAGAACACCAATTATATTAGTGAATCAAAATAAAAAAAATGTAATCTCACTATTATAATCTATTTTAGAGAAACAATATCATAATAGGTCCCACTAGCCACACACACACATGAAAACATGAAATCACAAGCCAAGAACAAATACAAATCCAGAAAACACATAAATCATAACACGGAATCATGTGTAAACGAAATACCAAAAAAGTAAGGAACGTCTTCCCCTATGTTTTAAAATGCTAACATCGTGTATCATCGAGGATTTCATCACCCAATGTATGTTCACACACAATCATAAATGGGATCACTCACAAGGGACTCAAATAGTACATCATCATCAATTTATGTTCTAATGTTAGGATATTTTATTTAGGAAAAATCATCTAAAAATATGGGATTATCTATGGTGAATGGAAGGAAAATATGTCCTCGAGTGGTGCTGGTATCAACCATCATGGTGTAGGGGATGTCTCTATGACATATGGAGGGAAACACCATATTGAGTAGGAGGGAATTACTACATGGGACACCACCATAATGTTATCACCATGTCATAAAATGTGTACATTTACATGGATTTGTATCCATTTTCCATTGGATATATGGATACTAGACTAATGAAGAGGCTCAATAGAGTCATTTGGAGGGATAAATGCCATGTGAGATACCTTCATTAAGCCTTATCAGCCCCATTATTAATTCAAAATTAAATAATCCATTCAACATAAAAATAAACACATAATTAAAATTTTAGAAAAATATTAATTGATTTAAATCCTAAAGACCAATTTCTAATCAATATTTCTATAAAAAATATGAAAATGTTACTACAACATGGTCTCATCATCTATAACAGAACATCCAATGAAAATATATACCAAAATATAGGTTATCTTGAAAAATATGTATCACTATAAACACTATGGGGTATCCTTTGGCTCTATGGAACAACCCTTATTATAATATACCACTACAAAATATCCTTTTGTGCTATGACACATCCACTTATTCTGTAGTCCGACTCTAGGAACTATAGTTATAAAATCAATATTTTGTCAATAAAACATACCAGAGTATACACAAAATCATCTTTAAGCTACCCAAGACCCCTAAAATTTCTTCCAATCAATATTTGACTAAAAAAAGGAGTATTAGAAAAAAATACATTCATTAAGGACATAAGTTCCATGTTTTTTAATTATCCCCTATAAATACTTCTCATCCTTTATAAGAATTTCTATGGTTATTGCTAAAAAAACGTACACCACTGAGCTTGAGCATAAACCTCTCAATCTTGTGTCTCCTCTTGGATCTATTTGTGTTTCCATAGAATCTGAAAAGGTTCTACCACATTCTATAAATGAAATTTCTCACTCTATTCTATAATCTTCACTAGAATCTCCAAGTAAAATTCATCAGGATCCAACTCAATAACCTCAACGTTTATGAAATGCATTGGATTATCCATGTACATATGCATTTATGAAAAATAAAAAAAATCATGCAGGCCTCAATAGGTAGAAATATATTCCAGTTGGTATAACAATACCCATATTAATTGGTGATCTCAAAGGGTAAAAAATAGTGATATCTTACATTTCATACTCAGATAATGGATCTCTAATTGAGGGGTCATCATCATGAAAATCATATCACCCATATAGAAATCCAAATTTTTCTTTATTTTTTTAGAATATTTACCATGTATACTATGAGTGATGATCAACCTATGTCAAATTTTTCACCACTCTCTTAGAGATCCCATGAACTATATGAAGGCCTATAACCTCTGACTCACCTACCTCGTTCCAATAGAGTATTGAATGATTAGACCATCTATAAAGATCCTCAAAAATTAAAATATAAATAAAATCATGGTAACTATAACTATACCCAAAATAAAATAAGTCTAAATGACAAACTCATAATACATAGATTTCTAGAATGCAAGATCATAGAAAATCCACTTGTGTCAATATTGTCTACAGAGAATATCTTTCATTCCGAAGATGGTATGATATGCATAATCTCAGCTGTGTCCCTATGAATTTTTGAAATAGTTTCTTAATAATTGATATAAAACATGAATATATATTTGACGAAATACTCATTTGAACTCCATTAATATATATAATCTTACAGACAATGAACTTTCCACTCTCCTATACTGAGTAAGTCTATCTGATAGGTATGAAGTGACATGTATTTATTAGCTGATCAAAAAAGCACCAAAATAATATAAAAAATTTTAGGGTTATAGGAAACCCCCTCACAATGAACATAATGATGTCCTAAAAATTCCACATGGGCATAAAAATTGGTTGGAAGAAAATATCTGGTCCCTAATTCTCAGCCTTCATCATTTGATAGGTAAATCATTGGGAGATGAAACTTGAAAATACCTTCTTTATCCTTGGACACTAGAACGAGTGATTGAAGTGATGATACATATTTGTCACAACAGGATGTAATACCCATATAGTGGTATGGTAATTTCGCATTGTATTATTCCTAATGTAATAAAGGAATACACACATCCCAAGTACTAAAATGACATCATCATCATCTGTTGACTATATAAAAATGAGATCACCACCAACCAGTTGTTCCCTTAACAAAACATACTCCAGTTATAAATATGGTATATTTTTAAAATGATCTATAAGGGAGGATGTGTTTACTATAGAAGAAAAAGCCACATATCCCATAGCCTCCAAATCATCCATCATCCAATATTCTAAAAAACGCAACACACACCATTTTTACTCTAAAGGGATCTCACCAAGCCCCTGTTTAGCATGAATCTTATGGAATTTATAATCTATAAAGACTCTAAATTATAGTGGTGTGTATGTAATAGAATATTAAAACATATATAGGAAATCCATATAATGCATCAGTCTTAGATTTATGTACCCCTATGTGAATATATATTGAAGTCCCTTTTGTTCATTGTGGATAAGAAATATATCATCAAAGATGTAATTTCTCAAAAAATAAATATAAAGGATTAAAAAGGATAAATCTATGTCATATATAGGTTATTTACACTCATTGTGCAATAGATAACAAGATATATTGGATAATACCCTCTCATATTACATTATTACCACTCCTAGACCAATGTCTAATGTATCATAATACACTACACAGCCAACCCAAATTTTGGAGAGTGTCAATTCTGGAGAAATTTTCAACCATTTATTTAGATTGTGGAATGAATCGTCACAATGGTTAAAATAATAGAACCTCACCAGATTCATAAATAATGTTGTCAATTTTTTGGAGAGTTAGGTGAATTCTTGAATAAACTATATGTAATATCTAACTAAGTATATAAAGATATTTATCTAGAACATGGTCTATGAATGTTTCCATTATATCAATGAATCTACTTTTTAATGGAATGTTTATATGACTCTTTTAGAATCTACGCCCCAAAGAATCAAACTAGTTATATCTAAAAGTCCCACTTCAATAGCTTGGTGTAATACTGATGTGCTTGAATCATACTCAGTACTATCTCGAGGTATCTGGAATGTTTCACCAATATACAAGAGTAGATGAGGAATTAATCAATGAAAACCATGATGAACAAGACTGGGTATGGTTGAAAGATCTTGTTGATGAGATATATGAATATTGATGGTGTGATTGTCAGCATGAATGACATCACAATGTACTTTTACAACCTATACTTACTATGGAATGATGTATTCAGAAATACATCATCTATACCGCATGGATAGTGATAAACTGATTGAAGATAAACCATAGAGAATCACCGGGGTCCATATAATAGATAAAAAATAACATCAACTATAGGAAAGGGATATCATTTTTCATGGTCACCTAGTTCATATTTTGGTAATCGTCATAGATTCAAATACTACAATCCAATTTCCTAGTGAACATAGGTGTACCACATAGTGAATTACTCAGCCTACTAAATCCCTTATGCTCCACAATGTCAACACGATCCTTGAGATCCTTCATCTTTGTGGGATCAATATGAAACATGCGAATTAGAATGATTTGCACACCTAGTATGCAGTCTATATCAAATTCAACTCCTATAATAGGAGGAATTCCTATAATTTTATTTGAGAAAGACACCCCGATAGTGACCCCCAATTAGATGAATTTACCAAGGGATTGTCACTGATCTTACAGAAGGATCCATGCCCACCATCTATATTACCATCATCCTGAGATGAATTATGTGAGGTCCAAGTCTTCATGCACATAGATCCCAATCTAATTTCACCATATATCTATCTCCATATTTTGATGTATAAACAACCGTATAAGTTAACAATAAGTGATGTATTAGACGTTGTTCATACCATACTTGATGAGATTAACATTAATGGTTATCATCTCAAGAATAATGGATTCCCATTGATCAACACATTGAAAAATAACTATAGGACACTCTGATCATAACTAGAGATGACTGAATTTGGAAGACCATAATGTATCATGGGGAACTAACATAGAAGAAAAATTGAATACTAGGTCAGGCCCAAAAACTAATGCTTTGAATATAAACAAATGGGAAGAACATATATCAATCAACAAAGATGAAAGAGTTTACGTAATCAAGAACATAGAATGAATAATTGAGAGCCCCCCAGTTTCATAGTTCAATGTATGATCTTGAACTTACACATTCCCTACCATTAATCATCTTCCCTATCCCTGAGATATATAATGAATCTGATACCCATACTAAGGACCATAGATGGAACCTTTAGTCAAAGATCATGTCTTACCCCTACCTATTTGGAAATTCTTCTATCAAATATTGAAATAATAAAAATTAAAGATTCCATTTAATAATGAACTACCGATAAATTTTCAAAGGAATGGAATATAAATTGTAATAACATCAATCCATTTAATAGTTGAATCATTTTAGAGATCCATCTGGTGAAGATGAACTCTTCTCTACCTGTATGATGGTTCCATATTATACCTATCTCATAGTCTGCTTCATACAACCAGAAATTGAACTAATGATAGCTATAGGGGTTACCCCATTATGCATGTTGATGCATGGTAGAAAATATATATATATATATATATATATATTATTTTCCATATCCTTTTATATCATCATGGCCTTAAAAAGAACTTATGTATACATTTTCAGGTTGAAGTTCCTAACATGGCATCTCAACATTTGTTAGATTCAATATCAAACTACATGTGCTTCAAGGAATCATCTAAAGCCATGAGGGGTAAAAGATACATATGAAGTGTTCCATGTAGGCATATATTGTCATCAATCCCTATCAATTTTCCATGAGATCCAGTGATCGTTCTAGCGTTATCATATTTCGAAATAACCTCTCTTAGAATCGGTCATTGAACATCACCCATCTGAGATCCTCTAACATTCCATCCTAAATCATAATATCCCATATACATCTAATAGAGCCTTTGAAAATAATAATTTCTATTTTTAACATTATATCATTTTAGAATATTCTAATTAAAATGTCTTCCTGACAACCTGAATCCAAACCCCGATGTCTTGTGGACATCTAATTCCATGGAAATGTGGAGGGTTTGGGAATAGGAAAACCTGATAATTGCGGACCATATTCATAGTGAATCCTCCAACTTGGAAATGCAAAATCTGAAAGAGACTTCACTGAAGTGGATATGCATCCTGTATCACCTATTCTAATATGTGAGATTGAAAGTGGATGAAATCCTATAATACTTCAGGTATCTTGAGAGCATCATTAACTACCATATATTGTGGTCCTCTTTGAAGTCTCTGAGTGAGAATATCTATAACAAAATAACATTTGGATCATAACATACACTAAATAATCTGTGATATTAGAAAAATAATTTCCTAGGTGACTACCCCAAAACCATGGTATACACATCCTAGAATTAACCTTTATCTCAATCCTAAACATAACTCAAATTTATCATATATATAATAATACAACAACAAGCTCAATTCATCTAATTAAATCCAAAAATGATATATCGCAATATCATTGAAACACAAATATATTAAAAATAAAGAAACCATCACAAATATAAATCATAGGTAAATAAATTTAATTAATTCATATCAATTATACACATAAATAGATATATATAGTGTATTTGAACTGGAATACTTAGTTAAGATGCTTGAACAAACCCAAAATACCATAAATTAGATATAAAAATCACTTGCATCTCCCATTGGGAGTTTAATAAATGGAAATAGAAAATAATTAAATTCCCCATATAATATAGTATTATATGTTAACTATATAGTGATGGCAATGAAATTTCATAGTTTCCCTTCCTAAGACCCAAATTTCTTTTCTCTTAATTACCCTTTCCCAAATAAATGGAATGAGATGTACAAAGTTAGTGGATCCTAGTCACATTATACTATTTCGTAATTACCCAACCCGAATCACCAGTTCCAAGTTAGGGGTTACATAATCTCATTTGTAATTCCCCATATATAAGAGGTTTTCGACTAGTAGAGAGGGTCCAATTCCATTAGTGGTGAAACTATATCTGTAATTTCATTTCATGGAAAAAATTAAAAGAAAAAAAATAAAAAAATTAATAATCTAAGTAACATGTGTAGTTTTGAGATGGCATACCTGTCCTACAAATATGTGGGGCCCAATGATGGAAATCCATACTAGATTATATATACATATAAATAAATAGATAAATTATGGGTCCATTGGTATCCATCTTTTTCAATCTCGTACTCTATGCTCCTCTACTTTAATGTCCCCCACATGGCCCTAACACTACACCTGATATCTATTCATGAAATCTACAAGTGCATTAAAAACACCAAGTAGGTTATGAGGAAAATAAACTGTTTGACACCTCCAATACATCCTTAACAAAGAGTATTTATATATAAAAAGTGTATTTAATAATATAATAGAAATATAAACAAGAATAAAAATTCAAATCCCAAAGCTAAGAATTTGTGCACTAAGAAAGACCCATGAACCCCTAGTTTTATCGTTTTTAGCTCTAGGAAGGAATGATAGTCACATATTGTTTCAATAATGATAATAATATCCCTATAATAAGATTATCATTCCACTAAAAATCAACAACGATTAATTTTTACATGATACTCGGAATTATTAGAAGGCCACAATGACGACCACATTAAAAAAATATCCACAAAGAACTGATTGGACATGTTTCTCAAAATCTATAATTCCATGAGTAAACTAATACTCGAAAAACACAATGAATCTTTTATTGTAATGTCCCCCTATAATCTTCATGGAATTCAATTACATCCAAACTAAAACAATATCGATCTCCATTGTCATCACCGTCCCACGTCATGCACACACCACGTCCAAGGGTGATTCATACAATGATGGTCACCAATCAAATATACCAAGTAGAAAACCATTATTGTAAATATGATAAACTAACACGTATAACATGATAATAAAAATAGAATAACATAATGAGATAAATAATTGCACCATGTCATGTGAATAAACATCAATCATGGAATCTAATTATTCTAACACATCTCAGGGAAATGACATCATACCATATATCAAGTTATACAGACACATATGTACATGTTATCACATGTAATGAAAAAATATCAATGATATATACATATCAATCATGACATGGATGCATGTGTAAACAAGATCCCAAACTGTAAAGAAATTTCTATTTAACTGTTTGAATATAAAACATCATGCTTTGTTTAAAGCATAATCACTCAAACCATGTCCACACAATAAGAAAAAAAAGATCACATTCCATGTAACACCCCGATATTTTATGAAAAATATTCTTTTAATTTTATTGATGTCTTGCGTTGTACGCCACACCAAAATTTGCTTGTGCTATACGCAACACCATATTAACTTGCAGTATATGCAACATTGAGTGTGTATATATATATATATTCAATTTATAAATGGAATATGGTTGTATTATGTTATATGAATCAAAAAAGGAGTCTTGCATTACACACAACCCTCACATGACTTGCATTACACGTAATCGCGATCTTCCTCGATAGTGTTTGTCGTACGCAATACCAGGTTTTTCTAAACAATGATATATGGATATAATACAATCATGAACTAGCCGTTATAAATAGTATTAAATATTTTTTTGAATTTTATAACATTATTATTCATCTTACACATTTTCTAGAACATTGTATGATACCAAAATAAAGATTTTGGGTAAAATAAGTATTTTTCAGAAAATGTAGTTTTGCCGCCGTTTGATGGCGCACCCACATTAAATCTGGTTTTTGACATTTTATAACTTCAAAATTACAAAATAAAATTATTATTTGGAATCAGGATATAAAATTTTACATTGGATAAATTTTTCATATTATTATTGATAACTTTCATATTTTAATGAATAGTAAAAACACGCTATATTTTAATTAAAAACAGATTTTTTGCTCGTAATAATTTATGTGGTTAAATTATAATATGGAATTTTTTTAAAGTATAAATAGAATAAATTTTTACCATTTAATATGATGTATTTCATTATCATTGACTTTACATTGAATTCATAGTTTAAATCAATTCAATCTTTTGCAATATTGTAAACAAAAACCAATTTTTTTTCGACAACGAGATTATTTTTAATTTAATTTCTACAACTTCTGTGTATTGAATTTGGCAAAATTGATTTAATATTTGGAATCAGTGGTTCCATGTTATATTAATAGACTACTTTTTATTTTTGGGCATTATGAATAGTGAATACGGTAAATTTTATTTACCATCATTAAAGGAAAATCGGGTAATTAAGGGTAAATATAATATTATAAAATTATCTTAACACTTGTTTTTTTAATACAATTGGATGATTATATTTCGTCCTAAGTCATATTTGGGTCAAAATGGAATCCATTAGAACCCACATGGATGTGATTAAGACCTTTAGTTTATTTTATTTAACAGAAAGTGAAATATGTCTCACTCGAACTTTAATAATTAAAGTATTTTTAATATATGGTTATACATAATATTAATTCGGTTATAAATATACATTTTAAATCTAAATTTTTTTTCTTTATCATGGTAATTTATTTGTAATTTTTAATAGTTTTTTAATTATATTATTAGTTTAGACATTAATGATGCAGAAATTATTTATTTAGAAAAAAATCAATAATATTGTTTTTATTGAAATAGAAATACATATTAAAGGCCCCAAAAACCAGATAAAAACTTTTTGGTAATTTATATATAATCCATAATCATCAAATGACCGAATATATGACCGTTTGTAGTCTTATAAAAGTGATTATGACACTTATATTATTTTATTTTAAATGATGTCAAAGTTATCACCTTCATAATTTAATACATATAACATTTTAAAATTTGGGTTTTTTTACAAGCTAAATCTGACTAAATGTTTTATTCTGAATGATATAAGATTTATCTCTATCCTAGTATTTTATTTCTAATTGTTCTGCAAAAAATAAGTATATTTAATAATTATTCAAAAATGTTGTAGTAATTATTTTATTAAGAGAAATATCAAATAGATGTTTTTTAAAATAGTAAAATAAATATTATATGAATTATTTAATATGATCCACTAATTTTATAGATCACTAAGACATGTTATGAACCTATTGAATATTTTATTTCGAATATATCCTCTGTGTGGATTTTATTCAAATAAATGAATAGTGTCAAAATTGACAGTATTGTTATTTTATAAAAATAAAATATTATTAAATTGTTTAAAAATCACAAAAATATTTAAAAACCTTATAAATTTAAATTTATATAGTCAACAATGTCATAAAGTATACAATTATGGAATATTCACATCTTATAACTGATTATTTATAACCATTTAAAATTTAGAATATTATTACCACAAATAAAATTAAATAGATTAAATACGGATAAATCAAAATGATAAGGTTTAATATAAAATCAAATTTTGTCCAAATTTGATTGGTTCATGGGATTAAAACCCTATCTCATTTCATATTATAATTGAGTCATTTTTTGAGGTTTTTATGTGCGGTTAGATTTATTATAAATTAATATTTTTTAGATTTCCAAAGATGCCCCTCTCCTCCTTTATAAAAAGGGAACCACTTCCTACTTCTCTTCACACCCTTTTGAGAATTAAAGCTCGGACAAACCATGAGAATTTATCTTCTCCAATTCCCTAGAAACATCCCATGGGTCCTCGTAATCTTCAAAGATCGTCTTTAGTTCCCTATGAAGCAGTTAAGAAGAGGCGCATCAAAGAAGAGGTTGTATAATTTACCGATTCTTTCCAATTTATTTCTTCTTCTACTTCTTATTCTTTATTTTTTTCATCATAAATTAATAAAATTAGTATTAATAATATACTGATATGTCATTATAAATATTAAACAACCATATTTCACATTTTTTCCATCCTATAGAAAATGAAATCATCGCCCGTGCGTACGTATAGAATACAGTCTCCACGTTGTGGTGTAATCTATTTTCCACAACCACCATGATTGGATGGGTATAATGGTGTAAAGAATAACTATATATTATGATTATAACATGAAACTGATTCTTAAATATTATATCATCAACTCCAATTCAATTTAATAATTAATGGAACGATATCATCGCTCGTGCGTACGTACGGACTACCGTCTCCACGACGCGATGAGATTCATTTCCATGTTAACCCTTCAAGAATTATTATAAAGTATATATAATAAATAATAATGAAATATAAAACATTACAAATAGAATGGATTTATGAATATATATGTCATCTACTTACCTCCATTCAATTCAATAAGGAAAGGTAAACATCGTTCATGCGTACGTACGACCTACCGTCTCCATGAACGGTGTGTTTCATTTCATTTATCAATCTATTATATATATATACTGAATATATATGATATATAAATCACGTTTTACATTATAGAAGTAAGTAAATAAATATATAAGTAATAATAATATAAATAAAAACAAGTCCAAACATGTCCGATTAATGAAACGATTTTCCCAAAACGCTACTTTAACATGGAATTGACAAATGAACGGGTAATATAAATACCTAAGTGAACCATATATGATATAATAACAATCAATATAATTTTTTAATAACTCAATGACGTTATTTAAATCATTATATAGGAGTTTCAGATACATACGAAGCATATCAGACATAAAGTAAGGGATAATTTTGCAATCTCATTTTTATCTGAGATTGCTTATACATAAGTATTTACTGGGGTTATATTTTTTATCCATGTACATAAAATGTTTTTCATAAATTGTTTAGTGTTCTTCCATGTATTTTTAAAGTCAATTTTACCCTTCATTGACTTTTACTTTGTGTTATGGATGGAATCTTTCTTTGTTTAGCATACGTGGTACTTTTTGTCTTTTTCATTAAAAGTATGAGGTAAATGTTTTTTTAACTTATAAAACATGAATAGATTCTTAAGTTTTCATAAGACCTTATTTTCATGAAGAATACTATACAATATTTCATGATTATTTTCAATAAAATACATTTCTTTTAAAATTGAATGTAATTTTTTGGAAAGAAAAGGATTTTGAATAAGAAAGGATATTTTCCTCATGAATTTATCTCATGTGTTTTATCAAAACCATTTTCCATCTAAGATGACATTATTTCAAAAGTGCATGTTTGAAGTATAATGTCTCTATGATTTACATGGTTTCACATTTCTTATGATGACATGATATCCACTTGTTTTATATGGATTATGTTATGATGGGATGATGTTTATGAAACCCATTCTTTTCTTTGGGTTATGATGAATGATTTATGTTTATGTTGTGGCACACGTAAGAATGGTTTCATTGTGAGATGGGTGGGACCTATATATACCACCAATGCATTGGGTAGAGATTTATATCACTTTAGATAGTCATGGCTAGAACGGTAAGTAAATCTGGTTCTGTGTTACTGGACTGGAACAAGGAGTGAACTCGATTCAGAATGGCACTTTGTCATGTAAGATGGTCTTGGTAGAAATGCCTTGGATACTATAGAAATCATAACATGTGATTAATGGATTCCAAAATTACAAGTTATATTCCCATGCTATTTTATCATTATTAATGTTTCTTTATGATCTATTCCTTGTGTACATCAATGATTTATGACGTTTCTCGTGATTTTGATCTTTATATTTTATGTTCATGTTTTTTTCATTCAAATGTGTATGGATTGATTTATGTTCTCAATTCTTACCCTTACTGAGCATTTGAGCTCACCCTTTTTATGTTTTCATTTCCCCAGGATTTAAATAAAGGTTTTAGGTATGAAAACAAAAGGGGAACGATCTTTATGGGAGATATTGATGATCTTTCACCATGATTAGAAGATTATATTCCGAGTTTCCAAAGACACTAAACCATTACGGTCCTTGTGGGTCTATTTTTGGTTATGTAATAAGTATTCTGCAAAATTAATGAATTTTCCATGTACATCAAGCTTTGGGCCTCTACAGTTGGTATCAGAGGAATGATTTAGTTAACCTTTGGAAACTAGGATGCGAAAAAAACATTAGTGAATTCCCTAGAGATATTTTTAAGGCATGTATAGGGATGTCCCTAAGGATAAGCATAAGTATAGGTTATAGTCCTAGAATTACAGTAACGATCATAGAATTTAACCTAAGATGTTAGAGATTGAATGTACCCCCTTTAATATGTTTTTTTCTTGTTCGAGTTTTGCCTCTCATACTATTCATTTTGGGTTTTAAGAAATGGCAGGAAATATGAGGATTCATTATAATGAAGAACACGATGGACAATGGAATGATATTGTCCATGAGAAACCAAATGAAATGGGATTTGGAAGTCCAAACATCATTATAATGCCGAATCATAAATCTCATAATATTATCAATAATATAAAATTTAGAATGTTTCCTGACTCAGGTAATAAGAGAAAGGTGGAGTTTCATGATGATAATAGTGTAAAGAAAGTTCAATTTCCCCTATGTAAATCATGTTTTAAGAGGCATCAAGGAGAATGCTTCAAAGGAACTGGAAAATGCTTTGTGTGTGGAAAAGAAGGACTCAAAGCCAGTATGTGCAAAGGAAAAGGTTCACTTAACAACATGGACAAGGATAATGGTATTCCAAAGACAACAACAACGGTCAAATGTTTAATATGTGGGATGTTTGGGCATTATGAAAACCAATTCCCTAAGGGAATGTCTCATGAAGAGAATAATCATTGTCGTATGGGTAGTATTTATATTGATGATGATGAAGAGACTACAAATGATATGTGAGCTGAATGAATTGTTCAATCTTGGTCAATGATTTAATAAGGTTGCGGAATTATTTATGTTTATCAAGAGTTATATTGTATTGGTAATAGTACTATGGAATTAAGACACATTTAAGGATTGTTACACTATTGTTTTTCCTAAAGTATTTGAATGTAGGTGTTGAATGGTACCGGTAACCATGAATGGTAATTCAGATATTTTTGGAAAGTAGATGATATGCGCATAATGAAGGGATAAGGAGATAATGAGATGTTTGATAGTATTAATAACCACATGACTGATATAAGGACAATGTGATATCATGGTTTGTGTATATTGAAATTTTGGGATTTTGGTATGTGGAAAGATAGAAATTTTGATTGCATTCATGTTTTCACTAAGGTTCAATGGGTATTAATTTTTCAAGAGAATACATGATTAAAGTATTCACATGTTTGGAATGTGACCAACAACAAGATATATCATATGATATATAGGGACAAATTAAGGAATTCACATTCTCATTAGATGAAATTTCTAGTAATCGGACAAAAGTATTTTTGATAAGCCTAAAGGTTGGAATGTACATCATATAGTATTGCTTAAGGCTATAACTATTGGTTTTATTTTTGAAATGATATGATAGTATAGTTTTAGAAAAAGGACAACCTACAGGACAGGAGACAACCCTTCGCGTCGGACAAGGTTGTGGGAATCAAACCCACAACCGAAGTGTGACATACCTATATCATCTACCACTGGCCTATATGAAGTCCCTAGTTAGTAGAAACTAGTTTTATTTTATTAAGCGGTATGATAGATGAAGTATAAGTCCATTTTTAGAACCATATAAGATTAATTTCACCATAAATTGACATATGTATATAAATTTTGAAAACCTTATGTTTAATATAGATGGAATGACATATTATTCTATCGCATGATCCGCTAACACTTCACGGAAAACAAATTAAACATATTTTCATTAGGAGATGAAGTGGAAATTGTTCATGGCATGAACAACAGTGAGATTGTACCAAAATCAAGTAAGAATTTATTTTAATTCAAAAATTATTCAACATTAGGGAAATGATCTGGAAAACCAAAAATCTGTTCCCAGTGCTCTTATATTTGATGAATCTAATGATACCTTAGATCATCACAAATTTATGGCTTTGTGAATGTTGGTTTTTTCATATCCATGTTCTCTACCACTCTCCATCAGAAATTGATGGTTAGATTTCTCTTCAATATCCATATTTTCACCTCTCTTCTCTTATGTGGAAACCCAGTGATGAGTTAATTTTTGTAACCATTATGTTTCGTACATTAGTTTTCAAGATTAATTTTTGGTATTCCTTTTTATGATGTCGGTTTCTATAAAAGAAGCTTTCAAGTAGTAAACCATTTATAACCCTGAAAAATTTTGAGGGAGAA
This sequence comes from Viscum album, assembly GCA_963277665.1. Lineage (NCBI taxonomy): Eukaryota > Viridiplantae > Streptophyta > Magnoliopsida > Santalales > Viscaceae > Viscum > Viscum album. The sequence continues at coordinate 1,108,598,281 of OY728126.1, forward strand.
ATTCATATTAAGGGGGGTAGAATGTAACACCTTGAGATTTTATAAAAAAAATTCCTTTAATTTCATTGATGTCTTGCATTGTACGCTACACCAAAATTAGCTTGTGCTATACGCAAAACCGTATTAGCTTGCGGTATATGCAACATTGAGTATATATATATATATATTCAATGTATAAATGAAATATTGTTGGATTATGTTATACGAAACAAAAAAAAGAGTCTTGCACTACACACAAACCTGACTTGACTTGCATTACACGCAATCACGACCTTCCTCGATAGCGTGTGTTTTACGCAATACCGGGTTTCACTAAAAACAATATATGGTTATAATATTATCACTAAAAAACTATTATTAATTGTATTAACAAAATTTTGAATTTTATAACATTATTATTCATCTTACACATTTTCTAGAACATGGTATGAGAATAAAATAACTTTTTTGGGTAAAATAAGTATTTTTAAAAAAATGCAGTTTTTCCGCCATTTGATGGCTCACCCAAATTAAATATAGTTTTTGAAATTTTATAAGTTCAATTTTTAAAAATAAAATTCATCATTGGATTCAGTATATAAAAATTTACCTTGGATAAAATTTTCATATTCTTCTGATAACTTTCATATTTTAATGAATAGAAAAAACACGCTATATTTAAATTAAAAACAACTTTTTCAACATAATAATTTATGTGGTTAACTTATAATATTGATTGATTTTAAAGTATAAATAGAATAAATGTTTACCATTTAATATAATCTATGCCATTATCATTGATTTTACTTGAATTCTTAGACTAAATCAATTCAATCTTTTGCAATGATTTAAACAAAAACACGTTTTCTTTCGACAACGGGATTAATTTTAATTTAATTTCTGCAACTTCTGTGCATTGAATTCAGAAAAATGGATTCCATATTTGGAATTATTGCGTCAAAATTATATTAATAGACTACTTTTTATTTTTGGGAATTATAAATATTAACTACGGCAAATTTTATTTACCATAGTTAAATGTAAATTGTGTAATTAAGGGTAAATATAGTATTATAAAATTACCTTAAAATTTGTCTTAATATAATTGGATGATTAAATTTCGTCCTAAGTCATATTTCGGTCGAAATGGAATCCATTAGATCACATTTGGATGTGATTAAGACCTTTGGTTTAATTTATTTAATGGAAAGAGAAATATGTCTCACTCGAACTTTAATATTTAAAGTATTTTTAATATATGCTTATACAGAATATAAATTAGGTTATTAATACTCATTTTAAAGATAAAATGTTTTTATTTATCATGGTAATTTATTTTTAATTTTTAAGAGTTTTTAAATTACCTTATTAGCTTATACATTAATGATGCAGAAATTATTTATTTAATAAAAAATCAATAATATTTTTATTATTGAAATAGTAATACATATTTAAGGGCCCCCAAACCTGATCAAAACTTATTGGTAATTCATAGCTACACCACAATCATACAATGACAGAATATATGACCGTTTTGAGTTTTATAAAAGTGATTATGCCACTTGTATTATTTTATGTTAAATGATGTCAAAGTTGTCACCTTCATAATTTAATAAATATAAAATTTTAAAATTTGGTTGTTTTAAAAGATAAATCCATCTAAATGAATTATAATAAAATATATAAGAGTTATATTTATCCTAGTATTTTATTTTTATTTTTTATGCATCAAATAACTATATTTAATAATTACACAAAAATGTTGTAGTAATTATTTTATAAAGAGAAATATCAAATAAATGGTTTTAAAAATTTCAAAATAAATAATATATAAACTATTTAGTGTGATACACTAATTTTATAGATTACTATGACATGTTAGGAACCTATTAAAAATTTTATATCGAATATATCCTCTGTGTGGGTTTTATTTAAATTCAAATAAATGAATAGTGTCAAAATTGACACTATTGTTATTTTATAAAAATTACATATTATTAAATTGTTTAAAAATCACAAAAATATTTTACAAACATTATAAATTGAAATTTATATAGTCTTAAATTCCATAAAATATCCAATTTTGGAAAATTGACAACTTATATGTGATTATTTATAACCATTTAATGTTTAGAATTTTATTACCACAAATAAAATTAAATAGATTAAATAAGGATAAATCAAAATGATCAGGTTTAAAATAAAATAAAAAAATTTCTAAATTTGATTGGTTGATGAGATTACAACCCTATCTAATCTAATATTCTAATTGAGTCATTTTTTGTGGTTTTGAAATTGGTTTAGATTTATTATAAATTAATATTTTTTAAATTACCAAAGGTGCCCCTCTCCTCCCTTATAAAAATGGAACCACTTCCTACTTCTCTTCACACTTTTTTGAGCATTGATTCTTGGAAAAACCCTACAAATTTCACTTTTACACTTCCCTAGAAATATCCTAGGGGTCCTGGTCTTCTTCAAAGACCATCTTTATTTCCCTAAGAGGAGGTTAAGAAGAGGCACGTCAAAGAAGAGGTATTATAATTTACCGATTCATTCCAATTTATTTATTCTTATACTTCTTCTTATTTATTTGTATCATAATATATTAATAACATTAGTATTACTCATATATTTATATGTTATTATAAATATTAAACAACCATATTTTACATTTTATCTATCCTACATAAAATGAAATCACCGCTCGTGCGTATGTACGGAATACCGTCTCCATGCCATGGTATAATCTATTTTCCACCACCACCATGTTTGGATGGGTATAATGGTGTATAGAATTAATATATATTATTATTATAACATGATACTGATTCTGAAATATTATATCATCAACTCCAATTCAATTCAATAATTATGGGAACGATATCATCGCTCGTGCGTACGTACGGACTACCGTCTCCATGACGCGATGTGATTCATTCTGCATGTGAACCATTCAATAATGATTATAAAGTATATATAATGAATAATAATGAAATATATGACATAATAAAGCTACTGTATTTATGTATATATATGTCATCTACTTACCTCCATTAAAGTCAACAAGGAATGGAAAACATCGTTCATGCGTACGTGCGACCTACCGTCTCCATGAATGGTGTGTTTCATTTCATTTATCTGTCTATTATATATATATATATAAATAATATATATGATATATAAATCATGTTTTAAATTCCATAAGTAAGTAAATCATGATATAAGTAACAACAATATCAAGAACAACAAGTCCAAACACGTACGATAAATGAAACAATTTTACCCAAAATGCTACTTTAACATGGAATTAACAAATGAACGGGTAATATAAAAAACTAAGTGAAAAATATATGACATAATAACAATTAATATGATTCTGTAATAACTAAATGAAATTATTGAGATCATTATACAGGAGGTTCGAATACATACGAAGCATATCAGACATAAGGTAAGGGATAATTTTGCAATCTCTTTTTTATCTGAGATTGCATATACGTAAATATTTACTAGGGTTATATTTTTCTTCCATGTCCATAAAATATTTTTCATAAATTGTTTAATATTTTTTCATGTATGTTTAAGGTCATTTTTACCTTTCATTGAATTTAACTTTGTGTTATGTATTGAATCTTTCTTTTGTTTAACATACGTGGTGCTTTTTGACTTTTCCGTTAAAAGTACGAGGTGAATGTTTTTTAACTTATACGACATGAACAGTTTTTTAAGTTTTCATAACACCTTATTTTCACAAAGCATACTCTACAAGATTTCATTAATATTTTCAATAAAATACCATTTTTTAAAATTGCATTCAATTTTTTGAAAAGAAAATGATTTTGAAAAAGAAAGGATATTTTCCTCAAGAAGTTTTCTCAAGTGTTTTGATCAAAACCATTATCAATCTAAGATGAAATTATTTCATATGTGTATGTTTCAAGTATAATGTCTCTATTATTTACATGGTTTCACTTTTCTTATGATGAAATGATATCCATTTGTTCTATATGGATTATGTTATAATGGGATGATGTTTCTGAAACCCATTTTGTTCATTGGGTTATGATGAATGATTTATTTTTATGTTGTGGCACACGTACGAATGATTTCATTATGAGATGGGTGGGACTTATTTCTCCTTCCAATTCATTGGGTAAATATTTAAATCTCATGAGATAGACATGGATGGAATGGTAAGTTAATCTGGTTCAGTGATACATGACTGGAATGAGGAGTTAACTCAATTAAGAAATGGACTTTTTCAACTAAGATGGTCTTCGCAGCAATGCCTTGGCTACTATGGAAATAATAACATGTGCTTAATGGATGTAGAAATTACATGTTATATTACCATGATATTTTATCATGATTTATGTTCCATTATTATCTATTCTTTGTTTACATCCACAATTTATGTCGTTGCTCGTGATTTTGACATTTAGATTTTAAGTTCAAGTTTTTACATTCAAATGTTTATGGATTGTTTTATATTATTTATGCTTACCCTTACTGAGCATTTGAGCTCACCCTTTTATGTTTTCTTTTCCCCAAAATGTAAATAATGGTTTTAGGTAATAAATCAAAAGGGTATGATCTTTATGGGAGATGTTGAAGATCATTCACCACGATTAGAAGAGTATATTCCGTGTTTCAAAAGACACTAAACTATTACAGTATTTGTGTGTCTATTTTTGTTATGTATTATGTATTCCGCAAAATTAATGTATTTTCCATGTATGTCAAGATTTGGGCCTCTACATTCCATGGACTCCAAGTTTGGTTAATCATCAACAAAAGTGCTAATGGAATGTTGAAGATAGGATAAGTAAAGATCAAGAAATTTCAGATGCTCCAAATCCCTATGCATGTAACTACGGGATATAAGTTTGTTGGGGAAAACCACCATGTGGAAAGGGGACTCTCTATGCTATGGTGTACAACAAAAATGGGGTATAAAAGGGAATTTTGGCATAGGAATTTACTGGAAAATTTCCACTACGATTTAGATATAGTTCTACATCATGGAGTTTCATCTACAATAATTTTCAGTTCTAGATACCAGTCGAACAAGGGAAAATAATTGATGAATTTTGAGGATCGATACCTCATCAATGATATTCATTTAAGCCACATAAATTCCCCTACCCTATTAATTCATAGTTGAATAATAATTTCAATAAAAAATAGATACCACAAATAAAATTCAATATAAATTACTAAAGTCTAATCTTATGAATACCAATTGTAGGTCGATCTAGCTGTAATTGATATTGAAATGTCACATTGGCATGGTCTAATCCTCCATTGTACTATCTCCAATGAATAACCCTTACAAAGTGTAGGCTACAACAAAAACTCTACATCATTATGAACACATAAACATAACCTTTTCCACTAATGTGCAGCCCTTAATCAAACATACCACTATAGTGTAAGATTTTGAGTTATAAAGAATCCACATCCTCTAGGGCGTGATTAGATTATTTACATCACAATAACCAATGTATTGGAATGGATATTATAAAAACAAATAGTTAAGATTCATTAAGATTCCTAAGGCCTAAGAGTATCAATACAAACATGGGATGGCACAGAAAAGTTGGATAACAAGATAAAAAGGCATTCATTATGGACCTATGTTTTTGTGGTTTATAACATATATGGTATGTAGTTTAAAAAAATATAATTTTAAGTCACCTTATAGATTTAGAAAATATAAACATGGGAATTGAAATGAAAAATTTGGAGTTTTAGATGTTTGTAAAATATATTATATCATCTAATAGTCTTAATTAATATAGAATATCATGAAATGATATTATTGATATGTAGATTAATGGAATCGTGGTTGAATATTCATTATTTACACAATAGATGGGAAGACATGGTATAAAATTATTTTGAAACTATCGGAACCTCTAAAATGATAAGGTATAGTCACATATCCACTTCTATCTTATTTAAATATATATTTTTTATCAAAGTGGATGAATTAAAAAAATTAAAATGAAATATGAATATTATTAATAATTTGGTTATTACACATTATTTTATTGAAAAGGGATAATGAAATTATATTTTTTTATTAGATATTATTTCTAATAATATTTAAATAGGTTTCATGATGCCACAAAAATAATGAAATTATTTTAGGTGATTAAAAATTGATAAAAAATATATTATGGTAAATCAGAGACTACATATATTAATGGATTGTTTTTTTTTCAACATTATGGATGATCATTGATATAAGAAACATAATGGGAAACATTATTGTCATAGATGATTCATAGTTAATGATCATGATGATATGTAATAATGAAATGAAATATAATAATGTCTACCTATTTAAATTTATTATCCTGAGAAAATTATAAAATTATATAGTATTATTGAATTTCCAGTGAGGAAATATTACTAGAGTAAAAATATTTATTATGTTAAATATGGTTTCTAACTCGATGAAAAACTGATGTGATGTTTCCATGATCGAATAAACTAAAAATCACTATTCAATAAATATTTTAGAAAAAATTCCTCACTATATAGTAATGTTTGGAAAATAACCACTCTAAGGGTGTAATCCATGGATTATTTCAATAAATAACTATTGATTCACTAAAAATTATGTCTATTTGGTGTCATTTTCAAGGATATTTCCTTACATTAACATGAAATTCATTCTTATAAATTGAATCTAGGTGACTATTCAATATTACTATATATTATTCATGTATTTTATATGAGATGTTCGAAGGTATGCAATGTTTTTTATCTCTTATTTCATAATATAATGGAGTATGGATTAAAATATAGTCAGCAAAAATAGGAATAATGGGAGAAAAATGTGTTATTTATAGTCATGAAAAAACCACATGTATTGTGCCCAATAAGCTTAACCATTAAAAATAATACATATAATAAGAGTATATATTAGAAAAATTTCATGCCTATAGGATTCTAGTTATTTAGAGATCTATCATAGTCTATTTTAGGAGGATTTGTGTGATGAAATCTTTAGTAGATGACCATAGATATGAAATAATATTATACATAAACACATAGATTTAATAAATGTTTCACCCCATGTTTATCTTAAATTATAATCAAAATAATAAAAATTATTGTGAATTAGAATATTTATCAATTCTATTTTTTTTGACTAAAATAATATATATCTGATGGATCTATTCAGATGAACATAAAAGGATGATAATTATAGCTGGTTCAATAAGAATTTGATAGTATATCACATTTACTCAAACATAACGGATATTACTTGTGAATTAGGACCATAAAAATGGATCCGTAAAAAAAGTATTTTATAAATTTATATCCAGGTTTATATAATTTCTTACAAAATTGTAATTGGATTAACCAATGGTTAAATGTAAAATATTTCATCTTCAAAAGATTATATTCTATATATTTCTGTTTTATGATAATTTCTTTTAATATTTAATAAATACTCAAAATCTAGTGGTATTGATTTGTTGATATGGAAGAAAAATTCATAAAAATATTTTTAACGAAAATAAAATAATTACAGTCTCATTTATAGGTCAATTATGTAGTGCATCACCAAACATTATGTACACCAGTAAGATCAATATGTATATATAAAATAAATGTCCTATTTATTGAAAAAATTATATTTATATGATTGTAAACTATTAATATGAAAATATAATGTTCAATAATTTGAATTATATATGCATATACACTTATATCTTAATCAAAAGGGACATATTCAATGTTATTGTTGTAGTGATATGTAGCCTAATGCAAGATATTTGTCTCTTGATTTATAGAAATCTTATACTCATATTAGGTAATCTCATCAGATGATTTCTCATCCATAAAGAAGAGAGAGTCACAGAAATTCCAAGAGTAGGTGAAATCCTAGGGTTTTTAAGCGAAATAAGGAATCAAGTATGAGGGGAGAAATTTTATGCTACTATATGGTGATGATAAAATAATCATGGATGATAAATAAGGTCCTTTAGTGGTGTGTGGTAGAATTCATTTGAATTATGTCCTTATATAGGTCTTGTTTTGTTTGGTTGTGTCTTGCTCTATTATAACTTCTCATGTTGTGGATCATATAGACATTCATGATGAGAAAATTCATTCTATTTTGAAGGAGAAAACCCAACATGGAAAATGAGATACTTATGTATTTATGTGTGCAAGTTTTACAATAACTATTTTTAGGTTTGAATTAGTTTTCTATTTACTTATATTATAGATGGATTCATATGACATGATTTTTTTCATGGATTGGTTATCGAATTTTAAGGCCTGTATCTAATGTTATTCCCATAAATTAAGTTTCACATCATTAGATGGTATTAAGATATCATTAAGAGATATTGGAAATAAAATTCATATAGTGTTAGACCACTGGTACCAGTGTTTAGAACTTTCTCTTACCATTTATCAGTGGTTACATTAGAATCAATATATTAAATAAAGAAGAGATACTACCAAGATATCATTGACTAGTATAGTGATGTCTTCACTAAAAATTTCAATGGGTTACCTCATGATATATAAGTAGATTTTTTATTGATCTCCAAATAGTGACTGTTCATATTTCACTTACATATTACATGATTGAATTTTTAAAATAAGGATAATTGAATGTTAAACTCAAAGAGTCGGAAATGAAAGTGTACATTCAACTGAGCACATCTCTATGGGAGTCCCCGATCCTTTTTGTGAAAATAATGGATGAAATAGATAGGTTTTGAGTGGATTATCATTATATTATCCATAATACAATGAAAAATCATTATTTTATTCCTTGAATTGATTATTTTTTTACCAATTTAGTAGTGGATTCTAAATTTCAAAAATTTATTTATGAATAGTATATCACCAAATTCAGGTTCTGAAGGCGGATATTTTGAAGGTAACATTCTAGAGTTGTAATGGATATTATGGGAATATGGTCCCACCCTTTGGCATTAAAAAATCACCGATATTGTTCATGGAATTAAAGAATGAAATTATTTAGAGGTATATTGATTAATTTGATGTGTTGATTTTATAACTACATCTTCATTCATTCTTAGACTCAAGTGGATTTTGATGAACACTTCACTATAGTGTTGAGTACATTCCATGGACATTACCTTTATTATAAAATTTGAAAAAATGTTTTTTTTAGATTTAGGAGGTAAATTTAATTTTTCATGTCATTTTATAAAAACCAATCAGCGTATGTCGAATATATAGAATCAATTTCTATTAGAGACTACGGAATAATTTTATTTAGATATATAGTTTATTTGGATTAACAACATATTAATGACATTTTTTTTAATTTTTCACATCTTGCATCCCCAAAAAGAGCTTTTAGAATGAAATTTGTACCATTATAGTTGAATGTTTACTTCCATAAATTATTCCAATAACTCTGGTTTGATCTTATATATGCAACTACCCTTACATTTAAAAATATAGGATATAGTTACAATGTCAATTATGATGCATCGATATATTGTTTGTAATTTTTTATCATGTCCAGAGAACAAGTTGTTGTGTATGGATTATGATAGTTATGGTAACATGAGAAAATTTAACAAAATATGGCTTATTATTGACAAAATTATTTCATTCCTTAATGATATTGTTCCATTTTATCTTTTGAGTGAAATTTATGTTGTTTATTGATCATAAGTGTTTAAAACAAATTTTCTCACAATGTGTTTTGAATATAATGAATAGTATATGGATTGAAAATCTACATATTATTGAATTCAAATTGACATATTCACTAGGTAAAGGGGACTCTATGAAAAATACATTATATAGAAACTAAGATAATCAATTGTCTAAAAAGGCATTAGATCAGTGGAAGATATTTTTTTTCCCGAATGATATATATATGGATTACTTAGAATGAGTTGATATAGTATTTTTATTTCTGTTTTTTGTTATAAATTAGTTGGTTAAGAATTTTTTATATAACCCGACATCTGATTCTTAATGTGTTACCACTTGGAAAAAAAATTAAATGGTGGGGTTAATATTTTGTGAGGGAATCTATACTAGATGTCTATGGGACGTTTTAGAGAACATATAGTTGTTCCTACAACCAATCAATACCATCATATATTTTCCTTCCACTATTTCAGATGAAATGTTAATCCCAAAATAAATAAGATGTATAACGTATTGAAAAGTAGTTTTGATGGGTTGTATAAAGATGATTGTAATTTTGTATTTTTAATATTCCTTACATGTCAATTAGTTAATGCATGGAATGGACATCTAGTAGTTATGTTTTATTATTTACTAATTCACATATGTAAATTCAAGAACATATCCATATAGGTTATGATAGGTAATCCATGAATTTGTAGGAAGCCTGATTATTTTCTGGTGATTATGGATTAACTGATGAAAACAAGGAACATAATACATACTCTTGAATAAATCATGATGAAAAGATTATAAAGACTCTCCATTAAGGTGGTTTTAAATATTCATGGTGTCTTTGTTCTGACTGTTCATAATTGGGACCTAATGATTAAATATTGATTCTGGAAATCCATTCAAGAATCCCAAGGAACCCATTTGACCATGGCCACATTTTTAATCCTAAAATGGATGGAAAATATTAAATTATTATTCTAATGTTTAAAGATATTAACAGATAATATATAATGTATTTGTTTGGCTCAAGGGAGGATCACATACTATTTTTGTAGTTCTCATAAAATAATAGGTATATTGACTCCATATATATGGCACCTTTTGTGGATGTCCATGGTCTTCCATATAGTTCTCTACTATATCGGTTAGATATAGCTGAGATTTTACTAATCAGAAACAACCTAGTGTAAGAAATAATATATATTATTTTAATGATCTAAAAGAAAAATGGTGGTGGATCAAAATCATCTGAAATCGTATGCTGATTATATTTTGTGTAAGTAATAATTAGATGAGGAGGATCATGTTTTCTTAAGAATTTCTCCCTGGAAATGGAATCTCTATTTTGTTAAGGGATACAATAACCTTAATAAATTTTTTATTTCTCAGATGATGAATTATTGGGTGATATGTAATGTTATTTGGATTTACTTCCAATTTTTAATAACTTGCATAATGTGTTTCATGAATATCAATTGTATAAGTAATATCCTAAAACTAACCATTTGATTAGATGGGACTATGCTGATCTAGAACCCAATGCTATTTTGGATCATGTACTATTATGTGTGGTGGATAATAAATAGAATATGTTTTGTAGGAATAAACTAGTTTTTTATGGGTTTTATGGTACCATAGTCAGATTCATAAAGATATATGGGTCTATAAAATTAAAATTTTGGAATAATGGCACGAACTCTACCAGAAAAATAGTAGTTTTCTACATTCTAGGGATGGATAGTCCAATGATATAGAGAATATAACACAACTATTTTAGGAAATTTATTCAGTTTTTTGGATTTCTGGTCTTATATATTGTTTGGGTTATGTTCAAGAGTTACTAGGAGGGCCATTGAGGGTTTAAAAAGGGGTTGTGAAATATTTTGAAAGGGTTTGGTTATGGATATATGTATGAGATGTAGACCATTAGTGGCTACAACATATAGGGATATTATATTGTGTAGGACCCTAAGATATATATATTTAATGGCTACATCCCATTTAGATATGGTTTCACTATGTATATGTGTTATGAAGTGGCATGGTCAGGCCCTGTGTTATAGACTAGGGTTGTGGAATAAGGTGGTTGGGTGCTGGGTTGTAGATGTAATGGCTAGGAAATTATACCCTTAGTGGTGAATTCAGTGGTTCTTTCAATTTTTTCACACCTATGATATATAAGGGGTACACTTTTTCAAAAAATTCCTTTAGTATTAGGGTGTTTCAGGGTGGTGTAGTTGTCTATACTGTAGCCCCATTCAAGAATAATAGAACCAGGGTGCACCCTATGTCATGGATTATGCAGCCCCTCTTGAAGAGGGGTAACTAAAATGTAACAATAAGGTCAATACTATAGTGTTTGTTTATTAGTGTGTAGTCCCATTCACTTTACCATTTTTAGATGTTTTTCGCATTTTTGTAACATCGCCTTATGTTTCTATCCTTGGTGTAAAATGACTTTTATCCATTGTCATATTTGATTGAAAAAACATATTATACACTTATGTAATTTGGTTTCCCTAATAATTTTCCTATGATATTAGATGTCTATAATCTTAATCCCATTTATCCTTGAATGTATGATTATGGGAACAATGCTTAGGATTTATTTCTTCCTTGTTGACATTGATATACTTGTGGTTTTTATAATTGATCCATATATCTACATTGGAAGCCATTTATTTGGGAATTTTATTATTTCTAATGATATTTTTCTTTCTTGTTGTGAGTATTTTTTATGATCCAGGATCCACATTTTTTTTCATCCCCCATCCTTTCATTTTTTGAAAGGTATGGTTTGTCTCTATCATTTTCACTTTCTTAAAACATGAATTTTCTATTTTCATTATCATATTTTTGTGAATATTCTATTGTATCATTGTCTAGTTCATAAAATAAACAATTATTTTATGATTTGGGATCTTATAGCATTATATGGTTCTTAGAAGCCCCTCTTTGTTTATAAATTTAAAAATATAATTTTAAATATATTTAATTGTTTCTATTCCATAAATTCATTTAATGAAAATCATTCAATGGAAGTGTGCTTTATGGAAAATTATTTTGCATGAAATCTTGAATTATTTGGTTGGTGTGTATTTAAAGAGGATAGTTATGGTCAGAATATCCACCATAATTGTTTGATGGATTATGGTAATAGTTTAATTATAATAGCAATAACACGATGTTTTGGGAATTGGTTTTATATGATTACATGTGTCCCAAGAATAGATTATTATAAATGGGACTAGTTAAGATGATCTATTTTATTTTTCTTATAAATTGGTTTCTACTTGTATAATTATATAAATTGTTTTAATGTTTTTAATAATGATTTACATAAACCTTTCTCACTGGTTATGTCCTACTATTGTGATTTGGGAATCCTTTATGGGAATCCCATGGAGTTTATACTCATCCCCAATTATGGTAACATTAGTGAATTTTTATATTTCATTAATCGAGACATGATGAATTGGATGATTTTTTATTTATTTAGTGAAAAAACATGATTCTTAGGAATTGTAGGTGGTTTTGGAGCATGTATATACTGTTTGTGATGCTTGTAATGTTACTACTTCAATTTGTTGAGTGAATTTTACTATTTTTAATTTTCAGTTGTTTTATAATGTTCAATTTTCACTCTAATATTGTTGTTTTTTGGTAGTATTTGTGGAATTTCATGGTTTTTTAATATCATTATACATATTTTATTAGTTATTTATTATTCAGAGTTGATAGGATATTTTATTAATAATGGTAAAATCATCCCCCAAATTCTTATAACCATGGAATTAACTATTGTCATTAATTGACCTTGAGATTTAAATTTCGGATAATTGTATGTCCACCTCCTCTGTATATAATGAGTTTGGAGGGTATGCTACAACATGAATCTGAAATGGTTTAAAAATCAATAACTAAAACTCTATCAAATCACCATTATGAAAATTTTTTAAAACATAAAAATCTTGTTATAAACACATTAAGGATGTCACAAATAAATGTAACCGATTATCAAATGAAGTATGGTAACCCAAAAAACACAAACAATTCCAAATATATGTAATTGTAGAAAACAAATCTACCAATGGTCAATTGAAACAACCCTCCTTCAATATCTATAAAACCACTTTTTAAGTGAATGAACCTTAAAAGACTAAAAATACAAAATTTAATTATTAAACCATCTCACATAATATGTCTGACTAAATTTTCATTAGGGTTCATGGGAAGAAAAGAAACTAAGAAGAAATGGAAGAATGATGTATTAGAGAATAATAATAAAGTGGAAAATATTAATAAATCAATGAAATCTCAGTGAAACTATAGAGACAATCTTTTAGCCTCGTAAGGCATTGTAATATTTATATATATTTTTTAAGATCCAAAAATTAAGATGATGTTTGATTGCTAGGATCGTTGTTCCCAATTTTTTTTTATAAAAATATTGAATATATTTTGTATTATTCATGCACAATTTATTAATGAAAATATGTTAAATCAATAAAAGAATATCAAATTGAAAATATGAGACAATTTTTGAGTCTAGAATGTGAGTTTTACCTTAAAAATGACTTGAAATGGATATGTCTAGGGTGTTCGAATAAAACGTTCATTGACAGTATATTTAGTAAGTTAGTTAGATTAATTAATTAATTAATTAATTAATTGAGAAAACTAAAAAAAATCTATATATTCCCTTCTATGATGATATTTATCATTATCTGCTGAAACTGTTGGATAATTGAGAGGTTTTCCATCCACTCCTCATCAGAGAATGAGAATTAAACGACGAAGACACACCTAAGTCAGGATGATCGATATGCAGAGAACATAAAATACCCCCTCAATCATTGATGGGGACAATATTCATCAAATAATGATCCCAATCAAGGTAGGAATCATCATTTCACAGATCCATCCCATATTAAATAAATTTATAAAGAAAATCACCCTATCTATTTCATATATGAAAACATAAAACCTTCACGTGCGCCCATGTATAAACATAAATTGACTACTCAATTAAATGTTTATATTCAACTAGACTATTCAATAATCTTAAAAACTCGGGTTATCCACATTGATTTGTTTGTAAGAAACTATTGGACAATGATTATTTCACCCATGTTCTTGTGATTTTCTCCAAATTCTTCATTGTGTTCTTAACCAATTGTCCAAAAGTGTCTGAATTCGATGATTTTGGGTTGGACCGAGCCTAATTGGAACCCTAAAATAGAGGTTAATTCCTATTATATGAGTGGAATGAAAAATATTGAATTGATTTATATGTTTTGTGGGATATGGTTGAATCCATCAAGGAAAAGATTTATGTGATGGAATAATAGAAAAACGTAGGTGAAGCAGTGTGAGGAGGAACATGAGGGATTCATGTAGATCATTAGAAATCCATTTTTTAGACAATGGTGGGATATAAAATATGATCAGAGGCCATTTCAATAGATTTTGGGTGTCTTGGAGCTATGATAAAAAAGCATGATATATAGATTTTAAATGCATGTGTTGATGTAACTTTTTAGAAATGTTTGAACTACATGGCGTGTACATGGATGAACACACTCTGTGTACAAACAATGTGGCTACAATTATAGGGTTTAAATTTTTTTATCACACATAGTATGAAACTCCCAAGGTGTAAAATCATAGAGATAGAGAAAATGGGTAGGCCCCCTTAGAGGAGAACACATCATGTACTGATGTACACATACATGGGTACACATACACAGACATGACTAGAAGCACAGAAAGGATGTTAAGTGACCAAGGCATGGCGTGTAGTTTACCACACATCATGTAGTGATACTTATTTAGTGAGTGGTGTAACAATTGGTACTTGTCTAGGAATCAGGTAGGGACCACATGTCGTGTGCAGCCCTTACACATAGTATACCCCTTCTTCCATTTTAAATAACCTTAAATCTATCTAATCTCCTTCTTTTGGACTCATATTTTGACCTGTTATTTGTCTATCCTATGTGTATTCTCATGTAGAACATGATGGCTTCATTAGTATTATATTAATAATACATAATTCGTGATTTTACAATCCTTATTATTATTCTGGAAATGCTTGATGATGGTCGGGATTGGGGAGGATTATTAGAGTGGTACCCCTTGATAGAATAGGGTGTGGGACCTCTGTCTCACTAATGACATTTACCCCCTCACAGATCTATGTGGTTTCCATGTACTTACTATGTGGAAACCCTATATGATATGGCATGGGTTCTCCTTACATTGAGTCATACCCCCTATGGAATAAGGTTAGGGGTCCTCTATCTACTATGTGGTACCCCCTAACCGATCTGGGTGCAGGTCCTCTACATACGGAGTGGTATGCCCATATAAAAAAGCATCAAGGTCCTCTTAACACTATGTTTTACCCCATATAGAATTATGTTGAAATTCCTATATCAACTGGGTTGTAACCCATATGGAATTAGAGTATGGTTCCTATATCTACTAATTCGTACCCCCTCTATGAAATTATGGAACAATTCCACTATCTGACAACTTTCTCCCCTAAATTAGAGTGGACACATGTCCTACATACACTCATTGGTACCCCCGAATATACTAGGGAGTCGGTCCTCTAGGCTGAAATTGTGTCTGATGGATTTTTAGACACATTGGAAAGGCATGGGAATGTCAAATGGTTACTACTTTGGACTAACACTCAAAATTTGTGGAATCATTTATGGACTTTTTACAACTAATGAATATATTTACCTAGGCGGGGATGTGAGATAGTTATCCCCTTTCTCTCTCATATGGCTTCTTTTCCTTGCATATTTATCTATATCCTTGTTGAATGATTCTTTTTGGTTTCATTATATCAGTTGATATGTCTATATAATCCATGTACTTACTAAGAGGAACCCCAATATGATAAGGCACGTCTTCTCCTTATATTGAGTCATACCCCCTATGGAATAAGGGTGTGGATCCTTTATATACTATGTAGTACCCCCTAACAGATCTAGGTGGAGGTCCACCACTTAGGGAGTGGTAGACTCATATCAAATAGGGTGAAAGTCCTCCTGACACTAAGTGTTACCCATATAGAATTAGTGTAAAATTCATATATCTACTAGGAGGTAACCCTTATGGCCTTAGGGTATGGGTATTATATCTACTAATTAGTACCCCCTATAAGAAATTAGGGCATGATTCAAATATCTAACAATTATCACCACCAAATTAGATATTTCACATTTCCTACTAACACTGAGTGGTACCCCTAGATGTACTAGGTAGTAGGACCTATAGTTGGAAAATGTGTACGATGCTTTTTTTTTGACACACTGGAAAGGCATGGGAAATCCACACATCACTTACGGTAGTGGGATCTTATAAATTTTTTTTTCTCTCCATCATTTTTTATTTTTTATGTTTTTTATGATGGGACACCTTAATATTTGGGCGTGCAATTTTCACATTTATTTTTTTTACATTATAATACTCATGTAAAACATATAGGTCTTCTGGTATGGTTATTACTCGAGATTTTACGTAGCTTTCCTTTATTTTTCTGAGTTCATACCCTGAGATGTTCATGTGTGTATGTATAGGTACATTATGAAAAGGCTTCCCTTGTTAAATATATCTTTTATCAATTCTATCCATCCCTTA
The DNA here is from genome assembly GCA_963277665.1 of Viscum album. Classification (NCBI taxonomy): domain Eukaryota; kingdom Viridiplantae; phylum Streptophyta; class Magnoliopsida; order Santalales; family Viscaceae; genus Viscum; species Viscum album. Next base: position 1,108,615,582 of record OY728126.1, read on the forward strand.
GAAAATGGAGGCACTCTTGTGGTAGTTGTGGATCAAGCAGCGTTGGGTCGATTCATGATATAAATCCAAGGATAAGAAAAGGATAAACATGGTGGAATATAGAGGGAGATCAATTATGGGCCTTAAGAAGCATCAAGTGATCATGGTGGAAGAGGATACTAGGTTATGAATATAATCCACCCTGTGGTAGATATGACATTCTAAGATTTTAATTTTCTGAGAATCTTTCAGGGGTTGGCTATATAGTTCAGTAAAATGAGTTAAAACTATATAAGAGCCACTATAATTGATCTACCATACACACACGGATATGACATAATGATCTCCCAAACTATTCTGGGTCTACAAAATAATTTTTTACCTATATAATGAGAGACTCCATTGTTACTCAGAATTATATGGTAACAATGTTCAAACTCTAACATAGAATTTTCACTACATTGGATTAGACTATATGGTTTCTCAAAAACACATAGTATTAGTGGGAAAACATACTAATAGAAAAATTATTTAAATAAATCAGGTATTATAATTCAAAAAAAATTAATAATTAAAAAAACTCATAATTATATAATATATAATATTACAGTGACACTAGGGTGTCACAGTCCTATTTTCTAATCCCCTTAAATACACCCCCTCCAAAATCAAAATTTAAATCATATTGTATTTTAGTGGTTAATATGATTTATTTATTTGACATCACCAATATTAATACAACATAATAAGAGCTTGAATGATAAATATCCATGGAAACATCCCAGTAATCATGCTATTATTTATTTTGAACTAAAAAATACTTTATCGTGTAAAAAACTGTAGAAAACACCATATAATACATTAATCGTTGTTCATAGAGTTTTAATCATAATATAAAAATTGGTTTTTTAATGAAACTAATTTTTTTTTTCAATGATAATGGAGAAGGAGACAAGAGTGTGGGATAAAAGGATAGGAGATCACCCTATAGATATTTTATTAATTGTAACATCCTAATTTTTCATTAAAAACAGACTTCTGTTTATAAAAACAAGTATAATAATAATTTTAATAATAATTTTACAATTTTATTATTTAATATTTTATATTGATCCGTACATAATTTAGTTTAAAAATTATTCATTTAAATCTAAATTTTATAAAACTATACTTCAATATTCCTTATCTTATTTTATTACTTAAATTAAAAAAATCATTTCATTTATTTATAACCATAAAATTATTATTAAAAAAATTGAAACTTGAAAACTGAGATATATTAAATTCCCTCATATCCACACATTTATCAATAATGACTTATGCATTTCAGAGAATCATATGATCATACCACAGTTCATAAGAGATCATTCTCTAATATGCACATACAACTTGAGACATTGTATATAGTAAATGATAAAATATAAATGATAAAACCTCCTTGATTAGTAGTGTCAGCCTTTTTATGTACCATTATATATATATCTTCACTATAATAAACTCACTTTGATATATAGGGTTATATAAAATACCAAATAAAAGAACCCATGGAAACTATGAAATTAATTCATTATGTCAGGGATCCATTGAACTGAAAATTGATGTGAGTGTTAAAAAAATTAGTAAAATAAAATAAATCATTAATAATGACATGTAAAAACAAATTTAGAAATACCAACTCTAAAAAGATATATTTTGAAAAAATGATGATTCATTATTTTATAACTGCGTGCATTTTCAGAGTCTAATTAAGTTTTCAAAGATTACCTTTAGGAATATAAATTTTATATCACCCACATATTCCAAGAATAATACCCAGTTTTTTTAAGGATCATTAGAAAATTTTCATTTATGGATCACGGTTTCCTAATTAATAGAGTATAAATGTTTGGAAGAAAATTTTATATTATTGTATAACTGAGGATCTTTTCATTATCATCCACTGTATCCTAAAATCAATTAAAATATATAATAATTAAAAAAAATAGTATTTTTTTTATATATACTAGTTATTCGGAATGATATGTGTATGATCATGAAATAATTTATATTAAAATTCCATTTCCATATAATTATATTCGAATTATTATATAATTTTATTTGACTATTATATCATAAGATTTTTTTATTTATAACTTAAAAAAGTGTTTCATTATTAACAAAAATGTTCAATAAATAATAAAAGCGTTATTCATCTAATTAAATATGTTATTAATTTTTTAAAATATATATTAAATTATTTAATGATGTCAATTCAGATTTTAAGACATGAATTCATCATGAATCATTCATTTGATAATGGAGTTCTATATGAGGGGGATTAGTCTAACTATTGCACACATTTCCATGATAAACTCCCGAGGTAAAATTCCATATCTCATTCTATATAATTGAATAATGTGGTGATTAAAACGTATAATAATTAATTGATACCATATAATTGTAAATTATGATTCCATATCTAGTGAATCATATATATATATATATATATATATATTAATGAATAATTATTTCATTATTCCGTAAAAATAATTTATTACAATACAAGAATAGGTGATGTTTTGACAGAATGTAATGTAATTCATTTATATTTAGCGTACAATAATAAAAATCATTTATTATATTATCATACTAAAAGATATTAATTTATCCAATTTGGATATATTATTTTATAAAAAAATACCCCAGTTACATCCCAAAAATCAATATTATAAACATGTCTAAAATTTTATTTATATAAACATGTAATTTAAGGAGACCCAAATTTTCCATAGAATGGTATCATGATGTTATACTAATTAAAAAAATAATTTTAGAGTCCCTATCAATCCTCAATGAATATCAATATGAATATAAAGTGGTTCCACATATCACTCCCACACACCTTTAAGGGTTTGTTGTGTGAACATCATGAATAAGATCACACATCCATCTTTGAAGTCAATGGTTGTGGTAATAAAAAATTAAAATAACTATTAGTTAAAAAATAATTTTTTCTATGTCTCTATAAATGGAAAAAATGAAGGTGTTCACATGTTTACTATTCATGGTCTCAGATCATACAATGTTTTTAATCTTAGTTATAAAAATGATTTTAATATAGTATATGATTCATTCCATGATCCATGTGGGTTTACTATTTTTAAGACCCACATCTCGTCGATGACTTATATAAAATATGGGATATGATTATAAGGTGAATATCATATTACATATCTTAGAATAATTAATATTTATAAAACATTCAAGTAACTTGTTATACAACTATAAATTTTTATCATCGATGACGATGGGGGTTAATTGAAATAGGTAAACACAATTTGAAATTCCTCAAGATTGGGTGGAACTCTATCAACTATCTGTGGTGAATATTTGTATTTAGTATTGATCCTAGTACGTCAATGTAAAAAATCTAATATACAAATTTATTGTTTAATACTTCTCCCTATAAACGAAAATAACAAATTAAAATGAAAAGTGGTGTTCACACAAGTGTACAAATTATTTTTAACGTATGTTATTTCACTTTTTTACGTCAGTTAGAGAGTTCCATAATTGAAGGTGACATTATCAATATGTATTTAACATCCCTTTAAAAATGGACATTGTAAATGAATCATTGAATTGTTTTTTAACATTGGTTGTTTTGTAACAAATGTAGAAACACATTTAGAAGGGCCCTTCATGCCAATTATTTTATAACTGACATTAAAAAATGACGAGATAATGGATTTATCATGTGGGTTCTTTAATAACCAATATGAAATATAGTTTTTCAAATATGTTATTTAATAACCGATATAAAAACCCATACATAAATGTTTTTTGAAATTAGGTTTATTATAACTGATGTGAGAAATATTTTATTTAAATATATATTTTCAACCTTCCTCTCCATACCTACCCAAATAATAAAACTAGAAAAATTAGTGACATAACAATGATCAATTCATTTAAATTTACAAAATACAAAATTTAAATATTTAATAACAAAAAAATTAAATTAAATTAATCCTATAATATGATTTTCCCATTCCAATTGTATGCCTGTGAGCTCTTCTGCAATATAAGGGAATGATTCATAAAAAAGATACAAATTAAAATTAATTCATTAATATTAATTATTAAAAAACAAATGAAATATTAAATAATATTCTATCAATAAATCTAACATGATTGAAATTTGTAACTATCATAGTTGAAATTATATCATATATAAATATTAACAGATAATATATATATTTGATTATTAATGTTTTATGAAAATTGTTGTTTAAATGTGTTTTACCATTAAAAAATAACAGATTTATATAATATATCAAAATTTGAGGAATTATGAAAAAAACTCACCTTTACATTTACATATTTCATATTCAAAAAAAAATTCATTGTGGTTTATTAAATGAAATTCCATCCCTAGTTTTAAAATTTTAAAAAAGAATAAATTTCAAAATCACTATAATATAAACTTGTATTAATAAATTTAGACTAAAATTTCAAATATATCCTTAAATTTTTCCCATTTTTCCATGGATAGATCATAACATATAAAGGGTCATCTCCCATAGACTAAATACTCCTAACATCAAATGACCAATGAAATAAAATAAAATTCTATCTTAGTGGTTATTATTTTGAATAAAATAAAAAACATTGGGATATAAATGATTTTTACTCTTGATCATATGGAAACAATGAGTACTGAAAAATTACATTCATCTAAAAAATTTCATCAAAATAAACTATTTATCCTATTTAGTAATTATTCTCACTAAAGGTGAAATGAAATATGGCTCATTAAATCCATAATCTTCTGTCATCTCATTATACATACACAATATTTAATGATACCTAATACCAAATAAACATAAGTATATAATTTCAATAAAATAATTGTAGGGAGTGATATATTATAAAACTTATAGGTAATTTTTTTCATGTTGATTCCAAATATATATCAAGTTACATGCTTCGTGATATCATTTTTCCAAATCCAAATTGTCATGTCACGCCCAAAAAATCATCTTCTATTAGAATCTCAGAAATCGCACAAAAATTTGAATATGTTAAAAATCGATCAATGCTAATAGAATCTTTATCTAAATTCATAACACAATGTATTTTTTTTTACTATAGAAAACTTATTTAACTTTAAAGTAATTTTTAAAAAGAATAAAAAAATATATGATATAAAATGTTAAAACAAATCTAATAAAAAAATTAATTAAAATATATAATATACACATACCTCCATGGTAATATGTTTCCTAAGTCTAGTAATCCAAAATAAAAAGTGTTTGATACACTGTCCAACTATAAAACCCTCATCTATAGGTAACGGTACTCGAGATGATGTACCAATAATATCTTAAACATAAACCCTATGATAATATATCTCTATTTGCTGATGATGAATGGTATCTATAATGTAATATATCATCCCATGAGCATTAATATGATACTAATAATTATCAACATATAACTCACAGTAACTAGGGAGATGTGGAAGAGTTGGTGTAGCTGTAGGATAAGGAGTGTAGTATGCAGGCAGTGGTGGAGGAGACAGAGCTACAGGCAGAGGTAGAGGAGTGGTAGTTACAGTATGAAATAACAATTTCGTGTCTTGAAACATGGATTGTGATGATTATAAGATCATATCCACTATTGTCCCATTAATATTATGAAATGGATAATCCAAATATAATTTTTTTTATAAAAACCCGCGTTTACAGATTATAAAGAAATGTGAAAAGCTGTTATCAGGGATACAACGAACATGTATCCACATAAACGACCCCGGTGTTTGGGAATTCACAATGATGCCTATAAAATATCATGCATACCCTTTGAAATAATGAACTCCTGTGTTCAATACACCTTAAGAGAATTCTATATGAATTATTTGAAAAATTATATTATTATTAAAAATATATAATGAATTTAAATAATGAAAAGAAATAAATAAAGTCAATATCGTAAAATTATCTTAGCTACAACCCTAGAAAATTCTGTAAGATATTTTCCATTTTGCACTTTGGGTCCCACATACATTTTTCTTGTATAGCTGGGGGATGAAAGTGAAACTTATCCATATCATGAAGACTCAACACTCTATTTTTGAAATTTTGAACCTTCATTCTTTCAACAAATAATGTATACCCACAACATGATTATGTTCTAGGTTATATATTTCTATAATGGATGTACTGATTAGATATGCTTTATTATTATAAATTGAGATTAAGAAATCATTTATATGATCATTATTATAGAAAAACATTAAAAAGATTACATTACACATATAAAAAATTATTATTTTTGTCTACATTCAATAAATATCTTCCATATGTCCTAATCTATAAAATGTTATATATTACATATATTTTGATGTTGCATATGCCCAAAAATGATATCATATGTGACGGTTGATTTGAAATCCCTCTGTGGAATAGTAGCCAATGATAGAAATTCCCTCCAGAGTCCTCCAGTGTCAGGTATGTCATATGTCAACTGATAAGAGAGGGAAAATATATTACTATAAACATTTCAAGATTATTAAATCAATTATAGAAGATCTTACCAAAATTGTATCCCACAATGGAGATAATGTCACTTTGGAAACACTCCTTGAATCATCAATCAAAATATTGAATTCCCGTTTATCTTGAACTGATATAAAACTCTTGAATTTGATTTAATTAGGACCTCTTGTAATATCATTATAATCAATATATATAAGTATTCATTGGTCCTGGCTATGAGAAATTGATAATTTTGTAAAACGTGTGCTTCCATATTTACCAACCCTCAAACTCTTCATTCTCTATAGTTGTATACAATGTTTGTTAAGAAGGATTTTGATCTTCAAGAGGAGCATGCGCACATTCCTTCCTAGAGGTATGAGTATTCTCATCTATTGATATATGGGGTTGATTAGTATATTGATATGTAATAATCATACAAATCAACGAATCAATCAATGAGTACAAAAATATAAATATTCAACTACTACCATATTATTGTTAATAAAGAATGAAAAATTATGAAATACAAAAGTAAACTAAATTAAACTAAACACATTATTATTCATATTTCATTTAGTTAACTAAATTTCCCACAACAATAATAATATATAAAATTCCTTATAAATGAATGTAAATAAATTAAAAAATGTTCTATGAATATTAAAAATGGTCCAAACTGAAAAAATCATTATTTAGAAAAAAATAACTCTTTTTTCAATATACACAGAAAAAATATTTTTTATTTAATTTAACATGGTAGATTTAAAAGAATTTTATGAAAATAATGTTAAGAAATATATAAGTTACATATTGGTAAACATGGTAAACTAAACAATATTTTAATAATAATAAAATCATTTCAACTTATTTGTCATAAAATGTTTATTAATAATGAAAATAAATTTAAAATATATAAAATTTTGTTAAATTTATAAATGTAAACAATAAATATACATATGGATCCCATATTATTAAAAAGTAACTAAAAGTTGTTCTTCCAAAATTTTTTCATCACGATCATTCCATATAGAACAAACCATGGCTATGATTTCATCAACATTATAATATGTAAATATTTTCATGAAAGTAGGGTTCTCACATAAGACAACATTTCATTTTTATTGATCATAACAAACATATATTGTTTTCTTTGGTAAATGATAGACCACTGTATATTGGATTGACCAAGAACATAGGATTTTTTATTAATTTTTTTTCTATTATAGAAATATCATTTCTTTATTCCAATCTATTAATAATAATTGGTGACTTTCCAAATTCATCATTACATAAAATTTTGTTACTAAAAATCTATATTCAGTTAAACACAAAACCATTAAATTTAATGTGATCAACCCCCAATATTTCTACAATGTCTCCATAATATGCACTAGATTCATAAACTGTGTTTTTTTCTATATAACTCAAAAAATGAAATGCTTCTATGAAAATAAATACACCACTATTTATAACATCACTTATATTGTCCTTATAGTTCATATAAAATATATAAGAATTAATTTCATACACAGAACATGTTACCAGATTCAAACATGGACTAGCCACAAAACATTTTATTGTTTTTGAGCCATCTGATATACCAAACATTCTCTCTTTAAAAAAGGGAACAAATGTTTTTTTAGGCTTAGCCAAAATCTATATATCATTTTTATTTGGATAACATTATTTCAACACATAATATGCAACATTATATAATGCGGAGAATCATATATGTTATTTGAGAAGTATAAATTTACTTTTATTATCTATTCATCTGAAAAAGATATGATTTTTACACCACAAATCCCATTTACACTATAATTAACTCTTTAATGGTGAGACAGAGGAAAACCAATGTGCTCAACCATAGACAAGTAGCTTGTACAATAATCCATAACCTCCACAAAAATATACATTTCAACAATGGAGGATTCAGGTTGATATGAATTTTTAACATACCCCTTCCATATGTTCATATACCATTAAAAATTATAAATCTAATGTAGATATAAATTTCTATAAAGATTTAATTTTATTACCAAATTAACCATTAAATCCACCATTATAGCAAAATAAGATAGAGGATAATACAAATCTTATTGGAATATTTTAAATATTTATTTATTTTCCAAAGTGTTCAATTCATTCAATTCAATCAGCTTATGAAAAATGTAATTGATAAAATAACACACCTTCATGATAATAATTCTAATATGGATGAGAAATATTATGCACAATGGAACATGAAGATGTTGTTGGAACGTTATGTGATAATAATGATATTTCATACCTATCAACTTGAAATACTTAAAATACAAAAAAATACATTTCTATAATAATCCTATAATAGTTTGATATCATGAAGACATAAAAAAACTAATTTTCTTTCTCTTAGATGATGTATGACATGCCGTGGGAGAAAATTCTCACATTCCAAAGAGAGTGGGAGCAGACTCCATATGACTTCCCATTGAATCTAAGTCCAATCTTGTATTCAACCCATATTTAGTCATTCCATTAATATCAAATAATTTTCTAATCAATCTATCACATATATTCTTCTCCACCAGCATAAAATCAAGGGTATGTTTCACCTTAAGATATCTCCAATATGGTAGATCAAAAAATATTGTAAATTTATTCCAAATATTTCAATTATTACCAGATTTATGTGTATTTCAAAATGTCATATCATGGTTTTCACCGTCTAAAAATTCTAATAATGAGATTAATTTTTTGGAGAAATATCAAATTTTTATGACCCATTTAATGACTTTTTAATCTTTTATAGTGGTTATCCATTTAAAAAAACATTATATGATCCATATATACTTGTTTTATCAAATGATGAAGTTAATAATATGAATTCAATTTTTTTCATATTCAGCATGTAATATTCTCCCTAACAATGTATCTTGAAAAATTTATGTACGCTGGGATATCATTTATAGGATCATAATAATTGAATATAGTTGAAAATATAACTTTTTATAAGAATCATACACCATAATAACATCAACTGATTAGATTTTAAAATTATCAACTAATGGTGACAAGAAAATATCAATATCATTTATCGATTGTTTTGGTCCATAGATCATTAAACTCAACATGACATATTTATACTTCAAAAAATCAAGGGGATAATCTATATATTAAAAATAGAACTAGCCATGAAATATTTTTCTTCTCATGCTTCTATATGGATTCATTACATCCATGATTAGCCTATTTTTGAGATTTCTAACTTTGTTTCATAGTATAGGAAATTAATGACCAATTTTCTTCCACTATGGACAATCAGTTTGGTGCTGTAATTTTCCATCATATATCTTCTCATCTACATGACATATTAACCTTTTTTCATTATTTAAATTTATAAATTAACATTTCAAATGAGGAGTTATAGAAAGATGACAAAATTCCATAGGAGGGTTCTTTATAACTAATAAATCACCATATATTTCCTCTTTCAACATATACCATGACTACACACATTTGCGACACTTTGAAATAAATTCATTTTACTTCCTATATAGAACATAGTCATTCTATATTGCATGTATTTTTTGTACCCTAATTCCTTCTTGCATAGTATATTCTTTTCACAATAATGTTATGCCAGAAAATCAGTGGCTTTGCGATGAATATCCTTCATAAAAAAATTCATATGAATAATTTTTTTTCACAGCCACCATGTTTCGTCTTTATATAATCCAATCTTAACAAAGACGATAAAACCATAAATTCCATATAAGCATGATACAATGGTTTTTCATCATCACCATTTAAATTCTCAATTTTCAAGTCTTTATTAAATTATTCTGAATCAATACCATGAATCATTTCATCAGTTTTATTAGATTTATCATCATACAAAGAATCATCATCAATAGTTCGTAAATTATACAAAATATCACCATGCCAAATCCATGATTTGTAACAGAGAATAAACCCATGAAAATTAAATGATCCTTGAAATATATAATTTTCAACATATTTATATATAAATATGTTATACCTTGATAGAAAAACATGTCATTTTTATGAACGTTTCTGTTGGTCAGAGTGGAATCTCCCGAGGAGGTAAATTGAGTTCCAACTTAAAATTTCTATTAAAAATTTTCTCATAAAGATCCCCCAAATATGAAACGGCCTTGTTAACTATGGAAGTAGAGATAATAATGTTTAGATGGGCTGTAGGTTTCTCAATGGGTGAATAGAGCTCAATTGAATATGTGTAAAATATATCATCAACATTTGAAACAATATAACATAATTAAACATACACACACAATAACAAGAACTAACTATCTATGTTAATGAAAAACAATTTCCTATTTTTGAAATTAATGTTCATTGGAAAATAGTTAAAACTGAGTGTCACAAAATATAATACACAATTGAGTTAAAAAAGAGGTCCAGTCTCAAACCGAGAGTTAATCCTCTACACTTGGGGATCACCTACCACCAATAAGTATATATTAACCACAAAATTGATACATATCATGTATCAGGATTTACAATAGTATTCAAAAACATTCCAGGGTTCACACCCTCAACCATATATATTCACGAGAATTAAACAATACAAAACACACAGAATCACTTAAAAAGATATATGTGGGAAATATAATGTATGTGTGGTTTTATGTGAGGATTTTCAGTATCTACCAGTTTATGCACAAGAGACAGTGTCTGTAAAAGACAGATACACACTTCTCAGAAAGGTAAAATAAAAGAACACCGTCGAGCTAATATTATAAGATTGAATTTATAAATCTTTATGTGTATGATGTTCATCACTTGAATCCTTGGAATGATGAATACTCAGTTTGAGTTTGTGTCTTGATGTTGTGCTCATGACAGTCGTAACTATAGTTTCTAGATTCCAAGAGGTGACTCTTCTGCTTCTTGTTTGACATTAATATGATGAATAATTGAAGCAATCCTTGAAATTTTTCTCCCTAAATGATCTTCTTGGGATTCATGGGGTCCCCATATATGCGTCAAGTGGTTCTTCCTTTTTCTCTTTGATCTAGAGAGTAATTTCTTTCTTATGCATTCCTCGACACTCTCACTTACCTTTTTTTCTTTACACCCACACTTCTTCTATTATCTCAGTAAGTATTGTTTCTTCCTCTGTATTCTCTTTCATATATTTGAAATTCAAAAATAGGAATAATTCAACCATGTATGATCCTCTTCATCCCTCATACCGTCCCCAGATATGGTGTCATGATTTTTCTACAGTCTACATTAATTAATGTCAAACGCATTAATTTTACAAAATATGACCCTTAGAAAAATCTTTAGAATTTGAAAACGTATGGAAGGGTAATAATTGGTATACTGGTAAGGGTATCCATCACAATGGCATGCTATAATAATAGTTTGAAAAAGTAGCGATCAATAGTATACTTCAGCGGTATCCTTCCATCAATGACCTTCTCAATGACACCTTTCAGCCGTAACCTTGCATCGGTGACCTTTGCATCGGTAACCTTTGCATCTGTGACCTTTGAATCAGTGACCTTTTAATTGGTTACCATTACATTAGTGACCATTGCAATATAATCTTAAACAATAGAAGAGTGATATTAAAGATACATAGGTATCACTGGAACATGATTACATGATTATTCTATAGATGAAACATGATTATCACATAAATCAAAACATGATTTGGGATTATCAAAATTGGTGAGTCCAACAATCTCTTGCTTTTTTATAATCACAAATTATGTCAGTATTTTCTCAATCAAGGATATGCACATTTTTTAATATCTTCAGAGATGTGTATAATTAAAACTGAACCATGGTTATAGTGGAAAATATAAAAAGTGTATATATGCAAAAATTCTAGGTAACATAAACACTTTTCCCTTTTGCATAAATTTGGGGAACTTAAGACTTCTCCCTAAAAAAGATAGAATATACATGCAATGATTCATGAAACATAAAACTTCTCTCCCATTGTAATTAAAAAAAAGAAGGTATGATAAAATTTAACAAAAGCAGATTTTATTATGAATGAAGAACTTTTATGAGATACAAAAAGTGTACAAAATATCCAAATCAACAAATAAATCCCACATTCAATCAACATCATATATGTCCAAGGGAGCTTTAACTTTTGAAGTTAAAGAGGTAGGCTATGAAGATGGAGGGACAGGCCTAGGTACATCAGTCAATAGGGTGGGAGGAGCTGCTACAATGGAATCAGTAGGCCTATAGTGAGTAGATCTATGAAGAATCATAGGGGATAAGCTTTTGATAGGCAATGCATGATTCATCATTGATGCAGCACTTGTAGATCCTGAAGAACCTAATGAATATGGTAGGGATGGAGTAATAATTATGGGAGTGTAGTTGACATTGAGGAAAGGGAAAAGAAGATTTCTGAAATCCATAATTATACTTCCTCCTCTTTCCATGGATGAGATAATGTAATAATTATTCTCCATAAATATCTCTAAGGCAGGAGTTACCTCTATAATATTGCTATCATAATCCTTAAATGCCTGAGCTATAGGTGGGATCCTCAAGTTCTCTAATAGTATCTTAAATTGACCATCCATCTGATACTTAGTGTAACCCATTTTGTAATAGAAATCAATTGGCCCTTTGATGGCCTTCTAATCCTGATAATCTTCCATTAGATAATCTATCCAAAGATAATGAATTTTCTTGGTAGTGGAAATAACCTGAGTCATAGAATGAGGTTCTAAGGTACTTTCACCATAGAACTTATCCACTTCTTCTATAACAACTAACAAGATGGATTCTATATCAAATATAGGAGTGGTTGAAGATGAAGCAGATGCACTTAGAGGTGCCATAGTGAAATCCACTATCTACTTAAATGATTTCTTCAGCCCACTAATAATCCTCTTCACATCATCATTTTGTCCAAACACATGCGTCTCCATAGGCTTCTTAATGCCCTCAAATGCAATAACCATCTCTTGATCCACACTTTTAACATATTCAAGATATCTGTCCACTTGCACCCGGGAATCCATATAGGTGACTAAATTGGAAATTGACTGCTTTATAGATTCCATATATTTTGTTAAGGTTCTGATCTAATTCTAACAATCATTCACATCATGTACCAGATATGAATGAGTGTTAGAAACAAAATTCTATAAGGAAGATGCTAAAAATTCTTGATTTTGGGCCACATTTCTCTCTATCTCAATAGATATCTTACCAAAAGTCTTTTCAAATCAGACATCAGAAATTCAAAATCATCCTTCTTCACATAGTCTCGATGAAAAAGTACTACTAGCTACATATTGGTATTCTCTATTACTGAAGGAATTAGAGGACTTATGATAGGCTGATCATCATCAGAGTCTATATAATTTAAACCTAAGACCACAAATCTAGGGTCATCTGACCCGTCCTCTATTCCATGAGAAAAAAGAACTAAACCTGTGGTAATAAGTTCTTCCCCCTCACATGGATCATTCTTTTAAACAACTACATCCATATTTGTAAAACCAATTTGATCAACAGTTCGATAGTAGTGTCCACTGCCACTTCGTCTACAGAATCTTCAACTACTATCACTGCAATTATAGATTCTATCGAATCAAAAACCACTTAATTCACACTTTCTACCATTTATGTATGTCCTATCAGAGAAATGAGACCTAGAATTTCTTCTTTAGTTTCACCAGCAGATGTCTAAAAGTTATCATGACTAGATTTAGAGTCATCTTCCTTTTCAGAGGTTTCTTTAATGTCTCTTAAGACATTTTCATCACTCTATTCTTAATTGGTTTCATCATCATCACATTCCCTTAAGATAATATCTCTTCTAGGTAGTCTTTTTTGTGGACTAGGCTCACCAAATTATACAATATTTGTCTCAGGAAGGTCAGGAATACTCCAGTCATCTATAGGAGAGTCATCTCTGACATGGATAACAGAAAAAGCTTCTTCATCATCTCAGTAAGAAGGCTCCACTTCATTAGGTTTCATACCAGGATCACTATTATCCTTAGGCTTAGTAGGATAAGTAACTAGTTTGAATCCCTCATATAGCATCTCCTCATCATTTAACCTTATTTTTTCCAAGGGTTCCAGCCGATCTTCATAAACATGCAAATTATCATGGTGATATAGAAATTGTCTCACACAACAACACTTTCTTATTTCCAGAATCCCTTTTTATATTCAACATCAAGGATATCAATCTGGAATGAAACAATGCATTAGATGTGGAACTGGGCTTGGTCATATCTTCTAATAGAATCATTATCATCCTATAAAAATTTATCTGTTTCCCATTCTTCAAAATATAAAAAAGAAATACATCAAGATATTTATGTTATTAAAGTCCCCTCCATTGGGACTCAACACATGCTGGACAAATTTAAACTTCAACCTATCTTCTAATTCAATTATGGATGTAATTACATTCATAGGGATCTCATTCCCTATCAGTTCTGCTATGGATTCTTCATAGAAGATGAACACAGTAGTGGGAGGCACCAATCCTGAGTAGTAATCGAAAATCCCTTCATGTGGTACTCTCAAACACTCAACCCATTCAAGAGAGGAGAGGCTTATACTTAATCCATTTAACTTTTATGACATTCTGTTCTCAACCTCTATCTGCTCAAACTTTAAAGATTCATAAATCCATTTCACTAGCTTAGGATAGTAGGGTCTAGTGTTGTTTGTGGAGCATTCTAACTATCCTTGAGCTTCCAGTGACTTCATCCCTAAAGACCTTCTATACATAAGCCATTCCGATAATATTTCCTTCTCAACCATGATTTCCCTCTTAAAAAAATGAGGGTGGATTACCATTTCAACCACTTGGATTCCACTACTCGACTCATCTCGAGGTCTGTTAGGATTTTCCTCATCTCCTTTATCACTGAACAATGATCTCTTCAACCTTTCCATTTCAATCTGGAGTAGTTTCAGGGTTTCGGCAGAAGGAGAGGTTTTATGTTTTGGGAAAAAGAGGTTTGTGAGAGAGTTGACGTGGATCAAAATGTGTTGTTTTCTTTATTTTTATAATTTAGGGATCAAAAAAAATTAATAGAAATAAGTAAAATAAAAAATGTTTCAAATTATGGTAGAGAAACATCGACTATTGGTAAGGTAACAACGATGAGGTATATCGGTGAGGTCCCAATAGTGAGGTTCCAATGGTGAGGTTCAAACGTTGAGGTTTTTAATGGTGAGGTGCAATGGTGAGGTTTTTAATGGTGAGGTCCAATAGTGAGGTTTCTAATGGCAAGGTCCAACAGTGAGGTTGCTAAAGGTGAGGTCCAATGGTGAGGTTTAAAAATGTGAGGTTCAATGGTACGATTTCTAACTGTGAGGTCCAATAGTGTGGTTTCAAATGGTGATGTCCCTAATGGTGAGGTATAATAGTGAGGATCTCACGGTGAGGTTCCTAACAGTGAGTTTTATTTGTGAGGTCTAATGGCGAGGTCTAACAGTGATGTGTAACCTTAAAAGTTTATCATACCTAACACATGTTTGATATAATTTAATCTTGTAGAATTCGGAGGATTTTTGAATATATCAGCCAATTGATGTCTAGTGCCAATTAATTCAAGAGTGGTATCACCTCTTTTATAAAGATCTGTCATGAAGTGATGTCTCACATCAATGTGCTTTGTCCTAGAAAGGGATAACATATTTTTAGAGATTTTAATATCACTAATACTAGTGACTTTACCAAAATGTGACATTTTCCTGAATTTCCATTTCTATATAACTTGAAACCAAGAATGTATGCATCTGAATAAATTATTAAATCAAATGATTTTCCGCTTGGATAAAATAGTTTAATTTCTTAGAATACTTTAGATATTTAAATATTAATTTAACAGTAGTTATATGAGACTCTTTGGGATTGGATTGAAAATGAGCACACATGTATACACTAAACATAATATCAAGTTTGCTAGCAGTAAGATATAGTAGACTCCAAATCATACCTATATAATTGGTTTGATCCACTGGTTTAACTATTTCAAATGTATCCAATTTACAGGTGGAACTATTAGGTATGTCACTACCTTTATTATTATCCAAACCAAAAGGTTTCACAACATATTTATTATATTTACTGTGATTTAAAAAAAATACCATCTTTATTTTGAAAAATCGGAAATCTATTCAAATATTTATGTTCCCCCATTAATCTCATTTCAAATTCATCTTGAATTATTTTTGAAAAATTAGTACATAATTTTTTTTTAAAGGATCCAAAAAGAATTACATCTACATAAATTTTTACTATTAATACATATTTAGAAATAATATTAATAACAATAGTAGTATTTGATATTCCATTAGTAATACTGTTTAAAATAAGAAAAGTACTAATTCTATCATACCATGCTCTTAGAGATTGTTTTAGACCATATAGAACACTAGAATGATTAAAAACAAGATTTGAAAAATGGGGAATTTTAAAACCAGGGGATTGTTCAAAAAATACATCTGCAACTATATAACCTTTTAGAAATTCACTTTTGGAATCTATTTGATAAAGTTTGAAATTATAATGAGCTGGAATGGAATGTAGTCTCTTAATGGGTTCTATTATATATACAGGTAAAATGTTTTCCTCATGAACTATTCCTTCATCTTGACTACATACTTGGGTAACTAGTCTATATTTTTTTCTAACTATGTTTACTGATTCATAAACATTATTTCAAAAACACATTTAGTTCCTATGGTCAATGTGTATTTATATATTTATACTAATTTCCAAATGTTTTTTCTTTAAAACTGATTTAATTATTTTTTTCATAGCTATCACCAAAAATACGTTAGTTATTGCATCATCAATATTTTATGGTTAATGTTATGAAAGAAATTCTTGATTTTCAACCTGGTTTCTCAGAGAAGATCTAGTTTGTGTTTTTATCTTTAGATCACCTTCTACTGCGTCTAAAGGATGATTATTTAGAGTTCAAATACCTCTAGAAAGAGTTGAACTAGACTCCTTAATGTATTCTTGGGGTTCAGATTCACCTTTCGTAGATTCTGGAAAATTTCCAAAACTATTTGTTTTCAATAAGGGTACATTGTCATTATCATTACGGTCCAGAATTGACAGATCTTCCTCAAGATGTTCAATGAAGGTTTTGGGTTCATGCGGATAAGTCTCATCAAATATGACATCAACTGATTCTTCCACACATTTGGTTATCTTATTGAATACTCAATAAGTATTACTAGAGATTGAGTAACCTAGGAAAATTCCTACATCACTATTGGAAGAAAATTTGTAATGATTATCTATAGTGTTAAGAATAATGGCTTTGAAACCATAAAATATATAGTGATTAACCTTAGGAATCCTATTATTCCAGAGCTCATATGGGGTATTTTCTTTAATAGGTTTAATTAAGACTCTACTGACAATGAAACAAGCTGTATTTACAGCTTCAACCCAAAAATAGATAGGTGGGTCATACTAATTTAGCATAGTTCGGGCAATCTCTCTAAGGGTCCTATTTTCTCTTTCTATAAATACTTATTCTTGAGGTGTTCTTGGTTCATATAAATTTTAATTATAGCCATTTTGTTAGGAAAAATATTCAAATTCCGGATTTTCAAACTCTTGGCCATGATAACTTCTCAAGGTCTTAATCCTGGGCCCACTATGATTTTCCACAGACCTGTAATATTTAATGAAGTAAGAACATGCTTTAATTTTGTGAGCTAGAAAGTATACCCAATTATATCTAGAAAAATCACCTATGAGAACTTAAACATTGTTCTTCCCATTTTAAAGTGAAACACTAGATGGTCCAAAAATTCCATGTAGACCAACTCAAGTGGTAGAGAAGTAGAAACATATTTATATGGTTTGAAGGAAACATTGTGTTGTTTTCCCTTTTAAAAAGTATTACAAACATTGTTATGTGTGAATTCAAATTTATGTATGTCTCTAACTAAACCTTTCCATGTTAGTTTCTTATGTGAGTGCACATTGTAGTGTCCTAATATTCTGTACCATAACCAAGATTCCATATGAAAATATTTTAAACAAGAAACATTATTCTTTTCTAAACAATTTAAATCAACAACGTATACATTTTCATTTCAATGATAAGTTAATATTAAATCATTTTAAAATTAAAAACATTGCATATAACATTTTGAAACATAACATTAAAAACAACATCACATAACTGAGGGATACTAAGTAAATTGTACTATAAGCCATCAATGAAAAGTACTTTTGAAATTAATATAGTATTAGGGTTACCAATTTTCTCAAAACCAACAATGGTCCCTTTAGCATTACCACCAAATGTGACATTTCCACCATGAAATTTAATTAGGCCCCTAAATGATGAATAGTCTCATGTCATATGTCTTTAATATCCACTTTCCAAGTACTATAGAGTTTTATAGGATCTCTATAAATAATTTTCCTGCAAAACAGATTAAGTTAAGGGTAACTTTGGAACCAAGATTTTTTTGGTATATAGAGGTTAGAATGAAAAAATTTGGGATCCCATACCTGTAACATAGGTTTCCTATAATTAGAAGATATGTTTTGAGACATGAATACATTGTTATGTCCTTTTAAGAAATGTTTTTCAAAAGATTTTCCAGAATTCAAACTAGTTATGAACTATCCTGATTTCTGATCAAATTTATTTTATATAATCCTTCTCTTCCTTGGTTTATATCCTATACCAGTTGTGTATTTTATAGAAATCTGTTTCCCTATAAACCGATTCAAGTTATTCCTACATTCATTAAATTTCTCTAGATCTCTTTTTAATTTTCCATTTAATAATTTATGATTCATATTTTCTTTTAATAGTTAAGCAAATTTTTCTTTTTCAATATCCAGATCAAACCTATAATTAGCATTTAATACTTGTTGCCTTCTCAATAATTTGTATTTATCCGTGAGTTCATTAATGTTGTCCTCAACCATTCCCTAATATTCAAATAGTACATCCTTAGAAGTATTCTTATCATTATTTGATTCACTTTCATTCTCTAAAAAATATAAATTATGTAAAATGGAATTAGGTGTTACCATAGATTTTTCTGTCATGAAACATTGATTTTCATGTTTGTCCTTCTCAATATCAGAAGTAACAGATCAATTGGAGATAACTTCTGAAGTACTCTAAGTGGATTTTATAGCATTTTTATTACCCTTTGGCTTGTCTTTATATTTATTCTAAAAATTTATCTTGGGGAAATCTGTATTCACATGTTCATTTTGGTTACACTCATAGCAGACAATCTCATTAGTGTTGTCGTACTATTTTATGTCCTTTTTTCCATTGTCTGTTATTATCATAACAACCTTTATAGTTTGACATAAAAAAGAACTTATTCTTAAGATAGACATTTTTGAATCTCTTAGCATGATGTGCCATCACATCATCACTTTTAGTAGTTCAGTATTCATTGGTTTATGTGTCTAAAAAATCATAAACGTTTTCTTTGTAATTGATTTTTGAGGTAGCAGTCTTGAATGATACATATTTCTTTCTTGGTTATTCATGTCCTTCTTGATTTACCTTAATCATTTTTTCGTACATCAGAAGTTTTCGAATTAGTTCCCTCACTTGTAGCTTTCTATGTGACAAGATTCACGGATAGAAATAGTTGTTCATCTCCATTTGTCAGGTAAGCCTTAAAGAAATCTCATAATCTGATCTTTACTATCCACTATTTTCCTATAAAGACTCATTGAATTCAATATTTCATTGATCCTGAGATACATTTCAGATATAAGTTCATCAGGCTTTGTTTTAAAATTATCAGATTTAATAGTATAAATATTTAATCATCTTTCTTTAACATTAGTTGTTCTCTCATGAGAAACAACCAAAGTATCGCAAATTGCATAAGTAGTTTTATAGGAAGATATTCTTTTGATTTCTTCATCACCTTGAGAATAGTAAAACGAATTCATTACATTTTAGTTATTATTATATGTAGCTTTTGACAACTGAGACTATGTGTCACTAGCAGTAAAAGGAAATGCATGTTGTTCTTCAATTGTGTCCCAAATTTCCAGACCCATTATCTCTAGTTACATTTTCATTTTTAATTTCTAATGGGAATAGTTATTGACATTAACAAAAGGTGGCCTGTTAGTAGAAGGAAACTCAACTCTTCTATTTATAATTAATAAAAATTTTAATGAAATTAAAATTTATGTATGAAATAAATTTTGAGATCATTAAGATACAACTAAATTCACAGTTGAAAATAATTTGAAAACTAGGAAAATAGTTCAGGTAGTAGAAATAAAAACTGAGCACATGGATACAAAATGTTGGTCGGAGTGGAAAATCAAGAGGGGGGTGAATTGATTTCCTAATTAATGTTTCGGTTAAAAACATTCTTATAAAGATCCTCCAATTATGAAAAGGCATAGTTATGTAAGGTAGTAGAGATATAAATGTTTATTTGGTCAAAAAAAATTTAATTGGTGATTAGTCGTCAATTGAATCAGTGAAAAGCACTTATACAACTTTTGAAATAAGTTTACTGAAACAAACACATATACACACTATCCAGAACTATCTATAAAAGTCAATACAAAACAATTTTTTGTTTTAGTAATGAATGAGAAGCAGAAAACAGATAAAATATAGTATCACAAAATATAATACAAAGTATAGTTAAAAAAGATTTTCAGTCTCAAGTTAAGACTTAATCATCTCTACATGGTGAAGACCTGCAACCAAGAAGTTTGTGTGAACAATAAACTTGATACACAACTTGTATCGAGAATTAAAAATGTTATCACAAACTGTCCTTGGTTTACACCCTCCACCACAGTTCTTTGTTGAAAAAACAAACAATACAAACCACACATGGTGTCTTCCACAATTATATGTGGGAAACGGAATGTATGTGAAGTTTTATGTGTGGATATTCATTACCCTCTAGTTCGAGCATAGGTGACAGTGTGTGTAACAGATAGTCACACACATCTCATAAAGGTAAAATAAAGAACACAATAGATCTAATTTTATGAGATTGAGTTTAAAAATATCTATGTGTTTGTAGTTCAGCTCTGGACTCCTTTGAATGAAGAATTTTTAGTTTGATTATGTCCCTGAAAGTTGTCCTCAAAGTAGAGAATCGTAAATCCATGTTCTAGATTTTAGGAGGTGACGATTTTACTTCTTGTTTGATATAAATTTGATGATGCATAGAATTCGGTCTTTAAATTATTCTCCAAAAATTTCTTCTTGGGATTATTGGGTTAATAGTATATGCGTCGAGTGGTTCATCCTTGTTCTCTTAGATCTAGTGATTAAGAACTTTCTCATGCATTCCTATGCACTCTAACATGCCTTTTTTTCTTCTCACCGCCACTAATTCATTTATCTCAGTACATCTTGTTTCTTCCTCTATCTTCTCCTTTATATATTAGAAATTACACAATAAGAAAATGTAATCCATGTGGGATCCTCCTCGTACCTCATACTATACCTAGATATGGTTTATTGATATGTCTAAAATCAACATTAATTAAATTCAAACGCATTAACATCACCACATATTTCCATTAGTATAGCCTTAAGAATTTGACAAAGTATTGCAGGTTATACATCAGTAGACTGGTAACGGTAGCCTTCACAATAGTAGGTGGGAACAATAGAGTGCATCGGTATCCTTTAGTGATTTCTTTTCATCGGTGACCTTTTCAACAGTAGATTTCACCAGTAACCTTGCATTGGTGACCTTGGAATCAGTGACATAGGCATCAGGGACCTTTTCATTGCTGACATTTGCATCGGTGACATTTTCAACGGTGACCTTCTCACTGTAATCATAAAAAATAGAAGACTGATATTGATGATATATTGGTATCACTAGAACCTGATTACATTATTAGTCTATAGTAGAAACATGAATATCACATAAATTAACGATGATTTGGGATTATCAAAATAGGTGAGTCCAACAAATTTATTTGGAAAATTCCAAAAAATTATAACCATCTTCATCATATTCATCACTCATTCAATGTTCTAGAATCCAAATTTGACTCATTTTTAAATATAACAAATAACGAAAATATATTTGTTACCATGATAATAGAGTTCTAAATATATATGAAATTATCCAGTATTTGAATGTAACAAAATTTTGAAATATAAAATAAAAATATGCATATATGAAAAATATAATTTTAAATTATATAGCTTAATGGAAATTATGTTTAAATATAAATGGTAAATCATACACATATATTCATGGAAGTAATTTTCAAAAAATATATATAGTTAGACATTGAATTTTGGTTTGTAATATACAAACTCCTATGGAAATTAAATATACACATTCATCAGGGTTGATCGTTTTGTTTCAACGATCGATTAAGTTAGGGTACCATGTGGAATGAAAATAAATTGTTATGGGGAACGAAAATATATTATAATTCTTATGAATTTAATTATATTTTACAAACTCAACGAAATATTTTTATATAGGATCTCAAATAAGAACCCATGATTGTTTTTTCGATCAATTAATCCCATAAAAATGGTTTTCTATCTAACCACATAGTAATTTTCTATGAATAAAAACCCATAACTAGGACATCAAAATATTGATTTTCAAGATATATTAATTTAATATTTTAAAAAATAACAAGTTGAATACTGATCCATCATTAAAATTACATTTTTGATTCCATAATAAATTTTTAAAATCGTACTATAGTACATGAATCACATACATGTATGGGAAAATTGTTGATATAAATTTCTAATATGGTGTCTAGATTCATTAGCTAGTTGATAAGAAGGGTGATATCCCAATCCCAATAACTATAGTGACCCTCATATGTTTTCAGAAAAAAACCACTAGTTAGACCATAGGTCTTGTGAGTTTGGAAGATTAGGGGAATCCTTTTCTACTTCTCTTCCCAATTAAACACGATGATAAACTCAGTTAATATATAAAATACGATTTCTATTCATGGGTTTTTTTCATTACTAAATTCATTACTTTCATGTGGAATTATTACAGTAGTTATGAGAGTATTTCCCTTTCTATTATCCCATGTAGAATATTTGGAAATGAAAAACTATAAATATCTCAAAAATAATGGTCTCTAATAATAATGTCCACATAATAGAGGTATAATCATATGTATCAATTAACTATATTGAATTTTGTAATGTTAGATATCAATCTACGGATAAGGTGGGGAAAAATGTGACTTTTCTAATGAGTGATGTCCTTAATGACATAGATGACCTCATATAGACAATCACTATAATGATAATTAAATAACATTGACTAGAGTTATCTCACATAGAATGGACATCCATAATCCACACAAAAGGCTCCTCTAAATAAAATATATTAATTGAACACCCATCCTATCCAATAGTCAACCATTGATTTCTTCATGGTGGACCCATAAATGTAAACCCATGACTTTGGTATGTATCATACTTCTTTTGATATTAAGGGAGTATATCATTAGATTTACCCCTTGAGAAATAATCCACCATGATGAAAGAAGATAAAATATTATCATTATAATCATGTATATAACTAAAGGGAATGTATGATATAACATGAAGAGATTAAACAAAATTGTATTACAAGATTTTAGAAAATGATATAAAAAATGGAGATTCAGGTAGTCCATGATATTGAACGAATCCAAGTGAGGTGTGTAAGGATTACTTGAGAGATGACTATCAATCAGATCAAATGCATTGAAAAAAATGAGGATGTATGATTCTGGAAAATGAGGTTGGAGGCCAATGGATAGATGAAATGAGGTTAGCATTTCTATACGAGAGAGAACTGAGACTACCTTCGCCCGATTGGAATACACTCAAATGAATTTAAACTGTAATTCATAAAATTATACATGATTTATCATGTTGTTTTTTATATAACCGACGTGGTAAAATAATTTTTATTAGATTTATCTCATCGGTTAAATAGATACTGTTGTGAAAAATTGAATAACAATGTTCGTGATTTTATTATCAACTTTATAATTTACTGTTAATTCCTTTATAAAATCATTTATAGAATTTCTGATGAAAAAATGCATATTATCATTTATGTTATATAATAATGGATTTGACAATATGGGATATATCATTTATAACATTGGTTTTGGGATAACAAACACAATGAATCAAAATATATGGCTTTGAACTTCGTTTATAAATAAGCAATGTGAAAGAAGCAATGCAATTAATATTTTTTTTACTAGTGTCATTTTATGGAAAAAAATTATGATATTCTTATCCACATTACATCAATGAATTTTGATTTAGATTTATTGTGGGTGGAATACTATGGGTTCATTGATGTTGGTTGTAATACAACTCTATATTTCTCTGATCATTTTTTAATGAGAGTGGGGAGATTATTATTTGATAAATTCCATGCATTATTTATCTTATTAATTTTAATTTTTTTTACTAAAAAATAAATTAAAAATTTTTATTAAAAAATTATTCTATAAGATAAAATCCATTGCTCATGATTGAAATTAATTTTATCATTAATAAAAAAAATTTAGTATTATACTTATCTAAATATTACATTATATAGAGAACACATACATTAAAAATGAATAATATGTAAATTTACAAATATACTATTTACAATTTACCCTGGAAATATGAAATAAAAAAATTCAAAATTACCCATTAAGAGAAAACCTTTTTTGTGAAATAAAATTATTAATGTTTCCCAAATGATATGTTATTTTCATAAATTATTTACATTTTATCGATGATTCCATGTTCATGAAATTATTGTTTTATGAATTAATTTTTATTATTATTTTAAATTGTATATGTTAATTTAATATTCAATTTAATCATCAAAGTCATCCTAAACATTGATGATAAAAAATTTAACATTCCATTCTTTTAGAAATAAACTAGGAATAATTTAATACTCTTACTTTACAAAAAAATAGAATAGAATAGAATTATCATATCTTTAGATAATGTTTAAAATATTTATATCAAAACTGTTAAATTTTTATTCATCCCAAATTTTCTAAGCTGAATTACGCTTAAACGTTTTTGTTTAGTTTGGAATATTTTCAGTGTAAAGTATCACAACATATATATAAGGATTTTCTTAAAAATATCATTTAACATCTTATTGATTAATCTAATTTATTATGTAAAAAATTCTTAAAATATACTTGCAAATATCCCTAAACAAATCGCCATTTAATTATAAATTATAATGTTACAAAATGATCATTTATTATGATAATGTTTTGAAATAAATTATATATAGATATGTATGATTAGGTATTCATGTATTTTTTTTTCATGAAATCGAATTGTATATTAACGAGATTATAACTTTTCATATTCAATCAAACTTTTACCAATGTATTTTTTTCCTTATGACTAGTAATCTTTGCATTTTATATGACTTCATATATTCACTGAAATTAATGTATGTTTTCAAATGACTCATTAATATCATCCATTCAATTTCCATGGTATCTAAAATTTAGAATTACATACAAACATTTTATGTATTACTTCTCAAATATCGCTCATGTCATGTTCATTCTAAATTTATTTCTTATATATAACATCTATTGTTATATGTAACACTATTAAATTATAAATTTTTTATAATTGATGGTGAAACTAAATTCAAATTATAGTTCTGAAGTTATTTTCACATGTAATATTCTCCAAATTGAATAATATGGTTCCTAATGTCAACAATATGTCAAAAATTATCCAATTATAAACATTCATATAGAATAAATATCTTTAAATCATTGAATTAATTAAAAATAAATCAAATATTATGAATTGATAATCAATATATTTCACAAATTTTTTGTAATATATTAAAAAAAACATACACATGATTTAAAAAAATTATTATAGTGACATAACCAATTTATATGAAATTAGAAACAAAAACATTTCTATAGTGTATAGATTCAATAAATAGTAATATGAGATGTGATTTGATAATGTTTTTAAATAATGGATCAAAATTAAATGTTTTTATGTCATATGTGGAAATATTTTATGAATAATTAATATCTATATAATTTTTACTTTTATTTTATTTTAAAGTCACCATTTATCATTGATTTAATCCACGATGATATCAATAATGTCAAGATATATTAGTATTTCCATGGAACATGAAAAGATTAAAACCATATCTAAAATATTGTTTTGGAAAAATTATATTACAGTTTTAATATAGAATTTATATAAATATAAAAAACCAATAAGAAAATGATTCTTGAAAATGAATAAATATATATTTTTATGTTTTTTACACCAACTTTTCACGATTGAAATATATTTTATTTTATTTTATATTAAAGTGTATTAAATTAGTATTTTAAGTATTTATGGCTGGAATTTGAAAAATATATATTTTTTCCTTCTATAAACAATTTACAAGCATAATATGGGTGAAACAATGTGGTGACCCTTACAAATAGAATATTTATGGTTGGCACGAACAAAGTGATACACATGGATAACCTTGTGGGACCCTTAATACATATGTATACGAGATCACACCCTATAAATGTTTAAGTAAACTATAGAACAAGTATATGAAGAGGGTTTGAAATTAGTTAGTTCTATATAAAATGATACCAACATGACTAGTAACACAATGCGGGGTGTCCATGATAAATTTCTGAACCCATTTTAGGTAGTTATATAATCATGATTGGGTCATGGTTTTGAAATGAACTCTTTTAAACTGAAAGTTCTACCAAATGATTAAAATTTTGGAATATTCCAAAAATCCGAAATTGATATTGGGGATTGGGGGAATCCTTTGTTTTCCCTACATCTCTACTGATCATGGAGTTTTCATGGGATATTTCTTTTTTCATTCAAATTGGATTTTGTAACACCACCATATTTTTTAATTTATTTTTCATTAAATTTTTTTATGTGTTTGATATCCAACATTACATGAAACTCCAAGGATTATATGAACCCAAATATAGTAAACCATTATAATTTAGCCATTAAATATTTATGTATGAATACTAATTACAACATAATTTAAAACATGTATATATACATTAAATAATTAAAATATATTGATTAATTTATAATAAATTGTTATTAAATTTCTGATAAAATCATTTTATGCTTTAATCATGTGTTTTTTCAAAAATGGGTTTTGATTCTTTTTAAGTGAACATACATTAAAATTAATTAATAACATGATTCTAAATTTTATTTGGAAATATTAATATAATTTTTTATAACAGAATTTATATATTATCTATGGATGATTTTTTAAGAATATCAAATGTATTTTTTAGATAATAGTGAAGAATACTAATTTTTTTAAAAACTATAATTTCATTCAAAATAATAAGTCACATTATGTTTTTATTTTGAAATTATATTTATACAATATTCCTTTAATTTTATATAACATAATTAATTTCTTATTAATAATCATTATACATTATTTTTATATAATCTAATAATTGGGAATAAAAACATATTTTTCAAAAACAAATTTTTTCGAAGGAAACATATTTTAATATAAATTAATTTAATTAATCATTATTGGTGTGGTTTCATATAAGTTTATATACTAAATATTCAATAATATATATTAACCTTCACTTCATTTTTTTCATGTAATGAAATGTCTGTAAATTATACTTCATGCTTAGTGATCCATTTTATAAAATGTTATTCAATTATAGTTTGAAAATTTAATTATAATAAAATTATACCACTATAATAAATAGAAAATTTTAAAGTGGATATAATATTTTTAATAATAATAATTAATAAAATATAACAAGGTCACCTTAATTTTTTTATTGAATTATAGAAATTGTTAAATTTTGATTACCAGGTTGATGTTAAAATGATATTTTAGGGGTTAACCGAATAGATAAAAGAATTAGTTCCTATAAAAACAATATAAATATTTTTTTAAGATACATTTAATTAATTTATTATCATTATTTCAAATATCTATTTATTTAGAGATATTTCTCTATGAAATTGACCATATAGAATTTAATTTGTTTAAGAAATCCTAGTTATGTCCCTCCCCTCTTATATAAATGTGTACGTATTCTTCTCCATTATTAAAAGCATTTGGGGCATTAATACTATTCTTTTTACATATCCTATAACCAATACTTAATAGAATAATTATTAATCCAATGTAGGTATCTCAAAAATGAGTTATATATCTTAAACAAGATTTTTCATTTTAGTTTCATATATTAAATCCAATAATCTAGTATTATTCATAAATACAAGATAAAAAGTGTATCGTAAATAAAATAATATGTAATTATACTTATAGAACAACCATTTTCCATCACTTTTTCTTCAATTAAAGAAAATTAACTCCCATGTGTATGTGTGGACTACCACCTCTATAAAGTGTTATGATTCATTTTTTATCACCATAATTTATGGGTTTATACAAAGATATATTTAATAGTTATGTATGACATTTATATTAGGATTACTATACAATAATTTTAATATATTAAATACCATTATACCATCAGATCCAATTGGTAAAGTATAACTATTCTTGAGTATATGAGTGGACTACCACCTATACAAAGTGATGTGTTTTTTTGTCATTTCTATTTTACATGTATAGAAATAAGAAGATATTTAATGAAAATAATTGATATTTATAGAAATATAATTATTCTATACAATTGAGTTATCATTTTACTTTCATTAATTCAATCCATCAAAAAGTAGAAACATCACTCATGTGTACGTACGAATTATTGTCTCCATTGAGTAATGTAATTAATTTTTCATCACTAATTTATATACACACTTATAAATATATATATAATGATTAAATTAGATAAATATATAATAATTAACAATCTAGTGAAATAATAATGTTGATCAATTTTAATATACTATAAATTCAAAAATGAAAGATAATTAAAAAATGAATAACATAATATATAAAATAATGACATTAATAGAGAATTGTTATTAAAATTATTTTGAAATGATACTAGTGGATAATTTATTATATTATAAGTGGGAATATTATTATTTTTATATAATTATAATAAATAAATATTTATTATATGGAAATTTAGTTTTCTTATAAATGATGTTATATATAAGGTATGTGGTTCATCTCATGTTGTCTTCTTTGACATATGTTTTAATGTTATGCACCAATTTCTTATTTAGATGTTTTTTATAATGAAAATACTATTTTATGGAATATTATATAGTTTAATTAATGTTATTTAGATATGTATATTATTTACAAAGAATTTAATGACTTTTGATTGAAAATTTTCTATTTCTATAAGTGTTCATCTACTAACTTTTGTTCCTTTGATATGTGTTTGATGTTATAAGCCTATTTTAATTTGTGGGGTGTATATAATGATACCTTTAAATGTTATATAATAAATAATATGTAATTAATTGAATTTAAATTTATATTTCTAACTATTCAATCCAAGTGGTGTTATTTCAAATATTTTAATATTAGTAAGGGTTTATTGTCTGAAATTTTCTTCTTTGGGACATATGTATTGTTATACACCAATCTTATTTTATGATTTGTGTATACTATCACATTGTTATTTTATATAATGTATATCCTTATTTTAATGTTATTAAAATATTCATTTGATTTTATTTCATGAACGTGATGTATGAATCAAAAATATACCAAAATCATTAATGGATTTATATGAAAATACCCTTTTTCATTATGATTGTTTATTCATAATTTCTAAATTTGAAATTAGATTATATATTTATCCAAAATATTTTTTTTATTTTCAGATATTATTATTTCATGAGATTAATTTTTTCCATTCACGTTACGCTCTATATGTACTCAAGATACTGAAGAATGTTTTTTAAATAAAACCAAATTTTTGTCTCTCTTATGTCATGAATATTTTTTAAATGTTTATTTTTTATTTATAATTTTTGAAATTTTATCCAACTATTAATTATATTCATATTAATGCATTATTTAATATTTATTATTATTTTTAATGTAATATAGTTATCATTTTTTGGATTAGATACTTCTAATTTTTTACTGAAAATGTCAAAGGATTATTTGGTTTAACAAACACTATGTGAATGATGTTACCTACCATCATGAATACTATTTTATTTTAATAATCTTATATTTTTTCCCATGTAGTTCTCAAAGAACAAATTTCATCAATATTTTTTTATTATTTTATATTTTATATTATTGATTTCCAAATGAGAAGGTAATTTTCCAAAAAAAAACATTAATGTGATATTTAAAAAGTATTTTCATTTATAAAAATATCCATTTAATTTTATTATTATTTAATCTAGATATGATCTTAATTTACCAAAATTATTATATCTTTGTATGTATTTTTATTTATATAATAAAATTTTTATTATAATCTTTTTTAATGGGTAAATCTTTGATGCAATGAAAAATATTTTCATTATCTTGTTCAACTCATATGAATGGTTTATGATTTTCTTTTTGGCGGTTCTATTTTAAAACTAAAATGGGTTGTTCTATTGTAAACCATGTATGGGTCGTTACATTATTAACCATTGATCGATGGGCATGTTTTAGACCTCCAATGTATTGTTTAATGATAATTGCGTAGAGGAAAACCTAAGAGGAGGTTGATTTTATTATGTATTATGAGACGATGAAATTAACTTGATGGATAATACACCTAATAAAATATTTTAAATTATGGGGTGAACATTTAAATTTTGGGATTGTGTTCACATTGATAGTATTAGGATGGAATGTACAATTTGGAATTGATTTTATATGTTTATTTTAATTTGAAAAACTTATTTTCTATCTAATGATATGTTCTAATGTGTCATATTTTATTATTGATGTTTCCACACTAGTATGCTTTATGTATTATGATTGAAAGAAAATTATAACATGATTCATGTCAAAATCTCATTATTTGATTTTGTATGAATACTTTTTGTTTTGATCATGTTCTCGTACCCTTAATTTTATATTATGATCACTTAGGATCATTGATTTATATCTCCCTTTTTATCTATGTTGAACATCTGAGCTCACCCTTTATTATGGTTAAATTTCTCTGGTTATGAAGAATGGTTCTATGTAGGTTATATCTATGAAGGTGTTCGCTGTAAATAACTAAGACATAGATAATGTATAAAACTGTATATACCCGTTGTTTTTGTATCCATATTTCCAAATAGAGTAAAAAATTAAAGTTATGGAATGTATTCAATTGATATATAATGAATATTTAGTAAATAAGATACAATATTTATGTATGAAATTTAGGGGTTGTTATAGATTGTATTAAAGAAATTATTGTTTATTTTTGGGATCTATGATGAAAAACATTTACTGAACACCCTTGATATGGCCATATATATTAGAGTACTTCCTATTTTATAGTCAATAAAGTAGTGCAATTTTTTTTGAAAAATATATCCCTATCCCGATACTAATAATAAAAAAATTCTAGAATAGATTTAAATACATTTAATAAACCCAAAAAGGGTTTTCTGAGTATTTTTGATCCATAATTAAAGTGCATGGTGAATGTTATCATACTTTTTAGCATGTTTGAATTCCTAGGAGGGATTTTTTTATTTTAACTCACATTTTATTTATGAAATATTACAATGATTTTTTATAGTTAAGGAGCATGGATGGACATTTTAAATCTAATTTGTTATGATTTGACAACATGGGGTCATGATTTAATAATAAGATAAATTATTTTTCTATTATTATATGATTTCCCACTATGATTATTGTGTATCATACTACTATTCATTGTTTCAATCAATTTATTAAAGTAGAAGGAACTATGTAAAATATATATGTGACAAACAATACAACAATGAACCTCTCAAGTAGTCAAATATGACAGGGTGGAACAAAAATATTATTTTTGTGGTTATTAAAAATTAATGATACATGAATAAAACTAAAATTACAAAAGGGAAAATGAGGGGATAACACACTGTTTAGTATTTCATAAGGAAACAAACACCTTCTTTTTGTGGGACCATTGATACACATATTTGTAGGAATGGGTTCAATACCACTGAGAAGGTGTTTTTTTCTCTAGTTCTCGGAATATGAAAAGGATATATTAGAAATTTATTATTTGTAATTTAAAGAAGATAAATGGATGAATCTTATTAAAAATATAAGGCAATGAAAAAAATTGACTCTATGTAGTGGGATGAGTTTAGAAGCTTGTTTTTTAATAGGTAATTTTCTGGAAATATTTATATAAAAATGGTTAATGGATTCTATGAGCTAAAGAAGAAGGATTATATATCAATTGATACATATGAAGAAAAGTTTCCTAGACCATCAAGTAAAACTTCTGGTATTATCATACACCAAAAATTAAAAAAAAGATCAATTATTTAATGGTTTAAAACTATGTCATTAAAAGATGTAAACCATAAGTAAATTTAGTAACATCAAAGCTACTATTCAATGTGATATAATTATGGGGATGGTTATTGGAATTATCATTAAATTTCATTGTTTAGTTAACAAAATTAAATTATACTTTGTAGATAATTTTCATAGAAAAAACCATGGAATTAAGAAGTCAATAATTTAATTATGACACAAACATGTATTGAAATATGGTAGAAATTTTCTTAATGGGATTTGTAAATACATTAAGATAATAAAAGACACTTATTGATAAAAATAGTTTTTTAGTGATGTGAATAGTCCAATAAATGTATAGAATGATATAAAATATCAATAGAAGTCACAATTACACTGAAATGATTCCACTAAAAGGATTATGGTCATTATGAAAACAAATTTTATAATCGTTGGGCTAACTCATTGGAGATAGAATAAAATATACTATTATAATAATTAATGTGTAATAATTGAAGTGTTTATGTATTCATATTATATAATTACATTACATTTGTGTTTTAATACTAAAATTCTAAATTTAAGAATTAGGATGCATTAAAGATTGTTCCATAAATTTTTTCATCTAGGATTTTTAAGCACATGATGAATTATCTCAATAACCTAGATAATTGAAGTAGTGTCTAGATGATATTTTTTATGACACATGATTTAAGAAAAAAACCATTAATATGTGTCTGAGTTTTAGATGATAATATATATTTTTTAAATAAAGAGTCTATGGATATTGATAATGTAAATTTTATTGCATTGATTACCCGGAAATTATATTGTGATTTGCAGAAAGTGTTTTTTATATTATAAATGATAAATTTTATATTATATTTGAATCTATGAAATATATTAGAATTTATGTGATTTTATTTGACTAATAATTATTGTGCTATTTTATGGAAGCGTATATATTTTCCTTTTGTTTTGATAGTGTTTCACATTATTTGCATGTTTTAGGATAATATATGATCACAGTAGAGACATTTTACTTATCTAAAATTAAGATATAGTTTATATTGATTGCGAATTAATATATAAATCATTTTGTAACCTTCCTGGCCAGTTTCTATTTTTTTATATATGAACATTTTAGACCAATTTTGGAGGATTCTTAATTATAACTAATTAGAGAATTCTTTATGTTGGACTTTGGGTGTTATTATTTAAGTTTTAGATATCAATATATTATTTCATATATATATATATATATATGGATTTATCTATATTTGATAACTTATGCGAACAATTTGGTTTTGGTATTTATTTAGTGAAAAAATGAATCTCTTTTCCTTATTTAAGGCATCTTATTATCCTAAAAAGAAAATGTTACTACTCCATACATGAAATTTACACTTATTCATTTATCATTGATATATGGATGAAAATATATGGAATTTTTTTGAAACGCAAAACATAAATAATAAATATAGTTTATGGATTTTTAATAAATAAATAAAGTAAATGTTCTGAGATTTTATTGTAAAAGTGTTCCTTATCTCGTGAAAAATTGATTATAAAAAAGAGAACTCTATCCTTTTTCTATCTATTGAGTAGGAGTTTATTTTTTTGATCATCCTAAATTATTTATAGGTTTAGTGTAAATAATATTTCATGACCACGTTCACTATCACATTATGTATACTACGGACATTATATTTCCTCTCCATGTTTATATTTTCAATTCCCAGAAATTTACCATAATTTGGGAACCTGAATAAGTTTTATTTAAGTAAACCATTTTGTTTCCCACATTTCTGATAGAAAGATGATTAATTATATATTTTCACTATGTTGGTTTCCAACAAATGTATTTTTATTAAAAATCCCATTTATTGACGTGGTAAATATTTAATGATTATAATATATTTAAGGATGGAATAATTTAAAACAATAATATTTTAGAATGTATTTTTCTTTAAATAAATTGTATGTGTTTGGTAGCATTCATTACATGTTAAACTTAATACCATGCAAAAAATAGAAAACCATAATTATATAGTCGATAAATTGAAATGTATGATTTGTAAAAAATAAACTATGAAAAATATGTATACATTTATATTTAATGAAAGTTTATTTTTTTTGAAAAATAAATAACAGACCAATTGTTAGTAAAATAATTTAATAAATCAGAAAATTATTTTCTTCAAAATTATATTATTTGTTGTTTTACGAA
The DNA here is from genome assembly GCA_963277665.1 of Viscum album. Classification (NCBI taxonomy): domain Eukaryota; kingdom Viridiplantae; phylum Streptophyta; class Magnoliopsida; order Santalales; family Viscaceae; genus Viscum; species Viscum album. Next base: position 1,108,650,712 of record OY728126.1, read on the forward strand.
CATTGAAATTATAATTATTTTATGTCATTTTATAAATTCTATCTAATGAAATGAATATTGTATTATAAATCATAACACTAATGTTATATTAGGGTGGTTTTATGTTTCTTCCAAAAATAAATGTTATTCAGTGAATGTTGAAAATTTTAGGTGTTTCTAAAGACTATCATTTATTTTCAAGTTATAGTATTATTATATTTATAATTTTTAGTTAAATTAAAATTAAAAAAATTTACTTACCTATAATAGAATTATTTATCTTTGGATAATCATTTTACTTTATTTTGGTTTAAAATTATTTTTTACACGATTTGATTCTTCTAAAAACAATTTTTTCACACAATCATTTATTATCATAAAAAAATTATTAAGTATTTATAGATTTATGGTTTTAATAAAATGTATTAATAATAAATTTTATCATATATGTTTACATTCATATTATGGGTTTCATAAGTAATTCAAAGTAAATTATGTTTTATTCTTAATGATTCTCTAATCTTAAATTGGATTTCTTTTTTTGTGTTAGACACTTATCATAAAATGAATTCCATCACTTATAAAAAATGAGTCATTAATTTTTTTTTATATATTTTTATTAATAATAATTAATATAAATTAATTGGTTCAAGAAATTTTATATATAGTGAATTCTAGAAGTTGTAAATTTCTGTTATCACATTTATGGTTTGAAAGATTTTACTAGGGTATAAATAATGAGATAAGGGTATTATTAGCTATAAAACCACTCTAATTATTTTTAAATGAATATATTTTAAACTTTAACACATCTCAAGCTTGATGTTATGTAAATTTGTATCCCTATTCCCATATAAGTGACCATATATAATTGAGATGATTTAAGAAATTGAATTTGTGTCCCCCCAACACTTATAAAAGGTCACTTATTATCCTCCATTATTTACATTATTTTATTCTTATATATTGTCCAAAACATAAAAAATATTTTATATAATACTTCCCAGGATCCAATACTTTTTTCTCTTAATACCAATCCTTTGAGGATTAAAGTGGAATTTGAAGGAGGTCTCTTAAAGAGGAGGTATAAATCTTAACCAAGATCATTCATTTTAATTTTTTATTAAACTTCCTCCAAAAATTTTATATCCATAATAAAACTATTACACAGTTATCATAAATATAACTTTTTTATGATTATTTAAATAAAAATTTACACCCCATCTCAATAAAATGGGAAATAAAATTATCTCTTGTCCTTATGTGTTAAATACCATCTCCACCTAGTGGTTTGATTAATTTTACATCACCATATTTAATGGTTTATTTGTAAATAGAATAAATTTATTACGATATTTATAAAATAATAATAATTTTTTATTTATAATATCTTATTTACCATATTACCTTTTGATCCAATAGTAAATGATAATGTCACTCATTCAAACATTGGGACTACTACCACCACAAAAAAATGTGATTTGTTTATCATTTCCACATTAATTAGTTAATAAAAAGGGTATAATTAATGAAAATGTTTGATATTGATGATATAATTATTATTCTGTAAATTTTTATTATCATTTACATTTCTGTAATTGAATCAATCGTAAACTGGAAACATCACTCATGTGTGTATATGAATTATTATCTCAATGAAGTGATCTAATTAATATTTCATCACATCTGAATATGAAGGGTAAAATATGTATATTTTTATAATGATTCAATAGTATAAAATTATCATTATTTAAATTATATATATTTATGGTCCATGATCCATATGTAAGGACCATATCTAGCAAATAAAAACATACATGAAATACGATGCAATTTACACCCAAAATAGAAAATTTTATATAGAATTATTAATAAAGGGGTGATTAAATCCAATAATTAGACCACATAAGATATTATAAGTATGAATAACATTATAAAATATAATTATAATAATAAATTGTATATTATATGTGACGTTAATGTGATTTAGAGTCATGTTGGGTTTTAGTTAAATGATTTGTCAAAATTTCATTTCCTCAAGATATGTTTTAATTTTATGTACCAATGGATTATTTTAAATAGTGTATATAAATAAATATAAAGTGTTGTTGCAAAAAAATGAATTATTTAAATGGATTTGTATAACCCTTTATTTCTCAAACCTTAAAATGACACTCGTTTCAATAATTAATAGCATCTTAATGGTTTTTTGTCACAATTTTGATTCGTTGAGTCCCATTTTCTATTACACACCTATCTATGTTATGGGAGTGTATATATTGATCATTTGAAATTTTGTATCATTTATCAATAGTAATTAATGGTAATTAATGATACAAATAAAAATATTATGTCCACCTATTTTTGATTCAAATTTTATAAATGCGGTAAATGATTATCTTCTAAAAATGTTTTCCTTATATTTATGCATTGTTAAATAAATAAATTCTATTATGAGCTTCATATATGGAACTTTTGTTATTTTTTATCTTGTATATTAATATTTTCATTTTATTTAATAATTTATTTGATGTAATTTATTTAATGGAGTCTATGAATAGAAATTTACTAAATAATTATTGGTTTCATGTTACAATCCCATATTTCAACATGATTGTTTATACCTAATTTAAGATGATGATATTTTTTATCTATCTCTACCACATATTATTTATATTATTATCTAATGGTTATTTTTTAAGATTATATATTTTTCTTTCCCTTTCATTCATTTATGTTCGGAATATAGTGACATACTTTTTTAATGAAAAACATCTTAATTTCATATAATATTAAAACTAGATTGGTAGAAATTTTGATTATTGTACATTTTCCAAAACTATAATCTTGTGAGTGAAACATGACTAATGAAGTGGTTTTTTTATTTTTTGAATACCAAAAACTTATGTTTGTGATAATAATATTTTACCATGAATAATGATTTATTACTGAAAATTCCACACTCTAATATATTATTTCTTTTTATTGAAAAAACCTAATTCTGGGAATCATGTTTAAATATCTTCAACTAATTTAATGTGATTATTATTAATATTTATCAAATTAAAATACACTTATTCTTTTTATGTACTCAATTATTATCATTGAATGACATCTCCCTTATTTACCCATATAGAGCATTCGAAGATCATATAATCTTATGTTTCCTTTTCCTAGGTTTTGATGAATTGTTATAAATAGCCTTTGTATAATAAGGTTTAAATATATAATGATTTAAGTGTGAGATGATATAGATTGCTTTTTTTATCTGATTTTTATATATCCTTGTTTTCAAAGAAAATTAAAATTTGATGTTCTATAATATATCATATTAATATGTAATTTATATTAATCTAATAATATATAGTATTTAGAAATTAAATGATTAACTATTTATAGATTTAGATGTCTTTTTTCTACAATTCCATGTGTGTAAGAATTCATTTCATCCACTTTTATTCACCCATATTCTTATCATTCACAATATATATTTATGTTTCTCATCCCCTCAAACCCTAACCATTTATTGGGCTAGGTGTAGGGTTTAGGGATATTCTAACAATGTGAAATCCGATTTTTTTTCTATTTAGGATGATGCATATTGACTTGTTATTCATTCTACATTGAATGAAATATGTTTGATGGTGATTTTTCATGAATGATGTTGTTTTTTATTTATAAATGAATTTTAATATGTGGTATAAATATATGAATTTTATTAAAAGCTTCTTGAGAAATTATGATCCTATGGTATGGATATTTTAATTTTAAATGTGTTTAAAAAATTTTAGTTAACTTTTCATGGAATCTTCTCACATTAAAAATGTTCATTAAAATTCCAATGTAGATTTTAAAATGACATAAATGGTTTTTAAAGGGTGTTTAGAATTGGGTTCTTTCAGAAAGTGTGAAAATTTTTAATTGAAAATGTTTTAAAATGAAATGTGTTTTCATTCATTGAATTAATGTAATTTAGTGACCATTATGTTTTGAATTGGATTTAAGTGTTTTAAATGAGGAATTAAGGATTTTTTAATTGTTATATAAAAGTAAATACATCTTAAAACAAAGGTGTTTAATATTTTAAAATATTTTATTTGGGAAATGGTTTGGTTTCCAAATGGGCATACAAGTGTGGTTTGGTAAATCTTTTTCAATGAATTTTTGAAATATGGTTTTCAAAATGTGTTAAATTGTATTCCATTCTCAATCACATTAATGAAAGACAATTTGGAATATTAAAATCATTGATTTCTAAAAAATAGACTCCCAAGTTATCCTTGTGTGAGTATTAATCTCATTGTTCATTACAACTATATGAGGGATTTTATATTTTGATATATATTATTATGATATTATTTTTCATGGATGTGAAAGGATATTTTTCTTATAGGAGAACATGAGGTAAGATCAAATTTAATTTAATTTTATTGAAATTATTTATATGTGAATATCCAACATTTCAATTTATTCTAATATCCATTTTTTGACACGTCATAGGAGTCCTAAAAGACTAGAAGGTATTTTAATAATTTAATTTCTTAGTGTATAGTGTACTACATAGGGTACGATACTTAGTTATACTGAGTGATAGAATATGTTGTTTCTATATCCCTGACATATCTTAGAAGGTTCCAGGTTTTTTATTGATCCACTGAATCATTAAAAAGACTTTTTGTTTTTATAGGAATTCTTACATATAGTGGGTTCAGTAATGTCATCTATGGTTCCGTATCACCAATTTAGGATCGAGATTAATATTCCAAATTATATTACCAAATAAATTTTGGTCGTTCCTCGGAAATATTATTGGATTTAATTACAAGGATGTTTTTTATTCTTCATGTTTTTATAGTTATATGGTGTGGTTTTGTGGTTATTATCTTTGAATGGGTTTCTATTGGATGATATAAATATCACCTTCACTGTATACATTTTCAAAAACAAATTTCTGTTTTACAAATGGTTTTAAATTGTGTTTTAAGATAAAAAATGATTTTGATATTTAATAAATCATTTTAAGGAATGAATTTGTTTCACTTCTTAATGGAAAATGAGTTATAATGAAATATTTAGAAAAGGGTTAAAATATTGAATTTTTTTTATTCTATTATTTGTATGTCCCCCTTATGTTCGTTTAAAATTTTTATTAAAATTTTATCCAAATTAGTTTTTTTATGAAAATGGTTATTTTTTAGAGACGTGTGTTTGGTATGATTATTAGTTTCATTTTATAAATAATTTCAAAATTAAATTTTGTATCTTATGATAAAACTAGAACATTATGAACTATATTAGAAGGTATTTATTGATTCCCCTTGGTTTGATATTACTATTAATTTCTAGATATGACCCTATATATGTAACAGTTCATGGGTACATATGCTGCTTTTATATTTATATTTCAGGTGCTCTGTTATATTTTAAATCTTGAGGTATAGTTTGGTTCTTTAATGAATTTGGGAATATGATGGGTGATTATGGGCCACTAATTCAATGATAGTGTTATTTATATTTGATTGTTTTTTTATTTATTCAATGACACAATAATTCATATTACATTGATTTTAATTATTTTGTGATATTATGAATTTCTTAATTATAGTATGTTTATCCATTTTTTCTCCATTATTTATTTGTATAATTTTTTTTATTAAATGGGTTTCCATTTGAGATATCATATTTGGTTGTCTAAATTTTACTTATTTTATTTCCTTATATTAATTATTATAAATGAGAAATATGTTTCTACATGTTTGTTCACAATTATTAAAAAACTATTCGATAGCCCCTAGTGATTGATAATGCTCTTTGGGCCCATTAGTGGATTGGTTCAGGTGTTAGTTCAAGATCATTCCAAATCAAATTTCTTAAAAATGGTTCCAAATAATTTTTTTCTCAGTAGAGACCATGGTTATAGAAATAAATATATATATTTTTTGTTTTATGGAAATATTATTTTATGACTATTATAAGTTCCTTGGAGACATTTCAATCGGGTTCATGATCAACACTACTCATGAGGACATATGATTTAAAATTGCAGTGGTGTATTAATTATGAAATCATAATTTAGTTTTGATTACAATTTATGGTGTATTGATACATATGTAATGATGTGAGTTTCATTGGGGGTTTTTTGGGTATGGGAAATGAATTTTTTTGGGGTGTGAGGTTAGTTTTAATGGCCTAATGAACTACGTAGTGGTGAACCACTTGAACTTGAAAACATAATAGATATTATTGCATAACCATCCTATAACCCATCAATACATGTGGATTATTCAGGCATAGTTTAAAATACCATATTTTTTTATATTTATAATAAAATTGATGTAGTACTGAGTGATGTGTGTCAATTATATGGTGTTTTATATAATGTTAAAATATGAAAAAGAATTGGTTTTTATTTTTACTATGAATATATTTTTGTGTTATATTGGTTTATATTGGTCTTTTGGTAAAGGATGATTCTATGGAAAATAATTAGTGTGATTTGAAATTTTTAATAATATTTTGTTTAAAAAATACCATAGGTTTTCTAAAATAAAAATGTGTGCAACTTTTTTTGAATTGGATGAATTCATTATGAATAGAAGAAAATATCTTGGTTTTAGAATTGGGTGTTAGTTTGAGTATAAGGGGATTTGAATATGTTTAGGATTGTTTATAAAATGGGATTATAATTAATGAAAAAAAAATTAATGTTTAAATGAAGTTTTTTTTCTACTTTTCATGATGTAATGGGTTTTAAAAATGATTTCCAAATTTGTTGGTTTAAAAAATTGGTTTTTTAGTTATGTGATAATTTAATTTAAAAAATTGAGAAGATTTTAAAAAGTGATGGATTTCATTTAATGAATGTTAAAGTGATTGTTTTTATAATTATTTACAATGGTGTAATTTTTTCATAATATTGAAAAGGATGGTATTTGAGAAGGTCGACTACGTATTTCATTTAAAAAAGAAATTAGTGGTTTACAAATCGTTGTTAAATTTTCCCAAATTTCATTTGGGAAATAAGATTTTAATAGATCTAATATGATATCAAATGATTGGGTGATTTTAAAATCATGGGTGGATGTTGTTAAGATATATATTTTTCATTAATATACTATGCTATGTGAGTGTACCACTAGGATATTTTAACAGAATTTTATTATGTTAGATAATGTTTATGCCACAAAAACATGGGCCTTAAGTACCTATAAAATATATAATTTTAATAAGTCCTTTAAAAAAATAATTTTATATTGTTAGGAATGAAAATCTTTAGTAACATTATTAAAATATGTATAATGGATTTATATATGTATTTATAAATAAGTTAAAAATTCTTAATGAAATATTTTTATGTTTTTAGTAAACATTATGTTCCAAACTATTTTATTTTTTATTCTGTGGTTGAGAATTAAAATTAATTTATAATAATTTTATGAATTCTATTTTATAAAAAAATTCAAATTTTTAAATAATCATATGAAAATTAGTTTAGGGTGAAACTTCTGTATTTTTTTGAGAAGACTATTTTTTCAGTGAATAGTAAAAGATAGTTCTTTTTAGAAAACTGTCATTCCATTTAAATAAATAATGAAATTTAAAATTAACATTATCATTTATTTTATTTAAAATAAAAATAAATATTATTTATTTATTTTTAATATAATAAATTATATATGAATAATTCTTATATCATTGTTTGGTATAAGCGTATATTTTTGTTTAAAATGTTTTCTTGAAAAAAATTTAAGTACATAAGGATTCCCTATTTTATTTAACTAAAACATTCATTAATAATGAATGATTTAAATTAATTATATTCATCATATGTATAAATTAACTAAAATACATCACCTGATGATTTATAGTCATTTAGTTATTATAATAAAATCTTTTGATTGAAAAAAATGTTTCATGAAAAATCATTCTGAATCATTATTTTTTAGTTCATTAAGAAATTTATAATTGAAAATTAGATTATTTTAATATTGTGAAATAAATTATATATTTTATTAAAATTAATTAATATTAATTAATAGGTTTAAAATAATTTTTAGACACAATGAATAGTGTAAACAGTTAAAAATTAATTACTGCCAGTAAGGTTGAAATGGGATTATTAGGGGTTAAGAAATAAAATTGTATTTTTTTCTAATAAATTTTTAAAAAATCCAATTTTCTAGAAATATTTGAACCTTATATTAGCATAAATTCTAATATATGTACATTATGAATCTTTTTCATGGTAATTTCATTATCATTTTTTATTCTTATGGGATATTTTGAATTGGTTTCAAAGAATGTCCCCTCCCCACTTATTAAAGGGTCCATAGTCCCCATACTTATACACATTTATCCATAAATATATGTCTACAAAACAATACCAAAATCACAACCCAAAACCATATATATATTATATAATATCTGGTCTAACCAATAGAATAATCATAAGATTTTTTATAAGAGTTACAAAGGAGGTTCTTATAAGGTAATGTAATTTTATTCACTATGATCATTCTTCTTAAATCATATTTATCACCTATGATTTAATCTGAAAAATTAAAAATTAATTATAATTTTATTCCATAAAATGTGATTTTATTATTATACAGAATACAATTTATCAATCTTCGTCTCTATAAAATGGGAAAAAAATCCCTCACTAATATGTATAGTGGAATACCACCTCACAAACCAATGTAATTAGTATTCTAGCAGCAGATCACATGGATGGAAATATTGATGGTAATAATTAATATATATGATATACATTATAATATATTATTTATATTAAACTTAAATATCATCCATGTTCTTTTACTTTCACCCATTATTGGTATGATATCATTGCTTAAGTATTTTTGTGATCTACCATCTCCATGAAGCGATGGAATTCATTTTTCATATAAAACATTAAATAATAGTTATAAAAGTGTATAAAATGAACAAATATTTTCATTATAACGTTAATATAATTATTTATATGAGGTAACTATATCATATTCACTTGAATCAAAACATTCGTGATAAATCACTCTTGAGAAAATGAAGTAGGTAAATCCTAAAACAAATTAAATAATGAAATATTACATTCAAACATGTGGGAATATGTAATAAGATGACAATATGTTATTTTATAAATTATAATATCATTATTTAATTGATTAATGACTTGTTTAAAACCATTTTAAATGATGTTAAATCATTTTCAACTAATGGGATATATGAAGCATGGGATTCCATCATACATTACATTCATTGAGAAAACCCTCAATGTTATAAAAATTTTGTTTAATGTGGTTTATATGATGAAAATATTTAATATTGGATCATTAATAACACATATTTATGGTATTTAACTTATTAAATATAATTTATTTAATATAAGTTTATTTGACTTGAAAGATACCAAGTGGTTAGTGTTTTAATGACCCAATTTATTTTCATTAGGTTATATTACATATTATATGTCTTTTATATTCTATGATTATGTGTGTATGGTTTTTTAATTATATTATATTTTATTTAACCATGTTTTATAGGGATTTAAATTTGATAAAAATTATGAATTCATTGATTTATTCTCTCTTCTGGGTGATTCAGATTCAAAATTAAACCAAAATAGTTAGTTTTTATTTTTCGATCTCAATTTAATTGGGATTTTTTCTTTTTTAAATTTAAATTGTAGCACATTTTGTGATAGTTTTTAATTTACCAATTTGATTTAATTTCCTATGGTTATTAAAGAAACTATCAGGTATTTGAACTATTTTCCCAATTTTTTAATTAAAATGAATGGGAAAATGTTTTGTTTTAAATCTATCGTTATTTATATTTTCTGTCGAAAATGATGTTTCTTCTATCTCTATTATTTAGGAAAATCCTTCAATAACATTTTTAATCTTAAGTTTTTATTTTCAAAATATTTTTTAAATTTTTTAATATTTATCTAAATGGTATAAAATGAATTTTCTTTTTAGTTTCAAATTAATGTAAATTTTTAATTTATACAAAAAATGTGTAATGAATAATTATTTTAACATACATGGAATGTATATAATTTTCCCAGTATCAGAAAAAATATTTGTTTTGAAAATTACATTACATTTTTACAGGGTTATTTTACAATAAAATGTTTTTTTAAATATTATGTAAATTTTTATCTTTTAAAAATATATTTTCACAGTAAATATTGTTTTTATCTAATTTATTTTTAATTATATTTTACCGAAGTTAATTTCATAAATTATAACAAACATTTATTTAACATAAATTTTAGTGGGTAAATTTCATAATAATAACATCCGTGTTATTTATTGGTATGGTTTATTATTTGTTTGACTTGGGAAAGTATTGACATTCAGTTTCCTGATTAATTTGTATTTTGTTTACATTCTATAGAATCATTCAATTTATATAATTATTGGATATTAAATTTACCATAAAAAACTATATTATATATCCTATATATTCTAATATCGTAAAATGTATACCATTTCAACAAAAAAAATTATGTTGAATGTGACTTTAATGTATAGAGAAAATATTTTTAAATATCTATTCATTAGTTTATATAAATATTTATTGATAATGAATATTGTTCATTAATTAAGTCGATCATTCAATATACGTGGAATTTTCTAGAAATTAAAATATATGAGGGGGATATAATTATTTATATCACTGAGGAATCAATGGGTCTCATTATACAAATCATTATATGGGAATTAAACTTTTCTTTAGCCATATTTTTAAGATATATTGTTGAAATGCCTCGATGGTTTTGATATCATTATTTTTATGATCATGACACACAATATTAAACATTTCACTTATTGATAATCAAGTTCATATTATAATTTAGATTATTTCATTGATATTATCCATTTGTCTATTCTTTTTATCAATTTATTGAAGAATTGGAATATGTGTTTTGTTATATAATTTTCTGTATTTATTATTCATTATCTAATCATGATAGTAAAGTAATTTATTTATTGGAATATGTTTTAAGTTATTGACATTTCTCTATTTATTATGCCACATTTATTCCTTGTAGTTAATTTATTGATTTAATAAAATGTTTTATATGTTATTTATATTGTCATATTAATTATTCCATGTTTATTGATGATATCTTCTATTGTATATAACCCTTACTGAGCATCTGAGCACACCCTTATTTTGTATCCTTTCCCCAAGATGTAAAGAATGGATATTTGAATGAGATTAAGGATGTATAATTTTTAAATTCACTCTATTTTTTTCACGTTTTACAATGTAATATGATATTCAAGTTTGTATCTTGTTTTCCAAGACTACTAAAATATTTTATACTTTAGGATATGATCACTTGTATCTTATGCTAACGTTGAAAGTAACCATGACATATGGGTTATTGGGGTAAGGATCTTTATAATTGGCATTAGAAGAAGATTAGTAGAAACCATAGATAATATATTTGTAATACAATTTATTAGAGAACAAAAACTTATGAATTAATTTGAGTGAATTAATAAATATAAGATAACTAATTAATTTTTTTATGGCCATGATTATGTATATTTCATAGAAATACAAAAAAATTTATATTCCAAAAGGGATTTTTCTCTGGAACTATTCAACATAGAGGAACTAATAATAAAAATGGGGCATTGGGCTTTGGGCTTTGACTAAGTCATTAACTAGTTCATAATAATGGTACTTTCTATACACTAGGTATGAAACTATAGAGTGATATTCTTAGGATAATTCATATTTTTTTATGAACTATTATTAAGAATTTAATTATATTATAACCATCAACGACCTAGTTCAAACCTAAGGAATTATAGATTAGAAATAATATAACAAGATATAGATTTTATTAAATTTATTTTTCACAATAATTGTTATTCACACCATGATTTCTTGTTTCTTACTTTTCTATGCAGCTATGAGTAATGATGTTATATTCGAATGTGACAAACAACATAGGTATTTTGAGAAAAAATAGGATAATCAGTGGAGGGATAAATATTGGGATTATTACTAATTATTTATCCCAATATATGATTTAAAATATCTAACATAATAAAAACTCAATCTCGCCAAACAATAAAATGATAGAGTCTACTAAGAGCCTGAGTGGTGGAGGCCATAGAGAATAAAAATCACATTTTCCATTGTGATAAAATGTGGAAAGAAGAACCTAAGATATTAAATTAATGAAAAAATAGAATGTATAATGTTCGGAATGGAAGGGCACTAAGAAAATAATTATTGATGAAAAGTGAGGAGTTCAGTTAAGAGAAATTATTTTTTTCATAGTGACCCATTTATTGTTTGTTATCTTAAATGGGGAGAACATTGGAATTAAATGAGACAATTACCTATTTAAATGTATATTCCTAGACCATGTAAGGTATTAGGTTATACAAATAATTTGTGTAAGAGGGTTACCATATTAATGTATGGGTAATTATGAACCATGATGTATAATTACATTTACTAATGGTATTTTTTTATAAGAATCAACAAAAACCTAATGATTGTGTAAATTTTTGAAGCATTGATGTTTTAATGTATAATTCTATTAAGAGTTATGGATTCCATTATGAATAAATGATATTAAGGTTGATCATAAGTTTAATTTTAAAAAACCCCTTCTGAGATTTTATGTGATTGGAGTTTATCAATAATAAAGATATTTTGGGATGCATTTATAGTAGTACAAACCACTGCTTTAGTACACATATTAGTGAAAATGTTATTCAGGAATAGTTCATTTTTATTTTTATTAGAACATTAATTTTATTGGAAACATTTAGTTTCTATCCTATCATTTATATTGAGAAAATTATGGTTGGTTAAAGTTTTTCAATTTTATATGAATTATAATTATATAATTTTGATTAAAATGAAAATCCACATGTCTAGTAAACACCCATTACATTTAGCAAGGCCATGGGGATTGAACTAAGAGAAATGGTGATAAGGTTGTTACAAAAACCTCTTTCTAATATTGTTTTTTTAATATGTAATATATATAATTAATTTATTTTATAGATAAATACTAAATTGGACTTAGTGTGTTACTTTTGAGGTTTAGAGATAAGGTATTATATTAGATTACTTGAGATTATTATTTTAGTTTTGATAAATATTTTGAAACATAAATAAAACATTCTACTCTTTTAAATATCATATTATAAATTTAGAGATAATTTAATAAATTCATGAATAAATAATTCATATTTGGTATTCATTTCTTGGAGTAATAAATAATGAGGGTAATCATTAAGGAACAACCAAATAATGAAATTATTATTATGAAGAAATAATGATAACATGTAAATATATTTTTTAGTCTCTTGTATGTTAATTGTAAAAGAATCGCTCAAATTTGGGGAATGTATTATGATTCAAATAAATTATCATATTACATTCATATATGATGAATTAATTGTTTTTTACATATCACAGATTTATTGTTTTAGGGTCGGTAACTTCCTCTTCATCATTCACTTTATTTTGATAGATTATCTATATCACTCTCCATTATTATCAATTCCTTTATTAAATACCCATATTTTCACTCCCAACCAATATTATCCTACATTGAAATCTAGTTATTTTCCACTATATATGATAATAATTTTTTCCTTTCAATATTTTAACATGAACATTTCCCACCATTTTTATGATGTCTGTTTTTTCATAATGGAATTTTAAAATAGAAAAAAATTGGTTATTGTGTGAAATAAAAAATTCAAGGAAATAATTTAATGAAAATGTAGATAATGTAACACACTAAAATTTTAAAATAGGAAAATTATTTTTTATAATGTATAAATCACACTACACCGAGTGTAAAAGACTTGAGAAATATTTTATTTAAATATAACTATTATAAAATAACTGTTAATTTTGGGGGAATGAATATTTTTAATCACATTATGAAATTATGTATAAATTTTATGTATAATTTCTTTATATATATTTAATTAATTCTCAAAAAAATAATTTTATTATTTCAAAATAAAATTTCTCCAAAAAATAGTATTACTTTTTATTTTATGTAAATTTATAAAACTTTTAGTAAATTTATGATAAATTATTAATTTCATTTATGATATCATTATATACAAATTAGATAAAGGGTAAGTACGTCATTTTTTTAATAAAATTAATTTTCAATAAATTGTGAAAAATTTCAGTTTTTGAAAAACAAATATTCCTTTCAAAAAAATATGTCATAAAAATGTTTTATTATTAATTTAATTATATTTATATTAAAATTATTTTCTAATTAATTTAATAAAATATAATTAAATACAGTCTAATCATGTTTATATTTGAAATTGATAAAAGTTCTCTTTAGGCTTAAAAATTATTTATTTGAAAACAATTGTTATGTTTATAATGACTATTAATAAAATTAAAATGAATGTTAATAAAATTTACAATATTAGAATCATGTTTAAAATATGAATTATCATATGTGTTTTTTAATAAAATTAAAAAAAATATTTAATGATGAATTATTTATGAGAAATATATAGATTATGTATTTACCTATATTAAATTACTTCTTTTTAATGACAATTAATAGACAAATAGTTAATATAATGTCATATAATTTCTTAAAAAATACATTTCATGAAAAAAAAACTTCAGCAAACATTATACGTTTATCATTAAATTAAATTACGCAACAATTTTGAAATAAAAATTTTAAAATTGATTTATTTTTGTGATAATATTTAAAATTTGGTTATATTTTCAAAATAATATGTGTTATAATGGCCACTAAAAATACTAAAAAAATTAAATAATGTATATGAGGTCAAAACATGTTTTCTGATGGTTAAACCATGTCAAAATTAAAATTTATCAATTTAAACAGATAAAATTCTAATATTATGACCAAATTTTATACAAAAACAATCCAATATTGAATATAATGTAAATTGAATGAATTTTAATTGTGATTGGAATTGTTATTTTTATTCTTTTTTTTAAAAAAAATATGTGGTTTCCAAGAAGGATTAATTTCCCAGTTATAAAATAAATCATCCTCTCACAAATTATTAACTTCTAAAAAGGCATATTGCATTTCCAAACACTCAAAAAATCCATCCCCAACATCCTTATCCCAATTTTATGGGTTCTGCTCTTCCTAAATTTCCAATCCAATGTTTCTTAACAAGATATCGAAAAAAGGTTATTCTACGTGTAGGTAAATGTATTCAATAAGATATTTCTTTTATAAATATTTTATAACATTAAATTATGTCTTAAAATTAAATAATATTAATAAAAATTTCACCCCTATTTTTAGATTTTATTTTGTTTATTTCATTATATTTATCCATCTCTTTATCTATCACTTATGAAATAGAGTGATCATTCATGTGTACAGGAGGCTACAACCCCGCTATCTGATGAAATTTGATTTCTATGTTTGACCCACATAGATTATAATAATTATGGAAGTTATTTATTATATAATAAATATGACTTGATATTAATTTTTTAAAAATAATATTTCATAAACTTTATAACCCTTTCACTAGTTAAGGTAATGTTACCATCTATCATGTGTACATACGACCTACCGCCTATACGAAGCTATACAATTAATTTACCATATAAATCATTCATTAATGGTTGTAAAAACCCATTAAATGAATTCATATTATTACTATTACTATTATATAATTCATAAAATTATTTAAGTATATCATTTTCAGAAGGAACCTGAACATCAGTGGCAATACATACTTGAGAAAATGAGCCAGTTAACACCCGAAAAAATGCTAATAATGAAATATAATTAATGAACTTTTGGGGATAATTTGTAAAAGGATAATTTGTAATATTATAAATATTAAAATGTTTATTTTAAAAATAAATAATTTTTTAAACCATTATATATGTGTTTAAATGATGTTCAACTAAATAGAAACTTCAGGTAAGGGATTCCAACTCAATTTAAATTTTTATACAACATTTAATGTTAGGTATTATTGAATTTTATATGATGTAAATTCCAACCATTTTAAATATTATTTCATTGATACATTGTACTTAAGTTATTTTAATGTTTTGATTTTAATTATTTATTCCATGTGTATTTTTATTAAATGTTACTAACTTGTATGTGTTTCCAAACACAATTTTTTTATTGGGTTATGTTATTTACTCATTGAATTTAACACTATAACACAATGTGTGTAATAAATTTTTATTATCTGGTTATGTATTTCTATTTTTTTATGTGGATTTATATTTTATAGAGATGATATTTTAATAGAAAATTTTTAACTTAAACTTTATAATATTTGTAAGATATTTCATCAAAATTTCTACAATATAGAAAAATATTTGGTATTATGGACATATAATTTTTATATGAAGTATATATGGTCCCTATGATATGTTACCATAGGAATATCTTTATATTCATCTTATTTAATGATTCATGGTAAATTATTTAATTAATGGGGGTTATGAATCAACATTTATGAATAGAGTTAATAATTTAAGCTTCAATATCATTTTATTCATGATTTTTTATCCTTGAATTTATATAAATAAAAATTATTTGATGTATATATAATATATATCTAAAATATTATTTTCATATAATTATTTTTCAATATTTCATGTAATGTTATTATTTTTCTTATTTTTCTTTCTTAAAATGATTTACCAAATGATTTTAATAAAATCACACTTTATTTATATTTCTAGATTAAATTTAATTTTCTTCCATATCACTGTATTATTAAAAAATCATAAATTTTTTATTCATTAATATGATTTTTAACATAATTTTTATAATTTTTTTATTTATTACAAAATGATTTAAAATAAATCATTGTTTTCTAAACAATTGACATTTTATCTTTTTTACTGAATATTTGAATGAAATATTTTTTTAATATACATGAGAGGGATAAAATTTTTTCTCTGTAAATATAGATCATTATTTTGAGGAATAAATTATGATTTTACAAGTATATCTTGTATATTTGTTCCCATGGATTCATGGAATCATTATTTATTAATCTATATTTTACAAAATGAAAATCGTTTTTTCCTAAAGTGTTTTTTAATTTTTTCTTAGGGAGTTTAAATTAATAATTGATAAGAATGATTTATTTTACACAGTCTACAATTTGTAAATGTCAATATGATACCATTATTATTCTTTCTCTGGACGGATTATCATCAACGTGATAATGGAAAGTATTTTCATTCATATTCCTAATTAATTTGGTATTCCTTAACATTATCTAGACACATTAACTTTCATATGATCATTAGATGTACAATAAACCTAAAATATTGACATTATTTATCATGGATATTTTTATTTATTAAACTATATATCATTTATAGATATAGGTTTTTACATTAATGAATATTTAACTGGCTGGGGTAAATCTGATAAAATCTATATTCATTACTCAATACATATATTTTTTAATATGTCATATTATTCATGAATTAAAGAAACCATTCAATGTATAATGATTTCATTTTACATAATTGGATGGGAGGGGATGAAATAATATATCCCCTATTTACATCAATAGTTATAACATGACAAACTTTTATGCTTTCATGAAATATTTATATTTCTATAGTTTCATACATTTTTAGTGAATGGTATTATTGGTATAAATATCATGATATCCAAGATCCTGAAATAAATTTATAATGATTTAGTTTATTTTTAATTCAATTATTATTATCCAATTTATTATCACATTGATATTATCTGAGGATTATTTTTTTCTCATGTTATTTATTAAATGTATTCAATATTCAGTTATTTAACATTCCCTTTTGATTCTCCAATATCTAATCATGATATTCAACTTACTGATTGAATTTATTATTTGTTCATTTATTTAACTTTATATATTGATTCTTATCTTTATAATTTTGATAGTCATGATATTGACTAAATGAAATGTGTGTTCAGTTATTTACCTTTCCCTAATTATTAAACCTTATCGAATCATCATATAAAATTTATTACCTAAATGGAATGTATGTTCAGATATTGACATTTGAATATTAATTATAGGTTATTGATTGATGATATATTTTATTGTACATAACCCATATTAATCATATGATACATCAATTTTTTTTTTCCTTTCCCGATGTTATTAACAATGAATAATTGAATGTGTTCAAGGAAATAGAATTTTATCTTTCAGAATGTTGTATTCCATGATTTTCAATGTCATTTGAGATTCCAGAATTTATTAGGATAACCATGACTACTAAACCATTCAGTTCATTAAGTCGTGATCACTGTTATTTTATGGTAATGTAGTGAGGAAACCACAAGCACTATGATACTAAGTTCAGGGAATTTAAAGTAACCATTTTATAGTTTATTGGGTGGTTTTATTATGTATGATATCATTAGATTTTAGAGTTATTGTTTCAATTTTGATTTATGATCGATGGGTTTATAGATTTCTCGGTCTGAGGATTATTTTGATTGAAGTGTTCCAAGGGGGTTATTTTTATGTTACTATACTTGAGAAATGTTTTTTAGAAGTTCATGACTCTTGTTATTTGATCATTATATTGATTATATTTCTAATGATATCTTCACTGTGAGATCTAATAATATGTTTTTGATTTATTTTTGGATCTGACAGGACTATTGGTGGGTGATTCATGATTCTGGGATTGGTATGACAATCATTGAAATTTTTCACTAACTAGCATAAAAAATTTATTTTTGGGATACTGATTAATGTTTAACCTAGTTATGAGGTCCTATTTCACTCATTCATCATGGTAGGTGATCCAGGGATATAGACTATGTCATTTATTTGATTCATGAATGTATATAGTCGTTGTGTTCTTTGTATGTTTTCTTATGTGATGGTTTTGAGTAATTTATTCTTGTGAGCCTTGGATGTTTTTCTTCTCTCATTTAGTGTTATGTTTGGATTCTATGATTTTGGGTCACCTTGATGAGCCAATAATTTGATCTTGTAAATCCTCAGTCATTGAGGTCTCTATAGTATTTATTGGATGGGGAACCATTTTTTGAGTTTATTCAAATTTTATATATCCATTTCTCATGGATTATTTTTATTTTCAATAAATATTTGAAGAATCGTTATTTTACTTAGGAAAATCTCATTACATAAGATTTTTTCTCATTTAGATCAATTTATAATTTTATAGAGTCAACATCTGGTCCCCCATTATTTAGAGTTCTTTCTTGGGTGTTTATGGTGGATTCCGCCATTAGGATGTTAATGATGATTAAGGATTTTAGTTATTATTTTAGATATTGGATAATGGTCAATGGTTTCATGATATTATAACCTTTTGAGATATGTTTTGCTGTAAAATATGGTGCTCCAGACCAACATTTACACTACCTATTTATTAAAATTTCAAGAAAATAGCATGCTATTCATGATGTTATCTTAGCATTCTAGTATATATATTTCTAAATCCAACATATATTTATAATTTCTATAGATTATTAATCATATGAAAATGTTATAATAGATCTCGGTATATAATGTGAAACTTGAGATATAATGAATTTAATTATAAATATATGTCTTACGGTCTACATGAATCTATATGACTAGACATTGTAGATGTATGATTATCCAGTTTTGGTGTATCATATTAATTGAGACTTCATCTCATGAAGTTCGAACATGGTGATCTTAGAATGATGAGATCTTGAGGGAAAAATGACCAATATGAACACCCCATGATTGAGGTTTTATTGGTAGTTCGTATCTGTAGACATGTGTATTGGTCTCATATTCTTAGATAATCGTCAATGTCTTACATTTGATCATGTACTTTGATGAAAGGTAAAAATCATGATAAAAATAATAGAGAGGTATCTTGTGTTGGGTGTGTCTTTGATGGAATGAAATTACATTAATGATCAAGGTTGAAATTTTCACTTCCATGTGGAGGAAGTAACAACTCGGGACATGAGGTTTATGATGGTATTAAAATAATAAATATATGGTAATGTTAGTTGATGGTAAATCCTTTTATATAGAATAATATTCAAAAACATTAGAATTGATGATGAAACAATTGTGCATCATGCTTTATGATATATCTATGACAAAGATATTATATTATATAGTGCATGTTCGTATGATGGTTATCGATGTTAGGAGTAATCATTATCTGTTTATGGGATTTGATAATAATTAATAATATCCTCCTGGTCTATGAATTATATTTACTAATATTATAATAAATTCATATTGGGGCACAAAAAATAGCGTATTCAAAATTCTACACTATTCTAATGAATAAGAGTTGGGGACGTGATGGGTCCCATAACTAGGATCCAGGATTTGTCCAATGATATCCCAAAATAAAAGAAATAAATAAATTTATGTTATTAAATTTTAGAATAATTAGTATTGAAATGAATTATAAATTTTTTTTTCATGTAGTAAAGTAAATAAATGAAAAATATTATACAAATAAATATTATTTTAATACTAATGATTGTTTTAATTTTTACAAGAATGATGGGTCATGTTAATGGTAAACTCTTATTATGTAATATATATTATTATAATAGTAATACTCTAAACAAATATATAAATAAATTTTATAACATAGATTATTGGTCATAACATATTAATTATGGTTTTTTGATTGAGAAATAAATATTTAGGTATTAGGGATTTTATTTTGAGTAATTATTTATTCATTATAAATAGAGGAGTGAGCTTTAATGATAGGGAATATTCTATGCTCAATGGTATGTGAATATCTTTGTTCTCTCTATTTTTTACAATAGAGATATTTGTTTCTTATAGAAAATTTATCACTATACTTCTTCACGGATCGAAAGAACAAGGGCACGATGATATTTGGGGCATCAAAGGTGTCTATAGAATTTCATGGTATCACTTTGATTAGGAAGATCAAAACACCTATAAGATTTTGATCTTAGTTTGGATGATTTGAATGAATTCTTCTTTGTATCCCTCATGAAATGGTCAATCTAAATGAGTAGATGTCATGTGTAGCTTCTAATTGGAAGTAAAATTTCATAAGTTTTTTTTTTCTTAAATTACTCCCATTAATATCATCAGGGTGAAATAGGTAAGCGATTCATCGAAGAAGATGTAGTTATTTAGATCATTAGTGGAGAATATTAAAATCATAATTATTTGGGATTTTTCATTGCGCTCTATTAAAAAAAATTTGATCAATTCGAGCTCTTGATAATTTTATGATGAAGATAAATTAGATTTTAATTCAATTATATTGAGGATTTCTATTAGTTCCCAAAAAATATATGGGTTTTCAATATGACATCAAATGAGTAATCAATGGAAGTCTAATTTCTTTCATATTGTGAATTGAAATTATTTTTACATGTATAATTATGAATAACATATATATATTCTATATATTATTTTACCTCAACCCATCTGAAAATTAATTTATATTGAAATTGAACATGAACTATACAGTCATTAATTGGAATAGTATATTCTATCTAGGTCTTCATTCCTCAGATTCTCCTATAATATTTATTATAATGAGAATTTTATTATTTTAATATTTTTATTTATCTCGTTGGTTACACTGTATGTTTAAAAAAAGTTAAATGGTTTGGATGAATTTGCAGTCAAAATACATAAATTTTAGAACAATATGAGGGGGAAGACATGTGAGTATTTCATTAAGCATGTGGTCCAACCCTATCAGGGTCTCTTCCTCTAATGAACCCCATCCTCACTGGATTCTCAGGAGTAACCATATGTGATTCCCACAACTGTTATCCTTCGAGATGGCTAAATTCAATGAGCTGCATTCCCTTCCTATGGTAGTCTTTCAACACTTCCCTCAATCCCCCTCCTAACCCTCATATGGGCCACAATGCCTCCTTAACCCAAATATACTTTATCATGTTATTTTTTGTCAGTAATTTTTGTTATTATAGTATAGATAATTTCTAGAGATAGATAAAATAGTAAGATAATTAAATGATTTAATAAATAAATAAATAATGTCTAAAACGATAATCAAGATAAAATTAATAATCTGATAAATTTTGTTTTTATAGAAAATTATAAACTAATACAACAAAATACATATGTAAATATTTATTGGATGATGTGTATTTCCTATACAGAACAAATTTTCAAAATTAGTATATTAACTTACATAAATTTATATAAAAACTAAAATAAATTTTGATGGAGTCCCCAATACCTATTAAGCCACCTTATGAATGATGTATGAAAAAAAAATTTACAGCAGAATCGATAATGATGTACATGGTGGTCATGTCATAATGAAATCATTAATTTTTTATTTAAATTGTGAAAACGAAACCCGAACATGGATTATATTGCATGTAGTTTCATCTCTGAGAATCTTGTAAGAAGAAAGTAAATAACATATATTAACAGGAGAAGATTACACAAAATATTTTTAAATATTAATGGTGTTTGATGATCTTCTAATGAATCCATTTCTCATATAATATAAATCCACTTACACAAGTTTCTATTAAGTATACAAAAAACAATGTTTTTTGAAAAGCACATCATTGCCCTATAGGGATTGTTCTCCAAGAAATAATAACATTATTGAAGGATTGATATTTAGTATTTGTGGTGAAAAAGTTGAATGAGAATGAAAATAGAAAATGGTAAGCGTAAATTCAATATCCCTTTACAACATCATTACTATAAATATTTTTTAAATAGAAGGTTATTTTCGTTATATATCATGAAATAAATTCTATGGATGTTCAAATAGAATAATCCGAATTAAAGAATCACATACTCACAAATTCATGAATGTATATTTATTAATTAATGTTTCTTTTATACTACTGGGAAATTAATTTCAATATGATTATCGCATATGTGTGTAAAAATAATGTAACCATGTAAGTATTGAAATATTAGTTGATGTGTGGTTTATTCTCCAAGCGAATTAGATAGGGTGGTTCCTAATTCAGTAGAAAGAATTTCAAAACTTCTAAATTCAATGTTTAATGATTCTTGTTGGATAATTCGATTATTATAAAAAAATCATCCCACTTTTTATTTTAAGAAAAAAATTCATTATTCCAATTTTGGAATGAATTTATCTTTTGTCATCAGACATTGACTTGAAATTAAAACATTTATTTCAAAACAACATTTATGGGGTCAGTGATAACCCTGAAAAGGATACCCCAAATAAAAAATTAAAAACAATAAATATATTAGAAATACATTGTAGAAATAACTACTAAATTATGAATCTGAAACTTTATAATTGATCTATTTAATAGAGTTTACTTGCGTACTTGGACTCCATTTGACGAGATCAACAAATTGGTAGGCCATTTTCCCCAAAACAAAATTTATTCCTCAAAATTAATTTTCCTTAATATAATCCATTAAACAAAATATAGTTAATCTTATTTATCTAATAATATTTCTAATCATTGACATCCACTTAAAAAATCATTTGACCATTTTAGCACCATCATCCTTTGGGACATTGATTAGAAATGACTCAACATAATTTTTTTGTGGACTGGAGAAGAAGGTCCATGGAATCTGTTCTAGCATTATAATTTTTAATATATCATTATGTCACCTATATTTCATTATAAATTACGATATGGTCCATTTTTCATGTCAAACGAATATCCCCCACCTCATCAAGAAGGGTGTGGGTGATTTTCCATAGATAAAATGATTTATTGGACAACTCCATGGATATGATCCACAAAAGAATTCCTATTATATACCTCTATAAGGTTTGTCTTACTATAAAATCTAGTTTCCATGAGTTTTGGTAAATTTGAATACTATTTATGTTTTCCTGTCTTTTTGCATATTTTTAAATGACAATATAAAGATCAAAAGGTTCATTTTTTCCATTTACTTGAGCCATACGCAACAAAAAATATTGTGTGGTGGTCATATTCTTCATCAATTTTTTTTTGACATTATTCATCTTAAACAATAAAATATATTCCACCCTAGACCCTAGAGAATTCATGCTTCCATTTCCACCATGTAATCACATTTTTCCACCCTATCTTAATAGGATCTTCATCTAATATATGTTAATAATATCAAATGTAAGTATTGCAATGTTTTTTGCAAGATCATTATTTTTAAAAAAAAGACTATGTGGTTTCAAGGATATACACAGTATTGTATTTATACTCTTCATTATGTTAAATACCTTAGGTATTTTCAAAAAACTTATGTACATTTTTTTGGAAAATTAATTCATTATAAAAAATTGAAATCCATAAATATTTTGTAAAATGTTCATCTAGAAACTAAGAAATATTTCAAGGGATGTCAAGTAGTAAGTATGTTTAGTAATATTCCATTAAGTGTTTATGGAATGATAATGTGAAGTAAGATACATTC
Source organism: Viscum album (assembly GCA_963277665.1). NCBI lineage: Eukaryota > Viridiplantae > Streptophyta > Magnoliopsida > Santalales > Viscaceae > Viscum > Viscum album. The sequence continues at coordinate 1,108,675,116 of OY728126.1, forward strand.
ATGTCTATAATATATAAATTCTTTAGTTGTCATGAGATGAATATCTTGACCTAGAATTCATCAATCAATATAATATTGTATGGTGTGATTCTTAAACATGTGTCACATTAACTGGAATAGGTCTATTATTCTAATATAGAGGATCATTGATGTTTTTTAGGTATTAACGTGGATAAAATATATAGTGTAGAATAATTTCATAATTAAACATTCCTTATATACATCTGGGTCATTATTTAAGTTAATGAAATATCAATGTTGAGACATACAAACCTTATTTTTCATAACATGCATGTTAAATAAATTCAATATCCCATAACAACATTTCAACTGTCATTAAAAATGGATTTCATATTAATAAAAATATGATATAAATCCATTTTCATAAGAACATTTGTCATGATTCAATGTTTTTTTAAAGATATAAACAAAAATGAATCAAGAATAACATAATTTTCATCAAAAAGTAAATATTTTGAATTATTCGAACGATATTACTGAAATCCTTCTGATAGAAGGGTTATAGTCAGGTAATAGACTATAGGTTTATAAAATGGTTCAAGTAACTATTTAAAATGCTCGAAGGGATATTGACTCTAGTTCAATCAATGTATGATATGCACAAATGGTTGAAATGGGAAGAAGGTCCAAAATTATTTGAGGAAGTGGAATGTTGTAGATATTGCATTTGGTATTCTGGTTAGGTGATACATGGATGGTACATGTGTTGTTTTATTATTTCGCGAATTTTAACACCATTTTGTAACGTCTAAATACACTAATATTTTACATATCATAACTAATTTCTATGATTTTTTATTGACTATTTTATGTAAAGACCACCAATCAGGGAACCTCTCTATGTGATTTAACTCGAATGGGATCAGGACATCATAGAATACCAATTAGGGTTCGTGTTACTAAAATTCATTTTAATATATCATTATTTAACCAAATAATTGATAAATTCATTTGGAATGAATTTTTACCATGTTATTACCAGAGGATAGTGATAGTGACATGGTTTTCTAAGTAAAATATGTTTGGTAACATATAGGAAAAAGCTATCAGTCATATAATCAGAATGACCTCAATGAAATTAATTCAATAGTTATTGAATTAATTTATAAACCTATGTTTTGGGAAATAAGATCTACTAATGTATATATAATAGTCTCTTAGACCTAGTCAATCATAGATATACTAAAATAGTATTGAAAAATACACATTATAGAAACTTGAGAGACAATTGGTTCCAATATCACATGGCATAAAACTCTTTGATTACACATTCATGTTCATAATAGGATATTATTGTAGTGAGATGAATTTCATAATCTTATGTGATGTATTAATCATAAATTCCAAAATATATACAAATATACGATATTACCTACATTATATTAATATTAAGAACATATATGTTATATCCAGTATTACTATAAGGGAGGAATTCATAACCATCCATTAGTACAGGAGGAATTACAAAGGATATATGACTATTATAGTTTGTAGAAATGATACTAGTTATAAGGGGACACAAACTTGTCTTCCTTTAGATTAATATGATCTTATATCATAGTCAGGCTAATCTAATGAGCTAGAAAAGCTCATTCAGTTTAAAGGTTTCCATATGAAAAAAATACCATGTGTCTAGATATTTCTAAGGAAGCTATTAAGAAGTGTAAAATAAAAAATTGTATGTTCCGATTAATGAAAATATACCCAATAATTGAATTATTATCATAATATAAATTATGATACTTTTAGAAGGAAAATTGAATAAAACAGGTAGTAGGAAAAATTAAATTCAGTCCCAGTTTACATCTCTTGAAGTATTTTACTCATGGAGATGAGTTTGCACATTACATAATTGAAATGCGTCGAAGATGTGGTTGACCTAAAAAAAATCCACGACTCAATGGAGACATGATTGTAATCAAGTGAGAGATAGAAAGGATGGTTAGCAAGATGGAGTGTTGGAAATGTATGTTCTATAGACCCAACAATAATAGTTCTTTTTTATAACAATTTCATGAATATAGTGAAATATGCATGATTTTTAAATACAATTATATAGTATAAATTTCTATGTACACTATTTAATTGTAATTTCCATATATTATTCATCATATCAAAATGTTATACCACACCATTTTCGATAGTGAGAACCTTGAGATATTATGACGTTGATATTAAATATTTTTCATATGGCCAAGATTACATCATATAGATATTACATAATAGATGTATGAATACCAATATTTGGGTGATCATAAGTACTGATACTTAATCTCATGAATTTTGACATCATGATATCAGGATGGGGAGATTAGGAGGATATACCTACCAAGAGAAATACCAAATTTTTCTGGTTTAATTTTTAATTCTTATATATTAACATGTGTACTTTTCTCATGAAATGATATCTTTATCAACATGTACCAATTACTAACAAAAATTGATGAAAGGAAAATAAATGAAAATGAAATCATGGTGAGGTAGCTTAGGTTTGGTGCATCTTTGGTGGAATGGAATTGGTTGAATCATCATTATATAATATTTTTATTCCCATTTGAGGAAGTTATATCTTAGTCTAGATTAATTAAAATGTTTGTACCTTCATCAATCCATGGTCGTGGTAGTCCAAGATAAATACATCTATATGGGTAAAAAAATAAAACATGAAAGTATGATGGCCCAAGTCTGAATCTAGATATATGATATATATCATGATAATGATATTGTATTATGTAATGCATCTTCATAGGATGGTTTTAATTATAATGACTACTCTTTATCTTTTTAGGGGATGTGATGGGATTATTGACTCTGCTCCTAGTCTATGAATTCTATTTTTTATTATTAAGATAAAGGCCAAAAGTGTCACACACAATTTAGTAATCAAATGCCTTCTCTATCTAGGGGAATAGAGGTTAAGGAAATGGTGGGTCCCATCATTGGGCTTATTGACTTTTCTGAGGATATAAGATAACAAAAGGAATAAAAATATTCATATTACAAGAGTTTATAATAAGTAGTATTTAATTTATTTAGAAATATTATTTAAAAGTATTAAATAAAATACAAGGAAAATATTAACCAATGAATACTACATTAATATTCATGGCTCATTATATATTTTTGGAAATAGCGAGTAAACTTAGTTACTCACTTTTATCATATAATATATTATTTATATTACAATATAGTTATTAAAGATTGAAATAACTTTTATGACCCATTAATATGTTCATAGTATGTCATTAATGGCTTCTTTAGTGATTAATAAATATTCATGTATTGGGGAATTTCTTACAAATATTTATAGATTCCATATAAATAGATCAGTGATATCTAATTATAGTAACCATTCACTACACTGTGGTGAGATTCACCCTCTCTTTTCTCTCATGATCCCAAGAGAGATGATTTTATCATAGATTCTCAATTATTGTACTACTTCATGGATCGATGGAACATAGTTGTATTAATCATTACGACAGCAAAGGCATGGTCAAAAATCTGCGATAACACCTAGATTCTAACTATCGACACTCTTGAAGTCTTTTGAATGATGTTTTATTGTGTATATGGATTGTACTCTGGATCCTTCAAGTAAAATTCACCAGTGAAGAGAATATGTAGATCATGAATTCATATTGGAAGAGATATTTCTTTAGTTTATTTTTATATTTATATTATTTATGAATGTTTTTATTATCAAAAAAATAATAGATGGTGTGTTATTATTTTTGATTTTACTAAACTCGATTTATTTTTTTGGAGTGTTGTTTCCTTGGTGGTTGATGAGAATAATGATGTTCGGGGGGTTTGTGACATGCATATGGACGAATAGAGGATACATTGTGTAGGGCACACAATTAGCACATAGTTAGTTGTAACCATTAACCTATACCTTGAAACCTATATGGGAGAGGGTTCATGGTTGAAAAATTATAAATGGGGGAAACTGAAAACCAAGGTAAATTGGATAGATTCATTTTCCATGGCCACCAGAATTTTTTTTCAAACCGTACAGGCTCCCATGAGACCATGCGACCCAACTCCCATTTTGACATAGGGTGGCACATGGTTTGGACCACTGTGTCTGAAAACCTAATACCTCATTAAGGGGGTTAAATTTATATTTTTTAACCTCAATATTTTTGAATCCTTAACATGTTTTCGTTAACATTCTCTCCACAGTTACCTTAGTGATGGACCAACCCACCCATGTTGCCCAAAGACAATATCACTATTTTGATTGATTTTTTTAGAATTTTTTAGTGTTGATTTAAGATATGGTCGAGTCTAAAACTCTTACTCAATATATTTTCTTACTAGGAGGTTGTGTATGTTTTATTATCTTTCAAAATAACAAGATATATATTTTCCATCATATTTCTTTGTTAGATACTGAAATGGGGATTGAGTTTGAATTAAATTCCAAATTTAATATAGTGCATGTCGAAGACCTTTAGGGTGGTTTTATCCAAGTTATATCCCATTCTATTTAATCTATATTGAATTTAAATGTGGGTTTTATGATGTTTTATTACTTTACAACTAGTTTCTATGGGATAAAATTTTAATTTGGTTAATGTAAGGGTAAATTGAAACCCTCATGATCCTCAGGTGATCTGATAAGGATTTGTTGACTAGGACTATGGACACCCAAGGGATGGACCACTCAATTGAAACTAAAATATTAATTTTTTAAAAGATAAATTGTTGGGTTATGATATTAAATCAATGGTTAATATGATTAACATGATAAAAATCAAGATTGATTGGGAGGATTAATGTGATTGGTTTTGTAATCATTGATGGGTAAATGGTATGACAAGATAATTTGTTAATGGTGTTTGGAACCATGGTTGAATGTACTAAAACATATTAGGAGAAATTATCGTGTAAACTATTAAATGAAAGAATGATATTGAATTTAAAATTGTGACCATAATGGTTGTAAAGAAGAACAAATTGTGAATAAATTGAAATGGTACACTAATTTTTTTTTCTATATTGAAATGTTAAATGATTATGTGAATGTATGATTGTGATATATGGTTCTTTGATATTGGATTGACGATACACTAGAATGTGAGGGCCTAATTAATGCTCAGAAACCCTTATGAGTAATAGTGATTTAAGTGATGGATTGAGTCTCTTAATCAAAATAGAATGGACATGGAGTTTCATATCTGGATAGGATGGTGGTACATGGTGTTATGAATCCCTATTAGATGGATGGACTGAGTTTCCATGTTAACTGACCTATTACCCATTGATATATGGATGAGATTTCTAACACTGGATGAAGCCGGTTTGATGGAAAATGGATAAAACACACAATAGATCAGGAATATAATGGATATAATAAAATGTTAAATCATTTAACCTATTTTAGTTTTTTTAATTTTTTAAAGTGTGAATCCAAAATACACTATACAAGACAAAATATTTTAGACACTACAGTTGGATGACTACTTATGTAACACCCCAGGATTTCAGAGTGTGTTATTTCTTAAAAATAATTCAATAACTTTCACTACACGCAACACCGAGTTCAAACACACCATTAAAAGAGGTCATGAATAGTATTAACAACATTTTGAACTTTATATAATCCTTATAATTTTAGAATCCCTATTATGAGTTTCTTAGTCATAATGCAAGAACAGATTCATTTTCAGTATTGCACTTTTATCAACTTTAATAGTGAAACCTTTTTAAATAAAATATTTTAAACTATCTGAATAAATTGGGACATCAAAAAAATTTAAAATGAAACATCCCAAGCTTCCACGGTACACTTTCCTTTGAATAAAATAGTAGCGTGTGTTGTACGCAACCTTGAGTTTTAACACACGCCACAACCAATCAAACTAGCCGTTATGAATAGTAATACCTAAATTTTGAAAATATATATATTTTATATTTTAAAATGGACTTCATTTTTGGATTCGGAATATCGAATTTATCCTAAGGTGAAATTTTGGTACTTTTCGGATAACTTTCATATTTTGATGAATAGTGAAAATTACTAAATTTTAATTAAAAACAACTTTTTTAATCAAAATAATTAATAGTGATAAATTATGAATTTTAGTAGTTTTAAAGTATATTTAGAATATATTTTTACTATTTAATATAATGTTGGTCATTAGACATAATTTTACAATTAAACCGAACATAAACAAGTGTCAATCTTTTGATAGTTATTATCTCTTAAAAACACGCTTTTTGTTTTGACAGCGGAAATTATTTTTAAATTAATTTCTGCCACTTCTGTGTTTTGAATTTATAAAAATGGATTCCATATTTGGAATCAGGATGTCCAAATTGTGTAAATAGGTAACTTTTATTTTTAGACATTTTGAATAATTACTGTGGTAAATATTTTATTTACCATGGTTAAGGGTAAATCCGGTAAATAAGGGTAAAAAAATAATATTATAATAATACAAAATTACCCTAAAACGTGTCCTAACCTTATTGGTGGACACATACCCGACCATGAGCATCCTTGGGTCAATTTGGGGACCCCTTGGAGCCACTTGTATGTGGTAGGGACACTTTATATTAATAAAGTTAAAATAAAAATAAAAAAGGCATAAGCTTACATCTTTTAGAAGAACAATTTTTACATAGGGTTATACATGTTGGATTTTCTATTATAAATATTCATTAGAAAGATAAAACGATTTCCTACATAATGATATTTTATTTATAATTTTTAGACATCAAATAATTTAAATTATTAATGACACAATAATGATGCAATGTTTACCTAATTAATAAATCATTTAAATAAATAAGATTATAATGATTAAAATATTATCTAAAACCTGTCCAATTCTTATTGGTTGATGTTATTTAGAATATGAGTCATCTTATCTTCGACCTCAATGATTTTTGGACCATTATAAACCGAATATAATTATATTATAAAGTAATACTTTCACTCTTTCCTAAAGAGCCCCTCCTCTCCCTTATAAAAGGAGACCACTTCTACTCATTCCTCACACCTCTAAAGCCACTTGGCTCATCCAAACTCTGCCCAACTAAGCTCCCAACATCCCTCTCCTCCTCCTTTAAGCTTCCCCTTAGGCAGAAAGCGTTTCAAGAAGTCCTTTGGTTCCAACCAAAGTGAGTTACCTAAATTAAAGGTAACGATTTCTCTTAAATTATTTTCATTTATTTTCCTTCTCCAACCCCCAAACTCTTTTTATTTCCATTATTTTGTAACAACACCAGTATCCTCAATATACTAGGATGTTGTTATAAGAAGTATTCAAACTACACATACACACAACTCCATCTAATGGATGATGAACATAATGTTTCTGTGGATGGAAAACTAACGCCTCACGAAACGATGATTGTTCAAATACATCTTTCCGCCTCTCATGGTGGCCATTATGATGGAACTGTAATTAAATATGATATTAATGATATATATTTTATATATAAGCTTATGTAATTCCATTTTATTTCATACCATTATTCGTTTCATGTTGTATATACATACGATAATTTCATTTGAGGAAGTGCGGACTACCGCCCCCTTAAAATGATATGACTCGTTCATACCACACATGGAACGTATAAAGGATGGTGTTAATGAACTTAAGTAGCATATATAAAATATTATATTATACTGTAATAGTAATATACCTAAGTATCATTTGGATTCAATTCTTTTAAAATAAAAATTAAATGGAAGTTGCGTTCGTGCGTACGTACGGACTACCGTCTCCACGAACGCGATGAGATTCATCCTCCATCGTATCCACTCAAGTATAATTATCATTTTATGATTTAAAAATGATGTTTAAGGACTTGATACCATTCTAGATTTGAATAATATACAACCTATCCTTTACAAACATATCTTACGTAACAAAACATACAAAAGAAAACAAGTAAGTTAACACCCGAAACAACGATAATACTAAGGTATTATTATCAAATCAATATTAAAAGATCATATATGATATCATATTAATATATATGATTCTTTTATAATTTAATAACAATTATTTCACCATTATACAGGAGGTTAACCTACCCCAACTAAGGAAAAGTACAAGGTAAGGGGTTTTCATCTCACTCCTTATTCCTGTGAGATTCATGCCATATTGCCACCATTACCTTTTGTGTGGTGTATGTACTGCCCATAATTATATTCTTTGTGTAATACACTTTAATTTATGTGTATTTACATATTCATTGTATGATACCTCTTTCATGGGTTGTATGTTTCATAAGTTACAAAATTGGTAAGGGTTATTTCACAATCTCTTCATTATCCGAGGTTGTATTATATGTAATAATCTACTGGGACCTCTTTATCATCCACATCCATGTTTCTTCGAAATGTATTTGAAAACATTTTTACTATTTACAAGAATATGGGTTAAAGTCATTTATACCCTTGTTTGACTTTTTATAAGAGGTTTATAAAGGAATCTTTCTGTCGTTTTTAAAACAAGGTCCTTTTTAACCTTTTCGACAGAATTGAGGTAAGAATGTTTTTTTTACTTATACGGCGGGTGAGGTTATTTTCCGCCGTTATAAAATCGTCTAAGCTTTCCATACAAGCTTATAAGAATATTTTCAAAGAAAATGTTTTATTTTATATGGATCTTAAATGATTTCAAAATAAAAGGAGATACTTCTTTAAAAAAAAATTTGTTTTCATCTATGTCAACATCCTTTGATGGATTTTAAGATTATTTGAAGTTGATTTATTATGATACAAAACTTCTATATTGTATTGAAGGTTTTGTGATATGTTTGACTGTGGATGTGCTATTTTTATACCATTCATAGTTTATGGTGAAATTATTGACATTTCGTATGCTAGTTTTAATACGAATGTTTATGTTATGTTTAAACCTTTTCATATGGGAATGAATTGGACTTAATAAGTGACGGGTGGAGCCCGCTATAGCTCCTCGATGCATCGGTAGGTCTCATGAGAAAAACTAGTGTCTTGGCACAAGGCCTTGACAAAATCTTATTTGTAGTCTTGGCACGAGGCCTTGGCTATGTGGTTATGATAGTCTGGCATTATGCATTCCAACATTATGAAAGTGGTTATTGATTTTTGCATGTGATTATTCGATTAGTAGAATATCCATGTGAATAAGTAAATGGCATTATTTCATTTTATTTATGCCATACCATGTTTAAAGTTCATGTTTGAAAGGCTTTGGTTTTAGTTATACATTGCCTTAAAAGTTTATTCTTATTTATGAAAGTTTCCGCTATATTGTTATCCTTACTGGACATTTGAGCTCACCCCTTTTCTATGTTTTATTTTTCCCAGGATGTGAAGATGTAAGTTATGAATGACCTGCAGGGATATTATGAGGGGATTATAGTGTGGACTGTGGAAACATTATATTGTTTTAGTAGTTTTTCATTTTATGATGTAATGTAAAACTTATGAATATATCTAGTGTTTCCAAGGCTACTAAACCAATCGGTCCTTCGAGATTTGATCTTTCTTTTGATCATGACAATGTTATGTAATAATGCACTGACTCTGGGTAACTAGGGTCGGGGCGTTACAGTTGGTATCAGAGGAAGTTTAGTACAAACCTTGGAAGCTAGATTTAGATAAACTCTGATTAGTGCACGTAGACCTAAGATGAACTTTGAGGATTAGTATAGAAGAAATTCCTAAATTTTGGTATTGTAGAGATTTTGTGAGTTTTCCGAACAATACATCCCTGTCTGGATACGAGCAGGTAGAGGTGGCTCTGGCACAGATGTACCTAGGGGTAAAACCTGAAAACACCGCTTTGAGCTAGACTCGAACAGGAATTGGTGCACGACAACGGGCCTTGCTGCACTCTTGGATACGACACTCCCGGGGGATATTCTTAGGATAACTCTCATTTTCTTTACAAATAATTATGAAGGGTTTATGAGTATATACTTCCTCAAAGAAAACATTTTTATGATTATGGATTATATCCATAAAGAGTTCAATTTATGTTAAGTGTTTTATAAGTATGGGATTATGTATTTTGAATCATAAACTGATCTAGTTTATGCCATTGTTTAGAAATGGCGCCCAGTAGAAGGAATGAGAACTCCAGAAATACACATGATTCAAAGAGAAGGAAGGATCATATCTTTCATGGTCTTAAGCTAGAATTTATAAGAGAAATATTCTCCCATGTATTATCATCATATGAAGAAATAATATCATGTGTTGATAAGATAAGTAAAGAGTTTACTGAGTCCTATGGATTTGAAGGGAAGCAAGAGAAGAAAAGGATGGAAGAGAGAAAGATGAATAAAGGGAAGAGGGAAAGGAATAATTTTCCCATATGTGGTAACTGTGGAAAGAAACACCCTGGAACTTTCCTGAAAGGAATGGGAGTTTGTTATAAGTGTGGAGGAAAAGGGCACAAAGTACGTGACTGCAAGGGTGAGAAAATGGTTTCAAATGTACAATGCTTCATTTGCAAGGAGTTTGGACACTACGCGAACCTATGCCCCAGTCATCAGACTATGCCGCAAATGATGCTATTGGATAATAATCAAGTTATGATACTACCACAGATGAAGAGGAATGATTAGAGTTCTTATGTTGATTATGTCAATTGAGTGTTGTATCAACAATGTACTTGTTAAAATAATTATGGAGTATATAAGGATTGTACTGCAGTACTATTTCATTAAGGACTTGAGATTGTGTGGAAAAAAGAAAAGTGACTCAATAGCGGGATAAATTTTTGGAAAATATATGGTTGAGAGAAAGATAAACCATAATATGGTTCTGATACCGAGTTAGTGATTTTAGAATAACACATGATTGATTTGGATAAATTATGTTGGATATTCTTGACTACCTTGAAACTGATTAATGATTTGTATATTCCATCATTTTTTTGGGGTTTAAAACATTTTTGGATTGATGAAGTATATCCAGCATTCTATATGGAATAAGGGAGCATGAATGTAATCAATAAGGAATATGGTAATTCAATATGTTTCAGTTTATTAAAAGAATACAAGATGAAGGTATTCATATGCTATTACAGGGTAAAAAGGATCTATATTATGTTTACCTTCCTTATAAATGTTGGACTGTGAGTTTGGACAGAAGTATTTTGGATAGTTCTAGTTTGGATTATTTTGGATTACCATAAAAGGGCAACCCGGAGGTCGGGCGGCAACCCGTCGCGTCCGGCAAGGCTGCAAGACTTGAACCCGCAACCGAAGGGCGACAAGGGTGTATCACCTACCACTGGCCCACGAGATGTCCTGGATTAAATAATGTAGTTTTTATTAAAAGATCTTGTAGATGAATTATAAATTCGTTTATTTTGGAACCCTATACGAATAGTGTAAATAGAATTTTTTTTACATTCTATTATGTTTTAGAGTGAAAGATGAGTTTGTGGTTGAAATTTTTTAATGGATAAAACTCTAATTATAAAGTAAGTATATCTCCTTATGATCTTAGCCAATCTCAAAAATAAATTCCTCAACATTAAGAAAAGAAACTTAGAACAAAAATGTTGTCCTAGATGGTACCTTAAATCATCACTAATTCATGGCTTTGGGATTGTTGGCCTTTTCATAGCCATGTTCTCTACCACTCTCCATCAGATAATTGATGGTTAGATTTCTCTTCCATATCCATATTTTCCTACATGGAACCCTAGTATGTGTTATTTTCGGTAATCTTCATACTTTCCACTCTTTATTTTAAATAGAGGCCTCGTTAATTCATTTTTCGATGAGGGATTTCAACTAAGATATTTTGAAACGTCAAAAACATGTTATCCTAATACCCTATGTTTTGTTGAACCGATGGTATTTCAAATCATCATAGATTGATGAATTTAAGGACCTCAATTTTATACTTTTTTGTGATTGATGACCTCAATCACTACCTATAAATATTTACGTTTTTCCTCCAATTATATGTCTCTAATTTCCACCAATGTTCTCCTAATCGAGATCATAATTTGGTGGTGACCCTTTAATTTCTCTTTTCCACATATTAAGACTAAATTTTAGTAAACCAATTTCTGATGTGGGTTTTCCCACAAATATATTTTCTACTTTCAACCTTTTATTTTCGAAGAACAATTTCAAATTGCGAGGAAGCAATTTATTGAAGGAGGGGAGAATGTAACACCCCAGGATTTCAGAGTGTGTTATTTCTTAAAAATAATTCAATAACTTGCACTACACGCAACACCGAGTTCAAACACACCATTAAAAGAGGTCGTGAATAGTATTAACAACATTTTGAACTTTATATAATCCTTATAATTTTAGAATCCCTATTATGAGTTTCTTAGTCATAATGCAAGAACAGATTCATTTTCAGTATTGCACTTTTATCAACTTTAATAGTGAAACCTTTTTAAATAAAATATTTTAAACTATCTGAATAAATTGGGACATCAAAAAAATTTAAAATGAAACATCCCAAGCTTCCACGGTACGCTTTCCTTTGAATAAAATAGTAGCGTGTGTTGTACGCAACCTTGAGTTTTAACACACGCCACAACCAATCAAACTAGCCGTTATGAATAGTAATACCTAAATTTTGAAAATATATATATTTTATATTTTAAAATGGACTTCATTTTTGGATTCGGAATATCGAATTTAGCCTAAGGTGAAATTTTGGTACTTTTCGGATAACTTTCATATTTTGATGAATAGTGAAAATTACTAAATTTTAATTAAAAACAACTTTTTTAATCAAAATAATTAATAGTGATAAATTATGAATTTTAGTAGTTTTAAAGTATATTTAGAATATATTATTACTATTTAATATAATTTTGGTCATTGGACATAATTTTACAATTAATCCGAACATAAACAAGTGTCAATCTTTTGATAGTTATTATCTCTTAAAAACACGCTTTTTGTTTTGACAGCGGGAATTAATTTTAAATTAATTTCTGCCACTTATGTGTTTTGAATTTATAAAAATGGATTCCATATTTGGAATCAGGATGTCCAAATTGTGTAAATAGGTAACTTTTATTTTTAGACATTTTGAATAATTACTATGGTAAATATTTTATTTACCATGGTTAAGGGTAAATCCGGTAAATAAGGGTAAAAAATAATATTATAATAATACAAAATTACCCTAAAACGTGTCCTAACCTTATTGGTGGACACATACCCGACCATGAGCATCCTTGGGTCAATTTGGGGACCCCTTGGAGCCACTTGTATGTGGTAGGGACACTTTATATTAATAAAGTTAAAATAAAAATAAAAATGGCATAAGCTTACATCTTTTAGAAGAACAATTTTTACATAGGGTTATACATGTTGGATTTTCGATTATAAATATTAATTAGAAAGCTAAAAAGAGTTCCTACATAATGATATTTTATTTATAATTTTTAGACATCAAATAATTTAAATTATTAATGACACAATAATGATGCAATGTTTACCTCATTAATAAATCATTTAAATAAATAAGATTATAATGATTAAAATATTATCTAAAACCTGTCCAATTCTTATTGGTTGATGTTATCTAGAATATGAGTCATCTTATCTTCGACCTCAATGATTTTTGGACCATTATAAACCGAATATAATTATATTATAAAGTAATACTTTCACTCTTTCCTAAAGAGCCCCTCCTCTCCCTTATAAAAGGAGACCACTTCTACTCATTCCTCACACCTCTCAAGCAACTTGGCTCATCCAAACTCTGCCCAACTAAGCTCCCCACATCCCTCTCCTCCTCCTTGAAGCTTCCCCATAGGCAGAAAGCGTTTCATGAAGTTCATTTGGTTCCAACCAAAGTGAGTTACCTAAATTAAAGGTAACGATTTCTCTTAAATTATTTTCATTTATTTTCCTTCTCCAACCCCCAAACTCTTTTTATTTCCTTTCGTTTGTAACAACACCAGTATCCTCAATATACTAGGATGTTGTTATAAGAAGTATTCAAACTACACATACACACAACTCCATCTAATGGATGATGAACATAATGTTTCTGTGGATGGGAAACTAACGCCTCACGAAACGATGATTGTTCAAATACATCTTACCGCATCTCATGGTGGCCATTATGATGGCACTGTTATTAAATATGATATTAATGATATATATTTTATATATAAGCTTATGTAATTCCATTTTATTTCATACCATTATTCGTTTCATGTTGTATATACATACGATAATTTCATTTGAGGAAGTGCGGACTACCGCCCCCTTAAAATGATATGACTCGTTCATACCACACATGGAACGTATAAAGGATGGTGTTAATGAACTTAAGTAACATATATAAAATATTATATTATACTGTAATAGTAATATACCTAAGTATCATTTGGATTCAATTCTTTTAAAATAAAAATTAAATGGAAGTTGCGTTCGTGCGTACGTACGGACTACCGTCTCCACGAACGCGATGAGATTCATCCTCCATCGTATCCATTCAAGTATAATTATCATTTGATGATTTAAAAATGATGTTTAAGGACTTGATACCATTCTTTATTTGAATAATATACAACCTATCCTTTACAAACATGTCTTACGTAACAAAACATACAAAAGAAAACAAATAAGTTAACACCCGAAACAACGATAATACTAAGGTATTATTATCAAATCAATATTAAAAGATCATATATGATATCATATTAATATATATGATTCTTGTATAATTTAATAACAATTATTTCACCATTATACAGGAGGTTAACCTACCCCAACTAAGGAAAAGTACAAGGTAAGGGGTTTTCATCTCACTCCTTATTCCTGTGAGATTCATGCCATATTGCCACCATTACCTTTTGTGTGGTGTATGTACTGCCCATAATTATATTCTTTGTGTAGTACACTTTAATTTATGTGTATTTACATATTCATTGTATGATACCTCTTTCATGGGTTTTATGTTTCATAAGTTACCAAATTGGTAAGGGTTATTTCACAATCTCTTCATTATCCGAGGTTGTATTATACGTAATAATCTACTGGGACCTCTTTATCATCCATATCCATGTTTCTTCGAAATGTATTTCAAAACATTTTTACTATTTACAAGAATATGGGTTAAAGTCATTTATACCCTTGTTTGACTTTTTATAAGAGGTTTATAAAGGAATCTTTCCGTCGTTTTCAAAACAAGGTCCTTTTTAACCTTTTCGACAGAATTGAGGTAAGAATGTTTTTTTTAACTTATACGGCGGGTGCAGTTATTTTCCGCCGTTATAAAATCGTCGAAGCTTTAAATACAAGATTATAAGAATATTTTCAATGAAAATGTTTTATTTTATATGGATCTTAAATGATTTCAAAATAAAAGGAGATACTTCTTTAAAAAGAATTTTGATTTCATCTATGTCAACATCCTTTGATGGATTTTAAGATTATTTGAAGTTGATTTATTATGATACAAATCTTCTATATTGTATTGAAGGTTTTGTGATATGTTTGACTGTGGATGTGCTATTTTTATACCATTCATAGTTTATGGTGAAATTATTGACATTTCGTATGCTAGTTTTAATACGAATGTTTATGTTATGTTTAAACCTTTTCATATGGGAATGCATTGGACTTAATAAGTGACGGGTGGAGCCCGCTATAGCTCCTCGATGCATCAGTAGGTCCCATGAGACAAACTAGTGTCTTGGCACAAGGCCTTGACAAAATCTTATTTGTAGTCTTGGCACGAGGCCTTGGCTATGTGGTTATGATAGTCTGGCATTATGCATTCCAACATTATGAAAGTGGTTATTGATTTTTGCATGTGATTATTCGATTAGTGGAATATCCATGTGAATATGTAAATGTCATTATTTCATTTTATTTATGCCATACCATGTTTAAAGTTCATGTTTGAAAGGCTTTGGTTTTAGTTATACATTGCCTTAAAAGTTTATTCTTATTTCTGAAAGTTTCTGCTATATTGTTATCCTTACTGGGCATTTGAGCTCACCCCTTTTCTATGTTTTATTTTTCCCAGGATGTGAAGATGTAAGTTATGAATGACCTGCAGGGATATTATGAGGGGATTATAGTGTGGACTGTGGAAACATTATGTTGTTGTAGTAGTTTTTCATTTTATGATGTAATGTAAAACTTATGAATATATCTAGTGTTTCCAAGGCTACTAAACCAATCGGTCTTTCGAGATTTGATCCTTCTTGTGATCATGCCAATGTTATGTTATAATGCACCGACTCTGGGTAACTAGGGTCGGGGCGTTACAACTTAGTCTTTCACACACCCTACTTGAGCTACTGGTGGGTTCTTGAGAAGAATTGATGGTTTATAGTCAGGATAAAGGAAAAAGTCATATGATAGATGGTTTATTTTGGGCTTAGAGATTATCATGGATGAGGGAACTTGACTTGGTGTCAAGGAATGTTTTAGCGATTTGTTCAAATTTAATTTTTGTAGGGTATACATTATACTTGTAAAAGTATAACACGACAAAAATGGTTATTATTTGTTGTGGAAATGTATTCAGTCTTGGGAAGATATTTTGGTAATTCATTGTTTTCTATCATAATGAATCTTTGGTTCCTTATTTATCATATGCCTTTTACTCTAAATACTATATTATAGTCTCCCCACATTCATTAATAGACCATATGATCTTGTGGGTAGCCTATTGTGTTTGGTTATTCATTCATAGGGCGATGCGGTGAACTAGCTTGCGGAATGGGTTATAGTGGATTCCAGGCTAGGGTGTTACAAAGTGGTATCATAGTAGGGTTCATTTCTATTATTTACATTACTTGGAGAAGGTATACATGAGATGATGACATGTCATGTCATGGATATTATATCATGAATGGGAGTATCTAACCCAAGTATGGGGGAATCCACAAGTATATAGGGTTGGACTAATGTTCTCAATGATTGAAGTTTTAGTTGGATGTTATTTCACTTTGAGTGACTCACTTATAGTGTGATGTTATTAATAATTCATATCTCATCTATGGAACAACATGGAATGAGGTTATACATGCATTTATCATTCTAGGAGCATATAGATACATATGACATACATCAATATAGGCACACATTAGAAAATGGGTATGTTTGTGTATATATATAAAAAAATTATCATTATTATTTTTAATTTTACAAATAAATATTCCTAATAATGATTTTATAATTGTAAAAAGAATTAACAGATTGTGGTGAAAATGTTAAAGATATGATTAATTTAAATTTAAATACTTATATTTGTACCCCATGATAAAATGGATCATATTAAGGGTGGTTGGGAAATGGTTTTGGGTTAGTGGTTTTGTTCACTAGGATGGTGCATGTATAGTTGATATTTTATTCCTAGTAAAGAATTTTAGTTTTTTACATCTCTAAAAACAGTTTTTATGTGTTTGAGATGTGTGTTAGTAATTATATTGGGATGCCACATTGACGATTTCCACTAGTCAGTCTATATGAGGGTATCCCTGAAAGTTATCCTATAGTTGAGACAAATGAAATGTTATTTTTTTGGGTAATAGAGGGTAGGATCAGTTTTAGGAGGTCTTTTCCCATTTTTTTAGTTTTTATAGAAATACCCATGGTGGGTTTTGATGACTATGTTCCATTTTACAGGAAAGTTCCAACTGTAACAACCTCCATTGCCAACTAGAGAGGGTTTACATTAGGAAGTTGAGTTCTAGATTGAGTCCATCCAAATGATAATAGGTAACATGTATATCCCTCCAAGAGTGTTAAGATGGAGATTTATTTGTTGAGGGGATCATTTATGTGTTTATATATATATGTGATTGGGATGTGAAGACATAGGGCATGGAGTGGAAGTACATCAAGGAATGTTTCCAAAAATTCTTTTTCCTTGAGAACATGAGGTAGAAGAAGGTTGAAGAGTTTATGGAATTGACATAGGTAATCATGATGGTTAGGGATTATACTATACAATTAAATTATCTAAAATGTTTTTCACTAACATTGAGATAAGATTCAGGGATTATGGGTTGGAACTTTCTAGATGGTATTTGGTATGAGATATACCTGCAACTGAATATCTTTCACTTGAAAAGGATTCATGAGGTGGAAGACTAGACTCTCATTTCATTTAAGAACCTGAAGAAATATTCTAGTGGTTGATGTATCATTATAGTTGGGTGATCCATTGGTACTTATTATGGTATAATAATGTGTCATTGTGAGAATATTCACAAGAGTAGTGGTGGATAGAGTCGTCTTGGGAGATTAACTATGTATCTGGTGAGTATCTCAGGAGTCTTCCATTAGTGTAGTATGCCATGAAACTTTCTAGGTTAATTCCCAAGACCACCATTATAGTGTGATTCATGTCATATGATGATTTATATGAATATATTTTGTAGGAACCCACCATAGTATAGTAATGGCTAGGGACCTATGCTAGCATATTACTCCGGTATTGGGTCATCAACTCTATATAACTAAGGTAGTTGAAGTTCCTCCATTTGAACTTGTCAGGGTGGTGGAGATGTCACATCAATGTAGTATCATCTATACTAAAATGGAAATGAATCACTGAGAACATAGAATAGATCCAAATGTGTAGGTGTAGGTTAACATCATGTAGTTTAGCCTTCCCTATAAGGTAGCACGGCTCGACCATAGACTGTTCAATATTGTATTTATGCAGATTCCGTGATGGTTAAAGAATAATTTGATTCAAGGGCCACACACTCGTTTATATATTTTTATTTTGAAAATGATTTTAGTTTAGTGGTGAATAATGTGATTTGGGTAATATCGATTGAATCATCATTGGGAGTAAAATAAGAAATTACATTATAATGAAAGGAGTGTGATCTAAAATATGGTGGCTAGTACTTCCATTGGGACATGATTATACTCTATATTTATAGTTTTGATCTAATCTTGGGGATGGATGGTCTTTCATTTTATCAATCCCATATCATCTTCAACCACCAAAATTTAATTAGATGATAATTAATCACCATTATCTTCTTACATGTATATATGCAATTTTTAATAAATAAAATGTTCTTTTATGAATTTTTTAAATGGATTTGATGTCTGGTTATCATTAGTTAAGGGATACACCTTGGGATATGTTGTATACTTCATTCATTATCCTGCATGGTTAATATGAGTTTTTTTATGATGCATTTCTGATTTAAAAACACTCATGCATTATTTGGGGTAATAATGAACAAGATATTCTACCCACACCTAGACTAGATTGTTTTTGTTTTTGTAGATGAAATCTTGGCGTACTCTCAAGATCATGTTGACCATGCTAGAAATATGGACATAATTTTGAGTACATTGAGAGATGATTCACTATATTCTAAGCTTAATATTTTTTTTTCTGGCCTAAAATTGTACATTTAATGGGTCACAACATTTCCATGGAAAGTGATTTGGTATACTGAGAAAATGAAAAGGTAGTCATATCTGGGAAGTTTCCTAAGAACAATTTTCAAATCAGATGCCTTATGGGTATCGTTGGATATTATCGAAGGTTCATCAATAACTTCCAACCCAAAAAATCACTATTTAAAGTCATATCCCTGAAGGGTTTAATGTTCAAAGAGGATATATAATAAAATAATTTCTTCCAAATATTGATGAAGAATTTGAATACTGCACATATTTTTACACTACATGATCTTGTTAAATTGTACACCTTGTTTTGTCATGTGTTTTGGGTCAGACATATATCAATGAAAAATTAGGGAGATGGGGTTGTGTCCAATGGGTCTTAACAGTTGAGGCCACATCAGAAAAATTACCATAAACATGACATTGAGTTGGCCACAATATTTTATGATTTAACGTGACTGTGCAATTTCATAATAGGGAAATGTTTTATTTGATATATCAACCATAAAAACATAATGTGTATATTTTCTTATCAAGATTTAAATTATTAGATGTGGATATGAGTTGATTATATGAAAGAATTTGATTTTGACCTGGCATATATTCTATGGAAGGTTAATTATTCTGCTAACACTATAAATATGAAAACATAGAATAAGATATTCTGGGAGTATAGATCCATGTATTAGATTATGGATTTGTAAGATAAGAATAATTTATTTGTTGAGGTTTTACAGGAATAGGTTTCCCTCAAATATGTAATAGTAGATTCGACAATTCGAAATTGGATCATGGAGATGAAGTATATAGATTTTGTATGTTTTTTCTAGAGATAAATCCTGAAATGTGGGGAAAAAATTTAAAATGGATTATTAGTGATGATGAGTTCATTTAGGAGTGTTGATGTTCCCACATGTATGTGGGAAGAAATGTTGCATGATTTTTATCCAACGAAATGGGTGGTACATCATAGTTTTACAAAAATATATCTAAATATTCCTAAAGATTATTTGTTGTCGATGATGCAGAAATAATTTGTTGTTTTTCTGTCATAGTGTAATACTTATTGTCTAGAGAAGGAAAAGACCTAGTGGTCAGGTGGAAAGATTCATCCATTTGTCATTATGGAATGGAACTAAGATTAGGTCACCATAGACTAAATGGTGGGACTTATTAGGACACCATGGAAGAATGACATGAAATGGGTAGTTCTCAACCAACTGAAAAAGTTAGCATGCTTCTTACCAAATTGAGAGCGATTTACTATAGGCCGGTCGGGTGTCTTATATATCCAAGAGATAGTGAGGTTGTATGTGGTGCCTCAATGTATAGGTTTAGAATATGATACAAATCACCCCTTCAACATATAGAAAGGATTTTATAAGGCACTTAGTACTTAGATGTTTTTGAATAGGTCCCTTCACCCATAGATGGACGATCGTCAAAGCATACTATTCAGGTGCAAGAGGTCTTTTTGGAAGGAAATATTTTTTTAATATTTTGGATCCTTGGTAAATTATATAAAAAATATTTATTTTCCAACTATAATAGTTATAAGAAAAAAATGTATATGGAACCATATGAGGCTCAATATTATAGGTCATGTCGATCCTTTTAATTTTGGATGGAGGCTTAGGAATTAGAGTTGTTGGGGCTGAGTCTCATGATGGAGAACTTAAAGAAATATTTATTTTTTCAGAATAGTATGTATATGAATTAGAGTTGGAAAACGTTGTGTGAAGATTAACATCGTCGAACCCTTTAGTATTTTTTTAGTGGGTGGTCTTGTCTTTCTCTTGGTGTCACTATGGTTTGGTCACCATTGAATTTAGACATAGTGAAAGTTGGCTCCCATGTATGTGGGTCCATTTGATATAGTGAGGAGGATCAGACTGGTGTAATACTGATTGGATCATCCATAGTGGTATAGTAGCATGAATAATGTTTTTCATGTGTGACATCATTAGTAGTATCATCGAGACCCTTCTCATGGGATATTTTTGATGATTTTGAACTTGAGGATGATGTGTCTTTTGAGTAGTATCTAGTTCATGTTTTGTATCACAATGAGAAAATTTAGTAAGGTAATACAATTCCATTGGTTCATGTTTTGTAGAATCATAATAACATTCCTAAGGATACATGTGGGAGAGTGGTGAATTTATAAGACAAGTGAACTCATATTTTTACACTGGATACTAATTATTATTGGGGGGAACACCTCGAGGATGAACTATTATAAAGTGGAATGGTCGTATGTTCTCTAAATTCTCATCAGATACAATTTTGTTTATGTTTTGGTCAATATACCAATATTTTTTTAGGGAGTTTGTTAATAATATTATGATGACTCTTAGTGGTGTTTTGAGGGTTAAAAACACAGGTTAGGAAGAAAAAATGATTCTATGAATAAGGTGAATGGTTGGAACATTGTTAGTAGTAACTATTAACCATAACCATTAGGGATATAGTGTATGGTGCATGGTTAGAAAAAATGCATGGCGTAGCATCCAATCAATATGAAATTGGACAGATCCATTTTCCATGGACACTTAATGGTTTATCAAACTGTGAGGGATCCTGGGAGACTGTACATCCTATATCCCCTTTTAAGAATTGGTGTTTCTTGGCTGGCACATGGTTTATTCAGCCGTGAAACCAAAATGTGCACCTCATTAAAGGATGAATTTCTAGTTTCCCTCAATATTATTTATTAAATATTACCCAATTTTCATCCCTATTATTCCAACAATAGCCTTGGTGATAGGTTAATCCATCCCAAAATTCACAACGATCAATCTCCCTAGTTTTTTAGCCTTTAAAAGTGTATTTTGATGAAGATTGAATATCCATGTGATTATAACTCCCCTCCATAAATTTTTTTTGTTAGAGTCCTATGTATTATTTTTCTAATGATAAAGAACAATTTTTTTTTTCTATCAGATTTTGAGGTTGGGAATTGAAAGGTTGTTTTTATTTAAATCCATGGCCAGTGTTAAGAGAGAATCGGTCAAAAACCATGAGTAACTAGTCTTTATGTTATATCACATTCTATTGATACTCTAAATAATTTATATTTGGTTGTTTGTGGTGTTTTCTTGTTGTCCATAAGGTTTTTATGGGTTTAAATGGTAACTTGGTTAAACAAATGATGATGTAAAACCCACATGATCCTCAGGTGATTTGATGAGTATGAGTTCACTGAGACAATAGATAACAATGGGGTGGACCACACCCTTAATCGTGAAGGATTGAGATGACAAATAGTATTTTTGGTATTTTGATATTAATCATATGGAGAATTTGATTAAATCATAATCATTTCATGTAGGAATGGTTAGATTAACTTAAAGAGTTAATATTTGATGATGGGTAAACGATTGGATATAATGATGGGATAGTGGATATTTTCTTAATGAATAAATGGATTGGAACCAGGGGAATAAATTATTATAAAGAGTTAAATGGCATAATTATACTGTATTAAAAATTGAGAATACAATGTTTGTATTGAAGCATGGAATTGTGAGTAATTGTAAATGGTACACCCTTTGGTTTTCTAGAAGGAAATGGTTAATAATAATGATCCTATTTGATTTTGATATATGGTAGTGGGATGTTGGAATGATGATGCACTCCAATCATATAGATAGTCTAAAAATTTGAAACCCATATCCATAATAGTTATTTAGGGGATGAAATGATGATCTATAACCCATGGGTATGTTAATGGAATTCCATATCATGGATGGGATGGCCGAACATGGAATGATGAATTCCTGTTGGATTCTTGGAACGAGTCTCCATGTTTTTTGACACATTATTCGTTGAAATATGAATTGGATGTACAGTAATGATCAAATAATCTTTGATAGTAAATTTTAAAAACCCATAATTAAGAATGAATTTAATTGATATAATAAAATGATAAATTATTTAACAATTTTTATTTTGTTTTTTTTCTTATTACATGCACTCCTGCAAACATGATAATGGACATGATATTTTTTAGATAGTGTTTGTGGTGAGAAATTTAGTGGTATTAACAACTGTCCTAGGACATCATTAGGTACTTGATTAGATATCTTGGTTGCAGGTCATGATAGGGGAAGTGTTCCTATTCTAGATTGCTGATTTTGGGCTCAATGGTGTTCTTAGATGATGGTACTAGTGTTATGACCCACCTTCACAAATAAGAGGGAAAGGACATCAGATTTCCAGAACCATACCTCTTCAAGTATAATAAGAGATAATGTCCCCCGAGACCCGCCTTCAATAGGCCCCAGAGCGGCGACTAGCACCAAGTGTATAGAATCACACAAAAGATGGAAGGCATTACCCATTTTCTTTATTAGGATTGGGAGATAAGATAGTATGTCCCAACAACACAAAAACATTTGGGTAAGAGTAATGGAAAAATAAAACCATTCCCATATTCATGTTTAAAAAGTAAATACCACAAAGTACAAGGAGACTGCAAAGGTAAAGTACCAAGGAAAAGAAAAATAACAACTGCAACTGTCCCAAATACTGAGTTAGTACTGCCCCGCACGATCCCTGAAGTCCTCCTGGAAACCTAAAAGTAGTTTTATATAGGTAGGGTGAGCATATGAGTATACTCAGTAGGGAAAACCAAAGACTATTGTGCACAATTCGGGTGGCATTCTAATGCCCCATGGAAAAAAATAACCAAAGAATCTATCAAGGAAAACAATCCACACAAGCCTCACCAAGGCACACTCCCCAAATAATGATAGTCATGTATTATATAGTATTAGCACAACGGTATTTGGGTACCTCGCGCCACTTCCCCACTAGTTATTGAAGACATCACATGCATTGAACCAATCACACCATTTTCACCGTAGTCACACTACCACACCCTTCCCACACACACCTGGGCCACAACCACACATCCCACCCGCAAACACCTAGGACACAACCCCCACACATAACCACGCCCGCAAACACATGGGATGGAACATCCACTACCATGCATGAAGACACCTGGGCCTCATCCTGAAGACTTTTGGGAAACAACATGCCCGCACACATCTGGTCCAATAACCACAACTACCCTGTCTGAAGAATCTTGGCCTATAATGGACCATAGGCCATCACAGCCTGCGCGAAGAGTCTTGGGATATTCTGTAAAGTGATCATAAAAGGAGCTAATAACCATCCACTCATACAAGTGTTGGAAAAAACACCATCCCCCATGAAATGGGGGTGTTTGGAACTAAGTGCTCAACTCGGGTGGGGCATGAATAAGAAACATAATAACTACAAATAAATGTATAGGTTACAAGAACTAATCCCAATCTAGGGTTTCCAATGCCAACCTAAGCACAACACCCTTGTTACTATTCATTCATAAAAGAAGGCACAACACTCACGGCCAAGACAAAACTCATTCCCAAAACCAATTACACATTTAAATGATTCATTTTTTCATGTTCAAGTGATCCCATTTAGGTGAATTCTACACTACTGGGAAACTAACCGGCAAAACCACAAGATAGAGAATGAGAAACAACCAAACAACAATTTAATCATTCACACCTGGTTCTCTTGTGAAGTCACAACAACAAAGGGATCAGTAAGATACCTCAAAGTACTAGAACCAGACCAAGCCTCGAGATACAGCCCCACACAGCTTCAGATTAAAAACCAACATTTGTTCCACAACAGAGGATCAGATCCTTATCCACATCACCCCATAATCATCGAGTAGAACAAACAGACATGCCACCAAGACAAAGAAAGGAATTTTCTAGGTTCATTACTTCATTTACTATATTTTCAGCTTTATATTTGGTTTACATGTGTGATCCCATAAGGTTTGTTGTCCACTGTACATTAATTTAATCGGATGAGTTTAGGTGATTAACCGATTTCCAGGTTACAATCATTTGATCATCACAAAATAAAAGGGATCATTAGTGGTCATGGAAAGATATCCAATGACCACGATTTTTAGTGAGCATAAGCCCATAATGTTCACAACATATAGAGATAATTAAAGAGTGTAGAAGAATTCTCAAACGTACTGCATCATTCTATAATAGTCTTTTTATTATCTTTGTTTAGGTTTGGTTTCATCCACCACCACAGAAACAGTAGCATACCCACACTGCATGATACAGTGTATGGAGAGGTGAAGGAAAAAACCCATCTTGGATGATCAAGGATCGAAGTTCTTCTCCCTGTGCTAGGAATTGGTGATGCGCGACCTGTAGGGGAGGAATGTCGGGGGCTACAAGGATGAGCAGAACGGCTCCGGTGTAGGCACACCACTTCTTCAAGAAGGAGATACTCCATGAGTACCAGGGAGAAGAAATAAATCTAGCCTTGAAAGGGAAGGAAGAAACTCTAGCTTGATATAAAGATAACATTCTATTTATACGAGATAAGTAATTTTCAACCACTTTAAAGCTAGATCGTGGTTTCCTGTAAGGTTTGGAGGTTACACATGTTGGGATTAATTCTTATTTAATTATTCCTAATGGGGTGGGTGCATAACGGTTGTGCATTAAACCATTTCATTTAAATAGAGGAAAACGAGCAACTGGGGCAGAAATGGAAGGTATGGGAATAGGGTGTTACACCGGGGAAAAACCACATGTTTTGGAAAGTTTAAGATTTTTCCAATTCATGGGGGATTTTAGATATTATTTATGGGATTTAAATGTCTTTGAAAGGGGAATTAAATCATCTTTACGTTAAAAGATATGTTGCAGGAGTAGAAAATGTCCGAAACTATGAAAAAGGGACAATGACCCTAGTGTGGACATGGTGCCACCCTCACGGCACCACCATCTCTGGTTCCACTGTCATGGTGCCACTGTGACTGATGTGTGATTGTCAAGTTTCCTCCGTGACCGATGTGACTGTCATGGTGCCACCATGACTGGTGTGCGTCTGTCACGGTGCCACCGTAACCGGTTCCCCCATGACCGGTGGTAGCATTTCGTGGAGCCGTGTTTTGGAAAAGTAATTGACCAGGTGGGTCTAAGACATTACAACAGATACCTGTCAAACTATTATCACCCTCTAGAATCAAAAATAGACCCGAAGAAAATAGGGTTTCCGAAAACCCCCCCTCAAAAGATACCTCTCAAGAGTGATCCACAATGACATCTAGGAACACCTCTCCCTCAAGAAACCAGGAACCATTCAAAGGCCAAACTGTCCAGTCAAATGGGTTAGGGAGTTTCTTCCTCCATGTCTAGATACTATCATCTTTGGGTGGCACTGACTCACCCGCATAGGTTAAATCGCATCCACCATAATGCGTCTTGATTAGGTATCAGGTCCTCCCCTCCCCATAGTCATGATTGTTCACACACATCCCTAGAACAGGGAAGACCACATGTTCCACTGTTAACACGGTAAAGTGTTCCATCTCAAACATGTATAAACAAAATAGAACAAAATTCAAAACAGCTATAGGTACTGGGCGTGCATATATGTCTCCCGTTCCTAGGTACTTTCTTAGAGCCTGACATGCCTCGACAACACACGAACCAAAATATTGGTCCCTCCATGGAGCACCTTTTCCTCACAATACTTGATTCTCACAGGAATTTCCTCAAATGTCATGCCGTCCTCGATGTCCATCTTTCCCCTATCAAGGATGTGGGAATCTTCAAGTAGATACTGTCTATGTTGTGACACACAGAAGACGTCATGTATTTTTAATAGCATCGGGGGTAGGGCTAGCTAATAAGACACTTCTCTGACCAGTCGCTAAATATCAAAGGGTACGATGAAACTTGGAGAAAGCTTACTCCCCCTGCCAAAACTCCATTGTCCACACCGAGGGGATACATTACAGAATATGTGGTCCTCGACCTCAAACTCCAAGGGTTTCCTCCTATTATTGGCATATTACTTCTTCTTGTCCTGAGCCACCTGCATCCTCTCCCGTATAAGCTGAACCTTATATTTCGTGCTCTGCACCACTTCCGCTCCAAGAACACTTATGTCCCCAGCCTCGGTCTAGAACACGGGTGAGCGACATGGACTTCTGTACCAGGCTTCGAATGGAGCCATGCTAATGGTCGAGTGATAGACATTATTTTAGGAAAACTCTACCAGAGGAATGTGTCGCACCCACAATCCCCCAAAATCCAGAATAAATGGTCATAGCATATCCTCCAATGTCTGGATGGTGAACTCTATCTGTCAATCGTTCTGGCAATGGGAGGTAGTGCTAAGACGTAGAAGGGTTCCAAAATCATGCTACAACCCTCAAAAGATTCGTGAGGTAAACCTTGAATCAATATATGAGACCATGGACCTCGGAACTCCATGAAACCACACCACCTCATCCACATACCTCCATTCTACGACATCCACTGCTCCCAAATCCTTTATCTCCACAAAGTGAGCCTATTTCGTCAACTGGTCCACCGGTTCCCAGATAACGTCGCAACTTCATTGAACCTTGTGTATCCCTGTGATTAAATCCATCAAGATTTCATCCCACTTCCACTCGGGGACTTCTAAAGGATACAACAAGCTTCCTGGAACACAGTGTTCAGCCTTCACTTGCTGACACACTAGGCACCTAGCCACAAACGCTGCCACCACCCACTTTACCCCGAGCCACCAGAATTGACCCCTCAAGCCCCAACACATTTTGGAAACACCGAGTTGCACTGCTATGGGTTAGTTGGGGAACTCACCAAGAACCCTCTCGTGCATCGCCTTTGGGACAAACATCTTCCCTCAGAAAAAAAATCTTATTGTGACCATCCTCTGGCCATCCTTCTGGAGCACTACCTTGGTTAGCCCGATCGTGCATCACTTAACTCTCTATGTATCCCCAATGAGACTCCTCCACCTACCACATTAGAGAATACTGAAATGTCATCTAATACAGGAAACCTCTACCACCATCCATCCTTGCATCCTGGTGCAGGGCACCAAACTCCACCATCTCCTTCAAAGCATCTGCCGACTCTCGAACCGAATCTTTCTGCAATTTCCTGCTCAGGTCATCGGCCACCACATTCCCTTTTCTTGAGGTGTAGGAAATCTCGAAGTCTTAGTCCTGAAGGAACTCCATCCACCTTCACTGCCATAAGTTCATGTCCAGCTACGATAAGATATACCTCAAGCTTTTTTGATCCGTGAAGACCATGATGCTCTCCCCGATGAGGTAATGCTGCCACAATTTTAGTGCGAACCCAACCCCCACATGCTCCAGATCGTGGGTGGCATAATTACGCTCATAGGGATTTAACTGTATAGACCCATAAGAGATCACCCCTATCATTGAATCAGCACACACTTGATCCCTTGTCATGAAGAATCACATAACACCTCATACGTCGCCCCTTATTCTGGAAACCTCAGTACTGGGGTAGTTACAAACATCTCCTTCAGATAGCTGATGGATGCCTCGCACCTCCCATTACACAGGAGAGACCGGTCATTCATATTCAATGCTTTCAAAGGTGCTGCAACTCGGGGGAAGTTGGGTACGATCCTCCGATAGTAGCCAGCTAGTCCAAGGAAACTACGAACCTTTTTCACGTTCTTGGGTTTTCCCAAGAAACTACCGCCTTGGCCTTTGATGGGTCGACCGCTATTCCCTGCTCAGACACCATGTGCCCAAGGAAGTGCACTTCTCTCATCTAGAACTTGTACTTGTACAACTGTCCATAGAGTTGGTGCTGTCAGAGGACCTCTAAAACTGTTCTCAGGTGCTCAGCGCGATCCTCCTCTGATCTTGATTATATCAGAATGTCGTCAACAAACAGAACTACGAACCGATCCCGGTATTCTCGGAAGACGGATTTCATGATCCCCATGAACACATTTGGAGTGTTCGTATCACCGAATGACATGACCACAAACTCAAGGTGCCCATATCTGCATCTGAAGACAGTATTCGAGATGTCACCCTCCTTTACCCTTAGCTGGTGATATCCCGACTATATGTCAATCTCGGGGAACCACCCTACCCCTTTTAACTGGTCGAAAAGCTCATCTATCATTAAGAGAGGGAACGATTCTTGACTGTTACTTGGTTCAGTCTCATGTTGTCTATGCACAGCCTCTAACAACCATCCACCTTCTTTGAGAACAAGACTAGAGCACCCCATGGTGACACACATGGTTGACAAAACCCTTCTTCATTAGTTCATAAATCTGAATCTGCAACTCCCACAACTCATAAGGTGCCATCCAGTAGGGATCCATGGAAATAAGACAGGCACTAGGTTGCAAGTCTATCCCAAACTCAACATCACGTCGACAGGGTAGAGTTGACACCTACACAGTGAAGACGTATATAAACTCACAGATGATCCTTTGAACTTCTATCATTTATACATCAATCGAATCCACTGAGAGTTCAGCTAACAAGGAAAGGTGGGGCTCCCATTACCTACTTCTTTTATGGAAACCCCACTTGGAGATGAAAGTTACACGTCAACCGCCCAAATCTGAAAACAAGACCCTTCCTCAGAAGTAGACAATGACAGAACATGTAGAGATCAGCTAGTAAATGCCTAGGATGTCATCATATGGATGTATCTACAACGGTAAAAGATCCCCGATAGACTGAAGTGGTCTTATCATCAGTTTACACCCTCGGAAAACATAAAACAAGTCGTTCTATCCTTCGACCGGTGTGCTCCGCACCTGGGGCACTGTATGTCTCTCAATGTCTAAAATCAGAGTACGGGCCAGACTAGGTGAAAAAAGTAGTGCGAAGCTCTTGTATCGAACATGTCTTAAGCAGGAGTACCAAACAAGCCGATCGTACTTCAGACAACTTTTGGCCCTGCTGGAATTGAAACCTCTACGGCGTTCAAATATCGACACCCAGCTCCCCGAACTCTCTACTGTCAACCACCTCCTCGACCATGCCTTGGTCGAGTTCCCTGAGGGGCACCATGTGGTCATCCTCCTCCTGCCACATCTGGTCTCAGAGGGGCGGGAGCTTCCTACCCATGCTGTTGCAGCTAAAAGGGCCTAGCATGAAGCTGCTGCTGCTGAGGTGGGTGTTGAGCCTTCCCAACCTCTCTGTACTGTACTCTATCTGGGCACTGATTTCGAAGGTTCCCATGGCTTCCATAGATGAAGCATCTCAGCGCTGGGCCCGAAAGGAAATGGCAAGGGCCGGGAGATTGGAACTGGAACTATTGAGGCATGCTTTTTGCTGGTTGGAACATAGATGGCCTTGGTGCTAGAGGCATGTGGCTGATGGATTTCCCCTTATACGAGCCCAATTGGATTCCCTCTCACAATACAGCTCACAGTGTGTGCATCCTTTCCACCACTTCATCCTTCTTCTGGACCTCTAATTATGTCGGTAGGGAGAAGAGATTAACAACATACTGGAGAGAGGGTCAAAGTGCCGCGTCAAAACGTCTTTTCAGAGACTCCTCATCCGAAAAGAGGTCAGGAGCAAAGATGAGGAGATCGTTGAACATGATCACCAACTCTCTCACTAACATGCACCCTTGCTGGAGGGAGAGTAGTTCCTGCCTCTTCTTAGCCTTCATCGTGGAAGAGAGGAATTCCGCTCGGAACTCCTTCTCGAAGTCAGTCCACATCACCTCAGGCTCCCTCTTCTACCAAAGATAGAGCGTCCACCATAATCGCATTGCTCCCTATATCTGACTTACAGCCAAAGGAACCCAATACTCCACCAAATCTAGGATCAAGCTGAAAGCTATCACCAGCTCCTCAAGATATCTTTCTGTCTCCATGTTTGAGATGATACCCTCATACTTCCCGAGGGACTACAGCTAAAAGGCATGAAACATCCTCTGCCACTGATCATTCTCCTTCTCTCGGCCAGTCCTTTATCGATCGGCCGCACTACTCGTGGCCATCTCCCAGGTGCCATAACTACAAAGTAAACAGGTAATGCCTATGTGAGAGTAGTGTAGAATATTATTCTTAATTATTTTTTAATTATACTTCTTATTCATTTTAAATACCCAAAGATACCCATGAAACAACAGAAGTCAAGTAATTATGATGCATGTACCTTCCCTAGTGTCTCTACCCTGCAATCAGTGTAGCCCCAGTTGGTCATTCGGTAGGCCCAGAGTCTGTGCATCGGATCATGGGGGGCCCTAAAATCCCATGTCCAAGCCGATATTACTTATCCAATTTCACGCACCACGATCACCCAACACTGTTTCCCTACCATCCAATGCAATCCTCACTGTGCCTAAACCCAGACTCCATCCTATCTCTCACCCTCCCTTTGATACCATTCTGTAATGACCAACATTTACCATGATGAGGGAAAGGACAACAGATTCCTAGAGCCTTCCTTCTTCAAATTTAAGGAGAGATAATGACCCACGAGACCCGCTTTCAATAGACGCTGGAGTGCTGACTAGCAACAAGGGTATAGAATCACACAAAAGATGGTAGGGAATACAATTTTTCTTTATTTGGATATGGAGATAAGATATTAAAACCCTACAACACCAAAACTAGGGGTAAGAGTATATCTAAAAGAAAACCATTCCCATATGAATTTTACAAAAGTAAATACCACAATGTACAAGGAGAATACAAAGGTAAAGTACCAAGGAAAAGAAAAACAGCAACAGCAACTATCCTAATGTCTCAGCTAGAAATACCATGCATGATCCCTGAAGTCCTCCTGGAAACCTGAAAGCAGTTTTATATACGTAGGATGAACATAAAAGTCAAAATCAGTAGGGAAAACCAAAGACTCTCGTTCACAAGTGGGGAAGTATTCTAATGCCCCATCGAAAAAGAGATAACCAAAGCACCTAGAAAGGGAAACTATCCACCCATGCCTCACCAAGGAACACTCCCCAAATAACGCAAGTCAAGTAATGTGTTGTAGTAGCACATTGGTATTTTGGTACACTGCGCCACTTCCCAAGTGGTTATTGAAGACATCACATGCATCGAAGCAATCCCGCCCTTCTCACTGCAGTCCCACTACCACACCCCACCTGCACACACCTGGGCCACAAACACACATCTCGCCTGCAAACACCTGGGCCACAACCACCACGCGTAACCACTCCCGCAAACACATGAGCTTGAACAACCACTTCCATGCCTGAAGACACATGGGCCTCATCTCGAAGACTCTTGGGAAACAACCTGCCCGCACACACCTGGGCCAATCACCACCACTACCATGCCTGATGAATCTTGGGCTATAATAGACATCAGGCCGTCAGAGCCTTCCCGAAGTGTCTTGGGTTATTCGAGAATGGGGGCAGAAAATAAATCTAATAACCATCCACTCATAAGAGTGTTGGGAAACAACCTCCCCTATGAAATTGGGGGGGGGGGGGGTCGACATTAATTTATCAACTCAGGTGGGGAACGAATAAGAAACATAAAAACTACATATAAATGTATAGTTAACAAACACTCATCCCAACCTAGGGTTTCAAAATCCAACCTAAGAACATCACCCTTTTTACTATTCATTCATAAAAGAAGGCACACCACTCAAGGCCAAGTCACAACTCATTCCCCAAAACAATTCCCTGTTTAAACAATTATTGTTTTGATGTTCAACTGATCCCATTTAATTGAATTATACATTTTTGGGAAACTAACTGGCACGACCACAAGACAAGGAAAGAGAAACATCCAAACTACAATTTAAGCATTCACACCCGGTTCTCTTGTTAATTCACAACAACAATGGGATCGGTGAGATTGCTCAAAGTATTGGAACCATACCAAGCCTCGAGATACATCCCCACACAGCTTCAGTTTCACAACCAACGACCGTGCCGCAACAAAGGACCCAATCCTTATCCACGTCACACCATAAGCATCGAGCAGAAAAAACACACATGCCACCAAGACAGAGCGAGGAATATTCTAGGCTCAAGTACAACATTCACTACGTTTTCTCCTTTCTTTTTGGCTAACCGGGTGATCACAAAAGGTTTGTTGTTCACAATACATTCATTTAATCGGCTGAGTTTAGGTGATTAACCGATTTCCATGTTAGTGTCATTTATTCATCACAGTAGAAATGGGTTATTTAGTGTGCAAGAAAAGACTACCAACGACCATGATTTTCAGTGAGCATAAGCCCATACAGTTTACATCATATGGAAATTATAAAATATTATAGCAGAATTGTCAAACACACCCCATCATTATTTAAAAGTCTGTTTATTAACATTGTTAAGGTTTTGTTTCATCCACCCCCATAGAAACAGTAGCGTACCCACCCCAAAAGATACACAGTAAGGATAGACGATGGAAAATCCCTACTTAGTTGATCAATGATCGATGTTCTTCTCCATGATCCAAGAAATAGGGATGCACGACTTGCAGGAGAGGAACGTCAGGGACTCCAATGATGAGTAGAAAGGCTCCATCATAGGCGCACCACTTCTTTAGGAAGGAGGGACTCCAAGAAAACCATGGAGAAGAAAGAAATCCTACGCAGAAGGGGAAGGAAGAAACTCTAGCGTGATATAAAGATGAGATTCTATTATTATGAGATAAGGAATTTTGAATCGCATTAAATTCGGATCATGGTTTGCTATGCGGTTTGGAGGTTACACATGGTGGGATTAAATCTTATTAATTATTCCCATAGGGGTGGTGGCATAATGGCTATGCATTAAACTATTTCTTTTAAATGGAGGAAAACGCGGAATTGGGGTGGAACAAGAAGGTACAGGGAAAGGGTGTGACACCGGGGAAAAAACACACGTTTTGGTATGTTTACGGTTTTTCCGATTCATGGGGGATTTTAGATATTATCTATGTGATTTAAATGGAATTGAAAGGGGTATTAAATCATATTTACATTAAATGATTAGTTACGGGAGTAGAAAAAGTCAAAAACTAGAAAAAAGGGACGAAGAACCAGGTGAGGACCCGGTGCCACCATCACAGGGTCACCCTGACGGTGCCACCGTCCCCTGTGCCACCTTCACGGTGCCACCTTGACCAGTGTGAATCCATCACGGTTCCACCATAACTGGTTCCCCCATGATTGGTGCCACCATTTTTTGGAGCCGTGTTTTGGCAATGTAATGGAGCAGGTGGGTCCGGGCAATTACAACAAGACTTGTTATCAATACCTATTTTGGGGGATTCTTTGGTAGGTATTTATTTTGGGATTACATTGCACTTGGAAATGTATAACATTTCATGGAATTATTACTATTGGTAATGGAAATTTACACAATCTTGTTATGTTATTTGGGAAATTCAGGGTTATCTTAATGATGACTCTATTGTTTATTATTTATCATTTGTTAATTATTAATTTTAAGTGGGTATAGTCTCCCCACATATTATAATATACCATCACAACAAGTCAAATTCCTCTTTCATAAAAGTGTATGTCATGTGGGAAAAAATATGATGGCATCATTCATAGTGGTACTGGGATGGGGTGTTCCATAATTATTCTCATGTTGCAATCTGGCAGCACTTTGTGAAAAATATAAGTAGTTATATTGATCGTTGTGGAAAATTATAGAATCCCAATATTTGGGGATTCCAATACGATCATCATACGAACATATTTAACCCTTAAACTTCATATGAATGGATGAATTCCTTTCTTATTTCTCTACTACTGTTATTGTATACCATAAACTATTTAGGGGTACAAAGTGGCATGGTGATGAGAATTGTGACACCAAAAACTCACTATTACATGGAATTTTATATTTTTTATCTTAATAATTCATAATTAATTTTTTTAATAATATTAATATTAAAACATTAATGTTATGTAATTTGTATCATTTATATAGTCTTCACACATTTTTATGGGGGAATAATGTAGTCATACATAAAAAAGGAATTTTTTAGTTCATTTTTTACCACCCAGTTATTATTCCGGGGTACCTCATGGTTCTGTTGAAACATTGTGAATCATAGGTAAAACCATTATGGACATTTAATTTATATGGGTATTATTTCACAAGTTATTCACTTTTAGGAGCATCTTTTTAGCAACATGCATATCGAGATTATAAATTAATCACATCATTAAGATGGGTTTTCACTTTTCAAGTCGAACCATGTGGGGTGTCCAAAATAACCATGTGAATCATAAATCTAATTTTAATTCTATCCTCAAATTTTGAATATGGTTCAGAAAATAATGCAATCAACATAGTTTTTTAAATTTATTATAATTCGACAAATTTTCTATCCAAATTCTAGTATTGTGGGACTCCTCTTTTTCAGCACATATAGATATATTCTAGGGCATGAGTGGGAGATTTATCATGACATCATCATTTTATTTATATTTTTTTTGGATTTAATATTGTTAGACAATCATTTATTCCTTTTTCTTCTCTTTTATTCTTATATTTTTCTCTCTCTCGATTTTTCAAACTCTAAAAACCATAACAATTGTTCGGTCGACTAGTAAGGTTTTTTAGGTTTCATGGAAAGGGGTTTAGGGTGTTAGGGGTTGGTGAGGATTTATCATGGATTGGTTGTGTGTTCTTCATCAAATCATATGAGTTTTAGTTATGATTATGCATGAATTATGTATCTTTTTGTTTTTAAAATTCCTTGAAAAACATATAATAAATTTCATGAATGTTTTTAAATGTTTACATATTTAATTATAAGGATATTGTATTTTATAATAGGTTTTAAATTGATTTAAATTGTCTTAATCAATTATAATTGACTTATATTTCATACTATGTGTTCATTGAAATGGGAAATTGGATGTTCTAAATGAATTTAATGGGTTATGAAGGGGGTTTTTTACACATTTTCTATTTTCATTGTGGGTTTGTGATGTAATAATACTTGATTTTAAAAAATTTATGTGGTTATACTTATTTATATTTAAATTATTTTGAGGCCTCCAAATCCCATGCTAGATTGAAATTTTTTCAAATTGGAATTAATATTTTAGGAAAGTGTTATTGCAACCAATTACTTATTAAAAGAATGTGGTTTAATATTTTAAAAATCATTTTATGGAAATTTTTGGGCTTCAAAAATATCTATCAAGTGATGTCTGATAAGAAAATTTCAAATGAAATTCGAAAATTGGTTTTCAAATGCAGTAAAATTGGATTGCATTTATGAGAAATGTTGAACTATCCATGTCATCATCAAAAATAGAGGATTTATGAAAATTTTTGTGACCCTATATTGATCCCCATGAGAGTATTATTCCTATGAAGTCTTATAACCAAATTGGGGTATACTGTATATTGAAAAATATTTTTATGAAATTATTGTGTATTGAATGAGAAGGGTTTTTTTTTCTTATGAGGGTATAACATTTGAGGTATGGATTAAATAATATTTCCAGAATTTTTTTAAATGATATTTTGTTTTATTTGGTGACCACTTCCAATTTCGACAAGTCATGTGAATTCTTAGAGAAAAGTAATTATTATAATTAGTTGATGACATAGTTTTGAGTGTAATACCTCAAGTATGGTACCTAGTTTGGATGAATGAGCTAATAATATGTTTCTATATACCCTATAT
Organism: Viscum album; assembly: GCA_963277665.1. Classification (NCBI taxonomy): domain Eukaryota; kingdom Viridiplantae; phylum Streptophyta; class Magnoliopsida; order Santalales; family Viscaceae; genus Viscum; species Viscum album. Next base: position 1,108,711,971 of record OY728126.1, read on the forward strand.
ATTTTATATGGTTTTGAGGTTACTTTTAAGCCTTATGATCATAATGGATCTTAGTTAGTTCTAAAAGATTACCTTGAGTTAACATGTTTAGTTGGGTTAACCAAGGATTCTCATCACAATTTTAGGATCTACAAACATGATTTCATGTATATTTCCCCTGATGATTATGTATTTATTGTGAAAATATATGGAAGATCTTTCCGTGATTCATTTTATTCCTCTAGTCCATTTGATTATATAGAACTCTTGTTAAGTTATTCTCTTTCCTAATGTATACATATTATTATTGTTTTTATTTACAATTCATGTATCACATTGAGTTTTTTGGTTTATTTTCAAATGTTTTTTTTATATTTTTCTCAAATTGTATGTTTACATAGAAAATGGTATTCTTATCGTAATAATAAATTTTAAGAATTATTTTTTCATTGTGGTTGTTTATGAAAAATTATTTTTCAGAAAATGTTATGAAGGGGGGATAAATGGTCATTTTGAATCCTCTTTGTGGTTATAAAGTCTAACATTTCTTGGCTTGAAATTATTTGTTAAAATTTTATCCATTTTAGATTCCCTAAAAGGGGTGTTTTTAAAAAAATATATATGTAGAATGATTATTGGTTTTTTATTAACCTTTTTAAGTTCTTATTTTGTATATTTATGTTAAAATTAGAACAATATGAACTTTATAACAAAGATATTCATCAAGCCTCTTGGATGCGACCCTATATGGTATCTTTAGCACATAACTTGTATATACACTTGTGCCAAGGTTCTAAAATAGATCTTATATTCATATCTAAAATTAAAAAATATATATTTTACATAAATTTTCTATTGTTCTATGGATTGATGGTGGGATGTGATGGGCGATCCTTAGTCAGTAGTCATGTGTTGGTGTTTTTTTATCTTAGTTTTCCTTTTTGATTTCCTTTTGGAAATTTTAATTTTCCATTCAACCTAGTATGATTGTATGTTCCATCTTATGCTGTATTTATTTTCCCTTTATCAATTTATTTGTGAATTTCTATTTGAAATTCCATGTTCTTTACACCATTGATTCCACTGTATCATTATTTAATTAATGTTATCATGCCATAAATTATTCTCAAGGTGTGTTATGAGATATTCATGCAGTATTTTCTAACTAGTGGGATCTAGAATTCCCTTCAGGACCAATAGTTGATCATGTCAGGTGTGATTTTTAGAGGAAGCTTGAGACAATATATTTTTGTAATGAAAATTAATGAACTATATAACCTGATCCCTTTGACATATGGATTTTTTTTGATTCATTTTTCTAAACTACTTCCTTATACGACTGAGATCATAATATAATAATACTATAGTCTAGAATATAGATAACTAATAATATTATTGTTAAAAATCCAAATTAAATATATCACAATGTTTTCATACATATTTCAACATGGTTTATTCTGGTTTTACATATTATTATATTATCATTTAATATTTTATGTTATTTTACCATATAACTACACATAATAATCAAATAAAATATATTGCATCAATTTTAATAAGATAAATAGTATCAATTTGTAATTTATTTAAATACGGTTCATTCTCTTTTATATGATTCAGAAACCATAAAAATATATTTCCCAAATCCAATGGAATAATAAAAATTTCATTAAAATTACCATGAATTAATCAAATTTATATGTTCATTATATAATTTAATTTTGTTATTATACCATACCATTTCTAGAGTGTTAAATATAATCATTTATGATGAATTCAAATTCACCTGAGAATAATAAAGTTTACCTATTTCAATATAAAAGTAATTATGAGACCATAAATTTTCTATGATAAATCTTAAAAAATTAAAATTCATGATTAATTAAAATTTTCAAATATTCATATTATGTTATATAATAAAATATGGTGTCTTTTTTTAATGTGATGTCACATAAAAACCCAAAATTTTAAAAATTCACAACAAGGATTTTCAATTTCTTACATTTTAAGTATCATTTTTCTTTAGGGTTTTAGAGAACTATATAAAAATATACACATAAAATGCATATATCTAAAAGTTGACACAACCACTCAAAATCCATTTTTCTGAAAAAATAATACTCTAACATTTAAACTCATTTTTATTTCCAAAAAATTACTAATTTAACATTGAATCCCTCTCATATAGAGCTTGACATTAAAATAGTTGCTACACATACATTGGACCTATGTATTTTCAAAACATTTCATAACCATAGAAATATTAGTAATGTTAAAATCCCTATTAATCATTTTTGAAAATCATAAATCAGATAATAAATTTTATAAAATTACATAATAAATATTAAAATCCAAAAACACAATTTCTTACTTATAGAATATCATTAATTGAAATAAAATCATAGATATATTATAAGAAATATTAAAATAAAAATAATTATCATGATGTATTCTTGAAAAAAATGGGTACTCATAGAAACATTCTCTGGAAAAACATGCTTTTCTCCTAAAATAAGCATAACATATCTATTCAAGACAATCTCATTAAAATAAAATATGATATAAAATAATTAAACGAAAAATAATTTTTTATAATACAAAAATAATTCTAGTACGCTAGAAAATCATCTTCACAAAACTCCTACAATCAGTCTAATAAACACTCTTATAAATTTCATAACCTACTCAATTAAATACATCATTTTTTCTAGAAGGAAAAAATTATTTCTAGATGAATTAAAGAGATATATTGGGCTCATCAATGAATCATTAAAAATTTAGAACGACCATACAATTTAAAACACACAGAGTTTTTCATTTCATTTATTAATTCTCAAATATTTTTACATTTAACAAATAATAAATAGAACTACAGAATTAATTTCAATACATGATAAAAATAATTTCTCATTGTAAAATATATAAATAAAAACACATACAATAATGGGAGATAAGATATTATTTTTTAATCAATATAATAATATCATGGAATATTATAAATGAAAAATGGGAATGAAATATGATAAATATGTTATTGTAATATATAGTAAAAATTTATTTCATTCACAAGTTTAGTATAAATATAATTAAAAATTAATTTTTTTGATTACATTTAAGAGAAATATTTTAAAAAAGTCATAAAAAGAAGATAAAAATATTAAATTTGATTTAATCATACAGTTTCTTATATTAATAAAATACCTAAAACATTTAAATGAAAAATAATGTATGTATACATAAGAAGATAAAACTTAAAAAAATTTAAAATATGGATTTGTAAAAAAATCCCTTACCAAATTGAGAAATAATAAATCATAATATATTTGCAGGATAAAATTGAAAATAATTTATGAATCAAATGTGTTTTAATTTATTAGTGACCTTTAAAATATATAATATAATATACACACAAAACAAATGAAAACAAGGGTTGAAAAAGAAAAGGGTTTTAATATAAGTTAATTAAAAGGGGAAATCTCTTTACTCGAGTTTTACTTTCTATGTATAAACATTTAATATAGTATAAAAAATTTATATTAATATTATTCCTTGTTAGGATATATTTTTATAATTATTTCCTTATTATATTGCTCTTTTTTATATTTATCACCATTTATTTTATATTTAATGAATTATTAATGTTTATGTTTGATGTTAGGAGGGCGTTCGATTTATAATCCAAAAAGAAAATTGGAAGCTTGATCACGGACTAATGGTCCCATTTATAATAATATATATAATAATAATAGGTTAATATATATTTTAATATATATTAAATAAATGTTTATAATATTAATTAATAGTAGAAAAAAAACTAATCAACAACTCTAGAGAGGTGGTATTCCACATGTACACATAAGTGACATTATCATTTTGTAATAGAAGTAGTGGAAAATATATATATAATATATTATCATTAAAAAATATTGATCATGATATTATAATAATATATATTCATTAAATCCATTATAATATTCTTCCATGTGATGTGGTGATGAAAAATTGAAATACATCACTTCCTGGAGGTGTTAGTCCACACATACGCAAGAGTTAATTCTTCATTTTCCATATGATAGAAAAGAAGATTGAAAAATAATTTTCTATAATAATAGAACAACTATTATATATATTATTCTGATGTTATTATTTCAGTTTGGTTAAATATTAATTGTAGAGAGAAAAAAATATATGCAACAATTAGTTATAAATTATATCGCTTCATTGGAAAACATCCCACGACATTCACCAAAAGAATTATTTGGATTTTATATTATTGAGAATGTAAAATATATAAAATGTATAGTCATTTGGTGAAGTTATTATTTAATTTCATGGTCTAGACTAATTTCACAATTATGTTAATAAGGGGGTAAAGGGGGTTACCTTATATAAGTTTTTGGAATGAATATCAAATATTCATTCAAAATTATAAAAAAATATAAATTATTATTCTTGAAAATATGGCCCCAGATCTATAAAATTTACAATATCAAATAACCAGGTTTCAAATAATATAATCCATATAGATATAATAGTATACTATCTAACATTGTCTCCTTGTTTTAACCATTATTAACTGGTTTTACCCTTTACCACAAGTGGAATGTTTTTACTATTGATACTATTAATTATGACCAACAATTTAGTGTATCCCCTTAATAAATTTAAAAAATACAATACTAAATATTATATCAAATTTTAATTATTCAATATCTAGTAGTGGTTTACATAAATACTAATATATGTGCAGAAAATGTAATGAATTATTTTTTTCAAAAATATTGTATAGAACAAAAAAAATATGTTTTTAATAAAATCAAAAATATTGATTAATTATATGGAATTAATTGGTTAATTTTTAATAAATTTGGAAAAAATTACTTAAAACAGATATAAAATATAATGGGGCTTTATAAATACATGAAATTAAATGATAGTTTTTTAAAAAAACATTATTTTTCAATATTCAGTTCAAATTAATATATTCAGAAAATCCAAGAAAACCATCATATTATATATTTGATAGAATATTATCATATATTTAAGGACATTCTAAAAAATTTAATTTTTGAATATTTATAATTATATCATCTAAATAAGACTATATAATCCATGGAAAAAAGTAATTATAGTAAAATAACTTCATTTTAGAATTGAAAAATAATTTCTATTTTTTTAATGAATGGGAATATATAAATAATAATAATGAAGATTAATAATCAATGAAATTTATTTATTATTAAAATTAAATTTAATAAAACATTCATCTTTCCTTAAATATATTTAATCCTTTCAATTTTATTCACAACATTAAGAGGTAAAAATAACTTTTTTTCATTTCCTTTTTTATGTTCCCATGTTTCTTCCTAAATCAGGTTATTTATAAAAAATTCATTGTTATTACATAAATTTATAACACCATTTTTACTGTTTTATAGAAAATGTATTTAATTTCTATTATTTGAAAACATTTATTAAAAATAAACTACCTCAGGGCTCAAAACATGAGATGCATAAGGAGAATATTTTCCTAACAATGAAACAAGAAAAACATTATATACATAATATAATCAATGATAAAATGAAAATGTTATGAAAATTTTGTTACTATTTCTTAAATTTATTTTAGACTAATAAAATATGGACATATCTATACATTTTTACTAAATTGAACAACACATTTCCAAGGAGATATTTTAAAAATACATGATCAATTTCTGTAAAAAGATTTTTATTTACACTAATTATCTGTACAAATATTTTTCTTACTCTTAGCTTCCTATGTATTTTTCTAAATCATCATGACCTTCTCAACCATTTAATCATCATGTTGTATTACCCAAGGCATTATTTCTCTAAATTCATCCAAATATTCTAAAGTCTAACACAAATATCTGTATAATAAAAAAAGACCCCATTTGTATACTAGAATAAAAAGTGATATTAAAAGTAAATTAAAATTGAGAAATTTTATGATCATTGCTTCCATATTAATTTAGGTGGAAATCCTAATGAATATATTCTGACACATATTTTATCTTCTATAACTATCCATTGAATTACGGTTGAAATGTTTTAGTGAAATTTACTACAATACTAAATGATTGTTAAAGTCCCTTCACAGAATTGAATGTATATCTCGGATCATAGTTAGATACAATTGAGTGGGGGAATCCTAATAATAAAATTATATATTGATGATAATTTATATTTTCATTACAAATACATGGTATCCAAAATTGTTAAAAATTTGAAAATGTAGTCAAATGATAAAAATAACACAAAAAAGATTTATTACCTCAAAATTTCATTAGTAATAAAACTATGAAATCTATAGATATATTATCACATGTCTATTCAGTCATAGTATATTATTTAATAATACCCTTTAAAAGAATTAAAAAATATTTTACATCATGGAAATTTAAATATTTCATGATAAAATAATTAAATTCATTCAATGTTTATTTTTACCAAAAAAAATCATGATGGAATTTGTACATATTAATGAATATAAAAAGAAAAAACATAGAGATCTATGAGCTTAACATAATAATTTATTCTTTAAATATGGATCAAATGGAACACATAACCTATATCAAAATCACATAACATATCATTTTCCAAAATTAAAATAATGCAACTTTCCCCCCTTAACAAACAATATAATTTCATGATAAAATAAATATTCAATATAATCATTCATAATTATATCTAAAAATAATTAATATACTAATACATGATCCAAAATAGTGGGAGTTCCAAAATGAAAAATTTTTAGTCCAACATTCATTCAATCATTAAGAAAAAGATCATTTTTAAATCATAGAAGAGATAGTGATGGAATATCTTTTCTAATCACCACATAAAATCCATTGTTTGACCTAAATATATGACATTGATTAATGTAATCTTAATACATTAATAGCTCCACCCATATTATATATCTCTTGTACAATTATTTTTGAGTTGATATATACATTTAAAATTTATTTCTCATATATTTTTCTCACATTACGTAAAATAAATTATATATTTATATTTTTAACGAAAAAAAAACTAATTTATCCACTTCAAGATCATGTATAGGGTAGTCTTATAATATATTATTATTTTAAGTGAACAATATAAAATTACAGAATAATTTTACATGCAGAAAAAATTACACTTTTGTAAGGCATGAATAAAAATAATAAATCATCATGTTTAGATTTAAAGGAAAACAATATATAATAATATAATATTATTTCAAATTCCTAAAAAAATTAATAAAATTTATTTTTCTAGAATAATTTAAATCATTTTTGGTTAATAGATTTATTGGGTTAAATAAGAAACTAAATTTTTCAATACAACGTGAATAATAAAATACTAACCCATGAATACATCTAATATTAATGAAATTTTGACATCATAGAAACACTTAAACAACAATAGTTTTTAATGGATCAATAGTTATTGAAAATTAGGATATAATATGGCCATAGAAATAAATCTATTACAAACATGATTTATATATTCTAAATCATTTATGAATTTTTATTTCATGAAAATTATTTAACACAATCCTTGTACTTCATTAATTATAGTCATAACTTCATTACTTAACCAAACATTAAATAAATAACTCAACCATGCATTACTGAAAATGCTAAGGGAAAATATTCTTAATAAGATATAGGAAAAAATTTGGTGCACTTTCCAACCGAAATATAATAATAACACAAAAATAACGTAAAATCCCATGATTTTAAAAGGAAAGACTATGTTCAATAGCAAACAAGAAATGTAACACCAATCTTAAATGAACATCAAAATCATCTTTCATAAATGTGACCATGATAACATAACCTTTTTTTAGGAAGGAATTCATAATATTGATGACACAATGAAATATATAATGGCACTAATATTTTCTAAATTATTAATTAATTAAATTTAAATAATCACTCATATTTTTAGTAAAGTCATATCACTGTTAAAATTCTCATTATCATTAAAACTATTTTTCATACATTTTATGAATGAGTATTATAATAATTTTGTCGAAATATTATATAATGAATTTTTTAAAATAAAATAAATTTATTAATTAAAATAATTTGTTTTACATTAGATTAAAATTTATATTTTTCTTACAAATTATTTGGTATTTAAGTAATAGTGAGAAATACTGATTTTTATAAAAATGTTAGTCCATTATAGTAAATTAATTATTTTAAAAGAGCCATAATATTTAGAACTTAGTTTTAATTAACCTAATTATTATATAGTTATATTTCATCCAATTAAATTATTTTGAATCCTTATTATATTTTATTTTTAAATATGTTTATTTATTGGTATAAAACTGTATTTTTCTGAAATCTATTTGAAAGTACAAAATGTATCCCATTTTTAATTAATTTAATTTATCACTAATGGAGAATTTTATAAATTAAATATATATATATTATATAAATAAATATTAAATTATTTTCTTCAAATCATTATCATTATTCATAGAGTTAAAATACAATCATCTTTTCAAGAAAAATACACTTATTGAAAACCCAGTTTTTCATCACACCAACATGTTTTGTTTTTAATTTTACCAATTATTTGAACTTAATTGCAAAACATTTATTCCATCTTAAGTATTATAATTTCTAATTAATTATTAGTTTCTTAATCATTTATTTTAATAATAATATTACATTAGTAACAGAAGATATGTAACAATATATATAAAATAATGAAATTTGCTAAAGTTACAAGTAAAAATTAAAAGATAAATTTAAACTAAAACATTAAATGGTTTTTGATGTGTATCATGGCCATAAAAACATAAAACATTAATTAATAAACTATTTAATTTAAATTACTTCCATCCAAATATGGTTGGATTTAAATACAATATAATCGCAATTTAATCACTTAAAACCAACCTTTCTAAAGGTTTAAAACCACTAATCACCACCGCCTTTCTTCTAAAAATACATAATTCTATTTAAATATTAAAAAAATATCATCCCAACTCTCCATATATATATGTGATGTTGGAAGCACCCTAAAACATATTATATTGTTTTTAAGTGATCCTTTTAAGAGTTAATATGAAAGATGATATTTTTCAAAACCATGTCTCATTATTTTTTTTCATTTTATACCTTCTTTAAAAATACATCATCATTTTAATAATAATTAATTGAGTACCATTTTGAAAGGTCCAGTTGTCATGAATGACTTGAAATCATCACTTATAAACTTACACTATAATTTTAATGAATGGTAGAACCAAAGGGAAAAAGAGTGATTGTTCTAAGGATTTATTTTATTTATAAACTATTGAAAACAATAAGAAACTAATTTAAGTTTAAAGGATTATTGAATATGTTAAAATGGGAGTTTATGATGCATTAATGATGCCAAGAAATTAGGATAAGGAGTTGATAATAGATCATGTTTCTAAGAAAAATGATCATCGAAAAAACCCAGGGAAAATTAGCACTACTAATTTAAAAGGGTTTCTTCAATAATATTAAATTAATTGAATTTTCAACCTCAAAAAATTAATTTTTAAATCTCCATTGACATGAGATTTAACATGATGATTAATCAATCTTAAAGTTAACAACTTTAACAAAGATCAACAAGAAATTTTATATGATGAAATTACAATTAAAAAATGATATCGTCGATTATTTATGATGTTTGAACTATAAATGTGATAGGTGGAAATCAATTTAACTTAAATAAAAATCAATATCTATGATAAATTCTAAATTAATAAAGAGAATATAAATTTGAGAAGTATGGAAAATATTAAATCCATCAAAATGGAAATGCCCCTATGAAAATTAAACAAATATCATGTTTAAATTCATATAGGATAAGAGATCACAAGACATATATGAATACCCAAAAAAGTATTTAGAAGAATATGATGATGAAAGTGTCACCCATTTTATGGGAACCCCAAACCCATTTGGTCTTCCTCACACTCATGTTCAAAGTCCATAGCTCCTGGGTTGGTGGTGGTGTGTTGTGTAAGTAAGGTCTCTGCTATATTCTCCCTATGAAAGAATTGTTAATGTTAGAGTGTTCCATGATCACAATCATACTATTTTCTACCCAATATAAATCCTATGAAGGTTACACGTTAGTCACTAATAATGAATACTGACTTATCTCTATCTTCCACCAACGCATTGAATATGTGGATTCCTCTACTACACTCAATGTGAATTTAGTAAAACCTCCCCAATTGAATACCATAAGATAGAAATTTAAAACCTTGATGAGATCCCAGTTGGGTACTGGATCTTTACAATGAAAAAAAATTAATTAATAAATTATTTATCGTTTGTTATAAAAATAAAACTTTTATAAAAAATATTAGATTAAAAACTTATTATTATAATTATTAATTTAATGTAATTATAAAATTGTTGTGTTAATTAATTTATATTTATTAATATTTACTTGTTATTACAATCTATTATTTATTTATATATATAATTAATTATTATTATTAGTTATTTTTATTTATAATTTTAATTTCTTCATTATTTATTTTTTAAATATTTAATAATTATATTTAATTATTTAAGATGTATTTATTAAATTTTATATAATTATTATTTGACATTAAATGATTATAATAATTTATTTTATTTTTTAATTACTATAAATATAATTAATTATATAATTATAAATACATTAAACTAAACAATTTTAATAAATTATTTTAAAAGGATCATTTATTTATAAATTTTTTTAATTGAATTATTAAATATTTTAACTCTATAATTTAATTTATATATATTAATTATTATTATTATTTTATATATTATTATCATCATTATTTATTTATTTTAGTTTTATTGTAGCTTTTAATATTTAGTATTTTTTATTTTATATCTTTCTAATTTCATTATATACTTTTTCTTTTTACTAACTAGACAGGGGGAGGGGTCTTCTTACCCATGATGATGTCTGATCAAGACATCGACAATGGATCCTCCTCTATTTAAGGAGATCTAGCTTCACTCCCCCATAATGAATCCTCATAACCACTCATGTCTTCCCCCATTAATAGTTACTCCTCGAGGTGGTAGTGACTACTGACATGTGGCATCATATCCTCCTATGACCAATAGTATGGTACATGGCTGGTACACATCCACAGTTTCACTCTATTGCGTTGGATCATGTGTCAAGACCGACTCAACTCATTAGAAGAGTCGAATGACGGTATCATCAATTGTGGTTAGAGATTTTAACAATTTTTCAAATTTTTGAAAAGGAACATCTTTGTGTTCATAAATTTTTTGGATTCAATTTCACTTTGTTGGTCATTTGTTTCTGATCTAATGAAGAAGCGTAGGAACATGTGGCGGTATTAATAATTTTAATTTGGTGGTCATTCATTTCTGATGTTAGTTTAGCATTGTGTTCCTTAGACGGCAGTGACTTTATTGATGGATGTGAGATAAATAGGGAATGTGAGGTTGACTCGGGTGTGACCGGTGAATAAGTGAGATTTGGTGGAAGGTTCTCTGATGGTTAGTTAAGAATATTGCACATAAAGCTGAGCGATGGGGGAACAGTTAGTTCTGCCAATGGTGGTGAAATTGTTCTGTTGATGGAGGATGTAATGGTGGAATGTAGGACTATAAAAGATGAATTCTACGGATGTGTATTCTACAAAGGTGAGTGGTAAAGGATCAGAAGGAGACATGATTTAATGGTTGTTGTTGTTGTTTGATTGCTAGCGGTGATTCATGGGAGTGTTGCTGAGACAAAGGGACTCACCATTGGATAGGGAGTCATCGTTGGGTAGACCCAAAAATGAGTTCTGTTATTTTGGAAAATGAAAAAAATGACCCACTATTGTAAAGGTTGAAATAGTAGATATATTTCCTGGAAAAAGAAAGAGGGTTCCACCATTGGAATTTAAACTGTGAGAAATATTGATGTGGAAAATGGCAGTTACTCAATGATTATAGTTAAAATTAAAAAAAATCAATTAAAAATTAAAAATTAAATTAAATCATTTAAGATTTAATGAAATTAAAAATTTAAAACATAAATTTAATTACAAACTAACTAAAATAAGAAGAATATATATTAAATAATCTTGATAATAAAAAATTTAATTGAAATAAAACATTAAACATAAAATATTTAATTTAATTATTGAAAACTAATTACATAAATAACTTTTAAATTATTGTAAAATTATAGTAAAAATACAAAGAAATATTAAAAATAAAGTAATGTTATATTTAAATAAATTAAGTGAATATATTATGTATAAATTCTAAATAATAAAAAAATATATGACATCAAATAAAAAAAATTCAAACATAATTAAAATTAAAATGTTATAGACACAAATAATAAAAATAAAAATAAGTAAAATCATTATTATATATTTTAAAATCCATTAATAAAAAATTAATCATAAAAATGAGGAATTAATAAATATAAAATTAAAATTAAAAAAGTCAATTTATTTAAAAATAACACCATAAATAACTAATTAAATGATTAGAAACATAAATAAATATGTAAAAATTCAATGCATTTTAAGGCAACATGAAATTCCCTCACACTTATACCTTGATAGTCCTTAGTCGTTTTTATGATATTTTTTTCTTTTTGAAACAAAGTTTTTTTAAACATTTAACTCACAAAACATAAAGTCATGGTAATTAAAAATAAAGGAAAAACTGAGAGATATTATTTTTAAAAGAACGGTTCAAAATAAATATTTCTTAAATTCAAATATATATATATATATATAAGAGAGTACAGACAAAAGAATCATTAACTCCTACAGATTTAACACCTCATATATGAATCAACTTAATGTCTTACATAAATTTAACTTCATGTGCGAAAACTAATAGTGATAACATGTTTTAAAGAAGTTTAACTAATTACAAAATAGTAAACACCTTTTACATTGAAATTCTCTTAGTTTCCAAATATAAATGTTTATATTTTTACCTTTTCAATTAGATTATTGATATAAATGATTTTTAAACAAGTCAATTTTTCACATCTTTATGTGATGTCAAAAATTACCCTCACTTTAATGAACACATTTTTGATAGATATGATTTTTTTTTAATTTTAAAAAGTTAGATAACCTTTATAAGGAACTCTGTAGATAAACTTATTATAAATGTTAATAGGTATTACACAAACACTATGGCTAATGTTATAGATGTTCACTGTGGGTTCTGATTTTCTCATTCAACAATAATTTCCAAAAAATTATAATTCTACAATTTATGTTGGATTCTTAAGAGGATATAATAATATTTCTATATATATTTAGTTCTCTAATATGTAGTATAACATTATGATTTCCAAATATTAAAATAATAACTCCAAAAATCTCACTCTTAAATCACTTTTATAATTAGTTCCTAAATATAATATTAATAAAACTAATAATAATTTTCACTAGGTAGTAATTCAACATTAACATTTCCAAATACAATGACACCCTCAAAAAATATTAAAAAAATATACATTATGAAAGATTGAATTTAAATTCAAAATGAAGTCTAAAAAACCACCTATTGTGAATGAATTTTGAAGAAAATTGAATTTTTATGAATTAAAATATTTCTAAAAATTAGATGGGTTTTCTGTAAAGCAAAAAATATAAAAGAATAAGAAGACCCACACTCACACACATAAGGCCTAAAATGGTCCCCAAAGATCAATTCAATGTAGGTTAAAATAATTTTAATTTTAAATTAGAACCAAAATTATCAATTCGGAATATTAAATTGTTATGTCCATATGACATAGTGAAATTTAAACAATATGATCCAATCAATAATATTTTACAACAAATTCATAAAACACAATAATTTTCCTAAAATCACATGATAGTACATTTTCAGTTATGTTTGAATAGTATCATATAAAAAATGAATGTAGTGAAAAGGGTGAATAAAAATTTGAAAATTTTGATTGAATTAAATTTTCATCAATATAAAAAAATATTGTGCACCCGAGAAAGAAAACTGTGTTTAATCAACAAAAAAGTAACCATGGTTAAAACCTCCCTTTCCATCACAACTAATTTAAAATAGTAAGTGAAATTAAATTTTTTTAGAACAATATTTAGTCGAAAAAGGGTAGTGAAACTGTATTGAAAAAGAGAATAAAATATATTAAGAAATTAAATACTCCTTGGCTTAATAATTCTTTATCCATAAGTTATTTTAAAAACATCTCTTCCTTATAATCTTTGAGTGAAATCTTATAGTTTCATATTCTTTAGTTGCAAAAAAAAAATAAAAAATATTAGAAAAATATATCAATAGATAAAACTCAATGATAATTAGAATCTAAAAGTATGTTATTATAGAATTTTATCCATCGATTCTCTAATAAGAAGAAACTTGTGATTTGAGAAAAAACGAATTTTTTCCCTCTATTTACACCAAAAGAGTCCATATTAAAGTACAAAGACTAATAATAATAAGACATTCATATACTAAAAATGCACAAAAGAGAAAGAAAACTATAACTTATACAAAAAAAAAATAAGAAGAATAGTAAAAAACAAAGAAAACCCATTGGTTGAAACCCATGAATCACTTAATTTAATAGATTTATTTAGAATTTTTTTGATTCTAAAAATAATAAAAGGAAAAAATTTATGAAATAACACAAATTTTTTTTGATAGAAATAATATAAAGGGTTTCCTACCATGAAGTGCTAGTTTTAAATACCCAGAAAGACTCCCTAAAAACTAACCAAAGTCACATGGAGGGTGTTAATTCTTACCAATAAACCAATAAAAGGATTTGGACCATTTATTTTTAGGTGAAATATTAATAAATAATGGTAAATATATTCTATATAAGCAATTATATTCCTTAGATTCTATTACACATCCATGGAAGGCTACATCAAAAATTATGAAATGAATATTGTCTTGTATTTTAGAAGAGACCCTCTAACTATATAATATTAGTTACATTGGAAAATTGTCACATTTTTAGATCTTTTAATGTGTTATCAGTGTATATAAGGCTTCAACAGATAAATCACTATTTTCAAAACATATCTCATAAAACAAATTTTAGATTCTAGGGAAATAATTCTTAATAAATTTAAATTTTGAGAAGTAATTTGAGGATAATGTTCATAAATTCCATCTTCTAAAGGATATGGTTCATTTGAAACCAAATATAGGGACGTTTCTAAAGTTTTTTCACCATCAAAAATATGTTCAACAACCCCTATTTTCTATTAAATAGTCAATAGAGAGTTATGGTTGAAAAGGAAATCAAATATGTTCAATTCCATTGCCATCATTACAAACTCCAAAACCAGTTGGGTGATATAATCATTTCCAAGAGTTAGTGGTATGGATTTTTCTTTTAAAGCATGCGCTCTTAATTCAATTTATTCAGATTTTATTTTCGTGAAAAAAATTCATTCATCAATTTAAAAAAAAATTTAGATTAATGTTTTTGATGAATTTATTCACTAGAGAACCTAAATAAATTTATAAATTATTATCTTTTATCAAAAAATATGTTCCATATTTGAGTTTATTTGTTTATATTTGGGAATATAAATTCTTAAAAATTCAGAAAACATGTTTATTTCATTGGTCATTATTTACAGCTATTCTTTATTAAAGGACTCTAATGACGGTTGATTGTAATTAATGGGTTGAGAGTTCTTAAAAACTTAAAAACTTATATAATTTCAAATATTTGACAAATTTTAATCACTAAGACACTATAAACCCCACCTCTATTTTATCCAAGTTAGTTTTCTCTTTTTCTATAAATCTATTAATGTAACACACTAATAGTGAACTTATATGAAATCCGTGATCTATTAATTGAAATATAAATTCCTTAATATTTTAATATGCATCAAAAACTGTTCCTTATCACTATTAATAAGGTAAATTATCTTAGTCCTATAGTGCCTATGTGTTTGACAGACTATTAAATACATTTTCTTAAATAATCATACCTGTGATTTAAGTGTAAAATAACTCAACAGAATATTAATTATAATGAACACAAGAACATTACGATAATTATAGTATAAAAAATTATAAAATAATTGGTTTTAGCAAAAAAATTATGATGATTCATCACCGAAGAACATCGGTTTTTTAAAATTATTTTGTTGTTTTTTAATATATATTTGTTTTTTGTAATAGTAAAACACATAGTGGATGCATTCCAAAAAAATGATTTCTAATTTTTATAAAGTTATTGGTCACCATGACCTTTAAAATATCATTGTTAAACCAAATGATTATAGTAGTGATGTTTCAAACCGAAGGGAAAGAGAGTTAATGTTCTAAGGATTTAATTTTTTATAAACTATTGAAAAGAGTAGGAAAGACATTTCTGTCTAGAAGTTCATGGAAAATGTCAAACAGGGAGTTTTGATGTAATAATTATGTTTGAAAATGATGTTAAGGAGTTTAAAATAGATGATATTGATGAGAAAAATGATTAATACTCCAAGAGGTGGAAAATTAACACCACCGGGTTAAAATGGTATCATTTATCATTGTAATTGTTTTTTAATTTGAAACATCTGAAAAATTATGTTTTAAATCTCCCTCACTATGATATTTAACATGGTGATTAATAAATGATGATATTCTCCAAATCATAACAACAAAATACCGGAATCAGAAATGAATAAATTTCAATCATAAAATGATCTTGCTAATTATTTCTATTGTTTGAATTAAAAAAATTGTTAGTGGTTCAAATAAATATAAATAAAATATCAATCAATCTCACTAATAAATTTAAAATTCATGATGAAATTAAATTTTTGAATAAGGGAAAATATAAAATCCATTATAATTAAAATACACATAGGAAAATTATTATGATTTTCTATTCAAATGAAAATAGTATTAATTTTCACAACACATATTTGAAAAATTAAAAAATAGTCTGCAAGAATATAATGATAATAAAATAACATCCCGTTGAAGAGGTGATTGAACCATTATGGTCAATCTCATAATCCTACCCAAATTCTAGAGCTCAAAGATTAGTAGTGGCATGTTTCTTATGTTTGGTATCTACCTCATTCTCCCAATACAAGAATTTTCAATGTTAGAATGTCCCGTGATTAATCATCTACTATCTTTTTCCAAAGATAAATCCTCTATTGTCTAGATGTTAGTCACTAACATCGAACACCAACTTCTCTCTATCTTCAACCAAGTCACCAAATGTGTGGCTTCCTTTAATTTATTCCCTAGGTATTTAGAAAAACACCCAAAACTGAATATCAAAAGTTGGAAATTTTTAACCAGGATAAGATCCAGTTTGGGTTTTGTATCTTCACAAAAAGCTAATAATAATAAAATATTTAAAATTTATTTTTTCTATTAACCTACTATGAATAAATAAATAAATAATTAATTAATTATCATTATATTTATTTGATTACTATAGTTATTTAGTTATTTTTTCTATTAATTTATACTTCTTATTATTTATTTGTTATTAAAATTAATCTTTTAATTATATTTTTAATTAATTTTTTAATAAATTTTATTGTAATTATGAATTTAGTTTACTTTATTATTTCTTTTATTTATTATATATTATTTAAAATATTGGGCAATTATGATTAATTATTTAACATTATTTTTTAAAATAATATAATTTTTTAAATATATTAATTATAATACAATAATAACAATAAATTTTTAATTATTATAAACGTAATTAATTATATATTAATAAATATATTAACATAAAATATTATGAAAAAATTATATTAAAAATCACTATTATTTATAATTTTTATTTATTTTATTAAATTGATATTTAAGATATTTTTATATTTTTATTATAAATTTAATTTTTTCATTTTTTATTATTTTTCTTTTATTATTATATTTAATATTTGGTATCATATTTTATTATGATTTTAATTTAAAATGATATTATATTTTTTTCATTTTTCATAGCTAACCATGGGGTTTGGCGTTTCTTCCTCCTCAAGCCTAGGCTCGACCGAGCCCCCGACATCAGCTCCTCCTCTATACTAAAAGTTTGTGGTCTGATCCTCCATTGAAAAACTTCCTTGTCGTTTATTTCTTACCTGGTGTATGTGACTCATCGAGGAAAAAATTAATCTTTACCAACAGCATCATATCCCCCTCCCTCTAACAGCAGCAACAATAGTGTTACTTTGGGTGGTACACTTCTGTAGCTAAACTCTGTTGTAGTGAATCAGTGATGGTACTGGTATAAATAATCTAAATTTATGGATGGTGATGTATTTATATATTTATTGAGTTTTGAATAAATTTTCCTGATATCAGAAAGGGTTATTTTAATTTATTTAATGTTTTAGATTAATTTGCACACTGGTTGCCACATATTTCAGGTCTAGTGAGGAAAAGGGACTATGCAGTGGTAATAGTAGTTATTGGAACATTTATAGTGGTGGATGATTTTTATGGTGTTTTCTATAATCGTTAGTGACTTCATTAATGGCCATGAGTCAACAGTGTAAAGTGACGGTGATTTGGGTGTGAACAGTGAGTAACTAAACTATAGAGGAATGCCAATGATCTTGTACCAAAGTGGTACAAGATCCTGCTTGGCATCCAATAGACCCGAGATCAAATTTGGGTAGGGAAGAATTTTCGGGTTACTATAGTAGTCGCGACAATGTAGCGGCGGAAGCACTATTGTAGGGTACTGCAGCGGCGACGAGTACTGTAGTAGGTATTGTAGCAGCGTGGATACTATAGTAGTACTGTTCACTGAGGGGTCCTTTGGGCCAATTTATGGGCTTTCAGTCCTTGTATTCAAGCCATTTGGCCATGGGTCTTCAGGCTATGTAATGGGTCTCCCTCTACCAACACTAATGCGGTCTCTGCTTTAAATAATAAATTGAGGCTTCGACCCCAACCTTTAAAAAAATATAGAGGAGGATTCACTAATGGTGGGTGAAGAACTCTGTTTATAGAGGTCTGTGGTCATGGAATGATGTGTTTTTATTATTTAGGAGTGAAATTTTTTATGATGGGGTTACATTTTTAGAAGGCAAGGCTACAAGAGATTAATTATATGGGTGAGTGGGTGCAACGATGAGTGGGAATGGAGGAAAAAGAGATATGTAATGGTTTCTATTGTCATTCTATTACTAGAGGTGAGCCATAGAGGTGGTAGTGAGATAAAGGGAGTCACAATTAGATTGGGAGTCACCATTGGGTATAACCGACGATTAGTTGTTTTTTGGAAAAAGGGGGAAAACGATCCAAGGTTGGAAGGGTGGAAATAATGGATATATTTTATGGAAAATAAAAGAGGGAGGCACTATTAGAATGCCAATATTGAAAAATATGGTATGTTTAAATGGGAGTGAATAAATGATTAATTTAGAAACAATGAAAATAAAATAACAAAAAAATTAAAATTAAATAATTTTTTAATTAACAAAATTACAAATAAACAACAAATCAATTAAACAAACTAAATTAAAGAAACTAAATTAATATAACTAAAAATTAAATAAATTTATAATCAAATATTACATTGAAAAAATATCAAACATAAATTTCTAAAATTAATTATTGAATACAAATAAACCAATTTATTATTAAATTAACGATATATTATATTAAAAAATATTAAAAATAATGAAATGATTCAGAAACTAAAATTAAGTGAATATATATTGAATAAATGCTAACTTAATAAAAATAATAAACAAAAAATAATGAAAATAAATTTAAAAAATTAAAAGATAAATAATAAAAATAAAAATAAGTAAAATAAAATATAGTTAAATTAGAATCCAAAAATTAATAAATAAATATAAAAATATGTTAGATTAATATATTTGAAAATAAAATTACAAAAGTGAAATTATTTAACAGTAACACCATATATAATTAATTAATTTCTTAAAAACATAAACTAAAGATGTTGTATATGAATACATTTGAAGGCCAAAACACATGTATATAATGGAATTTTATATTTAAAATTAATATTTTATATTAATATATTTTATTACCTCGCCTTATTCAGAGAAACTAAACCATTGTCCCATGTAATACGGTTAATCATCTCTTGGGATAATGGTTTTTAATTATCCATTACTACCTTCAAGAAATATCATAAAACCATTGTTATAGTTTATTAATATTAAAATTGGTATATTATACCTTAACTCATGTTTATTACAGATATATAGTGAAAATATAAAATTTAATGATTTTTGTTCCTGATGGTCAGAAAAAGCACCAAATTAAATTAAACATTTATCAATAAAATTTTATCCAATGAGCCATCCTCATGTTAGAAAAAAATTATATATAGAACCATTTACACATTTTTAAATTAATTAATACAATTTAATTAATGTCATGGAGTTTTAATCAAATTTTTCAAGAAAATTCATAATTATACACAAGATTACAACCTATGAAACCATAAAATAAATGCTCACCAAATAATTAAAATAATGAAATATTATCATTGAAGGGGTGGTAAGATATTATAAAAGTATCATATAATTTATTATAAATATTATCAGAGTTAGGTATATAATATATAACATTATTTGAAAATTTATATAGGATGTTAAATAAGACAATACTAAAGGGAATCATGGTGTAAGGGTTTCTCATATCACTTTTTACTTCTATGATATATATGATATACTCAAAAATAATTCCTTTTATGTGGTCAATATAACTACCTTTTATATATCATATCATGAATCTATTTACCTAAATGTAATTCAATTTTTAATTTGATAATTATTACTTTTATAGTGAATACTATTTGACTTACTACAATGTATACAAGAATTCTAACAAAATTTACATTCATTACGTTAAAATTCAACTTTATTAATAATTTTTTGATAATATTTTTTATAAAATGTATTTTTTTTTATTATGTTTTGTTTACTCTTATTTTATGTATATTTAACTATAGTTCACATAATCTATTCATTTGATGAATATTCACATTGATGATAAGATATTTATAAGGGAAATTATTCTAAGAAGCCTCTTTTAATGTGCCCTTTTTATTGAAATTTTTTTATGACATATTAAACATGAATGTAATATCATTATTTCTTATTAAATTAATACATTGATTCATTCCATACATGTTTATATGGTTACATTCAATGAAAATTATATCCATTGTACATGCACAAATTTTCAAAATGTGTTATTTGAAAATAAAAAGGATTATTTTATTACAGAATGTTTCTATGATTAATTATTTCATAATTAATGTTTATAATATGGTTATTGGAAATTGTTTATGGTTTTTTTGTTTATGATTTAAACAAAATATGGGTGGTTCCATGATAAACCAAGGATGGGTAGTTATGTTATAAAACAATAATGGGTGGTTCCATGAAAAATCAAGGAAGTGTGAGTATGTTATTCCCAAAAGATGTGTGTTTCCATGTTATACCATGAACGAGTGATTATGTTATAACCTCCAATGCTTTGGGTACCCTGAATTTATTATTGTTTTGTATTGGAGACTCCATTTATAGAATTTATATGTAAAATGATGTATCGTGTGACTTATATATCTTTTTTATTCATTCTAAATAGTGTTTAAGAAAATAAATTGATTTTGAATTGGTAAGATAAAAACCTTTTGGAAAAGATTTTTTTTTTGTTTTTATTATGGAAATGTTTCTTTTTATTAAAATTTTTATATTGGATTTCCATAGACTAATATACTCCTTTTTCTATATCCCCTAATAATATTTTATGGTCATCCCTTGTTTTAAAATGTTTATCATATTATTTTACTATGAATGGAGTCATAGATTAGATAAATGGAAAAATTGTGAATATTGATCATGAGAATAATTCATATTTTTTATAATACTTTTTTATAAAAAAATGTATAATTAGTATATGTTTCCACTAATATTTTAAGGGTTTACCATTTAAGAGTCAGTCATGATTCTCTAAATCACTAAAATGAAACTATTTTTACAAATGATATAATTTGATTACCAGTTTAAAATCACTATAATATATATTTTTTTGGTATGGGTACATATAGTTGGTATAATTGTAGGGTTTAGAAAAATATTTTTACTAGATTGTTTCCATATAATTTTTTCAAAATTGTTTTATATGTCATAATTGTTTTATATATTTATAGATTATTATATATTTAATGTCATAGGCATCACATTGTGGATTAATGTGATGGATTTATATGAGTTAATTATATTTTTAAGGATAGGATTTATAAAGGTAATTGAGCTAGGTATAATGTATTTTAGTGTCAATGTATTATACCATTTCTATCAGTATCATATTGAGGATGAATTGTTTTTATTTTAACAATTAATAATTCATTTTATGTTTTAATGATTTTATTTTCTTAATATTAAAGATAATATATCAATATTAAGGGGATCAAGATCTTTAACAATCTTTTTATACCTTCCAAGGGATTTTATTAACAATGTTATTGCAAAACCTTGTTCAATTGATGGGAATCATGATAGAAGATAAAAGGGATATCAATGAAATACTGATGTATGATTTTAATGTATGAATTGCATTCTTATGTCTTATGTATGAAACATTTGGTGGATGATATTGACGAATAATAAGGATATAATTCTGATATAAGATTTTTGGAATGAATCATTAATGAACAAATATTAAAGCATGGGTTATCATTTAAGAATAATGTAAAATGAATGATGTGTTTATACTTTTAGTTTTCAAATGTGTTACATAGTGGTATTTATGAATATTATGAGAATTCTGGTCTGGGTAATAATTTTTTTATAATAGTTTTTTCTTGTATATGTTATGAAAAATAGGTAAGACACAATCAATGCATTTTAATGTTGGTGAAATAGTGATATTTTTTAATGTTCATGTAACTATTAATTTTATGACATGATAAAAGGTATTTTAAGAACAAAATGTTTAATTTTTAGGGGAATAAGTTTAATGATATTAGTAGCATTATTAGTTATTATGATATCATAATTGTTTTTATTATAGGTTGTACATTTATTGTATGAAAAATGAATATTATGAGATAACCACAGATTTCAAAATATTCCTTCAATAATGAATATCTTAATATTTATTTAGGATGTTACTAACATTTGTAGAATTTTATAAAGATTATATAAAAATATTTTGAGAAATGGAAAACCATTTTAATGGGAGTTAACATGTCATGTCCTGAAGTGGTGATGGCATTGAACCCACAACCAAGTGGTGGTAAAGGTGCATCACATTCCAATAGCCTACATGATGTTCTAGTTAGTATGAAATACACTTTCCTTATTTAAAATTTATAAAGGATAAAATGTAAGTTCATTTTGGGATCATATGTTTGATCATATTGATAACCATGGGATTATAAATTTAATAGGGATTAAGTGAATTTTTTATTTTGGAAAACGTTCACTATTTTGGAATCCTAACATGATAAAGGTAAACAAAATACTATGAAATTTTATGAAAAAAGTATGACATATCTTATAAAATCAATTATTATTTATTATGATTTAGGTTATTTGTGGAAGTTATTATGTGACTAGGTGGAATAAATTTTGTTTCATAATTTAATTTAGATTGATATTATTTGAAGATGGATATTAAATTTTTCATGATAGATTATGTGATCAAATCCTTCAGATTTTTGAGTTTAAAATATTAGTGAATAATATTTTATTGAATTATAAGGATATTTATTTGATGATTGACCAATGTTGTATTTTGTTTTGTTTCTATTTAATTTTAGATATTAAATTAGTTTTCATAAAATATATGTCTATTATTTTTATAGAATTGCATTCTCTTATCCTAGGAATTTTTTTTCAATATTTTTTTAGACATGATGAAAAAATATAAATAATTAATGGATTTTGTGATTCTTAGAAGATGTTGATGATGCTTCATGTATGAATAATTCATCTAGGATAATAATATTTTAAGAAAATAAGGGGATTAAATTATACATATCATGTAATTATATTCTTTGTATTTCATAGTCTTGGTAGTAAAATAATTCCCCAACTCTCGAAAATATATTTTTTTTAAAAAAATTTTTTATTCAATTTCATTTGATATAATGTAATGAAGAGAATTTTAACTATTCATTGAATTATAGATTTTTTATAGTTAAAATTTGTGTGATCATGTTATCTATCACTCTATATCAGAAAATAATAGTTTGAGTTCTCTACCATTTCCATATTTTCACCATCAACTTATCATAATCATATATTTTTTGTCTATTGAACGTTTTATTTCTGTATTTTTAGGAATATGTTTTATTGTTTTCATACGATGAGTAATTTCAAAAAAGTTATTTCAAACCCTGGATCCTTAGTTTAAATTATAAGGAAACCATTTATTAAATGAAGGGGAATTTAAAATCCCAAAATTTTAAAAGGATATACAATGTTAAATAGAATAAAATAAATGTAACACAGAGCTTAAATAAAAAACATATTCGTATTATTTCAATATGACTGTTATAACCTGACCCTTAATTTGGCTTTATTGAATAGTATTAAAAGTCTTCTAAAATTTATTATGTTCATAATCATTTATAAATTATTAATTATTTAACTGTAAATAATCATTCAAATTTTATGTAATGTCATTTCATTGATAATAAAATGAATTTTCATTAAAAACGGATTTTTTACATTTAATTAGTGAATATTATAATTAATTTTTGAACTCTTGGAAAATTAGTTTCATAAAACAGATATCATTTTTTAAACCAAAATACAATTTTTTTCTTTTGGCAGAAATATTGAGATTTTTCAAAAAATATTTTGATTTCCTTGAATAGTGAAAAATATAGATTTTTTTAAAAAATGTCATTATTTTAAAATATGATAAAAAAATATAAAGTTACATTATGTTTTAAATTTTCATTAATGTAACATATAAATTATATAGTTACATTAAATTTCAATTTATTCTTTTTAATCAACATTTTAGTATCATTTAAAATATGTTTTTTTAAATTAATTTTTTGGAAAAATAATTTAAAATAACCTATTATCCCAACATTTAAATTAAAAAAATTAATTCCAAAATAAGAATGTATTAAATTAAATTTATATATTCTATATCCATAAATATTAATTTATTTTCTTACAGTGATTAGTATTATTTATATATTTAATATAAAAACAACTTATTCTTGAAAAATACACTTCTTAAAACCCCACTTTTTCATTGTGTCGACATGGTTTGTTTTTTATTTTGGTAATTATAAAAATTTAATTGTTTAAAAAGGATTTGGTATCTGTAATAAGAATTTATAAATATTTTATTACTGTAATCTTTATTTTTTGGTGGAAAAAAATATCATGGTATGGAAAAATTTTAACCATGGTATCTGTAAAATATTAAAATAAGCTAATGATATAAAGTAAAAGATTAAAATTCCTAAAAATTACATATTTAAATAGTTTTTGACATTATTATTTTCTATAAACATATATTAAAACATAAATTATATATTTTATTCATTTTAAATAATTCCACACAATTGTGGTGGTCTTTAAATATAAAATAAACATTATTTAATCACATAAAACCATCCCATCTCTTGTACAAATACAACTCCTCAAAACCCCATTCTCTTAAAAGGCCTTAAATATCATAAAATCACTAAAAAACTACTCTTACCCACTCTCCCTATGTCCTAGTGCTATATTTCATTCCTAGAGACAAATTCCAATGACTTTTAGGATCATTCAAAGAGGTGATATACAAGACGAAGTTTTTCCAAAGCACCACCCATAATGTATTTCATCTTTATACCTTCATTACTCCTAATTAATCCATAAGAAATTTATAAATTAAGTATCGTTTATATAGTAGAATATTATATTTTTAAATTAATATCTTTTTTCCTTACCATTTATTACCGTTTATTATTTAAATAGATGAAACCATTTTAAAAAATATGTAGGTTAATCCTCTCGTTGTATAATGATTTTTCATTTTCTATTACCACATTAAATAATAGTCACAAAATAATTTTTATAGTCAAATAATATTTCAGTCAATATATTGAAACATATTAGTTTTTCTAGAATAATAATACATTCATAATATTAAATAAAACAATAATAGTGTGTTATTATCGGAAAAACTATAAATTTAAATTAAACATTTATCAATAACATTTTATCAAACGAGAATTCATCATTCATGAAAAAATAATAATATATGGGACCACATATACTTATGAAACTGAATTAACTCCATTTTCCTCCACATATGGAGTTTTATTCCCTTTTGAATGAAAAATTATAATTATACACAATTGAAATAACCATGAAACCATGAAACCATGAAACAAATGCACTCAAAAAAATAAAAATAACAAAATATTATTATTGAAAGGGTGGTAATATTTTGTAAAAGTTCCTCATAATGTAATATAATTATTATAATTTTTTTTATATTAATTAATTGCATTATATAATCATTTATATATGAATTGAAAGTATGCAAAACAAACAAGGAAGTGTGCGGTGAGGGTTTCTCATCTCAGTTTTAACTTCTATGTGATATATTCCTTATTTATCACCATTTTATTTTTTGTGGTGTATATGATTACCTTCGATATATAATATCATTAATATCATTATCTTTATTGTATTAAATTGGTAATTTTATAATTATTAATTTTATTGTTCTTATGATTCGATTGATTACAATGTATAAGGGAATTATCACCGCAATTTCAATTATTTGTGTCAAACTACAACTTCATTTAAAATTTCCAGCTTTTAATATGTTTGAAATGAATTTTTATTTTCTAGATACATTTTTGCAATTGTTTTATGTGCAGTTATACTTTATTCAATTAATAAATTCAATTGATTAATGCCCATATAATTGATTTGAGATTTGTAAGAAACATACTTTTAAAAATCCACATTTAATGTTATTTTTTCAAAAATATGTTTTTATTAAAGATAAAAAATGAAAAAGATTCATGATATTATATTGTATTAATACTTTGAATTGTATCTTAAATGATTATATGTATACTTTTAAAGAATATTATTTTTGTTGAACATGCACTATTTTACGAAATGAATCATTTCGAAATGAAAAGGATTTTTTCCTTTAAATATTTTTTATGATTCATGATTTCTTTATTAATGTTTTTAAAATTTTTCTAGGAAATTTTTTATGATTTCATGTGATTTTTTATAAACCAATGATGGGTTTTTCTGTGAAAAATGATGGATGGGTGGTGATGTTACCAAGAAATTATTGTTTGGAATGTGATAATACCAGGATGGGTTATTATTGTTTTAGCTAATGACAAGTGGTTCTATGATAAACCAATGATATGTGGTTAAACTGTAACCTTAAATTAATTAGGTACATTAGTGATATTGGTTGACCATATTTTTTACTCCTTTTTCAAGAGTTATAATTAAAATTATGTTCCTAGTAATATAAATTTATTTTATATTTTTTTAATTATAATTCATGAAAATAAATTGATTTTCAAAATGAAATATAATGATATTTTTAAAAATATGAATCATTTTTAAGGGTGAAAATATTGGTTTTCATGAAAAAATATTTAACGGGTTTTTACAAGAAAAATATATTCCTTTTTATATCCCTTGATGTGCATGTGTCTTATCTCATGATTTATTTTTTTTCACAATATTTAATGTAAAATAGACTCATAGATAATATTATGGAAAACATTGGGTGCCTTGATCATTAAATATAATTATTATTTATTTTAAGTAATTTTTATGAAAAAATGGATACCTGGAATATGACCCACTTGTAGTTCGTGGTTTTACAATGTAATATATAGTCTTAATTATCATGAACACTAAAATAAAATGATTCCTAGGAATTTCATAATTTCAGTTTTAGTTTTAAATCACTATAATATGTAACGTTTAAGATCAGGTACTTACACATAGATACTAAAATTAGTACAATGAGTAATCATTATAATTTATTCCATATTTAATTTTAATGATGATTTTCAAACCTGAGACGAATCTTTTGAAAATAATTATGCTCCAAAAATCTGATAAAACAAGTAATCAATATTATGAAACTGATAAATCCTCATAAAAATAATTTTATAGAGTGGTCTATAAAGAATTAAAAGACAAATTAAACAATTATTATTTTTAACAAAAAATATTGGTGAACCCAAAGATAAAAAACTTGGATGAATACAACCATTTTTATGAAATCTTGTGACGGATCTATCAAATAAAATAAATATTAGTGTTATTTCTTATATGGAGGGTTTTAATATTTTTTTATTTTATAGAATTATTTCAATCGTTAATTCAACCGTGAGATATGAAAATAAAATAAAAAACATTATGTAAAAAAAATTCATATACATTTTATACTACAAATCACAAGATTGAACAAAATCTACATTTTCAAAAACATGAGGAACATAACAATGACTTGCATATTTAATATTTTTCGGAACATAATTATATAATATCATTGTTTTGAACACAATATGATATATATAATTCAAAATCAAGATGAAATTTTAGAATAAAATAATTCGATATTGATTCTATCTTAGCTGATAAACTGAATTTCAATCCATACTAAGAATACAATTAGTCTTTGATATGGGTAAGGAATCTGGATTTTCAAGGAAAATAATCCCTACTCTAATCATATAAAAAAATCATTATTTTATTAATACCTTTACAATGTTTTTTTACTACATGTTCAGTTTCCATGTGTTAAGGAAACAATTTCATTATACCACCAAAATTTCCAATAATTAAACATTGTATATACCATGAATTAATCAAAACATTAGAAAAAGAAGAGTAAGAAAGTAATGTAACTATCAACACTTCATCTGATATTCCATCAATTTCATTGGTACTCACAAATTTATTTTATACACACTCCTTCTTTTGATCTTGATGATTCCGATCATTTATAATTATCCTTGGAAACACATCAGCATAATGAAACATCTCATCAAAATTAAAACATATCATGACCTTCTTATCATATTTTATATGACCATTATTATGATTATATTAATTTAAATTATTATCTATATGTTATATATGAATGAATCAATCACAAATTAATGATTTCAGAAGACACTTCCCATAATGCTTCATACCACATTTATTATCTGAGGGAAATTTGTACTAGTTAATTTCAAATTTTTATGATTAATACTTTCAGATTTTTTTTCATCTAGATTGATAGTTATAATTATTTTTTTAAATGTGAAACAAAACCTTATAGACCAAAATAGAAAATAATATAACTTTATAGTATATTTTAAATTCATGAGAGTCTAAATATTTTCCCAATATTTATTCTAATCATGAGTAAACATTTAAATTTAATTAACATGTTCTAGTAAGATATTTGGTGTATACCATGAAAATAATATAAAAAAATTATAGAAAGGAACATAGTATTCATTGATTTTCTCCTTTCCCAAAAATTGCATTTCCAAATTATTATTTAACAACCATAAGAAAATAATTCTTATGGAAATGATCTTTGAATATTGTATACTCACTGGTATTTAACTCATCTTTCTCTTTGGTACCCTAAATATATAATACCACCACTAATCAGTTTCACTTTCAAAAGGACTAGTGTGTATATTTTCGTTCTTATTTTACAAACAACAAGAAACTTTAAAAATATTTTTTATATAATTGATCCATTCTTTTTATACCACTGGATATGAGGTGTCACCATATTTTGGAGGTTTTTCATTCATGAAATTATCTAATATGGAAATGTTTCCATGTGAAGGGTTTTTTCTTCTATAGATTGTGACTCCTTAATAATAGACTATGATATCAATTTTTACAAAGTTAAATACTATTTTGTTTTAATTACAACTATTTGATCTATTTATTGAAAAGTAAATAATTATATGTATTACTTTTATGTCATTTAAATTGTTTCTCTTATGGGAAACAATTCTATAAAGACATAAATTAGATGAGGTAAAATGAGAACCCTCTACATGTTTTCATCATAATATAATCAATTGATTAAAATACCATAGATTATATTTCTTATCTTTATATTATCTTATAAGATTATATGATCCTTTCCTCGAATAAAAATTATAATTCAATGTAACCTAAAAACTAATAACCTCTTGATTTATATTATGTATTTTATGTTTATAAATTTTAAGTATGTTTTTATTAATTATTTTTAATAATATAAAAACCCAAAACATATACAATAATTATAATAAAAACTGGTTAATTTTACTAAAAACCATTTATATATAAAAACATGATCCATAAATTTATATTTTTATTTCATTCAATTGAAGTGTGCTAATTACATATTTGTTCCCGATAGATAAAAATTATACTTTAAAATAAATCATATTCATACTTAACCCATATGAAATTATTTTTAAATTCTAGGTATGGAAATAAAAATATCAGTTGGTGACCCAAATATAATTAAACTCATTATTATTTAAAAAAAATGATATAGTATTTGAAATTTTTCACTAATCTCAAAGTAAACATTCAGATAAAATAATCATTTTCATAATCATGAAATACGATTCTTTGGGAAATTAATTTGCGAAATCATATAATAATTTATATATAAGAAGGAAATATAAACATGAGGGATTCTTATAATACATGGGTACTCAATAATTCAACTTCACGAAAAGTAAAAAAAATTCCCTAAAAAGTAGAATTAAATTTCCACTAAATATAAAATCTTTAGAATAACATAAGAACTAATTATGAATACATGAAAAAATTTCCCTAAAATCATTAGTATTTCATTGGATATGTCATAAAATTTCTTAATGGTGATTTGAATACTCAGAAAGCTGCCAAGATCAATTGAACAAGGTTTTGCAATAACAGTGATAATAAAATCCCTTGGAAGGGATACAAATATTTTTAAATATCTTGATCCTTTAATATTGATATATGATCTTTAATATTTAGAAATTAAAATCATTAAAACATCAAATGAATTATTAATTGTTAGAATAAAAACAATTCATCCACAATATGATACTGATAGAAATGGTATAATACATTGACACTAAAATAAATTATACCTAACTCAATTACCTTTATAAATCTTATCCTCAAAAATATAATTAACTCATATAAATCCATCACATTAATCAAAAAATGGATGTCTATGACATTAAATATATAATCATATGTAAATATATAAAACCATTATAACATCTAATACTATTTTAAAAACATTACAAGGAAACAATCTAGTCACAATAGATTTCTAAACCCTACTATTATACCAACTATAAGTACCCATACCAAAAAAATATATATTATAGTGATTTTAAACTGGTAATCAAATTATATCATTCGTAAAAATATTTTCATTTTAGTGATTTAGAGAATCATGACTAACAATTACATGTTAAAACCTTAAACTATTAGTGGAACCATATACTAATTATACATTGTGTTATAAAAAGGTATTTTAAAAAACAAGAATTATTCTCATGATCAATATTCACAATTTTTCCTTTTACCGAATCCATGACTCCATTCTTAGTAAAATAATACGAAAAACATTTTAAAACAAGGGATGACCATAAAATATTAGAAAGGGATATAGAAAAAGGAATATATTAGTCTATGGAAATCCAATTTAAATATTTTCATGAAAAGAAACATTTTCATACTAAAAACAAAAAAAACTCTTTTCCAAAAGGTTTTTATCTTACCAATTAAAAATCAATTTATTTTCGTAAACCCTATAGAGAAAGAATATAAAAGATATATAGGTAACACGATACATCATTTTACATATAAATTCTACAAATGGAGTCTCCAATAAAAAAACACATAAATTCAGAGTGCCCAAAGCATTGGAGGTTATAACATAATCACTCATTCATTATGTAACATGGAAACACACACATCATTTGTGAATAACATACTCACACATCCTTGGTTTTTCATGGAACCAACCATTATTGTTTTATAACATAACTACCCATACATGGTTTATCATGGAACAACCCATATTTGTTTTATAACATAAACAAAAAACAATAATCAATTACCATTAACCATATTATAAACATAAATTAGGAAATAATTCATCATAGAAACATTCTGTAATAAAATAATCCTTTTTATTTTGAAATAAAACTTTTTAAAATTTGTGCATATTCAATGGTAATAATTTTCATTGAATGTAACCATATACACATGTATGGAATGAATCAAAGTATTAATTTAATATTAAATAATGAAATTACATTCATGTTTAATATGTCATAAAAACATTTTCATTAAAAAGGGAACATTAAAAGAGGCTTCTTAGAAGAATGTCCCCTACAAATATCTTATCATCAATGTGAATATTAATCAAATGAATTGATTATGTGAAATATAGTTAAATATACATAAAATAAGAGTAAAGAAAACATAATAAAATAAAAATACATTTCATAAACAATATTATCAAAAAATTATTAATAAAGTTGAATTAAAACTTAATGAATGTAAATTTCGTTAGAATTATTATATACATTGTAGAAAGTCAAATCATATTCACTATAAAAGTAATAATTATAAAATTAAAAATTGAGTTACATTTAGGTTAATAGATTCATGATATGATATATAATAGGAAGTTATATTGACCACATAAAAGGAATTATTGTTGAATAGATCATATATATCACATAAGTAAAAAGTGATATGAGAAACTCTTACACCATGCTTCCCTTTAGTATTGTATTATTTAACATCCTATATAAATGTTTAAATAATATTAATTATTATATACCTAACTCTAATAATATTTATAATACATTATATGATATTTTATAATATATTACCACCCCTTCAATGATAATATTTCATTATTTTCATTATTTGGTGAGCATTGATTTCATGGTTTCCTAGATTGTAATCTTGTGTATAATTATGAATTTTCATGAAATATTGGAATAAAACACCATACCATTAATGAAATTGTATTAATTCACTTAAGAATGTGTAAATGGTTCCATATATAATTTTTTTTTCTAACATGAGGATGACCCATTGGATAAAATTTTATTGATAAATGTTTAATTTAATTTGGTGCTTTTTCTGACCATCACGAACAAAAATCATTAAATTTTATATTATCACTATATATCTGTAATAAACTTGAGTTAAGGTATAACATAACAATTATAATATTAATTAACTATAACAATGCTTTTATGATCTTTCTTGAAGGTAGTATTAGAAAATTAAAAACCATTATCCCAAGAGATGATTAACTGTATTACATGGGACAATCATTTAGTTTATCTGAATAAGAGGAGTTAATAAAATAGATTAATATAAAATATTAATTTTAAAAATAACATTCCATTATATACAGGTGTTTTCTCCTTCAAATGTATTCGTATACCACATCATTAATTATGGTTTTTAACAAATTAATTAATTATATATGGTGTTACTGTTAAATAATTTCAGTTTTGTAATTTTATTTTCAAATATATCAATCTAACATATTTTTTTATTTATTTTTTAATTTTTGGATTCTAATTTAACTATTTTTTATTTTACTTATTTTTCTTTTTATTATTTTTCTTTTTAATTTTTACATTTTTTTCATTAGTTTTTGTTTATTGATTTTATTAATTTAGCATTTATTCACTATATATTCACTTAATTTTAGTTGCTGAATCATTACATTATTTTTAATATTTTTTAATATAATATATATTTAATTTAATAATCAATTTGTTTATTTTAATTCAATAATTAATTTTAGAAATTTATGTTTGATATTTTTTCAATTTAATATTTTATTATAAAAATTATTTAATGTGTCTTCATTTTAATTTAGTTTGTTTAATTTAGTTTGTTTAATTGATCTGTTGTTTATTTGTAATTTTTTTAATTACAAAATTATTTAATTTTAATTTTATTTGTTATTTGATTTTCATTGTTTCTAAATTAATCATTGATTCACTCCCATTTAAACATACCATATTTTTCACTATTGGCATTCTAATAGTTGCTCCATCTTTTATTTTCCATGAAATATATCCATTATTTCCACCCTACCAACCTTGGATCATTTTCCCCCATTATCCAAAAAAGAACATATCATCGGCTATACCCAATGGTGACTCACAATCTAATTGTGACTCCCATTATTTAACTACCACCTCTATGGATCACCTCTAGTAATAGAATGACAATAGAAACCATTACATCTCTCTTTTTCCTCCATTCCCACTCGTCGTTGCACCCACTCACCTCTATAATTAATCTTCTATATCCTTTCCTTTTACCATTGTAACCTCATCATATAAAATTTCACTCCTACATAATAAAAACTCATCATTCCACGACCACAGACCTCTATAAACAGAGTTCTTCACCCACCATTAGTGAATCTTCCTCTATATTTTTTTAAATGTTGGGGTCGAGGCCTCAATTTATTATTTAATGCAAAGACCTCTTTAGTGTTGGAAGAGGTAGACCCATTACATAGCCCGAAGTCCCAAGGGCAAATGGCCTGGATATAAGTCCTGAAAGCCCATAAATTGGCCCAAAGGACCCCTTTGTGAACAATACTACTACAGTATCCACGCTGCTACAGTACCTACTACAGTTCTAACCGCCGCTATAGTACCCTTCAATAGTGCTTCTGCCGCTACGTTGTAGCCACTTCTATAGTAACCTGGAAATTCTTCCCTACTGAAATTTCATCCCAATTCTATTGGATGCGAAGCACGATCTTGTACCACTTGGGTACAAGATCATTGGAATTTCTTCTATAGTTTAGTTATTCACTGTTCACACCCAAATCAACGTCACTTTACACTGTTGACTCCTGTCCATTAATGAAGTCACTAATGATTATAAAAAAACACCATAAAAAACATCCACAACTATAAAAGTTCCAATAACTACTATTACCATTGCATAGTCCCTTTTCCTCACTAGACCTGAAATATGTGGCAACCAGTGTGTAATTTAATCTAGAACATTAAAAAAGAAAAAAAATAACCCTTTCTGATAACAGGAAAATTTATTCAAAACTAAATTAATATATAAATACTACACCATATATAACTTTCAATTATTTATACCAGTACCATCACTGATTCACTACAACAGAGTTCAGATACAGAAGTGTACAATCCAAAGTAACACTGCTGCTGCTGTTGGAGGGAGGGGGATCCGATGCTGTTGGTAAAGAGTAATTTTTGCCCCAAGGAGTCACATACACCAGGTAAGAAGTAAACCACATTGATGTTTTTCAAAGGAGGATCAGACCTCAAGCTTTTAGTATAGAGGAGGAGCTGATGTCAGGGGCTTGGTCGAGCCTATGCTTGAGGAGGAAGAAACGACAAACCCCACAGTTATCATCTTTATATTCTTACGCACTATTTTTTAATTTTTCAAATAAGTGTTGTGAAAATTAATACTATTTTGATTTGATAGAAAATGATAATAATTTTCCTAAGTGTATTTTAATTCTAATGGATTTTATGTTTTCCCTTATTCACAAATTTATTTTCATCCTTAATTTTAAATAGATTAGTGATATTGATTCGGATTTCATTTATATTTATTTGAACCACTCACAATTTTGTTAATTCAAACAATAGAAATAATTAGTAGGATCATTTTATGATTGAAATTTATTCATTTCCGATTCCAGTATTTTGTTGTTATGATGTAGATAACATCATAAATTATTAATCAACATGTTAAATATCCTAGTGAGGGATATTTAAAACATAATTGTTCAGATGTTTCAAATTCAAAAACAATTACTATGATAAATGTTATCGTTTTAACCCGGCGGTGTTAATTTCCACCTCTTGGCGTATTAATAATTTTTCTCATAAACATCATCTATTTTAAACTCCTTAACATCATTTTCAAACATAATTATTACATCAAAACTCCCTATTTGACATTTTCCATGAACTTTTAGACAGAAATGTATTTCCTACTCTTTTCAATAGTTTATAAAAAAATTAAATCCTTAGAACATCCACTCTCCATCCCTTGGGTTTGAAACATCACTACTATAATCATGTTGGTTTACCAATGATATTTTAAAGGCCATGGTGACCAACAACTTTATAAAAATTAGAAATCATTTTTTTGGATGGCATCCACTGTGTTTTTTACTGTTACAAAAAACAAATATATATTAAAAAACAACAAAATAATTTTAAAAAACTGATGTTCTTCGGTGATGAAACTTCATAATTTTTTTTTCTGAAACTAATTATTTTATAATTTTTTATACTATAATTTTTGTGATGTTCTTGTTTTCATTATAATTAATATGCTGTTGAGTTATTTTACACTTAAATCACAGGTATGATTTTTTAAGAAAATGTATTTAATAGTCTATCAAACACATAGGCATATTGGACTAAGATAATTTTCCTTATTAATAGTTATAAGGAACAATTTTTTGATGCATATTAAAATATTAAGGAATTTATATTTCAATTAATAGATCATGGATTTCATATAAGTTCCCTATTAGTGTGTTTTATTAATGGATTTAAATATAAAGAGAAAATTAACTTCGATAAAATGGAAGTGGGTTTTTTAGTGTCTTAGTGATGAAAATTTGTCGAATATTTGTAATTTTTATAGATTTTGATGTTTTTAGGAACTCTCAACCCATGAATTAGAATCAACCGTCACTGGAGACCTTTAATAAAGAAGTGCCATAAATAATGACCAATGAAATAAACATGTTTTTTGAATTTTTAAGAATTTAAATTCCCAAATATAAAAAAATAACCTCAAATATAGAACATATTTTTTGATAAAAGAGAAGAATTTAGCAACTCATTTAGGTTCTCTAGTGAATAAATTATTCAAAAACACTAATCTAATTTTTTTTAAATGATGAATGATTTTTTTTCTCACAAAAATAAAACCCGAATAAATTGAATTGAGAGCTCATGCTTTGAAAGAAAAATCCATACCACTAATTCTTGGAAATGATAAGATCACCCAACTTGTTTTGGAGTTTGTAATGATGGCGCTGTAATTGAACATATTTGATTTCATTTTCAACCTTAACTCTCTATTGACTATTGAACAGAAAACAGGGGTTGTTGAACCCATTTTTGATGGTGAAAAAACTGTAGAAATGTCCATATATTTGGTTTTAAATGAACCATATCCTTTGTAAGAAGGAATTTATGAACATTATCCTAAAATTACTTTTCAAAATTTAAATTTCTTAAGGTATATTTCCCTAGAATCTAAATTTTTTTTATGAGATATGTTTTGAAAATAGTGATTTATCCATTGAAGCCTTATATACCCTGATAACACATCAAAAGAGCTAAAAATGTGACAGTTTTTCCACGTAACTAATATTATATAGTTAGAGGGTTTCTTCTAAAAAACAAGACAACATTCATTTCATAATTTTTGATGTATCCTTCCCTGGGTGTGAAATAGAATATAAGGAATATAATTTCTTATATATAATATATTTACCATAATTTATTAAAATTTCACCTAAAAATAAATGGTCCAAATGCTTTAATTAGTTTATGGGTAATAATTAACACCCCCATGTGACTTTGGTTAGTTTTTAGGGGAGTCTAGCTGGGTATTTAAAACTACCACTTCATTGTAGGAAACCATTTATATTATTTCTATCAAAACAATTTTGTGTTAGTTCATAAATTTTTTCAGTTTTTTATTTTTATAATCTAAAAAATTATAACTAAATCCATTATATTTAGTGATTCATGGGTGTCAACCAATGGGTTTTCTTTGTTTTTACTATTCTTGTTGTTTTATTTTTAATAAGTTGTAGTTTTCCCTCTATTTTGTGCATTTATAATAGATGTATGTCTTATTATTATAAGTCTTTATACTTTAATATGGACTCTTTTGGTGTAAATAGAGGGCAATAATTCATTTTTTTCTAAGATCACATGTTTCTAATTATTAGAGAATTGGTGGATAAAATTCCATAATCTCATACTTTTAGTTTCTAATTATCATTAAATTTTATCTAATGATATATTTTTCTCATATTTTATATTTTTTTACAACTATAGAATAAGAAACTATAAGATTTCACTGAAATATGATGAGGAAGAGATTTTTTTAAAATAACTTATTGATAAAGAATTATTAAACCAAGGAGTATTTAATTTCTTAATATATTTTATTCTCTTTTGCAGTACAGTTTCACTACCTTTTTTCTACTAAATATTGTTCTAAAATAATTTTGAATTCAATTTCTATTTTAAATTAGGTGTGATGGAGAGGGAGGTATTAACCATGGTTACTTTTTTGTTGAGTAAACTCATTTTTCTTTCTCAGGTGCTCAAATTTTTTTATATTGTTGAAAATTTAATTGAATCAAAATTTTGAAATTTTTATTCACCCTTTTCATTGCATTCATTTTTTATATGATACTATTCAAACATAGTTGAAAATGTATTATCAGATTATTTTAGGAAAATTATTGTGTTTTATGAATTTGTGGTAAAATATTATTGATTGGATTATATTGTTTGAACTTCACTATGACATATGGACATAACAATTTAATATACTGAATTGATAATTTGGGATCTTATTTAAAATTAAAATTATTTTAATCTACATTGAATTGATCTTTATGGACCATTTTAGGATTTATGTTTGCGGGTGCGGGTCTTCTTATTCTTTTATATTTTTTTCTTTACAAAAAACCCATCTAATTTTATGAAATATTGTAATTCAGAAAAATTCAATTTTATTCAAAATTAATTCACAATAGGTGGTTGTTTAGAATACATTTTGAATTTAAATTCAATATTTCATAATGTATATTTTTTTAATATTTGTGGAGGGTGTCATTGAATTTGAAAATTTTAATGGTGAATTACTACCTAGTGAAATTATTATTAGTTTTATTAATATTATATTTAGGCACTAATTATAAAAGTGAATTACGAGAGCGATATTTGGAGTTATTATCTTAATATTAGGAATTCATAATGTTTTACTACATATTAGATAATTAAATATTTATAGAAATATTATTCTATCCTCTTAAGAATCCAACATAAATTGTAGAATTATAATTTTCTGGAAATTGTTGTTTAATGGGAAAATCAGAACCCAACGTGAACATCTGTAACATTAGCCATAGTGTTTGTGTAATACCTATGAACATTTATAATAAGTTTATCTACATTGTTCCTTGTAAAGGTTACCTAACTTTTTAAAATTAAAAAAAATCATATCTATCAAAAATGTGTTCATTAATGTGAGGGTAATTTTTGACATCATATAAAGATGTGAAAAATTGGCTTGTTTAAAAATCACTTTTATCAATAAACTAATTCAAAAGTTAAAACATTAAACATTTATATTTGGAAACTATGAGAATTTCAATGTAGAAGGTGTTTACTATTTTGTTATTAGTTCATCTTATTTAAAACATGTTATCACTATTAGTTTTCGAACATGAAGTTGAATTGATGTAAGACAATAAGTAGATTCATATACGAGGTGTGAAATCTGTAGGAGTTAATGATTGTTTTGTCCCTAATCTATTTTATATATATATATATATATATATATATATTTGAATTTAAGAAATATTTATTTTGAACCGTTATTTTAAAAATCCCATCTCTCAATTTTTCCTCTATTTTTAATTACCATGACTTTATGTTTTGTGAGTTGAATGTTTAAAAAACATGTTTTTGTTTCAAAAAGAAAAAAATATCATAAAAATGACTAAGGAAAATAAAGGTTTAAGTCTGAGGGAATTTAATGTTTCCATAAAATGCATTGAATTTTTACATATTTATTTATGTTTCTAGTCATTTAATTAATTATTTATGGTGTTATTTGTAAATAATTTGTCTTTTTTAATTGTAATTTTATATTATTCAATTTCTCATTTTTATGATTAATTTTGTATTCATGGATTTTAAAATATGTAATAATGATTTTACTTATTTTTAATTTATTATTTGTGTCTATAACATTTTAATTTTAATTATGTTTGATTTTTTTTATTTGATGTTATGTATGGTTTTATTATTTAGAATTTATACATAATATATTCACTTAAATTTTTTAAATATAACATTACGTTATTTTTAATATTTCTATGTATTTTTACAATAATTTTACATTAATTTAAAAGTTATTTATGTAACTATTTTTCAATAATTAAATTAAATATTTTATGTTTAATGTTTTATTAAAATTGATTTTTTGATTATCAAGATTATTTAATTTATATTCTTTTTATTTTAGTTAGTTTTTAATTAAATTTAGGTTTTAAATTTTTAATTTCTTTGATTCTTTAATTATTTAATTTTATTTTTACTTTTTAATTGATTTTTTTAATTTTAACTATAATCATTGAGTAACTGCCATTTCCCACATCAATATTTCTCACAGTTTAAATTCCAATGGTGGAACCCTCTTTCTTTTTCTAGGATATATTTCTACTATTTCCACCATTACAATAGTGGATCATTTTTTTCTTTCTCCCAAATAACACAACTCATTGTTGGGTCTACCCAACGACGACTCCCTATCCAATGGTGAGTCCCTTTGTCTCAACAACACTCCAATGAATCACTGCTAGCAATCAAACAACAACAACCATTGAAGCATGTCTCTTTCTGATGCTTTACCACTCAGCATTGTAGAATACACATCCGTAGAATTCATCTTTTATAGTCCTACATTCCACCATTACAGCCTCCATCGACAAAAAAATTTCACCACCATAGGCAGAACTAATCTTTCCCCCATAGTTCTCTATTAAGTGAAATATTCTTAACCAACCATAAGAGAACCTTCCACAAAATCTCACTTATTCACCAGTCACACCCGATACAACCTCACATTCCCCATTTATCTCACATCCAGCAATGATGTCACTGTCGTCTAAGGAACACAATGCTAAAATGACTTTAGAAACGAATGACCACAAAAGTGAAATTATTGATACCTCCACATGTTCCTACACTTCTTCGCTAGATCAGAAACGAATGACCACCAAAGTGAAATTGAATCCAAAATATTTATGAACACAAAGATGTTACTTTTCCAAAATTTGAAAAATTGTTAAAATATCTAACCGCAATTGAAGATACTGTCATTCGACTCTTTTGACGAGTTGAGTCGATCTTGACACATGATCCAACGCAATAAAGTGAAACTACGGATGTGTACCACCCATGTACCATATTATTGGTTATAGGAGGGTACTATGCCACATGTCAATAGTGACAACCACCTCGAGGAGTCACTATTAATGGGGGAAGACATGAGTGGTTATGAGGTTTCATTATGGGGGAGCGAAGCAAGAGCTCTTTCAATAGAGGAGGATCCATTGTCGATGTCTTGATCAGACCTCATCATTAGTAAGAAGGCCCCTCCCCATGTCTAGTTAGTAAAAAGAAAATGTATATAATGAAATTAGAAAGATATAAAATAAAAAATACAAAATATTAAATGCTCCAATAAAACTAAAATAAATAAATAATGATGATAATAATTTATAAAATAATAATAATAATTAATATATATAAATTAAATTAATGAGTTGAAATATTTAATAATTCAATTAAAAAATTTATAAATAAATGATCATTTTAAAATAATTTATTAAAATAGTATAGTTTAATGTATTTATAATTATATAATTAATTATATTTATAGTAATTAAAAAATAAAAAAATTATTATAATAATTTAATGAAAAGAAATATTTATATAAAATTAAATAAATACATCTTAAATAATTAAATATAATTATTCAATATTTGAAAAATAAATAATTAAAAATTATAAATTATAAATAAAATTAACTAATAATAGTAATTGATAATATATATAATTAAATAATAAATTTTAATAACAAGTAAATATTAATAAATATAAATAAATTAACACGATTATTTTTTAATTACATTTATTTAATAATTATAATAGTAAGTATTTTATCAAATATTGTTTATAAAAGTTTTATTTTTATAATAATCTATTAATAATTTATTCATTAATTTTTTTTCATTGTAATGATCCAGTACCCAACTGGGATCTCATCTAGGTTTTCAACTTCCATATTTTGGTATTCAATTTGGGAGGTTTTACTAATACACATTGAGTGTAGTAGAGGAATCCACATATTCAATGTGTTGGTGTAAGATAGAGATAAGTTAGTGTTCTTTATTAGTGACTAACATGTAACCTTCATAGGATTTATATTGGGTAGAAAACAGTAGGATTGTGATCATGGAACACTCTACCATTAACAATTCTTTGATATGGGGAATAAAGAAGAGACCTTACTTACGCAACACACCACCACTAACCCAAGATCTATGGACTCTGAACAGGAGTGTGAGGAAGACCAAATGGGTTTGGGGTTCCCATCAAATGGGTGATACTTTCCCCATCATATTCTTCCAAATCCTTTTTTGTGTATTCATATATGTGTTGTGATCTTTTATCCTATATGGATTTAAACATGATATTTTTTTAATTTTCATAGGGGAATTTCAATTTTGATGGATTTAATATTTTCCATAGTTCTCAATTTTATATTCTTTTTATTATTTTAGAATTTATCACAAATATTGATTGTTATTTAAGTTAAATTTATTTCCACCTCTCACATTTCTATTTCAAACGTCATAAAATATAGACGATATCATTTTTTAATTGTAATTTCATCATATAAAATTTCTTGTTTATCTTTATTAAAGTGGTTAACTATAAGATTGATTAATCATCATTCTTAACCTCTTATAAAGGGAGATTAAAAAATTAATCTTTTTGAGGTTGAAAATTCAATTAATTTAATATTATTGAAGAAACCCTTTTAAATGAGTAGTGCTAATTTTCCCTGGTTTTTTTCGGTGATCATTTTTCATAGAAACATGATCTATTTTCAACTCCTCATCCTAATTTCTTGGCATAATTAATGCATCATAAACTCCCATTTAAAAATATTCTATAATCCTTTCAACTTAAATTAGTTTCGTATTGTTTTCAATAGTTTATAAATAAAATAAATCCTTATAACAATCACTGTCATTAACT
Source organism: Viscum album (assembly GCA_963277665.1). Lineage (NCBI taxonomy): Eukaryota > Viridiplantae > Streptophyta > Magnoliopsida > Santalales > Viscaceae > Viscum > Viscum album. Next base: position 1,108,755,102 of record OY728126.1, read on the forward strand.
TTGGTTCTACCATTCATTAAAATTATAGTGTAAGTTTATAAGTAATAATTTCAAGTCAATCATGGAAAATGGACCTTTCAAAATGATACTCTATTAATTATTATTAAAATGATGATTTATTTTTAAAGAAGGTATAAAATGAAAAAAAAATATGAGACGTGTTTTTGAAAAATATATTCATTAATATTACCTCTATGAAGGATCACTAAAAGACCATATAGTTAGTTTTAGGGTGCTTCCAACATCACATAGATATATGGAGAGTTGGGATGATATTTTTTAATATTTAAAGAGCATTATGTATTTTCGGGAGAAAAGTGGTGGTGATTAGTGGTTTTTAAACTTTAGAAGGGTTGGTTTTAAGTGATTAAATTATGATTATATTTTATTTAAATCAAAACACATTTAGATGAAACTAATTTAAATAAAATAGTTTATTAATTAATGTTTTATGTTTTTTATGGCCATAATACACATCAAAAACCATTTAATGTTTTAGTTTAAATTTATCTAATGATTTTTACTTGTAACTTTAAAAAATTTCATTATTTTAGATATATTGTGGCATATCTTCTATTACCAATGTAATATTATTATTAAAATAAATTATTAATTACAAATTACAATACTTAATATGGAATATTTTTTTTGCAATTAAGTTCAATTAATTGGTAAAATTAAAAACAAAACATGCTGGTGTGATGAAAAAGTGGGTTCTCAATAAGTGTATTTTTCTTGAAAAGATGATTGTATTTTAACTCTATTAATAATGATAATTATTTGAAGAAAATAATTTAATATTTAATGATATATTATATATATATATTTAATTTATAAAATTCTCCATTAGTGATAAATTAAATTAATTAAAAAGGAGATACATTTAAGAGCAATAATATTTTGAATTTAGTTTTAATTAACCTAATTATTATATAGATATATTTCATCCAAAGAAAATATTTTGAATCCTTATTATATTTTATTTTTAAATATGTTTATTTATTGGTATAAAACTGTATTTTTCTTGAAATCTATTTGAAAGTACAAAATGTATCCCCTTTTTAATTAATTTAATTTATAACTAATGGAGAATTTTATAAATTAAATATATATATACAATATCCTTAAATATTAAATTATTTTCTTCAAATCATTATCATTATTCATAGAGTTAAAATACAATCATCTTTTCATGAAAAATACACTTATTGAAAACCCACTTTTTCATCACACCAGCATGTTTTGTTTTTAATTTTACCAATTATTTGAACTTAATTGCAAAAAATTAATTCCATATTAAGTATTATAATTTCAAATTAATTATTAGTTTCTTAATCATTTATTTTAATAATAATATTACATTGGTAACAGAATATATGTCACAATATATGTAAAATAATGAAATTTGTTAAATTTATAAGTAAAAAACAGAAGATAAATTAAAACTAAAACATTAAATGGTTTTTGATGTTAATCTTGGCCATAAAAAACATAAAACATTAATTAATAAACTATTTCATTTAAATTAGTTCCATTCAAATGTATTTGTATTTAAATACAATATAATCGCAATTTAATCACTTAAAACCAACCCTTCTAATGTTTTAAAACCAGTAATTACCACCACCTTTCTCCTAAAAATACATAATGCTATTTAAATATTAAAAAAATATCATCCCAACTATACATATATCTATGTGATGTTGGAATCTCCCTGAAACATATTATATAGTCTTTAAGTGATCCTTCAAAGAAGTAATATTATAGAAGTTTTTTTTCAAAACCACGTCTCATAATTTTTTTTTCATTTTATTCCATCTTTAATAATACATCATCATTTTAATAATTATTAATTGAGTATCATTTTGAATGGTCCAGTTGTCATGAATGCCTTGAAATTTTCACTTATAAACTTACACTATAATTTTAATGAATGGTAGAACCAAAGGGAATGAATGTGATTGTTCTAAGGATTTATTTTATTTATAAACTATTGAAAACAATAAGAAACTAATTTAAATTTTAAGGATTATAGAATATGTTAAAATGGGAGTTTATGATGCATTAATGATTCCATGAAATTAGGATAAGGAGTTGAATATAGATCATGTTTCTAAGAAAAATGATCACCGAAAAAACCCAAGGAAAATTAGCACTACTCATTTAAAAGGGTTTCTTAAATAATATTTAATTTATTGAATTTTCAACCTTAAAAGATTAATTTTTAAATATCCCTTGACATGAGATTAAACATGATGATTAATCAATCATAAAGTTAACCACTTTAATAAAGATCAACGTGAAATTTTATATGATGAAATTACAATTAAAAATGATATCGTCGATTATTTATGAAGTTTGTAATAGAAATGTGAGAGGTGGATGTCAATTTAGCTTAAATAACAATCAATATATGTGGTAAATTATAAATTAACAAAGAGACTATAAATTTGAGAAGTTTGTAAAATATTAAATCCATCAAAATTGAAATTCCCCTATGAAAATTAAACAAATAACATGTTTAAATCCATATAGGATAAAAGATCACAACACATATATAAATACCCAAAAAAGGATTTATAAGAATATGATTGGGAAAGTATCACCCATTTGATGGGAACACCAAACCAATTTGGTCTTCCTCACACTCCTGTTCAATGTCCATAGCTCCTAGGTTAGTGGTGGTGTGTTGCGTAAGTAAGGTCTCTGATATATTCTCCCTGTCAAATAATTGTTAATGTTAGAGTGTTCCATGATCACAATCCTACTGTTTGCTACCCAATAAGGTTACATGTTAGTCACTAATAAAGAACATTGACTTATCTCTATCTTCCACCAACGCATTGAATATGTGGATTCCTCTACTAAACTCAATTTGTATTAGTAAAACCTCCCCAATTGAATACCAAAAGATGGAAATTGAAATCCTAGATGAGATCCCAGTTGGGTTCTGGATCTTTACAATGAAAAAAAATTAATGAATACATTATTTATCGTTAATTATAAAAATTAAACTTTTATAAATAATATTCGATTAAATACTTATTATTATAATTATTAAATTAATGTAATTATAAAATTATCATGTTAATTAATTTATCTTTATTAATATTTATTTTTTATTAAAATTTATTATTTAATTATATATATAATTAAATATTATTATTAGTTAAATTTATTTATAATTTTTATTTCTTCGTTATTTATTTTTCAAAAATTGAATAATTATATTTAATAATTTAAGATGTATTTATTTAATTTTATATATTTATTATTTGACATTAAATTATTATAATAATTTTTTTTTATTTTTTAATTACTATAAATATAAATAAATATATAATTATAAATACATTAAATTAAACTATTTTTATAATTTATTTTAAAATGATCATTTATTTATACCTTTTTTTTATTGAATTATTAGATATTTCTACTCTTTAATTTAATTTATATATATTAATTATTATTATTATTTTATAAATTATTATCACCATTATTTATTTATTTTAGTTTTATTGTAGCATTTAATATTTAGTATTTTTTTATTTTATATCATTCTAATTTCATTATATACTTTTTCTTTTTACTAACTAGACAGGGGGAGGGGTCTTCATACCCAGGATGAGGTCTGATCAAGATATCGACAATGGCTCCTCCTCTATTGAAGGAGCCCTAGCTTCGCTCCCCCATAATGAAACCTCATAACCACTCATGTCTTCCCCCATTAATAGTGACTCCCTAAGGTGGTATTGACTACTGACATGTGGCATGATATCCTCCTCTAACCAATAGTATGGTACATGAGAAGTACACATCTGCAGTTTCACTCTATTGTGTTGGATCATGTGTCAAGACCGACTCAACTCATCAGAAGAGTCGAATGACAGTATCTTCAACTGCGGTTAGTTATTTTAAAAATTTATCAAATTTTGGGAGAGGAAAATTTTTGTGTTCACAAATTTTTTGGATTCAATTTCACATTGGTGGTCATTCGTTTCTGATCTACTGAAGAAGCATAGGAACATGTGGTGGTATCAATAATTTCACTTTTGTGGTCATTCGTTTCTGAAGTCAGTTTAGCATTTTGTTCCTTTGACGACGGTGATTTCATTACTGGATGTGAGATAAATGGGGAATGTGAGGTTGACTTGGGTGTGGCCGGTGAATAAGTGAGATTTTGTGGAAGGTTCTCTGACGGTTGGTTAAGAATATTGAACTTAATAGTGAGCAATGGGGGAACGGTTAGTTCTGCCTATGGTGATAAATGGGGAATGTGAGGATGACTCGGTTGTGACCGGTGAATAAGTTAGATTTGGTGGAAGGATCTCTGACGGTTGGTTAATAATATTGCACTTAATGGTGAGCGATGGGGGAACTGTTAGTTCTGTCTATGGTGGTGAAACTTTTTTGTTGATGGAGTCTGTAATGGTAGAATATAGGACTATAAAAGATTAAATCTATGGATGTGTATTATACAAAGGTGAGTGGTAAAGGATCAGAAGGAGACATGCATTAATTGTTGTTGTTATTTGATTGCTAGCGGTGATTCATGGGAGTGTTGCTGAGACAAAGGGACTCACCATTGGATAGGGAGTCGTCGTTGGGTAGACCCAACAATGAGTTGTGTTATTTTGGAATAAGAAAAAAATGATCCACTATTTTAATGGTGGAAATAGTAGATATATTTCATCGAAAAAGAAAGAGGGTTCCAGCATTGGAATTTAAACTGTGAGAAATATTATTGTGGGAAATGGCAGTTACTCAATGATTATAGTTAAAATTAAAAAAATCAATTAAAAATTAAAAATAAAAATAAATCATTTAAGAATTAAATAAATTAAAATTTTAAAACCTAAATTCAACTAAAAACTAACTAAAATAAGAAGAATATAAATTAAATAATCTTGATAATCAAAATTTTAATTGAAATAAAACATTAAACATAAAATATTTAATTTAATTATTGAAAAATAATTACATAAATAAATTTTAAATTATTGTAAAATTATTGTAAAAGTACAAAGAAATATTAAAAATAAATTAATGTTATATTTAAAAAATTTAGTGAATATATTATGTATAAATTCTAAATAATAAAATCATACATAACATCAAATAAAAAAAATTCAAACATAATTAAAATTAAAATGTTATAGACACAAATAATATAAATAGAAATAAGTAAAATCATTATTACATATTTTAAAATCCATGAATACAAAATTAATCATAAAAATAAAAAATTAATAAATATAAAATTAAAATTAAAAAAGTAAAATTATTTAAAAATAACACCATAAATAACTAATTAAATGACTAGAAACATAAATAAATATGTAAAAATTCAATGCATTTTAAGGAAACATCATATTCCCTCACACTTAAACCTTGATTTTCCTTAGACATTTTTATGAGATTTCATTCATTTTGAAACGAAAACATGTTTTTTAAACATTCAACTCACAAAACATAAAGTCATGGTAATTAAAAATAAGGGAAAAACTGAGAGATGGGATTTTTAAAAGAACGGTTCTATATAAATATTTCTTAAATTCAAAAATATATATATATATATATATATATATATAAGAGAGTAGGGAAAAAATAATCATTAACTCATACAGATTTCACACCTCATATATGAATCTACTTAATGTCTCACTTCAATTCAACTTCATGTTCAAAAACTAATAGTGATAACATGTTTTAAATAAGTTGAACTAATAAAAAAATATTAAACACCTTCTACATTGAAATTCTCAAAGTTTCCAAATATAAATGCTTAAATTTTTACTTTTTGAATTAATTTATTGATATATATGATTTTTAAACAAGTCAATTTTTCACATCTTTATATGATGTCAAAAATTACCCTCACTTTAATGAAAACATTTTTGATAGATATGATTTTTTTTAATTTTAAAAAGTTAGTTAACCTTTACAAGGAAATCTGTAGATAAACTTATTAGAAATGTTCATAGGTATTAAACAAACACTATGGCTAATGTTACAGATGTTCATTGTGGGTTCTGATTTTCCCATTCAACAATAATTTCGAAAAAATTATAATTCTAAAATTTATGTTGGATTCTTAAGAGGATAGAATAATATTTCTATAAATATTTATTTCTTTAATATGTAGTAAAACATTATGATTTCCTAATATTATGATAATAACTCCAAATATCGCTCTCGTGAATCACTTTTATAATTAGTGCCTAAATATAATATTAATAAAACTAATAATAATCTTCACTAGGTAGTAATTCACCATTAGAATTTTCAAATACAATGACACCCTCCACAAATATTAAAAAAATATACATTATGAAATATTGAATTTAAATTCAAAATGAAATCTAAACAACAACCTATTGTGAATGAATTTTGAAGAAAATTGAATTTGTTTGAATTAAAATATTTCTAAAAATTAGATGGGTTTTCTGTAAAGAAAAAAATATAAAAGAATAATAAGACCCACACTCACACACATAAAGCCTAAAATGGTCCCCAAAGATCAATTTAATGTAGATTAGAAAAATTATTTTTTAAATCAGAACCCAAATTATCAATTCAGTATAATTAATTTTTATGTCCATATGTCATAGTGAAGTTCAAATAATATGATCCAAATAATAATATTTTACAACAAATTCATAAAACACAATAATTTTCCTAAAATCACATGATAATACATTTTCAATTATATATGAATAGTATAATATAAAAAATGAATGCAGTTAAGAGGGTGAATAAAAATTTCAAACTTTTGATTCAGTTAAATTTTCAACGATATAAAAAAATATTGAGCACCCGAGAAAGAAAAATGAGTTTACTCAACAAAAAAGTAATCATGGTTAATACCTCTCTCTCCATCAAACCTAATTTAAAATATTAATTGAATTTAAAATTATTTTAGTGAAATATTTAGTTGAAAAAAGGTAGTGAAACTGTACTGAAAAAGAGAATAAAATATATTAAGAAATTAAATACTCCTTGGTTTAATAAATCATTATAAATAAGTTATTTTAAGAACATATCTTCCACATTATCTTTGAGTGAAATAACATAGTTTCTTATTCTTTAGTTGCAAAAAAAATAAATCATATGAGAAAAATATATCAATAGATAAAACCTCATGATAATTAGAAACTAAAAGTATGAGATTATGGAATTTTATCCACCGATTCTCTAATAAGTAGAAACATGTGATTTGAGGAAAAAATGAATTATTTCCCTTTATTTACTCCAAAAGAGTCCATATTAAAGTACATAGACTAATAATAATAAGACATACATCTATTAAAAATGCACAAAAGAGAGGGAAAACTAAAACTTAAACAAAATAAAACAAGAAGAATAGTAAAAAAAGAAGACCCATTGGTTGACACCCATGAATCACTAAATTTAATGGATTTAGTTATAATTTTTTAGATTCTAAAAATAAAAAATGGTAAAAATTTATGCATTAACACAAACTTGTTTTGATAGAAATAATATAAATTGTTTCCTACCATGAAGTGCTAGTTTTAAATACCCACATAGACTCCCCTAAAAACTAACCAAAGTCACATGGCAGGTGTTAATTCTTACCCATAAACCAATAAAAGCATTTGGACCATTTATTTTTAGGTTAAATATTAATAAATTATGGTAATTAAATTCTATATAAGCAATTATATTCCTTAGATTCTATTACACATCCATGGAAGGCTACATCAAACATTATGAAATGAATGTTGTCTTGTTTTTTAGTAGAGATCCTCAAACTATATAGTAGTAGTTACATGGGAAAATTGTAACATTTTTAGCTCTTTTAATGTGTTATCAGGGTATATAAGGCTTCAACAGATAAATCACTATTTTCAAAACATATCTCATAAAAACAATTTTAGATTCTAGGGAAATAGTTCTTAAGAAATTTAAATTTTGAGAAGTAATTTGAGGATAATGTTCATATATTCTATCTTCCAAAGGATATGGTTCATTTGAAACCAAATTTATGGACGTTTTTACAGTTTTTTCACCATAAAAAATATGTTAAACAACCCATGTTTTCTGTTCAATAGTCAATAGAGAGTTACAGTTGAAAACAAAATCAAATATGTTCAATTCCAGTGCCATCATTACGAACTCCAAAACAAGTTGGGTGATCTCATAATTTTTAAGAATTAGTGGTATGGATTTTTCGTTCAAAGCATGAGCTCTCAATTCAATTTATTCAGATTTTATTTTTGTGAAAAAAATTCATTCATCATTTAAAAAAAAAAATTATAGATTAATGTTTTTGAAGAATTTATTCACGGGAGAACCTAAATGAGTTGGTAAATTCTTCTCTTTTATCAAAAAATATGTTCCATATCTGAGGTTATTTATTTATATTTGTGAATTTAAATTCATAAAATTTCAGAAAACATGTTTATTTCATTGGTCATTATTTATGGAACTTCTTCATTAAAGGACTCCAATGATGGTTGATTCTAATTCATGCGTTAAGAGTTCTTAAAAACTTTAAAATATTTATAATTACAAATATTCGACAAATTTTCATCACTAAGACACTACAAACACCACTTCCATTTTATCCAAGTTAAATTTGTCTTTATCATTAAATCCATTAATGAAACACGCTAATAGGGAACATATATGAAATCCATGATCTATTAATTGAAATAGAAATTCCATAATATTTTAATATGCATCAAAAAATTGTTCTTTATCACTATTAATAAGTTAAATTATCTTAGTCTTATAGTGCCTATGTGTTTGACAGACTGTTAAATACATTTTTTTAAAAATCATACTTGTGATTTATGTGTAAAATAACTCAACAACATATTAATTATAATGAACACATGAACATCACAAAAATTATAGTATAAAAAATTATAAAATAATTAGTTTTAGCAAAAAAATTATGATGTTTCATCACCGAAGAACATATGTTTTTTAAAATTATTTTGTTTTTTTAATATATATTTGTTTTTTGTAACAGTAACACACACAGTGGATGCCTTCCAAAAAATTGATTTCTAATTTTTATAAAGTTGTTGGTCACCATGACCTTTAAAATATCATTCATAAACCAACATGATTATAGTAGTTATGTTTCAAACACAAGGGAAGCAGAGTAAATGTTCTAAGGATTTACATTTTTTATAAACTATTGAAAAGGTAGGAAATAATTTTTTGTCTATAAGATCATGGAAAATGTAAAATAGGGAGTCTTTATGTAATAATTTTGTTTAAAAATGATGTTAATGATTTTAAAATAGATGATGTTGATGAGAAAAATGATTAATACGCCAAGAGGTGGATAATTAACACCACCGGGTTATAACGATATCATTTATCATTGTAATTGTTTTTGAATTTGAAACATATGAACAATTATGTTTTAAATCTCCCTCACTAGGATATTTAACATGGTGACTAATAAATGATGATGTTCTCCACATCATAACAACAAAAAACCGAAATTGGAAATGAATAAATTTCAATCATAAAATGATCTTACTAATTTTTTGTATTGTTTGAATTAAAATAATTGTGAGTGGTTAAAATAAATATAAATGAAATCCGAATCAATCACACTAATCAATTTAAAATTCATGATAAAAATAAATTTTTGAAGAAGGGAAAATATAAAATCCATTAGAATAAAATACACATAGGAATATCATTATGATTTTCTATTCAAATTAAAATAGTATTAATTTTTACAACACTTATTTGAAAAATTAAAAAATAGTGCATAAGAATATAAAGTTGATAAAATAACATCCCGTTGAAGAGTTGATTGAACCATTATGGTCAATCTCACAATCCTTCCCATATTCTAGAGCTCCAAGTTTAGTAGTAGCATGTTGCTTAAGTTTGGTATCTACCTCATTCTCCCAATACAAGAATTTCCAATGATAGAATGTCCCATGATTAATCATTTACTATCCCTTACTAATATATTCCTTTTGCATGAAAATTTTTATATTGGATTTCCATAGACCGATATATATTTTTTCTATGTCCTTTACTAATATTTTATGGTCATCCCTTGTTTTAAAATGTTTTTCATATTATTTTACTAATAATGAAGTCATGGATTAGATAAAAGGAAAAATTGTGAATATTGATCATGAGAATAATAATTGTTTTTAAAATACTTTTTTATAACAAAATGTATAATTAGTATATGTTTCCACTAATAGTTTAAGGGTTTACCATGTAATATTTAGTCATGATTCTCTAAATCAATAAAATGAAAATATTTTTACAAATGATAAAATTTGATTACAAGTTTAAAATCACTATATTATGTATTTTTTTGTATGGGTACTTATAGTTGGTATAATAGTAGGGTTTACAAAACTATTGTGACTAGATTGTTTCCTTGTAATGTTTTAAAAATAGTTTTAGATGTTATAATGGTTTTATATATTTACATATGATTTTATATTTAATGTCACATACATCCATTTGCTGATTAATGTGATGGATTTATATGAGTTAATTATTTTTTTAAGGATAAGATTTATAAAGGGAATTGAGTTCAGTATAATGTATTTTAGTGTTAATATATTATATGATTTTTATTAGTATCATATTGAGGATGAATTCTTTTTATTTTAACAATTAATAATTCATTTGATTTTTAATGATTTTATTTTATTAATATTAAAGATCATATATCAATATTAAAGGATCAAGATATTTAACAATCTTTTTATACCTTCCAAGGGATTTTATTATCACTGTTATTGGAAAACCATGTAAAATTGATCTTGACAGCTTTCTGAGTATTCAAATCACCAATAAGAAATTGAATGACATATCAATGAAATACTAACGATTTTAGGGAAAATTTTCCATGTATTCCTAATTAGTTTTTATGTTATTCTAAAAATTTTATATTTAGTGGAAATTTTATTTTACTTTTTAGGGAATTTTTTTACTTTTCGTGAAGTTGAATTATTGAGTACCCTTGTATTATAAGAATCCCTCATGATTATATTTCGTTCGTATATATAAAATATTATATTATTTCCAAAAATAATTTCCGAATGAATCATATTTCATGATTAAGAAAATGAATATTTTATCTCATTGTTTACTTTAAGATTAGTGAAAATTTTAAAATACTATTTCTATTTTAAAATAATTTAATAATGAGTTTAATTATATTTAGGTCACCAGCTGATATTTTTATTTCCATACCTATAATTCAAAAATAATTTCATATGCTTTAATTATGAATATGATTTATTTTAAAGTATAATTTTTATCTATGGGGATTAAATATGTAATTAGCACACTTCAATTGAATGAGATAAAAATTTAAATTTATGGATCATGTTTTTATATATAAATGGTTTTTAGTTAAATTAACCAGTTTTTATTATAATTATTTTATATGTTTTGGTTTTTTATAATATTAAAAATCATTAATAAAAACATACATAAAATTTATAAACATGAAATACATATTATAAACCAAGAGGTTATTAGTTTTTAGGTTACATGGAATTATAATTTTTATTAGAGGAAACAATCAGATAACCATATAAGATAATATAAAGATAAGAAATGTATGTTATGGTTTTTTAATCAATTGTTTATATTATGATGAAAAAATGTAGAGGTTTCTCATTTTACCTCATCTAATTTATGTCATTGTAGAATTGTTTCCCATAAGGGAAACAATTTAAATTTCATAGAAATTAATAAAGATAATTATTTACTTTTGAAAAAATAGATCAAATAGTTGCAATTAAAACAAAATAGTTTTTATCTTTGTGAAAATTGATATCATAGTCTATTATTAGGGAGTCACAATCTATAGAAGAACAAACCCTTCACATGGAAACATTTACATATTAGATAATTTCATGAAAGAAAAACCTCCAAAATTTGGTGACACCTCATATCCAGTGGTATAAAAAGAATGGATCAATTATATAAAAAATATTTTTAAAGTTTCTTGTTGTTTTTAAAACAAGAACGAAATTATAAACCCTAGTCCTTTGGAATGTGAAACTGATTAGTGGTGGTATTATATATTTAGGATACCAAAGAGAAATATGAGTTAAATTCCATTGAGTATATAATATTCAAAGATCATTTCCATGAGAAATATTTTCTTATGGTTGTTCAATAATAATTTGGAAACATTTACAATGTTTTTTACCAAATGTTCAGTTTCCATATGTTAAAGAATCATTTTTATTATTCCTCAAAAATTTCCAATAACTAAACGTTGTATATAACATGAATTAATCAAAACATTGGAAAAATAAGTGTAAAGATGTAATGTAACTATCAACCCTTCATCTGATATTCCATCAATTTCATGGGTACTCACAAATTTATTTCACACACACTCCTTCTTGTGATCTTGATGATTCCCATCATTTATAATTATCCTTGGAAACACATCAGCATAATGGAACATCTCATCAAAATTAAAACATATCATGACCTTCATATCATATTTTCTACGACCATTACTATGATTATTTTCATTTAAATTATTATTTATATGTCCTATATGAATAAATCAATCACACATTAATGATTTCAGAAGACACTTCACATAATGATTCATACCATATTTATCATCTGAGGGAAATTTGGACTAGTTAATTTCATATTTTTATGATTAATACTTCATATTTTTTTAACATCTATCTTGATTGTTATAATTATTTATTTAAATGTGAAACAAATCCTTAGAGACCAAAATAGAACATAATATAACTTTATAGAATTTTTTAAATTCATGAGGGGCTAAATATTTTCACAATATTTATTCTAATCATGAGTAAACTTTTAAATTTAATTAACATGTTCTGGTAAGATATTTGGTGTAAACCATGACAATATTAAAAAAAATTATAGAAAGTAACATAGTATTCATTTATTATGTCCTTTTCCAAAAATTGCATTTCCAAATTATTATTGAACAACAATAAGAAAATAATTCTTATGGAAATGATCTTTGAATATTGTATAGTCAATGGTATTTAACTCATCTTTCTCTTTGGTATCATAAATATATAATACCACCACTAATCAGTTTCACTTTCAAAAGGACTAGTGTGTATAATTTCATTCTTATTTTACAAACAACAAGAAACATTAAAAATATTTTTTATATAATTGATCCATTATTTTTATACTATAGGATATGAGGTGTCACCAAATTTTGGAGGTTTTTCTTTCATGAAATTATCTAATATGTAAATGTTTCCATGTGAAGGGTTTGTTCTTCTATAGATTGTGACTCCCTAATAATAGACTATGATATCAATTTTTACAATGATAAAACTATTTTTTTTAATTGCAACTATTTGATCTATTTATTCAAAAGTAAATAATTATATTTAGTACTTTATATGTCATTTAAATTGTTTCCCTTATAGGAAACAATTCTACAAAGACATAAATTAGATGAGGTAAAATGAGAACCCTCTACATTTTTCATTATAATATCATCAATTGATTAAAATACCATAAATTACATTTCTTATCATTATATTATCTTACAAGGTTATCTAATTATTTCCTCTATTAAAAATTATAATTCCATATAACCTAAAAATTAATAACCTCTTTATTTATAACATATATTTCATGTTTATAAAATTTAAGTATGTTTTTATTTATTATTTTAAATATTTTAAAAAACCAAAACATATAAAATAATTATAATAAAAAGTGGTTAATTTTACTAAAGACCATTTATATATAAAAACATGATCCATAAATTTAAATTTTTATTTCATTCAATTGAAGTGTGCTGATTATATATTTAATCCCCATAGATAAAAATTATACTTTAAAATAAATCATATTCATACTTAACCCATATGAAATTATTTTTTAATTATAGGTATGTAAATAAAAATATCAGTTGGTGACCCAAATATAATTAAACTCATTATTAATTTTTTTTAAAATGAAATAGTATTTGAAAATTTTCACTAATCTCAAAGTAAACATTGGGATAAAATATTCATTTTCATAATCAGGAAATACGATTCATTGGGAAATTAATTTTCAAAATCATATAATATTTTATATATAGGAAGGAAATATAATCATGAGGGATTCATATAATACATTGGTACTCAATAATTCAACTTCATGAAAAGTAAAATAATTTCCCTAAAAAGTAGAATAAAGTTTCCAATAAATATAAAATTGTTAGAATAACATAAGAACTAATTATGCATACATGAAAAAAAATATTCAATAATATTAAAGTCATGTTGTTGCACTGGAAAATCATATTAATATAAATATTTCAATGACCCTTGTAATAAATCTTATGAATGTAATAACATACTCATTTAATTAAATATAATTTCCTAAAGATCAAAATCATTATCCAGCACATTGGGGAGCTATATCAAGAAAAAACATCATCATTGACAATATAAAAAAATATGATAAATAAATCACAAATAATCTTCCATTTCTATAATTAAATCTCATAAATTATTATATTTAACACATATACAGTATCATTTTTTGGCTTCACAATAAAATATGGATAAAAATACATTTTCAGTAATTAATATTTTATCATATTTTTAGAAGATAAAATTATACTATATTATTATAAAAAAGCCTAAAAAATATTGTATATTTATTTTAAATTATAATAGTCAGGATGGAGCGATATTCTACTCAAGATATGAATCTAAAAAATGGTTCCTTTATCACTTTTATAAAATATCAAATTAATTTTTTTTGGGAAAATTTAAAATGTATTATTTTAAAACACTTAGAAAAAATGTTTACAAAATATTAAATGATTTGTAATATTTATATAATTATATTAATAATATAAGATAAATATTTTAATTAATGGTGATATAGAGGAATAAGAGATGAATGTTCACTAAAAAATTTAGGATAAAAAATTATTGATAATTATTTTTCCACTTTGGAAAATTTTCCATAAAAAGGTCATTGAATGATTGAACATGAAAAATATTTTTAAAACTATATATATCGATTAAATTGATTTTAAAATTAATCCATATTCTAATATACACACATCACAAAATAAAATATATGGAAAACATTGAATGTTTCTCAATAAAAGTAAATTTAGACAAGAAATCCCTTACCTTAAGAACTAGTGTCTTGGTATGTATATCAATTCTAATATATTAAAATTATTTTAATTTTTAACTCAAAAATATACTTTTTAGGTTTATTATATTAATATTATAAATCTTATTTTATTTATTACCACTCTAATTCTAGTTATTAAATTTGTAATGTTTGGATGGGATGTTTTGTGGTTATTTAGATCAGAACCTCAAAACAAGATTAGTAGGTTTACCATAGTAAATATATTCCTTAACCAATTATATAAATAATAATAATCAAAAAATTATATAATTTTTTTATATTAAATAACATTTTTATCCGTAAACATAATTTGTAAATGAATAAATTTACCACATCACATCATGGACATTGTAGTCCACAGATACAATTGAGTAACATTATAGTTTTACAAAGGATTGAAAGATAAGAATGAAAGTAATATATTATCCTCAAATAATCTTAATTATTTCATGAAAATTATATATATTAAATAAATACATATTAACAAACAACAATGTGAGTTGATGATGGAAAATGAAGAACAACATTTTTTTAGAGGTGGCTATCCACACATACACACAAGTGGTATTATTATTTCTCATGGGATGGACGAGAGAGATGAAAACATGTTGTAAATTAATAATTGTAAAAATTTCAATAAATGAAATATATAGATTTTATCATTTCAACAAGGATAAATATATTTTAGGGAGGCAGAAGAGGAAATAAACAAGAAACACTTTTTAATGAATTATACCTTCTCTTTTGAAAATTTCTCTTGGATTACACATTACTACATCCTAGGATAGCATTTGGTGAATCTAGGATATCTAAGAGATATAATGGGATATTGGTATGGTATTTTGTAAGTTATTAGTCAAGATTAATGGTTCATGGTATCTGAATAAGTTATGAGAGGGGGATTCCCATTGATAAGAGAGTGGAGTGGAACATTGATTATTTTTTAATGTTACAATACAATATAATGCCTAATTAATATTAATTTTTATTTAAAACTACCCCATATAAAAATATAACATTATAAGTGTATCAATAAACTCATAATATAATATATAACATGAAAATTTTGACTTTATCACTTATTTTTACACATAAATAACCCATTTTACCCTTTTGTAAGGTGAATTGTTTTTACCACGGTAATTTCTTATCATTAGAAAACCAAGAATAAAATTTATTAATTGGGAATTAACTGGAATATTTTTATTAAATCAATACCTAATATAATGGGGGTTTTAAATAAAATAAATGACCATTTTTTATAAAATTTAGTATTTTTTCAGTATTCACCTAAAAGTTGTTCAATTAAAAGAAAATTATAAACATTCATCTTAATGTATATTTTCTATTATAAAAAATAAAAATAAATCTACTTAATAAAATTAAATTCCTAAAATTTAAAATTTATTATTTAATGAAAACTATATTAATCTTGTAAAACACATTATTTAGAACAAATACATTTTTCTATTGAAAAAATATTATAAATTTATTGAAAAGAATGTGAAAATATAAAATATTATAATAAATATTTATTATACATTAAATATATTTATTATTATCATTAAATGGGTGGTCCCAAATTAATTATCATGTACATGTAAAACTCACCAATTTATATGTTATAGAATATTAAACTGTTATATGTCTATAGATTTCTTTCTGATCTCCATACACATCAATAATTCATTATTTTTATTTATTTAAAATAGATAAAAGAATGTTTTTTCAATAAAATATAAATCCATTAATAATGAAAATATTTTAATATAAGTTAAATAATAATTTCACGCCAAAAAAAGTCTATTGAATTATATATTAAAAAAAATTCATACAATCCTGGATTTCAACTAAGATCATCTTCTAATTGTAATAATATAGTTTTAATATCATTGATTAGACGTATTTCATAGAGAAAAATAATAATACATTCCAAATAGAAATCCTTTCTTAATCAAATTAAATTTTATTTTCATTGTTATGTATGCAAGTATTTTGGCACTAATTCTATCTAATAGAATAAGTCAAATGAAAAAAACAATTTGGACCATGTTAGTAATGTATCAATTAAAATATAAAAATAAATTTTAATATCACCATTTATCATCACAAAATACCCCAATTTTATCCACCCACAGTAGAGAAATAATAATTACAATTTTACAAATTCCTATAGAAAATATATTTTTTGAAATATTTTTTACTTTGCTTACCTCAAATTAAAAATACCAATGATTCATAAAAATGAACATTTATCATGAAACTATCCTCAAATGTAGGACCATAATCATATTTAATATTTTTTGTTTTAATATACCTCATCAATGGAAATAATAACTCATTATAGAAAAGGTTAGTTCCAAAAAGAACAAAAATAAATAGTTGTACCATATTTATAGATCAATATATAATGATTTTCATTTTCATCATCATAACTCATCTATGAAATAAATGTTTTTTCCTCAAAACATATCTCTATATTTTTACATAATTTTCATGGGAAAATTTTCATTTCAATTATTCCCATTATTGGAAAGTGATATATTATACACGTCTACATATCATTTTTTGGAAATTATTTATTTATAAATATATTATAATACTATTTTATTATATTTCTTAAAACTATTAGTAATATATCTAAAACATTGTTAGAGACAAAACCTATTTTTTCTCGATTCAAATTATTGTCTGTCATTCCTAACATCACAACACATGCACCTATCTTTTAAACACATCATGCCCCTATTCAAATTTCTAAGGGATTCATAAATAATGAAAACATTATGACTTATTGATCCTAATATGTAATCTATATTCTAATTTCTTTTATATAAATAATGATAACATTGATATTTCTAAAATGATAACTAAAAGATATATTCTTTAGTATCGTAAATCTATAAAACATAAATTTTTCCATGATTTTGATTTAAATATAAATATTTAAAATTTTACCAATTTTGATTTTTCTAAAAAAAGTGCATGGTATAATTAAAATTTAATCCATGAATATTTTTCAAAAAATATTTTTATTTTATATTATTTTGAGTCTCTTTAATTAATCCCCTTTCCATGGTGATATGTAAATTATATCCACAATGTTTTTAAAAATGATGATACTAATTTTTTTTTGTATTTTGAAATTTTTGATTAAAATAGTAATATTACTTAGAAAAATATTTCATATATTAATTTCTAAATGATTACTGATTCTAGAATAGGTTGTTTACCTTATTCAATGAATTTTACAAGAATTAGTGATTTTTTAGAATCAGTGTATTTTTTTTGAGATTATTGAATTAATGTTGGTACTTAAAAATGTCATTATAAATTTTATTTATTCCATATTATCATTTTTATTTTATTTATTGATTTAGAGTAATATTGGAGTATAAAATGATTTTAACTACTTGGTTAGATTAAAAGAAACTATAAATTTTCTATATTATTCTCTAACACACTGAATTAATAATTATTTTCAAACATAAGTGTATAAAAAATTGGGATGAAGAAAAAATACCACAAAATTTTATCATTAGTTTCTATAATTATCATTGGTAATTTTTTGTTCGAACAATTTATTCTTTGTGTTAATTCCTACTAAAGATAAATATTCAATCTTAAAAATTAACTGATCTTGAAACTACTATATATTGTGGAGTAAATCAACCAGAGTATTTCTATATAATGATAAACTGAGAATAATGTCATAAATTTCAATATAGATATCATGAGGAGTAGATATTATTTTATCTAGATTATATAATTATTATAAATTTATTTTACCCATAGTTTAAGGATTATTGAATAAAATTAAATTCATCGGATTTTATGAAAGATTATATAGAGTATTACTTACATGATTATGTGTGATCAAATCATTCATATATTCTTATGTACTAAATAATTGTATTTTTGTGTAGTTATGTTAAATATTATTGTATTTCCATTTTATATTTTCTATAACATGTTTCTAACTATGATTATTGATTGTGTTGTGTGGTTGAATGATGTGTTATATACATTAGAGGATATATTTCAATGATTTTATTCATATGGATTATTTTTAGACTCTCCCTATTTTGTTTTTCCTACACTTTTTTAGTAGCATGGCAGTGAAAAATTATACTCAACAACATTATAATAATTTTTATACAAAGTTTATTGAATTTATTTAATTATATATGTTTTTAAATTATTTAATTGGGGATGTATTTAGGGGGTTTTGTTATGAATAATTTTCTATTTATTCAGATATGTTATATATGTTTGGTTTTAAAGGATGCTGATGTAAGGTTTTTCAAATGTTTGATATGGTAATTTATAGTGGATATGTTGACCAATATTTCTCAAACATTATGATTAACAAAATTAAATGATATGAAATTACATTGAAAACATTAAATAATATTTTTATGTTTAGTTTCATGGAAACATGGTATATTATACATCATGAACATATACCTAACCTAGGAATTATTTAATATACTAGAACAAATTCCTTAAAATCCATCATAAGTCACCTAACCTCATATTATTTCCTTGGGAGATACAATAATGAAAAGTGTGATCATATTTCCCAATATGGGATAAAAATTAAATATTATGTAATTGACCATTCATAATTCATGATCCATAACAATAGAGTACAATCGTAAACACATCATGCATAAAATATGATCATGACTATAATTATATGGGGAATAACGTGAAAAATTTTAATATAAAATTAAACTTTCAATATAATATCACCAATGTGCATCAATATGTATTTATGAGATAAATTAACATGTTTTTTACCATTTAATAAATTTAATTACTATGGAATAGTTCCAAGGTATCATAAACATTTCACCTCTAGAGATAAATTCTTTACCCAATTCATTGTGGAGTTGTAATGGGGCATCCTTCATATGTCTAATGTTGTGTATTCCACATCGATCAAATAGAATAAGAACTTATTTTATAATCTCAATTTAGTGATAAATAAATGTTATTTTAATACATGGAAGTCACCATTTAATGATGGACAGTTATATTTAGTTGAATACCCATGAATGATAACATGGTGGGGTAGTCACAACACGTGAATATGGAACATAAAATAAATATACATTTTAGGGAGCATGAAGGGTGTATATAAAATTCATGGAATTTTTTAAAGAGGGAGGAATATATTATATCATTTTTTAATCATTTAGATATTAAAGTAATATTTATAAATATATGTAAAAAAATTAGTGAAAATTAAAAGAATTATAAAAAGGATGTTCTTCAGTGGAGAATGGAGGTAAGGAACCTCTAACCTTGAGAGTCTTTTTTGTAAATATTGAATTTTTCACCATGGAACCTCCTTAATAAGTCTATTGAGAGTGGTACATGATAGTAAATTATTGTTAAAGGATTTAAATTTAATTTTAATGGAAGAATGTGTGTGTAATTAGTTTAAAAAATAGGGGATGTTGATTATTAATTTCTAAACATGGGTTTTTTAACCTATGTTATTAAAGTAAAGAACAAATGGTTATCCTAGTTTTTTCTCCTATTTTATTATCTAAGGGATCATGGTTATTATCAATTTAATATTTTATAAAACAAAAAATCATTAAAAAATATAATCCATGATGTGAAAGTGAGTCCTATTCATATGGAATTGTAATTAAAATTTTAAAATACACCTTTGGTTCTATAATATTCATTATAATTTTTAATATTTAGTATAATTACATAAAAATTTAGTATTTTAATGTGAAAGTATATTTTATACGTGTAATAAATTAAATAATATATTATTACATCAATTTTATTCAATATGATATCGAAATACATTATATTTATTTATACATTATTTAATATTTTACCCAAATTTTTTTTTCATAAAATAAAAAAAAATCACCATGGTATAATTTTAATATGAAAATTTCAAAAATAATATCAATTTTATCTAGAAAATTATCCAAATATTAAAATTTTATTATTTTTTTAATATTTTTGAAATAAAAAATATTCATTTTTATTATACAATCTTTTGACTCTTATGAAAACTACATTTGGTTACATAGAATTGTTTTATTCTTTATTTATGAATACATATTGTTTTTTCCAAACATTACATAAACAAATATTATATCATAAAAATATATTTTACTGATAATTGGAGATAAATATATTCTAAAAATATAATTTTATTCTATTTTTTTCAAAAATAGATTTTATTATGTTCCTCATATATTCATGTTTATTTATACATTTATATATGTTTCATTTTCTAATTAAAAAAATGATCAATTATACTAGTATTTTTATTATAAAATAATTAACACCATTATACAATATAAATTCTAAATACATTACCCCTAATTACACAAGTTAAACCCCTAAGGATGTATGGTGTGATGGTTGTATATTTGTGAGGTGGTTTATCCTACATTGATCAAGTTTTGATCTCCACTAAGTAGACCTTCTACCAAGTTAATGATCTATTGTGCCTTAACAACTGAAGATCTCCTTTTAATTTGTTAATAGAGAACCCCAACAATGAAACCCCAATACCGTGATATGATAAATGGAAACAATAATAGTAATGTCCTAGTCTGAGTTACCACTAATATATTATCCATACCGGTCACCATATAGCATAAAGAATGTCATCCCATACACCAAATTATTCCATGTAGCAGTGAGGGTGTAATGGTAGTTTTTGGGGGGAGACTATACCCTTATTCGTAGAGTATATAATCGTAACCACATAGTAAATATCAGAAAAAATTGAAGAAATTTGTAATAAAAAATGAATATCAAATATGGAAAAATTCAATATTACAATTCATGCATGTCATATGATTATTACATAATTAAATCAGTATCAAATAAAACATGAATTTTTACAATAAAAATTGAAAAATATATAACAATCCAAAGACAATAACTATTAGCACCTCGAACTCCTTCTAGGTATTTTTCCATAAACACAAATATATAAGTAACATTTCAAAAGTGAAATATATATCCCAAAAATCGAGATTATCTACTTGGGTACCAATGGTATTGGAGTAGTGGGTGAGATATATATCTCAGAAGGGTGGCACCAACTATGAAAAAACTAATCCTACCTTTTTTATACAATCTGAGCACTACATGAAGTTATATAACAAGAAACAAAGTAATCCAAAGTAATCATCCCTTGTATAAAGGAACTTATTTAATATTATTTTCATTTTATAAAAAATTAAAAAAATTAATTAATTTAATTCTTAAGTCATGAGATCTTGATCAGCACTGACATCGCCTATATAATAGTAAGAACAACTGATACAGGAAAAGGTCATCTAAATAATACATGTTGAGACCGAATACAAGATTGTACATTGTCATAGAATTGGAATCATAAATAATTTAATTAAATATTCAATTTATAACATGATCCCGTCCTTGTAATTTAAAATATGGAATACATGTATATCTCGAAGATAAAAATAAACACCCTACAAGCCCATCTAGGTGATCATCTTTGGAAGCCGATATCACTGTCGCTGTGGTATAAGTCTATGTCAACTATGTCTGTTCGTGGTAGCCATAAAGGGAGCCCCATGTATCACACATTACATATCAATAGAATTCATCCCAAGCACATCCATGGAAGTCCTATAGGGATCCATGATTCACTCATCATATAAGTACATCCTGTATGATCCAATCTGTCGAATCCATCAATAAATCCATGGCACACACATCGATTAGAAATATAAATTCTTTGATTCCATCTTTGTAATTCTAACAAGATCCAAGGTTTTCTCTAGGTACCAAAGTAAAATAGTTGCAAGAGACCATATTTGAAATTCTAATCTAAATCCATGAGTCATCCATGTCTATTTACCATTTCATCATCAAATTATTTTAAACAGTTCATTAGACATGCCAAGGTCAAAACCACTTGCATCTAATTAAACTCACCCGCTAAGGATAGATCAAGCATGGGACAACCTCACAAGGTTTGGCCTTTCATTTAATCATGTGAACATATTGCTTATAACAAGACACACAAGTAAATTAATTTATTACATGGATTAAACATTATTTAAATAAAGTGGGGAAAAAATAATTTAATAAATTCAATCCAATTACATGAATTGATGTTATGTCATTTTATTTCCTCATTTGGGAAATTAATTACAAAGCTTGACATAATTTCATATGATATTAAATTGAAATAATATCGATCAACTCACCTGGGATATTCATTATAACAGGATTCTCAAGTCTATCAACCTAATAATTGAAGTGTTAGTATATAACTCGTGTGGGAAAATAAATACATTGAATGTCATGCTCAATAATGAAATTAGATAACAAGGTCTAAGGGTCATAAGAACTCATCCATTCACTCTTAATTCAATTAATTTATAAATTGATACATAAATGAATTTCATGTTTGACATCCAAAGACAAGGGGTAAAAACACACAATTAAATGTGTCCATGGACAAACACCATTGATGTTCAATTTAATAAGAGAACCCAGATAGGGGATTCAATTGAAAAAATCTATCTCTTGGAATATATTTAAACATAACTCATGTGGGAAACAATATTCAATAATATCAAAGGATCCATTCCTTAACATATCATATATCAAAACCAATAAGAAGATGTATTGAAACCTCCAACAACTAGAAATTATTATATAATATCTATCACTAATTTTTGGATTCATGGATGGGAACCTTCGTTAAAGGGTTTTTTTATAAAAACGTGAATTTTCCAAACAAAAATACACTTCTCATATTTATGGATTTTATACAAGTCATGTAGTTCCATTAAACTAATAAAGTCATATAAGAAATTATTTAAAGAGTAAATTAAATCATTCATAAATAAATATGTCAAGGATATGGATTATTCCTCAAGTAGAAGACCATGTCAACACATTATAACTCACGATGTCATCCACTGGCAAGCACACACTCCCATAAATGTACATTCATATATTTATGTGATTATTCCAAGGGAACCAAAACACACTACATATATAATCAGGACATATGAACATCTGAATTCCCTAAAATAATGCCTGAGAACCCAAATAGTTTCTAAAAAACCTTACCTTAGATAGTGGCAGTGAACTGAAACAACCTGAACCTCCTCTAATTTAGCAGTGGTTGCTGGAATGTTGACACAAATAAATCAAGAGTCCATTTGTAGGACCCTAAAATCAAATAACAATGAAAAATGTATAAACCCCTAAGATAATTTTTTAGAAATCCCTAATAGGTCAATGGAGTGACATCTAATAAGTCATACAGCGGGAGAAGATGGAGGAGAATGACTCACCTGGATGTGATTACCATGATTTCACAATAAATCTGGAGTAACTATCGTATGAGAAGGAGGATGTGGGGAGGGGTGTGTCGTCACTTAAAGGTGAGAAGTGGAGGATGGCGTCTCATGACCTTGTAAGGGAGAAAAAACACCACAAATTTACATTTTAATTTTATTTACGTTATTTTTCGTTAAATTATTTTATTTTAAAACCCAGATATCAATGGATTATTTAGGAAGAATGGTTTAATAGATCACTTGTCACTCATGCACCCCTTTACTGGTTACCAAGATATCACACATGTTTTGAACCACAAGGTTTTCTAACTATGCACAAACACTTTGAGGAATAGTGTATAGATACTACCTCTTCCACTAATAGTGCGAGCTATGTGCACAGCATGACAAACAATGCGGGGCCCATACAAAATACATATGCCTCACCTATAATAAGCCACAAAATTAATATTATAGTCGTTAATGTTTTTGATAAACCATGCACTCTCTCTAGGTCCATAAAAACCTACCCTTTATGTTCCATCATTCCATAAACATCTCAAGTAGCCCAGGAAAGTTATTGGGACGTCACCTAAGTCCAAAAACATCACTTATAAACATTAAATCTCTCATAATTGAATTACAATGTACCATTTAATAAAATATCCATCTCATAAGTACCAAAAAAATCATATTCCCTCAGAACATAGCCTAGTATAAAACATGGGTTCCTACAAACTCTCCACCATAGAACTTTTCACCCCTAAGATGCCTTGTGGAAATAATACAGACATCACTCAACCTACCATGGTTTTGAAACATTACTCAAATGGTTGTGTAACATTTCTAAATGCCCAATTCACCTCAAGGTACCACATATACACATGGAACTCATGCCTCCAAACAAATGCCAATTCTCGATTTCCAATTGTGACATCAAATAGTATCTTAACCAAGACCACTTATCCAAGCACATGATCAAGTCATCATCTTTTTAAAACCTAGACAATGGTGCTCCCCACCATAGGCTATATCATTAGAAAGAGGCCATTTCACAATTAGGTATTTCTCCCCATAGAATGAATTTATTTACTAAGAAAGAAACCCCTAATCATTTTACAACAACTGAGTCCACTTAAGCTTACACTGGACTTCTTGTGACTTTTTCAAAACCGACCATCACACGGTCATTTAAAGCTGTTGTTCCCTAACACAAATGAATGTGTGGGCTGATTGTAGCCCACTAGATATGCTACACTAAAATCTTTACATAAAATCTCAATAACAAGCCTAGGATAACCTCAGAGTCATCCCAGAAGTGTCCATGGAACCATCCCTAGGTAGTATATAACTCATACAAAATGTGAGACATATGTAGAAATCCAAAACGTCCACATCAGAACATTAACTATGCCTCAAGCAGAATCCCAGTGGAGGTTACAAAAAAAGTCATGGAAGGTGTCCATAAGTCAATCCAAGGAATTCCTACACTGGAATCCAAATATCAATTTGGACTACCCCATCCTCAAAAATACAATTCATCTAGTGTACAACACATATGGGGATCACAACTCGCCTAATGATTTACAGACTTTATCACATCATAAAATTGATTCTCTCTTAGCGCATTAGGGATGATGGCATGATAGGGGACTTGTTTGTAATCTTAAAAAGAGAACTCTAAGAATAAATTAAATTTTACCAATAGGATTGGTTGAACCAATATTTTTATAATATTTATAAAAAACTCAGATTCACTTATAGATGCACCACCAATCGACCACTATGATTGTACCACCGAGGGAATTCTTGTTCGTTTAAACATTACCTCTGAAACACATACAAATACTAAATAAGTTTCTAATGGTTTTCATGTACCTATAAACTCATTTATTTCATTATACTATGTAATAAGAAATAGAAAACCTGAATCGACTTGTGGTAACTCGATCCATGATCACTCATGCTAAAACATTAGGTCATAAAATTCGAGATTGAACTGACTGGTGTTTTAATGCATCCTAGTTCATATATTATTCCTAAATCGTGGGATGAACTTGATTTCAAATTCTCAGGTCACTCAACTTTGTATATGACTGGAAAAACAACTCAACAACTTGAATCTCATGATTAAACTAAACAAAAACTTCTTTCTTTAACATTTAACATACAATGGGTACCAAATATGTGAACACATACTATCACGAGATTATAAGAAAAAATGACTCAACATGAGTACCATATAATTCTTTTCCACACTATTAAATCACGTACTCTGTGGATCAGATAGAAAATAACTCAAAAGAACCACATTCCAAACATTTATTTACATAGACAACGATGTAGTGAGTCATCCAACACTTAAGATAAGATAGGTTCACATGGCCTATTACTAAGAAGACCACGAACAAGGCATGTCTAACCTGAAAAAACAAGCACTACTTAATATTCACCCCCGTATCAATGGTAATGATGAAACAACCACCCATTTAAATATAGGAATAATTAAAAAAACAAATTTCTTTTGATGGACATCATCACCAAAATGTAAAAAAACAAAAAAATAGAATGTTAAAGAAAGAAAGACTTCAATATCTATGGGTTCTAACTTCCAAGAGATAACATATAATAAAGAAAAAACATTGAACCTATGTCTTGGTCGTGAAAAACATATTTCACTAGGATCAAGATTATCATTAATATAAACCAAATCTAAATGGAGACAAACATCAAATAAACTCTCACATCTCTGTTCCAAATAATACTATCAAAACAATTATACTACTCTAACAGGACGGTATAAATAAGGAAACCACATCATGTACTAACATAATTTCATTAAAAAATCATTTAAACATTTCAAACATTACAAAAAAATTTAAGAAAAACCTCAAGAACTGTTCTATAAAACAAGAAACATGTCATTCACTTTAGCTAATATCTCGAAAAAAATATAGCACATAAATTTATTTTAACCAACTAACAGACCTCTGAGGGTCCCATTAAACCACCCAGAATTCTATTAAAGCTACTCATTATCTTTTCTTAACCAAAAAATCATAAACCTCAAGAAAATTTATCTTATAAGAGAATGCTCCAACTGACCTACATGGGTATTGTTGACCATTTTTATAGTTAACAGCCATTTTAAAATTAACACTAAAAAAATTATACATATGTAACCATTATCATACAAAAAAATGTTATGCATAAAATCAGTCACATGGGTTGCCATCTCCCAATCCATAAAGAACTCATACACCTTACAGGTTTAATTTGGATCCTATTAATTTAAAACAATCAACCTTACCATTTTACATTAGAAGTATCATTCTTTCAAATGATGTATTTAATCAATTATTAATGTCCTTATATTTTTTGAGTATATAGTTTATCATTTTTATAATTGATAAGCTGCATATACACCATAAAAGTATAAATTGGCTCCCGATTATACCATAATAAAAAAATTCTTCATATAAAACCATTTTACATATCAAAACTAGCATGCTATAATAATCACAAAAGAAAGTAATATATCATTTATGCATGTTTCACCACAAGAAAGTCCTGCTAAATAAAAAATTCATGCTAAAAGATTACCTCAAAAGGAAAAAAACTAAGCATCGAATCACTCGAGGAACACAATAATACTTACCAAGAAACCTAATAATGATACTACATGGATTGTACTAAGCCTTATATGTCAATTTCTAAGTGCCTATAATTATAAATTTTGTGTTAATTAATTTCTATATTTTTCTATGTTCAAAATTCAATAATTTTCCATAAATCTATAAGCCGTGAAAAATACCACATTCACCCTAGATGAAATCACATCAACTATAACAACAATCAAAATAAACAACTATTACCATCCTAGGAGAGCTGGTCAATTCCCATTCATCGGATGATAAATATCATGCAAGACTATTTACCATGTTTCGACACATTTCTAGTATCCTTTATCCTAGGCAAAAATAGTAAGACAAAGGAAAAACAACCTGTGAAACCACTTTTTGACATCCCGAACTAACATACCACCAAACCATTAGCCGGACCGGTCACCACATAACAACAAGCACATCTCCCCATATTCCATAGGATTCCAACTACCAGTGACGGTGTAATGTTAGTTCATTAGGAAGACCATACCCTCGTTATCAGAGTATATAGTGGTAACCAGATAGTTCTACTCGAAAAATAGAAAAAGACGACTGTAATAATAAATAAATATCAAATATGACCAATGCTAATTTTCAAATGGATGTTTTTCATATGATGGTTACATAACTAAAAATAGTAAATAATACTATACTAAATAAAATAATAAAGAAATCCAAATACAATAACCATGAGAATCCCAATCTCTAGCTCAATCCATTTCTACCATCTTCCCGATACTTGCAATGCAGTAAAAGAGAGTTCCATATCTGTGCAATCAAATAGGTCTACTCAGGTACCAATGGTACCCAATCAGGATGTGATATATAAATCTCAGTAGACTGACATCCACAGTTATGAACCTAATTCGACCAATTCTATGCCAACCTAGACAGGTAAAAAAAATATTTAAAAAGTAAAGAATTTCTCAAATGTAAACATTCTTCAAATGTAGGTACTCATTTAATATCCTTTTAATTTTTAAATTAGTTAAACAATTTAAGTAAATAAATATTTATTTCTTGAAATCTGGCTAAGGATCGGGAGCCGCTTTATAACTATAATCACAATAGATAACTCAAAAAGATACCTAAATAATACAAGCCTATACTGAATCAAAGATTGTGATTTGGATTAGAAGACATGCCATTAATCATTTCATTAAAAATTTAATTTATATCCCAATCACATCCTTGAATTTCCTAAGATGGAATTCGAGAATCACTCTAAGTGAATATTAACCAACACCCTATAAACCTATCATGATGAACCTCTCCCAAACCTAGTCTCACTCTGGGTGTGGTATAAGTCCATGTCAACTGGGCTGGTATTTGGTTTTCCTGTAGGAATCCCAAAGTATCAATCATCACATACAAATAAAATTTCACCCATGACCCTTCATGGTAGTCTAATAAGGTTCCATGATCCACTCGGCATTTAATTAATACCTTTATGAACCCATCCATGGCTTCCCTCAATGGATCAATGGTTCAATCATAGATTAAAAATATTAAAGCCATTGGGCCCGTCCATATATTTCTATTTAAACCCAAGGTTCACTCAAGGTACAACACTACAATAGTCTCATGAGCCCATCCATGTAATTTTAATCTGAATACATGATTCACCCAAGGATATTTACCATTTCACTGTCAAAATCATTTAAACATTTTATTAGATAAGAAATTGTCTAAACCACTAGCATCTAATATAACACGCCCCTAAATGGTGTCTCAAGAATAATCCAACTTCTTACGGCTTCACCATTCATTTACACACATGGAAATATTTTAGATAAAAATAAACACATTTACATCAAACAATTACTTAGATTAAACATTATTTTACTCACATTGAAAAACCCATAATTTCATAAATTCAATCCAATTGCATCAATTCATGCCACATCCTTCACTTTACTGGTGTAGGAAAGGAAATATGAATATTCAAAAACATATAGAAGCCATTAAATGGAAATTTCATCAAGAAACTCCCATGGTAGATTATTTATAACAAGATTTTCATGATTAATGACCTAATTTATGATGTGGTTGTATCTAAATAACATGGGAAAATCCATAGGAGGAAATTCATGCTTAATAAAGAAATTAAATTATAATGTCCAATTGTATTTTTCACTCATCCCTTAAAAATTAATTCATTTATTTTTAAATTTTATATAAATATTGATTACATTTATGGAATCCCATTTCATTGGGTCAAAATACACACCTAAAGTTGCCCATGGCCATTTTCCATTTATGTTTCATTAAAAATGAAAACCAAAATGGGTGGTTTAACATTAAAAATCTATCTCATGGATGATATATAATAATAACTCATGTAGGAACCATCATTTAATAATATAAAAAGGTTTATTAATTAACATATCATATATCAACACAAATAGGAAGATAAATGGAAATCTCAAACCACAGACAATCAAGATATAATAGCTATCATTACTTTTTGGTTTTATGGTAGTGCACCTCCTTTGGAGGGTTTTTATTATAAAAACATGGCTTTATTAAACAACATGTCACTTCACATATTTAAGAATTTTATTCAAGCTATGCAGTTTCATTAAACTAGGAAATTCATAAATCAACTTATTTGATGAAGTAGTTTAAGTAATCTTAAATAAAGAGGATATGGATATGGATCATAACTCAAGAATAAGAACAATCTAGTGCTTTATAACTCGTGATTTAAACCACTTTAATGAACATACATCAATAAACATACAATCATATATGAAAGAATGTTTTTCAAGTGAATGAAAACTCAATATGCATATACCTAGGACCCATAAACATCATAAGACACTAAAATAGAGGCTGAAAAAAAACATTGGTTAAAATATCATACCTCTGATGGCTGTGGAGAATCAAAACTACCCAAACATTGTTTCCATTGGTGGAGGATTCCAAATTAAATACCAATATAACACTATAGGCCATTTGAAAAGTACTAAAGCTGTAGAATAGTGGAAGACAGATCAAACCCTAACATAGAGTTTTGGTTTAACCCTATATGTTGATGAAGAGACCTCAAATCAACCGAAAAAATAGATAATAAGGAGTATGAGGACTCACCTAAAGGTGTTGACCATGATTTATCATGAAATCTTGAGAATCCATTGTAATAGGAGGAGGTTGTGAAGTGGGGTGTGTCATTCGATAAATTAGAGAAGGGGAGGTGAGTGACACGTGACCCAGTAATGAAGAAGAAACACTATAAATCCCTCTTTTAATTTTATATAATTTTTTAATTTATTTTACTTTTAAAAACTAAATCTTGATGTATGGTTTTGGTCCCATGGTTTAACAGGCCATGCACCGCCCATGAACCCCTTTAACGTAAACCAAGAAACCCTAAATGATTTGACCTGCATTGTTATCAGACTGAGAAAAATCATGTGATGAACAGTTCTTAACTAATACCTCTACTACAATGTTTTCATTCTAGCAGCACAGTTTGAAAAACCATGTGCAGACTGTGAAAAATGCCTCTACATCACCTAAAATATGTCGCATAGTTACTGCTATGGGCTGCACGGCTTCAAACAAACTGTGCATCATCTTTAAGTACATAAAAATTTCCCTTCTCAGTCGTTCACTCATGAAACTCTTCAATAATCCTAGGAATGTTATATGTTCTTCACCCAAGTATATGAATATATAAATTAAATCTCCAAACTCTCATAATGACATTCTGTAGTTCTTTTTTAAAAACAATAGATCAAATAAATACTAAAAAATCAAATTCAAATGAAATTTCATCTGGTTTACAACATGATTTCTTATAATAAGGACTTATTTTACATGTTGAGGTCATAGTTTCTCCTTTATATGTCAAATTACTTCTCTAAATTACCCATTATAGGCAATAATTCTAATAGTAATATTGTAATTGAGAGTCATAATTCCCAATTGTCTTAATACCCAATTAATGTATCATAACTGTATTATTTCCCATTACACATTGTATATAATCTTCCATTCTAATAAATCATTATTAACTACTTCACATAAAATGTTTCTACACTTTCCAAGATAATTTCTATTATATTGTTAAATATTATATTACTCTTTACTAGTTTTATTTTAGGATATAATTTTATTATATAATTTTAACCTATAGACTTTACCATTTTGTATATATTATTATTTTGATTTTATAAATCTGTAATATTATTATTTATAATAATAAATGTATTTATATTATATATAAATAAATATAATATAATTTATATATTTATTTATTTCATAGATTAATCAAATAGTAATTGTGAAACATTAGTTCATTTTTTATTAATAAATGGAATTGTTGGGTTTTAACATTATATAATTTAGGAAATTTCACAACTATAAATTGTGCAATTTCATAAATCAAATGGTTATTATTTACTATTTATCACTACATAATGAGCCCAAGTTTATTTTCTATATTTTTTATTTTTTTATAGCAATTCTATATGCATAGTTTTCAAATCCTTCTACATTATTCCCTTTCATCATGAATATATATTGGTTCTTCATAAAATTATAAGATATGTTCCAATTACACATCATTTTATTGAGTATATTTCATGGTCCTGACATATAATTTATAAATAGAAAAATGTGGAAAACATTATAGACCTTGTAATTATTTGTATGTTTTGATAACTAACTAGAAACAACACCTACACGCTACAAAATAAAAATTGATGCAATGTACCATGAACTAAATTTTTCCTTCTTTCCAAATACCATGACTCCTTTAAATGGTGAAATTTTATGAAATATATGATCCATGTAATTAAATTAAAAAACATTCTGTATATTTTCATAATAACATATTTATTGAATCTATGAATCATTGATATATTCATTGAAAGCATTTATATTCTCTATAATTTCATTCACAATACTGGGTCACAACAGTTGTTATTCACTAACATTATCCTATTCAGATTGGGATATACACAATTTCCCATAGAGATCATCGAAATATTCATGTGTAATACTGATGTGAAATGCATTTCAATGGGGAATTAAACTAGTAAATTATTTCTGTTTCAAATTTATTAAAAAATAATGTGATTTTGAAGATAACATATCTTCCAGTGTTTAAGTTTTCATCTTAGACATCGCATCAGTTTTTGGATAATTATTTTGGTCATGGATTACATTTTTATTCATAGACTTGTTAAGGTTACTCCATAACATTGAAGTAACACCTGTATCAATTATTGAAACAATTGGTTGTGTTTTCCCATCAAGTCTCACCACTACTTGATTTTATTGATTATTAAGGTGCTAAATGTGGAAATTCTCTCACATTAAAATAAATTTTTTAAATATTGTAAATAAATATATATTCAACCATATGGAATTTATACCCATGGATGTGATAGAGAGGCTAATAATAATGTTTGTGATGATTTTTTCCCACATCCAAACCTGTATGGGTAGTGGTTTTAGTAAAACATTGTGAAGATTTCAATCTACCTTCTCTTTATGACTTTTCAAATATCATGTTGAATAATACCATATCTCTATATACATACCATCCCCCCAATGATGAGTTCCCAAATATCTAATTATTTATGTGCATTTATAATTTATAGAGGTCATATATCTATGATATTAATTCATCATCTCCTTCTTGAACTATATAAGGGATGATATATATATCCTTATTCCAAAATATAGTTCTACCTCCTCATCAAAATTCAACATAGTAATAATCTTATTTCTCGAATATTTTGCATTAATTTTTTTACATGGAATCATCTATTTGGGAATACTCTATCATGTCCCATAATGATGGTTGAGAATTTATTTGGTATAATAGTAATGATATTAATTACCTTATAACACCCATATCCACCATCACCACATCCATGATAATGGGATCCCCTTATGTCCTCATCCTTTCCTGATCTATTGGTCCTTCTAATTCAATTCATCAGTAAATTTATTTTATTTTACAAGGTGATAATGTATAGAAGATTAGTATTCTTTTATAATCTTCACTCACCTCGTTTTTATCATATTCAAATCAGTTTTTTAGAATCTATACATCAGATACTAATGGTAAATATATATCTCACTTGTCTCCCTATAAAAACAATGATTCCATATCATTGATGCAATAATAATTGTTGAAAATTCATACAATGGGTAGTATAATATTTTTCATGAGGCTTTAATTATTGATAGAAAATTTAAATAAACTTTTTTATTTCTTATGAGTACATATCTAATTTATTTTAAGAATGCATCACTATAAATGATGAAAATTCCCCCCATTTGTGGGTAATGTTTGTATTAGTAATATTTCCAACATCTTATACAGTTTTGGGAAATCACACACATTTTTCTTGACAATGTAAATATTTTACTATATAACATTTTTTCGAAAATAGAAATCCTTGAAAATATTTTCCAAAACCTTTTACAATATCCTAAAAACATCAATAACTATTGTAGGATGATATCACCCATATTTGAAATTTTTCATTGCTGTATCAACATATATTCCTTCACTGCTAACAATTTTCCTTGAAAATGACACTTATTATAAACATAATTCATATTTACTGAATTTACCAAAACTATTCTCTTTACTCAGAGTTGGTTATATGACCATAAGATGATCATCATCCTCAATTGGATTTTTTTAATATATGAAATTATAATCTATAGTCACATGAGATTTTGGATCCATTAAATTAATGAGTTCATTTATAGTTTTCTCCAAATGAAAAACAAAACTAAAACATGGAACAACAAATTTATGATTATGAAAATGTTACAATAATAAACAATATAGTTAAA
The DNA here is from genome assembly GCA_963277665.1 of Viscum album. Taxonomy (NCBI): domain Eukaryota; kingdom Viridiplantae; phylum Streptophyta; class Magnoliopsida; order Santalales; family Viscaceae; genus Viscum; species Viscum album. Next base: position 1,108,790,050 of record OY728126.1, read on the forward strand.
AACAAGAAGATTTTTATATATTATTAATGTTATATAATGTTAAAACAGGTACACATGATGTTTTAAAAAGGTATTTTTCAACTAAATTTTTTTTCTATATATATATATATTTAATTTTATAGTACAACTTATCACTTTTTTAATTTTAAATTTACAAAATGAAATTCATTTTATAATTCCTCATAATAAAAATTAGCCCATGGTTAATATTTTAGATTTTTTAAAATAATTGACACTTGAGAGAATAGTAAAATAAAGCCAATTTTTCTCATATCATTTCTTTTAGGACATTATCAAAATAAAATTATATGTAAAATAGTATTAAAAACATCACTACATAAAAATATATATTTATAAAGGAAAATAATTTATTTAATAATAAAAATATGAAAATTTTAAACTCATCTGAAATTTTCTTGATATATAAGTAATATTTTACTCTGAAAACTCTTTTTATTCAGTTGTTTAAAAACTCTTAATTCATAAATTTTAGAAAATGAACTTAATTTATTTAATTTCATATATTAAATCAAAATATTCAAAATATGTAATATGTTTAATTTAATTTTCTTTCACAAAAGTATGATTAATAATATTAAAATTAATTTCCATGAAAATAGAAATATTTTTATGTTTATAATTTTTTTTAATAAATATGGAATAATTTTTAACTAATAAAATAAATTAGGATCTCATGAAAATTCACATTAATATTATATTTTATCCAATATATATATATTATCACCAAATGAATTATTATTCTCTACTAAATAGTTTTTAAAACACTTAATATTGAAAAAAAAGTTTTATATAAAATAATATTGTATATAGTAAAGGATTTAATAAAAATGTTAAATTTCCTTAATTTATAAATTCATTTTCATTAAATGATTGTTAAATTTATGTTCATAAGACCCATATTTAGTAAGATGGTGCCACATCATGACTGAAACCACTGGAATTGAACTAGAGTTTCACATGTCTCTATCTGCATATCCTCATGTGTAAGAGGCTACCAACTAGTCCTGAGTGTAACGTTTTATCAGTTATTAGACTATAACCTTAGTATCCAATCATAGGATAAATAAAGGAAGTGATAAAAAATAAATTAAAAAATCAAAAATGTTAGATAACCATAAGAGTGGAAATGACTACAAACAAACCATCCATTATATTATCATATGTAATGTAAAATAATAAACTAATGATACATAAAAGGATCCAAGGTATGGTGTGTAGTAATAAAATATAATCATAAGTAAAAACACAAATAAAAATCCCTCTTACAATGTCTACACACACGTACTACAACTACTCAATCATCCAGTAAAGTAAATCTACCTAATACTGGATCCCTATTGGTAAAATATATATGATCGTTCGAATGATTGAGTTTAGTGTGAGTAGAGGACTCAATATAATACTTCCAAATAACTTTGAAATCAATGAATAAGATATAAAAGTTTATTCCTTAAATTTAAATAGTGTAAAAATAAATAAATAATATATTATACAATTATAAAAAAAATGTTGGGTCCTTAGATTCCCACAATACCTTCTTTAACACAAATCCAGAAAGAATATCTCTATAAATAACTAAAAATCCACATCTTTTTTGGGATAGTTGAAAAAAAAATTGACTCATGCCATTGAAAGGGATAGTTGTCACATTTTTCAATAAATATATCACATATCCATCATAAGTGAGTTTAACCCATGTGGGTCTACCTACATCAACTTTATAGAGGACAATGGTACATAGAAACATGTATATAAGGTGAAAATTTAACATTATGTCATATGGAGAAAGATACATATCGATAAAAATAAAGCATACAAAAAAGATAAAACATTGATTTCTTAGAGAAATAAATGAACACCTCATGTGATCAATATCAAACATATATCTCATTATCTATACACACACTAATAAAACAATACAATAATCTTTATAAGACATGTGTGAATGTAAAGATCTTTCTTCCTCAATCCCATTGATGATGAACAACAAGTTTTGTTAGGGAAATTCCAACTGAATTAATTCAATGTGTTTCTAATCTAAAAAATATTTCCATGGACACCTAGAACAACATTAAAATATTTTATTCATAAATTAAATTAAAATACCACTTGAAATATAAAATTATCTCTCCAATATAATTTACCATATTATTTCATTATTTTTATGAATGTTTAAACTATTTCGTCCTAAGAGATAATTATAATTCACAATATGATAATAATATTCCCTGTCTATAATAATTTGGGATAGGAAATAATAATAATAATAATAATTCATTTCCATAACTGTGGGTTAATATTGTCAAGGACTTAATCAAACAATATTTATATATATCATTGTAAAATATTATGATATAATTCATCCATTTTTTCATAAATATTACATCATAAGACATACCTGGAAACATATATCAAGAAATAATATCTTCCAAAAATTGTACCAAGATGAAGGTAAGGGAGATTTTCTTCATGCTTGTAAATTAGAAGAATGGTTCTAATTGATCAAAGGATCATCCAATGATCTCAGTCAAATGAAATTTGATGCTATTGGGATTTAATATTATAATAAATGACAAAGGGGATTATATAAATAAATTTACATAAAATGGAGAAGTGTAGGGTAATTTACCATTTCTTCTCTCCTCATTGTGTTGATAAGGTGAAGGAACATTACAAGGCCTTATGTGACATCCCCATGACATAAATGTCTAACAATAAATGATATGTTCTTCATTAATAGTTGGGGGAGATTTTCCATAATTAAAATAATAAAACTTACCAAGATAGTAACAACCAAACCACTATGACATGATTCATGAACCCATGGATATAAAACAAAATTTGATAACAAAATGTCAACAAACAAACTACAACCATATAACATATCAATGTAAAATGTAGAAACCAAAGTACAAATGTCAGAATATTAGCGGATGATAAGATAAAAAAATCTCAAAGATTCCAACAATATTAAATCCATGGATCCCAATATACAAAATGTTCTTACTCTACAATATATCCCTTGTATCATGATTCATCACTAATAAAATGAGATTCATTTCCTTTTCTGATTTCTCATTGATCAATATATATAAATGAACTAATGTTCCCATGCATGGGGTGAGTAATGAAACACAATAGGTTTCCCAAAATTAATTACCAAATCATTCTACTATGATAGAAGGTTTTTGAAAATTTATATAAAAAGAATTATATAATACTCTTTAAAATATTTTATACCAAAACCAATACATTTATAATTAATAAAAAATTCGTAAAAAAATATTTTTCCCAATAAAATCTTTTTTTCATGGAAATTGACCAACAATGACTTTAGACCATTTCAAAATACCTTTAGCATACCCAATTCCATTACAAACATCCACAAATTCATGTAACCATATAACTCCCTATAATTAAGAGTTCTGAGAAATCCATTTCCCATTAAATCACATGGTGAACCATTTTGATAGATGAATGGTCATACTCTTATCCATTACTATTTTGATGGGGAAAACATTATACCACTATTCATCCTAAATGAAAAAGAATGCACACCATCTATTATTCCCAAACCAAGCCAAATTGTCAAGACCCCCTCCCACCAGAGATGCTTCTCTTGTGTTGGAAATAGGGAAAGGGAGAAAATGACCCCCGAGTCCCGCCTCCAGTAGGCCCCAGTTTGGTGACTAGCACCAAGGGTATGAGTTTTCAGAAATATGGGAGGTATTACCCTTTTATTATTTTAAGATTAGAAAATAGGACATGTCAACCACCAAAAAGGAAAAGAACAAGTGTATAGAAATAAACCCAAACCAGGCCTACATGCATGTTTAGACAATTTTATAACATGGTGAAAGTACAATAATGCTCAAAGTACAATACCTAAAGAAACAAGTGTACAACAACAGCAACAACTCCAACTGTCCGACTAGTAGGTCCCCACATGATCCTAGTAGTCTTCCTGGATACCTGAAAGTAAATGTAGGGTGATCATACAAGTATACTCATTAGAAAAACCTAAATCTCTCATGTACAAGTGGGGAGACATCCTAATGTCCCGTGAGAACAACAGAAGAGACCTAGCAAGGAATTCTATCCACCCAACCTCACCACCCACACTCACCAAAAACACAATTACAACAGGTAGTAGTTTATAAGAAACAAGAGTATTGGGTACCTCACACAATTTCCCAGTATTTAGGTGCTCTTCCTAACGGCGAATGTCTTGACGCTGCCACACTCTCCCCACCCGCACACACCTGGGCCTCAAAAACCACACATCTCGGCCATACACACCCGGGCCTCACAACCACATATCCCCCCACACACACCTGGGCCTCATAACCACGTATCCCACCCACACACTCTTGGGCGTCAAAATCTCGTATCCCGCCTGCACACACATGGGCCTCACAACCATGTATCCCGCCCGCACACACCTAGGCCTCATCCCGAAGATTCATGGGAAACAGTAAAACATGCATGAGGAGTCTTGGGATAAAACCACCCATATCGAAACCTACCTGAAGAGTCTTAGGTGTAAGGTCACCTCAAGCCATCACAACCTATGGGAAAAGGAGATGGAAAGAGCTAGTAACTAAGGGAAAAACACCTTCTCCCATGAAATGGGAGTGTTCGACACTAAGTGCTCAACATGGGTGGGGTTCGATAAATCAAAAAAGATATAGATATATATATATATATATTCCAAACACTTAGCCCAACCTATGTCTTCTAATCAGAGAAACTGAGCATGTGCCTCGGCACTGCTACTACAAAGCATGCATACAAAAACCAACCCCAACCCCATTTAGGATTTCACGTTTTAGCAGAATTAGTATATTTAGATCCTTAACTACTGGGAAACTATCCACAACCAACCACATCGATCATTTGTAAAACATATCCATGTCATCCACAAATCAAGTTATGAAAACACAAGATACACAACCAAGTCCTTATTATTAGCCAAACAACCCCATTGATTATTAATATCATTCCATTACCATGACCCACCATTCATTAACTCTTCCACTTTGTATTTATTATTCACAACCCATAGTCCGTTCACATTCAAACCCACCCCTGCAGCCCCGCTACCAACCAAAATCACATCAAAACTCATACATCATTATCCCTTTAATACCATTTATCGAAGCCCCACTGCTTGTTACCAACATAAAATTTACACCAACCCACAACCAAGCCAACCGCAGCCCCGTTGTTCACCCTATCCACAACAATCCAAAAAAAATCCCCCATCACATGCCACATATCCAAGCCAACACCCACATGTTCGTTATTCCATTTTGTTCAACCGGGCTGATCACACAAGGGTTCCAAATTTTAATCAGCCAAATTTATGTGATTACCAAAATTCCACATTCAACAATGCTCCATTCACAAAAACGGTCTAGAAGAAAGGGAAGCATTTAATTGCACAAGAAAAGGCCCCCAACGACCGTTAATTTTAGTAGGAAGAAGCTCATTCAATTCACAACAAAATATCACAAGATATAAATAATGTAACATTATTCACAAACATCCCATCCTCGTTATATAATCCAGTTATTATCTTTATTAAACTGTTTCAAATGTGTTTCACTTAAACAAGAGGACACAGACCTAGCATGATGCAAAAATTTAGAGAGACAAAGATAAGATCACTACTTCGATAGGTTCTGATCACAACGATCCCCCGGATCGACTTTAGAAGACATCTGTCAGCGTCCGTCACTTCTTTCATGTCCCAGAAAAACCTCCTCGGGTGGAATTCGGAAAGGAAAAACCGAAGGAAAGACAAAGCATCAAAGATAGGAAGTTCCTCCTCATTGTTACGATCTCGTGGCTGCTGACAGATCCTAAATCAATGCTCGGACGAAGAAGTTATGGAATAAATAGCCTTCGAGTCTCTTGGGAGAACTCTGCTCAGAGGAAAGGGGAGGAGAGGGGTGAGTTGAAAAGGAGGATGGGACCCCTCCGATTATAGGCAAGAAAATAAAATGTATCCGGTGAGTACTTTATGGTACACGGCGTGTACTCAGTTATTTCACACGGTCTTCATGCAGCTTCCAACACGGCTCCGTGGCTGTTGACTAGTCAACACACGGTTTGAGGGTAACGCATACGCTGGGAGGGACTACACGGCGTGTAGTACTGGACACACGGCGTGAACCCAATTATTGCACTCGGCAAGGAAACGACTCCAACACAGCAGAAGACCGTTGAATGGTAACGTGTACGCGGGGAAGGACTACACGGCGTGTAGTCCTGGACACACGGCGTGTACCCATTTATTGCTCACGGCAAGGGCACGACTCCAACACGGCACATGGCTGTTGACTGGTAACGCGTACGTACGTAAGGACTACATGGCATGTAGTACTAGACACATGGCGTGTACCCATTTATTACACACATCAAGGACACATCCTTCAACACGGTGTATTCCTGGCATGGGCATACACGGTGTATACTCGCACTACACAGCATGTAGTTTCAAAATTCTAGAAAGTGTGGGAAAAGCCCATTTTACCATTCATAACACATTGTGACCTTCTTTTTGACAAAGAAATGGGCTGGAGAGGCTCGGGCCATTACATCAGATACCTCTTAAAACATTATCATCACAGAGAATTCAAAAACCAACCTAGAGGAACCCAACAAGATACCTCTTAGGGTTCTCTTTATAATAGGACTCCAACCAACAACCCTAATCATATGTGTTAGGAATTCCTTATCCAATGTCTAGATATTATCCTCTTTAGGCGGCACTGAATCGCATGCACATTTTTAATCGCATCCTCATTAATGAGTCTCGATTAAGAATTGGGTCTTCCGACTTTCATAAATTAGGATTTTCCAACTTACACTTCCCCTAACACCGTACAACCCACACATTGCCCGAACACATGGTTTGGGGAAAATTCCTTCTTCTATGTCGAGATAATATCCACTTTATGTGGAACTGACTCACCCTCACGGGTTCAATCGCATCCTCATTAATGCGTCTTGATTAAGAGTCAAGTTTTTACCTTTCCCCAAACATCCGGAAATGCTACACACTTCTAGAGAACAAGGAAACAAAAGGTCTCACAACCGACAGGCCAAGAATTCCATATATCAAAGGTACATATTACAACATCAACACAATGCTCAGAAGAACATGTGAAACACAATCATGATGATTCATGCACCTTCCCTACGGTCTCTACCATGCAATCAATGTAGTCTCAATTGGTTGTTTGGTAGGCTCAGAGTCCTTGAATCGGATCACGGGGGGCCCTAAAATCTTGTGTCCTAGTCGGTCTTCCCTGGCCTATGTCACACACCAAGATTAACCAACACTGTTGCCCTACCATCCCATTCAATCCTCACTGTGCCTAACTCCAGACTCCATCCTATCTCTCAACCATCACCTCTGATACCATTCTGTCATAACCCCCTCCCACCAAAGATGCCCCTCCTGAGCTGGCAATGGTGAAAGGGAGATAATGACCCCCCGTGTCCCGCCTCCAGTAGGCCCCAGGTTTGCGACTAGCACCAAGGGTATGAGTTTTCACAAATATGGGAGACATTTCCCTTTTATAATTTTATGATCGGGAAATATGACATGTGAACCACCAAAAAATAAAAGAAAAAGTGTATATAAATAAACCCAAAGCAAGCCCACATGCATGTTTAAACAATTTTATAACAAGGTGCAAGTACATGAATGCTCAATGTACAATACCAAAAGAAACAAGTGTAAAGCAATAGCAACAACTCCAACTGTCCGAGTAGTAGGGTCTTGCACGGCCCTGGTAGTACTCCTGGAAACCTGAATGTAAAGGTAGGGTGAGAAAACAAGTATACTCAGTAGGGAAACCTAAAGCTCTCGTGCACAAGTGGGGAGACATCCTAATGTCCCGTGAGAACAACAGAAGAAACCTAGCAAGGAATTCTATCCACCAAACCTCACTAGCCACACTCACCAAAAACACAATCACAACAGAAAGTAGTATATAAGAAACAAGAGTATTGGGTACACCACACCATTTCCCAGTAGTTAGCTACTCTTTCTAACGGCGAGCGTCCTGACGCTGCCACACTCTCCCCGCCCACACACACCTGGGCCTCACAAACCACACATCCCGCTCGCACACACCTGGGCCTCACAACCACGTATCCCGCCCGCACACACCTGGGCCTCACTACCAGGTCTCCCACCCGCACACACCTAGGCCTCACAACCACGTATCCCGCCCCCACACACCTGGGCCTCACAACCACATATCCCACCCGCACACACCTGGGCCTCACAACCACTTATCCCGCCCCCACACACCTGGGCCTCATCCCGAAGATTCTTAGGAATCAGTAAAACCTGCCCAACGAGTCATGGGCTAAAACCACCCCAAAGGAAACCTACCCTAAGATTCCTAGGTGTAAGGTCACCTCAAGCCATCACAGCCTAGGGGAGAAGGAGCAGGAAGGAGCTAGTAACAAAGGGAAAAACACCCTCTCCCATGAAATGGGAGTGTTCCTCACTAAGTACTCAACATGGGTGGGGTGAGATAAAACACAAAAGATACAGATATATATATATATATACCAAACACTCAGCCCAACCTATGGTTTCTAATTAGAGAAACTAAGCATGTGCCTCGGCACTGCTACTACGAAGCATGCATACAACAACCAAACCCAACCCCATTTAGGTTTTCACGTTTCAGCAAAATTAGTTTATTTAGTTCCTTAACTACTGGGTAACTACCCACAACCAACAACATCGATCGTTCGTAAAACATATCCATGTCATCCACAAATAAAGGTTGGAAAACACAAGCAACACAACCAAGTCCTTCTTATTAGCCAAACAATCCCATTGATTATTAATCTCGTTCCATTACCATGACCCACCATTCATTAACTCTTACACTTTATATTTATTATTCACAACCCATAGTCCGTTCACATTCAAACACATCCTTGCAGCCCCGCTATCAAACACAATCACACCGAAACTCGTACATCATTATCCCTTTAATACCATTTATCGCAGCCCTACTGCCCATTAACAACATAAAATTTACACCAACCCACAACCAAGACAACCGTAGCCCCGTTGTCCACCCTATCCACAACAACCCACAAAACACCACCATCACATGAAACGTATCCAAGCCAACAACCATGTGTTCATTAATCCATTTTTTTCAACCGGGGTGATCACAAAAGGGTTCCATATTTCAATCATCCAAATTTAAGTGATTAAAAAACGTCCACATTCAACAAAGTTCTATTCACAAAAACGTTCTAGAAGATAGGGCAACATTTAATTGAGGAAGCAAAGGCCCCCAACGATGTTGATTTTCAGTAGGCAGAAGCTCATTCAATTCACAACATAACATCAAAGGATATAAATAATGTAACTTTATTCACAAACTTCACGTCTCTATTATATAATCCTGTTATTATCTTTATTAAACCGGTTCAAATGTGTTTCACGTAAACAAGAGGACACCCACACCGCATGATGCACGAATTTAGGGAGACGAAGGTAACATCCCTACTTCAACATGTTCTGATCACAACGCTCCCCTGGATCAACTTTAGAAGACGTCCTTCAACGTCTGTCACTTTTGTCAGGTCTCGGTAAAACCTCCTTGGGTGGAAGTTGGAAAGGAAAGGCCGAAGGAAAGACAACAGATCCATGATCGGAAGTTCCGCCCCGTCGTTATGATCCCATGTCCACTGCCGGAACGTAAATCGGAGCTTGGACAAAGAAGTTAGGGAAGAAAGAGCCTTCGAGTCTCTTAGGTGAACTCTGCTTAGAGGAAAGGGGAGGAGAGGGGTGAGTTGAAAAGGAGGAGGGGACCCCTCCTTTTATAGGTGAGAAAAGAAAAAGTACACGGCATGTACATTATGGTGCACAGCGTGTACTCGGTTATTTCACATGGTCTCCACGCAGCTTCCAACACGGCTCTGCGGCCGTTGACTGGTCAACACACGGTTTGAGGGTAACACATACGCGGGGAGGGACTACACGTTGTGTAGTACTAGACACCCGGCGTGTACCCATTTACTGCACATGGTAAGGACACGACTCCAACATGGCACACAGCCGTTGAATGGTAACGTGTACACGGGGAAGGACTACAGGGAGTGCAGTACTGGAAACACGGCGTGTACCCATTTATTGCACACAACAAGGACATGACTCTAATACGGAACACGACCGTTGACTGGTAACGCGTACGCGGGGAAGGAATACATGGCGTGTAGTACTGGACACATGGCGTTCACCCATTTATTGCACACGGTAAGGAAACAACCTTCAACATGGGGTATTCACGGAAAGGGGGTACACGGCGTGTACTCGCACTACACGGTGTGTAGTTTCAAAATTCTGGAAAGTGTGGGAAAAGTCCACTTTACCCTCCATAACACTTCGTGACCTTCTTTTTTACGAAGGAATGGGCCGGAGAGGTCCGAGCCATTACATAAATCAATCATGACCAACCATATTGATAAAACACTTATTTTATTAAAACCCTTTCTATAAAAATATCAATGAATCAAATGAAAGACATATTTTAAAATAATCCTTCTAAAATCATGAACAAAAAACTTTACAAAAAAAACCAATTTTAACAATTTTCATAACCCTTAATAAAGAGAGTTTCCACCAAACAATTAAAATAAATTTCAAAATAAATTTCAAAAAATTAAAACAATTTGAAACCAATATGACATTTTCTAATAACATGTGTCGATAGTGAGGACAGATACATATGAAACAATATTTCAAACAAACAATGACACAAATTCATCCACAATATAGGTTTGAAACTCCAAAAACCTACATTAGATCTTAACCCCTAACTCCAACACAGACACAACTCATCAATATTGGAATGAAAAAGCAATTATTTGTACCCACTATATTGGATGTATCTTTCCAAGATAGGGAATATGAATAATATAAGGAAAAACAAAGAATAAAGAATACATACCAATGAAAATGAACATAAACACACAAATATTTTACAACGAAATGATCGTAGAATAAGAGGAACAATCTCCAATTCCTCTGGGAAGAGGTGGAAATGAGTTAGGGGGAAATTTGGGAAAACAATGTAACTAATTTGAATAATCAAATTATATCAATAATTTAAAGATTTAATTTCCTTCCATTGATGGTTAGTGTGAACGGATTGGATAACCATTCACTAACCATGTAGATGCCTCTATCACGAAATCCGCAGTTACTCTTGGGTAGCCACATAGTTTTTCCAAACCATGAACATAACTATGTGCCTAACTAGATCCCACTTCCTCACATATAATGGGTTTCTATATGATTTTCAACGATTTTACAAAACATGATCAATCCATGAAACTCCATAAAATCCCCAAAACATTTCAAAATCTCTAAAAACTCGGAGAAATTTCACCCAAACACATTACATAATTGAAATACATAATGAAATTTATACTTAATTGAACTTGAGGGTCTATATTCTCCCCACCGTTATCCTTTACATCCTTTAAAATTATCAGAGTACAATTTCACTAAAAGTTTTTGGCTCATTTCTTCACGATTTCATTCTCTTGTTCACATGTCTCCTCATGAATTCGACTATGTAGTCACAAATCCCACACTAGATTGATAATTTTCCCACAGAGATCTCTCTCATTCTTATCAAAAATATATACCATCTTATGAACCAATGATGAATTCAGATCTATGATATTGTAATCCCATTGAATAATATGGCATGGATCAAGTTGATACATTTTCAATAATGATACGTGGAACACGTTATGAAATTCATTGAATAATGGGCGAAAATCTAACCTATATTTTACCTCACCTTCCAATTAAGTATCTCATAATGGGCTCTATATTAAGGAAATATATTTCCCTTAATTATATAATGATTATTAATAATCCTTGGAGAGATTATCAAAAACACATTATTGAACACCTCGACTGACAATGGCCAACAATAATGTTCTTTATATTATTTTTGATGACTCGAAGTTGTCTCCATTCAATTCCTAATCTAATGAATCTTCTTTTTTGTCACATGAATAAAGTGTGGTACAACTATTTATTTCGCACCTATTTATACCCAATAATGTAGAGAACAACAAGTATGACCATACAATGCATCAAAATTTTCCAGATATATTGCGACGTGTTACCTATTGTTCTATAAGAATGTCAATAATATTACTTAACCCCCCCCCATAATCCATCAAAATACACTACAGAGTCCAGAAAATTTTCTTCCAATATTTTTATCAATCTTATGGATTGTCCATCTTTATTATGATGATATGTTATACTCATAGTTAACAAATTTATAAGGAATTCTTGAATGGATTTCAATAAATGTGTGGTAAAACATGAACCTGAACTAGATACAATCAAAACTTATATACCATGACTCTTTAGAAGTTCATGGATATGAAATTTTTATAAGCCCTCCACCATATGAAATTCATAAATATGGATTAAATGGGATAAAATTGGTTGCCGATCAAATATCACCCACATGGAATCATGTTTGCAAACCAGTTCTTTCGAAAAAATTCCCCAAATCCATGGACATAATCTCCTCTTTCCATATATGAATAGGTAAATACTACAACATACCTGATGGAATCGTTTCCTCGATGTTTAAATTATGATAGGTGGTGCATATCATTATAAACACAACCTCTATTCTTCTCATGCTAACCAATAAAAATTGTTCTTTAAATGACATTTACATTTTTAATACTGTAGCATGAATAGTCCATCTCAAATACTGGTATGAATTAACATGTAATTCTTAACAGTTCATATGTAAGATTATATGACCTCAAAAATTGGAAACAAAACACTCATCCATCTATCATTCCTCAATGGTCTCCCCACCCTTGATTTTCAACCCTATTATAACAAATTCTGAATCGGATTTTGGTCCCTCTTTACCTGTATCAATATGATTATGAAAAAAGGAAATAAAACCTCAAAAATACATTATTCATCACAATAAAAGTGCTTTTCAGTGAATACTGACATCAGTTTTCACTTATCTGAGTCTAATTATTTCATCTAAGAATATGATATTTTTTAATGCATCTACCAACAAAATTCCATTACCCGATGTATTTATCATGTTAATGTAAAACATTTGGAGATAATCCTTCCATGTAATTTGTCTCTTATTCCAATATAATTCTGATAAAATATAGTTCATGGTCCTTTGATCTATAAACTCTATAAATCTTTCACCAAAGGGATAATGATTCCATGTCTTGGAAGCATTGAACATAGAATCTTACTCCAAATCGTTATTTGGGTTCATCTCATGAAAACATAACATTATTTATCTATAAGAAACAACATGATATCCCTACATGAGAACATACCCCAACCCATATCCTAAAGAATTACAATACACCACACACCCTTGTCCGGAATCTAGTAAAATCATGATCAGTGCTGATATAAGAAAAACTTTAATCTCATTAAAATTCTTCTAACAATCATCATTCCATTACAAATGAATATTTATTCTATTAAAATCTCTTAAGTGGAGGTAGTCTTGAAATGACATGGAAAAAATTTCAGTAATAACCATCCAACCCATGAATACTATGCTTCTCAACGACATTCTTTTGTAATTTCCAAGAGATCAGAAACTATATCTTTTTAAGATCCACTAATATAAATATTTAATAAATAACATAGCCATGTAAATGTATTGTTTTATCCAAAAAAAACACTTTCATAAAACGGAAGAAAAAATGGAACTCCCTCAAGACTCACAACACTATGACCATGTGTTTATATAGATCATACCATGTTCTTTAATACACCAATATATCATCTGAAAACATCACAAAAAAGAATCCAGATACTATTAAAAATTTGATTCAAAAATTCCATAAATATCACTAATACATTCAGAAAACCGAAATACATAACCACATTCTCATACTAGCCATATCAACTCCTGAAATATTTTTATGAATATCTTTCTTCTAGACGTTCAATTGGTGATATTATGATCCCAATTTAATTTTAGGGAAGCACTATAATCTACACAATTTATCGAGTAAGTATTAAATGAATAGAAGTTGAAAGTGATTCATTATGGTAACATTGTTGAGAATACAATAATTCACACAAAGCATTAGAGTTCAATATAAAATATTACAGAAAAAACTAGATATTAGCATAGAGATGTACTAGTTTGAATGAACCATTTTCTTTCTAGATCATACAACTATTATTTAAATTCCCTTAATTCTATAACTTCTATTCGATAATATGAATGTGAGACAGGGTAGATACCTATAAAGATATCAACCATAAACTCCACTTCCCTCATGGGTGGAAACCATGAGAATTTATCGAGAAAAGTATCTATAAATTGATCAAATACTGTTGGAAGTCAAGTATTATAAGTCTCATCAATCTATAAATAATTAAAATCCATTAACTAGTATAACATGATTCAAACTAAACGTTAAAACAAGCCCATTGTATCTATTTTACATTACGGTCTCCTCTAAATAGGTACTCTATGCCACCACATGTCATAACAATACATCATCAGGTATAATAATTGACGTTACCTCTAACCATTCTCATCTGATCCATAACATTAATTATGCAATATATATCCATCTCAAGTATAGAGAAATTCTATATCAACTCATTTATATCATAAATTATAGGATATTTTTTACACATAATGACTGGACATTTTGTTCGACCAAGAAGTGTTTTATGTTCCAAAAAAGGCCTAATTTAATCATTAAAACCTGTCAAATCAAAACCATGTGGGGAAATAAATGAATGGTATGAACCTTTTAAAAAATCATTAATAATTATGTATAAAAAAGAATCGTACTGCTCACCATCCATGGTCTAAATTTATCATCGACAACCACTTTCTCACCTCCCTCCATTTTTACTCATCACACATGGTTATTTAATGCCTTGTAGATATTTTCAATTCTATGGAGTCCTGGAATTCATCAAATTACTATAGTTTCCTGTTTTCTTTTTTAGAGAGGAATAATGCTTCCCTCATCCCATCGAATCAAATGATGTCTTTAAAACATGATGTGTGACCTGAACACATAAACTTGGGTCATTGTGATAAAAGCACTGAATATTCCCCATCTATTTTCAATTTTGGAATTTTCTAGTTGATTTTGTAAAATCTCACTTCATGTGATAAATATACACGTAAGAAACAACAGGGTTTCCCCTTTGGTTTGGTAGGAATATTTACTAATCTGGCCATCTAATTTTGAGTTATCCCACTACCTTAAAAATATGTTTCCCTATTCCATTTTTTCCCAGCATTAGTGATACCACCATTTCCTATAGGTATCAATATGATCCCGCCACTCATGGTTCCTGAGATGTCTCTTTATTCCAACGTTTCTCAATTTCCAGTTCCTTATAATATAATATATAAAGCATGATGATATTCATGAAAAATTTTGACCACATATTCAATTCAATGATTATCACCTTTTAGGATGTACTTGTAGCACCATCATTTAAAAAAGAATATTAAATTAATAAATTTATCTACATCCTCTATCACTATGTGTTAATCCATCATCGTGATAAAAAAAGTCAATAATTCGGGAAATCATGAATGAATGAGGATATTATTTTTTGTCAAGCAATTATTTTAAATCCACCCATGAAATTACTTGGTCTATTTTAGCATGAACTTCACAATACCCCCACTTTCCTGAAATATCATCGAACATATCTATTACCAACTTGATATCCATCTCAACTGGTGTGGTAAGGAAATAAAATATTAGATTCACCCTATTAATCCACACTTATTCATTATCTGGTTCTGAATCACCCCAAATGATTGGTTGGTTCTATTTCTAGAACTGAATCGAATGATCTACTTGAATTGGTTCATACCTCATGATCACTCTATCCATATAATTGAATCCTTTAAAAACATTTTGAACTAGTTGTTTGTTCACCTATGGATCAGGTGTATCCACATTCTTAGTGGCCTCTACTGGTAGGTTTTGGCAATATATATCGGGTGTCATTTTATATAACCAAAAAATCCATAATTATATTTATTTTGAAATTTATGGAATACCAATTTCAAATTTACCATATCACAACTATAATAATAAGTATTTCCCAATTTCTAAATTTTTTCATATTGAAATGATTTTTTGAAAATTCTACCATGATTTTGAAAATAAATCAATTTTCAAAATATAAATACCTTTCCTTTTAAATATATCACAATTTAAAACTATTTCAACACTTTCCAGAATTTTTTTTTTCACAAAATAAAAAATCATTACTCAAATTAATATATGCAATCCTATTGTAATTTCATTTCATTCAATGTAGGCCACACACTTCACATTGGATATCCCATGAAAACAGTGTAACACTACTATAAGTTTCCTGAAACACTAAAGTTCTCAAACTCCATAGTAAGTTTCGGTTCTAAAGAAGTATGTTAGATATGCAATTTTATTCTCTAAATATCATGTTCTGATGATCCTACCACCATGCTACCATCCCAACTGAAGGAATAAACCAAAATGGATATTCAACTCTAAAACCAATATAATTAATATCCAAGGATCAAAGAAAAGGACACCATTATTAACATTCATCACCTAATAATTACCTTGAGTAGTTAAGGAAACAATACTTGAACATCATTAAAATCCCCAATACACCAAATTAAAGAAATAAATTCTAATGGATTCATTAAGAGTTGATGAGGGAGATTTCCCTTCATTAATAAAATAACCAACAAAGATAATCACAAAACAAGAACTATTAGATTATGCATCGACACAACACAATAAAACTCAATGTGATACCAAACAAACAACAACCATATACCATATAATAGAATAATGAAATAACCAACACACTAATATCAAAATATAAAGAAGAATAAAAAACAACAAAGCCCAAAGACTACAATAACAAATACTACAAAACTCCAAATATTATCCATGATCCCACTCCACAATATGGCACAAGTCTCATGAAGCATCACTAAATAAATGATATAGTATACCATTACCAATTTCAAGATAAAAAATATGTAATAATTCACCAAAGATCCAATGTTCTGTGTGAGTAATTAAAACTAAGTATGTTTTCCCCAAATGACATCCCTACTCATTCCACTAGGATAGAACGTGTAATAATATTTTTGAAAAAAACATTATATAAAATAAATTAAAATACTTTATATCAAAACCAATCCATTTCTATGCATAATTGTTTTCATTCCATAATATTTTCCAAAACCCAATCCATTCGGATAGAATGAAACCGACCATGTCCTTAAAGCATTTCACGGACCATTTAGCATAACCTATTCCATTAAACAATTCCACAAATTCATGAAACCATATATGTACATATAATCATGACTGATGAATCATCCTTTTCCCAATATGTCACATGGTGAAGCATTTTTTGGGGGAATGTTCATACCCTTACCGATCCCACTTTTGATGGGGGAAACATTACACTGTTATCCTTCATGAATGTAATGAACACACAATGAACATTATAACAAAACCAAACCATATCAACCATGAAACTCTTTTTCAAAAAAATATTCATTTTATTGAAAATATTTATATTAAACTATTTCTAAGAATTGAAAAAATATAATTTAAAATAATCCTTTAAAAATACTGAACAAATCAAATTCCAAGGTAAACAATTTCCATAATTTTTCAATCATTCACTATAGATGTATTATAGTAATATTTTGACATTAATTTAAAAATAAGTTTCAAAAATTAAAAAAAAATGAAACCAAGAATTCATGTTCAAATAATACTTGTCAAAATTCAATCTACCTACTTTAGAAACTATGGAAAATTTAATAGAAACACAAATTCTTCCAGAAAATTGGGTGGAACCTCCAAAAACCATTCGTAGATCATATTTCTAACACAAACACACACAAAAATATCTTAGGTATGTATAACAAAAAACATAAATAAATTAACAATGGATTGAATCTTTCATTCCATGATATTATATAAGAACCCAGGTTTGGAGCCTCTATGACTTTTAAATTTTCATGATGTTATTACAAAGCAAGGCTTTCAGACGACGTGTGATTCCAAGCCCCAGTGTGACCAAAATTAAATTTTAAGTGTGTTAACACTTGAAACGCAAAATAATCATAATAACTAATATAATGTTGCTCAAACGGGAAAACTGAGGGCACTATTGTGTCCAGAGTGTGTCGTTTACCCTAGGAGGGGTGTAACTTTCACGGGCACGACCCTTCTATAGAAAACGCCACCAGAGTCTTTTTCATAATTTAGCGGCCTCGGGCGTAAAATTTACAACATATGAATGGAGGATTAGATTAAAATTATGTGACCGTCATTGCGCTCAAATTGTTTATTTTTCTCTTGAGCTGGCTTAACCCCGACCCCTCTGAAGGATCAAGTACGGGTCCTTCCCGTGGGTGTTTAAGTGTTTCTCTACTTAAACACTTCTCCCCCCCCCAATTCATTCACCCTTGTGTTTTTCTACCAAGCGGATGCTCTCTCAACAAAAGGAGCCACCTCATTCAAGCATCCCCTCCACTTCGTCAAGGTGGTGGAGGCTCCGGCAGACCGTTCGTGAAGCTACAGGTCACGCCAAGTGACGTAGGAGTTTTTGTTTTGGTTTTTAAATTCCTCATCTACTTAGAACTCAAATGTTTTGTGTCGAAATGATTTTCAATTGTTATGTGAAGACAATAGATGCATTGGACTCGATACGAGCTTTCCAACCCTCTTTTAGGATTGAAAATTTGTGTTTTGGGGTGTCTGGGGGAGCCTTGGGATGTTTTCCAGCCAAACATGGTTTTCTGGCAGTCCCACGTGGCGGCGGCTGGCTCTCAGGTAGCGGCAGTAGGCTCCCAGGTGGCAGTGGTGCGGCTCCTAGGTGGCGGCGCAGTGAGGCTCCTAGTCAGCGGTGCGGCACAACTCCTAGGTGGCAGTGGGGCGAGTGTCGACGGTGAACTAGCATGGCGGGCGGAGGTCGCCTGTACGGAGCGCGACGGGGGTCGCGGCGCGCGACCCTGAGCGGGAGACCGAGACCCGCCTTCAGCGGGTCTCCGCGCGGGACAACAACCGGCCACGAGGGACAATCGGCGCAGGTGGAACTTGGGGGCAGCGGTCAGGTTGTGTGGAAGAGATGTGGGCCGGAGTTGTTGGACGGGCCGACTGCGTGGTCCAGCCCAGCCCGGGTGGACCGGCTGGACCGGGCCGGTCCAACCCTAAGGGGTTATCCCCCATGTCTTTGGACACCCGTAACATTCACTTCCAGTGTTGTATTTTCATGATGTCTATGGAAACAAAAATCCTCAGATCGAGTTGGAGTCTTTATGATGGTCTCTAGGATTTTTAATTCCCGAGACGGGGGCTAGGTGGCGCAACACACCGTTATGTATTGTTTAGCGCCTCTCCAGGATTCTTCTTTCAGATGGCATGAACACATATGAAGTCCATTTTAGGCACCATCGTTGGCATTGTAACCCTGGTATCAAGATTATTTATTCTAGGTTTGTTTCAGGCATTGAAGCTGGATTTGAGGTGTGGGCCCCACGAGCCGTCTTTGAAACTTTGTGCAGCGTACTGTGACTTTTTCCTTAGATGTACATTTATGGTGAGTGAATAGTTGTTTTGGTGTGTTTTTTTGAGTGCATTGCGATGGCGCAGTTCACCCAACCTTTTTTAGGATTGAGGTTTGGGCCCCACTAGACGTTGTATGGGCATAATTCGGGTGTCCATTTCAAGCGAGTAAATAGTCTATCTCGCGTTTTTTTTCATGAAGATTACAACAGTGTAATATGTTTGGCATGCAGTGTAACACCCTGATATTTTATGAGATATATTATTTTAATTTTTAACACCCTGAGCTTCCACGATATGCCTCTCTTTCAATAATGCAATAGCTTTCATTGTACGCGAGTTTGAGATTCTAAAACACCGCGACTAATAAAAGTAGCCATTATGAATAGTAATAACCACTTTTTAAATTAATAAAAATTTTATATTTCAAAATGGACTTCATTTTTGTATTCGTAATATCGAAATTATCCTATGTTTAATTATTTGTAATTTTCTGAGAAATTCCAAATTTTTATGAATAGTGAAAAATACTTAAAACAACTTTTTTAATCAAAAAAATTTATAGTGATAAATTATACTATTGTGTGGTTTTAAACTATAATTAGAATATATTTTTACCCTTATATCCAATGGTGGTCATTAGAATTAATTTCACTTTGAAATTGGATATAAACAATTGTCAATCTTTTGATATATATTGTTTTCTAAAAAACACGCTATTTGTTGTGACAGAGGGAATTAATTATAAAACTAATTAATGAAAATTATATGTTTGGAATTTTTTAAAATAGAAATCATTTTTTAATTCAGAATATCAATTATAGCTTAGGGTAAAATTTTTGCATTGTTCTGAAAAACTTCAATTTTTGATGAATAGTGAAACCACTATGTGGTAGTTAAAAAACTGATTTTTCGTTTAAATGAAACATTACCACTTCTGTGATTTGATTTTCAAAAATTCGACATACATGGTTTTCATTAGGAAGTAAAATTTGGTTCAATGGGATTAAAATAATTTTTTGGTGAACAGTAACTTTTAAATTTAATTAATCGCGATTAAAGGTAATTAGTGAAATTTAAGGTAAAAATGATATTATAAATATATGAAAATACCTTTACACTTGTCCTACCCCTATTTTATGAGTCATGGCCGACCAATACAAACCATGGGTCAACTTGGGGACCCCATGAATCCACTTTGGTAAGAAAATGACATTAAAAACTTTTTATTTAATGTTAAAATAAAAATGTTACAAACAAGAGTTGTTTTAATAAAACAATTTTTAAATGGGGTTATAAAAGTGATATATTTGACTATAAATATTCATTAGAAAGATAAAAATATTTCCTACATAATGAATGTTTTTTTATAATTTTTAGACATTAAATAAATTAAATTATTTATGACACCATGATGATGCAACGATAACCTCATTAATTAACGATTTTAATAAAATTGAAGGATAATGTAAAATCTAAGCATTACACTTGTCCAAAGCCTATTCGATGAGAATATTTCGAACCATTATCACCTTATACTATAATTATATATGTGTGGGACCTTTAGAATCCGAAAAGCATTGTATAATGAAGTAACATTTCATTACATTCCAAGAGTACCCCTCCTCTCCTCTTATAAAAGGCCCCCACCTCTACAACCTCATTCACACTTTCAAGCCATTTGGCTCAGCCAATATCTTCCCAAATACTCTCAAAACTTCCCTCTCTTACTCCTAGAAGCCTCACTTTGAGCATAACTCTTCCCAAGGAATACTTTGGCTCAAATCAAAGAGTTACCCGATTTTAAGGTAATGTCTTCTCAAATGTTGTTTTGTTTTATTTTGATTCTCCAACCCCTTAAACTATGTTTATTACTTTATTTTGTAACAAAAACAGTATCTAAAATATACTAGAATGTTTTTATGATATGTATTTGGTTTACAGTTACACACACCTTCGTCTAATGGTTAAAGAACATACTGTTTCTGTGGGCGGCGAAATACTGCCTCACGAAACGATGATTGTTCAATATTCTTTTAACACCTATAATGGTGGCCATATTGATCACAATATTTTCATATATGATATATATATTATTTTTATGTTTTCATTATGCTTCTGAATTTCTCATTTTTTGCATGCTTTATGAATTCCATTATGGGTAAACGCGATAATTTCATTTTAGGAAGTGCGGACTACCGCCCCCTAAAAGTGATTTGAATCGTTAATGCCATATGTGGTATGTATAATGGATGGAGTAGATGGTATTATACATTATATTATATTGGAATTATATTATACCTTTATATAATTATAAATTCATCCCATTAAATAAGAAATAGAAAGGAAAGTAGCATTCATTCGTACGTACGGCTTACCGTCTCAATGAACGGTGCATTTCATTTCTTACCTGTAAATGTTATGTAATATTATAAATTCATATATACACTGGATATATATGTTATATATGATATCTACATGATGAATATAATTCTGGATATAATGGATACTTCACCACATGAACAACTTGTAAATATAAGAAGTATATTTTCGACTGAAGTACCAAAGATCGACAAAACCAATGTCATTAAAATAAATAATTACATAATGTTCATAACATGGTAATAAGTGATATAATATAAATAATAAAAATGAAAAAGGTTCTTAAGCAAATATAAATTAACTCTAGTTTATTATTCAGGAGATTAAAGAACGACCGAGTCAAGTCGGACACGATGTAAGGGAACTTCTTAACCCAATTTCCATTCTTTGGGTTAATCTCCTACTTTCAAATTATGCCATGATATTATTATGTCCTATCTTGTATTTTTACTTTCTTTATTTGTACTTATAGTGAATACACATAATAGATCTATTTTTTTTAAAAAAATGATCTTTGTGAGGGACTTCGTCTCAATCTCCTTTAATTGAGGCATATTTGGTTTTATACACAACTTTCTTTTATACAGTGTATAAACCCCTTTGAATTTTACGTTTATTCAAAAGGAATATTTTTATACGAAGTGTTTTACTAAACGAAAAAAAGGAATGTCTTTCTTGTCGTACGTATGCAGAGACAATGACTTCTCCGCCGCCATGGCCATTATTTGGGTTTCGGCTTCCTCTACATGCCATAACTTTTTTTAAATGAAAAATAAATACCAAGTTTTAATTTTTTATTATTATGGTATTGAAAATGGTTTTGATATGGTTTTTATTACATCAATGTGTTTTATTGATATCTTGTGATTGAAATGTGGAAATGTTATGTTTCTTTTATGCAAATTTTATGTGATATGATTATGTTATGGTTTTTGATATGTTTAAACTTGTTTATATGAGGAATGCATTGGACTTAATAAGTGACGGGTGGATCCCGCTATAGCTCCTCGATGCATTGGTAGGTCTCATGTGACAAACTAGTGTGTTGGCACGAGGCCTTGACAAAATCTTATTTGTAGTCTTGGCATAAGGCCTTGGCTACGTGGTTATGATAGTCTGGCATTATGCATTCCATCATTATGGAAGTCGTTATTGATATTGCATGTGATTATTATGCCAGTAGAATATCCATGTTAATAAGTAAATGACATTATCTCATTTTACATTTTCTATATTATGTTGATGTTCATGTTTTAAAGGCTTTTGTTTTAGTAATACATTTCCTTAAATGTTTATGTTTATTTATGAAATATTCCACTATATTGTTATCCTTACTGAGCATTTGAGCTCACCCCTTTCAATGTTTGAATATTTTCTAGGATGTGAAGAAGTATTTTATGAATGAACTGCAGGGATAGTCAGAAGAAGATATGAGTGTGGACTATAGAGACTTTGTTATTTTAGTTTTTCACTTTATGATGTAATGTAATATTTATGAATGTATCTAGTGTTTCCAATGCTACTAAACTAATAGGTCTTTTGAGACTTGATCTTTTGTGATCATGGAAATGTTACGAAGTAATGCACTGACTCTGGGTAATTGGGGTCAGGCGTTACAGTTGGTATCCGAGGCAGTTTAGTACTATCCTTGGAATATAGATTCAGATAAACTCAGATTAGAGCACATAGCCCAAAGATATCCTTTGAGGATTAGTATATAAGAACTTTCTAGAGTCTTGGTATTATAGGGATTTTATGAGTTTTTCGAGCAATACATCCATGTCTGGATACGAGCAGGTAGAGGTGGCTCTGGCACAGATGCACCTAGGGGTAAAACCTGAAAACACCTCTTTGAGCTAGACTCAAACGGGAACTGGTGCATGACAACGGGCCTTGCTGCACTCTTGGTTACGACACTCCCAGGGGATATGATTAGGATAATTCTCAGTTTCTTTAAAAACCATTATGAAGGGTTTATGAGTATATACATCCTCCATGAAAACATTTTTTTTATTATGGATTATAAACATAAATAGTTCAATTAGTGTTAAGTGTTTTACAAGTGTGGAATTTTGTATTCTGATTCATAAACTAATCTAGTTTATGCCATTGTTTCGAAATGGAGCCTTGTGGAAGGAATGGAAACTGTATCAATGCACGCACTCCGTGTAGGTATTTTCCTCCTGATCAATTTAATTATTATGGTGCTGGAGATACAACTGGTGCTGATCAACTTATTACTATACTAGGACAACTCAGTCAGGTTATGAATAATAACCTTACTCGTATGGACCACCCTGATCCGCAACGTGGAGGATCAATGTTAGACCGCTTCATGAGGAAACAACTGTCAATATTTAATGGGGGTACAAATACATTAGCCATAGAGAAAATATTCCATGCCTACGGGAGTAGTGAATGGGAGAATGTTGTCATGGCAGTCTACCGCCTCACTGGAGATGCCGATCAATGGTGGTCGCTGATTCAAAATACAAAGGAAGATGAAGAAGTATCAAGTATGGAATAGATAGAGTTCAAAGATTGTTTCTTAGAAAAATACATTCCTCATGACCATCGAGCAGATATGGAAAGACAATTTCTGAGTCTCAGACAAAAGGAGGATGAGAATGTCGCAAAGTATGAGGCTAACTTTACAAGGATAGAGAGGTATGCTACAAATTATATACGTAACCCAAGAAGTAAGATTGATCGTTTAATTGATGGGTTAAAACCATTTCTCCGTAAAGCATTAGTCTCACAAACCTTCTCGTCATACGAAGATATTGTCTCGTGTTCTATCAAGACGGAAAAGGAATTCTCTATGTCTCATGACTTTAAAGCAAAGCAAGAAAAGAAGAGAACGATGGAACAAGAGACAGATAAAGTGAAAAAGGGAAAAAGGATTTTCCATTATGTGATAATTGTGGGAATAATCACCCCGGTGCTTGCCTAAAAGGAATCATAGTTTATTATAAATGTGGAGAAAAAGGTCACCAAGCTCATGATTGCAATGGAAAGAAAGAGGTTATCAATGTTGAATGCTACAATTGTAGGGAAATGGGGCATTATGCAAATGAATGTCCTAAGCGTCGGGGAAACTTACCTTAGAAAAGGCCAAGGGATCAAGGACAATCTTATGCTGTTACTACAATTGAAGTAAAATAATTAATTTATTGGTGCTTTTGGACTCAAGGATTATATTCTGGTTATAAGAATAATGTGATATATATATATATAAGGATTGTACTGCAGTACTTGTACTTTTCATAAGGTCTTAATATGATGAAGGTAATCATATTTTTAGTATGTGACAATAAGAGAAACTTTACTTTTTTTGGGGAATATGATTAATTCATTTTGGAATTAAGAGACCTTTTGGAGAAAGTCTGGACAGAGGTATTTTAGATAACTATAAAGGTTGGGATGGATTAAGTTGAACTTTGAATAGTATTGTTTACGGTTAAAACATTTCTGAAGATTATTTTTGGAATATTATAATAGTTTTAGAAAAAGGACAACCTTCAGGTTGGGCAATAACTCATCGCTTCGGACAAAGCTGCAGGAATCGAACCCACAACCATATTGCGATAGGCCTTTATGACCTACCACTAGCATACAGGTAGTCCCTAGTTATTACAAAATAGTTTTCGTAATCTAAATGGTATGTGTTAATAATTTGAACCTTGTACGATTAGGATAAATATAATATTATTGAGTTCTATTATCTTTTTGAGTGAAAGATGAGTTTGTGGTAGAAATTAGTTGAAGGTTGAAACTCTACTTGTCAAGAATAAATATATATATACCTATATCTTATTCTATGACTAAACTAATTCTTAAACTTTTGTAAAGAGATATTAAAACAAAAAAAATTTGTTATCTTAATAACTTAAGTCTTGTTGAACTGATGATATTTTAAATCAACATAGACTGAAGGCTTTGAGGCCCTCAATTTGACACTTGTTTGTGATTGATGACCTCAATCACTCCCTACAAATATT
The DNA here is from genome assembly GCA_963277665.1 of Viscum album. Lineage (NCBI taxonomy): Eukaryota > Viridiplantae > Streptophyta > Magnoliopsida > Santalales > Viscaceae > Viscum > Viscum album. The sequence goes on from OY728126.1 coordinate 1,108,816,119, forward strand.
TACATTTTTCCTCAAATTATATGTCTCTAATTTCCACCAATGTTCTCCTTATTGAGATCATAATTTGGTGGTGAATTTTTCATTTCCCATTCCCTCTTATTAAGGTTAAATTTTATTAACCTTATTTCCGGTGTGGGTTCTCCACAATGGAATTTTCTATTTTCAACCTTTTATTTTCAAAGAAAAATTTCAAATTGCGAGGACGCAATTTATTTAAGGAGGGGATAATGTAACACCCCGAGCTTCCATGATACGCATCTCTTTCAATAATGCAATAGCTTGCATTGTACTCAAGTTTGAGATTCTAACACACCACGACTAATCAAAGTAGCCATTATGAATAGTAATAACAAATTTTTAAATTTATAGATATTTTATATTTCAAAATGGACTTAATTTTTTTATTAGTAATATCGAAATTAGCCTATGTTGAATTTTTTGTAATTTTCTGAGAACTTAAAAATTTTTATGAATAGTGAAAAATACTTAAAACAACTTTTTTAATCAAAATAATTTATAGTGATAAATAATACTATTGAGTGGTTTTAAAGTATAATTAGAATATATTTTTACCCTTATATCCAATGGTGGTCATTATAATTAATTTCACTTTGAAATAGGACATAAACAATTGTCAATCTTTTGATATATATTTTTTCTAAAAACACGCTATTTGTTGTGACAGCGGAAATTAATTATAAAATTAATTAATGAAACTTATATGTTTGGAATATTTTAAAATAGAAATCATTTTTGAATTCTGAATATCAATTATAGCTTAGGGTGAAATTTTGGCATTGTTCTGAAAAACATCAATTTTTGATGAATAGTGAAACAACTAAGTGGTAGTTAAAAAACCGATTTTTCATTTAAATGAAACATTACCACATATGTGATTTGATTTTCAAAAATCTGACATACATGGTTGTCATTAGGAAGTAAAATTTGGTTCAATGGGATTAAAATAATTTTTTTTGGTGAATAGTAACTTTAAGTTTAATTAATCGCGATTAAAGGTAATTAGTGAAATTTAAGGTTAAAATGATATTATAAAGATATGAAAATACCATTAAACATGGCCTAAACATATTTGATGAGTCATGGCCGACCAAAACAATCCATGGGTCAACTTGGGGACCCCATTGATCCACTTTGGTTGGAAAATGACATTAAAAACATTTTATTTAATGTTAAAATAAAAATGTCACAAACAAGAGTTGTTTTACTAAAACAATTTTTAAATGGGGTTATACAAGTCATATTTTTGACTATAAATATTCATTAAAAATATAAAAATATTTCCTACATAATGATATTTTTTTATAATTTTTAGACATTAAATAAATTAAATTATTTATGACACCATGATGATGCAGCCATTACCTCATTAATTAACGATTTTAATAAAATGGAAGGACAATGTAAACTATAAGAATTAAACTTGTCCAAAGCCTATTGGATGAGAATAATTCGAACCCTTATCACCTTATCCTCGAATTATATAAGTGTGGGACCTTTAAAATCCAAAAATCATTGTATAATAAAGTAACATTTCATTACTTTCCAAGAGTGCCCCTCCTCTCCTCTTATAAAAGGCCCCCACCTCTACCACCTCATTCACACTTTCAAGCCATTTTTCTCGGACAAACTATACCCAAATACTCTCCCAACATCCATCTATTACTCCTATAAGCCTCAATTTGGGCAGAAAACTTCCCAAGGAAGTCTTTCTCTCAAACCAGAAAGTGTTACCCGATTTTAAGGTAATGTCTTCTCTAATGTTGTTTTGTTTTATTTTGCTTCTCCAACCCCTTAAACTCTGTTTATTCTTTTCTTTTGTAACAAAAGAAGTATATAAAATATACTAGGATGTTTTTATGATAAGTATTTGGTTTACACTTACACACACCTTCGACTAATGGTTAAATAACATACTGTTTCCGTGGGTGGTGAAATACTGCCTCACGAAGCGATGATTGTTCAATATTCTTTTAACACCTCTCATGGTGGACATTTTGATGACACTATTTTCATATATTATATATATATATTATGTTTATGTTTTCCTTATGCTTCTTAATTTCTCATTTGTGGCATACTTTATGATTTCCATTATGGGTAAACACGATAATTTCATTTTAGGAAGTGCGGACTACTGCCCCCTCAAAGTGATTTGAATCGTTAATGCCATATGTGGGATGTATAAAGGATGGAGTAGATGTTATTATACATTATATTATATTGTAATTATATTATACCTTTATATAATTATAACTTTATCCCATTAAATAAGAAATAGAAATTAATGTAGTGTTCATGCGTACGTACGGCTTACCGTCTCAATGAACGGTGCATTTCATTTCTTACCTCTAAATGTTATGTAATATTATAAATGCATGTATAAAATGGATATATATGTTATATATGATATCTACATCATGAATATAATTCTGGATATAATGGATATTTCACCACATGAACAACATGTAATTATAAGAAGTATATTTTTTACTCAAGTACCAAAGATCGGCAAAACGAAAGTTATTAAAATAAATAATTACATAATGTTCATAACATGATAATAAGTTTTATAAAAGAAATAATGAACATGAAAAAGGATATTATGGAAATATAAATTAACACTAGTTTATTATTCTGGAGATTAAATAACGATCGAGTCAAGTCGGACACGAGGTAAGGGAACTTCTTAACCCAATTTCAATTCTTTGGGTTAATCTCCTACCTTCAAATTATGCCATTATATTACAATGTCCTATCTTGTATTTGTACGTTATTTATGTGTACTTATATTGAATACACATAATAGATCTATTTTATTTAAAAAAATGATCTTTGTGAGGGACTTCGTCTCGATCTCCTTTCATTGAGGCATATTTGGTTTTATACACAACGTTCCTTTATACGGTGTATAAACCCCTTTGATTTTTACATTTATTCAAAAGGAATATTTTTATACGAAGTGTTTTACTAAACGACAAAAAGGAATGTTTTTCTTGTCATACGTATGCGGTGACAACGACTTCTCCGCCGCCATGGCCATTATTTGGGTTTCGACTTCCTCTACAAGCCATAACTATTTTTTAAATGAAAAATAAATACCAAGTTTTAATTTTCTTTTATTTTGGTATTGAAAATGGTTTTGATATGGTTTTTATTATATCAATGTGTTGTATTGATATCTTGTGATTGAAACGTGGGAATGTTATGTTTCCTTTATGCACGTTTTATGTGATACGATTATGTTATGGTTAATGATATGTTTAAACCTGTTCATATGAGGAATGCATTGGACTTAATATGTGATGGGTGGTGCCCGCTATCGCTCCTCGATGAATCGGTAGGTCTCATGAGAGAAACTAGTGTCTTGGCACGAGGCCTTTACAAAATCTTATTTGTGGTCTTGGAACGAGGCCTTGGCTACGTGGTTATGATAGTCTGGCCTTATGAATTCCATCATTATGGAAGTGGTTATTGATATTTCATGTGATTATTCGACTAGTAGAATATCCATGTGAATAAGTAAATGGAATTATGTCATTTTAATTTTCCCATATTATGTTGATGTTCAAGTTTAAAAGGCTTTTGTTTTAGTTAAACGTTGCCTTAAATGTTTATGTTTATTTATGAAAGCTTCCGCTATATTTTTATCCTTATTGAGCATCTGAGCTCACCCCTTTCAATGTTTTAATATTTTCCAGGATGTGAAGAAGTATTTTATGAATGACCTGTAGGGATAGTCAGAAGAGGATATGAGTGTGGACTATGGAGACTTTGTTATTGTAGTTTTTCACTTTATGATGTAATGTAACATTTATGAATGTATCTAGTGTATCCAAGGCTACTAAACTAACCGGTCTTTCGAGACTTGATCTTTTGTGATCATGCCAATGTTACGAAGTAAAGCACTGACTCTGGGTAACTGGGGTCAGGGCGTTACATAATTTCTTTGATTTCTTCTATTATACACTACACCAAGATTATCATGTACTATACGCAACACCGTATTAGCTTGTTGTATACGCAACACTATTCATGGCTCGTGTTACACACAATTTCAATTTCGTTTTACGGAAACTATCCTACGCAACATTCAGTATAATTTTTTTTAATGTATAAATAAAATAAGTTATGATTATGTTATACGCAACACCAAATGGAGCTTTCACTACATGCATCCTAGACATTGTTTGCATTACACGCAATCAGGACCTTCCTCAATAGCGTGTGTAGTACGCAATACCGTGTTTCACTAAATGAGATATTATTATAATATTATTATAAACTAGCCGTTATGAATAGTAATACCCACTTTTTGAAATTTTGTAAATTTTATCATTTGAAATGGACTTCAGTTCTGGATTCAGAGTAACTAAATTATCCTAGGGTGAATTTTTTCTATTTTTTTGAAAATATTCAATTTTTGATGAATAGTGAAAACACTAAGATACTATTTAAAAACCACAATTTTATTTAAATAATTATTTATTATAATTATATTTATTTTAGGTAAAAATTGATACATAATACCTATATAAGTTCAATGTAATTAATTGGATTAATCTTATAATAATTTTAGATATACAATTTTTTTATTGAACTTTTCACCGTCTTTTACCCACATCCTAGGAGAATTTGAAAATTTACATAAACCATAATTTTACTGCTTCTGCAAGTGGGATTTTAAAAATCCAAGCGACATAGTTATTATCAAGGAGTTAAATTTGGTTCAATAAGCTAAAAATAATTTTTGGTGAAATGTAACATTTTACTTTTATTTACCACGGTTAAAAGTAAATAAGGTAATTATGGGTAAAAATGATATTATGATAACCATAAAAAATTTCATAATTCTATTGGATAAGTTTAATTCGACCAAAAACAACCTTAGGAATAAAATATTACCCTTTAGGTCCAACTGGATTAGATTAGGAAATTTATTATTATTATATTTAAAGAAGAGTTAAAATAGTTAAAATCATTTTTTAATAAATAAAACATTTTTAATATAGGGTTATAAATAATATAAATTCGACTATAAATATTCATTATATAGATAAAAATATTTCCTACATAATTTTATTTTATTTATAATTTTTAGACATTAAATAATTTAATTTATATATGACACAATGATGATGTAGTAATTACCTTATTAATGAAATATTAAAATAATTTATATTATAAATACCCTAATTAATGTAATTTGAGAATTTTTATGAATTTAAATAAATTTATAGGATTAAATGACATGTTAATATAGATTTAACTAACTTAATTCAATATAATAATACTGTTATGATTTTTAAAAAAAATCAATTACCAAATAGTGTAAAAATTGACATAAAATATTTTTTAAAACAAACATTATATTATTAATTGTTATTCTATTTATAAAAATCTATGCTTCGGACACATGACTTAGATAAGGTTATATATATTAATAATGGACCACTTGGGGTTCCTTTGGCTTGTTATAGTATGTTTATTAACCATATTGTGTATGAAAACAGGAAGACACGGTAAAAGTTAAATTACTTAACTTAGAGTTAAATCTAAATGATAAAGTTATAATAGTATCATAGACATGTCTAAAATATTTTGGATGAGAGGATTTCATCCAATCCCCAGTTTAACTTCGAAATAAATAAATTTCAGCTTTTATAAACAGAATATGGCTTAATAATAAAATAATATTTTACGTTTTTCTTAAGGTGCCTCTATCCTCCCTTATAAAAGGGCACCTCCTCCCTCTCCACTTTAAACAACATTGAGCCTTCAAGATCATCCAACCCCTGAAAATTTATCTTTTCCACTTCCATAGAAACATTCTGGAGGTTCCGGTCTTCTCAAAAGACAATCTCTAGTCCATTAAGCGGAAGTTTAAAAGAGGTGCATCGAAGAAGAGTTAATCTCTTCTACCGATTCATTCAAGTTTATTTCTTATTAAACTTCTTATTATTTTTTTGTTTCATTATAAAGTAATAAAATAAGTATTATAATATAATTATATGTTATTATAAAAATTAAACAACCCCATTTCAATTTCTATCCATCCTATAGAAAATGAAATCACCGCACGTGTGTACGTACGGAATACCGTCTCCACGCCGTGCTGTAATCTGTTTTCCCACCACCACCTTACATGGATGTGTATAATGGTGTAAATAATAACTATATATAGTTATTATAACATCATAGTGAGTCTTAGATATTATATCATCCACTCCAATTCAATTCATTAATTATGGGAACGATATCATCGCTCGTGTGTACGTACGGATTACCGTCTCCACGACGCGATGAGATTCATTCTCCATGTTAACCATTCAAGAATGATTATAATGTATATATAATGAATAATAATTAAATATATGGAATTATTAATATACTGGATTTATATATATATATATATATATATGTGTGTTATCTACTTACTTCCATTCAATTCAATAAGGAAAGGAAAACAGCGTTCTTGCGTACGTACGGTCTACCGTCTCCATGAACAGTGTGTTTCATTTCATTTATCGATCTATTATATAAATATATATATATATTGAATATATATGATATATAAATAATTTTTTACATTTTTGAAGTTAGTAAATAATTATATAAGTAATAATAATATCAATAACTACAAGTCCAAACACGTACGATAAATAAAACGATTTTAACGAACACGCTGCTTTTACATGGAATTTACAAAAGACCGGGTAATATAAAATCATAAGTGAACCATATATGATATCATAACAATGAATATGATTCTATAATAATCCAATGAGATTAATTAAATCATTATACAAGAGGTTCAGATACATACGAAGCATATCGGACACAAGGTAAGGGATAACTTTTCCAATCTCGTGTTTATCTGAGATTGTTCATTCATATGTATTTACTGGGGTGGTATTTATCATCCATGTCCATGTTTTAAAAAAATTAGTTCATGTATGTTTAATTTCCTTTTACCCATTTTTGACTTTTACTACATGGTATGTAATGAATCTTTCTTTTACGAGGTACTTTTTGACTTTTCCTTCAAAAGTACGAGAAGAATGTTTTTTAACTTATACAACATGAATGGATTTTTATGGTTTCATAATACATTATCTTCATTAAGAATAATCTACACTATTTCATGATTATTTTCAAAAAAAATAATTTTCATTTTAAATCGCATTTCATTTTGTGAAAAGAAATTTATTTTTGAAGAATAAAGGGTATTTTCCTCAAGAATTCATTTCAAGTGTGTTGTCAAAACTATTTTACTTCTAAGATGACATTATTTAGTATGATTATGTTTCAATAATAATGTCTCTATTATTTACATGGTTTCAATTTTCTTATGATGAAATTATATCCATTTGTTTTATATAAATTATGTTATGATGGGATGATCTTCATGAAACCCATTTTATTCTTTGGCTTATAATGAATGGTTTATGTTTATGTTGTGGCACAAGTAATAATGATTTCATTATGAGATGGGTGGGACCTATATCCCCATAAAATGCATTGGGTAAAGGTTTATATCTTATGAGATAAACATGGCTGTAATGGAAAGTAAATCTGTTTCAGTGTTACAGGACTGGAACGAGGATCGAACTCGATTCAGAAAGGGAATTTGTTTACTAAGATGGTCTTGGCAGCAATGTATTGGCTATTATGGAAATCATATCATGTTCATAATAGTTTTCCACAATTACATGTTTTATTACCATGTTATTTTATCATGATTGATGATCCATTATGATCTATGCCTTACGTACTGCCCTATTTTATGTCATTACTGAAGATTTTAATGTTTAAATATTAAGTTCATGTTTTGAAATTAAAATGTATATGGTTTGTTTTATATTCTTCAGGATTACCTTTACTGAGCATTTTAGCTCACTATTTATATGTTTTCTCTTCCCCAGGATATAAATAAAGGTTTTAAGTATGAAAAAAAGAAGATCTTTATGGGAGATGTTGAAGATCTTTCACCAATATTAGAATATTATATTCTGAGTTTCCAAAGACAGTAAACTATTACGGTGCTTTTGTGTCTGTTTTTGTTATGTATTTGATATTCCGAAAAAGTAATGTAATGTCTATGTACATCAAGATTTAGTTATCTACCGTTGGTATCAGAGTAAAGGTTTTGTTAACCTTTAGAAACTAGGATGCGAAAAATTTAGTTAGATCCCTAGAGATATTTCTAAGGTAAGATTAGGGATGTCCCTAATGTTATGTGTAGGTATAGTTATAGTCCTAGAATTGCGGTAATGATCTTATAATTAAACCTAAGATGTTAGATATTGAAGTTACTCCCAATTTATTATGTTTTTTTACCTAGCATGGCTTTTTCCTCTAACACTATTATTTTAGGGTTTTTGAAAATGGATGGAAACATGAAGATTCACGATAATGGAGGATATGATGGACAATGGAATGATATTATTCATGGGAAACCAAATGAAACCGGATTTGGAACCCCAAATATCATTATTATGCCTAATCATCAATCTCATAATATGATCAATAAACTCAAATTTGGTAAGTTTCCTGACTCAGCTAATAAGAGAAATATGGTGTTTCATGATGATCATAGAGGAAAGAATGTTCAATTTACCCAATGTAAATCATGTGGGCAGAGGCATCAAGGAGAATGTTTCAAAGTAACTGGAAGATGCTCTGGGTGTGGAAAATAAGGGCACAAAGCTAGTGAGTGAAAAGGAAGAGGTTCAGTTAACACCATGGACAAGGATACTGGTATTGCTAGGACATCAACATCGGTTAAATGTTTTAAATGTGGGATGTACGGGCATTATTCCAACAAATTCCCTAAGGTAAAATCTCATGAATAGAATAAGCATGGTCATATGGGTAGTATTTATATTGATGATGATGAAGAGGCTACAATTGATAGTGTAGTTTTAGAAAAAACGGCATCCCATAGGACGGGTGACAACCCATCGCGTCGGACAAGGTTGTGAGAATAGAACCCACAACTGAAGTGCGACATGCCATTATCACCTACCACTGGCCTACATGAAAGTCACTAGTTAATAGAAACTTGTTCTATTTTATTAAGTGATATGATAGATTAAGTATAAGTCAATTTTTGGAATCATATACAATTAACCTCACCATAGAAGGACTTATGTATATTTGGTATCTTTTTCTAAGCTTTTGTTTGAGAAAGATGGAATGAAACATCATTCTATAACATGATCTTCTAACACTTAAAGAATGAAAAATTCAACTTCATTTCAGTAAATGAGGAAGTGTAAATTGTTCAAGGCATGAACAATGGTGAGATTGTACTGAAGTAAAAAATTATTTCTTCTAATTCAAATTATTCAACTTTAGGGAAATGATCTTAAAAACCCAAAATGTTTTCCTAGTGCTCTCATATATGATGAATCAGATGGTACATTAGTTCATCACAAATTTATGTGTTTGTGACGGTTGGATTTTTCATATCCATGTTCTCAACCACTCTCCATTACAATTTGAAAATTAGATTTTTCTTCCATATCCATATTTCCACCTATGTTCTCCTATGTGGAAACCCAGTGACGAGTTAATCTGGGTAACCGTTACATTTTTTACTTTACATTTTAAAAATAATTTTTTTTATTCCTTTTATGATGTCGGTTTCTAAGAATTAAACTTTCAAGTAGCAAACAGTTTATAACCCCGGCGAATTTCGAGGGAGAAATTCATTTTAAGAGGGGTAAAATGTAACACCCCGAGATTTTATGAGATATATTATTTTTATTTCTTGGATGTCTTATATTATTCCCTACACCAAGATTAGATGGTACTATACACAACACCGTATTAGCTTCCTATATAAGCAACACTATTCTTGGCACGTGTTACTCTCAATTTCAAGTTAGTTTTGCAGAAACTATCCTACGCAACATTAAGTACAGATTTTGTTTAATGTATTAATGAAATAAGTTTTGATTATGTTATACGAAACAAAAAATGGAGCTTTCACTACACGCATCCCTAAATTGTCTAGCATTACACGCAATCAAGACCTTCCTCGATAAAGTCTGTTGTACGCAATACCGAGTTTCACTAAACGAGATATTATTATAATATTATTATAAACTAGCCATTATGAATAGTAATACCCACTTTTTTAAATTTTATAAATTTTATCATTCAAAATGGACTTCATTTTTTGATTCAGAATATCGAAATTACCCTAGGGTGAATTTTTGGTATTTTTCTGAAAACATTCAATTTTTGATAAATAGTGAAAACACTGGGTTACTATTTAAATACCACCTTTTTTGTTTAAATAATTATTTATTTTAGTCAGATTTATTTAAGTTATAATTTGATACAGAAAACCTATATATATTTAATGTAATTAATTGGAGTCATTTTATAAAAATTATATATATATAAAAATTTTATTGTAATTTTCACCGTGTTTTACCCACCTCCTAGGAGAGTTTGAAAATTTACATAAAACATAATTTGACCACTTCTATGAGTGGAATTTAGAAAATCCAAGAGACACAGTTAATATCATGGAACAAAATGAAGATCAATAAGATAAAAATAATATTTGGTGAATAGTTACTTTTTACTTTTATTTACCATGGTTAAAAGTATCTAGGGTAATTAAGGGTAAATATTCTATTATCATTACCCTAAAACCTATCCTAAATATATTGGATAAGTGTAATTCGACCAAAAACAACCTTAGGAATAAAATATTACCATTTAGGTCCACTTGGATTAGATTAGAACATTTATTATTATTTTATTTAAAGAAGAGTTAAAATAGATAAAATCAAAGTTTATTAAATAAAAAAGTTTAAATATTGGGATATACATAAACTAGATTCGAAAATAAATATTCATTAGAAAACTTAGACGATTTCCTATATAATGGTATTTTATTTATAATTTTTAGACATAAAATAATTTAATTTATTTATGACACAATGATGATGCAGTAATTACCTTATTAATGAAATATTAATATAATTGATATTATAAATACCCAAATAAATGAAATTTGAGACTTTTTAAGAATTTTAATAATTATATAGGTTAATATGACATGGTAATATTTATTTAACTAACTTTTTTCGAACTAATCATGATTTTATGATTTTCAAAAAAAATCAATTACCAAATAGTGTCAAAATTTACATAAAATAGTTTTTAAAACAAATATTATATTATTAATTTTTATTCTATTACTAAAAATCTAAGGTTAGGAAAAATGACTTATATAAGGTTATATACATTAATTATGGTCCACTTGGGGTTAGTTTGGCTTGTTATAGTATGTTTATTAACCATATAGTGTAAGAAAACAAGAAGACACGGCAAAAGTAAAATTATTTAACAAAGAGTTAAAACTAAATGATAAGGTTAAAACAGAATCATAAACTTGTTTAAAATCTATTTATTGAGAGGAATTTGTCCAATCCCCAATTTAGCTTCGTAATAAATAAATTTGGAGCTATTATAAACTGAATATGACTTTATTATAAAGTAATATTTTATATTTTTCCAAAGGTTCCCCTCTCATCCCTTATAAAAGGGAACCTCCTACCTCTCCCCTTTACACAACTACGAGCCTTCAAATTTGCCAAACCCTGCCCATTTCTCTTCTCCACTTCCCTAGAAACATTACAGAGGTTATGGTCTTCTCAAAAGGCAAAATCTAGTCCCTTAAGAGGAATCATAAATGAGGTGCATCAAAGAAAAGGTAATCTCTTCTACCAATTCTTTCATGTTTCTTTCTTCTTAAACTTCATCTTCTTTAGTTGTTTCATTATAAAGTAATAACATAAGTATCACTAATATACTGATATGTTATTATAAATATGAAACAACCCCATGTCACTTTCTATCCATCCTACGTAAAACGAAATCACAGCGCGTGCATGTGTACGGAATACCATCTCCACGGCGTGGTGTAATCTCTTTTTCCACCACCACCTTACATGGATGGGTATAATTGTGTAAAGAATAAATATGTATATTTATAATGACATCAAACTGATTCTGATATATTATATCATCCACACCAATTCAATTCAATAATTATGGCAATGATATCATCGCTCGTGCGTAATTATGGATTACCGTCTCCACGACGCAATGAGATTTATTTTCCATGTTAACCATTCAAGAATAATTATAAAGTATATATAATGAATAATAATGAAATATATGACATGATAAAGCTACTAGATATATGTATATATATCTATATTTTACTTACTTACTTCCATTCAAGTCAATAAGGAAAGGAAAACAATGTTCATGTGTACGTACGACCTACCATCTCCATGAACGGTGTGCTTCATTTCATTTATCTATCTATTATATATATATATATTGAATATATATGATATAAAATTATTTCTTTACATTCTATAAGTATGTAAATCATGATATAATAAATAATAATATCAATAACAACAACTCCAAACACGTACGATAAATAAAACGATTCTAACAAAAACACTGCTTTTACATGAAATTTACAAAAGAACGGGTAATATAAAGTCATAAGTGAACCATATATGATATCATAACAATGAATTTGATTATTTAATAAGTCAATGACATTATTTAAATCATTATACAGGAGTTTTGGATACATACGAGGCATATCAGACATAAGGTATGGGATAACTTTTCCAATCTCATTTTTATCCGAGATTGTTTATTCACAAGTATTTACTGGGGTTATATTAATCATCCATGTAGTAATTTTTTAAAAATGTTTTAATCTATGTTTAAAGTCCTTTTTAACCATTTTTGACTTTTAATACATGGTTTGTAAGTAATCTTTTTTTTACGAGGTACATTTTGACTTTTCCAGCAAAAGTACGAGAAGAATGTTTTTTAACTTATACAACATGAATGAATTTGTATAGTTTCATAATTATTTTTCTTCATTAAGCTTACTCTACAAGATATAATTATTATTATCAACAAAAACATTTCTTTTAATATTCCATAGAATGTTGTGAAAAGAAATTTTTTTTGAAGATCAATGGATATTTTCCTTAAAAATTAATTTCAAGTGTTTTGTCAAAACGATTTTCCATCTAAGATGAAATTATTTAGTATGATTATGTTTCAAGTATAATGACTCTATGATTTACATGGTTTCACTTTTCTTATGATGAAATGATATCCATTTTTTTATATGGATTATGTTATGATGGGATGATGTTTAAGAAACCTATTTTATTCATTGGGTTATAATGAATGATTTATGTTTATGTTGTGGCACAAGTATGAATGGCATCATTAAGAGATGGGTGGGACCTATATCTCCCTCCAATGAATTGGGTAAAAGTTTATATATCATGATATAGACATGACTGGAATGGAAAGATAATCGGATTCAGTGTTACAGGACTGGAACAAGGAGAGAACTGTTTTTAGAAAGGGACTTTGTCCACTAAGATGGTCTTGGCAGCAATTCCTTGGATACTATGGAAATCATATCAAGTGCATAATGGTTTTCCACAATTAAATGTTTTATTCCCTTGTTATTTTATCATGATTTATGATCCATTATGATCTATTCCTTATGTACTACCATGTTTTATGTCATTGCTCATGATTTTGATGTAAAAATATTATGTTCATGTTTTGAAGCTCAAATGTATATTGTTTGTTTTATTTTCTCCATGATTACCCTTACTAAGCATTTTATCTCACTATTTATATGTTTTATTTTCCCCAGGATATAAAGGAATGTTTTAGGTAAGAAAGAAAAGAAGATCTTTATGGGAGATGTTGAGGATCTTTCACGAATATTAGAAGATTATATTCCGAGTTTCTAAAGACACTAAACTATTACGTCCCTTTCGTTTCTGTTTTTTTTATGTATTAGATTTTTTTAAAAGGTAATATATGGTCTATGTACGTCAAGATTTGGTCCTCTACAGTTGGTATTAGAGTAAAGGTTTAGTTAACCATTGGAAACTGGGATTCAAAAACTTTATTGAGATCCCTGGAGATATTTCTAAGGTATGTTTAGGGATGTCCCTAAGGTTAAGTATAAGTATAGGTTATAGTCCTAGAATTTCGATAATTCTCATAGAATTAAACATAAGATGTTAGATATTGAATCTACTCACCCTTTATTATTATTTTTTTACCTAGCATGATTTTTTCCTCTCACACTATTCTTTTTGGGTTGTAGAAAATGGCTGGAAACATGAAGATTCACTATAATGGATTATATGATGGACACTGGAATGATATTCTTCCTGAGAAACCAAATGAAACGGGATTTGGAAGTCCACACATCATTATTATGCCTAATCTGCAATCTCATAATATGATTAATAAACTGAACTTGGTAAATGTAACACCCCGAGATTTTATGAAAAAAATATTATTTTTAATGTCTTGTGTTGTATGCTACAGCAAAAGAAGCTTGCACAACACGCATCTTTGACTTGCCTTGTATTACACGCAATTGCAACCTTCCTCGATAGCGTGTGTAGTACGCAATACTGAGTTTCACGAAACAACGATATGCTATTAAAATATTATTAAAACTAGCCGTTATGAATAGTAATAACCACTTTTTAAATTTTAGAAATTTTATCTCTCAAAATGGACTTCATTTTTGGATTCGGAGTATCGAATTTAGCCTAAGGTGAAATTTTGGTACTTTTCGGATAACTTTCATATTCAGATAAATAGTGAAAATTACTAAATTATAATTAAAAACAACTTTTTTAATCGAAATAATTAATAGTGATAAATTATTAATTTGAGTAGTTTTAAAGTATTTTTAGAATATATTTTTACAATTTAATACAATGTTGGTCATTGGACGTAATTTCAAATTTAAACCAGACATAAACAAGTGTCAATCGTTTGATAGATATTATTTCTTAAAAACACGCTATTTGTTTTAACAGTGGGATTTAATTATAAAATTAATTAATGCAACTTCTATGTTATTAATTTGGTAAAATAGACTTAATTTTTGAATTCGGAATATGAAATATAGCTTAAGATGAAATTTTGGCATTTTTCTGAAAACCTTCAATTTTTGATGAATAGTGAAACTACTAAGTGGTAGTTAAAAAAAACTGAATTTTTCATAAAACTTAATTTTACCGCTTCTGTGAATGGAATTTCAAAAATCCGAGAGACACTGTTGATGTGAGTAAGTAAAATGTGGTTCAATGAGATGAAAATAATTTTTGGTGAATAGTAACTTTTTACTTTTATTTACCACGGTTAAAAGTAAATAGGGTAATTAAGGGTAAGAATGATATTAATATTACCCTAACACATGTCCTAATTCTATTGGACAAGTGTATCTCGACCAAAAACAACCTTAAGTGTAAAATATTATCATTTAGGCCCACTTGGATTAGATTAGGACATTTATTATTATTTAATTCAATGAAGAGTTAAAAGAGTTAAAATCAAAGTTTATTTACTAACACATTTTTAATATGGGGTTATACATGAGATAAATTCGATTGTAAATATTCATTAGAAAGCAAAAAAGATTTCCTACATGATTTTATTTTATTTGTAATTTTTAGACATCAAATAATATACTTTATTTATGACACAAAGATGATACAGTAATTATCTTATTAATGAGATATTGACATAATTGATAATATAAATACCAAAATAAATGTAATTTAAGACTTTTTATGAATTCCACTAATTTTATAGGTTACTATGATATATTAGTGTTGATTTAATCAACTTGGTTCGAACATATAATTCTGTTATGACTTTCACAAAAATCATATATCAAATAGTGTCAAAATTGACACAAAATAGTTTTTAAATCAAATATTATATTATTAATTGTTATTTTATTCCTAAAAATATATGGTTCGGCCAAATGACTTAGATAAGGATATATATATTAATAATAAACAATTTGGGGTTCGTTTGGCATGTTATAGTAAGTTTATTAACCATATAGTGAAAGAAAACAAAAAGACATGGTAAAAGTTAAATTATTTAACTTAGAGTTAAATCTAATTGATAAGGTTAAAATAATACCCTAAACTTGTCTAAATCCTATTGGTTGATAGGATTTCGACCCTTCCCCACTTTATCTTCAAAATAAGACCCTTTGGAACCATTATAAACCGATTTTGACTTTAATATAAAATAATATTTTGAGATATTCTTAAGGTGCCCCTCTCCTCCCTTATAAAAGGACACCTCCTCCCCCTCCTCCTCACACCAATTTGAGCACTCAAGCTCGGCCAACCCCTGCCAAAATATCTTCTCCACTTCCCTAGAAACATCCTAGAGGTTCTGGTCTTCCTCAAAGACCAATTGTAGTGCCCTAAGAGGAGGTCTCAAAGAGGCGCTTCAAAGAAGAGGTAATTACCGTTACCAATTCTTTCATCTTTATTTCTTCTTCCACTTCTTCTTATTAGGTTGTTTCATTATGAAGTAATAACATCAGTATCACTCATATACTGATATGTTATTATAAGTATGAAACAACCCTATTTCACCATCTATCCATCCTACGGAAAAAGAAATCACCGCGCGTGCGTACGTACGGAATACCGTCTCCACGCCGTGGTGTAATCTATTTTCCACCACCACCTTACATGGATGGGTATAATGGTGTAAAGAATAACTATAAATAGTTATTAAAACATCATATTGATTCTGATATATTGTATAATTCACTCCAATTCAATTCAATATTTATAGAAATGATATCATCGCTCGTGCGTACGTACGGACTACCGTCTCCACGACGCGATGAGATTCATTCTCCATATTAACCATTTAAGAATGATTATAAATTATATATAAGAAATAATAATGAAATATATGACATTATAAATCTACTGGATTTATGTATATATATACATATGTATGTCATCTACTTACTTCCATTTCAAGACAATAAGGAAAGGAAAACAGCGTTCATGCGTACGTACGGACTACCATCTCCATGAACGGTGTTTTTCATTTTATTTATCTACCTATTATATATATATATATACTGAATATATATGATATATAAATCATATATTATATTCTGAAAGTATGTAAATCATGATATAACTAATAATGATGTCAAGAACAACAAGTCAAAACACCTACGATAAATGAAATGATTTTACCCAAAACGCTTCTTTAACATGGAATTTACAAAAGAACGGGTAATATAATGTCATAAGTGAACCATATATGATATAATAACAATGAATATGATTCTGTAATAAGTCAATAACATGATTTAAATCATTATAAAGGAGGATCGGACACTTACAAAGCAAGTCGGACCTAAGGTAAGGGAAATATCACAATCTCATTTTTATCCGAGATTGTTTATTCGTAAGTATTTACTGGGGTGTATTTTATCATCCACATCCATGTTTCATCAATATGTAATATTATTTCCATCCACCTACAATTTTTTAAATCCATTTTTACCCTTAGGTGAGTTTTTAGTAAAGAATATGAAAGGAAACGTTTGTCGTTTTTCCGTATGAGGTACTTTTTGACTTTTCCGACAAAAGTACGAAGAGTGTTTTTTTAACTTATATGGAATGAATGGATTTTTAAAACATTAATTCAAAGAAGCTTCATTTACAAGTTTTCAAGTTTATTTTTTAATCAACTTCTTTTATTTTAGAGTTGTATGACTTTTTATGAAAGGAAAAATGTTTTTGAAGAAGAAAGGATATTTTCCTCAAAAATGGAGTTCAAGTGTTTTATCAAAATTATTTTCCATCTAAGATAATAAAGGGTTCTGTTTTTATCCCTATTATTACATGGATTAGATTATGTTGTGATGGAAATATTTTTATGAATTCCTTTATCTTATATGAATTGTTTTATGATGTCATGTTGTTTAAGAATTCCATTTTTATTACATGGGTTACGCTATGATGTATGCTTTATGATTATGTGGCACACATAAGAAAGGATTCATTATAAGATGGATGGGACCTATATCTCCCTCCAATGCATTGGGTAAAGATTTTATATCTCATGAGATAGACATGGCTGGAACGGAAGGTTATTTCGGTTCAGTGATACAGGACTGAAACGAGGAGTGAACTCGGTTCAGAAAGGGACTTTGTCCACTAAGATAGTCTTGGCAATGAGTCATGACCAACAAGAAATGATTTTCCATGATTATGTGTGCATGCCACAAAGTTTCAAGTTTCATGTTATGATTATGGGGATCTCATTTTCACTTCTATGATTTATCCCATGTTATGATATTATGAGCTCTTTTGCAGGTTAAGATTTCCAAAAGCTATGTTCTTATGTATATGATGTGATTGATATTTCTTTTGTTTACCCTTACTGAGCATTTGAGCTCACCCTTTTATGTTTTCTTTTCCCCAGGATATAAAGAAAGGTTTTTAGGTAAAAAAAGGAAGATCTTTATGGGAGATATTGAAGATCCTTCACCACGATTAGAAGATTACGTTCCGAGTTTCCAAAGACACTAAACTATTACGATCCCTGTGTGTGTGTTTTTGTTATGTACTAAGTATTCCGCAAAAGTAATGTAATGTCCATGTACGTCAAGATACGGGTCTCTACAGTTGGTATCAGAGGCAAAGGAGGTAGGAATGTATCCCATCCTTGGGAACTCTCACATGTGAGCGTTGGACGAAGCATGGCTCTCCGCCCAAGGGCTTCATGAGGAAATGGCTGCCACTGGGGATGGTGGTGTGTCCCGCCCAGGGGGTGTAGCCACCCATGGAGTGCCCTGATAGGTATCAATTGTAGTCCACTGGAAGTAATTCTAGACCGCTACAGTAAGTTTCCAGAATCAGCTAATAAGAGAAAGATGGAGTTTCATGATGATCACAGAGGAATGAAAGTTCAATTTCCCCCATGTAAATCATGTGGGAAGAGAAATCAAGGATAATTTTTCAAAGGAACTGAAAGATGATTTTGGTGTGGAAAAGAAGGACACCCAGCTAGTAAGTGCAATGGAAAAGGTTTAGTTAACACCATGGACAAGGATACTGGTATTTCGAGGTCATTGAATACAGTTAAATGTTTTAAATATGGGATGTACGAGCATTATGAAAACAAATTCCCTAAGGGAAAATCTCATGAAGAGAATCAGCATAGTCATATGGGTAGTATTTATATTGATGATGAAGAAGAGACTACAAATGATATATTAGTTGAAAGATGTGTTGAGGAATAAAAAGATGAAGCTCGGTCAATAGTTTAAGAAGGTAGTGGAATGATTTATGTTTATCAAGAGTTATGTTGTATAGGTAATGGTACTATAGAATAAAGCCACATCTAAGGATTGTTACACTATTATTTTTCCTAATGTATTTGAAAGTATATGTTGAATGGTACCGGTAACCTTGTAAGGTTATTCAATATTTTTTGGAAAGTTGATGATATGCGCATAACGAAGGGAGACAGAGATAATGAGATGTTTGGTAGTATGAATGAGCTCATGACTGATATAAGGACAATTTGATATCATGGTTAGTTTATATGGAAATTTTGGGATGTGGAAAGAGATAAATTTTTACAACATTCATTTTTTAACTACATTTCAATGGGTATTCTTTTTTCAATAGAATACATGATTAAGGTATTCACATGTTTGGAATGTGACCAACAAGATATATCATATGATATATGTGGAATAAATGATGGTATTATCATTCTTGGTTGATGACATTTCTAGTAATCGTTTTATTTATAATATAAGATTGGAAAGAAGTATTTTCGATTAGTCCATTTTCGAAATCATATATGATAATCCTCACCATATATGGACTTATGTATATTTGTTAACTTTTTATATCCTTTTGTTTGAGAGAGATGGAATGTCCCTTCATTCAATCACATGATCGGCTAACACTTCCATAATGAAAAATTCAACTTCATTTCATTAAATGATGACGTGGAAATTGTTCAAAGCATGAACAACAGTGAGATTTTACCGAAATAAAGTAAGTATATCTTCTAATTCAAATTCTTCAACTTTAGGGAAATGATCTTCAAAACCAAAAATGTTTTCCTAATGCTCTCATATCCGATGAATCAGATGGTACCTTATATCTTCACAAATTTATGGGTTTGTGATGGTTGTCTTTTTCATAGCCATGTATTCTACCACTCTCCATCAGAATTTGACAATTAGATTTTTCATCCATATCCATATTTCCACCTCTGTTATTATATATGGAAACCCAGTGATGAATTAATCTTGGTAAGAATTACATTTCTTATGTTAATTTTTAAAATTATGTTTTAGTATTCCTTTTACGATGTGGGTTATTACGAACGAAACAATCAAGTAGTAAATGATTTATAACCTCGACGAATTTCGAGGGCGAAATTCATTTTAAGGGGGGTAGAATGTAACACTCCGAGATTTTATGATATTTATTATTTTATTTTCTTTTATGTCTTCTATTATACACTACACCAAGATTATATTGTACTATACGCAACATCGTATTAGCTTGCTATATACGCAACACTATTCTTGGCTCATGTTACACACAATTTCAAATTCGTTTTGTCGAAAATATCCTAAACAACATTAAGTGAAGATTTGGTTTAGTTTATAAATGAAATAAGTTTTGATTATGTTATACTCAACACCCAATGGAGCTTCCACTACACGTATCCCTGACTTGGCTTGCATTACATGTAATCAAGTCCTTCCTCAATAGCGTGTGTAAAACGCAATTCCGAGTCGCACTAAACGAGATATTATTATAATATTTTTATGAACTAGCTATTATTAATAGTAATACCCACATTTTGAAACATTATAAATTTTATCTTTTAAAATTGACTTCATTTTGGGATCCGTAATATCGAAATTATCCTAGGGTGATTTTTTGGTATTTTTCTGAAGACATTCAATTTTTGATTAATAGTGAAAACATTGGGTTACTATTTAAAAACTGCCTTTTTATTTAAATAATTATTTATTTTATTTAAATTTATTTTAGGTAAAAGTTGATACATAATACCTATATAATTTCAATGTAATTAATTGGAGTAATTTTATAATAATTTTAGATATATAAAAATTTTATTGAACTTTTCAGCGTCTTTTACACACCTCCTAGGAGAATTTGAAAATTACATAAAACATAATTTTACCACTTCTATAAGTAGAATATCAAAAATATGAGAGACATGGTTAATATCAAGGAGTAAAATGTGGTTCAATAAGCTAAAAATAATTTTTCATAAATAGTAACTTTTTAATTTTATTTACCACGGTTAAAAGTAAATATGGTAATTAGGGGTAAAAATGATATTATTATTACCCTAACAAATGTCCTAATTCTATTGGATAAGTGTAATTCGACCAAAAAATATTAGGAATAAAATATTACCCTTTAGGTCCACTTGGATTAGATTAGGATATTTGTTATAATTTTATTTAAAGATGAGTTAAAATAGTTAAAATCAAATTTTAATAACTAAAACATTTATTATATAGGATTATACATAAGATAAATTCTACTATAAATATTCATTAGAAAGATAAAAATATTTTTTACATAATGGTATTTTATTTATAATTTTTAGACATTATATAATTTAATTTATTTATGATACAATGTTGACGCAGTAATTACATTATTAATGAAATATTAACATAATTGATATTATAAAAACCCAAATAAATGTAATTGGAGACTTTTTAGGAATTGAAATAATTTTATAAGTCGATATTACATGCTAATATTGATTTAAACAACTTTTTTTGAACTAATCATGCTGTTATGATTTTCAGAAAAATCAACTACCAAATTGTGTCAAAATTAACATAAAATTGTTTTTAAAACAAATATTATATTATTAATTGTTATTCTATTTCTAAAATTATAAGGATTGGAAGAATAAATTATTTAAGGTTATATATATTAGTTATGAACAACTTGGGGTTAATTTGTCTTGTTATAGTAAGTTTATTAACCATATAGTTTAAGGAAACAAGAAGACATGGAAAAAGTTAAATTATTTATCTTTGAGTTAAATATAAATGATAAGGTTAAAATAGTATCCTAAACCTGAATAAAATCTATTAGTTGTGAGTATTTCTACCAATAACCAAATTATATTCTATATAAATCAATTTGGAGTTATTATAAATTGAATATGACTTTATTATAAAATAATATTTTAAGTTATTCCTCAGGTGCCCCTCTCCTCACTTATAAAATGGCACCTCCTCCATCTCCTCTTTACACAGCATTGAGTATTCAAGCTCGGCCAACCCCTGCCCATTTAACTTCTACACTTCCCTAGAAACATTTTGAAGGTTTTGGTGTTCTCAAAAGACAAACTCTAGTCCGTTCAGAGGAAGCTTAAAAGAGGTGTATTGAAGAAGAGGTAATCTCTTCTACCGATTCATTCATGTTTTTTTCTTCTTCAAATTCATCTTCTTTAGTTGTTTCATTATAATTAGTAACATCAGTATCCCTAATATACTGACATTTTATTATAAATATGAAACAACCCCATTTCACTTTCTATCCATCCTATGGAAAACAAAATCATCACGCGTGCGTACGTACAGAATACCGTCTCCACGCCGTGGTTTAATATGTTTTTCCACCACCACCTTACTTGGATGGGTATAATGGTGTAAAAAATAACTATATATATATTTATGATAAAATCAGACATATTATGAGATATTGTATCATCCACTCTAATTCAATTCAATAATTATGGGAACGATATCATCGCTCGTGCGTACGTACAGATTACCGTCTCCACGTTGCGATGAGATTTATTCTCCATGTTAACCATTCAAGAATAATTATAAAGTATATATAATGAATAATAATGAAATATATGGAAGGATAAATCTACTGGATTTATGTATATATATATATATATGTTATCTACTTACTTCCATTCAAGTCAATAAGGATATGAAAACAACGTTCATGCATACGTACGGCCTACCGTCTCCATGAACAGTGTGTTTCATTTCATTTATCTATCTATTATATATATATATATACTGTATATATATGATATATAAATAATTTTTTACATTCTGGAAGTTAGTAAGTAATGATATATGTAATAATAATTTCAAGGACAACAAGTCCAAACTCATACGATAAGTAAAACGATTTTAACAAAAACACTGCTTTAATATGTAATTTACAAATGAACGGGTAATATAAAGTCACAAGTGAACCATATATGATATCATAATAATGAATATGATTCTGTAATAATCCAATGACATTATTTAAATAATTATACTTGAGGTTCGGATACATACGATGCATATCAGATATAAGGTAAGGGATAACTTTTCCAATCTCGTTTTTATCCGAGATTGTTTATTCGTAAGTATTTACTGAGATTATTTTTATCATCCATGTCCATGTTTTCTAAAACAGATTTCATGTATGTTTAAAGTCATTTTTACCCATTTTGACTTTTATTTCATGGTATATATTAAATAATTATATTACGAGGTACTTTTTGACTTTTCTGGAAAAAGTACAAGAAAAATGTTTTTTAACTTATACAACCTGAATAAATTTTTACGGTATCATAATGTGTTTTATTCATTAATATTACTCTAAAATATTTCATGATTATTTTCAAAAAGGTCCTTTTCTTTTAAAATTACATGGAAATTTGTGAAAAGAAAATTATTTCTGAAGAATAAAGGGTATTTTCCTGATGAATTCATTTCAAGTGTTTTGTCAAAACTATTTTCCATCTAAGATGACCTTATTTAGTATGATTATGTTTCAAGTATAATGTCTCTATGATTTACATGGTTTAAATTTACTTATGATAAAATGATATCCATTTGTTTTATATGGATTATGTTATGATGGAATGATGTTTATGAAACCCATTTTATTCTTTGGGTTATAATGAATGATTTATGTTTATGTTGTGGCACAACAAAGAATGATTTAATTATGAGATGGGTGGGACCTATATCTCCCTCTAATTCATTGGTAAAAGGTTTATATCTCATGATATAGACAAGGATGGAATGGTATGTTAATCAGGTTCAGTGTTACAGGTCTGGAATGAGGAGTGAACTCGATTCAGAAATTGAATTTGTCCACTAAGATGGTCTTCACAGAAATGCCTTGGATATTATGGAAATCATATCATGTGTTTAATGGTTTTCCACAATTACATGTTTTATTCGAATTTGATTTTATCATGATTGATTATCCATTATTATCTATGCCTTACGTACTGCAATGATTTATTTCATTGCTCAAGATTTTGATGTTTAAATATTATGTTCATGTTTTGAACATCAAATGTATATGGTTTGTTTTATTTTCTACATGATTACCCTTACTGAGTATTTGATCTCACTATTTATATGTTTTCTTTTCCCAAGGATATAAAAAAATGTTTTAGGTAAGAGAAACAAGAAGATGTTTATGGGAGATGTTGAAGATCTTTCACCAAGATTAGAATATTATTTTCTGAGTTTCCAAAGACCCTAAACTATTACGGTCTTTGGTGTATGTTTTTTTTATGTATTAGATATTCTGTAAAAGTAATTTAATTTATATGTATGTAAAGATTTGGCTATCTACAGTTGGTATCAGAGTGACGGTTTAGTTAACATTTGGAAACTAGGATGTGAAAACATTAGTGAGATCCCTAGAGATATTTCTATGGTATGTCTAGGGATGTCCCTTAGGTTACGTATAGGTATAGATTATAGTCCTAGAATTGTGGTAAAGATCTTATAATTAAACCTAAGATTTTAGATATTGAAGGTACTCCCCCTTTATTATGTTGTTTTTCCTAGAATTATTTTTTCTCTCACACTATTCTTTTGGGGTTTTATAAAATCGCTGGAAACATGAAGTTTCATGATAATGGAGGATATGATGGACAATGGAATGATATTCTTAATGGGAAACCAAATGAAACAGGATTTGGGAGCCCAAACATCATTATTATGTCTAATCAACAATCTCATTATATGATCAATAAACTCAAATAAGGTAAGTTTCCTGACTGCGAAAATAAGAGAAAGATGGAGTTTCATGATGATCATAGAGGAATGAAGGTTCAATTAAACCAATGTAAATAATGTGGGAAGAGGGATCACGAAGAATGTTTCAAAGGAACAGGAAGATGCTTTAGGTGTGGAAAAGAAGGACACAAAGCTAGTAAGTGCAAATGAAAAGGTTCAGTTAACACCATGGACAAGGATACTGGTATTGCTAGGACATCAACAATGGTTAAATGTTTTAAATGTGGGATGTATGGGAATTATGAAAACAAATGCCCTAAGGAAAAATCTCATGAAGAGAATCAGCATGGTCGTATGGGTAGTATTTATATTGACGATGACGAAGAGACTACAAATGATATATGAGATGAATGCTGTGTTGATGAAAAAAATGATGAAGCTCGGTCAGTGGATTAAGAAGGTAATGGAATGATTTTTGTTTATCAAGAGTTATGTAGTATAGGTAATGGTACTATGAAATAACGACACATCTAAGGATTGTTACAATATTATTTTTCCTATAGTATTTGAAAGTATATGTTGAATGGTATCGGTAACCATATAAGGTTATTCAGATATTTTTGGAAAGTAGATGATATGCGCGTAATGAAAGGATATGAAGATAATGTGATGTTTGATAGTAATAATGAGCTCATGACTGATATAAGGACACTGGGATATCATGGTTTGTGAGTTTAGAAATTTTGGGATGTGGAAAGAGTTAACTTTTGACAATATTTATGTTGTCAAAAATGTTCAATGGGTATTCATTTATCAAGAGAATACATGATTATGGTATCCACATGTTTGGAATGTGACCAACATGATATATTGTATGATATATGGGGAATAAATTATGTCATTCACATGCTTGGTGGATGACATTTCTAGTAATCGTTTTTTTATACTATAAGATTGGAAGGAAGTATTTTCGATAAGCCTAAAGGTTGTAATGTATTAAGTTGGACATCAGATAGAATTGTTTAAGGTTAGAACTCTTTAGATACTATTTCTGGAATGTTATAATAGTGTAGTTTTAGAAAAAGGACAACCCATAGGATGGGTGACAACCCATCGCATCGGATGAGGTTGTGAGAATAAAACCCACAACTGAATTGCGAGAGGCCTTTATCACCTACCACTGGCCTACAAGAAGTCACTGGTTAGTAGAAACTTGTTTTATTTTATTCATGGGTATGATAGATGGATTATAAGTCCATTTTTGGAATCATATACGATTAACCTCACCATAGATGGACTTATGTAAATTTGGTAACTTTTGCTAAACTTTTGTTTGAAACAGATGGAATGACCCATCATTCTATCACATGATCTGCTAACACTTCAAGATTGAAAAATTAAAATTCCTTTCAGTAAATCATGAAGTGGAAATTGGTCAAGGAATGAACAATGGTGAGATTGTATCGAAATCAAGTAAGTATTTCTTCTAATTCAAATTCTTTAACATTAGGGAAATGATCTTAAAAACCAAAAATGTTTTCCTAGTGCTCTCATATATAATGAATCAGATGGTATCTTAGATAATCACAAATATATTTGTTTGTGATGGTTGGCTTTTTTATAGCCATGTTCTCAACCACTCTCCATCAAAATTTGACGGTTAGATTTTTCTTCCATATCCATATTTCCACCTATGTTATCCTATGTGGAAACCCAGTGATTAGTTAATCTGGGTGACCATTACATTTCGTATTTTACTTTTTAAAATTAAGTTTTAGTATTCCTTTTACGATGTGGGTTTCTACGAACGAAACATTCAAGTAGTAAACGATTTATAACCCCGACAAATTTCGAGGGTGAAATTCATTTTAAGGGGGTAGAATGCTACACCCCGAGATTTTATGAGATATATTATTTTTATTTATTTGATTTATTTTATTATTCATTACACCAAGATTAGCTTGTACTATACGCAACACCGTATTAGCTTGTTTTATACGCAACACTATTCTTGGCTCGTGTTACACACAATTTCAAGTTTGTTTTGCAGAAACTATCCTACACAACATTAAGTATAGATTTTGTTTAATGTATTAATGAAATAATTTTTGTTTATGTTATACGAAACACCAAATAGATCTTTCACTATACGCAGCCTTTACTTATCTTACATTACACACAATCATGACCTTCCTCAATTGTGTGTGTTGTACGAATACCGAGTTTCACTAAATGAGATATTATTATAATATTATTATGAACTAGCCATTATGAATAGTAATACGCACTTTTTGAAATTTTATAAAATTTATCGTTCAAAATGGACTTCATTTTTGGATTCAGAATATCGAAATTATCCTAGGGTGAATTTTTGGTATTTTTCTGAAAACATTCAATTTTTTGTGAATAGTGAAAACACTGGGTTACTATTCAAATACCGCCTTTTATTAAAATAATTATTTATTTTATTTAAATTTATTTTAGTTAAAAATTGATACAAAATACCTATATATGTTCAATGTAATTATCTGGAGTAATTTTATAATAATGGTAAATATATAAATATTGTATTGAACTTTTCACCGTCTTTTACCCACCTCCTAAGAGAATTTGAAAATTTACATAAAAAATAATTTACCGCTTCTGTGAATGGAATTTTGAAAATCTGAGAGACACGGTTAATATCAAGGAACAAAATATCATTCAATAAGCTAAAAATAATTTTTGGTGAATAGTAACTTTTTACTTTTATTTACCAAAGTTTAAAGTAAATAGGGTAATTAAGGATATAAATTATATTATCATTTCCATAAAACATGTACTAATTCTATTGGATAAGTTTAATTCGACCAATAAATCCTTAGGAATAAAATATTACCCTTTAGGTCCACTTAGATAAGATTATAACATTTATTATTATTTTATTTAAAGAAGAGTTAAAATATATAAAATATAAGTTTAATAAATAAAACATTTTAATATATAAGGCTATAAAAAAGATAGATTCGACTATAAATATTCATTAGATATCTAAAAATATTTCCTATATAATGATATTTTATTTATAATTTTTTGACAAAAAATACATTCATTTATTTATGACACAATGATGATTCAGTAATTACCTTATTAATGAAATATTAATATAATTGATATTATAAATACCCAAATAAATGAAATTTGAGACTTTTTATGAATTCCAGTAATTTTATAGGTTAATAGGTCATGTTAATATTTATTTAACTATCCTTTTTAGAACTCATCATGCTTTTATGATTTTCACAAAAATCAATTACCAAATAGTGTCAAAATTGACATAAAATAATTTTTAAAACAATGATTAAATTATTAATTGTTATTCTTTTCCTAAAAATCGAAGGTTAGTTTAAATGACTTAGATAAGGTTATATATATTAATAATGGACCACTTGGGGTTCTTTTGTCTTGTAATAGTAAGTTTATTAACCATATAGTGTAAGAAAACAAGAAGACACGGTAAGAGTTAAATTATTTAACATAGAGTTAAATCTAAATAAAAAGGTTAAAATAGTATCCTAAACATTTCTGAAATCTATTGGTTGAGAGGATTTCAACCAATCCCCACTTTAGCTTCGTAATAAATAAATTTTGTGCTATTATAAACCGAATATAACTTTATTATGAAAGAATATTTTAAATATTTTCTAAGGTGCCCATCTCCTCCTTTATAAAAGGGCATCTCATCCCCCTCCCCTTTACACAACTATGAGCCTTCAAGCTCTTCAAACCCCTTACCATTTATCTTCTCCACTTCCCTAGAAACATTCTGGAAATTCTGGTCTTCTCAAAATACAATCTCTAGTCCCTTAAGAGGAATCATAAAAGAGGTGCATTGAAGAAGAGGTAATCTCTTCTACCGATTCTTTCAAGTTTCTTTCTTCTTCAACGTCATATTCTTTAGTTGTTTCATTATAAATTAATAACATCAGTATCACTAATATACTGATATGTTATTATAAATATGAAACAACCCCATTTCACTTTCTATCCACCCTACGGAAAATGAAATCACCGCGCTTGCGTACGTACGGAATACCATCTCCACGTCGTGGTGTAATCTGTTTTTCCACCTGCACCTTACTTGGATGGGTAAAATGGTGTAAATAATAACTATATATAGTAATTATAACATCAAAATGATTCTTAGATATTATATCATCCACTCCAATTCAATTAAATAATTATGGGAATGATATCATCGCACGTGTGTATGTAAAGACTACTGTCTCCACGACGCGATGAGATTCATTTTCCAGGTTAACCATTCAAGAATAATTATAAAGTATATATAATGAATAATAATAAAATATATGATAGGATAAATCTATCGGATTTATGTATTTATATCTAGATGTTATCTACTTACTTCCATTCCAGTCAATAAGTAACAGAAAACAGCGTTAATGAGTACGTACGGCCTACCGTCTCCATGAACGGTGTGTTTCATTTCATTTATCAATCTATTATATATATATACTGAATATATATGATATCTAAATAATGTTTTAAATTCTGGGAGTATGTATATCATGATATAAGTAATAATAATATCAATTACAACAAGTCCAAACACGTACGATAAATAAAACGATTTTAACGAAAAAGCTGCTTTTACATTAAATTTACAAAAAAACGGGTAATATAAAGTTATATGTGAACCATATATGATATCATAACAATGAATATAATTTTTTAATAAGTAAATGACATTATTTAAATCATTATACAGGAGTTTTGGATATATACGAAGCATATCAGAAATAAGGTAAGGGATAACTTTTCCAATCTCATTTTTATCCGAAATTGTTTATTCTTAAGTATTTACTGGGGTTATGTTAATCATCCATGTCCCTATTTTTTAAATATTGTTTCCAGTATGTTTAATGTTTTTTACCCATTTTTTAGTTTTACTACATGGTATGTAAGGAATCATTCTTTTACGAGGTACATTTTGACTTTTCCAGCAAAAGTATGAGAAGAATTTTTTTTAACTTATACAACATGAATGAATTTTACGGTTTCATAATGCTTTTTATTAATTAAGATTACTCTACAATATTTCATGATTATTTTCAAAAAAGTACCTTTCTTTTAAAATTTCATTCCATTTTGTGAAAAGAAAATTATTTTTGAAGAATAAATGATATTTTCCTCAAGAATTCATTTCAAGTGTTTTTTCAAAACTATTTTCCATCTAAGATGAAATTATTTAGTATGATTGTGTTTCAAGTATAATGCCTCTATGATTTACCTGATTTCAAATTTCTTGTGATGAAATTATATCCATTTTTTTATATGGATTATGTTATGATGGGATGATATTTATGAAACCCATTTTATTATTTGGGTTATAATGAATGATTTATGTTTATGTTGTGGCACAAGTTAGAATGATTTCATTACGAGATGGGTGAGACCTATATCTCCCTCCAATGCATTAGGTAAAGGTTTATATATCATGATATAGACATGGCTGGAATGGAAATATAATCTGATTCAATGTTACAGGACTAGAACGAAGATTGAACTGTATTCTGAAAGAGACTTTGTCCACTAAGATGGTCATGGAAGCAATGCCTTGGCTACTATGGAAATCATATCTTGTTCTTAAAGGTTTTCTACAATTAAATGTTTTATTCCCAAGTTATTTTATCATGATTGATGATCCATTATAATCTATGCCTAACGTACTACCATGTTTTATGTCATTGCTCAAGATTTTGATGTTAAAATAATATGTTCATGTTTCGAAGTTCAAATGTATATGGTTTGTTTTATTTTCTCCATTCATTCACTTATTAAGCATTTTATCTCACCCTTTATATGTTTTCTTCTCCCCAAGATATAAAGAAAAGTTTTAGGTAATAAAAAAAAGAAGATCTTTATGGGAGATGTTGGAGATCTTTCACCAAGATTAGAATATTAGATTCCGAGTTTCCAAATACACTAAACAATTACGACCCTTTGGTGTCTGTTTTTGTTATGTGTTATATATTCCGAAAAATTAATGTAATGTCTATGTACGTCAAGATTTGGGCCTCTACAGTTTGTATCAGATTAAAAGTTTAGTTAACCTTTGGAAACTGGGATGCGAAAAATTTGTTGAGATCCCTGGAGATATTTCTAAGTTATGTCTAGGGATGTCCCTAAGGTTAAGTATAAGTATAGTTTATAGTCCTAGAATTGTGGTAACGATCATAGAATTAAACCTAAGATGTTAGATAATGAAGGTACTCCCCCTTTATTATGTTGTGTTACCTAGCATGATTTTTGCCTCTCACAGTATTCTTTTTGGGTTTTTGAGAAAGGCTGGAAACAGAAAGATTCACGATAATGGAGGATATGATGGGCAATGGAATGATATTATTCTTGAGAAACCAAATGAAACAGGATTTGGAAGTCCTAACATCATTATTATTCCTAATCAGAAATCTCATAATATGATTAATAAACTCAACTTTGATAAGTTTCCTGACATAGATAATAAGAGAAAGATGGAGTTTCATGATGATCATAGAGGAAAGAAAGTTCAATTTCCCACATGTAAATCATGTGGGAAGAGGAATCAAGGATAATGTTTCAAAGGAACTGGAAGATGCTTTGGGTGTGGAAAAGAAGGACACCAATATAGTAAGTGCAAAGGAAAAGGTTTAGTTAACACCATGGACAATGATATTGGTATTTCTTGGACATCAACTGCGGTTAAATGTTTAAAAAGTGGGATGTACAGGAATTATACAAAAAAATTCCCTAGTGGAAAAACTCATGAAGTGAATCAGCATGGTTGAATGGGTAGTATTTATATTGATGATGATGAAGAGACTACAAATGATATATTAGATGAAAGATGTGTTGAGGAATAAAATGATGAAGCTTGATCAATGGTTTAAGAAGTTAGTGGAATGATTTGTGTTTGTCCAGAGTTATGTTGTATAGGTAATGATATTATAGAATATAGACATATCTAAGGATTGTTAAAATATTATTTTTCCTAAAGTATTTGAAAGTATATGTTTAATGGTACAGGTAACCATGTAAGGTTATTCAAATATTTTTGGAAAGTAGATGATATGTGCATAATGAAGGGAGACAGAGATAATGAGATGTTTGATATTATTAATGAGCTCATGACTGATATAAGGACAATGAGATATCATGGTTACTGTATATAAAAAATTTGGGATGTGGAAAGAGTTAAATTTTGACAACATTCATGTTTTCACTAAGGTTCAGTGGGTGTTCATTTTTCAGGAGAATACATGATTAAGGTATTCACATGTTTGGAATGTGACCAACAAGATATATCGTATGATATATGGCAAATAAATGATGTTATTAACATGCTTGGTTGATGAAATATCTAGTAATCGTTTTCTTTATACTATAATATTGGAAAGAAGTATTTTCAATAAGCCTAATGGTTGGAATGGATTAAGTTGGATAACATATAGAATTGTTTAAGGATAGAACTTTTTTCGATACTATTTCTGGAATGTTATAATAGTGTAGTTTAAGAAAAAGGACAACCCATATGATGGTTGACAACCCATCGCGTCGGACAAGGTTGTGAGAATAGGACCCACAACCAAAGTGAGACATGCCTTTATCACCTACCACTATCCTACAGGAAGTCCCGGGTTAGTAGAAACTAGTTTTATTTTATTAAGTGATATGATATATAAATTATAAGTCTCTTTTTGGAATCATATATGATTAACCTCCCCATAGATGGACTTATGTATATTTGATAGCTCTTGCTACTCTTTTGTTTGAGAGATATAGAATGACCCATCATTCTATCACGTGATCTGCTAATACTTCATGAATAACAAATTCAACATAATTTCATTAAATGATGATGTGGAAATTGTTCAAGGCCTGAACAATGGAGATATTTTACCGAAATAAAGTATGTATTTCTTCTAATTCAAATTCTTCAACTTTAGGGAAATGATCTTAAAAACCAAAAATGTTGTCTTGGTGCATTCATATCTGATGAATCAGATAGTACCTTATATCATCACAAATTTATGGGTTTGTGACTGTTGGATTTTTCATAGCCATGTTTTCTACCACTCTCCATCATAATTTGACTATAAGATTTTTCTTCCATATCCATATTTCCAACTATGTTCTTCTATAGGGAAACCCAGTGATGAGTTAATCTGGGTAACCATTACATTTCTTACTTTACTTTTAAAAATTATGTTTTAGTATTCCTTTTATGATGTGGGTTTCTACGAACGAAACTTTCAAGTAGTAAACGATTTATAACCCCGACGAATTTCAAGGGAGAAATTCATTTTAAGGAGGGTAGAATGTAACACCCTGAGATTTTATGAGATATATTAATTTAATTTCATTGATGTCTTCTATTATACACTAATACAAGATTAGATATTACTATATGCAACACCATATTAGCTTGATTTATACGCACCACTATTCTTGGCTCATGTTACACACAATTTCATGTTTGTTTTGCGGAATCTATCCTACAAAACATTAAGTATAGATTTGGTTTAATTTATAAATGAAATAATTTTTTATTATGTTGTAGGAAACACCCAATGGATAATTCACTACATGAATCCCTGACTTGGCTTGAATTACACGCAATCAATACCTTTCTCTATAGCGTGTGTAGTACGCAATACCGAGTTGCACTAAACGATATATTATTATAATACTATTATGAACTATCCGTTATGAATAGTAATACCAACTTTTTGAAATTTTATAAATTTTATCTTTCAAAATGGACTTCATTTTTAGATTCGGAATATCAAAATTAGCCTAGGGTGAATTTTTGGTATTTTTCTGAAAACATTCAATTATTGATTAAGAGTGAAAACACTAGGTTACTATTTAAAAAATGCCTTCTTATTTAAATAGTTATTTATTTTATTTAAATTTATTTTAGGTAAAAACTGATACATAATACCTATATATGTTCCATCTAATTAATTGGAGTAATTTTATAATAATTATAGATATATATAAATTTTATTTAACTTTTCACCGTCTTTTACACACCTCCTAGGAGAATTTGAAAATTTACATAAAAAATAATTTTACCGCTTCTGTGAGTGGAATTTCGAAAATAAGAGAGACACAGTTAACATAAAGGTGTAAAATTTGGTTCAATAAGATAAAAATAATTTTTAGTAAATAGTAACTTTTTACTTTTATTTACCACGATTAAAAGTAAATAGGGCAATAAAGGGTAAAAATGATATTATTATTTCCCTAACACATATCCTAATTCTATTGGATAAGTGTAATTAGACCAAAAACAACCTTCGGATGGAAATATTACCCTTTAGTTCCACTTGTATTAGATTAGGAAATTTATTATTATTTTATTTAAAGAAGAGTTTAAATAGTTAAAATAAATTATTAATAAATAAATAATTTTTTATATAGGGTTATACATAAGATAAATTCGACTATAAATATTCATTAGAAATATAATAATATTTCCTACGTAATTGTATTTTATTTATAATTTTTAGACATTAAATATTTTAATTTATTTATGACACAATGATGATGCAGTAATTACATTATTAATGAAATATTAACATAATTAATATTATAAATACCCAATTAAATGTAATTTGAGACTTTTTATGAATTGAAATAATTTTATAAGTTAATATGACATGTTAATATTGATTTAAAAAACATTTTTTAAACTAATCATGCTGTTATGATTTTCACACATATCAATTAACAAATAGTGTCAAAATTGACATAAAATAGTTTTTAAAACAATTATTATATTATTAATTGTTATTATAATCCTAAAAAATATAAGTTTCGGAAAAATGACTTAGATAAGGTTATATATATTAATTATGGACAACTTGGGGTTAGTTGTTTTGTTAGTGTAAGTTTATTAACCATATAGTGTAAGAAAACAAGAAGACATGGAAAATGTTAATTTATTTAACTTAGAGTTAAATCTAAATGATAAGGTTAAAATAGTATCCTAAACTTGTATAAAATCTATTGGTTTAGAGTATTTCGACCAATATCCACTTTAGCTTCGAAATAAATCAATTTGGAGCTATTATAGAATGAATATGACTTTATTATAAAATAATATTTTATGTTTTTCTTAAGGTTCCCCTCTCCTCCCTTATAAAAGGGCACCTTCTCCATCTCCTCTTTACAAAATATTGAGACTTCAAGCTTGGACAAACCCTAACAGTTTCACTTATACACTTCCCTAGAAACATTCTGGAGGTTCGGGTCTTCTCAAAAGACAAACTCTAGTCCCTTAAGAAGAAGCTTAAAAGAGGTGCATTGAAGAAGAGGTAATCTATTCTACTGATTCTTTCAAATTTCATTCTTCATCAACTTATTCTTCTTGAGTTGCTTCATAATAAAATAATAACATCAGTATCACTAATATACTGATATGTTATTATATATATGAAACAACCCCATTTCACTTTCTATCCATCCTACTGAATACAAAATCATTGCGCGTGCGTTTGTAAGGAATGACGTCTCTACGCCGTGGTGTAATCTGTTTTTCCACCACCACCTTACATGGATGGGTATAATAGTGTAAAGAATAACTATATATAGTTACAATAACATCATAAAGATTCTGAGATATTATATCATCCACTCCAATTCAATTCAATAATTAGGGGAACGATATCATCGCTCGTGCATACGTACAGATTACCGTCTCCGTGAGGCGATGAGATTCATTATCCATGATAACCATTCAAGAATTATTATAAGGTATATATAATGAATAATAATGAAATATATGACATGATAAATCTACTAAATTTATGTTTATATAAATATGGTATTTACTTACTTCCATTCAAGTCAATAAAGAAAGGAAAACAATGTTCATGTGTACGTACAGCCTACCGTCTCCATAAACGGTGTGTTTCATTTCATTTATCTATCTATTATATATATATACTGAATATATAAGATATATAAAAAATGTTTTACATTCTATAAGTAAGTAAATCATTATATAAATAATAATAATTCAAGAACAACATGTCCAAACACCTACGATAAATAAAAGGATTTTAACGCAAACGCTGCTTTTACATGGAATTAACAAAAGAACGGGTAATATAAAATCATAAGTGAACCATATATGATATCATAACAATGAATATTATTCTGTAATATGTCAATAGCATTATTTAAATCATTATGCAAGAGGTTCAGATACATACGAAGCATACCAGACATATGGTATGGGATATCTTTTCCAATCACGTTTTTATCCGAGATTGTTTATTCGTAAGAATTTTCTGGGTTTATATTTATCATCCATGTCCCTATTTTCTAAAAATGGTTTCATGTATGTTTAATGTCCTTTTTTATCATTTTTTTACATTTACTACATGGTATGTAAGGAATCTTTCTTTTACGAGGTACTTTTTGACTTTTTCGGAAAAAGTACGAGAAGAATGTTTTTTAACTTATACAGCATGACCGAATTTTTATGGTTCCATAATGATTTTTCTTCATTCAGATTACTCTACAATATTTGATGATTATTTTCAAAAAAATTATTTTATTTTAAAATTCCATTGCATTTTGTGAGAAGAAAATTATTTTTGAAGAATAATGGATATTTTCCTCAAGATTTCATTTCAAGTGTTTTGTCAAAACTATTTTCCATCCAAGATTCTATTATTTAGTATTATTATGTTTCAAGTATAATGTCTCTATGATTTACATGGTTTCAATTTTCTTATGATGAAATGATATCGATCTGTTTTATATGGATTATGTTATGATGGGATGATGTTTATGAACCCCATTTTATTCTTCTGGTTATAATGAATGATTTATTTTTATATTGTGGAACAAGTAAGAATGATATAATTATGAGATGGGTGGGACATATATCTCCCTCCAATTCATTGGGTAAAGATTTATATCTAATTAGATAGACATGGCAGGAATGGTAAGTTAATCTGGTTCAGTGTTATATGACTGGAACGAGGAGTGAACTCGATTTAGAAAGGGACTATGTACACTAAGACGGTCATGGTTGCAATGCCTTTGCTAATATGAAAATCATATCATGTTCCTAATGGTTCTACATAATTACATTATTTATTCCCATGTTATTTTATTATGATTCATGGTCCATTATGATCTATTCCTTACGTACTGTCATGTTTTATGTCATTGCTCAAGATTTTGATGTTTAAATATTATGTTCTTGTTTTGAAGTTCAAATCAATATGGTTTGTTTTATTTTCTCCATGATTACCCATATTGAGAATTTGATCTCACCCTTTATATGTTTTCTTTTCCCCAGGATATAATGAAAGGCTTCAGGGAAGAAAAAAAGATGATCTTTATGGGAGATGTTGAAGATCTTTCACCGTGATTAGAAGATTATATTCTGAGTTTCCAAAGACACTAAACTATTACAGTCCTTTGGTGTCTGTTTTTGTTATGTATTAGATATTATTCAAAAGTAATGTAATTTCTATTTACGTCATGCTTTGGGTCTCAACATGCAGAGCCAATTTTGAGATCTCATAAAATCTGGAAACATGAAAGGTCATTGGATAGTGGTTCCTTTCACACACTCCGACCCAATGCACGGTCACGATGTTAACAACACCCGGAGATGGTTTGGGCAATGTGGAGTTATCAAACCAGTTCAGGGTTTACTCTCAAGCATGGTTGGGCAGTGGGTTACCCCTAAGAATATCAGGGTTTACCCTCCAACATTGTTGGGTAGGGGGTTACCTATTTACCTTAGGGTTTACCCTCCAGTGGGGTTGGGCAGTGGGTTACCCATAGAATTTAGGGATTAACCTCCAGCGGGGCTGGGTTACCTGGAAACCTTTTAGGGTTTACCCTCAAGAAAGGCTGGTCAGTGGGTTACCCGATGATATTTTGGGGTTTAGCCTCCAGTTGGGCTGGGCAGTGGGTCATCTGACGACCTTTTGTGGTATACCATCCAGTTGGGCTGGGCAACGAGTTACCCAATGACTTCTTTCAGACACAACCCCTTCTATGGGGCTAGTCAGGGACTTCTCTCCATGATTACTGTAGTGGGACTCTTCATTGTACGGTTCAATGATGAGACAACATTGGTGTGCGGGGCTTTTGGGCATCACTAATGGATATCCTTAGAACTATTAGGGACTTTTCCTGGACTGAGCTTGGAGATAGAGATCCCCTTTCACACTCGTTTGGGTTTCTTCTTGAGCATATATATATACCCTACATTAGTACCCACTCCATGGGATCAGTTACTCTCCTTCTAGGAGGGCTGAGGACACACGGGGTATGCCACGTGTTTTCCGTGTCTAGATCCTCATGGTCGGATGAGCCTACTTCCTTTTCTTGTTGGGTTGAGATGAACTCTATTTACCATAATCTTTCACTGTTCTTTGTTTTGTCTATTTCTCACCATTTTAGTACCTATTTTATTGGTCCCTCATGCATTCGGGGAATCCTATTGATTATCTTTATACTCACCCATTCTTGGGCTTTGCCCACACATGGTGTGCCCTTACAGACGACATACAGGTTGACCGAGACTATGGAGGAGCGTAGAGGACCCAAGAGCTTGTGCTGCGTTCAATGGTCGTAGTTGGAATTTTAGGTGTGATACTCACTAGTTTTTTAGTTTTGTTTACCTGTTGCCAGATTATGTAACATTTCAGATTTGGCGCTTGTTTTTCCCATTTTCTGTTCTGTTATCTTGTCAGTACTATTCAGCACTTTACTGTTTCTATTTAGAAGTCGATGCATGATTGTGGTTGGGTTATTGTTGTTCATTCATTGGTTTTATTTTTTACTCTGCACTTTGGCATTGAGTTGGATGTGTGTATAGGAACTTTGGCAAAGGCCTCCCTGATATTGTCACTCCTCCGTCGCTTGTCACCAGCCATTGTACTATAGATGTGGGATTGGGGTTGCTGCGGATCGAGATCAGTAGGGTTGGGTCATGACAAAGTGGTATCAAAGATGGTTCTTTCCTTGGGGAATTGTTCAAAATTCCCTAAAAAGAAATTGGTTGGGATTTAGTGAAATAGTTTTGACATGTCGCAAGAGATGCTCTCAGGATAGGGAGTCTAGTGATGGTACATGCGGCCAACATATCCATTCACCAGGACCCTGATAACCTTCTTGTCGACTCGGCATGCTGAGACACTTGTTGAAAGGATCTTTGGAACATGCATCCAGTAGGATTGAGTCTTTGACTATCCATTTTGAGTCATATCCACTTTGTTATAACTGATATATATATATATATATATATATATATATATATATGCTCATTTGACAGTGGTAATCCTTGCTAATTTTTAGGATTCCCCCACAATAGTAGCCAGCGAGGTTACACTCTCTAGTTTGTGATGATGACCTGGCGAGCAACGAGGTGTCAGTTCAAGGACCCTCACATGATCCCCTTCCACCCAGTGCTTCAGCAGTAGCCCCTCTGCCTGGAGAGTTGCAGTTAGTACCGGCAGCACAGGTCGAGGTTGAGCATGGGCTGAGTGTGCTCTGAGACTTTCAACGGCAGCGACCATAGATGTTCTGTGGGGACCCAGATCCCCAGGCAGTGGAAGACGAGATAAAGTCCATGGACCGACTTTTCAGGATATTATGGACACCAGTGGACCATATGGTAGACCTAGCTGCCAGCCTTTTCCTCGGGAAGGCTAAGCGTTGGTGGGGGTTGGTTACGTAGACCCAGGACGAGTCGTCTCTCATGTGGGATAACATCAAGAAGATCTTCCGGGAGGAGTACTCCCTCTATTATTTACGCACCGTTCAGATTCATGTGCTTTTGGATCTGAGTAGGGGGGATGACAGTGGTGTAGTACATGACCCAATATACCGATCTGACACACTAATCGTAAGATATGGTCCGCAATTGTCACTTTCGGTCGTGAATGTTTTTGCAGGGTCTTCGCAGGGAGATATGTGCAAGTGTAGTACCCCTATGCATCCCTACATATTCCAGGGTGATAGAGTGGGTGCTCATGACAGTGATCTTCATGGATGAGGGATGCCAGCTGGTAGGGCCTAGTAGTGGCTGCCTAAGAGCAGAGTCTTCAGTAGCAGGCAGTCGGCAGAGAGCAGAGCCTCAGTGGAGGAGACCTTTCCTTGAGTAGGCTCAGGGGTATGGTCGTACACCGAAGTGGTTCCATATAGCACTAGGGAAGTCAGGAGAGATTCATTGCTATGCCTATGATGGATGGGGTAACCCAGAATGGGACTACCCAACTAGGCATACTGAGCAGCTATGGCAGGCAGTGGGTACACCGCAGAGGCAGAGGCAGCGTTGTGACTAGGAATCCAATAGGTGAGGACATGGTGGCCCTTATGGAGGTAGCACAGGTAGAGAAACAGGACCAGGAGGTGGGGGAGGACATTTCTAGGTCCTTCCATAGCCACCACCGGGAGGCCCATGCCAGGCCCAAGGAGCTGGCAGTAGGGGTTGTGGGAAGCTTCGGGCAATGGGAGATTCTGACCCCCTAGCACAAGATATGGTCGGAGGTATGCTTTTCATTTAGTCTACTCTTTATTCAGTACTTGTAGACACTATCGCTATTCAATCCATTATATCACTGATTTTGGTACGGGAGTTGGAGCTTCCAATAGAGGCGCTGGCACCTACACTTAGTCTCATGGGTCCTACAGGAAGTGCCTCATTGGTGACCTTTATTTGCAGTCAGTGTGAACTATCAATCAGAGGAGAGAGTTTCACGTGGGACCTACTCGTCATCACAATGTATCCTTATGATGTCATCTTGGTCATGGATTGGATTTCCATGGTTGTAGAGACCCGAAGCCTAACGTACATGAACATTACATTACTTTTGCGGAATACATAATACATAACAAAAATACACACACAAGGATCGTAATAGTTTAGTGTCTTTGGAAACTCGGAACGTAATCTTCTAATCCTGGTGAAAGATCTTCAAAATCTCCCATAAAGATCTTCCTTTTTTTTTACCTAAAACCTTTTTTTATATCCTGGGGAAAAGAAAACATAAAAGGGTGAGCTCAAATGCTCAGTAAGGGTAAACAAAAGAAATATCAATCACATAATTTTCATAAGAACATAACATTTTTGGAAATCTTAACCTGCAAAAGAGAGCATAATTTCATAACATGGGATAAATCATAGTAGTGAAAATGAAACCATAACATAAAACATTACTCATTGTGGCATACACACATAATCATAGAGAATCATTTCTTGTTAGTCAAGACTCATTGCCAAGACTATCTTAGTGGACAAAGTCCCTTTCTGAATCGAGTAATCCTCGTTTCAGTCCTGTTTCACTGAACTGGTATAACCTACCATTCCAGCCATGTCTATCTCATGAGATATGAAATCTTTACCCAATGCATTGGAGGGAGATATAGGTCCCACCCATCTCTTAATGAATCCTTTCTTATGTGTGCCACAAAATCATAAATCATACATCATTGCATAACACATATA
Source organism: Viscum album (assembly GCA_963277665.1). Taxonomy (NCBI): domain Eukaryota; kingdom Viridiplantae; phylum Streptophyta; class Magnoliopsida; order Santalales; family Viscaceae; genus Viscum; species Viscum album. The sequence goes on from OY728126.1 coordinate 1,108,857,638, forward strand.
ATAAAAATGGGATTCTTAAACAACATGACATCATTAAACCATTCATATAAGATAAAGGAATTCATAAACATAATTCCATCACAACATATTCAAATCAATGTAAAAATATGGATAGAAATAGAACCCTTTATTATCTTATATGGAAAATAATTTTGATAAAACACTTGAATTGAATTCTTGAGGAAAATATCCTTTCTTCTTCAAAATCAATTTCTTTTCTCAAATCATCATGCAATTTTAAATGAAAGAGATTTTATTGAAAATAGTCATGAAATCTTTTAGAGGAAGCTTCATGAAAATAAGGCTTTATAAAATAGTATAAATCCATTCGTGCCGTATAAGTTAAAAAAAACATTCTTCGTACTTTTGTCGGAAAAGTCAAAAAGTACCTCGTACGAAAAACGACAAAAGATTCCTTTCATACATATTACTAAAACTCACCGAAGGGTAAAAATGGATTTAAACAATTGTAGGTGGATGGAAATAATATTACATATTGATGAAACATGGATGTGGATTATAAAATACACCCCAGTAAATACTTACGAATAAACAATCTCGGATAAAAATGAGATTGTGATATTTCCCTTACCTTATGTCCGACTTGCTTTGTAAGTGTCCGAACCTCCTGTATAATGATTTAAATCATGTTATTGACTTATTCCAGAATTATATTCATTGTTATGATATCATATATGGTTCACTTATGACATTATATTACCCGTTCTTTTGTAAATTCCATGTTAAAGAAGCGTTTTGGGTAAAATCGTTTCATTTATCATAGGTGTGTTGACTTGTTGTTCTTGACATCATTATTACTTATATCATGATTTACTTACTTCCAGAATATAAAATATGATTTATATATCATATATATTCAGTATATATATATATATATATAATAGATAGATAAATAAAATGAAAAACACCGTTCATGGAGACGGTAGTCCGTACGTACGCATGAACGCTGTTTTACTTTCCTTATTGTCTTGAAATGGAAGTAAGTTGATGACATACATATATATATATATACATAAATCCAGTAGCTTTATAATGTCATATATTTCATTATTATTTCTTATATATACTTTATAATCATTCTTAAATGGTTAACATGGAGAATGAATCTCATCGCATCGTGGAGACGGTAGTCCGTACGTACGCACGAGCGATGATATCATTTCCATAAATATTGAACTGAATTGGAGTGGATTATACAATATATCAGAATCAATATGATGTTGTAATAACTATGTATAGTTATTCTTTACACCATTATACCCATCCATGTAAGGTGGTGGTGGAAAATAGATTACACCACGGCGTGGAGACGGTATTCCGTACGTACGCACGCGCGGTGATTTCTTTTTCCGTAGGATGGATAGATGGTGAAATAGGGTTGTTTCATACTTATAATAACATATCAGTATATGAGTGATACTGATGTTATTACTTCATAATGAAACAACCTAAGAAGAAGAAGTGGAAGAAGAAATAAAGATGAAAGAATTGGTAACGGTAATTACCTCTTCTTTGAAGTGCCTCTTTGAGACCTCCTCTTAGGGCACTAAAATTGGTCTTTGAGGAAGACCAGAACCTCTAGGATGTTGCTAGGGAAGTGGAGAGGAGAAATTGGCAGGGTTTGGCCGACCTTGAGTGCTCAAATTGGTGTGAGGAGGAGGGGGAGGAGGTGTCCTTTTATAGGGGAGGAGAGGGGCACCTTAGGAATATCTCAAAATATTATTTTATATTAAAGTCAAAAATCGGTTTATAATGGTTCCAAAGGGTCTTATTTCGAAGATAAAGTGGGGATGGGTAGAAATCCTATCAACCAATAGGATTTAGACAAGTTTAGGGTATTATTTTAACCTTATCAATTAGATTTAACTCTAAGTTAAATAATTTAACTTTTACCGTGTCTTTTTGTTTTCTTTCACTATATGGTTAATAAACTTACTATAACATGCCAAAAGAACCCCAAATTGTATATTATTAATACATATATCCTTATTTAAGTCATTTGGCCGAACCTTAGATCTTTAGGAATAAAATAACAATTAATAATATAATATTTGATTTAAAAACTATTTTGTGTCAATTTTGACACTATTTGATATATGATTTTTGTGAAAGTCATAACAGAATTATATGTTCGAACCAAGTTGATTAAATCAACACTAATATATCATAGTAACCTAGAAAATTAGTGGAATTCATAAAAAGTCTTAAATTACATTTATTTTGGTATTTATATTATCAATTATGTCAATATTTCATTAATAAGATAATTACTGCATCATTTTTGTGTCATAAATAAATTATATTATATGATGTCTAAATATTACAAATAAAATACCATCATGTAGGAAATCTTTTTATCTTTCTAATGACTATTTATAGTCGAATTTATCTTATGTATAACCCCATATTAAAAATGATTTACTTATTAAACTTTGATTTTAACTATTTTAACCCTTCTTTAAATAAATTAATAATAAATGTCCTAATCTAATCCAAGTGGGCCTAAAAGGTCATATTTTATTCCTAAGTTTGTTTTTGGTCGAATTACACTTGTCCAATAGAATTAGGACATGTGTTTGGGTAATATTAATATCATATTTACCCTTAGTTACCTTATTTACTATTAACCGTGGTAAAAAAAGTAAAAAGTTACTATTCACCAAAAAATTATTTTCATCTCATTGAACCACATTTTAGTCCTTGATATTAACCGTGTCTCTCGGATTTTCGAAATTCCATTCACAGAAGCGGTAAAATTATGTTTTATGCAAAATTCAGTTTTTAACCTACCACTTAGTAGTTCCACTATTCATCAAAAATTGATGTTTTTAAGAACAATGCCAAAATTTCATCCCAAGCTATATTTCATATTCCGAATTCAAACATGAAGTCTATTTTACCAAATTCTTAACATAAAAGTTGCATTAATTAATTTTATAATTAAATCCCGCTGTTAAAACAAATAGCGTGTTTTTAAGAAACAATATCTATCAAAAGATTGACACTTGTTTATGTCTAGTTTAAATGTGAAACTACATCCAATGACCAACATTGTATTAAATTGTAAAAATATATTCTAAATATACTTTAAAACCACTCAAATTAATGATTTATCACTATTAATTATTTCGATTAAAAAAGTTGTTTTTAATTATAATTTAGTAATTTTCACTATTCATCAGAATATGAAATTTATCCGAAAAGTACCAAAATTTCACCTTAGGCTAAATTCGATACTTTGAATCCAAGAATGAAGTTCATTTTGAAAAATAAGATTTACAGAATTTTAAAAAGTGGTTATTACTATTCATAACGGCTAGTTTTAATAATATTTTAATAGCACATCGTTGTTTAGTGAAACTCGGTATTGCGTATTACACACGCTATCGAGGAATGTCGCGATTGCGTGTAATGAAAGGCAAGACAAGGATACGTGTTGTGCAAGCTCTTTTTGGTGTAGCGTACAACACAAGACATTAATAAAATTAAAAAGAATATTTTTTATAAAATCTTGGGCTGTTACATTCTACCCCCCTTAAAATTAATTTCGCCCTCGAAATTCGTCAGGGTTATAAATGGTTTACTATTCGAAAGTTTCTTTAATAGAAACCCACATCGTAAAAAGGAATATCAAAACCAATCTTTAAAAACAAAAGTATGAAACGTAACGGTTACCCAAATAAACTAATCATTGGATTTCCACATAGGTGAAAATATGGATATGGAAGAGAAATCTAACCATCATGTTCTGATGGAGAGTGGTAGAGAACATGGCTATGGAAAAGCCAGTAATCACAAATCCATAGATTTGTGATGATATAAGGTACCATCTGATTCCTCAGGTATAAGATCACTAGGACAACATTTTTGGTTTTCAAGATCATTTCCCCTAAAGTTGAAAATTTGAATTTTAATAAATACTTACTTTATTTTGGTACAATCTCACTGTTGTTCATGTCTTGAACAATTTCCACTTCATCTCTTAAATAAATGAAGTTGAATTTGTTATTCGTGAAGTGTAAGCAGATCATGTGATAGAATGACGGGTCATTCCATCTGTCTCAAACAAAAGGTTAGCAAAAATTATATACATAAGTCGATCTATAGTGAGATTAATCATATATAGTTCCTAAAATGGACTTATACTTCATATATCATACTGCTTAATATAATAAAACTAGTTTCTACTAAACAGGGACTTCCTGTAGGCCAGTGGTAGGCGATAAAGGCCAGTCGCACTTCGGTTGTGGGTTCGATTCCTACAGCCTTGTCCGAAGCGATGGGCTGTCGCCCGTCCTGCAGGTTGTCCCTTTTTCTAAAAATAAGTTACTATAACATCCCATCAATAATATCGAAAATCATCTATCCTTAAACAATACTATCTTATGTCCAACATAATCCAGTCTAATCTTTAGGCTTATAATACTGCAGTCCACTCTCATAATATAGTGACAACGATTACCAGAGATTTAATACTGTCGTTGATCCCCACATATCATAAGATATGTCTTGTTGGTCACATTCTAAACATTCAAAGTCCTTAATCGTGTATTCTCTTGAATACCTTAGTGAAAACATGAGTGCAGTTAAAAGTTAACACTTTCCACATACCAAAATCCTCAAAATTCTATATACTCAAACCATGATATCACTTAGTCCTTATATCAATCATGAGCTCATGAATACTATCAAACATTTCATTTTCTCGTCTTCATTATGCGCATATCATCTTATTTCCAAAAAATATCTCAATCACTTTGAATACCACATCAATAAATATTGCAATACTCAATGATACAACATTATTTTGGAATCCCATTACATAAACACTTAATCATTCCACCACATCGTTGTCATATTCAACATTGCCAATAGTGATCGCATGTGATTTCCCTTTGTCCTTTGCCTTCAGTGGTTGCTCATGTTGATCATCACTAACCCTTGGATTAGGGCAATTATTAGCATAATGCCCCATTTCCTTGCACTTGAAGCATTGAAGTGTTGGTGGTGCGTTCTCTGCAGTGTTTGCTTTATTCACATCATTATAAACCCTTTTTCCATTACTTCGACACTCAGCTGCTCGATGACCTTCTTTTCCACACTTAAAACATTTTCTAGTCCCTTTTAGACAATCTCCACCATGCTTCTTTCCACACTTTGTGCATAAGGAAACATTCATCTTCTTTTCACCATTATTCTGAGATTTCTCCTTGAACTCCATCTTTCATTTCTTGTCAAAACCATGAGATGGATATGTAACACCAACTTCCATTTCTACCTTGATAGCACAACGCACAATTTCTTCATAGCTACTGAAGTCTCTTATAGCTAATGCCCTTCGAAGACTTGGTTTTAAGCCACAGAAAAATCGATCAACTTTACTTTCAGGTTGGATGATAATTCCAGAAGCATACCTTGCAAGTCTTGTAAAATTTGCTTCATAGGTACCAACAGATTCATCGTCCCTTTTCTTCAGTTCAAGAAATTCTTTCTCCATCTTTGTTCGAAGAATACGAGGGAAGTACTTACTGAAAAACAAGTTCTTGAACTCGTCCCATTCCATGGACTCAATTTCATCTCTTGGCCTCGTATTCTTGATAAGATTCCACCATTGATCTTCTTCACCTTCCAAACGATATACTGCTAAGATGACTTTATCATGTTCAGAACATTGAAGAACTGAAAATATCTTTTCAGTAGTACTGATCCATTGTTCAGCCACAAGTGGATCAGAAGACCCACTGAAAGTAGGTGGACGTTGCCTCATGAAGGACTCAATAGAATATTGTTCCCTTCTCTGCTCATTTGGAAGTCCAGAATGATTCATAGCTTGTGTAAGTATAGCAATAAGATTTTTCACTCCATCTCCCATAACATTTGTTTGTTCAGGAGGGCAATCATTGCATTGTCCATTGCATTGATCAATACGGTTCCTTCGGGTTCCAGCCATCGTCTAAAACCCAAAAAGAATAGTGTGAGAGGCAAAAATCATGATAGGGAAAACAACATAATAAAGGGGGAGTACCTTCAATATCCAACATCTTAGGTTTAATTCTATGATCGTTAGCGTAATTCTATTACTATAACCTATACGTATACTTATCCCTAGGGACATCCCTAGACATACCTTAGAAATATCTCTAGGGATCTCACTAACGTTTTCGCAACGTAGTTTCCAAAGGTTGACTAAACCTTTCCTCTGATACCAACTGTAGAGACCCGAAGCCTAACGTACATGAACATTACATTACTTTTGCGGAATACTTAATACATAACAAAAATACACACACAAGGATCGTAATAGTTTAGTGTCTTTGGAAACTCGGAACGTAATCTTCTAATCCTGGTGAAAGATCTTCAAAATCTCCCATAAAGATCTTCCTTTTTTTTTACCTAAAACCTTTTTTTATATCCTGGGAAAAGAAAACATAAAAGGGTGAGCTCAAATGCTCAGTAAGGGTAAACAAAAGAAATATCAATCACATAATTTTCATAAGAACATAACCTTTTTGGAAATCTTAACATGCAAAAGAGAGCATAATTTCATAACATGGGATAAATCATAGTAGTGAAAATGAAACCATAACATAAAACATTACTCATTGTGGCATACACACATAATCATAGAGAATCATTTCTTGTTAGTCAAGACTCATTGCCAAGACTATCTTAGTGGACAAAGTCCCTTTCTAAATCGAGTAATCCTCGTTTCAGTCCTGTTTCACTGAACCGGTATAACCTACCATTCCAGCCATGTCTATCTCATGAGATATGAAATCTTTACCCAATGCATTGGAGGGAGATATAGGTCCCACCCATCTCTTAATGAATCCTTTCTTATGTGTGCCACAAAATCATAAATCATACATCATTGCATAACACATATAATAAAAATGGGATTCTTAAACAACATGACATCATAAAACCATTCATATAAGATAAAGGAATTCATAAACATAATTCCATCACAACATAGTCAAATCAATGTAAAAATATGGATAGAAACAGAACCCTTTATTATCTTATATAGAAAATAATTTTGATAAAACACTTGAATTGAATTCTTGAGGAAAATATCCTTTCTTCTTCAAAATCAATTTCTTTTCTCAAATCATCATGAAATTTTAAATGAAAGAGATTTTATTGAAAATAGTCATGAAATCTTTTAGAGGAAGCTTCATGAAAATAAGGCTTTATAAAACAGTATAAATCCGTTCGTGCTGTATAAGTTAAAAAAACATTCTTCGTACTTTTGTCGGAAAAGTCAAAAAGTACCTCGTACGAAAAACGACAAAAGATTCCTTTCATACATATTACTAAAACTCACCGAAGGGTAAAAATGGATTTAAACAATTGTAGGTGGATGGAAATAATATTACATATTGATGAAACATGGATGTGGATGATAAAATACACCCCAGTAAATAATTACGAATAAACAATCTCGGATAAAAATGAGATTGTGATATTTCCCTTACCTTATGTCCGACTTGCTTTGTAAGTGTCCGAACCTCCTGTATAATGATTTAAATCATGTTATTGACTTATTCCAGAATTATATTCATTGTTATGATATCATATATGGTTCACTTATGACATTATATTACCCGTTCTTTTGTAAATTCCATGTTAAAGAAGCGTTTTGGGTAAAATCGTTTCATTTATCGTAGGTGTTTTGACTTGTTGTTCTTGACATCATTATTACTTATATCATGATTTACTTACTTCCAGAATATAAAATATGATTTATATATCATATATATTCAGTATATATATATATATAATAGATAGATAAATAAAATGAAAAACACCGTTCATGGAGACGGTAGTCCGTACGTACGCATGAACGCTGTTTTACTTTCCTTATTGTCTTGAAATGGAAGTAAGTAGATGACATACATATATATATATATAAATAAATCCAGTAGCTTTATAATGTCATATATTTCATTATTATTTCTTATATATACTTTATAATCATTCTTAAATGGTTAACATGGAGAATGAATCTCATCGCGTCGTGGAGACGGTAGTCCGTACGTACGCACGAGCGATGATATCATTTCCATAAATATTGAACTGAATTAGAGTGGATTATACAATATATAAGAATCAATAAGATGTTGTAATAACTATGTATAGTTATTCTTTACACCATTATACCCATCCATGTAAGGTGGTGGTGGAAAATAGATTACACCACGGCGTGGAGACGGTATTCCGTACGTACGCACGCGCGGTGATTTCTTTTTCCGTAGGATGGATAGATGGTGAAATAGGGTTGTTTCATACTTATAATAACATATCAGTATATGAGTGATACTGATGTTATTACTTCATAATGAAACAACCTAAGAAGAAGAAGTGGAAGAAGAAATAAAGATGAAAGAATTGGTAACGGTAATTACCTCTTCTTTGAAGTGCCTCTTTGAGACCTCCTCTTAGGGCACTAAAATTGGTCTTTGAGGAAGACCAGAACCTCTAGGATGTTGCTAGGGAAGTGGAGAGGAGAAATTGGCAGGGGTTGGCCGACCTTGAGTGCTCAAATTGGTGTGAGGAGGAGGGGGAGGAGGTGTCCTTTTATAGGGGAGGAGAGGGGCACCTTAGGAATATCTCAAAATATTATTTTATATTAAAGTCAAAAATCGGTTTATAATGGTTCCAAAGGGTCTTATTTCGAAGATAAAGTGGGGATGGGTCGAAATCCTATCAACCAATAGGATTTAGACAAGTTTAGGGTATTATTTTAACCTTATCAATTAGATTTAACTCTAAGTTAAATAATTTAACTTTTACCGTGTCTTTTTGTTTTCTTTCACTATATGGTTAATAAACTTACTATAACATGCCAAACGAACCCCAAATTGTATATTATTAATACATATATCCTTATTTAAGTCATTTGGCCGAACCTTAGATCTTTAGGAATAAAATAACAATTAATAATATAATATTTGATTTAAAAACTATTTTGTGTCAATTTTGACACTATTTGATATATGATTTTTGTGAAAGTCATAACAGAATTATATGTTCGAACCAAGTTGATTAAATCAACACTAATATATCATAGTAACCTAGAAAATTAGTGTAATTCATAAAAAGTCTTAAATTACATTTATTTTGGTATTTATATTATCAATTATGTCAATATTTCATTAATAAGATAATTACTGCATCATTTTTGTGTCATAAATAAATTATATTATTTGATGTCTAAAAATTACAAATAAAATACCATCATGTAGGAAATCTTTTTAGCTTTCTAATGAATATTTATAGTCGAATTTATCTTATGTATAACCCCATATTAAAAATGATTTACTTATTAAACTTTGATTTTAACTATTTTAACCCTTCTTTAAATAAATTAATAATAAATGTCCTAATCTAATCCAAGTGGGCCTAAAAGGTCATATTTTATTCCTAAGTTTGTTTTTGGTCGAATTACACTTGTCCAATAGAATTAGGACATGTGTTTGGGTAATATTAATATCATATTTACCCTTAGTTACCTTATTTACTACTAACCGTGGTAAAAAAGGTAAAAAGTTACTATTCACCAAAAAATTATTTTCATCTCATTGAACCACATTTTAGTCCTTGATATTAACCGTGTCTCTCGGATTTTCGAAATTCCATTCACAGAAGCGGTAAAATTAAGTTTTATGCAAAATTCAGTTTTTAACCTACCACTTAGTAGTTTCACTATTCATCAAAAATTGATGTTTTTAAGAACAATGCCAAAATTTCATCCCAAGCCATATTTCATATTCCGAATTCAAACATGAAGTCTATTTTACCAAATTCTTAACATAAAAGTTGCATTAATTAATTTTATAATTAAATCCCGCTGTTAAAACAAATAGCGTGTTTTTAAGAAACAATATCTATCAAAAGATTGACACTTGTTTATGTCTAGTTTAAATGTGAAACTACATCCAATGACCAACATTGTATTAAATTGTAAAAATATATTCTAAATATACTTTAAAACCACTCAAATTAATGATTTATCCCTATTAATTATTTCGATTAAAAATGTTGTTTTTAATTATAATTTAGTAATTTTCACTATTCATCAGAATATGAAATTTATCCGAAAAGTACCAAAATTTCACCTTAGGCTAAATTCGATACTTTGAATCCAAGAATGAAGTTCATTTTGAAAAATAAGATTTACAGAATTTTAAAAAGTGGTTATTACTATTCATAACGGCTAGTTTTAATAATATTTTAATAGCACATCGTTGTTTAGTGAAACTCGGTATTGCGTATTACACACGCTATCGAGGAATGTCGCGATTGCGTGTAATGCAAGGCAAGACAAGGATACGTGTTGTGCAAGCTCTTTTTGGTGTAGCGTACAACACAAGACATTAATAAAATTAAAAAGAATATTTTTTATAAAATCTTGGGCTGTTACAATGGTTCACGCACAAATTTACTGTCGGCGTAGACGAGTCAGATGCGTCCATTCTAATGGGACGAGGTTCACCATCCTTGTTGAAAGAGACATTGTGGGATAGAATTTGGGTACTCTGAGTAGGAGAACACTACCTTTTTCTCACCTATTAGAGAGCATGGCTCTCAGAGAAGTAGACTCTACAGGAACCTGGATCCCTACCATTGTATTTGTCTACATGGACGTCTTTCCAAAGTATGTCTCGGGACTACCTCCAAAGCAAGAGATGGAGTTCTGCATTGACTTGCAGACGGGGTCTGCCTCGATATCTTTGTCAGCATATCGGATGGCACCCATAGTGCTTCGGGATCAATGACTTCAGTCGGAGGACTTCATGTGAAGGGATTAATTATGCCCTGTGTGTCACTAAGGGCAGCTCTGGTTTTGTTTGTGAAAAACATATATGGGAGTCTGCAGCTTTGTGTGGATTATAATCACCTGAATCAGGATACGATAATGAACAAGTACCCTTTGGTGAGGATTGATGACCTCTTCGACCAGTTGAGAGGTGCGAAGTGATTCTCTATGATTGATCATCGATCTGGCTACCCCCAGTTGCGGGTTCGTGAGGCCGATATCCTAATGATGGCTTTCCATTGTCGTTATGTGCATTACATGATTCTGGTGATGCCTTTGGAATGATTAATGCCACCACCATTTTTAGGGCATTGAAGAACCTGATCTTCCAGCCATACTTGGACCAGTTTGTGGTTGTCTTTATTGATAAAAAACTCAACTACTCTTTGACGGAAGAGGAACACGCGGAGTATTTGTGTATGGTCCTAGACTTACTCTGAGAGCATCAGTTGTATGGGAAGCTCTCTAAGTGTAAGATATGGATTCATGAGGTTAAATTTATGGGTCATGTCATTACGGAGCTCGTATTGGCCATAGATCCCATAATGATAGTGGAAATTCTCTGGTTGGGAGCCACAAAATAATGCGTCACAGGTGCGGAGCTTCCATGGTTTTCTAGGGTACTACAGGAGGATTGTGAAATATTTCTACAGGGCTGTTGCCCCTTGTACCACATTGATGTGGAAGGGACGACTGTTAACCTGGATTGATCAGTGCTAGAAGGCCTTCGAGGAGTTAAGACAAAGGTTGACTAGTGATCTAGTGTTGAGGATGCTAGAGGAGGGCATTGTGTTCATGGTGTACTGCGACGCTTTAGGAACTAGGCTCGGGTGCGTGCTAATGCAGCAGCATGCAGTTATTGCATATGGGTCAAGGTTTTTGAGGCCCCATCGTTAGAATTATGAAACTCACGAAATAGAGCTGGTTTTGGGGGTCTTAAACTTGAGGTTCTGGAGACACTACCTTCTAGGTGATCATTTTGTGGTATACTCATGCCAACAAAGCATCATGTATATCTTCACTCATTAGGATTTTAATCTGAGGCAGAGGCACTGGCTGGATTTTTTGCAAGAATATGATTTCTAGATAGTCTACACTCTAGGGAAGGGAAACGTAATAGCAGATTCCCATAGTAGGAAGTCCCATGCTCATTTAGTGCTGGAAGGTTTAGAGTAGTTGGATTCCCTATGACTGACCATGGTGGAGCAGTGGTAGTTTTGGTGGCCTGGCATGAAGTGGAGCATAGCTAAATTTGTTTCTCAGTGTCTTACCTGTCAGCAGGTAAAGGAAGAGCATCAGGTTCTGGAAGGGTCGTTCCAACCCCTTGATATCCGATAGTGGAAGTGGGAGGCATATATATCGACTTCTTCACAGGGCATCCACACACTGAAAAGTGTGATGATTCCATTTGGGTGATATTAGACCGACTCATGAAGTCGATGAACTTCTTTTCCATCATAGAGAAGAGCTCGGTGGAGAGTCTATGGAAGCTATACATTTAAGAGATCATTTGACTTCATAGAGTACCATCAACAATCGTCTCCGACCGTGACACATGGCTTACGTCGCAATTGTGGCGAGGCCTTCAGGAGGCATTCAAGACTCAGCTGCGGATATGTACAACTTTTCACCCCCAGAGCAATAGGAAGACAGAGCGCACTATCTATGTGTTGGAGGATATGCTCCGGGCATGTGTGTTAGACTTTGTTCTGAGCTCGGAGGATCACCGACCCTTGGTGGAGTTCGCGTACAACAAAAATTACCACTGTAATATCGACATGGCACCATTTGAGGTCCTCTATGGGGGACCCTACAGGTCACCATTGTGTTGGACAGAAGTTGGGGAGACATCCGTCGTGGGCCCAGAGTTGGTGTAGGCGACGAAAGATATAGAGCATGTCATTCGTGAGAGGATAAGGACGGCTCAGAGCAGACAGAAGTCCTAGACATATCATCATCACTGGCCTTTAGAGTTCGAGTAGGGGGACCATGTCTTTTTGAGTGTCTCCCTGCGGCATGGAACATGAAGGTTCGGCCAGGGAGGCAAGCTATCCCCGAGGTTCATTGGGTCCATTGACATCGTGATTAGGGGTTGGGAGGTTGCCTACCATCTTGATCTACCCCCACAGATGGAGAGGGTGCATGACGTCTTCCACGTGTCATAGCTGAGGAAAATGTACACGACCCCACACACATTATCAACTGTGGAGAGCTATACATTGAGGATGGAGCCACCTTTGCGGAGCACCCTGTGGCGATTGAGGACTGGCAGGAGCAGACACTTCGTTGATGGGTCATTCCTTGGGTTCTTGTGTTGTGGAAACACAAAATGGTGCCGGAGAGCTCCTGGGAATGGGAGATACAGATGTGGTCTCAGTATCCCGAGTTGTTTTTTGTAGTTTATTTATTCAGGGATGAAAAAATTTGAAGGAGGGAATGATGTAAAAACCCTGTTTTTGAGCCTCTAAGACTTTGAAATTTTGTTGGTGTTATTTTAGAGCAGAGCGTTCAAACGGCGTGTGATTCCGTGCCCCGGTGTGACAAGAATTAAATTTTATGTGCATTCACACTCGGCACTCTAAATAAACAGAATAACTCCCAAACGGTTGCTCAGACTTGAAAACCGAGGGAACTTTTGTGTTCGGAGCGTGTCCTTTACCCTTGGATGGGTGTAACTTTTGCGGGCGCATGCCTTCTATAGAAAACGCCACCAGGGGCGTTTTCATAATTTAGCGGCCTCGAGAATGAACTTTACATCTTCTAAATGGAGGCTCGGAATAATAGACTGAGACCACTGTTGTGGTCAGAACATGGATTTTTCCATAGAGGCGGCTTAACCCGACCCCGCCGAATGTTCAGGTACGGGGCCTACTGCTGGGTGTTTCGGTGTTTCTCTACTTAAACACTTCATCCCCCCCATTCATTCACCCATGGGTTTTTCTCCCTATAGAAATCTCCCTCAAAAGAGGTATTAACCTCTAATAAGCATCCCCACCTCTCTGGCGAGGTGGTGGCAGCTCCGGCAGACCGTTCGTGAAGCTACGGGCTACGCCCAACGAGGTAGGAGTTTGCGTTTTCATTTTTAAATTCCGCATCTACATTGAACTCCACGTTTTTGAAATCAATTCTATAAAATCCTATTAAAAGACCATACATGCATAGGGATCAATCCAAGCTTTACAACGCTATTTTTGGATCGATAATCCGACTCCTGAGGCGTCTGGGGGAGCCCCGGGAAGTTTTCCGGCCAAACATGGTTTTCTGGCAGTCCCAGGCAGCGGTGGTGGGCTCGCAAGCGGTGGCGGTGGCGGGCTGCAAGGTGATGGAGGCATGGATCCCATGTGGCGGAGTGTTGTTTCTCCCTAGAGGTGGTGCAGTGGGCATATACAGCGGATTGGCGGGGCAGGTGGAGGTCGTCGGTGTGGGGCGCGACGTGGGTCGCGGTGCACGAACCCGAGCGGGAGACTGAGACCCGCCTTCAGTGGGTCTTCAGGCGGGGAAACGACCGGTCATTAGGGTCAGTCAACGTAGGTGGACCGTGGGTCAGTATCTGGGCCACACAGAAGGGCCCCGGGCCAGTATTTTGTGCCAGGCGGGCCCAGGCCGGGTGGACCGGCTGGACCAGGTCGGTCCATCCCTAAGTGGTTAGCCCCCTTGTCTTTGGACACTCGTAACTTTCACTATGAGTGTCGGTTTTGTGTGACATCTACGGCAGCGCGATCCTATAATTGATTATAAGTTTATGAGAAGGTATGGGGGATTTTTAATCCCCAATATGGGGGCATGGTGTTGCAAAACACCGTTAAGTATTGTTTAGTGCCTTTCCAGGATTCTTCATTCGGATGGCGCAATCACATCTGAAGTCCATTTTATGCACCGTCAGCGGCATTGTTACCCAAATGTTGAGATGATGTAGTCGAAGGTGGATTCCGGCATTGAAGAAGTAGTTGAGGCGTGGGCCCCACACGCCATCTTTGAAGTTGTGTTTAGCGTATTGGGAATTTTTCATCAGATGTCTGTTCGGGGCGAGTGAATAGTCGTTTTGGAGTGTTTTTACAAGGGAATAAAGCGGTGGTTGAATAAAATATTTGTTTGGAGTCAGATTCCGGCGAGTAAATAGTCTATTTCGCGTATTTTTCTGTGAGGATTACAACAGTGTAATTTTTTTGGGCGTGAAAAACCTATTTCGAGATCTCATTAAATATGGAAACATGAAAGGGCATTGGTCGGTGGTTCCTTTGACGCACTCCGACCCAACACATGGTCGTGATGTTAGCGACACCCAGAGATGGTTTTGGCAGTGCAGAGTTATCGGACCCATTGAGGGTTGACCCTCTAGCGGGGTTGGGTAGTGGGTTACCCACTGGCGTATCAGGGTTTACTCTACAATGAGGATGGGTAGTGGGTTACCCATTGACCTTAGGGTTTACCATTCAGCAGGGCTGAGCAATGGGTTACCCATTGACTTTAGGGTTTACCCTCCAGCGGCACTGGGAAGTGGGATACCCGATGACCTTTTAGGGTTTTCCCTCCAGCAAGGGTGGGTAGTGGGCCACCCGACAACCTTTTGAGATTTACCCTCCAGTTGGGCTGAGGAGTGGGTCACCTGATGACATTTTGGAGTTTACTCTCCCGTTCGGTTGGGTAGTGGGTTACCCGAAAACTTCTTTCAGACTCAGCCATTACTATGATGCTAGTCAGGGAATTTTTTCTATGATTACTGGAGGGGGACTCTTGGTTGTACTACTCAGTGATGAGACGAATTTTGCGTGTGATAATTTTGGGAATCAGTGGTGGGTCTCCTTAGAACCGTTGGCGACTTTTCTTGGGATAATCATGGATATAGAGATACCCTTACACACTCATTCAGATTTCTTATGGATCATATATATGTATACAACCTAATTTCAATCCCACTCAGTGGTTTTAGTTACTCTCTTTCTAGGAGGGGCGAAGACACGCGAGGTATGCCAAGTGCTTTCCGTGTCTAGCTCCTCTTGGTCGAACGATTCTACTTCCATTCCCTTGTTGGGTTAAGCTACACTCTATTTTCCATATTCATTCACTATTGTATGTTCTATCTACTGCTCACCATTTTAGTACCTCCTTTGTTTCACCCTCAAGAATTCGGGGAATCCTACTCAGTATCTTTATACTCACTCTTTCATAGGATTTGCCCGCACATGGTGTGACGTTGCAAAAGAAGATCAGGTTCATTGAGACTATAGAGGAGTGTAGAGGACCTAGGAGCTTGGGCTGCGTTCAGTGGTCCTAGTAGGACATCCAGGTCTGAGAATCACCAGCCGTATACTTTTTTTACCAGTTTCCTGGTAGTAGTACCTTTCGGGATGGACGTTTTTTTTTCTTTTTATATTCAGTTATCTTGTCAGTACCTTTCAGCACTTTAAATTTTATATTTAGAATTATAATCATGAATGTGGTTGGGTTATAGTTGTTTCTTCATTGGTTTTCTTTTTTACTATGCACTTCTGCATTGATTGGGTTGTGTGTACATGTACATAGGAAAATTCCTCCATGAGATTGTTACGACTTTGGCGCTTGTCGCCAGCCCCTGGCCTATAGAGATGGGATTGGTGTAGTTGCGGCTTGAGACCAGTAGGGTTGGGTCATGACATAGTGTATTAGAATAATCTTTGTAAAAACAATGATGAACAGAGACATACTATGAATTGAGACCACAACTCACCATGATTATCCAACATATCACTCTAGGATCAAGAGGAATTGTCCCCAATGAATTTATGAAAATAGGAAGACGATATAAGGAAATATTAGGGGAAACTATTTCATTAAAACGAAAACCCAAATTAGTCATACAATTTTTTTGTAATACGTTTCAATGGTGAATGGTTATGGATCATAGTTAGAATAAATAGGAGCTAATAGTTCACATAACTTTTTCACCAAATTCACGATTACTTCTACGTGGCCACATTGTATTTCCATACCCTGTGCCTATCCATGAATCTACCCATAACTAACTACACCAATTTTCAATTTTTTTATTAGAGTTCCATGATTTTTACTAACGGTGCAAAACCTATAAACCTCCCAAAAATAAACAAAAGATTTCCAAAAGTCTTTCATACTCTCCCAAACATTAGCCAACCAATTTACAAACATAAAATAATTATTAAATGGGTAATTACAATAATTTGATAGTGTTATTTGTAACATGGTTTAACCATACACATCCAATATATTTCATGTAAAGGTATCATGTTACCATTATGAATCACTATAAAATAAAGAGTTAGACATATTTAGTGAAACCCTACCATTGTGAACCATTGAAAACATCAATTTACCTTTATGAGAATATATGTTACCCATAAAATGTTCTATAAACTAGGTAGATACCATTATGTAAATCATATATAATCATTCTTACCTTTACAAAATCCATATGCATAAAGACATACCCTCACATAGCCAATAGAAAACCAATATATTCTCTTATATATCCCCTAATAACTAAGGGTTAACATTAAATAAACCTCGTTCCTCTTATTTACCATTGTATATGCCTTATTCCTTTTATAACGTTATAAATTTATTTTATTTAAAAAAACTACCAAATTTAAATATGAATTAAAGCCAAAAATGATTTATTGAAAATGAGGATGTTACAAAGGGTTATTTTTTATTTTTAGTAAATCATACATTACATAGTTAAGAACTTGTTACCTTGGTAGAAATGGTAAAAGGTATAAAATGAAATGGAAAATACTTGAAATAGGATAAAAAACATGTAAAAATATGGGGTAGAGTACTTACTAACAATATCCACCCCAATCCAATTATTTAACAAATTTTAATCATTTTACTCCTGAATATAATTAAATAACTATTTTGAGATAATCAGTGTTCCCAAAAATTCCATTTTCTTCACTTAAAAAATGTGAACACATCAACTATGTAATGCCACACATATTAATTAAATATATTTTCAAATATTTTACAGTTTTACCCTCCTAGAACCCTCTCTAAAATTAATATAATTTTAGTTATAATTAGTAATCTTAATACCATAATTTTCAAGTACACACTCAACAAAAATTTCTTTGTCCCAATGTGAGTATTACTTATGATTTATCCTTTTATGCATACAATTTCAATTATATTCCTGTCCTATTCGTACTAATATAATTAAATCATTTCCATTTTTATACTTCAATGTTAATATATTAATGGAACTCTCATTTTTTATTCATTCCCATCCCTATAAAAAATAATGGTGAATGTGTGTTCATGTGGAATAAACCCTCTATAAAGTGACACACCTTATTTTCCATCACCACCTAAAATGAAATATTTAATAACCTACATAAGGAAAAGATAAATATTAAGAATATATCAATAAAAAATTAACATAAAACATGATGTTCTATATATGATATTAATAGTTTATTGTCATAATAATCATAATAACCTAAAATGAACATATCACAACACCTTTCATAATATGAGTTCATTTTTTAAAAACCAATGTAACTATATTAGTTTTATTATGATAGAATAGTAATATAAAAACACCCATTATATTCTAGATATAATGGTGTTGTTATAAAAAATTAACTATTATCAACGTGAAAAATTATTATATAGAAATTGATTTAACAACATTAAATAACCATCATATAAAAAATATATAATAAATAATTATCATGTAATACTGAATGGACGTTATTAATTGATATATAGATGACTAAGGTTCCAAATATTGAATATAATAACCATATTTATATGTATGGTGTCTATGATTTATATTTGATCAATTACAACATAAAATCTCTTCCATTAATGATATTGTAAGTATAATTTATCTCCCTTTCAAAATCAAGGGGTTTTGATTTTTATGTCACTCATGAAATACAATATTTATTAACTCATGTTATTTCCCCTGGGGTTACATGTTATCTATTACGTAATTGTCTTATAATCACCATTTTATCCTTATATTTTATTTATCTAAGGTTAATTTATCATTTTCATTGAGGATGAGACATTATTTCATTGGTATCAAATTGTTTCATGAAATATATTATCAAATAATAGTTTAATCCTAGTATAAACATATCCCATATTATATTATAAACCATTATACTCCATGTTTATATACCCTTACAATAAATATTTTCCACTAATTTTGGGGATTCAGAATTTTATTAACTCATGTAATACACATAATTTTTATAACCACTAATGAAATGGTAATTTTCATAAAATATTTATGATATAGGTTTTCAATATTGTTTTTTTCCAAAATATTAAAAGGTTTTATATATAATGTATATATATATATATATATATTATTTTCAACAACATGTTCTATCTATAAAACCCTTAATTTTTCAAGACTCTAATATTAGTTATTTTTAAAAATGTTATGCCTTAGCATATATAAAATAATTTCATTCAAGACTTTTTTTATATTAAATTTCAAAAAAAAAACAATATTTTTTTAACTTATACATTAATTATAAACATATGAAAAAATTAAAATATTTTCAGAAGAATGGATTTACCATTATTTAAATAATTCATTACAATATTTCAGGTTTTTATGATCTTAATTTTTTCCTCTATTCTGTTTTTAATTATGAAAAGTGATTATAATGACACCATTTATTTTTCACAATGATTCTAAATGTAATTTTTTAATATTAATATAATTATATTCTTCATCTATATATTTATAATTTACCCTCATTTTAAAAAATGATCATTTATAAAACACTATAAAAGCAATGATCCAACTACACATTTATTAAACCGAATCATCTTCAGTGTATGGAAATAATATTATTCCAATTCCTTTTATATGTTAATATTTTTTGGATATCATTTATCAACATGTCTTCCTCTATTCCGAATTCATTGATTGAGTAGGTATGGATTTAAATAACTATATACCATTTGAAAATTTAGTGAAAATACCCAATGATATAATATTTGATGTGTAATTGCCTTGATAGTAACATGATTCCATCTAATACCCATTTATATTATTTCATTTTATCATATTTTTTGATATAATTTTAAATGCTTTACTTATATAATTTCATTTGTTAATAATATAAAACCCTTTTTCGTCCCAGGGGTTATTTGAGATAAATTATCGATTATGATACACATATTTAAGTTAGATGAGGGATGCGTTCTTATATCTCCCTTTAAAACATTGTTAATGTTTATATCTGATGGTCAAAAAAGGATACATGAGAATATTTTCCCCTTCAAAAATGAAACACGGTAGTATTTATCCATATAAAAATAGTAAACATGAGGATTTATCCCAAGATAAACATTACATGAGAGGACTTATCCCAAAATAAATGTTATGTAGGAGGATTTAAAGGGATTAAATGAGTATTTATTTAAGGATAAAAGGTAAATGGGAGGAAAAACCTTATACCATGGGTATATGAGAGGATTATATAAGGCCTAAGATCTTATAAATTTAATTTCCACATTCTTAATATGTGATGATTATCTTAATTAGTGGATTTTATATATGATTTCCAGGATTTTATTTATTTCATTCCTTATGAATCATTATTTATGATAAATCGTTCAATATTTTTTCTCTCATCTATCCTGATTATACCCACATAACCATTTTATGCTCAATTATGATAATTTATTATTACAATGAATGTTTAACTATACTATGTGTTTGGGCTCACCTATTTTTTATGTTTCATTACCCTAGGTTATTTAGATAAATATAACATATAGTAAGTCTAAAAGAGAGAATTGAAGACTACAATTTTGGAGAACATTTCTCTTATTTTGGAAAATAAATAACATATGTGACTTATCATCAAATATAAAAAACCAAATTATTCTATATGTCAGTAAGATTATAATGATATGTAATATAAATGTGATATTTTTGAATGTTTTCTTTGGACAGTATCCCATTGTAGAAAATATAATCTATAATGGCCTATAATTATAGAAGTAGACCATGGAGTGCATGTCAGGGGAGCCTTAGTTGGTATCAAAGTATTGTATTGTTAATTATGGGGATTAGATTATTTATTTTTTATTAATATGTGATAGAATTAGGGAAATATATAGTAATTGTATAAGTGATAAGCCAAATTGTTCGATGATATCCCAAAATTTGGAGGCATAGTGATTGTTTTGTGGTCCAAGAAATTACAACATTTTATAGATACTGTATATGTTTGTAGGCATTGGAAAAAATATATCTATTCGCAATTACCATAAAAATTTATGATTTGGAAATAAATTGATTATCACTTCCTGCAGCATAAAGAGGCCTAATTTAACACCTAATTTAACTACCATGATAATTTTTTCTGACTAATTCATTTAATTTATAATGAACTATTTTGGAGGGTTTGAGTATGATGGAAACAAGTTAGTTCAGATAACTAATTAGAAAAATTACAATGGATAAAAAGTATTAAATAATGTGATTAATAGAATAAATTGATGGAATCATATACGAAAAACTATGGATTCATGGGTGAATATATATTTATATTGTTTTTTTCATATTTATGTTTTTTATATGATCACAACCATTGTTATATGTAGTATTTGGTTCAATGAGGATGAAAACAATAATGCTAAAAGAGGTATGCATTAAGAAACCACTATTTCTTGTAACTGGATGAGAGGGAATATATAAATAGTAGATAATTGTATCATATTCTCATTATACCAAGGGTAGTGAGGTTTATTTCTTGATAGAACAAAAATAATGATAATTTTAGTTATTTTCATTCGTTATAGATCATTATTGTTAATAATATTTTATATTATAATATTTATTTATATAATGTAAAACATTTAAGTATTGGTGTTTGGGGGTTTTATTTAGTGTTTAAGAAAAAAAAATACATGGTATGAGTAGAATTTAAAATCGATTTATGAAAAATGCTATATTATTTTTGATAACAATTTAGGAAAAATTTACTGAGACATGGATAACCATTTGGTTTAAAAATATAATTTATTTTGAAAGAATTATGCTCTATAGAATTAAAATCGTCATAAATGATAATTTATTTCACAAAAAATACTATCCATCATATTTTTCGTAACATTTATCCCATTTGGTGGAATAAGATATACATTGAATAATGTGTGAATTTATGATATAGTTGTAAAAATATTAATGTCTTAAAGATATATATAAATTTGGGAAAAATATATACTTTTGTTTTGGTTCAATATCTTAAAGATTAATTTTTTTGGAGAAGTTTTATTATCTATAAAATATGAATAGGTTCCATCAATGATTAGTAACAATAATTAAAAGGAACCAATTATTCAATAGTGGTGGAATGTGACAAACAATGATTTCGGATCCTTGGAATTAATACTATCTTTAGTAGCTTGTTCCATACACCACACTAATGTTTTTTGATATATGACATATTTATTATTCATAAACATTATGTATAATAAAAAATATAGTAAATAAAAATATATTGTAATCAATTATAAAATTCATACCAAATATGATTTGGAACGTGTACCATTTTAATTTGGTGTTTTTAAATAAAAGTAGTTTTTATTTATATATATTTTAAATTCACTAAAAATATAATTTTATCAAAATTTATAAAAATAATATTAATAAATTCACATCATATTTATATTACATTGATAAAAATTAATGTTTAATTTTGGAAATTTTTAAAAAAATTGATATTTCGGTGAATAAAAAATCGAATTTGGTTGATATCATAGTTATGGTGTGAGTATTATAAAAAAAATCACATGAACGTTTTTAGAAAAAAATATATATAAAAATATATATTGAAAATTAAAAATTATTTATTTAAAATACAATTTTTGAATTTACTCAAATTATTTTTAAAATAATTGAATCTTGAGTAATATTTTACTTATAAAATTTATCCTATCCACACATATTATAATTTATTTTCACCACTTGTAGAAATTAAATCTTGAAAAATATATTAAATATTTTGGATGAAAATATTCATAATATATAATACATTCAATTTTATATTTTGACATAGAATTATGATTACAATGATTAATCTTAATAATAATGAAAATGACAGAACTTGTATTTGAAATTAATAATTTTGTTCAATATGTGTAATTAGTATAAAAAATATATATTACTATAAATAAATTTATTATAATTTAAAAACCAACATATAAATATATTATGACTAATTCAATTGGTGATCATTACTAAATATGATTATGTTCACTTAAAGGAAATAACAAAATTATATAAAAAACAATTCATCTATATATTTAATGTTTTAATTTTAAAATAATTATTTTATTTATAAATTTAATTTGATTAAATAGAAGATAAAGTGAGGTTCATCATGTTTGAATTTAGTAATTGGGGTTATTTTACATTATTTTAAACATTTTTTACATTGTTAAAAACTAGTTTCATAATTACAAAATTAAAATTGTAAAATTTATAAACCAAATGGTATATATGATAAAACTGTATAAACATGTGTTAAAATGAAAAATATAGGATTTTTAAATATTATCCTTCCACCTAATATATTATAATAAATTTTTATATCCCTTTATTATTGATTAGTTTCCTTCTATTATTGAAAAATAATTGGTGTTCACAAAAGCACAATTTGAATCACTTTTAAAATCAGAAAACATTCAATAGCTCATGCCACACTAACTCCTTTGAATTTCAACATGAATATCTTCAATTTTTCTACTTATATAATCCTACATCCAATTTATATGAATTTGGTAGAAATTACATATCCAAATCCCATCATTTTCTGGAATACTTGTAAGAGGTTAGTCAATGTCATAATGTGAGTATTATATAATCCTTATCAATTTCTTCTTAGTTGTTCATGTAACATTATATCCTTAAAATATTAATATTATGAAATATATATCAATAGAAAAATGGAAGTTAATTATATTAGTGTAGCATCTCATATTTTTTAATTGACACCCACTTAGAAAAAAACATTTTGATAGTGTTTTTGGGCGGACTCTGGCCACCCTGAAGTAGTAAACATAGTTTTTCATCACCACATAAAATGGATGGCCATAATTGTTTTTTATGATAAAAAATAATATTTATGATGATATTAATATTATCAAAATATAATTTTAATGCCCTGACCCTATTTACCGAGAGTTAGTGCAATATTACATAACATTGGCATGATCACAATGGATCATGTCCCGAACGACCGATCAATTTAGTAGCCTTGGAAGTACTAGTAACAAACATAAGTTTAACATTACATCATAAAATAAAATATACAACAAACTTTTGTCCCCTATTAACACACTTATATTCCTTATCTTATCCCTAAATGTCTACCATAAAATAATTATTCACATCATGGGAAAAATAATACATAGAAAGGGGTGAGCTCCGATTCTCAATAACGATAAAAATATGGCAAAAACATTCTTAAATTATCATGAACTAATAAGGAAATGTATATGAATTAAAGTCATGAATTTTAAACTCAATCTTCATCATCATATGGAAATGATAAATCAAATAATTCCATTTACTTAATCACATGGATATTATACTAGTTGAATAAGCACATGTAATATCAAATATCAAATTTCGTAATTATGGAATGCATAATGTCGGACATCATAACCACATAATCGTGGCCTCATGCCAAGACTAAAAATAATATTTGGTAAAGGATTTGTTCCAAGACACTAGTTTGTCACAAGAGAACTACCGATGCATCGAGGAGCTATAGCAGGCTCTACCCATCACTTACTAAGTCCAATGCATTCCTCATATTTAAAGGTTGAAACATAACATAAAAATTAATTTTAAAACTACTATATGAAATGTTAATAAATTAACCATAAACCATGAATGGTATAAAAATAACACATCCACAGTCAAACATATCACAAAACCTTCAATAAAATATGGAATATTGTATCATAATAAATCAACTTCAAACAAGTGTAAAATCAATTAATGAATGTTGACATAGATGAAATAAAAACTATTTGAGGGAAATATCTCTTTCTATTATGAAATCATTTAACTGTCATGTAATTATAAAAGAAAAAATTTATTTTTCAAATATTAATATAAGCATGCTTGGGATTCTTTGAAGTTGTTATAATAGTGGAAAATATTCTCACCCACTGTATAAGTTAAAAAATCATTCTTACCTTAATTCATTGAAAAGTTCATAAAGTACCTTATTTTGAATGCGACAAAAAGATTCCATTCAAAACATTTAATAAAAATTCAAACATGGGTATAAATGAATCTAACCCATATTATAGTAAATAGTAAAAATGTTTTGAAATACACTTTTAAAAAACACATATGTTGATGATAAAGAAGTATCTGTAGGTACTTATGTATAAACAACCTTGTATAATAAAGATATTGTAGAATTAACCCTTAAATTTTACTTTTCAATGATATAGGGTATTTTAACATCATGTATAATATTTAAATCATTGTTATTAAATTATACAAGAAAAAAATACATAAATACGATTTCATATATGAACTTCTAATATTTCTTTGTTAATAATACTTTAGTAGTATCATCGTTTCGGGTGTTAACTGATTCATTTTCCATTATATGTTCTATTACATAAGTCATGTTTGTTATGGATAAGATTAATTTGATTCATATCCAAAATTATATAATGTTCGTAAAAATTATTTTTTTAATCATAAAAAAAAATTATTTTTGAATGGTTACGATGGGTAATGAATCTTATCGCGTTCAGGGAGACGGTAATCCGTAAGTACGCACGAGCGACAATACCATTCTATTAATTGTGAAATCTTATGTAATTGGAAGGTATATCATATGTAAATAATCATTTACATGTTATGTTTTTTATTTATATCAGATATTCTCTTTATTATACCCATCCAAATAATGATGTGTTTGAATAATAAACTTCACCACGACGTGGAGACAGTAAGTCGTATGTATACACGTAAGGTTAAATTTTCATTCATTGGCCGGATAGAATAATGAATATGTTTGTAACATATTTATAATAACATCAAAGTATGAATAAGGTACTAGAGTAATTATTTTGGTATAGTAATAACAAACAATGTGGAAGTCAGAGAAGAAAAGAACTTGATAGAGGTGGTGAAATTATTACCTCTTCATCGGGTGTTTTCTTCTGAGTTGATCAATTGGGCTCTGTAGTTTCTCATTATGATGAAAGTAAAACCTATAGGTATATGTAAGGGTAGTTTAGAGGATATTTGATCAGGTTTTGGACAATCTAAATGGCTTTGGAGGTGTGATTTTGAGGGAAGGAAAAGTACCCTATTATAAGGGAGGTGAGGGTTACATTAGAAAAAACATGAAATATTATTTTATTATAAAATCATATTCAATTTATAATGGATCCAAAATAATTTATTAAGAGGATAATGAAGGTATGGGTCGAAAACCTCTCAACTAATAGGTTTTATATACGTATAGGTCACCATATTAGCATTATCTTTTAGATTTTAGTCTTAGTTAAATAGTTTATCTTTTACCATGTATTATTGTATTATTATAATAAATGGTAAATAATATTAATATAAAATTACAAGAAAAACACAAGAAGTTATATATATATATATATATATCTTTATCTATGTCCTTTTTCCGAAACATAGATTTTTTATAATATTATATCAATTAATAATATAGGATTTCTTTAAAAAAACTCATTTATTTCAATTAAGATACTATTTGGTATTTTGTTATTGTGAAAGTCATAAAACATTTATCAAATAGAATACATTTTATTTAATAAACCATTAAAGATGATATTAACCTAGAAAAATTAGTGTAATTCATCAGAAATCTCAATTTTCATTTATATGTATAATTATAAAATCAATTATTTGAATCCTTCATTAATATAGTTATTACTGCATTATAATTGTATCCCAAATAAATTTAATTATTTAATGTCAATAAATTATAAATAAAATTTCATTATGTTGAAAATATTTTTATCTTTCTAATGAATATTTATAGTCAAATTTTTCTTTTATATAACCCTATATTAAAAAGGGATTACTTATTAAACATTGAATTTAACACTTTTAACTCTTCTTTAAATAAAATAATAATAAATATCATAATCGAAACCAAGTAGACCAAAAGGATCATATTTTATTACAAAGGATGATTTTGGTAGAAATACACCTATATAATAAGATTAAGTCATGTGTTAGGGTAATTGTAATGTCACTTTTACCTTTTAATTACCCTATTTACATTTAGCTGTGGTAAATAAAATTAAAAAGTTATTATTCACTAAAATTTATTTTCATCTTATTGAACCAAATTTTACATATTTTTATCTATGATGTATCCCAGATATTTTAAAATAAATTCAGAGAAGTAGTAAAAATATGTTTTCAGAATATTTGCTAATGCACCTAGAAGGTGGGTAAAAATGGTAAAATGTTCAATAACATTTGATATGTCGAATTTTATTATAAAATGACTTCAATGAAATATAGTAAAAATATATAGTTATGATTTATCTATGTTAACTTGAAATAAAATTAAATAAAAAAATAATTATTTAAATAAAAATTCGGTTTTAAATAATAACACAGTGTTTTTCACTATTCATCCAAAATTTGAAGTTTTCTGAAAATTACCGAAAATTCACCCTAACATAATTTTTATATTATAATTCCAAAAACGAAGTCCATTTTGATAATAAAATTAATAAAATTTTAAAAAGTGGGTATTGCTATTCATAACGATAT
Organism: Viscum album; assembly: GCA_963277665.1. Taxonomy (NCBI): domain Eukaryota; kingdom Viridiplantae; phylum Streptophyta; class Magnoliopsida; order Santalales; family Viscaceae; genus Viscum; species Viscum album. Next base: position 1,108,885,270 of record OY728126.1, read on the forward strand.
TTTTGATTGGTCGTGGTGTGTTAAACTCGAAGTTGCACACAACACAAGGAATTGTATTGTTCCAAGAGAAGCATACTGTAGAAGCATGGGGTGTAACATTATTCTTTCCATGAAATAATTTCATCCTAATTTTTTTTGAATATTACTATTCAAAAATATTCAGGTGGTTCTTCATCATAAGATCCTCAGGTTCCCACGTTGCCTCTTCCATCATATGATATTCATATTGAACATTTACCTGATGAGTCGTCTAGTTTCTCAAAAATTGTTCTATTTTATCAAGAATCATGATAGGCTCTTCACAATAAGATAGATCAAGTTCAAATTCAATTTCCACATAATTGAGTACAATAGTTGGGTCTAGAAATTATTTTTTCACCTATGATACGTGGAATTGATCATGAACTTTTGAGAGGCATAGTGGCATTTCTAAAATATAATCTACAAATACAATTTGATCTGGAATTTACAAAGTACTGATGTACCTAGGACTTATTTTACCCATGTTACAAAAAAATTATAACACCCTTCCATGGAGATACCTTCAAGAAAACATGATATCCTACTTGAAATTCTATATCATTCCTTCGGTTATCGGAATATCTCTTTTTCCTACATTGAGTTTCTTTGTTGTGGGTTTGGATAACCTTCACCATTTCCATTGTTTCCTAAACATGTTCTGGGCCTAATAGTTTTCGTTCACTAACATCATCCCAACAAGTTGGTGTGTGACATATCATTCCATATAATGCTTCGTATGGTTCCATATGAATACTTTAATGGAAGCTATTATGATAGGAAAATTCTACAATAGATAAATACTGATCCAACATACCTTCAAAAATTACGTGATCAAGATTTCAACATGTAATAATTGGTTTTAATAATCTGTTCTGATTGTCCATCATTTTGTGGGTGGAAGTTAGTGCTGAAACGATGTTCAGTATCCAAGGCCTTCCTAAGACTTTTCCAGAATCTTGATGTAAAACAGGGATCACAATCTGAAAAAATCGATATAGGTACACCATGAATTCTTAAAAATTCATTAATATATAGTCTTTCTAATCGTTCACGTGTTAAATATTCACTTATAGAAAGAAAACATTCATACTTGGTACGATTACCAACAGTGTCCCATATTGCATCATTCTTTCTAGGATTCTTTGGTATCCCCATGAAAAATTCCATCTTAATATCATCTCAATTCCACTCATGTGTGTGAAGAGGTTCCATGACTCCTCTAGGATGTTGTATTCAAGCATAAACTTGTTGGAAAACCATACATCTTGACTCATAATCATCAATATCTCTCTTCATGTGGTCCCAGCAAGAATGTTCTATCATATCTCTATAAATCTTAGTGCTATTAGGGTATATAGAGAAATTATAGCTAGGAAAATCATCCAATAATTCCCTTTTTAGATCAAGTATGTCAGGAACACAAAGTCTCTTCCTAAATTTCAAAATCCCATCTTCATATACGAAGTATATGAATCTCTGATCATTCACAGTTTTAATTATCCATTTAAACTTCTCTTCACCAGTCTAAGAACTCTTTTTCCTTTATTGTATATATGGATTGGAAACTATTTGAAACATTATTGATGTTTCAGCTTCCATGGTTATTCCCATATCCATCTTTATCGGATCCATGAAAATAGGATCCCTTTCAACTCAAATCTTGTTCAAAACTCCATGATCATTTCTGCACCAAGAATTTTCCACCTTATTTTCCTTCCCTGAGTGGTATTGTATAGTGAAATCATAATCATTTAGTAGTTCAAGACATAGTTTTTTCCTCATTCTGTGTTCTTTTTTTTTTAAGAAAATATACTTCAAACTCCTAGGATCGGTATATTTCACATATTTTCCACCACAGAGATAGTGTCTCCATATCATTAAAGAAAAATATTATAGCTGCTAACTCAAGATCATGAGTGGAACAATTTTGTTCCTGATTTTTTTGCTTCCATGATACATAGTTAGTAAATCTATAATTTTGCATAAGGACACAACTAAGTCCTATCTATGAAGCATCACTATATATGACAAACCCATAATTCCCAGATGGTAGAGACAAGATATGATAATTGACTAATATTCTATTCAGTTCATTGAAAAATTCATTACACTCTATTTTCGAACCAAATTTTACCACTTTACATGTTAGCAGGGTTAATGGGTTTTCCAATCGGGAAATATGTTGGATGAGATTCCGATAATAACATTCTAAACTAATAAAACTACATACCTCAGCTATACTAATCTGTGTTGGACATTAATGGATTTCCATGGTCTTTGACAGATCAAAAGAGATTCCATCCTTAGATACCATATGGCCAAGAAAAGAAATTACGCGAAGCCAAAATTCACTCATGAAAAACATCACATATAATTCATTTCTTCTGAGGGTTTTTTTGAAAAGTACGCAATTGATTTTCATGGTCTCCATAGCATTTTGAGTATACCATGATATCATCAGTAAATACTACTACAAATTCATCATGATATTCTATAAAAACTATATTCATTAGATACATGAAAATAGAAGGTGCATTAGTCAGTCTAAAAGGCATTACGGTAAACATGTAATTCCCATACCATGTTCGAAATTATATTTTCATAGAGTCTTCATTCTTCACGCACTACGTATGATATCGAGATCGAAGGTCAATATTTGAAAAAAAATTAGAACCATGATGTTGATCGAATAAATTATCAATGAGATGTAGGTGATACTTGTTCTGTATTATTAAAGAATTCATCTCCCTATAGTCAATGCACATCTCTTATATCCATGTTTCTTCTTAACAAAAAGAAAAGGGGATACCCATGGGGAACACTAGGGCGAATAAATCTTTCATTACTCAATTTATCTAGTTATTTATTTAGTTACACTAATTAAACTATGTCTATTCTATTGGGGTTCTTTGATATATTCCTTTAACTTGGTAATAAATGAATTGGAACCTCAATTTCTCATTCTGGAGGATGTCTTAGTAAGTCCTCTAGAAATGCATCAACATATTCTTGTACAATAGGTAAAACCTCTATTCAAACATATTCATCATCACCTATAGTTATTTCCTTCTTTTTATCCATAATAATATAATTTAGTTGAGCTACTGGGGGTGGATCTAGATATGAATCAGATGGTCACATTTCTTCTCTAAAGATATGGTACTCCTAATCATCATCGAAAATTGTAACCTCCTTATTCTTATAATAAATTTTCACATCATGTTCTGAAAGACAATCTACATTGAAGATTATATCAAATTCAATCATGGGTATGACAATGATATCAGCATATAATGAACATTTATATACCCTAATAGGGAATAATTCACAAAACCTTATTACAATGATACTTCCAATATATGTTTTGACTGAAAACTCTCTTGTTAAATCAAATTGGATATATATAATTAACTTATGAAATTGGTAAGATATGAAACAATTACATGATCTAGAATCTAATAAAGAATTGTCTAAACAAGAGAAAAAAATTAAATTACCTGCCACCACATCTTTCAGAGATTCAACCTCAGTTGTATTGATCGCATAAGCTTCGCCAAGATCCCTTGGAATTTTATGATATATGATTCCTTGGAACTTAAAACATTCATTAGCATGATGACCCATTTCTCTAAAATTGTATCATTCAACATTGATAGCCTCTTTCATTCCCTTGGAATCCCCAGCTTGGTGGCCTTTTCGCCATACTTGTAATAGACTCCCATTATCATTTGGAAAGTACCGGGGGGTTTCTTTCCACATTTAACACAAGATGGATATTCCAGTTTTCACTTATTCCCCTTATTTCAATTTCTAGACTGTTCAGAAGATCACTTTGTATCTTTCTTTGCTTTAATGTCATAATACTTTGAGAATCCCTTTTTTCTCTTGAAATCACATGATACAATATCATCATATGATGAAAAGGATTGTGAGACTAATACTCGAAAAAGAAATTGTTTTAACTCAACGAAGAGTCTATAAATATTTCTCCTTAGGTTATGTATATAATCTACTACATTCTTTGCAAACCATGTAATGTTATCCTCATACTTCGTGACATTCACATTTTCCTTTTTCGTCAGACTCAAAAATTTTCTTTCCATATCCACTCGATGGTCATAAAGAATGTATTTTTGTAACAAAATATTTTTATACACCCTCTATTCAATACATGAAACATTGTATTCTTTCTTTGAATTTTGGATTAATGACCACCATTGATCTTCATCTCCCGTGAGGTGATAATCTGCCCAGAATACTTTTTTCCCTTTCACTACTACCCAAAGTATGAAAAATTATCTCTAAGGAAATTGTTCATTACTCAAATATAAATGGATTTTTAGTCTCATTGAATGGTGGTGTATTTTTCCTTATAAAGTGGTCTAACATTGATCCTTCGCGTTGTGGATCAGGGGGCTTCATAAATTTAATGTTATTATTCAGAACCTGAGTGAGTTGTCCAAATATGGAGATTAACTGAATTTCAACAGTTTCATCACTAGCTCCACTATAATTATCTTGAGTAGGAGGGAAATATATACATGGATTACATGCATTGATATGATTTTCATTCCTTTAATTAGGTTCCATTTCTAAATAATGGAATACACTTGATTAATTTATGAATCACAATACATAATTTCAAACAAGTAAAACACTTAATATAAATTGAATATTTTATAGATCTAATGCATAATCATAGAAAATTCTTAGAAGCAGTATTCAATAAAAAAACAATCATAATGATTTGTAAAAAAAGTGAAATATCCTATGAAAATCCCCCGAGAGTTTCATAACCAAGAGTGCAACCAGGCCCATTTTCGTGTACCAGGATTCCCCCGGGTCTAGCCTGAAACTCCATTTAAGTGTTTTCAGTACTAGGTACATTTGTTCTAGGGCATCCTCTTCCTTCTAGTTTCCATATTTGGATGTATTTCTTAGAAAACTAACCAAATATCTATATTACCAAAATTCTAGGATTTTATTCTATACTAATCATCAATTTCTATATTAGGGTAATGTTTTCTAATCATAGTTTTTCTAAATATAGATCTTAAGGTTTTTAATAAACATGCCACCCGATACCAACTATAACGCTCTGACACTAGTTACCCAGAGTTGGTGCATTATTACATAACATTGGCATGATCACAAGGGATCAAGTCCCGAAAGAACAATCAGTTTAGTATCCTTGGAAGTACTAGATACATACATAAGTTTTACATTACATTATAAAAAAAACAACAACAACATTTTGTCCCCATTGAACACACGTATATTAATTAGGCTATCCTTGATGATCAACCATAAAATATTTCTTCACATCCTGGCAAAAATAAAAATTGAAAGGCGTGAGACCAGATTCTGAGTAAGGATAACAATATAGTGGAAACATTCTTAAATAAGCATACTCATTTAAGGAAATATATAAGAATAAAACAAAAACCATTTAAACTTATACATCCACATAAAATGGAAAATAGAAATACAATAATTCCATTTACTTAATCACATTAATATTCCACTAGTTGAATAATCACATGTAATATCCAATATCCAATTTCATAATGATGGAATTCATAATACCGAACATCATAACCCCATAGTCAAGGCCTCGTGCCAAGACTACATATAAGATTTTGTCAAGAACATTTCCAAAGACACTAGTTAGTCTCATGAGACCTATCTATGAATAAAGAATCTATAGTAGACTCCTCTCATCACATACTAAGGCCAATGCATTCCTCATAAGAAAAGGTTGAATCCTAACATAAACATTCATTTTAAAATTAGTATATGAAATGTTAATACATTAAACACAAACCATTAATGATATAAAAATAACACATCCACATTAAAAAAACACAAAAACATCAATAAAATATGGAATATTGTATCATAATAAATCCAATTCAAGGAAGTGTAAAATTGAACAAAGGATTTTGATAGAGATGAAATCAAAACGGTTTTAGAGAAATATATTTTTCTATTTTGAAATAATTTTACTATCATATAATTATAAAAGAAAACATTTATTTTTAAAATATTATTATAATCTTGTATGTGATGCCTCAAAGGTGTTATAACGGTGGAAAATAGCCACACCCACAGTATAAGTTAAAACAAATACTTACCTTAATTCATTGAAAATTTCATAAAGTACCTTGTTTGGAAAATGGCGAAAACATTCCATTCAAAACATTTAATAAAAATCAAACAAGGGTATACATTAATTTGACCCATAATATAAGAAAATTTAAAAATGTTTTGAAATACATATTCATGAAACACATATGGGGATGATAAATAATTCTATGTAGGTACTTAGGTTTAAAAACCCTCAGATAAAAAAGAGATTGCATAATTAACCCTTACCTAGTAATTTTCCTTGATAGCATGTATGTTATTATCCTGTATAATAGTTAAATATCTATTATTAAATTATAAAAGAATGAAATACATAAATGTGATATCATATATGATCTTATAATATTTCTTTTTAAATAATATTTTAGTAATATCATATTTTCGGGTGTTAACTAATTCGTTTTCCTTTATCTTTTTTTGTTACGTAAGTCATGTTTGTTATGGATAAGATGTATATGATTCATATCTATAATTATATTATCTTCTCAAACTTTATTTTTTAATCATAAAATGAAATTTATTCTTTAATGGTTACAATGGGTAATGAATATCATCTCGTTCCTGGAGATGGTAATCCATACATACACACAGTGGACATTACCGTTCCATTGATGGTGAAATCTTATTTTATTAGATGTTATATCATATATACAGAATTATTAACATGTTATATTTATTATTTAAACTAGTTATACCTATTATTATACCAACCTAAATTATAAAGCATTTGAATAACAAACTACACCACGACGTGGAGACGTTAAGCCATACGTGCACACATATGGTGACTTTGTCATTCTTATGATGGATATAATAATGAATATGGTTGTACCATATTTATAATGGCATCAAAGTAGGAAAAAGGTACTTCAGTGACTATTTTGGTATGGGAATAACAAATAAAAAAGAAGTGGAAGAAGAATATAACTTGAAAGAGGTGGTGAAATTATTATCTCTTCTTCAGGGGTTTCCTTTTGAGTAGATCAAAAGGGCACCATAGGATAGATTTCTGATAAATGTAAGGCCTATAGGTATAATGGAGAGTAGTTTAGATGATATTTGAGATGGGGATGACTGCGCCAAATGGATTTGGTGGTGTAATTTTGAGATATGGGGAAGTACCCTTTTATAAGAGAGGTGAGTGTCACTTTAGGAAAAGCTTGAAATATTATTTTATTATACAGTCATATTACGTTTTTAATGGATTCAAAATGATTTATTTAGAGGCTATGGTGGAGATGGGTTGAAAAAATCTAAAAAATTGGTTTTATTTAAGTTTAGGTCCCTACATTAACCTTATATTGTATATTTAACTCTTATTAGAATTGGTTATCTTTTACCATGTATTCTTGTATTATTATAACAAATGGTTAATAATATTACCACAAAAAGCCAAAAAACCATGTTGTTCATTATTGATATATATAATCTTATTTATGCCCTTTGGCTAAACCGTAGATTTTTAGAAATATTATATCAATTAATAATATATTATTTGTTTTAAAAACTCATTTATGTCAATTTTTAAAATATTTGGTATTTTTTTAGAATAGTCATAACAACTTTATCACTCTAATGAAATTTATTTAATCTACCGTAACACGTAATATTACCCTAGTTAATTAATTTAATTAATCAGAAGTACAAATTTTTTTTATTTTGATATTTATAAAAATAATTATTTTTATCTTTCATTAATAAGATAATTATTTTATCATCATAGTATTGTAAATAAATATAATTTTTAAATGTCTAAAAATTATAAATAAATTACAGTTATGTAGTAAATATTTTTAAATTTCAAATGAATATTTATAGTCTAATTTATCTTATTTATAACCCAATATTAAAAATGGATTGTTTATTAAACATTGAATTTAACACTTTTAACTCTTCTTTAAAAAATAATTAATGTCCTAATCTAATATATGTGTACCAAAAGAATCATATTTTATTTCTATGGATGATTTTCGTAGAAAAAACTTATCCAATAGAATTAGGACATGTGTTAGGATGATTATAATATCATTTTTATCTTTAATTACCGTATTTAATTTTAACCATGTTAAATAAAAGTCAAAAGTTACTATTCAAAAAAAATTATTGTCATCTTATTGAACAACATTTTACATACTAATATCAGTTATGTCCCTTATATTTTTGAAATTCAATTTACAGAAGGGAAAAAGTAAGTTTTAATCAAATTTTCAAATGTGCGTAGAAGGTGGGTATTTGACAGTAAAATGATCAATAAAATTTTATGTTTCTAAAGTTATTATAAAATGACTTCAAATAAAAACATTGAAATTATATAGGAATTATGTATGAATTTTTTAAAAATAAATATACAGAAAATAAATAATTATTTAAATAAAAAAGTCAGTTTTAAAGAATAACATAGTGTTTTCACTATTCACAAATATATTAAAGTATTCATAAAAAAAATTCACCGTAAGCTAATTCAGATGTTCCAAACCCAATAATGAAGTACATTTTGAATAATTTTTTTTTAAAATTTCAAAATGTGGTTATTACTATTCATAATGGCTAGTTTGATTGGTCATGGTGTGTTAGAATTTGAAGTGGGGTACAATACAAGCTACTGTATTATTCAAATAGAAGCATACTATTAATGCTTGGGGTGTTGTATTCTCCTCTCTTTCAAATAATTTCATCCTTCAATCTTCAAAAATATTCTTGTACAAAAACGTATCAGGTGGTTCTTCATCATTAGTTCCTTGGGTTCCCACGTTGCCTCTTTCTTCATATGATTTCTCCATAGAACTTTCACCAGATGAGTCATCTGGTTTCTCCAAACTTGTTCTCCTAAATAAATAATCTTGACAGGATTTTCACTATATGATTGATTCTGTTCCAGTTCCATTTCCTCATAGGTGAGTATATACATTGGGCTAGGCATGTATATTCTCAAAAGTGATATGTGGAACACATCATGAACCTTGGAGAGACTTGGAGGTATTTCCAAATGATAGGCTACAACTCCAATTCATTCTAGAATTTTGAAACATCGGATGTACCTGTGACATCATTTACCCTTCATACAAAAATTTATAACACGCTTCCATGGAGAGACCTTTAAGAAAACTTGATCTCCTTCTTAAAATTCCAAATCCTTCCTTCGAATATCGACATTTCTATTTTTCCTACTTTGTGCTGCTTTGATGTGGGTTTGGATAACCTTCACCTTTTCCATTGTTTCCTTGACAATTCCAGGGCCTACGAGTTTTCATTGACCAAAATCATCTTAACATGTTGTTGTGTGACATATCTTTCAATATAATGCTTTATGTGGTGCCATATGAATTATTTATTGGAATCTATTGTTATAGTAAAAATCTACAAGAGGGAAATACGGATCCAAAATACCATGAAAATAAAGTGAGAAAGATATTAACATGTATTCTATGCAATGAATATTTCGTTCTGATTGTCAATCAGTTTGAGGGTGGTAGCCATAGCTAAAATGAAGTTTAGTATCCAAGGCCTTCTGAAAACATTTCCAGAATCATTATGTAAAATGGGGATCACGATATGAAACTATCAATAGAGGTACACAATGATGTTTTACAAAATCATTAATATATAGTCTTCTTAAACTTCCAAGTTGTAAATCTTCTCTTATAGAATAAAAATTTTCATACATGATAAGAATACTGATAGTGACCCATATTGCATCATTACTTCTAGGATTCTTTCGTAGTCCCATGAAAAATTTCATCGTAATATCATCCCATTTCAACTCATGTATTGGAAGAGGTTGCCTGAATCCTCTACGATGTTGTCTTTGAGCTTTTACTTGTTGACAATCCATACATCTTGACACATATTCCACAATATCTCTCTTCATGTTGTCCTATAAAAAATGTTACTTCAAATCTCTATGCATCAAAGTACTACCAGAGTGTATAGAAAAATCAGAGCTACGAGCATCATCCTACAATTCACTTTTTATATTTGGTATGTTAGGCACACAAATTATCTTCCCAAATTTCAAAATCCCATCTTCATATACGAATTATACAAATCTCCCACCATTCACAACATTAATTTTCTTTTTAAACTCCACATCATCAGTTTGATAAATATTTATCCTTTATAGTACATATGGTTTGGAATCTATTGTATAAGGTATTGATGTTTCACCTTACATGGTTTTTACCATTTCCATATGTACTAGATCCATGAAAATAGGATCCCTTTCAACTCTAATCTTGTTCAAAACTCCATTATACTTTCTTTATAAAGCATATACCACCTTGTTTTCCTTCCACGTGTTGTAGTGTATGGAGGAATCGTAATATTTGAGTAGTTCAAGACATTGTCTTTACCTTAGGATTAGTGCTTTTTGTGAGATAATATACTTCAAACTCTTATGATCGGTATATATCTCACATTTTCACCATTGAGGTGGTTTCTCAATATCTTCAAATAAAATATTACAGCTTCTAACTCAAGACCACGAGTGGGGTAGTTTTTTTCTTGAATTATTAGCTGTTATGATGCATAGGCTATAACTATATCATTATGTATAAGGACACAATGTAGTCGTTTCTTTGAATCATTACTTTAGAAAGAAAACCATCATTTTCCGATGGTAGATTCAAGATAAGATCATTGACCAATATTATATATAGTCTTCAAAACATTCTTCACACTCTTTTGTCAAAAAAAAAATTTACCTCTCTACTTGTGAGCATGGTTAATGGATTTTACAATATGGGAAAAATTTAGGATGAAATGTAGATAATAACTTGCTAATCTAAAAAAAATTCATACCTTTGTTATGCTCATTGGTGTGGACATTTTTGGATTGCCTTGGTCTTCGAAGGTTCAATAGTGATTCCATCCTTAGAGAAAATATGGCCAAGAAAAGAAATTTCCAGAATCCAGAATCCCCACTTTCTAAAGGTCCCCTATAATTTATTTATCTTGATGGTTTTCAGAATGGTGCACATGTAATTTTCATGATGTGCGTAGAATTTTTATTATACCAAGATATCATCAATAAATAATACTAAAATTCATAAAGATATTCCTTGAAAAATTATTAATTAGATCCATGGAAGCAGAGGGTGCATTAGTCAGTCCAAAAGACATTACTGTAAACTCGTAATGCCTGAACCTTGTTCGGATAGATGTTTTCGAAATTTCAACCTTCTTCACACACAACTGATAACATCTAGATCGATGGTAAATCTTTGAAAAATATTGATCTCCATGAAGTTGATCAAATAAATCATCATTGTGAACTAGGGGATACTTGTTCTATATTGTTATAGCATGGATCTCCATATAGTAAATGCATAATCTCCTAGATCCATCTTTCTTCTTAAAAAATGAATAGGGTCTCCCCATGGTGAAACATTAGGGTGAATAAATCCATTTTTACTCAATTCCTCTATTTATTTCCATAGTCCCACTAATTACACAGTGTACATTCTATAAGGGGTCTTCTATTTATGCCTTTAACAAAGAAAATAATCAATGTGAAACTAAATTTCTTATTCTATAGGTTGTCTAGGTAAATCCTCTAGAACCACATAAACATATTCTTGTTCAAATAGGTACATTGTATATTCGAACATTATTTTCCTCACCCATATTTAATTCACTCACTTCCTCCCAAATAATTGAGTTTTTTAGAGCAATTGGGGGTGGATCTTGATAAGAATCAAATGGTGACGTTTCTTCACTAAAGATAAGGTACTCCTTATCATCACTGAAAATTGTAACCTCTTTTCTCTTACAATAAATTATTGTATCATGTTTGTAAAGACAATACATTCCAAGGATTATATCCAATTAAATCATGCGCATGACGATGAGATCAGCAGATAAAGAACATTTACATTCCCAAATGGAGACTGATTCCCAAAACTGTATTGCAATGATAATTCTCCGAAGAGATTTGACTGACAACTTCCTTGTTAAATCAAATTGAAAATATCTTACATTCTTATTAATCAGGAATGATATGAAACAATGCGATGATCCGAGATCAAATAAGGCATTGGATAAACATGAGGAAGCAATTAAATTACCTGCCACCAAATCTTTCGATGCCTCAACCCTCGAGGTAGTGATCACTTATGATTAGCCTATCTCCCTTATCCTTTTCTGAGGTATGTTTCCTTGGTTATTAGGAAATTCATTTGCATAATGCCCTATTTCTCTACAACTATAGAATTCACTATTGAGAGCCTCTTTCTTTCCCTTAAAGTTACAGGATTGGTGTCCTTTTTCACCAAAGATGTAAAATACTCCCATTCCCTTCAGAAAAGTACAATGGTATTAAATCCCACATTTACGGAGGATAGATATTAAACATTTACCTTTTTCCATTAATTCCATTTCTATAGTGTTATTTTGATCTCTTCATCTGTTTCTTTACATTAAATTCGTAAGACTTATAGAATTCCTATTCTTTCTTGATAGCACATTAGACAATATCTTCGTATGATGAGAAGGATTTTGGGACTAATGAATGACAGAGAAATGGTTTTAACCTATCAATGAATCTACCAATATTACTCCCTGGGCTGCATTTATAATATACTATAGTCCATTCTAACCATGTAACATTATCCTCACACTTTGTGACGTTCGCATCCTCCTTTTTCCTCAAACACATAAATTTTCTTTCCATATCCTCTCATTGGTCACAAGGAATGTATTTTTCATTGAAAATATCCTTACACTAAATCCATTAAATATTTTATACTTATTCATCCTCTATTGTGTTTTGAATAAATTACCACCATTTATCTTCATCTCCCATGATGTGATAGACTGCCATGACAACTTTCTCCCTTTTTCTACTACTCGAAGCATGACATGTTTTCTCCAAAACACATATCCATTGCACATCTACAAATGAATTTTTAGACCCATTGAATGTAGGTGGTTGTTTCTCCATGAGGAGGTCCAAGATTAATCCTATACATTTTGGATCAGGGTGCTCTATATGGGTAAGGTTATTATTAATAACCTGAGTGAGTTTTCCTAGTATGGAGAGAAGCTGACCAGCACTGGTTGCATCACCAGCCCAACTATAATTATCTCATGAGGGAGGAAAATCCATTCATTGATTATGTGCATTGATATGGTTTCCATTCCTCCAACTCGGCACCATTTCTAAACAGTGGAATACACTACACTGGTTTATGAAACACAACATAAAATTTCAAACTTGTATAACACTTAATATAAATTGAACAATTTATGGATATAATCCATAATCATAGAAACATTTCATTGAGGAAGTATTTACTCATTAATAATTAATAATAGTTTTTATAAAAAATGTATATTATCCTAATCATATCCCCTGGGAGTGTCATAACCAAGAGTGCAGCATGACCCGTTGTCATGTACCAGGAAACCCCGGGTCTAGCCCGAAACTCCATGTCGGAGTTTTCGCTCCTAGGTACATTTGGTCTAGAGACTTCTCTAACTTATCATATATATACAAGGATACATTACTTGTAAAACATACAAAATATCTATATTACCAAAATTCTAGGATTTTCTTATATAATAATCCCCAAAGTATATCTTAGGGTAATGCTCTCTAATCATAGTTTTTCAAAATCTAGCTTCAAAGGTTCATACTAAAATTCCTATGATACCAACTATAATGACCTGAACCTAGTTACCTCGATTCGATGTATTATCACATAACATTGGCATGATGCTAAAGGATTAGGTTCCGGATGACTGACCAGCTTAGTAGCCATGTAATTAATAGATACAAACAAATGTTTTACATTACATCATGAAATAAAAACAACAAAAACATTTGGTCCCCTTTGAACACAATTATATTCTTTATCCTATCCCTACAGGACAACTATAAAATACTACTTCACATCCAAGGGAAAATAAAAAATAGAAAGGGGTGTGGTCAGATGCTGTGTAAGGATAACAATATAGCAGAAATTTTTAAAAATAAGCATTAACATTTAATACAATGACTAAGAGTAAAAAAATCCCTTTAAACATAAACATCCATATAACATGGAAAATATAAATCAAATAATTCCATTTACATAATCACATGGATATTATACTTTGTCAAATTATCACATGTAATATCAAATTCCCAATTTCATAACGATGGAATGCATAGTGATGGACATCATAACTACATAGTGATGACCTAGTGACAAGACTACAAATAATATTGTTTGAAGGCCTTGTTCCAAAACATTAGTTTGTCTCATGATAACCACCTATGCATCGAGGAGCTATAGCAGGATCCACCCATCACTTACAATGAAAAATGCATTCCTCATATGAAAAGGTTGAAACATTACAAAAACATTTGTATTAAAACTAGAATACGAAATGTTAATACTCTAACTATAATACTGAATGGTATAAAAATTACACATTCATATACAAACATAGCCCAAAAATTTTAATACAATATGGAATATTCTATCATAATAAATAAACTTCAAATAAGTGTAAAATCTATCAAAGGATGTTGAAATAGATGAAATCATAACAATTTGAGAGAAATATCTCATTATATTTTGAAATCATTTAACAGTACTATAACAAAAAAAGAAAACATTTATTTAGAAAATATTATATAAGTTTTTAAGGGATGCTTCAAAGGATTTATAACGGCAGAAAATAACTGCACCACCGTATAAGTTAACAATCATTCTTTCCATAAATATTAGAAAAGGTCATAATGTACACTGTTTGTAAAACATAAGAAAGTTTAATTTAAAATAATTTAATAAATATTAAAAAAAATTATAAATGAATTTATCCAATATTATATGAAATATTAATTATTTTTAAAGACACTTTTAAGAAGAAAATATGGGGATGACAATGATGTCCCAGTAGGTACTTACATATAAACAACCTCGGATAATAAACAGATTGTATAATTAAACCTGACCATGTATATTTCCTTGATTGAAGGTATTTTAACCACCTATATTATAGTTAAATAATTGTTACTAAATTATAAAAGAACAAAATTCATAAATATGGTACAATATATGATCTTATAATATTGCCTTGTTAATAATATTTGTGTAGTATCCTCATTTTGGGGTGTTAACTGATTCGTTTTCCTTTATATGTTTTGTTACATATGTCCTGTTCTTTATGGTTAAGATGTCTTTGATTAATATCAATAATTATCTTATGTTATAAAACATTATTTTTTTAATCATAAAATTAAATTTATTGTTGAATGGTTATGATGGGAAATTAATCTCATCACGTTCTTGGAGACAGTAATTCGTACGTACGCATGACCGACAATACAATGTTATTGACAGAAAAATAGTATGTAATTGTATTTTATATCAGATATAAATAATCCTTTACATTTTATATTTATTATTTACGTAAGTTATACTTATTATTATACCCATCCAAATAATTTTGTTTTTGAATAATAAACTACACCACGACGTGGAGATGGAAAGTCGTATGTACGCACGTATGCTGACGTTGTCACTCATAGGATGGATAGAATAATGAATATATTATTAACATATTTATAATTAAATCAATGTTTTAATTTGGTAAAGGATTTATTATTTAGGTATGTTAATAAAAAAGAAAGATGTAGTGGGAGAAGAAAGAAACGTGAAAGTGGGGGTAAAATTATTACATCTTCTACGGTTGATTCGATTTTTGTTTGTCAAAAGGGCTCCATTGGTTGGCTTTCTGATCAAATTAAGGCCTCTATGAAGAAGGGAATGAAGTTGAGAGGATATTTGAGTAGGGGTTGGCAGATACAAAATGGAATTGGGGGTGTGATTTTGAGATATGGTGAAGTACCCTTTCATAAGAGTTATGAGGGTCACTTTATGAAAAGTTTGAAATATTCTTTTATTATACTATCATATTTGGTTTATTAGGGCTCAAAAATGTTTTATTTCGAGTCTAAGGTTGGTATGGGTTGAAATATTCTCATCAAATAGGTTTTATATAGGTTTCTTTCACCATATTCTCTTTATCTTTTTTATTTAACTCATAGTAAAAAAGTTTATCTTTTAACATGTATACTTGTATTATTACAAAAAATAGTTAATAATCTTACTATAACAAGACAAGATAACACCATGATTTTTATTATCGATATTTATAACCTTATATATGTCTTTTGGATAAACCTTATATTTTTATGAATATTATATCAATTAATAATATAGTATTTGGTTTAAAAACTCATTTATGTCAATTTTGACACTATTTTGTATTTTGTTTTTGTGAAAGTCATGAATACATTATCACGTCGAATTAAATTTATTTAATCAAATCTAAAATTTCATATTAACATAGAAAATTTGTTAAATTCATCATAGGTCTCGTGTTTAATTTATTTGGATATTTGTAATATCAATTATTTTAATATTTCGTTAATAAGGCAATTACTGCATCCTCATTGTATCATAAATAAATTTAGATATTTAATATATAAAAATTATAATTAATATAACATTATGTAGGAAATTGTTTTATATTTCTAATTTATTTTATGTATTACTCAATAATAAAAATGGTTTAGTTATTTAACTTGGAATTTAACACTTTTAAATCTTCTTTATATATAATTATAATAATGTCATAATCTAATCCAAGTGGACCAAAAAGATCATATTTTATTCCTATGGTTGAATCTTGTCGAAATAAAACTATCCAATAGAATTAGGACATGTGTTAGGGAAATTATAAAATCATTTTAACCTTTAATTACCCTATTTACATTTAATCGTGGTAAATAAAATTCAAAATTACTATTCACAAAAAAAATATTTTCATCTTATTGAACCATATTTTACTTAAGGATATCAACTGTGTCTCTCAAATTTTTTAAATCTAATTCACAAAAGTTGTAAAATTATGTTTTATGGAAATTTGCAAATGCGCCTAAAATGTCGGTAAAAAAAAAGATAAAAAGTTCAATAAAATTTATATGTCTAATATTATTATAAAATGATGTCAATTAATTAAATTGAACTTTTATAGTTATTATTCATATATTTTCATTTAAATAAATATAAATAAAATAAATAATTATATAATGAAAAATCGGTTTTAAACAATCACGCAATGTTTTTCACTATTCATCCAAAAATGAATGTTTTAATAAAAATACTAAAAAATATACCTAAGCTAATTTTGATATTTTGAAACTAAAAATGAAGTCCATTTTGAAAAATAAAAATTTATAAAATTTCAAATAGTGGGTAGTACTATTCATAAAGTCTTGTTTGATTGGTCCTGGTGTATAAGAACTTGAAATTGCGTACAACGCAAGCAATTGTATTATTCAAAGAAAAGTGTACCATTGAAGCTTGGGGTGTTACAATAATATTGGGCAAAATATAATTTTTTTTAAAATAAATGGTCATAGTAAAACTCAAAGATCTAAAATGATTATTTTATCATTATATCTTCATCTATGTTCATATTACAAAACCCTATATGACTATTTAATTTTTTTATTATATAAATATAAAAGTCATTCTCTTAAAAAATATATAATATTATTATGTAATTATAACACATCTATAACCATGATAAATAAATCAATAATTTTACCTATAAATTGATTAAAAAACCTAAAATATTTACAATATGAGAAAACTATATAAAAAACTAATATCACATTACTAGAGTGAATCAAAAGGAATAAACTAATAGAGAAATTGTTTTTGGAGCCCCTTAACAAGGGTGGCCGCCTTAGGAAGTCACTGGCCTTAAAAATGCTTCTGCACCCCCACCCCTCCCCTCGAGAAACCCTACCCGCATCTCACCGCATGTCCCTCATCACCCCCCCCCCTCACCACTCATCCTCTCACCGCCCTCCATCCTCCACCCTCCGCCCTCTGGCCGACACCCTCCGCCCTCCTCCCCCGACCCCCCCCCCCCCCCCGCCGTCCTCCCCATCAACACTCCACCCTCTACTCTCCGGCCTACTCCCCCTCTGCCCTCCTCCACCTCATCCCCCAGCCCTCTACCCTCCACCCTCTACCCCTTCGCTACCCATCCCCCATCCCTTCACAGCGCTTTTCTCTAGATCTCTTCCAATCTCCCATCCCCTCCCTCTTCATCCCCCTCCCTTGCCGCACTATCGCCACCCATCCCCTCCCTCACTGTCCTCTCCCTTTCGGCATTGTCATCTCCCGGTCCCCTCCCTCCCTTCATGGTCGCTGCTCGTCCCCTCACCGTTGCCGCCCATCCACTCTAGCTCTCCACTATCCTATGCCCCCTCCCTCATCATCCCACCCTTGTGGAACATCTCCACCTCACCTCCTCCTCTCCTATGGCTCGCCACCATGGTCTCCGCCCATCCCCTCCATCGCCACACCGTCTCCGGCTCCGACTCCCCTCCGCTGCCTCTCCTCTCCCCAATAGCACCGCCCTTGGCTCCCCCCTTCCCGGTTTGTAGAGCAATCAAGTATGATATAAAATGGGATTTCACATACATTCCATTATCTATTCTAGTGATTATTATTTGGAGATAAGATTTGATTATTTTATCAGTGGTCCACAAGAAATTGTTTAGTATTATTTTTAAATATTTTTGATATAAAAAATACATGTAATAATTCTTGTGTAAATGTTTGGTATACAAATATTATTATGGATAAGAGTTGGATTGATCTTCCAGATTGAACGTCTAGTGAATATTTCAATGGAATTATGAAGTATATTGACTTCAACAGAGGATTTAAAAGTGACTATATTAGTTGTCCATATAGAAAATGTGCTAGCTGATATCAATTTAAACAGGATACTGTGAGGGAGCACCTATTCTTTAACAGATTTCTGAAAAATTATAAGAGTTGGACTCGTCAGGTATAGGAATATGTTCATTGTAAAAATATTGATGCAGAACTTATGGATGTTGATGCAAGGACGAATGATCCAATGCATGAGATGCTTACTTAAATGGTGCGTGGGTTAGATCCAGAAGGAATTGACATCCAGAATCTGTAGACCAGTGACATAAATTTTTTCGCTGGAGCAGATTGTGATTCGATGAGGTTTTATGAAGCACTCGATGATTCTTAAAGAGAATTATATCATGTATGTACTTCTTACAATAAAATTTTAATTTTCGTGGAGTTGATTCATTTGAAGGCTTTGAATCAGTGGTTAGACACTTCATTCGACATGTTGTTGGTGTTATTAAAAAATGTTCTATCTATCAATGCTAAGATTCTCGAGCAGTATTACCATGCTCATATGTTGATAGAGAACTTAGGTTTTACATATGAGACCATAGATTCATGTGTAAACAACTATATGCTGTTTATAAAGGAAAATTCCATTTTGGATATTTGTACGATTTGTGGCATTCCATGTGGAAAAAGAACAGGGGAAATAAGACTCATCAACGTCAGATTGCGATATAGGAGAAAATATTGTCATAAAGAAAATTCATTACTTTCCCATTAAACTAAGGTTTAAAATAATATTTATGTCATCTAAAGGTTCTAATTTAATAAGATTGAATACAGAAAGAATTCATGAAAGTGATATGTTAACCCACCCTTCAGAATCTCATGCATGGATGGATTTTGATAAGAGACATCCGGATTTGTCTAAAGAGGTTCGTAATGTCTGATTGGGGTTGGTAGAATATGGTTTCAATCCATTCATGTCAATCATTGGTGAAACTCATAGTACGTGGACCATGGTGTTGGATCCGTATAATCTTCCTCTATGAAATTTTATGAAGCTAAAATTTATATTAAATTGAACTTTTATTGATGGACCTAGAAGTCTGGGTGATAGGAATTATGTTTACCATCATCCATTGATTGATGAGTTGAATAAATTTTGGGGTGATGGTGTGATGACTTATGACTGTGAAATGAATGAAATGATCAAAGTACAGGTTTCTTTATTGTGGATACTCAATTACTTACCGACTTATGAAAATTTATCAGGATGGAGTAAGAAATGAGAATTTTTATGCCCATGTTGTAATAAATGTAAAAAATTTGTATGGCTTAAACATTCCATGAAATGGGCTTACATGGGTCATAGAGGTTTTCTCCCCCATTAGAACAGGATCAAAATGTATTTTTTATAGTCTTCCATATTGGAAAACTAACATTCTAAGGTGTAATTTGGATGTCATGCACATTGAAAAAAATGTTTGTGATAACATATTGTGGACCATTTTAGGTGTCAGTGGAAAATAAAAGGACCGTGTTAATGAACATCGGGATTTGTAAGAAATGGGTTTAAGGAAATAATTGCATTTACAATTAGCTGAGGGAAATAAGGCATATATGACTACTGCACAGGATATGATAACTACAATGGAGAAAGAGACATTTGTTTTCATTTCAAAGATCCTTAAGCTGCTTGATGGTTACACTTCTAATATTTCAATGTGTGTGAATCTAACAGGAAAGACATTTCAATGGTTGAAAAGTTATGACAATCACATACTACTTCAGCAGTTGATTCTAATCACAATTTGTGATTGTTTATCCTCGAATGTTGTTCATCTGTTGATTGAGATGATTAATTTTTTTAGAAAACGTTGTTTAAGAAATCAACAAATTAGTGATTTAAAAATTTTCCAGGACCTAATTGTACTTACTCTTTGTCTCATTGAGAAAATATTTTCCCCTCATTTTTCGATGTTATGGTCCACTTGAAAGTGCACCTAACTGATGAATTAATGGCTTCTGGTCTATTTCAATTCAAGTGGATGTATCCTATTGAGCGATATTTGAGTACATTGAAATGATATGTACACAATAGAGCTCGTATATAGGCATCAATATCCAATGGTTATTTAATGGATGAGTGTTCTACTTTTTGTGTAGAATATCTTATGGATGTTGAAACCAAATTAGATAAGCCCTCTCGGATTCACGATGGTCCAGTTGGAGAAGGAACCATATTTGATATGAACAACATCGAGTGGATACAAGCGCATCAATATATCTTGTTCAATACTTCATCAGTGGCACCGTTAACGCAGTAAGTGTCTTATCACTTTTATTTTGTAACTTTTAAATGTTATGTTTTCATAAGTTGATCATTTAAACATTGCATTATCATTTGAAGGAGACACATTAATGAGAAGAATGAAGAGATGTATCAGGCGACTGAGTATCAAATTCAACAATCTCATTATGCTTCATTTCATGATAGGTTCAAGGATTATGTACGTATAAATTTATTTTCATTATGAGTGAAGTATTATAATAATTTTTTTCTACACAAATAATTATTTAATTCTATGAATTATGTAGGTTTATAAGCTGAGGGAGTAAGGGGACCACACGCAAATTGAAAAATCTATCCAACTTGCTGAGGGTCCAACTATAACAGCTCATCATTATAAATCCATAAATGCTAATGGTTTTCAATTTCGCATTAAAGATGATAATGACAAATGAGCCACACAAAATAGTGGAATCGTTTGTGCATTCTTCGATTCTTGTTATTAATATAGTCAATTGATAGAAATCATTGATGATGTATACACACTCGAGTTGATGAACACATTGTTAAAGTGTAATTGGGTTGATCAAGTGCATGTATGTAAAGTCGATCAATATAAGTTTTCATTGGTGATTTTTAACTATATGTAATATAGAAATGAACAAGTTGACAATTAACCTTTCATTTTGACCTCACAAGCAGAACAAGTATTCTTCGTTACGTTCCCTTTGAGTCCAAGTTGTCCAGTTGTTGTGAAAATTTCTCGACAAGGAGTGTTTTTATTTGAACAAGATGAACCCGAGCATATTTCATTTTTTCCCTACAACATAATCAACATACCGTAGTTCAACATGAAGAAGTTATTTATTGGGTCAGATTTGTCGTTGAAGGAGAAATGGCTGATTTGAATGGTTAATGAAAGGTATAATTGTATTCCCACTATTTAGTATTGAATGTCCTAGGATATCATAAATTATCTAACAATTTATTAAATATTTGTATGGTTTAATCATCACATTTGGATGTTTATTCATTTATAAATATTTCAGGTGATTTATCTTTGGGTATCATCATGTTATTGTCGATGTATCATCCCATTGAGGTATTCTTAATTTTTTTCATGTGATCCTTGATTTTTTATTAATTTAATCTGAAATTTTGCTATGCATTGATGTGTTTTTTACAAAATTTTTATATCTATTTTATCAACATTATGATTTTTTAAAATCCATTAAAAACTAATTATTCAAAACCATTTGGTTTGATGAACAATTGTAAAAATTATGTTTTTTTAAAAGAAATCCAATTTATCTTTTGGACAATATGGATATTCCCCTTACTAATGTTTTCTATGACTGTAGGCATGTCAGGGGAAGAGGCAACAGATCCACATCCTCCATCTGAGCCATCTACATCCCAGGGTTGAGGTATGTTTGAATGTAATTGTGTATATTTTTTATGTAATTGAAAAACACAAACACACACACACACATATATATTTATATCATCTATCTAATTATATATAATTTTTTTTCAACAGGATCAGACTCGACTGCTTCTTTCTCTCGCAAGACATACCCTGGTCATGGCATTTTATCATGGAATTCTGACATGACATTTGGTGTTTCTGTTGATGAGCTATTTCATCTTGTGGGATTGAATTCCCTTGAATTTATTCGCAGCTGGGTCATAAAATTTGTGACCCACATAGATTTCCATTGACCACATGTGATCGGGTTTCAATCCCTCGGGACACTTTAGATCTTCTTTGTTGGGAGGTTCAGGTAAGAATGCCATTTTAATTTCTTCTCTATGTATAAACAATACTAACATATGTTATTTTTTTCATTAATAGAAAAATTTGAAAGTATTACCCAATGAGTTTCACCCTATGCGTATGAGAAAATGTTGTAAGATGTGGAAAGATAATAAAGGAAAATTCAAGAGGGACCACTGGGTAGCAAATGTGGGTGCCCAAGACATTTAGGAAAAAGTCTCGAGATGTGTCTCCCCTACTCAGTGGAATGACTTAGTTTCATATTGGTATACTGAGGGTGTTGTGTTTTTATATTTATTTTGGTATATATATTTTAAAAAATGTTTGATTTGTTTGAAATTTAGATCAATTGAATGTTGGAGGTGTCAGCATGCCATTCTGAGAATCGAGCTTTGCAGGGACCACCACACTAGCTCGGGACTTGTCACGTGTCACATATCCTAAATGATGTATTCATTATTCAATTTTTAATTTATTAATTAATATTTATTGTTTTTATATTCTACTCATATATAATTACAAGAGCAAGATGAATCTACTAATAAAATGTCGCTGTGGATGATGACTCGTGATCAAAATGATCCATAGGTTTTATCAATGATAGTAAGTACTTGTACTCTCTACCAATACATACATAAATATGAATATATATATATATATATATTTTTAAAGTGTTCATAGGCTCAATTTGAAGCCGAGTTAGAACAACTTTCTGGGGACCAACTACAGCTTCCCATAAGAAGGGATGAGATCTTTTATCGCATTATTGGTATGGACGAGCATGTATATAGTTTGGCCTATGGAACATGGATTTCTCATTCTGTAATATCACACGTTGCGGTTGTTAGTTTTGCTATAGCTCAGATGACATAGTAGTTGTGAAATTTTGAGGCACGGTTGCACACTTCTGAAGAGGTAAATGTGCAATTGATCGCTGAAGTTAGAGAATAGCAGGAATATGTGGGTCCAGGTGATGGGGAAGGGGATCATATGACACATTTTTATAGTGTATTTATTTAATTAATTTCTATTATTTTTTAATGAAAATCACCACAATTTTTATTTGTTGTAGGCCCCTAGCCCACCAGATAATGGTAGCATGCATGACCACACATGACACATCATATTCATGAGCTGTGTTTATTTTTTGTTGGTGGGGTTGTTATTGATGTTTAGGATGGGTTCATAGTGAGATATTTTCATATTTGGGGGTATAATTTGTGTTTTGGCCTTATGAAGTGTTTGTGTGCACAAATAAAAAAGTAGCCATATAACTGATTAAAGATTTTATTTTTTTAGTTCATTTTATTATTTAATGTT
Source organism: Viscum album (assembly GCA_963277665.1). Taxonomy (NCBI): domain Eukaryota; kingdom Viridiplantae; phylum Streptophyta; class Magnoliopsida; order Santalales; family Viscaceae; genus Viscum; species Viscum album. The sequence goes on from OY728126.1 coordinate 1,108,909,511, forward strand.
TTCAATTGTGTGTTTTTTGAATAGTTTTGAAGAAACCATTTTATTCCTAATAGAAACCATGGAACTTATTATTGGTAACTGAGCTCAGTTTCACTATTTTTAGGCCCCTAGCCCACCCCGGACAACCCCCTTCCCTCCACCCCGGACAGCCTCCCACGCACCCCGAACAACCCCCTACCCCCCACACCCTTGACATCCCCCACCCATGGTACCCCGTAATTCATTAGGAATATTGACCATTAGTTGATTAGGGTAATTTTTTATTAGGTTGTTAGGCCATTTGGGAAATTTTCCAGTTGGCCAATTGTCCAATTGGATGTAGGCCAATTGGGCATTAGGCCATTATTCCATAATTCCAATTGTACAACTAGACAATATGACATTATTCCAATTTTTTGTTTGGCCACTATGCCATTAAGGAATTAAGGCATCAGGTGAATTACTAAATGGGATAATTTGACAGTGGGTCATTATGAAAATTGGCCTTTAGGCCCTTATGATAATTGATCATTATTTCATTAAGACAATTGACCATTAGGCCAATTAGTCAATATGTCCCCCACCACCGGACATCCCACCCACCTTAGACAACCCCCACACCTGGACAATGCGCCCCACACCAGATATACCCCCCACTATACAACCCCCCCCCCCCCACACACACATGCATTTCCAGTGTGACGAACACCTAAAAATGCCTATTCAGCAGTGTCGTGAAAACCACACAGCTGAATGACGTGTCGTCTTTTTTTACATTTGAAAAATAATAATTATAGTGTTTTCCTATGTTTTCAAGTCTGGTTGATGTCATTCAGTATGCATTTGTCCTTTAAACACATATTTTGGCAATTTACGACTCACAACATGCACCTCCAGTCACTGTGGTCAAACAACACCTCCGACTGAATTTTTTTTAGCCGAACATTTTAAAATTCACCCACCCTTTTTTCGTTTGATTTCATGGCATTCTGAGGTCGTTCGGCTAGTTTTGATCACCCCATGCACACTTTTCAAACGCGACAAAATAGTGTATAATAGTCGAATTCAGGGAAAACGTTCTCATAATGACATGAAATCACACGAAAACAATAGGAATATTATTCCTGACATGTAAGAGGAGACGACATGTCAATCAGATGTGTGGTGTGCAAGGTATGACTGGATATGTTGTTTTGATCAATTTGTCACGCACTAAAAGGGCACGTTGGGTAGTTAAAACCAACCGAACAACATCAGAATGCCATTAAATCATATGACAACAACCATGGTGTTAATTGTGATATTTTTGGGTAGACGACACGTCAATCGGCGATATCATTTGGCCGCAGTGACCAGAAACACATTTTCGGGGACAAAAAATGGCAAAACGGCGTGTAACGTTCGAATTTAAAGAAAATGATCTCATAATGACATGAAATCACACGAAAACCATCAGAAAAATATTCGTGACATATATAAGGAGATGACATGACAATTGGATGTGTGATGTGCGCGGTACGACCGAATATGCTGTTTTGAACAGTTCAACGTACTCTAAAAGAGCACGTTGGGTGGTCAAAACCATCCGAAAGACCTAGTAATGCCATGAAATAATACGACAACAACTGTGGTGTAAATTTTGAAATGGTCGGGTAGACAGCACATCAATCGTAGGTGTCGTATGACCGCGGTGACCAGAAATGCATTTCCAGGTTAAAAAATGCCCAAACGGAGTGTAACAGTCGAATTCAGAGAAAACATGCTCAGAATTTCATGAAATTACAGTAAAAAAATAGGAATAGTGTTTTTGATATGTTGTAGGAGATGACACATCAATCAGACGTGTAGTGTGTGTGGTACGCCCGAATATGCTATTTAGAACAGTTCGGCGCGCTCTAAAAGGGCGCGTTGGGTGGTCCAAACTAGATGAACGAACATGGAATGCCATAAAATCATACAAAAACAACCATGGTGTAAATTGTGAGATGATCATGTAGAAAACACATCAATCGGATGTGTCGTTTGACCGCGGTGACTGGAAACACATTTTTGCGGTCATAAATTGCCAAAACAGCGTGTAATGGTCAAATTCATGGAAAACGTTCTTAGAAAAGCATGAAATCAGCAGAAAAAATATGAATAGTAATATTGACATGTAGGAGGAGACAACATGTCAATCGGATGTGCGGTTTGCGTGGTACGACCAAATATGCTGTTTTGAACAGTTCTGCGTGCTCTAAAAGGGCTTGTTGGGTAGTCAACACCAGCAAAACGACTTCTAAATGATATTAAATCATACTACAACAACTGTTTTGTGAATTGTAACATATTCTGGTAGAAGTCACCTCAATGAGTGGTGTCGTTTGACCACGGTGACCAGAAACGCATTTCCAGGGTCATAAAACGCCAAAACGGCGTGTAATAGTCGAATTCAGAGAAAACATTCTTAGAATAGATTGAAATCACACTAAAACAATAGGAATAGTATTCCTGACATGTAGGAGGAGACGGAACAACAATTGGACGTGCGGTGTGCATAGTATGACTGAATATGTTGTTTTGATCAGTTCATCGCGCTCTAAAAGGGCGCATTAGGTGGTCAAAACTAGCTGAACAACATCAGAATGCCATAAAATCATACGAAAACAACCATGGAGTGAATTGTGAAATGGTCATGCAGATGACACATCAATAGGAGCCGTTGTTTGGCTGTGGTGACTGGAAACGCATTTTCAGAGTCAAAAAATGCCAAAACGGCGTGTAACAGTTGAATTCAATGAAAACGTGCTTAGAATGGATTTAAATCACATGAAAACAATAGGAATATTACTCATTACAATTAGGAGGGGACAAAATGTCATTTGGACGTGTGATAGGTGTGGTATGACGGAATATGCTGTTATGAACAGTTCAACGTGCTATAAAAGGGTGTGTTGGGAGGTCAAAATCAACTGAATGACCTTGGAATGTCATGAAATCGAACAATAATAACCGTGGTGTGAATTTTGAAATGTTCGGGCATAATACACATCAATTAGAGGTGTCAATTGACCGCGGTGACTGGAAATGTATTTCTGGGTTCAGAAAACCCCAAACCGGCATGTAACGGTCGAATTCAAAGAAAACCGTCTCATAATGGCTTGGAATCACTTGAAAAACAATAGGAATAGTATTTTTGACATATAGGAAGAGATGACACATCAATCGGGCTTGCAGTGTGCACGGTACGACCGAATATGCTATTTTGAACAATTCAGCAACCACTAAAAAGGCACGTTGGGTGGTCAAAACCAAACGAATGACCTCAAAATTCCATAAAATCATACGACAACAAACGTGGTGTGAATTGTGATATGGTCGGCCAGACGAAACATCAATCAGAGGTATCGTTTGACCATGGTGATTGGAAATGCATTTCTAGAGTCATAAAATTCTAAAACAACGTGTAACGATCGAATTCTGAGAAAATGTGCTCAGAATGAGTAGAGATCGCACAAAACCAATATGAATAGTATATGTGACATGTATGAGGAGACAACACATTAATCGGTCGTCCGATGTACATGGTATGATCTAATATGCTGTTTTGAACCGTTCGGTGCTCCCTCAAAGGGCACGTTGGTTGGTCAAAACCAGCCGAACGACATAGAAATGCCATTAAATCATACGACAACAATCGTGGTGTGAATTGTGAAATTTTCAGGCAGATAGATCATCAATTGAAGGTGTCATCTGACTGCGATGACCAGAAACACATTTAGGGAGTCACAAAACACCAAAACAGGGTGTAACGGTCAAATTTAGAGAAAAACTGCTCAAAATGACTTCAAATCACACAAAAACAATAAGAATACTATTTTTGACATGTATAAGGATATGGAACATCAATCGAACGTGCGGTATAAGCGGTACGACCGAATATGGTATTTTGAACAGTTCGACGTGCTCTAAAAGGGAGTGTTGGGTGGTCAAAACCAGCCAAACGACCATGGGATGTCATGATATCCTACGAACACATCTGTGGTGTGAATTTTGAATTGTCTGGGCAGGTGACATGTCAATCGATGGTGTCGTGTGACCGCGGTGACCAGAAACACATTTATGGAGTCATAAAATGCCAAATCGGCGTTCAATGGTTGAATTCAGGGAAAGCATTCATAGAATGATATGAAATAAAATGAAAAAAATAATTATATTATTCATGACATGTAGGTGGAGATGGCATGTCAATATGATGGGCGGTGTGCACGGTACGACTGAATATGCTGTTTTGAACAGTTTTTTGTGCTCTAAAAGGGCGTGTTGGTTGGTCAAAGCTAGTCGAACGACCTCAGAATGCCATGAAACCATACGACAATAATCGTAGTGTGAATTGTGAAAAGGTCGAGAAGAGGGCTTGTCAACCGGAGTTTTGGTTTTACCATGGTGACCAGACACGCATTTCTGGAGTCATAAAATGCCAAAACGGCGTGTAACGGTCGAATTCAAAAAAAACGTGCTCAATAATAACTAGAAAACACACAAAAACAATATGAATAGTATTAGTGACATGTAGGAGGAGATGAAATGTCAATCAGACGTGCGGTGTGCGCGGTACGACCAAATATGCTGTTTGAACAGTTCAACATGCACTAAAAGGGCACGTTGGGTGGTCAAAACCATCTGAACGACCTCAGAATACCATGAAATCACCCGATAACAACCATGTTGTAAATTTTGAAATGGTTGGGCTGACAGTATTTCAATCAGAGTTTTCGTTTGACTGCAGAGATTAGAAACATATTTCTAGAGTCAAAAAATGCCAAACCTGAATGTAAGGGTCGAATTCAGAGAAAAATTTCTCAGAATGAATTGAAATCGCATGAAAACAATAGAAATATTACTCGTGAAATGTAGGAGGAGACGACACTTCAATCAGTTGTGCGGTGTGCACAGTACGACTAAATATGCTATTTTGAACAGTTTCATGTGGTGCATGGAGAGCATTTCTTTTTAGACCACAAAACACTTCCATATGCTAAATCAAAGACTTTAAAATGAGAAAAAAAAATCCAAAAATGATAAAATTTTTTAAATTGGGTGTTTTCAATTATTATAGCACCATTAATTTGATGTAAAATTTAATTGTAATATATATTTATTCACTAAATAAATATGTTTAATTTACGTTTGTTTTGTATATATCCTTTTTTTGTATCTTATTGTAGGTTTATTGAAACAAAAAATTGAAATGGATTTGGATCTTTGAACCATGTATGTCATTTATTTTTTATGAAAATCTTGATGTTTATGCTATTTGGAATTTGTTTTTTATGATTTTTACCCTATTTTTGTTGATTGTGTTTTTGTTGATTGGGAACTGGGATTTTTTTAAAAAAAAATCTCAGGGATAGAGATCTCCATTGGGGGTAACTGTAGCTCGGCGAGCATCGGAACAATGACCGCCACTGGTGTTCGTTGTAGCTCGGCCGAGGATCAGCACATCGACTGTGAGTGGGGGTCGCTCTTGTTTGGTCGAGCAGTAGGGTTGTGACTGCCTGGCGGTCGATGTAGGTCGGATTTCCGGCCTCCTTCAGTGACCGCCAATGGTTTTCACTGTAGGCCTACTACGACGGTCCTAAAGCGACTCCCATTGGCAGTCTCTAATGGCCGAATTTTTAGAAGTGATATAATGGTTTGTCATCTCAAATTTAATTCATTGAGTAATGATTATAGTGTATAAATAATTTTTTATTGGTTCATATTCTACCAATTTGTCTCATTAAACCATGAAATCTATTTAATTCATGGAATAATATATTAATTTAAAATCTCTCAATATCATTAAATGAGTATTGATATAAATTTTTGTCAATCCGTAACATATTTCCAGGAAAAAATTATTTCTCCTTTGTTTATAAGTTCTCTACATGGTTATAGTCATTTAATCCCCATTTTATCCTCTGATATCCTTTTTAAAAAATACAATATCTCATTTTCTCTTTTAATGTTACTTAATTATAATTAGAATCATATTTTTTATGAAATACCATTCCCAAAAAACAATTTTGTTAATATTAACCTGTATTATTTCTAGTAGATAATTCTCCTCTATGTTAATAGGTTTTTAGGTCAATATTTCATTAGATTATCAGTACTAAATTATGGATTAATTCATGAGAACCGATTAATTCTCATCACAAAATTTCAAATGAAAATTTTATTTCTTTATTTACGATGTGGGTTGTAATTAATGGTTTTTTGAAAATTTAATAATGTTTTACATCTCAGGAATGTGTAATCAATCTTCTAGTTTATTTTTTTATTATATAAACAATATGATTTTTTAAGACTCTAGTATTAGTGATTTCATAAAAAATTAATATTATAATATTTCTAAAACATTTTGTTTCCATCCATTTTGAGAATGGATGTTAAATTGAAATTATTTAATTTATTACTGTGATATTATTTATTAAAATATTAAATGAATCATATTTTTAATATTTTTTCACAAAAATGGTATTACCATAATTTGTAATATTCTTTCACATGTTTAATTATTTTAGAAAGTAAATTTTTACCGTATTATATGACTAAATTTATATTAATTTAAATAAAATGATTAATTTCATCATTTTTTAGCGTAAAATTGTACCATTTTTATAAAACTATTATTTGATAACCCATTATTTCATAACATATATTTTTATATTTGATAGTTGTTAAAACTCTATAATAGAAATGATATTTGACTTCCTTTTTCATTCCTAATCATCATCAATGTATAACCATATTTTTCTAACTTTGAATTAAAATTGTGAATACACTATTTTGGAATCCTTTAATTGATGTGTGTTCACCTAGTTATCCATACGCCAATTGATTTGGGATGGTTGACTAAAATATATTCCATTTAACTATACGGCGTAAATAACATGTGTTTTATTATTTTAATGTCATTCAACTATAGAGTTATTTTATTACACCGGATAATAGTTTATATTCGATGGTTTATAGTGTTTATTTCTAGAATTAGGAATATTTTCCTTACATATTTAAATTTCATTGTATATGAATCAATAATTACATATAGGACTTCTTTATGATAAATTAATGATTATGGAACACATATATAACAATTTGACTGGAAGTTTTATATATCACCCTATAATGAATTAGAAAATTTTATATCCCATGGTCTAAAAATGATAGACCATCATTTTTACAACTATCCAAACAGTACAAGAGATGATTTATCCAAATAAAAATAGTACATGAGATCTTTAATCCATAGAGAATATTAAAATATATGTATTTATCATAAAAAGTGTAAATGAGATGATTTATCCTAATAAAAATGGTATATTATATGATTTATCCAATGATAAACAATACAAAAGAGGATTCTCACAATCCCAAGGGTACTTGAGAGGATTATCCCAAACCCATGATGGTATAATTATGATTAAACAAGGCCTAATATATCATTAAAAGTTCGGTTGGTATCTTATAAATGGGATTCTAATCCTTATATTTGTTATATTTTTTATGAACAATTAATTATGATATCTATTTTTACGGAATTATTTTTTTATTTATCTTGATAAAATGACCATTATTATTTTACTTATGGTTTTTAATTGTGATTTATAATGTTTATATTAACATGTTTTTGGTTCTTAATCTTTTACTAGGATTATTTTCCTTAGGTTATAAATATATGTATGCACTATGGTAAGTCTAAAAGGTAATGTAGAAGAGTTCAATTATGGATAAAAGTTAACATTTTATGTATAAGAAATTAGCATGCATACCTAGTCTTTAAGTAAACTAATCCAAAAGGGTATAAAAATTGTGTCATGATACTATAAAGTGTAATACTATTGTGAATTTTTTACAAGATTCATATGGATAATATAACATGTTTTCAAGGTTGATTTTAAAATGTACGTGTCTTTAGAAAAAGATGGATGAGTGCAGGTATGGGGTACCTCATAGTCAACCAATACCACAAAAAATTATCAAATACTTCCCTAAATAATATATTTTCCAAAATCATAAATATATATATTTAAAATTAATAAATATATATTGAATAGAAAAATAAAAATACAAAAATATTTTTTTGAAGGTAGTCTTCAAAATACCTCTTTTCTTCACACTCAGCTGATGGTACCCGGATTAGAGGCCAATATGTGATAATAATTGTGCTTCAAAATGTTGTTATAAAAAATTAAATTCTTTAAATATGGTAATTTTATTCACATTGATCCCATAATGATTTCTGTAATGAATTCATTTCCATATTGAACCATCCTTCTTTGACAAAATGATAACTTGTTCTCTATAAGGAGACACACTCTTACAAATAATTCCCTTCTCTATAATATCATGTCTTTGATTATTCAATTCTTTTATAATCAAATATTAAAATCTTTATGTTGTCTTTTATATGTTCCTAGATCATAATATGATTTAAATTTAAAGTTCCACCTCTCTTTGTATGGATGGTCTATGTAATTATTTACGAAATGCATCAATAAATTCCATAAAATGTGGAATATGTGTTATCATTACACATTATCTTCATCCTCATATGAATTGATCATTTCAATAATTAAGGTTATAGAAAGTGGATATTACTAAAAAAATGAATTGTAAATTCCAATTTTTAAAATAAATACAGGGAACCCATTAGTAAAATTAACATTTCCTTGATTATGGAGTTGTTATTCTAATTATATTTTGAAATAAAATACATCCATAGTATTATATCAAATTCATTCCCAATTATTATTGATTATTCAACAATATTTTATCTTACTTATATGTTTTGATGAATGGACAATAAAAATTAGTGAGGTTTATTTGGTCTGATGATTTTTAGAGAGGCCCCAAAATGTTGAATGGTATATTTGAACACATATTTGATCCTACCCTTACGAAAACATCATAGGAGGTATACTGACCACATTGATGAATATAAAGTTGGGAAGGGAGAAATATTGATGAATGATTGTTATGATTTCTCTTATTTGTATAGTTTTTGAATCCACATGGAAAAAATTACCTGATATATAAGTTAATGTTAAAGAAATGGTACAAGAATTATGATATTGCTGGAATTACATAATTGGAGAGTGGTTTGTGGTGTAAAAAACTCACAAGATCCTGATATATATATTCTAACAATTGGATATATATTTTTGTAACTAAAGGTGGGTGTGGTACTTATAGTATATTGGTTTTATGATTGTGTATTCCCATTTATAGCTAATTTTGTTTCTGATGATTTAATCAAGAGGACATGAGACCATGTGGGGTAGGATTCCAATAGTAAAAGAAATATAATGGAATTAATTGATGATATACTTCATGAAATACATGGTTATGATGTTAATATAATCTCCTTCTATCTCATTTTCACTCTTCAATAGGGTGAATACTATACAGTTTTAAAATTTTGACTTTCTACTTATGATAGACTGTGTGTATGGTTGGGAGCCACAAAAAAACTAGAATCTTAACATAGATGAAGTCATTCATATATGAGGTTTTTTAATGGTCTCCATGGTCATGCATGAATAATATATGATGGACTCACATGTCTTGAGATGATAAAAATGCCATGTTTTCACTAAGATTTATTGTGAAATTTGTAGTATAGGGTAATCAAAAAAAGAGATAGATGTAGTGGATTTTCACATGGTTCACCACTTGTAATAAGGTGATCATAAAGCACCAGAAAACTACTATTATAATTAATACACTACCAATTCTCAGGATGAAATTAAATATTGTAACCATTAATTCAGTGACGGGGTTACGAGGAAACCCCATCAATGTGATGTAATATGGGTAATTATGGAAAGACTGAGTGAAGTGGACCATTTTATAATTTTCTAGTAATCATTTTTAGCTGTTGATAAAGGTAATATTTATGTGAGTAAGAAAGTGTTTTATAGGGTTATTTAGATTATTGTTTGAGTCATGAATGACTATTTTACATCACACCTCTAGTAGAGATTACAAAATTTACTTAGTATTTATGTTTACTTATGTAGTACCAATCAACCAGAGTCGGATGGGAAGTTCGAGTGTATAATTCATATTTTAGAGGATATGGTGAGAGAATAAATCATGGATTTGGCTGTTTTTTCACTAACCAAATGAATTTAGTGAAGTTCACCTATAATTATAATTATTAGGATGGGATAAATTTGGATTTATTAATGGATTTTTATGGAATAACTGACCATTCACTGTTGTGTTCAATATAATTCAGTGAGTGTATAATTATTGGGTCAGGTATTGTACATGAGAACTGAGATAATACTCAATTTATCATCATGTGGATGGAAACTACCTAATATATGCAGATTTTTTAATCCAACATATAGAGACGTACTATTGATTTGGTGGTTGGTGTGTATATTTTATTAGAGTTTCAATGGTTGGGAAGTAATCATTTATTAAGGTATATAAAAATATATACTTGGTTTATTTTATTAATAGATGTAGTAGAAGGGTTTAGTATAGTGGTAAATCAATTGGATATCCCCATTCTTTCAGTTTCATGTATTATGTATCAATACCAATAGTACTTGCCTAATTCATCTTACAAGACCAACTGTAATGATTTTGAGCTCATGGAAACAAAATATTTGGGGGACAATAAAGTTAAAATAGTGTATAAGAGTGATAATAAAATTAATATAAAACATAGTTCAACTGTTATGGGTGTACTAGTAGAAAAACCATATCTTGGTGGTGTTGTGGGAGTGGGATATTTATATGTGAGTTTAGTAGTCAGATTTATTGTCAATTGAGTCTCAGAGATGCTTGGAAATATAGCTCATGGAAAAACTATTGAATGGTTGGAAGGTTGTAAAACGTCATAACATATTGAGTTATGTTATTGTTTAATTTTATTCCAAAAATTTTATCTTTCATTAGTTTATTTATTACTATAATATATTAAAAGAGTTATATAAGTTATAGGGTCATTCTAGTGGTTGGAGGCTAATTTTTTTAGAATGATGATATTATCTGTTTGTCACTTGGTTAACATCCAATTAGTTATAATTGTGTAACTAATTGAGTGGATGTGAAAATTTATTGTAAACATTTTCCGTAACCATTCTATGTGTTATGGGAAACATGCCAATCCATCAGTTTTTGTTAGACCCAATTCCAATGGTGGGAACATTTTTTACCAAAACATATGGACCATCCATATATGGTGGTATTTCAATAATTGTTGGAACCAAGATATTGGCCAATGTTTTTAAATACCATAAAGTCTTCGTAGTGTCATTATTTTTTTTAATTAATATAATTACATCCCTTTTTTGAATCTAAACACATTATTTTCCAATATTATTTTAGCAGTACCTTCTAGTGTACCTATATTTTTCCAACCTCAATTATTTTTTTTGTTTTCATCCTCAAATCTTGTTGGAATATTTTCCTTTTAATGATTATGAGGTGAGGATATATTCCTTCATTTTACATTTTGGTTACTTTTACTATCTAATGTTATAATGTATGTTTCAAATGTTCTTCCCTCTTTTTAGATTTTTTAATATTTAACATTTATAAAATTTTAGGTCGAATAAACTACCAATATTCAATGAGTCTACAATTTTGACACTAAGGTGTGATTTATTCATGGATTACATCATGGAAATACCCCTTTATATTGTGCACATTATGTGTTGTTTCACCTACTTACTACATGTTTTAAATAAGAATATAATAATTTTTTTGATGTTTGTTCTAAGTGGTAAATTTAATTTCAGATTGTGTGTATCCCATTGGTGAGTTTTCAGATTAGATCTTATGCCACCATATGCGGTGATCAATAATTTGACTAATTATATGAATTTAATAGGTGACATATAAGTGGTGCCAAAAATGATGTGGTCAAAAATTAAATGAATATAGATCCTTAATAATGTCTTAGTGTGTGGAAGTAGTCCATGTCAACTGTGGTAAATAATCTCAATGGTGATATGTGGATTCCTTTTATATGTTCCTTGGATAACGATTTATAATTATTCACATGGATTTCATGGATTACCTCATTGGATATAGAAAACATTCTGCATTACATTGATTCTATTGATTACATCCTCAGTTCTAGCTATTATACATTATAATGTAGGGGTTCCTTAGATATATTCAATGGTTTTTTTATTTCTTCCAATTAAATTGGATTCCCTACTATATATCATTAGATATTATTATTAATCCAGGTAACATATATTTCTTATATAACTACCTTATATCTTGTGGTTATTCCTGACAACATGGATTACTTAGATTTTATCTGTGGACCTAGTAGATATTCTCGATATATGGATTCAATACATAAAATCCTTCAATCCAATGGTTATTCTTCATGACCTATGGATTCCTTATATTTAGTCATTAGATAGATATTTATACCTATTAATATAGGATTCCTAGTATTTCCTCCTAGGAAAAAATCTCATACCACATGTCTTCATTAAAGACATAATTTACTCATTGAAGCTAGTATAGTCGATCTTGGTTGTCACCTTAGAACAAGTGGATCAATAGTCATTTATTTATTATGATTAAAATTATTTATCATGTACATTAAAAAATAGTATTACTCAAACTATATTTTTTTTATATGTTTCTTTAGTGGCCAACTAAATCATTCACACACCCTAATCTAGTCAACTTTAGTACCGAATAGGACTTCATTGTTGGTAGAAAGGATGAGGGAAATCACCCTAGGATAGAGAGTTGAGTTGAAAGTGGATGGCATGAATATGATATCAGACTAGTTAAAGAATCAGAACCAATTTTTTAATTTCCTAGTTTTTTATATTTTTTCCTTTTCTGGTTTCTGATATACTCAATCTACAATGTGTTATCTATTCTATACGTACGAATCTCATGAGATTTATGAAATTCAATTTTATTGAATATGATGTGTATGTTATTATTGTAACTTTTCATGGGGACTTCTTTCTAGGTTATATAGATATATGATATTGTAATTACTTAAAATATCATATCACTATAATACGAGAATAGATATTATCTTTTTTCATAACATAGACCCTTATTTATTGTCCACATACTTTTCCATATGGGGAGGAATTCTTATCTTCCAATAACAACACATGTCTCAAAAATATTGAGTGGTCATAATCTTGGAATTTTAGAATAGTAATAAAATTTTCTCATTAGAATAGAAAAAGTTAATATAACATCATTTTAGTGGAAAATCTTATCTAAAAAGAGTGATGACAGTAAGATAATTGAAAAGTATTTTGAAGTACTTAGTATATGATAAAATATATCTTTCTTAGGATTAATTCATTCAAACTAAAGGATTTAGGAATCCTTATAGGAACCAGATTCTATAAAATAGAAATTAATGGCTTTTTATGGGCTAAATGGGTTAGGATTCAAGATATAAATGCATTTTGATATTTTTTTTGGAAGTGGTAGAGGATGGGTCCTTTTATATGTTATTTTTGGGTGTAATTTCCAAAAAATTCCATTTCATAATGTCTAATATTTTCATTTTAAATGTTCTGTGGATAATAAGTCAATAAATATGAATATATAATTAATATTTTTCATGAAATCCAAAATATCCACATTTAGTGTTAGGGTTTAGTATATTTTATGCATCTTTGACTTAGTTTAACCAATTTTTTATTCATTTTACTTCTGCATTGTAAAATAAGTTTTTACTTGGAAACTTATTTTTTTACTAAAAATAAAAATTTCCTCCATAACTATATTTGGAATAGGTAATAAAAATGTGACAAAATTTAAAATTATTTTATTATTAAATATGATATATTTTATATTTAGTTGAAAATATAAAACTTATAGAAAAATATTCTATCATAAAAAATGAAATTTTAAATAAAAATTAATCTAGATAAAATTTCTTATAAATTAGTAATTCAATATGTTATAATCTACTGATTTATTCCTTAAACCCTTTTGTTATAAAAATATTTAAAAACATTCAATTTAATTTCTTATGTAAAAAACAAAACAGTTTAAAAAATATCATGGAAAATATTTTTCTCAATATTAATATAAATTATTATTATGTATATCAAATTGAAAATAATTAAATTAATGGTAATATATTTATATATATACACATAAATAATTTATTTCACTAAATTTTATAAAATAATAGAAATTCTACTTTAATATAAATAAATTTAATATATAATAATTTAATATTTTTATACTAACCATATTTAATGGGATGTGAATAATTAAATTTTAATTTTTGCAGTCCATTAAATATTTCATGGGTTATATTTATTTACATTACACAAAATTAATTTTCATCCATCCATTTTATTGAAATAATTATATAATAATAATAATAATAATAATAATATATTGCACATAAAATTATATTCTTAAAATAAATGTATCGAATTAAATTTTATCTTTTGTTTTTTATTAATCATTTTTGAATTATTTTATTTTAACAATTTCAATAAAAATTAAACATCATAATATAACTCTTAGATAAAATATTACGAACATATCATATATCAAATGAACAAAATTCCAACGACCGAATTTCCAATGACTATATGTCTAACAACCAAATATATAAAGATCAGATATCATCCACATATATATCCTTATATACACTCTGAGAATCATTCATCTTATTCATTTTCTTTTATGAAAAATTTTTTATTTTATATCTAATCCATTACCATATTTACAATGTTCTAATTATGGTTATTATCTTTAAAGAAATCAATGATAATAAATATTTAATGTTCAGGGGAATTTTATTTACATACTGATTTATTTATCATTTTATTTTCGTAATGTTTATTCATATTGAATTATAATAACTTAATAATGTTTTGTCTCATAATAATATATTATATAAATAAATTATATCTCTACTTAAATTGGATCGGTATTATATATAAAACATGTTATTCTACATCGTAATTACTTAATATGAAATTCATTTAGAAATCTCTAGGAGATACATATGTCGATCAGGGACTAGTATGTCTCCATGTTTTATATATGGGATTTTATTGAGAGGAATTCCATATCAAACACCTATTTCCAAATTAAACACTCCATTTTTCTTCACATGAAGGTGTTGTACAAATCACCATGACATAGTCAAGATTTCCTTCATACAACACAGTATACCAAAATCGATATTTTCCAAGATTTCAATCTATTTTTATCTCCAAAACAATACAATATCTGTTCTGATACAAATAATTGAATTGTTATTCCTCAAACACTATATTATTCTCTATAATGGTAAAAAACCTGTATAATCTTCTTATAATCACATAAAAACACTTTCAAACCACAAAATGAACATTAACTCAACATGTGCACCATGGACTCAATTGTGTTTGAATATTATTTGTACAATAACTATTGTTTTGATTAAAATAATATACCCAAAATTCATACGCCATATCCAAATCATCTTCACTTCAATAAAATCCCGCATGAAAAAAAATATCCTATTGGAATTCCATAACCATTTTCTTAACATCTATAATTCAACAATTTCATTTACATTCTAAATATTCAAAATCTCCCCCTTTAAAATTTTTTACCCAATCAAATGTTTATTCAACCGTTAAACTGAAATAATCCATTAAAATAAGAAATTAAAATTTATTCAATCATTTTTCACCCAAATGATTATATAAAATATTCAAAAAAGAGAAATATAAATAAAAATAAAAAATACCCTTTATGGGTAACAACTAACCAATTTTGAATATACCTTCTATTTAATATACTTTAAATAATTTCTCACCAAATATATTATTTCATTTACAATAAAAAACATTATAAACATATTCTAAAAAAATAGAACAATCCACACACTTTAACATAAAACACTCAATTAATTAATTTATATCATAGTCATTTAAAAAAATCCCATTAAATAGGTGATTTAATTAAATAAGAGATATCTTACTTTTTTAGTTCAACATATATCATTAAAATTATACCTATTTTTTATTCTACCTTGTTGGGAATACATTCACATGATTTTCATAAATTAATTAACGATTTTGAAAAATGAGGATTGATTTCATCTTTACACCTATTTGAAAAAAAATTCCATGAACATGAAAGAGAGGGAAAAATCAGCATACAATAGCCTTTAATGGATTAAGGTTGAACTCTCATCATCATATTAATTTTTTTAAACTAAAAACTCATAAGTAGTTTATTGAAAAAATACACTATTTTTTGTAATGTTTAAACCAACTCCAACATCAACAGTCCTTGTTTTACAAACTCCGTGTTAAAATAGTACTTTATATTAATGTTTTTTAACCAATAACAACAAGATTTTTTATTTAATTGATTCATGAAACATTATTTGTTGCATCCCATACAAATTAACAATATCACATACACCATGATATCATAAAATTATGTTTACATCCTCATCAAATAGGTAGTCACTTAATTTGAATTTCCATATTCAAAATCACTTCTATTGAAGGCCACTGAATTCCACTTCTTTATTGTCCATGTCACACAGCATTCTCCAAGAATGAAAATTATACTATATCGTTATCAATAATAATTGAAATTTAGATATGAATTTTAATTTACAAATCCTAACATATCATGATCTCATTTTTTTATATTTCATATAAGAACTTATTGTTAAATTTAATTATATGAGGAACCTATAAAAAATAATTAGTTGTGATTGAGATTTTTAAATTTATAAACTGATCCAATGTGTAAAATTATAAATTTAATCCAATCCATGAGAATTCAGGTTGATAAAACTAAAAATATTTTTTATGAACTGTCTAGGATCATATTTTTTACAGTTTCATCCTTTAACAGTTCTATTACCATAATAATTTGGATATGAACCTTCTTTGAATAATCTATTCCAAACATCTCAAAACATTATATGGTAAACCTCTCATGATAAATAAAATTATAATCCTCTAATAAGTAAATTTTGAAATTGAGGATATATTTCACGTCGTCCAACCTATGTGTCACAGAAATCATAACCATTTACAATGAAAAATTCAACCAAACAAATTCTTAATTTACAACAAAAATTATATCATAAAAATTATATATAATTATTTATTATATTGTTTGTCAATGATGTGGTTACCACTTTTATTCTCTAATTTCAGTGGGATCAAACAAGTATTTTACTTGGAATACCCTGATATTGTGGATTGTTGTAACAAGTATAGGGCATTTTTTAATATGGAAACATATATCTTAACTTCTCCAAGAAGGAATCTTTAGGTTTAAAAATGTATACATCGAATAAAAATAGTAAAATGTAGAAGGATGACATGAAATCCCTTTGATATGTATTTATATCACATTATTATATCGATAATAAAAGTGATATTAAATCTCGCAAGCAATGAAATTAGTGGGAAAGTCTCATAAAAATCCATTTATTTAAATCGTTAGTATACTTATAAAAAAATAAATTCATTATTTCTCATCACCTATCTTTTATAATAATTATTATTTAATACCTAATATAACTCCCCAATATTCTAAAAAATATATTCTTATGGGGCCAAATATATTTGACTGCATGTGATACACGCCACACAAAACCACAAAAACTTTAGAATGTTTTATAAAATTTAAAATGTATAAAAATAATTGGTGTATCAAAATAGATGTAATGAAATTATCAAATATATATACAAATATATATAATTTTCTTCTTTAATACAAAGGAATTTATAAAATTCAATTAGTGTATGCAAGAAACTAATAAGTTCATTAATTATAAATATGTATTTTTTTAAATATTATTTTTATATGTTACATAATTTAAATAATTATATATATTATGAATAAAACTATGTATTCATATAAAAAAATATATTATCACAAATTTTATTAATTGATATGAAATATGAATAAGAGTAGTTAATAAATTTCAAAAAGATACATTCTTATAGAAACCATTTTAATTATATTTTAATTTGATTTCATGTTCAATTAAAATATTTTGGAATTTTAAATTTTCAAAAAAAATCATTATTTTTGGATTAAAATAATTATTAACTAAATATGAATTTTCAGAAATTTTTTTAAATAGTTTTTTTATGACTGGGGAATGAATATTGTTTTTTCTATTTCTGTAATGTTTTTACCATTATAATGAAGTAAGTATTACTAAAAAATTTGAAAGAATATTGAAAATAATATATGTTTTATTTTTTAAAAAAATCTATAAAAAATAAAATAATGAAACAACAAAAATATTGTTCAACATTTTAAAGACATGCTATTATTTTTCACTAAAAACATTTTTTTTCACTTATTCTAAATATAAATTTCCATAATTTTTAAAAATTTATTAAAAAAATAGACTTTATGTGTCATATCAAAATGTTTATATAATGTAATAAAAACACATAACTTTTCACAAATAAATATATTATTACTGTCATTAAGGTTAATGAACATGCTAATGGAAAAAAATTAATTTTCAAATTCATATTTTATTAATTTTTTCATATATAATTATATAAAAAATTTAATATATCTATTTTATATAATTACAACGATATGGTTTTTAATAATATAAAAAATTATTTTATAACTCATTTAATTAGTAATTAATGTTATATAATATTTAATACTATAAATGGTTAAAATAATATTTTTCATCGAAAATTATTTTAAACGTAATAATTGTTTCAATTTAACAGAAAATTTTGAATTCTTTTGAAATTGAATTAGATTAAATTTTTAAAAAATAAAAAATCATCCCTTCAAAAAAATTGATGATTTATTTTATATTTTTATTTAATAATAAATTACCAGAGTGAAATCAATTTAGAACTGTATAAATAGAAAAAATATATAAAAGTAAAAATCTATGAATAAAGGAAACAATTATGTTTATAAAATGAATTTAAATTCTTATTTAATGTTTGATCGACCCAATATGAACATAAAATCCATTATTTATCAATTTTTTATCCATTTACCTGTAGGTAGTGTGATACAATGATGGAAAATTTATGGGTATTTTTGAATTGGAAATTTTCCCTCATTTTAAAATAGACTCACATCCTCCTCATTTTTTCAACCTTTAAATTTTTTTATATCAGCTAAACAATTTTGATATTCTATACTCAGAACCCTACACATGACCTATAATCTATTTCCATGAAAAACCCTGATAATGGGCCCTACGGTTTTACCCAAGTGAGAATATCCAATGTGAAATGTAATGATCTCAAGTCTTATTTATAAGTTTTGTTTATAATTATACCCTATCGAACTTTTAAATCCATAAAATAGTGATAAAATAGGTTTTCATAATATTATTAATGTTATTACACTAATGAATTGTGACTTTTCTATATCTACAAAAAATATTTTTAAATTTAATAAATCGTCATGTGTTTCGGTGGACTTCAACATCCATGAAGAAAAGGTTTAATTTTTTTAATACAATCATTAAATGTATTATTCAAAATAGGTAACTAATGAAAAAATATAATAATTTTTGAATGCATATATTTCTATAATGATATTTTATTTTACATAAATCCTTCATACCATCCAATTTAGAACTATAGTTTCACCCCTGTGTATATATAAGGTTCCACCTCCATGGAATGACACCATTCATGTTCATTTCCTCAAAACTGGTTTGAATATAAAAAAGTATTTAATTTATAAAAGTTCTATTTATAAAACTATTAATATTATTTAATGCTACTAGTATTTTATTTCTATGTAATTTTAATAATAAAACGATATTGAAATTTTAACTACATTAAATGACAATATTAAAACCCAATTCGTAATTTCATTATTGTTATTAAAATAACATGGAATTGTATAAACCCTTTATTAATGGAATAATAAAGTACAATAATCAAATTTTTTTGGATATTATGATAATATTTTATGATACATTTAAACAAAGATAATATACAAAGAATGTTTCATGGAAATTCACCAAACCCCCTCATGTAGCTGAAATTAGAGAAAATTATTTACCAAAAAAATAACATCTATAATAAATATAGAAAACAATACTAAATATATTTGTAAAATTTTCATTGTAATGTTTCAAATAATAATACTTTTATAATTTATGATGTTAGGAACATAGTAAAAAGGAATCAACCCATAAGGTAAGGGGTTTTTCATCTCAATTTTTCTTTATTGATGTTTGATGCGTATTAACTATTTGATTCATTTTTAATATATATATATATATTATCCATATAATTATTTTATCATAATTATTTAGGAATTTAATGATATTTAAAATTAATTCTCACGTACTACCATTCATATATTTTCAAATCCTAAAAAATGGACGATCAAAGAGTTATTTATCACAATTTTCTATCCCATGAGAAATGTTTGATATTGTAAACTATAATTTGATTTATATGGCGTATAAAATTACATAAATAACTTCACATATAATTAATATCTTTTATTTCATGATATAGTAATGTCTATTTTATGGTACCCCACTTATATTCTATTATTTCTCATGTTATCATTACCGTATGTGTTTTTAATCTCATAAAATATTCTTTGAAAATTGTTTTTTCTTACAAATAATTACATTAATATATTATTTTTAAATACAATTTTTTATAATATATCATGAATTATATTTCATTCATAGTATTTGATGTTAAATTTTATGATATATCTATTAGAAGGTTTAGTATTATAATTTTAACCAAGCCATAATGGTTTCTTCTAAAATCCTAATTTCAATATCAGTATTGTCATTAAAAGATTATAAAATTGTAGAATGTTAACGATATTTATTTATAAAACAGAATTTTTTTTGTTCTCCGTTGCTTATTTTTTGGGTTTGGAAAGTCTTTTCACTAATTCATTTTCCTATTGAATCATTTGTTACTAATAATAATTTAACTGACCCCACAACTTATTTTCAATTGATAATCATTATCCCCCAAGAATTTATTCATTAAATTATTTTGGGAAATTCTCTTATCAATGAATTTAATAAATGCCTTTGTTAATTTCAAACTATATTGATCTTCTTTAACAAATATTGAATCAAATTACCATAGGTAAAATGATTAATCACTTATTTTTCCTTTTCTAGTAATTGTCTATTATTTAAATGGGTTTTATTCCATTTAATTTTCCCTTTGAAGACATAATTTATAGTCTCATATTTTTTAACTGAATTTATATATATTACCCCAAATTTATCATTTGTGAAAAATTATTCACTAATCCATATACCATCAATATATATGGTGTTATTTTGAGGATAATTACATTGAATGTTATTCCAATAATTTATTGGGAAAAAATTACAATAAATATACTTTTTATTTCATTATAAATTGGTGATTTATTACTCATAAAATTAGATTATATTGTTAAAAAAACTATCTTATTTTCATATACAGTTTTGGATTATTTATTAACATTAAAGGAATACAAATGTTGTGTTATTTTTATAATAATATAGTAGTTTATGGACTATAATGGAATTATGATTATACATTAAATTGGTATTCATATATCTCACATAGTTTATACATTGGACTTAAAGATTTTAGGAGTGGTACACGGTGTTGTATTTCCCTTTAATGAATTGGTTGAAATCCTGAGAAATAAGGTTTGTAAATTTTTTATGTGACTTCCCAATAAGAACATATCATCTTTCTTTTGAGCGCTTCTCTGAAAAAGATTTCCCTAAGGTGGCCATGATAAAAATAATAAAATCCCTCCTGAGGCCATGATAGTAAAAGATTTGTGTAATTATGCATTCTATAAACATTAATTGAATTATTACTATCCATGTGATTATTCTTGTAGATATGTCATCCATTGTTTTATTTTAAGCACATTTACTCGATTATATTGAATTATTTTAATCTTATTTATTTCATATCATATTAATAATTCCATGATAGCTTCTGATATAAATTTTCCCACACTGAGTGTTTGAGATCAAACATATTAATTTTCATTTCCCATGTTATGAGGAATGATATTGATGAATATATATATATATATATAACATAGTTTTTTAGAGAATTTTGGGGAAACATCAAAGTCATATTATGGATTAATTATTACCTAATATAGTTGAACAATATTCATAAGTATTGATATAATTTGGGTTTATTATATTATGGTTTTTTCAATTTCAATTACATTATAAACATAATCGTTAATGTGAATGTATATAATGGTATATTTTTATTAATTCATGTAATTTTATTGAAGGTATATTTAGAAATCTATAGTTTGTATCAAAGATAGTATGTGAGTTATGTGTTGTTGACACTGGATCATGGATTCTGTATCCGAGGCACTATATATTGTAACATTATAGGGTTTCAATAACTTTAAATGTTTGGATACCTTTGGAGGATAGTCTAGATGTTTTATACAGCATCATTTGTAAGTATATTTGAGTTCTATTATTATTTAATAATAATATATAACCCTTTTGGTTGATTGAAGTGATAATTTATACATTATTATTTTGGAAATAAAATAATATAAATTTAGAGAAAACCCTAGCACTATGTCAATATATAGTAAAAAATCCAAAATTTCAGAATATAATGGATTTATGGACTCTTATAAATATCATCCTTTTCTAGATAATAGAATATGGATGTTACTATAGAATAAATGCACCTTGGGGTAATCACCTCAAAATTACGGTTTTTCATTAACATTATCTTCACTTGTTTTTGGATGAGTTGGCCTAAGACAACACTCTATGATCGAAACCCTTTAGATATATGATTTTTAAGATCCACATACACATTATTAACCATTTTTAATGATTTAAATATATTATTTTGATAACCTAATTTCAAAATGTGCATGGATAACATAGATTAAAACAAAGAGATTCAAATGAAAATAAATATGTTAATTCATATGTTATTTTATAAATAATGAGTTTGTTTAATTTTGGAAACATATATTTTAATGAATTTTGAGTTTAGAATATTATAAATAAATTTATAGTAGTTTGAGACTATTATATTTTAGTGTTATGAGAATTTATGTTCCAAACCAAAAATTATATATATTAAACCAAAAGAGAAATATCTTGAACTAAAAATAAATGTAACCTATATTATAGTTTCCTAGAGTAGTATTTCTTGATGTTTATTCTTTTGTAATTATATTACGATACTAATTTTTTATAACTCAATCTAACTAGTTTAGATAATAATAACCAAGATAACAATATATAAGTTGGATAATATAGGTGTGGAAAAAATGTACAATAAAATGGGATAACCTTGTGAGTGAGAAATATTATGATTATGAGTAAATAAATTTTATTCATTATCATTAATAGCATGAACATAGTTTAGTTTCTAGACACAAATAAAACTTAGGGTTGAGTGTCATAGTATTTTTGGTGACAAAGACGTTGAATGGAAGAATAAATAATTTTCCATGTCATAAATGTTTTCAAAAATCTATAATTTTTCATGGAAATATTAATATATTGTTTATCAATAGAGTGAAATAATTTTAGTTTTCATATCATACAAATGATATTAAGGTGCACACCTCATTGGAAAAAATATCTATTTTTCTCTTTTAGATAAAGATGACTAATTATATTATTATGTGATGATTGAAATTGCAGGAAATAAATTTATTTGGGGGGGATGTAAATCCAAAATATTCTATATCATATATCCCATTATAATATAATAATTTCTATATTCATTTATACCCATAATACTAAACAAAAAAATAACTGCGGAACAATATATAATTATTAAAATGTATCTATAGAATTTGTTTTAAAAAAGTCTTAATTTCCAATGAAAATAGTTCTATTTATATTTTTATGTCATTATTATAATGTTAAATAAATTTTTTTAATTAAATTTTTATTTAATAAAATTAGATTAATTTTTTTATTTGTAAGACAGTAATATCTTAATATCTATTTTAGAGAATTTTTTGAATTTTTTTATTTACTATTAATTATTAATCAAAATAGTGTTTTTACTAATACAATGTGGGTTAAAACTTTTATCATATAAAATAACATGAAGCAATGTAAAATATAGTATAAATAGATAAAAAAATTATAAAAGCCTAAATGAAGGGAATTAACAATAGTATCTTTGGGAAAAATTATTATGTCTTCCTTAAACACATTAGACAACATAAATAATTAATTATTTACCTATTTTTTTCAAGATGACCCAGAAGAAAATTTTCATCCAAGAAATCATGAGTGATAAAGAGATTAATGTTTCAATGATTATTTTAACATTATATCCATTTATTTTTCACCTACATAGATTGATGAGAATAACTAGATTAAACAACTTTCTTAATAATAGTGGAATCACACTCAAACCATAAGTCCTTCTTTCCTCTTTGTCTTTCCAAATCCAATACAATGATTAATAATATCATTTTATCCCTCAAATATAAAACAATTCCACATGTTCATTAAATGTAATTCATGAAAATAAAATTATGGTCACAAAAAACCATACCAAAACTGGATAGAACATTGTTCCCTCTTTAGGTACCATTATGGGTTTATTTTATCCATACACATGGTGATGAGATCTAAAAGACTTCCAAAGTAACTATAGTAAGACAGAAAATACATTCAATATCAATTATTTTTATGATTGAAAATCATGAATTGATTGGTCAAAATACTTAGTTTGAAATATGTTTTCCACTTTCACTACAACTATAATTTGAGTGATGGCCGACTAAAGATAGAATTACACATAATCGGGAATGATCCTCTTTATTCAATTCCAAATAGTTTTAAACAGTTCTTTACCTGCTTCTACAAGTAGGGTCTTCATCTTCTATGAGAGGTCATGATTGCATAAAGTATTTAATAAATCCAAAACATTGTCAGTAAGTGGAAAGGGGTCTTTAAAAATGTCAAACAATTTATTTCAAAGAGCATATAAGATATTTAATCTTAAGAAGAAATTATTTACTTCCTACTTATAATGATTTAATATGTTTCATTTAGACCATAATGATATCCCATCTAGTTCAATGAAACCACATATATGGAGTTTTAGGTGTCCCAGTATCTTGGACAATGTAAATCTGGAATTTTGAATCCACTATTTATTCCAATTACCTACCCAACTACATACCATTCCTTGAGTACCTTATTTTTATAAAAACATTGTGTTAAGAATACCGTTTTTAGTTGGATCAAATATCATCATGTCATCCTAATTGATAAAAATGTATTTCATAAAAATAATTAGGATTTTATTGATGAAAGAATCCATGTTAATAATATTCACATTAAAATCCACATTTTAGTTAATATTATTGATTGTTAGAAAAAATATAATTAAAATGAATACCTATCTAATTTCCATTACATAAGTTCAAAGAGGAATCCCTACTGACAAGCTAGTATGAATTATAGGATATGATGTAAAACATATTCTTAAAGGATTGGAAGACTGATGGTTCCACATAATTACTTTATATAGACATTCATTTATTAAAAATCCTTATCTATGAATTATGATAGAGAGATAGTTTTCCAAAAAACATTCTACAAATAAAATCATTGTATACATCTTGATTGAAAATTCTTAGATTATTTATTATAATACTTCAAAAATCATTAGTCTTGTATAATTATTTCTAACACAAAGATAGGAATTTACTTTATATAGTGAAATCACTCAATAAACAATTCCCAATAATAGTGTTAATATTTTTAATTATATAATCTATACATTCAGAAACATTTAATTAATAAACATATTTATCTATAATGGTGTCTATAATTGGGAAAATTTTCATAAAAATTGATAGGTACTTTTTTTCTATAATTTATTTGAACTTGTAAACTTACCCAATATATGACTAAAGTGTCATGATCTTGGTTTCACCCATATTAAAAGAACACTCAAATAGTTAAAGGGTATGGATCCATATTTAATGCCATGTGTATTTATGATTCTTCATTTTCTAGATCATGAAATAATATTTCAAAATGAAGAAAATTATTTTTTACAATTGATCATCTTTCCCTATATGTTTTCATATTATATTAGGTAATTTTGGTTGTTTGTAATGTTAATTTTAACCCCTTTTGGAAAAATAATAATTTTCTCATCATAAAAAATGAGAAGGGGAAGATAGGCCTCTAACAACACTAAACGTTTATGAGTTCCATTTATCAATCGCTTCTTGAAAATTATTATAAGATAATATTTTGTAAGAGAAAAGATAATAGAATAAAGGGGTTCCCCTTATTAGAAACCTATAAATAAAATAAAATAACACTTATTTATAATCAAAATAATAAATATATCAGTTCATAATTATAATATTATTATTCATTTCACAATGACCTGGCAGATGCCAAAATAAAAGATTCCATTATATATAAATCCTCCATCCATTATATCAAACACTTTCATATCATAAAGCTAGAAAAAATGGTTTCCACCCCATATAGATTTAGTTGAGATGATTAAGAAAAATTACCAAGGAAAATATATTTTAAAAAACATAAATTTTTAATACAACACAACTATGTTGAAATTATACAACCCATGATTATCTTTTGTAAATCAAATATGTTGTTTTATTCAATATATAAATTTTTATTCAAGAATAATAAAAATTAAATTCCATAATTTATTGAAATTAAATATGATAAAATTGGTTTTATATTTTAGACAATCATGATAAAATTATGCTATAAGATCAATTCCCTTTTTGGTATAAAATTTTTATTCATTTGATAAATGTTAATAAACATGATAATCATAAAAAATTTATATTCAAAGAATTAATTTTTAATGTGATTTAATTTTTTACTAATAAATTAAATCAATATATTTTATATAATGAATTTGATCTCATTTTTAAAAATATATTAAAATATATTCTAACTCATTTAATTTCTTCTAAATGTTCGAAAATATTAGTGACAATAAATGTTCAAAATAATATTTTTATACAAAATAGATTATATATATATATTAAATTTTATAATTCAAAATTTTGTTATATAATATTAAGAAATTTAATTGGATCAAATTGATATTATACTAATATACAAAACAAAAATAGATATGATGAGTTATTTTATATTTTTATTAAATCATAAATTACTCGAGTGTAATTTACTTATAATTGTATAAATAAAAACGTGTAAAAGTAAAAAACAAATAAATATCATCAAAACTATTCAATAAATAAGTGAACATTATTGGATCTGTATTTATAGTCAAAATATAACCCAAAACACCAATGTATCTATCTTTTAAAGCTATTTTCCCTTTAATAGATTCATGAAATTAGAGGAAGTGTTATGTGTATTTATACATGTGTCATTTTGATTAATTCTAAAAGGGGATCACATACACCATATTAATCCTACAATAAAATAGATATAGATGAACTATATAAATTCCCTATACACACATCATACTAGTACCAATGGCCTAGATTCATTTTCTATGAAAAAATACCATGATAATATTCCTTATGTTTTTAACCAAAGAATAACATTTTAAAGGAAATGTAATGATTCTAATAAAGATATCGTAGTTTCTTTCTACTTAAAACTTAAAAAAAAATCCTTATATACATAAAATTATGATTATATTATATTTATTTTAAATATGAATATTTTTATAATAACGTAATATATATTCTCAACCACACTCCAAAACCAATCAAAAATCGAGACGTAGTCATTCATTTGTACCGGCGACTGCATCCATGAAAGGTGATTTCTATTATTCATAAACTTTTTAAATGGATTAATAATAAGTTTTATTTACTATAAAAATATAATATTTTTATTACGGATAAAATTATATGATAATTTTTCATTTTACTTTCTACCTTTCCATTATTTAAAGAAAAATTATAGCATCACATACCTATAAATAACTGCCTCTATGGAATGAAATATTTCATTTTCATTTCATTTAAAAAGGATGAATTTAGTATTATATATATTGTATAAACATGATATTTAAAACAAAATACAAATTTTTTGAGGATAATATTTTAAAATATATATGTAATCTTACTAATAAATAATTAAAGTAAACATAAACACATTTTATAAACATATCAAATCAATATTAATAATTTGAATCAATTTTTGGAAAACCTATATAAATGTTACATTTTTATGAATATTTATTAATTAAAAAGTCAGAACACTATATTTTATTATACGATTGATGTATTTTAAAAAAAACATTTGAACACGGTCAATTCGCCAAAGATGTTTTAATGTAATTTGACTGAACCACCTCATGTAACTGGTGTAAGTAAAAAATTTTTAGAAATAAATAATAATTAAAAATTAATAGACTTTAGAAAACAAAATATAGATGAAAAATGTTATTAATAACTTTTATAACAATATTATTTTTATTATTATGTATGTTAAGCCCCTAGGTTGAATGAATCAAGAACGTGGTTAAGAGTATTTACATCTCATTTTTTCTTCATTGACATATGATGCATATTTACCACTATTTATTATATATATTGTTTATAGTGGACACATATTTATTATATAACAATTTTTAATTAGTCTGAGGGATTCAATAAATTATCCTATTTTTTTTATGAGATTTCAATTACAATAATAATGACATTGTAAATTTCATTTGCATTTATTATGAATTCTAGGAGATGAGATTGATTTTTCACAATATAATTTCAATTATATGGTGTATTAGTTTCTCTAATTTCCATAACATATATTTTATATATTTTATTTAATGATATTTTAATATTTATTTCATGAAAACCCAAATATGATCCCTTGATTCTAATGTTACCATTATTGTAATAGGTTTTTGTCTCAAATTTATTTATTTTAGACAAGTTTTGTACAATGTACTCAATTTAATTTCAATTGATTGAAAACATTATATTTTCTATTACATAAATAAATATAATTAATTATTTTTTATTTTTAATTTAATTTCAATATCCTTCCATTTGACATTTTTTTATTAAAATGTTACCCTATTCTTAAAAGTTTCACCTCTAATCTAAATTTTAATACTAAGAATGAATTTCAATGATAATTGATCTAGTGTATTTATATGATATTTCCCTCAAAAACCCCTATATGTTTATTCTTTTTTTTAAATTTGTATTATTTACATGTATTTTCAATATTTCATTTCCCCCATTAACTCATTATTTACTTATTTTTAGGAAAATAACATACCACTTATTTTTAGTCTCGAGTAATTCAGTTCCATGATGTTATTCATTTGATTCATTCAAGGATATCCATATCAATGAATTCAAAATTTGATTAAAATTATTTTTTATACTTTATGAATAAAACATTTCCCATGATACCATCGAACATAGCCCCTAACCCAGCCCCCATATGTCTTAAAGAGTGCTCAAAATTCCTATGTGTGGGTGACAAGCCTCTAGGTATCATATGAATCGATTTAGAAATTATGTCTCCAAAATTATAGACAAAATTGGAGTAAATAAATAATGGTAAATAAATAAATAAGCTAAATTCAAAACATTTCATGACCATCAACCATGATACAACCAAATTTCATATACCTGAATAAAGAGAGATAGTATGTAATTAAAAAAACAAACAAAAAATAAAACTACTAGAAACCACTAACTCCAAGTGATATTGAATACAAACCCATGAAACCTATAGTTCCACACCACTATCTAACTCACCTCAAATAGGAAATAATAAAAATTATTTATCCAACTAAAAACATAGAACCTAAAAAATTTTAGGCAATAGTTAAAACCCCATCAGATCACAACAACCCACAAACATAAAAAATTCATTTCAGAATTAAATTAACAAATGATAGTTTGAAAGTAAATTTTAAAAGTTTGCCATACATATACAAATTTCATTTAAATAAAAATGTTTTCACTATACACTTTCACTAAATTCCGATATTTTTATCAAAACTAAACACATTCATTCTAAAAAGAAAGCCACCATCCAATAATGTTCTAAAACCACTAACACACTTACAATTTCTAAAAAACTACTCAAAATTGTTTTCCCCAAAATGAAAATGGAATTTTTAAATTATTTCATTGATCAAAGTCATATTTAACCATAAAATCCATTTTGTAGTCGACTATAACAAAATCATATAAGTTAACATGAAAATAATCAAAAAAAATTAATCGAACTATAAGGACCCTTCCTTGAACATTACATAATATTAAATTAAGTTAATAATTCATAATGAGGATATTTTTAGGTTTAGAGTATTAGATAATTAGGTCATAACTTATACTTAACTCTTTGAATATTATATGTAGACACTTCTACTCGATATCTATTTTTTCATAAATTAAAAATTCATAAAAAAAAGAATCATGTCTAGTAAAATATTTTAGACAACATGGATTTTCCGTGATCATATCCTTGATCCTATTCATCTTTAAGTAATTTGGAAAACATTTAAAAAACATGGGATGGGCCTAAAAATCCCTGTAAGAGATATAAAATAAAGAACGAAAACAATAGTCCATGAATCCATAAAAATCAAAATAATCATACTTTTCAGTCATAAAAAATAATATCTTTAACATACCTCGCAAAATCATAAAATTTATGAATAACACATATAAATAATAAATCATAAAGATAAATTATTGTGTTCAAATCATAATTTCATTTTATTTACCACTGATAAATAGGGAGTTACATTTGGAATACCCATCAAAGAATATTCCCTAAATATCTTAGGAGAAACATTAACATTTACCTTTGTCATAATACCCAATGCATTTGAGAGATATCTCGGGCTCACCCACCCTAGGATAATCTCAGAAACACCCATATACGTAAACAATTCCAAATAAACATAAAATATTCCTATCACATAAAACAAGAATAAAATAAATACAACATTACAATAATGGAATAACAATATATCATTTCAAGATATTGATAGAATCAATACTTTATCAAATTATATTCAAAACCATTTATATTATTTAATAAAGAGGTTTTAAAATCTAAGTGTCTAATAAAACATTGAATCTTTTGAAATAAAGTTTAATTTTAAAACATGAAATCACATATAAATATATTCATAAAACCATTTTTAAAACATGGAAATTAATGAGAAATATTTAGAAGAATAAATCTTTTGGGAATTTAATGTGATATTTTAGTTAAATAATTCCTAACCAAATAAGAGATTCTTGAATACATATAAATGAGGAATAACATTAATCAAATCTAATAATATCATGGGAATAAGGATATTCAAGATATAAAATTTCACAACGGTGTATATACCCCATATAAATGTGAATTGGTGTATAACAACAAATAATTCTCAATGGAATGTAAATTCACAAAAATTCCCTTACTGAGATCATATCCTTAGATTGGGGAAAAATCAATGAAATAATTATGTCTTAAAAATAAGAATACACCCAATATAAGTTGATATTATGTGTAACACAATCATAGGTCATACCAAAATATTCATATCATGGGATAATTAAGAAGTATAAGTTTAACCCAGTGAATTGAAATTGGGTTAAGAAGTTCACTTACATAAATTCGACAGCTTAACGATGTCGCTTTAAAATTCAGAAAATGATTTGATGAGAGTGAAAAGAGATTCATTTTACATGGAAATAAAATGTACAACAATAATAATATAAAATAACATATCCCTATATAATAACATAGACATTTAAAAATTCATAACATAAAAGAATTCTTTGACAAAAAGAAGACGGTGAAAGGTTCCCTTTCTGATTTGCAACTTATGAAACATACACCACCAGAAAGAACGATCATAAAATGAAGATGTAAATACCAATAAATTATGTTATATTACACAAGGAATAAAATCATGTTCATTAAATACACCAGAAAAAATGAAATAGGTGCAAATATCACTTTAATCTCATGGGAATAAAATGTGTGATTATAATCCTTTACGTTGTGTCTGACTTGTCTTTTTCACTCTTTATCTCCAGGAATAATAAACATAAGATAATTATAATTAATTATAATCATTTTTCAAGTTTATTATTCATTTTATATCACTTATCACTTTTCTAAAATAATCTTAAAATTATTTATGTTCATATCGGTCTTATTGTCGATGTAAGTTATTTGAGTAAAAAATTAACTTATTATAATAACAAATTGTCCATGTGGTCAAAAATACATTATCTCCATAATTATATTCATGATTAAGATATAATATATATCATATAAATTTATTATATTATATTTAAATATAATAGTCTATATCATTTATATATAAGAAATGAAACGCTCCGTTCATGGAGATGGTAAGTTGTACGTACGCATGAACGCTAAATTCATTTCATTTTTATAATTTTTAAAAGAATGAAAACCACATAATACGTATTAAAATTATTATTAATGTGTAGTATCATATTTTATATACATTAAATATTTTCATTAGAAGGATCCTTTATACGTTCAATGTATGGTACTAAGGAGTCGTATCACTCTGAGGGGGCGGTAATCCCCAATTCCCCAAATGAAATTATTGTAATACAATATTATGGAAACTATAAATGTAGAATAAAAATGAAAACTATAGAATCATAGATAAAATATATAAAATATATATATCATATAAATACATTATATGTTAATGGAAACCATAATAGGTGGTATGAAAATATTGAGCAATCGTCATTTCGTGTGATAGTAGTTCGTCGTACAGAGAAACAGTATGTTCGTATCCATTAGATGGAGGTATGTGGATGTGGAGTTCGAATACTTATCATAACAACTAACTAGTATATTTAGGATACATTGTTTTATGCAATAAAATAATATGTTGAGAATATTGAGTGAAGAAGTAAAATAATAGAAGAGAACTTGAGGGATGACATTACCTTTAAATCATGTAACTCCCTTTAGTTTGAGGAAAAATGTTTCTTTGAAGTGTCTTCTGCTTAATGTAAGGATTCTAAGAGGAAGAGAATGATGTTGAGAGCTTATTTGTGCTGGGATTGGTTTCTACATTGGTCTTGATAGGCTTGTTTAATGTTTTAGAGTTGGTGGCCATTTATAAGAGGAAGGAGGGGTTATTTATGAAAGTTTAAAAGTATTATTTTATTATAAAATGATTATTGGTTTCCAAAGATCCAAAATATTTTTTTTTGAATATATGGTTCATATAAGTCGAAATAAAATCATCCAATATGAATTAGAAAGGTTTTGAATATTTTTTTAACCATATATTTTTTATTGAACAGTTTCTTACTCTTATTTGACTTTTACCTAGTCTTCCTGTATATTCATACTATATTGTTAATATAATTACTATAAAATACCAAGAGACCCAAAATGAATCATTAATGATAATTGAAACATAATATATCTCATTTGACCAATAATATATTTTTATTACTTTTTTATCATTTAATAAAATATTAATTTATTTAAAAACTCATTTATGTCAAATTTTATATTATTAATATTATGACTTTAAAAAAAAATATTCATTCGAAAAAACATCATTAATACAAATATAACAAGTTTTCCTAATCTATAATTTTAGTGGAAGGCATAAAATGTTTCATAATAAATTTATTTTAATATTTATAATATCATTTATTTGAATCATACATTAATGAAGCAATTACTGTATCTCTATTGTGTCATAATTATATTTATTTATTTAATGACCAAAAAATATAAATAAAATAACATGATGTTGGAAATATTTTTATCTTTCAAAATAATATTTTAGTAGAAGATATCACTTATATAACCCCATATAAATTCTTATTAGTATAAAAATTCATGTTTATGATATTTTTTATTTTTACTTTAAATAAAAAGTTATTAATGTCATTTTCATACCCAAGTGGCTTTCAAAGGCCCAAAGTCCTACCAGAGGATTATATTGGCTGGAAATTAATCATAAAATAATGTTATGACATGTGTTAAGGTAATTTTATATTATTATAATTTTATTTATAGTTTGAATTACCCTATATACCATTAGTCACTGTAAATAAAAATCAAAAGTGACTATTCACCAAAACTTATTTTCATCATATTGAACCACATTTTACATATTGACGAAAACCATGAATTTTAGATTTTTTAATACAATTCACAGAAGTGGTAAAATTTAATTTAAATGAAAGAGTCAGTTTTCAACTACAATGTAGTGTTTTTCACTATTCATAAAAAATAACATTTTAATAAAAATAAAAAAATTAACCAAAAGCTAATTTTGGTATTCTGAATTAAAAATAATTTCTATTTTCAAATATACAAAACATATATGTTTAATTTATAAATAAAAAATTTTTTTTCGTTGTCAAAACTGATAAGCATCGTTTTAAAATATAATAACTATTAAATGATTGGCAAATTTTTATATCAAATTTCAAAGTGATATTACTTCTAAAGACAAAAATTGAACTAAATTATAAAAATTTAATCCAATTACACTTTAAAATCAATAAAAAAGGTAATCTATCTATATAAATAAATTAGATTAAAAGGAATTATTTATCACTATTCATTTAAAATGATCTTTTTCAGAAAAATACCAAAATTTAATATAACATATATTTTTATTTCCTGATTCTAAAGAATAATTTTATTTTTTTTCAAACAGAACATATAGTAGTGATAAAAAAATATAGTTAATAATGGTTCTTTATCAAAAGGTGATAAATCATCATTTTAACGAATATTAAATTATTTTTGTGTGAAATTGGATTCATTCAAATTTTAAGCCTCTTACATTTATTGGATAAATATAACATCATTTAAGAAACATGTTTAATCATATTATAGTTAGTTCTTTCCAAACCCTCTAACACAACGACATGTGTCAACTACCACATAAAATAATTATAATATTATTTTATTTTTCGGTATATCTCAATATTGTGTGCAACATAATATTTCAAAGAAACCCGTTGTGGCATATTGAGTACGCTATCAGACATAGCAACAACGTTAAACTAAAATTAATAGTCAATTCACATTTATTAATAAATATGAAACTTTCATATTCATTATTTACCAAGGATATTACATCCTTTGCCCTGTTTTGAAATTGTGCTTTCATAATTTCTAAATTGGGCTCAGAAACATCATTGAATGTCCAACCTCAGAAAAAGAGTAAATAAAAATATCACATTAAAAGAAAGATAGAGATGTTCTATGGTCACCTAAGATAACTCATACAAGGATTCCATGTAGGAGAACAAGAATATCGAAGAAAACCTAACACTCATAGACTAAAAGAGAGTGATTGAGAACATGATCACATAAATTTAACCACCAAAAATACCATAAATTTGATGTTGGGTAAATGTATGTTGATAAAAGAAAGCATATAACATTTTTTCTTGAAGATTCTATTTTTTGAGTTGAAAAATTTTATTGCTACCTAGACTGTGATCATAAGGAAACACACTTAATTGTTATGTAGAGTGTCTTCCTTTAATAAAATACTACCAAAAACTCATCTTTGCTCCAAATGTTGTGTATTCAAGGTAACTTGGAAAAACCTGAAGTCCAATAATCAACTTCATGAAAATCACATAATCTAAAAAATATGAACTATATATTTCCCATGTCTCTAGATATTAACCAAACCAAAAATTGTTAGTACAGGGTCAAATAATCCCCAAAATGAACAATCCATTATAAAAATAAATACTACTCTTTATCTACATATTTCAAAATATTGTACCCAATGTTCAACAAAGATCATTCAATTCACAATTTTCCTTAAAATCCTTCATTATAATCCCAACTATGATTGAAACCCAAATCTCAGAAGAATTTAATCACATAGTCTTGCATAATAAATATTAACATTTATCTCCAAACAACACTAACTACTCATAACATATCATTCTGATGTGTAGTTAACCTAATCACATATTCACTTTGAAAGGTTAATCAATTCCATAAATAACCCAAATAACCATATGTCCACAATAAAATCATAAGTTCTTCCAAAATAAAATTTCTACCATAACTACACAATTGAGATCCCATAGTATTCTATTTTCATTAAACAAATATTTTTCCCAAAATAGATAATGAATTCCAAAATATCCTTAATCACTTAATCACCAAATCATTTTCATATTCTATGGATAGCCATTTTATGAAACATTGGTTCCCAAAATCCATTTATTCTTGATCAATTAAATTATTAAACTAAAATGAATAAGTTAAACTAACCAGGGACTTCATGTAGGGAAGTGGTAGGTGATTCTCCTTCGTCTCCCTTATGTTGTGGGTTCGATTCCCATATCCTTTTTAGATGCGATGGGTTGCCACCCTTCATGGGGGCTCTCCTTTTTGTAAAACCATATAATTTTATAACATTCCCAAAAATTATATAAAGTACTCAAAAAAACCATAACATATTTTAATGAAAAGAGTTCTCATTACAGCTCCCATTTCATTTGTTTCCTCATTAAGAAATCCGCCACATTTTCCATCACATATGTTGTTACATGTGTTCTTGTTATATTCATCCATTTACTAAAACAAAAAAGGTCAATGTGAGTATTTCAGTAAAATTAGAAAAATATATATTATGTGGTGGGTAATAACTAAGATATACTTATTCATGTAATCATAAAATCATTATATTTATCTAAAATAACTATAATTTTCACTAATATGATAACCATTATGGTTATGTCAATTTTTCTTAAATAAAACCCTAACCACTAATGTTAACTAAACTGACCTCTG
The DNA here is from genome assembly GCA_963277665.1 of Viscum album. Lineage (NCBI taxonomy): Eukaryota > Viridiplantae > Streptophyta > Magnoliopsida > Santalales > Viscaceae > Viscum > Viscum album. Next base: position 1,108,946,289 of record OY728126.1, read on the forward strand.
ACACCAACTATAAGGACATATAAAGCACATTAAATAATTTATAATCAATATAATAATTCATATTGTGTATCTTTGCAAGTTATGAGATATAGAGAATTAGTTCATAATATATACATAACAAATTGAATATTACATGTAGACACTTCTACTCAGTATCCATTTGTTCATTAAATAAAAATTCTTAAAAAAGAAACACGTCTAGTTCTATGTTTTAAACTAAATGAATTTTATTTGATCCCATCCTAGACCTTATTCATCTTTTTGTCCTGTGGAAAACATTTCAAAAACATGGGATGGGCATAAATAGCTCACTATGTTATATAAATTATGGAAAGAAAACATTAGTCCATGAATACATACAAATAAAAATAATCATACTTTTCAATCATAAAACATAATATCTTTAACATACCTTACAAAATCATAAGATTTATAAATAAGACATTGAAATAAAAAATTATAGAGGTAACATGTTACATCCATATCATAATTACATTATATATATCACATATACATAGGGTGTTATGTTTGTAATACCCATCACAGTATATTTCCAAAATATATTTAGAGAAACATTAACATTTATCTTTGTCATGTTACCCAATGATTTAGAGAGATATCTTGGGCTCACCCGCCCTACGTTTATCACAAAACCACCCACATATGTAAAAAATTACCACTAACCAAAAAATATTGATGACTCAAAAAACAAGCATAATGGAAAGATAAAATTTCCAAATTTCAGTCACAATATATCATTTCATGATATTTAAATAATCAATTCATTTTCAAGCCATTTTCAAAAATACGTAAAAAATTTAATAGAGATATTTTTAAATCAATGTGTCTAATTCCACTTTGAGGCTTTTAAAAGAAAGTTTAATTTCAAAACAATCTTTTATATATAAAAATATCGTTAAAAACAATATTAAAATATAGAAATTAATGAGAATGATTTAGAAGAAGAAATCGTTAAAATATTTAAAACGATATTTTAGTTAAACAGTTCCCAACCAAATGAGAGACGCTTGAATATAAATAATTATGAAATAACATTAATAAAAGATTATAATATAATGATAATATCAATATTCATGATATAATATGTCTAAGGGTAGTACATACAGCATAAAAATTTGAATTGGTGTATAACAATGAAAAAGTATCAATGGAATGTAAATTGAGGCAACGTCCCTTAATAAGATCATATCAATAAATTAAAGAAAATGAAAGAAAATATTTGGTGTGAAAATTAATATTACACCCAATATATGTGGATATTATGTGTAAAACAATCAAAGTTCATTCACACATATTCATAGCATGATATAATCATGAAGTATAAGTTTAACCAAAATAATTGAAATTATGTTAAGAAGTTCTTTTTTATAAATTTTACAACCTAACGATGTGACACTAAAATTCATAAAATGATTTTATGAGAGAGAAAGGGTCTCTCATCACATTTAAATAAACGTTATTGAAATAATGATATAGAATTTAATTTCCCAACATAATAAAATGGAAATTTAAAAAGACATATCATAAAATATGTCTTTGACAAAAAACCGACTGGGAATTGTTCCCTTAATAATTTGGTAACATACGAAACATACACCACATAAAATAAAGATCATAAAAAAGATGTAAATATATATAAATTAAATTATAATACACAAGGAATACAATACTATAAAGTACATATACCACACAAAAAGAAATAGTTCCAAATATAGCATGAATCTCACTTGAATAAAAAGTGAGATGAAAATCGGTTACCTTGTGTCTGATAAGTCTTGTTCGTTCTTTATCTCCATAAATAATAAACATAAGTTAATTATACATAATTAAGAACCTTTTCATTTTTATTATTTCATTTATTTCACTTATTAATTTTATATAATAATCATATATTTATTTAAGTTCATATCGGTCTTCCTGTCGATTTGTGGTTTTTGGGTTAAAAAATAATTTGTTATAATTACAAATTCTCCATTTGGTAGAAATTCCATTATATACATAATTTAATTAATTATTTATATATAATATATATCATATATATATATATATTGTATATATGTATTTATAAAATTCTATATCATTTTGATTTATGAAATGCAATGCATTGTTCATGGAGATAGTAAGTTGTACGTACGCATAAATGAGACTTTCATTTTTTTTCATTTTTAATGGAACATAGACCAAATTATACATGGATATATTATTATTAAAATATAATATAATATTATATATATATTTTATAAGTTCATTAACACCATATTTTATATGTTCTATGTATGGTAATAACGAGTCATATCACTTTGAGGGGGCAGTAGTCCGCATTTTCTCAAATGAAATTATAATATTGACCTATTATGGAAACCATAAAGGTATGATATAAATTAAAAATAAAGAATCATAGAGACAATATAAATATAATATATAAAACATATAAATATATTTCCATATTAATTTACACCATAAGAGGTGGTGGGAAAAGATTGAATAATCATCACATCATAATGTAGTAGTTCATCATCCACGGAAATAGTATGTTCGTATCAAATAGATGGAGTTGTGTAGATGTTTAGTTATAATAATTATCATAAAAACTATATATTATATTTATAATACTGGTTTTGTTATGAAAATAAAGAATATGTAGATAATAGGGAGTGAAGATGTAAAATAAACGAAGAGAACTTGAGGGAAGACGTTACCTTTAAATCGGTTAAATCCCATTAGTTTGAAACACAAGTAATTATTAGAGTGCCTTATACCTTTTATAAGTCTTATAAGAACGATATAGGGATGTTAGGAACTTTTTTTGGAAGGTTTTTGGTGATCCAAGGGGCTTTAGAGGTGTTTTAATGGGTTATAGGTGGTCGTTTTTTATAAGAGGGAGGGTGGGTTCTTTTGAAAAGTTTGAATGTATTATCTTATAATAAAATGATTTTCAATTTCAATAAGTCAAAAACTTATTTTTTTCAATGATATGGTGTATAAAATTATAAATAAAATCATCCAATATTAATTTGACATGTTTTTGATATTGTTAACCCATATATTTTTTATATAACCATTTTTACTCTAATTTTACTTCAACCATGTCTTCATGTATATTCAAAATATGTGGTTATTATATTTGAAATAAAATTACAAGAGACCAAAAATGGATCATTAATGACATTTCAATCATAATATATGTAATTTGGATTAATATTATATTTTTAGGACTATTTTATCATTTAATAAAATTTTAATTGATTTTAAAACTAATTTATGCCAATTTTTATACTATTCATATCATGACTTTTTAAAAAATCTATAACAACTATATTATTTAAAAAAACCTTAATAAATAAAAAAGATAACAAGTCAGATTAATCTATAAAATTCGTGTATGGCATAAAAAGGTTTAAAATAAATATATTTTAATATTTATAATATCATTTATTTGAATCCTTTATTAATTAATAAATTACTATATCACCATTGTTCCATAATTAAATTTATTTATATAATGTCTAAAAATTATAAATAAATTAACATGATTTCAGAAATGTTTTTATATTTACAAATAAAATTTATTGTTGAAAAGATCACTTATATAACCCCATATACAAATTGTTTTATTAAAAAGATTCATGTTTATGAAATTTTTATTTTTTACTCTCAATAAAAAAGTTATTAATGCCATTGTCATACCCAAGTGGCTGTAAAAGGGGAAAATTATTACCCAAAGATAGTAATTTCCAATAATTACTCATAAAATATGGTTATGGAAAGTGTTAATGTAATTTTAAATTGTTATAATATTATTTTAATCTTCAATTACCATATTTACCTCTATCCACGGTAAATAAAAATCAAAGGATACTATTCACCATAAATTATTTTCATCCTATTGATCCAAATTTTACATTTTTATGACAGCCATGTAATTTGGATTTTTGAAATTCAAATAACAGAAGCAGTAAAATTTCATTTAAATAAAATGTTGGTTTTTAACTACTATGTAGTGTTTTTCACTATTCATAAAAATATAAAATTTTTAGAATAATACCAAATATTCACCTAATGATAATTATGATATTTAGATTTCAAAAATGATGTCTATTTTACCAAATTATAAACATAAATATTTCATTTATTAATTTAAAATTAATTTCCATTGTTAAAACCAAAAAACATGATTTTATGAAATAATATCTATCAAAAGATTGACACATGTTTATTTCAAATTTCAAAGTGATATTACATCCAATGGAAAAAATTGGATTAAATGGTAATAATATGGACTAATTAAACATTAAAACAAAAAAAATATAAACTAACCACATAAATAAATTAGACTGAATGGATGTTTTGGGATTAAATAAAGTATTTTGCACTATTAATTAAAAATGAACATTAAAAAAATACCATAATTTCAAACAAATTAAATTTTGAGGTCCGGATTCTAAAGTATATTTTTACTTTTCCAAATATAACATTTAAAAATGACATAAACTATATTTAAAAATAGTTCACCATCAAAAGGTTGTAAATCAACCATTTAACGAATATTTGGGTATTTATTGGTAAAATTGGATTCATTCACATTTTAAGCCTATAATTTTTACTATATAAATGTAAAAACTTTTAACAAACACGTATAATAATATTGTAGTTATTTATGTTCCTTCCATCCAATATAATGGCTATGAATTAACAGCTATTAAAAATAATAATATTATTATATAATTTTTTAGTATATTGCAACGTTGTGTGCAACGTAATATTTCAAAGAAACCCATTGTTGCATGTTGAGTAAACTATATTTCATAGAATCCCCATTAAAGTAAAATTAATATTCAATTCACAAATATCAAAAAATATGAAAATGTCATATTCTTTATATAAATGTGATGTTACCCAAGCAGTCATTTGAAAAGGAAATAACCCATCTCAAATGTGTTATGCACAAAAACTAGAAAAAAAATATATTAAAAGTCATATAAAATGGAAAAATATTATATCAAAAAAATAATGTGAAATTTCATAAACAATATCTACATAAAACCCATATCATTCACTTTTCAATCATCATGAAATCGAATGTTTCAGTATCCTATGCAATTCAACTATGATTCCAAGAATCTGACTGTATATGTTTATAAAATCCAATATAGCTCTTATAATATGTTTAGTTTATACTATAATCTAATTATAAAAAGATCTTAGTTATGAAAAAAATACACCAATCCCTTATTCCTAACTAGAATGTTAGGTAACTAGAGGCATTTCGACCTACTATGGGAATGAGCTAGATCTTCTACATGATACCCAAAATTCCATTACTAGAAATGGAAGTGAATCACAGGGAAAGGAAACCATGTCTTTCCAAAATTCATAATAATAACTACCCTCACCCTTAACACCTAAATGATGGAAATTCCCATACACGTGAAATGTAATCAAGGTATATTAATAAAATTCCCACAAAAGGGGTAGAACAAGCATTTCATAGTGGTTAAAAACCCACACAAGTAGTAAATAATAAAGGGAATGTCAAGGGATTCATCGACATAAAAAAGGTAAATCAAATTTTATATACAAGCCATTGACATCAAAAAATTAATCAAATTCCAAAACAATTTAAAATTTCATAAAATAAAATCCTAAAACCATTTTTAAATCGATGTGAACCCAGAATACTTTTAATCATTTTAAATTCACCCCTACAGGAGATATATCGTCTTTTAAAATCAAATACATTTAAAAATCACTTATTTCCAACGGGAATTTCTATAAACACAACCAAAAAAATTTGGTTTTCTAAATAAATCACACAGTACATTTAAAATGATTCAAATATATGCTTCAATAGTGAAATTCCACTTTCATAAACAATAATAGGAAAAATTCAATCCATATCCCATCCAACCATTTCAAAAAATCAACCACAAAAATTTATAAAGGTGGATTAAACCACTTATGCATTTAAAATTACTATATAAAATGCAATAAAACACCGCTTTGTTAATAATTTTGAAGTCCTCATCTCATTTCAAGACTAGTTTTTTTAATGTATTTCATTTCAGTCATTAAAATTCTAAACTAGGGTAAACCCTATAGACCACCAAAAACTATTGAAACATCCAAAAGTCATTTCATAAAGGCATATCACAATAAAAAATCCATTCTAAAACAAAAAACAATAAATTCACATATAAACACAATTAATGTAAGAATAAAACTCAGTATAGTGGTTTTAAATAATCTCATGGATCGCACACATTGTTTTTATTTCAATAAAAAAATAATTTATAAATTTAATTAATTATTTTAAATTCAAAAAAACTATTTCACTGTAACACATACTTCTATGAATGGAAACCATGTCTAGGATTCCAGAAATATATCACATTAAATTATAACCACATGAATGGATTTGAAAATTTTTTCTACAATATAGATACAAAAAATGACCCCTCATTAGTAACTATTTAAACCATATAATAAATCCCCAGGATAACTAGGGTTTATAGGGTATCCAAATGAATTAAATAAGAAGGATTTGTAGTAAAGATGAAAAGAGAGGAAAAAATCAGCCACAAACACTTGGAAAACACCACTGGATGGCTGAGAATCATAGGAGGCTAAAGGTGCAACTCTTCTAAGGTCTTAAAGGGTTTTAAAACACTTTTGGCAGAGAAGAGTGGTAAAATACCTATAAAGATTGATGGAAAATTTGGGAATTACCAAATTTTTTAAACTCTTAGACAACGATCATATTTGTTTTATATGGTTTTAAAAAACTATGCAACATATATGCAATTTTCACTCCCTAACAAAAGCATTAATCCAAATATTTTATATTAAGAGGACACAAGGGTGAAAAATAGTGTGACTCACTCCCAAACCACCATAAGCGTCATAATTTATATTAGGATACCCCAAGTAGTTTAATTAACCTAGAAAAATGATTAAAACAATTCAATAAAAAACTATAGATCCAACTGCACAATTGATGGATTGTTTAGAAAACCTGTATTATTTTAATTTACTCACATCATATATAAAAATGAAACTCATGGATTATGATAGTGGTCATATGGTTTGTAATTAATCATGTGGATCCCTTGCTGACAAACTGTGTACTGTTCATAAAGAAATGTATGGGATCCTCACAAGGGGGGCCACACAGTTTCTCTGTAACCAATAACCAAAACTTTTCATAGAAGGAAAATCTAAAAAAATCGATTTACCATGTTTTAAATCTATAACTAAATCACATGACACTATTTCAAAAAATTACACCAAAAAGAATCCTAGTGACATGAGGGTGTCACAAACTCTCCACTATTCCACTTTCTACCCACAAAATGTCCCATCCAAAATGAGATAGAAAATAAACAAAATATACCTAAAATAATTACCAAAATAACTACTAAAAATTCTCAAATTGAAGTAAATTTTTCAAGGTAATCAAAATAAACAAATTTATTATCCATCAAACACAAAACATCTCTAAGGATAACAAAAAAGAAACCCCTTGTATGATTTCCCTATGATGCATATGAGAACTAACATGGTCTCTCATCATTATAAAGTTCTTATAAAATAGTCTCCCATACATTTAAAAACTCTTAATCATGGTATAATAAATGTTATCTACTAGAAACACATCCTGAAAAAACTGATCATCTATTAGAGAAAAATAACTCTAATCCTTAAAAACCGTGACACAGAAGAGAAGAATAAAACCCATGGATAGCCTCAAAATAATGATAAGAGTACACACCTAGGTTTAGAAACCACATGGATAATCTAGGTTCAACAATCTATCACCACCTCATGGTTAATCCCATGAAAATCCTATAACAAACCTTAAATAGTATAATATACTCAACTATTATTTCGCACACCCTGGTTACCAATTAATACATGAAACTTCCCCTCTCAATTTTGAAAAAATTGAACCATATCTTTTCAATAATTAAATAGATGAAACTAAAAATTTAAAGGGAGATTCAACTGAGAAATTAAGATCCAAAAATAACACTCAAGGCCAAAAAATGAATGAAAAAACAAAAATACCATGAAATAAAATCATAAAAACATTCTAAAATGAAAAAATCCAAAGGGAACAAACCAAATTATATAAACATCCATAAAATATAACCACACAAGTAACAAAGGCTAAAATTATATCCTCTAATGGAATGAGTCCTGAATCGACCAACCAATCCTTAAGAAGGATCAAACATGAGACCTACACCCATAAATGATGATTAAAAAACTAACCCTTATACAGCAATGGAGGAACCAAAAAATCCTCTTAATTTATCTAAAATTTAATAATATGATCACATTATCTATTTTGTAATGAGCATCATGTGTCCTATGATAATTGTGGGCCACTTAAATCTCTTTCTACTGCATATTTTCTTCCAAAATTATTGAATTTTCCATTTCCAACACTCAACATTTAATATGGGAATGCACTGGAACCATAGAATAGATTCTATCCATTATGGGGGACATCTAAAATTGGGACATGAACTACCCAAAGTCATGTCCTATAGTGGATACCAAAGTTAATACTTTATAAAAATTGAATAAAAACCACAACTACAATCACTTAAGACAGTCACAAAATAACAACAACAAAAGAATATTTTCTTGCAAAAACAATAATTTTACCAAGGAACATTTAAATTACCCTCGACCATGGAATAAAACTAATGGAAAAACCTCCTCATGGTTTAAAACAAACCAAAAACGTTGGAATTAAAGAAAATCACCAAAAAGGAATGACGAAAAATTTCATTCAAAATATTATTTTACCACAAAAAATAAGGATCCATAAAATGACTATCAAAACCCATTACCAACTTCCAAAAACAACCAAAAAATATTCAAAAAATCCCCTTAAAAACATTTTAAATACAATAATAGAAATTATAACATTATAAAATATTCCAAAAACCATCAGAATTCACTCTTCCCACCCATTTGAAATCCATGTTTGAAAGTATATATTTTTTAAAAACCAATTTTATTTTATAATAAAAGGTTTCTAAATTCAATCACACAAATAGAACTACACATGAATAAAAAATATGAATAAAAAAATATACATCCCAAAATGTCAAAAAATCCCACCACATTCCACCTATGAAATGTTAAAGCCTCCTTTAGATAATTACAAAATCATGAAGGTTGAAAATGGGTCGTACATGAGAAATGGTGTTACATAAGCCTTGACCACCATACATTGGGAAATTGGGAGTTAGCTGAAAAATAGACCATTCCATGAATGATGATTCAAGAATTGGGGAAGCACAAGGTTTTACATATAGTTTGAGATAAATTTGTAAATTGAGTTCCTTTCTGCTTCACCACATATCCAAATATGTAATCCCAAATATCACGTACAGAATGAAAGAGGATTTAAATAATTATAATAACGACCAGAAAGGTAAAAACATGAATGAATCCCCAAAAAAAATCCATCTACTCCAGGAATATTGAGGTTAAGAGTGAGAAATATATAGTTAAACTCTTCCCACCCATAAATTTCAAACTCAAATAGCCATTGTATCCTTTCCACCAAGACATTACCATATAATAAGGGAAGATAAAGAAGCTTATGTTGCAAATAAATGAAAAACCAAAATATCTAATACAATTTTTTAACAATCCATCCAGAAATACCACTAAACACAATTCCTGAATGATCCTTACACCGTGTCCAATTAGAATTCCCAATCCCTATGAGTTGTAGAGTGGCACCTAAAAAAAGTTTCCATTATGGAATTTTTTCCCCAAAAACATAGATACAACAATGTAGTAAATAAATTTTGAGAACATAATAAAAAAATCTAAATAGGTCATATCCAACAAACACAAAAAAACTCATTTTCATATAAATGAAAAACATACCTTTATAAAGAGTAAAATGATTGAAAAAACAAAACAAACTAAAAAACTACCATAACCCGACAACAAGAGCTGATACTAAAACAAAAACCATTAATCCTGAAGTTGAACACTATTACAACACTTATATTACATAAATTTATATTAAATAAAAATTGAAAAAAATAAATAATAAATATAATTATTTCAAGATAGTATCATATAGTTCTAGTGTCTTTAAAAATTGGGAATCATAAACAACCAGTTCATAAGGAATCTTCATTATCTCCCACTTATTTTGTCATAACTAGACCCCTTTGGAAATATATTACTAAATACACTTCATCATGAACTAGGGAAAAGAAACATATGAAATTGTTATCTCGTATGATCATTAAGGATAAACATGGGAGATATCAATAATATCATAATCATATGACATAAGAACAAAAAAATTGAAAATATTTTCGTGTATATGAATTATCGTGATATCATGACATGGAATAAATCATAAATGTTCATAAAAATCAATGAACATGATCCCAAAATTTATAAGATAAGACTAAATATATTTTGGGATACACATAAGCATATAATTTCATTTCATATTATTCAAGGCTCATATCTAAGTCCATTAAAATAGACAGTGTCCATTACTAAACTAAGTTCAATCCTCATCATAGTCCTATACTATTGAACTGTGATAATTTCCAATTATATAAATGTATATCTCATGATATATAAATAATTACCCAATAAATTATAGGGATATATATATCTCAGATATCTCATAATGAAATAATTCTTACATTTTATAGAATAACATAAATCATTCATCATAACCCCTGAAATAAAATGTGTTTCTTTAAACATCATAAAATAATCCTTATAAAAAAGGGATTCCATAAATAGAACACAATAAAAAACATAAGAGATATTTGGATATGATACTTGAAAAATAAACATATTAAAAAATTTCATCTTATTTGAAAAATAAATTCATTTTACACTTGAAATTAATTCATTAGGAAAGTATACTCTGTTCTTCAAAAAAAATTATTTTCTCAAAATGTAATTGAATTTTAAAGGAAATTATATAATTTAAAAATAAACTTGAAATAATGTAGAAGTGAATTCCAGGAAATAAGGATTTCAAAAAAGGTAAAAATCTATTCATTCCGTATAAGTTATGAAAACATTTTCCTCCACTTTTTTTGGAAATGTAAAAAATTACATCATATCAAAAATGAAAACATATTCCTTACATATAGATTAATAAAAAAAATTAATAGGAAAAAATTGATTCCAAAGAAATTTTAATAATAAAATGATTTTTTTGGAATATATAATTAGAAATCATAGACAATACCCCAGTAAATACTTACTTATAAACAATCTTGGATAATAAAGAGATTGTAATATTATCCCTTTCCTTAGGTCTGATTTACTTTAAATGTATTTGAACCTTATTTATAATGATTTAAATAATGTCTTTGAATTATTTCAGAATCATATTAATTTTTATGATATCATATATTATAATATTATTATCTGTTTGTTAGTAATATTATTACTCATATATATGGTTTTAACTTCTTTATTTTCTTATAAATGTTTTGTCAAATAAATTCTTGTTCCCATTATTAGGATATAGTTATATAACATAATTAATTATATAATATAATATATATCTTATTGATTCATTCCATTAATTTATCTAATCATAAAATAATTTATATAATGTACAATTAATTGTATCGCATCCTAGAGACGGTTGGTCGTACGGATGCACGGGGGATGATATACAACCCATAATTGACGAATTGTAATAAAGTGTATTATTTTTAATAATTTAAAAACAATATAAATTTATAAAAATCATATATTGTTATTGTATCTATTATTATACACATACAAGTAATATTGTGTTGAGAAACATATTACACTATGACGTGGAAACAATAAGTCATACATTCACATGCGTGGTGATATTTTTTGTATTATTGATAAGAGACAAAATATGGTAATTTCATAATCACAATAAAATCTCAGTAAATAATTAATACTATATTAATTACATTATAATTAATCAAATCATGTAGAGGAATTATAAGAATAACAAAGATTGAATGAATTAGTAGAGGAGATTTGCTCTTCTTTGACGTTCTCCCTCAAAATCCTCTTTTAATTAACTAGTGTATATCTTTGAAGAAGACCAAAACCTATAGAATATAACATGAGATTTTTAATGGAAATTTAAAGGGAATGAGAGAGTATTAATTCTAAAAGTGAATTGGAGTGGTGGGGGAGAAGGTTCCCTATTATAATTGAGGTGAGATCACTTTTGGGATCAGCAAAATATTAATTTTTAATAAAATAAATCTCCACCCAAAAAACACCAAGATGTTTGAATTTATAATATAAGATGATATAGGGTTGTAGTATCATTCTAAAATAATTTTTCTTCATGTTTTTATATCGATTTATACTTTATCATTTAAATTAAACCTTAATTATTATATTAAATTATTAAATATGGTTACAAATATTTCAATATTAATGGGTGAAATATTTACATATTTTTTCCAATTAAAAAATAAATAAATAACATAAATAATTTTAAACTATATAGTTTTTAATATATATATTAAAAATATATTAATTTTAAATAATTTATTAAAACATTATTTAGATAAAAATCAATAGAGTAAATTTTTACACTTTCATTCATTGAATTAAAAAAATTAAGATAAAAAGTTAACTTCAAAAAATTTATATAATTATATCCCTAAGATATCAAGGTAATTTATGAAAATAATTGGACATGTTAATTATTCCAAATTATATTTATTTTTATATGTTTAATAATATTTATTTGATATTTCCTATATCAAAATAATTACCACGATAGTGTTGTGTAATTATTTAATATGTATATTTGTTATAAAAATTCAAAAAAAAAATATGTAAAATATATACCCAATATATTTCAAAATAATACGTCTAATTAAATATATCATAAGTATAATATATCATTAAAAATTTTATTCTTTTTTAAAACATGAATTTGATATGTTTATAACAACATGTAAATTAGATAATATAAGTGTCATAATCTCTTCAATATGAACCCAAATTGATAATAAATCACCCCCAGAGGGTTATGGTTGAAATATATATTACTTATAAAGTTTGGTCAAGTGTTTGTGACTTTTTATTGTAATTGGGACTTTAATAATAACTATTTTATTGATTTCTCATCAATTAAATAATTTCTGCATAATTAAAGTACAACTCTTCCCAAAAAATATTATTTCTTAAAAGTTACATATAATTTATCATGATTGTAATGTCTTATATTTTCTGTGTTTTGTTTTTAAAAATTATATAGAATTATTACGAGACCAGATGCAGAGACCACACATCATTCTAAGGCCCAATGATCCACGAATGTTTGTTTGAACTTTTTTTTAAGTTAAGTGAGTCAGCATACGTGTGCGGTTGGGGAATTTTCCAACCAGATGCCCGAATAAAAAATTCGAGGGCACCATTGCATTCGGGATGAAGTGTTTACCAAAAAATGTGTCTAACCTCGACCGACATGGGTTGAGGGAAAACAATAATTTTCGGAGTTTTTTAGTAAAATAAAATAAAAGAAATTCGCAATGTTTATTTTTTTTATTTTGAATCATCCCTTATAGTGCAGCGAAGGGCAGCTCTTCCATTAATTAATTCCATGCCATAATCACTCTCAAACCACAATGCTCACTCATTAATTCCACAGTATGATGGATTTTCAAAACATATTTCCTCTTTTTAATATGTTATCCAAATATTGTTCATTTGCAAATGTGGAGAGAATCTCTAGAGAATATATATATCTTTTGATAGAACTCTCATTGATGAGCGGTGATGAATCAAAGCTGGGAATCACTGCACCAAAAAAGTTGAAGGATCCCACCAATGAAGGAAGCACGACCCCACGACTGATCCCTTCTTGAGGTTGGGGTTGTTATTTCAATTCCTTTCTCTATTCTTGGATCAAACGTTGAAAGAGGACCATCCCACGAATAGTTTGATCCACAGATCGTGTGTACAAATGTGAGGGTTTATATTTGGATATTTTACGGATTAATCCAAGATTATTGTTTATTGTTCTCATCTGGATTCATTTGATCCTACTAACGGGAGCAGATCAATGCCGTGACGAACGACGACGGTGGGTCATTCCTCAATTTTCTTATTGGATTTCTTCCCCATAATTTTCATAATGCCTTCTTTTCCTTCATTATGGGGTGAGGAACAACAGATCATTTCCCATTAATTTTGCGATGCAATGATCTGAAATTGATGATTTGGCGTCACGACAACCTAGCGGAGGAGTAATAACGATAGAAGACGACGAATCAGAGAAGATTGGGAAAGGTCGTTCTTCAAGCGTTCTTCATGCAGGTGGATCATTACATGTTTTCGGGACTGATCAGAGGCCCAAAAACAATGAGATTAGAATTTTTGGTATCATAAACCCCTGAGTTTCATGGCGATCGAACGACCGGATCCATGAACGGGGTATCACGGAAGGCGCAACAGTGGATGTTAATGATTCTGGAATATTATGGAATACACAGTGTGTACATAAAAGAACAAGATGTGTAGAACATGCGGTGGAGGATAAGGTTTTGGGTGTAAGAACACGGATCTTCGTTCATGTATGTTTTCCCTGTTTCTAAAGATTTTAATGAAAATAAATTTTTTGGAAATTTCAGAAGTACACGCCGTTTAATTTCTGGGTACACGCCGTGTACTCTGTTTCGGCTCGAAGCCGTGTGTTGGCCATGTCCGGGCCACACACACGGTGTGTAATGCTGAGTTGGAGTCCGATTAATTCGGATTATGGAAAAGTTGAAGTACATGCCGTGTACTCAATAAGTACACGACGTGTACTTTATTTTTTTTTCATTTAATGGACCAGGGTCACGCCTAACCCCCAGTTTTATCTTCTACTCCAGTTTTCATCCATCTGAGAGTTACCATACGACCGAATCTTCAATGGGCTTCTGTCTCGTCGTCCATTCTTTGATTCGGGCTCGGTTGGTTGTGTTGGAATCGTAGCTGTGATTTCTTCCATCTTCTTGAGCCTTGTTTCATGATTCCTCCTGGTTTTCATGATATCGTGGGATGAACGTTTTGTTTGTTTTCTCAGATCTACGTCGTTTTAAGGGGATTCTTTCATCAAGGTTCACATATATCGATCTCCCTAGACCGAGGTAGGTGGTTTCTGCCTTTCTATGGAAAGTTGATGAGTATTATGTGCAAAGTACACCAATACCCGTGAATGGGGTATTGCGTGTTTCCTATTTTTCCCATGCTGTTTTCCTACTTTGCTTGTTTTCTTTAGTAGAGGTTATGGCTTGTGAGTAGAGTAATTTTTTTATGATCAGGTTGATTTTCCATGCTTGTTTTTCCTTTTGGTCATTTTCCCTGTTTACATACCTTGTTGTGGGATAGTGGAACAGTCTCTTTTGTTGTTACTGTTGAGCCTTAGTTGTTAGCGAAGTAGTTCTTGAGGTTTACATGGACGATATACGTGCGCTGAGAATGTTTAGTTATATTCAGGACTGTGAGAACCTAGAGTAGTAGACGAAAGGGAGAATTGACGGAAGGGATTCTCTAGAGTTTATTTTAATTACGATGCTAGACTATAGGGGGAATTGATGTTGAGTGCTTCCTAAGAGAGTCTCTAAATCCAAGACGCGGCCCATAGGGGGAATTGACGTTGAGTGCTTCCCCAGAGATCCTTTAGCATGATACGAGACTATAGGGGGAATTGAAGTTGAGTGATTCATCAAAGAGTCTTCCTAATTACGTTGCTGAACCAGAGGGGTGAGACTGTGTGTGCCTCCCAGATGGTTTCTAGTACTTAGAGGTTGAACCATAGGGGTTAGACCGTGAGAGCTACTAGAGGGTTACCAGTTTTCTTCTTGTTACTGACTGCTTACTTGTGTGCTTTACTTGTTGAAACTGTGGATTTTAGCTGCTTGTGCTTTTCTGTTTACTGCTTCTTGTTTCATTAGAGCCATGTATTCATTGACTGTTAGGCATAAATCTCTGGTTGATTGCCTACTATTATTGTATCTCACACCCTAATTGTGCCATGCTTTTGGGCCCAAGCAGACTATGTTACTGCAGGTATAGATTAGGGAAAGCACCCTTCTACTTCAGGATCTTGACGGCATCAGGAGCTGGGGAGCACGGGACGGAGCCATGGCTCGCGATGTTGATGAGAATACTTTGTTTTATTTTTCAATTGGTTTCAGTTGTATTTCAGAATGTTGTTGTGTTTTCTGTTTTCCTTAGATAATTGTACCTGCTGCATCATTGTCATCATAGTTATATATTTACATTGTTTCCGTTGTTTGGTTTCTGTTGTTATGCATGTTGTTTACTGATTCCGCTGTTTATTGTTGTTTTCATACCTTGTATACCTTACCTAATGAGGGCATAGTTTTCCCACTGACTCACCAAGGCCCTCACTGCTAGTCGGCAGCCTCTGGCGTTTGGGGAAACGCGCTTGAGGTCATGTGGCGAACCGTGTACGGGGCACCAGTGGAGGGGATCTAGACTCGGTACATTACAAAGTGGTATCAGATGGGTTCTATTCTCTTGCCTTACTATTTAGAGTCTTTCTCTAGGGATAGGACGGATTCGGTACTTGGTATTAAGCTATGTCTGGGAGTAGCTAACCCATGTATAGGGAAAAGCCATAATACCTCATTAATTGCAGTTTTCTGGTTTTAAAATTTTATAGTTGATCTGATTTCACCTAGAGTGATTCACATGACTTGTGTGATTATTGTTTTGATATTTCGGTTCTATTATTGTTGCAACCTGATGATATGAGGGTATGCCATCTCATGCATCATATAGGCACTTGTAGAAATCACATGTCTTGCATTATTGCCATGCCATCTAGGGTGAATTAGCGATTGTATTCTGTTGTTATAGAATTTGGGTAGATTATGGATGCTATTGTAATAGTTGCTTGATAGATTCTCTTTTGTTATGTCAGAAAACTGTTGTTTTGTTCTTTGTTTAAATTGAACACCAACAATTTGGTTCTTGAGGTGTTATGGGCCCTCACGGATAAAAATTTGGAATCTTTTACATTGTTTTTAGTGTTTCTGGAATTATGCGCACTTTCTGAGCTACTGCCCAAAAAAACCTAGAATACACGGTGTGTACTTTTTAGGTACACACCGTGTAGTTTTCAGGCCGTTTCACTGACCATGTGGGCAGAACACGGTGTCGTGGGAGTATCTTCGGGAACAAGTCGTGTGCCGATGGTACACGGCGTGTGAGTTCATAGCCGTGTACCCGATCGTGTCACTAACAACACGGTCTGGGGATGCTCATGGAGAACACGCCATGTAGTCTTGTCCAGGTACCCGGTCGTGTTAGGAACAACACAGGCCGACGTTACCTTCCTTTCCACATGCTGTGTTTGTTTGGAACATGTCGTGTAGTTTTGCACAGGTAACTGGTCGTGTCACGAACAATAGAGGATGGTGTGGCCTTCGCCTATGCACACTGTTCTTGTTCGGAGCATGTCGTGTAAGGTCTAGCTATGTAAACGGCCGTGTACTCAACAAAATGGACCTCCAAAGCCTTGTCTAGTGCACGCCGTGTTTGTTTCGAACACGCCGTGTAGTCTTGGGTTGATTCAGACTATGTGGGTTAGCCGTGTAAGGAGACTCAGGCAGGGGAATAGTTTTCAAGTACACGCCGTGTGTGGGGGTCAACACGCTGTGTAGTTTGAAGTGTACATGACATGTAGGGTGAGAGTACATGCCCATTTCAGTGGTTTAAGAAGACACGTCGTGTAGTTTTATACACGTTGTGTAGTCGTTTTTTTTCAGTATTGTGTGTTTTCTTCCCATGTTCCAGTTTTGTACTCTTCTGTTCTCTGTCCATGTATTCCTGATCTATGGTGTGTTTTTGATTTTTCAGAGCTATGCCTCCGAGACATCCTCTGGTCGTATGTCTATCATCAGGCTGTGATCAGACGCCAGACAGGGCTGATCAGGGACTTCCTGTCGATCCCCCATCCGAGCCAGCCTTGGCACCGATTGTTGTACCAGTCATGGGTGCTGATGCACAGATCAGGGAAGGTTTCATGAGGATGATGCATGCCTTCCAGGGAGCACCGCCTCCTGCCTCGTCTATGGAAGACTTGATGTAGGTCTTTCAGCAGCAGCATCCTCCCACATTCTCAGGGGAGGGAGGACCTCAGGCTGTAGAGTCAAGGTTGGAAGACTTGCTGACTATATTTTAGAATCTGGGGAAGCCTCCAAATAGGCGGGCCAAGCTCGCCACCTACATGCTCTGAGATTCCACCACGAGGTATTGGGACATGATCTCACAGGCGGTTCAGCAGCAGGCTATGGCTTGGGAGGTGTTCCAGCGCATGTTCTACGACTACTTCTACCCGGAGACTCTGAGGGACGATTGAGCCTGGGAGTTCATGAGCTTAGAACAGGGTGCTCTATCGGTGATGGAGTATTCCTCCCGTTTCACTAAGCTGCATCCTTTTACACCCCAGCGGGATGGGATCCGGGTGTTCTTGGCAAGGAAGTTTGAGGACGGACTCAGGCGGGAGATCCGCTCACAGGTGAAAATCTTCCAGCTGACTTCCATTACATCCATCGTCAACCAGGCACTGATTGCGGAGCCCAATCTGAGAGACTCTAGAGCTGCGAGTCCAGGCGGTTCTGCTTCCAGAGCTAGCTTTCCATCAGATGACAGTAAGAAGCGTCATAGGGAGCCTACGCTTGGTGATTCGAGGAAGCGAGATGCATCATTAGGTAGCCAGGTGACATGCTACCAGTGTGGCTGGACTGGGAACACGAGGCCGCAGTGCCAGAGAGACCCCTTGGAGTGCCGATCTTGTGGCAAGATGGGTCACCTTCAGCGTTTCTGAAAGGTTTTCTCACCAGCATAGGGTGACTGGGGTTCTTCCATGACTCCTAGTTCAAGAACTTCCCCACCAGTCTCTCACCAGTTAGGGAACTGGATTTCTTCCAGCCGTTCGGGCCGAGGTGGAGGTCAAGGCCGTGGCGGTCAGCCACCAGTCCCTCAGCACCAGCAGGGAGGTTCAGCTCAGAGTGGTTAGTCAGGGGTGCAGGGCTGTGGTGCAGGACAGTCTTTCTTCGTGGAGTAGACTTATCGTGAGCAGGATCCCGACCCTTCAACTGTTTGAGGTATGATTTTAGTAGCCTTAGTTTTATCTTCAACCCTTTTTGATACTGGTTATATGCATAGCATTATCTCTATTTCCATTGTGGAGTGACTTGGACTCTGCATCTTTTCCTCTACCGACTCATTGACACTAGACACACCATTGGGAACGAGGAAATCTAGTGTACGCCAGTGTAGAGAGTGACCTCTCGAGGTTGCATGGTATCACTTCTTATGGAATCTCTATGACCTAGAGATGACAGGCTATGATGTCATTCTCGGCATGGATTGTTTGATTCCCTTCCAGGCAGTCGTTGACTATTATTGCTACAGAGTTAGTTTCATTTAACTAGAAGGTGAATCTTTCTTTCATAGAGGCGAATGGGACGTTCGGGTGATTCAGGAGGGACTCAAGAATCTTGGGCTAGGAGGGGTGATAGCCCATATGGGTAGCCTTTATCAGGATGATCTGGGGACTCCACAGTTAGACTTTTTTCCAGTGGTGGATCGCTTCAGGGATGTCTTTCCAGAGGACTTTTCAGGTTTTCCTCCGAAGCGTGAGGTAGACTTCTCTATTGAGCTCTTTCCCGGAGCGGCACCGGTGTCCATTCCTCTATATAAGATGGCCACACCTGAGTATCAGGAGCTCAAGAAGCAGTTGGAGGAGCTACAGGCTAAGGGTTTCATCTGACCCAGTACTTTTTCTTGGGGTTCGCCTCTTCATTTTGCGAAGAAGGAAGACGGTACCCTTCAGCTTTGTGTGGATTATCGGAAGCTGAACCAGTTTATTTTAAATAACGGATATCCCTTGACAAGGATTAATAACCTTTTCGATCATCTTCGAGGATCTCGGGTGTTCTTGAAGATCGACTTGAGGTCTGCTTATCACCAGTTGCGCGTTAGACCATTAGATGTACCTCTGACAGCCTTCCGGAGCAGGTACGTTCTTTACGAGTATACAATCATCCCGTTCGATCTCACGAACACACCTGCAGTTTTCATGGCACTGATGAATCGATTGTTCCATCATTACATGGATTCCTTCATCGTGGTCTTTGTGGACGATATCTTGGTGTACTCTCACACTCGACATGACCATGTTACCCATCTTGTGATTGTTCTGAGGAAACTGAGAGAGCATCTACATTATGCTAAACTCTCGAAGTGCCACTTCTACATGGATCCGATCCACTTCTTGTGTCACGTCATCTCAGAAGAAGAAGTATTTATAGAACCAGAATAAGTGAGAGCTATAGTTTCATGAGAGAAGCCGAAGAACATTTTTTAGGTGCAGAGATTCCTTGGGCTGGCTGGATACTACAGATGCTTCATTCAAGACTTTTCTTGTGTAGCAGCACCTTTGACAGGTTTGACCAAGACATGGGAGAATTTCTTATTGTCAGATTCTTGTGAGTCAGCCTTTCAGGAGCTGAAAAGTAGGTTGACGTCAGCACCTATTCTAGTCTTTCCAGAGCTAGGAAAGAGTTACACTGTTTACTATGATGCTTCGGGTATCGGGCTGGGAGCCGTGCTTATGCAAGGAGATGGAGTCGTTGCGTATGGGTCTCGACAGCTAAGGCCACATGAGAGGAACTACCCTATGCATGATCTGGAGTTGGCATCTATATTTCATGCCATGGGCGGTTGGAGACACTATCTTCTAGGAGAGCACTTTGTGGTCTTCACTGACCACAAGAGTCTCAAGTATATCTTCACTCAGCATGATATGAATCTGAGGCAGCACAGGTGGGTTGAGTATCTTAAGTATTTTGACATCGACCTTGCCTATACGCCAAGAAAGGGAAACATCGTGGCAGATGCGTTAAGTAGGAGAACTCAAATTCAGAGAGTTCAGGAGGCCAGTAGTAAGTGGCAGCTGATGGCTATGTTCTATGAGATGCATCTGGAGGTGCACGACAGATGGGGATGGACTTTTCTATCTTCTATAACTGTTACCTCTACGCTACTTGATCGGGTACGGATGAGGCAGCTATCAGACTAAGAAGGCTTAGTCCTGTTGGAGAGTGTGTCAGGAGAGGTCCCTATTCCTAGATGGACCGTGGGAGAGGATGAGATATTTCATTTCCAGGAATGCGTATGGGTGCCAGAAGACATACCTGAGAGCGGATGTGGGATTTCCATTCCTCTGTTTGGGTAGTTCATCCTGGTGTCACCAAGATGTATCGGGATCTTCATCTCCAGTACTGGTGTCCAGGTATGATGAAGGATGTTGCTGGTTTTTTCATTAGATGTCCTACTTATCAGCAGGTGAAAGCAGGGCATCAATGACCAGCGGGTCTCTTAACACAATTACCCATTCCGGAGTGGAAGTGGAATGATGTTGCGATGGACTTCGTGACTCGGTTTCCGAGGACACCGCGAGGGAACGATGCGGTTTGGGTTGTCGTCGACTGGCTTACGAAGGTTTACCACTTCTTACCGATCAAGGAGACCTTCAGCGTTAATGATCTAGGATGAATTTACATCAGAGAGATCGTTTGTCTACCTGGAGTTCCGCACTCTATTGTTTCAGACAGAGATGTGTGCTTTACCTCTTGGTTCTGGCAGGGACTTCAGAAGGCCTTGGGTACACAGGTACTTTTGAGTACAGCATACCATCCACAGACTGATGGCCAGTCCGAGCGCATGAT
This sequence comes from Viscum album, assembly GCA_963277665.1. Taxonomy (NCBI): domain Eukaryota; kingdom Viridiplantae; phylum Streptophyta; class Magnoliopsida; order Santalales; family Viscaceae; genus Viscum; species Viscum album. The sequence continues at coordinate 1,108,968,083 of OY728126.1, forward strand.
CCAGGTGCTTGAGGATATCCTTCGAGCTTGAATCCTTGACTTTGGCGGTTCGTGGGAGAAGCATATTCCTCTGGTGGAGTTCAACTACAACAAAAATTTCCAGGAAACCATTCAGATGGCGCCATAAGAGGCTTTGTACGGTAGGCCTTGCCGATCACCCTAATTCTAGTCGGAGGCAAGAGAGGAAGCTTTGCTGGGACATCATCTTGTTCAGGAGACTTCAGAGCAGATAAAGCTGATTCAGAAGAGTATGGCTACACACAGTCTCGACATAATTCTTATGCTGATCATCAGAGACAACCTCTGGAGTTCGAGGTCGGTGATCATGTTTTCCTATGTGTCGCACCATGGTTGGGTCACAGAAGGATTTAGAGACAGGGTAAGCTTTCACCGCGGTACGTCAGGCCGTTTGAGGTCTTAGCGATAGTTGGGCTAGTCGCCTATCGGTTGAAGCTACCTCAATGGTATCTGGCCATGCATGATGTCTTCCACATCTATCAGCTCTGATGAGACTTTTCAGATCTGCCTAACTTCTTTCATCCCGAGGAAGTCGAGCATGAAGCGGATGATTCATTCGAGGAGAATCCTATCTTGATTTTCGATCCCAATACGAAGGTTCTCCGCGGGTAGTCTTTTCCTCTGGTACGAGTGCTATGGAAGCACGGGCGAATACAGGGTGAGTCATGGGAGAGGGAGGCTGATGTACGATTGCAGTGGCCGGAGCTGTTCGGGGATTCTTCTCTTCCACATCGTTAGGGAAATTCGAGGAAGATTTTCTTTAATGGGGGAAGTATGTAAGAACCCAGATCGTCGTTCGGGTATGTTTTCAATTTTTCTGGAGTTTTTACGGAAAATAAATTTTCTGGAAATTTCAGAAGTACACACCGTGTACTTTCTGGGTACACGCTGTGTAATCTGTTCCAGCTCGAAGCCATGTGTTGGCCATGTCCAGGCCACACACACAGTGTGAAAGGATGAGGTGGAGGCCAATTAATTAGGAGTACAGATAAAATTAAAGTACACGCCTTGTACTCAAGAAGTACATGTCGTGTACTTTCTTTTTTTCATTAAATGGACCAGGGTCACACCTATCCCCCAATTTCGTCTTCTTCTCCAGTTTTCTTCCTTTCAAGAGCGATCGTACGACCAGATCTTCGACGGGTTCCTGCCTCGTCGTCCGTTCTCCTATTTGAGCACAGTCGATTGCGTTGGAATCGCAACGGTGAGTTCTTCCTTCTTCTTGAGCCTTGTCTCTTGATTCCTCCTTGTTTTCATGATATCGTGGGATGAACTTTTTGTGAGTTTTCTCATATCTACGTTGTTCAAAGGAGAATCTGTCGTCTAGGTTCACATATATCGATCTCCTAGGATCGAGGTAGGTGGTTTGTGACTTTCTGTAGAAATTTGATGAGTATTATGTCAAAATTCCACCAATACCTGTGGAAGAGTTATTGCGTGTTTCCTGTTTTACCCCTGCTGTTTGCTGCAAGTTACTTTTTATTATTATTCAGAGAAGAGCTACAACACAAGCCGTCTCCCTTCAAGGAGGTCGAAAGTGATGGAGTCCAAGGGAATCTGCCTGCACAATAGTAAGGCACTCCTTTGGGAGGGAGTTCAAACCTCCAAAAATGACAAGAGGCTCTTCCTGTCTGCCCAATCGAGCTAGAGCATCTGCAGCAAAGTTGGATTCCCTCCAACTGTGGTGAATGGCCCTTCCATGGCCCGTCTCCACCTTGCATCTACGAATGAGATAGGTCAAATCCCACGGAATGCAGTGACCTCCCTGTAACATCTTCACAAGAGACTCAGAATCAGATTCCACCTCTACAACATGCATTCCTCTCCGCCTACACACCGCCAACCCAGATGCAAGCGCCTGAACCTCTGCACCCATTGAGTCCCCTGGACCGTAAAAGGCACTAAAAGCCAGAAGGACCGATCCCCAACAATCTCTGAGCACCCCACCGCCCCTCATGACCCCATCTATGCAGGATCCATCGATATTTAGCTTCAGACCCTGGTTGGGTGGTAGCCACCTCACCCATCTTCCTCTTCCCCTGTGTTAAATGGGGGGTTGGTTGAGCAGGTTACACACTGTCTCTGAGGTTAGCCCTCCTTTGACAAGAGATGTAAGCTCAACAATGAGTGACTTCAACTGGACCTGGATAGACATCAAAGACCTGCTATTCCCCAGCCGAACCTAGTTCCTCGCCTCCCAAATAACCCAACAGATAGCCACCAAGATGAGCGTTCTGATAGACCGCTCCATTACCCTGCTTTCACTACCTGGCAGCCATACGTTCATGTAGTCCTGGATACATAAGTGTTCACCAACCGGAAAGGGTGGATGGCTGAAGAGAGACCAGATGCAAGAGGCCCATTGCCCTTGAAAAAACAGATGAGCCATCGTCTCTGATTTCGGATGTTCACAACAGTAACAGCGCGAAACCATGCAGACCCCTTTACTCTGTATATTATCCTCTGTCGGGACTGCTCTGTTTAACACCCGCCACACCAAGAAGCTCATTCTTACAGGTAGCTCCTTGCACCAAATAGCTGGCCACCGCTCCGCCGTATAGCTTTCTTCCTGTAGGATTTCCCTGTAGCCCCCTACAGTGTACCTTCCACTGCTTGTTTTCGTAAAACAGCATCGGTCCGGCTCCTCGCTCATCACGATGCCACTAAACAGATCAAGCTGGCTGGAAGTAAGAGTTGCATGTATTAGATCATACCTGTCGCTTGCCTCGCTAAAAGAGATCCCCGCCGAAGGGCAACCCGCATAGGACAGTTTTTCGCCGGCCCAGTTATCCTCCCAAAAGCTGATCTCCCCCCGTCCAACGACCCACCTGACATAGCCAGAGAGCCTCTCAATGTGAGTAAACATGCTCTTCGCTAAGGCAGTCGCGCCTTGGGTGCGGAATTCCCCCTGCCAGCCATATCTCTCTCTAAAAACCCTGCTGTTTGCCTTATTTGATTTTGTGCATTAGTAGAGTTTATTGCTTGTGTGTAGAGTAATTGTTTTTGTGCTCAGGTTTCTTTTCCATGCTTTTTTTTCATTTTGGGAATATTGCCAGTTTCCATACCTTGTTGTGGGATAGTGGAACTGTCTCTTTTGTTGTTACAGTTGAGCCTTAGTTGTTATCCAAGTAGTTCATGAGGTTTACTTGGATGATATACGCGCGCTGAGCATGTTTAGTTATACTCAGAACTGTGAGAACCTAGAGTAGTAGACCAAAGGGAGAATTGACGGAAGGGATTCTCCACAGTGTCTTTTAATTGCGATGAGAGACTATAGGGGGAATTGATGTTGAGTGCTTCCTCAGAGAGTCTCTAGGTCCACGCCACGGGCCACGGGGAGAATTGATGTTGAGTGCTTCCCCAGAGAGCCTTTAGCATGATACGAGACTATATGGGGAATTGACGTTGAGTGCATCCCCAGAGAGTCTGCTCAATTACGTAGCTGAACTAGAGGGGTGAGACTGTGTGTGCCTCCCAGAGGGATACTAGTACTTAGAGGTTGAACCATAGGGGTTAGACTCTGAGAGCTACCACAGGGTTACCTGTTTTCTTCTTGTTACTGACTTCTTACTTGTGTTCTTTACTTGTTAGAACTGTGGATTGTAGCTTCTTCTACTTTTGTGTTTACTGCTTCTTGTTTTATTGTGGCCATGTATTCATTGACTATTAGGCACAAATCATTGGGTGATTTTCTACTGGGATTGTATCTCACGCCCTATTTGGGACATGATTTTGGGCCCAAGCATACTATGTTGCTGTAGGTATAGATAAGGGAAAGTGCCCTTCTACTTGAGGGTCTTGACTACATCAAGAGCTAGGGAGCATGGGACCGAGTCGTGGCTCGCGATGCTGAGGGGCATACTTTGTTTTATTTTGCACTTGGTTTCAGTTGTATTTCAGAACATTGATGTGTTCTTAGTTTTCCTTAGATACTTGTACATGCTGCATCATTTTCATCATAGTTATATATCTACATTGTTTCCATTGTTTGGTTTCTATTGTTATGCATGTTGTTTACTGCTTCCGCTGTTTATTGTTGGTTTCATACCTTATATACCTTACTGAATGAGGGAATAGTTTCCCCACTAACTCACCAAGGCCCTCGCTGCTAGTCGACAGCCTCTGGCATTCGGGGAAACACACGTGAGGTAATGTGGTGAACTGGGCATGGGGAACCAGTGGAGGGGCTCTGGACTCAGGACGTTACATTGGGGGTCAATTCGGAATCACACGTCATCTGACCCTAGTCACACAGTGTGTTGGAGCTTCCTTGAAGCTCGACGTTTATTCTGGGAGATACACGGACACGGGGAGAACAACACGGATTCAGAACATGGCGTGTAGACCCTACACGACATGCAAAAGGAAACTACATAGGACTCGGCATGTATCTAGATGATACATGGAAATAGGATGGAGTACAAGACCGTGTACACCACCACATGGCCAGGCGAGGCTAGTAACGCGGGTCACCTCGTGTACCGATTACACATGTTGGAACACATGGGTTGAGGCCATGTACAGGCACATGGCTAGAATACAAAGAGGCAACCCCAGTCACTCGGACACAACATGTACTCTTTACCACACGCCGTGTACTGAATTTTTTTTCACGGCCAAACTTACGACACAGGTTGTTGTACATGGGCCGTACCCGAGGTCAGAAGATATAGTGTGTGACTTTTATACACGCTGTGTTCTTTTTTCAAAATGGATTGGTCTTATTGTCCTTCGTATCTTAGAAATTTTTCGTTTGGGTCATTGCCCCTTCTTCTTGTTCACCTAAAGCAGATGCATCATTTTCTTATACATGAGTATGATATATTCACAAGGACTTTCTCTGATAGAGTAAGCATCCCTCCAAGAGGCCTTAAGCAGGATCTTATATCCATTCCTGGCCCGAGGTAGAGTCATGCATCTACGTGTCCAACTCCACCTGGTGTTGATCCTCTACCTAGCTGGTGAATCTGGATGAGTCGTAGTATCTGTCAGGGCCTAGGAAGTGCTCCTCATATGTGTATCGTGATCATTCCCACTCAGCTATGTGTTCTCCCGCAATGAGTGTATCTATCTATCATGATCTTCCCCACTCAAGAGTGTGTTCAACCACAATGATTGTATCTATCTCTCATCAATTTTCCCGACAAACAATGCTTCTTCGATAGACATCATCAGATCTTTTCAAACTCGTGGAGTTAGTTCTCCTGGAATGAGTTCTTCGTGGAATCTTTGAACTAAATCCCTAGGGGTGTGTGCGGTTGTTGGACTTGTCTCTAGACTACGGGTCTAGGTTTTTTGTATATTTTGATTGTGTTCTCCTATTATATGTTTAGTAGACTTATAGTGTGTAGAGATGACTATGCCTTTCCTTTGTTTATGGATTTTTGTTTTTCGGGGTCCTCTACTGAGTATTGTTATACTCCCACATTCACGGGATTTTCTCACACATGTCTTGTCTTGTGAAGACGAGTATCCTTTTGACAGAGTCTAGGTTGGGTCGGGATAGTACCGTTGTTTCTGAGTTCTTATATGCCAAGGTATTCCTATGGCTAAGAGAAGAAGTCCTAATACCTCTTTTTGTTTACTGGTTGTACTAGAAGGTTTTCAGACTCTTGTTTTTTGAAGGCTTGTACTCTAGCCAAGTTTACATTCAGCACTTTACTTTACATAGTACTATGTAGGATTGGTTTAGTTGTATACATGCATTTTGTTCCTTAGTGGTTTTTACCTTTCAACATTTGTGGTCTTGGAGATGTGTGTATGTGTACAGGTTCTTAGGATATGCCTCCCATGTTAGTAATATGGCTACTCAATGGTAGTCCCCAGACCATGGCCTATTGGAGGCCAGATTGGGGAGTTGTGGCGCGGGCCCCATTCAGACGGGTCATGACAGAGTGGTATCAGAGGTGAGCAGCTCTACATTAGGACCAAGAGTCTATGAGTTTGGTTTGGGGAATCAATGTTAAGTGTTTCGAGCACATCATTCAGGATAGAGACTCTAGTGTTAGTGTGAGCATCCGACGTATCTATTCACAAGGACTCTGATAAGCTACATTTCCACTCGGTACATTAAAACACTAGTTGCGGGAAAATAAAATAATGGTAGATGCGTCATATAGGAATGTGTTTTGTTTTCCATATCCTTTGTGTAAACTATCCAGATATACTCATTTACCTAGGTACATATTGTTTCTTTACAAGATGACTCCACAATTCATACCCACTACGATTCAGCAGCACGATCATGAGGATATCCCCCTCAGTGATGAGGCTTCGATACAGGGACCAGATCCCCAGGAATTGCCACCAGGTGGTGCACCTATTGTACCACCACCAGTAGAGCATCCCATGGTACCTGCGGTACAGACCGATGAGGAGCGCCGACTGAGCATGTTCCATGAGTTCAAAAGATATAGACCCCTCAGGTTTCAATGCAAGCTCAACACTCAGGTTGCTGAGTACTAGCGTGCGGCAGTGACTAGAGTTTTCCATCTAATGAGGACACCAGCAGACCAGATAGTGATCCTATGAGTGAGCCTTCTTCAGGGTTTGGCAGGATGATGGTGGTTTCTAACCACATAGATGCACGATGAGGAGACCCATTATTGGACAGAGTTTGACAGACATTTCACAGAAGAGTTCACTTCAGTTACGCTATGAGTAGTACGCATCGAGGATCTTCTTCAGCTCCATTAATTCAATAGAACGATAGCCGACTATTCATCAATTTTCACCAACCTCACCAACTACGCGATGGATTTGGTCAGGGATTAGTACATCAGATCTTGGAAATTCAATCGAGGTATACAATAGTAAAACTGAGCTTTTGTCTTTCCATTATGTATTTCAACTTATGATGGATTGCTCGAGAAGGCCTTGGTGATTGAGTGCTTCTTGGTGGAGCAGAGTCAACAGACGAAAGTCCGCAGTAGGAAGACCAGTCCAGAGATCTCGGCAGCAGGGATCCGATATCAGACAAAGGTATCTGGACATGGGAAACATCATAGGAGGACCCAGGATAAATTACCCGAAGTCCAGCACTCTCAGAGTGGATCCAGTCAGCCCATGGAGAAGTGATTCTACACGTGTGATGGTAGGGGACAAATTGCAAGAGATTTTCCGACCTGTCGAGCTGCTGATAAGGAAGTGGTGGATTGATCCCCAAGGCAGAGGCAGAGAACGGAGCAGACAGACCCGCCAGGTGGCGGACGTGGTAGTGGGACATGGAGAGCTATAAGTGGTGGAAGATGCTACGATTTACTTCCACCACCACCCCAGTAGGTTAGAAACATGTTTAGGGAGTTGGGGGACAGGGGCGGGGAAAAATGCATGCGATCAAGGCATACGATACAGGGACTCCAGGGATGATCTAAGGTATGATATTTTTCATCTAAACCTTAAATTCTGTACTTATAGACCCAGCTGCTAGTCATTCCTTCATCGCCACTTCTCTTGTGCAAATCCTTGAGATTCCGGTAGACCCATTGACTCGATCCTTATAATTGGAGACACCTACGGGAGGGGACTCAATTATCACACACCATTTTAGATAGTGTGATCTTACCCTTGCAGGACAGAATTTTGGTTGGAACCTCATGGTGGTAGCAGCAAGGACTTACGACGTCATTCTCTGCATAGATTGGTTATCTTCGGTCCATGCCAAGATTGATTGTTTTAGGATAAGAGTGTGGTGTGTTTTTAGTGATGGAATGATGTTTTCTTTCTTTCAAGAAATGGAGAACCAAACATCACAAAATGAGCTCATGCATAGGAGGGTGTAGCCGGTCACTCATGAGTTGGCTAGCCTTTCCCTCAGAGCAGTCGATGCGATGAGCTCCCAATTACTAGCAGTAGTGGCAGAGTACAAGAACGTCTTTCCCGAAGATGTTCCCGGACTACCTCCCCACTGGGAAATCAACTTCCACATCAACTTACACACTCAGAAAACATTGATTTCCTCACCAGCATATCTGATGGCTCCCACATATCTTCGCGCGCTGAGGGTGCTGTTGAAGGACTTTCAAAGAAAGGGTTTCGTGAGACCCAGCGTTTCACGCCGTGATACCCCAATATTTTTTTCCAAGTAGGAAAATGGTAATTTGAGGTTGTGCATAGATTACCGGTGCCCGAATCAGTTAACATTGATAAAAAAGTATCCACTTACAAGAATCGACATCCACTTAAATCAGTTAAGAGGGGCACAATTGTTCTCGAAGGTAGACCTTCGATCAGGTTATAACCAGTTACGAGTACGGGGCGAGGATATATTGAAGATGGATTTCAGATGAATTTATGATCATTATGCGTACTTGGTAATGCCTTTCATCGTAAAAAATGCCCCGGTAGTGTTCACGGGGCTGATGAACCAGATCCCTCAGTCGTACATGGGTCAGTTCATAGTGGCCTTCATCGATGACATCATGTGTACTCGAAGTCAGAAGAGGAGCATGCAAGACACCGTTGTATGGTTCTAGATGTACTCTAAGAGAACCAGATTTATGGGAATCTCTTTATGTTCCAATTACTTAATTAGGAGGTCCAATTTCTAGGACATGTCATCTCAGTAGATGGAGTAGATGTAGACCCAGCCATGGTGGAGGAAGTGTTAGCATGGTAGCCACCTCGGAGCGTGATGGAGGTTTAGAGCTTTCTATGGTAGGTATGATATTATCAGAGATTCATTCATGAATTCTCCCAAATATAAGCACCTATGAAATCCTTAACCAGGAAGGGTAAACCATTCATATGGATGGAGAAGTTCTAGTAGGCTTTCGTGCAGCTGAGACAGAGTTTGACGAGCGCACCAATCTTGAGATTACCAAAGGAGTTCGTCGAGTATGTAGTTTTCAGTGACGCATCAAGGACTGGGCTAGGTTGTGTCTTGATGTAAAGACAGGTAGTGTTTTCTTATAGTTCATGCCACATTAGGCCACATGAGAATAACTATGTTACCCATGATCTTGATTTGACAGTGGTAGTTTCGCACTGAAGATGTGGTGACACAACCTTACGGGTGAGGTCTTTATCATTTACTCTGACCCCAAGAGTCTATATCTTATCTCAGAAGGATCTGAATCTGAGAGAGAGGTGTTGGATAGTTTTCCTCCAGTATTGTCATTTCAAGATCACTTATACTCCAGAGAAGGAGAACAAGGAGGAGGATGCTTTTAGTAGAAGGTCGTGCACACAGATGTTCAGTGAGACAATAGAGCAGTTATCCACGTTGTAGTTATCCTTCATAGATGGAGAGGATACATATTACCTATAGTCGATGGTTGTAACCCCTCCACTCATAAAATGAGTTAGAGAGGCATATCTTGGGGTGGTCGACTTTGACTCTTTATGTACTCAATTATCCACGGGACATTCTCCCGATGGATATTTGAAATGTGGGGAGCAAACACTTCTTTTTAGAGGATGCACTATTTTACTAGTGGCATTGCGAGAAGTGATCTAGAGGGAGTATCATAAATATCCTATGGAGGTACATCTAGGAGTGGAAAAGATTTACTAGGATCTCCGATGAAAATTATTGTGGTCAGGCATGAAGAAGGTAGTAGCATTGTTCGTTTCATGATACCATAAATGCCAGTAGGTGAAAGCTAAACACCATGTTCTCGCAAGATTAGCTCACCCCTGGAGGTGATAGAGTGGAAGTGGGATGAAATATCTATGGAATTAATGACATGCATACCAGAGATGTCCAAGGGGCATGATTCTTTTTGTGTGATCATTGACCGACTCACCAAGTCGGCCCACTTCCTAGCTATTAGGAAAAGAGTTCCATAGAGAGCTTGGGACACCTCTATATGAAGGAGATAGTTCGGCTTCATGGCTTCCCTTTAACAATAGTATTGTATCAAGATTCCAGCATCACATCCCAGTTGTTTAATGGATTGTAGGAGGATTTTGGTACATACCTATGCTTGAGCACGATGTTCCATCCCTAGACAGATGGTCAGACAGAGAGGACTATTCATGTTCTAGAGGATATGTTGTGGACCTGTATCATGGACTTCAGTTGTAGTTGGGAGGACCACCTACCACTGGTGTAGTTTTCATAAAATAATAGCTACCACTCCACCATTGGTATGGCTCCATTCGAGGCCTTGTATGGGAGACCCTGCAAATCACCACATTGCTGGACCGACCCCAAAGAGTCAGCACTCATGGGTCTAGAGTTGGTGTGAGCTACAACCGAGAAGGTGTAGGTCATTAGAGAGTAGATGAAGACTACATAGAGGTGGAAGAAGTCTTATGTTGAAAGAGGACAGAGTCCTCTGGTGTTCTAGGAGGGAGACCACGTCTTTCTTTGAGTCTCACCTCATTATGGATTGCATAGATTTGGACAGGGTGGAATGTTATCTCAGGGGATCATCAGAAATATTCATATACTACACAGAGTCGGTGAAGTGGTGTACCACGTAGCTCTACCACCGCAGTTGCATCGGGTACATGATGCCTTTCACGTGTCACAGTAGAGGGGGTACGTGCATGACCCAATGCACGTTATCGACTGGGGCGAGATGGACATCAGGGATGGGGAGACCATTGCTGAGTACCTGGTGGAGATAAAGATCAGTAGAAGAGTATCCTTCATGGGTTCTTAATTCCCTTGGTGCACGTTCAGTGGAAGCATGGGAATCCTCAGGAGAGCTTGTGGGAGAGGGAGGCTAAAATCCATGCCAAATACCCCCATATTTTTTAGTAGTATTTATTTTGGATTTTAAGGGACGCAGAGCACCGAGGGGGGGGGGGAGAGAATGTAATATCTCTGATTTTCCGTATTTTATTCTTAAATATTATATTGAATTATTACGATCGCTAGCATAGTGACAACACAACATTCTGAGGCTCGGTGATCCCAAAATGGTGGTTTGAACTTTTATTTAAAATAAGTTAGTCGGGATATGTGTGTGGTTGTGGCAGTTTCCAAACGGATTCCTGGATTAAAAATCTGAGTGCACCATTGAGTTCAGGATGACAACATTACCTAAGAATGAGTCTAACCTTGACCATGACAGGCCGAGGAAAAAAATTTAATTTGAAGACGTTTTTAGTAATATAAAATATAATATGTTCACATTGTTTTTTTAATTTTATTTGGAAACATCTACTGCAGCGTAGTGATGGGGTAGCTTTTTCATTAATTTATTCCATGCCATAATCATTTTAAAACAGCAATGCTGACTCATTAATACCATATCATGATGGAATTATGAAATTCATTTCCTATATTTCATAGGTTCATCGAATGTTTCTCGTTGGTAATGGTGGAGATAATCTATAGGGAATCTGTGGAGATTTGTAGAGATCTCTCGGTGAAGAATGAAAATGAATCAAAGATGTGAATCATTGTGACAACAAAGTTGATGGATCCTAGTGACAATGGAACCACGATCCCTTCGTCCGTGACCGATACCTTCTTGTGGTAGGGGTTGTTATTTCAATTCATTTCCTCATTCCTGGATCAAACATCGAACGCAGACCAACCCACAAACAGTTTGATCTGCAGATCCTGCATACTAACGGGAGGGTTTTTATTGGGATTTTTTTGTATTAATCCATGAATATTGTTTACTGTATTGATCATTCTTTGTTAGATCCTAATAATGGGATCAGATCAACGCCGTGACGAACGATGATGGATGTTCGTTCGTTGATTTGCATATTAGATTTCTTCCACATTTCTTTTCCTCATGTGTTCTTCACGTTCTTCATGGATTGATGAATAATGGATCATTGCACATTCATTTTTCGATGAAATGATTACAAATTGATGATCCGACATCACGAAGACCAAGAGTAGGTTTGAGATGATGGTGGACGACGGATCGGACCGGATGGGGAAAGAGCATTCTTCTAGCGTTCTTCACGTGTGTGGATCAGTAAGTCTTTTCGGTACCGATCAGAGGTCCAAAAACAATGGTGTGCACTTCCGAAGAACACACCGTGTATTACCGGTGGTGATGGATAGGATTCAGGGGTAAGATAGGTATCACACGGTGTGTGACCTCGGTCACACGACATGTTGGACCTTCCCAGATGCTCGACGTGTATTCTGGGAAATACACGGACATGGGGATAATGACATGGCTTCAAACCATAGCGTGTAAACCCTACGAGGCATGTAAGAAGAAACTATGATGGACTTGTCATGTATCCAGGGGATACAAGGAAACATGATGGTGTACATGACCGTGTACTCCACCACATGTCCAGGAGAGGCTAGTAACATGGGTCACCCCATGTACTGATTACACGAGTTGGCACACATGGGTAGTGGTCGTGTACATGCACATGGCCAGCGTACATAGAGCCAACCCCAATCACTTGGACATTGTATGTTCTCCATACCACGTGACATGAACTCACTTTTTATACATATCTAGCCTTATGACACCAGCCATTGTACACAGGTAGTACTCGGGGTTAGAAGACATGGCGTGTGACTTTTATACATGCATGTACTTTTTGGAAAATGGCTTGGTCCACTTGTCCACCATATCTTGAACATGTTTCATTTGGGTCAGTGGACCCTCTTATCCTTCCACTGAAGTTCATCCATCGTTTCCATCTACAGGAGTATGATCCCTTCAACAAAACATTATGTGATAGAGTTTACATCCCTCTGAGAGGCCCACAATGAGATCCTCTACCCATTCATGACCCAAGGTAGAGTGTGGTATCGATGTGTCCAACTCCACCGTGAATTTATCCTCACCATAGCTGGTGAATCTATATGAGTTGCAGAATCCTCCATGGATCTGGTAGTGATCCTCATCTGTGTATTGTGATCTCTCCCACTCTGGAGTATGTTCTCCCGTAATGAGTGTATCTATCTGTTGTGATCTTCCCCACTCAGGAGTGTGTTCTCTCATAAATATTTTATCAGTATCTCGTGGCGTTTCTTGACGAACAATGCTTCTTGGATAGACATAATCATAGCTTTTCAAACTCGTGGAGTGTGTTCTCCTAGAACAAGAGCTTCATGGAATCTTCAAACTATATCCCTAGGGGGGCGTGAGGTTTTGTGAGTTGTCTCTAGACTATAGGTCTGGGTTTTCAGTATATCAGGATTTTGTTATCCTATTATATGTTAAGTAGACATATACTATATGGAGATGACTATGCCTTTCCGTTGTGTATGTTTTTGTGTTTTTGGGGTCCGCTACTGAGTATTGTCATACTCACCCATGCACAGTCTTATCCCACACATGTCCTATCTTGTGCAAAAATGCAGCCGTTTGATGGAGTCTAGGACGGACCCGGACAGGACCAAGCTTTCTAAATTCCCTACAAGATGAGGCATTCCTACCACTACGAAAATAATTCCTAGTACCTATTTGTGTTTACAGGTTGGGCTTTTCAGTTTTCAGACTCTTGTTTTTTGTGGGATTGTATTCTGGCATAGTTTACATTCATCAATTTACATTCCATCGTACTCTATTGGTTTGTTTTAGTTGCATGCATGCATTTTGTTCCTTAGTGGTTTTTACATTTCAGCATTTGTGGGATTGAATATGTGTGTGTGTGTGTGTACAGGTTCTTAGCCAATGACTCTCATGTTAGTAATATGCCTACTCAGTGTTAGTCACCATCCCCTGGCCTATTAGAGGCGGGCTTGGGTAGTCGTGGCGCAGGCCCCATTGGGATAGGTCATGACAATGATAAATAAAAAAATTATACTTCTAATGAGTATTTATAATCCATATTATCATCTATAAAACCTTAAATTAAAAATTATATTGGTATTGACATTTCAATAAGACCTATTTAACATTTCATAGAATAAAATAAATTAAATATCTGATTCCCATCCATGTGGCTTAAAAAGATGCAGTTTCAACTGATGGATGATTTATGATAAATAAACCATCTTCCAAGGATATCGGGACATGTGAATGGGTAATTTCATAATATTATTTGTACCCGTAATTACACAATTTATCCTTTTACCATATTAAAAAAAATTACAGAAGTTACTACTCTTAATGACCAAAAAATAAAAGTATTCTATTTACATAATTTGGTATTATGGGTTCTCAATATTGAGTCCACCATATAAAAATATAAAGCATATATGTTTCATTAAATAATTTAAAATTAATCCTATTTTCCGCATAAGAGAATGCATTTTATATGTTTTATCATTGCAAATGGTTGAAATCATTATACATCTAAATTCAATGTAAAATTAATGATAATGAAATAAATTATATTGAATGATAATAATATATTAAATTTATACAATAAAATAGCTAAATAATACAATTGACTAATATATAAAATTTTTAATGAAAAAGTAGTTTCATTTTAAATTTTTTGTATTTTTACAATTCATCAAAAATAGATTGTTATCATAAATATATCAAAATCTCATCTAAAGTAAATTATTATACCAGGAAACAAATGATAATGTTTATTTTGTCATATAAAATTTATTAATTTTTCAAAATCACAATTTAAAAGGTTTTCTTTATTAAAAGGAGAAAAATGACCCTTTTGAAAAAAATATGTTTTTATACAAAAAATTGGGATTATTAGTACCCTATGACAATAATATCTGTTAGATGAATATCAAAAATTATATATTAATTATAAGTCAAATAATTTTATTAATTGTCTTTACTAATTGTAAATCACTTAACAAAATAAAAATGTACAATAGATTTATATTTTTCATTTAGAATACATTTTAATAATTTAGTTATATTTATTCCCGCTAACCTAACTGTTCAGTTATAATGGTCATTAAATAAAAAGGTAATCTCATGCTTTTCTTAAACTCATAATTTCATGAAATGATATATATTAAAGAATTAAATCAATTTAATGAAAAAATTTCATAAAAACATCTAGTTGTCACATTCAACCCCCTTAAAATGATTTTAAACCTCAGAATTCATTACTAGGATATAAATAGATGAGGATAAATTTTCCTAATCACATACTCAAGTTTATATATATTATCCTCATGTTGTTAGTTTCCAATAATAATTTAACTATGTGAGTTGTCTTATTTCATATAAATTTTTCTCAATGGTTGAGAATCTATGTCGGTTGTTCATCATAAGAATGATAATTCTCCAGAAGTACAACGTCGAAGTTTAGAACATGTGAAAGATCATTTTTATACTTTCTCAGAAAAGATACATAGAACACATCATGAACTTGTGAGAGATTCAGTGGATGTTTCAATCGGTATGCTACCTTACCAACACAATCATTAATTTGAAAAGGACTTATATACCTAGGGCTCAGTTTCCTATCTTTCCCAATATAAAAACTCAATTCTAGGGAGATATTTATAGAAGCAACTTTAACCAACCTCAAACTATAGGTGTTTTCATTAGTAATCATAATAAATCTTCTGTCGACTCCGAGCTGCTCTTATATGTTTTCAAATACATATAACCATTTTTTTCAATTTTATCGACAACATCAGGTCCTAATAGGGTTCTTTCCTCAACTTCATCCTACCAAGTTAGGGTTCTACAATTCATTCCCTAGTGGGATTCATAAGGAGACATCTGAATACTAGGGTGAAATTTATTGTGGTATGAAAATTTCAACATAGATAGGTGTTGATCCCTACCACCTTTGAAATATATCGAGAAATATCTAAACATGACTTATATAGTTTAAATTTCCCTCTTATTTTGACTGTCTATCCGGGGATGATAAGCAGTGATGAAGCTTATCTCGGTCTCCAGAGCTTTCTAAAGACTTCTCCAGAATGTCAAAGTAATCATAAAATCCCAATTATATATAATGGAATGTGGTAAAACATAAAATATTACCAATTCTTTTACATATATCCTAGAAAGATGATCAAGAGGGAAATCCTCTCTATTGGAAAGGATGTGTTCCGAATTTATAAGGAAATCAACTATAACAAACATAGAATTATAGCCTTTAGGTTTTTTGCGAAGACTACTGATGAAGTCCATAGTGATGTCTTCCAATTTTTAATACAGTATGGGTAATGATTTTAACATCACCTTAGTCTTCGGTCTTCCAACCATAACTTACTGACAAACCAAGCACCGAGAGACATATTCAACAACAAATCTTTTCATGCCATCGTATAAGAAATACTATTTCAGGTCCTTGTACATAATTGTAATTCTAGGATAAATAAATAATGAATAACAATGAGAATCACTCAATATATCCTTCCTTAATTATGTTATTGGAGGAATTAAAATCTAGTTCGTAATCCTTATTATTCAAACACATTCAAGGTTTAATTCAAGAACATTTATCATCTTCTTTTATAGAAATACTTCTTCATCTGTGCCTCCTTAATCTTCACTTATATATATGGTTTAGAATTCATTTGAGAAAGGTAATATTTTTCCATTCCATTAAATGTTCTATATCCATCTTTTGAAAATACATAAATATTGGATCTTTTGGGATCCTCATCATGGATAGGGTAGCATGATCCTTTCAACTCAGAGAATCTACCACCATATTCACTTTCCCATGGTGAAAATTTATTCAGAAGTCATAGTGTTTAATATACACCAGCAATATTCTATTATTCACATTGATCTCTTTTTTTGTGAAAATATTTTAAATATTTTTATAATCATATTAAATAACACACAATTCCCTATAAAGATAATTCCTCCGTATCATTAGTATAAATATTATCGTAAATAATTCCAAATCCTTAGTTGGGTAATTTTTTTTATGTATTTTTAATTTTCATGGTGTTTAAGCTATCACGAAAACATTTTTCTTGAGAAAACAACACTTCCCCTTCTTGGATGTCTCAATATAGATCAAAACCATTTCTTCACTTCAAGGTAATGTGCGCACAGGGGTACTAGAAAACGTTCTTTTATACACTTTGAATTAATTTTCACACTCTTTTGTCCAAATTTCCTCAACTCCTTTCTGAGTCAACTTCGTTATTGTATTAGATTACCATGAAAAATCATTCAAAAAACCTCGATAAGATACATCCAATAAAAGGAAACATTGCATCTCAATTACCATTTACGGCCTCAGACAACATTCAATAACTTATGTTTTTTTGATCAATAGAGATCCCCTATAATGAGATTATGTAACCCAAAATAATTGTTTTTAAAATCCAAAACTCACCCCAAGAAATATTTTCATAATGATTATCCTTTCATAGTGTCTTTAGTACATTTCTCAAGTGATATTAATATTCTTCCATGGTCTTGTAAAGGATAAGAATGTAATTTATAAGTACTACCACAAACAAATAATGAGAGTCTCTAAAGACTACATTCATTTGATCCATAAAGATAGTAGAGGAATTAGGAAGACCGAAAGGAATCATAATAAATTCATAGTCTCTATAACTTTTACATAATATCTTCTTTGGTATATCATCTTGCTTAACCATTGTTTGATTATATCTTGAATTAAGATCAATATTAAAATGTATTCAGTTATGTGTAGTTAGTCAAATGATTTATCAATGTAGGGAATTTGATATCTGTTCATGAAAGTGATCTTGTTATATTATCGATAATCAATGTAGAGTCTTATTGATCCCACTTTCTTATTAAAAAAAGGAAGAGGTGCACCACATGGTGATTCACTAGAGTCTATGAATCCCTTGTCAATATTTCCATGGTTTTTCTTCTTCAATTTCTACATCTCAAATGGAGCCATTTTATATGTTGTCTCTGAAATAGTCATAACAGAGGTTATGAGTTCTATAGAATACTCAACCCCACGATTAGGGGGAAGACGTAGATGTTCAGTCTAAAATACTTCATCAAACTATTGTACAATGGTTTGATTCTTAATTATTAATTTCTCCCCAACTATATGAGATATATGATGTTCATTGATAGGAATCAAGACCAATAAAACGGAATAAATTTCTACAAGAAGGTTTTATTCATCTATATAATCAATATATGATCATAAATTGATCTGGAATATGAAATGTGAAGTCCCTTCCTTGGAAATTGATATGAGATCCATATAGAGAAAGGCAAACCATTTTAATAATCACATAAAATTACACTATAGGATGTATCAAAATATTTGCGGGAAACACTTTTCCAAAAACATCAACCAGACAAAAATTATAAACTTTTGACACGAAAGTTGTGTCATTAGAAGTTGTCAAAGCTAACTCAACATCTAATTGATGATGTAATATTAAGACACCATTTGATAATTATATAGAAAAAAAGAGTGGGTGGATCGAGAATAAAATAAAATATTTTTTACTTTAGATTGGATAATATGTGCACCTTTATCCAATTCATTATCGTACTCCAAATCAGTAATTGTGATCGAAAGTAACATTCCATTGCTTTTGGATTTAAGAGTTTCCCGATGTCAACCGTCATCAATAACCCTTTGATTAGGGCATAGAATTTCATAATTCCCTATTTCCTTTCACATATAACATTGATGTTTAAGAGATTCATTTTTTGTATCCTTTTCTTTATTCAGATCATTTGGAAACACTTTTCCTTAACAATAGCATTCAACTACTTGATTACCTTCTTTCCCAAACATAGATAATGTTCTAGTCCCTTTACAAAAATTTCCGTCATGTTTATTTCCACACATTTATCAAAGAGAAAACACTTCTCCTTTTTAGTGTGTTCTTTATATTTTCCTTTCATTTACATTTTTCTATTCATATAAAACATATAAGAATGATGTGTGATTCCAATAACATCTCATCCTTGAGATAAAATCATACTATTTCCTCATATATATTGAATTTTGTTAGGTATAATGCCCTTCATAGATTTTTTTAAGCTACAAATGAATCGATCAATTTTACTCTCATGTAGGATAATAATACCAGAATTGTACCTTGAATGTATTATAAAAATTTCTTTATAGGTACAAATGAATTCATATACCATTTCATTAATCTCAATGAACTGCTTCTCTATAATTGTTCAAAGAATTAGAGGAAATTTGTTACCGAAAAATAAATTCATGCATACTTCCAATCACAATGATTCAATTTCATCAATTTTCCTCATATTATTGATAAGTTTCCACCATTGATCAGCTTCACCTTCAAAACAATACACTACTAAGATGAATTTATCATGTTCTAAAAATTTTATAACATCAAATATATTTTTATTTCTACTAATCAATTGTTTAGCCAGTAATGGCTAAGATGACTCTAGGTTCTAGCCTTTGACTCAAACAAAATGAATATTGTTAAAAACACTAATAATAATAAATTTATATTCAAGAAAAAAATTTCAATTAAGGATACATAATGTTTTTTTCCTTGGTTATTAATGATCACTTCTCAAACACAAGGATTGTTACCAATACTTTGACATATCCTTTTGGTTCTTACTATGGTTTTATCATACTAGTTTCCAAAAGATAACTATACATTTCCTCTGATGACAACTATTACATACCTTACATTACATACATTGATATTACATCAAAAATAAAAAATATTCATTACAATATATTAAAATGTCATTATTGGACCTTACATGTATAGTGTATTTAGAAATTGGGAAACATAAGAAACTAGTATATAAGACATCTTCATTTTCTCATTCCTATTTTGTCATAACAAGACCCCTTTTGACAAGTCTTACAGAATATCCATCTTAATGAAATAAGGAAAATAAAAATATTAAATTTTGGTCTCATATACACAGTACGGGTAAACAAGGGATATATAAATAATATTATAATCGTAAGATAGGAGAAAATAACATTTGAAAATCTTATCCTTTATAAGAATGATTATGATATCATGTCTTGGTACAAATCATAATTGTTCATAAGAATCACTGAACACAATCCCAAAATTCATAAAATAAAAGTTAAAATGTTATGACATATATATAATCATTGAATATCAAGTCATATTATTGAGGGCGCATTTATAATACAATCATAGTGGGAAAAGTCCAATACTAAACCGTTTTCACTCCTCTTTCAACCCATATACTACTGAGCCATGATCATTTCCTATTCCAACCATGTCTATCTGACAAGATATAAATCTTTACCCTATTAATTAGAGGTATAGGTAGGTCCCACCCATCTCATATTAAAATCATTCTCACAAGTTCCACAATAACATAAATAATTTACCATAACCCAAGGAATAAAAATGGTTTCTCTAACCCCCCATATCATAATCAATTTGAAAAAATCGATTTCATATATAGCACATAATCATGAAACATTAAAAAATGTTATTATAATTGAAACATTACACTATTAAATAATTCTGTATTAGATGGAAGATAATTTTTATACAACACAATAAATTAATTATTTTAAAAATTATCCTTTCTTATTCAAAAATTATTTCTTTTCTCAAAATGATACACATTTTTATACAAAACAATTTATGTAAAAAAATAAAATATAAATAATATAAAAGAGTATTAATGAAATATAGGCATTATGAAAACATAAAATTCCATTCATGAAATATTAGTTAAAAAACATTCTTCCCAAAATTTGTTTGGAAAAGTCAAAAATCACATGATATTGATAACAGAAAAATATTCCCTTCATACAATTTATTTTTTTCAAAATGGGTAAAATTGAATCTAAACAACTGTATAAGAATATAAATAATATTAAAATATAAATAATAAGAAAACATGGACATGGATGATAAAAAAACCCTAGTAAATACTTCTTTATAAACAATCTCATATTATAATGGGATTTCAAAATTATCCATTACCTTAGGTTTGCTTTCCTTAGTATGTATTCGAACCTACTATATATGATTTATATTATATGATTGACTTATTAAAGATTCCTAGTAATTTTTACGATATCATAAATATTCATATTATCATTTATTTTATAGTAACATTATTACTCATACTGTAGGTGTTAACTTTTTTATTTTCTTAGTCATGTTTGTTGGATAAGTTATTAATATTATTCATAAGTTATAGTTATATCATTTTAAGGTTGTTATAATAAAATTTATATCATATTTATTATTTATATTATTTTATATAGTCATGATTTAATGAATATCATGTAGAATGAATCGTATCACATCATGGAGATGGTGGGACATTCATTCACATGAGTGAGGATATCATTCCCATAATTGAGGAATGTTATTGAAGTGGCTGATGTAAAATATTTCAGAATCAAAATCATATAATAATAATCATATAATTATGCATTATTTCTAACATTATACGCATCCATGTATGATGGAAGAGAAAAGTACATTACACCACAACGTGGAGACGGTAATCCGTGTATGCACGAGTGGTCAATTTAATTTTCGTCAGATGGATAGAAGATGAAATAAGTTATCTCATAATCATAAAAAAATCTCAGTAAATAAGTGATACTGGAGTTATTACTTTATAACGAAACAACTCATGACGATAAAGTATAAGAATAACTAATTTTGAATGAATCATTTGAGGAGATTACATATTCATTGACGTGATCCCTCTAAATCTCATTCTAAAGCACTAAATTTTTCATTGAAGAAGAAAAGAACCACTAAAATGAAACTACGATTGTTGAGAAAAGAAAATCATAGTGAATGGGAAGAATGTTGAAGCAATGTGATGTTAATAGATGTGGGAGGTGATATCTATTATAATTGAGGTGAGGGACACTATTAGAATCTCAAAAATATGAATTTATAATAAAATGAAATACCATCCAAAAACAAAAAATGTACCAATTTTGAAGATAATATGAGATAGGGATGTAATATAATCAACCACTCAATTTTAAGAAAAAATTTCATTCAATTTAATCCTTATCATTTTATTTAACACCATGTTATTCTATTTAATTATTTACTTGGGTAACAAATATTTCAATATTAAAATTGTGAAATAATTAATTATTTGATGTCAAATAGACAATAAATAAATACCTTATAAAATTATAGACTATATTATTAATATAATTTATATTTTTTAAAAAATCATTATGATTTTAAAATAATTTAATAAAAAATAATTTTGATAAACAATCAATAGTGTCAATTCTGACATTGTTCAATTCATTTATTTATGAAAATATTAATATAACAAGTTATCTTAGTAGAAATTAGTTTATTATATTCCAAATAGGACTAGGTATTATATAGAATTAATTGGATATATTAATTATCCCAAATTATGTTTATTTTTATATTTCTAATGAAATTTTATTGATACTTTTCCAAATAAACTAATTACTATAATAGTTTTGTGTTATTAATTGATATGCTTATTTGTTGAATAAAAATTGTAATTAAAATTAAATGACAGATTTTAATCTATTATATTTTAGAAGAATACATATAATAGAATATATATTCTATTAAATCAATCATTAAAAATGTTTTATTTATTAAACCATGAATGTGACGTTCTTATCATCACTTGAAATAAAATAATATTACTATGATAATCTATTCTATAATGATCTAGTTTGGACCCTCTATGTTATAATCATTTTCATAATCACAGATAATGTCAATATACATATTCTACTATTTCATGCCACTTAATATCTTTATGTAAATAAATTATTTCATACATAACAATATATTTCAATAAGTCAATAACTTATATTTATGAATCAATATGTTCATAAGTGTATTTTTAGATGCATTTTCTGATGTCACTTAATATAGTAATGTTGTGTTTAAGACAGACACTTCATAAGTTTCTGAGAGTTCCTGGCACAGAGAGCGATGTTCAACACACAGTTGTTCGACACACAGATGTTTGACACACCGATGATCGTCAGACCGATGTTCGACACACCTATGTTCGACACACCAATATTCGACACATCAATGTTCGACACACCGATGGTCGACACACCGATGGTCGACACACCGTTGTTGGAAATGATAAGATGGTATATAGAGTATGATATTCTATATAATACCAAATGTAGGGTCGAAATGATATAGATACTAAATGAAGTATCTAATGACTCTCAAAATACAAGAGGGGGGTGAATTGTACACTTTAAAAAATTACTTGGGAACATTTATTGATGGTTATTTTTAACAAAGTTAAACAAGTTAAATTAATAAAACCTCTAGTTCTACAAACTTGTATTATTTTTGGAAGATGAATCTGAGAATGTGATTCAGGAAAATTTTGTTCCGAAAATGAATCGTAACAAAAGTTTACAAAGATAACAATTCTACCTTAAAGCATATAGAATCTTACTAAATCGGTGTATATAAGTATAAGAAATTATAAGATAGTTATACATTCCTCAATAATCAAAATTCATTAGAAAACATGTAACAACACAAGTAACAAGTAATAAATATTTTAACTCAAAAAGTAGGGTATCCAACAAACTTGGATAAAGGTCCCTTGATTTATACTTTCAAAAAGTTTGTCTTACCCACACTAGGGTAAGACCTCGATATGAAGATCGAAGTCTATCTTGCTATCCCTGCAAGCCCTCAAATTCAAGGTAGTCGGCACCTCTGTCTTCCTTAGCAAGGAAGTCCTCGATCATTAAGGTAGTTGGAACCAATGTCTTCCTCCACAAAGAAGTCCTCGAACATTAAGGTAGTCGACACATCTGTCATCCTATCCCTGGAAGCCCTTGAATGTAATCAGAAACATTCAGAGTCACACAAAGATATTCTGAAAAAGATGTTCAGTATGCACTAATAATGATAGTCTTTTTCTATAAATCACTTCAACGACAGGTAATCTCTAGAGTTATAGAACTGTAGTGATCTCTTTCAAATGATCTCTTATTTATAGACACAACTCCAATGGTCGGATCCCCCCTCCAATGGTCATATTTTTCCTTGAATTTCAGAGGGACCTATACATGTGTCACTCAAATGAGGGTTAGTTAGTAAATTAATGCACGACATCATTTTATAACAAAAACATGTGTAAGAAAAATATATAATTACATAACCAAAATCATTTTTCGGAGTGTAAGGAAAAATAGTTCAGATTCTAACCAAAATCACATTCTGTATCTATAATACAATGATATTCGGATTTTGTTTTCCTAGGAATTCGGAACTAGATTTCGATAGAAATATGGAGTCTAGAATTAAAGTAAATTTGGAGTCAGAACTCATAAGAGCTCGGAGTCTAAATTTAGAGAACACAGAGTCAGAACTCATAAGAGTCTGGAGTCTGAATTTAGATAACTCGGATTCATAACTCATAAGATATTGGATTATGAATTTAGAGAACTCAGAGTCAAAACTCATAAGAGTTCAGAGTCTGAATTTAGAGAACTCGGAATTTGAATTCAGAGAACTCATATTCAGAACTCATAAGTGTTTGGAGTCTGAATTCAGTGTATTCAGAATATGAATTCGAATCCTAAAAACCGAATTATTTATATCTTAGTATTATAATATTTTGTGGTTTTTAGATATGAAACCGAATTTTATTCTTCGAGTTAAAATTATAAATGAAAAACATGGTACGAATAAATTTTTGTAGGGAAGGAAAACTTTCCTTATGAAAGTAAAACATAGGGTAAAATGAAACTTGAATTAAGATAAGGTGTTTGTGATTTTCAAAACCTTAGAAATGGTAAGGTAAAAAAAGAAACCTTATTTACTCAAAAATCTCCCCAATCATGAAAGAAAGGAAAAGTCATAAGAGACCTTATTGACTCAACAATATCCCCCTTTTTGGAAAGCACAAACATTCTTAAGAAAAGGAATATAAGGACTTAGAAAATATTTTTATAGAAATTGAAAATAAAACTTATCTCCATTATCACATGGGAAAGATGAATACGACTAACTACCCCTTAGGCTTTGGAACACTAAGGATTGTATTTTAGATTTTCATAATGAGACATAACATTGTATTTCATACATAAATCTTTATGATGAAAAATACCCCTAAGATAAAATACCCCTTACATAAGGATATTTGTTATTTATATACTATAATTTTTTCATTTATCTCCCTTTGTGATTTTTAAAATGGAATTTGAGGGAATGGAAAAGAAATTATGGTACCTGAAAGATTAGTAGAAAAAATCCCAATACAAGCAACAAAAAAAATTAGTATGATAGGAAAAATTTGTACAAGGAATGAAATACAAAAAAAGATCAGATTTAAAAAAGGTCATCCTTCCTTTTACATGGGCATCAAATTCTTGATTATGGTCTTTAGAATTATGAACTCCTTATGATCTTTATCTGCTCACTTAGGAAGGTGATACTGATCCTCTGTATACTTCTCTAAAGCCTTGATTCTTTCTTCATGAGTCTTAAAAGCCTCTGCCCGAGCCTTCATGAATTCCACTTGCTTTGAAAGCTTTTATTTTATGTCAATTCAGAGATTACATTCTCTCTTACAGCATTGGGAAACAAAATATAGCTTCCCATTCAGATCTTTTACCTCTGGAATCCGAGGATTCTGTTCCCAAGTCAGGTTTTCTTCAAAACTAGTTGTGGGGTCCTTAATTTTACCATCTTCGATGTCAAAAACCTCCATGACACTATCTTGGAACTCATCATGATCTCTCAGGTCTACAATGGTTTTCCTTGACCAAATGTTCATCTTCCCAGATGATCTTTTATAGGCATCATAGTTAATGAAAAAATTCATGAAATCAGCCTCAAGCTTAACACACTTATCCTATACCACCGATATTGAATCTGATTTCTGGTTCAATGTATGTTGATGCATCTGACATCTTGAGTCAATGCATGGAAAAATTGGAATGGTCCCAACAAGATTCTTCAGCGACTGAACTACAAAATCATGTCCAACGGATGACGATTCCAAATTTAAAACTTTTCTTAGTGAGGGATCTTATTCTAGTTCAGAATATTTCCTCTTTGATGATCCACCAGCTTCCATCTTTTTCACAAAAACTTTTCCAGTTGTATCAACAACCACATTTTTTCCCATATCAGTCCCCAAAATGGCTTCCTCATCTGGAGATTCATGTTCACTGTCAGAAAGATGAATGATTTTATCATCATCTAGCTTCTCCTTCTTAGATCTTGCCTCAACATCCACATGTTGAATGAAATGACGATTAAAATATTCATCTTCAGACATCATATTAAATTCTACATTAGCCTTGTCAACATCTCCTTTCGCATCTTTCCCAGGTGTATCCAGCTTTGAAGATTCTTCTTCAGAAGTTCGGATTGAGAGCATCTCGGATAGAATTTCTTTGTCATGAAAATCTTTGACTTTCTTAATAAACTCTATAGTTTCACAACTACCTTCTACATATTATTCATCTTCTTCAACTTCTTTTAATTATTTGAATTTTTACCGAGTCACAGATTTCTTCCATGGAGTTTCTATTAAATATTCTACCAGGATTGATTCTGTTACCAGAAATTTTCCAAAAGATTTCTCAGTATCCCTCAAGAGGGATTGTACAATCTCTACATCATACATCTTCTTCTTTGGTTTATTTTTTTATCTTCCCATTCTAGATAATCTGTTTCCTTCTCCTTTAAGGATTTAGCTTTAGTAGGCTCTAGTCCAGACATGGGCTCCCCTTCTTTTCTATTCTTCTTTCCTTCCCCCCACATAGATACTACACCATCTTGAAATGCTTTTTGATTTTTCAACTTTGGAGGTACTGACTAAACATCCTTGGACAATGGAGTTTATACATCCTCTTCTACTTAATTCAACATACTATTCCTTCCATCATTTTTAGACGTCTCTGCCACATCCTATTTTTTTCATAATAATTTCAGCTTCTTCTACTGGAAGTTCATAAAATTCTCTGGATTCTTTGGAAAATCATACATTCATCCTTCTTAAGGTATCATCACTAACCAGCATGACTTTTTAATTCTTTGGTTTTGATCTGCACAGAATTTTGAAAGACTCCAAGCATCAAACAATTCGCTTTGAAAGAATTGTAGGATACATAATGATCTGATCCTTTAGATTACCATTCATTATATTCTCAATTGTAATAGGAATATTCTTAACCAAATTAATCTTCCTCATGTTCATCAGAAAATCTAAAATATAAACGTCACTCTTTTTCAATGTGTCTTTTTCACCTTTTCTCAGAATGATGAATCCATTAACCCATAATTCCAGTATCTGGAAATTTTTAGTGAGGTGAACAATCTTCAGAGTCTTAACTTCTATAAGACCAAGGCACTCCATAGCTTTCACCTTAAAAACCTTCCTTGAATATCCGACAACTTAGGTGAGAAGAACACTGCCTCACCCTCATAAGGAACTCCAATAAAATTTGTATCCTTAGTGTAAAAGAGAGCATAAGTCATCCCATTGATTTTGAAAGAGAACCTATCTCTGCATCCTTCCCTTAAAAAACTTATTGACTCATAAAATTCAAGTAGAAAATTAGAATATACTAAATTGTGAGCAGTTAGATATGATATGAAAACATTGTCCCATCCATTGATCTTTATATTTTTCAAGACTATAGAATCTGACTTGGTGAAGAATTGTTGATGCACCATACTTTCTCTATAAACCTACCACTCCGAGATTGGCTTGACAGTTGACATGTCTTTCTGAGAATATTCTTCGACAAACATTCGGATTTGAGCAAGATATGAAAAGTTCGGAACGTTCTTAAGTAGAATGGAAGAACATCAACACCCTAAGGCTTGAGATTAGATGTGGGAAAGCCACCGGGGGGTCCTTTATATAGGTGTTTGAAGCGACGATTATGCTTCCATACCCAATACAATGGTTAAGAAACATTCTGATAAGATCAGACGGTTGAAAATATAGCCGGAAGGAAATTTGGATAGAATCTAATCTTTTGAGGTTTTAACAGAATCATTCGGATATAAGGAACATAGAATCCAAATATTTTTTTAAAAAAAGAAAATACCAAAAAGTAATGGATTATTAGGATAAATCAAGAAACAAAACATACCCTTCATATTGTAGGAATATTATTCATATTTAGGAAAATTCTCTTTTTAACAACTTTAGATTTAAGAAAGAAACATTGAATTATGAATATTTTTTTTAAAAAAATGACTATGAAAATTTTAGAAAATATTCATTACGAAAACCTTAGCAAATATTCACTTTGAAAATATAAAAAAACTTTATTATAAAAAATTATAAAATCATTATTCTGAAAATTTATAAAATCATCATTACAAAAATTTTGAAAATCTTCATTAAGATAATTTAGAAAATGTTCATTACGAAAATTTAAAAAATCTTAATTAAAAAATTTAAAATATGTTCATTAGAAAAATATAGAAAATATTAATTTTGAAAATCATGACAACGAAAAAAAATTAGACTATGAAGAAAATATTTTAGACTATAAAAAAAATTAGACTATTAAAAATTTTAAAACTAACTAATATGAAAATGTACTCCCCCTAATAGGAAGCGTTTATTACTATAAGGAGATATGTTTCAACAGTAAGTTAAAAAAAATTACCTTACATTTATCATTCCTAAATTATGTTTAATGTATTCAAATCTATCATAGGGTAAAGGTTTTGTAAATATATCATCAAGTTGATCTTGTGTTCCGATAAAATGAAGAATGATATCTCCTTTATTGTGTGTGATACCTAAGAAAGTGATGCCTACTATATATGTGTTTTTCACAAGAGGGATGTGAAGGGTTTTTACATAAGGAAATGTCACTAGTATTATCACAAAAAAATTGAGTTTTGGTAAAACTCATACCATAGTCTGTGTGTGTGTTGCATCCACAACAATTGAGCACATCAACATCCAACTGCTACATATTCTGATTCAACAGTGGAAAGTGCTACTGAGTGTTTCTTGTTAAATGACCAAGAAAATATCGAATCTCCTAAAAAATGGAACGTTCCAGATGTAATTTTTCTATCCATTCTACATCCATGAACGTCAGCATCCGAAACAGATTTTTGAACAAATCATTTCCAGAAGTATAAAAGGGTCTTAAATCCATGATTCCCTTTAAGTAGAAAAAAATTGTTTTCACTGCCTGTAAATGAGATTCCTTAGGATTGGATATATATCATGCATATATGAATACTAAAAACATTAACTCTAGATGACTAGATGTCATGTAAAGTATGCATCCTATCATACCTCTAAATGATTTGTGATCTACTGGTTTCCCAGCTTCATCAATATCATGTGTGTTTGAGGTGCCCATGGGAGTATATATAATCATACTATTTTCAAATTCATAATTTTTAAGAAGATTTTTAATATAATTATGATGGGATATATAGATTATTTCTGGTTTTTGAAAAATTTGACAACCACGGGAAAATGATAACTCACCCATCATAATCATTTAAAACACAAATTTCATTACATCCATAATGGAATTAGTTAAGGATTGATGAGTTGAACCAAACATAATGTCATCAACATAAATTTGAACAATCAAAACATTTTTATTATATTTATTTACAGAAGGGTAGGATATTCATTTCCCTTAACCTAATTATTTTGAAGAAACAATTATGTAAGTATATCATACCAAGATCAAGGGGATTAATTAAGTCCATAAAAAGCTTTAGTAAGTTTTTATATATGATCAGGATGTTCAGTATCTTCTAAACTGGGATAATTTTCAACAAAAACTTCCTCTTGAACATAACCATTAAGAAATTACATTTCACATCCATTTGAAGAAGTTTAAAATTGAATAATGTTGCAAAGGAAAGTAAAATAAGAATAAATTCAAGTCCAGCTACTAGAGAATAGGTATCTCTATAGTCTATTTCTTCCTGTTGATTATAGCCTTTAGCAACCAATCTAGCTTTATTTTTAATTATGATTCTATTTTCATCACTCTTATTTCTGAAGACCCATTTTACTCCAATAACAGAAATTTCCGTAGGTCTTTCAACCAAGGTCCATAATTTATTCCTTTTGAATTCATTTAGCTCATCTTGCATAGAATTTACCCAATCATCATCACCTAAAGCTTCATCAGTGACTTTTGGTTCTAATTGCTAATGGAATGTTAGATGTTAAACTTCAATTCTTAAGGATATTCTTGTCCTTACAGGTTGATTAAGATCACCAATGATATAATCACTCAGATGATTCTTTAGATAAAACTAATTTGTGTTTTGTAAAACCTGTTCATCAACATAATGTAGAAAGTCTTCTGGGGTAAATGTTTCAGAAACACTTTTTTGTACATTTTCCTTATTAGAAGGATATTATATCAAAGGTTGATAATCAATTTTTGAAAACACTTCCAAAGATGTTGGTTGGGGTTGTTTAAGAACAAAAGGATTGGTTTCATCAAATTTTACATGAACTATTTCTTCAATAGTATAAGTGTATTTATTGAAAACTCTATAAGACTTTGATGTTGTGGAGTAGCCTAAGAAAATTCCTTCATCAGATTTTTGTGCAAATTTGTGTAGATTATCATTAGTATTCAGAATGTATACCTTGCAACCAAAAACCATGAATTAGGATAGTCTAGGTTTTCTACCATTCCACAAATGATAAAGAATATTTTTAAGAAAAGATATAATTAAAACATGATTTATAGTATAACAAGTAATACATACAGCTTGAGCCCAAAAATTTTTGGCTATAGAATACTCACTCAACATGGTCCTAGTTGTCTCTTTAAAATTCTATTCATTCTTCCAACAACACCATTTTGGTGAGGTGTTCTGGGTGCTAAAAAGATGTGAGTAATGCCTTTTTTACAACAAAAAGTTTCTAAATAAGCATTTTGAAATTCTCCTCCATGATCCCTTTGAATATATATCAAAGGAAGGTTTTTCTCATTTTTAACATGGGCTCTAAAACTTTTGAAATAATAAAAAGCGTCGGATTAATTTTCTAGAAAATAGGCCCTTGTAAATATAGTGTAACCATCAACTATGAAAAATACATAATACTTTTCTCCAATGCTTTCAGTTTTTGTTGGGACAAAAAGATCCATATGAACTAACTATAATGCATCAGTATTTGTGACTTCACTGACTGATTTAAAACTTGTTTTATGTTTGTTTCCAAATTGACAAGGATCACAAACTTTTGAATAATGAAATCTATGCTCTGGTAGATCCTTAAATAATATTTTCTTAGGGAGTTTACATAGGTTCCTAAGGATACCTTGTCCTAAACTTCAATTCCATAACCAAGAATGATCTTACATTTCACTAAGGAAAGGTCTGTATTGTCTCCTAAGGTCCTCTAATTTTAGTGTGTATACATTCTCTTTCCTATTGGGAGAAAGAATAAACTCTTCTTTGGAATTGCGTACTAAGCACTTTTCATTGCTAAAATTCACAAGGTAACCCTCATCACATAGTTGGATTATTTTAATGAGGTGTTGATTAAGACCCATAACAAATAAAACATTTGAAATCAATGTTTTTCCAAAAAGAACAATTTTACCTATGCGGATAATTTCTGCCTTGGAATTTCTCCAAAAGTTAATTTTCATCATTTGGTCTGGATAATCATTTCAATGTACTTTTTGTTACCAGTTATATGCCTGGAACATCCACTATCCATGTACCATGTATTGAAGTTGTTACTTTCTTTACATTCATTAAAATAAGAGAGTTAGACTTTCGGAATCTAAAATTTCGTTGATCACAAAATTTCAGAAAGAAAAATCTTAGGCACCCCCATTTTCATAAAAAAATAAGATTTATGAAATCCTAAAGACTGAGTTTTGTTTAGGGAATTTTTTTCCCAATTCCAACCACACTGACATTTAGTACAGAATGGAGAACATTTATGAACAAAATAATTATTACTAAATACTGGTTTAGAACTAGTATATCCAAAACAAGAATTATACCTTAGAGGTCGGATTTGAGAATAAATCTTATCAATCTTTTCCTTAACTAATGTAATGTTTGACAAACACATCCTCAAGGAAAATATTTCAAATTTTATTTTAATAACTATGTTCTTACTTCCAAAACATTATCTTTAGCCCTGGAGTGAGGATTGAAAACATTTTTCAAAGAAATTTTATTTTCTAGGTCCAGAGAAAGTTTTTCTTTCTCAAAATGTACTTCCTTAAAGTTTTTTGAAAACAATTAGAAATAAATTTTTTTTCTAAATATATCTTTAGAAAGATATGATATTTCTTTAGTAAGAATAGTATTTATAGAATTTGTTTTATTAAACATTTTCTTGAATTTTTAATTCTCATTCTCATGGAGTTTAGCAAATCTAGAAACTTCTTCATAGGAAGGAAAAGTATTGTCAACATCCGAAGAAGATCCTTTATCAGAAGAGTTAAAATTTTTACAATCACTACAATTTGCATTCAATCATAAATTGTTCATCGATTCAGAATTGTGTACCTTAGCCATTAGACAATGATTTTCAATAGGTATTATGGGTATTAAACCAAGATTATTCTGTCTAGAGGATTCATAATATGAAGATTCATCTAAAGAGTCTCCACCACCGGCACTCCAGATGTCATTAGCTTTCAAAAAATTCTTAGATTTACCTTGGTAGTACTTCTTTCTATTTAAATTAGAATTATTTTCCTTTATTTCTATTCACTTAAGCATAGGACAACAAGGTATTATATGTCTCTCTCTTTTTCATTCATAACATGTGACTTCTGGGTCTTTCGTATCTTTCCATTCTTTCTTCTTGTATCTGGATTGAACATTCTTCTGTCCAACTATCTTGTTCATCTTTGGAGGAATATTAGGGTGTTAATTTTCTGAAGATTCACTTCCACTAGATTCAGATTTAATAACAACCTTCGTATGTTTATATATGGTAACTCTCTCAAGAGTCTTGGATTTCATATGAATTGAAGTTGTAGTAAAAGAAACAATGTCATTCCCATTCTTCTTCATTACATTATCAGCATCTCTATTAATTATTGTCTCATGTTGGATAAGAGTTCAAAAAAGTTCATCAAGAAAAATATTTGTAACTTTTCTATTCCCATCTATAGCAGTCCTCTTGGATTCCCACTCATTGGGCATTATGTATATGATTTTATCCACAATAGCATCATCATCTAATCATTTCTCACCCATAGATTGTAAACTGTTTACAATAGTAATGAATACCTATTGCACCTTTCATATGGGTTCTCTATAAGGAAACTATAAACCATGATATTCAGCTCTGAGCATGTCTATTATAGTTTCAATAACTTTTGATGTTCCCAAGTGAGTTACTTCCTCACCCACCAAAATATAATTTTCTTTTCACAAGATGATATTTGGCTATATATATTTCTAGTCATGGAATAAAGCATTGTTTTTTATAACATATAATTTAGTTAATATTCACACTTTTCTTGATTGATAAATGTACTAACTTCCTTGTCAGGGATTCTATATCCTCCAGTGAGAATAAAAAAATTTTATACTCCAGTATTGATAATAAATGTCATCATGCGATCTGTAAAATATTTCTAGAGACCCATTATTGATGTACATGGACATTAAATTACATTTACGGAATAATTAATACATAACAAGAACCATTACTCAAGGACCGTAATCATTTAGTGTATTTGGATACTCGGAACATAATCTTCTAATCAGGGTGAAAGATCTTCAACATCTCCCATAAAGACCTTCCACTGTTTTTTCTTACCTAAATCCATTATTTAAATACTGGGGAAAAGAAAACATGTAAAGGGTGAACTCAAATGCTCAGTAATGGTAACCATCGATAAAATAAAACAAACCATATAAATTTGATCTTAAAAACATGAACATAAAGTTTAATCATCAAAATCTTGAGCAATGACATAAAACATGGAAGTACGTAAGGCTTAGATCATAATGGAACATCGACCATGATAAAATAGCATGGGAATAAAACATTTAATTATGGAAAACCATTATGAACTAGGTATTATTTCCATAGTATCCAATTTTTTTCTTCCAATACCATCTTAGTGGAAAAAGTCTCTTACTGAATCGAGTTCACTCCTCATTCTAGTCCTGTACCACTGAACTATATTAACATTCCATCCCATCCATGTCTATCTAACGAGATATAAATCTTTACCCAATGCATTGGAGGGATGTATAGGTACCACCCATATCATAATGAAATCATTGTTACATGTGCCATAAAATAAACATACATCATTCATAATAACCCAACAAATAAAAGAGGTTTCATAAACATCATCCCATCATAACATAATCCATATAAAATAAATGGATATCATTACATCATAAGAGAATT
The DNA here is from genome assembly GCA_963277665.1 of Viscum album. Lineage (NCBI taxonomy): Eukaryota > Viridiplantae > Streptophyta > Magnoliopsida > Santalales > Viscaceae > Viscum > Viscum album. The sequence goes on from OY728126.1 coordinate 1,109,002,213, forward strand.
TAAACCATGTATATCATATAGGAATTATACTTGAAACATACACATATGAAATAATGTCATCTTAGATGAAAAATTGTTTTGATAAAACACTTTAAATAAATTGTTGAGGAAAATATCCTTTCTTATTCAAAATCATTTTCTTCTCACAAAATGACATTTCATTTTTAAAGAAAAGAATTTTGTTGAAAATTTTAATTAAATCATGTTGAGTATTCTTCATGAAAATAAGTTGTTTTGAAACCATAAAAATCCGTTAATGTCGTATAAGTTAAAAAAACATTCTCCTCGTACTTTTGTCAGAAAACTCAAAAAGTTCCTGGTATGGTAAACAAAATAAATAGTCCTTCCATAACACGTGGTAAAATTGAAAAATGGGTAAAAAGGACTTTAAACATACATGAAAAAAAATTTAGAAAATAGGGACATGGATGATAAATATAATCTCAGTAAATACTTTCGAATAAAAAATCTCGGATAAAAATGAGATTGGAAAAGTTATCCCTTACCTTAGGTCTGATATGCTTTGTACATATTCGAACCTCCTGTATAATTAAATAAATAATGTCATTGACTTATTAAAGAATCATATTCATTGTTATGATATCATATATGGTTCACTTATGACTTTATATTACCCGTTCTTTTGTAAATTCCATGGTAAAGGAGCATTTTGGGTAAAATCGTTTCATTTATCGTATGTGTTGGGACTTGTTCTTATTGATATTATTATTAATTATATAATGATTTAATTACATCATGAATGTAGATAATGATTTATATATCATATATATTCAATATATATATATATATAATAGATAGATAAAACAAATGAAATACACTGTTCATGCTGACGGTATGTCATACGTACACATGAACACTGTTTTCATTTCCTTAATGAATTAAATGGAATTAAATAAATGAAACATGTATGTACATAAATCCAATATCATTGTTATGTAATATATTTCATGAGTTTTTATTATATATACTTTATAATCATACTGGAATGGTTTATCATGGAAAATGAATCTCATCGCGTATGTAGAGACGGTAGTCCGTATGAATGCATGAGTTATGATATCATTACCATGATCGTGGAATTGTATTGAAGTGTATGAATTATATTTTAGAATCAATATCACTTAAATATAATCATATATAGTTATTTATTTACACAATTATACCCATCCAAGAATGGTGGTGGTGGAAAACAGATTACACCACAGCATGAAGACGGTATTCCGTACGTACGCACGCACGGTGATTACGTTTTTCATAGGATGGATATAAAGTGAAATAGGTTTGTTTCATATTTATAATAAAATATCTACATATGATTTATACTGATGTTATTACTTCATAATGAAACAACTAGAGAAGAGGAAGTAAAAGAATAAATAAAATGGAAATAATCGGTAAAGGATATTACATTTTCTTTGACACGCCTCTTATTAAACTCCTCTTAGGGATCTAAAGATGGTATTTGAAGAAGAACATGACCTCTAGTATGTTTCTAGGGAATTGTAGAAGAGAAATTGGCTGGGGTTGGCCGAGCTTGAAGGCTCAATGTGGTGTGAGGAGTAGAGGGAGGATGTGCCTTTTTATAAGGGATAAGAGGGGCACCTTTAGAATGTGTGAAAATATTATTTAAGTATAATCTTATGTTCAATTTTGAAAGGTCCAAAAATTATTAAAAATGAAGATAATATGACTCATGGTCAAAAATAAAATCATACAATCAGAATTGGACATGTTTTGGATTATATTTTAATCATTATAATCTTATTTATTTAAATCATTTATTAATGAGGTAAATACTGCATCATTATTGTGTCATAAATAATTTAATTTATTTGATGTCTAAAAATTATATAAAAGTAACCTCTATTTATTGGATATATTTATCTTTCCAATGAATATTTATAGTTGAAAATATATTTTATATAACCCGTTATAAAAATTAATTACTAAAAGATTTTTGTTAATGTCAATTTTTTCTTTACATTCAATTAATTAATCCAAAATGTCATTATCACTACCAAGTGGATCAATGGGGTCCCAAAATCGACCCAATGATTCCCATGGTCAGCCACTAGTCATTTAATAAGTTTGGACAAGTGTTAAGGTAATATTGAATTATTATAATTATATTTATCCATGAATTACCCCATTTAACTTTAACCGCAGTAAATAAAATTCAAAAGTTATTATTCACCAAAAATTATTTTCATCTTATTGAACCGCATTTTACTTCTTTATAACAACCATGTATGTCGGATTATTGAAATTCAATTCACAAAAGTGGTAAAATATCATTTAAATGAAAGATTCAGTTTTTTAACTACCACTAAGTGGTTTCCCTATTCATAAAAAATGATGTTTTTTAGAAAAATACCAAAAACTCAGCCTAAGATATATTTTATATTCCAAATTAAAAAATGATATATATTTTTTCAAATTCAAAACATATAAGTTTTAGTAATTAATTTTGAAATTAATTCTCGTTATCAAAACAAATATCTTGTTTTTATGAAACAATAACTATCAAAAGATTGATACTTGTTTATGTCCAATTTCAAAATGAAATTAATTTCAATGACCAAAATTATATTAAATAGTAAAAATATATTATATTTAAACTTTAAAACCAATTAAAAAGATAATATGACCATATAAATTATTACGATGAACAAAGGTGTTTTTAAATACAATATAGCGTGTTTTTACTATTCATTAAAATACGAATGTTATCAGAACAATATGAAAAATTTATCCAAAGTAAATTTTTATAACCTGATTCCTAAGGAGAATTTTATTTTTTCAAATTGAACTTATAGACCCATCAAAAACTATATATAATGTCGGTGCACCATCAAAAGGTGGCAAAACTGCAATTTTTTAAAAATACTTTTTTTACCTGAAATATTTATTTTGTTCTCATGCCATGATCTAGAAAATGTGTAAGATGAATAATAATGTTATAAAATTCAAAATCTAGTTTATACTATTCATAACGGCTTGTTCATAATATTATTATTACCATATATCATTTTTCAGTGAAACATGGTACTACGTAAAACACATGCTATCGAGGAAGGTCGCTATTGTGTGTAATGCAAGCCAAGTCATTGTTGCATGTTGTGTTATACTCCTTCATTGTTTCGTATAACAGAATAAAACCATATTTTATTTATATATTGAATATATATATAAATACACTCAATGTTGCGTAGAATGACTACTATCAAACGAACATGAAATTGTGTGTAACACAATCCAAGAATAGTGTTTCATATACTACAAGCTAATATGGTTTTTTGTATAGTGAATGATAATCATGGTGTAGTGTAGAACACAAGAAATCAATGAAATTAAAAGGAATAATTCTCATAAAATCTCAGGTTGTTACATTCTACCCCCCTTATATTGAATTTCAACCTCGAAATTCATCGGAGTTATAAATGGTTTACTACGTGAATGTTTCTTTCATAAAAACCCACATCGTAAAAAGGAATACTAAAACATTATTTTAAAAAAGGAATTTAGAATCATAAGGGTCACCCAAATAAATTCATCACTGGGTTTCTACATAAGAGAACATATGTGAAAATATGGATATGGAAGAGAAATCTAACCATCATGTTCTAATAAAGAGTGGTAGAGGGCATGACTATGAAAAAATCTACAATAAAAAAGCCATAAATTTGTGATGATCTAAGGTACCAACTGATTAATTAGATATAAGAGCAGTAGGACAACATTTTTTGGTGTTCAATATCATTTGACTAAAGTTGAAAATTTTAAAAAAGAAGAAATACTTACTTGATTTCGGTTCAATATCACTATTACTTGTGCCTTAAGAAATTTCCACTTCATCTCTTAAAGAAATGAAGTTGAATTTGTCTTCCGTGAAGTGTTAGTAGATCATGTGATAGAATGATAGGTCATTCCATCTGTCTCAAACGTAAGGATAGAAAAAGTTATAAGTCCATTTAGGATGAGATTAATCATATATGGTTCCTAAAATGGACTTATACTTCATCTATCATACCATTTAATAAAACAAAACTAGTTTCTACTAACAAGGGTCTTCCTATAGGCCAGTCGTAGGTGATAAAGGCCCGTCACACTTCGGTTGTAGGTTTGATTGCCACAACCTTGGCCTACGTGATGGGTTGACGCCCGTTCTGCATGTTGTCCCTTTTCTTAAACTACAATATTATAACATTCTATCAATAATATCGCAAAATATTTCTTGCCTTAAACAATAATAACATATGTTCAACATAATGCATTCCAATCTTTAGGCTTATCCAAAATACTTCTTTCCAAACTCATAATATAAAGAGAACAATTACAAAAAAGGACATATAAAAAGCACTTGAATACCATCATTTATCCCTCGTATATCTTATTGGTAACATTCCAATCATGTGAATACCTTAATCATGTATTCTCTTGAAAAATTAATACAAATTGAACCTTAGTGAAAACATTAATGCTATCAAAAGTTATCACTTTCCACAAACCAAAATCTAAAAATTCTATATACTCAAACCATGTTATAACTTTGTCCTTATATTAGTCATGAGCTCATTAATACTTTCAAATATTTCATTTTCTCATTATCCCTTCATTAGGCGCAAATCATCTTATTTCCAAAAATATCTCAATCACTTTCCACGGTTTCTGGTACCATAAAATTATTGAAAAACACAATAGACCAATACATAAATACTCCAATTTTCCACGATACTATATACAACATTATTTTGGAATCCCATTACATAAAAACCTAATCATTCCACCACATTGTTTTCATATTCAACATCACCAATAGTGATCACATGTGACTAACCTTTGTCCTTTTCCTTAAGTGGTTTCTCATGTCGATCATCATTAACCCTTGTATTATGACATTGATTAGCATAATGCCCCATTTCCTTACACTTGAAGCATCGAAGTGTTGGTGGAGCGTTCTCTATATTCTTTTATCTATTAACATCATTAGCTACCTTTTTTCCATTACTTCAACACTCAATGGATCGATGACCTTCTATTCCACACTTAAAACATTTTCTAGTTCCTTTTCTGCAATCTCCACCATGAATCTTACCACACTTTGAGCATAAAGAAACATTCATCTGCTTTTTACCATTGTTTTGAGATCTCTCCATAAAATCCATCTTTCATTTCTTGTCAAAAACATGTGATGGATATGTAACACCAACTTCCAGTTCTACCTTGAAAGCAGACCGCACAACTTCTTCACAGCTACTAAAGTATCTTATCGCTAATTCCCTTTGAAGACTTGGTTTTAAGACACTTAAGAATCATTCAACTTTACTTTCAGGTTGGATGATAAATCCAGATGCATACATTGCAAGAAATGTAAAATTTGCTTCATATATAACAACAGATTCATCATCCTTTTACTTAAGCTCAAGGAACTCCTTCTCCATCTTTGTTCAACGAATACGAGGGAAGTGCTTATTGAAAAACAAGTTCCTTAACTCGATCCATTCCATGGATTCAATTTCATCTTGGGGGCCTTGTATACTTATTTATAGTCCACCACTGTTCTGCTTCACCTTCTAAATGGTGAACATCTAAAATCACTTTTTTTTGTTCTGAACAGCGAAGTATGGAAAATATCTTTTCAATGGTACTAATCCATTATTCAGAAACAAGTGGATCAGAAGATCTATTGAATGAAGGTGGATGTTTCCTCATGAAGGACTAAATATAATATTGTTATCTTTTCTACTCATTTAAATGTACAGAATAATTCATTGCTTGTGAAAGTATAGAAATAATATTTTTCACTCCATCTCTAATAATGTTGGTTTGTTCATGAGGAAAATCATTTCATCATCCATTACATTGATAAAAACGGCTCCTTCATGTTCCATCCATCATCTAAAACCCAAAAAGAATAGTGTGAGAGGAAAAATAATGATTGGAATACAAAATAATAGAGAGGGAGTACCTTCATTATCTAACATCTTTGGTTTAATTCTAATATCGTTAGAGTAATTCTTGGACAATAAACTATACTTATACACAACCTTAGGTACATCCCTAGACATACCTTAGAAATACCACTAGGGATCACACTATAGTTTTCGCATCCAAATTTCCAAAGGATAACTAAACCTCCATCTTATACCAACTGTAGAGACCCAAGCTTGATGTAAATGGACATTACATTACTATGGCGGAATAATTAATACATAATAAGAACCAACACTCATGTTCTGTAATAGTTTAGTGTCTTTGTAAACTCGGAACATAATCTTCTAATCATGGTGGAAGATCTTTAACATCTCCCATAAAGATCTTCCCCATTTGTTTTCTTATATAAATCCTTTATTTAAATCCTGGGGAAATAAAAACATATAAATGGTGAGCTCAAATGATCAGTAAGGGTAAGCATGGATAATATGAAAAAAACTATATAAATTTGAACTTAAAAACATGAACATAATGTGTAAACATCATAATCTTGAGCAACGACATAAAACATGGAAGTACGTAAGGCATAGATCATAATGAAACATCAATCATGATAAAATAACATGGGAATAAAACATTTAATTTTGAAAAACCATTAAGAACTTGATATGACTTCCATCGTAGCCATGAAATTTCTTCCAATGCCATCTTGGTGGAAAAATTCCCTTATTGAATCGAGTCCACTTCTCGTTCAAGTCATATATCACTGAACCAGATTAACTTTTTGTTCTAGCCATGTCTATCTCATGAGATATAAATCTTTACCCAATGTATTAGGGGGTATATAGGTCCCACCCATATCATAATGAAATCATTCTTACTTGTGCCACAAAATAAATGTACATTATTCATAATAACCCAACAAATAAAATGGGTTCATAAACATCATATCATCAAAACATAATCCATATAAAATAAATAGATATCATTTCATCAAAAGAGAAGTGAAACCATGTAAATAATAGAGACATTATATTTTAAACATACAAATATGAAATAATGTCATCTTAGATGGAAAATGGTTTTGATAAAACACTTGAAATAAATTCTTGAGGAAAATATCATTTCTTATTCAAAATCATTTTCTTTTCACAAAATGCCCTGGAATTTTTAAAGAAAATAATTTTGTTGAAAATAGACATTAAATGATATTGATTATGCTTCATGAATTAAGGTGTAATGAAACTGTAAAAATCCGTCCATGCTGTATATGTTAAAAAATCATTATCCTCGTACTTTTGTCAGAAAAGTCAAAAAGTTCCTTCTATGATAAACAATAGAAAGATTCCTACCATAACACGTGATAAAAGTCAAAAATTGGTAAAAAGGACTTTAAACATACATGAAAACATGTTTAGAAAATAGGGACATAAATGATAAATATAATCCCAGTAAATACTTACGAATAAACAAACTCGGATAAAAACGAGATTGGAAAATTTATCCCTTACCTTAGGTCTGATATGCTTCATACGTATCCGAACCTCATGAATAATTATTTAAATAATGTCATTGACATATTAAAGAATCATATTCACTGTGATGATATCATATATGGTTCACTTAGGACTTTATATTACTCTTTCTTTTGTAAATTCAATGTTAAAGTAGCATTTTGGGTAAAATCGTTTAATTTATCGTACGTGTTTGGACTTGTTCTTCTTGATATTATTATTTTTTATATCATGATTTAATTACTTACAGAATGTAAATAATGAATTATATATCATATATATTCAGTATATATATATATAATATATTGATAAACCAAATGAAATACACCTTTCATGGAGACGGTAGGCCACACGTACGGATGAACGCTGTTTTCGTTTCCTTATTGAATTAAATGTAATTAATTAAATGAAATATATATGTACATATATCCAGTATCATTATTATTTAATATCTTTCATGATAATTTATTATATATACTTTATAATCATACTTGAATGGTAAATCATGGGAAATTAATCTCATCGCGTTCATGGTGCTGGTAGTCCTTATGTACGCACGAGCGATGATATCATTCCCATGATCATGGAATTGAATTGAAGTGTATGTATAATATTTCTGAATAAATATCACTTTACAATAATAATATATTGAAATTTATTTACACCGTTATACCCATCCTAGTAAGGTGGTGGTGGAAATTAGATTACACCACAGTGTGGAGATGGTATTCCGTACGTACGCGCGAGCGGTGATTACATTTTATGTAAATGGATTGAAAGTGAAATAGGTTTGTTTCATATTTATAATAACATATCATAATATGATTTATACTGATGTTATTACTTCGTAATGAAACAACAAGATATGAGAAAGTAAAATAATAAATAAAATGGAAACAATCTGTAAAGGATATTACCTCTTCTTTGACGCGCCTCTTATTAACCTCCTCTTAGGGCACTAAATATGGATTTTGAAGAAGAAAATGACCTCTTGTATGTTTCTAGGGAAGTGGAGAAGAGAAATTGGCATGTTTTCGACGATCATGAAGGATCAAAGTGGTGCGAGGAGGAGAGGAAGGAGGTTCTTTTCTATAAGGGAGGAGAGGGGCACCTTTGGAAAGTGTGAAAATATTATTTTATTTTAATCTTATATTCGGTTTCAAAAGGTCCAAAAATCATTAAATATGAATATTATATGACTCGTGGTCTATATAAAATCATTTAATCTGATTTTGAAGTGTTTTGGATAATAAGTTAATCCTTATAATCTAATTTATTTAAATCATTTATTAATGAGGTAAATGTTGAATATTTATTGTGTCATAAATAATTTAAAATATTTGATGTCTAAAAATTATAAAAAATAACCACCTTGTAGGAAATATTTATATCTTTCCAACTAATATTTATAGTCTAAAAGATAATTTATATAACCCCTTATAAAAATTAATTACTAAAAGATTTTTGCTAATGTAAATTTTGTCTTTCAATTAAATTACATAATACAAATTCTCATTATCACTACCAGGTGGCTCAATGGGATCCAAAAATCGACCCAAAGATGCCAAATGTCGGCCAATACTAATCCAATAAGGTTAGGACAAGTGTTATGGTAATTTTGAATTAATATAATATTTTTTTAACCTTGAATTACCCCATTTACCTTTAACCGCAGTAAATAGAAGTCAAAAGTTACTTTTCACTAAAAATTATTTTCACCTTATTGAACTGCATTTTACTTCTTGATAAAAATCATGTATGTTGGATTTTTGAAATTCAATTCACCGAAGTGGTCAAATTTCATTTAAATTAAAGAGTCGGTTTTTTAACTACCACTAAGTTGTTTCACTATTCTAAAAAATGATGTTTTTCAGAAAAATATAAAAAATTCATCCTATTCTATATTTTATATTATGAATTCAAATATTTTGTCTATTTTTTCATGTTAAAAAAATATAAGTGGCATTAATTAATTTTAAAATTAATTCTCGTTATTAAAACAAATAGCGTGTTTTTAAGAAACAATAACTATCAAAAGATTGATAATTGTTTATGTCCAATTTCAATGTAAAATTAATTCAATTGACCAACATTGGATTAAATGGTAAAAATATATTATAATTACACTTTAAACCAATTAAAAAGATAATATAACCATATAAATTATTACGATGAAAAAAGTTGTTTTTAATTAAAATATAGCGTGTTTTTAATATTCATTAAAATATAAATGTTATTAGAATAATATGAAAATTTTTTCCAAAGTAAATTTGTATATCCTAATTCCAAAAAATAATTTTTTTTTTTCAAATTGAACTTATAAACCTGTCAAAAACTAGATTTAATGTGGGTGCACCATCAAAAAGCGGCAAAACTGTAATTTTTGAAAAATACTTATTTTACCTGAAAAATTTATTTTGTTCTCATACCATGTTCTAGAAAATGTATAATATGAATAATAATGTTATAAAATTAAAAATTTAGTTGATAAAATTCATAAAGTCAAGTTCAAAATAATATTATAACCATATATCATTGTTTAGTGAAACCCGGCACTGCGTACAACACACGCTATCGATGAAGGCCACGATTGTGTGTAATGTAAGCCAGGTCAGTGTTGCATGTTTTGCAAGACTCCTTCACTATTTCATATAATATAATCCATCAATATTTATATATATACATTGAATATATATATATACACACTCAATGTTGTGTAGAATGACTACTATCAAACGAATTTGAAAATGTGTGTCACACAATCCAAGAATAGTGTTGCGTATACTAAAAGCTAAAACGATGTTGCATATAGTGCAATATAATCTTGGTGTAGCGTACAACACAAAACATCAATGAAATTAAAAATAATAATTCTCATAAAATCTTGGTTTGTTATAATATTTGAAATCATTCCCATAAAAAATAGGTGGTCTAGTAGGATTTAGGTTGTAAATAGAACCAATATTGATTCCTACCATCTTAAAGAAACATTCCATACCAACTTTTCAGTAATAAAATATTTTATAAACAAATAAAATAATCCTCAGCAAGGAAAAAGTAGAACAATGAAATACTTGAGAAAGGAAATCTTATATGTGAATATAATTATTTCATAGACCTACTTTGATACCAATTGTTATGATGGTATATGGAGTATGATATACTCTATAATACCAAATGTTGTATCAAATTGATATAAACACTAAATAAAGTATCAAATGATGCTCAAAATACAAGAGGGGGGGGGGTGAATTGTACACATTAAAAAATTTCATTGGTACATTTAAAGATGCTTATGTTTAACAAAGTTAAACAAGGTAAATTAACCAAAACTCTTATTCTACACACTTTCTTGATTATGAAAAAATGATTCTGAGAATGTTATTTACAAAGAATTCAAAATGAAAGTTACACAATTGAAGGAGTATACCCCTCTGCTGAATAAATTAATGGAGAATATGGATGATGTCGAGAAAGCAATGAAATATGGTGGTGAAATCATAAATTATTTCATTAACCTCCTTATTCCATATATACATGTCCAAGTTGATGATATTATGGTTCCTCTTACTTATTTAATTAGTAATACCTCTTGTTGTCTTCCTCAAATGACTGTCTCTCAGTCCCTTTGTTAGATTTGACCAGTGATTATAGAGAAATCTCCCTGTCACATGTTTTCAGTGATAAGGAATAGCCTCGAAACAAATGATCCTCCAAGGTATTGTTTTCATGGTGTTATCTTCTGAACACTTGTTCCCTATGCCACTCCAAACCTTCTTATCATACTCATTATCCTTAAAATAAAGGAAATACCCCTAAAAATCCAAACACTTAGCGATGAATTGTGTCTTTGTTAGGGATTAGTCTTAATTTTTTTGATTGTAATCTTTTTTATCTGAATGGAACTCATTTTTTACCTTCTCCATGTCATTTTTTTATTTTATTATATTTATCTTATTCTCATCTAATTTTCTATTTTTCTAATCCAAAAAGGCAAAGAAAAGGAATAAATTAATAATTTTAGTAGGAAAAATTATGGAATAGGACATATGGCTTGTACACAATATAATCTATATAAATTTATTGATGGGGATAATTGTTTTATGAACTAAAACGAAGGAATGCATTAGTTATATAGTATAATCACATTCTATGATTTATGTTATTTCTAGTTATGTTTATTCTTTATAATTACATGTATGCCAAAATTTGTGATTATTAAAAAGGGGGAGATTGTTGGTCCCTCTATGTTATAGTAATTTTCATAATCACAAATAATGTCAATATACATATTCTACTATTTCATGCTTTTTAATATCTCTAGGTAAAACAATTTTGTCAAATAGAACAATATATTTCTATAATTAAATAACATATACTTGTGAATTAATATGTTTAATATTTTATTTTTACATGTATTTTTAGATGTCACATAATCTATTAATGTTTTGTATAAGACATACACTTCATAAGTTTCTTAGAGTTCCTGGCACCGATAGCGATGTTCGACACACCAATGTTCGACACACCGATGTTCGACACAGCGATTATTGACACACCAATGTTCGACACCCCCATGTTTGAAACACTTATGTTCGACTCACTGATGTTAGACACACCGATGTTTGACAGACTGATTTTCGACACACCACTGTTCAACACACTAATGTTCGACACTCCATTGTTCAACACACCGATGTTTGACAGACCGATAGTGACACACAGATTCTAATAAAACCAATGATGATAGACCGATGCTGACTCCTAGATGCTGAAAGACCGATGCTGACACACCGATACTAACAACACCAATGATGACAGATCGATGCAGATGACTCATTGATAGTCATAAATAACTTTTTTTCAAATTTATTAATTCAAAATTATTTCTAACAGTCATATTTACACAAATTATTGTTTTTGACATTATTTGATGTAGTTTGTAGGACTATCCATAGAAAATATGTCATACATACATGTGGGGAGATCTTCATGCCTACTAGACCTTGATGTATAAAAGGATTATAATCCCAACCATAAAATCTATCTTTGAACCCACTAGAAAAAACCAAAAGGCATACTATGAAAATTTGAAAGGTATTGCAAATAGAAGAACTAAAAGCTAGAGTCCTCTAGGAGTTTAATATTACAAGAAACAACCTGCTGAAACTTAATGAACATCCTCAAATTGAAGAGCTGATCCTTTACACATCTAGAAACTAAATTACAGAGACAATAATGCTCTATTCTAAATCTAACTTCTAAAAGAGGGCTCGAATATCATCTTTTCTATATCCATTGAGTATATATCATTACTAAACAACACACAAGGATTTATAAACTATATTATACTTTTATAACTATGTTGTTATATTGAGTTTACTTTTTGATTAGTTTGGGAATCTGGTTGCATCACTCACACTGCCTCCAAAGAATTACTAGAGGATACTAAAATATCCTCACACTCAATCCCTTTTTACTCATTTATCCAATTTAGAACTATGGAAGAGTTCATGTGTGATATATTTACTAGTTTTCCCATGAAAAATTGTGGTAGATGTCAAGTGTGACCAAAATAGCCCTATATGCTATTGTATGCCCCGATCTAGGGTGTGGATCAAAATTTTATTTATATAATCTTCTTTGTGGCAGGTGATCACCAAGTAGAGAGGACTATGTCTCAACTGGAGACTGAACCTATTGTTTTTATCATCTGTGTAGTTTGTATTGTGTTTGAATGTGATATGTGTTTAATTCTTTTAACATTATGATCAAATGATCTTTGATAGTTAGTTTAAAAAGTCTTTATATTTGTTTTGAATAAGTATATCATTTTCAAAATATTGACTAATCATTAAATGGGTAAAGATGAGAACTAATCAGTCTTCATTGAAATTAATTGAACATTTAGGACATTTAAAAATTCACTAAAAAATGACTTTGATTACTTTAATCAGTGGTGTTCTTTTAAAGAACCATTTCTCACAGAATTTTTTATAGTTACTCAATTCACCCCCGTCTTCAATTATCTACTACTAGCGACACTACAAATGGTTAATAACTCTATCGTTCGATGTTTACTGTAGATATATACACAACTAATATCATTTTATCGTGTTTTAGGGTCTTTTAATGATTATTATCAGTTTATTAATATTTTTCTTTTAATTTCTCATCAATTAAATAATTTTTTTATCATTAATGAACACATATTTATGGTATTTATTTTTTTTAAAAAAATGAAAATTTAATTATCATGACAAACAAAAACCATTTAGATTTAATATAACTATTTATAATCAAATTTATATTATGTATAATATTATTTTTAAAAATATATAAGGTTTAAAAATTGAGTAAGACATATTTAACTATTCCTTAAATAAAATAAATTAAATTTCGTAATCTCATTCAAAATGGATTCTAAAGGACACTATTTATGTAAAATGATGATTTAGATCAAAAATAACTTATCAAATAATTTTTTAAAAATTGTTAATGTAATTTCATAATATTATTTCTACCCTTAATTACCAGATTTACAAGATTTACCATAATAATAAAAATTACCAAATATATTATTTATAATGTCCAAGAATAGACTTAAGCTATTTATATAATTTGATATTACTGATTCAAAATATTGAATCAATTTTTTGAAATTTATTTCAATGTTTTTTCATTAATGAAATTAAAATCAATCGCATTTTTTGAAAGAGTGGAATGGTTTTAAATGGTAAAAAATTCCAAAATATTAAAAAAAATTATATATGAATTCAATATAAAATTAATTCTAATGACATATATTATATTGAATGATAAAAATAAATTTTTTATACTTTAAAACCATTCGATTATATAATTTATTCATATTAAATAAATTTATGAAAAATATGTTTTTAATTAAAATTTAATGTATTTTTTTATTCATAAAAACAATAAAGCTATCATAAATTTATCAAAATGCCGTCCAAAGTAAATTTTTATATCCTTCTTCTAAATAACATGTTTATGTTATCATAAAAAAATTAATAATATTTCAAAATATTAATTTATTATTTTTTCCATTGAAAGGTTGAATGTTACCCTTTTGATAAATATATGTTTTTATATATAAAAATGTTTTTATTCATACCCTATAACAAAATTATCTTTTTAATGGATATCAAAAAAAATTTACTATATATATGACAAATATATTTAATATGTTTTATTTTATTATTGTAAATCCATTAAAAAATAAAAAAAGATAATTTACTTATATTTTTCATTCACAATATATTTTCATAAGTTAGTTATATTTATTCTTTCTAACCTACCTAATAGGTAATAATGGTTATTTTATACTAAGGTAATTTTCATGTTCGTTTAAACTCACAATTGGGTGCAATGTAAGATATTGAGTAATAAATGTTTTTTACAAAAAATATTTCATAAAAACATTGACGTGTTTCACGCACCACAACCCAAATCACCATGAATTTGGCCATGAAGAACAAGATATTTCTAATTGAAAATATAGACCATAAATATTTTAGACATGGGATAAAAACCCCCATAGGTCACCAAAACCTGTTGAAACAACAAAATTAGTTTTTCGAGGAAATTCACAAATGCTATTTTGAAATTTTAAAAAAAGTATTAATTCCATATACAAATTCCATAAAAATAAAAATAATTTCATTTTGCACATTCAAAAAATCTCCCTTTGTTTCTAAAATACAAACATATGTTTTCTAAAAACAAATCCATTACCAAAAGTAATTTTATAACCACACACAATGATAATATTTCTAAAAACTAGTCACACTATTTTTATCCAAATGATAATTTATTCATTAACACATTTAACAGGCCGAAAAAATCTGTAAACCTAAAAACATTTTTTAAAAAAAAATTAAATAACTCAAATGAGAGTCTTTAAAAATATTCAATATAGATTTTCTCCAAAATATTTCAAAACTAATTTTCAATGGAAGAGACTCATTTCATAATGGTTATTCATACCTATAAGGATCCCTTTATACATAAAATGATATATAAAAATGATCCATAAATAAGACAAGTTTCATATCAAATGAAATAAGGGAATTGTCATAATGGAGAACTACATTAAATTTACCTCAACACTAAACCAAGAATGTGAAAATAAAAAGTGTCATGCACCAATCAGAAATACAAAATGCTCCGAGATTATGATCTTATATTGGTAAAACCACACAAACTTTCTACCACATATGCTAAGTCAGTACTATCATGAAATTATCCCACACAGGAATCATTTTTTTGACAAACAATCCCCTAGCCAATATTCCTTGAATGATTGGAAGGAAAATAGTGGTGTCCGAACCAACTAGAGGAACGTGATAAATGTTCCACTTAGTACCTAAAATCAAAATACTTATAAACTAATAAGATGTAGTGAAATCATGAAAAGTATATCCATAAGTGATAATCATGATTACCCCCACCCCAAATAGATAAATTATAAAAACACCATACCCATGCTACACACACCAGTCATAACAAAAACATTCCCATGCCAGGGGAGAAACAATCATCACATAGTGTTTCAAAAACCACAAATGGGGTAAAAATAATGGGTAAATAAAGGGTTCCATATATATAAACCTTTTAAAACCAAGTTTCCAAATGGAAATTTAACATTTAAAAAAATCTCATAATTCCATTCACCTTTCATATCTCAGAAAATAATTTCATAACACCATTTATAAAAATATAGAACTACAAAAAAAATTTAAAACATTTCAATGTCACCCATATACAAGGGATATCCTCTTTGAAATTCCAAAACGTTTTCATATACCTTATTTCTATAATAGTTTTCATAAAACACCCCTAAAACATTTTAGGATGTGCATTGAAATATATGATTTCTTATAAAATGATTCACAGTTATCAATTAAGAAGCATAATTCTCTTTAAAAATCAACAAAAGATAAAAGGTAATCCATTTACCATCAACATATTTAAAATAAAGCAAAATAAATCATCAATAATAGGGGATTACCCAAAAAAACAATTCAAATCACCATTTAAAATACATCAGAATAAACCATTGAAAATAAATTTGAAATCCATAGGTAGGGTCAAAAACATATACATTTTAAATAATTTATTCACTTATTTAAATCAAAATCAAATTGAAAATTCATTTTTACAATTGAAAACCTTTTTAAAAGATAATAATTATTTCCACAAAATCATAGCATAATAAAACATTTCCTTTTAAACTGTAAAAAATCGAATTCCCATATAAAACAAATTATTCAATGAAAAAACTAAATAAATTTTTTTCAAATATTAATTGGGCCTTTATAGGTAGTTATGAACACATTTAAAATGAATTTATAAATTTAACTCCTGCATTGAATTCTATAATGAAACAATTTCATAGTAACACCTACCTAAAAGAAGAATAATCCAAGCTGAGACATCCTAAAATATTTCACCATTAATGTAAACTACACCCATTGGATTAAAAAGGATGTCATAAAACCTAGACACAAGGAAACCATCATTAGAACCACCCATAACCCTAAAATCAGTCCACATAAAATCTAGTGATCTTGGGGGAATCTAAAATCGAAAAAAGTGGATGAATGGAGAAGGATGTTAATCGAAGAGAGACTCACTAAAACCTTCTTCAAAAACAACAGTATATGGTTGTGAATCATTAGAGGAGGAAGGAGGAACTCCTCTAAGGGATTCCTAGGGTCAAAAAACATTTATGGGAGAGAATATTGGTGAAATAATTCTTAATTAAGGATGAAATGTTTTGGAATTACACAAAATTTTTAACACCTATACAACTCGCACAATTTGACAAACCAAGAACCAACTATGTGGGCTCCAATACCTCCAAAAAAATTAGTATCCTCATTACTCCTAATAGGTCCCATGATTAAACAAATACTAAAAATATCTCAACGTACACTCTAATAATAACATGACCTCCTAGGGTACACCATTATATTTGAAAAATAATGTGGAAGCGATGGAAATGGAACTATAAAAACATATAAATACAGCCACATGGTTCTAACAAGATTTTCCAAACCATGTGAAAATTGAGAGCCACAATTTAGACACAACAAGGACCCTACCTAGTTTCTCCCAGTGGAATTTTTGTTTGGACTTAACCATGTACAGCTTGTATAGGAAAACCACATTATTTTCAAAATGAACAAAAATGGATCACTACAAATGGAGGACACATAGTTCTCTATAATCAAGCACCCCAACTATGAGAAATAGGAAAAACTAAATTATTACTATGTTACAAGCCTGACATCCTAAAATGAAACACATACCTCTAATTCACCAAAGAAAAATAAAATGGAAACATAGTTTCATGGTGGTTTCACATTTTAATTCATTAAAATGTTAATAATAATATATTTATTATATAAATGATCCATGGAATCCATTATCTATCTTTATTATCCAACTTTTATCATAATTAGTTTTCAAAAAAATGCTCTATTTGATGAATGCCCTATTTTAATTTACATTTTCTAAATGGAATTCACCTATATACTAATATATTTGTCCATTGAAAAAAATTATTGGCTTAAATATATAACATTTATTATTAATGTTTTTTAAAGGGGAAGTTTACATAAAAATCTATTCCACTTATTGATTTTTTGAAATTTTGGAAATTAGTAAACTGGTTATTATAATAACGATTTTTATTGATGTTATACCTCAGAACCCCTGAGAGAGGAGTCGTGAATTAGGATGACAAATTTTTCATTTAATAAGATGGATCTTTTACCCACATTGATTGGAAAATTAAAAAAAAATTTATGGAATCGTGAAATTAACAAACTCCCATATGTTGATATATAAAAACAAAATAGTGGTGTTACTTGGTTCACAGCTAAGAGTCAGTTCAGGGAGTAAAGTCCAATATTTTATAGGCCATACTTCAATCCCATCATATTCGTAAACTTTTGTGGGTTACAATTTATCATATATGGTTACTCCATTCAAGGTACACAGCCATTATAATAATTTTAGGGATGAAAGACTGTCTCCCATAGGTCACTTCCATTGAATCACTTATTCTCACTACATTAGGTGAATTATTTCTTAGTTTATCTATAAAAAGGACAATTGCATATAAAAATTCACGAAGATGATGTTTTTCATCATGTTTCCCTCTTATGATTCTTCAATACAACACATAATGTTTTACCAATTTCAAATATTCTCATGTATCGATCTTTCCTGAAACCACCATTTTCGCAAAACTCCCTCTTGTTTCAAATCATTTTCATCATTCATTAAAATACCCACATTCACAAAATTCCAAACATTTATTAAAAAACTAACATACACGAATCACCCATTCTTTTCTAAAAACATTAATTAAAATAAATTATCTTCTATTATTTCTCAACTGTTAATTCATTAAACTTGTTTATTTAAAAATAACTGATTCATGAAAGAATTATTCTTATATAAAACCATTATTAAATTTGAGTTATCATCCCTCCTCTATAATGATTTACCATTTCTCATATGTTGATAGGTCACCTTTTTATAGATTTGGGTTTCCATTTTGTTAAACTTTTCAATTTCATGAAATTATGTCATTTTACAAAAACATGTCCATGAGATTCATTAATGTCACCCTTTCTTTATTGAAACATCATATCTTCTCACAACATGATATAAATTTACCATTTATAAAACTTATCATAATCACATAATATTAAATTTTTTTCATTTTGGAATCATCATGTAATTTTTTATCTTAATGTAATTTTTAGGATCATAACTATGTTGTGGAACATTATTTTGAGAATATCTAATCCATCATGACACTAAATTGTCATGATATCTTTTATGTATCCATATTTTCAAGAGTTAGTCATAGAAAACCATATTTCATGAAACTTATACCATCCTCATAATTTTGGGCCCAAATACCTAGAAATCACTTAGGAATAATGAATCCTTAAAAACTGAATCCAAATTAATCATAAGTTGTTTTTTTAAAACATGGTCAAACTATTTTGGATTTAAAAAACAAAAAAAAAATTATTCGACTCTAAAAATGAAAACCCCTTGGGACTATAATCCCACCTTTGGGTTTGATGTCAGTTTTTTGAGAAATTAAATAGAACACAAGACTTGATAAAAACCATAATCACCTGGAAATAACTCATCCACTTATTTAAGTATATTTGAGAAAAGATTGGAATAGGCAAAAATATATCCAAGGGAAAATTTCACACCTCAAAAGACCATAAAAATATTTTGAAAACCAATATTCCAATGAATCCCACCATTAAATAAAACAAAATTCCCTTGAATATCACCATTATACACATTTTGAAATAAGCCATAATTTATTTTATTTATCCCTTAGATCTCAAAAAAACACCCCTAGATCATATATCCTCTTATGACATGCAAAAAATCACCAAAATATTTAATAAAATGACTAAATTGGGGGAGAGGTTAAACTATAACACCCTCCTAAAAAAATGTGAATGAACAGTGAGGTGTAACTGATGTTTCTCAAACATTGGTGAAGCCATGATTATTTCCTACACATGGTCATTTGCACATTAATACAACATTTTAATCAGAACTTGTATAGATCTTTTGATGATGTGATATCTAATCTCAATAGGATTGTTAATAGATTGTTGAATCCAATTTTTTATTTTATCAGTCACACACTTACTACCATTAATTATCACCATAATATATTTCAATTACTCAACAATGTTAATGTTTTGTTTTATTATTCATAATAGTTGACTATATTCCGTTATCACAATGATATTATCTACATCAACTGTGATATGAGAAGTTATTTCTTGTTTCATAATCAACTTGCCAGCTCATTTTTTTCAATAAATAATGTATCCACACTTGTGGATTTTCTTTCCACCGTATCTCTATCCTTGTCAACATCAAATAATTTTGACAATTAGTTATCCTTTATTTATTTATAGTATAATACAAAACTAAGAGTAACATGAATATAGCTCATGATTCTTTTAAGTACATAAAAAATTAATACCAAAGGTAACTTCTCAATAAAGCATCTAAAAATTATTCAAATATGTTACATGGTCATGTTTTAGTCAAATAGAATAATCATCCAATGATTATACTATACAATGTAGTTCCTAAAAATTTCTAATCCTTTATATTTCCAAAAATATTGAACTAAAACTTGAGTTGGAATTTTTTTTTATTCATGCTTGTTTAATTTATTCAAATGATCATGTAAATAATTTTCCATAGAAATTAAAGTGACTTTTTTATTTTTAATAACTAGAATAAAAAAATATAGGTGATATCACCATTCAGGGGAATTTAAAATTCTTATTTCATATGATTGTATTATTATTCAACAGATACATGCCTTATTTATCAAAATATAATATCATATACATTCCTAAAAGACCATAAATTGATATCCTTTATAATTATTCACATAGAGATTTTCATTGACTCATCCAATTTTAAATTGTATCATCATTAGATAAGCATCCCATAGATAATACCATTCTTGTTGTGTCTAATATAGAACATAAATATCCATGTCAAATTTTAAAAACCAATGTTTCATCATTTCCAATAAAAAATCCAACTATTTGTTCAAATCTATAATTATTTTTCAATAAGAACATTTAATTATGTCTTTCTATCACCCATTTGATATCTATTGTACCCTCTTAGAATCCCCATGACTAAAACGAACCTTAAAGACTCTAGCCATGGTATTTGATTAAACATTTATTCCAAATCAAATCCTCCAATCACTGTATATCATTTACACACAATGTATTCCTTTTTTATCAAATTTCTTATATCAAATGTTTTTTATAGGTATAATTTGTTCAAATCACATTGTGATTTTCTGGCCTCTCAAGAAGATCCCATGTATGATTTCCATCAATATGATCAATTTCATAATTTATGGCCTTAACCATGTATCCATCCATAACTTTTATTCAATTTATGTTGGTTACATAACTGATAGAAGAGAATAATGTGCTTAATTCCTCATTATCCATTCATGAGTAGGTGCAACACCATCCCTACTGACCTTGAATTGATAAAATTTTCATCTTACATTTTAAATATGAGTTTAATGTATAATTTATTAATAAATGATTTCATATTACGATTGTAATTCTAAATCAATAACTCTTGGATAACTCTAAATGTTTCCCAGGCCTTCCATATTATTTTTATTTTAATATGTCCCATTTTATCTTTCTTTTCAACTTAAATCATATCAATATATGAAATCCTCTAGTTGATACTAATTTTATCCATAATTATATTTACATAATTTCTCTAAAAAATTATACTATAATTATTATTATATAATTTATAGGATTTAGTCTCCATTTATTGTCCAAGGAATATTCACTAATCTTATGCATCTCCATAATTTCCTTGATTACCTTATTTGTTTTGAATGATACATTTAATTCCAGAAACTAGAAAAAACTATTAATGATATCTTACCTCTATTCAACATATCATATGGTTTCATTTACTGTTCTAGACTCATCCATGTTTTATTTTGGTTGTACAATGATATGTAATTAGTAACATTCTGGTAATGATGAGAATCATAACTATTAATATGTATTGATTTTTTCTTTTTATTCACATACTAATATATGATACCAATGAACCCATTTTCAAGGTGTTCTCACTAAATAAACATGATTCTTGATACAATGATTTAATGTTACTTTTCAAATTCACTAGATATGTATTATGTTTCATTATACTATCATAATATCTTTATTGTGTATACAGTTTCATCTTCAACTCAATAATGAAATCTCTTAATGCAGTAACTCAATTCTCATTTACACTACATAAACATAATGCATTCCAAATTACTATAATAATCAATAAATAATGAAATACCTCCCTCTATATGTTCCAAACAAATTAATTGGACCACAAATAGTTGTGTGGATATGATTAAGTATATTCTATTATATTCTGTCCATCAACCATTTAGAATTTTGGATCATATTTCCTTCAATGAAATCATCTCATTTAATTTCTTGATAACCTTATAGATTTGTAATTTTAACACAAATAATTATCTTGGGTGTTTTTCCATACAATTTTGACTAATTTGACCCTCCCTCTAGTGACACAAGTTGTTTTCCTCTTCAATAGTTGAGAAATAATTATATTCTTTACCATCTACTTTTTATAAATTTCCATTTTTCATCGATGATTCCATGATATAGTTACCTAACCTACATTTAGTGGTTCACCATTTCTAACTAAATGTATATACTTGTCTGGAGTCACATAGTTGACTCACAATCTGGATATTTTGAAACAGGTATTCTGCAAAAAACCTCTGTTTTCATAAGATGATCATTTTCAAATTTTTTATTTCCAGTAACATTCATCTTTAAGGCACCATCGTTATCAAATCATGTTTTTTCATCAACCCTTTGCATATTTTTTTTTAAAAAATCTATTCGTATCTTATGGGATGAGAATCTATTATCACGAATATGGGTGCTACTAATAATTATAGCTATGAGAGTGATCTTGTTCATGTTGGATTTCTGAATATTCTTCAATCCAATACATAAGATACATGATTGAGTAGAGGGAACAAAATAGAATATCCAATATATTTTCAACATGTATGGTTGAATAATAGTCGTATTCTTCTTCCAGTAGAGAATTTTTATTTTCAAGCGTTATTCTACGTCGATTACTATTATTAACTTCTCTTGGAGTTTTGTAGTTTTTGATTCCACCTTTTCACTACATACAATGAATTGATTTATGAAAAAAAGGTAGAACAGTGAAAATAATATCCATATAAATTATTTATTTTATATGATGAATGATATAGTCTCATTCTCATTTGTTGACTTACAGGTGCTACTCCATCTATATATCTCCACTCCTCTTCAAAGTCCGACACTATTTGGGGATAAAGGTCATTGAACATACATTTCATACGATGAAAGATCTTATCACTTCCATTCCTCTATATATCTATTTCATTTTTATAGATATTTGTATAGTGATCATATCTGGATAATTGAATATAATTTTTATCTCTTCTTTTTGTTTAGTTAAAAGTTATATTTAATTAGTAATCATGTTCCTTATTAATATGTATATCTTTCAAATTCCCCTTTTTTGTTATCTCATTTATTTGTATTGATGAACCTATTTCCCAACTAATTCAACACCAGCACATAAATTTTGATATTTAATCATTAATGTATTTAAATACCCATTTGGAACCAC
This sequence comes from Viscum album, assembly GCA_963277665.1. Taxonomy (NCBI): domain Eukaryota; kingdom Viridiplantae; phylum Streptophyta; class Magnoliopsida; order Santalales; family Viscaceae; genus Viscum; species Viscum album. The sequence continues at coordinate 1,109,025,990 of OY728126.1, forward strand.
ATTAAACTCTTTCTTTATTATTGATACCTGAAAACCTTCAAAAACGAAATTTATTTTTCATTTCCCTTGATTTTGATTCAGTTTTATGTTATCTCATTAAGGAAAATAATTATTCTTCATGTAACTCAACTATCTTATAATGTTTCTCCAAATTAATATAATGTGATTGTGAAATTTTTCTTACACATAAATTCTTAAATTAAAATCTAAAACCACATCAAATCCTTCACATGTTGTCAAATTTTCATCTGACTCTCCTTGATGTCGATCAATCTCTACTTCAAGATGATCCCCGCAATGTGATTATACATTCATCAATTCTAAAATCTCTTGGTTTTTATTTAATTAAAGTTAATTCTCATCAAGTGAACCCCATGTCCAACAAAGATATTGACAAAACCATGTGATATATTTTCTTCCTCCATCATAGGTTCTACCTTTTCAACTGTATCTATCATGGAAACATAAAAATCCTATTTAAACTCTTGCTCCACATCCTCCAAATTTTTTTCATCATCTTATTCCTCTTAAAAATAGAAAACTCTTCCTTTCTAATTTCGTTTTTGATTTGAGTTCTCCATTTTTGGGATCCTCCTCTGAGACAGAAATATGATTTATGATTCTCAATCTATATCATTTAATTTTAAAGGGAATTGAGAAGTAATTTTCCATAATTGACCACACTAAAAACAATCCAAACGAATATTTCCTTCAAATCAACCTTTTTATTTTTCAATTTATTAGTAAAAACATAATGATGTCTTTCATCCACATTACCTCTATCATCAGTGACATTATTAATTTAGTGTTCTTCCATGTATTTTAAGGATATTTAATTTCATACTCAAATTTTTGTATCTTCTAGTCAGACTCTTATTTAATTAGCCACAAGAATTTTTATTAGATCATCAAGAGAAAGAATAGATAAATCTTTTTCATATATAATGGAAACATTAGGATAGTAAAAGGTAATAGTCTTCTCATAATTTTATTCAAAATTTCAATATCATAAATTTAATCACCAAATACTCAAATTTATCCAAATAATTGTAATTCAGTTGATAAAACTATCAGAATTTTCAACTAGATGCAATTTCATATCATCAAACTGATATTCCAAAACATACAGTTTGGATTCCTTTACTTTTTTATAGTTTCATACATATTTTATGGTTTCTACAATATTTCCTTATATGTAGTGAAAATCATCAACTTTAAATGTATTTTTTAGAGAGTGATATAGTAAGAGAATTTGCAACTACATCATTTGTATCATGAATTTTCCTATTTTTTAGGTCATAAAAAGATATATCACATCATTATCATGAATCCATTAAACTATTTAAATTATAAAATTCATCCTATGATATCATAGATGAGATCTCATTCTATTCAATTTTTTTATATTTCTTCCATCAAAAAGGGGATCACCCTAAATATCCACCGAATTGACCATAAATAATTAATAATAATACATATTCAGCAACTACAACATGTTTCCTCTGATACATGTCAATCCTTTTAACACCATGAATGGGTAGGGGTGAATCATAGTGTAAACTATTTCACTGAAAAGGAAGGATAATTTTCCCATGTTTGTCGGAACTTTTTATACTTTTTTACTATAATTATATAGTTACCAAACACCCATATTTAGGAATGTTAACACAACTCAATTGTTTTACTTAGTTTACAATTAATGTCCATTCAAAGTAACATATTGTATTAGTGTGTTGATTGTACAAGGATCCAATAAGTTTAAAAATATTCTTTGGATTATAATTTATCCTAAATGATCACTCCATGAAAGAAACTCCTAGTTTATATGAACATTACGGATGGAACATTGCCTCAGTCTCATCAAATCCATTGAATATCTCTTAAGCACTACATTGGTGGAAGTATTTCTCATATTATTGGCATAAAGTTTTCTTCAATATCAAGGTACTTGAATATTAACTGTTTTTTCATGTACATTTTTCTATGAAGGCTCCACATATTTTATAATATTTTCCAAACCTCATGTATGATTACATTAATATCATTTCTAAAGAACACTATTTGGAAAAACCCCATTTTATTTCAATATATTTTTATATATCATGAAACCACCCACTTTTATAAAACTCCAGTCTTTTTTAAAACTACTAACCTTCACGATACTCATAAATTTTATGAAACTCCTTCATTGAAATTCCTTCATATCAATTATTTCACAACTACTCCTTTCAAGTGTTTTTTTTTTCACCAAAGGTACTTGATTATTGTAAAAATTATCTTCCTATAAAACCTTCAACAAATTAGTGCAATCATAGATCCTCCAAAATATTTTTCCATTTAGATAATGATGACTAACCACCTATTTATATGTGAGGGTTACAAATTTTTGAAACAATATGGGTTTCCAGAAACTCTATTAATCCCAATAAACAGGTCACCTCAATTCTCCAACATCAACCATACATTAATGAATTCTGAGATCTCCTTAAACATAAAAAAACATTTACATTAAAAAAACATCACATAATCACCTAACTGACAATATTTTTTTTCATTTACAAAACTTTTTAATATTGGGTAGATTAACTACTTTTTATATCAAGGATCATTAGTCTTTAATGAATATTAAAACCAACAAGACCCCAAAATTCCATGAATTCCATTCATTTTACATATTCTCATGAGGATTTAGTAGACATTGGCAATTCAAGAAACTTATCCAGTACCCCAAATTTTGGGCCCTGAAAATTTTAAAAAAACTATTAAATGATAACACCTTATGCCCTAAATATATATTTATTACATGATCACATGGCTTAAAAACTCTTTGATCAACCCAATGGTTATTGGAAAAACATATACTTAAATCTGTTTACTACTATAAATAACCTTTCTCCCATGGGTTGATTACTTATGAAAATTGATTACATATTGATTTAAAATATGTATACATTTTTTATCATACATATGTTAGTTTAATAATAATGATTTATTATTTATTACTAAACCTTCAGCATTATTTCTCAAGATATATTATGTTCATTTATTTAATAGAAATGTTTTGACATTTAGTATGATTTTACATCAATATATATGTATTTTAAATTACTATGTAATGTTTATTATGCATTAAATTAAAATTTATATCATTAAAATGATGAATGTATTAGAATTAATGAAGTGGTGGGTGTGTACCATTATTTTCCATCCCCTTGATTCATCAGTTGGTATCTTTGGACAAAGTGATTGGGTGTTTTGTGTAGACCTACTCAATGAAAGCATGATGTCTTGGTAGTAAACTTAAACCCTATAGTGATGTATTTTTTGTTTTCTTGATGACATGAATAATTTCTAAGATAAGTCCATAACAGTAAAATATGTATTCCACTATTCATTACATCACCATGAATTCCGTTATAACCAACTATGTGACTTTTTATATTATTATGTAATCTAGAGATTGATATTAAGATCATGTTTTCATTTATATTGAATTTTTTACTCTTATGTATGCCTTCCATATTACTAAATCTTTGATATCTGTAGATATAAATATTTCCTTACAATGAATTTCGACTCAAACTTCTTATGATCCATTATTTTGGGTTATGAAAAAAAAAATTATGCATTAAAATTCAAGATGAAAATAGCATGTGCAGATAATTTTGGATATATATTGAAGGAATGTTATATATATTTAGTTCTTAATATTTTTGTTAAAATGTAAATTAGTTTAAAAAGATATTGTTTTTATTAGTTTATTATTTATCATAATTTTTTAAAATTAGAAACCAAAAAGTTGATTAGAATTTATGTAATGTTATATTTTATTTCTGTCATGTAAAAATGAAATATTTTTGTCCAAAAATGGACAGTTGGAATCAAATTTACTATGTAAATAATGTGTTATTAACACCGGATCTGGGAGTATATATCTTAGTTGATACACACATGTTTTCTTAATAAAATATTTTAGTTGGGTTTTATACTAACACCCACATATAATTGTCCCGGATCTTATCCAAAAATAATTCCTATCATTGACCCAATCATGATTCTAAAAAATCCCATATATTATACCATCCTATAAAAAATCATGTATTTATTTATATCCTATATATTCTACTAGTTTGAATACAATATCATCTATCTGAAAAAATATTCTTCTGATCTATCTACCTACTCCAACTTGGATGAGTTGAATTTTTTTTCCATCCTTGTTAGTTGTTTGATAATTATCTTAATCACAGTCATCTTCTAAATTAAAAATATTTTAAAAAATTACATCCTAAATTTTAATAGAATTTTCATCATTATCCTCTCATTCATTGCTTTCTTCTTGATATGTGAGTTAATTTTATGAGTGCTCCAACACATTCACATCATCATTATCCACAATCATCCAGGATTCTTCATTACTAGAAAATATTAACTTGTATTTAGATGATGAACATAGAAGATATCATCAAAACCTTTTTTCTCAAAATTCCCTAAGCATTCAAATTTCATTTAAAGAATAGATGGTCTACCCAATGAAATTAATTATTTAAAATATGTGTTATTTGTGTGGAACATATTTTATGGGTATTTATATTGACATGAAAGAATGAAAAAAAAATGATTCTGATTCTCAACTGTTGTACCAAAATCAAACCACTACAAATATAATAATTTATTATTCTCTTGAAATATTGTGCAGTAAATTAACACTAATCTGGTGTACATCAATTAAATATCAACATTTATTCTTTGGAGTATGGTTTATGAAATTCATAATGAATACCATGATTTATGAGATATTCGTTAAATTTTCCACTTCTACATTTAACATTATATTCCATCAAATGTTTCTTCAAGAAAAACCATGCTCTTTTTCATCAGTGGTTTTAAAAAAAATTTAACATCTTAATGTTTACTAAATTATATTTCATGAACCCTATCTATATAATATTAGTTAATTAATAAATAAATGAAATAAAACACATATATCTCTTAGTAGAGGTTTTATTTAAAATAAACAACATAATGAATTTGATCTATTTAGTGAGAAGTTTAAGGTTCATACTTCTTCTGTAGATAATTTACAATATCTCCCTTTGGGAATATAGATCTCGCCCAATATAATAATCTCATTTGTAGAGGAATATCATGGGAACCAATTTTAGGGGTTGTATTTATCATATTATTTTGTCCAATGTGGTTTATTATTTAATTCTAGAATTGATATTCATTATTTTAGGTCCATTAAATTAAAATTTTATCGTAAAAAATTAACAATTTTCACTTCCATATTGTCAATACATATCCAACATTCAACCTTTTCACCAAACAATTTTTTCACTCAATGAAACCAAATATTTTCCATCTTCACAAATTTGTGACACATTATGAATTTTTTAATTAAGATTATCTAAAAAAATATTTTATTTGATATTATCTTGTTCTCTCTACGTAAAATTGAACCATCTCCTCTTATATTGTGTGTATCGTCATTGGAAAAGGTCCCCCATCCATCCTTTAACTATTTAATATCCTATAAGAATATCAAATATCCTCTCATATGTGAAGACCATATACTATAAAATTTATATAGAAATAAATTTTTAGGTTCTTTTAGTGACAATTAAATCAATAATTAATTTTTATTACATTATATTTATTTATCTTGAAACACTTAATATCACAATTCAAAAAATTTAGGTAATTTTAAAAGAGATACATTCATTAGAAATGTGGCATTGTTGGTTATAATATCTATAGAATTATCCAAATTATTGTATATTATTTTCAAACTTTTATTCATTGAGAGAATTAAATATGACTTTATTTCCACTCCATTACCATTGATTTCTATAATGACGCTATCAGTTGAACCAAAATCTCAATCCCCTGTTCACAAAGCCCCCACAATGCCTATAATATCTACTAAATTAATATTTTTTATTAAAAACAAATGGTAAAACCTTAGTCACCTAATACCATTCGGATTTTTACCCTCAACTTTGGATATAATGTTGGATCCAAAATTATTTTTATCTTCTATAACATTATTCTCCATTTACGTGTACATTCATGAATTTTTTAATCTATATTTTAATCATATTTATCTACCAAGTCATTATTCCATAAATTTCCTTATTTCTATGAATTGTTTTTCTTTACCCCAAATTTGTATTTATAAACTTATGTCATTGCATATAAATTTTCAATCATGTTGTTAATTGAGATTTATCTAATATTCTTAATATAATATTGAATATTATATTCGAACATTTCGAATTTATTGTCTATATATAAAAAGTTTTATTCAATAACTACATGTTATTTATGCTTTCATTTTTCCTAGGATATAATATTGATATTCAACTTCTTATCATTATTGAGTAAATTAATAAATTTATCAATCTCATTATCCCATTATGAATCCTTTATTGTATGTATGGTGTTAATTTATTTTTTCTTTTTTGATCATTTTTCATCAATTTTTTTTGTTCTCCTTCAATTTAGAAATAATTGACAAGTATTCATTATCTAATTACATTATAAGGAAACCATTTGTTCTTATACATTTCGTAGATAATTTTCTCTCTCATAAATAGTTAATTATTTATCATTAAAATTTTAAATAAATAATTTTTCACTAGGTTAACTCATGATACAAACTTAAACATCACTGTCACTGTTATCACTATCTTTAAAACAAAGATAAGAAATATAACTTCTTGGGTTATGATAAATTATTCCCGTTACCATTTTAATAAAACATTTTTCTTGTAGAAATATAAATATTTCACCTTTGACGAACTACTAATATTTATATACTACTTTGAATTATCTTTCCCCCTATATCTATGGGAAATTTAATATAAAATATTGAAAGGTACCACAATTGAAACACATTAATAGATTTTATTCTGAAATAAAAACATATATCATCCAAATGAATGACATATGATACTTCTAGAGCCTACTAATTTCTATAACATATATATTTTGAGGATTCTATTCTTCCCTCCATGATAAAATTGATATGAAAAAAAATCAATGATGTCACTACATGAGATAAACACCATCACAATCATGAGAAAAATAAAAACAATTGAAAAAACAAGAAAATTTGAAAACAAAGTTAAAAAAATGAAAAATAATTTTAGATTTTAGGATTATTGGACAATATTTATACATCATATGGAGAATAATTACACTTCCTCCAAAAAAATTATTTATTAGGAAACACTTTTAGGGAAAAAAGTTAGAAACCACATGTTCAACAAGGGTCAATACTATAGAAGACAATTGTATTATTTAAAACAAGCATAAGACCACTAGATACAACTTCCCGGAATAATTTCCAAGACAAACCTTATACCTTTATATCTGGTTCGGTTTTGATAGCACCTTATATTTGAGACGCCAGATTGTCTAACGCTTGCAAGAACTCCACCACTGAAATATTCTACTTGTGGAATCCTCTGGTCATAATTAGATGTTGTTTATCGATCCAATCTCCCAGCTCCCTGCCTACTTCAACTTGGATAAGTCTCCCATTTATTCTTTTCGCATCCTCTTTGGATGCATGAATGATCAAAACCTTCTACAAAATCTCTTCCTCAGAGGGCATGAGAAGGTCCCATGATTTCTCTATGCTCAAAAAATCAGATACATCATGTGAGTCCACCAAGATCATTAAAGAAAATTCAACCATTCCAGCTTCCTGACCGGATACCCCCTACAATCCCTCTGTAGGGAAAAGAGTAAGCTACAAGGGAACAACCTCCCCCACTCCTGAATGCCCTTCCTCGTTGTAAGAGGTTGAATCTAAATTAGGACACTCCTTGTCCCCAACACCAATATATGAAGGTTTAAAATCCTTAGAAGTAGGAATCTTGCTCGTCAAGGAAAAAAACCAATCCCCCACCGAGATGTGAAGAAGCTTCCCCGGCTCCAACCTCTAAACCATTGCAACTTGTCTTACCTAACAATCTGGTTACTATTGTCTTTGGAGTATTCGAATAATATTTCTATGTTCTTGGTTTTTCCCTTCCTTGGGAACTTGAAGGTTTTCCATCAAGATAATCCATTTTTTCCCTTTCCTTGATCCAGGTCAGAGCATGACCTCTTGTTCATCGTCCGAACTACACTGCGAACCCCTATCAAAGTCACTTACCTCCTCCTGATCCGAAAGTCTTTTAGTGTGCTTGCACACCCATATTCGAAAGGCGGTTGTCCATCCCTCCAGATCCACATTATACATTCCCTCCTCATACAATGTCGAGAAATGGTTTTGCATAAAAATACGCTTTGCAACCATGCATGAGATAGGGAGGCATCGACTTGGGGAGACAGTCTCACTTACCAATTAGAATTGTTACTCTTTGAGCACCCTAACTTTTGCATGAGAAACAAAATCACCATGAACTGAGTTTTGATCATTCACCTGGGCAAGAACTCTTCCTCCGTGCTTAACTGTTTCAGCAAAAGAGGGAGAACTCCCCACCACCGTCTCTGTCAACATGGGGACCCCAAGATCGTGCAACAGGCTTGCATACATATATTTACCTCTCGGATTCATAGGTCTCTACTTGAAATTAAACATTGCAAGGGAATGGTCAAGAACCTCTTTCTCTTTCCTACCCCTACTTCTATAATTATAGGAAGTAGAAAAATGACCGAGAATATTGTAGGACGATCAAAAATTGAACCACGAATCAAAAACCACCCTCTGTTTATACCTGAACTCCTCACCAACTGAGATCCAGACCCAATAGACTGGAGGTCTAGAAACATTGATCTCCACACATAGACATAGTGAATATGGGTGACTCACTGAGTTAGTTCTCTTATTCGTGCATAAAAAACAGCCAATCAAGTTCCATAACATTCTTAAAATAGCTAGATTCTCAAATGAATAGTGGAGTTCCGGGAGACTAACCAAAATCGCCATCTGTGGAGAATATCGCTTCATATGAAGATCATATTTCCATGGAAAATGGAATATGTGTGAACCTTTGCAGATGCGAGGAGCAGAAGACAATGCCGAAATCAAATCTTCTTCCTAGGAGAAACGAATCATAATGTGATGTCGATCAATAATGTCGACAACCACTGTGATGCTCAAACCCCAATTGCTGGCGACATAGCGGTCAAATACATCCACCGATGGGTGATGGTGAAAGAAACACGCATCCAAGGTTAGATTAAACAAGGTCGAGGCCTCTGTGAACGCTGAGGATGAAATAGAAAGCTGAGGGTTATGGAAGAAGAGGTCAGCCACCTTAGGGCAATGATAGATCAAAGGGAAGGGCTGGAGATGATTAGGGTTTGAGAAGGGGATAAAGGAACGATGCCTAGGGATAGAAGGGGAAGAAAGGTGTCTACCCCCCTCGTGTGGGGGAGGGATTATGACGACCGACATCGCCGACTAGGGTATCGCCGAAAGCCGAAGAGGGAGGAAGAGTCTATAAAACTCTCAAACACGTATCATTACACTTTCTTTTGTATAAATATATATGAAAATATTAAAATTAATATTAGTAATTTAAATTGATATTATATCACTACTAGTAACAATTACATGTGGGTCCACCCCCACCTATATATAGTGAATTGCATGTGGTTTACACATAACAATTTCATTTGATATTTTTGATAGAAAAACTTTTTATATTTGGGAAGTACAATTTATTAGTAGTCAATCTCTTAAAAAAATTCCTTCTAGTGAATTTTTCAATTCATTCTTATACACCCATATGTTAGTTCATATATAGCCTTTTCAAACTCAAGGAAATAACATTCATAAATTTTCTAGAGTGATTATTAGTTTTTCCATATCTTTTACACTTTAGTCATTCTGACACAGAAACTGAAACTCCTTCTTTTGGAGAAGGTTATCAAGAATAGCCTATAACTTTTCGGCCTCCTTCTTATATAACCCTCCATATTTCATAGCACCTTATTTCAAAGTCACTCCATTTAGATATAGGAAACATAAATGGAATGAAGACATCAAACATTCCTAATAGAAGCTAACAAATATATTATTATTTTTATTCTCACACCTAATGAAATGAATGGTTAGAACATAAATTTTTTATTTATTATAAATTTTTATTATTATTATATTTTTCATTATCAATGATTTATTTCAAAATATTTTGTTTTTCAATTTATTGAAGGTTATATCATTATCATATTTATACTTCTTCTTAAAATAAATTACTTTAAAAATTTCATATGAAATTAAACTTTTGAAATGATCTCCCAATTGATCTATGTTATGATCATGTTCATCATGTGATAAAAAATTTAATGAAATGTTTTCTGTAAGACATATAGTATCAATTTTTTAACAAATAATATTTTAACTTAACAGAAGAAACGACTTATGTGGTTCTTAGCATCTTTTTCTCATGTGAGAAATAATTTAATTTTTCATCATCGGTTTCATTGAGAACATAATATTTCAATCTCCAATACTATATCTTGTCTTGATTCGCTTTCTTAATAAGATAAAAACTGTTTTTAAAATTACTCACAGTTTTTTTGTCTTAATGCAATTTAATTTAACGAATTCCTTATTTTGAAATATGTGAAATGGAAGCATTTTTACCACATATATCATTTTAAAAAATATTTCTTTCAAATAATTTCCTATTATCACCATAAATATGACATATAAATTCATTTATAGTAGCATCAAGTACATCTAAACTTGTTAATAAATGATATAGAAACATCCAATATTTTCTTCGATATTAATTCATAATATAAAATTTTTGAAGATCTTTATTATTAAAATAATTAATATAATTCAAATTCAATAAATAAATTAACAACATTAAAACTTAAAACCTAGAGGTATTACTTATTATTAAAATCTAAACAAAAAATTACCCTATAAGAAAAATTAATCTTAGTTGTTGTTTAAATAGATGAAAAATGAATCACGATAATTTATAAAAGGAATATGAATTTTTGTGTCAAGAATCATTTTAGAAAATAATTAAGAATCATTGTGTATCATTTAGAAATAGTTTCTAAAAAATATATTTTAATGAAAATTTTCTTATTATAATTAAAAATAACTTTATTTAATGTTTATAAATTTTAAGGATCTAAAATATAATTTTACTTATTTACCATTTAATATTAATTTTTTAACAATCAAAATATTTTTTAGGAATATAATTATAATTTCCCCAAAGTTCACCCGTCATTATAGTACTCCCACTCATTCTCAATTAATTATCTATATACTAATGACAGTATATATGCCTTTATATATATGAATATATAAATTTATTTTATTTATCCAACTAGTTTTAATATATTATTTACATTTCACAACTTCTTAAGAGGTTACTAATCTATACACTACCACAAATCATTTTTGTTTGACTTTGTATGTACTAACTACTCCACCAAATGAACTTACATGTGATAATATGTTAATAAAAGTTATTTAACCTATTTGAAAATTAAAATACATAAAATAAATAACTAATGAATAAAATTGAAATTCATAGTGAATTACTAATTATTAAGTATCAACCTCAACTTTTAAAAATATAATTTATTAAATAATAGTAATTAATTAATAAAGATAAAACATTAATTACAAAACTATTTAATAAGAAATAATTAGTGATTAACAAACAATTAAATTATAAAATTTCATATAAATATTAATTTAATATAATTTTGAATTAATAATATAAAATTTATAATTAATAATTAAATATTACTAATTACTAATTACTAATAATTAGTAAGTAATTATTGATAACTAATAGATAATATTTAATAATTCATAAATAAAAATTCATAATTAATTAAAAATAAATATTAAATAGAAAATTATTATATGTGGAAAATAATAAAAAAATAAATAATTATTTTTTATAAATTACCATGTATTTAAAATGTTAGATCATTGTTATTTTTAATCAATAATTAGTAATAAATTGTGATTAATTATTCACAGTAAATTCATATATAAAAAATAATTATGAATTTAAACATGATTAAAAATAATTGTTATTTGTTAATTAAATATATGTAATGATTAATTATGAAAATGTAAATAATTTTTCATCTTACATATATTTAATAAATAAAAGAAATTATTAACTAAAACTAAATAAATTATAATTAATAATGACTAAATACTAATTAATAAATAATTGTTATTGATTTATAATTAATATTCATTTAATATTCATTTTAAATTAATAATGAAAACTAGAAATTATTATTTTCAATTTAATAATTAATAATTACTAATGTATTATTAATTATAATTCAATAATTAATAATTATAAATAAATAATATTAAATAATAATTAACAAATAATTCCTCGTTAAATAACATTTTCAACAATAATTAATATAAAATTATAAATAATAACTATTAATTAATATAAAATTAATAATTAATTTGTAATTATATACATGTAATTAAATTCATTGTTAATTGTTATTAATAATCATTGAATTCACGTCGATATGTCAAAAATCAATTAGTAAAAATTAAAAAAATCAATATAGTTTTATAAACAACTACTAAAAAAACAAAATAAGATATTTAGCCTCAGTCTTGATACCCATTAATTCATGTTAATTCATCAGTGATTATTAAGTAATTTAATTTCACTTATTAATATATGTAAATATTGATAATGTAGAATTTTTATTCAGATGATGTGAAAATGTATGATTGATAATAAGAAAGGATTTATGTATAGTGTATTCGATATGTTATGATCTAATTCTTATATTTGTGAATTTCAATCATTAATTTAATTCAGTTTTATTATATTTTCTAGTATAATACGTATATATATTATTTATTTTTATCATTTAATTGATATTTAACATAGTTATTAACATTAAATATTTTTTCTTATTCCCAAATTTATTTTAATTGATGTAACCATTTATTATTTATAATTTTATTAATTTAAATATCACAAAGTTTAGGTATGGGCGATTATAAAAATATATTTAATTTAAATTATATATATATATATTAATGTAGTAATAATGGTTTAGTATATAATTTTTATTATTTTGGTTAATGTTGGATCGTGTTAATTTTGATACACATTAAGAGGGGATTGAATTAGTATGATATGTAAGTTCAAATCCTTTCACTCTATCACTTTAATAAAACCTCTCTCTAAAATATCCAATTGATGTCGAAATAAAAAGAAAATTTGTTAACATTGTTCACCTTTTTGTAGATGATTATGGCCCTTGTGAAAAATGGTTATAATCCCCCCCCCCACAAACAACCACACAATTCACATATTATTATCAAATAGAACTTCTGTGGTGGTGTTTCCTTGAACACATATAACTACTAGTGCTAAAAATTAGAATCTTACATCAACAATAATGTTCTTTTCTAGAATAATGATCGAAGATGATTATATGACCATCGACATGAATCTCTAAATAATGGTCATCTTCCACATCCTCTCACAATAATTTTTTACAGCTATTCTTAAGGATTGTTATTCCTCTTTGATACAATAATATATATGTTTTTCTTATCAAAAATATATCCCCTTCACTTTATTTCTTTCTTATTTTTTATATTCATCAGATTTTTCATATATATTTTTTAATTAATAATTATATAAATAACCACGGATTTTGGAAATATTGGATGCATTCAAACTCATAAACCTTGAGTCAAGGATTCACTCTAGTGTTTCTTAAAAACATCCCTAAAACATTAACAGTTATGTTCCATTGGATAATTAAATTATCATCTTCCATATTTAGTGCTTCCATAGAATCATTCAGCGCCAATATAAAACTCTAGAAGACATTGTATTTAGGTTATATATTTTATTTAAATAATTAATTCTTTACCTTCTCAAAATATCTAGTGACATTATTTCTTTTTAATATTTCCATCTACTTGGCATCATTTATCACATCATTATAGTACTCATCATTGCTTCATCACAACATTATTGAATCATGATAGTCATGAGTTATCAAGATGTATATTCATTAAATAAATGACCATGATTCATCAACTAATAGAAATATATTTAGAATAAATAGTACATGAAATATATATTTTCACAAAAAACTATTCATAATAAAATTCTATTGGTACATAAGTGACCGTTCCTTACAACTAAACACATGATAATTTCAAATCGACTCTAAGGATGGACAATATATCTCATTCATGATAAAATTCATTCATGTTTATAGACATACTACATTATTATCCATTATATCAACTACATGAAAAACTATCAGAACGACTACATAAACTACTACAAATATGGATTATAATAGCGCAAAACACCGTCTTTAACAAAGTTAAAAAAGTGATTTTAATCTCGGTAAAGATAAAGGGGGTCCCCTTTTTCAGTGCTCAAACTAGCGCTGATAAAGGGTCACCTTTATCATCTCTAAAAAAGCACTGATAAATGTGCTCCTTTATCAGCGCTATTTTCAGCGCTGATAAATGTATAATATATCAGCACTAAAAATATCACTGATAAACACTACCTTTATCAGTGATATTTTGAGCGCTGATAAAAACTACCTTTATCAGCGCTCAAAATAGCCCTGATATACTATCCATTTATCAGCGCTTAACTAGCACTGATAAAGGCCAAAGATCCTGTGCAAAACCAAAACCTACACAGAACCTACATAGAACCTGGACAAATTACAACACTTCCACACAGCACAAACAACACCTGCACACAGCACAAACAACACCCACACACAAAGCACAGAAGAACAATAATGTGACATTAAATTACTTGAAATCGTAAATACAAAACAACACACTTCTATATACATTTCAAGAAAATTTTAATTTGTTTACATTTACAATTATCCAACGCAGTTAAAAACAATGATGTTCAATCCTTTATGCATCCATCCGCTCTAAAAAATTGTTGTCCTTGGCGGCGGTTTCAGAACAAAGCATTCAAACTGAGGAAAACGATTTCACCTACATAAGAAAAAAATTATTATGTTATTAATACAATAATGAAATAAAGAACGGGGTTTCTATATTCAATTATACTAGTGAGGCACAAAACATAAAATAACAAATTAACCAAGAGACATAATTATGTCAATGCCCTTACCTCAACCAGAAGTCTAATAAACTATCATTAGTTAATACCAACCACAACTGATTCCATGATCACATGTATTAATGTCCAACAACATTAAATTACATAATTAGGTAATTTTAACCAAAAATCCAGCATGGTATAATAGGCTCCAAACTCATCTTATAATCCAAAAAAGCCGGAATGCTGAGAAACTAGGTGTGATCTACTCCGGACGCAACCCTAAGCCTAGATAACACTAAATCCCCAATCTATATTACTAAATTTATGCCAAATTAAGCCTAAATTTTTGAATACCCATAAATAAATCTTCCACAAAATATATTCTGCATCAAATAATGATTGATAATAAGTTTATGAAATTTTGAGACATGCTCTAAGAGTCATATATAAAAGTCCAATGAAGAACAATGATTTATCCATAATATGGTACAATAATTACACCTAGAACCCTAAAAAATGAATGAAAATCATTGAGTAAGAAGTTAGAGAAGCATTGAATAAGTAGGAGAAGATACCACATTGATTTTAAATGATGAGAAACTGATAATCCACTCCTGTCTAAGGGCATGGAAGGAAATGAATGGGGTTTGGACACCCTCTAAGAACATGGTTCCCAAACGAAGAAACCAGATGAGGTTTATACTTTATAAAACCATCACACACATAAAAATAAGTTTTAAATCATGATACATGAAATGAACTAATTGGTGACTTCACTATATTTTGGGACTAAACCCTCACTTGACCCATTTTCCCTATTCACAACCATTATCACTCTATTAAATGCATTCTTGTTGTGAATTAACCTTTCACACTATGAGTATCCTAATTCTACTACATTTCAATAGAATGAATACACAAATCATCCTTGATATCCTTCGAAAACCCAATGAAATCCCTCTAGCCCCGATACATGTCTGAAACACCTATTAGAACCGGTATATTGTACCTTTTTAGATTTTTTTTTGTTATTATGGAATTCCATAATTCCCCATTGGAAGTGTACCAATGTACTAATCAGATGTTATATGAGATACAATGAGTATTCATGTGTCCATGTATTAGAAGATATATCAATGAAAATTTATCTCATTATTATACATTCCAACACATCAAATCTGAGCATTACAGACCTTCAGGATTTCTTTTATCTACTTCAAGTTCTGATATGGATGTGGGATAACCTTTTTGTGGGATATTAGGTTTTGTTTTCGTGTACCCCTCAATGGAAGAATTAAATATGGGTTTTGATCAATTGGATGACCATATAATCTCAATTTATATACATTTTATATGGAAAAAATTATAAGAAAATAAATATTCAATTTTTAATTTAGATTATATTTTTACATGAATTTAATTCTACTATAGTCTTTTATAGGGAACCTCATTTGACATCTTCTTTTTGGAGAGGTCCCTATGAGAAAATGGGATTCCATGTATGATTTCGCATGACATATGTTTCTGAAACATTCTGCAGGGGAACATTTCTTGAAGCATGTTGATGTTTGATGGCGGTGCATTGTACCACAAATTCATTCGTTACAAAGGTGAGTGACATTCATCACTTATAAAGAGATTTCTTCTCCTTGATTGAAACTGGGTGATGGGATATCATTCATTCTATCCATGGATTCCTCCTAAAAATTCATTACCTAGTATGAGTCTCCCTTATAGAATAAGACATTGTTCGTGAAACTTGTCCATGGTTCCATCTCTTTATGGATGATGGTTAATTACAATGATGATATCAGGAAATTCCAATGGGTTATTCAAGGTCATAATACTTCGGTTAGGAAAGTATTAACATTGGGAATCAGTGTAATATATGTACACTAGAACATTGGTCACATGTATTCATCATCATCAAAGGGATTCTAAACGAAATGGAAACCCATGTTTAACTTGTGGTATTCCATGAGTTTAACATCCCACAAGGATAGAGGGTCAGCATTTAATGCCTTACAGAGATGTAATGGGTGGATCAAAAATCTTATAAAGGTGGAACAACATGGTACATATTTAGGGGGGAGCACCTAGAATGTTTACCTGATAGATGGATCAAAATTCCCAATGAGGTCCGAACCAAGTGTGGAGCACCCCATAATTGTAAGGTTTCTCATTTTGGAGTCTTATCCGGACCCCACTATGGGAAAAACAGGAGGGAAAATAATCGAAGGTGTATCCCAGTGAGGGGGTCACCATGGTCTACCATTAGATGGGATTTAACTTTATTGAGGCTTCCTACGTACCCTATTTAGGATAAAAGGATCAAAACCCATAGATTTAAATGATATATGGTGTGGGTATTACCCATGGTTAGCTTCCCTTCACACTAGGAAAACTCTTGGTTTGATGAGTATGGGTTTTGTGGGGATTATGCATTGTCAGATTCCCAGGTTCTTCTAAGAGTAGTAATGGGATGAATGGGACATATGTGCTAAAATGGACCATGTGAATGGCATGATCCTACTAAGATGTGGTGGCCTGAGTAAAATTAGGATGGAAATGGGAGAAGTATTAAAGTGGAATGGAATGGATGAGATAAAATTGAAGTGAAGATGAAATTATTGGGCTTGAACCTTGAGGGGCATCCGACGCACCCTAGTTGGCTAGGAATCAATGTCCACGTAGTTATAATAGCATAATTTGTGTCTTATTAATGGTTATCAACCCAATAAAAATGGGACATGTGGTTGGGGATTATGCATGGTTAGCCAGGATGTGCACCCCTAGGAGGAGGGACCCAGGGTTTACCAATGGTTGTCATTGAACCTATGGGAGGCTTCATAAGCACCTATTTAGAATATAGGGTTCAAAACCTATGTAGTTAAGTGGTTTGAGGATTATGCATGTTTAGTGGCCTGAGTGTTGTATGATGCGTCTTAATCCATGATGGATGCCCAGAATAAGGGTGTCATATAATATATTAACCTCAAAGACCACATGATTAATGCTCGTTGTGATAAACAAGAAGAAGTAGTAGAACAAATTATTGTGTCATGAATGTTGTGTCAGTGAGGGATGGTAGTGTAGAAGTAACCCACGAAGATGGAGATTGGGGCGTACTCTAGGGGTGATTCTCAAATAGGATCATATTCTATGTGAGGAGGGTGTAATTATCTAATGAGAGGGTAAGGAAGATCTCACGACCACGGAGATTAGTGGGCATGGACAATACATGATGTGCAACAACCCATGTGCATTGCATGGGGGACTCACTTCTCACCTATTTTACTTACATTACTAGTATCCTCCTTCAAATGTGTACCTATGTGATGAAGCACTAGGTATAGAAACAAAATAAGGAACACCATTCAAGGGACTAGAAAATAACTACGTACAATCATAGAAGGTCGCATGGATGAGGGACTCACAAATATTGAGGGATCACAGGTAGGATCTTTGTGATGTTTAGGTTCTTTGCTGAGGTTAGGGATTTGTAAATATAAGAGCTCCATGAAGTATGGTAACCCTTGTTTATTATATGGACCTGGTATGTAAAAGCAGTTCATTGTGAATGATTAATTTCTCCCAAATAATGATGTACAATGATGTTCCATCCTTCTTAGTGAAGTGTATCCAAACAATTGGAAGGGGTAAATATGAAAAGGGAAAGGGGGGTTTTCAATGCTCCATAACTTGGGGGATTCATTTTTCTGTTGAATTCATAGTGATTAAGGGAACCAAAAAATGGAGCTTGGAATGATAAATGTCAGGGTAATGATTATTATGAGGGGGGATAAATTTTTATAGGAAAAGGGGGATTTTAAATGCCCATAGGCACAACATAAAGAAAAAGTGATTCTTGTAAAGAGGCACGGGGCACAAAAAACATGTGGAGCTGTCTGTAAACATTATTTTTGGGGGCCATGGGGCTCATCAAACACCCCATACCTTTTATAAAGACCTCAAAACATCACAAAGACCAGATTCTACATGTTGGTTCATCACATGGCTGATTATTTTGATGATGTACTGGTCATTTGAGCGTGGATTTCATCTCAACCAGCCTTTCCCTTACTTTAATTCTCGTGGGACACATATTTTGGTTCCAAAAAATCCCTCAACGATGCCTGTTATCTCATTCATCTACCTAGAAATAATTTTGCAAGTCAAACAACAACACATGTGCTCCAATACAAGTTCAAAAAAACGAGATACCGAACATTTAAATTTCTTATAAATGAACCAACGGGTACACATGTGCTCAAATACTTTCTCTACATGTTGAATCTGATCCCTCTACTTTAATTTCATCAATATTTATATTTAAGCCCTATATCTAACTGGAAATGGTGGATATAGACCATATTTGTTGTTTCCATCCATCGTTTGTTGGAAAATGGATTTTCATGATCCTCGGTGGTTTTGTCATTCACCCCATACGCACTACAGACCATCATGCCTTTACTTCAATATTCATTTGTTCAAAGCACAATAATATGAATCCGGGGATAGAAAACATTGAGTAATAAATTAATATTTCAATACATCGGATCATTCTCAATTCACCAAAGAAGTTTGGAGGATAATCAATGATCATATATAAATAACATATGTAGTAGGAATTCACCATTATCTAATTTTTCTACAATATTCCATCAGGTATGTTTCCCATTGGTTTCTAAACACATTTATATCATCATCTGAAGATGAGTATTTGTGACAGTCATGGTAGTACTGAAAAAATATAAATACACAAAGGATTAATAAATATATTAAAAGAAATCGTAATTATTTTCGAAAATACGTCGTCATGGATGCTAGTTTGTTGATGAAATATGATCTCTTTCATAAATTTACAAACATAATACCCATTTTCCTTTCCGTTTGTTTGTTTTGGACACTATAGAAACATCAACAACAATAAGTAATTTGTTATGATATGTGTTTGGATAGTGAAATATAATTATATATACCAGGATACTTTTCTAGTTGTAGATCTTGTAGGGATTCTTATCCTTAGGCCCTTGATTCATTCCATGCATTATACGATATTCATGCACCGCCCTATCATAAAATAATCTTTATTAAAATATAACATAAATTATATTACTAGATTTGGGGTTTTAAAATGATGAATCTAGTGTATTACAAATTAAAAAACGCCATTATGCATGGTTGGTCTCTTGGATATCCATGCATTGAATCCAAAAAAATAAATATTTGGAGTATCCAAATTGACTTCAATCAGCATCCAATGGTTTCTAAAAATAAAAAATGAATAAGTAAAGAATGAAATGAAAATATTGTTGATATGATTAAATTGTAGTGTTTTACGCTTGCATCGTTTGTATTAAAAAGAGTATGTCATACAAAATTTTGTTTCCAAACGATTTGAGCAGGGATGACATTATTGCAGCCTCTTTGTCAAAATCTATTTCGTCTTTTGAAGAGTTGATGTGAGGACTAATGAGTCCAATTTTTTCTTAATGGGGAAATCACTTCAAAAAAATTTCATATATACGCCTTTGAGAAATATAAAATTTATTTAGTCATAATTATCAGAGTATATCAGCTTTTGTAAAATCAAATCATGAAAAAATACCTCTTGTATACATTTACAACTGAGGCACCAAGACATTCATACTTGAGGAGTTCATTAACATTTTCAGCACAAATGAAATCTGATGTTTCCTCTCCATACATAACTTTTTCGAAATCAACTGTGTGAGTATTTCCATCTTTCAAATTTGTATCTACATGAGCCAATAATGATATTAACTATGGATATAGAATGGGCGGGGTGAAGGTGCTCCCAGTAGACCGTTTCAATCGGTTGGTTGATCCTTGAGATAGTTTTGAGCTGATATTTCGTTTCACCACACAATCTTTGTCATTCTATAATAACATTCATCGGTTTAGACCTTTTTTCATTAAAATGTTAACGGTCCATCTTGAAAAATAAATTCGAAATGGATACCTTTTGGTCGACATATTTTGTTTACAAGAACTATCAGCCATGCAATGAATGTTCCAATAGCATGTTCGACCGTCTGAATGTCTTCACTATCATTTGGAATAGGTAGCTCAACACTCAGCTCATTTGCTACATTAATTGACACTCTAAGATGATCTTTTAGAATTTTTTCTGTTGTATAACAAGTAATTTTGCATATTGAACACCGTAGCCCTCGCTACAAGGTGATCAGTGGTAGTTGATAAATATAAATCACAGTCATTTTCACCCTGTGGAATATTTGTATAGGAATGGTGTTAGTGTCTGTGTAAATCAAATTTCACAGAAACAATTATTAAAACATTGATTAACTCATCTAAGTAAGTTTGTTAAGGGGAATGGCTCACCTCAAAGCTTGTGGGGGTGGGGAGGGATCGTCACGCACGAGTTGTTGTTGATTTGTTTCTTCTCTATGCCTCTCCCCCATAAATATTTCTATCATATCACTCTAGTATTTCAATTCTTCTTGAGAAATAGATAATTGTTCTTGCAGCTTTTTCATTTTTTTCATTTTGATCCTCTTCTTGTTTTTGTTTTTGAAAATATGTTCGGGGTATCACACCAAAACCCGCACCTCTGACACGGCTATACTGTTCTGGCTGCTTCAAGGATGCTGAAAGTATGTCTGCATCTGGTGTGGTTGTTGTTGATTCTTGTGACTATTTCAGATAGAAAATATAGAAAAAGTAGTAGTTATTGTAATATAATAGCTATTTAAATCAAATCAAATTTATATTATATTATGTCATACATACACATGTTTCCCACACTTTTTGTGTATTTTCATCTATTAGTATCCCCTATTTATTTACATGAACCTCCTTCCATGGCACATGTCATGGGATGTATATGGCTATCGATTTCGGTTCATCAATCTGAATATAAACATAGAAACATGGTTATTATGTTGTTTTATGTCACATACTAGCAGTAGGGTAGATTTAAAAGATGTACCAATTTTCTCTCAAGTTTAGCGTACTCCATCCTTTCTTTAAGGTAAGCGTACGCTGGTTTTGTTGTGCGTTTTGTATTTTCAGGACTCATTAGCTATTTCATAAATACAAAACTCTCAATTTTAGTGATGAATACAATCAAACTTCAAACAATGTATTACCCCACACAATGTACCTGAAAAGTCTACTCCCCATGACGGTTTCTAAACGCATCCCACACTCCTTCGGATATCAAGTGTGCATAAAGAGGAGGTGGGTGCAGCTGGATTTTACCTTATTCATATTGAAGATGATAATTTGTTAAAATTGTGTGGAAACCTCTATGAATCCTTCCTGCAACTCTTAATAAATATTCCTTGTGTGAGACATCTACTATAAATTCACTCTGCAATGGATGATGAAGAGTAAGTCAATGTATTGGTATTTTATTTTATTTTAATAAATTGAAAATATTATATCATAATGTTACAGAAATTTCTTCCCACATTATTGTCTTCATCCCGGGGACAACATGGTTCCATGACTATACATCAATTGACACGTGTTTCTGAGGGAAGTTTCCAATGTATCAACTAACGATGGCTCTGTTTGGGTTAACATGTTGGCCTCAATTATTCCATACCACCTCAAATTTTATGTCTTTTTATTTTCCATTATTGATTTTGGATTACACTGTCAAACTATGACGCTCTTGTTTTTTTTCACTTTCAGGGTTTCATTTCCTACCATTTCCTCAAATGTAGCATCAATATCATCCCCCGGAGCACTGGCATCAACAATGGGACTAGCAAAAAAAGGTTGAGAAAACTATTGTACCTCAGCACTGGGACCGGCAACAATATGTTGAGAAACCTGTTGTTGCTCTGGACTGGGACCACCAACATCTGGTTGAGAAACCTGTTGTTGCTCTGCAGTGGGACCACCAGATGCTAGTTGAGAGACCTTTTGTGCCTCGTGACTGAGCGCATTAGCAGGTGCAGAAGTCATTATCTGCATAAGTGGTTTAATATTTAATTTAGATTACATAAAATGATCAGGGAACAAATAATAACATAACGCAACACAATGTTTGTTACAATAAACAAATAACATGATTATTATAATCACTTTTTTTATTTAAATGATGAAGATATTTGACTCCTCTATCAACTAACTAAATCTCTTCATTATGGTCCCCTATGACATAAAAACACCATCTACATTGGGACCACTACGAAATGATTGTGATGTCCCTATAAAAGGGTCATCCTCCGTTGAACATTCAACTGACCCTTCAGTTTTTTTGGTCGATAACAGAGCAATTGACCAATTTCAGTTTGTAGGGTCTGGAACATTAAATACTTGTACTGTTTGTGCTACCATTATAAATGGTCCGTCTTTCTCCCCTTCCTTACTGAAATCATCATTCACGAATCCTAATTAATCTATTTTAATATCACTTCTGTTATCAACCCACTTTCATTAAAAAATCAGCACTTTAAATTTAATATAATCCAACTCCCATATTCGTTTGATGATGCCAAAGTATGACATATTCTCAGAAATTGGAATTTTTTTCCTTAGCCCTAGAAACAAGCATCGCCTCAGTCATGTGAACTATCCAATGAACCATCAAATGAACCACCATAATGTACAGGACCACATAGTCGAATATCTCTTAACAAATGAACAATCAAATTAACCATCATATCAAAAAATGTCGGCGGGAAGAACATTTCCAATTCACATAATATGATGGAAATTTATCGTTCCATAGTTGGAAATTTCGTCGGGTCTATAACTTTGCTGCATATAGCATTGAAGAAGAAACAGATATTTGTTAATGTATGGCAGAAATTTTTGGGAAAAAACAATGTAAATCTATAAGAATTATATCTTGCGTCAAAACATGGCAGTCATGTGATTTCAGACCCTTTAATTTTAAATCACCCATTGACACGATGTTATTAATATTTGATGAATACCCCATATGGAACCTTTATGTCATTCAAGAAGTAGAAAAACTGATACCTCTCCTTCTTAGAAAGAGTGTAAGCAGCTGGAGGATGAAATGTTCGTTTTTCACCCTTCACTGGTGCCAACTCTTCCCGTATTCCCATCTCAACTATGTCCAATCTAGCCTTAATTCCACCCTTTATTTTGCCGGGTGCATTTAGCAACGTTCCGATGAAACTATCATATACATTGTTTTCAACATGCATAACATCAATAAAATTTCTAACATACATACAATTCCAGTATGGCAATTCAAAAAAAAAACAGATATATTTTTCCAACCAGTTTTTGTAAGGTTTTTCAAAAATGGTTGACCAAAAGTAGTGTCCAAATATTTTACTTTATCAAACAATTGATCACCTGTTAGTGGAGATGGTGATGTACATTCTTCTGAACTTCTGTCGAATCATGTCATCCAAGATCGGTACTTATGTCGTTGGGGTAGAAATCTGTGAAGTCCTAGAAACACGGGTTTCAATGAATGTTTCAACCTAATTGATTGTGAACATTTTTTGCAAACATGACACACTTGAGTTCCTTTAATGATATATCCTGACAAATTTCCATAATTCGGAATGTCATTTATTGACCCATACAACATGGATTTCAAAGTGAAATGTTCATTTTTGTAAGCATCATACAACGTAACACCTAAATCCCACAATATTTTCAAATCCTAGATCAGTGGGGCCAAATAGACATCAATATCATTACCTTGTTGTTTTGGTCCTGATATAAGCATAGATAACATGATGTATTTTCGTTTCATGCATAACCACAATGTAAAGTAATAGTTTACCAACATAACCAGCCATGTAATGTGACTGATGCTTTGAAAACCATAAGGATTCACTCCATCTGTCGATAATTCCATATGAAGGTTTCTCATCTTGTTCCCAAATTCAGGATACTCGTGATCAATTCTCTTCTACTGAGGAGAGTCTGCCAGGTGAAGTAGTTTCCCATCCTTAATTCTTGTATCTGCATGCCATGTCAATTGTCCTGCTGTCTCCTCACTTCTATAAAGGTGTCTAAACCTAGTAAGGATTGGAAAGTACCATACTACTTTAGGAGGATTAGAATCATATTTCTTGTAACTAGAATCAATGCACTTTGGGAATTCTTTAAGTGATTTTTGGTCCTTGTGAAACAACATACTGTCATTCGGGAAAGCATGGGTTCTTTCAGAGATCATACCCATCGATCGTAGGATTCGTTTGGCATAAAATGTTTGGCTTCAGAGTTCATTATCTTCTGGGAGCATGTCATTCACGAGAGAAAGTAGTTCAGTAAAAAGGGCGTCACTCCACCTGTTTCGTGCTTTCAAATTATACAGCTTCAATACGGCTGACAATGCTGTATATTTAGTGCAACAAACATGAAATGGCATTTTTTCACAACTCTTTAACTTCTCAAACAATTTTGGGCAAACACCAAGTTCATCTTCAAATATCCATGTCATTTCCTCAATATGATCTTCATCATCATTCACATATGTAATCACACCCTCCATACAATCGTCTTCATTATTCACACTTCTAATCATATAAGATGATCTATAAAATGTCCTGTTCTCTGAGTCACTACCTACATTACTTTTTTCACTGTTTTTATTCAATCATGTATAACATCAGTCTATTCCATGATAGATCATGTGTTCTTCCAACTCCTTTGCACTAATATTTCATGAATAACAATAGTGTAAACACGGAAAAAGGATTTGAGATGGGTCACATGCATGATCTTCTACAATCTTGATAAACTCTTTCACGCCATTTTCATACTCTTTTGTCAACCGATTGGCATTCATCCATACTTTATTCATATTCATCGTCTTTATGGGTTCTATCTCGAACTTTCCTAATATTATGTTTTAATTAATCAGGTTTCATTGTTCGGGTTTTATAAAAACAAATCATGGTAAAAATGCCTTTAAACGCAGGTAAAATCCATATACATGGTATGTCTAGTAGGGTGAACATCGTGTATGTATAAGATATCTGATTTAATCTGACATATAACAAATTTATTCCAAGTTAGTCTTACAAATACTGAATGATTCCTCTAAAAATACGTGACATTTAGAACAACGTGAGCTAAAGGCGTGTACTTTAGATACATATTGAGTCACCTTACCAGTTATGCATCACATTTTTGTGGAATACTCGATGTGTAGTCCTTACATGACCACTAGGGGTGTATAGTCTATATACATCAAGTCTCTATGGTATCTATACATGGTGTGAGGGAAGAAAAACACATGTCATAGTGTTTCACTATTATTTCATGCCATGTACATCGTTTCATGCTGATGTATATGCCATGGAGATACATTTTGTATGACCTAGGTTCACATGACATGTAACATTTAAAATGAAACATATTCCAAGTTTGAGTAAGAAGATTAGTCATGTGGTGTAAATTTTGGAGATAAATTTTGTGTGGCATTAAAATCTATATGAAATCCATTCCATGTATTTTAAAGTGTCTCATAGAGTCCTCTAGAAGTGGTTTTCTAGGATTTAGTTGAATTTCACTAGTAACAATGTGGTGGTTCCATTCAAATGGGTAATGTTTGGATTGATATTTAATGGTGGAAAAACTAAAACATGGAAAACAAATGGCATATCAATCATGCCAAAGAATGAAACGCAATACAAAAACACAATAGTTATCATAATCGCAACACCATACAATCCAAACAATCAAAATTTTAGATTTTACCAAGCATCCCTTATTCAATTTTGTTTTTTAATTCAGGGGTTATCAGAGAGGTTTTATCCTCCTGAGTTGTTCATTCATAAGACATGTATATGTAAATTACCAATTTATATATTCCAATGTTCAAAAAGAACCGACCATAATTCAATTCATTTAGTGGGAAAACAAGGACCACCAATTGCCATGATTTTCAGCCGGGCGTTTAGCCCATTCATTTCACATTATAACCATAAATATCAAACAGTAATAACATGATAATAAGAGGAAACCAATGAGTAATATGAGAAAACTCACCACAAAGGTTTCGTTAAGAACGCGGAAGAGGTGCATTCATGGTAGAGGAGAGGCGCACAATAGAAAATATTTCCAACTGAAAAGAAAACGTAAATTAGGGGAAACCCATAAGAATAAAATAATATAAAACAGTGTACACCATTTACAACATCCCATAAACCCCAAAAGACAATGCATGAAAATATATTTAAACATATTGATAGAAATAACTATCTAATCTATAATTTTTATCCAATGAATAAGTGAATACAAATTCAAATAGGAATCAAAAGGATCACATAACTTGAGAAAAAAAATCCAACTATAATAGTGATCAAGCATAGAACAATGTGAACTAGATGGGAGGGAGTGACCCAAAATATCATCAGGATAACGATCTATCCAATAGGAAAATTCTATATAAAATATAAAGCCTCAAGAACTCTATGGATCCAAAAAACCTCTTTGGTGACATTGACACTACATGTAATACATTTACACGTTGTGTAATCCTCTTGACTAAAAAACAAGTATATTTTTATTTAAAACATAATATTTTTTATTTAAATGACATGTAACCATTACAAAGATTGTAAAATTTTCACATTGTTCATCCAATTAACGTGTCATTTTTAGAGGTCATTACATGTCATGTACTCCATTTACACTTCATTTAATTTCTCAGAATATAGTAAAAAAGGCTGCTTTGTATAAAAAAATTCTCTAAAGATCACTAAATTTACCAATACATGTGTCCTCTAAATCCTTTCTCAGCATTCCTCAACCAAAAAAGTCTAAAAAATAGTTAAAACATACCTCACATAAAATATAATGAGACTTTAAAATCTCTCGACCATAAATGATTTCCCCCAAAAAATCCCACAAGATCATGTATCCTCTAATGAATAAAGACACTACTACATCATCAACAAGTAATTCCCCCATGTATCATGAATACATTGTCTAAACTACAACATTAACTAGACTCGGGGACGTTTAATAATGTAGTACCTTATACTCCAAATTCATAATCTAAATTGGCTGGGGAACCAAAGTATTATCGGGATCAAGATCAACATCCCCCGTTTAATCACATGTAAATGATATGGTATATACCTACTCATATGGAAAATATTAAAAACGTCATGGATAGTTATCAAACTAGATGGTGACTGAAACCAAAATTAAATACTCCCTAGTGACCAAAATTCAAAATGTTTATCCAATTACTCGGTGAAAACAGACATTGATAACCTAGGCGCTGATGTCCCATGTGATGTGAAACTATGAAAAACACCTAATCACTAACCTAAAATAGAAGTAGTTGATTCATGTAGTTCATATTGAATTTATTATGTCTCTGTGTAATGATTAAATTCTTCAAGATCAACTGCACCATCTCTTACTATACCAGAATGTTTAATGGCTAAATAACCACACAGGTCTCTAGTGCTCCCACCTAATTCTATAATATGTAAAGAACCATGAATCCAAAACCATTATAAAATATATCATCCATTGACTCTTGAAATAACACCATAAATCGGGATTTCACATGTTCAATTCAACCGGTAGAAAAAAAATATTACCTGAAAATGAATATCAATAATGGTAGCAGCGGCAGAGGAGGCACTGCTAGAGGCGGAGGCAGCGGCAGCGGTCAAGGCTGCAGTGGCGGTAGAGGAAGAGGTGGCGGCTGTGGCAGAGGTGGCGGCGGACGTAGGAGTGGGGGTGGAGGCGGAAGAGGCAGTGGTGGTCGCGGCAGCGGGGGCAGGGGAGGAGGCGGTGGCAGTGGTGGAGGAGGACGAGGATGAGGAGAAGGATGAGGAGGAGGAGGATGAGGTGGAGGAGGACGGGGTCGCAGTGGCGATGTGCCTGGTTCAGCTTCTGTGAAATCTTGACCGCGTGCAAGAAAGGATGACCTGTTAGGGTTATTAAATAAAAACCAATGGAACCTTTATCAGCGCTCATTAAAAGCACTGATAAAGTTATGTTTTATCAGTGCTAAAATAAAAGCACTGATAAATGTTACCTTTTATCAGCACTAAAATAGAAGCGTTGATAAAACATTCATTTATCCGTTCTTTTTTGCACTAATAAAGAGAAACCTTTATTAGGGCTTTTAAATAGCCCTGATAAAGGCATACCCCTTCATCAGTTCATTCTGTTTAGCACTGATAAAGGGTCGCACATCCCTTGCCCTATTTTGTGGTAGTGATGGAATAAATGAATCTATCTCACCATCCAGATTAATGACATGTAAAGAGTCTGTTTAATATGAATATGAATACTGAATATAATTTATTTACATCATGAAAAAAAATTGTATCATTGAGGTGAAATTTTTCTATACGTTTTAAGAAGTTAGTGGATCAATAATTAGTACATTTTTTATGTATTGTTATAGAAATTACATCCTTCATGAACTTTTATTATGGAGTCGTCAATACATCTTCGGAAAACCACATAAAACCATTAAATATATGGATTGAACCTCCATTACACAGCTAGCTTCTTCACTTTATTTGAATATTACAACTCATATAATCTTGCGTGGAAATTAAAATGACATTAGAAGTATATGTCTTTAACAATAAGAAAATATCATCATTCATCATAATAATCATGCATGGAGACGTCCTAATTATAAAATCTAGGGTATTTTTCACTTCAATAACAGTTGAATTTGTCTCTAAACAAGAAATAAGATCATAAATATCTACATATAGAAGGTGTTAAAAAAATTCTACATCAAACTCAAGTGGGTTCGACAATGTCTCTCTTTGTATTTGATGTCAATATCTCAAATATATCTCCCATTTATTGAGAATAAAATGTGTGGAATTATTTCATTAGCATAATCTCATATTTATGTTTATAATGGAATCATAATGAAATTATTTATAAGACATCATGTTTGATCAATATATTAAAAATCAGTGTATTTAATCCAATAATCAATTTTTTCCATAAAACTACTCAAATTGACCTTGTTATATTTTCCCAAACACACAACAAAAAAAATTCGAAAATCATTTCCCACATACCTTCTTACATAGATGATCACACAAATAAAATAATTTATATCTATGGAAAAAATGTATACCTTTAAAAAACAACTCCTAAAGAATGTGAACTCAAAATTATAGAGGATAATACTCTAAATATGACATACCTCTACGATAAAGGGTGGAATGAACTCCCATTTTATCCTTATCTTCTTAATCTATTCCTTTTTAGAGGATTTATATGAATATAAATAATCTATCCATTAGTGGAAATACATTATTTCCCCAGAATACCCCATTTAACCTTCTCAATTAGAAAATGGTACGTTATTTTGATGTTACTTGACCTATAATGATGTAATACATTTTGGGATATGATTATGGGACTATAATTACCACAACATACAATCAAAAGATAAATTAATTTGAAAATAAATCCTTTCAGCTCTTTTTTTCATCCATGTCTGTTGTGTTGCTTCTTATGAAACATGCACATAGTTATCTGAAGTAGATAGTTGGTTCATTGATGTGTTATTCATTGAATATCAAGAGACATAACAAATTATAATGAAATATACTTCCATGGATGTGTATTTCATGTCATTAAATACATGTACCTTTCAAGCATTATTAATTCCTTTTATAACTAACTGACCTATCTTTTTATACAAAATATCATTATTGAGAGTGTCTAAAATGTATCTCAACATCATTTCTTTCAATCAAATTGGTTTTCTTTTTGATAGGATTGATACCGGGCATAAATGGTAGCATAATATACAAAGTCATTTTGGGACCTTATCATTTATATAAGACATAAAATAAAAATTATTAATTACTTCCCACTAAT
Source organism: Viscum album (assembly GCA_963277665.1). NCBI lineage: Eukaryota > Viridiplantae > Streptophyta > Magnoliopsida > Santalales > Viscaceae > Viscum > Viscum album. The sequence continues at coordinate 1,109,056,871 of OY728126.1, forward strand.
AGTTCTCTATTCATCAACATTTCTCATATTTATTCCTGCCATGTTTTTTGTATATAACTCTAAAATTATATAGATCAAATGTTTTCAAGAGATCCTTTTCATATTTTTATGATGAGAAATAATATACTCAACATATTAAATAAATTTTATCTCTATGAAGAATAATATTTATTACATCATTGATATTTGAAACCATTAATTCTTTCACCATATGAACACTGTAGTAATTCTATCTTCATTACAAGAAAATTTCATATCATCCACATAAACAATAACTTATAGAAATGTGGTTTTTCTTATTCATATATTGTTTTTCCCACCAAACCATAAAAAATTATTTTTAAATAATCACCATGTATTACCCTATGTTTTTAATGTATTTCTCTTTATAAAATTTAATTTATTCGATAGCATGTGATACATGCATCCCGTCCAAAAAATGAACCATAATAGGGTATATTTATTACACATGTTTTTGAATTGGTTGAGTTCCTTGGAATTAACACATTTTAAAAAAAATATGATTAAATATTTTAGTTAAATAAAATACTTTGATAAATAATTACTCATTTTTTAGTAATGTCATTATAAGATTTAAAAATAACCTACCAAAAGAATTATTGATTATATTGAGAAATTATAAAATCAACATCTTATACTTCAAATAAATGTATTTATAAAAATGAATATTATTATAGAAATAAACAGAAAAATATTATAATTGGGTTAAATTTCGTAATTTTTTTGAAAATGATAAATTTGTTAATGAATTGTAAAAATTAACGTTTTTTAAAATAATATCATTTGTTTTTATTATTTGTTATAATTAAAATGAACCATTATATTTTAGATTTTGTCTTAAAATTAAATATTATTAATATTTTTTTGTAATAATATCATTAATTCCATTTAAATCACAAGTATTCATTATTTTAATATTTGTCTATTATTATGAGTTAAAACAAATGTTTCAAAAAACCTTTTTCTCTTTACTTTATGAATATATATTTAAATTTATTTTTTCCACACATATATATTAAAATTTTAAAATTAGATATAAAAATTTGAATTATTAGGTTCATATTTGAAAAACATTTCCCTTTTATTTTAATTTATCATTATGAATTGAAGTCGTGGTCAATATTTGTGACATCAGAAACTTTAAAATGATTAAACTGGGATTAAAATAATGAGATATGGTAATAAAATAAACCCAGAACGTGTTTTTAATAATTATATGGGGTATATTCATAAATTTGCATCTAAAATTATAATATATTACATTGTGGTAATATTTTCCCAGTTTAAATATGTTTATATTAATTTAAATATAAAAATTGCACAATATCACCTATTTGACATTAATATCAATAATTTATTAACAAAAGTATAAAATTGTAGAATTTTATTTAAAAATTATTATTTGAAAAATATAATTTTTTTACCAAGGAAATTTATTTTTAATTTTTATATATGAAATAATAATCATAAATGCTTTCTCAATGATAACACAGTGCATGCATAGGGAATAAAAAACACATATAATAAATTAAAAAACTAAAAAATTAATATATTTTTTGGATAGTTATAGTTACCCAATGATTTAATAAATGATAAAAATTAATATTGGTTGTTTTAAAGTTTTATAATATAATTAAATTACTATATTTATGTCATTAGAGTCAAATTAACTAAATAGCCTAAAAATTTCATTAACAATAATTTCTAAAAAATATCCATTCATTAAATATAATTAATGATTTTAAAGAGGACATTTATGATAATAAATGAAAAAATGTGTTATCCATTGGCCATTTATGATCCAATCATAAACTTATATTTAAAATTAGTAATTTTTAATATTGAAAAATTCATTATAATATTTATATGTAAAATTAGTTAATATAGGGGTTAAACTGCAATATATGGTTTGCAATGAGATAAAAACATTTATAAATTTTTTTTATGATGTTATTTTGACAATATTATATTTTTAATTATATATATGTTTATTTACAATAATAATACATGAGGAATAAATTAATTATATTTAAATATTTTATATAATTCTAGTTGTGTCCATTCATTCCCTTATAAATAGACACCCATTTTATTTTTCTGTTACACCCCATTGATCCTTAGAGTTCCTTAAATACCTATCCAATTTTATTCCAGACTTACCTATCCACAATTTAGATGTTCTATAATGATTAAAATCATTTTCAAATGGTTTTTAAGAGAGGACCTAATGGCGGACTACAGAAGAAGAGGTATTCATCCTAGCTAACCACATTCAATTTATTTTAGTTAAACACCATACCAATAAGTGGTATTCATCGTAAAATAACATATTTAGTATTATAAATATACTAAAATATTATTCTAATTATATAACCATCAATATTTACCCTTTTGTTCCAACAAATTGGAAGTGAAATTATCACTTGTGCGTACGTTGGGACTGATGCCTCCATGTAGAGTTACAATTAAATTTCCACCATCATTTTCACAAGTGTTTATTATTCTGGGTATAATGTTTATATATGATATTTAGGAAATCTTTATTATTTTTCCATTATTAAATTGTATCTACCTTTCAAACATCAAATCAGTCAAAAAATGATAAAGATGCTCGTGCGTATGATGGACTACCACCTCCACGAATCGATTTTATTAATTATTCATTACAAATTTACATGTATTGTTATAAAGGTTGATTTAATTAATATATAATATATAATAATTAATTTTTAATGATTTATTAATAATTACCTTTCATTTTTTATCGATTTAATAGTAAAAATATCATTTATGCATATGTAGTGGAAACCATTTCGAGGAAGGATGTGATTAATTTTTTTCACTAAGAATAATAATTATAATATATATATATATATTTAAAATATATGATATGTATATCATTATTAACATTAGATAGATGATTGAAGAATTATAAAAGTACATAGACCAAAATAAACGAACAAAAAATATCCAAAAAAACGAAACTGTTAACACCTTTAAGCGATAAATTTAAATAGGAATTATTAATAAATTGACATTAAAATATAATAAGTGGGTCATATATGATCTTATATGTATGTATATGAATATTTTATCTAACATAATTAAATAAAATATATTAAAATGGAGTTCAGGGAACCTTCGATGTAATTTGATCCTGAGGAAAGAGATTTATGTTTTAATCTCAATTTAATTGGGATTGTTTTTTCTTGGATTTTTATCAAATAAAATATCATAATAATTCCATATGAAAAATAAATAATTTTATTTACCTATATTTAATTGTTTAGAATACATTTTACATTTAATTATCATCAATTTAAATACTAAATATATCAAAATATTTTTCTGGAAAGCATCTCTATTTATACTATTAGTCAAAAATTATTTTAATTCTATATGCATGATTTCTAAAATAATCGTTTTTATATTATTATATTATTATTTAATGTCATATTTACCTATTAATATATTTTCTAAAAAATTAATTAAAACTTCTTATCATTTTACAAATGATTAACTTTTGAATTTTTATAAAAAATTTGTAAGGAATCCTTATTTTAACATGTGCGACATGAATGGAATTTTCCACCATAATGACCACTTAATTCATTGAATATTCAATTAAAAATTTCACATGTTATTCCATATTAAATATAGTTTTTATTAATTTGTAAATTTATATTTATTAATATGTGATTTAAAAATAAAAGGGTACATTTTGGAAATATTCAATTGAAAATTTTAATAAAATTTTTTCCCTGATAAAATCATTTGATGTTAAATATGTTTTTTGATGGACAAGATCCAATGATATCGTCATTATTATTTTAATGAATGTTCTATATTCATGATTATGATATATCAGATATACAATTTTTCTTTTTTAAAAGGTAAATTATTATGACTTTTTTTTATCATGTGCCATACATATGAATCGATTCATGTATATGTGATGGGTGGCCATGTAATTATATATCCCTATAATAAATTGGTTAAATAATAGTATTCTATGAGAACCAAGGGTACATAAGAGGTTATCACAAGCCTAAATTTGGTAAACATACAGTTATCCTAAGCCTAACATGTTATCTATATATTGGATGATAGTCTAAACTTAATATTTGTATACTAAAGATTATGTAATAATTTATTCCATAATATTATGACATGAACTTATTCTACTGCAATGTTTTCATGGATTGTGTTCATAGATCCATGTATGATTTATGTCATATGAACTACCATGATTTATTCCATGACTCATGATTCATATCTGATAATTCACGGGTATGATTTTCCAAGGTTAATCTCACAGTCTCATACAATTGATTAATATTTTTTAAAATATAATTTATATATCCCTGGTTTATTCATACTAAACATATAAAATAACCCTTTATTATGTTTTATTTCCCTAGTATATAATTTTTTGTATGACTTTTCAATGAAGTGTGTCAGTTTGGAAGAACTATGTGGGAGATGATCTATAAATTTTATGAACCGGTTTTTTATATATCCAATTTTAAAAATGAACTAATTTTTTTATAGAATCAATCATAATTTTACGTAATGAATTATTATCTAATAATATGAAAAATTTATGTATGAAAAGTATTTTTCAATATAGTTGTTACAATAGAAAGGGTTGGTTACTTTTGGAAACTAGAATGAGAAACATTTATTGAGAACCCATAGGATAATCTTATATATATACGAACATTAACACCATGAAATTATAATGTATGAACAATATATTAGATAACAAAAATGACTCGCAACACCAATAACATAATGGAATATAATACCCAGATAATTTAAAATATATTTAATATTATAAATAGATTCGATATATCACAAATTTTAAAATGAATAAAACATTGATTTAGCTTCCACTACACGCAATATATACATTCTAAAAAAACGTACATTACAAGAAAGATAGAGTTCCACCAAACAAAAATATTTTTCTAAAATATTATTATTTAATATAATAACACGTTACATAACCCTTGAATAATTTTTTATAAATTATATTAACTAAATTATAAAATTATATTCATATAATAAATATAAAATGAATTCATTCGTTACATATCAAATAGAGTTGAATATGAAAACTGATTGAATATAATGGAATGCATTTTTATTTTTATTCTCACAAAGCTATTTTACCCTAACATATTAAATTAATTTATTATTAGTGGCTGATATTAATTTGATATATATATATATTATCTATTCAATAATTTATTTTTTATATTAATCCAATATATTTAACTGCATTAAGAGAAGTCTGACGCCAAATTACACATAAAATGCTATTTTGTATTAAGGTACTTCTGTGCCTTTTAATGGTGAAAGAATTTTAAATAAATTTTTTCCCTTTTATAAATTTAATATGTAAAAATAAACTTCAAATTTGGAATAGAAACATAAAAATTAGGATAGGATATTTTTTGGAAATTTTCTGGGAAGATTCATTTTTTAATGAATTTTGAAAAATAATGAAATCTAACTAAATACTATTTTATCATTTAATTTAATTATAAAGATAAATAATATTTAAAATAAGTTTCCTATTTTAATTAAATCATATATTTATTAATTAATCCAATTTATGACATTGTAATCAATTTGAATTTTAAATTGGCTATAAATACATAATAATATTTTGGATGTTTTTACACTAAAAACCCTCATTGTTGTCATGTCTATATGATTAAATTTAAAATAATTTATACCACTTATATGATTTGAATTTGGATAAATTGATTACATATTTTGAATCAAAATAATTCAAAATAATTTACATTTTTAAAATAGTTTTTTTCCATAAATATTTGTTCATGTAATTAAAATTAATTACAGCGATTATGGTAAAATTAAATATAATAAAGGACTAAACTGTAATATTACGAGCCCGAATAACCCATAAACTTATCCAACTGACATTTTATTTCCATATATCAATAATATTGTCCCATTGATATATTTTCTCAATATTATGGACACTTTAGTGTCAAAAACGTTATAGAAATTCCTTTTCAAAATATTACGAGAGTGACATTCTTCCTCTACTATAAAAGGCCACTACTTATCTCCTTTTATCACACCATTAAAACCACATATGATTGACCATGAACTACCAATTTAACCTCCCATAATCCCTACCCATTTCCATGAAGACTCCATTTTTTAGAAATCCTTCCAAGGTCGTTGTTTGGTATAAACAAAAAGAAGTTACCCAATTTTTAAGGTAGCGCTTTCCAACTATCAATTTCCATTCATTTATTTTTCAACCACCTCGACTATTTTTCATATATGTTAATATAATCACAATTGTACCCAAAATATACTAATATGATGTTATATTTATTGTTTTACCTAAATATACACACATGTAGCTTTAATGGATTACATATATATTGTTTACGTGTATGACGAACTACCGTCTCACGAAATGATGTTTGTTCATTTTTCCATTACCACCTATCATGAAGGAAATTATGATGGACTCCCCATTCATATAGGATAGAAATGACAATCATAATTTACTTATACTTCATTAATTTTTTTATAACAAATACCCTGATATATTCCATTTTGTGTAAATACGATAACATCATTTGTAGAAGTATGGACTACCGCCCCCTCAAAGCATAGTGACTCATTCACAATAAACATGAAATGTATAAAGGATTTCTTTAATAATAATATTTGACCGATATAACATATATATGATATTTTATTAATAATATACATATTTATCTTTATTTTCATCAATTTTAATATGATAATGAATTGAATGTTGTGTTCATGTCTATGAACGGCCTACCATCTTTACGAATGGTTCATTTCATTTCTTATATTCATACGATATAGATTATTATAAATAAAATTATACCAAATAAATCATGGTTTAAATTTTATATATGTTTAAATAAATATCTAAGTATTAGGTGTAGTAAATAACAAGTAAAAGCATACCTCAGAAAACTATGTAATTAACACCAAAAGTAGTGAAAATTATAAAAAATTGATAAAACATTCATTCTAAAATATTATAACGAGTTAATATATTATATTATAAACAACATTACGTTTCTAGTATTAGTTAGTAAATTATTTCAATTCACTATATTGGGGGATAAAGACCACAAAACTAAAGGACGGTTAAGGAAAAGGACTCTTGTATTACTTTTAATTCCATTAGATAAATTAAATATACACCACTTACATAATTTCTGTAGTGTACATAACAATACAATTCATACATTGTATATTGAATCCGTTTAATTAATGGTATGAAAAAATTTATATAATTGTAATTATGTGTTAAATTTTTCAATTGGTATGGGACACATTGGGATGCATAATGATTATCTTCTTCAAAAAGTTCATAATGATTATTTTTGAAGTCTCACTTCATTTTTTGATTGTTAACATTATATTGAAACAAATTACATTATTGTAATAATTTTTCATTGGAAATCACATTGAATTACCATATTCTCAAAAAATGGATATTATTTTTTCCAAAAGCATATATCATTTTATACACGATGTTCTCGTTGATTGTTATTTGATTAACTAGGGAATTATTTCATTATTTGTTTCGTTTTTCAAAAAAGTATACATTTTGATAGGGAATATTGTTTATCCAGTATATGAGGAATGATTTGGTCAAGAAATAAATATTTTTGAGTCCTTTTAAGTAAACCTTATTGGTTATGTATCAGTTAATGCAATTCCCTCAATGCATCGGTAGTCCCAAGAGATGAACTAGATGGCCAAATAAAAAAAGAAAAACTATCTCTTAATGGTAAATGTATCATGTTTCTAACAATCATGACATTTTATAGTCATTAATTTCACTTATTGATAATATTTTTATTATTTATCCATGATATTTTTCGTCGACATATCTATAAATGCATTTGTTTTTCTGCTCATAGATTTAATGGAATGTGTTTTCCATTTCTTATATTTCCATATTCATATTGCCTTAAATAGTTAATTTTTGTCATGTGTAATATAATATATAGCTTTAATTGTTAAATTATTTCCACTGAATCATTATTTATTTGGATTTACTAACCCTTATTGAGTAATTTATCTCACCCTAATTATGATTACATTCTCCAGGTTTTGAATAATAAATATTTTAATAAGATTTCAAGGATGCAGTTTATTTTATTTTATTCTAAATCATGTTTCTATTTTCTCAAAAAAATGTATTATCCATATCATGTATGTAATAAATATTTCCAAGACTACTAAAATGAAGGGTCTTTAGTGATTTTATTCCATGTAATGATGCTAAATTAATAAAAAAAATACATCGACTCCAGGTTTCAGTGGTCAACGTATTAGAGTTGGTATCAAAAGATGTTTTACAGAAACCCTGGAAAATAGATTTATAAAACATAGATTATGGAATGTAAAACTAATATACAAATTTACGATGAGTATATATGAACGTAATTTTTTTCACAAGGTCGATATTATGTGTTTATTTCCTAAAAAACGTCACTATCTAGATTCTAGAAGTGGACGTGGTTCTGGAATAGATGTATGTAGGAGTATTAACTCCGATAAGGTGTTTTGGGCCTAAATAAGTGTAACCTAGTAAATGAAAATGTCTCTAATGGTGAACCTTTTTTGAAACTCTCATGGGTTATGTTTGGGATAATTCAATATTTATTTACCTTCTTATATGAGGGATTAAAAGTAATGATTCCCCCAAAGTAATGAATGTTCATGATTCTATGATTTATGTTGCATATATTTAGGTTATAGGTAATATAATATTTGTAATTATACAGTATTTTATACCCTATTGTATTCCATTGTTTAGAAATGACCCATAGATGTAAGAATGTTATTAATACACGTGGACAATTTAAATGTTTACCTATTGAGAAAGTCAATTTAGCTGGTAAAAGAACATAGGAATTTATGGATATATTAGGTAAGTTGTGTCATGTTATGAAAAATAACCTTTTCAAAATAGAGAAACATATTCTACCGAGTGAATCTCATATATTGGATCACATTATGTGCTAGAATCCCCAATTATTTGTTGGACTACTAATCCAATTGAAACAGAGTAGTGGATTAAGTCTGAAGATAAAATATTTATATCATTGCGATGTAGAGAAAAGGAAAAATGATTTAATTGAGGTCTATTAAACCCAAGTTGATGATGATTAATAATGGTCCTCGGCCCAAAATAATAGGTAGGAAGAATAAATATAACTCATGAAATGGATTTTAATTAATGATACATTCTTTAAAAAATAATTCCTCTATTATTGAACCATTGAGATGATAATAATGTTTCTTATCTTAAATAAAGGAATAATATTTTGTCGTAGATTATGAATTTTCCTATACAATGTTATCTAGGTATTTTGTGGTTTATGTATGCAATACGAAGTGCAAGATCGATAACTTCTTTGATGTTCCTAAATGTAATATTCGAAGGGAATCAATTTCTCAAAATAATTTCAAAATATATTGAAATACTTTTATGTTATATTAATGTGAAGAAGTAATTATCTTGTATCCATAAATTCATGGGAAACCGAGAGAGGAAGAGTTCTTGTGAGCACAATTAAAAAGAGAATGATTCAAAGAGGTTTAAGGGAATGACTGAATTTAAATTTTTTGATAATGATAGAAATAGTCACCATGATAAATCATTAAAGGGGTTGGTATTATGTTATAAGTCTATTGTGAAAGGTCACCATGAAATGGAATGAAAAAGGAGGAAGTAGGAAACAACTATTCAGTGTTACTACTAAAAGGATATGGTGTTTTATCCGCTTGATTACCCCAAACATAATAAGAAGATAACTCCTAAAAATATAAGGGATCTAGGAAAAACATATTTTATTGACACAACCAAAGTAGAATAAATAATTTAATTATATATTTAGAACTAAGATATATTTTGTAAATTTATTTTTTTTATGATTATCTCATCAAATGACTTGTAAAAAATATAAGGATTGAATCTCATTACTTTTTCAATAATAATTTGGGATTCATATGATTAATATTACCATGAAATTATATTTATTAGAATGATAAACTATTCACAAAACCCAATAATGATGGAAACACAATAATTAATAAGTTCATCATGTCAAGATAATGATGATAAAATCATTTATTTGGAATTGTTTTCACTACCTTGGAACTGATTAATGACTTGTTCTAAATTGGCCTATGATATCATGGACAGAGTTTACAACACTTTTGTATTTAATTAATATGTCCAACAACAAATATCTTCCATAAGGTGTAACGTAAAATTATTATTCCCAATAAGGTTTTATGGAAATCGAGTTATTACAATATTTCTAAGGGATAAATGTTGAATTTATTCTCATGTGTGGAATGTGAAAATATATAGCACCTACATTCTGATTGATGGAATATGAAAAGTTCATTTCTTAAATTAGGTGACCTTCCTTCAGATGTGTTTGATCATAATTGTTTCGGAATGTTAACCATTTATAAAATTTTGTATGGTGATCCTTGGACAATGTTTTAGTTATTAATGTTTTACATCACTATATAATTCATTATATGATAACAGATGAAGTATAAATAGTTGAAGTCATAATCAAAGGAAATTATTATGATTATAAAAATTTATATTTACTTATATTCTTAGAGAGTGATATAATTATTCATTCAGAATAAGGTTATTTGATTTTTCTTCTATATCCATGTTTCAATTTCCCACCTATGTTCTCTTACAAGGGAACCTAGTTATGTGACCTCTATATTTCCCATTCTCTCTTTTCTATAGGATGTTTTACAAAATTTTCTCATGACGTGGTTTCTACACCTAGTAAATATCAAAAAATATATTTCCTATATCGAGTGTAAATTGTGATTACATAATTTAATAATGATGGGGTGAATGTAATGCCCATAAATTCTAATTAAGAAACCTTATATTAGATAGAGTTCATGACACACAACACCATGCGCGTAAGGGAATATATTACCATAATATTTAAAAATATTTTTAAAATTTTAAATAGATTCGATATATTCTATATTTTTTAATATATGCAATGCTGAGTTATCTTGTGTTACATGAAAGGGAAAATTTAATAAAATTATTACATTACTAGCAAGACCAATGTTTTTTAATAAAATCTATTATTACATTATTAAAATTAAATATCATAAGAATTAACCTATCCATTAAATGAGTTGTTATAAACAGTATTAACTAACTTATGAAAATATATAATTATTTTAATTATAAAATGAACTCATTGGTTAAAAATTAATTAAAGAAGAATATGAAAACCAATCAAATATAAAAGAAAATATTATTATTTTAATGCTCATAAAACTATTTAACCATAAAAAATTAAAATTTTTATAATTATTGAGTAATATTAATGTGATATATATTTATATTATATATTCAATAAAATATTTTTGATATTTATCCAATGTATTTGATAGTATTGTGATAATACTAAACCCAATATTACACATAAAATACTATTTTCTTATAAAGGTTTTTATTTCACCTTTTAATAGAGAACATCATTTGAAATCCGCTTTTTGACCCTTTTAAAAATTTAATAAGTAAAAATAATCTATAAATTTTGAATAAAATCATAATAATTTTGATAGGGTAAATTTATAGTATTTTTCGATGAAGATTCATTTTTAATGAATAGTAGAAAATAATAAAAATTAATTAAAAACATATTTTAAATATAATTTATTCATAAATATATATTTAATTTTCCATTAGTTTAATTGTTTAATTAAATGGTTTTTTTATTAATCCTATTTTGGTCATTGGAATAAATTTTACATTGAAATTGGGTGCAAGAACATAGAAAACATTTGGACCTTTTTATTTAAAAAACCCCAATTATCATCCCTTCTATGAGATTAAATTTAAATTAATTTCTTCTATTTATGTGACTGGTATTTTGAAAAAATGAATAAATATTCATAATAATAATAATTTAATATTTTTAATAATTTCAAAAATGTTTTTGACCAAAATTATAAGTGAATGCAATTAAAATTAATTAAAATGATTATGGAAAAATTAGGCATAATAAGGGACAAAACCATAGTCTTAAAGACTCAAATAACCAGAAAACAAATTAAAGATCCATTGTATAGATATATATCAAACCAATCACAATTTTATATATTTTGGTCAATTTTTGGTGAATCATTAAATGATAAAAAATATTGTAGGCATTCTTTTTCCAAAAAATTACAAGAATGTCACATCTCCTCCACTATAAAAGGCCACCACGTCTCCCCATTCCTCACACCACTAAATCCACATTGGTTCATCAAATATCATCCAAATAATCAATCCAACAACCATTCACATGACCATGAATCATTATTTTTGGAATTTAGTCTTCAAGGGGGGCCCTTTGATATAAACCCAAAGGAGTTACCAGATTTTTAAGGTAGTCCCTAACAACGATCACTTGCCTTTAATTTATATTTACAAAAAATAAAATATTCTTAATCTCTATTTACATAATATAAATAGTAAAATAAATATACTGATATGTTTTTATATTATTGGAATTAAATATACTTACACATATATCTATATAATGCACAATGAACATGTTGTTTCCAAGTATGGGAAACTATTGTCTCACGAAATGATGATTCTTAATTTTTCCTTTACCTCTTATCAAGGTTGTCATTATGATGGAAAATCTATTTATATGAGAGATATACTAAATTTATAAATCCTTTATTCATACATAATTATTTTATAATAGATACCCATATACATTCCATTTTATGTAAATTTGATGACATCATTTTCTGAAGTGTGTACTACCTCCCATAATAGCGATGTGACTTTTTCATTCTACACATGGAATGTATAAGTGTTGGTTTTAATAAAATTATGTAACATATATAACACATATATGATACTGGAATATAAATATACATATTTATCATTTTATTTTCATTATATTAATACATTAACTAAATTGAAATAGCGTTTATGTGTACATACGACAAACCATCTCCATGAATAGTGCATTTTATTTCATATCCTCAAATATTATTTATTATTTTAAATACATATTTATAATATATATGTGATAATTACTTCTTGATATTAAATTTATATTTTATTAAATCATGATATTTGTAATATTACTATCAATAAAAGTCAATAAAATACTTTAGAAAACAATGAAATTAACACCCAAAGTAGTGAAAACAATGAACTAGTGTTAACAAATAGGTAATAAAATATTGTAAGAAGTTAATATATTATATTATAAACCTGATTATTGTTATTTTATAAGTTAGTAACATATCATAATCTAACATATTTAAGGAAAAATACCCCACAAAAATGAAAAGGGTAAGTTATGGTATTTTTATATTACTTTTCCTTCAGTGATTCATACACCATATACACTACTTACTTCTTTTGTATTGTGTATATACTACCACTTTTGATACATTATATCATGAATCTTTTTTATTCATGGTATTAAATATATTCCTTCATGTTAATTTTTATTTAAATTTTTCTAGTGTTATGTGACTCTTTCGAATGTTTAAATATTATTTTCTTAAAAAATTTTGTTAATGATTATATTTTAAATATAACATTTTTTTGTGATTGTTAACTTTAACACGGAAAAAATAAAATTATTATAATAAATTTTTATTTTTAATTACCTTCAATATATATTATCAAAAAATTGATATTATTACTTCAAAAAATGTATATCATTAAACACATGGTGGTAACTTTGATAGTTATTTGGTTAATTGGGGAATTATTGATAAATCAACACTTTCTATTCAATACAGATACATTTTAATAAGCCACATTTTTTATTAAATATATGTGGAATTATTTGGACATTCAATACATGATTAAGGGTCAATTTGTGTTAATAATTATGGGTTAGGGAGTTGTTAATGAAAACCCCTTGATTCATTGGTAGTCTAATGAGATGAATAAGTTGGAAAATTAGAATATTTACACTACCTCTTGATAGTAAAAGAATCATGTACCTGGGAAACATAATTTTTTATAATTAATAATTTATTTTAGAAAGAATTTATTTATTTTTTATCCATGATATTTTTCATTGACATATTTATTGATATTTTTCATTTTCAGTACATTTATTTAATGGAATATCTTTTCAGTTTCCTACCTTTCTATATTGATATTTCATTATCTAGTCATTTAAAGTGAATGTGTTGTCAGATGTTTACAATGACAAGATAATTTATATGCATTGATTATTTATTTATTCTGATTCACTTATCCTTACTGAAAATTTATGCTCACACTTATTTCATTTTCTTTCCTTAGGTCATGAAGAATAAATATATTAATAAGTGTACAAAGATGAAGTTTATTTAATTTTATTGTGCATAATGTTTTTATTTTATCTTCCGAGTGTATTATCGGTATGATGTATGATATATGGATTTACAATATATCTAGAATGAATTTTCTTCCAGTATTTTATTCCATGTAATATTGTCAATGTAGTAAAATAATTCTCCCGATCGAGGATTCTGGTGATGTGGCGTTACAAGAAATTCTAATTTCATGTAATGAAGGATTGTGATTTTCCTAAAAAAAAATTTTTTATATTACAAGTTGACTTGGTATTGGTATAAATGAATCTTGGAGTAATAAATCTGTAATGATTAGGATGAGTATGTATTGGATATTATTCTATGGAATGGTGAGTTAGCACATAATATAAACCTAGTCTGAAAATACCGGAGGATATTCGTGGAAAAATTCACATTTTATATATCTAAAATTTTTATGTATTTGAATAGATGAGGACCATGAATGAAATAGGTTAAGCGTAAAGTTTCATATATTGAATAATGTTTCCATGATGTAGATGTACTTTGAATTATTTTTTATTGTTATATTATTTATCAATATGATTAAAGAATCATTATGTTCATGCTAATCATTTGGGTTTTAGAAATGGCAAATCCCTATCCATGGAAGTTCATGCTTGCCTTGTCAAAGTTTTTACTAATTATAAATTGGTTTACTCATTTGTGGTTTATAAAAGGCTAGATTCGCATCTTAAAATAATTAATGCGGTCATTAATAACTTCATTTGGACTAGTATTGTTTTGGAAACAGGATTGGTTACTATTGCTCGGAATAATTGTTGCAAGCCTTTTGAGATGGGGGGTCTTGAATTAAATAATATCCACATTTTTAATCTTATTTTGTAGGATAATTATTTTAATTTTTGGATAGTGATAATTCTGAATCAACTAGTTTTTTAAGATCCAGGATTCTTATAATGATAAAACATGGTTTTTATAATCATTTCGAACCCTCATTTTATCCCTCTCTCAAGAAATGTTTTTCTCTCATTGACATTAATGCTCACTAGTTTATCTCTAAATATTCTTCTCTTTAGTTCTGGAAGTCCAACTATATTTTAGCTCCTCTTATAGATTCTCTAAATCAAGAAATTACCCAACATTGATTTTGAAATTTGAATAAAGGACCTATTTTTAAACATGGATGTTTTTCAGGATCATATTAAACATGTTGTTATGGATTAAATATTTTCCCCTGTTGGTGATTTTTAGATTTGGGATCTGAATTATTTAGGAATTATTTCCTCAAAGACTATTTATTTTCAATCCATTGCTCTAGTGATGGGTTTTCAATGGAAGGAAAATTTCAAAAGAAATTGTCGTTCTCCTGCCCAGTTTACTCTAATTTAGAGGTTGGGGCATGGGAAGCTTTCCTCTAATAATTCTCTCCAGTCTCATGGAATTTCATTGTGCTCTGTCTGTGTTCTATACCAAAAACATCATGAGGATCTAGATCATTTATTCCTAAGCTGTGTAACTTCTTCAACTATATGGAAGGCAATATTTGATGCATATGAAGTTTGTTATCATGGGTTTGCCTTTGTTTTGGATTTAATTATAGGTCTGTTTTTCCTTCCCCGTTACTCTTTTATGTTGTTACTTATCTAGGATGTAGTGGTAGAATTAGTCTGCATCATTTGGCTGGTGAGGAACTGGTGTTATCATGATGGGGTGCTTTCCAACCCCCAAGATGCTTTGAATGGAATTTTTCCTACTCTTCGAATTTTTATAATCCCTCAGAATAAATACAATTAGAACTAAATTCATGACTTCTCTATTCTTAGGATTCTCAATATTAAGGGTAATTCTCAGCCTCTGATGGGTACTGTGGAGGTTTTTTTGGAAATATTTTTTTTATTTTTTGGACTAAGATTAACATTGATGATGCTTATAGAGGTAATCTGTGTCTTTCGGAATACACGGCTACGTTCGGAATAGTATTTGTGAAGTTGTGGGTTGGTTATGTGGTTTTTGTAGTATTGTTTCCTCTTTGTAAGTAGATATCCTAGGTGTAATCACTTCATTGGATCATTCTAAACAATAAGGTTTGAATTGGGTATGGTCAGAGTGGGATAATACTATTATTGTTTATGTTATTAGATCTATATCTACTCATATTCTTTAGGTACTTGTAAATATATTGATTTCTTTTTTACATTATCTCTCATCTATTTATTATATTGTTACTCATATTTTCAGGGAGGGAAATGATTTAGCTGACTATCATTCCAACAATGGTGCTGATGGGAACAATCTTCTTTGGTCTGATCATCTTCGTTTGGATGTTTTCCCAATTTTTGTTTGGGACAAATGTAATTTTTTTTATATTTGGATGAATCTTGGTTATTTTTTTAATATTATATTGGGGCCCTATTTTCTATAAGGTTCTTAGTTTTATAAAAAAAGAAATGGATTTTCGATAAGAAAATGAAATTGAGGTGGTGGAAGGTTCTGTCAAATATTGAAGTATCTTATCTGATGTTTTTTAAATAACATCCCTTATTTTTTTGAAAGCCCATCTGAATTTTAAATCATATAATAGAAAATTAGATGATATATAATAAATAAAAACCCCTAATAGTACAATGATCAAAGATCAATTATATGATTATTGTCTGATTGAATATTGGGGAAATGTTCATCCTTTAAATCTTTTTATTCTCACTACAGTTGAATTTAATGTTATCTTAGGAATTGATTTTCTACCTATACAACAATCCCACTTAAATTTCTTGGGAAGGGTAGTCATATTTATATTACAAATAAATCTACTACTTTTACATCAATGTTATGAAAAATATGTTCTTATGAAGTAAGTTACATTCAATATATTGGTCTTGATTCTGATTTAAAAGATTAAATCAACTCGGATGATTGGGGAGAAACTCAATATAATATATATATATATTGTTCTGAATTTTGTTTAAAATTTTCTAAAATAATTCCCTCTTATTACTAGAAATCTTAATGTTGGGTTTTAAATAGAACTCTTACAAAGTGTTAAACCCATTTATCTGTCTCCATATAGAATTTTACGGATTTTGTTTTAGGAATTGAATAAGAAACTCTAGGTGAAACTTAACTAGATATTATTCGACTAGGTGTATCACCTTGGGTTGTATATCAATAATAAATATTAATTATTTATTATTTTTATTGATAATTAGAATCATAAAAATATCACAATCAAGAATAAGTATCTTATTCCCCATATTGAATATTCTTTTCATTGAATTATTACGATCTAAAAATTATCTCAAAATGAAGGTTAAATCAGGATATTATCAATCATGGTTCAAAACTAAAGAAATACACATGGAAAAATTATTTATGATGTCTGGACACTATGAAAATAATGTTATAATATTTGGTCTTACTAATTTCCGCTTCATCCCATTACATTTAAAAAATTGATTCTCTATATATTAACTTGAATATTTTTTGGATGTATTTATATATAGAATCATAATATTTTTCAAGTGTAAGGATGATAATGAACATAACACTATGATTGTACTAACGTTTTTAAAATATATTTATCTATATTAAAAAATTTCTATTTTTAAATTTTGGATATAAAACATTCATTTTTCATGGATATAATCACATGCATGGTTAAATAGGTGGATTCATCAATGTATAAATGTATTGATCATTGGGTCAGACAAACCACAATGATTTATATCATTATTTTTCATTTTTTGTGTAAATAATTTTAATGCATTGTGAAAAAATTCTCAAGGTAAAATAATTCCCTCACCAAGGTAATTTTAAAGGGAGATATGTTTCTTTCGAGATATGAATTTAAAAAAAATTAAGGAACTGAAAAAAACTGCTAGTAAATAATAGAATGATTAAATGAACTTATAATAGAGATGGGCTTGAGATCTATAATGGTTAACCGATGATGTTGATATGGTTTTTCCACTTAAAATCAATATGTTAATTGCTTAGACCTTATGTAAAGTGAGGTTTCTGGGAAAAATTTGGACAAACCATGATTAGCTGCTAGCTGTGTAAGTTTTTTCACTATGAATGTGGATGAAATATATTTTTATTGAAATTTTTAATATATAATATAATAATAAAATATTAAAGTATATATTAACTTAGAAACAGCTGAATATACTATAAATAATATTGTTATAGTTGATTAATGATTATTACAATTTAACACATTACCACCCTGGGAGAGTGAAAAAATATGTGATTATCAAAACTAGAACCATATTGTTTTTCATTTATAAAGATTAAAAGAGATCTAACTTAATCGTTTTCAAAAATGGTACTTCAAATACTAAGGATTAGTGGGGAAAATGCAATATTTCTCAAATAAATGTTCAATAGTTCTTTCTTATTAAAATTAAAGAAGTATGGAATGAAGATGTAGTGTGATAAAGGAAGGTGAGATACATTACAAAGTTGAATCCTGATTTTTATGGAATGATAAGGTACATGAATCATGTATGTGTCCTATAAATACAATAATTTTAGAAGGATTGGATAGATGTATATCATAGTTCATCATTCATTATTCATTCTGAATGTCTGAGGATGTCTGGAGATATTGAAGAGTATTTCTAGTGGGGAAACATGAAGATTAAAAATTCAGAGTATATATCATGGTTCCTGGATAGTAAGAAATTCAATTATTTGAGAAGTAAGTCTAAAGGGGTGTTATTTCTATTTCCCATGCCAAAATGGAAATTTGGAAAAATCAACATGGATTGTTTCATTGAACTCCCAAAAATATATAAAGGCCATAATTTTATTTGGGTTTCTATTGATAACTTTATAGTTGTATTAAAAATTATATATATTAGAGTGGAATTATTTTTTCATCTTCATGCGTGAATATACATTAAATAATTATTAAGGTGGCATGGAGTACCACGTTATATTATATTTTATTAAAATATCAGGATTATCATAATTTTTTGGTGACGTATTCAATAAGCTTTGGTTATATTGTTGAGTTTCAATAATTATTGAAATATTATAGTGTATGATTAGTTTAATGGAACCATTCTAATCGTACATTATATTCATATATATATATATTTATGGATTAAAAATATGGTTGGGATCAAAAACCTTACTCTAGTAATGTTTTCTTACAAAAATAACTTTCACTCTAGAATGTAGATGGATCCTTATAAATACCCATATAGAAATAAGTGTATAAATACAATGTTCTCATATTATATGATAAAAAAATTATTTTGGTACTTGATATGGCTAAGGAAATGTAAAATAAATTTAGGAACATTCAGAAGCACGTCATGGAAGCTTAGAGCTGATAAAAATTTTTGTTGACAATAATCAAAAAAATAATTAATTTAAATATGATGAGATAGTACTCCAATAAATTAATCCTTAGAAGAAGGTTATTTGGATAAAAAATAATGGAATGTTGTGCCCAATATATATTTTCTCCTTATATTTTTAAGAACTACTAGATATAGTAGCTTATTCTCGACATTTCAACTGTACCTCAAACATGTTTATGATATCTTCCATGTATATTTCATTAGGATATAGGTAGTTGATCAATCATATGAAAAGAAATCAAATTTTATTCCACTATATAATTATTTTTACTTTTTATAAAAACTGGTATTAGTCTTTGATTATAGAGATAACGTGTCATAGAACATGACTACTCACCATGATAATATACCCTTACGGAATTATAAATTTTAATAAGATACATTGGAACTCGAATATGTGTTGGAATAAATATAGACACATTTTTTATATTTGGGTGGTGGATTTTTAATGTAGAAATTCATTTTTTGGGGGTATAAGGTAACACCCCGTTATTTTTTTAAATAGCAATCTTTAAAAGAAATTATTTCTTTCATTGAATGTGAAACATGGCATGCGAAGTATAAATGAAGTATAGTTTATTATATATTTTTTACTTATATATTGAATTTGTTGATTGAATATTAATTGAAAACATTTTCAAATAATATATGCATAACGGTTGAAAAAAATATATTGATAAATTGGGAGACAATTTTTTGTAATGTCACTCTATGCATTAAAAATAAATTTTCCTCTAAAATGGTTTTTATTTATTTTAATGAAAAAATAATAAAATTAATTTATTCCAAATTTATAAAATTTATTTTATAAAAGATAAATTTATTTTTAAATTTATCATTATAAAAATAAATTTGGGTGATTTCTTTTTATTTTTATAAATTTTTCGATTTTTCAATTCAAAATGAAAAATAATGGTTTCGATTATACAATTATTTTGTTTCCTAAAATATTGTAACTTAACTTTATAATTAAATTTTTTATTTTATATTAAATTTATATATGATCCACATTAATTATGATAGTCTAATTATATACTTATGAATCATGAATTTTCTGAATTTTGATATAAGATAACGCTTAAAAGCTCATTTTATATAAAATTGGTTTTTTGTTGAGATTTGTAAATTTACTATAAAATAAATTTTTCCTCTTCTACCGATTCAATATTAAAAAATAGATACGACATTTAGAATCATCAATTCCAAATATGATAAATGATACCCTTTTGTTTTTGTCATTTTGACTACATACTTTTGTAATTTTTTCACCTTAGTATGGGTAAAACGAGTAAAATATGG
Organism: Viscum album; assembly: GCA_963277665.1. NCBI lineage: Eukaryota > Viridiplantae > Streptophyta > Magnoliopsida > Santalales > Viscaceae > Viscum > Viscum album. The sequence continues at coordinate 1,109,077,957 of OY728126.1, forward strand.
TTAAAAGAATGAGATTAGGTCTCAAAATCTATCCAAATTTTGATTTCATTTAATTTTATTGGATAAATTTACCCATACAAATTCAAATTATAATATATTACATTTTGGTTCTATTTTCCCATGATAATGATGTATATATTTTTTTATGTAAAGAAATTTTCAAAATATCACCCTCTTGTCTTTAAAATATATAATGTTTTCAAATTATTATATATAGTGGATTAGTTCATATATAAATTACTTTCTAAAATATTAATTAGTATTTTTGTGTTGGTAAATTATTATAATTATATAGTTATGAAATAATTACCCTAAATTCTCATTCAACGTCATCATAGTTCCTTAGTAAGTAGTAGAAAATTGATGTAACTGATTCCATAAAAATAAATAAGTATTAATTAGTTGGTAATTTATTGATCCTCATCAATTTTATTGATTATTAACAAATATAAAATATTTTTTAAAAGTTTTTTGTTATAATTAAATCACTACATTCATTACTATAAAGTCATATTTAAAGAATAGTTTAAAAAATTACATTAATGATCTTTTATAACAATAATATTTTATTTATTTATTTAAAATTATTAAAATATTGAAAGTTGAAAATTTTGATTTTAAATGGTTTAAAAGGTGATGCATTTGATATTTATGGGCCTTATTTTCCACACACACACATATATATAATTATAATCCATTTTTATTAAAAAGTTTTTTACTAAAATTAAGGAGAAATTTGGTTAGTATAGTGGTAAAATTAAAAGATAATGTTTAATATTAAACAATAAACATTTTAAATTTCATCATCTGAATAAATTTTAAAAACAGAATATTTTTTATAATTCAAGGATATTTTTAACCATTATACATGAAAAATTTGTGAATTATATTTAAATGTATTATTTAATTCTAAGTTCTTCCTTTACCTCCTTTAAAATAAGGCACATATTTTCCATTTCCATTACGCCAATATGATATGTCAATGTCAACAAAAACCTTCCAATTGATATTATAAACTCACCAATCCATGCATTATATATTTATATATTCTCTAAAAACTATATTAATGGTCCTTATTAATTGATCAACAAGATGCATATCGAAGAATGGTTTATCATCAAACCAAACCTCATTCGATTTTTTTTCTTAATAAACCTCATATATGTTTATAATATTCATTGTAAAATTATAAATCCAGTATCTTAAATAAAATCAAATGTTTTGATTATTATTTTAACAAGAATATTAATCCTCTATTCCATTAAATTTGAAGTAAATTATATCTCTTATGTATGTGTGGACTATCACCTAACATTTCCGATATAATTTATTTGCTATCACCATCCTTCAGGGATGGTAATTATTATGGGATTAATGATTTTATATATGATAATTATTTCATAATTATCCTTTTATAATTATAATATCATATTTTATTCCATAGGTACCTATTTTTGGGAAAACTACAGGAATGCCCATGTGTACCTATAAACCACCACCTCTTTGAAGCAATGTAAATCGATTTCATTTCAAATTTATATGGATTGTAATAAGATGATATTTTTATAACATATTTAATATGTTAAATATATTTTTTATATAAATTTTCCACAAATTTTGAATTATTATTTACCATTATTTTGTTCAATCACAGGAAATGTGAAGCAATATTCATGTTCACATACATCCTACCATCTCAATGAATGGTTTAATTCATATTTATATGTCTAAACTTTTATTATATCTATATATTCATTGAATATGGATTATATATATATTAATATTGTCTATATATAGATGACATATCAATGATCAAATTACATGGACCAAAACGATCGAATTGAAATTCTCATGAAAAAAAAAGTTAAAACATAGAAATTGTTATTTTAGTATGGAGTTATTTACAAATGTGTATTGAAATGTTATAATTGGATCATATATGATACTATGAGTTTGTAAATGATTTTCTATATAATTATTGGAAATTTTAACTTAATATAATGAAGCTATAGTGAATTTATAGCTAGTTGAAAATCAAGTAATGAATTTATTTTTCAATCTCATTTTAATTGGAATTGATTATTCATGACTTAACATTGAAGGGAATTATATAATCCTTTTCTGAGTGAACCCAATAATTTTATTCACATAATGTTATTTATTTAGAATAAATATTTTATTTACATTTTCCTCATGTTAATTATAGAGGATAACGAAATATATTTTTAAGGGAATAATACATTCTTCTTTCCTTAGTCAAAAATACTTTTCCATACACATATTTTCAAAATATTTATTATTTTTTATATTATTATATCATTTATGAAATTAATTTTAATGCATTAACAATCTTATTTAAAAAATTTTAATGGAATATACTTATCATTTTTAGAATAATGTACATTTTGAATTTTTACTGAAAATGTGAAAAGAATCTCTATTTTAACGTACAAAACATATATATAATTTTAATCCATAATGATTTCCCTAGTACTTCATGATTCCGTTAAATGTTTATAATGTTCTATTAAAAGAAAATATTTTACATAATATTTTTAAATTCCGGTATTTTAAGAATTGATTTAAAAATGAAAAGCTTGTGTTCATCAAGAAATACCCAAAAGCTCAGCCAGAGGCAAACCTATGAATATTCATTAAGAAAGAAAAAGAATCAAGAAAGTACAAACATGGTAGAAAAGAAACTACAGATCATAAAAATCATACCCATCACCACATCCCTTATCAATTGATTCATCTTCTGTAGTCGATTCCCACTCAGAACTATCATAATGCTTAAGAACCTTGTCATATTTCCTTTATAGATTAAACATCTACAATGATAGAATCTCCTTTGAGGACTGCATAACCAAAATTTCCTTTGCAATATATAATCTGCTGGACACTGGCCTCGAAATAGAGGAGTAATCTTTCCTTATCCTTAGCTGGGGTAGGTCAGATATATCATTCTCCCTTGAAAGACAAGTTGCACTATATGCTAATAAACCTCTCGTGGGCCCCTCTACCCCATTGAGAACAGGCCTAAGGCCAAGGTTTGGAAACATTGGGCCTCACTGGGGATGTCCGGTGTGTAGGTGGGGAGGCCACCCCAATACCTCGTTACTCAAAAAAATGTTTTCTGCCCACAGGGCACGAGTGAGTTGGTTAAAGGAAGTGGCGTCCTAACAATGAGGTTCTGTGTTTCAGTCCTCGCAAGGCAACGTGAACTATATTCTAACAAACCCCTTGTGGACCCCTCTACCCCAAGGAGAACTGGCCTAAGATAAATGGTTGGCCACCTTGGGCCTCGCTGGGGACGTACAACGCACAGGTGGGGAGGCCACTCCGATTCCTCTTTACCCAACAACACATTTTTCCTGCAGGGCACAGGTGATTTGGTTAAGGGTGGTGGCATCCTGTCCCCGAGCTTCTGCGTTCAAGTCTTCATAAGGAAACATGTACTACATGCTAACAAAACTCACATGGTCCTCTCTACCCCATTGGGAACTGGCCTAAGCCAAAGTGTTGGCCATTTAGGGCCCCATAGGGGACGTGCAGCATGCAGGTGTGGAGGCCACCCCAATACCTCATTACCCAACAACACGTTTTATGCCCACAGGGCACGGGTGAGTTTGTTAAAGTTGGTGGCATCATGACCCCGAGGTTCTGGTTTGGATTCCTCACATGGAAACACACACTATATGATAACAAACCTCTCGTGGGCCCCTCTACCCCGTTGGTAACTGTCCTAAGTCCAAGGGTTGGGAACCTGGGACCTCGCTCGGGAAGTGCGGTGCGTAGGTGGGGAGGCCACCTCAATTCCTCATTACCCAACAACACATTTTTTTAATTTCCCGTAAGGAATGGGTGAGTTGGTTAATGGTGGTGGTGTCCGGACCCCGAGGTTCCGAGTTCGAGTCCCCGTAAGGAAAAATTCCAAATATTCTATGAAACCACTCGTGGTCCCATCTACACCATTCAGAATAGGCCTAAGACCAAGGTTTTTCCACATTGAGCCTCGCTGGGGACGTCCGGTGCGTAGGGGCAGAGGCCACCCCAATACCTCAAAACCCAACAACACGTTCATTATAATTAAAAAATATTGTAGGATAAAAAGTGGATGTAGCTTCGTCTCTCCCCGTGGTGATGCCCTAATTGCATGATAGAGAGAAATGATCCCCCTCTCGATTGGAGGGGGGAGTTTCACATTCACAATATTATGGAACGAATAAATTATTTCTATTCGCCAATCCTGATTACCTCCCCTCTTATACGAGGATTCAGATCTCCTATAAAGTCAATGATATCTTCCAAAGAGCACCACAACTTCGTCTCTCCTCTGTGGAGCTTAATCATGTTACGGATCTCTGCAATCTAACTTTGGTAGGTCAGTTTTGTCTTCAACTCCCTTTAGTTGATGAATTCGACCAGTTTGTTTTCAATTCTTGGGATCTTCAAGAGCGTGCAGTAGTCGGATTGATCGATGGGAGGCATATGATGATCTGGATAAAGATGGAGGATGATTTGATTTCTGGTTGGTCTGGAGCTCCTCGACGATGCCATGTAGAATCGGTTTTTTGTTTCAATGGATCTTAGACATCCACATGTGGCGTGACCCCTCGACGATGGTTACTTAGGTTAGCCTCTCTAGTCTTCCCCTTTCTTTTTAAAATCCACCCATTTTGTGTGATATTGGGAACATGATAGGCTGATACATCTACTCAAATCGAAGAATGGAGGTCATATTTCACCCCAACTTCCCATGGATATTCATTGAGATTGATGACGCCCAGTCGAATCTTAACTAGGTTTGGATCACAGATGAGAAAGAGTTTTTGTGGAAGCAGGATGTGAGATTTGAATGATGTGTGTGTTATTGTGTTTATTGCGGGAGTTTTGGTCATATGGATGGAGTATGTCCCATAAACCATTTCACTGGTGCTTCACAAGGGATGATGCGGATGGGAAATGGCAATAGGGGTGCACCTACTCTGGTCCCACAGTTGAAGGTTCACCTGAGAGGTATCCAGTTAGGGAATGAACATGTGGATGGCTCTCGCAAACAGGGAGTGTGTGCAGGTGCGACATTCAGTGGACTTTCAGTAGATGAGGTGTAGTCTTCGGTGAATGTGGTAAGGGAAGTGAAGATCAAAGAAGGGAAATTCCAATAAATGGAGCAATGGAGGTCACATGCACCGATGGTTTGGTAGGTTTTTGAGAATTTAAAGAATATTTTTCAAGAAATATTATATTGATATTTTAACAGATATTTTCATTTTTGATATAATAATTTTATGTGATTTTGTATTTACTATTTTATGGTTATAGAGATAAAATATTGATGAAACCTATTTTATTTTCCATGTAAAATGTTATGATGAATGTTTTTATAGTCTTGTGGAATAAAGGTTAATAGATTTATAATTTTTCAATGGCTGAGCCAGAAATTATATATCAATCCCATTCACTGGGTAAATAATAACATTTTATGAGATCAAAGGGTTCATGGTAGGTTATCTCAATCCTGAATAAGGGTACACATGAGCTTATCCCAATCCTAATTAAGGTAAAATTGTGGTTAGACCCAGAAAAACCTCTAATTAATGCATCGGTGGGTATCCAAGACATAATATTTCTCTGATGTTGACTATGACACAATTTATTTTCCTCTTTTATGATATTATTGTATTCCAATGTTATGTTATAATGGACCATTTTCATTGATCACGTTATTATCTATATTTTATGAATGACAATGCATTGTTTCTTGACTCATGATTATGATCTATGAATTGATGTCTATGATTTTGAAAGGTTCCGTTCATTTTATTGTACCGTTAATGCTCATGTTAGGCTTAAATGTTCATGGATATATCCCATTTAACCCTTACTGAAAATTTTAGCTAACCATTTATTATGTTTTTTATCCCAATAATATAAATTAATGTTATACGTATGTTGTTTCTATGAAAGGTTCTAGATGTGAAGAACTTTGTAAGAGACTATGCAGATCTTTTATGTACCAGTTTTTTATGTATCTGAATTTCTAAATACACATTAACATTATGGTTCTAGAATAGATCAAAATGTCATGTAATTAATATTATTATAATAAGACATAATATTTCATTATGAATAGTATGTTTAAATATACATCACCCATAAAATACCAAGATTTTGGGGCCTACTTAAAACACTAGAAATATTTATTCAACTTACATACAATTCTTCTATCTGAATAAACCATAAATACCTTAGGATATTCCATATACCCTTATTACTCAAACCCACCATTATAAAAATGTTATTTTTTGAATATTAAAAATATTTTATGGTTTTATTGATTAATTATAGATATTAATAATGTGAATAACTCAGTTATGGTCATTTTGAGAATGAGATACATCTATTTCCTCCCCTTCAATATTGTGTTCCCCTAGCACCGTAGTCTGGATTTGATTCTATCACTCAAAAACATATTTTTACTCCAAGAAAACTTTATGATTTGGAGGGGATGTGTTTAAGAAAAATTGAGTCACCCCTTTAAATTAAATTACAATAAATTATTAAATACCCATTACAATTTCATAAATTTATAATTTCAGTATCACTCAAATTAAAATTCATGGTTTCAGATGCTAAGTTTCATTCCATCAATGTGTTACTGACTTAAATTCTAAATTCAATGATCTTACTTATCATTATAATTATGAATATTTTGTCTCATGTGGTTTGGTATTTCCATGGATGAAATATACTAGAATTATTTATTTGGACTACATTATGGAAAGATTGAATCTACCAGGAATGTACAATATAAGGTCACTAAACATAGCCCATGTATCTTCGACCTGAAATTTCCCAATCCAAAGTATGTGCTAAATCCAAAAGTCAATGAGAACAATTTATACGGAACTAATCCAACCATCTAATATCTCCTACTATAAACAATTTTATTTAAACTATTTCCAGAAAGCTTCAATTTTAATGACCACAATTTATTTTCTGAGCCTCATGCCTCTCTGGGTAACCAATTTCTTTGGAGATACACCCTTTAAAAGAAGGTTTAACCCTCTCTATGGATGATGATTACAAGTTATACTACTAAATATTTCACACAAATCTTGACATTAATATGATAGTATCAATAACATTATCATATTTTGAACCATACCTCCTAGATAACTGATCAACACACTAAACACCATGTTTTTTATCTTTATTTCCTTAATATGTTGGTAATCCCCTTAAAGAAATCAGTGATATAATCCTAAAATTTCATCCCACAAACCTTGATCCCCATGAATTTTCTATTTATCTCATATATGATATTATCCCATTCACCATTGAATATGATATATATAGTTAATTTCAAATTACGTGACTCATATCATATTCAATAGTTTAGGTAACAACTTCCCATGTCGCATTCATTTAAATTTTATTATGTTCTACATTAATTCCTTGGACCATCTACTTTTGATCTAATGTTTCTTCTATATATTTTTTAGCATCTCATTATATAAAACTACTTTTTTTATGAAATTTATTTTTGTTTGGAAACATTATAATTTTTAAGAAATTATGTCCTCAAAATTTATATACATTATTGGTCTTGAACCAAAACTTTTTGTCAACCGTTCCACCTTTTTATTACCAGAAAAAACATTTTATAACATCATATTCCCATAATCATCATTTGAGACCACAAAATCATATTATTCTAGTTAAGGTTGTGTGTTTACAACTTATACTATTAGAGATTTATAAATATCAATATCATCATCACCATAATCAAATGTAGTTTTTATAAATACTTCTTCACCATCATTAAATAATTCATCATAAACAGAAATAATTATTTGTTAAATTTTGTTGTAAAACCTATAAGAACCTCTAGATGGTGTAAAACCTAGAAAATCTCATGTTGGACCATTTTATCAAAATTTCATCCTTTTTCCTTTAATTTATTAATACAAGCACTCTAAAATACCATAAAGTGTTTAAAATTATGTTTTATTTTGTTCCATATCTCATTAAGTGCCATGTTTGATCTTTTTCAAATGTGATATCCATATTGGATGATTCTATAATTTATAATTACATGTGGATAGTAAAATATTGATGTTCCATGTTAGGTCATCATTATTCTATCAATTCCTACTGAACTCATATTATTTCTTTCAATAGCTATATTTTTAAAAACTATATAAGAATAATTTTTCCATACAGACAAAAGAAGACAAGATCAAGGTCATGATACCATTACACTGTCATAAGATACAAAGATTCATATCTCAAAGCGCCATTCAATTTAGTAATCTTGGTAAACTAGTTTTGTACATGTGTTTAGAATTGCAATTGAATACAAAAAGAAAAACATAATTGTATTTAAAGATAGATTTATTCAATATAGTGTATCATTTTATATTTTTTTTATTATGAACTTCATTGAATCTATGAAAAAGATAATAAATTAAGGGTGATCTCAAATGATTGATAATGATAAAATATGGTGAAATCTACCATTAATAACTAATCATTATAAACAAATAAAATTAACTAACCAAATATTAATTCCCTTAAAATAGCTGGATATAGAATAATCAATATAGAAATAGAAATAACTGAACACACCTTCCATTAAGACAACTAGATAAGTAATAATCAACAAGGAATGGTAAATATCTTCAAAACCATTACATTTAATCAATAAACCTAGAATTAAATCCATCCATAGATTATTTCCTGGTGATAAACTCTAGGATAGTAATTACTGATATTTAATGAATAAAATTATTAATTATTTGAATCAAGGTTTCCAAGGTACGAGGATCCTTTACTGTTAAGAATATTCCAAAGAAGACATAAAAATTATGGGTAGAAAACCTTTTTGTTGAGGCTAGTTAAGTGATTATTCCCATGAAACTACAAATGCATGGTTGGTTTATCCTTAACTATGCCACACTAGTGTATTCTAATTCAAATCATTCGTCATATACCTAATAACTAATATTATTCCTATATAATGTTTTCTATCCTATGATATCCATATTAAGTAAATAATAGAGATTTATCAACGTTACCCTAGATAAAAAAATTGCATTCAATGTAAAAGAGTTCATGGAGAAATGACGTATGGTTTAACAAATAAACAACTCTAAGTTAAATAATATCAATATTTTGGGGAAATTTATTGTATAATGATTATAGAAAGGTAAACATTTCAATTGTTTGTAAATGAATAACAAATTTATTTGAGGAAGGGAATTAAAATACTATACTGATTCTAAATAAACATAAGACATCAAGAGTTAAAATAAGGATCGTATTAATACTATGTATACCCATTTGAGTAAGAATAATATTTTTTTCCTTTGATGAAGTAAAAATATATTGAAATATTTTAATGAGGAAAATACCATTTTCATTTTGAAAAAAAATTGAAAACAATTTTATTTGAAAATAAATTTTAACAATATTTTTAAAAAAAGTATCATCATGAGCATGAAAGAGTAATTTTTAAAAAAAATTATTTTCGATAATTCCATACAATGTTAAAATATCAATCCTATCACATTGTATAATGGTAAGAAATATGCCATGTTCATAAAATGATATGAATATTCATTTGATTTTTTTTGTAAAAAGGCAACATCTGTAAAATTTTAATTTAATAAATAAATAATAAAAAGTTGAAGAACAATTTTTGAAATCATTTTTAGAAACCATAGTTTTGTATAAAAATGGATTTTCTACGTAAGTATGAAATTCAGTCAAATTTTCATTAAAAACATTATAATGTATTTTAAAATTGAGTGAGTGGAAAAATTTATAATTAACTAAAATAATCATGAATAACCAATTGAGAATAAAATGAAATTGGTTTTTAATCATTTATCAATTAAATTACATCATTTTATATTCCTGTGTAAACAATCTGGAATAAAATTATATTATAAAGAAACCCCCACACAGATTATAAAGTTGATGTCAGAATAAACCAATGAATTATTTATGTGTATCAAATGTAAATCCATACAAAACGACTCAATATAAATCAATAGATATTTTAAATTTATTACAAAAATAATCTTATAATATTAATGATAATGAGGATGTAAAATAATCCAATGAAAAGAAATTGGTATATAAAATTCATTATCACTTGGTAACATTTAATTCAAATCCCCATAAATGAAATAACTAAAATTGAAACTTAAAATATCAATAATAATTATTTATTAATTATATTAAATTTCTTACTGATAATATATAAACTATATAAATCAAACGAGGTGCATACAAATACGATATGCCTAAATCAAATGATATTGAGACAATGTCGATTACCTCATGATTTCTGCTTATATATACTTCCTTTATCCTCCAATATAGATTTCTTAAAGATGTAATTAACTTATAATATTACCATATTAATATTTAAGATATTATATTTTATTATTTTGAAACATATTATTACCCGTTTGTTAATAGTCTTTCATTATTTTCAACATTTTTACTAATAACTGCTTTGTTTTTTGAGTATGTTCTAACTTTTTTTCTCTCTTACATATATAGAAATTTAATCATATAAAAAAATATAATCAATGATTTATATAACATATATATGATTTTAATGTTTAATTAAATAAATATATAAAATTTAAATAAAGGAAATGAAAAGAAAAATTCATGGAGACGGTAGATTTAACAATCGCATGAACGATACTTCCATTTTCTTCTCATATTAAATGAAAAAAATTAATTTATATATATTTATATAATCATTATATAATATATATTTTTTATGTTTAACGCATTTTTTATTTAACCCATTTTTAATACATTCAATGTAATATGTAAATAAATCACATCATTTCGCCAGGTGGTATTCTGTCATACACACAAACGACGTTGTTGTATTCACACAAAATGGAAAGCAGAAAGATATGTATTATATAATAATAACATAAAAATAAATATATTTAAAATATCATATATATCAAATATAAACTATAAATAAATCATTATTTCAAACCATGAATGGGGGTAATGGATGAACAAACGACATCAGTTCACACGGTTGTAGTCTGTTGTACACGCGAACAATGACTGTGCATTCCATTTGGTGGAAGTGTGAATGGGTGTAGGTTATTAAATTATAATTAAAATTATATATATTTAATATAATTATATTATTATATTATCATGATATTAAAATAATTTAATGAATTATAGAAGTAGTTAAAATAAAAACACTTACAAAAATAATACCTCTTATTTAGGAATCGTCCATAGGTTTATAGTAATTCCTTCCTAATTTGGATTTATGCCCTAGATAATTCTTATAGTGTGAGGAAAGGGAGGTTTATAAAATATTTTAGTACATGTATTATAAAACAATTTATTTTTATGGTGTTAAGAGTGGGGAAGATTGGTTATCCTATTATAAGTGGGGTGAGATGAAAACTCATTAATTTTAAATAAAATAATTCCACCCACATTTTATTCATGTAATTTGGATCCCACAATTCACCCAACAAAATAATATAAGTTATATGGTCTATTTAGTTTAATAAAATTAATTTTGGACATGTTTTAAGGTCATTTTACACTTATTTCTAAAATTTACTTCCATTATAAACTCATTTTTTTCTTAATCGTAGTAATTAATTTTAAATGATTTCGCTAAAGAAAATTTGTAAAAAAATTAGTTCGAATAATTAAATGTTATAAAATATTTTTAATATAATTATTAAATCCATTTTTCCTAATGCAAACCACATAATTGGAAAAACATGTTTAAAATCAATCATCAAGACAAGACAATAAATCTAGGTTTCAATGTGAAAAACATCGAAATTTTACAATGTTTTTATAACTAACTTTTAAAAAAATTATTCTAATAAGGTAAATTTTATTAATATTTATATAATTAATATATAGTGACTTCAAAACAAATTAAAAAGATAATTTATCATTCTAAACTATTTAGATGAAATATTAGTTTTCAATTAATATTCTTTTTTAAATATTCATCAAAAAATTCAATTCCCATAAAGAAAAAAAAAATTAACCCTAATATTAATTTGAAATTAATATATTAATAAATATGTTTATTTTGAATAATATAATTTATAAAAGATCCAAAATCTACTTTTAAAACAAGTGCAGCATTAAAATAAGGAAAAGTTCTCTAAGAAAAGTACATTTTTCTATTCATTAAATTAGATTTGTTCTCATCTAATGCCTAAAAATTTATTTAATGAATGTATTAAAATTGATTGAATATATTATATATATATCTAATTAGTGTCATTCACCAATAGTAATTAATTAAATTTATTAGGAAAAAACACATTTGGGTGTATTAAAATAGTTTTTTTAATACATTTCCTTTATACTAAATTGGGTTTTTCTTACATTTAGAATAAATTATTAAATTATGAATCCAATCATATATTTTTATATGTTATTTAATACTATTAGTAAAAACCAATATAATCAATATGGGATAAATTTTCTTTTATATAATAATATTAATAGTATTCCGTAAAACTCGGTATTGCGTATAACACAAGATATCGAAAAAGATATTGTTACGTGTAATTCAAGCTAACCAGTGTTGTGTTATTTGAAAGATATATCATTGATTGTATTTATTTTAAATACTAAATATATTTTAAATTATTTTGAATTTATGTTCCCTTCAAGACTTGGTGTTTCATTCCACACACACTATTTAATAAAATGTTTTTATTTTATAATTTTTTGGTGTTACATTCTCCCCACCTTAAATAAATTGCAACTTTCGAATTTTAGCTTCATCTTGGAAATAAAAAGATTTAAATTTGTAAATATATTTTTTTAGAAACCTAAATTGTAAAATATTTAATAAAATACCTTCTTAATCAGATGGAAATTTGAGTACTACGGACATATAGAACAACATATAACCGGGTTTCTACATAGGGGAACATTTGTGGCCTGTAAATATATGTACATATAGAAGAATTATAAATAATTATTTAATTTTATTCAAATTATTGATCACAAGTAAGTGAATAATCATTGGAATGTTATGTCTATCAGAACTGTAAAAAATTCATGATATAAATGACGATTTTATTTATCTGATATAAATGTAATATAATATCTTTTATTTCGAGAACCTTATCCCTAATGTTTGTAATTTATCCTACATTAAATAATAGTTGAAGATGTACCTAGTCGGTGTATTTATATTTCATAAACAAAAGCTCATTTTCAGGGTTTTCTTTGATCAATTTAAAATTTTCCATTCACTCAGGGAATTGAATGCATTGAAATGAATTTTTATGCCTCATGAACTAAAATTCAATTTTAAATGATCCTATGATCTCTAAAATAGTTAACTATATTTTAATATACATGTAAATATTTTCCAAAAAAATATTGCTGATAAATTATCCAATGAACCTTTAAATTTATATAATTGGTTTACAATTAATATTTATTCATCAAATATTTTAATTATAAACTGACATATTAATCAGTAAATTTATTATTTCATTAGTTGGTGTGAATCCATTATCATCCTTGGTTGTGAGTTCAAACCCAAAAGTTTTTTCAAATATTATGGGTTGTCACCCGACTTACATTTTTTCACATTTCCAAACAATATTAATATTAATCATATAATGTTCTTAAAAAATTATTATCATCCTTGAAATTTGAACATTAAATTTCCATTTCTCAAAGGTTTTCAATGAAACCACTTTTTTAAAAGTATTATAATATAATTTGAATAGTATTACAATGTGAATAATGATTATATTAAAACTAATGTTTTAAATTAAATTTACACACATTTCTAACAATTTAATTGAATTATTCATCATATAAATTTTCCACTAAAAAATAGAATAAACTAATGAGTTTTATTAGAATAAATTTCATAGAAAATATCATTAACCTGGATAAATTAAAACAATATAAGTCCTAAAATGAGGCATCTGAGAATATGAATTTATGATATATCTTGAATGAAATCTCCCATTAGCTTTTCTATTACTCTTATGTTAATTAATAAATATTTTCTCCAAAAATATACCATTTTACAAATTTGTTTCAAGATCCTTATATTCAAAATAATAATGGTAAAAATACATCTACAATTTAATTATTGAATCCTAATAAAAAATATTTATTCCATTTTATTTCAACATCATTCATTTTATTCCCTAGGGTTGAACATTGGTCCATCATTTCCATTATTAATTCAAATACTTAATAATGGTTAGTAATTATAATGTTAATTTTCATAAGAATATCCCCATGTAGTATCAAACATGGTGCATAGAATGTGACGTTGCAATATATTATGATATGCTCCAGTCAAACCCGATTAATCCTTCTCATAGTTATTACTCCTAGGTACATTTATACCAGTACCTGATCAACTTATACTTTCCAGTTATTGAATAATTTATAATAATAATAACATAATCTCTAACATACCAAAACATTGGGATGTTATTATATACTTATACTCATATTATATCATAAAGTTATGTTTTTGAATATATCTATTATTAAATGTAGTTATCAATGATTCGACCTGACTTCAATTGATATAAACTATAGAAACCTAATGTAAGAATACCAAAGCCAGTGTCTGCTATGATTACATTGACATTTGATATAAGTAATAAAATCCTAAAAAAAATTCATTATAGTAGTATTGGTAATAAAGATAAATATTTGTGTTATAAATTACAATTGAATAAATAAATTCAATTTTATTAATTAATTTATTTCAACTATATCATCCATGCATATTAGTCAAAGAAAACTTCATGGAATCATGGTGAAATGACAAAAAATAAGGGTGATCTCGATTTCATAAAAAGGGTTATGCAGATAAAAAGTTATTATGAATCAATAATAACAATCAATATAGATAGGTATAAAAATGAAAGAACATGACATTTAAATAAATAGATAAGGAAAAATAAATATGGAAAGGTAAATAACTACACAGATTTTGCTATTTATTAAATGGATAAGTCATAGTCAACATAGAAATGTTATTAATTGTAATCCATTCCATTTAATCAATAATCTGAAAATAAAATGCAACCCTATATATTATCATAGATAACATATCATGGATAACAATAATTATATTTTAATTACAAAATGCTTGATTATTGGATGCCATGTTTTATAAGAAAATGAAACCTTTACCATCAATACCTTTCATAATATGGATTAAAAATAATGGTTATAAACCCTATTATATATGTCTTGAAAACTAATTCATCCGATGAGACTACTGATGCATCGAAGGGCTATCATTATCTACACCCAACTATATTTTCAAGTTTAAAGAATTCATCATATATAAAATAATTAATTTAATTCAAAAATAACATTCCTTATCAAAGAATATAATTTTTTTTTAATTAATATAGGGTTTTCAATTTTTCAATATAAAAGAAAATAAAATTCAATGTAAAACAATATCTGTAGAAATTATATTTTTTTAAAAAAAAATAAACATATCCATGATAAAGAAAAGGGATATTTAGTGGAAATTTTATTTAAAATGACCATTGGAGTATAAATATTTCATAGGGAAGTTAATGACTCAAAAAGTGATTCAAGGAAGTTAATTTAAATACTAACCTTGGTCAAAATAATCATAATATATACAATGGAATGATAAATAAGGAATCAATATGATGTATACACATTTGAGTATGATTAGGTCACATACATGACTTATTTTAAAGTTAAATTTCATTAAATTTTCATTTATGATTTATTTTTTGGGTTTCTCAAGTTTTTATGGTGGAATGGGTGAGTTTTCATGAATTGGGCCAAACCATGAGCCCAATTTCAGATTTAAAAATAAATTTTGATTCTTTTATAACGTTTTAATTTCTTAATATTTTTCACCCTTCAAGTTCCTAAATGGTCACCCTGACATAGAAACACCACAATTGTAGTTTGGAGCCTTTAGAAAACCATAAACAAGCTGTATATGGGTTTTTATTTAAGGGATTGGGCCTTCCCGAATGCCCAATTGCAGTTTTAAAAATAAAATTGGTTTAATTAATAACATATCCACTATTAATGATTTTTCAATGATTCTAAGCCCCAAAAAAGCCCCTTGAACCCAGCCGCGCGTCCAATATCCTCCCACACTCTTTGCAGATCATTTCCATTGCGTTTTAGGTCGAATCTTATGAAGAACTCACATTTCGGGCAGATTTATAAAGGTAAATTGTTTCCTTCATAAATCCTTCATTTCTCACTCTTTGTTCCCCATTCAAATTCCTACATGGCCCCCTTATCCTTTTTAGAACATCACTTAAATGTTTGGCTGTTTTAAAATTCAGATACTTGTGTATATGAGGCGATTTATACAAATTCTTCAAGTACGTTGGTCTTCTTCATTCTTCTTTCAATTTTCTTAAGGTTACATTCAATGTGATTAGGGTTTCACACCTTATCAATAAGGATCCTAATTTCCATAAGATGGGGTCCAAACCTAGGGTTTTATTTCTTGTCTTTTGGGTGAATGCTTCTGGTTTTAGGTCGGATTTGAATTCCTTGAGATGCTGCGGTGGTGCGGTTTATGTTTCACACCATGTTTTGAGTGTTTCGACTAAAAAGGAAGGTGATTCCGTGGGTATCCATTTAATTATGAGTTATTTTTCTTGATTAAATAATTTTACATGCTCCTTATGTGCTTTTCATTATGAGAAACCCATTTTTGGTAGCAATAGTAAAGCATTTGTTTCTAAAGTTACATTTTTTGCTTGAAGTGTGTATTTTTCAAATGTATTTCATCTGTTATCTCTTGTTGTAGTTTTGTAAAATGTGGAAGTGATTTATTATTTTATGAAAGGTGCTGCCAATTATCATTGGCTAATGATATAGTTCTATGTGGGCCTAAAAAGGGATTGTATTTGAATGGTTTTATTTGTATAACCTTGTTATACTCCGTGAAAATGTTTTATGGATTTGTGTGTTCTCATGGGTATTTTTTTGATATTATTCAAGGTGATTATATAAAATTAGAAATTGGATTATTACATGTTGATTGGGCTGAAAATTCTGTTTTGGTAGGGTCTTGGTGTGCTTTTTTCTTAAAAAGAGGTTTTTGAAATGGATTTTATGTGCAAAGATTGGGTATACTTTTTATAATTGTTTTATGAAAGTTTTGAATTGTTTATTGGGTTGTGTAATAGGTGAAACTATATCAGAAAAATGTTTTGGTAGGAGTATATTTTTAAAAGGTCCATTTAATTTGTGGAAAGGCTGATATGTGATATATATCATCTTGGAAATATTTTATTAAATTGTTTGATGGAGATATTGAGGAGTGACAGTGATGTGAAAGTGATGTGGAGTGTTTTCTGTGAGTGTGATGTGAAAAATTGAATTTTTTATTATGAAAGAAGTGTTATTTTCCATGTGTGTGGGCTGTTATATGAGTTTAAATATGTTATAATTGTTTTACAAAATTTTTAACGGTTTTGTGGAAGTATTGAAGAAATGTGAAATGTGTTGTGGGCTATTTTGGTGTAATTCGGATTTCAAAATCATTTTGAATGAAAAATGGATTTTTGTGTCTTGTGTGTTATACATATGGGATTGTTTTGTGAATTTTTTATGTGTAAATGATATTTTCATGTTCAATGTATATTTCGTGACTTGTTGAACTTGTTTGAGCAAAAGGGGAAACCTTAGGTATCTAGGTGGGTGGACGTGTACTAGTATGCAAGTGAATCTGTGGGGTTTGGCCTTAGTTTCACATAGCAAGATTGATGCTTACAACTCTAACTAAAATATGTTGATGATGATTATGGACCACTAGGTTATAGGGATGTTCCCTATTTGTGGCTCGTGCATGAGAATGGATATTTTTTATGGTTTCTCTCACCGAGATACGAGGTACCTGGGACCCACAGCTAGCTAGTGCCTAGGGGTTATTTTTTATTTCTTGTGCACATTATTTACTTTGTAATTACCGTGGGCATAAGGTATAGTTGGCTGGAAAATTCAGTAGTGTTGACATTATTTTTAAAAGTTTTGATTCATAATGATATCCCACTTGAAAACTATTTTTATTCAATGTTGCATCTTTTAGAAATTGTAACTAGCTTTTCATGTTTTCAAAAACATGCATGCTTTTCATCTTTAAATGATTATCACATGGAATATCTTAGTGGTGGTATCCTACTGGGCATTGTCTCACAACCTACATACACCCTTGTGTGTATGTAGACATGGTTATTTTTGTTGTTGCAGGTTGGGTACACTTTTTTTGTTCCAGTGGTTTATGTTTCTAGCAGGTCCTTGGTGGTGAAGTCTTGTGGAGGTGGCTTGAGGGCGGTGCTGCTTACCATGAGGGTTCTTGGGCTGTTTTTATTTGGTTTTGTACCTTTGGTATAGACCTTTTGAGTTGTTTTAATCTATGTAATTCAGTTCTGAATTTTTGTAAAAGATTGTTTGGTTTGAAAAATCCAGATTTGTTTCATTGGATTCTTTTGTTGTTTTATGTTTATAAACTCTGGTAAATCGTTCCCAATTTTCATTTTATGATACCCAGGCACTTGTTCTATCCCGTAGGGATCGGGAACACCCTTCAGGCCTTGTCACGGGCTGGGTTTGGTGCCATTTTTGGTGGCGATCGATTCGGTTCGTGACAAAGTGGTATCAGAGGAGGTTTAGGTTAACTCTTTGGGTCATGTTATTTGGGGAAGAGTCAGGATAGTCTGGAGTTAGGATTGTTGGGACATGGAATTCTAGTTATGGGTAGTGTGCCTGATCACCACACCTCATAATGGGATTCAGGTTTCCAAGAGATGTCGGGATTTATCTAAGTCCTTCGGTTTTCTTGGATCGATGATAATTAAGGTAAATGAAAAGAGTGTTTAGTTAATGGTCATAGAGAGCTCGCAGAGCCTGGAAAGACATGTGGAGCCAAGGATATTCCCTATAACACTCTCTGTGATAGTGAAGTGATTGTAATATGGCCGCCAACCATATTTCCAAGTCACCCACTGAAACTAGTTTCCTCTCGCACAGTTTTGTTCTTAGGTTTTGAAATCTTGGTACTATGGTTTTAAAAAGTGTAAAGTTTTTGTGAAATGATTTTCAAATAAAGAGGAAATGGTTTGGTTTATGAAATGGCGAAACTGAATTTTAAGAATTTTTTTGAAATGTAAAATGGTGCGCTTACACCTCTTTGAAAGCAGGAAGTACATTGAAGTTGGTTTTGAAAAGTGTTTCCAATAGAGTTTTCTAAACAATGATTGTGTGTTTTAATGGGATGGGATGTTTTAAAATTGATGTGAATATTTTGACAGTTAGTTATTTTCTAAATAGTTGTGACTTTCTGAAGTTTTTTGTAAAATGTGAGTTGGGATTTTGATCTCGTGGTTAGCAGTTATGAGAAAAAAGGATGTGTTGGTTGACCGTTTTGGTTTTAAAAAGTGGAAAGAAATTTTGTTTTAAACTTTGGTATTTCCAATAGCGACCACATGCATGGGGTTATATGGGATGATGGATGGTTGATGTCACGACTGGATGAGTTCTGGGACGGATATGAGGAGGGAGTCTGGTGTGGCACAAAAACATGCATCTGTGAGGCCCATGGGGTACCATTGGTGGATACGCTAACCGCTGAACCGTTTGTTTTCAAAGAAATTGTTTTAAAGAAAAACATGATGTCTTGATGAATAGTTCGGGATGGTTTGTATTATTGGTTTTTGAAAATGTTGTTTTGTGGGATGTTTTTTAGTCCAACAACCCCTCCTATTTGAACTGTGTTTTGGGTTTATGCTTGGTCAGTAAGCTGGGTAGAAGGACCAGTTAGTAGTCTCCTCTGAGATATGTTTCGGGAGACCTTTATGGTGGTTACCTTCATGTGTTTTGATCTGGATTATGGTTTTCTTTCATGACCAATGGACCATCATGGTTGGGTCCTTGGGTTCAATCTTCGAATAAAGTCCACCCCATTAAGGGTTATTTCACAACTAAAGTGCAACCCATATTGTTTCGCCATTTTAAGATCCTCCAGTTGATCAATATAAGGAATATTTTTCGTGAGCTTTTAAGATTGAGTCTACACCCTTTCCTTTCCTGGGATTTTGTATACTCTTGTACTGGGAGAGTGATCATGGAAGGTTTCAAGAGACCATAGCGTCTTATGTTTTCAGATTTTCCTAAGGTGGAAGTGGTTTGGGGTTGTGAGCATGGATGAGTATCTGGATGGTGTCTAAGAGGTCCTCTCAGTCCATCGTAGTATCTTCCAAGAAGGAGTTCACAATAAACTACCATTGTGGGAAATATAGTCACACGAGGATATTGTGGCCACGTTCTATAATTGTGTATTGTTTGGGGATGTAGTATAATTTCCCTTTCCATTAATTGCTTATATTTGTTGAAATGGTCATGTTTGGTGACTCCTTGAGATGGCATGTGCTCGATTGACCCTAAAGGTGAAATTAATGCAATACATTGAGAGTCTCTATTATGTAGGGAGAATGTATCCCTTGTAAAAACTTAAAAATAATCCATTTTTTAGGAAGGTGAGTATAGGTATTATTTACTTCAATTGTTTTTTACCCGAATAAACATGGTGTGATTTGTGTTCATCTTCTAAGACCTTGTTTCATTGAAATATTGGTTTAGTGTAAAGTGAGTTTGGAATGTGTTATGTCTCGGAAATCATATCGGGGATTGTAGTGTAGTTTTTGGTAGCACTGAATGAATAATTCTCATCCAAGGGGTTTCTAGGGACTAACTGCAAGGCCGAAGATGCATCAATAATTTGAGCTCCAGCCATAGGTCTCGGAGAGAAGCTGGCTCATAGTTAGGGGAAATCCCTGGGACATTTAAACCCCTGTACAATTTCATATCCTTGTTGTGAAAGATATGAAGTGTTTAAACCTATGGTTTCATTATCATTATTCTGTTTTTCACGTTTGGTGGAAATAGGTGGAGGGCATTATACCCATGACATCGCCCACTGTCATTACCTCCCCCTTTGGTTTCCATTGAGTATTTGGAGAATGGATAGAAATTTGGCTAGACAGGCTGAGCACATGGGTTGTGAATGATTAATAGAGATTGTGTGCCTAGAAGTCTTGTAGGAATTTTGATCTGCATAGTTAGTTCATGGTTTCACAAACTGTGCGGACAAACCGTGTGACCTTCCCAAGTCTTGAAATTTTTGGGTTTTTTTTGTGCCGGCACATTCTAGTCGGTTAAGATGGTTGGTTCTTA
Source organism: Viscum album (assembly GCA_963277665.1). Classification (NCBI taxonomy): domain Eukaryota; kingdom Viridiplantae; phylum Streptophyta; class Magnoliopsida; order Santalales; family Viscaceae; genus Viscum; species Viscum album. Next base: position 1,109,099,242 of record OY728126.1, read on the forward strand.
TGGTGGGGAGAACCACTATGATTTTCTTGTATGTTGCTTCATAAATTTTGAATGGAAGTCCACCCTATGTACCAGGGAGTCCGTTCAGGCCTCCCCCTTTTAGTGTCCTGTTTTTGTCTCAGAAAAAAAATTATTGGTTGTCTCTTATGATGGGGAGCGTATTTGTGTCCCCCCGTACCAGTAACTTACATTTATCCATGGTCTTATCTTGGTGTAGATTGTATTCTTTGGAGTTATCTATCTACCAACATCTTTCTTGGGTAATCTTTGGTACTGGAGAGAACCCAATGGATTAGTTAAAGTGAGATAAGTGTAGCCTTATTCAATGTTATTGTTCGTTTGGGTGAATTGCTTGAGTCTTATTTGGATAGTGTTTTAGGAGTTTTCTTTTGGGATAAAGTATGAAGGTGATTGATCATTTGAGGAAAGTGGTATGTGTTTTGGTTGTGAGAGTAATCCTTAATTGATCACTGGAGGTGTTTTGGCCATTGGGGATGAATCCTGGCAAAGGAGTACCTCTTGGTTTCTTAGTTCGGTTTGGTTGTTTCTTTGTCCTTGATTTGACTTTCTGGGCGGAAGGTTTTCATTGTGGGGATAATTTTGACATACATGACTTATTGTAAAGTTAAATTTCATTAAATTTTCATTTATGCATTGTTTTTTGGGTTTCACATGTTTTTGTGGTGGAATGGGTGAGTTTTCATGAACTGGGCCAAACCATGATCCCAATTCCAGATTTAAAAATAAATTATGATTCTTTTATAACATTTTCATTTTTTAATATTTTTCACCCATTAAAGTTCTTAAAGGGTCTCCCCTGACATAGAAACACCAAAATTGTAGTTTGGAGCCTTTAGAAAACCATAAACAAGCTGTATATGGGTTTTCAATGTATATTTATTGACTTGTTGAACTTGTTTGAGCATAAGGGGAAAACCTGGGTATCTAGGTGGGTGGACGTGTACTAGTATGCTAGTGAATCAATGGGGTTTGGCCTTAGTTTCACATAGCAAGATTGACGCTTAAAACTCTAACTAAACTATGATGATGATGATTGGGGACCTCTAGGTTATTGGTATGTACCCTACTAGTGGATCGTGCATGAGAATGGATATTTGGGATGGTTTCTCTCACCGAGATACGAGGTACCTTGGACCCACAGCTAGCTAGTGCCTAGGGGTTATTTCCTATTTCTTGTGCTCATTATTTACTTTGTACTTACTGTCGGCATACGGTATAGTTGGCTGGAAAATTTAGTAGTGTTGACATTATTTTTAAATGTGTTTATTCATAATGATAGCCTACTTGAAAACTGTTTTTATTCAAAGTTGCATCTTTTAGAAATTGTAACTAGCTTTTCATGTTTTTGAAAACGTGCATGCTTTTTGGCTTGAAATGTTTATCACATGGAATCTTCTAGTAGTGGTATCCTACTGGGCATTATCTCACACCCTACTTACACCCTTGGGTGTAAGTATACTTGGTTATTTTTTTTTCGCAGGTTGGGTACAGTTTTTTTGTTCCAGTGGTTCGGGTTTCTAGGAGGTCCTTAGTGGTGAAGTCTTTTAGAGGTGGCTTGAGGGTGGTTCCCCTTGCCATGAGGGTTCTTGGGCTGTCCTAATTTGGTTTTGTACCTTTGGTATAGACCTTTTGAGTTGTTTTAAGCTATTTAATTCAGTTCTGAATTTTTGTAAAAGATTTTTTGGTTTGAGAATCCCAAATTTGTTTCATTGGATTTTTTTGTTGTTTTATGTTTATAAACTCAGGTAAATCGTTCCCAATTTTCATTTTATGATACCCGGGCACTTCTTCCTGCCCATAGGGATCAAGAACGCCCTTCGGGCATTGTCACGGGATGGTTTTGGTGCCATTTTATGTGGCGATCGATTTGGTTCGTGAAAGATTAAGTGTATTTTCTTTGAATAAATAGAAATATATTTAATAACATAATAGTGGAAAATATGATTTTCATTTTTAAAAAAATTTAACAAATAATTTTCATGAAAAATAACTTTTAAGAAAATATCATTAAAAAATATTCCTTAACATGTAAATTATTCTTAAAGGAAATATTGGTGGTCCATTCAATATAAGGTAAAAAATTGCACTACATTTTCATTTTAAAAATGATAGAAAAGAGCATTGGTTTCAAATTGATAAGAAGATTCCTTTGAAATAAAATTAAATGTAAAAATGGGTAACAATGTTTATTATAACATTATAATTTAAAGGATAATGAAAATGTTTTTGAAATAATTTTTTGGATACATTGTTTGGTAAGGGAATGTATTTTCGACAGAAGAAATGAATGATGTTAGATTTTCATAAAAACAATTATAAGACATTTGATGCACCATATAGTAAAAAATATAATTATTAGCTAAAAATAATATTAAATAACTAGATTGGAAATAAATTATAATGTTTATTAATCAATGATGAAATAATTTACATAAATGGAAATTCATGTGTAAATAATATTGATGAAAATGAGACTCTAAAGTAAACCATTACCAAGATCATAGCATTGTAGTGAGAATCAACCAATGAATGGATTATGTGTATCAAATATAAATAAACATAAAATAATTGTAAATAAAACAATATATATTCAACAATCTCTTAAAACATATTACTAAAATATTAATGGCAATAAAGATGTAAATTAACTAAATGAAAAGGAATTGGGTTGGGAAATTCCTTACCAAAAGAAAAATTTTATTTAAAATCCTTATAAATGAAATAATAAAAAATTTAAAATAAAAATACCACCAATAATGAATTATTTTTAATATTACAGTTTACAGGAGTATCATATACACCATATAAAATAAACAAGGTTCATAACAACACAATATTCTTCAATGTGATGAAATTATGATGAAATCCATAACCTCTCACATTAATTTTGGTTATAAATGATTGAACCTAATGTATAGTGTTTTAAAACTATTATTAACTTATAAAAGAACTATATTAATAATTATTATATCAAATATATTCCTTTTAAAACATATTATTACTAATTTATTAATAATATGTAATTAGTTTCATCATTTTTGATAATAACTGATTGTTTTTGTGAATGTTTTGACTTGTTATTTATTACATATTACATATATCAAGATCTGATAATCTCCCAAATTTAACCCATGATTTATAGAAAATATATATTTAATATATATATATATATAATTATCCAAAAAATATACATATATGAAATAAAATGCACCGTTTAAAGAGATAGTAGTTTGTACGTACGCATAAACACTACTAATAACATCCCAAGTAAGTAATTAATAATATATATTTTTATATATGTCTATTTATGAATTAGATAGTGTTTTAGAGGCTCAAAATGAGAATAAATCCAATCTTAAGCATGGAATACACTAATATTTTTAAAAGATTGTTTTACTGACTTTTTATGGAAAACCATTTTTAAATCAAACTTTTGACAATTTTATAATCTCTATTTGTCAAAATAAACTTATTCTTTATTATTGGGACATTGAAATTTACATTGGATAAATTTTTGGAATTTTTCTGACAATGTTCATTTTTTTAATGAATAGTGAAAAATACTACATTTTACATCAAAAATGATTTTTCATCTAATTTAATTATACTATTAGTGTATCATTTTAATTGGTCTTAAAGTGTTATTTGAATATATTTTTACCATTTAATACAATGGTGGTCATTAGGATTAATTTCACTTTGTAATTGGGCATAAAATAATGCCAAACTTTTCATAGATTTTGTTTCAAATAAACCTGCTATTTGTTTTGACAAGAGGAATTATTTTCAATAAATTATTGAAATTTCTGTGTTTAGAATTTGGTAAAATGGATTACATATTTGGAATTATAAGGTCCAAATTACGTAATCAATATTCTTTTGTTTTTTTTTCATTATGAATAGTAACGACATCAATTATCTTTAATTATCTTGATTAATGAGTAATCGGGTAGGTACGGATAATAAAATAATATCATAATAATAAACAAATGACACCAACATGTGCTCTAATGCTACTGGTTTTTTCATTTCTGACCATGTAATTTCCTTTTCCAAACTTGGGGACCCCATGGAATCACTTTTGTGTGGAAGTGACCTTTTATATTTTTATTGTTAATGAAAGTTAAATATAACAAAGAATGTATCACCTGAGTAAAATATTTTTAATTTTGTCTACATAAATTATATTTTAGACTATAAATATTAATTGGAAATATAAAAATATTTCCTACATCATAGTATTTTTTTCATAATTTTTATACATAAATTAAATTAAATTATAATGATATCATGATAATGCAGCGATTGACTCATTATTTAACGATTTAAATAAAATAAATGGATAATGTAAAATCTAAAACCTAAACTTTTAAAATACCTATTGGATGAGTATATTTCTAACCCTTATCACCTTATCCTTGAAATAAATCAATTTTGGACCTCTAAAATTCGAATCTCAATTGAAAATAAAGTGACATTTTGTAACATTCCAAGAGTGCCCCTCCTCTCCTCTTATAAAAGTCCCCCACCTCTACCTCCTTACCCACACCTCTCATGCCTTTGGCTCGGCCAAACCCTACTAATTTTGTCTCCCCACATCCCTCTCTTACTCATATAATCCTCACTTTGGGCAGAAGTCTTCCCAAGGAAGCCTTTGGTCTCAAATAAAAAAGAGTTACTCGATTTAAAGGTAGTGTCTTCTCTTGTGTTCTTATGTTTTATTTTGCTTCTCCAACCCCCTAAACTCTTTTTATTCATTTATTTTGTAACAAATCGTGTATATTAAAAATACTAGGATGTTTTTATAAGAAGAATTCAAGCTACACTTACACACACCTACATCTAATGGTTAAAGAACATACTATTTCCATGGATGGAGAATTTCTGCCTCACGAAACGATGATTGTTCAATATTCTACTAACATTTTCAGAGGTGGCCATTAATATGTCACTATATTTATATATGATATATAATATGTTTATTTTTTCCTTAAGCTTTTGTATTTTTCATTTATGTCATACCATTATGACTTCCATTATGGGTATACACGATATCTTCATTTTCGGAAGTGTGGTCTACCGCCCCCTCAAAGTGATTTGATTCATTAATACCATATGTGGTATGTATAAAGGATAGATTTAATGATATTATATATGATACCATAGTTGAATTATAATAATATTATGTATCATTCTATTTTAATTCCATTAGATAGAAAGGAAAGTAGCGTTCATGCGTACGTACGGCTTACCGTCTCCATGAACAGTGTATTTCATTTATTATCCCCAAATGTAATGTACTATTATAAGTACATATATATAATGAATATATATTATTTATGTTACATCTAAATGAATAATATAATTCTTGAATTAAAATATACATATCTCTCATTTAGTTTTAATTCCATTAATATGACATAGAAATGAAAGTAGTGTTCATGCGTACGTACGGCTTACCGTCTCCATGAACGGTGCATTTCATTTCATACCTCTAAATGATTATGTAATATTATAAATTCATGTATATACTGGATATATATGATATATATGGCATATAAATCATGAATATCATTCTTGAGATAATGGATATTCGACTACGTGAAAACCTTGTAAATATAAGAAGTTCATTTTTGACTCAAGTACCAATGATCATTAAAACGTCTGTTATAAACGTAAATAATAACATAGTGTTCATGAAATTGTAATAAATGATATAAAACGAATAATGAACTTGAAAAAGGTTTTGAAGCATGTATAAATTAACTCATGTTTATTATTCAGAAGATTAAAGAATGATCAAGTCAAGTCAGATATGAGATAAGGGAATTCGTCTCATTCTTCATTCACCAAGGCATATTTTGTTTTATACACAACTTTCTTTTATACGGTGTATAAACCCCTTTGAATTTTATTCTTATTCAAAAGGAATCTTTTTTTATATGAAGCGTTTTACTAAACGAAAAAAATGAATGTTTTTTTGTTTTTTTGTCGTACGTATGCGGTGACAACAACTTCTCCACCGCCATGACCATTATTTGAGTTTTGGCGTCCTCTTCCAGCCATACTTTTTTTTAAATGAAAAATAAATACCATTTTTTACTTTTCTTTTATTTTGGTTTTGAAAATGGTTTTCCTAATGTTTTTTATATCAATGGTTTGTATTGATATCTTGTGATTGAAATGTGGAAATGTTATGTTTCCTTTATTCATGTATTATATTGTACGATTATGTTATGGTTCTTGGGAATTGTTATGAAGACGGGTGGTTCCATGATAAACTAAATGTGGGTGATCCCGTTATAGCTCTCCAATGCATTAGGTAATGCGAAGGAGTAAAACGTTATGGTTTCTCCGAAGAGAATTAGGGAATATACTGTGATGGGTATTCCAAACGTAACCAAGAGGGTTACTCCCTACGTAAGAATGTTATGAATGCCTCAAGTTACCTTTATGTCTTATGATTACTATGCTTTATTCATTATTTGATGAGGTATGTTAATGTGATTATGTTTTATGAGTAAAGTATTATTTCATTGATTATTATGTATACATGTACTCATGTTTCCTTTCCAAATTTTTATATCCCTTACTGAGATTTTTATGCTCATCCCATGTTTTTTGAAATGATTTTCATAGGTCAAGGAAAAGGAACATGATGTGATTATAGTGTCTAGGATGTGTCAAGAAAGAATCCATGTTTTATTTTAAATATGTTTATTTAGATGAGAAAAAATGAATATTATCTTTTATTCTTACAACTTTGTTTCAATGTGGGATGTATTTCATCTTTTATGATTTGATTCTCTAAAACTCTAGACCTGAAAAGATTCTCTAGGTGTATTCTTGTAATAACTCATGATTAAGTAATGTTTAAGGTTGGGGCCTTATAGTTGATATCAGAGGTCGGTTTAGACAACTTTAGGAGTTAGAAAATTGTTAAATTATAAATTAATTTATGGTATGATTGAAATGATATAGGATTTAAAGATTACCATGTTTCTTCCCCTAAGATATTTCATTGTTAAGAATGATTTTTCATAGAGGAAATAGAGAAGCTTTTTGGGAAGGCATGATGAGGGAAATGACCTTCCAAATCAGCATACTGAGATTGTCAGAATCAGAATTGAGCAGTTTACTATAGTGATGCATCATTTGAATCAGGTGATAAATGGTAGTTGTGTTTTTGATGATATTTTGGTGATTTCTAAAAGTAAATAGGAGCATGACAGACATTTAAGGATTATTTTGAAAACCTCCAATGAAAATAAATTGTATGGGAAATTCAGTAAGTGTGAGTTTTGGTGGAAACAAATTTCTTTCCTTGGTCACATTGTTTCTATAGATGGGATAACTGTTGATCCTGCCAAAATATAGGTTGTTGAAGAATGGACAATACCCGCAAATGTAACTGAGATTCATAGATTTCTTGGTTTGGCAGGCTACTAACGAAGGTTTGTTGAAACTTTTTCACGGTTATCTTGTCAAATGACTAAGCTAACTCGGAAGGGTGTTATGTTTATCTGGATAAAAGAATATGATGATTGTTTTCAGCAGTTGAAAAGAAGATTGGTGAATGCTCCAGGTTTGGTACTTACTTCCAGTAATGGGGAGTTTTTTATCAATAGTGATGCTTTGTTGAAGGGACTTGGTTGTGTCCTTATGCAGAATGATCAGGTAATTGCTTATGCTTCACGTTAGTTGAAAATCATGAGGTAAATTATCCTACACATGATTTGGAATTAGCTGCTGTTGTTTTTGCTTTAAAAATTTGGAGGCATCATTTGTATGGAGTAAAGTGTGAAATATATACTGATCACAAAAGTTTAAAGTACATATTCACTCAGAATGAATTGAACATAAGATAGAGGAGATGACTATAATTATTCAAGGATTATGATTGTACAATTAATTACCATCCGGGAAAAGAAAATAAAGTGGCTGATGCTTTGAGTCAAAAAAGTAATGCTTCATTAACAATGTTGCATTTGGAACGTGATCCTTTGGATAAGGATTTGATGAACTTTGGCATAGAAGTTTTTGGTGCAGGATGTTTTCCTGTTTTGTTTCAGGTATCAGTGAAATCTTCTCTATTAGACAGAATCAAGAAAGCACAGAAGCAAGGCAGTGAGTTGTAGAAAAAGGTAGAGCTGATTCAGAAGGGTAAGTGGTCTGAATTCAACATTGATAATGATTGTGTTGTGAGATTTGGGAAGAGATTGTGTGTGCCTTGTGATTCACAGTCGAAGAGAGAGTTGTTATGTGAATCTCATAGTTCTCCATGTTTAGTTCATCCTTGAAGTACTAAGATGTACAGAGATCTGCGAGAGTATTACTGGTGGGATAGAATGAAAATGGATATTGCTGATTTTACTATGAAATGATTGACATGTCAACTGGTTAAAGCAAAGTAGCATTTAACGAAAGGGATGCTTCAGCCTTTACCAGTTCCAGAGTGGAAATGGGAAAATATATCCATGGACTTTGTTGTGGGATTACCGAAGACATCTCGAGGTTTACTTCTAACTATTGGAATGGCCTTCACAAGTCGTTGGGTACTGAATTAAATGTTAGTACAGCTTTTCATCCTCAAGCAGATGGGTAGTTAGACCGAACAATTAAGACCTTGGAGGATATTCTATGTGCATGTTCGATGGATTATTAGGGAAGTTAGGACCAATATCTTTCTTTGGTTGAGTTTTCATATAATAATAGTTTTCATTCCAGTATACATATGGAACCATTTGAGGAATTATATGGGAAGCGGTGTCGAACTACCGCTTTCTGGGATGAAGAGGGTGAAAGGAAGCTGATGGTACAAGAATTGGTAGATGAGATGGATGAAAAAGTTCAGTTGATATAGAAACTCATGAGAATAGCTCAGAGCAGGCAGAAAAGTTATGTGGATAACCGGAGGAAGGATCTATCTTTTGAGGTAGGTGATCATGTTTTTCTCAAAGTATCACCATGGAAAAGTGTGATGCGATTTAGTAAGAAAGGAAAGCTGAGTCCAAGGTTCATTAGACCATATGAAATTCTATAGAGAGTTGGATCAGTTGCATACCGAGTGGCATTACCTCTGAGTTTATCTTAGGTACACAATGTTTTTCATGTTTCGATGATGAGAAAGTATATGCCAGATCCATCTCATGTTTTTAGTCCAGAGGTAGTTCAGTTGGAAGAGAATATATCCTATGAGGAACAATCGGTTCAGATTCTTGATCACAGGGAGCAAGTGTTACAGAATAAGGTGATTAATCAGGTAATGGTTTTGTGAAAAAACCACATGATTGAAGAGGCAACATGGGAATCTGAAAATGCAATGAAGGATAAATACCCCCACTTATTCGTTATGTAAATAAATTACATGGACGTAATTTTCTAAAGGGGGAAGGATGTAACATCCCAAGTATGTAATGTATAATATATATTTTTATCTATGTCAATTTATGAATTAGATAGTGTTTTAGAGGCTTAAAATGAGAATAAATCCAATCTTAAGCATGGAATACACTAATATTTTTAAAGGATTGTTTTACTGCCTTTTGATGGAAAACCATTTTTAAATCAATCTTTTGACAATTTTATAATCTCTATTTGACAAAATAAACATATTCTTTATGATTGGGACATTGAAATTTACATTGGATAAATTTTTGGTATTTTTCTGACAATGTTCATTTTTTAATGAATAGTTAAAAATTCTGCATTTTATATCAAAACTGCTTTTTCATCTAATTTAATTATATGGTTAGAGTACCTTTTTAATTGGTCATAATGTCTAATCTGAATATATTTTTACCATTTAATCCAATGGTGGTTATTAGTATTAATACCACTTTGAAATTGGGCATAAACTAATGCCAAAGGTTTCATAGATATTGTTTCTAAAAAACCTGCTATTTGTTTTGACAATAGGAATTATTTTTAATAAATTATTGCAATTTCTATGTTTGAAATTTTGTAAAATGGATTACATATTTTTAATTATAAGGTCCAAATTATTTAATCAAGACTCTTTTGTTTTTGGACATTATGAATAGTAATGACGATAATTATCTTTAAGTATCTTGATTAATGAGTAATCGGGTAGTTAAGGATAATAAAATAATATCATAATAATAAAAATCTGACACCAACATGTGACCTAATGCTACTGGTTGTCTCATGGCCGACCATGGGATGCCTTTTTCCAAACATGGGGATTCCATGGAATAAATTTTGTGTGAAAGTGACCTTTTATCTTTTTATTGTTAAAGAAAGTTAAATATAACAAAGAATGTATCACCTGAGTAAAATATTATTACTTTTTTCTACATAAATTATAATTTGTACTATAAATATTCATTGGAAATATAAACCTATTTACTACATCATAGTATTTTTTTCAAAATTTTTAGACATTAAATAAATTAAATTATTTATGACATCATGATGATGCAGTGATTACCTCATTATTTAAATATTTAAATAAAATAAAAAGATAATGTAAAATATAATACCAACACTTGTCAAAGTCCTATTGGATGAGTATATTTCAAACACTTATCATTTTACCCTAGAAATAAAACAATGTGGGACCTTTAAAATATGAAACTCATTTGAAAATAATGTAACATTTTGTAACTTTCCAATAGTTCACCACCTCTCCTCTTATAAAAGGCCCCCACATCTACCTCCATACCCACACCTCTCAAGCCATTGGCTCGGCCAAATCCTGCTCATTTTGTCTATCCACATCCCTCTATTACTACTAAATTCCTCACATTGGGAATAAGTCTTCCCAAGGAAGCCATTTATATCAAATCAAAAAGAGTTACCTGATTTAAAGGTAGTGTCTTCTCTTGTGTTCTTATGTTTTATTTTGCCTCTCCAACCCCCTAAACTCTTTTTATTCATTTCTTTTGAAACAAATAAAGAATCTTAAATATAATAGGATGTTGTTATAAGAATAATTAGAGCTAAAATTACACACACTTACATCTAATGGTTAAAGAACATTTTGTTTCTGTGGATGGCGAATTTCTGCCTCACGAAACGATGATTGTTCAATATTTTTCTAACACCTTAAAAGGTGGCCATTAAGATGTCACTATATTTATATATGATATATAATATGTTTATGTTTTCCTTAATATTCTATATTTTTCATTTATGGCATACCTTTATAGCTTCCATTATGGGTATACGCGATATCTTCATTTTAGGAAGTGCAGACTACCACCCCCTCAATGTGATTTGATTCGTTAATACCATATGAGGTACGTATAAATGATAGATTTAATGATATTATATATGATAAAATAGTGGAATTATAATACTATTATGTATCATTATGATTTAATTCCATTAAAGAATGAGATAGAAATGAAAGTAGTGTTCATGCGTACATACGACTTACTGTCTCCATGAACGGTGCATTTCATTTCTTATCCCCAAATGTAATGTACTATTATAAGTACATATATATAATGGATATATATGATTTATGTTACATCTAAATTATGAATATAATTATGTAATTTAAATATACATATCTCTCATTTAGTTTTAATTCCATTAATATGACATAGAAATGAAAGTAGAGTTCATGCGTACATACAGATTACCCTCTCCATGAACGGTGCATTTCATTTCTTACCTCTAAATGATTATGTAATATTATAAATGCATGTATATACTGTATATATATGATATATATGCCATCTACATCATTAATATCATTATTGAGATAATGGATATTTGACTACGTGAACAACTTGTAAATATAAGAAGTTCATTTTTGACTCAAGTACCAAGGATTGTTAAAACGACCGTTGTAAACTTAAATAATAACATAGTGTTAATGACATGTTAATAAATGATATAAAAGGAATAATGAACTTGAAAAAGGGTTTTATGCAAGTTGAAATTAACTCGAATTTATTATTCAGGAGATTAAAGAACGATCAAGTCAAGTCAGATACGAGGTAAGGGACTTCGTCTCAATCTCCATTCATTGAGGCATATTTTGTTTTTTACACAACATTATTTTATATGGTGTATAAACCCCTTTAACATTTATTCTTATACAAAAGTAATATTTTTTTATACAATGCATTTTACTAAATGACAAAAGGAATGTTTTTTTGTCGTACATATGCAGCGACAACGACTTTCCGCCGCCGTGACCATTATTTGAGTTTCGGCTTCCTATACATGCCATACTTTTTTTTTAAAATGAAAAATAAATACCATGTTTTACTTTTCATTTATTTTGGTATTGAAAATGGTTTTCATACTATTTTTTATGTCAATGTGTTGTATTGATATCTTGTGATTGAAATGTGGAAATGTTATGTTTCCTTTATGCATGTATTATGTGGTAGGATTATGTTATGGTTCTTGGGAATTGTTATAAAGACGGGTGGTTCTGTGATAAACTAAGGGCGGGTGAGCCCGATATATCTCTCCAATGCATTGTGTAACGTGAAGGTGTTAAACTTTAAGGTTTCTCCGAAGAGATTTAGGGAATATAATGTGATGGGTGTTCCAAACGTAACCAAGAGGGTTAATCCCTACATAAGAATGTTATAAAGGCCTCAAGATACCTTTATATCTTATGATTTCTATGATTTAATCATGATTTTATGAGGTATGTTAATGTACTTATGTTTTATGAGTAAATTATGATTTAATTGATTTTTATGTATACATGTACTTTTGTTTCCTTTCCATATTTTTATATCCCTTACTGAGCTTTTTATGCTCATCCCAAGTTTTTGAAATGATTTTCACAGGTCAAGGGAAAGTCACATGATGTGATGATAGTGTCAAGTAAGTGTCAAGAAAGAAACCATGTTTTATTTTAAATATGTTTCCGTTAATGGGAAAACTGAATACTATCTTTTATTGTAACCACATTGTTTAAATGTGGGATGTAATGCATGTTTTATGATCTAATTCTCTAGAACACTAAACCTGAAAATATCCTCAAGGTGTATTCTTGTAATAACTCATGATTAAGTAAGGTTTAAGGCTGGGGACTTATACTACTTCTGTTTTATTGTTGTATTAAAATAAATATAAGTAATAAATATATATTTATATTAACATTATATTATGATATTTATTTAATAAATATACCCTGATTTTATTAAAGTCATTCTTAATATATTATATGTAATAAGTGAAAAATCGAATCATATCGCAAGGCGGTAGTCCACCATACACATGGATGATGTCATTGTACTCCCACAAAATAGAAAAAAAGGTATGTGTTATGTAATTACTAAAATTCACAAATAAATTAAAATAATAATATATATCCAATAAAAACTATAAATCCATCATTATTCTTAACCATGAATGGTGGTAATGGAAGAAAATACGACAACATTTCTTGAGGCAGCAATCCATCGTACACATGAATAATGATTTAATATCTCATTTTAAGGATTTCTGTGTACATTAATGTCATAAAATTACCATAAAAACTTATAATTATATTTAATATACTTATTTTTTATATAATCAAGATTAATAATTGAATGGTGTAGAGAATGAAATAAAATAATGTTTTTTAGAAAAACATTACCTCTTCTTTGGGTATCCTACTTAGGCTTGCAATAATGCCTTCCTAAGTTATATTTCATCCCCATATATGGATTATAGAATTAGGGGACATAAATAGAGATTTTTTTCTACATTAATTTTACAAAAAAAATGATCTTGATGTTCTGAAGAGAGTGGGAGTGGTTGACCTTCTATAATCAGGGTGTGTGGAAAACATTTAAATTTTTGAAAGTGGGAATTTAGAAAAATTATTTAATGTAAAGAGGATCCAATAATTCATAAATATATATAATATAAGTTATAATGACCGAATGTTTCAAAAAATGGGCTTTTATATGTTTTTGGTTTATTCCCCCTGAATATTAAAGATTAGTCTATTTGTAAACTTGGTTGTTCTATTCCTTATTGTAATTAATTTTAACTGATTTCACTAATCATATTGGAAATAAATCAATTTTAACTTATTATAAATTATAAATTATTATTATTCAAATTATTTAATCCATATCTCCAAATTCAAATAACATAAGTATAAAAAAATAAATTAAATTGCAATCCAACATATTGAAAGAGAAGTAGGTTTTACAAGTGATAACCATCAAAAGTGTTTATGTTTTACAATTTAAATTTTATGTAATAAATATTATAAATACCTTAATTGGATTAATATATGTATATTTTATATATTATGACATTAAAACCAATTAAAAAACAAATTATACATTATATGTCATTTAGATGAAAAGTCAATTTTCAATTAAAATTTATTATATTTTCATTACTCATCAAAAAACAAAACATCTCAAAAAAAATTAAAAAAAATCTACCTAATGATATATCGAAATTAATTTTTTGAATTTGAATATGAATTTTTCAAGTATAATTTATAAAATATTTCAAAATTATTTTTTAAAACAAATGTTCCATTAAAAGGCTAGAAAAAAAACATTAGTAAACTAATACATTATTGCATAAAATTGAATTAATTCTTATCTTTTTAAAATCAAATATATTGAATGAATGTAAAAAATTTATTAAAAATAGAACATATAAAATACCTTAACAAAATTAACTTATAGTAAATAATTTTATTTATTACGATAAAACTCCTTTGAGCATTTAAAAATAATACTTTATAAAAACATTTACTTTATATTAAATTACTTTTATCTTTTTCTACTAATCAATTGGTAACCAATGAACATGACCATATATTTTCAAAATTTATTTTATATTTTTCATTAATCAAAATTAAAAATATATACAAGAGTTTTTATATTATGTAATTATATAAGTAGTATTCTGTAAAACACATTCGCGCATGTAATGAAAGCTATCAACGAATATATTTGATACATATAATGCAAGCTAACCAAGTGATATGTGAATTAAAATATATAAAAATTATTGTATTTATTTTAATTTAGTAAATATTTATTATTGTCTTAGGTTTTTATATTTACTTAAACACTCGGTGGTGGGTGTCACATAAACTATTTAATAGAATCTTATTATTTAAGTATTTAGAGGTTTTAAATGACTAAATTATTTTAAAATACAATGTTTGTCAATATATAATATAAATTTTTTGTTTTGTATTCAATTAAATTATCTTATCTCAATCTCTTAAAATTATATCATTTTTTTCTTTTTTATAGTCATTCTAAAAATATTTATCATATATAATACAATTGATTTTTCTGATATAAACAAGATACATGAAATCCTTTTGAAGTTATAAATGAATGAAATAAAAAAAATTCTCCACTAATTTAGATTTAAGTTCATGTGTATAGTCACATATTGTTGGATCATTTCTAGAGAGGAGGATTTTTTAATTTCATCTCCATTGTGAGATTTTTTTCGATCATGCCCTTTTATGCTGATTTTAAAAAACAATTTTGAATATCATTTTATAATAGAAATATTTCTCACATATTCTTTCTTAATGATTTTAATTATTCTCTAATTTTCACGGTTACCATGTCTTGTATGTTATATATCATTTTATATATTCTTACGTAGATAAAATATTTTATTTTTCAGTCTTACTTGAAAAACATTTCCTAGTGCCTTCAAGCCTTTGTCACAATTTCAATATCATTACACGTTTTTAAAATTAATCCTTTTATATATAATGTAACCAATTTATATAACCACATATCTATGGTAAACTAATAATATAATGATTTAATACAACATAAAATAAAAAAATTATAGACTATTTGATACTTACTAATATCTAATATTCCAATTACCTTAATTTAAACAGGTTATCATTTTAAAATGGCCTTACAAATCCATCATATTTTTAATAATTTTTCTTAATTCTCATGTATCCTATCATATGATATAAACATCACATATCCATGTTAATTATTTTTTAGTTTTTCAATATTTAAATGCGACTTCAATTACATTTTCCTATTTCATGATCTAGATTTTATTCTGGTCATTCGGAAACAATTTATAGTTACTTACTAAGATGGAAATAATGGAACACTAACATATTATGTTTTTCATTCTTAATCACACATTCCACACACCACTTGAAATATTTTGAAAAATCATTTTCACTACAAACATCCATTAAATACATCGATGTCCTTAATTAGTTCTCACATGTTCTTATTGTATCCTACCTCATTCATGACATCTAATATATTATCCATATATATTAATAGGTCACGATCTCCTCTTTCATGATATACATTAAATCATGTTCTTATTGTATCCTATATTATTGTATCATATCTCATTCATCAATGTCCTCATTTAGAATTATTGTTGGAAGCAAGTAGATTTCTCAGTCATGACTTGTTTTATCCAATTAGTCATCGAGAGGTATCCACAAAAAAAAAATATACTATCCTTTTTTAGAATATTCTATTTCCTAAAAAAAGGTTTAATGTTATAATAGTGTCCCAACACACTCTAAACGACCTATGTAAACCCATAAATTTAATCATCAAGAGGTTTACAACGAAAATAAATAAGGAATTTACTTTAAGGGAACATCAATTAGAACCATAAACAACAATATTAAATGGATTTATACTATTAAATATTCAGAAGTACATAGAAAACATAAAAAAACTCACAATTAACAATCTAAAAACAATCAAATTTATATATTATATAATATATTGGGCGATTAATGTCATGAAAAGAAACATAGACATCACTTTTCATTTCTGAATATTTATTTATCCTTAAAAAACATGATTAAGTAGGTTCCCAATTATAGGTCAGGATGTCCATAATAATTTCTCACATGTTCTTGTTGAATCCATAAAATTTTGGTACTTTGAGTCGTGATTCCTCAAAAAATATCCAGTTATGTTCATTATCGCTTCTTTTCTACTCTACTCTTGATATTTTCAACCTACCTCCTTAGATTCTATATTATCCATTGTAAATGTTAACCAAATGGGATCCATATCAATTATTGGATGGATATTTATTGGTTTTGGGTCTTTTTCCTTCCAAAGGGACTTATCTTACTGAGTCATGTGGTTTCCTATTATATCTGGGATATTTGATTTGATTGGTTCGTGGTTAGACGCATTCCATTACATTAGGAATCTAATATAATTTTTGTTATTTTGAAAAGTGTTTCTAAATTGTGTGGATGGATTAAAATATTTTTTTCAAAGGTATTGGTGTGAGTATAGTTAATGGGAGTATTTTACCCCTTTATAATTGGTTAGTTTTTCCATGTACGGATAATGATTACTATATTTATGATACATAGAGGGTTTTTGAATAAAATTAATTTTTTATTAAGAAATTAGGAACTCCAGATACATATGAAGGTTACTAAGGTCCGGTACATCAGCTGAGTCATGAGACATAATCTCAATCTCCTGTAAGGGATCATGATAAAACAATATCTAAAACATATGATGATACATTGGGTACCTCTAAAACATTAGCTTTAAAATCTACAATGAATTGTTCATGATAACAAATTATATGGTTTCGTCATTTAGAGAATGAGGACCCTAGATCCCTAGTGACCTAGCTTCTTATGGATCTCCCATAGATCAAAAGTTTTATTTTTACCAATATCTAGATAAACCTATATTGTTTACATTTCTTATTAAAATAAACATATATTCATTTCAATTGAAAAAACCTCTTTATTTTAAAATTTTCATGTTAATTTTTTCATTTAGTTCCATTTCATGGAATCTTTAATAGATATCCTTCTAGGAAAATGAGCTCACACACTACTTATACCAAATGGTAATATATAGATCATGGTTTTTATGAAACATGTAAGTGAAATTATTTCCTTAGGGATGATGGTTGGTTCACCCCTCAGTATCTAACAATTTTGAAATAGATTTGGTTGTTTCATGGCAGTGGAAATTCTCCATGTCACTTGAATGTTTTTAGATCTCTCTAGTCACCTCCCATTTTTATATATTGGTCTCAGGTCATAAATATATATTTATTACATTGAGTTTCATGAAACATTTTTATATAGTTAATATTATTTATAATAATTGTATTTTGACTTAATTTGTTTCAATGAATGTATATTTTTACAAATATTGTAACACCCCAAAATTCTAAAATAAAAACATATATTTAATAGTGTTTAACTCACAATACTAACCGTCATAGAGAATATAATATCCCTAGAATTTATAATATATTTACTATTTTAAATAAAAACTATCCATGACATATATATTAATAAATGTGATATTGAGTTAGTTTTAATCACATGCAGCAATGAGTTTCTTCCGTGGCTTGTGTTTCACGAAGGACTGAGTTTGACCAAGAAACAAGATATTAATAAAATAATATTATTCGATGCTATAATAAATTTCATAGCCATTAAAATATAATTTTTTAATATTATTAGATTTTTTAATAAAATATATGGTTTAAAAAATTATAATATGAATTCATTGGTTAAAAATTAATTAGAAACTAATATAAAAAAAATTAAATATAAAATTGATTTTGATAGAAAACTATTTTTTCCCTCAAAGATGTTTTGTCATATTAAATAATATTATTTTCAATTATTTAGTTTTATTAACACAATATATATATATATATATATAATTCAATAAAAAAATTAAATTCATTCATATATTTGATAGTCATATGATAACAGCAAACCAAAATATTTTCGTATAAAAATCAATATTTTTGAAACGTCACTTTCACTGACTTTTAATATATGATTTATTTCAAAATAAGTTTTTAAAAGACCTATAAATTTTATGACTCTAAATAAATTTATTTTTTTTGATGTGAAATATCAAAATTAGGTTACAATTATTTTTTCATTTCTTCTATGAAGATTCATTTTTTCACGAATAATGAGAAATACTAAATTTTAATTCAAAACTAATTTTTTATAATTTATTTAAAAGTATAAATTATTTTCTATATTTTTTAAATGTAAAATTTTATAAATTATACCTCAATTATTCCAATTTAGTTCATTAGTATCTATTTATCATTGAAATTTGAAATAAACACCTCTCAAACTTGTGACATTTTTACTTTAAAACCCCACATTTTTTCTCATATACTGGATTAAATTTAAATTTATTTCATCCACATTCGTTTGAATTTGGAAAAATAGATTAAATATATGGAATAATAGAAAAATTTAATTTATAATAATTTATACATTTTTTTGACTGAAAATATTAGTGACTGTAATTAAAAATAATTACAATGATCTGGACCAAAAAATAGCCTTATAAAGGAATCATCATTAAATGTAAAGGGAAAAAATTACCAAAAATACTTTTACAAACCCATTTTATTTTAGTATTTAGACCCTATAATAACATGAATCTTTTTTGGTTCTATATGACAGAAAATATTAAAAGGAAAAATATGTGTGGAATTATCATTTCATAAATATACAATAATGACACTCCTCGTCCACAATAAAAAGGCCCTCAACCCTCCCACATCCTCACATCTATGAATAAATTTTTTATAAAAAGATATGTATAAAAATAGTTCTTAAAAATCCCTCTAATAATTATTGAATCTAGAATTTGGAAATTAATCCATCAAAGGAATCCCTTTAGTGCAATCCAAAAAGAGTTACCAGAATAAGAAGAAACATCTTCCGTCAATCTCTCTCAATATATTTTCATTTTCCACCACCTCAAATATTATTATTACATGATTTTATAATAAAATAATTATCATGAATATACTGATTTTTTTATTCTAATGGTTTTACCTACACATACTCACACTTTCATGTAATGGGTAATGAACTTTCTGTTTATGTATGTGGTGATATACCGCCTCACAAAAGAATGTCGTTCATTAATCCTTTACCACCTCTCATGGTTTGGAATTATAATGGATGATATTTCAGTATAAGATTTTTATAATTTATATAATTTAATTATTCTTATTTTATTTTTATATAACATATATTTTTATTCCTTCCATTTAGTGTAAATATTATAAGAAATTTTGTAGAAGTGTGGACAACCATATCCTAAAAGTGAGGTGATTCATTCATGATATACATGGAATGTATAAAGGATGGTTTTGATAAAGTTATTTAAAATATATTAAACATATATTACCCTGGAATTATAATATACATATATATAATTTAATATTCATCCTTTTAAAGACAAAAAACAAAATTAAATTAGCATTCATGCAAACATATGGCCTATCGTCTCCATTAACAGTGCATTTCACACCGTATGTCCAAAAATTATGGATTGTTATAAATAAATTTATACATTATATATATGATATTTAAATCATGATTTAAATTATGTATATTATTAAATATTGATCGACATAAGAAGAACCTAATTAACATGTAAAAACATACTAAAAAACTAGGCAGTTAATAGAATAAAATTTTAAAATAATTAATGGTTATTGAAAAATGGGTGATAAGATATAATAAGAATATTATATAGTATATTATATTTTTTATGATTTATTAATGAATTTAAAACAATTATATTGGAGGTTAAAAAAAGTTCATCCAAAAGAAAATGCCCAGTAAGGGATTTTCATTTCACTTTTTCCATCTGTGAGATAATTCTCATATTCACCAATTATTTCTTTTGTGTGCTATATAACAAACCATTTTGGTATATTTTATCATTAATTTATTTACATTAATGGTATTTCTCTAATTTTTTATTATTTCTCTTATGTGGATATGAGTTAAAAGTTTCCAAGTGGTAATGAATTTCATCAACTTATTCCTTTTCACTAGGTTATATTAATTCCTTAATGTCATAAAAAATCTATGATTATGGGAGTAATAAATGTTTAAAATTTAATTTTTTTATCCAATTGTTTAATTTTTATTTACATTAGAGACACATAATTCATCCATTGATCTATTATCATATCGACAATATGCACTTTTCAAGGGTTTACATTAAGATCTCATTATTTCTAGATTGTTTAGACATGAATTTACATAATAAAAAAATTATTTGATAATTATATAATAAACACAATGAAATTATTCTCATATTTTAATTATTGACCTTTTTCATGTAATAGTACAATTTTCCCACTCTTTGGAAATTAAAAATTTTTAAAAATGAATTTATGAAAACCCAAAAATATTTCTCACTTTAGTAGGTGAACATGTTTTCTACTAAAAACCCTATTTTCTAAAAATGTTTTCCATAATTTTTATAACCCTTAAAATTATTTACAAAATAAATATTTATTTGTTTTCCTCTATAAATTTTTTCAAATTAATATTATTGTATCTTTTCAAACAAGTCATTTTTCAAACCATTCACCATGTAAAAGAAATATTTATTTTTCAGTTTAAGGGATGTATAGATTTTTCTATCTCTTTTTCTCTATAGATTACAATTAATTTTTAAAATGTTAATTTTTAATGATTTTTTTTTTAAAGTAATTTTCAATGAAAATGAATTTAAAAATATTTTAAAAAATAATGTGTATTTTTTATTCAAATATTGTTTTAAAGGTCAATTTTATGTTATTTTTATCCCTCAATGGAAAAAGCCCTTTATTTTTACATCACTTAAAATATTTTTTATTAATACAATCCTTATAATTTCTCTAGATGGTGTATGATTTCTTTGACCGAGGATATTATTGATATTCACTTCCTTGATTATTTTGTTATCCCCCTTGAATTATTTTATCTCTATTGATCATTGAACACTATGTTCCACCCAAATATCCACATCATTTATTATGGATATCATTATTTCCAAAATGATAGTATATTTTACACACACTATGTACTGGACCATTATATGATTAACTGGGGAAATATTTATTAATACATATCATTTAATCCAAACAAATATTTGATAAAAGATATTCTTAAATCATTATTTGATATACAAGGAATGATTTAGGCATGTAAGACTTGGATGGGGGAATGTTATAGAAAACCCCTCAATACATCGATAGATTCATCAGATGAGTTAGTTGGATTTCTTTAGTTGGGGTTTAACCCGATATGAAAAACTGTCTTGTAAAAAGTCGTGATAGTAAATATACCATATACCTAGAAAATATGGAACCCATTAATTAAGCATTTACCCCATTTTTATATATTTATTATTCATCCAATAGATATTATGTTGACATATGTATGGATTAATTTCACCACAAGTTCAATGATTTAATGAAATGTGTTTTAAAAATATAACTTTATATGTTGATTATGATTTCAGTAGTCATTTAAATGGAATGTGTTATGAGATATCTACATAACCATATTATTTATCTATTAATTTTGTATATTTTATGGCATGTGTTTTCAAATTTTACCTTTCTATGTAAATTATCCTCATCTATTTATTATTTATTACCTTGTATTTATCCCTTAAATTTAATTTAAAATGACCCTTTTTTTATTCCATTTTCCCAAAATCCATAAAGTATACAAAGAAATTTGTTAAAATATATGATAGATGAAATATAATTATTTCCCATGAAACGAAAAAAATATTTTTTAATTAGTGTATTGATTTTTTAAAAAACATATTCATGTAAGTATTAGTATTTGCAAGACAACTAAAATTTCAGACCATTCAATATTTTATTCTCTTTAATCATGTCAATTTAATGGTAGAAGACAATGGCACTAGTCTTATTGGGGTTGGATCGGTATAGATTGTATAAAAATTAGTTTAGTAGAAACATTGAGAACATCATTTAATGAATTATAGATTATATTACATATCCCTAAGGAAGTCTTTGAGGACAAGTGTAGAATAACATCCCAAAAGTTTGGTAATATAGATATTCTCTTGGTCTCCATGTTTGGATACTACAATTGGGAAAGGTTTTGGAAGAAATGTACTTATAGGTAACAACTACAACAATGATTATTGGTCCTGATTTGATTGTAACATTGTACATGACAACAGACCTTGCGGCACTCCTAGTTTGACACTCCTAGGGTATACTCTTAGGGTAATATACTTTTTTTCCAACCAATACCATGTTTTTGAATATGTGATAAAATTTAATAACCATGATTAAACCTAAGGTGTTTCGGATTGAAAATATAGTGTCATCATATATACAACCTAAAAATGATTATATGGTAATCCCAATATGATAATTATTTCTCACACTATGGTTTTTAGTTTTAGGAAATTAACTCCATTATATGATAAAAAATATACCAAGGAAGAACCTATATAGATAAATGGGGAATAAATATTTTTTCAATGTTTCTATTTAAAACCATAGTTAAAATGTTATTTAAATACTTAATTTCAAGGATTTACATCATATTTTACAAATTTATTTCGTGGGTCTTCGAAAAGAATAACCATAATGCTGGGAAAAATACCCATAAAATCTAAAAAGGCCATGTGACTTGGGACCATGAGTAAAAGTGCATAAGGGTTTAATTCTATACACTGACCCACATAATGTAACAGTGAATATGTCATTGTTTCTAGTTAGAAAATTTGATGAATAAATATTAATGATTAACCCATAGTGCTAATTTTATTTTTCGAGAATATTGTCTTAACCATATTAGTGGTGGAAAATAGTTATAAAGAAATGTAAAGTCTTTTTTCTGAGCCTTACGATCCATTAAAAGTTTATATTTGTACATTATTACTCAATATTAGTTGTTGGATATCCATTTCATGAAGTAATGGATGAATTATATATTAATAAAAGCTCAAAAAAGGACGATTTTATTTATAGAACTAGGTTATGTGAATATTTTTACTTATATACTTAGGTAGTAAAATAATTACTCAACATTAGTAAAACGATCAAAAAAAATTCTCAATGCCTTTATTTTATTGAACTGATTGTCTACTAAATCATCATAAATAAATGAATTTGTTCTCCTAAAAATAATATATATTATTAAATTTCTTGTTATTGATGAAATGAATCACTCCCTATATTTAGTTTTTCTTTTACTCTGTGTATGTGTTTCTAGTTGTCAGTATTTTTCATCTAATTATAGACATAGTATTATGTTAGTCCATGTAACCTTTATACTCCTGATACTATTTTTTATATAAGATTTTTCACAATTTCTTCTCATGATGTGGGATTTAAAAAAAATAAATATAAAATAATTTATCACAATGGTAGAGTCTAAATTATTAGAATCAAATTTAATTATGTTTGGGAGAATGTAATGCCCAGAAATTCTAAAATAAGATCATTGTATTTTATAGTGTGTTTGACATAGAACACCATGCATGAAAGGGAATATAATATCCTAAGATATTAAAATATATATCCTACTAAAAATAAATTTTATCCAAGGTATATATTTCAAATTAAATTATACCGAGTTAGTTTTTGTTTCACACAATAACAAATTTCTTCTATGGATTATGTTACACACAAGGCCAAGTTTTACTGAGCAACATTATATTATGAAAATATTATTATTTAATATAATAAGAGATAAATAATCCATTAAATTAGTGGGTCTTAATGAAATTATCTATCTTATGAAAATATATGTTTTTAAAAATTATAATATGAATTAATTCAATGCCAATTAATTGTAAATAAAAATAAAAATATTTGAATATAAAGGGAATGTTTCTATAGAAAACTATTTTAATGCCCACCATGATTAATTATCCAAAAAATTAAAAAAACTAATCTTAGTGAGTGATATTAACTAAATTTATATATTATAAATTGAATAAAACATTTTCTGCATTCATACAACAGAGTTGATAGTCATATGATAAGAGAAACCCCACTATTTCGTATAAGAATCATTATTTTCCTAATGGTTCTTTTACAACCATTTAATAGTGGAGTTATTTTAATTTAAATTTTCTAAATTTTAGAAAAATATATATATAATTAAAAAACTTTTTAAAAATTTATGCATAAAAATTTGTTATGATGAATTTTTTCTATCTTCAATGAAGTTTCATATTTTTGATAAATTGTGAAAAAATAATGACTTTTAATTCAAAAGTGTTTTTAATATAATTTATATATAAGGAAACAATATATATATAATTTATATTAAAGTAAAATTATTTTTTTATCAAATAAATTATCCCATTTATTTCATTTGAATAAATTTACCATTTAAATTTGATATAATCACATCTCAGACTTTTGTTCATTTTTACTTTCAAAACCCGCATTATTGTTATATTGGATTAAATATAAATTATGTTATGAAACTCGTGTAATTTTTTATAAAATGGATACAATATTTGGAATCACAATATTTATAATTTCTAATAAGTTCAACAATGTTTTTCAGCCAAAATATTAGGTAATGTAATTAATATAAATTATAAAAATTAATAGAAATATTATATTAATAAGGGAAAAACCATATTCTTAAAGGCGAAAATGATATAGAATAATTTAAAAATTCAATTTTATGTGTTTATTAAGACCCTATAAACTATTTTTTCTAATTTTTTTCAATATTTATACAACATGTCAAATGAAAACGTTTTTGGAATTCCCTTTTCAAATATTTTTATGAATGTCACTCCTCCACTTAAACAAGGCACTCACCCATCCCACATCCTCACACCAATCAGTCCTTTAAAGATCAAACAATATATATATAAATATTTCTTTAAAAAAAAATTCCCTATCTTTATTTTCATCCCTTTTGGAATGAGTCCATTCATTTAATCCCTTTGATGCAAACCAAGAGGAGTTGTCAGAATAAATGGAAACATCCTTCATGAAGAACTTTTCTTTTATTTATATTATCCATACACTCAAATTTTCTTATTCAATTATTATAAAAAAATAATATTATCCAAAATGTACTTATATTTCATTTATTATATGTTTATTACCCACACATACACACACTTCCATCTAATGGATAACAAGCTTACCTTTCAAGTCTGTGGTAAACTATCACCTCACAAAATTATTTCTTCCATTTTTCAATTACCACCTCTCGTGGATGGAAATTTTGATGGAAATACATTTTATATATGATACATATTATATTTATAATGACTTTATTATTATATTATTTTTATATAACACATGTCCTTAAGCTGTCAATTTTTAGTTAATACGATAACATCATATGTGGATGTGTGGACTACCGCCTCCTCAAATTGAGGTGATTCGTTCATGCTATTCATGGAATATATGATGAATATTTTCAATAAACATAAGGAAAATATATTATAATTGAATTATTTTATACATATATAATTTAATTCTAATTCTATTAAATATATAAAAGATATGAATGTATCATTCATGCGTACGTAAGTCATATTATCTCCATGAATAGTCCATTTAACTTCATATATCAAAATATTAAGGATTATTATAAATACATATATATTTGATATATATGATAATTAAATCATGTATTACATTATATATATGATTAAATCATGATCCTTTTAAGGTGAGAAAATTTAACAAGTTGAAGCTAACTCACCAAACTAGGTAAATAACAACGTAAATTTTGAAAATTATTATTTGTTATTAAAAAATAGATAATATGATATTAGATTACGATTATATATGATATTATAAATATATTTATGATTATTTAATAATTTAGTAACATATCTAAAACAATTAAACAAGAGGCTTATGGATTTTGAACAAAAAGAAAATATAAGTAAATGGATTCTCTTATCCCATTTTGTATCCGTGAGAAAAATGTCATATTCACCACTTACTTCATTAGTGTCATGTATCTACTGACCATTTTGATATATTATATCATTAATTGGTTAACTATAATAGTATTTTTTTTTTCAATTTTAATTATTTATTCAAATTGGATTTGAGTTAAATGGTACCAAGTGGTAAAGAATTCACAACCTGATTTCTTTTCATTCGGTTATATTACTTCTTAATTTTAAGTAATATTCTAATATTATTTGTGTAATATCTTTTTATGGTTTATTATATTATTTACACTTTTTTAATTTTTATTTACATTTCACACACATAATCTAATCATTGATTCATTATCTCATTAACATTATGGTCTTTTCAAGTGTTTACATCACTATTCTATCTTGTTCAGGATTTTTTATACCTAAATTACCACTTGTGGAAATTATTTTATCAATATCTAATAATCACATTAATTTTCATATCATTTATGGTTATTAATGAATTTTTTTCAAGAAATAGAATCATTTAACATTATGTATCCCGAAATATCTATATCATTTATCGGTGATATGATTATTTCCTGCATGTTAAACTGTTTTTAAATATGATATGTATTTTAATATTATTTTATTAACTGGGGAAATATTGAATAATCTATGTCTTATAAACCATAAGAATATCTTATAAGTCACATTTTTAAATTTATTACTTTATATATGAGTAATTCTTTGGATAAGTACAACATGAGTGGGTCCATGTTATATATATCCCCTCGATGGATCGATCATATCATGCGATGAGTCATTTGGCTAGCCTTAGATGGGTATTTACCTGATATGCTAAATCATCTTGTGAATGGACTTTATGTAAAATGTGTTATGTACATAGGAAACAAGACATCCAATAATTAATAATTTCCATCATTTAGATTGATTTATTTTTTTATCCATGAAATTTAGTGTCGACATATCAATAGAGTAATTTCATTATTAGGTTCACTAATTTAATGAAATTTCTTTCAATTATTTTAATTTACATATGGATCAATCATTCCATAGTTGTTTTAATTGAATTATTTATCTTTTATCTACGTTACCATATGTTTTATCAATTTAGTTTTCTGATTTTATGGCATGTGTGTTAATTTTTTACCTTTCCATATTGATTATTCTCATTTATTCATTATTTCCTCAAATAAACTTTTCCCTTGCTGAGAATTTGATGTTTTTATTATTCTATTTACATTCCCCATGAATCCAAGAAGTATACTATGAAATATTTTAATGGATATTCTAAGTGGAAAATAGTTATTACCTATTAATGAAAAATATAATGTTTTAATCAGTGTAATGATTTGTAAAAGAAGACTCTTGTATATATCTTATTTCAATGACCAATAAACTATTAGATCCTTCAAGATTTAATTACATATAATAATTATAATGTAATGATATCAGAATCCACCTTTGGGATTTCTGTTTTTGGGTCACTATAAATATATTTTCGAAAAACCATTCCTAAATGAATTCCTAGATTCCCAAGCATTACATTCAATCCCCTAAAGAATATGAATGCCCATATGGCCATTTTGAAGAAAATTTTAAATGTTGGGTTAGATGCAAGACTTGAGTATTTTTTGATTTTTATGATATAATTATTATTCCGGAAGGATAAAATTTCAGTTAACTTCTTTGCATCATGATTAATGAAAATGGATACTTTACATATGTGTGAGTACATCATATTGTCTCTAATGTTGTAACATAGTTCATTTTTTAAAAATATATTTCATGGTTCATTTTAAAAGATAAATTTAAGTATAAAAATGATAATTATTTAATTATTATACATCTAAATATAAATAAATAATGACCATGTTGCTCATAATGAACCTACATATGTCTTTGAGAATTTTGAGTTGAATATCATTACAATATACACGTGAACTGAAATGGTTTAGTAATTTAAAATAAAAATATGATTTATAAAATTAAAAGGGATAATTAAATTTAGATATTTTATTAAAAAATTATAGAATTAACTCAATTTTATAATTCAAGAAAATAAATAACTTATGGGATAAGTTAAACTCAAGTAAATGGACATTCTATTAAAAAACATTTCTTCTAAAATTTCCCTTCCATATCTTTTTCATTCAAGTCCATGTTATTCTTAATTTATGAATAAAAATTTTATATATGGTTCAATGGATTCAAAAGTTCATTTTATATATTGTTTTACATTGTTTAATATGTTTCAATAATTTGTATTTTTTGATTTTTCATAATGAAAACCTTAAATTGAAACCCACTTTTTGTTGTTGTAAAAAATTATTTTATAAATCATTCAATTCCTTTAACATATTCTTCAAATTTTTTATTTTATTATTTATATGTACATAAATTAATAATAAATTACATTTTATGTCTATTTTTTAATTTTTCAATAGTTTTAAAAAGTAATATTTTTATATATTTTATACACAATTTGTTGATATTATTTAAAATAGAGAAATGGAAATTTTTTTTTATCATATATAGGATCTATTTTTTTCATGTATTTTTACTAATTTAAAAAGAAAAATTATGATCTTTGTTATTCCAGAAATATTTCTTAGGAAATATATTAAAAAAATATTTAGGCAAAAAAGTTTCCTTATTGGTAAATACATTTTTTTTTCTGGCACCCAATGTTTAATTTTGATGAATGGAAATATTGTATAAGTATTCATGAAATAATAGGTTTATTTATTTAAATTAATATGTATATTACGGATATTTTGGATCTCATACTAAATTTTAAAATGTTTTTAATATGTATTTATGGACGTGTATGGACATGTATGAGGTCAAAACAAAAACTATGATGATATGTAATGAAATGAGAACTTAGTTTATGATGACTATTTTATTTCAAGGGAAAAATGGATTCCAAGTTTATTTGTCCATTTTTTATTAAATATTTACTATTTATGATGTTAATATACTGATTCTAGAATACCGTAATCATTATATATCCTCAAATGAAATAAAATGGATTCTTTACTTAAAAATTATGACTAGATAATGATGGAGGTGGTGCATTTATATTTGGTATCAAGGTAAATGTTTAAATAACATTTCTTATTTTAATATTTTCATGTGAAGTTAATTGATGATTTATGGATAGCATCATGGATATGAGCTTAAGGTATATCATAATTTCAATATCTTAGACGCCTCATCTGATGATTTAGGTGATATGATTTAATGTGATTAATGAAATTGTGGGTGACGTTTTATTGGGTTGAGTTATATGTTACCCCTGGCTTCAACATGAAATGTTATTTGAAAAATAATTATTATCTCATAAAATTTAGGGTACTGATAATCAAAACTTGTATATGATTTTTGGTGATAAAGGTTGTTTTTTGGGATATTCTTCATATTTCATGGGACATTATAAGGATTATATTACTATTATTTTGCTAAAAATTATAACCAATCACATCCATGAAGGTTTTGGAGCCTCAACCCTCAACTAAGGGTGAAATTTGTGAGATTTTTATGAATGGACAATGTTCTTAATTAGTTATTATCAAATATAATCATTTAATTGATTTGGTGGATAAATATTTAGATGAATTGGGGAACGTATATTTTATCAAAGAGATAACCATGGAATTGAAAATTGATTTTGTGATTAATTTTCTTTATAATGATGTTCACTATTTTGTAATTATTATATGATAAATTTAAACTTAATGTTAGGAAATCTTATTTGATGAATAATTGTAAAATTATCTTTTATAAGACAACACAATATTAATTTTTCTTTTTGTTTATTAAGTATATTTATTGGAATAATAATAATATCCTCAATATTATTTGATAAGGGAATACACATTTTTTTTATGAGACATTAAGAGTGATTGATCATATTTAGATATAAGTTCTAAATTTATCTTGAAAAAATACATGGTAAAATAATTCGAATCAATGGTATTGAATATTATTATCAATTTTTTTTCTTTTTTTAGTGTTAGATATGTATTGAATGATCTATGTTGAACTGTGATTATTACTATTGAAGCTTTAGTGATTAATGTTGTATTCATTCATATGTTTTATAAATTTTATGAATTATCATGTGGATACCATTTTGATTATGGTTAATTTATAAATAAAAAATAAGTATATTTTAATACTTTTTGTATCATTTTATCCAATAGATGATTATTTTAGTGCTTTAGGCATGAAAAATTTCATCTTAAATAATCATCATTTGGAGCACAAGCTATGATTTGGGAGAAAATGGTTAGAAGATGTAATTATACTTACCTATTCACTTTTTCCCTTATGTTATTCATTCTAATAGTAATGTAATTATTTAAATCTTATAATAGGAAATTGAAAAAAAATTATTATATTACATTTATTTTTTATGAATTGACGATATATTCATATTTCAAAAGTTTATGGTATTTTTAATCATTAACTTCCAGTTGATCATAAAATTTCTTGTAAAAAATGATCACTAACACTCTGGAAAATTATTTGGATGTTATATTTTTCTCCATATCCATATTTTCACCCTCCACTGATGTTTACTGATTTTTAAACCTATTTTTGTGATTACCTTAATATTTCCTATTCCAATTTTCATGAAAATGTTTTATTAAACCGTTTTATGATGTGAAATTTCATAAAATGTAATTCCATAACTAAAACCCTTATTTATTGATATTGATTTGAATTTTTGAGGTTGAAATATATTCTAGTGAATTAATTTTTCACCTCTATATTTTTATAAATGAAATTCTGTGTAATGGTGTATATGACATGCAACACAAACCCTAAATGAACAATGAAATATTATTATTTAAAAATGATGGTTATAAAATAGTTGTTAAATTTGTGGGTATTTATTGGATTATTTTATTTAAGAAATATATATAAATTACCCGCTTAATATTAATTTAGTGATAAATTTTAAGAAAATAATAACTCATTTTTTATTAAATTCATTTAATTCTTAAAATATACATATTCCTCAAAAAACTAGTTTATTGATTTTTATGGTACAATATTATAATAATTTTTTTTTGATTATTTTAATATTTTGTTATATAATACAGATATAATTTTTCAAAATTAGTATATTTAAATTATCCTCTGTTGAAAATTTATAAGTATCCATTTTAAAAAATAGTTTTTCAATGAATCTCTTGTGTCTAATTTTAAATTAAAATATTCTAAATTAAAAATTGGATCATAAAAAATTAATTCCATATTTATAATTGTAACACCCCGAGCTTCCACGATACGCTTCTCATTCAATAATGCAATAGCTTGCATTGTACGCAACTTCGAGTTCTAAAACACCGCGACTAATCAAAGTAGCCGTTATGAATAGTAATAACCACTTTTTAAAATTATAGAAATTTTATATTTAAAAATGGACTTCATTTTTGTATTTGTAATATCGAAATTAGCCTATGTTGAATTTTTGGTATTTTTCTGAGAACTTCTAATTTTTTATGAATAGTGAAAAATACTTAAAACAACTTTTTTAATCAAAATAATTTATAGTGATAAGTTATACTATTTAGTGGTTTTAAAGTATAATTAGAATATATTTTTACCGTTTTATCCAATGGTGGTCATTAGAAATAATTTAACATTGAAATTGGACATAA
Organism: Viscum album; assembly: GCA_963277665.1. Lineage (NCBI taxonomy): Eukaryota > Viridiplantae > Streptophyta > Magnoliopsida > Santalales > Viscaceae > Viscum > Viscum album. The sequence goes on from OY728126.1 coordinate 1,109,131,601, forward strand.
ACAATTGCCAATCTTTTGATATAAATTGTTTCTTAAAAACACGCTATTTGTTGTGACAGCGGGAATTAATTATAAAATTAACTAATGCAACTTATATGTTTGGAATTTTTTAAAATATACATCATTTTTGAATTCGGAATATCAATTATAGCTTAGGGTGAAATTTTGGCTTTGTTCTGAAAAACTTCAATTTTTGATGAATAGTGAAAACACTAAGTGGTAGTTAAATAACTGATTTTTCGTTTAAATGAAATATTACCACTTCTGTGATTTGATTTTCAAAAATCCGACATACATGATTGTAATTAAGAAGTAAAATGTGGTTCGATGAGATTAAAATAAATTTTTGGTGAATAGTAACTTTTAAGTTCTTAATCGCGATTAGAGGTAATTAGTGTAGTTTAAGGTAAAAATGATGTTTTAATAACATGAGATGAGATTGACACTTGTCCTACTACTATTGGATGAGTCATGGCCGACCAAGACAACCCATGGGTCAACTTGGGGACCCCATGGAGCCACTTTGGTTGGAAAATGACATTAATATATATTTATTTAATGTTAAAATTAAATTGACACAAACATGAGATGTTTTACTAAAACAGTTTTTAAGTGGGGTTACACAAGTCCAAATTTTGACTATAAATATTCATTAGAAATATAAAAATATTTCCTACATCATAGTATTTTTTTATAATTTTTAGACATTAAAAAATTAAATTATTTATGACATCATTATGATGCAGCGATGACCTCATTATTTGACGATTTAAATAAAATGAGAAGATAATGCAAAATCCAAGGCTTACACTTGTCCAAAGCCTATTGGATGGGGAGATGTCTAACCCTTATCAACTTATCCACTAATTATATAAGTGTGGGACCTTTAGAATCCTAAAAGCATTGTATAATAATGTAACATTTCAATCTTTCCAAAAGAGCCCCTCCTCTCCACTTATAAAAGGCCCCCACCTCTCCCACCTTATTCACACCATCAAGCCATTTGGCTCGGCCAAACTCTGTCCAAATACTCTCCCAACTTCCCCCTCTTACTCCTAGAAGCCTCACATTGGGCAGAACTCTTATCAAGGAAGCCTTTGGCTCAAATCAAAAAGAGTTACCCGATTTTGAGGTAATGTCTTCTCTAATGTTGTTTTGTTTTATTTTTCTTCTCCAACCCCCTAAACTCTTTTTATTCATTTCTTTTGTAAGAAAACCAGTATCCTCAATATACTAGGATGTTTTTATAAGAATGATTATAGCTACACTTACACACACCTACATCTAATGGTTAAAGAACATACAGTTTCTGTGGATGGCGAATTTCTGTCTCACGAAACGATGATTGTTCAACACTCATATAACTCCTTCAAAGGTGGCCATTAAGATGTAACTATTTTTATATATGATATATAATATGTTTATGTTTTACTTATGCTTCTGTATTTCTCATTTATGGCATACTTTATGATTTCCATTATGGGTAAAATGCGATAATTTCTTTTTAGGAAGTGCGGACTACCGCCCCCTCAAAGTGATGTGAATCGTTAATTCCATATGTGGGATGTATAAAGGATGGAGTAAATGATATTATATATGATATTATACAGGAACTATATTATACCTTTATATAATTATGATTTCATTACCTTAAATACGAAATAGAAATGAAAGTAGCGTTCATGCGTACGTACGGCTTACCGTCTCCATGAACGGTGCATTTCATTTCTTACCTCTGAATATTATGTAATATTATGAATGAATGTATATACTGGATATATATGATATATATGATATCTACATAATGAATATAATTCTGGATATAATGGATATTTCACCACATGTACAACTTGTAATTATAAGAAGCTTAATATTGACACAAGTACTAAAGATCGACAAAACGACCGTTATTAACTTAAATAATTAAATAATGTTCATAACATGGTAATAAGGGATATAAAAGGAATAATGAACATTAAAAAGGTTCTTAAGTAAATATAAATTAACTCTAGTTTATTATTCAGGAGGGTAATGAACGGTCGAGTCAGGACAGGACGCAAGGTAAGGGAACTTCTAAACCCAATTTTCATTCTTTGGGTTAATCTCCTACTTTCAAATTATTTCATGATATTATTATGTCATATCTTGTATTTGTACTTTCTTTATGTGTAATTATAGTTAATATACATAATATATCTACTTTATTTTAAAAAAATGATCTTTGTAAGGGAATTTCTTAACCCAACTTCCATTCTTTGGGTTAATCTCCTACTTTCAAATTATGTCATGATATTATTATGTCCTATCTTGTATTTTTACATTATTTATGTGTAATTATATTGAATACACATAATAGACCTACTTTATAAAATAATTATCTTTTAAAAGAATTCGTCTCAATCCCCTTTCATTGAGGCATAATTGGTTTTATACACAACTTTCTTTTATACGGTGTATAAACCCCTTTGACTTTTACGTTTATTCAAAAGGAATCTTTTTTATACGAAGCGTTTTGCAAAACGACAAAAGGGAATGTTTTTCATTCCGTATGTATGTGGTGACAACGACTTCTCCGCCGCCGTGACCATTATTTGAGTTTCGGCTTTCTCTACAAGCCAACATTTGTTTTAATGAAAAATAAATACAAAGTTTTAACTTTCTTTTATTTTGGTATTGAAAATGGTTTTGAAAGCATTTTTATTATATCAATGTGTTGTATTGATATCTTGTGATTGAAATGTGGAAATGTTATGTTTCCTTTATGCATGTTTTATGTGATACGATTATGTTATGGTTTATGATATGTTTAAACCTATTCATATGAGGAATGTATTGGACTTAATAAGTGACGGGTGGAGCCCGCTATAGCTCCTCGATGCATCGGTAGGTCTCATGAGACAACTAGACGTGGAATTGGCCGAGGCCCTTTCCCAATTTGATTTATGGTTTTGGCTGAGGCCTTAATCATTTTAGACGTCTTGGCCGAGGCCTTGAAAAAATATTTCAGAATGTCTGGCATTATACATTCCCTCATTATGAAAGTGGTTATTGATATTGCATGTGATTATTCGACCAGTAGAATATCCATGCGAAGAAGTGAATGAAATTTTCTCATTTTACTTTTTCCATATTATGTTGAAGTTCAAGGTTAAAAGGCTTTTGTTTTAGTTATACATTGCCTTAAATGTTAATGTTTATTTATGAAAGCTTCCGCTATATTGTTAACCTTACTGAGCGTCCGAGCTCACCCCTTTCAATGTTTTAATATTTTCCAAGATGTGAAAAAGTATTTTATGAATGACCTGCAGGGATAGTCAGAAGAGGATATGAGTGTGGACTATGAATACTTTGTTATTAGTTTTTCACTTTATGATGTAATGTAAGACTTATGAATGTATCTAGTGTTTCCAAGGCTACTAAACTAATCGGTCTTTCGAGACTTGATCTTTTGTGATCATGCCAATGTTACGAAGTAATGCACCGACTCTGGGTAGCTGGGGTCGTGGTGTTACAATAATATACATTTACAATTTTATTAAATATTACCCTTCTAATTTTTTTCATTATGTGGTAATTGTAAATCAGGAATTTTATACTAAAAATAAAATTATAAGGACTACAAAATGAAACAAATAGTTTAATTTATCCTATTTTATTAATTGATTTAAACCATCTACAATTAATGAATATAGGTCCAATTGGTTCCACATTTCATTGATTATGACCTTTTTAATATTCAAGTAAAAGATAAAGTAAAAAATGGGGCTTTCTTGCATTTAAGAACTAAAATATTTGTATGAGGGGATAAAATGTATACCTGTAAGGTTATAAATAGTTTTTAAAAAGATAAATTATATGTCTATCATGAAAAAATATTTTAAATTATATTTATGGATATAATTACCTAAAATGATTTTTAAACGGTGGCACATTTTTTATTCAATTAATGAAAAAATATAATAAATAAAATTATATGCATTAAATGTCATTTAAATTGAATTAATTACTCTAATATAATAATTTTTTAAATAAATATGATATTTTAGTTGTCTTATAATATATTAAATTACAATTACATTTATTTCATGTTTTTTTCAATGTTAAATTAAATTAATAGTTCAAAAAATGATATTAATGATATTTTCTAAAAAATATTTTCTAAAATAATGATAACAAATATTTAGAATACCAATATTAATCCATGTGACCATTATATGGTTTAAATTATAAAAAAATTTCCATTTATTCTCCAATTTATCTTTTATAGTAACAATCTTGATCAAGAAATTTCAAAAAAAACTTTGCTATCAATGGTATTGTCAAATTGAGTAATTGTAGGTTAAAACAATGTTATTAGTGTAAAAAAATAATATAAACATGTAAATATTTTATTTTTTTGATTATATTTTGATTTTATTATATTCTGTATTCTAATTTTATTATTTTGGATCCTTTTTTCAAGTAAAATTATATTATATTAATTTAACATTTTAAAAAATTACCAAATTTATCCTCCCCTCATTTATAGAAGGAAACTTCATAACCTATGATATTAACACATAAAAGCCTTTTTAAAAACTAATTTACTAATTATATTACTCGAATAACATAACATTTCATAATGTACTTAATTATTCCGATAGAAAATTCCAGAAAGGTTTTTGAGGTTTACCAAAATAGTATTTTTGAGAAATAAGTATCATTATTAACCATGCTTTTTGGTTTTATTTATTCATCGACCTACTTTAAATATTATTAATCCTCGATGATACTAAAACATAACTATATCCAATATAATGAGATTATATTATATTAATTGAAAAACCTTTATCCATCACATCATCCATCAAAGGGGAAACGAAACCAGCATTCCGGTTTATAGCGGAAAACTGCCATGCGAATCGATGTAATTTTTTCCCATCATCACCTATCATAGATGTTTTTTATTATGTATTAATGTATATGTATTATATATGTTAAATATTTATAATTGTTTAAAATCTAAATATTATATATGTTTCATAACATCACATTCATTGAGAGATTACAATATCGTTCATGCGGATGGATGGGTTACCACCTCCACAAAGTGATGTCATTTGTTTTTAATTAGTGAATCTAATGGATGGTATATATATATATGTGAATTTAATGAAATAATGTTATATTTTATATATAATTATTATTTTAGAAGATTATAAAAATACATACCTTCTTTCCAAGAGGCTCTTTGAAGAATAGAAATGTTACTTATGTGTATGTTTATCCCAACGTCTCCTTCATTGTAACACTGTTCATTTTTTGATAACCATATTTCATGGATTTTTTAAAAGAATAATTTATGTAAAAATAATACTAATGATTTCATTATTTTTATTAATCATGTGATCAAATAATAACCTCGTGAACCATAGTCAACCTTCTGAATTCATTTTTCGCATATGAGCATTATATTATCAAAATGACCAGTATGAACATAAATGATTGTGTAATTGAATAATACATGATAATAAATAAAACAAAATTTATAATAAAATATATAAAGGTTGTTTTGAATGTTAATAATTATCATAACATAATTATTCAATTTGATGAATAATTTGTTTGACAAGTCAGAATCAAAGTAAGTGACTTGGTTTGAAAACATCCTTTTTTAATTTTTCCTTTTTAAATTGATTTTCTAAAATCGCCATATATTATTATAATTTTTAAGAAAATTTATGTTATCCTTAAATGTCTACTAAAATTTATTTTTAACCATATTTGAGTTTAGTATTAATTTTTTAAATTTAAATCTTTTAGTGATTTATATAAGGGAAACTAAACATTAAAAACATCATTTTAAAGGTTTTAATGATTTATTTTATATATAATAGTATTCCTTGTCCATAATCTAAAAATTCCCTTATTAATGAACTTATATACACATAAATTAATTAAAAATTAATTTTTAGTTCTATTTTTTACATTCATTCAATGGTATTTGAATTTTATATTTTTACATATATTATATGAATCATTTTTACATTCTTTGAAAATTACAAAAGAAATATTTAATTTTATCTTATATGGCATCAACACCTTCTTCAACAACTAATAAAATATTTTAATATTCGGTTTTTTGTCTTCCTTATAATCTTCAAATAAAACCCCAATTTCTCATTTTTCTACCAATTTTTAAAAATGTTTTTGATTTTAATGGATATTTTGAAATATGGAAATGTTTTTCTTATGGGTGTATGAGGTATCTCTGAACAACACTTTTTATTTGGGTTTTGTCCATTATCACTCTAACTCACTTTCTATCACTATTTAATTTTAATTAATGCATGTTAATTTATTAGAAATGTCTCACACATATAGACATATCTTATTCTACATTTCTCATATGGGGTATTATATGAAAAATGAAAAATGATTAAATTAATTATTTAATATTTTTTTATTATTGTTTGAGGAAAGATTATGCAACCAATTTTCTTTAAATGGGTAAATCTTATGTTTATTCCTTATGATTTATTACTTTTTTGGCCAGTGTAATCATGAAGTTGTTTTGATGGTTGTATCAATATAGAAATAAAATGGATTCGGTAATGGTTTTTTTTCTGATACTATGTATGGGATCAGGGGGAAGACTAATCCATTATGGGAATTTTTCACCTTGTGGTGTTGTCTTGGAAGTTATATTTGACTTATTATTATTTGATGTTTTCTTTGGTGCCACATTTCATAATATTATATGATATTGTGACACCGTTTTCATTATGTTATTAAAAAATTTGATCACTCATGGATTTATGATTATATCAGAGTATAAACTACATTGAACGGGTGAAATGTTTTGCTTATTTTTTTTAAAATGTATTCATTTGTTTTTAATGATTTCAAGGGAAAACATTATATGTTTTATTTTTAATTTATGATTTCTTTTGAATTTTTTATAATTAATAGAGGATAATAATTATTATTACATGGTTAATAAAATTATTATTTTTTTCCCAATATTTATTGTTTATTCAGAAAAAGTTTGTATAAGTTTTAATGAACTAATATGTTTCTTTATTTCTTTTTATCTATCCCTAAATGAGATTTTTCTACTCGGTGATAATAATATATAGTTTTCATAGGTATTTTAGGATGAGTAGGTAAATGGATGAGGTCAAGATAAAAATTATAATGATATGTATGGAAAATAACATGATATATCAGAAATGTTTTCTATTCAGAAAAAATATCCCATGTTAACATTGAATCATGTTTTAGGTGATTGTGTTTGTTGATAATGTGAGTTTATATTTTGACAAAACAAGATTTTTTGTTGACAAGGTGGGTTTACTTGGTCATATGTAGTGTTCTAAATATATTGCTGACATCATATGTTGAAAAAACCATGAAAATGGTTGCGTGAATGAAATATGGGGAAAATATAAGGTGGCATGAATAAAATTGTAGTGCACAATGCGATGTCAAATGGGGTTTTATGTGCTCAAGGAGGATCTTTTTTGACATGTTGAATATTCCGTGCAAGGTTCAATGATGTTTAAGTAAAAATTATTGTTAAAATGTTTGGGTCATTACCACCATACCATTTAAGGGTTCCCTCTAAACCTAGTTTAAAACAGGCTGTCTAATAATCTGAATTCCTCTTGATTTAGTTCCTATAATTATTAATCTTTATTAAATTAATTGTTTAATTAACCCCAAATTAACCCAATTAATAATAATATTATTAATTTTTATAATGAGACTTAATCATGTATAGCTTAATTAATGAATTTTGAAAGACATAACCGATTCCCAGACAATATTTATTAACATAAAACACGTACCCATATATAGTAGGGAAAGGTGTTTCAAGATTTAGAAATTTTTCAAAAAAAGACAAAAAACATAAAAATAAATGGTAATAGGGTTTTGTTAATCCTCTAATAAAAAATTGTCAACTTATATCATGATCATAGACCATTTATTGGAAAACATAATTTATTTATTTTATTGACTTTCCCACTCTGATATCCTACTTGACTTGATGAACATCGACTATTCCTTCATTGGGTAGTTTTTCATGAAGTAGTTTGATCCTAAAACTTCACTATATATTCTAATACAACTAAAACATATCAATATTTTGTGGTTCAGTTACTGTATAATGTTTTCGACATCCTTATCTAGAGTCATTATCTATAGTCATTTGTTTTTTTGGGGCAACATCCCCATGTGTGGCCTTTTGGGGTTCTATTTCAACATCATTTCCAATTTCCTATGATGGATCTCTATCCAATGATAAATAATGTTTTTCATTTTTAATCAGCACAATCTTATCTTTCATCAAGTAAATTTTATAATCCTCTCCTAGATAAGAATCCAAAAACATGGCTAATGAATTACACTCTTCTCACGCTAATCCCATCAAATCGGTCAATAATTTTAATAAGATAGAGACTATTGGTTGTCTTATTAAATATGAGAATGCTAATATTAGTCCACTTTCTGTTTAGGTTGAGGCAAAAAACCAAACATTCAAACACTGATAAATAAGGTTCCATGACATTGGAACAAGAAAAACATACAAAATTAAGCACTCCCTCATTACAGGACCCCATGCTTATGAAGGAAAATCCTAAATTCACTAGGTATAGGAACCTTCCATCATTTTTAAATGTTGTGAAGGAGAAAAATATAGATGCTTTAAAGGACAAATGTACTTATACTCCTTAATATATTAATTTACCTATTGATGGTGCTCAAACTGCAGATAGTAAGATCTGTTCTGAGCAGCCTGGTACTCTATTATCTAACTAAAATACCATTTCGTTGATGCTATGTAATACGAGCTGTACAAACTCAATTATGAATGCTTCAAGAAATGAACCTACAAAGAAGAACCCTACCATTACTAACTATGAAAAGGAACCGAGCACTAATAATAACAATGAACAAATATATTGATGATCTTTTAGAAATAAAGGCTCTAGAAAGAAGTCAAAAAGGCAGTTCTAACTCTAGAACTAGGTTTGAATAAAGATCCACTTTTGCAATGGTCATGGTATTTCCAACTATGACATGTTCACTATTCTAAAAAGAATAATTAACACTCCCCATCCTATGTTATTTAATATTGATGAACCAAAAATTAATTATTCATCTAAATACCCTCACTTGTGGGAGCATAAGTATATTTTTACTGGGACAATATCAAATACCTAGATTGTTGAATTATTATGGATTTTTTTACACTCTTCATTACAGAATGTTAATTATTTAAATGTATCTGATAGAATTTTTAATTGAAATTTTAATAATGATGAAATACACCTCTTTTTCTCTTTTTCATATGCTAATAATAGATACAAATAATGGAGAACTCTTTGGAATGACTTTTCTTATCATTGCACAAATATTAATGACCCTTGGTTTCTTCGTAGAGACTTCAATGATATTAACATATCAAGTAATAAAATTGGATGTTCTGATGCTTCTATTTCCATGATATAATTTAACGATTCGATTGAAGAAAATAATCTCATTGATAGAGCCTTCACGAATTTCCATTCTTTAGACAGATGGGACACTATCTCCAGCAGCACCCTTCAAAGGCTAAACAATGAACATCACTATATTGTTGTCAATATCTCCAAAAAAATGAATCCTCAGTTACTATTTATATTTAATAATGTGTCGTTCTCTATTGTAGATTGCACTACATTCATCCAAAACTATTGGTCTTCAGTGTCTCACAATAAAACTGCAATTTCTTGTATTTTCATGTTAAAACATCTCAAACAGGATCTCAAGAGTTGGTGAAGTTCCAAAGCCAAAAACAATAATAATGGAATCCTTATTATTGAGAAGGTACTAAATGACATTTAGAACAGAAATTCCATCTCTGATAGGCGGGGTGAATCCGGGTAGGGATATTCTTTTCAAAATTCTTCCCGCCCCACTGGATCTTGACTTCTTTATTACAAGGGTCACTATTTTTTCTCTTATGTGTTAATTTTAATCACTTAATTTTATCTTTATCTGATGGTTATGATTTAGATGCAATGCAGGGAAGCAACCAGGCAGACACATAGATTTTTACTTGGTTCACCCTCACTGGGCTACGTCCAAGGAGCATACAACGGCGATGTACCGATTTAACAATTTCAGTAAGGCTCATTGCCAATAATGTTCGGGCTAGATCACTTTTATGCCTAGGCTCACTGCCTTTACAAAGGTTTAGGGTCAGCTCACAACTTCCCCAAGGGTCACTCCCTATTTCTCTCTCTCTGGCTCACTACCAGTGGAGAGGATCACCTTTTTCCTCTTCATATGCTCACTGCACTTGGAAGGGATCCACTCACAGTTTATAGACCTGTGGGTCTCGTCAATTGCATGAATACATGCATCCTTAACTGTTGATGGATGCTCTGTTATAGTCCAACTTTCATCCACTGATGAATACCACTTTGCCTCTTAACCACTAGGCAATTCTTTTTGAAACACCTTCGCCAAGGACCCTACTTTGTGAGGCTCCCAATTTCGTGAAGCTCAAACAAGCCTTCGCAAAGCTCCTGCCTTTTAGCGAAGCACTCTCGTGAAGCACTCTCTCAATGATCAAGCCTTCACAGAGCGACGTCCCTCATGAAGCTCACTAAGCCAACGCGGAGCTCACAAAATTCGAGGAGCTACAATAGTCGCCACAAAGCTCCTCCTTCGCGAAGCACACTGGCTACGCGAACCACCATCGCAATCTGAGAGAAAAATATCTTCTCTGAAAATTCACTCTACTTCTCTCGAGGGGGTCGACCTCTATTTATTGGAGATTCCACTGACCCTCGACCCTTCCGTGCGAAGTCAACGCCACGTCATCTCAAATCGCGAAGCTCCGAAGATTCCGCCGGAATTCTGTCCAATCGCGAAGCACCACGACAATTTTCCGTTCGCGGAGCTTGTCGTAATCGCGGAGCATCCCATAAACATTCCTTCGCGCCTTCGTCGTGAAGCTCCCTCACAAAGCCATTCACCGCCGCGATGCACATCAACTCTACCGTTCGTGAAGCTTTGACGTAATCGCGAAGCATCACTACCTCCATTTTTCTGATCTTCGCAAAATCCAATCCATGCATCCTCTCTTAGTGAAATTCATGCCTTTACCATATAAAAATATGATCTTCAAGGAAATCCTATTTTCGGGATGCTCACCACACTCCAAATTTTGGACCCCAAAAATTTGGCAAACACTGGGAAACGACGCCACCTTGTACTGCTCTTTTGTACCACCTCCAGATCGTCCTTTCCTTTGACATCATTCTTTTTCAACAAGGATTGTCAACAAATTATCGGGAACTATACAATTCTCCATCGAAACTTGCTTTGTCAACAAACACAATAAACCCAAAAATATAGCAATGTTACCTTGAGATATTTTTTCCCAACAATCTCCCCCTTTGGGATTGTTGAAAATTCTTTATAACTCTTCTCAAAATGAATTTCTGCATGTTGATACCTCACTGAGTCTTCTTCTAGCTGCTACCATCATTTGCATCTTGTGATTCTGATAGCGTTCAAGGATTCACTTAACACGTACTATAATCCCACATGAGTAATGTTCGGCGCGAGTAACAAGATTAGTATGAAAATTTCATCATTGAATCACTTCATGTCAAACCCCAACTGTCGATTCCATCCTGATACCAATTCATAAATTGATACCAATTGTTGAACCACACTGATACAAATTGATGATATCTAGACACCTTCTCACACCATTCCAACACCACTGTTCTGCTTTTATCACAATCCTCAGTTGTCGTGATTTCTATTCTTTGATCGATCACTTCTAACATCGTCAGATTTACAAATCTCCCCCTTTCTCATTTCCCCCCCTATCTGGCTGCTCCACTAGTTAGATTATCCCCGTATCTATCCTAATTTCTCAAATATCCACATTGTCTCCCTCTAGAACAATCACTATTTTCTCCCCCTTCTTCAATGAACCCAAAGGTTACTCTTTTGTAGTCTGTAACATATTAGAGAAAACATATCAGCACATTAGAGAAAAACACATCATTCCTCGGGAATAGGGGGGTTTCACATCGACACGCTTTTAAGGGCGGGGAATCGACTAAACTCCCAGAGCCAGTAGATGCCTTTCGAATGCTTCCTTGGGTAAGTCCTTTGTATGAATATCTGCAACCTGTAACTCTGTAGGCACATACTCCAACTTCACAAGCCCTTGATCCACTTTATCCTTGATAAAATGATATTTGATCTCAATGTGCTTCATCCTTGAGTGATGGATGAGATTTTATCTAAGGATTATAGCACTTGAGTTGTCACGCTGGATTCCGATCAAGGACTTCACTTCAACTCCCATATCTTCAAGTTGCTTCTTCATCCACAATAACGGTGTGCATACTAGAGTGGCCGCAATATACTCATCCTCTGCGGTGCTCAATGAAATGCAATCTTGCTTCTTGCTTAGCCAAGAAATACACAATCCACTAAGTTAGAATGCACCTCCAAATGTTGAATTTATGTCATCCGCTGAACCATTCCAGTCGGCATCAGTATATCCCAATAACTCTGTCTGAGATTTATCAATATATGTCAAGCCAAAATACACTGTTCCCTGGATATACCGAAGTATTCTTTTCACTACAAGACTGTGGAGTTTCTTGGGATTACTCTAATATCTCGCTGCTTGGCATGTGGCGAAAACAATATCAAGACTTGTTGCAGTTAAGTACAGCAGACTCCCAATAATTTTCCTTTATTCGGTTATATTAACTGCCATTCCATTCTCATCTTTTGTTAATTTCATCCGGGTAGCAACCAGAGACTTCATCTTCTTGGACTTCTCCATTTCAAACCTTCTCAGAACCTCCTTGTCATATTTAGAATGGTAAATTAATGTTCCTTTCTTTCCTTGTGTCACCTGTAGACCAAGGAAAACATTAGCTCTCCAATCATTGACATTTAAAACTCATTTTTCATGAATTTTGAAAACTGTCTGCACTGAGCTTCATCTGATCTGCCAAAAATTTTGTCATCGACACACACTAGCACCATCATCTATTGATTACTGTCATTGATGAAATAGAGGTTGTAATCAACTCCTCCACGCTAGAAACCAAACTTCTTCAAGTACTGATCAATCCTTGAGTACCATTCCCCTGGTGCTTGTTTCAGCCCATACAATGCCTTCTTCATCCTACAATCTTTGTTCTCATCCTCATGAATGAGAAAACCATCTTCCTGTTCAATATAAACCTCCTCTTCTAGAACACCATTCCAGAATGCGGATTTGGCTTCCATCTGGAACACTTTGAACTTTCATTCCACTACTATGGACAAAAATAATCTGATTCTCCCCAGCCTTGCAAACAGTGCAAATGTCTCATAAACATCTATTCCCTGTATCTGGGTGTATCCCTTGCATACTAGTTGTGCTTTGTTCTAAATCACTGTTCCATCTTGATTCATCTTTTTGCAATAAAACCATTTATATCCGATGACATTCTTGTCTACTGTCCTCGAAACGATCTCCCATGTCTGGTTCTTCTCAATCTTATCAAGCTCTTCGTTCATAGCCAGCACCCAGTTTTCATCTTCAGCTGCATCGGAAAAACATTCTGGCTCCACATGAGACAAAAATGATGTTTGCAGTAATGATTTCATTCTTCGAGTCTGAACTGGAGCTGTCTGATCACCAATGATATTATGCGTATCAATTTCAGCTCGACTCTTTGGCTTCCTCCTAGACACAGACTTGACACTTTCTTCTTCATCATCAGTATCTTCTTCTGAGTCAGCATCTGCCACTTCTTCTCCCCTTGGGTTGATTACCTCATCATCACATTTTTCCAGGAACTGTTCATTGGATTGTTGATTATTCTGTTCATTTTCAACTATAGTGACATCATTTCTCTCAATTATTTTCCCATTCTTTTGTTGAAACATTTATATGTTTTTCTTTTCCCGAAGTAGCCAAGGAATATCCCCTCATCTCCTCCGGACTCAAACTTCCTGTGATTTTCATTGTTGATAATGAAACACTTACTTGCAAAGATTCGAAAGTATTTCATTGTTGGATTCATTCCGTACCACAGTTTATACAGAGTCTTCCCTTACTTCAGACACAATAGAGACCTGTTCGAAATATATACCGATGTCAAAACTACTTCCTTCCGAAATTTCTCTGGTAGTTCCATTTAAATAAGCATAGTTTTGTCCATTTTGTTGATGATCCGATTTCTCCTTTCAAAAAATCCATTCTATTGGGGAGTTCTCACTGATGAAACATGATGCCTTATCCCGTGTTTCTCGAGATGTTCTTCCACTTGACTGTTTGTTAATTATGTACCGTTATCTTTATGGAACTTAAAAATTTTCTATCCAATCATCCTTTCTGATTCCCTCTTGTACTGCTTTAAGCAACTGAACACCTCTGTCTTATGGGTAATAACAAATACCCAGGCCATTCTGCTATAATCATCAATAAAAAGAACATAGTACCTTTTCCCATTTATAGCTCATGGTGAGATAGTTCCACATACATCAGCACGAACCAATTCAAGCAGTCTAGTTCATTTCTGTTCCGTTGTCCTGTACGTTTTTCTAATAATCATTCCTTGTTGGGATGCATCACACGTATGAGTGCGATCACGTGATAGTTTGGGAGTACTCTAGTAGCATCACACTTTACCAGATCCTCCATAGAAGGTTGGAATAGATGACCAAGTCACTTATGCCATAGCTGGTTTTCTTCCTCTCTGAATAAAAGGCATGTATCTTCTTCCCCACCTACAAGGTAGAGATTTCCCTTTGTCCTTTTTCCCTACAGAACAACTTCTCCATATTTTCCTTTCACAACACACATCTTCTTCGTAAATCGGATAGAGTACCCAGAGTCACATAGTTGACTAACACTGAGTAAGTTATGACTAAGACCCTCTACTACCAAGACATCAGCACGTCTCATTTCTTTTCTTCCAAACATGGAATTCCCTGAGCCATTAATCATTAGGCTTTCATCGTTTCCAAATTCGACAACTCATTCTTTGTCACATTTTATGCCTGTAACAAGATCCTTATTACCCGTCATGTGGGATGTGCAACCACTATCAAGGATCCACACACCAGATCGATGTGATGCTTTAAGGGAAATTTCCGCAACTACTGCCTTTTCTTCTTTCTTCTTCTTAGTCAATAATTTTTCCTTCACAATCGTCATCGATTGAGACTTTTCTTCTTTCTCAGAGTATGATGGACCAGCTTCATCTTGCAAAGCTGCAAATCTATTCTTCATTTTTAACTCACCTGTGGATTTATTGATCTTCTGCTTGTGAATGTTTTGATTCTGCTTTGAAATATTTCTCTGAATGATCGATGTGCAGTACCTATCCATTTGTCCAAATCCTCCACACCAAAAACAATGTCCTTCAAAATATGTTCTGGAAAATTGTTCTATGTTTGTTTTCCACCTCTGTTCTTGTTCCCTTTGATTTCTCTTGGCTATGGAACACACATAAAATGAATATCCCATCTTCCCACAACAATAACACCAGATATATGGTGCATTCCTGCTCGGTACTTCAGCACTACGATTTTCCCCATGGGATCTCTAAATAATCTGATTCTTCTTTGTGCCCAAATCAACCTTCAGTCTTGGGACTGGTGCTTTCTGTCTGACATCAATTGTCACAGATTTTTTTTTCTGATTAAGCCCTAAAACAGATTTAACATCTGAGCTCAAATGCTGCCTCTTCCCTGCTGATCTACTAGGGTCCTCTTTCATCTTTTCAGTATTTAAAATAAAATTCTCTCACAAGATTTTGTCAGGAATCAAATGTTTTTCCTGTTCTTTTTCTTTTCTCCACATAACGACAACTTCCTCTTCAAGCTCTTCCATACACTTGATGTGATCTTTCAATTTTCCGTTCAAGCCATCGATCACCCTTTTTTGTTCTTCAATCATGATCTTATGCTCATCCACCCTTTTTGTTCTCTCTGGCCTTGAAGACTTAAGGATTTCTATTTCTTTTACGAGCTCGGACTTCTCGTCTTCCTACTGTTGCATGTAGAGTTTTGCATCATGTACCACCTTGTTGGATTTCATTGTTTTTTCTCTCAAAATATCTATCTCTTCAAGAGCTGCTTCTAATTTAGCTTCCATGACAACTCTGCCTTCAATTTCTTCTTCTTCTTCATCAGCGTCGGTTTCTTCCTTTTCTTGAGCACTACCGACAACAGACACCATTTCATTTTGTCCATGACCTTTAAAATTTTTGAACTCGTCAACCTCTTCATCCTCAGACTCATCTGAACTGTCTCTTTCTTGTGAAATCTGATTCTTCTTCTTGAAGAAATTTCTCTTGAATTGTTTCTTCCCTTTCAAAAACGCTGAAGACTTCTTCCTGAGAATTTTGACTTCGTCATCATCATTATCATTGTCTTGAAACTTTTTGGGGAACCTTGCCGCAAGATTACCAACCTTTCCACATCAAAAGCATGCTAGTGGAAGTTTCCCTTTAAAACTTCCTTTTACTCTTTGTAGATTTAATGAAAGGAATGACATCACCTCATCTGTCTATTCTTCTCCCCGAGAATCTTCAATGGTGAGCTTCTTCATGGCCTTAAATTATATCTCATTGGATTTCCCCATTTTCACACCCTCGTTATCATCATTCCTCATTTCATATGCAACCAAGATATTATGCAAATTGTCTAATGTCAGCTCTTTGGGATCTTTAACTTCTAGTACTGAAACTTTCATATTGAATTGAGGTGGAAACTTCCTCAAGATGCACTTTACGATCTTTAAGTCATCAATGACTTCACCATGTCCTTATATATCTTCCACAACAATATTTACCCTGTCAAAGAATGCATCAACGGACTCATTCGGGCTCATCTTCAGATCATCATACTTATTCCACATCACTTGCATCTTTGCTCTCTGACCTTTGTATCTCCTTCATATATATTCAATAAATTTTCCCACATGGAACATGAAGTTTTGTATGACATCACCTTTTTATAGATAGGATTGTATAGAGCTCCCCCTAAGAAATCAATTGATTTGGAATCTGCATACAACTATCTACATTCAGCTTCTGATAATGTGCCACTATTAATATCAGTTGTTATGCCATGCATTGCTGTTGTGAATACATCAATTCCCAAAGATCAGATGTAGTGTTGCATCCAACTCATCCATATCTTAATGTTGTTCCTGTCGAAGATCAGAATCCCTTTATGATTGGTGACCTCCATTGAGAAAAAAACTAATATCAACTTTTCCCTCTTATACCAATTGTTAGGGCCAATTGGGGCCTATATACCCTGAGAGGGGGGGGGGGGGGGGGGTGAATCAGGGTATGGATATTCTTTTCAAAAAAATTCCTACCCCACTGGATCGTGACCTCTCTATTACAAGGGTCACATTGTTTTCACTTATGTGTTAATGTTGATAACTTATTTTTATCTTTATCTGATGGTTATGCTTTAGATGCAATGCAGGGAAGTAACTAGCCAGACACAAAGATTTTTACTTGGTTCACCCTCATTGGGCTACGTCTAAGGAGCATACAATGACGATGTACCGCTGTACCAATTTCACTAAGGCTCACTTCCAATAATGTTCGGGCTAGATCACTTCTATGCCCAAGCTCACTAGCTTTACAAAGGTTTAGGGTCAGCTCACTACATTCCCAATGGTCACTCCCTATTTCTCTCTCTCTGGCTCACTGCCAGTGGGGAGGATCAACTTTTTCTTCTTCATATGCTCACTGCACTTGGAAAGGATCCACTCACAATTTTAGACCTATAGGTCTCATCATTTGCATGAATACATGAATCCTTAACTTTTGATAGATTCTCTTTTATAGTACAACATTCATCCACTGATGAATACCACTTTGCCTCTTAACCACTTGAAAATTCCTTTGGAAACACCTTCTCAAAGCACCCTACTTCACGAGGCTCCCAATTTCGCAAAGCTCAAACAAGCCTTCACAATGCTCCTGCCTTTTCACGAAGCACTCTCGCGAAACACTTTCGCGAAGCACTCTCTCTATGCTCAAGCCGTCACAGAGAGATGTCCCTCACGGAGCTCACTGAGCCAACACAGAACTGACAACATTAACAGAGCTACAATAGCCGTTGTTAAGCTCCTCTTTCACGAAGCACACTGGCTACGTGAACCACCTTCGCAATCCGAGAGCAAAATATCTTCTCTTAAAATTCTCTATTCTTCTCTCGAGGTGGTCGGCCTCTATTTGTAGGTGATTCCACCGACCCTTGACCCTTCCGCGCGAATTCAACACCACGTCATCTCAAATCGCGAAGCTCCGAATAATTCCACCAGAATTCTGTCCAAATCACGAAGCACCATGGCAATTTTCAATTTGCGGAGCTCGTCGTAATTGCGGAGCATCCCATCAACATTCCTTCGCACCTTTTCCGTGAAGCTCCCTCGCAAATCCCTTCACCACCGCGATGCGCTTCAACTCTGTCGTTCACGAAGCTTTGATATAATCGCAAAGCATCCCCACCTCCATTTTTATGATCTTCTCAAAATCCAATCCATGCATCCTCTCTTCGCGAAATTCATGCCTTTACCATATAAAAATATTATCTTCAATGAAATCCTATTTTCACGATGCTCACCAAACTCCAAATTTTGGACACAAAAAATTTGGCAAACACTGGGAAACGATGCCACCTTGTACTGCTCTTTTGTACCGCCTCCAGATCATCCTTTCCTTTGACATCATTCTTTGTCAACAAGGATTGTCAACAAATTCTCGGGAACTCGACAATTTTCCATGGAAACCTGCTTTGTCAACAAACACAATCAACCCAAAAATACAACAATGTAACCTTGAGGGATTTTTTCCCAACAAGGATGTTTTCAGTGTGGCTCTACGAAACACATCAAGCTAAACTGGACAACACAAGATCGATCATGTCACAATTGTAAGAATATGGGTCATCTTCAGTGTTATTGTCAGAACTCTCTGAGGCCGGGTGCAAATGAAACTCTTTAGGTATTGCAAACATCGTATTCATCGACGAGACAGGGGCAACATCATACCCCCTAATCTGCAGAGCAAAGCCAGTTATAGTGATTCTTTGAACACCACAACTCCTCAGCAGTGAAATAAAGAGTAGAGTGTGGAAACCAAGGCGTTTTTCATAGACAAGCAGGTTGTGGTGGATAATCAGTCGGGACCACCCACCATGTGAGGAACTATTCTTATAAATTCTACCTTGATGCAAGTTCTATTTGATACAGGTTCTTCACACTCTATTATTATTGCATGTTTCGTTGGGTTGAAGGGTTTAAGGGTATAAATGATGCCTTCGGTTTTGAAACTTCAAACTCCTCTGGGTCTAAGAGAGAGTCAAGCCTTCTTATGTAGAGCATGTTGGATTTTTGTGGGTGAGGTTGAGATAATGAGTAATTTCTCAGCGCTTGAGATGGATGGGTATGCTATAATCTTGGGAATGGATTGGCTGGTGGCGTTTAAGGACCACATCAACTGTAATGAATGGAAAATGGATTTTATGACACATGAGGGCCTTAGACTTCTCTTTAGAGGAGAGAGGCATGAAAGGCAGGGTGCAACGGGTTGGGTGGCACCAGAAGTGGGCACGTTATTGCATCAGTTGGTGATGATGTCATTGGAATCAGTATAGGGTGTTGCTAAGAGTGTTCTTCTGGCAATCGTGGATCGGTTCAGAGATGTTTTTCCAAAATAATTCTATGGGTTACCTCCCATAAAATAAGTGGAGTTTATGATTGATCTCATTCCGAGGACCAATCCTATCTCACTTCCATCATACTGGATGGAACCTACCAAATTGCAAGAATTGATGGTCTAGTTGGAAGAGCTAGAAAACAAAGGGTTTATCCGGTCTAGCACGTCTCTGTGGGTAGTGCTGGTGTTGTTTGTTAAAAGGGAGGATGGAAAATTGAGACTCTGTGTTGATTATTATCGACTTAACCAAGTTGCGATAAATAACAGAAATACACTTCCATGAATTGTTGATTTGTTCGACCAGTTAAGAGGATCCCAGTGGTTCTCCAAGATCGAACTGAGGTCGAGATATCATCAATTGCATGTGAGGATGGATGATATTCCTAAAACATATTTCAGAAGTTTATATGGATCATTTGATTATGTGGTTATTCCCTTTGGTCTAACGAATGCACCAGCTGTGTTCATGGCATTTAAGAATCAGATATTTCAGAGATATCTGGATTCATTTGTGGTGATTTTTGTAGATGATATTCTTGTGAATTATAAGACAAGGGTGGATCTTGAGCAGCACTTGGCGACATGGTTGGGGATCTTGAGGGAAAATCAGTTATAGGCCAAATGGTCAAAATGTGACTTTTGGATACTAGAAATCCGTTTTCTAGGCCATGTGATTTCTGAAAGGGGAGTTTTAAGGGATTTGTAAAAGATAGAGGGTGTTATCTCATGGAAAACGAAAAAGAATGTGTTTGACCTACAGAATTTCCTCAACCTAGATGGGTATTATCATCATTTTGTTCATGATTTTTCATGTTTGGCTTCACTGATTATAGATTTGACAAGAATGAATGTTCCATTCCAGTGGAATGAATAGTGTCCATAGTGTTTCGAAGAGCTCAAGGGTCGCCTTACATTAGCAGTAATCATGGTTTTTCCAAACCAGGAAGATGGTACGTGGTGTATTGCAACGCATTAGGATCAGGGTTGGGGTGTATTATCATGTAAGGGAATCATGTGGTTGTGTATGGATCACGATAGTTGAGGGTGCATGTGATGAACTACACAACTCAAGATTTGGAATTGGCAGCAGTTATCCATGCTTTGAAAGTTTGGTGCCGTTATCTCTTCGATGAGAAATTCACTATATATACAGATCATAAGTGCTTGAAGCACATTTCGTAACAAAGGGATTTGAACTTGGGGCAAAGGAGATGAATGCAATATTTCCATATGTATGATTTTGACTTGATGTACACAACAGTTAAAGAAAATTAAATGGAGGATGCATTAATTAGAAAATCATATAATCAGGTGGTGAAATAGACATCAGACCAATGGAAGTTGATGTCAATTATAGCTGACATACGGTAGGAATGTGAGGACCTGGGTGATAGAGAGGCCTTTTTTCTGGTCTTGTTGATTCTTGACTTGGTTGCACTGTTAAAAGAGGTGTAGATATCTGATTTCGAGTGTGTGACCATGTGGTCGAAACTCAATGGAGGGGATACCATTGAGTGTTGGAAACTGAATAGAGATTCAGTTTTTTTTTTCAGAATCAGATGGTCGTACTAGTTTCTTGTCAGGAGGATCTTCTCAGGGCATATCATCATTCTAGATGGTCTGTTCATCCTAGAATTCCGAAAATGTATAAAGCGTTGAAAGTGCATTTTTGGTGGGCTGGTATGAAAACAAGTGTGGTTGAGTTTGTTTCAAGATGCTTGACATGTCAGCAAGTCAAGGCAGAGCATCAGAGGCTAGCGGGAAATGTTGCAGTCTTTACCAGCCCCTATTTCGAAGTAGGAGAAAATAGCAATGGTTTTTTCCACAGGTCTCCCATGAATGCTCAGGAAGCAGGATGACATTTGGGTGATAGTGGACCAGCTAACAATGTCGACCAATTTTATCCCGATTCGTGAATCTCATACGGTGGAGGATCTGTCCAAAATCTATATCTGGTAGGTGGTAAAGAGTTAGGGTGTTCCAGTTTCGATTGTATCAGATAGAGATCTGAGGTTTACATCTCGTTTTTGTAAGTCCTTACCACAAGACCTTTGTACACAGTTAACTATGAGCACGACATATCACCCTCAGACAGATGGTGAATCTGAGAAAACGATACAAACTTTGGAGGATCTGTTTCTGGCTTGTGTCATGGATTTTGGTGGCTCTTGGGAGGATCACATGTCCTTGTTTGAGTTATCGTACAATAACAGTTATTTGGAATCAATACATATGGCTTCGTTTGAAGAGTTTTATGGGTGGCCATGTCGTTGTCCACTATGTTGGGTGGAAACGGGTGAGCCCTCAAGGGTTGGACTGAGCCTTGTGCAAGAGTCTATGAAGAAGATCATGTCAATTAGGAAGAGAATGGATACAACATAGAGTTTTTATAAATCGTAAGTGGATCATAGTCGATGGTCATTGACGTTCGAGGTTAGTGATCATATTTTCTTGAGGTTCTCTCCTAGGTTGGGACATCATCGGTTTTGGATGCAGGGAACGTTATC
The DNA here is from genome assembly GCA_963277665.1 of Viscum album. Taxonomy (NCBI): domain Eukaryota; kingdom Viridiplantae; phylum Streptophyta; class Magnoliopsida; order Santalales; family Viscaceae; genus Viscum; species Viscum album. The sequence goes on from OY728126.1 coordinate 1,109,153,859, forward strand.
TCCATGGTATATTGGACCTTTTGAGATTCTTGAGCGGGTTTGTGAGGTGGCTGATTGTTTGGATTTTCCACCTAGGTAAAGTGCGGTGCACAATGTGTTTTATGTGTCGTAGTTGAAAAAGTATCATCCAGATCCAGGCTATGTTATTCAATGGGATTCTGTTAAGGTAGAGTCGGGTGCTCATTGGTGCACATCCTAGTGCATGTTGTGGATAGGAAAGAGAATGTATTGCAGGGTAAAAGCATCAGTCAGATTTGGGTTTTGTGGCTACATGGCCAGATCTAGGAGGAGACTTGGGAGCATGAGAAATAGATGGTCGAGCAATGGGCCAAGCTCATGAGGAAAAAGGTGGTTCACTACATTCCAAGGATGGAAATTCCAATGGTGGAGGGAATGTAGAACCCTCGGATTGAGTTATATAGCCTCTGTTTAAGACTTTTTATGTGTTTTAGGTGCATGTGATGAGTTGAGGAGAGGTTGGGAGTGTTTGGAATGGTTTGGGATAAGTGTGTAGGCTTTTCTTAGGGAGCACCGTTTGAAACCAGTTAGGGGAATCCTTGCCTTTTCTCTAGGTATCCGTGCATGGGGAGATAGTAGGCTTCGCACGGCCTGCGCGCGGTTTTCCAAACCATGTGGGGCAACCATGCAGACCCCTCCTCTCAAGGCAGTATCATGCACACAATTAGTGCACAATTTGTGAAACTGTGCGGGAAAACTGTGCGACCACTTAAAAATAGGGTTTTAAAACCCAGGTTCACTTAGGCTTGCCTCATTCTTCTCCAAACCCACTCTCACCCGAGCCTCACTCGGGATTTTTTCCTCTCCAAGGATGGAGGGGCTCTCCCACGCATTTTTTAATAAAATTGAAGGGTTTTCGTGGCGGTATTCAGGTGGTTTCTTATGGGTAAGTATCTCCTCTTTTTTTCATTATTTATTCCTCTAGATCTACAACTCCCTCTCTCTCAATTTTCTATATCTACACCCGTTTTGTGTATATATATGGTTTTTGTTGACTTGGATGTTAATTTTATGGATTTTGGATGTTAGATAAGGAGATCTAGAGAGGTTTTGGTGGTGCATTTACCGGTTTTGAGGAGTAGTTGCTTGTGGGTCAATTTTTTCAGAACCCTAAAGGTAGGTGGCTCCCCTCTCAACTCCACTTGGTTTGAACTAGTGGTTTGGTTACAATTATTTTGTGTGTCTTAAAATTAATTGTGTTGTTGATGTATGAAATTGGATGGAAATCCCTTTGTTAATGGTTTTAGAATTTTTGGGAAAAATAAATGTGGCGAAATGATCTAGACGTGATTTTAAAATGGGATTTTAAAATGATTTGTTTTGTTAGTTTGATGATGATGAATCGAGAAAAAAGGTTTTCAATAAAAAGGGTTGTTTTATTGAATTGGGGATTGACATGGAAAATCGTATAATGGGGTTTTCAATAAATTTTTTATTTATTGAAGTGGGTTGGCATGTAATGGAAATTGTTGATTTCATGTTGTTATGGCCCTGATGGGTTATTTGATCGGTTGTGTTAGCTTTTTTGAATTTTGTGTGAATGTGGGCGGGAAGTACTGCTATAAAAACGGGATGGATATTGGAAGGAAAGGCCACCATTAATAGAAAGTGGGCAAGAAGTACCACTTGAGTGGATTGGTAATGAATGGGTTGGACAGGAATTTCCACCATGATATGTTGGGTGTTTGGTTGGTGATGTTTGTAGATGGGGTTTTTGAGTGAGATATGAAAAGGTAATTGGCTTGTGGCATGGTTGATTTGGCTTCATTTTTTGGCTTGTTTGGCTTATGTCATGATGGTTTGGCTTTCCCTGGGTTTACATGGTTTGGGTAAAATGGCTTGGTAAGGGTGTCTTTGGATTATGGTAATGGATGCACTTGTGATTATTTTATATAAACTATTTTATATAAATGGGCTAACAGTTTTATACTAGTGTCATGTGTAGGGAAGTCATTTGGGGAAAACCTACTGAGTAGTTGTACTCGCCCCCTTCTTTTTCACATTAGTGTCCTTGTAGATGTCATGTACCGAGATATAGGTAATGGTAAGGTTTCTCACTTCTAGTGGTTCATGGCGATGCTAGAGATGTTTTGGTGGAGTGTGGAGCTAGGAGCTTGGTGTGGATATGTGGTGGTGTCATGGCTCATGGTGGTCTACTGTTTAGTTTTCGCTTTTTACTCTGTTGTTTTGTGGTCATGTCTATTTAAATGGTTTTGTGGTATATGATGGAATGGATTGTATCATATGGTTGGGTTTGATAGTTCATGAATCTTTCATTTTTGGTTGGTTAAGTTGGGTGATCTCATTAATGGAAAAGTGTTCCCCACTATTCCTTGAATCCCTTAGCATTTCATTCCAGCCTTTAGCGCATTGGGGATGTCACATAAGGCCAAGTGACACTCACCACATCCTCAAGACAATGAGGAAGGTGTAGGGTGTTACATGATTCATCACTTCCATACATGAAGCTACTTTGATAAAAAAGGGACATTTCCACAACACTGTGCGTGAATTTGGTATCTTGTGACGTATTCAAATTAATGGTAATTTTTGTCAACCTCTCCACACTCTGGAAGTGTTTTGGAAAGATCCACTTCTTGGATGGATCAAAATTAATATTGATGGTACTCCCAAAGTAAATCCATGTTATGTGGGATGCCGTGCTATTTCCAGGAATCATCTTGGTCAGATCATTTGTTGCTTCATGGGTAGTTGTGTCATTTCCACCTACCTTGTAGTTGAGATGATGTGCTTAATTCATGTTATCACCATTGCCAATCTATTTGGTAGGAACAATCTCTATATTAAAAGTGACTCAACAACCATCATGCAATCAATTTGGAATGGCATTATTCCTCATGCATGGAATCCTAAGGTAGAGAGGCCCACGTTTTTTTCATTTATTTAATGATCATAACAACAATATGAATCCTTCATTCTCACTCACATCCTACATTGTACCGATTGTTTTTAAATGAGGTAGATCTTAATTGTATGGTGGTAAAAAATATGATTACCTATAGAAAAAACACAATTAATTTTAAAACCAATCTTATAAACACTATTACCCTATATATAAGAAGAGGTAGAGTCATTGTCCCAGATTTCTAGTGCTAAGGAGAACAAGACTGTACTTAGACTCCTCAATTAATATAGTTAAATTGTATTATAAGATTAACATTATCTAATAAAATATGAATTTCCCTTTTCATGTATTTGTTTATAACTACCAATAATATCTCTTAGAGGGAGAGTTAAAAAATAACCAATATCACTACCATGGACCCTCAAATGGTCTATAAGTATAGATTTAAAAAAATGTTACAAATTCATTGTAATATCACTAAGAGGGAAATGTGTGAAACTACAATCAATTTATTTTAAAATTTATTATATTAGTATTTAACCAATCAAACATTTCTAGAGTTATAATGAAAAAAAAACATTTCTCCCAACCTTATACTTACTTCTTTTAAATCAAATACCTACTTATTTCGATTTGGGATATCCACTAGAACATGTATTGTTTTACAAACATCTTCAAGTATACAATAGCATATAGAGAAATAAGTTGTACACACCATTATTCATTCATATAGATAACATTGGTTATACACCTTAGAAAATATCTTTTATTATATATATGGTTTTACACCCCAACTGTTATCTGTGTATCTACATTCATCATGATGGGTTATACAACACATCCACACGATATTTCAACAACTAATTCTACAACCCTACTTCAATATATCAATTATATTGTCTAATACATTGTAGAAATATATTATTCTTCATATGTAAATCTTCTATATGAATTTAGGATCACCTTAACTCATGTATTTATTCATTCACTATCACCAATAACTCTCCTCGGAGTTGGTTGGTTTCAAAACATATTTCTGATCTTTGAAAGACCTGGATAAACTCAAAAATTCATTTTTATAACTTTTCCTTGGAATAATCCATATAATAATATCTATTTTGTAGAAACGTACACTATATTTAATGAATTTTTACCTTTAGATTATTTATGTCTATTTGATTCACTATATCCAAAACAAGATAGTCAGGTTTCCTCTATGCAAGGAACAACATCTAGTGAACATTGATATGATGTTCCATGATCTAATGAAGAAACACAATCTGATTCTCACTCTATGGATGGTAATATATATATAAGATACATTAATACCTAGAACAATTATTCAAGAAAACCAAAATTATGATTTTCCCTTGTTCAACCAATTAAAAACACTGGTTTGTAACCCACATAGTGAAATATAAAATTCTAATACACCATCTTCTTGTCAAGTAACTCTATAAACTATATTTCCATTAACATTTCAACTATTTCCAACTCAAAAATAGAAAATTTTTTCTACACGCTTTATATAGGAACTCCTCTTTGGAATAAAAATGATATTGTACGGTCTCCTAAAATTCGTTATGGGAATTTCCCAACCAAACCCAATTTAAATTTACATACGTCAAACCTTATATCAACGTTGGAGTCATCTTTCATTACAAAATATCTCATATAACTAGATGTTAAATATCTATTTAATCATAAAGAATTATTTTTCATATTTATAATTCATGAATGATAATGTCAACATCACAACAATGTTAACTAATTTACAAATATTTATAATTATATTCAAGCCATTATCAGACCTAAAATCAATATAAGAACACTATCTGATATCTCTTCAATTAAAACATCATAGTCTGATGGTCATTCCCTGGTAAAAATTCTTCATTAGGCTTTTGATTGACTCAAAAAAAATTATGTAATTTCATGTTTTGATGAAACATCTATTTCATGTGATCAACGTATCATTATCATATGACATTGGAGTATTCTGTCTCGCAATATTTCATTCCTCTATGTCTGGTACAACTTTTTAGTTTTTAGTCTGGGTTATATATGTCTTTTGGTACTTCATTGGTCATCATATTTTACTATCTAATAGACTTTATATTTATCTTTGTTTGGAAGGATTTAATTTCCTCTCTGTTGGGTATGAATCAGATCGACCTAAAACTCAATGAATAATTTCAATGTTGGTATAAAACACTTTTTCCTTCATCAGAAGAAAACACAGAACTCTATTTTATTGATCCTTCAAGTATACATATGATGATAACTAATAAATTTTAGCTTCACATATTTCTCAGTATGGTGCATTATAAATGATTACTCTATATGATATAATATAAAATATATCACTTATCAATTAATTAATACAATAATTTATCTTTATAGATTGAATAGACATTAAAACATTGAATTTTATTCTCTTTCAAACTTCATCCTTTTATAATCATTTGTTTTGATAAAAAATCATTTTCCTATATACCCAGTTTGGTGCATATTTACATTCTATCTCAACCTTTGTAAATCCATAACTCCCTAGATAATTATTCATATAGTCACATTTAAAAACATGATATAGATCAGTATGATATAATTATTCTAATGGAACCTTGTCTTCTTTATATAGTCTTGTTTAGGTCATAACATAGATATTATATAGTGTTATCTCAAACATTATAACATATATATCATATTATTACATCTAAAAGAATTATTCTGACAATACTCAATCTTCACAACATATTCTAGTTAATATCAAACTATGAACCGAGTATTGATTTATCTTTAACTTCATTGTAAAACAAAACTTAACTTCTTTATACAAAATAATATGGAATAACTAATATCGTCATGATTTAGAAAATATAAATATCAATATGGAATCTCCAAAATAATAATGTTCTTTTATCCATAAACTAAAATTTTATCTCAATCTTCTCTATATTTGTTATGTAACATTATCTATAATAAAATTGACATATTTGTAAAAATTCAATATAAACCAAATTTGAACAATAATATACCCATTTTATCAATATCCCAATACATCTTAAAATTTATTTGAAGTGAATATGAGTTCCCAAAAAATTATCCTGATATTATTTTTTCATTTTCTAATCACCACCTAATTTATTTAACCACATTATTTACCATCAAAATTATTGTGTAACATAGGGATCACTTATTCATCTTCATAACTCATATAATCTTGAAAACATTATTTAATAGTAGAATTGTATGACTTTATTTTAATAACAATAAACCACTAACCTCTCAAATCTATCTATATATATATATATATGGGCGAACATGATATAGAAATATATAGTTTATAATCATTGTGGTGAATTTTTTTATTAATATTTATTCATTTAGTTAGTTAAATAAAATTTATTCCAACAAACATATATCATTGGATGTTTATTTTTGTTCTCTCAGATAAATCCTACATTAATCTAAAAAACCCATCAAATCAATTCAACTGTATAAATACAAATCCCCCTAAAATCTTAACTTTCTTAACATCATTATTGTTTTTTAAATGTCTAATACTCATTCAATAAATTCAATATTTCTCCCCTAAAGGGGAGAATAAAAATCATAACCATAGGGAAATTAATGTTATATTATGGATGTATCTTCCTTCTATAAAAATTCTAGAGGGCCTAGTAATCTCCTACAATTATTCCCCTTCAATTCCCTATATTTAGTTCCCATAAAAAAGAAAAATTGGAAAAGATGATTTCTCATTATTCCTGATAAGTAATACTCATACTGTGACTCTTCTCCAAATCACTAGATGTAATTCTTCGTCATCATATTTTTTCCTTGGGATAGATTATCTTAATTATCATCAACCTTCATTGATTTTGTATTGGATTTCATCTCATCTATGGAATCATTAGAAGAACATATCAACTTTTATACATCTTTTTTACAATTTTAATTCTCATTATTTCGTAATATCCTCTTTATTATTTCATCTTGGTCTTGTAAGATAGTCATGAAATTTTTCATATAATTCCCATCTTACTCACACCTCTTTCATTTCTTTTGAATATTAAAACTAACATCTATTAAAAACATGTTATAAAATTTTTGTCCTATTCTAAAGTATATTTAATTATTGTTTCTTCATTAAATTATTTTTCATCCTCTATCATTCTATCATTTGATTATATTGGAAAAATAACTAAAATCTATTTAATTACCTGTAAATCATTATTTCCTTGTTTCAAATTCATGAGCTCTTTTTCTTTCTCATCAAATATAATATATTTACATGTCTCATGTTATGCATTAATATCATTTTTGTTATAAACACTCGATTTTCTTCAAAATTATTTTATGAAAAAATTATCTACATCTCATAGATCAATATTTAATAACACTTTCCTAGTAAAGTCATATTGTATGATCATGAGTAGTATTTTTTCTGAATTATCCGGAACACCAATAGTGACCTATTAATCTTGATCGTTCATAATAACAGTAATATTATTATAATTTTTTCATTTCTTATAATTTTTAAAAATTTGGGAACCACTATTAATATGGAATAATCTTGATTTATTCCAGTTATTCTTTTTATAAGATGCTTCCTCATTAATTATCTTTTTCATGGATGATTCAATCATAACTTTTTTACTACAAATGTTAAAAATGAATATGTATATTGAGATATATTGGAGATAAAAATAACCAAATTCTATAGACCATTATTTTCACCATATTATTAAATTCACATGTAACCATAACATAATTAGTGGAATATTATATGAAATTCCTTTACTGATATTATGTTGTAAGAGGCATTGATATTCATTTTGAATAGTCATTTTATTTTCTAGTTTATATTTCCTTAAAATAATTTAACTTTTTAAAGAATTTATCCAATATAGAATGTTCTTCTTACCTTCCAAAACAAGTAGTGTGTCATAATTTTTTCGATTCTCGATTCCATATGATTATCTTCATAATCATTTATTTTCCCATCATTATAATAACCTTTAATTTTCATACATATAATCTAATATGTATTTTTAAAATCTTTTTAAGATGATCACCATTCTAAAAAATTATATCTATAACTTTATTCTTCAAAACAATCCATTAGTTCGTAAATAGTGTGCTTTTATCAAGATATTCTTCCAAATTATCAGTTAAAAATAACAATTTTTATTTCAAACATCACCATTATTAAAAGTATTTTATGGAGAAAATTCTCATGTAACGAGATATAGAATGTTTACCTAAAAATCAGATTCATTAATGTATTAAGAATCATCTTTCTCTTCTTCCCAAGAAACATTCTTTCGTGTCGCTAAGAAATATTTTCTTATATTTCTCCCCCTTCAACATCCAATACATATTATCTTCTTCTTATATATTAGAATAATAGAACATTTTCTTCAAAAAAAATTACTTAAAATTATGGTCATCATTACAATTTCTAATTTTAATAAAAATTTCCTATTTCTTTTCAAATTTCCCTCATTCAATTTCTTAAAAACAAGAGAAATGTTTATGTTAAAGTCCTATCGATCTACCTCATCATTGGAATCACTTGATACATCATATACTTCTTTATCTATAAAATTTACTATTAATATAGATTTAAAATATATATCTTATTTATAATTAAATATAAATTTTGTTTCCTTTTTCATCTCATCTACCACATGAATACTTTTATGTTACTCTATATAGAAATCATCTCAAACATCTAGAGTTAACTTTTTGGAATCAAATCCACCATTATATTTTATCATTCATTTTTTAAAAAGTATATTAATAAAGATTTTAATATAAACAATTTATATTGATGAAAACCACATTGGCTTCTATAAATAATTCATCAATAATTTATTTCTCATCCATATTGATATCATCAAACATCAACCTCCTAATTTTTATCTTTTCCTCCATCACTTTCTTATTTCTATTATAAATTATTCTCAACATATCCCACAAAATATTTGTAGTTATAAATCCTGTAAATATTTTATATTCATTATATAATGGATCCATCAAAATTGAATATTGATATTTTTCATCAACATCCAAAAAATTTAGCATCAGTAAGTGTCATAGAACCATATTAACAATATCCAATTCTACTATTGGTGAAACGCTATCATTTAATAAAAGAGTTATAAAATAGGGAAACATAATATTTGTACAACTAGGATGAATATTAACCAAAAATACACTAAAACTCTTCATATTGATTGAATTTATATTCTATACCCATATTAGATAGTTGGTTATGTCCTAGAGAATCATTTCATGATACCAATTAGGGATCACATATTAGTGTGAGATCCTTAATACTAGGAGGGATGAATCAGTGATCACTTTCTATTATGGATTTATATAATATAATTTAACTATTAAAACTTGTTAGAGTTATAATCAAGTAAAATATATCTATCAACCTGGATTTATGTGTATTATATTTAAATAAAGATGAAAACACTATATTTACAATGTTATGTACAATGTTTTCCTATTTTTCATGTTAGTTATGGACACAAAAATGTGTTATTTTACTAATAATTTGTTGATTATAAATTAATTTTCTATAGTTGGCTCTACAAAATATTAATCATTCCTCTATCTAAACATAATTTTCACCCTAGTAATCTACTCTTCTACAAAAATTGGTTATATCCGAAACTGGTCTACTTTTATCAAATATCATTATAAAAGGTTATATTTTCTGACCACAATTCATTTATAAAAAATATTCCACACCCTATATATTTTCTCTCCTTTTTATTTAATTATAAAATGTTGAAATATATTCTCTTTCTTCAAATTTTCATTCTCTGCAAGAATGTTGCATCAGCTTTACCTGTGTAAAATATTCATCAATATTTCAATAATTGTCTTTATAATACATGGTCTCAAAAATTCATATGGATCTAAAATAGATTTAGATTAACACAAAATCACCTATCTTGATATTTTTTCTACAAATATCCTTTACACATGGTCTGTCGAGTCAAACCTTATTTGATATTCTTTATATTCTTTTATTATATTAGTTGGGTTATGTCTAATAAATTTCCTCCATTACACCTTTAATATTTTACGTTTTATGTTATGTACTATATACATTGAACCCAGATATGATGCTCCTCTATCTGATGAAACAAATAATTATGATACTCCTATAAAATATGATACATGAATGGTATGATAAATAATTTTTAGAAGAAATAGTTAAAAAAAAATTATCTGATTCTCACTTATTTAACCATGTAGAAACTCTGGTAGACATGTGGCACTATTCTAGTAAAAACATAATCAATTATAATCTCTTTCAGGTATATTTTTCATGTATCATTCCTTGAGTAATTCCCCTATTTCATGCACAAATACATTTATACAATTCTTACTCTTTCATTAATCATTATTACAAGATCTCTTCCTCTAAATAACTGATTCAAAGTTTGACATCCAACAACATAGAAATTGAATTTTCCTAAATACATCATTTTCATTTTAACTACTTCAAGAACACTACAATAATCTTCTATTACCAATTATTCCATACAACATACTTTCATATTTTTTTTCTAAGTTCCTAAAATATCAACTAGATTCATGATCATTCGATGAAAATAATTTCATTATCACATTTTTAATAACTAAATTAATATTTTTAAAGATTGTAAATACACAATATGGTGTGAAATAATTAAATTAGATATATCAGATATATCCTTGTATTAAATCGTATGTTTGATGGAATTTTTCTGAAATACCATTATCATTCCCCCTATGAAAGAATCAAATACATTCTTTATAATATTTTAATTTTTTTGTGAATCCTCTTTCTAAAGTTCTCGAGCTATCATTATCTAATAAATTATTATAATAATTATAATGACATTACATTATTTTGGTTCTTTTAAAACTTCATATTTTATCATCATGATTATATCATTCTATTGGCACTACATTTATAATATTATCCCACTATTACATAGTCTTCATACCACTCTTCGACCAATAAGACAACATATTCCCTCAATCTATTATGGCTAAAATTCATCTCGATCTTGGTAAATCCATAATTTAATTAGCAAAAAATCTTTTTTTTTTCATTTTATGAATTCATAAAATTCTATATGATGGGCCTATTGAGGTCTATGTGGTAATACTTCATATGTTTAATCATTATAAATTTCATTGTCAACTTAATTTCATGGGATTATTATGTCCAATAGAAATTAAAATCTATCATCCATCTGTTAACTATCTCAAGCCTGTATCATAGAATTTGTATAGACTACATAACAAAAAATATATACTATTCAACCGCATTAGATTATAATATTGAGATATTCAAAAAAATGTATATTTTCTAAACATAGTTTGGTGAATATTTACTTATTAAATCATCCTTTCAATAGTTCCATATTCATATACCAATCATAATTAAACCATATCTTTAAACATTATAAATTTAGTTTTATATTTTTCTATAAAATAGAAATTTTCTAATGTTTTTTTTCTAATAATTATAGTTTTATATTCAGCATACCTTGAATTTTTATAGCTACAACATAATCTTTGCAGCTTAAAATTTACATATTTTATTTCGATTGTATTAGTATGATAGTACATAGTCATCTTAGTTAAATATAGTGTACTTCATACAATAAACATTGTAATGTTGTATCCTGAAATTCTTCCGGAAACCAACTTCACCCCTTTATAAAATTTCAAAAAAACATAGTTATGATCGATAATATCTTCATGATCTTAAGATATTAAAGATAATTATAGAATATTTTGGCTTATAATGCTGCTCTATAGATAGAATCAACCCATATCTCAATCTTCTCCATGATTATTATATTAATTTACCTTTGAAAACATATTAAAAAATTGAAAAAAATGTAAATAAACAAACTTTGGAACCACAAAAACATTCATTTACTTTTTGGAAATAGAATAAAAGGTTTCCTAAATAGTCAATTTTAAATTATATGAATTATATGATGAACATGATTCTTATAGATTAAACACATCAAAATATCGATGAAAATTATAAAAAGGATCCTAATACAAAGATATATATTAGAATAATTAGGAAAAAATTCATATTAAATTTAATTCCCAACTTTCAAACAATTCCGAACAAAAAAAATAGTTTCTCTTTTTTCATTAAAGAGGAAATCCTCTTCCAAAAATCATTCATAATGACCATAAATATCATGTTACATTTCTATATCTACAATAATCGGCATTCCCACTCGATAGGGAATGTCCCAAATGATTTTGAATTCCAATGAAACCAATTTATACCCCTAATTCAAATCCATTATGAAAAAATAAAGATCCTAATTGAAATGGGATTGACAAATGGTATGAATCATTATGATAATGGAGAATATATTTAAGAGTAATTTAACCAAAACCATAAGATTTTTGCATAATATCCTTTTAAACAATGATGATGTAATAAAATTCATAACACTGTAAATATTTTTTCAGTAAAAAAATACGAAAGAATTAATACAATTATTTTATATCCATCAATATTATATGAATTGTGCATCTAATAAAATAAAATTTATTGTGAATTATGAACCTATATTAAAAATTATATTCTTTAATGTTTTTATGGTTTCACCAAACCAAATCATTTGATCTATTCAAAGAAAAACATTTTTAAATGGATTAAAAAAGATAAACAATTTTAGATAATTAAAATTTTTTCGAAACATTATATTTAAAAGAGATATAATATATTTTAATTAATACATTATTATTTGAATTTCCTATGAACATCACCTAAATGTTCAGCATATCAACTAAATCTTCTTGAAACCAGTCACTACTTGGCCTTTATATTTGGAGTCATGGTGAAAATATATTTTGTATTATAGTAAAATTCATTTGAAACTTCCATAAATTATTGTTCAAGGTTTTATAATTCAATTATAATGTAATTATTATTTATATTTTGTAAGTATGAAATTGAAACTACGTGAATCATAAAAAGTAATGTTATGTTTCAAGTAGGTGACTTTGAAAAAATTTAAAATTTATTCTTTAAAAAAAATATAAATGATATTTAAAAATTTATTGAACATATATAAAATAATAATTTATAAAATAGTCTAAAAATATAAGAGAAAATATAATTTAATTGAAAAACCCATTATTGTTTCAGAACATAATATATATACATCCAAATATTTTAAATGTTATGACATAAAAATTATATAAAATATAAAATACAAATAGACACTAAATAAATATTAATATATACATTTATAACCCATAAACTATCCATAAAATAGAATATATTCATGAAAATAAAAATAATAATTTTTATGTTATGAGACATTGTTATATTGAAACATATAATTTATACTAATGTTCCTAAGTATGTATTTCATTTTACTTATTGGTTAAATGTGGGTTCAATGAAGTTTGTAATAATGAATGGAGGACTTTTATGGATTATTAATGAAGGAATTCTATTCAAGTACTGATAAAGCATTAATATAATCCCATAATATGTTCAAGGTATTGTAATTATTAATGAAAATAGTTTTCTATGAATCAAAATTAAAGAATTTATTTGGAGACATCCAATACCAACTGTCAATTTGAATCTGACATTTATATATCTATTAATAAAATCAAATATATGTTTTAATTGTATTTAGAAATGGGATACTGTTTATAATACTAGAGAGTCATTTAAATTTATGTGATAAAGAAGTATATGAAACAATTTATCATTTTTCTATGATGATTATTTAATGGTAGTTTTTAGAAGACCATGAATTATTTTTTTATTTCATGAAATGGATTAATGGGAAAATAATTTTGTTATTTGATAAAAAATAATATAAAACCATACTTACTATTTATTTTTGACTTGAGTTTCTCAATTAAATTATGTCTGGGACATCCATAAGTCCCATATAATGGTACTATGTTATTAGGAATAATTTTCAATTATATCTTGCCCATTTATGGATATAGAGGAAAGAGCATGAGCATAGTGGAGGAATGTAGGAGAACATTAAAATAGTGAAAAAGACAAGAAGCGTATAATTTATTAATCTCAATGGGGTTTTAGTAAGTGATTGTTAAGAGGTGTGACCCATAAGGCATGTGAGTTTGAGTTTATTTTTGAGTTGACTATGGTGTTGTGAATGAGAGATTTTTTTACCATTATATATTGTTAGGAATAATAAGAGTATTTGTACTCTGAATTTCATATGTCTTTATACCACCTCAATCTTCTGATATATCTATTTGAAACTATTCACCATGATGAATTTATGATGTTACACAATAATTTATCACTATATGATAAATAATGTGATCATTCACGTTGGACCTACAATACGAACAATGTAAACCAATATCATGTATTCCATAAAAATATTGATTTGTGATGAACCAACCACACATTATTCTATTAAGATTACAATGAAGGGTGATATAATTTTTGTACTTGTGTCTAATTCATTAGTAATCTTCAACAAGTTATTAAGAGATACTATATGATTGATATCAACCTATCATGAGATTCATATATCAGATAAAATAAATCCATATTCACCAATAAATCATGAGTAATTAAAGTGATTATGATTAGTCTACTACAAAATGAATATTTCTTGATAAACTATGATCTACCATGATCTACATAGATACCACATGAATTAATGTCTTCAACCACATGAGAATCCATGATATATAAAGTTACTGCATGAAAAACATTACTTTGATGGATGCACATGCTTTAGGGAATGTGTAATACTACCCAATTCCCTATTTTTATATTTTTATGTATTTATATATAATTATATATTTAATGATATATTTTTACAATAAAATATTATGTGAAAATATAATTGAGATATTATAAATACTGTTATGGGGTTTCTCAATTGATGAAGAATTTTTGTGTGGAAGGTTAAATAGAGATGAATATGAATGAGTTTATACATGCTTCACACTAATTGAATCTCAATTGCATGTGATTATTAGTTCCATGTGAATTTATTCTCTAAAATTAGTATGAATAAACTATAGGTATGGGTTTAATGATTCTTAAAGATATCATATTAAGATATATTACATGATATCTCTCATTCAACAATAGTGAAGTTGTGGAATTTAATAATATGAAACGTGTATAATAGAATGAGAGTATGGAGAATAATTGGATGTTGAGAGGGTATCTATATGAGAATTTATATATTGATTAGACTAGAATTATGCATGATGTATGAGTTTATGTTTTATTAATAAAATAAATCTTTAAATGATGCATGAATGAAAAATGAGAGATGACACTACATTTTTTGATAAAACATTGTAAATAAAAATTATTGTTATCATATGTCCTATATGAATTTTAAAATAGAATATGAGATTAAAGAATATTAAAAATAACTTTTGATAATGACTACAAATTATTTAAGGGAATTAAATATATATTATGAACTATACATTCTTGAGGGTTATGTAGAAATTTAACCGTTTAAATATCCTCTATCATTGAATGTGACGATCAACTTCCAACCCATGTTTAAGGAGATTTCATATTATTAAAAATAAGAATAATATTTTCCATAATATTATTCTGAATATAATTGGAATGACTATATAATGAATAAGTAATTCATTGATTATGTCTTCCTTTGTATAAATTGACATCATTTTTAGAGATTAATAAATATAGTGTAATGGAGTTAGTAATTTTAATTTTTATTAGGTGCCCTTGAAGGATACATACTTGAATAATGAAGGAATCTAAGGGGAATCTTGATCACTCAATATGCGAAAAGGGTTTCATGAACCAAAATCATTTCTAATATATTTTTGATGATATGTAATGTATTTATGGCCCACCATGATCTCATATTCTCATGTATTATTATCATCGAAATAAAGGTATTTTGTTACTAGGTAAAAAAATAGAAATATGATCTCATTGATGGCATGAATAAACATTATCTTAAGATTATCATGTCTAGGTTTTTTAACCATTAAAAATAACATGATGAATTTTTTTGGGTATAAATATGCATGGAAGATGCATTGATAGCTTCTCTGTATAACCATGATCAACTAGAAGACCGACTACTATGGGGTATAAATTATTATTGAATATTACACTATAATTAATTTTATGATTAAAGTGTTTACAATATGATAAGATATATGACTAAACTGATATGATTTATGCCTTTATAATAAAACATATAAATAATGTGTTTTGGTATCTCCCTAATTATTATTACACATGTGGTGAGGTTGTGTGTTACTACTGAGTGGATCGATGGCCTTAAAATGTTTGGAATGTTGAATTAAAATATTATTAATTTTTAAAATATACCATTGATTCACCCCATCCCCTCTTAGTGGTCATCTAGACTGGGGATCTATAATTGGTATCATAGAAAACATCATCCCTCTAATGATCTAATGTTTTTCTCTAATTTTTTTACTATCCATGAAAAATTGAATATTTCAATGGGTGTTTGAGATACCTAAATTAAAGGAAAATACTAATGGATTTGAAAATATAGAGACCTCATCTAGGACATAGAATACATGAAGAAAATTGATAGGACGAATCTGAATTTGAATATGAAAGTGAATGGATATACACCACTAACTAAATGAATTCAAATTCGTATATGTAGTAATAATTCATTTGATTATTATTATTTTAATAAATATTGTTTTCGTTGTGAAGATAATTTATCACATAATGATCTTTATTAATATATTAATGAACATATATAGAATCTTCCTAGTGATATATTTAAATATTTAAACAATATTAAATAGACTTTAGGATGATAAATCTTACCTTGAATAAGTGAATATTGAAATGGAAAAGGAATTGTAAAAATGTTTGGTATATATAACACATTAAAAAAATCAAGTGAGATTTATTGATGAAAGTATATCACATTACAATGAAAAATAAGTTGAATCTATTTAATAATTTTTAAATAAATTTTATGAGAGTGATATCTCTGATATGTATTTTATAGATACATTCTATTCACTAGAAAAATGGCCTTAAATCACATGGGATGTACAAAAGACAAAATATTGATTTAAGGAATATATATTTAATGAGATTGAATATTATTTAAAATATTTTAAAAAAATTATGAAGAACAGATCAAGAGGATAATATAGTACCAAGAAGACAACCTATGATTGGTTGAGGATATAAATAAGACAGACTACATGAAGTGTATTTAGCATGAGGTAAGGGTGAAAAATCATGAATCAACATAATCTATACATTCCAATGTTATTAAGAAGATTTATGATGCCACTTGGATTTCCATTGAGAACCATGAACCTAGGATGACTCATACTATTATCAATATAATAATTAGATCATCCTTTCATCAATTTGAAGCATACTTTAAAATGACACTATAAAATAAACATAAATTTCCATTTTAACTAATGAAGTTTCACAAACTTATATAATTTTAAAACCTGATTTTTTGAAAAAATAGATAGTGAAAATTTCGAGAAAAAATTACAAAATAATGAATGATTGATTTGATAAAATCAATAAATAAATTTTCCCAATGAATTAAAAAAATAGGGGTGTATCAATTAAAATATTAAGGTACAAAACATGTCAAATAATGGTATATTACAAAATAGGTGAAGATATGGATGTTCGTAGTTTATTATTTGTGTTGCTAGAATTTTTGAAACTAATAAATACAATGTGGGGATAAAATGATATCTCTAAAAATCATAAAAATCAACATGAATGTTCGATTAATGATAATAAAACGATAAAATCATATTTGAATAAGTATAATAAAATTGAGTATTCCATGACAGGAAAATAGAAGAGATATATATTACAAACATCTACCATGAATTCAATGAATATTAATGAAGTGGATTTTTATTCCATAATAAATGAATGGAGAAATATAAATTAAATGTAAACATGAATTTTGAGGTTTCATTATGTGAAATATTCTAGATCTCAGGACATACAACCAAACAATTCTTATCAAACAATTCTAGAAAACTAAAGTAATTGTAAAAGAAAATAAAAGAACCAGAAACATAAAACCCCCATATGATTATAGAGGAAAAATAGGTATATATCAAAGGGTAGTCAAATAATATAAAAAATAATGGAATAGATTTATAGGATGTTCTAAATATTATAATAATCTCTAAAAAATAGATAGGTCTCTACTTATTCCTTATTCTTATTGGTTATATTTGTTGTTATTCATGGAATTGTAGGAGATTCTTTAAGTATATCACTAGTTGAAAAAATTTAAATATTTCTATTTATAATACTATATTTAAGATATGTCTCCATATTAAAAATGAAAGATGTTAATCCCTTTAGGAATAAACAAACGTAGAAGAAGATTCTAATTTGTTTATTCCATGTAAATCAGGAATATTTATATTTCTTGGAAACAATTAGAAATGAGGTAACAGATCACACTCACAACCCTTGTTATGATTGTAATAAATTAATTTATAAATGTGTTGTTTTTTTAATAAAATATTAGATGTCAGTAATTTTCATTATACGTGAACTGTATTCATGGATTTATTGGCATGTGTTCAAATTATAGGTTTCATACAATTAAATATATTTATACATCCTCAATTTGATAAATGAGATGTATTTTAGAATGATAACCTATTCGTTGTAGTGTATTTATACCACAGAAAAAATGTATCTCTATATTTTTTGAACCATGTAATCCCATATAGAATTATTATAGTCTAACTAAAAGATCTTTGTTAGGAGAAAGATGTATTATCATCATTCTCTTAGAATCTGTGGTGAGATTATGGGTTCATTTAATGGTAGAAAAGTGATGATAATACCATTTCACATACCATTGTATTTTAATGTAGGTAAAATGGTGAAGAAATAAATTACATAATCTCACATATTTACTTTTTTTATTTATGGTATTTCCAAAATATTCAAATAGAGAGGATAAATATCCCAAGTAAGTATTGAGTTTTTTATATCATTAAATACGTGTTTAGTGTATTTATGATAATTATAAATGTATATTTATAGATTAAAAATAATTAATTATTTTAAAATATTAATAATGAATATTTGTATGTCAATAAGAGTTTTTAGATGTTTTGGTGGTTAATGGAAATGTTTTCTAAGGATTCTATGTTGAATAATGTATTTGGAGAAGTATTAGACAAATAGGTGTCAGATAACACATTTAAAAACTGATAATAAATTATATATCATATAAAAATTATATTTTTAGATGGAACATTTTTTACAAAAAAATAATTTCATATTTTTAAATGTTGAATAAGTACATGATAAATTATATCATTTTTTCATGAGGAATAATTGAAGTATGTATTGAGAATACAATATAATATTTTTTATAGCATTTAATGAATTAAATTAAAACTAATTGTGTTATTTAATAAATAAATAGAGGATATCCATACATAGTTATATTAATATATATTATGTATTTGATATGATAAAAAATAGGCATGGTCTGTCCATTTGACCTATGTGCAACCACTACCTCATTGGGCATTAGCTTCAATAATAGATAGCCCATTTATGGAATTGGTTAAACTATGATTGAGATTTGAAGAGTAAATATGGTGTATATGTAGAATATCACATTCATGGAAATATAACTATACAATCATGGTTCACAATCATTGGAATGTAGGGTTGTCGGTGGGTCTGTTCGAGAAGGAATGGCCAATTAAGAATTTTATGAGTGTATATTCGATTCTACCCTAGTTTCGTGGACATGAGGTTTTTTGTTACTGAAAATTGATAATTTTATTTTTAGATATCACTTTTATGGAGAATGTGGAAAACCTTAAACATTTATCCTTAAAGAAAACAACTACTATATGAAATCAAAAATTCATTGAAATACAACAATAGAAAAATAGAAACATTTTCATTATATTATTTCCAAATAATTGAATGTTTCTTTTTATATGGATCATCATCAATGAGGTCATCAAAAGAAGAATACAGCATTTCCTAGTATGGGTGATCTCCTCCATGCATACCTTTTATTCTTTAAATCCTATTGTTAGTATAAGAGTGTCTTCTTCATCCAATAACACTGCTCTTCATTTTAATTATATAAAATTGGTCTCTCATTCATCATATACACCTGATATTGGGTTGTGTAAATTAGAAACTCCTCCTAGAAAATTTCATCTCATGGTGCTTAAAAATATCTCATATTTTTTCTTTTTTATTAGCCCCCTCATATACAACCCACTGGGGAAAAAAGGAATTCTTTGGTAAGGGTGGCTAGATTAGTGATGTTTTATCCATTAGGACCAACCTCATCCAATGAATTTTCCAACATCTGATCCAGGACATACCCCATAGTAGCATGCTCCTATTCCTCCACCTCACTACATACTTCTCATTTTTTCATATCAAAATATTCCATAACAAATTCCACTACTATTCATTGAGATTGGTCTCACCCTCACTTAGTATGGAAAAAGATTTTTTAATATACATTTTCATCATTGGATAAGGAATGTATGAATATTCTTTACTTATTTTAAATTTCACCCCCTTGAGCATAATGCAGCTCACCAAATCATAATTTCCTTTCTGACCCTTCTTAATTATGGAGATGTGATAACTAATATACTTCCTTTAATTTTTATGTCCAGTTGAGAAATGAGAAGAAAAATCATTACATGTTTCATCCCCCAAAGTCTCTTGGACTTTAGTGGAGTCCTCTACTCAGCTTAGTCTCAATGATCTAGATCTTTCCCTCCCTCATCCAACCCTTCAGGTTGATAACATAGATTAATATGCTCCGTAAAATTTCATGGACTTAAACAATTAATTGTTGTCTCCCATCTCAATTTTATATCAAGATATACTTTTGTGGTATTCTCATGATCCATGAAACAAAATTTACCTCTTTCATATAACCATTCGAATTAACTCTTCATGAGTGATTCTGATCCAAAGACATACTTCCTCGTCATAAAATGATGGTTTCGGGGAGTTAGATCTAGGTTCCATGAAATCAATATGACACACCCCCATAACCCCCTACACCAGACTGATCTTGCACAACCGTCTTATAATCAACTAAATCACATCTTAAATGGTCGATTATTTCCTCTTCCTTCATTGTACCAATATGGTCTTCATCACGGGTGAATAAGATTTATACAAAAATGATTCTCATGGGATCATTCTTGGACCACGCAATACCTTGTGACCTTAATGTCTTGATGAATCATTATTAGCTTTTCCTTTAGATGATGAGAAGTAATAAATCTAGTAAACAAATACTACTTTTTCTTTGCACTTAAATTATTCTCCAACTTTGATCCATAACCACTCAACAATTAGCTTTGAATAATCTACCTTAATATTGATATGTGGGGATATAGGATAGAAAAAATATATTATGATACTACTAAAACACAAATAATGGCCTAACATATATTGTGTGCCCATATTCCTTCTTGGGCATTCAAGGATTCTATGTACAAACTCTTCAAACTACCACATATATAATACTATTCCTAGAGAGACTCTAAGATGATATATCAAGTGACCATGTGAGATATACATAATAAATGAATAATATTTGACCTACTGCATGTCATTATTCTATTGTATGATTAATGAGGAATCTCCACATGATCATCTTTGAACTAACCACCTGATGAGTATTCTTAGGGTCACTCAAGTGGTAACACGTAAAAGAATCTATTGTTGGTGTTTTGTAAGCTATTAAATAAAGGACCTAAACCTACCAATATATTACCATAGAATGTGATCTAACCATGTATTAACCAAGACATTGTTAGTAGTTCTAGTTACCTACATCTTCATGGAGATTGCATGATCTACATTGAGATGATGTAAGATACTGAGCTTCCTCCCAAAGAAATGTTATTGACCACATGCACATGAATGATATAAAAAATAACACAATAAAAAATATTAATGTGATGGTTTTGAAAATATGAGATAATGTAAAATATTATAAATTTACCTCTTTCAAAATTATTAATGAATTTAAATATCATAAAAAAATAAATTCTCATTATACTCTAAATGATTGAAAATGTGTGAATTCCAAGGAGGAATGAAAATTAATACTATGAAGATATGAATTTAATGAAAAGTATATGTTTCAAAGGAGATAGTGGTATAAATATACATGAGTACATAGATTCTTTACATCAGATTATGTTCAAATACATGTGATTATTGGGCGCACATTTCTTCATGTAGTGAGAAAAGAGAGAAATATCATGTCTGGATTTAATGATGTCTGAAGATATCACATGAATATATATTGTATGAAATCACCAATGTATGAATAGTGAATGTATAAAAATTATGGTCAGAAAATTATTATCCCATTCATGAGTGCATTAAATATTTTTTAATGTGGATAATAATTTTATATGTGTATTATAATGTGGGAAAGGAATGAATTATTCATTCCACATGAGTTTATGTTTTATGAAATAATGAATACAGATGAAGTTATATGAGAGAATAATGGGAGTTTAGAGAATTTTTATTTAAAAACAATGTGTAGAATAATTAGAGAGAACCAAAGTCCTTCGGTTATTCTAAATGTGGATCTGAGATTTTAGAATATTTCAAATACCATGTCATAATGTAGACAGATTTTCAATGGTATTTAAATGGATATTATGTCTCATATTTTAATGTTTTTTTAATGAAAATTTAATAAAAATAAATTTCTTATAGAATTGAATGAAAATATTATCACCCAACCCTAATTTAATTAGAATTCATATTTTGTGTATGATAATAATGTTTATAAAAATACTATTATGTATAGAAATTGAATATGTTGTAGATGAATAAGATGTTATTATTTTATATGAACATGTTTATATATTAATATCATTCCAAGAGTCTGATACATAATGTATCAAAGAGATAATTTATTGATTTTCTGAAAATATTTCCCAATGTAGATTTATCTATTTATCCAAGGATGCTGGGAGAATACTAAATATGATAAACCTAGAAGAATTTTTTGGACCAATGTTCTTGTTTAATATGTTGTTGATGATCTTCATGGTATATATGAGAAATCCTGATCTTATATACTTGGAGATGATTATAACATATTTAATGATACATTTCTATAAATTGATTAACTAGTAAGAAGAGAAGCCTGTATCTTGGGTATATAACAAATTTTAGAAGAGTCTCCTCAGTGTAGTGTATAACGAGTCAAGATAAAAGGATAATGTTTGGGATATAAAACGAAGAAAGGAAAAGGTTTTTATGGTTTTGGTGTAGAATTGGATCAAATGGATGAACTAATATTGAGGTGAATAACTATTTTATTCATAATACATTTTATCTGATGATAATATTATCACAGAGAATCCATGTTGGGTCATCAATCTAAAATGAAAAAAAAACATTTATAGTGACCCTTATAAATTATGTGTGATTATCTCTCTATCGTTAATACTACACAATAGCTAATGATATGAGAAAACTATAAGTGTATTGAGAACCATAACTATTTCAAGTGATTTAATTAAATGAAAGATAATTCACAAAGGATATCATTGATTAACCCTACCCACACATTGGTTAAACAAAATTGGGATCCACATATTCTTCAAAACAAAAATCTCTATAAATATTTATATTCCTGATTTATGATACCTTCAATTCATGAAAATATAAAACTATAAATAAATTTTCAATAAAAATTTATGTAAAATTAAATATTATAAAAATTAATCTAGAATTAAAAAAATAGATAAAAATATGAAACTTAAAATACTTTAATTTTGGAATCAATATGATAAAATAATGGTTACTCCTAAATTAAACATAATTATTAATTTAATTTATTAATTATGAAAATAAACTTATAATATAGGTGAATATATACATTTTAATTTGAAAAATTTATGTTTTTTTTGTCATTTTTATTATTCTTTTAAATTAATTTTTATGCTTTTTTAATATATAATTGTTTAAAAATGTGTATGAGGACTATTTTAAATATTTATATGTTATTTATAATTAATATTTTGTTTTAATTAAAATTTTACATACTTAAAACAAAATAAACATATAATTATTTTAGTAAATGAATTTAAATGCATATAAAATATAAAATCTATTGGTAATTTACATAAATATTAAAACATTTTATGAACACATAAATGTAATTTAAAATAAATTTAATTTCAGAAAATAATAAATAAAATTATTTTACATTAAGTCAAATATGATTTTTTAAAAACGAAACACGTATTATTAAAATAATCGATATGCCTAGAATTTCCCTGTGTGGATCTGAAAAAAGGAAAATAAAAATTCCATAGTTTTTTAATGATTTATGAATAAAACCATCAAATTTTTTGATAATTTTAAATAATGGCTCAATCATATTATTTAAAGTTAATCATTCAAATATTTATTATAATATTACTATGTGAATGAATTTGATTATTTCCCTTCTGGTGATCTGATAGAGGGGTAATCTCTTGTAGCTTGAAGAAATATACAGTCACCTTTACTTTTTATAGGGATTAAATGTATAGATTATTACATCCATTGGTAAGGATTTGAAAAATAATATTATTTCATCAAGTGATATAAATGTTAAATCATGTGGATTGGGCTTAATTAACATCAATCATAGATGTTTAAGGATTCAACATCGAGATTTACATTTCCATCATGTAATGAGTTTTAATTTGGCCACTAATTATTTTAATAGGGTCCAAGGTTTTATCTGGTTTTTATGTTCTACTCAACTTCTCTTGGATTTTTACTGTACTATTGTTATTTTATATAAACATTATAATGAAGTAGAACGTGTAAGGTTTCACCAATACACACAAATCATGTTTGAAATTGAATATTTTTCAACTCATAATGATATTATAATGTTGTTAGATTATTTGTATAATATTACATGCATATTAAGTTATAACAATGTCTCAAATTTAATGAAAAATATAGGACAATTGGATATTGTTTTGAAAAATGTGATAAATGATTACTTAGTAACAATTGAAATAAATTAGTATACATTTCTAGTCACTAAAAATTCAGAAATCTATTGAAAATGGATGATACTAGTGTCAATGTATTACTTGGGAAAAAATAGACAATAATGTGATGGAGTAAAAATATTAGCATTGTGATCGGGGAAAGATGAATTTAGTGTGCCTATATGTATCGAGTTGTGTTATTTATATTCCAAATATGAAAATTTTCATGATGATGGATTTGAAACTATTGGGTCAGGTAACTCTAACTTTTTCACGTACAGATTTTTCAATTACATGCTTTTTCTGAAGTTCCTTTTTGGTTATTAAATCTCTCTTGGATTATAAGTGTTTTCAGTTTAATTTATTGATTCATATTATCTCCTTCATCAATGACCTTAGTCATGGGGTTCTTGTATGGTACTTAGCCTCCTATTTTTTCAATGATATGGTAGTAGGTTTAGGTGTTTTAGAGTTGGATTTGTTACACTCATAGTTGGACCCCCTGTGGGGTGTGTTATTGGGGTTGTTTATACCCTTGAGTTGGTTGAGTCGTGGGGTGAAAAGCTAGTATTATTTTCATAATTATTTCTCCTTATACATAGACTATCTTTACTCATGGGATTCCCCTTTGCTTCCATTGTAATTGGAGTTAAAAATACACTTTTTGGGTGGCTAGAACATGCTGCACGGTTTGGCCTCATGGTTTACTAGACCGTGGAGCCAAACCTTGCAGGGTGTCGGGCGGATTAAAAATATATTTATTTAAATTAAAATTTTTCATCCAAAAAATTTACCAAATATTCCCCATTAATCCCCTATTCAATCCCAAAATCCATGGGAGGTCTCCAAACTACTTCAACCTCTCACAGAACCTATCATTGATGGGGTTTTTGTGGTGGAACATCATGGTTCTTCAAGGTATGTGATTCCTCCATCATTCCTTCCATTTTCAATTGTTTTTCATTCCACTTTTCTTGAAGTTTCTCATGTAAAAAATTTATTGTTTATACAAAGGGTTCTATTTGTTGTCTTCTTGTTTAAATCATGGGGTTTTAGGTTTTATTTCACTCCCTTATCACGCGATAATTGTGCGGTTGATGTTTCGCACGAAGAATTGGTGGTTTTCGACACCAAATATAGGTGATTACATGGGTAATAAGTGATATATGATATATTTTTCTTAATTTTTGTTTTTATAAAAAATTTCATTCATTATCCATGCTATGAAATTTGATTTTGGTGATTTTTCTAAGAAAGTAAATTTTAGGTAACAATTTTGTTCAAAATTGGGTGTTATTCATGTCTATTTTATGTTTTTCCTATTTTGATTAACTTATAACTACTGTAATTAGTTTATATAAACCTTTTGGGTGTTTTAAATTCTATTTTAGTTAATATGGGTATGTCCATGTTGTTCAAAGTGGGATTGTAAATTGATGTTGGTAAATTGGGTACCAATTTTGTGTTAAATTGTGTGTTTTACATGTCAATTTAATGTTATGTCAATGAGTTTGTTTCATAAATAATGGGATAGATTTTTATAAATGATTTGGGTTATTAATTATATTTTTATTAATATGTTTATTCTCATGGTTTTCAAAGTGAGGTTTTACAGGATTTTGTGTGAAAGACATTGTTATATTTTGTGTAGTTGTTTTATTGAATTTATAAAGGTTTTATTTGGTGGTGTAAGTGGTGAAAAGAATGTGTAGCAAGTTTTTTGAGTTTATTATGACCATAAATGATTTGGTTATGTTATAGTGGCTTTTTTTATCATGTGATAATGATTTAATCACAATGGGGGATGCCCATGTACCTAGAAGGGTAGATATGTACTAGTATGCTAGTGATATGGATGGGTTGTGTCAGCGTTTCACTAAGAAATTAAATAATGAAAACACTGATAAAACTACATTGATGATTATTGGGTACCAATAGGTTATGGGTATGTTTCATACTAGTGTCTCTTTCATGTTAACGGATTTGTCTATGGTTACATTGCAAAGAGGTACGAGGTACATGGGTCCTGAGACTACCTAGTGCCTAGGGGTGTTCCCAAGATTGGATATCATTGAATCATTCTTATTTTTCTTTGGAATACGGTGTTTTTTGATGTAAAATTCCATATATTTCGTGTTTTATTGAAATGTGTGCAGTGATGGAATATTTCCTTCGAAAACTATTTTCATTGTAAAGTTGCATTCTTTAGAAATTATTACCAGTACAACTTGTTTATTAAAAATTGAATGCTTCTAATCTTGTATTGTTTACTATATGGAATGTATTTGTGGTATCCTATTGGGATCAATCTTTCACCATACTTACACCCCTTTAGAATAAGTAAGCTTGGTCATGTTTGACATAGGTAATGGAAAGCCTTAAGTGATGGCTGTTTGGGGTGTTAGTTTCCATTCAGGGTACGACGTTATGGAGATGGATTATGGGTGATGAAATCTTATAGTGTCGAGTACATGGATATATTTTTATATTATTTTAATATGTATTTGGACATCTTGTTGTAGGTTTGAACTGGTGTATTTAATTATGGATTTTGTAAACACCTCATTCAGAATAAATTTTTCAGATTCAGTATATCATTTGGTTTTAATGTTTATGCTTCCATATTTGAGAAAATTATTCCCCAAACAAAATATATGATATCCAGACACTTGAGCCGGCCTATGCGCATATGGAAATCCCCTTAGGAAATGTCACAGACCATGTATGGTGGTCATTTTGATGGAAACCAGATTCAGTTCAAGATAATGTGGTATCACAAGAGGTTCAATCTTTCGGTCATGTTATTTAGGGAAGCGTAGGGATATTCTAGAGCTCGTATTTTTGGGAAATTACATTTCTTTTATGGGTAGTGTGAATTTCTAGAACACCTTGTGATGAGATTCAAGTTTCCATGGGATGATGGATTTTGTCTGAGTTCATTATTTCTCATGGTTCATTGATGGTTGGGTGGAAATGAAAAGACAGTTAGGTCAATGGTCTCAGTTAGCTGGAAGGGTCGAGCTAGCCATGTGGGGATAAATATATTTCTAAAAAAATCAATGTGATAATTATGTGATTGGAATATGGCCACCAACCATATTTCCAAGACACCAACCAACACTAGTTTCCCATCACATTGTCTTGTGTCTCTTTGTTTTGAAATCATGGAAACATGGTTTTTAAAGAAACAATTATTTGATTTTTAGGAGTTTGAATTTTTGTTATGAGATTTCTAGTAATTTTAATGTGGATTTATTTATGATTGTATAGAAATGATATTTATGAATTATTTCTAAATGGTAAATTGTGTGTTTACACCTATTTTGAAAGTATTAGTAATGTTAAAGGTGGTTTTGAAAATGTGTTTCCAGTAGAATTTTCTAATCCATGGACAAGGGTTTTGAATTGAATTTATTGTTTTAGAATTTATATGTTGGGGTTGAAGATGGATTTGATTTGGTAAATAATTAGAATTTGAAATGTTTTATGAAATTTTAGAACATTTGTTTTTGAAATGAGAGGAGTTGGGTTCTTAATTAAATGGGGATCAATGAAATGGTATTTTTCATGAAATTAGAAGTGTTTTGAAAAGGGATAAAATGTTTTAAAATGGTTTTTCAAGGCATGAAGGTGGGTTTTTAATGAATTATGGGATCTTTTCTAAATTGGTCAGTATGATTTAAATTGGGTTTTATTTTATAGTTATGAGTTTTTAGTAAGGGAAAGTGTGGTTAAAAAGGTATTGATTTTCAAAAGAAGAATGTTTTGGTATTTGGTATTTGGTGTTTCTAAGGGTAACCACATGCATGGGTTTATATGGGAATATTGATGGTTAATGGAATGGTATGATTATTTTCAGGATGGACATAAGTTTGGTGACTAGTGTGGCATGAAAATATGAACGTGTGAGGCTCATGACATACCATTGGTAAATGGTCAACCAACCACCACTATTTGTTTAAGAATACATTGTATGAAAAGTGTTGTGTAATGATAATAATGGGTTGGGAGGTGTTTCTTATGTGTTTTTGGGATTGTTATTAAAGGATGTTTCAAGTTTAATAACCCCTCTTGTTCAAACGATTCTTTGGGTTGGGGTTTCATCGATATATTGGAATGAAGTGTTAGTCAGCGGTCTCTTTTGAGATAAAGATTAGGAGGCCAATGTAGTGGCTCACCAAATTAGATAGGTTCCGGTTTGTGGTATCTTGTGACCAAATGACATGTTTGGATGGGTCCTTGGGTTTTTTTGTTTGCTAGGGTATTCCCCCATAAAGAGTTAATGCACGATTCTTGTGTGCCCCATGGTGATTCACCATTGGATGATCCAAAAGTTGATCAACATATGGAAATTATTCATCAGATTTTCAGATTGAGTTTACCCATCTTCTTTTTTACTCATATGGATTCACTTGTAGTGGGAGAGTGGTTGTGGGAGGTCGAAATAGAACATAGTTTCTTATCTTTCTAGAGTCATCGAAGGTGAATGTAGTTTTGGTTTTTCAGTGTATAATGATGTCTTAAAAGTATTATGGGTCTTTTGTCAGTCTCATCGAATCCAGATTTCATGAGAGGGCACCATTGTGGAAAATATGTCCAAGAGTGGTTGTTATGGATGTTTTCTGGAATCGTATACAGTTTGGGACCCATCATAAGTTTCATGTCCATTCTTTTTTAGCTGTAATGGTCATGTTCGGTGAAGCCTTGAAATTTCATTTTTCCATTTGACTCTAAGGTTCATATTTGTTATATATTATTAGAGTATCTATTTTTTCAGACGTGGGTCTCCTTTCATGGATTTAAAAAAATTGATATTCTAGAGGAAGGTGTATCTATGTGACATTTCATTATGATGTTTCTCATAAGATGAAACAAGGGGTGATGTGTGAGAATCCTTTAAGACCTTTTTTTGGTAAAATGTTGTGTTGAGGTAAAGTGTGTTTGAAGTGTTTCAGGTCTCATTAAGACCATATGAGATCACAGTGTAATTTCTTGTGGAAATAGAAGAAGAAGTTCTGTTCGAGGGTTTCTAAATCATAACTATGAGGCAAGAGATTCTTTGATCATCTGAGATATTTTCATATGTCCCGGAGTGAAGTTGTCACATTGTCATGAAAAATATCAGGGTCGTTCAAACCCTAGAACAAAGTCCTATTCAAAATATAAAAGATATGGATCATTTAATCCTCTTGTGTCGTCATCTCGCTTTTGATTCTCCTGTTTGATTGAATGTGGTTGGGGGGCTCATGTCTATGATATCACCGAATGTCGTTCTTTCACCCTTTGGTATCCATTAGGTTTTTAGAGAATGGATTGAGATTTGGATAGACATGTTGAGCACAGGGTTTGTGCACGATTAGTAGTGATTGTGTTCCAGGAAGCCAAACAAAGAGAATGATCTCTAAAGTTAGTGCACGACTTACCAGATAATGTGGACTAACCATGTAGCCGTGAAAACTCATTAATTTTGGAGTCTTTTCTTACTGTCTTGTATAAGTTAGTTAAGGTGGTTGGTTCTTATAGTGGGGATACCCACTATGAGTTTCATGTATGTTCTCTTAGAAAATATCTAATACTAGTTTACCATTAATGCTGGGGAGACTGTTTGGGGCTCCCTCAATTGGGGTTTTGATTCTATCTCAGAAATTATGGTGTCCCATATGGTGGGAAGTCTATTTGGCTCACCCCGTATTAGTGACTCAGTTTTCTCCTTGGTGTTCTCTTGGTTTGAGGTAGTGTCATTCGAGGCTATCAATCCACCAATTTCGTAATTGGGTAAATGTGATATTGGATTATGCCCAATGGTTTGGTTTAACTGAGGTTGTGGTAGCATTATTCATGTTTTTTTTTCGTTTTAGGTGTATTTATTGAGCATCATCTGGTAGTGTTTTAGTTGTTTTGTTTTGATATTCAGTTTTAATTATTTAGACAATTTCAGGTAATTGCAGTTTGTTTTGGTTGGTGAGAGTATTATCTTCACTTTGTTTGATCAACTAGAGGTGTTTCACCTTTTGAAGGTGATTGAAAATGTGGAAAGGGAGTCAGTATTGGTCTATTGTTTATGATTGTTTTTACATAAGGTTTTGTTGTTTCTTTTCAGGGGGGAAATATTTATGGTGTGGGGAATTTTCTCACCCATATTTTTCAATAACATGCTTTGTTAGAAGTTCTCTTTTAGTTATACGCTTTCTCATGGTTTCTAGGTGTTCCAGGATTAATTTTTTGACACTTCATGTGTCTATAAACAATGAAAATAGTATTGGGGGTCTTGTATGTTACCTATACTCCACTTTTTTCAAAGGTATTGAAGGAAGTTGAGGTGCTTTGGAGTTGGATTTCTGACACACCTAGTGGTACCACTTGTAGGGAATGTTCTTGAGGTGGTTTGTACCCTTGATTTTGATGAGCCTTGGGATGAAAAGGTGGTCATATTTTGGGTATTATTTACCCCATACATAACATATCATTCCCCCCTAGGATTCCCACTTGTACCCCCATGGAATTGGAGGAAAAAAACGCTTTTTGGGTGCCCAGAACAAGCCAAATTATTTTGATGCACGATTTACTAAACCATGCAGGTTGTGTAGAACATTAAAACTATTTTGTAATAACAAATTTTTCCTTCTATAGATTTACCTAATCCACCCCATTCTTCTCTCATTCGACCCCAAAATCCATGGGAGGTCTCCAAGCTCCCTCAAACTCTAATAGAATTCATATTTGATGGGGTTTTTTGGGGGAAACCTCAAGTTTCTTCAAGGAATGTGATTCATATGTCATTTAATCCGTCCTCTGTTAGTTTTATATCTACATTTCTTTAAGTTCCTCATATAAAGAAGATAGGTTTCATAATTATGGGTTCATTTGGTGACTTAGTGATAAAATATCGGGGTTTTAGGTTGGATTTCTCAACATCATCATGCAGTGGTTTTGCAGATGAAGTTTCACACAACAAATATAGGATTTTGACACAAAATGTTGGCGATTCCATGTGTAATCAATTCAATATGAGTTATATTTTATGAATTTCTATATTTAGAACACTTATCATTCATTAACCTTGCTGCAAAATCTGGTTTTTGTAACTTTTGTTACGAAAATGAATATAGGTACAAATTTTTTGCTAATTGGGTGTTATGCATGTAAATTTCATGTTTTGTCAATTGAGTTTGTTTTCAAAATCCAGAAATGGTTTTGTAGAAATATTTTGGATTCTTTAAATTCTATTTTGGTGAATATGGGTATGACCATGGTGTTACAAGTGTGATTTTGAAGGGATTTTGGTAAATTCTGTACCGATTTTGTTTTAAATTGCATTCCTTACATGTATATTTTATGTTATGCCAATGGGGTTGTTTTTTAAATCATGTTATGGGTTTATAGAAATGATTTGGTTGTGGAAAATTATGTTTTTATGAATATGGGTATTCACATGGTGTTCAGAGAGGGGTTTTTAAGGCGTTTGGTGTGAAATATATTGTTAGAATTTGTAATTATTTTTTTATTGAAATTCTAAAGGTTTTATTGAGTGTTTTATTTCATGAAAATCATGTTTAGATAATTTTGTGAGGTGATTGTGACAATAACTGATGTTTTTATTTGATAATGGCTTTTGGTATAATGAGATAATGGTTTGAGCATAAGGGGTGAAGCCCGGGTACCTAGTGGGGAGGATATGTTCAACTACGCTAGAGATCTAGATGGCTTGGGTAATTATTTCACTGAGATAATGAATAATAACAACATAAAAGAACTATATTAATGATTATTGGTTTCCACTGGGTTTTGGGTACATTCCATATTAGTGTCTTGGGTACGATAGCATATTTTTTGGTGGTTACTTTACACCGAGGTACAACGTACGTGGGGCCCGAGACTACCTAGTGCCTAGTGGTGCTCCAGATATTGGTTCTCATTGAATATTGTGTATTTATCTTTGTAATATGGTTTTTTATGGAAAATCCTCTAAATATTTTTTTATTTAAATTTTCTCATTCATGGAATGTTTCCTTTGAAAACTGTTTTCCCTGAAAAGTTTCATTCTTTAGAAATTATTTCCAATACATCTTGTTTATTAAAAATTGAATTATTTTTATGTTGTACTATTTATACTATGGAATCACTTTGTGGAATCATATTGGGATTATGCTC
Organism: Viscum album; assembly: GCA_963277665.1. Classification (NCBI taxonomy): domain Eukaryota; kingdom Viridiplantae; phylum Streptophyta; class Magnoliopsida; order Santalales; family Viscaceae; genus Viscum; species Viscum album. Next base: position 1,109,186,998 of record OY728126.1, read on the forward strand.
ACACACTACATACACCCCTTGGGAGTTTGTATACTTGGTCATGATTGACATAGGTAAAGGAAATGATTCGGGTGATGGCGGTTCGGGGTGTCAGCTACCATTCATTATCTGGCGTTGTGGGGATGGATTGTGGGTGATAACCCCTTTTCTTGTATAGTCATTGGAACTATTTTTTTCTATTTCATTGTGTATTTTGACCCCTTTTTGTACATTTGAACCTGTGTATTCAATTCGGTATTTTCTATAAACATCATTCGATATGAGTTTTTCAGATTCATATTATCGTTTGTATTTAATGTTTATGCTTCAATATGAGGGTAAATTGTTCTCAAATCAAACAATATGATACCCAACCACTTTTTCCAGCCCACATGGATATGGAAAAACCATCTGGCCTTCTCCCGAACTGTGTCGGGTGCAGGTTTTTATGGAGACCATATTTAGTTCGTGGAAAACAATGATGTTAGTCATACTAATATCTAGGAAGCCTCTAACATTTCTTAAGATGTTCACAGTAAGGGGTGCACTCTGATTTTTTGGTTCAGTTCACTTATAGGGAATGAATAATTCTATTAAGCTTAGTAAATAGATTCCTTTTAATGATATGTTCAACTCCTCTAGCCACACTAGGGAATTCAAAAACTATATAAATGTTGGGACTTACTATAGGAATCCTAATAGATCTATATATCCTACCAAAGGTGGGAATGATATCAAGTGTGGTGTTTTAGAACCCCCAAAAACACGTATGAAAATAGGGAAGGGTTACACTAAGTAATCAGAGGATATCTAAGAAAATATACAGGTTAGGTATAAGGAATATAGAAAACACGATTAATGTTACATGAACATGATCCTTATGGTGGATGGAGGTTGTGATAATATAATGACTGTTTTATAGGATATTAGGACTTATGTTAAACAATATATGGAAATGAAAAAATATGATCTATATGAATAAGAGGAGGTCCATAATATTAAAATACCTAAATTCAAGGCTGATGATGTTCCCAGTCAATGATATATTAATAGAATCCATCATTTGGCCCTTGAAACATAAAAAAAATCACAGTAATAGATAATCCTGGCACCCCAACACGTAATCTAGATAATGAAAATGTTAAAAGTTATTATCTTCTAGAATTTTTAACCACTTGGAATGAAAAACATGACACCACACTTGATCACTCTCATCCTAGAAATGTGATCAATGTTGCATATGACAATGTTGGAAATCCTCTTAAAGATGATAAATCTTCTCCTCATAAGGATATGTAGATAATCACATAGGATCAATTGGGTAATGTAGAAAATGATACATATAGGGTCTATTATAGGAATTCTTACACTCAGGTTTTGTATTTTGTTATGCATATTGTACCCATTGATCAAGCCCATGTAGTTAGTGACCCTTGGAGGTCAAACCCGATGGTATAATAAGCCACTAAACATATTTATTCCTAGACATGATTACATTATATCTAAATATTTTTAATGTATTTATTTTATTTTCATTGAATACCTTTTTTACCCTAAAAACAAATAAAATGAAAAATTTTGTAATAAGTTTATATTATGATAAATTTCTTTTTGAAGATTTAGTGTGACTCAAACATATTATCTATTATTGAATACACCAATAAACCAAAGTGTTATTAGATATATCATGTGATTCATGAGAGGGGTCATGAAATCATCAGAAGATCTATACCCACAATTGTGAATGAATCTAGAACTAAAGATGACAACAATAATCTTAAATTTGATTGTGAGTTTCATCATTGAATGATAATGATTAGCTCATTAATCATTTTGTTCAAATGGATCCTAGGTAATATCCTAGATAAGCTATGGATAAAATCATATCTACCGTAAATATATAACAAGATTGAATGATTAAGTAAGAGTCATTGAGAATGAAGAAGAAATCAACCCAGTGGTTGGGCCCCAAGGAATTAGGGGTGTAGACACTCATGAAGTATTTGTGTTCCTAATTAAGAGGGATACACATAAGTAATATAAGATTATTGTAATGTCTAACCAATATAGAGGTTGTGAGATTCATGTTTTCAAATTGAAGGCCATTGATGAAACATGATCATCATGGAATCCATTGATTGTCATATGTTTTCATCCATTGTATTTGGTGGAATTTTTAGTAGAAAACACATTAAACCCGAAACCCCTTTTGTATTCTTATTAATAAATATATGAAGACCAAGTGCATATATTGAAAAAGCCATGGTTCATGCCAATTTGTATTATTTTTTATTTGTGATTAGTAATTAAATTATTAATTTAAATAGTAATTCTTTATAATAATGTATTGATGAATAAATTAATAATTAAAATACCAATTATAATTTTAATTATAAATATTTAATTTTATAGAAATATTAATTACACTATTTTAATTAACAAAAAATATTATTTTTAAATTATTTTATTAATTTTATTTAATTTCAACATTATTAAGACAAATTTCTCTATATATTATTAGATATATTATTTTTTAATTAGTAATTATTATAATTATTTATTTATTTTCATCACTAGACACTAAAGTTTTGATAAAGAATAAAATAGTTGTTTTTTGGAAGATCTCATTGCTGAAATCTAGTATCTAGTAAGAAATTTCACCTCTATTAGTGGTGATGATTTATTTGTTTGGGAACCTACCCATAATGGGAGAGTTTCCTAAAATTTGTTCAATCAAATGATCAAACAGAGGAAGAAAATCAACAAGGCATAGAGCTTGAGTGCATTCTAGATATTTCCATCAATATTTACCATTGTATGGAGGGTTTATCATTATAATATTATTAAAGTTTGCATCTTACAGATTATTTTAATTAACATGTGATCTAGATGTGCTTCATGAAATCATTATAGGGAATGAAATTGATAACTCGTTTCTTAGTTTTGTGATAGATACTAAACTACAGACTAAAATATCAGATTTTTTTGGCCACTCTACCATATAAAATGCTCATCTGGGACCATATCTCAGTTTTCATCAATATTCCCTATCAAATCATATGATGAAATTAATTCAAGCTTTTAGCCCTGAATAGATAATCCTGATATGGGATATCCATAAAAATTTATACATGAGAATTCACTTTTTTTCCATCAGTCACCACTTTTCTGAATTGTGGATGTAGTGAAAAATGAAAATGGAATAAATTTTTTTATGATAATTATAGACCTGATTTGTAACTCCCCAAACCCAGAATCCTAGAGTTGGTGCATTATTACATATCATTGACATGATCATAAAAGATCAACTCCTGAAACGCAGATTAGTTTAGTAGCCTTGGAAGTTCTAGATACATTCATAATATTTACATTACATCATGAAATTGAAAACTAGAAAAACATTGTTTCAAGAGGAAAAACTGATATCCCATATAATATCCCTGAATATCAGTAATAATATACTTCATCGCATCCTGGGAAAATTAAAACATTAAAAGGGTTGAGCTCAGAAGCTCAGTAAGGATAACAATATAGAAGAAGCATTCATAAATATGTATATACATTTTAGGAAATGTATAAAACTAAAAAAAGCCTTTTCAACATAAAATTCCTCATAATATAGAAAAATATAAATTAAAATAATTCCATTTACATACTCACATAGATATTCTACTAGTCGAATAATCACATACAATATCAATTTCCCGTTTCATAATGATGGAATTCTTAATGCCAGACTTTCCTAACCACATAGTTTAAAGCATTATTCCATGACTACAAATAATATTTTTTCAAGGCCCAGTTCCAAGACACAATTTTTTCTCATGAGACCAACCAATGCATCGAGGAGCTACAAAGGGCTCCACCCATCACATACTAAGTCTAATTCAATCTTCATATGAAAAGTTTTAAACAAAACAAAAATATTAGTATTAAAACTAGCATACGAAATGTCTATATTTTATCCATAAACCAATAATGGTATTAAAATAACACATCTATAGTCAAACATATCACAAAACCTTCAATGCGAAATGGATGTTTTGTATCATAATAAATCATCTTCAAATCAGATTAAAATTCATCAATGGATGTTGACATAGATGGAATCAATACCTTATTTTAGAGAAAGATCTATTTTTATTTTTAAATAATTTAAGAATCATATAATTTATAAAGAAAACATTTATTTTTAATATATTATTATAATCATGTAAGGTTAGCTTCGATGATTTTATAATGGCAGAAAATTTCCGCAACCATCGTATAAGTTAAAACAGTCATTCTTACATTAATTTTGTCGAAAAGGATATAAAGGACCTTGTTTGAAAAATGAAGGAAAGATTACATTATAAACATCTTATAAAAGTTAAACAAGGCTATAAATGAATTTAAACAATAGTCTACAAAATAGTGATAATGTTTTGAAATAAATTTTTAAGAAACATGTATGTGGATGATAAAGAGGTCTGGGTAGGTAATTACGTATAAACAACCTCGGATAATGAAGAAATTGTAGAATTAACCCTTAACATGTACTCTTACTTGGTCTAGGGTTAGTTAAAATCATGTATGATCGTGAAATAATTGTTATTAAATTATAAAAAAAATCATATACATTAATATGATATCATATATAATCTTTTAACATTTCTTTTCTAATAATATCTTAGAATTATCGTTGTTTTAGGCGTTAAAGGATTTGCTTGCTTTTATATTCACTGTTATGGGAGTCATATTTGTTATGGATTGCATATATATTATTCATATCTAGAATGATATCATGTCTTTAAATATAATTTTTAATCATCAAATTAAAATTAGTCTTGATTGGATACTATGGGGAATGAATCTCATTACCTTCGCGGAGACGGTAATTCCTACATACGCACGAGCGACAATATCACTATTATGATAATAAAATAATAAATAATGGATAGTATATCATATATAAAAAATAATTATGATGTTATATTTATTATTTACATCATTTACACATCATTATTATACCCATTCAAATAAAAATGTATTGAATAACAATTACACCATGACGTGGAGACGGTAAGTTGTACGTACGCACATATGGTGACATGTAATTCAAAGGATTGTTAGAATAATGAATATGGTTGTACCATATTTATAATAACATCATAGTATATAAAGATACTGGAGTTATTATGTTAGAGTTGAAACAACAAAGAAGTTGGAAGTGGAAGAAGAAAGGAATTTGAAAGAGGTGATGAAATATTTACCTCTTTTTCAGGGTCTTCCTTGTGATTTGATAAAAAACTACTTATGTTGGTTTGATGACTAATTTAATGCCTCTAGGGTGATGGTAGGACAGATTATAGTGTATTTGGGAAGGGTTTGGCCACGAAAAATGGCATTGAAGGTACGAATTAGAGATAATGGAGAGTGCCCTTTTATAGGAGGGGTGACAGGCATCTTTGGAAAAGATAGTAATATTATTTTATAATAAAATAATTTTTGGTTTATAATGGCTCCAATATGGTTTATTTAAAGGATAATGTTGGTATGGGTCGAGATACACTCAACCAGTAGGTTTTAGATAGATTTCGGTCACTATATTAACTTGATCTTTTAGATTTAACTCTTACTTAAATAGTTTTACATTTACCATGTCTCTTTGTATTTTTATTTTATATGGGTAATATTCTTGATATATACTTCCAAGAGAACTGAAAATGTTTCATTAATGATATACCTATCATAATATAAGTCTTATTTCCAATCCATTGATTTTTAGGAATAGAATATCTACTAATAATATAATTTTTGTTTTAAAACCACTTTCATGTAAATTTTGACACTATTTGTTATTTTGTTTTTCACAGTTTCATAAAAGCATTATTACATCCAAAAAATTCCTCTAACTGACCCTAATATGTCATATTAAGCTAGAAAATAGTTTAATTCATAAAATGTCTCAAATTATATTTATTTGGTTATTTATACTGTCAATTATTTTAATATTTCATTATGTAGGTAATTACTACATCATCATTGTGTAATAAATAAATAAAATTATTTAACAATTAAAAAATATAAATAAAATACCCTTATGTAGGAAATATTCATAGCTTTCACGTAAATATTTATAGTTGAATTTATCTTATGTGTAACCCTATATTAAAAATGTATTAGTTATTAAACATTTGATTTTAACTATTTTATCTCTTCTTTGAATTAAGTAATTATAAATGTCATAATATAATCCAAGTGGACCTAAAGGAGAATATTTTATTCCTAAGGTTGTTTTTGGTCGAATTTCACTTGTCCAATAGAATTTGGACATGTGTTAGGGTAATAATTTTATCATTTTACCCTTAATTACCCTATTTACTTTTAACCGTGGTAAATAAAATTAAAAAAGTTATCATTCACCAAAAATTACTTTCATCTTATTGAATCACAGTTTATGTACTTATATCAACAGTGTCTCTAAAATTTTTGGAATTCAACTCACAAAATCGGTAAATTATGTTTTCTGTAAATTTGGAAAAGCTCCTAGTAGCAGGGTAAAAGACCATAAAAAGTTAAATAAAATTTTTATATATCTAAAATTATTATAAAGTAACTCCAATGAATTACGTTGAAATTATATATGTATTATGTATATATTATGAAATTAAATAAATTTAGATAAAATTAATAATTATTTAAAAAAAAATCGTTTTTAAACTATAACTCAGTGTTTTTCACTATTCATCAAAAATTGAATGTTTTCGGGAAAATACCAAAAAATCACCCTATGATGATTTCCATATTCCAAATCAAAAAACGAAATCCAATATGAATGATACAATTTATAAAATTTCCAAAAGTGGGTATTAATATTCATAACGTCTAGTTTGATTGGAATCAGTGTTTTAGAACATGAAGTTGTGTACAACACATGCTACTGTATTATTCAAAGAGAATCGTATCGTTGAATCTTGGGGTGTTACATGCTCACATCCTTCAAATAATTTTTTCCTCGAAATCTCTAGATTATTACTGCGTAAAAAGACTCGGGTTGTTCTTCAACATAAGTTCCTCGGGTTCCCACATTTCCTCTTCTATCTCATGGTTTCTCCATAGAATTTTTACCAAACGAGTCGTCCGGTCTCTCAAAACTTGTTCTCTTGTATCAAAAACATTGTCATGCTCTTTCCAATAAGAAAGATCGGGTTCCATTTCTAATTCCTCATAGATGAGTACATGCATTGGGTCAGGCATTTATTTTCTCAACAGTGATACATGGAATACACCATGAACTATGGAGAGACTTGGCAGCATTTTCAAATGGTAAGCTACAGTCCCAATGCATTCTAGAATTTTGGAAGGTCTGATATACCTGGGAGATAATTTTCCCTTATTACAGAAACGTATCACACCGGCCCATGGAGATACTTTCAAGAAAACATGATCTCCTACCACAAATTCCCAATCCTTCCTACGGTCGTCAACATAGGTATTTTGTCTACTTTGAGCTGCATTGATGTGGTTCTTGATTACCTTCATCTTTTCTATCGTTTCCTCTCCATATTCTAGGCCTATGAGTTTTTTTCACCAATATTATCCCAACAGGTTGGTGTGCGACATCTTTTTCTTTATAATTCTTCATATAGTGTCATCTGAATACTTGAATGGAAGTGATTGTTATAGTAAAATTCTAGCAGAGGTAAATATTGATCCCACATACCTTGAAAGTCATGTTATCATGATCTCTACATGTCTTCTAAGATTTTAATAGTCTGTTCTGATTTCCCATCAGTTCTTGGGTGGTAGACAGTGCTTAAATGATGTTCAGTATCTCGGACTTTTTGAAGACTTTAACATAATCTCGATGTAAAACGTGGATCACGATCAGAAAAAATCGATAGTGGTACTCCATGAAGTCTTACAAATACATTAATATATAGTATTTCTCATTGTTCTAGTGGTAAATCTTCTCTTCTAGAAAGAAAATGTGTTGACGTGGTAAGACAATCAACAATGACCCATATTGCATCATTCCTTCAAGGAGGCATTGGTAGTCCCATGGAAAAGTCCATTGTAATATTATCTCATTTCCACTTAGGCATGGGAAGAGGTTTCAAGACTCCTCTAGGCAGTTGCCTTCTAGATTTCACTTGATATCAAACCATATATCTTGACACAAAATCATAAATATCTCTATTCATGTTGTCCCACCAAAAATGTTCCGTCAAATATCTATACATTTTTGTGATACCAGGGTGTATAGAGAAATTGGAACAATTAGCATAATCGAATAATTCCCTTTTTAGATCAGGTATATCTGGAACACAATGTCTGTTCCCAAATTTCAAAATTCCATCTTCATACACAATGTCACTCAATATATAATCATTCACAGCTTTAATCTACTTTTGAAACTCTTCTTCATCGGTCTGAGAACCCTTTATCATTTCTAGTAATGATGATTTGGATACCATTGGAAATTGTATTGATGTTTCACCATCCATGGTAATCCCCATGTTCAAATTTACTAGATCCCTGAAAATAGGATCTCTTTCAACTATCATCTTGTTGAAAAATAGATGATCTTTTCTTCTCAAAGAATCTACCACCTTATTTTCCCTCCCCGGGTGGTAGTTTGAAGTGAAATCATAATCCTTGACTAGTTTCATCCATCACCTTTGCCTCATGTTGAGTTCTTTCAGAGAGAAAAAATACTTCACACTATTGGGATTAGTATAAATGTCACATTTTCACCTTAGAGATAGTGTCTCAAAATCCTAAAAGAAAATATTACAGCTGCTAACCCAAGATCATGAGTAGGATTTTTTTTCTCATGTATTTTCATTTGTTGTAATTCATAGGAAATAACTCTATTATTATTCATAAGGAAACAACCAAGTCCTTTCATTGATGTATCACTTTAAATAATAAACCCATAATTCTACAATGGTAGAGTCAATATAATAGCATTGAATAATATTCTCTTCAGTTCATCAAAACATTATTCACACTCTTTTGTCGAAAAAATTATAACCCCTTTACATATAGTTTTGGTTAATGGGTTAGCCATATGGTCAAAATTCTTGATGAAATATCGATAATAACCAGAAAAACCAATAAAACTGCATACCTCAGTTATAATCATTGGTGTTGGCCATTCTTTTATTGCATTGGTCTTAGAAGGATCAACAGAGATTCCATTATTGGAGACAATATGGCCAAGAAAATAAATCTATTGAAGCCCGAATTCACACTTGCTAAACATCCCATAATTCTTTCTTCTAAGAGTCTTAAAAGTAATGCGCAAGTGATATTTAAGATCTTGGTAGCTTTTGGAGTGTACAATGATACAATAAATATATACCATTAAAAATTCATCAATATATTCTATGAAAACTATATTCATTAGATCCATGAAAACTCTATTCATTAGATCCAAGAAGACAAAGGATGCATTAGTCAATCCAAAAGGCATTACTGTAATCTCATAATGCCCATACCTGGTTTAAAATGTTTTTTATAGAATGTATTCTTTCATCACACAAAACTGATGATATTCAGATCGAAGGTCAATCTTTGAAAAGTATTGAGCTCTATGAAGCTAGTAAAATAAATCATCAATGTGTGGTAGGGGATATTTTTTCATTATTATTATAGCATTTATTTCACTGCAGTCAATACACATCCTCATGGATCCATATTTCTTCTTAACAAAAAGGACAGGGGCTCCCCATGGAGAAAAACTGGGGAGAAAAAATCCATTATTACTCAATTCCTCTAGTTGCTTATTTTATTTCACTAATTCCATAGTGGGCATTCTATAAGGGGTCTTAGATATGGGCTTTGATCCAGGAATTAAATCATTGGAAAACTCAATTTCTTGTTCTGGAGGATGTACCGGTAAATCTTCTGGAAACACATCAACATATTCTTTCACAATATGTACATCCTCTATTTGAACATTATTTTACTCACCCACAATTATTTCATTCTCTTCCTCCCAAATAATTGAATTTAGTTGAGCTACTGGGGGAGGATATATATAAGAATTAGGTGGTGGTGATTTTGCTCTAAAGATACGGTGTTCTTTATCACCATCATCAAAAATAGTAACCTGCTTCTTATTACAATAATTTTTAGCATCATGATTTGAAATCCAATCCATACCAAGGATTATATCAAATTTAATCATGGGTATGATGATGAGATCAGCAGATAAAGAACATTTATATGCCCTAATGGGGACTGATTCAGAAAACATTGTAGTAATGATACTTCCTTTAAGAGTTTTAACTGAAAACATCCATGTTAAATAAAATTAGAAATATCTAATTTTCATAGAAAATTGAGAGATATAAAACAATGCGAGGATCCAAAATCAAAAAAATCATTTTCTAAACTTGAAGAAACCATTAAATCACCTGCCACTACGTCTTTGGGAGCTTCAACCTCAGCAGTAGTGATAGCATAAACTTGGACATGATCCCTTGGCCTTTCTTGAGGCAAGATCCCATGACTCTTAAAACATTCATTCACTTAATGCACCTTTTATCTACAATTTTAGCATTCAACATCGACATCCTCTTTCTTCCTCGTTCAATCATGAGCTTGGTGGGAGTTTTCACCACACTTGTAACAGACTCCAATTCCCTTCAAGAAAGTACCAGGGTGTTTCTTCCCATATTTTCTACCGGATTGATATTCAACTTTCCTCTTATTCCCCTTATTTCCCTTTCTAGAGTGTTTAGCAGAACTCTTTATCTCTTGAAAATCATTAATGTCATTAGACATAGAGAATTATTTTTCTGTCTTGATAGCACATGAGACAATATCTCCATATGACGAGAAGGATTATGACACTAATGCTTGACGTATAAATGGTTTTAACCCATCATAGAAACGATCAATTTTACTTCTTGGGTTACATATATAATCTGTAGTATGCCTCGTTAACCTTGTAATTTTAGATTCATACATTGCGACATTCTCATCCTTTTTTTGCCTCAGACTCATAAATTGTATTTCCATATCCGATTGATGATCATGAAGAAATTATTTTTCTAAAAAAATATCTTTAAACTACATACATTCCATATTTGATACTTCATCATCTTCTTTGTGTTTTGAATCAATGACCACTGTTGATCAGCATCTCCAGTGAGGTGGTAATCTTCCATGACAAATTTTTTTCTTTCACTACTCCCCAATTCGTGGAATATTTTCACTATGGAATTAATCCATTGCCCAGCTATTAATTGATTTGTACCCCCATTAAATTTTGGTGTCTTTTTCCTCATGAAGGGATCTAAAATTGATCCTCCATGCTACAGAATAGGGTGCTCTAAACGGGTAAGGTTATTATTCATAACCTGAGTTAGTTGTCCTAGTATGGTGGTTAGGTGATCTGCCCCAGCTGTATCGCCTTCTCCACGATAGTTATATTGATCTGGAGAGAAATACCTACATGGTGTGTGTGCATTGATACGGTTTCAATTCCTTCCACTAGGCGCCATTTCTAAACAATGGAATAAACTAGATTAGTTTATGAATCGAAATACAAAATTCCAACCATGTAAAACACATAACATAAATTGAACAGCCTAGGGAAATAATCCATTATCATAAAAAATGTTTTCAATGAGGAATTATATACTGATAAACCAATCATAATGGTTTGTAAATAAAATGAGATTTATCCTAAGCAAACCCTTGGGAGTGTCGTAACCAAGAGTGCAGTAATTACCATTGTTGTGCACAAGTTCCTATTCAAGTCTAGCCCAAAGCGGTGTTTTCAGGTTTTACCCCTAGGTACATATGTTCCAGAGCCACCTCTACCTAACCGTATCCTGAAAGGGATGTATTTCATGGAAAACTCACCAAATATATATCATAAAAAAATTCTAGGAAGTTCTTCTATACTGATCCTCAAATTATATCTTAGTGTAATGTGCTCTAATCAGAGTTTATCTAAATCAAGATTCCAAGATTTTTATTAAACTTCCTTTCATACCAATTATGATGCCCTGACTGCAGAATCCAAGAGTTAGTGTATTATTACGTATCATTGTCATGATCACAAAAGATGATCTCTCTAAAAAATGATTAGTTTAGCAGCCTTGGATTTGCAAGATTCATTCATAAGGTATACATTACATCATGAAATGGAAAACTACAACAACATTGTTTCCATAGACAACACTGAGATCCCATACACTATCCCAGAAGGTCAGTTATAATATACTTCTTCTCATCCTGGGAAAAATAAAACATAGAAAGCGGTGATCTCAGATGCTCAGTATGGATAAAAATATAGCATAAGATTTCATAAATAATCATAAAACATTAGGGAAATGTATAAAACTGAAACAAATTCCATTTCAATATAAAAATTATCATTATATGGAAAATATAAATTAAATTAATTCCATTTACTTACTCACATGGATATTCTACTATCCCAATAATCACATGCAATATCAATAGCAACTTTCATAATGATGGAATGCATAATGCCAGACTTTCATAACCACATAGTCATGGCCTTATGCCATGACTATAGATAATACATTGTCAAGTCCTTGTGCCATTAAAAAAGTATGTCTCATGAGACCTACCGATGGATCGAGGATCTAGAGCGGGCTCCACCCATCGTATACTAAGTCCAATGCATTCATCATATAAAAAGATCTAAACTTAACATAAACATTCGTAATAAATACAGCACATGAAATGTGAATACATTATCCATAAATCATGAATGGTATAAAAATAACACCTCCACATTCAACCATTTCAATAAACCTTCAATACAATATGGATGTTTGGATTCATTATAAACCAACTTCAAATATGCTTAAAATTAATCAATGGATGTTGACATATATGAAATCAAAACCATTTTTTTAGAGAAATATCTCTTTCTATTTTTAAATCATTTAAGAGTCACATAATTTATAAATAAAACATTTATTTTGAAAATATTATTATAAGCACGTAAGGAAAGCTTCGACAATGTTACAATGGCCAAAAATAGCCACACATGCCATTTAAGTTAAAAAAATTCATTCTTACCTTAATTTTGTCGAAAATGTTATAAAGGACCATGTCTGAAAAATGAAGGAATGATTCATTTATAAACATATTATAAAATAAAAAAGGGAATAAATTACTTTAACCCATAGTCTAGTAAATATTAATAATGTTTTGAAATACATTTTTAAGAAACATGTATGTGGATGATAAAGAGGTCCTAATAGATTATTACGTATAATAAACCTTGGATAATGAGGAGATTATATAATTAAAACTTACCTTGTACATTTCATTGGTCGAGGGTAGGTTAACCTCCTGTATGATGCTGAAATAATTGTTATTAAATTATAAAATAATCATATACATTAATATGATATCATATATGATTTTTTAACATTTCTTTGTTAATAATATCGTAGTATTATCGTCGTTTTAGGTGTTAAAGGATTTGTTTTCCTTTATATTATTTGTTATTTGTGTAGAGACACGAAGCTTGACATACATAGACATTACATTACTTTTGCGGAATACTTAGTACATAAAAACACACACACACAAGGACCGTAATAGTTTAGTGTCTTTGAAACTCGGAATATAATCTTCTAATCATAGTGAAAGATCTTCAATATCTGCCATAAAGATCTTTTTTTAAACCTAAATCCTTTATTTATATCCTGGGGAAAAGAAAACATAAAATGGTGAGCTCAAATGCTCAATAAGGTTAAACAAAATAAATATCAATCACATCATATTCCTAAGAACATAACTTTTGGAAATCTTTACCTGCAAAAGAGAGCATAATTTCATAACATGGGATAAATCATAGTAGTGAAATGGAATCCCAATAATCATAACGTAAAACATGAAACTTTGTGTAATACACACATAATCATAGAGAATCATTTCTTATTAGTCAAGACTCATTTCCAAGACTATCTTAGTGGACAAAGTCCCTTTCTGAACCGAGTTCACTCCTCGTTTCAGTCCTGTTTCACTGAACCAGTATAACCTACCGTTCCAGCCATGTCTATCTCATGAGATATAAAATATTTACCCAATGCATTAGAGGGATATATAGGTCCCACCCATCACATAATGATACCATTCTTATGTGTGCCACAAAATCATAAATCATACATCATTGCAAAACCCATGTAATAAAAATGGTATTCTTAAACAACATGACATCATACAACAATTCATATAAGATAAAGGAATTCATAAAAATAATTCCATCACAACATAATAAAATCAGTGTAATAATAGTGATATAAACAGAACCCTATATTATCTTATATGGAAAATAATTTTGATAAAACACTTGAACTCTATTCATTAGGAAAAAATCCTTTCTACTTTAAAAACATTTTTCCTTTCTAAACATGTCATACAATTTTAAACTAAAAGAAGTTGATAAAAAATAAACTTGAGAACTTGAAAATGAAGATTCATGGAAATAATGTCTTAAAAATCCATTCATGATGTATGAGTTAAAAAAACATTCTTCTCATACTTTTTTCGAAAAAGTCAAAAAGTGCCTCGTACGAAAAACGACAAAGGATTCCTTTCATATACTTTACTAAAAACTCACCGAAGGGTAAAATTGGATTTAAACAATTGTAGGTGGATAGAAATAATATTAAATATTGAGGAAACATGGATGTGGATGATAAAATACACCCCAGTAAATACCAAAGTATAAAAAATCTCGGATAAAAATGAGATTGTGATATTTCCCTTACCTTTGGTCCGATTTTCTTCGTAAGTGTCCGAACCTCCTGTATAATGATTTATATAATGTTATTGACTTATTATAGAATCATATTAATTGTTATTATATCATATATTGTTCACTTATGACTTTATTTTACCCGTTCTTTTGTAAATTCCATGTTAAAGAGTGTTTTGGGTACAATCGATTCATTTGTCATCCGTGTTTTGACTTGTAATTATTCATATGATTACATAGATCATGATTACTTAATTCTAGAATATAAAACATGATTTATATATAATATATATTCAGAATATATATATATATATATATATATATTAAATCAGTAAATGGAAAGAAATACACCATTCATGGAGACGGTAGGTCGTACGTACGCATGAACGCTGTTTTCGTTTCTTATTGAGTTGAATGGAATTAAGTAGATGACATACATATATATACACATAAATCAAGTATAATTATTATGTCATATATTTCATGATTACTTATTATATATACTTTATAATCATTCATGAATGGTCAAAGTGGAGAATGAATCTCATCGGGTCATGGAGACGGTAGTCCGTACGTACGCACGAGCGATGATATCACTCTCATGATCATGGGACTGTGTTGGAGTGTATGTATACTATTTCAGAATCAATATCACTTTAAAATAATCATATATAGTTATTATTTACAACATTATACCCATCCAAGTAAGGTGGTGGTGTAAAATATATTACACCATGACGTGGAGATGGTATTTCGTACGTAGGCACGTGCGGTGATTTCTTTTTCCGTAGGATGTATAGATGGTGAAATATGGTTGTTTCATACTTATAATAACATATCATTATATGAGTGATACTGATGTTATTACTTAATAATGAAACAACTAAAGAAGAAGAAGTGGAAGAAGAAATAAAGATGAAAGAATCGATAACATAAATTACCTCTTCTTTGAAGCGCCTCTTTGAGACCTCCTCTTAGGGCCCAAAAATTGGTCTTTGAGGAAGCCCAGAACCTCTAGGATGTTTCTAGGGAAGTGGAGAAGAGATATTTTCAGGGGTTGGTCGAGATTTAAGGCTCAATGTTGTGTGAGGAAGAGAGGGAGGAGGTTCCCTTTTATAAGGGAGGAGAGGGGCACCTTTGGAATAACTAAAAATATTATTTTATTATAGAGTCAAATTCGGTTTTTAATTGCTCAAAATTGATATATTTCGAAAATAAGGTGGGTAGGGGTAGAAATCCTCTCATAAAATAGAATTTTTACAAGTTTAGGTTCATATTTAACCTTATCATTTAGATTTAGCATTAAGTTAAAAAAATTTACTTTTACTGTGTCTTCTTGTGTTCTTATACTATAAGGTTAATAAACATACTATAAGCAGACAAACGAACCCCAAGTTGTTTTTTATTAATATATATAACCTTATCTAAGTCATTTGGCCAAACCTTATATTTTAGGAATAAAATAAAAATTACTAATATAATATTTGTTTTAAAAACTATTTTATGTCAATTTTGACAATATTTAGTAATTGATTTTTGTGAAAATAATAACAGAATGATTAGTTAAAAAAAGTTAATTAAATCAATACTAACATGTCAAATTAACCTAGAAAATTATTGTAATTCATTGAAAGTCTCAAATTACATTTACTTTGGTGTTTATAACATCAATTATGTCAATATTTAATTAATAAGATAATTACTGCATCATCTTTGTGCCATAAATAAACTTCATTATTTAATGTCTAAAATTTACAAATAAAATATCATTATGTAGGAAATATTTTTAGCTCTCTAATGAATATTTATAGTCGAATTTATCGTATGTATAACCCTATATTAAAAATGGTTTATTTATTAAACTTTGATTTTAACTATTTTAACCCTTCTTTAAATAAATTAATAATAAATGTTCTAATCTAATCCAAGTGGGCTTAAATGGTCATATTTTATTCCTAAGGTTTTTTTTGGTCGAATTAAACTTATCCAATTGAATTAGGACATGTGTTAGGGTAATAATAATATCATTTTTACCCTTAATTACCCTATTTACTTTTAACCGTGGTAAAAAAAAGTAAAAAGTTACTATTCACCAAAAATTATTTTCATCTCATTGAACCACATTTTAGTCCTTGATATTAACCGTGTCTCTCGGATTTTTGAAATTCCACTCACAGAAGCGGTAAAATTAAGTTTTATGAAAAATGTAGTTTTTTTTACCTACCACTTAGTGGTTTCACTATTCATCAAAAAATGAAAGTTTCCAGAAAATACCAAAAATTAGGCCTAAGCTATATTTGATATTATAAACTCAAAAATGATGTCTATTTTACCAAATTCAAAACATATCAGTTACATTAACTAATTTAAAAATAAATCCCCGACATCAAAACAAATAGCGTGTTTTTAAAAGATAATAACTATCAAAAGATTGACACTTGTTTATGTATGGATTAAATGTGAAATTACATCCAACGAACAACATTGTATTAAATTGTAAAAATATATTCTAAATATACTTTAAAACCACTCAAATTAATAACTTATCACTATTAATTATTTCGATTAAAAAAGTTGTTTTAATTAAAATTTAGTAAATTTCAATATTCATCAAAATATGAAAGTTATCCGAAACGTACCAAAATTTCAACCTAAGATAAATTTGATATTCCGAATCCAAAAATGAAGTCCATTTTAAAAAATAAAATTTACAAAATTTCAAAAAGTGGTTATTACTATTCATAACGACTAGTTTTTATAATATTTTAATAACATATCATTGTTTGTTGAAACTCGGTATTGCGTACTACACACGCTATCGAGGAAGGTCACGATTGTGTGTAATGCAAGGCAAGAAAAAGATGCGTGCTGTGAAATCGTCTTTTGTTGTAGCGTACAACAAAAGACATGAAATTAAAATTAATATTTTTCATAAAATCTTTGGGTGTTACATTCTACCCCCTTAAAATGAATTTCACCCTCGAAATTCTTCGGGGTTATAAATGGTTTACTACTCGAAAGTTTCTTTAATAGAAACCCACATCGTAAAAAGGAATACCAAAACCAATCTTTAAAAACAAAAGTATGAAACGTAACGGTTCCCCAAATAAACTATTCACTGGGTTTCCACATAGGAGAACATAGGTGAAAATATGGATATGGAAGAGAAATCTAACTGTCATGTTATGATCGAGGGTGGTAGAGAACATGGCTATGGAAAATTCAGCAATCACAAAGCCATAAATTTGTGATGATCTAAGGTACCATCTAATTCATCAGATATAAGAGCACTAGGACAACATTTTTGGTTTTCAAGATCATTTCCCTAAAGTTGATGAAATTGGAATTAGAAGAAATACTTTCGTGATTTTGGTATAGTCTCACCGTTGGTCGTTCTTTGGACAATTTCCACTTCATCTCTTAAAGAAATGAAGTTGAATTTGTCATTTGTGATGTGTTAGCAGATCATGTGATTGAATGATGGGTCATTCCATCTGTCTCAAACAAAAGGTTATAAAAGTTATCAAAAAATACATAAGTCCGTCTATAGTGAGATTAATCATATATGGTTCCAAAAATGGACTTATACATCATATATCATACCGCTTAATATAATAAAACTAGATTCTACTAACTAGGGACTTTCTGTAGGACAGAGGTAGGCAATAAAGGTCAGTCGCACTTCGGTTCTGGGTTCGATTCCCACAGCCTTGTTCGACGCGATGGGCTATCGCTCGTCCTGTAGGTTGTCCTTTCTCTAAAACTATATTACTATAATATCCCATCAATAATATCAAAAAAACATCTATCCTTAAACAATAATAACTTATGTCCAACATAATCCATTCCAATCTTTAGGCATATCCATAAGACTTCAGTCCACTCTCATAATATAGTGAAAACGATTACCAGAGATTTAATACCATCGTTGATCCCCATATATCATAAGATATGTCTTGTTGGTCACATTCTAAACATTCAAAGGCCTTAATCATGTATTCTCTTGATAAATTAATACTCATTGGACCTTAGTGAAAACATGAATGCAGTTAAAAGTTAACACTTTCCACATACCAAAATCCTCAAAATTCTATATACTCAAACCATGATATCACTTAGTCCTTATATCAATCATGAGCTCATGAATACTGTCAAACATCTCATTATCTTATTATCCCTTCATTATACGCATATCATTTACCTTCCAAAAATATCTGAATAACCTTTCATGGTTACTGGTACCACTAATCATACACTTTCAAAACATAAGGAAAGACAACAGTGTAACAATCCGTAGATGTCTCTTTATTCCAAAGTACCATGAGATTAATTATACAACATTACACTTGATAAACATGTAATCATTCCACTACCTTCTTAAACCATTGACTGAGCTTTAACAATTCTTTCATCTCACAACTCATTTGTAGTCTCTTCATCATCATCAACATAAATACTACCCATACAACCATACAGATTCTCTTCATGAGACCTTCCCTTAGGGAATTGGTTTGCATAATGCCTGTACATTCCACATTTAAAACATTTAACCATTGTTGATGTCGTAGCAATACCATTATCCTCATCCCTGGTGTTAACTAAACCATTTCCTTTGTACTTACTGGCTTTGTTTCCTTCTTTTCCACACCCAAAGCATCTTCCAGTTCCTTTGAAACATTCTCCTTGATGCCTCTTCCCACATGATTTACATAGGGGAAATTGAACATTCTTTCCTCTATGATCATCATGAAACTCCATCTTTCTCTTATTAGCTTAGTCAGGAAACTTACCAAATTTGAGTTTATTGATCATATTATGAGATTCCTCATTCGGCATAATGATGATGTTTGGACCTCCAAATCCCATTTCATTTGGTTGCTCATGAAGAATATCATTCCATTGTCCATCATATCTGTTATTATTGTGAATCATCTTGTTTCCAGCCATTTTCTAAAACCCAAAAAGAATAGTGTGAGAGGAAAAAATCATAAGAAAGGGGGATTAACTTCAATATCTAAAATCTTTGGTTCAATCTAATATCGTTACCACAGTTCTAGCACTATATCCTATACGTATTATTATCCTTAGGTAAATCCCTAGACATACCTTAGAAATATCTCTAGGGATCTCACTAACGTTTTCGTATCCTAGTTTCCAAAGGTTGACTAAACCTTTCCTCTGATACCAACTGTAGAGACCTAAAGCTTGACATACATAGACATTACATTACTTTTGCGGAATAATTAGTACATAACAAAAACACACACACAAGGACCGTAATAGTTTAGTGTCTTTGGAAACTCGGAATATAATCTTCTAATTGTAGTGAAAGATCTTCAATATCTCCCATAAAGGTCTTCATATTTTTTAAACCTAAATCCTTTCTTTATATCCTGGGGAAAAGAAAACATAAAAGGGTGATCTCAAATGCTCAATAAGGGTAAAAAAAAGAAATATCAATCACATCATATTCCTAAGAACATAACTTTTGGAAATCTTAACCTACAAAGGAGAGCATAATTTCATAACATGGTATAAATCATTGTAGTGAAATGGAATCCCAATAATCATAACGTAAAACATGAAACTTTTTTTAATACACACATAATCATAGAGAATCATTTTTTATTAGTCAAGACTCATTTCCAAGACTATCTTAGTGGACAAAGTCCATTTCTGAACCGAGTTCACTTCTCATTTCAGTCCTGTTTCACTGAACCAGTATAACCTACCGTTCCAGCCATGCCTATCTCATGAGATATAAAATATTTACCCAATGCATTGGAGGGAGATATAGGTCCCACCCATCTCATAATGATTCCATTCTTATTTGTGACACAAAATCATAAATCATAAATCATTGCAGAACCCATGTAATAAAAATGGGATTCTTAAACAACATGACATCATAAAACATTTCATATAAGATAAAGGAATTCATAAAACTAATTCCATCACAACATAATAAAATCAATGTAATAATAGGGATATAAACAGAACCCTATATTATCTTAGATGGAAAATAATTTTAATAAAACACTTGAACTCAATTCTTGAGGAAAATATCCTTTCTACTTCAAAAACATTTTTCCTTTATTAACATGTCATACAATTTTAAACTAAAAGAAGTTGATTAAAAATAAACTTGAAAACTTGTAATGGAATCTTCTTGGAAATAATGTCTCACAAATCCATTCATGCCGTATAAGTTAAAAAAACATTCTTCTCATACTTTTTTTGGAAAAGTCAAAAAGTACCTTGTATGAAAAACGACAAAGGATTCCTTTCATATACACTACTAAAAACTCACTGAAGGGTAAAATTGGATTTAAAAAATTGTAGGTGGATGGAAATAATATTACATATTGCGGAAACATGGATGTGGATGATAAAATACACCACTATAAATACCAAAGTATAAACAATCTCGGATAAAAATGAGATTTTGATATTTCCCTTACCTTTGGTCCGATTTGCTTCGTAACTGTCCAAACCTCATGCATAATGATTTAAATAATGTTATTAACTTATTACAGAATCATATTCATTGTTATGATATAATATATGGTTCACTTATGACTTTATTTTACCCGTTCTTTTGTAAATTCCAAGTTAAAGAGTGTTTTGGGTAAAATCGATTCATTTGTCGTCCGTGTTTTGACTTGTAATTAATCATATGATTACATAGATCATGATTACTTAATTCCATAATATAAAACATGATTTATATATAATATATATTCAGAATATACATATATATATAATAAATCAGTAAATGGAAGGAAATACACCGTTCATGGAGACGGTAGGTCGTACGTACGCATGAACGCTGTTTTCGTTTCCTTATTGAGTTGAATGGAATTAAGTAGATGACATACATATATATACACATAAATCCAGTATCATTATTATTTCATATATTTCATGATTAATTATTATATATACTTTATAATCATTCATGAATGGTCAAAGTGGAGAATGAATCTCATCGCGTTGTGGAGACGGTAGTCCGTACGTACGCACGAGCGATGATATCGTTCTCATGATCGTGAGACTGTATTGGAGTGTATGTATACTATTTCAGAATCAATATCACTTAAAAATAATCATATATAGTTATTATTTACACCATTAACCCATCCAAGTAAGGTGGTGGTGGAAAATACATTAAACCACGGCGTGGAGACGGTATTCCGTACGTACGCACGCGCGGTGATTTCCTTTTCCGTAGGATGGATAGATGGTGAAATAGGGTTGTTTCATACTTATAATAACATATCAGTATATTAGTGATACTGATGTTATTACTTCATAATGAAACTACAAAATAAGAAGAAGTGGAAGAAGAAATAACGATGAAACAATCGATAACGGAAATTACCTCTTCTTTGAAGCGCATCTTTGAGACCTCCTCTTAGGGCACTAAAATTGGTCTTTGAGGAAGACCAGAACCTCTAGGATGTTTCTAGGGAAGTGGAGAAGAAACCTTTTCAGGGGTTGGCCGAGCTTTAAGGCTCAAAGTTGTGTGAGGAAGAGAGGGAGGAGGTTCCCTTTTATAAGGGAGGAGAGGGGCACCTTTGGAATAACTAAAAATATTATTTTATCATAAAGTAAAATTCGGTATTTAATAGCTCCAAATTGATATATTTCGAAGATAAGGTGGGTAGGGGTATAAAGCCTCTCATCCAATAGAATTTGGACAAGTATAGGTTCCTATTTTAACCTTATCATTTAGATTTTACATTAAGTTACATAATTGTACTTTTACCGTGTCTTCTTGTGTTCTTATACTATAAGGTTAATAAACATACTATAAGCAGACAAAAGACCCCCAAGTTGTTTATTGTTAATATATATAACCTTATCTAAGTCATTTGGCCGAATCTTAGATTTTAGGAATAAAATAACAATTACTAATATAATATATGTTTTTAAAAACTATTTTATGTCAATTTTGAAAATATTTAGTAACTGATTTTTGTGAAAATAATAACAGAATGATTAGTTCAATAAAAGTTAATTTAATCAATAATAACATGTCATATTAACCTAGAAAATTAGTGGAATTCATAAAAAGTCTCAAATTACATTTATTTTGGTGTTTATAACATCAATTATGTCAATATTTCATTAATAAGATAATTAATGCATCATCTTTGTGTCATAAATAAATTACCTTATTTAATGTCTAAAAATTACAAATAAAATATCATTATGTATTAAATCTTATTAGATCTCTAATGAATATTTTTAGTCGAATTTATCTCCTGTATAACCATATATTAAAAATGATTTACTTATTAAACATTGATTTTAACTATTTTAACCCTTCTTTAAATAAATTAATAATAAATGTCCTAATCTAATCCAAGTGGAATTAAATGGTCATATTTTATTCCTAAGGTTGTTTATGGTCGAATTACACTTATCCAATAAAATTAGGACTTGTTTTAGGGTAATAATATTATCATTTTTACCCTTAATTGCCCTATTTACTTTTAACCGTGGTAAAAAAAGTAAAACGTTACTATTCACCAAAAATTATTTTCATTTCATTGAACCACATTTTAGTCCTTGATATTAACCGTGTCTCTCGGATTTTCGAAATTCCACTCACAGAAGCGGTAAAATTATGTTTTATGAAAAATTCAGTTTTTTTTAACTACCACTTAGTGGTTTCACTATTCATCAAAAAATGAAAGTATCCAGAAAAATACCAAAAATTAGGCCTAAGCTATATTTGATATTATAAACTCAGAAATTATGTCTATTTTACCAAATTCAAAACATATGAGTTACAATAACTAATTTAAAAATTAATTCCCGATGTCAAAAAAAATAGCGCGTTTTTAAAAGATAATAACTATCAAAAGATTGACACTTGTTTATATCTGTTTTAAATGTGAAATTACATCCAACGATCAAAATTATATTAAATTGTAAAAATATATTCTAAATATACTTTAAAAGCACTCAAATTAATAACTTATCACTATTAATTATTTCGATTAAAAAAGTTGTTTGTAATTAAAATTTAGTAATTTTCACTATTCATCAGAATATGAAAGTTATCTGAAACGTACCAAAATTTCATCCTAAGGTAATTTCGATATTCCAAATCCAAAAATGAAGTCCATTTTGAAAAATAAAATTTACAAAATTTCAAAAAGTGGTTATTACTATTCATAACGACTAGTTTTAATAATATTTTAATAGCATATCATTGTTTGTTGAAACTCGGTATTGCGTACTACACACGCTATCGAGGAAGGTCACGATTGGGTGTAATGCAAAGCAATTCAATGATGCGTGTTGCGCAAGCTTCTTTTGTTGTAGTATCGTACAACACAAGACATGAAATTAAAAAGAATGTTTTTCATAAAATCATGGGGTGTTACAATTTGAGTCATATTTTTTATGGATGGGATGTATATTATTCATATCCATAATGATATCAAGTATTTAAACATTATTTTTAATCATCAAATGGAAATTAGTCTTGATTGGATACGATGGGGAATGAATGTCATTGTGTTCGTGGAGACGGTAATCTGTACGTAGACACGAGTGACAATATCATTATTTTGATATTAAAATAACATATAATGGATGCTATATCATATATAAAGAATAAATATCATTTTATATTTACTATTTAAATAATTTACACATTATTATTATACCCATCCAAATAATAATGTGTTGAATAACAATTACACTGCGATGTGGAGACGGTAAGCCCTTTGTACGCACGTATGGTGGAATGTCATTCAAAGGATGGATAGAATAATGAATATGGTTGTACCATATTTGTAATTACATAAATTTTTTTCGAAGATACTGAATTTATTATTTTAGAATGGAAACTAAAAATAAAGAGGAAGTGGAAGAAGAAAGAAACATGAAAGAGGGTATTAAATATTTACCTCTTCTTCGGGTTCTTCCATCTGATTTGATCAAAAGGGCTCCATAGAATGGATTTGTAACTAAATGAATGTCTCTATGATTAAGGTAGGGTAGTTTAAGGGGTACTTGTGTAGGGGTTGGAAAATAAAAATGGATTTTATGATTGAATTAGGGAGAAGGGGGAGTGCCCTTTTATAAGAGCGGTGCATGTCATCTTAGGAAAAGCTAGAAATATTATTTTATATTACAATAATTTTAGGTCTCTAATGGCTCCAAAATGAATTAGTTAAAGTATAAGGTTGATATGGGTCGAAAACCACTCAACCAATAGATTTTAGACAGGTTTGGGTCACTATATTAACTTAGTCTTTTAGATTTAACCATTAGTTAAATAGTTTGATGTTTACTATATCTCTTTGTAATTTTAAATTATATGGTTAATAATCTAACTATATACTTCCAATAGAACCCCAAGTTGTTCATTAATGATACACATATCCTTATATATGTATTTTTTCTTAACCATTTATTTTTATGAATATAATATCAATTTATAATAGAATATTTGTTTTAATAACTCTTTTTTGTAAATTTTGACACTATTTGTTATTTTGTTTTTTCCAAATTCATAACCTCATTATTAATTCGAAAGTAATTCATCAAACCAAATCTTGTATGTCATATTATCCTAGAAAATTAGTTTAATTAATATTTATAGATTAATTTATCTTATGTGTAACCCTATATTAAAAATGTTTTAGTTATTATACTTTGATTTAAACTCTTTTAACTCTTCTGTGAATTATATAATAATAAATGTCCGAATATAATCCAATTGGACCTAAAGGATCATATTTTATTCCTAATGTAGTTCTTGGTAGAATTACACTTATCCAATAGAATTAGTATATGTGTTAGGGTAATTATAATATCTTTTTTCCCTTGATTACCCTATTTACTTTTAACCGTGGTAAATAAAAGTAAAAAATTACAATTCACCAAAAATTATATTCAACTTATTGAACCAAATTTTACATACTGATATCAACCATGTCTCTCAGATTTTTGAAATTCAACTCACAAAAGCATTAAAATTTAATTTTTTGTAAATTTACAAAATCCTTTAGAAGGTAGGTAAAAGACAGTAAAAAGTTCAATCAAATTTTTATATATCTAAAATTATTTAAAACTCACACAAATTAATTACATTGAACATATATTGGTATTATGTAACTATTTTGACCTCAAATAAATTAAAATAAAATAAATATTTTTTTAAATAAAAATTCTGTTATAAACTATAACTCAATGTTTTTCTCAATTCATCAAAAATTAAATTATTCAGAAAAAGACCAAAAATTCACTCTAAGCTAATTTCGATACTCCAAATCCAAAAATGAAGTCTATATTGTATTATAAATTTACTAAAATTTAAAAAAGTGGGTATTACTATTCATAACGGCTAGTTTGATTGGTTCTGGTGTGTTAGAACATGCAGTTTCGTACAACAGACGCTACAGTATTATTCAAAGAGAAGCGTACTTTGGAAGCTTGGGTTGTTACATGATTTCACTATGATTAAAATGATTTTATACAGGTAATTAATTTCATTCTTTTGTAACACCGGAAATCATGTAGATAACAATATTTCAAGTCTAGATCAAATGTAACATGGATGTAGATTCAAGTGGAATTTTGGCTCCCAATGTATATGGTGAAGCCTACAAAAAAATCATGGAAAAATATTGGGCACCCTATATGGTCCTTATAGAACCAACATAGTGGTTGAAATTGGGATTTTTTGCAATAATAATGTTATTTAAATTTAAAATGAATATGGTTTTTTAATTTCTATCTTGAATGGGATTTCACTACCATTTTATGGGTTATAATAAACTGAACCACTCATCTGTCATGGTGGCTGGATGTAAGGGGGAGAAATTTAGAAGACTCCCTATTTTGATGAACTTCATCATCACATAAACGTATCGTGAAGAAAATTTCATGGATGACGGGATTGAAAATAATGCGATAAGTTATTTTATGTTGAACATGCTCAATGAAGTGCCTGATGAGCTTGCTTCCTTTTTGAAAGTGATAATTATAAAAAACTATAATGTCAACTCATGTAATTTTGGTTTTTTTTACAAAATAGTCTTCAATTAAAAAATTTTGTAATCTATAAAAATTTCATATTTTTAGTAATATTCATTAAACTGTTAATGAAATGATTTTTATGTTCTTATTAATTCATTAATTATTCTTAATATAATTAATACTTATTATTTTATTGGGTAAGTAACCATTATTTATTAAATTATTAAATATAAATTAATTATTATTAATTATATAAAATTTAATAATTAATAATAAATAATGTTTAACTAATAATAAATTGTTATCAATAATTACTTATTATTTGTAATACAATTTTATTTTTTTATTTTTTTATTTCGAAAAAGTGGAGTCTGAATCCTGTATTGAATGTTTTAAAGGATGTCAAGGACTACATCCTTATAATAGGGAGTCTTGTGTGATATTTTATGTAAGAAGAATTTAAATACTTTATTAAATTTATATAATAAATAAAAATAGTTAAATAATTTTTTTATATTTTCTGTTTAAATAAATTCATACAAAACAAAATATGATAATAATTAATTTTTTATGAAAAATAGGGAACCAAACTTGCCCTCAAATTTTTTAAAAAATCACTGATGGAATAAGGGAAGAAAGTGACTCAGTGATATATTATTGAAGTAGTTTCTTTCAAATTCATCACCATCATTCGAACCCTTTTTATGATTTTCCTAATTCAGAAGGCACCAACCTTATATGTTTATTATATAAGGTCATTTCCCATTAAGCTCCATTACTTTTTAGGAAAATTATCCCAACATTGGGAATTAGTTTATGGTATTTCATATTAATGTAATCTTCTTTATATTTTAATTTTATGAAAAGCATTCCCATTAGAAACCCTTCTTCCTAAATGAATGAAACAAATTAATTGACTATATAAAATAATAAAAGGCTTACCATATTTCAATATAAAATGAATATAAAACCATTTAACCATAATATCTTCAATATTCTATTATCCATATCTATTGGGATATAAAAATGTGAAGAAGTCATGGGAACCATTAATTAATATTCCCATAGCCACATTGCTTATCAACACCAACTAATATATGTGCATAGTTCTAATTAGGTGTAATGTTTTTGAAAAATAATTTGTTATTTTTAGTAAATGGATGAAATGAGGATATAATTCACTAACAACCCCATATACGCACAAAAAACCCATGTGAGTGAAGAAGGTATTGATCTAAACATCTTCCCCAAGATTTGAATTATCGTAGTTCTATGAAAAAATCCCTTTAATTAAACCCCATTTTCATTGAGGAATAACACAATTAACATGAAAAAGATATTAGAGGTCTCCAATTTTTGGGTGTGATCTTTAAAAATAAAAGGATGCGGCCACATTCCCATTTCAATAAAGGTAAACTGATGAAAATATTCTCATATAATATAGACCGTGTGAATGAATATGTTGATAAAAATTATGCACTACACTAATGGTGTGCCTTCAAGACCATTTCTATTACCCATTATGATTATTGGTGTAGATTATCTCCTCAACACTAACATGAATATGATGAGACCCCACCACTTCATTATAGTGATGTGAGATTAACCTAATATTATTAATATACAAATTATATTATATGTGATTTAAATTTCTCTTATTTTATCAGTATAATATGGCTGAGTTTAACTATTTTTAATATAATACTTATAATTTGAATGAATTAAAAACACAATTAGCAGTTCAAGATAAATTTAATATTTTTGAAATTATCTTTGGTACGTTATAATAACATAGTGGATGATTATAAATTTTGATTGTTATTTGAATATTAAAAAATTTGGGTATATTTATCAATTTTCCAAACAAAATCCATGAAATGAAAAATATTTTGATGAAATTTAAATTAAAAACTAAAAAATGGATTATTCACTCACGACCTTTGTAAAAAATATTGATCCTAGCGTAGACCGTATAATATCAAGGGATATAATCCCTTAGGATCATAAATTTTAAGGAATTATATTCATATTTTTTAAAAAAAATCTTTTGAATAAATTATTTTTTCAATTATTCATGCAGAACAAATGATGTTACTGAGAATGTGTTTCTATGGTATTATAATTTCATAAATAAGATATGAAGTTTAAAGAGTTTTATTCAAAATGGTTTCAATAAGATCTATATTCATTATAATTTGAGAAATTATGGAAGAATTATCTAAAAAATATTCATTTGAGTTTTTTTATTGCTTTTAATAATTATTAGAGTTTTCTTAACAGACATTTCTATTTTGAATTGTTTATATAGACAGTATTGGATTCATGGAACTATTTCATCAAAATTGATGTTATTTTAATGGTGAACACTTTTCAAAACCAATTTTCAATAATTTTATATTTTCAATTTAATGATATAAAATTCTTCTTTACAATTGGGACAAAAAAAATTAGTTTGGATAATTTTTTGGTACTTTTCTAATAACATTCATAATTCGATGAATAGTGAAAAATAATAAATTTTAATTGGAAAATAATCTTTTAATAAAAATAATTTCTAGCATAGAATTATTCACTTTAAGGGTTTGTAAGAATAATTATATTATATTATTATCATTTAATACAATGTAGTTCATTATAAGTAATTTCACAATTTTATTTTACCTTAACACATGTCAATCTTTGGATATTTTTTACTTTTTAAAAACCCACTTATTATTATTGACAAGAGGATTTAATATCAAATTAATTAATGCAACTTATATGGTATGAATTTGGTAAAATATAATTCATTTTTTAATTTAGAATACAAAAATTATCTTAAGATGAATTTTTTGTATTTTTCTATAAACATTATATTTTTAATGAATAATAAAAAACAATAAATTATTATTTTAAACCTACTTGTTAATTTAAATAATTATTTATTTTATCTAAATGAATTTTAATTCAAAAAATATAAATAATACATATGTATTTACAATGTAAATCATTGGAGTCATTTTATTATATGATTAGATATATAAAATTTTATTGAACTTTTTACGGTCTTTTACACAGCTTCAAGGAACATTTTCAAATTTTCATAAAACATAATTTTACTGCTTCTGTGAACTAAATTTTAGAAATATAAGACACACAGTTCATATTAGTATGTAAAATTTGGATTAATTGAAGGAAAATAATTTTTGGTGAATAGTTACTTTTAATTTTATTTACCCCGGTCAAAAGCAAATAGGGTAATTATAGGTAAAAATGATATTTTGATTACCCTGACACATATCCTAATTATATTGGATAAGTTTTTATCAACCAAAATCAACCATAATAATAAAATATTATCCGCTTTTATCCACTTGGATTATATATGACATTTATTATTATTTTATTTAAAGAAGAGTAAAATGTTTAAAATTCAACGTTTAATTACAAAACAAATTTTAAAATAAGGTTATACAAAATATAAATTTGACTATAAATATTGTTTTGAAAAATAAATATACTTCCTACATCATTGTATTTTATTTATTATTTTTAGACATTATATAATTAAATTTATGAAACAATGATGATGAATTAATTATCTTATTAATAAACGATTAAAATATTTGATATTATAAATTTCAAAATAAATGTAAATTGGGACTTTTGATGCATTCCACGAATTTTATAGGTTAATAAAAAAGTTTATGGTTAATTAAATAATTTTTTTTAAGTAATAATGTTGCTATGAAATTTAAATAAACAAAATACTAAAAAGTGTCAAAATTGACATAAATAAGTTTTTAAAACAAATAATATATTATTAAATTATAAAATTCTCATAAAAATATAAGGATCCACTAAAGAACATTGATAAGATTATAAATGACATTAATGAACCCTATGGGGTTCTCTTGTCTTTTTATCAGAGATTTATGAACTATTTATAATAATAATACAAGAGGGCATGGTTAATGTTAAACTATTTTACTAAGTGGGAAATCTAAAAGATAGGGTTAATATGGTGACCCAAACATGTCTAAAATAGATTTTTTTGGAGGATTTTGACCCATATCCACCTTATCTTCTATATAAAGCAATTTTTAAAAATTAGAGTCCGAAAATGATTTTTTATCAAAATAATATTTTAAACATCTCTTAAGGTGACCCTATCATTTCTTATAAAAGGGAACTACCCCTTCTCTCAAAATCACACCTCCAATGCCAGTTGGCAGGGCCATCCTCTTCCCAAATATCCTCCCAACAAACCTCAATTCAACCTAATTTTCTTATCTTTATCATAATCCATATTAAGGAGCCCTTTCGATCAAATCAAAGGGAAGCACCCAATGAAGTTGTAATCATTTTATCTTCTCTTTCAAAGTTCATTTATTCTTCTTCCATATTCTCTTTCATTTTTATTTACATACCAAAATAATAACAACAATAACTTCTTAATACTTTTTTGTTATAAAAATTATGGTACAACCATAATCATTATTCTATCCATCATATTAATTATAATGTCACCATGTGTGCATATGTACTGCTTACCGTATCCACACCATGGTGTTATTTGTTATTAAACACTATGTTAGTTGGGAAGATATAATGATAGGTAATATGATTATAAAAAATGATAATTATAGAGTAATTTATCTATACAATTATTATACCATCCAATTCCAAACCTTTTAATCATTAAGTAAATGATATTGTCGCTCGTGTGTAAGAACGAATTACCGTCTCCATAACGCGATGAAATTCATTTCCTAGTTCACCATTCAACGATGATTATAATAATATATATTATTAATAAGTATGTAATATATGAAATAATAATTCCACTATATATATATTTGTACTTACATATATCTTATTCGCTTACTTCCGTTCAATACGATATGAATACAGAAACAACATTTATGCGTATGTACGGCCTACCGTCTCCATAAATGGTGTTTTCTATTTCATATATATATACATATATATATATATTACATATTTATATTCTAAATATTTAATATATATAAATCATGTTTTATATTATTGAAAAATTTAAATCAGGATCTAAATGATATGATTAAAAATAACAAGTTAAAACACTTAAGATAAAAAAAGCGATTATTACTTGAAATATTAATTTAACATGGAAATCATTTTTAAATGGGTAGTATAAAGTAATAAATGAATCATGTTTTATATAATAAATATGAATATGGTTCTTTTATAATTTAATAACATACTACGGTAATTATACAAGAGGTTAAACATACCCTCAACCAAAGTAAAGTACAAGGTAATGATTAATTCCTCAATCTTATTATTATCCAAGATTGATTATGTGTAAGTATTTTCTGGGACATATTTATTATCCATTTCCATGATTTATTAAATACATTTCAAAATTATTGTTTTATCATAATATTTAACTAAAACATCATTATAAATGTTTTAAATATTTATTCATCTAAATCATTCAAATTAATGTCAATTTTTTCAAAATGGTTTTAAGGATTAATTTATATGGACATCATTGTTTTAAAATGTTAGTTCTTTTAAAAACATTCAAAGTGGTATTGGACACTTTGATTCAATAATCTCTTCTAAATTGAATCCTTAATAAATTTGTGACTTTTAAATGATTTCACAAAAATGGATATTTCACTCAAAATGGTTTACTGGTCATTTTCAACTATGTCAACAACCTTTACTGGATATTATTCCTAATTAAGGATGATTTTTTATTATAAAATATTCCATATAATATTGAATTAGTTCTGATATCTTTGAATATGGATTTCCTATTTTTATACCCTGCATGGTTTATGGTTGAGGTATTTAGATTTTTAATGCCAGTTTTAGTAATAATGTTTTTCTTATATTTCAACATTTATATATGAGGAATGCAGTGGGCATAGTATGTGATGGGTGGAGCCTGCTATATATCCTTGATTCATCTTAAGGACTCATAAAAAAAATTCTTTTATTGTAACAATTCCTTGAAAAAAAATATTATTTTTAGTCTTGGAATGAGGCTGTGACTATGTGGTAATGAAGTCCGACTTTAGGTGTTACATCATTATGAAATTAATTATAACATGTGATTATTCAACTAGTAGAATATCCATGTGCATGTATATATGGTAATCTTTGATTTATTTTCTCCATATTATGTTCACTATTATGTATGTCTTTTATTATTACACATCTTGGCTTAAAAGTTTATAGATTTTGATAAATTATTAACCATTACTGAGCATCTGAGCCCACACCATTCTTATTTTTTGTTTTCCTAGGATTCCAGGAAGTGTATTATGTTTGATATGAAGGGTTAATAAAGGGTAATAATGGAATTCTCAACAGATTATATATTTTGTGTTTTATGTATGAAAGTGTAATGTAACATTCATGTATGTAATCAATTTTCCAAGACAGATAAACTGATTAGTCCTTCCGGACATGATTCCTAGTAATCATGCTAATGTGAAAAAATAATTCACTAACACTGGGTAAATGGGGTCAGTGTCTTAGCATTGGTATCATAGGATGTTTTTTAACAACCTAAAAAATAGATGTAGATAAACATTGATTTTAAAAGCATTACCCTAAGATAGCCTTTGAGGATTAGTATAAATTAAATTCCTAGAATTTTGATAATATAGAGATTATATTAATTTTCCAAGAAATACATCCATATCTTGATACAAGGAGTTAGAGGCAGCTCTGGTATAAATGTAGCTAGGATTGAAAACTCCGACAAGGATTTTCAGGCTTGACCTGTGGTATCCAGGTACACAACAATGGGGTTTGTTGCACTCTTGGTTATGACACTCTTGGGAGATATGCTTAGATAATACACATTTTCTTTACAATCCATTATGATGGATTTATGAGTAATCACTTATTCAAAAAAACATTTTTTTATGATTATTGATTATACACATAATCTTTTCTATTTATGTTAGGTATTTTACATGTTTGAAATTATGAATTGCAATCATAAACTAACCTAGTGTATGCCATTGTTCAGAAATATTTTTGAGTAAAAGGAATTAAAAATCCACTAATATGCATGATCCAAAGAGTACGAAGGATCTTATCATTCATGGTATTAAACCAACATTTATAAGGAAAATAGTCTCCCACGTATTCTAATCATATGATGAAATAGTATCATGTTTTAATAATATATGTAAATAATTCTTTGAGTCATAGGCATTGAATGGAAGCTAGATAAAAAAAATATGGTAAAGATAAAGATGGATAAAGGGAAGAGGGGAAATAAGGATTTCTCCATATGTTATAATTGTGGACAAAATCACCTTGGTAAATTTTTTAAGGGAATTGGAGTTTATTATACTAGTAGAGAAAGAGGACACCAAGTACATGATTTCAAGGGTAAGAAAATGATATCAAATGAAAAATTTATCATCTATAAGGAGATGGGACAATACATGAATCAATGGCCAAATCCTTAGATTGTGTCCCAAAAAGTGTTATTAGATAATAATCAAGTTATGATACTACTATAGATGATGTTGAATGACTAGGGTTCTTATGTTGTTATTAAAGAATAATTTCATTTGAGTGTTGTATCAATGATGTACTAGTTATATGAATTATGGAAATAGATATTGATTTTACTACCATAATATTTTATTGACTATTTGATATTATATGGTTCTAAGAAAAGTGACTCAATAGAATGTTATACTTTTTGGAAAATACATGGATGAGGGAAAGATAAACCATAATATTGTTCTGATACTGAGGTAATGATTTTGGAATAATATATGAATGATTTGGATAAATTATATTCGATATTCTTGACTAATTTGAAACTAATTAATTGTCTCTTTATTCCATTATTATTGGAGTTTGCAAAAGTTTTGGATATATAGATTATATCTAGTATGATATAAGGAATAAGGGAGAATGTATCTAATCAATAAAGTTTTATGGTAATTTAGAGTGTTATTGTGTTTTAAAAGAATAAATGATGAAGATATTTACATGTTATTACGTATAAAAAAATATCTTTATTGTTTTTACCTTCCTTATAAATTTTGGATTTTGAGTTTGGACAAAAGTATTTTCATTAAGTTGAAATGTTGGAATGAATTATGTCTTCCATTGGATAATATTTTTTAGGTTAAATCATTTCTTAAGATTATTTTTGTATTGTTATAAATACGATAACCCGAAGGGTGGGCGACAACTCGTCATGTCCAGCAATGTTACAAGACTTGAACCCGCAACTGAAGGGAAACAAGGGTGCATAACCTACCACTGGCCTATGTGATGTCCTGGATTGTATAATATAATTTTACTAAATATTATGACAAATTAATTATAAATTCATTATTTTTGGAACACTATATAATTATTATAAATAG
Organism: Viscum album; assembly: GCA_963277665.1. Lineage (NCBI taxonomy): Eukaryota > Viridiplantae > Streptophyta > Magnoliopsida > Santalales > Viscaceae > Viscum > Viscum album. The sequence continues at coordinate 1,109,222,104 of OY728126.1, forward strand.
AATATTTTTGACTTCTATTATCTTTTGTAGTGAAAGATGAGATTGTGGATGGAATTAGTAGAAGAATGAAACGCTACTTGTCATGTATATTTTTTCTTCTTCTTCTATGAATAAATTAAATCTTAAAAATTATGGAATATATCTAAAAAAATTGTTATCCTATTACCATATTTTTTGGTGATCCAATAATATTTTAAATCATCATCGATAGATGGGTTTGATACCCTCTTTTTTACACTTGTATGTGATTGATGACCTTAATCACTCAATATAAATATTTAAATATTTCCTCAAATTATGCATATCTAATTACCACCAATGTAATCGTAAATTTGATCATTAATTGGTGGTTAGTTTTTCATTTCCCTTTCCCTCTTAATAACACTAAATTTCATTAACCCAATTTATGATGTGGGTTTTCCACAATATTATTTTTCTATTTTTAACCTTTTATTTTCAAATATCAATTTCAAATTGTGAGGAATCTACTTATTAATGGGGGATAACTTAACACCAAAAGATTTCATAGTATTTTATCTCATTAATGTAATTCAATAACATGCACTATATGCAACACTGAGTTTGAGTGCACCACAACTTACCAGACTAGCCATTCCAAAAGTGGTTCGGAATAGTATTAACTGAATTTTGAATTTTATGTACTCTATATAATTTTAGAATCTAAATTATGTGTTTCTTACACATAATATAAAAAAAAATTCATTTTTTCAGATCAAAGATGTTTTTTTCAAAAAATTCAATTTTACCGCCTTTTAATAGTGAACCCTTTTCAAAAGAAATATTTGAAACATTTATATATATTCAATTTAATGAAATTAATTTATTCTTCATATGTGAGACATAAAATGTTAGTTTTCATATGATTTTGGTAATTTTCTGATAACTTTCATATTGTGATTAATAGTCAAAAATACTAAATTTTAATAGAAAAAAAAAGTTTAAATTGAAATAATTAATAGTGTTAACATATTAATTTGAATGGTTTGGAAGTATAATTAAATTATATTTTATTTAATTAATACAATTTAGGTCATTATATGTAATTTCAAATTTAAATTTGACATTTACACATATCAATATTTTGATTATTTTTACTTTTTAAAAACCTACTTTTTGGTTTTTAGAATGAGGATAAATTTTAAACAAATTAATGAATATTATATGATTGGAATTTTGTATAATTGAATTCATTTTTGAATTCATAACATCAAAATTATTATAGAGTGATGTTTTGGTATTTTTCTGTAATCTTTTAATTTTTGAAGTATAGTGATAAACATTGCGTTATTGTTCAAGTACTACATTTTTATTTATATAATAATTATTTTTTATTTAAATTTATATTAAGTCAAAATAGATTCATAATACCTATATTACTCCAATTTAATTAATTAGTGTTATTTTATAATAATATTAGATATATGAATTTTTATTGTACTCTTTACCATCTTTTACCCACCTTCTATGCACATTTTCAAATTTGTATAAAATGTAATTTTACCGCTTCTGGGAATTGAATTTCAAAAATCCGAGAGACAAAGTTGAAATCATTATATAAAATGTGGTTCAATAGGAATAATTTTTTGGTGAATAGCAACTTTTAAATTTTTTTACCATTGTTAAAAGTAAATAGGGTAATTAAATTTAAAAATGATGTTATAATTACCTTAACACAACTCCTAATTCTATTGGATATGTTTTTTTGGAACACCATAAAAATTATGAATAATATATGAACTTTTTGGATCTACTTGAATTAGATTAGGACATTTTTTATTATTTTATTTAAAGAAGAGTTATAAGTTTAAAATTCAAAGTTTAATAAGTAAAAAATTCTAAATATAGGTTAATACATTATATAAATTTGACTATAAATATAAATTAGAAATATAATAGTATTTCATACATCATGTTATTTTATTTATAATTTTTATACATTATATAATTAAATTTTTGACACAATGATTATGTAGTAATAAATTTATTAATGAAAGATTAAAATAATTGATGTTATAAGTATCAAAATAAATGTATATTGAGACTTTTGATGCATTACAAAAAATTTATAGGTAAATAGGGCATGTTAGGGTTGATTCAAGGAATTTTTTTTTGAATTAATAATGTTTTAATGACATTCTCAGAAACCAAATACTAAATTGTGTCAAAAATCACATAATTGATTTTTTAAAACATATACTAATTTATTAAATGATAAAATTTTTCAAAAAATATAAGGATCAGTAAAAGGACATACATAAGACTTTAAATATCATTAATGAAACAATTTTGGTTCTCTCTGATTTTTATTGTATGTTTATTAAACGTTTATAATAATAACTCAAGAGAACATGGTAAACGTTAAACTATTTAACAAAGAGTTAAATCCCAATGATATGTTTAATATGGCGACCTAAACATGTATAAAACCTATTAGTTAAGGTTATTTCAATACATACCCACATTATCTTCTAAATAAATTAATTTGGAGACTTTAGAAACTGAAAATGATTTCCTAATAAAATAATACTTCAAACTATTCCAATAGTGATCTTCACATCTCTTTTAGAAGGGTACATTCCCATTTCTCAAAATCACACCTCCAAATCCATTTGGCTCAGGAATACCATGACCTAATATCTTAAAAACATCCATCACTTCAACCAAGAGGCCTTGAATTTATTATAAAGCCATCCTAAGGAGCTCATTTGTTCAAATGAAAAGGAAACACCCAAAGAAGAGAAAATTATTTTATCACCTCTTTCAATTTCATTTTCTTCTTTCAGTTTCACATTCATTGTTATTTAAATACCAAAATATTAAATCTAGTAAATTATACATACTATGATGTTATTATATATACGGTGCAACCATACTCATTATTCTAATCGTCCTATGAATTATAATATCACCATGTGTGCGTACATATGGCTTACTATCTCCATGTCGTGGTGTAATTTGTTGTTAAAAACTATTCTATTTGGATTGATATAATTATGAGTAATATTTATATAAATAAAGAAAATAAAATTCTAATTTCTTTGTACAATTAATAAACCTCCAAATTCCACACCTTTTAATCATTAATGAAATGATATTTTCGCTCATGTGTACATATGGCTTACCGTCTTCATGACGCGATGAGATTCATTTCTAGATTCACCATTAAACGATGCTTAAAATATATATATATTATTAATAAGAATGTAATAGATTTCATAATAATGATACTAGATATATATGTGTGTGTTTGTATACTAACTTATATCTTATTCACTTACTTTTGTTCAATACTATATGAAAATGGAATCATTGTGTATGCGTACATACGACCTACCATCTCCATAAACGATGTTTTCCATTAAATATATATATATCTATTATATATATTTATATTCTAAATATATATTATATATATAATGTTTTCTATACTAGATTTATTTAAACAATTATCTAAATGAACTGATCAAGAATAACATGTTAAAACATGTATGATAATGAAAGCAATTTGTAACCAAAATGTTTATTTAACATGGATATCCTTATTAAATGGGTTGTATAATGTAATAAATGAATATCTTAAGATATAATAAATTTGAAAATGGTTCTGTAATAATTTAATAACATACAATAATTATTATCTAGGACATATTTATTATCCATGTCCATGTTTCATAAAAGAAATTTCAAAATTATTCTTTTATGGTACTATTTACCTAAAACATGATTTTAAATTTTTTAAATATTTATTCTTTTAAATAATCCTCATTAATGTCCACATTTTCAAAATGGTTTTAAGGATTTATTTATTTGGACATAATTTTTTGAAAATTTTAATTCCATTAAGATGTTTAAAAGTCGCGTGGGACAACTTTATTCAAAAATCCCTTTTAAATTACTTCGTTTATAAATTTTTTACTTTTAAATGATTTTAAAAAAATGATATTTCCCTCAAAAAGTATTACTGATCATTTTCAACTATGTCAAAATCCATAACTAGATATTCTTCTTGACTATGGTTTAGTTATTATAATATAATATTTTATATTGTATTGAAAATGTTATGATATGTTTGATTATGGATGTGCTATTTTTATATCGTTCATGGTTTATTTTTGAATAATTGACATTTTTTTGCAAGTTTTAATATGAATGTTTATGTTATTTTTCAACATCTTCATATAAGGAATTCAGTGGACATAGAATGTTACGGGTGAAGCCCGATATAGTTTCTAGATGCATCGATAGGTTTCATGAGACAAATTTGTCTCTTGTCCCAATCTATTGAAAAAATTTAAATTTTTAGTCTTCGCATGAGGCATTGACTATGTGGTAATGATGTCCGGCATTAGGAATTCCATAATTATGAAATTAATTATTACATGTTATTATTAAACTAGAAGAATATCCATTTTCATTTCATATGGTAATTTTTGATTTATTTTCTTCATATTCTATTCATGTTTCTGATTAAAAGTCATTATTATAACACATCTTTCCTTAATATTTTATAGCTTCAACAAAATTATTTACCCTTTATGAGCATCTGAGATCACCCCTTTCTTTTGTTTTGTTTTCCATGTAATCCTAGAAGTGTATTATTTATGATATGCAGGGTTAAGCAAGAGGAATAATGGCGTTCTCAACAGATTATTTATGTTGTGTTTTGTGTTTGAATATGTAATGTAATGTTCATGAATGTAATCTATTTTCCATGAGTGCTAAACTGATCTATTCTTTGGGAGTTGATTCTTTGAAATCATGCTAATGTATTAAAATAATGCACTGAATCTGGGTAACTGGGGTCGGGGCATTACCGTTTCCATGGACAATGATAATTCCATTTAACAAATCATGGTATATTTATAAAATTGAATCATTTAAAATATTATTCATTTATTTTCTATGTATACAGAGGAGGAATAGAATGAAATATGCATATAAATTAGGAATCGATACATTTGAAGTTGATTATTTTTTAGAATTATAGAACCATGATATTTAATATATGGGTCGAATATGATGTCAATAAATTACTATTACTTCATTTATAATTTTTTTTAGAGGAAATAGATCTAAAAAATAAGAATCTTTTGGAATTATTTATATAATAAAGAATACTGAGGTTTTTATGTGCTCAACACATATTTCATTCAATCTAAATCATGACGAGGAAGGAAAATTTGAATATTATTTTGCTGATAAATCTTCTATTATAAACAATAATATTTTATAGAATAGTATATTCTTTATAATGTAGATAGATCCTAGAATACACTAAATATGTTGTTCCAGAATAAAACATAACCACTTCTTAAACATTAGTAATTCTAGTATATATAAACCATGTTGAAATCATTAATAGTATGATAAATCCCCTTATAATTAGCTAATAATGAAATAACTATTTATTTAAATTTTAATGAAATAAAAAAAATAAATTGGGAAATATTGTGCGTCTCAATAACAATGAAAACAGAACAATGAGTAACTTTACCCAATGAATCCAAAAATTCTAAAAAATAAATGTATGTATTTTATTACTTTTCATTAAATTTACAAATAAGGGGGGATATTCAATAAATGTGATTGGAAACATTAAAAAATCGTAGAGGTATACATTTAAGAGAAACAATAAAAATGTCTCTCATTTATTCTTTAACACACTCGTAGTGATAAATCTGTTGTCTTTGTCTCTTTTAGTGGTATTATAGATGAAATTGTCTCCTCATAGATCATAATCTAATCAAAGTAACGTATATATATCATTAACTTTTTCAACTATTTGGGTGTCCCCAAATTTGATAGAAAGACCTTGAAAGGATAGTGGAATATAATTATCAAATATATTTTATCATAAGTCCAAGACGTTAGTGTCAATATGAAATTTCGGAATGTAATCATATCATGTGATACTCTCATGAATTATTTAGGATACAAAAATATAATTGTAGCTGGAATTGATAGATGTTCAATTGTATCATCCATTTCTGAAAAAGTGTAAAAAATGGATCAGACTCAAAATACCAATGAAATTTGATATAATATTGAAAATATTTTTTGGGAAATTATTAATATTAAAGAAGAAAATATAGATATATAAATAGATTAATTTAATTTTAAAAAAATTAAAAAAAGTGATATAGCTACTGATTATTTCACTAGGGAGACTGAGAAAGTGTGATGCCTTAGCTGGGTTTATGATATACCAGATGTATCAACTGTTACCCAGAGACTAATGAGATGTTTTTTATAAAAATCTAATCTAAATATATTTTACATAGAATAAATGAAATAAATTTTCTTTGAAGATCAAAAAAACACACTCCACAATTATTAAATGAGTTAGAAACCTGTTTTTATTAAAATGGATATGAAAAAATGAAAATCATGTTCATAAAGGGAAATTGGATCATTTAGGGGTGTTAAATTCTTCATTTAATCATAAAATATGATGAGGATAATGTGAAATAAACTAAGAGTTTAATTTACCTAATCATTAAAAAATAATAAAATGGAAAGGGTTATTTATAAAGAAAATATTTCACACGAGTGATTTATATTAGTGTTTATTAGACATTATGAAACTAATTGTCTGTAAAAGATATGTTTTTAGTATTGAGATAAATATTATGAAGAAAGAAAAAACAAATGGAAATTGGGAAGAAGTTCTAAATAGTCACAGTAGTTTAGTGAGAACAAGTAAAAATGTCAATATAGAAAATGGGATGGCATGATAAATAAGTAATTGGATGACTACTCTACATAAGATATATATTATAATGAATATCATGTTTAGAAAGTTATTAACTATGTGGACAATTTTTAAAGACATGAATAAATATCATGTAGTGGAGAAGAGATAAATGAAACATAAATTTATCACATGGTCGATGTTGAGCTTCATGTATGTCTTGAGAGAAAACAAAACATATAATGGAAATGAATTATTTGAATAATAATATAATGGATTTTTAGAGAGGAAAAGGAGAGGTCCTCAATAAAAAATTCTATTATCATGATAAAATTAGAATTCATATAATAAATGCTGATGAGAATGATTGGATATTGATGGTGGGTTGATAATATTGTCGATGGTAATGAATGGTAGGAAATCATGTTCGAGTCGATGTGTCATAAAGATAAATATTTGTTGGCAAAAAGAACCAACTACTATAATAATTTTTTTAAAATAATTTATACATATTCACAATTTTTATTGAAATTTCTTATATAATATTTTTTCAAAATTGAACATGTGACACAGAAATAGGTTATTTATATTTTATCTATTTTTATTTCTTACAAAATACAATCTAGGAAAGAATGGGTTTATAATAACTATAAAAAAGATGACTTCTATAGCTAATAAAATTTAATTAATCTTGAAATAAAATGATTCCCAAATCAAAATTTAAATGGATTTGATAAATATACCCAGATAGCTTGATATATATTATTGACTTTGTCATATGTTTCATTGAACAATTATTTTAAAAGTATTATTTTTTGAGTGTTTGGGCCTAAATCAAAAGTTCTATTGAATACCATTTCAAATACATGTAATTAAATATAGAAATAATTAAATGTTATATATCCAAATGATATATTCTATACGACTAAGAAGTAGAAATAAAATAAAAAAATTTCATCTCGATTTCCTAAACAAAATGTATTTTTACATTTGGATGAAATTGTTGGAAGACATGTCCTATTGAGTTACTATGATTAGTAATGTCTGAATTTTTTTCTTGTAATAATGATATAAGATACTAAATGAAAGAATAATGATATTTGTAAAAATATAGATAATTCAATTAGTATTAAAATGGGTTTTAAATCTAGATGGAGAAGAAATAAATATATTATTAACTGTGGATTACTAGCACATGCGATAAGATATATTAACATATTAATGTATACCAAGGAACACGATTAAGTTTTTGTTAATATTAGGAATCAAATCTTCCAAAATATATAAAGAAATTATTTTAGCTAAAATGAAATCCCAAATACCAATGTCAATAGATGTATAATTTATTTGTGGGTGAAAACATAAATTATAAAGAGTAATAAAAATCTATGGAGAAGTAAATAAAGTTATTTTAATAAAAACATTTACTATATTGATAATTAATTATTTAAGGATCACTATGAGAGATGATTGAATGAGTGAAATTATATTGTTATTGGTTATACAAACAATTCATATTACCTAATTTAAATTGAAGAATGAAATCATTGGAATTTGAATCTTGTACATATTTTTCATTAGAGAATGAGAAAAATGACAATAAAAATTGGTGTAGGGGAATTACACAAATTAAGGTGATAGAGGGATGGAGAGTGTGATTATTTTCAAGATAATAATATGATAAAAGGAACACATAAAATATTTTAAATAATATCAACCAAGTCACACTAATTAATCAACATATAAATATCTATATAAATGAGGAATAAATCTATATGTGTTACCTTATTCATACTCACATTTATTCTTGATTTTACAAAAATGGATATGTTTTATTTAGGAATCATACATCTAACATGTTGTATATATTTTAAATTTTAGAATGAAATCTAACAAAAATCATGTATTTCAAATCAAAGTAAAATTAATAATAGATAATGAAAGGCATGTTACCTTATTATTTTAAATTATATATATATATAAACAATGATTAAAGAATAAATATATCACTCCACACATTGTGTATTATAATTGTTTTATTAAGACAATGAATTGAAATATTATTGAAATGGGAATAACTCTACTTAATATGCTTAATAGTTTAATGTTTTTCAATGGGAATTTTCTATCACAGAATTTAAAATTTAAAAAACAAATTACTGATATTTAATTTATCTATGGATTCTTAGGATATTTTGTAAAAAATAACTAACATTAAAATACATTAGATTTATTCATAGTAACTATGTGATAAAAATAATAAACAATAATTTGTGGATGTTTTATCATATAGATAATGAATGTTTTATTCTGTGATATTTTTATAATGGAAAATGTTACAGAAGAATATTGAATCCAAATGTAAATCTAACCATAATGTTCTAAATGAAATTTTTTACAATGACTCTGGATGAAAATGAATTTATTTCGGGTAAATTCTGTTATGAACATGAAGAAAATAAATCACATCTTTCGGAAATTACATTGATCAGACCAGTGATAAGAAAAATGGTGTGGGAGTTGAAAGAAGAAGTTCAAAAATAAAAATGAATCATGAGGATGCATAACACATAATAGGATATTATAATTCCAAAGTTCCAACCAGAATAATATTAAATATTATTAATTGAATATATTTTATATATTTGATCGATGCAGATTCAGTTACTAAGTGTTTCAAATAAAAATAATGAGTCAATTCTATGAAAAATGTAATGGATCAGAATGATAGAAAATAAAAGTAGGATATTATCCATATAGTAAAAATAAAAAATGGGATAGGGACCATTTGGGTCTACAAAAATAAGTTCAATTATAAAAAATAAGACTATGGAACAATTTTGGTCATGTATAAAAGGGAAATTCATGGGTAGAAGGATATGTTTTTGATGATAGCTTTGAACATTTTGTGAGTATAGTCTCGATTAATATGATCGTTATAGTTTTATTTCACATGATTAATAAGTATTTCAAATACATATAAAATCATCATTCTTGAATGGGGATCTAGATGCAGATGTGTAAATTGATCAACATAATTCACTTATCCTTCAAAATGATGGGAAAATGTTTTCATGTGTAAAAATAAATATAAAGTCTAAAATTTTCCCTTATAGAAATGTACTCAAAGATAGATACATTTTGGGATGTGATTAAGTCTATTGATAGAAAGGTTGATAAACGATTTTATGTGAAGCATATGGAATTAATAAATCTTATCATAAATATTTGTGTCATTGATATTATTATTATTTTGGTGGAAAAATATTTATATTAATAAAAATTATATAATAACAAATAATATATATTAGATATATATGATCAAATAATTGAAGAATTTTAATAGATTCTAAGTGTAAAAGAGGTTTAATTTATTTTTTAATCGTAAGAATTTTTTATGCCTAATTATTGAATATTTTAGGAATAGAAGACTCAATTTTTTTTTAAAAAAATGTATACGGGTTGGGATAAACCTCAAAGAAGATTTTGAATATGAAATTGTGATTGAAAATATATTTAAGATGATTTTTTGAGATCTTAATATACGTAAAGTTTTGCATACCATATCTTTTATATATAGTATTATTTTCTGGGAGGTATTAATTTAATATTTCATAATAACATTTAATGGATTCAAAATGTATATGAAATCTCATTAAAACAACCCTGATTTATAGGATTTCACAAAAATTGAGTGAGCACCTAAATCATTCTTCATTTAATAATATATACTATGAAGAACCCAAGACCAAAAATCATGAATCTTGTAATAAAAATATAAACACTAAATATATGATTTGGCATGTTTTGAGTTGATATTAGTGTAAAACTGACATATTTTTCTTGATTAAAAATATATTATAATGAAATCAAACACAATACTAGACCAAAAAATTTTATTGCCTCCAAATATTAGCATTATGATTTTCTTATTTTTTTTATATGTTGGTAACATTTTCAGTGGATAGTTTTTTCTTATGATTCCATATTAGACACATCAATCCCAATACACTTCATCATAACCTAGGTAATGTAAATATAATAAATAGGTGAGTTCAATTTATCCATAAGTGTATACATAAGAGATATCAATCAAATATCCTATGTGAGAATAAGTCAAATATGCGGGTATGAGAGAATAATTAATGTATATGAACAAAATATAAGAAAATCATACCAACTGAAATGAAGATCAAATGAATTAATAATTACAAGATGCATTTACTATAACATAATTTATTAACCATAATTGTATAAACATGATTCCAGTATCATGATCCAAGAACATGATAATTAGAGAAATATGTTATTAAAATCATCAAGGAATTGAAATGTCAGTCTATATAAAGGGCTTCAGTAAAACATAATAAATTTATAATAGAAATAAATTTGCAGTAACAAGGGGATAAACCATGATCCAAAAGAAAAATTATAGAATTATGATATAATCATCAACATAGGTAATGCTCAAAATTTTTAACATTCAAACAAAATCCTCACATAATATTGCGATCGTTTCAATATGATTTACAGTTAATATGGTTAACATTTCAATAATGTTCATGGATAACATTAAAAAAAATATAAATATGATACACAATTAACAATGTGTAAATTTTGATATGGAATATTGTTAATATTTTTAAGATTTTAGTAAGTTCCCAACATATCATTATGAACATTTCAAAATGATCCATGCTTAATATGATCAACAGTTCAAAAATTTCAACACATAACATTGTGAACATTTCTATATGGTAAATAAATAAAAATTTTATCATTTTAATAAGGTCTACTATTAACCTTTAGAATATTTTAATATGGTTCTATAAAACATTACGAATATTTAAATATATTCCTTTATAAACATTATGGAAATTTTAATAAGGTATATGCTTACCATTTTGAATATTTCTATAATGTCCATGTTTATATTTTTAACCTTTTTAATAATGTCTGATATTATCATTATCTAGATTCAAATATGTTCTATACTTAACATTATTACCACATAAAAATTGTTATTAATCCAATTTTGTGGAGGTGTATAACGGAACGAGTCGTTATATATTGATAAACCATAAATATTTGTAGAACACTATCATGGAAATGTTTTTAATCATAAATTAATTAACCCCAAAGAAAGAAATGATTTTGATGAAAAAAATATATTAACATTATCATAATCCATCCAAATAATATAGGGATATGGTATTATTAGATAATATACCAAATGATGAAAAAATTTAATTAATGATATTTGGGATTGAAGAAACACCGTTTCATGGGAGCATTATAAATTATCCATGAAAAAAAGTAAAAAATCATAATTTATTTTGATATATTTTACGCCAAAAAGAAAATTACATAAAATTCGAATTGATATTAATTTGGAAAATATAAAAAATATGGAGACAAATTTTTATTATGAAAAATTTATTTTAATGTAATGGGAAATATTTCAATTGGTAGATGTTAAAAATAAATATTTCTTTAATAAATTTATATAGAAAGTAAAATCAATAATATATTAATAATGTGAAAAAATGATAAATTTATTCAATATAAAATATTGTAAATAAATCTAAATTGAATATTTTTTTTAATTAATTCATTTTATCATAGATATTGGAATTTATTAAACAATATAAATAATAAGAACAGAGAAGACAAATATTCCAGATTAAATTTGAAAATATATGGCCCAATACACATAAAAATATTACATTTAATGAATTGGGAACCAAATAATAATAAATTTTTTTGATATCATTTAAACCCTTCAAGTATGTATTTCAAAAGAAAACCACAACGGTCTAATATATATTGGAAAACTATTACTCTAGATGGAATTTTGAACCAAAATATTCTTAATTTCATAATGAAATTGTGAATGGAACCCGTAAACCGTGTGTAAGTTCTGAATAAAATATATGTTGATATAGACAAATAGAGTTTTATTTTTAATAAAAAATATTTTCTGAATTTTTTTTTAAAAAAATACCTTTGTAGTATATACACCATACAATAACATTTAAGAGGTCAGTATGGTGCAATTCTCAATGAAGGGAAATTGAGATGAGAAAACCATTAAATTTACTATTAACATCCATAAAAGTTATTTAAAAGACTATATAATAAATATAACCATCTTAAAAAAATATTACCTAATTTATATATATTACATTTTATATAAATAAATTATAATTATTTTTTACTATTAGTTTGTTAATATTTATTTTCCTATTGAGCTTTTAGTTATTTTTATTATTCATATATGTTTATTAAAAATAATTTAGATCCCCATTCAATAATACCAATATCATAATTAATATATTATTCATGATATTTGAATAATATTTTTCAAATATTTTTTCCCCGCTTAATTTGATGGAATATATGGTTATGGTTCAAAAGAACTAATTTAATGATGGGTTTGTTTTCAGAAATTTAGTAATAACGACAGATAAATTTTTAATTATCAATCCTATTTTATTCAGGAATGAAATATAAACTTAATGACCTAAATTGATAAATAAAATCATAAATAACCATTATTAATATCATTATACTAATTCATGACAAATTTATATATGTTGGCACAAAATCATTCACGAAAGTATTTCAACAGACATAAATAATAACAAGGATCTCCATTGAAAGACTAAGAGAGTATATTTATATTATTTTAATAAAATTTTACCTTAATATTAATTGTTTTATTATTTAATCATTATAGTGGATAATGATATTTATAAATTTTAGATATCATAAGGTAATTGAAAAATATAGACAATAAATCAGATACTTAATTGATCAACACACTTTTTCATGAAAAAAATTATATTAATAATGTTTGTAATGGAACCAAAATCTATCAAAATTCTATTTAAGAATAGGGAGAATGAATATGGGTTGATATTCAAGAGATATATTACAGGTTTTTATGGTTTATAAGAGGATGATGAGTGGTCCTTTTTAGGTGATTTTTGAGGGGAGGCATTTCTACAAATTCTCATTCCTTAATGTATATATTTTTTATTTTAAAAAAATGTAGATAAAAATATGAAAATTATTTATATGAGATAATTCTTTGTCTATAAATCCCTAATAAACACATTTAGATATAGGTATTTTTATATTTTATGAATTTACCACATCATTTATCCCATTTTTACTTCATCGTACATTTTCCACGATAAATCAATTTATAACCTGGCAACATATTTTTATAACCAAGATTTATTTTGAACTCTTTTTTAAATTTATATATTCTAAAAAATTTACTACATTTAATCTAATTCAATATCTAAATATAGAATATTTTATAATAAATTTTAGCATTATATATATTAAAACTATTTTTTTGAAAATATTATTTGTAAACATTATGTGTTTTTTATATAATTTATATAAAATAACTAATTAAATCATATTCAATCTATTTTTTTCTACATTCAATCATTTCATTATAATATTACATTAAATTTATCTAAACTAAATTATTAAGATAAAAATATTCAATAATTTAAAAAAACTCCATGGAAAAATATATGCTTCTAAATTTAATAGAATTTATTATCATTTCTATCCAATTGGTTTTAATTTCATGAATTTTAATTAATTTTTATAAGATAAAATAAATTTTATTTTATTTGGTAAATTTGGTAAAATTTATCATTTAAATACTAATATTTGATATATAATAATAATTTTTTTGAAATAAATAATATTTTCTTGGCGATTATTAACAAAATAATTAATATTTATCATTCCATATATATTAAATGGTGAATATTTATATAGTTTTAAATTCATTAATTTTTATCATTCCATTTTATCGAAATCATTATTTTATGATGATGATACAAATAATAATAATATATATCACATTAAAACATTTCTAAAAAATATTATAATTGATTTTTTAATTTTTTTTCAATAGATTCCATTTATTAATTATGTTATTTCTAATTTTTTACTAATAATTACATAAAATTCAATATACCTATGGGATATATCCACACACAATGACCATATTTTCATTAACCATTTTTCTAATGTTCATATATCCAATGAATATATATATATATATATGATATTTTATTCTTATGTATTTCCTTAAAAAAAATACTAAAATCATTAAACCTAGTTAATAATCTGCCAAATTGACTCTCATATTTCAACTAAATTTATTTATTCCCATAGTTATAATTGGGGTGATGATATTCATTGAAATAAATTGTTATAAAGATTACCTGTTTATGGTCTTTTTATTTAATTGGGGATTTATTCATCCTTTAATTTTCATAATAATTTTGAAATTTAATTCTCACAATATATAAATATGTATCATTAATATTAATATTTTACATCAATAAAATTTTTCATGGTTTATTTCAATTCAGACTCTTTTGTGTAATATTTTAATCACACCATTATTTATTTTAAGTTAAATTCATATTAAAAACACAGCGTGTAACATTCTACGCCAATTTGAAACATTACGTACTATAAATTTTAATTATCTCTTAGTGTTGAAAAAAATATAGGGAATCCATAATATAGAGAATACTCAACATATAATTTGTAATTATATATCTACTTAACTATATTAGGTAATACTTGAAAATATAAATTTCCCCTTAATGTTGGAAATCTGAAAAATTGAGCTTCTCAATAATAAATTGAGCTATACACCCATATTTATTGTGATTCAAGACAAATATAAATGAAATTATTCCAATATAGGGTTCATAATTACTCTTACATGGATAAATGGTCATAGTTAGATCTGAAATATAAAATGTGACTTTATTATCAAAAAAAACTCAACATATAATCTATATACGGATAACTAATCCTTTACCAAAATAACATCCAATTCAACTAAATAGAGAATAATAATATTCATTATCACATTTCAAAAAACATCGATCTAAAATAATTTATATGATTGAAGTGAAAAAATTACACAACTATAAATTTTTTCCTGTAATTCAATATCAAATCATTGAGTTTTTGATTTCATTCCAATAAAAAATTTCCCAAATATGAAGGAGTTGGTAGATTCATAATAAAAAAATAAAATTTCTATTATATATCAGATTATGGGTTTACCATACACCAGTTCATTTAAATACACCTTGTTATCAACTTTTATTGAATATTCGTTATCGATGTCCCTTGTCATTAAAGGTTGTTAAAACTAACTATGATTATTAACTAGTGGATTGGATAATTATATTTCATGATGACAATAATCCATACAATTGAATCATTTGAAAATGTTTGGTGAAATATTTAGTTTCTTAACAAACACCATATTCTTAGAATTCCTCTTTATCTCCTCTTTTATATCATGATATCGATGGCCAATACTTCTATACATTAAAAAAATTTAAATCATTTCATTCTATTTCCAAGGTGCTTAATCCAATGTTTTTTGGATATAGGTGGGGAAATATTAATCCCACAATGAGATTTATCCTTTGAAATTCCATGAAACTCAGTTCTCTGTTTATTATCTCTAGTCTCATGAGAATAATAAGAGTCTTTAGTTTATATTCCCACATTAACGTCACATATGAAAATTTATTCATTTGAAAAATAATTATTATATCTAATGGATTTTAAATACATGGTTAGGTAAATAAAAATTATAAATATTTATTTCAAGTTAAATGATAAAAAACCAGGTGTTCTATTCTTGTGTTTTTAAATATTATTTATTGGAACCTTTAATATTCATATATATTATGAAATTTTTTATTCAAATATATTTAACTTCTTTGATAGATTGTAATACATGCAACTGCGAGTTTATGATATCCATGATATACTATTTGAAATATAATTATTTAATATTATTTCCTAGATATTAAATTGGAGGGTATGAATAGTATTATTTAATTTATAAATTTTATTGGAAGTCCATATTCAATCTAAATCATTATAAATTAATCATGAAACATTTATTAATTTCATTTAATTATTCAAAAATATGTTTTAATCAATAATGATTTTTTTTCATTTTGAGAAAATATTATGAATAATTTATGTATATTTTAGAAAATATATGTTATTAATTGAACATAGTTTTTTAAAATACTATATAAAAATTATCACGTGGAAATGTTTTCTTATTTTTACATAAGGTAAATTATTCCTTGAATAGTGAAAAAATAAATTATTATAAAACATTCATTTCAGTTTTTTTTAAATTGAAAAATTATTATTGGAATTTTAAATGAAATTAAAATAAGTATTATTTAATATAAATAAATTCATTTGATTTCACATTATATATTATTATGGGATGAGAACAATTTTATTCTTTAAACAACATTTTTCTAAAATCTAGTTTTAGTTGTGTTTTACGAATTTATATTAAAATTAATCGATTCCACCTATAAAAATTGAATCCTAAATAAATTATTCCTTATTTACAATCATGATGTTAAAATTTGTTAAATATTCCCCTTTTAATTTTTTGAACTAATGAATAGTAACCATGCTAAAATATATCACATCAATAAAAGATAAATCATATAAATCGTGGTTAAAACATATAGATAAGGAAAAAATTATAAATAATAATTCTTATTAGAAGAAATAAAATTTAATCATATCACATTGTGAATTAATTTTTGTTGTTAAATAAAAATGATTCATTGAAAAAGACTTATATTTTCTAATCCCAGGGAAGCGACTAAACATATCTCTCTTAGTTTTAAATATAATTTATTAGTCCACATAGAGAAAAATTAGTAATTAATGACTATTAATATTATTTTTCTCTAATGAAATTATAGTCATGGTGTTTATATATTTATAATTTTTATCAAATAAATAACTTCCTTAAATAGTTATATAATGATGACATAGTAATTATTCCGTTAAATAAAAATATAATAATAATATTCAAAATATTTAAAGTATAATAATTGAGTTAACTAAGGTTGTAAAAATAAAATATATAGATTTTCATGACATTATTGGGATGTATTAAAATAATATTTTCTAATTATAAGTGTTTTCTAATATTATTAATGTTAATGTATTGAATAGTGTCAAAATTTACAATAATATTGTTTTTTTGAAAATAATAATTTGTTAAATTATTTAAAAATAAAAATAATCTTACATATGGAAAATGGGATAGTATATGGTCTAATATTTTATCCCTTATCCATTTATTGGTCAATAGTTACCATATATGTAAAATTTAAACCTTTTATGATTGAATAATATATTACCAGTGTGAGTTTTAAAAAGGATTATTAAGGGTTTAAACCAAAAGTTATATCATAAAATTGCTCATAAACCGATCCAAATTTTATTTGTTGATGATATTAAACCATATATTAGAATATTTTATAATTTAAGACTATTTAGAAGTATTTTGATCTAGAATAGTCATATTATTTTAATTTTTTATGAAATTCCAAATGTGTGCCTCCCCTCAATTATAAAACCACACCTCCTCCCTCACTTCATCACAAACAAATAGAGCCTTATATATCAACCATATGCTAAAAATTAATATTTTCCACTTCCTTATCTAAATTATAATGGTTCTTTTCTTCCCAAAATACTAACCCTATAGCCCTTTAAGGGATAACTAAATGAATTGTTTCGATGAAGAGGTAATCACTCTAAACAATCTCATTCTTTTTCAACTCTTATATAACTAATATAAATATATATTATTTATCATAACATAATAAAATCAAAATCATAGATATTATTAAATTTTTTTATTATTATTATGATACCACTTTACACCCTCTTTCCCATAAAATAATATGTGAATGTATCAGTTGTGCATAATTACAACTTATCAACTCCACAAAGTGATATAATTTATTTTAATCACTGAATTTTATTAATGGTATATATAATAGTTTAAATTTTTATATATTATATTTTTATTTAATTCTTTTTAATTAAATATAATATCATTTTAATCTTCTTATCATCCATTCTTTTATGAATTCATAACGCCGCTAATGCGTACGTATGGATTACTATCCACACAGTGTGATTTGATTTGTTTTATATTTATATTCCACATGGAAGAAAATAAGGAATAATTTGATAAATATATATCATATATATGTTATAATAAAAATAATGTAAATTTTTGTCATTATTTTCTTTTCTTTCATCCCATCAGTTGAAAAATGGTATCAACTTTCTATTGTACGTACGAGAAACCGCTACCATGAATTGTGTAAATTATTTTAATATTTTTTTTTATTATTATAAATATGTATATAATTAATATATATTATTTTTAAACCATGTTAGAATTATTTTAATTATGTTACCTTGATAAATATATAAGGACAGGGACTATCGAACGGAAGTATTCTTGGAAAACGAAGTTGTTATCACCCATAACAGTGATTTTAATAACGAATTATTAATAAATGTCTAAAAATATGTGATAAATAAATCATAGAATTTATAATATATATATTATTATGTAAATAATTTATAAAAATTATATATTTATTAAATCAAAGGATTGAATGTGAATGAGGAAAATAAATACTTATGGTAAGGGTTTATTTCAAGTTATCGTCATTATTAAGGATTGTTTATGTTTAAGCCTACACTATGAAATATTTCTATTCAATTTCCATGAATTATAAAAATATTTTAAAAAATCGTTTTAACTAATCTTTTAAAAATAATATTAATGCATTTTTTCATAATATTTACTTTGTAGAAAATTGTTTTGATGGAATATTTTTCCTATTTTATATATAAGGTACTTGGTGAGTTTTCTTAAAAAAACAGATGGAATATTCTTTAACATATATGGAATGAGTTTATTTTTCTTGTATCATTCATTTTTTGTGATTTTAATATTTCTTCCACATTTATTTTTAATTAAATATATTTCATTGATATGTAAAAAATTTTTAAAAAAGAGAAATATTTTTAAAGTTTTAATGTTATTTACCTCAAGGATTATTCCAAGTGATTGTAAAAAATAATTTTTCAATATATGATGACATCATTTGATGATAATTATTTCTTACTATTGATATGATCCAATTATTTCACCGATATTCTTTTTCTTGAAGGATTATTTATTGATGAAAAGATTTTTATGAAACCCATTATTTTTTTCATAGGATATAATTTGATGAAATTCTTTTTTTCTCATGAGTTCTATGATGATAAATGTTTTATGATATTTTGAATATTGTATTAATGATGGAATTTATATGATGTGTGGGAACTATTTTGCATATAATTCATTGGGTAAAGAGGGATAACTCATGAGGTAAATATTATATGCATGAACCTGATTACCTAGATTTCATGTACATAATTTTATTTATCGACCTTTCTCTCATGTCTTTAATTTTATGTTCAGACCAAGATTTCATGTCATAATTTTTATGTGTGACCCTAGATTTCATGTTCCTAAAATTATCTATGTATATAGTTTCATGTAAATATTTTTATGTGAGGGCCTGATTTCATGTCTTTATTTTAAGGAGTGAACGTGTAACAATTTATTCATGTTCACAAAGATATAATTTTAATTCTATTATAAAAATCTATTTATTTTTTAAATGTTATGCTCTAATGTATAATTATTTTTGATTATTCTATTATTCGTGTCTTATGATATACTAATCATTATGCAATGAATCAATACTAATATCTATGAAATGTATGGTATAGATTTCAAATTCTATGTTAATGAAATCACACTCTTATGGTCATGTTATACTAATGTAATTATTGATAGATACCTTATTTCCTTTTACTAGCATTTTACGGAACCCATAATTTTTATGTGTTCAGCAGGTTATGAATAATTCTTTGTTAAATGATGTCTCTTGGAAGGTTTCTAGTTATGAAGAACATTGGTGGAGACAATACAGATCATATGTGAAACAGTTGATTCTATGTACGAGATTCCAAAGGCATGGGACCTAAATAACTATGGAACGGATCTCAATGTTATGTAATTAATGTTTATATACTCAGAAGAAGTAACAATGTATAAATATTTCAGGTCATTATAGTTTGTATAATGTAATGTTTAGTTAACTTTTGGGGACTAATATGGGAAAAATTGGTAATAACCCTATGATATATGTCTAAGAACAGGATAACGACATTCTTTTTTTGATCATGGATAGCCTAATTTAATTATCAGTTTTCTAATATTGATAATATTTTTTCTTGATTTAAACATACAGTGAATAATGTTTCCTGATTATGTGGTTTTTCAATGTTATTATCATTTCTCCCACCGTACTTTTTGGTTTTAGTCAATGGGTGAATCCATAAGGAATCATGTGTACAATGAATGTGACAGGCAATGAAATGAATAAAATCATAACAAATAAAATTAATTAGGAGTTAGGATTTAATATCTTAAGACAATGATCACTCAATTATCTCAAGCGATTAGTTTTATCATAGATCATGTTGAACTTATTAACTTCCCAAATATGGATAAACATGTTATTTTATCATTTATGAGACAATGAAAACTATCCTCCAATGAGTATTCCAATCCATTGGTTTTTGAAAAATATTTAGGTTATATTGAAAATATATTTTCCATTCATCAGTGCTCAAACGATGAAAAAGTTCTCTTATCTATTGGTTGTTTTGAAGGTGAAGTTGAAAAATTGTGGAATATTATTCACAATATAAGGGAAGATAATGATGTTATATCCCGAGGGATTTGATGTCATGTCCCCCTCCCCACAAATTTTACCCCTCATAAGTCATAAATTTGTGAATATGGATAATGACCCATGATTACTGTCTCTAGTAGGATTTAGATTAGCATCCAGCACCAATGGTATAGAAAACACATAGACAAGAGGCATTACCCTCTAAGTGAAAACATATTGAATAGTGAGAAAAGATAGAAACCATCCAACTCCTAATTAGACTAAAACATAATATAAACATAAGTACATATAATTAATTTCATTCAACGAATACTATAACAAAATGGGAAAAACTGAAAGTACCAAAAGAAAGTAAAACAGAGACAACCACGAATCCTTAACAACTCCTGCAAAACCCACAATCTAGTAGTAACCATCATAATCTCCAACCTACTACAAGTGACTAGAAATAAATTTTATATAAAATAGGGTGACTATTATATTATACTCACTAGGATCCTCCATGTACCCTCTCGAGAAAAAGTAACGAAACCATGATAAGGCAAATGGAACAACAAGTGAAACCAACTCATCACCTAAAAATATATTTTATCTTTCCAAATACACTAGGGATATTATCACCATGTATCATACACAATAATATATAATATAATAAATAATATCATTAGTACACCTCTACCAAAATCCCACTAGTTTTCTGATTTTCCCAACCATCCCACAAAGTACCTCTCTCCAAGAAGGCTTTCTTGTTGACACTTTGGTGAAGCACTATAACACACACCTCATTGGTCAACATGCACCACATGCATCACACCATCTGTAGAGACCCAAATCTTGACTTACTTGGACATTACATTACTTTTTCGGAATACTAAGTACATATAAAAACACACAAACAAGGATCGTAATAGTTTAGTTTCTTTGGAAACTCGGAACGTAATCTTCTAATCGTGGTGAAAGATCTTCAATACCTCCCATAAAGATCTTCCCTTTTTTTACCTAAAACCTTTATTTATATCCTGGGGAAAAGAAAACATAAAAGGGTGAGCTCGAGTGCTCATTAAGTGTAAACAAAAGAAAAATCAATCACATCATATTCATAAGAATATAACTTTTAGAAATCCTAACCTGCAAAATAGAGCATAATTTCATAACATGGGATAAATCATAGTAGTGAAATGAAATCCCAATAATCATAACATAAAACATGAAACTTTATGGCATTCACACATAATCATAGAGAATCATTTCTTGTTAGTCAAGACTCATTGCCAAGACTATCTTAGTGGACAAAGTCCCTTTCTGAACCGAGTCACCCTCGTTTCAGTCCTGTTTCACTGAACCGGTATAACCTACCGTTCCATCCATGTCTATCTCATGAGATATAAAACCATTACCCAATGAATTGGAGGGAGATATAGGTTCCACCCATCTAATAATGATACCATTATTATGTGTGCCACAAAATCTTAAAACAGACATCATTGCATAACCCATGTAATAAAAATGGGAATCTTAAACATCGTGACATCATCAAACAATTCATATACGATAAAGGAATTCATAAAAATAATTCCATCACAACATAATCAAATCAATGTAATAATAGGGATAAAAACACAACCCTTTATTATCATAGATGGAAAATAATTTTGATAAAACTATTGAACTTCGTTCTTGAGGAAAATATCCTTTCTTCTTCAAAAACACTTTTCTTTTCTTAACATGTCATGCAATTTTAAACTAAAATAAGTTGATTAAAAATAAACATGAAAAATTTAAAAGGAATCTTCTTGGAAATAATGTTTTAAAAATCCATTCATGCCGTATAAGTTAAAAAAAACATTCTTCGTACTTTTTTCAGAAAAGACAAAAAGTACCTCGTACGAAAAAAAAACGACAAAAGATTCCTTTCATATTCTTTACTAAAAACTCACCGAAGGGTAAAATTGGATTTAAACTATTGTAAATGGATGGAAACAATATTACATATTGAGTGAACATGGATTTGGATGATAAAATACACCCCATTAAATACCAAAGTATAAACAATCTCGGATAAAAATGATATTGTGATATTTCCCCTTACCTTAGATCCGACTTTCTTTGTAAGTGTCTGAATCCTCCTCATCTTTGGAACGCCTCTTTGAATCCTCCACTTATGAAACTAAGATTGGTCTTTTAAGAAGACCAAGACCTCTACGATTATTCTAGGGAAGTGGAGAAGGGATTTTGGCAGGGGTTGGCCGAGCTTAGGTGCTCAAATTGGTGTGAGGAGGAGGGGGAGGAGGTGCCCTTTTATAAGGGAGGAGAGGGGCACCTTAGGAATATCTCAAAATATTATTTTATATTAAAGTAAAAATCGGTTTATAATCATTCCAAGGGGTCTTATTTCGAAGCTAAAGTGGGGATGGGTAGAAATCCTATCAATCAATAGAATTTAGAGAAGTTTAGGTTATTATTTTAACCTTATCAATTAGATTTAACTCTATGTAAAATAATTTAACTTTTACCATGTCTTTTTGTTTTCTTACACTATATGGTTAATACACTTTCTATAACATGCCAAAAGAACCCCAAATTGTTTATTATTAATATATATATCCTTATCTAAGTCATTTGGCCGATCCTTAGATTTTTAGGAATAAAATAACAATTCATAATATAATATTTGATTTAAAAACAATTTTGTGTCAATTTTGACACTATTTGATATATGATTTTTGTTAAAGTCATAACAGAATTATATGTTAGAACCAAGTTTATTAAATCAACACTAATATATCATAGTAACCTAGAAAATTAGTGGGATTCATAAAAAGTCTGAAATTACATTTATTTTGGTGTTTCTAACATCAATTATGTCAATATTTCATTAATAAGATAATTACTGCATCATCAATGTGTCATAAATAAAATATATTATTTAATGTCTAAAAATTATAAATAAAATACCATTATGTAGGAAATATTTTTAGCTTTCTAATTAATATTTACAATCGAATTTATCTTATGTATAACCCTATATTAAAAATGTTTTAGTAAATAAACTTTGATTTTAACTCTTTTAACTCTTCTTTGAATTAAATAATAATAAATGTCCTAATCTAATCCAAGTGGGCCTAAATGATAATATTTTACACTTAAGGTTTTTTTTTGGTCTAGATACACTTGTCCAATAGGATTAGGACATGTGTTAGGGTAATATTAATATCATTGTTACCCTTAATTACCCTATTTACTTTTAACTGTGGTAAATAAAAGTAAAAAGTTACTATTTACCAAAAACTATTTTCATCTCATTGAACCACATTTTACTTACTGACATCAACCGTGTATCTCGAATTTTTTATATTCCATTCACAGAAGCGGTAAAATTAAGGTTTATGAAGAAATTAATTTTTTTAACTACCACTTAGTAGTTTCACTATTCATCAAAATTTGATGTTTTTCAGAACAATGCCAAAATTTCATCCTAAGCTATATTTCATATTCCGAATTCAAAAATGAAGACTATTTTACCAAATTCGTATCATAGAAGTTTCATTAATTAATTTTATAATTAAATCCCGCTGTTAAAACAAATAGCATGTTTTTACGAAACAATATCTATCAAAAGACTGACACTTGTTTATGTCTGGTTTAAATGTGAAATTAAATCTAATGACCAACATTGTATTAAATTGTAAAAATTTATTCTAAATATACTTTAAAACCACTAAAATTAATAATTTATCACTATTAATTATTTTGATTAAAAAAGTTGTTTTTAATTATAATTTAGTAATTTTCACTATTCATCAGAATATGAAAGTTATCCAAAAAGTACCAAAATTTCACCTTAGGCTAAATTCGATACTCTGAATCCAAAAATGAAGTCCATTTTGAGAGCTAAAATTTCTAAAATTTTAAAAGGTGGTTATTACTATTTATAACGGCTAGTTATAATAATATTGTAATAGCATATCATTGTGTAGTGAAACTCGGTATTGCGTACTACACACGCTATCGAGGAAGGTCGCGATTGCGTGTAATGCAAGGCATGTCAAGGATGAGTGTTGTGCAAGCTCCTTTTAGTGTAGCGTACAACACAAGACATTAATAAAATTAAAAAGAATATTTTTCATAAAATCTCGGGGTGTTACATTCTACCCCCCTTAAAATGAATTTCTCCCTCGAAATTCGTCGGGGTTATAAATGGTTTACTATTCGAAAGTTTAATTAATAGAAACCCACATCCTAAAAAGGAATACCAAAACCAATCTTTAAAAACGAAAGTATGAAACGTAACGGTTACCCAAATAAACTAATCGCTGGGTTTCCAAATAGGTAAAAATATGGATATGGCAGTGAAATCTGACCATCATGTTCTGATGGAGAGTGGTAGAGAACATGGCTATGGAAAAGCTAGAAATCACAAAGCCATAAATTTGTGACTATCTAGGGTACCATCTAATTCATCGGATATAAGGGCACTAGGACAACATTTTTGGTTTTCAAGATCATTTCCCTAAAGTTGAAGAGTTTGAATTAGAATAAATACTTACGTTATTTTGGTACAATCTCACTGTTGTTCGTGCCTTGAACAATTTCTACTTCATCTCTTAAATAAATGAAGTTGAATTTGTTATTCGTGAAGTGTTAGCAGATCATGTGATAGAATGACGGGCCATTCCATCTGTCTCAAAAGGTTAGCAAAATTTATATACATAAGTCGATCTATAGTGAGATTAATCATATATGGTTCCTAAAATGGACTTATACTTCATATATCATACTACTTAATATAATAAAACTAGTTTCTACTAAACAGGGACTTCCTGTAGGCCAGTGGTAGGCGATAAAGGCCAGTCGCACTTCGGTTGTGGGTTCGATTCCCACAGCCTTGTCCGAAGCGATGGGCTGTCGCCCGTCCTGCAGGTTGTCCTTTTTCTAAAACTATATTACTATATCATCCCATAAATAATATCGAAAAAAACTTCTATCCTTAAACAATACTAACGTATATCCAACATAATCCATTCCAATCTTCAGGCATATCCATAATACTGCAGTCCACTCTCATAACATAGTGAAAACGATTACCAGAGATTTAACACCATCGTCGATCCCCATATATCATAAGATATGTATTGTTTGTCACATTCAAAGTCCTTAATCATGTATTCTCTTGAATAGCTTAGTGAAAACATGAATGCAGTTAAAAGTTAACACTTTCCACATACCAAAATCCTCAAAATTCTATATACTCAAACCATGATATCACTTAGTCCTTATATCAATCATGAGCTCATGAATACTGTTAAACATTTCATTTTCTCGTTTTCCATTCATTATGAGCATATCATCTTATTTCCAAAAAAATATCTCAATCACTTTGAATACCACATTAGACTAACACATAAATATTCCAATACTTTATGATACCAAATTATTTTGGAATCCCATTACATAAACACTTAATCATTCCACCACATCGTTGTCATATTCAACATCGCCAATAGTGATCAAATGTGACTTCCCTTTGTCCTTTGCCTTATGTGGTTTCTCATGTTGATCATCACTAACCCTTGGATTAGGGAATTTATTAGCATAATGCCCCATTTCCTTGCACTTGAAGCATTGAAGTGTTGGTGGTGCGTTCTCTGTAGTGTTTTCTTTATTCACATCATTAGAAACCCTTTTTCCATTACCTCGACACTCAGCTGCTCAATGACCTTCTTTTCCACAATTAAAACATTTTCTAGTTCCTTTAAGACAATATCCACCATGCTTCTTTCCACACTTTGAGCATAAGGAAACATTCATCTTCTTTTCACCTTTATTATGAGATTTCTCCTTGAACTCCATATTTTGATTCTTGTCAAAACCATGAGATGGATATGTAACACCAACTTCCATTTCTACCTTCATAGCACAACGCACAATTTCTTCATAGCTACTGAAGTCTCGTATAGCTAATGCCCTTTGAAGACTTGGTTTTAAGCCACTGAAAAATCGATCAACTTTACTTTCATGTTGGATGATAATGTCAGATGCATACCTCGCAAGTCATGTAAAATTCTCTTCGTATATACCAACAGATTCATCATCCTTCTGTTTCAGCTCAAGAAACTCCTTTTCCATCTTCGTTCGAAGAATACGAGGGAAGTACTTAATGAAAAACAAGTTCTTGAACTCGTCCCATTCCATGGAGTCAATTTCATCTCTTTGCCTCATAATCTTGATAAGATTCCACCATTGATTAGCTTCACCTTCCAAACGATATACTGTTAAGATGACTTTATCATGTTCAGAACATTGACGAACTGAAAATATCTTTTTAGTGGTACTGATCCATTGTTCAGTAACAAGTGGATAGGAAGACCCACTAAAAGAAGGTGGGCGTTGCCTCATGAACGACTCATTAGAATATTGTTCCCTTATCTGCTCATTTGGAAGTCCAGAATGATTCATAGCTTGTGTAAGTATAGAAATAAGATTTTTCACTCCATCTCCCATAACATTTGTTTGTTCAGGAGGACAATCATTGCATATTCCATTGCATTGATCAACACGGTTCCTTCGGGTTGCAACCATCGTCTAAAACCAAAAATGAATAGTGTGAGAGGCAAAAATCATGCTAGGGAAAACAACATTATAAAGGGGGAGTATCCTCAATATCTAACTTCTTAGGTTAAATTCTATGATCATTACCATAGTTCTAGGACTGTATCTTATACGTATACTTATCCTTAGGGACATCCCTAGACATACCTTAGAAATATCTCTTGGGATCTCACTAACGTTTTCGCATCCTAGTTTCCAAAGGTTGGCTAAACATTTCCTCTGATACCAATTGTAGAGACCCGAAGCTTGACTGACATGGACATTACATTACTTTTGCGGAATACTTAGTACATAAAAAAAACACACACACAAGGATTGTAATAGTTTAGTGTCTTTGGAAACTCGGAACGTAATCTTCTAATCGTGGTGAAAGATCTTCAATATCTCCCATAAAGATCTTCCCTTTTTTTACCTAAATCCTTTATTTATATCCTGGGGAAAAGAAAACATAAAAGGGTGATCTTGAGTGCTCATTAAGGGTAAACAAAAGAAAAATCAATCACATCATATTCATAAGAACATAACTTTTAGAAATCTTAACCTGCAAAAGAGAGCATAATTTCATAACATGGGATAAATCATAGTAGTGAAATGAAATCCCAATAATCATAACCTAAAACATGAAACTTTGTGGCATTCACACATAATCATAGAGAATCATTTCTTGTTAGTCAAGACTCATTTCCAAGACTATCTTAGTGGACAAAGTCCCTTTCTGAACCGAGTCACCCTCGTTTCAGTCCTGTTTCACTGAACCGGTATAACCTACCGTTCCAGCCATGTCTATCTCATGAAACATAAAATCTTTACCCAATGCATTGGAGGGAGATATAGTTCCCACACATCTAATAATGATACCATTCTTATGTGTGCCACAAAATATTAAAACATACATCATTGCATAACCCGTGTAATAAAAATGGGAATCTTAAACATCGTGACATCATAAAACAATTCATATACGATAAAGGAATTCATAAAAATAATTCCATCACAACATAATCAAATCAATGTAATAATAGGGATAAAAACATAACCCTTTATTATCTTAGATGGAAAATAATTTTGATAAAACTATTGAACTTCATTCTTGAGGAAAATATCCTTTCTTCTTCAAAAACACTTTTCCTTTCTTAACATGTCATACAATTTTAAACTAAAATAAGATGATTAAAAATAAACTTGAAAACATTAAAAGGAATATTCTTGTAAATAATGTTTTAAAAATCCATTAATGCCGTATAAGTTAAAAAAACATTCTTCGTAATTTTGTCAGAAAAGTCAAAAAGTACCTCGTACGAAAAAAAAACGACAAAAGATTCCTTTCATATTCTTTACTAAAAACTCACCGAAGGGTAAAATTGGATTTAAACTATTGGAAATGGATGGAAACAATATTACGTATTGATGGAACATGGATGTGGATGATAAAATACACCCCAGTAAATACCAAAGTATAAACAATCTCGGATAAAAATGAGATTGTGATATTTCCCCTTACCTTAGGTCCGACTTTCTTTGTAAGTGTCCGAATCCTCCTCTTCTTTGGAACGCCTCTTTGAATCCCCCACTTATGAAACTAATATTGGTCTTTTAAGAAGACCAGGACCTCTAGGATTCTTCTAGGGAAGTGTAGAAGGGATTTTGGCAGGGGTTGGCCGAGCTTAGGTGCTCAAATTGGTGTGAGGAGGAGGGGGAGGCGGTGCCCTTTTATAAGGGAGGAGAGGGGCACCTTAGGAATATCTCAAAATATTATTTTATATTAAAGTCAAAATAGGTTTATAATGGTTCCAAGGGGTCTTATTTCGAAGCTAAAGTGGGGATGGGTCGAAATCCTATCAACCAATAGAATTTAGACAAGTTTAGGTTATTATTTTAACCTTATCAATTAGATTTAACTCTAAGTTAAATAATTAACTTTTACCATGTCTTTTTGTTTTCTTACACTATATGGTTAATACACATACTATAACAAGTCAAACGAACCCCAAATTGTTTATTATTAATATATATATCTTTATCTAAGTAATTTGGCCGGACCTTAGATTTTTAGGAATAAAATAACAATTAATAATATAATATTTAATTTAAAAACTATTTTGTGTCAATTTTGACACTATTTGATATATGTTTTTTGTGAAAGTCATAACAGAATTATATGTTCGAAACAAGTTGATTAAATCAACACTAATATATCATAGTAACCTAAAAAATTAGTGGGATTCATAAAAAGTCTCAAATTACATTTATTTTGGTGTTTATAATATCAATTATGTCAATATTTCATTAATAAGATAATTACTGCATCATCATTGTGTCATAAATAAATTAAATAATTTAATGTCTAAAAATTATAAATAAAATACCATTATGTATGAAATCTTTTTAGCTTTCTAATTAATATTTACAATCGAATTTATCTTATGTATAACCCTATATTAAAAATGTATTAGTAAATAAACATTGATTTTAACTCTTTTAACTCTTCTTTGAATTAAATAATAATAAATGTCCTAATCTAATCAAAGTGGGCCTAAATGATAATATTTTACACTTAATGTTGTTTTTGGTCGAGATACACTTGTCCAATAGGATTATGACATGTTTTAGGGTAATATTAATATCATTGTTACCCTTAATTACCCTATTTACTGTTAACCGTGGTAAATAAAAGTAAAAAGTTACAATTCACCAAAAATTATTTTCATCTCATTGAACCACATTTTACTTACTGACATCAACCGTGTCTCTCAGATTTTTGAAATTCCATTCACAGAATCGGTAAAATTAATATTTATGAAGAAATTAATTTTTTTAACTACCACTTAGTAGTTTCACTATTCATCAAAAATTGATGTTTTTCAGAACAATGCCAAAATTTCATCCTAAGCTATATTTCATATTACGAATTCCAAAATGAAGTCTATTTTACCAAATTCATATCATAGAAGTTTCATTATTTAATTTTATAATTAAATCCCGTTGTTAAAACAAATAGCGCGTTTTTAAGAAACAATATCTATCAAAAGACTGACACTTGTTTATGTCTGGTTTAAATGTGAAATTACATCCAATGACCAACATTGTATTAAATTATAAAAATATATTCTAAATATACTTTAAAACCACTCAAATTAATAATTTATCACTATTAATTATTTTGTTTAAAAAAGTTGTTTTTAATTATACTTTAGTAATTTTCAATATTCATCAGAATATGATAGTTATCCGAAAAGTACCAAAATTTCACCTTATGCTAAATTCGATACTCCGAATCCAAAAATGAAGTCCATTTTGAGATCTAAATTTTCTAAAATTTTAAAATGTGGTTATTACTATTTATAACAACTAGTTATAATAATATTGTAATAGCATATCGTTGTTTAGTGAAACTCGGTATTGCGTACTACACAGGCTATCGAGGAAGGTCGCGATTGCTTGTAATGAAAGGAAAGTCAAGGATGTGTGTTGTGCAAGCTCCTTTTGGTGTAGCGTACAAGACAAGACATTAATAAAATTAAAAAGAATATTTTTCATAAAATCTCGGGGTGTTACACCATCACATAAATGTTACTAATATAATAATGTAGTTTTCTAGAGCCAATACAACTCATATAACATAAATAGTATGTTGGGTGTTATACCTCAAACCATTATTTTCCATACACCAATTAAGGATCCTCAATCCATCAAAGCCTATACATGTTACACCTATAGTAGTCCATAAGAAACAATATCAAGAATATATCTATTTGAATTACAACAAGAAATTACATCCATCTACTTAAATATATGGGAAAAACAAACCGCCATTCCTACTAGCACAGGTATCTTCTAAGAGAATAGGTTTGGGAAAAAGGTAATTGTTAGACATCCATCCCCCCCTGATATAGGGTAAAACACAGCCATGGGATCAGAATACCTAGGGTGTTAGTTTCCCTAAACGATAGGGTGGAGTAGCATATATAAACATAAAATGTATAGACTATAATATAGCTCATAACCGCACTATGCGAAAAACACAGTATTATACTCGACTAATGATACCATCTCTCAGACCTCTGGATTCCACTAATAGAAATATATATCCTAAAAGAACACGACAATTTAAATGGATACGTTATGTCATATTATCCCTTTTTATTAGTATTAATATTATATAATTAATTATGAAACAATTAATTAACTATTTATAATTGAAAAAATACATTTTATTAGTATCACAACAATACTCTATGCCCTTCTAGAATAACCAAACCGCGTACATAATTCCTAAGAAGGATAACCTCATCATGGAATCCTTGAATTACTAACCCCATGGGTTCAAAAATATTTAACAAATTTTTTAACCAAATTACCATTTTACATAATTCTAGATATTCTAAAAAAGAATTTTAATCTTCCAAATTCATGGGTCTCAACACAGTGAGTATATTAACTAAATGTCATGTCATTTTCAGCTACAACATGATCATATGATCATCATTTCATAAGAATAGAAACATAGAAATAATGTGTAATACCCCACACATATTAACCTATTTTGGAAGTAGGGTACGAAATACCATCATCCTCAAGAAGCGGGGAAGGTAAAATAGGTAAAAAACATTTTTCATAACATCCACATTCAAATTGACGTGTAATCCAAACATCAACTCATTCCATAACCCTCTGTGTCCTCCCCAGCACTCACTTGCATAAGCTGATGCATCTCGCCACTCCATGAGTCAATAGATGCCACCACCACTACTAGGACTCCCTACCCCCAAATACCACAACATTACTCATGTCATATCCATCCCAGTCTTACAACACATCATAAGTAGTATGAAACAACCAGCATTGAAGTTGGGTTCTTTTCCATTAACAATTCATTCATCCTTCACTAAAAATGAGGACTCAAAGCTCCAAAGCATAATCTAAATGGCCTTTACAATATATCAGGTAGGATTTTTTATAATCTTACACACAATAGGTTGTCTTTTACTTCTTTAATTAACCGATTCAATTAAATAAGAATAATTGCATCCATTTGATTATCATCAAATCTACACTACAATAACAAGATTCATCAAACATAATGCTTTAACACTAGACAATTAATATTAAATTAATATCATATTTTCATTACTTACCAATATCCATCAATAATGGAATGATAAACCTGAAAAGAAAATATATCATACTATATCCCAAATCAAGTGGCAAAAACATTTCAAGAAGATTGATCCAAATTCTAATGTTATGTTCAAGATTTTTATTATGTCAATTTCATTATTATCTAGGGGATAAATCATGATATACACTATAACTACACACATATATAATATAGAATCCATGAATCCCCTACCTAAAATGGTTTTTGATGTTCTTTTCAAGAGAAAGGGTCAACAAAACGGGTCATTATTACCTCTCCCACAACGAATGCATCTACCCGAGGATGCCATGACATAACTGCCTCAACCAAAACCCATGAATGATAAATTAGAAACATGGATGTCACATTCCATACCCTGGAAAGGCGAAATATTAGGAATCATATTTAGGAGCTGAAAATAATGGAGGTATAACATTCATTATATCGAAGACGGATCAACAATTCCTAGAGGCACCAAAATAGTGGGCACACATGTAGTAGGAAGAAGTACAATGTGAAAAGATTCAATGATTCCAATTATATCACCCGACTCATATGGGAATAAATATTCAACCATTTCATACTATAGGAAAAAAATTAAAAATATCCTGGGAGAATGATACCTTCACCTTTTGAGAATCTAAACAAAGCAGCGGTTTAGATATGGTTTAGATTTTCCGTTAAAGGAGAATCTGGTCGATAGTATCCATTTAGACCTAGTAATGGTACCCTAATCCTTAATATAAAATAAATAAGAGTTACATACATTAAATCGGCCTTAAATCAATTAAAAACGACTTAAAATGCATTTTACATTGAAGATAACGTCAGAGGGGCAAAACTATAGGTTGTTGGAAACAGTGCCCACTAACGACTCACTGAAATGAGCCACTGACTTGATTCAAAAACAGGATTCATCGATGTGAGTCACTAATGTGAGTCACCGATGTAATACACTGACATGATTCACTGATGTGAGCCCTGAACACGGGACACCAATGTGATTCAACAACTTATGTCACTGACACTATTCACCGTACTAGAAACATTGTACACATAGCTGTCTAGAAATAGTGTTCAACCTACCGATTGTGTACCTATCATCCTAGAATCACTATTCAACCATCCTATTGATTAACTACCAATAGATGATCTAATTTCCTATAAAAACTATTTACAAAAATCAAAATTAAGAAAACTATTAGAAATAAGTAACTTTGACCTCCCAGAACACCACAAACACCAGATTTTAACAAACGAATGAATCAGACATGTTAAGTTCCATACATAAGATACCTATTAAAACATTATCTCCCCCATGATTCCAAATCCAATCTATAGAGTAATCATGAAAAAGGTTATCGAAACATACACCCCATGAGGTACCTATCATTACTCTCCCCACCATAGTAGCTCAACCGCTTCATAAAAAAGAATAATGGAATGTCATGCGATAACTAAACACAGTTCCCAAACACTCCCCTAGTGGAGATGCCACTCAAAATGGATCAGTCCATAAGAAGAAAAAAGTAAATGCATCTCATAAATGGGAAGGTTCTACAACCACAAAATGAAATAACATTATAAGAGAAGAGCTATACATCAAACAACTCATGGTACTGAGCACATATCTACCACTCACATTCCAACGTTCTCACCTCCACAATACAATGCCACTACAAGATAGAATCCAAGGGGATAACATGATTTTTATACACCTTATCCTTGCGGTGTTGGATATCTATAGGATTCTCATCAAAGGTCACATCATTATCAACATTAATCGCTCCAAAATTGATTATATGAGGGTCTTCATAATGATATTGATGGATTTGCAACACTTAAAAAACATCATGTATCATTCTCATCTATTGGGGAAAGTTCCACATGATAGTCTGGGGATTCAACAATATAAAACAACACGGAAGGACCAATAAACCAGGGAGAAAGATTACTCTCATGACCAAACATTTGCTTCCTATGACTGGGAGTTTCCTTCAAGAACATGTGGTCCCAAAATTCAAATTTCAGAGGTCTCCTCCTATGATAGGAATTGGAATTTTCTGATTTTTTTCTACCATTATCCATTTGTGAATCACCGAAATATTAATGTCATATTCTAAACAGGGTATGTATTTACAATTATTGACACATTGACCCCAGTCCAGCACAACAGAGAACTGAAAGGTATGGCATACAAGGCTTAAAATGTCGTCATACTGATGGTGGATTGGAAAATACTATTATAAGTTAACTCTACTAAGGGTAAGTGCCTCATCCATTAACCACAAGAATCTAGGACATAAAAGTGAAGCATATCTTCAATATTTTGGATTGTCCAAATTGTCTGACCATCGGTCTGTGGATGAAAATCAGTGCTAAGGCATATTTGATAACAAAATTCTTTCCAGAGACTAATCCACAACCTGTAGGTATAACAATGACCTCAATAAAAAATATCTTCCTTGGGACTCTGTGGAGTCTCACAACCTCCTCTTTATACTTCCTCAAAAAATACTCCACTAAGCTCAACTCCTTAATTTTTATAAAGTTGGGTGATTTCATCAAATGATCCACTACTACCATATAGCTTTACAGAGTCCCATAGATTGAGGTAAACTAGTATCTATGTTCATTGAGATGATGTAATACCCCAAGATTCCACGGTACG
Organism: Viscum album; assembly: GCA_963277665.1. Taxonomy (NCBI): domain Eukaryota; kingdom Viridiplantae; phylum Streptophyta; class Magnoliopsida; order Santalales; family Viscaceae; genus Viscum; species Viscum album. The sequence continues at coordinate 1,109,257,911 of OY728126.1, forward strand.
CTTCTCTTTGAATAATATAGTAGACTGTGTCGTACGCAACTTCGAGTTCTAACACACACTACAACCAATCAAACTAGCCGTTATGAATTGTAATACCCTCTTTTTGAAATTTGAAAAAATTTATCTTACAAAATGGACTTCATTTTTGGATTCAGAATATCGAAATTATCCTAGGGTGAAATTTTGGTATTTTTCTGAAAACGTTTAAATTTCTGATGAATTGTGAAAAACACTAAGTTATAGTTTAAAACTGAATTTTTATTTAAATAATTGTTATTTTATTTTATTTTATTTTTGATCTAAATAGAAACATAATACATATATGTGTTCAATTTAATTCATTGGAGTTAGTTTAGAATAGTTTTAGATATATAAAAATTTTATTGAACTTTTCACTGTCTTTTACCCACCTCCTAAGAGAATTTGCAAATTCACATATGACATTATTTTACCGCCTCTGTGAGTGGAATTTTGAAAATCTGAGAGACACGGTTAATATCAATGAGTAAAATGTGGTTCAATGAGATAAAAATAATTTTCGGTGAATAGTATGTTTTTACTTTTATTTACCACGGTTAAAAGTACATAATGTAATTGAGGGTAAAAATGATATTAATATTATCCTAACACATGTACTAATTCTATTGTACAAGTTTATCTCAACCAAAAATATCTTTAAGAATAAAATATTATCAATTAGGTCCACTTGGATTAGATTAGGTCATTTATTATTATTTAATTCAAAGAATAGTTAAAAGAGTTAAAATCAAAGTTTAATTACGAAAACATTTTTACTATAGGGTTATACATAAGATATATTCAATTGTAAAAATTCAATAGAAAGAAAAAAAACATTTCCTACATAATTGTATTTTATTTATAATTTTTAGACATTAAATAATTTAATTTATTTACAACACAATGGTGATGCAGTAATTAACAAATTAATGAAATATCAATATAATTGATATTATAAAGATCCAAATAAATGTAATTTGAGAATTTTATGAATTACAGTAATTTTCTCAGTTACTTTGCCATATTAGGATTGGTTATATGAATTTTTTTTGATGTAATAATGTTGTTATTAATTTATCAATATCAAAATACCCAATAGTGTTGAAATTGACATAAAAGAGTTTTTAAAACAAATATTATATTATTAATTGATATTATATTCCTAAAAATATAAGGATCGGACTAAGTACTTATATCATGATAGTTTTATCATTAATTAACCACTTTGGGGTCTCTTTGAAGTATATAGTAAGATTATTAACAATATAATATACAAATATAGAGAGACATGGTAAATTTAAAACTATTTAACTAAGAGTTAAATAAAAAAGATAAAGATAATATAGTGACCCAAACCTGTCTAAAACCTATTGGTTGAGTGGTTTTAGAACTATCCCCACCTTAACCCATAAATAATATATATTGGAGCCATTAGAAACCGAATATGAATTTATTATTAAATAATATTTCTAGATTTTCCTAAGGTGCCCCGCACCCTTCTTATAAAAGGGAACTCACCCTTCTCACTAATTCACACCTTCAAAGCCATTTGGGTCGTCCAACCCCTATCCAAATATTATCTAAACTTCCCTAACATCAACCTAGAGGTCTTAGTTTGATCAGAAAGCCACCCTATGGAGCCCTTTCGATCAAATCAATAGGAAGAACCCGAAGAAGAGGTAATGTTTTCACCACCCTCTTTCAAGTTCCTTTCTTCTTCAATTTCTAATTTCAAGGTAATTTCCATTATAAAATAATAACTCTAGTATATTCTATATACTGTGATGTTATTATAAATATGGTACAACCATATTCAGTATTCTATCCATCTTTTGAATGACATGTCACCATACGTGCGTACGTACGACTTACCGTCTCCGTGTCGTGGTGTAATTATTATTCAAAACATTATTATTTGGATGGGTATAATAATGATGTGTAATTCATGTAAATAAAAAATATAACATGATAATTATTCTTTATATATGATACCCCATCCAATAATAAATTATTTTAATATCAAAATAATGATATTGTCGCTTGTGCGTACGTACAGACTATTGTCTCCATGAATGCGATGAGATTCATTTCCCATCGTATCCATTCAAGACTAATTTTCATTTGATGATTAAAAATAATGTTTAATGACTTGATATAATTCTATATATGAATATGATACATCCTATCCATAAAAAACACGGCTTAGGTAACAAAGCATAAAAAGGAAAATGAATCTGTTAACACCAAAAATGATAATAATACTAAGATATTATTAACAAATCAATGTAAAGGATCATATATGATATCATATTAATTTATATGATTCTTTCATAATATAATAACAATTATTTCACCATTATACATGAGGTTAACCTACCCTTGACCAAGTAAAATTACAAGGTAAGTGTTTATTTTACAATCTTCTCATTATCTGAGGTCGTTTATACGTAATTATCTATTGGGACCTCTTTATCATCCACATCCATGTTTCTTAAAAATTAAATTCAAAATATTTTTAATATTTTACAGAATATGGGTTAGAGTCATTTATACCCTTGTTTTAATTTTTATAAAAAATTTATAAATGAATAATTCCATCATTTTCCAAATAAGGTCCTTTTTATCATATTTGACAGAATTAAGATAAGAATGTCTTTTTTTAACCTATACGGTGGGTGTGCCTAATTTCCGCCATTATAAAATCTTTGAAGCTTCCCTTACAATATTAAAAGAGTATTTTCAATGTAAATGTTTTCTTTTGTAATTATGATACTTTTAAATTATTTCCAAAAAAGAGATATTTCTCTCAAATAGTTTTGATTTCATCTATGTCAACAACCAATGATGGATTTTAAGCTTATTTGAAGTTGATTTATTATTATATACAACATGCATATTGTATTGAAGGTTTTGTGATATGTTTTACTATGGATGTGTTATTTTTAAACAGTTCATGCTTTATGGAGAAATTATTGACATTTTGTATGCTAGTTTTGATACGAATGTTTATGTTATGTTTAAACCTATTCATATGAGGAATGAGTTGGAATTAATAAGTGACTAGTGGAGCTCGATTTAGCTCCTAGATTCATTAGTAGGACTTATGAGACAAACTAGTGTATTAGTAAAAGTCCTTGACAAAATCTTATTTGTGGTCTTGGCACAATGACTAGACTATGTGGTTATGATATTCTGGCATTATGCATTCCATCATTATGAAAGTTGATATTGATATTGCATTTGATTATTCGACTAGTAGAATATACATGTGACTAAGTAAATGTAATTATTTTATTTTATTTCTTCCATATTAGGCTTATGTTCATGTTTAAAAGGATTTTGTTTTAGTTATACATTGCCTTAAAGTTTTATGCTTATTTATGAAAGTTTACGCTATATTGTTATCCTTACTGGGAATTTGAGATCACCCCTTTATATGTTTTATTTTTCCCAGGATGTGAAGAAATATTTTATGAATGACCTGTAGGGATAGAATAATGGGATATGAGTTTGGAGACAAGATTTTGTGATAGTTTTCACTTAATGATATAATGTAAACTTTATGAATGTATCTAGTCATTCCAAGGCTACTAAACTAATCGGTCTATCAAGACTTGATCCATATTTATTATGACAATGTGATGTAATAATGCACCGACTCTGGGTAACGACAGTCGGGGCATTACAGTTGGTATTAGAGTAAGTTTATTACAAACCATGGGAGCTAGATTTAGATAAAATCTATTTAGAACACATTGACCTAAGATGGACATTGAGGATTAGTATAGAAGAACTTCCTAGAATTTTGCTATTGTTGAGATTTTGTGAGGTTTCCAAGAAATGCATACCTGTCTGGATACAAGCAGGTGGAGGCAGTTATGCCACAGATGTACTTAGGGGTAAACCCCAAAAACACCACTTTGACCTGGACTCGAATGAGAACAGGTGCATGAAAATGGGCCTTGCTGCACTACTGGTTACGACACTCCTGGGGGATATGCTTAGGATAATACTCATTTTCTTTACAAACCATTATGAAGGGTTTATGAGTATATACTTCTTCAAAGAAAACATTTTTTTATGATTATGGATTATATCCTTAAATATTTCAATTTTTAATAAGTGTTTTACATGTATGGAATTTTGTATTTTGATTCATAAACTGATCTAGTTTATGCCATAGGATAGAAATGGCACCTAGTGGAAGGAATGGAAATTGTATCAATGCACACACTCCATGTAGGGATTGCCCTCCTGCTCAAGATAATTATAGTGGAGCTGGTGATGCAACTGGTGCTGATCAGCTAATCACCATACTGGGAAAACTCAATCAGGTTATGAATAATAACCTTACATGTATAGAGCACCCTGATCCGCAGTGTCGAGTATTAATGTTAGATCGCTTCATAAGGCAACAACCACCAACATTCAATGTGAGTAAAAATCCCTTAGTAACTGAGAAATGGATAAATTCTTTAGAAAAAAATATTTCATGACTTGGGGATTAGTGAAAGGGAAAAATTTGTCATTGTAGTTTACCGCCTCACTGGAGATACTAATAAATGGCGGTAATTGATTCAAAACGGTAAAGAAGATGATTAAGTATAAAATTTGGAATCTAGGGAGTTCAAATAGCTATTTTTAGAAATATTTTTCCTTGTGACCATTGGGCTGACATGGAAAGGCAATTTCTTGAGTCTGAGTAAAAGGAGGATGAGAATGTCGCAAAGTATGAGGTTAAATTTACACGGTTAACAAGGTATGATGCAGATTATATATGTATCCCATGAAGTAATATTGATCATTTCTTTGATGGGTTAAAACCATTTCTCCATCGAGAATTGGTATCACAATACTTCTCATCATACGAAGATATTGTCTCATGTGCTATCAAGACTATAAAATAATTCTCTATGTATTACGACTTTAATTCAAAGCAAGAGAAGAATAGATCTGGTGATCACTCTAGAAATGGAAATAAGGGCATGAAGGGAAAAATTGGATTTCTATCCTGCAGTAAATGTGGGAAGAAACACCCTAGTACTTTCTTGAAAGGAATTGGAGTCTTTTAAAAGTGTGGTAAAAAATTCCACCATGCTCGTGACTGCAAGGGGAAGAAACAATCTACCGATGATCAATGCAAAAACTATAGGGAGATGGGACATTATGAAAATTAATGTGCTAAGCGTCAAGGGAACATACCTTAGAAAAGGCCAAGGGATCAAGGCGAAGCTAAATGTATCACTACTGCTGAGGTAGAATCTCCGAAAGACGTGGTGGTATGTAATTTAATGGTTTCCTCAAGTTTAGAAAATTATTTATTTGATTCTGTATCATCGCATTGTTTCATATCCTCCCAGTTTTCTATGAAAATTAGATATTTCCAAATTGATCTAACAAAGGAGTTGTTAGTTAAAAATCATAAGGGAAGTATCATTGCAACAATGTTTTGGGAATCAGTCCCCGTTAGAGCACATAAATGTTCATTTTCTTCTGATCTCATCATCATACCTATGATCGAATTTGATATAATCATCTGTATGGATTGGCTATCTGAAAATGATGTGAAGATTTATTTTAAAAGAAGGAGGTACCAATTTTTGATGATGATGATAAAGAACACCTTATCTTTAGAGTAAAATCATCACCACCTAATTCTTATTTAGATACACCCTAAGTAGCTCAACTAAATTCAATTATTGGTGAGGAAGAGAATGAAATAACTATGGGTAAGGAATGAAATGTTCAAATAGATGATGTACCTATTGTGAAGAATGTGTAGATGTGTTTCCGGAAGATTTACCTGGACATCCTCCCGAACGAGAAATTGAGTATTCTATTGATTTTATTGCTAGTTCAAGGCTTATATTGAAGACCCCTTATAGAATGGACACTATAGAATTAGTGTAACTAAAGAAAGAACTAGAGTAATTGAGTAATAAATGATTTATTCACCCTAGAGTTTCTCTATGGGGAGCCCCTGTCCTTTTTGTTAAAAAGAATAATGGATCTTTGAGGTTGTACATTGACTACAGGGAGATCAATGCTATAATAATAATGAACAAGTATACCCTACCTCACATTGATGACTTACTTGACCAATTTCATGGAGCACAATACCCCTCAAAGATTGACCTTCGATCTACATACCATTAGTTGTGTGTGATGAAGGAAGACATTCTGAAGCCAGCATTTTGAACCAAGTACGGGCATTACGTGTTTAATGTAATGCCTTTTGGATTGACCAATGAACCATCTGTATTCATGGATCAAATGAACAGAGTTTTCAAGGAAAACCTTGATGATTTTGTAGTGGTATTTCTTGATGATATCTTGGTATACTCCAAAAGCTACGAATATCATAAAAATCACATGCACATTATCCTGATGACTCTTAGAAGACATGAATTATAAGGTAAGTTCAGCAAGGGTGATTTCTGGCATTAGAAGATTTCTTTTCTTGGCCATATTTTCTCCAACAATATAATCATTGATGATCCTTCTAAGACCAAGGGAATCCAAAAAATGGCCAGCACAGACGAGTATAAATGAGGTACGTAGTTTTATAGGTTTAGCAGTTTATTATCGGTGTTTCGTCTAGAATTTATCCCGATTGTCTAACCCATTAACGAAGATCATAGGTAAAGGGGTTAAATTTTATTGGACAAAAGAGTGTGAATTTGTTTTGAAGAACTGATGAAAATATTAGTCAATGATTCTATATTGACACTACCATCGGGGAATGATTGGTTCATTATTTATAGTGATTCATCGAAAAAAGGACATGGTTTCTTCCTTATGCAGAATGATAGAGTTATTGCCTATGCATCACGACAGCTGAAAATTCACGAGAAAAACTATCTTACTCGTGATCTTGAGTTAGCTACTATAATATATTCTATGAAGATATGGAGACATTATCTCTATGATGAAAAAATGTGAGATTTATACTGATCATAAGAGTTTGAAGTATATTTTCTCAATGAAATTACTCAACATGAGGTAATGGGGATGGCTTGAACTACTCAAGGATTATGATTGCATGATACACTACCAAATGGGGAAGGAAAATAAGGTGAAAGATATTTTGAGTAGAAAGGATCATGGAGTTTTGAACAAGATGAGAGTTGAAAGGGATCCTATATACATGGATCTATTAATAACGGAAATACGAATCACCATGGATGGTAAAACATTAATACTTTTTCAAATGGTTTCCAAACCATCTTTACATTAAAGGATAAAGAGTTCTCAAAATGATGATAAAGTGTTTCAAAAGAATATTAATGCAGTAAATGATGGGATATTGAGTGACTTTGTGTATGAAGATTGAGTTTTGAAATTTTGGAGGAGACTTAGTGATCCTGATATACCTGATCTAAAAAGGGAATTGTTGGATGATTCCCATAGTTCCAATTTCTCTATACACATTGGGAGCACAAAAATATATAGAGATTTGAAGGAACATTTTTGGTGGGACAACATAAAGAAGGAGATTTCTGATTTTGTGTCATGATGTATGGTTTTTCAACAAGTGAAAGTCGGAAGGCTACATCCGGGAGGAGTGATGCAACCTCTTCCCATACCAGAGTGTAAAAGGGATAATATCACGATGGACTTTGTCATGGGACAACCAAAGACTCCTAGAAGGAACAACGCAATATGGGTCATTGTTTATCGTCTTACCAAGTCTACACATTTTCATGCTATAAGAGTAGATCTAGAACTTTAATTCTTAGAAAGACTATATATTAATGAAGTTGTGAGACTTCATGGAGTACCACTATCGATTATTTCGGATCGTGATCCCTGTTTTACTTCATGATTCTAGAAGAGTCATAAAAAATATCTAGATATTAAACTTCATTTGAGCACTGCCTACCACCCTCAAACAGATGAACAATCAGAACGGATATTAAAACCCTAGAAGACATGTTGACATCTTTCTCACATGACTTTCAGGGTATGTGGGATCAATATTTACCAACAGTAGAATATTCCTATAACAATTGCTTGCATTAAAGTATTAGGATGGCACTATATGAAGCGTTATATAGAAAAAGATTTCGCAAACAAACCTATTGGGATGACGTTGGTGAATGAAAACATGTAGGCCCATAACTGGTGGAGGAAAGGATGGAAAAGCTAAAGGTAATCCAAAACCATATCAAAGCAGCTCAAAGTAGGTAGAAGAGCTATGCCGATAACCGAAGGAAGGATCTGGAATTTCAAGATGGAGATCTTGTTTTCATGAACGTATCTCCATGGAAGGGAGTTATACATTTTGGTAAGAAGGGTAAATTGAGTCCCAAGTACATCGGACCTTTCAAAATTCTTGAACGAATTGGGGTTGTGGCTTACCGTTTGTCAATGCCGCCAAGTCTCTCCAAAGTTCACGATGTGTTCCACGTATCACTGTTTAGAAAATACATTCCTGACCTAACACATGTACTCACATATGAGGATTTAGAAAGAGAACCTGATCTTTCTTATTGCGAAGAGCCCGTTAGGATTCTTGATACAATAGAACAAGTGCTGAGAAACCTGATGACTCGTCTTGTAAAAGTTCTATGGAGAAACCATATGATGGAAGAAGCAATGTGGGAACCCGAGGAACATATGATGAAGAACCACATAAGTATTTTCATGTAGTATAATTCTAGAAATTTCGAGGATGAAATAATTTGAATGAGGGGAGAATGTGACACCCCAATCATCCACGGTACGCTTCTCTTTGAATAATACAGTAGCGTGTGTTGTATGCAACTTCGAGTTCTAACACACACCACAAAAAATCAAACTAGCCGTTATAAATAGTAATTCCCACTTATTGAAATTTTATAAATTTTATCTTATAAAATGGAATTCACTTTTGGAATCAGAATATCGAAATTATCCTAGGGTGAAATTTTGGTATTTTTCTGAAAACTTTCAATTTTTGATGAATATTGAAAAACACCATGTTATAGTTTAAAACCAAATTTTTATTTAAATAATTATTTTTTTTTTATTTTAGGACAAAATGGATACATTATACCTATATAAGTTCAATGTAATTCATAGGAGTTAGTTTAGAATAATTTTAGATATATAAAAATTTTATTGAACCTTTCACCGTCTTTTACCCACCTCCTAGGAGAATTGGCAAATTCACATAAAACATATTTTTTCCGCATCTGTGAGTGGAATTTCAAAAATCCGAGAAACATGGTTAATAACAAGGAGTAAAATGTGGTTCAATGAGATAAAAATAATTTTTGGTGAATATTAACTTTTTACATTTATTTACCACGGTTTAAAGTAAATAGGGTAATTAAGGGTAAAAATGATATTAATATTACCCTAACACATGTCCTAATTCTTTTGTACAAGTGTATCATGACCAAAAACAACCTTAGGAATAAAATATTATCATTTAGGTCCACTTGTATTAGATTAGGACCTTTATTATTATTTAATTCAAAGAAAAGTTAAAAGAGTTAAAATCAATGTTTAATTACTAAAACATATTTAATATAGGGTTATACATAAGATAAATTTGACTGTAAATATTCACTAGAAATCTAACAAGATTTCATACCTAATGGTATTTTATTTATAAATTTTACACATTAAATAATTTATTTTATATATGACACAATAGTGATGCAATACTTACCTAAGTAATGAAATATTAATAAAATTGATATTATAAATATCCAAAGAAATGTAATTTGAGAATTTTATGAATTACAATAATTTTATAGGTTACTATGACATCTTAGTATTGGTTGTATGAATTTTTTTGGATGTAATAATGTTGTTATGAATTTATTAAAAACAAAATACCCCATAGTTTCAAAATTGACATAAAATAGTTTTTAAAACAAATATTATATTATTAATAGATATTCTATTCCTAAAAATCTATGGTTCAAAAAAGTGCTAATATCATGATATGTGTATCATTAATGGACCACATGGGGTCTCTTAGAAGTATATAGTATGTTTATTGACTATATAATATTAAAATACAAAGAGACAAGGTAAATGTCAAACTATTTAACTAAGAGTTAAATAAAAATGATAAAGTTAATATAGTGACTCAAACCTGTCTAAAACCTATTGGTTGAGTGGTTTTCGACCTATCCCCGCCTTATCGTTTACATAATCCACTTTGGTGCTATTATGATCCGAATAATAATTTATTATAAAATAATATTTCTAGCTTTTCCCAAGGTTCCCCTCACCCCTCGTATAAAAGGGAACTCCCATTTCTCACTAATTCACACCATCATAGCCATTTGGCTCAGCCAACCCTGCCCAAATATTCTCTCAACTCCCCTAAATTCATCTTGGAGTCCTTAGTTTGATCAGAAAGCCAACCTAAAGAGCCCTTTTGATCAAATTAAAAGGAAACCCCGAAGAAGAGGTAATGTATTCACCACCCTCATTCAAGTTCCTTTCTTCTTAAAATTCATCTTTCTTTGTTATTTTAATTGTAAATTAATAACCCCAGTATCTTCTATGTACTATGATGTTATTATAAATATGGTACAACCATATTCAGTATTGTATGCATCTTTTGAATGACATGTCATTATACGTGCGTACGTACGGCTTACCGTCTCCACGTCATGGTGTAATTGTTATTCAAAACATTATTATTTTAATGGGTAAAGTAATGATGTATAATTCATGTAAATAATATATATAACATGATAATTATTTTTTATATATGATAAAACATCCAATTATATCATATTTTGATATCAAAAGAATGATATTGTTGCTCGTGCAAACGTACAGACTACCTTCTCCACGAACGTGATATGATTCATTCTCCATCATATCCATTCAAGAATAATTTTTATTTTATGATTAAAAATAATGTTTAAGGACATGATATTGTCCTGGATATTTATAATATACAACCTATCCATAACATAAATAGCTTACGTAACAATGCATATAATGGAAAACCAATCCGTTAACACATGAAACGATGATAATACTAAGATATTATTATGAAATCAATGTTAAAAGATCATATATGATATCTTATTAATGTATATGATTTTTTATAATTTGATAACAATTATTTCACCATTATAAATGAGGTTAACCTGCACTCAACCAAGGAAAAGAACAAGGTAAGGGTTTATTTCACAATCTCTTCATTATCCTAGGTTGTTTATACGTAATTATCTACCGGGACCTCTTTATCATCCACATCCATGTTTCTTAAAAATTTATTTCAAAAAATTCTTACTATTTTACAGAATATGTGTTAAAGTCATTTACACCCTTGTTTGACTTTTTATAAGAATTTTATAAAGGAATCTTTCTATTGTCTTCCAAACAAGGTCCTTTTTAACCTTTTCGACAGAATTACGGTAAAAATGTATCTTTTTAACATATATGATGGGTGAAACTATTTTCTTCCATTATATAATCTTTAAATCTTCCCTTACAAGATTATAAGAATATTATCAAAGTAAATTTTTTCTTTTATAATAATGTGACTTTTAAATGATTTGAAAAAATGAGATATTTCTCGAAAATGGTTTTGATTTCATCTATGTCAACATCCTTTGATTGATTTTAAGATTACATGAAGTTGATTTATTATGATACAAAACATTCCTATTGTATTGATGGTTTTCTGACATGTTTTACTATGGATGGGTTATTTTTATACCATTCATGGTTTATGGATAAAGTATTGACATTTCGTATGCTAGTTTTAATACGAATGTTTATGTTATGTTTAAACCTATTCATATGAGGAATGAATTGGAATAAATAAGTGATGGGTGGAGCCCGCTATAGCTCCTCGATGCAATGGTAGGTCTCATGAGACAAACTTGTGTCTTATCACCAGGCCTTATTAAAATCTTATTTGTAGTCTTGGCACAAGGCCTTGACAATGTTTTTATGATAGTCTGGCATTATGCATTCCATCATTATGAAAGTGGTTATTGATATTTCATGGGATTATTGGACTAGTAGAATATCAATGGAAATAAGTAAATGACATTATTTCATTTTATTTCTTCAATATTATGCTGAATTTCATGTTTAAAAGGATTTTTTTTAGTTATACATTGAATTAAATGTTTAGGCATATTTATGAAATTTTCTGCTATATTGTTATCCTTACTGGGAATTTGAGATCACCCCTTTCTATGTTTTATTTTTCCCAGGATGTGGAGAAGTATTCTATGAATGACCTACAGGGATAGTATAAGGGGATATGAGCGTGGATACAAGATATTGTTGTAGTTTTCAATTTATGATGTGATGTGAGAATTATGAATGTATCTAGTGATTCCAAGGCTACTAAAATAATCGGTCTTTTGAGACTTGGTCTTTTTTTATCATGATAATGTAATGTAATAATGCACTAACTCTAGGTAACTGGGGTGGAGCATTACAGATTTCATCACACAACTACTGAGGAGTATCTAACATCATGAGAAATAAACTTGACAGATTGTGCTCATCCTTCACCTTCTGGAATCCAAACATCGAGACACATAATTTGCCACTGTATGCGCCAAACCCAGGCCACCGAAATTAACCTAAAAAATATTTGTATGTCATTTCCATGCTTGGTTTTACCTATAAGGGAGAAGTTTGGAACTCTTGGAGAACCATCTCATGCATCTCCAAAGGAATGAATAGTCTTCCCTAAAACAACACATGGTGTTGTTAATACACAGACCAACAATCAAGCGCCTCTCCACAAAAAACATGGTCTCTCAAGACCACTACACCAAGATCCACCAATATAGAATCTTTTACTTGCTCATCAGAGATGACTGTACCTTCATCTGAAAAATACTTCCACTTCCCCCAACATTTAACATAAATAGATGTAATGTAGGGTGTTCTTCCGTCACCCTTCATGAGTCACCATATTCACACATTTCATCACTATGAAACTTCCTTCTCAACGCATCAACCAACACAATACATTTTCTAGGGGTATATGAAATTTCAATATCATAATCTGGTAAAAACTCCATCCACCCATGCTGTCTGAAGTACAATTCACACTGGGAGAAAACATACATATGGCTCTAATAATCTGTGAAGACCACAAAACGCTTGTAGATGAGGTAATATCTCCACAACATCTAGGAACCCATTATTGATTCCAACTCAACATTGTTCTTGGAATAGTTATTCTCATGGGGGAAAACTGATGAGACCCATAATAAAATATCAATCTTGGATGAATTAGAGCACAACCTTACCCTCGACAAAACACATTTTATAAAACCTCAAACTGATCTCTTACTATTAAAAGACTATAAATCAGAGAAATTACTAAATTATCATTTAGATAATAGAAATCTTCATGAAATTGATCATACAACACTAACACCTAATCCTTTCTAGTCAATGTTGTCATAGGAGTCACAACCCGAGATAAAATAGATATGAAGATCCTATAATATCTTCCAATACCAAGGAAACATAGCACCTATAACACTATCATGGGGGTTGCCTGAGACACCACTGCTCATAAAATTGATGGATCCACAACTTCTCTCTATTGAGATAAAAAATTCCCGAATTAATGGATTATCGTGCCCATAACTAAAACATAAAAATCATCCCAAATAGATTCTCATGGTAAAGAACTCCAAAAATATCATGCAGTTTCTCTTTATGATCCCCCTTGGATATAGAGTACACAAAGATGTTGTCAATGAAAACCACCATGAACTAATATAAGAACACATGGAACACAACATGCATCAACCATATTAATATAGTTGAATAAATCTTCACAGAGAAGGATATCACAATGAACCCTTCATGCACATGATGATAACAGAAATTAGTCTTCAGAATATTCTCATCCTTTACTATAATATAAGATTATCCTAACCGCAAATCTATCTTCAAGAACCATATTTTACCATTTATTTGATATAATGAATAATCTATCCATGGAAGAGGATAGTGATTCATCAATATCACTTTTTTGAAAATATGATATTCAACACACAACCACAAAATTCATTTTTCCTTATTTATAAACAAAACTATTGAACCCCATGAAGAAACACTCGACCAAATAAACCTACATAGTAACATACCATTGAGATTTATACATAGCTCCTGAAACTCAGAAGGCTCCTTCCTATATGGATACATCAAGAAAAGAGACATGTCTAGATGTAGCTCTATTCTGAACATGATCTCTCATCGAGGTGGTAATTCTACCACCTATTTGAGAAAGTCATCAAGGTACTCTTATACAAACCTAGTAAATTCCAACTGCTAAACCTCTGATGAACACATCATCATCTCAACCATCAATTTTCAAAATGATGGAACAGGTCTCTAATCAATCTGGGGGTCTCACTCACCATCAAACACTACTAGATACCCATCAACATCGATGAACACCACATGAGTCCTAAATTAATCCATGATTTACTCCGATACACCTGATCCATGCCAATGATGACATCATATGGTTTTATTTGTAAACATAGGAATTATCCCCAAGATATTTGTTTCCCTGACACTAACTCACAGTAGCTACATACTTCAAACAAATCAACTCACCATCCAACTACCGTAGTCATCACCAAGGGAACTAGAAGCCTCTATACCTCAATTAAAAAAGCATGAAATGGCAAGTTGATGTGAAGGATTAAATCCTTCCAGAATTAAATAGTAATGAACACTCACAAAAAACCTGGAATGTGTACCTCGAAAAACTTCTAGATCACTAGGTGCTAGAAATGCTAATGCAAGAAGGTAACCACGACCTCCTTTTCCATGATGGTGCCAACCTCCATAGTCATTCTCTACTTTATGAAGATGAGAAGCATTCTAGGTTTGAACTATGTATGACCCTTCTGATCTATATTGATACAACATGGGTGAAACCTTCTACTATTTCCTCTCCTGGAACTGACTCAACAGAGGAATGTGAAGTAGAAAACCTGACGCATATTGACTACTCAAATATGATGGGCAGTCTCATGGTGGATGAACTCGGTCTCCATAAGAAAAACAAGAACCTGATCCCTTTGCATAGGCTTGAGAGCCATTGTCCCTATAGAAACAATACATTGACTATTGGGACCTACCCCTAACAGAAAGATAACTCTTCTTCCTTGAAAACTGGGAACCTCGTTCCACAACTCTACTTTGTGAGGAATCCTAGAGACTCCCCTATTATGAAGACATAGTTCTAGATAACATCCACTCGATTGCCTTATCCTTGTTGTTCCCTGAAACATTGTCACAACCAAAGACACTAGGTGCTCCTTTCGAGAATGAATTGAACTGAAGGTTTTCTCAACCTCCTCCAACCAGTATTTCATGACTACATATGAAAAAGATACCTCATACTTCTAAATACTGTGGAACTAAAAATCATAGATTTTCCTCCCCCATGTTTCTTTATCCCCAACATCTACTGTTTGGTGATCTGTTTGTATAACCAATAGAAAATAATCCTTGCAAACATGGCGTGGATGTCATCCTAGAGCCATAATAGAAAAAGAAAAAACACTTTGACGACTTTATCCT
The DNA here is from genome assembly GCA_963277665.1 of Viscum album. Lineage (NCBI taxonomy): Eukaryota > Viridiplantae > Streptophyta > Magnoliopsida > Santalales > Viscaceae > Viscum > Viscum album. Next base: position 1,109,273,472 of record OY728126.1, read on the forward strand.
ATTATAGGGAAGACTATAACATTAATATTTTTTCATTTATTCATTAATGTTAACCAATACTTTTGTCTACCCATTAAAACACAGTCTCAAAGAAGAATAATGTATTCTCTTTTTGTAGCTCTCTACCCTGAAAAATATATCAATTAATTTAGTAGCCATTGTAAATAGAATAGTTCATGCATTAGATCATAGGGGGGTTAAATACTTGCGTCTGATCTTGTCTCTAGTATTTACAGTACCTAATAAACAGGACTAATAGCTTTTCCCAACCATCCAAAGAAATCTCACATGTGCCTAACTCTAAACACAATCATATCCCTCAATTAGAGCATCTAATACCATTCTTTCATAACCCCTCCCAAAAATGTGTACCCCTCTTTGGTCAAAAATTTTAGAAGAGGGATAATGACCCCCAGAGTCCCACCTATAGTAGTCCTTGTGATGGAAACTAGCACTGATGGTATTTCCAACACAGATATGGGAGGCATTTAACTCTAAGAGAAAAAATGTGGAAGAGATATATCAGATATAGAACAACCAATTCATGATCAAACTAAAATATAAAATAATATCGTAGTACATATATGTAATTTCATTAAAATATAACTACAACTAAATTGAAAAAACAGAATGTACCAAAAGAGAGTAAATTAGAAGTGACCACAAAGACTGAACAACTCTTACTAAACCTGCAAGCTAGTAATAACCAGCCTAATCTCCAAATTTCTCCATGTCACCTGAAAAATATATTTTATAACATACGCTGAGTATAACAGTATACTCATGGATCCTCCAAAATTCAAATTTATAAAATTTTGAGAAAGAATGATAAAGTGTAGTGAACAAAAAGTGAAACCAACTGATCACTGAAACGAGTATATTTAGTTCCCAAACTCATCATGGATACTCTCACCATGTATCACATAAATAAGTACATAATGTGATAAAAATATAAAGGGTACCTTGCTACCACTTCCCCTCTAGTTTTCAGATTTCCCCAATGTCACACATCCTATGTATCTCTCTCTAAAATGGCATGAACACAAACACAAGAGCGATGCACCACAACACGCACCTCCTGTCTCAACATGCACCTCATGCATCACACCACCAGCTCCACATATCCAATGTGACCTGGTAGTTTCTGAGAGCAACCAAAACACTCATAACATGTATCATATTTCAATTAATTTAACTCAATCCATTACATCACATACACTGAGTATGGATCCTCAATCTATCATATCCTATAATCATTATAACTATAGTAGTCCATATGAAAATATATCCAAAGTATATGTTCTCAAATAACAACAATTATTTATATCTATCTACACACATATATGGTTAAAGGATTCCTCCATGCATACCAGAATATGTAACTACCTATAGAAGAGATCTGGGCCAATGGGGGTACTCATCCATCCAACCACCCCCATGGATATTGAATAAAACACCACACATGGATCAGGATCTTTGAGGTACTAGTTTCACTAACCAACAGGGTGGAGTTGCATATAAAAACAAAAAAAATAGAGAATATAATAGAGATCACAACCATACTATAGGAAAATCTTATCCTTAGACTCAATTATATCTAACATCTCTCGGAATCCATACATCCACTACTATGAATAGATATCATATAATCACATAATCATTTAAAGAGCTACATTATGTAATCTTATCCCTTTTAAATAGTTTAACTCTATGATTATTTAATTATTTAAAAATTAATTGAACATTATCATTTTCACATTAAGTTTCCTTATAATCATAACAAAGTTCCCTTTATTCTATGAATAACTAAACTAAGTCCCTAGTTCCTCATAAGTACAACCCTAGAATCGCATCCTATAAAGCTCCAACCCCATGTGTTCAAAATCATTTATTCATTTTTCAAAAACATTTACATTTTACATAATTCCTAGTATTCTAAAAATAATTCAAAACTACCAAATAAAAGGTGCTCAACATGGTGATTATATGAACTACTCGATGAGACTTTCCCACAAATACCAGGAGTATAGGCCCATTCATTCTCATGAAGCTAAAAAAAGCATGTAGAATACATCTTGTTTTATCGCCACTTTCATATGAATAATAAGAAAGACAATCATCCCCAAGATGTGGGGATGATAATATAGATAAACAAACAACAAGTTTAACAGCAACCACTTTCACATCGATTGGTAATCATATCTTCTGTGCATTCAATCATCCTCAGTGTGCTCCCCTACACCCACATGCATACCTCGATGCATCTCGCCACTCCAGGCATCAACTAATTTCAGCACCAACATTGGGACTCCCTACCCCCACATACCATCGTAGTCCTCTAGTTTCCACTATCCTCGAATCACATCACATCATATGCATTAAAAAAACAACATAGAAAATGGTCTCTTGTCCCTAAATAAGGCATTCAAACATCATATAAAACGATATATCATAGCTATGAGGAATAATGTGATTGAAATTTACAAGAAAGTGGGTAACTCAAAGCCCTATATTTCAATATATTTTAACAAAAAACAGGTTCTTTCTTCCTTAATAAATTAACTAATTTAATTAAACATGTATAGCTGCTTTCATTTGATTATCATAATATCCTAATGAAAACAGCCATATTCATTAACCATGCCTCTTTATCTTCAACCAATTAATTTAGAATTAATCATTGATTTATGTTATTTACCAATTTCCACCAATAATGACATGATTATAAATTAATGTATATCACACTATCAAGAATGTGAAGATGAAAAAACATCACTGGGAAATTGATACTAATTAGTTAATCTCATTAAAATATTTATTATGTAAATTTCAATGTGATCTTATTGGATAAATCATGATGAATCTATGACTACACATAAATAGAATAGAGAATCCATGAATACCCAAACTCAATAGGTTTCTAAGTTTATTTGATCAAAAATAGGCCAACTTAGTGGATTTCGATCACCACTCCCACAATGACTGCATATACTTGAGGACGATGTTGCAAAACCGCATCACCAACACCCAAGAATGATCCTTTAGAAGAATTAAGATCACATGAAAAAACCTAGAAAGGAAATGGTAGGAAATATATTGAGAAACCCATAATAACATAGGTAGAACATAACTTATATCTAAGATTGATCGAAACATCATGGTGTCATAAAAAACCTAGGGCTCACATCTAGTAGGAAAAACTCCAAAGGGTAGCGATTGTATGACTGCAGTTCGATCACTTGAATCATATGGAACAAAAGGTTCAGGAATCTTGTACCAGAGATAAAAAAATACATAAGAACGAGGAAGATATCTCACCCATTGTAAAATCTCAACCGAAAATCCATTTAGATATAGTTTATATTCTCTATTAAAGAATCATCTTGAGAAGATTATGCATTCTGAGTGAGTAAAGAAACCCATAACCTACGAATATTTAAATAGATGTTGTGGGATTGGAATAAGCATTAAATACCTTAAAAATTGCTTTGAATTAATTTTCCATCAATTATAACATTAAATGGGTGAAACTATAGGATGTTGGAATCAATAGTCACCAAAGACTCACTAACGTGATTCATCGGCATGATTAACTATTTTGAAAACAATGTACACCTACGGATCCCAAAAAAACGTTCAAACTACTGATAGATGACTTACCATCTTCAAAAAACATTGAATCCTATTGATTTATGACAAAAATATTGATTACCTACTAATATATGGAATATCGATAGATGACCTACCGATGGATAGACCACTAAACGATAAAATGTTGATACATGAATGGCCAATAGATGACCTATTATCTAGGAAACATTGTTCAATTAAGTGAAAATTTAGAGAAGCGTTATAAACAAGTCTCTATGACATCCAAATACACCAAAAACAACATACTATCACAAGGGAATGGAATATAGAGGTTTAAGACAATAAATAGGATGAGTTTAAGGAAATATTTTTCAGAAGCTATATCCCTCTTATTCTATATGCAAAATTTTAGAATGAATTTATTGAGATTAAGTATTAGGATAATGAATAAATTGTTATATATTAGGAAAATTTTATAAGACAAGCAAGGTATTCTCCACGATTAATCATCTTCCTTGAATGAAAAATGGATACATTATTTAGTGGCTCAAAACAAAGACTTTAAAATGAATTGTCCATAATGAACTCTAGAAATTTTAGAATTAATAATTTGGTGTGAAATAAAAATGGAAATGGAAGCTGGAAACCCTCATGGTTTAGTGATAATAGAAGGAAGATAGACCTTCATGGAAGCTCCAGTGGTTTTCCACATGGATGTAAGAAATAGTACCAACCACATACTTTATAAAAATGTGGGATGGAGCAATCTGTTAAATGTATAGAAGGAGAAAGATATTTTTTTAATATTTCAGAATCTTGGACATCAAGAAAACTAATATTTGGTTGATGTAAAGAGGCCATTCATTGAAATAAATACATAAATATCTTATTAAAATTATCCATTAACACATCAAAGAAAAAAATGAATATATTTTGCAGACTATGTGAATAGATGACTTAATTCAAGTCCCTTTGAGGATAATAATACAAAATAACCTATGAAGTAAACAGACTAAGGAAAACTTCTAAAATTAGTAAATTTGATGATAATAATTACAATTTTTGGGAAAACCAATTCAAATTTATCATTAGTAAAGTTTATTGTTATTCTGGTTATAGATTATCTCTCTCTATAAATACTATATATAAAGTTATTAAATAATTTTATCATATTTTAATGTAAATCATCAAATTATTATCTATTAGTGAAAGGGTGAACCCAAACCTCCAATAACATTCTATTTGGATAAGAAAAAATATCATTTAAATAATTATCGATGAATTATTTTTCTTGTATATCATGGATGGATATTAGATCAAATTATTTTGGGGTTTTGAATATCGCAGGTAATATTCTGGAGTTTACATTTAATTACATTGATGGAGTGTTTCCATCCCAATAACATGTCTATATACTAAGATCCTATAAATGGAGACCCCCCACATGTAGGATCTAGTTCTAATCAACAATGTGGTCGATGAGGGACAAACCGAACACTCAGAACCTCAAATTTGGGTTATAACATTCTACCTATAAATCCACCCTTTTGTGTCAAAGAATATCTTGAAATCATGTTTTTGGATAAGGAGGTTAATATCTTGTCTGTAAACATTAATTATATGATAGTAGGGTCATTTCAAATTTATCAAACTATTCATTCTATGAACCACAAGAAGATGGAGTTTATTATATTTTATGGGGTTAAAACTTGTCTCATTTATCATTTCTAGTTTACTATTAAAATTGAGGAAATTGATGAATTTAGTCGATATCGATATCATGAATCATGATTGATTGCATGAAACAAAATGGTTATCTCGATGTTGCCTCTATTCATACATGACAGTTTTGAATCCCTAGTCCTTCTGGTTTGTGTAAAATTTACGAGTATACCCCTTCATCTTTTTTAATAGGATTCACTTTCAACTGTTGCAATGATTACGTTAAAAAATATCAAGATCGACTATACTACTCTAGATCATTCTAGACCCTTGGGGTCCTGTATGTGTATATAATTTGATATTTATAGGGGGCTATTTTAAGGCATCTATATTATAAAGGGTCAAAATTATTCTGTCAATATGTATACTATGACGAGATTCCTTTCTATTTCTCGAATTTATCATTATCATGGTCATCAGGTTTCTAACAATGGAATTCCACATATGTGTAGTGTACTGAAATAACATATTGAGTCTAGTGTCATTCTTCATATGATAAAGAATGGGGATATTTCACAACCTATAATTGTTTGGATAAAGGAGGATAATATTGGAATTATACATGATGATCATCTAGTAGATGAAGGCTGTTATAGATCTTTGAAAGGTAATTTTGATTATTCGATTTATGATGCTGGTTTTTAGAATTCTAGATAATATTCTTAATATGAAATTTTTTCATGCCAGGATATTGGGGTTACAACCAGCCATGTTCTAGATGTCTTTTAAGGAATTGTATGTATTTAATGTTGACGGAAAATTGTATTTTCCTCACAATTCAAGTCTGGATAAATTTAAATCATCTAATTCTACATATACATTAACAATTCAATCTAAACTTGATAAAGGGAAACATACAATTGTTAAATGGGGAATCATCACATATGTTAAGGATAAGAAATAATAACCCTGAAGGGAATACACTAATACTATTAGAACTATGAATACATGTTCACCACCCCAATCCATCTTCTAGGACATCTATGGTGATAAATAAAATGAGATAATATTGGGTTACTTCACTTGTAAGGAGGGATGAAAAGATAGAAAATTAGGTGATTTCATTATTCATTATAATGATGATCATGGCCTCTAACTTATTATCATTAGTGGAATACCATAAGGGTAGTAATTGGCATCACAAATTTTCCCAGGGAGCATCAAAAACCAGAAGAAAGGGGGATCATAGCTCTCTTTTTTATAGAACTTCAGTGGGTCTAGACAAGTAATATTTTAAAGCTCCTTCGGACCAGGGTAGTGGTTATATATTTCAATAAATGGTTCAATAAATTATGTGTGACCATTGGTATGAAACCGTAACCCAAATATCTCTTATTCCAGTCCCCAATCCACAAAGGGATCGTCTAGGAAGATGGTGAATGTGAACTCAGATAACTCTAATTACATTAGGATTTGAGCCATAGGTCAATTTATGCGAGAAATTAAATGATGCATGTGATCAAATCCTATGTTTTGGCTTTAATAAATGTAATATCAAGTTCATTATACTCAAGAAACTTTTTTGTTTAATTTATTTTGGAATAACGTGGTTATGTATTTTTGATCATTTTTACTTGTGTGATTTTTTTATTGTTTGGACTTGTGATGTTTTTGAGTTTTTCATTAGTAGTTCTTTTGAAAATAAAATATAATAATTTTTAGTCAATATGGTTGTTAATATTTTGGTGGATCCATAAATTTAAATATTTTTTTAATGGAATAAGTATCAAATATAAATATTTTTTCATGAGTTTAAAGCACTATTTATCCTATTACATACTAACCATTTTAGTTTTGGTAAATAAAAATCATATTGGAGGAAATAATTATGAGTCTTATGATTCAATTAAAAGGTGTTTTCTCATGAAAAATTCTTCTCTAATTTTAATTTTCTATAATAAGAGATTTGGTGGAAATATATCAAATCACAATAGAAGGTTGTGATTATTATTATGACATTTAAAGAAATAAAGTATGTTTATATTCTTGAGTGTGTTATATGGGTTATAAAACAATGCCTCAAATTTAGTAAAAGGAGCTTTATATTTTTTTTACTTGACATTTCATGTCAAGAAATCTATGGTATTTCAACCCATTACAAATGTACATTTTTATTACCGTTATCTTCCTCTTGATCATGATCTCTATCACTCTCTATCAAGCCTTGGGAGTTAGGTTTTTATTTTATATCCATGAATTCACTTCACATATATATTTTCATATCTAGATACAATGTTATGTTTATATATATATTACCTATGTACATCCAATTCCCTCTTTCTAATAAGATGTTTCTTAAAACATTGTTACAAGGTGGGTTTCCACATAAGATTTTTAAATTTAGAATCCTTTTATTATTAAGCATAGATTTTGAGGGCACAATTTATTTATTTAGGGAATAAGGACACAACCAGTGATTTTATGAAATACATTTCTTAAATATATTTATATTCTTTTAAATACTTTTGTACAAGCCATCCTATTTTTATGTTAACTATGATATAAAATTTAAAACATTTTTATTTATTTTTTTTAACAAGATTTTAAATTGGATATAATGTATAGGATTAAACACCTTATGAATTATATACAATTTAAATACTCAATATAAATATATATAAATTATTAACAATATTGGTTTTAATTTCTTTTTATTGTTCAAACACATATTTTTTCAAAAGGATTAATTTTTATTCTTTTTGTGAGAAAATATAATAGTTAATTTTTATAAATTGAGAATATATTTGATAAAAGGATCATAATTTTTTAAATAAACATATCATAATTATATTTGGGTAAAATTTTGGAATTTTTAAGAGAAATATTATTTTTTTAGTGAATAGTGAAAATGGGAAATTTTATAAAAAGTTTATTTATTATTTCATATAAAGTAATATTAGGAATTAAATTTAATCTAAAAGTAGAATTAGTATTATTTATTCTAATTAAATTCATTTCATCCATTATTCTACATGATTTTAGTATATGTAATTTTTTCCTCAAAAACACTTTTTTCTAAATATTTTTTCTCATTGAATACCGACCGTCGTAAAATTTATCACATATATACATGGTTAATTAGGTAAATATTGGATAAATATATGTGATTAGGCCATATTTATTCATCTCAATTCTAACATGATAAATTAAATTCATCCCTTGGAACCTCGATCCTGATTTTGATATTTTTTAATGGAACCTATCCTTAAAAATGCATTATATGTTATTTAAGGAAATATTATTGACAAAATCCCACTCTCTTAGTTTTAAATATAATTTATGTGTTGAAATAGAGAATAAATTTTGGTATGCAGGAATAATAATAGAAATTATATTGTATTTATGTTATAAATATTATGGAAATTTTTAATAATTTCTTGTAATTAAATATTTTCCTTTAATAAATATAAAACTCTAGTGTAGAACAAGAAAATTTTTTATGGTGATAAAATAATTTCCCTGAATATTAAGATTTTTTGTGATGTTATTAAAGTCAATGTAATGAATAGTGTCAAAATTGGTAATAATGACATATTATGAAAATAATATTTTATTAAAGTTATTAAATATATAAAATTTCTATATACGAACAAATGGAATAATATATCGTCCAAATTTTAGTAATTCGTCCCTTTATATGTTAATAGTTAGCTTATATGTAAAATTATAACTTTTTGGATTGAGAAAATATATCATAATAGTTAATGTTAAAATAAGTTAATTAAGGAGTTAAACGAGAAGATGAGGATTAAAATAGAACATAAACATATAAATATTTTAGATTTTGATGATATTTCAACCATATAATACCATTGATTCTAATTAATTTCCATTTAAAATTATTTATATATAGAATAGTCTTATTATATTATATATTTTTATGAAATTTTAAAAGTGACCCTCACATCAACAATAAAAGGACACCTCTTTCCTCACCTTATTACACCAATTTTATACTTATAGATCTACCATACACTAAATAATTACCTTCTACATATCACTATCCATATTTTATATGTTACATTATTCCCAAAATACCAACCCTATATCCAATTATAAGAGATCTAAAAGAGTCATTTTCAATAAGAGGTTGTCACTCTAACTGATCACTTCCTTTATCCACTATTCTATACCTTAACTAAAATTTTTATATATATCATTATAAACAAAATAAAAAAATCTTAAATATTCATAAATTTTATATGACTATTTAAACACAATTATATACCCCCTTTCCAATTAGATAATAATTTATTATTTTGCTCATGTGTTTGTATGACATACCGTCTCCATGTAGGGATATAGTTCATTTTTCATCATCGTATTTTATTGATTGTAATTTTTATGGGATTAATGAATATATATTATATTTATGACATAATTATAAATCTTAAATTATTATTTAACGTCTACAATATTATCATCCATGCTTTTAGAAAATGATAACATTGTTCAGGCATACATATTGACTACCATCTCCACAATGAAATGTGATTTATTTTTCAAATATATTTTACCTGGATGATATTAAAAATTAATTTAATGATAATATTTGAAATATATTATATAATAATAATTATACTTTGGTTAATTTGTATTTACCATTATTTCAATCCATTAGTGAAAAAATGGGAACAGTGTTTATGCATACATATAGTTTGTCCTCTTTATGAAAGATGTAAATTATTTCTCTATATTAAATTACCATGAATGATTATAAATATATATTTAATTAATATATATTATTTTTATATCATGATATTTTTTTTGAAATGATTGGACTATGGTCAATGTATATGGACTGGGACTACCAAACCAAAACATGCTTAGAAAACCAACAAATTTTCAGCTAGAATATTTATTTTAATGAAAATTGATTCGAAAATAGGTTAAAATATTTTATAAATAAATCCTAAATTTAATGATATATATATATATATGTGTAATAATTTTATTCTAAATCCATGTTTATTTTAAAATAGTTTTAAGAATGAACTAGGAATGATGATACTTGATGTAAGGGTTTATTTTAACATCTCAATATTATTTGGGATTGTTTATGTTTATGAATCCACTTGGTCATATTTTTATTCCATGTGAATATTTTCTAAAAATTTATAAAAAAAGGTTTTTACTATTATCCTTTATATTTTAAAAAACATTTTAACCAATATTTTAATTTTAACAAGATTTTTTGTGAGGAATCTTTTTGATATTTTTTCTAAATGAAGTAATTTGTGACATTTCTGAAAATAAAAATATAGGGGGAATGGTTTTTAACATATACATATTGAGAATATTATCCCAAAACCATGAAATATTTTTTTATAGGCAAGGTAAATTCCACCTTCATTTTTAAATAAATATATCCATTTTTAAATTAGGGTTTAGACGTAACCCTTACATGACCTGAAGGCTCAGTTGCTCGAATTCCCAGTATAATGTTTGATGGAATGAAGGCCCTATGACTGTAATGCCCAAGATGAGTATCCTATATTTGAATCACGATCCCATTATACTTTCTATACACCATCCTACCACCAGTTATTTCATTTCAATACCCAATAGTGGCGACCTTTGTCGAGAACCACTTTTCAAACCAATGTCTGGGTAATGATCTAGATGATGGGTTCCACCACAAACATCACCCTTTAGAGATTCCCACCTAGTAACACCTAAAATTATTCATGCCATGATACATCCAAGATTAGTCAATTTTCCTATTCGATAATTTACTATTCAAATGTTGTGTCTCCCCTTTACAAAGATCCATCATGATGTGAAACCCATTTGTGATGATGTGGAAGAGTATCCATATATTTAATTAGTTTAGAGGTATAATTGATTGATTAAAATGAAACTATTACTCTTTGGAGAATCCCACCAAATGATTCTTCTTGAATCCAAGATGCACATCATTCTTGATGCATTGCACTGATCAGTTGGTCAATTATTGCATCACCTATTTCTCTAAGGTGGCCTAGAGGCCATGTTGCCCAAATTTATTTGTTTTCTTGAAGGACTATATTGTTTCACATAGTCACAAATCAGGTGAATAGTTGCACTACAATATTAACTATAATAATTCATGCAAAGGTACTTATTTAGTGACTTGGAAATTCCATCCCTTCTTAGATTTGATCTAGAGTCATTTGAATACCATATAGGATTCGTAACCTCTTAATTACATTATCATTGGAATTCCAACTTAATTATTTATAGTTTCCATAAAAATTTTAAATTTTTGTTTCCAATGAATTTTTTCATTTTAGGTGACCATATATTTAAAAAGGCATGTCATTTTGAAATGAAAAGTTATTTTCCTTAATAATTATAGTAAGTGGTATATCAAAATAATTATTCTATATAAGATGACATCCTTTGATTAAACATATGTTTTACTGGGGATATGATCCATATATATCAATATTATTTTCTTCCAGATTTCTTAGTTTATGATGGAATGATGTTGATTAAACTCATTCCTTTTTTCAGAGGTTATTCTTTAACTAAAATCATTTATTTTCTTGTGTGCTGTGATGGGGAAATTTTTACAATTATGTGGAACACATTTATATGATTTACCTTATTTTATAGGTTGAAACTATGCCTCCCTCAAACAAATATGGTAAATATTGATAACTCATGAGCTAAATATTTAATGAGTGGACAAGATTTAATGCTCACAGTTTCCTGTGTGGACCTATTTTAATGTCCATAGGTATATGTGTGGAACTATATTTCATGTTGATAAGTTCATGTGTGGACTGGGATTCCATATTCCAAATTTTATTTGTGGACATAGATTTAATTTCCAAAATTTTATGTATAGACATGGAATCATTTCCAAAAGTTTATGTGAGGGAATGATTTCATGAACTAAACTAAATGAGTGAGCATTTTTCTATTTATACAAGTTCCGAAAGTCATAATTTTATGTATATACGCAAAATCAATGTATTATTTCAATGTTATTCTATCATGGATTATGTTTATTTATTTATATATGATTCGTGTATTATAAACTACTAATATATTTTCCATGACTCTAGAATTTTATGAATGATATGAAGGTTGTAGTTTTAAAATGTTATATTGAAATTCTCACACCCATATGTCCATGTTATGATAATTACATTATTATAATAACCATTGTATATATTTTTTGATAATTTTATCCCACCCATTATAATGTTTCCTTTCCCATAGATATGAAGAAAGGATTTTGAGATGATATGTTTAAGTAGGGTGATATTTATGATTAACTTTGTGGGGGATGATGTAGATAATTTCTAAACCATTTTTTTGTGTTTCCTTGTTTCCAAAGGAACAACACCGATACTATTATATCATAGATCTTATTTTTATCTAATTAATGGTCATATAAATAGATTTAATAACTGTGTTTTAAAATTATGGGTTGTAATAGTTCATATGTATTCATCATCCTTTGGAATGAACTCATGTAATTTTATTTCTATTTTAGTGTAAAGAGTTCATGATAAATATTTATTAAAAAATTAATATATAAAAATCCTCCCATTTTAGGGATTTAACTTATTCATTTGGCCTAATATTATTTATCAACCTCTACTATTGATCAACATAACCATCTCAATGAAAATTTGATAACAAAACCATCTCATTTCTTGATCAATAAAGAATGGAAATTATGTTTTTTATTGTTTTGATCCATCACATTGAAATAAATGCATCAGATGATACACTAATATAATGAGACCACTTTGTGGTGAGTTTTATTTATAATCATGTAATGTCAATTTTACTGAATACTAATGTATCTTGGATGTCAAATTAATACGTTGATGATTATGTATTCAATATGAATGATGATAAATACATGATTTTTTATGCCAAGATGAAGTTATCATGACATATTTTACTAGTTCTATGTGTTTAATGATTTATTTATACATATCATACAATATTGGTTTTGATGTTTATAATTATATTTTTTATGGAAAAATATTTCTTGATATTGGATGTATTTGATTATTCATTTTTCGAGAAGAAAATGTTTTTTTAAAGGTTTTGAGTTCTATATAGAGTTAAATTTATAATTAATATTTATATATATATATGATGAAAAATATTTAACGAATATATAGATTATGAGTTCCATTTATAATTAAAAAATAAAAATTTATTTTTATGTATTTTTTATGAATTGAGGAAGTCACATCAGTGAATTATTAAGACAATTATAAAAATTCCTGAAGTTGGATGAAGGAATATTGATAAAGAAGAAAAGAAGAGGGTGTAAGAAAATTTTTTTATTTGGAATCAATATTTAATTATAAATTTATTTTAGGATTTATATATAATTGGACAACTTCTATTCATCAAAAAATAAGATCCATTTATCCTCTATTGGGATGATAACAATATACACATTGGATGAGATAGAATAGAGCAGAAATAATGATAATAAAAGAGTGCATATGGTTATGTGTTCATACGTATAAGAGGAAATTTATGCCTTTATAAGGAATGATTGTGGTAGAGTTTAACCTCTCACCTAAATGGTGGAATGGATGGATGATGGTGAAACATAGTTCCCTTGTATTCTTGAATGAAAAGTATTAGATATGCTTTTAATATTATGATGTGAAATAGAAAAGCATGTCCTAATGTGGTATGTGGTTTATTTGTTCATATTTCCACATGAAAACATTTTTTTCATCAGGATCTAACTCATGTAGAGTACTATTTATTATCTTCCGTAAAATTATTTTAAATATGTCAAGATAACTATTTTTATTTAATTAATCATGATTTATGTATCTAGGATCTAAAATTCTAATATCACAGTTGATCTCGATGAGTTATATGATTGAATGAAAATAAATACAAGAAAGAAGATTTGGAAGACCACTATAGATAATCAATTGGAAATATAATAAATATTTGATCAAGTGTCCATGTAGAGTATATTTGATCAAGTTTCCATGAGGTTTTCAGTTTTGGAAGATCTAATTCCTGGATTCAACTATATAATGAGTGATTTCATTCCCTATGGTTGATCTAGTAACTAAAAATCGAGAGCCAATTCAGTGGTGTGATGAACTTTTTTTGAAGTATCAATTGATGAAAATTGAATAGTTCCCAAATGATTAATATTTTATAATAATATTAACCTTATACATTCAAATATATGATAAGATTCAATGTTCTTGAATAAAATATATATATTCAGTTTATTGTATTAATATATTCTGACGTACACATAATGGTAACATTATTTTTCTACTAGATTCATATTGGTATATCAATGAAATCTATATAAGTACCATGAAATTCACTTAGATCATGTTAAGGGTGTTTTAAAAATACAGAAATGTTATGATGAAGAATATCATATTATGTAAATGTAAAAAGTGTGGTTTATAAATGTTATTTGGAAGGTAGAGTGAGAATTTAAAGTTATTAGGGCCTAAATTAATGGGTAACTATTCAATTCAGTTCACCATTTTAATATATTTAATTATTTTCAATATATATATATATGGATAACCTAAAATATATAATAAATGATATAATATGTGATCCACTCGGTTTTAGGTGAATTTTTCATTTAATAAAAATAAATATTCTGGTAATCTTTATCATAATTCATAAATCCAAATAGGTAAATAAATACTTGGCTTGTAAATATTCTGGTAGTAATCTAGAATATATGGAATTGATGTAGAATAATAGTGAATTATTTCATGTATGGAATGTATGATGACCACTTTAGTTGATTGAATTCAGTATACTCAAAGGAGTGGTTCCATAAAAAATTATTTTATTGAACTAGTGGAAGTGGCGGTGTCCTTTAAAAAATTTCTATAATGAGGTTTTCAGAATTATTTTGTTCTTAATGAGGTTGTTTTGATCATCTCCTCACTATTAAATCTTGTTTATAATGTCCATCCGAGACTTTTAAAACATGGAGTATCATTATTATATTGTAGAGAGGATTCTTATTTACGATCCAGAATAGTCATTCTAATGATTTTTCTATGATATCAGAAGTTGGAATAGTGGAATGGATGGAATCCTAAATTTCTCATAGGATACTAAAACTATATTATCAAGAAGTTTTATTCCCATGGAGGATGGTGATGCCACATTTTTATTTGTATAAACATTTATTTTAATAATTATTACTTTGTGAATAATATATGTGACTCATTCATCACAAGATGAAACATTTGTATTCCTGGGGAATAAAATTCTATAATAGTTCTCCAATGAACATTTTAATTTTACTATGAACCATTTAACATAAATATTCTATTTATTTTTACATTTTCCATTAATTTGGTGATTTTTTTCATCATTTTAAGTAAACATGTATAAAAATTGTTTTGAATTAGTGTAGTTATTTGGGTGAATTATTTTCTTCCCCGAACTAAGATAATAATGGCTTAAGAGTTCCTTCCAAAATATGTTTTTGGTAGTTATATTCTAGATTTAAAATTTCCATTAGTATGTTATGTATATACTAAAAATTTAGTCTTAACAACTATTATTATAGGAAAAGATCAATAGAGGTTCATCAATTATCATGTCAATTTATGTGACATTATTTTTCTCAAGTGTTTTCTAAAATTCTGTGGGAGCCTTTTCATTTCAGAGGGATGGAATTGAAGGATGTAATGTTCTGTACTGATAAATTCAATGTAATATATTTTACCTTTTTAAAATTTAATATGATATAATATATAATTTATATAGATCTATAACATCCATAAAAGGGTGTTATACTAGAAGAAATTTATAAATAATAATTGTAAAATTTTGATCATAAGTATATTAGAGAGATATGAATATAGTTAATCTAAAATGTGGATTTAAATATTAAATAGAATAAGAACAAAATTAAATTAATGTAATCCTTTATATATATATATATGAGAATTATACAACAACTAAAAAAGTATGTAGGATGTGGAGGCTTTTCATTGTGTTGTTATTTGAAGGATGATATGCATCATATCTATTAAAAGATTTAAACATAATAATGTGTCATATAGAGTCTTTGAAAGAAACAATCCCAAATGATATTTTGGATATTTTTTCAAACATATTTACTAATATCATAATAGGTAGTGGTGATGACTGTAATTAGTTTAATCAGAAAGAATGATTTGGTGTTCAATGATGTTCAAAAAAAGTTTCTCATTGAGGATATCTTGATTAAAGATATTTTCACTTATTAAAATTTTTAATTTAATACAAAAGGATGTGGTATCTCACCACATTAAAATAATATAATGAAATAAGAGAAGAAATAAGGGGATATTTGTATATGGAAGTCTTTCAGAATTGGGAATGTATGTTTTCATTGTGAAAAAATAGGTCACCTCAAGAAATATTGTCATTAAAAAATGAAAACAAAAACTAGTTTAACAATATCCATAGAACTGAGTTTAATATTAAAGAGTAGTATAAATATATATTCATGTTGTTTTACTCAAATGGAATCTTGGATCCTAGATTCTGGATCATCTTTCCACTCCACTAGAAAAAAAGTATGCATGTGTGATTATGCATCAAAAAAAATTTGTATAGTACGTATTGTTGATGATGAACCTATTAATATTATAGGTAAGGTAAAAGTGAAATATCTAATTAAGAAGATATTTTCTCACTGTATTAAAGGATGAATGAAATATTCTCGAACATTAAATGAACCGAATTTTGCCTTTTTACCTAGTAAAAGTAGATTTTTGAAGTTGTTTTAAGGATTATATATAATTAATTGAGGTTCTTTTACCATAGCCATACCTATAAAATATATTTTGTTGTTTATAAAAGGAATTATAGTAGGGGATACTCACTCCATAAGATCATGTTTTATAATATAATAGATATGGAATAATTAGTTTGGGAACCTACGTAATAATTGTATATAGAATATTATGGAAAATGGAATAATAAATATGAATCTTTCATAATTTAGAATAGTGGTGAGTTATAGACTTCAGACAAAACAAAATGATTCAATTAATTTGTCATAAAGAATACTAAAATGTTAAAATATAAATTTGGAAGATAGAGATTTTTTGGGACCATCCCTAGTTCAATATCCTGGATGTAGTATTTTCTTTATTACCATCACTAATGAATCCATATGAAAATTATGGGTTTACATACGATAAATAATAGTTAATATTTATAATCATTGTTTAGGGGAATGATATGGTGTAAAATAATATTGAATAAATGATAAAATGTATGATGTCAAAAAAATAGTGATGATTTTTTCAAATGGATTTCTAGAATTACTGTTTGACTAAATGGATTCAACATGATAATAATGTTTGAGAAATACTAGAAAAAATGGAATAACTGAGAGAATTAATAGGACGGTTTTGGAAAGAATAAGAATTACATATCTAAATTTAGGAATACCAAATGATTTTTTAGAAAATTAGTTTGTACAATGACCTAATTAACAAATTGGAGTCCATTATCAACTATTGTACTTTAATTACTAGCCGAACATTATTAACTTAATTTACTAGAAGTTTTTCATCATATATTATTGATAATATTATTCAATATTCTAATAGATGAAAAAATATAGACAATATAAAAGCAATATTTCATTAAAACATCTTCATTTATTATAGAGTTGAACACATTAGTTTTTAGATATGGCGTGGTGAAATAAAAATATTTTTCATTAGTTGGAATGTGGTATTTAATGAGAAGAACTTTTAAAAAGGTCATAATTTTAAATTAACGAATGTTGACGGAAAAAAACAACATCATCTAATGTTTTTCCAAATTTTGGTTCCAAAATATCATTGGATAAAAAAGTAGATATTTTTTAATCTTTATCGATGACACATATTCTATAGGGAATTTAAAATGATTTTGTAGAGAGATTAAAATTAAATTCAGCTAAACCCATACTAAAAACCCAAGAAACTTTTTAAACCCATTCCAGAGTTAAATAATGTAATGGTTTAATTGTTTAGTTATGGATGCATTTGTATCAGAATTTAAATTTCAAGGATCATAAAGGGTTATATGTCTTGTGAAAATATGTGGTGGTTATATTAGTTTGTTAATTTAGATTGATATATGAGTAGAAAAATATGGATTATGTGGACAGACTATGTGCATTTGGAATTTGGTAATTAGTAGTAAAATAATAGTTTCATTCACAACAAGTGAATAACACTTGTGATATAACTTCTATTCCAAAAAGAAAAGATTTAACTAAAAAAATTTCCATTTCTAATTGAAATAAGAAGTTTTTGGAAGGATGTTGTATAATTAAAGACTAGTTATCAAGGTATTTCAGTAGTAGTATAAGAGTGTTGTTAATTTAGTTGTAATATAAAATAAGGGAATAATAAGTTGTAAAATATCAGTTGGAATCTATGAAAAATAAGATTTGGTTTTAAGAAATAGTTTTTATATACATAGAAAAGGTATCAAGCTACTATTAATGGTAAAATGAAGAAAAATAAATGATTAATACATCAATGACGTGATTTAATACTAAATTGTTTGAAGAGTATCTTTCTAATACCACTACATCCATTATATGTGTAAAATACTTACATGAGTGTGGGAAAACCCAAAAATGTGTGTGGGATACATGATGTATACAATTGTGAGGCATTATTGTGAGGCTTACAAGCTTTTACTAGTGAGTTGTGTGGCCAAATTTGTTTCCCTATCCCCCCAAGGATTAACCTTCTCATACTAAGAGGTGAGAATTGTGAGTTGTTTCTCCTCTTGTGAGTGTGTAATTGGTTATTTTATGAAAAATAACAAAAAATATAAAAGAAATAAAAGAAACTCATTTATTATAAAAAATGGAAGAGTTATTTATAACAGAGATAAACATTATTAATTGAATGAAAAGGTACCAAGACAAGTTCAACACACCATTAGTGTGGTTAATATTCTGAATCACCCAAATTAATTGGTATCAAATCATGATTCTCCTCAAATTAGATTCTATTCATTGAAGTTTTTATCTTTTGAATATTTCTTTTTTTTCAAATCAATAATGAAGTGTGGTTTTGAGGAAGAATTATATATTTCTGACCAGTGTTGAATTTATTCTACAGAAATGATTAACTGTTGAATGAAATTGAAATATAAGTTGATGAAATTATCCCTTATATCAATAGAATAAAATGATACTCCAACCTAATGAAATTAAGGATGCACGTATAAACTTTATGGGGAATAATATGTGCTTAATTATATCCCTAAGGTTTTATATATCCCTTCTAGCTTAATAGGATTAAGGAATTCAATTGATCATGAGGTTTTTTAATGTTCTTTTTAAACTGTCCAGAAGAGGAAAATCCATTTCCGAGTTAACAAATTCCGACATAATTATCAATTGATAAAAGGAAACATATGATTATTGGATTTACTATATAAATATTATTTATTAATTTTTTTTCCTTGAAATCATGAGACATGAGATCATTAATTCTGATATAGTGGTAAAAAAAATCAATAAGTAATTTTAGGAAAAAGTTTTAACCTTTATAATACTCTCCATGTAGGTTGGATCATTTTAAGAAGTAAATATAGAGGATATAGAAAGTACTCCATGTATTAAGAGTTTATAAATAAAATCTATGAAATGGAATAGGGAACTAAAAAATGAAATAGAGATCCATATATTAGAATAAAATTTCAAAAAAAATGTGTTTTCATGAATGCAAAATTTTATATTAAATTTAAGAAAATTATAAATATTATCATATTATTACTAGAAAAGTTCAATGTCCATGATGATCATATATTAAATTTTAATAATGGTTTTCAAATAATGTGAAATTTATTTATGATCAAAAGAATTATATCAATATAAAGTGCATATTTTTGAAAGCTAAACTGGTCGAATTTGAAGAGACCCATATTGGCCCTCTAAATTTAATAAAGAATGGATATCCAAGCATAAGATATTCATAATAATATTTTTATGATAACTGAACATTATTATGTTACAATAAGATCAATAAATAAAAAACTAATAATTTTCAATAAATCTATAATTTTAAGGTACCTTCTACACATATTTTTAGTGAATTTTCAAAATATTTTTTATGGATAGAAATGGATTAAAGACAAAATAAATATACTTATGGAAGATTAAAAATAAAGAGAGTCCTTAAAAAATTATCTATGGTGTATTTAATAAATATTATGGATTTGGGTAACAAAATTAGAACTCATCAAGTTATGAAAAAATTCCTAAATAACATGTTGTAAAATATAGATACTAATCAGTTTGGAAGTAAAGATTTTGATTTGTTAAAAATTGTGCGTGTTATAACATGTGTCATCACCTTACACTGTATTTTTGGTATAATCCATTAAATGATTATGATTAGAGGAATCCCAATTCATTGGAGGGAAATATTGAAAATATTCAAAATCCATAGATGATGAAAAAATATAGGTTTTAACACATTTATGGTTCATAGTGATCTTTGTGGTATTTTGGGATGTGGTCATAGAACTATTTCATTCTCATATTACCATGTATAAAAATTAAGTAAGTAAAAAAATTCAATTTGAGACTATTGATTAAAGAATGTTGGTAAATAATTTTCTAACTAATGTACACACAAATTATCCCAAGAAGATACCAATGAAGACATGTGAGAGATTTTAAATAAAATAAAAATATGCAGAACAATTTCAAAAGAACTCTATGAATATCAAGTCGAGTTCCACAAATGAATGTTTTAACTGGAGATGTTTCACTCATGAAAAGTATTTTTTTACCACCCAAACATGTTTTGTATTTATCCCATGATATTTGTATTTATATGAAAATCATATATATATAATTAAATTCATTTTAAAGGACCATATGAAAAAGATAGTGCTAAAAGAAAAAAATAAATCCCATGTTAAGAATAACAATTTCATGATAGTTTTTTGATGAATGAAAACACATGTTTCAAATAAATTGTTTGAAATATTAATATATGGTTTAAATAATACAAGAATTTTTCATATCAAATTTCATGTACAAGAATAATCCCTTTATAAAATCAATAATTCATCATTATTTAATATTTTCCCATACAAATATATTCACACAAAATAATAAACATGTGGAGAGGTCTATACATTATAATGTACAGGAATGATCAAATTTTTTGTGGAAACATAAAGACTAGATAAAATAATGGAGAATATTTAAGGATAAAATTCTTTCTTTATTATTCACAAGGGGAGGTATGAATATCCACCTTATTCTCTATTATATTAATTGTATGTGTGTGCTTACAATATAGAGGGTTGAAGTTTAACCATATTGTCAGGGTCAGAACCCATGATAGTGGTTGTTCTTTTGACCCTATACAATATCCTTTGAAGAAGAAATTATACATTTTTGATACCACTAGTGTAATAAAAAAAATTATATTTTATATTCCTTAATGAATATATAAATATTTTCAAATCTAGATATCCACATAAAGATGTTATTTTTTATATTAATTATATAAAAAAATTATGTAACTATTCTTTTATGAGATAAGCAATTCTAAAGGCTGTAAATTATATCTTCATAAGGGGGATATATGTGACGAATGATGAAGAAGATATCAAAAATACAATATAATAAAAATATATTTATTCGGAAATGTAATTGTTGGAATTTTATTTAAGAATTATTTTTTTCATATATCTATTCCTTGATAAATAAAACTTACCCCAAAAATGAAAGGGGATGTATTAATTTTTAATAATGAAAAAAATGATAAATATTGAAGACGTTTTAGTGTTTTATTCTATGTATTCAATTGGATGAATGATATTTAGATAGATATATTTCATATGAATGTTTATCTCAATAGTTATCATGTATCACAACTTCATAGAGTTTAAATTATTTAGAGTTATCTTATATCATTTTGTATAGTTTTTTTAGGGGTTTATTTTTTGTCTAGATCAAATCCTCTTGTTTTCTATGTCTAGCGTGGATCATATGATCTTATATTTAAAATTATTGGTTAGTAATTACTTAAGTATGAATTGATACTACTTTTCAATGTTCTTTTTAGTTGTTTTTAATAAGGGAATATAACCTGAAATAAATGATTGATTATGAAAATGGGAGAGAACTAATGAATGGATTACATATTGAAATGTTCATTTATATGGGAGTTCTAATCAATAAAAGGGGTTTTTGTTAATAAAATCTTTTAGTGTGTTTTATTTATTATTAAGGAATGTAAATATGTTGATAAATTAAAATTATCGTAGATGTTAAATATATATATGGTGATGATGATGTATTGATTAAGATTTGTTTGGAATAAAATATTTTTTAAGAAAATAAAATGTTCTGAAGAAATTTTATATTTGATTGATGTGTTTCACGATTAAATGAAATATATCTTCGAATATGGTTTTTGATTTTAGTTTTCATAATTTATATAAAAAGTTTATTTTTTTCCATTGAATGAATTAAATGATTAAATTTTCTTAAATGAAAAAATTTTATATGGACAGGAATTTGATATATAATTGAATTTATAATAAATATTTTTAGATCTCACTGATAAAAGAGTTTTATATATATAGGTTATGAGTTTCTTGTATAATTATATTCATAATTAAGTTTTATATATCTTTATAATGACTCAATATTTTATAAGAACCATCCATGATTTATGACATGATTATTAAAAATGTATGATGTTTATAGAATGAATGTTTATATTGAATAAAAGAAGATGTTGGATAGTGGGGATTCTATTTAACATTAATATTTTATAAATTAATTACATTAATACATATAATAAAATTAACTCTGATACATCTCAACACCCAAGAAACATGTTATCTATAATGGATTCAGAAATAATATCACAAGTGTGGATCCATCCTAGAGTATATGTGAATAGAGGGAAAGCATGTTAAGGGTAAGGAGTGCATGCATGAAGGATCATTGTAAGGTGTATAGCATATAAATTTGTCTTTATTTTTTATCAATTAATGTACAAGGTGGTGTCTATGTCCAATGGAGAACTATGGGATCCTTGCAATTTTGAATGATGGGAATTTTAATATCATGAAATATTAAGATATTTCTTTTAAAATGATCATATGGATTGAGATGTGGTTTATTTGTGCAAATTAAATCATTAAAAGCATCTTAATTATCTATATCAATCTGAAGATGGTACTATTTATTGTATTCTTCAGATATCTATGATCCAAGATAAGAAAAAAAATCATAATGTAATCTGCCTCCATTAATATTGTATGAAGCTTGATGAATGTTCTCAAATTTTACCCAGTAGTCTTCCAAAGTTGAATAATTTTTAATATATAAAAGGATATAATGAGAATATTTTTGGTCAATTAGGAAACTATATAGATTATGGTCAATCATGTGACTATTTAGGGAACAATTTATCAAGTGATTGTGCAGTTCAAATTATAGATATATTGAACACAAATTATAGAACACACCATTATAGACTACATGAATAGAGTTAAATAAAGTGCCTTCAGTATATCATTTGATATAGTAATATAGAGAATTATTGTTTTTAGGATTCAATTTATTTAATTTGATGCTTAATTTAATGATAAAAATATGTAGATACAATTTTATTGAAGATTCAAAATAGATAATATGTTATAAAAATTCAGGAATCTAAGGAATATATAAAGTTTTTTACATAATGGTCTTTGGAAGTATTCATAATTGTAACCCTCATATTCTCCTCGATGCATATGGGGAACTCCTGGAACAATATAATAGTTCCCAAAACATTAATCTTTTCTTGTAAAGGTTTCTCCACTCCTACTTAAAGGTCATGATATTTAAAAAAATATTTCTTAAAAGTAAACATCAATATCTGTAATGGTTCTGTATAATGGTCACTAATTTTTTATGGGTGGTATAGATTTTTTGTATGGGTAACTCTTAAATTTAGGTGACCACATAATAGTTTTCTTGATCATATATACGAATAATAAAAACTTATATTACAAAAATAATTAGAGAAGATATGATGTAGTTGTCGTCAAGTGTGTTGTTCTTTTAATGAAAATAAATATTGTGATAATAGGTATAAAATATAAGGTAGTCTTAAAGGCCAAATAAATTCATGGGTTTTAACTATTAATTCACGAATATAGGAAGTATAAAATTATTGATGTAGAATGAAGATATTGTTAAAGGGATAATGTGAATCCACTAATGAACATGATGATATACCGATTAAAGGTTCCATGATATATCTAATTAGCATGCATGTATAAATCTATAAATATTAATAATATTTATAATATCATTATAAATATCATATAAATAAAGATATTATAGTATTTTGTATGAAAGAGAAGTCATCATTAGTTTTTTATATGAATTTTAAAATAAATCTATATGAATGGTTATACTATAGAAGTTTAATGATTGATATATTTGTTGATCTTGATGAATTTTTTGACCATATATATAAATGTATTTGAATTATCATAAAACCTAGAAATTAAAATCTTGTGTTTACATATTTGGGTGAATAAATGTGAATTTTGAAGAATGAAACTCTGACCAATTTTATAATCACATGTATTTATTTAGTTTGAAGAAAAAATTTGAACAGTGGTTGATCAATATTATTTGAAAAGAATATTTTTCGGGTTCTAATAATGTTGAAATATCCCTAACATTAATATTATTCTAATTAATTTATGTTTTTAAAAAAATATTAATATGGGATAATATTCAATGTAGTTTATCTGGTAACTGAATGAGATTATGATGAAAAGGGAAGAGGAAAAAAAAGATTCCATGTTGGTCCTGATGCTCAATAATGAAAAAAGTGGCATGTAATCTTTAATTTTTCATGTGAATGATTAGAAATATATATATTATTGCACAAAAATTCAACAAGAAGAAGAGAATATATTTTGAGTGTTGTTCATATTATTTTTCCCAAAATAAGAGAATGAATTAGTATTGACATATCATTTTTTTATAATAATGAATATGAATAATTTTTATCAAGTGATGTTCATACAAATAGAATAAGTTTCTTACTACTATGAAATTTAATAATAAGTTGACCTGATAATAATGTATAAAAAATTAATGTTTTCTAAATCAATATCAAGATATATTGTTATTACCCATTTATTAATTTTAAAGGTATCAAATGTAAATATGTGAATGATGCCCCAAAAAAGTATGTGGGATGTAGGATCTACATTAGCATGAGACTATAGTTTAAGGATAATTGTGTTTTACATGAGATTTGTGTGATATTATGTTTTAAATAACAACACCAAGTTTCATCCTTCTCATACAGATAAGGGAACATAGTAAATTTATTTTCCCTCTTGTGAGTGTTTGTGTGGTTATTCTTTGAAAAATAATCAAGGTGATAAGAGAAAACAGATACCTATTCATTTTAGCCAAATAATAATGTATATAAACCGTGGAAGAAAATATAAATTTGATTAAAGGATAATAATAATCATCAACCCCTATCATAGAATGTTTCATATCAAAAAACTAGTCCATTCATAATGGTTTTCATTTATCAATGAATAAAACATTCAATAGATTGTTACTCCATATTTTTTCAATTTAGATCCTGATATGGTTTAAGATATTATTCTAATCATGATATATAATTTCACTGAATTTTTTTTCATTCTCACATCCCATTTTGTTTCACTGGGTACAATCCACACATATTCCATCAAATTCAATGTTTACTTTATTCCTTCTAGTTAATTCTATAATCTAAAACCAAAAGAGCATCTGTGAGTATCAACCAACATTAATAATTATATGTTATTAATATAATATTGGAAATCAATCATATGTTTTCCTGACATATGAAACCAGTATTAAAACTATTGATATTTTTGGTTAATTCTTTTTCTATTTTGGATCACCAATGTTGGTTTGAGGTTTTATCCACTTTTTATCACAATATTATCTTCAAAAATAAATAATCCTTGACTTGATACACATTAAAGATCCCCATATCATAGCATCTAGATATGATAGTGAAAATACCTACTTTATACATATGATTTTATAACATGAAATATAACTCTAGAAAAACATACACATATTTTAATATATATCATTCCCTAATAATTAGTTTGTATAATTCATCCATGGGTGTAATATTGTTAAACTTTCCATGGAATGTGATCATAGGTCCCTGAAAGGGTCATCCTATAAACATAAAACATATATCATGACATAAGGACATGGTATCATTAGAGAATAACCTTTATAAATAAGAAATAACATATTCATGTGTTATATTTATAAAAATATCTCCTAATTAACATTTTAACCATATAAATTAGTTACATGCTTAGAATTATGAACATTTCAATAAGGTTTGTTCTTGTCCTTGTAAAATATTAATAAGATGAACATTAAAAAATTTGATCATTTCAATAAATAACACTCCTAACATTATGAACATTTCAAAAAGGTACATTCTTAAAATTATGAACATTTTAGTAAATTCTACACTTAAAATTGGGAAAAATTCAATATGGTCTAACATTAATATTTTGAATATATTAAAAAAGTTGACACTAAAATTGTGAATATTTAATTAAATTATAAAAAATTGAATAATTAATTAATATTTATACTGAACAT
The DNA here is from genome assembly GCA_963277665.1 of Viscum album. Taxonomy (NCBI): domain Eukaryota; kingdom Viridiplantae; phylum Streptophyta; class Magnoliopsida; order Santalales; family Viscaceae; genus Viscum; species Viscum album. The sequence goes on from OY728126.1 coordinate 1,109,300,446, forward strand.
TGTGAACATTTTAATTAGTTCATTTCTTAACATTTTTAACAATTAAATAAATACTACACTTAATATTATGAATATTTAAATAATTTTTACACATAAATTATGATCATTTTGAAAAATTTCCACCCATATCATTTTTTATCATGAGATATAAAGAATTAATCAATACATTAGTTGGGTATAATAGACCCACTCATCATATAATGATAAACTATATATGTGTGTGACATAATATCCAAGAAAAAATAATAATAATAGATTAATTAACACATTATAAATATCTAATTTTGTTGAAAAACATTAAATATCATTATCACAATCCATCTACAGAAATAAAGTAGATGGTATCATTAGATAATATCTATGATGATGAATATGAAACATTAAAGGTTGTTTATAGAAATGAAAAACACTTTTATAAAATAAAAATATAATATATTTGAACAAATTGATAAAATAAACTCTTATTTTGATAAAATTTATTTCAATATAAAAAATTAAAAAAATAATGGGAAGAAATATTTTTGTCCAACCCATCAAAATATTTATAGGAAGCTTAATTATGATAAAATTGTTATAACAAATAATGAATATACATTTATAGAGAATATTTTAAAAATGATGATTCTTAAAAACCATTATAATGGATGTAAAATTTAATATAAAATTTATTTAACAAATCATTAAATCATAGAGGCATATTTTCATAAAAAATATTTATATGGTGGAGAATTAGTTTCATCAAACGAAGATAAGGTCATCTCTACTTACAATCATCCCTTCATAATAATTATGATCCAAATGAATTTAAATTTATAAGAATACATGAAATAAAAAAATTCAATATGAGAATAAAATATGTGGATTTTATAAGATAATGAATATTAATTTTCTTACAAGGAAGTTAAAACATAAAAATTATCCATATAAAAATCATATTGGTATAAAAACCCATAAACCATTGATAACATTAAAATAAAAATAAAATTAATGAGGCAACCATAAGTAGTTTTTTTATATAAATTGATCATTTAGAAAATTAATATGAAAATAATCCTTTGGGAGTAAACACATCTATCAAATGGGAATTGATATTATAATGACTCAACCCTTACACCTAACAACTCTAAAATTGATTTTACATCCCGTATTATAATGATAATAAAATTAATAAATTATTTAAAATAATTATTCATCTTTATATCCTTGTATACCCATCTATTATAATCCTTAATTAGATATATATTAGATATTTATAGTTTGTTTCCATCATTATATATCTATTACATTAATTATCTCATCAAATTTTCACATTGCATATGTTGGTAATAATTCAATGATATCATGTTACACATAAAAAATTACTCAGGATAGTGGAATATTTTTTTTCAATGATTTAATTATTCATTGTTTCATTTTATTGAAGTAATGGGTATGGTTTATGAGAATGGAATCTATGATGACATTATTCTGGTCTGTTTATCGATAACAACCGGTTACATTATATTGAAAACACTCTTTCATTTCATCCATACATAATAATATTAATGATATGATTTACACATGAAAAAATATAAATTTTTTATAAATGTATTTATACTTATTCTAGATGAAAATAATTACGTTCTTATAGTATCACTCATATAGGTGGTTTAACAGGACCATACAAAAACATGATACAATAATGAATTATTCAGTGTGAATAGTTATAAAATTATAATATCATTTTATAACAAGAATAATATTTTTAAAATAATATAATTGTAGTGGATAATGAGAGTTATATATTAAATATTAAATTTAATTTGAAAACGTTTGAGATAACTTATTACTTACATGATGAATCTTTTGCTTCTCTTTATGGGGTCTATCAGAATGATTAAATTTTGATTCCTTATTGAAACTATAAACTATAAATATTTTATAAAATATATGATAGGGAAAAAATGTGTTAATATTCAAGAGTAAACTGAATGTTTTGAGTGTTTTCGAAAGAGTAGAGTATGGCTCCATCTATAGTTGAGTTCTGAGTGAATTTTCAGAAAATTGTTAATATTTAATGTATATGGATGTACATTTAAAAGGATATTGGAAAATAAGTATAAAATGATAGATATAGGATAATATTTGGTAGTCAATTCTCTCATACTCCCATATATAGATACCTCTTTTTGATCTATTATGGCATTACCACATAGTTTAAACACTTTTTTACCTAATCTTCATTTACACTGGTAACATATTTTGTACCTTATTAACCTCTTTTAACACAAAAATTGAAATTTAACCCTTTAAATAATTTCAATCAGATGATTAAAATTTTTGACTCCATTTAATAAAATTCAATTTACAAATATGGAAATTTTTCCTATTCAATGAAAACAAAAAATACTAAAAATATATATGGAAAATGAATTTTTTAAACATTCTTTCTTCTTAACCTAATTCTAGATAAATTACTAATAAATTTCTTTTTAAATAATTGTATTTAAATATTGAAAATTTCATTACATAATACATTAATCGTTTTCTATTTAATTTCTTATGAAAATAATACACAACATATAAAATAATTATCCTTTGAAAATTCCTCTATTTATATTTAAATTATTTTATTATTATTTCTAATAAATTCATATCCAGTACAGGAATGATAATTTATTTATATATACAATTAATTTTATTAAACTATTTTTATATAAAATATATATTTTACTTTCAAATAAAATTGTTTAATATATAATAAAATAATTAATTAAATAAGTAATATTTAATTGACCATGAATAATTAAATTAGTATACATTATTGATCCTTTATTATTTCATAGATTCTATTTGTTTAATTTATAAATTAATCATTTTTATGATTTAATTTAATTGATATAATTAATTAATAAAAATTATAATTTATAACACATTGAAATAGATTTTTAATAATACAATATACTAATTGAATTTGAATTTTATGTGTCATTGTTTATAATTTTAGAGTTATATCATTTTAAATTTATTAATAAAACTCACATATCATTATTATAACTACTGAATTATTTCATAGAAACATCCATATATCCAGTGACAAAATTTCAAATTCCCATATTAACAATGACCTTATATCTTATTACCATAAATATTATCATCATACTTTCTTCAGATATATAACATTATAAATATCACTGAAATTATTCATTCTATTTTTTAGTCCTTTAACATGTCTGTCATATTTATAATTAATTTTAGAATTTCCATGGGTAAAATAAGTTGATGTAATTTATATAAAACCATGATGATAAAGAACACATGTTCTTGGTCTTTTTATTTTATTTTTCATTTATTAATCTATTAATTTTCAGACTTTTGTTTCATATTTCATTCGAATAATGTATTAATATTTATCTTTATAATTCTAATTTTATATCAATAAAGATCATAGTATTAATTGTATTTTTTGGATTATTTTGAAAAAATTTATTCAACATAATATTAATTTAAAGGGAAATCAAAACTAAATACATGGATGTTACATAGTGGGTAGGTGATTGTAATCACAATTTCTCTACATCTTGGTAGATATTAATTTTAGTAGGAAACATTTTTACAAGGAATTATAAGAAATAAATCTAAATTAAATTAACAACTATAAAAGAGGTATATGTGACTATTACATATTCTTATATCGTGTTCACATAAATGAAATAAAATCCTCAATATTTGATGGTGAATATTGATAACCCGCTTATAATTTCATGTGATTATCAAAGTTCAATTGAACTCTCTAAGATCACGTAAAATAAAATACTAATAATGAAATTGAAATAAGGTTTAACTTCAAAATTTTAATTTTTTAGAATTGAATTATACATCTAAAACTCATTCCTACTTCAGATTAAAATGTAGATATCTATACAAAGGAAAAGACTAAGGAATCCTTTGAGTCTTTATGGATGAATATTAATGTTAAAAATTTTCTTCACACATGAGATAATTTAGAAAATAATCCTTACATGGTTTTAATTATTTGTCGAAACCGAATAATAAGAATATAAATCATTAGATTTTATACTTAGAATAAAAAGATATTACTATATGGGTGTGGATTCGTGCTCTGATTGAGAGTGAGAAAATATATATTATAGGAAAAAAATCCTCTTATCATGGTGTTTCATTCTCTCAAAAACCCTACATGAGATAGTTGTATGGTGTCTACATGATTTTCTATTGATAATGATTAGGTTTTATATTTTCTATAAGTGAATTATTATGGTTGACCAAAAACCAAATGGCAGATAGAATAACCTATTATAATTTTTTATGAAGGATGTATTTCTATTAAACTATTGATTGAGAAAAAAGTATGTTGTTGGGTATTTCTTATTATTCTATTAATATTTTAGTCATAATATCTTAATATATGAGAGTTACATTTAAAAAAATGATGATTTTTTTTATTTATTTGATTTTAAAAATCTATGATGAAATTTGGATAAGTACACATTTCTTAGAGTAATTTAAAACTTTGGAAGAGTTATTGATAATTTTCTAAGAGTTTTTTTCAATTTCGTAGTGGTCATTTTGTCTATGTAAAAGTTACTGTTTAGTTTTTGTAATAATTATAAGAATATTTCAGTAATTCATTACTATTTTAGGTGATTTATTTCTGTTTCATAAGAGTCATTTAAATGTTTTAAGAGCCATTGGAGAAATCAAAAGAGTAACATTAATTTCCATAAGAGTTGTCTTAGTATAAAAAAATATCATTTTTGTTGAGAAATGGAAAAATTATGGAATGACTAATAAAACATAAAAGTCATTTTACACTTATAAAAATATAACATGAGGAGTTTTGTGAGGGTTGACTCAATAGATTAATTATGATATAAGGTTGGATATATGGGATATTATTCCTAAACTAAATATAGAAATTAAAAAATATATTCCATAATTTATAAAACATTATAATATTAAAATGATATTTTAATTCATATAAACAACTAATAATCATTTTAAAGAGTATTTTATGTAGTGAATGAGAATTACACCATGGGTAGGTTTTCATGCTAGATTCCTTTATGTATGTAAGCATGCATTCTTGGTAGAAAGAATTTAGAATAAAAATATATTTCATTATTTAGTTTGAATATGAATTAAAAATACATTATATTTTGATTAATTGAATTTTTTAATTGAGAATATCATGGCATGATATTGATGGTAATTTCAAATTGTGATATTTTTAATCTATTATCAAAACCAAGTTGGAAACATTCAGGGGGTTTTTGATCAATTATAATTCGTTTGTATAGAAACAAGGTAGATTTAAATATTTAAAATTTCAAAAATATCATTTACATATTTTCTTTCAATATAATTGATGTAAATGGATTAATAGTGTTGGTAATTTTGAATTTATAATAAAGAATACAATATTATGATAAACTACAATACTGATGAATTAATGACAGTAAAAGAAGAGGAATTTGACATGTTCCTACTAATATAGTAAATATCTATGTCATGAAAACTAAACACATTACTTCTAATATATTTTATTTTTTTGAAGGATTAATATGGAGCTTTGTGTATGATATATCACATATATTTCCATGGATATGAAAAATTGAAGGGGTAAGGATGATACGTATACTATTCCGGTGATACTTCTCTAGAAGTATAATCCATAATTCCCATCAAAAATAAATTTTTCTATAATATAGATAAGGCATAAAATACACAAATGATATTTTTCAAACCACTGTAAAAAAGGACATCTAAAAGACTTGGGGTTCTAAAAAAATTTCCATATTACTGTTAGGAAGTGGATGATACCTTCTCATAGAAGTTAATAATGACTTCTTAACCATTTTGTGTGGCTGTAAAAAATTATTTTGTCATAAAACCCAATGCCAAAAGGTTCCCCTTCTATGTTAGAAATGATGGAATATATATAATAACCCATGAATCCAACCTTAAATGGCCATGGGTTGGTGACTATATATAGTGCACTATACACACACACATGAGTGGAATTACCCGCATTAAGATTTTATATATAAGTGATAATCATATAAACCCAACTAAATAACTCCTACTCAAAATAACTAAAGAATAAATCCAAACACATGATGTACTGAAAAATAACCAAAATAACTGAAAAGATAGTTATTAAATACAAATCTATGATAGTGACCATAAATCCCCAACAACCCTTAAATGACTCCATCAAATAGTAAGTTATAACTTCTTCAAAAACCATATGTTGTTGAATTGAAAAAACAATTTATATATACATAGGGCGAGAATAAAATTTATACTCATTTGGATCCTCCATGAACCGTCTCATGAAAAATATGAAAGAATCATACTAAAAAACTATGAGGAAATAAATGAAACAAAATCATTTTCTAAATAGGTATGTTATTCAGTTAACATCCACACCACGACTCACTCATCAAGTTACTCAAAGAATTATAACCCCAATATTGAGAATATATATATATATATATGAGTACAATGGAAACACTTCTACACTTCTTTCCCAATCTCAAGAACCAATATCACATGTCATGAGCTCCCATCACATACATAATAATCATTCGTAAAAACACCTAAAAATATATAAAATATCATCCATATTATAAAACATATAATCATATTCACGTCCTCTAAATATTAACATGTATATTTCATTATTCTACATCATCATATGTATTCTGTACGATACCTCTAATCATCACAGACCATACATAAGACACCTATAATAGTTTATTGAATACAACATCTAGAATATATGCATTCCCAATAACGTCAATAAATCACCACTCATAACACACATGTATGATAAATCAAAATAATTTAGGTCTATACATAATATATTGTCCATAGAGAGACTGGGGGAGGTGGAATTTTGCAACTGGTTCCTCTCCAACTTAGATAATTTGAAAACTACCCGGAGAACCACATTTTCTTGGTTTCTCTTATAAAAATTGAGGGGTGAATATGAAATAAAAAAACATTCAAAATATATATATCTTAATAAAACTAAGGTAAACTACTTGGATTTATATTTCTATACCTATATCATCACACATAAACCTAACTACGACTATTGTGTTCTATATATCGAACACAAAAACAAGAATCCATTTTAATGTTAATAATTTCGTTATAAATGAATTAATATTACTCATCTTCTATGAAATATATACATATTAATATTATTTTCCATGTGTCAATAAGATTATGAATTATTTTCCTTTATTATAAATTATTCCATCATCATATGTGAGCAACAAGATCCAAACCAATTATTTATTTAATTCATTATTATTTCAAAAACATTGGATTACTCTATGACCCAGCCTAATCAACCACATAAGAGATTCACTTGAAGGGTATAGCATCAAACTGTGTCCTAAAGTTGGAAACTGGACAAATAAATAATATATGTCGATCACCCGTTAAAAAATATGTAAACTACAAGTACAAAATGATGATCAAGCCACAATCAGAACTCAACATGACTGTATAGTTGACACACACAATATTGTATGTTATTTCATCTGGCATATCATGCCAATTTAATAATTAGAACTAGAACTATGTCCACCATATTCATCAAAATTGCACGTCATTCCACTTGTATATACCCAAGCCTCTATTCGATTACTCTTAAATAATTCGTGATGAAAAAATGATATCAATCAATCATATAAATTCTCTAAACCCATAAAACATAAAAACATATAAAAATTACATTGGAAAACATAATTTTAAAGAAAATGGCGACCCTACTAACATGGTATTATAGATTATTGTAATCATTAATGTTCTCCATCCACAAAAATCAATTCATATTCTAGTAAAACCCATTTTAATTACATTTTTATTTAACTAGTTTATAATGTAGTGGATTCTATACTACAATGATCATATTTCAATGGATAAAATTTTTTAAAATAAATTTATCATTCCCCAATAATTCATGATTAGTTTCAATGATTCCAATGTGAGTAGTAATTATTCATCTCATTCCTATTTAATTTATTTAATAATATTATCTTAATTTACATTGTATATCTATTTCAAGTATTTACAAATATCAAAAAACCATATAAATAACCAAGTATATTTCACACTATCAAGTTAATATAAAATGGGAACAAAAAAAATATTGTATCATAGTGTCTCATATAATAATTTAATTCCATAATAAAATATTATCTATCATTAACTTGTGATAATCCCCATTTCAAATCTATGATATCCAAATTTGTAGACAAGTTCTCACCAATTTTATTTATCAATTTCGACCGCATGACATGTTGTTATTTTGATATTATAAAATAGTATTTAAATTATAAAATGTTTTTATATATTTCCCTCACTCAGATAATTTTTGAATAAACTAAAATTATTTTATAACATGAAATTATTTATTTAAACTTTCATATGATAATCATAAAAATTACTAAATAAAATATTACACAACATGTGATGACTTATGAAATTAAATTCTTGAAATTATTATGAAAATTATTAAATATAGACATATTTAAATATAAAAATTCAATATTAGAAGATAATAATAATTATCCGTAACATAAAATAGTATTTCTAATTATATTCCCCAAAAAAATTAACTTGTTCCCCATATTCTTCATGAAAAAACTATGATTAACTTTTCCATCAATAAAAACTATAAATTATTAAAATTATACTATTTGAAAATCTAGATTCATAAATATAATGAAAATTATCTAAAACATGTCATCACACATTACTTTAAGTTTCCATGTCATTGAAATAATATTCCAACTTGAAATAATTCATTCTCTTTTTAAATTAAATAATTATGAAAATGAATAAATTTATAGAAATTACTTGTGTAATTATATTGATAAAAAATTAAAATATATAATATCAAATATTATTAGAATAAATTATTAGAATTCATATATTTATCTTCTATTTTAATTAATGAAAAAATAATATTTCATTAACAAGTAATACATGGCATGCATTTCATCTGCCACTTTTAAAATTCTATATGAACATCTATTCTTCCATAATGGGATAATTTCCTAGATTATTGTTTAATTTTTGTTAATCAAATACATCTATATAGTTCAGTTTAAATGCGGCTGAAATCAAAATGGTGAAATATAATATAAAGAGAAGAAACAAATTCCTTACTAGGTAAATATTTTCTAAACTAAATAACTAAACCCAAAATAGATGAGAGTGGAAGATGATAAAATATAATGAAATATTGTAGAATTATTAATGAATTTGGAAGGTGAGTTTTTTTATTTTCAAAATTAAATATATTAAGAAATATCTAACAGTTAAACTGGTATTTTAAAATACAAATATATATAGTTTTTAGTTCCCAACTAAATTTATAACACATACCATTTTCATTTTAACTATTCAGATAACATGTTTTTATTATCATACAATTAAGAATGGTCAAAATTGGTTAATATCCCATTAAAATACTCAAAACCATCATATTTTATCAATTATTTCCTTTATTATGATGAAAATTATGATAATGAAGGTTCTAGGAAATAAAAAATATGATTTTAATCAAAATATGTATCCCATATGTGACACCCTAGTATTCTGTAATGGTAACACGGCCATACCATTATTTGTATTATCACCCTTATGTAGGTATAAGAATTTCCCGGATACAATTATGTGATCTTAGTAATTAAAAAATCAGTTATATGTAGTAATCATTCACTATTTGAGGGTAAAATATTTTTACCATTGTGTATTTGGTTACCATTCCATGGGTATTGGATACTAGATTTTACCCATACATGAGGAATGGGTTACCCTTATTAGATATAAGTGATCTCAGTTGAACTCTTACATTGCTAAGACAATACCCTTACATGAGGAACACATTATCCTAATATGATACCACTATTCCAAAAGTATTGGCATTCCTTTACACTACCAAGTGTTGACCCTTACATGAGTTCAAATATTTCATTACATATCCTTTAAAAAATAGACATACACATTCCAAATCTAAGAAGGTAAATTATTAAATATATAGTGGATAATATTTTTCGTTATGTGGAGAAAAGAAAATGGAAATAACTTTTCACATCATGGCTTTGGAAATCCTTTTTATTTTATTCTTCTCTAGGATTTGGATCCTTTTATTCTGGTTCGGTTTGTGTCTCATTTTATTACTTTTGATTATATTTGTAAAAATTGATGTTTTTATTCTTTCAGTCCAGGGGAGAATAGTTATCACACAATCAAGGGTAACCTTACAGCCTCTCCCAAGTAACTGTGTGGCATGATTGGGTGTCTAGGGGTAAGGCACACGGTTGCACATGGTTTGGAAAACCATGAAGCAACCATAACGAATTGTGCTGGAATAAAGTGGAGGAATTTAGCATTATTGATACATTTTTTGATAGTTTTTATGTCCAACCCATGTGAGGTGTATCATTTTTCATGTATTAGGCCAGTGATTGGCACACAGTATAGGAGACCATGCGACCAAACTGTACAGCTTACCCATATTTATAGAAATCCAAAATTCTAATTCTTCCCCAAATAACATTTAACCCTATTTTAGAATTTCATATTTATATAAAAAATATGAACACCATGGGGATCAATGATACAACCTTTCCTGGCCCCCCAACTTCAATGGTGGGTTTTTAATGGTCCCTAGGCATTTTTTTTTGAGTTTTTGTCATTTTCCTCCTCTCTTCTCCATTCTCTCTTGATATTTTTGTTTCTCTTGGTGATTTTTCCATGTAAAACAAACCCTAAGGGTTATTATTGGTGTGTTATTTGATTTATTTAATATAAGGTTTGTGGTTCATCACCCATGATTAGATATTCCTCTTCCTAATGTTTGGTTGTGTTCTCACTTCATTGAGGTAGGTGTTTCCATCCATTACCTTTTCAATATACTCATATGATGCTGTCAAATTCCATTAATGTTTCTTAATTTCTATAAACACTCTTTATATTAGTTATCATTTATTTCCTTGGTGTTTTTATGATTGTAAATGGGTATAAAATGGTTTTACAGGGGTTTCCATTGATTGTTCCTTTATTTAAATGCATGTACGGTGTTAGATAAAAGGTCTTTTTTCTTGAAGTGAATTATAGAACTTGTGGATTTATTTTATCTTTCATATGTTTTGATCGCATTTTGAACGTATAAATTTGGCATGATGTGTGGTTTGGAAGCCTCATTATGGATTCAGAAATTATAGTGAAGTGTTTTCGAATGTTTCTTCTCAGTTTTATGATCTTATTGATGATTTTGAAATTATGGGACCTATTATGTTTGTTTAATAGAAAATTATGCACTTAAAATCGTTTTAATGGATTCATTTACACATGAAGTGTTCCATTGGATGTTGGATAATTCATGTGTGCATGGAGTGCACACATGAATTAGAACTCAACTGATGATGGCACATAAAAATGACATTCTCATTGGGCCATGATTATTCAAAATGTATATCATTTATTTCCTATTAAATTTTTCTAAAATGTTCCCATGATAACTAAATGATGTATTTCTAATTCATGTTATTTTACATTTTAATTCAAAAATGTTCTTTAAATATTAGAATATTCGGAATTTTGGGAAATGTTTTGTTGAATTATTGGCATTAAGTCCCATTTGGAAAATTTAATATCATTTAAAATTTAACTTTAGTTTTGAAATTGATTGGTAAATATATTTTATTATAAATGTAAAATGCCTAGTTAGGACCTAGCCATGTTTTTTAATGTTTGGTTTTGATATGATGTGACATAGAGGCATGTTTGGTATTTAAATAATGGGGAATGTGTGTTAGAAAAACAACTGAGGTGAACGTAAAATTGGAACCTTTTCATATCTTATTATCAGGTGGGAACACCTATGGAGGATTTCCCATGATGTAGGATATCACATGGGTGGTTTTTGTAGGCTGAGGTAGGAATGTGTGTTGATGGAATGTTAGGTGATCCATGCATGCACGTGCCTCACTTTCCTCTGTGAATCTTAATTATTGTCTTGGGATAACTGGGCGTCTTTTAGATGGTTGGTAGGTGGTTTATTATCAACCCTTATTGGATAGGTTGGAACCCCCTTGACTTCATTGAAATTAGTGTGATATACAAATAGATTTTCTAGTTTTAAGTTTATATTTTGTTATTGACTATGGAGTTGCACAATACCCCTGCAGGTAACTCCAAACTGAGTACATCCATGTATTGATTGAGAGATCATCATGAATTTCTCATGAATCACTACCTATAAAATTAAATTATTTCTACTGATTGTTGGAAATTTATTTATAGTTTTTCTTTTTAATTTCATTCCCTTTATTTTTTTCACACACAATTTTTTAATCCTTTTGGGATTTACATTCATGTTAATCAATAGAAATGGGTTGTGCAATGTGAAACTATTTTTGAAATGAAAATCATTGTTTGTTTTTTAAAAAAAACCTATTGAAGGTTTTGGTTTTTTTAAAAAGAAAAAACATATTTTAGAATTTATTTTTAAACTGGTGTTTATGGAATGTTTTCAGGAATGTAAATGTATGGAATCTATGGTGATTAACTATTGGGTAGTTTATGTTCACACCCTACTATTACTATTTGGTATATGTAGACCCGAGATATTTTTTGGGTATCGGTTTCTAGTTCATTTGATCTCTATTAGAGAAGGTTGGTCAGGTGGATATTGGTGAACAAGAGGTTACAACATGTTAATTTTGTGTGGTTTCGTCTTAGTCTTGTTTTCATTATGTTTTTCAATACATCTAATATATCTAGATTAGTATGTATATTTATTTTTAGATTTAGTTATTATTGGTTCTTCCTCTTCATCACTTTATTTATATGATACTAGTTTTATGGGAATGATTCATTCCCATAAAGATTATATTTTTTAATGACCCTATTTTCTATCCCATTGGGATTGGGAACTCCCTTTGGGCCCATTCCCAGTCTTGGATGGATGATGGGTTGGATGGGATCCTGATATGGTTCATGAAAATAAGGTATCAATGCAGACTCATGTTATTCTGGGTTTTAGGTAGATTGGACAATATAAATGTTGGGACTTTAGTAGTAGTTACCTAAAGGATTTCATGAACCCTTTCTCATTCGAATCCTTATGTTTCTAGGGGTAGTCGAGGATTTGACTATTATCACTTTTTTTGTATTGTGGAATGAAAATAGTGGTTATATGGAGTCATTTTATGGTCTCATATGGAGCATTGACCCATGTGGTGTCCAAGTGCAGGGTTCAAAGAATTTTTAGTTATTAAGTCCTATATGGGGAATGACCCACTAACCATGTCACCGAGTAAGAAATGGAAGCTAGTTTATAACACCAGTAATTTGGTGTAATTTTTTTTGATTTGGTTTTAGTTAATGTGGGATTGATTTTAAAATGGAAGTGGTTTTTGAAATGAAAATAATATCTTTCATGTTTTTTAATATTGAACTGTCAAATGAGTTTTAAAAAGATAATTTGATTTTGAATTTTTAAAATTTTGTGAAAAATTAAAGGAAAGGTGAGTTGAGGATATACTGAATACTTGGGGTTGATGATGGAATTCTATGTGTAAACCATTTTATTCCTTATGGAAATTCACAATTGTGTGGGTATGTATGAGATGTGAATGTTAGCATGGGTTCATAGTACAAGAAGAAGTCGAAGAACACATATGTGATAGTTAATAGAATTCTATCGGTGAATATTTGAAAATAATGTTTTGTATAATTTTTTCCAAGTTTGTCTTTGAAAAGAAAATGGTTGCAGAAATTTTTTTATATAAATTGCATCTTGGGATTTTGAAATTTTCCTTCAAATAATGAAGTCTAGAAATATGAATGTTAATTTTGTTTTACCAAAAAAGTATACCAGTTGTTCTAGTACATTTTTGGCTTATGAGCTTGTTGTTCTGACGTGATACTCCCTTCTTGGACTATTTTATATTTAATTTTTTATTTGGAAATGTTTTTTATTTTAGTCAGAATATTCTGCCTAGATGGTCACCAAAATTTTTAGTGGGTCTTTCCATGTTTTTTATTATTTTTAATGGTTTCCTATTTTTCATGGTGGAAAAGTTCTTCTAGAGGTATTGGAATGGTTTGTGGAAGTCAAGTGTGTTTTTATATCATTGGGAACATGCAAAGAAATAAGGGTGCTTGTTGTTCTATGTTTTTTTGAGGGTCCAGCTATGGACCAATGGGAGGTGATTTCTCTATCATCCTTCCATGTTGGGATAACTTTTGAATTGTTTGAGTCTGTTTTTTATGATGTTTTATACCAAAGGAGGTTATGGTGAATAATGTGTAGGAGATCATTGTTATCATGTATGTCCAACAGACAATGAATGACTATGTCAAATACATCAATGATCCAGTTTTTATCTCTATGAATATAGATTCATAGGATTAGTCAACAGAATCCATTTTCATCATCTTTATTTTCCTAGATATAATGGATAGATCATTCTATTCAATGATACTTCAATATAATAATTTTTTGTATTAATCATTCACATATGAGTTGGTTTCTATAGAAAAATTTGGAAATCTGGTGTCCCTTGTTGCTTGTGGAGGTTCATCATATGGCGAGGAGTTCAAGCTAGGGGAACATACCTTTGAGACGTCTCATTTTTTTCACTTGCCTCTCATTGTTTCTACCACTCTCTTGTATTCTATTAGTGTGGAGATTTTGAGCATTCAAATCCGTATATTCGTAATCCTATAATGGTGTTCCATCATTGTGGTCATTTGGGTCATCTAGAGAAGTCTTAAAAGAAGTGTCACCTAATGAAGAATTATTGAAAAGAGGTTGGTAGTTCATGACTATGACATAGTGGATTCCTCACTCAGCAGCAATCTAACCATAGTACATGGAGTGATGTTGGAACACAGTCAAGAGATCATCAAGGTCAAATTGAACCTTTTCCCAAATTTAATTTCTAGTGTTGGAGTAAATATTGTTAAATTATTCTATTGTTGTTTCCTTATTATTGTGAGTTTAATATATATATGAAATAAGATTAGTGATTTTATTTTCTTTTACTATCATACATGTTCCTTAGATAAGAATCTATAAATTGATATCCTTCTCATGGATCGGCTTTAGTTTATTTTTGTGCTTGTTTTCAGATATTCATTCTCAGGGAGATCATTGATTATATTTTTCATTCTAGTTAGCCTCTTGGATCTAGAATCTTTTGTGGGGTTCCCCATTATGTTGGGTGTGTTTGGGTTTTTTGGGGACTTCCCTTTTCCCTTTCCAGGATCTAGTGGTGATGTTGTTTAGATTGTGTAGAAATGATTGTGTTAATTCATGTTGAGTTTCCCAGGTCAGTGCAACTAGTTTTGGATCTCAATGGTGTTGTTGTTTATTTACTCTATATATTTGGGAGAAAACTATCATGTTCTACCATCATTCATTGTGTTTTGGAATACTCTATAGATGTTTGGTTGTGACTTTGGAATTAAATTTTCACCCTATGGTCCATGGTCTTGTTCGTCTACTTCATGATTTGTTACATAGTATTTTTTTTCAGTTGGATGGGTTAAAATCATGGGGAATAAAGTCTTAGTAGTGGGGAGAATTATCACACCCATAACATCGAAATATTTTTATATTTATTCATATATTGGCTTTTGATCCTTTCATTGATGTTCAGGTTTATTCTTGATTTCAATATTTTAGTTTCTATTGAAAAATATAATTTTTTGGTCTTGTAGAAAGGGAAGCATGGTTAGGACTTGGTCGAGGGAAACAATGAGGCCTTGCCCATGTAACTGTGTGGAGTATTTATAGTCGAGGGGAAATGTGAAATGGTTTAACATGGTTTGGTAAACCATATAGAAATAGTGTGGTATGGTTCTAGAATAATACAATGGGAGATGGAACTGTTGGAACATGGTTTTGGAGGTCTTGTAAGCAAACCATGTGAGGTGAGTCCTTTTTATATTATAGGTCACATGTTTTGTTCATGGTTTGGAAAATGTGCAGCTTAACCGTGTGCCATAACAAAATTCTTAAAAACTCTAAATTAGATGTTTTTCACTCTGAACATTTATACTTATTTCTTGTTTTCCTTACCTTCTCTAATCTCGATGCACCATGGGTCTCTAGAAGACCCTCCTCCCTTTCTCCCTACCCTCTATGTAATCTTTTTGAAGGTGTCTAGGTATGATTCTTCGAGTTTTAGTTTAACTTGCTATTCCATTCTCCATTATCTTTTGAGATTTAGGTTTCACTTTGTGTGGTTTTCCACTTAGCCAAGCCCTAAGGGTTATTATTGGTTTATAATTTGATTTCTTAGATATTAGGGTTCATGGTTCATCTCGTAGGATTTGATAATCTACATTTAAAATTATAGTTTTGTTTTCATATAATTAAGGTAGGTGTTTCCGACCATTTCCATTATGGGACATTTTCTTAATGCATAAGATTTCTATTCATTTTTTGAAATTTAAATAATATTGTTTGTAATTCCTTGACATGTAATGTTTTGGTGTTATTATTATGGAAAATGGGTGTTTATTTATTTTTCAAATGATTACGTTGATTTTTTGTTTATTTAAATTCATGAAAGGTGTCCAATAAAGTGAAATTTTTATAACGGTGAATTTCAGAACTTATGGCATCAGTTGGCCTTGATTATTATTAAATTTTCTGATGATGTAATATATTGGACATTATGTGTGGTCAGGGATCTTCTTTATGGCTTGAGAAATTGTGGTGAAGTTTTTTGTAAAGGTGCTTTTAGTTTTGAAAATCTTATTGATGAATTCAAAAATATCCGACAATTTTGGTTGGACTAATGGATAATGATTCTCTTAAAAATTGGTTTCAAATGTTTTCTTTTTTGAGATATTAAGTTTTCCTTAGATTTTTTCATGTCTATGGGAGAATGGAATGTAAAAAGAAATATAAATCAAAATATTATGTAACTTTAAAATTTTATTCTCTTTAAGGCTTGGTTTTTCAAAAAGTATCTCATTTATCCCATCTTATATTATTCTTAAAATGGAACAGTGACTTTTAGATAATGAATTGGTACATAAAATGACTATAAATGTTACATAAATTGTGTTATTCAAATCTTGTCATGTTTATTATTTTTATATTTGTTTTGGTAAATTTGATGTATGAAGGCCCATTTGTATCATTTCATTTTATTTCATGTTTCACTATAGTTTGTAAAGGGTTTTTTAAATTTATTTGGATTTGTTATGATAACGAATCGGTTGAACCTAGTGATGGTATAGAAAGGTTACTTGTTATATTATTTGATGTGAAGTCTCAGTTGTTATTTTAAAATGCATGGGAATGTGTTTTGAAACTCAAATGGTGTGAAGTCCGAGTTGGGAGTTTTTCATGAAATATTATGAGATGGGAACATCGATGAAAGATTTCATGAGATGTTGGTTATTTATTGGGCAGTGATGTTGGTTTTGTTAGGAATGTTTGGTGGCATATTGTTTAGTGAGCCATGCATGAGAGGGAATCTATTTACAATGTGTATCGCTATTAATATCACCGGATTCCCAATAGTCTTTATGAAGGTAGAGTGATGGTTTATTGTGAACCCTGATTAGACCGATTGGTAACACCATTGACTTTATAGTCCTTGGAGGGATGTGCCACTAGATTGGAAAGTTTAGAGCATCCTATAGGTTATTGACTATGGAGTATCAAAACCTGGCAGTAGTTGAGTTCCAAATCGAGTACATCCTTCCCTAGGTATATTCATGAATTTATCATGAATAATTAACTATATATTATTATTATTTATGATTCCTTTGGATATTGGTTTTGTAAGCTGTGTTTGTACGTTTTGTTCCCATTATGTTCTAAAAACCCCTTTTTATTATCTTGCATGGATTTACATTTGGATTCTTCTTCTAAAATGGGTTTTTCAAAGTGAACCTTTTTTGAATTAAAAATATGTGAATGTTGTTTTGAAAACAAAACCTACAGAAGGATCTGTTTGGTTATTTAAAACAATAAAAAAATTATTGGAATATATTTTCAACCAAGTGTTTATGGACAATTTTTAAGAAAGTAAATGCATGGAATAATTAGTGATTTCCTACAGATATGTTTAATCTCACAACCTACTTGTACAATTCAATGTTGGTGGACCTGATCTATTTTGTAGGTCTAGGTATCTTGTTCATGTGATCATTATTGGATTAGGTGGTCCTATAATTGGTGGTCACCAAGAGGACATGTGGAGATCAGGTTGCGTGGTTCTGTCCCAGTGTTGTATATAGTCTATTTTTATTTCAACTATTGTATTTGGAGTAGTTGGTATATTTATTTTATGATTCTGTTATTGTTTTCTCTTACAAATGTTCAGTTTATTTATTTGATCCTAGTTTTTCTTGAAACAAATATTCCAACATTTATTAATTTTATTTTCATTACAAGTTATCATCTTATTGGGATTAGGAACACCCTTCGGGCCTTCTCTCAGACTGGGTCAGATGTTGGGGTGGATGACATCCCAGTTTCGTTTTAGATATAACTCTTATAAAAATCATGCAGACTAAGGATTACCCATATGAACCCATTAAAATTTGTCCTTTCCACCTTAAAAACCAAATAATTCTCCATATGGGTATGCGTTTATTGAAAATAATCAATTTATAATTTATCAAACTTATAAATATCTAACAATGGATCCTATTATTTATTTCAATATCCCAAAAAATACTTTTGAATGAATAAAATAAATTTAAAAACATCAAAATTAATTTCCAAATATAATTTTAAAAAAATGAATGACATTCATAATTACCAAAATAAATTAAAATAACATTTTAAATTATTGAAATATATTCCAAAA
Source organism: Viscum album (assembly GCA_963277665.1). Taxonomy (NCBI): domain Eukaryota; kingdom Viridiplantae; phylum Streptophyta; class Magnoliopsida; order Santalales; family Viscaceae; genus Viscum; species Viscum album. The sequence continues at coordinate 1,109,319,321 of OY728126.1, forward strand.
TAGACACCCCATAATTATATAGTAAGGAGAGATAATATTTTAGTCTATTAAATTAGATACCATCTAAAACATTATAATCCTTGGGAATAAATATAATTCTAGAAAAGTAATAAAAATGATGGGGAATAAATCTATCAATTCACAAGATACCTCTAAATGATCTCACTATATTTGGAACACATCAACCACTCTTGAGGAAAAAAGAAAAAAAGTAATACAACACTAATAAAAATCTATTAGAATAATATATCAGTAGAGATACCCCTAAACTAAGAATGAGACCATTAACAAAAAATTTCATCATGGAGTAAAACCCACCCCATATATCATCATGAGATTAGATACTTAATCCCAAAATTTAAGGAACAAAAGAATATGGAGTATTGGTCTTGTATTTTGGACTCCTATTCCCATTTATGATCGTATAATCACCTAAAAGGCTATATAAATGTCCAAAAAATAGAAAGAAATGAATATTAGTGAAAAAATAATTACACCAAAAAAACACCACATAATGAATCCACCTTTACAATAAAATTACATCACATTTATTTACATAAAAACCATTGAACATTAAGTAGGGGGAAATATTGTTATATATAAAACATCAAATTTTTATCATAGTTGATAAATTTAATTTAATTTATAATATTCAAGATATATAATTATTAACATGTCATGAATTAATTAGATTTAAATGTATATATAAAAATATATTAACAATCCTAGATATACTATACACAACAACTCATCATGAATCAATGGTCAAGGAGTTCAAATCATAAAAATTGTTATTATTTTATTCCTTATAGGCAATATATATATATCACAAAATTTCATATTAAAACTTATTAAATTTCAAAAGCATGTTGATTAAAAAAAATCACTAATCTTCTTGCATTAAATATCTACAAGGATAATAATCCTTCTAACAAAAACTTATTTTTCCTTCATAATATCATAGTATTTATGGGTTTTTATTTTTTTAAACACATCCAATACATTTAAAAAAATATAACTTTTAAATAATTGAATGTCTAAATTATAAAACATTAATGTTTTAATTTATGAAAACATGTTTCGACAAAAATAAAGTTTTTTCTTGTGGGTATCACGGAATATTAACACATATTATGAAATCGCATGAAATTAACCTTCATGGATAACATACAAGAATGTCAATTTCCCCCGAAAAAACATTACATTATAATACAAAAACAAAGTGACATATAATTAAACAAATTAAATTCATTATGCATCACAAAATATTTATTATCCACTCACAACTATAATATGGATCTCAATTATATTTTCTATTAATCTAATTGTTAATTTTGTGAAATTAAAAACATTATAGGAATGATATATAAATGTTAATATTTAGCATTGTTTCTAGGATAAATCGTATATTTCTGTGTGTTTGTGTGTTTCTTACATTCATATATTCATTTATTTAACTTACATTTCACTAAAGTACTCTTTACCATGTTATTTTCTATACACGTAACATTCCATAACAAACTAATGAACCTAGATAAATATAAACCGAGCATTACCAAGAAAAAAATCATAGAAACATTTCCATCAGACTATGATACTTTCTTTTTTGGGAAATAATGAATCACTACCATGGTTTTAAATAATAAAAAATGATGTATCCTGATGGATGAAGTATATCATATCTTTGTACACAAAAATTCATATCAAACATTACCAAGATAAGAGGAATCTCTTTTATCAATAAGATATTGAAATACCACAACATCATTATAATCACTGTCGGGTTCACTATAAGTACAGTTCCTTAATCATCACATATTATTGTGAATTTAGAAATGTATTCTATTTCTTCAGTTCCCAAATATCTTTCCGTTTATATTTTTATATAATTATGAAAAATAATTACATAATAAATTAATATATTACAAGTGGAAACTTATACTCAGTATATATTTTTTTTACTAAATAGAAGTCCATAAAATAACATATGATTTTATTTCTAGAAAAATCATCAAAATTTTCAAATAGACCTCATCATTTTCCCAACTCATCATGAAATCCCAATAAAAAACGTTTTAAAATGTGTTATAATCCCAAAAGGATCTGTAAGGGACATAATGAAATAAAACCATTAGATACGTGAAAAACATGACAACCCATTTAATGTAATTCAAGCATACGAAATAAATCACATTTACAATAAAATCACACACTCTTTTCTAAAATAAAAACTTTAAGACCAATAAAAAATAGTAACTATTTTCGGTAACCCAAAGCATCACATTCATAAAACAAGTTCAAATAGTTGAAATTACAATAACCATACAGATGAAAAAAAATAAAATTCCATGATGAACATAATCAATACCCAAAAAATTTGAGAGCGATAATAGGGATCACAATCAAGACCCCCTCCCAAAAAAAAAGTTCGTACATATCCTTCTATCCTCATCAGATTTTGAGGAAAACCACCCCTCCGCATATGACTATATTGGTGTTACTAGATAGTGGTTGATGTTGGTGGGTGAATATTTAAATAAACAATAATATATGACTATATACATATAGACGCACACAACCCAAACCTATGGGTTCACAACCAAACACTAATGGACTAAAAACATCACCACTATTGTTTTCACCACTTAAATTAGAAAACCACATCACAAGATACAATAGAAATTCATGTTTCTATAAAATATATTTAATCATCTCATTATTTTTATTATTTACCAAAAAACACATCAAAACAAACAACCATATTTTTTTTTATTTACCATTCTCATACCATAAACCAAACCAACACCTTTCATTTCAATCTTTATTTAAAAATCATTTATTCCATCAGTTTCTAGGTATCTAAGATAAAGAACCCACTAACATACCTCCCAAAAAGAACAGAAAAAACAACCTTACTACACAGAAACCATGGACAAAAAAACCTCCAAACTACTTGAAAATAATTTCTAACAAACCACCTCGCCACGCCAAAATCATAGGGAAAAAATCACATCACCACCCCAAAATCACTACCAAAAAACCAACTTATCTCCCCAAAATAAAAACCAACAACAAATAAAACCCATAATCCCCAACCAAAAACTATTACCCCACAGGCACAACCACATGTCACCACACATCATGCTCCGTTTAAAATTATACAATGGGGATTTTATCACATTCCAATTTATTTTATGGATGTTATCACATGTGAAATAATCGTGGGAAACCATTTCATTAGAAAAAAATAATTGGTGAGTCAAATTTTTTTTAGCGCGATATGAAAAGATCACATCAAATGAAGTAGCCATAAGACATGTCATACATGGGAAAAAACCCCAACAAACATAGGGGTATCAATCCCATACACTCCAAAATATCATAATCAAATCAAACCTAAAAAATCATATGAATCAAACACATTTACCCTTTCAATTTCAAATTAAATTAGATATTAATATTTTATTAAACCATTAAAACCATACACCATAGGTAAACAAAAGAAAACTTTTCCTGAATGAGAAGAGAAATAGGGGATTCCCTACTATAAATAATCTTAGTCAACTTGCGGAGAAACTCTGGGGGAAGAAGAAACTATTGTAAACCACAATTTTTCCTTCAGATGATGAATCAACCGTCACCACACCAAAGATATATCAAAACAAAACCCAAATACAAAACCCAAACCAAACTCCACCACCACAATGATACTCCATAGAAGAATAAGAGGAATCTAAGTAAGACTAATGAAGTTCTTAACATGGATTTTTAGTGAACAAAAATGGGAACCAACTCTTCAAATTTGGGGGAAGAAGGTTTTAAGGTCTCCTCAGGTTAAAGAGGCCTCACCCTAAATTATAGGAAGAAGAGTCTATAGCCGAATAAATAAAAATTAAGCTGAGAAAAACATAAATACCTAGATCATATTTTTTACACATCATTTATCCAATATATGGCTTGAAATACATGTTTTCCAAAAAATTAAACATTTACCCAAAAAAATATGTTTCTTCGATTGATTAATCAATGGAATTTATTACATTTCCTGAATCCAACTTACACAATGTGTAACCATTTCGTGGGATTACCCATATCCTGATGCAATCCTTGTACCAACCCACTACATAAGACGTGAACCAACACTACACAACATTTAATATAATTACCTAGTGTATATTTCATGTTATATCTATTCTTCCCCTCCATCCTCCACTAAACATTCCTAGAACCTCTCACAAACACCTCCAACCACCAGAACTATAAAAGTAATGTACTGGGAAGGCATGAAACAATACATCAAAAACCTTTCAAATGATTCTAATCCTCAAGAATCAAAAACAAAACCAAGATGGATATGTGTTTGAAGAACCACTTCTTCAGATACCTCACAAGGATCACTTTGTACCTCAATTGATACCATCATCCGAACATTCCAAACCAAATGGCCACAAACATATTGGAAAACAACATAACCATATCCACAAACCACGTCATCTCATAAGAAAACTTCACACACCAATCTCATCCTCCGAGATAGACAAACCAAATACCAATATAACCAATATATCAAACAACCCCAAACATGAAAACCAGGTAATTTCATCCTTTATGTCCAGATATTACATAATATTGGTGGAACTGACTCACTCGCAAGGGATTTAGAACATCACATATAATTTGTATTGAGTAGAAATCAGGTTTCCCCTTTCCATGTGTTAGGACATTATCACACACCAAACATCACAAAACAAAGAAAAGATCTTATCTCATAAAATTGATGGATCCAAACATCACATCTTAACAAAAATAAAAAGGAAAAAACATAAAAAATTTATGGGTATTGGGAAATAATCGAACTCAATATCCCCCAATCACTCTCTTTAATTCCATTATTCCTCCAAAATAGATGAAAAATATAATGGTCCATCCATGAAGTGCCTTATTTTGGTAATACATATTCTCTACTAGCTTCTCTATGAATGATGTGTCATCCTTAATATCTTACTCTCCCTGGTCAATGAAACTGGATGAATCAAAATGATAAATATGAATATATAATATGTAGAATACATCATGTATCCCCTCTAGTTGAAGGGGTAATGCCAATTGATACACTGTCTCACCAACTCACCCCAAAACCTCAATGTGACCAAAGAATCCATGAAAAATCGTGCATCCCCTAATGAACCTATGCTTCCCACCTTGAAGGAAATACATTATGAACATGTGGCCTCCAATATTATCCTCCATGTGCTTCCTCCTATGATTATCATACATCCTATCTTATTAATGTACTACTTTCATCCTATCAGGAACAAAAAAGTGCTTCTTTGTTGTTCTCTATACCACATCGAATAAAAAAAACTAACTCTCCTACCTCTGTCCAAAAAACAGAGAACACAATAGTATTCCATAAAATTCCTCAAACAAATACAAACTAATAAATGGTTTAAAGATATTATATTTCGAAAACTCATCCAATTTAATGTGTCACACCAAAGATCCTCCAACGTCAAAGACACAATCTGACAATATATCCTCTAACACATGGATAGTACACACTATATTCCCATCCATCTGAGGGTGAAAAGAAATGTTGAGGAATATCTAAGTTCTAAAATCATGCTGAAAACTCTTAAAAACTATCCAGGTAAAATGTGTATCCCTATTTGACATAATAGACCTCAACACTCTAAGAAACCTCACTACCTCATCCACATAAGTCATATCCAAATCATCCATTGTGGTAGACACCTTAAACGCTATCATGTTGTAAAATTTCATCAACTAATCCCTAATCACCTAGGAATCATCACAACCTTCCTGTGAAATGGATAAACCTTCAATGAAAACATTCAAAATTTCATCCCATTTCCACTCACGAATAATCAAGGGGAACAAAAATCCAACCATAACATGATTATCATTTTTTACCTCCCATCAAACCATGAAAATTTCTATAAACCCATCCAACACCCATTAAATCCTAGGACACAAAAATTGAATCATCAAGCCATTGTACATATTCTAAAATCCATGGTGTATCACCAAAGGATATATTTGAAACTCAGGATTGACTCCTCATGCATAAAAACTAGTAAAAAACATCCTCTTGTGAAACAACATCCAGTTCCTTCTATCCTCAAAATATCCTTTCAGAGTATCGCCCTAGAAAACAAAATCGTGAATCACCTCTCTATATGAGTCTCGCCATTGTGAATATTCTATATAATGTATCATATAAAGCATCACCGTCATAAAAAATAATCATCCTTGGCCGACATCCACCCTTTCATCTATGTGAAAGGATTTTAACTCCTATATTTCTCTCCATGAATCCTAAAACATTTGAACATATTACTTCCTTGACTTATTTATCAACACATTGGCCACAAGATTCACATTGTTGAGGTATAAGAGTTCCCAAAATAAAAAAGAAAAAGATAATTCATCAACCTCCATTGTCTAAAGATCATATTAAATGGTGAAAAGATGTACCTTAATGTCTTGATATATGTGGAGACCAAAAATCCCTCCCCAAAAAGGTAATTAAACACAAACATCAGTGAAAACCCACCTCTATAAACACAAGTTCATAGGTGGAGTAGTTATTCACATAGGGACATAGCTCTTTAGACTAATAAGAGATCACATCCCTTGGTTGTATAAACATGTATCCCAACCCCAAAAGGGATGTGTCACAAAACACTACAAAAATCAACCCCTATACAGTAAACTAAAGAATTATAGCACTAACCAGCATCCACTTTTGTAAGCAAAAAGGTTTATAGAACTTATCAGTCCACATAGAATCCATATACTTCTTGGTTAACAATATCAATAGGGATGCAAATTTCTATCAATTTGGTAAAAAAGTTTGACAATAAACCATTATACCAAATAAAAAATTAATCTATATCATGTTCTTGGGTTATTTCTAAGAAACAACAGCCTATACCTTCGAAGGGTTTACTGACATACCCAACTAAGACGTCACAAGATTGAGTAAATAAACCTTTAATATACAATACATCCACTTAGATAAAATTCCAAACGTTTGGTGGTGTGAATTACAAGAAACAAATCACTAAGATACTTGGCATATTCTTACTCAACCCTTGAGTAGAACAGCATATCATCAATCAATATGATAAAAACTAGTCTAGGATCTCACAGGCCACGAATTTCATGATCCCCATGATCAAGGCTATTGTGCTTTTAATACTGAAGGGACTTACAACAAAATAAAATATCGAAAACTTATATATGAAGGAATCCTTTATGACATTCATTCCTTCAATCACAACTATTGATATCCAAACCACCTATCATTATTAGAAATCTAAATCACCCCACTTAGCCAGTCCAAAAGATCATCTATCATTAAAATAAGGAAAAGGTTGTTGAATTTCACCTGATTCCACCTCTATTAGTCCATGCACAACCTCGTATTATATTTTTCCTCATTCACGAACAACATGAGAGAAACACCATAATGACACATTAGGTCAAATAAAACACATCCACTTTAAATCATCTAATTTAATCCTCAAATCCTGCAACTGATAATAGGTCATCCGATAAAGAGCCATTGAAATCAGAGAAGCATCATGTGGAAAGTACATCCTAAATTCAACCTCAAGACAAGGGTGTAGCATCAGAACCTACATAGGGAAAACATCCATGAAATCCCCAATGACCCTATGGAGATCCTCTTACCTAGTTTCCATTATTCCATTGAAAACACATCAACTATGGAATGAAGGGGCTCCAAATATTGACTTCCCACATGAAAACCCACATAACTAGTGATAACTACATGTTATCCCTCATCAAATGAGAAAAAAGATCCTATAAAAGTAGTACATAATTGTAAATACAGAATAAAATCATTCGATGATTAGGATGAAATCGTATAGACCAATAAGTTGAAAAAAATATGATGATGTGACTAATGTGGCCTCATCATAAATCTACACCCATGTCATACATCGATCTATCTATTGTGGTCTCCGAACAGCGTAGTAAAAACCATTGAAAAGAGGATACCCTCTTCATATAGTCCTATTTATTATGCTAGAGTGGGTGAAAAAAAGGAGTGTGAAGCTCATGAATCCAAAATAACACAAAAAATGATACTAAAAACTAATCCTACCTCTGATGATCTCTTTCCCCTCTGGAACTTCCACCCCTACAGCATATAGCAAAACATCCCTATCTCTTATACCTCTCTGTTGACGACAATCAACATGACCATGCTCAGGTAGAGGTCCTTGAACACAAGGTACATCTTGAGGTCGGCCTCTAACTACTCCATATCCCCTGAGTTGAGTATAGTCCTTCTTACCATGTTGTTGAAATGGTATCACTAGAAAATTTTGTTGAGGATAGAATTGAACTTGTCTACCTCCACCAAATTTTTCTTTGGGAACCAATGGGAACTAGTAGTAGTGATGGAAACAACCCCCAAAATAAAAAATACACTGGAAAAAATACCCTATGAAATGCATGGAAACCACTAGCCTCATAAGGTAGGAAGGGAAGCTACTACGGTCAAGTCACTGCCGATCAGAACCTGAATGTTTTTTCATTCATACAACCTACTACCACCATCTCTAGTCCTCTAAGAACCCTATTGCTTCCTCTGTCATGGAAAACCTCTATATTAGTGCTTCATCCAATTTAAATATGTCATCTTATGAAACTAAATATACATTGGTAATGTCAAAGGTCTAACATCAAACAAGATAGAAGGATGGAGTGACTCCTCAAGACGTCTTTAATGAGACTCCTAATATATGAAAACATAAATGGAAAATGTTGGAGGTCCATGAACATTATTCTGAACTCCCACTGTAATGTCATCCCCAACTAGGGAGAGAGAAGCTCATGCCTCTTCATTTTTTTGTGGTCAATAAAAAAATCATCGCAAAAATATATCTAAAATTCAAGCCACAAAACATTTGTCTTCATATACTCTCCCATATATAGCATTCACCACGGATGAGAGTACCTCTACATCTGACAAACTGCCAAGGGGACCCAGTATCCCATTAGGGTCCAGATCTAACTAAAAGTGATCTTGTTCTCCTCCAGTCTTCTCTCTATCTTCACATCTAAAAAGTTTCCTTTGTACATCCTCAAATCCATCCACTGAAAAGTAAAAAATTCCCTCTAACAATGATTATCAATCTATGTAGGAACAAACCTCTTGAATCAAACTATATTAGCCTGCTAAAACTCAAATTCTTGAGCCACATGTGGATAATGAACAAGATCTACGGATGAAAGAAGACCAAGAACTTCTTATGCATGGTAGTATGAAATTTTATTAAGATTCATTTTCAATTTATTCTGTTAATTCTATCCTTTTCAAAATAACCCAATTAAAAAAGCACAATTAATCATAATAAATGTACTTATCCTATGTTGGTACATTGAAAATAGGTCAACCTTAATTGATTGTTCAATATTCTTGGAGTCAGTTCACAATATCTTGTGGGGCCAAAAATCGTGCTTCTTAGCTGGTCTCCAATACCTATGTCATGCACCAAGTTCAACTAGAACTATTTATAAAAAAACACATGTAGTCATCATTATTCATAAATGTGAACTCTATTATATCTCATAAACATCACCTATGATACCACTCTATCATGACCCCCTCCCTCCAAATTTGACGCAATGAGTAGAGAGAGATAATGATCCATGAGTCCTGCCTCCAGTAGTCCCTGGGATGGAGACTAGCACCGAGGGTATAAAAAATCTCAAAATGGGAGGCATTACCCTATATAAAATATAGTATTAAGAGATAAGATAAATTTTTCATAAGAGACACCATAATTAAATTATATAATTTTACCAAAACCATCACATAATGCATGTATAAATAAAATTGATACAGATAAATGTATCTGTAATTAAATACAAAAAAAGAAAATATAAATCAATGACACAATAAAAATTCAATGGTTTAAGCTAATAGTCCATAGAATGGTCTATATAATCCTCATGTAAAGATCAAAATAGTGTATATACGTAGGGAGATCATACAAGTATACTCGATAGGGAAAACCCAATTTTCTGGTGAATATGTTAAAGAAGCATACTAATGAACTCTTGAGAAAAAAACACAAATAGAACCTATATAGGTATACTAACAAAAATGATCCTCTCCACATAACACTCACAAAATATCACAAGTCATGTAATATAACAAAATAAGATTCATATCGATACGAGTACCCCAAACCTCTTTTTGGATGGTATTCTTATCTTAGACCCCAATGTGGAACGTCATGGTGCTCCAATATCTTTAATATACCATACTAACCCATAAGTACAGCCACATCCCATCACACCCACAGACACATTGGCTCCCAATTCCATAAGAATGAAAACATCACATCACTCCATCAAACAATTGAGCCATAATTCCTCACTACCACTATCAAAACACATGAATTAGTTTCTCCTGAACATGTAGGAAATCAACCTCATTCCCTCCTATTTCCTTACACGACTATCACCAAATGCCAACCCTCATTCACAGTCACACCAATCCTAAAAATAATTGGTTTACCAAATCTCACTCAAATACAACATAGTAATCAAAACCACTATATAATTCTCCAAAATAACATCGACCATCACAACCTATGAAATACACACCTTTCCTAGAATATAGGGTGGTAAAGACTAGGAACCCATTAATATATCCTCCTCACCATATTTTGGGAAACCCCCCCCCCCACATGAATATGTGAGTGTCGACATATAGTTCTCGACATAGGTGGGGTGCATATAGAAATCAAAATAAATATAAACGTATTTGAATATAGCCACACACAGCGTGATCATATGGGTTCACAACAAGGAACTATTCAATTCACTACATTACCACTTTCTCAACCACTTATAAATATAAAAAACCACCCATCCATCCCTATTTCACATTCCTGTTTCCCACGAATTTTGTTTAACAATCTCATTATCTTCATTATTTAGATACAACCACATTTAACCAAAAAAATCACCCTTTATTTATTCATAAACAATTCTCACCCCATTAACAAAACCACCCAAAATCATTTTTATCATTATTATGAAATTATATATTATATCACTTCTTTTGAATATTATACAAAGAAACCAAAACCACATCACCCAAAAATCATGGTTAAAGAAACAAACTTTCTCCCTAAACCCGCGTCCAAACGAACGACCTCACCACCCCAAAAATAAGACCATCAAACTACCTTTCTTCCAAAAATTTAAGTCCATAAAAACCCTTATTACATAAAAATCATGGCCAAAATTCCACAGTGATTCACCAAAATCATGACATAAAACCACCTCACAACCCAAAAAGCAAGGAAAATAAACCATATACCCCAAAATACCTAACCAGAATTCATCACCCCACAATAATGGTCACACATCCAAACACATTACGATAATTCTAAAAATTTAGAATGGAGATTTTATAACATTCAACTATGTTTTAAGGGAATTATCACAGATACTATAATATTAGGGAAACCATTTCATTAGCCAAATATAATGGGTTATATAATTTTTAATTTCTTGTTGATATAAAATAATAACAACAAACATAGAAGAAACAACACATTTCATCTAGGGAAAAAAAATCCACAAAAATCAAAATATCCATCGATACATCAATATCGTACCATCCCAATATATGATAATAATATAAATTTAGTAAAATAAATAGAATCAATCCCCTGTAACCCTTAAATTTTAATTTTAATTTATTATTTTTTTATCAATTAAGCCAAAACAAAAATAACCAATAGGTAAACAAAAGAAAATTCCTCCCACGTGATAAGAGAAAAGAGGGATTCCCTACTTTTAAGATGATTTTCCCACTCATTATGCAATGAATTGAAAAGAAGAAACTCCCTAAAACATCAAAAAAACCATAATATGACAAATCAACCAACAATACACAAAAGATCCACTAAAATAAAAACAAAATACAGAACCCAAAAAAACATACGACTATAGAATAAAAATTAGGTCGAAGAAAGAACATAAAAACCTTAATCTGGCGGCTTACACATCAGTTAACTATTAAACGGCATATAATCCTTAGGTTTTTTAAAATATCATCTTTCACCCAAAATGTGTCACCTCGAAGGATTAATAACCCTAAAATATTACACACATTTATTCCCAATTATATGATGTGCGACCCTTTCATGAGATACCCTATAACCGTATATAATCCATAAATTACCATGATACACAAGTCATAAACCACCATTACCTATTGTGTTATACATTTACAGAACACATATTTTTTATAAAAGCTCATTTTAACCTCCATACTCCCCCAGAAACTACAAAACCTCCTTGAACACCTCCAACAACCAAATTTTACAATGTAACGGTCTATAAAGATATAAGTTACTACAATCACCCCTCATATAAGATATGTCAGGCTCACAAAAAATTTTCATGAGCTATAATGGGGATGAAAACATCATATAAGTTATATATTGTTCACCAATTTCACATATAAATCTCAATAAAAAATCATGAATAATAATTATTTCTTTCACTTTTCATCATAAATCCATTTAAAAATATTTGTATTCCAAAAGATAAATGAATCGGATATCAAAACTCACTTTTATTTTAAAAACTATTTTTCAATACCAAAAAACCTATAATAAGGTAATGTAGATTTTTCATTGAATAAAATATCATTGAAATTATTTTGGATTAAAATAGAATTTCCATTTTAAAATATTTTCATTTTATAAAAGTAGTACACATTTAAATGAAAAATGTTTCATTAAAAATACATAAGTTAATTAATAAATTATATTTAAAATAATTGATAAGTGTGGAGTTATGTAAAATTATTTCATGTGGAATATGTTAAAAATGATCCTTTTATATTTTTGAAAAAGATCTGAAATATTATCTTTAATAGAATATTTTTAAAATAAAATTTCTAACCTAGAGTCAAAAGTGTCTTGAATGTTTTTTGTCTTCCTCAATAATAATGTTAGGATAACTAATTACATTCTAAATAAACTACTTCCACTTTATTATTCATTTTATAACACATATTTATGTGTTTTATATAATTACTTAATCACACATGTTCATTTCAGATGTTTTGAGGATATTTGGTACATAAGTCCAAAATGTCATCAGTCGGTAGACTATGGTTAATTAAATCATTAATACACCATATTAAAAATACTATTCAATAATTAATTATAAAGTTTATATATAATATATAATTTTTAATCCCACAATTAATTATGGGTATATAAAATTAACTACTTTACAATCATGGAGACGGTAGGATTTATGTATGGAGTAATGATTCAGTTTTTAATGATCACTAAGAAAACAATTTAAGTATTGTTTTATATTTATACAATGATAATAATTTAATACATTTTTTATTAATTATTAATGTATACTTATATATATATCATCTATGTGATGTGGTGAAAAAAATAAATTATATTTCTTCATGGAGGTCGTAGTCCACACGTACACATGAACACCATTATAATTTTCAAGTTTGTAGAAATGAAAGAAAATATGTATTATATTATATTTACACAGTGATAAATATATATTTTATAACATATATGTATATTAATTACATCTTTATAAATATCCTTGTAAATTAGTGATGAAAAAAATCACTATTGTGTGGATATGGTAAGTCGTATATATGCACGTATAGAGCTTTCATTTTTTATAGGATGTAAAAAAGATTGAATAAAATTGTCTCGTAATTAAAATATAATATTAGTATATATATTATAGTAGAGTTGTTAATTTATTTTTTGAAAAACAAAATAAGAGTATGTAAAATAATAAATAATCATAACATGGTCGATATACATGACTACATATTCTTCAGTGAACATCATTTGCATCTCTTCTTAAGGGACCTAGGATTGGTCTTTTAGAATGACCCAAACTTATAGAACTTGGATATGGATGTTTAGAAAAGTAATTTTTAGGGTTTTTTTGATATATATGGCTAAAATATATGTATACAAGTGATGAATTATTTTTCATTTTACAATTGAAGTGAGGGGATCATTGTAAATTTCACTAAAGAGTAAGTTATAATAGGACTATTCAATATCCAATAGCTTCACAATGGATAATAAATATATAGATAATGATATTTTACCTTGTATATAACCCATTTTTCCTTATTTAAAAATTATATGATTTTTAAATGACTTGATAATATAATATATACATAAAATATCATTATTGTCAATTCGGAAACTATTCATTAATTTAACATTAAAAATATCTATACAATAATATAAAAAACATATAAACTTATAATAAGTCCCAAAATTGTCAATATAATTAATAATAATAATGGATAACATTAATTCTCTCAAATTATATTTATTTTTATATTTTTATATCATTTATTTGATTTTCAAATTAAATTAATAATTACTATATAATCATTATATAAGCATTTAAGGTAGTAATATAGTCACTAAAAATAAATAAAATAAGATGATGTATAAAAAAAATTAGGTTTCTTAGTAACAATAATTTAAGACTGTATCCTATAGATAATACCATATTAAAAAAATTACCATTATTAAACACAAGAGTGTGAAATTTTTTACTTTTCATTAAATAAAATATTATAAAGGTCATTATCTCACTCATATGGGCCCAAAAAGTCATAAATGATACCCTTGGATTATTATAGACTATATATAGCAAAAAATTCGTTTTTAGTCAAATTTTGGTATCATTTAATTGTTCATATCATTTTAATTCAAATCATTTTAATGATTTTTCTTCTCCATTCCCAAGAACTACGTCACTATTTCATAAGAATTAATGGTAATTATTTCATATATATAAATTAAAAATAAATAAATATCATTCAAAATTAATTACTCTAAATAAAATTCTTTATATTCATTTATTACATATATTTACTCATATCCATGTCAATATAACTTATGTAGTTTTTCAAATTTACATTTCTAGCCATGTGTATTCATTGTATAATAATTTGGGTAAGATTCATTTTATATAACTTTAGATCTCAAAAATTATCAGTCTTAAAAATAAATTATAGATGAAATTTACTAAATAAAAAAGCTATTAAAAAACATTTTACCTCTCAATTATTTTCTATAGGAAACATAATTTGACTTTTTTAGTATTTCCCAAGCACTATGTCAGTACTAAAATTAATTTTCAAATTCATCATGAAATAAATTATAATTTTCTATATATGAATTATTTTTTAATGAATTGTATGTTATAATATCATACATCAGTAAATAAATAAGTTTAATAATTTTTATGTTATAATTTTTTCTTTATAATATAAAAAATAATACAGCATTTTAAAAAATTGTATTTATTACTATTCTACAATTTTTTTTATTTTTTAGAAATTTTTAAAACATTAACCATATATAAAATTTGATATGGTCATTTTTAAAATAACATAAATTTTTAAATCTAATTTTTCAAAAATATTCCTGAAATTAATTATAATAGTCACCCTTAATGTATATATATATTGATTAGTGATAATATATATATTTCATTAATGTTTTATTCTCATTCATACCCACCCAATTTACATCTAGGTTATATGAGTCACATTTAAATATTAATATTTCACGTCTGTTTAAGGTTAGTGTTGTATATATCCTATACTATCAAACATAGTGTTTAATTTTTAAAATATCAGGGTGTTACATTACCAAACCCATTAATAAATGTATTCCTTGAAATTTAAAAATTTTATTCAAAACTAGGGGTTTGAATTTTCAAAATACCATTCTTGAAATCCCACCTCTTAAGATGGATTAATAATGGTTCCACTTTATAAGAGATAAAATTGAAGTAGAAAGGTCATCTGGAGTAACACATAATAGGTATCTTAACAAAATAACAAAAGTGTGACGTGAGAAAATGGATATATAATAAAAACCTAACTTCAATGTAACAATGGAGAGTGATATATTACACAATAATGAAATATTTAACCATCAAGAAACTTTAAATCAATGATGAATTAATTGACATTGATTTCAAGGTATGAAAATTTCACAAATAATTATTTTTTCTAAAATCCATTTCCAAGTGTTAAAGAATTATTTTAATACATTGATTAATAGTAAAAAAATATGCATACTAGACAAGAATAATTTCACCCTTTAATGAATATACACCACAAACACATCTCTTTATCCAAATGATGAGTATTAATTTTTCATGCTTGAACATGAAGAATAAACATCTATTAATTTCAAAATATGATAAAAAAATTGTTCCTATTATATTTATACATTAACCAAATCAAATATTATTTTAATAAGATAATATAATTCTCTAAAACGAATAAACCATTACATGATAAAACACTACATTATTTTACAAAATTTAACCACAGTTCCCAAAGTTCAAGATAGATCATTTATAAAATAATTTATAAAAAAAATTAATAAAAAATATTCTATAAAAATATTTAAACCAAAAATTCATAAATATTAGTCACATAGACTTTTGATGTTTTATTTTAATATTTTTCTCTAAAATTATCAATAAATCATGATTTATCATACAAAAATATAAATGCCTTAAACATAGTCTCCAAGATATGTTAATCATTTCCATAAATAACCTAAATCACCATAAATCCACATTATGATCAAATATTCTTCAAAAAAAAAAAATTCAACTATGAATTCTAAAATAAAATACTATTATATTATATTGACCATAATCCTATAAAATTTCACAAATTGTGTTAATGTTCTTAAATAACAATAATATTTAAATCATTGAATAACTTTTCAATATAATGGTTTCCTCTATGATAACATTTGTGTTTACAAAATCAACTCATTATTCATCTTTAAAAAAATTTAACTGAAATTAAAATGTTATAACAATATTTAATTTCCTCAAAAATATCTCCAAAAGAGCATTATTCAATTTAAAATTTCATAACATAAAGCCTCGAAAGGGGTTTCTAAGACAATGAAATTATTATCTAACATAATATTACAAACCCATTATGGTATCCATAACACCAAAGAAAACATCATAATATCCAAATTTATCTTAAACATGCTTTAATACTAGCATTAAGGACCCACCCTTATTCATCATGTATTCAAGTGAATTAAGATGAATAATATCATTCTTTATTTGAAAATTATATTTTAGGTATAGATTATTATAGAATTTGGAATAACTATTACATATTAATCCCATTCATTATAAATCAAAGCATCTACTCAGTAACAATTTTACCACTAAAAAAACACATTAAATTAAAAATATATATATTTCATTTCGTTAAAAATATAAATATTTTCATCTGGTCCTCATATTTATCCCTAATAATCATTAAATAAATGTGAGAAAACCCATTTAGAACATGATTTGATCACACAAAAAATTACTACGTTACACAATGTGTCACCATGACATTTTGTTAAAAAAAAAATTCAATAAATTTTTCATTTTTCACATTTTTCATTACACGCAACATTGTAAATAGTTTTTATAGCACTATGTTTCAAATTTTTTATTCAAAAAACCAATTAAATCAAGCACTAAAAATAGAAATATGTTTATATTACTCTAAATATAACACTAGGGTTATCATTCATTACACACAAGACTGCCTTTCCTTAATGAATTTCATAACACGCAGGACCGGGTTTTACATAACAATAATATATTATTAAATATATTATTAAATAAATTATTAGTTAATATAATAAGAAATAAAATGTCCATTATGTTGTATTTTATGAATATAATAGACTAACATATGAAAAAAAAATTATTGAATTCATTGGTTACGAATTAATTAAAAATGAATATAAGAATGAATAAAATTTAAAGGAAATGTTTTTATAAAATCTAATTTTTTTCTCATAATAGAATTTTATCCTAATAAATTAAATTAATTAATATTTTGAAATCATAATAATGAAATATATATTTCATATATTCAATAAATACTTTTTTAAATTCAAAAAATATATATTATTGATATAATATTGGAAACAATCTCAATATTACACATAAATACCTTCATTTTAATAAATTTAGTTTTATTTACTTTTAATGGTGAATAAATTTTAAATAAAAATTTAATAACTTTTAAAAAAAATATTAAAATAAATATTTTCTAATAGAAATATATAGATTAGGTTAGGGTTAAGTTTGTGTATTTTTCTATAAAGATTAAATTCTTGATGAATAATTATAAATTCAAAATTTTAACTCAAAACATCTTTTTAAAATAGATTATTTATGTGGTGAAATTGTATTTATAATTTATTTTAATGTAGAATTATATCAATTAGAAATGGTTTAATACAATTTATGTCATTTTGATGAATTTAACTATCAAATTAGATACAAAAACATAGTAATCTTTTCAAAATATTTAATTTGAAAACCTGTATTGTAATCCTATCTTCAGAACTCATTTTCAATTCATTTAGTTCATTTCTATAAACATATTTTGTAAAAATAGATTCCATATTTGTAGTCAAAAAAAATTTATTTTATAATAAGGTCAATAGTGTTTTTGACCATAATTATTAGTGAAAATGTATAAAATTATTTACAAATATTTAGAGGAAAACTAGTTTAATAAGGGACTAAACCTTACAATTAAGGGCCAAAATGTCCTATGAACTTTTCAAAAATCCATTTGTTTTATATATTAGACATTATCCTACATTGTATATAATTTATCATTTTTTTAAATCCACTTATCAATTGAAAAAATATGGGTAGATGTAATGACCTAAAAATTATCATTGGCTTGATATTTCAACGAGCCAGTGTGTGGCCTTAAATGACATTCACAAGAAGCCAAAGGCTAGAAATAAATGAAAAAGGGTTTCAAATGCATGTGGGGACGATTTTCCCATCAATAATAAAACCATTAACAAAACAACCATAATCAAATAGATCATTATATGATGCATGAACCAGAAAAATCATATCCATTATCATTATAATAGAAAAACAGCAAAGTATGCTATAGAGGAATCCAAACCCAAAACAAGGTAAATTGAGTAAGAACAGTTAAAGAACCCCAAATGACAATAACAATCCATATTTCATTATATTCATGATCTCATATCACCAAATATCCCATGCGTCCTGAGGGGGGGGGGGGTGCTAAAATCATTTGATAAATTACCTTTTCCTAGGTCTTGGTAGATAGAATATACAATGAACCAATGTTACACAGAAGGGGTGAGTATAAAAATATGTAGGATTCCCCAATGACTACCCTACTCGTGCCACTAGGATAAAAGAGTTATATGTAATTATATAAAATAGTTTATAAAAAATAATTTCCAAAACACATTATATAAAAAATAAACTAAATCCGATGAAAATTTTTTTATAAAGAAATTACATAAAAAATCATTTAATAATATATTTTTTTGAAAAAATTCATCAAGACCACGCATATTACCCATCATTAAACCTGAAAGAATGGGAAATACCTAACCCTTATCTATCCAAACAAAAATGTGGGACACTTTTTACCCTAATCTGACCCAGATTCACAAGATTTTTTGATGGGGAATATCCCTAAAACATATCCATCCCAACAATTATGGGGGAGACTCTTAACCCTAATCTATCTCGAATTCTATATGAACACACTCAACCATCATGTGATTACACCTTTTGCACAGAGCACCAGGTCATATTTCATCCAATCCACAAAAATTCCATATGATTGTTTGACATGGGAAATCCCTAACCCTTATCCATTTTAGAACTAATTGGGGATAATCGTGACCCATATCCATCCTGAATTCCTTGAACACACACAAACAAATATGATCTACAAAAATACTAAAATACATTCAATAAAATAACTCATTTATTTAAAACTTTTTCCCATCTGAAAATCATTTCATGTTCAAAACCATTTTTATAAAACATCCATTTTATTTAAAACCCATTTCCCAAATAAACATTATATTTTCCAACAAATCCTTGTTTTAAAATGACCATTTTAAATTCATGAAACTAAATCACTTTTCACAATAATTCAACAAAGGTACATAATTCCACTGAAACTATCATTGTCACTAAAGAACATTTATCTCTTGATTGGAACACAAAATTTGTAGTCCAATTAATTCAAATAAACCAATTTGAGACTAACCCATTCAATTCTTGAAAAATGAGTTGGGAGTGTAGCCACCTACCTCAAAGGATTGGATGAAAAACAATAACTAATGAAGATCACTCTAGAAATATGTTTTATCCTCCATAAAATAGGTCTAAGATCCCTTCTCTTGTCACAACCAAGACCAAATATCAACATATTTGGAATCCAAAATCTTATGTATACCCTTAATTGGTGTATGTCTGAGAAATAAATAGAATATGATAATTATATTTAAGTGGATCTCAAAAATGTAATTTTAATTAAGTAGAACATCACTAACAGAGAGAACCAAGCTTTTAAACACTATGGGAGGGATATGTATTAGTTCCAAATGGCTTCGGAGAGGTTTGCCAACAATTAATGAAGAGAAATATCTAATTAGGTACATTTTGGATAAAATTAGAATGTATGAGAAAAAAAATTTAAGACCATATTTATAATGATCTAAATTTGACAATGCATAGGGTTAGACCACACAGTTATACAAACCATGTTCTAAATCTGCATTAGCTACTACCCTAAGGTAGCCCCTTCAGGGCCTAGTCATACAGTCCTCATAACCATTAATACACTATGTGGAACCTACTATATGAAAAATGATAGTGCACACAGTTTCTCTAGGGACTTTTATATGGTTTATACAGACCATGCACAGACCGTGCACCTCTCCTTCGGAAATAAAAACATTATCAAGGGTATCCTAAGTCAACCAAACTTCACCCTTACACCTTATAACCATTAAAATAAAAAGGTAATGGTTGCATATGAAAAACTATGAGAACTACATTCTCCCCAACATTGGTATTTCTATCCTTAGAATGTAAAAATCCATCCTTTAACTGAAAGAGTTCTATTCATTGGTCTTTCATTTCCTTCTCATGTGCCCAAGTATCTTCCAAAATCTCACCATATTTCCATAAAATCCATACTATATTGATTCTTTTTCCAATATAGTCCTTCTTTATCCTATCCATAATCAACATCAGGATATGTACCAATAAAGAATTTGACTCAAGGTCAACGTGATATCATCTAATCTAATTGGAAGGATTAGTCTTATACATTCTCAACTAAGATAAGAGGAACACATTATGCACCAACCTAAACCACAGTGGCAATGCTAATTGATATTCCAACTCTCAACCCATTCTAGTATCATAAAAGTGCCTATCTATCGAGGGGGAAACATTCCATTCTTCCCAAAATGATGATGTACAAGCCATAGAGAGATCCCCAGGAACACATGATCACTCACCACGAATGACAATGCTATTTAGTAATGATCCACATATTAATTCAAAGGACTCTAAGTCATCTTCTTCCTCTTTCTGATTAACTATATCATCCCTATCATTTCATGGAAAAGTCTCAGCCCAACTAGTGAAATCTCGCTTATTTCCACTAAACACAGTAGAGAATGATAAGGGAACCCATTCAACACTTCAAAAAATCTATTTGTATCTATCCTGGATAGATTTCATTATTCGGGGACACCATTAAGGGTATATTTTCCTCCCATAAGGCAAAAAAATTAATCAAACAAGCCCACAACATGTCTTCCAGCATCTATATCATCCTTTCGGATTTCCTATCCATCTAAGGATGAAATTCCATACTCAAATTCAACATAGTCCCACATGGTGTGTATATGGATTTCCAAAAATGAGGCGTGAACCTTAAAACTCTTTCTGAAATGTTCGAAACAGTTATTCCATTTCTATTTACCACTTATCAGATATAGATTTGGGATATATCCTCCACTTTAGGAGTTCCACAAATATAGATGAAATCGGATGACATTGTGAGTCAATCCATTATCACCCATATGGAATCATGTTTCCAAACCATTTTTTGTAGACATGTAACAAAATCCATCACAATCTACTACCATT
Source organism: Viscum album (assembly GCA_963277665.1). Taxonomy (NCBI): domain Eukaryota; kingdom Viridiplantae; phylum Streptophyta; class Magnoliopsida; order Santalales; family Viscaceae; genus Viscum; species Viscum album. Next base: position 1,109,341,446 of record OY728126.1, read on the forward strand.
ATCACAATGGAATCAGTAAAGACTGTAGCATACCTACTGGTTGTTGCTTCTCTTGCTTAACTTTCCCACAAGTTGAGCACTTCGAAATGAACTCAACAACATTCCTTTACTTGACACTCCACCAAAATTGGGCCTTCAACTAATTATATAGATCCTATATTCCCAGATATATATATCATTTTGAATCGTAGTAATCATAATGAATTTTATCCTAACAAGACATAGGTACATTAATCTGACTATTGAAACAAAACACTAAACTCCCATTAAGTTTCCACCGTTTAATGGTCTTCCCACCATTGAGTTTAGAACTCAAAAACATGCATTCTTCATCAAGTGTTTGTTCTTATTTGGCCATCATTACCAAATTCGGGACAAGAATTGTTGAAACGAAAACTATAACATCACCCCTATCTTCACATTCCACTTGCATGTTGGATTTCACCATCATCAACTGCCATTTACCTTAGAGGTGGTAAACCTAAGATGTTCCTAGGAAAGTCATCTCAAAATTTATCCAAAACTAATAGAAAACTATATTACTCAATCTCTTCCATCGATCCCGAATTATATATTGCCAACTGATTAGAGATCTTTCACATCATTAGTACTAACAAGCCCATTTCAGTTTCCATTACCAACCATTCTCCATTATATGGATGCTTAAGGCCATCCTATGTTATAAAAATAACGTTTCTATTATAACTATCAATGTGATATTTAAACAATATCAACTAATAAATACTTGTATTATATCATATACATCCATCTTCATGATCAATAATTCCCACTTTATCTCATCTTCATCAACCTCTATATACATGAAATTCTATTTTACCAAGAGGGGTTTTGTTTTCAAACATGGAAGTAATCATCTCTTTTTTAAAACATAGAAAGTAAACAATACGAAGAGAAATGAAGAAATGTGATCCACCAGTATCAAAAATCACTTGTATAAGGGTAGAATAAAAATGAATCATACCTCTCACCCTAGAAGGTTCAACCTGCTCATCTACAATCATCTGCTCACCTCCATTAAATGTCTTCATCGATGCGCACTCCTCCTAGGTGCCTTGTTGAGATTACTCATGTTCCATCAAATCATTCGATGCTTGAAAATCTTGAGACGTGTCTCAATCACTTCACTGCAGTGTACTTTGATAAAAGTGATTAAGATATCATGTATTAATGCAATTATGGAATTATCTTGTTGGTGTTTCCCACTCCCACTGGATGTGACTTAGTGAAGCACACTAAAAACATCCAAGTTTTTTCTTGGTTCTTGAAGGAAGGATAATTTCTCATGTGGTTTAATTCCAAGGTGTTTCAACTCTTTGAAAATAGTTATCTAAATTCATCTTCATCCTTGTGTTATAGTTTTCATCTCCTCTAGTTATGAAAACTGTAGATCCACCACCTTAATTTTAAATAGGGATAGATAATGTATTAAAGTATACAATTTCAGTTCCTACTCAATGGTTTTACAATCCTGGTAAATGATTTAGACCAACTGTTGGTTCCCCTATGGATCAGGTGCAACCACATTCTCACTGGCCTCATCAGACTAGTTTCTACGATGCATATTGGGTGACCTTTTATAAATAGAAAACAAACTCTGTAAATCATGCTATGTAGAAACTAATGGCTTTGAATTTCATATCACATTACATCAAATATAACAACATTTATTTTCCAAAATCAGCATTTTACCATTGAACCATTTTTGGATAATTCCATTCATGGTTTTGAAAATCAAACCATTTTCAAAATAAACCAAGTATTATCATTTTTAAATCATTCATTTTAACACTATTGAACATTTTTCAAAAAATTGTAATCCTAAGGGGAAGTGATTCCTCTACAATTTCTGTCATGCAAATATCATTGGCTAAACCCATTACAATTTGATTCCAAAATCCTATATTTGTATCCAAACAATTATGTAACCAACTCCTTATTAACATTAAGTTCAGCACAAAATTGTTATCTATGTATTTTTATGCTCTATAATTCATGTTTCGATGACCTTACACCTTTCTAAGATCACATACCAAGGAACATAAAAGAAGTAATTTCAACTCCAAGACCATAAAAACTAATTACAACTTGTTCTGCACAGACCGAACAAGGTGATTCCATTTGTAATGACCCAAAAATTCTCTTTGTCCTGAGAGTACAATGATTCATTACTTGGCCTCAAGAGACATCCTAATGATGAAAAAGGATGGAAATAAATGCTGAATCATTTTAAATGAAAGTTGGGGACAATTTACACATTACAAAAAAATCATTAAAACAACAACATTAACCAAATAGTCACAATATGATGCATGGGATAAACAAGACCACTCGACCCTTATCTTTATAATAAAACAACACCAAATTTTGTCACAGGATATGACAATGCCCAAAGAAGGTAAATAACGGAAGAACATGTAAAGACTATAAGATGACCTTAATACTCCATGACTTAGAAGCTACATGCTATGATAACACCAAACAACCCATGTATCAAGAGGGGGTGCTAAAAATGTGTGATAATTTTATTTTCCCAAGTCCCAGAAGATAGATTTTGTAGAAGAACTAATGTTACAAGGAAGGGGTGAGTATAAAACTCATTAATTTAATCCCCAATGACATCATTAATCATGCCAATAGGTTATAAAAGATAGCCATAATTATATATAACAATTTATATAAAAAAAATTCTAAAAGAAGTTTATATCAAAATAAAAACATAACCAATAGAAAATACATTCTATGAAAATCAAATATAAAATCATTTAGCGTTCTAATTTTTGTAACTATTCATCATATCCATACAAACAACAATGCATGAAACATGGAAGAGGGGGGAATTCCTAACCTATATCCATCCCAATAATGATGGGGGATACTTATTACCCTTATCTGACGCCAATGCACAAGAATTTTTAACATGGGATAGACCTGACCCTTATCCATCCCATAAATGATGGGAGATGCTACTAAACCTTATCTATCCGTAATTACATATGAACACATAGAACCATCACTCCATTACAACTTCGACACCAAGCATAAGTTAATATTTCAACAAAGCCTCAAAATAAAATTTGAATGTTTGATGTCGGAAATCCTTAACTCTAATCCTTCCCAAAAATCTTGGGGGATACTCATGAACCTTATCCATCCAGAATTCCAGGAACACACACCACCCAATATTCTTAACAGTCATGCTAAATCACTTTCAATAAAATAAATATTTTATTTCAAACCATTTCCCATTTAAAAACCATTTCTATGTCGACAAAATTTTTATAAAACATTCATTTCTTTTAAAACAATTTTCACAACAAAACATTAGAATTTCCTTCGAAGCCATGTTTTAAAATAAGTATTGTATAATCATGAAACAAAACCACAATGAACAACATTTCAACCAAGGAATATAATTACATAAAAACCATAAATACTCACTAAATATGATTTATCTCATGATTTTCACATCAATTCCATACTAAAATTCAGTTAATTTAAACCATTTTAACATAATCTAAACAATTCTTTCAAGAGGAGTCGAGAGTGAAGCCAACTACCTCAAGGGTTTTGATGAAAACTGACAATGTATGAAGATGGATCTAGCAACCAGATTGATTCTCCACAAAACAGACCCGGATACCTTCTCATGTCACAAAAAGAACAAATATAATGATATTTGGAATCCACCATCATAGATATACCCTGAACTGGTGTATATCAATGAGAAAACGAGAAGAGTAGAAGTATATCTAGGTATATCTAAGGAAATATAGTGAGAACAAATAAGAACATCACATACCGATAGAATCAGGGTATAAAATGTAAAGGGAGGGATTTAGAATAGTTCCTAAATGCTTGGGAGAGGTTACCCAATCTTAAATTAAGATAAATTGCGAATTGGGGACTTTTAAAAAAAATGATCCAGTGGTATAAAAATGTGTATAATCATATTTTTATGAATCTAGATTTGACTCAGCGCATGGTTAGACTGAATGGTTAGAAAAAATGTTCTATATCAATGCATTAGATAATTACATAAGTGAAACCTCACATGGTATGCTCAAATATTCTCCTTAACCATGCATACTCCATGCTAAATCTTGTGTCCAAAAACATCTTATATACTCCATTTCTCCTAGGATTTCTGCAAGGTTTAGAGAAACTGTGCACAGATCGTGCACCTCTCCTTTTCCCCAAACATATTCAGATTTCTCCCAATACTAGAAACATTCTCCCGTAATCCTTATAACAATAAATATTATATGATAAGGGTTAAATACGAGAAACCGGGTGTAATACTGTGGATTTCCCTATTCAAAGATTTTGAAGAATGCTACTCCTCCACTATAAAAAGGCACTCAACCCTCCCATGCATTATTGCATTTGAAGATATTTGGATTACCCAGAATATTATAAATTAACATCCTAACATACCTCCATTACTCATTTATTCTTCCATTTAGTTATGAATCAAAATAATGAATCCATTTTGTGCAATTAAAATGGTGTTAAACCTAAATAATAGGTAACGATCTTCCTCAAGCTTCTTTTTTTTATTTTCTATCCTCGAAACATAAATTATTCTTCTTTAATGCTTATATAATAACACTTCTATCCTATATATGCTGATATTTTTTATATTCTATGGTTTGGACCTACACATACACACACTTAAATCTAATGTGTAATGAACATTCCATTCTCATGTATGGAGAACTACCGCCTTAGGAAATGATTTTGTTTGTGTATCCTTTACCATATATCATGGTTAAAAATTATGATGGACACTATATTTTTATATGTTATATATTATATTTATGATTTAATTATTATTCTGGAATTATTATAACACACATACCATTTTTCTACCTACTTTTTTATGTGAGATAATTTTGTTGGTCGAAGTGTGGACAATGTCTCAACAAATGGATGTGATTCATTCACACCCTACAACGAATGTATTAAGGATGAATTTAGTGAATTTAAACAATATATATGAAATAATAATTCTAATAGAATAATAATAACATATATATATATATATATATTCCATTTACATTCTTTTTTTCAATACCACAATAAAAGAGAAATAACATTCATTGTACGTACGACATACCATATCCATTATTGTTGCATTTTATTTCATAATTCCATATTTTATTGATTATTATAAATACATGTCTACAGAATATATATTATTTTTATACCATTTTATATAATTTTTATATTAATATATCATTTTCTATATAATAGTATCATGAATAATAGTCAATATATGTATCAAATTTAAAGTGGATATTACCCGAAACATAACATTAACATGCACTTGTAATTAAAAGTGTATTATAAAGTCATAAAAATTAATATATGGTGTTAGATATAATAATATGGTCTAATATAGATGTATAATAAAATTATATTTAATATATAAGAGGTTTTAATATGTATGAACAAATTCAAGACATAAGGTAAGAGAATTCCATCTCACTATTTATTTTCGTGAGATAGTTACCTTATTCACCACTCATTTAACTTGTGTGGAATGTATAATTACAATGGATGTATTATATGATTATTATTATAAATACTATTGTTATTTAATTATACATTTAATTATATTTTTTTCATTGGGTTTATGGTTCCATAGTTACCAAATCAGTAAAGTAATTCTATCTCAGTTTTCCTTCATTGTGACATTCCATGTTTGGCAACTAAATTTTTCTATGAGGTGAATATATTAGCTTTTGACATGTTATATCAAAAAAAAATATATTTTCATGAAATTATTAGATTCACATGATGTTATAATTTCCATAGAATTAAGATTCAATGTAACCACAACGTTAACAATTTATTTCTACAATCACATCAATAATCAAGATAGTTTGTGATTTTTTTTAAAATTGATGAAATATTATGATACATTTATCCAAAACACTCATGAATTTTCATCATATATGGTTATTGATTATATCTACATGTTTTAGTACCATTTTAACTATATTTTAATTAATATAATTAGTAAATTAATTTATTAAAAGGGAACTTAATTTCTCCTTTTAGTTATAAATCATGGTTATTTAAAACTTTTGTTCTCTATAATGAAATTAAAAATGTTTTACTATTATGAAATTATGTTTAAAATAAATTTTTACACATGTTTTACCTTTTTACACAACAATTTAAAAATAAATCCATATTTCATTTTTTGATCAAGACACTTTTATAATCTTTTTATGGAGAAAACGGAATTCTATGAATGAACATTTATACCCCCATCATGACCATCATTTTTCGGAAGCATCCTTAGTAAAATTATATGATTATTTTCATTAAAAATTTCTTCCGAAAATTCGTAATATTTTAATAGTTTCATATTTTTTTCAAATAAAATATTCCCTAAAAATGTTTTATTTTAAAAATATTTTTAAATGATTTTCAAATCCACCTATATAATTTTTTAAAATGATTATTTTCAAATAAAATTATATCTATTATATCAAGATTTAATAAAAAAATTCCAAATCATTTTCTTGAAACACATTTCATGATTGATTTCAAGCATGCTTTTAAGGTTCTCAAATTTCTTCAATGAAAATTTTTTTCCAAATGATTTATGTTATATAAAAATTAAGCAGAAATTATATTTTTATCAAGAACTATTTTAAATGAAAATTTAAATCTTTTTTTGATGTAAATGAATTTTTTGAAATGGTTTTATGTAATTTATTTTTGATGGAACTTAATTTTAATTAATAAATGTTCCATGTTATCATTCAAAAACCTTATTCATTTAAGATGATGTACCTTGTAATAGTTTAATAATACATTTCTTATTCTTTCTAGAATAGTTTATGGTTTGTTGGAATGATATTTACAAGAATTATTTCTCTTAAAAGTGTAATAATATTTTGACACATACTTATTTATATGGTCATTCTTTGATGATATTACTATGAAAAAATACATTCCCCATACGTTTTGATGTGATGAAATATTAATGATACCCATTTCATTTCATGGGTTTTAATATGTTGAATATTTTGTTTTATTCTGGAAGCTGAATTTATGATTTCATTGTGTGATGGGTACGACCTATATCTCCCTCCAATTCATTAAGTAATAAAAAAATAATTATCTCAAGAGGGTACATGAGAGGGAATCCCAAGATCGAAACATTTGGGATTCCGTTGTCCAAAAAAAGAGAGTACACAGGAGGTCACACCTATCCATAAACAAGAGGGTACACGAGAGAGAATCCCAAGACTAAAATAAGTGGGTACACGAGATAAAATTTAATGCTTGAAAGAAGAGGATATGTTTGTTGGAATACCAATCCGAAAGTACGTACATGGGTTTTATACCATGAATGACTTTATATGATTTTCTTCATATGTATCCTTGAAATGTGAGTTTCTTTGCTAATGTGTATGCCAGAAATTCAATGTATTATTACAATTCTATGTTCTCATGGATTATTATATTTTTTCCCTTATGATTCATGTCTTATAGTCATCTAGTATTTATGTCCTGACTCATGTATATGATCTTTTATATATAGGAAATGATATTAATAAATTATTTTCTTGTTCTTATACCACAATGATTAGTTTATTCTTATTTATCTCCTCTGTTTACCCTAACAGAGCATCTAAAATCACCCCTTTCTTCGGTTTCTTTTCCCCAGGTTATGAATAAAGTGATTAATTATAAGTTCATAAGGATAATATATTTGTGGGAATAATTTAATATCATTCCCAAAGCTACTATGATTTTCTTAAAAGTTTATAAATACACTAAACTATTATGGTCCATAAGTTATTATTTATGTAATGTTCAGAATATTCAATTAAAATAATGAAATATATATGTATTTTAAGAAAGGGTAACTATAAATAAGGAAATAAAATTATTTTTCTATTAAAAACATAAACACCCATGTAATTCTCTTTGATCGTGTGAAATAAATGTTGTCCATATATAAAAATTGCACGCTTTTCTCTAAAATAAAACATAAAAACCCAAAAAATATTAATAAAAATCATTTTTGTAACACAAATTATCACATTTGTGAAACCCTTTAAAAATATTGAACTTAAAATAACCATATAGGTTACATAAAATATAAATATTCCGATAACATAATCATTTCATATTTCTTTGCAGAGCAATAATGTGCCTCACCATTCATATAATTTATTTCGGGTTCATCCATTTTCCATGAGTAATAATTGGGATAAACCCTTCATATAATCTATATCAGTCTCACCCATTAAATATAATGTATTTAAACCAATTATATAATTAATATCGTGATAACATTTTTTACATTTAATTCTCAAGTACCATATCATGAATAACACATTTTTTCGTGTACTTTTCATCATAAAAAATTTGAATACATTTAAAATAACATTTGAAAAACACATTCTGATATCAAATTACACTTATAATATAAAAAATGATTTTCAATAAATAAATTTTTATAACATGGTAAAGAGGGGTTTTCATTGAATAAAAAATCATTAAAAACATTGTTCATGAAAATAACATATCCATTTTGAAATCATTTCATTTTTTAAAAAAGATTCAAACTTTTAAATGAAATAATATTATTTGAAAATAAAACATTATAATTATTAAAAAATTAAATGATTTAGGTTCCATGAATGATGTAAAATCTACTCCTTTCATATAACTCAAAAAACAGTCCTTTTGAATTTTGTAAAAATATTTGAAATACTAACATTAAAACATGTTTTTTGAAAATATGTGGCTTACATTGATTATAAAATACCAAGTATGTTATTTATCATCCTAAAAAAATTACATAGATCAATTATTTACTGGATTATGAAAGATTTTAATGTTTGTTATTCCTTTTAAATAACATTATTTACAGTTTTATAAATTACATAATCACAAAAGTTCGTGTAAAATATTTTCATGATATTCAGAACATACATCCAAATGGACTTCAGTCAGATGATTATGTTAAATGTTTCAATTTATTCACCAGAATAAAAATAGTATTACATAAATAATTATAGATTTATTAATCAAAAATACTTTTAAATCCAACCAATTAAATATGGTTCTTAAAAAATACAGTATAATCATGGATATTTTCTGTCATATTTACGAATAAATAATGTTTCCATTTTTTCAATGATCAGTATAGAATGATGGTAAATATTATTTCATATTTTAAAAGAGATAATAATATCCAAAATTTCATATTAATTCCTCTAATATACACATATATATCATCCATGTGATGTGATGATAAAAAGTGAATCACATCACTTTGTAGATGTGGTAACCCACACATACGCATGAACTACATGGTCATTTTCCAGTAAATGGAAACATAAGATAATTTATGTTATATTATATTTAGATAATGATAAATATGTCTTTAATATCATATAAAAACATTAATTCACTATTTATTTTCATCCATGTAATGTGGTGAAGAAAAAAAATTGGATCACTACTTGTAGATGGTATGTCGTTCACACGCACAGGTTGTGCTTTCATTTTCCATAAGCTGGATAGAAGGTGGAATGTGGATCAATCATAGTTATGAAAACATATCATTAGATATATATATGATACTATGTTTATTAATTTAGGATTTAAACAAGGAAATAATCGGATGAAGAAGAAGAACTAATCATGAATGTGTCTGTAAAGATGATTACTTATTTTTAGTGAACTTCCACTACATATCTCTTTAAAAGATATTGGGTTAATCTCAAGGAATGAAAATTAACTCCCTAATGTAGATAAATATGTTAATAAATGTAATTTTTAGAATTTATTCAACCTATATTGATCAAAATGTTGTATGTACGTGAGGAATGAGGTTCCCTTTTATAAATGAAGTGAGGGGCTCCTTTGAAAATTCACAAAAGATTAAACTATAATAAGACTATTCTATATTAAAATTTTCTAATTCGCCTATAAATATAGATACAATGAAATTTTATATGATAAAATATACTCTTTGTCCTTATTTAATATTTTTTATTCTAAAATAGTTTTACAAAATATTATATTCATTAAATATCATTCTTTTTAATTTTGACTCTATTCATTATGTTGACATAAAAAATTTCAATACAATAAGATAAATTATAAAAATGTACTTTAATACATCTAAAATATGTCAATTTAATCCAAATAATTATTTTATTATATTAATTATATAAAATTATATTAATATTAATAATATTAGTATCATTATTTTTTATTTTCCCATTAAATGATTAATCAATGCATCATCATTATCGAAAAATTTATGGTAATTATTTCATCTGTAAAAATTAAAATTAAATTACCATGATCCATATAAATATTTTATATTTTAAATTAATATTTATAGTGAAAATATCTTTCGGAAAATACCATGTTAAAAATAATACATTTATTAAAAATAAGAGTGACATGTTTTACTTTTCTATAAATAAAATATTATAAAGTTCATAATCTCATAAATTTTCCCCAAAAGGACATAAATTCCCCATTTGATGATTATGTTAAATATTTACTTAACCAATAATATTTATTTATGTTTTTGGGTTATTTAACAGTTCATAAAATATTATTTAAGATCATTTTATTGCATTTTCTTCTAATTGTTCAGGAAATACATTTGAGTTTCCAAAGAATTAAAGGTAGTTATTACATATATAAAAACAAAATTTTAAATTAATATAACTAAAACATTATTTGGATCAATATAATACCATATAATCATTAAATAAATATATTTACTCATTTCCATATTAATACATCTTATTTAATTTGTTAATTTGACTTTTAAAGCCTTGTGCAAGCATTTCACAGTCATTTGGAAAAATTCTCTTTATATAACTATAAAATTTGATATTAGAATTAATAATAATAATATAAAGGATATTTCAAATAAAATATGTCATAAAAATATTTTATATCACTCAATAATTAGCTATAAGTCATCGAATATGACTTTTCTAGTTCTGTGGAAACACTCTGTCAACAATAAAAATGATTTTCGCATTTAACAAGAAATAAAATAAAATATTCACTATTTAAGTTACTTTTGGATGATTTTAACATCGAAATATAATAATTGATTCATTCCATCATTTTAATAATTTTTTATATAATAATTATGTCTGGAAGATGTCACAAAATATTCAACACTTTTAAAAAAAACTATACTTCTTACTATTCAAAAAATTATAACTTTTCCAAAAAATTATCAAAAAAATAACTCTGAAATTATTTTGATATGATTATTTTAAAATTTATATTAATGTATTATAATAAACTTTCTGAAATATCATAATAGTAATTATAATATTCAACCATAAAAATCAAGATAACCCATTTTTTATGAAAACATGTATATTGATTAAAAGGATATTACTAAAGATTTTTTATTAATTTATAATTATTTTCAAGATAATATATATTGTTTTGTACATTTATATTTATTTCATAAATCAGTTATTATTATTCATTCCATTTGAATTAAATTTTAGGTAATAGTGGTCAAATTTAAATAATGATATTTGGTTCTTAGTTTAAGATCAGTGTTTTGTATCTTATACATTTTCAAACATAGTGTTTAATATTTAAAATATCAATATGTTACATTCAAATAACCTATAATATAATAATTTAATTTAAAAAAGAGAAAAAAAAGTAATCTATTATTAAGAGGAAATTAAATTAATCATAAAATGTATCATATACTATTTCTTAGGACTAGGACACATATAAAATGGGCCACTTGAATTGTATATTGACTATAGTAATAGAATAAATACAATAACCCCTTACCTAGACCAAATATATACTAAAAGAGGACAAAGAAAAGTGTTTAGGATTAATTTAATGATAAGAACCCACTCCCAAACAATATTATCACATTACCGAGCAAAAACAGTGATTTATATAATGATATGAACATGGATAAAGGGAACATATGACTATATAATATCTTTATATCGACATATCAAAATGAAAGAGTTATACTTACGATATTTTTAGGTAAATATTTATTGATTGTGAATTAAATGACAGATTGTTATAGGAAATAACTTCTCATGGATTCAATATGTGGATTTCAATCAAGTAAATGATGATATTTCCCTCCACTCATTCTTAAAATATAGAATTCCATGAATGAGGATCATCCAATTCATTTACCTCAAGAGGTTAAAATTTGAATTGGTGTACCCTAAAAAAGTAAATACAAAGGAATCACTATATATTGTGAGTAGCCCTCGTATTTTCATGAAAATGGAAAACATCGCCATAAGAAAATCTATTGTGGGTGTAGGAGAAGGAAACATTTCGTAAAAACAGATCCTAGCATGTCACCTAAAAAATTTCCAACTCATCAGAATACCTGATGAACAAGAACCACCAATGATGATAAATACATATCAATATTTTCATAACCAATTAAACTTAGTGATTCTTACTAGAAACATAAAATCCAGTGTTTAACACTACAACCTCCATTCAAACCTTTATCCCACATTTTTAAATAGATCCATCCTACTTCTATTGACCTTGGTATTGGAACCCTTTGCATTTCCTCCCCCACATGTTGGCATTGTCAACCTTCACTCTACGGTATTTTTTAACACATTGTGATAAAAATATTTGGAACAAAACTGGTGGACGATATGACCTATATACACTCCAATAAATGTAAAAAATTTTGGGGATCCTAAATGGGGGAACATATTATATTTAAGGTAAATTAATTAAATCATTTTTTATCATATTTTCAATTTTTTACCATATTCAAAAAATAAGAAACACACAAGCACGGTGAACAATCCTTTCATAGGGATATAACTTTAAATGACTCATAACATTTGTTATGAAGTACAAAAATATTAATGTTCCTCATTTCAGATAAAAGGGGAACCTAAAATAATACGTCCTTGCTGGTATGCCTTGTTTACAGCATGTATAAAGGCTATCTAAAACAATTTCCATATCAACCCACGGATTCTCACGAATACCAATCTCCAAACCCTATCCTCTTTTTCAATCATCTCTCTTGATACCACTATATCACTACCCAGTCAATCCAATGGAACCCCTCTTGGTACAGTGATATGGAAATAGACATAATGAATTATGAAGAAAAACTTAAATAGGATATAGGTTTTTTACTATCACCAATGGTATATAGTCACACACAAGTGACGAATTACCGTTAAAATTATTTTATTAGTAAGAGATAATAAGAGAAAAAAAATAACCAATTATGAATCCTAATATATAAAGAATAAATCCCAATACATGTTGTAATTACATACAAAATCAACAACTAAAAAGAAAAATAATAAATATATAATCCTCTAAAGCATCTAGGAAGCTGCAAATACTCTTGAAAAACTCCTAGAACTAGTAATTTTCAGCTCTATCGCATGCTAGATCCTACTAACATTGAAAAAATTATATATATATATATATATATATATATATATATATTGAGAATAACATGTATATTCAATTTTATTATCCTTGATCCCTCTTGTGAAAAATGTGAAAGATGCATACTAATGCCTAGTGTGTAAATAAATGAAACTAACTTATCACATAAATAGGTACACTATTCATCTTCTATCCTCACCATGTATCAATCATGAAATAAGAAACAAAATTATAAACAAAATATTGTTAAAACACACACACACACACAAACAAACACACACACACACAGATATATATATATATATATATATGGGTACATTGATACCACTTCCCCTTGTGTTCCCCACTCTAAGGCCTAAAATTCACACATCAAGAGCTCCCACACATTTCAAAATAATCAGCACATAGAATATGGGGTAAAATTTAATATATCATACACCCCATGAAACATATCACTATATCAAAAAAACAATATAGTAACTAGTATTAAATATGGAAGATAATATATCCTATGTTTTAAATAATATACCACAATGCATCACAACACATATATAACAAAACTGTAATAATGCTTTGGATACTACATCCTGAATTCATGGATATTACACAACCTTTAGTCATAATAGATCTAACTATACATGTTTAAGAAATCAACCACATACAATCCCTCATGAATACTATCGCGGGAGACCAAGTGGCAGAGAGCGAAAATCATTCATATAAATCCATGCCAATATGAATGTTTGGAAAAACACTCCCTGAACCTCTGATTATTTTTTACCCTTCAGATATAAGTTGGGTGAAAATTAAATTTGAAAACATATAGAATAAATATAGAACACAACCACAAAAATGGTGTATCTTCTTCAACCCATGTAAACTAAATTCAATGTATTACATTATTACATTGGCATAACAAATAATTGATCTCATCCAGAAGAACTAATTGGTTTTTAAGTCTTGATGAACTTGATACAAACTTGAGCCACATATTGAATTTGAGAACATAAATTACGATATACATGTTTGGATAATAACATTATTCCCTCTAGAATATCCATGTATATAATTATTAGTACATTTTTTGGAATCTTGGGGAATGTAAACAAAATAATGGTGATCACAAATTCTTAGTATTGGTTATTTATGGTGGTATCTATCATGAATCAATAATGAATAATCAATACAGAAAGGTAAATAAGTAAAACACCATTTCATAAACATATGTAAATAAGGAATGAATATATAATACATAATAATTGTGGAAAGGTGTATAACTTAAACCAAATTTCATTTACTCAATAAACAGATAATGAAATGAATTGAAAGGTAATTTCAATGTAAATTTCTCATAAAAAGAAATAAAAAAATTCTTAATGATTGAAAATATTAAATATTTAATTTCATATTTTGAGAACATGATAATTCTACCGTCAAGTACTATCACATGAAAATTTAAAACATTGGGTATAATCATTTCTTGCTTGAAAAGTTACATTTCCATTTTAAATACCTTTCACAATACATTTTAAAAATTCTAGTTACATACTCATATATTATGGGAATGTGATTATTTCCATTGGAACTATCAATGCATCATGTTTATTTATTTAAATAGTCCCCACATATAAAATTACATCCAAATAATTCTTCATATATCAAATAATTTAATTAAATCCTCAAAAATCTTCCTTATAAAAAAAATTTCCATATTGAGTAAAAGATAAAAAGTTATCAATATTTGCACATAAAATAAAAAACATTCAAAGTAAAACACTATATACCGAGAGGATATAAATATTAAGAAAGAAACATATCCATGATAAATAATATTGACAGTTAGGGTAAATTTGATGTTCATGGGAATATGAATAATTCGAGGAAAAGTTAATGAATACCAAAATGAATCAAGGAATTGAATGTCAATACATTCCTTGGAAAAAATGATCGTAAACCATCTACATGAAGAATAAATGTAATATCAGTACAATATATACATATTTTAGTAATAAAAAATTTTTGTAATCATTTATTAATAAAAATACCCTAAAAATATTTTCAAATGATTTGTTGCATAAAATAACCTATTAATTTTGAAAAAAAAAATTATAAATAAATTTTCCTAAAACATTTTTAAAATAATTTTATCTAAAAATAATTTTTTAATCCTATATATGAATCTTTAAACAATTTTTTGATCGTGACAGTGGGAAATTCCTTCCATATATTGCCTTTTAAAATATGTATTCTTTTAAATTCTTTAGTAAAATAATAATTGTGATTGTTTGGAAAATGACAGCAAGGTTCCTCTAATGAAATTTTAAATGGTATAAATGCATAATGATTTTTATATTAAATCAATCTAAAAATTTTAAAAACATTTTTTAATTTCTTTTTAAAATATTCTTTTTGAAGAAAATATATTTATGGTCAAATATAGACATGTTGTCAGATTTTTATAAGATAAATTCTAAATTATTTTATGTAGAAAAGAGTGTAAATTTGTAAAATTACATAAAAATTTCAGTAATGACCGTATTATAATAATATTAAATAGGTTTATCATAAAATTATCAAATAATTACCTTCAACTAAAATTAAATGACAAATAATCTCGATTAAATTTAGATTTTCAAATAAACCATTTTTACCCCATGGTAAACCTATATTTACATTAACAAACCTAAAAAATATTTTCTATTT
Source organism: Viscum album (assembly GCA_963277665.1). Classification (NCBI taxonomy): domain Eukaryota; kingdom Viridiplantae; phylum Streptophyta; class Magnoliopsida; order Santalales; family Viscaceae; genus Viscum; species Viscum album. The sequence continues at coordinate 1,109,357,619 of OY728126.1, forward strand.
TCACTATGAATTTTGTTCAAAAAACATGTTTACCATATTCGATAAAATAAATTATTCTGATTCATAAGATGGAATTCATTAATTAAAATTCCATTCATAAAAGTGGAATTTATTTACTTAAACATAATCTCTTAGACATGATGACAAAACAGGTTTTCAAAGATGAAATGTTTAAATGTTTTTAATGTTTTTATGAATATTCAATATTAAAATGATTATCGTGAACTAAATTCTAAAAATATATATTATTTATCTAATTTTACATTCAATAAAAATCTTAATATAATTTTACATTTTAAATAATTTAAGTGGAATATAAGTTTCAATTAAAATTCAATATATTTAACTATTCATAAATATGAAAATATAAAAAAAATACAAAAATTCACAATATGAACATTTTCATATTAACATATCAAAAATTGAGTTAATTTTATAAAATATAATTTCTAAAATTCGTAAAAATTAATTTTAATTTAGGTTTTCAAGGAATGACTAAGTCATCTTTTAGGGAATTTTTTTTAGAAAACATTTATTTTTCATTTAAATGATTCTTATTTTATTAGTAATAAATAATTAAATAAAAAACATATAAAATATATATCTTCATAAGTTATATAATCCTACTCATACCTTCCATTTCAATGGATAGGCGATAAATGTCACATTAAATAATAATATTTTAGTAATATTCCATGTTTCATTTAAACTTCGTGTTGCTTATGATGTTAGATAGAATTAGTGTAGCATGTAATTTAAGATAAAAAAAGTTTAATTTAAATAACGATTAAATTAGTGTTTTGATTAATTCATGCCTTTTAAGATATTTAATTTATTTTAAAAATAAATATATGACAAATTATTGAGTGGTTATATTTATTTAAAATTGGTATTATATGTCATACATGTTATAAAATGCAATATTCTTGTTTCAAAATACTATGTTGTTACATTCTAACCACTAAAAGTAAATTTAATCCTCAAAATTTTATCATTATATCTGTAATCAGGGGTTTGATATTTATAAAAAAATTAAAAACCCAAATCATAAAAGTATTTAACAAAACATCCACACAATAAGATGGATTGGGATATAAAATTGTTATATGAAATAACACATAACTTGACTTATATGTAGAATAAGTTTGTAGAATGTAAAGATATGGACATATAAAAAATCATATATAATTAATGATATTTATTGATGTTATTGATCACATAAAGGTGAATGGTCAATGGAATGTTAAGGGAATCAAAACCATAAATCTATGATTATTTATAAGGCAATAAAACTCCTCATATATGAATTTAATAACATAAAATTTTTATTTCAAGATCCTATTTTTAATATTCAGAAATTATTTTACGATCTAAGAAAATAAAAAAATATATATACTTACATGATATGTTTCAATTTCATAAACACGTTTTAGTTATTCTTAAAAAAATTCTAATTTATTGCTTACTCAATGAAATGAATATCCAAGAATAAATTTTTTAATCTTGAGTCACTAAAATTAAATTTTAATGGATCCTAAGACCCATAAAACTTTGAAAATTGTTTACATATATCTCAAAATATTTTCCAAAATCAATATATGTTTTAAAATATATTCAGTGTGCCTAAATATTCATATGGTGAAGTAATATATTATTCTCTAAAACCACACCTATATTTCAACTTAAATAATTTCATAAACAATTATCCTTTTTCCCCATTAATAAGATAAAGATCCAATCTTTAGAAATGTGTTCACTAAATTTCTTAATTGAGCATTGCATTAATCCCCCAAAAAACATGATGTAGCTCTTAGCTGTCACGTACAGATCATCTGAATACACTCATAATGACTTCTTTTGAAACATGGTAACAAAATAAAATGTCACAAAATCTTATTAAAAACATAAATGATTCTGTATTCATTAAGTGAACAATATATTATTGGATATATTAATTAAATCAAATGATTTTGTAAACTCAAATAATGGTATAATGATCAACTTTTTCAGAAATAATTAATCAATCCCAAGGTTGTTAGAAAATTCCAATTGAGTTAATCCATATCAATTATATTTTTATCCCAACATCATTATCTCAACATTAGATACATACTAAGGTACCTAATCATGTGTTCTCCAAAAATTTAAATGTGAAACTGAGTAATTTTTTTCTTGGTCATCGGTACTGCTAAAAATTGGATTTAAAATACATATTGAAAAAGTAATACAGGAACATCCCTATATATATCATAATTATTATGATAAGGATATGATTAATAAAATACAAAACTGATATAACTAATGAATCCAAACAGAATCACATTAATAATTCATCTTATTATATGGTAATATAATAATATTGACAATAATCAATTATCTTTTCATGATGTATATTCTATTGATGCTTGAGGAACTTATTTTAGTATTGTCATGTATCCTTACAAATGAAAAAAATATGAATTGGTAACTTTTTTCTTAGCCTTTAAATCATAATCTGATGGTAGATTCCTTCCAAAATTATATAAAACTCAAATTCCTTTTGTGGAAACACTAGGGTGTTTCTATCCATAATTATGACATGTTGGAAAATTATTCTTTCTCTTTTTCCCTTTAACAATCGATTTATCTTTTGTCCTCTTCTTATCTTTCTTCCCTTCAAATCCATATTACATTCATAATTATTTCTCTATATTATTATAAAATGATACTATGTAATCATATGATGTAATTTTTTTGAGACTATTTCGCTTTCAACTATTTAATTAAGACCATCAATGAAATTCTCATTATTACTATTTATATTACTTGTATAGGTATAATTATCATTCCTTCTACTAGGAACAATTTCTAAAGAATGGAATATACTACATTAGATCATATCATTATGAAACAAAATTTATTATCCAAAAAATACTTGAATTTATATATATTATGAAAATTTCATACAAAACTAATAACATATTCATAAGCATGGTTTCTGTTACACGCTGATATTTTTAGAAATATTTATTGAATTAATTTAATATTTTTTTTTCATTTCATTCAACAATAAATATAGTTTGTGTTATGTGAAAGAAAAAATGTTGGCCTATGATTAATGCTAAATCATTTTATTCTTTCACGAAACAAAACACTTAGATTAGCTTGCGGTACATGAAAGAAAACATTTGGATTATGATACACATAATTTCGAGTTCCTTCGATATCTAGCATATCACGTAAAACTGAGTTTTACCAAACTACAATATTTAAATAATATTTCTCATAAAATATAATTATAGTTACCAAATATAATTGTGTATCAGAGTTATTAATAGAATTAATTTAATAATGAAAATATATTTTACACACATATATATAAAAGTAATCCAAATGTTAACAATTTTTGAGAAGGAATATAATATCTATTTGAAAATAATGAAATTCCTTCTCCAAGAGAACTATATAAAAACTCCATTAATATCAATAAATTAAAAAAACACTATTTATTAATTTTTTAAATAAAATATTCACATTATATAATAAAATAATATTTTTTTATAATCATCTAGTTGATTTTATAGCTGTAAGATAAGAATAAATCCATTTTTATGAATATATATATATATATATATATATATATTCAAAAAGGTAATTTTACTTCCTTTTAGTGGTGAACCAATTTTAAATCTGATTTTTGAAAATTTTATAATTATTATTTTACAAAATAAACATCTTTTTGGAAATATTAATATAAAAATTTACATGGTGGGAACTTTTAGTATTTGATAAAGATGATTTTTATTTTGATTGATAGTGAAGAAACACTGATTTTTAATTAAAAAAATATTTTTCATCTACATAATTTATAGCGTTATATTATATTTTAAAAAAAATTAACTTTTATTATATCAATTGTAAATAAATTAATCCAATTTAAGTCATTTAAATCAATTTAAAATTTAAATTGGATATAGGAACATTACTAACTTTTTATCATTTTTACATTAAAAACCCACTTTGTCATCCCTTTTATGTGATTAGATTAACATTAATTTTTTCTATTAATAGAATACATATCCAAACAAAGGACTAATCCTAAATCATAAGGTCCAAAATAACCAATAAAAATGTATAAAATCCATGTGACCTCTATATTTATATTCTAAACTCAATTTTCATGGATTTGGACCATCATTGTGGCAAAATGACATGAGGAAAATGTGGTTGGAATTCTCTTTTTATAAATTTACAAGAATATCAATGCTCGTGTACTATAAAAATGCAATAAACCCTCCCACATATCCATTCAAGACCTTTGGATCAAAAAAATACTCTAAATTCTCCTAAAAATTCCAATATTCATCTTAAAATCCTCCATTTTTTATGAAATACAATCAAGGAATCCCTTGGTACAAATTAAGAGGATTTACCCAAAGAAGAGGTAACATCCTTCTACATAAACGTTTGTATATTTTCATTATATACCTCCTCAATTATTATTATTCAAAGATAATATAATAAACTCATTATCCTAAATATTCTGATCTATTTTTTTATATTTTCTCAATCTATACTTACACACAATTCAATCTAGTGGGTAGAAAACATGTCATTCAATTGTACAATGTACCACCACCACATGATAATTATGTCGCTCATTTTTCCTTTACCACTATCATGGGTGGGAATTATGATGGAAAATATGTTTTTATTTGATATATATCATATATATGATATATTTATTATTATATAAACTTTATATAAAATATAACTTCATTCTTCTCATTTTCTGTAAATAAGATAATTTCTTTTGAGGATATGTGGACTATCGCCTCTTCAAAGCGATGTGAATAATTCAAACGTTACATGGATTATTTTAAGAATGTATGTAGTGAAATTATATTATATATATGAAATAATAATTATAATTTAATTATATTATATATATATAATTCAATTTCTTTCTCTCAATATGACAATAAAACAAAAGCAGTGTTCATTTGTACGTATGACTTTCCATCACTATTAACAGTCTATTCCATTTCATAAATGTATATAATATAGATTATTATAAATTCATATATAATGAATATATATTATATTTATATCATTTTTTACATTATGTAAATAATTTAATCAATATAAAATTAATAGTATACATAATAACAAGTCAAAACCTACACAAAAAAGGAAAGCAGATATTACCCAAAACAAAAAATTTACATGGAATAGTTTATAAACTGCTCATATAAAGTAATATTAAAATAAAATATCGTATTATATATAAATAATTGGTACATTTAGTGTATATATATATAATAAAAATTCATTTATTAGGTAGAAGTTGTAAATTTGTACAAATAAAGTCAAGACTTAAGTTAAGTGTTTTCTCATCTCACTTTTTAAATACATGAGATATATGCCATGTTCACCACTTGTTTATTTTGTGAAGAGTATATAATTATAATGAATATATTCTATTTTTATCATACTCAAATTTATTTTTATCTATATATCCATTTTATTATCTATATTTCATACGGTTTATGGTTCAAAAGTTACAAAATTAGTAGAGTAATTTTGTCTCAGTTTTATTTCTTGGAGACACATGTTGTTTTATGCACATATATTTTTCTATGAAGTTTCTATACTTCTCTTCTATTTTTAATATAATAAATATAATTATTTTAATTATATTATAAGTTTCATGTAATGTTATTAAATCATGTGTATTATTATTTAATTTGTTTATAGTCGTAAGAGATAATTGCTATAATCTCGTTATTTATCGAAACTGTTTATGATTATTATTCCACTATTGAAGTATTATAATACATGTATTAATAAATATAATTAAATTTCTTCTCATTTTTTTATTAATATTATTTCCATGTAATTGTATAATTTTCCACTAATTAGTACCAAATATAACTAAGAAAAAATGTTTTAATGACAATATTACTTTATTTCATCTTTAAGTTGGAAATTTCTATTTTTTAATAACATTTTTTCAAAGAAAATGATTTTAAAAAAATGCTTACTATTATCCTATAGTGGTTAATAGAAATTATAACCCATTTTTTACCACATTATAAAATGGTTTAACAATGAATCCTGTTGTGATTTTTTGATCAGAGAATGCTTCCATAAATTTTATGGAGAAAAAGGAATGTTCGACATGTATAGACTTACTCACCGTCGAGATTGTCATTTCATTAAATATTACATTGTATGTTTATAAGTTTATGATTAAATTATATCATTCCTAACATTATCAAAAATTGTTTATTTTAAAAAAATCAATGAAAAACATTTTCAAAATGTTTTTAAACAGCATTTATATGTTTTCAAGGAAAAGGGTTTTCAAAAGGACTTCAAGGTTATTTTAAAAAAAATGGTTTTAAAAAAGAAATATATTGTAAAAAATATTGTATTTTAAATAAAAAATGATATTTTCTAATTTAAATATTTAAAATAATTTGAATTATTAATTTATCTGTTTTGAAATTGTTTTTATGAAATGTATTATTAATATATTCTATGTTTTGAAAATTGAATTTAATGTAATGGTTATTTTCCCAAATAAGTGCTCAAAGTGATATTTCAAAAACCTTCTCCAATGATAAGGAATCCCTGAATATATTATAATCATTATTGGGGACATGATCCGATTAAACTGATCATATTCTTTCTGGAATAGTTAATATTTTTGTGGAATGATTTTTATCTTACCTGTTTCTCTTAAAAATGTTATATGAATATGAAACACTCTTATTTCCAAAGGATACGATTTAATGAAATGATTATTAAACCTATATATTTTTTATAGGTTTTGATGTGATGAAATGTTACTGATTACTATTTTATTTCATGAGTTATGATATGATGCTTATAAAACCCATCTCTTCATACGGGACATGAAATGATGAATGTTTTCTATCTTGTGTCACAGTCATGTATGATTACTTTATTTTTAGGGTGGCACCTATATCTCATGAAAATTCATTAGGTAATGATAAGGGTTTTATGATATATAAAGGTTTATCGGATGTTGGACCCAGCCCGAAACGAGTTGGTACGTGGGAGGGAATTCCTATACCAAAATAATAGGGTTCACAAGAGGGAATACCAACCCCAAAACAAGAGGGTAAATGCGAGCTCATCCCAATCCCAACATAAGATTTTACTATAGAGGGCATCCCAATCCAAAAACAATAGGTAATATGGGAGGTCATAATAAGCCTAAAGCAAGACGGTTCACTGGAGGGAATTCCAATCCCAAAAATAAGAGGGTATATAGGATGGAATATCAAGACTAAAACTAGAGGGTTTACGAGAGGGAATAACAAGGCCTAATTAGGTAAATAGTTGGTTTTACTAAGAATAACAGGTTATGAATGTATTGGTTGGGAAATTCAAATTAAAATTTTTTATACTTATATGTTTTCCAAAATCACATATACTATTCTTATATTATGATCTCATGGATTATTCTCTTTATTTACATATGATTCCTGTATTGTGAACTACCCATATGTATAATATGAATCATAATTATGATCATTGATATTCAAGGTATGATCTTATAATTTTAATATGATGTTCTCAAACACTTATTCTCATGTTATACATACACATATACCTTCTTTAGCCTTACCGAGCATAAATGTTCATCAATTTCTTATGTTTCCTTTCCATAGGTTATAAAGAAATAATTTAAGTAGGATTAATAATGGGGAATATATTTAATGGAGACGTTGAATATAATTCGCCAAGATATAATCATGTATATGAATGTTTCTAAAGGCACAAAACTATTATGGTCATCCGGCATATATTTTGTAATGTACTAAATATTCATCTAAAATGATGTAATATCCATGTATTTTAATCCCTTGTCTTTATAGTTGGTATAAAATGAATGGTTTATTCAACCATTGTAAACATGGATGAAATCAAATTAGTGAGATCCATAAGAATATTTATAAGGATATTTCTTTGAATTTTCTAAGGATAAGTCTAAGAATAATATGTTAGTATAATAAAATGTCCTAGAATATTTGTAAATAATAGAGTGAGTGTCTTCCGAAAAATACATACTTGTTAGGATAATATAAGTGGATGTGGATATGGAATTATTGTTCAAGGTGTTAGCAACCCTGAAAAAAAAATTTATTGATCTAATACTCAATTTGGAACTAGTGCATGATAATGGGCTTTGTTGCACACCTGTTTTAACACTCCTAAGTGATTTTCTTTAGGAATTCCAAAAATATTTGTGAACTATAATGATGTATTTAAATATATAATGACTTTGAATTACCAAGGATTTAATTAAGGTTTCATAGATTAAAATGGAATGTTTAATTATTTTGACATTCAATAATTCATTTTTCACAATAATGTGGTTCCCCGATATGATATCTATTTCATACTATATTATTTTATGTTTTACTCAATTGGTAGAATGCAAAGGAACCATGTAAGTAAGTAATGAAATGGAAAATTCAATAATTTTCCTATAGGGAAACCAAATTGTATGGTAGATTAAAATAGAAACTTCATTTTCAGTTCTCAAAATATATTTTGCACTATGAATCATGTGGAAGATCCAAATGATAAAAGAAGGGAACAACAACCTATAGAGTGATTAATGAGTCAATTCAAAATATCATTCAGTTTTTATACTTACCCATTAGTTACTATGAAAAATATCATTACAACCAAATGAATGTTTCCATTTTCTAGTGTTTAGAGCCTAAAAATTTCTTTCTGGCAGTATAGTGTCTGGATAGTGAGAACAATAAATAGAGGAATCTTATTAGAAAAAAGATGTTAAAAGATGAAATTGACTCCATAGATTGGTATGAGTTCATGGACTTATTTTTCAATAGTTATTTTCAATGTATTATTCATATGAATATGAAAAAATAATTCCTATATTTGAATTAGAAGGAAGATAAATCATTATGTGCCTCCAAAGAAAATTTTACAAGCCTTGTGAGTTACTCTTCGGGTATTATTATCTAACCAGATAGAAAAATTGATCAATTCATTGTTGTCCCAAAACCTATCCTTTAAAAGGTCACGGATATAAGTGACATTAGTAGCTTTGAAGAAGTTGGTCGATGTTCTATCGTTGTGTAAATTGTTGTTATAGTTTCATATCAAGCCTATGATTTTGACAAGAAAGGGAATATGAATTTCAAAATAAAATCTAGTAAACATGGAGAAAAGAATATTAGTATTAAAATTTTTACAACATGTGGGTTGAATCATGGGATGAAGGTACATAATGGGACAACTAAATGTTTTAATTTTTTAAGGGAATTTAATTGAGTTGTTGACTATCAATGTAGTGAAAAGAAGTTATCTATTGATGGTAATAATGAGAAAGCCCCACAAAATACACCTCACACATATTTGTGTTTTAGTTACATTGAGTTTGGACTTTTTTCAAACATGTTCCCTAATATAAAGACTAGGTGGATGATAATCCACAAAAACAACTAAAGGAAAATGAAAAAATAATAAACATATGCTTTCATAAATGGGAAAATGATCCAGTACAATTATAGAATTGTTCTCCTTCTCTCTTTACATGGGAATTGCATGTCCGATTTCTTATGGATAACCCCTATAAAAATATTATTGTTCAACATTTGGTGAAATTTTATGTTATTATCACCCTCTACATGTATTCTATACAAATAAAATCATATTTCATATTCTATTGAAAAAAGGATGCACCCTACTTTCTTATGAAAATGTTTTTTTTTTGAATGAAGGTTGAATTATATTTTGGAAGGTTTACAAGGTTAACCATTTATGGAATGTTTTTTGTAAATCTTCGATTGAGTTTTTAGAGATTAAAGTATTATATCTCTATATGAGGATTTATGCATATTGGCTAACCTGTGATTACAATTTTATTGTTATATTAACTAAAGGAAAAGTGAATGACCTATCATTCTATTTATGGATATCATAATCTATTAGTTCTTCATAAATAAATTAATCAACTTCTTTTAAAGAAGTAATATATAAATTGTAAACTGTTCAAGAAACAAAAATATGGTGACATTATTCATATATAATGGAATTAAATCAAGTAATTATATCATTTTGTAAAAAAAATCCTTTCACATTAGGGAAAGGATCGTGATTTAAATTTTTATATCACTATCATCATTTTTTATGATATAAATGACCTATTATATTCCATTTTTGTTTATGGATTCGTGTTCATTAACATTCTATTGAATATTTTCTCTATCACTCTCTATTAAAACTCTATTTCTAGATTTATCTTCCATGTCTGTGTTTTCACATTACACATATGTTCTCTTGTGTGGTAACCTAGTTATTAGTTAATTTGTGTAACTTTTCTGCTTCAAACTATCCCTTTTTAGAAGAAGTGTATGTATTCCTTCATTCATGGTGGGTCCTATGAAAATAATTTTCAATTATTGATATGTTGATAACCTAGAAATAAATTGAGGGTGAAATTCATTTTCATTGGGGTAGAATGTAACACCATGATAATTGGTGATTTTTTTTGAATTAACAAAATATTTTTTTAATACGTTTTAATTTCAGTCAACAATAAGTATTTCTTATGTTATTTAGAAGAAATAAGTTTGAATTTTGTTTCACAGAACACCAAGTTAATATTTAACAAAAAAACATATATTATCTTATAGTACCTGAAAGACTATGTTTTTAATTTTTCCCTCATAATGTCGAGTTAAATCAATAACCTATAGTACACACAAGGATGAGTTTTACAAAACTAAAATATACTATTAATATATTTATTAATATATCATTATAGTTAACACTTATATTTTCGAATATGAGATATGAATTATATTAATTTACTTATACAAATAGGTATTACACTTTTATATCAAATGAATCCATTAGTTATCAATTATTTATAAATGAATGAAAAAAAATTTGAAAAAAATTAAATTTCTATTCTATAAAAACAATGTAAAAAACATTATTTTATACAAATAATTTAAAGAACTTCAATTGAATAATTTTTTCAATAAATGTTTTCTGTCATATATTCATTTAATATGTTTAATACCCAAAAAATTGATTTTATTTTTATAAAATAATTATAAATCAAATTTTATGAATTAAAATGTATTTTTCTAAAATTAAATTTCCCATCATTTAATAGAGAACCAATTGTTTCCTCTGGAAATGGGGATGACCTCATTTGTTTAAGGTTCAAACATTCCAAGCGGTTTCTAACGAGTTTGTTCATAGAACCAGAAATATCCAATGATTCTATATCCATTTGGACCTACATTCCAATTGTAGGTGCCCGTTAGTTATGGACCAATGAGACTTAAGAATTTTCATTAGTCTAGAGGATGGGAGGTCGGACTCATCACACCCTGGGGGGCTCTGAAGGCAGTATATTCTTTATCTTCTAGAGCCATTTGGATTTGATTATACCCAAAATATCCATCAATGAAGGAAAGTTCTTTATCGCCTGGTGTTGCATCAATTAACAATTCTATGATCAGAAATGGAAAATTATCCTTAGGACAATGCCGATTAAGATCTCTTAAATCAATTAAAACTCCAATTTTTCCATTCTTCTTTTTCCCAGGGACAATATTATCCAACCACATGGGATACTGAACTTCTATAACGAAGTTATCTTTGATAAGCTTATCCACTTCAGCTTCAATTTTGGAAGCATAAGATGGAAGTGTTCTTCTTGAACCTTCCTTAAATCCTCGATGTTCTTCCGGAAAACCCAGACGATGAGTAGCAACCTCAGGATCTAGTCCTGGTATCTCTATACAGTTCCAAGAAAATATTTCTCGATTTTTTTTCAAAAATGAAATATACATTTCATGCTCTTCAAGAGTCTTTGTCACACTAATTAAAGTGTGGCATGGATCTTATTTTGTACCCAGATTTATTTCACTGAGTTAATCTATAGTGGTAGAGATACCCTCTTCAAATACTGGCGGACAATCACTGAGATAATCCTCTTCTTCTCCAATATGTGTTATTTATTCTATTCCATCATGCATAGTAGATGATGAAGTAGAATGTCCATGATCAGAAGAGATGTTAAAATTTAAACATCTTGAAGAAGAGTCTTCCATTTCTGGCCCTATTGGTGGTGAAGGGTCATTCTTGGGTATTAAAGAGGAGATGATGGATTGAGAATCGACATCATCATTCAACTCTGACAATGCTATAACTTCTTCTGGCCTGGTTGGTGATGTATAGACTTGCTGGATTTCAGCAGATGAAATGAAGACATCCCCATTTGAGATTTCATCATTGCTTGGAGAATCACTAATTTCTCCCATGCTGTCTGGCTTGATTGCCGTAATTGAAATTATGGAAGTTTCCATAAGAGTAATTTTATTTGGGTCTATCTTGTCAATTTTACTGATAGGCAACACATAATTTGTACTCACATCTGCAAATTGATTTTCTGGAATCTTTTCCAAACCATATGGAGCATTAATTTTGATAATCTCCCTTGTTGTGGATTTATCCTTTCCCTTCATGTGATAGAATTCCTCCTACATTTATTGAGATTCACATGTATTGAACGGGGCCTTATCACCATACAATGTCCCAATATGACCATCGAAACAATATTTGAGACATTGATGATATGATGAAGGGATAGCAGCATGTTGATGTAGCCAGGGTCTTTCAATAAATATGTTGAAGGCTGAGTCTTGATCAAAAACCATTAAATCTGAATTCGATACAAGATCTCTAAACTGAGATCTGAGTGTAATCTTGATCAGAGGTTCTAGTTCATTTTTATCATATCCTTGTAACATCCTTATAGAAGGAGATAAATTAGATTCTGTGAGGCCCAATCGACGAAGTGTACGAATGGGGTTGAGGTTGACTCCTGAACCATTATCAATGAAAGCTCATTGGATGTCTACACCATTGACATTGCCCGATAAATACAAAGGTCTAATAAGTCCATTAAAAAATCATCTTCATCTTCATCTGTGAAAGATATCGCTACATGAAATTCTGTATGATTATTCTCTACATGGCAGGCTTCAGCTGCAGCAATTTCAGTTTCAAACTTTTGAGGTCTTGACAAAGCCTCAATGAGTGCCTCCCGACGATCCTTTGATAAATTCAATGCATTAAAAATTCATAAATTGGCTGGTACTTGGGCCAGGTTTTTCAATACATCATACTTTTAATCCAAAGGTCTGTTTCTTTCCAATAGGAACATGTGATTTAGCAGGTGCCTTGGATGTTGATGCTTTGGAAGTTGATGCATCTTGTATTGGGGTAGGAGTTGGTAATACTCCTGGCTTTAGAATATTAGACCAAATATGTCGATTTATTTACTGAGAGGAAGAAGGGTTAACTCCCAACCGATCCTCCAGAAAAATAGTGCCAGGACTAAATCTGCCTTGTGTGGAAGAACTTGCTTGTTCTTGTCGAGCTTGTTGAAGGGCTCTTCCATGAGTTTTCGCCGCATACACATTTCTAAAAAGGTTAGTATTGGAATAGTGGCCTCTAAATGATCCACAGATTCCCCTATACCCTAATCCTTTAGAACTCCCTCTGATTCCTCTGTTTGATACAGGAAACTCGGGTTCATTGAGATCGAAACTGCGACTGGCATAAGGATCTTTTAAGTGAATCATATTAACAGAACCGAAGAATAAATCTTCATCCGATAAAGTCTCTCCCTTAATATCCAATATAGGTTATGCCATTTGGTGCGATGGTGCCTGTGGCTTCGAAGTAGATGGCACAATATCTGCTAGAGTCAAAGACTACTTGGGTTTTGACACGATTTCATCTTCTTCTGATTATTCCTCTTTATTTGAATTATGTCATTTCTTTGATGATTTTCCCTCTGATGAATAGGGTTTTGCGTTGGCATGCATAGTAGAATACACAATTGGTTTATTCAATTGCGTTCACAAAATTTAATGAGTTTGGTTGATCATTTTTCTGACCATCCAATCATCATATTTCGGCACATTTTTGTTTTTTACTTCCTGCCACTCACCATGTTCCTTTAGATTAGTAGCAGTAACACATGCTACCTGAGCTGTAGAACCATTCAATTTTACTTCTCCCGAGTCAACCATTTCTTTCAGTAGGTCCCTAATGAAAAAAAAACTCTTGAATGGGTTGCCCCAACATCTAATGAAAGGGGAAATATTTGGAAATATCATCATCTCCTTCCTTGTTCAGCATTTTGTGCCTTGGCAATTGAAAGCAATTATTTTCTAGAGCCAAAATTAAGTATCCAGGAACTTGTTCATTTCGGAAAGAGTAAACTTTTCTATTCAAATCCTTAAATTATTTTAATCTTTGATCACTTTGATCATGTTGAAAAAACGGCCTCTGTTGTTGATGCTCAAGAGGTGGATCCCTTCGGGAAGATGGAGGTTTGGAAGTACAAGCAAGTACAAGTTCTTGATTAAGCATAACTATAGCGGTCTCTGCTCTACTTATTCTCCTTCCTGGTGATGAGGGAATCACATGAGTTTTATCATTAGTCTTTATAAAAGAATCATCAATCTGTTGAGAGATTAAAGTAAGGTCTGGAAACCCTCATGTGTATTTCATACGGATTAATGGGGTGCACAATTCATCACACTGATTTTCCACACAGATTGGCGACAATTCTTATTGAGGGAGTGTTATGCTTAGGAAATATGTTAATCCCTTCCAGTGAGTAATGAAATATGAAACCCTTTCATTCTCTATTTGCATACAGTTTATAAGATCTAAAACTGTTGTCTTTGTAAAACTTGAGCTGAACTGAAGAAGAAAAAATTGATGGGGATCTTCCCATCCGGTAATTGACCGGGATTGCAAGCTTGTATACTAGACAAAAGAAGGAATTTGAAATTACTGTACAAAACACCTCATCTTAACTACTTCTTGTATCTGTGGGGTTCCTATCATGGTATCACAATGAGAAAAAAAATTTGTTATGTGTTTCTCTGGATCTCTTGAACCATTAAATATTGGGAATGTGGCACTTGCAAAATTTGATGGGAGAGGAATTGCATCAACCCATTCAGGGTAAGATCTCTTTTCTAGTTGAATTTGAGCATGATTTCCCTCCATAGCTTCCAATCGAGCTGTTAATGACTCAATGGTAGTTATTAACTTTTGAGAAACATCTGGTTGAGCTTGCACCTGAACAGGTGAAATAACTGGATCTTGGATATGTGTGGTGGTTGGTACTGTATCTAATAGTAGCAATGATGATAGTTGTTGCACCTGACCCGTAGGATTAGAACATTGAGGGTGTACTGGAAGAGGATAATATTCTTGATCCAACTCAGTATCTATATCAAATTCCCTTGGCTGACTGACTCCGGCATGCTTAGGTGGAAGACTACCCTGAAGTAGTTCTTCATTCATCCTCGTCAATTTCTTCATTTATTCCTCTTGTTGTGAAACCATTACTCTAGTAAGAGCAATTGGCCTTCTCAAGAGGAAGGGTATGTAACCTGATTCATTCATTTCCCCTTGTTGGATCCCTTTCAGAGAGGGGAAGTGGGTTACGTGAAGGAACACCTAGATTCTTGGTAAGACTTTGATTTTGTGTATGCACTCCTTCTTCATTTGTGTATGTGTGTACAACTTCTTAAGCAAGAACCTCTTCACCTGATCTATCTGAGAGAACCTCATCTTTTGGATGAGCAATAACATTATTAATGACATTAATTGATGCGTAATGCATTGCATCTTTTCTATCGGTATTTCTGCGATATTGTATTCTTCCATGTCTCTGATTAGTATTTGCCTTTTGTCAATTTAATCCCTTAGAAATTTTTTGACGAACCTTAATTTGCAGGGAATCTCTTGATAATTTGGCTCTTTATTCCTCTTGGGGTTTCTTCCCTAATTGATAAAAGACTGAATTTCTCTGAGGAAGAGATTGATGATTTGAAAAAGTCCCCAGTCCGGTGGACTAGGGTTGTTCTTAATGATCCCTATCAACTCCTCAAATACTATTTTTTGATTATGAGGGTTGGGTTAAAAGAGTCCCCAGTCTGGCAAGATGGGGTGGATCTTGACATGCTATATCTGAGACATTCTTGAAAACTCTCTTGATCTTCTTGACATTAGTCGAGAAATTGGCAGGATGCATCAACTTGCATCCACTTTTATTACCCGGCTCAAAAGACTGTTGGATGATTTCTGACACTTCTGTCACTTGATGATGTGATTGCTCAAAACAAGAGGCCTGTTCAATATTCTTATTTTCTTGATGCAGGATTAATTCAATAACTTGTTATTTTTATGCTTTATTTTTAGAAAAACTAGTTGAGGAATGTTATTGGGAAAGCCTGTGATTACAAACATAGCCAATAGATTATAGATGGCCATGGGAAATAACATTTAATGAGACCATTTTCGGCGGGCTTTGCTGACTGGAGAGAACTGTGAAATGCATTGCTCTATGAAAACCCATCCCCTGATATGAATACCATATGGAGAATTGGAAACTAACTGACACAATCTTCTTAGTGCACCATGGCATGAACGCTGAAGGGCTCTCTGCTGCTTTTTAGCTTTCATATATCGAGAAACTGAGAGAGATGCCAAGTAAATTTGGGGTTGTAACCCTTATATTATCTTGACATGATTTTCATATTCATCATAAGATAAAATTTTCTTTTTCAACTGACAAATATTTTACCATATGTTGAAATGAATATTATGAATTCCATATTCTGTCAACATCTCTGGGCACACAGAGGGTTCTTGTGCCACTCATCTGAAGATGAAACTTAGAGATCGACCGAATTGTCATGAAACAAGACTTCATGAGGAAGTATCTGATGAAGACCTTCAGAATTAATGTTCCCACTATTGTGAAATGAGGGAGTAAAATCTTGAATTCTAATAGATAATTTTCTGAGGGCGTTATGAACTCTAACATCGAGCAAGGCCTTATTATAGATTGGCTCTTGATTTCTTGATTGTGTTGGGAGGGTCATCTTCTTAGATGCCTTCTTACTCACATTGGGAACCAATTTTTGACGAAAGTGTTCATTATGGGAAGGTGTATATACCTGATTAAGAGAAAGGATCATGTTTGGCTGATTATATCCACTCAAATCAGGTGTATGTGCCTTACTTGGCTGTCCGTATGATATGGGGGAGTACGCCCCACAACCCTCTTGGAGTAGAACAAAGGTGTGTGTCTATTTCGGAGTGAACATTTGATGTTTCACTCCACTGGTAGGGATATATTTATGTGTATTTCCCTAAGATGATGCTAAATCTGTTATAATATCCTGGCAGGCATCCAGAATTTGAGCAGGTATTTTCTTATGCTCTTTCACCGTTGACAGAATGTGATTGGTGACTTCAGCTGCTAGAATGGGGATAAACATCCAGTTTGTTCTTGGATTTGGTTTATGTGTCTACTCCTGTCCTCCGTTTCTTGTCAGTGAATTCTGACAGTACTCATGTGTGGGGGAAGAGAGTTGATTTTTCCTCTTGTTTGTTGCCAGAGCATTCCAACTGACTTCTCCGAATGCTACCAAACGAGACTGTTGGTAGGATTTATCAATACTAGCATGTGTATTTGCCTGCTGATTTCACTCTGTCGAATGTGGATGACGAGGTTCCTTAAATTCTGACAGACGAGGTTTCTCGAATGATTGATGAGTGTAAGCAGGTGTATTTTCATATTTACCAGTTTTCAACACATTGGGTTGGCATGCTTCATCGTATGTAGTCAGACAATCCTACTAAATAACTGATGATTTATAAACAGGTGTATGTTCCTGTCTATAGTACTTCACCGGAACTGCTAGGTGGGATTTGCGTGCTGCTTCCAGACAAGTCTGCTAGACAGCAGAATTGAAACATACAAGTGTGTGTGCTCGCTCGTTGCTTGTCACCAAGTTAGGTTGGTGGACTTCTCTGGAGATGGAAGAGATTAGAACCTACTCACTGTTTACAGGATTTCTCCTCTGGTGATTCGTCTTGCCTGGTCGTGTTCAAATAAATAGAGTTGAATGCCTGGATACGATACCCCTATCATGTTGAGGCCACACTACCGCACGAGTCTGGTGCCGATTGTTGATGGGAGCCCTCAGGAAGGACTCATGTCTCCTTGAATTAAGGCCCCGAGGAACCTGCTCATTCACCTCCTCAGAATATGGAAGGTAATGGTGATTTCATTCCGGGTATAATGACCCGAAATGGTTGGAGATGGTGGTTGTAACCACCTACTTCCTGATCGCTGGTCATCACTGTCCAGATGTCCAGGGTGAATTATTGACTTGAGGGGCTTGTAGAGCAGCCTCCAGAGTCGGAATAGTATAGTTTTGATGGTACTCCTTAACCAACGCATTGGATACCCAGTGTAAAAGATGCTGAGTAGGTGATGTTTTCCTCATAGCAGATGATGATCGAGTAGGAGTAGCAGCAGATGCATTCACATCAGAAGTATTCACGTGCGTGAACATAAGAGAATCCATTTCTATAGCACAGTATATATTGGAAAATATTGCTTGTTTGATATAAGAGACATAATGAAGATATGTTTAGCCACTACATATTTTGGACAATCACATATGTTATTTATTGTCTTGTTGTCCCTCTCATTGAATTTAAATAGGGGCCTAACAAATAAGTAAAACATCACTTTAACTTGGTTAAGGATTCATGTCGGGTTCACCATTTTTTGTTTCCTCTGGAAATGGGGATGACCTCGTTTGTTTAAGGTTCAAACATTCTAAGCAGTTTATAACGGTTTTGTTCATAGAACGAGAAACATCCAATGATTATATATCCATTTGGACCTATATTCCAAAGGTAGGTGCTCATTAGTTATGGACCTATGAGACTTAAGAATTTGCATTGGTCGAGAGGATGGGAGGTCGGACTCATCACACCTTTTTTAGGGGAATTATTGTCTACTCCAGGACTATCTTTATAGATTTATGTTATGTTCATGAATCCTTATTAAATTACCAATTATAAAATGATCTTTCCTTTAGATCTGACAATCAATGATTGATATGAAGGAAATATATAGTATCTTTTATTTGTATTCTAGGTTCTTCATCGATATATAATCATCTGTATTTGTTTGAGATTATTAGTCAAAGTTATCCTTTAATACATTATATAAATTTATCTTGGTCATTATGATGACCATACTGGTTTTAAAGCCACTCAGTGGGGCACTTGAAGTTTATTGTCATTCAGAAGAACACAGATTATTTCATAGTTGGGATCATACCCGCAGATGGGCTACCTACATATCATTTATTTTGAAAAGGAATCAGAACCCATGTAGTTTGAGTAAGGGAGTATGATGTTTATGTATGATTGATGGATCAAAGATAGATGTCAAAATTACTTTTACGCTGTAAGCTCACGTGAGTCATGCTCGGTGTGAGAAACAAGAGGTATTGGTAAAACTAGACAATTTTTCCATGAATGATGCAATCATAAGAAATGATGTGGGGCATATGTATGTTTGACTGCCCAAATTGTTAGATATCAAACCTTATTTCAGAGAAGAAGTCTGAGAACAGGGTCCATAAAGGTATATGTGCTTTATAGAGATTTGGATACATAACTTAGGACTTAATACTGAGAAGGATGCCCAAATTAGAGGGGACTTATGATTGGGTTTTATTCCTGATAAAGAAGCCCAAATAAAAAGTAAACTAAGACTGGTTAAGAGAAATTATGACTGAGGCTTACTCCTTAGGAGGAGGCCCAGGTTAAGGGACTTCGGGCTTACTACTAAAGAGGATGCCCATATTTGAAGATTTTGAGACTAGGGCTTACTCTTAAAAAGGAATCCCAGGTTAAGGAAATTATGGTTGGGTCTTACTCATGAGGAGGAGGCCCAGATTTGGGAAATTATGACTGGGGCTTACTCCTAAGGAGGATGCCCAGTTTAGGGGACATGGGGCTTATTCTTAAGAAGGATGCCCTTATTAAGAGAACATGGACTGGGGAATATTCCTGAAAAGGTGGCCCAGGTTAATAACTCTATCATATTAAAGGATGAGGTTGAATGAATGAAATCTCAAACCATATTGACATAAAGATATGTAAATCACCTGGTTTTAAGAAATGTTCCACATAATTCCTTTCATATATGGAAGCCAACAAGGGATCCATGCCAAAAAATGGATTTCAAGAGTGTTTTGAAGGATGAATCTTGAATAGGAGAGGTGGATAGGCATAGGAGAGGTGAAATAGGCATGATGGTCACCTAAAAATTACTGGGCGCGTAGGTCCTGCATGGGCGCGCAGGTCTTGGTTGCACAGGTGTACCTGCACCACACATGGGTACTTGCACGACGGTCAAACCTTAGGGTAATACTTGTACGAGGCATGGCTCATGCCCTTAGTACTATCTCTAGAGGCTTCTAGAAGAGTGGCGCGAAAGTTCAGTTGAAGGGGTAAGGCAGCGCGCAAGTGTGGCCATTTCCCTTAAGGGTTGGCCACTTAGGCGCGCAAGTGTAGATTAGTTTCAACACTTACCCTTACTCACCCTCTTTAGATCTTCCGTTCAAGGTAAAAAAAATACTTTAGAAATTTCCAGAAGCTTTGAGAAGAGACTAGGGTGTCGGGAGATCAAATCTGAGTTTTTGGGATTTTTCCTCCCCGAAATGGGTGGCCCACCGGGGTTATTTATTGACTATTGAAGACCTCAGGCGAGAATAAAATAGGGTGCGCAAGTCACCTCCACGGCCAAAATTTGGTGCGTAGGTATACCTACGCGACCTTGATGTAACATTCGCGACCCAAGTGCAAGTGAATCTTTGTTCATGCCTTTGTCAATTTTTAGATGCTTCTTCAAAGGATGAATCACTTTGGGTTCAAGGTATTTCCTTTTTAATTCATTAGACCCTGTGATGGAAAGCAGCATCAACACCAATTTTAAATATAATTTTTTGAAACATTTATTATTTAAATTTCAAAATATAAAATTCATTTTTAAATTTGGGATAAAAAATGTATATCAGGTTAATTTTTATAATTTTTTAGAAAAGTTTTATTTTTTGATGAAGAGTAAAAAAACATGAAATTTAATTCAAATATGCTTTTTCAACTAAATAATATATTATGATAGATTAAAATTTGAATTGTTTTTAATTTTTTGATTTATAAATTTTAAATGATTTAATCTAATTTAGGATATTTCAATAAATTTTACATAGAAATTGAATGTAAAAACATTTCAAAATTTTAAATAAATTACATTTAAACCATGCTTTTTCATCCACTAGATAGAATTAAATTTAAATTTTCTTATTCCACTTATTTGATTAGTATTTAAAAAAATGGATTTCATATTTGGAATATAAATTATTTATAATTTTATTTAATTTCAAATTAGTTATTTTCCAAAATTATAACTATATGTTATTATGATAAGTTAGAGCGATTAAGAGAAAATTTAGCTTCACAAAAGAATAAATCTTAAACATGTGGCTGGAAATGACCTAGAAACATGTCAAAAATAAATTTTATGTTCATATTTCAACTGTATACTCCTTTGTGACTTATTTTGATCAGTATTGGAGAAGCATTATATGGGAAAATTGTGGGTGGATTTCCCTTTTAAAAAATTTACAAGAATTCAACTACTCCTCCACTATAAAAAGGCAGTCAACCCTCTCAGTTATTCTCACCTCCAAAGACCATTAGCTTAGATAAAATATGACCAAATATCCTCTCAAAAATTCTACATTAATCCTAGAATCCTATATTTTGTAATAAATCCAATATATGATTCCCTTTAGTGTAAACTAAGAGGCGTTACCCAAAGAAGAGGTAACATCCTTCCACAAGTTATTTTGATATATTTTTATTATCCACTACCTTAATTCATCTTATTCCAAGATTATATAATATCCTCAGTATCCTAAATATTCTGAGATGATTTTATTATAGGTATTGAACCTAAAATTACACACAATTTATCTAATTGGAAACGAACTTATCATTTCTGTGTATGCCGGAATACCACCTCACGATAATGATGATGTTCATTTTTATATTACCACCTATAATGGGTGGGAATTATGATATACAATTGGTTTTCATGTCATATATATGATATTTATTATTTCCTTTTTCCTTTCAAATTATTATTTAAAATATCAATTCATGTTTTTCATTTTGTGCAAATATGATAACATCATTTGTGGACGTGTAGACTACCTTATCCTCAATGTTATATGATTTGTTCAGAAATTACATGGAATTTATTGTGGATGGGTTATGTGAATCTATATGAAATATTTTACATAATAATGATAATTTAAAAATATTATAATAAAATTTTAATTTTTCATTATTTATTTCTAAATGAAAATATAATAGAAATGATGTCCATGCGTACATATGGCCTCACATCTCCATGAATGGAGTATACCACTACATATTTAAATATTTTATAGATTATTATAAATACATATATAATGAATATATATGATATTTATATCATTTTTTAAATTCTTTAAATAATTAGATCGTGATATATGGAATAGTATCAATAATAACATTTTAAAACATTCAGGAAAAACATAACTGATATTACCTGAAACATATCATTAACACAGAATTATTAATAAATGATTCATATAATGTATGAATAAAATAAAATATATTTTATTAGATATAATAATATGGTCCTTTTGAAGATGTATAATGAAATTAAATTTATTATACCCATGGTCTGAATGTGTACCAAGAAACTCAAGGCTTATGTCTATAGTTATTACATCTCACTTCTTATATTGTAAGAGAAATTTCATGTTCACCACTCATCTCATTTCGGAAACATATATTTTGACCGTGAAATTATTATTAAATAATTATACTAAAATTTATTAGTATTTATATATCCATTTAATTATCTCTTCTTCATGGTTTTTATGGTTTAAAACATTCAAAATTAGTAAAGTAATTTGGCCATAATTTTCTTCTTTGAGACACATACCAAGTTATGCACGCATATTTTTCTATGAGGTGTACATAACGACCTTTAAAAAGTTATACCAATAATATACATATATTAATGATATTGTAATATTCATGTAATTTTATTCTCTCATGAGTATTATTATTTAATGTTTTTATTGTTGTAAAAATTTATCTTTATAATCTCATCATTTTTCAGGATTATTTATTATTATACTTCCACTAAATAAATATTATAATCCATATATTTTAAAATATCATGAAATTTTTATCTTATGGTAATTCATGTTATATGAAAGTAATTTTACCATTTTAAATTATTTTGTACTTGATATTATTAAGAAGAAGTAAAATTCTGAAAATTTGACTTAATTTATCATTTCTGTCAGAAGTCTGTGTTCATTCAAAACCATGTTTTTAAAAAAGGTTCTCAAAATTGTTTTAATATTATACTATGGTATTTAAAAGGAATCCTTTACCAATGGTTTACCTTTTTAAAAAATTCTTTTAAAAGTAATACAGTTGTCATTTTCCAATTAATGAACTTTTATAAACATTTTATGGTGAAAAGGAATGTTTTTCATGTAGATAATTACCCACCATAATGACCACCATATCCTTTATCTGTCCATTGTATGTTCAAAAGTTTATGTTTAAGGAAGAAATTTTCCTAATATTCAATAAATTTTATGATTTGAATGTGTTTTTCAAAGGAAAAGGTTTTTAAAATGTTTTCAAACATCCTTTATAAGTTTTCAAAGAAAAAGGATTTCCAAATTTTGTTAGGGTTGTCTTCAAATAAAATTTTTTGGAATTGATATTATGGTTCAAAAAAATTAAAAATAATAATGGATATTTTCTTTTAAAAATGTTTAAAATTATTTTAATGATTAAATTATATGTTTTCATAGTGTTTTTTAAAGAACATTATTTTAAAAATATTTTAATATTTTAATATTTTAATTTCAATGAATGGATAATTTATAATAGAAGTGCTCCAAGTGTTACTTCAAAATACATATCCATATAAGATTGAATACTTTGATATAGTTTTAGATTTATCAGGGGCATGAAAAAACAATACCATTCATATTCATTCTTCAATGGATTATATTTTGATTGAATTATTTTTTTGACACTTATTTATCTTCCATGGGTTATATGCATTTGAATCCCATTTGTTTTCATGAGATATACATTAATTAAATTACTATGAACCCTATCTATTTTCTGTAGGTTATTATGTGATGAAATTTTAATGAAACCCATTTAATTTCATGTGTTATGATATGATGTTTATGAAACCAATCTCTTTTATGGGTCCTTATATAATGAATGTTTTTTTATCTTATATCCCATACTTGTATGATTTCATTATGAGATGGGTGTAACCTATATCTTCCTCAAATTAATTGGTTAAATAAAAATGTTTTGTGATCTAAAATGGTATGTGGGAGTGTATTCAAAGCCTACAAAAAGAGGGTACGTGGGAGGTTATCTCAATTGTGAAACAAGAGGGTGAATAGGAGGGAAACCCAAGTCTAAAACAAGAGGGTACAGGGCCGGGAAACCCAATATTTACATAAGTGGGTAAGTAAGATGGAATCCCACCTCAAAAATGAGGGAACATAGGAGGGGATCCCAAGCTTAAAATAATAGGTTATACAAGAGGGAATCCCAATCCCACAATAAGAGGGAATATGGGAGGGAATCCCAATCTTAAAACAAGAGTATACACAAGAGTGATTTTTAACACTAATGTATCTATATGTGTTATTATCCAAAGCCTAACAAGTTATGAAGGTCTTGGTAGGTATACAAATCATTTGATTTTATATTCTTATTTATATGCCACAATCACATATCTTATGCTTATGTTATGATCTCATGAATTATTCTCCAAATTTTATTATGATTCATTCATTATGAACTACCAATATTTTTTCCATGAATATAAATTAGGATCATTGATATGAAGGGTTTCATAATCTCGTGTTAAGATCATATTCTTGTACCATTATACTCAAGTTATGATTATATATTTCCCTTGTTAACCCTTACTGATCATCTAAGCTCTCCCAATTATTATGTTCCATTTCCCCTAGTTATGAAAAAAGACATTAACTAAGAGTGATAAATGGTAAGATATATAAGGGATAAGTTAATGATCTTTCACCATGTTAGAAGATTATGTTTCCATGTTTCTAATGACACTAAACTATTACAGCCCTTGGTTATGTATTTTTTTAATGTGATGATGATTTATCTAAAATGATCTAATATCTATGTATGTTAATCCTGAGTTGTTATAGTTTATTTGGGGACACATTTATTTTAAAATCCCTCATAATATATAATAGATAATATGTGAATTATTTTACGAATATACCCAAGGATTGTCACACCATGTGCAATGTAAGGCATTTTTTGATGCATCGAGTAATGATCAGGTAATGTCCAATTTTCCCTATTCAATGTTTTTATGACTAGGTACCTTTCTTCATAACAATGACAAATTATATTATCTAGATAGAGATTTACATCAAGTAAGAAACAAAAAATCTCTACTTTACCAAAATAGTAGGATGTTCTTCAATAGTTATCCTCAATGTCTACTATAGGGTTTTGATCAATAATCTATGTTTTCCTAAATATAGTTCTCATGGTTTCTACTAAACATATTATGGTACTAATTGTAATGAACCTGTCCTGAACCAAGTCTGGTCACCATCCAAACCAACGCCTAACTCGGCCCACAATAAGGCCCAAAGGGCATTCTCGATCCCCACGGGTTAGAACAAGTGCCCGAGTACCAAAATAAATCTTGGGAACGATTTACCCAATTAACCAAATATAATGAAACCAAAAAAATAAACCAACCCAAAAGTAAACGTTTCAACCAAACAAGCCTTTAACCAAAAACAAATTTTTAAGCCACATGTAAAACCAAAACCCAAACAACACCAAAAAGTATGGTGACCAAAAACCAACTCAAAAGCTATGGCCAGGAGAGAGGACACCACCCTCAAGCCATCACCAAAAGGCCATGTCAACAGGACTGGTAACAACCAGAACCACTACTCCCAAGTGCTGGACCCTTTCCTATATCAGACATAAAGAACTATAGTTACAACCAAATGTGTATCTAGGGTGTGATAAATTGCCTAGATGGATACCATTGTGTAAAGATTTCATGCACAATCATTAAAAGACAAAAACATTTTCAATGATAAATAAATGAAATTAAGAAATGCTTAAAACGTTAATGAAAATAGTTTTCATTAAATGACCTTAAGGAAAAGAATTTGAATGAAAACACATGTTTGTGTAGTATCTTTAGTGACATATCATGTATCATTGGTGTGCGCAGAGTAACCGAGATCACCAAAGGATAGGAGAGGCCCTATTGGTACTTGTAATAGGTGGGACCCTATAACGTAATGTCTCAGTGAACCATGGTTTTGAAACCATAACCCTCATAAACAGTGGTATAGAAACCGTGAACCTCATAAAACATGGATTAGAAACCACGACCCTTAGTCATCCATATGTTTAGTTAGTGTTTAAATCGTCAATCCTTCCAGTGAAACTAGGCCAAGGAATCTCCATAACACTAGCTCATTCATCCGAGTCCCCCCATATAATACCCCAGGCTTCCATATTGGTTCTCAACTAATAACCAAGTTCACATCACACATCATTTAAAAAAATAATATCCAAAGAAGGTGCTTACACATAAGAACATGCCATTCACGGACCAAAAACATTTATGAATAAAACATGCACTACATGCGCATTTTACTAACCAAATGGAATAGTTTAATAAAAAACCATTTATAATAAATCAAACCACCAATAAAATTTATTATAAAATTACCAAGAATGTCGAGAAAAAAATTAATGTAAAAAACATCCCCAAAAAATTCATGAAAAACACATTATTAATACTCTGCCAAAACATTATTGCACCATCTGCACTTCCTAACACACACACTGCAAAGTTTAAAAAACACCAATAAACAGTCCAAAGAATGTTTTCAAAATAAAATTTCACCCACATCACTTAAAAATAATTTTTATCCAATTAATTTCACAGTAAAACACTGTCGAATATAATTTTGCAGCATGTAAACAAATAGTCAGACATGCTAAACTAATTAGATAAACAAGAAAATGTTTATTAGTTAATACTTTTGTGTACAATCATATATCGGTGTGTCGTAATCATTTCAAAATTGGTGTTCAGGGACCAACTCAGGCCAACGCCACACAAGCCAACTCAAATACACCCTAAAAACAAGGAATCATGAAAAGTGCATCATGATTTAATCAATCACAACTAAACCACAACCGCAACACTTCCAAAAATAAATGTATGAACAATGAGGGACTCTGAAACTATGGAGAGAAGTACAAGAGGTTGTCCAGAGGTCCACGAGGGATATCCGGGCTTGCGCGGCACTTGAAAAACAACGAGATAGTTTCCGAAAAAAACACATCCATGGGAGGAGGCTAACAGAGATTCGGCCGAACAATGTTGTGGTGCACGCGGTAGGATAGAGGATGCGCAGACCACCGGGGTGAATTCCAATTAAGAAAGGGGTGGAGGGTTCAGTAAAAAATGGATATCTGGAGGAGAGAGGAGAGTACAACACGGCTTTCTGAAGGAGGGTCTACGGTGGCCTGATGCAACTTTCTGAAGGAGGGTGGAGGGGCGTCGCATCCCAGCGCATGGTAGAAGGGAGTGGCGGGGGCATGAGGCAGCGAAGAGTGAGGTGGTATGGGGGAAAGAGGAGGCAGCTGGTGCATAGGAAGGTCAGGACCGTGATGAGGGAGAAATATGGCCAAGATTTATGTTTTTAGAGGGGGGGTCACTTTGGTAGCGTGACGAGAGGGAAGAAGGTATGTGAGGGAGATAATGAAAAAATCAAGAGAAAAGAAATATAGATAAAGGAAATTTGAGAACTAAATAAGAAGAAAAGAAAATATGGAATGAAATAAAAGAAAAATGAAAATATGAGAAATAAAAACAAAATAATACCTAAAAATAAATTATAAAATAATTGAAGAATAATAATATTAATGATATTAATGACAAAAATAATAATTGTATTAAAAATAATAATATTTATAACAATAATAAAGAAAAAATAATTAAAATCATAATAGATTTTTATTTGTATTCTGTTATTTAACCATTCACACACTGGATTGGCTGCATGTTAAACTGTCGAAACCACATGGCTTCGATTGTGCCCAGCCCACGTGTCGGGCGATGTCAAGAAGATGCCCATTTACTAGCGCACTATTCTGAAACTCAAATCGGATCGGCCCACATTTCAACCAAAAAATTATAAAAATGAAAATAAATTAATGAGATAAATATTAAAATTAAGAAAAATACCTCTAAGCAATGTCTAGGTGTAAAAATTCCCCCCACCATGAGAACTTTCCGCCCTCCGAAAGAAAAATTTAAACCTGAGAGAATAGAAATGGGTACTCCTTCTCAACACAAGTCTTTTGATCCCATATCTAATGCTCTTCATTCCCATGATTCTAATGAATATGAACTAAAGTAATGGACTTTCCACGATACACCATATCCTGAGAATCCACTATCCTCACTGGCCGCTCAAAAACTGATAAGTCAGTATCTATCTCCAAATCCTCCCAATTCATCAAACGTGATGGTTCATGATTATACTTTTTACGTTTGGAGACATCGAATACGTCATGAATCAACATCAAATGAGAAGTAAAATAGAACTAGTAATCCACTTTTCCAATCCGCTCACTATTCTCAAATGGAAAAACATACTTCAGCGTCAGCTTCCCCTGCTTTACCAATTGGCGGTTACCCAAGTGAGGGGCCACCTTCAAGAACACCCTGTCTCCCACTAAAAAATGTACATCTCGACGCCTCTGATTTTCATAAGATTGGTTGCGACTTTGAGCTATAAAAAACTGATGTCTAATCAACATTACATTCTCAGATGTCTCCGTAACTAGGCCCAGTCCCAAAAGTTAGATCATGCCTACCTCATCCCAACACAAAGGATACTGAAAATGATGACCATAGATCTCCTCGAAGGGTATCATTATAATATAGGATTGGTAACTTCATTATAAGAATACTCAGCCAATCCCAAATAGATATCCGATGAACCTATGAAATTCAATAGATATGTGTGAAGCATGTCCTCTAGAATCTTATTCACCCGCTCCATCAGGAAAACCATCTAATGATAGAATGTCATTTTCATCTTAATCCGCAACCCCAAAAACATATGGAGACCTTCCCAAAACTAAGAGGTTATGTGTGAGGGGGGGTCCCTGTCCAAAACAACTGTTCATTCCACACCATGATGTCTGACCACCTCTTGGACATAAAAACAGCCATGGTCATCCAACTTCACTGTATCTATGATTGGGATAATGTGATCTGACTTGGAAAAATGATCAATCACTACCCAAATAGCATTCCTCCAATGTGGTGTATGAGGCAATCCAACAATGAAGTCAAGGGTGACCTCATCCCAATCCCAGGCAGGAATGGGTAAAAGAAGTAGGAAATATGGTCTCGTATGCTCGGATTTCACCTACTGTCAATTATAGCATCTCGATACAAAGTCAGCTATGTCTCATACCATACCTAGCCACCATAACTGGAAATAAACTTTGTAATACATCTTTGTAGTACCAGGATGGATGGCCCACTAATACTGGTGTCCATCCTGCATGACCACCTTACAAAGAGACGATGTCACCACTACACGGCCCTTGAAACACAAGATCCTCTCTAGAGGCATAGACCAATCAGAAGGAGTCTCCCCACCATAAATAAACTTCATAGATCACTGGTACAACTCGTTATCGGGCTACTCTCGTTGATTAAACTCTAGAAGAGTGGATGTCAACTGAATTCTAGCCAAAATGTACCTCTACTATACTCCTTTCTCTCCAAGTTCATCTGGGTGAAGATCCCCATAAAGTTCCACTCATTGTTGTACATCCTCAATGCTTTCACTAGTACCTTCCTTCTCAAAGAGTCATCCACCACATTACCCTTTCATGGGGTTTAAACAATTTCAAAGTCAAATCCCTATAGGTACTCGACCCAGCAGCGTTGCCTCATATCGAGATTCTTCATAGAGAAAATGTAGGCTCGGATCATATGGTTAGAATATACCACAAATTTCCCTCCAAAGAGGTAGTGACACTAAGTCTTCAGGGTGTGAATCACTACTACAAACTACAATTCATGATCCGGATAATACTTCTCATGTGGTCAGGGATAAAGAGAACCATAATCCACCACATAATTATCCTACATGAGTACACACATAATGAATATTCCTAAAGCATCAAAATAACTCACATTTCCTTTCCCATACACTGGTAATATCAACACAGGTGCGGTGGTCAATCGTCGCTTCAAATCCTCAATGGATGCCTGGCATTGAGGACTCCATTCAATCATTACCCCATTCTCAGTGAGTGTGGTCATGGAGAAAGAAAGCTGTGAGAAATCCGGAACAAAATGTCTATGATAACCATCTAGACCAAGAAAAATCCTTATCTCAAACACATTCCCCAGTTGTTCCCATGACATAACTGCACCGATCATCTTAAGATACCCTGAATCTCCATTTTCTAAGTTGACATGCCCTTAAAAAATCACTTCCCTAATCTAGAATGTGCATTTTGAGAGTATGGCATATAGGTGGTGGTCCCACAATGTGCCCAAAACAATAAAAAGGTGATGCACATGCTTCTCCCCAGGTAAAATATAATATATGATGTCATCCACAAATACTACTACAAAATTGTCAAGATATTGGTGGAAAACCCAATTCAATAGTTCCATGAAAACCATTCGAGCATTTGTTAAACTGAAAGGCATGACCCAGTACTCGAACTGACCATACCAACTCGGAAAGGCCATCTTTGGAATGTCTGCTTCTCTCACCCTGAGCTTGTGGTATCCCATACACCAGTCGATTTTGGAGAACTAATTTTCCCCCTTCATCTGGTCAAACAAATCGTCAATCCCTAACAATGGGTATTTGTTCATGATGGACACCTTGTTAAATTTCTGGAAATCAATGCATAACCGGTGGGTTCCATCAGCGTTATTCACAAATAAAACTAGGGAAACCCAAGGAGATATCCACAAGTGAGTGAATCCTTTGGATCTCAAATCCCCCATCTATATCATTAATTCTATCAAATCATTGGGGGACATGTTATATGAGGGAAGAGATATAGGATGAGTTCCCTGAACCAACTCAATCGAGAACTCCACATCTTGCACTAGGGGTATGCCTGAAAATTCATTTGGATACACCTTTGAAAACTCATCCACTACTAGATATATCTTACTCTGATAAGTGTCACTATCATCATCTAGTGCATGTGATGATAACTGATAATCTATATTCCCCTACTCGGGATGTGGACGTCCCGTGCGACCCGACCGATGATCCCATTCCCCAGGAAATACCTGGGGGCTCCGATCAGGTTCCATAAAACCTACTTGTCACAGATAGCTATCAATATACCCTTGATAGTGCACCAGCCAGTCCATGTCATGGATCACATAAAACAGGTCTATATCCATGATCAAGAAATCCCACTCCATCTCGACTCCTAACACAGAGAGCGCGCTTGACAGACATATAAGGCATTGCTTACTCATTTTCCACAATGGTGTTACCAACTCCATGGAAAAAAGATAATAGTTTGCATTGTAGTTTTAGTAGTTTCACAAGACCTGTAGATATAATGGAAACTGAAGGACCAGAATAAAATAAAACTGTAGCAATAGAAGACGTAATCATAATGGTACGTCGAACAGTCGAAGGTCGTGCATCAGATCCCACTGGTGCCTGAACTACAACATGCAGATGTATGGTCCCCACCTAATAATGACCACATGCCTATAGATCATCCCTGATATGTCTCTACACCAAAGACGATCTGGACCTGCCACCAGATCCACCAAACCGATATCTCTTCATCTTGGTCAGCTCAAACTGTACTGATACCCCTCTAAAAGCCATAGATCCAGTCACACAATGTTGAGGGTGTACAGTCCTACAAATGAGTTTTAGATGTCTCACAACTCCACACCCATGGAAAGGTTTGGGAGGGTATGAATATACAGGTTAGCTGTTCCCAACACCTCTGCACTGAGGGAACACAACAGACCGTGTATCAAAAGAAATATCTGTGGTCTGCCTAAAAGGATATCCTGAGAAGCCACCCGCCTTTTTCCCATGCTCATCATGATTCATATTGTTCATGGATGAACTGAAAAAACTGAACCCGAACATTGTTCTAAAAAAACTGAATTTCTTCTCCAGTCAATCTCGACCATGCAAGAATGATCAACCACCTTGGCATATGTTCGCTGCTCGAACACGAAAACATGAGATTAAATTTCTGGTCAAATACCCTTATCAAACATTTGGGCATTCAAATATTCGTTTGAAACAATATCAGGGTCATATAGCACTAGCTCAGCAAAGAGGTTTTCATACTACATCACTGTTTGATCAGATTTGGAATGATCCATGAACTCCCAGGATCTAGAGTAGGAGAGGAACATGGGACAATAATGCTTGTTGTAGATTTCTATGAAATCTTTACAACTTATTTTCTCATGCTTCCTAGCCTGAATCGCAGATTCCCTCCACTTGTGGTTCGAACCCACTAGTTGGAATGCGGCACACTTTACCTAGACCTCCTCGGGCGTGTCAAATTATTCAACCATATTCTCTATCTTTTCAAGCCATTCCTCTACCTATTGAGGTTCTTAACTACCTCAAAATTAAGAAGGTTTATTCTTTAGAAACTCTTGAGCTTTATCCTTCTTGGTGTCAGACTCATCTCCTCTAGCTGGAATAGGGGAGGGGGTAGGAGTCTCCCCTTTTCCTAAATCCTTAATAACATTGACCGTAGCTTCTACCAATCTCTGATCAAGTGGTGAGGGAGAACTCTCTCTGGCTTCCTCCCATGGGTGTGTGTAAGGTATCTAGGGAGGTAACATTCTGCAAAGAGAAATAGTCCAAAATGAACATCATCAT
The DNA here is from genome assembly GCA_963277665.1 of Viscum album. NCBI lineage: Eukaryota > Viridiplantae > Streptophyta > Magnoliopsida > Santalales > Viscaceae > Viscum > Viscum album. Next base: position 1,109,390,663 of record OY728126.1, read on the forward strand.
ATATATCACATCTGATGAAAAATGAAATTTCAGCAGGGACGATAATCATCAGTAAACCAATCATGAAAAAGTAACATTATATCCCATCCAATTCATTATTTTCTGATTTCTACACATAGTCTGCAGCCTATACGTCCCACTTGGATGAGATTTCACACAAGAATGCAAACACCCCAGGGCGACTCAGGATCGATCACGAGGTGTGCTGGTCTGGAACCCTACTCGCAACCAGAATTCTATTCCCCAAAATCCATGTTCATATCTATCCAAACTCATCACAAATAAAATAACTCAAACTAAAAACCTCACCCGGATACTATTTTTTCATGAACCAAGTCAGGTTACCATCCGAACTGTCTCCCCGCCCAGCCTAGAAGAAGGCCCAATGGGTGTTTCCCATCCCCACGGGATGTCATAAGTGCCCGGGTACCAAAATCAACCATGTGAATTATTTACCCGAATAAAAAAATATAACTAAACCAAAAAAATAAACCAAACCAAAAGTAAAAGACAAATACAAACAGGACTTCAACAAAAACAAGATTTTTAAGACATGTGTAAAACCAAAACCCAAACAACACTAAAAACTATGGTGACCAAAAAACAACCCAAAAACTGCCGCCCAGTGAGAGAACACCACCCTCAACCCATCACCACAACTCCATGTCCATAGGTCTATTCACAACGTGAACCACCCCTCCCAAACGCTAGACTCTTAGATGTACCAAACATAAGCAATTCTACTAACACCTGAAGGTGTAAGTAGGGTGTGAGAAATTTCCCAGTAGGATGCCACCATGTAAAGATTCCATGAACAAGAATTAAAATACAAATACATTTTCATTGATAAATAATTGAAATAATGAAATTCATAATAATGTAAATGAAAATAGTATTCATAAAATGACCTTGAATAAAATTTGTTCAATGAAAACACATGTTTTTTTAGTACCTCCAGTGACATATAATGTATCATTGGTGTGCGTAGAGTAACCAGGAGTAACAATGGATGGAAGAGGCCCTATGGGTACTAGTAATAGGTGGGACCCTAGAACGTCATGTATTAGTGAAACATGGCTTAGAACCCATGACTCTCAGAAACCATGCCTTTGAAACCTCAACCCTTATAAAATTTGGCTAAGAAACCATGACCCTCAGTCATTCATATGTTTAGTTAGTGTTCTAATCGTTAATCCTTCTAGGGAAACTAGGCCAATCCATCTTCGGAATAGTAGCTCACAAGTCCTAGTTCCATCACATAATACTCGAGGCTTCTATATTTGTGCTCATCTAAAAACCAAGTTCACATCACATGTTACATTAACTCTTTTTAGAAAAATAAGGTCCTTATACACAAGATTATTACATTCACACACCAAAAACATTCCAGAAATTATCATGTTCCCCTTTCCTAGTAAACTAAACCAGCATCATAGTCTTATAAAAACACTTTTATAATCAATCAATATACCAAGAAAATTTATTATCAAATTTCCAAGGATGTTGAAAAATCATTAAATGAAAAAGATTCCCCAAAACATTTTTTTAAATACAACCACATTTTCAATACTATGCCACAACATAATTGCACCACCATCACTTCCTCACTCACACACTTCTAAGTTTTCAAAACACTGATAAACTGTCGAAAGTAGGTTTTTCCGATAAAAATTCACCAAAATCAATTAAAAATAATTTCTAACTAATTAAATCCACAATAATAATAGTCAAATATAATTTCGTCGCATGTAATCAAATATAAAAATACACTAAAATAATTTAATAAACAATAAAATGGTTGTTAGTTTATACTTTTGTGTAGAATCACCAACCAGTGTGTCACAAGATTCACATAATCAGAGTACAAGGATCACCACACACATAATCAGAGTACAAGGACCACCACACTCCAACACAACTCAAACCAACTCAAATACACCCTAAAACATTGCATCGGGAAAAATGCATCAGGATTCAATGAATCTCAACTAAACCACAACTATAACACTACCATAAATTAATGTATGAAAAACAAGGGACTCTAAACCTATAGAAAGAAGTATGAGAGGTCGGCCGGAGGTCGATGGGGGCTGTCTGGGATCGCGTGGAACATGAAAAAATAACGAGTGTCACCGAAGAAAAAACACAACCTAGAGAGGAGGATACCAGAGAATCATCTAAACCAAGGGGGTGGTGCTCGCGACTGGATAGAAGAGGGGCAAACCACTGGATTTAATTTCAGCTGAGAAAAGGGAGGAAGGTACATCGATGTGTGGATATATGGAGGTGGGAGGAGAGTGTGGCGTGACTGTCTGAAGGAGGGAGGAGGGTGACACGAAGCGACTGCCCGTAGTGGGGTGGAGGGGTGTCGTAGCCCGACTCACGGAATCTGGGAGTGGCGAGGGCGTGAGGTGGTGAGGATCGAGGTGGGATGAGGGTAAGTGGAGGTGGATGGTGCGCGGGAAGGGCAGAACCATGTTGAGGGAGGAATGAAGTGGAGATTTAGGGTTTGAGAGTGGGGGTCCCCTAGGTTGCATAACGAGAGATAATAGGGTATCTGAGGGATAGAAAAATAAAAAAAGAAGTAAAAGGTCATATAGAAAAAGGAAATGGGAGAAAAAATAAGGAAGATAAGAAAAGATGGAATAAAACAAAAGAGAAATGAAAAGATGGAAAATTAAAATAAAATAAAACCTAGAAATAAATTCTAATATAAACAAATTGTAATAATAATAATTATATTAGTAATTATAATGTCAACAATAATTGTAGTAATAAAAACAACAAAAAAATGAAAAAAACTTAATAACAATAATAATGACAAAAATAATTATGATTATAATAAATTTTTATTTTAATTAGGTTATTTATCCCTTCGTGCACCGATATGGTCACACATTAAACTAGAAAATCCATACAGCTTCGCCCTTGACATTCCCACACATCGGGCGATGTCAAGATGATGCTAATTTATCTGTGAAAAATCACAGAACACATATCGGCTCATCCCACATTTCAACCAAATAATTATTAAAATATAATAAAATATATGCAATAAAAAATTAAATTAAAAACATCCCTCAAAGAGAAGTACATGGATGACAACCCATGACTCTAGTAACCTAGATTAAGTGACATACATTATTACACTAGCATAAGATACAAAAATAACATCATGAAAGATTGAATAGTATTGTTGTTGTGGAAAACATGATACACACTTGAGTCCCATATTACATTTTAAAGAACAAATTACATCATAATGTTTTTTTTCAAGAATACCATTATTAGCTATATCATATCTTTGTATACAATTCTTTGTAAAATACATGGATTATTGATAAATGTAAATAAAATAAAGGTGAGATCAAATACTCTTTAATAGTTATGTAAATCAAAATATATCTTGAATCAACAAAAAAGAATGGATATGGAATGTAAAATAATGGAACAAAAATTAAATATAAATAATTGGGTAAGGAATGATTATATAACCTATAATCAATTTTACAAGGTGAATAACTATTATAACAATAAATTTAATCAATAAAATGAGAATTAAATGATACTACAGAGAATATCAACATAAAAAGTCATGTAAAAGGATGATTGAATTATTAATGAATTAAATTTTTATATATTCTATTTCATGACATAGAAAAATGATACCTCTACCAATAATACCATTCACAATATGATTTAAAACAATTGGGTATAATCTTTTCCGGTTTGGATAACTTTATCTCACCTATAATGACCTTTCACAAGATAGTTTAAAACATAAGGGTAAAATTCATACGGTTTGGCCAATAAATATGTCTCAATAGAGATGTCAATAAATCTAGGGGAATTATATAAACGGTCTCCACATATAACTTCATGTCTAAATAATTCATCATATATCATATAATCAGTTTAATTCATGAATCATGTGCCTTATCAAGCATTTGTTTGTAATAAGTAAAAGATATGACTTTTCCAATATTTCCCACATAGATAAAATAAATCCCAATTTAATGATCCATATGTATGAATTAAAAACTTTTTAATAAATAAAAGTTTCTATTATAATTATTATTTATAGTTAGAGGAAACTTAATGACCAAGAGAAAGTAAATAATTCGTGAAAAATTTAACCGATACAAAAAATCAATCAGGGAAGTGAATTTAAATACATTTACAGTTAAAAATGATCATTTAAGCATACATAGGAAGAATAAGGTTGGTATTAATACAATATATTCCAATTGGACTAAGAATAATTTTTTTAATTGATGAAAATATATATCATTAAAATTTCATTAAAACACTATTATGAAAATATCCTTTCCATTTCAAAATTCACCTTTTAAAAAAATTTGGAGAACATTTTGAAAATAATTTTGTTTGAACATAATTTTTGAAACTTAGAAAGAATGGTTTTGAAAAGTTATTGGTCATGACTGTTGGAAATTTCATTCATTTCATATACATTAAAATAAATACTCATTTAACGTTTTCAGTAAAATCCAAACAGGAATTATTTTTCAAATGACATAGAGATTTCATTCAAAAATTTGAATGTAAAAAATGTGTTAAAATATCTTTAAAAATAATTTCTAAAAGGATAAAAAAATTTAAATCATTTTAAAAAACATGGTTTTATAAGAAAGAAAATTTCTAACTGAAGAGATACGTGAATCATATTTTCTTAAAAACATTTTATCAATTATATTTAGTAAAAACACAATAAAATAGTAATATTACATGAAAATATCAGTAATAAGCATAGTAAAAGAATGTTTAGTTGTTTTTTTGGAAAATCATCCAATTATTTCCTTCAAATAAAATTCATTAATAAAAATATTGATTAGAATGATATTATCAAATAAACGTTTACAATTATCATAAAATTAAAGTGGGAATTAATCAATGGATAAATTATTTTTGTCCACGACAATTATAAATGATATAAGGGTAAATAAAACATAAGTAAATCAAAATTCATTATTCAAAAAAATATTACAATGACATTATCAATGAAGTAAAATTTTATCCTAATGAATGGAAATTGAGTTAAGAAATTCATCAACTCACGATTAATTTTTATTGAAATTTTATTATCCTCATTTATAGTTGTTCTAAATATGTCATTAACATATAAAAAAACAATTTAGTACTTATAATATCATATATGATCTTTTTATATTATCTCATCAAGCATTCGTTAATTATCACTTATTATTTTCATTTTCTTATGTGTTACTTTCATTTTTTTCTCACTCATACTTTTATCCTAAAAGTTCCAGTTCAATTGTATATAAATTATGTCCATAATATCTATAATTATTTAAATTATTTAAATTTAATATTTACTCAATAAACACATTAATAAAACCATTTATGAATGTTAAACTTGGAAAATAAATGGCTTCACTTTCTAGGGACCATAGTTTTTACGTATGCATGAGTGATGATATCATTTCCTTATAAAGTTAATGTGTAATGAAGTGGGTGGTATATTAAATTAACAGAATTAATATCATCTAATATATATCACATATAATAATTATTTTTATCATTATTACATTACATGTAAAATCATAATTGAAAATGAGTCACATCACTCTGTGAGGCTGTAGCCCACAATACAAACGAGCGAAGTTATCAAATTTTAAATTGCATAAAACAATAAAAAAGAATATATTATATTAAAAGTATATAAGTTTAATAATATCATAGATATCATATAATCTTGAGGACATTTCATTATACACAATCCTAATAGATGGTAATGTAAAAACAATTTACATAGGTTCGCGATATGGTTGTCCACCTTACACACATATGATGAGTTTGTAAAATAATTGATGGAATAGTATATTGATAATTATTTTAACATCAACACAATAATATTTTATTATATTTTTTATAAATTTGTGGTTAAATTTTAAGTGTTAATAACTAATTTAAGGGGGAAATAGAATAATGAAAATGTCTGTGAATTGTTAAGATAATTACCTTCTCTAAGAGACACCTCATTTGGATCTCCTTATAAGGATTCTAGTTATAGTATTTTGTGAGTGAAAATGATCTAGAATATAAATAAAGCTATTTTGGGGAGAATATTTCAGGGTTTTTTATAAAATGTTATTGGGAGGTGTAAATAATTGAGGGGAAGGAGTTCTACTTTATAAGTGGGAAATGGGAACCGTCTCGGAAATTACATAGAAATCTCCCAAAAAAATCTAAAATATTAAAGTAATTCACAAATAAAATTCATAAATTTTAACATTCATTATAACATGATAAGTATAATATTTCATTAATTCCAAAAAATAAAATTTTTACATGGTGGTAGGTCATTGTTACTATTATCCATTTAATTTTATCCCACAGTAAATACAATTTTACCTTAACCATGGTAAATAATTTTTATTGTTTTCAAAATTAATTTATGTAAAAAATTGATTATGACTTATTAAATATTATTAATTACTATTAATTTTAATACATAATCCATTTTTCCAAATTTTATTCATATAATAGTAAATTTTTTAATTAAATTAATCACATAGACATGATGAGAAAGTGGGTATTCCAAGATAAAATGTTCATAAATTTTCAATGTTTTTATATAAATATTCAATATTAAAAGGATTAAAATAACCTAAATTGGATTAATAGGTATGTAATTTAACTAATATTACATTAAAAACAATTAATAATAATTTAAAATAATATATAATTTAAAAAAAATATAGTTTTCAATTTGAATTTATTGTTTTTTAGTATTCATCAAAAAATAAAACCTTTTAGAAAAAACTATAAACATTACGAAAATATAATTTTGACATTATAATTTAAAAATCAAACTCAATTTTACAAAAAATATATAATAGTGGTAAAAATTAATTTAAAATTATGTGTGCAATGCATGACTAAGTCATCATTTATCGAAGACAGAGTTTGTCAAAAAACATATATATTTTTATTTTAAAGGAATATTATATTTTAAAAATAAATATATACAATATAAAAAATATAAGTATAAAGTTTTATAATTTATTTAATCATAATAATTATCTCCAATCAAACTTCTATTCCATAACTATCATATTAAATAATAATATTTTGTTTAATATGTCATGTTTTTTTAGACTCGGTTTTCCATGTAATGAAATATAATCTGATTATTGTTTGTAACACAATAAAAACAGAGTTTTTTTATAAAACATGATATTGAAGAGATTGAATTTATTTGAAAATGAATATATAATAACTTCTCGAGCTGTGGTATTTTATTCTATGATTCATTTTTCATGTCATACATGTTATCAATTACAATGTTCATCTTTCAAAATCTCAAGATATTACAAAGGGAAACAACGTAGCCTTAGACTCGTCTATTACAATCCTCACATAATACACATAACTACCAATGATAAGTTCATGATATAAATCAAGAAAACAAGTATCATGTTCAATAATATTTATTCATCACCCCATAATTATTATTACTCCATTTACATTTCAAGATTAATATTTTTATCTTATAACCCACGGTTCAATGACATTATTAATTCATTTCCTATATTCTATGTTTTTTCATCATCAGAATTGATGATCAAGAACCAATATTATTATTCCATTTATTCATTAGTAATTTGGGTAATCTAAGACTCAACTGCATCCAACACATAAAAGATAAACTCATAGGTAATAGCATCAAAATTCTTCCTAAATTTATAATTTGGTCATATAAATTAAATCTATCAATTGACCATAAAGTAAGTATTAATTAAGATGTAATAAATTATTAGAAATAACCACTTTAAACTCATCAAAAACACCCAACCATCCCACGCCACTACACATATTTTCATATATAACATCACATTCCAATATCATCATCATAATCAGCACTCTATTCCACCAACATCATCATAACATGCACCCCAAGACACTAGTATAGCCCCATTAATCCATTCCCTTTCTCATTAATTATTCCACCAACAAAACATTATTAATAAAATATAAAAAGTATCTAAATATATAGAGTATAATTACATATTAAAAAATTTATTCTATAGATAATTTTAAATTAAAACTATACGGTCATAAATTCATGTTAATCAAGCCTTTTACAATCCTGAATGGGTTTTCTAATCTCCAATAAATTCATATTTAACGAAAAACCATTATAATTTCATATTGAATAGACTAGTTAATTATTAATTGTTTTCTCCACACTATATAGAGTATTTAGGTAGATAAAATTCGAAACAATCAATAAAACAATACTGAAAAAATAAATTCAATGCTGGAAAAATTCTACTATGGTAAGTAATTATTCTGCTTCAACCACATGAATTAACTTAATAATATCACATTAGATTATATAGTTTATATGTTTCAATAATTTAACCATGATAAAAATAGAAAAAAATGGAAAATTATACAGTGAACTATCTACTAATTATCAACTAGTAACATAAAATATATTTTACCAAAACTTCATAGAGAATAAATTATTATTGAAAATAAAATATTAATTATCATTAATATAGATCTATCCCCGTTACATTTTTCTAAAATCATGAATTATATAATAATTCTCATAATTGTTAATTAATTAGTTTAAAATAATGAAATTATATCATTTATATATTAGAAAATTATATTTAAATTGTGTTATGTGATTATATGATTCTTTATCATAGATAATTCCATATTAATTACCATTATTCAATAATATTCTATTAATTATTTAAAATTTGTTTTCTTAATCCAAAAATTATAAAATAATTTTTTCTAATCCATTTGATAAATAAATTTTTATAATAAATAAATCCAAAAAATTGCTAAAATTCTATAATATATTGAAATATTAAATAACTCGCGATATAATTTTGGTTGATTTTTAAGGAAATTGTTAGTTGTAATTTTGAATTTGAAATTAAAATTTTAACATAAAAAAGAGTCTCATTAAATTTAATTATATAGATCATGGGTATTTTTGGAATTAAGATGGTATATATGAGAAAGGGTGTATGAAGGAGAAGTGAGTATAGATAAAATTCAAGCAGAAGAAGTCTCACTAGGTATGTTTTTTTATCATCACGCCTCTATTGTGTGTAGAGAAAGTGGGATATTCACTCTTATTTTACATCATTATGATGTGTGGGATCTGAATATGTTATAGAAAAGAATATTATTGATAGTAAAATGATAATCATTACCTCACTAAATAAATGTAAACACATGTAATTTAAATTATAAAGGGGATATAAAGTCTTCCCATGACAGCGTACTACATAATTTTATTCTTGTAATATGATAATAATAATAATAATAAATATTTTTTATTGAATCTACTTTTTAAATACTATATTATTTTTTAGTGAGCGTTTTTTTATATAATTCCATGGAGTATATTATTAATTAATATTGTGATTCATATACATTAGGTTTTTTTGTTTGTTTTCATTCCTATGTGTTAACGAAGTTCATCATTGATATCATTCAGATAATCATGTATTATTGGTTGATTTTTTATGATTTCATAAAAAGAAAAATGAAATATTTTCTACTAATTCTCCCCTCTCTTAGTGATGAAAAACCATACACAAAAGCTACAACATGTAATGTCTATGTGTTGTAGGATTCCATTAAAGATCATTAAGTTTTATGTTTTTGTTTTTGAATGTTTTTGAACTCAATTACTATTTTATTTTTTCTATCTTATTTAATTTTGAATTATTATATGAACATATTTTTTAAATCTCTTCAATGATTTTTTTTATGATATAGATATTTATATCTATTATAGTTGATATTAATTAAGTAGGAAACATAAAATGTACAATAATAAATTAGAAAACCTATAATATTTGGTTAGAGATAATTCTATTGAAATTTATATTTGTTATATTGTATTTTATATAAATTATTATTGATGAATTGAATCCTTTTACACAATGATACACATTTACATAGTTTAAATAAAATAATTTAGAGATTTATATGCATGCAATAAATACCAAATTATGAGCAATAATACAGAATGTTTTTTAAAATTTCTTGTGTACTAATTCTATGAAATGAAATTACGAAAATCTTTAAAACACCTATGTTGAAAATTTCAATGTGAAGAAGTAAAAAATAGAATGTTTATTAAAATAAGAATGATCATATGCATATTATTGAAGGATAGTATGTTGATGAATTCCTTAAAAGTGGTAATTAGGAGGTGAAAACCGTTATAGGATTTGATGAGACTATTAATGAATCAATATTGGTTGGGAATATGATTTATATCTTATCAAAAAAAGATGAAAATGTTTTTAACTCTTGAGGATTATAATTTTAAAACACTTTCTTTGATTGACTTTTATAATCACTTGGATTCATATGAGATGAGAAAGTAATGTACTTTCAAGAAGAAACATTTTGTTATGAATTATGTATCATTAAAGTTCATGAATAATTAAAGTACATAAAAGAAAATTTTGTGAGAATATAGTGATGAAGTTATAAATTTATATTAAGTTAATGATGTTGATGTGATGATTGAAAATCACAAGTCACTCATCTAAAATTATGTAATGAGAATAAAACGTAATAAAATTGGTAATTTACCTATATAAAGTATTTTATCTATGAGGATATTTGAAATTTTTATAAAAATGACCCAAATATTGCTGATAGCGAAAGTGAAAACAAAGATTATTCCACTCAATAGTTCTAATGGAATAATAATTATAATTAAAATAGTGGGGAGTTTTTAAAAATAAGTCGAATAATATATTATTATTTTACAAAAAATAATTTTTATCTAGACAATTAGTATAAAACATTATGGGATATAAGTGAGATCCTTTTACCCACTAGTGGTATATTTGAGAGTATATTCATTACAATAATGGATGAAATAATTTCAAGTAGTAAATTTGGATCAATGAAAGAAAAAGAGGATTCGTAATGAAGCGATGAATAGATACATGAATCTCAACTGGATATCATGATGAAGAAAGAAATTAAAAATATCTTTTCAATGTTTTTCAATATATATAATAAAATATGGAAATGATGAATTCATAAAAATATGATTTAATTGGATAATGCACGATTTATAAATATGGATGTTTTGTTACTATTATGTTTTAGATAAGTAAGGGACATACTCCTGAATGTGAGAAATAATATTGAATTGTTCAAATAGAAGAGTATTTCACAAAAAAATGAACTTTAATCTCTCAATGTTGAGCGATGAACATTGAATATTATATTGAAAATTTCAAGTCACAAACCATTTAGGGATTCCATCCGACTTGACACCTGACCAAGACCACAATAAGGCTTGAAAGGGATACTGGATCCCCATAGCCTATTAACTAGTGTCCAAGTATCAACATTTCAGTTTTGTGAATGATTTAACCCATGATATTACACCATAATAAATTATTTAAAATCATACATCACATCAAAAACAATAACTATAAATAGTATTGTTACAACTATCACATGTTAAACATTTTTAACATTTAACAAATACCCAAAATAACCAAATAGGCAGGGGAACCATTTACTCAACTAATCCTTTATTCAATTAGAGGTTCATAACCCTTATTCAACCTTAATTAAAACCTAAAATTATAGAAACCACTAAGAACCAGCTCCACCACCACCACCATGGAATATCCTACCTTTACCATGGTCAAACATAACCATATCTACATTCAATCGAGGGTTTATGAAAGATGTGATAAAATCCCCATTAGGAAACCAACAAAATTATATTACATTATATAACATTATAATATAAATCACTATAATATTTTTTAAATTTAAGGAATAAATTATATGGAAAATGTGATTTTAAATTAAAATGATAAGTAAGGACCATAATATACTAATAGTAAGCACAACATGACATGAGAATAATGGTTAATAAATAAAGGAATTATCAACAGTGGGTCCCTAGTATCCTCATATCATGGTGATATGGTATAGAAACTCTGAATCCGAGCATCCTCGTGTATATTCCAAAATAAAAAAATCTATCAAAATTTCTAGTGGTCTCTAATCATCATCACAATTTAGTTATTATTATGGAATTAATCCTACTATGGGAAACAAGGCCTCGACCCTATTGATCCAATTAATGTAATAGAGCTAGTATTCACACCTTTTTACCTTGGATCCCTTTTTTTCTTGATTCAATTGCCTAATTCACAGGAACCAACACATTCACAAACACACTTCTATCATTGAAAACAGTTAATCCATCATACATTTTCTTTTGGAAAATAATCTTTCAACTAATACTCAAAACAAACAATTTGAAAACATGATTCACACCACTCATAGAATTCATAGAACACATTTAATCAATATATTTATCCTACTAAAATATTCTAATAATTATAAAGGATTGAACAACTCACCTCGGGATTGGAAACTTCGAGAAACTAGTGGTAACCCTCAATGGAACCTTAACGAGATTATCTAAATTCAGGAACATTCGATAAAAATCATGTCCAAACTAAAATAACCAAGTTTTATACCACTTTTGGAAAACTGATCTATTCGAGAAAGCATAACCCAAGGAAGAAGAAACCAAGAAGCAGGGAAAAAATGTGGAATGATGGGACATGCGTAGAGTTTTATGAAAATTCTACTCCAAAACCACTCACGATTTTGAGATACAGGGATATTAATGGGGAGTTAGAAGATCATAGGGATGATACTATTAAATGGGGGATTAAATGGGTGGATTAGGGTTAAAATCATCAATGGAAAAACTGGTATTTTAACATTTTTATTGATCTGGGAAAATAGAATTGTTTGGCTATATGTTTTTTTAAAACTGTTTGGAAATAGTCTGGCACCACAATCTATAAGGAATATAGGCCACACAGTTGTTAGGTGGAGCCCGTATGCCCATGAAATTGATCAATATCCTCAGAAATTCCAACAGATATTGATTCAATGTTATCACATATTCATTTGTATGGGCTACGTTCCTTGGATAGTTTTATTTTCCTGGGTGCATGGTCTTCTCTATTCTAGCTCACAGTTTCAACAAATCGGGATCATATCGTGCACCACAATTTACTGGGTCCAAAAAATAACAGTTTTCAAAAAATAATTCCATTTATAGATAGTATATATATATATATATGAAAGGAATAAAATAGAAAGATAAATCAAAATATAACCTAGGATGTCAAAATTCATCTCACCATAAAAACTATCCACCTTCAAAAATTCATCTTGAATCACGATCAGAGAACAAAGTAGATATTTACATTTAACCTAATATATTTACACCCATGTCTCATGATCAATTTTCCTATTAGGTAAAAGAATTTAAAATAAGGTTATGGAATTCCCATGAATCACTTTCTCATAGGAATCCACAATCCATACAAGTTGCTCAAATAAGGAATATTTGGTTCCAACTACTAATCTTACCAATTTAGTATATGAGAGTAGTCTTTATTATGCTTTTTTAACTATAAGATGTGGAAAACATTATGGATAGACATCAAATGAGTAGGAAAATATAAATGGTATTCCAACTTACCAACCCACTCTATAACCACAATAGTTCATACATACCTTGATATCATCTTCCCTTGTTTAAGAAGATGGTAGTGACCCATGTGCAGTGAAAATTTCAGAAACATCCGATCACCAAAAGATAATTCCATGGTCTATATCCACTATTCAGAATAAGACATGTGGTGACCCTACAGTATCATCAAAAACTACAAAATAAAATGAACTTTATAAATTTCATTTGATCCTGTGTTGGTCTCAATAATAAGGTCTCACCCACCCATATCCAATATAAAGATAACTGACATGGCTGACCATAAAGCACCATAAATGGTTGTCATGATGATTAAGGATCGGTAACTATTGTTATATGAAAAATCCACCAACCACCACGGTCTATCCTTGATTCCGTAGAAATCTAAGACACGTGCCTAGACCATGTCATCCAAGATCTAATTTCCCCACTCCATCCGGCCATTTTTTTGATGATGGTACATCGTAGTCAACATGATCACGAATTTCATTTCCTTATAATGGTGTTTCCAGAATAGAGAGGTGAAATGGGATTCCTTATATGGGAAAATAGGATACAGAATACCATGAAGCCTCATTATCTCCTGAACATACAACCCTTCCAATTCATCCACCTTGGGAAAATCCCTAATCCTAAAGAATGAGGGTGATTTGGTTAGAAAATAAATCACTACCCATATGAGGTTTATTCATCTGTTTGTATGAGAAAATATAATAATTAAGACTATGGAAATTTCATCCCACTTCCAGGTAGGAATGGGTGGTAGCTGAAGAAATTTATATATCCCCTATTACTCTTTATTTACAAACTGGCAGTTATACCACTAATTTACAAAGTTAGCTATATCACATCTCATACCTGGCCACCAGAACTGGAAACACACATCCCAGAATAATGTCATGTTACCATGATGAATTCCACACTATAAATGGTGGATATCTTTTATCGCCCCCAGTTGTTGTTATATCATCTCTGTGAAGCAACCCATTTCCTAGAGAACTACTTCAAGTGATAATGACAATTTATACGGAACCCCCCCCCCCATCTAAAAACATTATAGAGAACTAGCATAAATCATTTCCAAGATGATCTTCCTAAATCAGCTCTATAAAGGAGGGTTTTTTTTTGAACACTAGACAAGAATATACCTCTACTCTTCACTTTCATATTTACATAAATCTAGGCATGAATACCTACTAGTGTCTTCTCATCATTGGACACCATTAGAGCTTTCACTTGAATCCTCCTACACAATTAATATTCCTCGACAATACCTTTTCTCTAAGTATTTATGATATCAAATTCAAACCCCTGAATTTATTAAAACAAATGTTGTTGCCTCAACTATAGAACCTTCTAGAAAAATATATATTCTAATATATTAATATCGAGATTAAACATAAACTTATCTCCCGAAGATATAGTGAAATCATGACATCTAGGAATGGATCACTGCTCTTAATTCTAGGTCGTAGGTTGGATAGTTCTTCTCATGTGTTTAGATATGGGTAGAACCATATGGAACTGCATGGTTATCCAATATTCGCCCACTAAGACTGGTGGCTATCATTCATCACCACCTTCTGAAGAGACAATGTCACCATTACATGGCCCTTGAAACACAAGATCCTCTCGGGAGACAAAGATCAAACAGAAATAGTCTCCCAAAAATGAAGAAATTGCAAAATCACTACCACAGCTCTTCATCAGGCTACTCCCGCTGAATCAACTCCAGAAGAGTAGAGTTCAACTAATTTCTAGCCAAGAATGTACCTCTTCTGTGCTCCATGCTCTCCAAGTGCATATGCGTGAAGAGCCCCCATAAAAGACCACTCATTGCTGGACTTCCTCAATGCCTAAACAGGTACCTTCTTTCTCAATGATTCATCCTCCAATTTACCCTTTCCTGGGGTATGGACAATTTCAAAGTAAAATCCCTATAGGTACTTGATCCAGCAGCGCTGCCTCATATTGAGATTCTTCAGAGAGAAAATGTATGCTAGGCCCTTATGGTTAGAATAGACCACAAATTTCATTCCAAATAGGTACTGACACCAAGTCATCATGGTGTGCATCACTGCTATTAACTCCTATTTGGGAGTTGAATAACACTTCTCATGTGGTCGTGAATGGAGTGAACCATTATACACCCCATTAATATTCTACATGAGTCCACACCTAAGGACTATACCGAATGCATCAAAATAAACCACATTTCCATTCCAAAACACTAGTTATATCAAAATTGGTGCGGTCGTCAATGATCACTTCATCTCCTCATAAGATTCCTGGCACTGAGGGATCCATTCAAACTTTACCCCTTTATAATTGACTATGGTCATGGAGGAGGCAAGCTGTGAGAAATCCAGAACAAAATGCCTATGATAACATGCCAGACCATGAAAACACCATATCTAAAACACATTCCCTAGATGCTACCATGACATATCTATGATGATCAACTTAGGATACACTAAAACTCTTTTTCTGAGATGACATTCCCCTAAAACTTCACTTCCTGAATCCGATATGTTCACTTTGAGAGTTTGGCATATAGGCGATTGTCCCGCAAAGTGCCCAAAAAAATAAATAGGTGATGCTCATGCTACCCCCTAAATCAAAATAAACTAGGATGTTATACACAAATAACACTAAAAAAGAGTCAAGATATTATTGGAACACCCAATTCATTAGTTCCATGAAAATCAATGGATAATTTATTAAACAGAAAGGCATGACTAAGTACTCAATGTGACCATACCTGCCCCAAAAGGCTGTCTATGGAATGTATTCTTCTCTCACCCTGAGCTAGTAGAATTCCAAATGCCAGTCGACTTTGGAGAACCACTTTTACCCATTTATCTAGTTGATCAAATCGTCAATACCTAGCAATGGGTATTTATTATTGATGGCCACATTATTCAATTTCTGGTAATCAATGCACAACCAGAGGGTTACATCAGCCTTCTTCACAAATAAAACTATGGAGGCTCAAGGAGAGACCCTCAGGAGAGTTAATCTTTTGGATTCCATATCCTCCAGCTATATCTTTAATTCTATCAATTCAGTGAGGGACATGTGATGTGAGGGAAGAGATATAGGCTGAGTTCCCTATTCCAAATCAATTCACAACTCCACATCCTGCACTAGGGGTAAGCCTGAAAAATCATCTGGATACACATTTAGAAACTCATCCACTACTACAGGTATGCTACTCTAAGAAGTTCCAATATCACTATCTAGTGCATGTTACGATAACTGATAAGCAATATTCCCATACTCGGGAAGTATAGGTCCCACGCGACTCGACCGAGGATCTCATTCCCCAAGAAATACCAAGGGGCTCCCATCATGTTCCATAAAATTAACTCGTCACAGATGGAAATAAATATACAGTTGAAATAAAATGATCCATTCCATGTCACAGATCACATAAAATAGGTCCATATCCATGACCAAAAAATCCACCTACATCTCGACTCCAAACACAGAGTGCGCACAAGACAGACACATAAGGCCTTGCTTACTCTTTTTCCAAAATGATGTTACGAAATCAATGGAAATAGATAACAGTTCGGATGGTAGGTTCAGTAAATTCACAAGACTAGTAGATGTAAATGAAACTGAAGGACCGGTATCAAATAAACTTGTAGTAATAGAAGATGCAATCATAATGGTACCTCGAATAGTAAATGGTCCTACATTAGATCACGCTGGTTCCTGAAACATAACATGAAGATGTTTTGTCCCTACCTGAGAACGACCACTTGCCTAAGGCTCTTACCTGATATGGATCTACCCCAAAGATGATCTGGACCTACCACCATGACTACCAATCTGATATCTCATCATCCTTGTCAGCTCGGACTGAACTGATACCCCTCTAAAGCCACAGATCCAGTCCCACTATGTTAAGGGCGTACATTCCAGTAGATGCATTGTAGATTTCCCACAACTCCACACACATGGAATGGTCTGGGAGGGTATGAATATGCAGGTCAAATGTGCCCTACACTTTCACACTGATGGAACACAACAGACCTTGTATCGGAAGAATGAGATGAGGTCTGCATGAAAGGATATCCTGAGCTTCCACCCGCCTTTTTCCCTTGCTCATCACGCTTCCTCTTCTTCTTGGATGAACTGGAACTACCAAACCCTAACACTAATCTAGAAAACACTGACCTTCCACTCTAGTCAATCTAGACCATGCAAGCACGATTGACCACATTGGCATAAGTTCCCTACTTGAACAAGAAAAAATGAAATTAAATTTCTAGTCGAGGGCCCTTCTTGAACATCTATGCATTCAAATATTCATTTGAAACAATATCAGGGGAATACAACACTAGCTCAGCAAAGCAGTTTGAATACTCCAACACTGTTTGATCCCCTTGGAAATGAACCATTAACACCCGGGATCTAGCATAGTAGAGGAACATGGGATAATACTTCTTGTTAAATATATCTTTGAAATCTTTACAACTTATTTCCTCATGCTTCCCATCCGAAATCACAGATTCCTACCACTTGTGACTCGAACCTACTAGTTTGAATGAGGCACAATTTACCATAACCTCATCAGGTGTGTCCAGGTATTTAAACCTATGACATATCTTTTCAAGATATTCCTATACCTCTTGAGGTTCTGAACTACCTCAGAATGTAGCAGGTTCATTCGTTAGAAACTTCAGAGCTTTATCCTTCTTGGTGCCAGACTCATCACATCTAGCTGAAATAGGGGAGTGGGTAGGAGTCTCCCCTTGTCCTAAATTCTCAAAACTGTGGACCATAGCTTCCACCCATCTCTGATCAAGTGGAGATGAATAAATCTCTCCGGTTTCCTCCCATGGGTGTGTGTAAGCTCTCTGGGGAGGTAAGTTTCTACAAAGAGAAGCAGTCCTAAAAGAACAACATCAATATATACATCTGAAGAAAAATGAAATTTCAGAAAGGATAATATACATTAGCAAACTAATTATGAAAAAGTAACATCATATCTAAAAAAATTAATTCTCATCTGATGTCTACACAAAGTCCGCATCCTACACACCCCACTTGGAAGAGAAGTAACACATGAATCCTATCACACCATGAAAACTCAGGGTCTATCACGATGTGTGATGGTCAGGCACCCAACTTGCAACAAGAATTTTGTGCCTTAAGAATAGTTGTTGTTATCTAATCAAAATCGTCCCATATAATATAACTCAGACAATAAAACATCCCTCTGATACAATTTTTTCATGAACAATATCAGGTTTCTATCCTAACTGGTTCCCGACACAGCCAGCAATAAGGCCCGAAGGGCATTTCTGATCCCCACGAGTTGTCACAAGTGCTCGGGTACCAAAATCAACGATGGAAATGATTTACCCAAATAAAAAAATATATCCAAACCAACACTATATACCAAACCAAATGTAAATGTCATAGCCAAACAAGCCTCCAACCAAAACCATATTTTTATGTCATGTGGATAACCAAAACCCAAACAACACTAAAAAGTATGGTGACCAAAAACCAACCCAAAAATTGCTTCCTAGTGATAGAACATCACCCTCAAGCCATCACCAAAATGCCACCTCTAGAGTTCTACAATCAACCTGGACCACCTCTCCCAAATGCTAGACCTATAAAAGTATTAGACATAAACTAATCTACTTACACCTGAATGTGTAAGTAGGGTATTAGCAATTGTGCAGCAGAATGCCACCATGTAAAGATTCCATGAACCAGCATTCTAATACAAATACATTTTTAATGATAAATAATTGGAATTAATAAATTATTAACAGTTTAAATGATAATAGTATTAATAAAATGACCTTAATGAAAAGCAGTTTAAAGAAAACACATGTTTGGTTAGTAGGTCCAGTAACATGTCATGTATCATTGGTGTGCAAAGAGTAACCGAGAGTACCAATGGATGGGAGAGTCCCTATGGATACTAGTAAAAGGAGGGATGCTAGAACGTCATGTCTTAGTGAAACGTGGCTTAGAAACAATGACTCTTAGAAACTGTGGCTTAGAAACCTCAACCCTCATCAAAAATGGCTATGAAACCACAACCCTCAGTCATACATATATTTATTTTTTGTTGCAATCATCAATTCTTCCGGAGAAACCAGGCCACGCCATCTTCGTAACACTAGATCACAAGTCTTAGTTCCAACACATAATACTCTAGGCTTCCATTATTGTGCTCATCTAAAATCATGTTGAGATCACATGTTTCATTAACACTTAAGAGACAAACAAGGTGCTCATACACAAGAACATGCCATTCTCACACAAAAAACATTTTAGAAATTAACATGTTCACTTGAATATTAAACTAAACCTGCATGAGAGTTTTATAAAAACCCATTAATAATCCATCAATATACCAAAGAAAATTTATTATCAAATTTACAAGGATGTTGAAAAAAAATTTAAAGGAAAAAGCTTCCCCAAAACATGTTTTTGAATATAAAAAAATATTAATACTACTCCAAAACATAATTGCACCACCATAACTTCCTAACTCACACACTACATAGTTCTAAAAAGACTAATAAACAGCCCAAAGCAGGTTATTCTAATAAAAATTTACCCAAATCACATTAAAATAATTTATAACTAATAAAATCCACATTAAAACATAGTCAATGATTATTTTTATACATGTAAGAAAATATAAAAATAAACTAAACTAATTAGATAAACAAGAAAATGTTTGTTAGTTAATACTTGTGTTCATAATCACCTACCGGTGGGTCGCAAGATTTGCAAAATTGGAGTACAAGTACCCCCACACGCCAACCCAACTCAAACCAACTCAAATACACCCTAAAAACATAGCATCGTGAAAAATGCATCTTCATTTAATCAATCGAAACTAAACGACAACCACAACACTACAGAAAATAAAAGTATGAACAACAAGGGACTCTATGCCTATGGCCAGGAGTATGATAGGCCAGCTGAAGGTTGAAGGGGGTAGACTAAGCTTGTGTGGCACTGGAAAAATAAAGAGAGTTCCATTGAAGAAAAAAACACAACCTTGGGAGGAGGCCACTAGAGCTTCATCTAAACCTTGGGGGTGGTGCTCGTGGCTCGATAGAGGAGGGGCAGACCAGCAGCATTAATTCTGGATGAGAAAAGGGAGGAAGTTGCAGCGCGACATGGCTGTACGGGGGAGGGAGGACAGTGTGGCGCAGTTGTCTGAAGGGGGGAGGGGGTGGCCTGATGTGACTGCCCGAAGTGGGATGGAGGGGCATCACAGCCATACATAATGAATCTGGGAGGGGTAGGGGCATGATGTTGTGAGGATCGAGGTAGGATGGGGGAAAGAGGAGGCGGTTGGAGGAAGGGAAGAGATGAACCGCGGTGATGGGGGAAAGAAGTGAAGATATAGGGTTTGAGAGTGGGGGTGCCCTAGGTTGCGTAACAAGAGGGAAGAGGGTGTGTGAGGGAGAGATAAAAATGAATGAGAAAAGAAATAATGAAAAATGAAATATGAGAAAAAAATAAGAAGAAAAGAAAATTTGGAATAAAATTAAAGAAAAATTTAAATATGGAAAATAAAAATAAAATAAAACCATGAAATAAATTCTAATATAAACAAATAACAATAATTATAATTATAATTATAATGACAACAATAATTGTAGTAATAAAAATAATAATAATATTAATTTCTAAAATAATGACAAAAATAATAATGATTATAATAATTTTTTATTGGGTTATTTAACCATTCGTGCACCGGTTTGGTCGCACATTAAATTGGAGAATCCACACAGCTTCTCCCTTACCATGCTCTCACATCAGGCGATGTCAAGATAATTCTCATTTATCTGTTCAAAATCACAAAACACATATCGGCTTAGCCCACATTTCAAACAAATAATTATAAAAGTTTAATTAAACGTATGCAATAAAAAATTAAAATTTAAAACATACCACAAAGAAAAGTCTAGGCATGACATCCCCTAACCTTAGTAACCCGGATTAAGTAACATACATTGTTATATTGGCATAAGATACAAAAATAATATCATTATGAATTGAATAGTTTATTTTTTGCGAAAAACATGATACATAATTGAGTACCATATTACATTTTAATGAAACAATTACAACATAATAATTTTTTTCATGAATACCATTATTAACTATAACATATCCTTGTATACAATTCTTAGTACACTTCATGGATTATTGATGTATGTAAATAAAATAAAGGTGATATCAAATACACTTTAACAATTATTTAAATCAAATGTAATCTCGAATCAATAAATAAAAATGGATATGGAAAGGAAAATAATAGAACAATAATTAAATATAAATAATTGGGTATGTAATGAATAAATAACCTATAATCAATTTTACAAGGTGAATATCTAAAATAACATTTAGTTTAATCAGAAAAATGAGAATGAAATGCATCTAGAGATAATATCATTATTAAAAAATCATTTAAAAGGATGATTGTATTCATAAGGAATTAAATTTTTAAATATTCTATTTCACGTATTAGTAACATGATATCATTACCAATAATAGCATTCACAATATGATTTAAAACAATTAGGTATAATCTTATCCGGTTTGGCTCACTATATCTCACATATAATGACCTTTCACAAGATAGTTTATAACAAAAGTGTAAAAATCACAGGGTTTACCTTCTAATATGTCTCATTAGAGATTACATTAAATCGAGGGGAATTCTATAAATGGTCTCAACCTGTTACTTCATGTCTATAGAAATCTTAATATATCAAATAATCAAGTCAATTCATGAATCATGTGCCTTTTCAAATATTTTTTTGTATTAAGTAAAAGATATGACTTTACAAATATATCCCATGTAAATAAACTAAATCCCATTGTAAAGATCCATATTTACAAATTAAATACATTTTATGAAATAAAAATTTCTATTATAAATAGAATTGAGAGTTAGGGGAAATTTAATGACCATATGAAAGTAAATAATTCAAGGTAAATTTAACCAATACAAAAAATGAATCAAGGAAGTGAATTTAAATACATTCACAGCTCAAAATGATCATTAAGAATCCATAGGAAGAATAAGGATTTTATTAATATAATATATACCAATTGGACTAAGAATAATTTTTTTAATCGATGAAAATAAATATAATTAAAATTTTATTAAAAAACTCTTGGGGAAAATATCCTTTTTCATTTCTAAAATCACCTTTTAAAAAAATGTGTAGAACATTTTGAAAATAATATTGTTTGAAAATAATTTTAGAAACATATTAATAAAGGTTTTAAAAAAGTTTTCGGTCCTGACTGTATGAAATTTCATTCATGTCATATACATTACAACATATATTCATTTCACATTTTCAATAAAATATAAATGGTAATTATATTTCAAATGACATAAATATTTCTTTCAAAAAAATTGAAGTTAAAAAATGTGTAAAAATATCTTTAAAAAAATTTCTAAAAGGATAAAAACATTTTTTAAATCATTTAAAAAAACATGGTTTTATAAAAATTAAAATTTCTAACAGTAGAGATACGTGAATTAAATTTTCTTAAATAAAATTTTTCAATTATATTTAGTAATAAATACTTTAAAATAGTAATATTACATGAAAATATCATGAATAACCCTAGTATAATAATGTTTAGTTTTTTTATAAAATCATTCAATTATTTCCTTCAACTGAAATTCAACAAAAAAAACTTGATTAGAGTGATATTGTCAAATAATCCTTTACAATTATCATAACCTTAAAGTTTGAATTAATCAATGGATAAATTATTTTTTTCCACAATATTTATTAATAAAATAAGGGTAAATAAAACTTAAGTTAACTAAATTCATTATTGAAAAAAATCATAGAATGACATAATCGATGAAGTAGAAGTTTAGCCTAATGAATGGAAATTGAGTTATGCAATTCAACAACTAATGATTTTTTTTATTGAGAATTGATTATCCACATTTATAGTTGTTCTAAATATTTTATTAACATATAAAATAACAATATTATTATTTATAATATCATATATGATCCTTTTATAAAATCTCATCAAGCATTCGTTAATTCTCATTTATTATTTTCATTTTCTCGTGTGATAATTTTATTTTCGTCACTCGTACTTTTTTCCTAAAAGTTCCAGTTCAATTGTATATAAATTATGTCAATAATAACTATAATTATATAATTTTTTTTATTTTAATATTTACTTATTATACACATTTTAAAACCATTTATTAATTTTGATGTTGGAAAATGAAACCCTTCACTTTTTGGGGACCATAGGTTGTACGTATGCATGAGTGATGTTATCATTCCCTTAAAAAGATAAAGTGTAATGAAGTGGGTGGTATATAAAAATTATAGAATTAATATCATCAAATATATATCACATATAATAATTATTTCTATCATTATTACATTTGATGTAAAATCATAATTGAAGAATGGGTCACGTCACTCTTTGAGGCAGTAGCCCACCGTACACACGAGCGATGTTATCAAATTTTAAATTGCCTCAAACATTAAAAGGAATATATTATATAAAAATTTAATAAGTTTATTAAAATAATAGATATCATATAATATTGAAAATATTTCATTATATACATTCTTGAGAGATGGTAATGTAAAAACAATTAACATAGTTTCGTGATATGGTTTTCCACCTTATACACGTATGGTGATTTCGTAAAATAATTGATGGAATAGTAGATTCCCAATTATTTTAACATCAAAATAATAATATATTATTATATTTTATATAATTTTATTATTATATTTTAAGTGTTAATAACTAATTTAAGGGGGAAATATAATAATGAAAATGTATGAGATTTGTTAAGATAATAACCTTCTCTAAGAGAAACCTCTTCTAGATCTCCTTTTAAGGATTCTAGTGATTGTATTTTGGGAGTAAAACATGATCTAGAATATAAATAAGGCTGTTTTGGGGAGAGTATTTTAGGTTTATATTATAAAAGGTTATTGGGAGGTGCAAATAATTGAGGGGAGGGAGTTCTATTTTATAAGTGGGGAAAGGAAACCGTCTTAGAAATTACATGGAAAATCCCAAAAGTATCCAAAATATTAAAGTAATTCACACACTAAATTCATAAATCTTAACATATATTATAACCTGGTAAGTATAATATTTAATTAATTCCATTAAATATTATTTTTACATGGGGGTAGGTCATTTTTACCATTATCCTTTTAGTTTAACCCTGCAGTAAATACATGTTTACCTCAACCGTGGTAAATAATTTTTACTGTTTTCAAAATTAAATTATTTAAAAAAATTGATTTATAACTTATTAAATTTTATTAATGAATATTAATTGTGATGAATAATTCATTTTTCCAAATTCTATTTACATAATTGTCAATTTTTTAATTAAAATTATTCACATAGACATGATCAAAAAGCAGGTATTCCAAGATAAAATGTTCAAAAGTATTCAATGTTTCTATATAAAGATAAAATTTAGAAATGAATAAAATCACCTAAATTAGATTAATAGTTATATAATTTAACTAATATTACATTAAAAACAATTCCTAATTATTTAGAATCATATAAAATTTAAACGAAAATACAGTTTTTAATTTAAATTTAGCTTTTTCACTATTCACTGAAAAATGAAACCTTTTAGAAAAAACAATTAACATTACCAAAATATAATTTTGATATCATAATTTAAAAATTAAAGTCAATTTAACAGAAAAATATAAAAAAATTTATAATTAATTTAAAATTATGTGTGAAATGGATGACTATGTCATCATTTATGGTGATAGAGTTTTTCAGAAAACATATTTTTTTATTTTAAATGAAGCTTATATTTTTAAGAATAAATATATACATTAAAAAAATTTAAACTAAAAACTTTTATAATTTATTTAATAATATTAATTTTCTACAATCCAAAATTAAATTCCCTAACTATCATGTTAAATAATAATATTTTGTGTAATATGTCATGTTCTGTTTAGACACGGTTTTCCATTTAATGAAATATAAACTGATTTTTTTTGTAATGCAATAAAAACATAATTTTTTTATAACACATGATATTGAAGAGATTGAATTTATTTGAAAATTAATATATAAAAATTTCTTAGGCTGTGGTATTTTCTTCTATGAATTATTTTTCATGTCATACATGCTATCAAATACAATGTTTATCTTTCAAAATCTGATAGTATTACAAAGGGAAACTACATAGCCTTAGACTCATCTATTATAATACTTACATAATACACATAACTACCAATGAAAATTTCATGATATAAATCAAGAAAACACGCATCATGTTGAATATTATTTATTCATCACCCCTTAATTATTATTACTCCATTTACATTCCAGATTAATATTTTAATCTTGTAATCCAAGGTTCAATGACACTATTACTTCATTTCCCTTATTCTCAATTTTTTATCATCCTATGTGATTATCAAGAACCAATATTATTCTTCCATTAATTCATTTTTTTACATAGTCATTCGGGTAATCTAAGACTCATCTGAATCTACCACATAAAGAACAAACTCATAGGGAATAGAATCAATCTTCGTCTTACATTTATAAATTGGTCCTAAAAGTAAAATCTATCATTAGTCCATAAATTAAGTATTAATGAAGATATAATAAATTCTAAGAAATAACCAATTGAAATTCATTAATACCACCCAACCGTCACACACCACTACAAAAATTTTCACATATAACATCTCATGCCAATATCATCATCATAATCGGCACTCCATTCGACCAGCATCATCACAACATGCACCCCAAGACACTATTATATCCCCATACCTCCATCCCATTGCTCATAAATTATTCCCACAAGAAAACATTGTTAACAAATTATAAAAATTATCTAAATATATAGAGTATAATTACATATTAAAAGCATTATTCTATAGATAATTTTAAAATGAAACTATAAGGTCATAACTTAAAGTTATTCAAGACTTATTAAATAATGATTTGGTTTTCTAATCTCTAATCAATTCATATTTAACAAAAACCAATTATAATTTCATCTGGAACTTACTATATAATTAATAATTTTTCTCCTCACTAAGTAGATTATTTATATAGATAAAATTGGCTACAATCAATGAAAAAATACTGAAAAATAAATTCAATGCTTGAAAAATTCTACTATGGTATGTAATTATTTTACTCCTGCCACATGAATTAATTTAATAATATACCATTAGATTATATAGTTTATAGGGTTCAATAATTTAACCTTGCTAAAAATTAAAAAAAAATTGCAAATTATACTGTGAACTATCCACTAATTATCAAATGGTAACATAAATTACATTTGACCTAAACATAATAGTGAATAAATTAATATTGAAAATAAAATATTACTTATCATTAACATAGATGTATCTCCAGTTCAATTTTTTAATATCTAGAATTATATAATAATTATGATCATTGTTATTTAATTAGTTTAAAATAATGAAATTAATTCATTTATATATTATAGAATAATATTTAAATTGTGTCATGTGATTATATGCTTCTTTATTTTGGATAATTCTATATTGATTACAATTATTCTAAAATATTCTATTATTTATTTCAAATTTCTTTTGATAATCCAAAAACTATAAAATACTATTTTATAAAACATTTTATAAATAAATAATTATTATAAATAAATCAAAAAAAATTGATAAAATTCTATAATATATTGAAATATTAAAGAACATGAGGGATAGTTTTGGGTGATTTTAAAAGAACGTGTAAGTTATAATTTGAATTTGAATTTAAAATTTTAACCTAGAAAAGAGTCTTGTTCAATGTAATTCTATAGATCGTGGGTCTTTTATGAATTAATAGAATATATAGGGGAAGAGGTGTATGAAAGAGAAGTGGGAATAGAAAAAACTCTAGGAGAAGAAGTCTCACTAGGTTTGATTTTTATCATCACACCACTATTGTGTGTAGAGAAAGTGGGATTTTCACTCTTATTCTACATCATTATGATTTGTGGTATCTGAATATGTTATAAAGTGAATATTATTCATAGTAAAATGATAATCATTACCTCACTGAATAAATTTAAACATCCGTAATTTCAATAATAAACCGGATATAAAGTCTTTTCATGTGAGTAGAAAACTTTATTTTATTATTGTACTATGATAATAATTATGATAAATATTTTTTATTGAATCTACATTATAAATAATATTTTATTTTGTATATTATGGTTTTTTAAAATAATTCTATCGAGTATATTACTATTTATTTTATTGAATCATATACATTAGGTTTTTTTGTTTTTTTTCATTCCCATGTTTTAGCGATGTTCATCATCGATATCACTCAGTTAATCATGTACCATAGGTTAATTTTTTAATATTTCATAAAAATAAAATGATTTTCTTTTCACTAATTCTCCCCTCTCTTAGTGAACAAAGACCATACACAAAATCTATCACATGAAATGTCTAGGTGTTCTAGGATTCCTTTGAAGATCAGTAAGTTTGGTGTTTTTTTGAATGTTGTGTAACTCAATTATTATTTTATTTTTTCTATCTCATTTTATTTGGAATTATAATATGATCCTATTTTTTAAAGCTCTTCAATGATTTTTTTATGATATAGATTTTTATATCATTTATAGTTGATATTAATTTAGTAAAAACATAAAAGGTACAATAATAAATTTGAAAACCTTTAATATTTTGTAATATATAATTCTATTGAAATTAATTTTAGTTGTATTAGATTTTATATAAATTATTATTAATGAATTTGATCCTTTTACCCAAAGATAGTCATTGACTCGGTTTAAATAAAAAAATTTAGAGATTGATATGCATGTAATAAATACCATATTATCAACACTATTATAGAATTTTTTTTAAAATTTTATGTGTACTACTTCTATGAATGGAAATTAGGAAAATCTATAAAACATCTATGATGAAAATTTCAATGTGAAGAAGTGAAAATTAGAAAGTTTATTACTAGAAGTATGATGATATGCATATTATTGATGGATACTCTATTGATGAATTCCTTGAAAGTGATAATTATGAGGTGATAACCATTATAGGATATGATTAGGCTATTAAGGATTAAATATTTTTTGGTAAGATCCTTTATATCTTATAAACAATTGAAAAAAATGTTTTCAACTCTTTAGGATTATAATCTTCACACACTTTCTTTTTTGACTTTAATAATCACTTGGATTCATAAGAGATGATAAAGTAATGGACTTTGAAGAGGAAAATTATTGGTATGAAATATGTATCATTAAAATTCATGAATAATGAAAGGACTTTAAAGAAAAATATAGTAAAATATAGAGATGAAGTTATAAATTTATATTAGGATAATGATGTTGATGTGATGTTTGAAAACTACAAGTCAGTCATCTGGAATAATGTTTTGAGAAAAAAATGAAAAAATTGGTAATTTACCTATATAAAGTATTTTATCATTGTAGATATTTGAAATTTTTATAAAAATAACCCAAAAATTACTAATAGTGAAATTGAAAACAATGATAATTCAACAGAATAGTTCTAATGGAATAATTATTATAATTTAAATAGTGGGGAGTTTTCAATAATAAGTTGAATAATATATTATTATTTTACCAAAAATAATTTTTTTAAAAAAATATTTATAAAACATTACGGGGTCGAAGTGAGTGATTTTTACCCACTGGTGGTATAGGTGCGAGTATATACATTGAAATAATGGATACAATAATGTCAATTAGTAAATTTCGATCAATGAAAGAATCAAAGGATTTGTAATGAATCATTGAATAGATACATTAATCTTAACAGGATTTCATGATGATGTAATAAATGAATGATATCTTTAGAATGTTTGTCAATGTAGATAATGGAATATGGAAATGATGAATGTATAAAAATATTATATAATTGGAGAATGAAAGATTTATAAAGATGGATGTTTTGTTACTATTATGTAATAGATAAGTAAGGGACATACTCATGAATGCAAGTAATAGTATTGAATTGTTCAAATAACATAGTATTTCACAAATAAATGAACTTGAATCTCTCAAAGCAGAGTGATGAAGATAGAATATTATATTGAAATTTTTAAGTCACAAACCATTACGAGATTCCATCTGACCCAACACCTAACCTAGACCAGAATTAGGCTTGATGGGGGTATTGGGTCCCCATAGCCTATTAACGAGTGTCTAGGTATCAACATTTAACTTTTGTGAATGATTTATCCCATGATATTACACACTAATATTCTATTGAGAATCAAAACGTCACATCACAAATAATAACCATAACAAATATTGTTACAGCTATCACATGTTAAACATTTGAAACATTTAACCACAACCCAAAATAACCAAATAGGCAAGGGAACCATTTACTCTACTAAACTTCCATTCCATAAGAGGTTCATAACCCTTATTCAACCTTAATTAAAACCTAAACTGATAGAAACCACTGGAAACTAGATCCACCATCACTACTGAGGCATATCCTTCCTTTATCATTATCAAACATAACCATGTCTAAATACACACGAGGGTGTATGTAATATGTGATACAATTCCCAGTAGGATAGCAAAAAAGTATATTACATGATAACACATTATAAGATAAATCAACATTATTTTTTTAAAATGAAAGGAAAAAATGTTATGGAAAATGTGATTTTAAATTATAATGATAAGTAAGGTCCATCATATTCTAATAGTAAGCACAACATCACATGAGAATCATGGGTAATAAATAAAGGAATTAGAAATAGTGGGTCCCTAGTATCCTCATATCATGGTGATATGGTATAGAAACCATGGCTTGGAGCATCCTCATGTATAATCCATAAGAAAGGAATCCATACATATTTCTAGTTTTCTCTAACAATCATCACAATTTAGTTAGTTTTGTGGCATTAATCATACTCTAGGAAATTGTGCCTTGACCCTATTTATTCAATTATGGTAATAGTCCTTGTAATCACACCTTGTTACCTTGGATCCCCTTTTTTATTGGTTCCATTTCTAATTCACACGATCTGACACATTCACAAACACACATCTATCATTGATAACACTCTATCCAATCATACATTTTCATTTGGAAAATAATCATTCAAACCATACACAAACCAAAAAATTTGAAAACATGTTTCACACCACTCACAGAATTCAAATAACAAATTTAATAAATATAAAAATCCTACTGAAATATTCAAATTATTCTAACGGATTGAACAACTCACCTCAGGATTGTAATTTTCAAGAAACTAGGGG
The DNA here is from genome assembly GCA_963277665.1 of Viscum album. Classification (NCBI taxonomy): domain Eukaryota; kingdom Viridiplantae; phylum Streptophyta; class Magnoliopsida; order Santalales; family Viscaceae; genus Viscum; species Viscum album. Next base: position 1,109,421,559 of record OY728126.1, read on the forward strand.
TAACCCACAACAACACCTTGAAGAGATCCTCTAAATTCAAGAACATTCCATAATCATCATGTCCAAACTAAAATAACCAAGGTTCAACAATATTTAGGAATACTAACCCATTCAAGAAATAATAACCCAAGGAGGAAGAAACCATGAATAAGGAAGAAGAAATGGAATGGTGGGACTCGAATAGAGTTTTATGAAAATTCCACATCAAAACCACTAAATAATTTGATATCCAAGAGATATAAATGGAGAGTTAGGGGATCATAGGGATGATAATATTAAATTGGGGAGTAAATGGGTGGATTTGGGTTAAAATCATTGAAGGGGAAACTATAATTTCAACATTTTTAATGACCTGGAAAAATAGAATGGTTTGGCTATATGGTTTTTCAAAACTGTTTGGAAATAGTTTGGAACCACTATCCATAATGAATATAGGCCACAAAGTTGTTAGGGGGGCCTGTATGCCCATGCAATTGAACATTATCCTCAAAAATACCGACTACAATAGATTCATTGTAAGTCCATATGCATTTTTATGGGTTATGTTCTTTGGATATTATTATTATCCTCGGTGCATGGTCTTCGCTATTATGGCTCATAGTTTCAACAAACCAGAATCCAATTGTGCACCACCATCATCTGTGTCCAAGAAATAACTGTTTTCACATAAAATTCCAATGATATATTATATATATATATATATGAAAAAATAAAGTAGAAAAATAAATCAAAATAAAACCTCGGTTTTGAAAACTCTACTCACCATGAAAACTATCCACCCGCACAAATTCAGCATGAATCCTGATCAGAGTACCAAGTAGATATTTAATTTTAACCTAATATCTTTACCCCATTTCTCATGATCATTATTCTTGTTATGTTAAAGAATTTAAAATAAGGGTATAGACTTCCCATGAATCACTTTCTCATAGGAATTCACAATCCATACCGGTTGCTCCAACATGGAATATTTTGATCCAAATACTTATCTTACCAATTTAGTATATGAGACGAGTCATTATTATACTTTTTTAAAGACAAGATGTGGAAATTTTATGGATACACTTCACATGAGTTGGAAAATATAACTTGTATTCCATCTTACCAACCCATTTGGAAACCTCAAGAGTTCCTATATACCTCGATATCATCTTCCCTAGTTTATGAAGTTGATGGTGACCTAAGTGTAGTTCCAATTTTAGAAATATCCGATCACCAAAAGAGAATTCTATGGTTTGAACCAATATTCAAAATATGACATGGGGTGGCTCTATAGTATCTTCAAACACTAAAAAATAAAATGAACATTATCAATTTCTGTTGAACCTGGCTTGGTCCCAATAACAGGGTCTCACCCACCCATATCCAATATAAAGATGACTGGCATGAATGTCAATAAAGCATCACAAAAGGTTTTCATGATGATTGAGGATCGGTAACTATTGTTATATAAAAAATCCACCAAACACAAAGGTTTATCCCTATTGCCTCAGAAATCTAAGACATGTTCTTGGACCATGTCATCCAAGATCTAATTTCCCCACTCCATCCAACCATTTATTTGAGGATGGTATATCTTAATCAACATGATCAAGGAACCCATTTTCTTATGAAGGTGATTCTAGAATAGAGAGGTGAAATGGGTGTCCCTATAAGGGATAATGGGTTAATGAATACAATGAAGCCTCATTATCTCCTGAATAAACAACCCTCTAAATTCATCAACCTTAGGAAAATCCCTGCTCGTAAAGAATGGGGGTGATTTGTTTTGAATATAAATCACTAATCATATGAATTTCCTTCATCTGTTTGGGTGAAAAAATACAACAATTAAGTCTATGGAAATGTCATCCCACTTTTAGGTGGGAATGGGTTATAGCTGGAGAAAATTATATTTTCCCTATTATTCTTTATTAACAAGATGGTAGGTATTACACTGATTTAAAAATTCAGTTATATCAAATCACAAACCTATCCACCAGAACTGGCGATGAACATCCCAGAACAATGTCGTATTACCTTGATGAATTACACACTATGAATGGTGGATATCCTATATCAACACCAGTCGATGTTATATATGTACCATGAGGTGACCCATTTCTTATATAACACCCTCAAGTGATAATGAAAATTTATAAGGACCCCCCCCCCATCTAAGAACATTATATAGCACTTGCAGAAATCATTTCCTAGATGATCTCCCTAAATCAGCATTATAAGGGAGGGTTTTTGTTGAACACTGGATAATAATATACCTATACTCTTCTCTTTCTTCATTACATACATCTTGGAAAGAATACCTACTAGGGTCTTCTCAACATTGGACACCATTAGAGCTTGCACTTGAATCCTCCTACATAAATAATATTCTACGGCAATTCCTTTTCTCTAGGTATTTATGATATCAAATTCAAACCCCTGAATTTTTTAAAACAGATGGTTTTTCCTCAAATACAGATCCTTCAGAAAAAATATATATGCTAATCTCTTAAAATCGAGATTAAACACATTCTTCTCCCCTGAAGAGAAAGTGACATCATGACTTCAAGGCATGAATCACTGCTCATAATTCTAGTTCCTACATTGGACAGTTCTTCTCATGTGGTCATATATGAGTAGAACCATTTTCCACTGCATGGTTATCCAACATTAGCACAAAACCAATACCCATAACTAAGTCATTATAGTAGAAATAATATATCTTTATATCTTCCATTGTGATTAAAACAAGGGAAGTTGTTAATCAACACTTAAATTTCTCAAAATACACTTAATATTATGTGATCTACTCGAACCATACCCCTTTTAATGTAATTGTTTTCATTAAAGAAAAATGACAAGAGAAATATTTAATGAACCTCCTGTAGAGCCCTTCTAGGACCAAAAATATCATCACTTGGAAAATGTTTCTTAGATTCTCCAATGAAATCACTATGCTAATCTTCATAAGGTCCACGGAAACCCCACACTCCAAAACCAAATAGAATAGATACTTCGCCTCCTGTATCCATAAGGTACACTTTAAAATCCCAGCTTGTGGAAGATGATATCAAAGAGTGCCCCACATGATCCTTAAATGTAATTCATACTCCAACGTAGTCCTAATGTTGTCTAGGATTTCATGCACAAATAACACAAGAAAAAAGTCATGGTACAGATAGAACACTCTATTAATATGTCCCATGAAGACCATTAGAGAATTTTTCCAAATGAATGGAATGAAAAAATACTCCTTGTGGACATACCTACTATGGAAATCTATTTTCAGCACATATTCCTCTCTGACTCAGACCTAGTGATACCTAGAATGAATTTAAATCTCGTAGAACAACATTAACACCATGAGGTGATCAAATAGTTCATCAATACGAGGAATGACATACTTATTCTTGATTATTTCACTGCTCAGATTCTAATAATAAATAACTAAATTGATAGATCCATTGGCCTTATTTACATATATGATTGGGGTGGTCCAATGTGATATGCTCTAGACAATGAATCATTTGGATTCTAAATCACTTAATTATATGTTTATTTCCCTCCACTCAATGGAAGTCATATAGTGTGAGGGATGAGCTATCAACTATGTTCATGGTTCCAAATCAATGATGAACACCACATCCATCTAATGAGGAAAGCCTGAGAAATCCTCTAGAAATACTTTTTTAAAATCACCCACCACATGAGTTAATAAATCATTAGATCTTATACCATTATCCTCCAATATGATAAATGAAATATGGAAAACAAGACAGCCCAATTTAGGAAGTTGGAGTCCAAAACATCCTAACTAAGGATCCCATTCGAAATGGAAGACCTAGGTACTTAGAAAAGGTTCTAATAACTCACCCACTAGTTTTAATAGGTTATGTGTGCCTAAAAAGCCATCATCAATTCCATACTAAGGACCAAATCGGAGAGGTCCACTTCTAGGGTCAGGATGACCCACTCCAGATCGTCCCCTAACATAGTGAGTGATCATAATGGAAAACAGAAACCCTACTTTCACTTCTTACCAATAATCATTACAAACTCCATCACATATCGTGTAATATATATGGGAAACATCAAAAATATCTCTAGATAGGATAAGGTAAAGGAATTCCCATAATTGTTATAAGACAATGAAACAACTATAGATGATGTAATAAAAACCATACCTCAAACTGTAATGTGTCTTTCATCTAATTCCATTATCACATTATCAATATCATGAAGGTGCCTTATCTATGCTTTATCCTGGGAACTACCACTAACTATTGACTCTTCCTTAGGTTGAATTTTTTCAGTTTATAATTTATCCCTACATCCATGACCACCAAACCAAGAACCATGAATCTGAGATGGCTCAAACAGGGGTGACATTACATTGGATTCTATATAAGCTACACCACCATTGTATAGACGTATAGCTCTACAAACCACTAAAATTTTCCAATACATTCACTATGATAGAATAGTTTGGGTTGATCTAAAAAAATTGACTGGATATTCCCCACCATCCCACAATAATTGCATAGGATTGGCCCATCATCTAAATCCATAAATAAAAACAGTCAGGAAGGATGGTGTAAATGCCACATTCCCTTTATTATTTCTCATCTAACTTCCTCTTATTATCTGAAGAAATACCACTAGCCAAGTCCATTACTAAAACTACCATAGAAAACCATGACTTTACAGTACAATCTATCTCCACCATGATTGCTCGATCAACCACCTCATCATATTTCTTCAACTTGAATAAGAAGTCATGGGGTCAGATATCCATCTGTAACCCCATTTCAAATGGTTATGTCTTAAACTACACATTAAAAACGAACTCAGTTATGAAATTGAATAGCTTACCAAAATGGTTGGCATACTCCAACATAGTCTGATAACCCTGGTGGAGATCCAAAAACCTTAGGGTCTAAGAGAAGGAAAGGTTATCCACGAAATTTTAATCAGTAATGATAACATTTAAGGCCTTCCATCACATCTTCTCATGATTCTCAGCCTAAACCACTACGTCACATCACCTCTGACTATGAACATCCAACTAGAACAAAGCACATTTCACTTTATCTTCCTCAGGAGTATCAAAAAACCCAAAAATTCCATTGATATTCTTAATTCACTTCTCAACTTCTTGTATAATCATGCTATGAAGAAAATAATGTGTCTTTTTATTGAGAAAATCTTTAGTTTATTCCTTTCCTAGACCTAGTTTGGATTCCCTATCTTGTGTAGGGCCAGAGCCCACTCCCATACCCAAATCATGGACATAATGAAGCATCGCCTCCACTAGTGTCTAACCAATTTGTGAGGGATGGATCTCACCTTACTCTTCCAACTGTTTTACAAGAAATCTCCAGGGAAGCTCCTTGCAACAAGAATAAACAAACATGAGAAATCCCATCATGACAACGTTCTGAAAAATATTCAAAAAAAAACATTTAACATCTTATTAATTCAAAAACAAAACAAAAACCCAAAACAAGAAAAAACTTTCAGACCACTTTACCTCCACTCAGTATCCCTACACAGTTTACTACCTATACATATCCCCTAGATGAAAATTATAATAATATCTCAAATATCCCATGGAAACAAATGGAATATCATGAGTTGTGTTGTCCAGAAACGTCACTCATGACTACAACCACAATCCCCAACAGTCCAAGATTTGTTCAATCAAGACTCTCTGATATATCATACCCTAAAAAAAGAAAAAACCACCTCTGATATCATTTTGTCACGAACCAGCCTGGGGTTCATTCCAACCCAAAATCGGCCTAGACTATGGTAAGGAATGAAGGTAATTACTGATCCCCAATAGCAGGTATCTTATTTTTGGGTATCAACATTACAATTTTGGGAATGATTTCACCAATGGTATTCAACCATAAAAAATTTATCAACAATCCAACATCACATAAATATAACCATATCAAAAATTGGTTCAAATAACACATGTTAGTCATTTTAAACATTTGACCACAACCCAAAATACCAAAACATGGATAGTAATCAACTACGAAACGAAACTCATATACTACAAGAAGTCCATCACCCTCATCCCACCTCCCCCAAAACCAATATGAAGTGGAACCCCTAGAAACTGGATACACCATTACCACCACAGAACATATTGCATTTACTTAATTCAAACATGGAATGGACTAAATACACTCGAGGGTGTATGTATGTTGTGATCCAATTCCCATTATGATTCCAACAAAAAAGTTATTCAATTCTATAAAATTTTAAGAAAAATAAAAATTCATGTTTTTAGGAAAAAGTTAGAAAACCATTTTACCATATACTGGTAGAAAAAGCAACATCACATGGGAACCATGTGTGTTCCCTAGAAGAATATAAAATAGGAGGACCCTTATAACATCATATCTCAGTTATATGGTATGAAAACCATGACCCAATGTTTCTCAATGAAAAATCCACAAGATATGAATCCATCCATAGTTCTAGTGGTCTCCAATCATCATCATAGATTAGTTAGTGTTGCAATGTCAATCATGACAAAGGGAACTAAACCTCGACCCCTACCTATATGAATAGAATACTATTCTATGTCTTGGTATATAGTTACCTAGGATCCCCTTTTTGTAAAATTATTTTTCCCATCTCACATAAACCAACAGTTTCAATGAACCATGTACATCATTGAAAACAACCAATCCAATATTCTAATTGTATTTGGAAAATCATCTTTTAACACATACACAAATAGAAACTATTTAATAATATGTTCTTCACCACTAACAAAATTTATAGAAAAAATCTAGGAAGAACATAAAGTATACTAATTTTATCTAAAAATGATAAATTATGGAACTACTAACCTGATTCTTGGGATCTTTTAGAATCTAGTGGAAAACCACCACCACACCACAATGAGATCCTAGAAAGGAAAGAACATATCATAAACATCATGATTAAACTCAAAAAAAAGTTTAAATCCAAATTATGTTAATCAACCCACTAAATAAGGAAGAACATATGGAACAAGGAAGGAAAAAGGAGGAAGAAGAACAATTTAAGGGCAAACGTGGAGTTTCATAAAGATTACACATAAAAAATTCCCATGATTTAGAGATCCAAGGGATCCAAGTGGTGAGGGATATTCAGCTAGGCATGAGAATCCCAAAGGGGAGAGGAAATATAGAGACCCCAAACATGGCATACATGGACATAACATAAATTTTCTGGAATATCTAATACATAACAAAAATAGACACTAAAGAACCGTAATAATTTAGGGTCTTTGGAAACTCAGAATATAATCTTCTAATCTTGGAGAATGATCTTCAACATCTCTCATAAAGATCTTCCCCTTTTGTTTTCTTACCTAAAACCTTTCTTTATATCTTAGGGAAAAGAAAAAAAATTGTGTGTTCAAATGCTCAGTAAGGGTAAGCCTGGGTAAAATAAAACAAACCATATACATTTGAACTTAAAATCATGAACATAATGTTTAAACATCAAAATCATGAGCAGTGACATAAGCCATGGCAGTACATAAGGAATAGATCACAATGGAACATCAATCATTATAAAATAAATTGGTAATAAAACATTTAATTTTGCCAAACCATTATGCACATGATATTATTTCCGTAGTAGCCAAGGCATTGCTTCCAAGACTATCTTAGTGGACAATGTCCCTTTCTGAATCAAGTTCAATCCTCGTTCCAATCCTGTAACACTAAACCAGATTAACTTACAGTTCCAGCCATGTCTATCTCTTGAGTTAAAAATCTTTACCCAATGTACTGGAGGGAGATATAGGTCCCACCACTCTCATAATGAAATCATTCTTACATGTGCCCCAACATAAACATAAATCATTCATCATAACCCAATAATATAATGGGTTTCAGAAACATCATCCCATCATAACATAATACATATAAAATAAATGGATATCATTTAATAATTAGATAATTGAAACCATGTTAATCATAGATACATTATACTTGAAACATACACATATTAAATAATGTCATCTTAGATGGAAAATGGTTTTGATAAAATAATTGAAATAAATTCTTGAGGAAAATATCCTTTCTTATTCAAAATAATTTTCTTTTCACAAAATTCCATGAAATTTTAATTAAAGTGGATTTTGTTGAGAATATTCATGAAATATTGTAGTGTTATATTCATTAAAATAAGGTTTTATGAAATCTTAAAAATCAGTTCATCTCGTATAAGTTAAAAAAAATCCTCGTATTTTTGTCGGAAAAGTAAAAAAGTTCCTCGTATGGTAATCAAAAAAAATATTCCATTCATAACATGTATTAAAAGTAAAAAATTTGTAAAAATGAATTTAAAAATAAATAAAAACACTTTTATAAAATATGTACATGGATGGTAACAATAACCCCAGTAAATACATACGAATAAACAATCTCAGATAAGAACAAGATTGGAAATGTTATCCCTTACCTTAGGTCTGATATGCTTCGTACGTATCCAAACCACCTGAATAATGATTTAAATAATGACATTGACTAACTACAGAATCATATTCATTGTTATGATATCATATATGGTTCACTAATGACTATATATTACCCGTTCTTTTGTAAATTCCATGTTTAGGCAGTGTTTTGCGTAAGATCGTTTTATTTATCGTATGTGTTTGGACTTGTTGTTCTTGATATAATTATTACTAATATAATGATTTAATTACTTCCAGAATATAAATAATGATTTATATATCATATATTTTCATTATATATATATATTATAGATAGATAAATGAAATGAAATACACCGTTCATGGAGACTGTAGGTCGTACGTACGCATTAACGCTGTTTTCTTTTCCTCGTTGACTTGAATGGATGTAATTAGATGACATATATATATATATATATACAGTAGATTTATAATGTCATATATTTCATTATTATTCATTATATATACTTTATAATTATTCTTGATTGGTTAACATGGAGAATGAATCTCATCGCGTCGTGGAGATGGCAATCCGTACGTACACACGAGCGATGATATCATTCCCATAATTATTGAATTTAATTAGAGTGGATGATATAATATCTAAGAATCAGTGTGATGTTATCATAACTATATATAGTTATTTTTTACACCATTATACCCATCCAATTAAGGTGGTGGTGGAAAAACATATTACACTATGGCGTGAATACGATATTTCGTACGTACGCATGTGCGGTGATTTCATTTTTTGTAGAATTGATTGAAGGTGAAATAGGGTTGTTTCATATTTATAATAACATATAAGTATATTAGTGATACTGATGTTATTAATTTATGATGAAATAAAAAAATAATATGAAGTAGAAGAAGAAATAAATTGGAAAGAATCTGTAAAGGATATTACCTCTTCTTTGACGCGGCTCCTCATATCCTATTCTCTGGGCACTATAGTTAGTCTTTAAAAAATACCAGGACCCCTAGTAGGTTTATATGGAAGTGGAGAAGTGAAATGGGGAGGTTTTGGCAGATCTTGAAGACTCAAAATTGTGTAAATAGAAGAGGGAGGATGTTCCCTTTTATATGGGAGGAGAGGGGCACCATAGGAAAAACTTAAAAATATTAAATAATAATAAAATGAAACCCCACTTTAAAACCTCCAAAAATTACTCAATTAAAAGATGAGATTATATAGGGTAGTAATATCATCATAAAATATAATTTAGACATGTTTTATGTTTATTTTAAACCTTATCAACTTCCATTATTATTATTTAATCTATATAATTTTATTTGTGGTAATAAAATTGTAAATATTAAATTGTTATAAATACATACATAAATGATGTCAATTTCCCATAATTGGATACTTTATAACCTTTTGGACCATATAATTTATAATTTTTAGTTTTTAAATAATTTTTTTATTTTTATATAATTTAATAATATGTTATTTTTATAAAATATCAATAGTGTCAATTTTAACGCTATTCATTATTTGAATTTAAATGAAAACCACACAGAAGATATGTTCGAACCAAAATATATAATAGATTCATAACATGTCATATGATTCAAAAAATCATGGGGCACATTACTTAGTTCATATAGTATTTATTTTAATATTTTTCAAATCATTTATTTTGTATATCTCTAAATAAAATAATGACTACAACATTTTTGTATAATTATTTAATATACTTATATGTAGCAAAAAAATTAAAATTAAAATAATATTATGAAGATAAATATAATAAATTTAATAATAATATTTTTACTTGATTTTATTATCTTATAATCACATCATTTAAATTTTTATATTTATTAAATTATTTGGGTTACATCTTTGACATCATTTAAAATAAAATAATATAAATGTCCTAATTAGTTTTATAAGGATATAAATGGTCCAATAATAGACCCTACAATGATTATTGTATAAATATACTCGACCAATAATGTTTGTTAAAGTTTATGGTTCTTTTGATGGGTATTGGTATTTTAATAAAAACTATATTATTGATTTTTCACTAAGTAAACAATTTTCTCATCATTAATGTATATGCTATTTGGGTAATAAAATAGTTCATAAAAATTACATCTAAATTACCACGATAAATAAAAAAATTTATCTTTCAAATGAGTATTTATAAACGAAATTATATTCTGTATAACCTTATATTAAAAATAATCTAATTATTAATGTTTGAGTGAGACATTTTACTTTCCTTTAAATAAAATAAATAAAAATACTTAAATCAAATACAAGTTGGTTCCATTAGATTCCATTTAGACACAAGTATGATATAAGCTAAAATATAATCATCCAATTATATTAGGACAAGTGTTAGGGTAATTTTATAATATTATATATACACTTAATTACCTGATTTAACTTCAACTATGGTAAATAAAATTTTTCGTAGTTACTATTCATAATGACTAAAACTAAAAAGTAGATTATTAATAGAATTTGATCCTACTGATTACAAATTTGGAATCCATTTTTACAAATGAAAATCAAAGAAGTTGCAGAAATTAATTTAAAATTAATCCCGTTGTTTAGAAAATGATTTTTACATGTTAAAGAATTGCAAGAGATGGAAATGATTTTACCTAAGAATTCAATGTAAAATCAATTATAATGACATACATTATATTTAATGGTAAAAATATATTCTATTTATACTTTTAAACCTTGTAATATTATAATTTATCTATATAAATTATCTTGAGGAAATTTTTTCTTTAATTACAATGTAGCGTAGTTTTACTATTCATCAAAATAAGAAACATATCATAAAAATATCAAAATTTTATCCAAAGTAAATTTTAATATCCTTATTCAAAATAAGAATTTTATTTTGTCAAATTGAACTTATAAACATGTCAAATTCTATATTTAATGTGTCTGCGCCATCAAAAGGCGGCAAAACTACATTTTCGAAAAGTACTTATTTTACTCAAAAAATTTATTTTGTTCTCATACCATGTTCTATAAAATTTGTAAGATGAATTATAATTTCATAAAATTTAAAATGTAATTACTACTATTCAGGAAGGCTAGTTTATAATAATATTATAACCATATATCAATGTTTAGTGAAACTCGTTATTGCATACAACACACGCTATCGAGGAAGGTCGCGATTGCATGTTATGAAATCCAAGTCAGGGTTGCGTACACTGCAAGATAATACGGTGTTTTGTATAGCACAAGATAATCTTGTTGTAGTGTACAACAGAACATATGAAGGAAATTAAAAGGTATATATCTCATAAAATCTCAGGGTGTTATATTCTACCCCCCTTAAAATGATTTTCTCCCTCGAAATTCGTCGGGGTTATAAATCGTTTACTACATGAAAGTTTCATTCGTAAAAAACCACGTCGTAAAAGGAATACTGAAACTTAATATTATAATGTAAAATAAGAAATGAAATGGTTACCCAGATTAACTCATCACTGAGTTTCCACATAGGAGAACATAGGTGGAAATATAGATATGGATGAAAAATCTAACCATCAAGTTCTTATGGAGAGTGGTGGGGGACATGGATATGGAAAATACAATAATCACAAAGCCATAAATTTGTAATGATTTAAGGTACCATCGGATTCATAGGATATAAGTACACTAAGACATCATTTTTTGTTTTCAAGATCATTTCACTAATGTTGAAGAATTGTTGAATCAAAAGAAATACTTACTTGATTTTTGTACAATCTTACTATTGTTTGTGCCTTGAACAATTTCCACTTCATCTCTTAAAGAAATGAAGTTGAAATTGTCTTCTGTGAAATTTTAGCAGATCATGTGATAGAATGATAGGTCATTCCATATGTCTCAAACAAAAGGATAGCAAAAGTTGTTAAATATACATTAGTCCATCTTCAGTGAGATTAATCGTATATGGTTCCTAAAATGGACTTATGCTTCATATATCATACCGTTTAATATAATAAAACTAGTTTCTACTAACTAAGGACTTCATGTAGGTATGTGGTAGGTGATAAAAGCATGTCACACTTCGATTTTGGGTTCCATTCCTGCAATCTTGTCTGATGTGACGGGTTGTTGCCCGTCCTGAAGGTTGTCCTTTTTTCTAAAAGTACATTATTATTACATTCCATCAATAATATCGAAAAAAGTTCTATCCTTAAAAAACATGATCTTATGTCCAACAAAATCCATTCCAATTTTTAGGCTTATCCAAAATACTTATGTCCAAGCATATAGTATAATGAAAAAAATTAATAGAAGTGTCATCTACCGAGCATGTGAATACCATCATTTATCCCCCATATATCATATGATATATCTTTTTGGTCAAATTAAAAACATGTGAATACCTTAAAAATATATTCTCATGAAAAATGAATACCCATTGAACCTTAGTGAAAACATGAATGCTTTCAAAATTTAACACTTTCGACATACCAAAATCTCAAAATTCCTATACACTCAAAACATGATATAACTTTGTCCTTATATTATTCATGAGCTCATTTCATTTTTTCTTTATCCCTTCATTATACTCATATCATCTTCTTTCCAAAAATATTTCAATCACTCTTCATGGTTACCGGTACTATATAATTATTGAAAACCAATACATAGATATTCCAAAATTCCACGATACCATAAATGATATTCCATGATACTATTTTGAAATCCCATTACATAAACACTTAATCAATACGAAACATCATTTTCATACTCAACATCACAAATAGTTATCGCATGTGACTTCCCTTTATCCTTTTCCTTAAGTAGTTTCTCACATTGATCATCATTAACCCTTGGATTAGGGCATTGATTAGCATAATGCCCCATTTCCTTGCACTTGAAGCATTGAAGTGTTGGTGGTGCATTCTCCACAGTCTTTTCTTTATTCACATCATTAGCAACCTTTATTCCATTACATCAAAACTCAGCTACTCGATGACCTTATTTTCCACACATAAAAACATTTTCTAGTCCCTTTAAGATAATCTCCACCATGATTTTTTCCACACATTGAGAATAAAGAAACATTCATCTCTTTTTCACCATTATTCTGAGATTTCTCCATGAACTCCATCTTTCGTTTCTTGTCAAAACCATTAGATGAATATGTAACACCAACTTCCACTTCTACCTTGATAGAAAAACGCACAATTTCTTCATATCTACTGAAGTCTCTTATAGATAATACCCTTTAAATACTTGGTTTTAAGCCACATAAGAATCGATCAACTTTACTTTTAGGTTGGATGACAAAGCCAGATGCATACAACAGAATCCTTGTAAAATTCGATTCGTATATACCAACAGATTCATCATCCTTTTTCTTAAGCGCAATAAAATCATTTTTCATCTTTGTTTGAAGAATACGAGGGAAGAACTTATTGAAAAATAATTTCTTGAACTCATCCCATTCCATTCATTCAATTTCATCTCGGTGCCTCGCATTTTTAATTAGAGTCCACCATTGATCTTCTTCACACTTTAAACGGTAAATATCCAGAATGACTTTTTCATGTTCCAAATAGTGATGTATGGAAAATATCTTTTTAATGGTACTGATCGATTGTTCAGTAACAAGTGGATCAGAAGACCCACTGAAAGAAGGTGGACATTGCCTCATGAAGGACTCAATAGAATATTGTTCCCTTCTCTGCTCATTTGTAAGTACAGAATGATACATAGCTAGTGTAATTATAGTAATAATATTTTTCACTCCATCTCCCATAACATTGGTCTATTCAATAGTACAATCATTGAATTGTCCGTTACATTGATCAACACGGTTCATTCGGGTTCCAGTAATCGTCTAAAACCCAAAATGAATAGTGTGAGAGGAAAAAATCATGTTAGGGAAAACAACATAATAAAGGGGGAGTACCTTAAATATATAAAATCTTAGGGTTAATTCTATGATTTTTACCATAATTCTAGGACTATAACCTATAATAATACATAACCTTAGGGACATCCCTAGACATACCATAGAAATATCTCTAGGGATCTCACTAAAGTTTCTGCATCCTATTTTCCAATGATTAACTAAAACATTCCTTTGATACAAACTGTAGAGACCCCAAACATGACATACGTGTACATGACATTACTTTTTTGGAATATCTAATACATAACAAAAATAGACACCAAAGGACCGTAATAGTTTAGTGTCTTTGGAAACTGAGAATATAATCTTCTAATCATGGTGAAGGATCTTCAACATCTCCCATAAAGATCTTTCACTTTTGTTATCTTACCTAAAACATTTCATTATATCATGGGGAAAAGAAAACATAAAAAGGGTGAGCTCAAATACTTTATAAGGGTAATCACGGAGAAAATAAAACAAACCATATACATTTGAACATAAAAACATGAACATAATGTTTAAACATCAAAATCTAGAGCAATGACATAAAACAAGGCAGTATGTCAGGAAAATATCATAATGGAACATAAATCATGATAAAATATCATGGGAATGAAACATTTAATTGTGTAAAACCATTAAGCACATGATATTATTTCTATAGTAGCCAAGGCATTGCTGCGAAGACCATCTTAGTGGACAAATTCACTTTCTGAATCGAGTTTGCTCCTCGTTCCAGTCCTGTAACACTGATCTGGATTAACTTACCATTCCATCCATGTCTATCTCATGAGATATAAATATTTACCCAATGAATTGGAGAAAGATATAGGTCCCACCCATCTCATAAAGAAATCATTCTTACGTGTTCCACAACATGAACATAAATCATTCATCATAACCCAAAGAATAAAATGGGTTTCATAAACATCATTGCATAAAAACATAATCCATATAAAATAAATGGCTATCATTTCATCATAAGTGAAGTGATACCATGTAAATCATAAAGATATTATACTTGAATCATAAACATATTAAATAATTTCATCTTATATGGAAAATGGTTTTGATAAAACAATTGAAATAAATTCTTGAAGAAAATAACCATTCTTATTCAAAATCATTTTATTTTCACAAAAGGCCATGCAATTTTAAAAGGGAATTATTTTTTTTGAAAATAGTCATGAAATCTGGTAGAGTAAGCTTCATGAAAATAAGGTGTTATGAAACCTTAAAAATCCCTTCATGCCGTATAAGTTAAGAAAAACATTCTCCTCATACTTTTTTTTTGGAAAAGTCAAAAAGTTCCTCATATGGTAAAAAAATAAATATTCCTTTCATAAGATGTGATAAAAGTCAAAAATGGGTAAAAAGGACATTAAACATACATAAAGACACTTATATAAAACCTGGACATAGATGATAACAATAACCCCAGTAAATACTTACGAATAAACAATCTCGGATAAGAACGAGATTGGAATGTTTATCCCTAAACATAGGTCTGATATGATTCGTACGTATAAGAACCTCCTGTATAATTATTTAAATAATGTAATTGACATATTAAATAATCTTATTCATTGTTTAGATATCATATATGGTTCAATTATGACTTTATATTACCCGTTCTTTTGTAAATTCCATGTTAAAGCATTATTTTGGGTAAAATTGATTTATTTATCATACGTGTTCAGACTTGTTGTTCATGATATTATTATTACTTATTTCATGATTTAATTACTTCCCGAATGTAAATAATTATTTATATATCATATATATTTAGTATATATATAATAGATAGATAAATGAAATGAAATACACCGTTCATGGAGACGGTAGGTCATACGTACGCATGAACGCTGTTTTCTTTTCCTTATTGACTTGAATGGAAGTATGTAGATGACACATATATAAATTTATAAACACACACATAAATAAAGTAGAAAAATCATGTCATATATTTCATTATTATTATTATATATACTTTATAATCATTCTTGAGTGGTTAACATGGAGAATGAATATCATCGTGTCTTGGAGATGGTAATATGTACGTACGCACGAGCGATGATATCATTCCCATAATAATTGAATTGAATTGGAGTGGATGATATAATATCTCAGAGTTAGTATTATCTTATAATAACAAAATATATGTATTCTTTAAACCATTATATCCATCCAATTATGGTGGTGGTGGAAAAATAGATTACACCACGGCGTGGAGAGGGTATTTCGTACATATACACGCGCGATGATTTCATTTTTTGTAGGATGGATAAGAGGTGATATAGGTTTGTTTCATATGTATAATATAATATAAGTATATTAGTGATAATGATGTTAATTTATGATGAAACAAATAAATAAGAATAAGTAGAAGAAGAAATAAATTGTAAAGAATCGGTAAAGGATATTACCTCCTCTTTGATGTGACTCCTCTTATCCTCCACTTAGGGCACTATAGTTGGTCTTTAAAGAAGAACAGGACATCTAGTAGGTTTATATGGAAGTGGATAAGTAAAATGGGATGGGTTTGGAAGATCTTTAATGCTCAAAAATTTTTAAAGAGAAGAGGGAGGAGGTTCCCTTTTTTAAGGGAGGAGAGGGGAACCTTATGAAAAACTAAAAAATATTAAATGATAAGAAAATGAAACCCTAACTAAAAACCATAAAAAATGACTCAATTAGAATATGAGAAGAGATAGTGTAGTAATCCCATCAACATAAAAAAAATTATACATGTTTTATGTTTATTTTAAACCTTATCAACTTGATTTATCTTTATTTATTGTATTTAATTTTATTTGTGGTAATAAAATCATAAATTTTAAATTGTAATAAATACATACATAAATGTTGTCAATTTCACATAATTGGATACATAATAACCGTTTTTACCATATAATTTACAATTTGTAGTTTTTAAATATTTTTGTGATTTTTAAATAATTTAATAACAAGTTATTTTTATAAAATATCAACAGTTTCAATTCTTGACGCTATTCATTATTTGAATTTAAATAAAATACAAATAAAAGATATGTTCGAATAAAAATACATAATAGATTCCGAACATTTCATATTCATCAAAACATTCATGGGGCACATTACTTTGTTCATATAGTATTTATATTAATATTTTTAAAACCATTTATTTGGTATATCTCTTAATAAAATAATTACTACAACATTTTTGAATAATTATTTAATATACATATTATTTGAATTAAAATTAAAAATAAAATCCAATGATGAAGATAAATAGAATACCTTTCATAATAAATTTTTTACTAGAATTTATCATCTTAAAATCATAAAATGTAAATTGATATATTTATTAAATTATGAATGGGACATCTTTGACATCATTTAAAATAATATAATATAAATGTCCAAATTGGTTTAATAAGGCTCTAAATGGTCCAAAAATATACCCTTGTATGATTAGGGTAATGATATAATATAAAAATATTTTTTGGTCAATTTTATGGGAATTTTTATAGGTATTTGCATTTTAATAAAAACTATATTATTGATTTTTCACTAAATAAATAATTTCCTCATCATTAATCTATAAGCTATTAAGGTAATTAAAAATTTCATAAAAATTACAAATAAATTACAATGGTAAATAAAAGCTGTTTAGATTTCAAATGATTTTTGACAATAGAATTTATATTCTGTATAATCTTATATTAAAAATAATCTAATTACTAAAGTTTGAGTGAGACATTTCACGTTCCTTTAAATAAAATAAATAAAAGGACTTTAATCAAATACAAGTTGGTTCCATTATATTTGATTTCTACCCAATTATTATATAGGGTAAAATATAATCATCCAATTATATTTGAACAAGTGTTAGGGTAATTCTATAATATTGTATTTACCCTTAATTACCAGATTTACCTATAACTATGGTAAATAAATTTGACTATAGTTACTATTCATAATGAATAAAAATAAAAAGTATCTTATTAACATAATTTGTACCTAATTATTTCAAATATATAATCCATTTTTTCAAATTCAAATCACTGAAGTTTAAGAAATTAATTTAAAATTAATCTCGTGGTTAAGAAAATGAGTTTTCAAATTTTAAACATTGCAAAAGATTGAAATTATTTTACCTATGAATTCATTGTAAAATCAGTGATAATGAAATACATTACATTAAATGGTAAAAATATATTCTCTTTATACTTTTAAACCATTCAATATTATAATTTATCCATATAAATTATCTCAATGAAAAATGTTTTTTTAATTATAATTTAGCGTATTTTTATTATTCATCAAAATAAAAAACTTATCAGAAAAATATAAAAAATTTATCCTAAGTAAATTTTTATTTCATGATTCAAAAGAATAATGTTATTTTGTCAAATTGAACTTATAAACATATCAATAAATAGATTTAATGTGGGTCGGCCATCAAAAGGCAGAAAAACTACATTTTTTAAAAAATACTTATTTTACTCAAAAAATTTATTTTGTTCTCATACCATTTTCTATAAAATGTGTAAGATTAATTATAATTGCATTAAATTAAAAATTTAAGTACTAATATTCATAACGGTTATTTTATAATAATATTATAACCATACATCATTGTTTGGTGAAACCTGGTATTGCGTACAACACACGCAATCGAGGAAGGTTACGATTGCGTGTAATGCAAGCCAAGTCAGGGTTTCGTATACTGAAAGATAATATAGTGTTTTGTATAGTGCAAGCTAATTTTTTGTGTAGCGTACAACAGATGATATGAAATAAATTAAAAAGAACATATCTCATAAAATCTTAGGGTGTTATAGGAAATTGTCGGATTTTGGTTAAAATCATTAATGTAAAAAAAATGTAAAATTTAACATTTTTAATGACCTAGAAAAGGCTCATGGTTTTCTAAACTATGAAACAACTATGTAGCACCATTATCCTAAATGAAAAAAGAATGCACAATATTTTGGGGGAGCCCTCACACCTGCGTGGTGATTGTGTACCTCAAACAGATCCACTGGACTTGGCACATGGTTAGTTTCATTCCCATACAGGGGTCATGTACCATGGAAAGTGCCACTGTACAAGGTGAACAGTCTCCTCTATGCTGGAACATGGTTTATAATAACAATGTGAAAATGGTATGAGACCTTTTTTCGGGTCCAAAAATCACTATTTTCAAAAAAAAATGTCTGGGAAAATAATATATAGATATAGTATGAAACTATAAGTGAAAAATACCTCAAAATAAAACCACTAATGAGAAATTTTGGATATGATTTTTCTAATTCCAAGTATAAAGTGGGAGATTTATCAAATAAAAATAATTCTATTATGGTTGAGGTGAGTATTGATGACTTTTTTAATCAACAAGTAAGTAAATAAGTGATATATAATTATCATGGAATAAATATATTAATGATTGATTCCCAATGTAAATTGAGATTAATGAAGGGAATCACACAAAATTAGAAAATTGAGAGTCTATTATACTATCTAAATCCTAACATTAAATTGAAATATAATATTACGCATAAAAAAATTTAATAAACCAATATTTTCTTTATTTTCTTTTAAAAATAATTCTACTTTTGATAACATGCAGCGAATTGCAACATCGAGCATAAAGAAACCACAAAATAGTATAATTTATGTATGGTTGTTATAAACAGGTCATTGGGATGGCAGGTATGAATTGGTATAAATCTCAATGAAAATGTGTATACATGTTTCATATAATGTAAATTAAATGATCAATTTATAATAAATATGTACTAAATTTTTATTAAATTCAAAATTCTTTGTAGACCACAATAGTACATTTTTTTCAAAAAAATGGTTTTAATGCATTTTGTGTGTTGATATTATAATTAATTACATCCAAATATAGAAATATTATTTAAAAAACAATATTTTTGATCACTTTATGCCATGATAGGATGATGGTGAATTTGTTGAGATTTTTCAACAAGATTGTTTTTTCATTGTATACTAATAGATATTGATTATTGAAAAAATTCCATTTCTTTTATAAAGATAAACTATTTTAATTTTCCAATTAATTTTTTAATTTAGGTTTAAATTAAAATAATTTTCATTTTATTAATCAAAATAAAATTACTTCCTTATAAATAACCATTATATTTTAATTTTTTAAAAGTCAACTTTTCTATGTAATGAACAATTTTTCAAAAAATAATTTTTCATTGTTTTTTAATCATTTATATTAAAATTGAATTCTTCCAATTATAGATTAATAATATTTTTAAATGGATTTCATTTTTGGAATTTGGATTTTTTTATTAGGTAAATATGACCCTTTTTCATTTTGAATTGTAACCACCGTAAGGATTTTTCATCACTATCATGGCAAAAACAAGTTAATTATGGATAAAACATTGTGAACAGATCTAAAATTCAACCATATTTTAACTTTATTTCCTTATATGATATTAATTTGATGATATTCATACTAAATTATAATATATGGTATTGTCGTGACATTTTCAATTGATAATGATAATTAGATTATTTTATGTGAAGAATTGGAACCAAATGCCACTCCCTTTCTTTTTATATGTCTAACTTATTTTCATTCAGATAAAATGAAATAAATATCAGTTATAATTTTTTATTTGTATGAGTAAATAAATATTTTAATGATAGAATATCTTTTAATTTCTTGTAATGATATAATTACCTAAAATTCTTATGAAACGCTGATACAGTTCTTGTTAATGCAATAGAAAAAACATGATAAATGGTTTTTAGAGAAACCCATATAATATGTTATTTATGAATTATGGTATTCCAAGAATTTAAATAGTAATTATAAATTATATTTAATGTAATTTATTATTATATTATAATTAACGTTTTGTCTTGATATATTTTAAATGAAATTACTTTAATAGTCCCAAAAATTACTTTAATGAATTTTTATGATAAATTATTTTTTATTAAATTATTTGGAAATATTATAGTGGACATATTGGATATTAAATGGGTGAAAAATTAATATATATTCAATTTTTGGATCCAAATATCACCATATAATAAAATTTAAATCCCTTAAAGGCTAAAAATGTATTACCACAATTAATGATAAATGGGATAAGGATAGATTTAAAACATAAGAAAATATTTATAATGTAACATTAACATGTATAAATTTTATTATTTGAAATATTTTCAAACATATCATTTCATAAAATCTAAATTATTTCAATTTGGTGGAAATTGACCAGATTATGATATATATTATATTTAAATATATTATGTAATTCAAATATTTTTTTCCTAAACTTATAAAATGTAACTACTTATCTTATATTATTAACACATCTGGATAAACATAGATAGACCAATGCCTACCCAAATACACTCTAAGACATCCTTCCCATGACCTATGTCATTTTTTCTAATCAATGGTCCCTCTTAGAAGGAATATAGTTCAAACCAAAGGTTTTTCTGAAAAAATTGGTATAACTCTTAACAAATTGCTTTCAATTTTTTTTCATTCATACCTCCTTAAAAAAATTTATAATATTACATGTATAATATTATATTTATATTCAAAATATTTTAGTTTTTCATATTTTATTAAATAACCATTTTAACCTCTTTTCTTTCTAATGGAATTGAAAACATCACATGTGCGTTGGTAAGACATACAGTCTCCATGTAGCGGTGTTATTTATTTATCATCACCATTTTACATAGATTGTTATAAAGGTGGAATTACTGAATATATATTATATTTATGACATAACTATTATTCATGAAATATAATATTTCATCTACCTTTTTAACCATTCATGTAATGAAAAATTATAATGTCACTGCTACATATGTGTGGAATACCACCTCAATGAAGAGATGTGATTCATTTTTATACTAATACAATGAATACCTGATTTTAAAAAATTATAAAATGATATAATATTTTATTCATAAATTTATTTAATTTTTTTTATGATGTATCTAATTTATTAATCCATTAATCAGGGTCATTATACTAAATTAATTTTGTAAAATTTGACTGAACAACCTTAATTAGTGGATGTAAGAATGAAAAATTCGATAAATGGATTAAAATTATTAAAAAAGGGACATAAAATTCAATATAGTATAAAATGAATCTTAATCGGGTATTTAATAATTTTATATTCATTATAGGGTAGGATCAAATACATATAACATTGTGGAGATCCACTATAAAGGTAATTTCATCACAATTAAATTTCATTGAGACATATTTTACATTTTGCATATAATTTCATTTAAATAGTGTATAAAATTACCCATTTACACATTATATCATGAATCAGTATTTAATCAAGTTACTAAATGGTTTTTATTCTTTTTTTCAGTTTCATGTTTTTTTTGAAAAAGTAACCAAAGTAATAATGGATTTATAGAACAATATAATTTTATTTCAGGATTATTTTATGTTCATAATTCACTTAAAAATATTATATGATCCTAGTTTCTTAATCCCAAATATATTTTTCTCTTAAATGGTGATTTTTGGGATTTACATGTTTATTTTCATTTTAGTCTATTTTCTGATCAATTATTAACAAGTGAGTTATATGTAAGGTATCTCTATTTAAAAATATTTTTTAGAGATTAATTACAGTAATCTTTTATTTCAATTTCAGGTTTGATTAAATGTTACAAGAATTTTCTTATTTTTTATTCAAAATTTGGTAATGTTCTTCACTCACTATTTATTGATGTTGGTTACAAAGGATTAAAATGGAAACTATTTAATTTTTATCATATGAGTAATTTTTCAAATTTTACAAATGTAAATAATAATATATTATTATATATATATATGTTGAAACACAATTCCCACAATTATAGTCATTATATGTTATAAACAATCATTTATAATATTCAATTATTAATTTCAAATAAAATATTCTTCTTAGTATTTTTAGTACTTTTATTTAAAATGATATCAAAATAAAATGATATTATTTCATCAAAAGAATAAAAATAATTCTGAAATGTGATTTATAACACCATTTTTAGAAAAATGTAAAAGAACGTTATATTTAATAAAACATTTCTATTATTTTTATAAAGTATTTTTTTTAATACAAAAAATAATCCATTGCTTAATTTAGGGTCTTATATTATTCTTTACTTTTGATGGATTATACCATATTTCAAGATCATTTACATTCTTGGGATCATGTTCTCCACCACTCTCTATTATTCAGTAGAAATTATGTTCCTCTGTCATGTCCATTTTGTTAGTATCATTGATGTATTCAGGTCATTTCTGTTACTATAATGATTTTTCAATCATATAACACTTCTATTTAAAATATCATTTGAATGATGCTAATTAAAAAATTTATTTCATTTTTAGTTTCAATAATATTTTTCTATATTCTTAATTCAATATGGATGATTGTTGTTTTATAATGAATTTTTAGAATTAATTTTGCGGATTAAGAAATATATTGGTATTGCCCAGAATATGGAAGTGAATATTATATAAGCTTTATAGGTAACCCTTGATGCGTCAATGGGTCTCTTGAAAAAAATGGATTCCATGTTAGATGGGTAATTTGGTTTACACCAACCCATTTTTTAAGAACAATGTATTATTTGATAGGCCTTCATGTTAAGATTCATGATAACTTGATTAAGGCCTTTATATAGAATTAAAATTTTTAAAATTTCATGAATTAAAATTTTTTATAATTTTACTTTAATTATACATGTTATTTCTATGTTTATATTTTTTTGGGATTCACTTTGAACTCGAGTCATTGATTAAATGTAATGTGTTCTTATTATCCACTCTGACATATTTATTATTCCTTATTTACTCAACATGGATTCTACTATATGAAATCCTTACTTAATATATTTAAACACCCATAATTTAGTTCATTTCCAACATATAAAAATAATATTATGGTTTATTTCAAGGATTCAATAATATTTTTGTATGCTATGTTTTTATAATTACAATATAATATGGGATTCATGTATATATATAGTTTTATAAGAATGATAAATTGATCGATCCTGTTCACTAAGATCTCTTATATCTTGTATAAATTTAATAAAGGAAACATCATATCTAAGTTACTATATTCGGGTTGTTATATTTGGAATTAGATAAATTTAATCAGGAACTATGGGAACTAGATTTTAGATTATCACAACTAGCTTGAAAATTTTGAAAATATCTTCATGTATTAAACAAACTTTTGGGAATTTTTATTCCACATCTCAATATTCATTATGTTTGTAACCAAATTAGATTAATTACATTATTTAAGCATGAAGCCTTGAAGAATTAAGGTAATCAACATTCATGATCAATGTAGGTATTACCCTGATAATATTTTTGACATATTTATTGATCATATCAACATATATACTAAAGGGTATGAAGAACATGATAATCAATTAACAATCACAGTTGAAAATGTTAGAGAAAAAAGGGGTTATGGGATAAATTTAAAAAGTATATATATTTATTTAATGTTTTTTATTTTATTTGAAATATCATCTCCGTGGATAAAATATCTATTTATCATTCTATGAAAAAAATGAAATCAAATTATAACCCTCATGATGAATAAAACATTTATGGATTTTAATTAATGGTAATTATGTTTAAATTGGAGATAATTAAATTATTTTGTGGTGATATTTTTCAATAATATGTTGGTCTGATGATTAATAGAAAACATACAATCATTTATTATTGATTTTTTTTGAATGAAAAATTTAGAAAATATTAATTTTCCAATCCTATGTTCCAAGGTATCAACAATCCCTAAAAATGATGTGAAATTTTTGTGGTATTTATTAAAAAAATGTATAAATTACCTTTAAGGTTATTATTTGAAAGAAAAGGGTGATCCTTCATGAGTTTTTCTAAATATTGTTTTATTTTTTTAAGAAAAATTATATTATGGAATATAAATATTTGACTGTGTGACAATGTAAGTGAGGAAATAATGGAATAATAAGTAATAAAAAATTCCAAATTTTTGTGTTAAAATTTAATTAGTCATATTTCAGTATGTTTTAATTAATATTTCATGACTAATAATATATTTAAATTAAATTTTTATGAATGTTTATTTGTATTAATTATTAATTTATCATGTGCTAACAATTTCATTTATTAAACATTATGTGTCAAATTTAATCATTTTATGGATCATATAATCGATTAAATGATTATTTTAATGCTTCATGAAGGTAAATTTTTTCAAAATCAGGATTATTCTAAAAGGAAGATGAAATATTGTTTATAGAATGTGAAATAATTAAGTAATTATTATCATATTTTTTATCATAATATTAAATTAATTTATCAAACAACTAGAAAATTGAATGTAAAATTGTTGATTCTTATGTGGAATGTGACACTCATTTAACAAGGTTGAATTTAAGAATCTAATTTAAAAATATTATTCTTTTAATGGTACATGCATAATAAGTTTCATGGTCATTACCAAAAAATTAATGTTTTTGATAAAATATATGTCAAATATTATTAATGTCTTACAACTTATTTATTTTATAAAAGAATAATTAAAATTAAGATGATTAAATTTTATATAGATGGGATAATTTAATACACCATTATTTTAGTTTATATTTTTTTTAAACAAAACTATGTTAAACATTCTGTGGCATATTAAAAAATGATCTTAAACAACCCCTGAAATAATAATATTTTTGTATGGTAATAATAACCTAGTCATTGATTTGGTGGGTCTGAATATAAATAACCAAATTTGAAAGAAAATGTATGATGTTTTTATATATATTAATCTATATATTAAGTAATAATAAATAAGTACTCAGTATCCGGAAAATTAATCTTATGCTTCAAAAATATGTTTTCTCCAAAAATACATTTAAATAAAAAATTTATGTGGATATTATAATTAATTACGGTAACTTTTAAAACAATTATTATAAATATAGAGTTAATATTTTCTATCATAATTTTCTTATAGGTAGAGGATACTTTTTTTTCTCTGAACTATTTTATTTTTGATTGAATATTGAAAAATGCCAATTTTTAAAAAACATTCATTTATTTTCATTAAAAAATTAATTTAAAAGCCTTATTATATTGTGAAATTTCTTTTTAATTAACATAATACCAGCTTAATTAAATGTTATCTAAATAAATCTATACTAATTAGTATTGTATTTTATATTTTATAAGTTTATGTTTTGAATTAAAAAGAATTTTTCTAAAAACTATCTTTCATTGAATTTTAGTCATTCATATTTTAATATATTTATGTAACATTTAAAAATATATTTGGGAAAAATGGATTCCATATATTGAATCATGATGATAATTTTTTTAAATAGTATCTTTTCATTTTCATTCATTATGAATTATAGTTATGGTCAAGAATTATCACCACAATAATGGGTAAAATGGGTTTATTAAGGCTAAAACTATATTATAGTATATTAAAATCAACCATAAACAAATATTTACTTAGTTAGATTATATTAATTAAACCATATCCATCCCAATATCTAATATATGTATTTTTTTCATTTTCCATTAATAATTATATTTATGTTATTTTAAGTAAGAGTAAAAACAAAATTTCACTCTCTTTATTTTAATGTCTCTAATATATTTTAGTTACGGAAAAAATAGATTATGATCATTACTGAGTGGTTATCTAAAATATAACTAAATTAATTTTATAATACTAATTTAATTTCATATTTATTGATGATGTAATTAGTAGAATCTCTTACAAATTATTAATATATTGTTTGTACTAGAAATAGAAAAATCATGGTAAATGATATGAAAGACTTTAAAATAAATATATTTTTGTTTACTTTTGGTATTCCATGAATATCATAAGTATTCGTAAATTATAATTAATATTAAATTTTTTATATTAAAATTTCATTGTTTTTCTTAGATGTGAAATTAAATGAATTGACCTATAATTTACATTAATGGAATTTAATAAAATATAATATTTTATTTAATGAATTTAAAATAAAAAAAAATATTGAAAGAGGAAAATTGGGATTTAAATTGGACCAAACTTTTATTCGTGGAAAATTTTTGAGACACATATCCTGTTATACGGAGATTTATAACACTTAATTTCAAAAACATTTGTTGCCATAGATAATATTAATGGGGTTAACGAGGGGGTCAAATGAAATATAATGTTTAAAATGAAGCCTAAACATGCATAAATTTTATTTTTTTAATGTATTTCATACATATAATTTCATTCCTAAAATATTTTTTAAATTTGGTTCCACTTTACAAAAATATTATATATATTATATTGTAATCTATTATTTAATTCCAAATGTTTCATTACCCTCTCTTATAAATGGGTATCACTTATCCTCTACTCACCACACCTCATGGGTCGCATAGATTCAACAAAAAATATAAAAATCTATTACAATCATTTTTTACATTCCTTTCCATAACCTAACTTCTCGGGTCTCAATAAAGACCCACAATCGCAGTCTTACATGGTAAGACCAATGTGGTTTTTTAAAGAACAGGTATAACTATTAATCGAGTTTTTTTATTTTATTATACTCTTATACAAATAATAAAATTTATATAACCATAATCATATAATTACATCATCATATTCCAGGTATGATTATTTTATTATTCTTTAGAAACATCCCTTATTCACCTATGTTTCATCCTATGGAAAATGGAAACATCACTCGGGAATAGATATAGCCAACCGTCACCAAATATGGGTGTAATTGTATTCATTAAATTTTTAAACTGAATATGTTAAAGTTGTAAAAAATGAATATATAGTGTCTTTATGATTCTATAACTATAATGTATCTTCTAATGTCTTAACCTCCCATTCGTTCGATAATTATAATGTCTCTCATGCATACATGTTGTCCACCACCTTCATATAGTGATATGATTCATTTTTATTACCATTATGTATGGACGAAAATTAAAAAAATGATATTGGATATAAATTATATTTTGGACAAAAAAAAAATTCTTTACATGATGTAACAATTTTATAACATCCTTAACCATTGTTAATATACCGAAGCAATTTTGGAGAAATTCACCGACCAACCATATGTGATCGATGTTAGAAAGAACTCTAAATTGAAAGGATTTAAAATTATTATAAAAGAAATATGAAAATTGGAACATAAATAATAATGGTTCTTAATATAAAATTTAAAAAATTTAAATTTGTAATACATGAGTATATAAAAAATAAAACTAATAGGAGACCTATGGTAAGTGTAATTTTATCTGATTTCTGTTTCGATGAGATATGTTTTACATTATGCACCAACTTTTTTTTAAATTAATTATATAATAACTCATTTAAACATTATATTCTTTTAATATATCATTTTTCATGTCATTAATTTTATTAATTAATGTTTTCTCTTTAAGAGTTTTTTATTCAAAATTATCCAAAGAAGTAAATGATTTTTTTTATAATCTCACTTTATTTCAAGATTGTTTATGATCATATTTTCTTAGGTAAAATTAAAATATATAAATACATTAAACCCTTATATTTTATTATTTTTTTAATGTATGAGGTTTCAATGTTTATTTTCCATTTAATCACTTTTAGAATTATGTATCATTAAATGAGTTACATTTATTGTAAATTCTTTAAATAATCTTATTTTAGTGATTCACTTAAAAATAATTTTATTCAATGTTATGGTTGTGATAAATGATACAATAATGTTATTATTTATGCTTCAAAGGTTGAAAAAAATTATTTTAAACTATTTATGAAATTATTCATAAATTATTAAAAATAAATATTTTCAATGTTTAATTACCATATGGGTTATTTTGAACTATTTACAACAGTAAAAAAATTAGATATACTACCTCACATCCATTTAACATAATAATAAATTGTATATATTATCATGATTACATTAAACAGATCCATGTTTAATAATAAATAAATTTTTTTACATAGTATTTTGGGAAGTTTTATTTAATTTGAAATTAAAAGAAAATGATATAAGTTTCTTAATAGAGTGTAAAAAAATTTAAAAAGTGATTTATAAATTTGTTCTTACATGATGTCATATGATATATTTAATTTATTATACTGGTTTTTCTCCTAAAATAATGTTTTTAATAAAAACAATAATTATTGGTGAATCTATGGAATTTTATCATCCTTTAATGATAGTAGATTACATATTATTTTGAGATCATTCACATTCTTGTGATTGTGTTCTCTGTTAATCTCTATAATTCATCAGACATTATGTTTCCCCTTCACATCCATATTTTTAATATTATGGTTGAATTCAGAATCAGTTCTATTACAATGATAATTCCTCCATCATATAACTCGTATATATATGGTATCAGTTGAAGGAAGAATGTTATGAATGTAAATTAATTTATTACAGAATTAATGATGTTTAATATTTTAGATTCAATAATGATAATTTTTTATTTATAATTAATTTGAAGATTTATTTTAATTGATCATTCAATATAAGTTTAATTCATAGGGCGTGGAATCTAATAATGGGAATTAGATATTAATTTTCCCTCAATTTATCGATGGGGCTTGTTAAAAAAAATATGCATCCACATTAGATAGAAATTGTTTAATACCTATATATTTATTAATAATAATATCTTGGTTGACATTCCTTGATAGTAAGAATAATTTTAATATTTATTGGGACTTTATTGAAATTTTATAAATGATTAGATTCATAAATTTTATTTTTATCATTCAGAATTCAATATCCATGTGATTTATATGGTAATATTATCCATGGGTACACCTCCAACTAATGTTCTTGATTTAATGGAGTGTGTTTTGATTATCAACTCTTTATTATTGATAATGCTTTATTTACTCAATATAGCCTATATTGTGTACAACCCTTACTGAGTAACTAATCTTTACCTTATTTTCTTCCCTTCCCCAGGTAATGAAGAATGATTTTATCAAAGACTTTTAGGATTCCAGAATATTTCTTATTTTATGTTTTCATATTCACAATTTTATATGGAAATCATGTTATTATCTAGTTTTCCAATTAAACTAAACTCATCAACCCAACATTGTGAGACCCCGCGTCTCCTGTACCAATGTAATAATGTAAAAAAATTGCATCTTACTATAGTGGGGTTTTTTAAAAAATAGGATCAATAGAAAATTATATAATGAATATAAATATGTGAACAATATCATCGAGTCTTAGTTCATCAACAAATGGTAAAGAATACCTTCAAAATGATGGATGTTATAAAAGTATTTTTTTTCTAGATAGACATATAGTTTATAAATAAGATTATTCATTTATGATCATGGTTGATTTTATGAAGGATATATGGAAATGAAAAGATTTTCTAGTCTAGATTAATAATATGTTATTAAATTAAGAAAGATGGAATATACTCATTTATGGGAAAGATAACCCCCTTCGATCAATATTAAGTCAATAAAAATGATATTCCACAATAATGTATGGAGTTGAAGAAATATTTTTAAGACTTCAAGGAATTGTATATGATATATTATCAACAAGCTTATATAATAGTAAAATTATCCATGCTCTTACTATCTCATTATATATAACAACCTAATCTAATAGTGTTTTATAAAAAATAAATAAGAATAAATATAAATATAATAATATTCCAGGTAATATGAACTAGGAATACCTTAAAAATATATTATATATTTTTACTAGAAAAATTGAAAGAAATATTTTAATCAATGAAAAAGGTATAATAGTTATCTCAAGAATAATATATTAGATAAAAATAAAAGAACAGGTTTATATTATGTTTGGAAATTAATTTCATTATGCTGAAAAATAATGTGAAGTAGAATGAAGAATGAAGAAAGAGTTGTTGGCATGTCATTTTGTTAAAGTTAATATTTAGATGAGTTCTTCCAATATAAAATTGTTTCTTATGAAGAATTTGGATGATCATATTTGATTCTTGTGAAATATTGGGTTGAATACCATTCTGTGGAGTTTAAATAATAAATCGCATGCTTAACTCATCAAACTCTATAATATGGTGACTTAGTCCCATCTCACAATTGTTCTGCTGATATTTTTCATCAAATCAATATTAGGAAACCTAAAATTACATTCCTTTTTCAATAATTTAAAGAGATTAAAAAATATTTATTCAAAGTATATGAATTTCTTTTATATTAATTATAAATTTATTTATATTTCATAAAAGGTGTAAACAATGAAGGCGTCATGTCTTTGTGTGTTAAATTTGAACTATTCAAACCTTTTTGTTTGAATAAGTGTAATATCTTGTAATAAACTAGTCCAAAGGAAAAAATTAATGTTAACGATGTGTTATTTCATTAATATTATCTCTATTTCTTTCAACTATTGTGAATAATTAGAGGTTAGTAACCTTATTGTATAATAAGAAATTGTCATTCATTATTTTTCCTATAATGAATTACCTTTCATATGATTATATTTGTTGAATTATAATTTATTACAAAGTTTCATGAGTTTGAAAATTTATTTCACTTCAATGGATGGAAAAGAATATAAAGGGATATTTTTTAAACAATGATTTGATAAATAAAAATTTTTACACTTGTTGTTAATGGTACCATGGGGATATTTCTATGGACCATGTGCGGATTTTTGAGATTAGTAACTGTAGAATAATTCAACAACATTTTCATATATATCAAAGGAAACCAAAATTATAAAAGATGTGATGTGGATATAGTATTTTGTGTTTTTTTTTAATACATTATTCAGGTTTAAACATACATAAACATTAGTGTACTTTGGGATATATATTTTTTGGAAGTTTGTAAATGTATTATAGTAGTTTATAGTTGATGCATTAATGTTTGGAAGATGTTATGGTGCATCTAATTAAATCCTCTAGAAGAAATTCACACATAAATAATATATACCATTGATTAAAATGAAATTGAAATGAACTCTTTATGATATCAATCCATTTTAGTCTAACTATATGTATAGAGAGTTACGGACTTGTCACACATCATATTTTATAATCAGGAATTAATGATAGGTGAATAATTTTATGTTATTATGAAATTAATGATATAAACTAAATAAATAATCTAGTTAAATAAGGATCCATACTATAACCAAAAGTTTAATATCATGCTTCAATTAGTAAACATGAATATATTAAAATCTTATGAATCAAGAAATGGATGCATTGATGTGATATATAGGTACGAATTTTCTTATTCTCACAATTTTGATGAAGGAATTGATTCTACTATAATGAATAGAATCACACCACAATGTAGTCTCGAAATAGAAAACTTTATTCATGATGAAGTTGGAATCCCAAAAAAAATATAAATTATTTTGAGAAGTAGTTTGGAGGAAAAATGGTTGGTCACACCATGAATCAATTTAGTATACCATGAATGTGATGAAAATTCCAAAATTAAATATATCATTTCATGATTTTTGCTAGATTAAAAAATTCAAGATATTAAATTTGAGGATAATTTAGTGCATTATGGGTTTCCCATAATCAAATACATATGTTTTTAATTATATCCAATGATATATAAAATTCTTATATATATACAAATATTTAAGAATAAGTGAGAGAAGTTTAAGAGAACATGAAGGACAATGTGAGTTCTAATTTTATTTTTATATTCAAATGAAAACATCAAAATGAATCTCTTATTTTGTAAGATGATGCAATGGGGTAACTGTAAGAATTAAGATAACATATGGAGGAAGAGGTGTGTGTAATATAATTATTACTAGAATATGAGAGAATAAGTAATGTATGCACTTGGTTTGTGTGTGACCATCACACCCGTGTTTTGTGTTGAGGAAGAAGGATATTTAAACATATTTTACATCATAAATAAGTTTGGTATACTACACATTGTTGAGATAAAATCATAATAATTAAAATGATAACCCACACCTCAAGAATGGAAATGCAACATCAACAAAAATGTTTATTATGTAGGATCCTTTATTCTTCTGTAGATAGATTATTATGTTTTATTTTGTAATAATAGTTAAATGATAAAGCCTACTTGGTGAATCAATAATAATTATTCTCGTGGACTCTATGGTCTCTGGTTTCTTCCATATAATTACAAAGATGTATCAGGTTATATTTAGTAGTAGACCATGTGCATTGGGTTTTCCTTGTAACTATTTATTCCTCGATGTGTTGGAAGTTCATCAATGATATTCCTCTGTAATATAAGTGATAGAGGACAATTTCAAAAGAAAGAATAATATAAAAATGAAATATGTTTCACTAGTTCACTATAACCCCCAATTAGTAAACCCCCACCATACATTTTTTTATTACCAAAGGTCTAGAATGGATTTTCCTTTTCCATAGTTCATCAGTTCATGGTGTTTTTCAAAAAATCTTAATTTAGAAAAGATTCTTTCCAATGAATTGAAAAAACGTGGTTTAAAGTGTTTTTTATAATTATATTTAAATAAGCAATGATAAATCATTTTCAGATTTGAGTATGTGTTGGTGTTCCAATAAAATCACTATCAAAAATGATGGAGGGATATTATATCATGAATGAAGGATTGGTTATTTTAGGTTTGAGATGAAACTATAAGAGTTTTTTTCCTAGAACAAACTAGTTTTTACTTTGATTACATGTATATTTAATGAATTATTACATATTGTTCATTGTTCTGCATGATTATGATGTTATAATGTCCTAGAGTTTTTGTTACATTGATAAGGTCATAGCAGTTCCCCACTCTGATGAGAACCTTGAAATAATATAACAATATTCTTAAATACAGTTATGTGGGTGGAAGATATTCTATAATGGGACACATAACATGCAGACCATCAGGTTTGAGTACTTGTAATCAGATGACACTTCCTCTCATAAAATTCTCATTTGGTAATCTCTGGGTTATGTGATTATGAGGACAGACCCGCTAGTAGAAATTCTTAATGTTTTGGGGTCATCAGATATTTATTTTTGCGAGCGTGTGTAATGATCCTTAGACTTTAATATTATCATTAATACATGTCATGACATACGCACATTGATTTACGGATGAAAACCACCATGCAGATAGTTGGTGGGACGTATGGTGTGTTGTGTTCATCATGAGTGGAATTTTATTAATGGATAAGTCGAGGAAGGATTTTTCCCATCCATTTATGGAAGTTGATATCTCAACCCTATGATTTAAATTGAACCATCACTTGAAATTCCATGTCCATGGGGTAATGATGAGTTTATTTCAGGTAGTCAAAAAACCAC
Organism: Viscum album; assembly: GCA_963277665.1. Classification (NCBI taxonomy): domain Eukaryota; kingdom Viridiplantae; phylum Streptophyta; class Magnoliopsida; order Santalales; family Viscaceae; genus Viscum; species Viscum album. Next base: position 1,109,456,226 of record OY728126.1, read on the forward strand.
GTGTCAAGCATAAAAGTTGATGACATAGTCTTGCAACCTACTTAATGAGATATAGAAACAATGAGATTATATAACGTAGTGATTTTTCGAATATGGATTTCATTGTTGCAAAGTTACATTATTTCTCTAAGGTACCTTGACCCGTTTCTGGACATTACTCTTGGACTTTAGGAAAGCCCACATAATGCCAACGAGAAAGAATCCTAGAGGGTCACACAATAATTTTATTGGATGTCATGATTAAATTCTATTTAAATTTAATTACTTAATTAATTATTATTTTAAATACTGTGGAATAAATTTATTCAAGTTAAAATGATTGCATAAATTAAATAAAATATATTTATTTATTGAACATTTGATAAATATTTATTTACTAGTTTCTAAATAAAATATTTATTTAAGAGAATAATTTTTTTCCGGGTGTTCAATAATGGGAAGTGGATATCCAATGCATCAATGTTGGTATGGTAGTAAAATAATTATTTTCAAGATAGTAAATAATTAATTAACTAGTTGTCACAAATTAAAATAATGTTGCTATTATTTTTTTTGTTGAATTTTATTTATAATAACGTTTTGTGCATTTTGGTGCAACATAAATAATGATGCGGTATTATTATTAAATGCATGGCTTATCTCTAAGTTCATGAATGTACTTAATTGTTTCTATGAAATTAATTATTGTAACTGAAATTCCATGTATATAAATAGGCAAGTACGCCTATTGTTCCATACACCACACCACACACCTGGTGAATTTAGAATTGATGAGCCAAACAATTTCTCTCTCTGATCCTATTCTCTCCCCTATCTAGAATGAGATTCATTATTCAAGGATGAAGAACAGGCGGTCGAGAACGACCGACACAAGACACTCAATTCACCACGCTGGCACCTAGAGAATGATTGGTGTTGATTGGAGGCCATTGGATCATGTGTGGATCACCGCTTGAGAGATTTTAGTTTGGATACCTACAAGTGAAATGAGATAATCTGGAAGGGTCATTCTAGACGATCAACAACATCATTGAAGAAAAATACCAACGATCTAGGAATTATTTTTCTTTATGAAATTAATTAAATTAATTATAAACATGATGTGCAGGATCTACTTTAAAGTATTTGGGCCTTTTTATTTTTTAACTGAATCTATGATTATATTATGTGGAGACTGGCGTTCATCGTCGTCTTTATCCATGAATAATCTTTAATCATGGTAAAAATTAAAATTGGGTGGCGTCCGAACCATGCTTCTGCTGCAGCCGGTACCTGCATGTGTAATTAGAGGGCTCACATCATAGTTTATAATTGTTTAAATAATTTGTTGATGAATTAAATATTTAATAATTCAGTTTTTTTAATTCATGTTAATCGATATGGGAATCTGAATAATGAGATCTATTCCTCCTCTTTCGTTTCTTGTTCACCATAGAGAAACAATCTTTTATTTTACATTTGATTAAAATAAAATAGATGATCTCATCCAGAGGTTCCAAAGATTTATGACCATACTACACTAGAACACACTACGTGTATTTGGAAGTACATGCCTTGTAGTCAAGAATCAATGCATCAGAATGGTTCTCCAAATCAAGTCGTGTGTTGGAGTCCTTCTAATTATTAAATGACTCTGTGTGTTGAGTAGGAATTGGTGGCATGCGTTTTCCGGATTACATGTCATGTGGCCTAATGGATACGGCATGTAGTCCATTTAGGTTAGGACTATACCATGTACCTCATACACAGCTCGCCAGGCTAGAGACCGTGTAAATAGGAACTACACAGCGTGTGGCCCACTAGACATTTTGTGTAATCTGAATATTTCTTAAGTATACTCACATGCCATTTCCTTAGGCATGTATTTCAGATAGATGGTGAAATACAGTACACGCCATGTAGTTGGAACTATATGTCATGTACTTATTCAAATTATGCTGATTTATTAAAATTTATTTTTATATTATACAATACCTTGATACATGTACCATCGTGAGGGTGAAAAGATGAGGAACAACACGTGATATGTGTTTTATATATGTGTGTTTAATTTTACATTTGTGTAATATTAATTTCTAATCATTGGTTAGTTATGAATATGAAATCACCGGGTTGACACGAAGCAACATGTTATGTAAAGAGATAATTTTTAATGAATTTATTTGTTTAAAATTATGATGGGAATATCAAGGAAATCTATAAAAGTGTTTTGGATAAAAGGATTTATTAATTGAAGTTGATAATTAATTTATTCTATCTTGATTTATCATAAACATGAATGATTAATGAATTTATTGCTAGTATTTATGCGTAAATATTGTTTCTTGTATGGATGATCATGAGAAAGACGAAGAGCTTTGTATGTGGATGGTTCTTTTAATTTATTTATTTGAATTAAATTTGTTGGTATGTGAGATTTCACCACATTAATATGTAGGGCCTATGTTCCCAATGATTCTATTATGTAAAAACCCTTTTTACCCCTCACCTACATGTGAGTTAAAAAAATCACATGTGATGGACGGAACTCAGAAGCTAGTGGAAGAAGTTCAAGTTAGAGCCGAGAAAAAACCAATCCCAAGAGATACAGAGGAGGACAGGTGGAATTTTTAAAAATGAACTCAAAAGGTTCAAGGTGTTTCATCCCTAGGTCATGGATAGTTTATCAACCTCAAGATAACTAACCATTAGAAAATAGAATGATCATGCCATTTACATTATTTCAATTCTGCCAATTGCATCGTTTATCATTATGGATGTTTTTTCACAATCACATAATTAATGAATTAAACAATCATGCCAGATTTAAATAAAATAAACTAGACTTATTCATAAATATTATCCGGAAATTATTAATTAGATAAGTAAGTTCTACATAATATTAACAAGCATGTGATAATGATAATAAGAAATTAAATCATAATAGGTAAAACCCCCTCAAATAAAATACTATTTCAGAACAAGCCTTCTGTTACTTGATTTAGGGAAAAACACAATAAAACTATGTGTTTGACCAACCCTATTTGAGACACTTACTTTTATACTGGAATTTGTTATGAAAGGTATTATGTTGACTTAACCATATTACAAAAAACGTAGTAGCCCTTGCGAGACCTGGCGTAACATTGGAGGAAAGAGTTGATAAAATTTAAGTCATGAATTCAAGATTGGGGATTCCACTCAACATATCGAGGAGCTACAAGCCATTATTTGGAAAACACCTTATTACCTAAATACCTTCTAATAAATTGACCAACCCTTGTTCAGTTTATGTGAAGGGGAATATGGAACATCTCTAATAGAATGTCATGGAAACTGAACATTCTGAGTTCAATGGTGAGGGATATTGGGACTTGATAAAATAGAGGTAGACTTAATAAAATTTATTATTTATAATAAAATGTAATCAAGAAATTAATAATGATATTCTCTTATAATTGTATAATAAAAAAGGAAACTCATCAACCACACTATCCCTAGGATCAATTTTGGATAAAGACAACATCCTCACTGGAAGTATCTTCCAAGAAAGGTTTAGAGGCCTTTGGGTTATCTTTTTACATGAACAGATGTCTTATGTGCTGGAGTCAACATTACATAATCTTCCTGCCAAAGAGGTGAGTGATGAGAATTTCCTGGTCTATGAGATACATATGAACGATGTGGTCAATGCTTAATGTTTGATTCTATCATCAATTCCTTGTGAGTTCATAAAGTTTCATGAAACATGGATGCTTAAAGAATTCTCAAGCTCCTCTATAGACTTTACCAGGAGAGAGAAAGACAAGAATGGTTTGAGATCTCTAAGGAACTCTTTAAGAGTAATCTTGGAAAAGGTTCCCCATCTTGGCCTCATGTAGTCACACTCATTGGATACATTAAGCTCTTGGAGGTTCTAGGGTTTAATCTCCACGAAGAAATTGGAACTGATCTCATTCTCGCATCACTCCTGCAAAGCTTCTCTAACGTTTTTGTCAATTTCAATCTGAACATAATTTTGAAGTCTCTATCCAATATTATTATCCTCATTCACCGTGTGGACAATGATATAAAGTGTGAAAATCCTTCTGTCATTATCGTGAATAAGAGGAAATGGATGGCGAATAACATTAAGCCCAAAACATCTTCGCGGACTTCCAAGAAAAAGAAGATCCAAGGGGAGGAAGGGGAACACGAGGTCATTTATTTCACATGAGGCAAGAAGGGCCACTGGAAGAAGAACTGCTCCCAGTCTAAGAAGCAAGGGGAAGCATCAGGTGCTTTTGTTATCGAATTCAATCTATCTGTTTCTACATAATTTTTATTAGATACAGTTTGTGGGGCTCACATATGTATCCAAAGACAAGAACCAAGTAGTTTCAAGAATATTGATTGAGGGTATGTAGATATACGACCAGCCAATGGAGCCAGACTTATTCTTGTAGCTATCGGGGACTACCACCTCATGTAGCCAACTGAGATGATCTTGGTGTTATGTGGTTTTTATTATGTGCCTTATGTTACTAAAACCATTATTTTTGTATCCATATTAGATACAGATGGATTTTTTATAATGTTCGGAAGTTAATGAGGCTTCATTTACAAAGAGAGCATTTGTTATGGTAGGGAACATTTATACAATGGAATTTATGTGTTTGATTACACAAAACAAGTAATGGCAATCGATAAAAATATATAATCAAATGACTCACACCACACCCATCTATGGCATCCCCAGCATGGTCATGTAAACAAGAAACACTTGAAAATGTTACAAAAAGATGGATATTTAGATTCTTTCGAACAAAAAACACCTAGTGTATATCATGCATGCTTACAAATAAAAATGACTAAATCCCCATTTAGTTGGAAAGGTGAAAGGGTAAAGAACATATTGGATTGGTTCATAATGTTGTGTGTGGACCATTTCTAGTTGAAGTAATGGGAGTGTAGTCATACTTCATTTCTTTTACTAATGATTTTAAAAGATATGGATATATCTAATTAATGGGGTATAAGTTAGATTCTTTTGATAATTTCAAATAATACAAGAATGAAGTTGAGAACCATCTTGGTAAGAAGATTAAGAAAATCCACCTAGACCGAGGTTGAGAATATATTAATCCATACTTCCTTGATTAGTTACGAGATTTTTTGATCCTTTCCCATCTCACTTCTCCAAACACGCCCCAGTTGAATGGTGTGAGAGAAAGTAGGAACCACAACCTGTTGAACATCATGAGTTCAATGATGAGTAATGCGAGTCTTCTAATATCCTTTTGGGGATATGCATTACAAATAGTGAAACACATACTAAACCAAGTTCCAAATAAATCGATAAATAGTTTTACATACATGTTCTAGAGTGGAAGAAAAGCCATGTTATCAAATTTACATTTGTGGGGTAGCGAAGCATTTGTTAAGGCCTCTTCAGGTAACAAACTCACACCCTGAGGCACAATGTGTACCTTTATAGTATACCCCAAGGAAAAAGGGGGTATTACCTATACAACCCCTTGGACAAAAATGTTATAGTGGAAAGACATGCCATATTCCTTGAGGGGGAGCACATATACAAATGAGATAGTGGGAGAGAGATAGACTTCATTGATGTCGAGGATCAAGGTACACAAGAGTTTGTACAAGAACAAATTCTACAAATCCCCATGGAAGAAGATTCTGTTCCTGAGAAAAAAATAATGTGTAGGAATACAAGATAGGTTATAAAAATGGAACATTACGGTTTTCTAGTTACTAAGGATGGTGACTCATTATTAGTTGATAATAATGATCCTCTAACACACAAAGAAATAGTATGTGGAACTGAAGTTTCCAAGTGGAAAGAATCTATGAATTCAGAAAATTGATTCTACCCACCAAAACCATGTATGGATTTTGGAAGATCCTCCAGTTGATGTAAAGCATGTTGGTTGAAAATGGGAATTCAAGAAGAAACTAGAGATGGAAGGACATTTCAGAACCTATTAGGAACAACTTGTTGTAAAAGTTTTTAAAAAGCGTCAAGGAATTGACTACAATGAAACCTTCTCACCAGTTGCAATGCTGAAATCCATCAGAATTCTACTAGCCATTACGGCTCATGATGAATATGTGATTTGGAAAATGGATGTCAAAATAGCATTCCTTAATGGAAAACTTCCGGAATATGTCTACATGACACAACCTGAAGGGTTCGTGACTCCAAAGGATGCCAATAAGGTATTCAAGTTACAGAAACAAATTTATGGATTCAAGAAAGCATCAAGGTCATTGATCATTCATTTTGAAGAAGCCATAAAAATAATTTGGTTTTATCAAGAATGAATTTGAGCCTTGTGTCTACAAACAATTTAGTGGGAGTCTAGTCATTTTCCTAGTATGATATGATGATGAGATATTACTTATTAAAAACGAGATACATATATTACATTCTGTTAAGGAATGGTTGAATCAATGCATCTCCAAGAAATACTTGGGTGAGGAAGAATATATTCTTGGGATCAAGATACATCATGATAGATCAAACAAATTTTTGGGCCTAAGTCAAAGTATATACATTGATAAGATACTGAATAGATTCAGTATGCAACAATCCAAGATGAGATTGTGCCAGTGTCACATGGCATTCATTGTTCCAAGAAAACGTGTCCTCAGACACATGAGGAGAGAAAGATAATGGAAAGGACTCCATATCCATCATTGATTAAGTTAGTCATATATTTCATGCTATTTACTAGGCTAGATATCACCTATACATTGAGTGTGGTAAGTATATATCAAGCTGAGCCAGGAGACCACCATTGGATGGAAGTCAAGACTATCCTAAAGTTTCTAAGGTGTACTAAGGATATCTTCCAAGTTTATTAAGGAGATGAGGAACTAGTAATCAGTGGATATGCCGATGGTAGTTTACAGATTGATCAATATGACATGAAGTCGTAAACGGGATACATCTTCACTTTGAATGGAGGTGCGTTGAGCAGGAAGAGCTCCAAGAAGAGTGTGGTCATAGATTCTACAGTTGAGTTCGACTATATCTTAAATTCTGAGGAAGCTAAAGAAGCACATTGGATGCAAATATTTTTTCAGGAGCTAGATGTGATACCTAGTAGTAAAGATCCCATCACACTGCAATGTGATAATACTACAGCATTGGCTCTCACAAAAGAACCAAGGTCACATCAGCGGGAGAAGCACATAATTCGTATGTTTCATCTCTTAAGGGATATTTCTCAAAGAGGTGAAGTTTCAGTGATGATTATTTCCATGGAAGAAAATGTGGTGGATCCCTTAACTAATGCCTTGACTTAACTGGAACGTGATCATCATGTGTGGTCTAGTGAACTGAAAGTGTTAGGCAGTTGGCTCTAGTCCAAGTGATAGTTTTTAAGATTTGTTGCCCTAGAACCAACTGGTTTTACTTTTATTACATGGATATTTAATATATTATTACATATTGTTAATTGTTCTGCATGATTATGCTGTAATAATTTCTTAGAGAATTTGTTGCATTGATAAGGTCGTGGTAGTTCCCCTCTATTATGAGAACCTTAAAATGATGTAAAAATATTCTTAAATATAATTCTGTAGTTGGATGACATGCTATTATGGGAAAAATAGCATGAATACCATCAGGTTCATGTACTCATAAGAAGATGAGACATCCTCTCAGGAAGTTCACACTTGGTAATTTCCAAGAAATGAGATTATGAGAAGAGACCCACTAGTAGGAATTACACATGTCTTCGTGTCATCGGATATTTCTATTTGCGAGCATGTATAATGATAATTAGGCTTTAACATTATCATTAATACATTTCACAACTTTCGCATTTTTATTTACTGATGAAACCGTCACGCAGCCAGTTGGTGGGATGTAGGGTATGTTGGGTGCGTCACGAGTGGAATGTTATTAATGGATAAGTCGAGAAGTATTTTTCCCTTCTATTTATGGATGTTGATATCTTGACACTATGATTGAAATATTACCATTTTGTGAAATTTCATGGCCATGGTTTCATGATGAGTTTATTTCAGGTAGTCAAATAATGACGTATCAAACATAAAAGTTGATGACACAGTCATGAAACCTACTTGTTGAGATATTTCCATAATGGGATTAAATTATAGAGTGAGCATTCGTATATGGATGTTGTGGTTGCGACTTTATGTTCTTTATCTCAGGTGCCTTGACCCATTTTTAGACAGTACTCTGGGACTTTAGGCAAGCCTGCCTAATTCCAATGATAATGAATACTATGGGGTCACACACTAAGTGTTTGGTGGTCTTGGTTAAATTATATTAGAATTTAATTAATGAAATAAATATTATTCTCAAGACTATGGAATAATTTTATTATAGTTCAAATGATTGAGTAAATTAAGTAAAATATATTTAATTATTGAACATTTAATACATATTAATTTATAGTTTTTAAAGAAAATATTTATTTAATAGAATAATTTATTTATTTATTTATTTGGTTGTTCAATAAATGGAAGTGGAGTTCTAGAGGAACAAAAAGTCAGTCTGGTAGTAGAATAATTATTTGCAAGATGGTAAATAATTATTTAACTAGTTGGAGAAAATTAAAATAATGTAGATATTAATTTTTGAAATTGAATTTTATTTATAATTCTGTTTTTCACAAGTTGAGGACCATAAATAATGACACGGTAGTATTATTAAATTCATGAGTTTTCTCTATGTTCATGAATGTATTTAATTGTTGCTATGCAATTAAATATTGTAACATAAATTCGATGTATATTAATATGCAAGTATGGCTATTGTGCCATACACCACCCCACACGCCGGGTGAATTGAGAATTATTGAGCCAAACAATTTCTCTCTCGGTTCCTCTTATCCCCCCAATCCAGAATGAGAGACTTTCATCAAGGCTTAAGAATATGCGATCAAGAACAACTGACAAAAGACACTTGATTAGCTGCACTAAAACCTGGGGAACGATATGTGTAGATTGGAGTCAATTGGAGCACGTGTGGATCACCACTAGAGGGATTCTAGTTTGGATCCTTACACACGCAACAAGATAATCCCTAACAGTCATTCCATACGATCTACATCATCAACGAAGAAAAATACCCAAGATCCAGGTATTATTATTCTTTATGAAATTAATTGTAAACCCAATGTGCAAGATCCTATCTAATGGTTCTGGGCCTCTTATTTCTTTATCTTAATCATTGATCATATTTCATGGATAGTAGAATTCATTATCATATTGATCCTAGAATAATCATTGATTATGGTAAAAATCAAAATTGGTGGCCATCCCAACCATGCTTACGCTACACCTGGAACCTTCAAAAACAATATCCATATTCTATATTAAATTTTAACTGGTTTTTTTGAATGAATTATGAAAATAGGACTTTGTGGATGATCTAAAACATCTATTAGTAGATCATAGTGAACTCCAACAATATATTATGAGAATAAATTTCTTGAATTAAATTACATTGAAGATGTTGTACAATTGTTTCCACATGTGGCTACTAAAATGTTATATCATAGCCCAAAAATTATATTTGATGGAGGATAAAGTGTTTGTATTGATAAAAATATATCGAATTTAATTAGGAGCAGTTAAATGGATTTAATCATTTATGTATTTATTATAAATAAAGATTTTATTAAAAAATTGTTAATGATGTTATATAATAAGGTGTGTAAATTAGATAATATTAATAAATGGACCGTGTGTATTGTGGTATGAATAAGGGAAAGTAAAATAAATAATGGAAATGAATAAGGCGAAGAAACACAATGATATATCGATAGATGTATACGCTGGTTGAAGACTATCACAATTTTAAATTTCACATTTTCTCATTATTGTTTGATTGGGATGAAATTTTAAATGTTGGGGGATTAATTATATATCATTAATTAAATTATAATCCCAACATATTGTATCCAACATGTTAGAAACAAGTGGATTTTTTAATTATAGGATTTCTATGGATTATTTATTTCCCCATTTTCTATAAGAAGTTTGTTTGGATATATTTCGTCAATATATATTTATATCCACTTAACTAGATTCTAGTTTTCTCAAAGATTAATTTTTCTTTTGTAACCCTTATTATTACATATCCACTTCTTTTCTATAGGAATTCTGGTATACAACTTCTGTAGTTTTGGAGGAACCCAAACTACCATACCCCCATTCATTCCTTCCAATATTCTTCACTGGTTTTCTTAAACCATTCTTACAACCAATTCACCTTTAATAGGACATTTTAATCACTTAACAATTATCCAACATAGTCACAACTTCAACATAAAAAAATATAATTTACCAAGAAATAATAACTATGTTTTACCTCAAAACCAAGTCACGACGATTATGGTTATTATAAACTATCTATTATAAATTTTTTCATCCCTAAAAAATAAAAAAGTTATAACTAAAATGATCTCTCCTAAATATAGACCTTATAAAACATATTAATCTCATTTTAATCTATAAATTCAAATGTTCATTACAAGCCCATAGACCTAGGTCCATAGTTCATATATCTATAATAATTCTCAAATTATTATATTAAAACAATTTTACTAAAATATCATAAGCTTCTATGAAATTCATTATTGAATTTTTCAAAATTCTATTAAAAAAAGAAAATACTCTCTATAATATAATTATCTAAAAGGTATATTCTGACTATTATCAAAAATAGAAATAAAACCTAATTGAATTTAGGTTATAGTAATTATGAGTTTTTAAAAAAGGTTTATTACGAGTTTATTAAAGGAAAACCTCCCTATTGTTTTTGGAAATAAAATTATATATTTTAGAAAAGAATCTTTATAACTCAATTTATTTTTTATTTAACATCACTGCAAACATGAAAATTATATTTTGAATCTCATGATTCTCTATTTTTTTATATAACCAATTTTTAATAATATAATCTTATAAAAAAATTAATACCATCATTTATATAATAGAAAATGTTACCCATAAAAAATAATTTAATAAATATGAAAAAATCATGTGGGATGGTTTCATACGATAATAGTAAGGCAATGAAAAACTGAATATGGTGTAGTTTTCATGTCAATATTAGAACAATAAACAATATGGTATAGAATTGAAATTCTAATCAATTGCATAATTACACAATCATAGTAAATTAAATTTTTTATAAATTACACTCTAGTAAAATAGAATGATCCATGTATAACATCAATAGAAATCATATATTAACATGAAACCCCCCTTTTATATAAATCATTTACAATAGAATGTAAAAAGAAATACTTTCTTCAAAAAAAGAGTATGAGGTCAACATATCAGTAAAACATATATGATACATTTCTTAATATTATAATAGAAACTAAATTAAGGTTATGCTTAGATAAATAGTAAATACAAAAATATTATCAATATTTCCTGAAAACCACTAAAAAAATACACAAAACACATCAATGCTAATATGACATGGAAGAAATAAAAAACATCCTATCAACATAGCATTTCATTATAGTAATTTTATATCAAAACAATTCTAAATTATGAATATTTAAGAATAGGGAGCATGATTGACAAAAAAATATAAACATCATCATTGAGACTACTTATAAAAATATCATCTAGAATTTACAAATGATATATCATGAACCTAAATTTGAGTGACATTAATCTATTAATTAGAATCAATTAAATAGTGTAATAAACCAAAAAATAGCACCACAAATCTAGTTATTGTTTTATTACATTTGTATAGAATACATAGATCACAATTCATAAAATCCAATAGACAATTAGTCTTAGAAAAAATATAGATATGTGAATATATTATCACATTGAAACATTAAATGAATTTTATGAATATAAGAAAAATTTATTATTATTCTTTACAAGTACACATGTCCCATTTATTAATCATTATTTTATTGAGTGAAAATGGAATAAATATATAAAGTTTTAATCTTAAGAACATTGTAATGGGTAGCATAGAGTGAAATATATCATATAATGAATAGAAAATAAATAATATAGTCAGAGTAAATGAATATAATAATTCCATAACAGTTAAAATTATGGTAATAATATGTCCATGGATAAAATGATAATAAATAAACACATTGATAAAAATAACTAATCTCATAGTGATGGAATACATTTTTATGACATATTTAACATATTGTTGAGGCCTCAGGATAAGACATCAAAAATAAATGGGTAAATAATAATCTAGATACCAAAGTATTTTGTCTCATAAGACCTATCATTATATATATACGCTATATTATTCAATGCCCGACCTATCACATAATATGTCTAATGCATCGATCATTTTAAAACACTGTATAGAAAATGAATATCATAATTTTCTCTATGGAACCACATAAATAATCATGAATAATTTGTATATATCTATACATATAGAAATAATGTATATATAGAATATCAATATTTTTGCATTTAATGTGAAAATGTATCTATCTAATAGAATATGAAATAATCAACATAGAAACTATATCATATTCAAAATGTAATGGAAATTTCTGTTAATAATTCATTGATAAAAACATAATACTGAAGGATGCTCTCATGTTGTAAATATATCAAAGGAGAATAGGTATTTAGTTTAGTAGTTATTAAGGGTATGAGCCCAACGAAATGAGAGAAACATTTCCCCCAAATCCAAAATTCTTAATCTAGTGAGACAATTGCATACATTATAAAGATAAATTAAAAAATTATTTCACATTATAACATTATATTAGAATCCATATTTATGGTTCATATATATATTTTTAATCACCCAAATCATATCTACCGAGAGTGTTAAACTAGGTGTGTAGTTAGGCCCATTTGTTTGGAACTGAGTAAAGATTAAGTTAACATCCAACCAACTATTTTCATAGTTATAATCGGTCGGACAATCTGAGTAGGACTCTTCAACCACCTGCAGTTTAAACTAAATAATTCCATTAATAATAATCCACACACTCATTACATTAAAAAACATTAGTATTCATTCAAATATTTAGGATTATCCATGAATATTCAAATAATGTTTAATTATTATAAGAATTTTTAAGGTGATATAATGAGAGGAAATAATGATAACACATTTATAAAATGATATATAAAGAGTGAATCACAATAAAATTTAATATTTAAATGAATAAAATTTATAGTATAACATAAATAATAGATAAAAACAAAATATAGACCCCTAAATAAGAATAATAAAATATTTTGGGAAGAAAAAAAATTTAGTTAATAAGTAATATGCCAATAAAGTTAGATAAAATGGATAATAATACATTGGAATGTCATTTATATAAAGAAATTAAGATTTTCATAAAATGATATTATAAAAAAATTTCAATTGAAATGGATAGAGGAGGATTGGTAACATTTACCGGAATAGGTATCCTATTGAATTTTTTTAATAACGTGTTAAGATCATCTTAAAAGAATTAATGACAGGTAAAATGAAAGAATAATCATTGAAAATATTTTGGAATGAGGAGGAATGGGTAGTGGGTTGGGTATTGTTGAAAATGTGTAATAACTATTAATTAATATATAAACATAAGACTTTGAAATATAAGTTAGGGAAAATGAAAAAACATTGTCTTTACTGTGATTTTAGTTCAGATTTTTCTTAATTCAAGGCATGGTTTTTTACATTTTTTTTTGACACAAAATAATTTTATTCCATTATTTTTTCCACATAAATAAAAATTTTCCATATTTCTTAAACTTTTTATTTCAAGATTAGATGGTCGAATGTATATTATAGGTTTGAAAATTAATTTTCATTCATTAAAAAATTTAATATTAATAAAATAAATAATTTTTTCCAATGATTCACTTATCTTAATTAATACATCATATTTACAGTGTAATGATGTTATAATACATATGATATATTCATAGAATATTTTACTGTTAACATAAAAAATAAATTGTCTTCGAAAATTATAAAAAACCCCCCATTGGTCAATTTGGATTCGTTAATTTCAAATTTGATGTCCATTTTTTTTAATTTTAATTATATTATAAAATTAATTAATGTGTATTTCTCATTGTGTAATTTAAATGATTTTGTTTGGCGCCAAAAATTATATAAAATATATTTTTGTTTTGTATTTTCTATTAAAACAGATATGTGTACAATTATATTACTATTAATGTATTAAGGTTAATTTTAATTAATTATATGTAAATTTATTTTTAATGGATTATATGCATTTTAATATGAACATTTATGTATAATGGTAATATTACTATTTCAATAATCAGATTCCAAACAATCATATTCTAATGGCCATGTTTCCTCTTATATATACACATCATTATAATTATAAAAATCATTTAAATATGATATAATTTTATTTATTGTGTCTAAAAATAAAAATCATTAATATTTCCATGTTTATATACCATGTCTATTACTTTACATATTTCTTTCTTCTTAATTGCAATGTATTTCCTGTATAGGATATTTTTAATAGTGTGATTCTATAGAGTAAATAATTATAGTTTTTTCACATTTTAAAACATGATTTGTGATATTTTTATAGATTTTCTTTAAGATGATATTTACAAGTTTTCTATTATATAATATAGTGGTATGCTATTATGATAAATTAATACAATTTTTATTAATACATTTTTTTGAATTTTTTTACCATAGTAGAATCTTTGGTATATCATTCCCCCTTTAAAAATTCTCATCCTGGAAATACGAGGAATATTTTATTATGTGAAAAAATAGGAGTAATTCTATTTAATTACATCCTTAGTCTAACATGTTTCATATTCAAACATGTGACTCCTCCAAATAACATTCAGTTGTTGGGTTATCTAATTTAATAACACCTGATCTCTAGTGTCAATAATCTAGATATACAATTCATTATATAAAAAGTCAAATTCATGTAATTTTTCATCAGCGGTTATTGGATGTATAGGTTATATCATATACATCCTTAGAATTCATTCATTAATGACATCATGAAATTTTGAGAGGTTTTGGGGAAAATCCAAATAATAATCCACAGCGCTAATTTTCTCTAAAATTTATAAATTCTTAATATACCCAAACATTGTTTCCCCTTCAAACCAAACTATATGATTCCCTACCATCTTGTAAAATTGAAGATGACAAGACCTCTAATATAATATTCCAATTTTTTTCCAATAATCATTATTTATTTTGTCTTTACTATAATTTTTGTGATATTATTGTAGATATCTCCCACATTTTCTATTTTTTCATCAATGAGTTTAATAACAACTATTCCCCTTTTTCTCACATTGAGCACTTTATGAGTGAATATATATGTCAAACATAGTTAATATATATATATGTGTGTGTGTGTGTGTCACATAGTTCACCATAGAGAAAATAACTCTATATTTTCAAACCAATGATCACAACTTCCAAATCAGGATCATTATTTGGAATGTTTTTCTCATCTGATTTCAATTGCATTAAAACATAACCAACAACTCTATAATTTTAAATGAGGATTTGCCTCAGTTGTTTGTTTGATACATCACTATATATAAAATTACATTCTTTTATTGATAATAGGTTTAATAATATTTTGTTGATCAATATTTTATTTATACCCATATTTATTTATTCACACATCCTTTACCATATAAATTTTATCCCATTATGTGTGATTCTGGTTAACGGGTTTTAAAATTAAGAAAATATTCAAAAAATAATTAATGAAAATTATCATAATTAAAGAAAATAAAATATCTCAATTATATTAATAGGTGTGTTCCATTATTTAATGACATTTTTCTCTTTTGGTTCAACTAATATTTTATCCTTAGAGAAAACATGAACAAGAAAAGAAACATTATGGAGACTAAATTCACAATGACGGAATTGCCTATATCGCACATTCTTCCTTAACATCATAAGGATAATATATATTGCGCCTAATATCTTCATTGAACATAAATTATATCAATATATCTTTAATAAATCTATATATAAATTAGTCAAGATAATCCTTGAGTACTCTGTTCATTAAAACCAAAAACACTGAAGTTGCATTTATTAACCCAAAAGATATAACTGTGAAATCATACTACCTATAGATTTTGTGGAAATCCTTCTTTGGTATATCATCCTTATTGAATTTTAATTTATTATTTCTAGACCAAATGGAAATCATTTATAAATATTGATCCCCTTAATTTATAAAAAAATAATCAATGTAGGGTTAGTGATACTTATTATTTAAATTTATGTCATGTATTTCTCTAGAGTGAATACATAACCCACTATTCACGTCCTTTATCTTCAAAAATATGATTGGTTCTCCCCAATGTGATACACTATGGCATAATAACCCATTATCCCACAAGTCTTGTAGTTGTTTTTTTATTCTAAGAATTACCCTAGATAAATTCTACACTGAGGCTCAGATATGGGATTTATATTTGGGATAAAATCAATACAGTATTCAATCTAATGATATGGTAGATATCTAGGATGCTCATTGAGAATTATATCAATATAATCCATTACAATAAATACATACTCTATTCTAGTTATATCATTATCATTATTTGATTCATATTCTTCACAAAATTCATTCAGATTATCCATTAAAGGTGGTTCCCAATAGGATTTAGGCAATGATCTCTGTCCTCTATAATCTAGGGATTAGGTTATAGATTAAATGAATTAAATCTGGTTATCACAATAATAATTTATTATATAATTATTTGATAATAAATTCATATTATCTATTATATACAATCCAAACATTTCATTAACCCCAAGGATTACGACTAAGTATCCTCATTTTATTTTAATGGTTAAATCCCCATATAATTTCTTTTCAATTAGATTTAAAGTTAGAGTCTCAACTAATACATTATTCCATCATGAATTAGTGGATTGTTGAATGTTTCTAGAAAAAATAAAAGAGATAAATGCCTATATAGAAATAAAATCAAATAATTTATTATATAACATTGAGTATATGATCAAAGTGTCCATTATGACTTCATTTGCGGCCTCAAATTCTATTTTTCTGATTGAATACGCTTGACCATTCTCCCAAGGATTATCATATAATTAGTTACCTTGATTCTTGAGGAATTAATTTGAATTATGTCCAATAACCTTGTAATTTCATCATTATATAGTAGGAATTTCACTTTATCATTTCATGTAATGAGTCTGATGGCCATTATCACCAAATTTGAAGTAAACCCCAAATCCCGTGATGTCATTCCCATGATATTTATTTTTATAATTATTACTTGTTCGAAATTCTAACATTCCATTCTTCTTTATTCTGAAATTATGATTAACATATTATTATTAAGCCTCCCCTTTATACTCTTTATTCCCATTGAATGTAAAAGTCTAGAGATCTCCCCATCTCCATACATGGATTTTTATTTTCACCCCCTATTTTGGTTTAACTTTTGGATCTTGGATTTCCTCCTGAGTTTTGGGTGGTTTTTTATTTTTTTTTCTATGGTTTTCCACTGTTTATTTTTTGTCAGGTGTTGATTCATTAGTTTTTTGAAGTGTTTTTAGGGAAAATAGATATTTTGGGCTTCATATAAGGTTGCACACAGTTGGTTCTTGATTAAATAAAAATATGATACATGCTCCTGGTAACCATGCTAGCCTTAGTATACATCTGGTGAGGGTATATGGCCCATGAATGGTTAAGGAAATCATGCAGAAGGGATTTTCAAGGTTCTAACAATTTTTATATAACCATATCAAAAGTTTGGTGCATGGTTTACCAACCTGTGTGGCCAATTGGTGTGAGAACCACGCTTATCAAGTAATAGAATAAATGTTTCCCCATAGTTTGGGAAACAATGCAGTCTAACCATGCGCTATGCCCAGGTCAATAAAATTTTAATTTTACTCTTTTACCAACTTGGTATTTTTGCCCTATAACACCTTCTCCCTTCTTTCCCTAGTTTATCCATCCCAATGGGAGCCTCTCTCTTCCTCTACAAGCCTACTCTCCTCCTCCCAAGTGTTGATCTAGTGATTTCTTAATTTTTTTTATGGGTGATTTATCAATATATTCTCTTCCCATCATATTCCTCTTCATTATTTTTTAATTTTTATGTTGGTTTATTCATCTCCTAGGGTATTTTTTATCTTGGGTTCATGTTTCCCTTATATTATATTTGGGGGTTTTTTTATTATCTTTTATCTTGGTTGTTCTTGGATCTAGGAACATTTTTGGAGTTATTTCGGGTTAGTTTTATTGAAATAAATGTGATTTTAGGTAGGATTCCCTTTGTACTTTACCATAAAAGTTAATAATAAATCTTTTCATTCTGTTATCACCTTAGATATATGGTACATAGTGATTTCAACTATTTGGTATAATCTTTTGATGAAAAATGAAGTGGTTT
This sequence comes from Viscum album, assembly GCA_963277665.1. NCBI lineage: Eukaryota > Viridiplantae > Streptophyta > Magnoliopsida > Santalales > Viscaceae > Viscum > Viscum album. The sequence goes on from OY728126.1 coordinate 1,109,474,625, forward strand.
TCTTGATTATTTTGAAGCGTTTATAATTTTTTGGTTATGTGATTCATGTCATGTGTATGATAAGATTCTTGGTTATATTTTTCAAGTATAATATGATTTTTAATCATAGATTGGATTTGAAAATAAAATTTTGGAACTTGAAATTATGGATTGGATTTATTGAAAGCGTTTCCAAGTGTTTTGAATTTAAAACAGTTGGGTGTTTGGCTAATGAAAGTGGTTTGACACATGATGATGTTATGTGACCTATTTGGAATCTTTATAAATATTTTTTTAGATTGAAAATTCCATGTGTGTTATTAGATGGAATTTTATAAATTAATGTGAAATAAAAAATGGTGTGTTTTTATCTTTTTTGAATGGTGGATTTGGTTCGATCAAAAAGGGGGTTTCTAAAAGTGTTTTTGAGGACCAATTAGAATTTTTGTGAAATTTATAAATATTCACAACTCTCCTAATATAATTATATTTACTTTATTATGTTTATTGTAATTTTTTCCCACAATTAGAGGATTTATTATGATTATATTTTCTTAATGTTAGATGATGTTCCTTGTTGTGTCTTGTGGGTGAATAGTTGTGTGAGTTTTGTGTAAATGATAAATGTACATGTGACTGGATTCTTGGATGGAATTATTATCCCACCACCACATTACTCTTGAAATGGGAACCTAGAACAGCTAGAATATTTTTTTGAATGGTTTCTACACAATATTAGTATTTCACACTACCTAGTTTCGTATAGTAGGGAATTTTTTTCTTTGAGATAGTTCCCATCAGTCGGACTAAGTAAAGTGAAATCGAGCATGTGGTTGAAATCGATGTTATCAGTTGATCAATTCCATTATGACAATTCAATATGTACAGTATGTTCTAAATTATTCCATAGATATCTTAGGTTCTTCCATGTCTTCAAGAATATAGTTTTCTACGGTGAATTATTACGATGCTTATTGGTTGGTTAATTATTCTTTCTTATTTCATTTTCCCTTATTCTGTCATCATGTTTGTTTCTATATTTTATGGTGGACCTTATTTAAAAAGTGATGATCTTGAATTTTAAATGATTATATAAAAATTTATTTTGTAAATTCACTACAAACTATTTTCCTTTTTTTAAATAGAAACAATATCCTTTATCATTAAATGAAAAAGTTTAATCCTTGGAAAGGAGTATGGTTTTAAATGGAAGATGTGAAATAGGTCGCATTTTTTTTAAAGTGGAAATGTTTTCAAAATATTATGTTTATGTATTTTATCAAAAATATTAAGTTGTTGTTTCTTTTATTTTTAGAAGTTCATTTGGAATAGACTTTTCTATGCATTCATGCTGAGTTTTAATACTCACGTCAATAGTTATTTCTTACTTCTGGATTATTTTTCAGGTTTTTATTGGTTTCGATAATCATGGGTAATGGTTAATCTTAATATTGGAGGGTGACCCTTAGGTTCGCATGGTGAAGGTGTGGTTGTGAGTTTTTTTTTTGGTTTTTTTATTAGTATGTTGTATTATCATTTTTTTATAAATGATTTTAAATTTAGTATTCTGCATTTTTTGGGATACTATATTTATTTCCACTATTATATTTATAAAAATTAGGTTGAATCATTCCGATGTTTTATATATTGATTATCTGACACTAGTTTCCATCCTAGAATGATTGAGAACGCCTCTCAGGCCTTTCCATAGATCTACTCGAGTGACTGGTTCACGGTCGAACCAAGTTGGTTCGTGAAAAACTGGTATCAAATGAGGTTGGTTTTTTATAGGAACTTCCTTTCAAATAACCCATAAGTATTTTGGAATTTCATGGTTAATTGAGTGGGACTATCAAAATTATGGGTGTAGGTCTGGAGGAGTGTTTGTTCAATACATTCTGGATTAAACCTTGATTTTCCTAGGTATTTCAGGCATGGTTTCTTTTTTTGGTTCTTGTGGGAAGTTTTGTGTTTGGGAAATAAATAGAGAAATGGGATAAGGGTCTCAGTGAAATCAAATGGCCTATAATTCCATGTAAATATTAAAATAGTCTATGAAATCTCTATTAATTAGTGACAAGATTGGAATATGGACTCAACCCATATGGCCAAGTCACCTATTGACTCTATTTTAAACTAATAAATTATTTCAGTCTTCCTTGATTATGAATTTTTTTTGAATCCCTTATTTTTGAATTATGGAAAATGGATTTAAAGAAGTAAAATTTTGGTTCTAGGAAGATGGAAAAATATATTTCAGATTAATTTTTAAGACTTTTTTGGAAAATGGATTTTTATAAAAAAAAATTGTGAAATAGAGATGAGTTTATTGGTATTGAATTTCTATGATCAAAAAATGTGGTTAATCGAAACAAATCGTGTTGTTGTAAAGTTTTATTTTAATGATGGTTTCGGAAATTTATTAAGTGAGAATATTTTGTTTATAATAAAATTATTTTTTGATTGAATGAGATTTTTTGAGCTTTTGAAAATGGTTTGAACGTGATGAAATGAATTGATGTGTATTGTTTGAAAATGGTTTTTAACTCGTTGGGTAGTGGGATTTTCAAAAGTTTTAGAAATTTTGAAATAGTAATTTGATTGAGAATATGAAAATTAAGTTGAATGTTTTTTTCAAAAAAGAGAGTGTTTTTTACCTTTGTATTTTTCCTTGAGTGACCACATGCGTGGATATTTTTGATGAAATGTACGGTTGATGGCATGGTAGGATGAGTTACAATATTGGAATTATTGTATGGGTGCCTGGATTGGAATGGGGATATCCATGTGAGTGAGTATCTAAGGAATTCCATGGTTGAGTGTGTAACAAACCATGTTTTTTTCTTTTCCAATGTTTATTAAGAGTAAAATTGACATTTTATGATAAACAGAGGTTGTTTCGTGTGTTTTATTTTTATTTTGATGTTTATTATGTGGTCCTTTATGTTTCAAAATTCTTGATGACAAGATGGTTTATATTAGGTTCTTTGTTTCCTTGTTTTACAGTGTTCTCCCCCACCAAGGATTCAATTGATATTTGTAGTGAATCTATGTGTGGTTATCCATTAACAAACCATCCAGTTGATCTACCCATAGACTTCCATCAAAACTTTCAAAATTCAAATCCTGCTATCATTTATGGCCAAGTGGATCATATTGAAGAGGAGGAGTGGATTTAGAAAATCAAAAGAACATTTAGTTTCCTTGAGTCCCATGAATCACTAAAGTTTTAGTTTACTGAATTTATGCTTAATGGGACAACCTGGAAGTGGCAGAAGTAGGTCCCTTGAACAAATCCTTACAAAGATCTCACTTTGGAGTTTTTTAGGGCATCGTTCATCCAAAATTACTTCTCTGAGGTAGTTATGATGAAGAAGGGGGTGGAGAAGTGTTATCTTCGTCAAGGTGATGGATCAATGTTGAATTTTTTATTATTTTTGTAGATCTATTTCCTTACCTTCCGGAATATGATATAGATGATTCCTTGAAGGCTTTTTATTTTGAGAATTGGCTTCATCCAAACCTGTAGTTAAAGGTTTAGGTGTTTGGTCTAACCTGTTTTGCCAACATTGTGGGGAAAGCTATTCATGTTGATGTTATTCCAATGAGAGTTCTTGATGATGCTAACCTGCCTCCAATATCTAGAAATGGTGAGGGGAATTATATTAAGGATATTGGAAAGTGGGTTGTATTTGGGGGTTTTGGTCATAGAATTTAAAGTCCTTTAGATCATTCATTAATATTTTATAATAATAAGACCATGGCATGACATCAGTGAGATGATTAGGATTATAAGAATCCATCATGTATGTGTTCTACAATGACCTATCATGCATTTGGATGCCTAGTTTGCATGAAATAGTTCTATTGAGGTGTTCTTATGAAGCATCATAGAGTCATATCCAACCCTTTGAAAGCCACCATCACATGGTTGCAGTAGTAGGGTGCTGTTTTGGGCTCTGTTTAAAGTACAGTTCTATGTAATTCATTTTTTAGTGGTGGTTGTGTCAAGTGGTGTTTCTATTTTTGTTTCATATTTATATTATAAAATTTGACGTTTTTTATCTCAAGATAATCCCCTTATTAATTAATGCATTTCTATTGGAAATTTTTTAATTTTTACATCCTATGTAGTGGTGAATTCTATATGTACCTTATTCTTATTATTTCTTGTTATGGTGAAGAATAATTATTTGGGTGTATCTCTCAATTTGGTAGAACTATCTTGTTAGATAATAGTGAGTCTCATGGTGTACTTTTTTCTTTTGGTTCTACCTAGGGTGTCGTGTGGCCACTCATGACACCAAAAAAATGAGTTCAAATTATGGATTGGTAGATCCTCACTATGGGGTAGTAGATGCTTCAAGGCCTCAGGGATTCATCCATAAGTCCAGGAGTAAAGCTCATCATGTAGTAATAAAAACACAGGAGTGTGATAAGCCTTGGATCATTTGTCATATCGTCTATTGTGGTGTAGTTGGATTAAGAGTTTTTACGGTAGTTTCCCTTATTTTTTTATGTTTCCTCTTGTTGCCAGAATCATGGTTGTCTGGTCCCATGCAATTCCCATAGTGGTGAATTTTTCATAGGTTGATCTCTGAATGGTGGTACATGTGTAGTTATCCCTAGTAGAGGAGTTTTGGTTTTGGTTTTGTTTTCATTTAGGGATGGTTTCATCCAATGAAGTTGATGAATCATGGGTTATCTTGTCATTTGGGATGGGTTCAATTTCTTCAGACCCCCCCCCCCACCCCGTGGTAGGAATGTTTGGTCTACGAAGGATGTTATCGGGGTGGTATGCATTGGGATTCCCATATCAAACATCCTGGTTGGTTTAATCTAGTTAGTTATAAATGGTCGGGAGACCCCCAGTGGATCTGGTTGATGTTTTCCTGTGGATATGATCGATTCTAGGTAGTCTCTAATCACAGGGAGTTTATTTTGGCATCACTTGTTTATAATCCGGTTTATATTTTGTTTTAGTGTGATAATGTGTTGTTTTCCTGGAGTTTTCTAATTTTTACTTCCTTTATACCTGGGTAAACATTTTTATTTTTTATGATTATTACCAATGGTCCTTCACTAAGAATGGTAAGAAATATTGAATCTAAATTTTCTCATCTTTTTCTTCAGAAGTGTTTTAATTTCATTGGTTTGTTTTAGGTAAGATGTATGAGTTTTTTTCATGTAATGGTTGAGTTTTTCTTGGTTTGAGAGGTTTTATCATGCACTTGTGGGAATCATTTTCATTAACCAATCAACTATGGATTTTTGTGTCTTTCTAGGGGTATAAGTCATTGTAATGGAGGAATTATTACACTCATATTTTTGTTTTTCCCTCATTATAGTTTGTCATATTTATCTTGGTTATCCTCAGGAGTTCTGGGTATTTTATGATTATGTAATGAGGTTTTCCTCTGTTAAATTTTTTTTATCTATTTATTCATTAGTTTCAAAAATATTTTTTGGTGAAAATTTCAGATTTTGGCTTTCAAAGTAGGTTGAACATGGTTGGTGCATGGAAATAAGAAACCATACAACATGATCAAGGACACCATGTGAGCCTTGTGATGCCTCTGGTCAGGGGAGCACGATCCACACATGGTTAGGAAAACCATGTTGAAGGTTTGTTCATGGTTCATTCATTTTGTATAGAAATATGTCACATGGTTTACCATACCTTGCGTCAAAAACATGTGAGTACCTAGGTTGTCTATAAACTTGTGAAGGGTTGTCACGTAGTTTGGGAAACAGTGTGGCCTAACCATTCAACATTCCCAAGTCATTAAATATATAATTTTACCCTTATAAAATCTGAGGATGTTATCTCGAAAACAAATAATCCATTCTTTACAAGGTTTTTTCAAACCAAATGGATCTTCTATATACCTTTTTTTGCTCTTATTCTCTACCCAAGTGTGGATCTATTTATTTCTTCAAGTTTCAATGGTGATTTCTCATGGTATTCTCCTCCTCCAAAGTGTGGATCTAGTGATTTCTCCAATTTTCTATTGTGATTTATCAATCTGTTCTCCACCTCCCTTCTTCCTCTTCTGTATTCTTTCATTTTTCTTAAGATTTCTTATTCTCTTATGGTATTTTGGATCTAAGATTTATGTTTCCCTTGGTAAATGTTGGTGGTTTTCTCTTCGGTGAATTTGTCTATGTGTTTCTTGGCTCTTAGAACCTTGGTGAAGTTTTTTCACATTTTAATTTTTAAAACACATGAAGGTTGAGGTAGCCTTCCCTTTTCACATTCCCATTAAATATAATAATAATTGTTTTCATTATTTTTTCAAGTAGAATAAATTTTAAATAGTGATGTGTGACCTTTGGAATAATTATTTGATGAAAAATGAAGTGGGTTTTCTGATTTATTTTAAGAATATAATATTTTTTTAAAATGTGATGCACACCAAGAGTTTGATAAATTTCCCAGTTGTCATATTCAAGATGAATATGGTTTTTAAATCACATTTAATTGTTGTAAATATTATTGTGTCACTAGAAATTATTGTTTGGGTTTCATGAATAGGTTTTCCAAGTGGTGTGGAGTTAATATAGGTGTTTATTTGGATTATGAAAATGTTTTTACATGTTATTATAGTGTTTAGTCCATTTGGAAATAGAATAAAAGTGGATTTGGAATGAATATGTGGCATTAGTGCCTAAATGGAATATTATAAATGAATTTGAAATAATTATTGGTGTGTAATCGCCTTTTTTAAAGGGTGGTTTCGTTCCTTGAAAATGTATGGTTTCTCAAAGAATTTTTTAGACTAGTTGTCATTTTTGTGATATGTGTAAATCATAAAAACTCTCCTTGGATAATTCTCAAAACCTTGATTATATGGATTGTTTTTGGAGTCCCTAATTGAGAGGATTTATTTTGATTGGATGTTTTAACGAAAAGAGGTTGCTCTTTGTGGTGTCTTGGGTCTTCTTTTTTGTGATTTTCTTGAATATTATTTTTTCATGTTGTTGGATTCATGGTTTTCTCTGATGGCTCACCCCATAATATAAATGAATAGGGAACCTAGAATATATTGTTTATTTTTAGTGATTGGGTTCTAAACTAGCTTTGTATTTCTCACAAGATATTGGCCCAGAGTAGTGGATATGTTTCTTTTTCTATGGGATAGTACCCCTCGGTCAGACCTAGTAGGGTGTGATTGAGGTTCATGGAAAAAAAATTTCATTTGGTGAGGCATTCCTTTTCGATGAGTCAAGATGAAGAGTGTGTTCAAGATTATTCCATTATGATCATATATTCTACCAATCCTTTGGAAACATAGTTTTCTATAGTGGATGATTGAGATGCCAATTTTATGGAAACTCTTTCTTGTTTATTTCATTTTCCCTTATTATGTGATCATTATTTTTTCTCTATTATGTGATGAACCTTATTTTAAATGTGGTGAGTTGTTCTTTTATCAGAATATAGAAAAAATGATTTTGGAATTTTAATGCATTGTATTTTATTTTTTTTAAACTATATTCTCTATTTTATATAAAAATTGTTGCTCCTTGGAAAGGAATGTGGTTCTAAATGAAAAAATGGAAATGGGTCATGTTCATTAGGGGAAATGTGTACAAAATAACATGTTTCTATGTTATATCTCAAATCTGAAGTTGAGGGTTGTTTTATTTAATGGAATTTATGTAGTAACAGACTTGTTCGGGTAGGCCTACTAAGTTTCAATACTCCATCCTATAGTTTTTTAATTTTTTAATGTTAGCTAAATTTTTTATCATGATATTTATTTTAGTGGGTGATGGTTGGTTAATTAATTGGAGAGAGACCCTTAGGGTCACAAAGAGATGGAATTATCATCGGGTTCAGTTTAGTTTTTATTGTATAGTTTGGTTGAATATTCAATTTTTTATAAATGATATTCAATTTGGAATATTTTTTATTTCCTTTTATCCATTTGTTTGGGATGTAATATTTATTTACATTGGTCGAAATCATTCACATGGTTTCTCTTTTGATGACTCAAACTAGTTTCCAGCCTGGGAGGATCTGGAGTGCCTCTGGTTCCTTACAATGGAACGACTTGGGTTAGCATTTCAGGGACAACCTGGGTTGGTTCAGGACACTCATGTTTGATGGAACTAGTTACTATATCCTCTTAAGAGTATAATTTTTAACATACCAGTTCCCATATATGTATTCTCTTTAATCCATTAAAGAAGTGATTAATCATGGTTCTGATTTTAAATATACAATCACAATCATTCCTTGTGAACTATATAAAGCATTCTTTATACTCATCTATTAGTTTATCAATATTTTTCTGAAAATTTCATAATTTTCATTCAATTTAATGTCATTTATCAGGAAGAATACAATTTTACATCAATATAACATTAACATAATTCCACTCTAATATTTATATCTCTTCATCTTTCATGCTGTATTGAATCAAATACCACCAATGATAAGAATATCCCATTATATGATATATAGTAGTTATTATCATGTCCCCTTCACAACATCCCAACTCATGTAATATTTTCTCTTAATACTTGACCAATTTCACATCCACTAATGGGTTATATATTTTATTGAAATCTATAGGTAATTTTCTTATTAAACAATCCAACTTTTTTACATCATGTTGAGGTGTGAATGGTTGTCCCTTATGATCATGGTTATTTCTCATCCTCTGATCTAGATACACCAATTTATTAATAATAAAAATATATCCCACACAAACATCATTGATTTGATTATGAGAGAAATATGAACACTAATTAATAGTTTTGAACTGTTTTTAGTTCATTATATTATAAAATATTTCTAGATAGTGGAATATATTTAATTATACCATGAAAAAACATTATTAATTATAAATAATAGTATATAATTTATCTTTATTTTTTATATGAAATATATGTTATGTATAAATATTTCAAGAATAAACTATGTGTTTTTTATATTCTTCTATTCCAAATCGATTTTCTTCTATATATAGTTTTTAAGGATTCTATTAAAAATTATATGATTCCAAATATAAAAACCCCAACACTAATACCACAGATCTAATGGTTATTTTCTTACATTGGTATATAAAATATATGTCAAAATATTTAGGATTTAAAAGTTTTGTAGAATCATGAAACTAGATATAAGGCCCCAGCCTTAAACCTTACTTAATCGTGAGTTATTACAAGATTACACATTGAGGATCTTTTCGTTTTTAGAGTTTTAAAGAATTAGATCATAAAACTTGCATTACATTCCACATATAAACAAAGTGGTTACATAAAGATATTATTCTTCATTCCTATAAATGGAAACACATTTAAAATAAAACATGGATTATTTCTTGACACTTCCTTGACACTATCATCATATCATGTACCTTTCCCTTGACCTATGAAAAACATTTCAAAAAAACATGGGATGAGAATAAAAAGCTCAGTATGGGTTATAAAAACATGGAAAGGAAACATGAGTTCATATATACATAAGAATGAAATCATACTTTACCCATAAAACATAGGCACTTTAACATACCTTATAAAATCATGAATAAATCATAGAAATCATAAGACATAAAGGTAACTTGAGGCATCCATAACATTCTTACGTAGGGAGTAACCCTCTTGGTTACGTTTGGAATACCCATCACAGTATATTCCCTAAATCTCTTTGGAGAAACCTTAACATTTAACTCCTTTGCGTTAGCCAATTCATTGGAGAGATATATCGGGCTCACCCGCCCTTAGTTTATCATGGAACCACCCGTCTTCATAATAATTCCCAAGAACCTCAACATAATCATATCACATTAAACATGCATAAAGGAAACATAACATTCCCACCTTTCAATCACAAGATATCAATACAACACATTGATATAAAAACATTATGAGAACCATTTTCAATACCAAAAAAGAAAAGTAAAACATGGTATTTATTTTTCTTTTAAAAAGAAGGTATGGCTTGTAGAGGAAGCCGAAACTCAAATAATGGTCACGGCGGCAGAGAAGTCATTGTCGCCACATACGTATGACAAAAACATTCCCTTTTTGTCATTTTGTAAAACGCTTCATATAAAAAAATCCTTTTGGATAAACGTTAAAGTCAAAGAGGTTTATACACCATATAAAATAAGTTTGTGTATAAAACAAAATATGCCTCAATGAAAGGAGTTTGAGACGAAGTCCCATACCTCGTATCCGACTTGACCCGACCATTCTTTAATCTCCTGAATAATAAACTTGAGTTAATCTCTACTTGCTTATGAACCTTTTTCAAGTTCATCATTCCTTTTATACCATGTTATGAAAATCATGTAATCATTTAAGCTAATAATGTTCATTTTGTCGGTATTTGGTTCTTAAGTCAAAAATAGACTTCTTACACTTAAATGATGTTAATTTGGTCAAAGGTTCATTATATCCAGAATGATATTAATGATTTGGATAACATATATATCATATATATTCATCATATACATGTATTTATAATAAAACATCACATTTAGAGGTAAGAAATGAAATGCACCGTTCATGGAGACGGTAAGCCGTACGTACGCATGAACGCTACTTCCATTTCTATTTCGTATTTTATGGAATGGAATCATAATGATATAGAAGTATATTATAATTCCAGTATAATAACATATATAATATCATTAAATTTATCCTTTACACATCCCACATATGGTATTAACGAATAAAATCACTTTCAGGGGGTGGTAGTCCGCACTTCCTAAAATGAAGATATCGTGTTTACAAATAATGGGAACCATAAAGGTATGCCCAAAATGAAAAAAAAACCGAAGCTTAAGGAAAACATAAAAATATTATATATCATATATAAAAATAGTGACATCATAATGGCCACCTTTGAAGGTGTTAAATGAGTATTGAACAATCATCGTTTCGGGAGGCAGAATTTCGCCATCCACGGAAACCGTATGTTCTTTAACCATTTGATGTAGTTGTCTGAGAGTGTAGCTCAAATAAATATTATAACAACATCCTAGTATATTGAAGATACTGGTGTTTTTACAAAGGAAGTAAATAAAAAGAGTTTAGGGGGTTGGAGAAACAAAATAAAACAAATGAACATGAGAGAATGGATTACCTTTAAAAGGGTAACTCCTTTTGATTTGAGCCTAAAGGCTTCCTTTGAAAGGATTCTGCCCAAAGGGAATCCTCTAGGATGAGGAGAGGGATGTGGAGAGAGTAAATGGGATGGGGTTGGCCGAGCCAAAGGCTTGAGGAGTGTGTGAAATGAGGTAGAGATGGGGGCCTTTTATAAGAGAATAGGAGGGGCACTTTTGGAAAGTAAAGAAATATTACTTTATTTGAAAATGTGTTTCGGTTTTAAAAGGCCCCACATTGATATAAGTCGTGGATAAGGTGATAAGGGTTCGAAATCCACTCATCCAATTGGTTTTGGACATGTGTAGTTCATAGATGTTACATTATCTTTCAATTTTATTTAAATCGTTAAATAATGAGGTCATCGATGCATCATCATGATGTCATAAATAATTTAATTTATATAATGTCTAAAAATTATAAAAGAAAAATACTATGATGTAGGAAATATTTTTAGCTTACCAATGACTATTTATAATCAAAAATATGATCTTTATAACCCCATGTAAAAATTCTTTTCGTAAGACATATTATGTTTGTGTCATTTTTACTTTAACATTTAATAAAAAGTTATTTATGTCATTTCCCAACCAAAGTGTCTCCATGGGGAACCCAAGTTGACCCATGGCTTGTCTCGGTCGACCATTACACATCCAATGAGGTTAGGACATGTTTCAAGTTCGTTTCATATTATTAAAGCATTATTTATACCTTAAACTACCCTAATTACCACTAATCGCGATTAAGAACTTAAGAAGTTACTATTCACCAAAAAATTATTTTAATCTCATTGAAAAACATTTTACTTCTTAATGACAACCATGTATGTCGGATTTTTGAAATTCAAAACACAATGATGGAAAAATTTTATTTAAACGGAAAATCAGTTTTTATAAGTACCACTTAGTGGTTTCACTATTCATCAAAAATTGAAGTTTTTCAGAAAATTATCAAAAATTCACCATAAGCTATATTTGATATTCCAAATTCAAAAATGAAGTCTATTTTACAAAATTCAAAAAATATAAGTCACATTAATTAATTTAATAATTAATTCCTGCTGTCAGAGAAAAATCATGTTTTTATGAAACAATAAGTATCAAAAGATTGACACTAGTTTGAGTCCAATTTCAAAGTGAAATTGATTCCAATGACCACCATTGGATTAAATGGTAAAAATATATTCATATTAAACATTAAGACCAATTCAAAAGATAATCTAATCATATAAATAAATTAGATTAAAAAGCAGTTTTGATGTAAAATGCAGTATTTTTCACTATTCATTAAAAAATGAACATTGTCAGAAAAATATCAAAAATTCACACAACGTAAATTTTGATGTCCCAATAATAAAGAATAAGTTTATTTTGACAAACATAGTTTATAAAATTGTCAAAAGATAGATTTAAAAAGGGTTTTCCATCATAAGGCAGTAAAACAATCTTTTAAGAATATTAGTGTATTCCATGCTTAAGATTGGATTTATTTTCATTTTAAGCCTCCAAAACACTATCTTAATCATTAATACACATAGATAAAAATATCTATTATTCATTACTTACTTAGGATGTTATATCCTTCCACCCTTTAGAAAATTGTGCCCCCGTAATTTATTTACTTATCAAATAAATGGGGGGTACTTATCACTCATTTCATTTTTAGATTCCCATGTTGCCTCTTCAATCATGTGGTTTTCCACAAAACCATTACCTGGTGAATCACCTTATTCTGTAACACTTGCTCCCTGTGGTCAAGAATCTGGACCGGTTGTTCCTCATAAGATAGGTTCTCTTCCAGCTGAACTACCTCTGGACTCAAAACATGAGATGGATCTGGCATATACATTATCAACATCGAAACGTGAAAAACATTGTGTACCTGAGATAAACTCGGAGGTAAAGCCACTCGGTATGCAACTGATCCAACTTTCTCCAGAATTTCGTATGGTCCAACGAACCTTGGACTCAACTTTCCTTTCTTACCAAATCTCATCACACTTTTCCATGGTGATACTTTGAGAAAAACATGATCACCTACCTCGAAAGATAGATCCTTCCTCCGGTTATCCGCATAACTCTTCTGCCTGCTCTGAGCTGTTCTCATCTGTTTCTGAATCAGCTGAACTTTTTCTACCATCTCTTCTACCAATTCTGGTCCCATCAACTTCCTTTCACCCACTTCATCCCAGAAAGCTGGAGTTTAAAACCGCTTCCCATATAATGCCTGAAATGGTGCCATCTGTATACTGGAATGAAAACTATTATTATATGAAAATTAAACCAAAGAAAGATGTTGGTCCCAACTTCCCTGATATCCCATAGAGCAAGAACGTAGCATATCCTCCAATGTCTGAATTGTTCGTTCTGACTGCCCATCTGATTTAGGATGAAAAGCTGTGTGAAAATTTAATTCAGTACCCAAAGACTTCTGAAGGCCTTTCCAAAAGTTAGAAGTAAACCAGGGATCAAGATCTGATACAATGGAGAGAGGAACTCCATGTAACCTGACTATCTTGTTAAGATACAAACAGGAATGTTGATCTAGGGAAAAAGTATCTCGTATAGCAAGGAAATGAGAAGATTTAGTCAAGAGATCAACAATAACCCAGATTGCATTATTACCTCGAGATGTCTTCGATAATCCAACAACAAAGTCCATGGATATATTCTCCCATTTCCACTCTGGAACTGGTAAAGGTTGAAGAATCCCTTTCGGTAACTGCCGCTCTGCTTTAACATGCTGACAAGTCAAACACTTCACTGTAAAATCAGCAATATCCCTTTTCATTCCATCCCACCAGTAATACTCCCACAGATCTCTATACATCTTAGTACTGCCCGAATGAACTGAAAACGGAGAACTATGAGCTTCACATAACAACTCTCTATTCAACTGTGAATCACAAGGCACACACAATCTCTTCCCAAATCTCAAAACAAAATCATTATCAATGTTGAATTCAGGTAACTTACCTTTCTGAACCAGCTCTACCTTTTTCTGTAACTCACTATCTTGCTTCTGTGCTTGCTTGATTCTATCTGATAGAGAAGATCTCACTGATACCTGAAAAAAAAACAGAAGGACTTCCTGCACCAACAACTTCTATGCCAAAGTTCATCAAATCCTTAACCAAAGGATCACGTTCCAAACGCAACATTGTTAATGAAGCATTACTTTTTCGACTCAAAGCATCAACCACTTTATTTGCTTTTCCCGGATGGTAATGAATTGTACAATCATAATCCTTGATTAATTCTAGCCATCTCCTCTGTCTCATGTTTAACTCTTTTTGAGTGAATATATACTTTAAACTTTTGTGATCGGTATATATATCACACTTTACTCCATACAAATGATGCCTCCAAATTTTTAAAGCAAAAACAACAGCAGCTAATTCCAAATCATATGTAGGGTAATTTACCTCATGAGTTTTCAACTGTCGTGAAGCATAAGCAATTACCTGATCATTCTGCATTAGGACGCAACCAATTACTTTCAATGAAGCATCACTGTATATAACAAACTCACCATTCCTGGAAGGTAGTGCCAAAACTGGAGCATTCACCAATCTTATTTTCAATTCTTGAAAACAATCATCTCATTCTTTTGTCCAGATAAACATAAAACCCTTCCGAGTTAGCTTAGTCATTGGACTAGATAATCGTGAAAATTTTCTAACAAACCTTTGGTAATATCCTGCCAAACCAAGGAAGCTACGAATCTCGGTTACATTTGTGGCTCTTGGCCATTCTTCCACAACTTTTGTTTTTGCAGGATCAATAGTTATTCCATATTTAGAAACAATGTGACCAAGGAAAGAAATTTTTTGCAACCAAAACTCACACTTGCTGAATTTCCCATACAGTTTCTTTTTTTTAAGGTTGGCAAGATAACCCTTAAAGTTCTTTCATGCTCGTCTTTACTTTTTGAAAATACCAAAATATCATTAATAAAAACAACCACCATTTATCATCTAATTCAACTGAGCCATTACTGCAACAAACTGTTTAGTTCTGATTCTGACCATCTCTGGTTGCTGATTCGGAAAGTCATTCTACTTTGTATGCCTCCCCTGAAAAGCTTCTCTATTTCCTTTATGAAAAACCATTCTTGACACTGAAATATATTAGGCGAAGCGACATGGTAATCTTCAAATTCTATATCACTTCAACGAAAATATTTTTGGATAATCATTTAATAGAATTTTAACTCCTAAAGTTATCTAAACCGACCTCTGATACCAACTATAAGGCCCCAGCCTTAAACCTTACTTAATCATGAGTTATTACAAGATTACACATTGAGGATATTTTCAGGTTTAGCATTTTAGAGAATTTGATCATAAAACTTGCATTACATTCCATATATAAAAAAAGTGGTTACATAAAGATAGTATTCTTCATTCCCATCAATGGAAACACATTTAAAATAAAACATGGATTATTTCTTGACACTTCCTTGACACTATCATCATATCATGTACCTTTCCTTGACCTGTGAAAAACATTTCAAAAAAACTTAGGATGAGCATAAAAAGCTCAGTATGGGTTATAAAAACATGGAAAGGAAACATGAGTTCATATATACATAATAATGAAATCATACATTACCCATAAAACATAGGCACATTATCATACCTAATAAAATCATGAATAAATCATAGAAATCATAAGACATAAAGGTAACTTGAGGCATCCATAACATTCTTACGTAGGGAGTAACCCTCTTGGTTACGTTTGGAATACCCATCACAGTATATTCCCTAAATCTCTTCGTAGAAACCTTAACGTTTCACTCCTTCACGTTACCCAATGCATTGGAGAGCTATATCGGGCTAACCCGCCCTTAGTTTATCACGGAACCACCCATCTTCATAATAATGCCCAAGAACCTCAACATAATCATATCACATAAAACATGCATAAAGGAAACATAACATTCCCACCTTTCAATCAGAAGATATCAATACAACACATTGATATAAAAACATTATGATAAACATTTTCAATACCAAAAAAGAAAAGTAAAACATGGTATTTATTTTTCTTTTAAAAAGAAGGTATGGCTTGTAGAGGAAGCCGAAACTCAAATAATGGTCACGGCGGCGGAGAAGTCATTGTCGCCGCATACGTACGACAAAAACATTCCCTTTTTTGTCGTTTTGTAAAACGCTTCATATAAAAATGATTCCTTTTGGATAAATTTAAAAGTCAAAGAGGTTTATACACCATATAAAATAAGTTTGTGTATAAAACAAAATATGCCTCAATGAAGGGAGATTGAGACGAAGTCCCATACCTCGTATCCGACTTGACCCGGCCGTTCTTTAATATCCTGAATAATAAACTTGAGTTAATCTATACTTTCTTATGAACCTTTTTCAAGTTCATCATTCCTTTTATACCATGTTAGGAACATCATGTAATCATTTAAGTTAATAATGTTCATTTTGTCGGTATTTGGTTATTAAGTCAAAAATAGACTTCTTACACTTACATGTTGTTAATTTGGTCAAAGGTTCATTATATCCAGAATACTATTAATGATTTGGATAACATATATATAATATATATTAATGATATACATGTATTTATAATATTACATCACATTTAGAGGTAAGAAATGAAATGCACCGTTCATGGAGACGGTAAGCCGTACGTACGCATGAACGCTACTTCCATTTCTATTTCGTATTTTCTGGAATGGAATCATAATTATATATAATTATATTATAATTCCAGTATAATAGCATATATAATATCATTAACATTATCCTTTACAAATCCCATATATGGTATTAACGAATCAAATCACTTTCAGGGGACGGTAGTCCGCACTTCCTAAAATAAAGATATCGTGTTTACCCATAATGGGAACCATAAAGGTATGCCCAAAATGAAAAAAAACAGAAGCTTAAGGAAACCATAAACATATTATATATCATATATAAAAATATTGACATCATAATGGCCACCTTTGAAGGTGTTAAATGAGTATTGAACAATAATCGTTTCGGGAGGCAGAATTTCGCCATCCACGGAAACCGTATGTTCTTTAACCATTTTATGTAGTTGTGTGAGAGTGTAGCTCAAATAAATCTTATAACGACATCCTAGTATATTGAAGATACTGGTTTTGTTACAAAAGAAGTAAATAAAAATAGTTTAGGGGGTTGGAGAAACAGAATAAAACAAATGACCATGAGAGAATGAATTACCTTTAAAAGTGTAACTCCTTTTGATTTGAGCCTAAAGGCTTCCATTGAAAGGATTCAGCCCAAAGGGAATCCTCTAGGATGAGGAGAGGGATATGGAGAGAGTAAATGGGAAGGGGTTGGACGAGCCAAAGGCTTGAGGAGTGTGTGAAATGAGGTAGATGTGGGGGCCTTTTATAATAGGAGAGGAGGGGAACTTTTGAAAAGTAAAGAAATATTACTTTATTTGAAAATGTGTTTCGGTTTTAAAAGGTCCCACATTGATATAAGTCGTGTATAAGGTGATAAGGGTTCGAAATAAACTCATCCAATTGGTTTTGGACATGTGTAGTTCATAGATTTTACAGTATCTTTCCATTTTATTTAAATCGTTAAATAATGAGGTCATCGCTGCATCATCATGATGTCATAAATAATTTAATTTATATAATGTCTAAAAATTATAAAAAAAATACTATGATGTAGTAAATCATTTTATATTTCCAATGACTATTTATAATCAAAAATCTGATCTTTATAACCCCATGTAAAAATTATTTTCGTAAGACATATTATGTTTGTGTCATTTTTACTTTAACATTTAATAAAAAGTTATTTATGTCATTTCCCAACCAAAGTGTTTCCATGGGGTCCCAAAGTTAACCCATGGCTTGTCTTGGTCTGCCATTACACATCCAATGAGGTTAGGACATGTGTCAAGTTCGTTTCATATTATTAAAACATTATTTATACCTTAAACTACCCTAATTACCACTAATCGCGATTAAGAACATAATAAGTTACTATTCACCAAAAAAATATTTTAATCTCATTGAACCACATTTCACTTCTTAATGACAACCATTTATGTCGGATTTTTGAAATTCAAAACACAATGATGGCAAAATTTCATTTAAACGGAAAATCAATTTTCATAAGTACCACTTAGTGGTTTCACTATTCATCAAAAATTGAAGTTTTTCAGAAAATTACCAAAAATTCACCCTAAACTATATTTGATATTCCAAATTCAAAAATGAAGTCTATTTTACAAAATTCAAAACATATAAGTCACATTAATTAATTTAATAATTAATTCCCGCTGTCAGAGCAAAAGCATGATTTTATGAAACAATAAGTATCAAAAGATTGACACTAGTTTGAGTCCAATTTCAAAGTGAAATTGATTCCAATGACCACAATTGGATTAAATGATAAAAATATATTCATATTACACATTAAGACCAATTCAAAATATAATATAATCATATAAATAAATTAGATTAAAAATCAGTTTTGATGTAAAATGCAGTATTTTTCACTATTCATTAAAAAATGAACATTGTCAGAAAAATATCAAAAATTCACACAAAGTAAATTTTGATGTCCCAATCATAAAGAATAAGTTTATTTTGAAAAACATAGTTTATAAAATTGTCAAAAGATAGATTTAAAAAGGGTTTTCCATCATAAGACAGTAAAACAATCTTTTAAGAATATTAGTATATTCCATGCTTAAGATTGGATTTATTTTCATTTTAAGCCTCTAAAACACTATATTAATCATTAATAGACATAGATAAAAATATATATTATTCATTACTTACTTGGGATGTTACACTAGATATTAAAACGAACATTACATAACATTAAAACCTTAAATAAATCATCTAAATAAAATAAAACATTATTATTTCTACATGAATGACCTTATGTTAAATTTAATAATCTTCATACTTTCATTGGGGAAGGGTAAATAACATAATTTATTTATCTTTGATGATGATTAAAGAGTGGGGTATATTGGAATCTATCAAGACATTTAAATGAATAAATAATATGTCCAAAATAAATAAAAGATTAATATATTTGAAAATTAAATTTTGAGTATAATATATCCATGTATAATATAATAATAAATAAATACCAGGATAATAATAACTTATATCATAGTGATGGAATTCATACTTAAATACATCACAAACAAACAATCAAGGATTAATTCAAATACATTATACATAAACAGAAAAGGAACACACTAAATACCAAATCATGCATGTCTCATAAAACATTCTAATTAGTTGAGGTGTAATATAATTTTGGGCCCTACCCCTCTTATAATATGTCCATTTTATCAATAATACAAAAATTTTGATAAAAACCATGTATCTAAATGTTTCCTAGGTATCCTCATATATAATCATGTATATTTAATTAACAAATACAATATAATTTTTTTTGATATATATATATATCAATTTCACTACATTCAATTTAAAAGTATATCTTTCAAGTTGATTATAGTACTATAATTTAAGAAACTATATTATATTAATATTGTTACTTAAAAAACCTTTATCAGCGAAATAGTAGAAAGGATCAACTAAATAATACTTTTATGTTTTATGGACATCAATAGGTAATAGCCATTTAGGTAAATATTTTTCAGTGGTAGGAGAAAAAAAATGATATTAAAATTTCCTCTAGACAAATAAATCTATATTTCTAGTAGCGCATACAAATATTAGATAAAAAAATTGAAAATTTATTTCAAAAGTATAAAAATTTATTCAAATGCTTTATTGTGATTTGTATAGAGATTTTTGATCAACCAAATCATATCTTGGGGGAGTTTAAAACCCAGTCTATAGTCAGACACATTTATTGTGAACTATGTGAAGATTGATTTAATACCCTATCAATCTTTTAGGGTTATTATCTCTATGTCAATTTGATCAAATCCCTATATCCACTTTTAGTATTCAAACATGAATATAATTTCAAGGAAACCATGGACTCATTAATTTTAAAAAATATATTTTTTTATAATATTTATATTTATACCTAGAATTTACATTATAATTTGTGATTTATAATGGAATATAAAGGTATTATTATGAGAGATAATGGTGATCTCTCACTAATAATTTGATAAGTTAAAAATGAATAAATAAATTATCATCGTATTTAAAAGTAATTCATGATGATCACCCAAATAAAGGATAAGAAGATAATATAGAACATTGAATTAACATAATTAGTACTTAATTAAATGGTAAAATACAAAATAATATGTATGATCCTCTTTTTTTGAGTTGGAAATTTCTGAAAGATTTGGAATTATCTTTTATTGGACGTATCAAATATTTATCATCGATTTGGAATAAAAATTAAAAGGGTAAAAATTCAATAAATAATATTTTAAATGTGGGATGTGGCATGGGTTGTTTCTCTTGGTTTTGGGATAATATCGGCTTTTGGGGAAAAATCCCTATGTTTTGGAAAGATGTATCTAACCGTGAACAGTAGGAAATCGGTTAGTGCTAGGTATTAAAACTAACCATGTATGCTATATTGAATATGGTAATGGTTTGATAAATAATGTGTTGGGCTAGAGGAGACCATGGAAGGGGTCTGAGATTTTATACAGACATGTCACTAGGTTTGTGCATGACTTGAGAAACCATTTTCAGCAACAATGTGTGGTGGAGTTTTCCTTAGATATTATAGGCCCATATTTGGTGCATGATTTTTCAAACAATGTGTTGAAGTTGTGTGAGATGAGGGACCAAGATAGATCCCACTACATAGTTATCGCATGGTTTGTAAAGCCTTCTTGACAAACCTTTCAACTCATTAAAAGGGGAAAATTCCTATTTTTCCTCTCCTTCCCAAAAAGCTCTTTACCCCTTTTTTCATTCCACATTATCCCAAGTGCATGCATCCCACTTACACCACTCCATCAGGGGATTTCCCCCAAGTTCTAGGTCAAAATCATAAGCCACAAGGTGCTTCATAAACCTTCACATAAGATTTTGAATCTATTTTCCATAATGGTTTTTTTATTTGGATTCCTCTAACTCTGGGTTTCTCTGGTTAGGGTTTTATGTTATGATTCCACTAGATCATATTGGAATCATATAAAGATGTTGGGATTTTTACTCTTACATGGAAGAGGATAACATGAGAGGTTGTCCTCACATTGATTTGTGGCATTTCATCAAGGTATGTCACTTTCAGTCTTTAAATAATTATAATTCCAAAATTAAATTAATTAAATTAGTTTTCTTTATGTTGATAAGGTATTTTATTTGTAATATTTTCGGGGTTACTTGTTAGACATTTTTATGTTGTTTATCAGATATTTTTAGCGAATGTCACTGGGTGAGTTATCTTCTATTATTTCCCTATGGATTTATTATATTAAATTATTTAACATTCTAATTTATTTTTATGGAATATGTTAAAATGACTTATGTTGTTTGGGGATATTCAAGACAATGTTTATTGGATTGGATATCGGTGATCTTGGATTGAGATTTGAGAGATGGTTGTAAATTGTTTAATGCATCTTATATATAGTTGGTCTTTAATAACTTCCATATTGTATTTATATATCCTTTTGTAGTATATGTATGCTTTGACTTAGCCCTAAGGATTAATCCCCAATTTAGATTTACCAAAATGAATTTTAAAATTTAAAATTCATTAGTTTGGTATTTAAAGGGATGAATGTCATGGGTTGATAAAAACCCTTCTGCATTAGTTCCATCCTTAATCATATATCTGAGGTTGAGGGTCCCCTGTGTAATGCCTTCATGTATGATCTGACCAAAAAAATATCATATAGTATGCATCATTTTTCTTACTCCTTCGAGGATCCTAAGAGGGACTCTCATAATTTTTTTAATTAGAGGACCCCAATAGGGATTCTTCTATTTACATGTGAACATCAAGGATCTTGGTAGGATTCATCTTATAAGCATTTACCTAGGGGACCCAGTGGGTGCCCCAATGATTAATTGAACATATACTTGTTCATCATCGTTTGGGGTAGAGATGGTGGAATTTCTAACTTTAGAACCTATAACAGAAAATGAAGCCCATGATCCTATGATAGTAGTGGTAGGTTAGGCATTCAACAACTACACTCTTTTATTTATTATTTAATATAGTTATTATTTATGCATATATGATTTCTAAGGGTGATTCCCTGATTTTGTCTAATAAAACAAATGTGATATGGTGTATGATAGGGATGTCCATAGTTACCTCCTTGGATAAACTTATAATCCTTATTGATAGATATAAATATCATGGTATGACATCGATGATGGGAATCATGGAAAGGAACAAACAATTCCTGATGGTATGTCATCATTTAAAATGTTTCATGGGAATGGTCTCTATGAAGAAAAAGATTATTCCTTTCTCAATGGCCCTAGGACTTAGCCCTATTAGGATTATATTATATTTTGTATTTTATGTATTTTCTCCATGTCTTTGAAAAGTACACCCTGGTCAATGGTTCTTGTTTCAGGACCAAGTAGGTGTATATTATACCGAGTTTTCAAGGGATGTGATACATGAACTTGAATATGATACCATAGGCAATGGTATTGGGCATGGCACTCATAGTTCTGATACTTGATACATCTGATATAGCCCGTATTGGATATATTTCCATCTTTATAGGGTTTTCTATTGGTACATTTCATCCCACATTATTGTTATTTTAGGTGAGTATAGGCATTCCAAGGGTAATTAAATTGTTCCCCTTGGTCACATATCTTGATCGTATTCTATTCTAGTGTTGGTCAAGGTAGGTATTTATCGAATAAGATTATGGACACATGTATCGAATTTGTGTTGTTTTTATGCAGGTTATTGTGTTACTTTAATCATATATATATATATGGAGATACCTGCAAACAAAAATATATATATATGATATGAAGTCTTGTTCAGATTCATTTTGGCTTATGCTGAACAAGGTATGGTCGATCAGGATCAGGGCCCAAAGGATCGTATGTGCTTTATTTTATTTACATCCTTATTTTTATTTATTTTTTTATTTAATTTTTTCCTCTATCACTCTATTTATTTACCACCTAGATGATTTCTGATTAATTATCATGTTTTTTACTCTAATTTAATTACATAATTTCTCCAAAGACAATCCCAAGTCCCTCGTTACTTGTCGGCAGCCTTAAACATTTAGGGAAGCACACTTGGGGCCTTGTGGAATACCAACAAGGGAATTGTATTTGATGAATACGGGTATAGATGTTACAAATTTTTATCTGTGGTTTTTATTTCCTATTTATTTACTATTTGGGATATGGTTGATAGAAGTATGGGGATTATGTTAGAATGTATCATGGGTATTAGACTAGTGCATTGAGAACATATGTTCCAGTAAGAGTTCTAGGGTTCTAGGGTTATGGAATTGTTATTCTTGACATGTGATGTCATAGTTTTATATTAATTTTTCATTCAGAACCACAAATTGTTTATTGATATTATTATATATTACTTATCTATAGCTCACGACCATTACTTGAGGGGAAATTTAGGGATTGCTAGATCATGGACATTAGAAAGATTCCAATGACTGATTTTTAATTTTTACTTGAAAAAGGAATCTATCATCTCATGTATCATATATAGTATATAGGATCCATATGTTATATGACAGAAAGTGTGTGATTTTACTAAATTCATAGGCCGACTTATTAAAGTGTTAAATTCAACATTAATGGTCTTTTACCAAATAGATTATTAGTGTAATTATACTCAACTAATCCAAATTGAATATATTTTTTTATTATGGATCTATATGTGGATCCAAAAAAATATTTTATATAGTGAAAAATTTAATGATTCCTGGTGAATGGATGGTTCTAGGATAATATGGAACATGATTCAAAAGAGAAGGACCCCTAAAAAAATTGTTTCATAGGATTGGTTATTTAATGACTTAGTAATAACCTATAAGAAATTTTTTAATATATTTTGGAATGATATTTAACATATCTAAACCATTTTTGTTATGTTGACCCTCAAAGTACAAGGATTTCAATGGATGTCTTCTTTATAGTTATATAGTCGTGTCTCACTGTATGATTTTGATAGATACCTCAACATTTATAGTGAACTAGAAACATGAGGAGTATTGATGTATATAGATTTGTCATGAGTTTTATTTCATCATTATATTCTTAACTATATCATGATACACTAGGTAGATTCTTTTATGAGGATTCATGGGAAGGATCAGTTCCAAGTAGGTCTAGAATTAAAAAAATTTAAACCTCATATGTTTATGTTTTCATTACCACTTTAAGATACATAGTATAATAGTGTGTTAGATGGATTATGTTGATACGTGAATGTGAATGACACCCCAAGATATGTGACCTTATAGAGGTCAGAACATTTGGCTAGGTGGTAGAAATTAGAAATGTTTTTGTAAGACATGATCAGTAAGTCTTAGTAGAGGACCTTGGGGACCTTAGTTTTGGAATAGACTCTTGTAATTTGAAATTTCAACTTGATCAAGGAAAACCAAAGAGTATGGTTGGGATTGATTAATGGATTCCTTTTAGGTAGTGATCCCAGTTATACTCTTATTTGAGACTGATGAATTGTTAGTGCTTGGGATTAGGTATATAAGCATCATGATACCTTGTGTTTTCTAGAAATCACATGTGTGATTTTTTATCAAGAATGGATTTAATGGGTACCACTAGTTCAGTCCTTACCCTATTAGACCAATAGTTGTGTGGTTCATGTGTATATTTTTTAAAAATGACACTGGGTTATGGGTGATAATGTTCTATATAAAGGCATAGGTGAGGTGTTCAATTCTGAATAGGAGTTACATGGTACATTATGGAACATTAAGACGAACGTTCCATGTATCACTGTCAACTTGTCCATGTTGATGAATGACCCGAGGGAGAGTGAGAAAAGTGTTGATGATTGGTTGTTATGGTATTTTACACCTGATGCATAGAACATTTAGGTACACTTTGAATACACATGGTATGATTTATATCTTAAATCAATGAGCGTGCATGTGAGAGGTATGGATTGGTGGATTAGATTAAATTTTATGTTCACGGTTCTATGGTTTTGTGACTTAAATGATGAATGCCTTCTTATTTTCAAAGACACATCGAGAATAAATTGGGTTTAGGGAGGGATTTCGGCCATGGTTAGACCAGGTTACACAATATTGGGAGACATAGTGATAATTGATGGATAAGGTCAGTGCAACCTATTAATATGTGAGAATGAACTATAGGAGAAATAAAGGATTATTGATGGAATCATATTGCACTCCTTGATAAAGGTTATCAGGCCAAATATCTTAGCATCACCCAAAATACACTAAGAGAGTTTTGTCTACTAGTCTTTCTACAGAGGTATCTTTTTTGGTTACATGGAATACTCATTTTATGTGAACTCAAGGTGACATTTAAAAGTATGAGAGATGGAATGTATTTCACTATTATTAACATCAGGGTGGTGACCCATGTTTTGTTTTGAATTTTATAATGTGTCACGTAATCACTATTCTCAGGTAGCTGGAATCAGTCACAGGTGATGTTTTCAATAATGATTAAGACAAATGGGTTCGAAACCATGATTGTTATGATGTTTGAGAGGGATAGGGAATAGGCTACAGTGATTGGGTTTTCATTTCATTTGATCAATGAAAAATATGATTCTAATTTGGAGAGTGAGACATTAATTGAGGGAGGGATACCCTTATGCGATAAGGGATATGGGACCTTGATTCTTATTATTAGAAATTTATTGGGGATCTCATAGTCCATTAAAAAAAATTAACCAAGCATGTTTGGATTTCTCAGAAAATGACAGTGTAAAATTAGAATATAGACATGTGGGAAGTCTAAGTGTGGGAATTAATCTCAGAGTAGCTTTTGATGATCCAATGGTTTTGGATAAAGTTTCCTATCAGAGATTATTTTATAATATAACATCATTTTTGAATAGGGTATCATTTGGCTATGTTGTGTCACTATAAGTTGGTTACAGACTTCGATGTCAAGGGATAAATGCATTGGAACCATTTTTGGTGAGTCATTAACTATATATGTCAAGAATTTTTTAGGAGAAGTAGACCATAGGTTCTTCAAATTGTGTTATTTTTTATAGTTGGATATAGTTAGTAAGATACCACCTCAAGCACACACATAGAATAACACCATTTTGGTTCAAGGTTCATCCATGTATTTTAAAGGAATATCTAGCACGACCAATTAAATATTGGAAAATTGGAGCAATATTTATTAAATAGGATTGAGGGATAGTGGTAGTTTACGTATGATTGAAATTATTAATCATTTTCATAAATATTCCAAAAAAGTTTTTAGGACACTAAGGACATGTCTCTTTATGAAATTCATATGGTGGAAGTATCATGAGATGCATTTGGCCATGAACATAAGAATCTATAGTAGGATTCACTATAGGTGTTTTATTAAAAAATATGATTATGTTATAATGGCATGGGTTTTATGTGATCAATTATGTTTCCATTAAATGTCTTGATAAGGGTTATAAGTGTTGTATTTACTTTTAAAGGATAGGGGTTGTATTCATAAATTATTGATCAAAGGCATGCTCTAATTTATGAAATGAAATGTATCCTTTAGAACTTAGTTCATGGCCCAATTATATTGGGTAATTAATTTTTATTCCCACTAACGGTTTTTTTGGTATGAGAATATTTATGGTTGGGAGGTTGAAAGATCCTATGGTTTTCTGGTTTTTAAATTTCAAAAGGATTTTCACATTTAAATTACTAGATGGGTCAAATATTAATCAGAGATTTGGAATAGTCATAAAAAAGATGGAATGCCTATAAAAAATATTTATTGATATGGTATGAGGCTTGGATTATAGCTCATATATTTCATGTGCATCCTAAGGGTTATGGCCCCAAACCCTTTGTTTTGGAAATTTGATACAAATTGAGGATGATTGGAACATGGTTAGTGCTAACTGTGTGGTTTATATGTGTGAGAGATTTTGTATAGGATCACAGTTTTAGAAACTATGTAGTTGGCTATATGAAACCATGTATGTTGTCTAAAATTACTTGTAGACATGTCACATAGGTAGAAAACAGATTGACTAACAGTGCCCTATAACCGTGTGTGGTGGAGTGTGAATGAGATAGTATTAGTTCACGGTCAGTGCACACTCTATTAATATGGTGTTATAACCAAATGATATGAGGGGTCATGATAGAATTAATCTCATGGTTGGAAAACTTTTTGAAAAACCATGAGTTGATTCCATGTAACTCATTAAAAGGGGAAATTT
Organism: Viscum album; assembly: GCA_963277665.1. Lineage (NCBI taxonomy): Eukaryota > Viridiplantae > Streptophyta > Magnoliopsida > Santalales > Viscaceae > Viscum > Viscum album. The sequence goes on from OY728126.1 coordinate 1,109,502,061, forward strand.
ATTATTTTCCCCATCTTGTCTATAAAGGGTTTCACCCATTTTTATTTTCCCTTTCTCCCCCAAATAAGAAACCCTCTTCTCCCTATCATCTATTAGAGTTCCCCCTCATAAATGGAAAAAATAGTATGTCATAAAGTGCATTGGAAACCTATAGGTAACCATTCTACTCTATTATCCATTGTGATTTTTTTTCATTGGCTTTCTCTAACTCTTGTGTTTCCTAGTTTATGGTTTTTGTATTGATTCCACCATAGCGTGGTGGAATTAGATACTGATTTCTTGATATTCACTCTACATAGGAACCTACTAACCAGAGAGGATACATGCACATTACTATGTTTTTTTTGTTGAGTCATGTTGTTGAGGTGAGTTTCTAATTCATTAAAGACTAAATTAAATTATTTAGTTTAGTGGGTTGACATTTTTGGTTAGGTATTTTCTCAAGAATGGTCTCAGGTGTACCCGAAAGACATTCTACAAGTGTTTTTCCATATTTTATTTTCGAAATGGGATTCTAATGGGTTATTTCATGTTATTACCCTTTGGATTTTATTTTATATTAAATTATTTTTAAGGTTTTAACTAATGTTTATAGACTGTGTAAACCTCCTTATGTTAGAGTATAGATTAAAATCCAATGCGGCTTGGCTCAGATATCATCAAGCATGGATATATTTTCAAGAACTAGTTATAAATTGTTAAAATCTTCTTAATGTTCAGTGTTTCAATATACATACCATATTGTATTTATGCATGTTTATATAGTATGCATATTATTTAGATTCCCCCTGAGGGTGATTCCCATTTTTATATTTACCAAAATTTATAGGTAAATTTTAAATTATTTAAGTTGGTAATTAAATTTATGAACACCATGGGTTACTAATAACCCCTCTGTGTTAGTTTTTTCATTCGACGCATCTCTTAGTCCAAAGTCCCCCTATGGTATGCCTCCACGTATGATCTGTCCTAGAGTTTCCAATGTAAGATGTCTCTTTTTTCTTCCTTCTTATAGTACCTTTCAAGGGATACCCTTACATATGTTTTGAATTAGAGGATACCGAGAGGGATGCCTCGATTTACATGAGAACGTCATGGACCCCAGGTTGGATGCCTCTCTTAAGCACGGACCTATGTGACCTAATGGGTACCCCAATGTTTGACTGGCCCAAAGCTCATGTAGCATGGGTTTGGGTAGATATGGTAGTGGTTTTCAACTCATAACCTTCACCAAACATGTATGATCACTATGTAGAAACCTTTACCCAAATATTCATGAGTGAGTACCTATTTTAATATATTGTCCTAAGATACAAGGAATTGCAACCTGAGTGACTGAATACTTTAGTATAATTTCTAAACAATATACTACAAGATTACCATATTACATTTAATTACAAAAATTAAAAAACAATTTTTTTAGAAAAATTATATTTTTTCCTCTATAACATCATTCCATATCATACATATTATACTTCATGGATTCCTAAAGAATGAAATATAATAATGGTGAGTTCAAATTCTCATTAAGGATGAAGAATAACTGAAACAATCATGAATATATAATAATAATTAACATGGAATGGTAACTAATTGAATACACATTAAATGTAATCAATAAATTTTGACGAAAGTGTAACTGAAGATAATATAAATTCCAAACATTCGTCGATAATAATCAATATAGAAAGGTAATTAATTTGAAATACATGTCATTTAATCAAAAACCTGACAATCATAACTGAACAATTCATAATCAATGTTGAAAGGTAAATAACTGAAAACAAATTCCATTTTATAAATAATTGAGAATAAAATGCATACATTTATAATGTAATTACAAAATTATCATGGATAATAATATCTAAATTTTTAATGAAAAAAATACTTCATTATTAGGCATCATTTTCTTAGGCACCATGATACGTCTACTATCAATACATTTCACACGACAGTTCAAACTGCTAGTAAAAACACATTCGGTTTGGCCAACCTATTTTAAGTCTACATTACTAATTTCATCATAGGACTACCGATGCATCGAGGTTCTATCATAAACTGAGCCCCATTAATTTCTTCCATGTCTAAAGAATTCCCCACATTTTGAATAATCAATTTAAATCACAAAAAAAGTATTCCTTAAAATAAAATATCCATATTGAGTAAATAATACAAATTTCTCAATATTTCCCCTGATAAAAAATGAAATATAGTGTAGAACACCATATGTACAAATGATATATTTTTTAAGAAATAAAAATATCCATGATAAATTATACGAATATTTAGAGGAAATTTAATGTCCAATTATCTCAATAAAGTCAATAATTCAAGGGTGGTTAATAGATAAGAACTAAATCATGTATGTTAATATCAAACGTATAATTGGTAAAAATAATTATAAACCATCTAGATAAAGAATTAGCATGTTATAAATCCCCCATATACCCAAAATAATAATATTAAAGTCTTGTTTTCACTAATATTATAATATCATGTGTATAATGACTTTTGATTATCTTGTGTTGTATATTCGCTTGTTTTACGAGGATTTATAGTTGATGCCATGATCAATTCATTGATTAATTCTCAATTCAATGATATGAACGTTGTAAGTGTTTATTTCACAATCTAATTCTAATTGAGATATTTTATACAAGAATTTAGATTAAAGGGAATTATTTGATCATGGTGTAACAAACCATTTCATTTTCTTATCCTATAGTTATTCATGATATGTTTCATATAATATTTTTATTTTCAACTCTTTGGTACATTAAATTATTGGGAAACTATTTTAATAAAATCTGACATCATTTCTTCCTTTTTTTAGAAAACCATTTCTTCCTACAAAATGTATTATAAAAATAATTTCAAAAAAAATATTCAGGAAGTTTTCCAAACAAATCACTTTTCTATCTTTTTATAATATAAAAGAAGTGTTCTTTTAAATTTTTTAAAAAATATACATAGTTTCCTTTCTTCATGAATACTCAATGATTTAAATATTCTTTTATAAGTTTCAAATATTATTTTAAAATAAATTTATCTTAAGAATTTGGTTGAAATCTTATTGCAGTAAAAGTAATCTTTAAAATGAACAGGATATATTCATCATGATTTTTTAAAAATGTATTTTTATATTATTTCAATTCATCAGTGAAAATAACCCATTATTATTACATCAATGGGTATATGTCGAATTGATATCATCCTTATTCTACCTATGCATCAATTATGATTATTTTTACTACAGATATTTTTTAAATTTTCATTATTGATTAATTTTTTTATCATTCCCCCCCTTGAATTATTAACTTTTCTATGATCAATAGATATTAAATTTACCTTAAATATCCATATTATTTATTAGGGTTATGTTTAGTTCGTAAATTGTATATCATTTTTATATACAATGTTATATATTGAAATTCATTAGTTTATATAGGTAAATATTTATAAATTTTAATTGTTTAGTCAATATAAATATTTTATGATAAGACACATTATTTATGACATAAAATTTTATTTGAAATTTGAGGAATGTTTTCGACTTGAAAGATATGGTTTGGTCCTGGTTAGTGATATCCCCTCAATGTATTATAAGAGTTATGTGATGAATCTGTAATGCTAGAAAAAAATTAACTTTCCAAACCCAATGGGATTGTACCTAGTAGTTTTGAAAAGTCTTGTCAAAACGTCTTGATGGTAGTGGTATCATGATACATGACAGTATGGTGTCAAATAATTAATCATTTCCTTCATTGTGATTGTTTTATTATTATCCATGATATTTCCACAATGATATTATCTTTATATTCATTTCATTCTTAGTTATTGATTAAATGGGTTGTGTTCTCGCTTATTTTACTTCCTATATTAATTTTTCCTCATCCATTTTTGATTTTTATGATGTTGATTAAATTTAATTTTATTCAATTATTTAATTTTCTATAGTTCCTATTATCTATCATAATTCAACCTTTATATTTTCATTACATTCACTTGCATCTAAATATATTTATTACATGGAAAGAGTGATCATTTATTTAATATTCGATATTGACTAAACTTGTTGATTAATGATTTAATACATATTACAAAGCCCCTATGAAAATTTTTATCTCACCATTATTTTTTTCCTCTACTGTTATTCTGTGATGTGCACTATGTTTTATATTCAAGGATATCTGTGAGGGAATAATGTTTTTCAGGAAAAAAAATATGTTGTAATTTGGGTTTTCAAATGTAAAAAAGACATAAGTATTGATATTATTTACAAAAAATACTAAACAATTCAGTCCTTTGGGATGTGATAAATTTTATATTATTCCATTATAATAAATCATACATAGTATTTGGGATTCTATGGTCAGGGTCACTGTATTGAATATCAAATATAGTGAAGAAACACAATAACGTAATGAAAATAAATAGATTTTTCAAAGTCTTATCGACTTGGTAAATTTTAAATCAAATCCTCTTGTATAAAATAATTAAATTAAAACATAAAATATAATTAATTATTAATTAATAATTATATTACTTGTCAAATAGGTAGTATATACACTATATATGATAAATTTGGTTAGTGAAAATTTTATATGCCTCAGTGAATGGAAATTGTTATGAAGTCCCTCAGCTCACACTTCCTTTTGCCTAAACATTCTTGTTTCACTAGAAAATATCACATGCAGGGTGGAAAAAATGGTATGATTGTTTTATTGTGGGGTGTTTACAATATGTATAATCATTCACATAGGTTTAGAAATTCATGTTTATCTTTTATAGAAACTCCCAATGGTCTCACATCCATAACAGAGTTTATAATAATTTTCCAATGGTTTGAGGATGATTAGGGTTTCAGAACCAAAATAAAGTTTGAACTCACATTGGTCTAATGGATGTGAGTTTGGTCTGATCACACCATTTTAGAGGGAATTTTCCCCTAATCATAGATTCTATTATAGGATTAATATATGTTAAACTATCTATTTATACTCCCAATATGGGACTGATTACCCTAAAAATGATCAAATATTAAAACCTTCCATGTTTAAAGGGGGTCAATTAAAGATTTCATATGCATGTATCTGAGTTATTTTATCCATTTACCATTAATGGGTAGCCACTTATATGTTAAATCCATATAATGAGGCATTATGAATTTACTGTCATCCGTGAAGAAGATTATGATGATTTGGTTATGCCATTATGAGGAAACCTATGTATCCTATTTTTAGTTAGAATAAAAACCCATATAGTTCATTGAAACCATGAATTTTGACATCACAAGGAGAGAAAAAATATAAGGCACATAGGCACTTAGTATTGAGATCGTTCATTAGGGAGGCGTCCTATGTATCCTTATTATGGATTGAATTAGAGTCAACATATTTCAGTCACACCCTTTGGAGTTACCCCATGGTAGATTCCCTTATATGGGGGTTATCATATCATTACCCTAGTTAGGTCTTACTTGATGAGCTTCCCTTATCTAGTAGAGATCCATGATGTGAATTATATGATCATTTCATATCCCTAAGACCCCATGATCCATGCATAGTATGAGAAAAAAGGATATAAAGTAATCAATATCACGTCATATATACGCAGGACTTGCATGCTGGTATAAACATTTGGGTGTTTATTATGGATCTTGATCCTTAAGAAGATGTCCTACATAACCTGGTTGTAGATGTAATCAAATTTCTCATAGTCCAGTTTCCTTCTCAATCTGCTAGTGGATGAGGAAGAATGATCATCCAATGGGAGATATTTTATGACAAACCTGCATTTTATTACAACATAAACATGATTTATTACATAAAACATCACTTGATACAACCAAGAAGATCGAGAGGTTTAGTTTCTTTGGGGATTATGACAATTACATAAAAACTTAAAACATGAAATACAACATCTTTATTGAAAACTTCCTTTACATGACCACTACATTCCCTCGTACTTAGCATTACATGGGATAACCTCAAGACATGCATAAGAAAAGGGTGAGTTATAAGGCCCAGTAAGGGAGTACACATGGAATAACATGAGGAGTACAATACATGTTAGACAATAGGCATATCAATAGAGCATAAAAGAAACATGAACATAAAGTCATGATAAATCATGATAATCATAACATGGAGACGTGGCAACAACACTTAACATGGAATTAGCATGAGCCAAGTCTCATTGCACATGGAGCATGAGTAAATCCTCATTGAACATGAAGCATGAGTAAACCCTCATTTCAATTGAATTACCATGAGTCAAAACTCATTGCACATGTCATATCAGGATACTATACTTTACCCAATGCATTGGAGCGCTATAAGGGTGCACCCTTCTTAAACATTTCATTTCATGCATAAGTGTGCCACATGGATCATAAAACATGGATTCATAAAACATAATAATTTATTCCACGATAAAGGAACTTGGAATTCATACATGAAACTTTATAATCAATAAGTAAATGTGAATAAAGTTGAATACCCTTGATGGATAAATGGTATTCACTACACAATGGAATTGTCTTAGAAAATCGATGCGATTTCAGCAGCGTAACGGGGTGACATAAGAATTCATAAAAAAAGGTTGATGAGAGAGAAAGGGGTTCCTCATAATATTTACATGTAATGGACAGTAAGGAGGTCATATAGATACATGTCCCAACAATTGAAATTGAATTTAGACTCATGATACAAAAGTATTGCTTGAATGTAAAAGAAGAGAGAGAAGTTCCTTTCGGAATTTCGGCATAGTAACAGGTGTACATGGGAGACATTTCATGAGAGAGAAAGGGGTCTCCCATCATTCAAAAAATAAGAGGGCAGTATGGGGGAAGTGAGAAACCATACCCCAACATTCATAATTGAAATTAAAAGGGCACTACAACTTAAAGAAAATTGACAAAAAAGATAAAGGAAGAAAAAACCCTTACTTGGAAGTGTGCTTCCAAAGGCTAGAGAGAGGCTTGTGAGAGGATTAATGGGAACTTGGGGCACCTTGGGAGGATTCTAGAGAGAGTAGGGAAGAGTTTGGACGAACTAAAAAGATTTTTAGTGGGGAGTAAGTGGGATCATGGGTGGGTTTATATAGGAAAGGTGAGGGATTTCTTTATTATTTAGGTTTGGGACCCCTTATATTAAATTAATCCAAACAACAAACCATACCATGGTTTTGCCCATGGTTTTGGAAATGGGAATAGGAAAAAAATTTATAAATACCAAGTCAGAACTTCTTAAAATAATACGGTTTCTTATGTGGAGGTGAGTCACACTCCCATGGAAATTAGTTTAAAAAAGTAAGGTGTTGAATATGTCTTGAGGGGTCCATTAATTCTTTGAAAAGTAAGTCAAACAATCCCAAAATCGCATTATATTAATGATAAAACATATATTAGAAGACCCTAAGGATTATGGTATTTTATTACATCACCATTGGGTCATTATGATGTCATAAAACACATTATATATTTAAACGGTATTTAATTTATACCCAAAAATTTGACTGTCTCAGAAAATTATGAAAAATTCACCGTTGGATAATTTCGACGTCCTGATTCCAGAAATGAAATTTATTTTATATAAACATATTTCTAAATATTTTAATTTTTACTTTTACAATAAAAACCAACATTTATCGAAAATTCACGGGTTTTGACAAAAATGGCTTTCAAACCTTAATATAAAATTTTAATTGCATTCATAAAATTATAAGATCATTTATATTTAATAAAAATTAAGTTAATAATATTATTATTTTATTAAAATATTATTTAATTCAAAAATCCCTTAATTTAATAAAATTGATTTCTTAGTTAAATAATAACTAAAAACACCATTTGTACTTTAAAAACTATTTACAATGTATCAAAAATGACAAGAAATTATATTAATTATTATATAAAAAAATAATGTACATGAACATAGTACTACTTATTTGTTACATAACCCCTTAAAACAGCTGCATAAGACCTAAGGGTAAGGTGTGCGATGCTGACGGACTCTTGGGGTTGCTCAGATAACATCACTCGAGTGGTAATCTCTATCAACTTCCACTTTTCTCGTAGACGGTCCCATTCGAGCTTTACATGGGGAATCTCAGCTTGGGATTGGTCAAGGGAGAAGCCCAAGTATGCCACCTATTTTCCGAGCTCCGAAAAATGGGCTTCGTATGGATAAATTCTACATGACGAGGCCATCGATTCTTTTGTCTGAGTAAATTGGATTTGTTAAAATCCTATATTTATACTAATCATGTGATCACTGTTCAACAGCTATATTAGCAACGGTCAAAATTCTTAACATAAAACCAAAGAAGATGACATCCTATAAAAACATTTTTCATAAAGATACATTTAACTGAAACAAGAGGTATTTTCCATTAATGAAACTTTGGGTCGTTACAATATTCCCCCTTAAAAAATTTCGCCCTAGAAATTTTCCTTTTCCCACACTAAAATAAATCTGGGTAACTCAGCTTCATTGTATCCTCCAATTCCCAAGTCGCTTCTTCAAATTTGTGGTTTCTCCATAACACCTTGACGAGGGGCATTCGATTATTTCGTTGAACTTTTTCTCTATCATCTAAGATCTTCACTGGTTGCTCCTCATAAGAAAGATTGTCTTCCAATTGTACCACCTCAGAAAATAGTAAATGTGAAGGGTCCGGTATGTACTTCCTTAAGAAGGATACATGAAAGACATCATGCACATTGGCTATGGTAGGTGGAAGTTCTAGTTGATAGGCCACATCCCTAACATGATCAAGAATCTCGAAGGGGCCGATGTACCTTGGACTTAACTTCCCTTTATTTCCAAACCTCACGACCTTTTTCCACGGAGATATGCGTTGAAACACTGTGTATCCAACTGTAAACTCAACGTCTCATCAACGATTATCTGCATAACTCTTCTATCGACTCTGGGATGCCTTGATATGCTGCTTAATGGTTTTCACCTTCTCCACCATTTCTTCGACCATTTCTGGTCCAAGTAGCATACGCTCACCGACCTCATCCCAACATGTCGGTGTTCTACACCTTTTCCCATACAGGGCTTCATATGGTTCCATTTCGATGCTCAAGTGGAAACTGTTATTATAAGAGAACTCAACCAGAGAAATATGTTGATCCCATCCTCTTTTAAAGTCCATTGAGCATGCTCTAAACATATCCTCAAGTGTTTGGATAGTCTGCTCGGATTGGCCATCAGTTTGAGGATGATAGGTCATGCTGAGGTTCAGTTCAGTATTCAGAGCATGTTGAAGACTCTTCCAAAACATAGAGGTGAATCTTAGATCTCGGTTAGACACAATAGATAGTGGTACTTCATGAAACCTTACCACTTTACTGATATATATCTGTGCCAGTTGATCCAAGGAGAAATCCTCCCGAATAGCAATGAAGTGTGCAGTCTTTGTTAGACGATCCACAACAACCCAGATTGCATTTTTGCCTTTCGATGTCCTTGGATGTTCGGTGAAAAAGTACATGGTGATGTTCTCCCATTTCCATTCTGGTATGGGAAATGGTTGCATCATCCCCTTAGACTTCTGCCTCTCTACCTTCACTTGCTGACACACCAGGCACTTTGATGTATATTCAGCGATCTCCTTCTTCATATTTTCCCACCAAAAGTTTCCTCAGAGATCTCAATATATCATTGTGCTCCCTAGGTGAATAGAGAAATTTGAACTATGTGCATAATCCAAAAGTTCCTTCTTCAGCTCCGGACTTTATGGAACACATATTCTTTTCCCAAACCACACATTTCCTTCTTCATTACCATTAAACTCCGAGGATTTCCCTTTTTCGATAGATCCCATTTTTTCCTGAAATCCCACATCATCCATTTGAGCATCCTTTAACCTTTCCAAAAGAGATGGTTGAGCAATCATTTGTGAAAGGATTGATGATGTTCCCTTCTTTATGATTCCCACATCCATATTCATCAAGTCTAAGAAGATTGGATCCTTCTCAATTCTCATCATTGATAGAATTGCTGGGTCCTTTATACTTAAGGCATCTGCCACCTTGTTCACTTTCCGAGGGTGGTAATGTATTGAACAGTCATAATCCTTGATGAGATCTATATATCTTCTCTGGCGCATATTAATCTCTTTCTGTGTGAATATATATTTAAGACTCTTGTGGTTAGTATATATCTCACATTTCTCTCCATAGAGATAATGCCGCCAGATTTTCAAGGCCAAAATCATAGCTTCCAACTCCAGATCATGCGTTGGATAGTTTCGCTCATGGATTTTCAACTACCTTGAGGCATAGGATATCACTTTATCATTTTGCATCATCACACAACCTAAGCCCTTCTTTGAATCATCACTGAATACCAAAAAATGTTCCCCACTTGTGGGTAAAGTGAGCACGGGTGCAGTGATAAGCCTCCTTTTCAACTCCTTGAAGCTTTTTTCACATTCATCACTCCAAGAAAACTCTACTCCCTTTCGAGTTAGCTTGGTTAGAGGGTTGGACAATCGTGATAAATTTCTCACAAATCATCGATAATATCCAGCTAACCCAAAGAAGCTACGGATATCTGTTACCGATGTTTGCCTCGTCCATCCCTCAATTGCATCTATTTTGGATGGGTCCATAGATATCCCATTTCTTATGATGATATGGCCCAAGAATAAGACCTCCTTCAACCATAACTCACACTTGTTGTACTTTTCATAGAGATTCTCCTTGCGCAAAGTCTCTAGTACAGTTTTAAATGCTCCTCATGATCCTCCTTGGTTTTGGAGTATAATAGAATATAATCTATAAAGACTACCACAAATTTGTCAAGGTAATCTCTAAAGACTCTATTCATCAATTCCATGAATATTTATGGAGAATTAGTGAGTCCTAAAAACATTACTATGAATTCATAATGCCCGTATCTTGTACAAAAAGTAGTTTTGGGGACATCTTCCTTATTCACCCTTACTTGATAATATCCTGACCGAAAGTCCACCATGGAGAAGAATTGTGCTCCACGCAGCTGATCAAACAAGTCATCGATTATTGGGAGAGAATACTTGTTCTTTATCATGATTTTTTTAAGTTCACTATAATCGATGAAAAGCCGCATTGACCCATCCTTCATCTTGATGAAGAGGACTGGTGCACCCCATGGTGAAGCAGTTGGGCGTATAAACCCTTTATCCAGATTCTCCTGTTGTTGTTTCATCATCTCTTCAAGCTCAACAATAGACATTTTATATGGAGTCTTGGATAATGGTAGCGCCCCAGGTATAAGTTCAATTGAGAACTCAGCATCTTTTCTTGGAGGAAGACCAGGCAGTTCCTTGAGAAACACTTCAGCGAATTCTCTCATAACAGGAATTTCATTAAGGATGGTTTCTTCTTTGGACTCAATCATCTGAGCTAGATACACGTGCTCATGGGGTAGTAATATCCATTCTTGAGACGATGGAGCTAAAGGATATTCGTCTTCTTCCTGACATTTGTAAAGAATCGGGGGTCGATTCTCCATATGGAGTGTGATTTCCCTCTCCCGACAATTTATATTTTCTCTATATAAAGAAATCCAATCCATGCCAAGAATTGCATAAAATTCCACCAGAGGGAGTATGATGATGTTTTCCGGGAAATTCAATCCACAGATTATAACAGGGGAGGACTTATATTCCTGGGATGCAATGATTGCCCCATTTTCTGTACTCACCGACATCTTTACTTCCATGATTTGTAGTGGTGTTGGGATTGTTCTACTAAACATTCGAGATATAAATGAATGCATAGAACTAGAATCAAAAAGTATGTTCACTATTCTTGAATGAATAACTAGCATACCGATCACCACTTCGTTTTCAGGGATCACATAGGCAGAAGTGATGGAAAATGATCTTATATGTTGTCTTGGAGGTTATTGGTTGCCTCCGATAACCCTTGGATTAGGGCACTGATTTGAAAAATGACTTGGTTATTTGCATTTGTAGCATTGAACAATGTGTTGAGGTTCGAACGGAGTGGTCCTATCCTCTGTCACAGTCGTGGGTCCTTCTTGCCGACAGTTAACCGCTAAATGCCCTTCTCTTCCACACCTGAAGCATTTTCTCGTCCCCTTAAGGAAATTTCTATGGTGCTTCTTTCCACACTTATGGCAAGTGGGGTGATGGATCCTCTTAGCACCGTTGGATTTATCCATCGGTCCACCAGCATTGAATTCCACTTTACGCTTCTTGTCCCCATGATACCCCTGTGATTCCTCGATCTCCATTTCGACCTTGAGGGCACATCAGACTATTTCCCCATAGTTGTCGAAGTCACGGATCGCAAATGCTTTCCGAAAGATAGGCTTTAGGACACCAGAGAAGCGGTCAACCTTGCATTCGGGGGTAACGACAAATCCTGAAGTGTATCGTGCAAGCCTTGTGAAGTTTGACTCATACAATCCAACAGATTCTTCATCTTTTTTCTTGAGGGAAAGTAAGTCCCTTTCAATCTTAATCTGGAGGGTGCGCGGAATATATTTATCGAAAAACTTCTTCCGGAAATCCTTCCATTCCAACGCCTCGATCTCCTCCTTAGGCTGCATATTTTTTATCAATGTCTACCATTGATCAACTTCACCCTCCATACAATAATCCACTAGGAGAACCTTCTCTTGTTTAGAACATTGGAGGATGGAGAATATCTATTCAATGGAGTTGATCCATTGTTTAGTGATCATGGGATCAGATGATACACTAAAAGTAGGAGGCCTTTGCCTCATGAAGCTCTCGATAGTGACTTGTAGCTTCTTAGGGGGGTTTGGAAGTTCCTCTTGACCCATGTTTCTATTCAAAACTTGATTTAGCTTAGAGAGAAGCTTGAAAAAGTTTGCGATTCCCGCTCCCATTGGATTGGGTATCTCATTAGTACAGTCATCACACTGATCTTCACAACGGTTTTTACCCTGAGTCCTCCTATTACCGGCCATTGGCTGGAATAAAAGGAAAGTTAGGGGTAACACATAAAGGGTAAACCAAATACAAAAGATAATGACTTATAAATAAACTTTTATTTCCTTAACTCATGAGTCTATAGGCTATTCATGATCTACTTTCTAGCATATATTCATAAGGGCATTTTACCCTTAATAAGGGATCAAACTAAGATTGTGAATTTATCCAAACAAATCCCTCGAGAATGTCATCACCAAGAGTGCAGCAAGGCCCGCTATCATGCACCAGTTCCCGTTCGAGTCTATCTCAAATTAGTGTTTTCAGGTTTTACCCCTAGGATACATTTGTGCTGGAGCCACCTCTACCTGCTCGTATCTAGACAGGGATGTATTTGATTGATAAACAACTTAATTAGTATTTACCAAATCATAGGGATGTTTTTATTATACTTATTCTTGTATATAAGGCTTTACTAGGGTTTCCTAATCCCAAAAATAACTAAACCTATCATCTGATACCAACTATGCAACAGTACTTTTTATTACAACTTAAACATGATTTATTACATAAAACTTCACTTGATACAACCAAGAAGATCGAGAGGTTTAGTGTCTTTGGGGATTAGGACCATTACATAAAAACATAAAACATGAAATACAACATCTTTATTGAATACTTCCTTTACATGACCACTACATTCCCTCGTACTTAGCATTGCATGGGATAACATGAGGACATGCATAAGAAAATGGTGAGCTATAAATCCCAGTAAGGGAGTACACATGGAATAAAATGAGGAGTAAAATACATGTTAGACAATAGTCATATCAATAGATCATAAAAGAAACATGAACATTAAGGCATGACAAATCATGATAATCATAACATGGAGATGTGGCAACAACACTTAACATGGAATTAGCATGAGCCAAAGATCATTGCACATGGAGCATGATTAAATACTCATTGCACATGAAGCACGAGTAAACCCTTGTTTCAATTCAATTAGCATGATTCAACACTCATTGCACATGACGTATCATGATACTATACTTTACCCAATACATTGGAGCGCTATAAGGGAGCACCCTTCTTAAACATTTCATTTCATGCATAAGTGTGCCACATGGATCATAAAACATGGATTCATAAAACATAATCATTTATTCCAAAATAAATTAATGTAGAATTAATACATGAAAAATTCTAATCAATATGTAAATGTGCATAAAGTTGAATACCCTTGATAGATAAATGGTATTCACTACACAATGACATTGGCTTAGAAAATCGGTGCGATTTCAGTAGCGTAACAGCATGATATAAGAATTCATAAAATGGTTGATGAGAGAGAAAGGGGTTCATCATCATATTTACATCTAATGGATAGTAAGGAGTTCATATAGATACATGTCCAAACAATTTAAATGGAATTTAAATTCATCATACAAAATTATTGCTTGAATGTAAAAGAAGAGAGAGAAGTTCTTTTCGGAATTTCAGCATAGTAACGGGTGTACATGGGAGGCATTTAATGAGAGAGAAAGGGGTATCCCATCATTAAAACAATAAAGGGGCAGTTAGGGGGAGGTGAGTAACCATACCCAAACATTCATAATTGAAATTAAAAGGGCAATACAACTTAAAGAAAATTGACAAAAAATAGAAAGGAAGAAACAACCCTTACTTGGAAGTGTGCTTCCAAAGGCTAGAGAGAGGATTGTGAGAGGCTTCTTGGGAACTTGGGGAACCATGGGAGGATTATAGAGAGAGTAGGGTAGAGTTCGGATGAACTCCAAAGGTTTTTAGTGAGGAGGAAGTGGGAGCTTGGATGGGTTTATATAGGAAAGGTGAGGGAATTCTTTATTATTTAGGTTTGGGACCCCTTATATTGAATTAATCCAAACCACAAACCATCCCATGGTTTTTGCCCATGGTTTTTGGAAAAGGGAAGAGGAAAAAAATATTTTATATGGCCCATGTCCAAAATTCTTAAAATCATAAGGTTGCTTATGTGGATGTGAGTCACACTCCCATAGAAATTAATTTAAAAAGGCAAAGTGTTGAATATGTCTTGAGGGGTCCATTAATTCTTTGAAAAGTAAGTCAAACAATCCCAAAATCACATTATTTTAATGATAAAACATATATTTTCCGAACATAAGAATTATGGTATTTTATTACATCACCATTGGGTCATTATGGTGTCATAAAACACATTATATATTTAAACGGTATTTAATTTTTACCCAAACATTTGACTATCTCAGAAAATTATGAAAAATTCACCGTTGGATAATTTTGATGTCCTGATTCTAGAAATGAAATTTATTTTATCTAAAAAAATTTCTAAATATGTTATTTTCACATTTAAAATAAAAACCAACATTTATCAAAAATTCACGGGTTTTGACAGAAATGGCTTTCAAACCTTAATATAAAATTTTAATTGCATTCATAAAATTATAAGATCATTTATATTTAATAAAAATTAATTTCATAATATTATTATTATTTTATTAAAATATTATTTAATTCAAAAATCCCTTAATATAATAAAATATATTACTTAATTAAATAATAACTAAAAACACCATTTGTACTTTAAAAACTATTTATAATGTATCAAAAATGACTAGAAATTATATTCATTATTATATACAAAAATAATGTACATGAACATAATACTACTTATTTGTTACATAACCCCTTAAAACAGCCGCATAAGACCTAAGGGTAAGGTGTGTGATGGTGACAGACTCTTGGGGTGGCTCGGATAACATCGCTCGAGTGGTAATCTCTATCAACTTACACTTTTCCCGTAGACGGTCCTGTTTGAGCTGGACATGGTGAAGCTCAGCTTGGGCTTGGTCAAGAGAGAATCCCAGGGATGCCACCTTTTTCCGAGCTCCGAAAAATGGGCTTCGTATGGAGCAATTCTACTGGACGAGGCCATCGCTTCTTTTGTCTGAGTAAATTGGATTTGTTAAAATCCTAGATTTATACTAATCATGTGATCACTATTTAACGAATATATTAGAAATGGTCAAAATTCATAACATAAAACCAAAGATGTTGACATCTTATAAAAACATTTTTCATAATGAGACATTTAACTGGATCAAGAGGGATTTTCCATTAATGAAACATTGGGTCATTACAGATTTTGTCTCGATGGTTGGAATGTTAGAGAAATGGGGGGATTACATAGAGTTTGGTTACCATTTGATCATGGACCTAAGGAGGTAGCCTTGCATATCCTAGTTAGATAATGAATCCGAGTTACCATAGTTTAGTTGATCGGAGGTTACACCCTAAGGTTTCTCTTATATATCGACTGGAAAGGGTTATAATGTCTTAGTATGTCTACTTGACATGGGTATATTTTCTTCCTGACAAGTATGATTGGCTTCCTTACATTTTTAAGGATGTTTAAAAAATTTCTAATATCTTTTCTGACAAACCTATGGATAATCACATGATCCATATGACTTTTCTAGAGGGTACTGCATGACCTAACTGACTTTTGTAGATGACATTATATGATCAGTACTGGCATGTATGGAGTGTGTCTCATGAGCAAGGACAACATGTGGAGAGAGTGTTGCATTATCATGGAAAAAATATCTTGAGGAAGACACGTGACCTAGTCTGGCATGTCTGGAGTGTTCTCATGATCAGGGATAACATTTATGGAGAGTGTTGCATGATCAATTATGATATGTCTATAAGAATCTCTATTTTCAATTCTAAATATCCTGGATGACAGATCGTGATCTAGATGACATGTCTTGGTGTCATCATAGGACCTAGATGACATGTATCATTGTCACCATATAACATTGGTGACATGTCTTGAGTCAATCATATTATTTGGACGGAAATACAGGATCACTTCACAAGACTTGGGTGTAATACCCGAAAAGCGTTGTGTAATTTTCATTACATATCAAAGGGATATTGTATGATCCATGTGACATGTCAAGGGAGTGTATAATAGCTTGGGAAAAATATCCCAATACTATTGGATGATTATAATGAGTAATATGACATGCATGATGATTGGGGAATTTTTCTTTGTGTAAGACTATCATCTTCTTAGTCCTTTGTTCATGCCTGTATTTCATATTATCCTCATGATTACCTGGTTATAGCTTATTTTAGGTTTAATTTGACCCAACCAACATGCGTGGACTCCTTAAAATAATCCATCCCACACACTCAATGTCATTCATGTGATCTATACAAGGATGACGTGAATCACCTATTCTTGTCATGTGATCATATATGTCACTCCACAATCTTTACCTGGTGCAATAATTTTACGATCATATTACAAATCACTCTTAGTAGACCACACCTAGGATCACATATGTGATCTATCATAGATTCATTTTTTGGACTAAGGGAGAGAGAATTATAAGCCTCTTTTCCTCAGTTATACATCACCTAGCATAGTCTGTATCTTGAAAATGTGAGCTATATTTGGTGGATGGATTTTTGCATCATGCACATTGTGATATCATGTCATAGTTTATCCATGGGAATCACATGATTTTCAGGGACTGTAATAATGTACCATTTTTTCACCATTTAATGTAATTCGGGTGATTAAATTGATTATTTATAACAATATGGACATGTCATTTTGACTTTAAAAGATCATACCATTACATAAATGAGTATTCAAAATATCAGGATGCTTATGTAAAGGCATTATCGTGGTCAATGATGATTCCTTTTGAGTTTTCATGAGACTAAGGTGGTTTTCCAACAGGGCCTTGATGGGTCATGATGGCCGGTAGAGGGGACTTCATGAGATGAACGGTGATCATCTTTCACATATAACTTTTTTCACATGAATATAAACATATCTTTCCCTCAAAAGAAGCTCCAAGAATTTCCTTTTTTCCTTCTTTATTTCAAAAGATCATGAGATCTCGTATAGTCATGTGATGGTTATCGAAGACAATAGATCTCCTTGTCTGTGATGCATCGCATGAAAAATAATGGTTATTTTGATGATACATGATAATTATCATGGAAAACCTTCTATATTTATATGGATTGAAAGGCATAGTGGAGAATCAACTAGGAATGTATGAAACCCTTCACATGATGAGGATGACATGTCAACTGGTTCTTGAGAGAGAAGTATGACAAGTCTTCTGGGATCTATGAGTTCTTAAAAATCATATGATTATGTCTCATGAATATAAATGAACACATATGGTCTATGTATTTTTCATATTTTCATCCGTTATTTTACAAAGATTTATGGATGATTGTTCAGGGCCTTCTTGTTGAAATGTTTGTTATCAAAAGATCTTTTCTTGTACCATTTTTTTGGTTAAAAAGTGTCATAGATAACTTGACAATAATAGAGGGGTTGTAAAATGGAATATACATGACCTCAAGAAGATCATTATCTATGCATGATCCATTCTCATGACTATATCAAGGTCATGCAATCGTGTATTCATTTAAATCATATATGGTCATTGTTTTTTATCCACCTTTTCTTCATTTGTTTTTTGGAGTAATTAATAATCATGATTCAAGTACTTATTCCAATGTAGATTTTCAGATACATTGATTTATGGAATGAATATATGACCATGTCCCTTTGGAGTGACATCCAAAGGGGAAAGGGATTAATTCAAAGGAATGTAAATTCAGGGCTACGTCTATAGGGTTTCCATAAACACATGTCTTGGGAAATATTTGGGATTTTGGATGATGGTAGATATTTTTTTATGGACCATATAAATAGGTGAGAACATGAGAGATTATTCCAAATGAATAAAACTATCTAGAACTCTTGAGATCTACCTCTCTTATGTGATCCCTTTACAGAAACATCGGTGAGAACCGATCGCAAGACCTTCCAAAAAGACTATTAAAAGAGAAACTATTTCACGATATCTGATTTATCACAACAATTTCTTGAATTAATCACAAATCAATGCCTATTAATTTATTGATCCTATTCTTATGTAATTATATTTATGTTTTTATTTGCTAGTTTCGTTGGATAGTCTAGTTCGGTCTCATGATCACTTGAATATTATGTGGTTTACATGACCATGTCAAGGACACATTAACCTGAGTTTTATGAAGGTTTTTGTAGATGTGAAATGTCTACTAGTTCAAGATGTGTGTGCGATCTCCATGGTTATGGCGATTTTCATGAACTATCTTAGGTCATGTGCTAGTGAATCCCATCATGGTCCTTTTGATTCAAATGATTCTACTGGATTCTAACATCTCTTTTGATGAGAGTTTTATTCTGTTTGACTAACATATAATTCATTATTGTGTTCCAATAGATTCCCACTCCCATTCTTCTTCCACTATATCTATCTAGATGGTCACTATTTTATGTAAACATAATGCTAACCCTTGATATCTTGTGAATTCTGAATATAATATTTTTAAGAGGCTAATATCATCCAATCCGTAAATATATATTTTATCATACTAGCTTCCCCTTTATGTATTCAACATGTTGGATGATATTTTCATTCCTTATATTAATTATAATCTTATATCTTTCTGGGTGTCACCTTACCTCAATTGTATTTATATAACAGTTTCTTAAGATATCCAAATAGTTTTATCATGGTCCCAAGGGTTGTATTATATTCTATCGTACTCCCCTCTAGCTATAAACATCAGGGAATTCCCCCACCATCCCATTCCTCAAAGATATTTGATTATTTTTGTCTCTCTTGAACAATCTGGTTGGCATTTGCCGCTCAAAATGGGAACTGTTCCCCAGTGGAAATTTTTCTAATTAATTGGAACAACCTTTATGGGTTTGATAGATCTTATTTAAATAATCTACCATGTTACACGCAATCTATCATTATAAGGCCATTATGGTATCTTAGTTCATTATTTTATATTAGTTAGATCTTCTCATAGAACTTATAAGTTTTTGTTTACCATGAACGAAATAATTTCATATATCTCATTTTGAAGTAGGAATTAACCTTTAGGACATTAATCATTTGGGAAGGATACCCCCCATTGGTTAATATACAACAAGTTTCATCCAAATGCAGTAGTCAGGTATAATTCCACCCATACTATGGTTTTGGGAAGGCACATTCTCAATATTATGAAAAAAAATGTTAAAGAAGGATCTAAATATATTCTCACTCATCTCCTTTAAATTTTGTATCATCATTTATATTTTACATAGAGGAGCTCAGCCAATCGCTATATTCCCTTATGAGTTCCCTTTATTACTGGTTTGTGATAGCATCAAATCATATAGTGAAATCATGGAAGCCTAAAAATTCAATTCATGTTGAATCCAGGTGAGGCTGTAGATATAATTGGGCAATAGGCTACTGAGTTTTGTGGCCATGCTCTTGACCAGGTGGTATTTCCGGACTAGATATGCATACTCAAGAATCCAATTTTTCATACTTGTGATGGAAAATCAGTTAGTGGAGGGATGGACTCTCTGTCTATATATACTAACTCTTGCATACCTTTACTAGCTTCTGAAACATATTCAGTGGGAAAAACTCAATTATATAATTTGTGTCCCTTTATAGTTTTTGTCTAGCTAGATATAGGAAAAATTACACTACTTCAAATACCACAACACTACTGAGATCTCAGGTTCATCATTCTACCTGAGGTTTCTGAACATCTATGATGTTTAATAAATGATGTTAACACCTGATATGGTCATTGAAATGTTTACCCAGTCTTATTTACTTAACTTCATGACATATCTTTCACTAATTAGGACAATTATTTATAATTGAATTTTATGTCTTGGGGAACAGTTATACAAGATATCCCTTCTAGATGGGGTCCCCATGGACATGATGAATGAGTTGATTATTTGAAATCTATATAATCATGTACAATTTTCTATTTAATTTTTCAATATCTTAATGGGTTTTCCACTCATCATGGTTAATGTGTAGTTAGAATGAAATACCATGACAATATGCTAATTTTGGATCATAGTGGCATATGAGGGTAACAATGTTGAGATTATAATTCCACCTATTAGCACCCACATCTTTCTAGATTCTTATTTTTCCCATGCTTTAGAGGAATCTGACCTCGGTGGTGTACTTAATGTACTAGTTCACCAAGTGGATCGACCTTGTGCCTCACTAACCCCTTTTCCTATAGAAACAATGGATATGATTCAAGATTCTATTAAGTCTACAATGAAGCATCCCCATCCTATCGATGATCATCCCATTACTGTATGTTTTATATAATTCTAGACTTTCAATACAATAAATGGATGATGCATACATTGATGAAAGTGTTTATGGGGCTTCCACCATTTCTCCTTTATTTTCCCAACAAATTTTCCACCCTTTTTATGTATTTACTACAAATGTTGTAGATGATTTGACACAACATAGTCTAATATGGAACTACATTAATTATTTTATAAATAACATGAACATGGAAAATTTTCATGATAAAAAATAATGCCTCCTCTGTATATTTTATGATTTAGGGGCAGGGGGATTTGATCACATGCCATTATATAAAATCAAGCCACAAATAATCCACATTTTGTCAGAGTTGTCTACTAGAAAGATTTTCTTTTGAGATTTCGATGGTACTCCACTACCATAACTAATGTGGAAATCTTCATAAGTGTTAGAATATATCCATCAGATCATATAAGTGTATCATTCCCAAATGCATGTCTTTGTTGCATAGATTGAAATACATGAAGTGGTAATAGACTGATCAATGTATGACCTTTTGGAATCATCATATTTATTAGATACTACTAAAGAATGAATTTAGGTGATTTCTATTATTATCAGGAATATGTTGAAATAGGATGTAGTAGATTATGTTGGGTGGGAGTCACATTGGTGCTCTATCAATGCTTCTCATCAAACTCATACTGATCTTTCTAGATTAGCTAATCAGATCTAACAGTATTCTGATAACCAATGGTTTTTTGATGAAATACCTAGAGGGGATTATAAATGTGGATAATAATCCCTTTTATTTATCTGAACAATGAATTTATTATCCAAACATTAAATGTCATTGTTCTATTTCCTTTTATTCATGATGTGCATAACATTTAACTGATCTCAAATTGCAATAATCGTCAATGATTCCCATCCATCACATAATATCAAGTAATCCAAAATTACATGATTTGAATTTTTAATCAAAAAATATATTTATTGAGGAATAATTATAAATTTTCAATGACATTATATTCATCATCAATGAATCTACTATGTTAATCTTGATATTTACATATTTATAGAATGATAATTTGGGTAAAATATATGACTTGGAGGGAGGATGCTCTATCTTTGGCTAAAGTTAGTAGAAAAAGAGTGTAGAGATTGATTTTTTTGAAGTCCTTAGGGTGGGACCCACATTATTAATATCTTTTTTATTCATATTTCCTTAATTTTTTTCTAATAATCATATATGAAAATTCTTATTGGGATTGGACTTTACATTTTCTCAGGTCACCCTCTTATAGTTTTTGGCCTGACAGGTTTTGTTTCTTTTTTGGACTTGCAATCCAAATCATTATAGTGATGTAGTATAGGGAATTTTAGAACATACATTCTATTTATATATTTTAGGGTATTATGGATCAAACCTTATATTGTTATAGTTTAGGGACTTTTAGCTCAAAAACTATTTTTTTCAGTTTATGATCTTCTAGGTCATACCTTCAACTAATATAGATTATAGTCTTTTAGCTTTAAAATTATATTGTTTTACATTATTTCCTTCTATATTATTCCTTATATTTCTTTAATTAGGGTATTTTATATTAGGCCTTCCATTGTTGTAGTTTAGGGTCTTTAAGTTAAGTCTTAGAGATGCCATGATGTTTAATTTCTTTCTACAAGGAGATTAAATAATTTGAAGTTTAAAGTCTTACTAACATTACTAAATTAATTAATAAGGTATGTGGAAATAATTATTGGGATGATCCAAAATACCCTAAGGTGATGATTACTTTAGTGTTGTTTTTACGGATCACAAGGATCATAGTTCCTCTCCTGTAAGGTGGAGACCCCTCTAGTTGGTAATTCAAAGACATTATGTGTTAATAACATGATCAAATAGGGGTTTCCCCACAATTTTCTATAGTCTATGAAATTATTGTGGTGGTTATAATTGGATTAATGTAAAATATTATGGATGCTAGGTCCCCAAGGAATGTTTGAGTTTGGGATGTGTAATTCATGACTTAAAAGTTTGGGTTGAAGAATATGGAATTGGGCAGACATGTCGGGGATGACCCATAACACTCTGGTCTGTTGAGGTCTCTAATGGTGTTACAAGGGCTCATAGGGATCAAAGTTCATTTCCTATATGTCATGGATTCCTCTGTTTTGTTTCCCTAATCCATTATGAGTTTATAGGCATTTTAAACCAAGGTATCCCAACTCTTTTTGGATAGACATGAATGTCTTACAAATACTCAAGAATATTGATAATGATGTTGGGTATGTTGGGAAAGCTATCAATGAAGAGTTTTGGAACCCTAGGGATGTTTATCTCTTAATTGTGATGCTTGGTCCATATACCATGTGGTATTGAGTTATGGGGTTTGGGCCTTCAAAGGGTTTTGGAATAGAGTGTCGTATTATTTTTTTGAGAAACGGTACTATAAAATATTACATAACATTGAGGATATTGAATCCACATGAATTTTTTGGATAAAATGATTTAAATTCAAGGTCCAAATTGATCAGTTCATGAGTACTGATATGGGATAATCATGGAAGGAATTGGCTGGAACACTATCTGATGTTGAGTACTTCCATGGTCACATCAGGATCAAAAGGATCATAAATCCATTAATATAGGGCCAATATTTCTCTTTTTTCTATTTCAAATACAATATACAATCATATAATGGTTGAACTAATATATCTCATTTCCTTTACATGAGCCATGAATGGTTTATAGTGACCCAAGACACAAAAATCATGAGGTTTGATTTAAGGAAAATTTAATATTCATGAATGGTATGAGCACCCTAATAGTTGTGTCGACTCCTAGTGAACATGTAATCATATTGAGGTGATGTGAAAAACCATTACTATAACTTTTTTCTATAATAAGGGGTCTAGAGTGCGTGTATCATCTTTTACCAAGGATACAAATTGGGCCCCATAATCTTTATACCTCATTAATTTAAGCTCTAAGTTTTTTCAAAACTCTAGATTTGAAGAGATAGAGAGAGGATAAATGAAATTTTTTTAGGCCATAATTTGTGATTTTTCAACTTGAAAAGGTATTTATACATTTCAATATTTGTTTAGGGTATAACAATATGGACCCCAACTAATGATTTGGGTCATATATCTTTGAATAATGTCTATAAACATCAAGGTCATTATTTGCATGGACCATGTATGAGGCATATGATACACAATATTGTAATTTTGATGCCCGAGGTTGAGAAACCTCCAACATCCTTATAGTGGGATATTAAAATATTTTAAATCATGGATCATGATACTTAGTTCATGGGTAATGATATGAGAAAATCATGTCAGGGATGTTTATAATACCCTCAGGTGAAAAGTTCTTCCATAGTGATTTTAGGCTTACAAGGATAATAAATCCCTTTATATAAGGACTATATATCCCTCATTGGTAGATCAAATCCCTTATACATCAATAAAAAGGTAAAAAATAGAACTATTTTCCTTTATAAGGGATAATAAATGCTTGTGGAAACCTAAGGTACCCAATAAATGAAGTATGATTTATGGGATAAGGGGATTAAAAGAGGATGAATGTACCTCGTACTCTGGTTAAACAAGGTAAAAATCATGTGATACATCCATAATAAATTATAATGGGTGATGTCTTGAACCTTTTATCATCATGTGGTGCGGATGTATTTGTTGTGATGGTTGAATGTCATTTTACTAAGAAGTTTTCCATGTAGTTTAATATTTTGAGGTAAGGAATTTTGTCAAGTAGTTTAACAACATGAGGTAAGGATATTATCAATGTAGTTTCAAATTATGTGGTAAGAATGTTGTTTCTGATCTGATGTGTTTCTTTGTTTCGTCTTCTAGATTATCCTTCCAGCTTCCCTTAGCTCACATGAATAGTGTCTGGCATGTGAAAAAGGGAAAACATGGAATTTAGTTCTGCTGTGAAATAGAGGGTCTTAGATGGATTGTTTCATAGGTAAAAGACATATATAGTTTAGGGTGTATTTTTATTAATTTATATGATGTGGATAAACCCAATAACAATGATTCAGATGTCACTTTGTATCTAATGATGGTAGGAATCTGGTCATACATAGTTCTTGTATAAAATATCCCTATGTAGGTCTGACCCGTACATAGTATGGGGGAATTTTCATGTGGATTGTTATAGTTGGACCCAGGATGAGAGATCCAAGAATCACTATATATATCATTTGATGAAAAGAATAAATCCACAAATATTTCTTGATTATGAAACTCTCTATGTAGTTCTAACCCATACAAAGAGGGGAGAGTTATTCATAATAATTTTTCTAGAAGGACCCAGGATTAGATACATTGATGTCACTGCATATCGTATTATTATAAGAATCAATCCACACATAGGTATTATGAAACCATGCATCTTAAAGTCATGTGAAAAGTACATGGGCTCCCCTATTAGAAAATAAAATACAGTATTTGGTACCAAGAGGCAATATCTAAGTGTCTTTATCTATCATGTGACGTCAGGAATCAATTCACATGTAGTTCTTGAACCGAGGTGTGTTCATGACCATAATTGTTAATAGTTGTCCTCTCGAGTGACATCCGTAGTAATGAAAAGTTTTGTTTCATGCCAAGGAAATCATTCATGTAGTTTAATGTCATCCGATAAGGACACATGGTGTTCCTTTTAAAGAATTGCATCCAGGACCATATTAACTGAATCCTGTGATGATATATATTGATCATGTTGGAAATCCTTCACAAATATTTCCAATACCGCGTGAGTTATTCTCTGTGTGAGAAACAAGGAATGGATAATGATCCACCCAACATGCATAAATCTAGTGAAAGGAAAATGTAATTATGTATCATTTTGTGGTAGGTACAATATATAAGATCTATTAATCCTTATATAACTCATTGGAATGAGAATCAGGGTTGTTCTTATATTTGGACACCCATTCATTTTACATTTATTTTGAAAGGATATAAACCATGTAGTTTAATGTCTTTCTGTAAGGATAGCGGTGAATCGATGTGGATGAATATGAATCATGATGTCAGGGCCAAGAATGATGCACTATTTATCATTATGTATCCTATTATTTGAATAATAAGGCCACATTTAGTTCTAGGAAACCAATAATTTTGGTTTATTATGGAAAGGAAATCATGTTTCCAATTTATTGTTTTTTGATATGGACGAGGGTCACCTGATATAGAAAAGAAGGATTGACCATTGTTGTAGAGTCTGACATATTGTGACTGGGTAAAATATGTTAACATTGGACTTAGTAGTTGAGATCCAAGAATCACTATGTATCATGTGATGATAGGAATCATGGAACACATAGTTTTTGTATGAGAAGTCACTATAGGGATCTGACTAACATGCTAAGAATGGGTAAATTCATTTCTCTTTTTCACATATCTGGCCAAAGTGTGATGAAATTTTGGTGAGATGATACCTCCCATGCAATTTTAATTCCAAGTGGTGGGGAGTTAAACCATTCTGTTTAACATCAGGAGTTCAAGAAATGTTCCATATATTTTACTGTCTTATGGTCAGGACATATTTGTGCATTTTAACATCATGAAACATGGGTGATTGACACCACGTAGTTTAAAGTCTTGTTGTGTAGAATTCTTTCATATAGACCAATGTATTTAGGTAAGGATTTGGTCCATATAATTTAACATCATGTTGTCAAGATGTATCAATACTGTTTAACATCATGCAATTAGGATGAGTGACACCATGCATTTTAAAATCGTGATGTATTGAATTCTTCCATAGTGTTTAACAACATGTGGTTTGCATGTGTTCCATACAAGTTAACATTGTGCGGTCTTGATTTATTTGTGAAGATTAACATCATGCACACAGGATGAGTGAATCCATGAAGATTATATTATTACTACATGAACTTATTCTATACGATTTAAAATAATGTGGTTAAGAGATGTTCTATACATTTTTGTGTCACGTGGTAAGAAAACTTTTTTTTTAATTTGATACCATTTTACTAGGATGATTACAATATAGCTTAACATCGTGTGTTTGGAAAATATTTATTCATTTAAACATCATGTTTCTTAGATGAGTTTTACATAGTTTAACATCATTCGGTCAAGACATATATGTGCAGTTTAACATCATGCAACAAGTAATAGTTTTTTATTATTTAACGTATTTTGGAATGAAAATATTTATATAGTTCAAAATCATATTACTAGGAAAAGGTCCATAAATTTTAACACCATGCATTTAGGAAAAAAAATTATTTTAACTTCATGCTACTAGGAGGAGCTAAATATTGTTTAACATCAGGTGGTCAGGACATATATGTGTTTTTTAACATAATGTGACATGGAAGAGTGACATCATATAGTTTAAAGTCTTTCTACATGGCGTAATTCTGTATATCTTAAAATAATGTTCTCATAACGTGTTCCATATAGTTTAAAAAAAATTTATCCAGACATATGTGTGATGTTTAATTCCATGAATCCAAGATAATTTTCCTGCAGTTTAATGTCATGTAGTCCAAACATATTTGTGCAGTTTAATGTCATGCATCTTGGATGAGTTCTGTACAATTTAACATCATGTTTTTAAAATATATTTTTATAGTTTAACATCATAAAACAAGGAAGAGTTCGGTATAGATTAATTTCATGTGGTCAGGACATATTTGTGTAGTCTAATTTCATGTGAACATGATAAAAATAATTATTCATGATATATATGATATGTATTTATTGAGAAAAAATCACATTGGTCTGGGGTGTGACATGTTTTACATCAATTTTTTCTAAATAGTATGATATGTTGTGATTAGCCATATATATTATATATGGCCCAAACCATTTGGGTTTCATATAAAGAGGATTATTTTGTTATATTATTGGGGTTTTGAAAGATAACAATAGTTCTCCATTATATAAAGAATTGAGGAAAACATTTTTTGTAAGGAACATACAACCCAATTAATATGGACTTCATTGTTGATAAATGTATGGAGCCTCTTCTAATCAAGTCAGTCAAATTCATCTAGCCATTTTTTGTGATTTCTCATTATCTAGGAGTTTCCCACTGATAACAATTCAAAGTGAGTGAAACCTAACATTTTTGGGTAATGCTAACTCAATTACATACACCAATTAATATGAGGTTGGTTTTTTACTATTATATATATGGGTATGGTTGGCTTATATAGCATGGAGGAAAATTCCAGGCCCTGAATTCTATGCCTTATTCTCGGTCTTCTAGAGTATATTTTGCAAACTCTTATTGAAGGCTTCTATATGTCCATTTTCTATTGTATGATATTGGGATGATTGGTTGGCCTTGTTTTTGTACTCCTGGTAAAATTTC
Organism: Viscum album; assembly: GCA_963277665.1. NCBI lineage: Eukaryota > Viridiplantae > Streptophyta > Magnoliopsida > Santalales > Viscaceae > Viscum > Viscum album. The sequence goes on from OY728126.1 coordinate 1,109,530,570, forward strand.
ATCAACTTGAAATAATAAAAGTTGGTTTCATTTTCTGTAAATATCATGTGGGAGACTCTTAACATGGTGATGTTATTGGACTTTATGATGTTCATGATTTTCATCTCCCCTACTTCTTTGAGGGGTATTCTCTCATCCCATTTGAAAAATAAGTTAGTAGAGGTTAGGATTCACTTAAATTGATTATTTTTGGATTTGGGATATGCCCCCCCCCCCCAACATCCAATCCCTACAAAAAATGAAAATGAATATTTAGCTTTATGTAGAAATTTCAAGGTTTTGATGGATGATGTTTTCAAGAATATGGAATTAATGATATTTCCTATTAAATTACACATAGTCATGGATCATGGTCTTACAGTAGTAACCTAGACTCTTGATTTGGGTGGATATATTGGTTTAATAATAATGAGAATTGTAGGAGCCTGTATGGAATTCTTCCATGATGGATGGATTCTTGGTTTCAGCTATAAATCTAAAGAATAATCCCTTGAAGCCTCAATTATAGAGGTATTATTTCTCATTTTTTCCATTAAAAAGGTTAAATATTTTTTCATGGCACCAAATATTTTCCCTTCCATATCAGAATTCAAGGAGGATCCCATTTCCAAGATAAAAAATATTATACATCATCTATCATGGTGTAGATATTAGTTCTTCAGGATCTAGATAAGTGTTGATCCAATTGATTTCAATCATGTCATAGATAGTTATTGATGAGACAATCCTTTATTATGTGATGCAGAAGATTTTTAACTCTTGATCATGGTAGGAAAGGACAATTGATGTACTATCCAATTCATTTTCATAGGCATTCTATGATCAGGTGACATGATACAATGTGGGTTCAAAATTGTACTCTCCATCAATGTTTTGATGTAGCTAGTGATAGGGGATAATTATTATTTTTTTATGGAATATTAACTAATGATATTCATTATCACTTGATCTAAATTCCCCTTTGATATATAGATAAGAAATTTGAAGCTTTAGGTTTGGTTCCAAGATAGAAATGAAGGATGGTATTCAGACACTTTCTTCATGTAGCAATTGGATTGTGAGATAGGGTAGGGATAAACTACTTTTTCTAGAGAAAGTAAAATATAATTCCTCACAAAAACAGATTGAGATTTTATTTTTCTAGTATTTTTCTAATATGACATTGTGAGGTGCCATCAAAATACATATCCCATGTTCGAGGAGTGTCAAGGGAATATAAAATATCATGAACAAGATGTTTAGTATCCATTGGTGTACTTTTTTGGGTGGGAGGTGTCATAAAGAAATCAACATGGGCGTACTCATTCAATGACGTCTATGAAACAAACTAGATTTCATACTGTGTTCAATGACCGCCCATTGGGCCAGACGCCTAGTCAACATGGGGGCCAAGGATGTACATGAGAGGATCAATATGAGAGACCAGGTGAACTTCATGGTGCTAAAAGTAATTCCTAATATTATTCACTATAAATATGTGTGGGATGTAGTTCTTTTCAACATCAAAGTATCAATATTTAGTACTTAACATCATGCAATTATGTTATTAGTTACTTATCTCTTTCCCCTAATCATTTTTCTATATGAGAAGAGAACCAAGTGATTGTTACATGGTGGAGGAATATAATATGACTACATTTCATTCTACCAGTTCTATAAAGACTGGTGGGTGTAGTATATATTTATTGATATGCTAAAAGGCTTTTTGTCATTCTTATTCTCATCTGTAGGTCACTCAATTCTACCTTATCTTAGTGAAGGGAATAGATTTTTCGGCCTGGTAAGCTACAAAACCCTGAATGTATGTGAGGTTCCCTTGGATCCCCCTTAGTTATTTGACATTATGTGGTTGTGAGATTTCTATAATTGAACTATTGTTATCTATTTCATCCCCAATATTGTTGCAAAAAACAATAAATTCCTGGAATTTCCTCACTTTACACCAAAAGTTAATTTTAATGTACTCCTCTTCAGAATGTGTCATCGTAACTTGTTGATGAATTTTTTAAGGTCTTTAAAGTGATCACATCAATATTGGGATTCGACTATTAGGTAATCTATGGAATATTATTTTATTCTTACCAAAAATGGCTTAAATATATTACACATGGATCATTGATAAGTGAAACTAGCGTTATTTAATCCAAATCGAATTTACTTATAATAGAAGATCCCATGGTGTACTCTAAAGGTAGTGTCTTCCTTGGCATCAGGGTCAATATGTATCTAATTATACCCTAAATACTCATCCATGAATGAAATGTCTTGGAAGCTATATGTTTTATTGATATGTATTTAAGTTATTATAAACTGGAATTTTTTTTTGGAAATGTAAATTAAGGTCCCTAAAATTGATGGATATCCTAATCCACCAATTCTATTTCTTGATAGGGATTATTTTGGCAGGATATATTCAGTATTCCACCTCCTATAAATAGTTGACTATGATAAATTTGTAAAATAAAGATTCTAAAATAGTATCATGATTGAGGTGCATCTTCTTGGATGATTTCTTAGAAACCTCAATGGTTTTCAGGTATGCCAAGATGGTGCATAGTGGAATTTGGGTTTAGTTCTGGAATTTTTGTATAATTACCGGAAATCAAATATCAATTTTTTTGTAAATACAATATAAATCTCAATCTCCTCAAGGGGATTTTTGGTGCAAATCAATATAGGTTACGAGACTTCTTCTATTCGTAGATTTACATTCTTAAACTCATCAGTGGTGGTGGAGGTGACTTCCTCAAATGTAGGAGGGGCATTCCTGAGTTCGTTTTCTTTTTATTCAATTTTTAAGTTCACATAGGAATTTTCTATTGAAGTAGAAAATATGAGGACATATCAATCATTATCAGGGAGATTTAAGCCATGGGAAGAGACATAGTCATCCCTTATAGAATGAGTCATTATTGAGAGGTTCTAGAGAAAACAGTATTCATTCATGTTGTCATTTGATATAGAATAAACAAAGATATCTAGGATTATGTCTTGTGCCTAAATTGGATTATTGGATGAACATAATCAAAATCAAGCATACTCTAGAGATTCCCAGAGGTGGTCCTCCTTCCATTGGGGTACATGACCAATATATTATCATCTAACATTGGTTGTTTACCCTACCTTTTAAGGAAACATGAATACACATATATGGATTCCCAAGAATTTATGGGAGTGTTATCACCATGTTGTATGCCGACCTTCCCATCGATAGAGTATTTCAAGCATTTATATAACGTTGAAGGAACATTCATGTGGCTTTGAAACCAGGTCCTTCCGAGTAGGAAATTATATGTAGTGTCTTGTTGGATAACACTAATCTCAAAATTTGATGAGATATCCCAAAAATAAACTTTGAGCTTGATCTTCCTAAAACAAATTTCTCAAACTTATCATTCCCTTAATGGTCACCTTTGTGGGATATTAATCTCCCTCACAGAATCCAAAATGTCGAAGGTTCTATATTGTGATGTGTTTGATCCCAAATCCATATCAATAAATTCCCATTTAATATCATCATTATCAAGTCATCCAAAAATGTATTGGGGTCTGATGTGTCTCTACATGACATCTTCTTGGTCCTCATCTGTGTATGAGATGGAAACATGGAATTCTGATGGAATAGTCTCCACTCAATAAACCTCAACTAAAGTGAATTATGTCTCGAACTCCTATGGGATATGAAGGCATTTAGAGAGTATCTTTATAATACCTTTTTAATGGTATAGCACATCCATGATTGAGATCATGGATAAGAAATCCAACAACTATTTCAGAATTTTTTCATTCTTTCTAAAGGTTGGTGCTTCACTTGGTTTGGTTTCTCCTTAATATATAGAATAGAATATAATGAATTTGAGACAGATGGGACTGATTATTGTGATTAGTTCAGGGATCATATTCTCCTAATAGCATAGGGTATGGTTTTTTTTCCGTCGTCTATGTGGTTTAAATAATTGAACCCATTCCAGATAGATGTGCATGATGATTGGACTAAAGAGAATGCAAGAGGTCCCAAAGGCACCTCTGTGTTTCTGTTGAGATCAATGAAGTTATTTTTCATGGGTATAAGCTATATATATAACATCTAAGGTGAGGTAAATGAAATCTTACGTATGACAATGCCCAAATATTCTTTTATATCCTTGAATCTTATGCTTGTTGCCTATGGATCCCCATTTAGGTATGGAGAACTCATGTCTGGAGGCATATTCAGTATCGAAGAATGGTTCTACCTAGTTAATCATGTTGACAGGTCCAAATATGGTCTCCTCATCGTATGAGGGATCCATTCGGTGGGGTGGTTCCCATTCCTCAAATACCACATGGAAATAGTATATAAGAGTAAGATCATGCATAGGAGCTGAATATAAGTCTTACTCTTCTGATTATTCATGTGTCTAATGGTCGCGTCCACCTCTTGGAGGTGTATTTTATACCACCTACATAAGAAAATGAACCTTTATGGGTTTGAGAAGGTGATATATCAGGGTGATGTGATATTGATCAACTATCATTCAAGTCCTCTAATTGTCAAAATATTCCCACACCAAACTTGACCTCTTTTCAAGTCAGATTCTTCTCCTAACTCAGCAATTGTTATACAGGTCACTGAAATAGGGGATTTATCCAAAATCACAAGTTTGATGTCGACAGTGATTTGAAGGAATTATTTGAAAATGAATAAATATTGGTGATTATGACCTAACATTCAAGGGAATGGGAACTAATCATGGGGATACGTGAGGTTGACCTAATTTGGATTCATGGGCTATATCATCTTGAGAAGATTATTTTACATTTCTTTAAGTAAATAACTAGGGACTTTCTTAGTTTGAAAGGAATAAATTTAATTTACCCATTACAAAAATACTGAGTGACCCTTGTCTCATTTTTTATATACAATGGTTATATATTTTCCACTAAATAAGTGGTACTGGTCGGTTTATAACCATCCAATGAGCTTGAATTGGAACTACTACTGGCTTGGGGGTAAATTGGTAGTTTTTTATTTTCTGGTCCTTTTCCCCTATGATGAAAGAATGATTCAAGAATTCACTCGGGTCCATTGAAGGGAGTATTGCAAACAATTATCTATTTCCAAGAACCCACATAGTCCACCTAGACATTTCATCTATATTAGATCTATTTACATGTCTTCTATGATATTTTCATCATAGAGTTCCCACAATTGCTCTTGCGATAGAATGTTTCCAAGTGGATAGGAAAAACCTCTCCATATGTCTATGAAATCATACAACCCTCTTTTTATCCAACTATATCATTTTATTAGGTTGAAATTTTTTGTTTTACTCAGTGTGGAGATAAATTGGTAAAGTAATTGATGAAAAATGTCATCTCAGGAAACAAATGATACTACTATTATACTTCTATACCAAATAATGTCTGGCGCTATTAGAGTCTATACATAATACCTCATTTAGGATACCACTTGTTGATATCAAGGTCCCATCATCGAACTACATCAGGGAAAAAAGTGTGTGAGATTCTATTTTGTGTCTCCATCACTATAGAAGGTAATGAATGTGGGTCTTCCAAAATTAGATGGGAGAAAAGTGTAATTCATCAATTTGTGGTATGTATTTTCCTTAGGTTGCACAACTTTTTTCCACCCATCCATGTCTTCCATTTGAGTATCCAGAGACTCAATGAAATTGAGATGTTCTATAGCTACTACTTCATGAGGCGCCTCCTCTCTACAAGGTGCAAGCATGGTTTGATGAGGCGGACTAATTTTTATTTCTTAATGAATCAAGATCTATAACAAGATATATTGATCTCTATGGGGAGGGTGAAGAGATAACCCTAATGGAGAGAAGTTGTGATTATTATTAGCTTCATCATTTATGTAAACTGAATACCTAGATTCAGAGCCAGTGTAACACTCAGATGATTCTCTAGTTGGATGATTTATTCATTATTGATATGAGGGAGGATGGATATTATATTCTATTTAGATATGATACCCAGTGCAAATGTTTTCCATATGTATATACACATTGTGCTTAATGAGAGTTTGTATGTCATTCTCATATTGTACCAATTTTTCCTCCATGGAAATAGATTGTTTCTCTTCTAGGTGATGATTGGTGTATGTAAAATTCATTCCCTTTATCCTTGGTTGTGTTTCACTATAAAGGTGAAAACTCGATATTTAGAGGTTCTAGTTTTTGTATTTTTCTACGGTTCTTGGTACGTACAGCCTCAGTTAGTGAATCCATTTCACCTTCATATCAGGGTATATTTTCATAATTGTATCTCTCACTATTTAAGACTTGAACCACACTATCTATTGTATTTAGAGTGATGAACTTCCTAGATAATAAACTCCCCACGTGTTAATCATGTTTTAATGATCACAAATAATATTCAAACTTGTATTCCTGTGTAAACTATCACAAATCATTTGTAATGATGATTCGTATCATATTTTCTTTATGAAAAGCTATCCAAGAACATAGTTTCTCTACATCATGTTTGACTATTGTACACTATATTTACTTTAAATGATAGTGACTTTCCCTGATAAATTATTAATTGTAATCCACTCTATAAATATAACTTCTTAAGTCTAAATACTCATATTTGGCTACGTCTGAGACACAGTGACACTTCGACACCATGACACTCAAGCACCATGAAGAATCGGACATCGTGACACTCATACACCATGAATAAGCAGTCACCATGAAGAATTGGACACTGTTACACTCCAACACTATGAAGAATCATACAACATGACACTGAGACACCGTAATGAATCTGACACCAAGACACATAGACACTGTGAAGAATTAGACACTGTGACACTCAGACACTGTGAACAATCAAACATCATGACCATGAGACACCGTGACCATGAGACACCGTGACCAACCAACCATTCTGACCATGAGACAAAACTTCAAGAAGACACTACTTCAAGGAGACACAGTTCCTTGACATACTGTGACGCCATTTCTTAATCTATTTTTTCATTTTTTTATTTAATCTCTAATTGTTGTATTAAAATATTTTTAATGCACTGACAAAATTAACTTTTCCTTTTAATCATGTCACCTGATAGTATGAGGTACTAGGTGTAGAATACATGAAACCTGTCAGCTCAGACACATGCACTCCATGATTAAAAGAGAAGTGTTACCTAGAATGAAAAATATAAAAAAGAAAGGAAACAGCACGAAGAAAGTTTGTGAGCGTGACAATGAAGAAAACAATTATATATTTTTAAAGAGAGATTTGACACATGTAATTGGATGCTGAAGAACACATGAATCATACTTGAATCCAAGAATCAAGAACATCTTCACACTGTGAACACCACGAAAAACACACACCAGATCTAGCTGACTTGCGATACTCTTTTTTTTCACATGAAGACTTGATTTTTTCATCTTCTTTATCTCAGAACTCAAAAGCTACAAAGACTAACACTCAGAGCACTTCTACATCTATCTCAATATTTCTACTCGATTGTGTAACATTTTTTTAAATTTTGAGTAGTGTGTGTATCTATATAATAAACACACTCTATCTCTTTTTGTACGCTAAAGGATTCAAGATATCCTTTATCAAACATCTTTTTACACTTGTGTATTCCCACAGATAAGTGTGGAAGAGGTCCCTATGTGGAATGGTACCTGGTACCCACGAAGAACAATGGAAGAGGTTGTGTGACCTGGACAGTCCTATGTACTATTTTTAACCCGATCTAGGATGTGGATAATTTTTATTTATATAATCTTCTTGGTGCTAGGGGATCACCATGTTGAGTGGATTAGATCTCGGCTTCAGACTGAACAACTTGTTTTACTTCCGACATGTTACTCAATTAATTCTTTCTCTATTTTACTGACTATTTCAAGAATCACTAAATTTACATTGATTGATAATCTTGGAAAGATGTTATAAGTGTTTTTTCTTATTAGAATAACTTAAAAAGTAATATTAATAACAAATATTAAGATTACTAATAATTAATCAATGTTATATGATGTTATTTAGTAATTAAAAATATCATAACCGTATTACATTCATTAATTGGGTTGTATTTTATTTTATTGGTGAACCCCTTTAGAAATATCCTGTTGAACATCAATTTTTATAGATACTCAATTCACCCCCGCCCTGTTGAGTATCCTGCTCTGACCAACATTTGGTATCAAAGAATTGTTTATTAAGACTCTGTTGTTAACCTTATGAAACTGTGATTGTATTTGTACCATAAAGTTCTTTAAATTTCTATAAATTCTAAATTTTTCCCTATTTAAACATATTTCGTTTGTATAGATAACAGGTTGGAAGGTGATATAACCAATATAGCACCATTCATTAATAGAACCAACTATGCTTACTAGAAAATCAAAGTGAAATTCATTTAGAAAGTATGAGCTTTGAAATATGGTCTTCATTTCTAGATGAATATAAGATTCTTGCTAATGATAGAACCAATTTGGGTGAAATTACCAAAACTACCTATGATAAAAATTTCATGGATTTTAATTCTTTATACTGATCCTTAGGAGATGAGGAATTCAATAGAATTTCTGATTGTAAAACTGCCCATGAAATTTGGGATACTTTTTCTGTTTCACATGAAGGAACTTCTAATGTGAAAGAAATGAGACTTAATAATTATACCATTAAATATGATATTTTTAAAATGAAACCTTATGAGCCTATTTTTGATATGTTTTTCAAGTTTAATGAAATTTTATACATAATGATTTATCTTGGAAGTGAAGTCCCTGCTAAAGAACCTATCATGAGAATTCTCAAATGTCTACCTGACAGATGGATAGGAACCTCTATCTATATTAGAGGGTCATGTGATATCAGCAATCTAACTATGAAAGAACTCATTAGGAAACTGATTAGGTATGATGATGAGCTTAATGTAATCAAATAAGTGGAGGATGAACCAAAAAAAATCAGTGTCATTCAAGACCACTACCTCCAATCACATATACATTGGAATGTTGGAAGTTTCTGTAGAAAATTCCAGTGATGAACAATCATCACCTGACAGTAATGAGGAGGTAGATCAATTAGCCAGAATATTCAAGAGGTTTTATAAGAAGAAGAACATTTTTATAAAGCCTATCTTCAATGGAAAATATGATCAAAAATAAAGTTAAAAGAAAGACTAGAAAAGAAGGGACAAGACTGATGATATTTACTAATAGGAATGTAGGAGTAAAAGAAATATCAAGGATGGCATTCCAAAGCACAAGTCCAAAACAAAATATGAGGAAAAGGACATAAAATATAAAATGGAAATGAAATAAATCTGGGGTGCTTCTGAGGATAGTTCATGTGACTCAGAAACATCACATAATAAAGAGGCTAAAAAATACAATATGTGTTTTATGACCAACACAACTGAGGTAACACTAGACTATCCTATACATGATTCATAGTATTCTGATGATGATAGTGACTCTGAAAATTAGTATAATGATGAAATTTTTGAATACTATAATATGCTTGAAGAAACAGGCAATGAACTAAAAGATAGATATAAATCATTAAAGAAACAACATGCTCTTACTGTAACTGTTAAATCTAAACTTACAACTGAAAAAGAGAAAAATGATCAACAACTCCAGGAGAACAGTAAATTAAAAATGTCTAATGAGAAATTGAAGAATGACTTAGAAAATATTACCAATGGTAAAAATACTCTTAATAAAATTCTAGTTAAATTGATTTACCATACGTATAATACTGTAATTAGCTATCAACCTAGTAAAATATATTTGGGGAGAACAAATTTTGTTTCTAAATCGAGGACAGATAGCTTTATTCCCAGTTCAGGAAACAAATCAACTAGTTAAAGTTAAGATTCACTTTCTATTGTTTCACGTTTTTATGACAAAAAAAAATTATTTTTCAAATAATTTACATAATTCTTATAGGAAACCTATTAGGCATATGTTGGTTCCTAAAGCACTTATTACTAATATTACTAAACCCAAACAAGTATGGGTACAAAAATCTGTTGTGCTTGATCATTTTGTAATAAATCTTCTTAAAGAGTTCTTATAAAAATATATGGTACTAGGGTAGTGTATGTTCTATACATATAAAATAATACTACTCATGCTTCATGAACATAAAAAATTGATGGAGGACATGTCACCTTTGGGGACAATGTGAATGGAAAAATTATTGGCCTTGGCCAAATCCATAACTCTTACTTAGTTCTAATTTAGAATGTACTTTTTGTTGATGGACTGAAATATGATATTCTTAGAATATCACAATTATGTGATGGTGGATTTCATTTTAGATTTAAAAATGATGCTTTCAATGTTTTTAATTCTAAATAAGAATTAATGTTTTCTGCATCAAGAAAATTAAATGTATACTTTGTTGTAACACCCCAAGCTTCCACGGTACGTTTCCCTTCGAATAATGCAATGGTATGCATTGTACGCATCTTCGAGATTTTAACACACCACAACCAATCAAACTAGCTGTTATGAATAGTAATACCTAATTTTTGAAATCTTATAAATTCAATCTCTCAAAATGGACTTCATTTTTGGATTCGGAATATCGAAATTAGCCTAGGGTGAAATTTTGGTACTTTTCGGATAAATTTCATATTTTGATGAATAGTGAAAATAACTAAATTTTAATTAAAAACAACTATTTTAATCAAAATAATTAATAGTGATAAATTATGAATTTTAGTGGTTTTAAAGTATATTTAGAATATATTTTTACCATGTAATACAATGTGGGTCATTGAACATAATTTAACATTTAAACCAGACATAAACAAGTGCCAATCTTTTGATAGTTATTATCTCTTAAAAACACGCTTTTTGTTTTAACAACGGGAATTAATTTTAAATTAATTTCTGCCACTTCTATGTTTTGAATTTGGAAAAATGGATTCCATATTTAGAATCAGGATGTTCAAATTGTGTAAATAGGTAACTTTTATTTTTAGACATTATGAATAATTACTGTGGTAAATATTTTATTTACCATGGTTAATGGTAAATCCGGTAAATAAAGGTTAAAAAATAATATTATAATAATACTAAATTACCCTAAAACGTGTCCTAGCCTTATTGGTTGATACCTGTTCGACCATAGGCGTCTTTGGGTCGATTTGGGGACCCCATGGAGCCACTTGTAGGTGATATGACCACTTTATTTTAATTAAGTGAAAATGAATACAAAAATGATACAAGCATATATCTTTTAGAAAAACAATTGTTACATAGGGTTATATATGTTGGATTTTCGACTATAAATATTAATTAGAAAGATAAAAAGATTTAATACATAATTATAGTTTATTTATAATTTTTAAAGATTACATAATTTAATATATTTATGACACAATGGTGATGCAGTAATTACCATAATAGTGAAAAATTAGAATAATTGATATTATAAATACCCAAATAAATATAATTTGAGACTTTTATTGAATTAAAATAATTTTATAGGATACTATGACATATTAGGATTGATTTAAGTGACTTATTTCGAATTAATCATTCTGTTATGAGTTTCAAAAAAATCAACTATTGAATAGTGTCAAAATGGACAAAAAAGATTTCTTAAAACAAATATTATATTATTAATTGATATTAAATTCTTAAAAATCTAAGGTTCGGCCAAGAGACTTATATCATGATAAGTTCATCATTAATGGACCACTTGGGGGTCTCTTGGATGTATATAGTATGTTTATTAACCATATTATATAAAAATACAAAGAGACATTGTAAAAGTGAAACTAATTAACTTAGAGTTAATACTTAATGATAAGGTTACTATAAGTACCCAAACCTGTCTAAATTCTATTGGTTGAGTGGTTTTAGACCTATCCCCACCATAACCTTTGAATAATCAACTTTGGAGCCATTAGAAACCGAATATGAATTTATTATAAATTAATATTTCTAGCTTTTCCAAAGGTGCCCCTCACCCCTCTTATAAAAGGTCACTCCTCCTTCTCATTTCATCACACCTTCAAAGCCTTTTGGTTCGGCCAAACTCTGCCCAAATACTCTCCCAACTACCCTCACTACAACCTAGAGGCCTTAGTTTGATCAGAAATCCATCCTAAGGATCCCTTTTGATCAAATCAAAAGGAAGAACCGGAAGAAGAGGTAATGTTTTCACCACCCCTTTTCAAGTTCCTTTCTTCTTCCACTTCTTCTTTCTTTGTTATTACCATTATTAAATAATAACTCCAGTATCATATATATACTGTGATGTTATTATAAATATGGTACAACCATATTCAGTATTCTATCCATCCTTTGAATAACATGTCACCATACGTGCGTACGTACGGCTTACCGTCTCCACGTCGTGGTGTAATTGTTATTCAATATATTATTATTTGGATGGGTATAATAATGATGTGTAACTCATGTAAATAATAAATATAACATGATAATTATTCTGTATATATGATATACCATCCAATTATATATTATTTTAATATCAAAAGAATGATATTGTCGCTCGTGCGTACATACGGAATACCGTCTCCACGAACGCGATGAGATTCATTCTCCATCATATCCATTCAAGTATAATTATAATTTGATGATTTAAAAATAGTATCTAAGTACTTTATATCATTCTGGATATGAATAATATACATCCCATTAATAAGGAATATGGCTCACATAACAAAGAATATAAAGTAATATGAACCCGTTAACACCCGAAATGACGATAATTCTAAGATATTATTAACAAATCAATGTTAAAAGATCATATATAATATCATATTAAAGTAAATGGTCCTTTTATAATTCAATAAAAATTATTTCACCAATATACAGGAGGTTAACCTACCGTCGACCAAGGAAAAAGTACAAAGTAAGGGGTTTCTTATCTCACATTTAATTCCGTGAGAATTCCATTGATCACCACTTAATTGTTGCATGTGGTGTATGTGTACTGCCCATGATCGTATTCATTGTGTAATATACTTTAATTTATGGGTATTTACATCATAATGGTATGATACTTCTTTCATGGGTGTATGTTTCGTAAGTTACCTAATCGATAAGGGAATTTGAGATTTCAATTTCCACTCATTTGGATTTACGCATATTTCATTGATTATATTACCCCAAGATTATGTGTGGAATCACTATTCATTTGATTATGTCATAATTTCCACTCCCCTTCCGATTGATATACTTTTTATACACATAATAACTCCATTGATACTTCTCAAGTCATTGATATGAATTTGATAAGAGTAATTTTAACTCATTCTTCATTTGTTGAGTTAAACAACCAATTCGTTGGTCTTGATTTTACAAGAATATGTGTGAATGTCCTTTGATTGTTTTACACTGAATATCCAATCATATTTAGTGTACTTATATTTTTCACACATAATTATGTCGTTGATTTATCCTTAACCTAAGGATACGGCCTTTATGATAGATTTCATCTCAATTTACATTCCATTGAGACTTCTTCGTTGATATACACCAAATCACTTTTAGGTGGTGTATATAATGTACTTTGACATAGTATATCATGAATCCCTTTATTATCATGATATTAAATTTTTTTGATTACCTCAATTATTTGTATTCAAGTGTCTCTCTTTTGGTTAGAAACTCTAACTAAAATACCATTTTTAAATGTTTTATAGACTTATTCATCTAAATCATTATCATTAATGTCCAGTTTTTAAAAATGGTTATAAGGATTTATTTATATGGACATTAATGTTTAGAAATTAAAACTCCTTTTAAAAGTTTCAAAGTTGTATGGGATACTTTGATTCAAAAATCTATTTTTAAATGGCTTCTTGACAAATAGTGTGACTTTTAAATGTTTTCAAGGAAAGGGGGATATTTCTCTCAAATAGTTTTGATGATTATTTTCATCTATGTCAACATCCTTCATTATTCTTGATTGAGGTTAATGTGATACAATACAATCTTCCATATTGTATCGAATGAGTTATGTTTGACTGTGGATGTGCTATTTTTATACCATTCATGGGTTGTGGTAAAAGTATTGACATTTTGTATGCTAGTTTTAATACGAATTTTTATGTTATGTTTAAACTTGTTCATATGAGGAATGCATTGGACTTAATAAGTGACGGGTGGAGCCCGCTATAGCTCCTCGATACATCGGTAGGTCTCATGAGACAAACTAGTGTCTTGGAACAAGGCCTTGGCAAAATCTTATTTGTAGTCTTGGCACGAGTCCTTGGCTATGTGGTTATGATAGTCTGGTATTATGCATTCCATCATTATGAAAGTGGTTATTGATTTTGCATGTGATTATTCGATTAGTATAATATCCATATGAATATGTAAATGGAATTATTTCATTTTATTTATGCCATACTATGTTGAAAGTTCAAGTTTGAAAGGCTTTTGTTTTAGTTATACATTGCCTTAAATGTTTATTCTTATTTATGAAAGTTTCTGCTATATTGTTATCCTTACTGGGAATTTGAGCTCACCCCTTTACTATGATTTAATTTTCCCAGGAAGTGAAGAAGTAATTATGAATGACCTGTGGGGATATTATGTGGGGATATGAGTGTAGATTATGGAGACAATATGTTGTTGTAGTAGTTTTTCATTTTATGGTGTAATGTAAGACTTATGAATATATCTAGTATTTCCAATGCTACTAAACCAATCGGTATTTCGAGATTTGATCTTTCTTGTGATCATGCCAATATTATGTAATAATGCACCGACTCTAGGTATCTATGGTCGGGGCGTTACAGTTGGTATCAGAGGAAGTTTAGTACAAACCTTGGAAGCTAGATTTAGAAAAACTCTAATTAGAGCACGTAGACCTAAGATGAACTTTTAGGATTAGTATTGAAGAACTTTCTAGAATTTTGGTATTGTAGAGATTTTGTGAGTTTTCCGAGAAATACATCCCTGTCTGGATACGAGCAGGTAGAGGCAGCTCTGGCACAGATGTACCTAGGGGTAAAACCCGAAAACACCGCTTTGAGCTAGACTCGAACGAGAACTGGTGCACGACAACGGGCCTTGCTGCACTCTTGGTTACGACACTCCCAGGGGATATGCTTAGGATAATTTACATTTTCATTACAAACCGATTTAAAGTATTATATATATAAGATGAGAGTAAATGACCTTGGTTAATCCTAATGTGTTTCAAATTAAGAATATGGTGACATGTTAATCTCTAAATGATTTTATGACTACTATTACTCACACAATGATTTCTGGTTTTAGTCAATGGCTGGATTCCAAGGAAGTCATAGTGACTCTGAGAATGATGTACAAGGTGGGAACGGTGGTGGAAATGAGCAAAAAAATGGAATTTTGATAGGCGTAAAAGATATTGTCTTTATTCCAAATCAATTTTCCAAAAATATGATCAACAATATATATATTAACCAATTCCCAGACTCAAAAAAGAAGAGAAAGGTGATGAATGATAAGAGCTCCAGCAGTGTAGACCATAGAGAAAGGAATCCTCAATTTCCATCATGCAGGAAATGTGGAAGGAGACACCCAGGAAAGTGTCTCAATGGGAAAAAGAAATGCTTTACGTGTGGGAAGGCAGGACATAAAGTGAAGAATTGCCGAAGAAAAATGAAGAGTACTATGGAAGAAGATAAAAATGGTCCAAAGAGTCCATTTACAGAAATTTTTCGAAAATGTAGGGGACCTGACCATTTCCCAAGTGAATACCATGTTCTATAGTATATTTTCATGGTCAAAGAAGAAGCTATGTGGAAATAAACGGTTGGAGAAATGTTTAAAAAGTGTTAGTTCTCCTTGTTTATGGGTTTACTTTGGAATAATTTTCTTTTGTATTTGTAACCCTGTAGTTTTCCATGTGAGAATGATATTTGGGGAATAATTATCTTTTCTCTTGTTGATGTAGTTATGAATAACCATTTGGTTTTATATGATCATTGGGTTTGAGGCAATTAAAAGTTATTATAATTTGGGATGAAAATGCAAGGTATGATATAACATTTGTGGTGAAATTTTGTTATTTTGAGGAATTTATCTCATTTTGGTAATATTATAAAATATAGTTTTTGAAAAAGGACAACACGTAGACCGTGTGACAACCCGTCGCGTCGGACAAAGCTGCGGGAATCAAACCCACAACCAAAGTGTGATTGGGATTTATCACCTACCACCGGACTACGTGAAGTCCCTGGTTAGTGTGACTATTATTTTTAGCTAAATAATTTTATTGATCAATAATAATTTGATTTGGGATCTTATGTCTTATCAAATGAATACCCTTAGTATAGGAAAATGATTTGATGATTAAGTGATAAATTTTATTTTGGAAGTTGTTCGCTTTGTTAAGAACACTATATGCCAAAGGAAAATAGAGTAGTATGGGATTTCATTTGAGGAGTAATGGTGGATTTTTTTCTATGTTTTTATTGTGAATCTATAGTGATTTGGGTTATTTATGGAAATGATTAACCTATAATAATGAATATGTGATTATGTTAATTACTTTTAAGTATGTGACTTTAAGAGTAGATAATGTTATTTGGAGATACAATTTAACGTGGAAGACTACATTATTATAAGTTTTGGGTTTCAATATTAGTTTGGATTATAGTTAAGGATTTTAAGGAAAATTTATTATAGAATGGTATTTATTTAACTTTGGGGTATTGTTGTTTTAATTTTAGAAATTAAGATTAGTATTTTTTTTCTCTAATGGAATATACATTTGGGGGACCATCAGATCTTATACTAACCATTTTGGTTTTGATTAATCTCTAAAGACAAGTTAAATATATAGTTTATCCTACATGGATAATGTATTTCTATAGAAGTTTATTCTAGCTCTTTTATTGTGACCAAGTCTTCTTGAATACTCTTTGTTCAAAAAAAATAAGTTAGTGGTAAAATGTTTTTATATAATGAAACTCTACTTAAAAAGTAAGTATGTCTCTTTATGTTCTTAGTCAATATCATAAATTAATTCCTCGTCCTTTTGAAATGTAACTTAAAACAAAAAAAATGTTGTCCGTTTACTTTCCTACTAGGAGACTAATGGTCGTTTGCCCCAACACAAGTTTGTGGTTTTCTTATTGTTAACTTTTTCCTGATCATGATTTCTATCCCTCTCCATCAGAACTTGACACTTAGTTTATCATCCATATCCATGTTTTCCAACATTAAATCCGAGTATGGGTTATCTTGGTTGACCTTTATACCTCTCTTTCTTTCTTTTAAAGTGATAGTTTTATTGAATCTTTTTCCGATGTGGGACTTTCCATTATATTCCAAAGAACAATTTTAAAAATTGCGAGGATGCAATTTATTGAAGGAGGGGAGAATGTAACACCCCAAGCTTCCACGGTACGTTTCCCTTCGAATAATGCAATGGCGTGCATTGTACGCAACTTTGAGATTTTAACACACCACAACCAATCAAACAAGTCGTTATGAATAGTAATACCTAATTTTTGAAATCTTATAAATTCTATCTCTCAAAATGGACTTCATTTTTGGATTCGGAATATCAAAATTAGCCTAGGGTGAAATTTTGGTACTTTTCGGATAACTTTCATATTTTGATGAATAGTGAAAATTACTAAATTTTAATTAAAAACAACTATTTTAATCAAAATAATAAATAGTGATAAATTATGAATTTGAGTGGTTTTAAAGTATATTTAGAATATATTTTTACCATGTAATACAATCTGGGTCATTGAACATAATTTCACATTTAAACCAGACATAAACAAGTGCCAATCTTTTGATAGTTATTATCTCTTAAAAACACGCTTTTTGTTTTAACAACGGGAATTAATTTTAAATTAATTTCTTCCACTTCTGTGTTTTGAA
This sequence comes from Viscum album, assembly GCA_963277665.1. Lineage (NCBI taxonomy): Eukaryota > Viridiplantae > Streptophyta > Magnoliopsida > Santalales > Viscaceae > Viscum > Viscum album. The sequence goes on from OY728126.1 coordinate 1,109,548,434, forward strand.
TTTGGAAAAATGGATTCCATATTTAGAATCAGGATGTTCAAATTGTGTAAATAGGTAACTTTTTTATTTAAACATTATGAATAATTACTGTGGTAATATTTTATTTACCATGGTTAAGGGTAAATCCGGTAAATAAAGGTTTAAAAAATAATATTATAATAATACTAAATTACCCTAAACGTGTCCTAGCCTTCTTGGTTGATACCTGTTCGACCATAGGCATCTTTGGGTCGATTTGGGGACCCAATGGAGCCACTTGTAGGTGATAGGGACACTTTATTTTAATTAAGTGAAAATGAATACAAAAATGATACAAGCATATATCTTTTAGAAAAACAATTGTTAAATAGGGTTATATATGTTGGATTTTCGACTATAAATATTCATTATAAAGATAAAAAGATTTACTACATAATTATAGTTTATTTATAATTTTTAAAGATTACATAATTTAATATATTTATGACACAATGGTGATGTAGTAATTACCATAATAGTGAAAAATTAGAATAATTGATATTATAAATACCCAAATAAATATAATTTGAGACTTTTATTGAATTAAAATAATTTTATAGGATACTATGAAATATTAGGATTGATTTAATTGACTTATTTCGAATTAATCATTCTGTTATGAGTTTCACAAAAATCAACTATTGAATAGTGTCAAAATTGACATTAAAGAGTTCTTACAACAAATATTATATTATTAATTGATATTAAATTCTTAAAAATCTACGGTTCTGCCAAGAGACTTATATCATGATAATTTTATCATTAATGGACTACTTGGGGGTCTCTTGGATGTATATAGTATGTTTATTAACCATATTATATAAAAATACAAAGAGACATTGTAAAAGTGAAACTAATTAACTTAGAGTTAATACTTAATGATAAGGTTAGTATAAGTACCCAAACCTGTCTAAATTCTATTGGTTGAGTGTATTTAGACCTATCCCCACCTTAACCTTTTCATAATCAACTTTGGAGCCATTAGAAACCGAATATGAATTTATTATAAATTAATATTTCTAGCTTTTCCAAAGGTGCCCCTCACCCCTCTTATAAAAGGGCACTCCTCCTTCTCATTTCATCACACCTTCAAAGCCTTTTGGTTCGGCAAAACTCTGCCCAAATACTCTCCCAACTACCCTAACTACAACCTAGAGGCATTATTTTGATCATAAATCCATCCTAAGGATCCATTTTGATCAAATCAAAAGGAAGAACCCGAAGAAGAGGTAATGTTTTCACCACCCCTTTTCAAGTTCCTTTCTTCTTCCACTTCTTCATTCTTTGTTATTACCATTATTAAATAATAACTCCAGTATCATATATATATACTGTGATGTTATTATAAATATGGTATAACCATATTCATTATTCTATCCATCCTTTGAATAACATGTCACCATACGTGCGTACGTACGGCTTACCGTCTCCACGTCGTGGTGTAATTGTTATTCAATATATTATTATTTGGATGGGTATAATAATTATGTGTAACTCATGTAAATAATAAATATAACATGATAATTATTCTTTATATATGATATACCATCCAATTATATATTATTTTAATATCAAAAGAATGATATTGTCGCTCGTGCGTACATACGGAATACCGTCTCCACGAACGCGATGAGGTTCATTCTCCATCATATCCATTCAAGTATAATTATAATTTGATGATTTAAAAATAGTATCTAAGTTCTTTATATCATTATGGATATGAATAATATACATCCCATTAATAAGGAATATGGCTCACATAACAAATAATATAAAGTAAAATGAACCCGTTAACACCCGAAATGACGATAAGTCTATGATATTATTAACAAATCATTGTTAAAAGATCATATATGATATCATATTAAAGTAAATGATCCTTTTATAATTAAATAAAAATTATTTCACCATTATACAGGAGGTTAACCTACCGTCGACCAAGGAAAAGTACAACGTAAGGGGTTTCTTATCTCACTTTTAATTCCGTGAGAATTCCATTGATCACCACTTAATTGTTGCATGTGGTGTATGTGTACTGCCCATGATCATATTCATTGTGTAATATACTTTAATTTATGGGTATTTACATCATAATGGTATGATACTTCTTTCATGGGTGTATGTTTCTTAAGTTACCTAATCGATAAGGGAATTTGAGATTTCAATTTCCACTCATTTGGATTTACGCATATTTCATTGATTATATTACCCCAAGATTATGTGTGGAATCACTATTCATTTGATTATGTCATAATTTCCACTCCCCTTCCGATGGATATACTTTTGATACACATAATCACTCCATTGATAATTCTCAAGTCATTGATATGAATTTGATAAGAGTAATTTTAACTCATTCTTCATTTATTGAGTTAAACATCCAATTCGTTGGTCTTGATTTTACAAGAATATGTGTGAATGTCCTTTGATTGTTTTACACTGAATATCAAATCATATTTAGTGTACTTATATTTTTCACAAATAATTATGTCGTTGATTTATCCTTAACCTAAGGATACGGCCTTTATGATAGATTTCATCTCAATTTACATTCCATAGAGACTTCTTCGTTGATATACACCAAATCACTTTTAGGTGGTGTATATAATGTACTTTGACATAGTATATCATGAATCCCTTTATTCTCATGATATTAAAAAGTTTTGATTACCTCAGTTATTTGTATTCAAGTGTCTCTCTTTTGGTTAGAAACTCTAACTAAAATACCATTTTTAAATGTTTTATAGACTTATTCATCTAAATCATTCTCATTAATGTCCAGGTTTTAAAAATGGTTTTAAAAATTTATTTATATGGACATTAATGTTTAGAAATTAAAACTCCTTTTAAAAGTTTCAAAGTTGTATGGGATACTTTGATTCAAAAATCTATTTTTAAATGGCTTCCTGACAAATAGTGTGACTTTTAAATGTTTTCAAGAAAAGGGGGATATTTCTCTCAAATAGTTTTGATGATTATTTTCATCTATGTCAACATCCTTCATTATTCTTGATTGAGGTTAATGTGATACAATACAATCTTCCATATTGTATCGAATGAGTTATGTTTGACTGTGGATGTGCTATTTTTATACCATTCATGGTTTGTGGTAAAAGTATTGACATTTCGTATGCTAGTTTTAATACGAATGTTTATGTTATGTTTAAACTTGTTCATACGAGGAATGAATTGGACTTAATAAATGACGGGTGGAGCCCGCTATAGCTCCTCGATGCATCGGTAGGTCTCATGAGACAAACTAGTGTCTTGGCACAAGGCCTTGGCAAAATCTTATTTGTAGTCTTGGCACGAGGCCTTGGCTATGTGGATATGATAGTCTGGCATTATGCATTCCATCATTATGAAAGTGGTTATTGATTTTTCATGTGATTATTCGATTAGTAGAATATCCATATGAATAAGTAAATGGCATTATTTCATTTTATTTATGCCATACTATGTTGAAAGTTCAAGTTTGAAAGGCTTTTGTTTTAGTTATACATTTCCTTAAATGTTTATTCTTATTTATGAATGTTTCTGCTATATTGTTATCCTTACTGGGCATTTGAGCTCACCCCTTTTCTATGTTTTATTTTTCCCAGGAAGTGAAGAAGTAAATTATGAATGACCTGTGGGAATATTATGTGGGGATATGAGTGTAGATTATGGAGACAATATGTTGTTGTAGTAGTTTTTCATTTTATGATGTAATGTAAGACTTATGAATATATCTAGTATTTCAAAGGCTACTAAACCAATCGGTCTTTCGAGATTTGATCTTTCTTGTGATCATGCCAATATTATGTAATAATGCACCGACTCTGGGTATCTAGGGTTGGGGCGTTACAGTTGGTATCAGAGGAAGTTTAGTACAAACCTTGGAAGCTAGATTTAGAAAAACTCTGATTAGAGCACGTACACCTAGGATGAACTTTTAGGATTAGTATAGAAGAACTTCCTAGAATTTTGGTATTGTAGAGATTTTGTGAGTTTTCCGAGCAATACATCCCTTTCTGGATACGAGTAGGTAGAGGCGGCTCTGGCACAGATGTACCTAGGGGTAAAACCCGAAAACACCGCTTTGAGCTAGACTCGAACGGGAACTGGTGCACGACAACGGGCCTTGCTGCACTCTTGGTTACGACACTCCCAGGGGATATGCTTAGGATAATTTACATTTTCTTTACAAACCAATTTAAAGTATTATATATATAAGATGAGAGTAAATGACCTTGGTTAATCCTAATGTGTTTCAAATTAAGAATATGGTGACATGTTAATCTCTAAATGATTTTATGACTACTATTACTCACACAATGATTTCTGGTTTTAGTCAATGGCTGGATTCCAAGGAAGTCATAGTGACTCTCAGAATGATGTACAAGGTGGGAACGGTGGTGGAAATGAGCAAAAAAATGTAATTTTGATAGGCGTAAAAGATATCGTCTTTATGCCAAATCAATTTTCCAAAAATATGATCAACAAAATATATATTAACCAATTCCCGGACTCAAAAAAGAAGAGAAAGGTGATGAATGATAAGAGCTCCAGTAGTGGAGACCATGGAGAAAGGAATCCTCAATTTCCATCATGCAGGAAATGTGGAAGGAGACACCCAGGAAAGTGTCTCAATGGGACAAATAAATGCTTTACGTGCGGGAAGGAAGGACATAATGTGAAGAATTGCCGAAGAAAAATGAAGAGTACTATGGAAGAAGATAAAAATGGTCCAAAGAGTCCATTTACAGTCATTTGTAGAAAATGTAGGGGACCTGACCATTACCCAAGTGAATTCCCTATTCTATAGTATATTTTCATTGTCAAAGAAGAAGCTATGTGGAAATAAATGGTTAGAGAAATGTTTAAAAAGTGTTAGTTCTCCTTGTTTATGGGTTTACTTTGGAATAATTTTCTTTTGTATTTGTAACCCTGTAGTTTTCCATGTGAGAATGATATTTGAGGAATAATTATCTTTTCTCTTGTGGATATAGTTATGAATAACCATTTGGTTTTATATGATCATTGGGTTTGAGGCAATTACAAGTTATTATATTTTGGGATGAAAATGCAAGGTATTATATAACATTTGTGGTTAAATTATGTTATTTTGAGGAATTTATCTCATTTTGGTAATATTATAAAATATTGTTTTTGAAAAAGGACAACACGTAGACCGTGTGACAACCCGTCGCGTCGGACAAAGCTGCGGGAATCGAACCCACAACCAAAGTGCGATTGGGATTTATCGCCTACCACTGGACTACGTGGAGTCCCAGGTTAGTGTGACTATTATTTTTAGTTAAATAATTTTATTAATCAAAAATAATTTGATTTGGGATCTTATGTCGTATCAAATGAATACCCTTAGTATAGGAAAATGATTTGGTGATTAAGTGATAAATTTTATTTTAGAAGTTGTTCGCTTTGTTGATAAAACTATATACCAAATGAAAATAGAGTAGTATGGGATTTCATTTGAGGAGTAATGGTGGATTTTTTTCTATGTTTTTATTGTGAATCTATAGTGATTTGGGTTATTTATGGAAATGATTAACCTATAATAAAGAATATGTGATTATGTTAATTACTTCTAAGTATGTGACTTTAAGAGTAGATAATTTTATTTGGAGATACAATTTAACGTGGAAGACTACATTCTTATAAGTTTTGGGTTTCAATATTAGTTTGCATTATAGTGAAGGATTTTAAGGAAAATTTATTATTGAATGGTATTTATTTAACATTGGTGTATTGTTGGTTTAATTTTAGAAATTAAGATTAGTATTTTTTTTCTCTAATAGAATATACATTTGGGGGATCATCAGATCTTATACTAACCATTTTGGTTTTGATGAATCTCTAAAGACAAGTTAAATATATAGTTTATCCTACATGGATCATGTATTTCTATAGAAGTTTATTCTAGCTCTTTTATTGTGACCAAGTCTTCATGAATACTCATTGTCCAAAAAAATAAGTTAGTGGTAAAATGTTATTATATAATGAAACTCTACATAAAAAGTAAGTATATCTCTTTATGTTCTTAGTCAATATCATAAATGAATTCCTCGTCCTTTTGTAATGTAACTTAAAACAAAAAAAAATGTTGTCCGTTTACTTTCCTACTAGGAGACTAATGGTCGTTTTCCCCAACACAAGTTTGTGGTTTTCTTATTGTTAACTTTTTCCTGATCATGATTTCTATCCCTCTCCATCAGAAAATGAAACTTAGTTTATCATCCATATCCATGTTTTCCAACATTGAATCCGAGTATGGGTTATCTTGGTTGACCTTTATACCTCTCTTTCTTTCTTTTAAAGTGATAGTTTTATTGACTCTTTTTCCGATGTGGGACTTTCCATTATATTCCAAAGAACAATTTTAAAAATTGAGATGATGCAATTTATTGAAGGAGGGGATAATGTAACACCCCAAGCTTCCACGGTACGTTTCCCTTCGAATAATGCAATGGCGTTCATTGTACGCCACTTCGAGATTTTAACACACCGCAACCAATCAAACTAGCCATTATGAATAGTAATACCTAATTTTTGAAATCTTATAAATTATATCTCTCAAAATGGACTTCATTTTTGGATTCAGAATATCGAAATTAGCCTAGGGTGAAATTTTGGTACTTTTCGGATAACTTTCATATTTTGATGAATATTGAAAATTACTAAATTTTAATTAAAAACAACTATTTTAATCAAAATAATTACTAGTGATAAATTATGAATTTGAGTGGTTTAAAATTATATTTATAATATATTTTGACCATGTAATACAATGTGGGTCATTGAACATAATTTCACATTTAAACCAGACATAAACAAGTGCCAATCTTTTGATAGTTATTATCTCTTAAAAACACGCTTTTTGTTTTAACAACGGGAATTAATTTTAAATTAATTTCTGCCACTTCTGTGTTTTGAATTTGGAAAAATGGATTCCATATTTAGAATCAGGATGTTCAAATTGTGTAAATAGATAACTTTTATTTTTAGACATTTTGAATAATTACTGCGGTAAATATTTTATTTACCATGGTTAAGGGTAAATCTGGTAAATAAAGGTTAAAAAAATAATATTATAATAATACTAAATTACCCTAAAACGTGTCTTTGCCTTATTGGTTGATACCTGTTCGACCATAGGAATCTTTGGGTCGATTTGGGGACCCCATGGAGCCACTTGTAGGTGATAGGGACACTTTATTTTAATTAAGTGAAAATGAATACAAAAATGATACAAGCATATATCTTTCAGAAAAACAATTGTTACATAGGGTTATATATGTTGGATTTTAGACTATAAATATTCATTAGAAAGATAAAAATATTTACTACATAATGGTAGTTTATTTATAATTTTTAAATATTAAATAATTTAATATATTTATGACACAATGGTGATGCAGTAATTACCATAATAGTGAAAAATTAGAATAATTGATATTATAAATACCCAAATAAATATAATTTGAGACTTTTATGGAATTAAAATAATATTATAGGATACTATGACATATTAGGATTGATTTAATTGACTTATTTAGAATTAATCATTCTGTTATGAGTTTCACAAAAATCAACTATTGAATAGTGTCAAAATTGACATAAAAGAGTTCTTAAAACAAATATTATATTATTAATTGATATTAAATTCCTAAAAATCTAAGGTTCGGCCAAGAGACTTATATCATGATAATTTCATCAATAATGGACCACTTGGGGGTCTCTTGGATGTATATAGTATGTTTATTAACCATATTATATAAAAATACAAAGAGACATTGTAAAAGTGAAACTAATTAACTTAGAGTTAATACTTAATGATAAGGTTAATATAAGTACCAAAACCGGTCTAAATTCTATTGTTTGAGTGGTTTTCGACCTATCCCCACCTTATCCTTTGAATAATAAACTTTGGAGCTATTAGAAACCGAATATGAATTTATTATAAATTAATATTTCTAGCTTTTCCAAAGATTCCCCTCACCCCTCTTACAAAAGGGCACTCCTACTTCTCATTTCTTCACACCTTCAAAGCCTTTTGGTTCGGCCAAACTCTGCCCAAATACTCTCCCAACTTCCCTCACTACAACCTAGAGGCATTATTTTGATCAGAAAGCCACCTACGGAGCCCTTTTGATCAAATCAAAAGGAAGAACCCGAAGAAGAGGTAATGTTTTCACCACCCCTTTTCAAGTTCCTTTCTTCTTCCACTTCTTCTTTCTTTGTTATTACCATTATTAAATAACAACTCCAGTATCATATATATACTGTGATGTTATTATAAATATGGTACAACCATATTCAGTATTCTATCCATCCTTTGAATAACATGTCACCATACGTGCGTACGTACGGCTTACCGTCTCCACGTCGTGGTGTAATTGTTATTCAATATATTATTATTTGGATGGGTATAATAATGATGTGTAACTCATGTAAATAATAAATATAACATGATAATTATTCTGTTTATATGATATACCATCCAATTATATATTATTTTAATATCAAAATAATAATATTGTCGCTCGTGCGTACATACGGAATACCGTCTCCACGAATGCGATGAGATTCATTCTCCATCATATCCATTCAAGTATAATTATAATTTTATGATTTAAAAATAGTATATAAGAACTTTATATCATTCTGGATATTAATAATATAAATCCCATTAATAACTAAAATGGCTCACATAACAAAGAATATAAAGTAAAATGAACCTGTTAACACCGGAAATGACGATATTTCTAAGATATTATTAACAAATCAATGTTAAAAGATCATATATGATATCATATTAAAGTAAATTATCCTTTTATAATTAAATAACAATTATTTCACCTTTATACAGGAGGTTAACCTACCGTCGACCAAGGAAAAAGTAAAAAGTAAGGGGTTTCTTATCTCACTTTTAATTCCGTTAGAATTCCATTGATCACCACTTAATTATTGCATGTGGTGTATGTGTACTGCCCATGATCGTATTCATTGTGTAATATAATTTAATTTATGGGTATTTACATCATAATGGTATGATACTTCTTTCATGGGTGTATGTTTCGTAAGATACCTAATCGATAAGGGAATTTGAGATATCAATTTCCCCTCATTTGGCTTTACGCATATTTCATTGATTATATTACCCCAAGATTATGTGTGGAATCACTATTCATTTGATTATTTCATAATTTCCACTCCCCTTCCGATGGATATACTTTTGATACACATAATCACTCCATTGATAATTCTCAAGTCATTGATATGAATTTGATAAGAGTAATTTTAACTCATTCTTCATTTGTTGAGTTAAACATCCAATTCGTTGGTCTTGATTTTACAAGAATATGTGTGAATGTCCTTTGATTGTTTTACACTGAATATCCAATCATATTTAGTGTACTTATATTTTTCACACATAATTATGTCGTTGATTTATCCTTAACCTAAGGATACGGCCTTTATGATAGATTTCATCTCAATTTACATTCCATTGAGACTTCCTTGTTGATATACACCAAATCACTTTTAGGTGGTGTATATAATGTACTTTGACATAGTATATCATGAATCCCATTATTCTCATGATATTACAATGTTTTGATTACCTCAATTATTTGTATTCAAGTGTCTCTCTTTTGGTTAGAAACTCTAACTAAAATACCATTTTTAAATGTTTTGTAGAATTATTCATCTAAATCATTCTCATTAATGTCCAGGTTTTAAAAATGGTTTTAAGTATTTATTTATATGGACATTAATGTTTAGAAATTAAAACTCCTTTTAAAAGTTTCAATGTTGTATGGGATACTTTGATTCAAAAATCTATTTTTAAATGGATTCTTGACAAATAGTGTGACTTTTAAATGTTTTCATGAAAAGAGGGATATTTCTCTCAAATAGTTTTGATGATTATTTTCATCTATGTCAACATCCTTCATTATTCTTGATTGTGGTTAATGTGATACAATACAATCTTCCATATTGTATCGAATGAGTTATGTTTGACTGTGGATGTGATATTTTTATACCATTCATGGTTTGTGGTAAAAGTATTGACATTTCGTATGCTAGTTTTAATACGAATGTTTATGTTATCTTTAAACTTGTTAATATGAGGAATGCATTGGACTTAATAAGTGACTGGTGGAGCCTGCTATAGCTCCTCGATGTATCGGTAGGTCTCATGAGACAAACTAGTGTCTTGGCACAAGGCCTTGGCAAAATATTATTTGTAGTCTTGGCACGAGGCCTTGGCTATGTGGTTATGATAGTCTGGAATTTTGCATTCCATCATTATGAAAGTGGTTATTGATTTTTCATGTGATTATTCGATTAGTAGAATATCCATATGAATAAGTAAATTGCATTATTTCATTTTATTTATGCAATACTATGTTGAAAGTTCAAGTTTTAAAGGCTTTTGTTTTAGTTATACATTTCCTTAAATGTTTATTCTTATTTATGAAAGTTTCCGCTATATTATTATCCTTACTGGGCATTTGAGCTCACCCCTTTTCTATGTTTTATTTTTCCCAGGATGTGAAGAAGTAAATTATGAATGACCTGTGGGGATATTATGTGGGGATATGAGTGTAGATTATGGAGACAATATGTTGTTGTAGTAGTTTTTCATTTTATGATGTAATGTAAGACTTATGAATATATCTAGTATTTCCAAGGAAACTAAACCAATCAGTCTTTGGAGATTTGATCTTTCTTGTGATCATGCCAATATTATGTAATAATGCACCGACTCTGGGTATCTAGGGTCGGGGCGTTATAGTTGGTATCAGAGGAAGTTTAGTACAAACCTTGGAAGCTAGATTTAGAAAAACTTTGATTAGAGCACGTACACATAAGATGAACTTTTAGGATTAGTATAGAAGAACTTCCTATAATTTTGGTATTGTAGAGATTTTGTGAGTTTTCCGAGCAATACATCCCTTTCTGGATACGAGCAGGTAGAGGCGGCTCTGGCACAGATGTACCTAGGGGTAAAACCCGAAAACACTGCTTTGAGCTAGACTCGAACGGGAACTGGTGCACGACAACGGGCCTTGCTGCACTCTTGGTTACGACACTCCCAGGGGATATGCTTAGGATAATTTACATTTTCTTTACAAACCGATTTAAAGTATTATATATATAAGATGAGAGTAAATGACCTTGGTTAATCCTAATGTGTTTAAAATTAAGAATATGGTGACATGTTAATCTCTAAATGATTTTATGACTACTATTACTCACACAATGATTTCTGGTTTTAGTCAATGGCTGGATTCCAAGGAAGTCATAGTGACTCTGAGAATGATGTACAAGGTGGGAACGGTGGTGGAAATGAGCAAAAAAATGGAATTTTGATAGGCGTAAAAGATATCGTCTTTATGCCAAATCAATTTTCCAAAAATATGATCAACAATATATATATTAACCAATTCCCGGACTCAAAAAAGAAGAGAATGGTGATAAATGATAAGAGCTCCAGTAGTGGAGACCATGGAGAAAGGAATCCTCAATTTCCATCAGGCAGGAAATGTGGAAGGAGACACCCAGGAAAGTGTCTCAATGGGACAATGAAATTCTTTACGTGCGGTAAGGAAGGACATAAAGTGAATAATTGCCGAAGAAAAATGAAGAGTACTATGGAAGAAGATAAAAATGGTCCAAAGAGTCCATTTACAGTCATTTGTCGAAAATGTAGGGGACCTGACCATTACCCAAGTGAATGCCCTATTCTATAGTATATTTTCATGGTCAACGAAGAATCTATGTTGAAATAAATGGTTAAAGAAATGTTTAAAAATTGTTAGTTCTCCTTGTTTATGGGTTTACTTTGGAATAATTTTCTTTTTTATTTGTAACCCTGTAGTTTTCCATGTGAGAATGATATTTGAGGAATAATTATCTTTTCTCTTGTGGATACAGTTATGAATAACCATTTGGTTTTATATGATCATTGGGTTTGAGGCAATTACAAGTTATTATAATTTGGGATGAAAATGCAAGGTATGATATAACATTTGTGGTTAAATTATGTTATTTTGAGGAATTTATCTCATTTTGGTAATATTATAAAATATAGTTTTTGAAAAAGGAAAGCACGTAGACCGTGTGACAACCCGTCGCGTCGGACAAAGCTGCGGGAATCGAACCCACAACCAAAGTGCGATTGGGATTTATCGCCTACCACTGGACTACGTGAAGTCCCTGGTTAGTGTGACTATTATTTTTAGTTAAATAATTTTATTGATCAAAAATAATTTGATTTGGGATCTTATGTATTATCAAATGAATACCCTTAGTATAGGAAAATGATTTGGTGATTAAGTGATAAATTTTATTTTGGAAGTTGTTCGCTTTGTTGAGAACACTATATACCAAAGGAAAATAGAGTAGTATGGGATTTCATTTGAGGAGTAATGGTGGATTTTTTTCTATGTTTTTATTGTGAATCTATAGTGATTTGGGTTATTTATGGAAATGATTAACCTATAATAAAGAATATGTGATTATGTTAATTACTTTTAAGTATGTGACTTTAAGAGTAGATAATGTTATTTGGAGATACAATTTAACATGGAAGACTACATTCTTATAAGTTTTGGGTTTCAATATTAGTTTGGATTATAGTGAAGGATTTTAAGGAAAATTTATTATTGAATGGTATTTATTTAACTTTGGGGTATTGTTGGTTTAATTTTAGAAATTAAGATTAGTATTTTTTTCTCTAATAGAATATACATTTGGGAGATTATCAGATCTTATACTAACCATTTTGGTTTTGATTAATCTCTAAAGACAAGTTAAATATATAGTTTATCCTACATGGATCATGTATTTCTATAGAAGTTTATTCTAGCTCTTTTATTGTGACCAAGTCTTCTTGAATACTCATTGTTCAAAAAAATAAGTTAGTGGTAAAATGTTATTATATAATGAAACTCTACTTAAAAAGTAAGCATATCTCTTTATGTTCTTAGTCAATATCATAAATTAATTCCTCGTCCTTTTGTAATGTAACTTAAAACAAAAAAAATGTTGTTAGTTTACTTTCCTACTAGGAGACTAATGGTCGTTTGCCCCAACACAAGTTTGTGGTTTTCTTATTGTTAACTTTTTCCTGATCATGATTTCTATCCCTCTCCATCAGAACATGACACTTAGTTTATCATCTATATCCATGTTTTCCAACATTGAATCCGAGTATGGGTTATCTTGGTTGACCTTTATACCTCTCTTTCTTTCTTTTAATGTGATAGTTTTATTGACTCTTTTTCCGATGTGGGACTTTCCATTATATTCCAAAGAACAATTTTAAAAATTGCGAGGATAAAATTTATTGAAGGAGGGGAGAATGTAACACCCCAAGCTTCCACAGTGCATTTCCCTTCGAATAATGCAATGGAGTGCATTGTACGCCACTTCGAGATTTTAACACACCACAACCAATCAAACTAGCCGTTATGAATAGTAATACCTAATTTTTGAAATATTATAAATTCTATCTCTCAAAATGGACTTCATTTTTGGATTCAGAATATCGAAATTAGCCTAGGGTGAAATTTTGGTACTTTTCGGATAACTTTCATATTTTGATGAATAGTGAAAATTACTAAATTTTAATTAAAAACAACTATTTTAATCAAAATAATTAATAGTGATAAATTATGAATTTGAGTGGTTTTAAAGTATATTTAGAATATATTTTTACCATGTAATAGAATGTGGGTCATTGAACATAATTTCACATTTAATCCAGACATAAACAAGTGCTAATCTTTTGATAGTTATTATCTCTTAAAAACACGCTTTTTGTTTTAACAACGGGAATTAATTTTAAATTAATTTCTGCCACTTCTGTGTTTTGAATTTGTAAAAATGGATTCCATATTTAGAATCATGATGTTAAAATTGTGTAAATAGGTAACTTTTATTTTTAGACATTTTGAATAATTACTGCGGTAAATATTTTATTTACCATGGTTAAGGGTAAATCCGGTAAATAAAGGTTAAAACAATTATATTATAATAATACTAAATTACCCTAAAACGTGTCCTAGCCTTATTGGTTGATACCTGTTCGACCATAGGCATCTTTGGGTCGATTTGGGGACCCCATAGAGCCACTTGTAGGTGATAGGGACACATTATTTTAATTAAGTGAAAATGAATACAAAAATGATACAAGCATATATCTTTTAGAAAAACAATTGTTACATAGGGTTATATATGTTGGATTTTTGACTATAAATATTCATTAGAAAGATAAAAATATTTACTACATAATGATAGTTTATTTATAATTTTTAAATATTACATAATTTAATATATTTATGACACAATGGTGATGTAGTAATTACCATAATAGTGAAAAATTAGAATAATTGATATTATAAATACCCAAATAAATATAATTTGAGACTTTTATTGAATTAAAATAATTTTATAGGATACTATGACATATTAGAATTTATTTAATTGACTTATTTAGAATTAATCATTCTGTTATAAGTTTCACAAAAATCAACTATTGAATAGTGTCAAAATTGACATAAAAGAGTTCTTAAAACAAATATTATATTATTAATTGATATTAAATTCCTAAAAATCAAAGGTTCGTCCAAGAGACTTATTTCATGATAAGTTCATCATTAATGGACCACTTGGGGGTCTCTTGGATGTATATAGTATGTTTATTAACCATATTATATAAAAATACAAAGAGACATTGTAAAAGTGAAACTAATTAACTTAGAGTTAATACTTAAAGATAAGGTTAATATAAGTACCCAAACCTGTCTAAATTCTATTGGTTGAGTGGTTTTCGACCTATACCCACCTTAACCTTTGAATAATCAACTTTTGAGCCATTAGAAACCGAATATGAATTTATTATAAATTAATATTTCTAGCTTTTCCAAAGGTGCCCCTCACCCCTCTTATAAAAGGGCACTCCTCCTTCTCATTTATTCACACCTTCAAAGCCTTTTGGTTCGGCCAAACTCTGCCCAAATACTCTCCCAACTTCCCTCACTACAACCTAGAGGCCTTAGTTTGATCTGAAAGACATCCTAAGGAGCCCTTTTGATCAAATCAAAAGGAAGAACCCGAAGAAGAGGTAATGTTTTCACCACCCCTTTTCAAGTTCCTTTCTTCTTCCACTTCATCTTTCTTTTTTATTACCATTATTAAATAATAACTACAGTATCATATATATACTGTGATGTTATTATAAATATGGTACAACCATAATCAGTATTCTATCCATCCTTTGAATAACATGTCACCATACGTGCGTACGTACGGCTTACCGTCTCCACATCGTGGTGTAATTGTTATTCAATATATTATTATTTGGATGGGTATAATAATGATGTGTAACTCATGTAAATAATAAATATAACATGATAATTATTCTTTATATATGATATACCATCCAATTATATATTATTTTAATATCAAAAGAATGATATTATCGCTCGTGCGTACATACGGAATACCGTCTCCACGAATGCGATGAGATTCATTCCCCATCATATCCATTAAAGTATAATTATAATTTGATGATTTAAAAATAGTATCTAAGTACTTTATATCATTCTGGATATGAATAATATACATCCCATTAATAACGAATATGGCTCACATAACAAAGAATATAAAGTAAAATGAACCTATTAACACCCGAAATGACGATAATTCTAAGATATTATTAACAAATCAATGTTAAAAGATCATATATGATATCATATTAAAGTAAATGATCCTTTTATAATTAAATAACAATTATTTCACCATTATACAGGAGGTTAACCTACCGTCGACCAAGGAAAAAGTACAAAGTAAGGGGTTTCTTATCTCACTTTTAATTCCGTGAGAATTCCATTGATCACCACTTAATTATTGCATGTGGTGTATGTGTACTGCCCATGATCGTATTCATTGTGTAATATACTTTAATTTATGGGTATTTACATCATAATGGTATGATACTTCTTTCATGGGTGTATGTTTCGTAAGTTACCTAATCGATAATGGAATTTGAGATTTCAATTTCCCCTCATTTGGCTTTACGCATATTTCATTGATTATATTACCCCAAGATTATGTGTGGAATCACTATTCATTTGATTATGTCATAATTTCCACTCCCCTTCTGATGGATATACTTTTGATACACATAATCACTCCATTGATAATTCTCAAGTCATTGATATGCATTTGATAAGAGTAATTTTAACTCATTCTTCATTTGTTGAGTTAAACATCCAATTCGTTGGTCATGATTTTACAAGAATATGTGTGAATGTCCTTTGATTGTTTTACACTGAATATCCAATCATATTTAGTGTACTTATATTTTTCACACATAATTATGTCGTTGATTTATCCTTTACCTAAGGATATGGCCTTTATGATAGATTTCATCTCAATTTACATTCCATTGAGACTTCTTCGTTGATATACACCAAATCACTTTTAGGTGGTGTATATAATGTACTTTGACATAGTATATCATGAATCCCTTTATTCTCATGATATTACAATGTTTTTATTACCTCAATTATTTGTATTCAAGTGTCTCTCTTTTGGTTAGAAACTCTAACTAAAATACCATTTTTAAATGTTTTATAGACATATTCATCTAAATCATTCTCATTAATGTCCAGGTTTTAAAAATGGTTTTAAGGATTTATTTATATGGACATTAATGTTTAGAAATTAAAAATCCTTTTAAAAGTTTCAAAGTTGTATGGGATACTTTGATTCAAAAATCTATTTTTAAATGGCTTCTTGACAAATAGTGTGACTTTTAAATGTTTTCAAGAAAAGGGGGATATTTCTCTCAAATAGTTTTGATGATTATTTTCATCTATGTCAACATCCTTCATTATTCTTGATTGAGGTTAATGTGATACAATACAATTTCCATATTGTATCGAATGAGTTATGTTTGACTGTGGATGTGCTATTTTTATACCATTCATGGTTTGTGGTAAAAGTATTGACATTTCGTATGCTGGTTTTAATACGAATGTTTATGTTATGTTTAAACTTGTTCATATGAGGAATGCATTGGACTTAATAAGTGACGGGTGTAGCCCGCTATAGCTCCTCGATGCATCGGTAGGTCTCATGAGACAAACTAGTGTCTTGGCACAAGGCCTTGGCAAAATCTTATTTGTAGTCTTGGCATGAGGCCTTGGATATGTGGTTATGATAGTCTGGCATTATGCATTCCATCATTATGAAAGTGGTTATTGATTTTGCATGTGATTATTCGATTAGTAGAATATCCATATGAATAAGTAAATGAAATTATTTCATTTTATTTATGCCATACTATGTTGAAAGTTCAAGTTTGAAAGGCTTTTGTTTTAGTTATACATTGCCTTAAATGTTTATTCTTATTTATGAAAATTTCTGCTATATTGTTATCCTTACTGGGCATTTGAGCTCACCCCTTTTCTATGTTTTATTTCCCCCAAGAAGTGAAGAAGTAAATTATGAATGACCTGTGGGGATATTATGTGGGGATATGAGTGTAGATTATGGAGACAATATGTTGTTGTAGTAGTTTTTCATTTTATGATGTAATGTAAGACTTATGAATATATCTTGTATTTGCAAGGCTACTAAACCAATCGGTCTTTCGAGATTTGATCTTTCTTGTGATCATGCCAATATTATGTAATAGTGCACCGACACTGGGTATCTAGGGTCGGGGCGTTACATTGTTAACATATATTCATTGGTTTCGCAAAATGGTTCATGCCTAAGTGTATTTCATAAACAATCTTGGATATGGAATAAGAGGCTAGGACACTAAAATATTAAATCTCTAAGAAAACTAACAAGAACAATATTAGTCAAAGACCTACCCAAATGTGAGTTTTTAAAAGATAAAGTGTGTAATTCATGTCAAAAGTGAATGAAACACAAAATTTTCATTCAAACCAAAGAAATAATTGTCAACATATCAACTTATAGAACTGGTTCATATGAATTTTTTGGACCATCTAGAATTTCTAGTGTAAATGGGAAACACTATGTTTATGTCATTGTAGATTATTTTTCTAGATACACTTGGACTTGTTTTTTGCTCACAAAAGTGAACCCTTCTCTCTTTCTACCAAATATTCCAAGTCTATGGAAAACCTCAAGGGACTTAAAATCAAATCCTTAAGAAGTGATCATGGCTGTGAGTTTGAGAATCAAGAGTTTGAATCCTTTTTCTCACAAAATGGCTATAGTCACTATCACGACCCATCCTCGGGGCCCGTGCCGTGACTACCCCAAGCCCGCCTTCCATAGGCCAGGGGCTGGCGACTAGCACCAAGGCATAAATCCCAACAAAAAGGGAAGGCATTGCCTTTGAAAAGTAAACAAGCACTCTGAGTAAGTAAGTGGAAAAGTAAACACTAAGTAAAAACTGTACAAGCTGTGCTGAAAGAAAAAGGGGCCGGAAATACAAGCCCAACAGTAAAGTGCAAGTGAAAGGAAAAACAGCAACTGAAAGGGAAAACTGCAGCGTCGAGCCGTCCTCTGGAAAATCCCACCTGAAGGGTGGGTACAGATAGCCTCATCTACTCCTCGGGTCCACCTGACCGCTCCGAGTACGTCCCACCCAGTGGTCCACCTCCAGGTACCGTCCTGCTCCGCACGCCTCCACCACGATCAGCGCTGTCCGTCGCCTGTAACCAACACAACGTAGTGCGGGAAAATCCCGTGCAGGGGTGAGTATAAGCTAATGAGTAGGGACCCCGAGACCCCCGATGGTCTCCCGAAATCCACAAAGGATAATCTGCAAAGGAAGGATACAATCACGAAGTAACATATGACATGGCTTAGGTATATGCACATACATATAACTAAGTCATCAATTCCCGTTCGGCTCCAACGTCTGAGCCCAAGAACAACCCAGTCCACACAGGAAAGCAAACGTAAACCCACACAGGATGGAACAACACAATCCACAAAGGATAGTAGACAGTAAATCCACACAGGATAGCTCAACACATTCCACAAAGGAGAGAAACACAAGGATCATTGACTCAGCTCAAACTAGGATTTTCATTATCGAAACCGTAACTGCTGAAGAGCCCCATCTCTGAAGTGTACAGTGGTCCTGTCACGACTCCGAGGTACTGCTCACTAACCTAAGACTGCTGAGGTACTCCTCCTGTCGAGTACTGCGGGTCTGTTGCCAACTACCGGGCGCCCCATCCGCTGAGGGTCTGCTGCCAAATACCGGGCGCTCACCCAAATAGCCTACAGAGGCACTCCTCCAGTCGAGTACCGCGGGTCTGCTACCAACTACCAGGCGCTCCGTCCGCCGTGGGTCTGCCGCCGAATACCGGGCGCTCTGTCCACTGGGCTAGTCGACTCACTCCAAGTCGAGTCGGTCGAGCAGTCTTCAGGTCTCAGCCGGCTACACGGTCTCCGTACTCTGTACGCTCGTCTCCAGTATCACAGGTCTGCCACTACAACCGAGCGCTCCACTGCCAAGGATATGGTGCTACAACCAAGCGCTCCACCGCCCAAGGTAAACAGAAGATTCAGCTCACACAGGGATACTTCTTCGGATGACGATAAAGATGATCACTGATCCATCTAAGTCGTCGGACCCACGAAGGATCGATAGGTACTAACCTTTCAGTGACCCACACAGGATCGGGCCCACATAGGACCGGGCCCACGCAGGACCTGTAGGCACTGGCTCACACAGAACCGCTGAGCGCTGACCCACGCAGGATCGGACCCACACAAGATCGGTAGCACTGATCTACGTAGGATTGCTGAGTGTAGTATTCGTCGCAGTCCACTGAGGATCTCTGCATAGTCGTCGCCGCAGTCCACTGAGGATCTCTGCACAGTCGTCGCTGCAGTCCACTGAGGATCTCTGCACGGTCGTCGTCGGAGTCCACGGATGATCTCTGCACGGTCGTCGTCGGGGTCCACGGAGGATCTCCGCACAGTCGTCGCCGCAGTCCACTGAGGATCTCTGCACGGTCGTCGCTGTCGAAGAAGCAGTCGCAGCCAGCCTAGGGTTCCCGCACACAGCAACGCATTCGGGAGGGTCCGCTCCACGAGCCGAGAGGCTGATACATCAACTGACACAAAGTCCGAAGTTGATGTATCCAAAAGTACTGTATCGACAACAGGAACTCAATGTCGCAGACGGCGCGTCAATCGGACGCCCGGTCTGAGAGTTATTGGCTTTTCGTCCCAGGGGCCCGGTTGGTTTTAAGGAAAAACCAACCCGACTGTACTCCACCTACATCCAAACCTCGGGCGGAGTATGCCAAAAGATCCGTCTCACTTAGAGGAAAACAACGAAACACACGGCACGTCAATCGGACGCCCGGTCTGTTAGTTATTTGCCTTTCCGTGTCACACCCACCCTGGGAAACTTTCCAGGAGGTCACCCATCCTGATCACTACTCTAGGCCAAGCACGCTTAATTACGGAGTTTAACTACGTAGACTCCCGAAAAGGAAGGTACACCTTGAGTATAGTATACCGAAACGACCGTCTCGATCCAAGTATCGCGTTGCCGCTGACGGCGCATCGTTCGGAGGCCCGTAACTCATGTTACGGGCGTTTGAACGAAAAACCGTCCGAAGACGGGGGTCCGGGTCCTGGCCGACCCGGCCCGACCCCCCCCCCCCCGGGAGTCGGCCGTACCGGGTCGACCCGACCCGGCCGAGCGGCCGAATGGCCGAGGCACGCGGGGCGCCGCCCCCCGTGGCCAAGTGGTGCTGCGGCCCCCCGCGTGGGGCCACGTTGAGTCGGGACGCGACTTCAGCTGCGTCCGAGGGCACCGGACCCGCGCGGCCGCGGGTCCGCGGGTGCCGCCGCCGCCGCGCTGAGTCGCTGCGACCTATCCGGCGGCGCGCCGGGGCGCCGCCGCTCCTGGCTGCCGGCGCCGCCGCGTCGGTGGACCGCGCCGCCGGTGAGTTCCGCGGGCCACCGGGATCGCTCCGGTGGTCCGATTTTGTTCCCGCCTGCGCCGCTGCTCCTCCCAGAACTCCTCCTTCACTGCGGGATCATCAAACATCCGTTGCGGCACGTTCCGTCGTCGCCCGTCAAATCCATACAAAAAGAAGAACGTCGGAGGGTCATCGGGCCGTGTTCGTTTGGCCCGCACCCTCCGCGTTAGAGATAGACAACCGGGATAAATTTGTTCAACACATGAACCGACAATTTTAATAAAATAAAATTGTTCAATAGAAACTGGTTCTTTAATTTTTAAAGAACGTTCACGGGAATAAAGAGGGGTATTCCAAATTATAAAATGCATACCTCGTTGATCGTCGCGCGCAGGCGTTCTTCGTGGAAAAGCTCATCACGGAAGAGAGGGATCGTCGCGTCATTGCGTGGAGGCGTCACGTCGTCACGGAATCCGGTGTTGAGTCGGAGAACTCAACGCACCATGAAACAACAGATTTAATTTAATTAATTAAATCAGTGTTTTTGGTTAAGAACCACGAAAGAGATAAAAAGGAAGGTCCGAGACTCTTACCTCAAGCAGCCGATCGAAGATCCGTCGCGGAGGAAGAGACGTCGCAGAAGAACGTTGTCGGCGTTGCGGATCATGGCGTCACATCGTCGATTTCCGGGTTCGGCGTTCTTCGCGTTCTTCGCGTTCTTCGCGTTCTTCGCGAAAGAGGAAGAGGAACAAGGATTCTGTCTCAACTAGTAATCCCCCAAAAGGTTTTGGTTGGTCTTATTTTATTAACATGCTAACACACGAAAACAGGATAAGAAACGATTGAATTAATTCGTTGAATTAATTCAACAAAAGAAACAGCCCATTGAATTCACGAAATAAACCGCCCAATTAAATGGTCTGTTAAGATTTTTAAGATACGCGTCAGTTGACTTTCATTAAGACGGGTTTTCACGGGTGCGTTTCTTAGCGGAAAGAAACAGCGGGGCTCGTGCGGGCCCCACCTCACAAATATCCTACCAAGGGGGTAGGATATTTCTGGATAGCATCCTATCCGGTTCAGCTCAGTTCAAGCCGCCTTTAAGTGGCCTCAAGTGGCTTCCAAGTGGCTTAAGCGAAATAAAATAAAGTTGTCGCAAAATTATTTTATTTCTCAACTTTAAGCCTGAAAATTAAAAACCACACTCGAGAAAACGCAACTCCGGAAGAGGCGTTTCTATGCGAATACCGGCGCTGCGATTTCTTCGGTGCCCTCAGAATTCGATTCTGGGCACCGGTTCAAAAGTTAAAAAAACCCGCTCGTCCGTTCACTGAACGTACCCGAGCCAAACTTTGGAAAATGATTCCGGGCACACCGGGCCTCGGAATCAGGTGCCGTCGGAAACTGCGCTCTTGTAAAATTCCAAAGAAAATTAAGAAAAAAAAATTTCCTTGAAATTTACGGGTCTTTACATTACTCCCACCTCAGGACTTTACGTCCCCGTAATGATACATCATAAACTAGGGAAATAAAGGTGGGTACTGAGCACGCATCTGAGCCTCCCGCTCCCAAGTGCTCTCCTGGAAGTTCCCATGCTGCCATCTGATGCGCACAAGAAGAATCGATCACCCACGTAGGACCGCTCCTACTGATCCTCTATCTCCACTAGGACCTCCGCAAAAGTCGCCCATCATCCACGTCTAGCTCCCCATAGTCAATGATGTGCGTCGGGTCGTTCACGTATCTCCTCAGCGGGGATACGTGGAAGACGTCGTGCACCCAGTGCAACTGAGGTGGCAGAGCCAGGCGATAAGCCACCTCGCCAATTCTCCACAAACCACACCGAGGTGAGACACGCAAGAAGACGTGGTCGCCATCCTCGAACTCTAGTGGTCTCGGACTCCTGTCAGCATAAGGCTTCTGTCGGCTCTGAGCTGTAATTATCCGCCCCTGGATGACCTGGACCATCTCAGGTCCCACAAGAGCTGCAAGATTTCTTCTTTGCCGATAAGAGAAATCTGGTCCCATCCCCTGGATGAACCACATTCTTTGCCTAATACAGCCAATCCTAACATGGATGATACTAATCAATACCAAGCATGACGTCGTAAGGCCTCGGCGCTACTACCAAGAGATCCAACCGTTACTCTCGCCTCCAAGGGTTGAGTTACACTGTCGGCATCAGTGTGTGGTAACTTGGTCTCCTCCAGTAGATGTCTCACAAGTGAGTGTCAAGTCAACAGCCAAAACCGGAACCTCTTAGTAACATCACGAAAGAGGACAGGGATGAAAATATCACAAAGGTATGCGTCTTTTATTATTTCAGCTCATAATACAAAGACGCTACACAACAGAAACAAGGAACTAGAAGTACAAAGGACGTATCCACTAGTTTTTCTCCTATCCATCTGCTCCCAGAGCTCCATGATCGAAGGCCTCGGCTGCCTGAAGCTGAGCTCTCGCATGTTCACCTACTCCCTGTGGTCGGGGCGGACCTCCTGGTGGTGGTGGTGGCAGAGCCTCAAAGCGTCGCCCACCACCTGCTGCTCGGCCAGCTCCTCTGCCTCGTCCGCCTCCTCCCTGCGGACCGCCACGGTCGAACCTCTACCTCTTCCTGGGAGGTTCTTCACTTAACTGCTGATCAACAGCATGGCGGGTCGGACAGTCACGAGCCATGTGACCAATCCCGCCACAGGAATAACACTGCCCACTCTCGGCACGCCTGGCTCTGACTCCACCCCGGCTCCCCCGCACAACTGAGCCTGAGTCGTGCAGTCGGCCACCGGTAGGTCTGGTCTGCCTGGAACCCTGAGTCATTCGTCGGCTACCTACTACCGAAGACTCCGCTATCTGCCGCCCTGCGGTAGGTCTCGCTTTGGACTCAGCCAGGAAGCTCTCGATCAGGAGGGCTCACTCTAGCACTCCTGCCTGGGTCGGGATGCTGAGGGAGATCAGCGATGCCCTGATATCATATCTCAATCCCTGCTCGAAGGTCCGGGCCCGGAAGAAGGGGTCTCGTACCATGTCTGTCGAGTACCGAGAAAGGTCGGTGAACCTCGCCGTGTATTGGCCGACCGTCAAGCTGCCCTGCCGCAGCTGAAGAAGCTCCTAGATGCGCACCGCACAAAGGGTGGCCGGGACGAACTCTGAGCGGAAGAGTCTCTCGAAGTCCGTCCAGATGAGGGAGGCCTCATCGTGTACCTGGAGCATCAGGCTCCACCATCGCCCTGCTGCTGCGTGCAGTAGGCTCGCTGTGAGGATCACCATGAGGTATGCTGGTGTCCTCACTAGACTGAAAACTCGGACGACCGCCTCCAGCCAGTCCTCGGCTACCTGGGGGTCCGACTCCCCACGGAACCTGGGTGGTCACTGGCGATGGAACTCGTGCAGAGCTCCGAGGTGTCGTGCATCGTCAGCTGCCAGTGCTGGAAGCATCGGGGGCTCGGCGGGTAAAGGTACCGCCAGTGCCTCTGCGGTCAACGGGCCCTGTACCGAGGCCTCGTCGCTCAGTGGGATATCGTCGCGCTCTACTCTAGGAACCCTAGCTGGCTGTTGTCGTCGTGCCATCCTGAAAAGGAAACAAGTGCGCCATGGTCAGAACAGTATACCTGGTGAGCTGACACAAGTAATCACGAAAAAAACTTGAAACACACATGCAATCAAGGCGTAAATCCCAACAAAAAGGGAATGCATTTCCTTGGAAAAGTAAACAAGCACTCAGAGTAAGAAAGCAGAAAAGTAAACACTAAGTTAAAACTGTACAAGCTGTGCTGAAAGAAAAAGGGGCCGGAAATACAAGCCCAACAGTAAAGTACACCTGAAAGGAAAAACAGCAACTGAAAGGGAAAACTGCAGCTTCGAGCCGTCCTCTGGAAAATCCCACCTAAAGGGTGGGTACAGATAGCCTCCTCTGCTCCTCGGGTCCACCTGACCGCTCCGAGTACGTCCCGCCCAGTGGTCCACCTCCAGGTACTGTCCTGCTCCGCACGCCTCCACCACGATCAGCGCTATCCGTTGCCTGCAACCAACACAACGTAGTGCGGGTAAATCCCGTGTAGGGGTGAGTATAAGCTACTCAGTAGGGACCCCGAGACCCCTGAAGGTCTCCCGAAATCCACAAAGGATAATCCGCAAAGGAAGGATACAATCACGATGTAACATCTGACACGGCATAGGTATATGCCCATACATATACCTAAGTCATCAATTCCCGTTCGACTCCAACACCCAAGCCCAAGCACATCCTAGTCCACACAGGAAAGAAAAAGTAAACCCACACAGGATGGAACAACACAATCCACAAAGGAGAGTAGACAGTAAATCCACACAGGATAGCTCAACACAATCCACAAAGGAGAGAAACACAAGGATCATTGACTCAGCTCAAACCAGGATTTTCATTATCGAAACCGTAACTACTGAAGATCCCCATCTCTGAAGTGTACAGTGGTCCTGTCATGACTCCGAGGTACTGCTCACTAACCTAAGACTGTTGAGGTACTCCTCCTGTCGAGTACCGCAGGTCTGCTGCCAACTACCGGGCGCTCTGTCCGCTGAGGGTCTGCTGCCAAATACAGGGCGCTCAACCAAATAGCCTACAGAGGCACTCCTCCAGTCGAGTACCGCGGGTCTGCTGCCAACTACCAGGCTCTCTGTCCGCCGTGGGTCTGCCGCCAAATACCGGGCGCTCCGTCCACTGGGCTAGTCGACTCAATCCAAGTCGAGTCGGTCGAGCAGTCTTCAGGTCTCAGCCTGCTACACGGTCTCCGTACTCTGTACGCTCGTCTCCAGTATCGCAAGTCTGCCGCTACAACCGAGCGCTCCACTGCCATGGATATGCTGCTACAACCAAGCGCTCCACCGCCCAAGGTAAACAGAAGATTCAGCTCACACAGGTATACTTCTTCGGATGACGATAAAGATGATCACTGATCCATCCAAGTCATCGGACCCACGAAGGATCTATAGGTACTAACCTCGTAGTGACCCACACAATATCGGGCCCACACAGGACTGGGCCCACGCAGGACCTGTAGGCACTGGCTCACACAGAACCGCTGAGCGCTGACCCACGCAGGATCGGACCCACACAGGATCGGTAGCCCTGATCCACGTAGAATCGCTGAGTGCAGTAGTCGTCGCAGTCCACTGAGGATCTCTGCAGAGTCGTCGCCGCAGTCCACTGAGGATCTCTGCACAGTCGTCGCCGCAGTCCACTGAGGATCTCTACACGGTCGTCGTCGGAGTCCACGGAGGATCTCTGCACGGTCGTCGTCGGAGTCCAAGGAGGATCTCCGCACAGTCGTCGCCGCACTCCACTGAAGATCTCTGCACGGTCGTCGTCGGAGTCCACGGAGGATCTCTGCACAGTCGTCGCCACAGTCCACTGAGGATCTCTGCACGGTCGTCGCTATCGAAGAAGCAGTCGCAGCCCGCCTAGGGTTCCCGCACACAGCAGCTCGTTCGGGAGGGTCCGCTCCACGAGCCGAGAGACTGATACATAAACTGACACAATGTCCGAAGTTGATGTATCCAAAAGTTCGGTATCGACAACAGTAACTCAACGTCGTAGACGGCGCGTCAATCGGACGCCCGGTCTGAGAGTTATTGGCTTTTTCGTCCTAGGGGCCTGGATGGTTTTAAGGCAAAACCAACCCGACCGTACTCCACCTGCGTCCAAACCTCGGGCAGAGTATGACAAAATATCCGTCTCACTTAGAGGAAAACAACGAAACAGACGGCACGTCAATCGGACGCCCGGTCTGTTAGTTATTGGCATTTCCGTCTCACACCCACCCTGGGAAACTTCACAGGAGGTCACCCATCCTGATCACTGCTCTAGGCCAAGCACGCTTAACTACGGAGTTTTTACTACGTAGGCTCCCGAAAAGGAAGGTACACCTTGAGTATAGTATACCGAAACGACCGTCTCGATCCAAGGATCGTGTTGCCGCTGACGGCGCGTCGTTCGGAGGCCCGTAGATCAAGTTACGGGCGTTTGAACGAAAAACCGTCCGAAGACGGGGGTCCGGGCCCGTGCCGACCCTGCCCGACCCCCCCCCCCCCCCGGGAGTCGGCCGAACCGGGTCGGAGGCACGCGGGGCGCCGCCCCCCGTGGCCAAGTGGTGCCGCGGCCCAACGTGTGGGGCCACGTTCAGTCGGGAGGCGGCTTCAGCCGCGTCCGCGGGCACCGGACCCGCGCGGCCGCGGGTCCGCGGGTGCCGCCGCCGCCGCGCTGAGTCGTTGCGGCCTGTCCGGCGGCACGCCGGGGCGCCGCCGCTCCCAGCTGCCGGCGCCACCGCTCCGGCGACCCGAGCCGCCGGCGAGTTCCGCGGGCCACCAGGATCGCTCCGGTGGTCCGATTTTGTTCCCGCCTGCGCCGCTGCTCCTCCCGGAACTCGTCCTTCACTGCGGGATCATCAAACATCCGTTGCGGCACGTTCCGTCGTCGCCCGTCAAATCCGCACAAAAAGAAGAACGGCGGAGGGTCGTCGGGCCGTGTTCGTTTGGCCCGCACCCTCCGCGTTAGAGATAAACAACCGAGAGAAATTTGTTCAACACATGAACCGACAATTTTAATAAAATAAAATTGTTCAATAGAAACTGGTTCTTTAATTTTTAAAGAACGTTCACGGGAATAAAGATGGGTATTCCAAATTATAAAATCCCTACCTCATCGATCATCGCGCGCATGCGTTCTTCGTGGAAAAGCTCATCGCGGAAGAGAGGGATCGTCGCGTCGTCGCGGAATCTGGTGTTGAGTCGGCGAACTCAACGCACCATGAAACAACAGATTTAATTTAATTAATTAAATCCATGTTTTTGGTTAAGAACCACGAAGGAGATAAAAAAGGAAGGTCCGAGACTCTTACCTCAAGCAGCCGATCGAAGGTCCGTCGCGGAGGAAGAGACGTCGCAGAAGAACGTTGTCGGTGTTGCGGATCACGGCGTCGCGTCGTCGATTTCCGGGTTCAGCGTTCTTCGTGTTCTTCGCGTTCTTCGTGTTCTTCGCGTTCTTCGCGAAGGAGGAAGAGGAACAAGGATTCTGTCTCAAACAGTAATCCCCAAAAGGTTTTGGTTGGTCTTATTTTATTAACATGCCAACACACGAAAACAGGATAAGAAACGATTGAATTAATTCGTTGAATTAATTCAACGAAAGAAACAGCCCATTTAATTCACGAAATAAACCGCCCAATTAAATGGTCTGTTAAGATTTTTAAGATACGCGTCAGTTGACTTTCATTAAGACGGGTTTTCGCGGGTGCGTTTCTTAGCGGAAAGAAGTGGCGGGGCTCGTGCGGGCCCCACCTCACAAATATCCTACCAAAGGGGTTGAATATTTCTGGATAGCATCCTATCCGGTTCAACTCAGTTCAAGCCGCCTTTAAGTGGCCTCAAGTGGCTTCCAAGTGGCTTAAGCGAAATAAAATAAAGTTGTCGCAAAATTATTTTATTACTCAACTTTAACCCCGAAAATTAAAAATCACACTCGAGCAAACGCAACTCTGGAAGAGGTTTTTCTATGCGAATACCGGTGCTGCGATTTCATCGGTGCCCTCAGAATTTGATTCCAGGCACCGGTTCAAAAGTTAGAAAAACCCGCTCGTCCGTTCACTGAACGTACCTGAGCCAAACTTCGGAAAATGATTCCGGGCACACCGGGCTTCGGAATCAAGTGCCGTTAGAAACTGCGCTCTTGTAAAATTCCAAAGAAAATTAAGAAAATAAATTTCCTTGAAATTTACGGGTCTTTACAGTCACAATTTCTCTACCCTATGGACACCTCAAAAAATGGTGTTGTAGAAAGAAGAAATAGAATCTTACAAGAAATTGCTAGAACCATGCTCAATGAATATGACATAACTATTTATTTTTTGGGATGATGTTATCAATACATCATGCTACATAATCAATAAAGTTTTGATTCGAAATATTCGAAAAAGCTATTTTTATGAGTTATGGAACAATCAAAACCCCAAGGTTTGCTACATCAATGTTTTTGGTTCAAAAATTTATATCCTTAAGACGAAGGAAAATATTTGAAAATTTGCATCCAAGAGTGATGAAGGAATCTTTTTAGGATATTCCATATCTAGTCAATCCTATAGATTGTTCAATAAAATAACTAAATGTGAATATGAATCTTTTCATGTCAAATTTGATGAAATAGATACACGTGATCCAAAAAACATTTTAAAGGTCCTCGAAGATGATGTATCAAATTTGGACATTAATTCAAAATCCTTAAACAATATTGTGAAAGAATCTATAAAAACGTCTAGTTCTGGAAATTCCTTTGACTCAAGTCACAAAGAATTTGAACCTATTGATGAAACTGAAATCTTTAGTCCCTCTTTTTCTAGAGCTTTAAGAACTCTTAAGAACCATCCCGTTGATGTTGTAGTAGGATACATAGATAAAGGAACTCAAACTACAGTTTCTATTAGAAATCAGGTTGAACATCAAGTCTTCTGGTC
Organism: Viscum album; assembly: GCA_963277665.1. NCBI lineage: Eukaryota > Viridiplantae > Streptophyta > Magnoliopsida > Santalales > Viscaceae > Viscum > Viscum album. The sequence goes on from OY728126.1 coordinate 1,109,577,886, forward strand.
ACAACTAGAACCTAAGAACATTAATGTTTCTATCAATAATGAATTTTGGGTGATGGCTATGCAAGAAGAACTTAATCAGTTTGAAATGAACAATGTTTGTAAACTTGTTTAAAGACCCAAGGACACATTCCCCATAGGCAATAAATAGTGTTTAGAAATAAGGTAGATGAATCTGGTAGCATAGTATAAAATAGTGCAAGATTCGCTGCACAAGGCAATAGTCAAAAAGAAGGAATTCACTCTCAAGAGACCTTTTCACTAGTAGCTAGACTTGAATCCATGAAAATTTATCTTTCTTATGCTATTCATCTGAATTTCAAACTGTATCAAATGGATGTCAAGAATGAATTCCTAAATGGGTATATAAATGAGGATGTATTTGTTGAGAAACCCCCTTGTTTTAGAAATCCCCATTTTCCAAATCATATTTTTAAATTATCAAAATCTTTATATGGTTTAAAACAAGCTCCAAGAGATTAGTTTCATATATTAAGTAATTTTCTTATTTCCAAATATTTTGCAAAAGGAATAGTTGATCCTACCCTTTTTATAAAATGAATTTCCAATGATGTAATTTTTGTTCAAATTTATGTACATGATATTATCTCTGGATCTTGATGAAATTCCTTATGTATTGACATTTATAAAATAATGAAAAATGAATTTTAAATGAGTTTAATAGGTAAACTAAAATTTTTTCTTGGATTTATAATCTTTAAAAAAAATTAATATATTATCTTACATATATTTAAATACAGTAGGGATCTTTTAAATGTTTTAGATTAGATTTCACTAAAAGTACTGACACTCCAATGAGTTACACTTGTAAGTTGGATCTTTATAAAGATGGTAAATTTGTTGATCAACCCACTTACAGAGGAATGATTATAAGTTTACTCTACTTAACTACTATTCGACCTAACATTATGTTTGGTGTGTATATGTGTTCTTGTTTTCATGAAAATCCAATGGATTGTCATTTAAATGCTGTTAAAATAATTTTCAAATACCTCATGCATACACCCAATCTAGGATTGTTCTATCCAAGAAGACAATCATTTTAATTAGTTAGTTATTTCGATGCTGACATAGGCGGTTGTAAGTTAGATAGAGAAAGCAACTCTAGAACATGTCACTTTTAGGGAAAGTCACTATTATAATTGTGTAGTAAGAAACCAAATTGTGTTGCATTATATACTGCAGAAGCTAAATACATAGCATTCAGTAGTTATTGTGCACAAATCTTGTGGATGTAACACGCATTACGAGATTATGGATATCAATTCAGTCATGTTCCTATAAATTGTGACAGCACAAGTGCTATTAACATTTCAAAAATTCTTATTTCACATTCTAGGAAAAATTATATTGATGTACGATATCACTTTTTGAAATATTATTACAAAAATTGTCATATCACTTTGGAAATCATTGGTACTGAATATCTACTCACTGATATTTTCGCCAAACCACTAAATTATTAAATAATAGATTACCTCATACATGAGTTAGGTATGATAAATCTTAAGTAGACATCTTATTGTTTCATGTTTATGGTCTCAAAATTTGTATTTCCTGGTTACTGTATGACAATTACTATATCAAATAATATGGTCACACAATCTAGAAATCCAACTGTTATGGACTCACCATGAATGCCTGTTATTGTCTCACCGTAAGGGTCAGTCACTGTCTTACCATAAGGTTTAGTCACTATCTCACCTTAATGGTCAGTTACTCTTTAACCATAAAAACCTGATACGGTCTCACTATAAAGATTCATTATATGTTTTTTTAATTATAAATTGTATCAGGGAAATTACATATTTCACCCTTTTTACTTTCCCGCTCTTTTATTTTTGTGACGTTTGGTATTTCTAAATGATAAAATAAAGGAAGTGTCACTCGTTCTTCACTCGAGATTTCTCCAATTCAATCAATCCTTAACCCCTCTTCACTCTTTCAACCCTTCTCTCTCAAACTTTCAATACATGCCCAAGATGAAACACCCTTCTTCGTCGAGACCTGAGAAACGTAACTCAAAGAAGAAGAAGATTGTGCCTAAGCTAGCACATGTGGGTCCTTAGAATTCGAATCCTATTAACTGAATTTTATTACCAGAGAAAGAGATATTCCCTAAGTGGCTTTTGTCGAGTATGTCTCTAGTTTTGAATGTTTTAAAATAGAAAGTTTGGTGTGATTGATTTAAAAAGGAAGATAAACCTATATACCGTAATTTAGTATCTTAATTTTATCAGTATGTTCAGTTATATATTGATTCTAATGATGGATATGTTATAAGAAGATTGATTAATGGCGAGAGATGCACATTCTCTTCAAGGTTATGGGCTGCATGCCATGGTATACCTCATGAATGAATCTGTGAGGAATATCAGAGATGTCCCCCTCCTCACAGTGAATTCTTTGTTTTGAAAGATTCTCTAAGAAATTTAACTAAAAATGAAAACAATAGCAGAGCCATCTCTTCCAAGTTAGATGGAGAATCTAGACTTCTATTTAAGTTTATTCTGATTTTGGTTAGTCCTAGAAAAGGTGATTTTCTTATACTAAAATAAGAGAATTTATTTTTGATACATCTCATGAAAAATTTACATAAGATCAATCTTTTTAAGTATGTCATACACCATATGTGTGATCTGATCAAAACCACCTCCATGTCAACCTCCCTGTTTTTTTCTAGGCTCATTTCTGCTACGTTTCATGCCAATGGTATGGCTAGACCAAATGAAGAAGTTATCAAGGATTCTGAGTTAGGTCTGTCAAAATTTATTATAAATTATATTAAGATCAATTGAAATCCTTGTAAAAAGTAATGGGTGAAGGAAAATGAGGGGATCTATGAAAAGTTTATTCTAGTAGAACATCCTTAAAGGCCTAAAGTCATTTCATATCCTAGTGTGGAACCATACGAAGTTGATGAGTATTCTAAAGAAGAACATGAAAAAAATGTTGTTGTACCTCCCAAAGAAATAGATCCTGATGAGGAAGATATTACACATACTCCTCAAGATTTAACTGGGAAGTAAATGCATGTTCATAAAGATGCTGCAAATCTGGGAGACAAACACAATGTTGAAAGAGAATATCTTGCAAAAGAAAATGAAAAGGAACCCATAGAAGAACAAATAGAAGATGAAATTCAAGTTATACAAGAAGATAACCTTGAAGAACTCCTAAAGGAAAAAGATATTACTAAATTCATTCCCTCATCTGAAGGAAGAATGGAGCTAGCATTTTAGTTGGATTGACCGGAAATGATTGAGGAAGTAAGGGGTTGAAGTCGTGGAAATTGATCACGGTCCTAAACCTCTCAGTCCTGAGAGGGATGCACCAATTGCAGGGGAGAAAACCCCGAGTCTAGAATCAATTGAAGTGCTAATCTGACTGATCCCATAATAATAGACACATGGTATAAATTATCTAGTTTTTATGATGCGACTAACTCACAGGAAATCTCAATAAAAAGTCTTGACTTGTCAACAATTTTCCAGTTATAATCTTTCTTTGATCATTCCCCTGCATAAGTACCTGAGATTGTATCATCCACTCTTTCTAAGACTTTACAAGATCCCTTAGTCCTGTTCAATAATAATGACCTGAATGAATTGGGAGCTACCCTATTAGATGGGGTGGAAATGCTCATGGATTCCAAACCTGATCTTGTAACAAATTTGAGTGAATGGGATGCTTCACTATTGCTGGAGAAAATTATTTGGTAGGTTCAACCTAATATACTACATGAGATTCAAGAAACTAGGATTGAAATAATCACCTTAGTGATGAAGTAAATACTCTAAGAGGTATGGTTGAAGAAATGTAGATAGTTCTGAACACGAGATCAGAACCTATTGATACTTGTGTTACTCAGACTCCATAGGAGGTAGCTACCCATATTCAACATCTATTAACCTCCTTAGTTGAAAAGGTAGATTAAAGGGAAAACAATATTTTTTAGGAGATTCATGAAATTGTTGTTAGACTTAACATGTTAACTGATTAGTACATGGGGTACCTTTAGAATGATAACAATCAAATGAAATATCTTACTTCAGACGTCACTACTTCTAATGCCTTTGGTAAATCTTTTCTACCTTCTTTAGAAAATGATTTGTTTTGTACAGTGGTCAAAGAGGAACTTTAGGCTGTGATTTGTGGTGTTAATAAAGAATATCTATCTAAAGCTATCAAGAACAATAATAATTTTATTGATTTGGTTAGAGTCTATTCCAGGATTTCTAATGATTCTCAACAAAATATTACCCATAAAGTTGAGTTCTATCTCAACCGAATATTCTCTAAGAATGACATGACAAATCAGTTCAAGTAGCTTGTGGAAAATATGAGGATTCATCCTATTACACAAGCATTCAATACTCAAGTTCAAAAGCTCGCAGAATTCACTCATCTGTTGGACAAGTTTATTGAGAACAAGGATGATTTTAAAAAATCTTTTCAGTATAGTGAAGAGGTCATTCCAGGTTTTATCAAGATTCTATGGCTTTATCCTCATGTATAGATTACTTCCATTGTTGATCCTACGGTTGTGCCTCTGAGATCTAGTTTCCCTACATTCACCTCTTCCCTAGCCTCCACATTGATGGATGTCACTCAAGACCTAAGACAGATCAATCCTATAATCCTTGATCAACAGTTTCCTTGGTCTTCTACTCGACCTACTTTGGACCCTACTATCTTTGAAGCCCTTTATTTACCTTCTCTGAAAAACAGCTCACTCCCTTCTTCTACTTCAACCTTTTCTCCTATGGGTTCTTCTTCGTATGTTGTTGCGAAGGGAAAAGGGAAGTCCAGCTAGTGATAAAGTATAATGACTATTCTATTTGATAAGACTTCATGCTATGTTTTTGTTATTTACTAATTGTACTTACACTTTTCCATAAAATGAAATATGCACTTTTTATTGTCCTGTTCCATTTCACTCTTTTTGTTAATCCCAAAATGGGGAGGAAGGTATGCACATTGGGAATATGTAGTTAGAACAAATATACACTCTAACATCACATGATTTTTTCACATCAAAAAGAGGGAGATTGTTGGACTCCTCATGTGTTAATACTTTTTTAATGATCACAAATCCTATTCAAACTTATATTCCTCTGTAAACTATCACAAAACATTTGTACAGATGATTAGTATCTTTTAGCTTTATGTAAAGCTATCCAATATATTAGTTTCTATACATCATGTTAGAATATTGTACACTATATTTACTTTACTATATAGATATTTTTTCTAATAAATTATTATGTATAATTCATTCTATAAATATCAATACTGAAGTCTGAATACTTATATTTAGCTAAGTCAGAGACACTATGACACTCAGACACCGTGAAAAATCAGACACCATGATGCTCAGACACCATAAAGAATCAGGCACCGTGACATGGAGACACTGTGAAGAATCAGACACCATGAAGAATCAGACACCCGGACACTCAAACACAGTGAAGAATCAGACACTGTGACACTCAAACGCTGTGAAGAATCAGACACTATGGAACTCAGACACCAAGAAAAGTTAGACACCATGAAAATGAGACACCATGACCATGAGACATCATGACCAACTGACATTGTGACCATGAGACACCACTTCAAGAAGACATTGTTTCAAGGATACACCATTCCATGACATATTATGACACCATTTCTTAATCTATTTTGTCGTTTTTTAATTTATTCTCTAATGGTCTTATTTGAATATTTTAAATGCACTACCATAATTAATGTTTCATTGTAGAAATGTCACCAGATAGTACGAGGTGCGAGGTGCAGAATACATCAAACCTATAGGCTCAAACACATGCACACGAAGAATAAAATAGAAGTGCTGCCCAGAATGAAAAATATAAAAAGGAAAACAAATAATGTAAAGCAAGTGTGTGAGAACGACAACGAAGATAACGCTTAGAGATTTTTAAGTGAGATTTGACACAAGTAATTGGATGATTAAGAACACAAAAATAATTCTTGAATCCCATAAATGAGAACATATTTGCACTGTGAAAACGACAAAGAACACACACCAGATCTAGCTGAATTGTGATATTCTGTTTTTCACACAAAGACTTGATTCCTGTGTCTGCTTCATCTTAAAAGTACAGAGCTACAATGACTAACACTCAGAGCACATCTAATCCTATTTTTATTTTTCTACACTATTGTGTATCATTTTATTATCTTTTGAGAAGTGTGTGTATATTTATAACAAACACACTCTATCTCTTGAATTACACTGATGGATATAGGATATCCTTTTTAAAACATCCTTTTACACTTGTGTATACCCATGGATAAGTGTGGAAGAGGTCCATGTGTGCCCTGGTACCTTATACCCATGAAGAAATGTGGAAGTGGTCATTTGACCTGGATAGTCCTGTGTACTATTGTTACCCCAATCCTTGTTGTGGATAAAGTTTATTTCTATAAACAGCTTGGGGGAAGGTGATAACTAATTGGAGTGGATTAGGTCTTGGTTTGAGACTGAACCAATTTTTTTATTTCCGTTGTGTTACTCAATTTATAATTTCTTTGTTTTACTAATTTATTCAAGAATCACTAAATTTACTTTTATAGTTAATCTTGGAAATATATTATTGGTGTTTTACCTTATTAGAATAACTTCAAAAGTAATATTAATAACTAATATTAATATTTATGAGAATTAATCAATCTTATAAAAAGTTATTTAAACATTCAATCTCTCAAAACTATATTACTTTGATTAACTGGGTTGTATTTAATTTTATTTGTGAATAATTTTAGAAATATCCTCTTGAACATAAATTTTTGTAATTACACAATTCACCCCCACCCCATCATTGAGTAAACTACTCCAGCCAATCGTAGAGTTATATAAAATAATAGTGTTCATCCTATTACACTCAATGTAATAGGATGATTCTAAACTCCCTTCATTAAGTTCATTTCTCAAAACCTTAGAAAAATTGGACCATTTTGGATTACTACCCAATGAGGTTTTATTTCCTTCACCAAACATTAATCTTGTATTTCCCTATAAATTATGACCTTGAGGGAGTTTCTAGTTGTTTATTTAACCTACATTGAATAACAAATGTTATTTATGGAACGATTAATGGATGGGATGTTGGACATTGATATTTATTTCCCATCTTGGAGAATACTTATTCTCTCTACGTTAATGAGGATGATGTTGAAAATTCCCTCAACCCTATGGGATGTTAATTATCCAAGGACTCTATTAGAATTTATTGATCCTTTTTTGAGGATTTGATGATTTTGGTCGAGGATTTGATGAATCCTTAGATGAGAATTTTGATAAAATTCCCCAAGCCTAGTTGGAAAGGCTTCATCTAGAACTTTCATAGATTTCACTATGACCCACTCGGAGGGTGATAATCTTATTGATGTTTATGAAGATATAAATTCCCCATCCTAGTTGGATAGGGTTGATTTGTATATTCTGTTGATTTTTCTTGAATCTTCTAAGGTATTGATGATCTGAGGTGTGAAGATAGTGGTAAATATTTCCCTAATATCAAGGATGGGTTCTTTCTTGAGTTTCTACTACATTAGATATTATTGTGAAATTATATAATATGGGGAATCTATGATTTTTTATGAGTTGGTTGTAATGGTATCCCACAATGGTGGTCATTTTCTATATGAATTTTTCTGGTTGATCGCAACATCAGAATACATGCATGAAATGTGTTCATGTTGTTTTGAGTTTCCCTATTAAAATACCTTCTGATTTTCCTCTCCCTCCATTGGACATGACTTTGCATCATTAAATCATGGGAATTCCATTATTGTGACCATCTAGATCGCATGTTATGTAGTCTCATTATTTTTTTGAAGGCTATGAAATTATAGGATGCTTTATCTAGGGGGTTCTATTATTATAGGGGAATATTGAAGTGTAGTTATCCATATTCCACCCATCCTCATATAAATACATCATACAATACTCTATAAATTAATCAAAGGAGTGTTTTCATGATATGGAGGAAAAAACTATGTAAGTGTTTTTCATGATCCTTCATTAAAATGTTTCGGGCTACAGAAAAGGTTTATATATCTATCTGAATATATAGTGTGTTGATGATATGCAGGTGATGCTAATATCCTAATTAAGTAAGATTTCATGTCTTCAATATAAAATTATTCTTCCACATATTTGTTTGTATATTGGGCATATACTCCTTATCTAGATTGTCTGGGACTTTATTTTAAGAATTGGTTGGGTCCAAAACATGGTGGGGAGGTTTTTTCCTATGAACACTCTCAATATATTGATTTTTTATTTTTATTGATGGAAATTAAACCCCTCCATATAGTCACACTATAGTTGATTCTTTTTAGGGTCGCTTGCAAACCAGAGTGGAGGGTTACTAGTAACTGAAGGAGAACTATATAATATTATCATTGATGTTTTTAGAACATATCTACAATAATGTGTTTCAGTTTGGTAACATCTCTATACAAGTCTATCTGGTCAATGTGAGTATTTCATTATCTGTGGGAGATATCACCATGGGTAGTCTGACCATGGATGATGTTAGGAGTAGATTAATTGGGATCCATCTCTATTATACCATGAAGAGGAGTAGAGCAGTAATGATAGCCTTCTTCTCGGGATGAATATTCATTGGACCCTTGGGGTTTTGAGAATGTTTATCGAAAAACATCAAGGACACAAGCATTGAGAATATTGTTAATATAATACATATTCTACATTGTGGTTGGAATATTCCAACCTTCCTTTTGGTATTGTTCAAGGATATGAGCCTATTATATAATGGTCTTTAGACTATGTTTATAACCATTTAGTGTTGTGGGAGTATGATCCCACTAATGAGAGGATTTTAGAATATTCTAATGATCTTCTATATTTTTGATAGGAAGAAGGGAATGTATGTGAGAGTTTTCTATAATTTACAAGTCAACCCTAGCAGAAGAGGGGACCAGACAATTTTTGACATATGAATTCCCCACAAAAATATATCAATTTCCCTTTTGAATTGGATAAAGGAAATGTGACTCCTCCTATATATCCCTGAAAGGATGTTTTTTCAGTCATTCGTTAATCAAATTAGGGATATGAGTTTGGATTCTATAAGCTACTGGAATAGACCACGCAACATCACTAATATAAATATGATCCTTCGATAAATTGTGTTCCACTCTCACATAGTGGGACTCGGTCAGAATGAGTATTTGAGCAAAATAGTATGACTTTGGAGTATTTCATAGGTCTTTTTTTATTTGAATATGAGCCTCTCCTACGGCATGTTCTAATCTCACTTGGTGAGCCCCATTTAGAATGGAGATATGAGACCAATCCAAGGCCTTTGGAATATTCCACATGTATTTTTCTACCAGAGTATGAGCCATCACTGAGGCATGTTCCACTCTCCCTTAGTGATCCCTAGATAGAATGGGGATTTGGTGATGATTCTAATATTTTTTATTATATTTTTGGGGTTTTAATAGGAATATTACACTATCTCAGGGCATGTGCAGCTCTCACTTGGTGGGTCCTAGTTAGCATGGGAATATCATAATGGTTTAATGCATCATCTATTACTAAAATATACTGATATTACTCATTAATGGTAGTAAGAATTTGTTCTTAGTTTGGAGAAACCACTTTTTCTGGTTTATTAGTGCGTTATTCTTTCATGGAAATAGGGAGGTGAATATGTGCAAGTCCCCATATAAGAAATAGATATAGAATAATCTAGTGGAGTTATTCAGTTGTTTCTTGAATGTCATGTAACTTTATTGAAGTGAGTGCCTGAATGTAAGACTACTCATTTAATATCTCCACTATATACTAAAAGATGTCTTCATTTAAAGGAGTGATTTGATCCAAGTTATAACCTTCTTATTCCATAGGAATATGATGATGGGATTCATGCACAGGGGTTAGGATATGCACTCCCCCATGATTATTTCCAGAAAATACCCGTAGTCTTGTTCCGTGTGAGCCAGGATATGTTCCAACTTGCTGGATACCACCAGACTATACCAGAAATATTCATCTACGGATGTGGGGATATGATCCCACATTGGGATATCTATATATTATTATACCTTATGTGGGTTCTTTATTGTCTTTCTATCAGTGTTAGAGGTGGAAATGTTTTGGTTGGATCTGTCAGCAGGAGACTGAGGGGAGTTGTCTAGATGGCGTAGGTAGTGGTGGTTAATAGGATCCATACATGGTAGCTCTTGAAATATAATGTAGATATAGTTTAATCATTGATCAAACTTTATCAGATAGTAAAGGTGGTGATTTTATTTCTCTAGAGATAATATTATAATAATGTTGATGGTAGAAATGAGTACCCCTGGTTTTACTAAAACTTTAATTAGTTGATGTGGACTCATCTGTTTCAGCATTTGGAGACCCTCGTGGGAAGCCTCATTGGTCAGTATTATACCATGTCTAATTTTTTCAATGGAAATTGCATTTTCACTCTAATCTAAAGGTGTTGGGTGTGTGAGGTCATTATGGGTCCCATAATGGTTGTACCTCTAACTAATTTTCTAAAAAACCCACTAAATGAAGACAAGATCTCGTGTTAGGTGTTGCCTGTGAGATTAGTATCTCCAGTCACAAAGATAAAAAGTAATAAGTTCACATATCATTTTATTCTCATATGCATGATATATAATCAATTATATATGAATTGGTAACTCAATTATCATTTATTATTCCTGATCTGCTCATCTTTTTCAGGTCGACTGGTCACAACAAGGATGGAATTATTTCATGACAACCTCATCTTATAGATGATTATTTGATCATTTTTATCACGTGAATGATTCTGGTCAAGTACCCCACTTTTTTTGTATGATATAAAATAAATAGTATCTCACGTATGGTAAATGTATCATTTTTATGTTTGATTGAATCACTTTGCGTTCACCATTCTTGTTTCTCCAGAAAACATCACACACATGGTGGAAAAAATAGCCCAAATATTTTATTTTTGGTGTTTTATTTCTATAAAATAATTTACATCAAGTTCACCATTAATTTTTACCTTTGATAAAAAAAACTCCCAATGGATTTCAAATCTATAACTGAGCACATACCTACTTTCCAAAATAATGTGGTTGGTTAGGGTTTTAGAACCAAAGACTCATAGAAACTAACATTAGTCAAGAAGATGGAAGTTCAGACTCATCACACCCTTTTGGGTGGAATTTTTTAATATTGTAGGACCCAATTATAAATTTAATATATGTGATAGAATATCTTCTTAATCCTAACATGGGACTGGTTACCGAAACAAAATGATCATTTATTGAATCCACACTAGTTTAAAGAGGGTATTAATGATTTTTTTTATATCTATTCAAGTTTATTCATCTACTTCACATTGATGGTTATCCATATATTTGTTGAATCCATATAAAAAAGAAACCAATAATTTACTATCATGTAGTGAAGTGATTAATATTACAAGGATGGGATTTGGTCATTGTGATGTATACTAATTATCTTGTTTATAGTAGGAAAAAAATTGTACATAAATCAATGAACCTTTTTAGTTTACCATCATTAAGAGAAGACATAAATGGGAGAACATAGGCATCCGTTATTGAGATCGAACAACAGGGAGTTTTCATACATATTATAGTTACGGTAGGTATCAATTTCATCATAGTTTAGTCACACCCTCAGGACATACCCCGAGAAAGATTCCCTTGTATGGGGGATTTCATATCTTTCCACTAATCTGGGATTACATAATGATGTTTTCCTAGATAATGGATATTCCTAATGAAAATGATACGATCATTGAAAATTTTTAATCTCATGTGAGTCTTGGTTGGTGTGAGAAAAGGGGGATAGAATGTAATCAGTATCAGTACTTATGGATGCAAGAACCAAGTGTTGGCACAACCATTTGGATGTTTAATATAGATCTTAATCCATGTGAATGTGTCTTATGTAGCCTGTGTATTTCTAGAATCAATGTTGTCGTAGTTCATTTTCCTTCTCAATCCACCGGTGGATGGGGAAGAATGGTCATCCCAGGGGAGAGAATGGGTCCTGATTGTGGGATTTTCAGAGACATGAGGAGACATACATAGTGGTGGATACCATTGTGATCTAGGACCTCAATAAGGCATCATACATATCGAGGTTAGAGTAGGAATCATATTTCTCATAGTTCAGATTATTAGGTCTTACACAATAAGGATTCCCATATATATCCACTAGACAATATTATCATGTCCTATAATTTTTGTTTGAAATCTCTTAATTTTCACCCCTACTTGTCTAATTATCTAGCTTATATGTTTGGGGATTTTTGGATATGTCTAGGTTTCATTTTGGACATACTTATAAAAAATAACATGATCCAATATAATGTTTTGGAGGTTTCCTCGTGACCTGGCTATCTTTCTCAGAGGAGATTACATGGTCAAAGATAGTGATTTTGGAGGGTGTCGCACGATTAATGATTACATGTATGGAGCGTGTCATATGATAATGGCTGACATTTTTAAAGGACTGATAATGATCAAGGATGTCTTGTCTAAATGGTGTTTTACGATCATGGCTAACATGTCTAGAGATTTTTCATGATCACCACTAACTTGTCTAGAGGCCACCACATGATCATGGATGACTTTTCGGGAGGACATCATGTGATATGGATGAATTTTCCTAGTGTCACTATAAGACCTATATTAAATGTCATGGTGTCACCATATAACATGGGAGACATGTTTGGAGGCCATCATAAGTTTGGATGGAAAGCCCATAAGACTACAATAAGATTGGGTGGAATTCATGTAGGGAATTGTGTAACTTTTTTGAGATTCCCAAGGGATATCTAATGAACTAAATGCCATGTCAATGGATCTTTTTGTATCTCGGGTGACATGTCTTGGTGATTCCACATGATTTGAAGGAGATATTAGATGCAAATAAAGATCATTGTATCTACCTTCTCATTACCATCCCATATTCTTAGTAATTTATTCAAGCCTTTAGTGTATATGTTCCTTAAGTTTTTCCAGTGATAACATATTTTTTGGTTTTTCATAACATAGCCAACATGCGGGACCTCCATCACATAATCTAGATAACATTCTCAATGTCCTTCACATGACATATAGTGTGATCACATGAAGTTCCTATGCATTCCATGTGATCAACGAAGTCATTACTTATACATTACCTTGTATAACACTTTTTTATCACATGATCAGTCTCTCTGAGAAGTCCACTCCTATACTCCCGTGTGATCAATCAATGATACATTTTTTATGCATTGGGTGAAGTATTTACTAGCCTAATTTACTTGGATATATGATGCACTATGTAGCACATATCATCATAATATGATATGGAGTTGGTTGAGGAGTTTTGCTATCACGCACATTGTGAGATCCTTCCATAGGTTATTTAAGGGCATCATATAATTTTCTGTTACAACAAGAATGTCCTAGCATGGCCTCATTTATTGGATGTAAGATAATAAAAGGGATTTTTCCTAACAATGTGTAAATGTCAAGGATCTTTTATTTAAGTGTATGAGTCTTTGTGAGATCCATATTCCCATGGAAATGATTTTTAATGATAAAAAATAACTCATCTAAGGTTATTCACAAGACTGAGGTGGATTGTCATGGGGGTCTCAAGAGATCATGTTGGCTGGTCGACGGTGGATTTGTGATTCCAAATATTATCTATAGGGGTTTATAACTCCAGTATCATGGAAAGAAACATATCTTTCCCACCTAATAATTTTTTTATTTTTTCTTTTTATTTCCTTAATTATCTCACAATGGTATGAGATACCATGTAGCCATGTGAGTGTTGTATAACACTATCACTTTCCTTTTCTGTGATGTGTTGTGTGACCCAAATTGGGTCTAGTGATGATATGTGAAAATTTTCCTATAAACAAATTATGTTTATCCCGTATTCTTAATGGTAATTTTTTAATCAACTATAAATGTCCAATACCCATGAAATGGTGAGGGAGAGATTTCAACGGGTTATTTTGAGATAAAGCGGACATGTTTTTACGACTCTATGAGGTCTTTCAAACCATATGATCATTTCACCAGAAGATTAATTACTACATAAGGACTATATATTTTCCATATTTTAATACATTATTTTATAATGAATTTTGGACGATTTTAAGAAACCTAATGGTTGAAAAGATTCCTGCCTGGAATATATTGTCTAGTATCTTTTTCTATATTTGTGACTATCTTAGACTCCTTCTCAATAATAGATGTGTTGTTCAAGGGGCTTCAAGTGGTCTCAAACTGATCATGCACTATGCCTAAACCATTTTCATGAAATTTTGAAGGTCATTTGATTGTTTATTTCATTAAATTTTATGTTATCCATGTTTTTTTTCTACCTTCTCTTCCTTTGTATTGTGGAGAAAATAATAACCACTCTTTGAGTATTTATTCCCTTTTAGATTTTCTGATTCTTATTTGAGGAGAGTCAACGGTGATTTAACTTATTTTATAGTGGTTTTAAACATGTCACTAACTTATTAATAATCAAATAGATATTTTTAATATCATATATAATCATATTAAATAATTGGATTACTCATTTGTTAGTAATCATTCATTAATAAACTTTTTGTGGGTGTTAATTTTCTTGTATTCTCATTTGTGGTTTGTCTTGAAAGATCATGTTCTTATAAATGTTACATAGAAACATAATCTATTGAATAATGATCATGAACTAATAATAATATTTAAATATCAATAATAATTTAAATACCGATTGTTATTTTTTAAAAATTAATAATTTTGCAATCAAAGAGATGGTAGGTTGTATGTAGCGTGAGTCACGTTTCCATTTTTTCAATGATCATTATGGAAAGGAGGTAAGTAATATTTTATCATCCAAGAGTATTTATAATATCATATATACAAAATTATTTATTTAAATATACTAATATATGTCATCCATGTGATATGGTGATGAATATATACACAAAGATCATATCGTGAAGTTAATAGTCCACATGTACAAAAATGTTGTGACCATCTTTAGTTGAATCAAAGAGGTAAGAAAGAAAATCATATATATATTATCTACTTAGAAATATAAATATGTCATTAATTTCATAATTATTTCATGAATATCATTTTATCACATTCCATTTATGGAATTATTAAATAAAAAATCACATCGCTTCACGAGGCAGTGCTTCATTGAACACACATGAAAATTTATCGTATCTCTTTAGGGATGGAATGTGAAAATTTTATAAATGATATAATAAAAAATAGGAATTTTTATGTAATATATATTATATATATATTATATACATAATCACACCTAAACGTTAAAGGTGGTAATAGAAAAACGGATGGCACATGTACATGTGGTGGAAGTTTAGAGTATACACAAATGATTATTTCATAACCCATTTGATGGAAGTAGAGGTGGTTATAGGACCTGAAATTTTAATAGAAAAATTAATATATATGTAATATAATTATTCTATTATAATATAATGGTTTAATAAGAATTTTGGTATGTGGATGAGGAAATTTTATAAAATTGACTATTATAAAACATTTCCACTTGTTCGGGTATCATCCTTCGGGGTGCATTAAATCTTTCTTATAATGTAATTATTCCTAAAATAAAGCCTCTAGAATGAGATTAAGGAAGTTTTTAAGGGATTTTGTTTGTTTATTTATGAAATAAAATGGTTTTAATATATGAATAAGAGACTAAAGGGTGTCTTTTTATAAGCGAGCTGAGTGGAACACTTTTTATTTCTTTTAAAATACTCAATCATACCCACTATTTTAATCAAGCCACATGCCTCTAAAATGGATCATTATCAAAAATAAAAGAGATATAATATATAAATAATTCCATAAAATTGGTTTTAAAAATGTTTTTATTTCATTTTGACACTTATCTTCTAGGTCAACCCCCAGTAAATCCATTTATACCTTAACCGTGGTAATTA
This sequence comes from Viscum album, assembly GCA_963277665.1. Classification (NCBI taxonomy): domain Eukaryota; kingdom Viridiplantae; phylum Streptophyta; class Magnoliopsida; order Santalales; family Viscaceae; genus Viscum; species Viscum album. Next base: position 1,109,593,905 of record OY728126.1, read on the forward strand.
ATTTCAGTACTTTTCTTCATTAATTTTAAAGTGAAATTTGGGTTCTATTCTTATAAATTATAAATTATGACGATTCAAAAGTTTTAATACATTTTTCCAAAATAAATTCATATAAATAGTATATTTTAATTAAAAATTAATCCAACATATGTGATTAGAAAGCATAATTTCATAGAGAAAATATTTGAAAGATTACAATGTTTTCATATCAAAATTCAATATGATAGTTTTTAAAATGATAAAAATTGAATTAATATATATATATATATATAATTACTTTTAATTTTAAAAAAATTATTATATAAATTATCTTTCATAATAATTTAAACTAAAATATAATTTTCAATTAAAATTAAGTATTTTTTACTATTCGTCAAAAATGAAAATTTTGTGAAAATTACCCAAAATTTAACATAAGATAATTTTTATTTTATCATTTAAAAAATTATCTCAATATTATGAAATAAATTTTAAAAATTCTTTTAATAATTAATTTTAAATTATTGGTGAAAAGCATGAATATACCGTCTTTTAGAAAACTGAGGTTCTTTACCAAATAATTATTTTTATTTTAAATGAATCATAGATTATTAATAATAAATATATACTAATAAATATGTGTAATAAATATATATTATTAGGTTATTTAATATTTTAAATACCCTACATTCTAATTAATATTCAATAACTATCATATTAAATATCAAAATTAATAGTATTTTGTTGTTCAGTAAAACATTGAATTATATGTAACACAATTTATCAAAGAAACTCATCGTTGCATGTTACATAGGATAAACTCATTTTCTGTAAAATTTATGTTATTAATGATATTGAATTTATTAAAAAATTAATATATCACAGATTCTTGGATGTAATATTTTTTCTATGCTTGGTGTTCTGTGTCATATATGTTGTCGAATATAATGTTCTTATTTTAAAATTTTGGGGCATTACATTCTCCATGCCTTAAATAAACAGAATCATCACAATTTAAATTTATCTTTGTTTTTAATGGTATGAAAGTTTTAAATAATTTATTTATTAACCCACATAGTAATAATAGTTAATAAAATAGCGTCAAAATATGAGATGAAGGTAAGTTAAAAAAGAAATTTTCAATTGTAGGTGGTCTTATAAATAATAACAGATATTTGGATTTAAGGTCCTTTTCCATTTATCATTCACTTTTTTGATCAATTAAATCTATAATTATATATAATTATTTAATATTTTATTCCATTTCCACATATTTACTTTCCATTGATGTTTTCTTCTGTATAAAATTAGTTATATGTTATTAAATATAACCTTTTTACATCCATATATATTTTATTAAGATTATATTTTATTATCCCTTTTTACATATTGAATTTTTTTCCGAAAAGATATTTTAAAATATTAAACCTTTTACTATATAACTCATGTTTAAATTATGTGGATTCAATTTATATATGGTGGTGATAATGTAACACTCCTTGAGATTTGAAAATATGAACATTGTATTCGATAGAGTATGTGACACAGAAAACTAGGATTAGAATAACACATCGAGACTTTATGATATATTTAATTTTAAATAAATTCAATTTCTTATATATATTATATCACACACAAAACATATTTTATCTTTCTTTACACACAACACTAAGTTTAGAATGGGTTACAAGCAATACAGTGTTCAGATTGTGCCCCACACAACACCATGTTTAAATGAAATGTGAAATATTTTTAAATTATTATATATTAAAATATTAGTTATAACATATCTACTAAATTGGTAATTATAAATAATAATTGTTAAATTTAAATAAAATATGGATATATATTTATCCATTTAGATGAATTTTGTTTTTAAAAAACTGCATTTTTACTAAAAATTGGTTTAGTTATACATTGCACACATAATATAAATAAATTATTACCAATTTTATAAAATTTATTTGAAAAAAAATCATTTTTGAAATTAGAATATAAAAATTATATTAGGATTATATTTTGGTATTTTAAAAAAAATATTTGTTTTATTATTAGTGGAAAATAATGAATTTAAATTGAAAACAATCTTATCATTTACATATTTTTTTATGTTAAATCATATTTTTAGTTGGTTTTAAAATAATATTAGTTCAATTTAATATCATTGAATCCATCATAAGTAATTATATCCATTTTACAATTTAATTATGATATAAAAAACTATTAATCTTTTGAACGTTCTCTCTTTAGAAACCAACATTTTCATCACACCTAAGGGATTAATATAAAATTAAATATTGACACTTTTGTGAATTTAATGTAACATCCCAGGTAAATAAATAATTTGGAATTTTCATATTTTTTAATTATTTTAAACTAACTATTAATTTTACTTTAAAGGGGATGCTATGTTTGATGGCATGCCCGAGACACAACAATGGGTTTTTTTGAAATCCTATGTTGTACACAATGTTGAGTAGTGTTGAAAAATAATATAATTATATAATTATTTTAAATGGTAGTTAATTCCAATACATTGTAATGGCTAGAATGAAAACAACTAACTAAAAATTATTAAACATGTTTGTTAAATATTTCTACATTTATCCAATAAATTTAAGAGGATAAAAATATGAAAAAATATGATTTTAAGCATAAATACTCTAATATTCTTTAAAAGATTGGTTTACCACCTTTTGAGGATACACACTCCTTAAATATAGTTTTCATCATTTTTATATGTTTTATTTGAAAAAATAATATTTTTCAAGAGAATTGGGACATCAAAATTTACTTTGGGTAATGCTTTGGTATTTTTCTCATAAAATTCAATTTTTAATGAATAGTGAAAAATATTGTATTTTAATTCAAATCTGCCTTTTAATATAATTTATTCATATGGTTATATTATCCTTATAATTAGTTTTAAAGTGTAATTATATTTTATTTTTTCCATTTAATCCAATGTTTATCATTGCAAGAAATTTCACTTGGAAATTGGGCATAAACAAGTGTCAATATTTTTATAGTTATTATTTCATAAAAACCCTCTTTTTGATTTTGACAATGGGAATAAATTAGAAATTAATTAATTAAAATTATATGTTTTGAATTTGGTAAAATAGAAATACTTTTTTAATTTGAAATATCAAATATATCTGTGGCTGATGTTTTTGTATTTTTCGGAAAAACTTCAATTTTTTATGAATAGTGAAACCACTAAGTAGTAGTTAGAAATCTAAATTTTTCATTTAAATGAATTTTACCACTTCAATGAATTGAAGATTGAAAATACTACATATATGGTTGTTATTATTAAGGAAAATTTGGTTCAATAATATGAAAATAATTTTTGGTGAATATAAACTCTGGACTTTTATTTACCACGGGTAAAGGTAAATAGGGTAAATCAAGGTAAAAAGAATATCGTAATAATAAAACATTGACTTAAAATTTGTCCTAACATGAATGTATGAGTCATGCCCGACCATTTGTATAATTGGGTCTATTTTGGGACCCCATGGAGCCACATAAGAGTGATAATGACACTTCAGTTTAATTAACATAATGTAAAGGCTAAAATGACACAAACAAATATATTTTGGTAAACTAATTTTTACATAGCATTATATAAGTTATATTTTCTACTATAAGTATTATTTGTAAATATAAAAATATTTCCTATGTCTCGGTATTTTTTTTATAATTTTTAGTCATCAAAAAAATAAAACTATTTATGACACAATAATGATGTTGTGTTTACATCATTAATAAATGATTTAAATAAATAAGATTATAAAGACAAAAAATAACAAAAACCTATAAAATTCTTGTTGGATGATTGTATTTCAACCATGAGTCATCGTATCTTTGACTTTAATGAGTTTTGGATCTTTAGAAACAAAAAATAATTATATAATAAAATAATATTTTCACCCTTTCTTAAAGAGCCCCTCCTCCACCTTATAAAATGACACCATTTATAACCCATTCCTCAAAATTATAAAGACCCATGGCCAGTCCAAACCCTTCCCAAATAATCTCTCAAGATCCCACTCTTCCATATTGAATCCTTAACCAAGGCATAAGGCACATCAAGAAAACATTTTGGTTCAAACCAAAGGGAGTTACCCGATTTAAAGGTACTGTCTTCTCTTAAGTTATTTTGTTTTATTTTTCCTTCTCAAACCCCCTAAACACTTTTTAATCATTTATTTTATAAGTATCCTAGATATACTAGGTTGTTTTTAGGAGAATAAATCAAACTAAACTTACACACACCACTATATAATGGGTAAAGAACATATTGTTTCTGTGGATGGAAAACTAACACCTCATGAAACGAGGATAGTGAAATATTCTCCTTCCGCCTCGTATGGTGGACATTAATAATGCAATATACTTATATATTTTATATTTTTTGTTTATTTTTTATTTATTTTTCTGTATTTTTCATTTATATCTTACCTTTATGGTTTCCTTTATGGGTAAACACGATAATTTCATTTGAGAAAATGCGGACTACCGCCCCCTCAAAGTGATATGAATCGTTCATGCCAAATGTGGGATGTATAAAGGATGGAGTTAATGAAATTATATATTTTATTTTTCTGAATTATAAAATACCTACTGATCATTATGTATTCATCCCATTAAATATGAAATATAAATGAAAGTAGTGTTCATGTGTACGTAGGGCTACCGTCTCCATGAACAGGGCATTTCATTTCTTACCTCTAAATGTTATGTTATATTATAAATACATTTTTATACTGAATATATATGATATATAAGATATTTAGATATTTAATAACTTTCTGGACATAATGGACTCTTGACCACATGGAAAACATGTAATTATAAGGTGTTCATTTTTTACTCAAGTACCAAATATTGACAAAACGACCATTATTAACTTAAATGATTACATAAAGTTTATAACATGGTAATATTTGATATAAAAGGAATAAAAAAATCAAAAAAATTCCTAATAAAGTATAAATTATCTTAAGTCTATTATTCAGGATGAACAAGGAAAAAACGAGTCAATTCAGACATGAGGTAAGGGGTTTCTTATATCACTTTTAATTTCGTGAGATTTCCATTGTTCCCCACTTATTTCTTATCAGTGGTGTATTGTTTAGTACCATGTGATATATATTATCATTATTTTATTTATATTCATGGTATTATGTTATTCATTATGTGGTTATTAACTTTTGTCCATACGAGTCGATTGATTACAACATGGTAAGGGGTGTTTATCTCGCGTTTTATTCTCTCGAGATTCATGCTATATTTTCCACTATTTCCTTTTGTGTGTTGTTTGTACATACCATGATAGTATTATTTGAGTAATATTATATAATTTATGGGTATTTACATCTTCATTGTATGATACTTCTTTCATGGGGTGTATGTTTCACAAGTTACCAAATCAGTACGGGAACCTTTCACCCTCCTTTTCATAAAAGACGTTTTTTTGTTATGTCTTTTAACTAAAAAATTATTATGTTGGGATATGTTCTTATATATATTTATTAATATAAGTCCATGTTATGAGATACCATTTTCTATCTCATAAATTCATTTTTGGAATTTTAAATTGACATCGTTAGGCTGTCATATTTCTGTTAGAGGACTTCTTGGCCCAATTTAAATTCTTTGGGTTAAACTTATACTTCTTGATTATGTTGTTCTATGAATATGTGTGAATGAACTATTATTGTTTTACACTTAATATCCACTTATATTCGGTGTATTATTATTTTTCACGCATAACTAGGTCATTGATTTGTCCTTAATCTAAGGATATCATCTTTGTAAGGGACTTGTCTCAATTTACATTCTGTTGAGATTTATTTGTTTCAATAGACCAATTCACTTTTATAGGGTGTATATACTGATAATTGACATATTATATCATGAATATCCTTATTCTCATGATATTATAATCTTTGATTAAAGTTATTCCTCAATTACTTGTTTTCAAGAGTCTCCCATTTGGTTAGGAAGTCTTTAACAAAAATATCGTTCTAAATGTTCTAAAGATTTATTACTCTAAATAATTATCATTAATGTACATGTTTTAAAAATGATTTTAAGAATTTATTTATATGGACATTAATTTTATGAAATGATAATTTATTTAAAAGTTTCAAAGATGTATGGGAAACATTGATTCAAAAATCCCTTTATATAATGTCTTAAATGGTTTTGAAAATAGTTTGATAAATCATTAATAATGTCTATAACTTGAAATGATTTGTTGTGATTGTAATTTGGAAATTTTATATTTTCTTTATTATTACTTTTATTGTTATGAATATGTTTTGGTTCTTGGGGATTTTTTATGTATACTGGTGGTTCTGTCATAAACCTTGGGCGGGTGAGCCTAAGATAGCTCTCTAATGCATTGGGTAACATGATGGAGGTAAACATTAATGATTCTCCAAAAATATTTTGGAAATATACTATGATGGTTATTCCAACGTAACTCCCTACATAGTTGTGATAGCTACAATGTATGTATTTTATGTATTCCATAAGTTACCTTTATGATTTATGATTTCTGTATGTTATTCATAAATCTTATTATTTCATAAGGTATGTTATGATTGAAAAGTATGGTTTCATTGTTTTGTATTTATTGATGGGATAATGTTTTCATTCCATATTTTATATCCCTTGCTGAGCTTTTTATGCCCATACCATGTTTTTGAAAAGTTTTTTGCATGAATTAAAGATGAATAATGGTCAAGGATGAGATCACTGAAAATTCATGTTGTCTAAAACAAGGAACTAGACATTTTTATCTTTTATTTTATGAATAAATGGATACTTATTAGTAGTGTCTAATTGTAACATTCAAGTTGATATGTAATAGTTATGGCCTAATTCACTAAAAATCTAAACTTGAATAGATCCTTAATGTGAATTATTATTTTAATTAGGAATTATGCAATTTTTAAGGTCAGGTACTTATATTTAATTTCTAAAAAATTTATTCAATATTAGTAATTAGAGAAATATATTATATATAATAATATAATATTACAAAATTATTTTTTAAATTGAAAAAAAATTAAAGTAATTAATGTAAAAAATATAATTTTTTGGGTTCAAACTAAGACGGTATGGGTAAAATGTGACATACTAACTTCTCTAAAACCAATTTTATTGAAATACTTCAACCTTATATTGTTAATTTTATATAATGAAATAGTTTCTATTGATTTTACATCCTAAAAACATGGGTATTATTGAATATTTTCTAAAAAAATACCACAATGCCATAAACCACACTTATATAAGTCCACCCCTCCCCTGTATTATCCACACAATAAATACCTTTTGCTTCAAAAAATACCGACCCTAATAAACTCAAAAAACCCCTCCTCTAATATTATAATCCTTATTTTTTTAATAAATATATCATTGGACGGATTATGTGTGAACATAAAGAGGATACCCGGAGAAGAGGTAAAGTTCTTCAACATTTTTTTCATCCTTCACATCCTTCAATTATTATTAACCCATTGTAAAAAATAACCAAAATTATATTCCATGTATTCCTAATTTTATATGTTAAATTAATAACATAAAATAATTTCAACTTCCATCAAATAGATTATGAAATCATCATTAGTTTGTAAGGCAGACTACCGCCTCAAAAACTAATGTCATTCAATTTTCCATTACCACCTCCCACGATTGGGTATGATGATGGATATAAAGTATATATATGAAATTTATTACATAATTATACATATGGAGTCAATATTGCATATATAACTTTTATTAATTTCAATTCTGTAGGGGATATGATAACATCAGTACTGTGTATGATGGACTACCGCCTAGAAAAGCGATGTGATTTATCTTTCTGTGATGCTTTACATAGTATGTGATAAGGATGGAGTTAATAAAATTAGGGTATATAAATTTAATAATTACGATACCAAATACATAAGAATTATTCTTCAAATAGTTTATATAATTTTCATTCTTAAAGTTTCACTCAATGAAAGATGATAATGTCATTTGTGTATGTGTGTATTATCACCTATATGAAACGATGTGAATAAATTTTCATCACCACACCACATGAATAATGTATATATATAATTATACTTAAAGAAAAAAAATTATCTATATAATATTATAATAATTATGGAAATATTATATATTACTCTTCATATTTCAACAAATTTCATCGGAAAATGGAAACATTAATCATGTGTATGTACGGATTACCTTTTTCTTGATCATGAAGTACTTAATCTCTCAAAAAATACATTCATGATTGGTTTTAAAATTTTAATTGATATAAAAATATGATAATTATGTAATTATATTTATTCTAGAGATTATATAACTATATAACATGTGGATGAACTGGATCTTTCAAGACGAAACACACATGAAGAAAAAATGGAAATTAACACATTAAACAATAAAAATAATGAAAGATTATTATATAAAAGGTGATATAATTTTATAATTGGATAATATATGATATAATAAATATTAATAAGTTTCTTTAATAAGATAATAGATTGTTTAAAACCATTATACATGACTTCAAAGAATATCTAACCAAATAGAAGCATAACGTAAGGGATTTCATCTCAATTCTACTTCATTAAGGTATATTGTAATGTTATGAACCTAATTTATTTAGTACAGAATATATAATAACAATATGATATGTAATATTATGAATAATAAATAATTTAAGATATTTTCCATTTAATTTGAATTATTTCATTAAAGGATATTTTAATTGAAAATTAACAAGTGGAAAATAATTTCATAACAAAATTTATTTTCATTGGTTTATATTACTTCATTGTTATCATTGATATTTCTAGATTATTTCTATAAATAATTTTTACTATATAATGTTTTATTCTAATTTATTTTATGTGGATTTCTAGTTGATACATAGAATCAATTAATTAATTAATTATCACTTCAATTTCGTCATCATTGTTTGGGATTATTTCAAAATCTCACTCTAATGGATATTGTTTAATATGAATTTTAATTAGAGGAAATAATTTGATAATTAGTTAGAAAAAAGTTGAATTTTATTCTTTTATAATCTATCATGACCATTTTCAAGAAATTGTTTAATTTTTCATTTGTTTTGTACTTAAAATGTTATAAAAATATTTTTAAGAAAATTTTATTGTATTTCTCACTTAGATTGGAAATTTTTTTTCTTCCCAAAACCATAATTTTATAAATAGAATTTAGAAAATGTTTTTAACCTTCAAAAAAGATTTATTAAATACCTATTTACACACTTTTCCATTTTAAGAAATATTTTCAAAGGAATATTCTTTTTTTTTCGAACAAGGCACATTCCTAACAATTTTACTATGTAGAAGTAATGTTTTTTTAACTTGTATAGCATGTATGGAATTCCATTCCACCATGACGTTATTTTCGTTGATGATTTATTTTTTAGTTTACAATATTATTTTGGAATAATATTGTCCACTAATATTATTTAAGTTTATTGAAGTGTTTAAATTTATTTTCAAAGAAATTATTTTAATGTTATTTTAGGTTTTAAAAGTAATTTTTAAAATAAAAAGGATATTTTAGTAATTAATTGTTTACAAAATATTTTATTTAATTTCTATTAATCAAGGAAAACCCCTTTATTTTACAAATACTACTTCAGTGATCAGTTGGATTGACATTATCCTTAATATTCCTCTGAATGGTATATGATTACTTTGTCCAATAATAATATTGATATTCACTTCATTGTATTATTTTTGTAGTCATCCACCTCAACTTCATTTATTAAATTTCTTATTTTCATTGAAAATTAAATTTTCCTTTATTATCTATATTATTTTTTAGTTATTTTCTTTATTTTTTAAACAGTATTTCATTTCTACATATGGTTTTCTTTATTAATAGTCATTTGTTGACCTGTAAAATATTAATAAATATTTATTATCTACTCAATATGGATATCTGGTGATAAGGAACATTTTTTATGAATTAAATTGATTATTAAATATGTGAGGAATGATTTGGAAGTGAAATATATGGGTTGGTCCTAGTTAATGAATTCAACTCGAAGCATTAGTAGTATCATGAGTTGAATTTGTAACCTAAAATTAGATTACTTTTTCAAACCTTATGGTTTAATACCAAGTAGTTTAAATTATTTTTCGTAAGGTCTTAAGCATTGAGATATCATGATTTCAGAAATCATGGAAACTAATAATTATATATTTCCATCATTAAGACTTCAGTTAATATTATCGGTGGTATTTTCAAAATGATATTATCTCTGGATTCATTTTATTCTCATTTATTCAATAAATGGAATGTGTTTTTAGTTATTTAACATTACATTTTGATTATACCATATCCAGTTATGATATTCATTTTATTGATTAAATGGAATATGTTTTTAGTTATTTTCTTATATATATATATTGATTATTATACATGATATTTTTTCATTTATATTATCTAAGGATGAACTTTTTAGTTTATTGATTACATGGAATGTGTTTTCAATTATCTTAATTCTTTATTGATCATGATTATTGATACATGATTTATTCTGATGTATATAATCCTTATTGAGAATTTTCGATCACCCTTATTTTGTTTCCTTTCTTAGGAATACATGATTTGTACATAGAATGATATAAAAGGATATTCTAGAGAAAAAAATTATATTCCCAAAAAAATCATGGTGTAATTTTATTAATATATTGTAAGACTCAATAATGTATCAACTATAACAAGAATACTAAACTATTAGGTCCTTCTGGATGTAATTCCTTGAATCTTACACCAATATAATAAAAAAGATACATTAATTCAGGTTTCCCATTTTATATAACCAAATTAATATAATTTTACATCAGTCCAAATAAATATACTAGACATCCTTGAAATAAAATTATTTATTAAATAAATTTTTTGATATGTTTTTCAAAAAAACATATTTTTTTCACAAATTCTAATAATTTTATTTCACTGTTATTATTATTTCATTGATGATCATATTATCTTTAAAGGTTTTAAATTCCTTGAAACTTATTTCTATAAAATTTTAATGTATTATTCCTCAAATAACCTTTCTTTAAACTACAAAAATATACTAAACCAATGGGTTGTATTGCTATAAAATTCTCCTAAAATATATTTAATCTTGGTTGTATACCATCACAAAATAAATAAAAGGTTGTGTTTATGTATTTTTATATATGATCAATCATAAACTCATAAACCCATTATGGTTTCCACAACTATTATGTCAATGAATAGATATTTTCTTCTAAAATTTAACATAATCCTTATATGTTTCCAGATTCTTGAAAACAAAATAAAAATTTTAAAATACATCAATATTTTAAATTATAAATAAAAATTCACAAATAATTTATCATTTTTATTTCAACATTGTTCCTTCCTTGGTCAACGGGTTTATCTTTAGAAGAGGTAACTGACCCGGATAATACCTAAATTGTCCACATTTCATATTTGACTGATGTAGAGACCTGTTTTTTTCATGTAATACATTAAAATATTTCTATATTCATTTCTATTGTTAGGAACTAATATGGCGTGTCAGTCCTAGGCCTGGTTTTCCATGATATAATTTTATAAAAATATTAAATATATTTTATATTGTTCACGGTAGATTCTTGAATAAAATGGAATATATCTTAAATGGAAGAATAGATTAGAAATCTGAGAGCATGGTTGAGTCAAGAATGTGGTGTTTAACCTAGGTGTGACATGAAATGTGTCATCACACTATGTTTGGATTCCTTTCTCATTGACGATGTGTTTAGTGAAATAATTAAATAATTTGTTCATTTATTCAGTTTAACACATCAGATTATTCTATAAGAACACTTCCATGGTAAATTTTCCATGATTATACACGAAATATTTTAATCACAAAAAACATTATCTGTCATCCTTCTATTGGAAAATATCATCAGATGATAATGAAATGACGGATCGAAGAAGATTAGGACATAGCGAATGCAATAATCCCTCTTTCTCCTTGGTGAGTGTTTTCTTCATCAATTAACAATCCAAAATATAGGTAGGACTCATAAATTAGGGTTTTACACTATTTTATTCAATTTATATAGTAGATACATCCTTTTTCTTTGATCTTCACTATTTGTGGCCAATTGCATGCATCCAAGTATTGAAATCATAATTTATTTCGCTGGTTTCAAACCCCGAATCACCATTCATGATTAATGGTAAATAATTTTTTTTAAATGACATTTAAATATATATTATGATTAGTTTCTACCATTTATTATTCATTTTCATCACCAACAGGACCGCATATTCCTAGTTCAACATTTTTGGGTGGTAATGAGCCTGATCAGACACCTGAATCTTTGACGTGTTAAGAAACAAAGAAAAAATCGAAATGGAATGTCCAGATCTGGGATGCCAGAGAGGCATGGGAAATGTTTTTTATGATTTTAGTATGAATCCACAATGGTGGGAATAATAATGGTGTGAGGTTTGTGAAATGAAAACCCGAAGAACTAATGAGAGGTTTTTCCAAGTGAACAGTTCCCAAAAACCCGTGATGTATAGCGAAATCTGCAAATTTTGCTTGGAGATAGGGCTAGATCTAATAGAGGAAGACCAAATTCAAGTCTATGAATGGGATTTATAATTTTTTCTGAAAACCAAACTACATGTTTTTTACAAGGAAGAACACAGAACATGTATACAATCTTCAATGGTCCTTAAGGATTTGGAAAAACTCAGGATGACATAGCGTGTAAGCTCATCAACATGTTGTCTACCCATTTTCTAGTCATACAACCCATGTGATAGATCACATGGGAGGTAAACCATGTATATGTATAAGGATAGGTACATGGTTGTGTAACCATGTACATGGACATGACCTGGTCTCATTGGTAAAACCTTGTATGAGGAAGCATGACATTTAAAGAGTACACAGACACATGGTCTTGTACAAGGTCACATTCAAAAAAACACATCTCAGCCTGAGTTATCCTAGACATGCCATGTATTCAACCTATATAGCATGTAATACTACATAATAGAGGATCCATGTGTCATATAAGCGGTAGAGTCGGACCACATTTCATGTGTGTCCTTTCATATGTCATATACCCCTTGACATCTTTTTAGGAAACATCAATTGTTCATATCTCATTCATTTGAACCCCGATTTTGGATTGTGAGTACACTATCCTATGTTTTTTCACCTAGAAATGATGGTTCTATCATTTTTTATTTAGGGATATGATGTGAAATGCTTCAGAAATGGGGCATGTTGATGCGATGCTTGATGAAAGAAGTGATCATGAATAATCCCCATATACTATTGAGATTTACCCTCCAATTTAGTTGGGTAGTAGATTCATATATATTTATAGTGTAACCACCATCATCTTGGGTGTGGGTTCTATACAGTTACCTTTTTAGTGGATCCCCCTACCAGGTAAGGTATGGGTCCTTGATGACTATAGTGGAACCCCCTATATCACAAAGGTGTGGGTCCTCGCTTTCAATGTGGAACCCCATATTAGATAGGGTACAGTTCCTCAATTAATAGAGTGTAACCCCCAATTGTACAAAATGTGTGGGTCCTCAACTTCTGAGTGGAACCCCTTTATCCGATAGGGCATGGGTCCTCAATTACTAATGTGGAACCCCCTACTATAGTAGAGCATAGATTTTCATCCATTATATGGAACCCTCTATAAATAATGTCGAATGTCCTCTACCTTACCATGTGGAACACCCCTATCAGCATAGGTTGAGGGTCCTCATGATACAAGAGTAGAACCCTTCATCATCATGGGTGTGGTTCCTCTACAGATACTTATAGAGTTGAATCCCTCTGACACACTATTTAATGGGTCCTCTACAATGATTTCGTGGCCCCTCAACTATGTGGAATAGTGAAGAGGCGTAGAATAACTTTGATGGTTATATCTAGGAAGACATGTTAGATGTTAGTAATCGTTGATGGACTATTTGAATTATTATCTACTCATCTTCCTGGGATGTGTTTTTTATATGGAGATCCCCTTACTCTCTCGTTTGATTTTCTTTTGACTGAGAATATATATATATATATATATATATATATATATATATATATATTGTGTATATATCCTTTTGTATCCAAACCATGGATTTATTTACATTCCATCTAAGAGAGGCAAAGACATTATGGGAAATATAACTGATTTTTCTGTTTATCATATCGTGGTTGGATGAGTCGACTCTCCTGCTATAGTCAGTGAATACTTGACATGTAGTTTATCTACTCACCATGTTCATCCCCTTTTGTTGGGAAAATTTTACCTTCAGTTTTGGTTTTGGTTGATATATTCTTTTTGATTGTCTCTTGCATCTACTATCTTTCCTTTATGTTTTTCAATCATACAATTCCCCCTTTATCTTTTGGGGTGTTCTACTTGGTATGTATATACTCACCCCTACATGGGATTTTCCAACACAATTCATGTCTTATGTAGATAAATGATAGGTCAGTAGGGAATTTAGAGGAGCTTAGGGATACCTGGTACTTTGGACCTTGTAAGGTGGTCATAGCATGAAGATATCGATCAAGGTACAATTATATGTTTCCATTTCTATTTTTTCATATTGGGATATATTTCTGTTTAGAAATGTATTTTTTCCCTATAATTTTCAATTTGTATTGTCATTCTCTTTTACACATTAGTGGTTATTCATTCTTGGTTTACATTATAGATATGTTGCATCTTCTACTCTTTCCTAATTCACTTTTCATTGTGATGGATATGTGTGGGCATATAAGTACTTTTGGAAAGGCCTCCCTGCTTGTTGACCTTCCTTCGATAAGGGTCGCCACCCCTAGCCAGTGGAGGCGAGATTAGGGTAGTCATTGTTCAAGCACCGGTTTGGGTAAGGTCATGAAATATTTTTATTAGAGAGAGTTCATTCCATAGGACATTGTTTCAGACTAGTGCCCTTATGGTAATTTTGGTTTGGATTACGGAAGCATTGTCAATGTTTCTTGAGTGTATCTCTTAGACTAATGAATCTAGTGATGGTATGGGAAGGTAATGTATCCATTGACTATAACCATGACTACCTACCTGTAGAATCTGTGTTCCGAGATATTTGTTATAAGGATCAATGGTATATGCATCATATAAGATTGATTATTTGACTATCCTCCCTATTTCATCTCCCCATTGTTTTTTATATGTGTATATATTCCCATATAATCTTGGTACATCTTGATAAATCTCAAGTTTCCTCCATGATGAAATTCAGCTAGGAAACAAGTTATATGATGATGATTTGATGAGCAGTAAGGCCATAGTTTAGGGTCCACCCCGTGAACCCCTTCCTCTAGGTGAGAGGTCGCATCACCTCCACTTATAGAGTAGAAGATAATTCTAATAGAGTAGGTTGACGATGCATACAAGCTTAGAGTGCTCCACAAGATTTAGTGGCAAAGGCCACTGAGGCTCACCGACAAGATAGATCATTAAGAAGCATATGATTGGATAGAGTTCATGGTCCATATCATTAGGCTAGATTGAATCCTGATAGATTAGGTGGTTATTCATACATCAGTCATTTTCCACGTAATAGTTGGGAACTGGTGGAGTCTCATTACAAAGATGCATAATGAGTCAACACTATAATAGACTGACTTCCATCATCTGTTGTTTTAGGAGTACTACACCTCATATTTGGGATCATTCTAGAGCTAGGATCTTATGGGTCTACATTAGGTAGGGATGAATGTGGCTTAGTATATAGGGAGGTTTACATACCTTATGTGGTACTCTGTTGACATTCTCTAGGATGGGTACATTTGAGCACTGCATTTTAAGCTAGGATTCCATAGAGAAACATGAGCTAACATTATTCCCTTATGCATTCCCACCTATATTGGGGAGTTGGAGTAGACACTAGTGGAAAAGTGATTTTTTCAAAGGGATGCCAAATAGCTAGAGTTGGTAGTGGGTCCCAGCGAGATGAGTCTTCTATGGCAGCTAGCATATGTCAGGCTCTAGGATCTCGGTACAGGAGACCTCCATGTGATCAGACTCAGGTGTGTGGTTAGAGGTAGCGCATAGTTCCATCGAATCATAGAGAGGGGAGGTTCATTTTTTTCGTGTTTGGGGTCACATAGAGTGGTCCTATATAACCATATGTGCTAAAAAACATAAGAAGATAGAAAATAGACTACCATGGAAGAGGCAGTGCGACGATCAGGGATCTCCTAAACTTAGATTGGGTGATCCCCAGAGAGGTAGATATATACGAGAAGAAGAAATCTATATGGTTGGTGGAAATAACTATGAAATCATTTTCCCACCACCACTTGGAGGCCCACTTCATTCTTAGGGAGTTATTGTATAGGGCTTTAAAAAACTGCATCATTTGGATGCTTATGATCATGCAACATATGAGATGATTAGAAGTAAAATATTTGTTTATTCTAATCTTGATTCAGTATTAGTAGAAATATATTCTATTCATTATTTAATCTATATAATATTGGTTCAAGAGTTATATCTCCCAGTTGAGGTGTTATACTAGAAGATTTGTATTGAGTATCCTACAAGTACTGCTTCTTATGTATATTTTATTTACTGGTAGTGCGATCTATTTCTTGGTGGGGAGGGGTTTAGGTGGTACCTTGGTGTCATCATGATGGAACCATATGAGATCATCTTGGTTACGGATTGGATATCCATGGTCTGAGCCCATATTGAATATCACCACAAACAAGTCAGATGAATTTTCACATATGGGATAATATTATCCTTTTCATGAAAGAGATATCTCATGGTGGGATGAGTTGGTTCTGCAAGTAATAGGATTCAAGTAATGATCCATCAGTTGGAACATTTATCCCTTTGTCTAGTACGCTCTTCCAGAATCTAGGTTTCATTGTTTTGGAGGATTATATGTAGTTCTTCCTTGAGAACAATCCTAGACTACCTATGAGGTGAGAGGTTGAATTTTGCATCATCTTGCATATCGAGACCCCTTTGATATCTAATATGGAATATCAGATGTAACCTAGAAAGATATTGTAGTTGTCATTTTATTTTTAGTACCTTCACGAAAAAGGATTTATCAGACATGGTGTGTATCCTTCTGAAGTTGTAATATTGTTCATGAAAAATGAATATAGGTTATTGAATCTTTGTGTATATTATCATTTCTTGAAATTGTCCATGATAAATAACAAGTACCCCTTTCCAGGGATTGATGAACTCTTTGACCATTTTTGAGGCATGTGGTGGCTCTAGAAGATTGATCTCAGGATCTGCTACCACCAGTTGAGGGTTTGTCGGGATGACATTCCAAAGATTTCATTTTGGGGTTGTTGTGGACAATTTGAGTTCCTAGTGACGCCCATTGGTGTGATGAATGCTCCATCCTTATTTATGGATTTGATGATCCCTGTATTCTAGGCATACATGGACCAGTTTGATGTTGTCTTCCTCAAATAAATATTCATCTTCATTATATCAGAGGAGGAACATATAGAGCACTTGAGGATGGTCCTGGATTTTCTTCGAGATCACTACATTTATGGAATGTTTTTGAATTTCCAGTTTTGGATTCTAGAGTTTCATTTTACAGGGCTTTTCATTTTTCATCAAGGATTAGTCATAGACACAATGAATATCAATGTATTTATTTCATGGGATCCACCCAAGATCATTTCATAGGTGGAGAGAATTCATGTCTAGGTGGGGTACGACATGTGGTTTGTGGTAGAGTTTTCCAAAATCACAGCCCCTTTGACCCCACTAACATATAAAGGGAAGCATTTTTTCTTGTATGATTAGTTTTAGATGGCCTTTGAGGCTTTTAGGCTGAGGCAGATGAGTTATCTAGTGTTGAGACTATGAGAGGAAGGTGTTGAGTTCATATTGTATTTGATTCAACATGAGATGTTATTGGATACGTGTTGATGCAGCGACAGGTAGTTATCACATATAGGTTGAGTAAATTGAGATCCCATGATCATAACTACATGAATCGTGACTCATAGACGGTAGAATTAGTCTTCACCCTATGATGTAGAGGTACTACCTTATATGGGATCACATTGAGGTTTAATCAGACTATTAGAGTATTAGGTATGTCTTCACACATAGAGACTTAAACATTATACAGTGATGTTGGATTGAGTTACTAAATAAATATTTCATTGAAATATTTTATAATAAAGGGATTATAAATTTATTAGAAGATTCCCTTAGTAGGATGTATTAGGCTATCTCAGTATAGGAGGCTTCAGAGCAGTTATCCTCCTTGAATCTGGACCTGGTGCTGCATGAGAATGGAGCTTTTCTATAGTTGATGGTGTTGAATCCTCCATTTCATGACTTTTTAATGGAGTTACAATTAGTAGACATTGATTCTGAGGTCTTACATGATCATAAATCCATAGGTGACTCACTGGATGGATATTCTAAAGGAGAGAATCCCCCCAACTTTATTAGGGGCGTACGTTGGTCCCAGTCATGTTGCAGGAGAAGGTGGTACAAGAGTTTCGTACTTCTCCCCTAAATATAAATCTTATTGTGGGTAATATATTATGAGATCATAAAAATATGTTTTTTTTGGTCCAGCATGAGACCGAGCGTAGCTATGTTCATCTCTCGGTGCCTCACCAATCAACAGGTGAAGGCTAGGACCATGTTTCGATAGGTTTTTTTGCATATCATTTACTTCTCAAATTGGAAATGGGACTGAATATCCATGGTCATTCAGAAAATGTTACCACATAGAGAAATGTTCCATGAATCCATCTGGGTGATAATATAATAACTCTTGAAGTAGGATCACATCCTTACATTCATGGAATAGTGTTCAATGGAGTGTGTGGGATAGTTGCATGTATGGGATATCATTATCCTTCTGGGGGTTCCATCAACAATTATCTCTGATCATGAAATGTGGTTTAAATAATGATTATGGAGGGACATGTATGTGGAATTTGAGACCCAAATGAGTATTAGTACAATTTTTCACTACTATACCAATGGAAAGACTGAGCGTGCATTCTAGGTGTTGGTGGATGTGTTGAGGGATTTCTTGTTAGACTTCTACCAGATCCTAGAGGATCACTTTACCTTTCTATAGTTTGTGTAAAACAACAGATACCACTCTAAAATGGAAATGGGACACTTTGATGCCCTATACAAGAGACCATTCAGGTCACCCATGTGTTGGTCAAATATCGGTGAGACTTATCTTATGGGATCAGAGATAGTGCAACTGGTGACAAAGACGGTCTATATTATCTATGAGTAAATTATAATGGACCATAGTAGATAGAAATATTATTTATATCATGATAATATTTCCATGGATTTTAGGACAGAAAACCACATATTCTTAAGATTCTCCCCATGATAAGGACTACGGAGGCTTGGCAATAGAGGCAAGTTTTCCCCAAAATCATTAGGTCGTTCAAAATCATGCAAAGGGTTGGTGAGGTTTCATACCACCTCTACCTACCTCCACAACTAGAGTGGGTGCACGATAAATTCCATGTGACATATTTGTGGAGATCCATACGTAACCCCACACTTGTTATCGACTAGGGTTAGCTGGACGTCGAGGACAGATCCACCTTTGTGGAGCACCCGATGGTGATCAAGGATCGATAGGAGATGATGCAGAGTGGATAGAAAATCCCCTTGGTTCATGTGTTGTAGTAGGATTGGAACATGAAGGAGATTTCATGGGAGTAGGAGAGTAAAGTGAGGGTTCAATATCTGGAGTTTTTTTGTCAAGTTTTGTTTTTAGCGGATGAAAATCTTAAATAAGTGAATTATGTAGAGACTTAGGTATTCCCTTGTAAGACATTGAAATATTTATATTTTTCTTTGTGTCTAGATCTAGTAGTTGATATGTCATGTGCTTTTGTTCCCCGGTGTCCCTAGATTTTAATTTTATAAAAATATTTGATATATTTTATATTACATATGTGCATATTCTTGAAGAAAACATGATATCTATAGATAACCGATTTTTGACCTAAAAGACTATGGAATATTTTTACATATGTTTCAAATGCCAGGGGCTAAGATGGAATGCAATTCCATGGCCCGGTGTCCCAAAATTAATTATACAAAAATATTACATGTTTCTTTACTATTCACTAAATGATAATGGGATATTTCCTAAACAGTTGATCAGATAAAAATCTGAGACATCATTTGGGTCCGGAACATAGTTTTTATCCTAGGCGTGACATAAAGCATGTCTTCATGGGTTGTTCAGACCCCTCACTCGTTAGAGGTAAGTAAATAGATGAATTAATTAATAATTCATTCATTTAAAATCTCAAACCAAAATAACACTCAAATAGTAACTCAGATTGGAAATATGATGCCACAGTTGAGCTCGGAACATGTATTTTACAGTAGGAGAGTTATAAGATTTTTCATTTTAAGACCGTTGTGAGAAAAGTCAGCCAGGGGTAAAATCATCATTTTGGAATTACCACTTAGTGATTTTGGTCCCTGGAATTTTTTTCAAATAACATTCGAAAAATGTCTCAAAATGGAAATCTGATACTTCCATTGAATTCAAAAAGGAATGTTTTTCCTAGGCATGACATAAAATGAGGTTTTGTGACAATTTAGGATTCCGTACTAAGATTATTTTTATATAAAAAGTAAAAATTGGAGTTTGGAGTTAGGGTTTTCCCTTCTCCCTCCTCTCTTTCTCTCTCCCACTCTCTCTTTACTATTTTTTGACGTTCATTTTCATTATTCACCGAATCGAGGAGCGACCTCCACCTGAACGTCAGTAGATCAAAGAAGAAGTTTTGTGGACGCACCACGAATGACAAATGACCGAATCGAGGTAGGAATCTGGTTTATTTTTACACCTTCACTAAATTCCATGGTTTTTATTCAATTTAAAATTTTAAATTCTATTATTTTGAATTATGACAATGTCTGAATTACCACAACCATCATCCAATCCCTGTTATAAATCATGTTCTTGGGTGTTCATTACCCAAAGTTTCATACGCACCAAAACCGTGATGGAACATCGATACGGGGTAGGCACTGTAAAGGGACCGTCCAAAGGATCTAAAATCCACCTTCAGATTTGAAATTGGGCCTCCAGATTGGTTTTCAAAGTTGATAAGAACCTTGTCTCTAGAAACGTTTGTGGCCAGAGGCTAGGATAGCGCAGCCGTGGAACCAAAAGAAGGTTTCCGCAAGAGCTCTCGTCGTTGGTGAGCCGACACATGGCTGGATGGCAGCGTCAACCGGAGGTGATCAGTGCGATAATAGGTCAAAGAGTGCCCGGTATAGTGTATCAGGTAGGGGCGGATAGTGTCAGGCCAGTGCAGAGGAGTTGCAGGGCACTGGGCTTTACTGCAGCATGCAACGAGCTGCGGGCAATGGGGATATGCGGTCGGCCGACTCAAGTGGAGTGGTCGGGGCTTCGAATCTGGAAGGATGGAGCTCAGAGGGAGTGTGGGACGATGCTAGGGGTGTAGCGCAGTAGGGTGATGTTGGCATAAAGGAAGGTGGAGCAGGGATTTGGTGGCGTCGAACGGAGCTTTCTAGTGTTGGCGTACATGGGGGAGTGGCATCTTCAGCCAATCGCGCTCAAGAGGGAGCCCTGAGGTGCTGACCTCGGGCGGAGGTGGGACTAGGATCATCCTCCTGAAAGTCCAAGGTGCACGCAGAGAGACAGGACACCCAGGTCGGTCTATTCAGGAAGACTGGGCCACGGGTCCAAGTGGAGATGGAGTGGGCCACAGTCAGAAAGTCATGACGTAGCAGTCCAAACACGCGGTTAGGTCATGGGTCGGTGGTTTGGACCAGGCTGGCCGAGATGGACTGGCCTAGTAAGGCCAATTTGTGATCAAATGGGTGTATCTACTAAATGGAGCGTATGTTTGATGCGCCTTCTATGGTCAGAGGTCTGTCTCATCGAGACATACATTTTGAAAAAAATTTCAAGTATTTTATGTTTTGATCCCAAAGGCGGGTGTGTCGAAACACTTTAATTTAATAATAATAAATCATTATTAAATTTTGCAACAAAAGTATCCTGTGACCCCAAAATTTGTTTAACACATTGTCAAAGGCATTGTGACACTATAGTTGAGACGGTCCTTCCATGTTTGGTTCGGGACCTTTGCGGTATGGTTTTTTTTCTCATTGGAATGAAATGTCTAATGAGATTAATTAATTAATTATTTATTTATTTATTCTTGCGACAGACCTGACTCCTGTTTGGGATGTCTGATCGATGTGTTGTCAGTAGCCACATGACCCCAATCCAAGTGTGGACATTTTGAGATGCTTTCCAAAGTGTTTGGGTTGGATACAAGGTGTGGAGACCACAGGGCCTGGTTCACACATTTTTAGGTGAAATTCCACTTTTCCACCCGATATTCATTTGGGATTTCTAATCCCACATTTTTGTGTGTTTGTTCCGGGGTATTTCCATAGCTGAATTTGACCACCTAAATTGGGGGCTGAGGCGTGGACCCCACATGGAGGCTTTTGGACGTATGATGCATTTTTACGACTTATTCTTCATAATTCTATTAGGGTAAATGAATAGCCTACTTTGCGTGTTTTTATCCAAGGCTTGAGATGGTGTGATCCATTTGGATCTGTTTTTTTCTTCATGATCTTGTTAAATGTGGAAACATGAAATGAATATCAGTGAAATAACCTTTTGATGTGTTTGAAGAGAATCCACTACTTCGGTCAGCTCCAACTCTTATGAGAGTGGGGAAGATGTGTGAATAGATACGTTCAATGTTCTCGGATCATTCGAGGAGGCATGCCAACTAATCAATGATTCGGACCCTCCGGCTTAGCAGCGAGCGTTGTGTGCTCTTCGGCTTTGCGAATAATGTCTCGGGTACCTTGGGAGTACATTGACACGACGTGGTACTTGTTCACCCTTTTTGGGACCCGTAAAGGGTTAGGTACATGACTAGGTGATAAGGAGAGGTCACACTTGGTGTGGTCCCCACACATGTGGTGTACTACTATGAATATTCTACCTCTTTTATCTATTTCTTCTAAACTCATATTTTGGCCTACAAGTAGCCTATCCTGAGTGTTTCTCCCCATACAATGTGATGGTTCCCTCCGTAGTGGATTTAGAGATACGATGTGAGATGTTCCAGGTGTGATGCCTATATGAGGCAGTGCTTGATGATGACGGTGATGACAGTGATGTTTTTAGAATCACCAAATCAATATCATCTTACCATCTAGAGAGGCTAGGCTATGGTGTTCACCATTATATTTTGAGCTTACCCTCAAGTGCAGCTGACCAGTGGAGATTGCCTGTTACTCTCCTAGGACTTCACCTCAAGCGTAGTTGGGTAGTTGTGTTCTCCAATATTTTTCATGGATTAACCTCAAATGCAGCTGGGCAATGGTGTTTGTCAATCTCTTTCAGGGATTACCATCCACCGTAGTTTGGCAGTGGCATTCACCGATTACTCTTTCAGGGCATATACTCTAGCACAGCTGGGCAGTGGTATTCACCGATCACTTTTAGGGATTACCCTTCAGTGCAGCTGGGCAGTGGTGTTCTCTAGTCACTCTTTCAGGGCTTACCCTCCAGTTGGGCTGGGCAGTGGCGTTCACTTATGACTTTTATAACTATATCATCCAGTAGGGATGGATAGTGGGTTTATGAATTTGTGACATGCTCTCTTGAATATACGACATAGTTATGAGATATACTTGATGTGAATTTGTACTCTCAAGAAAGAGGGTGTCTTTTCCCACCAAGATGCATCCTTGCAATGCAACCTAAAACTGTGCCGGTGAGACAGAACCACCCAGAGAAGATAGTATCAAGGTGTGGTGATTGCGACCCTTTGACTTAAAGATTAGGGAAGATGTGTGGGATGCTGGGCATTTATGGTTTTTACATCTACAACTATTGAAAAATATTTTCTTGGGTGGAGCTAGTGATATGGAGATCCCATTAATATCTCCTTTTAGTTCCTTTGGTTGAGCATATATATATATATATATATATATATATATATTTATATCATATTGCAGTACCCACTCCTTGGGCTTTGGTTTCTCTCCTTCCAAGAGAGGTGAAGATGTGTAGAGGTTGACACATGCCTTTTGTGTCTATATTTTCATCGTTGGACGAGTATAATCTCCAACTATAGGTAGTGAAGCTTGACAAGACGTTCACCTACACATCATTTCATGCTCCTTGTGTTTGGATGATCTTACTTCACTTCTTTGTTGGGTTGAGCTATACTCTTTTACTATACCTTGTTCAATCTACTACTTCCCTCTTATGTACTTCACTTGATACTCCCTTGAGCCTTCAGTGAATCCTACATATTATTTTATACTCACACTTGCTTGGGATTTTCCTGCACTCAGTGTTCCCTTGCAGACGACAAACAGGTTGATTGTGACTTAGCGGAGCATAGGGATACGAGGTATATGGACTACGTGTTGGGGTCGTCACTTGTGATCCAAGAGAGGGGATCTATTATATTTTTTACTTTTCCAACTATTACTAGTTATTGTCACATTATTTGGGCTTGTATTTTTCCCCTTTCACTTTTTAGTTTACTTTTCTGTACTTTTATTGTTTATTGGTGGATGCATATTTGTGGTTTATACATATGAGTGTTGTATCTTCTTTTTCAATTCCATATGCACTTTTTTAGTTATTTGGTGGCATGTATGTGTACATGTACCTAGGAAAAGGCCTCCCTGAGTTTTTTATGCCTTCGCCATTGGTCCCCAGCCCCTGGCCTCTGGAGGTGGGCTTGGGGTAGTTATGGATCGAGCCTCAGTATGGGTTGGGTCATGACCATGTGGTATCAGAGGTATTTCATTCCTTTGGATGTTGGTTGGAAGATCCAAAAAAAAGGAATTGTTTTGGTTTTTAGGGAAAAATATCAACATGAATCTAGAGCAGCACTCTGCTAGGGAGTTTGGTGATGGTGTGGCAGCCGACATTACCATTCACAAGGACCCTGATTACCCGCTTGTTGACTCGGCGTGCTGAGACACTTGTTGTAGGGAACATTGGTACATGAATAATATTGGATTGTGTCTTGGACTATCCTTATTGAGTCATCTCTCCATCTTTTTAGATATATATATATTCTCATTTGACAATGGTTCTCCTTGATCAGATTCAGGATTTTCCGTGATGATAGACAACCAGTATACTAGCTCTAGTTCACGATGACAATTCCAAGAGCGATGAGACCTCAGTTAGGGATCCATTATACGTTTACCCTTTCATAAGGAGGACATGCAACACAACCTTTACCTGTGGTGTAGCAGTTAGTACCTGCAGCAAAGGCCAATGATGAGCGCTGGCTGAGCATGCTACGCGGGTTCCATCGTCAAAGTCCCCTAAGGTTCTGCGGCGAGCCACACCCTAAAGCAATGAAGGTTTGGATAGAGTTGGTGGATTTCATCTTCAGTCTTCTTCAGACACTGACATGTTATATGGTGACTTTTTCAGCCAGTATTTTTCCAAGAAGCAGTTTGGAATTGGTAGAGTCAGGGTTACTCAGATGCTCGATGAGTCGGTACTCTCATGGGATGACTTCTAACAGCTGTTTTGTGAGAATTACTACCCCTACTGGTTATGTTCCATACAGTTTTAGGAGATACTAAAGCATCATCAGGGAGTGATGGAAATAGCTGAGTAAGAGACTAGGTTCATACAACTTACTTGGTGCTCTTTGGATTTAGTCCACGATGGAATCTTTTGAGAACTGAAGTTGAGAAGGGTCATCGTAGAAGAGATTTGTGTCATTGTACTTCTCTTGTGCAACCTCATCCATCCTACGGTGATGGATAATGCACTAGTGAAAAAGAAATTTCTGTTAGAGGGATGCTATTTGGCCAGTTTTGGAAAGGGGAGCAACATAGATGGGACATCTTCCACAGTTAGTAGACATTAGTTGGCAGAGCCTCGACGCAGGAGTCCTCCTCTTGATAAGACTTAGGCTCATGGTCGGGGACAACGTAGAGCACCAAGAAAACCAAGGGTGACAAGTGCTACGCTTGTGATGGGTGAGGTCACGTGACATGTGACGACCTGACCTGCTGAGTTTTCCAAGAAGTTTGTAGATTCACCGCCACGACAGAGGTAGTATCGTGATCAGATATCTCCCTGGTGAGGATAGAGTGGTCCCCCGGGAAGCAATATTGGCATAATAGTGTGATGAAAATTTATATGTGGATGATGTTTCAAGGTCCTCCCACCACCGTTAGGTGGCCCACATCAGGCTCTAGGAGCTGGCGGTTGGGGTCGCGATCATTGATGTCTACAATCCTATAGTAAATGAGATGATAAAAGGAAGATTCTATGTCTTTTCTACCTTTTTCATTATAACTTTTTAAACACTACGTGAGGTACTCTTTTCGTCCTGATCCATAGTTGAGGAGATATTGATGGTGACACGGGGTGTCGATGTAACCCTATGTTGGTGTTTTTCGACAATGTTTTGAATGCACGAGAAAGAGGGGTTCTTCCCCCACTATGATTTTTTTGTCACATGAGCAAAACCATGAGATAAAATCAATACCAACCAAAGAAGATAGTATAGAGGTGTCATGGATGAGCCCCTCTGACATGTCCATTCATGGAGGGGTTGTGTGGTGGAGTGCTAGAGACGGTTCTATATTTTCCACGGGACCTTTTCTGCTTGACCACCCTTTTCTTGAGGATCGACTAGTGGGTTTGGAAAATTTCCTATTTTGGAGATTACTCTCCTTCCATGAGGGGAAAATACATGTGGGTTATGCCACGGGCTTTTTTCATATAGCCTCTTGTCATTGGATTAGTTTGCCAACTGGCCCTGTTCGTTGGTACAATTTGTGTTCAACGCCATTCTTGATACTGTTATGAAGTACCGATTGATGTGATGGACACTCAATAAATAGAACTACATG
The DNA here is from genome assembly GCA_963277665.1 of Viscum album. NCBI lineage: Eukaryota > Viridiplantae > Streptophyta > Magnoliopsida > Santalales > Viscaceae > Viscum > Viscum album. The sequence continues at coordinate 1,109,620,883 of OY728126.1, forward strand.
ACTCACTATGTGGAGATGAAAGTGTAATTCTTCTCTTTGAGAATGTGGAAATAATATCTTCTAGGAGAGAACTATGTGGTTTTCTTAGACCCCTAGTGTCTCGGGTGCTTCTTCACCCATAGTGAATTGAACCTAATACGATGGTTCTTGTTGAAATTCTGGCAGTGCTATGACTTTGAGTAAGTTTATGATCTAGAATGTTTCATCATTGTAGTTGTTTCCTTTATCCGAGAGTCCTCGGCTTTCTAGGTGAAGGATGTTTTTTTAGCATTTAGTATCCATGCATCTGAACATGTTGTAGTAGGAGGGTGCAACTTTTCTTCATTCGATGGTGTTGACTCCATTTCTTCTCGAACATGTAAGAGATTCTCGGTTGTGATGTACCTACTGTGAAATCTTGAGTGACCAGATATCATTGGGGGTTTCACCGGATGGAAATTATGAAGGAGGGTATCACGACACTATGTTCAAGAAACAAACTATGATTTTGAGCAAGAATTGGAATATATATATTCGACCAGGGAAGTCCGCTAATTTTTTTCGTGTCGTTCCGAATTGTACAAGAGATGAAGAGGCTTCCTACTGCCTCCCCCTACCCACCCAATTGTAGGAGTGAGTGCACAACGTCTTCCACGGGTCGCAACAGATGAGATACATGCATGTTTCTATGCATTTCATCAGAGGTATCTTACCTTATGATTAAGAACCATCCATTTGGATTGTGTGTTGAGCCAGTGTGGAGTTGCGCATGCCTTCTTGGGAGGAGGAGAGAAATGTTTGAGCTTAGTATCCCATGTTTTTTCTCTTAGTTTTGATTTTTGGGGATGAAATGATTGAGGATGGGATGATGTAGAGACACAATTTTTTCCATGTAATACATTGGAATATTTTTACATATGTTTCTAGTTCCAAGCACAGAGGCGACATACAATTTTGAGGACCAATGTGTCTAGAATAAATTATACAAAAATATTAAGTATTTTTGTACTATTTAAGAAACAAAAATGGTAAATCTCTTAAACATTTGATCAGATCAGGAATGTAATACCACTGTTGGGTCTGCAACTCAGTTTTTAAACTACGAGAGACATAAATAATGTCATTGTGGGTAGTTCAGACCCCTCACTCGTTAGTGGTAAGTAAATGGATGAATGAATTTATTAATTCATTCTTTTAATAGATAAAAAAAATAACAATTAAACAGTAACTCATATTGGAAATATGAGTCCATGATTGAACTTGGAGCGTGTCTTTTACCCTAGTAGGGGTATACGCTTTGTCAGTGCAAGACTATTTTGAGAAAAGTCACCCAGGGGAAAAATCGTCATTTTGGAATGACCACATAGTGATTTTTTCCCTAGATTTATTTTTTAATAACATTAAAACAAAGTATCGGAATGTAAATATGATAAATCAATTGAATTTTTAATGGGGAATTTTTCTTAAGAGTGATATAAAATGATAGGGTGTGACTGTTTCGGATTCCGCACTTAGCGGGGTATTCTATAAATAGAAAAAATAGGAGTTTGGAGTTAAGGTTTTCCTTTCTCTCTCCTCTCTCTCTCTCTCTCCCGCTCACTCTCAACCATTCTTCAATGTTCTTCACCATTCTTCACTGAATCGAGTAGAGACCACCATGAGAACATTGGAGGATCGATGAAACAGTATCATGGATGCGCCTCCAATGAAAAACGTCTGAATCGAGGTAGGAATTTGGAAAATTTTCTCACCTTCATTGAATTATTGGGGTTTTCATCAATTCATCATTTTAAATTCCATTATTTTATAATTAGTATGATGTTTAAACAAACACTTCCATCATCCAACCCCTTTTCTAAATCTCGTTCTTAGGTGTTCTTCGTCCAAAGTATCAGACGCGCTAAAACCTAAATGGATAGTCGATCTAGAGTAGGTGATGTGAAGGACTCGTCCCAAGGATCCCAAATCCACCTTCAGATTTTAAATCGGGTCCCGGTTTAGTTTTGGTGGCCTACGGCAGCCTCGGCTATAGCTATGTCTATGGACGAAGGCCGAGACAACATAGTGGTGAAGCCACCCCGAGGTTGCAGTGGCGGGGCAGGTCTTTGGAGAGAAGACGCTCGGCTGGACGGTAGCGTCGATAGGAGCTGCTTGGCATGGAGGCAGGTTGACGCATGGTCGGTGCTGTATAGCAGGTAGGGGAGGATGGTGTCGGGTAGTTGTGGTGTAGTAGGTAGGGGAGGATGGTGTTGGGCTGGTGTGGAGGAGTTGTAGGGGCTGGGCTTCAGCACAGTGGGCGGCAAGCTAGGAGCAATGAGGAGGTGCGGTCGAGCGACTCAAGTGGATCGGTCGAGGCTTCAAAGCATAGATAGTAGAGCTCGGAGGGAGTGTGGGATGACTCTGGTGGTGTAGAGTTGTAGGGTGAAGCAATCACAGAGGAAGGTCAAGTAGGGCTCTAGCAACGTCGGTTAGAGATGGTCAGTGTCGTTCCGCAAAGGGGAGCGGTGGCTTCGTCATGTCACACTCTAGAGAGAGGCCCATGGCTCTGACCTCGAGGGCGGTGGGATCAGGAACTGCCTCTTATGGGTACTTGGTGAACGTAGAGTGATCAGCCACCCAGTCCAGTCTATTCAAGGGGACCATGCCACAAGGCTCGGTGAAGGTGGAGTGGGCCATGGGTTGGCGGTCTAGACCGGCCCAATTGGGGCCCTTTGTGTTCAAAGGAAATTATCTTCAAAATGGCACATCTATTTGACATGTAGTCTATGGACATGGGTCCATCTCATCAAAAAGTAAATTTTGAAATGGGTTTCACGGTTTTTACATTACGTTCCAGAATTTGGTTGACTCGAAACACTTTAATTTAATAATAATAAATTATTATTAATGTTTTCAACCAAAGTATCTCACAACCCAGATGTATGTTTAATATGATATCAGAGGCGTTGTGACCCTGGAGTTGAGATGGTCCTTCCAATGTTGGTTCATGACCATTGTGGTTTGGTTTTATTATGCAGTGGAACGAAACGCTTAATTCAATTAATTAATTAACTAATTAATTATTTTCCGTCACACCTAACTCCTTTTTGGAATGACCGATTGATGCGCTGTTAGAGGCAGTGTGACCCTAGTCATCGTGAAAACTTTTTGAGAATCTTTCCGGGGCATTTGGATTGGATACAAGGTATGGGCCCCACAGGGACTGTTTCGCACATTTTACGGTGAAATGCCACTTTTTCACCCGACGTCTATTTGGGGTTTTTGATCACCCTTTTTTTTGTGTGTTTTCATGCGGATTGCAACAGCGCAATACACACAACTAAATTTGGGGCTGAGGTATGGTCCCCATGAGGTGAATTTCAGACGTATGCTGTGTTTTTATGACTTATGGTTCATAATTCCATTGGGGGAAAATGAATATCCTACTTTACGTGTGTTTTTCGCAAGGATTGTGACAGTGTGATCTGTTTGGATGTGTAGAGTCTTATTTGTTATCTTTTTAAATGTCGAAACATGAATGGAATATCATTGCAAGGTCCTTTTGACGTTTTTGAATAGAATCCATAGCTTTAGTCAACTCTGACTCTTGTGAGAGTGGATAAGATGTGTGAAGACATAAGGTCATTGTTCTGGGACCGTTCGAGGAGGATTTCTACCTAATCTTGGATTTTGACACTCCGGCTTAGTGATGAGTGTTGTGTGCTCGACAGCTTTGTGACTAATGTTTTGTGTAGGATGGGAGTACCTTGAAATGATGTGGTAATTTTTCACCATTTTTGGGACCCAGAAAGGCTTAGGTACATGACCAGGAGATGAGGAGGGGTCACAAATGGTGTGGGACTCACACACACCATGTACTACTATGAATCTTCTACTTCTCGTATCTCTTTTTTCCAAACATGGATTTTGTCTTGTGAGTAGTCTATCCTGAGTGTTTTTCTGCATTTGACGCGATGGGTACATCTATAGTGGATTTCGAGATTTGATGAAAGATTTTATTAGTGTGATTCCTATTTGTGGTAATGATTGATGTTGACGGTGATGACGGTGATGTTTTTAGAATCACCAGAGAAATCCTGGCTTACCCTCTAGTGAGGCTGGGCAGTGGTATTCGCCATTCTCTTTTAGGATTACCCTCCAGTGCAGTAGGGCAGTGGAGTTTTCTAATTACACTCTCAGTGCTTACCCTCTAGCAGAGCTGGGTAGTGGTTTTCACATATCTCTTTTAGGGATTACCCTCCAACATAGTTTGGCAATGCTATTTTCTAATCTCTTTCATGGATTACCCTCTAGTGCATTTGGGAAGAGGGATTCTCCAGTTACTCTTTCAAGGCTTACCCTCTAGCTCAGGTGGGTAGTGGTGTTCACTGATCTCTTCCAAGGATTACCCTCCAGCGCACCTAGGAAGTGGTGTTTTCTAGTTACGCTTTCAGGGCTTACCCTCTAAATGGGTTGTGTAATGGCGTCTGTTGATGAATTTTATATGTATATCATCTAGTCAAGCTCGATAGCGGGATCAGGACTTCGTGAAATGATCTCTGGACTATGAGTCATAGTGACGAGATTTTCTTGATGTTAATTTGGACTCTCAAGAAAGAGGGTCTCTTATCCCACCAAGATGAATCCTTAAGACGTGACCTAAATCTGTGCGGGTGAAATAGAACCACCCAAAGCGGATGGTATCAAGGTGCGGTGATTGAGCCCCATTGACTTACCATTCAGGGCAATTGTGTGGGATGTTGGTCATCGATGTTGTATACTTCTAGAACTATTGGAGACTATTTTCCTGGGCTGAGCTAGTGATATGTAAATCCCCTTCCTCTCTAATTTGGGTTCCTTTGGTTTAGCATATATATATTGTAATGCAGTACCCACTCCTTGGGCTTCGGTTACTCTCCTTCCAGGAGAGGAAAAGATGAGCAGGGTTTGCGATGTGAATTTTTTGTCTAGATTCTTATGGTTGGATGAGTATACTCTACTACTATAGTTATAGAAGACTTGATGTTAAGTTCAACTTCTCTCTGTTTCAATCTCCTTGTGTTTGGATGAGATTACTTCACTTCTTTGATGGGTTGAGTTGTACTCTTTTGTTATACCTTGTTCTATCTATTTATTCTCTCTTTAGTACATCACTTGTAGCTCCCTAGATCCTTCGGGGCATCCTAATAAGTATTTTTATACTAACCCCTGCTTGGGCTTTTCCTGCACTCAGCGTTCCCTTGTAGACGACTAACAGGTTGATCATGACTCTAGAAGAGCATAGGGATATGGGGTTATGGGACTGCGTGTGGTTTTCGTATCTTGGGATCTAGGAGCGGGGCTCTATCAGTTGTTTTACTTTACCACATATTGCTAGGTTATGGAACATTTCTGGTTGGGAGTGTATTTTTCCCCTTTCTCTTTTTAGTTTTGTTTTTTTTTACTTGTACTTATTATTTTTGGATGCATATTTGTGGATTATAAATGCAGTGTTGTATTCTGTTTTTCCTTTACCTCTACACTTTTTCAATGAGTTGGCTATGTGTGTGTGTGTGTCTATGTGCAGTTACTTAGGAAAAGACCTCCCCGAGTTTGTTATGCCTTCGGTGCTGGTCCCCATCCCCTAACCTATGGAGGTGGGCTTGGGGTAGTTACGGCTCGAGCCCCAGTACGGGTTAGGTCGTGACAATATCACATTACAAGAAACTCATATCACAAGTCAGATTCCATAGTTGAGTCCATAACTTGAAGTTTACCCATGATGAGGTAGAAAATGGGTCACCACGGGGCATTCAAACTTCTTTACCACTAATAGTACATTGATTAAAATAAATAAATAATTATTTATTCATTTAATTTTGACACGTCAGATTATTCTTTTCAAATACTGTTAGGGTAAATTGGATAGTTTTATCCTCATAATCCAAGAATCTCCAATGATGCTCTCATTACTCCTTCTATTGGCAGATATCATTGATTGATTATGAAACATCTAATCATAGAAGATAAGGATGCATCAAATGCAACAATCCATCTTCCTCAATGGAAAGTTTGTTCTTCATTAACTAATGATCCAAAATCTAGGAAGGACTCGTCAATTTTTTATTTTTCCTTTCATTTAATGGATTTGGAATATCCATCCTTGTTATTGGATCTGACCTATTTATGTCCAATTGAATGTACCTAAGTATTGAAATCATAATTTATTACATTGGTTTCTAAAATCATATTTTTTTCCTTTATCGTTGTCCAACAATTCATGTAAAATGATGTATAAACCATTTTTATGGTGATTTTATCTCTTTTTTTTCATTCATCACTTTTTGGACACCATAGTCACAATTCTAAATTTTGAGTGGTACTCAGCCTGATCGGACCATTGGATCCTCAACTAACCAAGAAACAAAGCACATATTGATGAACTATGGTCATTTATGGGAGTTAGAGAGGTATGTGAGATCGTTTTGATGATAAGGTAATCAATCCATGTTGGTGGAATTTGCAATGGCTAGAGGATCATGCGACGCAACACTGGAGGATGAATGGTAGATGATTTCTAGTGAATGATGACCGAAAACGACAATGTAATGCTAGATATGAATGCTTTAGGTAGATATTGGGATTGGTCTTATGGTGGAATACTAGATTAAAAATGGGAATCAGATATAGAATTTTTTCTAAAAATATAACTATACGTTGTGCATAAGGATTAACACACAATGTGTAGCCACTCATAAGAAGTGGCTAGGGTTTTCAAATAATTTATGATTACACAACATGTAATCTCTAAAACATACCATGTATCCCTTTTCTGGTTGGAAAACATGTGTGATTGATCACATGGGATGGAACCCATGTGGAAGTCCATGTCCATGTACATGGATGTGTACCCAAGTGCATGGACATGGATAGGTCACATGGGAGGAACCTCATGTAAGGCAACAAATCATGTACAAATTACATAGACACATGGTTTGATACTCAGACACACACAACAAGATATGACCATGTCCTAATTATCATTGACACATTGTGTAGTCCACCTACATGTTGAGTACTAATACATGGTATGGGAGATATGTATCGACTAGGGACATATACAGCTAGTGGAGCAGGACCACACGTCATTTGGGTCCCCTCACCCATCAGGTACCCATTGAGTACATTGGAGGGAACATCAATTGTATGTATCTCCTTCATTTGAACATGGATTTTGGCCCCCAAGTAGCTCATCCATTGTTTTTTTATCATCGAACTTGATGTTTCCCTCTGTTGTGGATTTTAACATATGATATGAAATGTCTTGGACACAATGAAGGTTGAGGTGAAACATTTTGATGGTAGTGATAAGGAAGAATCACCAAATGCGATAGAGTTGTACACTCTAGCTGATCTAGGTAGTGGAGTCCTCGATCTTTGGATTGGGACCCCCATCAGAATGGGTGTGATTCTTCTAAAACTACTTTATAAGAGTAAATCTCAATCGGGTTGGGTGTGGGTCCTCAATAACTAGAGTGGAACAACAATTTTGCTACATGGAACAGTTCTTTGACATCTAAGTGGAACCCCCTATCAAACGGTGCTCGGGTCTTCGATTCCTATAGTGGAACCCCCATGTTGTACTAGGGCATAGGTCCTCAACTTCTAAGTGGAACCCCCTATCAGATAGGGTGTGGTTCCTCGGTTACAATAGTAGAAACCCTATGTTGCACCAGGGTGAGGTTCCTCAACCTTTTGTAGTGAAACCCCCAATAATTATGCGAACATATCCAATACCATAATGATTGGAACGCCCTATCAGCATAGGGTGCAGTTCCCTTTAACAAAAGATTTGACCCCCCCCCCCATCAATATGGTCGTGGGTCTTATATGGATACATATAGAGTGGAAACCCCATACATAATAGGGTGTGTGTCCTCTACATCATATTTTTGGTCCCTCAACAATGAAGCATAGTGATGAGGTGTGTCATGACATTGAAATTTACTTCAATGAAGACGTGTGAGATGTCTGGCCTCATTGATGGTCCTTTGGAACATTTGGCTACTCAACTTATTTGGATGATATGTGAGATGGATATCCCCTTACTCTCTCATTTGTAATTCTTTTGACTAAGCTTATATATTTATCATTATGTAACCACATATTGGATTTCATTACCCTCCTTCAAGGAGAGGTGAAGATGCATGGGGTATGATATGTTCTTTCCCTGTTTAGATTCCAGTGGTGGGATAACTCTACTATCCTTATATATGTGGAAAATACTTTACGGGTGGGTTTTATACTCATCATGTTTATACCCTTGGGTTTTGATGAGGTTACATTCACTATTGGTCAGGGTTGAGTTGTTCTCTTTGAATGTATCTTTCATTTACTATCATTAAATTCCTATTGTATCCTTTACTGCACCACCTTAAATTTTTTAGGTTTCCTACTGGGTTTGTATATACTCACACATGCGTGGGATTTTCCCCCATATTTCATTTTTTATACAAGTTATGGATTGGTTGGCAGTGACTTCACAGGATCTTAGGGATAATTGGTTCTTTGGACCACGTAAGCTGGTCGTAGCTTAGATATCTCAAGAAGGTATCTCTTAGTAGTTTAATATTTTATTTTTGGCCATTTGGGACATATTTATGGTTGAGCATGTATGTTACCCCTTTACATTTCATATTTTATGGTCTTACTATTATAAAACCCTTGGAATATATACATTCTTCGTTTAATTTATAGTTGTGTTGGATCGTTTACTCTTTCCATAAATTCCTTTTCCTCGAGATGGTTTTCGGTGTGTAAACATACTTAGGGAATAAAATTACTGAGTTTTGATACGCCTTCCATTCAAGTCGCAACCCTTGGGCTATAGAGGTGGCCTTGGAGTAGTCATGGATTGAGACCCAGCATGGGTCATCTCGTGATAATGAAATTAATGAATTATTTTCTCCATGGTATTTGTTACTTGAGCTCTTGGTGAACTCCATTATTATTTCAATTGGGATTCTATGAGTTTATTAAGTTATATTTGTTTAATAATATTTTAGGGAACATAATATTGCATAATCAAAATATATTTCACTCAAATCATTATCTAATTTGGTTTCTTATACTCTGAAAATTGTCCTTTATATACAATTTTATCATATTTCATTCAGGTTTTATCCATTAACTAAAACCAAAAATCATAGTTTTAGAAATGATAATCATAGTTGGAAAACCATATAATCATTTATAGAATTTTTAAATCCTGAAACCACTTTTTAAATCTATTCCATATTATGTTTAACCTAAGGAATTCATTTCCATTGTCTAACAAAATCCATTATAATGGATTCTAATGAAAATTTTAATTATTCTAATAATATCCCTCAGAAGTGTCAAACTTGGTGAGTAGTAAGGCATGTTTTCATGAATGCGCTGATAATCAGGTCAATCCCAATGTATAATTTTTAGAGTTACTACCCCTAGTTACCTCTATTCTAGAACCACATCCACTTTTTGTATCCAAATAGGTACGTAATGCATGAATAAAACAAATTATATTTATCGTATCAAAACATTATGATGTTATTATATACATATCTTTAATTTCTATCATAGTTTTGTGATACATAATCAAATTTTTAATAAATCTAGTTATAATGGATTATACTAATCTTTTTATTATACCAACTATATCGACCCTATCCCAAAAACCCAAAGTGGATGTTTTCATTATTATATTGGAATGAAATGTAAGGAATCGTATTCTGAAGGAATTAATTGTTTATTAGTCTTGGTAAATAAGATACATACTTGGTTCATTCATTACATTTGAAAAAAAATAAAACATAATTATATTGAATAAAACTATTCCCTCTAGAACATCCTTTCATATCATTCATAGAACACGTTATGGATTCCTAAGAAAGGATATAGAATAATGGTGAGCTCAAATTCTTAATAAGGGTTATGTATAATAGATGTTATCATATATAAATAAGAATTATCAATATGGAAGGATAAATAACTGAACACACATGCCATGTAATCAATAAATTGAGAAGGATGTGCATCGAGATATAATATCAATTTGGAAATATGATGGATAATAATCAATATGGAAAGGTAAATAACTGAACACACATTTAATTCAATCAGAAACTAAAAATTAAATTCATATAGAGATAATATGATTGGGAAAATCTCATGGATAATAATAACAGAATTCATAATGAATGAAATGTTTAATTATTAGATTCTGTGATCATAGTGATCATGATACCTATAATGTAAATACCTTTAACAAAAAAGCCTGAACTATTGGGTAGAAACCCATTATATTGGGCCGAATAATTTTATACTATAGTTAGTGATTCACCTGATGATACTACTAATGCATCAAGGGTCTATCCTTAACCAGGCCCCACATGTGTCAAGAAGGTCCAATGCATCCTCATATATCAAATAATATATTTAATTCATAAATTATGTGCCTTATCATAAAATATATGTACTGAATAAATAATCAATATTTATCAATATTTTCAAATATAATCAAATGAATTTTAATATAGAACATCGTATATATAAATGATACAGGGTTTAAGTAATAAAAAAATCCATGATAAATAATGTGGATATTGACGGTAAATTTAATGTACAATAACCACAAGAAATTAATTAATTTATAGGGGAGTTAATGATTAAAAAAATAATCAAGTAAGTGAATTTCAATACTATACTGGGTCAAAATAACCATAAACCATATAGAGAAAGATTAAAGATAGTATCAATCCATCATATTCCCATTGGTGTAAGGATAAAGGGTTTCTATCATTGATATTATATGGTTTTATGTTTAATGACTTTTGATTATATTATGTTGCATTTATGATTTTTTATGTGTATTTATAGTTGATACACATAATCTATTCATTGATTAATTTCCACATAGACATTATAATCATTTAAGGGTTTTACATCACAATATCATTCTGATCTAAATTTTTAATACTTGAATTTCCATTAAATGGAAATATCAGATAACTGGATAATAAAACATTTTATTTTCTTATACTAAAATTATTCATGAAATTTTTTATGTCATAGTATTATTCTCCACTTTTTGGTACTTTAAATGATTGAGAATTTTTTTTAATAAAATATAACTTCATTTTTTTCTTTATTTCAAAAGCCTTTTCATGAAAAACCATGTCACCGGAAAATGTTTCCAAAAAAATTATAACCATTTATATATTAAATATTACTGGAAATTTCACACATTTTTAATTTTTATAAAAATAATTGAAAGGATTATTTATTTCATTTCAAAAATATTCTGTATTTTTATTTTACTAAAAATGTGAAGAGAATCTTTATTTAACTATACATGGCATGTATAGAATTTCATACCATCATGAACATTCAATGTTTTAAAGATACTATTATAATTTTAAATGATTTATTTCAAATAAATGAATCATAAAAATGTATTGTAAAATTGTAGATTTAAAAGTGATTTTTAAAATAAAAAATGTATTATCCTAAAGAATGTTTTTGAAGATCATTTTATGGAATTTGTATTAATAAATGATAAAAACCTCAATTATTACTCCAATGGTTATATGTTGTATTAATACCATTTTTATTATTCATTTGAATGGTTTGTGATAATTTTCAAGAAGGGTGGTATTGAAATTAACTTACATGATTCATTTTTGTAGTCATTAACATGTCAATGAACTATTCACATTACTGCGATTATTGGACGTTAAATTTACCATAAATATTCATATTTTATATCATGGATATATTTGTTATCTAAATATTATATCATTTATTCATAAAGTGTTATACATTAAAATTAATTTCTTTGTCTATGGAAATATTGAAAAATCCATATTCATTACTAAATACAGATATTTGATGATAATGAATATTATTTATCCATTAAATAGATTATTAAATATATAAGGAAATATTTGGAAATTAAATACATTGGAGGTTCATGGTTATTGGTACCTCCTTGATACATTGGTAGTCTCATTAGGAGAAGTAATGATATCATAAAATCAGTTTCCAAACTCAATGGGTGAATACCCAATAGTTTGAATTATCTTATGAAATGTCACGAAAATAGAGGTATCGTGATGCCTGAGATCATGGTGTCCAATAATTAATCATTACCATCCATAATAATTAAATTATTTTTATCTAGGAGACTTTAACAGTGATATTATCATTGGATGCATTTCATTCTTAGTTATTTATTAAATTTCATGTGTTTTTTGTTATTTTACTTTCGATATTTTTTATGCCTTATCTAGTTATGATAGTAAAGTTATTTATTAAACAGAATGTGTTTTCAGTTTTTTACCATGAAATATTTATTATTATACATGATATTTCTACATTTATGTTATCTTTTGATGCACTTACTTATGAACTTATTAATTTCATGGCATGTTTTTTCAGTTATTTATCTTTCCATATTCATTAAGATTATTGATTCGTGATTGATTCCTTTGGACATAACCCTTAAAAATAATTTGAATCAACAATATTTTTTCTCTTTTATAATAAATAAATAAATTTTACTATGAACTATATTCAAGTATATTATAGTTTAAATAATGTAATTCTTGAAGAAAAATATTATGTTTTAATTTTGGTTTTCAAATATAATGCTATACTGAAATATGTATGAAGTTTACCAAGATTATGAAAAAATTCAATCCATTAGGATGTGATTACTTGTATCTTATAACAATGTAATAAATAATAAACTGGTTCAGGGTCACTAGGGTCAGGTGCACTATAGTTAATATCAAATATAATTAGAAACTAATATAACCAAATGATAAGAATGTGAGTAGTGAAATTCATTACAACATGGTAACAATTAAGTCAAATACCCTTGAGTAAATAATTTAATTTGAAACTTAAAAAAATCTATTATTTTATAATTATATTACTTTTCAAAGGGGAATTATATACAAAATTTGTGAGATATTATTTTTATATCATTAAAATATTCCTAAATGAAGGAAAATTGAGGCGAAGTCCCTTACCACGTGCTTCCTTTTGGTTGAATGTGCTTTAATATCTTTTTTAGTGTATTTAAACATTATATTAAGTTTTTAAATTACCATATTAATATTTAATATATTTTTTATTATCGTTTTATAACATATTTGATCCCATTAATTAATAATAATTTGTTTGTTTTATTGTTTCCGATGTTAATTTCCATGTTCTCTCAAGCATGTTTTATCATGAAAGAACCAGTTATTGTCAATATTATATAATAAAATAATATATATAATTATTATCATATTATAATTATCATATTTATATTATGAATATACATTTTATATCAATCATGGAATACGGTTTTTAAAAATTATGTATGTTATGATCATGGAGACAATATGTCGTATATACACATGAGTAGCATTTTCATTTCTATGTTATGTGATATTTTATCTTTATATATTGATCATAATATATTCTGCAGCATATTAATTATTGAAATATTCTTATATGTATCATCTATGAGGTTTGGTGATGAAAAGAGAGTCACATCATTTCATGAAGGCGGTAGTCCAAACGTACACAAACGATGTTATCATTTTTAACTGAGTGAAAAGATATGAAATAAAGTGATATAAAAATATATATATTAAATTTTATAATGTTAAATTTTTCAATAATATAATTATTATTTCACTTATATCATATATATTTATTAAACATATCCTTATCACCTTTCATGTGATGCTTTAGTGAAAGACGAATCACATCGCTTCGCGAGGTGGTGGTCCTCCATACACATGAGATACATTATCATATACCCTATAGAATGGAATTTAAAAAAGGTATATAAGATATAGTTACTCAATAGGTTTAATTATTTTATAAATATAACATATATATACCTTAAATCAATCATCATATTCAACAGTTAATGATGGTAATGGAAAAATGATTTATATGGGTTCACGAGGTGGTAGACTACCATACACATGAATGATGATTTCAAAACAAATTTTATTGTATAAAAGGTGGTTTTAGATAATTAAATTTTTATAAAAAAAATATCTGTACATGTAAGATATTTATTCGGTTATATTATCATGTTTTAATAATAATTGATTAAGGTGGAGGATAAAATAAAATAAAAATTCTAGTGGAAGAATATTACTTGTTCATCGGGAATCCTCTTTAGGTGTAGAGTATATACTAATTAGGATGGATTTATACCCTAAATAATTTTTATATGATGATATGGGGTAATTTTTTAAGTGATTTGTGTTTGTATTTTTCTTGACCATAGTCTTTTTAAGGTGTGATGAAGAGAGGAGAAGGGGTTTCCTTTTATAAGTGAGGTTTGTGGTACAAATGTAATTTTTTAAAAATATTCAATCATACGCATGTTTAGTTCATTAAAAATGCCTCAAAATATTGTCCATTATAGAACATATACTATTTAATTTCGATTTATTTCCAAAACAAGTTTGTGTGATAAGTTTGTTGGTCCTTTTTAACCGTTATGTTCTAAGTTAACCCCCTCAGTAAATCAATCATTTCCTTAACTACGATAATTATTTGTTACTATTTTTTCAATTAATTTAGACAAATAATTAAGTGTAAATAATTATAAATAATATATTATTCAGATTAAAAATATTTAATTTATTTTTCAAAATGAAATTCACATAAGTGCTAAATTTTAATTTAAAATTAATCTCACAGATGTGATGAGAAAGCAGGTTTTTGAAGAGAAAATGTTCAAAAGATAAGAATATTTGTTTACAAAAATTCAATATAAAAATGATTCCAATTAACTAAATTGGATAAATTGATATAAAATTGAACAAATTTTACATAAAAACCAATTGAAAATATAATTTATCATGATAATGAATTTTAAAAAAAAGTATATTTTCAATTCAAATTCAATATTTCTCACTATTCTTCAAACAATTAATATTTTCAGAATTATACTAATAAAAGTAACCTACACTAATTTTTATATTATAATTTTAAAAATTATTTTAATTATTCCAACTAAATTTTTTGAATCTGGTAAAATTTAATTTTAAATTATGTGTGAAAATCGTGAATAGACCGTCTTTCCGAAAAATTCATTTGTCAGAAAATAATTATTTTTCTTTTAAATGATTCTCATTAATTTATTAATAAATATATAAAAATAAACTTCTATAAAAAAATATATTTATAATTTATTTAATCTTATTCATACCCACCATTCAAATTCATAAATGAATACTATCATATTAAATAATAATATTAATAGTATATTATTGTTCAAAAAAACATTGTCTTGCATGTATGGTAAGCTATCAAGAAAAAATGTTATTACATGTAATGAAATATAAAATCTATTTTTAGTATATTGAAAGATATTTGAGAGATTTAATTTATTTAAAAATAAATATATCATAAAGTCTCATGGTGTTACATTTTCTTCTATTCTTGGTGTTGTGTGTCATATACGCTATTGAATACAATGTTCTAATTTTAGAATCTTGTTCTGTTAAATGTTAGATTGTGGAAGTAGTGGAGAGTTAGGAATTAGAACACCCTCACTATTTTTTTTATTCTATTACTTTGTTATTATTGATTTAGTTTTGATTTACATTGGTGGTTCCTAACTTTTTGATGATGTTCCTAACAAGATACGGTACATAATAAAGATGATTAGAGCTACTTCTTAGAATCCATCTTCTGATATTTATTAAAATAGATTAATATCATGTTATGATTTTGATTAGGGGAATCATGGTATGAAACCAAAAATTCCTGATGGTATGGAATTTTTTATTGAGTTATAAATAGATGTGATTCGTGGAAACAAAGTGGATTATTTGGTCAATTGTCCTGGTGGATACACCTAGTAGGTCAATATTATACAGATTATGTTATAGATTCAATCCATGGACTCTAAGGTTATTCCTTGGTCAATGACCAAGGAACCTAACCCTAGTATGACTATATTATATTTAGTTTTCTATGGATTCACTCCATGGAATTGAAGAGGACTCCTTCGACAATGGCCCCAGGTCCTATCCCTCGTAGGCATAATTCTAATGAACCACACTTGACATACATGGACTTTACATTTATTTTGCAGAATAAATAATTCATTACACCACTAGTTACCGAAATATCATATTAGTTTAGTGTATTTGGAATCTCAGAACAGATTATTCTATCTCGGTCAATGATATTACACATCTCCCATAATGATCTTCCCTATTAGTTTTCCTACCTTATACATATCTTTATATCCTGGGGGAAACAATACATCAAAAAGGAGATCTAAAATTCCCTCTATGGGTAAATATTAAGTTTATAAAACAAAACATAAACATAAGAATGTAAAAATATGGACACGAATTCTGAATAAAAAAATTTTGAGTCAGGAAATATGTATTGGAAGTTCATAAGGAATAAATCATAAACGAACATGAACCATGATAAAATAACATTGACATAAAATATGGAATTATGGACAAAAAATAACAACATAATATGATTTTATAGAAGCCAAGGAATTCATTCGAAGACCATCAAAGTGGAAAATTTCCATTACTGAACCGATTTAACATGTATTTCTAGCCATGCATTACTAAACCATTTTTACATGTCATTCTAGCACTATACTACTGAACCGGATTTACTTTTCATTCAGCCCTATCTTACTAAATTGGATTTACATATCATTCCAATCATGCCTATATCATGAGATATAAATAATTACCAAATGAATTGGAGGGAGATATAGGTCCAACAAACCTCATAATGAAATCATTTTTATATGTTCCATAAAAACGTAATTCATTTATTATAGCATAACTCATGAAATAAAATCGGTTTCATAAACATCATTTCATCATAACATAATCCACATTAAATAAATGGATTTCATAAAAATAATTCCATCAAAAAAATAAATCAAATAAAATTAATAATAGGGATATAAACATTACCATATGTCATCTTACATGGAAAATAATTTTTTATAAATCACTGGAGCTTAATTCTTTTGGAAAATATCCATTCATCTTCAAAAAATGACTTATTTATAAAATGTCATGTAATTTTAAATGAAAATAATTTAGTTCAATATTACATTGAAATTATGTAGAGAAATATTCATAGAAATAAGGTGTTATGAAGACATAAAAATCTATTCATATCTTATAAGTTAAAAAATATATTATTCTCTTATTCTTGCTAGAAAAATTAATACGTACCTCGTATAGAAAACAAATGAAATATTCCTTCTATAGCATCTAATAAAAATTAACCAATGAGTAAAATTAACTTTAAAAAATAGTATAATAATATGAATAATATTATATATTTCAGAAACATGGAATTGGATGATAAATATACCTTAGTAAATACTTACTTATAATCAATCTCAAAAAATAATTAGATTGGAAAATTGTCCCTTACCATAGGTCTGATAAATTTTACTTATGTGTCTGAAACATTGTTATAATGGGTTTAAAAATATTACTAACTTTTATTAGAACTAAATAATATTTATTTTATCATATATTATTTACTTATTAATTTATATCTCCCATTTACTTATCAATACCGTGTTAAAGCAGTATTTTGGGTAATAAGGGTTTTATTTATCATACGTCTATTGACATTATATTCTTTATATTACTACATATATCATTATTTAATTACTTAAATAATGTAAAAATTGATTTATATATCCTAATTATTCAGTATATAATTATATATAATATATTGATAAATGATATGGAATACACCATTCATAGAGATGGTAGGTGGTACACACGCATTAACGTTGTTTCTGTTTTATTATTGAATTGAATTGAAGAAATTAAATGAAATATATATATATATATATACATAAAACAAGTATCACTACTATTTAATATATTTCATAATTATTTATTATATATACTTTATAATCAGTATTTAATGGTTAATGTGGAAAATAAATCTCATCGTTTCATGGATACGGTAAGATGTATGTTTGCACGAGGGATGATATCATTCCATTGCTGGTTAAATGGTATAAAATTGGATGATATGTGAACTATAAAGAAATAATATCATTTTATATTTATTATTTATTTAATTTATATTCATCATTATAACAATAAAAATAATGTATAGATAAAAAACACCTTACACCAAATTTTGGAGACGGTAAGTCGTACGTACGCACACATGGTGTTATTGTTTTTTTATAAAATTGGTAAAAAGAAGAATATGGATGTACCATAACAATAAATAAACATATCATCATATATAATATTCTGAAGATGTTATTTTAGTATGGAAACATCTTAGGAATAGTAAGTAGAAGAGGAAATGAACAATGAAGGAAGAGATAAAATGATTAGTTATTCTTTGGGTGTCATCTTTTGATTTTCACAAAAGGACACCTTAAGTTGGTTTTATTCCCAAAGTGTGTCCTTTATAATGAATTTATAGAATTTTTTATGTTATTTTAGAAAGGTTTTTTTGAGACAACAGGCTTTGGTGGTGAGAATAAAAGATAAGTAGAAGTGCCCTTTTATAGGAGAGGTGAGGGGCAATTTAGGAAAGTCTTGAAATATTAATTTATTATAAATTATTTTTTTGTTTATAATTGCTCAAAAGAAATTAAATTAGAGGATAATATGATAATTGGTTGATATCCTCACAACCAATAGGTTTTAGATAGGTTTAGGTCACAAAATTAACCTTATCTTTTAGCTCTAACCCTTAGGTAAAAACATTAACTCTTACCATGTCTTCTTGTATCTTCATAATAGATGGTTACTGTAGTTACTATAAAATGCCAAGAGAACCAAAATTGTGTCCTTAATGAAATTTTAAACAAAATATAAGTAATTTTGATAAATCTTATATTTTTAGGAATATTATATGATTGAATAGAATAGTATTTGTTTTAAGAACTCGTTTTTTGTCAATTTTGACAGTATTTAGTAATTGATTTTTTAAGTCATAACAACATGATTCCTTCAAACCAAAGTTGTTAAATAATCAATCACATGTCAATGTCTTCCAAATAATTCTTGTATGGCATAAAAATGGTAAAATCATATTTATTTTAATATTTAAAATATCATTTATTTGAATATATAATTAATAAGGTAATAGATGCATCATCATTGTGTAGTAAATAAATTTATTAATCTAGTGACTAAAAATTATAGATAAAATACCATGATTTATGAAATAATATTTTTTATAAATTACTATTTCTATTCAACAAGATCAATTATATAACCCTGTTGAAATTGTTTTAGTAATAATATATGTGTTTATGTTATATTTCCCTTTACATTAAAATAATTATTATAACATGTAATTCCCCCCCCCCATGTAGTTATAAAATGCCAAAATTTCATCCTAAGGAATTTTTTGGTCACCCATGACTCATCCAATAGGATTAGTATATGTGTTATGGTATTTTTATATTATTATAATATTATTTTTCCTTTTATTTTCCCTTTAACAGTGGTAAATAAAAATAATTATTGAAGTCAATATTCATAATTTTCAAAAATTAAAGGGAAGTATTTAAATAATTTTGATCTTATGATTACAAATATAGAAACCATTTTTTTAAATTAAAAACACAGAATTGTAATAAATTAATTTAAAATTAATTCCCATTGTCAAAACAAAAAAAAATGTGGTTTTATGTAGTGAGGACTATCAAAAGATTGACATGTATTTATGTTCAATTTATATGTGAAATTACATCCAATGAAAAAAATTGTGTTAAATGATAAAAACATAATCCAATTAAACTTTAAAACAAATTTATGTTATAATATTACTATATTAATTAATTAGATCAAAATGATGTTTTGAATTAAAATACGGTATTTTTAACTATTCTTTAACATATAAATTTCATAATAAAAAATACCAAAATTTCAAACTAGGTAAATTTTGATGTTCTAATTCCCAAAAATAGTTTATTATGTCAAATTGAAATTATAAAATTTTCAAAAAAATATATTTAAAAGAGTTCACCATAAAAAGTTGGTAAAACTGCTTTTTTAATGGATATTTTATCGAAAAAATTGAATGTGTTCTTATATCAAAAATAAAACATATAATATTAACTTAAGACAATAAACATAATATATTACATATATATTTCACTAATAAAATCCATAAAGAGTGGTTTTATTATTTTATAGACTCACTTATTTTTTATTTAAATAGTTTTTTTATAAGGATGTTATACTATTCATATGACTCGTTCTAAGGACTGAGTTATAATATTTAGTTATCACTTATATTCATTCATTCATAAAATTAATTAAATCAAAAGCCCATTAAATTGTGTAACACACAATCATATAATAGTGTTGCGCATACTACAAGCTAATACGATGTTTTGTATAACGCAAGCTAATATTTTTGTAGCATAAAACACGGGACATATAAGAAATTAAAAAGAATATAACTCATAAAATATTAGGGTTTTATATTATACCCCCTTAAAATTAATTCCTCCCTCATAATTATTCATGGTTATAAATGTTTACTACTTGAAAGTTTCATTCATAGAAACCCACATCATAAAAATGAATACTAAAACTTCATTTGAAACATAAAAGTTAGAAACTTAATGGTTACCCAAAGTAACTCATAAATGGGTTTTCACATAGGATAACATAGGTGTGGAGTGAAAACATTGATATGGAAGAATTATATAACCATAATGTTCTAATGAATAGTGATCGAGAATTAGTATATGAAAAAGTTAACAACTAGAAATCCATAAATCTCTGATTGTTTAAGTGACCATATGATTAATCAAAAAAGAATGTACTAAGATTTTTTTTTTGTTTTCAAGAAACTTTTCCTAATTTTGAAGAATTTTAGAACAAATAATTACTTGATATCAGTACAATATCATCATTGGTTTTGCCCTAAACAATTTCCACTTCATTTATAATTCAAATAAATGATGTAGAATTTGTTATTTCTAAAGTGATATAAGATAATGCAATCCATAAATTGAATGATAGGTCATTCCATCTATCTTTATCATATTTTTTTACAAGTTATCAAACATGATTAAGTCCATATATGGTAAGATAATATGTTATTCTGACAAACTTCATTTGATGTTTAACTTTCACTTTCCAAAAATTTGATAACCATTCAATCATTATGAAAGAAGAATATCTAAAAATATAGTAAAAGGTTAACAAAATAGGGATAAAATTTATCCCCCAAATATCATAATATATCTATGGTTGGTCACATTAAAAAAGTGTGAATTCCTTCATCATGTATTCTCTTGAGTCACGGTAATGACATGAATTATCATATATCCATATTGAATATATTCATGTTTCCGAATTACAAAACTTGTTGCATATATTTATAATGTACCAAAATGTTGTATACACCATACATGATAGTATAAACCTCTTTTCAATAACTCCATAATTAGATCTCTAGAACTAGAATCATCCAATTTACTTATTCAAATCTAACATATATTTATCCAGGTACAATTATCCTAACATAAGGGACAAATTAAGGGTTATATTCCCCTTAATCATGTGTTTTCCAAGTATATCAACATACCCTTAAATCACTTTTCTTTCTCCTTATAACTATTAAAAATATTCTTTACAGTACATAATTAAAACATTATACTAAAAAATACTTATTTATTTCATGATTCATATAACATAATCTTTGAAATTCTAAACATATACACCTCAATCATATAACTTTATTCATAAACCATTACTCAGGATCCATCATCTTCATTTTCCCTAAAATATATATCATGGAATAATTTTTCTCAACCTCAAGCTTCTTAAGATTAATTTAAACAATACTGGAAGAATATCACAAACCTTTAACATATCATTTACAATCTATTTATCCTTAGTAGTATGACCTATACTCCTACCATCCTCATGATTCTCTTCATGATATTTCCACTTAGGAGATTGATCTTCATTATTCCCATAATTTCCACATCTTAAACATTAAATGGTTAACCATGTTTTATGTAGTTATGGGTATTGACTAAGACCAAAATGATATGTGTGAGATATACATATCAGATATTAAAAACACATATGTAAGGTAAATTACTTATAATATTTCCATCTATGATATTTTAGGTTTAATCATCAGTTACTCATAGCTATCACAAAAACCCTATGATTGTATCCTATACAAAGATTTATCCTAAGGACATCCCTAGAAATATCCTTAAAAATATCTCTAGGTATCTCACTAATGTTTTCATATTATAGTTTTCGAAGGTCTAATAGTCCTTCGCATAGATACCATCTCTAACAACTTAGGCTTGACGTACATGGACATTTCATTTCTTTTGTGGAATACATAATAAATTAAATAAATAGGCACCCAAAGACCGTATTAGTTTGGTTTCTTTTGAAACCTGGAACACATTAATCTATCATGGTCGAAGATCTTTAACATCTCCTATAAAGATATTCCCCAATAGTTTTTCTACCTACAACCATTCTTTATATCTTGGGGAATATAAAACATAAAAAGGGTGACCTCAAAAGCTAAGTAAGGGTAAACAAGACGAACATCAATTAAAACAAAAATATAATAATTGAAAACACCAACATGAATTTTAAAAATCAAAACCGTGAGTCATGAAATATGTCATTGCAGTTTTTAAGGAAAAATCATAAATGAACACGAACCAAGATAAAATTACATTGACATAAAACATGGAATTAGGTAAAAAAAATTATAACATAATGTGATTTCTATAGTAGAAAACGAATTTCTTCCATGACCATTATTGTGGAAAAAGAACATTACAAAACTGGGTTTACTTGTCATTCTAGCCATGTATTACTGAACCAGATATGCTTATCATTTCAACCCAATTTTACTAAACTGAATTTACATGTCATTCAAGCCCTGTAATACTGAACCAAATTTTCATTCCATTCTATTCATGTCTATCCCATGAGATATAAATCATTACCCAACTCATTTTAGGGAGATATGGGTGTCACCCATCTCATAATGAAATAATTATTACATGTTTCACAAAAACATACATCATTCATCCTTGCATAACCCATGAAATAAATTATTTTTCTTAAACATCATTCAATCGTAACATAATCCATTTAAAATAAATGGATTTAACAAAAAAATTACATCACAAACATAAAAAAATTAAAGTATAATAGTGAGAGAAATATCACCCTACATCAAGTTATATGGAAAATAATTTTTGATAAAACTCATGATCTTAATTATTCATAATAAATATCTTTTATTCTTTAAAAATGTTTTCCTTTCTCAAAATGTCGTGAAATTTTAAAAGAAAAGAATTTAGTTTAAAATAAAAATGAAATAGTGTAGAGTAATCTTCATTGAAATAAGGCATTATGAAGATATAAAAATCCATTCATACCCTAAATGTTTGAAAATATTCATTCTTCATATACTCTTTCCCAAAAAGTCAAAATGTACCTCGTATGGAAAAATAGAAATATTACTTCCATATCATTTAATAAAAATTCACCAATGGGTAAAATTGACATTAAAAAATATTATATTGATATAAATAATATTATATGTTTTTGAAACATGGACATGGATGATAAATAAACCTTATTAAATACTTATGTATAAACAATCATAGAAAATAATGAGATTTTGAAATTATCCTTCAATTTAGGTACAATTTCATCGGTATGTGCCTAAAACTCTTTTATAGTGGGTTTATACATATTTTTAATAGGTAATAGAACCATAATAATATTTATTATATCATATATGATTTACTTATGACTTTATATTACCCATTTATTCGTAAATTACATGTTAATGGAACGTTTTGTGTAATAATAGTTTTATTTATCATAAATGTTTTTACTTTTTATTCTGGATATTATTACATAGATAGTGATTTACATACTTCTAGAATGTAAAATTTTACTTATATAACATAAATATTCAGTAAATAAATATATATAATAGATAGATAAACAAAATTTAATACACAATTCATGGAGAAGGTAGGTCGTACGTACGCATGAACGTAATTTGTGTTTTCTTATTTAATTGTTTGGAAAAAGTAAATGAAAAATATATATAAATACAGTAGCATTATTATTTAAAATATTTCAGGATTATTTATTATATGTACTTTTTATTTTTTTTTTAATAGATTGAGATCATGTCCAGAAAATCAAGACCTCTTTATTAGAAAAAAAGAAAACATACACAATTTTGAAAGATGAAATTTTACATTGATCCATCCACAACATGGGAAGGAGATCCATCGTCACTTGATCATCCCAATGATAATCAACAGCACTCAAACCTTTTTTATCCAAACCATCCGCCAATGAGTTTTCATCTCTATAAACATGTGTGACAATATGTTCCTTTGTGAAGAGAAGATCCAAGCATTTTGCACAGTGATTGTTGAACATCCAAGAGAGATGAAACATACATGTTCTAATAACAAGAACCATAGTTTTAGAGTCACACTCTAGCCATGAAATATTACTAACTTGTTGGTCGAATTCCTCAACCACCATAATATCCCTAAGAATTTCATCCTTGAGAGCATAATAATTACCACATGAACCATAAAGACATCCTAGGGAATGGCTATGATGGTCTCAAAAAATCCCCCCAATGCTTGAAGGATCAGGATTTCTTCATGAAGCACTGTCAGAATTGATTTTTATCCAGTAATTAAATGGATCATGTTATAAAACCTCTATCATTCCAAGAGAGGGCCGAAAATTACCCTTGACCCCCACCCGATTAAGAACAGAAAATTCATGAATGGAGTTGTTGCAAAACATAACTCATGGAGTGATGACATCACGCACTACAGGAAGAATACTAGACAATGCAGCACCCACAAAAAAATGTTGCATATTATAAATGGATTTGTTTCTAGAAAACAAAATATATTGTACCATCTCCTCTGTGGTAGCCTAAAAAGTAACTGAATTTGTGGCGACAACTTCATATCATTCCATATTTTCATAAAGTCGTATATAGAGCTAGATCATGGCATATGCACTTCAAAAATATCATAGAATGCCGTCCACATTTGTGAGGCTTCTTCGCATCTGAAGAAGAGGTGATCAATGTCCTCCCTATGCTGATGACATAAGGAACATATCGAGCATATGGAAACACCACAATTTTAAAGATACATATCAGTGGGCATTTTTTGATGGGCCAATCTCCATGAAAATATGCACTTTGAGGGTCTTATAAATACCTTGTTCAGGTTACCCATCCACCTGAAATCAGAAGGGCTAGTATTATGTTGTATATAAAAACCATTAAAAGAGAGTATAACTTTGATAGCCGTCTCCCAAGCCCCTAAATCTCCTTTAAAAGAGAAGAAATATTTCTCAATACTGAAGGAAACATGATTTGGAACATTTTCCATACAAGCAATCTAGTCCTTGATTGATATATCAATGTCCAGGAAAGAATATCCTTCCAAAAATAATTCTACCAAGGGGATTCCAGGACATTTGAATTTTCAAAATTGTAAACAATACTCTTTAGAGACAAGCCATCATGATTCAACATTTATTTTAGAGAATATGTTCTTGAAATCCAGCTACTCTAAAGAATTAAAGTAGTTGATGTTTCCAGAATTGAGCATATGCATGAATCTGTCTCTATGAAAACAGAGAGCTTTAGACTGTATGTTAAATAACCTCCAAATAAAAATAGCTTGCAAATAATCATTGAAACACACAAGGTTCTTGATCCTTAGTCCCCCTTAATCATAAGGTTTGCAAACATATTTCTATGGAACCATTGCAATCATCTTTTCCATAGTGCTACCACTCCAGATGACATTATTGATATTGACATTAATGGTCTTTATTAGAGTAGTAGGCCACTTGTACACCATTAAAGAGTACACATATTTGGAAGTGATGATTGATTTTACATGGAATACCCTACCTACCATGGATAAGGATTTTCTCTTCTAGGAAGAAATCTTCCTTCTATTCATGCTGGAAAATCCAGATAAATAACATGCATTTGGCCTTCCCCAAAACATGGGCACACCCAAATAAATGATGGGTAAAGCCCCCCCCCCCCCCAATCCCCAACTCTCTTAGAATATTATCTTTTTTGGAGGAAGATTAGTTTCTTCCGAAGTATACAAAATACCTTTTTCAGCTAATCTCATGTCAAAATACCTTTTCATAATGAAAAAGAGCTCATTTGATGTTTTTGATGTTACTATTGTCTCCTTGTGTAAGGAGTGTAAGATCATTGACATATAAAAGGTGTGAAGGAGAATATATTCCACTTCCAGCTTGAATGGTATTCAGCTTACCATTTACAGCCATAATTGATAGAAACCAACTACGATAATCCTAAAAAATAAAGAAAAAGACAGCTGATAGGGGATCACCATGTCTGACACCCCACGAACAGTCAAAATAACCATCAGGATATCCATTTATGAGAACAGAGATATGTGCAGAGATTTAGAAATATTTAACCCAAATTATGGAAAATATCATCAAAACCATACATGGTGAGCACCTTGTAGATTAAACCCCAATCCAGTGTATCAAATACTTTTCAGACATCCAATTTAAGGGCAATGTTACCACCTATGATGGGACTTTTGAGCAAGTTGACACACTCCAATGTAGTCATAAGACAATCTTGGATCGATCTCCCCATAATGAAGCCAAACAAATTGGTGTAACCAATCTTGCAAGCAATGGGGGATGACCTATTAACCATTATTTTGCATATAATCTTATGTATGGTGTTAACCAAGGAAATAGGCCTGAATAAATATATCTCATTAGGATTATCCACTTTCAAAATGAGATCAATAAATTGTGCATTCAGACCATTGGGAAGATCTCCTCCCCTGAAAAAATGAATGACCATTCTACAAACATCTGAATTAGTGATATCCGAAAATGTATAAAATAATTAATTACCAAAACCATCCGAACCAGGGGAACTTTTATATTTGAGACTAAAAATGGCCTCTTTAATCATAGGCTCAAGAGGAATAGTAATAAGAATGATATTATTGTCATGGTTTACAAGACTCACGATGATGTCATCCGCAAGATCAGTGGTGACAGATTAACCATTAAAAAGGTTATTTATGTAAGATATAACATGTTTAAAAAGATCCCTTTTGTTATCAATAATATAATCCCCATTTTTTATCATGGAAATTTATATGGAGACCTTCCTAATTTTTTGCAAGGAGTTAATGAAATCTATATTCCTATCACCATCCTTTAGACACTTATCCTTCATGGAATCCCTTTGCAAGGCATATTTTATGTTGATATGCTTGTTGATATTGAAAATCCTTTCAATTTCCATAAAAAATAATTAGAAAAATCTTTGGTTGTGTAGAGTTCATGAACATTCTGAAGGGAGGCCTTAGGAGAGGATATCTCAGTGTCCAGGGAACTAAATAGATCTTTTCTCTAGAGTCTCAAATTCCTTTTAATAATTTTGAGCATGATTATATAGGAAAAAGAACCACTCTTAAAATTAACAGAGTCACAGTTACTTTGAATAATAATCCTGCATTCTGGATGAGTAACCCATGCTTTATTTATTCTGAAGGGGAGATAAATCTAGGGTTCCTTTTCAGCTAGATCCACCAGGATGGGATGATGATCAAAATTAAGCCTAGAAATTACTAAGAAAGAGATAGATCCCCATGTGACCATGGAGGACTCATTGATAAATGATATATCAATTTTACTAGAAACAAAGATATTAAGAAGATACACATACCATGTATATTTTGGAGTAACCAAATTTACTTCAAACAATTCATTTCGGTCAATGCAGGCTCTAAATTCCCCAGAGGAAATGTAATTGTTAGCAGTTCACATTTTCTCATTTGGATTTAAAATTGCATTAAAATCCCCCAGCAGAATCCATGGATAAGTGAGGCCAGAATTGAGAGAGCCTATATCTGCCCATAGGATCCTGCAATGTTGATACCTATTATGAGCAAAGATGAAGGAAAATGCGAAGTGCAAGCCAAGATAATTGAAGAAACAAGTAACATGTTGATCACTACTAATGACCGTGATGGTACTACCTAGGGAAGTGTGAAATAACACCTAGAGGTTCGTAATGTCTGATGAGAACATTTTACTGTCAATTAGGTGGATACCCAGCCTCTCAAATGTTTCAATACAACAAGAGAATGTTTTTTTTTTTGTTTAGAAAGGCCCATAAGGACTGGTTTATTTTTCTGAATGAACAAACTGATGGATCTGATGGTCCCCAGATTTCCCAGACCATGGAATTTCCAAAAGGGAATCTTTATTTGAAACTAAATCTTTGGTTCAGGCCCCTTAAAGTTTCCCTTATATCTTCTTAGGTAGTCTTACAACCGTCTTTTTAGGAATAGAGGATATCTGTAGTATATCGTTAATGTAATTTGTGTTATTCATGTAATTCTTTCTTTTATTATTTGGACCAGGGGTGACCCAATATGTCTAATTTTCCTATCTAGTGATACTTCTTGGATCTGTGACTTTGTTTTCACATCCAACATGAACCAAGCTTCATAAAGGAGATCTTTTTGTGAGTTCTATATTTCTCTGAGGAGCAACACAGTCAATCAAGGGAACAGAGGGCTGTGATTCCTAATAAACATCTGAGATGTCCAGCCTATATTGAAAAAGAATCCCTGCTTTAAATGAAATATACCTAGGATACATCCTACCTAATGAAGTGGTCATAGAAGTTGTGGAGTCCTTTCTAGCAATTACATATTCTCTAGCTGGTATAGAGGAGTCTTCTTGGTTATTTATGACATCGTGTGGGAGTTCATTTGATGTGTTTTCCTCTCTCATTAACAAAAACAAATTCCTAATATTATTGTATAAATCCATAAAGATGAATTCTTCCTCAAATTCTTATTGAAGACTTATCCCCGAGTTGAGAATATAAAATGATATTTCAGACTTCAAGGAATTATTTTTTTTAGTATCCTGCTCAATGGTTTGGTTCATAACTTTCTCCATCCAAGGGGTGGGAGACCATTGATATGGCATCTTGATTTTCCTCTTCCTCAACCTTATCTTCCCAAGATTTCTTCGGGACTCTAGACAATATATATTGAATCATATTAGATTGAATACTTTCATGGATAACAGGAAATGCCATCACAGTAGCAGCAGTTATGGTGGGAGCCATTTATGTACCAGCGTGATCCTTTGTGACTCCCTTATTCTAAGTAGGCACATTTTTACTTCATCTGGTCTTGGTTTCCTCAGTCCATTCCAAAGCGATGGGAACAATGATTTTCTTTTGGAGCACTCTAAAATTAGATAAAGAGTGATCAACAAACATGAAAACTTCACAAAACGGTGGAACATTCTCATATTCAATTCTCACCTCAGATCTGTTGTCATTAGCATTGAAGGAGATGATGTCTAGCCGCTTAGTTTCCAAGTTGATATCCACCATCATCCTGGAAAAGATGCCTAATTCACCCTTGATGATTAAATGGAATAAAATTGGATGATATATGAATTGTAAAAAATAAAATAATGTTATATATATTATTTTATTCATTTATATTCATCATTATACCTATTTATATAATGTATAATTGAAAAATATTTTACACCATAGAACGGAGATGGAAATTCATACGTACACATGCTTGCTGGTATTCTTTTCATTGGATTGGTAAAATAAAGAATATGGTTGTCCCATAAACATAGAAAAATAAGTAGATATATTATACTCTGATGTTATTATTTTAGTACGGTATCCACTTAGGAATAGGAGGTGTAAGAAGAAAAGATCTTTGAAAGAAGGGATAAAACGATTGCCTCTTCTTGAGTGTCTCCTTTTGATTTTCTAAAAGGACCCCTTAAGATGGATTTATGCTGAAAGGGTGGCCTCTAGGATGATGTGAGGGAATTTGGGAGGAGATTTGAGCTCTATTTTGCAATGAAAATGTGATTTTGATGTGTGAATTAAAAATAATAAGAAGTTCCATTTTATAGGATAGGTGAAGGATACATTAGGAATGTCTTCCAATATTAATTTATTATAAATTGATTTTAGATTTATAGTGGCTCAAAAGTAATTAATTTAGAGGGTAATATGAGGATAGGTCTAAATACTATCACGTAGTAGGTTTTAGACATATTGTGGTAACAAAATTAACCATATCATTTAGCATTAACCCTTTAGTTAAAAACAATAACTCTTACCATGTCTTCTAGTATTTTCATAATATATGGTTATTATAGTTATATTAAAATTGTAGGAGAAACTAAAGTTGATCATTAATGACATTTTTTACATTATATAATTCAGTTTTTCGAATATTAGATTTTTAGGGCTATTATTTCATTTAATAAAATAGTTTCTGAACTCATTTATGTCAATTTTGACACTATTTAGTAATTGATTTTGGATAAAGTCATCAATACTTGATTACATTGATCCAAATTCATTAAATATTCCTCAACATTTCAATGTTATCCAAAAAATAGGATAGCATCAAAGTGTTCAAATTACATTTATTTTAATTTTTATAATACCATTATTTTGAATATTTCATTAATATGGTGTCACTGCTTTATCATTATGTCGTTAATAAATTTATTTATTTTGTGTATAAAAATTATATATAAAATATCATGATGTAATAAATATTTTATACTTCTAATTACTAATTATTGTTAATAATATCAATTATATAACTCACATTAAAATTTTTTAGTAAAAAGATACATGTTTGTGTTATATTTCCCATTACATGAAATTTATTATTATAACTTGTAATTTCCACACCTAATTGGTTATAAAATGCCAAAAATTATGACTAAAGATTTTTATGGTCACCCATGACTCATATAATATTATTAGGACACGTGTTAGGATATTTTTATATTATTATAATACTATTTCTACCCTTATTTATCTAATTTACACTTTAACCGTGGTAAATAAAAACAATTACTGAAGTTACTATTGATAATGTACAAAATTAAAAGTGACCTATTAACATAATTTGGACCTTATGATTCAAAATATGTAATCCTTTTTTCTATATTCATAAAACAAAATTGGTAGAAATTAATTTAAAAATAATTCCCATTGCCAAAACCAGAAAGCGGGTTTTTAAGAAGTATAAACTATCAAAAGTTTGACATGTGCTTATATCAAATTTAAATGTGAAATAACATAAAATGACCAAAATTTGGTTAAGTTATTAAAAAATCCATTTAAATATTAAAATCAATTAAAATGGTAATCTAACTATATAAATAAATTATATGAAAAGGTAGTTTTGAATATAAATACAGTATTTTTCACTATTCATTACAATGTTGATTTCATAAAAAAATTACCAAAATTTAAACCAGGGTAAATTTTGATGTCCCACTTCTAAATAAAATCTTTATTATGTCAAATAAATATTCTAAAATTGTTATAAACTATATTTAAATATGGTTCTCTATCAAAAGGTGGTAAAACTGTATATTTTAATCTTTCTTTTATCTGAAAAAATGAATTTGTTCTTATATAATATATAAAACATATAAGATGAATTTAAATCATCACATCGAATATATTACATATATATTTCACTAATAAATCTGTAAAGAGTGATTTTATTTTTTATAGACGCACTTATTTTCATTTAAATAGTTTTTTTGAATTAATTTTATACTATTCGTACACTCTATTATAATGACAAGGTTATAATATTTAGTTATAACTTATACTTGGACTTTTTTTAAAGGAATTATATAAAAAGAACATGAAATTGTGTAAAACATAAGCCAATAATAGTTTTGTGTATACTGAAAACTAATACGGTGTTGCGTATAACACAAGATAATCTTGTTGTAGCGTAAAACACAAGAAATCAATGAAATTAAAAAGATTATATCTCATAAAATCTCAGGCTGTTAGACTGATAATTGATAAATGTGGAATAGGTTGTAGTTGATACAGTTCCATCATTACATGATTTTCCATCAGTATATGAAATCCTTCATCATAGTGATTGGAAGTTATTATGGGTGATCCTTAGGCTAGGACATGTATCCCCTTAGTGATGTTTCTTTCTCAAATATGTTTATGGTGTTGGACGAAGCAGGTATTTGTTAATCAATATTATGGACCCAAAGATCTGTTATGGGTTTTTTTATTTGTCATCTTACTCATATATATGTATATATATATATATATATATATATTAATGTCGATAGACACACACAGAAACAGACACACACACACACAGATATATATATATATATATATTAGATGAAATATTGTTCATATACATTCCATCTTAGGAAAAATTAGATATGGTTTATTAGGATCACGGATCCAAGGATCAATTTTGGTTATTTTATTTTTATCATTATTTGTATGTATTTTTTCAGTTCATTTGTTAATTATACACACAGTTTAATTATTTATTGGATGATATCTAATTATTTTTTATATCTTTTTTTCTAATATGAAAGAATAATATTCCCATGGACATGCTCTAGGACCCCACTATAAATTTGTAGCCTCTGATATTGGAGAGGCATGCTTCAGGCCATGTGGAAAATTTGGCCGTGGCATTGGATTAGTGGCATTCGGGTCGAGATGATATAGAATAATTACTCTCTCATTGAAAATATATAAAATAAATAATAATCATATGGAATTAAAATCATTGAAATATTTAAATATTAATTTAATATTATATTATAAAAAATATATTGAAATTGAAAATTTAAGGGGAGGATTGGGAGCCCATACCATTCAACGTAGCTTCTTAATGATTTAGAAAAACATCATTGTACAGTAAAAAATATTTCAGTGATTCTTGATATTGAAAATAAGAGTGAAATATTACTAAATTATTTTGGAATGAAGAAAAATTTGACTTGGGGTTGGTATTTATAGAAAATATAGAAGAATTTTTTATTAATTTCTAAACATATACATATAAAACATTGGTTGTGGAAAATGAAAAAGAATTGGATAGCCTATGTTTTTAGTTAATGTTTTTTAAATTTAGGGCATTTCCTTTGAAATTAAAATGATCTAGACCCAAATTCCAATATTATATATTACTTTTGTCATAGAAATAAAATTTTTCCACAAAATACTATTTATAAATTCAAAATTTGGATTATAGATTTTGAAAATTATGTTATAGGTATGGAAATTGATTTTTTAACATTGAAATACATTATATTAATAAAATATCCAATTTGTGGTCAAAAGTTCACTTATATTAATTATATAATCATTTTTAAATTATAATTAGGCCATAAAACATATTTTATATTCGTAGAATATTTTACTATTTACTTAAAAAAATTGATTGTCCTAGAAAAATATGAAAATATCAATATTAACCAATTTAAACAAGATGATTTCAAATTTTAAACCATGTACATGAAATTAATTTTCAATACTAGATAATATTAATTATTAAATAATCCTCAATGAATATTAAAACATTGTGTTTGTCATCAAAAATGTAAAAAGACTATTTATTTTCTGTTATTTTTATTATTATATAAATATATATTTTTATTTTGCTTCAAATTATTTAGTATTTATTATTATTAATTATTAAATAAGTAATTTTAAAATAGTTCCATTGATTTTATGGTACACTTGTACGTATAAGTGTAATATTCTATTCTAATAGTCAGATTCCCAAAAATCAAAATCCAATTGTTAGATTCCTAAAGGATAAATTAAAACAATAATATTCCATTGGCCATATTTCCTCTTATATGTAAACATTATTCTAACACTATAAATCCTTCACATATGTAACTCCCCAAGCTTCCACTTTATGCTTCTCTTTGAATAATACAATAGCGTGTGTTGTACGCAACTTCGAGTTCTAACAGACCATGACAAATCGAACTAGCCGTTATGAATATTAACAACCACTTCTTGAAATTTTATAAATTCTTTTTTCAAAATGGACATTATTTTTTGGTTCGGAATATCAAAATTAGCTTAGGGTGAATTTTTTATATTTTCAGAAAACATTCAAATTTTTGATGAATAGTGATTAACACTGCCTTATTGTATAAAACTAATTTTTTTTAAATAAATATTTATTTTATTTAAATTTATTTTAAGTCAGAATAGATACATAATACATATATAAGTTCAATTTAATTCATTGATGTCATTTTATAATAATAATAGATATGTAAAATTTGTGAGTAGTACTTTTTGACTATTATTTACCGTGGTTAAAAATAAATAGGGTAATTAAAGTTAAAAATGATATTATAATTACCCTAACACATGTCCTTATTCTATTATATACGTTTATTTCGTCCAAAATCAACCTTAGGAATAAAATATGATCCTTTTGTTCCTCTAGGATTAGATTAGGACATTTCTTATTATTTTATTTAATGAAAAGTTAAAAGTTTTAAATTCAATGTTTAATAACTAATCCATTTTTAATATTGGTTTATACATAATATAAATTCTACTGTAATTATTAATTATAAATATAAATGATTTCCTGCATAATTGTATTTTATTTATAATTTCTATACATTAAATAATTAAATTTATTTATGATATAGTGATGATGCATTAATTACACTTTTAATGGAAGATTAAAATAATTGATATTATAAATATCAAAATAAATAAAAATTGAGACTAATGATGAATTACACTAATTATCTAGGTTAATATGACTTTTAAGGGTTAATTAAATAAATTTTATTCAAAGTGATAAAGTTGTTATGAGTTTCATAATGTCAAAATACAAAATATGGTCAAAATTGACATAAACGAGTTTTCAAAAAAACTACTACATTATTTATTGATATAAAATTATAAAAAATCTAAGCTTAGGCTAAAGGACATAGATAAGTTTTGATATATCCAAAATTAACCACTTGGGGTTCTCTTGACTTTTTACAGTATGATTATTAACCATTTATTATAATAATACAAGAATACATGGTAAACGTTAAACTATTTAACTAAGAGCTAAATCTAAAATATATGGTTAATATAGTGACCTATACATATCTAAAACCTATTAATTGAAAGGCTTGTGACCCACCCCCAGCTTATCCTTCAAATAAATCATTTTAGATCCACTATCAACCAAATATGATTGTAGAATAAAATAATATTTCATGCTTTTCCTAATATGACCATCACATCTCTTATAAATTTGTACTTCCACATCTCTCAAAATAAAACCTCCAAATCCATTGGGCTTGGGAAACCCCTGCTCAAGTATCCTCTCACCCACCCTCTCTTTTACCTTAAGTAATTTTATCAAGAATCCTACTTAAGGATGTCTTTTGATCAACTCAAAAGGAAACACCCAAATAAGAGGTAATAATTTCACCTCCTCTTTCAAGTTCTTTTCTTTTTCAACTTCCACTTTCATTGTTATTCCAATACCAAAATAATAACTCTAGTACATTATTTATATATTTATGTTATATTAAATGTGTTATGACCACATTCATTATTCTATTCATCCTATGAATGACAAAGTCACCATATGTGCATACGTACGGCTTACCGTCTCCACGTCGTGGGGTAGTTTATTATTCAAACACAAAATTATTTGGATGGGTATAATAATGATTATAAATGATGTAAATAATAAATATAACATGTTAATGATTTTTTATATATGATACACTATCCAATTACATGCAATTTCATCTTTAATATAATGGTATTTTTGCTCGTGCGTACGTACGGATTACCGTCTCCACGAATGCGATGAGATTCATTCTCCATCGTAACCATTCCAAAATAAATTTCATTTTATGATAAAAAAATATTGTTTATGAACATAATATAATTATATATATAAATCAAATACATCTTATCCATAACAAAAATTAATTACGTAACAAAACATATAATGGAAAACAAATAATTTAACACCATAAATGATGATACTACCGAAATATTATTAATAAATAATATTAAAAGACCATATATGATATCTTATTTATGTATTTGGTTATTTTATAATTTAATAACAATTATTTTAACTATTATACAGGTGGTTAACATACGCTTGATCAAGGAAAAGTACAAGATAAATATTAATTCTACAATCTCTTTATTATCTGAAGTCGTTTATACGTAAATACCTTCGGGACTTCTTTATCATCCACATATGTGTTTCATAAAAGTATATTTCAAAATATTTTCAATATTTTATATAATATGGTTTAAATTAATTTATACCCTTCTTTTGACTTTTTATTAAATGTTTTGATAGGAATCATTCTTTCATTTTCCAAACATGGTACTTTATGACCATTTCAACTTATTAAGGTAAGAAATATATTTATCTTATACAGTGGGTGCAGCTATTTTACACCATAATAACATGTTCGAAGATTCTCTTACATGATTATAAGATTATTTTCAAAATAAATGTTTTCATTTATAATTATATGACTGTTAAATGATTACAAAATAGATATAGATATTTCTCTCAAACATTTTTGATTTAATTTATGTCAACATCTTTTGATGGATTTTACACTTGTTTGAAGTTGATTTATTATGATACAATATTCTATATTGAATTAAAGTTTTTATGATATGTTTGACTGTGTATGTGTTACTTTTATACCATTTATGGTTTATGGTTAAAGTATTAACATTTCTTATGCTAGTATTAATATGAATATTTATGTTATGTTTCAATATTTTCATATGAGGAATGCATTAGACTTCGCAAGTGACAGGTGGAGCCTGCTATAGCTTCTCAATGCATCGGTAGGTCTCATGAGACAAACTAGTTTTTTCGCACATGGCCTTGACAAAATATTATTTGTAGTCTTGGAACGAGGCCTTGACTATGTGGTTATGATGTCTGGCATTATGCATTCCATCATTATGAAATTGTCTATTTGATATTACATATGATTATTCAACTAGTAGAATATCCATGTGATTAAGTAAATGGAATTCTTTTATTTATCTTTTCCATATTATGCTGATTTTTAAGATTAAAAGGCATGTATTTTAGTCTTATACATTGCCTTAAATGTTTATTCTTATTTAAGAAAGGTTTTGTTATATTCTTATCCTAACTGAGCATTTGAAATCACCCCTTTATATGTTTTATTTGTCCTAGGATGTGAATAAGTATTTTATGGTTGATGTGTAGGGATATACTAAGGAATATATGTGTGTTCAAAGGGGACAAAAAAATTGTTGTTGTATTTCTTTCATGATGTAATGTAAAACATATGTTTGTATCAAGTACATCCAAGGATACTAAATTGATCAGTCTTTTAGGACATGATCCCTTGTGATCATGCGAATGTGTTGTAACAATTCATCAACCCTATGTAACTTGGGTCAGGGCATTACAGTTGGTATCATAGGAAGTTTAGAACAAACCTTAGAATCTAGATTTAGAAAAAATCTGATTAGAGAACATTACCCTAAGATAGAAAATGAGGATTAGTATAGAATAACTTCCTAAAATTTTGGTAATAAAGAGATTTTTAATGTTTTCTAAGAAATAAATCCCTATATGGATACGAGCAGGTAGAGGTGGCTCTAGCATAGATGTACCTAGTAGTGAAAACTCTAACAAGGCATTTTGGACTTGACCTGAGGTATCCTCGTTCATGACAACTGGCCTTACTACACTCTTGGTTACGACACTCCTGGGGGATATGCATTGGATAATTCAAATTTTATTTACAAATCATTACAAAGGTTAGATGAGTAAATACAAAATCAAAGAATTTTTCTTATGGTTATTTATTATATCCCTAATCTGTTCAATTTTTTATATGTGTTTTACAAGTTTGAAATTATGTACTTTGATTCTTAAACTAATCTAGTGTATCTATTATTTAGAAATGGAACCTAATGGATGGAATGGAAATGGAATCAACACACATAATCTATGTAGATAATTCCCCCCACTCAATATGATTATAGTAGAGCTGGTGATGCAGCTGATGTTGATCATCTTATCACTATACTATGACATATCACTAAGGTTATGAATAATAATCTTAACCGTATGGAGCACCCTGATCGACAATATGGATGATAAATGTTATAACACCTCATAA
This sequence comes from Viscum album, assembly GCA_963277665.1. Lineage (NCBI taxonomy): Eukaryota > Viridiplantae > Streptophyta > Magnoliopsida > Santalales > Viscaceae > Viscum > Viscum album. The sequence goes on from OY728126.1 coordinate 1,109,659,003, forward strand.
GGTAACAACCACCAATATTCTATGAGACTACAAATCTATTTGTAGCTCAATAGCAGATAAGTTCCTTAGAGAAAATAATTCATGCTTTGGGGAGTAGTGAAATGGAAAAATATTTCATTGTAGTTTATTCCCTCATGGGAGATGAATATCAATGGTGGTCATTAATTCAAAACACAAATTTGGATGAAGAAGTATCAAATATGGAATATAAAAAGTTTTATGATCAATTATTGGAAAAAAACTTTTCTCGTGACCATTGAGAGGATATGGAAAGACAATTTCTGAGTTTGAGGAAAAATGAGGATGAGAATATCATAAATTATGAGGATAATTTTAGAAGGTTATCAAAGCATGTATATGATTATATAAGTAATCCAAGTGTTAAAATTTAGAGATTCACGGAAGGGTTAAAACCATTTCTTTGTCGATCATTAGTATCACAATGCTTCTCATCATACGATGATATTGTCCCATGTCCTATCAAGACGTAAAAGGAATTCTCAATGTCTTACGACTTTAAAGAAAAGAAAGAGAAGAAGATATTTTTTGAGCACTCCAGAAATAGAAATATGGAGAATAATGAAAAATTTGGATATCCATCCTATGGTAAATATGGAAAGAAACACCCTGGTACTTTTATGAATAGAATGGGAGTCTGTTATAGGTGTGGTGAAAAGGTCTTCCATGCTTGTGATTGAAGAGGAAAGAAATAGGAAATCAATGTTGAATGCAACAATTATATAGAAATGAGACATTATTAAAATTAATTTCCTAATTTCCAAGGAAACATACATCAAAAAAAGTCCATGGGAGAAAAGACAAGCTTATGTGATCATTGATGCTGACGTCGAAGCTCTGAAAGATGTGTTGGCGTGTAATTTACTGGTTTCCTCAAGTTTAACCGATGCTTTAATTGATTCTGGATCATCGCTTTGTTTCAAATCTTCCCAATTTTTTAAGAATATTATATATTTCCAATTTTATTTAACGATGGAGTTGTAGTCGAAACATCTAAGGGAAGTATCATTGCAACAACGTTTTGTGAATTAGTCCCTGTTAGATCATATAAATGTTCTTTATCTACTGATCTCATTGTCAAACCCATTATTGAATTTGATTTAATTCTTGATATTGATTTCTTTTTGGACCATGATGAGAAAATTTATTATAAGAAGAAGGTGGATATAATTTTCGACGATGATAAGGAATACATTATCTTTAGATAAGAAATGTCACCATCTGATTCTTCTCTTGATCCACCCATAGTATCTCTACTAAATTCAATTATTATGGAGGAAGATAATTAAATAACTATGGGTGAGGAAAATAATGTTTGAATAGATGACGCACCTATTGTACAAGAATATGTTGGTTTGTTTCAAGAGTATTTACCTGGACATACTCCAGAATGAGAAATTGATTTTTTTTAATTGATTTAATTCTTTTTCAAGGCCAATATCAAAAATACCTTATTGAATGGCCCTTGTGTAATTTTTTGAACTAAATAAATAACTAGAGGAATTGAGTAAAAAATGAACTATTCACACAAGTGTTCCCCCATTGGAATCCCATGTTCATTTTGTAAAGAGGAAATAATGATCTACGAGGTTGTGTGTTGACTACAGAAAGATCAATGTTATAACAATAAAGAACTAGTATCCCCTACCTCACATTGATGATTTGTTCTATCAACATCTTGGAGATCAGTATTTTTCTAATCATTGACCTCTGATTTGGATATCATTAGTTGTGTGTGAAGAAAGCATACATTCTTAAAACATTATTTTGAACTGGGATCGGGCATTAAGAGTTTATATTAATGCCTTTTGGGCTGACTAATGCACCCATTGTTTTCATGGATCTACTGTATAGAGTTTTCAAGGAATATCTCGATGAATTTTTAGTAGTATTTATTGATGATATCTTGGTATTCTAAAAAATCTATAAAGATCATGAAAATCACATGCGCGCTATTCTGAAAACTCTTAGAAAAAATGATTTATATGGGAAGTATAGAAAGTGTGAATTCAAGATTCTAGAAATTTATTTTCTTGGCCATATTGTCTCTAAGGATGGAATCTCTTTTGATCCTTCAAAGACCTAGGAAATCACCGAATGGCCAGCACCGACGAGTATAACAGTGGTATGCAGTTTTACTCGTTTAGCACGTTATTATCAGCATTTCATCCCGAATTTTTCCAGATTTTCAAACCCATTAACCAAGCTCACATGTAAATGGGTAAAATTTGTTTGTACTAATGACTGTGAAGAATGTTTAGTAGAACTGAAGGGGATATTATCCAATTCAGTTATCTTTACTCGACAATCGGGGAATGATGGGTTTTTTATTTATAGTGATGCTTAAAAAAGGACTTGGTTTTGTCTTTATGCAGAATGATAGAGTAATTTCCTATTCATCATGGCATCATAAAATTCATGAAAAAAGCTATCAAACTCATGATCTTGAGTTAGAATTAGTAATTAATGCATTGAGGATATGAAGTCGGTATCTCTATGGTAAAAAATGTGAGATATATATCAATAATAGAGTTTGTAGTATATTTTCTCACTAAAAGTACTAAACATGAGGAAAATAAGATGGCTAGAACTACTCCAAGATTATTATTCAAATGTACACTACCACTTGGGGAAAGAAAATAAGGTGGTAGATGCTTTGAGCTGAAACGATCATGGAGTTTTGAACAAGATAATAGTTGAAAGGGATATTATTTTAATAGTTCTAGTAAATATGGATATGGAAATAACCATTAAAGGAGAAACAAAAATTCATTTTCAATTGGTTACCAAACAAACATTACTAGAAAGGATAAAGAGTTATCAGACTGATGATGAGATGTTTAAAAAGAAAATTAAATTTTTGAATGATTGTAGATTGATCCACTTCGTATATGAAGATGGGATTTTGAAATTTGGGAAGAGAATTTGTGTTCCTGGCATACATGATTTAAAAAGGGAATTGTTGGATGAGGCTCATAGCTCTCTAATTTCTCTATACACCCTGGTGGCAATATGATTTATAGAGCTTTAAAGGAACATTTCTAGTTGGACAACATGAAGAGAGAGATAGACGATTATGGGTCAAGATATATGGTTTTCCAACAGGTGAAAACTGGAAAACATCATCCTAGAGGAGTCATGTAGCCTCTTCCCATACCTGAGTGGAAATGGGATTATATTACGATGTACTTTGTCATGGGGATAGAAAAGACTCCTAGAAGGAATGATGAAATATGTTTCATTTTTATCGTCTTACCAGGTCTGCACATTTTCATTCTAAAAGGTAATATTTTCCACTTGAACGTTTAGCAAGACTATATATTACTGAATTTGTAGGAATTCATGGTGTACCTCTATAGATTTTTCCTCATCATGATACCCATTTGGCATCAAAATTCGGGGAAATACATTAGAATGCCTTGGATACTAAACTTCATTTGAGCACTACCTACCACCCTCAAACTGATGGACAATCAAAACAGACTATTAAAACTTTAGAAGACATGTTGAGATCTTGCTCACTTGAATTTCAAGGTTTGTGGGGTCAATATTTACCTCTGGTTGAATTTTCATAAAAATAGCATCCATTTAAGTATTCAAATGGCATTATATGTGGGGTTATATAGAAAGAGATGTCTCACACCAACTTTTGGGGATGATTTTAGTGAAAGAAAACTCATAGGGTAAGAACTTGTTGAGGAAACAATAGAAATGGTGAATATTAAACAAACCCACATCAAAGAAGCTCAATGTAGATAAAAGAGAAATTCCAATAAGTGAAAGAAGTATTTGGAATTTCAAGTAATAAATCATGTTTAATTAAAGGTATCTTCATGGAAGGGTGTTATACGTTTTAGTTATAAGGGTAAATTAAGTCTCAAGTACATATAACCTTTTGATATTCTAGAACGAATTGGAGTTGTAGCTTATCGTTGGGAAATGCCACCAAGTCTCTCCAAAGTCCATGATGTGTTGCACATATCACTATTGATAAAATATATGCTTGAACCAATGCTTGTACTCACCTTTAAATAATTTGAACTGGAACTTGATCTGTTTTTTTGGGAAGATCCTGTAAAGACTCTTGATACAAGAGAATAAGTTTGGGAATTCAGACGACTCTTCTGGTAACTGTTTTATGGAGATATCATAAGATGGAAAAGGCAATGTGGGATCTCGAGGAACAAATGATGAAGAACCACTGAAATATTTTTGTACAGTAATATTATATAAATTTCTGGAATGAAATTATTTGAATGAGGGGAGAATGTAACACCCCAAGCTACCATGATACTCTTCCCTTTGAATAATACAATAGGTTGTGTTGTACGTAACATTGATTTCTAACACAGCACAATCAATAAAACTAGTAGTTATGAATAGTAATACCCACTTTTTGAAATTTTATAAATTTTATTTTATTAAAATGGACTTCATTTTCGGGTTCATAATATCAAAATTAGCTTAGGGTAATTTTTTGGTATTTTTCTGAAAACATTCAATTTTTGATAAATAGTGAAAAACACTACATTATTGTTTAAAACTGACTTTTTATTTAGATAATTATTTATTATATTTAAATTTATTTTACATCAAAATAGATATATAATACCTGTATAAGATCAATTTAATTCATTTAATTCATTTTATAATAATATTTGACATATAAAATTTTATTGATCTTTTTACCGTCTTTTACCCACCTTCTAGGCACATTTCAAAATTTGCATAAAACATAATTTTACCACTTTTGTGAATTGAATTTTAAAAATACGAGAAACATAGTTTTTATCATTATGTAAAATATGTTTCAATAAGATGAAATTAATTTTGTGGTGAATACTGACTTTTGTTTTTTATTTACCACGGTTAAAGGTAAATATGGTTATTAAAGTTAGAAAAGATTTTATAATTACACTAACATATGTCGTAATTCTATTTGATAAGTTTATTTCGACCAAAGTAAAACATAGATATAAAATATGATCCATTTGGTCCACTTGGATTTGATTATGACATTTCTTATTATTTTATTTAAAGAAGTGTTGAAAGTGTTAAATTCAATGTTTAATAAATAAACCATTTTTAATATAGGGTTATGCATAAGATAAATTTGACTATAAATATTCATTAGAAATATAAAAATATTTCCAACATAGTGGTATTTTATTTATAATTCATAGATATTAAATAATTAAATTCATTTATGATACAATGATGAGGCAGTAATTACATTATTTATTTATGATTAAAATAAAAGATATTATAAATATCCAAATAAATGACAATTGAGACTTATTATTAATTACACTAATTTAATAGGTTGATATTAAATGTTAGGGTTGATCAAATAAATTTTATTCAAATTGATAATGTTTTTTTGACTTTCAAAAATACAAAATACTAAATATTGTCAAAATTGACATGAATGATTTTTTAAAACAAATACAATATTATTAATTGATATAATATTCATAAAATTATATGTTTTGGCCATAAAACATAGATAAGGGTATATATATTAATAATTATCCACTACGGGTTCTCTTGGTTTTTTATAGTAATATTATTAACCATTTATTATAACAATACAAGAATACAAGGTAAAAGTTAAACTATTTTACTAACATTTAAAAAGGAAAGATAAGGTTAATATAGTGTCCTAAACCTATCTAAACCGTATTGGATGAGAGGTTTTCGACCCATTCCCACCTTATACTTGAAATAAATCATTTTGGAGCCATTATAAAATGAATATGATTCTATAATAAAATAATATTTCATGCTTTTCCAAAAGTGACCTTCGCCTCTCTTATAAAATGGTACTTCCCCTTCTCTCAAAATCACACCTCCAAAGCAATTTAGATTGGAAAAACCTGGCTCAAATATCCTCTCAACTACCCTACCTTATACTGAGATTCCTTACTTTGATCATAAATCCTACCTAAAGAGCACTTTTGATCAACTAAATAAGAAACACCTGAAAAAAGGTAATAATTTCACCACCTCTTTGATGTTCTTTTTTTCTTCCACATCCTCTTTTTTGTTATAACCATACTCAAATAATTACTCCAATAACATATTCATACTATGATTTTATTTTAAATATTTTACAACCATATTATTTATTCTATCCATCCTATAAATTACAATGTCACCATATGTGCATATGTTTGAATTATCGTCTCTATGTCGTGGTGTAGTTTATTATTCAAACACTTCATTATTTGGATGGGAATAATAATGAGTATAAATGATATAAAAAATAAATATAACATGTTAAGGACTATATATATATGACACACTATTCAATTATTTATTATTTCACCGTCAATGGAATGGTATTGTTGATTGTGCGTACGTACAGATTACCGACTCCACGAAAAAAATGAGATTCATTCCCCATCATAACCATTCAAGAATAAATCTAATTTTATGATTAAAAAATAATTTTTATGAACATAATATCATTCTGGATATGAATCAAATACATATTATCCATAACAAACATAACTTACATTACAAAACATATGAAGGAAAATGAATCAGTTAACACCTAAAATGATGATACTACTAAAATATTATTAACAAAAAAATATTAGAAGATCGTATATGATATCACATTTATGTATTTGGTTATTTTATACTTTAAGAACAATTATTTCACTATTATATTGGAGTTTAACTTATCCTCGATCAATAAAATTACAAGGTAAAGGTGAATTCTATAATCTCTTTATTACTTGAGGTTGTTTATACGTAAGAACCTATTGGGACTTCTTTATCATCCACATACATGTTTCTTAAAAGTTCATTTCAAAACATTTTTAATATTTCCTATAATATGGGTTAAATTAATTTATACCCTTGTTTGACTTTTAATAAATTTTTTTGAAAGGAATCTTTCCGTCATTTTCCAAATATGGTAATTTGTGACCTTTTCGACGAATTAAGGTAAGAATGTTTTTTTAACATATATTGTGGGTGTGGCTATTTTACGCCATTATAAAAACTTTAAAGACTCCCTTACAAGAATATAAGAATATTTTAAAAATAAATGTTTTCTTTTATAATTAAATGACAGTTAAATAATGTAAAATATAAATAGATATTTCTCTTAAATAGGTTTGATTTCATCTTTTTCAACATCCTTGGATGGATTTTACACTTGTTTGAAGTTGATTTATTATGATAAAATATTCCATATTATATGGACGGTTTTGTGATATGTATGACTGTGGATGTCTTATTTTTAAAACATTCATGTTTTATGGTTAAATTATTTACATTTCGTATGCTAGTTTTAATATGAATGTTTATGTCATGTCTCAACCTTTTTATATGAGTAATGAATTAGGCTTAGTAAGTAATTGGTGGAGCCCGCTATAGCTCTTCAATGCATCAATACATCTCATGAGACAAACTACTGACTTGGCACAAGGCCTTGAAAAAATCTTATTTGTATTCTTAGCACGAGGCCTTGACTATGTGGTTATGATGTCCGACATTATGCATTACATCATTATGAAATTGGCTATTTGATATTACATGTGATTATTCTACTAGTAGAATATCCAGGTGATTAATTAAATGGAATTGTTTTATTTATATGTTCCATATTATACAAATGTTTAAGTTTAAAAGGATTTTGTTTTAGTTTTATAGATTGCCTTAAAAAAATTAAAGCTTCTTTAAGAATGTTTCTGTTATATTGTTATCCTTACTGAGCATCTGAGCTCACCCATTTATATGTTGTATTTTTTCTAGGATGTGAAGAAGTATTTTATGGTTGACCTGAAGGGATAGGGTAAGGAATATGAGTTTGTTCAAAGGGGACAAAATGTAGTTGTTGTTTTTATTTCATGATGTAATGTAAAACATATGTTTGTATCTTTTACATCCAAAGCTAAAAAACTTATCAGTCTTTCAGGACTTGATCCCTTAAGATCATGCCAATGTTATGTAATAATGCACCAACTCTTGGTAACTAGGGTCAGGGCCTTACACATACCTCTCCAATTTGATATACAATTTATATTACTTTTCCTATTTTTTCTTCATAATTTTAATTTATCTCATATACATGTAATTTATTTAGTATGATTTTATAGAGTATAGGATTTTGTTGTTGTTGTATATTGATATATTTTTTTGGGTAATTTTTTTTATTGTATTAAAATTTTAATTTCCTTGTTTTAAATTGTTTTATATTGTTTTGTATTGTGTTTTTCATTTTTGATAAAATAATAGTATTTTCATTGTACAATAATATTTTTGATAAAAAGTTTATTTTATATAGTAGAATCTTGAGATTTACTAGTTGAGTGGAGAGAAGTGTTACTTTATTAGGTAATATTTAATTAATTTAATTTGTTCCCACATATGGTCAATATTATAATTAAAATTAACATCTTCTAATGTGCCTATAAAAATGATAATGCTTGAAAAAACACTTGGAGTGTCTCTTAGTTGAACCCAATTCACTTTAATGAACCCAATTAATTTACTTCTAGAATACTAAAACCTATACATCACCCACATCAGTGGTTCCTATGCACCCACTTAGATATCCCAATGAATGTTATTTTTCACTATAAATTGTTTCTAAATGCCTTTTATGGGTTAATTTTAATTTTTAGATTATTCAAAATCTAGTATACTCATAATCTTGATGATCCTTGTGCCTCTAATTGAGTAATGATATATGTATTTCTATACTAAATTATAATAAATGTGTCCTAAATCACCCAAACTATATCTATATCTATTTTTCACATGACATTGGGAGCCCTCCCTCATCCCAAAATGTTGGTGACTAGTATGGTGGCTTCCCAAGTGAAGTTAGTGAGATATATATACATTAGGCTTTTCCAACTAATTTTAAATACTGTTATTTTTATTATAATAATAAATATTTCATAAAAAAATTATTATCCTATTTAATATATGAAAAAAACTAAAATTATGTCCCTGATACACTTGGTTATGTACTCGACACAATATCAAGTCTTCAGATCAACACCCCATGGAAATCAACTTGTATTAACAATGATCGGGCACAATAATAAATATTTAACCAAAAAAATGTGAATACGTGTATGTAAATGAAACATTTACAATGAAGATGGATTTGAAATAGATTTCATATTCATGTTATAACCATAAAACACTCAGAAGTAAACTCCCGAGATTCCAACATAACAAAAGTTACTCAAGTGTGTGATATAGATCCAGGTACTCATTTACATAGGTTTATTAATGTAGTTCTATTGGTATTTATCAATAAAATCATGGTATCAGTAGATAATATGACACTTCATATATCAAAAGTAACTATAAGTAATAATTCCCCATATAGATACGATCCATACCTAGGAAACCTAATTTTACCCAATCACATTTAATTTTAGATGAAATTCAGTTCCAAACCCGTGGGAGGAATTACTAGTTCCTATAATAAGTCACACATGTACACATATACCCCCAACAAATATGAGTAAATCTATGAAAATAATTTTTGTCCCTAGTAATCCATTCTATGTATATAAATTAGTACTTTTATGTCATGAAACTGTTGTGGTTATACTATGGAAATGGGGAATGTGTATAATAATTCAGGGTTTGTTAGCTCATTCCACACAAAGACAAGGCAGCCTTACAACCTATCACTCAATAATATTCTTTAGAAGTAGAAATAACTACTATAATGTTATATAAAAACAATATATATATATATATCATAATACCCATAATTGTGAAAATTATTATCCATTACCAAAGAATAATCCAATACACACAAAAAATCAAGCCTAACATAACAAGGGAAAATCATGTTACACAAAATAATATATAAATATTCTTTCACATGCAACATTAATTTGAAAATAATTAAGGATTAATTCCAAGTTACACACAATATTAACTTTAATAATGAGTAATCCATGAATACAAAATTTGTACAATAAATAGTTGTACAACACCAATCCAAAAATGGAACAAGTTAATAAATTATTTTAGTCCATGTTACTCTAGTTGGACACCATACCGTCTATGAGTTATGATTGAGAGGAAATTAAATGTATAATAAAATAATTATAGATATGTTTTAAAAACAAATATGGTTAATAAATGGTATGAATTATAATATTATTACTTAATATACATAGTACGGTATTTTACATTACTAATATATACGTAATATACTATATAAAATTAGGTAAAACTAGTGTAAGTACTTAAAATAGGACACCCATTTAAACATAAAAATATTTTCAATGTTTCATTTCATTATTGTAATTTACTTAAGGGAAAAACATTATAGTTTTAATTTTTTCAAAAGTGTTACTAAAAATCTATATATTTAAAAATAAAATGTGAAAATATCACTAATAATAACATTTTTTATTAAATAATGTTATTAAGAAATGGTTCTTCAAAAAAATAGTTTTTGAACATTGGGAAAATGAGAAATTTTAATCATTCCAATGAAAAGTATATAGATTTTATTTTGGTTCCAATTAATAAACAGCGTTATAATTTTATCAATTACATATTTCCTCTCTATTTGAAATCATCCAAACTTCCATTTCTCCCTCAATAAAATTCTTAACTGTGGTTAAGTATAGATCATGGATTATCACTCATTGAAGATGAATTGAGATGAAATTATTTCATTAATATCAGTAGTTAATGTATCATGAATGGATGATCTATTTAAAATACAGTCACACTACACATGTTTCCAAATTACTTCACTAAATATATCATTTTAATAATCATCACAATTCAGTGAGGGTTCATTGGGAATAAAATTAAAGTCATAGGGAATTCCCATCATTCTTATAATATTTATTCCTAAACCAAATGGATGTAAATTATGAATAAATATAGTTACATAATAAGTATTTCAAAAGATATTAGAAATATAAAATGGTTTTTGATGCTATAAGAAATTGAAAACTTATGCAGAAATATTTATAACACTAGTTTCAATTAACACCATGAATGCACATTATTATTCTAAAAAATTTATTGAACAAAGGAAAATATTCACATTTTGACACATTAGGATAAATTAAGGGATAAAAAATACAATAATATTTATATAAAAATGAAAAACATGTTAAATATATTATCATCTCAATTAACTTATAAACATTTTATAAACCAAGTAAAATATAAATCAATTTCACTAGAAAAAAAATATTATTTAAAAACTAAAGGATTCCTTTTAATTAATTTTTCAATTTATTAAAGTAATTTTTTTATAGATAATATAATATAATATATTTTACCTATTTTATAAATATTTATTTTGTAGCCTTTTAATATAAGTAAAATTTTATTTTATTAACTTAATAAAAACTATTCCAGGTGAAACCGATGCCATACCCATGGTTTTTCAAATGGTTTAGAACCACCTTTCAATGACAAATTATTAATGAATCCTCCCTTGTAATTTAACTACATTGCAATATCCCTTCATACCTATAAAATCATAATATATAATTAATTAAATCCAATTACACTTGAATACCAAAATGACCATGTTGGAACCGAAGAAAAAACTTGTTAAAAACAAGGTAGATGACCACAAAAATAACCATTAATTGGTAGAACATACCAATTTAAACAGGCCAAATATACACTGAATAATGTTTTAAAATTATGGGATACCTAAGAAAAATAATACATAATTGAACTGTATACAAACAATAACCAGACGTTGAATAACTACTCGCATATCTCTTATATAACCAAAGAATGTTAGACCTAAGGAAATATGATGTATTTCGTTGTGGAATTATTAAATACCTATATAAGGAATAGAATTTCAATAATGAAGAATAATAAAATAACAATAAAATTTTAATTGAGGTTATAGAACGGATTATCAAGCCTTAGCATTGAATAAAACTCCCTAGACCTTGCTATTTCAAGAAGAGTTGTTTATAGAGCTTTAGAAGAGGATATAGGGACCCCTTTGAGGATAGATTTCTACTGTGAAAAAATTTAGGTACATAAAAATGGTTGTTTTTTTGTGGAGGGAAACCCAAAATTAATAAAATCCATCACATTGAGTTTTAAATAAATCATTCTAGGAAGGAAAAAGTACATTAGTGGCACCAAACAAATGTCCATTGGTTATACAAACATTTCTTAGCCACAAGAACTTGGGTAGACCCCACTAATGTTATAATGGTTCCCAAACCAGAAAAATCCTTTTCCATTATACTTGTATCAATCATTGATAATCTTTTAAACCATTACTATTCCCAATTCACCTTCAATAGACCATATTAATTACATAAAAATCATATAACGTAGCAATATTCACAACATGATCCAATATTCAAATCATGCACACTTTCTAAACTATTTTTTACCCTCAAAACATAATATAAAAGATCAGGGTTATTATAAATAAAATTGTTAAGGATACACCATGAGTACGACCATTAGACAATAAAAATAGACAATAAATTTAAAATAATCACATGTCAATTCAAAATAGATTCTTTGAAATGGATAGGAGACCCTCTAATGGCTAAATGAAATTCCTACAATATGTTTGTGATTGTGGATTGAGATGCCAAAAAAATAGTTGTGGTGCATGGAATATAAAAGGATAAAAATTTAATACACACTTAAAGTTGAAAACTATTTTGGGTATAAATTTAAAGAAAATTATATTTTTCTTCAAATTCTATTAAAAAATCCCATATTCTGCACTAGATAGTTGCTCAAAATAATACAAAAACCATTTTGTAAAAGTTACCATACATTAATGTGTACTTACATAGTTAAAGGTAATGTTACAAATAAATATTTTTATATTTATTTTAGATTAGATAAAAAATATAAATATGAATGTTTTTTATTTTTATGATTATTTAAAAGTATTATTTAGGTAAATGTTTACATAATTAATTATGTTTTTATTATTTTTAATAATAAAAGTATTCACAAATGTCACATATTTTTAAAAAATTTAGGATATCATATTAAAAATGTAAAAGTAAATATGAAATATCCATAATAGATAAAAGTTAATTGTTCATTTTTATCTATGATTTATTTACAATGTTTTTATAAAATTATTAATAAATTGTTTGTAGGTTTCAATCTCTTCTTTAAATATTTGAATTATTCATTTAATTTAATTTTTCCTCACTTTATTACTCATAAATATTAAATTTATATTTTTAATTATGATGTATGTTTTAGATTAATGTCTCAAACTTCATTAATGTTTTAATACATACATCTATAAAGATGCATGTTAGTTATGACAACTTTTTTTAGTTTACTTTTACTATGAATTTAACTGACTCATGGGTTGTGTAAAGAGATATACATTAGTACGGTTTAAACTAATTGATTTGTTAAAGTGAGTTAGGACTATTAAAACCCATTATATTAATGAAAAAAACGATAATATCCTGAGAAATGATTGTGAGATAAAATTTAATGTAAAATAGTAATTATTTGATTCCTTCCAAAGAAGGCACTTTTCACGTACTAAATCATTCAACATTGTAGTTTCTACTAAAAATGGTGTCCATAGATTATCTTGTGTAATTAACTCAAAGAATAATATGACCCTAAGAGTTAGGTGACTCATCTTTTTATTTTATTTAGTTACACTTAGTTAAAATTCCCTAAGGAAGGATACTTAAGGAACCGTGTTGAGTTTATCGATATGTTGGATTTCATAAACAGTTGTCTAGTCCACCATCCAAGAGTCATATATTATATTATTATCATGACTAACAAACTAAATAGTAATATTATTAGAGGAATGATAAATAATACTAATGGATTAGGAACATATATATATTGGACTAATAATAGATATGATATATCTAAAAGGATGTCATGATTTTAGTGTCAGAACATATAACTAAAATCTATATTAAATGATTTTAAAAAATTATATGAATCTAATAAAACATTAAATTGTTGATATAATGTTATCATTGTAATTAAATGTGAATTTGAGGTTGATAATTGAAAAAAAATTCTTATAGAATTATCTTTATATGGTTGTTTAGAAACATAAGAATCACCCATAAGAAGAGAGTAAATTATATGTGTTAGTGAAATTACTTCCTCAATAACCAAATATTTAATTTTTTTCATACAATATATCAATATGCTTATGGGAAGCATAAATAAGTTCAATTAAGGATTAAATGGCTTCAGATGCACGAGGAACAAAGGTACACCGATCATTACTCATGTAAAAAATATTATTGAGTAAGATTATGAATGGTGAGGCTAAAATATTATATAAAATCTTAATTTGGATACATTTTTCATAATATAATCAATATTTGAAATGTAAATACAATGAAAATATGTTAGATAAAATTTGCCACCATTTTCTAAAACTATTGAGGACTGATGAAATGTTCAAGTGATTTGTAGGTTCTGGTGTGTATTTAAATTATATATAGGTAAAATTTAAAAATTATAGAAGAAAATTTCATTAGATCATCTAAAAATATTTTTTTCAAGTAGCCACACTCATTCATTGAAACCTAAAAGAGGTTTCTAGAAGGATTTATATTCTTTTATAAGATTTAATTGATTAAAATAGCTAAATGAGTTTATGAAATTTTGTTGAATATCCACATTAGTTATTAGGTACATGAAATAAATTTTTATATTTTAAAGGGTTTACAGTTCCAAATATTTATTATAACACTGTAATAAAAATAAAATAATTAAAAATTAAAAAATAATCTATATATATCATAGTTTTAATTAAAATTAAAAATAAATGGGATGCAAAATCATGGCATGAATAAAAAGGATTATCAACATCTCTCATAGATCTAAATAAAGGGTTTGTATTTTTACCTCATTTATCATATGTGTTAAGAGAATTTATTTTTTTAAAAATTGTTATTATGAATAAAATAGATTATATAGATTTTTTATGATTCATTGAACACTATAAAAATAATGAAAACAATAAGAATATTAATTGAGTTTTAGCTAGGATAAAATATTTTATCTATGATATTTGTTAACACATGGGATAAAGTGATACAATGACATTAAATTGAATGTTTTAAAGAAAAAAGAATTCTTATTCAAAATAATGCTCATAAAAATAATTATTAGCGTACATGATATGGATAATATTTTTATTTTTTAAATGTTCTTACTAAATTAAATAATAGTTATTTTATATCAAAAAAGGTGTTTTTATATCACATCACGATGTTCAAGAGAGAATATAGTTTCTATATATCCATTCTGAGTATGTTTTGACTTAGAAAAGATTAAAATTTAATCAATAAAAAATTAAACAAGAAAAAATTAAATTTAATGTCACTTTATATCCTAAAAGAATTTTTGATGTGTTGGTTAAGATTAATGTAAAGAGTTACATTATTTACAAATTATCTTAAATAAATTCTTGGAGGAGAATTTCCAAGTCTAATAATAATGGTAAAATTATAAGTAATTATATATGTATATAACATGTTATTAACTTTGTAACATTAAATGTTGTGATGTAAATGAATATAAATACCATGTTCAAGAAGATAAACATATTTAATATGATTCATAAGAGTTTCCCTTATTCAAACAAATTTTATTTAAATATGTTACATTATAATTGATTTTAGGGTAGGGTCTTATAGGATGGCCACATAGATACATGGAAGAAATTGAATATAAATTTAATGAGATAAAAAAACTAGAAAAGTGTAGAAAATTTAAGGCCTCTAAATTGGCTTACCATATGGGTAGTGATTAGACATGAGCTTTTTCTTTATTTTATTATGTATTACAAATTATGTTTTGGGAATACAAAATGTATCCACTTATAAATAAGGAAGAATCAATTTTATCATTCATTAAATGATAAATGACCTATAAAAGTATAAATTTGAGTTATCCAAAATTGATGATAATCATGGTTTATTATAGCTTGTTTTTTAATATTAATGTTAAGGTGGGTAGTATTTCATATAAAAATAATTAAAATGATCATGAAGAAAAAAATATTTTTTTTGACTTGATGGCCTTATAATTGTAACACATATATAGTCGTGAACTATTTAATTTGTATGATAGGGGTGCATGATTCATATTCAATCCCTATACCTGAGGTTGAAATGATAGATATCATGAGAACCTTCATATATTAAAACATTAATTATAAAATCATTTAGTGTTAGGTAATCAAAAATTGGTTTGTAACATTCTTAATAATGTCATCTGTTAATGAAAAACCAAGAAGGATTTTTTTCTATTATATAAATAGTATGAATTATTTACCCTCGATTGATATAGTCTAATGAACTATATGTCTATACATAGATAATATACATGTGATGTGTTTATATTCCAAGAAGTGGGAAATGTGGTTATCTTATTTTCTTATATGAATAAAATATGATTTATTCATTGACTTTCTTAGTCTATTATTTCAAAACTGATAAATTATAAGTATGGTATATATTATTAACATACTTCATGTCCAATTGTCAATTGGTATCTTGGAAGAGGGGATAATATGATTGTTTATACTTGTATATAAAATATTTTCTTGAAAAATATATAGAGATACATGTGTTTGATAGAGATCATGAAAAAATCCTTTATAGTTTGAGTAAAATTATATAATTTCAAGAGTATACTTTTTTATTACATTTAATATTTTGGACATTATAATTATTATCAATTCTATAATGTCCCATACTGTCACACTTATATGTTTTTTAAATAAGGATCATGTTTATTAAAATTTAAAAGATACCCTAAACATGTTTTGGAGGATACCTTGGAGATATTTTGGATATATTTTCCAAATTTATTTCAAATGATGTAACATATAGTGAAAATGTTTGATAATATTTACAATAAGGTGTTTTAGAAATTTACAAAAGGTGTTTTGGATATATAATCAAATTTTTTCGTATGATGTTATGTAAGTTGAAAATTTACAAAAGTCGTTATGAATTTATTAAAAATATTATATTACTGGTTTGTTCACTAAAGGAACCACTATTATGTGATGTCTTATACCACATCATGGGTAAACCATATGGGCATCAACAAATAATTAAATAGACTGTGTAATGTTATATCATGTGTGGTATTGTTCTATAACACGGTAAAATATTGGAATCCATCCAATCCATATCTAAATGTTATCATAATATGTTTTCTATATTTTTTGGATGAATCTGAAAAGTTTTAATGTTAATGTTATTAATTAAAAAATTAAATTTATTGATAAAGGATCAGGATGAATATGAAAAATAGTTATTACATTAATATATTGTTATGAAACATCATAATAATGAATTACATCCATATTTTTTATAGATCCCTATATAAAACTATTTATATCCTCATTGGGATTTCTATGAGTATGATACTCTATTCTCCCAAAAAACTCCTTGAAAAAAATATCATTCTAGGTTCTAATAAATTTTAGGTTCTAATACAGAATTGATTTAATGGTTTTCTTATCGTAGTATATAATGATTTTTATAATATATGGATAACCTAGGTGAGAGAAACTTTTCTGTTTCTCCTCAATGAAATTAATCAAATATATGTTTGATGCATGGTTAAGTTATCTCATCAAGGTAGAATGTACACATTTTAGAATAATTTTTTATTCATTAAGAATTTATAAATACATATTATTCATTAGAAAGGTTGGTATTTATATTTTAAAATTGATGTATTTGGTATAATTAATCTATTGAGTGACTATAATTAAGTTCATAGATAGCCTCATGGTTTAATAATGATACCTTTTATGCATGCATTCATTTTATGATATCATTTCAAGTACATGTTTCTGGATGTTGACATGAATAAAGTAAGGATGTTGTAACCCACATTGAGGGAGATCATTTTAAAAATACTATGTTATATTGTTTCGTTACTCTCTATCTATAATTTGGTGTGAATTTGTTGATTTAAATGTACAATATCTATTTATCATAACATGTAGAAGTCTTCAAGTAAATTAATGGAAAATTAATTTGATAAAATTACAAATACACTAATTCACCCACTATAATTGATATTTTTTAATCCTAATAATATTTTCATGAGGTATAAGTCTATATAATTGGATAGGGAAAATGGTATAAAAACACAGGGCTCAATCCCATCCAATATAGCAGTGTGAAGGGGTATACAATTTTATAGCACTTTGTATAAGGCCCCAGCTTTAAACCTTACATAATCTTGAGTTATTACAAGATTTCACATTGAGGATCTTTTCGGGTTTAGAGTTTTAGAGAATTAGATCATAAAACTTGCATTACATTCCACATATAAACAAAGTGGTTACAGAAAGATAGTATTCTTCATTCCCATCAATGGAAACACATTTAAAATAAAGCATGGATTATTTCTTGACACATCCTTGACTCTATCATCTTATCATGTACCTTTCCCTTGACCTGTGAAAAACATTTCAAAAACATGGGATGAGCATAAAAACTCAGTATGGGTTATATAAAAAAACATTGAAAGGATACATGAGTTCATATATACATAAGAATGAAATCATACTTTACCCATAAAACATAGGCACTTTAACATACCTCATAAAATCATGAATAAATCATAGAAATCATAAGACATAAAGGTAACTTGAGGCATTCATAACATTCTTACGTAGGGAGTAACCCTCTTGGTTACGTTTGGAATACCCATCACAGTATATTCCCTAAAATCTCTTCGGAGAAACCTTAACGTTTCACTCCTTCGCGTTACCCAAAGCATTGGAGAGCTATAACGGGCTCACCCGCCCTTAGTTTATCACGGAACCACCCGTCTTCATAATAATGCCCAAGAACCATAACATAATCATATCACATAAAACATGCATAAAGGAAACATAACATTTCCACATTTCAATCACGAGATATCAATACAACACATTGATACAATAAAAACATTATGAAAACCATTTTCAATACCAAAGTAAAACTTGGTATTTTTTCGTTTTAAAAAAAAGGTATGGGTTGTAGAGGAAGCCGAAACTCAAATAACGGTCACGACGGCGGAGAAGTCGTTGTCGCCGCATACGTACGACAAAAACATTCCCTTTTTCGTTTAGTAAACACTTCATATAAAAAAGATTCATTTTGAATAAACGTAAAAGTCAAAGGGGTTTATACACCGTATAAAAGAATGTTGTGTATAAAATAAAATATGCCTCAATGAAAGGAGATTGAGACGAAGTCCCATACCTCGTATCCGACTTGACCTGACCGTTCTTTAATCTCCTAAATAATAAACTTGAGTTAATCTCTACTTTCTTATGAATCATTTTAAAGTTCATTATTCCTTTTATACCATGTTATGAACATCATGTAATCAGTTAAGTTAATAATGTTCATTTTGTCGGTATTTGGTTCTTAAGTCAAAAATAGACTTCTAACACTTACATGTTGTTAATTTGGTCAAAGGTTCATTATATCCAGAAGGGTATTCATGATGTAGATATCATATATGTCATATATATCCAGTACATACATGCATTTATAATATTACATAATCATTTAGAGGTAAGAAATGAAATGCACCGTTCATGGAGACGGTAAGCCGTACGTACGCATGAACGCTACTTTCATTTCTATTTCATATTTTATAGAATGGAATAATAATGATATAAAGGTATATTATAATTCCAGTATAATATCATATATAATATCATAGTTACATCCTTTATATGTCCCACATATGGTATTTAACGAATCAAATCACTTTGAGGGGGCGGTAGTCCGCACTTCCTAAAATGAAGATATCGTGTTTACCCATAATGGAAACCATAAAGGTATGACCAAAATAAAAAAAACAGAAGCTTAAGGAAAACATAAACATATTATATATCATATATGAAAATTGTGACATCATAATGGCCACCTTTGAAGGTGTTAAATGAGTGTTTAACAATCATTGTTTCGGGAGGAAGAATTTCGCCATCCACGGAAACCGTATGTTATTTAACCATTTGATGTATTTGTGTGAGAGTGTAGCTCAAATAAATCTTATAACAACATCCTTGTATATTGAAGATACTGGTGTTGTTACAAAATAAGTAAATAAAAAGAGTTTAGGGGGTTGGAGAAGCAAAATAAAACAAATGAACATGAGAGAATGAATTACCTTTAAAAGTGTAACTCCTTTTGATTTGAGCCTAAAGGCTTCCTTTGAAAGGATTCTACCCAAAGGGAATCCTCTAGGATGAGGAGAGGGATGTGGAGAGAGTAAATGGGCAGGGTTTGGCCGAGCCAAAGGCTTGAGGAGTGTGTGAAATGAGGTAGAGGTGGGGGCGTTTTATAAGAGGAGAGGAGGGGCACTTTTGGAAAGTAAAGAAATATTACTTTATTTGAAAATGTGTTTCGGTTTGAAAAGGTCTCACATTGATATAATTCGTGGATAAGGTGATAAGGGTTCGAAATCCACTCATACAATTGGTTTTGGCCATGTGTAGTTCATAGATGTTACATTATCTTTCCATTTTATTTAAATCGTCAAATAATGATGTCATCGCTCCATCATGATTATGTCATATATAATTTAATTTATTTAATGTCTAAAAATCATAAAAAAATACTATGATGTAGGAAATCTTTTTATATTTCCAATGAATATTTATAATAAAATATCTGATCTTTATAACCCCATGTAAAAATTGTTTTTGTAAAACATCTCTTGTTTGTGTCATTTTTACTTTAACATTTAATAAAAAGTTATTTATGTCATTTCCAAACCAAAGTGTCTCCATGGGGTCCCCAAGTTGACCCATGGCTTGTCTTGGTCGGCCATGACACAACCAATAAGGTTGGGACATGTGTCTAGGTCATTTCATATTATTAAAGCATTATTTATACCTTAAACTACACTAATTACCACTAATCGCGATTAAGAACTTAATAAGTTACTATTCACCAAAAAATTATTATAATCTCATTGAACCACATTTTACTTCTTAATGACAACCATGTATGCCGGATTTTCAAAATTCAATACACATTAGTGGTAAACTTTCATTTAACTGAAAAATCAGTTCGCTTGATTACCACTTAGTGGTTTTACTATTCATCAAAAATTGAAGTTTTTCAGAAAATTACCAAAAATTCACCCTAAGCTATATTTGATTTTCTGAATTCAAAAATGAAGTCTATTTTAAAAAATTCAAATCATATAAGTCACATTAATTAATTTAATAATTAATTCCCGATGCCAGAGCAAATAGCGTGTTTTTACAAAACAATAAGTATCAAAAGATTGACACCAGTTTAAGTCTAATTTCAAAGTGAAATTGATTCCAATGACGACCATTGGATAAAATGGTAAATATATATTCTAATTTCACTTCAAAACCAATTCAAAACATAATCTAATCATATAAATAAATTATATTAAAAAGCAGTTTTGAGGTAAAATGCAGTATTTTTCACTATTCATTAAAAATGAACATTGTCAGAAAAATACCAAAAATTCACACAAGGTAAATTTTGATGTCCCAATCATAAAGAATAAGTTTATTTTGACAAACATAGTTTATAAAATTGTCAAAATATAGATTCAAAAAGGGTTTTCCATCATAAGGAAGTAAAACAATCTTTTAAGAATATTAGTGTATTCCATGCATAAGATTGTATTTATTTTCATTTTAAGCCTATATAACACTATCTTAATCATTAATAGACATAGATAAAAATATCTATTATTCATTACTTACTTGGGATGTTACATCCTTCCCCCCTTTAGAAAATTGTGTCCCTGCAATTTATTTACTTATCGAATAAATGGGGGTACTTATCCCTCATTGCATTTTCAGATTCCCATGTTGCCTCTTCAATCATGTGGTTTTTCCACAAAACCTTTACCTGCTTAATCACCTTATTCCGTAACACTTGCTCCCTTTGGTCAAGAATCTGGACCGGTTGTTCCTCATAAGATAGGTTCTCTTCCAGCTGAACTACCTCTGGACTCAAAACATGAGATGGATCTGGCATATACTTTCTCAACATCGAAACGTGAAAAACATTGTGTACCTGAGATAAACTCGGAGGTAAAGCCACTCGGTATGCAACTGATCCAACTCTCTCCAGAATTACATATGGTCCAAAAAACCTTGGACTCAACTTTCCTTTATTACCAAATCTCATCACGCTTTTCCAAGGAGAAACCTTGAGAAAAACATGATCACCTACCTCGAAAGATAGATCCTTCCTCTGGTTATCCGCATAACTCTTCTTCCTGCTCTGAGCTGTTCTCATGTGTTTCTGAATCAGCTGAACTTTTTCTGCCATCTCTTCTACCAATTCTGGTCCCATCAACTTCCTTTCACCCACTTCATCCCAGAAAGCTGGAGTTCGACACCGCTTCCCATATAATTCCTGAAATGGTGCCATCTGTATACTGGAATGAGAACTGTTATTATATGAAAACTCAACCAAAGAATGATGTTGGTCCCAACTTCCCTGATAATCCATAGAACAAGCTCGTAGCATATCCTCCAAGGTCTGAATTGTTCGTTCTGACTGCCCATCTGATTGAGGATGAAAAGTTGTACTAAAATTTAATTCAGTACCCAACGACTTCTGAAGGCCTTTCCAAAAGTTAGAAGTAAACCTGGGATCACGATCCGATACAATGGAGAGAGGAACTCCATGTAACCTGACTATCTCTTTAAGATACAAACGGGAAAGTTGATCAAGAGACAAAGTATCTCGTTTAGCAAGGAAATGAGAAGATTTGGTCAAGCGATCAACAATAACCCAGATTGCATTATTACCTCGAGATGTCTTCAGTAGTCCAACAACAAAGTCCATGGATATATTCTCCCATTTCCACTCTAGTTCTGGTAAAGGATGAAGCATCCCTTTCGGTAACTGCCGCTCTGCTTTAACCGGCTGACAAGTCAAACACTTCACAGTAAAATCAGCAATATCTCTTTTCATTCCATCCCACCAGTAATACTCCCGCAGATCTCTATACATCTTAGTACTGCCCGGATGAACTGAAAACGGAGAACTATGAGCTTCACATAACAACTCTCTCTTCAACTGTGAATCACAAGGCACACAAAATCTCTTCCCAAATCTCAAAACACAATCATTATCAATGTTGAATTCAGGCAACTTACCTTTCTGAACCAGCTCTACCCTTTTCTGCAACTCACTGTCTTGCTTCTTTGCTTTCTTGATTCTATCTGATAGATATGATCTCACTGATACCTGAAACAAAACAGAAGGACTTCCTTCACCAACAACTTCTATTCCAATGTTCATCAAATCGTTAACCAAAGGATCACGTTCCAACCGCAACATTGTTAATGAAGCATTACTTTTTCGACTCAAAGCATCAGCCACTTTATTTGCTTTTCCCGGATGGTAATGAATTGTACAATCATAATCCTTGATTAATTCCAGCCATCTCCTTTGTCTCATGCTTAACTCTTTCTGAGTGAATATATACTTTAAACTTTTGTGATCGGTATATATTTCACACTTTACTCCATACAAATGATGCCTCCAAATTTTTAAAGCAAAAACAACAGCAGCTAATTCCAAATCATGTGTAGGGTAATTTACCTCATGAGTTTTCAACTGTCGTGAAGCATAATCAATTACCTGATCATTCTGCATTAGGACGCAACCAAGTCCTTTCAATGAAGCATCACTGTATATAGCAAACTCACCATTCCTGGAAGGTAGTGCCAAAACTGGAGCATTCACCAATCTTCTTTTCAATTCCTGAAAACAATCATCACATTCTTTTGTCCAGATAAACTTAACACCCTTCCGAGTTAGCTTAGTCATTGGACTAGATAACCGTGAAAAATTTCTAACTAACCTTCGGTAATAGCCCGCCAAACCAAGGAAGCTACGAATCTCGGTTACATTTGTTGGTCTTGGCCATTCTTCCACAACTTTTATTTTTGCAGGATCAACAGTTATTCCATCTTTAGAAACAATGTGACCAAGGAAAGAAATTTGTTTCAACCAAAACTCACACTTTCTGAATATCCCATACAATTTTTTTTCTTTTAAGGTTTGCAAGATAACCCTTAAATGTTTTTTATGCTCCTCTTTACTTTTAGAAAACACCAAAATATCATCAATGAAAACCACCACAAACTTATCCAAGAACTCATGGAAAATTCTATTCATTAAGTCCATGAATACAGTAGGTGAATTGGTTAGCCCAAAAGGCATTACTACAAATTCATAATGGCCATATCTCATACGGAACGCGGTCTTCGGAATATCTGCCACCTTTACCTTCAGATGATGGTACCCCGATCTCAGGTCAATCTTTGAAAAAAACTGAGCTCCCTGGAGCTGATCAAACAAATCATCGATATGAGGAAAAGGATATTTGTTCTTAACATTGATATTATTCAAGGCTCTATAATCAATACAAAGTCTCATAGAACCATATTTCTTTTCAACAAATAAAACAGGAGCACCCCATGGTGATGTGCTAGGTCTAATGAAACCTTTCTCTAATAAATCTTGCAATCGCTCCTTCAACTCTAAAAGTTCAATTTGTGCCATTCGATAAGGGGGTTTTGAAATTGGCTTAGCATCAGGAACTAAGTCAACAGTAAACTCAACTTCCCGATCTGGTATTATTCCAGGCAACTCATCAGGAAAAACATCAGGATACTCATTTACCACTGGCACGTCATTAATCTGAACAGTTCCTTTATTTTCAACGACGTGTGCAAGGTAAAATTCATTTCCATCTTTTACAAGTTTCCCAGCCTCTTGATATGTTATCAAAAGTAAGGGTTCATTCATGTAAACAAACTGAAAGTCTTTCTGAAAAGAAACTTCTTTAGCTCTACAGTCAATCTTAGCATGGTAGATAGAGAGCCAATCCATACCCAGGATAACATCAAACTCTACTAGAGGTATAACAATAAGGTTTGCAAGTAGGTTCTTTCCACAGATAAGGATAGGAAGATTCTTATAAATTATTTTTGCCTCAACATTTCCCCGAGGTGTTTTTACCAAAAGTTCAGGAGTCATTTCTTGAGATGGTATTCCCATTTTACTAGAAAAGGTTTCAGATATGAAAGAATGTGTAGACCCCGAATCAAACAACACACTGGCATAATCTGAAAAAACAAACAAAGTACCTGATACAACTTCATTTGATGGCCCGACATCTGCTGAAGTCGTTGCAAAGGATTTCACCACCCCTTTCTGCTTGTAGTCTAACTGCTTCCCATCACTCAATCTTCTTGTCGGGCACTCGTTTGCATAGTGACCCATATCATTGCACTTATAACATTTCACTAACTATAAATCAAATTTGTTCTTACCTTCACCTTGATCCTTTTCAGTGCAATCACGAGCCTTATGTCCCATCTTACCACATCGGTAGCACTTCCCAGAATTCAGAAGACATTCCCCAGCATGCCTTTTTCCACATTTATCACAAACTGGAAACTTAGTTCTCTTACCATCAGACTTTTTTGAAGAATTCTTACCTTTCTCCTGCCACCTCGGTCTCTTCTTCTGCTGGTTGTTATAGAAAACTTGGTCATCGGCAAACTCCATTTCCACCTTCTCAGCACATCGAACAAGCTTTTCATAACTTTTAAACTCACGAGAAGCTAATGCCCTTTGATACTTTGGCTTTAATCCTGAGTAAAAACGATTGATTTTACTATCAAGGTCTCAGATAAAATTTGGAGCATACCTTGCCAAACGAGTGAACCTTTCTTCATAGGCAGCCACTGAGTCTTCATCTTGCCTCAATTCCAAGAATTTCTTTTCCATCCTAAGTCGAACATCCTTAGGAAAATACTTCTCAAGAAACATACCTTTGAATTCATCCCAGTCAAGAGCATCAATCTCATCGGCGTCCCTGATATTTTTAACCATAGACCACCACTGATCTGCTTCACCCTCCAAACGGTAAATAGCAAGACTAACATTTTGATTGTCTGAAAACCCCATGACATCAAAAATCTTTTCCAGTGCTTTAATCCACCCTTCAGCTAGCACAGGGTCGGATGATCCTCTGAATGATGGTGGATGTTGCCTCATGAAATGTTCCACCACTGACATGTTCCTCTGCGGTTGGTCTGGCTGATCTCGTGTATGGATACCACCGCCATTTATCGCTTGAGTCAACTGCCCCATTACTGCAACAAACTGTTCAGTTCCAATTCCGACCATTTCTGGATGCTGATTCGGAAGGTTATTTCCTTCTGTATGCCTTCCTAGCACTGCTTCCCTGTTTCCTCTGCGGAAAACCATTCTGAACAAACATGTCTTAGATGAAGCAACATGGTAATCTTTAAATGCTATATCATTTCGAAAAAAAAAATATTTTTGGATAATAATTTAATAGAATTCTAACTCCTAAAGTTATCTAAACCTACCTTTGATACCAACTATAAGGCCCTAGCCTTAAACCTTACTTAATCATGAGTTATTACAAGATTTCACATTGAGGATCTTTTCGGGTTTAGAGTTTTAGAGAATTAGATCATAAAACTTGCATTACATTCCACATATAAACAAAGTGGTTACAGAAAGATAGTATTCTTCATTCCCATCAATGGAAACACATTTAAAATAAAACATGGATTATTTCTTGACACATCCTTGACTCTATCATCTTATCATGTACCTTTCCCTTGACCTGTGAAAAACATTTCAAAAACTTGGGATGAGCATAAAAACTCAGTATGGGTTATATAAAAAAACATGGAAAGGATACATGAGTTCATATATACATAAGAATGAAATCATACTTGACCCATAAAACATAGGCACTTTAACATACCTCATAAAATCATGAATAAATCATAGAAATCATAAGACATAAAGGTAACTTGAGGCATTCATGACATTCTTACGTAGGGAGTAACCCTCTTGGTTACGTTTGGAATACCCATCACAGTATATTCCCTAAAATCTCTTCGGAGAAACCTTAACGTTTCACTCCTTCGTGTTACCCAATGCATTGGAGAGCTATAACGGGCTCACCTGCCTTAGTTTATCACGGAACCACCCGTCTTCATAATAATGCCCAAGAACCATAACATAATCATATCACATAAAACATTCATAAAGGAAACATAACATTTCCACATTTAAATCACGAGATATCAATACAACACATTGATACAATAAAAACATTATGAAAACCATTTTCAATACCAAAGTAAAACATGGTATTTTTTTCGTTATTTAAAAAAAAGGTATGGCTTGTAGAGGAAGCCGAAACTCAAATAACGGTCACGACGGCGGAGAAGTCGTTGTCGCCGCATACGTACGACAAAAACATTCCCTTTTTTCGTTTAGTAAACGCTTTGTATAAAAAATATTCCTTTTGAATAAACTTAAAGGTCAAAGGGGTTTATACACCGTATAAAATAAAGTTGTGTATAAAATAAAATATGCCTCAATGAAAGGAGATTGAGACGAAGTCTCATACCTCGTATTCGACTTGACCCGACCGTTCTTTATTCTCCTGAATAATAAACTTGAGTTAATATATACTTGATTATGAATCTTTTTCAAGTTCATTATTCATTTTATACCATGTTATGAACATCATGTAATCAGTTAAGTTAATAATGTTCATTTTGTCGGTATTTGGTTATTAAGTCAAAAATAGACTTCTTACACTTACATGTTGTTAATTTGGTCAAAGGTTCATTATATCCAGAATGGTATTCATGATGTAGATATCATATATGTCATATATATCCAGTACATACATGAATTTATAATATTACATAATCATTTAGAGGTAAGAAATGAAATGCACCGTTCATGGAGACGGTAAGTCGTACGTACGCATGAACGCTACTTTCATTTCTATTTCATATTTTATAGAATGGAATAATAATGATATAAAGGTATATTATAATTCCAGTATAATATCATATATAATATCATAGTTCCATCCTTTATATGTCCCACATATGGTATTTAACGAATCAAATCACTTTGAGGGGGCGGTAGTCCGCACTTCCTAAAATGAAGATATCGTGTTTACCCATAATGGAAACCAGAAAGGTATGCCCAAAATGAAAAAAACAGAAGCTTAAGGAAAACAAAAACATATTATATATCATATATGAAAATAGTGACATCATAATGGCAACCTTTGAAGGTGTTAAATGAGTGTTGAACAATCATTGTTTCGGGAGGCAGAATTTCGCCATCCACGGAAACCGTATTTTCTTTAACCATTTGATGTAGTTGTGTGAGAGTGAAGCTCAAATAAATCTTATAACAACATCCTTGTATATTGAAGATACTGGTGTTGTTTCAAAATAAGTAAATAAAAAGAGTTTAGGGGGTTGGAGAAGCAAAATAAAACAAATGAACATGAGGGAATGAATTACCTTTAAAAGTCTAACTCCTTTTGATTTGAGCCAAAAGGCTTCCTTTGAAAGGATTCTGCCCAAAGGGAATCCTATACGATGAGGAGAGGGATGTGGAGAGAGTAAATGGGCAGGGTTTGGCCTAGCCAAAGGCTTGAGGAGTGTGTGAAATGAGGTAGAGGTGGGGGCCTTTTATAAGAGGAGAGGAGGGGACTTTTGGAAGTAAAGAAATATTACTTCATTTGAAAATGTGTTTCGGTTTTGAAAGGTACCACATTGATATAATTCGTGGATAAGGTGATAAGGGTTCTAAATCCACTCATCCAATTGGTTTTGGCCATGTGTAGTTCATAGATTTTACATTATCTTTCCATTTTATTTAAATCATCAAATAATGATGTCATCACTGCATCATGATTATGTCATAAATAATTTAATTTATTTAATGTATAAAAATCATAAAAAAATACTATGATGTATGAAATCTTTGTATCTTTCCAATGACTATTTATAATCAAATATCTGATCTTTATAACCCCATGTAAAAATTGTTTTCGTAAAACATCTCTTGTTTGTGTCATTTTTACTTTAACATTTAATAAAACGTTATTTATGTCTTTTCCAAACCAAAGTGTCTCCATGGGGTCCCCAAGTTGACCCATGGCTTGTCTTGGTCGGCCATGACACAACCAATAAGTTTGGGACATGTGTCTAGGTCATTTCATATTATTAAAGCATTATTTATACCTTAAACTACACTAATTACCACTAATCGCGATTAAGAACTTAATAAGTTACTATTCACCAAAAAATTATTATAATCTTATTGAACCACATTTTACTTCTTAATGACAACCATGTATGCCGGATTTTCAAAATTCAATACACATTAGTGGTAAACTTTCATTTAACTGAAAATTCAGTTTTCTTGATTACCACTTAGTGGTTTCACTATTCATCAAAAATTGAAGTTTTTCAGAAAATTACCAAAAATTCACCCTAAGCTATATTTGATATTCTGAATTCAAAAATGAAGTATATTTTACAAAATTCAAATCATAAAAGTCACATTAATTAATTAAATAATTAATTCCCGCTGCCATAGCAAATAGCGTGTTTTTACAAAACAATAAGTATCAAAAGATTGACACCAGTTTAAGTCTAATTTCAAAGTGAAATTGATTCCAATGACCACCATTGGATAAAATGGTAAAAATATATTCTAATTTCACTTCAAAACCAATTCAAAACATAATCTAATCATATAAATAAATTAGATTAAAAAGCAGTTTTGATGTAAAATGCAGTATTTTTCACTATTCATTATAAAATGAACATTGTCAGAAAAATACCAAAAATCCACACAAGGTAAATTTTGATGTCCCAATCATAAATAATAAGTTTATTTTGACAAACATAGTTTATAAAATTGTAAAAATATAGATTCAAAAATGGTTTTCCATCATAAGGAAGTAAAACAATCTTTTAAGAATATTAGTGTATTCCATGCATAAGATTGTATTTATTTTCATTTTAAGCCTCTATAACACTATCTTAATCATTAATAGACATAGATAAAAATATCTATTATTCATTACTTACTTGGGATGTTACACTTTGATTCCACCCCATCATTATTTACATGTAATTTTATACCTTCATTAAAATATATAATGAAAAAATATACATTATAATATATTTAATAGACATTATTTTTTTAAGTTATATAATAACTCAATGAAACAATACATTGATGCATTTTCTCCAAACCATTTGTGGAAAATGAATTTAACATGTTGATAATTCCTCATCTTAAACTGTTATGGGAAGAGGTTTAACATTACAATTTTTATTCAATATAAATTTAATTAGCATGAAAATAACAAACAAAAAATTAAAAATCTATGATTGAAACATATATAAATTTTATATAAAAATAAAAAAGACTTTAATCTTTTATAAATGATATTTAATTATTTTTTTATTATAAAAAATTTTATTATTATCCGAATGAACTTGGCCCTATTGTGAGGCAAAAATATACATTAGGGAATATGAATGGTAATATGTGTATTCCTATTAAAAAAGATATATTTTCTTACTTAGGGATTTATAGGATGTAATATTCCATAAAAACAAAAAAAAGTATAAACCTTAAATATCTAGGGATTAATATTTATATAATTTATAGAATTCATAATCTATAAGAAAAATAATGGTGTTAACTTTGATTCTATGAGGTAAATCACCTACATCATACTGAAAAATATAACATGTATATATTAGATAATATTTAAGAGGAATAATTTCTAGTAAAAGGGTATTTTTGTTTCTATTATTAGGATAAACAAACCAGAAGAATGATATAAGAAGGTCACACCCTTACCTCATCAAAATAAATCATGTGTGGCCAATTAGAGGTTATTGAATAAAATAAAAATGAAGGATTAATTTGAGATAAAGGATAGTACGATAGGACCTATAATTTAATATATATAATGGATATAAAATGGTAATTTCAAAATATAATTTTCATAATATGTAAATTTTATCAAGCATAATTTAGGTGTTTTTCTGCTATACAGAACACTCACCCTCATAAGCTCATTCTATCAAATTAGTATCTGAATCCCTCCCCCATAAAACTCATTAAAGCATCCCAACCCCTATAAAATACATCATGAAATGAATAAAGGTACCTATTTCATGATAATACTCACATATTTATTTGAAGTCCATAAAAACCTCATAATCATCTTACATCACATTCATAAGAAACATTAACCGACATCAGGAAGAAACAATCCCAACCATTATCGCTTTATCTTAGCTTCGCAATGTAGAGTATCATCTTATAGGTTTACATGTTACCATATAACCACACAAGATTAATCAACAATCATAAAAATAGAATTTTACTCTCATCAATGATATAAAATTAATTCTCTAGTTATGATGCATGAAATTATTTCTGAATATCAATGTATCATATTTTGTATATGGGTTTCTTTATATAAAACCTAAATTGCAAAAAACAGAAAATTGTTTGTTCATGGGACTATATTTCAAAGCTATGTATACATAATAAGTAACTTCAATAGCACATCTAAGGGTTTAAACCTTCTTGAGATATTTTTACGTTAGTTTACCCAACATTTCGATCTTTTAGTGACCCAGTATTTGTTAAACAAAATGAAACACTTGATCAATGATATTAAATTCCCTTAGATACCTCAAATGTTAAGAATAAAACTTATTCAACCTCTATGTAGTATCATGTAATTTTGAATCAAATTCACCTATTATGTGGTATTATATATAATACTAGACCAATTATAGAATATTATCATACCTCTATAATGAGTATGATTGTATAATAGTCTCCCATATAATTACTAATAAGGGGTAATCTAAAAATATGATTACTATATGTTGTGGTAAGGTAATTCGACTGTATACAGAGAGTCCTCCCATGATTTACCATAATTATGAATCTATGATTAAAGTATGTATTTTAATATTCAAATGTTCAATTCAACCTTGATATTAGTATAAGGATTAATGGTGGTACTCAATTCACCCATGATCTCAATTCTCACTAAATTCCATGATAAAATTGATACATTAACATTTAATTCAGGTCATATAAGATACTTGATAGTGAACTATGAAGCTTCTC
Source organism: Viscum album (assembly GCA_963277665.1). Lineage (NCBI taxonomy): Eukaryota > Viridiplantae > Streptophyta > Magnoliopsida > Santalales > Viscaceae > Viscum > Viscum album. The sequence goes on from OY728126.1 coordinate 1,109,691,069, forward strand.
ATCCTCTTTGACATGAACTTTTTTGAGTTCATATACCAATGATTCTTCTTTAAAATGGAAAACACAATATGTACTAGTTAGATGATCTATTAATACCAAAAGAAAATATTTCCCTTTAGTTGGCCTTGAAAAGCTGGTAATTATGTCTTTAATGATTTCATAATACTTCCACGTGATTTTTTCAAGTGTTTTCAGAATATTTGCAAGCTTTTAACATTATTACATTACTTTTTGATCGGTATTGAATTATTTTCCAAATCATGAAATGAATTCCATCACGTTAAGCCACCAAGAATGGAAACATATATCATATAACATACTCATGATACCATGGTGTAATTCACTAAAGAATGGATGGTATTCATTTATCAACCCATCTTTCATACATATGGTAATCATGATCTTCCTATAATTGAAAAAATGAATAATAATCATTTAATAATCATTTTTGAATATTCGCAAAACATAGTTCCTTTTAGATAACCCTACAATATGGATCAAACATGAGTATTCATTCACTAATTCCAAGATCCAAGAATGAAATATAGATGTATTATATATGAACCCATCGTAGGTCCTCTATCAAATTGATATTGAGGTCACCCATAAGTTAAATCAGTCATAAATAATCCTTATCCTCATTTACCATTTTATGGTGGACATTCTAGCTAAGGGAATCAGGATCAATATTTCATTTACTAAAAGAATATCATATTTCAAAATAAAATGACTAATCATATTATAACCTACAATATTGGATGATATTTAATTATTTGGATGATAATATGTATTTTAGGTTTATTTTTTATATCTACACTATTATGCACTCTTTGAATATATAACACCTCAAAAACATTACAGTATGCACCAGAAAAACCAATTCCATGTAATATGCTGGATAATTCCACACATGTGGATGGAGTTTTCTAAAACTATATTCTATTTCCTAGTGATCCCTTATAAAAATTAAATCAATGTCAAATTAAGGATGAATCATAGTACACCTCAAACCCCTCACCTAGTTAAGGAAAAATAATAAAACAAATATGTTAACATCCTCTTTAATTTCAAAAATGTTATTCAGTTTATTCTACCTATAGGAATTTAGCTCCTTTATTTTTTAATGTATTCAAAGGACTATCTATCCTTGTAATGTCAGGGTTATTGTATTAATAATACTCAATGTGTCAAATAAATATATGGATATCAATTATATTAATTGAAAATTTTTTATTCATGAAGGATTCTACCTTTCAGGGTCTACATTAATACTAGTTTATGATATCAAATTCTTGATGAACCATTATTTCTATATCTAGAATAGTCATTTTAGAAAAAAATTAATGTAAAACTGATTATATTTCAATTTATATAATATAATGAGAACATATATGTCACACACATCTCAAGATTTAGATTATTCAAGGATATCATACTAAAAAAATAATGAATTCATCTAAAAAGGGTTGAAATATCTTATTAATTATGGCCATAAATATAAATGTATAAATTTTGAATCAAAAGTTATTCACTAGGTATTCAAAATGACCACACCAAATTCATATAGTTGTCTCTAGAATATCTTATAGCTTGAAATAAATATAATAATATCTATAACATTGGTTAATTTTAGGAAACTATATTTCATCATTATGTTAATAAAATATGATATCAATATGGTCCAATAGGTAGTAGTTATTAATTATTATCTATTTGAGATTATTTTCATCTACACTTACTCATAGTTTTGCCTTACACATTTTTTGAAAAAGAACCAAACCAACCTAGAATGAATTTTAGGGACTAATAAATATTGTATCCTCAATCTTCTCTAGTTTTAAATTTTAATTCCATAATTTTATTTAAACCCATATAATATATGGTAATTCAAATAGTATATTTCATAGAAATAAGATCAATGGTGAACTCTAAAAATTACTCTATAGGTAGTGCTGAAAAAATTATTAGGACATATCTGGTTAACCAGCTATTACCGGTGGTAAATCATACTACCACATAGCTTCCACTTGTCTAAGAAAAATTATAAAATTTCCTATTTTGATCATCCACACTTATCTAAGATCGCAACATTATTGAAATTTTAAAAGAAGTAATATATCTACATTATATCCTCAACATTGGATGAAGATGATAATGATACCATCTTATCATGATAATCAATTTATTCTTGAAACTAAGTCGACCACTCATTTATAAGAATAATATTTAATTAGATCATATTTAGATTCATAATATCTAAAATATTTCCATATGAATCCATTACCAAATAATATAATGAACATATATTGGTTTCCTATATCCCCCGATTTCATAGTGTGTTTATATCCATATAGGTAGGTGATAGATATACTTTAATACCCTAAAAGGAAATGATTTGTTTACAAGTAATGAAATAAAAATCACTTATATCAAACAAATCAAAAACTAATACAAAGGATACCAGAGTCGTACCTCTAACTATAGAAGGCCACACTTAATTCTTTGTAGGGAATATTTTATAATATATTTAATGTATAAACCTTCCAAGCAATATTAAGGTGAAAATTTATACATGCAATAAAGTATAATAGATAACATACCGAAACATTCCTAATTACATCCACCATATAATCTTCTAGAAAATGACTTGTTGACATTGGTAAAATAAATTATTGATTAGGCCTATGATAACTTGGATTTATTTGGTAAATATCTTATTCATTCAAATATAATAAATTATAATAATATATGAAGATTACCACATTATTGACAGTAATGACATAGTTGTGCAATAGATATATGTTTTTCCATAAAGTTCCTTATTCACTCACATTGGTTGAATTGTATCTTTAATTTCCACGATTTAATTATATCCATGTAATATAAGGGGATTATAATATGTTTATTCATAGGAATAAGACCAATGGTGAATTAAACTTATCGATCTAATGTTTGTACTAAAATATCGTGGAACATGTTTGGGTAATGATATATTATCGAGGTTAAATCATACTAAATTTAATATTCTATTCCAAAAAGAAAAAGGATAACCATTTCAGTAGTAATCACCCCCACAATTCCCATATCATTCCCTGTATGAAAACATGAATCTCCCATTCTCCCTAGAGTATATCCTTGACACCTACTAGGGATGATAATGAAACCCTCTTATGATTTCAATCAATGTATTCATATAATCATGTTATCCAATCCTGTATAAGAATAATATATAAATAGATTAAATTGAGAACCATAATATCTAAAAGATGTCTATATATATCAATTAATATATCATTTGATGAAAACCTAATGGTTTTCTTGGTACACTTTCATAGGGGTGTTTCAAGAGTCATTTAGGCAGGTAATAACACTACTTTTTTCCCAAAAGGGAAATGAGTTACTCAAAGAAAGTAATTGTGAATAAGATGTCTCAAACAAGGAAAAAATATTAATTAAAGGATATCAGGGATGTACCTATAACTATATAAGGACACAAATCTTTCACAGTAGTGGAGTGTTTTATAATATATATCCCACATAAACCATCCAATTAAATATATGGTGAAAATTTATATATGGATGACTATATGGTATATTTATAACCCCAACTACCCCAATGAACTCCACAACTTGATATCCAAGATGGTGGATAACTGTCACTACTATATTGAGTTACTTATTATTCATCAAATTCCTTGGATATAGGAGTTTACTATTATATTATTTTATATTTTCTACATATTAATAATATATGAATATAACCACATGATCAATAATTTGTTAATAACTATAAAATTCAAAACCATGTAAAAATACTATGTTTAACTCTCTTTAAACTATATATTCCACTCTTTATTTAAAAAAAATATTTTCAAAACACCTTCCATATATATTTTATCATAATAATGACTAATATTAATCATAATTATATATATATATCATAATTTGGACATAATATGTAAAAATATATAAACCTGGTTATGAATGTAAAAAATAAATTATGAAAATTAAGAATTAATTCATTGGTTCATATTGACATAATTATTAACAGTAAATATATAGGGAAATTATGTTTATTTGTTACTATTTTTTTGTTTAATATAAACATATAATTTATCATATATACAATTTAATTAAGTATATGATAGAGTTGAGATGAAATTTAATCCTATGAATTCTTACATATCAATAACCAATATGATTCAGGAATGTTAGGTAAAAATGACGGACTATGGAAAATAAATGAATTATTAATATTTGAATACATCAATAAACTCAATAATTGACCATTATTATGTTAGTCATGTACAATTTTGGGTCACATACTAATTATAAATGATCTTGGTTCATGGATACTTTCATTTTCAATATCTGAAATACCTTAATGTGGGCTCTGATACTATTTTGTAACAACTATGACCTACATACTATAATTGTACCCTGATCAAGCCTCACATTACCTTATAAGAACATCCTGATCACAAGAGAGTATAGGAAATTATGGGAGTTAAGTAATAATTCAATGGTATATGGTTTATCTTCTTGAAATTTGTAAATTTTTTAGAATCATAGATACACACTTGAGAGGTGGTGAATCATATGTTGTCAAAAAAAATTCAAAAATATAATACTTACTCTTAGTCATCTAAATCCCATTGGAATTAAAACAATGATGTTGGTTAATGTAAAAGGTTCCTTTTGATTTTTAACATAGTATACACCGATATGAAATATATAAAAATATATGAAGATGAAACAATTGTTTTTAAAAAAATTATCTCAATGTGGGCTAAAAATTTATTTTAACTAGTCACTATCTTAATCTATATATTTTTCACTATCAATATTGTTATCAATGAAAGTATTTTTTTATATATATTTATCCTAATCCACAGTCACCAAATTATATAGTTGTAGAATGTTCACCATATTATACATGTGAACTTGATAGGAATCCTGGAACGTATTTTCACATCAGATTCACAAAAAAAAATATTATTCTATTTAACTATGCACATAAATTAGATCACTAAATTCAGTCTAATATTTCACAATATCACATAAGACGATATCCTTCCACAAGAACATGATGTCTTTTACTCTATTAATGTTTTTTAAATAGATCACATGAAACTCATCTTTGATCCTCTACTCAGTTTCGATATCTTTTGATTCCATTCATAGGATTATATCACTAATTTCTCAACATTGAAATCTCAGGTCTTAAAATATATCTTTGATCAATCATCCTTAGCTTCAGTCACACCTCCTTCTTCATTATTTTTAGTCTATTATAACTGAGAAATAGAATGGTTTGACACATTCAACATATTCTTCCCTTATCGACATAACCCAGAAGGTAGAATCTCTTAAACACTAGTTTTACTAAATCCAATTCACTTATTTATATCAATATAATATAATGGATCCAATATCTTCTTATTCCATGATAGTGTAGGTTCAATTGATATAATCACAGTAATAATATGTCACAGTAGTAACTTCTTTTTTACTTTTTTTCTTCTTCCTTGATCTTCTCACTTTCTCACATAAACAATTAGTTGTACTAAATTAATTTTCTAATTTAAAATATAAATAAATAGTGTATTTTTAGGTATTTTCAACTACAATTATATATTAAAAATACATACTTTTTCTTCCTTGTTATATTTCATCCATTCTTTATGACATCCTCATTTTTAATGGATATGTTATTTTAAATTATGATAGGCATTAAGTAGAGTTTTTAGCGTTATTCTAGTTTAAAATTTCGATTGATATGTTTTAGTGGTGTATAGTAGCTTTAAAAATGGTTTTTATTTCCTTTTGGTGCAAAATGGGATATACCATGTTCAATGACCCAAAAATCAAACTCCATGATCCATAGCTAAAAATATGAACTTTTCTTTTCTGGATTGGATTTCCATTAATGTTACACAATTTTTCTATCCAAACCTCATAACATCTAAAGGAAATATTGTATCTCTTATAGAAATAAGAAAATTTTATGTTTAGAGTTTTAGGGAATTAAAAAAATTACATAAATAAAAAAGTTGACTTCAAGAGAGTAACTATTCCACTATACCCATATTTTTATATTCTATATTTTGTCTTCAACTTCACACAAAAAATCCATCACATATGAAACCATTCAATACATTAACAATTAAACATCCTTCATTATCACCCTAGGAATTTAGAAATAAAACAAGAGTTGCATAAAATGTTTGGTGTTAGTAAATATAACATTAATAATTGAATATAATTAGTGGGCGTTGGATGACCATGAATCTGTGATGACATAATAATTGATAGTTTCCATAACATAATGGAATTAATACCCATTAGTACATGGATAATCAATCATGCCACATGGAATAAAGATTTAAAAAAGGAATGGGTCATTGGAATCAATAATCTTGAGACATGTGATTTCAAGCATTATCAAATTAATAATCCAAAACCCATATATTTTCACTCATTATAAGTAGGAAATAATTTTCTTTAATCATAAACTCATTATCTTAAATTATAAAATTATATTATTTTATTAAAATAACCTACAATGAATAGATAAATCATATATGTATCTTGGGGATTCATTTTCATATCACGATTTAATATATATTAACTTTTATGATCACACATGGAGTAACTATCATAGTTAAACATGAAATAACCATCATAGTTATACTTAAAATACCCATCATAGTATATTCTCATAATATCATAGGACAAACTTAATTGGTTAACTCCTATCATTTACCCATTAAATTGGGGAGCTATAATGGTCTAACTCAACCTTGGTTTATAATAGAAAACCCAATATTCCTAAATAATTCCAAATAACCATAAAATAAATAATGTATATATATATTTTATTTCATCACAAAACTCATTGAACCATCCCTTATTCCTTTCATAACATAACTAACCTGTTGGAAAATAATGGCTTCCATTAAAATCTATTAAAACAATAATGATACTTCTAGAGAAATAATGAGTATGTAATATATTAAAAATATCTCTAGTAAATCATATGTAACATTAAGCGTGGTTGATGTTGATCAATATAAAAACAATTAAAATGTCATTAAAATAATTCTTAAAGAAAATAACAATTTCACTATGAAAATATATTTTAAAAACTAAAAATTGATAATACAATTTGAAAACCATTTTCATTAAAAATAATATTGTAAATTTATAAATTAAGAGGTAATAAATGGTTATAATGGTGGGAAATTTTTTTGATGTTATAATCATTAAAATTAAACATTATATTCAAATATTTTATAAAACATTGTGTAAAGTGAACTATTTATAAACACTGTGAAAATTAATTTTTAAACCCCTTTTAAGAAGGTAAAATAAAATGTAAAATATTTGTAGGAAATAATTTATTTTAAAAAACATTTTCAAACATTTTAGAAAACCTGGATAAGGAATAGAATCATTCTCGGTCAAAAGGAAGATACATGATCAGTATCACTTAAAAGTGAATTTATTGAACATTATTTAATAAATATGGAAGTAAATAGAAAGTAAACATGGAATCCATATTAAAAACTAAAGATGAAAAAAATAATAAAATAATATAATTTTATTTAACCAAAAGAATAATATTGAATATAACCAATCTCATAATGAAGAAGATTATAACATAAATCCTTAGCCATATTGGTAACTCTTTAAAAATAATCCCCATTAAAGAATAACTTCAAATTAAAGATTAAACATCATTAAAATATGGTTATTCCTGATATAACTTATCAATGTTGTAGTATATTCACCTCATAAGATCATATATCTTAATATCATTAATTTATTCCCCAAATAATGAAAAGTTTAGATGAACTACCATTATAAAGATTGTATCATTGAATTGAGAATTAATTAATGGAGATATTATATTTTTAAAATAAAAAACCTATAAGAAATATGTTCAAATATATAAAAAATTAGTATATTTATTTACAAATAATATTGGAATAATAATGTCATTGAATAAGAGTTGTAACCTAAAGAATGGAAATTGTGTTAAGAATCCTTTTACCACTTGGTAACTTTCAAGTCAATTACACTTTCTTAAAGTAATTGAAATTTAAATATAAAATAAAATAATTCATTATTTATTCATGATGAAAATGTAAATGGTCATTATATACACCTCAGAAAATAAATTATGATCATAACATTAAAATATGCCTAAGTGGAAGATAATTGATATGATACCCCTTACCTGAAGTCCAGATTTCCTATGTAAGCAATTTAACACCGGTATAATAAGCATATAAAAATTATTTCATTTCATAAGAAATTTTTTTAATATTAATAACATATTATTAATTAATTTAATTCATTTTTTAAGGACATATTTAAATACTTATTCAGTTATGTCCATTTCAGGTGATTTCGGGACATTCGGTCCATATTTTCAAAATAGCTTCGGTATTTTGCTCATTTTAAATGGGGAATTTATTCCATAATATTTATAATAATAATCATGATATAATTATAATTTTTATAAATAAATCATAATTTTTAATCCAACCATTATTATGGTTATAAAAAATTAACTACTTTTCCATTATGGAGATGGTGAATTGTATGTATGCATGAGTATCATTTTCATCTTTCAATGATCATTATAGAAAGAACATAAGTATTAAATTATCATTAAATATTGATAAAAAATACCTTAAATGTATTATTAATTAGTAAATATACATATATATATCATACATGTGATGTTGTGATGAAAAATCAATCACATCACTTTGTGAGGTTATTTTCCACACATACACATGAATGATGTAATCATTTTTATATGAATAGAATTGTATGAAATTAAATGATATATTATCATTTATTAATGATTGAAAGGTAATTTATTTTATATATAATATTAAAAAAATCATTAAAATTATTTTTGAGAGGTGGTGATGGAAAAATAATTACATCGGTCTGTGAGGAGGTAGTGTGTCATACACAGGAATGATGGTTTCATTAGCCATATGATGGAAAAGGAGATAAATATAGGATATGTTATTGACATAATTACATATCTGTATATTTATAATAATATTTCTATTATATTTTAATATTTGAATAATATTTTAATGAGGTTTAATAATAAATAAAATAAAAACTTTCGGTTAATAACTATACCTATTATTTGGAAAATATCATTTTTTAACACCTTAAGACCTATACAGTTAGTATTATGAAGAAATGATTAAATAATATAGAACATTTTTTTTATTTAAATACAAAAAATTAATTTATTTTATAACAAAAATCTCTTGATATGTGACAAATTTAGAAGAAGTGGTTCCCTTTTATAAGAGAGTGGAGGGGAACTCCTTGATTTATTTAAATATTAATTAAAAAAATAAATTTTGATATCCAAAAGGATACTAATTGATAAGATTAAAATTGATTATTATGTATTTAAATAATCTCACCCAATACTATTTTTACAGGTTTAGATCATATTTTTAACCTTATCATTCAGTTTCGACCTCATTTTAACTCTTTTCACACATACCATGACACCAATGTTTTTTACTATTTGAGGGTCAAGATAGTTACTACAAATAGAAAAAAAATGAAAAATAATATACATGAATGATATGTAAAACTGATAATAATATCATGGTCCAATATAGTATTTTTACAAATTTAATATCATTTAGTAATATATTATTTATATAAATTAACAAAAAACAATTTTAGAACTATTAACATACATAGACATTTATAACATCAAAAAAGAAAATTAAATTTGAATAAGATATTTTAAAACATCACTAAAATTTTATTTATATATATAACATTAGTTTTTAAAATTAACTATTTTAAATTATACTACTTTAAATATTTTTAATGTATATTACATCATTTTTTATTAATTGAATAAATATTGCATCAGTGTTTTATTAGAATTTAAGTTAATTATTTTTTCTCTAAAAGTTAAACATAGATTACCAAGATGAATATAAATCACTTATATTTATAAATAATATTTACATATAAACATATCCTTTTTTATTCCCCTGTTAAAAATGTTATAGCTAATAAAAATAATAGGGTGCCATTTTTTAATTTTCTTTACATTATATATTATAAAGGTTAAAATAATATCCAAATGGATAAAGGTCTTATAACCAAATATAAAATGATTATGTATGAAATTAACTAATTAATAAAATTAATTCATGTTTTATGTTCAGTTTCTATTCCATATTGTATAATTTTCACCCCTTAATTACCCAATTTACACATAACATTGTGACAAAAATAACAAATATAACAATTAATAATATCCAAAAATGATGAAAAATATTTAATATTTTTGACCAATTAATTAAAAATATAAATCCATTTTTAAAAATTAAAACTATATAAGTGGATGAATATAATTAAAAATTAGATTGGAAAACACTGATGAATTTTTTTTAACGAACTGGCTTTAAAATAAAAAAATGTGTGTATACTAAATTCAAGTATTAAATAAATATAAAAATCATAATTTTATTTTTTAATATAAAAATTAATTAATTAAATTTTAATAAAATAATTAAATAATAATTCTAAAGTTCAAATAATTTAAAAGAAAACACACTTTTCCATTAAATGAGTATTTTAACTATTCATTGAAAAATCCAACATTACTGAAAAATATCAAAATATCAAATTAGTATAACTTAGGTATTCTAATTTCAAAAATAATAACATCTTTTTCAAATAAAAGTTCTAAATTTTTTATAAATATATTATATTCTTCTCTCTCAAAGTGCTATAATTTTTTTTATGAAAATCTATATTTTATGAATAAAATGACTTGACTAAAAATTGAGAACTTGTTTCCTAAGAATTAATCATAAATTTGTATATATTATAAACTTTATATATATATATTAAAAAAATGTAATTCTATTTATACCACAAATTTATTTTATAGGTTATAATCGATATATTTAAATAGAAATATTTTGAGGTTTGTTTAGGCTCAATGTTGGGTGTCGTATAAATTATCGAACATAATGTAATTCTCATAAAATATCATGATATTAAATTATCACCCCATCAATTAATTTATTAATTTCTATTTGAACATACCATCAGTTATTAAATGTTTTCTTGCCAATAATACCGTTGTTGAAATCCCACATCATAAAATTGGTTAAGAAAACTTCCTCTTGAAATGATGGAAAAGGAATTATAAAGGTCATGTCGAATAACATATAAATATTATTACAATCGAAAACAATTAGTGCGAAGTGAAAATATAGAAATTTAAGAAAATTGTAATGTCTAAATATTGATGGTGAGTGAAAACCGTCAATTATCATAGGAAATTAAATGATCCTGAGAAATTCATCAACCACAGACCCATAAATAAAATATGTGACTATCAATCCATCAGAAATGATAGTAATAAGACAACTTTTTAGTTAAAATTTCTTTTTCCTACTGTTGAGGAATTCAATTTCCATATATAAAATAAAGAAATATACTTATTTGAAAAGTAAAATTTCATTATTTATTCAATTTTTACCATAATCTAAATTTATATCCAAATGATGAGTATTCATACTCATTTTTTATACATGAATCGCTATGATTAATTTCTAATGAATCACATGATAAAAAATATATTTTTCTTTTCTTTAAAAATTATGAAAACCCAAAATGGTTAGAATAATATTATATAATTCCCAAAAATTAATAAACCTTTATATGATTAAATACAATATTAATCTATAAAATTTGACAGTAATACATAAATTTGAATCTAAATTTTTTCATAAATAACTATCATTAAAATTATAAAAAATGTTCCCAACTGATATTGAAACCCAATTATTAGAAGGATTTGATCACATATTCTTCAAAGATAAATTTAGCATTTATCTCAAAATGAAATTAGTTACTCATTGAGTATATAAACAAAAAGTTATATTCCCTATTCATATCATATCTATTTTATTATAATCATTTCGATAAATAAACCGAATCACTATAAATCCAAATTAAGATCATATATTATTTAAAAATATAAATCAACCTTTATTCCTCAAAATAAAATACCATAATATTATATTTAATTGAATCATATAAGGTTTACATTATGGAGAACATATTCTAAAATAAAATTAATCACCTAGTCACCAAATAAATTTTCATTCTCATGGTAATATGAATGATAAATAATTTGTTCTTAAAATCAACTTAATATTTATTTTCTAAATCATTTAGGTATAAAAACAATGTCATACTTACTTGGAATTCACATAATTCACTCAAATTAATTGTGCCTATTTCTTCCATCGGTTATGGGTTCAACCCCCCACCCTTTACGGATTTAATGGGTTATGACCCGACCTGTAGTTTTTCATTTTTTAAAACTATATATTTATTATGATGTTTCGAAAAATCATAAAAGATCATATAAAACCTAATATTCATAAATAAATTTAAAATTTATATACAAATAATGTAAATGATTTATTCCTAAAATAATGATTCAAATCAAACCTAAGTTGTATATATATCTCAACCAAATAAAATATCTCATAGAATATCATTACCCAAATTAAATTCCATCACATAAAACCTCAAAAGTGGTGTTTATGATAGTAAACAAATGATCAACATCAAATTATAAACCTATGACTATATTTATATATACGAATATAACCTCACATAAAAAATCCTTATCTATAAATTTATCTAAACCTGTATCTTATACTAACTCTAAAGACCCTAGTCAGGCATATCCTAATCCTATGCTAAAAACAAAAACATTAAATTTATAGGTGTTTTATTGATAAATGTGACCTAATTTTACCATATAAGAATTAAAATATTAAAAATAAATAATGGATAACTTATATACCCAAAGACCATTTAGTTTTTGTGTTTTACATAATTAGGACAATGTATTTCATGCAAAATACTCAGGACTTCAATAGATTATTTCTTCCACTATACCTAGATTTTCATATTCAATATTAAGTATTCAACATTTCCCAAAATATACTTCACATGTGAAAACATTCTATAATCAAATAATTTAACATCATTCTTTATAACCTGGTGAAATAGGAAATATAATAATGATGCAATCAAATTATCGGTAAGTGTAAACATATGACTTAACAATTGAATTTCATCAGTGATAATATGAAGAGCTTGGGGGGTATTATGATATAATCAAAGTGCATGATCATAACATAAGAGAATTTATACTCATCAATACGAAGATCATCAGTCATGAAACATAGAATAAATCTTTAACAAAAGAACGGGTCATTTGAATCAATAATCGTGATCTACTTTTTGTCAACATTAATTAAATGAATCATAAAAAACCCTTATATTATCAAAATTAATAAGTAGAAAATACCTTTCTTTAAATATAATCTCAATAGATTCCATATTGAAATAATAATATTTCTATAAAATCCATTATAAATCATAGATAAATCATATATCGATTTTGGGGCATCACTTTAATATAACTATTACATATAGATTAACCTTCATGGTCCCATATGGAGTAACTATAATAGTTACACTTTAAATAATTTTCAATCTTATACATGGAATAACCATCATGGTACAATCACATAATATCTTAATAGAAACTTATTCAGTTAACTTCATTATTTTACCAAATTCATTGGAGAAAAATAACAATTTCACATAACCATGTTTAATAATAGAACCACATGACATTATAAATAATGAACAATAACCATAACATAAATTATGTACATAGAGCTTTCATTTCAACATAAAACTCTTAGAAACTTTCATTATTCCCTTCATACCTTGATTATCCCATGAAATAAATGTATTCCATGAAATTATCTTCAAAAATCATAATGCATAAAAAGAAGGAATAAGTACAGTATTAATAATAAATATCTCCATTGAAGTATAAGTGACAACAAGGGGGGTTGATGTTGATGAATGGAAATACCATTAAAATATCATTAAAATCATTCATGAGGAAGATAACATTTTTTATTTTAAAATCACTTTTGTTTAAAACCATACATATTATAAAAACAATTTTTTTAAAATAAACATTTATAATTATAAATTAATATTCAAATCAAATAATGTTAATTATGGTGTAAAAATCCATTCATGTTTTAATTTCAGAAATAAATATTATTTTCAAAAAAAATTACGGGGTCTTAAGTGACCGATTTGGGAAATTTTATGAATTTTTTTAAACCATTAAAATAATGTTTAAGAAAAATTAAAATATATTTAAGAAATCATTTATGTTTAAAAAACAAAATTTTTTAAAAAAATTTAAGAAAACATATAAATGAAAGAGAAAAATTATCAATCTAAAAGAAGATAAAAGATTCATATCACTTATAAATGGATTTTTTTATGTTTCTTTAATCAAAAAGGGAAAAATGGAATGTAAAAAAATTTAAACCATATTCAAATTGATATTAAAATAAGGATATTTTTTTAAGAAAATAATAATATATTATTTCCCAAATAGAATCTTGAACATAAACAATCTCTAAAATAAATAAACTTTAACAAAAATATTTTTCCTCTTTGGTAACTATTTAATCATAAGACCCATGAAAGAATTAAAAAAATTAAAAATTAAATATCATGAACATAAGTAAAATTGTGTAACAACAAATAAAATGGGTATTATATACACCTTATAAAATAGGATCAGTGCATATCATCTATGTATGTTCCAAAGGAAGAGTGTTAGAGACTACTTACCCTTACAATGATTATATGTTTTCATTGAGAAATAATAAATGGACAGATTATGTGTAGAAAATATATGTACACACAAAAAAGTGGGAATAAAAAATAATTAAATAGATATTGATTCACACATAATAATCACATATCAATGTTAATGAAAGAGATTTATAACCCAATAAAATGAAATTACATTAACAATCCTTTTACCACATGGTATATTTCAAGTAAAACACCATTATATGAATTAATTATAATTTGAAAAATAAAGTTCCATTATATATGAATGATTCATGATATAAACAATTATGTGTAATTTTATACACCTCATAAAATAAATTGGGTGCATGACATTAAAATATATCCCAATGAAAGGAAATTGATATGAAATCCCTTACTTCGAGTCAATAAATTATATGTATTCTAATTAACACCTGTATCACACCATATTTCAATAATTTTATTTCTTGAGAAAATTTTAAATTATTATTCTATTTTTCCAAAATCATTTTTTTCATTTAATTTAATTACATATTTAAACACATAGTGGACTAAGTCCATATATGTTGTTTTTATGACATTAGGTCCATATTTTAAAAATGAATTTGGGATTTTAACCATGTTAAAATGTTTCATTGTTCCATAATCTCAAAAATAATAATCATGAAATAATTATCCTATTTTACATAAAAATATATCTTTAAAATAAATCCATTAAATTTTTGAAATGAAATATAAATTATGTTACAATCATAGAGATGGTAGGTCGTACGTACGCATGACTAATGTTTATATTTATCAAACACCATTATGGTAATAAGGTAAGTATTATTTTTTCATTAAATAATTATAGTAATATCATAAATACCGTAATAATGTTTTAAATATACTTATCTATATCATCCATGTTACGTGGTGAGGAAAAGTGAATCACATCGCTTTAGAGAGGTGCTAATCCACACATATGAATTAATGACATTATCATTTTTCAGTTATATGAAAGGTAATAATTTAAAGGATATATTATATTTTCATAATGATAAATATCTCATTGAAATCATACATAAAATTTAATTCTGACAATATAACCAACTGTGGGAGATGGTGATGGAAAAAATAATTACATCAGTCCTCAAGGCGGTTATCCTCCACACACACGATAGTTTTGTTTCCCATTTAATGGAATAATAGATATATATTGGTTATTATGTTAAAATAATAAATTATAATTATATTTTTAAAAATGATTTTATTATTTTATCATTTTTTACGAATATTTGAAGGCGGTGTAAAAAGAAATAAAACTAAAAGATACTGTTAAAAATTATACCTCTTCTTCAGAAAATCATTTATACTTAATAACATAAGACCTTAAATTGGTATTATTTCCAAAATAAAGACTTCATAACTTGTTTAAATATTTTATAATGTTATTTAGGATGTAATTTTCCTTCAAAAATATCTTCTTTGTTGTGATAATAAAAAAGAGGATATGTCTATTTATAAAAGAGGGGATAAGAACTCTTGAATTTTTTTAAATTATTAATCTAATATACATTAATTTTAATGCCCAAATGGATAATATTAATAATATTTTAATATAAAATTAGTTTGAGTTTATATACTCTTATAAAAAAAATTTGGACAAGTTTAGATCATATTTTTTCTCTTATCATTTTGTTTTGACCACCCTTTAACAGTTTTCACAATATCATAATAATAAGGTTTTCAAAACTTTTTGGATCATGATAGTAACTATATATGGTTAAACCACACATAAATTGAATATAGAAGAAATTTTACACCATATAATAATAAAATTTTCAAATGTAGTATTTTGAGGAATTTTATATCATTTAATAAATTATTATCTAAATATAATATCTCTAACGTCAATTATTAAAATATAAATTTAATTTCAATTTAATAACAAAAATAAAACAAATTACATTCCAATAAAATATTTTAATACATAATTAAAAAAATATTTTCATATTTAAAATTCATGTTTCACATTAATTATTTCATATTATAATAATTCTAAAAAATTTAATATCATTTATTTTATTTTTCCATTAATTGAATAATTACTACGTTAGAGTTGTGTAAGAATTTAAGGTAATTATTTCATAACTAAAAATAAAAAAATACCTAGAAGAATGAAAATCATTTATCATTTCAAATATATTTAGATCTATCATATCCTCTAGTTATCCCAATGTTTGAAAATATTATAGTCATTAAAAACAAGACTGTGGCATTTTTTACTTTTATTTACATAAAATATCATAAGGGTTATAATCACATACAAATGGAGAAAAAGTGTAATATAACTGAATCTTGGATTATTATGGAAAAAATGTACACAAACATTAAAATTATGTTATGTTATATGGTTATTTTCAAGTCATTTTCATATTATTTTTAGCCCTGAATTACTTAATTTACCCTTACCATGATAACATAAATTGATAATGTTATTATTTATAGTGTCCAAAAAAGGGAACTTTTTACAAAATATAGGTCTAATGAATCCAAATATGGAACAAATTACTCAAAATTAAAAATAAATAATTAAAATAATTATATTTAATATTAAATCATTAAAATTTGATGGAAAAATGCTTTTTAGAAAATGACCTTTATAAATACAAAAAAAAATTCCCAAAAAATTATGTACATAAATTATTTCAAAATAATAATTGGATCTGTTTTCTAATAAAATGTGACTAATTAAGTTTTAAAATATTGAGGAAAATATAATTTTACTTTTTAACTATTTTAATATAAACCATATTTTTCAATAAAAATAATATTTTTTACTATTCGTTGAAAAATCGAACATTTATGAAAAATCTAAAAATTTCAACATAAGATAATTTTTGTATTATTATTTTAAAAATATAATATTTTTAATCCAATAAATTTTTTATATGTTCTTTAAATTAATTAAATTATTCACTCACAAAAACAAATAATCCCTATTTTTGAAGAAAATGTATTTTTTATAAATAAAATAAAAATTCTAAAAATTTAGTGATTATTTACTAAGAATTAATTAGTAAATTTTCATTTATTATAACCCAAGTCTAAATTTTAAAAATTATGTAATATCATTCCTACCCACCAATTTAATGGCTAGGTTATAATGGTTATTTGTAAATAACAATATATCACGGTTCGTTTAGGCTTGGTGTTGCATGTTGTACATGCTATATAACATAATGTACTTATTTTAAAATCTTGGATTATTACTCCATAATTATAGTGAAATCAATGGAAGTAATTTGTATAAAATTACAAAAAAATGGTTAGCCCATGGTCGTATTTATCATAGAGAGATTATTTGGTGCTTTCTTTGGGTGACATCACTACGACTATGGTGGAGGCCATGGTGTGGGAAAACAACATGATGTGGGAAAAGACAATATAGAGGATAGACGTGTTTCATGGGATGTTCAAGAACACCATGACCATGGTATAGGCCATGTTTGAGGTCGTTTCAGTGTTGTGCAGCATTGTAAAAAGGGTGAAATGGACAGTTCATCCGTAGAACATGCCTGTTTGAAAGTAACAAAATGTTCATCATGAAATAGGTGTAAATAAATCTATATAAATCGGTTCTTTACCATATTAATTATTCTATGTTCATAACTTGATCAATCATAATATTATAGATGAATTTCTAGAAACTTTTAGAATCCTAGGTCCTGAAATTGTGTGGACTTCATTCGGGCTCTGGTTTCTCCCTTGATTAGATAAATCTTTCCTCACATTAGGTCAATATAATTTATCATTGTGTTTGTCATTGTTATATTTTTTCATATTTCATGTTTTTGTGGAAACATATTTTGATTTTTTGTGTTTAAATATTTTATATTTCAAAAAAAAATAATGAAATAATACTCAAATAGATTATACTTTGGTTCATTATGTAGTCTAGTGAGGTGATTTTTAGATTCGATGTAACAAAACATTTCCAAAGGATCATTGGAGTTCTAGAAATTCTAAATGGTTTTTCTCCTTATAACTCTTTCTTTTTTAGTCTCCTTCATTATATACTTGATGTGACTCTCATAGAATCATCATTCATGGTCAATCATGTGAAATTATAGATGGTTCTTAGAGAATTTTGGGGCGAGCATGATTCCCATGATAAACATTGTGGTGAACATTTACATTTACATCAATGATATTAAGGTATGAATATCCTTGAAAAATATGGAATTGTATATGATATTTTAATTACTTTTCCTTTTATTCTTAAAACACATGCTTGATATATATTTCTTGTATTTGTGTGAGTGTATCTTGAGACCGAACATATATATGTATTCTTAGTATTTCTATATATCATTAGGAGAACTATTATGAATATTTCATATTATTACATTCTATGATATGAATTATTTTTGGTTTTTAATAGCTAAAACCCATTATTTTTATATTATGATGATATGGGTTCTAGATATTGGTTAGAGGACGCCTTGGAGGGGGAGCATGCCGATATGATAAAGGATATGTGTTCATGCTCATTTGAATGTATGATTCTGAACGTAGACATTTTAGTCATCATGGGAGTTACCCATACAGTGGAGTTATGTATCATATGTCTCTATAAAAAATGGGATACTTTTAAAAAGGTTTGATATACATGTCAAAATACATCAAATGTGTCATGTTGGACTAAAAATCATCTAAGGATTTCAATAAATGTTAGTTTGGGGCATGTGGTTTGTCGAGCTACTAATGTTGTTCTAATATATCCCATTTGATTTATGTTCCTATGATCTCAAATACACTTCATATGTGACTTCTAATTTTGTGTCTTTGTGTGTTCCATATATTTTATCTTTTTTTAAATCAATTATATTATAATTCTAAAATTTTTGATTTTTTTGCAAAAAAAAATTCTAATGTTTAGAAAATAATGTACTTAAATAAATTTCTATGTGAATAAATAGTTATGCAATGAAATAGAACATGTTAATTAGCTACATTAAGGAATCACCTATGTGATATGGTTATTCCATGAAATCAATTATGTGAAAAACAATCTACATAAATGAATCACCTATGTCATAATATAGATACATCAATAAAATGACTATGTGAATTTAAAAAATGGAGTAATTGAATACATGAGTTGGATACTTGCTAAATTAGTCTATCATGTTCTAATTTTCTACGTGAATCAATCATATATGTAAAAATTTGTCCATTTAATGCAATCATCTATATAAAATTTCTATTTAATAAATATGTTATGTGAAGAATGGAAACATGTATAAATTCTACTACACGGATTCAAATTAGTATATTTCAACTTTGTAGTGATTTTTAATTTTCTAAATTATTATAAAAACTCTGTATTTATTACTATTGGTGAGATTTAATTGGAATTTAATTCTTGTAATCAATGTATTAAAATTTGAATTATTTATTTGCGTAAAAATTTATTATAAAATCTCTTCATGTATTGAGAGAAGAAAAATTTACAATAATAGTTTATTGATAAGTATTATTTTCAAGTTATTTCCATGAAAAAGAAATTTATAATTCAATTCAAAGAACATATTTTCTAGGAACTCTTAACGAACCATATTAATAGATATTTATTTCTGGAAATTTTTTTATTTTAATGAAAACAAGTAAGTGAAATAAAATATAATAAAATAAAAAAAGTGACGAATTTCACTTGAACTCTCTCACACTTGAATCTCTTTGTGTGATACTTTATTCAATGTGATAAAGAACAATAAGAATCGTGATTATAATTTTTTCATAAAATATAACTCTCACTCTATTTTAGACGAATTATTTTCAGATACATTTCATTAATATGTTATCCCTTGGATATCCAATATCTTATTTTAGTTGTACCTTGAAACTATAATATTCTTCTATAAACACCCTTCATTTTCTCTTGTTGTTTGAAGTTTTGTCTTCTTGAACTCTGTTATGAATGTTCCTAGAAAAATAACCATGAAGTTTTGTATTCATATAGAATTATAGGAGCACAATAAAAACTCCTTGAATTTTACCTAGTGATTAATGCAATCACTCAAAAGGTAATCCACTTGGAAAAGGAAATTTGTGAGTGAAAATAACCCCACCCTATTAGTTATGACTTGGTTGAGGGGCCTATGAAATTTTTCCCCCAACCAATATAAATCTTCTATGTTCTATCTTTTAATTTTAATTTAATTTTATCTAATTTTATATTTAACAAAATATAAAAACTTATTATACCTTAAAATATTGTGGTTTCTATGAAAATAATATTTCAAGAACTCAATTCACCACCCCTATAAACATATTTCATTTGATCTCCAACCAAAAAATGATATCCGAATTTGTCAATTTATATTTCCTAGATCTAAAAGGTTTATGTATAATGATTTGTATAAAAAATTATACTAATATAGATTATAGATATGGTATTTAAATGGTATGAGGCCCCTACATTAATAGATATTATTTTGGTTATCAAATGGAATGAATGATAATCATTATGCGTGACCATAGAATATGGTTTTAATTAAATGTTTTGAAGCCTTACACTAAACACGATGTTTATATAGAGAAGTTGGATTCTAAATAATATGGATAAAATTATCTACAATCGAAAGAAATGAATATTATAATATGTGAAATAGGTCCTGATGAGTTTAACACAGTTTCACAGTGTTCATTAACTCATGACATTTGGAATACTATATCAGCTGATTTTGAAGGTATTGATAATGTAATACAATAGATATACAATACAATAATGATGAACGTTGACACATTAAAAATAGTCGATGGAGTAATCAGAACACATATGAATGGATGGATGAGATATATTTTGAATAATTTTTCTTCTCTTGGAGAACCAATTCCTAAACCAGATCAATCATTGAAAGTGTAAGAGTGATACCATATAAGTGTAGTGTATTCTATTATATAATTAATAAGTATTTTATTTTAAATGATTAAAAATCAATAATATCAATGGAACTCATATAATTTATGGGGAATATATGGAAGCATAAGATTGTAAGAATAATATTTTAAAAAAATAAAAAAAAAATTCATGAAAGTTTCTACATCAAAATATGATAAAAAATATAAATTAATATAAAATACTGAGTAATTTTATGAAGGTACCTCGAATATTTCTTCTTTAGACACTGAAAAATATCATTTTTCAAGATATTTTAGAGTGTATTATAATAAGGATCATGAATTCATAAATCCTTCAAAAAGAATAATTATTATAAGGTAATGTAGAGACCCAAATCTTGACGTACATGGAAATTACATTACTTTTGCGGAATACTAAATACATAACAAAAACAGACACACAAGGATCGTAATAGTTTAGTGTCTTTGGAAACATGGAATATAATCTTCTAATCGTGGTAAAAGATCTTCAACATCTCCATTAATGATCTTCCCCTTTTATTTTCATACCTAATACCTTTCTTTAATTCCTTTGGAAAGAAAACATATAAAGGGTGATCTAAAATTCTCAGTAAGGGTAATCATAGAGATCATAAAACAATCCTTAGACATTTGAATATAAAAACATGAGCATAAAATCTAAACATCAAAATCTTGAGAAATTACATAAAACATGGTAGTACATAAGGCATAGATCATGAAGAAACATTAATCATGATAGAATAGCATGGGAATAAAACATGTAATTGTGGAAACCATTAAGCACATGATATGATTTCCATAGTAGCCAAGTCATTGCAGCCAATACCATATTAGTGGACAAAGTCCCTTACTGGACCTGGTTTACTTGTCATTACAGCCCTGTATTACTGAACCTGATTTACTTTCCATTCCATCCATGTCAATATCATGAGATATTAATCTTTACCCAATGAATTTGAGATAGATATAGGTCCCACCCATCTCATATTGAAATCATTCTTACATGTTCCACAAAACAATCATAAATCATTCATCATAACCCAAAGAATAAATTGGGTTTCATAAATATCATTCCATCATAACATAAATCATATAAAACAAATGGATATAATTTCATCATAAGAAAAGTGAAACCATATAAATCATAGAGACATTATACTTGAAACATACACATATGAAATAATGTCATCTTAGATTGAAAATGGTTCTGATAAAGCACTTGAAATGAATTCTTGAGGAAAATATCCTTTCTTCTTGAAAATCATTTTCTTTTCACAAAATTCCATTAAATTTTAAAATAAATATATTTTGTTAAAAATATTCATGAAATCTTGTACAGTAAGCTTCATGAAAAAAAAGCGTTATGAAACTGTAAAAATCTGTTCATGCCGTATAAGTTAAAAAAACATTCTTCTCGTACTTTTATCAAAAAAGTCAACAAGTACCTCGTATGGTAAACAAAAAAATATTACCTACATACCATGTAGTAGAAGTCAAAATGGGTAAAAATGACTTTAAACATATATGAAAACATTTTTATAAAACTTGGACTTGGATGATAAATATGACCCCAGTAAATACTTACGTATAAGCAATCTCGGATAGAAAACAATTGAGATTGCAACATTATCCATTACCTTAGTTCTGATATACTTCGTATGTATCTGAACCTCCTTTATAATGATTTAAATAATTATATTGACTTATTACCTAATCATATTCATTGTTATCATATCATATATGGTTCAGTTATGACTTTATATTACCCGTTCTTTTGTAAATCCATGTTAAAGCATCATTTTGGGTAAATCGTTTCATTTATCGTACGTGTTTCGACTTGTTGTTCTTGATATTATTACTTATATCATGATTTTCTTAATTTCAGAATGTAAAACATGATTTATATATAATAAATATTCAGCATATACATATATATTATATATTGATAAATGGAATGAAATACACCGTTCATGGAGACGGTAGGTCGTACGTACGCATGAGCGCTGTTTTCATTTCCTCATTGAATTAAATGGAATTAAATAAATAACATAAATATATATATACATAAATCTAGTAGAATTATTATTTCATATATTTAATTATTACTTTTTATATATACTTTATAATCATTCTTGAATTTTTAACATGGAAGATGAATCTCATCACGTCGTGGAGACGGTAATCCGTACGTACGCACAAGCGATGATATCGTTCCCATATTTATTGAATGGAATTGGAGTGAATGATATAATATCATAGAATCAGTATGATGTTATAATAATCATATGTAGTTATTCTTTTCACCATTATACCCATCCAAGTAAGGTTGTGGTGGAAAAACATATTACACCACGGCGTGGAGATGGTATTCCGTACGTACGCACGCGCAGTGATTTCGTTTTCTATAGGATGGATAGAAGGTGAAATAGTTATTTTTCATATTTATAATAACATAAAAGTATATAAGGGATACTTATGTTATTACTTCATAGTCAAACCACTAAATAAGAGGAAGTAGAAGAAGAAAGAATCTTGGAAGAATCAGTAGAAGATATTACATCTTCCTCGAAGCGCCTCATTTGAACTTCCTCTTAGGGCACTATAGTTAGTCTTTTGAGAAGACCAGTACATCTATAAGGTTTCTAGGGAAGTGGGGAAATGAAATGGGCTGGGGTTGGCTGATCTTCATGGCTCAAACTAGTGTGAGGAGGAGAGGGAGGAGGTGCCCTTTTATAAGGGAGGAGAGGGTCACCTTTGGAAATATAAGAAATATTAATTTATAATAAATTCAAACCCTACATAAAAACTTCCAAAATGACTCAAATTCGGATATGAGGTAATATAGGGTTGTAATACCATCAACCAATCAAATTTATAAATGTTTTTAGTATATTTTAAACCTTATCATTTTGATTTATCCTTATTTAATCTATTTAATTTTATTTGTGGTAATAATATTTCAAAATTTTGAATTGTTATAAATACTTACTTATGTGTTGTGAATTTTCCATATTTAGAAAAATTATTACTTTTTAAAACATAAAATTTTCAATTTTTAATTTTTAAATATTTTAGTGATTTTTAAACAATTTAATAATATGTTATTTTTATAAAATATCAATAGTGTCAATTATGATACTATTCAATTATTTGAATTTACATAAAATCCAAAGAGAGGATATATTCAATAAAAAATATTTAATAGATTTATAAAATTTCATATTAATCTATAAAATTCGTGGAGAACATTAAATAGTTCATATAATATTTATTTTAATATTTTTAAAACCATTTATGTGATAATTCTCTGAATCAAATAATTACTACAACATTTTTGTATAATTATTTAATATAATTATTTGTTATATAAAAATTTAAAATAAAATATTAGGATGAACATAAATCTTATATATTTCATAATAATACTTTTAGTCAGATTTATCTTCTAAAACACCTAACTTTTAAAATGTTATATTTATTAAATTATGAAGGTGACAACTTTGACATCATTAAAAATAAACTAATATAAGTGTCATAATCACTTTTATAAGACTCAAAACGGCCATTTATTCGGTCATTGGTTTCTTATGGTGTATATATACAGTACCAATAAGTTTTGTTCTAGTTTTTGAGCCTTTTAATGGGTATTATTATTTCAATAAAAACTATACTACTTATTTTTCACTAAATAAATAATTTCTTCATCATTAATGTATAAGCTATTAAAGTAACACAATATATCTTAAAATTTATAAATAAATTACCATGATAAAGAAAAACATTTTATCTTTTAAATGAGTATTTATAACCTAATTTATATTTTGTATAAACATATATTAGAAAAAATTTAATTATTAAAGTTGGGTGAGACATATTACACTTTCTTTTAAATAAAATAAACTAAAGGTCTTAATCACCTACAAGTGGGTTCCAATGGATTCCATTTCGACCCAAATATGCCTTAAGAATAAATATAAGCATCCAATTATATTAAGACAAGTGTTAGGGTAATTTTATAATATTATATTTACCCTTAATTACCCGATTTACCTTTTACTTTGGTAAATAAAATTTTCCGTAGTTACTATTCATAAAGCCCAAAAATAAAAAGTATCCAATTAACATAATTTGGACCCACTGATTACAAATATGGAATCCATTTTTCTAAATTTTATAAACAGGAGTTGCAATAATTAATTTAAAATTAATCTCATTGTTAAGAAAACAAGTTTTAAAAGTTAAAACATTGCAAACAATTGAAATGATTTTACCTATGAATTCAATGTAAAATCAATGTTAATGACATAAATTATATTAAATGGTAAAAAAAAATCTATTTATACTTTAAAATCATTCAATATTATAATTTAACCATATAAATTTTTACGATGAAAAAGGTTGTTTTTAAATAAAATATAGCGTGTTTTTACTATTCATTAAAATATGAAAGTTATCAGAAAAATATCAAAACATTATCCAATGTAAATTTTTATATCCTGATTCAAAAGATGAATTTTATTTTTTGAAATTCAACTTATAAACTTGTCAGAAATTATATTTAAAATGGGTGTGCCATCAAAAGGTGGAAAAACTGCATTTTTTTTAATATTTATTTTACCTGAAAATATTATTTTGTTCTCATACCATGTTCTATAAAATGTGTAAGATTAATAATAAAGTTATAAAATTCAAAATTTAGTTAATACTATTAATAATTTCTAGTTTATAATAATATTGTAACCATATATCGTTGTTTAGTGAAACCCGATATTACGTACAACACACGTTATCGAGGAAGGTTGCTATTGCGTGTAATGCCAGCCAAGTCAGGGTTGCGTATAGTTCAAGACTACTTTGTTGTTGTGTATAACAAAATCCAACCTTATTTCATTTACACATTGAATATATATATATACACACACAATCAATGTTGCGTAGAATAACTACTATCAAACAGACTTGAAATTGTGTGTAACACGATCCAAGATTAGTGTTGTGTATACTGCAAGCTAATACAGTGTTGCGTATAGCGCAAGATAATCTTATTGTAGCGTACAACAGAAGATACGAAAGAAATTAAATTAATATATCTTATAAAATCTTGTGTTGTTGTGTTCTACCCCCATTAAAATGAATTTCGCCCTCGAAATTCATCGGGGTTATAAATAGTTTACCATTCATAGAAAACCACATCATAAAAAGGAATACTAAAACTTAATTTTAAAAACTAAAGTATGAAACATAATGATTACCCAAAGTAACTCATCACAAGGTTTCCATATAGGATAACATAGGTGAAAATATAGATATGGAAGTAACATCTAACCATCATGTTCTGATGGAGTGTGGTAGAGAACATGGGTTTGAAAAAGCCAACAATCACAAAGCCATAAATTTGTAATGTTCTAATATACCATCTGATTCATCAGATATGAGGGCACTAGGAAAATATTTTTTGTTTTCAAGATCATTTCCCTAATGTTGAATAATTTTTGAATCAAAAGAAATACTTACTTGATTTTGGTACAATCTCAACGTTGTTCGTGCTTTGAACAATTTCCACTTCATCAATTAAAGAAATGAAGTTTAATTTGTCATTAGTGAAGTTTTATCAGATCATGTGATTGAATGATGATTCATTCCATCTGTTTCAAACAAAAAGGTTAGAAAAAGTTATCAAATATACATAAGTCCATATATGGTGTGGTTAATTGCATATGACTCCAAAAATGGACTTATAATTCATCTATCATACCGCTTAATAAAATAAAACTAGTTTCTACTAACAAGGGACTTCATGTAGGCCAGTGGTAGGCGATAAAGGCCCGTCGCACTTCGGTTTTGGGTTCGATTCCCACAGCCTTGTCCGACGTGACGGTTTGTCACTCGTTCTGCATGTTGTCCCTTTTCTTAAGCTACACTATTATAAAATTCCACCAATAATATAGAAAAATGTTCTAGCCTAAAACAATACTTACTTATGTCCAACATAATTCATTACAATCTTTAGGATTATTTAAAATACTTCTGTCCAAGATCATAGTATAAAGAAAACAATTACTAGAAATTTCATCTTTGGAGCATGTGAATACCATCATTTATCCCCCATATATCATATTATTTATCTTGTTGGTAAAATTACAAACATGTGAATACCTTAATCATTTATTCTCTTGAAAAATGAATACCCATTGAACCTTAGTGAAACAACGAATGCTATCAAAATTTAACACTTTCCACTTACCAAAATCCCAAATTTTCTATATACTCAAACCATCATATAACTTTGTCCTTATATCAGTCATGATCTCATTTAATTTTTTCTCTATCCCTTAATTATGAGTTAATCATCTTATTTCCAAAAATACTTCAATCACTTTTCATGGTTACCGGTACCATATAATTTTTGAAAACCAATACATAGATATTCCAAAATTCCACGATGCCATAAATGATATTCCATAATACTATTTTGAAATACCATTACATAAACACTTAATCATTACACAACATCATTGTCATACTCAACATCACAAATAGTTATTGCATGTGACGTACCTTTATCCTTTTCATTAAGTGGTTTCTCACGTTGATCATCATTAATCCTTGGATTAGGGAATTGAATAGAATAATTCCCCATTTCTTTGCACTTGAAGCATTGAAGTGTTAATGGTGTGTTCTCTGCAGTCTTTTCTTTATTCACGTCATTAGAAACCCTTTTCCATTACTTCTACACTCAACTGCTCGATGACCTTCTTTTCCACACTTAAAACATTTTCTATTCCCTTTAAGACAGTCTCCACCATGCTTCTTTCCACACATTGAGCATAAAGAAACATTCATCTTCTTTTCACCTTTATTCTGAGATTTCTCCTTGAACTCCATATTTTATTTCTTGTCAAAACCATGAGATGGATATGTAACAACAACTTTCATTTCTACCTTGATAGCACAATGCACAATTTCTTCAGAGCTACTGAAGTCTCTTATAGCTAATGCACTTCGAAGACTAGGCTTTAAGCCACTGAAGATTCGATCAACTTTACTTTCAGGTTGGATGATAAAACTAGATGCATACCTTGCAAGTCTTGTAAAATTCACTTCATATATACCAACAGATTCATCATCCTTCTACTTAAGCTCAAAGAACTCATTTTCCATATTTGTTCGAAGAATACGAGGGAAGTAGTTGCTGAAAAACATGTTCTTGAACTCTTCCCATTCCATGAATTCAATTTCATCTTGGGGCCTTGTATTCTTAATTAGATTCCACCACTGGTCTGCTTCACCTTCTAAACAGTAAACAGCTAGAATGAATTTATCATGTTTTAAATAGTGAATTATGGAAAATATCTTTTCAATGGTACCGATCCATTGTTCAGTAACAAGTGGATCAGAAGACCCATTGAAAGAAGGTGGATGTTCCCTCATGAAGGACTCAATAGAATATTGTTCCCTCCTCTGATCATTTGGAAGTTCAGAATGATTCATATCTTGTGTAAGTATATCAGTAAGATTTTTCACTCCATCTCTCATAATGTTGTTTTTTTCAAGAGGACAATCATTGCATCATCCATTACATTGATCAACACAATTATTTCGGGTTCCAGCCATCGTCTAAAACCCACAAAGAATGGTGTGAGAGGCAAAAATCATGCTAGGGAAAACAACATAATAAAGGGTGTGTAATTTCAATATCTAACATCCAAGGTTTAATTCTATTATCGTTACCATAATCGTAAGACAATAACCTATAATTATACTTAACCTTTGAGACATCCCTATACATACCTTAGAAATGTCTCTAGGGATCTCATTAAAGTTCCCACATCCTCGTTTCCAAATGTTAACTAAACATTTCCTCTGATACAAACTGTAGAGGCCCAAATATTGACGTACATGGAAATTACATTAAATTTTCGGAATACTTAATACATAACAAAAACAGACACACAAGGTTCGTAATAGTTTAGTGTCTTTGGAAATTCAGAATATAATCTTCTAATCGTGGTGAAAGATCTTTAACATCTCCATTAATGATCTTCCCCTTTTGTTTTCACACCTAAAGGATTTCTTTAAATCTTGGAGAAAAGAAAACATATAAAGGGTGAGCTCAGATTCTCAGTAAGGGTAAGCATAGAGAACATAAAACAATCCTTAGACATTTGAATGTAAAAACATGAGCATAAAATCTAAACATCAAAATCTTGAGCAATGACATAAAACATGGCAGTACGTAAGGCATAGATCATGAAGAAACATTAATCATGATAAAATAGCATGGGAATAAAACATGTCATTGTAGAAACCATTAATCACATGATATGATTTCTATAGTAGCCAAGGCATTACTGCCAAAACCATCTTAGTGGACAAAGTCCCTTACTGAACCGGGTTTACTTACCGTTCCAGCCCTGTATTATTGAACCAGATTTACATGCCGTTCCAGCCATGTCTATCTCATGAGATATAAATCGTTACCCAATTCATTGGAGGGAGATATATGTTCCACCTATCTCATATTGAAATCATTCTTACATGTTCCACAAAACCATAATAAATCTTTCATCATAACCCAAAGAATAAATTGGGTTTTATAAACATCATTCCACCATAACATAATCCATATAAAACAAATGGATATCATTTCATCATAAGAAAATTGAAACCATATAAATCATAGAGAAATTATACATGAAACATATACATATGAAATAATGTCATCTTATATTGAAAATGGTTTTGATAAAGCAATTGAAATGAATTCATGAGGAAAATATCCTTTCTTCTTGAAAATCATTTTCTTTTCACAAAATGCCATTAAATATTAAAATAAAGGGATTTTTTTAAAATATTCATGAAATCTTGTAGTGTAATATTCATGAAAAAAGGGTCATGAAACCATAAAAATCGGTTCCTACTGTATAAGTTAAAAAAACATTCTTCTCGTACTTTTGCCGGAAAAGTCAAAAAGTACCTCGTATGGTAAACAAAAAAAGGATTCCTTACATACCATGTATTAAAAGTCCAAAATGAGTAAAAAGGACTTTAAACATACATGAAAACATTTTTATTAAACTTGGATAGGGATGATAAATACAACCCCAGTAAATACTTACGTATAAGCAATCTCGGATAGAAAACAATTGAGATTGCAACATTATCCCTTACCATAGTTACGATATCATTCGTACGTATCTGAACCTCATGTATAATGATATAAATAATGTAATTCACTTATTAAATATTAATATTCATTGTTATGATATCATATATGGTTCTCTTATGACTTTATATTACTCGTTCTTTTATAAATCCATGTTAAAGCAGTGTTTTGGTTAAAATCATTTCATTTATCGTATGTGTTTCGACTTGTTGTTCTTTATATTATTACTTATCTCCTTATTTCCTTAATTTCAGAATGTAAAAAATGATTTTATATATAATAAATATTCATCATATACATATATATGATAGATTGATAAATTGAATGAAATACACAGTTTATGGAGACGGTAGGTCGTACGTGTGCATGAACGTTGTTTTCATTTCCTTATTGAATTAAATGGAATTAAAAAAGATGATGTACATATATATATACATAAATATAGTAGCATTATTATTTCATATATTTCATGATTACTTATTATATATACTTTATATTCATTCTTGAATTTTTAACATTGAAGATGAATCTCATCGCGTCGTAGAGACAGTAATCTGTACGTACGCACAAGCGAGGATATCATTCCCCTAGTTATTGAATGGAATTGGAGTGAATGATATAATATCTTAGAATAATTATGATGTAATAATAATCATATTTAGACATTATTTACACCATTATACCCATCCATGTAAGGTGGTGGTGGAAAAACAGATTACACCTCGGCGTAGAGAGGGTATTCTGTACGTACGCATGCGCGGTGATTTCGTTTTCCATAGGATTGATAGAAGGTGAAATTGTTTTGTTTCATATTTATAATAACATATCAGTATATGAGTGAAACTTATGATATTACTTAATAATGAAACCACTAAATAAGAGGAAGTTGAAGAAGACTGAAACTTGAAAGAATCGGTAGAAGGTATTACCTCTTTCTCGAAGTGCCTCCTTTGAACATCCTCTTAAGGAAATAGAGTTGGCCTTTTGAGAAGACCAATACCTCTATAAAGTTTTCTATGGATGTGGGGAAGTGAAATGGGTAGGTGTGTTCTGAGCTTCAAGGTTTAAAATGGTGTGAGGAGATGAGGGAGGAGGTTCCCTTTTATGGGAGAGGATAGGGGCACCTTTTGAAATATAAGAAATATTAATTTTTAATAATTTCAAACCCCACATAAAAACTTCCAAAATGACTCAAATTGGGATATAAGGTAATATAGGGTTGTAATCCCATCAACCAATCAAATTTATACTTTTTTTATTTTATTTTAAACCTTATCATTTTGATTTATTTTTATTTAATATATTTAATTTTATTTGTGGTAATAATATTTCTAAATTTTAAATTGTTATAAATACTTACTTATGTGTTGTGAATTTTCCATAATTATATAAATTATTACTTTTTTTAACATATAATTTTCAACTTGTAATTTTTAAATATTTTGGTGATTTTTATAAAATATCAATAGAGTCAATTATGACACAATTCAATTATTTAAATTTAAATAAAATCCACAGAGAAGATATATTCAATCCAAAATCTTTAATAGATTCCTAAAATTTCATATTCATCTATAAAATTCTTGTAGAACATTAAATAGTCCATATAATATTTATTTTAATATTTTTAAAACCATTTATGTGATATTTCTCTTAACAAAATAATTACAACAACATTTTTGTATAATTATTTAATATAATTATTTGTTATATAAAAATTAAAAATAAAATATTATGATGAAGATAAATTATATATATTTCATAATAATACTTTTAGTCGGATTTATATACTAATACACCCAACTTTTAAAATGTTATATTTATTAAATTATGAAGGTGACAACTTTGACAACATTTAAAATAAAATAATATAAGTGTCATTATCACTTTTATAAGACTCTAAATGGTTATATATTAGGTCATTGGATGATTATGGTGTTTATATACACTACAAATAAGTTATGGTCAGGTTTGTGAGCCTTTTAATTTGTATTATTATTTCAATAAAAAACTGTATTACTTATTTTTTACTAAATAAATAATTTCTGCATCATTAATGTATAAGCCATTAAGGTAATTAAATATATCATAAAAATTATAAACAAATTACCATGATAAAGAAAAACATTTTATATATCAAATGATTATTTATAACTGAATTTATATTCGGTATTAACTTATATTAAAAATAATTTAATTATTAAAGTTGAGTGAGACATATTTCACATTCCTTTAAAAAAATAAACTAAAGGTCTTAATCACCTCCAAGTGGGTTCCAATGGATTCCATTTCGACAAAAATATTCCTTAGGACAAAATATAAGCATCCAATTATATTAAGACAAGTGTTAGGGTAATTTTATTATATTATATTTACCGTTAATTACCCGATTTAACTTTTACTATGGTAAATAAAATTTACCGTAGTTACTATTCATAATGCCCAAAAATAAAAAGTAACCTATTAACATAATTTGGACCCACTGATTCCAAATAGGGAATCCATTTTTCTAAATTAAATACACAAAACTTGTAGAAATTAATTTAAAATTAATCTCGTTGTTAATAAAACGAGTTTTAAAAGTTTAAACATTGCAAAAGATTGAAATAATTTTACCGATGAATTCAATGTAAAATCAATGTTAATGATATACATTATATTAAATAGTAAAAATATATTCTATATATACTTTAAAACCATTAAATATTATAATTAACTATATATATTATTACGATGAAAAAAAATTAATTAAAATATAGCGTGTTTTTACTATTCATTAATATATGAAAGTTATCAGAAAAATATCAATACTTTTTCCAATGTAAATTTTTATTTCCTGATTCAAAAGAAGAAGTTTATTTTGTAAATTTTAACTTATAAACTTTTCAAAAATTATATTTAAAATGGGTGTTCCATCAAAAGGTGGGAAGACATCATTTTTTAAAAAATATTTATTTTACCCAAAAAAATTATTTTGTTCTCATACCATATTTTAGAAAATGTGTAAGATGAATAATAATTTTATAAAATTCAAAATTTTAGTTAATACTATTCATAAAGGTTAGTTTATAATAATATTATAACCATATATTGTTGTTTATTGAAACCCGGTATTGCGTACAACACACGCTATCGAGGAAGGTTGTGATTGGTGTAATGCCAGCCAAGTCAGGGTTGCGTGTAGTGCATGACTCCTTTGTTATGTGTATAACAAAATCCAACCATATTTAATTTACAAATTGAATGTATATATATATATACGCACTCAATTTTTCATAGAATAACTACTAACAAAAAAACATCAAATTGTGTGTAACACGGTCCAAGATTAGTGTTGTGTATACTGCAAGCTAATACGGTGTTGTGTATAGCACAAGATAATCTTGGTGTAGCGTACAACGGAAGATATGAAAGAAATTAAAATAATATATCTTATTAAATCTCAGGTGGTTACAGGTAATCTCTAAAGAGATCTATTACTATGAGTGAATTAAACAGAATAATATCATTCCAAACATCCCCGAACTCCATGAAGAAAGGAATTCAAGGAATAAATGTTGGATAAAATAAGAAACCAATAAAAGAAATGAATGATACATGGAGTGAATATGAATATTCTATTCATTGTATATTTTCTATATCAGAAGCTGAAATATTTCATCAAAAGGACAACATATGCTTTATGAAATAATCTCATGAGGTACACACATATTATTATTCAGATCACTATTACAACTATTAAATTTAAATTTTCTCATTTAGAGGATTAAATAAATTCTATACCATTATTGAAATAAATCGTTAAATGATAAAGAATAAAAATAAATCCCTCAGTAATTTTCTTATGTTTGTTTTCAGTTAAAAAAAGAACTTGAATAAAAAATTATATCTTAAAACAATGATTAAAATTTCAGATTCATATTGTTTTGAATATGGTCAAAAAATTAAAATCCTAAAAATATAATTTCAAGATATTAATGTTTCTACAACTGTTTTTAATAAAGGGTAAATCTATATAGAGTAAATTCTTTGTAACAACAAATTCTAGAGAAATAAATTATGAATTGGAAACCAAGGCGGAAACAAAATTGTTTTATAAATTAATTATTTCATACCTCCAATAATAATAATTATCTGAAGTTATTTTTTTCTATGGAATATTTTTACATTATTATAATGTCATTTGTGTTAGAAATTCTTAATTTTGAGCAGTTAAAAATTCTTTTTTTCAAAGAAAATTCAATGCTTAGTTTTATAATTTATATATATCATAGGCACGTTTGGGATCCCAAATATTTTGTTTCTATTATTACAGGACCCAAGAGAATATGGATACCTAAATAGTTTATTGTATGATTATTTATAAGGAAAAGGTTTGGATACCATCAATGACAAATATTATATGGAAAGAATATTCTCAAGGAACATGAATGAATACTTAAAATAAATATTACTCATCTAAAATTAATGGTGGTTATGTCACATTTGGTGGATATTCTAAATGAAAAATTATAAGAGTTATATTAGTTGGAAATCCAAGATCAGACCTTATCAAAAAATTTCATTATGTTGAAGTATTGAAGTACAATCTAATAAGTATTAACAAACTTTTTGATGATGGTTATTATATTTATTTTTTAAATAATGCATGTAATATTTTCAAATATAAAATTCTTAAATACAAGGTACCTAGAATATAGAATGTCTATACATTATATTTCAATTAAATGTGTATAAAAATAACCATTTAGTTATTAAAATAAATTTATCTTTGATTTGGAAATGAAGACTTTGATATTATAATGTTTATTCTTTTTGAAAGATGTCTCAGAAAAAATAGTTTCATATTTACCTGTATTTAAATTAAATAATTATAATCTATGTGATTTATACCAAATGGGAATCAAGCACCAGTTATCTTTGAAATCAATTCTAGAGGTTGTTATAACTGAGCCTCAAAAATTTATCTTCATGGATTTTTTGGGCTATCTAGGGCATAAATCCTGAGTTAAAAATATTAATTTATGTGTTAGTTGATGATTTATCTATATTTATATGGGTTTTGTTATTTAGTTTTAAAAGTAAATCTTTCTCAGTTTTTATATTCTTTTGTAATTTGGTTGAAAATTCGAAATCGTGAAAAATTATATCATTGAGAAGTGACTATGTAGAAATTTTTTAAAACCATAACATCAATTACTATTGTTCAAAAAATGGTATCAAAAAAAAATTCTACCCCCAGAACACCTCAACATAATGGTTTTATTAAAATGAAGAATAATACACTGTATTAATATATTAGGACTATGGTATTTGAATATAAATTTACAATTAAATTTAGGGATGAAGCTATAAATAGATAATGTTATATCGAAACTAGGGTGCTCATTAGTCCTATTTTGCATAAAACAAGATATGTGTTATGGAATAATAGAAATCAAAAATTTGGATACTTTAAAGTGTATGGATGAAATTTTTTCATTATATTCATAGAGGATAATCTTATTTCATTTGATATAAATGAAGATGGAGGAATCATTCTATGATATTATATTAGTTCCTAGACTTATAGAGTTTTCAAAAAATGGTCAAATATTGTTGAAGAATCAATTCATGTGAAATTTGTTGAAAGTGATTTTTATCTTAAAATGACTCTTGTTTATAAGGTAAGTGATTCTTTGGAAAACATAATACTTGAACCAATTTTTAAAAATAAATTTTTTTGATGATTTTGATTTTTTTTGTGAACTAGATCCTAAAAGGGTGGATACTAGTGAACCTAAAAGTGTGCTTCCTAGAAAGACCAGAACCATGAAAACCCATCCCTTAGAAACTGTTTTTGGAATATTAGATGAAGGTATTATGACTAGAAGGAGTATTTGAAACCTTCTTGAATTGTCTTCCTTTTTATAAAAACTAGAATCTAAACCCCAAGAATAATTTTTAAAATATCGGAGTTTGCTTATATCTATGCATTAAAAGTTGGATCATTTCAATGATTAAAAGGTAATGTAATTATTTAATAAACCCGCTCACTATATTATTGTAGGAGAAAATGGGTTTCTATAAAAAATTGGATATTCAGGGAGTGGTCACTAGAAATAAGGATAAAATAGTATTTAAAGGGTGAAACTAAGATGATAGTATGATTTATTAAGAGACTTTTACACCCATATCTAGATTAAGATCCATTAGGATTCTCATAGCCTATGCATCAAACATGGATTTATTATTATTTCAACTGGATGTGAAATATATATTTTCTAATAGTTTTCTTATAGAATGATTTTATGTTGAACAACCTCCTGGTTTTGAAAATCCTCATTTCCCAAATTCGGTATTCAAACTTACCAAAGTACATTAAGTTCATAAACAATCACGTAGATGTCGGTATGCACATTCATGTTCATTTCTATTGATAAAAGGATTTTTAGTTGCAGTGTATGATACTACTCTTTTCCTTAAAACTTCATCTTTGGAATTTTATCAACTCATATATATGATTATGAATTGATTTCTGGTTCTACAAATAAAAAATTTTGTAATGGTT
Source organism: Viscum album (assembly GCA_963277665.1). Classification (NCBI taxonomy): domain Eukaryota; kingdom Viridiplantae; phylum Streptophyta; class Magnoliopsida; order Santalales; family Viscaceae; genus Viscum; species Viscum album. The sequence continues at coordinate 1,109,728,475 of OY728126.1, forward strand.
TTTCAAAACCCTTATAAATAGAATTTGAAATTAGTATGATGGGTGGGTTAATGAAAATAAATTGGGAATATGATAAATCATAGTAAATACATTATTTACTAACTGGAGAGGTTTGGACATGAATATGGTGAAGTGTGTGAAACCTATATGTGTTCAAATGAAACTATTATTTCGATAAAGATGGGAAACAAGTGGACAACATCTATACAATGGAATAATTGGGGGCCTATTATATTTTAATTATAGTGAACCAAAAATTATATATTTGGTATGTTTATGTTATAGATTCTAAGAAAATCCCATGTAATGTAATTTAAATGTTTTCAAAATAATTTTAAGGAATTTAATAAGAACAATTTCTCTTTCCATACTTTTTACAAAAAATTATAATTTTAGTTGGACTAATTTTTCTAAACCATATAATCGTGATTGCAGACTGGATAAAAAGAATAAAACATCTATTTTCTAGTCAAATCCCTAATTATCATTGTCTATTAAGAAATAAAACTCATTTAAATTATCTACTATAGAATAAGAATACATTATCATAGGTAGTTTTTTTTCATTGGGGTTATTGAAAAAACATATCTCAGTGGATATTTTATTCAATTATAATCAAATAATATTAAACTGTGATAAAACCTATGTCATATAATTTTAAAAGAATATGACAAACCATTCATGAAAAAATAATATAGGTCTAAGGATTCATTTATTGAGAGATCATATTCAAAATAGTGATTTCACTCTTGAATTTGTCTCCACGGATAATCAATTATCAAATATTTTTATTGATTTCTGTTGTTGTGGGAATTATTTTATTAAGTGTGACTATTTTAATGATTTAAATTTATTTCACTCTTTTTTTTAAATTATTTCTTAATTTATACTTTTATTATTAAGGACAGTATATTTTAATGTATTTTAGAAATTAAAAGAATTTATTTTATTTTATGTTATTATTAATTCTTATTCAGATTATATATTTAATTAAAACAAATTTATTTATAGATAATAAATTTCAGTTGTTTAAATTTATTTTCATATGTTATATCAACCCCAAAAATATAATTTATTATGAAACCCCATTGAAAAATATGTACATGCCATTAAAAAATCTTAAAAATCATCCCTTCCATGTAATCTATATACATTCACCTCTAAAATATGAATAGTCACCCATACATTATATTCACCTTTATCTGATCCATCTATAATGGGAAAGTCTAAATGAGGAGATGGAGTTAGTTCTAGTACTTCCCTAAAGTAAAATACTTGTGATACATAGTTTCGAGTTCTTGTTGGTAAAGTCATTGATATGGAATGGATGATTCGTAAAAGGATTATTTTAAAGAATATGTTTTAGTTTCATAGATATGAATTCATTTTTTAAGATAATAATTTACATTTTATATTTGAGGAGGATGAAAATTAGTTTATATTGGTTGATTTGTTTTAGTTTGGACAAACATAGGATATACTTCCGTCGAATGAATATGGGTAGGCCCAATTGTTTTTGTATATATGGAAGTTGTTTTTATATTTCCACATGATGATGAGTATAAATTCATATATAATTTATTAGTTACAAGATCATTTGGTACTATTAAACTTTTCAGGTTATTTGGTTTTTCTTCTTTTCATAATAATGTCATGGTGAATTTAAAATTGTAATAGATGGGTCTCTGTAATTTTATCCAAATTTTCATTGCTCAAATGGATGGTGAGATGGAAAATAATTTTTTTTGAAAACATTTCATCTTATATTTCATGATATAAATTATTATGGTTAAAATTTATATCTACATGATTCATTTCAAGAACTACTATTTTAAAGAAAAAGGTAATTTTATCCAATATCCTTATTGAAGGCTGATCTCTTAGTTTTGAAGAAGAAAGAGGTATAATTTAATGAAACAGAATTTATGATGCTTTTTAAGAGTAACACCCTTTAAGTATTTCTCTTAAAAACATTTCTCTATATCTTGTATTCTTTTTCCAGATCTCTGAATCCTAATGAACAAGTAGTTATACAAATTATAAAATCAATTTAGGGGGATCTATCCACCACTTCACTTCATAAGGGTAAAACACCTGCTAAGATGATACCATCTAGGGAATTACAGGAGTCAGTTTCTATGAGAACAGATCCCATAGTTCTAGAAATAAATCCATTTGTGGAAGAATAATCATATATATAAGAATCTATAGTAGTTAGTATTGCTAAAAATATTCATTAATTTTATCCAGCTATTGAGACAACTGAAAAAGTTAAAGCTGAAAATGTTAGGATAGTTGAGAGTATTTCATATTTTCCTACTTTTTAAATTTGATATGAGACTCATTTTGAGCACAATGAGTTCAATCTACACCTTCGATCACTGGATACTAACATAGAGAGAGCTGGATATGTGCCTATAGATGATTATACTGATCTCTCCAACAAACCGCTACCCATTCCAACACCAACTCGTGTGAATGAAGAATCTTCATATATAATAAAGCGTTCTAAAAAATTATGTTGATAAACAAATGCACGCCTTTTTCACTTCGGTGAAAATAGAATATGATGATCTCAAGGGAGAGTATGATGAGTTCAATAAGGTTTCAGTTTATTTTAAGGATGAAATATGATATCTAATGGGGAATTTAATTTCTAACACTGATACTGATAAGTTTATTTAGACTTTGATTTTCAATAAAACTGGGATAAATAAAATCCCACTACATTAATTTTTTCCTCTAGTGTGAGTTCTTTGGTAATATAGGTAGTGAAAGATCATGTGGGTGATATTAGTGGAGTTTGTGATACTAAATCTAAGATCAATGAAATATGAGTTCATGTGGAATCTCAAAAAGATATAGTTCATAATATGCCAACAGCTTAGTATGGTCTTTTAGTGTTTGTTCTTGTTAAAATTTAAATTTTCATGTCTAAAATGAAAGATATCTTTTACAATTTGAAGAGTATTGTATTAAGTCAATATCAGTTCCATAATAGGTTTCTTCTGACTACTACATCAAATTTTTCACCTTTTACATCTTCATATATCAATGTTTAGTTTGATCATGTGTTTTGATATATGAATTTAGTCACCACTCAAATATAATATTTTTAGAGTTGTATGTTAACACCTTTTCTTATGTATATATTTTACAAATAATATATAGAGATATTTTTAGGAGTCCAAATAATTGGTTAGAATACTTTTCATGAGGACTTATTCATATTTTAATTACATGGTTTTCTATCTTCTTGAATCAGTAGTTTTGATGGTAAATGAGCCTTGGGAATGTCTAATCAAGTAAAAGACATGGTTTCTTGCATGATTGGTAAAGTAAATAGAAACCATCTGTGATTTTCACATTTACTATTCAATATATATAATGTAATATAATATTATATTATAGACTCTTTAGAAGAGGATTCTAATTCCTTAGAGTCTATGGAATCCCATATTGTTTTAGTTTTCCCTATAGGAAGAAATTTTATATTTTACTGGAATTTCAGTCTAGTTGTTCCATATAAAGTCACCACTAATAAAAATGTTCCATATTCTTTCCCAAGTGCTCCAGTTTCCCAAGAACCTCAATTATTTAAATGAGGTTTTTCAAATCTTGATATATAAGTATCCAAACATAGATCACATGTCGATCTCTTTATAAGGATGATCAATTATTTTTCATGTATCAGCTAAACAAATTCATTATAATATAGATTCTAATCCCCATATGGCTCCTTAAAGTTCTCCACTAACTATACATTCTAGTTCTTAGATTTTTTTCTCCTCAGATGATAGAATAATTTAAAGAGATGTTAAATAATAGTCTATAAATAGTTTCTTAGATTCACAAACAAGCCATCCCTTCCATTCTAAGTTTATGTAAATCGGGATTCCTAAAAAGAATTTATATGTGTGTTGATGCAATATTTTATCAAAGTTGATTAAATTCCTTTGGAAAAGTAGCACTAAACACCTATAAAGGTACCTAACATATAGTTGAAACTATTTTTTCCCAGTAATAATTTATGAGAATAAAAACTCCATGGTTGCATATACAGTTTCTGATGAGTTTAATGTTAAAGGAACTACTTATTAAAATAATTTTAAAAATATTCAATCTTCTAGAGATCATTTATATAATTTTAAAATATCTTCTAGGAATCTTTAAAGGATTTTTAGCATAGTTGGATAGAGACCAAATGACAGACCAGGTTTGGTGATAAAAGATGGTTCTTTAGTGGATATTAAGTGTGTAGTTCTTCCTCTAGTAGTTGACCCTCCAACTACCTATTCAAACTCTCAAAACATTAGGAAACCTCAACCCATATATATTTATTATTTTGATCATATATAAATACCATGGTCATATTACAATTCTCAGATGAGGTATTTTTTTATCCTTTTATTTTTTCAAGTATTGTTAAACAATAATGAAATTCTTGTTTCCATTTTTGATCAAACAATTGTTTTCTTGTGATGGTTTTTATCTCTATATTTTTATTTTAAAATTGTTATTTTAATTTATTTTTATTCATTTTTATGAATATTTTACTTACTATATGTTCTGATTTTTTTTTCATCCATAATTAAAATTCTGAATTAGAACTATACTTAAACAGTTCATAATTCAAAGTGTTATAATAAAAAATGTGTCCCTAAACATAGCCCTCATTTTTAATTATAAAATTGGGAGAATTTCTATAAATAAGGATAATTATAATAAAGGGGGAAAATAAAGTGTAATAACTAAATTTTAAAAGGGTAGCCAATTCTAATTTTTTTTTGTAAAATCATTTAAAATTTTATTTTTATTATTTAATTGGTTTTATGATCATAAAAATGGGGGAGATTTATAGAATACTAATTGTAGTCCAATATATCCCATGTGTTTTAGGATTTTGTTTTCTCAAATATTCATTATATGTTACCAATGATTTTTTATAAGTATGTTCATTTGGTTTTATCTCTATTTATGTCTATTATGAAATAATCCTATTATTCTTGATTTATTTGAATAATTTGACTATGTTTATAAAATAAGTTATGTTAAGACTTTGCCTATATGAAGAAATTTCTATGTTGAAAAAATCTCAGCTTCAATCAGCTATGTCAAAGTAATACCAACATGAAATGACTACATTGTAAAATCATCTATGTGAAAATCATCTACATCGATAAACCGATTACATGAGAAAACTATGATATAAATGAAATGGTTACATGAATAAACTATATGGTGTAATCATCTACATGAATTTGTACATGATATATTTTTTATTTGGTTCTAATTAGATACGTGAATCAGCCAACTATGTAACAATTTGGCTATGTGAGCCAAATGGTTACGTAATTCGGATATATTGAGAAATCAGTAACATAAATAATAGATACATGATCAATTTAGCTACATGAATTTAAATTACTTTATTTCATCTATGTAGTGATCCCAATTTATCTATGTGGATCTATAATATACATATTTATTAGTAATGGTGTACTTTAAGTGTAATTTAATGCTTCCAATCAATACATTAAATTTTTCATTATTTCATTATGATAAAATAAATTATAAAAACATTTCAATTACTAAGAGAATAAATCAATAAAAAATAATTTATTGAAAAATAATGTTTTGGGATATTTTAGAGAAAATGAAAATATGAATTCAATTCAAAGACCAATTTTTATAGGATATCTTTCTCTTAAATAATTAATGAGATTTATTCTAGGTGATGTTTTTATTGGAATTATAAAAAGTAAGAGAAATAAAATATTATATAATAATAGAAGTGAGGGATTACACATTTTCACTCCCACTCTCAATGATCGATATGTTCTTCTTTATTCTATTTGATAAAGAAGAAGAAGTTTCATTTTTGTATAGTTTCCTTTAAAGATCTGTATTTTTTGTTTTATAAGACACTCCTTGAGTTGAAATAAAATTGTATCATCTCTCACGGAGATAACTTCTATTTTTCACATTTCCTCTTATTACACTATGCATTATCTATAAACATTCATCAATCTCTATCATTATTGGAAGTGTCAGTTTCTTGTACTAATTAGTGAAGGTTCCCCGTAAAAGAACCTTGAAGGCCTTTGTTTAAAAATCCTTGTTGGAGACTGGTGAAATATACTGGTATTTTTTCAATTGATGATGGATTGAACTCAATTGATAAATTCTTAGGATAAGGTATGGTGCTATTAAAAATTCACCATGCTCTTGGAGTTTATCATTGGTGGAGTGGACTTTGATTTTTTATTCTCAAAACCACTAAAAATATATTGTATTCTAAATTTTATTTGGGTTTTTATTTATAATTAATTCATGTGTTAATAAAAAATAAGAAAATAGTATACATTAAGAGATAGTGGTTTATATGAAAATAAAATCGGATGTACTTAATCCACCCCCTCTTGATTATTAGTGTAGTTGATCTCCAACTAACACGGTGTTCCGATTAATGACTACCATATCGGTAGAGTTTATGGAATTAATTTATGGTAGAACTAACAGATATGACTGATAAACAGAGGGTTCTAATAGACATTGGGGAAAGTAAAATGTCTTATGCCGTGTGTTGAAAAACATTGACCTTCTCACAGGAGTCATGCTGAGGCATGTGGGGTTAGGGTTCTTGAATGATTTTTTAGGGAATGATTATTCAATGCATGTGTGGAGGTATATTTACATATAAATTTATTTTATATCATGGAATAAACTATTATATAGATTTTGTTCACTTCAGTTAAGGATTTATTAGTGGTGTCCTACTAGTTTTAGACTCATACTCGGTACAAGAATCTTGACGCACATCTAGACTTTATGATAAAAGATACAAGAAAGGTAAAATCCCCAGCTTTTGTGAGAAAGGAGATAGATCATGGTGATCATAGGTGGTACTAGGATAGACTCTAGAGTGATGTTGTAGTGTTTTATTTACTTACCTGTTTTGTTCATACACTTTCTTCGATTTCCACTTTTGAGGGTCACTAGATTATTATTCTGTATGACTTGATATACATTTCGTATAATTTTCTATACCAATGTTTATTTATTCCACTATGTTATTAATATTTCATATCGTGGATGATACTGAGGGTATAGTCTCCCCACTATTGCATTCCAACCCTCACTTAAATTACACAACCTCTTGCATGTGGGGAGGCACACATGTGACCATGTTATACTCCATATCTAACCCAGTGATGAATGTTGGGGCATTACAAAATTGTACCATAACAGTTTTCCAATATTTCGTTATTATTGAATACGTTTTAGCATAAATTATAAAGGAGTTAATATTTTAGGACTCAAGTAGGATAGTATCATGTGTAACTCTCCATCACATGTATAACCGAACACTATGTTACAATTATTGGTATTGTTTTTACACTTATGGTTTTACAGTTTCACCTTGATTTTAAGTATATTGTGTTGTTAATTTTTTATGGTATTTGGGTTCATTCTTACATACTAACAAGGAATATAGCATCACATATCATATGTGAGAATGTTAACTATTACATAATAATTAATTATTTAATTTTATGGTTTGTATCTTGCATTTGGGTAATATATCCCTGATAATATGATATCTTTATAATAGATTTAGATTAATTAAACATTGATTGATTATATTATGTTTGTATATGACTATAACTAATGTGTAGGTAGAGAAGAATTGGATTTAGTTATGGGTAGGGCTTGGAGGGATATACCCAAGGTTATAGATAGACTCTTAGGATACCCATTGTGTGATACCATAGACTGATTATGATCTATTCTTGAACTAATGACTTTAGACATATTAAATGTTATTTTGGACTTTAATAAACATCATAATTAAGGAATTTAATGGGATTGATATAAGTGTTTGAAAAAATATGTTCTCGGTAAGAAGGACATGATTTTACCACCACTAGTAGTGTAGGAGGATATACCCCAGCATGCTTCTATACTTGCTCTAATAATTTAGGATGTAGAGACAGTTATACTAGTAATTTTTTGATTGAGACCGTTAAAGGTGGATATATTTAGAAGACCATTTCTAATTATTTATGGGGATTAAAAATCTAGAATCCAATAAAAATTCATGGTACTAGGGGAATGTTGGATACAAAGAACTATATATAAATAATCAAGAGAATTATCAATTTGATCAAGACTCTTGTGGAAGAGGGAGTGATGCCGAAAAACTTTCTTTTAGAAAAAACTATGAAATAACATACCCACACTCCCAAATATGTTTCTCATAGACATAGGCTTTATATACTTTTATTAAAATAATTGTAAAATTCAAGATATTACCATACATATTTAAAAAAAGAATAACAATTTTTGAATTTTTTACATCTAAATGTTCTTTTCAAGTTTGTAGATTTATAGAATTTGGACACATCATAAACTAATAAATATAATTTCTTTCTAAAAAAATACATGTTGTTTAAATTATATATAAGAAATGGAATAATTTTTCATAAGTTCTCAACATCTCCCATAAATTATTCCATGTGTTTTATCTTCTAAATATGTAACATAATACATTTCTCCACAATATAGGGAAATGGAAAATTAATAATGGGTGAGATCAAATTCTTATTATTGAAAAGGTATAACAAAATTAATCATGGTATAATAATGGAATAAATATTAATGTTGGAATATGAAAACAATATCAACACATAATTAAATTGAAACTAAGAACATTCAATATCTATGAAAATAAATAAAAAACAAGTATTTTAATAATATCGATCCTATTCTAAGAGAATGAACAATTTTAGACATAAAAAAGAAATTATCAAGTCCTTATCCCATGATACATTACTTATGGTTAGTACCACAGTTAGTACATATTTCTTAGTAGGGTAGACATACACCAAATACCTAAAATTATTTTTTTCTCCAGAGACCTGTTGATGAATCAAGGTGCTATATAATTCTAGACTCCACCTCTCACCTAATTAATTTTAATGAATATAATATAATATTAAACAAGAAAATTCATAACACTACCAAAGTGACCTTTGGATGAATTGAAACTATGTTACACATATAATTAAGATAAAAAATATCAATACATTATCAACCTCCATTAGCATCAAATAATCATCAATAATGATATTACATATCCCCATGTTAATGAAAGTGAAATTAAATCACATAAAAAATCTAAACGAAGAATGTCGATGATTAAAAAATACATAATAAACATTCCAATAATAATTTGTGTAACACCCCAATATTTCATAGTTTGTTATCTTTTTAATGTAATTCAGTAGCTTGCATTACACAGAACACCAAGTTCGAGCACACCATGACTTACCAAACTAGTCGTTCAAAAAGAGGATATGAATAGTATTAACTACATTTTTAATTTTATATAATCTATATAATTATACCTTTTATATTATGTATTTATTAGTCATAATATAAAATAAATTAATTTTTTAGTTAAAAGAAGAAGTTTTCAAAAAATGCAATTTACTACCTTTTAATGGTGAACCCTTTTTAAATACAATATTAGACACTTTAATATATTAAATTTGACAAAATAATCATCTTATTTCGAATAAGGATATAAAAATTTATTTTGGATAAATTTTTAGATCTTTTTTGATAATTTTTATATTTTGATAAATAGTGAAAAATACTAAATTTTAATTGAAAAAAACTTTTTTAATCAAAATAATATAGAGTGTTAAATTATTCATTTTAATGGTTTTAAAGTTTAATTATATTCTACATTTATCATTTAATACAATTTTTGTCAATAGATGTAATTTTACATTTAAATTGAATATAAACACATATGAATCTTTTGATAGTTTTTACTTCTCAAAAACTGGCTTTCTGGTTTTGACAATGGGAATTAGTTTTAAATTAATTAATAAAAATAATATGTTTTTAATTTTTTATAATGGAAATAATTATTGAATTTTTAATATAAGAATACTTTTTTGGTGAATTTTAGGTATTTTTTCTGAAAATATTTAATTTTTGATTAATAGTGAAAAACCTTGTGTTGTAGATAAAAACCAAATTTTTATTTAAAAAATTATTTTATTTTAAAATATTATCTTAAATTAAAAATATATATATAATACATATATTAGTCCAATTTAATTCATTGGAGTCATTTTATAATAATATTAGACGTACAAAATTTTATTGAACTTTTATAACGTCTTTTAGCCACCTTCTAGGAAAATTTGAAAATTTGAATGAAACGTAATTTTATAGATTATGTGAATTGAATTTATAAAATAATAGAGACATGGTTGAAATCAATAATTAAAATAAGTTTCAATAAGATGAAAATATTTTTTTATGAATAGTAGCTTTTGAATTTTATTTACGAGGGTTAAAATTAAATAGGGTAATTAAAAGTAAAAATGATATTATAATCACACTGATTCATGTACTAATTCTATTTTATAAGTTTATTCTTACCAAAATCAACATTAGGAAAAAAGTATTATCCTTTTTGATCCACATAGATTAGATTAGGTCATTTATTATATTTTATTTAAATAAAACTTAAAATTGAAAAAATTAAATTTAAATAACTAAATCATTTTTAATATAGGGTTATATATAAGATAAATTCTAATATAAATAGTTTTTTAAACGAAAAAAAATATTTCCTACATCATGAAATTTTATTTATAATTTCTAGACATTAAATAATTAAATTTATTTACGACATAGTGATGATGCAGTAATTACCTTATTAATGAAAGATTAAAATAATTGATTTATAAATATTAAAATTAATGTAAATAGATTATTTTGATTCCATAAAAGAATTTAGAAGGTGAATATGACATTTTAGGGTTGATTAAATGTATCTTTTTTAAGTAATTATGTTGTGATGGCTAAAATACAAATACTAAATAGTGTGAAAATTGACTTAAATGAGTTTTTAAAACAAATATTATTTTATTAAATGATATAACATTTATAAAAATATAATATTCATCCCTAGGACTTATAAAATGATAGATATGTTATAAATTAACCACTTTAGGTTCACTTGGCATTTTATAGTAAGTTTATTGACCCTATAATATAAAAATACAAGAAGACAAGGTAAAAGTTAAACTATTTAACTATGAGTTAAATATAAATGATAATGTTAATATAGTGAAATAGACTTGTCTATAATCTATTTTATGAGTGTATTTTGACCCATCCCCACATTATCCTTGAAATTAATCTATTTGGAGCTATTATAAACAAAAAATGATTTTATAATAAAATAATATTACAAGATTTTCTTAAAGTGCCCCTCACCTCTCTTATAAAATGGTAAGTCCCATTCTCTTAACTTCACATCTCCAAAGCCATTCAGCTCATCCAACCCTTTATAAAAGCTTCTCCCAAATACCCTCACTACATCATATCAGCCTAACATTAATCATAAATCCAACCTAAGGATCTCTTTTGTACAAATCAATAGGAAGAACCTGAAGAAGTGGTAATTATTTTGACACCTCTTTCAAAGTTCTATTCTTCTTCCACTTCATCTATCTTTGTTGTTTCCATGCCAAATTAATAAATCAAGTAACTTATAAATATTGTGATGTAATTAGGAATATTTTACAACCATATTCATTATTCTATCCATCCTATGAATGACAAGGTCATCATATGTGCATATGTACGACTTACCGTCTCCACGTCAAGGTGTAGTTTGTTATTCAACACTTCATTATTTGGATGGGTATAATAATGAGTATTTTTAAAATAAATAATAAATATAACATTTTAAATGATTCTGTATATACAATATACCATCTAATTACATATTATTACCCCATCAATAGAATGATGTTGTCGCTCATGTGTACGTAAGGATTACCGTCTCCATGACGTGATTCGATTCATTTCCACGTTCATCATTCACCAATGATTATAAAAATATATATTATTAGTAAGTATCTAATATATGACATAATAATGCTAAAGGAAATATATATATATATGTGTGTGTGTGTGTGTGTGTTTATTTACATATATCTCATTCACATACCTCCGTTCAATGTGATGTGAAAACTGAAACAGCGTTTATGCGTACGTATGGCCTACCGTCTCTATAAACGGATTTTTCTATTTCTTATACCAATATATTATACATATTTATATTAATAATATATATGATACATAAATAATTTTTTATATTCTAAAAGAAAATAAATCATTATATAAGTGATACAATCAAGAATAACTAGTTAATGCATAAACAATAAAACAATCGATTATTAACTGAAATGTTATTTTAACATGGAAATTTTTATTAAATAGGCAGTATAAAGTCACAAATTAATAAATTAAAATTTCAGAAATATTAATATGGTTATGGTATAATTTAATGACATATTATGGTCAGTATATATGAGGTTAAACGTACCCTCGACCAATGAAATGTATAAGGTAAGGGTTAATTCCTAAATCTCATTATTATCTGAGATTTTTAATGTTTAAGTACTCACTAAGAAATATTTATCATCTATTCCATGTTTCAAAAAAATATTTTCAAAATGAAAATTTTATGTTTTTTTGTTGAAGGGACTCTTTTGCAAAATCATCAATTTAAATTCATTAATGATTTGTTTTTCTAAATCATTTTAATTAATGTCCATGTTATCAAAATTATTTTTCGTATTTATTTATGTGGATATGATTGTTTTAATGTGTCAATTATATTAAAAAGTTTCCATGTGCTATGGGACACATTGAATCAAAAGTCTCTTTTAAATGAGTTCCTTTATAAATTTTCCGACTTTTAAATGATTTCATAAAAGGGGAATTTCTCTCAAAGAGTTTTATTGATAATTTTCAACTACATCAACATAATTTATTGGATATTCATCTACATTGAAGTTTATTTACTATAGTACAATCTTCTATATTTTATTAAAGGAATTATGATATGTTGAACTATTGATGTGTTCTTTTTATACCATTCATGGTTTACAGTTGAAGTATTGACATGTTGTATGATACTTTTAATGAGAATATTTTTGTTATTTCACCCTTTTCATGAGAGGAATGCATTGGACTTTGTAAATGGCATATAGGGACCGGTAGATCCCCTCGTTGCATCATTAGGATTCATTAGACAAATTAGTGTCTTGGAACAAGGACTTGACAAAATATTTTTTTAGTCTTCGCACGAGGCCTTGACTATGGGGTTATGATGTTTGGCATTATGCATTCCCTCATTATAAAATTAGTTATTACATGTGATTATTTGAATATTATAATATCCATGTGCATGTTTATATAGAAATTCTTTATTTATTTTTTCCAAAATATGTTAAAGATTATGTTTAAAAGTCAGTTTTATTATTACACATATTTCCACAAAAGTTTATAGCTTCAGCTAAATTATTTACCAATACCGAGCATCTAAGCTCAACCCTTTCTTATTTTTTGTTTTCCCAGGATTCGCAGAAGTGTATTATGATTGATTTGCAGGGTTAATATATGAGAATAATTTCATTATAAATGGATTATTTATGTTTTTTTTCTGTTTGAAAGTTTAATTTAATGTTCAGGAATGTAATCTGTTTTTGAAGACAACTAAACCAATTAGTCATTCGGGGCATGATTCCTTGTAATCATACCAATGTATTAAAATAATGCACTAGCTCCGAGATTCTGGGGTTGGGGTGTTACATTTGGTATGGGATAATGTTTAGAAATAACCTTGGAAGTTATATTTATAATAACTATGATTTGGAAACATTACAATATTATACACTTTCAGGATTAGTATGGAAGAATATCCAAAAAATCTAGCAATATAGATATTTTGTGGGTTTTCCATGCAATGCATCCCCCTCTAGATACTAAAAGTGGTCATGGTTATGGCACAGATGCACCTTGGAGGGAAAAATCTGACAATGAGTTTCGGACTAGACATAGGGTATCCTGGTACACTTCAACAGGCCTTAATACGCAGCTGGTTTGACACTCCCAGAGGATATTCTTAGGATAATTCAAATTTTCTTTACAAACCATTATAAAGGATTTTTGAGTAATTATGTCGGAAAAGAAACCAATGTTATTATTATGAGACTAGACATGTGTAAATATTAAATTAATGATGATAATTTTTATGTTTTTTGAATTATACAATATGATATGATATAACCTAGTGTATTTCAACATCTAGAAATAGAATCCAGTAGAAGGAATGAGAACTCCAGCAATACACATGATCCAAAGAGTAAGATGGATCATATCTTTCATGGTCCTAACCCAACATTAAGAAGGGAGATAGTCTCCCACGTATTCTCATTATGTGAAAAAATAGTATCATGTGTTAATAAGATAAGTAAAGAATTCTCTAAGTCATATGGATTTGAATTAAAACATGAAAAGAAGAGGATGGAAGAGAAAAAGATGGATAAAGGGAAGAAGAAAAAGAAAGTGAAAAGACTCGAAAAAATCAAGGAATTTTTTTTATTAATTTTCTTGAAAATTTTACAAGAACGCAGTTTCTGACGGCACCTAATTCTGAGGCCCGGTGTGCCCGGAATCTTTTTCTGAAGTTTCGCTCAGGTACATTCAGTGAACGAACAACCGGTTTTTTCTAACTATTGAACTGGTGATCGAAATCGAATTCTGAGGGCACCAATGGAATCGCAGCGTCGATAATTGCTTAGAAACACCTTTTCCGAAGTTGCGTTTTCTTGGGTGTGGTTTTTAAATTTTCGGGTTAAGTAAATGAATAAAATAAATGGGCCGCACCATTTACTTTATTTTAAGCTGTTTAACCTATGTTAAGGGGTTAAAGTGGGACCCACAATATCCTACACCACAAGGTAGGATATTTGTGGGGTGGGGCCCACACGAGCCCCACCTTTTTCATCCCCCATCCGTTAATTAAGAAACGCACCCGCACCCTCCTTTTTAATGAACTCAACCCTTGCGTTAAATCTGGTAAATAAACCCCTCATTAATTTGGGCGGTTAAATCATTGCAATTAATTCATTTAATTAATTGTTTCTTTTTGAAATAAAAATTTTGGCTTGTACGTTAATAAAATAAGACAACTCTTCTTTTATTAGGGGTTGGTTATGCAAGAGGGTTTGGGGAGAATTCTCTTAAGTCGTGAAGTTCCTCCTCCTCGACGAAGAACGCGAACAACGCGAAGAACGACGGATCCTCGGAGATCGACGACACGACGCTTCTTCCGTGACGTTCCTTCTTCCGCGACGCTTCTCCCACGAATCTTCTTCCGTGACATTCCATCTCCGCGACGCGAATATCCTCCCTCCACGATGTCTTTTTCCACGATGAATCCTCACTCATCGAATTCGACGAGGTAGGGGTTTATTTAAATTGGTGTTCCTGATTACTTCTATTGATGTTCTTTGTGAAACTTTTCCGCTTGCTATCGATTAACGGGACGGGGCCGGACCGCACAAACACGGCCGACCCTCCTCCCTTATTCTTGTATTGTTGTGGTTCGAAGGAAAATGATGTGGTGCTGAAGCACCGCGTGGGATCGTGCGGCAACGATGCGCGGCACCGTCGCGCTGCGCCGATGAAGGTGAATAAGGTCGCAGTGCCGTTCTGCCGTGCTGGAGGATCACGAAAACACCGCGGCCGGAGCGGGGCAGCGGCGGAGGGGCTGGGCGCCGTCGCGCCTCGCTGGACGGTCCAAGGCCGTGGCTAAAGCCACGGTGGAGAAGGGGAACCGGCGGCCGGTTTCGGGCCGCCGGCGTCGGAGCAGGGGGACCGGCCTTTGCCGGTCCTGTGGCGGCAACAGTGGGCCGGCCGGCCAGAGGAAAATTCGGGGGTTCGTAACACCCGGCTGGGCGGACATGAGTGGCCCCCCCACATGCCCCCCCCCCCGCACCCCTGTCCGCTTGGCCGAAACGGTCGAGCCACCTGGGTGGTGCCAGCGTGCCTGCGCGCCGGGCCGGCTGCCCAGGCCAGTCCGCTAGGCTGGGCCGCGCTCAGGCCAGTCCAGGCCGGGCCGCACCAGCCGGGTCGGGCCACGCCTAATTGGTCCGGACCCGGACCCAGGTGGGGTCAACTCGATTCGGGCTGACCCAAAGGGTATCGGGCCGGGTCGGACAGGGCCCGAACCCCATAATACCGAACCTCTTTTGTTCTTCTGCCCATAACATGGGCTGCGGACCTCCGATCGACGCACTGTCACCTGCGATGTGATCTTTGGATCGAGACGGTCATTTCGGTATATTACACTCAGGGTTTTGGAGAAAGTTGGGTTCAGCCGGGTTGGTTCGAACCCGAAACCAACCGACCCCTCGGAGCGGAAACGCTTATAACTTGAGCTCCCGGCGTCCGATTGACGTGCCGTCAACTTTGATGGATTCCTCATAGTGAGAAATACCTTTTGGCTTACTCTTCTCGAGGTTTGGACACAGTTTGAGTATGGTCGGGTTGGTTTTGACTTAAAAACCAACCGGGCCCCTGGGACGAAAAAGCCAATAACTCTCAGACCAGGCGTCTGATTGACACGCCATCTTTGACGTTGAGTTCCTATTGACAATACGAAACTTTTGGATACATCAACTTCGGACAACGTTTCAGTTGATGTATCAGCCCCTCGGCTCGTGGAGCGGACCCTCCGGAACGAGCTTGCTGTGTGCGGGAACCCTAGAGCTGCTTGCGACTGCGACGGCGATGACGACTGTGCAGAATTACTCCGTGGATTCTACGGCGATGACTGCAGCACTCATCAATCCTACGTGGATCAGTGCTAACGATCCTATGTGGGTCAGATCCTATGTGGCTCAGCGCTCAGCGGTCCTGTGTGGGCCAGCGCCTACAGATCTTGTGTGGGTCTGATCCTGTGTGGGTCATTGCGGGGGTTAGTTACCTATCGATCATGTGTGGGTCAGATCCATTGTGGGTCATTGCGGGGGTTAGTACCTATCGATCCATTGTGGTTCCGATGGCTTAGATGAATTAGTGGCTACATCTAATAATCTCTATCGTCATATGAAGAAGTATACATGTGTGAGCTATATCTTGACATTCAATCCTTATCTTCATTATGATTGACTTAATATCCTGTGTGGATTACGTTATGCTTTCCTGTGTGGATTGGGTTGTGGTTTCTTGTGTGTACTGGGTTTTACTTGAGCTCTGATGTTGGAGTCGAACTAGAATTGATGACTTAGGTATATGTATGGGTATATACCTAAGTAGTGTCGGATGTTACTTGGTGATTGTATCTTTCCTTTTTGGATTCTGGGATACCTTTAGGGGTCTCAGGGTCCCTAATGAGTAGCTTATACTCACCCCTGCACGGGTTATGCCAGCACTACGTTGTGTTGGTTGCAGACGACGGAAAGTTCTGATCGTGGTTGAGGCTTGCGGAGCAGGATGGTACCTGGTGGTGGACCACTGGGCGGGACGTACTCGGAGTGGATGACTGGACCCGAGGAGCTGTGGAGGCTATCTGTACCCACCCTTCAGGTGGGACTTCCAGTGGACGGATCAACGTTGCAGCTTTACTTTCAGTTGTTGTTTTCCCTTTCCTATTGTAATTTACATTCAGTTTGGGTTTGTATACTGGCCCACGTACTTTTCCGCACTTACTGTTGTACCTAGTTTTTAATTAGTGTTTACTTCTGCTTGGTTTCACTGTGGTGTTTGTTTACTTTACAAAGGCAATGCCTTCCCTTTTTTTCCCGGAATTACGCCTTGGTTCTAGTTGCCAGCCCCTGGCCTATGGAAGGAGGGCTTGGGGTAGTCATGGCACGGGCCCCGAGGACGGTTCGTGACAAATTAATATCAGAGGAGTTCGGTTCTACTGCAGAACTCAGGACTCTGATCTTTTTCTATGTGAAGAAACAATGTTAAGATTATTGAGTGTGTTTGTCAGTCCAGGGAGTCCAGTGTTTGTGCGGCGGCCGATGTATCTGGACACTAGGACCTGACTTCTGATTTCCAACTATATGCATGAAAACATTGATTTCATGTGTGTTTCAAGTTTTCTTTGTGATTACTTGTGTCAGCTCACCAGGTATATTGTTTGACCATGGCACACCTGTTTCTTTTCCGGATGGCCCCACGAATGCTGCCAGTTAGGGTTCCGAGCGTTGTACATGATGACAGTCCACCGAGCGACGAGGCCTCAGTACAGGGCCCTTTGAAAGCAGAGGCACTGGCGATACCTCTACTTGTCGAGCCACCGATGCTACCAGCCCCAGCCACTGACGATGCACGTCGCCTTAGTGCACTTCATGAGTTTCAGTGTTAGTGACCACCCAGGTTCCGCGGGGAGACAGACCCTCAGGCAGCCGAGGATTGGCTGGAGGTAGTTGTATGTGTTTTCAGGTTAGTGAGGACACCAGCAGACCTCATGGTGATCCTCGCAGTGAGCCTCCTGCATACGGTAGAAGGAAGATGGTGGATCTTGATGCTCCAGGTGCACGATGAGGTATCTCTCCTCTGGACGGACTTTGAGAGCCTCTTCCACTCATAGTTTGTCCCAGCCACCCTCTGTGCGGTGCGCATCCAGGAGCTTCTACAACTGCGGCAGGGAAGCTTTACGGTCGCCCCGTACTCTGTGAGATTAACATATCTCTTTCTCTATTAAACGGACATGGTACGGGACCCATTCTTCCGGTCCCGGACCTTCGAGCAGGGATTGAGGCAGGAGATCAGGGTATCGCTGATCTCCCTCAACATTCTGACATAGGCATGGGTACTGGAGTGAGCCCTTCTGATCGAGAGCTTCCTTGCTGATCCTACATCAGCAGCGAGACCTACCGCAGGGCGACACGTAGTAGAGTCTTCTGCAGCAGGTAGTCGACGAATGACTCATGGGTCCAGGCAGACCATACCCTCAGGAAGACGACCTCAGGATACTAGCTCAGTGGTGCGGGGCACACAGCGTGGATCCAGTCTTCCGAGAGGCAGACAGTGCTACGCATGCGGCGGGCAGGGCCACATGGCTCGTGACTGCCTGACCCGTCGTGTAGAGGTGCAACAGACAAGTGAGGGACCACCCAGGCAGAGTTAGAGGGTTGACCATGGTGGTCCTCAGGGAGTAGGCGGACGAGGCAGAGGAGCTGGTCGAGTAGAAGGTGGTGGGCAACACTTTGAGGCTCTACCACCACCACCACTAGGGGGTCCACCCCGACCACAGGGAGATGGCGGGTAGAGATAGGTGCATCTCCAAGCAGCGGAGGCCTATGGCCACGACACGCCCGAGAAGATTCAAGGTACTATATGTGTCTATTCCACCCTTGATGCAGTTATTATAGACACAGGAGAAAGTCATTTTTTCATAGCTGCTGCCCTTGTTCGGAGCTCAGAGATTCCGACAAAGCCGTTGGCTCGATCCTTACAGCTAGAGACTCCTACGATAGCAGACTCGACGATTACGAACTGGTGCTGTCGGTGTGATCTTACTCTAGGATGTGAGAGCTTCGGCTGAGATCTTCTTGTAGTGGCTTCGAGGCCTTACGACGTCATTTTGGGAATGGATTGGTTATTTACTGTCCATGCTCATATTGACTACATTAGGATCAAGGTGCGATGTGTACACACCGATGGGAGCAGGTTCACCTTCACCGGCGAGAATGGATCCTTCGTAGCACAGGATGGACTCTCGCAGAGGAGAGGACAGCCCATCACTCATCAGTTGGCTAGCATCATCCTAGGAGTAGTTGACGTGCAGAGTCCTAGTTTTCCTACAGTGGTGGATCAGTATGCAGATGTTTTCCCCGACGACGTTCCTGGACTACATCTTCACAGAGAGGTAGACTTTTATATTGATCTATACCCCGAGACAGCCCCTATATCCAATCCATCATATCGGATGGCCCCCTCTGATCTTAGAGAGAAACGGGTACAGTTGGAGGACTTGCAGGGCAAGGGATTCATCCGACCCAGTTTTTCACCCTGGGCTTCCCCGATATTGTTCACCAAGAAGTCGGACGGGAGCTTGCGACTTTGTGTCGACTATCTTCACCTGAACCAGGTGACAGTGAGGAACAAGTATCCACTAAAGAGGATTTATGACCTCTTTGATCACCTCAAGGGAGAACGCTTGTTCTCAAAGATAGAACATAGATCTGGTTATCATCAGCTCACAGTTCGGGACGAGGACGTGCAGAAGACGGCCTTTAGATGTCAGTATGACCACTATGAGTTCTTGGTTATGCCATTCAGTGTAACCAATTCTCCGGAAGTGTTTATGGGCCTCATGAACAGGATCATTCAGCCATACCTCGATCGATTTTTCATGGTCTTCATTGATGACATTTTGATATACTCGACCACTAAGGAGGAGCACGCCTACCACTTACGGGTTGTACTAGACAGACTCCCATAGCACCATCTTTATGGAAAGCTCTCAAAGTGTCAGTTCTGGATATGCGAGGTCCACTTCTTGGGACACGTCATCTCTGAGGTGGGAGTTCTGGTGGATCCTGTGAAGATCGAGGCAGTGCTAGCTTGGGAGCCACCCAAGAGCGTGACAAAGTTGCGGTGTTTCTTGGGACTATCTGGGTACTACCGGAGATTTGTGCCAGACTTCTCTAGAGTTGTGGCACCACTCTCAGCTTTGACAAAGAAGGGGAAACCCTTTGTATGGTCAGACAGATGTCAGCAGAGCTTCCAGAAGCTGAGACAGAGATTGACCAGTGCGACTATCTTGTGGTTGCCGGAGGAGGGAGTAGGGTGCATAGTTTACTACGATGCATTAGGGACCGGACTCGGATTTGTCTTGATGTAGGAGCTGGCCTTAATCGCCTATGGATCACGTCATTTGAGGCAGCATGAGACGAACTACGCTACCCATGACCTGGAGTTAGCAGCATTGGTCTTCACTCTGAAGATGTGGAGACACTATCTGATAGACGAGTGCTTTAAAGTCTATTCTTACCATCAGAGTCTCAGGTACATCTTCTCACAAAAGGACCTGAACCTAAGACAACAGTGTTGGCTCGAGTTCTTCTAGGAATAATACTTTGAGATAGTCTATACTCCAGGAAATGGGAACGTAGTAGCCGATGCACTCAGTAGGAGGACGGGCATTCAGCTACTTGGGGAGGTGACAGAGTAGCTAGCTGCTTTTCAGATATCCTTAATTGATAGAGATGGAGCAGCCTTCCTTCAGTCACTCACAATCACTCCTCCACTACTACAGCAGGTCAGAGAGGCACAGCGTGGGTATGCTGACTGTGAGACGTGGCGTGCATAGATATCCTCAGGAAAGGCACCTGATGGTTTCTCTGTAGGAGGAGAGCATGACGTCCTTTTTAGAGGACGTACCTTGGTACCAGTTTCTTTACGGAATGAGCTGCTGAGAGAGTTTCACACTTCCCCTTTGGTGGTACATCCTGGAGTGGCGAAGATGTACCAGGATCTGAGACGACAGCACTGGTGGCCAGGCATGAAGAAGGTTGTCGCAGAGTTTGTTTCTCGATACCTAACCTGCCAGCAGGTGAAGGTAGAGCACTAAGTACCAGCAGGCTTGGTACAGCCCTTGGAGGTCCCAGAGTGGAAGTGGGATGGGATATCTATGGAATTCGTGACTGGACATCCACGCACTTCCAGAGGTCACGACTCCATTTGGGTGATTGTCGACCGACTCACCAAGTGGGCTCACTTCTTGCCCATCAGAGAGCAGGGATCAGTGGAGAGATTGGGACGCCTCTACATTCTAAAGATTATGCGGATTCATGGTTTTCCATCATCTATTGTCTCCGATTGAGATGCTCGCTTTACTTCCCGGCTTTGGAAGGGGTTGTAGGAGGAATTCGGGACGCAGCTACGTCTAAGAACCGCCTTTCACCCCAGACAGATGGTCAGACGGAGAGGACCATTCAGACTCTCGAGGACATGCTCCGTGCATGTGTCCGCGACTTTGGTCACAGCTGGGAGGACCACATACCCTTGGTGGAGTTCGTTTACAACAACAGCTACCACTCCACCATCGAGATGGCACCATACGAGGCGTTGTACGATGGACCTTGCAGATCACCGTTGTGCTGGACAGACCATAGGGAGTCAGCACTTGTGGGACCGAAGATGGTATAGGCCATGATAGAGAAGGTCCAGGTCATCTAGGGGTAGATGAGGATAGCTCAGAGCTGGCAGAATTCTTATGCTGACAGGAGGCAGAGGCCACTTGAGTTCTAGGATGGCGACCACGTCTTCTTGCGGGTCTCACCTCAGCATGGATTGCGGAGATTTGGCCGAGGCGGAAAGTTGTCTCAACTCTTCATCGGACCATTCTAGGTCCTCAGCAGGATTGTCAAGGTGGCTTATCACTTGGATCTACCACCTCAGTTGCACCGGGTGCAAGACATCTTCCACGTATCTCAGCTGAGGGGATACGTGCATGACCCGATGCATATCGTTGACCATGGAGAGCTGGACAATGATGATGGGGTGACTTTTGTAGAGGTCCTGGTTGAGATTGAGGATTGACAGGAGTGGGTCCTATGTGGACAGTTGATTCCTATAGTGCACATCAGATGGCAGCACGGGAACCTCTAGGATACCACTTGGGAGCGGGAGGCTCAGATGCTTACTCAGTACCCGCTTTTGTTTCCCTAGTTTTTGATCTATCTTTATAGGGTCGTAAAGCCCTGAGGTTGGAGTGATGTAAAGACCCGCAAAATTTTAGGGATTTTTTTTCTTAATATTCATGGGAATTTTATAAGAACGCAGTTTCCGACAGCACCTAATTCTGAGGCCCGGTGTGCCCAGAATCTTTTTCCGGAGTTTATCTCGGGTATGTTCAGTGAAGGAATGAGCGGGTCTTTCTAACTTTTGAACTGGTGCTCAGAATTAAATTCTGAGGGCACCGATGGAATCATAGCACCGATAATTGCTTAGAAACACCTTTTCCAGAGTTGCGTTTGCTCGGGTGTGGTTTTTAAATTTTCAGGTTAAGTAAATGAATAAAATAAATGGGTTGCACAATTTATTTTATTTTAATTTGTTTAACCTATGTTAAGGGGTTAAAGTAGGACCCACAATATCCTACACCACTAGGTAGGATATTTTTGGGGTGGGGCGCACACGAGCCCCACCTTTTTCAACCCCCCTCCTTTAATTAAGAAACGCACCCGCACCCCCCCCCCCCCCCTTTTAATGAAGTCTACCCTTGCGTTAAATCTGGTTAATAAACGCCTCATTAATTTGGGCAGTTAAATCATTGCAATTAATTCATTTAATTGATTGTTTCTTTTTTAAATTCAAAAGTTGGCTTGTGCATTATTAAAATAAGATAACTCTTATTTTATTAGGGGTTGGTTGTGCAAGAGGGTTTGGGGAGAATTCTCTCAAGTCGTGAAGTTCTTCCTCCTCGACGAAGAACGCGAAGAACACGAAGAACGCCAGATCCTCGAAGATCGACGACGCGACGCTTCTTTCGTGATGTTCCTTCTTCCGCGACGTTTCTCTCGCGACGCTTCTTCCGTGACATTTTTTCTCCGCGACGCGATGATCCTCCCTCCGCGACGAATCCTCGCTCATCGAATTCGATGAGGTATGGGTTTATTTAAATTGTTGTTCCTGATTACATCTATTTCCGTTCTTCGTGAAACTTTGTCGCTTGCTATCAATTAACGAAAGGGGGCCGGACCACACAAACACAGACGACCCTCATCCTTTATTCTTGTATTGCTACATTTTGAAGGAAAATGATGTGGTGCCGATGCAGCGCATGGGATCATGCAGCAAGGATGTGCGGTGTTGTCGTGCCGCGCCGATGAAGTTGAATAAGGTCGCAGCGTCGTTCCGCTGCGTCGGAGGATCACGAAAACACCGCGGCCGGAGCAGAGGGGTGCGGCGCCGTCACGCCGCGCCAAACGGTCCAGGGCCGCAGTTGAGGTCGCGGCGGAGCAGGGGAACCAGCGGCCGGTTCCGGGATGCCGGCATCGGGGTAGGGGGACCGGCCCTTGCCAGTCCCGTGGCGGCAACAGTCGGCCGGCCGGAGCGGGCCGGCCTGCCAAATGAAGAGCCGGGGGTTCATAACCCCCGGATGGCTGGACATGAGCGGCCCCCACACATGGGGGTCACAGATTACAAATAGGCGGGGGGCAGTGCCACCCCCCCCCCCCCCCCGCCTGGACCCTTGTCCGCTCGTCCGAAACAGTCGAGCCACCTCGCTAGTGCCAGTGCGCCGGCGCGCCGGGCCGGCTGCCCAGGCTGGTCTGCCAAGCCGGGCCGCCAGGCCGGTCCGCGCCCAGGACGGGCCGTGCCTAGGCCGAGCCACGCCAGTCAGGCCGGGACATGACCAAGTTGGCCGGACCCGGACCCGGGGCGGGTCGACCTGGTTCGGGCTGACCCAGAGGGTATCGGGCCAGGTCGGACCGGGCCCAAATCCCCTAATACCAAACCTCTTTCGGTCATCTGCCCATAACATGGGCTGCAGACCTCCGATCGATGCACCGTCAGCAACGATGTGATCCTTGAATCAAGACGGACATTTAGATATATTACACTCAGGGTTTTGAAGAACTTTGGGTTCGGCTGGGTTGGTTCGAACACGAAACCAACCGGGCCCTCGAAGCGGAAACACTTATAACTTGAGCTCCGGACGTCTGATTGACGTGTCGTCGACTTTGATGGATTCCTCTTAGTGATATAGACCTTTTGGCTTACTCCGCTCGAGGTTTGGATGTAGTTGGAGTACGGTCGAGTTGGTTTTGACTTAAAAACTAACCGGGCCCCTGGGACGAAAAAGCCAATAACTCTCAGACCGGGCGTCCGATTGACGCGCCGTCTAGGACGTTGAGTTCCTGTTGACGATACGGATCTTTTGGATAAATCAACTTCGGACTACATGTCAATTGATGTATCAGCCCCTCTGCTCATGGAGCGGACCCTCCTGAACGATCTTGCTATGTGCGGGAACCCTAGAGCTGGTTGCGACTGCGACGACGATGACAACTGTGCAGAAATACACCGTGGATTCGACGGCGACGACTGCATCACTCATCAATCCTACGTGGATCAGTGCTACCAATCCTTTGTGGGTCAGATCCTGTGTGGGTCAGCGCTCAGCGGTCCTGTGTGGGCCAGCGCCTACAGATCCTGTGTGGGTCTGATCCTCTGTGGGTCATTGCAGGGTTTAGTTCCCTATCGATCCGGTGTGGGTTAGAGCCTTTGTGGGTCATTGCGGGGGTTAGTATATATCGATCATTTGTGGGTACGATGGTTTAGATGAATCAGTGGCTACATCTGATCATCTCTATCGTCATATGAAGAAGTATACCTGTATGAGCTGTATCTTGACTTTCAATGATTACCTTCATTATGATTGACTTAATATCCTATGTGGATTACGTTATGCTTTCCTCTGTGGATTGGGTTGTGGTTTCCTGTGTGGACAGGGTTGTACTTGATCTCGGATGTTGGATCCAAACTGGAATTGATGACATAGGTATATGTATGGGAATATACCTAAGTACTATCGGATGTTACTTCGTGATTGTATCTTTCCTTTATGGATTATCCATTGTGGATTCTGGGAGACCTTCATGGGTCTCGGGGTCCCTACTGAGTAGCTTATACTCACCCCTACACGGGTTATGCCCACACTACGTTGTGTTGGTTGCAGACGACGGACAGCGCTGATTGTGGTTGAGGCTTGTAGAGCAGGACGATACCTGGAGGTGGACCACTGGGCGGGACATACTCAGAGCGGACGGCTGGACCCGAGGAGCTGTGGAGGCTATCTGTACCCACCCTTTAGGTGGGACTTCCAGTGGACGGCTCGACGTTGCGGCCTTACTTTCAGTTGTTGTTTTCCCTTTCCTATTGTACTTTACTTTCAGTTTGGGTTTGTATACTAGACCACTTACTTTTCCACACTTACTGTTTTACCCATTAATTACTTAGTGTTTAATTCTTCTTGCTTGCTCTATGGTGTTTGTTTACTTTATAAAGGCAATTCCTTCCCTTTTTTACCGGGAATTACGCCTTGGTGCTAGTCGCCAGCCCCTGGCCTATGGACGGCGGGCTTGGGGTAGTCACAGCACGGGCCCTGAGGATGGGTCGTGACAGAAGAATTTTTCAACATGTGATAACTATGTAAAGAATCACCTTGTTAAATTCTTGAAGGGAATGGGCGTTTTTTATAATTGTAGAGAAAAAGGAAACCACGTTCTTTATTGAAAAGGTATGAAAAATGTATCAAATTTATGATTATTCATCAGCAAGGAGTTGGGAAACTGCACAAATCAATGTCCAAATCATCAGTGTATACCCAAAATGATGTTATTAGATAATAATCATGTTTTTATACTACCTAAATAAAGAGGAATGATTATTTTTCTTATGTTTTTATAAAAGAATTATGTCATTTGAGTATTTTAGTAATGATTTATTGGTTATATGAATTACGAAAATAAATATGGATTATATTGGAGTACTATTTCATTGTGTATTTGAAATTTTATGGTACTAAGAAAAGTGTCTCAATAGTAAGTTAAATGTTTTGAAAAATATGTGGTTAAGGGAACGATAAACTTTAAAATATTCATAATGCTTACGTAATGATTTTGTAATAAGAGATAATTTAATTGGATAGTGTATATTAGATATTATTAGAATCCTAGATAATAATTAATGGTTTGTTTATTCCATCACTATTGGAGTTTACAACATTTATGAATTTAAAGATTATATCCATTATTCGATGTTTTACAGATGGAATAAGTAATAATGAATGTATTCAATATCATTTTCTCGTAATTCTTTTTATTACCATGTTTTAATGTATTCACAAGTATGTTAGGGGACATTCATTATAAGTTTTGGGTACTGAATTTGGACTGACGTGTTTTGGATAAGTCTAAAGGTTGGAATGGAATAAGATGTACATTGGCTACTATTGTTTAAGGTTAAAATTTTCTTAAGATTATTTTTATATTTTTTATAAAAAGGACTACCTGAAGGTCGGGCGACAACTTTTCGCATCCGGCATGACCGAGAGACTTGAACCAGTAACAGAAAGGTAAAAAAGGTGCATCACCTACCAATAGACTAGTAGATGTCATAGATTGTATAATTTAGGTTTTTTAAATGTTTTGATAGATTAATTATAAATTCATTTTTTTAACACTATTCAATTAGGTTAAATAGAATGTTTTTGAGTTCTATTATCTTTTGGAGTGAAATACAAGTATGTGGTATAAAATAGTTAAAGGATGGAACTTTACTTGTCATATATTCATTATTTTCCTTAAAATTTAGGGAAAGTGTCATAAAACCAAAAAAATATAATCCTGATACCAAATGTTTTGTTGAACTAATGATATTTAAAATCATCATATATTTATGGGTTTTAGCCCCCTCAATTTTACATTTATTGTTCACTTGTTTGTGACTGATGACCTCAATCACTCCCTATAATTATTTATGATTTTACTCTAATTATGTGTCTATAATTTCCACCAATGTTCTCCTATTCAAAATCATAGTTTTTTTGTGACTTTTTCATTTTCATTTCCCTCTTATTAGGACAAAATTGTATTTTCCCTATTTCGGATGTGGGTTTTCACAAAGGTATTTTTTATTTTCAAACATTTATTTTCAAAGATCAATTTAAAATTGTGACAAAACAATTTATTGAAGTAGAGGAGAATGTAACACCCTAGGTTTTCAAAGTACATTATCTCTTTAAATTAATTCAATATCTTGCGCTACATGCAACACCGAGTTCGAATGCACTACGAATTACCAAACTAGTAGTTCAAAATGATTTTATGAATAAAATTAAATGAATTTTGAATTTTATATAATCCATATAATTTCAAAATCTATATTATGTGTTTCTAAGACTTAATATTTTTACAAATTCAATTTTTCTGATAAAAGAATTATTTTTCAAAAAAAGAAATTTTACCACCATTTAATAGAAATCCCTTATTAAATACAATATTTGACTCTTTTATATATTAAATTTGACCAAATAAAATTCTTATTTATAATCAGGACATAAAAATTTAGTTTTGATAAATTTTCGGGGCTTTTCGGATAACTATCATATTTTGATGAATAGTGAACAATACAAAATTTTATCAAAAAACAACATATTTAATCAAAATACTTTATAATGTTAAATTATACATTTGAATTATTTTGAAAAATAATTAGATTATATTTTTATCATTTGAACCAATTATTTTCATTGGAATTAATTTTACATTTAAATTTAACATAAACACATATCAATCTTTTGATAGTTCTTACTGCTCAAAAACACGCTTTCTTGTTTTGACGAAGGGAATTATTTTAAAATTAATTAATAAAAATTATATGTTTTTTATTTGGTAAAATATGAATCATTTTTGAATTTGAATATCAAAATTATATTTGGGAAATGTTTTTGTATTTTTCTGAAAACATTCAATTTTTTGATAAATAGTAAAAAATCGCGTTGTAGATGAAAATTGATTTTTAATTTAAATAATTAATTTTAATTAAATATTTATTTTAAAGTAAAAATATATATATAATACATATATTAATTCAATTTAATTCATTTGATTCATTTTATAATAATATTAGTCATATTAAATTTTATTGGACTTTTTTAACGTCTTTTACCCACCTTTTAGGAACATTTTCAAATTTGCATAAAATGTAATTTTACCACTTCTATGAATTGAATTTCAAAATTATAAAAGACATAGTTGACATAATTTTGTAAAATTGGTTTCAATAAGAAGGAAATAATTTTTGGTGAATAGTAACTTTTGAGTTTTACTTACCACTATTAAAAGTATATATAGTAATTGAAGGTAAAAATGATAATATAATTACCCTAAGACATGTCCTAATTATTTTGGATAAGTTTATTTCGACCAAAATCAACCATTGGACAAAAATATGATCCTTTGGGATCCACTTGGATTACATTAGGACATTTATTATATTTTAATTAATGAAGAGTTAAAAGTGTTAAAATTATATTTTAATAACTAAACAATTTTTAATATAGGGTTACACATAAGATAAATTCAACTGTAAATATTTATTTGAAGTATAAAATAACTTAATACATCATGATATTTCATTTATAATTTTCAGACATTAAAAAATTAAATTTATTTGTGACACAATGATAATGTAGTAATTACCTTATTATTGAATGATGAAAATAATTTATATTAGAAATTTTAAAATAATAGAAAATTGAAACTATTGATTCCATCCATGAATATTATAGGTTAATATGACATTTTAGGGTGTATTTAATGTTTTTTTTTTTGAAGTAATTAATTTGTGATGACTTAAGAGAATACCAATACTAAATTGTGTCAAAATTGTCATAAATGAGATTTTAAAACGAATACTAATTCATTAAATGATATAATATTTCTAAAAATATAAGATTTGGCCAAAATTCATATATAATTATTTATATGACATTAATGAACCACTTGAGGTTCTCTTCAAAATTTAGAGTATGTTTATTAACCATGTAATATAAAAATATCAGAAGACATGGTAAAAGTTAAACTATTTAACTAAGAGTTAAATCTAAAAGATAAGGTTAATATGGTCACCTAGACTTGTCTTAAACCTATTTGTTTAGAGAATTTAGACCCATCCCTTCCTCATCCTAGAAATAAATCTATTTAGAGCTATTATAAACCGAAAATTATTTTATAATAAAATAATATTTCAAAATTTTCCAAAATTGCCCCTCACCTCCATTATAAAAGGGTACTTCCCCTTCACTTAACTTCACACCACCAAATCCATTTGTCTCAGCCAAACCCTAATGAAATCTACACCCAACTACCCTCACTTAATCCTAGAGTTCGTACTTTGATCATAAGGACATCATGTAGTGCCCTTTTGTACAAATCAAAAGGAAACACTAGAAGAATAGGTAATTATTTCGTCACCTATTTCAAAATTCATTTCTTCTTCCACTACCTCTTTCTTTTTTGTCTCTTTACCCAAATAATAAACCCAGTAACTTACACATACTATGATGCAATTATAAATATGTTACAATCATATTCATTATTCTATCCATCCAATAAACGAAAATGTCACCATACATGTATATGTACGGATTACCATCTCGACGTCGTGGTGTAGTTTGTTATTCAACACTTCATTATTTGGATGGGTGTAATAATGAGTATAATTTATGTAAAAAATAAATATAAAATTTTAATGATTCTATATATATAATATACCATCAAATTACATACAATTTCACCATCAATAGGATGATATCATCGCTAGTGGGTACGTATTGCTTACCGTCTCCACGACGCAATGAGATTAATTTCCATGTTCACTATTAAATTATTATTATAAAAATATATGTAACACCCCAAGTTTCCACGGTATGCTTCTCTTTGAATAACACAATAGCATGTGATGTACACAACTTTGAGTTCTAATAATCTAAGACCAATCAAACTAGCCGTTGGGAATAGTAATTCCCACTTTTTGAAATTTTATAAATTTATATTTTCAAAATGGACATCATTTTTGAATTCAGAATATCAAAATTATCTTAGGGTGAATTTTTGGAATTTTTATGTAACTGTTCATTTTTTGATGAATAGTGAAAAACACTGAGTTATTATTTAAAACATAATTTTTATTTTAATTATTAGTTATTTTATTTAAAATTATATTAGGTAAAAATAGAGACATGATACCTATATATGTTCAATTTAATTCATTAGAGTCATTTTGTAATAATATTATACATATAAAATTTATTAATCTTTACTATCTTTTACCCACCTTCTAGGCACATTTTTATTTTGCATAAAATGTACTTTTACCGCTTTTGGGAATTGAATTTCTAAAATCTAAGAAACAGATTTGACATCAATAAGTAAAATGTGGTTCAATAAGAGGAAAATAGTTTTTGAAATAGTAACATTTGTCTTTTATTTACCACACTTAAAAGTAAATAGGGTAATTAAAGGTAAAAATGATATTATAATTACCATAACACATGTCCTAATTCTATTGGATAAATTTATTTCGACCAAAATTGACCTTATGATAAAAATAAAACTGTTTTGATCTACTTGGATCAGATTAGAATATTTATTATTATTTTATTTATAGAAGAGTTAAAGGGGTAAAATTCAATGTTTAATAACTAAAGCATTTTTAATATAAATTTATACATAATATAAATTCAAATATAAATATTAATTAAAAAACTAAAAAAATTTCCAATATAATCCTATTTTATTTTCAATTTTTAGACATTAAATAATTGAATTTATTTGTGACACAATAATGATGTCATAATTACCTTATTAAAGAATGATTAATATAATTGATATTATAAATATCCAAATAAATGTAAATTGAGACTTCTGATAAATTCCACTAATTTTGTAGGTTAATATAACATGTAAGGGTTTATTAAATAATTTTTTATCGTTTTGATAAAGTTGTTATGACTTTCACAAAAACAAAATACAAAAAAGTGTCAAAATTGACATAAACGAGTTTTTAAAACTAATACTATATTATTAATTGATATCATCTTCCTAAAAAACTAAGGTTCTACCAAAAGAAAAAGATAAGGTTAGATATATCAATAATGAATCACTTGGGGTTCTCTTGGATTTTTATATTATGTTTATTAACCATTTACAATAATAATACTAGAAGACATGGTTAAAGATAAACTATTTAACTAAGAGTTAAATTTAAAAGATAAGGTTAATAAGGTGACCTAAACCAATCTAAAACCTACTATAATGGTGGTTTTAAACCAATCCCCACCTTATCTTAGAAATAAATCATTTTTGAGCCATTATAACTAGAATATGATTTTATAATAAAATGATATTTCATGTTTTTCCAAAAGTGTCACTCTCCCATCATATAATTGGGTACATCCCCTTCACTCAAAATCACACCTCCAATTCAATTTGTCTCAGACAACAAATGATCAAATATCCTCCAAAATCTCCTCAATTCTACTTAGTGGCCTTAGTTTGATCAGAAATCCAACCTATGGATCCCTTTTGATCAACTCAAAAGGAAACACTCAAAGAAGAGGTAATAATTTCACAACCTCTTTCGATGTTCATTTCTTCTTCCACATCCTCATTATTTGTTGTTTCTATACAATAATAATAAATCCAGTACCTTATACATACTATGATTTTATTATAAATATGATACAACCATATTCATTATTCAATCCATCCTATTAATGATAAGTCACCATACGTGCATACGAACGGCTTATCATCTCCACATCGGGGTGTAGTTTGTTATTAAAACACTTTATTATTTGAATTTGTATAATAATGAGTACAACTAGATTAAATAACAAATATAAAATTTTAATTATTCTTATATATGATATACCATAAAATTACATAAAATATCAACATCAATAGAATGATATAGTTGCTCGTGTCTACGTATAGATTACTGTCTACATGAACGCGATGAAATTTATTCCCCATCATAACCTTTCAAGAATAATTTTCATTTTATGATTAAAAATAATATTTATGAACTTAATTTCACTCTGTATATGAATCAAATACATCCTATCCATAGCCAACATGGCTTACGTAACCAATCATATAAAGGAAAAAGTATCTGTTAACACTTGAAATAATGATACTACTGAAATATTATTAACAAAGAAAAATTAGAAGATCTTATATGATATAATATTTATGTATGTGGTTCTTATATAATTTAATATAATCATTTAACTATTATAAAATAGGTGAACGTACCCTAGATCAAGTAAAAGTACAAATTAAGGGATAATTCTACAATCTATTCATTATCTGAGGTTATATATACGTGAATATCTACTAAAAAATCTTTATAATCTACATCCGTGTTTCATAAAAAATGTATTTCTAAAAAAATTAATGTTTCCTTGACTATGGGTTAAAGTATTTTATACCCTTGTTCAACTTTTTATAAAATGTTTATATTTAAATCTTTCCGTCGTTTTCTAAATAAGGTCCTTTACGCCCTTTTGGACAAAATTAAGGAAATAATTTTTTTAACTTATATAGAATGTGAGGCAATTTTCTGTTGTAATAACATCATTGAATCATCCCTTAAAAGATTATAAAAATATTTTCAAAATAAAGTA
The DNA here is from genome assembly GCA_963277665.1 of Viscum album. NCBI lineage: Eukaryota > Viridiplantae > Streptophyta > Magnoliopsida > Santalales > Viscaceae > Viscum > Viscum album. The sequence goes on from OY728126.1 coordinate 1,109,761,578, forward strand.
TTTATTTTATAATTATGTGACTTTTAAATGATTTTAAAATAGAAAGACATTATTCTTTTCTATATTTTGATTTCATCTATGTAAACATCCTTTGATAGAATTTACACTTGTTTGAAGTTGATTTATTATGATACAATCATCCATATTATATTGAAGGTTTTTGGATATGTTTGACTGTGAATGTGTTATTTTTATACAATTAATGGTTTATGGTTAATGTATCAACATTTAGTATTCTATTTTTAATATGAATGTGTATGTTATGTTTCAACCTTTTCGTATGAGGAATTCATTAGACATAGTAAGTGATTGGTTGAGCCTGCTACAGCTCCTCCATGCATAGGTAGGTCTCATGAGACAAACTAGTTTATTGGAATAAGGCCATGAAAAAATATTATTTGTTGTCATAGAACGAGGCCCTGAATATGTGTTTATGATGTCCGTCATTATGCATTCCATCATAATGAAATTGGAAATGAATATTACATGTGATTATTCAACTATTAGAATATCCAAGTGGATAAGTAAATGACATTTTTGGATTTATGTTAGCCATATTATGCTGAAGTTTGAGTTTATAAGTCATGGGTTTTTGTCTTATTCATTGCATTAAATGTTTATGATTATTTATGAATGTTTCCACTATATTGTTATCCTTACTGAGCACCTGAGTTCACCCCTTTCTATGTTTTATTTTTCCTAGGATGGGAAGAAGTATATTATGAATGACCTATATGAATATTCTAAGGGAGATGAATGTGTTAAAATGAGACACAATGTTGTTGTTTTTAATTTCATAATGTAATATGAAAATAATATTTGTATCCAGTACTTAAAAGGATACTAAACTGATCAGTATTACAAGATTATATATCTTGTGATCATTCCAATATTATGTAATAAGGCACTGACTCTGTTTAACTAGGGTCAGGGTGTTACAGTTGGTATCAGAAGAAGTTTAGTACAATCCTTTGAAACTATATTTAGAAAAACTATGATTAGAGAACATTACCCTAAGATAGACTTTGAGTATTAGTATAGAAGAACTTCATATAATTTTGTTAGTGTATATATTTTTTGATTTTCCCAAGAAATACATCCATGTATGGATACAAGCAGGTATAGGGGTCTCTAGCACAGATGTACCTAGGAGTGAAAACTCTTACAAAAGTTTTGGGCTTGACCTGGGGTATCCTGGTCCACGACAACGGGCCTTGCTGCACTCTTGGTTACCACACCCCTGGGGGATATGATTTGGATAATTCACATTTTCTTTACAAACCATAATAAAGGATTTATGAGTATACAACTCTTCAAAGAAAACATTTTTATGATTATGGATTATATCCATAAATTGTTAAATTTATGTTACATGTTTCATAAGTCTATAATTATGTACTACGATTCAAAAACTAATATAGTATATCCCATTATTTAAAAATGGTTCCTAGTGGTAGAAATGGAAATTTTATCAATGCATGTAATCCATGTAGGTATTTACCTCCTAGTCAAGATAATTATAGTGGAGTTGGTGATGCAACTTGTACTGATCAGTTTATCACCATACTCAGACAACTCACTCAGGTTGGGAATAATAACCTTACACATATGGAGCACCCTGATCCACAACATGGTGGATCAATATTAGACTTCTTCAATAGGAAATAACCACCACCATTAAATGGGACTAAAAATCCATTTTTAGCGGAGAAATGGATATGCTCCTTAGATAAAATATTGCATGCTTTAGGGAGTAGTGAAAGGGGAAAAGTTATCATGGTTGTTTATCATGTCACGGGAGATTAATATTAATGGTGTTCATTAATTCAAAACAAAAAATAGGATGAAGAAGTATAAATTATGGAATGGAGGGAGTTTAAATATCTTTTCTTAGAAAAATAATTTCTATATAACCATCGAGCCCATATGAAAAGACAATTTCTGAGTCTGAAAAAAAAGGTGGATGAGAATGTCGCAAAGTATGAGGCAAACATTACAAGGTTAGGAAGGCATGATGTAGATTATATACATAACCCAAGGAGTAAGATTGATCGATTCATTAATGGGTTAAAACTATTTCACCATCGAGCATTAGTCTCATAATCCATCTCATCATACGAAGATATTTTCTTATTTTCTATCAAGACAGAAAAGGAATTCTCAATGTCTTATGACATTAAAGAAAATCCAGAGATTAAGAGGTGTTATGAACACTATGGAAATAAAAATAAGGGGAAAAAGGGAAACGTTAAATTTCCATCCTGCGGTAAATGTTGGAAGAAACACCCTGGTACTTTCCTGAAGGGAATGGGAGTCTGTTACCAGTGTGGTGAAAAAGGCCACCAAGCTCATGATTTAAGGGAAAGAAATAGGTTGTCAATGTTTAATGCTAGAATTGTAGAGAAATAGGTCATTATTAAAATAAATTTCCTATGATCCATGGAAACATACCTCATAAAAGGCCAAGGGAGAAATTCCAATCTTATGTGATCACTACTGTTGAGGTTGAAGCTCCAAAAGGGGTGGTGGCAGGCAATTTAATGGTTTCTTCAATATTATGCAATGCTTTATTTGATTCTGGATCATAAAATTGTTTCATATCATCCCAGTTTTCTAAGAAAATAACATATTTCTAATTTGATTTAATAGGGGAGTTGTTACTCAAAACTCTTAAGGGAAGTGTCATCACAACAATGTTTTGTGAATTAGTTTCCATTAGGGAAAATAAATGTTCTTAATCTACTAATCTCGTCATTATACCAATGATTTAATTTGATATAATCCCTGATATGGATTGGATTTTAGACCATTATGCAAAAATTGTATTGGAATAAGAATAAGGGTATAAATGTTGTTGATGATAAAGAATACCTTATCTTTAGATAAGAAACGTCACCATCTGATTATTATATAGATCCACCCCCAGTAGCACAACTAAATTCAATTATTGGGGAGGAAGAGAATGAAATAACTATGGGTGAGGAAAACAATGTTCTAATAAAGGATATACCTATTGTATAAGAATATGTTGATGTGTTTCCAAAGGATTTACTTGAACATCCTCAAGAACAAAAAATTGATTTTTCCATTGATTTATTTCCTGGTTGAATACCCATATCGAAGACCCCTTATAGAATGGCCACTATGTAATTAGTGTAACTAAATAAACATCTAGACGAATTTAGTAATAAAGTATTTATTCTACCTAGTGTTTCTCCATGGGAATCCTCTATTCTTTTTGTTAAGAAGAAAGATGGATCGATGAGGATGTGCATTGACTACAAAGAGATCAATTATATAACAATAAAGAAGAGGTATCTCATACCTCGCATTGATTATTTATTTGATCAACTTGAGGGAGGTCATTACTTTTGAATGATTGACCTTCGATGTAGATATCATCAGTTTTGTGTGAATAAGGATGACATTCTAAAGACAGCATTCCGAACCAGGTATGGGAATTTCAAGTTTATAGTAATTTCTTTTGGACTAAGAAAGGCACCATCTATTTTCTAGGATCTAATGAATAGAGTTTTTTAGGAATATCTTGATGACTTTGTAGTGTTATTTATTGAGGATATCTTGGTATCCTTAAAAAGCTACAAAGATCATGAAAATAACTTGTGCACTATTCTGAAAATCCTAAGAAGAAATGAATTATATGGTATGTTTCGAAAGTTTGAATTCTAGCTTCAGAAAATTTCTATTCATGGCCATATTGTCTCTAAGGATGGAATCTCTATTAATCCTTCTAATACAAGAGCAACACAAGAATGGCCAACACTGACAAGTATAACTGAGTTACACAATTTTATTGGTTTAGCTGGTTATTATCAGTGTTTCATCCATCATTTTGCCTAATTGAAAAACCTATTATCCAAGCTCACACGTATAGGGGTTAAATTTTATTGGAAAAAATATTGTGCAAATGTTTTGAAGAACTGAAGAGATCACTAGTCAATTCTCCAATATTGACTCTACCATCATGGAATGATGGGTTTTTTATTTTTTGTGGTGCTTTAAAAAAAGTACATGGTTGTTTCCTTATTCATAATGATAATTTCATTACATGTGCATCAAAAATGTAAAAATTTCATGAGCAAAACTACCAAACTCATGATCTTGAGTTAGCATCTGTAATATTTTCTTTGAAGATATAGAGACATTATCTCTATGGTGACAAATGGGAGATATATACTGATCAAAAGAGTTTGAAGTATATTTTCTCATAGAAAGAACTCAATATGGGGAAAAGAATATGGCTTGAACTACTCAAGGATTATGATATCACTATAAACTACCACCTAGGGAAGGAAAATAAGGTTTCAGATGCTTTGAGAAGAAATGATCATGGATTTTTGAAAAATATGAGAGTTGAAAAGTATCCTATGTTCATGGATATAGTAATGATGGATATAGGAATAGTCATGGAAGGTGAAATATCAACACTCTTCCAAATGGGTTTGAATCTAACTTTACATGAAAGGATAAAAAGTTATCAGACTAATGATGAAGACTTTCAAAAAAATTAATGTTTTCCATGATGGGTGATTGATTGAATTCGTATATGAATATGAAATTTTGAAATTTGGGAAGAGACTTTTTATTCTTGATATACCTATTCTAAAACGATAATTGTTTGATGATGATCATAACTCCAATTTCTCTATACACACTCGTAGCACTATAATGTATAGATATTTTAAGGAACATTTTTTGTGGGACAGCAAGAAGAGGGAGATTTCTGATTATGTGTCATGATATATGGTTTTTCAACAGGTTATGTTTGGAAGACAACATCCTAGTGGAGTCATGAAACCTCTTCTCATACTGAAGTGGAAAGGAGATGATATTACGATGGAATTTATCAGGGGGATACCAAAGAATCTTAGAAGGAATGATGCAATATGAGTCATTGTTGATCATCTTACCAAGTCAACACATTTTCCTGCTATATTTGAAGATTTAAAACTTGAACGTTCAGCAAGACTATTTATTAATGATGTTTTAAGACTTTATGTAGTACCCCTATCAATTATTTTTTATCATGATCCATATTTAACAACAAGATTCTTGAAAATTCTTCACATGTCCTTGGATATTGAACTTCATTTGAGCACTTCCAACCACCCCCAAACTGATGGAAAATCTAAACGGACTATTTAAACCTTAGAAGACATTTTGAGATCTTGATCACGTGACTTTCAATGTATGTGAGATCAATATTTTTCGTTGGTAGAATGTTCCTATTATAATAGCTTCCATTCAAGTATTCATATGGCACCATATAAAGAATTATATAGAAAGAGATGCCACACACCAACTTATTGGGATGATGTTGGTGACAGAAAACTCATAGCCCAAGAACTTTTGGAGGAAACAATGGAAAAGGTTAATGTTATCCAAACACACATCAAAGAAGCTCAAAGTAGGCAAAAGAGAAATGTCGATAACTGAAGGAATGATTTGGAATTTCAAGTAGGAGATCAAGTTTTCTTGAATTTATCTCTATGGAAGGGTGTTATACGATTCGGTAAGAAGGGAAAATTATGTCCTAGGTACATCGGACCTTTCATATTCTATAACAAATTTGACTTGTAGCTTATCATTTGGCAATGCCGCCATGTCTCTCCAAAGTTCATGATGTGTTCCGCATATCACTGTTAAAAAAATGCATGCCTGATCCAACACATGTACTCACCTATTAAGAATTTGAATTGGAACATGATATGTCTTATTGTGAAGAGCCTGTTAAGATTCTTGATACAGGAAAACAACTGTTGAGAAACCGGATGACTCGTCTGGTGAAAGTTTTGTGGAGAAACCATAAGATGGATGTGGAGCATGGGATCCCAAGGAACTTATGATGAATACCCACCCGAATATTTTTATGCTTTAATATACTAGAAATTTCAAAGATTAAATATTTTGAAGGATGGAATAATGAAACACCCCATGCTTCCATAGTGCACTTATCCTTGAATAATACAATATTCTACGCTTTACGCAACTTCGAGTTCTAACACACCATGACCAATAAAACTAGCCATTATGAATAATAATTCTCACTTATTGAAATTTTAAAAAATTAATTTTTCAAAGTGGACTTTCAAAATGTACTTCATTATTTGATTCCTAATATCAAAATTAGCTTATGGTGAATTTCTGGTATTTTTCTAAAAATATTCAATTTTTTATGAATAGTGAAAAACACTGCTTTATTGTTTAGAACTGACTTTTTATTTAAAAAATTAGATATTTTATTTAAATTTATATTTGTTAAAAATAGACACATTATACCAATATATGTTCAATTTAATTCATTGCAGTAATTTTATAATAATTTTAGATATATAAAATTTTATTGAACTTTTTACAGTCTTTTACCAATCTTCTATGCGCATTTACAAATTAGCATAAAATGTAATTTCACCGATTCTATGAATTGAATTGAAAAAATCAAAGAGACATGGTTGACATCAGTAATTAAAATTTTGTTCAATAAGATGTAAATAATTATTGGTGAATAGTAACTTTTGACTTTTATTTACCATCATCAAAAGTAAATAAAGTAATTAAAGGTAAATAATGATAATATAATTACCCTAACACATGTCCTAATTATATTTAATAAGTGTATTTATACCAAAATCAACCTTATGAGTAAAATATGATCCTTTTTCTACACTTGTATTAGATGAGGACATTTATTGTTATTTTATTTAAAGAAATGTTAAAATTGTTAAATTCAATATTTAATTATTAATCCATTTTTAATATAGGGATATACATAAGACAAATTCAATTATATATATTAATTATAAATATAAAAATATTTCTTACATAATGGTATTTTATTGGTAATTTTTATACATTTAATAATTAAATTTATTTATGACACAATGATGATGTAGTAATTACTTTATTAACAAAAGATTAAAATATTTGATATTATAAATATCCAAATAATTGTAAATTGAGACTTATGATGAATTCCACTAATTTTTTAGGTTAATATAACTTGTTAGGTTTTATTATATGATTATTTTAGAAGTGATAGTGTATTTATGACTTTCAAAAAAATACCAAATAGTGTCATAATTGACATAAATGAGTTTTTAAAACAAATACTATATTATTTATTGATATAATATTCCAATAAAAATAAGGTTCCTCCAAAAGACATAGATAAGTTTATATATATCTATAATTAAGCACTTGGGGTTCTCATGGATTTTTATTGTATGTTTATTAACCATTTATTATTATAATACAAAACTTCATGGTAAAAGTTAAACTATTTAACTAAGAGTAAAATTTAAATGACAAGGTTAATAATGTGACCTAAACCTCCCTAAAACCAAGCGGATGAGATTTTTTGACCCATCCCCACCTTTTAATCTAAATAAATTATTTTTTATCCATTACAAACAGAATATTATTTTATAATAAAATAATATTTCAAACTTTTCCTAAAGTGACCCTTACCCCTCTTATAAAAGGGTACTTCCCTTCACTCAAATTCACACCTACAAATCCATTTTTCTCAGCCAAAACATGCTCAAATATCACCCCAACTACGCTAAATTTGAACTAGAGGCCTTAATTTTATCATAATGCCACCCTAATGAGCCCTTTTGAACAACTTAAAAGAAAACACCCTAAGAAGATATAATAATTTCACCACCTCTTTCGAAGTTCTTTTCTTCTTCCACTCCCTATTTCTTTGTTGTTTCCATAAAAAAAATAAATCCAATATCTTATACATATTGAGATGTTATTATAAATATTGTACATCCATATTCATTATTTTATCCATCCTATGAATGACAAGTCACCATACGTGCGTACGAACGGCATACCGTCTTCACATTGTGGTGTAGTTTGTTTTTCAAAAACGTCATTATTTGGATGAGTATAATAATGAGTATAACTGATATAAACAATAAATATAACATTTCAATTATTCTTTACATATGATATACCATCCAATTACATAAAATTTTACCACCAATAGAATGATATTGTCGCTCATGTGTACGTACGGATTACCATCTCCATGAACGTGATGAAATTCATTCCCCATCATAACCATTGAAGAATAAATTTCATTTTATGATTAAAAATAATGTTTAAAAACATAATATCCTTTTTTTATATGAATCAAATACATCTTATCCATAAAAAACATGTCTTACGTAACCAATCATATAAAGGGAAATGAATCAGTTCACAACAGAAACAATGATACTACTGAAATATTATTAACAAATCAATATTAGAAAATCATATATGGTATCATACTTATGTATGTGGTTATTGTATAATTTAATAACAGTGATTTAACTATTATACGGGAGTTTAATATACCCTTCGTCAAGTAAAATTACAATGTAAGGGTTAATTCTCCAATCTCTTCATTATCTGATTTTTTTTATACGTGAGTATCTACTGGAACCTCTTTATCATCAACATCTTTGTTTCATAAAAAATTATTTCAAAAAAAATTTCTATTTCCTAGACTATGGGTTAAATTCATTTATATTATATTTGAACTTTTTATAAAAAATTTATAAAGGAATATTTCCATATTTTTTCAAACAAGGTCATTTATGACCTTTTCGATAAAATTAAAGAAAAACTGTTTTTTTTAATTTATACGGTGAGTGAGGCTATTTTCATCCATTATAACATCTTTGAATATAACCTTTAAATATTACATGAATATTTTATAAATAAATAATTTCATTTATAATTATGTGAATTTTAAATAATTTTAAAATAGAAATATATATTTCTCTCAAATAGTTTTGATTTCATCTATGTCAACATCCTTTGATGGATTTTATGATTGTTTGAAGTTGACTTGTTATGATACCATATTCTATATTATATTGAAGAGTTTGGCATATGTTTGACTATGGATGTGTTATTTTTATACCAGTCATGTTTTATGTTTCATGTATTAACATTTCATTTGAATGTTTTAAGATGAATGTTTATGTTATGTTTTAACCTTTTCATTTGAAGAATGCATTTGACTTAGTATGTGATGGGTGGAGCTTACTATAGCTCCTCGATGCATCGATAGGTCTCATGAGATAATATAGTATCCTGGTACAAGGCCTACGAATAATATTATATATAGTCTTCTATCGTGGCCTTGAATATATGGTTTTGATGACCGGCATTATGCATTCCATCATTATGAAATTGGATTTTTATATTTCATGTGATTATTCGACTTGTAGAATATCAATGTGAATAAGTAAATGGAATTATTTGATTTATCTTTGCCATATTATGCTAATGTTTAAGTTTAAAAGTCTTGTGTTATAGTCATATACATTTCCTTAAATTGTTATTCTTATTTATGAACGTTCTTTCTATATTGTTATCCTTACTAAGCACCAGATGTCACCCCTTTTTATGTTTTATTTTTTTCAAGGATGTGAAGAAGTATGTTATGACTAACCCATAGGGATATTCTAAGGGAGATGAATGTGTTAAAAGTAGACACAATGTGTTTGTTTTTTATTTCTTAATTTAATGTAAAACTTATGTTTTTATCTAGTACTTCCAAGGCTACTAAATTGATCGGTATTTCAGGATTTGATCTCTTGTGATCATGCCAATGTTATGTAATAAGGCACCGACTCTGGGTTACTATGGTCGAGGCGTTATAATATATATTATTATTAAGTATGTAATATTTGAAATAATAATGATACTAGAAATATATATAAGTGTGTGTGTGTGTGTGTTTATTTATATATATCTCATTCACTTACTTTCATTTAATACGATATGAAAAAGGAAACAGTGTTTATGCTTACGTATGGCCTACCGTCTCCATAAATGGTGTTTCCCATTTCATATATCTATCTATTATACATATTTATATTCTGAATTTATATGATGGATAAAAAAATGTTTTATATTTTGGAAGTAATTAAATCATGATACAAGTGATACGATCAAGAATTGCAAGTTATAACAGATATGATAAAGAAAGCGATTATTACCTGAAATATTATTTTAACATGAAAATTATAATTAAATGTGTAGTAAAAATTCAAAAATGAATCAATTATGATATCATAAATATGAATATGGTTCCGTTATACTTTAATTTCATACTATTTTCATTATACTAGAGGTTGAATGTACCCTCGACCAAAGGAAAGTACAAGTTAGGGTTAATTCTTCAATATCATTATTATGTGATATTATTCATGTGTAAGTAATTAATAGGACATATTTATCACCCATTTTAATGTTTCATAAATATATTTTAAAAATTAATATTTTTTTTTTTTTTGTGGAAGGGATTATTTAGCAATATCTTCATTTTAAATGCTTTAATGAGTTGTTTTTCTAAATATTTTAAATTAATGTCCCTATTTTCAAAATGATTTAAAGGATTTATTTAAGTGAACATGATTGTTTTAAAGTGTCAATTTAATTAAAGTCATTCAAAGTTGTATGGGACACTTTTATTCAAAAATATTTGTTAAATTACTTTATAAATTGTGCGACTTTTAAATGATTTCATAAAAATAGAAGTTTCTCTCAACGAGTTTTATTGAATAATTTTAAGTAGGTCAACATCCTTTATTGAATATTATTCATGATTTAGGTTGATTTAAAATTATAAAATCTTATATATTGTATTTAATTAATTATGATATGTTTGACTATGTATGTTTTTCTTTTATTCCATTCATGTATTAAGGTTGAAGTATTTATATTTTTGTATGCTAGTTTTAATACGAATGTTTAGGTTAGGTTCCACCCTTTTCATATGATGAATACATTGGACTTATTAAGTGATGGTTGGGGCCTACTATAGCCCCTAAATTCATTTTTGGGTCTCATGGGACAAATTAGTGTCTTGAAACAAGGCCTTGGTAAAAATTTTATTTGTCGCCTTGGCACGAGGCTTTGACAATATGGTTATGATGCTCAGAATTATGAATTCCCTCATTATGAAATTAGTTATTAAATGTGATCAATTGAATAGTATAATATCGATGTGTATGTTTATATGGAAATTTTTGTTTTATTTTTACAAATTATGTTCATGTTTATGTTTAAACGGATGTTTTTTATTACTTATGTTTCATTAAAAGTTTATAGCTTCCGCTAAATTATTTACCATTAGTAAGCATCTAATCTCACCCTTTTCTTATGTTCTATTTTCCTATGATTTAAAGAAGTGTGTTATGATTAATATGAAGGTTTAAGCTTTAGGAATAATGGAGTTATAAAAGGCTTATTTTTTATTATGTTTGAAAGTTTAATGTAACATTCATGTATGTAATCTATTTTCCAAGACTGCTAAAATGAACAGTCCTTCGAAACATGATTCCTTGTAATCAAGACAATATATTAAAATAATGTACTGGATCTGGGCATCTATGGTTGGGGAATTACAATCTGTATTTAAATTATAATATAAATAATGACAATATTTTTTCCCTTGTCAATAAAAAAATATTCTTTCAAGGTGAGATTCATCCAATATAAATTAAGTTTGATGTGATATTCACACCTTGTAGAATAATACGTATATTGTTAATTAAATAATTGAATAGAATGATAATAATCCATCCATGGGAATGATTTGGATGGTTTCAATATAATTTTCCCTTACTATAACAAAGGAGACCTATAAATATGTTGATATTAAAGATAAACATCAAACAAAAGTGATGCTTGTGTGATACCACACAAAAAGGGGTCGTGAAATGGATTGTTTGGTATCATGTGTTAATTCCCCAAAATACACACACACACACACACACACACACATATATATATATTCGACTATAAATAAAAAATTATATATTATGTTAAATCCTTCGGAAAATGAAAATGAAAATGTATATGAAAGCATAAAAGATATTTTAGAAAACAAATTAACATGGATGTAAAAGTGGATGTTTTGGGTCACATTCAAAAGATTTTTCCAAAGAAATGAGACAAAAATAATTGAAAATATTATGTTTAAATGAATCTATAATAATATGAACTTTAAAATTAAATAATTTTTTCTATAGTAAATGTGGATCAAAAACATTTTATTATGAAAGAAACACTTTTACTACTTGAAACAAAACTTTTTGATAACACACATTGTAAAAAGAGTTATAAATTTTTTTTTTTATAAAATAGTTTTCTAAAATAGGATAATAAAATAAAATATAATAAAATATCAGTGTGGGAAAATCTAATCATTTAAGAACAATGTTCATTGTAAAATATTAAAACTCCAAAAAGTGAATTCGAGTTTCCAAAATCCTTTATGTTATAGAAACAATTTTATCAATAGCCACTTGAATAATGGGACATGATTTTTCTATTAAATCTTAGGAAATTATAATTGTATGATAAAAAAATATACATTGGTAGTAAATATACCACATAAATGAATCATATCTCTTAACATATAACATGTCTCGAATAATTAATATTGAGAGCAAGAAAAATATTGTAGCTTGAGTAACACTTCAATCAAATAAAATTTAAATTTTGGGGATGTAAATGATGTATAATAACATTATTAAAATATAAATAACAATATTATATCTAAAATTTTAATTATATACACCACATAAACTAAATTAGGTCCATAGTATCAAATGTGTATCAAAGAGAGGAATTTTAGAAGAAAAAAATTACCTCTTTTCCAAAATTTTATAAAAAAACTTTAAAATATGTTATCTAAAATTTAGATATATTATTCACATAATTAATAACCTTACAAATATCCATTTTATATCATAGTTTCCACAAATATTCAATATCTACATGAATTCCTTCGAGTTTCCATATTGGGTGTTTATAGTATTGATCGTTTGTAATAGTTTCATAATACCGGTGTGTGTATTCAATGTTCCTCCAACTTTTACCAATACTAGATTAGTATGGTTACTAAAAGGTATTTTTTTAAATATTTAATATATTTCAAAACCCTACAATTAGTGTTTCTGTACTTATACATGAAGATCAAATTGATAAGAAAGATGTTTCAGTGATTCTTAACAATCAAATAGTGTTTTCTTAATTAATTAAATAAATATTGATTTAACATCTTTATAGGAAAAAAAATTATTTTCCCATTTATATCATTTTATACCATTAATTATGTTCTAATCGTCATTAACGATAAAAATTAGCAGTATTGTTTAGGTAGTTGGTTAGGAAAACCCAAGCATGAACATGCCCTGATATAATGGATGATTATAATATAGTTTGATTATAATATAATTATACCAGAAAATTATATATGTTATTTATTGTTTATTAGTTCTATATATCATAATATAATGAATTTACAAGTATAATAAATATATATAAGAATATTACACCATTTTAATAAAAGGTTATCCTCTTAGTATAATTGTTTTAAATTATTAAATTAATAATGATATTTTTGTTAACCATGACATTAATAGGTTATCTAATTTTTTAAAAAAATAATTAATTATATCAGGAACCAAATATGTATCCTTTAATTCCATCCTTGTATAAAACCATGTAATACTATGAAATAAAACAAATCGTGTTGCGTCATGGAGGACATGGTATGCACAACACACAAACAATTTTTTTTAATGAATGTGGAATATAAATAAAAAATTATAATACCCTTAATACAGTAACATTAAGGTATATAAATTATATTAATATCAGTTTATAAGTTAGACTATAAAAATTTAAATATTTTATTTAAAAATAAAACTATGTAGAAGATAATAATCATTTTTTGGATTTGAATTTTCCATGGAAGTCTCTAAGGAAATGAAGATATTATGCTAACTAATGGTTACCAGAAGATTTTAAAAATAAAATATTATTCTATGAAGAGAAAATTTTGAGAGTTTCAAGGATAAATTACTACCAGAAGTGAATCTTGAAGTGGTGATTATGTTGCCATTTTATATGGGATTAGAATGATAGTTTTGGGAAAACACATTGAATTTAAATAACATAATTTTTATATTAAAGGGTTAAGGGATTAAAAATGGGTAAAATGGGTAAGGGTGTGATTATTTGTAAATAAACACCTCAACTATCCTTTTGGAATCATGTTTTTTCCTTTAAAGTAACCTTTTACCATATTTACTTCTTATCAAGGTAACTAAATTTAAACCACAGTGGTTAATTTTAATGACTAAAATTAAACATAATCTTATTACCTAATTTAATCATTATAATTTTAAATTTTAAAAAATATTTTATAAAATAAAATTTCTATAGTTATGAAATATTAATTTTATATAAAATAAACAATTAAATGCGTTAAAACATTTTTTGGAAAATTACATTTTTAAGATTTAAATTTATGTACGATGTAAAATTATCATGGATACTGAATCTATCAATAAAAATTGAATAATTAAGAAAATTAGGGATATGAGGCTTCTTGGGAAAAACAAAACAAAAGTTCCCACAAAAAATACTTGATTTAAAAAATAATGATTAACTTTTTATATTAAAGTAACATTTTAATTAGATATAAATAATTTCCATTGGTTTTCTATGTTTAAATAATATTTGAAAATAATTAAATTTATTCCTATAATTCATATTTTTTTAAATAAAAAGATTTATAAATTTGAAGGTCATTTCTAAATAATTATAAATCCATAAAATTTAAAAGTTTAGTGAAAACCATATTTTTAGAATAAAAATTTGATAAATTTCAAAATGCATACTGATTCAATTTTGATATTATAAATTCAAAAATGATATCATTTTTTATTAATTTCAAATTCAAAAATTTATTAATAGATTTTTTAAATAAAATCATAAATTGTAATTGAAACCTCATTTAAATCAAAAGATGATATTTTCAAATATTAATTTTCATTATTCTAATGTCATGTCATTTACAAATAAAATTATTGTTTCCAATTATTATTACCCATTATAAATTTTCATTAATAATATGTTTCATTAAATATAATTTGGTATCATATAAAAGATTTGTTTTTTGAAAAATACATTTTAAAAAAAATGACCTTAGTAGTCATTTTATATAATTTAATTGACAATAACTCATATTAAAAGTCAATTTTTATATAAATACATATAATAAAGAGAGGTATTTCTCATGTTCATTCATGCTAATTAAACAAAAAAATTTAATTGTTATACGTAAATATTTATAATTTATAAAAATATATCATAGTTTTATTTAAATTGTGTGTTTCATGTGGAAAAATCTATCAAACATACTAACATATATAAAGGTAATCATTTATTATAATTTATGGTTATTACATTCTCCCCCCCCCCCACCCCACCACCACCACCAAAAATAAATTACGTCCTCACAATTTGACTAAAAGTAATTTATATAGGTAACTCGTACTTAATCCATACACCACTAGATGATCATGAGATTATTTAGGATGTATAATGAGATTTACTATATAGTTTCTTTATAAATACATATAACCAATTCAATATTTTATATATAATTATTAATAATGGATGAAGATCAAGATCAATAAGGAATAACTTCCCACAAACCTTGAAAATGATTTATACGAAAATAATACCAATTGTGGTTTTTATTTTTAACTCAATATCACATAGTTAGTGAAAACATCTTAGACATGGTAAACTAGAAAATTGAAAATTAAAACCCACTATCTAATTCAGTATTAGTGGTTACAAAGTCTTTTCCTTAGTCATATGGTTGTTGGTGACTATCTCTCTTGTTGGACCTAGTATTGGGACATTATGTTTCCTAATTCCCAAATCTCTTGTAATAAAAGTAAATTATTTTTGTATCTTCTCTATTTCACATACACTTTTTAGTATGATAACCTTTTTATCTACACTTATAGAATTTACATTATCCTTTAATGAAGTTTTTACCATGATTCCTCCAAAAAAATTACATGTAGAAGATTACATCTTCTTTCCTTCTTCATCACCATCACTTGATCCTTCATGAGACTACATATTTCTATTCCATGGTATGATTGGTAAATTTAATATATTTAAATTATTAATCATATTTCATGATAAATAGTTTGGCATAATCATATATTATCTCTCTCGAGCAATCATTCGGATGGGTTATTCATTGGGGTAATCTCTACATTACCACACACAACCATGGTTTATTATAGTAATATCCAGTAATAAACCTAAAACAGTTATCATTAGTTATGATCATTATAATTTTATTATTATAAATTAATATAGAAAAATTTAACATCAATATGTCTCACTTTATAACACTTTATTTTAATCCTATAATTCATACAAATCAACATATAGCATATATGGTTCAACTAATATCACTCTCAATAAAAATATATATCATTATTGGTTTTTAAATAGGTTATTTTATGGTTTATTCTATCATAATTGACAAACTCAAACATAAAATAGTGGTCTTAAATTAAAATGATCATTAAATTATTCTAAACCCAATAATCATTTAAATTTATTCTCTCCAAATCCGACTTATCCTTCCTTAAATAACATTAGTCATTCCTATTATCATATACCCAAGTATGTATATACCCAAATCATATATTATCAATAAAATACCTTTCTCAAAACATATTTTAATATCTAAGAAATTAATCTAAAATGAGAATATAAATTTCTATAAAAAATAACTCTAAAATTAACCATCAAATAGTATTCAACACTATTTCATAGGGTCATACACCAGTCACTATATATCAAAATCCCAAATATTAGATTAACTTATCCATAAATATCATGAACCAATTTTCAATCCAAAGGTTTCTAATATTTTTTTAACATATATAACTAAAATCAATCCCCCCTTTATTATCTCAACATCAAGTGTATTTAAAACATAAAATTTATCCAAACCTCAAGCATGTGTTCTCTAATTGTTATACCAAAAAATGTATCCTTATTATAAAATCACTTTCCAAGGTTAATAATACCATTTAATTTGAGTTTCTATTCCATTTAGTTAAAACAAATTAAGAATATTCCTTATATATTTCCCCTAATACTCATACAATTTATAATATACCATAACATCATTGATACATATCACTCAATAATTAAAATAGGTAAGAGTATCAGAAAATAATTTTTATATTATAAAAACCTAAATTACATAGATAATACTTTGAAAATTACATTTTCCATCATCATAGGAATGTACTTAAATTCTCATCCATTTATGTATGATATATTATTCAGTTATAATACATAGCGATTTCTAGACACATACATTTATCTGCTTCATTTTTTTATCCTTTTTTAACCAAATATGAAACCAAAATGATTATTATAATATCTTAAATATGAATATAAAAGCATCAATCGAAATATCTATTCCCTTATAAAAAATTATTTTAAACATATGATACTTTTGTATTAACCTATGAATCCCTTCTTCAATACTTGGCTATCTATGGTCATTTATTATTCTAGGTTCTCTAAAAAAATTGATACACATCAATATAAAATCATTTATATTGGATTATAAATATAATTTTATTAACTGAATCATATACCCTAGTAATTTAAAACAAGGTTTATAGTAATTCCTATTTGTGGTTCATAGGTGACAATATAGTTAATACATAATGGACCCATTTTGGGGGTTTTCCACCAAGATAAATATATGAATAACTTGCATCCACATAGATTATCGATATATAGAGGTATTTATAAGAAAAGTCACATAAACTCTACTTTACCTAATCATATCGATGTTATCAAATTCGTAGACTTATCCCTATGGTTTTCACTGAAGTTCTCTTATCTTAATCCCCAAATAAAATGTTCATTATTTCCTTAACATTAAATAATATACATATCCCATTTGGTTTTCTATACCTTTAAAACTATGATCAGTCTTTAATTATCATGATGTAAATTATCTTCAATAACCATCTTAATCTTCAAAGTTATCTAAAACATTCCTTCAATACCAACTTTGAAAATTCATATCTAAACTCCCAAATCTAGTTCTCATCGATATATACATTACATAATTGTTTTATACCAGTTGTAAAATCCGGAACATAACCATCTGTAATTACACAAAAAATATTGATTACTGATTTTATTTAATGTGAAGGATATTTTTAGGTTTAAATATATAGATAATTAGGTAAAATATTAAAATAATAAATCTCATGTGTTTCTTAACTAATAGACAATCTCCATTATATATAAGTTACTAATTAATTTATGATAATTCTCTAATATGTCTTATAAATTAATCAATACATTTGTTCCTTCTAAAAATTTAATAGCTGTCACTTTTCTTCCAAACATGATGAAATAGAAACATGATAACGTGTGATCTCAAATTCTCAGTAATAGAAATATATAACTGAAAAAAATATGGAATAAATATAGAATAAATATTAAATAATGAATAATTATACATGAATCCATAATCAACTAGAAACTAAGATCATTCTATATCTATGATGGAAAATTAAAATTCTGATATCAATAATATTGATCTCATAATACTATAATGCATAATTATAGGCATCAAAACATACTATCAAGGCCTAATTCTAAGACACTTTACATATAATTGAGATTGTAGATAAGAAATCATGTTTAACTAGGTAGGCATACACCAAAAACCCAAACCTATATTGAATTTTATCCTTATCAATGTATCATGGGGATATATAATTTTAGAACCCACCCGCCACCTAATTAATTAAAATTCATTCACAATAAGTGTAATATAGACCTTCCATAGCATTATCTAAGGTACAACTCGATAAATAAAAAAATGACTATATGTATAATTATGAATAAAAAATACCAATACATGATCAAACTATGTTACCATCCTATAATACTCTAGAATTATAATACTTTTCAACATATTAAAGAAAGGTATAACATATTCATAGACAATCCAAATGGAGAAAGTATATGTTTATGTAAAACATAGTTAACTTTACAATAATCATACATACTTAAATAAAAACATTCAGAATTTCGATAGATTTACACTTATCAATATAATAACATTATTTTAGGTGAACATAATCCAATCTAATGTATGTATTCTGTAATAAAAACATAAATAATTCCAATATTTTTCCACTTATCAATAGAATAACATTATTTCTAGGTTAACATCATCCAATTTGAAATGTGTAAGATGTAATGTTCACACCATATAGATAAAAGTGTATAAGGTTAAGTCATTACTTGAAACACATTATGATAAGCCATCCATTGGAATATTTTTTATAGATTCAAAAGAACATATCCTTAGTGAAATATTGGAAACCAATAAATTTTTTTCTATAACTGAAAAACTTATTTTTAAACTAATGCTTATACAATAATGCCTAAGAAGGGATATTGAAATTGATTGTTCAAAATCATTAGTTTATTCCCCAAATATATATATTGGATTATATATAGTGTAAAATAACACTATCATGGAAAATACTTTTGAAAATTAAAAGGAAAATAACAGTGAAACCTTAAAAAATATTTAGGAAAACATTTTTATTATAGATTTAAAAGTTTAAGTGATAGGTTACATTAAAAAAACCTTTTTCAAAAGGTGGATTTAAAACACTTCGAAAAAATATATGTTTAAAAGAATCATTAAAAATGTATCCTTGATAGTTAAATAATTTTTTCTTCATGGATTTTGGATATAAAACAATTGATTAAGGAATATATATTTTTAATAATTTAAATTACCCCTGTTTAAAACCCACATTATAGAAAGAGTAATAATCCTTAATTTTAATTAAAGAATAATTTTTCAAAATAGGATCCAAAAAACCCATATAATAGAATATTAGTGTGGGATAACTGAGGAAATTATTAATAATGTTCCTGATAAAGCATTATAACTCCAAGAAAGTGATTCAAGTTACCTAAAATCCTAACTACTGGGGAAACAACTCTATCAATAGGCATATAAATAAGGAAAATTATTTGAATTGTAAATCCCATTGAATAGTAAAAGTATTTTGGTAAAAATATATCTATATTCATTGAATACACCATACAATTAAACATGGTTCTTAATATGTATCATGTCTTAATGAATTAGAATTGAGACTCTGAAAAAAAATTACACCATTAGTAAAACATTAATCAAAACCACTTGAATGTTTGGTCAAATAATTTAACATAAAATATAATTATTAAAATATAATTCATGATATTATATCTTAAATTGTATTCTTATACACCACATAAGTTAAATTAGGTTCATAATATCAATTGTGTCTCAAATTGAAGAATTTGAGATGAAAACCCTTAACTGTTTTCCAAACATTAATTAATTTTCTTTAAACTCAGGTATCAAAAATATTTATATATTAGTAACTTTATTAATAATCATACTAAAATATATTTTCATTTAAAATTTTCATAAATATTCATTCTATATATGAATTCTTCCAATTTTTTATATTGTGTGTATATGCCCTTGATTCTTGGTAATCAGTTCATAATAGTGGTGTATGCATTAATTATTCATCCAATTTTCATGATTATGTGGTAATTATTTTTTATTAAATTGATTTTTTTAATTATTTATAATGTTGTAGAATCCAATCATTATTGTATTAGTTTTTATCCTTGAATATGAAATTGATAAGAATCTTGTTTTGGTTATTCTTAACAATTGAAGTGTGTATTCTTAATTAATGAATTTAATATTGATATTACATCTTCATAACCAGAAAATAATTATTTAATAATTTATTTCAAATTATAACTTTAAATATGTTATCATTGTCATTCGTGACATAAATTTATAGTATTTTTCATGTAGGTGGTTAAACTAACTCAAGCATGAACATATTCTGGTTTAATGAATGACTATGAGAATGTTTATTTTTAAAATAATTATAATAGAAGAATAATGATATTATTAAGAGTTTATTATGGTGATATATATTAATTTTGATAAGGTATACTAATAAGTAATGGATATATAAATATTAAACAATTTAAACTGAATTTTATCATCTTATTGTGCTTATTTTAAATGGATAATGTAATGGTGATCATTTGTTGATCATACCATTGATAGATTTTATGATTTTTTATAAAATAAAATTAATTATCTAAAAAATATCATTTTTGTAATTTGATACCATCCTTAGATTCATCCTTGTATGTCATTTAAGGAAAATAATACAAGTTGTGTCATGGAGGCGGTAGTTTGCATAAAGCATAAAAAACAGTTCTGTATTTCTTAATAGATGGGGTATATGAAGAAATAATGATAATACCATTAATATAGTAACATTTACGTATATAAATTTTACTAATATTATTATATTAGTTTTTCTAGAATTAATTTTAATAAACATAATTATGAAGAAAACTAAGAAGTTGATAACGCTCACATCATGAAAATGAATTTTTCTTAGAAGTCCCCAAAGAAATGAAGGCCTTGTGATATTAAATTTTTCTAGGATATTATTAATTTGTAATAGGGTTATATAATGTGGAAAAATTTAGATTTTCAATGATAATTTAAAATGGTAACTACATATTGAAATTGTGAAGACGTTAGCAGTTTATAAGTGAAGACAAGGGTAGTTTTGGAAACAACGATTGAAACTCTATAATTTAATTTCACTATTAAAGGATCAAGGGTTTAAAAATGAGAAAAATTAGTAAAGGGTTTTCTTTAGGTAGATTCACACCATGACCATCCATTTTTTAACGTGTTTTTAATACTTTTTGTCCTTCCCCACACTATAAAAGACCTTCCACCATTTTTTCTTTTAACTCTAGTGACTAATTGTTAACCGCGGTAATTAATTTTAATGAACAAAATTAAATTTTTATTGATTAAATAATTTTAACTATATTATTTATCCTTTTAAAAAATTTAGTAAATAAAATTTCTAAATGTATGAAAAGTTAATTTTAAAATATAAACACTTAAACATGTAAAACTATATTTAGGGAGATAACATTTTTAAGCATTAAATTTACATATATGGTAAATTTATATTGGATAATAATTATATTGACATAAATTTATTTAATGTAAAATATATTAAGGATACGAGTCTTCTATGGTAATCCAATACCAAATATCCAATGAAAAATACAAGATTCAAAGGAAAACCTGAAAAGAGTTTTAATATTAATGTAACATTTAAATTAGTTATAAAATTGTTTTCCCTAGGTTTTCAAAGTTCAAATAATATTTTTAAAAGGAAAATTTTATTCCAATTATTAATATTTTATTACACAAATGGTTTTAAAATTTTATGAGTTGTTCTTATATAACAACAAACTCGAAAACATTACACGTTTTGTGGATAATGCATTTCTTAACTAAAAATCATCCTTTTCAAAAAAATATAAAATATAATAATTATTAATTTTTTAAATAATCAATTAATAAATTTTGTTCATTCTTTTAGGATTTAGATTCAAAAAATTATAAATTTATTTTCTAACTAAAATCATAATATATAATTGAAACCCCATTTAAATTGGAAAATGACATATTAAAATATCAAATGTTATTATTGTTATTTTATATCATCTAGCAATTAAAGTTGTGTTAACAAGTTATTATTATCTAAAATAATTTATGCATAATAAATTTTTTTTAAAATATAAATTTGTAATGCATAAAAGATAAAATTAAATATTTTTATAAAAAAAATGTTCATATTATAAATTTTAGATAAACTAATTGAAAATAATTATTATTAAAAGAAGGGTTAATTTTTAATATATATATATATAATTCATAAAGAGGTTACTAATTTATTTCCATCCTATTTAATATCTGGTTTTTTAACTATTAAACTTAAATAATTATATTTTTTCTAATTAAATCTTGGATTCTTTAAAGTTCATTTTTTCTTGCGGGAAAAGCTATAAAACACATTATCTTATTTAAAGGAAATTATATATTATAATTTTTGGTTTTTATGAGTCCAATTAAGAGGTGGTTGACTATCATTAATTAAGCTATAATATGATAGGGTCTTACTTGGGTGACCTTCATGGGGTTCTCCTCAAGAAATATTTTCTTAAAGTGATGATGTTATACTCTTCTATGGATTTTATGGAGTTATATGAGGAACATATATAAGTCTTTGTATATTTTTCTTCTTTTATAGAGTTTTTATGCTTCACCCCTATTATTTTGTGAAATAAGGGCTAAAAGGACTAAAATTTATGGATAACCCTAGATCATGGGATCTATTAGCAGGTTAAGATATTTTATCTAAAATTATACCTAGAGTTGTTCTATAATGCTTTGTCCATAGTGAAGGGCCGTGAGGAAGAAATGGTAGTATCCTTACTTCTAGACCATATAGGATAGGTGATTTAGCCTCCTCCACACATTATTGAAATATTTTCTAATAGTAGGAAGAGGAATGTTGACTAGGAGAAGAAGGAAAGTATGATGATAGGTCAAAGTAGTACATATCAATTGTCTTCTATTGGTGGTGATTTTTTTAGGTGCTTTAATTGCATGAAAATAGGTTATTTTATCCATTCTTAAAGGAAGCTACCTGTGGAATTCCATTGATATGGAAAGAATGGTCGACTTTTTCATTTTTTATAAGGGGATTCTTAGAATATTTCTAGGATATTAGAGAATGATGGGGATGGAGGACCACTTTAGGGGATGTAAACATCCATGAATTTTATGATTTCAAGGGAAGGTCATATAAATGAGTAAGGTCATCCTTTTATAGAGGATTGGCCTCCATCTGATGGAGATGAGAGACTATCTATGCTTTGTGGTATGATATTTATCACCTTTATGTTATCAAATATATGTTTTGATATTAGGGAATCTCAATACATTATCTCTACTCAATTTGTAGTTTTCCTAGACTTACTTGTTAGAATATCTTGGTCAATTGTTCGTCTTGACAGACTCTTAGTGTTACAAAATAGAATGAATACCCTGGGAACCTGATAACTAAGCTGATCCTAACATGGACTGAAGGGTATTCATAATCCCAATGGTTCTGAAGTAAGAACCTTGCATCAAACAAGATAAAAATGGA
Organism: Viscum album; assembly: GCA_963277665.1. NCBI lineage: Eukaryota > Viridiplantae > Streptophyta > Magnoliopsida > Santalales > Viscaceae > Viscum > Viscum album. The sequence continues at coordinate 1,109,785,607 of OY728126.1, forward strand.
TTGGTTTTCAACAAAAATAGTTGATGAAATAGAAACAAGTCATTATTCTCAAGGAAAACTCCAAAATAAGATTATACCATACATTAGACCATTATAACAAAACCCCATGATTAAATCAAAAAAGCACCATAAAATAAGACAAATATACCACGTCCAAATAGACATAGCACTCTAAGACCAAAATATCCACCACCTCCTTATGGTGATTTCCCCTTTCATAAACCATGATAAAAAATATCTACATATGCCTAAAAGAAATGGTTGGTCGTTATATAAAATCCTAGTATGGTCTCTCTAAGTGATCTATAAGAAGATTAAATTGTAAATAAACTAAATCATTCAGTAAATTTTAACAAAATAGGCATGTAGTACAGTTTCATATTTAAATGAAAACATTATTTTCATTTCAGTTGATAGAAACATTTAAAAAAATGGCTAAACAGAAATTTTATATAAAATAGTTTATATAAATCATAAGGCATGCGTAAATCAGTTTTATAAGAAACAGAATATAAATATATAATAAGAAATGAGTGACAAGGTAATCATCCAAGAGGTTTGGTAGTTCCAGGTTATGGGATCTTCGCACACTCATGTAGTGATAATGGAAATGTGCACACACATCCCTTTGACACTGAAAAAAAGGACTGAACAATATATTGTTGTGGATAAGATCTTCTAATATGTTTATTTTAGAGTTAAAAATAATCAATCCATTTCCCCGGAAATTCCAACCTTGTGTGTTTTTCCAATTAACTCATTAACTATCCTGGAATGTATGTGCTAAAAAACAACAATGGGATAATTATTTCAAAACTATTTAAAGTAAAATTGCAACATTTCCAGGGTATTCGTTCTACCTACTCAAAAACATTCCTTGCCTCCCAAAACGTCTATGAACCAAACAAAGTAAAACATTCAAGAACTCCTAACCACCAAATGAAAATTACAATGGTCAATAATGATTATATACATAATATTTATACTGAATTTGTACCATCAAAATTCTATGATGAATCAACTAAATTTTTGTTTTATTCTTCTAAACCAAGATTGGTCCAACCAAGTAACTTCCACTAATTTCTAACCAACATAACATATATTTACAATTTCAGCAATACATGTCCTTAAAATTAATCAACCTGATCAGTAACTAGTAAATACTATTATAATAAAACTCAACCCAATATAAATGGTAATCCAAAGCTCAACCAAAGTCAATAATTCCAACACTGATCATATCCTAAAGAATATTAAAACCTCTTTCTATCTTTTCATCCATATATAGATGAAATGTCATACTCAAATGATCCTAATATCACAGTGCCTCTTGAAGGCCACTCCAAAAGAAAGAAGTAAATTCAAGATCTGTATTAGTTACTATAGTATATGTAACTCTATGAAAAAAATCTCTCTCACATAGATACTTCCCAAATCCTCCACTTTAGTTATATCATGAATGGGTATTAAGTGAGCCCATTTTTTCAGCCTATCAATCAAAAACCATGTCTTCTTATTATTTTATGTGTATGAAAAAAATACAAAAAAAAATATAGATATATCATCCCACATCTAAGTATGCACTAGAAAATGGCTGAAGAAAACCTGAAGGCCTTTTATGCTTAGCCTTAACCTATTGAAATGTTTGACAATGAGAGAAAAATAAACAATGAACTATCTCATACCTAGACACCATATTTAATGCCTCATGTTATAGAATATTTTTTTTCCTTAGTGGATAGCCCACTATGAATTATAGAAATCCAGAATCATAGCTTTCCTAACTACTAATGATACTACAAAAATGGTTCTAATAACATAGAATTATCTTTTTAGATATGTACCTATCATAAATAGTATCACCACCATAAATTGAGTATTCAATTCTATAGAACACATCGTCAAGCTGTTGTTCTATAAAAAAATCTTAATTGGATCAGAGTTCAACTGAACACTAGAAAAGGAAACCTATTCCCCAAATTCTTAGACTCCAATATAGAATTTTTCAAAAACTTCCATTAAGTTCCACTCTTATTATGATTCTTTCATACCCTAGGTCATAATTGTCTTCCTCAAAGAATCTAAAATGACATTACCTTTCTCAAAGTTATAGATGATTTCAAAGTCAAAATATTGTCAGTACTTCACATAGCACCCCATGAAGATATTAAAATCATTTTGAGATAATATATTACTCAATATCTTATATTTTGAATACGCAATAAACCATTCCCAATAATGGTCATGTTGCAAACTCTTAAGTGCATGCATCATATATGTGATTTGTAGGTCATCGGGAGGTTAATTCTTCTCATGTGGCCTAAGATTTCAAGGTACATCTGCAACGACTTGATCAACCTATATAATAAAATATCCAAAACTCAATCTTGAAGCATTATAAGAGACTAAATCGGCCTTTCTGTGTTGGGAATAGTTAATAATATTAAAGTATTCAATAGATGATTCATATTAATAAAAGAAATATGAAATTTCTCATCCCAAGAGAACTTTACTGTGTTCAGAGTAATGGAATTCCTGGTATAATACATCTTCAAGAAATACATTATGAACAAGTGTTAATATCCAGATAAACCCAAGAATATCTAAATCATGAAAACCTTTCATGGTTTCACCCATGTCATAACATCTTTCACCTTCGTAGGATCGACTGATATTCCATGTTCCAAAACCACATGTAATAATAAATTCACTTCCCAAATCCATAAATTACACTCCAATATCTTGGAATAAATTCATTGATTTCTCAACAATTCCAGAACTACTCCCAGATGACATTAAATATCATACTCATACAGAGAGTAAAAAAGTATTTCTTCTATAAATACCACCCTAAAAGTAACCAAATATTGGTTTAGGATCATGTTTATCAAAGAAATATAAACATAAATATAATTGGTTATACAATATGTCAAGACAAGGTACTCATAATGGCCATACCTACTCTAAAAGGATATTTTCTAAATGTCATATTCTTTTATTCTCAACTATCGATACCCATATCAAAGATCAATATTCTAGAACTACTTATCCCCATTCAAATAGTTTAACAGATCATCAATATGTGGAAATAAATACTTGTTCTTTTTCATGGCTCGATTGAGATTATGATAATCAGCATAAAGGTGAAGTGACCCATCAGCTTTAATAGAAAATATAACAGGTGCCTACCAAGGTGAGACACTCAGGAATATAATTACATTGTTGTAAATATCACCAAATAAGTATTAAAATACTTCATTTCACCTAGTTCTATATTCTAAGAAAAAATTTATACAGACAAAGTACCCATAACTAAATCAATAGAGAATTCTATCTCAATTTACAGTGGTAAACATAAGAAGTATGAAGGGAAAAACAGGGAAAATAAATAAAAAATAGAGGTATATAATAAATCAAGGATTATCACTCTAGGTAAAAATAAAAAAACTAATATTACTTTCCCCAACTCTAAATAAAATGGTCCAACTCTACTTGACCCCTGGTCTCACTCTCCATGAATGTTATGGCCCACCCCGTCAGGCGCTGTGAAGATGACTCGTCAAAGATAGAAATCAGTTTGAGCTATATTAGAAATGATCCAATTCATCCTGAATATAAAATCATATGGTTTCATGTTATGAACTAGAAAACACCATGTAATATCAGTTTATTATAATGAGAAAACACAAACAGGACAGCAGATACCCTTCTCTTTCATTATTTAAAGTGGGTAGTAATATACATCACATAAGATAAATGATATATATAATGATTTTTTTGATTCACAATTTTATTTGAAATGATTTAATCAGATTCACCAATATCAAATAAATCATTAATCAAAGATCAAGATATAGTGATGTTACCTCTTATAATAGATGGACCCATATTTGCTTCCTTTAGAGACTCCTCCATAATGTGAAGAAGCATTATTTTGGATATCTTTTTTGGAACAACGTAGTTCATGAATTGTATAATTATAACATAGTAATTTTTGTTGATTATGATTCTATTCCATTATGAGGAGTATAATATATGTGACATAACTTCTAAAAGTCACTTGAGTTTCAATAGAAATAACATATCTTGGATGCCAAAGTGAAAACCTATTTTGATTGCCCATGATTACCATAGTGGTATAAAATCAAAGGGCCTCTACCCAACACTTTAGGAGGTCTATAAAACCATGTTTTTGAGAAACACCAAAAGAATCATCATGATTAATATATCCTTTGAAGGAACTAACATAACTAAAACTGGGGGGGAAGACCTCTTGTAAACCCTAACATACCATCCAGGTAAATCTAGACCATCAACACTCTATCCAGCACACTATCATAAGAATACACCTTCAACAAGAAAACATGAGAATGAATATCCAATTGAAGTCAAATATTAATCCATCACGTCTTCATATTCTCATTTGATATAATATCATGTGAAAACTGAACAACCTCATTGAAGCAATTTTGAACCAAATTCATGGTCCTATCAGTATGCATGAGTTTGAAAAACTCTATGTCTCTAGATAGCACCATAGGCTCTAGAAATAATTGATTTATGAAAATAAAATTAGATTCCTTCTACTATAATACCTTGGGATTCTATTCCATCACCATCATGTCCCACCATCTATTTTTAGTTACTTTTATCATGAATGGGAAATATTTAACCTAGATTTAATTTGGTGTCTCTAAGAACTCAAAGAAAAAATCAATTGTTCTCATCAAATCCTCTTCCTCTTGAAGATAATTTAATACATGGAACACTGTAATCTTATGGGAAAGGAACTCCTAGGTATGATTAAAAAACATCTTAGGTTCCACAACAAGAGCCTAAAAGGTAATGAGTGTTGGTGTCTTAATCATAGTTTGGATATAACATATGGTAACCTCAACCTGATTTTGGTCCACAAGAGGATTTTATCATTGTAGTTCATTATAATATTTCTCCTAGATTTGATTCTAACTTCCTATTATCGGAGTGATGCTACACAACATTAGCATAAAACATTTAAGACATCAGATTAGCACTCAAAAAAGAAACAATGAAATTTAAACCCATCTGATAGATAAATGAGATTTGGATTTCAACATATCCAAATAAATGTCAGGGAGAATACTAAGTAACTTAAGGCTCATTACGGCGAATGATATCTATTTAATCACTTAAAACTGCCTCCTTTGTCCTAAGATATTTACAAAACTACATACTAACATCCAGGAATGATGAAAAACCAACACCTTTGATACCACTTTTCCATGAACCAGCCTGGATACCCTGGTACCCTGATAACTGATCCAATCCAAACATGGACTTAAGGGTTTTCTTGTTCCTCGCTATTTAAATATAAGAACCTATCATTGTACAACATAAATAGGGAATGATTTTCCCACATAAATAATGAAAAAATGGAGACAAGTTATTATTCTCATGGAAAACTCCCAAAGGAGACTATACCAAAAGTCAAATAGGTATAACAAAACATAAGGAGTACATCAACAAAATAACATAAATAAAAAGATAAAAATAACAAGTCCCAATGGACATAGTTTTCTAAGGAATATAGATAAACAACCACCACCTCCCAATGGTGCTTTCTCCTTACATTAACTAAGAACAAGGATATCTATATATTCCCTAAAGAAAAGATACAATGTGAGATAAAACCTTGGTAAGGTCAAACCAAGTGTTCCATAATAATATGCCAAAGTAAATGAACTAAATAATTATTAAATTTTAATAAAATATTAAAGGAAGTACAGTTGCATATTTAAGTCAAAACATGGTTTATATTTAGGTTTATTGAAGTGCTTCAAATAATAGCAAAATAAACATTTTATATAAAACAGTTTATATAAATTACAAGGAATGTGTAAAAACATTTTTGAGTAATGGAAAATACAAAAAATGAATCAAAAATATGACAAATGGTCATCTGGAAAGAGGTACAATTTTTCAAGGTTATGTTATCCTCTCACACTCATATAGTGATAAAGGAAATGTTCAAACACATCCCCCAACACAAAAAAAAAGAGGACTAGGAAACTTCTCAGTAGGGATAATATCTACTAATTGGATTGTGATGAAGTTGTAAAGAAACTTTCCATTCCTAGGGAAATAATAACCAAACATGTGTTTCAAAAATAAATCAATAATTATATAGTCTTTCAGGTGTTCAAGAAACAATCAACAATTGGAAAATTACTTCAAAACAGGTTAAAATATAATTTCTAATTTTCTATTTTCGGCATGCCAATTTATATTTAAAAATAAAAGGATGGGTTTTTAATAATTTCAAAAAATTTTAAATATAAAATCTGACCAAGGTCTTATAAAATAATTTTAATCCATTTTCCTCAAAAATAAATTTCACAAATCAATTTCCACAACCTCCATCAATTTGAAATAACAACCTAGATTTCAAATTTCATTGAAATTGGGGGTTTCTCCAAAATATCATTCCAAATCAATTTCAAAAAACTATTTTCACCAAATCAGATTTTCAAAATTTAATTGAAATTTATTTTAAAAAAAACAATTAAATGATAAATTAATGGTCCAATATTATATGAAACCACTAACCTTCGATCATAGGATCACATAATACAACTCCTAAAATAGGAAAATCCAACATAGAACATCAGCAATAGAGATCCAACAATAAAATCTAGATTTAAGATATAAAACCAATAAGTTTAGATATCTCAAAAATAATAAGATCTAACAAACCCTAAATATGATATAAGTAGAGATTAGGATAGATGGAATGGGGGAATAACTCTCACTACGAAGAGATCGAACGACATTCACATTACTTAGACCCCCATTGGATTGGGTTTGGAGGAGCAAAAATGTTTCATTGAGAGGGTCCAATACATAGAAAATAAATCAAGGAGGATTTGGGGCTAATTGAAAGGCATGAATAGTGGTTTACGAATTTTATAGAATTTTCAAAAATGAGAATCATTACTCACGCAGTTAGTTTGGAATGGCCACATGGTTTTTCAAACCATGCACCCTAACTATGTGCACCTATATAGTGGTGCATGGTTTCTACTAGTTGTGTGCATGTTGTCTCAAATTATGTGCCAAATATGAAAACCCTCATAGCCTAGGTTTTTATAGTTTTCACTTGAAGTGTGCACGGTTTGGGAAAACTGTCCGCCAACCTTAAACAGCCCAAAAACCTTCCTAAATTTTCAAAATTTATCCTTAAGCACCCCTCAACAATACCCAACCAAATAATGATCAAAATAGGGTTTGATGAGCACATTAAAATTGTTATAGGATATTATAATTAGGTGCTAACATTGACCACATTCATAGATGACTATAATTACAAATAATTATCATTGAATATGGTTATTTATGGGATTTCTTAATCCAAGAGAAGACTATATTCAATGTAATATTTGGGATGAAATGACTTGGGAAAATTCATGAAAACGTTGATGGTGATTAGAAATATATATCCTTTTCCTTTTATAATAGTGAAAAATTTGTAATGACTAGCCAATAGGAGATGGAATATAGTTCAGTGGGATCAGATTTAAGTAAGATTGGATTTATTATAACTCAAGTTTTAGTCTCATCAGTTTTTTATGATATATATTAGACCCCTCATATTTCACTATTGTTTTATATGTTTATAAGTATGTGTTTCCAAAATATTTTTTGAGTTAACCTTCTAAAATATGGATTTATTACAAGGTATAACTCATGCCAAGGGTACACCCTATATCAATTCCTCTATATCATATGGAATAGGTTGAGTTAGTGGAACTCAATTTTAAGATTTATAATTTAGAGTAGAAGGGATTTATTATACTGAGCTCATCTTCCTTGGGTGATCTAGTATTTTTCACCAAAAATGTGGATGGTACTCTTCTACTCTTTGTGGGTTCAATAAATTTATTCCATGTGAAATTACATTAGATGTGCATGTTTTGATGATTAATGATATACTCGATATATTTCAAGGAGATTAATTGTTTTCCAAGATTGAATTGTGCTTAAGATACCATCAACTTTTGTTCATGGAGGATTAAATAACAAATATGGAATTTATGAGTAGGTATTTTATATATGTGATCCTATTTATGTATCATAGTATTGCAAATTTTCTTGTAGTGTTTTCGAACCACATATACAATATCTTGCACCCATATTTTGAATCCTTTGATGTGGTGTTCATTTATAATATCACTAGTATTTTTTTTTTTGATTTATTACCTTCTACAGATTAATGGTTTATCATAAATAGCTGGGTTGTTTAATCCCACAACTTCTAGTTCCCATGTGGAAATGGGATGGTGTTGCAATGTGTTTTTGATAGGGTTATCGAGGACATCAAAGAATCATGATTTTGTATGGTTGGTAATGGATCAGTTGAACAAGGTATCCCATTTATTGTATTCCTGGGAGAAACTCTATATAGATTACTTTGGAAGTATATTTTTCAAGGATATTATGCATTTTTCTAAAGTTCCCTTGATCATTGTATCAAATAGGGATACATGTTTCAGGTCATGATTTTGGTAGGGCTTAAAAAGGCTCTAGTACATAACTGATATTGATCGAAGAATGTCACCAATAAACATATTGTCAATCTAAGAGGATTTTTGGGATTTTTAATTATATTATTTGATCTTATGTCTTAGAATTTGAAGTATCATGGGATGAGAATATTGGTTTGGGGGATTTTTTTATAATAATAGTTACCCAGATTCTATCCAAAATGCACCTAATGATGCCCTCAATGGTTGACTATATCCCTCACCGCTTCATTGAAATGAGGTGGGTGAGAAATATATTGTCAAATTGATCCTCTTGTAAAAGACAATGAATATAGTACAGTTGATCCCTAAATGGTTTGTCACCACCAAAAGTTAATTGATATCATATAGTTCTCATAGGAGGAGACTACTATATTTATCTATGAGAAACCAAGTGTTCTTAAATGTGTCCTGTGAGTTAGGTAATTTAAATATTTTGAATAAATGAATGATAGAACCATATTTTATTTGGAATATTGGTATCATTGAGAGTATAGGTATAATGACCTACCATTTGAGTCTCCATTAGCTTTACTAGGGTAGGCATAATGTGTTTCATGTATCACGATTTCATATGTACATGCCTAATTATAGGCATGTTATAGACTTTGAGGATGTGGAGTTGGAGTATGATGAAACCTTTAAATAATATAAAGTCCATATTTTTAACTAGGGTGAGAATTTTTTTTCAAATATTATAGAGAAACAGATGGGTATAAGAGGAGACATGGGAGTGGGAGTTTGATGACCAGGTGAAATGGTGTGATTTATTTAATCTTGAAATTAGATTTAATTCTTTTAGAAGATAATTCATTAGAGGGGAATAATTATAACACCATATATTTTAGTGGATATGTTAATATATGTTTGAACATTTATTATGTTCTGTTATGTTCATAATGAAAGAAAAAAATAGGTCTAGGATGTGATGGTGGTTTTTATAAGCATTAATATGATTTTTAGACATTTTTAGTCCAAAACTTGCTACACCAAGACATTAGTGCACGTCATTGCTATCCATCTATGTAAAACACCCAAGAAAAATTGTAAGTACATAGCTTTGGTTCTCGTCAAGATCTCCTATAGTCCACATCTTTGGTGACCTCACCATGTTTGTGCAAGAGTTTTGATGATGGAAACAATCCTAGGGTTGGGAAAAATTCCACAGTTGTTGGTCATGACGTTTAGGGTGTTCAAGAACACCATGTCCATGGTGAATTCTATGGTGGAGGGAATAGTGATGTCATGTTACATTTTGAAACATATTAAATGGATACTTCTTCCTAAAATTTTTTATATTTCAAAGGAGAAATAGTTAAATCATAAATTAAGGGTATTTAATGTCATATTAATTGATTACATCCTTTATTAATCAGTCTTATATCCTCTCTTAACCATTCATTTTGTTTCAAAATAATTTACAGATGCTCCAAAAAAACATTGTGATGAATTTGTGAAAACATTATCTGATCTACATTTTATTCCTTGTTTGGATTAATCTTACATATCCTTGGGTTGATCCAAGGCATCCTTCTTTATAACATTAGTAGTGTTTCTATTTATTCATGTCTCATTGGATAATTCTAGTAATTCTATCTTTTTTGGACCAAATACTTCTATACATTTTGAATAATAATAGAATGAGTCTATTGTGGATTATACTTTGGTTAATTGTGTCATATATTGAATGATTCCAATATTTTTTTAACAATATCATTTCATGATAATCATTGGATTTATGTGATGTCTTGTTGGTGTTTCTCTCAGTAACTCTTTTTGGTGAGTCTCTTTAATTATTTCTGTCATGTTCCACTCCATGAATCTTCATTATAGAACACTCATGTGACATTAGAGATGGTACATAGGTTATTTGGATGTGATCTTTATTCAAGTGACTACCGTCATAGTGAACCTGGATGTAAATATTTATGATCTTGAGATACAAACATCATTACTCCACAGGGACTTGTATATGATGTTTTCATGAATTGATCATTTATACATAAAACCCATTCTAGATATATGTTTCATGTTGGTGATTGATTATCCCTTGAGAGCTAACTTTGATATATGTTCTTGTGATTTTTGTGTGACCACATGAAATACATTCTTGACATCCTTTATTATTCTTATCTATGATATGTATTGTTTTTGGAATTTCATAGTTTTTATAACATTTAGTTAGGTGGTTGGACGAAAGGTATTATCAATATTGGTCATATGACCCCATTGAGGGGAGAATGATCATGTGATAAAGGCTATGTAATATGGATCATTTTATTGTATGATTTAGATCATAGATATTTCATTCAATATGTTAGTAGACCATGTAGGGAAGTTGATTATCCTTAACCTATTGAATAATATAGAATATGTCAATGCTTGGGTGATGTACATTTCCAAATACATCAAATATGTTAGTTGGTATATAAAATCATATGAATATTATGACCTCGGTCGGGGTGGTGCATGTGGTTTTCTTATCAATGACCAACATTAGGCCGATGTGTGTGGTCTTCCTTATAGGTGTAACTTTGATACATGATTAATAGGTGTATGGGGACAGTTGATGTTGGGACTTATGACTCATATTGTACTATGTTGTGAATTATATTAACATCTTTACTGGTATCATGCTGAAGTAGGTGGGGGTGGTGTTTTTAGAGGCTTGTTAAATGCGTGTGGACTTTATATATGTGTAGATATATGTTTACTTATTAATTTTATTTATATCATGACATATATTATAGTATATTCAGTGTTCACTTTTATTAAAGACACATTGGTGGTTTTGTACTAGGTTTATACTCACACCTCACCTGGGTATCTAGATACATGTGTAGAATTCTTGATTGGGGATACAAAAAAGGGAAATGACCCAATTACTGGGAGCTAGAAGATAGATCCTAGTGATCAAAGGCTATACTCGTATGGAATCTAGAGTGATATCATAGTTTTTTATTTACTTACCTTCTTTATTCTTACTACTTATTTCTATGCCACTTTTGTGGGTCCTGGGTTTATTATTCTAAATGATTTGATATACATTCCATTTCATTTGTTATAAAACTATTTATTTATTCAATTATATTATTATTATAGAATTAATTTTATTATATTGGGGTTACAGTCTCCCCACTAGTGACATTTGGATCCAATCTAGTAGTCGTTAACCTCTGGTATACTGGGAGGCACCCATGAGACCATGTTCTACTCAATCTTGGACCCTATCATTCTGTTTAGTAAATTTCATTCTTGTTTACATCAATGATTAACATAGAAATACACATAATAATTTCACCTCACATGTTTGAATAAATATTATTTTAATTATTTAATTATATCAACTTTATCTTCACCAAACTCAATAAAAAATATATCATCAATTAAATTTTCTTCCTAGCTATATAAAATACAGTAGTACTATAGATTGTTCTGTAAAGACATCCTCTTGTGAAATGGATTCCTAATCAATAAAATATGTAAAGATCGGGTCTTGGGATTGTACTCAGTAATATAAATTCACCACATACATCTCATTTTCATTTCAAGCTTGAATCACAAAAAAAAAATATTGTGATATTTAAACACTAAAAACATAATATAATACATCAAAATTTATATTCTTTAATTTTTAGATTCACTAAAGTCTAGAATATATCATTTTCAAGAAAAACTAATTTCACTGATGTTCTTTATAACTTGATCATTATAACAACAGAAAAAAATCATAATTATTTTGGATTTTATTTATACACCATGATTCAACAAAACATTAGGTTCATTATTCTTGAAAGTAATTAAATTTTCATTTTCATTTTCAATAATAATTATTCTCATCAAACTATACATGTATCATGGGTATAATTAGAATCAAGATATTCAGAACATAGAACTCATCTTTAGAATATTCAAATGTCAATATCATCAAAATTCAAAATTCTTGAAACATAATTTATAGACTCTAATAATTATGTTAATATCTTATTTAATTGATATTATTCTTTTAATTTTAAGATTATATCCTCTTGATTAAATTCTTGAACCATGCACCATTTAAGGAGTTTTTGAAGTCTAATACCAAGAAGTGATGGCATTGGAATCATCAAAATTAATTTCATTCTTCAGATATTAAATCCAAAAATAATGATTTTTGGTTTGTAGAATGATGATTATGTATACAAAAATGATATTTAAACATATATATATTATGGTAAATCAAAAAATTATCATGGTTGTAAAGACATACATTTTGGTTATGCATCCTAGTTAATGGTTGCATAGGAATTGATGAATCTTAGATCGCACTATCAATTAGTTACACATGAAAGAATTTATTCCAACATCGTGAAAGATAACGCTTAAATAATAGTATAATGACGGCTCTGTAGGTCAATAATGAAGATTTTAAAGACATTACATTTAAATTTTTTGATTTAATCCAAACTAGATGATTCTTACATAGGCTAAGTACTTAACCATTTTATGTATTCACTTTAAATTGCATTAGGGTTGTCCAAACACAACTCCATTCTACTAAACCCCTCATATAAGAGAGTATAAACACTATTTATATTATCTTTCACATATTGTACTCCCTGAATGTTTTCCAAATAACTTCATATAGATTTCTTCTTTGAATGAGTAAAATTTAATCTCATCATTAGCGGGATTCTTTTGATACCAATTTACCTTCCTATTAATTATTATATATAGTTTTATAGACCTCATCATTTATTTTTAAATGAAAAAAATCTATATGAAAAATCGTAACATGTGATGGGTTTCTCAATAAGAAAGAACCTTTATTCTATATTACCCAAATGCTTGGGTGGAATCACGAACTACTTTTTCTAACATAATGTGGGTTCTCATTTACAAATACACTAGAAACCAACTATAATATCTCTTTAAAAACACATTGAGTTTCAATATATTGACAAAAAATAAAACATAATATTATTCAGATCTTAGGCCACTTCATTATCCCCTTTTTGATTTCTTGATAATACCATTTTACATCCAAATTCAATATTTCTTGTTTCTCCTCCATATTGACAAAAACATGAAATGGAGTGAAATGTGTTTTACCCTTTGAAATAATTATACAGAGTTATTCTCATCTCCATTGAACTCTTATTATATCGTGTTTTCCTCTTTTCTCCTAAATATTTTGATAAAAACATCATCATTACATTTATAGAATGAAACTGATAAATTTGACCTAATTTTGGCCATCCAAATTATAAAAAATAAAAAGGAAATATTTGATCACTTATATACCCAAGGACATTTTAGTCTTAGAATTTTAGATAATTGGTAAAAATATTATATAGCTATAACTATGTTCCAAATGATTATTTCCCTAATATCCCTAGCTATTATTATTTTAAAATAAGTCATAAATATCTAAAATAAACTATTCCACACGTAAAACCATTCTAGACCAAAATCATTTAAAATAGTTATCCATAACATAGGAAAATGGAACCATAATAAGGGTGATATTAAATTATCAGAAATTGTAAACAAAATAATTAATAATTGAATGTCATCAATTGTCATAAGATGTACATATGGTTATGATTACATAGTCAAAGATAATGAGAAAAAAAATAAGAGAATACATACACATCAATACATGAATTATCAATAATCAAAAGTTTCATACATATTTAAGAATTTAAAGATTTATAGGAATCCATAATCAAGATCTATGATAAGTCAATTATGATCAAAAGAAATATCAATAAGCTAAAGAAAGAAAAAATAAAAATGTGTTTGTATTTTAGAATATTATCTTTATAACTCATATTATGAGTAAATGCATTCCAGCTAAACCTAAAAGAAAAAAGAAAACCCTTATTAACTCCATCTTTAATTCCTTTGAAGATAATGATCATTACACAATACATTAGAGGGATCTATCGAGTTTGCCCATTAAAATAAGTTATGTCAGGATCACCCATTCGTATAAAATATATCATGATCATGCATTAATATAAGTTATATCAGGATCACACTTAATTATCAATAATGTACAATTACCATTAATAAATAAAAACATTTATAGGCATTGAATTTTTAATATAACACCCTTAAAAACAACCATCATTCCTATATATCTTTTTTAACCCGTGAAAAATAAATAATCATAATCTATCTAGAGAAATAATATGGATAGTATCATAATATTATAATCCTGGTGAAGTATATTAATTGTTAAAGAATGATTACATAGAGGAAAATACCTTTAAAATAACATTTAAAACATTTCTTTTAAAATTAGTCAAAATACCCTTTTCTCTAATATATTATTTTACAAAAAATTACATAGTATTGGAAAATATATTTTCATTGAAAATAAACCAAGAAAAAAATTAATAAAGCTTCAAATAAAATAATGGTCATTATGGTAGTAAGATCCATTCTTGTTGTAAATGTTAAAAATAAAATTTCCTTTCAATCCTATTATAAATAGTGTCAAAAGTAAACCATAAAGAAAATTTTATGAAATTAACTTTTAAAAAAATTAAAAGAAAGACAAAGATCGTGTTAAATAACTTGAGAAAAATATTTTATGTTAAAATAATATTCTTGAAATCACTTCTAAATACATGGATATGGAAGATAATGATTCCATTTCAAAAAGAAGATACAAGATTACTATCACTTACGAACAACTTTCTTAATGTTTTTTAATAAATAAGGGATGACATGGAAACTAACCCGGTAAACCAAAATCAAAACCATATGTTAAGTCCCAGATTTTATTTAATCATAAGTAATCAAACAAATATGGTCACATTTCCTCAACCGCACCTCCCTGTATACCATAGTTTTATGACTAGTCACATGGTTCAATGGTGGTATGGTAGGGATACTATACCATATTTATTTTAGTGTATCATAGCAGTGGATAAAAATAAATAATAATAATAATAATTAAACACTGTAAAAATAGTATGGAAGCATAAATAACAGTCCAAATAATAATAGACATAAATAACTTCCCGATCAAATACATATGATATAAGAAACAAATAGAAAATATGAAATATGTAAAATAAAAAAGTAAACAAAATGACTTACAAAATATATCTCTATGAGCATATTGTGTAATGGATCATACATCTTCTCCCAAATCCTATAAAAAAGAAACCACGCATACAGAACTTAGGGATTCCCTTTATCCTTACATATATCCAAGTAATTATATTGGGTACCAAAAGGTGGACCAAATAAGGTATGAGTAAAACTCAGTAGACCACCACCAATAATGTCTAATGAAAATCATATATATGAATAAAAAATGTAATTGTGTTCATTTTATAGACCTGAGTTTTTCATGTATTTTTTTTAATTATATGTAATTATTACGAGTCTGTGAAAATTGACGTCGCGTGATTCTGAGGCCCAAAGTGCCCGGAATGAATTTCAAAACTTTTTTTAAGATATGTTCAGTAAACACATGAGCATTGTTTTCTATATTTTGAATCTATGCCCAGATTCAAAATATGTGGGCACTATTGAATTCTCAGTGACGGGATTTAATTAAGGGAGTCTTCACTTCAACCACAGTAGGTCTCGAGAAACGATTAATTTTTGGGACTTTTTAAAGGATATAAATAAAATAATTTTGTAATTTTATTCACATTATTTTCTTCCAACAGATAAGTGGGGTGTGGTACTAGCAATGTTTCAAGCCAAGAAATGGCTTGGCCTTTTAATTCTATGTAACATCACCATTGTGGAATTAGGAAGGCTCTTAATTAATGGACCTCCATTAATTCCACGAACGTTGCACACCCTCCCCCTCACCTATTTATATGGAGATTGGGGATAGGTGTCGGCATAGATTCGCCAAGAAAGGAAGTGTTCTCAAAGTGTAGTGACTCCAAAACCTAGGAGGACGGAGTCAATACTAGCGGGGGCTGACGAGCTACATCGAAACCCTAAACTGAAGATCGACGATTGAGAGATGTCATTGGAGGCTGTTACGGGAACAAATAACATCGACCCACCTTCTAGCGCGAACATTCTCTAATGGTTCACGAGGTGGGGGTTTAAATTTATATAAATTCTAGGAGTTATTGATTATTTAATTTTTCACGACCCATCCCTCAAGGCTGGGTTGGATCGAACTCAAATCCAACCGGGACCTCGGAACTAAAATTCTTATAAATCAACGACCGGGCGCCCGATTGACGCACCGTTAATCGCATGGAATCCCTTACGACAAGCGGTCCTTTGGGTGACTCCTTTATAGATCCTAGTGGTAGTCGAGGTACGAACGACATCTTGAGAGGAAGATTCAACATAACTCAAGTGCATTGGGTGCAAAAAATCTTGTTGCTAGATGTAACGTGAAGAAAGAACTATGATCCTGTGTGGGTCACCGCTAAGGGATCTTGTGTCCATGAGGATGGGACCATGCTTCCCTTCGCCAATGAGAAGGTAACCTTTTTGGAATAGGATGGACTTACCCAGAGGAGGGTGCAGCCGATCACACATCAGTTGGATAGCCTTACCCTCAAGGCAGTTGATGTTGAGAATTCGAGTTATCTTGTAGTGATGGACCAGTATGTCAATGTCTTTCTTGATGATGGTTTCAGACTACCTCCATGTAGTGAGGTAAACTATTACATCGACCTATACCCCGAGACGGCACTGATATCTACACCATCTTATCAGATGGATACCATGGAGCTTCGTGAGTTACAGGTATAGTTGGGGGACTTGTAGAGGAATGGGTTCATAAGGCCTAGTGTTTCACCATGGGAAGCCCTGATTTTTTCGCTATGAAGTCAGATGAGATTTTGAGACTCTATGTGGACTATCGTCACCTTAACCAGGTGACGGTGAAGAAAAAGTGTCCACTTATGAGGATTAATGATTTTTTTGATCAGCTAAAGGGATCTCCTTGGTTTTGGAAGAAAGACCTCAGATCAGGCTACCATCAACTTAGAGTACGTGATGAGGATGTGCAGAAGACAGTCTGCAGATGTCAGTATAGGCACTATGAGTTCATGGTTATGCCATTCAGTGTGGCCAATTCCCCATCAGTGTTCATGGGTATCTTGAATAGAATCTTTCATCCACACCTTGATCACTTTATGGTTGTAGTCATTGACAACATCTTGATTTACTCAGTGACGGAGGAAGAGCATACGTATTATTTGTAGGTAGTTTTGAATACCCTTCGAGAGAACCAGCTTTATGGTAAGCTCTCGAAGTACCAGTTATGGATACGAGAGGTCCACATTCTGGGACACGTTATCTCGGAGGCTGGAGTTGTAGTAGATCTGATGAAGATAGAGGTTGTGCTAGCTTGGGATCCACCCATGAGTGTGACCGAGGTGCGTAGTTTCTTGGGGTTGTATGAATACTAACTGAGATTCATGCCCGACTTTTCTAAATTTGGGGTTCCCTTTTCAGCATTGAAAAATAAGGTACATCCCTTCATATGGATGGAGAGATGCCTGCAGAAATTTCAGGATATAAGGCACAGTCTGATGAGTGCCCCCATCTTGAGGCTACTAGAAGAGGGTGTTGGGTATGTAGTCTATTGTGACGCATCAGGGACCAGACATGGATGTGTGCTGATGTAGGAGTGAGCAGTGATCACTTATGGTTCATAGCAGCTGAGGAGACATGACCATAACTATTCTACCCATGACCTGGATTTAGTAGTTGTGGACTTCACCTTGTGGATTTGGTAACATTACATGGTGGTAAAATGTTTTATCGTCTAATCGGATAACATGAGTCTCAGGTATATCTTCTCTCAGAATGACTTGAACATGAGATAGCAATGATGGCTAGAGTCCCTCCTGGAATATGACTTTGAGATAGTCTATACTCCCAGAGAAGGGGTATGTGGTAGCTGATACACTCAATAGAATGGTTGTTCTTTAGTTGCTGAGTGAGGAGATAGAGAAGTTATCCGCGTTGCATATGTCCTTTGGGAATAAATATAAAGAATCTTACCTCTCGTTTATGACAGTCACTCCCCCACTCCTTCAGCAATTCATGGAGGCGCAGCTTGGGGACACTGACTTTGAGGCTCAACATGCTCAGATATCCTCAGGATAGTCACCTAATGGATTCTTTAAAGGTGGAAATCACGTCATCCTCTTTAAAGGACATACCATGGTACCAGTGGTGATATGGGATGTGGTATGGAGGGAGTTCAATTTGCCCCCTCGAGAGGTACATCCTGGTGTGGAAAAGATTTACTAGGACCACTACCATCATAACTGGTGGCCAGGGAAGGAGAAAGTAGTGGCAGACTTTGTTTCTTGATGCCTCACTTGTCAGCTAGTGATGGTTGAGCATCAGGTTCTAGAAGGCATAGCACATCCCCTAGAGGTGCCTAAGTGAAAGTGGAATGGGATCTCCATGGACTTTGTGACAGGGTTTCCACATAAATTCAAGGGACATGATTCTATTTGGGTGATTGTTGATCGACTAACCAAGCCATCCCACTTTCTACCTATCTGAGAGAAGGGGTCGGTAGAGGGATTCAGACGCCTCCACATAAAAAAGATTGTGAAACTTCATGGGGTGCCATCGACGATCGTATCTGACCATGATGCAGATTTTACTACCCAGTTGTGGAAGGGGTTACAAGATGCATTTTGGACTCAGCTACGTTTCAGCACTGCCTTTCATCCACAGATAGATGGTCAGACAGAGCGGACTATACAGACTCAAGAGAACATGCTATGTTCCAGCATCATAGATTTTGGTTGTCATTGGGAGGATCACTTTACCTTTGCGGATTTCGTATAAAATAATAGTTATCACTCCACCATCGATATGGAACCATTTGAGTACCTATACGGTCGACCATGCAGATCACCTCAATGATGGGAAGACCTAGGGGAGTAAGCACTTATTGTTCCATAGTTGGTATAGGCTACCACTAAGAAGGTGGATATCATCCAGGATCGGATGAAGAATACACAGAGCGGATATAAGTCTTATGATGACAGGAGGTAGAGACCTTTAGAGTTCTAGTAGGGGGGCCACGTATTCTTGTGATTCTCTTCTTGACGGGAATTATAGAAATTTGGATGAGGCAAAAAGTTATCACTGAGATTTATCGAACCATTCCAGATACATCAGAGTATTGGTGAGGTAGAATACTACTTGGCACTTCCACCATAGTTGTAGAGGGTGCACAATGTCTTCCACATATTCCAGTTGAGCCGATACATTCATGAAACATCTTACATCATCGACCATGGTGAGAAATACCTTGATGATGGGGTGACGTTTAATAAGGTTTCAGTAGAGATTTAGGATCGATGGGAGTAAGTCCTTCTTGGATTGTCGATATATCTGGTGCGCATTCGCTGGAAGCATGGGAACACCCAAGAGAGCACATGGGAGTGGGAGGCTCACAGTCATTCTCAGTACACCCATTTTTTCTCTTATCCTATGTTCTGGCTTTCGAGGATGAAATTATCTATGGTGGGGAGAATGTAAAGACCTAGATTTTTTAAATAAGTTTTTTAATTATATTGAATTATTACGAGTCTGAAAAAATTGAGGGCGTGGGATTCCAAGGCCCGGAGTTCCCGGAATTATTTTATGAACTTTTTTAAAGTTATGTTCAGTAAACATGGGAGAGACATTTTTTAAATTTTGAACTGGTGGACAGATTGAAAATCTGAGGGCACCGTGGAATCCGTAGCATGAGGATTCACTTAATGGAGGTTTCACTTTGACCATAGTAGGTCTGGATAAATGGCTAATTTTTGGGAATATTTAAATTAAATAAATAAAATAACAATGTTATTTTATTTTCATTTTTTTACTCCACTGAATAGGTGTAGTGTGGGACCAGCTAAGTGTCAATCCAATAAATTGCATGACCTTTCAATTCTATGAACTGCACTGTTGGGGAATTATGAAGTTTCCTAATCAATGGGCCTCCATTAATTCCACGAATGTTGCACACCCTCCCCCTATCCAATTTATATGGATCTTGTGGATTGGTGTCGTCACTGCTTCACCAAGCAACGAAGTTATGATAGTTTGTACTGATTCCAAACCCTTGGAGGATGGAGACGGTAATAGCGGGAGGTGACGAGCGACACCGAAACCCCGAACAAGAGATGGACGATCAAGAGACGTCATTGAAGGATAGTTGCAGGGTATGGAGAACAACAGCCCACTTCCTCAACTACGCACTCACCATCATTATTGAGGTAGGGGTTTATTTCTTGTTTGAATTCAAGTGAATTTCTTGAACCATTTTATCTCCCTCGTGATTACAAGCTAATGCGGAGGGTGTGGGCCTAACGAACCTAGCCCGGATCCTCCGCTACTTTGCTGCCCTTGTTCCATCCATGGAAGACCGACGGTGCAGTAGTACCAACTGGATATGAAGGAGGCGGTTCGCTAAAGAACGCTGTAAGAGGAAGATGTGGCACAAAGTTGTGGTTCTCATGAGATCGGCCAGCACCCACATGCTACGGGGGAGGTTTGGTGCACCGTCGCGATCCGCCGGTGAGTAATGTTCTGCGTCTTATTAGCCGCGGTGGTTGGAGAAGGCGGTCAACACATCGGTCGGCCACGGAAGGGAAGGCGGCACAACCAGTACACCACCCACGAGCAGAGGTCCGCGGATGAAGCTGTAGTGGAGGCAGAACACATGCCTACCCGGTGGGTTCCGCGGTGACCGGACGACTCCTACGCGGCACCGGCATTTCACAAAATTGAACGGCCTCTGGGATGCTCAGGATACCAAGGGGAAACATCCCCATCACTTTTCCTTCTTGGGAATACCGCGACCAGGCCGCCTGCCAAGCAGGCCACACTTCACATGGCTGGGTCGCCTGCCCAGCAGGCCACATGCCTGGAAGGTCGGGTCGCCCCCTTGTGGGCCAGGCCTCCCCCTTGCGGGTCGGGCCACCCACTTGTGGGTTGGGTCGTACTGCATCCCAGCGGTCCGAGGCCACCATGGCCCTGCCTAGCTGTGTTGGACCTGGAATTTTTGAGTCGACCCAAACTAGTTCGGGTCGGCCCAGCCTGGGTCGGTATGGGTCAGATGGGACCAAGAAACACTTGAAGGTCCATATCTTGAGAACCGGATATCTGTTTGACGAACCATCTATGGAGTTGGGATCCATGGATCCAGACGGTCATTTTGGTATACCCCACATGAGTTTTGGAGGAATTTTATGTACAAATGGGTGGGATCGAACCCATATCCAACCGGGCCTTCAAAACTAAAATCCTTATAAATCATAGACCGGGCGTCCGATTGACACACTGTCTATCGCATTGGAACCCTTAGGACATAGAAGTCATTTGGGTTCATCCTTTGTGAAGCTTAGTAGTTGTCGAGGTATGAATGATATCTCAAGAGGC
Organism: Viscum album; assembly: GCA_963277665.1. Lineage (NCBI taxonomy): Eukaryota > Viridiplantae > Streptophyta > Magnoliopsida > Santalales > Viscaceae > Viscum > Viscum album. Next base: position 1,109,807,548 of record OY728126.1, read on the forward strand.
AGGTTCTACTAAACTGAAGTGCACCGGGTGTGAGGAATCTTGTAGCTAGCTATAACGTAAAGGAAAAACTATGATCCTGTGTGGGTAATCATCTATAAGATCATGTGTGGTTCAGCACTCCGCAATCCTGTGTGGGTCAGTGCATACCAATCCTGTGTAGGCCATATCTTTTGTGGGCCATTGCCCATGAATCCTGGTTGGGTCAGCGCATACCGATCATGTGTGGGTCAAATCCAATGTGGGTCAGCAGGGGTTACTTACCTATCGATTTTTTTTCGGTCAGATGTTGTTCTACTTAACAGAATAAGATTATCTAGACTTATGACTATTTATATATACCTATGTACTTAAGTTATACCTGATGTGAGATGAGTACTTTACCTTTGTGGAGTTACCTGTGTGGTAGTTCTATCTTCATGTTGTTACCTATGTGGTACTTCTATCTTTTTTGTGTTACCTGTGTGGTACTTCTATCTTTCCGGTGTTACCTATGTGGTAATTATAAATTCTAGGTGTTAAAAATGTGGTAATTTTACCTTCGTGGTATTGTCATCATGGTGTTTCCTGTGTAGATCTTCAACTTTTATGGTGTTACCTTTGTGGTATTCTTACCTCATGTATGAGATGAGTATGTCTTGATAACTTAGGGTTATTTATGGTAATATACATAAGTATATTTGTTGTATATTTCTTTGTTCTTTGAGATTGAGGTCTTGATTTGTGGTATTTCCCTTTGTAGAACTTTTGGAGACCTATGTGGTCTCAGGGTCCCAACTGAGTATCATTATACTCACCCATGCACAGGCTATGCCTGCACCATGTTATGTCTTGTGCAGACAACGAACAATATTGATCAAGGCTGAGGGAGCCTGGACTGGATGGTACTTGGAGGTGGACTATTTGGTGGGACGTGATGTAGGGACTACTGATCGTGACCTATACCTTACCTTCAGGTAGGATTCTCAGTGGACGATCTAGAAGCTATTTTTCCATTTTCATTTGTATCGTACTTTTTAGTTGTACCTGTACTTTTAAAGTTGGGATTGAATTAAAGAACCTTTTACTTTTAGTACAACCTTTACTACAACAGTTTACTTAGTGGTTTCTTCTTGTTATGTTCTTGGACTATGTGTATATACAGGTTAAAAAGGCAATTCCATCCTATTTTAGGGATACACCTTTCTGGTGCTAGTCTCCAGCCCCTATCCTATGGAAGGCGGGCTTAGGGTAGTCATGGAACGAGCCCCAAGGGATGGGTTATGAGATGCATGTATCATAAATGTATGGATGTAAAGTAATTATAACCAATCCATTTACAGCCTCCGAACCAGATGCCTAGTAGACCCTACTAACTTTGGAAAATTCTAGATTTCTATAAAAATATTAATATTGAATTGGATAAGGACCCACAGAACATAAAAATGGTTTCCCTGTATCATAATCACAATGGATTCAAAAGATACATATGGAATCCATGAACATAAAAATTCGATCCCACTAGTAGTGATTAAATAATGTGTATATCTATAGATATATGTTTAATCCAAGGGATTAACCCATGATATTTCATCCTAAAAGTTTCTAATTGATCTCAGAGAAAAGTCCATGGTATTATTTATCTAACTTGATTGGAGCCTTAGGAGATAATCCAAGGTGTTCTATATCCAAGGAATTCAAGTCCAATTCAAGGATATGATCCAAGGAATTATAATTTATAGGATAAGTTATATGACTCATTGTTATTAAGTAGAGGCATTTAAAAGTTAAGACATTGATTTCATCCGTGTTTGGTATATAACTTAGTGGTTATGTCAATGAATCAGCTATAATACTTTGAGTTCTCCTCTGAAATTCCATGTCGGGAATTCAAGTCTTACACAAGTTAAGAAATACATTTAGTAATGTCATCAAGGTCCATAATAAAAATCAATAATTATATAAATGATCAATTTCCTTGTGATATATCGACATCATTTCACAATTCCTCTAACCAAAATTATCATTTTATTAAAAAGTGATTAAAAGGTGAAAGTAAAGACCCATTAAATTTTCAATACATTTCATACCAATTTAATCATTTCCATTTATAATAGTCAATAAAAACACACCCATGGGGTGATTTAGTTAAAAATATGTAATGGTTTTCAAGGTCATTTAATGTGTCAAAACAAAGGGGTTGTTTTGGTTGAGTTTATTTACCACCAAGAATGTCTAGTGGGTCCACATCATGTCTCAAACATGGTGTAGACCATTAATTTAAATTGATACACATTTTAGGGGCAGCATGTAGAAAGTAAGAAATGCTCCACAGAGACCCAATTTATAAATAATTATAATTTGAAGGAAAATTCATAAAACACAAACCATATCCCTATGGTAGACACATCATATAGTATCATCCTTAGATTTAGGTTTGAATAATATAGAATGGAATGCTATAAAAAATACCAAAAATAGGATATTCTAGGTCACACTAAGATAGTGTAAAAAATGGCCAAGAAAACAAAGAAAACAAACAATAGGAGTTATATACTTACTAAGAGGGATCTGATGTGATGAATGAAGATCGAATCAAAGTTTGGATTAAAGAGATACTTAAATTCCTATGATGAGGTAAAACAGAGAGCACCATATGGTGGTCCACTATATACAAATGGGGAGGATTAAGAAGGTTAGTTCTAAGTTCCATGTGGGAAAAATATTAATTCATTTCCCCTTTAAAGAGGTGTATGGTTTGGCCTCATGGTTCGATAAATTGTTCACCAACTATTGTATGTACATTGTCCCTAAAACTACACCTCACAAGGTTTAGGAGCATAATTAGAAAAATTGTGTGCAAACTATGTGTGTGTCTTAAAATATTTATTACAGTTTTGAATGGTTGTCAACCTTGTATTGCACAGTTTTTCTAAATATAATCCTCCTTTATAGGGCCACAGGGTTAAGTTGAATAGTTATTACTAAGCCTGAACTAAACATGTTCATCTTAATTTCTTTCCAAAAAGTAGAACTCTGGTCTCCAAACACTAGAAAAACTCTATGGACCCTATAGGTGGTACCATTAATGGAATGAAATATAGTTATTTATAATTTAAAATGATTTATACCTCAATGATAAACAATGATCTTACAACATATCCTCCTTAAAATAACTCACCATCAAGTTTCCTTCTAAGTTTCATTGAGTTGAATCCAATAATTACTATATCCACTAAGCACAATTATTGTACCCTTCATTATAGATTTCATCCTATACATGGCAATGAAACTATAGAACCCAAACCAGAGGAACTGTCCAACCTCATAGATTCTTTTTTCTATAATCTATGATATAAATATGATACTCCTTAAATGAAGCATCATCCAATAACTCAACTTCCTAATGATAAAAATAATGAGATGTGTCATAATTATAATAGTGGAGATGATAATCAATGAAGATATTATTCATAACCTTGTATCATTGTGGAATATCTATTTGATATTCTACAAGCCCAAAAATCTCTAAAATCTATAATGTCTTAATCAATATAAAATTCAATGTACCTTGCCTCCAAACCCATTGAAGACCCAATCTTGTAGAGATTCAAGAGAAGACCTAATCACTCACCTAGAACACCACAGCTAGGCATCAATGAGAGTTTTATGTCTCCAGACAATAATTAACATATACATTCTTTTATTGATAAACAATACCTTCTTTGATATTTTCAAAAAAAGACAACGTAACAGTACCGCTACCTCCCCAACATCTAACTGGCATAGAGATTATTGGTATGACCTACCATATAGTAGCACATAAAATACTTTTGAATAATTACTTTAAAATATTTATTATCAAGGAACTCAAATAGAGATAGTAAATCTCCCCACATGCCTCCAAACTCAATGAAATACACTCAAATATTGTCATTGAGTATCTGTATAGTGCACTCAGACTGACCATTGGTCTAATGGTGATATGTTTTACGTAGAAGTACCTATGAACCAAGGTCCCTCTTCAACACTTTTCAATACCAAGAAGCAATACAATAATCTTTTTATGATATGATGGGATGTGGAACTCAATTAATTATTATGATAACTCTAATATAAAATCTATATAGATCATCAAAAGAGAAGGTTTCTAAGATAAGAAATAGTGGGAAACCTTCATTAGCATGTCCATGATCACCTATATGGATTTACTTTCCTAAGGTGATTTTTATATGTGAGTCACAAAATCAACAATGAAACCATCCAATTTACATTGTTTAATGTATAACACCTATAATAGAGCTTCTGGTCATTGGTGTGCGGAATTTTCTAGAAGATATGTAGAACACTGAGTAATAAAACAAAATATTTTCTTTTTCTTCTGAATCCACCAATACTAGAAATTTCATTTATGATTCAAATAAGTCAATATGGGATGTAATTCCCATTTATAAAAATGATATTCTTCTATCAAATAATATAAAAAGAATTTATGCACCTAGACATTCCTATGTATATATAATATCTCATCCTCGTTAACCACCCTACGATGATGTTGGTTTTTACTAGAAAACATGCCCTCTAGACCAAGCCTTTAGGATCTGTATGTTGTTTCTTCTTTATATTATCCATAAGTTATGAAGTCACTGTTAAATCTAATAGGATAAGATGCATATAAAATTGCTGAAATTATAAATTCATTTCATAAAGAAGAATCGTTAAATTCCCATTCACCGCATCCCTCATGAACAACATGAATATAAGTATTTTGTATTAGAGCCTCAATAGTTTTATTTCCCTTACCTAGCATGTAAGAATTATCAAAGTTTACTTATTGAATGTATTTAATCTATCTTTATTTTCAGAGGTTTAATTTACAATTATTGAATATTTATTTGGGGATTTTATGGTATGTGTAAACCAAAAAGTGTTCCACTAATAAGTAATGTCTCTAGTAACATAAAGAAAAAACCGCTTCTCCTAACTTGTGGTCATGTTTCTAGAAATTATTATTATGTTCCCTCAACTGATGAGACTTGAATACAATAAAGAATTCATCTTGCATCAAAATTTCTCTCATTACAAAATTTAATGTGACATAGTAACCTATATAGCCTCTTCTTAGCTCAAGTATAATCTACATCAACATTGAGGTCAACCTCCATTTCTACTTTTAAAAGGACTTCTCAAAAGAATCTGACCATGTGACCTTTACATATTTCTCTATCAATACTATAAGTTTTTATGAAATATTTGAAATGTTTTAAATGAAACATTGATAGTAATAATCTCTCATAAGGATACAACATATATCAAATACATTCCTGGGTTTCTCCTAGTGAACAATGGATCTCACCATTGACGAATCTATGGATACCCATGCTTTTGATATACTGAGACCAAGGAAGTGAACATTGTCAATCCATAAATTGTATTATGGGAGATATGAATAGATCTTATTCTCTATTAATTTATTAAATATTATTTCACATTTTTTCATTATTTTCTCTTTTTTTAAAATATAGTAATATATCATCCAAAAAGACAACCAAAAAATAATCTAGGTACAGGTAGAAACTCAGATTCTTCAAGTCCATAATGTCTCTTTTTGTGTTCATTTTACCAAATACAATAAATAGATATTAGTAACACTCATAACCACTTTAGAATATTGTACACAGTAAATCCATAGGAATAACATGCACTTTATGGTTGATCGATCACAAATCAATCTTTGAGTAAACTTTGTCTCCAAAAGGCTGGTAAAAGAGAACATATATATGAGAAAATATGTATCAGTTATTAATGGTAAGATGATTCAACTACCAATGATCCACACAAATCTGTAGGGAACCATTCTCCTTCTTGGGTAATAAAATAGGTGTTACCCAAGGAGATATACTATGGTCTATAAACCCTTTTTCATCAAGGTCTTTCATCTGCCTCTTCAGTTCCTGATGCTTAGTAAGATCTATACTATATGAAGGTATATTCACTGGTACTACACCAGGTACATGTTTAATAAAAAAAATTTCCTCTATCTCTTCTTGTATCCATAAAAAGTCATGAGAAAATAAATATATAAATTTTCACCCCACAAGAGGAAACTTTTCCTATCATATTTGTTGATAATAAAGAAAAAGGGTTTCAGTCTGGGTCGTACCCCACCCATCCTATGATTTTAATGTCTATATCAACTTTCCTAGACATGCCATTCTATATTATGAACATAGATACTACCCTCGGTTGATAAAAAAGACACGCTCCATCAATAAAAATCAATATGGGATCCATAATCCACTATCTAGTCCATCCTTATAATAATATCAAACCTTTTCATCTCGAGGATGAAAAAGTTCCATAAGAAATAGTAATCTCTAATTTTAAGGGGATTCTCCTTACATTAGTGTAATCATTCAGAACGTACTCCAACTTGAGTATCAAGATTCATTACCCAAAAAATGTACTCAATATCAATTATAAGACAGTTTTTTATTACCAAATATAATAATGAGTGTTATGTTCTACTATCAAATAATGAAGATACGAATTTTAAGGCTACTAAGATCCAACCTCATGCTATAGATAGATCGACACTCTTCTCCTCAAGTATAGGTTGTACTAAATTTGTCTATCATAATCTATGTCCTCGATGCATAACCTGGCCTCCATGAGAAGACCTAATTTTCTGGCATTATACATCATAATATTTGATTCCATAACCATGACTACAAATTTATCATGATTAGCCAGTGGTACTCCATCTTCTATCCTGGAATTGAGCTATTGATCCTGCTCCAAAACTTAGATTTTTTGTAGATCCTATCCCTTTGGGAACTACTGGAAAGGTATTTAAAATTTTATATAGATGTCCAATTTTACTAGAGGCTTGAAACTCAACTAGGTCCATATTGAAATAATGGTTCATACCACATTTCCTTCCAAAATAATGGAATAATATGTAACTTATAGTGTGCACTCAATGACTACCACTTCCCTGACAAGAATATTCTATACAACACTACCTGCCACTAAACAATTCACTTCACAACCTAGAGGATGAACTACCATGACTTATACCTCATGATTCTATTAAAGTTATTCTCAAATTTAAGGTTTTGGCTTACAATCTCATATATGGTAGTTAATTGGACGATGTTGACCCAATATTGGATGTAATACCTAATCATATATTCAAAAATTATCTCTTTGGATAGATCATCACCATCAAGTGTAGGTGAAGAATGCTTGATCTCCGTGAAACAGGATAAGAAATTTATGACAGACATGGTTCCCTTTTATAGGTTTTGAAATTAGCTATGTTGATTGGCTCTCATGGTATCAGGAAAAAAGACTTTATAGAAGGTTTTCTAGAAATCCTTCCAGACCATACGCTGAATCTAATCTACCTACATATGAAAATCCCACCACCATGTGGCATGTCCATGAAATATATACACATAATGATTCTACATCACCTTTATTGGAATATCCATATGCTCTAATATCGATTACATATCCTATATCAAGAATTTAGCATCATGGAAACAACCTTTTTTAGAAAAAGTGGGTGTGTGATGCTACTATAAATCTCTTTTCAACTATGACATGGTTGTTTTAGGTTGTTGAGCTTTATCCATAGGAAGCACTAAGAATATGAAACTCCCTCTGAGCTGATTATCTGTTCCTAGTCCATGAAATGTAGCCGGTACTACTAGAGGTTCTATTAGTGGCACTACTGGTGTGTTAGGTCCCACCACCTTAGGAGCTTGGTTGTCTCTAATTTCTTGGCACTCAACCCAAGGACATCATTGATTCATGTATCTGCAATGTCAGAAACATGCCTCATAACGACATACAAGTAAGATATGATCATTAATAGTGAAAACAAGAATATAATAAAATCTCATCTACTAGAGATACACTATCCAAAAACCTATTTATAAGGTCAATACAAAGGATTTCTTTTCATGTTTAAAAATTTAAATATTTAGTTATATGGGGTTTCACCTACAAACTTTAGGGAAAATTCTCATTATATTGTAATTGAAATCCCCATTTAAGAGAAAAATTTTCATAAAAATGTTAGTATTTAACAATTTATATATTTATATATAATGGTCTAGTCAGATGTATTTCCATTCCCAAGTTATAAACTCTCAATATCTATATATCTTCTAAACTTGGAAATCTTTTGCCTACGTGTCACCATACGGAGAAGCCACGCCTCCTCCGCCGTAAAAATCCCTAAATTCACCCTCCATTTTCCTTGACACCCAACCGTGACCCTCCCGCGTACGCTCTCCTCAACGTTTAGGGTTCCATCTATACCATATCCATTCAAAGCCAATCCTCCGCTGCTCAACCTGCTAAAAACCCCTTGACATTCCCCATATTCATCTGACGATTCCTCCAGAAGTGGCATCTCGTCTGATAAATTTATCCGCAACATCGCGTAATTAGAAAAATATCTCTTTGAAACTTTACATCAGCACTCCTTCGAGACTAAGTCTTCTCTCCTATACTGACATCACTTTTCTGAATCATTGATTCGAAACCCTCCACCGTTTTTGATTCATCGTTGTCCAACGACTTCACCATGATCGTCCACTGAAATCTATGGTCTGTGCTGATTGTCGACACACCATTTTCACCTCTTCGGATATCCGCAAACAAGGGTTTCGTAAGGTCCACTTTTTTCAATTCATCGCTTTTATGTTTTTTATTTCATTCTATTCATATGAACATTACATATTAGGATGGAACCGCTGGAGTCTGCACCCTAGAGATAGATTACAAATCCTTTACCGATATTTTTGTTGGGATAAGTTATCGGTGGCATAATCATGAGGAGTCTATTGCTTTGCGTATTGAGTTGAGGAAGTACCAACACAGAGGTCTCACTACAATTAGTTTCTCGAATGAAGAGGTTCAGTCTCTTTTTGCTGATCTACACGATATGCTTCTGTATTTGTGTCATTATAATTTCTGTAAATTATATTTTGCAACCAGCAATACTCATCTAGGACTGTTTTGGTTCATATGAAGCTGGTACTTGCAGATTCCTCTAGGACTTTCACTAGATTCTATGAATGTGCTTTTGAAGGTTGTAACATGCGTAGAATAATCACCTAAAAATAAATGTGCTTTTATATGTTGTAATTGTATGTTAATTTTTTGATGATACCATTGTTGTGAAAGTAGCTTTATTTTATGAACTTTTTTCTGGTCTCATATGTTCCTTCAATTCGCCTTTTCCTTACTACCTTTGTGATTCACTATTCTAGGGAGTTTTGTTGGTAAAAAACATTGCAGGAAAGGAGCCTTCTGCACATGGATTGGATAATTTACCACAAGAAATATTGTCTTTTACTTGTTGTACTTGCCATTCCCATTGAACGGTACTCAAGTATTAATTCATTAGAAAAAATATACTGGGGACCACCACTCTTGATGGTATATATAATGTGGCAGTATTGTACATTGTATAATAGTATCTTTATTAGTTACTACTTTTTTCAAGTTTCTTGAGTTTATTGTATCTCAAAATTTATTACTGTGACTTGTGTTTAATTACACTGATATGATGAATAGAAGCATATAAATTGGTCATAATTTAAAACCACTTATTAATGGTAAGTAATTTATTTATATGATTTTTCTTCCCAAAAACAATGGATCAGAAGAGTTCAACTCTCTAGATCCAACTGAATTTCCATACATTAATCATTGCAGCTGTTTAATAATATTGAGTTAATATGTTTTTTTCAGTGAATAATCCATTTTCATTTAAATTTAGTCTTCATGATATAATGATTCAAATCCACACTCATCTATTATTTTGTGTAGGTATATTAAAACCCCGGAATTGCAGGAATTATGGTTGTTGAAATATTTCATACCTATTTGATTGTTGTTCTATTTTTATCCTTGAAACTATTAAACATCATATTTATGTTTCAATGATTCCAGTTGTCAGTGGCACGTTCTACTTAATCATTGAAGTTATTTCTTTTTTCAAGAAAGAATCCCGGAGTTGGCGGTACGTTACTAATCTTTCATTTTCATGAGATGAGGAAATATTCATAGTTTTTCTTTAGTTATTTTAATTCATATCTCATCCAATTACCCAATCCCTCTTCCATCTATTGATAGGTACACTGAATTTGGAGGGACTCTACATTTCCAGCCTACGGAAAACTGTGCTACCTAAAATTGGGAGAAAACACATATTAGGAATCAAGGAGATAATTTCAAAACAACTCAAGAATATACTCATGTTCCGCATAGGGGAGCTTCTAAGGTGCACAATTCACTAAATTCATGAGGTTATTTCATTCATAATTTCTTTCTTGATTCATATTATTTTTTGTAAAACATGATTTAATGATACATTCATAGTATACATATCATATTTGGATACTCCAAACACCCATTCCCTAATTCATCTCATCCATTGTTTCTTCAACATTATTTATTCTGATTATATTCTTTGATATTGTGGGTCTATTCATTGAAAATATTGGGTTTTATGTTTTTCCCATCTATTCTAGATAAACCAGGATAAAACTGATATTGTTCATATGATTGGGAATAATTATTTCTGAATGATCAATCTTATGATATTTTTTAAAAATTTATTTTGAAACTGTACAGTTTATAATCCTACTGAGTTCTATGGAAATTCAGAAATATGTGTTGGTGCTTGCAGATCTAGGGGCTTCGCTTACCCGTTTCGGGACTTCAATTAATAACACTGTCACGGGGGCTGCAACATATGGAATCTAGATCTAGGGGCTTCTCTTTTTTTGACTAACAATAACTGGCCCAGTTGCCCCGAAGTGATTGTAGTTCTACTTCTACAAATTGTAGAATTCATATTATGTTACCTACTCTATATTTTTTATTACATGTGCTATAGATTTAAGATTGGGGTGACCATTACCAAGTTGGAAATCTTATAATATTATCTAAAATAATAATAACAGCATAAAAGTCTGGCTTGATCATTTTGGAACTCAAATTGTGGCCCAAAGTTGTTTTACTTTTGCTGCTACAAAATTATATTTTATTTCTTTTATTGTTTTAATAGTTTTTATTGATTTTATTTCAGGTTTTCAGTAAGGATATATAAGTAAGAAGGTGATCAATCAATTAGAGAGTTTTGGTTCCCTCAACCACCAGGTTCCCCTTTGGATCCTACTGAGGGACCTCTAAGACGTGCTAGGAAGAATGTGCTTCTGTTCTCCACACCAGTAACCTGGTAACTTCATGTTGGAGGTTAATATGTGGTTAGTTACACTCATATGAATTTAATATAAATGGTTTGAATTTTGTGTTGACACTGATGCAGTGTTAAGGGGGTATTCTATATGTCTATTGTTTGAAGACTATTAGTGGGAAGCTACATACCCCACATGATTTGGTTGTTTCAGATTTTTATGTTCACATATTTTATGATAATATATTATTTCCCTTAATTTTTTTCGATAGATAGAAACATCCATGGTGATTTATAGCATCTCTGTAATGGCGATCCCCCATAAGCATACCAGATAGATTTATTTATTTCTCATTATTTTAGGTTTTATTATCATCATCCCTCTTTCTACATTTTCAGCAAGTTTAATTTCTAAACATCATAAATTTTCTATTTTTTGTTTACTGACATTAACAGCCCAATTTTCCGATGTGACAGTAGTTGCGCTTCTATAAACTGCCTTATTTTGATGATGTTACCTATTGTTTTTTGATGATTATTTGAGTTGTAGATGTCATATTAGGGTGATAATTATCGACTTAGAAATCTTATAAGATTATCAAAAACACTCATAACTGCATAAAATCCTGGCTTGATCATTTTGGTACTAAAATGTGGCCCAAAACTATTGTACTTTTGTTGATACAAAATTATATTTTTTTAATTTTATTGTTTTAATAGTTTCAATTGAGTTTATTTTAGTATTTATGTTTGGATATAGAATGAATATGTTGATCAATTAATTGGAGTGTTTTGGTGGCCCAATCCACCAGGTTCCGCTTTCGATCCTACCGGGGCCTGATAAGTCGTTCTAGGAAGTAGGTGCATCTATTCTCCACACCAGAAACCTGGTAACATCCCATTGAAGGTTAATATGTAGTTAGTAATTCTCACATGAATATAGGATAAATGGTTTGATTATTGTCTTCAAACTGATGCAATTTTAAGGGGGTATTTTGCATGTCTATCATTGGAAGACTATTAGTGGGCATCAACATACCCCCCCCCCCAGATTTGGATCTTGCAGATTCATGATAGTTTTATGGGACCATATATTACAATAATATATTGTTTCCCTTAATTGTTTTCAATAAACAGAAAAATCCAAGGTTCATTGAAGATTCTTTGTACTGGAAATCTCCCACAAGCTTACAAGTTTTATTTCTCTTTTTCTTGAAATTTTAGGTTCAATTTCACTCTTCCCACTTTATGATTTTGTAATTCAGGTTCACATTTACTTCATAGATTCCATCTGTCCTCTTTCCCTTTTTAATTTTCAGGTTTGGTGTTCCCTTCACATGTTCCCTCTTTCAAATTTCTCTGCCTCCGCCTGCTACATCTCAGTCTCCCTAAGCCTAATCTGCCTCCAATACCTCTGCCTCCTCCTCTGCCTGGTCCGCCTCAGTCACCTTGTGATTTCATAGATATGGTAGTCTTTCTTGAGTTCAATCATATTCTATGTTTCCAATTTTATTTTTCATAATATAGAATATCGATATTTGTCATATTAGATTTCGAAATAGTATATTGAATTTATTTTACTTATTCAGTATACTTCGATTACATATTCAACACATGCCTACTAATATTCTATTTCTAATATTAAATATATAATATTCATCATAGGCGTAATAATATCAAATTATAAAAAAGGTATATTATTCTTCAATTTTGTGAAAGTGGCTTCTCATGTAGTGCCTATAAGTTAATATTTTGTCAATATATTATTTTTAACTAGAAAGACCATATTGATATTTTAGTATTGAATTTGTAATATGAGAAATATTTATATTACATATTATGGAAAAGAGAACAGAAAATAGAACATGGTTATTCTACATTTAGTAGTATATTTAATGCATTTTACATTTTAACTATATGTAGATTACATATTCAGTATATGCATACAGAATACATAAAAATGATGGCTACATAGGTGTATTTTTTTGAAAAATTATGAGTTAGGGATTCTGGTAGAATCTTCCTCTATTTAAACCCTAAACATTGTTATTTTCCTTAGAGAATTATGAAAACAGTATCCAGAATCATCACCATCAATTTGATGGTAGTTTTAAAGATCTAGACATATTTAAAAATTCCTCAAAAATCATGGATTTTCATAAATAGGATTTCATCCATGCAGCTTTACAAATTGAATACCCAGATCTAGTGCTTTATATGTGTAATGATGATTATGGATGTTGATTTCACAAATCTCAAGTAGGTGTTGCGTATGATGAATATGAAATCTTCCATAACTCATATGCATACTAATATCAAATTGAAAAAAATGTATATTATTTTTCATCTAACTACAATTTTCTTTTCAGGTACTGCCTATCAAATTGCAAACAAGGTATATTGGTGAGATGGTAGATTATTACCTATTATTCAAAAATTAAATTCCAGGTAAAACAAGTTCTATATTTTTTGAACTATTTTTAGTTTTATCTTCATGATTTTTACATCCATATGTCACACACAATTATTAAAGTCTACATAAAATTTCTAAAAAACATATATGGATCAAATGGACCCTTTTTGACTGCATATGTCACACACAATTATACTCTCTCTGTAACAAGTTTTTATACCTTCTTCTGTTTGGATTCGGTTTTTATTATATTGTTGTCTATTGGTACATGTGTATACCCCTGCATTGATTTCATTATTCTATTTTGGCCTAACAAGTTCATATCAGAGTCTGTTTTGATTGTTTTTATATTCTGCATTGACTGTTTTTATCCTCTGTAACAGATTTTTATATATTCTACTGATCAGATTCTGTTTTGATTGTTTTTATACTCTTTGTAACATATTTTAATATACTCCACTGATCGGATTCGTTTTTTATTATTGTTTTTATATTTTTTCTCCATAATTTATGCAATTTTATTTTTAATGTTGACAAAAATATGTTTCTTCATGTTCAGTAAATTTTTTTTGAGGATTATGTATAGAGGGGATTCAAGGAGGGGAGCAGATCAAGCACAGGTGGAGCCGTAACTACTGTGTATGTCTCCCTGTCTCCATACCCCAAGCTGACATCAACCTTTTCCAATGAACATCATCTCCATACAATGGAGATAAGAAACAAAAAACTGCCAAACTATACTAAATAATTCTCAACCATCTCCACAGTAGTGTTTAAATTTAACTCTATCTCATTGTTTCATTTTTCTATTAGAAATTTTACTCCGTATATAATTCAAGTGAAGTCTCTATAATGGATTGAGGATGTGATTGTGAAACTTCATTTATTTAATTTTCATTCTAGGTTTGTTTTCTTTCCATATCTCAAAACTTTTATGATTACTATATTCTATAGTCTATAATTGATTTACTTATCTTTAGTTTTTTTATTTCATTTGCATTGTTTTGTGATGTAGCTTCATTTTTACAATATTTATTTTGTTTTATTCATTATATAAAAATGTTATCTATTGATCAATAAATTAATTTTTTTTCCAGCTATCTTTATTTTATGATATTGCAATATTTTCTGTTTATCTTTGCTGATTAATTTGGTATGTACATTGATGTGTGGATTTTCCTCTTCATATGGATGTCTACCAAGGCCATTCCACAACTATACCCTACTGCCTCTTCAAGGTATTTGTTGTTTGATATCTTAAGTTGGAAAATTACGATTTTTAGACAGTTGGGAACCCATTATTGAGGGTGATATGCCCATTACCCTTTTAACTGTTGTTTGGTTGATAGTCAATTCTTCTAATAGTTTATTTTTAGTTTTGAGGATGCATTCCTTGGTATTTTTCTATTATTAGAACATGTTATATAAATACTATATCATTTGGATAACATTTCATCTTCCATTTTACTTCATTGGGATTCTGCATTGACCGAGCAATAACAACTGCCTTAAGAGATAGTTGGAATTTTTTTTGGATCAGAAGATTTCTATGAATTTCAGTGTTTAGCCAAACAATTAGGGGTACCTATGTGGTTCCCATTTACTGTTATCATTGAGACCTCAATAGTTTACAGACCTTTTCATAAATGATTTTTTATAATATCAATGTTGATATTTTTTGACTTTTCTTCACCATTCTATGATTTCAGAAAACTGTAAAGCCAATTTTGAAAATAGTGAAAACATTCATTTACTTTCGTTTTCTAGAAATTTTTTTCATAAACTAGAAACTATGTAAATAATGTATATCCTTGTGAAATAATAATATACTTTCATCTTCAAAATGTTTTTACCAGTTTATAAAAGGATGTCCTTTTTTCAATTAATAATCTATTGATGAACAAAAAAGATTTCAGTCAACACATTTTTCACGTTCTGGTTATCTGTCTTTATAGATTCAACAACTGAATTCAGTCTACATTCGGGTAGAGAAACAACTCTTTCTGTAAGTATAAAAAACATATCGTCAACATTGAAAACAAACTCTTTCTATAGTTTCAACAACCTATTTCCATCAACTCATTGAGTGTTGTACTCTATTGAGTAGGGGTCTTCTATATAAATATATTTAAATTGTTCTCCATGATGAATTTTACAAACTTAAAGTAATTTGTTCTTCTCTTTTTCATAATTTCCCTTCTATCGGTTTTTTTATTCAAATGGATTGTCCAATAGTTTCTTTTTATTTCCTAGGTAAACAGCCACATTTTCATCGTTTTATTTGTCTTAATTATACTATATGATATATTAAGAATAATTTTTAATGAAATTTTAAGGTCCTGCTTTATAATAACATTACAATATTTTCCTTCTTATAAATGTTTCAGCATTAAAGACCTGAGGGATAATTTCTTTTTAAAAAGTTTTATTAGGAAATACCCTTATTATTTCAACTTTATTCATACACATTGTATATAGTTTTTGTTTAATTATGTTTTATAAATCACCCATTTTTTGGGATTCATATTATAATTGTTTCTATTTTGGATTCATCAATTCAATATGATATGATTAAATAAAATTATGTTAATGATTTTTTACTCATTTTGATGCTTCCATATTTAACCATATAAAATACAGTTTTCAAAGAATTTGACTTCTTTTTCATATACATATTGATTAATTCTTCCATTTATATATTTGATTTCTTCATATGAATGTCTAATATAAATTTTTATTCCATACTATATCACCTATGTATTTTCTACTATGTTAATTATTTATCAACAATTTTTAAATCATTTTTTCTTTATTATATATCTACCTCTTATTTGTGGTATACATATCATAAACATTAATGTTCATTATTATTTTTTGAAAAATAGTATTCTTTTGTTAAACATATGCATTGACCCATATCACCGTGCGAACGCACGGGCGAGTACTAGTCTATAAGTAACAGTTAGCATCTCAAGTAACCACAACCGACCTTTTACATCTGATCTTAGGATATAAGAAGTCCATATATGATGGTTTAATTATATTGATTTTCATTTTCAATTTATATAGGAATAATAATTATAAATTAACACTAGCATCCATTTAATCACATCCACTGAGGTTTAATCCCATGTAAGCAATGTTCAATGGATTAAACATTCCATAATTGGTTAGTTTAGGGGGGCCCATCAAGTTATTTGGGGAATAACTATTTAGCTTGAGGCAGACACGTTAAGTAACAAATTATTTCCTCTTTTAACTACAAATAATGTTTAAAATTATATGCATAATAAACATGTAAAATACATTAATTAATAAGAATTAAAATAAAAATGGAATAACATATGAAAGTCCTATGTAAATAGATATGTTCCAATAATGATGTATGTGAAAATGCACCCTTACCATATTATCCTAAGGGTAAAAATCCATAAACATGGAATACTAAAACATGTTTTTCATCCAATGATGAAAATATTTCAACTATATTAGGTGAAATTCAGAACTAGAAGTTACTACCATGGTAGCTTAGATTATCCCCTTAACATGGGTTAACTGATCCCAGACATGTATTATTACAATGTTCCAAAACATCTTAATATCCCATATACTAACTAAAAACAGCATCATGAAAGAAAATAAACCTTCTTTGATGTTTTTTTTGATGTATCGAACTGATTTCACTCATCATTAACCAAACCTAGTTAACCACATGGCTTCAAGAACACCTACATATATATCAGAGGCTACTAACTAGAAATGAAGGTCTTTGGTGGTGTGTTAGGGAGACAGTACCCTATTTATCATAGTTCAACACAATAGTGGAGAATATAATATAAGTGGAATAATAATTAATTAAATAATAAATATTATGGTCATTGAAGTAACCATCTATAAAATAATAGGCATAAATATAAGAAATATCATATATAAATGAATCCCATGATGATGAAAAATGGGAAATAGGTCAACAATATGGTTTCAATAGAAAAAAATAATAATAACCAAAACATATATCTCTATGATTACCTCAAGAACCGGCTCAGTCATCTTCTATATGAAATAAAATCAAGCGTCTATATGTGGTATATTTATTTTTCCCTTACCTGCATCAATGTAATATACTCAAGTACCAGATGGTGTCCAAAATATGTTGTGAGTGAAACTTATTAGGACACCTCTAATAGAATCTAACAAAAATCTAGTTTATAAATATAAAATTGAACAGTATTCATGTATCATAAATATAAAAAAGATAGATAAATATAACTATGTCATGCTCTAGCTCCTCAAAAGATTCATGGTTAAACCTACTTCTTCAGCCTAAGCCAGATATCTTTGAAAATATGATGATTAAATTTGATCAGTACCCATGGAACATAATGAAGGCATCCATGTGTAATAATAATAAAGGATACATGGTAAATCCATGGAATCTAAGACCTTAAAAGGCTGATCCCACTCATAATGATCAACCAAAATGTATGGCTATAGGTATGAGTGTAATTCAAGGGGTGAACCCTCAATATTCCACCCAAGAAATTTTTAACAAATTCAAATGAAACATATAAGGTAATATCAGAAAAACATTATTGGAGCCTAATGTGAAATCCTTGGTGTTTTGTGTCTAATGAAATCAAACCCAATCCAAAGAGAAGATATAATTCATTATAAGATATATTATAACTTTGTTGAATCATTAGTGTTATGATGAGGTATTGAAAAACTAAGACATTTACTGAGCCCATTTTTCTTATATAACATAGTAGTCACATCAGTGAATTGGTTGGTCTCATACGAATTCACCCAAGGTATTCCAGTTTGGTAATCTAAGTCTTACTCAAGGAAGACAATGCCTCTAACTGTGTCATCATGGTCTATAATAACAATCAAATATAATATAATTGATCATGTTTCAAGTGATATATTCATGTCATTTTAGAATTACATTAACCTAAATAGTTATTTTATTTACAATTGTTAAATAGGGAAAAATAAAGATCTATGAAATTTACTAAACATTTTTAATTATTTAATCATTTTCAATTATAAGAGTAAATCCAAAGGCATGAATGGGGTGATTCAATTAATAACATGTAATGGTTGTCAAGGTAATATAACGGGCACACCCTATAGTGGCAGTTCGGGGTGAGATCTTTGACCTCCAACGAAGTCAAGCGGTTCCATAGCATGTCTCAGATAAGGTTTAGAGCATTAATTTAATTAGATGCGCATTTTAGGGGAAACATGTGCTAATCCAAGCATGGGGCACAATGGAAACAATTTATAAATGGAGAGACATTGGGGGAAATTCATAAACCACATACTATAGACCTATGGTAGACTTCTCATATAGTATGTCCTTAGATTTGGGATGGAGTGAGAGAAAATAGAAAACCAGGGAAATGCCATGAAAATATGGTATACTAGGTCACATAAAGATAATTAAATATATTGACATGAAATTTGAGAAAAGTCACTAGTGGAGTTCTAGCCTTACCAAGAGTGATCCAATTTAATAAACAAAAATAAAATCAAATTCCAAATAGAGAAGATAATTCCAATTCTAGGATGAGGGAAAGGGGAACAATCCCTATGGTGGTTCCATGTGAAAAAATGGGGGTAGAATAAAAACTTATGTTTAAGGGTAAAGGATGAAAATGTGAATTTCTGTATTTTTAGAAGGCCACGCAGTTTGACAAACCATGTGACAATAAATTGATATCCACTATAAATGAATTCACACCTCTCATGATTTAGGCACATGTTTAGAAAAACTATTTGAACCCCATGGGTGGTGCCTCTATTACATATTACATGTTTTAAAAAGCCATGTATCCTATGTTACATGGTTTGGATGACTCAAATCCTCCATTATAGGGACACACCATAGTGGTGGACGGTTAGTGATAACAATGCACTAATAGTGCACCTCTCCCTTTCTTTCCAAAAACACGAACTTCAATCCCTGAACCAAGACCAAACTCTCTTGAAACCTCAATAACCCATTTATGCACTACCATTAATATAAAACAAGATATTTAGACTGAATTTAAAGGGATGAATACATAAATGAAAATTTTGGATCTAAAAACAGTGGAAATGAAAATATATTTGGTTCAATAAAATAATAGAAAATTATTTCCACCAAAGTATCCTTGAAAACAAATAATCTTAATAATAAAGGACATATTATGATAAATCCTTTGGATCTTTGGAAACAATCATATAGAAAATCATTGAAATAATAAATATGATATGGCTCTGTAAATCCCCTAAATTACATAAAGTAACTTGTAAAAAATAAAACATGGGTTAGTACATAACAATAAAGGTAAACATGGTCCTCTATATGAAACATGTCTTAAAAAATGAGATTAAGATGAAGAAAATCCTTGAAAAGATCCTAACTTTTGAAGTGATAATTTATTCATGAAGTGATTATTTAAAATTATATCAATCAATATAAAATATTTATAAATGTATATTAAAAAAATTATATAATAAATCAAAAAAATCATAGAAAAACAATGTCAATTAACTAGATGTATAACATAAATAATATAAATTAAGTTAAGAAACCTCTTACCACTTGGTAACATTCAAGTCAAATACTTTTAGATGAAATAGTTTTAATTGATAAATAAAATACAATGAAATATTGAATAATTTTAATATAATATTTAAAATGGAATTATATACACCATATAAATAAAATTAGGTATGTATGATTAAAATATACATTAGTAAAAAGAAATTGAGACAAAATCCCATAACTCAAGTCCAGATTTTAAATATATGTAAATAACACTGGTATAATAAAATTATATAAATTGTTTAATTTTTTAAGAACACTATCCCAGTTTTTTAATTTATCATTAAATAAAATTTATTTATTAAATTAAAAAATAAATAACTTCATAGGTTTTGTACACTTTAGGTGTTTAGAGGAGGTTTAGTTTATAATTTGAAAACAACTTTTCTATGTTGACAATGATCGAAGATGTAATTATTCCTTATTATACAAAATAATAATCGTGGAATAATAATTATTTTTATATATCAATTATAAGTATAAAATTTTTCATTATTAATGGTTATGTAAAATATACTACATTACAATCTTGGAGACACTAGGCCACACATACGCATGGGTAACACTTCAATTTTATAATGATCAAGATGGAACGAATGTAAGTATTATTTTATCATTATATAATGATTATTATATCATAAAAATCACAGTATATCTTTAAATAATTTATATATATCATCCATGTGATTCAGTGATGAAAAATGAATCATGTATATTTGTGGAGGTGGTAATCTACACATATACACGAATGACATTTTATAATTTTTCAATGGATGTTTGGTTAATAATATAGATTATATAATATGTTTCTATAATTATATATTTATTATTTATATTATATTTATATGTATACATTAAATCCATCATTATTACTAGTCGTGTGAGGTGGTGATAGAAAGTGAATTACATCGGTTCGTGATAGAGTAATCCACCACTCACACGAACGATGAATCCATTTCCCATATAATGAAAGAAAAGGATGGGTATAAGTTATTGCATTAAAAAAATAAAAAAATCAGTATATTTAATATAATTTTTTATTATTTCACAAAATTTTAGAAATATTTTAATGAGTTGGAAGAACAAATAAAACAAAAACATTCAGTTATAAATTTATACCTCTTCTTCAGACAACCATTATTTCATCACACTGTAATCCCTACAAGGTTGGTATTATGCCAAAACTAAGACCTCTAAAAAGTGGGTAGGGTGTTAGGAAGGTATTATATTTGGTATTTTATGAGATATAGTGCTTTAATGGTTTTATGAATAGAGGAGAGGAGGTTCCATTTTATATGTTGGGGGTGGGGAAATCTTGTAATTTCATAATGTACTGAAATAATGTAAATTAATTTTAATTAAAAAAGGGAAAATTGATATAAACCTATGATAATATTATTGTGGAAATAAATCTTCACATACAATAAAATTTTGATAAGTTGATATTATTTTTTCTTATTATCTATTCGTTTTAACCCCTCATTATCCCTTTTGATTATTACTGTCATAGCATTGGTTATTCATTATTGTATTGAAGAAAGACATCCTAAAAGGAAATGTGGACTAAAAATG
The DNA here is from genome assembly GCA_963277665.1 of Viscum album. NCBI lineage: Eukaryota > Viridiplantae > Streptophyta > Magnoliopsida > Santalales > Viscaceae > Viscum > Viscum album. The sequence goes on from OY728126.1 coordinate 1,109,829,325, forward strand.
GTCCATGTTTGATATTATAAACCGTATGAAATTAATTTTATGAATATAATATTTTTATTAATTTTAAATCAATTAATAAAAAATTATTTTTTATAAATTGCGATTAATGTCATTTTGGATATATTATTTTCATTTCACATTGAAAACAATATGAAAAATGGAATTATAATATAAATATTTAAAAAATCTCAAATATTTTATATTTATCAAAACAATTATTTGGACATGAAAATTCAATCAACCAATATTTCTCTTAGATTTTATAAAATCATTTCCTTGACTTTTCAACTCCTTACACTAGCACTGTGTCGGTGCTACGTAATCATGTAAGGAATTATTTCTTCACTAATGATTAAAAACAAATTTAATTGATAATAATAATTTATATTCCAAATACCTATTTTTTAAATAATATAATTTTCATTTATCCTGATCACAAAATCTTATAAATATTAAAAGGAAAAGAGTGACATATTTAACATTATATTTAAAAAAATATAATAAACATCTTATAATCATAGTAATTTGGCAAGAAATTTTCATATTTTCAAGTATTTTATTCTATTGGATGAAATAAACATATCCAATAAAATAAATACCCAATTGGAATAATGTTTTAGACATATCTCCCAGTTAATCCACATTAAACTCATTTGAACATCAATCATGATAACGTAAATTTTTTCTATGATAACATAACTTAATAACAAAAAATAAAAGGATAAATTTTTGAAAAAATTTATATTATTATTCCAAATATAGATTCTATTTTAAAATTTTAAAATTTTATATTTTTTAGAGATTACATTTATTATTAGAACACAAAATTCATGAAAATATATTATAAGAAAAATTTTGATTTTAGATTAAAAAACATTTCAACTTGAAATAAAGTAATATATTAGTTTCAATTATTTTTTATGTTAAATAATTATAAAAATATTTTTTTTAGAATTTTGGATTCATCCAAAATAAAATTTAGTCTTCCGACCGTGTTAATAAATTTAATGATCCAAAAAAATGATTTTTCTATTTGAAAAAAATATATAAATTATCTTTCTAAATGTAAATCTTGGGTCCAAAATTTCAAAATAATGCATTGAAATGCATTATTTAAATCATTAATAATAATTATTTTCAAAAAAATTATAAAATAGTAAAAACTAATGTATTAGGGTTATTAAAAGTTTCTAACATATATTTTTAACCTTTTTTACCCTATATTACCTTTTACTGATGTGATACATTTTACCACAATTGTTGTTCATAATGCCTAAAAATAATAGAAACCTATTTATGAAATATTAACTTCATGATTTCAAATATAGGAAATATTTTTCAATCATTAATTCCTATAATTTTCATAAATTAATTTAATATAAAAATTAAAAATGCAATGAAGAACAGTTTTAAAAAATGTGTTTTTAAGGCGAAAAGTGAACTTCTACAAAAACAATGTATAATATAGATTCATATAAAATAAATTAGATTATATCTAATTAAATTGTACCCATTTAATTTATTATCATATTTAATGTATAATTGTAATTTTAAATGAAAATAAATGAAAATTTTATAAAAAATGATATTTTTAACTATTTATTAAAAAATATATCTTCTCATAAAAATACAAAAAATTAACATTAAGATAATATGATATGATGATTAAAAAAATTATACCATTTTTATAAAAAAAATTCTAAAATTATATACATTAATTATAATATTTTCTTGCACGAAGTTATAAAAATTGTTTTTAAAGAAAATTCATTTTTAATAATGAAATGACTTTAAGGAATTTTGAGAACTTCTTTATTATGAATTTATAAATAAATTTATGTTATATAAATTCATTAGAAATATTTTTTCCAAAATACATTTATTTCTATTAATATCTAAAAATTTTAATAGCATGGTTATAATTGTATCATTTAAATAAAAATATTTCGTTGTTCATTTAACCTTAATGTTGTTTGTTATATTTTCTATTGAAAAAAGTGTTCTTTTTAAATTATAGGGGTGTTACATTACCCCCAAACCTTAATTAATTGTGTTCTAAATTTTTAACATGATTTTGGTATTTAATAATTTGACATTTGAAAATACCTTTGTTGAAAACCAATATCATAAAAACGGTTAATAAAACCTTAACATGAAAAGGGTGAAAGGGAAACTGTCGTTCATCTATAATAATACATAACTAGGTTTCAAAATAAGATAACATTACTGGGAATTGAAAATATGGTCATGGAGGGAAAAACTAATATATAAATGATAGAAATTGATAAGAAATTTGTTCGTGGGAAAGATAATGGCCCACATACCATAAAACATTGAGGTGTGGAAACGTCCAAGGATTCTTCAAAAATGTAGGAGATAGGATAAAATTTACATTTCAGGATCCTTTTCCAAATGGTTATGATTTAATTTACCATATAAAATAAAACAAAATATGAAAATGTACTTACTTGACAAGTATAATTTCACCCTTTTATACACTTCCACCTCGGTTTCATCTTTTACTCCAAATGAAGAGAATTAAAGATGATTTTTTCATTCTTGGAGAACTAATATCAAATTCTAACAGACCAAAATATCCACAAAAAGGATAACTATCTATTCTTCCCATATTTATATATCAACCAAAACTAAAATAGTTAGCAAAATGTATAATAAAATTAAAATTTTATAAACCTTAATATCAAAAGACAATACATTAATCACCAAAATTAATTTACAATGCTAAAGGTTCAATGTAGATCATTCCATAAATAAATAACCGTATGTACCAAATATAATTAATAACCTCTACATGAAGTAAATGTTACTATAAAAAATTATCTCATACCTTTTATCATACATCCCAAAAAATGTATTAGCATTCTTCTAAAGTAATACCTATCCCTAAACGTAAGGGTAACCTATAACTCAAACCAATAAAATGTCTGTAAAAATATCATTAATATCTATATAATTCTATAAGAGAAAACCATAAAAAGGGTATTTAAGAATTTTAACCTATGATAAATAATTGACATATAAACCCATTATGTTACCAAAAACTATTAATATAACCTCACAAGAAAACATCCCAATTTCCAAAGTTGTATAAACCCTGATTTGATACCAAATATGATATCTATTGACTTGTACTCCCAAATTTGGTGATAAAAATATCATCTTTAAATTTCAATGTTGATATTAATGAATGTGACCTAATTTTACCCATCCAAAACATAAAACATAAAAAGGAAATATTAAATCACTTATCTAATCAAGGAAATTTAAGGTTTATATTTTTAGATAACTCTTGTATAACAATACCCATGTCCTTAAATGAGTATTTTTTCCACAATACCTAGTTATTATTATTTCACAATAAATCCCCAACATCTCCCCTAAAATTATCCACAAACAAATCTTTTATAGACAGATACCATTTAACACAATTCTTCATCAATTGGGAAAAGGTTAAAATAATAGGGGTTGGATAAAATTCTTAATAAGGGTAAACATACACATTAACAATTGAAGTTCATCAATGTGAATATGTTGTAAATAAGGGTATGTTGACATAATCAATGAAAAATATAAAAAATAATATAAATCATACACATCAATACATGGATTAACAATTAGGAAACATAGAATAAATCAAATACAATGGAAAGAGTCATAGAAATCGATAATAATGATCTATAATATATCAATATTGATCAATGTAAATATAAAATACCCATAAAAAGTAAAAAAATGATTTGGTATCATTTAACATTATATTCATTACATATTTTGAAAATAACTAGAGTCTAGTTAAATACAAAGGAGAAACCAACTTTTTTAACTCCGTCTTTATTTCATTTGAAGACAAGGATCATTACCTATTGTGTTGGAGACCTATAGAAGGCTCCCCAATTCATATAATTTGTATTAGGATTACCTATTTGTATAAGTAATATCAATCTCACTCATTCTTATAAGATTTATTGGGCTCACTAGATCATATAATATGAACTCTTCTCACTTCTGATCATCAATAATTTCCATGTACCATTCATTAATATAACATTTGTAATCGTTAACTTTATTATAGAGAATCTTTGAAAATAATCATTATTCATTTATATCTTGTTTAACCAATAAACAATGTGTCATTCTAAGACAAACAGATAAATAATATCAATGGTATCTCAGGATCATAATCCTAATAAAGTAAATGAATCATTATTTTTTGGTTATATAGAGTAAAATAACTTTTAAAAACATTTAAATCGTTTATTTAAAAACAACAGAAAATAACCTTTTCTTTGGGTAATATTTTGTAAAATACTGGTATAATGATTTTCTATTAAAATAACCATGGAAAATTTTAAATGATGATTCAAATAAAATAACATTCATGATGGCTGTTTAAAAATTTTCATTTCGAAAATATAGAAAATAAACAATCTTCTCAAACATTTTGTTAAGAGAGTCAAAAGTGACACTTCATGAAAACATTAATAACTTTTCCATTAAAAACTTTTAAAATAAAGTCATATATCATGTAAAATAACATTATAAGATATTTTATTTTTATATGCTATTATTCTAGAAAAAATTATCAAAACAAGGATATTAAATTCATAGATTCCAGATCCAAAAAGAAGATACATGATCGGTATCACTTATTAACAACGTTCTTGATGTTTTATTAATCGATAAAGAAGGAAATGGAAAATAAACTTGTAACAAAATTACAAAATATATAATATAAAAATAGGCGTGGTTTAATAAAATGTAATTATATTATTTATTCTAATTCAACCCTGAACATAAACTATCTTGAAATGAAATATGATTGTAACATAAAGCATTTACTATGTTGAAAACATTTGAATCAAAACATATTAAAAGAAATACCAGGAAATCTAGGAGACAGTTGAACCTGCTCCTGAAGAAATCAAATAAAATAAGTGTACAATACAAGGTATCACGGAGTCACTCTACAAACACGAGAATAAACCTCACCATAATAATTTTCCTGAACAAGATGATCACAGTAATCAGGTGACACAAAAGACCAAAAAGAGGTGACCTCAGTAATTTCCCTTTTTCACAAGTGCATTTTCCAATTGATTGGATTAACAATAAACATGTGTGACATCAATGGCGAGTGATCCAAGAAGCCGAAAACAATCAATCTAGACTGGGAGAATCCTCCATGGCACATTCATCGAGCGCTCTTTCAAAATTTGAATTGCAACAGATGAGTCTGACTCTACCCATAATTCATTCCAACCAAAATAGACTGCATACCTGATCACTTTTATTATAGCCCAGAGATCAGCTTCAATGGCATATCTGTTGCCAATAAAATTAAAAATATAACCTTTGACAAACCCCCGAGAAGTATAAAAAACACCACCACATCCAGAGGGCCCTAGAGCCCCAGAGGCGGACCCATCAATATTGACCTTAATCCACCATGGAGGAGGCAGAATCCAGCGGATGTATTTTACCATAGGTGGATTCTTCATCCTGCCAGTAATAACAAGAGATACCAACAAAACCAGGTCAGAAACATCATTTCTCATACAACCTGCATGGATGTTGGAAACCATGAAAATGGCACGATGCATCTTTAAGACACCATTGTGAAACCGCTGCTGGATATTGTTGAATAGCAGGTCGTTTCCGGCCTTCAAAATGATGTCAATAACAGCCACAATTACATCCAAAATAAGAGCATGAACTTGCTCACTAAAATGGTGCATGATAGGAAACATGTGATATTGAGACAAAGAAAAACATCGCAAAGATAATATCATTTGAAGTGATAATTTATACATGAAGTGATTATGTGAACATAATTAAATCCATATAATACATGTTTTAATGCATATTAAAACAATTTATCTATAAATACACACATTATCATATCATAAAAAATTAAATGATGTATAAGTATAACCAAATGAATGGATATTGAGTTGAGAAACCTCTTAACACTTCGTAATGTTCATGTCAAATCCCCTTGGATAGAATAATTGGAATTGAAACATAAAAAATTATTAATTATTAATTAATAATTATATAAATTTTAAAATTTCAGTATATAAACCATACAATGTAAAACATTTGTACAGTATTAGAATGTACTTTAATAAAAATAAATTGATATGAGTGTCCATACCTTGATTGAATAGTTTCAATATATGTCCCTTAACCCCCATATAATAAACATATATCAATTATTTACTTTTTATAAGAACTTTTTCTAGGTTTATTAACTTATATTTAATCCATTTATTCATTTATTTTAATTATATTATTAATTAATTAATCATTTAAGACCACATTATGTGTTTTGAGGACATTCAGTTCATAATTACAAAATAACTTTAGTATATTGAAAGTGGTCGAAGAGGAAATTAATCTATTTTATACAAAATAATATTAATGAAATAATTATAATTTTTATTCATAAATTATACTTTTAAATAATATTATTGTGATTGGCTATGAAAAATGAACTACTTTACAAACATGGAGATGATAGTCCAATAGTCTGTAGGTACTAATGATTAATATTTCCATTTTTCAATGATCCTGATGAAAATATGATAAGTATTATTTTGTATTTCAATAATTTGTATTATAGAGTAAATATTGTATTATATTTTTAAATAATTTATATATATATATATATCATTGATGTGATGTGGTGATGAAAAATGCATCACATCGCTTCATAATGGTGGTAATCCACAGAAACTCATGAACGACAATATCATTTTTCAATTGATGGAAATGAAATAAAATAGAAGATATAATAAATTAAATAATAATAAATATGAAAATAATACCATATATATTTATATCTGTGTGTGTTTTTGTGTCTGTGTTTGTGTCTATTTCATAATTATAACCATATATGATAGGTGGTTATAGAAAATGAATTATATCAGTTCGTGAGTTAGTAGTTCGCCATACAAAAGAACGATTGATTCATTTCACATTTGATGGAAGAAAGAGATAGATATATCTTACTCAAATAACATAAAACCATATAAATTTATTTAATATAATGGTATTATTATTTTTCATGTTTTAATAGTATTTTAATGATCTAGAAGAAGAAATAAAGATGAAACATTTAGTTAAAAGTTGCAAATATTCTTTGGACAACCTTCTTTCATTCACATATTAAGCCCTATATTGTTGGTAATATTCAACAAATAATACCTGTAAATCCTAATATGGGAAGTTATGAAGGTATTTTGGTTGTTCTTTTATGATTTATAGTTCTAAAATAGTGCCACAAATAGATGGAAGGATGTGCCTTTTTAAAAGTGAGAGGATGGGCACTCATGGAATTTCATAAAAGTATTAAATTAATATAAATTAATTATCCCAAAAAAATAGATCCAAGTTATTATTTTGTTATGTTAATATAATATATTGAAATAATACTCTCATAAATAAAAAATTTTAAAAGTTTATATGGTTATTTATACCGTTATCGCTTTATTTTAAACCTCATTTAACTATTTCGATGATTTTCTTTATATCAATGTTTTTACATTACAGGAGTAATAAAATTTCCATAAATATTTAATTATTCCACAAATGGATCATGTTGGATATTATAAAACTTATCCCATTCACCTCAATAAATATAATACTTCTTAAAATTTAAAATAATTTTAAAAAATATAGTAGGTTATAAAATATCATTAATGTCATATTTGGAACTATTCATTTAATTTGGCTTAGAAATTTACATAATAAAAATGGAATTAAAATAATAAAATTTCAGAAATATGTATATGGTATATTGATATAAAAATTAAAGGGATTCTAAATTTCATTCAATGAATATTACTTTTAGATATTTTAAAATCCTTTACATGTTTTTTCTACAGATTTCCCAAGCATCGTGTCAGTGTTTCATAAGTATTTATGGTAATTATTTCATCATTAAAAATTAAAAATAAATTTCTATGATAAAAAATCATTAAAATATAAATTTATAATATAGTATAACATTCTACTATCTATTTCATGTAATACTATAGATATTAAAATAAATAGAGTTACATTTTTGAGATCATAATTACAAAAAAAATATAAATGTTTTATTTAAAAAAAAGTGGCATGAAATTTCGAAATTATTAAACAATTTGATATTAATGGATAAAACCCCATTATAAAATAAAATAAATACAATTTTTTCAATCATTTTAATAATTATCTCTGAGTTAAACCACTTTAAAATCATTTTCACCTAAAATGTGATATCATAAATTTGTACCATGATAACATCATTAAATGGCCAAAAAATGAGAATTCAAACTAAATTCAGACATAACTATTGAAACTTTTGAATTGATTTTATCATTTTCAATTTATGAAGTTTTAAGATATTACTTTTAATATAAGATCACAAAATGTGGGAAAACTATTTTTAGGAAAATACATAATTTTAAAGTAAAAATCGTTCCCCCTTAAAATCCAGTAATAAATTGGTTTCCAAAAAAATTTCAGTTAAATAAAAAATGAATTTTTTATACATATTGATACATTCAGAAAATAACAGAATCTTTCAGACATGAAATTAAATGAAAATACCAAAAATAGGTTTTTATTTGAATAAAATATAACTTATCGTTATAAAAGACAAGTTCGGGTTCTTAATTTCAAAATAATGTTTTAAAATGAATTATTAAACATAATAATAATAACTTTGGTCAATATAAACTCATACAATAGGATGAGAAAAGTTTTTAGAGTCATTTTCATATTTTACCCTATAGTTTTTATCTTGTTTGGCCCATTTTACCGTTAACCAATGTGATAAATTTTACTAAATTTACTATTTTAATGCATAAAAATAAAATGAAACTATTTAAAAAATATTTAACTCCTGATTCAAAATATTAGACCCTTTTTTTTAATTCCTATAATTTTCAAATTTAAATTTATTATAAAAACACAAAAAACAACAAAATTGATTTTTTAAAAAATACATTTTTAAACCCAAAATTGAACTTATAGCATTATATGGTATAATGATGATTAAAAAGTAATGAATTATATTATATCTATTTAAATAATTTGTATGCCACTTTAATATCAAATCCATTGAATAATTAGACTTTTTAATACAAATAAATGATTGTATTACAAAAATTGATATTTTTCACTACTCACAAAAAAATTCAAAAATTCCCAAAATTTCACCCTAAACTTTTTTTTAAAATTATCATTTAAAAAATTATATCATTATTATCAAATAAAATTTCTAATTTTTATATAAATTAATTATAATTGTTTCTCAAATAATGTAACAAAAATATTTTTAAATGAAAATATATTTTGGAAGTATAAAATAACATTACTGAAAGATTAGTACTTATTTAGTATTAATTAATAAATACATTTGGATTATTGAAAACCATTTTTAATTTTTTTTAAATATGTGTTTTATAATTCATACATAAAAATTCAATGTCTTTTCTATAATGTTCAGATTAAAATAATAATATTGCAGGGTTTTTTTAAGATCAAAGTTGTATGTTTTTTATCATATTAACAAACGTTTTCTTTTTAAAATATCAGTTTTTTTAACTAATAATTTTAATAAATAAATATTCTATATATTTTTTATCTCTCCATTTGAGAGATTCAACAAACTTCCATTTTTGATTTGGGTGGCACCACATGTGATCTTATAAAATAGACATAAACACTTAAACTCTAAGTATATGTGGATTAATCTTTTATATATAAAAAATAAAAATTTTATATGGAAAATTTGAAAATAAATGAATAAATAGGTGATGCCATCTATAAAACACAATTCTTTATTATTTTCCAACCATATTTTCAAGAAATTCCATGAACCATTAATCACATCAATAAACAAACTAAATTATTTCAAGTGTAGTTTTATTTCCTCATTAGAGTATATATTCTTTCCCCTTGATATTTATTTACAAAATAATCCAAAATATAAATGGTGGATTAAAATAAAAACCTAAAAATTTAATTTACTTAATTTTTATCAAGATATCAAGATTTTATATAATATAATAAATCTATAATAGCTTTGACCTATTAGGTAGTCCCCCCCCCCTCATGGGTCGCTCTCCAAACTTATTCACCTTTAATTTTCATCATTTTAGCACAAAACTTTGATATGGGTATTGGAGTTATCTTTACTAGATCCTCATATTCAGCTACCAGGATGATATATATTTCCCAACCTAGTTACTCCTTCCATTAAAGGTCAAAATAATCTATTCCTATTAATGATCTCCTCACCCTTCATTTTTTCCAGATCCATTTAGATTTGGGAATTAATTTTTATCCCTTTTAACCATATTTTTATTATTTAGAGTGGCATTATTTTACTATGAAATTATATTAATTTCACCTTTTACTTCTTATTTCATTCTTCGTTACTTATTTAAACTAATCTAGACATATGTTAAACAACTAAGTATATTAATTATATACTATGTTTTTTTGTTGTAGACTTATTTATATTAAGAGAATATATCTTCTAACATTGAGTCATTTTATTTTAATTATATATGCATAGTTTTCATGCAACTAATAGCCACATGTTTTACCTTCATTGAGCTTCCAGTCATGCATTTCTCAACATTTGAACAACCCATTTTAGGGAAGCATATCTACCTCTTCACTAGGAATATCAACCACTAATTCAATCCATCTATATCTTTCTTAAAAAGGTAATTTTATTGTTTTTAGTTTTCTTCAAAACACTTTGTAACACCCTAATATTTTAAAAAAATGCATATATGCTCAATAGTGTACAAGACACACAACACCGAGTTTAAATAAACATCGAAATATTATTATTTTAAATATCACCATTATAACATAGCCATTAAATTAGTGGGTATGAATAGTTTTAAATAATTTATTAAATATATATATTTACTACTCAATATAAATTTATTGATCAATTCATGGTAAATAGTCATTCAATTTATTTAATGTACTTTTATTCATCAAAAATATATTTTCATTAGAAAATAGTTTTTATTTAATTTTGTGATAAAATATTTTAATTAATTTCTAAAAAAATTTAAAAAAAATTAATAAAAGTAAATTAAGTTTTTAAATCATCATAAAAATTTACTTACGGTAAAATTTTGGGATTTTTCAGAAATTATAAATTTTCCAGTAAAAAAAAGAAAAATAATTGTTTCCATAAAAATTCCTTATCTTTTCAAAAACAAATTAAGTAACATAAAATTAATAGTATGATTTTAATTTTATTTCATGTAACATAATTATTAATTTGTTATATTTAATATAAATAATTACATTATAATCTTCTTTATACTGGATTTTCGTGTAAGTTTATTTATGGGTTTAAAATGAGTTTTTTTTTACTGTTTGAAAGGGGAAAATTTTTCTCTATATTAATTATTTAAAAACCCAAATTTGGAATGATTTAAATTAAATTTAATGATTATATATCTATTTGTATAAATTTAAATTTATATAATGATGATTACTAGTGTAGCACCCCTGTTTTAAGTAAGTAAAACTTTCTTTATGATTTTTAAATATGTAAAGTTATTGGTTGAATTTTGGGAGAGTTTGAAACACTTTTGGGATGTTTTCAGGATTTTATAAAGGTGAATAGTTGGTTCACAGTTATTAAAAACCATGGAACTTCTCCACAAAACTGTATATAGTAAGAAGGATGATAAGGGGATGGAGAACGGGTTGGTTCATGATTTTTCCAAACTGTGCGGCCGCCAAGGAGAAACCACACAAACTCAGATAGTGGGATTTTTCACGTTTGATGCAAATTTTTTCCAAATTTGTGGGTCTACCATGAAAGGTCCCCCTTTAGAAATAATCTATTTCATATTTAGTTCTTGTTTTTCCTAACTGTGTGACTAACCATGCATGGTTTAAAATCCATATCCACAAAAAAAGTGGATTCAGGTCAGGATTACCCTTTAACACATTGTTTTTACCCTAAACCAACACTAACTCTAGATTTTACCCTCAAAAATGTTTTAGAATCCTTTTTCACTGAATTTGAAGGAATCTAGAGGTGTTTCTTGGTCTGTTAAAGTCTATTTCTTGCGGTAATTCATCATTTATGGTAGGTATTCCTGGTTTTTCTTAGATATATTTTTCCCTCTCTCTTGGATTCTTAGATATAGTTCCTCTATGGATAGACATAAGGCTGTTTATTCTACTAATGATTATATTTGGACTTTTTTATGATACGGGAAGACATATAAGGTCGGTTTTTGGAAATTCAACCTAGTTTAGTTGGAGTTGTAGTATCGTTCTTTGTTTTCTCCCTAAATCATGAGGTAGGTGGGTCCAATATTGACTCATCATTCTAGAACTAGAAGCATTTGTTTCAAATTGTTTTCTTTGTGTGAAATTGATTATGAAATTGTTATGGAATGACTTATGGAAACATTCGTGGGTGAATATTTATTGTATTTTACAAATTGGGTGTTGTGGAAAAAGGTGAATTTGAAAACTTGATTTTAAAATGATGATTTTATAATGGTTATTTTGTTTTATTACATTGAAAAATTTTGGCTTTCAATAAAATGATGGTTTTACTTAAATGGTTGTTTGAAATGTGTTTTCAATAAAAGGTTGGATTTATTGAAATGGTTTGTAGTTATGGTTTTCAATAAGAGTGTAGTCTTAATAAAATTATAGAATTTGTTTGGAAAGGGTTTTTTTTTATTTTGGTTGCATTAAATTGGTAATAATGGATGGGATATAAAGGATACTAGTCATAAAGTACCATTATCAAAGGGTATGGGTTTGTGAAGGTACCAAACCCAGCGGAAGCTCATGGGTGGATGTGCCCACTTGGATTTTTTCATTATCAATGATCAATATGGGATTAATACAACGATAAATGCCAGACTCCATGGATTGAATCACAAAAATAGACAAACAAGAAGAAGAGTCCTGGAACCACAAAGGACGGCTCATCATATCTTGATTATAATTAATTTAATTAATTTAAAAGAAGTATATTTTATGGAATTCTTTCTTCGTTGAAATTTCTGATCATATTCTGATGTGATTCATCATTGCATCACAGAATCCAAGTGCATACTTCCTCTAGTGGGGATCCACACGTGCACCATGTATCTCTGGACATCGCCAAAGGAATCTCCAGGTGTTAACATTGAGAATCCTTTGCTTTTGTTGTCCTCTTTAGATCACCTTGATTCGATGGAGGAGGATCTCTCTTAGTCTTAATAGCATTCTTGGAGGAAGGACTTCGTTTGGCCTTGAGATAATTCTCTAGAATTTTTCTGCACAACAATTCGTAGCAAAATTGTTGGGGTTTTGAGGATATTTATAATAGGTTTTGAATTTATAGAGTTATGACAATTAATAAACGTGTTATGTTATTTATTTATTTCATTAACTCTTATTGAAAACCCCATGTTGAATCATTAATTCCTTGACATGCGCCCAAGATGATTATAATAAATATCATTTAATAAAACCATATTATTTCCTCAAAATATCGACTGGAAAAACTACACGGCGTTTAATCATTAATACATGGTGTGTACTCATTTTTCATTTAAAACTACATGGCATGAACATTCAATGTACACGGCGTGTATATCTTGTTTTCATTTTTCATTTCCTTTCCAAAATGAAAACTACAGGTCATGTACATTCAATGTACACAATGTTTATATCCTGTTTTCATTTTATTCTTCCTCCAACATTAAAATTATTTAGGTTTCCTTTAATAATTATTAAACCACGTACAAGAATAATATTTATTCTACTTGAGATACTTGGATACACTTAGTGTTTGACCCTTTAGGCCTCTTTCTCATTGGCATTAGGTGGGATTTCTTAAGTCCAAGATTACTGTCTAGAAATGTGTCAAGGCACCCAAGAGAAAAAATTGAAGCCGCATTGACGTGTAACCTCATATGAATGCTTAACGTGTAATTTAATCCATTTGTCTCAATATCTAATCAAACAAGTTTCATGGTAGTGTCATAAACCTATACGCTTGATCCATCATTTTTTGACTTCCATAAATAAACTCATCGTGACACCAGGGCCATGGAATTTGGGTGACAGTTCTATTTCAATAAAAGGGCCCAAGATGTCTACTTACATAAATATGGAAGGGACAAATACTTTCTCGACTTATCCATTAACAACATGTCATTTGTGATGAACCCAACGTACCCTACTTCGTGCCAAATATCTTCATTATGGTTTTCATCCACAAATCTAAGTGTGTAAGTCATGACATGAGTTAATGATAATCTTTCAGTCTAAGGACCATTACGCATGATCATAGATAGCAAGTTCTAATGACACCAAGACATGCGGAATTACTTATGGCGGGTCTGTTCTCATAATCTCCCATTTTGTAGATTACCAAGTGTGAACTCTATGAGATAGAATCTTGTCTTCTTACGAGTACTCACACATGACAGTCTGTATATCATGTGTCCTGCCATAGAATGACATCCAACCATAGAACATTATTTAAGAATATTGTTATATCATTTCTTGGTTCTCATCATAGTGGGGATCTTCCATGACCTTTTTAATGCAACAAATATTCTTGGACATTATTATATTTTAGTCATGCAGAACAATGAACTATATATAATAAGTCTACATTCAAGTAATCAAAGTAAAAAATAGTTGGTTCTCCAGACACTAACTCTAACAAACTCCCACTTGGACCAAATCCAACTACCTATGAATTTTAGTCTGCTAGACCTCAAATGATGATCATGTTTCTGCTAAGTCAAACCTTTAGTCAAGGGGTCCACCACGTTTTCTTCCGTGGAAATACTACTCACTACAAATTCACCTCTTTGAGGAAAATACCTCAAGAGATGATACTTCTGAAGTATGTTCTTTGTCTCTGGATGTGACCTTGGATCTTTTGCAAGTGCCACCGCTACAGTATTATGACAATAATGTGTGATATGATCTTAACGTCTAGGTACTACATCCATCTCTTGGATGAAGCTTCACATCTATACTGCTTCTTTAATTGACTCAGAAGCTGCGATATACTCGGAATCTGCTGTAGAATCTGCGACCACACCTTGCATTGAGCTCTTCCAGCTCACAACAACTCCATTCAAGCTGAATATGTATCTAGTTTGTGACTTCATGTCATATTTATCAGTCTAAAACCTAGCATCTACATGTCCTCTAATAACTAGTTCCTCATCTCCTCTATAAACCAATAACATATCCTTAGTACGCCTGAAATACTTAAGGATAGTCTTTACTGCCCTCCAATGGTGGTCTCCTTGATCATTTTGATATCTTCCTACTGCACTTAATGTGTAAGAAAAATATAGCCTTGTACATAGCACATCATACATGGCTGACCCAATTGTGGATGTGTATGGGATCATTTCCATTTTCTTTCTTTCTGCATGTGTCTTAGGACACATTTTATTAGAGATATGAATGCCATATGACACTAGAAACAATCCCCTCTTGGACTATTCCATACTAAATCTCTTCAGTATCTTTTCAATTTATGTACATTGACTCGGGCCCATCATTCTCTTGGATCTATCACGATGGATCATGATCCTAATAATATATGTTGTTGCGCCCAATTCTTTCATTGAGAAGCATTTATCCAACCACGCCTTAACTGACTGTAATACAGGTACTTCATTTCCAATTAGTAATATGGCATCAACATATACTATTACTAAAATGACTGCACTTCCTCTAAAACTTTTGTATACACAAGGCTCACATTCGTTCTTAACAAAGCCAAATTTCATTATGGCTTCATCAAAATGAATGTTCCAAGACCTTGTTGCTTTTTTTAATCCATAAATGGATTTCTACAACTTTCATACCTTGTTGGCATCCTTTGGATTCACAAACCCTTATCATTATGTCATGTAGACATCTTCATGGAGGTTCCTGTTAATGAATGTTTTTTTGACATCCATTTCCCAATTTTCATAGTAATGGTAAGTGGAAATGGACAATAGAATTATGATGGATTTTAGCATTGCCACATTTGAAAATGTTTCATCATAGTTAATTCCTTGATGCTGTCTAAAACCGTTTGCAACCAGTCATGCCTTATAAGTGCTGAATTTCCCCTCCATGTCTAGATTCTTCTTGAATAACCATTTATTACCAACAGGATTTACATCAACTAGAGGATCTATCAAAATCCATACTTGGTTTTGGTACATGGAATCCATTTCATATTTCATTGCTTATTGCCACTTGGAAACATCTGTGCCTTCAACTGCTTCTTATAGGTAAAAGGATCATCATTGTCAACCAATAATGAGTCACCATCCTCAGTGACAAGAAAACCATATCATTCTGGTTCTCTCACCTATCTCGTGCTTCTACATAGTTCTTGTGTCTCTGGAACAGATTGTTCTTCCATGGGGCTTTGTGGAATCTGTTCTTGTACCAACTCCTCTGTATCTTGAGCATCAACTTCATCAAAGTCTATCTCGCTCCCACTATCTCTTTTAGAAATGTTCTCCCTCTCAAGGAATATGGTGTGTCTTTCCACATTTAATTTTTATCTGATGGGTTTTATAGTTAATATCCCCTTATTTCCATGGGATATCCTATAAAGGTACACATTGTGCCTCGGGGTGCAAGATTGTCACCTGAAGATGCCTTAAAAAATGCTTCACTACACCACACATGTAAATTTGATGACATGGCTTTGCATCCACTCCATAATTTGTATGGAATAAAATTTATATATTTAGTTGGTACTTGGTTTAGTATGTGTTTTTCTATTTATAATTCATATCCCCAAAAGGATAATGGAAGAGTCTCATGAATCATCATCGATCTCACCATGTCCAATAGGGTGTGGTTCCTCCTTTCACTTTTGTCATTCCACTGAGGTGTGTAAGGAGAAGTGTGTTAAGATAAGATCCCAAACTCCTGTAAGAAATCAATGAAGTCCTGATTAAGATATTCTCCCCCTCTATCTATGTATAGTTTCTTCATATTCTTACCAATATGGTTCTCAACTTCATTCTTGTATTCTATGAAATGATCAAAAGAATATGACTTATACCTCATTAATTAAATATATCCATATCTACTAAAATCATCAGTAGAAGATATGAAGTACAAGAACCAACCCCTTGCTTTAACTAGAAATGGTCCACATAAATCTGGGTGAACTAATTCTAGAATCTCTTTAGCCCTTTCACCTTTCCCACTAAATGGGGATTTGGACATTTTTCCTTGTAGACACGCATGACATACACCAAGTGGTTTTAGTTTGAAAGAATCTAAATACCAATCTTTATTTAATTTGTCAAATGATTCTCATTGACATGACCTAGCTTGTGATGCCAAAGTTGGGTGAGGTATGAGTCATGTGAATTAACTTTTTCATCGATTTCCATTACTTGGTTTGTGTAGTATAACAAATAAAGACTGTTATATAAATGGGCCCTACCAAAATAGATGCTATATTTATAAAAGTATCAACATTCATTTCCAAACATGATGATGAATCCATCAGTACCTAATCTGGACACTAAAAAAAGGTTTTTGGTTACATAGGGTATATAATAACATCATTTTAATACCAAGAACATCCCAGTAGGCAATGTGGGGTGGTAGTGTCGAACAACTATCGCAGCGAGTCTATCTTCATTGGTTGCTCGTAGATCCACCTCACCTCGGCCAATATTTCTAAATCTACTTGGCTCCGGTATTTTGATATAGATTTGAGCACCATAAGCCGTATCTAATACCCATTTGGTTGAAATAGATAGATTTCATTCAATAAAAAATGCACCTGAAGCTTCCCCTTGCTTCCTTGGTTGGGTGTAGTTTTTCTTCCACTGGCCCTTCTTGCCACATGTGAAACAAACAACCCCATGTTCTCTTGCCTCCCCTTCGATCTTCATTTTCTGGGAAGTCCTTGAAGATGCATTGGACTTAAAGATCTTCTCCTTCCTTTTCTATTTATTCACCATAATGACAGAAACCTTTTCACACTTCATATAATTTTCCACTTTGCGAATGAGGATAAGAAAATCAGATAGAGACTTCTCAATGTTGTTCATGTACAAATTTATAACAATGTTAGAGAATATCTAGGGGAGTGATGTAAGAATGAGATCGGTAACCAGTTTTTCAGGGAGTTTAAACCCTATAACCTCCAATCACTCAATGTAGCTAATGAGCATGTTTACATGATACCCAGTTGGGGCACCCTCTCTAAGATTTCTCAGAAATAGAGCCTTGGAGATCCCAAACCTTTCTTATCATTCTCTCTCATGGTATAGACCATGGAGGTTCTTGATCATGCTATAGGAATCCATTTCTTCATGAGAATTCATCAGCTCACTAGACATTGATGAAAGAATAAAACATTGAATTTCAACTGCATTGTTCAAATGTTGATCATAGACCAAAAAATCTTGATCACTCGCCCCTTGGGAAGGAGAATCAGGAAGTGATGACACTATCATGTAAAACTTTCAATCATGGCATAGTATAACCTGAAGGTGCCTAAACCATTCCTAAAAGATACTATAGGTGAGGATATTGTCTTTATCCAGAATTTATCACAGAGAAAATTTGGTTGATGAGCTTGTCATATTGATTCTACAAATTAAAAGAGAATATTTATCAATGCCTTTGGATTATATTTTATGAAAAATAAGAATTTAATTTACTAATTATCCCACTATTTTATCAACTCACAACGGACCCCACCATTGAACATGGAGTGCCTAGTTACTATTAGATTATAGTGGTAAGGATCCATATTCCCCTTCGCATTACCCCAACAAGGGTTGGTCAATCTATTTAAAGGAATTTAGGTTGGCAGGTCTTTACCAGCTATGAGGTTACAGTTCTTTGATCTATTGAGTGGAATCCCCAATCCTGAAATCCTAACTTGGATTTCCTCAACATTTGCCTCCATTTTACAATAAGTCTAGCAAGATCTACTCCTCTTGATGTAAAATGTTTATGTCAACCCGAAACATTCATAAGAGCTTCCCTTATAAAAGTAAGTGTCCCTACAAGGGTTGGTCATACACATTGTTTTATTAAGTCTTTCCCTTAATCAAGTGATGGAAGGATTGGTCTGACTTAATATGGCATTTGGGGGATTTCAATTCTTTTTGTGTAGTTTCTCATTATCACATGCTTGTTAATATTATGTGATGCTTGCTTATGTGATTAACCTTGTTCTGATAATGTTTACGCATAGTTTTGTTTTTATTTTATTCCACCATTGCGCGCTTGTTTATTTTATTAACTATGTGATCACGACAACACATACATAACAAATAAAACATGCAATCAGACATAAATAAAATAATATGGCCTGATCATGAGCATCTATTTGTTATCTTATCTAGTAGTTTTGATAAGTTAACCATGACCTAGGGAAAAACACCTTGAACCTGATGGTTCGTATTTTGCAGCTCCCACCAGTCCACCTTTGTATCTTTTTTGGTTGGTTTCTCCTCATATTTCGATTTTGAACTATCTCCTCTGGCTTAGAAGATCCTTCATTACATGGGGTTTACATTAAAGAAGCCATGGGCACGTATGCCCTATATTTTATAGCAGGAAGGATTGCATGCCAATGAATTTAAATTGAACATATTTAAATGAACCCATACACACATAAAATGGTCTTTAGTCTATCTCATGATCATCCATAGAATGCAACGATATTTTCGCATATTTATCCTTCAAATCATTTTAATCATTCTTATATTCAAGATAAGTTTCACTTGAATTCAATTAATTATGTTCTTAAATTTAATCAATTATTTATCTTAAATTCCTTTCTAAATTTCCTTGAGATTCTTCTCATCCACATTCTTTATATGGGTCTTTGTACTAGAGAAAATCTGGTGAAATTACATTTTTGGAAATTACACAGAGTATAGGCTATATTACATGGTGTGTATTTGTTTTCACCCTTTATCCAGAGTACACACCGGGGCTTAGGTGTGTTTTTTGTACATTGGAAATTTTTCAGTACATGGTGTGTAGATTAATCTGACACGGCATGTTTTTTCTTTATTACGCAACTACTGGCCTGGTAATCCTATGTACACGGTACACGGATTCTCCTTGTACACGGTTTCACCTGGGCCAGATTGAACTACACGACGTGTTGATTCAACATACACGTCGTGTATTCCGGTTTCAATGCACTGTTCAATTCTTGTCAACATGGTGTATTAAAAACTCTGTTATACTCAATTCACAGAGCATGGTTTGGGGGACAAGTACCGGTTCGTTGAACCTAAGTACATTGCATTTAGTTTTCACTACATGTCATGAATTCTTGTGTTGTACAGAAAGAATGAGCGGCTCCTCCAGATGAGTTCCTCATTTTTATTTTTATCAAAATTATAAT
Organism: Viscum album; assembly: GCA_963277665.1. Taxonomy (NCBI): domain Eukaryota; kingdom Viridiplantae; phylum Streptophyta; class Magnoliopsida; order Santalales; family Viscaceae; genus Viscum; species Viscum album. Next base: position 1,109,849,759 of record OY728126.1, read on the forward strand.
TAAAAGGTCATTTCATTTATGTGAATCGATAAATGAAGGAAAAAAGAATATATCTCATTCATTCAGTTTTATAGAATGATTTATCTATAATTGAATCAAATATAAATGTGTAATTTTCAACGAAAATTAAATAACTATAATCAAATTTGTGACCCACTTTAATACCACATTAAGGTCCCGATCACAGTGGAAGATCGTGGGTGGTTGTACACACTTGGATTTTTTCATTAGCAATGATCAATCCGCGATCAAGATGATGATAAATTCCATACTCCACAGATCGAATCACAAAAATAGAAAAAGAAGAAGAAGATTCCCAGAACCACAATGGAAGGATCATCAAAGGTTGATTATAATTAATTTAACTAATTGACAAGAAGTACCTTTTATGGGGTTCTTTCATCAATGATATTTATGATCACATTTTGATGTGATTCTTCATTGCGTCACAGAAGCCAGATGCAGACTTCCTCTAGTGGCGATCCACAAGTGCACCACGTATCTCTGGATGTCACCAAAAGAATCTCCAAGTTCAAGCATGGAGGATACTTTTCTGGCATTGTCTACCTTAGATCACCTTGATCCAATTGATGTGGATCTCTCTCGGTCTTGAGAGCATTATAAGAGGAAGGAATTCTTTCGGTCATGAATGAATTCTCTAGAATTGTTGTGCACAATGATTCTTAGGAAAAGGGTTGGGGTTGTGAGTATATTTATAATCGGGTATGAGGTTATAGAGTTATGAAAATAAATAAACCCATTATGAATTTTAATTATTTCATTAACTCTTATTGAAAACCCCATGTCGAATCATTAATTCCTTAACATGTTCCCACACTGATTATAATAAATATCATTTAATAAAATGATATTATTTCGTCAAAATCCAGACTGGAAAAACTACATGGTGGGTAATCATTAATACATGGTGTGTACTCGTTTTTCATTGAAAACAACATGGTGTGTACATTCAATGTACATGGCGTGTATATCTTGTTTTCATTTTTCATTTCCTTTCCAAAATGAAAACGAAATGGCATGTACATTCAATGTAATCAGTGTGTATATAATTTTTTTAATTTTATTCTTCCTCCAACATTAAAATGATTTAGGCTTCCTTGAATAATTATTAAACCACATATGGGAATAATATTTATTTTACATGAGATACTTGGAAACACTTAGTGTGTGACCCTCTAGGCCTCTTTCTCGTTGGAATTAGGTGGTCTTGCCTAAAGTCCAATATTACTGTCTAACAACGGGTCAAGGAACCCAAGAAGAAGAAGTTGAAGTTGCATTGACGTGTCACCTAATACGAATGCTTACCGTTTAATTTAATCCCTTTGTCTCAAAATCACATCAAGAAGGTTTCATGGTAGTGTCATAAACCTATATGATTGATCCGCCATTCTTTGAATTCCAGAAATAAACTTTTCGTGACACCATGGCCATTGAATTTGGACTAAATTTATATTTCAATCAAAGGGCTCGAGATATCTACTTCAATAAATATGGAAGGGGAAAATCTTTACTTGACTTATCCATTAACAATATGTCATTCAGGACCCACCCAACATACCCTACTTCTTGCCAACTGTCTTCGTGATGGTTTTTGTCAGAAAATCTAAGTGTTTGAGTCATGACATGAGTTAATGATTATCTTTCAGTCTAAGGACCATTACACACGATCGTAGATAGCAATGTCTGATTACACCAAGACATGTGGAATTGCTACTGGTGGGTCTGTTCTCATAATATCCCATCTTGAAGATTACCAAGTGTGAACTCCATGAGAGTGAGCCTGGTCTTCTTACAAGTACTCTCACATGATGGTATGTATACCATGTATCATGTCATAGTATTTCATCCAGCTGTAGAACTTCATTTAATAATATTGTTATAGCATTTCAAGGTTCTCATCATAGAGGGTATCTTCCATGACCTTATTAATACAACAAATATTCCATGACATTATTATATTATAGTCTTGTATAACAATGAACATATATAATAAGTGTACATTCTTGTAATAAAAGTACAAAACAGTTGGTTCTTAGGAAACCGACTCAAACATTATGAATGTGACGTTCCACCATAAATGGTAACAACATTCTTGTGTGGTTGTGTGAGGGGTAGTTTTTGTGGGTGTGTGAGGATATGTGATATGAAACGGGTAATGAAAATTTAATGATTAAATGATTGGAAAGACTTGTAGGGTTTATTTACATGGAACTGCATTGGTGTTAAACTGATTGGCCTTGATATAAACTATTTTCAAATTTTTAATAGAATTTTTTTTATATAAATTTGATAACAAGTTATATCCTAGTGGCATGAGTAGGGAAGTTATTTTGAAAAAACCTACTAAGTTTCATTTCTCACACATACATTGAAACGTTGTTTCTTTTGTATATATTTTCTATTGGGATATATGTAAAGGTAATGTTTCTAAGTTTTTGTTGGTTTTGTTTCAGTTTAACACTTTGATTTTAGTTTCCTTCCACTATGGTACTTTTTTGTAGTTTTATTTTGATATAAATCGTTTTTTATGAGTTTTTACATTATTATCTTGCATCATGTAGTGGTTTTTGGTTATTTTATGATTTGGTTGAGTTGTTTTATTTTCAAAGGGAAAATTTCCCCCCATATGTTAATGAAGCCCTTCGAATTTATTTCCAGCATTTTTCATCTTGGGGATGTCACTTAAGGCCATGTAATGTCCTTATGCTTTCACAATCTAATGAGGAGGGTGGGGTGTTACTAATGATGTCAACTTATTTATTTTTATACTTGTGAGTTGTATTAGTGATGGTCAGTTTTGGACATGATTGTATTTTTTTGGTCTTGAAGATGAAATTTATTATGGTATATTCCTTATGTCAAGTTTTCATAAAGTAGTAGGATTGTCAGGACATAACATGTAGAGAATAAAATGGCATAGCTAACCATTTTAAACTGAATATCAAGTTACTGGTGAGTTGGGTATATAAGTATTTTGGAGACGCTAATAATATTTATAACATCATTATCATGGGTTTATCCAATGAGGTGACCATGACATAAATTATAGAACTGAATTTCCACTAAGAGTTTTTATTTTATTTTGAGTAATGATTTAGGATGTGGTGTAAAATAGATAATTTTATAAAATTGTAAAAGTTTTTTTCAAAAGTGATATTTCAAATGGGATAAAATGGTTATTTTTAAAATGGATTGATTTTCAAAAGTAGAGTGAAATTTTAAAAAAAATGGCTGAATTTAGAAATTTTGAATTTTCTTAAGTAATATTTTGATTGTATTATGTGGTATAATTTAAATTTGTTATGCCTTTAGTTTCTGGATATTGATATGTATTGTGGTTGTTGTCTGTATAGAAAATGGCACCTGATAGGCATCATAGAAACCTATTAGAAGATTCTATTGAGAATGTGGTTTTACTTGAACCATAGTTGAACCAATAACTAGTTTAATATATTTTCCAAGCTTTCCAAGCTACAAATATAATGAATATAAGGGATGAACAAAGGAAAGTGAATAATTCCTTTCAGTTCTAGAAGAAGAATTCTTCCTAATTTTGTGGTGATTAGGAACCATACAAGGAATAGGTGTGGATGAATAGGATAAATCAAATCCAAGATTTTCTTGGCACACAAGAAGAGTTAAAAGTCATTCCTTTGGAATATATGTTGGATGATTTTCAGGAAAATGGTGGGATTTAGCAGTTTAGGCTAGATTAGGCAAAGGACAAACATTAGAGTATTTTGAATAATTTTTCAACAGAAAATACTATCTTTATAAATTCAGGGTTGTAATATGACATATTTCATTAGCTTGACACATGAGGGTCTCACAATGATAGATTATGTGTCTAATATTTTGAATTTATTTATATTTTCCCCTAAATTTGTAACTAGTGAATACTTGAAGGTTCACATATTTGAATCAGGGTTGAGTTAGGATATTCTCTTGAATATTATAATTCTCTATATATAATATTAAACAGATATAGTCATTAGAGAAAGGGTGATAGAAATGGGAATTCCAAGAGCTATGGGTCGAGGTTGTATGTCGATACTTATAGGAAACAATGGGAACTCTAATGTTAGAAACTAGATGAAGAGGTACGTATAGTTACAAGGTATGGGCATGACTCAAAATCAGACCTCTGAATCAATAAATATTTTTCCAAGACCCAAGACCAAGTATTGATATTTCTAATTTTGTTCTCTAAGTCTCATGACGCGAGATTGTACGACACCACCGAGATTATTCCACAATTGAAACCATATAGGGAATCTTTAGCACTATTTTCATAGTGCTCTGAGTTGGGTAGTTGGGACACTTCTTAGGTTCCCAAAGAATCATAGATTCAATGGAATTATGGAAGTAGATTACCTATAGGTATTAGAATATAGCTATCCATGGTGATTCTAGGAATACAATGACACCACAGGCAGTGAAATCTCAACAAGGCAATAACTAGAAAAGTTCAGCGAGAAAGAAATTATACGGTTATGAAAAGGTGATTATTGATGATCAATATAGACCATCAGTGGTGTGAGGTATGATTATTTTTAATTATACCATTGTGTAGGATTTTTTTATATAGTTTCTTCCCATTCATTTATTGCTTCCCGTGTTGTAGATTTTCTAGGTTTAAATGTTGAGAAGATTCCTTCCATGTTGAAAATAAATACTCCTCTGTTTCAAAGTGAATGTTGAGCCTTTATGTTTAAAGAGTATTCTAAATTTTTTTTGGAGATGACAATATGTGTGATTTACCTCTACTTGAGATGGGTGTCTATGATATAATATGGGTTATGGATTGGTTGAAAATATTCAAGGATCAAATCGACTATTATACCCGATGGATTTGTTTCACAACTGATAATGGAATCGAGCAACTATTTAGAGGAGGAAAATATGTAGAGGTAGGTGAAATTGTCTTGTTGTCACCAATAGATAGAATGATATCATACTATTTATTGGTATTGACTATATAATCGATGGAAGAGATTGAGGATAGAAGTTTTTCAGTGGTTGTTGATCATTTTCGTAATGTTTTCCCAAAATATTGGTTTACTAGCCATATGAAAAGTTGAGTTTATGATTGATCTCAACCTAGGGAATAGTCCTATATCACTTTCATGTTATCAAATTGAACCAAAAAAATTAACAGAATTAAAAGTTTATTTAGAAGATATTGAATGAAAAGAGTTCATCAGTCCTATAAAGTCTTTATGTGCAGCACCGGTTTTTTTTCAAATAGGTGGATTAAACTCTATGGTTATGTGTGGATTATCATAATCTTAATCATGTTATGATAATGAATTGGTATCAACTTCCATGAATTGATGATATATTAGGTAAATTGAGTGGAGCTCGGTTGTTCTCCAAAATTGACTTGAAATAAGGATATCATCGATTGTAGTTTCAAAATAAGGATACTCTGAAAAAAGCATTCTATAGTAGATATGGACATTATGAGTGTGTAGTGATTCATTTTTGTCTAATGAATCCACCATAATTCTTTTTGGAATTGATGAATCTTTATATTTCAAGGATATGTGGATTCTTTTTTGTTGGTTTTTTTGGATGACATATTAGTGTATTCAAGGACAATAGATGAGCATGAACAACACTTGGTAATGGTTTTGGGAATCTGAAATGATCTTCAGTTATATATCAAAGTTTTTTTTTGGATACAAGAGGCATGTTTCCTTGTCCATGTAATTTATAAAAGATGTGTTTCTATGTATCAAGATATGATATAGTTTGTTATATATTAGAAACAACAAAAGAATTTTTTTGAGATACACACTTTTCTTGGTCTAGATTGTTACTACTAATTCTTTTTTCATAATTTCTCACAATTGGCCTCACATGTGACATCGTTGAAAAAGAATAATGTTCAATTCCAATGGATTGAGGAATTTCATATGACTTTTAAAAAGATTAAAGTATACCTTATGTAATCACCAATCATGATATTTTTGGAATTAGAACAATGGTACATGATGTATTGTGATGATTCAGGATCAGGGTTGTCATTTTTTTTCATGAATGAATATCATGTTGTTTCTTATGGATCAAGATAGTTAAATTTGTATCAAAATAACTACCTAACATGTGATTTGGATTTAGTGGTCATAGTCCATGCTTTGAACACATAGTGGCTCTACCTCTTTGGAATGAAATTTACTATTTTTATGGACCATGAGAAATTGAAACATATTTTTTCAGAAATGGATCAGAATCTGAGATAAATAATATGAATGGAGTCCCCCCAAATGTTCCACATTGGCTTGATGTATACATTGGGTAAGTGAAATTCAGTGGAGGATTCATTAAGAAGTAATTAATATGCTTAGTTGGAAAACGAAGCTTCTAATAAGTGGCCTTTGATGTCAGTCATAGCCAATATGCACTTGTAATGTGAATATATAAGTGAAGTTTTGGTTTTATTTCTATATTTTTTTGTTCCTCATTTGGAAAATATCGTTAAAGGGGTATAGATATCCAATTTAGAATGCGTGTCTATTAGGTAAAATCTCAATGGCGGGGATACTATTGAGGGATGGAGGTTCCATGGGGGTTTAGTGTTTTGATTTAGAAATTTTATAGTTATACATATGGATTATTAGGAACAATTTCTCCATAATTACCACCATTAAACATGGGTTATTCATCATATAATACAGAAGATTTATAAGGCGTTGAAATCCAAATTTAGGTGGGTTGGTATGAAAAAGAAAGCGGTTGAGTTCATCCAGAGATGTTTAACATATCATCTAGTTAAGGCAGAGCATTAGTGGCCACTAGGTATATTCCTGTCTTTACATATTCTTATTTGGAAGTGGGAGAAGATATCCATGGATTGTGTAACAGATATTCCAAGAATGGTTTGGAAACACAATTTCATTTGGGTGATAGTGGATTATCTAAAAAAGTACACCCTTTTCATCTCAATTTATGAATCTCATACATTGGAGGACATTTCAAAAATCTATATTCGATAAGTGTTAAAGATTCATGGATTATGAGTTTTGATAGTGTTAGACATAGATCCAAGTATTATGTTTTTTTTTTGTAAATCATTACAAAAAAATTTCGAACTCAGTTGACTATGAGTATGGAGTTTCATCCTCAGATAGATGGGAAATCTAAAATGATGATTCAAAAGTTAGAATACATGTTACGGGCTTTTGTAATGGATTTTTATGGCTCAAGGGAAGATCATATTCCATTAGTGGAGATGTTATATAACAAATGTTATCAATACTTGATACAAATGGATCCTTTTCATTCATTTAATATTTATCCATTTCACTCACTAATTTGTTGGGTGTAAAAAATTGTGACTTCATGGGTTTGGTCAGGCCTTGTCCAAGAGAAAACGTAGAAGATTCAGTTGATTAGGAAACTTGTGGAGATGGATCAGATTCATCAGAAATTGTATGCAGATCATCTTTGATGGTTTTTTTCATTCTATTTTAGTGATCATGTGTTCTTGAGGATATCTATAAGGGACATCTTTTTTTGGAATTCAGAGAATGTTATCTCTTATATTCATATGTACTTTGAGATACAAAAACGGTTTGGGGAGGTGGAATATCGGTTGGCATTGCCACTATAGTTAAGTGTTGTAAATAATGTGTTTTATGTATCTCAGATGAAAATAGTACCAACCTGATCATGGACATGTGATTCAATGGAATCACATTATCCTATAGTCAAATGCTTCATTGTTACCCATGCCAGTGAAGATTGGGGATGGGAAAGCTAAATTCTTGCATGGGAAGAGCATTGTTCTAGTGCAGATTTTGTGTCAACATGGGTAGATTCAGGAAGAGTCATCGGAATAATTGAAGGAAATGATGGAGAAATGGCCAGAACTGATTCATAGATATGATGGTTTTCTAATTTCCATGTATTGAAAGACCAATGGTGGTGAGTATTTAGCATCCTTAGTTTCAAATAAGTATCCCTTTATTTATGATTTTTAAGAATATAATGTGTTTGGGAGAATTTTGAAGGGTTTTAAAGACATTTAGAATGTTTTGTGAATTTTCTAAAGGAGAAAAGTTAATGAATGGTTAGTGGAAACTGTGGAACTCTTTTAAGAAACCATGAAAAGTTATACATAGGTTAAGGGGAAGGTACATGGGAAGGTGTACTATTTGTCCAAACCATGTAGACACTATGGAGAAAACATGAAAAGTGGGATAGTGTGATTTTTCATGATTGGAGCAAATTTTTTATAATCATACGGTCCAACCATCAATGGTCCCTCCTAGGTTAGATACTAGTGAAACATTAGCACAATGTTATCCTAACATTACGACTAACCATGGGTAGTTTAAAAATAAGATCTAGAAAAAGTAGATATTTGTTGGGATTAGTCTTTAACCCCTTGTTTTTTCTCCAAACTGGCACAAACTCAATATTTTCTCCTTCCAATGGTTGTGGGACCCTTCCCCCATCGAATTCAAAGTAATCTGGAGGTGTTTCATGGTTCATGGGAGCCTAGTTCCCATGGTAAGCCATTATTTATATTAGTTTGTCATGGTTTTCTTAGATCTACTTCCCCCACTCTCTAGTATTCTTAGACATAGTTCTATTGGTGATTGATATAAGGTTTATTGTTCCAATAATGATTATATTTTTCCATGTTGATGATATGGTAAAATATATAAGGTTGTTTTTTAGAGATTTAACCTAGTTTCATCGACATTTTAGTGTCACTATACATTTGTTCCCTAAATCTTGAGGTCGGTAGCTTCACATTTGACTCCTATTGCTAAAACTAGATGGATTTGCTTTAAATTGGTTTTTTTGTGATATTTATTCTGAAATATTTATGAAATGGTTGATGGAAGCATTCTTTGGTGATGGTCTATGGTATTGTGCCAATTGGCTGTTACGAAAAAAAATTGACTTTGGAAACTTGATTTTAAAATGGTTATTTGGTTTAGATGCATTGAAAAATAAGTTTTTAATACATATTTATATTTATTGAAATGGGTGTTGTAAAAGTGTTTTCAATAAAAGGATGGAATTATTGAAATAGTATGATGGTATAGTTTTCAATAAGAGTATGGTTTTATTAAAATAAATGAATTAGTTTGGAAAAGGTTTTTGTGAGGACCCCAACCCCAATTTCCTAGAGTCAGTGCCTTATATTAATATATTGGTATGTTGATAAGGGTTTAACATCCCTAATCCCCAAATATTTTAGTAGTTTTTCAAATCTAGATACAAACATAATATTTACATTATAAATTCAATGCAAAAACAACAATGAAACAACATTTGAAACACCCATAAACTCTTAGATTATTCGTACAAGTCATTCATAATAATATTCAGCTTCTCATCCTGTGGAAAGGTAAAATATAATAAATGGGTGAGATCATATGCTCAGTAAAGGTATGTAATACATCAGATGTTATCATAAACATAATCATTATGTATGGTGAATAACTAAGAACACATGCCTTTAAAAATAAAATTGAGCATAACATGGTAGGAATGAAAGATGATTACATAGATCCATATAAATGATCATAAGAAAATGAAAAATAACCATGGATATTCTACTAGTTTAATAATCACATGGTTTATCAATTACTATTATAATAATGATGGATTTTATAATGTTGGACATTTGAAACATATTGTCGAGAGGCATCGACAAAGACGTATGAAACTACTACGTTAAGGCCAGATCTAAAACCCTATTCTATTTTGTATCGTGAGACCTACTAATTAATCGAGTGGCTATAGAGTCACCCACCTGTAATTACTAAGTAAAATGCATTTCTCATATGAATGGGGTTGAACATAAACAACATGACCATATGAAATGTAAATTACTTTCCCCGGCCTTTACCATAATCACTAACCAATCAGAGTAGCATGGTGAACAATATCAACATAGCACATCCATAATCAATAACATATATTAAATTAATATAATAATATATCAATATCAATAAATCATAACATTAAACATAGGGGTTGAAATAGATTAAAATACTCTAATAAAATCATCGAAGAATTCTTGAGAGAAATACTTGTTTTACTTTTCAAAGAATAGTTCTTTTGGAAAAAATCATTATTATTTTTCATAATTGTTTGTAAAAATTCAGTAATGAAAAAATAAAGTTTTTCATAAAAAAAGGTAATTTTGGAAAAATAATTTCTTCTCAAAACAAATTGTGGATGGTACTTAAAATGGATAAGAAATCGAGATGTTCTATTTAATTAGGCTTCTACATCATGAATAATTGAGAAGGGAACCTTGAAAAAACATGATTTTCTTATAAAAAAAGTTTTGTTGACCTAGAAACATGATTTTGGAGTGTATAAACATAATTTAGAAAAATTATTAAAATAATTAATAATTTCATTGGTGTATAGACTAAGAAATCATGACCCGAATGAAAATAGAGATTTAGGAAGAAAACTCTTACCTTGTGTCTGAATGAGTACTGCACTTAACCTTGACATCCGAGATAATCAAATTAAATTAATTAATTAATAAATAAACATTTATATAATTATTCTATATATTATAGTTTTATTATGTTATTTTATAGAATTTTTGATAAGTTATAAGATTGCATTCTGTCATTCTGGAGTGTTTGTTTCCTTGATTTCATGATCGGTTCGCTTGTTTATATGTAATGGATTTCATGAAAAATGGTTTTAATTCTCAAGAATTGTAATTAAATATTATTAAAGAATAAAAAATGTTTAATTGTTATTATGTATTATTTTGTATCCATATATGAGGATGAATCATTATATGACATGATAACGATAATCGTTTAGATTAATTTTAGCGGTTTTTTATCACAATGAACTAGTTTGGTTCTATTATTTAATATCATGTATATAAAACAGTTTAAGAACCATAAATAAGATATTATAAATATTTTAAGATATTTTTAATCCATAAAAATGGTTTAATGACTAGCCTTGAAGAAGAAATTAAAGAATAGAAGTTCATTCTCCATGAAGGCTGTAAATTGGCACCTCCTGGATGATGCTTTCATTTTTAAAATAAATTAGAGAGAGTAAAGAGATTGATAATGAATATTGCAGTAACATGATACAATTCCATTATATAGATGATACTATATTTATCATGATAATTTTGACAGAGGAGACGAGGAGAGTATAAGAAAATAAAAGAAATTGAAAAGAAATTTAAAGAAATGGAAGTGGGTTTACCTCTTTAATTGTCCTCTTAAGAACATCCTTAGAGAAGTTGTTTTGGTATTTTGGGAAGGCCATGAGCTCCTTGAAATGGGGAGATAATAGGGAAGATGATTTGGTAGAATTTTAAAAATATTCAAGGCTTAGAAGTTTGAGGATAAGAGGTGGTGACTGGTGGTATTTAAAATCACTACGGCAAAATCATGATTTAGCGGCGGTTTTTTTTTCGTTTCGCGGCGGTTTAAACCGTCGCTAAATAGATTGGCGGTGGTTTTTCAAAACCCCTGCAAAATCGTACGTCGGGAAACTATTCACGGTGGTTTTTAAAACCATCGCAGAACGTTTCGCGGCGGTTTCTTAGCGGCGGTTTAAACGACCTCCAAATGATTTAGCGGCGATTTTTTAATTTTTTAATTTTTTTTACTTTTTTTTTATTTTTTAATTTTTTAATTTTTTAATTTTTTATTTATTTAATTTATTTCGTATTTATTTTCTTTTTCTTATTTATTTTTTAATTATTTTATTTATTGTATTTATTTTATTTATTGTATTTATTTTCTTATTTATTTTGATTATTTCGTATTTATTTTATTTATTTTGCATTTATTTTGTATTTATTTTATTTATTTCGTATTACTTTATTTACTTTATTTATCTATGAATGCACATGCCCATGCAATATAATGAAATACTACGTTTGATGAGATTTGAAACCCTAACCTCTGGCATATTTTCCAAAGACATTACCACTCCAGCAAGCTCATCATGTGGTTAATAAAAAGAATTTAATATTCTTATATATATTAATTGAAAAAAAAAATAATAATATATATAAACTCAATAATAATAAATTATGAATAATTAATAATGAATAATAAATAATAAATAATAAATAATGAATAATAATTAATAAATAATAAATAATAAGTAATAGATAATAGATAATAAATAATAAATAATAAATAATAAATAAATATAAATAATAAATAATAAATATAAATAAATATAAATAATGAATAAATATAAATAATAAATAGTAAATAATAAATAATAATTAACAAATAATAAATAAAAAATAAATATAAATAATTAATAATTAATAAATAATTAATAATTAATAATTAATAAATAATAAATATAAATAATTAATAAATATAAATAATTAATAAATATAAAGAATTAATAATTAATAAATAATAAATAATAAATAATAAATAATAAATAATAAATAATAAGTAATAAGTAATAAATAATAAATAATAGATAAAAATAAATGATAAATAATAAATAAATATAAATAATAAATAAATATTAATAATTAATAATTAATAATTAATAATTACTAATTAATAATTAATAATTAATAATTAATAATAAATAAATATAAATAATAAATAATAAATAATGAATAAATAATAAATATAAATAATAAATAATAAATAATAAATAAATATAAATAATAAATAATAAATATTTATAAATAATAAATAATAAGTAAATATAAATATAAATAATAAATAAATATAAATAATAAATAATAAATAAATTTAAATAATAAATAATTATAAATAATAAATAGTAAATAATAAATAATAGATAATAAATAATAGATAATAAATAATAGATAATACATAAAACATAATAAATAATAAATAATAAATAATAAATAATAAATAAATATAAATAAAAAATAACAAGTAAATATAAATAATAAATAATAAATAATAAATAAATATAAATAATAAATAAATATAAATAATAAATAATAAATAATAAATAATAAATAAGAATTAATAAATAATAATTCATAATAAATAAATACTAAATAAATATAAATATTCAATAATTAATAAATAATAAATATAAATAATTAATAAATATAAATAATAATAATTAATAAATATAAATAATAAATAATAAATAATAAATAATATATAATATATAATATATAATGAATAATAAATAATAAGTAATAAATAATTAATAATAAATAAATATAAATAATAAATAATAAATAAATATAAATAATAAATAAATATAAATAATAAATAATAAATAATAAATACTTAATAATAATAATTAATAATTAATAATTAAATATAAATAATAAATAAATATAAATATAAATAATAAATAAATATAAATAATAAATAAATATAAATAATTAATAATTAATAATTAGTAATTAATAATTAATAATAAATAATAGATAATAGATAATAAATAATAAATAATAAATAATAAATAAATATAAATAATAAATAATATGTAAATATAAATAATAAATAATAAATAATAAATAAATATAGATAATTAATAAATATAAATAATAATTTGTAAATAATAAATAATAAATAATAAATAATAAATAAGAATTCATAAATAATTAATAATTAATAAATATAATTAATAAATAATAAATCAATAATAAATATAAATATTTAATAAATATAAATAATTAATAAATATGAACAATTAATAATTAATAAATATTAATAATAAATTATAAATTATAAATTATAAATTATAAATTATAAATTATAAATAAATATAAATAATTAATAATTAATAATTTATAACATATAATTAATAATTAATAATTAATAATTAATAATTAATAATTATAAATAAATATAAATAATAATTAATAATTAATAATTAATAATTAATAATTAATAAATAATAAATAATAAATAATAAATAATAAATAATAAATAATAAAGAAATATAAATAATAAATAATAAATATTTATATATAATAAATAAATATAAATAACAAATAATAAATAATAAATAATAAATAATAAATAATAAATAATAAAAAAATATAAATATTAAATATTAAATATTAAATATTAAATATTAAATATTAAATATTAAATATTAAATATTAAATAAATATAAATAATAAATAATAAATAATAAATAAATATAAATAATAAATAATAAATAATAAATAAATATAAATAATAAATAATAAGTAAATATAAATAATAAATAATAAATAAATATAAATAATAAATAATAAATAAATATAAATAATAAATAAATATAAATAATTTATAATAATTTAATATAAATAATAAGTAAATATAAATAATAAATAATAAATAATAAATAAATATATATAAAAAATAAATATATATAAAAAATAGTAAATAATTAATAATTAATAATTAATAATTAATAATAAGTAAATATAAATAATTAATAATTAATAATTAATAAATATATATAATAAATAATAAATAATATATAATATATATATATATAATTAATAAATAATAAGTAAATATAAATAATAAATAATAAATAATAAATAATAAATAATAAATAATAAATAATAAATAATAAATAATAAATAATAAATAATAAATAAATATAAATAATAAATAATAAATAAATATAAATATAAATAATAAATAATAAATAAATATAAATAATAAATAATAAGTAAATATAAATAATAAATAAATAATAAATATAAATAATAAATAATAAATAATAAATAATAAATAAATATAAATAATAAATAAATATAAATAATAAATACATATAAATAATAAATAAATATAAATAATAATTAGTAAATAATAAATACTTAATAATTAATAATTAATAAATAAAAATAATTAATAATTAATAATTAATAAATATAAATAATATATAATATATAATATATAAATATATAATTAATAAATAATAAGTAAATATAAATAATTAATAATTAATAATTAATAATTAATAATAAATAATAAATAATAAATAAATATAAATAATTAATAAATATAAATAATTAATAAATATAAATAATAAATAATAAATAATAAATATAAATATAAATATTAAATAATAAATAATAAATAATAAATAAATATAAATAATAAATAATACTAAATACTAAATATTAAATAATAAATATAAATAATAAATAATAAATATAAATAATAAATAATAGATAAATATAAATAATAATTAATAATTAACCAGTAACAAATATTATTTTTAATAATAATATTTTATTATTAGTACTAATAAATAATTAAAAATAAATAATAAATAATAAATAACAAATAATAAGTAAATATAAATAATAAATAAATAATAAATAATAAATAACAAAGGTAACACATGATAAAGTATGAAAAGACGTGGTAAGGGATGAAAAATCATGAAAACGCATGAAAATGGATGGAGAAGCATATGAAGAATGAGGCATTCGAAAGAATGAGAACGCATGAAAACTCATGACAACTTTGGAAAACCCCTTAATAATTCAACATAATCACCATAATAACCCACAAAAACCCATTGATAAAGATAACAAGTCATGGAAACCCAAATAAACAGTAATAAATGGAGCAACCGTTAAAACCCGTCAAAACGGTTATAAAGAGACAAAAACATTGGACTCACATTAACGGAGATAAATTATGATCCGAGAGTCCATTTTAGATCCAAAACCTGTCAAATCAAAGATCCTTAAATGATCTTCGACCGGATAGGTGAATGAGTCCGAATGGACAGGCGGATCGGAAGTTATGGCCATTTAAAAAAATGATGACGGGGAACGGGTGCTAGAAACGAGGCATCGAAAAACATAACAAACCCGATACCCACTAAAAAGGGCATAACATATGATCCAGGAGTGCATGTGGGCGCCACGACCGATCAAACTGAAGCTCATGGAACGAGCTATGATCTGGCAGGTGGAGGTGTCTGAACTGACACGCGGATCCAAAGTTAGGTCCGTTTGAAGACATGTTCGACGGGACACCGGTGACGAAAACGGGGTTTTGGAGGCCTTCGTAGGGGTCTTTGGGATCTCAAAACACAACAGAATCTTGCTTGTGTCAATTTGGTGCGTATCTCTTTTTGTTGGCTTCGATTTGATATGTGGTAGAGCCCAAACGGACACTTGAAGTTAAAGTTATGGCAGTTTTAAGTTGGAGAACTTTTTTCAACATTCTTATAACTCCAATATCTTCTGCCCCTTAGACCGTCTCATGGTTTTGATTATATGTGCCCTTATATCTCTTCTTGAGCTTCTATTTTACTGGTCGTGGCACTCCAACGGACGCCCGGATCAAAAGTTATGGTCGTTTTAGTGATTTCTGGGTTTCTCGAGTTTTTTTATTTTTCCATTTCATTTCGCGGCAGTTTTACCGAAACTGCCTCTATTTCGCGGCGTTTTTTTAAAAAACCGCCTCTAATCCTCGAAAAAAATTTGAAAAAAATTAAATAAAATAAAATTATGGCATTTCGCGGCGGTATTTTCATGGTGGTTTTTAAACTGCTGCGAAATGGCGGCCCGAAACGCGTTTAGAGGCGGTTTTTAAAACCGCCGCGAAAAAACCGCCTCTAAACGACAGTTTTCTTGTAGTGAGTGGAGGAGAGGAGTGATTTTTGAATATTTAATTAATTTGTTTATTATTTTTCTCATGAAAGGAAATATTTTTTTAGTCTTGAGGATAAATATAATGATTTGATCATTAAAGTTTAAACTAATGGTTCTTATATCAGATATGAAAATATGAATAGTTTATTTAACTTATAATTTATATATGCTGTAAATTACTGTATTTTACTCTTCACAAAAAAATAAAATATTTTAGAAAAATCAAAACAAATCACCTTAACCATTTATTGATGTTTAGAATTCAAAAAATAATTCCATTTTATGAAAATAATTTTCTAAATATCATAACTGTTATTCTTAATTAAAACCATCATTTACTTGAAAAATACATATTTAGATTTATAACTTATTTTATAATACATTCAAAATTTAATAAGTTCTCATAAAATTAGCCTAAAATAAAAAGAAAATAAGATATTGATTTATAAGTAAATTTTATGAAAATGAACTATATTTTAAGTCATTTTATTAATTATAAAATTTTAATTAAATATGGATCACTTACAAAAACACCAACACTTAATTATTAGTTTTTTAAAAATATCAATTTACTTACACTATGATATAATTATATCATAATTTCCTTTAATAGATACCTAAATTTCATTTATAATTTCAAGGGTGATGTTACTATTCTATAGTCTGATTTACTATACATAAGGGTTATATTACTATTCCTAAGGTCAAGTTACTATTTCATTAGTATGTGATCCTTAAATTATAGAAATTCCTATTATTTCATTCATTATTCATATATAAAGTTTTTATTTTGTTCTATAAGTGATTTTTATGTGACCCATAGTATATGAAATAAAATTATGAATGGGAATTGCATTGATAGATTTATCGGACGTTACATTATCCCCTCCAAGAAAAAATTTTCCAAATAAAATTAAATTTTTAGCCTATAAAAAGATTTAGGTAGTTCATCATTATAATCTCCTCAGGATCCCACTTTATCTCTTAAATGTTATTATTTTTCCAAAGTACCTTTACCAGCAAAGTCGTCTGATTCTTTAACAACAATTCTTTAGTGTCCAAAATCGGGATAGGATCTTTTCTTTAAGATAAGTGAGTTTACAATTATATTTCTTCAGAATTGAGTACATGTGATGAGTCTAGAATGTGCCTCCATAAAAAGGAGATGTGGAACACATTGTGTACCTTATAAATTCTAGTCATCATTGCTATATGATAATCCAAAGCTCCAATTCTCTCCAAAATTTCAAGGGGACTAATGTACTTGGGGCACCGTTTCTCATTCTTAACAAATATAATAACACCATTCAATTGAGATACTTTCAGGAAAATGTGATCTCCGACTTGAAGTTCTAAGTATTTTCATATATTATTAGCATATATATTTTAACTGATTTGAGCTGATCTTATATGGACTTGAATTGCCATTACCTTTGTTTTTTATCCACGATATCTAGGATCACGGGCTTCTTTCACTAAATTTATCCTAACATGTTGTTTTAAGACATATGTTTCAATAAAATGATTCATATGGTGCCATTTAAATACTTGAATGGAAATTGTTATTGTAGGAAAACTCTTACAAAGGTAAATACTGATCCAATGTATCTTGGAAATCATGTGAGCATGATCACAACCTGACTTCTAAAGTTTGGATCATCCTTTCTGACTTCCTATCAGTTTGAGGGTGATAAGAAATACTCAAATAAAGATCATTATTCAAATATTTCTGAAGAATTTACCATAATTTTAATGTAAATCGTGCATAATGATCAAATTCAATTAAGATATGTGATCCATGAAGTCTTACAAGTTCATTAATATAGATTCATGAAAGTGGATCTAATGGAAAATCCTCCCTTATAGCGAGGAAATGTCTAGATTTGGTAAGTTTATAAACAATTACCCATATTTCGACATTCTTTGTTTTATTTTTGGGTAATCCTATGAGAAAATTCATAGTAATGTCATGTTATTTCCTTGTATGAATATGAATATGTTTCATGACTCCCATAGGATATTCTCTATCAGCATTCACCTATTGAAAGACAAAACATCTTGATACATAATAAATAATTTAACACTACATATTATTCCACAATAAATGTTCCATAAAATATATATACATATTAGTTATACAAGATTGTATAGAGAAATTCAAGCAATGGGGATTATCCAATCACTCTATTTTCAGCTCATGTATAATGGGAACACATGGCCTCCTTCCAAATATGAGAATTCCATCCTCAAACATAAAATCTAGAATCTTTCCATCATTCACAGTATTAATTTTTTTTGAATATTCTCGTAATCAAACTAAGAACTTTTAATTACTTATAATAAATATGGTTAGGAAACATCTTGAAAAAGTAACGAGGTTTCATATTCCTTGATAATTTTCATATCCATCCTTACTAGATCCATATACATTGGATCCTTGTCAATCCTCATTTTTTTCACAACCCGATGATCCTTCGTGGTCAATGCATCTGCTACCTTATTCACCTTCCTATGGTGGTAGCATATTAAATAATCAAAATCCATGATTAGCTCGAGCCATCTCCTTTGACTCATGTTTAGTCCTTTCTATGAGATTATATTTTTAACATTTTTGGGATCTGTATGTATCTCACATATTTCACCATAGTGATAGTGTCTCCAATCTTTAGAGAAAATATTATATCTTCTAACACAATATTATGAGATGGATAGTTCTATTCATGAGTTTTTTAACTGCCTTGATTCATGAGAAATAACTATATCATTTTGTATAAGGACACCTCTAAGTACATTCATTGATACATCAAAACAAATAAAAAAATCCACCATTTCTCAATGGTAGATATTGGATTGGAGCATTCACTAATATGATTTTCAATTCTTCAAAAACATTATTCAAATTGTTTGGTCCATAAGAACTAAACCCCTTTATGAGTAATCTTGGTTAGTGGGTTAGATAATCAGGTGAAGTTTAAAATGAAATGCTGATAATAACCCAATATAATAATAAAACTATGTACCTCGGTTATGTTCATTGGACAAGGAAATTCATGAATTGCCTTGGTCTTTGAAGGCTCTACTATGATTCCATCCATAGAGAAAATATGTCTAAGAAAAGAACTATTTGAATCCAGAATTCAAAAATTATAAACATCTAATAAAACTCATTTCTTCTAATAGTCTTAATAATAACATGCATTTTATTCTCCTGATATTCATAGCTTTGGAGTATACCATGATATAATCAATAAAAACCACAAAAAAATTCATAAGGATATTCCTTAAAATCACTATTCATTAGATCCCTGAAAATAGAGGGTTCATTAGTCATTCCAAAAAGAATTAATGTAAAATCATAATTCCCATAAGTGGTTCGAAATGTTGTCTTTGAAATATTTTACTTCCTTATACACAACTTATGATAGCTAGATCGAAGTTCAATCATTGAAAAATATTGGGCTTCGTGAAGGTAATCAACTAAAATCATTAATATGAGGCAAGGGATACTTGTTATTTATTGTAATAGCATTGATTTATCTATAGTCAATACATAGCCTCATGGATCCATATTTTTGGTTGAAATAGATAATAGAGGCTCCCCATGGAGAAACACTGGGGAGGATAAATACTTCTCACTCAATTCCTCTAATTTATTCCTCAGTTCTATTAATTCTATTGTGTTCATTCTATAAAGAGTCTTTGATATAGTCCTTGCATCGGGAATTAAATCAATATAAAACTAAATTTCATACTCTGAATGATGTCCAGGTAAATCCCGTATAAATATATCAATTTATTCTTTTAAAATAGTTACATACTAAATTTTATGTTTTCTTTCCTCACCCATATAGATTTCATTCTATCCCCCCCCCCCCTTGAATTGAATGCAGTAGTGCTACTGGGGGTGGATCTAGATAAGAATAAAATTGTGATGTTTATGCTCTAAATATAAGGTATTATACACCTTTCTCACCAATTATAATTTTCTTATTCTTGAAAAATATTTTCGCATCATATTTTTGAAGTAAATCCATACCAAGGATTATGTCAAAGTCAAACATAGGTATGATGATAACATTTGTAGATAAAGCATGTTTATTTCTATTATGGGAAATTTCTGACACGTCTATGTTGCAATGATACTTACCTTAGGGGTTTTGATAGAAAAATCCATTTTTAGATAATCATTTTCATAGTGTCCCATCTCCCTATAATTATAGCATTGAGCATTTGTAGATTCTTTATTTCCCTTGAAATCATGATCTTCATAGTATT
Source organism: Viscum album (assembly GCA_963277665.1). Classification (NCBI taxonomy): domain Eukaryota; kingdom Viridiplantae; phylum Streptophyta; class Magnoliopsida; order Santalales; family Viscaceae; genus Viscum; species Viscum album. The sequence goes on from OY728126.1 coordinate 1,109,870,655, forward strand.
TTTCTCTACACTTGTAACATAAAATTTTTCTTTTAATAAGGCTCTAGGTAATTTCATTCCATAGGTATCACATATTATAAAACTACATAATTTATTCTTCCATTTATCCATTATTTCATCTGCTACCCACTTCTTCTCTTGATTTTCTTCAAAGTCATAAGAATTATAGAATTCTTTCTTTGTCCTGATTGCACATGAGACAATATCTTTATGTGATGAGAAAGTTAGGGAAACCAGTTTCCTTTAGAGGAATTTTTTTAAGCCATAAAATAATCGATCAATCTTGCTCATCAAATTATGTATGTAGTCCATAGAATGCCTTTATAGCCTTGTAAAGTTGGCTACATACTTAGAAACATTCTCATACTCCTTCTTCCGTAGATTCAACAATTTCATTTCCATATCTACAAATTTTTCACAAGTAAAATTTCTTTAAAATCCCTTCATTCTATATTTTCAATTAGTGTCCACTATTGATCGACATCTCCTGGTAAAAGATAAACTTACATGACAACTTTTTCCCTTTTGTTACTTCCAAAAGTGATAAATATATTCTTTGGGGAACTTTTACACTACTCTACAACAAATGTGTTTTGTAGACTTATTAAATTATTGGTTTTTTGTCACATAAAGTGGTCTACATTAGTCATCCACCTTATGGATCAGGATTCTTCATATGGGTAAGGTTATTTTTCAAAACTTCGGTCATTTTTTCTACTATATTTATATGTTTCCCAACATGAATGAAATATCAAGGACCAATATCATTATCTTGTATAGGAGGGAAATCCTAACATGGGATGCGTTCATTCTTGTGGTTTCCATTCCTTCCACTACGTTCCATTTATAAAAAACGACATACACTACATTAGGGAATGAATCATAAATGAATAATGTTGAAATAGAAAATCACATAACATAAAATATAATTTTATGCATGTATAATCTCATAATCATGAGAATGATTTATTTGGGTAAATATTTACAATTAAATCCTACATAAGGGATTTTAATGAAAAATTATATTATCATAAGAATATCCCCTAGAAGTTTCACACCAGGTGCGTAATAAGGCTCGTTGTCATATACCAAGTTACATCGAGTCAATCCCAGAACACCTTGTTAGCGTTTTTACTCATAAGCACATCTATTCTAGAACAACGTCCAATTGTTGTATCCATACTGTGATATATTTTCTATAAATATTCACATAAAATATACCTTACCAAATTTCAAGTATGTTCTTATATACTTATTTTCAAATTCTTTGTTAGGTTTTTGCTCTTTAATTTACGTTTTATAAATCTAGTTTCCTTAGTTTCTACTAAATTTACTCTAATACCAACTATAAAGACCTTGACCCTAGTTTCATTGATTTGATACCTTATATTAATACATCAGTATGTTTACAAGTATTTATCATCCCAAAGGAATGAATAGTTTTGTAGTTTTGTAAAACCAGATACAAACATAATATTTACATTACAACTTGAAAGTAAAAAAATATTGCAACTCCATTAGAAACACCCATTAACACATTGATTATTCGTATAAGTCATTCATAATAATATTCATCTTCATATCCTAGGAAAAAATAAATCCTAATAAATTAGTGATATCAGGTGCTCATTAAGGGTAAGTAATACAGCTGAATTTTTTATATACATAAACATTAGGCATGGTGATTAACTAAAAACATATTCCTTTTAAAAATAAACTTGATCCTAATATGGAAGGATGAATGGTGATTTAATAAATCCATATAAATGAGTATAATAGAATAAAACTTAACCATGTATATTTTACTAGACTAACTACCACAAGGATTATCAATTATTATTATCATAATGAAGGAATGCATAATTTCAGAAAACTAAAACATATTGTCATGGCCTCGTCCAAGATGTCTGAAAATACTAGGGTAAGGCCTCCCCCAAAACTTAATTATTTTTTGTCTCATGAGACCTAGGGATACATCATGGGGTTATATAGGGCCCCACCTATCACTTTATAAGTCCAATTAATTCCTCATACGAATGGGTATTAACATAAACAACATGAAACTGTGAAATGTAAATAGCATTCCCCAGTCTATATTCATAATCACTAACAAATCGAAGTACCATGGTGAATGGTATCAAGATAGAAAATAAATAGTAAATAATATATGGTAGAGGAAAATAATATCATATAATTATCAATAAATCATAAAAATAACGAGATATTTTGAAATAGATTAAAATACTCTAATAAAATCATTGAGGAGTTACTGAGAGCAATATTGCTTTTAATTTGTAAAGAAGGGTTGTTTTATAAAAAATGTTTTTATTAGTCATAATTGTTTGTATAAAACCAGTGATAAACATATATAGTTTTTCATTATAAAATTCATGATTTTTTAAAAAAAATTCTAAAAATAGATTTTGTACGGTACTTAAAATTGATAAAAAAAAATTGGGATGGTCCCTTTAATCGGGCATGCACATCGTGAAGAATTGACAAGGGAACCTTGAAAAAACTATATATTTTTTATAAATGAATCTTGTATTGATCAAAAAACAATAATTTTGAATGTTTACAAATAATTTATAATAATTATAAAAATAATGGATAATTACATTGGTGTATAGAGGAAGAAATCATAACCCGAATGAAAATGGAGGTTCGGGAAGAAACCCCTTATCTTATGTCTGAATAATTTTTTCACTTGACCTTAAAATACAAGATAAGAAAATTAAATCCATTAATTAATTAATTAATAATCATTTAATAATTATTTTATTCATTATATTTTTCTTAATTTATTTTATGGAATTCTTGATAAGTTATATGATTGCATTTTGTCGTTCTGGAGTGTTTGTTTCCATAATTTCTTAATCAGTTTGGTTGATAATATGTAATGGAGTTCATCTAAAATGGTTATAATTTTCTTAGAATTAAAATTACATGTCATAAATGAGTAATAACAATTATAATTGTAATTATGTATTATTTTTTTCATATATTAGGATGAATCATTAGATAACATGTAAATGATAATTGTTTAGATTAATTTTATTCATCTTTTGATCATAATGATATAGTTTTGTCCTGTTGTTTAATATCATGAATATAAAATTTTTATACAACCATACATAAGATATAATACATATTATAAAATATTTTTTTACCATAAAAATGGTTTCACTACTGTACTTTAAGGATAAATTAAAGAATAAAAGTTAATCATCCACAAAGGTTGTAAATTGGAACCTCCCAGATGATGTTTTCATTTTTAAAATAAAATAGAGAGAGAGTAAGGATATTGATAATGAATATTACATTTACATGATATAATAACAGTATATAGGTTATACTATATTTTTCATGACCATTTCGATAGATTTTGTGAGGATTGGATAAGAAAAATATAAATTGAAATGAAATTAAAAGAAAAAGGAAGAGGGTTTACCTCTTTAATTATCCTCTTTGAGAGCCTCCTTAGGGGAAGGGTTTTTGGTATTTTGGAATTACTAAGATATCCTAGATGTGGGGAGATAATAAAGAAGAGTATTTTAGAAGAAGTTTTTTAAGAATCAAGTCTTATAGGTGTGAGGAGAAGAGGTGGTGAGTGGTTGTGTTTATAGTAGAGGATAGGAGTGATTTTTAAATATTTAATTCATTTGTTTATTTTTTTTGAAAAGACAAGAAATATATTTATTATTGATACTAAATATAGTAATTAGATCATGTGAGTTTGAACCATTTGTTCTTAATTCATCCATGATTCAATGAATAGTTTATTTAACTTATAATGTATATATACCATAAATTATCTTTTATTACTATTCACAAAAATTCATGTATTTTAGAAAAATTCCAAAAAATCATCCTAACAATTTTTTTACATATATAATTAAACAATGAACACCTTATATGAAAATGATTATCTAAATATGAGAATTTAAATTTTTAATTAAAACAATCATTTACTTGAAAATTACATATTTAAATGTATAACTCATTTTATAACACTTTCAAAAATTTACTAAGGTCTCATAAAATTATAATAAAATTGTAAGATAACTAGATATTTATTTAAAGATAAATTTTACCAAAATGAAATTAATTTTTATTATTTTTATTAATTATTAAATTATAATTAATTAAGTATGACTTGAAAAAATTATAACACATAATTATTAATTTATTTAAAATATTAATTTACTTACACTTTGACGTAATTATATCAAAATTTAAATTATAAGATGTATAATTTTATTTATACTTTCATGGGTGATGTTAATATTTATTAGTATGGTTTACTATTCATAAGGGTCATATTACTTTTCTTAAGGTCTTGTTACTATTCAATCAGTATTTATTCCTTGATTTCTAAAAATACCTATTATTTTATTCATTATTCATATATAAAGTTTTATTGTGTTCTATGAGTGATTTCTAGGTGATCCTTGCTTTATGAAATAAACATAAGAAGGGGAATTTCATTGATATTTTTTCGGGTTGTTATAGTTGTGTTGGAATGTAGTTGGCCTAAATGGTTATGCATGGATAGAATGGAATGGATAATGGTCCTTATGTACCACCATCAAAGGTTACATGTTATGGATGTGAAGTTCCACCATAAATGGTAACACCACAGCTGTTTGGTTGTTTGAGTGATAGTGTGTGTGGGTTTGTGTGGCTATGTGATAGGGAAAGGGTAAAACCAATTTAATGATGAAATGGTTGGAATGACTTGTTGGGTTTCATTCCTTGGATCTTCATAGGGGTTAAACTTATTGTCCTTGATATAAACGGTTTTCTGTAGTTTTATATATATTGTTTTATATAAATTTTCTAACATGTTATATCCTAGTGGCTTGAGTAGGGAAGTAATTTGGGGGAAACATACTGACTTTCATTACTCACCCTTGCATTAGAAAATTTGTGCCTTTTCATATATTGTCTACTGGGATACAGTAAAGGTAAGTCATCACACTTATTTATTCATGTTTCATGATACTTGGTAATGGAGATGGAGTTGGATCTTAGACTAATGTCTTGGAGTTTTCTGAGTTTCTGTTGGTTTTGGTTTTGTTGTTCAAGTTGATTTTAGTTTTCTTTTTTGGTGGTACTTTTTGGTAGTTTGGTTATTATATCAATGATATTTTTTATTTTTTTACATTTTTATCATGCATCATGTTTTGTTTTTTGGTTATAGAATGACTTCATTGAAACTTTTTATTTTCAAAAGGCAAAATCATCCCCCATCTGTTAATGAAGTCTTTGGCATATATTGGCATCCTTTGGCATCTTTAGGATGTCTCTTAAGTACAATTAATTTCCCTCCACATTCTTAAGACAATTAAGTGGGGAATTATGTTATAACTAGTCATATAATTGATATAATATCATCTTATTCTTGAGAAATACATATCTTGAAAAAACCTCTTTTCTTCATGCTTGCGGGTTTGATTTTAAATTAAATTAAGAAAAATATATGAATTTAATTTGTTATAATGGATTCCATATTTGGAATCATAATAATTTATATTATATAATAAATTCAACTTAATTTTTTGTCTTAATGAATAGTGAAAAAGGAAAAAACGGTTTATCATGGTTAAGATAAAAATAGGTTTATTGGGGGTAAAACTAAACATATAAGGGTTAAAATGACCTAATAACTTGAATAAATTGTATTTTATATCCATATTTTGACATTTTCTCATCTAATTCTCTATAATTTTTGATTTTGGAGCCTTATTTAGGATAAAAATGTGGGTATAATTTTTCATTTCATAAATTCCACGTGTATCCTCTACCCCAATTATAAAAGGCCACCCTCGCTTTTCTCCTCTTCTCTCCTTAAAAGACATTTGGTTTAGAGTATACCAATAGAAACACTTTATTTAACTATTTATACACAACATATATCCGATTTTTTGAATCATAAATCTATCCCAATAAGGCTTTTGGTGTTAACATTGGATGGTTTTTTGAATATGAGGTATTGTTCTTAACCGAGTGTTTTTTTATTTTATCTTCCACCTCCTTAAAATATTATAAAATTATGATTATATAATGACATAATCATATCCCATATAATTATATATCATTAGATTAATTTAATAACCTAAATTTATCTCCTCTTCCATCAAATTTGGAGAACCCCATATTCATATGTATGCTGGACTACCACCTCGCGAATTGATGTAATTTTATATTCTTCAACACCTATCACAACGTCATATAATGAAAAATTTAAAGTATATATATGATATATGTAAAATAATTATACTTATTTAATTATTATATCACATATACCTTCTTACTTTTCATTCCACGGGGGATATGATAACATTGCTCATGTCTACAGCAGACCACCACCTTACAATGCATTGTTATTCATTTTTCACTAATGTTTTACATTGAAGGTAAGAGGGATAAATTTAATGAATATTTTTGATATATATATATATAATGATATTAATGAAATAATTATAACTGTTAAGATATAATATATCTTTTTTATTTTTACCTTTCCTCTCACTGAAAATTCATAACGTTGTTCGTTCATACGTGTGGACTACCGCATCCAAGAAACGATGTGATTTTTCTTCATCACCAAATAACATAGATGATATAGAAATATTTATATCTAAATAAATAATATTGTATATATGATGTTATAATAATTTTTAATGATAAAATATTACATACCTTATTTCAATATTGATCTTTCAAAAATGGAAATGTTGCTCATGTGTATGCACGTCCTACCGTCTCCATGATTGTAACATAGTTCATTTTTCATAACGATTTTATATGAAATAATTTATAAATATAATTTGTGTATAAAAATGATAATTATTTCATGATTATTGTTCAAAATATGTTAAAATAATTTCTTCTTCAACCATAGTCAACCTACTGAAGTCATTCTAGACATATAAGAAATATATCATCAAAACATCCAACATAAGCTTAATTGATTGATTAATTGTATGTAAAATAGTAAAAAAACAAAAAGGAATAATAAGATTTAATTAGGTTCTTAATAATTTAAATAAATAATATAAATTTATTGTTTAGGAATATAATAAACTAAAATGATGAATATGACTTGAGGTAAGGGTCCTTTTTACTTAAACACGTGTTTTGAAAAGTTTTAAAGATTTAGTTTCAAAATATGTTTCTTATATATTCATATAAATGTTCAATAAATTTATTATTTGTGTTTAAATGTGTTATAAAGTTTATTCTTACCTTATTTAGCTTTCATTATAATCCTTTTTAAAAAATAATTAATCTTTTTAATGTTTAACGTGAGGGACACATTATTTTAAAAACATTATTTTAAATTATTTTAAAGATTTGTATTCTATTTATTTTTATTATATATCCATTTTAATGAAATTATTTAATGGGTGTATGTCTATGGATATAAAATAATTACGAGTTAATTTCTATGCTTATTTTAACTTTCAACCAAAAAATCAAAAGGAAACTTTTTACATATTTTTTAAAGAAATTTTGGACCAAAAGACAGAGGGAATGTTTTCTTTTAATTTATATAGAAAAATGAATTTTACCTCCACCATAACCATTATTCTATTTTATTTTCTTCCTTTATGATATTTAATGTTTTATTTAATAAAAACTTCTCTTTCCACTTTTCATTGAATTTTGGTATAGAAGATGGGTTTTCAAATGGGATTGATATTTTAGTATACAAATTTTTTTCTTATGGGTGAAAGGAATATTTTGTGAGTGTAATGTTAAAAAAAATTAAGATTTAATATATTAGGACTATGTTATGGATCTTGGAAATTATTTATAATTATAGGTGGTAATTATATAAAACCAATATTGGTGGTTAGGTTATGATCCAAGGATGGGTTTTTATATTATAAACAAAATATGGGTGATTATGTTATAATCTAGTTATCGGTGGGTCTGTGATAGCCCTCCAATGCATTTGAAATAGAATTCAATCGTATGGTTATTCCATTTGTAAGAGTGATATGTAAATTAATTTCTCAATATAAAAATATAATTTGTCTATAATTTCTATGAGTTTTTATAGTTATCAAATTATTTCAAAGAATGTTCGACAATGGGATTATCTTTTTAAAAACATTATATGCTAATTCATGAGGTGGAAATTTACAAAATTGTGAAAAAAAGCATGATTTTATCATTTGATAAAATTATCCTTTATGATTTTATTTTTTCTTTAATTTTTGAAATTAAGTGTTGTATGAAACGTTGTTGATAGATAAGGTGATTTCTTGCCTAAGAAAATTTTTATTTTTTATCCCAATTCATACTTCAAAAAGGAAGTATTCATGGACTAATGTGATTAATTATTTTCTTTTATTTCCCTTCTTATAATTTTTAGGCACATAAAACATCTTAAAAAAAATTCACAAGGTTTTATGGATTATTAATGACATGGTATACATCGAGATAAAAAATGTGAAGATGTTTCATGAAAAGAAAACTTGTTTCTTTTTAAATTTTTTATATTGTTTAGGGAATATGAATACTGATTAGATATTTTGAAATTTAAAAATATTATTTTGTTATATATAATGTATGACTTAATTATATTAAATTATAAACCTAAAAAATATTTTTGAGAAAAAAAATTAAATTATAGTCTAAATATTATATAATTTGTAATGGTTAATAGTGGGTTCTTACATAATTTTTCATCCATAGTTATCTTTCAATAGTCCATAATGTTTCTTGTCTTTCAGAAATAAAATGATTTATTTCTATTTTTTTACATCCTTTTTAGCCTTATTTTTTACTTCTTAGAAGTATCTTTATATAAATTATTCAGTCCCAAGGTAGAATAACTTCTTTTATTTTGATTCTGGACCTATAATTGTGGATTTTTAGTTTCATTAGCTTCAGAATTGAAATTAATTGGTCGATAATGAAATTAATCATAGAAATTGAAACCTTTTTCTAATAATCACTTAACTTCTATAATAATTCAAATATTTTTCTTATATAATAATCTTTTAAAATTTGTGGGTTATTTTCTTATGTGTTAAGAATTCTTTAAATGTCATCTCCACACCCCATTTTACTAGTCCTTCTTTTATATTTTCATATTATACCAAATTTAAATATTGTTATGGGAAAACCACTAGCATCTGCCACATTTAACAATAAATCTTGTTCTTTTTCATATGCATGAAATATATCTATATTTACATTAATTATTTGTTTAATATAAAATATCATATTCTTTGGATCCATTGGGGGGAATATTTTCTATGAAATACTTAACTCAAAAATTAAATTATTTGTTTATTTTATATCATTTTCACTCCCTAATATTTTTATAGTTTTTGATATTATAAATTTTCTTCTAGAATAAAAAATATTTAGAACATGTAGGATATTAAAGATTTGTGGATACCTTTTTAATGGTGGTTAAGGTGAATTATTCTCTAGGTGATCTCAAGAACTTTGATTCACTAGTATGATTAATATTAAAGATAATAATTATTTCTGATTTTTTTGTAGTAGAGATCATTTTCTAAACTATTTAGGAAGACTCATCTTTATAGGAATATAGATTTTTATGTTTTGTCAATACCTCTAAACACATTATGCTGAGATAACGTTTTCTACAACATAATTGATATAAACATACCTTCTAATTCATTTTTAAACAATTGAATAATTTCATCATGTAACTTTATCATTTCCAGTAACAACTTGTCAAGGTATTTAATCCCCATGTATTTGATATGTAATTGTATATCCTAGAAGTTATTATCATCTTTGTGAATTTATTTTATAGAATGGTTCTTCTCTTCACTGATTTTGTGAACCTTTTTTTCTCATTTATGTTGAATTGAAATATTTTTAAGTATAGAAAATTTTAATTAACTTATTTTTTTTTCAAATTGGAATTGAGCACTATAGCACCCATGTTATAATCATATGTAATCACATGACATATAGAAAATATTTCACTATCATAAAATCACATTACCTTTATGGTTTATATTTTTTGATAATTAGAAAAAAAACATTAACTAACAGAAATCACTAACGTTTTCCAACTATATAAAGAACTAATTAATACATGTTAGAAATTCAACAATTCCATCAAATAATTCTTATAAGATACCCTTGTAGTCAAGTATTATGTATTACTTTTCATTATAACGTGGGTAAATGGAAACAAAATAATGGGATAATCTCAAACACTCAATCGGGGTAAACATAAGAAATGACAACCAAAGATAATAAATGAGCATATTCTGATCATATGGTTATAACCAGGATATATAATAAATGAATACCCAAAAATAATAGATCCTAAAACATGGAATAAGTATTGGAATAGCATAATTTAAGAATCAAATATTTTGTAAACATGATTCAGTAAACATGATTCATGATATCATAACATAGGAATAAATATAAGAATAAAAGTATATATTATCATGGAACACAACATTGAAATTTGGAACAACCTTATTAAATGGAAAACCACTTTGAGAAAACTCATTATTCCCTTTCCTATGTGAAAAAAATCATTATTTCTAGGCCTAAAATGTGAGAAATTCCATAAGCCCTACTCCTATGTGAACAAACTCATTATGTCTATTCACAACTATTACGAGAGATAAAACCTCAAACCAATGCTTTTTAGGGAGATATATAACCCCACCCATCACTATCCATACATATATGTGGCTCATAAAAGTCATTAACATATCTTAAAGAACCAATGTAAAAAATAATGGGTATCTTAAAATTATCACAAAACATGAACATAATATATAATTGGATATAAAAACCCTCACTTTTTAAAAGGATTTATATCTTTGATAGAAATAAAACTTATATAATCCATATAAAGAGGAATGATGGGTTAAAATATCTTAATAATATCCCTCAATCAGTAATATAATGTATCAAATGTTAATCATTGTAAGACCCTGGTCATTGTATCAAATTGTTGATGGTTACATTATTATATTAGAATCAGATATTAATAATAACATCCTAAAGGATATAATAGTCTAGTAGTCTTGGAAAAATAGATACATACTTGAATCAAACATTACAATTGAAAACATAAAATAAAAAATATCAATTCCTTTTAAAGAAAAATTATTCTCCAAGATTATCCCTACATATAAATCATAATATACTTCTTGGAATATTGGGGGATAATAAACATACAAAAAATGGTGGGATTATATTCTCAATATAGGTATGCGTACAACGGAAACTAAATAAGTCATTAATAATATGTTAGGAAATAAAGATAATTATTATAATTCTATATAAATAATCACATGAGTTAAAAACTATCATGGGATATCAAAACTAATCAAAAATTCACATGGAAATAAATAAATAATTTCATAATAATTTAAATGAAAAATGTCAAACATCATAAACATATCGTCGAGCCCTCAGGAAAAAACATCTTACTAAAATGGATAAGGCCTCAACCAATACCCAATCAAGTTTATCTCATGAGAGTTAATGATGCATTGATGTGTTATATAGGTACCTTTCTATCACTTACTATGTCCAATTAATTCCTCATGTGAAATGGTTGAAACAAAGTAAACATAAACATTTTTATTGAAACTATCTTATGAAATGTTAATAATTACATCAATCAATAAACATAATGAAAACCTATCAAAACAACATGGATAATATTATTAAATTATCACATCTCTTATCAAACTAATTACAAACCACACAATAAAATATGGTATATGGTAATATAAAATAATAACCTTAGTGAATCATAAAATATAAGAAAGGATGTTGGTATAGATGAAAATACATTAAAAAATTGACACATATAAAAGAAAACATTTTATATTAAAATAACATTGTAAAATTTTAAATGAAGATTCAAAGAATATATTATTTAGGATATATAAAATACTATTCATGGTTTGTAAGTTAATAAAAAATTACTTTCATGATTTTGAGGGAAAGGTTGACAACTACCTTATTTAGAAAATGAAAAGAAGATTCTTTTCAAATCATTTTCTAAAACGTCAAAATGGATAGATATTTATTTAAAAAAACATTGGATAATAAAAAATACATTTTTAAGAACATTTTTATGAAAAATGGATATTTAATATATATATTACCTAGTGGATTTTAAAACATAAACAATCCCGGGGATGATATTTTAAAATAAACCCTTACCTCGGGTTTGACTTCCTTTAATATGGGTTCAAACATCCTGTATAATAAATATAAAGTTATTTTGAACAATACATATATATATCATATCATTTATGATATACTTATAGTCTTTTATCACTTGTTTCTTAAAAATTCATTGTTAAAATTCACTATTTCAAGTAGTAACTTCTTTATTTTTTATGTATGTTTTTGTTCAATAATTTTTTTATTTATATTTTTACCAAGGTTACATCATCTAACAAAATTTAATAATGAAATAAGTATTAAAAATAAACATTAATATCATCTTAATTTTCATCCTTAAAATATGGTAATAAAAATGAATTGTATAACCACATGGAGACGGTAAGTAATACATAAGCATGCTTGTTACAATAACTTCTCATTTAATAGGAAAGAGGGTGGTAATGGTGGTTTAATAATAATAATTACATTTTAGTTTATTTTGGATACATAATTTATTATTTTTTGAAAAATTTAATATATTTTTAAGAGTTATACTAAGGAATAAATTGATATAGGTCGGATAAGACAATTATATCTTCTTTGAGAGACTGTATTTAGATCGTTTATCAATGTCTTAAGGTAGAGTTTTTAGGGTCAAAGGAACCTCTAACCCCTGGATAAGGATGTTAAGAAAACATATTTATAGATATTGGTCAATATATATGGCTCAATTTGGTGTGAATAAGTAAGGAAAGATGTGCCCCTTTATAATTGGGGTAAGGGGCACTTCTAGAATTTTCCACAAGATTAAATTGTAATAAATTATTTCTCATGTAAAATTCCTCTCAAAGTAAATGTATTAAAATATAAGGTATTATAGTGTTTTAATATCATCAACCAATAAAATTTAGACAATTTTTTTCTTTTTAAACCTTATAATTTTGATTAACCCCTGGGATAAATATTTTTTACCAAAACCATAGAAACCACTATTTTTATCATAAATGGTTAATAATTATACTATAAATAGTGAGATTAATCATAAATGTTCCATGAAACGTGTATTAAACTATATTAAATTCACCTGGCTGATTATAATATTTTTTTATTAATTTTAAATAATTTAATAATATATTATTTGGATAAATTATCATTAATGTCAATTTTCATAAAATACTTTTAATAAGACTTCAAACACATCAGAAACATTGTATTTAAATATAATGACTTAAAACCTATATAATATTTCATATAGGACTATAAAATTTTTTGTATGAATTAACACATTAAAATTATATCAAAAATAATATTTTTAAAATCATATATTTTATTTTATATATTAATTAAATAAATATTGTATTTTCCCGGCACAAGAATTTAAGATAATTATATAAATTATCAAAATTAAAAATATTTTTATATAATGAAAAAAAATCATTTCTCTCAAAATAGATATTTATTTTCATTCATATCTTTCTCTTATATCTATGTGGATACATAAAAGATATTAAATATGAAGAGAGTGTGTAACGCCCCGACCCCAGCTACCCAGAGTCGGTGCATTACTTCGTAACATTGGCATGATCACAAAAGATCAAGTCTCGAAAGACCGATTAGTTTAGTAGCCTTGGAAACACTAGATACATTCATAAGTCTTACATTACATCATAAAGTGAAAAACTAATAACAAAGTCTTCATAGTCCACACTCATATCCTCTTCTGACTATCCCTGCAGGTCATTCATAAAATACTTCTTCACATCCTGGAAAATATTAAAACATTGAAAGGGGTGAGCTCAGATGCTCAGTAAGGATAACAATATTGCGGAAGCTTTCATAAATAAACATAAAAATTTAAGGCAATGTATAACTAAAACAAAAGCCTTTTAAACTTGATCATCAACATAATATGGAAAATGAAAAATGAGATAATGTCATTCACTTCTTCACATGGATATTCTACTGGTCGAATAATCACATGCAATATCAATAACCACTTTCATAATGATGGAATTCATAATGCCAGACTATCATAACCACGTAGTCAAGGCCTCGTGCCAAGACCACAAATAAGATTTTGTCAAGGCCTCATGCCAAGACACTAGTTTGTCTCATGAGACCTGCCGATGCATCGAGGAGCTATAGCGGGCTCCACCCGTCACTTATTAAGTCCAATGCATTCCTCATATGAATAGGTTTAAACATATCATAAACCATAACATAATCGTATCACATAAAACATGCATAAAGGAAACATAACATTTCCACATTTCAATCACAAGATATAAATACAACACATTGAAATAATAAAAACGCTTTCAAAACCATTTTCAATACCAAAATAAAAGAAAGTTAAAACTTTGTATTTATTTTTCATTAAAAAAAATGATGGCTTGTAGAGGAAGCTGAAACTCATATAATGGTCACGACGGCGGAGAAGTCGTTGTCGCCGCATAAGTACGGAAATAAAAACATTCCCTTTTTTTAGTTTAGTAAAACGCTTCGTATAAAAAAAGATTCCTTTAGAATAAACGTAAAAGTCAAAGGGGTTTATACACCATATAAAAGAAAGTTGTGTATAAAACCAAATATGCCTCAATGAAAGGAGATTGAGACGAAGTCCTTAAAAAGATCATTTTTAAAATAAAATAGATCTATTATGTGTATTCACTATAGGTACACATAAAGAAAGTAAAAATACAAAATAATACATAATAATATCATGACATAATTGGAAAGTAGGAGATTTACCCAAAGAATGGAAGTTGGGTTAAGAAGTTCGCTTACCTTGTGTCCGACTTGACTCAACCGTTCTTTAACCTCCTGAATAATAAACTAGAGTTAATATCTACCTTATTAAGAACCATTTTTAATTTCATTATCCTTTTTATATCACTTGTTACAATGTTATGAATATTATGTAATTATTCAAGTTAATAACGATCGTTTTGTCGATCTTTGGTAACTTGAGTCAACAATAAACTTCTTATAATTACAAGTTGTTCATGTGGTAGAATATCCATTATATCCAGAATTATATTCATGATTTAGCTATCATATATATCTTATATATCCAGTATATACATTCATTTATAATATTACGTAACATTTAGAGGTAAGAAATGAAATGCACCGTTCATGGAGACGGTAAGCCGTACGTACGCATGAACGCTACTTTCATTTCAATTTCATATTTAATGGAACTAAATCATAATGATATAAATTTATAATATAATTCCAGTATAATATAGTGTATAATACCATTTACTCCATCCTTTATACATCCCACATATGGCATTAACGATTCAAATCACTTTGAGGGGGCGGTAGTCCGCACTTCCTAAAATTAAATTATCGCGTTTTACCCATAATGGAAATCATAAAGTATGCCATAAATGAGAAATACATAAGCATAAGTAAAACATAAACATATTATATATCATATATAAAAATAGTGACATCTTAATGGCCACCTTTGAAGGTGTTATATGAGTGTTGAACAATCATCGTTTCGTGAGGCAGGAATTCGCCATCCACAAAAACCGTATGTTCTTTAACCATTAGATGTAGGTGTGTGTAAGTGTAGCTCTAATACTTCTTATAACAACATCCTAGTATATTGAGGATACTGGTGTTGTTACAAAAGAAATGAATAAAAAGAGTTTAGGGGGTTGGATAAGAAAAATAAAACAAAACAATATTAGAGAAGACATTACCTCAAAATCGGGTAACTCTTTTTGATTTGAGCCAAAGGATTCCTTGAGAAGAGTTCTGCCCAAAGTAAGGCTTCTAGGAGTAAGAGGGGGAAGTTTGGAGAGTATTTGGGTAGAGTTTGGCCGAGCCAAATGGCTTGAAAGTTTAAATGAGGTGGGAGAGGTGGGGGCCTTTTATAAGTGGAGAGGAGGGGCACTTTTGGAAAGATTGAAATGTTACATTATTTCACAATACTTTTCGGATTCTAAAGGTCCCACACTTATATAATTCTGGGATAAGGTGATAAGGTTTAGAAATCTCCTCATCCAATATGCTTTGGACAAGTTTAAGCCTTGGATTTTGCATTATCTTCTCATTTTATTTAAATCATTAAATAATGAGGTCATCACTGCATCATAAGGATGTCATAAATAATTTAATTTATTTAATGTCTAAAAATTATTAAAAAAATACAATGATGTAGGAAATATTTTTAGATTTCTAATTCATATTTATAGTCAAAATTTTGACTTGTGTAACCCCACTTAAAAACTATTTTAGTAAAATAACTCATGTTTGTGTCAATTTAATTTTAACATTAAATAAATATATATTAATGTCATTTTCCAACTAAAGTGGCTCCATGGGGTCCCCAAGTTGACCCATGGGTTTTCTTGGTCGGCCATTATTAATCCAATAGTAGTAGGACAAGTGTCATTCTCATCTCATATTATTAAAACATTATTTGTACCTTAAACTACACTAATTACCTCTAATCGCGATTAAGAACTTAAAAGTTACTATTCACCAAAAAATTATTTTAATCTCATTGAACCACATTTTACTTCTTAATGACAACCATTTATGTCGGATTTTTGAAAATCAAATCACAGAAGTGGTAATATTTCATTTAAACGAAAAATCAGTTATTTAACTACCACTTAGTGGTTTCACTATTCATCAAAAATTGAAGTTTTTCAGAACAAGGACAAAATTTCACCCTAAGATATAATTGATATTCTGAATTCAAAAATTATGTCTATTTTACAAAATTCCAAACATATAAGTTTCATTAATTAATTTTATAATTAATTCTCGCTGTTACGACAAATAGCGTGTTTTTAAGAAACAATTTATATCAAAAGATTGGCAATTGTTTATGTCCAATTTCAATGTTAAATTAATTCTAATGACCACCATTGGATAAAATGGTAAAAATATATTCTAATTATACCTTAAAACCACTAAATAGTATAATTTATCACAATAAATTATTTTGATTAAAAAAGTTGTTTTAAAGTATTTTTCACTATTCATAAAAAATTAGAAGTTCTCAGAAAAATACCAAAAATTCAACATAGGATAATTTCGATATTCCGAATCCAAAAATGAAGTCCATTTTGAAATATAAAATTTCTATAATTTTAAAAAGTGGTTATTACTATTCATAACGGCTACTTTGATTAGTCGCGGTGTTTTAGAACTCGAAGTTGCATACAATGCAAGCTATTGCATTATTGAATGAGAAGCGTATCGTGGAAGCTCGGGGTGTTACATACTCCCCTCCTTCAATAAATTGCGTCCTCGCAATTTGAAATTTTTCTTTGAAAATAAAATGTTGAAAAGAGAAAATACCTTTGAGGAAAACCCACATCGGAAATAAGGTTAATAAATATATAACATTAATAGAAATCAGGATAAGTACAAAGGTCACCCGATATAGCCCATTCTAGGATTATGTGAAAATATGGATATGGAGGTGGAACAAACCATCAAGGTCTGATGGAGAGTTATAGAAAACAGGATTAGGAGAAAGTTTAACCACAAGAAAATCACAAACTTGTGATTGGTAAAACGGTCATTGAATCCCCAGTTGGAAAAGTTAACCGACAACATTTTTGTTTTAAGTTACCTTTTATAATGTTGAGGAATTTATTTAGGAGATTTACTAAGAACTTAAGGGAATATACATACTTGTTATGTATACTTTCATTCGTTAATAAATTTTTACCACAAACCCAACTTTTACTCCAAATGGTAACGGAACTCAAAAATATTCTATTTATCCTAATTGTATAAGGTTCAAAATGTTAACACATACCATTTAGATTAGTAAAACTATTTTTTAATAACCAGGGACTTCTTGTAGGCTAGTGGTAGGAAATAAAGGCTTGTCGCACTATGGTTGTGGGTTTGATTCCTGCAGCTTTGTCCGACGCGACGGGTTATTCCCCACCCTGCAGGTTGTCCTTTTTCCTAAAACTATAGTATTATAATATTCCAAAAATAATCTTCAGAAATTCTTTAACCTTAAACAATACTATCCATGGTTCTACTTAATCCATTCCAACCTTAATAGTTATCCAAAATACATCCGTCCAGACTTTCTCTAAAAGGTCTCTAAATTCCAAAATCAATTGTAACATCAGATTCCCCAAACAAAGAAAAGTTTCTCTTATTGTCACATACTAAAAATATGATTACCTTAATCATATTAAAACCTTACTGAAATCAACAAGTACTGAAGTTAAATCCTTATATATATATCACATTATTCTAATAACCAGAATATAATCCATTTGTCCAAAAGCACCAATACATTAATTATTCCACTTCAACTGTAGTAACAGCATAAGATTGTCCTTGATACCTTGGCCTTTTCTGAGGTACGTTTCCCTGACGCTTAGGACATTCATTTGCATAATGCCCCATTTCCCTACAATTGTAGCATTCAACTTTGATAGCCACTTTCTTTCCCTTGCAATCACGATCCTGGTGACACTTTTCTCCACATTTATAACAAACTCCCATTCCTTTTAGGCATGTACCAGGGTGATTCTTCCCACAATTATCACATAATGGAAAATCCTTCTTTCCCTTTTTCCCTTTACCTGTCTCTTGTTCCATCGTTCTCTTCTTCTCTTGCTTTACTTTGTTGTCATAAGACTTAGAGAATTCCTTTTCTGTCTTGATAGCACACGAGACAATATCTTCGTATGATGAGAAGGATTGTGATACTAAAGCTCGACGGAGAAATGGTTTTAACCCATCAAAGAAACGATCAATCTTACTCCTTGGGTTACGTATATAATCGGCAGCATGCCTCGCTAACCTTGTAAAGTTAGCCTCATACTTTGCGACATTCTCATCCTCCTTCTGCCTCAAACTCAGAAATTGCCTTTTTATATCTGCTCGATGGTCACGAGGAAAATATTTTTCTAAGAAAAGCTCTTTGAACTCCCTCCATTCCATATTCGATACGTCATCATCTTCCTTTGTGTTTTGAATCAGCGACCACCACTGATCGGCATCTCCAGTGAGGCGGTAAACTGCCATGACAACCTTCTCCCTTTCACTACTCCCCAAGGCATGGAATATTTTCTCTAAGGAATTTATCAATTGCTCAGCTACTGTAGGATTTGTACTCCCATTGAAGGTTGGTGGTTGTTGCCTCATGAAACGGTCTAGCATTGATCCTCCACGTTGCGGATCAGGGTGCTCCATATGAGTAAGGTTATTATTCATAACCTGCGTGAGTTGTCCCAGTACGGTGAGAAGCTGATCAGCACCAGTTGTATCTCCAGATCCACAATAATTATCTTGAGCAGGAGGGCAATCCCTACACGGAGTTCGTGCATTGATACGGTTTCCATTCCTTCCACTAGGCGCCATTTCTAAACAATGGCATAAACTAGATTAGTTTATGAATCAAAATACATAATTCCATACTTGTTAAACACTTTACATAAATTGAACTATTTATGGATATAATCCATAATCATAAAAAGAAATGTTTTCTTTGAGGAAGTATGTACTCATAACCCTTCATAGTGGTTTGTAAATAAAATTAGAATTATCCTAAGAATATCTCCCGGGAGTGTCGTAACCAAGAGTGCAGCAAGGCCCGTTGTCGTGCACCAGTTCTCGTTCGAGTCTAGCTCAAAGTGGTGTTTTCGGGTTTTACCCCTAGGTACATCTGTGCCAGAGCCGCCTCTACCTGCTTGTATCCAGACAGGGATGTATTGCTCGGAAAACTCATAACATCTCTATAATACCAAAATTCTAGGAAGTTCTTCTATACTAATCCTCAAAGTCTATCTTTGGGCTATGTGCTCTAATCAGAGTTTATCTAAATCTAGCTTCCAAGGTTAGTACTAAACTGCCTCTGATACCAACTGTAATGCCCCGACCCCAGCTACCCAGAGTCGGTGCATTACTTCGTAACATTGGCATGATCACAGAAGATCAAGTCTCGAAAGACCGATTAGTTTAGTAGCCTTGGAAACACTAGATACATTCATAAGTCTTACATTACAACATAAAGTGAAAAACTAATAACAAAGTCTTCATAGTCCACACTCATATCCTCTTCTGACTATCCCTGCAGGTCATTCATAAAATACTTCTTCACATCCTGGAAAATATTAAAACATTGAAAGGGGTGAGCTCAGATGCTCAGTAAGGATAACAATATTGCGGAAGCTTTCATAAATAAACATAAAAATTTAAGGCAATGTATAACTAAAACAAAAGCTTTTTAAACTTGATCATCAACATAATATGGCAAATGTAAAATGAGATAATGTCATTCACTTCTTCACATTGATATTCTACTGGTCGAATAATCACATGCAATATCAATAACCACTTTCATAATGATGGAATGCATAATGCCAGACTATCATAACCACGTAGTCAAGGCCTCGTGCCAAGACCACAAATAAGATTTTGTCAAGGCCTCATGCCAAGACACTAGTTTGTCTCATGAGACCTGCCGATGCATCGAGGAGCTATAGCGGGCTCCACCCATCACTTATTAAGTCCAATGCATTCCTCATATGAATAGGTTTAAACATATCATAAACCATAACATAATCGTATCACATAAAACATGCATAAAGGAAACATAACATTTGCACATTTCAATCACAAGATATAAATACAACACATTGAAATAATAAAAACGCTTTCAAAACCATTTTCAATACCAAAATAAAAGAAAGATAAAACTTTGTATTTATTTTTCATTAAAAAAAATGATGGCTTGTAGAGGAAGCCGAAACTCAAATAATGGTCACGACGGCGGAGAAGTCGTTGTCGCCGCATAAGTACGGAAAGAAAAACATTCCCTTTTTGTCGTTTAGTAAAACGCTTCGTATAAAAAAATATTCCTTTAGAATAAACGTAAAAGTCAAAGGGGTTTATACACCATATAAAAGAAAGTTGTGTATAAAACCAAATATGCCTCAATGAAAGGAGATTGAGACGAAGTCCTTAAAAAGATCATTTTTAAAATAAAATAGATCTATTATGTGTATTCACTATAGGTACACATAAAGAAAGTAAAAATACAAAATAATACATAATAATATCATGACATAATTGGAAAGTAGGAGATTAACCCAAAGAATGGAAGTTAGGTTAAGAAGTTCCCTTACCTTGTGTCCGACTTGACTCAACCGTTCTTTAACCTCCTGAATAATAAACTAGAGTTAATATCTACCTTATTAAGAACCATTTTTAATTTCATTATCCTTTTTATATCACTTATTACAATGTTATGAATATTATGTAATTATTCAAGTTAATAACGATCGTTTTGTCGATCTTTGGTAACTTGAGTCAACAATAAACTTCTTATAATTACAAGTTGTTCATGTGGTAGAATATCCATTATATCCAGAATTATATTCATGATTTATATGTCATATATATCTTATATATCCAGTATATACATTCATTTATAATATTACGTAACATTTAGAGGTAAGAAATGAAAGGCACCGTTCATGGAGACGGTAAGCCGTACGTACGCATGAACGCTACTTTCATTTCAATTTCATATTTAATGGAACTAAATCATAATGATATAAATTTATAATATAATTCCAGTATAATATAGTGTATAATACCATTTACTCCATCCTTTATACATCCCACATATGGCATTAACGATTCAAATCACTTTGAGGGGGCGGTAGTCCGCACTTCCTAAAATGAAATTATCGCGTTTTACCCATAATGGAAATCATAAAGTATGCCATAAATGAGAAATACATAAGCATAAGTAAAACATAAACATATTATATATCATATATAAAAATAGTGACATCTTAATGGCCACCTTTGAAGGTGTTATATGAGTGTTGAACAATCATCGTTCCGTGAGGCAGAAATTCGTCATCCACAGAAACCGTATGTTCTTTAACCATTAGATGTAGGTGTGTGTAACTGTAGCTCGAACACTTCTTATAACAACATCCTAGTATATTGAGGATACTGGTGTTGTTACAAAATAAATGAATAAAAAGATTTTAGGGGGTTGGATAAGAAAAATAAAACAAAACAACATTAGAGAAGACATTACCTCAAAATCGGGTAACTCTTTTTGATTTGAGCCAAAGGCTTCCTTGGGAAGCGTTCTGCCCAAAGTAAGGCTTCTAGGAGTAAGAGGGGGAAGTTGGAAGAGTATTTGGGCAGAGGTTGGCCGAGCCAAATGGCTTGAAAGTGTAAATGAGGTGGCAGAGGTGGGGGCCTTTTATAAGTGGAGAGGAGGGGCACTTTTGGAAAGATTGAAATGTTACATTATTTCACAATACTTTTCGGATTCTAAAGGTCCCACACTTATATAATTCTGGGCTAAGGTGATAAGGTTTCGAAATCTCTTCATACAATATGCTTTGGACAAGTGTAAGCCTTGGATTTTGCATTATCTTCTCAGTTTATTTAAATCGTTAAATAATGAGGTCATCGCTGCATCATAATAATGTCATAAATAATTTAATTTATTTAATGTCTAAAAATTATAAAAAAATACTATGATGTAGAAAATCTTTTTAGCTTTCTAATTAATTTTTATAGTCAAAATTTGGACTTGTGTAACCCCACTTAAAAACTATTTTAGTAAAATAACTCATGTTTGTGTCAATTTAATTTTAACATTAAATAAATATATATTAATGTCATTTTCCAACTAAAGTGGCTCCATGGGGTCCCCAAGTTGACCCATGGGTTATCTTGGTCGGCCATGACTCATACAATAGGAGTAGGACAAGTGTCATGCTCATCTCATATTATTAAAACATTATTTGTACCTTAAACTACACTAATTACCTCTAATCGCGATTAAGAACTTAAAAGTTACTATTCACCAAAAAAACTATTTTAATCTCATTGAACCACATTTTACTTCTTAATGACAACCATTTATGTCGGATTTTTAAAAATCAAATCACAGAAGTGGTAATATTTCATTTAAACGAAAAATCAGTTATTTAACTACCACTTAGTGGTTTCACTATTCATCAAAAATTGAAGTTTTTCAGAACAAGGCCAAAATTTCACCCTAAGCTATAATTGATATTACGAATTCAAAAATTATGTCTATTTTAAAAAATTCCAAACATATAAGTTGCATTAATTAATTTTATAATTAATTCCCGTTGTTACGACAAATAGCGTGTTTTTAAGAAACAATTTATATCAAAAGATTGGCAATTGTTTATGTCCAATTTCAATGTTAAATTAATTCTAATGACCACCATTGGATAAAATGGTAAAAATATATTCTAATTATACCTTAAAACCACTAAATAGTATAATTTATCACAATAAATTATTTTTATTAAAAAAGTTGTTTTAAAGTATTTATCACTATTCATAAAAAATTAGAAGTTCTCAGAAAAATACCAAAAATTCAACATAGGCTAATTTCAATATTCCGAATCCAAAAATGAAGTCCATTTTGAAATATAAAATTTATATAATTTTAAAAAGTGGTTATTACTATTCATAACTGCTACTTTGATTAGTCGCGGTGTTTTAGAACTCGAAGTTGCGTACAATGCAAGCTATTGCATTATTGAATGAGAAGCGTATCGTGGAAGCTCAGGGTGTTACAGAGTGACATTTTGTAACTATATTTGATTTAAATAATATATAAGTAGTTTTCATGGAAAAGTAGCCATTAAAAAAAATTATAGCCTAAGATGATAATTGTAGAATAATAATCATCTAATTTGAATTATGATGAATAATTATGGTCTTATCACTTGGTTTTAACCAAAATTAACTAAATTTACCCTTTACAGAGGTGATAATGTTTACCGCAATTACAATTAATTTTATCCAAAAAAAAGTGGTCCAATTAAAAAATTTGAACCTAGGAATTATAAATACATATATTACCTTATAAAATTCAATACCTATATTTGGTACAAATTAATTTTAAAATAACTGCAAAAACATTCCAAAAACCGTTTTTTAGATAATGTTGTTTTTATGAATAAAAATGGATTTATTTTTATCCCAGAAAAAATGAAAATATTATATGAATGTAGGAAATTTATATTGACTATATAATATATAAATTATATTTAAATAATTCACTAATATTGACTAATACTATTTATTATCATATAAATATATTTCGCACATAAAAAATGTTTTTTAGAGAACCACCTTCTATTTTTTAATTTTTTAATATTTTTTTTAATTTTTTCTAAAAAAATGATAAAAAATATATTCTATAAATTTATAAACCATATATATTTCAAAATTTATATAGTAACATTTATACACTCTAATTTAATTAATAGGTCAAAACAATCACATAATAATATATCACTATTCGTTTAAACTTTCTATTGCGTGAAACACAAGCTATCAAGGAAATTAAATATATTTAAAGAGATACATACCCTAAAAATTAATATTTTATAATAGAATATATTAAAAAATTATAATTTTTAGAAAATAAAATTTTTAAATAAGAAATTTTCATTATGTTTTGAAATCATTTTGAAAGAAATATTTTATAAAACATAGATGAACATAATTTATTTTAGAAAAAATGGAAAAATAAAGGGAAATTTTCATATAAAATTATATAATCAGATAATATGTGTGTTCACATGGGAGAAAATATAAATATATATTTTAGAAAAAAAAGTTAATATTACATAAAAAGATGAAATTTTCGGTCACATTCAAAAGTTCTTTTTTAATGTTTGAACTAAAAACTATGAAAAACAATTCCTTTTAAGAGGAAACTCTAATAATATATCCTTGACAAAATATAAAGTTTATTAAAAATTTGGGTGGAAGATAAAACATTTTATTTTTAAAGGATTTAGACCATTTATATTAAAATATTTTTAAATGGATTTGTTAAAAAACCCACATCATAAAAATGTATTAAATTTTCTATTTGAAATGGGGTAAATAGAATTATTATAATTAGAGATAAAATACAATTTATATTTCCTAAAAAAGTTTAGAAAATCGGTGGGAATGAAATGATGAACATGAAATAAAATATCAATTCATAATAATGGGAGTTATTCTTACTAATTTACACTTTTAATTTAGAAAATGTTTTATCAAATTTGTTCTTATTGATGTTAAGAAGTAATTTCCCTAGATAATAATGGGAAATATCATATAATATAAGGTAATTTAAGTATCAATGAATTCTTGAACTTTATATTTAAGTAAGAAATACTATGACCTAATGAATAAGAAATTGAGTTGATAAAACTCTTACAAAATTAATAATATAAGAATTAAATTATCTTGAGAACAATATAATGAAATATAATTTAAAATCTCTATAAATTGAGTATATTTTCATCTATGAAATAAATTGGGTAGTTATTACAGTATATTAAATCAATTATGGTGCACAATATCTATCATGGACTATAGATTTGAAAATGAGCAAAGAAACATTACCTGGATTCCCCTCTTAGTCGAGTAAACTCTGAGATCCTATATAAAAAATAAAAATATACTAATTAACTATTTCAGAAACTTTTTTATATTCATTACCTTGTAAAAACTTCATTTATAATTATTCTCTATATTTATATTAGTTTCTTCTTACATATTTTCATTATTAGGTGTGTGTAATCTTGATCATTTTAAAATAGTTTCATAATAATAGTTTTTTTATCTATTCTTCCCAAAATTTCATCATTTCAAGTCAAATAATGTTACTATAATGTATTAATTATAATTATTTATGATGTTAAAATATCCTTTCAGCGGTATGTTATTCTTTATCCCAAAAGATGAAATCAACAACATACATTTTTCTGCTATTTTTAACCTATGAAGGGTGTTTTCTTAATTAATGAGTGAAATATTGATGCATCCATTCTAGAAATAAAATATTTACATATTTATATAATATTTATTAATTAAATACTTTTTCATAATCATCTATGATTTAATTTCATAAAATTTTTACAATGTGGTCAAACCAATCCAAATATGAAAATACAATGATTAGTGGAAATTTATGAAAAAAATAATGACATAATATTATATTTATTAGAGTAATAAATAATAATTATAAATTAATTTTAATAACAAGTTATGGATATGAAAATATTATATAAATTAAATTATAGATTTTCCACATAGTATTCTTGTTTTAAATGATTCCATTAACAAAAATCATGGATTGGTCATATCATTAATTTGTACTACATTTTGTCCAAAAATAACCCAAATGATATCATAAACATAATATTTGTCTTTTAAAACTATTATCATGATCATCCATGTAATTTATATAGGTAATAAAAAATGGAAATCGATCATTCAATGGAGGGGGTATCAACCTGTATGCATAGATGAAAATTTCATTTTCTGTAGAACAGGAGAATTAGTAATATGGTTTATAATTTTAGATTATAAAATAAGTCATAAATATAATAATTATATATTATATTCATTATTGGGACTAACCGTGAATATTGGTAAAGTAAAACAAAACATGTGGCGTCATGGAGGCAATTGTCCGCACAACACACGATTAAATTTTTTTTATTGGAAATGGGATGGTGTTCAATTATTATAGGATAATTATTATAACATAATACTATAAATTTTTTACTGATTTTTTAATTTTATTTTTTTTAAATGAAATTTGAGTAATAATAAAAAAACATAAAGAAATAGAATGGATAAAGAGATATTAAGAACTTATATATCAAAACATGGATTATCTCTTTGGGGAAGGGGATTAAACCATTATGGGGTGATATTTTTAGATGAATAAAACATTTTTAATGTATAAAAGAGTTTTTATGGATGTATTAGGAATATTTTAGTATGAAATAAAGGGGATTTTTGTATAATGACCCAGCCTTAAACATTATATAATCTTGAATTATGTCAAGATTTTACATTGAGGATCTTATCAGGATTAGAGTTTTAGATAATTAGGTCATAACTGTTACATAACAAATTTAATATTACATGATGACACTACTACTCAGTATGCATTTTTCATAAAAAAAACTCTTAAAAAGAAACATGTCTAGTTCCTTGTTTTAGACAGCTTGACTTTTCCTTTTTCCCATTTTTTACCCAATTCATCTTTAAGTCCTGTGGAAAACTTTTCAAAAACATGTGATGAGAATAAAAATCTCGGAAAGGGTTATAAAATAAGGAAAACATTATCCCATCAATAAATAAAAATCTATGAAACCAATACTATTCAATCATAACATACCTTACGGTATCATAAGATTTATGAATAACACACAGAAATCAAATATCATAAAGGTAACATATTGAATTACTAACATACATACATTTTATCTATCACAGCTACATAGGGAGTCACATTTAGAATACCCATTATAGTATATTCCCAAAATCTATTAGGGGAAACATTTACATTTACCTCTGTCACGTTACCCAATGCATTGGAGAGCTATCTCAGGCTCACCCGCCCAAGGATTATCAAAAAACCACCTGTATACATAAACAATTCCCAAGAACCATAACATAATTATATCACTTAAAACAAGAATAAAGGAAATATAACAATTACACATTGCAATCATAACATATCATTTAAAGATATAGACATAATCAGTGCTTTATCAATCCATTTTGAAAACCATTTAAAACATTTAATAAATATATTTTTGAATCAAAGTGTCTCATACCACTTTGAAACATTTAAAGGAATTAACATTTGAAAAAATTAATGTCCACATAAATAAATCCTTAAAACCATTTTTAAAACATGGAAATTAATGAGAAATATTTAAAAGAATAAATCTTTAAAACAATATTTTACTTAAGGAGTTCTTAACCAAATGAGAGCTGCTTGAATAAAAAATAATTAAGGAATAAAATTTCCTCAATACTTTATAATATCAGGAGAAAAAATTTATTTATTATATAGTATTCCCAAGGACATTATATACACTATATAACAGTTAATTGGTTCAAAACAACAATGAAGTCTCAAGGGAATGTAAATTGAGACGAAATCCCTTATAAACATGGTATCCTTAGATTAAGGATAAATCAATTACATAATTATGTGTGAAAACTAATAACACACCCAATATAATTGTATATTAAGTGTAAAATAATCAGAGTAAATTCACACATATTCATAGTATGACATACTCAAAGCATAAGTTTAACCCAAGGAATTGAAATTGGGTTAAGAAGTTATCTTACTGAAATTCGACAGCCTAACAACGTCAAATTAAAATCAGAAAATGATTTGATGAGATATAAATGGATATATCATCACTTGGAAATAAAATTTTCAAAAATAAGGATATATAATAACATATCCCAAAACAAGATAATGTAAATTAAAAGGCTTAACAAAGAAGAAGTCTTTGACTAAAGAGTACGGTGAAAGGTTCCCTTACTGATTTGGTAACTTACGAAACATACACCCCATGAAGGAAGGTTCATTCAATGATGATGTAAATACCCATAAATTAAAGTATATTAGAAAAATAATGAAAACATGTGCAGTACATCCACCATAAAAAAGGAATTAGTGGAAATATAGCGTGAATCTCACGGAAAAAAAGTGCGATGAAAACCTCTTAAAACATTGCAATCAATCGAGTTGTATGAACAAAAGTTAATAACCAGAAAATGAATCACAGAATACCATGAATATAAAGAGAATAATTATAATATATATCAATTGGAAGTACACAATACACCACATGCAATAAATAAGTGGTGAAAAAATGAAATCTCACTGAATTAAAAGTGAGATAAGAAATCCCTTAACTCATGTACAACTTGACTTGATTGTTCCCTGTTATTCCTGAATAATAAACTTAAGTTAATTTATAATTGATTGAGAACCCTTTTCAAGTTTTTTATTCCTTTTATATCACTTATTACCATGTTATAAACATTATGTAATCATTTTAAGTTAATAATGGTTGTTTTGTCAATATTTGGTACTTGAGTAAAAAATGAACACCTTATAATTACAAGTTGTCCATGTGGTCAAGAGTAAATTATCTCTAGAATTATATTAATGATTTAGATATCATATATATAATATTTATCTAATATATATATGTATTTATAACATTATATTACATTTGGATCTAAGAAATGAAATGCACCGTTCATGGAGATGGTATGTCGTACGTACGGAAGAACGCTACTTTAATTTATATTTTATATTTTAATTGAATGAAAACATAACGATGCATAGTTATAATATAATTCCAGTATAATATAATATATAATTTAATTAAATCCATCCTTTATACATCCCTCGTATGTTATGAATGAGTCATATCACTTTGAGGGGGCGGTAGTCCGCACTTCCTCAAATGAAATTATCACGTTTACTAATAGTTGAAACCATAAAGTTATGTAATAAATTAAAATTACAGAAGAATAGAGAAAACATAAAAATAATCTATATTATATATAAATACATTTCCATCATAATTTCCACCATAATATGCGGTAGGAGATAATTGAACAATCATCGTTTCGTGAGGAGTTAGTTTTCCACCCACATAAACTCTATGTTCTTTACCCATTAAATGGAGGTGTGTGTAAGTTTAGTTAGAATAATTATCATAAAAAACTAATAGTATATTTAGGATACTGGTGTCTTTATAAAATAAATTAATGAAAATGGTTTAGGGGTTGGAGAAGTAAAATAAAAGAAAATAAATTAAGAGAAACTATTACCTTTAATTAGGGTAACTCCCTTTTCTTTGAACCAAAAGGACTTCTTGAAGTGCCTTCTGCCTAAGGTAAGGCTTCTTGGAGGAAGATATTTATCTTGATAGCTTATATGGTCAGGTTTTGTATGATCCAAGGATATAGAGAGGTGTGAGTAATGGGTTATAAGTGGTGTTCTTTTATAAGGGAGAGGAGGGGCTCTTTAGGAATGTTGGAATATATTATTTTATTATATAATGATTTTCAGTTTCTAAAGGTCAAAAACTAATTAAATTCAAAGATAAGATGACTCATGGTAGAAATAAATTTATCCAATAATAATTGTATAGGTTTTGTATGTTATTTTAATATTTATAATCTTATTTATTTAAATTATTTATTAATGAGGTAAATACTGCATCATTTTTGTGTCGTAATTAATTTTATTTATTTGATCTATAAAAATTATAAAAATAACCATAATGTAGGAAATTGTTTTATTTTCCAAATATTATTTATAGTCGAAAAAATAACTTATATAACTCCATGTAAAAATTACCTTTCTAAAAATATTTGTTTGTGTCGTTTTTGTCTTTGCTTTAAATTAATTAATCCAAAGTGTCATTTTCACTCCCAAGTGGCTCCATAGGGTTCCAAAATAGACCCAAGGATGCCCATGGCTGACCATGACCCTTCCAACAAGGTTATAACAAGTTTTAAGGTAATTTTTATTATTATAATATTCTTTTTACCTTGAATTTCCCTATTTACCTTTAACAGCAGTAAATAAAAGTCCAGAGTTACTCTTCACCAAAAATTATTTTCATCTTATTCAACAAAATTTTACATAATAATAAAAAAAATTTATGTCAGATTTTTGAAATTCAATTCACATAAGCGTTATAATTTCATTTAAATGAAAAATTTAGAATTTTAACTACTACATAGTGGTTTCACTATTCATCAAAAATTGATGTTTTTCAAAAAAATATAAAAAATTCATCCTACGATATATTTGATATTCCAAATTCAAAAATGATGTCTATTTTAATAAATTCAAAACATATAAGTTGAATTAATTAATTTAAAATTAATTCTGATTGTCAAAACAAATATCGTGTATTTAAGAAAAAATATCTATCAAAAGATTGACACTTGTTTATGTCCAATTTCAAAGTGAAATTAATTACAATGACCAAAATTATATTAAATGGTAAAAATATAATCTAATTACACTTTAAAACCAATTATAAAGATAATATAACCATATAAATATATTATATTAAAAATCATATTTGAATTAAAATACATAATTTTTCATTATTCATTAAAAAATGAATTTTATCAGAAAAATACCAAAAAATTACCCAATATAAATTATAGTATCCTGATTCTAAAAAATATTATATGGTAAAATAAAACCTATAAAAGTGACCAAAACTAGATTTAAAGAGGGTTCTCTATCAAAAGGTAGCAAATCGACCTTTTAGTGAATATTTGAGTATTTGTGCTTAAAATCAAATTCTTTTCTTATTTTAAGCCTATAAATTTTATTTGATAAATTTAAAAACATTTAAAAAATATGTATAATCATATTTTAGTTAGTTCTATTCATTCCTGCCAATACAATGGGTAGGCATTAACTTCCATTTAAAATAATATTATTATTTTATTAGTGCGCAACGTAAGATTTCAAAGAAACTCGATGTTGCGTATCGGGTAAGCAATCGAACATAGCATCACCTTTTAAATAAAATTAATATTTAATTCAAAAATATTAATAAATATTAAAATATTATATTTTATATTTACCTGGGATGTTACATCCTTCCCCCCTTTTGGGAATTCTATCCTCACAATTTTTAAATTGGGATCAGAAACATCATTTAAAGTCCCACATCGGAAAAAGTGTCAATAATACTATCACTTTAAAATAAATAAAGATATGTACAAAGGGTACCAAAGACAAAATATACTAGGATTCCCAGAAAACATGGATATTGAAGAGAAACTAACTCTCATAGATTAATATAGAGTGATAGAGAACTTGATCACGGAAAGTTAACCCCCACAATACCATAAATTTGTGGTTGGGTAAAACTATGATGATAAAAGAGAGATTATAACATTTTTTCTTCAAGATACTTTTCATAGAGTTGAAAAAATTTATTAATAACTAGACAAATATCCTAATGAAATATACATACATTTCATGTAGTGTGTCATCCTTAAATAAAATTCTACCAAAAACTAATATTTTCACTAATTGGTAAGTATTCAATATGACTTGTTCACATTGAATGATCTATAATAAACATATAGAGAATAAAATTATCTACAAAATATAAACTATAATTTTCATTTATCTTTATACATTAACCAAAAAAATTAGTTATTACATGATCAGATAATCCCCAAGAGGATCATCCTTTTTAAAAAGAAGTACTACTCTTAATCTCCAAAATTCAACCAAAAGTACCCAAAGTTCAAGAAAGGCCATTCAATATTCAATTATCCTTAAAATTATTCAAAATAATCCAAAAAAGATTGAAACCCAAAACTCAGAAGGATTGTATCACATAGTCTTCTCCAATAAATCATAACATTTATCTCCAAAAACATCGACTACTCTTAATGTCTCATTATGAAGTGTAATTAATCTAATTACATATTCTCTATGATAGGTTATTCATTTCCATAAATATCCCAAATCACCATATGTCCATAATAAAAACATAGATTCTTCCAAAATAAAATTCCTCCATTACTCATCAGATGAAAAGATAATTATTCTTTGAATAACATTTTCATATATCAAGCTTTCGGGATACACATACTATAAATAGTCTTCCAATGTAATCCCATCATCAAAAGAACCTTAATACTTTTAATCATTTCATCATCTTAAAATCTACCATAACTCTTGAATCCCTTACATGTTGACTTCATACTCATTAAATTTTATTCATGATCCATTAACCATTATTTACCAACTTATTCTGAAATACTTCTTTCCAACAAACAAAATCATGAATCATATCCTAAGACTCAATAATATCAAAACATATGTTAAGAAATAATCCATACCTTTCATTGGTAATTTTCAGTTTCTTCATCCTCAATCAAAATGGAAATAGGTATTGATAAACCAAAATTTGTATGATCCTAGTGATACCATTCTCGAAACATCTTCTTAGGACATCTGTTTGTATGATGACCATGCACACCACATTTAAAACATTAAATTGATCCCTCAGAAATAACTTCTTTCCCTTTCCTAGAGTCAACTAGATGCTTACTTTTTCCATGGAAGTTTCTTGCTTTATGACCTTCATTCCCACATATATAGAATCTTCCCATCCCTTTGATTCATTTTCCTAGGGGTTTGTTTCCACATCCATGAATCATAGGTTTTTGAACATACTTTACTTTATGATTATTACCTAAACTTCTGTAAGGATTTGTTTCTTGCATATATGATGCCTTATAAAAATCATGATGGTTCAGGATGACAATAATGAATCCAGATCATTAGTTCAGAATAACCACAAGAGTTCTCATTGCAGCTCCCATTTCTCCAGTTGCTGATTCAGAAAACCGTCATAGTTTTCATCACATCCACTGTTACTTTGTTACTATCTAGATCCATCCATTTACTAAAACCAAAAATGTCAGTCTGAGTATATCAGTAAAATCATCATATAATATCTTATGAGTAGGGTAAAGACTAAGATAGACTTATTCATGTTATCTTAAACTCATTAAATTTATCTAAAAAACAATAAATCTTTCCAATTTTCTAAGCATTATGGTTATGTCACTTATGATTAAATAACACCCTAACCTCAAAAGTTATCTAAACTGACCTCTGATACCAACTATAAGGACCCAACCATAAAAATTACATAATCTTGAATTATGTCAAGAATTCGCATTGAGGATATTTTCAAGTGTAGAGTTATAGATAATTAGGCCATAAATATTACATAAAAACTTAAATATTACATGAATATACTACTACAAAGTATCCATTTTTCATAAAATAAAAACTCTTAAAAAGAAACATGTCTAGTTCATTGTTTTAGATAGCATGGATTTTCCTTGATCCTGTCCTTAACCCTATTTATCTTTAAGTCCTGTGGAAACATTTCAAAAACATGGGATGAGAATAAAAAGCTCATTAAGGGTTATAAAATAAGTAAATAAAACATTATCCTATTAATAAATACAAATAAAGGAAACCCATACTTTTCAATCATAACATACCTTACGAAATCATAAGATTTATAAATAACACACAAGAATCAATAATCATAAAGGTAACTTTTGGAATTCCAAACATACATACATTGTAGTTATCACAGCTACATAGGGAGTCACATTTGGAATACCCATCACAGTATATTCCCAAAATCTCTTTGGAGAAACATTAACGTTTACCTCCGTCATGTTACCCAATGCATTGGAGAGTTGTCTCGGGCTCACCCGCCCATGGTTTATCATGGAACCACTCATATACCTAAACAATTACCAAGAACCATAACATATTCATATCACATAAAACAAGAATAATGGAAATATAACATATCCATATTTCAATCACAACATATCATTTAAAGATTGAGACATAATCAATGCTTTATCAAACCATTTTCAAATCCATTTAAAACATTTAATAAATAGATTTTTTAATAAAAGTGTCCCATACCACTTTGAAACTTTTAAAGGAATTAACATTTGAAGACTTTAATGTCGATATAAATAAATCCTTATTACCATTTTTAAAACATGTACATTAATGATAAATATTTAAAATAATAAATCATTAAAACAATATTTTAGTTAAGGAGTTCTTAGCCAAATGAGAGATGCTTGAATAAAAATAATTGAGGAATAACATTTCATCAATACTTTATAATATCATGAGAATAAAGGTACTCATGATATAATATTCCCTAGAATAGTATATACACCATATAAAAGTTCATTGGTGCATGACAACAATGAAGTCTCAAGGAAAGTAAATTGAGATGAAATCCCTTATAACGACGGTATCCTTAGATTAAGGATAAATCAATTACATAATTATGTATGGAAAATAATAATACACCCAATATAAGTGGATATTAAGTTTCATATAATCATAGTAAATTCACACATATTCATAGTATGACATAACCAAGCATAAGTTTAACCCAAGGAATTGAAATTGGGATAAGAAGTTATATTGCAGTAATTCGACAGCCTAACGACGTCACTTTAAAATCAGAAAATTAGTTGATGAGATAGAAATGGATATCTAATCACATGGAAATAAAATTTACAAAAATAAGGATATATAAGAACATATCCCAACACAAGATAATGTAAATTAAAAGACTTAACAAATAATAAGTCTTTGACTAAACAGTACGGTGAAAGGTTACCTTACTGATTTGGTAACATACGAAACATGCACCCCATGAAGGAAGGTTCATACAATGAAAATTTAAATACTCATTAATTAAATTATATTACACAAATAATGAAATCATGGTCAGTACATGCACCACACAAAAGGAAATAGTGGAAAATATAGCATGAATCTCATAGAAAAAAAGTGAGATGAAAACCTCTTAAAACATTGCAATCAATAGATTCATATGAACAAAAGTTAATTACCAGAAAATGAAGAACAGAATACCATGAATATAAAGATAATCATGATAATATATATCAAATGGAAGTACACAACACACCACATTCAATAAATAACTGGTGAAAAAAAAATCTCACGGAATTAAAAGTGAGATAAAAAATCCCTTAACTCGTGTCCAACATGACTTGCTTGTTCCTTGTTATTACTGAATAATAAAATTAAGTTAATTTATACGTGATTAAGAACCCTTTTCAAGTTTATTATTCCTTTTATATCACTTATTACAATGTTATAAACATTATGTAATCATTTTAAGTTAATAATGGTTGTTTTGTCGATATTTGGTACTTGAGTAAAAAATGAACACCTTATAATTACAAGTTGTCCATGTGTTCAAGATTCCATTATCTCTAGAATGATATTCATGATTTAGATATCATATATATAATATAAATCTTGTATATATATGTATTTATAACATTAAATATCATTTGGAGCTAATAAACTAAATTCACGGTTCATGGAGACGGTATGTCGTACGTACGCATGAACACTACAATCTTGGGGCGCACGACGGGGTCATGGGGGAGAAACCTGTGATACCCATCAGTTGATTAGAGAAGGTTGGGATCTTCCTAATCACTCATATCGGGTGCACCGTTTTGTCCTCGAAACGCCCAACGGTTCCATATCCAAAAATATGTGGACCTGCTTTCCAAAGGCAGGCATTCGTTGGGTGGTTTGACCAGCGATGCTTAAGAACTCACATTGGTTAAGAGGATGGGATGTTGGGATCATCTATCCCTTTGGGGGGGGAATTATTGTTTGTTCCGGGACTCTCTTATAGATTTAAGACGTGTTCAATTGTTCACGAATCATTAATCTATACCCAAGCATAGTATCCACGGATTACTCCTGGTTGGCAATGGTCAGGTGGATGCAGGGATTCAAAATCATTTATGCCCAAGGTTTACCATCCCTTTTCGGATTAATGACCCCGAGGAGTCTGGACTCATTGAGACGACACTAGGGTTGGTGCGGTGAACTAACGTGAAGATAGTCAGATCGACCGGTTGTTGGGCTTGAACCTCGAGGAGGCATCCTATGTACCCTGCCTACGAGACAGGGATCAAAGTCCACGTAGATCGAATGGGAGTGTCAGAGATCCAACATGAATGTGGACCTGGGGGTCCGATGGTTATTGGGCTTTAACTTCTTGGAGGCTTCCTACGTACCCTGCCTAAGATACAGGGATCAAAGTCCACGTAGTTTAAATGGTTGTGTCAGAGAACTGACGTGAATGTGGACCCGGGGGTCCAATGGTTATTGAGCTTGAACCTCTCGGAGGCTTCCTACATATCCTTGTGGTTTGGAATCAATGTCCATGTAGTTCTAATAGTAGTGTCAGAGAGCCGTTGTGAATGTGGACCCAGGGGTCCGATGGTGATCGGGCTTGAACCTCTTGGAGGCTTCCTACGTATCCCTTTGGTGGGGAATCAAAGTCCACGTAGTTCGAATGTGGCATGGGGCTTATTCTCTATAGCAGACCAGGAGAGGATGTCATGGTCGATTATTACTCTAATCCCATGTGAGTCATGCTTGGTGTAAGAAACAAGAGGCAACAGGGACCAGACGATCACGTCGCGAAATGTGCGTCTGTGGGAAGTGGAGGGGGGCTTACGCTTGGAGTAGCCCAAAAATTTGGGGATTACTATGAGATGGGCAGCTAGGGTGACAAAGCGCAGTGGGAGAGGGACTTTTCCCCTAATAAGGATGGAGCATCACCCTTACCCACTGCGTCGTTCCATGGCCACGGCCGTGGGGAAGTACGGAGGTGCGTGGGGTCTTCCTTCGGATGGGTAGACTGCCACACCCCGGGGAGGGGGAAAGTGCCTCAGTCCTAACAAGTGTAGGGGTAGAAAGGGGACTCATAGGCTCAGACTCCACATTATCGTGGGAATGTGAACCCAGGAATGTTTTGGGAATCTGTTCAAGGGTTGGGGAAACCCCTTCGACCTCGCTTATGATGGGTATGTGAACTCAAAACGGTGTGTTGATTCACCTGAAGTTTACATCACATGGGTCTGGTGGCTTTGGTGGAGGCCTCATCTCAGGGCCGACGAATGGGCCAATGAGGGGGTTGCAGAGGATCAGGCCGGATTGGAAGGATTTTATCTAGCTCTGGGAATGGGAACTTCGAAGGATCTAGAGGGCCACACCGTTGTATGAGTGGTGGCACCCTTCCCGTAGGTAGGTGCTACGTAGCTGGAGAGTTCGTCGACGAACCAGGGTGGTCAGTGGCTTCGGGTTCGGCACGCGTACAAGATTGGTATTCGGAGGGGTCCACACGAGCAGCGGCGGCCGAGGGCGACGCTGGTCAGAGGTTCGTCGGTCGAGGCTTCACCCAAGAAGAAGGGTGATACGCAGTGCGACAGATCGGAAAAGAGTCATAAACTCCCCGGTCTGTGGGGAGTGCATCTGTGGAGGGTCCATTCTTTGTGGTCCTCTTTTCTTTGTTACTTTAAGTTCATGGTTCACCAAGTTGTTATGTGTTTTTGGTTCCTTATTAATTCGCTTCCAGTTTCATACCTGTTCTGGTTCACAGACTGGAACTTCGTAATTTTCAAAATCCTAAGCTCCTTCCTTTGAAATCCTTCAACCTGAATCTGATCGAGCTCCCCAAAATTCTCCTCTTTCTATTCCCCCTCGATCTCCTTTTATAGAGTGGGTAAATATATGTATATGTGGTCATGCGGTATCTTTTGCGAAGGCCCATGACCGAAAACCTGGCTTACGGATGACTTGGTCAATCCGCAACTCACGGGGGGTATTGAACGCATCTCCCCCGCAAAGCAAAGGAGATTGGGGAGTGATTTGCGGCCGCGTAGGGTTATTCCTCCATTCCGCAAATGACAGCGGATGCGGTCTGGGCCGGTCGATGCGGTCCATGGTTGGGGCGGTTCGTGTTGAGGAACCGGGTTGGCGCCCGTCCTTCTTCACCCCCGCGGAGGGCTCCCGCCTTCATTTCGCGAACTACAGTAGTCCGCGGAGGGGTGTGCTTCATGGAACTAGCCGTGTACTTTTATCATGGGACCGGCCCATAGACCGCTCAGTCCTTTGCTGATTTCTTGGGTTCTCTTCCTATTTTTTCTCAATTCTATGAGGGAAATTGGGTAGAATCTCTAAGGGGATTTTAATTCTTCTTTTTGTATTTTTCAGGACCCTACAAATGCCCCCCATTGGAATGGGGTCTGATCGGAATGAAGAAAAGTTCATTCCGATGTAGAGTGGTCCTGAAACTCGGATGGTTTGCGGTAGGGGAGTGGACCCGGTAGGGGACCACGCCTATAAATACAGGGGCCCTTCCTTTTTATTTTACCAGATTCTTCGCAAAACCAGATCTCTCTTGCTTTTTGTCTCCATGTGCTCATTCCTTCATGAAATGCCTCGTCCGTGAACAAGCTGCCACTTCCGCAAACCACTCCTCGTTCTCGGTCGCCTTCACCCTTGGACCAATCTCCCATCTGCGAACTGACCCGTTTAATTAATTAAAAATTAAGTCACAACGGGCCGCGTAGGAACTTGTTCCACGATTTTAATGGTCCGCGGACTGAAATCATACAGACTTTAAAAATATATTTAGCCTTCCGAATCTAATTATTTAAATCAAGGATTAAGATTCCACGGAGCAACCTGGTTTGCGGTTTTTCTGGCCAACGCTCTGTGGGCCAGGGTACCACGAACCTCTTCCGTGTAGGGTTGGTTCGAGGGATACAGTCATCACGAACCAACCTTTTGAGGCCTTCTTTCAGACCTCTTCATGAAGGATTCATGACTCCTTTTCCATAGGCTTGGTATTTTTGTCCAGTTTTTATTATTTTGGACTAACCATTTTCCTGGTTTTTATAATGCAGGGAGAAAACATGGTTCCCCCACACCTTGCACCCCGGCCTGCTATCGAGCCTCTCCCAATTGATGATCAACGCCTGAAGGATGTATCCAGCTCTGTTAAGGATGGAATCCTCCACTCCCCACAGTGCTCCTTCCTTTCCAATCGGCTCTCTGAGTCTCAGAGGGAGTACCCCTTTTCCAACAGCCTTCCTTCCTACGGGTTCAGTTTACTATCTGATATGCTGATTCCGGTAACATCTCACGATAACAATCCTGCAGCCTGGATATTTACTAGAACTATCCCTCGATCTTTGATATCCGCCAGAGGGTGGCCTTCCATAAGGGACAAAACTGTCGGATCTGTTTTAAAGCACCTTCTTGTGTCCCCAACAAGGGAACAACATCAGCTAGACGGGACAATTCATTATTACTGGGGAATTGCCCACAATGATATGGTAAACAAACATCATGGCTGGTCAGCAGAACATGACCTTAAACCTGGAGGGGAATTTAATTCATTGGATTAAGGGTGTCCCTTTTGGGTTCTCCAGAGCTATTTAGAGTTTGAAGAAGAATTGAGAGTCGTAGGCTTATATGAAGCTTCCTGAGTGTCCC
Organism: Viscum album; assembly: GCA_963277665.1. Taxonomy (NCBI): domain Eukaryota; kingdom Viridiplantae; phylum Streptophyta; class Magnoliopsida; order Santalales; family Viscaceae; genus Viscum; species Viscum album. The sequence continues at coordinate 1,109,910,610 of OY728126.1, forward strand.
TAACCTATACCCATCGGCCTCAAGCCCTCACACGGAAACATATGAGCCGTTGGAGTCCAGACACCAACACATTCCATCTGGTCCATGGTGAGGTGGGTATTAGTCTTTGGGACGTCTTTTAGATTTCAGGGGTCCCCATCGTTGGGGGTATGTATGACGAATTCTTGCCTCCCTCTTCTGTGTGGAACGACGAAGAGAGGACTACCCCCATGGTGAATCATATTATTGACCAGGCCTAAAATCATTCAAAGGATACATCTCCAAAATAACTTGTCCCATATCATGAATGGGTCAAGGATTTTTCTAGAGAGGGCAAGTCTTTGGCTCTCCCACGCAGGCACACGACCTGCCCAACGATGGAGTCTTGAAGGTAGAGGGGCATCTACTGGCTAATCCTAGAGGAAGGCCAGTTCAACGACTGGTGCAGGGATCTTGTTCTGGATGTTAATCGGTTTCTTCATCTGGCGGAATTTCTGGCCATGTTCTTGAGTGGCTGGAAATTGCTCGTACGCTTGACTGGTGGTGTGCGGGTCTCAACTTTCATTATGGAAGCCCAACTGGATACTGGCAACGTCATCAACTTGGTCATCCCAGTATTTTCCATGATTTATCGGTTGCCTAGCAATATTACCGATGGGAGTCAGCCAAACCGGGTAGCTGGCCCTTTTCAAATTCAATGGGGATGGTTGGGAGCGTGTATCAAGAACTGTTGTACTTTTATCAACCCTCATTAGATTCCAGGAACCGCATTCCATTAGTACTTTAATGTGACAAGTGGGGTCATCCCCGAAGAGTGGGTGACCCACGATAAGGATGGACAACATACGGTTCAGAATATGTGTCTACTGTCAAGTCGGATCTCGAGCTTTGAGCATTTCAATTTCAGACCATATCCATCCCTGACTGGTGAAATTAAGAACACCATATCAGAGGAGTTTAGAAAGTGGGGCTACCTATTTTCCCTCTGAGAGGGAATTCTGGAGACTAGTATCGGTGGGGAACTGATCTATGAGGGGTACGCGCCTTGCCAATTCGGATGTCAATTTGGATGCGTCTAGGCATTATGTCCTCTCACACTCAATGGTGCCCATGAGAACCACCATTTAATGGTGGCCAGGAAACTGTTGGTAATGTTTACCTGAGAAGATACTGGTTGTGAGTGATGAATCCTATGCTTTCAGACTCCATGCCTTTCTTGTCCAAGAGCTATAACAACTCCTGGGTGCAGTCATACCTGAATGGCCAGCTAGGGATGTGGGTTCCCATAGTGGCAAGTCCTAAGCCATTGAGGGGTAAAAGGAAGCGAAAGGGGGGTAGAGCTTCAACCTGGCCGGGCAAGGTTCTTCGCAACCATACTGGTCCCGTGCTTCTGGGGAAGATTTTAATGGACAAAGGTGTATCCTCCCATGCCCTTGAAGCTTCCCGGAGAGAGTCGATTATTCACGCGGATGCTACCTTCCCGATGGCCTGGGGTCAATGGGACGAATTGAAAGGTTGTTCATCTGTTCGCATCCAATACCCATGTTCTCTCTGGGAGTATATCAAGGGATCAGAAGTGGCATTTGACGGGCTGGGTACATATCTGTTCCTATTGACAATCTTTATGACGTAGACCCAGATAGGTCCAAGTGGTATCTCAGGGACCTCGAGGATTATGTTCTCGCCTGCCAGGGTTATGCATTATCGACTCGTCGAGTCCAGGCCATGCTGCGACTCGTGACTGATGAGGAGGAGGAAGAGATTAATCACGATTCAGGGGGTGGTGATCTCGGTGGTTCCCCGATTGCGGCTAAGGCATGGGTATTCCCCCCCCCCCCCCACTCGTGACGTCCCTCCTACATGTATATCCAGAGAGTTCTAGGGCGGCGGCGAGATCTGAAAAACAAACACGACCATTGGCACCCCGACCATCCCATGTCGCTACCTGAAACTCTCAGGTTGATCCCCCCGGCTAGCTATTCCTGTTACGGCCGCATTTTCGGATGCATGGAGGATTTGGGATGACATGAGGGTCAACAGCTCATATGAAGAGGTTTGGGAATTATGCCAAATGGGCCCTCTCGAGCTTCAGGGTATTGGGATGATCTACGCTCCACCCCACTTGCTGATGGAAGAGGATCTGGAAGAAATGGTCGCCTCATTGATGGAGATGGACGCATACATTCATTCACTCCGGAACCGGCTTTATGGGTATGCCCGGGTGTCCATGATGAAAAGGCATCCTGAATCATCTGATCCCGAAGAAGCGGTTATCATGTTCATCCATTCTGACATTCCCTCCTCTTTTACTGTGAAGGTTCTAAAGATTATTCCCTTTATGCGGGGTTCCGAGGAATCCTAGGGGGTAATTCCTTCACCAGAGTATACTCTCCGTGGTACCACAGCAGGGAAAACGTGCTTTCAGCTATAGGGATCATCGAGGAGGGGTCTCATGGCGCAGCTGAGCTTATGGAACTGACCATCATGGATCCAACCAGGGTCTTTCCTCCTCCAGCTCTTCTCAGCATCCTGAGCGAAGAAATGTCCCCGGGGCAGATCTAGAGATGCCAACAGGCATCTTGTTTATCAGAACGGCTAAGACAGGGGACGTCGTGTAATCATGACTTCCTTTTTCCTTGATTACCAACTCATGTATTCAGATTCTTCCAGTTATTAACTATTTCAGTGCATGGTGTAGGGCCACTCAGAGACCCGGTCGTGGCTACCCCAGCGGTCGTATCCTCTCCCCCTTATCATCTGAGGGATCTCCTGTAGCCACACCTGTGCGTGGAGAGATAGTGGGGCATATTGAAGGGGCTAGTGATATGGATGCCTCACTTATGCCTTCATCAATCAGAGATACGTCAGAGGAGCAATAGCTGGAATTCGAGACTCCCACTAACCATACGTTCTTTATAATCGTGGGGGAGGACGGGGCACCTGTGATTACTGAAGAGGCCTCAAATCTGATGGGGCATGCTTCCTCAAACCCAATGGATCCTGTGGTGATGGAGGAAGATTCTGCCATCAGGCCAGTTATCAAAAACCGAGAGCGGCCCATTATTTTTTTTTACCGGGGGAGTGAATACCCCGGGCTTGATCTCCGTAACTGATTTCATGGGGACATCATTGGGAGTTATTGGCCTTGGGTATGGCCTTAGGTCCTAGACACCTCTGGGGGTTCCCAGGACTCCCTTGCCTCTCAAATATGTAGTTTCTTTCTCAAGTGTTCATGGAGGCGCAGAGCTTGAGGGTACTGATGCCTTGATGGACTAGGGTAAGTCCCTCAATCTCTTGCCACCGACTCCTTTATTTTACCTTTTTAGATTAGGAATACTTATATTTCTTATTGACTTTCTGGATTTTGGAACACAACCCTTGGCGTTGGCGATTGTGCCATCGGATCCAATCGTGCATGTGACCACGACTGTCGGGGGCGAAGTTTTCGCGGTGCCAGAGTTTGCGGGTGAAGCCGCATCGGGTCCCTCCTTGGTGATGTTCATCCATGAATACGTATCTTCATCCGAGAGTGAATACGAACCTGATCAACAAGTCCTTTCTATTCTTTGACCTGCTTGCCAAAGGGCTTGGGAAAAAAATTAGATGCTGATTTCTCAGATGCCCATGTCCGAGATACCGACCAAATTACCGAAGATACGCAATATGTTTGTGCTACTGGAATTTGACGGATTTTACTATGATGGTTTTTATGATATAGTCAAGTAGGTGGTCGCTGACCAGGAAAGACTTCGTGGTTTCGAATCTCGCATTTCTGCTTCTCAATCTGAAGCCTACCTTTCCGCGACTCGACAACTTTCCCTAACAGAGGCCCATGATCATGTTGGGGTAGTTGCGAGACTCCAGGGAGAAGTCATTGAGCAGCGTTCTTGACTGGAGGTGATGAGGAATGAAATACAGTGTCTACATTAGTAAGAGACTAATTTCTCTGACATAATTGAAGAAGGGGAGTGGCGGATGGTGGCGGAGATGAGGGCGAGCTCAAAGGAAGCCCAGGAGGCGGAAGCTTTGCGGGTTGGTGAAAAAGCTAAGATAGCCTTACTGGAGAATCTCTGTCAAACAATCAAGGATTATCATCAGTGCCTGATACAACTTTGTGAATCCGTTGAAAACCTACTATGATAACTTTTCAGACCAGAGGAGGCTCCGGATTGTGGATTCCCTTCTTAACAACTTTATTATGGAATAAAGAAATGTTTTCCTTAGCGCTCTTGTTTCCTTCTCTTGTGACAGGAATTATTTGGCGAGATTGATGTGTATGTTAATTCACTGAATTTAGAATAATCAGAGTCCGGGATAATTGATAAAAAGAATAAAAAATATGCTCTATATTTTACCTGGATCATGGGATCCATTGAGCATAGTTTGACTATTTCTAGGGTTTTGCAGAGAAACCCCACAAACTCTTTGTCTATTCTTTTAATATCCTAATTTTGTCTGGGCCCATTTAGTGTGGACCCAGCAGGTATGGCCTGACTTTTTCTTAGGTCACCCTTTTTGGGTTTTCGACCTAACAGGATTTGTGCCTCTTTTTGTTAGCAGTTTAAAGTCCCACCACCAACACTACCTTTACTGATGTTTTAGGTCGAACATATTTGACCAGATATGGTGGGGTGAGGGCCCCAATGAGGTTTGGCTGATTAAAAGATGTCTCGATATCCTTTAGATGCATGTGGGGGGAGCTTGTTTAGATTTGAACGACATGCAGGGCATGTGTCAAGGCATGGGAGCCGTATCGGCGTGCAGAGGTAGGAAGAGCATCGCCTAAGAAAATATTTCCTTTGGTAGACGGTCCAGGGGAGATCAATATGTAGAGCCACTGAGGGAATGGTATGCAATGTCATGAAAAGGTATCCTTAAATCAATGACTCTCCATTTATGATGGCCTAAGGACTTCATGGAAGTCCAGCTTATGGAAACCACCATGGGTGGCTTAGAGAATTATGAAAAACACCAGGGGTGTCTTGGAAAGGGTCTGTGAATTCTGGAACGGTTAGAGAACATCTGTATAAATTAAGAGTGTGGAATCAGGGTCCCTGTCCTATGCATTTATTGAGCGTAATGGATGGTTGGAGCTTGGTGCAGTTTAAAGTCATGCAGCTGGGACATTATCAAGAATGTAACGGCTTCTCCTGGTTCACGGTAATCTCGTCAGAGATGTTCCACCATATTCAGGAAGGGTTGTGAAAGAGGCTGGTAAATTGAAGCTCAGAGGGTTTCCGAATCCTGGGATGGGCATGGGGGCTCAGGTTCCAAGAGGCGTACAAAGAGAGGCATTACCTAAGGAAATCTTGCCTTTGGTAGACAGGCCATGGGTGATCAATATGTAGAGTCGTTAAGGGAATGGTATGCATAGTCATGCAAAGGTGTCTTTGGGTCAATGATTGCATTCTCCCGATAGCCGAGCAACATCAGGGAACTTGAGATTTGGGACCACCAGGGGTGGCTTATGAGAGTTCAGTTTTTTTTTAGTACAAAGTATAGATTATGAGAAGAGGTTATCTAGGTAAGGGAGAAACATCTGGGCTAAATTTCCTAAGAATCTGTGAAGTCATTGCTGCTCATGCTGGTGTGAGACGGTGGATTGTTTAGGTCTGACCCGTGCACTGAGGGACAGAGAAAAGCCTTCGTTCTTTACTGAACCCGTGATAGGTTTGACCATACCGTTTAACGTCCCACGGTAAGGATGGATTCCGAGCAGTTTAATGTCATGAGGTGAAGATGAGGAGCATTATTAAAGTATGTTGTGCAGTTTAATGTCATGCAGTGAGGACAGGGTCATTTTTGCCGATGCGGTGCAGTTTTAACGTCGTGCAGTGAGGACAGGGGGCATTTTTAAACTAGTGAAAATGCTTATATTTGGAGGCATTTCATTGAATGTTTAATGCTTGGTCTTTACAGATTTATGCCAATCGGAAAAGTTTTTCCATGTAGTTTAACATCATGTGATAAGGACGTATTTGCAAAGGTTTCTCTTGATCATAATGTAACTGGGCTTGAACATCTCAGCATGCCCAAGACATGGAGAGGGGTTCATTGGTATAAATCATGGTTTTGGGGCTTCTTGGATCTGGATAAATGATGTGGGGTCTCTGAGGCCGGTAAGCATTCAGAGCTAGGAAGAGTATCGCCTGAGGAAATCTTGCCTTTGGTAGATGGGCCAGGGGCTATAAATATGCAGAGCCACTGAGGGAATGGTATGCATAGTCATGCAGAGGTGTCCACATGTCGATAACATTCCACTTCCGATGGTTGTGAATGGTTATGAGGATCCGTGATTTTCTTGGGCCACAAAGTCTGTCATTTGGTAAGAAAATATTTGGAAATGTCGGGCTTATTCGGCCCTGGTTTCTGTTAAATCTTAGAGATCTCCCTACGCTGATTTATCTTGCCCACAGGGGTATACCTTCACTCCATGTAGTTTAACATCGTGTGGTAAGGACTAAGTACTCCTATTTTAGCAGTCATAGAGCCTGGACCATTGGGTGGATATTGATGTAGTCAATTGAAGGATAACTGAGTTATCATGCTCTGATATACTCTAAACAGGGTGGGGAACGAAGGTTGTAAACTGTATCTCGGATTTTTCCTAGATCAGGAGATGTGGTGTGGGGGCTCTGAGGCTGGTAAGCGTACGGAGCTAGGAAGAGTATCGCCCAAGGAAATCTTGCCTTTGGTAGATGGGCCAGGGGCTATCAATATGTAGAGAAGCTAAGGGCATGGTATGCCTAGTCATCCAAAGGTGTCCCCGGGTCGATGACTTTCCACTTATGATGGCCATGAATGATTAAGAAAATCCGAGATTTCTCACAGTATAGAGTTCCGCATGTGGGGATAATGGTGTCTGAGCATATAAGAAACATCTTCACTGCAATGTTCTATTGATTCAAAGTATCATATGTCTGGATTGATGTTCGTAGATGTAGGTCTTCATGTGAACCACGGGCGGATACATAGGCTAACCGGGTAAAGATACCCTAGCAACATTTGGATGTGAAAAAGGCGGACGAACTTGTAAAACACTGCGCCATAAATTTCTGGATCAAGAGATATGATATGGGGGCTCTGTGGCCGATAAGGGTACGGAGCTAGTATGAGTATCGCCTGAGGAAATATTGCCTTTGGTAGACGGGCCATGGGCTATCAATATGCATAGCCACTAAGGGTATGGTATGCATAGTCATGCAAAGGTGTCCACGGGTCGATGACTTTCCACTTCAGATGGCCATGAATGGATATGAAGATCCATAATTATCCAGGTCGTGGAGTTTGATATATGGATGAGATGCATCCAAATGTGTAAGTAGTACTTCCATCTCATTTTTTCATATATCTTTGGTGGGTCATGACGAAATTCGTGCAGTTTTAACGTCGTGTGGTGAGGATGACTTCCGTGCAGTTTAACGTCATGCGTTAAAGATGACTTCCATGTAGTTTAATGTCATACGGTAAAGACGAGGATTACACCACATGTAGGTCTGGTCCATATAGAGGGGAAGTGGGCATTTCTGAATTTCATTTGGGGAAAGCTAGGCCAGGGTGGGGGACCCTGGCATCACTACGTATCGCGTGAGGGTAGGAATCAAGCCTCATGTCGTTCATTGAAATTCGTTCAGTTTAACGTCATGCTATGAGGACGAAGTATACACCATGTGCAGGACTGGTCCATACACGGGGGAGGAGGGGAATTTATATTTTTTTTATTTTTATCCATGCAGTTTAATGTCATTCGGTAAGGACGAGGAATACACCCCATGCAGGGTTGGTCCATACACGGGGGGAGAGGGCATTTTTATCCTTTATTCGGGGGTGGTTGCGCCATAATGGGGAACCCTAGCATTACTACGTATCCTACGAGGGCAGGAATCAAGCCATACATAGTTCTCTGAAAGAAGTACACCCCGTGCAGGGCTGGTTCATACATGGGGGAAGGTGACATTTTTAAATTTTATTCCATTTGGGAGTGGATGGGCTAGATTAGGGGATCTTGGCGTTGCTACATATCCTGCAAGGGCAGGAATCAAGACGTACATAGTTCTCTTTGGAGTACACCCCATGCAGGTCTGGCCCATAATGGGGGAAAGGGGAATTTTTAAAACTTCTTATCTGTGCAGTTTAATGTCATGCGGTAAGGATGAAGGATACACCCCGTACAGGTCTGGACCATATATGGGGGAAAGGGCATTTTTATCTTTTATTTGAAGGGTGTTTGAGCCAGGATGGGGAACCCTGGCGTCGCTACGTATCCCGCGAGGGAAGGAATCAAGCTTTACATAGTTCTCTACAGTCCATGTAGTTTAACGTCATGCGGTGAGGATGAAATGCTCTTAGTTTAGGGTCACAGATTTTGGACCATTGGGTTCTTGGTAGTTTAACGTCCTGCAGCTCGGACGATATCTACTTTTAGTTATGCCGGTGAGGACTGAATACTCTTAGTTTAGGATCATAGAGTTCGGACAGTTGGGTGCTTGGCAGTTTAACGTCCTGCAGCTCGGACGATAACTACTTTTGATTTCTATGTGAAATACTTCTTCAGAAATATCACATTTTTAGGAGCGGTGGTAAATTGTTCGTCCATGGATATCAGGTAATATTCTCCATTGGATTAGACCTTGTGTATAACATATGTTCCCTCACAGTTGAGATCCATCTTTGGAGGTTTCTTTCAGGGTATCATTGGGGTCTGGAGGACCAACACCAATTATCCTTCCTAGAAAGACCGATGAAGGGCCTTTTTATTGAAGGCTCGTGCAATCCGGTTCTGGTAAACTTCCAGATGGTGCAAACTGTGTAACCGCTTCTCGTCTAGCTGTTCCAATTCACCTAGTCTCTTTTATGATTTCTCATAGTTTGATAATTAATCACAAATGGAAACACGGAGTGAGGGTAATTGGAGATCAAAGGGCAAGAATGCTTCTGTTTCGTATACTAATGAGTACAGAGTGGCCCGAGTAGTGGTGTAGACTGTGGTTCGATATCCCACAATGCATGAAGGTTTGTATACGACCATGACTTCTTGTCTGTGTCCACCATTTTCAAGAGAATGTTGGATAGGGTGTTGTTGAAAGCCTCTATCTGTCTGGTGGACACTGTTTGGTAGTGGGATGAGTGGTTAGCCTTGATACAATATTCTTGGTATAGTTTCTCTAATTCAACAAAGTAGAAGTTGGTACTGTTTTCTATCAGTATGGTATGAGGGACACCTAATCTGGCATCATATTGGTTTTCACAAAGCTGACAACGTTTCTTGCCCCGACTTCGTTAAGGTGTACGGCTCCTGCCCATTTAGAAAATAAGTCGGTTTTCGTGAGGATATACTTCAGGTGTTTGGCTGTGGTGGGAGGATATGGTCCCACTACATCCATTCCCCAGACGGAAAATGGCCAGGAGTACTTGGCCTAATGAAGTAACTCTGGGGGTTGGTGTATGAAGTTGGAATGAATTTGGAATGAGGGTCATTTTTTGGTAAATCGCTCGCAATCTTGTGCCAATGTGGGCCAATAGTACCCAATCCTTCGGACCTTATGGGAAATCTTATACCCTGATTGATGTGCTCCACATACTCCGGCATGCACTTTAGTCATGATAGCAGCGGTTTATTCTCCATCAATTCATCTGAGGAGGATTCCGTCGAGTCCTCGTTTGTAGAGGACCTCTTGCTGACCCATGCTGTCATATAGGACAAAGTTGATTTCCCTTCTTCGTATTTTCTCTCGTTCAGCCCTATCTATTAGAATTTCTCCCCATTGAAGGTTGTTTGCAATGGGGGGCATCCAGTCGGAGGCAGGAGCATATGGCTCAGGGACAAGACTGACTTCGTGGATTTCCTCCATCATAGACTAGACAAATTGAAAGACCATTAGATGGTGAGAAATACTTATAACTGTTTCATCTAAGTATGGGTCGGCTAAGGTTGTGGTCGCATTAGCTAATGCGTCATCCTGGGAATTTCGAGACAAGGGAATATAGGTCATTGTTGGTTCTTTGGAGAATTCCACCATTAACCCTTGAACATGGTCAAACAGAGGAATTAGGTCCTCATTTTTAATAGTGTAGTCACCATTGACTTGCTTGATGTCCAGTTCCGAGTCACCTTTTACCTTAAGGTGTTGTACATGTTCCTGGAGTGTGATCTCCATGCCTGTAATGAGGGCTTGATACTCCGCCTCATTGTTCATACATCCTTCTGACAGGAGGAAGGAATATGGCAAGACTTCCTTTTCTGGGGACATTAGTATTATCCCCAAACCCACCTTGTTAAATTTGGGATCTTCCATCATTTTCCCGGTTGGGCTTCGGGATGCGCCGTCGAAGTACATTTCCCATGTTGGGAGCTCCTCTCGAACCGTGAATATGTCTTCATTAGGTAGCTCGACGTCCGGTGCGGCGGTACCTTTTGAAGGGTGCTCTGCCAAAAAATCTGCTAATGTCTGGCCTTTGATGTCCTTCCAAGGCACAAACTGGATTTCAAACTGTTGCAAGATGACTGCACATAGGGATAGGTGCCCGGTCAGCATTGGGCGGCTAAGGATGTACTTGATCGGGTTATTACATGACACCAAATGGACTCCATGATGCTGCAGATAGTGTCGCAACTTTTGAACTGCGAATACCATGGCCAAATTACTCTTCTCGATGTTTGAGTATCGAGTCTCATCATCAATCATGGGTCAGCTGAGGTAATAGAGACAATTTTCACTGCCGGTGTCATTCTTTGGTGCGAGGAAGGTTCCCAGCGACCGCTCTAGGGCCGTTACGTATAGGATGAGAGGTCTTCCTTCAACCGAGGGCATGGACTTAAGAGTTACTTGTTTAGGCTGTCAAATACCTCTTGGAAATCATCTGTCCATTGGTACGTGACTCGCTTTTTCATTATCCTGGTAAAGGGAAAACATTTGCTTGCTGGGTTGTCTATGAACCACCAAATATAGTCCAGGTGCCCTTGGCATCCCCTCAACTCGGTGAGATTTTGGGGTGGTGGAAGGCTGAGGATAGCCTTTGTTTTTTCAGGGTCGACTTTGATGCCACGATGGCATACAACGAAGACAAGAACTTTCCCTGAGGTAACCCCGAAGGCGTATTTCAAGGGATTCATCCTCAGGCTATGTTTTCAGAGTTTGTTGAAGATGGTCTAAAGGTATGACTGGTGATCTGAGCACTGTCTTTATTTAACCACCTAGTCATCTACATAACATTCGATGAATCTTCCAAGGAATGGTTTAAAGATGCGATGCATGGTGTGTTGACATGTGGCACCAGTGTTCTTGAGACCAAAGGGCATGACCCTGTACTAGAATACTCCTTGGGTGGCCTGAAGGCAGTGGCTTCTTCATCTTCTGGGGCCATCCTGATTTCATTATACCTGGAATAGCCATCCATGAATGATAGAGCATCATACTCGGCTATTGCATTGATTAATAACTCGGTGATCGGGACTGGGAAATTGTCATTCAGAAAATGACGATTGAGATCCTTGAAATCAATACAGACGCGTATTTTCCTGTTATTTTTCTTGACTAGGACGATGTCGTCCAACAATATGGGGTATTGGACCTCCCGAATGAAGCCTTCTTTAATAAGCTTATTGACCTAAACCTCTATTTTGGAAGCATTTGAGGGGTGTGTCCTTCTGGAGGCCTATTTATAGCCCCAGTGGTCTTCTGGTAGACCTAGGTGATGCATTGCCACTTCAGGATCGAGTCACGGAATTTTCGTGTAATTCCAGGAAAAGACATCCCGATGTTTCTTTAAGAAAGTGGTATATACCCCGTGCTCCTTGGGGGACATGGTTGCACTAACAAGAGTGGGTCTTGGATCTTCCTCGGTACCCAGGTTTATTTTCCTGAGCTCTTCCACCATGGTGGAGGTACATTCTTCAAATGTGAGAGGTGCATCCCTAAGATCTTCCTCCTCTTCTTCTCCCAAATCCTCATCTTCTTGATCCGACGGGGGGAGAGCTCTTGACTCGGGATCCTGGGAGTCTGGAGGCGAGGCATTGTGGGTGTCCTCGCTCAAGTATTCACCCCCAAATTGAGGGTTGTTGGACATTCCAGTGTTGTCACGCTCGTCCGTTATCGCTGGTGTCATGAAGACAGCTAAGTGCGGGTCCGAACGTGAACTCGTTCTCTCAATAAGGTTAATGGTCAGTACGTAGTCTCCGCCAAGTTGTTTGAGGGGGTTTTCAGGAACCATTTCCAGACCATTTGGGGTGGGGATCCAGTGGACACCATCGGCCAAAGGCTTCTTCTTATTTTGCTCATAAAACAATGCATCAATGTAATGTGACTCTGAGAGCTAGAAAGGGGCCTTGTCAGCAGGAAATGTCCCACTTTGTCCATTGATGTAGTACTTAATACACTGGTGGTAGGATGAAGTAATGGCCATGTGCTTATGGAGCCACGGCCTCCCAAGAAGGGCATTGAATGTTGTGTTCTTCCAGACCACCAGAAATTCAGAGTAGGCCACAAGGTCGCCAAAATGGTATTTTAGCTTGATTTGTCCCATTGGCTTCTGTTCACTCTTGTCGTAACTTAACAGAGTTGTGACCGAGGGTACCAGGTCATCCTGACTGTAGCCCATATTACAGAGTGTTCATAGGGGGAGGAAGTTAACTCTAGAGCCGTTGTCAATAAATACTTTACGAATATCAACGTCATTTAGTGTGTCAGACACATATAGTGGTTTTATGTGTCCTTTCACGACGGCATCTTCATCTTGGTCAGTGAAGGAAATCACCGCATTGCACTCAGTTGGGCCAGTCTCCGTTCGATAAATCTTGGAGGCAGATACCTCGGCTTGAAACTCATGGGGGGAAGAGCAAGGATTTTATAAGAGCCTCTATGAGGTTGGCTGACAAACTCCGGGCATCTAGGATCGACAGTTTGGCTGGTACCGATGCCAGCTGCTTAAGGATATCGTATTTCTGTTCTAGCGGCCGACACTTCTCCATTGGGGGGAGAGTTTTAGCGAATATCTTGGGATTCATAATAAGTGACGAGGAGAGACCAGCTGTGGGGTCGGATGCCGATGATGTCCTCACATTTTTAGGACACGTCTCGGCCGGTCTGTTTTTGCACACTAGGTGGCTAGACACCTGTTCCTCTACTGATGGGTACCGCAGAATGACGGGGGAAGAGTGGCTGCTTGTGGAGGTGGAGGGATATTATTTCTCCAGATGAGTCCGTCAAAGGGCTCTCCCACGGGTCTCCGCGATATTGATGTTCTGGGTCGTGGTCCAACCATAGGGTTGGTTTCTGCCGCGACTATGCCTCCCCTGGTATCCCCTGCCTCTGCGATTCCTCATCCTGACTCCTTGTGTCGGGAACTCGGGTTCATAACCATAACCCTCATCAGGGAACGATTCCATTAGATGGATGACATTGATGGAACCAAAAATTGGCTCCTCATCCTCTGACAAGTCAACCTAGTCGGTTGTTCTTGATGGTGTCGTTTGGTGGGTTGGTGCCCGTGGCGCTAAGTTTGAGGGCATAAAATCCGCCAGTGTCGGGGCTAACTTCGGTCACGTTGTGGACTGCTCCTCCTGCGCTTGTCTCCTACTTTCTTGATTACACCTAGATGACCGGCTCGTGGAGGTTTTTGAGGCCAATATTTTCTGTCGTGCGGCATCAGGGGTTGTTAGAGGCAACACTGGCTACTGTAGTTGAGCTCGGAGTATTCCCTGGGATCGATTGATAGTCTTCTGAGTCATCCAGTTATCAAAATTCTGCCTCTTCTTGCTGGTGACTTCTTGCCACCCCTCCCCTTTTACGGATTCGGTGGTAGAAATATATGTCACATGTGCTAGGGGTGGTCCATGCTCGACCTGCCCGGAGTCTACCATCCTTTGCAGGAGTTCTTTGAAAATAAATCATTCCCGAATATTGTGCCCCAACATTCGATGGTAGGTACAGTAGTCTGTTCTATCATTGCGACTAACTTCATCCGATTTCCTTGGCTCCAGGAGGTGGAGGAAGATGCAATTCATGGTGGTGATGAAGTATCTGTGGACTTGGTCCTCTCGGAACGAGTATACTTTATGTCTTCATTCCTCAAATTGGTTCCTCTTTAACCCTCTCTGATCGTCCCACCTTGGTGGAGGCGGTCGCAGATATACAGGGGGGCCTTGAAAATTTGGTGGATGCCTGAGCAGTGGAGCAGGCACAGGGGCTGGCTTGAGCGTGACAGTGGATGCTTCAGCTCTAACTATTCACTTTGCTGGAGCATGTAAGTCTATTTGGGACTTCAAATTAGTCCTCTGTAGGGAGTCCTTGATTCTTTGGGAAATGGAAGAGAGATGACGGAAGCCAGTGGTGCACTCCACTGGTATGGGTGGTGTTCGCAGATCATGTCAAAGATTTTCGATGCATATGGAAAGAAACTCATCTTGAGGCATTGCCCGGTTCAGAGAGTAGGTCAGACCATTCCATCTGGCGATGAAATCTGAGACCCTCTCGTTCTCCCTCTGTTTGCAAATCATGAGGTCGATGACTATTGTTTTAGGCAACGTAGAGCTGGAGTGGAACATGAACTACTGTCGAAGGTCTTCCCATATTTTTATTGACTTGGCTGGTAGACTCGTATACCAGGCGAAGGCAGACCCTTGCAAGGTCCGTATGTGTAACACCCCGAGATATTATAAAAAATAGTCTTTTTAATTTCATTGATTTCTTGTGTTTTACGCTACACCAAAAGGATCTTGCACTACATGCATCCCTAACTTGGCTTGCTTTACACGCAATCGCGACCTTCCACAATAGCGTGTGTTGTATGCAATATCGAGTTTCAGTAACAATGATATGATATTAACATATTATATAAAGTAGCCGTTATGAATAGAAATACCCACTTTTTGAAATTTTATAAATTTTATCTTTTAAAATGGACTTCATTTTTGGATTCGGAATATTGAAATTAGCCTAGGGTGAATTTTTGTTATTTTTCTAAAAACATTCAATTTTTGATGAATAGTGAAAACAGTGAGTTTCTATTTAAAATCTGACTTTTTATTTAAATAATTATTTATTTTACTTAAATATATTTTAGGTCAAAATTGATACATAATACCTATATAAGTATAATGTAATTAATTGGATTCATTTTATAATAATTTTTTATTTATAAAAATTTTATTTAACATTTCACCGTCTTTTACCCACCTCCTAGGAGAATTTGGAAATTCACATAAAACATAATTTTACCGCTTCTATGAGTGGAATTTCAAAAATTTGAGAGACACATTTAATATTAAGGACTAAAATGTTGTTCAATGAGATGAAAATAATTTTTGGTGAATAGTAACTTTTTACTTTTATTTACCACAGTTAAAAGTAAATAGGGTAATTAAGGGTAAAAATGATATTATTATTACCCTAACACATATCCTAATTCTATTTTATAAGTTTAATTCTACCAAAAACAACCTTAGGAATAAAATGTGACCATTGAGGTCCACTTGGATTATATTTGAACATTTATTATTAATTTATTTAAAGAAGGGTTAAAATAGTTATAATCAAAGTTTAATAACTAATTCATTTTTAATATAACGTTATATATAAGCTAAATTTAACTATAAATATTTATTAGAAAGATAAATATATTTCCTACCTAATGGTATTTTATTTATAATTTTTAGACATTAAATAATTTAAGTTATTTATGAGACAATGGTGATGCAGTAATTACCTAAATAATGAAATATTAAATACCCAAATAAATGTAATTTGAGATATTTTATGAATTCCAATATTTTTTTGTTTAATATGACATGTTAGTATTGAATTAATTAACTTTTTTCGAACTAATCATGCCATTATGATTTTCAAAAAAATCCAATACCAAATAGTGTCAAAATTGACATAAAATCGTTTTTAAAACAAATATTATATTATTAATTGTTATTATATTACTAAAAATCTAAGGTTTGGCCAATATACATATATCATGATAGGTGTATTAGTAGTGGACCACTTGGGGGTCGATTGGATGTATATGGTACGTTTATTAACTATATAATATAAAAATACAAAGTGACATGGTAAATGTCAATCTAATTAACTAAGATTTAAAACTAAAAGATAAGGTTAATATAATGACCCAAACCTGTCTAAAATATATTGGTTGAGATTATTTCGACCCATCCCCACCTTAGCTTAGAAATTAATCACTTTGGATCTATTAAAAACAGAATATGACTTTATTATAAAATAATATTTTTTTTCCAAAGGTGTCCTTCTCCTCCTTTATAAAAAGGGCACCTCTTCCCTCTTGTCTCCACACCCTTTTGAGCCTTGAATCTCGGCCAACCCCTGAAAATTTCTCTTCTCCACTTCCCTATCACCATTTTGGAGGTTCTTCTCTTCTCAAAAGACTAACTCTACTTCCTTAAGAGGAAGCTTAACGGAGGTGTGTCGAAGAAGAGGCAATCTCTTCTTCTGATTCTATCAAGTTTCTTTCTTCTTATACTTCTTCTTATTTTTTTGTCTCATTATAAAGTAATAACATAATTATTACTTATATACTGATATGTTATTATAAATATGAAATAACCTCATTTCACCTTCTATAGATCCTACAGAAAACGAAATCACTGCGCGTGCATACGTACGGAATACCGTCTCCACGCCGTGGTGTAATCAGTTTTCAACCACCACCTTACATGGATAGGTATAATGGTGTAAATAAATAACTATATATGATTATTTTAAAGTGATATTGATCTTTAAATATTATACATACACTTCAATACAATTCCACGATCATGGGAATGATATCATCACTCGTGGGTACGAACGGACTACCGTCTCCACGACGTGATGAGATTCATTCTCCATGTTAACCATTCATGAATGATTATAAAGTATATATAATGAATAATAATGAAATATATGACATATTAATGATACAGGATTTATGTAAATATGTATGTATTAAATCTACTTAATTCCATTCAATTCAGTAAGGAAACGAAAACAACGTTCATGCGTACGTACGGCCTACCGTCTCCATGAACGGTGTATTTCATTCCATTTATCGATCTATCATATATATATGCATATGATGAATATATATTATATATAAATCATGTTTCACATTCTGGAATTATGTAAATCAGTATATAAGTAATAATATCAAGAACAACAAGTCGAAACACGTACGATAAATGAAACTATTTTACCTAAAATGCTTCTTTAACATGTAATTTACAAAAGGACAGGTAATATAAAATCATAAGTGAACCATATATGATATCATATCAATTAATATGATTCTGTAATAAGTTAATGACGTTAATTAAATCATTACACAAGAGGTTCAGATATATATGATGCATATCGGACGTAAGGTAAGGGATAACTATTTTAATCTCGTTTTTATCCGAGATTGTTTATTCGTAAGTATTTACTGGGGTTATATTTATCATTCATGTCCCTGATTTTCTAAAAATGGTTTCATGTATGTTTAAAGTCCTTTTTACCCATTTTATATTTTTACTACATGGTATGTATGGAATCATCCTTTTTACCATAAGAGGCACTTTTTGACTTTTCCGGAAAAAGTACGAGAAGAATGTTTTTTTAACTTATACGGCATGAAAGGATTTTTACGGTTTTATAAAGCCTTATTTTCAGGAAGCTTCCTCAGAAATATTTCATGAATATTTTCAACAAAATCGTTTTCTTTTAAAATTTCATGACGTTTTGTGAAAATAAATTGACGTTGAAGAAGAAAGGATATTTTCCTCAAGAATTAATTTCAAGTGTTTTATCAAAACCATTTTCCATCTAAGATGACATTATTTCATATGTGTATGTTTCAAGTATAATGTCTCTATGATTTACATGGTTTCACTTTTCATATTATGTAATGATATCCATTTGTTTTATTTGGATTATGTGATGATGGGATGATGTTTATGAAACCCATTTTATTCATTGGGTTATTATGAATTATATATGTTTATTTTGTGGCACAAGTAATAATGAATTCATTATGAGATGGGTGGGACCTATATCTCCCTCCAATGCATTGGGTAAAGATTTATATCTCATGAGATAGACATGGCTGGGATGGTAATTTAATCTAGTTCCGTAATACAGGACTAGAACGATAAGTGAACTCGATTCAGAAAGGGACTTTGTCCACTAAGATGGTCTTGGAAGCAATACCTTGGCTACTATGGAAATCATATCATGTGCTTAATGGTTTCCACAATCACATGTTTTATTCCCGTTCTATTTTATCATGATTAATGTTTCTTTATGATTTATGCCTTATGTACTGCCATGTTTTATGTCATTGCCCAATATTTTGATGTTTAAACATTATGTTCATATTTTTTAGATCAAATGTATATGATTTGTTTTATTTTATCCGTGCTCATCCTTACTGAGAATTTAAGCTCACCCTTTATATGTTTTATTTTCCCTAGGATTTAAAGAAAGGTTTTAGGTAAGAAAACCAAAAGGGGAAGATCTTTACGGGAGATGTTGAAGATCTTTCACCACGATTAGAAGATTACGTTCCGAGTTTACAAAGACACTAAACTATTAAGGTCCTTGTGTGTCTGTTTTTGTTATGTATTAAGTATTCCACAAAATTAATGTAATGTCCATGTACGTCAAGATTTGGGTCTCTGCAGTTTTTATCAGAGGAAGGTTTAGTTAACCTTTGGAAACTAGGATGCGAAAACTTTAGTGATATCCCTAGAGATATTTCTATGTTATGTCTAGGGATGTCCCTAAGGTTAAGTATAAGTATAGGTTATAGTCCTATAATTATGGTAATGATATTATAATTAAACCTAAGATGTTAGATATCGAAGGTACTCTCCCTTTATTATGTTGTTTTCCCTAACATGATTTTTGCATCTCACACTATTCTTTTTGGGTTTTAGACGATGGCTGGAACACGAAGGAATTGTGTTGATCAATGTAATGGACAATGCAATGATTTTCTTCTTGAACAAACCAATGTTATGGGAGATGGAGTGAAAAATCTTATTGATATACTTACGCAAGCTATGAATCATTCTGGACTTCCGAATGAGCAGAGAAGGGAAGAACATTCTATTGAGTCCTTCATGAGGCAACGTCCACCTTCTTTCAATGGGTCTTCTAATCCACTTGTTGCAGAACAATGAATCAGTGCCATTGAAAAGATATTTTCCATACTTCGCTGTTCGGAACATGATAAATTCATTCTAATTGTTTACCATTTAGAAGGTGAAGTAGACCAGTGGTGGACTCTAATTAAGAATACAAGGACCCAAGATGAAATTGAATCCATGGAATGGGACGAGTTCAAGAACTTTTTTTTAGTAAGTACTTCCCTCGTATTCTTCGAACAAAGATAGAAAAGGAGTTCATTGAGCTTAATCAAAAGGATGATGAATCTATTGGTATATACGAAGCAAATTTTACAAGGCTTTCAAGGTATGCATATGGCTTTATCATCCAACCTAAAAGTAAAGTTGATCGATTTTTCAGTGGCTTAAAACCAAGTGTTCTAAGGGCATTAGCTATAAGATACTTAAGTAGATATGAATAAATTTTGTGTTAAACTATCAATGTAGAAATGGAAGTTAGTGTTGTATATCCATCTCATGGTTTGGACAAGAAATGAAAGATGGAGTTCAAGGAGAAATCTCAGAACAAAGGTGAAGAGAAGATGAATGTTTCTTTATACTCAAAGTGTGGAAAGAAGCATGGTGGAGATTGTCTTAAAGGGACTAGAAAATTTTATAAGTGTGGAAAAGAAGTTCATCGAGCAGCTAAGAGTCAATGTAATGGAAAAAAGGGTTGCTAATGATGTGAATAAAGAAAAGACTGTAGAGAACGCACCACCAACACTTTAATGCTTCAAGTGCAATGAAATGGGGCATTATGTTAATCAATTCCCTAATCCATGGGTTAATGATGATCGACATGAGGAACCACTTAAGGCAAAGGACAAAGGGAAGCCACATGTGATCACTATTGGCGATGTTGAATATGACAACGATGTTGTGGAATGATTAAGTGTTTATGTAATGGGATTCCAAAATAATGTTGTATATAGTATCGTGGAATATTGTAATATTTATATATTTTTCTGTTGTGGTTTTCAATAATTTGATGTTACCCGTAACCATGAAAAGTGATTTAGATATTTTTGGAAAGAAGATAATATTAACATAATGAATGGATAAGGAGAAAATGAAATGTTTGACAGTATTCATGAGCGCATGACTAATATAAGGACAAAGTTATATCATGGATTGAGTATATAGAATTTTTGGATTTTGGTATGTGGAAAGAGTTAAGTTTTGACATCATTCATGTTTTCACTATGGTTCAATGGGTATTTATTTTTCAAGAGAATACATGATTAAGGAATTCACATGTTTGGAATTTGACCAACAAGATATATATATCTTATGATATACATGAGATAAATGATTGTATTCAATGCTTGGTAGATGACCTTTCTAGATTGGAAAAAAGTATTTTGGATTAACCTAAAGATTATAATCGATTAATTTAGACATCAGATAGTATTTTTTAAGGCTAGAAATTTCTGTTATGTTTTAGAAGAAGGACATCTCGTATGACAGGCGACAACCCATCGCGTCGGACAAGGTTGCGGGAATCGAACCCACAATCGAAGTATGACAGCCCTTCATCGCCTACCACTGTCCTAATAGAAGTCCCTAGTTAGTAGATACTAGTTTTATTTTATTAATTGCTATGATAGCTAAAGTATAAGTCCATTTTATCAACCATATACGATTAATCTCATCATAGATGGACTTCTGTATATTTAATAATTTGTGCTAAACTTTTTGCGATAGAAATAGATGGAATGAAATATAATTCTATCACATAATCTGCAAACACTTCACAGAAAACAAATTAAACATCATTTCTTTAAGATATGAAGTGGAAATTGTTCGAGGAATGAGCAATGGTGAGACGATACCGAATTAAAGTAAGTATTTCTTCTAATTCAAATTCTTCAACTTTAGGGAAATGATCTTGAAAACAAAAAATGTGGTCCTAGTGCTCTCATATCTGATGAATCAGATGGTACCTTAGATCATCACAAATTTATGGCTTTATGATTGTTGGCTTTTTCATATCCATGTCCTCTACCACTCTTCATCAAAAGTTGATGGTTAAATTTCTCTTCCATATCCATAATTTCACATATGTTCTCCTATGTGGAAACATAGTGATTAGTTAATTTGGGTAACCGTTACATTTCATACTTTAGTTTTTAAAGTCAAGTTTTGGTATTCCTTTTTACAATGTGGGTTTCTATGAATGAAACTTTCAAGTAGTAAACCATTTATAACCCCGATGAATTTCAAGGGTGAAATTCATTTTAAGGGGGGTAGAATGTAACACCCCGAGATTTTATGAAAAATATTATTTTTAATTTCATTGATGTCTTGTGTTGTACGCTACACCAAAATGATATTTCACTACACGCATCTCTGACATTTCTTGCTTTACACGTATTCTTGACCTTCCACGATAGCGTGTGTTGTACGTAATATCGAGTTTCACTAAACAACGATATGTTATTAAAATATTATATAAACTAGCCATTTTGAATTGTAATACCCACTTTTTAAAATTTTATAAATTTTATCTTTCAAAATGGACTTCATTTTTGGATTCGTAATATCGAAATTATCCTAGGGTAGATTTTTGGTATTTTTCTGAAAACTTTCAATTTTTTGATGAATAGTGAAAACACTGTGTTACTATTTAAAAACTGACTTTTTATTTAAATAATTATTTATTTTATATAAATATATTTTAGGTAAAAATTGATACATAATTCCTATATATGTTCAATGTAATTAATTGGAGTCATTTTATAATAATTTTAGAAATATAAAAATTTTATTGAACTTCTCACCGTCTTTTACCCACCTCCTAGGAGAATTTGGAAATTCACATAAAACTTAATTTTACTGCTTCTGTAAGTGGAATTTCAAAATTCTGAGAGACACAGTTAATATCAAGGTCTAAAATTTAGTTCAATGAGATGAAAATAATATTTGGTGAATAACAACTTTTTACTTTTATTTACCACGGTTATAAGTAAATATGGTAATTAAGGGTAAAAATTATATTATTATTACCCTAACACATGTCCTAATTCTATTGGATAAGTTTAATTCAACCAAAAACAACTTTAGTAATAAAATATGACCATTTAGGTCCACTTGTATTAGATTAGGACATTTATTATTAATTTATTTAGAGAAGGGTTAAAATATTTAAAATCAAAGTATAATAAATAAATCATTTTTGATATATGGTTATACATTAGCTAAATCAGACTATAAATATTCATTAGAAAGATAAAAAAATTTCCTACCTAATGGTATTTTATTTATAATTTTTAGACATTAAATAATTTAAGTTATTTATGACACAATGGTGATGTAGTAATTACCTAAATAATGAAATATTAAATACCCAAATAAATGTAAGTTGCGACTTTGTATGAATTAAAATAATTTTATAGGTTAATATGACATTTTAGTATTTAATTAATTAACTTTTTTTTGAACTAATCATTTTGTTATGATTTTCACAAAAATCCATTACCAAATTGTGTCAAAATTTACATAAAATAGCTTTTAAAATAAATATTATATTCTTAATTGTTATTATATTACTAAAAATCTAAGGTTCGGCCAAGATACTTATATCATGATAGGTGTATCATTAATGGACCCCTTATGGGTCGCTTGGATGTATATGGTAAGTTTATTAACTATATAATATAAAAATACAAAGTGACATGGTAAATATCAATCTAATTAACTAAGAGTTAAAACTAAAAGATAAGGTTAATATAATGACCCAAACCTATCTAAAATCTACTGGTTGAGAGGATTTATACCCATCCCCAACTTAGCTACGAAATAAATTAATTTTTAGCTATGAGAAACCGAATGTGACTTTATTATAAAATAATATTTTAATTTTTTCCAAAGGTGCCCCTCTCCTCCATTATAAAAAGGGCACCCCTTCCCTCTTATCTTCACACCCTTTTGAGCCTTGAAGCTCAGCCAAACTCTTCCCATTTCTCTTATCCACTTCCCTAGAAACATCTTGGAGGTTCTCGTCTTCTCAAAATACCAACTCTACTTTTTTTAGAAGAATCATAATGGAGGTGTGTCGAAGAAGAGGTAATCTCTTCTTCCGATTCTCTCATGTTTTTTTCTTCTTCTACTTCTTATTATTTAGTTGTCTCATTATGAAGTAATAAAATCAGTATTACTTATATAATTATATGTTATTATAAATATTAAACAACCTTATTTTATATTCTATCCATCCTATGGAAAACGAAATCATTGCCAGTGCGTACGTACGGAATACCGTCTCCACACCGTGGTGTAATCTGTTTTCGACCACCACCTTACTTGGATGGGTATAATGGTGTAAATAAATAGCTATATATGATTATTGTAAAGTGATATTGATTTTGAAATATTATACATACACTTCAATACAATTCCACGATTATGGGAATTATATCATCGCTCATGTGTACGTACGGACTATCGTCTCCACAACGCGATGAGATTCATTCTCCATGTAAACCATTCATTAATGATTATAAAGTATATATATTGAATAATAATGAAATATATGACATAATAATGATACTTGATTTATATATATATATGTATGTATTTAATCTACTTAATTCCATTCAATTCAATAAGAAAACAAAAACAGCGTTCATGCGTATGAACGGCTTACCGTCTCCATGAATGGTGTATTTCATTCCATTTATCGATCTATCATATATATATGTATATTCTTAATATATATTTTATATAAATCATGTTTTACATTCTGGATTTATTTAAATCAGTATATAAGTAATAATATCAAGAACAAAAAGTCGAAACATGTACGATAAATGAAATGATTTTACACAAAATGCTGCTTTAACATGGAATTTACAAAAGAACGGGTAATATAAAGTCATATGTGAACCATATATGATATCATAACAATGAATATGATTTTTTTATAAGTCATTGACATTATTTTAATCATTATACAAGATTTTTGGATACATATGAATCATATCAGATGTAAGGTAAGGGATAACTTTTCCAATCTTGTTTTTATCCGAGATTGTTTATTCGTAAGTATTTACTGGGGTTATATTTATCATCCATGTCCCTGATTTTCTAAAAATGGTTTCATGTATGTTTAAAGTCCTTTTTACCCATTTTTTATTTTTACTACATGGTATGTATGGAATCTTCCTTTTTACGATTCGAGGTACTTTTTGACTTTTCCGGTAAAAGTATGAGAAGAATGTTTTTTTAACTTATACGGCATGAAAGGATTTTTACGGTTTTATAAAGCCTTATATTCATGAATCTTCCTCCAAAATATTTCATGACTATTTTCAACAAAATTTTTTTCTTTTAAAATTGCATGACGTTTTGTGAAAAGAAATTGATTTTGAAGAAGAAAGGATATTTTCCTCAAGAATTCATTTCAAGTGTTTTATTAAAACCATTTTCCATCTAAGATGACATTATTTCATATGTGTATGTTTCAAGTATAATTTCTCTATGATTTATATGGTTTAACTTTTCTTATTATGAAATTATATCCATTTCTTTTATATGGATTATGTGATGATGGGATGATGTTTATGAAACCCATTTTATTCGTCGGGTTATTATGAGTGATGTATGTTTATTTTGTGGAACAAGTAAGAATGAATTCATTATGAGATGGGTGGGACCTATATCTCCCTCTAATGCATTGGGTAAATATTTATATCTCATGATATAGACATGGCTGGAATGGTAAGTTAATCTGGTTCAGTAATACAGAACTGGAATGAGGAGTGAACTCGATTCAGAAAGGGACTTTGTCCACTAAGATGGCCATGGCAGTAATGCCTTGGAAACTATGGAAATCATATCATGTTCTTAATGGTTTCCAAAATCACATGTTTTATTCCCATGCTATTTTATCATGATTAATGTTTCTTTATTATCTATTCCTTATATACTGCCATGTTTTAGGTCATTGCCAAAGATTTTGTTGTTTAAACATTATGTTCATGTTTTTAAGTTCAAATCTATATGATTTGTTTTATTTTATCTATGCTGACCCTTACTGAGCATTTGAGCTCACCCTTTATATGTTTTATTTTCCCCAAGATTTATAGAAAGGTTTTAGGTAAGAAAACCAAATGGGGAAGATCTTTATGGGAGATTTTGAAGATCTTTCACCATGATTTTAATATTACATTCCCAGTTTCCAAAGACAATAAACTATTACGGTCCTTGTGTGTCTATTTTTTTATATATTAAGTATTCCACAAAAGTAATTTAATTTCCATGTATGTCAAGATTCGAGTCTCTACGGTACGAATCATCTGAGTTTCACTGCTTCTTGTTGTTCCGGAGTTCCCATAATAGGGTCGTAATAAGACGTGTAGTGCATCAAATGCTTTTCTGGATCGCCTGATCTATTGAAAATAGGGAATATAGGGCTCTGAAAAATGGGTGGAGGCGGTGTGTTGCTCACCCAATCCGAGTAGGGATTCTTCTCTGGTTGTATCAGAGCGCATCGACCTACCATTGCTTCTAATCAAGCTGTTAGTGCCTCGATGGTGTTTGGGAGACCCAGGTTTACAACATGTTGGGCCTGGTCCGGGGCAGGTGTAGCCCGAGGCATTGCTTGAGGATCCAGCTTGGTTGGCACCATGGGTGCATGTGGCGTTTGTGACACCTTTTGAGGGTTCAAACACACTCACTTCGGTTTCTTTTTGAGTGGAGGGAAGTCTTGATATTCATCCGGATCCACATTTAGGTAGTCGGACAGGTCGGGCGCCTCGTTGGGCGGGATCCCTGACCATGCCTCGTTTGCCAAGGAAAATCTTGGTCTATGAGGTGAACTTATTGGGAGTTCATAATGTGGCTCCTCTTGAGATGCACATTCAATAAGACGGTTCTTCTGGATTAGATCGGCATTAATCCACCTCAATTCATTCATTTCCTCTTCCTATCGATCAAACCTCTCTTCGAGCATGAGCGGCTCATTCTTATTGAGAGAAGGATGTGGGTTAAGGGTAACCGGTACTTTGTTCTTATCCTTATTGGGAGCTCGCAGGGTGAGAATAGGAAGGTTAGCTGAAGGAGAGGCCATATTTAGAGCGGCCCTCTGGTTCCGGGTGTGCGCACCTGGTGGTTCATTGTGAGTCACAGCTTGAATGGAACCATCATCTCCCGATACATCCAGATTCACATAATCTCTAGCGGCACCCATGGGGTTAGCCTCTATGGCGTTTATGGATGCATATCATTGGGCAGAGAATATATCATCTTCCAAAAAAGTAGAGGATCTCCCATGTCTTTTGATGGCCTTCCCTCTTCTGTCCCAAGATTGCTTTCGGGCTCCTTGACAAAGGGTGACGTAGAGAGTTATTTGATTCGACCTTACTGTATGCCTCCCTCTTGGAAGGGATGATGATTCAAATGACGGGATAGGGTAGAAAACTCCTCTTTTGACTGTCCTCCCTAGACAAGAGAATACTGATTCTCACGGGGGAGGTTGTTATTGAGGGGGTAATAATGCCCCTAGCCGAGAGGGATGGGGTTGGCTTCGTTCCTTGGACGTTGAACCTCTTCCCATTTTTAGTGGTCTTACGGGGGAATTTAGTGTTAAAAATTCCCTTAGCCCTGCTGGCTGGGGTTGACCTTGGATTGGGGCAGTGGATGCTACTATTGCTACCTGCCTGATCTTGCATACCCCCATTTGGGAGTGAACTAGGTTAGGTGCCGAGTTCTTCCGTGAATCAATCCCTTCTGGGGAGGCAGGTAGTGAACACTGATTGGCCTCTCTTAGGTGAGAGGACTGTTTTATTCTCTCGGTGGACAGATTCAAGAGTTCTTGAATGGCTTGTTCCCATCGGGCCGGACGTTGTTGGGACTTACTCAAGTCCTAACTCTATTGGGTGTGTTTCCTTTCACGAATAGAGAGACCACTAGATTGTTGTCTTGACGTGATGACGTTGCAAGACACCATACTGAACGAGTTCTTCTGGGCGGGGAGCAGAGGGAAGTGTATAGCTCCATGTTCCCCCATCCCCTGATATGGACTCCTGTTGGAGCGTCACCGATGAGGCGGCACAGCTGGTTCAGTGCACAGAGGTAGGCTATCTCTATGTTTCCATTGCGCCTCTTGGGTTTCTATTTCCGTGCTGAAGGAGGAGCTTCCAGGTCGATGTGACACAGGAGGTCTCATATTTTCTTGACGTGGTCTACATACCCATCGTAGGGCAGGAAGCTTGATTACAGTCGGCAGAGGGTTGTCCATATATTGTAGTGGATGTCGTGCATGAATTCTTCTGACAACTCTCTGGGAATGTCGAATCTAGAGGTGGTCGTGGGCCAAAACATAACTGGTATATCATCCCTGGCCAGTTGTTTCCTCAGGTGAAACATGTTGGCATACTCCTCCGCTAGTGACTCTTCTACCTGGTCAGCCCAACTAAGAGGCTCGCTGATAGTGTGTTTGGTGGCAGTGGGACTGGTAGGTATCGAATTACCATGGGGGAGATTCTGAGGTGGTTCAGAAGATGAATGTGGCCCCGGAACGTCTCTCGATTGAAGAAGGGTGTCGTTGGCGACTAGCTTGGAATTTGACATGATTGATCCCGTCCTTCTGAGTGCCTCGGCATACGAGGGATTTTCTGTGCTTGATTTGGCAGAGGGAGGACCTTCATGTCAATATGATATTTCATTGCGGGGAGGACCTTCGCAACGGCAGCTTTAATGGTAAGGACTACCATTAGTGCTTGACACCTCACTGCATAGAGTACTTTTGCAGTGCATACCCTAGGGAGGACCTCCAAGGCGTGTCGCAACAAGGGGAGGACCTTCTGGCTACATAGCGTTGTTACGGGGAGGGCCTTTGCAACAACTGCCTTCATGGTGAGGATGAACATCATGTTTTGACATTTGATGTGCATCCTGGGGAGGACCTTCAAGACACACTGAGACAAGGGGAGGACCTTCTTGTTTCTTGGGGCCACTGCGGGGAGGACCTTCGCACTGGCGGTCGTGCTGGGGAGGACTACCATCACAGCTGCTGCAATGGTGAGGACTACCATTACAGCTACCACAGGGAGAATATCTTCGGGATACTCCCTGGGAAGGGACATTATAATATACTGTAATGAGCGTAGGGCCTTCTCGTTGCTTTACATCTCTATTGGGAGGACCTCCTTTATCAGGGTGGCGAGGACTACCACCATGATCTGGTGTCTGGCTGAGCAGAGCTTCATTACAATATAACCCCTGGGGAGGACCTTCAGGGTAGGCCACAACAAGGGGAGGGCCTTCTTGTTGTGATAAGACGTCACTGCGGGGAGGGCCTCCGTAGTTGGGACTATGATAGTGAGTACTACTATCATATTCTTTGGTCCCACTGCATGGAGAGTGTTTGCAGCATATACCCCAGGGAGGACCTTCAGGGTGGTCCGTAGAAAGTGGAGGACCTTCTTTCTGCTTGATCTTCTGGTTACATGGAGGGTTTCCGTGACTCGCATCAAAAGAGGAGCTCTTGTGATCGATTGTTATATGCCTGTGGGGGAGGCCCCCGTAGGTGCTCTGGGTAGAACCTTTAAATCTGCTGGTAGCGACATTGTGGGGAGAACCTTCGAAACTGCTACAACTGCTCCCATAATATGGTAATGGGTGGGCAGGGATCAGAGCCTTTGATATGAGCTTAGCGTAGTTGGGAACCCCATCTTCCAGCAGAGTGGAGTCATGAACCCGCTCTTTATTTTCCAGCTTCCTTCGGCGCGTTTGGGGAACTTTCTTGCACGTAGCGGGGACCGTCTGCTGTTGAAAACGACCTTCACCTTTGGGTACCTGTCTAATTGGGTCTTGTGATGCTTTCCGTATAGGCTGACAAACATCTTGAGTTTTAGCAGGAATATATGCTTGCTCTCGAGCATCCACTGTGATGGACGGGTGTCCCCCAGTTGGAACGAGTGAATATGCTCGATCCAGTTGCCCTTGCGTCGCGGAATATAGTCGGTGACCCTCCTGGGTGAAAGTAGTGATGCATATCTGCTCCGAGGTGGTTGTCTCATCTCTTAGATGAGCCCCCTCAATTTGGGATACGAGCTCATGGGCCCAAGTCCTTTCTGTTGCCGATGATGCCATCACACTCGGGCAAGTCTGCATGATATGATCTGGGATCGATACCTGCTCCTCCATCATTTCCAGGATATGAAAAGAGACATCTTTTGCTGGAATGGGTATGAAGGCCCATTCCGGTATCAGAGTAGGAATATCCTGCTCCGGTCCTCCAGTGGTCAGTGGGTACTGACAATTATCTGGTGTCGGGGCAGGTGAAAAAATCTTCCCCTAGGCCGGGATATACCAGTTTATCTATCTATTTGCTGCCACATCGGGATGGTGGACTTTACATGCATCCATAGGGATCTAGCCCTGCATATGTTGGTTTTCCACTGTATCGATTCAGTGGTCTTTGTTGGTAGGGAGACGTGCCCGTCTATTAAATTCCGCCACTTCTGGATAGCAGGATTTGTTGATCGCCACCATTCTGGGATGGTAGGCATCGAGAGTATCTTCTAGGAGCTGTTCTTGTAGGCGTTGGGTCACCACCAGATCGGGTTGGTGGGCTTCACATCCCTGGGCAAGGAGAGGTGCCTGCCAGGTAGGTGTCGTCATGTGTGAGCGACGGGCTTGACGGAGCTCAGCGGGGATGCGTGCCTGCTCATATGATGCCTCCATGTCTGGATGGCGGGATTTGGAGGAGCAAACAGTTGTATATTCCTGTTCGTGATACGTCTCCGTGACTACGCAGTGGAGCTCCTCCTCAGGGACAAGGGTGATGACCGGTCCCTGATTGTACGTCTGCCGCCCTCATCGGGCGGTCTGACGGGCCGGAGCTCGGGGAGCGTGGGATTGGATCCTCAGGGCTACATTCTCCTTAGCGTGAGGATGTTGAGTCGCTATGGGACTGTGATGATGTCTTCTGGAAAGGGCCTTAGAGCGGAACCCCCGTTCAGCGGGAATGAAGTCCTCAGTGTCGACCTCATCTTCCTCCCTAAGATAAGGGAGGTACGCATTGTCTCTTTCTAGGGATAGACTCCTGAAATAGTTTGAGACAGCAACAGGAGACATCTGGATCTGCCTTTGCGGCCGCTGTTGTGTAGGCGACCAGTGATTCCTGGCGGATTAGAGGGCGTGCATGGCTTCTTCCACCATCAGGAGAGTACCGTTCACTTGGTACTCTCGGATCAACGCATCTGAGACCCAGTGTTGAAGACGCTGGGTAGGTGACGGGCTCCTCCAATGGTGTGAAAGTCTGGTCCTTGCATTGTTGGAAGCACACGCCTATGAGTTCCTTCATGATGCCATTGGATCGAAGGGAGTTCTGAATGGTACCTGTAAAATATTTTAACAAATACAAATAGAATACCCGTCAAAGAAGCATCTCATGACCCCATGCGTAATTAATGACCTTGATTTTACCTCCTTGTGAGTATAAATGGGGCACAGGGTGGGATTATATAGGTTAAATCCGTCATCCTTGGTTAAATATTCAGGTCGTGTTCACCATTTTCTGTCTCACAGCACACGATGGGGTCGTGGCGGAGAAACGTGCGCTACCTGTCGGTTGATTAGAAAAGGTTGGGTTCTACTTAATCACTCATATCGGGCGAACTGTTTTCACCTCAAAATACCCAAAGGTTCCATATCCAGCAATACGTGGACCTCCTTTCCAAAGGTAGGTGTTCGCTGGGTGGTTTGACCAGTGATGCTTAAGAACTCACATTGGTCGAGAGGATGGGAAGTCAGGTTCATCGCACCCTTTTGGGGGAAAATTATTGTCTCTTCCGGGACCATCTTATATATTTAAGACATGTTCAAATGTTCGCGAATATTTGGTTTATACCCAAGCATAGTATCCACATATTACTCCGGGTTGTTAATGGTCAGATGGACAGAGGGATTTGGAATCATTTATGCCCAAGTTTTCCATCCCTTGTTGGATTAATGACCCCGAGGAGTTTGGACTCATTGAGACGACACTAGGGTTGGTGCGGTGAACCGCCGTGAAGATAGTCAGATCGAACGGTTGTTGGGATTGAAACTTCGGGAGGAATCCTACGTTCCTTTCCTAGGATACAGGGATCAAAGTCCACGTAGTTCGAATGGGAGTGTTGGAGAACCGATGTGAATGTGGACCCGACGGTCCGATAATGATCGGGCTTGAAACTCTTGGAGGCTTCCTACGTACCCTTCCTAGGAGTCAGGGATCAAAGTCCACGTAGTTCGAATGGGAGTGTTGGAGAACCGACGTGAATGTGGACCCGGGGATCCGATGGTGATCAGGCTTGAACCTCTTGGAGGCTTCCTACATATCCCTATGGTGGGGAATCAAAGTCCACATAGTTCGAATAGGTGTGTCGGAGAGCCGATGTGAATTTGGACCCAGGGGTCCAATGGTGATTGGGATTGAACCTCTTGGGGGATTCCTACACATCCCTTTGGTGGGAAATCAACGTCCACGTAGTTCGAATGGGGCATGGGGCTTACGTTCTAAGGAATCCCATGAGAGGATTTCATGGTCGATGCACACTCTAAACCCATGTGAGTCGTACTCAGTGTGAGAAACAAGAGGTAGCCGGGACCAGACGATCATGTTTCAAAAGGTTCTTCCATGGGAAGTGGAGTGGGGCTTATGCATGGAGAAGCCCAAAAATTTGGGGCTTACTCCGAGATGGATGCCTAGGGCGACAAAGCACAGTGGGAGAGGGACTTGGCCCCTAAGAAGGAGAGAGCTGCACCCTTCCCCACTGCACCCTTCCTTGGCCACGGCCGTGGGGAAGTACAGAGGTGCATGGGGGATTCCTTCGGTTGGGTATCCCGCCATGCCCTGGGGAGGGGGAAAGTGCCTTAGTCATAACAAGTGGAGGGGCAGAAAGGGGACTCCCGGGCTCAAACTCCACATTACCATGTGAATATGAACCCAAGATTGTTTCGGGAATCTGCTCAAGGGTCGAGGAAACCCCTTCACCCTCGCTTACCATGGGTATGTGAACACAAAATGGTGCGCTGATGTGCCTGAAGATTAAATCACATGGGTCTGGTGGCTCTGGTGGAGGCCTCGGCTCGGGGACGATGAATGGGCCAATGAGGGGGTTGCGGAGGATCAGGTCGGATTGGAGGGATTTTATCTGGCTTGGGGAATGGGAACTATGAAGGATTTGGGGGGACACACTGGTGTATGAGTGGTGGCTCCCTTTTCGTATGAAGGTGCTACATGACTGGAGAGGTCACCCACGAACCAAGGTGGTCCACGGACTGATGGGCCTCCCGCGAACCAGGGTGGTTCATGGACTGGCGGGTTTCCCATGAACCAGGATGGTTCACGGCTTTGGGTTCGGCCTACGTGCCAGATTTCTACGCGGGGGGGGGGGGGGGTCCACATGAGCAGCGGCGGCCGAGAGCGACACCGATCGGACGTTCGTCGGTCAGGGCTTCGCCCGCATAAGAGGGTGCTACGCGGTGTGATGGATCAAAAAAGGGGCATAAACTCCCTGGTCCGTGAAGAGTGCATTTGCGGAGGGGCCATGGTTCACGGTCTTCTTTTTTTTGTTATATTAATTTTGTGGTTCACCAAGTTGTTATGAATTTTCATTTCATTATTAATTCGCTTCCAGTTTCATACCTGTTCTTGTCCGCGGACAAGAACTTCGTTGTTTGTGAAATCCTAAACTCCTTCCTTCGAAATCCTTTCACCTGAATCCGATCAATCTCCCCAAAATTCTCCTTTGCTATTACCCCTTGATCTCCTTTTATAGAGTGTGGAAAGAGATGTATCTGAGGTTATGTGGAGCCTTTTGTGGAGGCCCATGACCGAAAACTCAGCATATGGATGACTTGGTCAATCCGCAACTCACAGGGGGCATTGAACGTATCTCCCCCGCGAACCAAACGAGCTCAAGGAGTGCTTCGCAGTCACGCAAGGTTCCACCTTTATTCTGGGAATGACAGCGGATGCGGTTCGGGCTGATCGACGCGGTCCACGGCTGGGGTGGTTCGTGTCGGTGAACCGGGATGGCGCCCATCCAGCTTCGTGCCTGCGGAGGCTCCCACCTCCATTTCGCGAATGACAGCGGTCCTCGGAGGGGGGGGGGGTTCTTTGCGAAACGGATTACGTACATTTATCATGGGATCGGTCCACAGACCGGTTAGTCCTTTGCTGATTTATTTGGTGCTCTTCCTATTTTTTCCCAATTCCTTGAGTGAAATTGGGTAAAATCCTAAAGGGGATTCTCATTCTCCATTGCGTATATTTCAAGACCCTACAACTACTTTCATTTCTATTTTGAATGTTAATTGAATGAAAACTTAATGATACATAGTTATCCTATAATTCCTGTATAATATCATATTTAATTTAAATAACTCCATCCTTTATACGTCTCACATATGTTATGAAAGAGTCATATCACTTTGAGGGGGAGTAGTCTGCACTTCCTCAAAATAAATTATCACGTTTACTCATAATGGAAACCGTAAAGGTATTCTATAAATTAAAATTAAAGAAAAATAGAGAAAACATAAACATAATATATATCATATAAAAATATAGTGTCATCAAAATTTCCACCATAAGAGGCAGTAGGAGATAATTGAACAATCATCGTTTCATGAGATGTTAGTTTGCCACCCACAGAAACTATATGTTCCTTACCCATTAGATAGAGGTGTGTGTATGTGTAGTTCTAATCCTTCTCATAAAAAAATCCTATTATATTGAGGATACTGGAGTCATTATAAAAGAAATGAATGGGAATAGTTTAGGGGTTGGAGAAGTAAAATTAAAGAAAAGAATTTAAGAGAAACTATTACCTTTAATTTGGGTAACTCCCTTTGGATTGAACCAAAAGGACTTCTTAAAGTTCCTTCTGCCTAAGGTAAGGCTTATTAAAGGAAGAGAGGGATCTTGAGAGCTTATTTGGGTAATTTTTGGATGAGCCAAGGGGCTTGAGAGGTGTGAGGAATGGGTTATGAGTGGTATCCTTTTATAAGAGAGGAGGGGCTCTTTAGGAATGTTTGAAAATATTATTTTATTATATACTGATTTTCTATTTCTAAAAGTCCAAAACTAATTAAAGTCAACGCTAAGATGATTCTTGGTAGAAATAAATTTATCCAATAATAATTTGATAGGTTATGGATGTTATTCAAATATTTATAATCTTATTTATTTAAATCATTTATTAATGAGGTAAATATTGCATTATTTATTGTGTCTTAATTAATTTTATTTTTTTGATGTATAAAAATTATAAAACAAATACCATGATGTAGGAAATTGTTTTATCTTTCCCAATAATTTTCATAGTTGAAAGAATAACTTATATAACCCCATGTAAAAATTACTTTACTAAAAATATTTGTTTGTGTCATTTTTGTCTTTACTTTAAATTATTTAATCTGAAGTATCATTATCACTCCCAAGTGGATCCATGGGGTCTTGAAATTGACCCAAGGATGACCATGGTTGGACATGACTCTTCCAATAAATTTAGGACATTTTTAAGGTTTTTTGTATTATTATAATATTCTTTTTACCTTGAATTACCCTATTTACCTTTAACCGTAGTAAATAAAAGTCAAACGTTATTATTCACCAAATATTATTTTCATCTTATTAACCCACATTTTACTTACTAATAACTACAATGTATGTCAGATTTTTTAAATTCAATTCACAGAAGCGGTATAATTTCATTTAAATGAAAAATTATGTTGTTATCAACTACTTAGTGGTTATTCATCAAAAATTGATGTTTTTCAAAAAAATACAAAAAATTCAGCCTAAGCTATATTTGGTATTCCTAATTCAAAATATATTTCTATTTTAGAAAATTAAAAACATATAATTTGAATTAATTAATTTAAAATTAATTTGTGTTGTCAAAACAAATAGAGTGTTTTTAAGAAACAACATCTATCAAAAGATTGACACTTGTTTATGTCCAATTTCAAAGTGAAATTAATTTCAATGACCACCATTAGATTAAATGGTAAAAATATAATCTAATTACACTTTAAAACCAATTTTAAAGATAGCCTAACCATAATAATAAATTAAATTAAAAAACATATTTGAATTAAAATACAGTATTTTCACTATTCATTAAAAAATTAATTTTATCATAAAAATACCAAAAAATTACCCAAAGTAAATTATGGTATCCCAATTCTAAATAAAAATTTTATTTGTTCAAATAGAACCTATAAAAGTGACCAAATCTAGATTTAAGGAGGGTTTTCCATCAAAAACCACCAAATCGGCATTTTCGTGAATATTTGAGTATTTATTCTTAAAATCGAATTATTTTTTAATTTTAAGCCTCTAACTTTTATTGGATAAATGTAAAAACATTTAACACACATGTATAATCATATGTTAGTCAGTTAGATTCATTCCTTTCAATACAATGGGTTAGCGTTAACTACCATTTAAAATAATATTATTCTTTTATTAGTATGCAGCGTAAGATTTCAAAGAAACTCATTGTTGCGTATCGGGTAAGACATCGAACCTAGCATCCACATTCAAATAAAATTAATATTTAATTTACAAATATTAATAGATATTAAAATATTATATTCTTTATTTACCTGGGATGTTACATCCTTCCCTCTTTTGGGAATTGAATCATAGCAATTTTTAAATTCTGATCGAAAACTTCATTTAAAGTCCCACATCGGCAAAAGATTCAATAAAACAATCACATTAAAATAAATAAAGATAAGTACAAAGGTTACTCAAGACAAAAAATACTAGGATTCCATGAAAACATGGATATGGAAGAGAAACTAACTCTAATAGATTAATATAGAGTGATAGAGAACTAGATCACATAAAGTTAACCACCACAATACCATAAATTAGTGGTTGGGTAATAGTATGATGACAAAAGAGAGATTATAAAATTTTTTCCATCATGATCCTTTTCATAGAGTTGAATAATTTTTTTAATAACTAGACTAAGATCATAAGGAAATATACATACTTTTCATTCAGTGTGTCATCCTTTAATAAAATTCTACCACAAATTAATCTTTTCTCCAAACAGTATGTATTCAAGATGACCTATTCACATTGAAAGCTCTACAATCAACTTATAGAAAATGACATGATCCATTTAATATTAACCATATTTTTCCCCAATCATTATAAATTAAGAAAAACCAAAATTGGTTAGTACATGATCAGATAATCCCCAAGAGGATAATCCTTTATCAAAAAAAGTACTACTCTTATTCTCAAAAATTTAACCAAAAGTACCCAAATTTCAAGAAAGTCCATTCAATATACAATATTCCTTAAAATTATTCAAAATAATCCAAAATAATTTTTAATCCCAAAACTCTGAAGGATTTTATCACATAGTCTTCCGCAATAAATCTTAACATTTATCTCCAAAATCATCGACTACTCTTAAAGTCTCATTCTAAAGTGTAATTAACCTAATCACATATTCTCTATGTTAGGTTAATCATTTCGATAAATAATCCAAATCACCATATATACATAATAAAAAAATGGATTCTTCCAAAATAAAATTCCACCATTACCCATCAGAAGAAAAGATAATTATTCCTTGAATAACATTTTCATATATCAAACTTACGGGATACACATACTATAGAAAGTCTTCCAATGTAATCCCACCATAAAAAGAACCTTAATAATTTTAATCATTTCATCATCTTAAAATCTACCATCACTCTTGAATCCCTTACATGTCGACTTCTTACTCATTCAATTTTATTCATGACCAATTAACCATTCTTTACCAACTTATTCTGAAAAACTTATATCCTACGAAAAAATTCATGATTCATATTCTAAGACTCAATAATATCAAAAAAATATGTTAAGAAATAATACATAACTTTCGTTGGTCATTGTAAGTTTCTTTATCCTCAATTGGAATGGGATTAGGTATTGATAAACCAAAAATTTTATGATCTTGGTGATCCCATTCCCGAAACATTTTCGTAGGAAATCTATTTTTATAATGACCATTCACACAACATTTAAAACATTCAATTGATACCTCAGAAATAA
This sequence comes from Viscum album, assembly GCA_963277665.1. NCBI lineage: Eukaryota > Viridiplantae > Streptophyta > Magnoliopsida > Santalales > Viscaceae > Viscum > Viscum album. Next base: position 1,109,947,794 of record OY728126.1, read on the forward strand.
CTTCTTTCCCTTTCTTATTGTCAACTAGATACTTCCTTTTTCCATGGAAGGTTCTTGCTTTATGACCTTTATTCCCACATCTATAGAATCTTCCCATCCCTTTGATTCATTTTCCTAGGGGTTTCCTTCCATATCTGTGAAACATAGGTTTTTGAACATACTTACCTTAATGATTATTACCTAAACTTCTATAAGGATTTGTTTCTTGCATATATGATTCCCTATAAAATTCACGATGGCTTAGTTTTTCAATCATGAATCCAGATAGTTGGTTGAGAATAACCACAAGAGTTCTCATTGCAGCTCAAATTTCATCCAGTTGCTCAATCAAAAAAATGGCATAGTTTTCTTCACATCCACTGTTACTTTGGTGCCTACTAGATCCATCCATTTACTAAAACCAAAAAGGATTGTCTGAGTATATAAGTAAAATCATCATATAATATCTTATAAGGAGGGTAAATACTAAGATAGACTTATTCATGTTATCTTATACTCTTTCACTTTATCTAAAAAACTATAAATCATTCTAAAATGCTAACCATTATGGATATGTCATTTATGATTAAATAACACCCTAAACTCAAAAGTTGTCTAAACCAACCTCTAATTCCAACTATAAGGACCAAACCTTAAAAATTACGTAATCTTGAATTATGTCAAAAACTCACATTGAGGATATTTTCAAGTTTAGATTTAGAGAGAATTAGGCCATTAATATTACATAACAACTTGAATATTACATGAATACACTACTACTAAGTATCCATTTTTTAAAAAATAAAAACTCTTAAAAAGAAACATGTCAAGTTCCTTGTTTTAGACAGCATGACTTTTCCTTGATCTCGTCCTTTACACTATTCATCTTTAAGTCATGTGGAAAACATTTCAAATACATGGGATGATCATAAAAAGAACAGTAAGGGTTATAAAATAAGGAAATAAAACATTATCCCATTAATAAATACAAATAATGGAAACACATACTTTTCAATCATAACATACCTTACGAAATCATAAGATTTATGAATAACACACAGAAATCAATAATCATAAAGGTAACTTATGGAATTCATAACATAAAAACATTGTAGATATCACAGCTACATGTAGAGTCACATATGGAATACCCATCACAGTATATTCTCTAAATCTCTTAGGAGAAACATTAACATTTACCTCTATCATGTTACCCAATGCATTGGAGAGATATCTCGGGCTCACCCATCCTAGGTTTATCACAGAACCACCCATATATGTTAAAAATTCCCAATAACCATAACATATTCTTATCGGTTAAAACAAGATTAAATGAAATATAATATTTCCACAATTCAGTCAAAAAATAAAATTTCAAGATATAGACATAATCAATGCATTATCAAACCATTTTCAAAACCATTTAAAACATTTAATATAGAGATTTTTGAATCAAAGTGTCCCATACCACTTTGAAACTTTTAAAGTAATTAACATTTGAAAAAATTAATTTCCATATAAATAAATCCTTAATACCATTATTAAAACATGTACATTAATGAGATATATATAGAAGAATAAATCTTTAAAATAATATTTTAGTTAAGGAGTTCAAAACCAAATGAGAGATGCTTGAATACAAATAATTGAGGAATAACATTTCATAAATACTTTATAATATCGTGATAATAAAGGTATTCATGATATAATATGCCAAAGGACAGTATCTACACCATATAAAAGTTAATTGGTGTATAACAACAATGAAGTCTCAAGGGAAAGTAAATTGAGACGAAATCCCTTATAAAGACGGAATCCTTAGATTAAGGATAAATCAATTACATAATTATGTGTAAAAAATATGAATACACCCAATATAAAGGGATATTAAGTGTAAAATAATCATAGAAAATTAACACATATTCATATAAAGACATAATCAAAGTATAAGTTTAACCCAACGAATTGAAATTAGGTTAAGAAGTTCTCTTACAGAAATTTGACAGCCTAATGACGTCACTTTAAAAATTAGAAAATGAGTTGATGAGAGAGAAAAGGATATCTCATCACTTGGACATAAAATTTACAAAAAGAAGGATATGTAATAACATATCCCAATATAAGGTAATGTAAATTGAGATACTTAACAAAGAATAATACTTTGACTAAAGAGTACAATGAAAGCTTCCCTTACTGATTTGGTAACTTAAAAAACATATACCCCATGAAGGAAGGATAAAACAATGAAAATGTAAATAACCATAAATTAAATAATATTACACAAATAATTAAATCATGGGCTGTACATGCACCACACAAAAGTAAATAGTGGAAAATATAGCATGAAGCTCACAGAAAAAAAGTGAGATTAAAACATCTTACCAAATTGCAATCAATCGAGTCGTATGAACAAAAGTTAATAACCACCAAATGAGTCACAGAATACCGGAAATATATAGATAATAATTATGATATATATCAAATGTAAGTACACAATACACCACATGCAATAAATAAGTGGTGAACAAATGAAATCTCACCGAATTAAAAGTGAGATAAGAATTCACTTACCTCGTATACAATTTTACTTGTTTGTTCGTTGTTCTTCCTGAATAATAAATATAAGTTAATTTATACTTGATTAAGAACCCTTTTTAAAGTTTATTATTCCTTTTATATCACTTATTACCATTTTATAAACATTATGTAATCATTTAAGTTAAAAATGGTCATTTTTTCGATATTTGGTACTTGAGTAAAAATGAACACCTTATAATTACAAGTTGTCCATGTGGTCAAAATTCCATGATATCTATAATTATATTCATGATTTAGATATCATATATATCATATATATCCAGTATATATATTTATTTATAATTGTACATAACATTTGAAGATAAGAAATGAAATGCATCGTTCATGGAGACGGTAAGTCGTACGTCTGCATGAACGCTACTTTCATTTCTATTTCATATTTTAATTGAATGAAAAAATAATGATACATAGTTATATTATAATTCCAGTATAATATCATATATTATTTCAATAACTCTATCCTATATACATCCCACATATGGTATGAACGATTCATATCACATTGAGGGGGTCGTAGTCCGCACTTTCTCAAATAAAATTATCAAGTTTACTCATAATAGAAACCATAAAGGTAAGCAATAAATTAAAATTACCTAAGCATAGAGAAAACATAAAAATAATATATATAATATATAAATACGGTTCCATCATAATTCTCACCATAAGAGGTGGTAGAAGATAATTTTACAATCATTGTTTCATGAGGTGTTAGTTTGCCACCCACAGAAACTGTATGTCCTTTACCCATTAGATGAAGTTGTGTGTAAGTGTAGTTCAAATAATTCCCATAAAAAATCCTAGTATATTTAGGATTTTGGTTTTTTTATAAAATAATGTAATTAAAATATTTTAGGGGTTTGATAAGTAAAATAAAATAAAATAATTTAAGAGAAATTGTTATCTTTAATTGGGGTAACTCCCTTTGGTTTGAACCAAAAGGACATCTTCAAGTGCCTTCTGCCTAAAGTAAGGCATCTAGGAGGAATATAGGGATCTTTAGAGATTATTTGGTTAGGGGTTGGATGATCCATGGATCTTGAGAGGTGTGAAGAATGGGTTAGAAGTGGTGACCTTTTATATGGGAGAGAAGGGGCTCTTTAGGAATGTTTGAAAATAATATTTTATTATATAATGATTTTCTGTTTCTAAAGGTCCAAAACTAATTAAAGTCAAAGATAATATGAATCATGGTCTAAATAAATTCATCCAATAATAATTAGATAGGTTTTGGATGTTATTTTAATATTTATAATCTTATTTATTTAAATCATTTGTTAATGTTGTAAATACTGCATCATTTTTGTGTCATAATTAATTTTATTTATTTGATGCCTAACAATTACAAAACAAATACCATGATTTATGTAATCGTTTTAGCTTTCCAATGAAAATTTATAGTCGAAAATATAACTTTCATAACCTAATTTAAAAATTACTTTACTAAAAGATATTTGTTTGTGTAATTTTTGTCTTTACTTTAAATTAATTAATCTAAAGTGTCATTATAACTGCCAAGTGGCTCCATGGGGTCCCAAAATAAACCCGAGGATGCTCATGGATGGCCATAACTCTTCCAATAAGGTTATAAAAACTTTTAAGAAAATTTTGTGTTATTATAATATTCTTTTTACCTTAAAACACCCTATTTACATTTAACCGCGGTAAATAAAAGTCAAAAGTTACTATTCACCAAAAATAATTTTCATCTTATTGAATCAAATTTTACTTAAAAATAATAACAATTTATGTAATATTTTCTGAATTCAATTAACAGATGTGGTAAAATATAATTTAACTGAAAAGTCATTTTTATTACTACTACTTAGTGGTTTCACTATTCATCAAAAATTGATGTTTTTCAGAAAAATACCAAAAATTCAGCCTAAGCTATATTTGATATTCTGAATTCAAAAATTATGTCTATTTTACAAAATTCAAAACATAGAAGTTGAATTAATTAATTTAAAATTAATTCCCATTGTCAAAACAAATAGCATGTTTTAAGAAACAATATCTATGAAAAGATTGACACTTGTTTATATCCAATTTCAAAGTGAAAATAATTCCAATGACCACCGTTGGATTAAATGGTAAAAATATAATCTAATTACACTTTAAAACCAATTAATAAGATAATATAACCATAAAAATAAATTATATTAAAAATCAGATTTCAATTAAAATACTGTATTTTCGTTATTCCTTAAAAATGAATTTGATTAGAAAAATAACAAAAAATTACCCAAATAAATTTTGGTGTCCCGATTCTAAAGAAGAATTTTATTTGGTCGAATAAAAAGTATAAAAGTGACCAAAACTAAATTTAAAGAGGTTTCTCTATCAAAAGGTGGTAAATCGGCCTTTTAGTTAATATTAGAGTATTTATACTTAAAATCGAATTCTTTTCTTATTTTAAGCCTCTAACTTTTATTGGATAATTGTAAAAACATTTAACAAACATGTATAATCATATTGTAGTTTGTTATATTCATTCCCACCAATACAATGGCTAGGAATTAACTACCATTTGAAATAATAATATTATATTATTAGTGTGCAACGTAAGATTTCAAATAAACTCATTATTGCGTATCAGGTAAGCCATCGAACATAGAATCCCATTTAAAATAAAATTAATTTTTTAATTCCAAATATTAATAAATTTGAAAATATTATACTTTTTATTTACATGGGAAGTTACATTTTGTGTGGAGGAGGAAAGGAGGGCGCCTTTTATATGTGAAAAGAAGTGGTATTTTTTTAAATGCCAAAACAATTCCAATAATGGGACGTCAATCTAAAAGAATATAGTTCAAAATTTTATTTACAATAAATTTTATATGAATAATATCTATAAACACCATAACCCCACAATTAAAATATTTTTTTAACACCTTTTCACTATATCTCTAAGGTAACTCATTATTAACATTTTTGTTTTCATTGTGGTAACTTGTTTTTAACTAGGTAAATTATACGTTGTGAATAAAAATTAAATGTTATTTACAATATAATTTTTACCTATAATTCCAAATTTGATATATATTTATTCATTAAAATTTTAAAATAGATAAAAAAAATTAAAATTCTAAATATATAATGTATTAAAAACAATTATTTTTTAAATATAGAATATTATTTCTAAAATATAAAAAATGGGTTTAAAAATTAAAAAAAATTAAAAAAACACATTTTTTTATATAATATTATTTCATTATTTTCTAATTCAATATTATATACTAAATATTACACTGAAGTCGGGTTCTTCATAAAAATGGTATTTTGGACTTTTAACCAATAAAACTCAATCTTTTTAAAAAAATCCCGAAAAATCATGATAAGATAATTTTGACATTTCAAATACAAAAAAAAGATATAGTTTTATATTATTCTAATTCTTAAATTTATAAATTTATTTTTAAAATTAAAATTTGAAATATAAATAAAAATGTCATTTTTTTAAAATGGTGTTTTTAAACATTAAGTGTTATTACTAATATTTTATATAAATTTATATTGTAAAATATTTTGATATTTTATTTTTTTATTTAATAATATTTTAAAAGTGATCAATTTAATCAATTTAGATAAAATATAAAATATTTAGTAAAATAGTTTCTTTTAAAAAACAAATATTACATTTATACTAAATAAATTTTATCCATTAATTATTTACACTATAAATATTAATTTTACTAACATGATGATATTAAAAAAAATTATTTAAATTTTATATATACATCAAATCATATTTTAATAATAATTATTCTAATAGATATATGTAATGCATAAATATATTTATTTATTTATAATATTTTAATATTTATTTTTTATTTCACTGTGAGTTAGGTTATTTTAAATTTACTTCATAATAATACACAATATTATAATAAATATAAAATGTGCGACCAATGACCACTTTTGTAACTATCATATTTTAAAAACCATATTTGTAGAAAGCATTATTTTAATTTCCATATTATATTATTATATATCAACTTTCTAAATCATTTTTTCTTTAAACATTTACTTTTCAAGGTGTGGTTCTTATTCTAGATTATACATTTTAAAAAATTCATTCTCTTTACAAATTGATCTTCCTCATTATAGGTTTTTTCTATTTTTGATCCTCAAGATTGAAAATGATCCTAGTAATTTCTTGTTTCGATGATTTATTTTTTTTATTCATTGTCCCCAATTGATTTTTTCACTTTTAATGGATGTATTTATCCTTGATGAGTAATAAATCATGATGTGAAGTGTATAGTGTTCTGTTCTTTTGTTATAACTTTACACTTTTTAATTATTTATGTATATTTATTATTGTTCGTATCATTAATGGAACATTTTATAATCAAGTTTCAATCCTTTGAAATAATGGGAAAAATTTATTTGAAATTGTAGGCATAAAATAATTATTATTATTATTATTATTATTATAATGGCTCCTAAAACCTGGGGTATTACATTCTTCCTCCATAAATAAAATGTGTCATTAAAATTTTAATTACTCCATACTAATATAAGATGGGGAATATTTTTTTATATATTCATATTTTGGTATACAACCTCAAGTATAAAATCTAACATGCTTTATTAGGTTATTCATTGTTATTTATCTTTCCTCAAATAACTTAAGTCATTCATATAAATATATAACCCATTATGTTTAAAACCTAATCATATATTTTTTGTATCCTACCTCTACCAAACCAATTTGAGTCTCCAAGACATTAAACCAATGTGAGATTATATATTAGTCTAAAAATTAACTCTGTTTTTACCTGCAAATGTATTAATCAATAGTTTATAAAGTTATACGCTTGTCAAAATATATCATAATCCCAAATATAATATAAATAGTATAAAATAATATAATGGATCAATTTTTCATTAAATTGGTAATCAATTATAATAATCACTTTTTCAAAAGACAGTCAACCAATAAATACCTCAAATTTAAGAATATATTAATCCAAATAGTTATACATGCATCAATCATGTGATTTTAAATAGTTATCCAAAATAATATAACCTGATCGTAAAATCAATTTTTAGGTTTATTAATTATATTTCATATGAGTTTCATAATTTTAATGAATATATAGTAAAGAAAAATCCATATATGTTTCACAAAACCCTCATAACTTCCAAAATACGATCGATAAATATCACTCACTAGTGAAAATATATATTATTCTAAAATTTTAATTTTTTTTGTTATCAACCTCATGATAATTTGTAAGACTATGAAACTCACCTTTTCTATCATAACATCAATATAATATTATTTTCAACCATTTAAGTATGCTCCCTTTTTTAGTTATAATATATAGTGAATTTTTGGATACCTACCTTTCTTAGTTATATACACATGATCTTGTTTAAAAAAACACCAGAACAAAAATGTTTATGATAATATAAAATATAATTAGATTATATTAATATGAAGGAACAATTATAATATTTTTATTCCAATGAAACCATCTTTTAAAACTATGATACATTCATTTCAACTATGAATACTTGGTCAATCATATAACTCTCTTAGTTCTGCATATGTTAAATTAAGTTATGTTCTATCATACTTCTCAACATAATCCCTTAATGTAATTGAGATTTAAATAATTCATAATGGTAAATAAAGATGAACTGATTGACCATATAATATCCCCCAGGAGTGTGTATCCAGGTTTATAGTTTGGCCTCTTTGTTCTATACCAGATCACAGTTGAGTTAATAACCAACACACCATATTCAAGGTTATTACCTATGTGTTAATATTTTTCAAATCCTTTATTTACTTTCCAATATCCATATGTGGATTTATTTTATAGGAAACCAACAAAACATCCACCTTACCAAAATTTCATGATATTATTCAATAATTATCCATATTCCTTATAATTTTCACAATGATTTTCCCTAAATTTATCTTATCCAAATACCCAAAATATTTGATATTATGTAAACTAAACAAAAGGGGTATCTACAACTTTTAAAATAAGATAAAATTTAACTTATCAAACATTTATGACATTTACAACTCCTAAATTATCCTAAACTAAGAACATCCAAATCAGTATATTTATCTAAACCCTTCTATGATACCAATTATATAACCCCTAACTGAATCATATGGGAATTGAATTATTTAATGAAATTAAATATTATTATAACAAAATCCCAATATCTTTTAGGTTTACGGCTTTATAAGATTATTATAAAACATTAACTACCAAAACTCGTGGACATTCTCCCACTATATAAACAACTAATTCATCCATGATTATTCTTAAACATCTCCTAAAAATATATCTCATAAGATATAGTTCTAGACACATATTACATAATAATTTTCATCAAAACCAAGGGAAATCGAATCATAACAAATGAGAGAGCTCAAATTCTCAATAAGGGTAATTATTGGAGATAAAAATCATAGGTCATAAGTGAGAATATGATGAGAATGTATTTATAATCAATATAAATAATAATTTTATACCCAACAAAAAATATATCATAAATAATGGTATAAGGCTTGGGAGAAGATCATTCATGAATCAATGACTATGGAAAGATGAGAAGATAAACATGAACCATGGGAGTAAACACTCGTATTTTTCCATTTATTTATTTCAAATATTAAATTGATTGTTTTTAGAGCTCAACATTAAGAATTCATGAGATTCTGAGGCCCAGTTTCCCGAAAATTAATTTTTTCTAAAATATATTAATTATATTAAATATCATGTAAGTGTTTTTTTCCAAAAAAAATGGAATAACTCCTAAATATAGGATCATATTAAAAATATGATCCCTCCATTGAGTTAAATGTAGGTGTTTCACCCTTGGTGTGATATAACCCTTTTCAGTGTTGGTAGTTTTCAAAAAGTGAATTCATGGGAGAATAGATAAAATAATAAAATAAATTATTTATTTTATTTACTATAACCTAGATACCTAATACCTTTCTATTTAAACACACTTATGGAAAAGTCGTAGGGTTGGAAATATAATCCTATGAGTTAAGGGATATATTTTGATATATATTTGGTGAGCAAAATGACATATTGAGTATCATATACCATATTGAGATTTTAGGATCACACAAATGACATTGTTGTATATTCATTATTTATTATTGATCGATCCACCATGAGGTAGGATGATTTTATTATTTGTAGTTATCCCTATTTTTATGTCCTATGATGAACATGAATCAGTAAAACAATGTATTGCTTCATGGTTAAATTGTATTGTGGGTGTTGGTTTAATTATTTGAGGATTGTTGCTAGAAATTGTTTATTTAATTTGTTACTTTGTTCATCATACAAAAAGTAACGAATTGAGGCAAACCCAAACACGGAATAGATTCATTCATCTTTTTACTGTATATTTGTTTTCTCCCACCTCTATTTATGCTTTTATCACTAGGGTTTTGTTTGACTGGCAGTTCAATGGATATTTTAGAAACCAATCATTGAACAACCATTTCATAGAGCAATAGATTGATTCTGTAAGCATGGGATCATTTAAGGAATTTTGATGGAGGTTTTCACCAATGAAATTAGATCAAGATCAGTCCAACAATCCCCATCATTCATGTTTGGTTGTATAATGGTGATGAGGCATGATGAAAATTGATTTCCATGTGAATAGAACAGATGGATTCTAATGAGAAGTTATGGAAGGGATAATCATAATGTGTTCCTTGCTTACTATAATGATTCATATTCGAATTGGATGATGGAGGATTGGATGATGACACATAAACCAGATCTATGATTCTATAATATCCTGGGTTACATGATGTGTAATCCATAATTACATACCATGTGGTCACTCGTTGTATGAAACTAGGGTTTCCATGGAAGTGATAAGTATCACACAACATGTGACCCCTATCACGTGGCATTTAATCCCTACCTAGAATCTCAAAAAGTACCCCTGGATGTACATGAACACAACTAAAAGTACACAAACTCAAAAATTACATATAATGGGTCACGTACATGGAAAATAGGTTACAAACTCGGTCAAGAGTACATGGTCTCGGACATTCCATATACTATAACATGGAAATGGGAAAGGCCCATTTTACATGGGTAGATCCCAATGCCAATGGAAAAAGTCATGTACTTATATCACACACTGTGTATTTATTCAAATATGGATTGGATACCTTGACCTCTTCATCTTGGACATATTTTTAGGGTATGTTCCCTTGATCCCTTCCCTATTTTTTATGGAGTCACATCTTATTCTAAGGATATTGATCCCTATAAAGAACTTTATTCTTTGATAGAGTTGAGGAATACCACCATGAGGACCAAATTGAGATCTTATATCATCATCATTTCCCTATTTTGGGTTCTTGGTATCATCATGACCAACACTACATGGGTGTCGATCCACTACATAGTGGGATAATCCAGGCAGTGAGCCTTCTCCATGGATATGTAGGACAATGGTTGGTCATAGTGACCTATTCATATGATGAAGAAACATTTTCATGGTAAAATTTTGAACACCTTTTTAGAAAGCATTTTTATACAACTAAATTTAGGGTGGTGTGTATCCATCAGATTATACATCTTCAAAAGGGTAGAATGACTGTGGATGATTATTCATCAAGGTTTACCATTCTCTCTCATTACTTGATGGATATGGTCGATGATAAGTTCTTTTGAGATCAGACCATCATGTAGTGTCTATGTAGAGACATATGAGCTAGAATGATACCTCTAGGCATTCCTAGATATGATGGGGTGCTAGAGTATTCTTTTATAGTTGATATTTTCTTGGATGAAAAGATGTAGACAATTGGTTCTAGTAGTAATGACCCAAGAACTGAGACTTTGGTAGTAGTCTTACAATGAAAAAAACAAGGACTTGGATGTGTGATACATTTGAGGAGTCCATTCCATGATAAATGTTTTATGGATCAGTTCTTGTGGGATGTATCTTGTCATGCTTGGGAGATGTGGTTCTACTATTGTGATGGTCGGGGATATATTGTATAGGATTTTCTTACCCTTCATATGGTTGATAGAGAAACAGTGTATAGTCCATCTAGGAAGAGTAAGTAGAAAGATAATGTAGGTATATAGGGAATCAAACATGGAATAGTAGTTGGGAGAGAAGCTATAGGTGGTATACATTATGAATTGTCACTACAACCACCCCCAGGTGGTCCACACACGGATCATGGAACTGGTGGTCAGAGATGGGTAGAGCTAAAGGTGGTAAATTCTTATAAATAGGTTCTAAAAGGATGATAAAAGGTTTTATATATGTATTTTCTAAATTATATCCATTATTGATAGACATAGGCACAAGTCATTCATTCTTATCACTTATCTGGTTCAAGAATTTGAGATTCTGGTTGAGTTCAGAGCTCGACCCTTGCACTTGGAAACACCTACTCATGGGGACCCAGTGATTACACACTTCTACCAATAGTATGATGTGACTATTGGATGTGAGAGTTTCATTTTAGATCTATTTTTAGTAATTATGTGGCCCCCCAATTTTAGTTTTGGTATTGACTGGTTACTTATAGTTCATACCCAGATAAATTATTTCAGATAGATAATGTGGTTTGTTCGCAGTGATAGGATGATGTTATCCTTTGTGGGTAAAAAGGAAACCCACATAGAGCATGATTGACTCATACATAGGACGTTTCAGCCAATTACACACTTTTTTGCTAGTATGACCTTTAGTATAGTAGATTTTATGAGCCTTTGGATTCCTGCAGTGTGGTTGGATTATAAGGATGTCTTCTATGAGGGTGTTTTAGGATTACCTCCCCACTATGATTTTGACTTATTAATTAATATACACACCCGTAATGGCCCTGATATCTATTCTAGTGTATCATATGTTTCCCACAGAGCTTTCTGATCTGAGGGTGTAGTTGGTGGACTTGATGATGACGGTCTTTGTCAGAGTAGTGTTTGACCCTAGGTAGTCGTTGTGTTGTTCACCAAGAAGGCATACAAGAGGTTGAGGTTGTGTGTGGATTAACCTCACCTAAACTAGGTGACTGTAAAGAACAATTATCTACTAATGATGATTAATGAACTCTTTGATTAGTTGAGAGGGGCATTATGGATCTTAAAGATTGGCCCTAGATCAGGATATGACTAGATATGAGTATGGGGTGAGGATATACCAAAGACGACATTCAGATGATGCAATAGTTACTAGGAGTATTTGGTTATTGTGTTCATTGTGATAAAAAACCCAATAATGTTCATGAAACTCATGGAAAAATTCATTTAGCCTATCTTAGACTGGATTGTGGTGGTATTCATCGATGATATCCTAATTCACTCAGCATCCAATGAGTAGCACATGAGACACTTGAGGATGTTCTTAGACATACTCCATGGGCACCTACTTTTTGGGATACTCTCAAAGTTTCATTTTTTGATTCACAAGGTCCACTTTTGGGGACATGTTATCCCAAATTATTGTGTAGAAGTGGACTTGGAAAAATTTGAGTAAGTGTTATCTTGGGATCCATGCAAGAGAAAAACATATGTGACCTCTTTGTGCGATGCTCACAATTCATGTGGATTTACAAGGTCCACTTTGTGGGATGCTCACAATTCATGTGGGACCCCTTGTGTGGTGCTCGGGTTTTTTAAAATGAGATAAGAATCACATGGTATGTGACACCTATCACATTGACTATGATCCCTTCATAGAAGCTCAAAATGTTTCAAGGGAGGTACTTAGACACGTCCAAGAGTACAAGGAAACTGACATGTCGTGTACACAGGAACAGACCCGCCTAGCCTGACGTGGACACTATTAAGAGTACATAGTCTAAGACACGCTATACTCAAACAAAAACATGATAATAAACCATTTTACAAAGTTAGAATCCAGTTTTTAAGGTACACACATTGCATTGATTTATAAACACCATGTACTTATTTAGTGATATCTTATATCCCATGTCCCCTTGATCTTGGACAAGTTTCATTAGGACACGTTCCATTGATCTTTTACATGAGGGTTTTGTATTGAGTAATGTCCTATTCATAGGATGGTGATCCCATTCTAGGAACTTCAATCATGGATATAGTATTTGAATCCATTCATGAGGTCTAAATTGTTATCCTTAATCATCATCATTTTCTTAAGTGGGTTTATTAGTATCATCGTGACCAATACTACATGGGAATCAATCTCCTACTTAGTAGGTTAATCCATATCTGAGTTTTCAGTATACGCCCTAGTTATGGAAGAGATCACAATTCATTATATTTATATCTTTTGAATTATACTATGTATATCCAATAGAGATACTGGATGAGCATGACCTCTCAGACATATGGCATCGATGCTATTAGATTCATGGAGTGTGTTCTCCTGAGCGAGGGTTATATGGAACCATCAAGTAAGAATCCGAGGATCACTTTTTTGGTTGTGATATAACTTTGACACTACATATCTACATTGATTATATCATGATATTCTAGTTATATATGTCATGGAAATACACATATTATGAGATAACATTTCTTGTTGTTGTTATATTCTTAGTGATTTTAAAGTGTCCTACTATGTTTTATTATACAAACCAATGCATGGAATTTTTTCACATGATTCATGCCTTTTATAGATAATAGACCTTTTGATGGAGACCTAGAGGGACCAAGACTAGGTTTATATTAGTGGGATGGACATATGGAGGTGTGTTCCTAATATTTTCTTGAAAGAAGTTCCCTTATATACTTTCAGGTTGGACTTTTCTTTTGTTTTTTTTTTGTGGGATTGTTTTTGGCCCTTTTTTCCTGTACATGTTTTTTACTATAATGAATGGGATATTATAAATATTCATGCATGTTTATAATTTTATTACATTTAATCGTTATATTGGCTTGTAGATATGTGTTTTTTGTAGGTATATTTGGTTAAGGTCTCTCATGTGTGTGATATACCTACTCAGTGTTGGCCACCATCCCTTATCCTGTTGGATATAAACATGGGGTAGTCACAGTACAGGCCCTATTGGTATGGATTGTGACACTAATATCATAAAATTGGAAGAGGAATAAGCATAAATGTATTCAGTTTCATGGAAAATAACTAGAAAAGTTTTCACAAACATATGAATAAAAAAACCATTGTGAGAAAACACAATATTTCCACACCTAAATGAATAAACCCATTATGGTAACACCTGGAAATGTGGTAAAACCCCCATCATGCCCATTCTTGTCTGAGAAATTTCATTATGTATGTGACTGACTATATCATGAGATATAAACTTAATCCAATGCATTTTAGAGTGATGTAGGACTCCACCCATAATTATCCAATCATTCTTTTCCACTTAAAATTAAGAGTAAACATATTATAATGAACCCATGAAAAAATATTGGGTTTCATAAACTTATCTCATAACATGACATTAATAAATCATATGATATTAAAAAATCTAATTTTCTAAAGTTTTTTTATATTTTATAGAATATTACATTACATAATATCTTCATAGAAAGAATGTAGATGGAAATATTTAAGGAATATCCTTGAATTAGTCATAATGTGTATCAAATGAAAATTAATTAGTTAAAAAATACTTTTTAAGAGTTTTAGATAATCCTATTTTAAAATAATAAATTTCCCTGATATTTTCAATTAATTTTAAAAGAAATTTTTTATCAAACAAGGATAAAAATTATCTATTTAAAAAAATGAAAACAAATAAGGAATGTTTCAAATAAAAATAGGTAGTCAATGAAAATATATTTCCATAGAATAAAAATTAAAATGTAACTTTAAGATGCATTTATAATATCACCATAAAAAAAATACAGGTCACGTTCAAAAGTTTTTTTTCTAAAAGGTGAAATTTAAATTCTGAAAAAAAAATTACCATTAAAAAAGAAATTTCAATAACATATCCATGAAAATATGTAATGGTTTTCAATAAAATCATAGTGGAAGAAGAGACATTTTATTTTGAAAGGCTAGAAAACGTTTTATTTTAAAATATTTTTAAATTCCTTTAGTTGAAAACACACGTCGTAAAAAGGAATTATATTTTTTATTTAAAAAGGGTTAAATAGAACTATATGAATCATATTAAAACGTCAATATTAGTTTTCAAAAAAAATTAGGAGAACACTGGCTGGAAATAAATCATGGATATTGAAGAAAATATTCATTGGTGGTAATGGGAGTTATTCTTACCAACGTTATACTTTTACTTCCAAAACATTTTATGATAGATGTGGCTATTGATGATGAAAATAAAAATATCTATAGATCCAAAGTAAATATCATATAAAATATGAGAATGATAGGGTTAATTAAATATTGAAATATATATTTATGGAAGAAAAACTATGACCTAATGAATCACAAATTTAGTCGATGAAACACTAATGGAAGTGGTAACATATGAATTAAAGGAGTTTGAGAGGAAGATCAAAAATGTAAATTTAAATATAAATAAATAGAGTATATTTTCATATATTTAATCAATTGGGTAGTTATTTGAACATATATAAAAAATTATGGATCTCAATATTAAACATTTACCATGGAGTTGAAAATGATACAACGAAACCCTTACTTTGTTTCCCTACTTAGTTGAATGGATTATATGATCCTGTATAGAAAAAATAAATATCCTAACCACATATTTTAAAAAAACTTCATATATATATATATACTTAATTTATAATTATTATTTAAATTTATATTCATTATTTCTTACAAATTTTCAATATCAGGTGTGGGTGATCATTATAATTAGGATCAAGATTCATAATAACGATGATGTTATTAATTCTCCCAAACTTTATCATAACAAATTCGTTAATTTTACTATAATTTTTAACTTATAATTATTTATTAAGTTTAAATTTCCTTTCATGTGTACTTTTTTATTTATCATAGAAGATGAAATTGAAAATGAACATTTTTTTGTTTTTTTACCTACGAAGGGTGTTTTCTTAATTAATGAATTAAATACTTTTGTAACCATTCCAAACACAAAAATAATAATTTTTTCATAAATTTATCATTTTTTATCATTATTTAGTTTTTCATAATAATACATGATATAATTTCATATAGTTATTTATGATTATGGTTAAACCGACCAAAACATGAACACACCATGATTAATGGATTATGAGGTGATTTATTTTCAATATCATTACATTGGTATCATAATTATATAATTTTCTTTATATATTATTATGATAAATCATAATTATAAATTATTTTTAAGAATGTGTAACATGTGTGAAAATATTACATATATTGAAATAAATATTTTCCTCTTAGTATGCTTGTTTTAAATGATTTTATTAATGATAATCGTTTGTTGGTTATATCATTAATAGTTTCTAAAAAATTTCAAAATAAAACATTAATTCGTTCATAAAATAATATTTATACTTCAAAAACATTCTCATTACCATCCATATAAGGCTAATATGAATTGAAAAACAAATTTCAATTATTCTATGGAGGGGGTAATCTACACCTATGCATTGATGATGACTTCGTTTTCAATGAAATGGGAAAAAGAGTAATATATATTATAATTCTAAAAATAATAATATTTCATAAATTTAATAATGATATATTAAATTCCCTATTTGGACCATCCTTGTATGGTGGTGAATTAAAACAAAAAAAAATTGTGTCATAGAGGCAGTAGTTTGCACCACACACCATACACATTTTCATTTTTCTCAATGAAAATGGGGTCACTGGTTAATTAATGTAGCATAATTATAATAACGTAACATTATATTACTAATAATTATTTTATAATTTCATTATATTAAAATAAAATTTGAAGAAGAAGAAAATAACATAATGAAATTGAAAAGATAAAGATAGTTTAGGATCTTATACCTCACATCTTTGATTATCATTTTTCAAAAGGGATTAAACCTTTGAGGGATGGTATTTGAGAAGAAAAAAAACTAATTAAGGTTTATAGATTCGTGGAAAGGAAATTTTTTTTGATTTTTGGAAAAACTTATGGGATTTTGGAGTAAGTTGAAGTGAGGTGATGAGTGCCACTTTTAAAAGTTAAAAAGATTGAAATTTTTATAAATACTAAATTATTTTCAATAATGAGAAGTAACACTCAAGGAGTGTAGGTCCAGAATATATAAATAATATAGAGTATAGGATATAAGGCCGAAACACACGTCAACAACTAAATTAAAACTTTTTTTACATGTTTGGCACTTTACCTCCTGGTAAGTCATTTTTTGAAATTTGGTTTTCACCACATTAACTTTTTTTACCTAGGGAATTTATCCCTTATTCCAAAAATGAAAGAATAAATTAATATATAATTTGGAATTAATTATTATAAATGTGAAATAAATTTTTTCAATCAATTATTAAAATTGATATAAATTAGTTTTAAAATGCTAAATGTATAATGTATTAGAAATAATTTTATAGAAAATATAAGTTAAATTAGAAAATATCAAATATGGATTTATAAATTAAATATAAATGTTCTAAAATCAACTATTTGTTCATTTAAAAAGGATTATTTAACTTTCAATTAATAATTATATAATATTGATATTATAAAATTCATGTTTTTTGTAAAAATAGTGTTTTCCCTATGCACCTAAAAAAATCAAACCATTGAAAAAATCCCAAAAAGCATGATAATTAAATTTTAAAAATATAATTAAAAAAATAATTTTTCTATATTTATTATTCCCATATTTATAAGTATATTTTTTAAATTAAAATAAATAATATAAATAAAAAATACTATATTCCAAAATAAAATTTTTAAACAGTAAGTGTTCTTAATATTGATTCATATCAATTTTTAATTTAAAATATTTTAATATTTCACTTCATATATAATAATATTTTTAATGTGTTGAATTTAATCTATTAGTATAAAATATAAAATTCATAAAAAAATGTTTTTTTTTGAAAAAATAAATATTAATTTCATTGTAAATACTCTTTAACCATTAATAATTTTTATTCTAAAATTAAATTTTACTACTCCATTAATATTAAAATATTTATTTAAATTTTATATATATATACGATATCATATTTTAATAATAATGAGATTAATATTTATGCGCAACGCATAATTATATATATTTATAATATTTTAATGTCAACTTTTTATTTCATTATGATTAAATTATTTTAAATTTAATAGTTAACAAAATAATAATTAAATATACCTATTATATATATGACCAATGACTATTTTTTCTACCACTATATTTAAAATGACCATATTTTCAATGACCATTTTAATAATGGACATATTTCGTTCTTATATATATATATATACATTCAATATCATTCATTAATTCAACACTCACTTAGAAATGCATAGTTATTTTTCCATTTTAAATATTTTTCCATATTATTTTTCATTTCACGGTGATCTTCCACATTTTATGTTTTTGGCTATTGAAGATCCTTACCATTGAAGATATTCCATGGTATTTCCTAGTCCTGAAAATAATATTCTTCTTATCTATTTCCCATATTGATTTCTACTTTGTTAACAGTTTAATTTTATCCAAGATGAGTAATAATCGACGGTGTGTAATACTTATTTTTATATGGTTTTGTTGTTACATTCCACTGATGAATGAATAAATTTTATTTAGTTTGCTTTATATATATTAGAGAACATTTTATAATCATGTTTCAATTATTATTATATAATAATTAAATTTTATTTAAAATTATAGACATTAAATAATAATAGTAGATCCTAACATGTGTGGATTTTTAATAACCTTTATGAGAGAGTTTATTTTTTAAAATTTCTCAGGTAATGTCCTTTTTATTTCTTTAAAACCTTCAAATTGCTATGATTTATCGTCATATAGATCCTATTTTATCTAAAATAAATATGTGATCATATATTCATGAAATTCAAAATAGAGGTCTTAATTAGATTTTATTGGAACTTTTTAATCATATATTGAACTTATATGGCAATAGTAATTATAATCAGTGGATTTATCAGGATGTTTACCACTCTGACTTATTTCAATTAGGGGTTGTTTCTCCATCATCTTTTACACTTTCATTTTCTTTTTATCCACTTTATTCTTCCTATTATATATGGAATTGATAGTAACATCCACATATGTTCTGATAGGTTTGGAATCATATTGTTAAATCTAAGGCACTTCATAATTATCTTCTAGGATAACTTAAAACCATTACTTCATAAATACTAATGTAATAAATCAAATTATCAATAGTCATGTTACTGTAATAAAAGAAATATCTTTGTGATGTAGTTTTAGTTTAGATAATTAGTATTGATCTGAATCAGAGGGAACCATTATCTGATACGAATTTTAAGTCTGAGTGGGATTGTGCAGAAACTCTTAAGATGGGGATAAATTAAATGTTTTCAAGCTCTTTTTCTCAAAAAACCAATTCTTACTATTAGTCCTCTAAATACCATTATATTTAAACTTATAGTTATGGTAAAATTAGATGGATACTTTTATTTTCATAACCCCCCATATGCTTATATGCAATGCAGATAAATTGTTAATGACACAATATGCATTTTTACAAGGCATGGTCTCAATATGAGTTTACTCATTTACATAGCTGGTTATTATCCCAATACATAGTTTTTACCCCTGAAATATTTTTATCAATATAATAAAAAATGTTTCAATTTTTATTTGAACCCACTCTCACCATATTACACATATGATTAAATTTGAGTATATTAAAATTGTGAACATTAGTTTTATCCCATTACTTCCCTTCAATTTTGAACACACAAATTGTTCTTCTATTGTTGGGACCACTTTGTGTATGATGATTGGATTTTTTGTCAATAGTAGTCAATACTGGTCAAAATGAAGAATAATATGAATAATTTCTCCATAGTTAATTGAGAATGCAATTCAGAATATTTTTGATCTAATCATATGTTTAAAGAACTTGTGTCAAAGGTGACACATTGTTTACAACAATGAATAATAGTGAAGTATCATCCATCTATGTATGATTTAAGAAGTATAGAGATTTTAAGAAGACCATGAAATGTTTCATGATTCCATGAGAACCATGCCATATCTTACTAAAATAAAATAATCATATGATTTGCATGAAGTAGAAAATTATGGTTGAAGAAGAAGAGAAAGTCTGTAAGGGCATGGCATTATAAGATGGTCATTCATTACACATTGCATTTAAATCAGATGATTGTAGCACTTTTCATAAAGTTCCAAGTACATGTATCAATGTTGATACATTTTATACAACATGGAAGGTGTTTGAATAATCCTCAACACTCCACTTTTGGATGAAGATATATTATTGGAGTTCTTTGGAATTAATACTCCAAAAAGGAATTTAGGATTTGAGGTGAGGATGAAGAAGTAATTTAGAATTCATATTACAAAGAGTATAATAAGAGAATACATGAAGTAGTTCATGGGATTAACACTATGAGAATGGACAAAATCAGATTATGCTTTTCTGATTTTTATTTCCTAAATATCATAAGTTTGGTGAACTTTTGATGCAATCCTTATGAAGGAAAGGTGGTGAAAATTTTATTCCAGCAATATTCAGTTTTGGATAGAAATAATGATGTTGTTAGAAGATAGGGAAGTTATAGTACTTTCCCTTGAGAATATGATGATGATAAAGGTGTTCAATAAAAGAATATATATCATGATAGATATCGTTCATGATGAAAGAAGTTGTTTATTGAATATGTCAGATGGTAATGAACCGGCATTAGTGTTCTTGCCGATGTAGATTTTAAAGTGGCATCGTTTCCCAGTGTTTGCCAATTATTTGGGGCTGAAAATCGGGATATGGAGAAATATGTTTTTGGAAAAGTATGTTGTGCACAAGTTTGAAGATGGATTGGTATGTTACACGCAAGGCATGATTCAAGGTAAGAACCTTGAAAAATGGAAAAGGAATGAAGTTCACAAAAGTTTAAGAGTGGCATGAATGTAGGAAGTGGCACACAATTATCAGTGGCTAGCAATTTTTTGTTGCACACAAGTCATATTTCAACATCAACACATCGAAATATGAAAAAGGAAAGAAAGTGGTGTGAAAGTGATAAAGTGGTGCGCAAGTGATGGTGCAGCATGCAAGTGATAGAGCAGCGTGAAAATGGGAATGGCATGCAAGTGTATGTGGTGTGCAGGTCACCAAAATTATAATAAATAGATAGGTACCCTTTAAATTTTTCAATGCTCAACACTTAGAGAAAATTTTGAGCTTTGATCATACAAGTAGTAGGAAGTGGCGCGCAAATGAAGTGTCGCACAAGTTGAGATTTATTCATAAGGCATGCATGTAGGGAGGCGTTCAAGCAGAGTGGTGCAAAGAAGAAGTGGCACACAAGTTGTATGAGGCATTCAAGTAGGGAGTTTTTTGCAAGAAGTGGGTTGTGTATAGCCAAAAGTATAGTAGGGAGGGATGCATTCAAGGAGGCACACAAGCAAGGAGTCACGCAATAAGGGAGGTGCGAAAATAGGGAGTGACATGCAAGCTGTTTTCACTAGGTATATCTTACCAGCTTCAAGTCAACTATGATGATGCTAAGTTGATCTGGAGTTCATTGATTTAACAATCACACAGAGAACATGTGATTATATAAACAATATGAAGAAAAGTTCAGTGAATTTGTTTTTTCAGTAAAGAAGAAGAAGAAGAAGAGTTTGCAACTTACAATTTTGTTAGAGGGAATGAAGAAGTTGGATACTTGCATGCTTCTAAGTAAGTAAAAAGGAGAAGAAGAATGTTGTGGAAGAAAAAATAATAATTTTAGCATCCAATAGGTCTCAACAGGTGAAAGATTCTTTTGGTGTTGTAAAATCTTTTAATAGAGATAAAACTATCTTCAGAGGCAGTATAAAGAACTAGCTAGAAGCTGCCAGATACTATCTACAATGGAAGTATAAAGATCTAGTGAGTGTAAGTGTATATCCTACTCATTTAAAGTTAGAAGAGGATTTTATCCCTTCCCCCCTCCAGGTGTAGGGAGAAACACTATGAAGTGATTATTTCCTTCCCTCCTCCATGTGTAGGGAGGCACACTGACTAGTTGATTGTTTTCCTAGTCATCTATTATAATAGTTACTACATTATAGTGGAGAATCTGTTCACTGGTCATTACCATACACATAAAAGGCTTAGCTTCTCTTATTGAGTGTTGAACCTAATAAAAATATCATGTTCATATTTTTACTACTTTTATATTATTACATGTGACATGGAAAACAGAATAAGAGAATCAAGATCCTAATAGGTCAAGAGGTATAGGTATAAAAAGAATAAATTGGTTTAAAAATTCCACATCACTGATTCACCCCCCCCCCCTATCAGTTTTAGGCATATCCCAAATGGTTATTCTCAATTTTTATCAATGAGATAGGTTCACCTCAATTGGATTCTCTGTACTATCTTTTAAAGAGTTCAGTTTCTTTCATGAGTAATCAATGAAGTGTATTTTCAGTTAAGATTTAGTTATCTTTGAGAAGAAGACCATATCTACCAAGACCATGATGAATAGAAAAAACAAGGAGAAGATAAAGCTGAAGAAGAAGTCCCTCTTATCAAATGAATAGGAAGTATCTGTATCTCTATGCCTTACGGACAATGAGGAAATATTATACATGGAAAGTAATGACATGTAGCATTATGTTTTCACCAAGAATATAGACTACCTTCCTACCTCTAGTGATCAAGAGTTATGTTTTATTATATTTGAAAACTATTCTCTTGATGAAAATGCTATCACAAGCTGTGATGATCAATCTACAACCTCTCAAGAATTATCATTTGACAGATTAAGAGCTATTTTTCATGATATCCCATAAAAATTGCATCCCTTGTTTGTGGAGTATTTCAATGTATACATAAATATGTCACCCAGCTAGAAGAATAAAATTATGTTTTGGATAAGGGGTTGCAAGAAAAAAAATTGAATGTCTAAATCTGTATAGACAAGTCGGAGCAGTTGAAGTAATAAAGATGGAATTTTAAGTTAGTTCCTCAAAATTAAAAAACGATGTTGTGGATAAAGAGGGAGTCAGTAAGACTCTACAAGAGAAGTTCCATGCATTTGAAAATGAGATGAAAAACAGCATTGAAGTCCAAAAGTTTCATCTAGAAGAAAATTTCAAGAAGATCAAGGAACTTGACTCCATGTTAGAAAAAAAATTAAAGAAGCATCAATAAGAAGATGAAATATTGAAGAAGTCTTGTGAAGATAAGATTACTATGATGGAATACCAAAAATTTATCCTCAATATGAGACGTCTAGTATTCAAATATCAGCTGACCAATATTGAGAAGACACCTATTGATTCTCCAAAAATGAAGCAAACAGTTGGTTCTAGTACTCAATGATCAATGTAGGATACTACTTTCCCAATACCTCCAACATGTTATAACAAGATCATGTTATCACTCATTTATCTATAACAATAAGCTGAGAAAGTGAAGGTATCATCCAATACAACTTGTACAAATGTTTCTAAAACATTTTCTATAAAAATTACAAGTTGGAAGAAAAACTCAAAACAATTATGGAAGAGGAAAAGTGATGAGATGCCTGCCTCCATGGATAAGGTTGATAAGAATAAGAATAAGGAATATGGTTCCCCAAATAGATCAGAACACATCAAGAATAAGGCTCTGCAATATAATGCAGAATATATCATGAGGTCAATATATGTTGGTCAATGTCGGTGATGTAACATATTTCGGAATTTTGGGACTGTTGGTCCAATACCTTAAATGTAAAATCATAGATAAAGCCTATATTGAGGGGGAGAAAGATAGAAAATAAGAAGCAATAGCCACTGATCCAGAAGCATCTGTATATTGAAAACAGATTTGGAATGATGGACAACATCTATGATATATGAAATTGTAGTGGTCACAAGAATGGTGCATGCTTATCTCATAATGTATTCAAAGATAATAAGAAAAGAACACCACATAAGCTATAGAAGAATGAAGAAGATAACTTGGTAAGTAATCAGAAGTATTTTTCAAAACCAAATGCACCCAAGAGGATTACAAGGAAGAAAACTTAGAAGCCCTTGGATTCCAAATCCAACAATTTTATGGGTAGTTCATCCAAAAGAATAATCAAGAATGATGAAAGTTAAAAGAATCCAGGTGGAATACCCAAAAATAATGCCTCAGTTTCTAATGACATATTGGTGGTTTGGCCAAAATATTTGTAAATAATGATAAAGGTGGTAGATGCACTGGTTAATTATAGTTAAAAATCAAATAAAATATTCCCCATGAAAAAAATGTACTATGTGTGAGGTGAAACAGGTCTTGTCACACTGTTAGAAGTTTCATGGAATTTATTCCATCCTAAAAATAATTTTCACGAAGATTAATGTTGCACCAATACATTCTAGTAATTTTAAAGCTCTTAAAGAGATAAGGCTCACACAAAAATAAATGGAAGATATACTGGGATCCACACAATTATAGTCAGCATTAATGATCAGTTGTGAAAGTGTGAAGAATGGATCATCTCGGTTAAGAAAATCATCTCAACCTTGTTGTTAACATTGATGGAGCAAGGAGGATCCACCTTATTCCCTTAAATATTTTTTTATTGTATTTGTTCCTATAATACAGGGAACTTAAGGTGAAGAAATATCTCATGGGAAGAACCTAATAAGTATTCCCTTAAGGGGGAGACACATGAAGAAGCTATCAAAGTTTTTATCTCAATTAGTATCAATTATATTTAGTATTAAAATCAATTACTCTGAATATTGTCTGAGGATCGCGTCATAGGAAAAGGTATTTCATCACTCAACCTCTCTTGGTTACTCAATGTAAAAAAATTAGTTTACAAATAGGTGGAAACTAATCAATCAATGACATAAGAAGAGTGAAATTGCCTCAGGTCCACTTATCCTTCCAATTACACATGAATGTTTTTTATCTTTTTTTTTATGTGAGTGTAGGAGTTTTATGTTGATTATTTCATAGCACATTTACTATCCTATGACTGGAATGAAAGTGGAAATCACTTGAATTCAAAGTACATGAGTTCTTATCTCATGAGGTATCATGATCAGTGGATAATGGAAAACATTTTTGTCTAAATAAAATTATATTGTTTTCTTCACCAAGAATTTCTCAAGTAGATTTCGAGTGAAATGGTTGAATGCACATTTCTTAGGAAAGTACTGATATCCTTTTCTTGTGGTCTTTGAATTTCGTGTAAATAAGGGGGAGAGAAAGTGAAATGAATGATTGAAAAGTGATGTGAGAGAGAAAGAAGTAAAGGGGAGAGAGAAGATTCTAATTTCAACATTGACACATTTATTTGATGAGAACTTTAAGGTATTAACAATAAAATAAAAAGGGTGAGATTTTTGGGACCACTTTGTGTATGAAGATTTTATTTGTTTTCAATAGTTTTCAATACTGGTCAAAATGATGAAGGAGATAAAGAAGGTCTCCATAGTTAATGGAAAATGTAATTTAGATAATTGTTGAACTGATCAAATGTTCAAAGAACATGTGTCAGAGGTGACACATTTTTTACAACAATGAAGAATGGGGAATTATCATCCATCTAAGAATGATTGAAGAAGAATGATGATTTGAAGAAGACCATGACATGTTTCACGATTGCATGAGAACCTTACAAGATATTACATGACGAAAATAATCATATGATTTTCATGAATTAGAGTATTATGGGTCAAGAATAAGAGAGATTGTGGAAGGAATTGGCATTCTAAAATGGCCATGTATTGCACATTTCCTTGAAATCAGATGATTTTTTCACTGTTCTTGAAGTTCCAAATAAATGTATCAAATGTGATACATTTTCTACAACATTAAAGGTGCTTAGAGATTCTTAAATTCTCCACTTTAGGATGAAGATATATGATTGGTGTTCTTTGTAATTAACACACCGAAAATGAATTGAGGATTTGAAATGAGGATGAAGAATTACATAGTAATTCATTTACCAAAGATTATTAAAAGAGAATACATGAAGTAGTTAATGATATTGGCACTATGAGAATAGTAAAAATCATATGATGCTTTTTTTATTTGTATTTCCCAAATATCATAAGTTTGGTGGACTTTTGATACAATACATATGAAGAAAAGGGGGAGAAAAGTTGATGACAATCATATTTAGTTTTGGTTGGAAAGAATGATGTTGTAGGAAGATGGGGAGGTTGTAGTACTTCCCCTTAAACATATGATGATGCTAAAGTTTTTTGATCAAATAATATATATATCATTATTGAAATGGTTCATGATGATTTTTTTTGAATACGTCAGGTGATAATAAATCATCATTGGTGAGGCATGCAAGTAGGTAGGCATGAAAGCAGGGAGTGACGCACAATCTATTTTCAGTGGGATGTTCTTACCAGCATCTGGTCAACTGTGATGATGCTAAGTTGATATTGGATTCATTGATTTAATAATCACAAAGAGAAATTCTTATTCTTGAAATAAGAATATTAAGAGTTTAGTGAAACTAGTTTTTCACTGAAATAGAAAGTGTGAAGAATAATAGGTTTTGGTGCAGCTAGTTTTGCATTGAAGAAACAGAAGAAGAATAAGATGAAGAAGAGTGTGCAGCTTACATTTTTGTTTTAGAGAAATAAATGGTTGATTAATTTCATGTTTTTAAGTAAGTAACAAGGATAATAATAAGTTTGTGGAAGAACAAAGTAGCATTGTAGCATCCAACAGGTCTCAATAGGTGGAAGATTCTTTTGGTGTTGGAAACTCTTTTAACATAGAAAAGATTGTCTTCATAGGCATTATAATGAACCATATAGAGGCTTTAAGAGACTGTCTACACTGGAAGTATAAATAACCAGTGATTTTAAGGGTATATCCTACTTTTTTCAAGCAAGAATATGATTTTTTTCCCTTCACCCCTCCGATTGTAGGGAGAAACACTAGGAAGCGATTATTTCTTTCCATCCTCCAACTATAGGGAGCCACACTGACTAGTGAATTTTATTCCTAGTCAACCATTATAATAGTTACTATATAATAGTGGAGAATTTGTGCCCTGGTCATTACCAAACACAACAAGGATGTAGATGCTCTTATTGAGTGGTAAACCTTTTAAAAATATTGTGTACATATTTTTACTACATTCATTTTATTACATGTGACAGGGAAAAGAGAATATGAGAATCAAGATCCTAATAGGTCAAGTTTTACAGGGATAAAAAGGAAGAAATTGGTTTAAAAAGTCCCCAACACTAATTCACCCCCCCCCCACCCCCCCTCAGTTTTAGGCATATCCCATACTAGTCCTCTTGTCTATTTCAATATCTACTTGTATTTGATCACTAAATCCTATCAAGGTTGTCACTAAATTACAAAATAGGATCTCCATCCCCTAGAACACAAAGTCTTTGTCTACCTAAATATTTTCTAAAGGTAACACATAAAATTTTTTCTCTGATATTCTACTCAGTTTCCAATTCTTGTGAATATGTTTACATGACTATAACACTTAATTATGAAAATTCAACTCTCGAGTATAAAAATTTATCACAGCTCACACATCCTTTTCATAAAAAACTCTTCCTTCTCCACTCCACCTCCTTGATTATAACTGACTAGTAATATAGGCTGACACACGCAAATTCTTCTTCATTTTTCTATGAAACCCAGCATGTAATATCTCTTCATGATTGGTTCATCTAAATCCATGAATCTTCATCCTCACGACAACATAAAATTGATCCTCCTCATTTTCCTTAAAGAGTCTCTATTCTCTCATCACACTCAATATACTAACCCACTATATTGGAAACTCCATACATTTTCTATTTTCTTCTTCTTTAATCTTCTCACATTCTCATATTCATGAGTAGCTATGTTGAAATGCTTCTTTCATTTCATATATCCACAAATGGAATTCATCAGGATTTTTTTCACAAATGATAGGAATTATTATAAAATACCCATTTTTGTTTCCCCATTATATTTCATGAACTATTTTTTAAATCAATGAGTATTATAGAAATATAATTAATTATTTCACCTTAAATGGATGAATAAATATTACTTTTATTCTGCAATATGTTTTTCTTCATATTCTCTAAACTCAACTTGAAATATCACCACTAAAAAATATTCATCAAATATTTATAAAATGCAGCATCAATATGGATTTCGGTGAGGAGAATTTTACATTCTTGAAGAGTTATTGATCAAGAAACCCTATAGATATATGGGATTATGTCTTTAATATATATAAATAAATCACCCAAAATTATTCTTCTCATTTAAATATTAAATAAAAAAATAAACATGTGATATTTAAACATTTATAACATAGTAAAAAATATCATAGGATCTATTCATGAATTTATTGATTTTCTTAAATATAGAATCTATCATTTTCAAGAAAAAAAAAATACATTAAAATTCATTATTCCATGATCTTAATCTAAATATATAGAATTATTACTATTTAGTGATTGATGTATAGGCCAAGCATCAACTCAAATTTAAGTTAATTATTCCTGAAAAAACAAGAATTTTCAATTTCATTTTCAAGAGAGATGAACCTCATTATCTATACTCATATCACAGCTACAAATAGAATCATTTTATTTGGAACATGAATCTCAAAATAAGCATCTTTAAAATTCATTTTCATCATAATTATAAATTCTGGAAACATAAATTTTTGACTCTAAATATTATCTCAAAATACTCTTTTTTTTATATTCTTCTCCCAGTTAGAAGACCGGATCCTCTTTGAATTAATTAGTATATTTGGCACCATTTAAGATGTTTGTCATTTTTAATTCCATGAAGGATCAAAATTTTAGTCATCATAATTAATTTCATTCTTCAGATATTAATTTTAAAAAATCTAGTTTTCAGTTCATGGAATGATAGTTACATAGAAATTCGTGATTCTTATTCATGGATGGATGATGGTTATATAGAAAAAATATTAGTTATGAAGATATACTTTATGGTTACATGGGATATTTGATATTTAGGAAAGAATATATAATGCTTACAAAATTTCTTTTTATTTTCATATGAGATAATCATACTACATCTATAGTTTGTAATTATTCTTAAATGATAGAAAAATGTTGGTTATACTGCTCAATAATTATGCTTACATAGTTAGTATAGTTCCATTTTTTATGTCATTTATGATAGATGATTATTTCAATGTAGAGTGATTTATATATATTAAAGATTTTGAATTACGAATTGATGGTTATCCCAACTCAAATTTTTCCTACTGGTCCATTTATATAAGAGTTTTTATATACTATATAGAACCACCTTCACATGTAGTACTCCTTTGATTTTTTTAAAAATACTTTAACATTCTTTATTCCATGATTAATTACACTTCTATCTCCCCATAAACTTGAAGCTGCAAAACCATCTTCTTCTTCCTATCAACAATTATAGAGTGTGATCAAGACCTCATCATAACATTTCATAGCTATATAAACAAGAACAATATTTATCACATGAGTTGGATTTCTCACTAAGAAATAAACTCCATCCTCATTTACCCAAATTAGTTTGAATCCACTCAACTTTTTATTACCAACATAGTATGAATTATCCTTTTCATATAAATTCGAATCCAATTCTTCATTGTCCAATATAACACATTGATTTTATTTATATTTGAAAAAAATAAATCCAAAAATTCTCTAAAACCATGGTCAATTATTAATGTAAATTAAAACCAAGGGGTATACCATAACAAAATTTGTGTATGACCCCTCTGATGAAAATATGTCTGAGCTAAATGTTAATGGGTTTCTTCCAGGGGAACCTTTTTTACCTAGACACATAGAAAATTGAAGAGTAAACATCTATATAAAATTTAATACATATATATTCCTTTCCAAAAATCTTCACAAAATATGAAACATTATGTAAAATGATCTATACAGATTATGACTAGAAAAACATGGTATAAGTATCGAAAGATGATAATTTTCAAATCTAAAACTCTCCTGAATGATGTCTTAGGTAACCCCTATGCATCCATTCAACACACCCTATACAAATTGAAAACAATATCACCCATACTCATAACTCCATGTTGTACTTTCCCCCATTATTTTGTGTTTCAATTTTCCTAAATCACATATAAATTGTTCAACATTATTCCTATAAAGTAATGTGTCAGGAGTGGGTATAATAACCTAGTAAGCATTTACCGCACCACCCCTACTAACCTATAAAACACTTAAGTGCATGTAGAAAACAATATATGTATATATTAAAGATAAAAAGGCAAAGAAACATGCCATACACACTCTAAAGTATAACATTACCTACTAGAATAGATAAATTTCTATAATGGTATGGTACTTACATTAACTTTCCATATTTGGGAATGTCTTTGTATCAAAGTTAGTATGGTGGTAGGGAAATTAGCCATCCCATCCCATCTAGGTGGGTATGTGTAAATATTAAGGGAATTGACTCATACCATGGGATAATGGAAAGGGTATAAAATATCAATTCTTTAGTTTAATTTCTGGAGCATGGCAAAGGGGTATACAAATCTCGGGCACTACGAGTCCATCCTATCACCATGTAAATGTAATTTCATATCTAAGTAGCCATATATAAATCATAAAAATAACCCTTCTACACATTTATTAGTGATTATGATGAATATATAAATCATATAACTACTCAATGAAACAATACATGGATTCATACTTTTTAACACATTTTTGGAAAAAAATGATCTTTTGAGAATTTCCCTTTGGAAATAAATAAATGTAGAAATTTAACATTACATTTTTTTACCAGTAACAAGGGAAAAAGATTGTACAAAACAATATGAATTATATAAATAAATTCTTATAACATATATGAAATTTAATTTAATAACATAAAACTTTCATTCTTTAAATATAGAAATTTAAAAAAAATATTTATCAACAAAAAAGTTATTATTAACTAAATCCACTCATACCTATATAGATTCAAACCTATTCCTTAAAATATATGATATGTGATAGAGGTATGCCTTCTAAAATATATGTAGTATATTTCTTTGGGTTTTATAAGAAGCAATATAACACTAAAACAAACATGATATACTTAATAATTTATGATCTTGGAATTTTTATTATTGTGATTTAGGGAATGCACGACTGGGAAAGAAATTCATGGAGTTACCATAGCTCAACCTTACATAAGAACCCACATAATCTATATAATTTGAGGATCCATGTATTTGAGAATATTTCAAAAACACAATTCCTAAAAAAGGACATTTGGTTTACTGTTATGAGTAGATAAGGAAAAGAATAAGAGTAAAATAAGGTTATACTCTAACCTCACTAATAGAGATATTTGTGACCAGTTAACGGTTTTTGAATCAAGGGGGAAGGTTAGATCTATATGAGATGGAGGAGAGGATGATAAGATCCCTAAATAATGGGTGATATGGAATTATAAATCCTAATATGGAATTAATAAAAAAGTTTTTATTATCAATTAAATTAAAATACATTTTTTTATAAGAAAATAATCATGAGACACAATTAAAGAGAAGACTCACCCCTTCGGGTCTTGACCTTTACACTGGAATTAAATCATTTAGGATATTTTTAGAGTATGTTTGGTTCAGGTGGTGATTATTTTTATGAAGGTGTGGTTTAGAATATTTCCTAGAGTGGGTAACCTCTTATACCTATCAAGACCTATTTTAATATTTTTGGGATTAGTCAAGAGAGGAATATAATTCACATTCCAAGTAATTTTATTATGTGATAGTTAAAATGGTACTTCTATCAAAACTTTTCTATATGGATTAGGACATTCATATTGATAATTTTTATGACATTATTGATGAGTAGGAAATATGGAAATATTATTATTTCTTATGGATGAGGGTAGAGGGGAATACAGAGCCACCAGAACCTAGAGAAGATGACCTCTAGTATGAGAAGAAGATGAAGGAACCTCTTCCTAATTTCCCTAGAATAATGATCAGTCCTCATGTTATCCCTCTGATTAACAGTGAACTAGTAGTGGAGA
Organism: Viscum album; assembly: GCA_963277665.1. Classification (NCBI taxonomy): domain Eukaryota; kingdom Viridiplantae; phylum Streptophyta; class Magnoliopsida; order Santalales; family Viscaceae; genus Viscum; species Viscum album. Next base: position 1,109,980,461 of record OY728126.1, read on the forward strand.
TCTATCCATCAGAATTTACATAAGCAATGAAACTCATTTGAATTTACCTTATGGAAAGGTTTGGTCATCATCTCCCCTATTCTATCTATTTCAATTACCAGGTTAAATATGACTAGGGTTTACAATGATGAGTTATGGTGGGTCTTTAGGATTATAGAAATTTTCTAATTCAGTTACCTGTTGAGGAAGATATTGTGAGGGCCTAGTCTAGATTCTCTCAAGTATTCTATTCACGCCTCTTCTTCCTAATGAAATGTACCTTCGATTATTCCCTAAACAAAAACCCATAGACATCTAATATATTGGTTAGTTTCCCCTCACCTCAAATACCATTCTATAATATTACCATACTAAAGCTTCTCTGGAACACCATTGGGTGTTTATTTGTTATTATTCCCGAACATGCACGTTGAAACACCCAATTGATTACGATATTTTATTCATGTAAACATCTAAGATCCCCTCACTGATTTTATCTGGATTGTAATTTCAAGGAAACTTCATTACAGAAATCCTATTTTGGATGAATCCAATATTGGATACTATAATTGGTGTTGTAGTCAAGGTCATACCTTGAAAATTTGATAAAGACATCTCTCATGTGATTATGTAGTGGAGGTTTGTGAAGAAGTATCGGTGGTTTCCCCGTAAGAATATCATGTGTTTATTGAGAACATGGTTAAGGATAGATTGATGGGAGGGGTAATGGGGGAGGATTGGGGAACCTGTTTCATTGGATAATCATGTAGACTGTTGAATGGATTTTCTTGTGGTAGTATAGCGAATGTTTTGGCCTCAAGAGCTGTAATAAGAGAGGTCACTCTATATCGAAGTGAGAAGAAATTGTCAACACTGGGGGTTGGTTACACTCTGTCTATAGTGAATAGTTTCCTAGTTGAGGAGGTCCATGTGCAGTTACATTCAGCAATATCAGAGGAGGTAACATCAAGATAGGGACTGGACGAGTTTGGCTCCCAACAATATTACTTCAAATGATGGTTGCTGAGAATTATTTTAAAGAATTAGTTTTAGTTCATGAGAGTAATTATTGATAATATTAATTATGAATATGGTTGGGATAATGTAAGGCCTATGAAGAAGAAAAAAGGGGATAACACATTGGATGGAAGTGAATTATGAGAGGTAGCCTCAAAATATTCCTTGGGAGAGGGCTTTTTAAGAATGTTTACCTCTCTTACAAAGAAGGGATACTATTTATACGATTATTATGGATACATATGGGACAACAATACTAATGAATTTTTCATATTGGGATCGAGTAATGGAAAACACGGTAATTGCAGTACATGGTAATTTCCCATGGACTCGAAGGAAGAAGGTAAAGCATTGGAAGAATTATTCCTTCCGGCCCAAGACAATGATGTCTAGGTCAGTGTCTAAAGAAGTAAGAAAAAATGAGTCTGGTCAAAATATAAAATCACTTATGACTCAGAAAAACCAGGGTATCCCCACTTCAAATTAGGTACTACTGCAAGTCAGCAAGATTAATAGCCATCAGAATAGATATAAGGGAAATGACATGGATGTCCAACTCTTGTAGTCTTCATCTTCCCAAAACACTTCTCTGAAAAGTTGAAATAAATTTGTGATATGTTTTTTAGAGCCTCTATATAGGAACATGTTAGAGAATAAACTATAACTATAGATCTAACACTATAGGAGGATATTAAATTTAAGAGAATGAGAGTCTTCCGTGTGGTCTCAACAGAGAACCCAAGCTATGTTTTGACTTACAACTAGATGTTTTGATGCATGAATTGGAATATTGAAGACTCTTATATTTTGATTATATTAAGGGTTTGTATTTCATAACTGTCATGATTGAAGACATCCTTTTAATAAGAACCAACATAAATTTATGGGATCATTATTATAAATTTCCGAATTCCTCAAATGGATCATAATCAAGATGTGTCTATGTGGGTTTGGGTCTATGTTATGTGCTCTCTTGAACATTGTGTGGATTTATTTTGGTTGTTGTGAGGGTTCAAACATAACCCATAAAAGTTCATTTTAAAAAATAAAATAAAAAAATTGATTTGGTGGAGGAAATATGGAAAGAGACTATAAAATGGGGGAAAAATCAAAAATAAAAATATTCATCATGTGAATGATAGTTTTGGGATCACTCTAAATTGTTTTTATATAGGATAAATAAATCATAAAATAAGGGGTGCACTTCATTTATATGTGTTAAATTGTTCAAATGATGTACTTTTTAATAACTGTATATCTTTCTAAGTGTTTTTTATTTTGTATTGGATATTTTAATGGGTTCCAACCTCACTTTATGTGTCATGTTAGTACTAAAAATAAACAAAATTAGATAGACATATGTAGTTTATAATTTCTTATAATGATTAAAATGTTTATTAAATAATATATTTCAATAGTTAATTAGAATAATGAAGAGGTTTATAGAATTTTTTTAAATGATTAACTATATCTGCATTTTCATTAAAAATATTATATAAATAAAATCGTATATTATTTTGAATTATATACCTTTATATAAAAAACATTAAGAAACAAACATATATGTTTGGTTTCATGGGACCATAAATATATGGGATAGGTATAAATAAATTTACAAAAAAACAACACAGAAAATATTTATTATAAATAATAAATATATAACTATGAAAAAGGTTATATTTAAATTTCTTATTCCTAAGTATTTATATATATTCCAATTTAAATATGAATTTTATTGTATTAAATATTTTGATCTTAGATGGTAGACCTTGTCTGAGCTAATAAAACTCAATGTGATCTAACTAAGAATGTGATCTTCATTAATGATTATGAAGACTACCGTGATGAAGGAATGGGTGACAACCAATAGTTTTGGGGGTTTGTAAAAACAAGAATGGTTGTCTATTTAATTTAGTAAATGTTGTGCAACTGCATTTCCTACAAAGGATGTTATGAAATATAAATGATATATTCTGGAAAAAACATTATTCAAAACAAAATGGAAACAAAAAATGATTATTATCATTTAAAAATATGAATTAATATCATAATTATATAATGTGTTGGCCATAATCAGTCCCATAATAGAGATAGGTTTTTGATAATGAATTAAATGGTTTCATCAGATTATATTACATCTTTATGGTTGGTAATATAGATAAAATAAACTATAATAAAAAAATAATTATGCATCAAAGAAAAAAAATTATTAAAAAACATATGAATGAATCATAGTAACAAAAGCTAATAAACATTCCAAAAAAACTATAGAAACATGTTTTAACCACATAAACATGTTATAGAATATACCATAATGACTTTCCAGAGAGGTAAGTATCCTTTACATTTTATTTAAAACCAGTTACATTGTTATTGTAATATTGCTTAAGAGACTAAGGAAGTTTTTCTAAGTGTCTGGGGATTGTTTAGATCATGGATCTCCGGTTTTGGAGAAGGAAATTGAAAGGCATGGTTATAACATGGTTAGTTGTAACCATATGACTCAACTTCACAACCCATGTGGGGTTGATAACGGTTTAGAAAACCATGCAAGGGAGGATGAATGACCATTAAAAAAATTATAGAGGTGTTATCGAGATGAAACACATGGTTAGATCATGGTATTCCAAACCATGTGCCTAACCATGTGAGGGGTGGATTCCTTGGAGAATGAACACACATGTTTTGTAAATGGTTCTTCAAATGTGACCCAATATAATAAAGGAGGTGTGTCTCTTGGACAGTGGTAGAACATGGTTGACACATGGTTCAGTCAACCATGTGGCCAAACCATGCGCCTTTTACAATTAGGTGAATTTACTTTTTTTCATATTTCTATTTAACTCTCATCCTCCCTTTTCTTTCCAAAATCACATAGCACCTATCCTTCTTCATTAAGAGTCCCTCATCCTCCTAAAGTAAAGATTTAAGCCTCTTATCTCATACAATATCTATTTCACTCACTATTTTCATGTTGAATTCTTCATAGTATGTTATTTATTCCACTTACATACTTTAATTGTTTATTCCACCTTGTGAAATTACAAACTTGAACCAGCTAATATGCCCTATTTTTAGGGAATTTTTCTATTTCTCAAATTTCTCATGTTCTTTCTTAGATTAGTGGTCGACACTAAATTAGAATATGATACAAGAAGAAAATCCTACTACTCATCTAAGGAAGGTCATCTAATGATTTTCCCCTAACATTTAATTCATTTATATTATCCATTGTGTGTCACACAACAGACATTTTGTGTGATTCCATTTAACTATAATATGTTGAAATACCTAAATTAAATCAGTTGAAGTGGGAAATGGGTTACTCCTTCCTTATATCCTTGATGAAACTTGAGGGTGATGACATTTACATTAGCCACCCCCATTTGGTGTGTTTCCTTGCATTCCTTTGGACTTACCATCTTAATAATTATTTTGAGTATTGATGGAAATGATTCTCCTCACCTCTTAGTTGGTATTAAAGGATATGAAGTTCTTTATTGGATAGTTTATTATTATTGTACATGGTGTTCCATATCATTGTTTTTTTTATTTATGGACATGATGCTCCCTGTTTCTTACTTAGTATTAAAGGACATGATGTTCCTTATTATTTTATTGATTACTATTTCACATGGTTCTACTTATGGAATACTTATTCTTATTAAATATGTAACTAATTATATTCTTTTTCATTAGTATTAGACATGGAATTCCTCAATGTATACTTGACTATTAATAGATTTATTTTATATGGAATAGACATATGGCTCATGTCGAAGAAGGTATGGTTGGCCAGAGTCCCATGGGGAACTTGATTCTGACATGGGTTATTCTTACATTATTGTTTTGTTTTTATTATAACTGTACACAATTGTATCATTCATTCATCTACTGGTTAGTTATAAACACCATTGGAATTCCCCTACTATGTTTTACTAACAACCTATTCAAGCCATCATTTGGAACCCGAACAGACATCATGGATTCATGTAGGGATAAGGGGAAGAATCTAACTATGGATTACTAGTTTTAAGTTAAAGGATAGAGTATAGGATAAGAGGACTGGTCCAATTATCATGATTCTATTTGAGAAATATTTTTTTCTTTTGTTCATTTTTTAATCATATTGTATATTTCGAAGACATTGTTTCCAATTTGTTCCCCATTTTTTAATAGAATACAGACATCATATTCTTTTTGTATATGACATTGGTTATTATTTCTTCTCTTATTTATATTTATCTGGATGATAATTGCTACTCTTTTTTCATCATTATACATCCATTAATTTATCATTTATTGTACCACTTTGTTCCACTATAGTATAGAGGGCATAGTCTCCTTACCATAAAATTATATACCCTTGATACTATTTGGCAGCCTCTGGAATATGGGGAGGCACACTTGAGGCCATGTGGACAACCTTGTTTGGTTATTTATGTGTGATTTCGTCCTAGTATATTATAATGTCGAATCAGGGGAGATTTTGTATTTTCCTTGCTATTTTGGGATGAAAAAGGAGACTTGAATGTGATAGAATTTAGTAATGAGAATTTTCATGGGAGTAACTAACCCATAAATAGGGAAAAGGTCAAGTTTCTTGGGATTGGAAATGATGTTAGGGGTTTTCCTTATTATAGTTGTACTAGTTTCACTAATGGGTGATGCACTTAATTTGTGTAATTTATTATTGTTTTTATCAAGGATTCACTTTTTATCCTTGGCCTGTTATGGAAAGGAGGTATCATCTCATGCATCGTTATAGAAACTTGATGATTTATCTATCATGGAGATACCATGTCATGTTTATTATAATGTGTGAATTTTTTTAGCATGTTATAGTTCCTTGAAAACTATATATATGATGGGATTAACATTTCTTTTGGGAAGAGGATGAATAATTGGTTATTAAAGTGTCTACATAAATTAAAATAGTGTTTTCCTTCATAGAAAGATGGTGTCACCATAATTATTTAATTATTATATATTTTATCCATGTAACTATGGTTACACATGTTGAAATGTTAGTTGGTTATTATTATATAGAGTCCAATTGTAATTTATCAAGTGTGTTGAACTATATAAATTGTGAATGGTGATCTATAAAATTAAATTGTCATGAAAAGCTAGTCGCAATTGCATGAAGTACCAATTATAACTTATAAATAGTAGGAATTTATAACATGGGGATGGAAAACACATCTAAATTGACCATGGTTTATATATATATATATATAAACTTATGAATTATAATTCTTAAAAGGAATCATTATTACTAAATGGGGATTCTAATTTCAACAAAATGGATGATATCCTTTATAAATTTTAATTTAAACTCTATATAGAAGGATTTTTGTTATAAGATATGATACTTTGACAAAAATTCAGCCTTAGTAGCGAGTGGTTTGGAGTGACTCTTGGGTAGGAAGGAAATGTACCTATCATAATACTTTAATCAGTGTCATATATACAGATGTTGAATCTTTCTTTGAGGCATGTGATTAGAATTATAGAGATATGCCTCCAAAAAGACCTGGGTCCTGTTTTAAGAGGGTGTAAATGAACATACTCTAAAAGGTAGTTGGCCCGGAGCAACCAGTATTACCTATCATAGTGCCACTTATGGAACCTCCTTATATTCTTGATCTAGGTATCAAAGCTTAGTTGTGGGAGAGATTCTTATGGCTAGTGTATTATATATTGGGATCCTTATGACCTAACTCATCTTTGGAGGAGTTTACTAGGGAGTTACAGTATTAGAACCCTACTTCTTTTCTAGTGGAAGGAAGTCCCCATGATGTTTAGTCATGGATGGAGGCGATATTTTCTTTTATTGATCATCTTAAGACACCTCCTGAATAGAGAGTGAATCTCACTACATACATGATTTATGGATCCCCCAAAAATCTATGGGAGTCATGAGTCATGCTAATCAGAAATTGAATATGTTCTAGAGGGATTTCCAGATAACCTTCTATGACTACATCTTTCCAGAGACTCTAAGACCTGATTGAGCTGTGGATTTGATGAATCTGTAGTATGTATCTATGTCCATTATATACTATTTGTCTCAATTTACATATCTCCATAACTTTTTACTAAATCATCTAGGTGATGATCTATCCATTTCTTGTATAATTGAGGATAATCTAAGGTAATGCATATGATTATAGGTGAATATATTTTAGTTTTCTACCATGTTAGGGATAGTGAATTAGGAACTCATCACCAAGTATAATATAAAAAATAATGAATGTGTGGGAAGGGGAGGTTTAGCACCTAGACTAAATAATAATTCAACCAGTGTTATGAAGTGTCTCTTAGAGGGTTCTCATTAGGATAGTGGAGGTTAGAGAATTCTCACCAGTAGCCAGGTGATATGCCTTTGGTGTGAAACACAGAGTCACATGAAGCCCTAATGTGGTAGAAACCCCATTGAGTGTTGATCTTGTGGAAGGATGGGGCATCATCATTATTTTGGTAGGGACTTACCATATATACATTATGGGAGAGGATGTTCAGTAGATATGGCTTTAAAAGTGGGATCATTATCTCTACTCTAGGTGGGTATCTAGAGTATTATTAGCCATTCCTACCATGGAGGTAGTTTTAGCTAATGGAGACACACACTGGTCTTACAGCTCTAGTTATGCCATCCATCTCATGGTATTCCAGATGTGTCTTAGGGAAATGCATCTAGCCAGATATATGTGGTAAATCCAAAAAAGTGATTTTTGGAGTAGAAGGTATTATATAGTTTGAGATATTATTTTATTAGCCTCTACTTTAGTGTCTTCTTTATTGGATATAGGGTTTCTAATTATTTCATATCTTTGGAAACTATGGATGGTATTATCCTTAATATTGGGTATTTATATGGAGAGATGACTATCGATACACTATTAAGAACTCATTCATATATTGTACCTCATTTTAAGGAATTCCTACTAATATAAGCATCTATTATTTCATATGAAATATCTTCATCCTTGAGATAATAGGATTTGACATCATTCTCGGGATGTAATGGTTAGTACATTATCATGATCCTTTTGATTTAAATCATCTAAGGTAATATTTCAAATCACATGAGGATGGTAATTATAATAATATAGGGGAATTGGATGTCCAAGCCAGTTGAGCTAGACCTGAGAATTAGGAGATGAATTGAATATCATCCCAAATTGCTGGTCTTTTTCAAAATGATTAGAGAGTTTGTAAGTCCAATTTCTCTACTATAGTAGATTGTTTCAAGTATGATTTCCCTAATTACATATTTTAGGATACCTCCTATGTTATAAGTGGATCTTATTATTGATCGTGTGTCTTGGGAGACACTCATATCTATTCTTCCTTAATGGATGGCTCCTACATAGCTTCAAGAACTCCAGAGATGGTTGGAAAATTTTAAAGCTAAAGGGTTTGTATTAACAAATACATATCTATGGGGTTCACCTATCCTTTTTTCTAATAAGGTAAATGGTACCCTCATACATTTCATGAATTACCGAAAAAATGAATCATCTTACAATTAAGAACTAGTACCCTTTACCTCATATATATTATCCCTCCAACCGACTCTAAGGATGTTAGGTTTTATCTAATATTGATCTGAGTTTAGTATATGAAAATGTAAGAGTATGATTCTTAGATATACCATGTAAAACGTTTCATAGTAGATATGTCGTGTACGATTATTTTTTAAATCCACTAGGTCTGACGAACGCACTAGAAGTTTTTATGGCCTTTTGAAATCAGGTTTTCTATCCGTTCATAGATTCTTTTATAGTTTTTTTTGTGCGTAATATCATAGTGTATTTAAAAATGCGATCATGATATACTTTTTGACATCATATTGAGTACACTGAGGGAGAATAGGTTATATTCCATGATTAAAAAATTTCAATTTTTGATAGATAATGTCCCATTCCTAGGTCACATTTACTTAGAGACAATAGTATCATGGATCTAGGGAAGGTGAGAGCCATTGTTTATTGGGACAATCCACAAAAAATATTTGACCTATGAAGTTTATTGGTTCAAGCATGATATTATAGGTTATTTATTTTTGAATTTTTAAGTATATGTCAACCTCTTACAATATTAACAAATAAATGTGATAAATTATCATGGTCTGAAGCTTATAAAAAAACTTTCAATAGTTGAAAGGAATATTTACTTTATCATCGATCATGATTATACCTAATCTTAGTAGAGTCTATACTTTATATTGGGTTGTATTAATTATTATTTTGGGAGCATTTCTGGTGCAAGGAGATTGAGCTATGGCATATGGGTCTTTATATTTGAGGCCTCATGAGAATAATTACATGAAGAACAACCTTGAGCTAATTTTCATTATTCATGCCTTAAATAATTGATTCATTATATATTTATTGGGTGGTTCATAGTTTAGAAGGATCATAAAAGTATCCAATACATATTCACTTAGTGTGACTTGAATCTCAGAAAATGAGGGTGGTTTAAAAACCTACAATCTTTTGATTTTGAGCTCACTTATATGCATGGGAAAGGAAATTCTGTGTCTGATTTTCTAAGGCAGAAGACTCAACGCAAGTTTTTGGATAGGCCATTAGTTTATAAAAGATGATGGTCGGTCTTTATAATATGCACTTGGAGGAACATTACTATTACTGGTATCCTATACTCACGTGAATATCAATGAACTCTTCACTTTTTGGCAGAGTGAAGATGAGGTAGCTTATGGATAATGGAGGCTTGTTCCTAAGGGAGAGTGTTGCAGGTAAGGATCCACTACCTAGTTTGGCCTTTTATGAGGTTAATATAATGAAAATTCATGAAAATATCTAGGTTCTGACAAAAATATGAGAAGAATTGGTGAAATAGTATCATGCTTCTCCTTGTGTATTACATATCAGTATTACCAAGATGTATTTTGACATAAAACACTAGTATTAGTATACAGGGATGAAAAAAAATATCAAGATTTATTAATAGGTGTTCCAATTATCAGAAGGTGAAGGCAGAACACTAGTGACCTGGGATATTTTTATCGCCATTTCCCATTCTTGAGTGGAAATGGGATGACATCACTATATATTTTCTTACTGGTTTACCTAGTTTACCGCAAGGAAGTGATGCTTTAGTGACCCGAGCTTAACATAAATGGATATTACATTATTTTATATGAATATTCATCCCATTAAAAAAAGTACATACCTGAGGACCATAATTTTTTAGTGTCTTTGGAAACATGGAAACATAATCATCTAACTTAGTGGAAGATGTTAAGTGTATCCCATAAATATGTTCCCCTTTAGTAATACTACAGAAAACCTTTCTTAAAAACCTAGGGAAATGAAACATGTGAAAATGTTGAGATCAAATTCTTAGTAAGGGTAAATAAAGGAGATATGTAAACAAAACATGAGAACAAGGGAATAAAAACATGAAGATAACATTTGAAGATCATACACTGCATATCAAAGATCATATACATGAGTCATTGAATAATGTTTGGAAGATCATAAGACATAATTTATAAGGTATTAAAAGTACATGTTCCATGATAGAATACCATAATCATAAGACATAATGTTTTGTTATACACTTAATCATATGAAATATTATGTCATGCTTATCCACCAAGACCTTTATAACATATTATTCTAGGGATGACCACCTATATACCTTCTTTGGAATTAGTTTTACCACCCATGTTCCCTTCTTTTTAAGATTGGTTTTTCCACCTGTATACCCTTATTTAGAGGCTTGGGCTTTCCCCTCTTGTTCCCTCCTTTACAGGTTTGAACTATCCACCCATGTACCCTCCTTTACAGTTATAGGTTGTTTATTTATGTACCCTCCTTTAAAGCTGGGCATGTTAACCCATGTACCCTCCTTTATTGGATTAGGTTGTCCACCTATGTAACACCCTTTACAAGATTGTTCTATCTGCATGTATACCCTTTAAGCTCATAAAACATTTATCATTACCCAATGCATTGGAGAGAGATGTAGGTCCTACCAATTATAAAATTAAATCATAAATACATATTCCATAATATGATAAAACATTCATCATATCATAGCCCATTAAATGAAATGGATGTCATAAACATTTAATATTGTCATAACTTATGGAAAAGGGATAGGTTTAATAATCATTTCATCAAAACATAACCAGTGAAAAAAAGTGGGTTCTAAAATCATTTTATCACGGTATTACCCGTAAAAGGTAAATGGGTTCATAAAAAACCCATCCTCATTAACATAAATTATTAAAATAAAAAAATAATTACTTCCTTGAATAATATCCCCAATAAATCATAATGTATATCACTGATTTCTCATTATAAAGAAAATAATTTTTAATGGTATTTTAAAAACATTTCTTGAGGAAAATATCCTTTTTATTGAAAAGCTATTTTTAGAACACAAACATCCTGAAAACCTTTTTATTTTAAAACAAATTTATAAAAAAAAGTCTTGAATATTAGGAAATAAATTTTCTTTAAAAATAGTAATGTAAATTATAAAGGAATCTCAAATAAATTAGTGACATGATTATGGAAAAATCATTACCTGATGAACATTCCTTTTTCAATATAAAAATTTTAGAAAAGTGAATTTCTAGGAAAACAACAAGAAGAATCCATTCAAGAAAATTTATAGAAAAAGTTAAGACATGGGTAAAAATTTATTTAAAAACAATTTATGGTAGAACATCTTTTAAAACATTTTTAGAAAACATGGCTTTGGGAGGAAACATATTTTCCACTAAAGAGAGAAATAAGGCCGTAGTTTCTTAAAAATAGTTACTTAATTATATTAAGTACCAAAGAGTGGTAAAATGGAAAAATTATATGAATAAATCATTAATAAAAATATTAAAATTAAATTCAAGTGAGTTATTGAGATATGGATCAAAATATTTCATTAATTTAATCCTAATCCTGAACAATCCAAATAAATGATGAGATTATAACAATAAACTCTTACATCTTTGATAACCTTCAATCATAATCCCATGACAGTGATATCCTCAAATGGATGTGTAATCACCATAAATTTAAGGTAAATTAATCTTAAACTACATTCAGGAAAATTATATACTCCACATAGAAGAAATTGGTGGGGAATATTACATGTGTCTCGCAAAAGTAGTAAGTGAGATGGAAATCTCTTATTACATGAGTAAATTTTGTATCATGAGATCTATGAAAGAATAAAATAAATTGAAACTTTTAATATCATGAAATAAATTAAATTAATTATATAACATGACATAGGTAAGTATATACACCATAAAAAATAAACTAGAGGTTAATATGGATAAAGTATCATAAAAATAAATGTGAGACTGGAAATCCCCTTTCTTTAAGTCATGACTTTCTTCATACACATTAAAACCTCATGTATAAAAAATATAAGAATATTATAAATATTCAAAAAAACCATATTCATATATATAATAATATATATGATTTTATTATGACTTTATATTACACATTTATTAACAATTTCATGTTAAAGTTACATTTTGGTTAATAACTACTTTGTTTTTTGCATATGTTTTGACTTGTTATTCTTGACCCTCTTACATAGATTTTGATTGACTTATTTATAGAATTTAGAACATTAATAAAATTTCATATATATTCATTATATTATTATTTATAGTAATATATACAATAAATAAATATGAAATGAAATACACCATTAATGGATATTGTAAGACGTACATATGCATAAACACTGTTTTCATTTTCTTATTGTATTTTTAAGGAAACAAAAGTAAACGTTATATATGTATATATATATAGTATAATTATTATTTCTTATATATATATATATATTATTAAACTCATCTTTAATATATTCCATGTAAAGCATGAACGAATCACATCGCTTTGAGGAGACAGCAGTCTATATGTCCCCAAATCATGTTATCATATTCTCTCCAAATGGAAATCATGATGGTATGTGTTATATAATATTTAAATATTCATAAATAAATCATATATATCATATAAAAACATTAATTACATCCTTATTATCAACCTTTAATGGTTTTAATGGAAGAACGAATGTCATTGGTTCTCGAGGTGGTAGTCCGCCGTACACACAAATGATGCTTGTGTATCACATTTGATGGATGTTTGCGAAGGTGTAGGTACTAAAACTAATATAAAAATATATATAAGTATATTAATGATACTTATTTTATTATACACGCATGTAATACGAATTATTAAATGGGTTGATAATGAAATAAAACAAAATTACTCATTGAAAGATGTTACCACTTCTTTGATTAACTCCTTTTGGTTTTCACCAATGGACTTAATTATACTGATTTCATACAAAATTTAGGATCATAGGTTTCTAATAGTGAATTCTGGATGTAATTTGGTATGTTTTTGTATGTTAAAAAGTTCTTTATATGAGTTAATAAGTGTGGGGGTGAGTTCCCTTTTATAGTGGAGGGATGTTGCATTCTTATAAATTCAAAACGGTACACACTATTGAGAGGACTTCATAACATCTCATTCCTCCAACAATAGTAAATTTTCAATAAAAGATGGTAAATTGTAGAAATAATTTCATTAAAGTGATTTTGGAAAAAAAAATTAGGTTATTTTGTTCCTTGAGATTAAAGTTTGACAAATAAGTAAACTCAATTTTTCTCTTATTCACTCTAATTAATATTATTTTCTTACACTAATATTTCTGGTCAAAAACATAGTTGAACATAATATAAATTATATATTAATATGATTAAAAATATTTATTAATTTTTGGAAATTTTCAATCACATGAGTATTAGAAATTAATTTAAAATTAATCTCGTAGAGGGGATGAGACAACAGGTTTTTAAAGTAAAAATGTTCAATAGTTTAAAATGGTTTTATATTAAATTTCATTGTGAAATTGATTCCAATAGACTAAATTAGATTACTATATTTAATATTTAAATAAATATAACTTAAAATAAATTTTATAAATAATTTATCTATATAAATAAATTAAATAAAAATGCAGTTTTCAATTAAAATTCTGCATTTTTCACAATTCATTATGAAATAAAACTTCTCATAAAAATACCAAAAAATCACCCTAAGATAATTATTACAATAATATTTGAAAAAATTAACTTTATTTTGTCAAATATAATTTATAAATCTGTAAAAATTGGTTGTAAATCAATTCTTCCATTAAAATGATGTATAAATTCCTTTTAGAATAATACAGTTTTTGTACCTAAAACTGGATTTGTTCTAATTTTATTTCTACAAAACATAATAGATGAATATAAAAACATTTGTTTTAATTTAAAATATATTAATTTCATTAATATAAATCACTAAAATATATGAATTTATTTTATTAATATAAAATTACTTTTTGGGAAAACCATAGTTTTTTATAAAAACACATCCTCTATATTCAATTAGATTTTATTTTCATTTATAATTAACTGATAACCAAAGAATTAATTTTATTAACATTTTTAAAATGTAGTTTCATTATTTATTTAATTTTATTCATATCTACAATTACAATGTCTAGGTGATAACTATAAAAATATTTTAATAAAAATATTAATATCGTATTATAGTTTAGTAAAAATCTATCTTGCGTGTAACGCAAGCTATCGAAGGAACATGACATTGTGTGTAAAAAACACAAACATAGTGTTTCATTTACCAAAATATTGTATAAGTTTTATGTGTATTTCAATCATAAATTAGTGTTTTATTTAATGAAATCCATCAAATAAATTTTATTTATTTGGAAAAAATAATTCATAAAAACTCAGGGTGTTCCAGATGAAATATGGGTGGTCCTTAATAGGATGACGATAGTCGTCCACTTATTGTTTATTGTATAGACTTTTTCTATAGATGATCTAGTAATTCTATATGTAAGGGAGATCATATGCCTTCCTTTAGTTCCATGTACTATCATATCAACCAGAGATGCTTACTTTATATCATGAATTAGGTAGGGGTTACTGGAGGCATTGGGTTTATAGGTACATCTGTGTAGAGCCTATCACTTGCAAACTGGTAGAGACTTTGAGCATACAATATAGGTGTTAAATAACATTTTACTATAATTTTTCCTTGATTTTATCTGTTCTTGGGAGAAATGTCTACCTCTCACTAAATTTTATAATAATAACATCTTTTAGGAAACCATATAGATGGATCCTAATGAGGTATTACACTATACGCATTTCGGTTTAATCCTATACTAGTTAGTGGTAAGAGAGGCATTAATACATGGATCGCATCTTGTTCAGGAGACCTCATAGTAAATATTTCTTATCAAAAAGTGTATAGTTATAGATACTTATAAAAAAACATCTTATGTTGGTCTTTTCCTCGGGCCGTTGGAGTTTGATGTGGGAGATCGTGTATTCTTGTGAATTTTTCCAAGATTGGGGTATCATCTGATTCAGAAACAAGTGAAGTTGGCACCTGGGTTTTTTCGATTCCTTTGAGATATTGGAGATAGTTATGTAGGTAGGAAATAAATTTTAATTACCTAGGAGGTAGTAGGCCATGCATGTAATAATCTATGTATTACAACTTCGTCGTTTCCATTTAGACATGTCTCATGTATTTCAACTTGATGAGGTTGGGTTATATGTTGATTGTTCTTTTGAGGTTTATCTGGTTAATATTGTGGATAGAATAATGAAATAACTATAAGGAAATTTGGTTCCTTTGGTTTGGGTGATGTGTTATCATGGTCATGTATAAGATAATACCTATGAGAGAGATCCCAATTTATTTCCTTGGGGGTGTAAATTTTATCAGATGGTGTATAACAACCCACGGAAGGGAAAATCACGGATGATATGTTTTTTGAAGGGGTGGTTGTAACATCCCAATTTTTTTGAGAGGTATGAAACCCTTAAATTTTAGTTTAAAAATATTATTTTATTATTGTAATATCTCATAATTGATAAAGTATGTGTTAAAGAGCATTCAGGGCTTGTTCAAATCCCATAGATCTATTTTTTTTGGAAATCAGGTTATGGAACGTGGTTAGTCATAACTATACAACTCAAACTTGTGACCCATGTCAGGAGGATCATGGTTTTATAAATCATTAAAGGGGTTTTGTACTACCATGATTAAAACTATAGAGGTGTTTCAGATATGAAATGAATAGTTAGCACAAATTTTTTCTAACAGTGCTACTAACTGTGTGGGGGTGGAGTCCTTGGGTACTTATCATTCATGGGTTGTTCAGGGTTAGTTAACCATGTTCCTATCCATGCAAGTGGGTCTTCCACTTAGATAATTAGGGTTCATGGTTGTCTCATGAGTTAACAAAACATGTGGGAATACCATTTTCCTTTTAGAATTGGGTTAATTTACTTTTTACCCTATTTATATTTAGATATCCTACTCCCTTTTCATTCCCAAAGGGCACACCACCTCTCCTCTCCTATTTATATCTCCTCCACCTCTTCAAGCTAGGATTTGAGCATCCTACCTCATATGGAATTTGTTTCACTCTCTGATCAACAAGTTGAATCAATGTCAATATGTTCTTCAATCCTATTTTTTCTGTTATTTGTTTATTTCACTATATGATATATTAAATCTATGTGAGATAATATTCTGTATTTTTAGGTAATTTACCTACTTATATTATTTCTCCCATTTTAAACTGTATTACTGGATGATACTATATAATGATTCTACTTCCCATCTATAGTAGTTGTTCTAATTATTTTTCCCTAAAGAATAAGTCATTTATATTATTCTACATGTGCCACAAGCCATAAATTCCATGTGGTTCTATTTAAATGAAATTTTTTGAAAAGTTAATTAAATTATTTAACGTGGAAAATGGATTATGATCCCCTTAGATAAATTATGAAACTAGAGGGTGATGGACATTCACTAATCCACCCCTATTGGTTCTATTTCCTAGCATACGTTTTGACTTATGCTCTTTATTATTATTTTCAGTATTGATTAACATGATGTTCCTCACCTCTTATTTAGTACAAAATGACCCAACATTCCTCATTGTTTTATTGATTATTACCAGACATGGTGTTCCTTGTCATTTTTTATATTGATCGATATGATACTCCTCGCTGCATACTTAGTATTGAAATATATGGTGTTCTTTGTTATATAATAGATTACTATCTGACATGGTTCCCTTTATGGAATTTTTTTTATTGAACATTTCTCTCCTTATCTATTTCTTGATTTGTATTTTTCATTTAATTCCACAATGTATACCTGATTATTATTAGACCTGATCAAATATGGAATGGAAATCTTGCTTAGGCTGAAGCTGGTATGGTCAGCCAGTGTCCCATCGGTAAATTGAGACGAACATGTGTTATATATAAATTGTTTTTTTATGATAACTACACACTTTTTTATCATATATTCATGTATCATATGGTTATAGATGTTGGTGGTGGTGTCCTACTGGGTTTTAATCACACCCTATTCATTCCACCATTTTGTACCTAGACAAATTAATGTAGGTAGGGACAAGGGAATGCATCTAGATATGGACACTTGATTTTGTGTACTAGGATGGAGTATAAGTGTAGATAACATCATATGCTAGTGATGCTATTAGAGATATATTTTGGTATTTTGTTTATTTTTTATAGCATTTTGTAAATGATTTTTTCTTTGTTTCCCTTATATTCCATATTTTTATAGCATAAAAACATGATATTCGTTTTTTATATGAGACTTATTATTATTACTTCTATCTTTTATATTTATCTTGATGATCATTTCTACTCTTGTTTCTTTATTATAATTCTGTTAATTTATCAATTATGATAACAATGTGTTCTACTCTGCTAAAGAGGGTATAGTTTACCCACCATAACATTATATACCCTTGCTGTTATTTGGTAGCCTATGGAATATAAGGAGGAACACTTGAGGCTATGTGTCCAACCAGGTTCAGTTACTTATGATTGAACCAGGCCTAGGAACCTACATTGAATACAGAAGAAAAAAATCAAAATATCACATGCATATAAATAAAAACAGCCTTATTAATAGTATATTTTTTAAATATTAATAACTAAAAAAATATTTTTTATTTCATAAAAATAAAAGAAAAATAAAACAAATGATTACAATTTCTACTCATTATATTTTGATTAATAATTTTGTAAAATAAATGAAATTATTTCTCCCCAAATCACCCCATTATATGGATTATTCGAAATAAAGTGGTTAAGATAAAATCATTTCTCCCCATTTCTTTCCTAACAATTCTTCTCATTTACTTTTACAAAAACAAAGGAAAATAAGAAATTAGTATCTCCTAATTTATTTTCACTTCCCCCAAAATCAATCATTAATAAAAAACTATAAAAAAATAACAATTTTCTCTTTGAAGATTTTAGTCTACTCTATCAAATATTAATCTTATTGAGTTTTGAAATACATAAGAAAAAACATAAAATACTTTTCATATTATTTATAAAATTATAAAAAAAATTTAAATCAAAAAAATGGGAAATTTATCATAATATTTTTTGAGATTGATTAATGTTTATGGTGGTGGGATGGTGGGGACCACATTGGAAAAATATACCAATAGTGTTGGAACGAGGTACGAGTGGCATCTGTTCGGTAGGTGTGACATAAATAGGATTTTTAATGGTGAAAGAACTAACAAGAGTTGATAAATGTGTCTTCATTGATAATGGGGTTGAAAAGGATGGATCAATATAAATATATAGGGTAAGAGGTCCTAGAGGTTTCAACATGACATGGGAGGTTTTTAAGAGGATTGGAATAATGATTGGTGCGAGGATTTTCTAAAGTTAATTAGATATTCTCATATCATATGTGAAATGGAAATGTTTCACATTTTTCATTTTACAATATATAATGGTTTTATGAAAAAACAATCAAAAATATTAATGTGTGAAATATATATGAAAATTTCAAAAATAAATTTTCATATATATTTCATTACCTAGAAGACTTAATATATGTGGATTTTTAAAAAAAATCTTATTTGTTTATACGAGAAAAATAAATGATGAATTTGAAAAAAAGCCCATAATATATAATTCATTACCTAGTGTAACACCCTAATATGTGAAAAGAATGACAGTTTCTATAATAATGTATACAACACCCAACACCGATCTTAAATGACCCATAGAATATATTATTTAAATATGATCGATATAACCTCACCATTAAATTGACTATTTTGAATAAAATTAACATCTTTATGATATATACTTAAATATCCTACCCAATATAAATGATTTTAAATTATTAGAAAATAATAACTCAATTTTTTGTAAATCCATTTTATTCATCAAAAATATGTTTTCTTCAAAAATGATTTTTACTAATTTTTGTGAGAAAATAATATAATTATTTTTTCCAATTCTAGAAAATGTATTTGATAAAATGAAATTAATTTTTGAATCCATCTTATGAATATTATTTTGGAGTGTATTTTTTGCGAGTTTATGAAAATTTTGATGTTTCAATGGATAGTGGAAATACTACTTTTTATTAAAAACTATTTTTAAATGCAAAATGACTTTCTATTTAAATTATTTAAAATATTCATTTATAATGAATAATTTTAAAAAATATAAACATTTTTTATCTAAATATAGAGACTCAAATCCTTATAATTATTATCATTAGTCATATAGTTAATGTAAGATCATCATATGTGTGAAAAATGTATTTCTTGAAAACCTCTTTTTCAACATGATTTGTGGGTTAATTTTTAAATTTAATTATACCAATTATGTAAATTTAATTTTATAAAATGGTTTCAATATTTTGAATCTGTATAATTAATATTTGGTAATAAATTTAACTTAATTTTTTATCATAATGAATAGTAAAAATTAAAAAAAATATATATGTTACAACCGTTAGGGGTAAAATAGGTTTATCGAGGTTTAAACTGAAATATAAGGGTTATAATGACCTAAAATTTGTATAATATTTATTTTATGGCCATATTTAGACCCTATACAATCTAAGTTCATTAAATATTATATTTTCTAGCCATATGATAATGATTTGGACCTTTATAATAATTTAAGTAATGAAAAGGACAAAATGTCACTCTCTTACTTTTAAAATTAGATTATATGTTCACATATAGATAAAAGTGATGAATATTATGTTTTAAATATTAATCTAAAGGAAAAAAATTATCTTTGTCGTGCTAATTTATTTCAAATTTTTAGTGATGAATTAATTACCTTAAATGCTTACGCAATACCTATTTATAATTATTTAATTAAAACAAAAAAATGATTTTAAAAACATGAAAAAGAATATAATTTTAAAAAATAATTTTTTTAATTTATTTTATAAATATAAAATTTTAAAAAAAATTAAGATATATATTAATATTCTATCTTTTTCTTGATGTTTTTATATTAAAATTAAATTAATAGGGTTAAAATCGATATTAATGATAATTCATGATAAATAATGTTTGATTAAACTATTTAAAATCCCTATAAATTTTATATTCATACAATTTAATTTTAATTTTATTAAAATATCATCCCTGTTTTATTAATGGGACTTTTTCTCTTTGATAGTAACATTTTTTACCTTTAAAGAGTAAAAACTATAATAACCATGATTATGCTTAAAATGAGGTTTTTTTATATATCCATGCCTTAAAATTAATTCTCCAAACAAATAAGTTTTATATTTTATAAATAAAATTTAACATTTGTAATCAATGGGTCCAAATTATCTAATAAGGCACATTTTATTGCTAGGATTAAATGGTAAATGAAGCAATTATCACCTGAAATAGATTTTTTAATAAATAATTGTTAATAAATGGGTGATAAAATGGTTATAAGTATTGATATATGGTATTATATATATGAATATTGTTATGTGAAATATTTATAATAAACTTATAAATATCTTCTAGGATGTTAAAACACGCACAATGAAAGTTGGTACATGAGGTAAGGTATTTTTGTCTCATTTTTTTAAAGCACATTATATATTCACCACATGATTCTTTTATGTGTTATATATACTTCCCATTATATTATGTTATGATTCTTATTAATGTTATTGGTAATTAGATATCCTTATATGGTTATTTATTTTATGGGTCTTATAATTCAAATATTTCTATAGTGGTAATAGTTTTATGTTACAATCTCATTGTTTATTGGTGTTGTTTATGATTAAGTTTTCAATGATGAAGTCCTATGATTTATCTCTCAATAAACTCATGAATTTTATTGTCCATTTTTTATTTCTTGAAATTACATGTTTTCCTTTCTTTTTATTCACTTTATGTACTCAATAGACGAAAATAATGTTTTTAAGGAAACACAACATTATCTTTCATCAGTCAAAAAACATTTCTCTTCCATGTCCATGTTTTCTAAAAATGTTTTAAATAATTTTTTTAAGTTTATATAGTGATTTTTTAATGTCTTTTTTACCCTTTTTTTATTTTTTAAAATTTAGATTATAAATAATCTTCTTTTCATTTTTTGAATTTGGTACTTTTTAATTTTTTTTTAAAATGTGAAAGGAATCTTTGGTTTAACTTGTATAGAATGAATGGTATTTACTATCATCATGAACACTCAATGATTTAAATAATCCATTATTATTTTTTTCATTATTTTAAAAGTAAATTTTTTTTTGAAATATTTGATAAATAGTTATATTTTAAAAAGTGATTTTCAAAGTGTAAAGAGTATTGTCATCAAGAATGTTTTTAATGATCTTTCAGGAGTATTTATATTCATAAATGAAAATATCCCTTGATTTTACTTGTGTTGTATTATTTATATGGTCTAATTAAACCTCCCTATTCTTTCATAATATGTTTTTTGATTATGATGTCAATATATTTATGAAACCCATTTATTTTCCACGAGTTATTCATAGGAAACCCATTTCTTTTTAACGAGATAATCTATAATAAAATCTTTGTGAACCCCATTTAAAATCAATGGATTATATAATTATGATTGTTTTATGATCTTATGAAACATGTATATATGATTTTCATTATGTTATTGGTGGGACTATAATTATATTTCCCTCCAATTCATTTGGTAATGATGGATATCTCTTCATATGAATATAATGAGAATGGGAAATGAGCTCTATTTAGTAAGGGACTCTATCCAATATGATAGTATTTGGAGTGAACCATGACTCATAACAATATTTTGGAAGTGAACCCATTCCACTATGATATTTTTTTAAATGATCCTTTACTACTGAAGAAATTATTTTCTATGCTTATGTGTATTCCAAAAGCCTATTTATTTTTATAATGTAATTATCTCATGGATTGTATTCTTTGATTTCTTTATGATTCATTTTAAGTGAACTGCTAATATTTATTCCATGATTCATGTTTATTATCTATGATATGTATGGTATTTTTTTCAAATGTTATTCTCATGTTTTCATACCATTACTCTAATGTTATATTGAAATATTTATTGTTTACCCTCACTGAGAATCCGATCTTACCCTTTCTAATGATTCCTTTCCACATGTTATGAAGAAAGGTAATATGTATGATATATCTAATAAGGGTTCTATTTATAAAAAACCATTTGTTTATTTATCCAAGTTTCCAAATCCATTAATCCTATAGGATTATGGTGTTGATTATTTTGTTATATAATGAATATTCATCTATTAAGACATGATATCTATGTATAAAAAGAATGATCCACTATAATTGTGATTTGGTTATGAGTTATCATACCTTTTTAAACTAGGATGCTAAAAAATTAGTGCTAATCCTTGTTATAAATCCTATGTTTATAATAACATCCTATGTTATTTTAATAAAATGAGTGTGGTTTTCCTACAAAAAACATTTCTTTCTTGATACTAAAAGTGGAAATTGATTCTGAATAGATGTAACTATTGGTAATTACCCCAAATAGATTTGGTCAAGTATATATCATCTATACTTCTGGTGCATGGTGAGTGTACCCTTACAATTCACCTGGTTTGACACTCCTAGAGGATTTTTTGAGGTTTATTCAAAATTTCTTTATAAACCACTATGAAGGATTTCAATAGATTTTGAAAATAAATGTGATAGGTTAAACCTAATGTGTATTATATTGAAGATAAGGATTCATGACTTATAAATACTATAAATGATTATGTTGTTTTCCAAAATGATTATTATTACTCATACTATGTAATTTTGTTTTATTCAATGGATACTGAATGTGATTGAAAAATAGAGGTCATGAGAAACAAAATTGGATGATGACTAGAGAGAAATATATTATGATTACTCCTAATCAGTTATCAGGATATATAATTAACAACTTTCACCTTAATGAACTCTCAAACTCACTAGAGTAGAGAAGTGTATAGTTTTCTAAGAGACTGGATAGTCGATACCACATAAGAAATAAGAATTAATTTCATTCATTATAGAAATATGGAAATGGAAAACTAGGTAATGTATCTAATGAATTATAATATGTTTTTTATGGAAATAAGTTACATAGAGAAATTAATTGTTGAGGAGATCATTATCTTATGTGTGGGGAAGGGGGAATTATTTGAGTCAATGCCCTAATCCAAGGGTTATATCCTATAACAAGGAGGTAAATTCACCATGAAAATCATTTAATTGGATGTATTGAATAATTTTTGTATTGGGATTCAAGAATTATATTATATAATTATTTTTCGTAATGGTATTTTGGTTATAAAAATCAGGAACCCTATATGTATTGTATTATGTTTGTAAGTATACATTACTAAATATAATAATAACTTATGATTTATGGAAACCATCATGGGTTTATGAGTTTAAGTTTGTTCATAAGTTAAAATTATTAAACACCACTTTTGGGGTTTTAAGTGATGATATACTAATGTAATAATTGACTTTTTTTAGAGATGTTTTATTGGAATATGGTATATGTAAACTTTAGGTTAAACATGAATTACTATTTGAGAAGAATGATATTTTAATAAGTTTAATGGTATTGATAAACTTTAGGGTTTATATGATATTTGATGATTATGGTTATTTTAAAGGATTTTCATCATATTTCTGAGGATATTATATTAATTATATTAATATAGTTTTAGTAAAATGACAAATGTTCACATCTTGAACGGTCTTGGGACTTGAACCCACAACGGATGGAACATATGGGTGCAATCTCTACCACCGGACTATGTGATGTCTTGGTTAGTAGGACCTTTGTTATTCAAAATTATGTGACAGATAAAGATTATTTTTTTGGGAACATTTGTTTTATCATATAGTAAACTATGATATTGAAAATATAATTGGTGGTTAATGTAATTTTATAAGAATTTCTCTATTTTTGGAACCTTATAAGATTAAGATAAAAAAACATTATGGGATGTTATTTCAGGAATAAATGTTCAATAATATTTTTTAAGAATACATAATTTAAATGTTTCATTATAGTGATTCTGGATATTTATGGAAATGGTTTGCATATCAAGTATATTATATGATTAGGGCATTTGCATTTTTGGTCTGAGACATTAATAGTGATAGATGTTATTTGGTGATAAATGTTAAATTTATCATAGAATAATCAGTTATAAAATCATTATAATTTTGTGTTTCAATCATAGTTTGATGTATTTTGAATAATTTTATGGTTGGTTATTTATCTAATTATCTAAGTTGAACATTGGGTTATATTATTGGGGATTTGGTGATTAGTTTTGTATTTCTTCATATAGTGGTTTCTTCATTTTGAGAATCATATTGTTCTGGCCATTTTGGTTTTGGTTAATTTCTAAAGACATGAATAAAATATATTTTTTTTTGTTTTCATTGATTATTTGAACAGTTATAAGTTAATTTTAGTGATTTAGGAATTAAAAACTCATATTTTATATCCATTTCATAGGGTAATAAATAAAGTTGAAATTGATCAAATCACAACCAAAGGGTGAAATTTTCTTATGAAATAAAAAACTATCATGTAAGAATATATTTTGGTACTAAATGAATCCCTAAATAATAGAAAATGGATCTTGAAATTAATTTTTTTCCCTATTACCATCCTTTATGATTAATTGATAGAATTTTTCACACCTCTTTGGTTTATGGTTTTGTGGCCATTAATTTTATCATGATCATTCACTCTATTGTGATCAACAATCTATGTGAATCAGTATTATTATTTTGGGATTACTCTTTTCTTCCATGTCTATGTTTTCCATTCCCAGTAATATTTTCCTACTTGGAAACATAGTTATGTGTTAATCTAGATGAACTGCATCCTACCCTTTCACTCTTATCAAGGGGAATTTTTATTAACCCTTTTTATGATGTAGGTTTTCCAAAAATGTATTGTAAAATATCTAACCATTTATTTCTTATATCATGTCAAATTATGAGGAAATAACTTATTAGAGGTGTCAGAATGTAACACCCTGATATTTTAAAATAAGAGTATTATGTTTCATAAAATATATGACACACAACACTGAGCTTAAATAACCCATGGAATATATTATTTAAATATTATTGTTATAAACTAGTCACCAAATTGAAGGGTATGAATCAGATTAACTATTTTTTGAAATATATATAAAGGTCCTACTAAATTAATTTTATTGATAAATTATTATTAAATAAACACTCATCTTTTAGTAAACAAATTTTATTCATCAAGATTTTTTTCTTCAAAAATGATTTTTATTTATTTTTTTAAGAAAGTAATATAATTAATTTATTCCAACAATAAAAAAATATATATGATAAAATGAGAATTTTTTTTAATTCATCGTATGAAAATTATTTTATGGTGAATGTTTAGGATTTTTTTGAAATGTTTTATTTTTCAATGAATATTGAAAAATACTGTTTTTTATTTAAAAATATTTTTATATGCATAATGTATTTCAATTTTAATTAATTAAAAGAATATTTAATAAAGATTAATTTAATTTAAATTTATTGATTATATATCTAAATATTAAATTTAAATCCTTATAATGATAATCACTAGTTAATATAGTTAATGTATGGTCATCTTAAGCTGGAAAAATGCATTCCTTTAAAAATCACTTTGTCCATGTTTTATTTGTTTCTTTTTAAATTCTATTATTATAATTATGTAAATCGGATATTATAAAATGAATTCATAATTTTTAATCATCATAATTAATATTTTTTAATAATGTAAACTTAATGTTTTGTCATAATGAAATATAAAAACAGTAAAAACATGTTATCATGGTTAAGGGTAAAACAGGTTTAGTGAGGGTTAAACTAAATAGATAAGGGTTATAATGGCCTAAACACATTGCTTATTTATATTATATGTCCATATTTTGACCATATCCCATATAATGTTTTAAAATTTCCCATTCTGAAGCAATATGTCTACGGTTATTACCATAATAATAATTTAAGTTATGTAATGGAAAAAAATGTTACTCCCTCACATTAAGAAATATCTTATGTGTTCATATAAAAATAAAAAGTTATTATGATTATTTTTAAATATTAATTATAAGTATATATAATTTTTATTCATAATTTTAATTTCTTTCAAATTTTTAGGGATGAAATAATTACCCTAAATGTTTAAGTAATGTCAACGCAATAATTATTCAATTAAAAGGAAAATAAAATGAGTGATTTTGAAAATATTAAAATTAATAGAATTTTATAAATTATTATATTACACAAATATATTAGATAAATATAATATTATAGGGATGTTTTAAGGTTATATATTATAATTTCATATTTATCTTTATGTTTTCAAAGTCAAATTAAATGAATAGTGTCAAAATTGACAATAATGATACTTTATAATAAATTTTTCTTATTTAATGAATTAAAATTCCAAAAAATGTTATATTCATCCAAGTAAATAATAAATGGATGATAATATCAACCATGGCCTATTTATGTGTTTTTTCCTTTGATAGTAACTTTCTAGACCCCGAATGAGTTAAACCTTTTATTATTATGGTTGTGGATAAAAGGGGGTTTTCATGTTACATGTGCATGTGTTAAAATTAATTTTCCACATACATAGGTTTTTTATTTGATAAATTAGATTTCATATTTATAATAAGTGGGTTAAAATTATATAATAAGTCACATTTTATGTTCAGACTTAAAAGATAAATTACCTAGGTAAAAAAAACTTATAACCATGATAAAAACTAAAATGTTAAATGTGAGAAACCATAGAGGTTAAGAGAATAAATTGTGTAAAAAGTATTTATATTTATAGTTTTAGGTGTGTATATAAATTTTATTCCCACCAATACATTATGTATCATTTTTTGAGTGAATTTTATTAATATTTATTTCATATTTTTAAATAGTATTGGGTATTTACAATAATGTCACTCTTTATCACTTATAAAAGAGAACCTCCTATCCTCTCATATCCACACTTAAAAAGAATTTTGGATTAGTAAAAAATACCCAGATAAATTATTTACATAACTACCCATGTCATAGGGTGTGTTTTTGATAATAAAACCAACTTAGGGATGATTTTAGATAAAACATAAAGAGGTTGTCTGATTAACATGTATTGTTCTTAATCGAGAGTTTTTTATTTCTTATTCCACCTCTTTAAAATATTCTAAAAATATTCAAAAATAATTACATAAGTATATTCCATATACTTTGATTTTATTTTTCTAATTTCATGACCAATTTCTATATCCTCCTTTATCAAATGGTAAACGAAAGCATCGATCATGTGTACAACGGACTACATCCTCGTAAACCTATGTAATTTGTTTTCCATCACCACATACCATGGATGGATACAATGATGGATCTAAAGTATATATATTATATTTCTAATATAATTATTCTTATATAATTATAATATCATATATAACTTCTTACCTTCTAATATATTCAAAAATGAAAATGTCGCTCGTGCGAATATGTAGACTACCTCCCCCACAAAGCGATGTGATATTATATCATTTTATTTTGACATGGACGGTTATAAGGATAAATTTAATAAATATATATTATATATAAGATATAAAAATGATTTTATAAAGGTGAATTAAAATTTACATTTCTTTCATTCTATCCATTGAATAAATAAAAACATCATTCATGCATACGTATGGTCTACCGTCTCCATGAACAGTGTAATTCATTTTCTTATCCCTATATTTTATGGATGAATATAAATATATATAAAATCAGTATATAGTATATTTATATTATTATTGAAAAATATTATATGATGGAATCATGACCAAATTACTGGGACACAAATACTACTAAAAAAACATACATGAAAAATGAAGCAGTCATCACCCGAAACATTGTTTTTAATAAAGATTCATTAATAAATGAGTGATAAAAGGGTTATAATTAGAAATATATAGAATTATATATATTATTATGGTTATGTAATATATTTATAATAAACCTATAGTAATTATACATTATGTTCTAACATTTTTTAAGGAATAAAAGAATTCAGGTAAGGGATTTTCGTCTCATATTTATTTTAATGGGACACATTCCATATTCACCACTTGTTTCATTGATGTGGTGTATATAATTCAAATAAATGTATTTTATTATTATTATTTTGAATTTTATGGGGATATAAATATACATATATGTTTATTTCCTTTATATTTCTTATAATTTAAAATTTTTAAAAGTGGAATGGGTTTTTTGTTACAATCTAATTATTAATTCGGGTTGTTTATGATTATGTTTCCAAAAATGAAATATTATGATCTATCTCTGAAAAAACTCATGGATTTAATTATACTCTATTTATTTCTATAAATTACATGTTTTAAATTCATTTTCCACACTTTATTTATTTAAGATTCCAAAATATTTTTTTTAAGGAAACCCATAATTATCTCACTTAAGTTCAAAATCATTACTCTTCCATGTCCATGTTTTCTAAAAATTGTTTAAATAGAATTTTTATTATTATAAAATTATTTTGTAGTCATTTTTACCCATATTTAACTATTTAAAAAATGGTTTAAAAATAATTTATTTTCATGTTTTAAATGAATTAGTTTTTGTTTTTATAAAAATAGTGAATGTAATATTTGTTTTCACATATATGGAATAAACTGTATTTCTTGCTTTCCTGACTGCCCAATGGTTTTAAGATTACATTAAAAGTATACAATGTAATTTAAAAAAATATTTTCTCTAATATTTGGGAAATTAATATATTTTAAAACATTCTTTTTAAAGTGGAAAATTTATTTTACTCAATATTGTTTTTTATTATCTTTTAATGGTATTTGTTTTCATCAATGACAACAACCCTTGATCCTAATAATGATATTATTGGGATATGATCTAATTATACCATCCTTGTCATTTATCTATATGGTTTATGATTTTTATGAAATGATTTTTAGAAAATCCCTTTCATATCCATGGGTTATTCTTATTGAACACATTTATTTTCCATGGGTTATTCTGTAAATAAATTTTTATGAAACTGATTTCCTTTCTATTGGTTATGCTATAAAAAAAATTTATTTATCTTGTGGAATATAAATGTAATATTTACATTATATAATGGGTGTCACCAGAATTATATCTCCTTCCAATGCGTTAAGTAATGATGGATATTTAATGAGATAAATAAGAATGGAATGGGGAGTGAACCTTGTTCAGTAAAAGACTCTATCTAATGTGGTATTCATTGGTGTGAACCTTGATAACTATAATGCTATAGCGATTGAACCCATTACACTATGATTCTTTTCTAAATGAGGTGTGTCTAATTAATAAATGATTTTCTATTCATATGTGGATACCACAGACCTATTTCATATGTTAATATTATGCTCTCATGGTTTATGTTCGTTGATTCATTTATGATTCATATCTTAGGAATTGTAAATATTTATTCTATCACTCAGGTTTATGATCTATGATATTCATGGTATCATTTTCAAATGTTTATTCATTTTATCATCAGATTGTGCTCCGGTTATGTTGATATCATCATTTTTTACCATTATTGAGCATTTGATATCACCCTTTTTTATGTTTCACTTATCCATGTTATGAAGAATGTAATTATGTATGATTAGTCTATAGAGGATTATCATTATGATGAACCATATTTTTATGTATCCAAGTTTTCAAAGGCACTAAACAAGTATGATTCTAACATGGATTTTTTGGTAGTGTAATGAATATTCATATATTAGGACATGATATCAATGTATGAAAAGTATAGATCTTTGTACTTAAAATATATGATTGTTCCGTATAATAACCATCAGATACATTCCAATCGTAAAAATATCATATAAAGAATATATGATGATTTCAATTAAAACCATCGTATATATGGAAACTTTTCTATATGAATATTAAGTATCATATCATTCCAATATTGGAATATTTTCATAGTGAAAGATTCAAGAATTTTTATCCTAAACATGGAATGTATGGAAAACCTAGAGGTTATTTTTTATATTTTTATTATTTAAGGTATGTTAGATATTGTTATTTTGTGTATTATTCTATCAAAAAATTAATTTTTTTCTTGATTTATATTATGACATAAATATATTTGATTATTTTATATTTAATTTCTTAAATTTATGATATTAAAACTATTCAAATTGTGGGATTTATGATTTATATATTTGGAGTTTTTTATATATGTAAATTCCTTCCATATGTGAGTCTATACCCCAAGAGGTAATCATTAGATTCATTGTTGGTGGGTGTGATTTTTTGGTTCTTGTATAGTTGTTGATCCATAGAGGGTCTTGGGGAGGTCAGGTCTTGAAAATTTCTACCATATATACAAATCATTATAAAAAAATGCAGGATATTATAATGCAAAAAAGGACCCCCCCCCCCAATTAACAATAATTAACTACATATTCTCATTCCATAGATAAAGGACATTTAAGTTAATAAATATCTCAACATTGATTTTGTATGCTTTCACCATCTTCAATATTCTAGGAAATATTTAAAAAAAATATTTGATTATAAAATATCAAATATAATTCTATTGAAAGTATGGTTTCAAATTTTGTTAAAATACAATAGATTGTAATAATTTGGATTGATAAGTAAATTCGATAATAGATCACGCTATAGACAACACTAGAGAAATTATTTTGCCACACTAAAAATAATTCCCAAAAAACCACTAAAAGGGGGTACCCTTTATCATAACTAGAAAAGTAGTGATAAAGGGGATCCTTTATGAGTTATTTTATATTAATATTAAAGGTATATTTTATCAGAACTAGAAATAGAGATAATAATGGTCATACTATTATAATGTGTTGTTAAATTCAGAGCACACTTTATTAGAAAATACAAGTATTTTAAAATTTTATAATTTAATTGAAATTAAAATTACATCAAAAATAAAATAAAACACACTATATTATATAAATTTCATATATTTTTAGGTAAAATTACATTATCTAGTACAATTTAACACAATCATTCAAAAACATCAATGGTTTCATTATCTTTGGCAGCTAACCCCTCTTAAAAATATCAATCATGGAATCAGTTGTCAAACAAACCATCCCAATTGAATAAAAATAATCCACCTATATAATAATGGAATTATTATGTTATTAATAATACAAATAAATAAATTAAACATAAATATGAAACAATATATTAAAATTTTCTATTTTAAACTGAAGCCTCGCAGTTTGATTCATACCAGCCATACTATATATCAAATTGAGGTGTGGATGACTCCTACACACCCCAAAGGAATTATGGGTTACATTAATTATGTTTTAAAAAATTATTAATGTTTTTTCATATTTGGGAGTATGTCACATGCATTTTGAACTAAAATGTCATTTTTAAACTCCAAAATCATTATTTGAGTCATATTTTGCATATTTTTAGTTAGATGGAGGTGAGGATGATTCCTACATGTCAAAAATGAAATATGGATAATTTTACTAATGTATAAAAACATTATGAATGTGTTCGCATGGTTTTGAGTATGTGATATTTTTTTGGACTAAAATGTCAATTTTAAATAAATAGAAACACTTGGAGTCATATCGATCGCACGGTGCATCAGATTGATGTGTAGTTGATTCCTATAAGTAAAAAATTTCTTAAGGATTGTTTTAATAAATTATTAAAATAATATGAATACATTTTCTTGGTTTTGAGTATATCACATGTATTTTTTATTAAAATATTATTTTAAACTAAAAACACATGCTTTAAGTCATACCAGTCATATTGTGTGTTAGTTTTATATGATACTAATTCTTATATGTTAAAAATGGAATATTAATCATTTTTAAAGAGTATAAAGAAAATCGAAACATTTTCTCTCAGTATTCATTTATTGACATGTTTTTTGAACTTGATTTTCAATTTTAGAATGATAAATGACACTTTGAGTTGTATCAAGAACACTATGTATCAGATTAAGTTATGGATGATTACTACACGTCACAAATGACTTATGGATAATTGTACTAAAATATCAAAATATCAAAAATTTGTTTTCTTGGTTCTGAGTATCTGACATGTGTTTTGAACTAAAATAAAAATTTAAAATAAAAACACATTCATGGAGTTATATCAGTCACACCATGCATCAGATTTACTTTTGATTGATTAATATACATAAAAAATACATAAGGATCATGGATGTAATGTATCAAAACATTATGAATGTGTTTTCTCAGTTTGTGTATATTATGTTTTTTTACTAAAACATCAATTTAAACTTAAAAGAAACACTTTGATTCAAATGATCCACATGGTGTGTTGGTTTGATATGAGATTCATTTCTATATGTCACAAATGACATGTGAATAATTTTACTAATCTATAAATACAATCTTAGTGTGTTTGATAATTTTTTAGGGAGAGGAACTTGTTTTGAACAAAAATTTCAATTTTAAACTCATGACATTCATTTTGATTCATGATTGGAAGATTATTTATTGGATTAAGGTGAGGTTGATTCATAAACATAAAAAATTATTTATGGTTCATTTTAATAAAGTAATAAAAAATTATAAACTTTTTTCTGGGTTTTGAGTACATGACATGTGTTTTGAACAAAAATGTCAATTTTTAATAAAAATACACTTCCATTCATACCTGTCACATTGTGTGTCATATTGATGAGTGGTTGATTCCTACACACCACACATGACTTATATTGTTTTCCTAATGTATCAAAAAAAATAAAAATATGTTTTCTCAATTTTGAGTATCTCACATGCCTTTTTTATTGAAATGTCAATTTAAAATAAAAAATACACTTTGTGTCATACCAGTCACATCATGTGTCATTTTGACATGATTTTATTTCTTATAAATCACAAATGACTTATAAATCATTTTCCTAAATTATCAAGACAATCAAAGCGTGTTTTCTTTGTTTTCAATGAGTGGAACATGTTTTGAACAAAAATTTCAATTTTAAATTGATAACATACACATTGAGTCATACTGGGAACAATGTGTATCAGATTGAGTTGATGTAAATTACTACATGTCCAAAATGAATTGGGGATCATTTTATTAAAGTATAAAAATAATATGAATGTGTTTTATTAGTTTTGAGTATGTGACTTCTGTTTTGAACTAAAATTTCAATTTTAAATGAAAATACACTTTGATTCTTATCATTCACACCATGAATCAGATTGATGTGATGTTTATTCCAACACTTCATGAATTTATTAAGGATCAATTTCTAAAGTATAAAAAATGGATTAATTTTCTTAGTTTTGATTGTGTCACATTTCTTTTTTAATAAAATTTCAATTTAAACAGAAAACATGAACTCTGGGTCATACATGTCACATCATTTGTTGTTTGATGTGAGAATGATTCTTACACATCAAAAATTACATATGAATTATTTTTTCTAAATTATTAAGAAAATACAATAATTTTTTATTGGTTTTCAGTGAGTGACACATATTTTGAACAAAAATATCAATTTAATACTCATAACACACACTTTGAGTCATATGAGGCACACTATGTATCAAATTGAGCGGATGCAGATTAATACATGTCAAAAATGGCATATGGATATTTTAATAAAGTATCAAAACAATCTAAATGCATTTGGTTGATTTTTATTATGTGATTTTTCTTTTGAACTAAATTGTAAATTTTAAATAAAAACACGCTTTGATATATATCGGTCACACTATGAATCTTATAGACATGTGTTGGATCAAAAAGGATATGAGATGGCCCAAATAAAAAAGGGGTAAATTGTAGGTTTAAAAAAATATATTAATACATTTATGTAAGGTTCTTAGTTTAATAAAACATAAACTAAATCAATTCACAATGCCTCTTATAAAACAAAACAAAAGATCAGACTAACTCTTAGTCTAATGATATGATACCATAGGTTATGAGACAATTGCATTCAGGTTGAAGACAAATATTATAGTATATTAAGTTTAAATTATTATACCATATAGAATATAGAATCAATACTAAAAATTATAAATTGTATCTAATAAAATTATAATATAAAAGAGTACAAATAGTGATAGGAAATAAAATGATTCTGTTTCTATTGCAATAAGAAACAGAAAACTAAAAGGAATTACAATTATTTTATCCTAAAGAGTAGGGTATACTTTCACCATAGATAATAGGTATGTCTTACCAACATTGGTAAGTCATCAATACAATGATCGGCATGTCCATCTTTTTATCCCTACAAGCCCTTGATTTTACAGGTAATCAGCACCTTTGTCTTTCAAACACTTGAAATCCCTCGATACGATGATCGGTCACACAACCTGCATATCCCCAGCAGCCATAGATCCTTATCACATGATCGGATGCACAAATAAAATCAAATCACTTATTGAAAAATATAAACTAAGCACAAATTGTTCACATTTTTTAATTTCAAGGCTTTCTCATAAAGCAAGAGAGAAGTCACGTAGTATCTCTCTAGAACAAGTAAGTATAAAAAGTTGGGTTCTCTTGTTTAAATGACCTCTTATTTATAGACCTCAAGTTCCAACTGTCATATTTTCTCGAACGATAATATTTCTACAATAAAATCGGTGGGACTTGGATACCTAGCATTGTAATGGTCATATTGAAATAGAAAACATGAAATCATTTTGATTAGTTTGTAACTAACTCCACGAAATCATTTTGGTAAAAACAATAGATTTATAAAAAAGATATAATGAGTACAATTAGTATAAAATGTGTGTTTTGGTAAAATAATGAAAATATTCATGTGATAAAATTATAACATGAGTACGATTAAAATATCTTGTTAGTACAAATATAATGAAAAATACATATATGAAGAAAATTGGGTATGATAAAAATTTTAAGTACGACGGTTAGAGTTAGTATGATAAACATAGTTGGTATGATGGTCTAAGTGAGTATGATAAATAGAGCAGGTATGATGGTCATAGTCAGTATGACAAACAGAGTGGGTATGATGGTCATAGTCAGTACGATAAAAAATTGGGTATGATGGTCACTATCAGTACAATAAACAAAAAACTATATTCAAAGTAGATCATTTATTTGATAATTGAGTATAAAGAATTTGTGATTTTCAAAACAAAACACATAAAAGTCAAAAGAATATTTTGACTTAGCAATCTCTCTCTTTTTGGAAACCACAAAACACAAAGTAAAGCTAAAAATAATACTTATCTCCCTGTAAGTTATGAAAACACCTTTGAAGAAATAAATGAATACAACTAACTCCCCCTTAGGTATATATTTTCTTAAGGATTGTATTAATATATATTTTTCTTGTTTTAGATTATTCTTTTCTTTAATGTATTAAATTTGCGTAAAACATTACTGATTTTCCCTTTTTGTACAACATTCTTCCCTTTTATAAAAAATTCTCCCCATTTTTGATTTACAAATAAATGGATTAGTATTGTATAGCCTGAAAATTTTAGAGAAAAAAACAATATAAAACAATATAAATACAAATATAAATCCCATTAAATTGTCTAATGGTCAAATATTTTCCAAAGATAATCAAGAAAGAAGGATACAAGGAAATATTTATTTATTTTATCTTTTTTTCTTTCTTGATCAACTCATGGATAATAACCTTCAAAAAATTTTATCTCTTTCTTATATTTTAAGATATATATACCCTGAGATTGGAGAATATCTTGTTGGTCTGAAAATAAATGATCCTTGATTTTTATGGTGTCTTCTTGGATTTTGATCACTTCTTCGAGATTAGAAATTCTTCCCTGTATATTCTTATTTTCATAGACCAATAATGTGTTTTTTTCTTTAACAAAACAATTTAATCATTGAAATATTAAACCTTCAAAAACTCTGATTAGAAATAATTCAACCTTTCTTGTTTCTCTTTTACAGAATAAGCATCAGCACTATGGGTTTTTGGAATCTGTTTCAACCTCTTAATAGTTTTCTTACAAGTTTATTAAAAGAAACAACAAGATCATTTGAAAGACTCCTTATGTATTCAATATAATCCTCATGTTCATTTACATAACTCTCTATTTTGTATGACCACTTGGTAATATTGTTAAAATCTTTATTATGAGCAATAAAACTATCATTCAAAACTTTTAGATCAACCTCTACTAACATCACTTTCTTTTTAATCTATCTTACTAAACCAAGTTTCTTACTTTAGTTCTCTGTGATGAAATCGATATTTCCTTATATTCTGGGAAATTAAGGAATAGTCTTCTCAATCCTTCTTAGAACATGGACAATGTAATTTCTTTTCTTGAGAGAAATAGTGTGATCTAAATCTTGGTATTCATCATATGATTCAAGTTCATTATATTGGCTTGAGACTTCATCAGGTTGTTTTTCTTTCTCTTTCTCTTTTTCTTTTTCAATTCTATCTTCATTAACATTATCTATGATTATAATGGTTCTCTCATCTTGAAAATATTGAGCCATTTTTTTACTGGAGAAGGAACACTTTCTGATTGAGTGTCCATAGATTGTTCTGGTGCTTGATTAGCATGAGCATTCTGTTGTTGAACTCATTCACTTTTTTTAAGAGAAGATTATTCTCAACATCCCTTAGAACTCTAAAAATATTCGATAATAAATTCATATTTCTCTTCTTATTCACCTTACTATTGTGAAACTGATTGAATTACTTCTAAAACTTTTTATTTCCCTCTCTCTAGAATAGTCTGTATGATCGGTTCTTCTTCTATTTCTTCTGTTAGTTGAGAACTTGTTAACTCAAAACCTTTTAGTACCTTGGCGATATAAAAATACAGAGTTTTTCTTTTCAAAAGTTTCTTCTCCTTCTTCTTAGATTGTAGGTTATATTCTATTATTATCTTCTTGGATAAATCTTCAGCTAGATCAAGACCAAACTAAGATCGCATTCTTTTCTTTGTTCTTTCTCCTTTATCCACATAGCGACAACCCCTTTACTATATTTATCTTTCTTTTTATAATTTTCATTAGTTTGGGGATATGAATTTTGAGAAACTATAACTCTTAGAGATGATTCCACTAAAAGTGGTGCTGATTGATTTGGTGCTAATTTATGCACATCTTTGAAAAAAAATTGCTTCAGCATCAAAACAAACATTTACATTTCTGATTGTATCCTTGTTAATCCATGATCCATTCAATACTATCAATTCTTCTTTAACTAGAATATTAAAAAACATAAATCATTCAAGGATAAACTTCCTAAGAATGGTTGGATACATGATTATATGAGACTTAATTTCTCTATAATTCACATTCATAATTGTTTCAAAAATGTAACCAATGGGATTTACATTTCTCTTATTCATAAGATAATCTAACATAAAGATATCATAAATCTAAAGAGTTTATCTATCACCTTTCCTTGGAATAAAAAACCCTTGCATACATAGTGCGATAAAACTATTTTCTATAAAGATATGGAATACATTTCATTTCTCCTCATTGATAAGAAAAATTGACTTTTCATTCCTTTCCTTATTAAACATATCAAAATCCTTTGGTAACTTATGAGAATGATAGAAGGAGTCACCTTCAGTGGAGACATTGAAAAAATTTGTAGCTTGTTTCACTAACATTAGAAACTTTCTATCAGAAATTGGAAAATTAATCATCATATCCTTATCAAAAGACAATGTATTATAGAAGTTTTTGTCCCCTTCAACAAAAATAAAATCTCGAGATATGGGTTTCTCAACACAAAGGTATTCCCAGCCTAGAAACAAAAGAATAATTTTAATCAAAGAATCACAAGAATCATAGAAATATCGAGGGACTAACCTTTCTCTAAAGAAATACATTTCTAAGAAAGTAATTGAAGACATATCAGCATGAGTATTGGCAAAATATTTAGACAAAAATATGATTGGCGAAAGAAAAAATAGTACTAAGACTTAATAGGAAGAGAAGAGTTTTGCTGAGAAAATATGAAAAATGGTTTGTGTTTGAGGAGGGGGTGACCCCTATTTATAGGTGAATTTTGGTTATTGTTGGAATTTTATGGTGGATATTAGAAGATAAATAATCCAATGGTAGAAAATTAAAGTAAATTTAAAAAAAATTAATTTTTTTAAAACAAAATACTGAAAAAAGAAAAATATTAACACAAAAGAAAAGTGATACAGAAGGAAAATAGAATGTAACTATTGAATATTTCATGTGATTTGTTGGATTAATACTATAATTAAAGTAAAAATAATAATACAATTTAGAAATGAAATAGTTGAAATAATGAATGTTGAATATGATCAAAAATCAAACTGATGATACAAAATTTAATATACTCAGTTGTCAGACCAATGGAAAGCAATGTCAATACCGTAGGTTGTCATGATCATAGAAAAAATTCAATACCATATATTGTCAAGCTGATGGAAAAAATTTCAATATTGTAGGTCTCCATGTTGATAGAAAACAAATTCAATACCATAGGTTGTCAAACTGATGGAAAAAATATTCAATACCATAGGTTGTCAAGCTGATGGAAAACTAAGTTAATACCATAAGTTGCCAAACCAATAGACTAAGTTTTATTGAACCGATAAGAAACAAATTCATTAGTCTAGGTTTTAAAACTTTTAAACTATACTTTTTCATACTGATTAAAAACCAATTCATTAGTTAAGTGTGTTAATCCGATAGAAAAAATTTCAAATCGATAGATAGAATTTCAAACTGAGAGACAGAATGTCAAATTGATAAAAGTGAAGCTGAATAAGACAAAACAAATTATAAATAAAACAACTAATGAATCAAATAAAAGAAATATAACTATAAAATAAAGAGTTAATATAACATACAAAACATATGATAAAGAATAAGGAATATTAAACACAAAGATTAATATAAAATATATAAAACAATGAACAAAATAATAATGGTATACCCCTATGAAGAGGACTGTTTTAATGTAAGGAGATTTTAAAAACATGAAGTAGAGGTAAATGATTATTTTATTTTAATCATTCATAATTTTTGTTTAATATTTTCAAATTTATCTGAAGGTATTGGTTTTTTAAGAATATCACCAAGTTGTTCTTGTTTTCTGATGAATTGTAAAATGATATATCTTTTTTGTGTGAGATCCCTTAGAAAATGATGCATAATATCTACATGTTTTGAGAGAGAGTGATGTGCATGGTTTTTACTTAATGCAATGGAACTTGTGTTATCATGAAATATATGAGTTTTAGTAAAACTCATTCCATAATCTGTGACATTATGTTTCATCCTCAATACTTGAGCACAACAACTTTCAGATGCCACATATTCAACATCAGCAATGGAGAGTGAAACTATGTTTTGTTTTTTCCATGAACAACAAACTAAAGAATATAAAAGGAAATGAAAATTTCCATAAGTACTCTTTCTATCCATTCTACGACCACTAAAGTTGGTATCTAAAAAACTTTTTAATTCAAAATCATTTACAGAAGAATAGAAAAGGCCTAAATCCAAAATTCCTTTTAAATACTGGAAAATCATTTTCACAACTTTTAAATGGGATTGTTTTGGATTTTCTTGATATCTAAAACATAAGCATACAGAAATCAATTTTTTGGGACAACTAGATACTTAGTATAGTAGACTTCCAATAATACCTCTAAAAGTTTTTTGATCAACTAGTTATCAAGCTTTATCATGATCAAGGGTGTTTGATGTTCCAATGGGAGTACTAATAATTTTAGTATGGTTATATCCATACTTTTTTAGTAAGTATTTGATATAATTATATTGAGATATATAAGTACCTTTTAGTTTTTGTGAAATTTGAAAACTAAGAAAGATTGTCAATTCACTCATCATACTCATTTCAATCTCAGACTTCATTAGTTTCACAAATGAATCTATTAAAGACTTTTGAGTTGATCTGAAAATGATGTCATCAACATAAATTTGATAAATCATAAGATTTTTTTTATTTCAATATTAAAAGTGTTGGATTGGATGTTCCCTTAATGTAATTTTTTTGTAACAAAATATCTTGTTTACCTATCATACCAAGCTCGAGGGGATTTTTTTAAGTCTGTAAAGGGACTTGTTAAGTTTCTAAACATATTCAGGATGTTTCTTATCCTCAAAACTAGGGGGTTGGTCTACATAGACTTCCTCGTATACATATCCATTAAGTAAAGCACACTTTACATCCATTTGAAAGAGTTTGAAATGAAATAATGTTTCAAAGGCTAATAGAATTCTAATATATTTGTGTCTTTCTACTAGATCATAGGTTTCTTCATATTCTAAGGCTTCTTGTTGATTATATACTTTAGCAACAAGTCTCAATTTATTTATTAAAATGATACCATTTTCATTTCATTTTTTTCGGAAAACCCATTTTACTCCAATAACAGATGTATCCTTTGGTTTTTCAACCAATGTCCATGATTTATTCCTTTTGATTTCATTTAGTTTATCTGGAATTACCTTAATACAATCATCATCACCTAAATCCTCATTTGAAGTATAGGTTCAAATTGAGACAGAAAAAAAAGATGTCCTATTTCATTTATTATGAAATTACTGGCCCTTAATTGTTGATTTACATCATCAATGATGTTATCACTAGGATGATTCTAAATTTATAATTGATTTGGATTTTTTAAAACATTCCCATCAACATAAAATAAAAATTCTTCAGGTGTAAATGTCTCTGAAACTATTTCTTGAGTATTTACAATGTTTGAAGAATTTTCTATCAATGAATGATATTCAATTTTGTAAAACACTTCAGATGTAATATTTTGAGGGTTTTTTAAAACAAAAGTATTTGTTTCATCAAAAATAACATGTATTTTTCTTCAACAACATGATTGTTTTTATTAAAGACATTATAAGCCTTAGAAGTGGTGGAATAACCTAAAAATATTCCTTCATCAAATTTTGATGAAAAACTATGTATGTTATCTTTTTTATTTAAAATAAATACTTTGCAACCAAATACTTTGAAGTGTGAAACATTTTTCCATTCCAAAACTGATAATGTGTTTTATTAAGAAAAGGTCTAATTAAAACTCGATTTATAGTATAAAAAGTAGTACTAACAACTTCTTCCAAAAAAAATTCTATTGAGTATTCACTCAACGTGGTTATTATTATCTAATTAAGGATTCTACTTCTTTTTTCTACAACATCATTTTTCTGAGGTTTTCTTGGGGTAGAAAAGTTGTGAGTAATACCTTTCATACAATAAAAAGTTTCAAAATAAGAGTTTACAAATTCTCCACAATGATCACTTAAAATAGTTTTCAATGGAAGGTTTTTCTCATTTTTTACTTTAGCAACAAAAGTTTTAAAGAAAAAAAATGATTTTGAATTTTTGGTGAGAATATATAACCATGTAAATCTAGTATAATCATCAAATAATGGAAATACATAGTACTTGATTCCAATACTTCCAGTTTGTGTAGGACTAAAAAGATCAATGTGCACTAACTGTAATGAATCAGTAGTTGTGACCTCATGGATTGATTTAAATCTTGACTTATGTTGTTTTCCATACTGACAAGGGTAAAAAACTTTTGAATAATTAAACCTAATATCAGGTAGATATTTAACAAGTCCTTTATTAGAGAGTTTATATAAATTTATAAGATTATAGTGTCCTAGTCTTTTATTCCATAACCTAGATTGGTCTTTTATTTAACTTACTCTAGGTATGTTATGGCTCCTATGGTCTTATATATTTAAGGTGTAAACATTCTCATGCCATTGGGTAGATATAATGAATTCATCCTTGTAATTGTGAACTATACTTTCATCATTCCTAAAATTCACAAGGTAACCTTCATTACACAATTGACTTATGCTAATGATGTTTTTATTAAGACCATCAATAAATAAAAAAATTAGAAATCAAGAGTTTTCCATGGAAAACAATATTACATATACCAATAATATTTCCAGGATCATTGTCTCCAAAGTTAATCTTTCCTACTTTTTTTTTATCACTTTTTCATAGAGGTTTATGTTTTCAGTCATGTTCCTGGAACATCCACTGTCTGTGTACCATGAATTTTTATTGTTTCTTTTTTTTTCCTGAAACAAAAAAAACTTCTAGAATAAAAACTTCTTTGGATCTAGAAATGTTAAAAAGTAACATTTTTGGAATCCACATTTATTTAAAAAAATTCACTTTGTGGAAACCCAATGATTTTGTTTTATTTAATGAAAAAACATTATTCCAATGACCACCACATTGACACTTAGTGAAGAATGGATCCTTTTGAGAAATAAAATAGTTATTTTTAAAAATGGGTTTTGAATGTGTGTTACCTATTCCTTGACTATTACCATGAGTTCGTATTTGAGAATACATCTTATCAAAATTTTCTTTTCTAGATGAGAAATTTGATAAGATTTTCTTCATAGAAAAGATTTAATATTTTATTCTGATGAACAAATTATTATCCTCATTTGTATTAATTTTATAATTAATTTATTCTTCTAAAATAGATTCTTATAAATTATATTTTCAAAAAATTTAGAAAGTTTGTTTTTTTTAAATTCACTTTCACAAGGTTTTTAAAAACTTTTTCAATTTAAGGAGTTTTAGAATCAAGATATTTAGAGAGATATTACACTTCTATTGTTAAATTATTCATCCTAGTATTTGATTTTTCAGGTTTAATAGAAACATTACAATTTTTTCTAAAAGTTTTATAAATTTGGAAACCTCTAAATAAGAAGGTAAATAATTATCAATATCTGATGAGGATGTTTCTTTATTAGAAGAATAATATCTATCAGGATAATTGTTACATAAATACATATTAGTAAGAGATTCAGAATTGTATACCTTGTCTCTTACGAAATGATAAGGATTTTTGGAAAAGAGACCAACATTCTTGTGATTTGAGGTATCACTATCAAAAGAGTATTCAAAATAATAAACTC
This sequence comes from Viscum album, assembly GCA_963277665.1. Lineage (NCBI taxonomy): Eukaryota > Viridiplantae > Streptophyta > Magnoliopsida > Santalales > Viscaceae > Viscum > Viscum album. Next base: position 1,110,023,862 of record OY728126.1, read on the forward strand.
TTCTAGCACTCTAGGAGTCATTTACTTTTCAGACATTCTTTCCCTTGGATATCCAATATTTCTTCTTATTTTTCCCTGAATGTATTTCCTTTCTATCGTTTCTTTTTAGCAATTGAAAATCAGGTCAAATGTATCCTTCTCTTTTATATTCATAGCATGTGACCTTAGAATAATTCTTTTCCTTGTTACCTTTGGATTTATTTTAATATCTATATTGGAAATCCTTCATTCCAATAATTTTTTTCATTCTTCTAGAATGATTTGAAAGATCATTCTTTGACTGCTTAGTATCACTAGAATATTATAAGACATCAAACTTTCTCTTTCTTGACTTGGATTTCATAGGTGATTGAGACTTGGAAGGATTAGATGTAGTAGTGAATGCTAATCCACCATTATTTTTTTCACTTTATATGAATCTCTCTTTAGTCATAAATCATATTTCAATAGAGTTCCAAAGAGATAATTATTATTAATATTGGTACTCTTTCTAGACTCATCAACTATAGTCTTCTTGGATTCCCATTCATTTGGCATAATGTCTATGTTCTTCTCAACTAAAACTTCGTCTTCTAAATTTTTCCCTCTCATGTCTTGAAGGTTGTTAACAATTGTCATAAATCTTTGTTGAACCCTAACTGCATGTACACCATAAAGAAATTCAAATGGTTGATAGTCAACTCTTATCATTTCTCTTCTTGTCTCAAAATCGTTGGAAGTTCCAAAGTGTGTAATCACTAATTTCTACCATATGATATTAGTGGCTTAATATAATGAGATTTGAATGTAAATATTCCTAGCCATAGAACATAATAAATTATTGTGTACCTTATAGTTTAACTAATATTCAAGTTTCTCTTGGGTTGTAAAAGTTATGACTTCTTTCTCAGGGATCTTATAGTCACCAGTGAGCTTAACAAAGATATCTACACCAGTATTTATAATAAAAGTATTTATTCGATCACAATAATATTAAAATCATTTCCAAAAAAGATAGGTGGTATTGTAGGATTAATATTTTCAATTGAACCAACATTAATCATGACTTCCATTATAAAGAAATATATCCTTTTTTTCACAAATACAGGTTAGTGTATTTAGAAATAGAGAAAATAATGTAACTTAAAAAAAATAAAAAGTAGTGGAAAACCTCCTTTGATTCCAATTATTGGATAAAAATGGATATGAGATATCAAAAATTCATGAGGGGTGAATTTTATGTTAAAAAATTTCTATTAAAACATTTATGCAAGGTTCTTAATTTAATACAACATAAACTAAAACAATTCACAATTACTCTTATAAAACAAAACAAAAGATCAAACTAACTCTCGATCTGATGATATGTTACCACATGTTATGAATCAATTTCATTCAGGTTAAATACAAATATCATAATATATTAAGTGTAAATAATTCTACCATATAGCATATAGAATTGTTGGACTCACCTGTTTTGATAATCCCAAATCATGTTTAAATATTGATCAAGATATATTAAGCCATTTACTTATCCTTTTTAATCTACATTTATAATTATATTATCCTCAAAAATGTATACTCTTATGTCTCATGACCTTGTTGCATTAGCTTACAGTTTACATTTATCTAAATATAAGTTCACTGTTAAAGGATACCGGTAAGAGTCTTCTATTCAAAGTCACTGTTATAGCTCACTGATGCTGGAACATTACTGTTGAAGATCTACAGTCACTGTTGGAAGCTACCGGTACAAGGTTACTGTCACAAGTCTGCTGTTGATCTGCTTATCAATGCTCGCAGACAAAGAGTCATCGTCACAAGGTCACTGCTGTGACAAGGCTTCTGTTAGAAGTTTACTGTCAGACTCATTCTCAAGTCTTCTATTGAGAACCTCACTGTTCAAATTCTACAGTTGGACATGCCTACCGCTAGTAGAAGGATACCGCTGGACAACCCCTACTGTCGAGATAGTTGACTGTTGTTCAAAGTCTACTGATGGACATACTCCACTGTTAATGAAATTACCTGTTGAGATAAGTCTACAGCTAGAAATGTCACTATTTCAGTATTCTGATGTTATAGAACTACTGATGAATTTCACTGATAAGTAGCTACTATTATAGATAGTAACAGCTACTGTTAAAAGCCTACGGACAAAGAACCTACCGTTGAAGCTCATAGTTGAATAGTCTACCGATGAAGTCCACAGTTGGAAATACCACAGCTGAAGTCTATCATGTGACATGCACCTGCTACCAGTCTAATGATATTTTATTCTTTTCTTTATCAATTTTATTAATACTATTATAATGGTAATATCTGTACAAATTAATACACCTAACATTATTTAATGATATTTGCAGGCATATCAGGAAATAGTACGATGTACGAGGAAGACCACATGTGGTTGAAACACTTTTTCATGTCGGCCCCTGATAAACCAAATGAGAAAAGGTGAACTGAAAAAGAGTATATATATAAGAAGAGAGAGACATTCAAAGGGAATCAGCCAATACATACAGAAACAAGAGATAATTGTGGATATACTGAATACACGCAGAAGAACGCTCATAAGTGACAAAGATATACAATTTGAAGAAGAACCCTCAAGCACTAATTCAGAAGAACATAGATATTCAAAAGGATCAGTTGAAAGAATCTATTTCAAGATATCACGGGGTGCTGCAAAGAGTTTAAAACCTAAGAAGTTGATCATCTCTACATCTGGAAGTCAAAACCTAAAAGCTGCGACACTCTGTTTTGGATTAAACTTGTAGAGAAGGACTAAAACTTCATTTCATTCATTCCAACGAGTCCAGAACTGATCTTCCAACACAACAGAGCATTCTAAACTTTTTTCTACTATCTTTATCTCTACTGTGTTTAAGTATTTTACATTTGTGAGTAGTGTGTCTGTGTTACACACATTGAATATTTTGCTTGAAGTGAGGGGTATTGAAAATCCCCATATCAAACTCTTTTTACATTTTTTACCCACGTATAACTATGGAAGAAGCCTGGTGTGGCTTGGTAGTTTATTTTTCCCACGTATAACTATTGTAGAGGTTGAAAAACCTGGAAAGTTTGTGAAAATTGTTGTAAACCTTGATACAGGCTGTGTATCACTTTTAAAATAATTGCATGGTTGCAGGTGATCACCAAGTGGAGAGGATGAGGTCTTGTCTTAAGACTGAATCTCTTGTTTAATTTGTTGTGTTCCTCTTTCATTACTCTATTTTACATTATCTGTTGTGCTTATATTAGCAAAGACAGAAAATCTGTTTTTACATTAACTCTAATAATTAGTTCTGGTTAGTGGGTATATCTGATTTATTTAGTAAACTTGTTTCAAATGTGTAATTAGTTCTCATACTGATTCTACTAAGGAGTAATCAACCTTTGAGAAACCTGTTGAACAATAAGTCCCTTATATCTTTACTACCTTAACTGACTGGGATGTTCTAATTTGGGGGATTTCAATCCTAAAAGTGTTTAACAGAAATTTTAATTAGAACTCAATTCACCCACCCCCCTCTTGAGTATCCACTCCGAACAACATTTGGTATCATACGAAACATCTATATATAAAACGTTTTCAAACCCTTTGTTTTTCAAACTGTGATTTTAGTTTTATCTTAATGATCTTAAATTTCTGTTAGTTCTAAATTTTCTCTCTTTAATATATTTTCTAAAATCTAGATGTGTAAAATATACTAGAAGGTGCTCCTACTAACATGCCACCTTTCTTTAATGGTGTGAATTATGCTCAATGGAAAATTAAAATGAAAATTCATTTGGAATGTATTGGTTTTGATATTTGGCCTACTAATGAATCAGAATATGATATCCCCAAAATTACTAGATCTACCTGGGATGATGCTACAAAATATGACTATAACAATAGCTGTAAAGCTATGAATTCCCTTTACTACTCTTTAGGAGATGAGGAATTTAACCTAATTTCTACCTGTAAAATAGCTCATGAAATCTGGGACACCTTGGTTGTTTCTCATGAAGGAACAACCAATGTGAAGGAAATGAGATTAAATACTTATACTATTAAATATGATAATTTAAAGATGAGTCCTGATGAACCTATTTTTAACATGTACTTTAGGTTTAATGTGATTTTCAACACCATGAGTTCACTGGGAAAAGTTGTTCCAGAGAAGGAGCAGATCATGAGAATATTGAGATGTTTTCCAGATAGATGGAGAGGCACTTCTGTGTCTTTCCGAGAGTCATATGACATCCGCATGCTTCTTGTTAAGGAGTTGATTGGAAAACTAATGATGTATGAAGAAGAACTGAAGGTGAACAACGAAGAATATGATGAACCCAAAATAAAATTTATTGCATTCAAGTCTACTACTTCAAAGAGCAAAGACAAGAAAAAAATACATGTACCTACTGAAAGTTTAAATAGTGAAGATTCAGATTCAGACAGTGATGAAGAAATAGCTCAAATAGCCCAGATATTTAAGAAGTTATACAGAAAGAAGAAGTTTTTCAGAAAACCAAACTACAAGGGTAAGTGTGATCAACAAGGTAAGTGGAAAAAGGATTGGAAGAAATCTGACAAGGAAGATGATATAGTCTGCTATGAATTCAAGAGGAAAGGACACGTCAAGGCTAATTGTCCGAAGTTAAAATTAAAAAATAAATATGACTATAAGGACAAGAAGTACAAGAAATCCATGAAAGCAACCTAGAGTACTTCGGAAGACAGCACAAGGGAATTAGAAGCTAATGATTTTGAAAAGAATCATGCCAACATGTGCTTCATGACTAACATATCTGAGGTACTTGTTTCCCCTTTTCTAAATGATTATTATTCTGGAAATAATAGTGATTCAGATAATGAGAAAAATATGTCTAAGGATGAACTGTTCGAATATTGCAATATGCTGGAAGATACCTGTAATGAACTAAAAGATAAATATAAATCTTTAAAGAAACATCATTCCTTGACAAGTAATGTTATAATAGATCTAAGTGTAGAAAGAGAAAATAATGCTTAACTGTTGAAAGGGAACACTCAACTTAAATTATCTAATGAACAATTAAGAAAATATATTGAGATGTTCACTGTTGGTAGGGAAACCTTGACACAGTTTCTAGGAAAACATATTTCCCCTAAATATAGAATTGTTCTAGGATATCAACCTGGATAGAGACAAATTAGCAAAACCAAATTTATTCCAAAATCTGGACAGTTCACTGCTAATTCTGGATTATCTTTTGAGAAACAATTTTTTAAAGGACCTAACAAATTATTCATGTATCAAAATATGTTTACTGGTCTTAGAAAACCAATAAAGAAAATATGGGTTCCCAAAGTTTTAATGGATAACCTTTCTGGACCCAAAAAGATTTGGGTACCAAAATTATCCCATGTTTAATCTGTTTTGCTGGAAGTTGCTTAAAGAGTTACTGTAAGACCCTATGGTACTTGGACAGTGGATGTTTAAGACATATGACAGGAGACTATTCTTTCTTCAAGAGTCTAATTAAAGTTTATAGTGGGAATGTCACCTTTGGTGACAATGCAAAAGGAAAAATCATCGTCTTAGGCCAAATTGGTAACCCTGATACAATATTAATTTCTAAAGTACTTTTTGTTGATGGATTAAAGTATAATTTACTTACCATATCTCAGTTATGTGATGATGGTCTTAATGTTAAGTTTGAAAATGATTCATGCAATGTTTTTAATTCAAAAAATGATTTAGTTTTCACTGTATGTAGAAATGAGAATGTATATGATGTTGATTTAAATTCCTTAGCCAAACAAAATGTTTCCTGCTTAAATGATTTTCATAAAGAATCTTGGCTTTGGCATAGAAGATTAGTACATTGTAATGTACACTCACTTATGAATATATCTAAGAAATGTTTAGTTAGAGACTTACCTAAATTATAATTCCCAATTGATAAAGTGTGTGATCCCTATCAAAAGGGAAAACAACACAAAGTTTCTTTCAAACCAAAGAAAGAAGTTTTAACTTCTCAAACACTTGATTTGGTTCAAATGGATTTGTTTAGAGCATCAAAAGTTTCAAGTCTAAATGGGTAGCACTATGTTTATGTTATTGTAGATAAAATTTCTAGGTATACTTGGGTATACTTTCTAGCTCACAAAAGTGAAGCTTGTTCCTATTTTTTCAAATATTCCATGTCTGTAGAAAACATTACGGGACTTAAGATTAAGACCCTGAGAAGTGATCATGGTCGTGTGTTTGAGAATCATGAATATGAATCCTACTGTTCACATAATGGATATAGTCATTACTTTTTTTCCCCTTGGACACCTCAACAAAATGGAGTTGTAGAAAGAAGAAATAGGACCCTTAAAGAAATTTCAAGGACTATGCTTAATAAGTATGACTTACCTGTTTATTTTTGGGCTGAAGCTGTAAATAAATCTTGTTACATTATCAATAGAGATTTAATTAGACCTATTCTATAAAGGACCCCTTATGAAGGTGTATAAATTAAAAGAATAAATAAAAGTATTGTCTTTTTATTATAATAAGTAGCGGAAAAGTAAAAGGAATTATAATTATTTTATCCCAAAGACTAGGGTATTCTTTCTCCGAGGATAATTGGTCTAACTTACCAACACTGGTAATCACTCAATACGATGATCGTCATGTCCATCTTACTATCCCCATAAGTCCTTGATTTTACAGGTAATCAGCACCTCTGTCTTTCAAACACTTGAAAGCCCATGATATGATGATCGGTCACACCGTCTAGCTATCCCCAGTAGCCCTTGATCCTTATAACTTGATTATAAGCGCAAATAAAATCAAAGAACTTATTAGAATGAAAAAACTAAGAACGAGTTGTTCACATTTTTTAATTTCAAGGCTTCCACATGATGTAAGAGAGAAGTCATGTTGTCTCTCTCTAGTACGTGGAAGTAGAGAAATTTGTGTTCTCTGGTTCAAATGACCACCTATTTACAGGCCTCAAGGTCCAATGTAACTATTTTCTCCAACAGTCATATTTCTCTGGAAAAAATGGAGGGACTTGGACACCTTCCATTGTAATGATCATATTTAAACAGAAAACTCGACAACGTTTTTATTAGTTTATAACTAATACACAACAAAATTTTGGTTAAAACAATAGATATATGAAAATTATATCACGATTATGATTAGTATAAAACATGTGTTTTGATAAAAGAATGAAAATATGAATGTGACAAAAGTAATACATGAGTATGATTAAAATAGCATGTCAGTACGGATATTAAGAAAAATATTGATATGATGCAAAGTGGGTACGATACACATTGTGAGTATGATGGTTAAAGGCAGTATGATAAACAAAGTTGTTGTGATGGTATGAGTGAGTACGATAAATAGAGTGGGTACAATGGTCATAGTTTGTATAACAAATATAGTGGGTATGATGGTCATAGTCAGTACGTTAAACAGAGTGGGTACGATGGTCATAGTCAATACGATAAAATGAAAACTATATTCAAAGTAAATCCTTTGTTTGAGAAATGAGAATAAAGAAATTTTTTATTTCCAAAACAAAATACATAAAAGTCAAAAGAATACTTTTGACATAACAACATGTAGTTAATTTTCACATGTCAAAAATAACATATATATTTTCCTCCTAAAGTATTAAAGTAATCTGAAATAATTTTATTGGTTCTGATTATGTCATGTGTCTTTTTTTCTAAAATGTTAATTTAAACTCAAAACATGAACTTTGAGTCATATTGGTCACATGATATGTCAGTTTAATATTAGATTGATTCCTATACATAAAAACTGACTTATGATTCATTTTTTAATTTATTAAGACAATATGAGTGTGTTTTATCAGTTTCCAGTTAGGGACATGTGTTTTGAACTAAATTGATAATTTTAAACTAAAAATAGACACTTTGAGTCATATCAGGTACACCATGCATTTGATTGAGGTGAATTTTATTCCTACACATTAAAAATGGCTTATGGATCATTATAGAAAAGTATCAAAACAATATGAATGTGTTTTCTTGATTTTGAGTATATGACATGTGTTTTGAACTAAAATGTCAATTTTAAAATGAAAACATGCACATTGAGTAATACTGGGCACATAATGTGTTTGATTGACGTGTAGTTGACTCCTACACATCACAAATCATTTATTGATAATTTACCTAATGTGTTAAAATAATTTAAATGTGTTAATAAATTTTTTGAGTATGTGATGTATGTTTTGAACTAAATTGTAAATTATAAACTAGAAACATACACTTCAAGTCATACCGATCACAATGTGTGTTGGATTGAGGTGTGAATGATTGAGATTTGGTTAATTCCTACACCACTCAATTAAATGTTCATAATATATCTTTTTTTAATTCATACTTTTCTATTAAATAGTTACAAAATACCTTAGTATATGTATCCTTGTGATTCACTTCACGTTTTAGGATGCATGCAGTTGACTTTTTTATCTAAAAGGAACATGTTATATCTCTAATGTCTTCTTATAGATAATTGAATGAAAATAAATACTTACCAAAATATGAGTGAAAATATTAATAAGTATCAAATAAAAATGATAAGGAAATTAACATTAAAATAGTAGAAAATGTGATGATAAAAATAACTAAATAATCATTAGAAATTTATATTTTAATGATTTGTGTATAAATTATTTACCTTTTTCTATATCTTTTTTATCTTAGTTGTAGCCTTGGAGTACAATCTCTTATGAGAATGAAAATATTAGAACATGTTACTGTATTTTTTATACTCGTCACACCATATATTGGATTGAGATGTTGCTGATTACTACCCAACAAAAATGAATTATGAATTGTTTTGCTAAATTATAAAAAAATGAATATGTTTTCTCAATTTTGATTATGTAAAAAAATTAAAAAACATTTTTAAACTAAAAACATAAACTTCAAGTCATACTTGGCATAACTTGTTTTAGATTTAGGTGTGGTTTATTCCTACAGATAAGATTATGTCTTTTTATTTCTTAATGAATTTAGTATTCAAGGTTATCAAACAATATTTTTGTTCAATAACTCGGAATGTTAAACTCGTTGTATAATAAGAAAAAATGAATCATAAAAAATGTAACATCCCTATTGAGTGAATATATATCTATGAAAATTAAAAAAATATGTGTTATATAAAAATGATAAGTAAAATAACTAACAAATAGATAAAATGATGATAAAATTTACTAAATTATTAATACGAAAAAACCTCATCATGATGTTTGTATACAATCAGACACCATGTATTCTACCCATTTGTTTCTAAAAAAATATATTTCCTCTAATGAATATGTGTACTATCCAAAATCTGGATATTAGTAAAAAAATATAAATAAATATAGTATTAATAAATATTATAAATGAAATTGAAATTATCATCAAAAATACCACTTCATGGATTCTAGTTTATGGATTGAATATGATGTATTTAAAGAAATTCAATCATAATATCCACAATCATTGACATTGATTTTTTCTAGACACCATAGAAACATTGATAAAAATAAATAATTTTTTTATATATGTCCTGATAGTGGAATTTTATTTTATACACCCTAATACTTATCCATTTGTAGAAGTCAGTAGTATTTTTTTTCTTTTGACAATACTCATGCCATGATTTTTATGATATTTAAACACCACCATATCATAATCAAATTTTCATTGAAACATAATATAATATTTATAACATGATGTTTATTTACTAAATGTTACATCTAAATTATTATAAATTGATAAACGTCAAAAACATGTGGTCAATTTACTGGGTATCCATAGATTGAATCCAGAAAAATAAATCTATGGAGTATCCAAGTTGATTGAAATGGGTAACAAATGGTGCCTAAAAAGTAAAAAGGGATAATTAATGAAGGAATTAAAATATATTAGATATGATTAAATTTTAGAGTTTACCCATACATCATGGGTATTAATAAGATTCATTCATCTATAATTTTTCTTTCAGAAAATTTGGCCATATTTTCGACTATTACTTTATATTACTTTGGTTACAATGAGAATAGTTGTGTAGAAGTAATGTGAGTACTAATGCATCTAAATTTATATTCATGGGATTTTATATTCATGGGGTTTTCTATTCAAATAATATTATTATATACACTTGAAAAAAATATTAATAATATTTAGTGATAGTTTAAATATTAGATCAATTATTGGATAAACAAATCATGAAAACACGCCTCAAGTATACATTTACAACCAAGAATCATAGTCATTCATTCTTAAGGATTTAATTTGAATTCATAAGAACAATATAGTATGTACTAGCCTCTACGTACATCTGTTCTTCAATATGAATTATGGTTGTATCACCACCTTCTAACATTGTATCTGCATGAAACATTAATTTCAGTAAATGTTGAAGTTGAATAGAAGATGCAATGGTACATTATAAAGATACTTATGATTGGTTGGTTGATCCTTAAGATTATTTTTATTCAATGTTTTATTTCACCCCCTTCCCTTTGTTCGTATATAATATCAATCATCATTTCAGGCCTTTTTTCATTAATTATTAATGGTTTTACATAAAAAACGAAATTTCAATGGAATACCTCTTTGATGGCATATATTTTTATAGGATCAAACCATCATACTATGAATCTTCCAATAAAAATATTAACTGTATAAATATATACATCATCAAGTATAACATGTATCTCGGTTCTTGGATTCTGAGCTACATGAATCTATATTATCACATGGCCATATTGGAATTTTTTTATTGTGTAGAATATCTCCTTAGATATTGTACATGTTACCCCTCACAAAAATAAAATGGGTAGTTGTTGATAGATATAAATCACAATAATTTTCACAATGTAGAATATCATATAAAAATTTATTAGTGTCTATATGGTTCACATTTCATATAAAAATTATGAGAATATTGAATACCTATCTAAGATACCCTTTTGAGTGGAAAGGATCACTTCAAAGAGGGTGGGGTGGGTGGAACTTCATATAGTGGTTGTTGCTGTGTTTTTTCTTCTCTTTGATTCATTCCCCAAAATTTTTATAACAACTAAGAATGATAATTATGTTTTTGTTATATAGGAGATAAATATTCCAAAATCTATTCAATTTTTTATATTTACCCCCATGTTCATTTCTTTTCTCAATATATGTTCAGGGTGACACTGCAAAACCAACACCACTAACACGACCATACATTTATGGATACTTTAATGCCACTATTATTAGTTCTTCATCATGTATATTAGATGATGATTCTTGTGTCTAAGTTGGAGATAAAATATTGGAAAATATTTCATCAATGTTTTTCAATTCCAATTCACTGGAAAAATTTTAATTATTTTATTTTTAGGTATAATTCCCATTATTTTTTTTTTTTTCATCTATTAGAATCTCATATTTATTTACATGTGACTCCTTTTAAATCACATGATGTTAGAAATAGAAGTGGATTTTGATTTTGATTCATCGATCAACATATAAACAAAGGAACGTGATTACATTGTTTTTTCATATCATATAAAATTTTTATTGTATGTTTAAAATACATACCATTTTTTCAAGTGAATAATAACCCATCCTTGCTTTATGGTAGAGGTATGTTTGTTTTTCTGCATTTTTCTTATTTTCATCACTCAATTTTTGTTTCACAAATTAAAAATTCGTAATCAAAGTGATTAATACACATATTTTAATGAAATTTATTTCCAATCACAATGTACATGAAAATTTATATCCTATCAAAGACCAATAAATTCATCCCAACTTTGTTTTTTATTAGATATGCATACATATATGGTGTGTTTGGGTTTATTTTTCCTTCAGAATATTTGAGATGATACTTCATAAGAATTTTCCAAAATCCTCTATGTGCCTTTATAATGAGAATTTATAAAAAAATCTCTCTGGGATTCATCTATTATAAATGCTCTACAATGTATAATTAAGAGTAAATCAGCATTTCATTTTTTATATTTTTAGTGAAATAAAGAAACTATATCATAATATTACACTAATCACTTTCCTAATTAGTGCCTTAAGGGTGGTAATGACATTGTTTCATAAATCTACATGAATTGGAACACACATTTGAGTAGTTCCCAATGTAAGTGATGAACATAGACTTGTTAGGTTTATTAGGATAGAACCGTTCATTCCCTATATGTAACACCCGAGATTTTTATGAGTAATATTTTGTTTTTATATATCATCAAAGGAATCTTTCACTACATACTAGCTTGGCTTACTTTACATGCAATCGCGACCTTCCTCGATAGCTTGCGTCGTACGCAATACCGAGTTTCACTAAACAACGATATGCTATTAAAATATTATTAAAACTAGCCGTTATGAATAGTAATAAGAACTTTTTGAAATTTTATAAATTTTATTTTTCAAAATGGACTTCATTTTTGGATTTGGAATACCGAAATTAGCCTAGGGTGAAATTTTGGTATTTTTCTGAAAACTTTCAATTTTTGATGAATAGTGAAACCACTAAGTGGTAGTTAAAAAACTGAATTTTTCATAAAACTTAATTTTACCGCTTCTTTGAGTGGAATTTCGAAAATCCGAGAGACACGGTTAATATCAAGGACTAAAATGTGGTTCAATGAGATGAAAATAATTTTTGGTGAATAGTAACTTTTTACTTTTTTTTACCACGGTAAAAAGTAAATAGGGTAAGTAAGGGTAAAGATGATATTATTATTACCCTAACACATGTCCTAATTCTATTTGATAAGTGTAATTAGACCATAAACAAACTTAGGAATAAAATATGATCATTTAGGCCCACTTGGGTTAGATTAGGACATTTATTATTAATTTATTTAAAGAAGGGTTAAAATAGTTAAAATCAAAGTTTAATAAGTAAATAATTTTTAATATGGGGTTATACATAAGATAAATTAGACTATAAATATTAATTAGAAAGCTAAAAAAATTTCCTACATAATGGTATTTTATTTAAAATTTTTAGACATTAAATAATTTAATTTATTTATGACACAATTATGATGCAGTAATTATCTTATTTATGAAATATTGACATAATTGATGTTATAAACACCAAAATAAATGTAATTTGAGACTTTTTATGAATTCCACTAATTTTATAGGTTACTATGATATATTAGTGTTGATTTAATAAACTTTGTTAGAACATATAATTCTGTTATGACTTTCACAAAAATCATATATCAAATAGTGTCAAAATTGACACAAAATAGTTTTTAAATCAAATAGTATATTATTAATTGTTATTTTATTCCTAAAAATCTAAGGTTCTGCCAAATGACTTAGATAAGGATATATATATTAATAATAAACAATTTGGGGTTCTTTTGGCATGTTATAGTAAGTGTATTAACCATATAGTGAAAGAAAACAAAAAGACACGGTAAAAGTTAAATTATTCAACTTAGAGTTAAATCCAATTGATAAGGTTAAAATAATAACCTAAACTTGTCTAAATCCTATTTGTTGATATTATTTCGACCCATACCCACTTTAGCTTCGAAATAAGACCCTTTGGAACCATTATAAACCGATTTTGACTTTAATATAAAATAATATTTTGAGATATTCCTAAGGTGCCCCTCTCCTCCCTTATAAAAGGACACCTCCTCCCCCTCCTCCTCACACCAATTTGAGCACTCAAGCTCGGCCAACCCCTGCCATTTCCTCCTCTCCACTTCCCTAGAATAATCCTAGAGGTCCTGGTCTTCTTCAAATACCAATCTTAGTTCCCTAAGTGGAGGATTCAAAGAGGCGTTCCACAGAGGAGGTAATATCCATTACCGATCTTTTCAATTTCTTTCTTATTCAACTTCTTCTTCTTTAGTTGTTTCGTGATAAAGTAATAACATCAGTATTACTTACATACTGATATGTTATTATAAATATGAAACAACCCTAATTCACCTTCTATCCATCCTATGGAAAAATGAAATCACCGCGCATGCGTACGTACGGAATACCGTCTCCACGCTGTGGTGTAATCTATTTTCCACCATCACCTTACAAGGATGGGTATAATGGTGTAATGAGTAACTATTTATGATTATTATAAAGTAATATTGATACTGAAATAATATATATATACTCAAATACAATTCCACGATCATAGGAACGATATCATCACTCGTGCGTACGTACGGAATACCGTCTCCACGATGTGAAACGACTCGTTCTACATGATCATCATTACATAGTAATTATATAAATGAATTGAATGAATAAATATGATATATGTTACACTAATACCATTCTGGATATAAGGTATCTATAACCTTAAAAGAAGAATAAGAATTTATTCCGCAAAACACGCATAAGAACAAAAGGCAATAAAGACCCGAGTAACAAGTAACAATGAAATATTACTAACAAGAAGCTAAGAATATGACCATATATGATATCATATCAATATGTATGATTCTGGAATAAGTCAATAACATTATTTAAACCATTATACAGGAGATTCGGACACGTACAAAGCAAATCGGACCTAAGGTAAGGGAAAATATCACAATCTCACTTTTATCCGAGATTGTTTTTACTTTGGTAATTACTGGGGTGTATTTTATCATCCACATCCATGTTCCCTCAATATGTAATATTATTTCCATCCTTCTAAAATAGTTTATATCCAATTTTACCCTTCGGTATGTTTTTTTGTAAAAGATATGAAAGGAATCTATTGTCGTTTTTCGTACGAGGTACTTTTTGACTTTTCTGACAAAAGTACGAAGAATGTTTTATTTAACATATACGGCAAGAATGGATTTTTAAAACATTATTTCCAAGATTCTTCCTTTATAAGTTTTCAAGTTTATTTTTAACCAACTTCTTATAGTTTATAATTATATGACATGTTGAGAAAAGAAAACTGTTTTTGAAGAAGAAAGGATATTTTCCTCAAGAATGGAGTTTATGTGTTTTATCAAAATTATTTTCCATCTAAGATAATAAAGGGTTCTGTTTTATCCCTATTATGACATTGATTTGATTATGTTGTGAGGGAATTATTTTTATGAATTCATTTACCTTATATTATTTGTTTTATGATGTCATGATGTTTCAAGAATCCCATTTTTTGTTACATGTGTTATGCGATGATGTATGATTTATGATTATATGGCACACATAAGAAAGGATTCATTATAAGATGGGTGGGACCTATATCTCCCTCCAATGCATTGGGTAAAGATTTTATATCTCATGAGATAGACATGGCTAGAACGGTAGGTTATACCGGTTCAGTGAAAAAGGACTGGAACGAGAGTGACTCGGTTCAGAAAGGGACTTTGTCCACTAAGATAGTCTTGGCAATGAGTCATGACTAACAAGAAATGATTTTTCCATGATTATGTGTGCATGCCACAAAGTTTCAAGTTTCATGTTATGATTATGGGGATCTCATTTTCACTTCTATGATTTGTTCCATGTTAAGATATTATGATCTCTTTTGCAGGTTATGATTTTCAAAGAGATATGATATGATTTTTATTTCCATTATTTGCCCTTGCTGAGCATTTGAGCTCACGCTTTTATGTTTTCTTTTCCCCAGGTCAGGAAGATGGATATTAAGTAGAATATGCTAAAAGGGACCCTAGATATGATGAAATAAATGGGAGACACTGTAGAAGATTTATGAACCAGTTGTTTATGTTTCCCAGTTTCTAAAGACACTATACCTATACGGTCCTTTGTGGTTTTGTCATATGTTGTAATAAGTGTGCTTCAATTTTGAAGTATTAACAATGTATGTAAAGTATGGGTCGTTATAGTTGGTATCAGAGGAAAGGTATATTCAATCTTTGGAAACTAGGATGTGAAAGTCTTAGTAAGAACCCTAAGGATAAGTCTAAGCATAGAACACAATCTTAGTGTTTTAGAAATGGCCATGAATACCCTAGGATAAGACCTTAAGTGTGAAATTTTATCCTTGATTATGTGGTTTTCCTATTATAATTAGTGTTGCTCACACTATTATTCTTGGTTTTAGTCAATGGCTGGAACCCGAAGGAACCGTGTTAATGTGGAATGCGATGGGAAATGCAATGATTGTCCCCCTGAGCAACCAGACGATATGGGAGCTGGAATGCAAAATCTTGTAGCCATGCTCACACAACTTTCTCAAGCTATGAATCATGCAGGACTTCCAAATGAGAAAAGGAAGGAGCAACATTCTGTTGAATCCTTCATGAGGCAGCGTCCACCTTCTTTCAGCGGGTCTACTGATCCAGTAGTTGCTAAACAATGGATTAGTACTACTGAAAAGATATTTTCAGTTCTTCAATGTTTTGAACATGATAAAGTCATCCTAGCAGTGTATCGTTTGGAAGGAGATGCTGATCAATGGTGGAATCTTATTAAGAATACGAGGCAAAGGAATGAAATTGATTCTATGGAATGGGACGAGTTCAAGAACTTATTTTTCAATAAGTACTTCCCTCGTATTCTCCGAACAAAGATGGAGAAAGAGTTTCTTGAACTGAAGCAAAGTGATGATGAATCTGTTGGTACCTATGAAGAAAATTTTACAAGACTTGCAAGGTACTCTTCTGGTAGTATTATCCAACCTGAGAGTAAGATCGATCGATTCTTTAGTGGCTTAAAACCAAGTCTTCGAAGGGCGTTATCCATAAGGGACTTCAATAGCTACGAGGAAATCGTTCGATGTTCTCTCAAAGTCGAAATGGAGATTGGAGTAACCCATCAATCACATGGGTTTGATAAGAAGAGGAAGATGGAATTCAAAGGAAAATATAAAGAGCACACTGAAAAGAAGATGAGCTTTCCCTTATGCTCAAAGTGTGGAAAGAAACATGGAGGGAGTTGTCTTAAAGGGACAAGTAAATGTTTCAAATGTGGAAAGTAAGGTCATCGGGCATTTGAATGCCGCAATAATGGGAAGAAGATGTCTAATGATGCAAACAAAGGAAGGGATACACAGAATGAACCTACTACACTTCAATGTTTCAAGTGCAAGGAGATGGGGAATTATTCCAATCAATGCCCAAATCCAAGGGTTGATGATGATGGTCAACGTCAACAAAATCTTAAGGCTAAAGACAAAGGAAAGTCACATGCAATTTATATCAGCGATGTGGAGTACGATAACGAAGTGGTGAAAGGTACACTTACCATCCACTCTAAAGTAGAAAATGTTTTATTTGATTCTGGATCCACCCACTCTTTTATTTCTGAAAAATTTTCTAAGGGTATCACCGTATTACCTCAACAATTAGATGTTGAGTTAGCTGTGACAACACCTAATGGCACAACAGTCGCATCAAAAGTTTATAATTCTTTTCCGATCGAAGTTTGTGGGAAAGTGCTTCCTGCAAATCTTGTGATACATCCTTTAGTGGAATTTGATGTGATTCTTGGCATGGATTGGCTTTCTCTACATGGAGCTCATATCAATTTCCAACGAAGGGAAGTCACATTTCATATTCCAGATCAATCTACGATCGTCTATCGATGCAAGGATGAATATAACCTTCCAGTGGAAATTTCTTCCATCTTATGGGTCTTGATTCCACTAAATGAAGGTTATTTATCTCAAATGGTTGGTGAGAAACTCACGATTAAGAATATGCCCATCGTACGAGAGTTTGATGATGTCTTTCTGGAGGAATTACCGGGTCTTCCACCAAATCGTGAAGTTGAGTTTTCAATAGAACTCGTACCGGGTGCTTTGCCTATTTCAAAGACACCTTATAGAATGGCCCCAATTGAGTTGCAGGAATTGAAGAAGAAACTCCAGGAGAATCTTGATAAGGGATTCATATGCCCTAGTGCGTCACCTTGGGGAGCACCTGTTCTATTTGTTAAGAAGAAAGATGGATCAATGAGACTCTGCATTGATTATCGAGAACTTAACAAGATCACTATCAAGAACAAATATCCTCTCCCACGCATTGATGACTTATTTGACCAACTACGCGGAGCTCAATACTTCTCCAAGATTGATCTTCGTTCAGGGTATCATCAATTAAGGGTCAAAAGGGAGGACATACCAAAGACGGCTTTCCGTACAAGGTATGGACACTATGAATTTATAGTGATTCCATTTGGTCTTACTAATGCCCCTGCTATCTTCATGGATCTAATGAATAGAGTCTTTAGAGACTATCTTGATCAATTTGTGGTAGTCTTTATAGATGATATTCTTGTCTATTCAAAGAGCAAGGAAGAGCATGAAGATCACTTGAGAATTATATTGAAGACCCTGAGAAAGGAGAAGCTTTATGCCAAATTTACCAAGTGTGAATTTTGTCTTCAAAAAGTTTCATTTTTGGGTCACATAATCTCAAAAGAGGGGATATCTATGGATCCATCAAAAACAGAGGTTATCGAAAGACGTTCAAGACCAACAACAGTAACTGAGATCCGAAGTTTTCTTGGTTTGGCTGGATATTATCGACGTTTTGTAAAATATTTTTCACGATTATCTAATCCACTCACCAAGGTGACTCGGAAAGGAGTTAAGTTTGTTTGGACAGAGGAATGTGAAGAGAATTTCAAGGAGTTGAAAAGAAGGTTATCCAGTGCACATGTGCTCACACTGCCTTGTAGTGGAGAAAGGTTTGTGATCTACAGTGATGCATCCAAGAAGGGATTGGGGTGTGTTCTTATGCAAAATGATATGGTGATAGCTTATGCCTCACGACAGTTGAAAATCCACGAGCAAAATTACCCAACACATGATTTGGAGTTGTCTGCGGTAATATTTGCATTAAAGATTTGGAGGCATTACCTTTATGGTGAAAGGTGTGATATTTATACTGATCATAAAAGTTTAAAGTATATTTTCACACAAAAGGAGCTGAATATGCGTCAAAGAAGATGGTTGGAGCAGATTAAGGATTATGACTGCTCAATCCATTACCACCCTGGGAAAGCAAACAAGGTGGCAGATGCATTAAGTCGACAAGAACATGCTAGTTTATCCATGATGAGGATCACAAAAGATCCAATATTTATGGATTTACAAAGGATGGATCTTGGAATTATAATGGAAGGGGAAAAATCTTATCTTTCTCAAATGAATTTTCAACTATCTTTACATGTGAAGATTAAAGAGGCACAGAAAGAAGATGTAGAGTTACAAAAGAAGGTGAGAAATGTTCCTGAATTCAACCTTGATTGTGATGGGATAATAAAGTTCAGGAATCGGGTTTGTGTTCCTCCCATCCCCGAATTAAAGAAGGAGCTGCTGGATGAGGCTCATAGTTCTTCATTCTCTATTCATCCTGGAAGCACGAAGATGTATAGGGACCTGAAAGAGTACTTTTGGTGGGATGGCATGAAAAGATATGTTGCTGAATATGTCTCTCGATGCTTGGTTTGTCAACAAGTTAAATCTGAGAGACAAAAGTCTAAGGGGATGTTACAACCATTACCCATACCCGAATGGAAATGGGAAAACATCACTATGGACTTTGTCACAGGACTTCCTAAAAAATCCAAAGGCAATAATGCTATCTGGGTCATAGTTGATCGTCTTACAAAGTCTGCACACTTCATTGCTATTAGAGAGGATTTCTCTCTAGATCAGCTTGCCAGGATATATGTAAAGGAAGTGGTAAGATTTCATGGAGTACCACTTTCTATTATATCTGATCGGGATCCGAGATTTACCTCAAAGTTCTGGTGAAGTCTTCAGCATACTCTGGATACAGAGTTGAGTTTCAGCACTGCTTATCATCCCCAGACAGACGGTCAGTCTGAGAGAACAATTCAAACCCTAGAAGAAATGTTGAGAGCTTTATCTATGGATTCCAAAGGAGGTTGGGATCAACACCTACCTTTGGTGGAATTTTATTATAATAATATCTTTCACTCCAGTATTCAGATGGCTCCTTATGAAGCTCTCTATGGAAAGAAATGCAGGACTCCAACTTGCTGGGATGAAGTTGGGGAAAGAAAGCTATTAGGACCTGATCTCGTTGATGAAATGGCAGAAAAGGTCAGATCTATTCAACAATACATAAGAGCAGCTCAGAGTCGGTAGAAAAGTTATGCCGACAACCGAAGAAAAGACCTAGAGTTTGAAGTGGGTGATAAAGTGTTCTTACGAATATCTCCCTGGAAGAGGGTTATGAGATTTGGAAAGAAGGGGAAGTTGATCCCTAGATATATCGGTCCTTTCGAAATATTGGATCGTGTTGGAAAGGTAGCTTACCGATTGGCGCTTCCACCGAATCTCTCTCAAGTTCACGATGTGTTCCATGTATCTCTCCTGAGAAAGTACATACCTGACCCTTCACATGTACTCAGCTCAGAAGTTGTACCGCTGGAGCAAGATCTTTCTTATGAAGAACAACCGATAGAGATTCTGGATCGTAGTGAAAAAGTCCTACGAAACAAGACCACTCGATTGGTGAAAGTTTTACGGAGGAACCACCAACTTGAAGAAGCTACATGGGAGCTTGAGGATATGATGAGGGAGAAGTATCCTCATCTGTTTGTTACAAAGTGACGAATTTCGAGGGTGAAATTTTTTTTTAAGGGGGGTAGAATGTAACACCCAAGATTTTTATGAGTAATATTTTGTTTTTATATATCATCAAAGGAATCTTTAACTACATACTAGCTTGTCTTACTTTACACGCAATCGCGACCTTCCTCGATAGCTTGCGTCGTACGCAATATCGAGTTTCACTAAACAACGATATGCTATTAAAATATTATTAAAACTAGCCGTTATGAATAGTAATAACCACTTTTTGAAATTTTATAAATTTTATTTTTCAAAATGGACTTCATTTTTGGATTTGGAATACCGAAATTAGCCTAGGGTGAAATTTTGCTATTTTTCTGAAAACTTTCAATTTTTGATGAATAGTGAAACCACTAAGTGGTAGTTAAAAAACTGAATTTTTCATAAAACTTAATTTTACCACTTCTGTGAGTGGAATTTCGAAAATCCGAGAGACGCGCTTAATATCAAGGACTAAAATGTGGTTCAATGAGATGAAAATAATTTTTGGTGAAAAGTAACTTTTTACTTTTTTTACCACGGTAAAAAGTAAATAGGGTAAGTAAGGGTAAAGATGATATTATTATTACCCTAACACATGTCATAATTCTATTGGATAAGTGTAATTAGACCAAAAACAAACTTAGGAATAAAATATGACCATTTAGGCCCACTTGGATTAGATTAGGACATTTATTATTAATTTATTTAATGAAGGGTTAAAATAGTTAAAATCAAAGTTTAATAAGTAAATCATTTTTAAGATGCGGTTATGCATAAGATAAATTAGACTATAAATATTAATTAGAAATCTAAAAATATTTCCTACATAATGGTATTTTATTTATAATTTTTAGACATTAAATAATTTAATTTATTTATGACGCAATTATGATGCAGTAATTATCTTATTTATGAAATATTGACATAATTGATGTTATAAACCCCAAAATAAATGTAATTTGAGACTTTTTATGAATTCCACTAATTTTCTAGGTTACTATGATATATTAGTGTTGATTTAATCAACTTGGTTCGAACATATAATTCTGTTATGACTTTCAAAAAAATCATATATCAAATAGTGTCAAAATTGACACAAAATAGTTTTTAAATCAAATATTATATTATTAATTGTTATTTTATTCCTAAAAATCTACGGTTCGGCCAAATGACTTAGATAAGGATATATATATTAATAATAAACAATTTGGGGTTCGTTTGGCATGTTATAGTATGTGTATTAACCATATAGTGAAAGAAAACAAAAAGACATGGTAAATGTTAAATTATTCATCTTAGAGTTAAATCCAATTGATAAGGTTAAATAATAACCTAAACTTGTCTAAATCCTATTGGTTGATAGTATTTCGACCCATCCCCACTTTAGCTTCGAAATAAGAACCTTTGGAACCATTATAAACCGATTTTGACTTTAATATAAAATAATATTTTGAGATATTCCTAAGGTGCCCCTCTCCTCCCTTATAAAAGGGCACCTCCTCCCCCTCCTCCTCACACCAATTTGAGCACTCAAGCTCGGCAAACCCCTGCCATTTTCTCCTCTCCACTTCCCTAGAATAATCCTAGAGGTCCTGGTCTTCTTCAAAGACCAATCTTAGTTCCCTAAGTGGAGGATTTAAAGAGGCGTTCCAAAGAAGAGGTAATATCCATTACCGATCTTTTCAATTTCTTTCTTCTTCAACTTCTTCTTCTTTAGTTGTTTCATGATAAAGTAATAACATCAGTATTAATTACATACTGATATGTTATTATAAATATGAAACAACCCTAATTCACCTTCTATCCATCCTACGGAAAAATGAAATCACCGCGCGTGCGTACGTACGGAATACCGTCTCCACGCCGTGGTGTAATCTATTTTCCACCATCACCTTACAAGGATGGGTATAATGGTGTAATGAGTAACTATTTATGATTATTATAAAGTAATATTGATACTGAAATAATATATATATACTCCAATACAATTCCACGATCATAGGAACGATATCATCACTCGTGCGTACGTACGGAATACCGTCTCCACGATGTGAAGCGACTCGTTCTACATGATCATCATTACATAGTAATTATATAAATGAATTGAATGAATAAATATGATATATGTTACACTAATACCATTCTGGATATAAGGTATCTATAACCTTAAAAGAAGAATAAGAATTTATTCGGCAAAACACGCATAAGAACAAAAGGCAATAAAGACCCGAGTAACAAGTAACAATGAAATATTACTAACAAGAAGCTAAGAATATGACCATATATGATATCATATCAATATGTATGATTCTGTAAAAAGTAAATAACATTATTTAAACCATTATACAGGAGGTTCTGACACGTACAAAGCAAATCGGACCTAAGGTGATGGAAAATATCACAATCTCAATTTTATCCGAGATTGTTTTTACTTTGGTAATTACTGGGGTGTATTTTATCATCCACATCCATGTTCCCTCAATATGTAATATTATTTCCATCCTTCTACAATAGTTTATATCCAATTTTACCCTTTGGTATGTTTTTTTGTAAAAGATATGAAAGGAATCTTTTGTCGTTTTTCGTACGAGGTACTTTTTGACTTTTCCGACAAAAGTACGAAGAATGTTTTATTTAACTTATACGGAAAGAATGGATTTTTAAAACATTATTTCCAAGAATCATCCTTTATAAGTTTTCAAGTTTATTTTTAATCAACTTCTTTTAGTTTATAATTATATGACATGTTAAGAAAAGAAAAGTGTTTTTGAAGAAGAAAGGATATTTTCCTCAAGAATTGAGTTTAAGTGTTTTATCAAAATTATTTTCCATCTAAGATAATAAAGGGTTATGTTTTATCCCTATTATTACATTGATTTGATTATGTTGTGATGGAATTATTTTTATGAAGTCATTTACCTTATATGATTTGTTTTATGATGTCATGATGTTTCAAGAATCCCATTTTTTGTTACATGTGTTATGCGATGATGTATGATTTATGATTATGTGGAACACATAAGAAAGGATTCATTATAAGATGGGTGGGACCTATATCTCCCTCCAATGCATTGGGTAAAGATTTTATAT
This sequence comes from Viscum album, assembly GCA_963277665.1. NCBI lineage: Eukaryota > Viridiplantae > Streptophyta > Magnoliopsida > Santalales > Viscaceae > Viscum > Viscum album. The sequence goes on from OY728126.1 coordinate 1,110,047,459, forward strand.
CTCATGAGATAGACATGGCTGGAACAGTAGGTTATACCGGTTCAGTGAAAAAGGACTGGAACGAGGGTGACTCGGTTTAGAAAGGGACTTTGTCCACTAAGATAGTCTTGGAAATGATTCATGACTAATAAGAAATGATTTTTCCATGATTATGTGTGCATGCCACAAAGTTTCAAGTTTCATGTTATGATTATGGGGATCTCATTTTCACTTCTATGATTTGTTCCATGTTAAGATATTATGATCTCTTTTGCAGGTTATGATTTTCGAAGAGATATGATATGATTTTTATTTCCTTTATTTTCCCTTGCTGAGCATTTGAGCTCACCCTTTTATGTTTTCTTTTCCCCAGGTCAGGAAGATGGATATTAAGTAGAATATGATAAAAGGGACCCTAGATATGATGAAATAAATGGGAGACACTGTAGAAGATTTTTGAACCAGTTGTTTCTGTTTCCCAGTTTCTAAAGACATTATACCTATACGGTCCGTTGTGGTTTTGTCATATGTTGTAATAAGTGTGCTTCAATTTTGAAGTATTAACAATGTATGTAAAGTATGGGTCATTATACTATAACCTCAAATTTTATTTATTTGCTTCTATCCATAACAATTTTTGTTAACATTGTTACTCTGCAGTGCTATTATTTTTTCTAGGGAACCCGTTATTCACGATCTAGCATTTCCTCAGCTTCAAATTTTTCAATATAGTGTTCTTATATATTAATAGAGTCATAATGTGTAGAAGATGGTTGTTCCTTTACATTTTGAGCATCATTATGTTGAGAAAACTTTTGTTCCTCATGATTTGTAAAATAAACATGTTAATAATTCATTATCTATAGAAGAAGTTTAATATTTAATTTATATAACATAAATATAGTAGTGAATAGATAATAATATGTGGTAACACAATATATATTAAAAAATAAAATATAACATGATTATTAAAAACTATTTTTTAAAATATTTAAGTGATTTTAACCCTCTATAGAGTTTCCAAATCCCCACATTATGGTAACCTATGAAATATAACACCCCATCTACATTGCGACCACTAAACAATGTTTGTTACATCATAATTAAAGTTTTATCCTTGGTTTATTTGACACCTGACCCTTCTGTGGTTTTGGTAGATAACAGAGAAATTGACTACTTTGGGTTTGCAGGATCTAGAAAATAAAATACATATACATATTCAGGTTCCATTATAAACCATTTTCTTTTTACCCTTCCTTTCTTAATCCAATTTCATGCATCCCAATTCATCTATTTTTATTGCACTCCTATTATCAACCCACATTCATTGAAAACTTTTCACTTGTAATTTTGTATAATCTAAGTCACATATTTGTTTGATGTTGATAAATTATGACATATTCACATAAATTGGATTTCATTACTTGGTAAAAGATACAATCTCCACTTCAGCCACAAGTGTAACTCCACTATTTTTCATAGAATTGTATTCATCGTGTCCATTTGTTGAGAATGTATAAACATTAATTAAATAAAATTTATAAGATAATATATGGACACCTTTTCATTTATCTACCCATTGAAGTTGTTCCAAAATTGAATTTAGGTTCTAAGTTGACTACATGAAAATATGGTCTCAAAATCATACTATAAATTATTGATTGTGTGTATTTAAAATCCATTTTTCAAACCCTAGTGGATCTTAATGCAAAATAATTAATTTTGGGTTTCAATATATGGAACAACATCCAAAATGTAATTCAAAATATAAATGTGATCCTACTCATAATCTATAATAGTAAATATGACAATATCTATTCCATAAATTCATTTACCCACAAGCTACACAGTGTGATGAGATTTCAGTAGAATGATGATTTTCATATCAGATAGGTAGTCGGTACAGAATTCAATGGATTTTTCAATAACATATCGCTCTGAATTACATCCTTCTAGAAAACCTTGATTTCTTATATAACCTTTCAAAATATTTATATACTATTAAATGGGGTATATCCATCTATAATTTATAGGACCACATATTCAAATCTATCATACTAAGTGAACCATCACGTGAACCATCATACCAAATAATGTCAGTCGGAAGAACATATCTAATTCACATACTATAATAGTAATTAATATTTACATAGTTTGTAATTTAGTTGGTTATATAACTATGTAACATATAGGTTAAAAAATAAACATGGATTGGTTAATGTATGATGTACATTATTTGGAAAAAATAAACAAAAAGATACAATAATTAGACCATTCATCAAAACATAACAGTAATTTAATTTCAAACCCTTTAACTTTAAATCGGTCATTAACATGATATTGTTGATATATGGGGAAAAACACTTTAGAACCATTACATCATTCTAGAAGATTCAAAAATGATATCTCGCTTTCCTGGAAAGAGTGTATGTAGCTATAGTAAATAAATTCTATTTTTCACTCTTCCATAGAAATAACTCTTCCTATATCCCCATATAAGGGCTCGACCTAAAGCATTACATAATCTTGAATTAAATGAATAATTCACATTAAAGATCTTTTCAGGTTTATAATTTTATAGAATTAGGCTATAACTATTACATTACATCTCAAAAATTAAAAGGTATACACTTCTGCTCAATTTCCATTTTTTCATTATATAAAAACTCTCAAAAAAAAGAGTCATGTCTAGTCCCATGTTTTAGATAGCATGACTTTTCATTGATCTGATCCTTGACCCTATTCATCTTTATGCCCTGTGAAAAACATTTCAAAACATGGGATGAGCATAAAAATCTTAGTAAGGTTATAAAACAAAGAAAGAAAACATTAGTTCATCATTGTATATATAATATAAGCTCTTTAACATACCTCATGAAATCAAAAGATTTATGAATAACACAAAGAAAACATAAATCATAAAGGTAAATTGTGGAATCTATAACATACTTACATTATAACTATCACAACTATGTAGGGAGTTACATTTAGAATACCCATCATAATATATTCCCCAAATCTCTTAGGAGAAATATTCACGTTTACCTCTGTCATGTTACCCAATGCTTTGGAGAGCAATCTCAGTCTCACCTACCCTAGGTTTATCACAGAACCACCTGTATACATAACAACGCCCAAGAACCGTAACATATACACAACACAAAAAAAACATAAAAGGAAGATAAAATTTCCACAATTCAATCACAATATATCATATAAATATGTTGACATAAAAAATCCATTATCAAAATCATTTTCAAAACCAAAATACATAAAATATTATATGGTATTTATTTTCCTTTTAAAAACATTATAGCTTGTTAAGGAAGCCAAATATCAAATAATACTCGTGGTGGCGGAAAAGGTCATCAACACCGCTTATGTGAAAAGAAACATTCATTTTTTCTGTTTAGTAAAATTCCTAAAAGAAAAAGATTCTATTTGAATTAAATGAAAATTAAAAGTTTTTTATACAGTGTATAAAATAAAGTCATGTATTAAAACAAAATATGCCTCAATTAAATGAGATTGAGATGAAGTCCCTTACCTCGTGTCTGACATGGCCCATTCATTCTTTAATCTCCTGAATAATAAACTACAGTTAATTTCTACATTATTAAGAACATTTTCAAGTTTAATATTCCTTTTATATCAAATATTACCATGTTATAAACATTATGTAATCATTTAAGTTAATAATGGTTGTTTTGTTGATATTTGGTACGTGAGTCAAAAATGGATTCTTATAATTACAAGTTGTTCACGTGGTCAAAAGTTCTTTATAACCAGAATGATATTCATGATTTAGATATCATATATATCATATATATCTAATATATAAATGTATATATAATATTACACAACATTTGGAGGTAAGAAATGAAATTCATCGTTCATGGAGATGGTAAGATGAACATACTCATGAATGCTACTTTCATTTCTATTTATTATTTTAATAGAATTAAAACATAATGATACATAGGTATATTATAATTCATGTATAATATCATATATAATATCATTAACTCAATCCTTTATATGTCCCACATTTGAAATTAACGAGTCATATCACTTTGAGGGGTGGTAGTCCACACTTCCTCAAATGAAATTATCATTTCTACCCATAATGGAAACCATAAAGGTATGCTACAAATAAAAAATACATGAGAGGTGGTAGGAGATAATTGAACAGTCATCGTTTCGTGAGGCGTTAGTTTGTCATCCACATAAACTGTGTGTTATTTACCCATTAGATGGAGGTGTGTGTAAGTGTAGTTTGAATCCTTCTCATAAAAACAACTTAGTATATTGAGGATACTGGTGTTGTTATAAAATAAAATAATAAAAAGAGAATATGGGTTGGATAAGTAAAATAAAAGAAAAGAATTTAAGAGAAACCATTAACTTTAATTCAGGTAACTTCCTTTGTTTTGAACTAAAAGGACTTCTAGAAGTGAATTCTACCAAAGTTAAGGCTTCTACGTGGAATAGAGGGATCTTGAGAACTTATTTGGGAAGGGTTCAGATGATTCAATGGGATTTAGAGGTGTGGGTAATGGTTTATAGGTGAGGGATTTTTATAAGGGGGGAGGGGCTCTTTAAGAAAGTGTGAAAATATTATTTTATTATATAATTATTTTCAGTTGATAAAGGTCCAAAACTTATTAAAGTCGATGTTAAGATGACTCATGGTCGAAATAAAATCATCCAATATTAATTTTACAGGAATTGGATGTAATGTTAATCTTTATAATATTATTTATTAAAATAATTTATTAATAAGGTAAACACTGCACCATTATTGTGTCATAAATAATTTTATTAATATGATGTTTGAAAATTATAAAAAAATACCATGATGTAGGAAATCTTTTTATCTTCCCAATTCATATTTATAGTCAAAAATATAACTTATATTACTCCTTGTAAGAATTTATTTACTAAAAAAATATTTGTTTATTTCATTTTTGTCTTTACTTTAAGTTAACAAAAATAAAGTGCCATTATCACTCTTAAGTGGCTTCATGGGGTCCAAAAATCGACCCAAGAATTCCCATGGTCGTAAAGGTATCAAAAAATATAAATAGGACACATGTTATGGTAATTTAATATTATTATAATAAAAAAATTACCCTTATTTACCATATTTACCCTTTAACCATGGTAAATAAAATTTTTACTGTAGTAAATATTTAAAATGTCTGAAAATAAAAGTTACCTATTTAGACAATTTGAATCTACTGATTCCAAATATGGAATCGAATTTTCTAAATTCAAGACACATAAGTGAATGAAATTAATTTAAAATTAATTCTTGTTGTCAAAACAAAAAAACGTGTTTTTTAAGAAATAAAAACTATCAAATGATCAGCACTTGTTTATGTCCAATTTCAAAGTGAAATTACATCCAATGACCAAAATTTGATTAAATGGTAAAAAAAATAATGTAATTACACTTTAAAACCAATTAAAAATATAATCTAACCATATAAATATATTAGTTTAAAAATCAGTTTTGAATTAAAATACAATATTTTCCACTATTCATCAAAAATTAAATTTTAGCAGAAAAAATACAAAAAATTTACCCAAAGTAAATTTTGATGTCCCAATTATAATGAAGAATTTTATTTGGTCAAATAGAACATATAAAAGTGACCGAAACTATATTTAAATAGGGTTCTCCATCAAAAGGTGGTAAATCAACCTTTTAATGTAAATTATGCTTAAAATTAGATTCTTTCACATTTTAAGCCTATAAATTTTATTGGGTAAATTTAAAAACATTTAAAAAATATGTATAATCATATTGTAGTTAGTTCTATTCATTACATCCAATACAACATCTAGGCATTAACTACCATTTGAAATAATAATATTATATTATTATTATTTTTAGTATAACTCAGCCTTGTGTGCAAATGTAATATTTCAAAGAAACATATTGTTGTGTATCAGCTACGCCATAGAACATAGGAACCTCTTTAAAGTAAATTTAATATTTAATTCAAAATATACTAAACAAAATGAAAATGTATTATTTCTTTATTTACTTGGGATGTTACATCCTTCCCCCCTTTTGTAAATTGTGTCCTTGCAATTTTATTCACTTATCAAATAAATGGGCTATTTATCCCTTATAGAATTTTCATATTCCCACGTTGCCTCTTCAACCCTATGGTTTTTTCAACAAAACCTTTACCTAGTGAATGAGCTTATTCCGCAACACGTTCTCTCCTCGGTCAAGAATCTGGACTGGTTGTTCCTCATAAGAAGGATTCTCTTCCAACTGAACTACCTCTGGACTTAAAACATGAGATGGATCTGGAATATAATTCCTCAATATTCAAACATGAAAAACATTTTGTACCTAGGATAAACATGGAGGTAAAGACACTCTGTAAGAAACTGATCCAACTTTCTCCAGGATTTCATAGGGTCCATTGAACCTCGGACTCAACTTTCCCTTATTAACAAAACGCATCACACTCTTTCATTGAGAAACTTTGAGAAAGACATGATCACCTACCTCAAAATAAAGATCCTTCCTCTGATTATTAACATAACTCTTCTACATACTCTGAGTTGTTCTCATATACATCTGAATCATCTAAACATTTTATCTCATCTCTTCTACTAATTTTGGTCCCATCAACTTCCTTAAACCTACACCATCCCAAAAAGTTGTAGTTCAACAATGCTTTCCATATAATGCCTCAAATGGAGCCATCTGTATACTAGAATAAAAACTGTTATTATAAAAAAATTCAACCAAAGAAATATGTTGGTCCCAACTAACTTGGTAATCTAGTGAAAAAGTACGTATCATATCCTCCAAGGTCTGAAATGTTCGTTCTCACTACCCATTTGATTGAGGATGAAAAGTTGTACTAAAATTTAATTCAATACGCAACAACTTTTGAAGGACTTTCCAAAATTTAGAAGTAAACCTGTGATCAAGATCAGATACAATGGATAAGGGAACACCATGAAACCTAACTATCTCTTTAACATACAGTCGAGAAAGTTGATCTAGAGACAAATTACCTCGAATAGGAAGAAAATGAGAATATTTAGGCAATTGATCAACAATAACCAACATTTCAATATTACCTCGATATGTATTCGGTAATACCACAATCAAGTCCATAGATATATTTTCCCATTTACACTCTTTCACTGGTAAAGATTGAAGCATCCATTTTGGTAACTTTTTCTCTGCTTTAACCTACTGACAAGTCAAACACTTCACAGTAAAATCAGTAATATCTGTTTACATTCCATCCCACCAGTAATACCCCCAAAGATCTCCATACATCTTAGTACTGCTAGGATGAACTGAAAATGGAGAACTATGAGATTCACATAATAACTCTTTCTTAAACTGTGAATCACCAGGCATGCATAATCTCTTTCCAAACCTCAAAACACAATCATTATCAATGTTAAATTTAGGCAACTTACCCCTCTGAACCAACTCTACATTTTTCTGCAACTCACTGTCTTCTTTATGTGCTTGATTTATTCTATCTGATAGGGATGATTTCACTGACACCTGAAACAAAACAGAAGAATTTCCTGCACCAACAAATTCTATGCCAATGTTCATCAAATCAAAAACCAAAGGATCTCGTTCCTAACATAGCATGGTTAATGAAGCATTACTTTTTTAACTCAAAGCATCATCCAATTTATTTGATTTTCCTAGATGGTAATGGATCTTGCAATCATAATCCTTTATTAATTCCAACCATCTCTTTTTTCTCGTGTTCAATTCTTTCTAAGTGAATATATACTTTAAACTTTTTTGGTTAGTATATATTTCACATTTTACTCTATAAAAATGATGCCTCCAAATTTTTAAAGTAAAAAACAACAACAGATAATTCCAAATCATGTGTACGGTAATTTAACTCATGAGGTTTCAACTGATGTGAAGCATAAGCAATTGCCTTATCATTCTGAAAAAGGACACCACCATTCAATGAAGAATCACTATAGATACCAAACTCACCATTTCCGGAATGTAGTGCCAAAACTAGAGAATTCACCAATCTTCTTTTCAATTCATGAAAATAATAATCACCTTCTTTTGTCCAAACAAAATTAACACCTTTTCAAGTTAACTTAGTAATTGTACTAGATAACCATGAAAAATTATCCAAAATCCTCCGGTAATAACCTACCAAACCAAGAAAAATATGAATCATAGTTATATTTTTGTGACTTGGACATTCTTCAACAACTTTTGTTTTAGTAGGATCAAAAGTTATGCCATTTTTTGAAACATTGTGACCAAGGAAATAAATTTTTTTTAACCAAAACCGACACTTGCTAAATTTCCCAAATATTTTCTTTTATTTTAAGGTTTGCAATAAAGCCCTTAAATGACTTTCATTCTCCTCTTTATTTTTATAATAAACCAAAATATCATCAATGAACACAACCATAAACTTATCTAAGAACTCATGGAAAATTCTATTCATAAGATTCATGAATACAATAGATGCATTGGTTAAACCAAAAGGAAAAACTACACATTCATAATGGCCATATCTAGTATGAAACGCAGTCTTTGGAATGTATGATTTCTTTACTTTCAACTGGTGGTACCCCGACCTCAAATAAATCTTCAAAAAATACTAAGCTCCCTGGAGCTGATCAAAAAAATCATCGATATGAGACAAAGGATACCTGTTCTTAATAGTGATTTTATTCAATGATCTACAATCAATGCAAAGTCTCATTGAACCATTTTTATTTTTAACAAAAAAGACAGAAGCACCCCATTGTGATGTGCTAGGTCGAATGAAACCTTTATCTAATAACTCCTACAACTTCTTCTTTAACTCCAAAAGCTCAATTTGAGCTATTTGATAAGGGAGTTTTGAAATTGACTTAGCATCAGGAAATAAGTCAATAGTAAATTCAACTTTCTGATCAGGTATAATACCAGGAAACTCATCAGGAAGAACACCAAGATACTCATTTACCACTGGAACATCATTAATATGAATAGTCCTTTTATTTTCCATAATATATGCAAGGTAACATTCATTTCCACCTTTTACTAGTTTCTCGGTTCCTGATATGTTATCAAAAGTAAGGGTTCATTCCAATACACAATCAGAAAATCATTCTAAAAAGAAACCACTTTAGCTCTACAGTCAATCTTAGGATGATTAATAGAAAGTCAATCCATACCTAAAATAACCTCAAACTCTACTAGAGTCAAAACAATAATGTTTATAGGTAGATTCTTTTCACACACAAGGACAATAAGATTCCTATTATTTTCTTTTGTTTCAATATTTACTCTAGTTGTTTTTACCATATGTTCAATATTCATATCTTGTTTTGGAATTCCCAATTTACTAGAAAAATTATAAAAAATGAATGAATGTGTAGACCCCTAATCAAGCAACACATTGGCATAATCTGAACAAACAAACAGTGTACCTGATACTACTTCATTTGATGTCCCAAAATTTGCTGAAGTAGTTGTAAAAGACTTATCCACCCCTTTCTGCTTGTAGTCTTGTCGCCTTCCCTTATTTGAGTTCTTCATTGGACACTCCTTTTCATGATGACCTATTTCATTTCACTTATAACATTTTACTGATTGTAAATCATATTTTGTCTTACCATTACCCTTCTCTTTTTCAGTGCAATTACGATCCTTATGTCCCATTTTACCACATCAGTAGCACTTACAAGAATTCAAAAGACATTCTCCAGCACACTTTTTACAACAATTTTTGCAAACTATAAACTTAAGTTTCTTACCATCAGACTTTTTTGAAGAGTTCTTCCCTTTTTCCTACCACCTTGACCTCTTATTATGTTGTTTTTTAAAGAACACTAGATCATTGGTAAACTACATTTATACCTTCTTCACACACCAAACAAGTTTTTAATAACTTTTGGACACACTAGAAGCTAAATCAATTCAATACTTTTGCTTTAATTTTGGGTAAAAATGGTTGATTTTACTATCAAGATCTCGTATGAAATTTGGAGCATACCTTTCCATAACAGTGAATTTCTCTTCATAAGCATCCATGGAGTCATCCTCCTTCCTCAATTCGAGGAATTATTTTTCCATCCTAAGATGAACCACCTTTGGAAAATATTTCTCAAGAAACATACCTTTGAATTCTTCCCAATAAAGAGCATAAATATCCTCACTATCCCTGATATTTTTCACCACCGACCACCACTGATCAGCTTCACCTTCAAAATGGTAAACAGTGAGACTAACCTTTTTATGTTCTGAACACCCCATGACATCAAAAAATTTCTCCATTTCTTTAATCCACCCTTCATCTAGTATAGGGTTAGATGATCCTTTGAATGATGTGGGATGTTGCCTCAGGAAATGATCCACTACTGACATGTTCCTCTGTGGTTGATATAGATGATCTTGTGCATGGATACCACCACCATTTATATCCTTAGTCAATTGTGACATCACTACAACAAACTGTTCAGTTCAGATTCTGACCATCTCAGGTTGCCGATTTGGAAGGTTATCTTCCTCCTGATGTTGTCCCAATATAGCTGCCTTGTTTCTTCTGTAGAAGACCATTCTAAACACAGAGATATCTTAGGCGAAGCAACATTGAAATTTATAAATCCTATCATCTCAATATTAACGTAAATTAATTTTGGTATATTAATTTAACAATACCCTAACTCCTAAAGTTATCTTAATTGACTTCTAATACCAACTATAAGGACCTGACCTTAAGAATTACATAATCTTGAATTAAATGGATAATTCACATTGAGGATCCTTTTAGGTTGAAAGTTTTAGATAATTCGGCCTTAACTATTACATTACATCTCAAAAATTAAAAGTAAGACACTTCTACTCAGTTTCCATTTTTTCATAAAATAAAAACTCTTGAAAAAAAGAGTCATGTCTAGTCCCATGTTTTAGAAAGCATGAATTTTCTTGGATCCCATCCTTGAACCTATTCATCTTTAGGTCATGTGAAAAACATTTCAAAACTTGGGATAAGCATAAAAATATCAGTAAGGGTATTAAACAAAGAAAGAAAACATTACTTCATTATTGCACAAAAAACAGAAACTCTTTAACATACCTCATGAAATTAAAAGATTTATGAATAACACATAGAAAACATAAATCATAAAGGTAACTTGTGGCATCTATATCATACTTACATTGTAGTCGTCACAACTGCGTAGAGAGTTACATTTGGAATACCCATCACAGTATATTCGATAAATCTCTTAGGAGAAACATTCACGTTTACCTCCATCATGTTACCCAATGCATTAGAGAGCTATCTCAAGCTCACCCACCCTAGGATTATCATGGAACCACCCATATAAATAACAATGCCCAAAAATCATAACATATTCATAACACATAAAACAAACATAAAGGATATATAAAATTTCCACATTTCAATCACAATATATTATTTAAATATATTGACATAACACATACATTATCAAAATCATTTTCAATACCAAAATACATAAAAGGTTATATGGTATTTATTTTCCTTTTAAAAACATTATAGCTTGTTAAGGAAGCCAAAGATCAAATAATACTTGTGGTGGCAGAAAAGGTCATTGTCACTGCTTACATTAAAAGAAACATTCTTTTTTTTCATTTAGTAAAATGCGTCGTAGAAAATTATTCCCTTTAAATGAAGTGAAAATTCAATGTTTTTTGTGTATCATATAAACGAAAGTCGCGTATTAAAATAAAATATTCCTCAATTAAATGAGATTGAGACGAAGTCCCTGACCACGTGTCCGACTTGACCCATTCATTCTTCAATCTTATGAATAATAAACTATAGATAATTTATACTTTCTTAAGAGCATTTTTCAAGTTTATTATTACTTTTATATCAATTATTACCTTTTTATAAAAATTATGTGATCATTTAAGTTAATAATTTTTGTTTTGTCGATATTTGGTACTTGAGTCAAAAATTGACTTCTTATAATTACAAGTTGTTCAAGTGGTCAAAAGTTCATTAAATCCAGAATGATATTAATGATTTAGATATCATATATATAAAATATATCCATTATATACATGTATTTATAATAGTACATAACATTTGGAGGTAAGAAATGAAATGCACCGTTCATGGAGATGGTAAGTTATATGTATGCATGAATGCTACGTTCATTTATATTTCTTATTTTAATGGAATTAAAACATAATGATACATAGGAATATTATAATTCCATAATAATATCATATATAATATCATTAACTCCATCTTTTATACATCCCACATATGGCATTAACAAGTCATATCACTTTGAGGGGGTGGTAGTCCGCACTTCCTCAAATGAAATTATCACGTTTACCCATAATGAAAACCATAAAGGTATTCTATAAATGAAAAATAAAGAAGCATAAAGAAAACTTAAACATAATATATATCATATATAAATAAAGTTCCATCTTAATGGCCACCATGAGAGGTGGTAGAAGATAATTGAACAATCATCTTTTCGTTAGGCGTTAGTTTGTCATTCACAGAAACAATATGTTCTATACCCATTAGATGGAGGTGTGTTTAAGTGTAGTTTCAATCCTTCTCATGACAACATCACAGTATAATAAGGATACCAGATTTATTATAAAAGAAAATAATAAAAAGATTTTAGGGGTTGGATAAGTAAAATAAAAGAAAATAATTTAAGAGAAATTGTTTCCTTTAATTCAGGTGACTCCCTTTGGTTTGAAACAAAAGGACTTCTTGGGGTTCCTTATGCCTAAGTTAAGTCTCCTAGGTAGAACAGGGGGATATTTAGATCTTATTTGGGTAGGTTTTGTGTGATACAAGGGGCTTGATAGGTGTGAGAAATGGGTTAGAGGTTAAGGCTTTTTATAAAGGGAGGAGGGGCTCTTTAGGGAAGTGTGAAAATATAATTTTATTATATAATGATTTTCAGTTTATAAAGGCCCAAATGTCACGACCCGTCCTCGGGGCCCATGCCGTGACAACCCCAAGCCCTCCTTCCATAGGCCAGGGGCTGGCGACTAGCACCAAAGGCGTAAAATCCCGATAACTAGGAAGGCGTTGCGTTTATAAAAGAAAACAAGCACCACAGAGTACAAGCAGAAGAAAAACACTAAGTACAAAAGAAATGCTAAAAAGTAAATGGGCCAGAATACAAACCAAAAAGAAAGTTCTACTACAACTGAATAAGGTACAACAGCAAAAAGACAAACAGCTGGAAGAAGGAAGCAACTCCTGGGTCGTCCTCCACGGATCCTACCTGAAGGGTAGGTATAGATAGCGCAGCTCCTGGTCGTCCACCACAGATCCTACCTGAAGGGTAGGTACAGAAAGCCTCCTCCACGATCTCGTCCATCAACCTCCTCTGTGAGTCGTCACGTCATGTAGTCCACCTCTGGGTACTGACTCGTCGTGTAGTCCACCTCCGGGTACTGACTCGTCCTCGAACACTCGGCCTCTGTCAGCACTACCCGTCGTCTGCAACCAACACAATGAGGTGCGAGCATAGCCCGTGCAGGGGTGAGTATAACGATACTCAGTAGGGACCCCGAGACCCTCAAGGTCTCACTAAACCAACACGGATAACCACAAGAAGATCTCAGCAGATAACCTCTACATAGATATATGCCCATACATATACCTAAGTTATCAAGTAACCCATCTCAATCATGAGGAAACACAAGGATTGTGAAATCAACGGATAACCACTACCCAGGTATATGCCCATACATATACCTAAGTTATCAAGTGACCCATCTCAATCATGAGGTAAGCACAAAGGTCAAAATTCTCAGCTCAACCAGGATTTTCATTATCGAAACCGTAACTGCTAAAGAGCTCCGTCTCTGGAGTGTACAGTGGTCCAGTCATGACTCTGAGGTACTTCTCTCTAACCTAAGACTGCTGAGGTACTCCTCCTGTCGAGTACCGTGGGCCTGCCACCTCACACAGTAGTGCTTCCCGCCGGGGTCTGCCACCCAAACACAGTAGTGCTCCCCCATCATAGCCTACAGTGGTACTCCTCCTGTCGAGTACCGCGGGTCTGCCACCTCACATAGTAGTGCTCCTCCGTTGTGGGTCTGCCACCTCACAAAGTAGTGCTCCCCACTGGGCAATGTAATTCACTACGAATCGAATCAGACAAGCAGTCTTCAGGTCTCTACCGGCTACACAGTCTCCGTACTCCGTATGCTCGTCTCTGGGAGGGTCTTCTCCATGAGCTACAAGTCAATACTCCAAGTATCTCAAAGTCCCACTAAGAAGTATCTCAAAGGACCGCCTCGTCATAGGGGTCTCAACGCAACAAACGGCGCGTCAATCGGACGCCCGGTCTGTGAGTTATTAGCCTTTTCGTCCCAGGGGCCCGGTTGGTTTCGTAAGCGAACCAACCCGGCCGTATCTCAACTATACCCTGAACTCCCATAGGGTATACTCATAGGGACCGTTTCTCGATGAGATCAACAACGCTGCTGATGGTTCGTCAAACGGACGTCCTGTCTGAAAGATATCATCTTTTTCCGTTCCAGGGGCCCGGTTGGATTTTGGGTACAATCCAACCCGGCTATAACCCAACTGCATCCAAAACTCGGGCGGAGGATGACAAAAGTTCTGTATCGACAACAGAAACGCAATGAGACAGACGGCGCGTCAATCGGACACCCGGTCTGTGAGTTATTGGCTTTTTTGTTCCAGGGGACCGATTGGTTTCGTGAGCGAACCAACCCGACCGCACTCCGATGGCATCCAAACCTCGAGCGGAGTAAGCCAAAAGGTTCTTCTCACTTAGAGGAATCCATCAAAGTCGATGGCACGTCAATCGGACGTCCAGAGCTTAAGATATAAGTGTTTCCGCTCCGAGGGCCCGGTTGGTTTCGTATCCGAACCAACCCGGCTGAACCCAAAGTAATCTGAAACCTTGAGTGTGATAACCGAAACGACCGTCTTGATCCAAGGATCGTGTTTCCGCTGACGGCGAGTCGTTTGGAGGCTTGTATCTCAAGTTACGGGCATTTGACCAAAAGTGGTCCGAAAATGAGTGTCTGGGCCCGGGCCGACCCGGCCCGACCCCCCCCCCCCCCCCCTGGGTCGGCCCGAACCGGGTCGACCCGGGTCCGACCCGGCTGGGCCCGGCCCGGCGCGGTCCGGTTCGGTCCGGCATGACCGGCCAGCCGCGGCTCGGCCGGCGCGGCTGAGCGGACACCGCGGGCGGGGTGCACGGCTCCCCCGCCCTTCGCCGCTGATTGAGGCCGGCGGCGAACCGTCGGCCGCCTCCCTTCCGGCGGCGCGCCGCCGCCGCCTTCCGCGGACCACCGGACACGCTCCGGTGGTCCGTTTCTCCTGCCGTCTTCGCCTATGGTCCTCCCGGGACCCGACCTTCACTATGGAGGCCTCAAAATCACCTTGCGGCCTCGTTTTTCATCGCCCGTCGATCCACACATCAATAAACAATCTTCGGAGGGTTGTCAGGCCGTGTTCGTTTGGCCCTCACCCTCCACGTTAGATAATAACAACGGGAGAATTATTCAACACATGAAACAACAATTTTAATAAATTAAAATTGTTCATATAAAACTGGTTCTTTAATTTTAATGAAATTTTCACAGGAATATAAAGGTATTTCCAAAATAAAATTCTCTACCTCGTCAAGTCGTCGCACGCGGGTTCTTCGTGGATTTGATCACCGCGGAAGGAGGTGAATGTCGCGTCGCGGAAGGCGTCGCGTCGTCGCGGAAGGGCGTCGCGTCGTCGCGGAAGGGCGTTGCGTCGTCGAACTCCGAGGTTCAAGAACAAAAAGATTTAATTAATAATAATTAAATCTGTGTGTTGATAAAAACCACAAAGGAGTTCTAAAAGGAACCCAAAATCTCTTACCTCCAACAGATGATTGAAGATTTCTTTGCTGAGGATGGAACGTCGCAGAAGAGGAAACGTCGGCGTCGCGGCACACGGTGTCGCGTCGTCGATTTCCGCAGTTTCAGCGTTCTTCGTCGGAGGCCGGAGTTCTTTGCATTCTTCGCATTATTCGTGTTCTTCGCGAAGAAGGGTGAAGGCACAAGAATTATGTCAAAGGTCTCCCAACGTGTAATCCTCAAGATGTGGCGTTGGTCTTATTTTATTACTACGCCAACGGATTTCAAACCGGTTAAGAAACGAATAAAGAGATAAGTAACGACCCATTAATTCGTAGAATTAATTCAACGAAATAAACCGCCCAATTAATTCAACGAAGAAAACCACCCAATTAATTGGTGCGTTAAGAAATTAAGAAAACGTGTCTGTTGACTTTCATAATGATGGGTTTTCGCGAATGTGTTACTTAGCTGAAAAGAAACGGTGGAGCTCGTGCGGGTCCCACCTCTCAAATATCCTACCAAGATGGTAGGATATTTTTGGATAGCACCCTATCCGTAACAACTCCACTTAAGCAGGTTTAAGTGGCTTTCAGGTGGCATCCAAGTGGCTTAAGTGAAATAAAATAAAGTTTGTCGTACAATTATTTTATTTCTTAACTTTAAGCCCAAAAATTAAAAACCACAGTCGAGCAAACGCAACTCCAGAAGAGGCGTTTCTAAGCAATTACCGGCGCTACGATTCCATCGGTGCCCTCAGAATTAGATTCCGAGCATGGGTTCAAAAGTTATAAAAACCCGCTCGTTTGTTCACTGAACGTTACCGAGCCAAACTTCAGAAATTGATTCCGGGCACACCGGGCCTCGGAATCAGGCACCGTCAGAAACTGCGTTCTTGTAAAATTCCAACGAAAATTAAGAAAAAAAAATTCCATGGAATATACGTGTATTTACATTACTCCCACCACAGGGCTTTACGTCCCCGTAAAGCTTCACCACAAACTTAGGGATACAAAGGCGGTACTGAGCATGCATCTGAGCCTTCCGCTCCCATGTGCTCACCTGGAGGTTCCCGTGCGGCCAAAGAAATTGTACCAGAGGAATCGATCATCCCTGTAGGATCCGCTCCTGTCGATCCTTGATCCTCACTAGAACATCCGTGGAAGTAACCCCATCGCCATTGTCCTGCTCCTCATGGTCAGTGATATGCGAAGGGTCAAGCATGTATCTCCTTATTTGAGATACCTGGAAAACATCATGCACCTAGTGCAACTGAGGTGGATGGGTCAAGTGGTAAACCACCTCGCCTACCCAGCTGAGGACCTAGAAAGGTCTGTTGAACCTCGGAGATAACTTGCCTTCCTGGCCACATCTCTGTAAACCTCGTTGTGGTGAGACCCATAAGAAGACGTGGTCGTCATCCTCGAACTCCAAAGGTCTCCATTTTCTGTTAGAACTGAAACTCAAAACGACTGCTGCTACGAGGGTAAGGTTGACCGACTCAAGACTGATCGGTCGCACCCTCCTGTGCAAGAGTTACCCTGCGCTGCCTGGGGTTTCCTTTTTCGCCGACCAAGGAAAACCCATCCCGACGTCATAGTTAAACTACATCCTTTTTGCCTAATACCATAAATTTGTTTATGAACATTGATTGCCCAGTCCATACTCAAACCAACGTCGTAAGGACTCGACGCTTCCACCAAGAGATTCCAACCGAAACTCTCGCCTCGAGGATCTGACCACACCGTCGGCGTAAGTTTGATTATCGAGTCTCCTCCCATGGTATCTCCAGACGTGAGGGTCAAGTCCATGGCTTACCAGAAACTCTAGGTCTAGAACAAGATTTGTGAAAGCAAGGAATGATTCATATCGACGTCCGTTACTACAGCAGCTAGTAGTGGACACAGACTGTCCCTTGAATCATTTCTAGAGTCATTGGGTCACACTCCTTGACCGCAAGCAGCCACACTCTTCCACCACCCTCCAGCTCCCTGAGCCTGGCAGGGATAATTAATGCGGGTGGTTGTAGCATTTTAAGATGTACACCACCTCATACTGCTCTCCTAGCTCTGTCTCTATGTCTGCTGCTTCGCAGAATCATCTATCCTTAAAGCTTCCACTTCTTGAAACATTTAACAAGACTGAGTCTCTAAGACTGGCACCGGTTTCTTGTTTCTTACTGCACTGTGCAGTCTTCATCCGCTCTTGGATGACCTGGACCTTCTTTAGTCTCCCAAGAGCTGCTATGATTTCTTCTTTGCCGATAAGAGAAATCCGGTCTCATCCCCTGGATGAACCACATTCGTTGCCTAATACAGTCAATCCTGACATGAATTATTCATTCATGCCATGGATGATGTCGTAAGTCCTCGACGTAACTACCAAGAGATCCAACTGTCACTCTCACCTCTAAGGGTCGAGTCACACTATTGGCATCAGTGTGAGGTCACTGGGTCTCCTCCAATAGAAATCTCTAATGTGAGGGTCAAGTCAACAGTTTAACCGGGACCACTCAGTATCAAATAAACAAAAGGACAAGAAAGAAAACAAAGATAAGTGTATTTTTATTATTGCAGCTCATAGTACAAGACACAAAGCAAATACAGACAAATATCAACAAAACCAGAAGCAATAGGATCAATAGCCTCCAAGTCGAAAGCTAGTCCCGCTCCTATCCATCTGCTTCGGGTGCTCCATGACCATATGCCTCAGCTGCCTGAAGCTGAGCTCTCCCATGTCCTCCTGTCCCCTGCGGTCAGGGTGGGCCTCCTGGTGGTGGTGGCAACATCTCAAAGCATCGTCCACCTCCAGCTGCACGGCCAGCTCCTCTGCCATGGCCGCCTGCTCCTTGCGGTCCGCCCTGATCGAACCTCTGCCTCTACCTCAGAGGTTCTTCATTTAACTACTAGTCATCTGCATGGCGGGTCAGATAGTCACATGCTATGTGACCAATTCCTCCACAGGAGTAACACTTCATTGCAGGTCTGGCTCTATCACTTCCCTCGGTGCCTCGCACTACTGACCCTGAGTCACGCGGTCGACCACCTGTAGGTCTGGTCCTCTTGGACCCCTGCGTCATCTGTCTACTGCCCGCTACAAAAGACTCTGCCGCATGCCGGCTAGTGGTGGGTCCTGCTGCTGGAGAAGGCTCGGCAAGGAAACACTCCACTAAGAGGGCTCGCTCCAACACTCCTGTCTGCATCAGAATGTTTTGTGATACAACCGAAGCTCTGCTCTCCTGCCTGAGCCCCTGCTCGAAGGTTCGGGCCCTGAAGAACGGGTCCTGTACCATATCTGTGGAGTAGCGTGAGAGGTCTGTGAATCTCGTTGAGTATTGTGCCACTGACATGCTTCCCTGTCGCAGCTGAAGTATCTCCTGTATACGCACCGCTCGAAGGGTGGCTGGTACAAACTCTTCCCGAAACAGGCACTCGAAGTCTGCCCATAGAAGTGTCGCCTCGTCATGCATCTGAAGCATCAGGCTCCACCATCTGCCCGCTGCTGCCTGAAGAAGGCTGGCAGCTAGGATCACAATGAAATCTTTCGGCGTCCCCACTAGCCTGAAGACTCTCACCACATCCTCCAGCCAATCCTCAGCCGCCTGCGGGTCCGTCCCTCCCTAGAACCTGGGTGGCCTCTAGCGCTGGAACTCATGCAGTGCGCTCAAGCGACGTGTGTCCTCTGCTGCTGGGGCTAGTGGCATCGGTGGCCCACTGGGTAGTAGTACCGCTGGTGCCTCCACTGGTGCCTCAACTGGGATAGGGCCCTGTACTGAGGCCTCGTCGCTCGGCGGGCTGTCAGTACGCACCACTCTCGGGGCTCTAGCTGGTCATCCACGGGGAGGCATCCTGAAAGAAACAACGTGACATGGTCAAAAGATTATACCTGGTGATCTGACCTGATTTGAGATGACATTTAAATAAAAATTCTGGAAAACACACACGCAATCAGAGTTTTCGTGCACAAAGTCGGAAATCAGTTGTCAGGGTCCTGGTGTATGGATACGTCAGCCGCCCGTACCAACACTGGACTCCCTGAACTGAAAACCACACTCGGTACTCTTAACACTCTTACTTCACAGAAAGAAACATGAGAGTTATAAGTTGTGCAGTAGAACCGAACTCCTCTGATACCAATTTGTCATGACCCATCCTCGGGGCTCGTGTCGTGACTACCCCAAGCCCACCTTCCATAGGCCAGGGGCTGGCGACTAGCACCAAAGGCGTAAAATACCGATAACTGGGAAGGCATTGCCTTTATAAAAGAAAACAATCACCACATAGTACAAGAGGAAGCAAAACACTAAGTACAAAAGAAATGATGAAAAGTAAATGGGCCAGAATACAAACCCAAAAGAAAGTACGACTACAACTGAACAAGGTACAACAGCAAAAAGACAAACAGCTGGAAGAAGGAAGCAGCTCCTGGGTCATCCTCCTCGGATCCTACCTGAAGGGTAGGTACAGATAGCGCAGCTCCTGGTCGTCCACCACGGATCCTACCTGAAGGGTAGGTACAGATAGCCTCCTCCACGCTCTCATCCATCAACCTCCTCTGTGAGTCGTCATGTCATGTAGTCCACCTCCGGGTACTGACTCGTCGTGTCGTCCACCTCTGGGTACTGACTCTTCCTCAAACACTCGGCCTCCGTCAGCACTGCCCGTCGTCTACAACCAACACAACGAGGTGCAGGCATAGCCCGTGCAGGGGTGAGTATAACGATACTCAGTAAGGACCCGAGACCCTCAAGGTCTCACTAAACCAACAAGGATAACCACAAGAAGATCTCAACAGATAACCTCTACTTAGATATATGCCCATACATATACCTAAGTTATCAAGTAACCCATCTCAATCATGAGGAAACACTAGGATTGTGAAATAAATGGATAACCACTACCCAGTTATATGCCCATACATATACCTAAGTTATCAAGTGACCCATCTCAATCATGAGGTAAACACAAAGGTCAAAAGTCTCAACTCAACCAGGATTTTCATTATCGAAACCGTAACTGATGAAGAGCTCCGTCTCTGGAGTGTACAGTGGTCCTATCACGACTCTGAGGTGCTGCTCACTAACCTAAGACTGCTGAGGTACTCCTCCTGTCGAGTACTGCGGGCCTGCCACCTCACACAGTAGTGCTTCCCGCCGGGGTCTGCCACCCAAACATAGTAGTGCTCCCCCCTCATAGACTACAGAGGTACTCCTCCTGTCGAGTACCACGGGTCTGTCACCTCACATAGTAGTTCTCCTCCATTGTGGGTCTACCACCTCACAAAGTAGTGCTCCCCACTGGGCTACGTAAGTCACTCCGAATCGAATCGGACAAGCAGTCTTCAGGTCTCTGCCTGCTACACGGTCTCCGTACTCTGTATGCTTGTCTCTGGGAGGGTCTTCTCCACGAGCTACAAGTCGATACTCCAAGTATCTCAAAGTCCCACGAAGAAGTATCTCAAAGGACCGCCTCGTCATAGGGGTCTCAATGCAACAGACGGTGCGTCAATCGGACGCCCGGTCTATGAGTTATTAGTCTTTTTATCCCAGGGGCCCGGTTGGTTTCATAAGCGAACCAACCCGGCCGTATCTCAACTGTACCCCGAACTCCCCTAGGGTATACTCATAGGGACCGTTTCTCAACGAGATCAACAACGCCGCTGACGGTTCGTCAAACAGACGTCCTGTCTAAAAGATATCATCTTTTTCCGTTCTAGGGGCCCGGTTGGATTTCGGGTACAATCCAACCCGGCTATAACCCAACTGCATCCAAAACTCGGGCGGAGGATGCCAAAAGTTCCATATCGACAACAGGAACGCAACGAGACAGACGGCGCGTCAATCGGACGCCCGATCTGTGAGTTATTGGCTTTTTCGTTTCAGGGGCCCGGTTGGTTTCATGAGAGAACCAACCCAACCGCACTCCGAAGGCATCCAAACCTCAAGAGGAGTAAGCCAAAAGATCTGTCTCACTTAGAGTAATCCATCAAAGTCGACGGCACATCAATCGGACATCCGGAGCTTAAGATATAAGCGTTTCCGCTCTGAGGGCCCGGTTGGTTTTGTATCCGAACCAACCCGGCCAAACCCAAAGTAATCCGAAACCTTGAGTGTGATATACCTAAATGACCGTCTCAATCCAAGGATTGTGTTTCCACTGACGGTGAGTCATTTTGAGGCACGTAGCTCAAGTTACGGGCATTTGACCGAAAGTGGTCCGAAAACGGGGGTCTGGGCCCGGGCCGACCCCCCCCTGGGTCGGCCCGAACTGGGTCGACCCGACCCGGGTCTGACACAGCTCGGCCCACGTGGCCATGCGGACACCGCAGTCGGGGTGCGAGGCTCCCCCGCCCTTCACCGCTGATTGAGGCCGGCGGCGAACCGCCGGCCGCCTCCCTTCCGGCGGCGCGCCGCCGCCGCCGCCTTCCGCGGACCACCGGACGCGCTCCGGTGGTCCGTTTCTCATGTCGTCTTCACCTATGGTCCTCCCGGGACCCGACCTTCACTGCGGAGGCCTTAAAATCACCTTGCGGCCTCTTTTGTCATCGCCCGTCGACCCACACATCAATAAACAATCTGTGGAGGGTTGTCGGGCCGTGTTTGTTTGGCCCGCACCCTCCGCGTTAGATAATAACAACGGGAGAATTATTCAACACATGAAACAACAATTTTAATAAATTAAAATTGTTCATATGAAACTGGTTCTTTAATTTTAAAGAAACATTCACGGGAATATAAAGGTATTTCCAAAATAAAAATCCCTACCTCGTCAAGTCGTCGCACGCGGGTTCTTCGCGGATTTGATCACCGCAGAAAGAGGCGATCGTCGGGTTGCGGAAGGCGACGCGTCGTCGCGGAAGGGCGCCGCGTCGTCGCGGAAGGGCGTCGCGTCGTTGAACTCCGAGGTTCAAGAAAAAAAGATTTAATTAATAATAATTAAATCCGTGTGTTGATAAAAACCACAAAGGAGTTCTAAAAGGAACCCAAAATCTCTTACCTCCAACAGATGATTGAAGATTTCGTTGAGGAGGAAGGAATGTCGCAGAAGAGAAAACTTCGGCGTCGCAACACACTGCATCGCATCGTCGATTTCCGCGGTTTCGGCGTTCTTCGTCGGAGTCCAGCGTTCTTCGCGTTCTTCGCGTTCTTCGCGAAGAAGGGTGAAGGCACAAGAATTCTGTCAAAGGTCTCCCGACGTGTAATCCTCAAGATGTGGCAATGGTCTTATTTTATTAATATGCCAACAGATTTCAAACCGGTTATGAAACGAATAAAGAGATAAGTAACGACCCATTAATTCGTAGAATTAATTCAACGAAATAAACCGCCCAATTAATTCAACGAAGAAAACCGCCCAATTAATTGGTGCGTTAAGAAATTAAGAAAATGCGTCAGTTGATTTTCATAATGACGGGTTTTCGCGAGTGCGTTACTTAGCGGAAATGAAACGGCGGGGCTCGTGCGGGTCCCACCTCACAAATATCCTACCAAGAGGGTAGGATATTTTTGGATAGCACCCTATCCGTAATAACTCCACTTAAGAAGCTTTAAGTGGCTTTCAGGTGGCTTCTAAGTGGCTTAAGTGAAATAAAATAAAGTTTTTCGTACAATTATTTTATTTCTTAACTTTAAGCCCGAAAATTAAAAACCACACACGAGCAAACGCAACTCAGGAAGAGGCGTTTCTAAGCAATTACCAGCGCTGTGATTCCATCGGTGCCCTCAGAATTTGATTTCGAGCACCGGTTCAAAAATTAGAAAAACCCGCTCGTCCGTTCACTGAACGTACCCGAGCCAAACTTCGGAAATTGATTCCGGGCACACCGGGCCTCGGAATCAGGCGCCGTCAGAAACTGCGTTCTTGTAAAATTCCAAAGAAAATTAAGAAAAAAAAATTCCTTCGAATTTACGGGTCTTTACACCAAAACTTATTAATTTAAAAGATAAGATTAATCATGGTTGAAATAAAATCATCTAATAATAATTGGATAGGTTTTGGATATTATTTCAATTTTTATAATATTTTGTATTTAAATAATTTATTAATGAAGTAAACATAGCATCATTATTGTGTCATAAATAATTGTAATTATTTTATGTCTAAAAATTATAAAAAAAATACCATAATGTATACAATATTTTTATATTTCCAAGGAATATTTATAGTCTAAAAGATAACTTATATTACCCTTTGTAATAATTGATTTACTAAAAGATATTTTTTTGTCATATTTTTCATTACTTTAAGTTAATTTAAATAAAGCGTCATTATCACACTTAAGTGGCTCCATGGGGTCTTAAAATCGACCCAAGGATTCCCATAGTCGAAAAGGTATCATCCAATAGGTAGGAAACATGTTAAAGTAATTTTATATTATTATTATAATATTTTTTTACCCTTATTTACCAGATTTACCCTCTAACCATGGTAAATAAAATTTTTACTGTAGTAAATATTTAAGATGTCTTAAAATAAAAGTTACCTATTTACACAATTTGGAACTAATGATTCCAATTATGGAATCCATTTTTCAAAATTAAAAACCCATAAGTGGCGTAAATTAATTGAAAATTAATTCCCGCTGTCAAAACAAAAAGTGTGTTTTTTAAGAAATAATAACTCTCAAAAGATCGAAACGTGTTTATGTCCAATTTCAAAGTGAAATTACATCCAATGACAAAAATTGGATTAAATGTTAAAAATATAATCTAATTACACTTTAAAAACAATTAAAAGGAACCATATAAATAAATTATATTAAAAGGTGGTTTTAAATTAAAATACAGTATTTTCCACTATTCATCAAAATTGAATTTTATCAGAAAAATACCAAAAATTTACCCAAAGTAAATTTTGATGTCCCTATTATAAATAATAATTTTACTTGTTCAAATAGAACATATAAAAGTGACCAAAACTAGATTTAAATAGGTTTCTCCATCAAAATGCAGTAAATCAACCTTTTAATGTAAATTGTGCTTATAATTAGATTAATTCACATTTTAAGCCTCTAAATTTTGTTGGATAAATGTAAAAGAATTTAAAAAACATGTATAATCATATTTTAGTTAGTTATATTTATTCCTTCTAATAAAACGGATAGGCTTTAACTACCATTTAAAATAATATTATTATATTATTATTATTTTAGTATGACTCAACCTTGTGTGCAACATAATATTTCAAAAAAACATATTGTTGCATATAGGCTACTCCATCAAACATAGAAACACATTTAAATTAAAAATAATATTTAATTAACAAAATGAAAATCAAAATGAAAATTTATTATTTCTTTATTTACTTGGGATATTACACCTCATGTCAATCATGTCCAAACTAGCCTTAATTCCATCATTTTTTTATCAGGTGCATTTAGTAACATGCCAATGAGACCATCACATATATTTTTTTCACTTTCATAACATCGATAAAATTTTGGGAATATAAACAATTCCAGTATAGTAATTCAAAAAACATATCACTTTTTCCCATAGGTTTTTGTAAGGTATTTTGAAAAAAGATTACAAAAATCAGTATCCATATCCATTAATTTATCAATTAATTGATCTTCTATTAGTTGAGATAGTATTTAAACTTATTCTAAACAATCATTTAATAATTTCATCTATTATTGGTACTTATTTTACCATAGTATAAATCTTTTATGTCTTAGAAACACAATCTTCAATGAATGTTTTTACCTAATTAACTATGTACCATGTTTTAAAATGGGACACTGTTGAGTTCTATTAATGATATGTCCTGAAAATTTTCCATAAATAGGAAATTCCTTTATCATATCATAAAACATGGCTCTCAATGTGAAATCATAATTTCTATAAGAATCATACAATGTAACACCTTAATCCCATAATAATTTCAAATATTTGATTAATGGAGACAAATAAAAATCAATATCATCAACCAGTTGTACTGGTCTAGATATAAGAGAAGATAACATAATTTATTTTAATTTCATGCATAACGACAGGGGAAAATTATAATTTACCAACATAACCATCCATTTACTGTTATTTCTACTTTGAAAACCAAAAGGATTCACTCCATCTGTAGATAGAGCAAGAAGAAGGTTTTGTCGATTGTCTTCAAATATAGAATATTAATGATCAATTTTATTCCATTATGGAGAGTATTATAAGTGATGAAGTTTCTCAACATTATATCCTATATTTTTGTGCCACATAAATTTCCTTGCAGTATACACACTTCTATATGGGTGTCTAAACCATGGAATGATTGGAAAGTACCATACAACTTTTTTAGGACCTAATTTATCCTTATTGTATTGAGAAGCCCCATAGTTTGGAAATTTTTTAAGTGAATTGTGGTACATTTGAAATAGTATAAACTCATTTTTATTGGAATGTATTATTTAAGGGTTATACCCATTTAACATAACATTCTTCTAGTTTCATATGTTCAGCATGTAAGTACATTATCTTTTGGGAGTATATCATTTGAGAGAGAAAGTAGTTCAGTAAAACTGGTGTCACATCATCTATTTCCATATTTTAAATTATGTAGCTTCTATATGGATGAAAATTATGTATATTTAGTACAAATATCATTAAATTAAATCTTTTCACAAATATTTAACTTCACAAACAAATTTGTATAATCACAAATTTCATCTTCAACTGTCATGTTCATTTTCACAATACGATCTTCCTCTATGTTCACACTTGTAATCATATCCCCGATAGGGTCTTCATCATTATTCACACATGTAATATTATCAAATGATCCATAAAATTAAATGTTATCCAAGTCACTTGATACATTCTTTTTCCACTGTGTTTAGTCTAACATTTATAACTTTGATATGTTCCATGACAGGTCAAGTGTTCTCCCAACTCCTCTGAACTAATTAATCATGAATAACAATAGTGTAAACATGGAAAAGGGATTTTAGAGTGGTCATATTCATGATCTTTCGAAAACATAATAAAATCATTCATCCCATCCTCATACTCTTTTTTATACAATTGGAATAATCCAATTTTGATTCATATCCATCCTATTTGATTATGTAATATTAAAATTCATCAAAATAAATAAATGAACATAATGTTTTATCTTGGAACCCAAAAAATGCCATTATTAAATAATAATTTAAGCTACATGATGTCATTTTAGTAGATAATAAGATCTAAATTATTTGTGTTGAGATTGTGTTGTTTTTGTGGAAATCAATGAAGGAAGGGAATGTGTGATATCTAAAAAGTTACAAAGAATCTTATTAAATTTTCATATGTTTAAAAACAAAATGATCAAGGATGGTTTTTGTAACTTCATTAGGTGGTATTATAACATGAGGGACGATTTTATGTTTATTCATTTATTTACTTTTTATGTGGTGGGTAAAGTGGAGTTCTTGTGATGGGATGATTAAGAGATGAAGTTGATCTTTTTCTAAATGATGAAAATGAGAAAGGGCCAAATCACATGGCCTTGAGAACCCAATGTTTAATGAAACAGGTGAATTTATGTTTAATGAACTAGATGTCTCAGGATTTGGATATCAATTTAGTGTAAAAACAAAAAAAACAATCTAATTAGAGTTTTAATAATGATTCAAATATAAAAAATTCAAATCGTTGGGATTAAGCCTCAAAGAAGAAAAATGAAAAATTAATAAATATATATAGAATCAATAATAAAATATTTTATGCATATTTTAAAGATTTTTTGAAAAATAAAATTAAATTAGTAATATAAAATTCCATTGAAGTGATTTAAATGTGGATATATTGTACTTTTCACTACCAATTTTCTGATTTTTACAAAAATTAAAAGTGATAATTAATATGATTTAACAGAAGTTCACATTAAAAGAAAACTAAAAAATTTAGAAACCTTAATTTTCCCTTAAAGAGAGTGGATAAGAATTTATAAAAACACAAAACATACATTTATTATCTAAATTATATTGTGTTGAATGTGGTGATTATGATACTAAAGTTGAATCATTAAGTAAATTAGAGGTGGGTTTATTTATTTAAAAAGTGAATGATGATAAGTTCCATAGTGATAAAGATGATGATGTTGAAAATGATGAAATATATGATGTGATAAGTTCCCAATGGGATGAAGATATGTTCACAACAATAAGAAAACTAAAAATAGTAGTATTTTTATATTTGTTAATGGAAACAAAGGGTTAGAATTGTTTGATTTTAATCCATGAGAGTAGGAAGGATACTTGGAAATTGGATTATTCTCCCTATCGTTTTAAGTTTGATCTAATACCCCTATCCAAAATTACCATAGGATGTTGATGGAGTAGGAATGTTTAGGTGACTGACACTTGTCGATGGTGAAATGTCATGTATTACAAGTATCTGTTGCCCAAACTTTTACACTCCTTCCAAATTCTAAGGTGAATCAAGTGATAGACAAGTACTGTGTAATGGTGGTTTTATATCAGGTGTGTGTGAGGAAGGTGACATGTTGTTCAAATCCTTTTGGAAAATTAAAAACATCGAAAGAATAACTAAAAAGGATGAAATTTTGAACGACATATAAGAAGTCACATAATCTGGGAATTGAAAGTGTCAATTCTTCTGAGGGAGAATGAGTGAGAGCACCCAGTGGTGAGGGATAGTAGTGGAGAGGGAGATCATGCAATAGAGGTGGAATGTGATAGTGATGGAGATTAGTGGAAAGATTTCAGTTTCGCGAGATCTTGAATGGCATGCAAGAATTCGTTTGGTTAGGGTTAAATGTATATGAAAACGAAGGGTTTTATCAGTGATTTTAAAAATCTACTGATGAAGAGAGCTTTAATCAGAACTAATATAATAAGTACTGATAAAATACAACTTCAACTGTGATTTTCTAGTGCTGAAAAATGTTTAATAATATAAATAATTTAATTAAAATAATTAAATTTATATAATTATAAATAAATATTGATAGAATTATGAATATATTTTGTTAATTATAAATATGTATTTATAAATATAATTATAAATAAATATAAATATACATAATTATAAATGAATACGAATTTATATAATTACAAATATATTAAAATAATTATAAATAGGTATTTATAAATGTAATTATGAATGTGTAGTTATAAATATAATTATTGAAATGTATTTATAATTATAATTATAAATCAATATTTTTATAAATATTTTTATATAATTATAAATATATTTATATAATTATATTTATTTATTTATTAATATGTAAATATAGATAATTATAAATATAAGAAATATTTTTCTTATAATTTCATAATTATATATATATATATTTGTTTATAATTATAAAAATACTTTTTTAGAAAAAATATATTTATTTATTTATAATTAGAAATATATTAATTTATAAATATAGTAAATATACATTTATAAAAATATTTATACATAATATTAAATACATAAACTCACTTATGCACACACATACATGTACACATTAAAAAAATACATATGTGCACATATACATCTACACACACACAAACATACACACATATACACACACACACATGCATACATACAGTTATACATGTACGTATATTTTAAATTTTTTAATATCAATATTATTGTATAGTTTTATAAATATATTGATTTATATATTATATAATTGTTTATAAAAATATTAATAAATTATATTTATTTTAATTATATTTTCATTTTGTAATTAATGTATATGATTATTCTATTATCCATTTTGACTAATATAAATTAAATTATTTTATATATAAAAAATTAAAAATATAAATTTCATTTTTTTAATTCTTATAAATCATATTCATATATTATATTTACATATATATATATATATATTAATTTTAATAAAAAAATTTTTTTTAAAAATATATATATTTATATATAAATTAAATTTCTCACTACAACCTTAATCAGCGCTAAACAAAAAGTGTTGATAAGTGTGTCACATTTATCTGTGTTAAAAAAAGTGATGATAAAGGGGGGTCATTGATCAATGCTATAAAAAACAAGATGAAAAAAAGTAGAATTTTATAATTGTTTTCTTAGAACTGGTAAAAGTTATATTGATCAGCACTTTTTGTGAGAATTGATAAAATTCCCCCCATTTATCAGTGTTTTTTTCTAGCGCTAATAATGGCCAGTGCAGAAAATATCACAATTTGTGGTAGTGAAACATGTTGAGAATAAACAAATCTTACACAAATGAGTTAGTGTGACATATGTAATTGAACCAATGAGATAAAATGCATTACCATTAGATAATTGATTATAATTCTTTCTTACTATGGCAATATTCCCTAAAAATGATGAATTCTCTCACACTAATTTTGTATATTTATATATTTTTTTAAAAATTAATGATACATTTATAAAATATACAAAAATATAAATACATGATGTTGACATAACAAAATATGAGAAAATTTCGAAAATAAAATAGCAAGTGACCTGTGAGAGCTATCTAGAACTATGTCAGTCTCCTTAACTACTACAAATCATCCCTTTAATAGCGCATAAAAACTACTTTAGCGACGCTAAAAAGCATTGGTGTCCTCAACATCGTTAAATGGGGTCCCCATTATCAACTCTAAAAAAGTGTTGATAAAGGCCAACCTTTTGTAATGTGCTATTTTTATAACATCACACTGCAAAAAAACATCACAAATACACATGTAAAATGAATGAAAAAACACTTGTATGAAAATATATAATTTAATTGAAATAAATTTTACTTCAAAAATACAAAAACCACTACTATATAAATTTCAAACAATGTTTTGTATAACTACATTTACAATTACTATCCACAAACATTTCAAAATGGTAATGTTTCATCCTCTTTGGCACCCACAACCCCCTCTCAAGATAGCCCGACCATGGTATCATTTTCCAAACAAACCACCCCAAACTAAGAAAAATAATCTACATATATAAGAAAACTAATCATATGTTAGTAATACTATAAAAAATTAAATTAAACATAATTACGAAATAATACATTAATAAAATGACAATTTTAAATAAAAAGACACACTTGGAGTTATAACTGTGACACCATGCATCAAATTGAGGTGTGTTTGATTCATACAAATAAAAATGACTTATGGATCATTTTTCTAAAGTATCAAAATAATATTAATGTGTTTTGTTGGTTTCCAGTATTTCACTTGTTCTTTTGGGTAAATTTAATGTTAATTTTAAATAAAAAGACACACCGGGAGTTATGCTTATCACAACGTGCATCAGAATGAGGTTCAGATGATTCCTACACATCATAAATTACTAATGGATTATTTTCCTAAAGAATCATAAATATTCAAATAAAGTTTTTCAATTTTGAGTATGTCACATGTGCTTTATACTAAAATGTCATTTCAAACTAGAAACACGCATTTTAAGTCATACTAGACACACAGTATGTTGGTTTGATGTGAGACTACATCCTACACATGAAAAATGACTTATTAATTATTTTAATACATTATCAAAACGATTGGAGTATGTTTTCATAGTTTTAAGTGAGTGATAAATTTTTTAAACTAAAATATCAATTTGAAACATGTAATAGACATTTTGAGTAATATCGGTCACACCGTGCATCAGATTGAGGTGTAGATGATTCTTACACATCACATATGACTTATGGATTGTTTTATTAAAGTACAAAAATAATAATAATGTGTTTTCTCAGTTTCCAATATTTCACTTGTTCTTTTTACTAAAACTAATGTCAATTTTAAATAAATAGACACACTTGGATTCATATCAGTCACATCGTGCATCAGATTGAAGTTGTAACATCCCAGTTCTGGAAGCCACCTAAGGGCGCCCCGTACCCGGTTTTTCACACCGCCTCAAGGGCATTTCCCCAAACGCCAGAGGCTGCCGACTAGCAGCGAGGGCCTTGGGTGTGATATTGGGGAAATTATGCCCTCATTTTTAGAGTACATAGCGGAAGAAATATAAACATACAATAGCGGAAGCAGTAATAACCAAAAATATAAACAGCGGAAGACTAAATCAACAAATTGGAGCACATATGTATGTATATAAAATAATGCATGATACATAACCGAAAAATAGCCAAACAAGTCACAATGATGGAAAACACTACAGTACCAAAAAAAGTACAAAAGAGAAAAGTAAATAGCTCCTCAGCATCGCAAGTCGAAGCTTGGTCCCATGCTCCCCTGCTCCAAGCAATCAAGTTCTAGAAGTCGAAGGGCGCTTTACCTTGTCTATACCTGCAGCTACATAGTCTTCTTGGTCCCAAAAGCATGTCCCAAACAGGGTGTGAGATAAAATCTCAGTAGGCATTCACCCGAAGATCTGTGCCAAACAGTCAGTGAGTATATGGAAGGTAAAAGTACAATAAGCAGTAAACAACAACAGCAAGCAATAGGCAGTAACAGTAAGCAGTAAGGTAGGATGATACAACAGCAATCAAACCACAACCAACAACACCAGTGAAGCACAAAGCTAATAAAAAGGAAACCCTATGGGGAGTACTCACAGCCATCCCCTCTAGTCCTTAACCAATAAGTACCACAACCCTCTGTGCAGTGCACTCAGCCTAACCCCTCTGGTTTGGTCATACGCATTTATGAGACTCTCTGGAGAATATCACTCAGTCAATTTCCCTTATAGTCTAGGATAATTAGGGACTCTCTTTAGGAAGATCACACAGTCTAACCCTCTTAGCCCCAAGGTCTAGAGACTCTCTAAGGAAGCTATCTCGATCAATTCCTCCTATAGCCACAGGTATACCACAGACTCTCTGAGGAAGCTCACTCGGTCAATTCCCCCTCTAGCATGGGAAGGTTCATAAAGAGATTCAAACAAGTTAAGACTCTCTGAGGAAGCGCACTCAGTCTACCCTCTTGTAGTCTATAAAATCCAAGACTCTCTGGGAGCTCACTCGGTCCATCCCCTCTATAGTCTGTAATGTCTAAGACTCTCTGGGAAGCTCACTCGGTCTATCCCTTATAGTCTATAGTACCAGGTCCTCTCAGCCCCGTGCCAGTCAGTGCATAATAATGCTATAAGGACAAAGTACACCTATATAGATACTTGGATAACCAAAGTACACCTATAGAGCTACTTAGATAAACAGTCTACAAGGAAACAAGCATGTTATGAATTCCACATCAACCTATAATCACAAGGCATGAAAACAGGTGTAGCAGCCAAAGGTAAATGAGACCCAAAGGATGTAAACAGAACAAAGCAAGGTCAAACACATCCAAGCACAACAAATTATCCTCTAACATGGTCAAATTACCTCTACACAAGCATACAGAAAAGGCAAAAAAACAACAAGGGCAAAAAGGTAAACATGTGATGCCCCGTTCACGGGTATCGGTGGGAATTCACACATAAACTCAAGGACTTTGAACGGTAAGACACAAACCACCTACCCTGATCCTATGAGATCAATATACTTGAACCACTATGGTTTATTCTTCCTAGAACGTCGTAGATCTGAGAAAATGAACAAAATGTTCAACCTTAGATAACTTGAGAAGGAGGAAGAATTGGAAAACAAGGTTCAAGCTGAAGGAAGAACTAACCGCTGCGCTTCCAACGCAATTGGCCATGGTCGAATCGGAGATCGGATGGAGAGGCGGGATCTTGGAAAAGATTTAGTCGTACGGGTCTCTCTCGGATGAACCAGACCTAGAAGAAGACAAATATCACGATGAGGCGCGACCCCGGTCCATTTGGTGAAAAAAAGTACATGTCTTGTATTTTTAAAATACACGGCGTGTAGTGTGTTTTTCCATACTCCGCAAAAATCGGCCTCTACGTCACCCCTACACACCGTGTGTGTGGGCCGGACACGGCCAGCACACGACTTCAAGCCAGGGAAGAGTACACGGCGTGTACTCAGAACGTACAAGGCGTGTAATTCGAAATTTTCCAAAAACTCCAAAAAAACTCAAAAACTCCAAAAAGGAAAGACATACCTAAAATGAAGATCCGGGTTCTTACAAACTTCCCCCCTTAATGAAATTCTTCCCCGAATTTCCCTAGATGGGCGTAGTAGAAGGATCCCCGAACAGCTCCGGCCACTTCGATTGAACCTCGGCCTCCCTCTCCCAAGTCTCATCCTATACTCGCCCGTTCTGCCATAGCACCCATACCAGAGGAACAGACCGGCCTCAGAGAACCTTCGTGATACGATCGACAATCCGGATAGGATGCTCCGCAAACAACGCATATGCTTCCATCTCATCCTCCTCGGGTTGGAAGACATGAGATGGGTCTGAGAAGTAACGTCGGAGCTGAGAGACGTGGAAGACGTCGTGCATAGCCTGGTACCTCTGAGGTAGTTGCAACTGATAGGCAACCAGCCCAATTCTCTCCAATACCTCAAACGGCCCGACGTACCGCGGTGAAAGCTTACCCTATCTCTGAATCCTCTTGTGTCCCAACCTCGGTGTGAAACGCAGGAAAACATGATCTCCGACCTCGAACTCCAGAGGTCATCTCCGCTAATCATTATAATACTTCTGTTGAGACTGTGTTGTAGCCATCCTCTTCTGAATTAACTCTATCTGCTTCGAAGTCTCCTGAACAAGACGAGGTCCCAGCAAAGCTGACTCTCCTACCTCCAGCCAGCATAAGGGTGATCGGCATGGCCTTCCGTACAAAGCCTCGTATGGTGACATCTAAATGGTCACCTGAAATCTATTGTCTTAGGCGAACTCCACAAGAGGTATATGCTTCTCCCAAGAACCGCTGAAGTCTAGAATGCAAACTCGGAGCATATCCTCAAGCACCTGGATCATGCGCTCGGAATGGCCATCAGTCTGGGGATGGTATGTTGTACTCAAAAGTACCTGTGTACCCAAATACTTCTGAAGTCCTTTCTAGAACCGATAGGTAAAGCGCAGATCCCTCTCTGAAACAATAGTTTGTGGAACTCCATGTAGACGTACAATCTCTCAGATGTACAGTCTTCCCAGATCATCAACACTGAAGGTTTCCTTGATCGGCAAGAAGTGTCCTACATTCGTAAGTCTGTCAACAACAACCCAAACTGCATCACTTCCCCGCGGTGACCTCGGAAACCCGGTCACGAAGTCCATCGCAACATCGTTCAACTTCTACTCCAGAATGGGTAAATGCTGTAAGAGCCCTGCTGGACGCTGATTCTCTTCTTTCTTCTGCTAACAAGTAGAACATCTCATGACAAAACCAAAAACAACCCTCTTCATACCTGACCACCAGTACCGACGATGAATATCTCGATACAATTTGGTGACGCCAGGATGAATTACCCAAACAGAGGAATAAAAACCCCGCATCAGCTCATCGCGTATGTCTATTGGCACCCATACACGTCCCTAGAAACACAAGATCTCATCCTCACCCAATGTCCATCTAGGAAGAGGGTCCCCTCCTGACACAATCTCTCGTAGGACCAAGGCCTCTGAGATGACGTGACCTAAGAAGTGAATCTGATCCATCCAAAAGTGGCACTTCAAGAGTTTAGCATACAGTCTATGCTCTATCGGTGTACACAGAACGATCTCAAGATGTGTGGCATGGTCGTGTCGAGTGTGAGAGTACACTAAGATATCGTCCATGAATACCACGACAAAGGCATCCAAGTATTCATGGAACACTCGGTTCATCAGTGCCATGAAGACTGCAGGCATGTTCATAAGACCGAACGGCATGACTGTATATTTGTAAAGACCATACATGCTCCTGAAATGTAACGCCCCGACCCCAGCTACCCAGATTCGGTGCATTACTTCGTAACATTGGCATGATCACAAAAGATCAAGTCTCGAAAGACCGATTAGTTTAGTAGCCTTGGAAACACTAGATACATTCATAAGTCTTACATTACATCATAAAGTAAAACAAAACAACAACATCTTCTCTTCATATCCCCTTATATTATCCCTGCAGGTCATTCATAATATACTTCTTCACATCTTTAAAAAATTAAAACATTGAAAGGGGTGAGCTCAGATGCTCGGTAAGGATAACAATATAGCGGAATCTTTTATAAATAAACATTAACATTTAAGGCAATGTATAACTAAAACAAAAGCCTTTTAAACTTGAACTTTAGCATAATATGGAAAAAGTAAAATGAAATAATTCCATTTACTTACTCACATGGATATTCTACTAGTCGAATAATCACATGAAATATCAATAACCACTTTCATAATAATGGAATGCATAATTCCAGACTATCATAACCACGTATCCAAGGCCTCGTACCAAGACCACAATTAAGATTTTGTCAAGGCCTCGAGCCAAGATAGTAGTTTGTCTCATGAGACCTACCGATTCCTCGAGGAGCTATAGCGGGCTCCACCCGTCACTTATTAAGTCCAATTCATTCCTCATATGAATAGGTTTAAACATATCATAAACCATAACATAATCGTATCACATAAAACATGCATAAAGGCAACATAACATTTCCACATTTCAATCACAAGATATCAATACAATACATTGATATAATAAAAACATTATCAAAACCATTTTCAATACCAAAATAAAATAAAATTAAAACTTGGTATTTATTTTTCATTTAAAAAAAAGTTATGGCTTGTAGAGGAAGCCGAAACCCAAATAATGGCCATGGAGGCGGAGAAGTCATTGTCGCCGCATACGTACGACAAGAAAAATAGTCCTTTTTTGTCATTTAGTAAAACACTTCGTATAAAAATATTCCTTTTTAATAAACGTAAAATTCAAAGGGGTTTATACACCTTATAAAGGAAAGTTGTGTATAAAACCAAATATGCCTCAATGAAAGGAGATTGAGACTAAGTCCCTAACAAAGATCAATTTTTTAAATAAAATAGATCTATTATGTGTATTCACTATAAGTACACATAAATAAAGTACAAATACAAGATAGGACATAATAATATCATGACATAATTTTAAAGTAGGAGATTAACCTAAAGAATGGAAATTGGGTTAAGAAATTCTCTTACCTTATGTCCAACTTGACTAGATCATTCTTTAACCTCCTGAATAATAAACTAGAGTTAATCTATACTTGATTAAGAACATTTTTCAAGTTCATTATCCCTTTTATATCACTTAATACAATGTTATGAAAATTATTTAGTCATTTAAGTTAATAACGGTCGTTTTGTCGATCTTTGGTACTTGAGTCAAAAATAAACTTCTTATAATTACAAGTTGTTCATGTGGTGAAATATCCATTATATACATAATTATATTAATGATATAGATATCATATATCTCATATATATCATGTATATACTTTCATTTATAATATTCCATAACGTTTAGAGGTAAGAAATGAAATGCACCATTCATGGAGACGGTAAGTCGTACATACGTATGAACGCTACTTTCATTTCTATTTCGTATTTAATTAAATCATAATGATATAAAGGTATATTAAAATTCCAGTATAATATCATATATAATATCATTTACTCCATCCTTTATACATCCCACATATGGCATTAACGATTCAAATCACTTTGAGGGGGCGGTAGTCCGCACTTCCTAAAATGAAAATATCGCATTTAACCATAATGGAAACCATAAAGGTATGCAATAAATGAAAAATACATAAGCTTAAGTAAAGCATAGACATATTATATATCATATATAAATATAGTGACATCTTAATGGCCCCCTTTGAAGGTGTTATATGTGTGTTGAACAATCATCGTTTCGTGAGGCAGAAATTCGTCATCCACAGAAACAGTACGTTCATTAACCATTATATGTAGGTGTGTGTAAGTGTAGATAGAATTCTTCTTATAACAACATCCTAGTATATTGAGGATACTGGTGTTGTTACAAAATAAATTAATAAAAAGAGTTTAGGGGGTTGGAGAAGCAAAATAAAACAAAATAACATAAGAGAACACATTACCTTAAAATCGGGTAACTCTTTTTGATTTGAGCCAAAGGCATACTTGGTAATAATTCTGACCAAAGTGAGGCTTCTAAGAGTAAGATAGGGAATTTGGGAGAGTATTTGGGCAGATTTTGGCCAATCCAAATGGCTTGAAGGTGTGATTAAGGTGGTAGTGGTGGGGGCCTTTTATAAGTGGAGAGGAGGGGCACTCTTGGAAAGTAATAAAATGTTAATTTATTATACAATGATTTTAGGATTATAAAGGTCCCACACTTATATAATTCGAGTCTAAGGTGATAAGGGTTCTAAATATTCTCATCAAATAGGCTTTTGACAAGTATAATTCTTAGATTTTACATTATCCTTCCATTTTATTAAAATCATTAATTAATGAGGTAATCGC
This sequence comes from Viscum album, assembly GCA_963277665.1. Lineage (NCBI taxonomy): Eukaryota > Viridiplantae > Streptophyta > Magnoliopsida > Santalales > Viscaceae > Viscum > Viscum album. Next base: position 1,110,085,578 of record OY728126.1, read on the forward strand.
TGCATCATCATGGTGTCATAAATAATTTAATTTATTTAATGTCTAAAAATTATAAAAAATATATAATTATGTAGTAAATATTTGTATCTTTATAATGAATATTTATAGTCAAAAATATGACTTGTATAACCCCATTTAAAAATTGTTTTAGTAAAACGACTCATGTTTGTGACATTTTTATTTTAACATTAAATAAAAAGTTTTTAATGTCGTTTTCCTACCAAAGTGGCTCCATGGGGTCCCCATGTTTACCCATGGGTTTTCTTGGTCGTCCATGATTCATCCAATAGGGGTAGGACAAGTGTAAGGGTCATTTCATATTTTTATAATACCATTTTTCCCTTAAATTTCACTAATTACCTTTAATCGCGATTAATTAAACTTAAAAGTTACTATTCACCAAAAAATTATTTTAATCCCATTGAACCACATTTTACTTCCTAATGACAACCATGTATGTCGGACTTTTGAAAATCAAATCACAGAAGTGGTAATATTTCATTTAAATGAAAAATCAGTTATTTAACTACAACTTAGTGGTTTCACTATTCATCAAAAATTGAAGTTTTTCAGAACAATGCCAAAATTTCACCCTAAGCTATAATTGATATTCCAAATTCAAAAATGATGTATATTTTATGAAATTCCAAACATATAAGTTGCATTAATTAATTTTATAATTAATTCCCGTTGTCACAACAAATAGCATGTTTTTAAGAAACAATATATATCAAAAGATTGACAATTGTTTGTGTCCAATTTCAAAGTGAAATTAATTCTAATGAACACCATTGGATAAAATGGTAAAAATATATTCTAATTATACTTTAAAACCACTCAATAGTATAATTTATCACTATAAATTATTTTGATTAAAAAAATATGTTTTATGTATTTTTCACTATTCATAAAAATTTGGAAGTTCTCAGAAAATTACAAAAAATTCAACATAGGCTAATTTCGACATTCCAAATTCAAAAATTAATTCCATTTTGAAATATAAAATATATTTAATTTTAAAAAGTGGGAATTACTATTCATAATGGCTATTTTGATTAGTCGCGGTGTGTTAGAATCTCGAACTTGGGTACAATAAAAGCTATTGCATTATTGAAAGAGAAGTGTATCATGTAAGCTCGGGGTGTTACATTATCCCTTTCTTCAATAAATTGTGTCCTCGCAATTTGAAATTTTTCTTTGAAAATAAAAGGTTGAAAAGAGAAAATACTTTTGTGGAAAACCCACATTGGAAATAAGGTTAAGAAAATTTAGCCTTAATAAGAGGGAAAGGGAAATGAAAAAGTCACCACCCAATTATGATCTCGATTAGGAGAACATTGGTGGAAATTAGAGACATATAATTAGAGGAAAAACGTAAATATTTGTAGGGAATGATTGATGTCATCAATCACAAACAAGTGTCAAATTGAGGGCCTCAAAGCCTTCAATCTATATTGATTTAAAATATCATCAGTTCAACAAGACATAAGGTATTAGGATAATAAATTTTTTTGTTTTAATATCCCTTTAATAAAGTTTAATAATTAATTTATTCATAGAATAAGATATAGGTATATATATATTTATTCTTGACAAGTAGAGTTTCAACCTTCAACTAATTTCTACCACAAACTCATCTTTCACTCAAAAAGATAATAGAACTCAAAAATAATATATTTATCCTAACCGTACAAGGTTCAAAATATTAACACATACTATTTAGATTACAAAAACTATTTTTTAATAACCAGGGACTTCCTATAGGCTAGTGGTAGGTCATAAAGTCCTGTCGCAATATGGTTGTGGGTTTGATTCATGTAGCTTTGTCCGAAGTGACGGGTTATCTCCCAACCTGAAGGTTGTCCTTTTTCTAAAACTATTATAATATTCCAAAATTAATATTCAGAAATGTTTTCACCTTAAACATTACTATCCAACGTTCAACTTAATCCATTACAACCTTTATAGTTATTCAAAATACTTCTGTCCAACTCACAGTCCAAATTTTATGAGGAAGGTAAACATAATGAAGATCCCCTTTTTTTCCGTGTAACAACATGTGAACACCTTCATCATGTATTCTTTTAAAACACTACAACATCCGGAATTACCATGATCCCTTATTCATTATATAATACTAGATATACTCCTTCTATCCAAAAATGTATACAAATCATTAATCAGATTCAAGGAAGTTAAGAATATCTAATATAATTTATCCAAATCAATCATGTCTTATTCCAAAATCACTATCTCGGTATCAGAACCATATTATATTTTATCTTTCTCTCAACCATATATTTTCCAAAAATTTAACCTACTGTGGAGTCACTTTTCTTGGTTCCACACAATCTCAAGTCCTTGATGAAATAGTACTGCAGTACAATCCTTATATACTCCATAATTATTATAACGAGTACATCATTGATACGACACTCAAATTAAAAAATACTTTAGTAACAACATAAGAACTCTAATCATTCCTCCTAATCTGTGGTAGTATCATAACTTGATTATTATCCAATAACATCATTTGGGTCACACTCTGATGATTTGGACATTGGTTTTCGTAGTGTCCCCACTCATTGTAGATGAATCATTGTACATTTGAAACCTTTTTCTTACCCTTGCAGTCACACACTTGGAGTCCTTTTTCTCCACACTTATAACAAACTCCCATTCCCTTCAGGCAAGTTCCAAGGTGTTTCTTCCCACAGTTATCACATATTGGAAAATTCTTCTTTTCCCATGTCCCTTTTTCCATCATTCTCTCTTCCATCCTTTTGTTCTCTTTTTTCCCTTCAAATCCATAAGACTCAGAGAATTCTTTACTTATCTTATTAACACATGATACTATTTCTTCATATGTTGAGAACACATGGGAGATTATTTCCCTTCTAAATTTTGTCTTAATACCGTGAAAGATATGATCCTTCTTATGCTTTGGATCATACGTATTGTTGGAGTTCACATTCCTTCCATTGGGCACCATTTCTATACAATGGCATAAACTAGGTTAGTTTATTAATTGCAATGAATAATTACAAACTTGTAAAATACTTAATGTAAATTGAACGGTTTATGGATATAATCCATAATCATAAAAAAATGTTTTCTTTGAGGAAGTATATAATCATAAACCCTTCATAATGGTTTGTAAGGAAAATGAGAATTATCCTAATCATATCCCTCGGGAGTGTCGTAACCAAGAGTGCAGCAAGGCTCGTTGTTGTGCACCAGTTCCCGTTCGAGTCTAGCTCAAAGCGGTGTTTTCGAGTTTTACCCCTAGGTACATTTGTGCTAGATCCGCCTCTACCTGCTCTTATCCAGACATGGATGTATTGCTCGGAAAACTCACAACATCTCTATAATACCAAAATTTTAATAAGTTCTTCTATACAAATCCTCAAAGTCTATCTTCGGGCTATGTGCTCTAATCAGAGTTTATCTAAATATAGCTTCCAAGGTTAGTACTAAACTGCCTCTGATACCAACTGTAATTCCCCGACCCTAGCTACCCAGAGTAGGTGCATTACTTCGTAACATTGGCATGATCACAAAAGATCAAGTCTCGAAAGACGGATTAGTTTAGTAGCCTTGGAAACACTAGATACATTCATAAGTCTTACATTACATCATAAAGTAAAACAAAACGACAACATCTTCTCTTCATATCCCCTTATATTATCCCTGCAGGTCATTCATAATATACTTCTTCACATCCTGGAAAAATTAAAACATTGAAAGGGGTGAGCTCAGATGCTCAGTAAGGATAACAATATAGCGAAAGCTTTCATAAATAAACATTAACATTTAAGGAAATGTATAACTAAAACAAAAGCCTTTTAAACTTGAACATTAACATAATATGGAAAAAATAAAATGAAATAATTCTATTTACTTAATCACATGGATATTCTACTAGTCGAATAATCACATGAAATATCAATAACCACTTTCATAATGAGGGAATGCATAATGCCAGACTATCATAACCACGTATCCAAGGGCTCGTGCCAAGACCACAATTAAGATTTTGTCAAGGACTCATGCCAAGACACTAGTTTGTCTCATGAGACCTACTGATGCATCGAGGAGCTATAGCGGGATCCACCCATCACTTATTAAGTCCAATGAATTCCTCATATCAATAGGTTTAAACATATCATAAACCATAACATAATCGTATCACATAAAACATGCATAAAGGGAAAAAAACATTTCCACATTTCAATCACAGGATATCAATACAACACATTGATATAATAAAAACATTATCAAAACCATTTTCAATACCAAAATAAAAGAAAAATAAAACTTGGTATTTATTTATCATTTAAAAAAATTTATGGCTTGGAGAGGAAGCCGGAACCCAAATAATGGCCATGGAGGCGGAGAAGTCGTTGTCACCGCATACGTACGACAAGAAAAATAGTCCTTTTTTCGTTTAGTAAAACAATTCGTATAAAAATATTCCCTTTGAATAAACGTAAAAGTCAAAGGGTTTTATACACCGTATAAAGGAAAGTTGTGTATAAAACCAAATATGCCTCAATGAAAGGAGATTGAGACGAAGTCCCTAACAAAGATCAATTTTTTAAATAAAATAGATCTATTATGTGTATTCACTATAAGTACACATAAAGAAAGTACAAATACAAGATAGGACATAATAATATAATGACATAATTTGAAAGTAGGAGATTAACCCAAAGAATGGAAATTGGGTTAAGAAGTTCCCTTACCTTATGTCCGACTTGACTAGACAATTGTTTAACCTCCTGAATAATAAAATAGAGTTAATCTATACTTGCTTAAGAACATTTTCCAAGTTAATTATCCCTTTTATATCACTTAATACAATTTTATGAAAATTATTTAGTCATTTAAGTTAATAACGGTCATTTTGTCGATCTTTGGTACTTGAGTCAAAAATAAACTTCTTATAATTACAATTTGTTCATGTGGTGAAATATCCATTATATCTAGAATTATATTCAGGATATATATATCATATATCTCATATATATCAAGTATATACATGCATTTATAATATTCCATAACGTTTAGAGGTAAGAAATGAAATGCACCGTTCATGGAGACGGTAAGCCGTACCTACGCATGAACGCTACTTTCATTTCTATTTCGTATTTAATTAAATCATAATGATATAAATGTATATTAAAATTACAGTATAATATAATATATAATATCATTTACTCTATCCTTTATACATCCCACATATGGCATTAATGATTCAAATCACTTTGAGGGGGCGGTTGTCCGCACTTCCTAAAATGAAAATATCGCGTTTACCCATATTGGAAACCATAAAGGTATGCAATAAATAAATAATACATAAAATTAAGTAAAACATAAACATATTATATATCATATATAAATATATTTACATCTTAATGGCCACCTTTGAAGGTGTTATATGTGTGTTGAACAATCATCGTTTCGTGAGGCAGAAATTTTCCATCCACAGAAACAGTATGTTAATTAACCATTAGATGTAGGTGTGTGTAAGTGTAGCTTGAATACTTCTTATAAAAACATCATAGTATATTTATGATACTGTTTTTGTTACAAAAGAAATTAATAAAAAGAGTTTAGGGGGTTGGAGAAGCAAAATAAAACAAAATAACACAAGAGAATACGTTACCTTAAAATCGGGTAACTCTTTTTGATTTGAGCCAAAGGAATAATTGGTAATACTTCATCCCAAAGTGAGGCTTCTAAGAGTAATAGAGGTAAGTTGGGAGAGTATTTGGGCAGATTTTGGCCAATCCAAATGGCTTGAAGGTGTGAGTAAGGTGGTAGTGGTGGGGGCCTTTTATAAGTGGAGAGGAGGGGCACTCTTGGAAAGTAATGAAATGTTACTTTATTATACAATGCTTTTCGGATTAGAAATGTCCCAAACTTATATATTTATAGTATAAGGTAATAAGGGTTCTAAATATTATCATCAAATAGGCTTCGGACAGGTGTAATGCTTAGATTTTACATTATCCTTCCATTTTATTAAAATCTTTAATTAATGAGGTAATCGCTGCATCATCATGGTGTCATAAATAATTTAATTTATTTAATGTCAAAAAATTATAAAACAAATCTCATTATGTAGGAAATCATTTTATCTTTCTAATTAATATTTATAGTCAAAAATAGGACTTGTATAACCCCATTTAAAAATTGATTTAGTAAAACGACTCATGTTTGTGACATTTTTATTTTAACATTAAATAAAAAGTTTTTAATGTCATTTTCCTACCAAAGTGGCTCCATGGGGTCCCCAAGTTGACCCATGGGTTTTATCAGTCGTCCATGACTCATCCAATAGGGTTAGGACAAGTGTAAGGGTCATTTTATATTTTTATAATACCATTTTTACCTTAAATTTCACTAATTACCTTTAATCGCGATTAATTAAACTTAAAAGTTACTATTCAAAAAAAATTATTTTAATCCCATTGAACCAAATTTTACTTCCTAATGACAACCATGTATGTAGGATTTTTGAAAATCAAATCAGAAAAGTGGTAATATTTCATTTAAATGAAAAATCAGTTATTTAACTACCACTTAGTGGTTTCACTATTCATCAAAAATTGATGTTTTTCAGAACAATGCCAAAATTTCACCCTATGCTATAATTGATATTCCGAATTAAAAAATGACACCTATTTTATAAAATTACAAACATATAAGTTTCATTAATTAATTTTATAATTAATTCCCATTGTCACAACAAATAGCGTGTTTTTAAGAAACAATATATATCAAAAGATTGACAATTGTTTATGTCCAATTTCAAAGTGAAATTAATTCTAATGAACACCATTGGATAAAATGGTAAAAATATATTATAATTATACTTTAAAACCACTCAATAGTATAATTTATCACTATAAATTATTTTTATTAAAAAATTTGTTTTATGTATTTTTCACTATTCATAATAATTTGGAAGTTCTCAGAAAATTACAAGAAAATCAACATAGGCTAATTTCGACATTCCGAATTCAAAAATGAAGTCCATATTGAAATATAAAATATATATAATTTAAAAAAGTGGGTATTACTATTCATAATGGCTATTTTGATTAGTCGTGGTGTGTTAGAATCTCTAACTTGCATACAATGCAAGCTATTGAATTATTGAAAGAGAAGCGTATTGTGGAAGCTCGGGGTGTTAAATGAAAGATGTCAGAGGTATATCTGATGGTCTAACGTGAAACTGATGATAACCAGACCTCAAGTTGACCTTCGAGAACACTCGGGCTCCTCGAAGCTGATCAAAGAGGTCGTCGATCCTCGACAAGGGATATCGGTTCTTGACCGTCAACTGGTTTAGCTTCCGATAATCCACACAAAGCAGAAGGGTGTCGTCTGACTTCTTTGCAAAAAGGATAGGCGAACCCCAAGGAGAAGTACTGGGTCAGATGAAACCCTTTGCCTACAACTTCTCCAACTACTTCTTGAGCTCCTGCAACTCAGTTGTAGCCATCCTATAAGGAGGAATAGACACCAGTGCTGCTCCTGGAACGAGCTCAATCGAGAAGTCTACCTCACGCTCTGGAGGAAAACCTGAAAAGTCTTCTAGAAAGAAATCCCTGAAACGATCCACCACTGGAGGAAAGTCTAACTGTGAAGCCCCCTGTTCATCTAGAAAAAGACTGGCAATCTAGGCTATAACTTCCCCTAGCCCATGATGCTCTAGTCCATCTCTACCCGCCTGGACATCCCACTCACCTATATGAAGGAAATATCTTCCCTCTGGTGATGTGAAACTCACCCTGCTGTGATAGAAATCAATGAATTCCTGGAAGGAAACCAACCAGTCCATCCCGAGAATGACTTCATATCCCGTCATCTCTAGAACATAGAGGTCCCATAAGAAATGACACCCCGCAACCTCAAGAGGGAACTCTCAAAACTGTCTTACGCTAGGTGTCCTCATTCCCAATGGTGAGCCAATAGTCAAAAAATTAGTAGATGAAAAGATATAGAGCCCAAGGCTCTCCACAACCTCAACAAAGATAAAACTATGGTAAGCACCAGTATCGAAAAGAGATGAAGATAAAACCGAGGCTACTAAGATCGTACCTAAAACTATAGAAGGGTCGGGATCCTGCTCCTGATAGGTCTACTCCACAGTGAAATATTGGCCTACACTGCGGCCCTGCACCCCTGGCTGACCGCTCTGAGCTGATCCACTCTGCTGTCACTGATGACCTAGTGATTGACCACCACGGCCATGACCTCCACCTTGGTCTGAACGGCCGGAAGAACTCCAATTCCCTAAAGTGTGGGAAACTGTTGAAGCATCTCCAGAACGTGGGGTCATAGAGGAACCCCTACCACCAGCTGAAGGTGAGAAGATGTGACAGAAACGCTGAAGATGGCCCATCTTTCCGCAAGATCAGAACTCCATCAGATATCTCTGGCACTAAATCCTAGTATTCCCATTCCTACCGCACTGGTAGCATACAACCTGGCTACCAGAAGATGCATCCTGCGAACCTCGATCTCCTCGAGAAGACTCTCTGCGACGCTTCCTCCTATCCATAGGAGGAACACCAGCTCTGGATATCGAAACGCCCTGGCTCACTCCTCTAGAATCTCTCAGATTGCGCTTAGTGAAAATCACCTGGTTGATGATGGAGGATATCGAAGTCAACTGGAAGATATTCACTTGGGAATGGATCTCCTGCCTGAGACCGTCCTCGATCTTCCTAGAAAGGACCAACACATTGCCTACTAGGATTGGTGTGAAACGCTGCAGCTCAGTGAAACGAGATGAGTAATCCATAACAGAGAAGGTGAGGACTCATAAACTCCCAGGCTCGATCAGCCCTCAAGGTCTCCAGATAGAAGTAGTCATAGAAGGTGTCGCGAAACTCATCCCAAGACATATCCTGCTAATTCCCTAACCATGATATCACCTCACACCACCTCTTGGCAGTGTCTAGGAGCATATAAGTAGCCAGCTTTACCCTTTTCTCTGGAGGGATCTCTAGGTGATCAAAGATGGTCAGTGTGGCCTTCATCCATGACTCTACAGCCTGAGGTACTCCATCCCCTGAAAAAAGTAGGAGGATGTTGCTGTTGGAAAACCTGAGTCAACTCATCCAACCACAGGGCAAGATACGGCACTCCTTGGAAGGTTTTCATCTTCCTCAGGAAGTCCTCCCTGAATTGCGTATCGGTTCCTGCGACGGGTATGACAGCTGGTGCCAAGGCTGGCTCGACTGGAGGATTAGTAAGAAGTCCCTGATCATCCATATATAGAGCCTGATCATTGTCTGATGACAAACGTACAACCGGGGGATGTCTCGGAGGCCTAGCTCTAAAATATCAAAAGCACACCTTAGATCAGGATTAACAAAGATTGAAACACAGGAGTACAAAACAGGAATAGGGGGAAGAAACTGTCAAGTTTTACAAAACCTGACTACACGGCGTGTATAAAAACTACATGGCGTGTCTACTTAAGCCACTGACATGGGTGTGTACCCCTTCCCGACAGGTCGTGTGACACCCCAACTACACGGCGTGTTGACCTAACACACGATGTGTACTTGAAGACTATTCCCCTACCCAAGTCTCTTTACACAGATAACTCACACGGTCAAACAAACCTCAGACTACATGGCGTGTTCCCTAGGGACACGGCATGTACTAGACACTGACTCAGCAGCCCGTGTTGTTAGTTACACGGTCGTCTACACAGTTGGAATTTACACGGCGTGTATAGGTGAAGGTGATATCGTCCTCTGTTGTTCGTGACACGGCCGGGTACCTGGTCAAGACTTCACAGCGTGTTCCAAAAGCAACATGGCGTGTCTACTCGAGCTACCCCGACCCGTGTTATTGGTGACACGGTCGGGTACATGGATCTAAACTACACAGCGTGTACCTGCCGTACACGCCATGCTCCTGAAGTTATTATATAACACCGTGTTCCTGCACACACAGTCAGTAACACGACCTGAAAACTACACTGCATGTAACCAGAAAGTACACGCCATGTATTCTGGGTTTTTCTAGGCAGTAGCTCAGAAACCGCACAGAATACCTAGAAACACAGAAAATCAAGAAAAGAGGTGCCAAATTCCGATCCGTGAGGGCCCATAATCCCCACGAATCAAAGTTTGGAATCTCCAACAGTCGTGTACAAGAGAAAACAGGATCATGATCCACCAACTTCTAATTCAAGAGGGACCATAACACCTCAAGAATCAAAATTTGGCGTTCATTTGATCAAATTGCAATACAAAAAATTCTCTAACCAAGTAGCAGAGATTCTATCAAGTATCTATCACAATAGCATGCATAATCTACACAAGGTCTATCACAACTGCATGAAATCGCTAATTCACCCAAGATGGCATGGAAAGAATGCATGGCATGTGATTTCTACAAGTGCCTAGGTGATGAATGAGATGGCATACCCTCATCTCATTAGGTTTCGATAGAAATAGAACCGTAATATCAAAACAATAACAGTACAAAGCATGTGAATCACTCTAGGTGAAATCGTATCAATCGTAAAATCTCAAAACCAAAAACTCTAATAAACGAGGTAGTACGGCTTTTCCCTGTACATGGGTTAGCTACTCCCGGGCACAGCTTATTACCAAGTACTGAATCTGTCCTATCCCTGGATAATGTCTCCAAACAGTAAATCAAGAGAAAATAATTCCTCTGATACCACATTGTAACGTCCCGGTTCCAGAAGCCACCCAGAGACGCCCCGTACCCGGTTGGTCACATGGCCTCAAGTGCATTTCCCCAAATTCCAAAGGCTACCAACTAGCAGCGAGGGCCTTGGGTGTGATAGTGGGGAAACTGTGCCCTCATTGGTAGAGTACACAGAGTAAGAAAAGTAAACATACAATAACAGAAGCAGTAATAACCAACAATATAAATAGCAGAAGACTAAATCAACAAACTGGAGAACATATGTATGTATATAAAATGATGCATGATACATAACTGGAAAAAATACAAACAAGTCACAATGATGGAAAACACTAAAGTTCCAACACAAGTACAAAAGAGAAAAGTAAATATCTCCTCAGTATCTCAAGCCTAAGCATGGTCCCATGCTACCCTACTCCAAGCAATCATGTTCTAGAAGTCGAAGGGCAGTTTCCCTTGTCTATACCTGCAGCAACATAGTCTTCTTTGCCCCAAAAGAATTATCCAAATAGGGTGTGAGATAAAATCCCAGTAGGCATTCACTCGAAGATCTGTGCCTAACAGTCAGTGAGTATATGGAAGGTAAAAGTACAATAAGTAGTAAACAACAACAAGAAGGAATATGTAGTAACAGTAAGTGGTAAGGCAGGATGATACAGCAGCAATCAAACCACAACCAACAACAGCAGTGAAGCACAAAGCTAAAAAATAGAAAACCCTATGGGGAGTACTCGCAGCCATCCCCTCTAGTCCTAACCAAGAAGTAACACAACCCTCTGGGCAGTGCACTCAGCCTAACCCCTCTGATTTGGTCATACACATTTATGAGACTCTCTAGGGAAGCTCACTCGGTCAATTCCCGTTATATTCTAGGGTAGTCAGGGACTCTCTTGAGGAAGATCATGTGGTCTAACCCTCTTAGACCCAAGGTCTAGAGACTCTCTGAGGAAGCTATCTCAGTCAATTCCTCCTATAGCCTCAGGTATACCACAGACTCTCTGAGGAAGCTCACTCCGTCAATTCCCCCTCTAGCCTGGGAAGGTTCTTAAAGAGATTCAAACAAGATAAGACTCTCTGAGGAAGCACACTCGGTCTACCCTCCTGTAGTCTATAAAATCCAAGACTCTCTAGGAGCTCACTCGGTTCATCCCCTATGTAGTCTTTAATTTCTAAGACTCTCTGGGAAGCTCACTCGGTCTATCCCTTATAGTCTATAGCACCAGGTCCCCTCAGCCACGTGCCAGTCAGTTCATAATAATTCTATAAGGCCAAAGTACACCTATAAAGCTACTTGGCTAACCAAAGTAAACTTATAGAGCTACATATCTAAATAGTCTACTATGCAACAAGCATGTCATGAATTCCACTTCAACCTATAATCACAAGGCATGAAAAAAGGTGTAGCAGCCAAAGGCAAACGAGACCCAAAGGTTATAAAAAGAACAAAGCAAGGGAAAACACATCCAAGCACAGCAAATTATCCTCTAAAATGGTCTTATTACCTCTACACAATCATACAGGCAAGGCAGGAATCAAATAAGGGTAAAAAGGTAAACATGTTATGCCCTGTTCATGGGTATCGGTGGGAATTCGCACATAAACACAAGGACTTTGAACTATAAGGCACAAACCACCTACCTCGATCCTAGGAGATCGATATACATTAACCACAATGGAAGATTCTCTCTAAAACTTTATAGATATGATAAAACACACAAAATGTTCAACCTTAGATAACATTAGAAGGAGGAAGAATTGGAAAATAAGGTTCAAGCATAAGGAAGAAATCACTGCTATGCTTCCAACGCAATCGACCGTGCTCGAATCGGAGATCGGGCGGAGAGGCGGGATCTCTGGGAAGATTCGGTCGTACGGGTCACTCTCGGACGAACCAGACCTAGAAGAAGACAAATATCGCGATGAGGTGCGACCCCGGTCTGTTTAGTGAAAAAAAGTACACGCCGTGTATTTTTAAAATACACGGCGTCTAGTGGGTTTTTCCGTACTCTACCAAAATCGGCCTCCACATCACCCCTACACACCATGTGTGTGGCCTAGACACGGCCAGCACACTGCTTCAATCCAGGGAAGAGTACACAGCATGTACTCAGAAAGTAGACGGCGTGTACTTCGAAATTTTCCAGAAACTCTAAAAAAACCTAAAAATTTCAGAAAAGTAAAGACATACCTGAAACGAAGATCCAGGTTCTTACAGAGGTCATGTTGATTCATAAAAGTTAAAAGTGAATTATGGATCATATTTTTAAAGTATCGAAATATCCCAAATTTTTTTATTGGTTTTTGGTATATTAATTCTACTTTTTACTAAAATTAATGTCAATATTAAATAAAAATACACACTTAGAGTTATACAATCCACATCGTGCATTGGATAGAGGTGGGGTTGATTCCTTCACATCAAAAATTACATATGGATCATTTTTCAAAAGTATTAAATTGGTTGAATGTGTTTTCTCAATTTTGAGTATTTCACTTGATCTTTGAACAAAAATTAATGCCAATTTTATATAAAAAGACACTCTTGGAGTTATATTTGTCACACTACGCATGGTATTTATGTGATATTGATTCATATATGCCACAAATGAATTATGGATAGTTTTCATAAGGTATCAAGAAAATCATAATGCAGTTCATTAGTTATTATTATGTCACTTGGCTTTTTACTAAAATTTCATTCTAAACTGGAAACATGCACTTTGAGTCATACCTCTCACATTGTGTTTCAATTTGACATGATACTGCTTCCCAAATGTCAAAAATTACATATGAATCATATTAATTAATTATAAAAACAATTAGAGTTCATTTTCATGGTTTTTAGTGAGTGACACTCGTTTTAAAATAAAATGTCAATTTTAAATTAATAAAGGAAACTTTGAGTCATACTGGTCACATCGTGTGTCATATTGTGGTTCAGAAGATTCTAAAACGTCAAAAATAACATATGTATCATTTTTCTAAAGTATAAAAATATTCTAAATTCATTTTCTTACTTTTCAGTAATTCACTTGTTCTTTTTACTAAAATTACTGTCAATTTTAAATAAAAAAAGACACACTTTGAGTTATATCAGTTATATTATGCATCAGATTTATGTGGGGTATATTTATGCACATAAAAAATGACTTATGGATCATTTTCCTAATGTATGAAAATAATCCAAATGCATTTGATTATTTTTCAGTATGTCATTTGTTCTTTTTACTAAAATTAATGTCAATTTTAAATAAAAAGACACACTTTGAGTTATACTAATCACACCATGAGTAAGATTGAGGTGTGGTTGATTCATAAACATCAAAAAAGACTTATGGATCATTTTTATAAAGTATTAAAATAATCTTAATGTGTTTTATTGGTTTTAAGTATGTCACTTGTTCTTTTTACAAAAACAATATCCTCAATTTTAAATAAAAAGTCAAGCTTGGAGTCATATTCACCACATTGTGTTTCCAATTGAGGTATGTTCTATTCCTAAACTTTACAAATGACTTATAGATAATTTTAATAAATAATAATAATAATAATAATTTTTTATTAGTATTTATTATTTCACTTGTTATATTTACTAAAATTAATGTCAATTTTAAATTAAAATACACGGTTGGAGTCATCAAGCCACACTATACGCCGAATTGAGGTGTGTCTGATTCCTACACATCACAATTGAATTATGGATTGGTTTTATAAAGTATAAAAACAATATTAATGTTTTTTCTATTTTTTGAGTATGCGGTGTGTGTTTTGAACTAAAATGTAAATTATAAACTAAAAACATACACCTCAAGTCATACTGATCACACTATGTATCAGATTTAGGTACAGATAATTGAGTATGTAATATGTTATTTTGTTTCAACTATCTTCATAAATTTATAAAAGAGAGAATGTGTTCCATTATGATTGAAGAGAAACCCCATGATATATAAACACTTCACATTTCATGAAGTATGTGGTTTCCTATTCTATCTGAATGGAATATGTTCTTTCTTTTCTATCTTGTTGCAAATAGTTGAACTAAAAATATGAGTTCCTAAAAGATATATGAAAAAAACTTAACAATTATTAGATAAAAATGATAAAGAAATTAACTTAAAATAGCTGATAAAATAATGACAAAAATAATTAAATAAGTAGTATGAATTCACATTTTCATGATGTTTGTATACATTCTTTACCCATTTCTTTATTTTCATTATTCCATTTGCATCCTCAAAGTCCAATCTCACATGAGCATGAGCAGCTTTGAACAAACCACCCCAACCTGAGAAAAATAATTTACGTGAATAATAAATCAATTCTTATGTAAATAATACTATAATGAAAAAAATTAAACATTAATATAAAACAATACATTAATAAAATGTCACTTTTAGATTGAAACCATACAATTTGAGTGAAACGGAGTACACCATGTATCAGATTAAGTTCATGATCACAGTATAGAAGTGACTCATCCTTGTTGATGAATTAATTTCTTTATGATCTCTGTGATGATAAGAAAAATAAGTTTTAGATATAAAAGATTAGGAAATTAACTAACATAAGTATAGAAAATAGTGAGAAAATTTTATTAAATAAGAATAAGGAAGTCACATCTTCATGATATATGTGTATATTCTGACATCAGGTATGATTCCCATTGATTTATAAACAAATATATTTTGTCTTGTGAATATTACGATTTTAGATAGTCATATTAGTATTGGAAAAATATAAATACAAAAAATATTAATAAATATTTTAAATGAAATAGTAATTATCTTCAAAAATACTTCTTCGAGATATTAGTTTGTTGATGGTATATGATATCTCTCATAAATTTGAAACATTTTTACCATAATATTTTACATTTGTTTTTCTTGGAAAATATATAAAAAAATTTATAAATAAGTAAATAGTTTTGATATGTGTTTTGATAGTAAAATATTATTATATATACCCTGATACTTATCCACTTGTTGAAGTCGACAGGATCCTTGTGTACATGGGTTGTCCTCGTGCCATGATATTTATGATATTTAAACACTTCCCTATCATAACAGAATTCCCATTATATCATTATAAAATATATATATATTGATCTATAGTTCTAAAAAGTTTGTTTTAGTGTATTAAAAATGATAAATGTCATCACGTGGGGCCAGATTGTTGGGTATCCATGCAGTGAATCCAGAAAATAAATCTTTGGAGTATTCAAATTGACCGAGATGAGTACCCAATATTTTCTAAAAAATGAATAAGTAATTAAAGTAATGAAAATAAATTTCATATTATTAAATTTTATATTTTTACCCCTACATAATTGATATTAAGAAGATTTTGTCATACATACATTTTCCTTAAAACTATTTGTCTAGATTTTCCACTATTTCATTAATGTGAACTAATTCCATTTTGGTTTGATCTATAGTAGTAACATGATGACTAATGGGTCCCCTATTAATGTTCATGTGGTAATCCATTAAATTGGTATTCATATATACACCTACAAAAAAATATGAATTTTATATAGTCATAATTAACATAGTATATCAGATATTGGAAAAACAAATCATGAAAATTCCCCTTATGTATACATGTATATCTAAGATTCCTAGCCATTTTTACATGAGGATTTCATATAAATTATCAAGAGAAATTAATTTTTTAATGTCCCCTCCATACATTTTTTCTTTTAAATAAACTATGTGATTACTACCACTTTATGACTTTGTATCTGTATGATCCTTCAATGTTTGTAAATAAGGAAATTGAACGGGTGGTGTAAAGGTGCATTCTAAAGATATTTTCGATTGGTTGGTTGGTCCTTTAGATGGTTTTTATTTGACCATTAATTTCACCCCCTTCCCTTTTCCATATATAATAAAATTCATCATTTCATACCATTTTTCATTAATTGTTAATGGTTAGCATAAAAAATAAATTGGGGATGAATACCTCCTTGTTGACATGATTTTTTATAAGATTTGGTGACCATGATATGAATATTCCAATATCTTTCTTGGCCATATAAATATTTATGTCACCAAGTGGAACATGTATCTTGGCACTCAACTCATGAAAAATGGTAATCCTCATCTCACGTGACATGTTGGAAGTTTCTTGTTGTGTAGAGTGACTTCTTGGATATTGAATATAGAGCCCTCACAAAAAGGTTGTGGGTGGGTGTTGATAGATATAAATCATATTTATTCTCACCATATAATATATTAGTGCAAGAAAGGTGTCATTGTCTTACTAATTCACATTTCATAGAAAAAATTATTAGAATATTGATTACCTCATCTAAGATATCTCTATGAGGGGAATGGATCGCCTCAAAGATGGTGGTGGTGGAGAAAGATCTTCATGTAGTGGTAATTATTGAGTTATTTCTTCTCTTTGCTTTACCCCAAAACATTTTCTAGAAACACATACTGAAAATTACTATTTTCTTCAAGGGAATATAATATTTCTTTCATCTCTTCCATTTGTTTATCATTATCCCCATATTCTTTTCTTTTATTAAAATATGTTTGGGGTGTCACCCGAAAACCAACACTTCAGATGTGGCCATGATGTTTTGGATACTTTGAGGCCACCAATTTTAGGTGTTCATCTGGTATAGATTTTGATGATTCCTATTTCGAATTCAGAGATAAAATATAGTAAAAAAAGTAATCATTCACCGGTGGAAATATCATATTTAACATCGAAGTAATGATGTTGATTTTTCTAAATTGACGCAAATAGTATGTGTGAAAAAATTTTGGCATCAGTTTTACTAAAAAATGATGCCAAAATTTTTGAAGAGTGGTTTTTGGAGTCGGTTGTAAGTAAAACCGATGCCAAAAACCAAAAAATGAATGATATATGGCGTTGTTTTTTTCTAAAAAATGACATCATAAATCAAAAAAAAATGTTATGGCGTCAGTTTTTACAAAAAATAAACTCTATAACACGCTAACTCATGATATTTTAGTGTCGGTTTTTATAAAAACCAATTCCATATATTAAAAAAATATTTTTATGGAATAATTTTTTGGAAAACAGATGCCATGTATTAGAAAATATATATTTTAAGTGTCGATTTTCCCAAAAACGAATGACAAAAATTTCTTTCAGACTCTTCAACATCTGTTTTTGTAATAACTGATGCCAAAAGTATTTTAAAAATAGATGGGATTAGGAAACCCCCATGTTTCTTTATATTTGAAAGTGAAACGCACGACGAATCCTCTCCACTCACAATGACTTAGAAGGCATATTTTTTATCTCCAATGGCCATTCTTGTCAATTTTCTTCTATTTTCACCACCTGTGGTCAGAGTTCTTGATTATCTCCAATTGTTTCATCATCTACAAATTATTTTTTCTTTATAAGCATGTTTTTGGTGACATTCAACCATGGTTTGATTTCAGTTTTTTCTTAATCTTTTTTTTTCATTTTTACAATCATTTTCCATTTATATCTTACTGTGTTTAATTTTCCAAAGCATTACACATAGAAAAGTTTGGATTGGGATCTATTTTCATGTTAAACTTCGAATTTTGTATGTTTTTTTAATTTTAAAGATAAATTCTTTATTATTTAATTATGTCTTTTATTTTCATCAATTATTATTTTATTGTTTATTATAAATGTGTTGGAACATGGTTAATAGCTATCCCTAAGAGTGATCATCCCATATACGGTGAAAATTCCAAGTAGACAGGGATGTTATTATTGTTTATATAGTTTTTTGTTATGGATTTTATGGATTCACCTATACTGATGTGAGTATATTCTTATTTTTACTGATTTATGATATTTATTATATTTACACTTGGCATAGTACAAGAATGATATATAATTACATGCATCCTTATAGGAACATATATATTAACATGTACTTCATATGACATTCCATGTTGGTTGAATTACTATGCTATTTTAAATTTAATGATGGACTTTGTATGTTTCATTAGAATTATTTTTACATACCATGATAGGGTTTTTATAAGAAAACATAATATTATACTTTTTAGGTATTTGATTATTATGATTTTCTTCACAAAATGCGTCTATTATTTAATTATCTTTCTTTGAATATATTCTATGCTAGACTGTTTCCTACTTATGTAGTCACTTTTCATACATATTTGTTATGTTGGTGCTTCTCTAGTAATTCTACCTATACTTGTTTCAGTGTGCATGATTCCTATAGATTTATTAATAGTTCCCATGTGATTTACATATTTAGGTTATTAATTAGTAATCCATGGTTTTATTCGATGCATCTATACTTAGAAATCATGTTTTCTATTATTTATTACTTGTTATCCCATGACCTGATATAATTTCCACGCACCATTGGGTCAAATAAAATAATGGAATCAATATAATTGAAGTAAATTTATAATTTATCATGTAATGATAGAAACACTAAATATTCAATGGTGTATTTTACTAGGAGATGAATTTCATATTAATATAAAATGATTTAAAAATGAATGTATGTTTTTATAGGGTTTCCCCAGTTGGTATAAATGTTCTCTTTCTTATTTTTTTATAATAATAATTATTTCAGTATATAATAAAAAAAATAATGAATCAAATTCGTTGAAAGATATACCAATTTAGTTATGTATATAGTGATATCTATCATAATTTTTGGAGTATTATGATTTATTTCACTTATAATTTGAACATTTACTCTAATTATTATTTCATATTACTAATAAAAACTAATTTTTCACCCGTTAAATTAATTCAATCTCCAATACTTTTCACACATAAAACATCGAAAAAATGCAACAACTATTTAAAATGAACTAATATGTTTTAGAATATTGATATTATAAATAAAATATAATATCAATATAACACATGTATATAATATTAAAATAAAAATTTTACTATTTTTTAAATGTGTTTCATATATGATGTTTTCTATCTGATT
This sequence comes from Viscum album, assembly GCA_963277665.1. Classification (NCBI taxonomy): domain Eukaryota; kingdom Viridiplantae; phylum Streptophyta; class Magnoliopsida; order Santalales; family Viscaceae; genus Viscum; species Viscum album. The sequence goes on from OY728126.1 coordinate 1,110,105,235, forward strand.
ATCAATATTTTTTATTAAATGTGTTTCTGTTTACAATTTATCTATATATATATAAATGTTTATATGTTTTAATATATTCACCAACTATATTGTGATATCAGGTATTTAATAGACCACAATTGGATTCATTTACGAAGAACTACTAGTGAATATGAAAAAAGAGTTGATGAATTCTTTGAATTTTCTAAATGACATCTTCAAAATATTTATTTTATTTTTTTCCTTGTGTCATGTGTTTGAATATGAGAAATTTAAACTCCATAGAAATGAAGGATCATCTCATTTTTTATAGTTTTAGCCTTAATTATACACGTTGGATCTGGCATGGTGTAAGAACAAAAAATTCAACATCCAATGTTGAAAAAAAATTCATAATGAGTAATAGGATCGTATTGAATAATTAATTCATGATTTAGGTGTTGAAATAATAAAAAACAATAACTATTTAATGATTGTATGGAGATTCTGAGAAACCATTATTCTGAGGTAGCAATAAATATACAGTGTTATCAGCCGTTTTGAGATTATTTAACCTAAAAGAAAAAAATAGGTGGAGTGATAAAAGTCTATCCACCTTACTTGGGCTTTTAAAAGAGATAATTCTATAAGGAAATGAGATTCCAGATTCCAATTATGAGGTGAATAAGACATTATTCCCAATGGGATTAGGGTATAAAAAGATACATGTTTTCCCCAATGATTATGAACTGTATAGGAAAGAATCTGAATATTTATCAAGTTGTCATACATGTGGTACATTACACTATAAGACAGATGGGGAAGTCAACTCAGATTCATTCTCAGGTATTGTCATCCAACATCATGAAAATTCAATTTTTTTATTTTTAATGATATCATCCAAATTTTTGCATCCAATTCTGATAATTCAACTGTTATTCATTCTTAGGTACCATAATCAAAACTCCTGCTAAATAAATTTGGTACCTTCCATTAATTCCTCATTTGAAGTGTCTATTTTCAAATTCAATTTACTCAAAGAGGTTAAGATGGCATTCATATGAGCACATCTCTGAGGGTCACTTATGTAACCCTACCGATTATCCACAGTGTAATATTTTTGATAAAAAATGTCATGATTTTTGAAGTGAATATAGAAATATCATAATGGGATTGTGTATTGAGGGAATGAATCCATATCAGAGCCTCAGTAGCCAACATAGCTCTTGGACTATTTTTCTGGTAGTTTACAACTTGTCCCCACATCTATGTATGAATAAAAAATATGCGATGATGATCTTGTTGATTTCTGGACAAAAAAACTGAGAAATGATATTGATGGGTATATTTCACCATTGATTGATAATTTGAAACTTATATGGGTGGAAGGTCTTATAGTTTTTGATGCATAGAAGAATGATTATTTTCTTTTTCATTCTATGATAATGTTCACTATAAATGACTTTCCTAAATATGGAAACTTATCTGGATATAATGTTAAGGGACATAAATCATGTCTAATTTTTGAATAACAGGCTTCATATTATCAATTGCAGAATGGAAGAAAGATGGTGTACATGGAACATCAATGATTTTTTTTAATTGACCATCCTTATCATAGATTGAAAAAAGAATTTAACGGTTTACAAGAATACAACCTTCCCCCTCAGCCATTGTTAGCTAAAGAATATTATGATAGGGTGAAAAATATTAATTCAGCATTTGGAATGAAAAGAATTTATAGTATTAAAATAAATATATGGAAGAAGCAGTCTATTTTTTAACTACATTATTAGAGGTTTTTAGAGATAAAAAATAACATCGATGTTATGTTTGTTGAGAAAAAATATGTGACAGTTTGATTGGAACTTTGTTATACATAAAAGAAAAGAAAAAAAGATGTATTTCATGCTATATTGGTCTTGATATTAATGATAATATGTTTGGAGTTAGTTCCCGCTATGAAAGGAAACATAACATATTTACCTCTAGCTTGTCACACATTAAGCATTATTGAAAAGATAAATTTTTTTCAATGTCTTCATGGTATTAAAGTACCCTGTGGTTTTTTTAATGTGAATAATATTGTTTCATTGAAGGATTTTAAATTAATAGGTATGAAATCTTCAGATTTCCATTTATTGACGCAATAACTTTTACCAGTAGCAGTGCGTGGTATATGTAAACAACTGTCAAAAATACTATCATCAGGTTATGTGATTTTTTCAAATCCATTTTTATCAAAGTCGTTGATCCAAATTTTTTATATGTGTTGGAGAATGAAGCAACTCTTATTCTTTTTCAACTATAAATTGGTTTCTCACCTACATTTTTTGATATACTGGTTCATTTGTTGATTCATTTGGTCTGTGAGATAAGTATATGTGGGCCTGTTAAATTATGATGGATGTATCCTTTTGAAATATATATGAAAATTTTGAAGGGATATGTTAAAAATCCTTATCGCCTAGAGGCCTATATTTTTCAAAAATATGTATCAGAAGAGATGATTGAATTCTGTACTGATTATTTGTATGAGGTAGAGCATATTGGTCTCCTTGTATCTCAACTTATGATAGTTTATTGTGAAGGTAGATGGGATTGAGTCATAAAGGTAAAGTTCATTCCAAGTGATGAAGTGATGCAGACACATTTATATATTTTGAACAACATAGATGAGGTTTAATCATATATATCCTCACATATTTCTGAATTAAAGTTACAATATTTGAAAAGAAATAGAAAGTGGTTGATGATTGAGCATAAGAAGACATTTGTTTCATGGTTTAAAGAGAAAGTCACCACAGATATAACTGCATCAAAAACATTGAAGTGGTTAGCAGGGGGACCATTTCTTAATGTTATCACATGGTATGGTTTTTATATTAATGGTTACACATTTTACAAATAAAATATGGATGAAAAGAGTACCGTTCAAAATAGTGGTGTGAGGTTTTTCAAAAAAGCAATGCATTTTTCGAGTTCCAAAGATAAAAATTCAATTTTTGCGTTAACTCCATATTTTAGAGTTCTTGAATACATATGGGAAATTGATTATATTAAATTCTGAGTCACCATTTTTAAGTGTAATTGGTTTGATAGTAAGAGTGGTGTGAAACATGATGAATATGGGTTTAAACTAGTTGATTTGAAAAGATTTAATTACAACGGGGAACCATTTATCCTGGCGACACTTTAAAAACAAGTATTTTATGTCATTGATCCATCGAATGACTAGTGGTTCTTCATTTTTTAAGGAAAAAGATACCATTTGGGTGATGAGGATGATTATGATGATGTTATTGATTCACATGATCCTTATTCATCTATTATGAAATTTTTGGATGATTACAATGAGTATAAGACAGACATAGTGCATGTAATATGAAATGATCGTGATGAAGGAATGTAGGAAAACACTAAATTATTCTTCTAATTTTTCTGGAAAATATTTATATTTTTATTCTTTTTTTTGAAACATACAAATGCATGCTTATTTTTTACTTACTTATTTTTTTCTTTATTGTTTCTAAATATTTAGTTTCTTAATGATATGTAGGTACACAAAATTTCATTACACATTCTAGTAGCAATATCAGATATGGATAGAGAGGAGCAGATACCAAGGTATATTTATTTTTTAAAATTATTAAATATTAATTTATATACTTATTTAATGAAAGAAAATTGTTAATTTACAAAAAAAATTACAGGACTACTGATGCATCCTCAACAGAGGAGACTTCTCCTGTTACTACTAAAAAATAAAGTTCTCAAGTTAGTAAACATGGTATTACGCATTTTCCAAAAATATCACTTGATCATGATGATGATAGATTACACATCCGTTTTGATGACAATAATAATGAAACTGGCCCAAATTCATTTCAGTTTATCAGTTATATTTCGATGGAGAGCCATTTTAGGATTAGTATTTTATATCCTAATTGGAAGTGAGTGAACAGCATGGAGAAGCAACAACTTTTGGATGTTGTTACGATAAAATATTTTAATTTATTTCTTTTATCTCATTTTTTGAATATTAAATATTTTAAATGACATATTTAATTTATTCAATTATAGATAACATTCAATTTTGAGGAAACAAAAGAAATTAATAAACGACATTTATCTTTATCGATGGTTTGATGGAGATATTTTGAAACAAAAATGAAAAATAAATATCTTTTTTTGGAAAGAGAAGGTTTGAAAACCCACGCTTTAAGTATCAGTTTATTGATGAAGATACATGGAAGTTATTTGTTGGGAATCGTCATGAATAAAAATTTTAGGTATGATAATTATTTTATATTATAAAATTTATTATATTTTTTTCAAATTACTTTGTAGTTTATTTTTATATACTAGGCCTCCAATAAATCTCATCAAGAGATTCAGTTAAGATATGTATACCCTCATGCATAATCATATGGAGGGTGTCTATATTTGGTGCAGAAAATGATCAAAGAAAAATTTGAAGCATTAAGAGCTCAATCTAGTAGTGGTTCAGAAGAGGTTCAGCATGGTCCTCCATCTCCTCCCACTCGCCGTGAAAAATGGAAACAAGAAAGAAGAAGTAAAAAATGAAATGTATCTTATTGAGGAATCTAAGAAAGTTTCTGAAAAAATTGTAAGTAATAATTATTTATTTGTAATCAATTTTTATATTTTATAAATATTAAACGCTAATATAAATTTTTCATTTTCATTTCATAATGAACATCAAGAGAAATAAACATAGGGCTTTTTTATCTGTAAGGGTAGGATGGATATCCTAGTCAATTATTTGGTAAAGGCAGAACATCCTAGATGTGTTAGAGGATATCAGGCAGGTGTTAGTATTCAGAAGGTTTTTAGTTAGAGTAAGCAATCAAAATACCCAAAAACAAAATCCTTAAAAGTAGAGCTGAGATATATAAAATATTCTATGGTTGATCAAATTCAAGAAACATTGTAGAAGGATTTGTTAGAACACTTGGCATGATAGTCATAGTCACCTCATCCTTCCCATTTATATTATTAATTTTTCATCAATTTTTCTATTTTATAAATTATAAACACTAATATAAATTTTTCATTTTTCTGCCTTCCCAGCCTGCTCACTCAGACTACCCAACCCCATTTACCTACCGTACCCCGGATTAATATCCTTCCCAGGTATATTATTTATTTTGAATCAATTTTTCTATTTTATAAATTATAAACACTAATATATCTAATTCATTTTTCAGCCTTCCCAGCCCGATCATCCGGACTACCCTACACCATCTGCCAACCCTACCCTGAATGTACAGCCTTCCCAGGTATATTATTTATTTTTCATCAATTTTTATACTTTTTAAATTATAATAACTAATATAACTTTTTCATTTCTCATCCTTTCTAGCCTACTCAGTCGAACTACCCTGCCCCATCTACCTACTTCGATCCTCCACCTCTTCGCTTGGACTAATCAGTATATTATTTATTTGTCATCAATTTTTCTATTTTATAAATTATAAACACTAATAAAAAAATTTTCATTTTTCATCCTTCCTAGCATGCTCACCCGGACTACCCGGCCCCATCTACTTACTTAGATCCTCCCCCACCTCGTTCGTACCAAAACGTATATTTTGGGTTGTTTGTTGGAGATCCTCATATACATATAGTTGCGTTAGGACTCGTGCGTTTTTTGGGGGATCTGTACATCACTTTCATATTCATATGGCTCAATTTAGAGTATCATTACTTGATATTATAGATCTTAATGCTCTAATATCATTTCCTACTAAAGAGATCACCATATTTGGGGATTTTCTTGGTCATTTTTTACTTTTTCCAACTGGTCCTCTTCGTTATATTTCATATGAGGTATACATTTTTTTAATATTAATTGAAAATGATTCAAAATTACTAATAATGTGTAACACCCCAAGCTTCCACGGTACGTTTCCCTTTGAATAATGTAATAGCTTGCATTGTACGCAACTTTGAGATTCTAACACACCGTGACCAATCAAAGTAGCCGTTATGAATAGTAATACCCACTTTTTGAAATTTTATAAATTTTAACTTTCAAAATTGACTTCATTTTTGGATTCATAATATCGAAATTATCTTAGGGTGAAATTTTGGTACTTTTCGGATAACTTTTATATTTTGATGAATAGTAAAATTACTAAATTTTAATTAAAGACAACTTTTTTATCCAGATAATTAATAGTGATAAATAGTGAATTTGAGTGGTTTAAAAGTATATTTAGAACATATTTTTTCCATTTAATAAAATTTTGTTCATTGTACATAATTTCACATTTAAACCGGACATAAACAAGTGTCAATATTTTGGTAGTTATTATTTCTTAAAAACACGCTTTTTGTTTTGACAGTGGGAATTAATTTCAAATTAATTTCTGCCACTTCTGTGTTTTGAATTTGAAAAATGGATTCCATATTTGGAATCATGATTTCAAAATCATGTAAATATTTAACTTTTATTTTTAGGCATTTTGAATAATTATTTCGCTAAATATTTTATTTACCATGGTTAAAGGGTAAATCCGGTAAATAAGGGTAAAAAATTAATATTATAATAATATTAATTTACCCTAAAACGTGTACTAACCTTATTGGATGATACATGTCCTACTTGGGGCATCTTTGGGTCGATTTTGGGACCCCATGGAGCCACTTGTAGGCGATAAGGACACTTTATATTAATTAAGTTAAAGTAAATACAAAAATGACATAAGCATATATCTTTTAGCAAAACAATTTTTACATAAGTTTATATATGTTATATTTTTTACTATAAATATTAATTAGTAAGATAAAACTATTTCCTACATAATGGTATTTTATTTATAATTTTTATACATTTAATAATTAAATTTATTTATGACACAATAATGATGCAGTATTTTCCTTATTAATGAAAGAATGAAACAATTTGGTATTATAAATGTTAAAACAAATATAATTTAAAAGTTTTAATGACATACACTAATTTTATTGGTTAATATGACATGTTAGTATTGATTAAATGAATTTTTTTCGAATTAATAAAGTTTTTATGACTAAAACAAAAATCAATTTTTGAATAGTGTCAAAATTGACATAAATGAGTTTTTAAAACAAATATTATATTATTAATTGATATTCTATTTCTAAAAATATAATGTTTGATCAAAGGAATTATATCATGAATTTTTTATCATTAATTGACCACTTTGGGGTCTCTTGGATGTATATAGTAAGTTTATTTACTATATAATATAAAAATACAACGTGACATGGTAAATGTCAAACTAATTAACTAAGAGTTAAAACTAAACGATGAGGTTAATATAATGACCCAAACCTATCTAAAATCTATTGTTTGAAATTATTTCAACCCATCCTCATCATATACTTATAATAATCTACTTTAGATCCATTAGAAACCGAATATGAATTTATTATAAATTAATACTTTAAGTTTTTCCTAAAGAGCCCCTCCTCCCCCTTATAAAAGGACAAAACTTATAACCAATTATTAATACCTTCAAAGCCTTTTGGTTTGGCCATCCTCTTCCCAAAGACCCTATCAGATATCCTCCCTTAATTTTAGAGGCCTTACATTAGTCATAAATCCATCCCAAAGAGCCGTTTTGATCAAATCAAAAGGAAGAACCCAAAGAAGTGGTAATGTTTTCACCACCCTCTTTCAAGATCCTTTCTTCTTCAACTTCTTCTTTCTTTGTTATTTCCATTATAAAATAATAACTCCAGTATCTTCTATATAATGTTATGTTATTATAAATATGGTACAACCATATTTTTTATTCTATTTATCCTTTTAATGACATGTCACCATACGTGCATACGTACGGCCTACCGTCTCCACGTCGTGGTGTAATTGTTATTCAATACATTATTATTTGGATGGGTATAATAATGATGTGTAATTAATGTAAATAATAAACATAACATGATAAATATTCTGTTTATATGATATACCATCCAATTATATATTATTTTAATATCAAAAGAATGATATTGTCGCTTGTGCGTACGTACGGACTACCGTCTCCACGAACGCGATGAGATTCATTACCCATCATATCCATGCAAGTCTAATTCTCATTTGATGATTAAAAATAATTTTTAAGGACTTAATATCATTCTGGATATGAATAAGATACAACCTAGCCATAACAAACATGGCTTATGTAACAAAACATTTTAAAGAAAACGAGTAAGTGAACACCCGAAAGGACGATAATACTAAGATATTATTAACAAAGAAATGTTAAAAGATCATATATGATATAATATTAATGTATATGGTTCTTTTATAATTTAATAAAAATTATTTCACCATTATACAGGAGGTTAACCTACCTTCAACCATGTAAAATTACAAGGTAAGGGTTTATTTCACAATCTCTTCATTATCTCAGGTTGTTTATACATAATTATCTACTAGGACTTCTTTATCATCCACATCCATGTTTCTTAAAAATGTATTTAAAATCATTATTACTATTTTACAGACTATGTGTAAAATTCATTTTTACCCTTGTTGACTTTTTATAAGAAGTTTATAAATGAATCATTCCGTCATTTTCCAAACCAGGTCATTTTTAACCTTTTCGATAGAATTAAGGTAAAAATGTCTTTTTTAACTTATACGGAGGGTTCATCTATTTTCCACCATTATAAAATCTTCGAATCTTCGTTTAAAATCATATAAGAATATTTTCAAAGTAAATGTTTTATTTTATAATTATGTGAATTTTAAATTATTTCAAAAAAAAGATATATTTCTCTCGAATAGTTTTGATTTCATCTATGTCAACATCCTTTGATGGATTTTAAGCTTATTTGAAGTTGATTTATTATGATAAAAAACATCCATATTGTATTGAAGTTTTTGTGATATGTTTGACTATGGATGTGTTATTTTTTATACCATTCATGGTTTATAGAGAAAGTATTTACATTTTGTAAGCTAGTTTTAATATGAATGTATATGTTATGTTTAAACATGTTCATATGATGAATGCATTGGACTTAATAAGTGATGGGTGGAGCCTGCTATAGCTCCTCGATGCATCAGTAGGTCTCATGAGACAAACTAGTGTCTTGGAACAAGGCCTTGAAAAAATCTAATTTGTAGTCTTGGCACGAGGCCTTGACTATGTGGTTATGATAGTCTGAAATTATGCATTCCATCATTATGAAAGTGGTTATTGATTTTTCATGTGATTATTCGATCAGTAGAATATCCATGTGAATAAGTAAATGGTATTATTTCATTTTATTTCTACCATATTATGTTGAAGGTCAAGTTTAAAAGGATTTTGTTTTAGTTATATATTGTCTTAAATATTTATACTTATTTATGAATGTTTCAGCTATATTGTTATCCTTACTGGGCATTTGAGCTCACCTTTTTCTATGTTTTATTTTTTCCAGGATATGAAGAAGTATTTTATGAATGACCTGCAGGGATATTATAAGGGGATATGAGTGTGGAGACAAGAAGTTGTTGTAGTTTTCACTTTATGATGTAATGTAAACTTTATGAATGTATCTAGTGATTCCAAGGCTACTAAACTAATCAGTCTTTCGAGACTTGATCTTTTATGATCATGACAATGTTATGTAATAATGCACCAACTCAGGATAACTAGGATCGGGGTGTTACAGTTGGTATCAGAGAAGTTTAGTACAAACTTGGAAGCTAGATTTTGATAAACTCTGATTAGAGCGCGTAGCCCTAAGATAGAATTTGAGGAATAATATAGAACAACTTACTAGAATTTTGGTATTGTAGAGATTCTATGAGTCTTATGAGAAATACATCCCTGTATGGATATGAGCAGGTAGAGGCGGCTTTGGAATAGATGTACCTAGGGGTAAAACCTGAAAACACCACATTGAGCTAGACTCGAACGGGAACTGGTGCACGACAACGGGCCTTGCTCCACTCTTGGTTACGACACTCCCTGGGGATATGATTAGGATAATTCTCATTTTCTTTATAAAACACTATGAAGTGTTTATGAGTATATACCACCTCAAAGAAAACATTTTTGTGATTATGGATTATATCAATAAATAGTTCAATTTATGTTAAGTGTTTTACTAGTATGAGATTATGTATTTTGATTCATAAGCTGATCTAGCTTATGAAATTGTTTAGAAATGGTGCCTATTGAAAGGAATGGAAACCGTATCAATGAACGCACTCCATGTAGGGATTTCCCTCCTGGTCGAGATAATTATAGTGGTGCTGGTGATGCAACTGGTGTTGATCAGCTAACCACCATACTGGGAAAACTCACTCAAGTTATGAATAATAACCTTACCTGTATGGAGCACCCTGATCCGAAGTGTAGAGGATCAATGTTAGATCTCTTCCTGAGGAAACAACCACCAACATTCAATGGGGGTACAAATACACTAGTATCTGAGCAATGGATATGTTCCCTAGAGAAAATATTTCAGGCTTTGGGTAATAGTGAAAGGGAAAAGGTTATCATGGCAGTTTACCGCCTCACTGGAGATGCTGATCAATGGTGGTCATAAATTCAAAAAACAAAGGACGATGAATAAGCATCAAGTATATAATGGAGGGAGTTTAAAGTGATTTTCTTGGAAAAATAATTTCCACATGACCATCGAGAAGATATGGAAAGGCAATTTCTCAGTCTGAGGAAAAAGGATGATGAGAATGTTGCAAAGTATGAAGCTAACTTTACAAGGTTAGAGAGTCATGCAGCAAGATTATATACATAACCTAAGGAGTAAGATTGAACGTTTCTTTGATGGGTTAAAACCATTTCTCCATCGATAATTAGTCTCACAATCCTTTGCATCATACGAAGACGTTGTCTCATGTGCTATAAATACAGAAAAGGAATTCTCTAAATCTTATGACAATAAAGTAAAGAAAGAGAAGAAGAGAATGGTGGAACAAGAGACAGATAAAGGGAAAAAGGAAAAGAAGGATTTTCCATTATGTGATAATTGTGGGAAGAAACACCATAATACTTTCCTAAAAGGAATGGGAGTCTGTTACAAATGTGGGGAAAAATGTCACCAGGCTCGTGATTGCAAGGGAAAAAAGATGTTTTCAATAATGAATGTTACAATTGTATAGAAATTGGTCATTATGCGAATGAATTTCCTAACCACCAAGGAAATTTACCTTAGAAAATTCCAAGGGATCAAGGCCAATCTTATGTTGTTACTACAGTTGTAGTGGAATAATTAATGTATTTGTGTTTTTGGACACAAGGATTATATTCTGGTTATAAGAATAATGTGATATATATAAGGATTGTACTGCAATACATGTTTTTTTAATTAAGGTTTTAATATGACTAAAGTAATCATATTTTCATTATGTGACAATAAGATAAACTTTACTTTGTCTGGGGAATCTGATGTGATAATTGATTTTAGAATTTAGATACCTTTTACAGAGAGTCTGGACTGAGGTGCTTTGGATAACTATAATGTTTGGAGTGGATTAAGTTAAACTTTGGATAGTATTTTTTAAGGTTAAAACAATTCTTATGATCATTTTTTGAAATATTATGATACTATAGTTTTTGGAAAAGTACAACCTGCAGGTCGGGTGATAACCCGTCGCGTTGGACAAAGCTGCAAAAATCGAACCTACAATCATAGAGCGATAGGCCTTTATTACCTACCACTAGACTATAAGAAGTCCCTGGTCATTGAAAAGTATTTTTCTTCATTTTAATGTTATATTTTAATTTTTGTATCCTTATGCGATTAGGATAAATATAATATTTTTGAGTTCTGTTATCTTTTGGAGTGAAAGATGAGTTTGTGGTAGAAATTAGTTGAAGGATGAAACTCTACTTGTCAAGTACAAATATATATTTATTTATCTTATTCTATGAAAAAATAATTCATAAACATTAGGTAATGGATCTTAAAACAAAAAAATGTGTTATCCTAATACCTTATGTTTTGTTGAACTAATGATATTTTAAATCATCATAGATTGATGGCTTTGAGGCCCTCAATTCTACAATTGTTTGTGACTGATGACCTCAATCACTCCCTATAAATATTTACATTTTTCATCAAATTATGTGTCTATAATTTCCACCAATTTTCTCCAAATCTAGATCATAATTTGGTGGTGACCCTTTCATTTCTCATTTCCTCTTATTAAGACTATATTTTATTAACCCAATTTCCGATGTGGGTTTTCCCACAAAGATATTTTCTATTTTCAACCTTTTATTTTCGAAAACAATTTCAAATTGTGAGGACCCAATTTACTGAAGGAGGGGAGAATTTAACACCCCAATATTCCATGGTATGTTTCCCTTTGAATAATGCAATAGCTTGCATTTTACGCAACTTCGAGATTCTAACACACTGCAACCAATCAAAGTAGCTGTTATGAATAGTAATACCCACTTTTTGAAATTTTATAAATTTTATCATTCAAAATTGAATTCATTTTTGTTTTCAGAATATTGAAATTATCTTATGGTGAAATTTTGGTACATTTCGGATAACTTTTATATTTTGATAAATAGTGAAAATTACTAAATTTTAATTAAAAACAACTTTTTTAATCGAAATAATTAATAGTGATAAATTATGAATTTGAGTGGTTTTAAAGTATAATTAGAATATATTTTTACCATTTAATAAAATTTTGGTCATTGGACATAATTTCACATTTAAACCGGACATAAACAAGCATCAATCTTTTGATAATTATTATTTCTTAATAACACACTTTTTGTTTTAACAGCTGGAATTAATTTTAAATTAATTTATGCCACTTCTGTGTTTTAAATTTCGAAAAATGGATTCCATATTTAAAATCAATATTTCCCGATTGATTAAATAGGTAACTTTTATTTTTAGACATTTTGAATAATTACTTCGGTAAATATTTTATTTACCATGGTTAAATGGTAAATCCGGTAAATAAGGGTAAAAAAATAATATTATAACAATATTAAATTACCCTAAAACGTCTCCTAACCCTAATGGTTGAAACATGTCCTACCTTGGGCATCTTTAGGTCTATTTTGGGACCCCATGGAGCCACTTATAGGAGATAAGGACACTTTATATTAATTAAGTTAAAGTAAATACAAAAATGACATAAGCATAAATCTTTTAGAAAAACAATTTTTAAATAGGGTTATATATGTTATACTTTCGACTATAAATATTAATTAGAAATCTAAAACAATTTCCTACATAATCATATCTTATTTATAATTTTTAGACATTTAATAATTAAATTTATTTATGACACAATAATGATGCAGTATTTTCCTTATTAATGAATGAATCAAACAATTGGTATTATTAATGTTAAAATAAATATAATTTGAAAGTTTTGATGACAAACACGAATTTTATTGGTTAATATGACATTTTAGGATTGATTAATTGAATTTTTTTTAATTAATAAAGTTTTTATGAATTTAACAATAATCAATTATTGAGTAGTGTCAAAATTGACATAAACGAGTTTTTAAAACAAATATTATATTATTAATTGATATTCTAGTTCTAAAAATCTAAGGTTCGGCCAAATGACTTATATAATGATAGGAATATCATTAATGGACCACTTTGAGGTCTCATGGATGTATATAGTAATTTTATAAACAATATAATATAAAAATAAAAAGTGACATGGTAAATGTCAAACTAATTAACTAAGAGTTAAAACTAAACGATAAGGTTAATATAATGACTAAAACCTATATAAAATATATTTATTGAAATTATTTAGACTCATCCCCACCTTAGACTTTTAATAATCCACTTTCGAGCCATTATAAACTGAATATGAATTTATTATAAATTAATACGTTATTTTTTTTCTAAAGAGCCCCTCCTCCCCCTTATAAAAGGACACAACTTCTAACCAATTTTTCATACCTTCAAAGACTTTTGGGTCAGAAAAACTCTGAACAAATACCATATCAACTATCCTCTATTAATCCTAGAGGCATTCCTTTAGTCATAAAGCCAACCCAAGGAGCCCTTTTGATCAAATCAAAAGGAAGAACCCGAAGAAGAGTTAATGTTTTCACCACCCTCTTTCAAGTTCCTTTCTTCTTCAACTTCTTCTTTCTTTGTTATTTCCATTATAAAATAATAACTCCAGTATCTCCTATATACTTTGATGTTATTATAAATATGTTATAACCATATTCATAATTCTATCTATCCTTTTAATGACATGCCACCATACGTGCGTACGTACGACCTATCGTCTCCATGTCATGGTGTAATTATTATTCAATACATTATTATTTGGATGGGTATAATAATTATGTGTAATTCATGTAAATAATAAATATAACTTGATAATTATTCTTTTTATATGATATACCATCCATATATTTTTTTTTAATATCAAAAGAATGATATTGTCGCTCGTGCGTACGTACGGACTACCGTCTCCACAAACGCGATGAGATTCATTCCCCATCGTATCCATGCAAGTCTAATTCTAATTTGATGATTAAAAATAGTGTTTAGGGAATTGATAGAATTCTGGATATTAATAAGATACAACCTATCCGTTACAAACACGGCTTATGTAACACAACATATAAAATAAAACAAATAAGTTAACACCCGAAACGACGATAATACTAAGATATTATTAACAAAGAAATGTTAAAAGATCATATATGATATCATATTAATGTATATGATTCTTGTATAATTTAATAACAACTATTTCACCATTATATAGGAGGTTAACCTACCCCAACCAAGGAAAAGTACAAGGTAAGAGTTTATTTCACAATCTCTTCATTATCTGAGGTTGTTTATACATAATTATCTACTGGGACCTCTTTATCATCCACATCCATGTTTCTTAAAAATGTATTTCAAACCATTCTTACTATTTTACAGAATATGGGTTAAAGTCATTTTTACCCTTTTTGACTTTTTATAAGAAGTTTATAAAGGAATGTTTCCGTCGTTTTCCAAACAAGGTCATTTTTAACCTTTTTGACAGAATTAAGGTAAGAATGTATTTTTTAACTTATACGGTGGGTGAAGCTTTTTTCCACCATTGTAAAAACATTGAAGCATCCCTTATAAGCTTATAAGAATATTTTAAAAGTAAATTTTTTATTTTATAATTCTTTGAATATTAAAAGATTTCAAAAAAAGCGATATTTCTCCCAAATAGTATTGATTTCATCTATGTCAACATCCTTTGATGGATTTTAAGCTTATTTGAAGTTGGTTTATTATGATACAAAACTTACATATTATATTGAAGGTTTTGCGATATGTTTGACTACGGATGTGTTATTTTTTATACCATTCATGGTTTATGGAGAATGTATTTACATTTCGTATGCTAGTTTTAATATGAATGTTTATGTTATGTTTAAACATGTTCATATGAGGAATGCATTGGACTTAATAAGTGACGGGTGCAGCCTGCTATAGCTCCTCGATGCATCGGTAGGTCTCATGATAAAAACTAGTTTCTTGGCCAAGGCCTTGACAAAATATTATTTGTAGTCTTGGCACGAGGCCTTGACTCTGTGGTTATGATAGTTTGGAATTAGGCATTCCATCATTATGAAAATGGTTATTGATATTGTATGGGATTATTAGATTAGTAGAATATCCATGTGAATAAGTAAATGGAATTATTTCATTTTATTTTTTCCATATTATGATGAAGTTCAAGTTTAAAATGATTTTGCTTTAGTTATACATTGCCTTAAATGTTTATACTAATTTATGAAGGCTTCTACTATATTGTTATCCTTACTGGGCATTTGAGCTCACCCCTTTCTATGGTTTATTTTTCCCAGGATTTGAAGAAGTATTTTATGAATGACCTTCAGGGATATTATAAGGGGATATGAGTTTGGATACAATATTTTGTTGTATTTTTCACTTTATGGTGTAATTTAAACTTTATGAATGTATCTAGTGATTCCAAGGCTACTAAACTAATCGGTCTTTCGAGACTTGATCTTTTATTATCATGCCAATGTTATGTAATAATGAACCGACTCTGGGTAACTGGGTTTGGGGTGTTACATAATGTTTTCAAGAATTTAACTTATATAGGATTATCAAAAAGAAAAAGAAACTATGAAAATGAAACAAAATGTTTAGGAACAATCGATTGTAGATACTTCAGATATTTCTTATAGGATACAAAGATTATCACATGCTTCTTCTTCATTGAATTGTATTTATGAGTTTCAGATGAAGAAAAATATATGTGGAAGATAATATCCATTGAGATTACTCAAATAATATAGCATGCATCTAGTTTATTTTTAAGATCTCAACCTGAATGTGATGCAGTTGTTTTACATGTAAGTAAATTGACATTTGAATTTGTATTTATTTAATAAAATATGGTTTTAAATTAACTAACTATATTTTCTTTTTAAATTAGTTATGTACACATGCTTCTTCTACAAAATTAATGTATAGGATTTTACAGTTTTATAGATCTAGAATTCATTTCCCTGGAAGTGAAACATGTGAATAATCCTGATAGAGTTTCATATATATGTGAGAGATTATCACGTATAAATATTGAGTGTTGGTTTTTTCCATTTCTTGATAAGTAAGAACAAAAACATAATTATCAACTAATGATCATTAAAATGTTTTTTATTTTAGGGGGAATTGGAAGTTAGGGTTATTTTACCCAAGTGAATCCTCCTTATATTGTTTTTTTTATTAGGGAATGTTCATGAAAGATTTTACACATTATTAGATATGTAAGTTTTTTTTTGTTTTTTATAATCTCATTGTGTTTAATTATCATTGTTTAGACATGTATTATTAGTTCAAATATATGATAATGTAGTTCATAGAAAAAATTTAACAGGGAATACAAGTCGATAAAGACACAAAATAAAATAAAATATGTGGAAGTATAGGTAATTATTTTTTATATTAAATTTCAATATGATTTTTTATTATATATTGATTTTTATTATCAGTTTAATGTTTTTTAACTGTGGTTTCATCATCAAAAAAGTAAATTTTGAATGTGGTTATTGTATTCAATGATTCATGTATGAGATAATCACAACTGGGGAAACTACTGAATTTGATAAGGTTGGTTGTATTAATTTTTTTATATTTTCTTCCATATTATTCTATTTTTTCATCTCATATCATTCAATGTAATTATAAGTATTCAATTATTTCCAGTATTATTCCCAAAATGATCTTACCCATATTCAATCTATTTTTTTTTTGAACTATTTGTTAAGTTTGATTACGATTTGAGGTATGTATATTCTAATATTTATGAATAATATTACATATGGGTTCAAAAAACAATATCATTTGATATAATAGGTTTTTGAAAGTACTGATAATCAAATGAATTCATTAACAATTACCAACAATGATCATGTTTTAAATTTTAGGTACATTTATTTTAATTCTAATTTATAAATCAAATGTGTCGATAATCTTTTGATTAACAAGATAAAATCATGTAAGTTATAGATTTTTTGTAAATGATAAATAATATTTGATTGTTGTATATTGGGTTTTTATTACAGGGGTTTTGATTATTTTGTAAGTGTAATATTTTCAATTTTTTAAAAAAAAAATATATTTCAGAATCTATTTTTTTAAAATTGTTGCTGAAAATTTTAAAAAATATATTTGGTTTTCGGTGTCAGTATTTAAAAAATCGACACGAGAACATATTCATAGAGGGTTTTTGGGTTCAGTTTTAGGAAAAATAGTGTTGAAACCCTTAATGAAAACAATATTTTTTACATCACCTTTATAAACATCAGTTAAAAACCGATGTCAAAAATAAATAAAAAACCAACGTTAAATCCTATTTTTTCACTAGTGATTGTTATGTAATAGTGATTTAAAGAAAAATAAATTTTCATTATGTCATACTTACACATGTTTCCAACACTTTTTGTGTGTTTTAATCAATTAGTATCCCATCATTATTTACATGTTCCTCCTTTCATAGAACATGAAGAGGGATGGAAGTGTATTTGGATTTGGATTCATCTATCTAATTATAAAAAAAGGAACATAATTATGCTTTTGTTTCATGTCACATAAAAGTATTATGATATATTTAAAATACTTCCCAATTTTTTCAAGTGGAGCATACCTCATTCTTGCTTTATAGTAGGGCTATACTGGTTTTGCTTTCTATTCTTTATTTTCAACACTCATTTGTTTTTCATAAATTAAAAAATCTCAATAAAAGTGATTAATACATGTATTTTCAAACAATGTATTACCATCTAGAAATTACCTAAAAATATATATCTTAATGATGGCTAGTAAATGCACCCCACACTTCTTGGTTCATCAGGTGTGCATAAATATGTGGTGGGTGTGGGTTTATTTTCCCTTTATCATCTTTGAGATGAAATTTCAATATAATTGTATGAAAACCTCTATGAGCCTTTCTATTAAGTATTAATACAAATTTTTTGTGGGAGTTATCTACTATAAATTCACTCTTCAAGGTATAAAGAAGAGTAATTCAATGTTTCATTATTTTATATTTTAGTAAAATAAAGAAATGATATCATAATGTTACCTTGATCTATTCCTAGATCAGTGTCTTAAGTGTGGTAATAACATGGTTCCACAAATATACATAAATCGGCATGCACTTCCAAGTGATGAGTCCAATTAAACTATTGAACATGTCCTTGTTGGGGTTAACAAGATGGTGGCACACATTCCATCTAACCTTGAATTTGATACCTTTTCTTTTCACTATAATATTTTTTACTAACACTGTCACTCTATAGTGCTATTATTTTTTCTAGGACTTCAATTCATCATCATCTTCCATCTACTCAGGTTCAACATCTTCAATATGTTATTCCACTAAATTGGTAGCATCGACATGTGTAGAATTTCATTGTTCCTCTACACTATAAGCATCATTAGGTTGAGAAACCATTTGTTCCTTAGGATTGGGAGCATTAGCATGTGCTAAAAGTCGTTGTTCCTCTACAATAGGAGTAGTAGCAGGTTGAGAAATTTATTGTTCCTCAAGACTGTGAGCATAAGCACATAAAAAATTCATTATTTGGAAAAGTGGATCAAAATTTATTTTAGATTATATAAATTTAATAGTGAATAGATAATATCATGAGTTAATTAAATTTATATTAAAAACATATTACCTAATTATTAAATTCTCATTTTTCTTAATGGTTGAAGGGATTTGTACTCTCTATCGAGTGTCCAAATCCCTTCATTATGGTAGTCTATAACATACCAGACTCGTTCTACATTGGGAACACTGTGAAATGATTATAATATCACAATAAAAGGGTTAACCTCAATTGAATTTTCATATAACCCTTGAGTAGTTTTGGTTGATAACTAAACCATTGACCACTTTCGGTTTCTAGCATCTGAAACATAAAATACTTTCACAGCATGTGATTCCATTATAAATGGTTCTTCTTTATACACTTCATTACTAAAATACACTTTCATGAATCTAAATTCATCTATTTTAACATAACTCATATTATCAACCCACTTCCATTGAGAAATCAGTATTTGGAATGTTATATAATATGACAGAAATATTTTTTTCATGATGCCAAAGTATGACATATTCACATAAATTGGATTTCTATCCTTGATACCATATACATGCATAAAATTATCCACAAGTTTAACTCCATTATTTTACATGGTAATACCTTCATCATATTCATTTTTATAGAATGTATAACTATTAATTACTTAACCATTTTAAGATAATACATGCACACTTGGTCATCTTTCTATCCATCAAATTCATTCTGAAATTAAATCCAACTTTTCATCAAACTCATTAAAAGTATGGTCTCAAACCAATATTATAAACCATTTATTATGTTTATTTGATATCCAACTTTCATCCATTTATGGATTCAAATGCCTAATAATTTAATGTTTTGTTTCAACAAATGGGAAAACCCCTAAAATATTTTGCAAAATTTAAATGTAGGCCTGATCCTGATCTGTAATATTAATTGTGACAATATCTATTCTAGAAATTCCTTCACCCACAATCCACCTAATGTGATGAGATTTTGGTAGACCAATGCTTTCCACCCTAAAAAGGTAGTCAGTACAGAATTCAACTATTTCCTCGACAATATATCTCTCCACAATACAACCCTCTGGATAAATTTTATTTATTGATATACCCTTTCAAAAACATTATATACAGTTTAATGGTCTACATCCATCTATAATTTTTAGGACCACAAAGTTGAATCTCTCACACCAATTAAACCAATAATTAAACCATCAAATCAAAGAATTTTAGTGGCAGGAACATTTCTGATTCCGGTAATATGACGATAATTTTATTTTCTATAGTTAGTAATTTCATTAGGTCTATTACTTTTTTGTATATATCATTGCAAAATAAACAAGGCTTGGTTAATGTATGATGTAAATTATTTGAAAAAATTCAATGTAATTCTATTGGAAAACAATTAAATAATAATTTTTCGGGATATGAAGCTGATGAGGATGATAGTTATTATTGCATTTTTTACCTGAGACTCATCCCCTTAGAATCTAACACCAAATCAAAGAGAATTTATAGTTATGTAGGACTCCCCTAATTTAAACAATGAAATTTATTTTTGGATGCAAAGTTAGTTTAAGAGTTTCAATGGGGTTATAAATTAATTCTCCTTTTTTGGGAGTGAGGTCATGATGGATAACTTATGGGTTGGGTAGAGTTAGTGACATGCTCTTTCCATGGTGTTATTGTCAATCTATATTATGTTGGAGGTAAGATTATGTGTATCTAGGAGGTCTATGAAAGTTTATATGATCAAATATATATATATATATATATATATATCACCCTTATTTCTTACACATGTTTGTATTTATAAATATATATACCACTCATCTCATTGATAGAGCATACTATATTATAAAAAATTGATGAATCTATTCATACTAATTTCAAATCACAAAACACAAATATAATGTCAATTTGAAATTTAAAATATCATTATTTAGATCATAATTTAAATATAAAATATCATCCTCAATCTGAAACATCATATATCAACTTTAAAACCAATCATTTACATTTATAATCGCATTTACATTATAAAAAACCGATGAAAATGTGACTATTGAATGTAAAAAGAGAAATACAAAAATATTTTATTTGAAAACCATTTTCATACTAGAAAATAAATATATCGAATATAATAATGGTTTCAAAAATTAAAAAATAAATAAATTTTTATTATTTTAAAAAAAAATCATCACTAACATTGACTTCCCAATCATTAAGTTCAAACTCAGATTGTGAAAGAAAAGAAAATTAATCAAATTTATAAAAGTATAAAATTATAATATATAAAAGTAAAATTTATGAAAGTATAAAAGTATAATAATTTATAACAAATAAAACTATAATTTTATATTATTTTATAAATCTATAAAACTATACAAGTATAAATAGTTAATAAAATTTTATATTTGTACAATATATGTATAATATGATATGTTTTTGTGTGTGTTTGAATGTAATTGTACCTCAAAACACATAACATAACATAATATGTTATGCTATAAAATTTGAAAAAGTATATAAATTTATAAATGAATAAAATTATAAAATTATAAATATTTAATAAAAAATTATTATTAAGTTATATTATTATAATACGATATACTATAAAATTTATAAAAGTATATATATTTTAAAATTTATAAAACTATGAAATTATACATGTTTATAAATTTTTAAATTAGAATTGGGTTTATAAAATACTAAAATATCCTAATAACTAATCAAATCATACAAAAAAAATAATCACAATTAATATATACTTCAAATAAAGAAAAGGTAAACATAAACATTCCAGTCATCCCCCGACATAAATAAAATCTTAAAAATACACTTATGGAATTTAAGATCAATTCCCGCACACTAAGGCATTAAATAAATGAATATATTCATAGTTAATTTATATAAAATAGAATTTTAAAATATTTAAAATTTCACATGAAAAATATATAACACGTTATCACCATTTTAAAATAATCCCCAAAAAATCCAATAGACGTCGACACTAATACTAAAATTAAAACATATAATTATCACCACTTGACACACAATACATATGTGCATGAAACCTACTCCACTGAATCCTTAATGTACTTATGTTCAAACCCCTATCAAAATGATGTTCTTCCAATATAAGAAGTGTAAATCAATATTAAATCAACCTATACACTATTAGTGTACATGTATGGTGTGGGTATATAACTAAGGGGTGAATCTGGTGTGAACGACATGCATGGAGGTCAGAGGGGGAAAATATATAAATATATTAAGTGAATAAATATAAGAATAAATAAACTCATACCTTATATCTTGATAGGATCGATTCATTGATGAAGAGTAGAGAGGGTTTTGGTTCCATGAGGGTCTTTGTGAGGGAGCAATGATGATAGGGAGCATCGATGATGGTTAGGAGAAACGGTGATGGAGATGATGACATAGAAGGTGATTGTAGGGAGTGATAGTGATGGAAAGGAGTGATGGAGAGGAGAGCGGTAGCGATGGCACAATGGTTCCATGAGAACTTTAAAGCGCGACTAGAAAGATCAATTTATTAGGGTTCTTTTTTAAAGATCTCATAAGGCTTTTATCAGTGTTATTTAGCATTGATAAAGGTATAATCATAATAATATATTTATATTAGTATATGTATTTATAAAATTATGTATATAATTAATATACATATATGTATTTATATTTATAATTATAAATAGATATATTTATAATTATTTTATAAATATATTTATGTAATTATATATATTTATAAAATTATAAATATAATAAATATATTTTTTATAATTTTGGAAAAAAAATTATTTATTTATTTATTTGTAATTATAAATAAATATACTCCAAAGGTTCAGGTTCGATAATGCTTAATCCTCAAATTTATTAATAAAAGAAGAAAATGTATATAGGATGCAATGAAGTTGGAATGAAAAGTCTTATGTCACAACAACGCCACCAAAGCACAAATGGAATATACAAAAATAAATCATCTATTTTTGTGTCAACCTCCCCAACCTTAAGGTACACCTTGAGATGTTGTGTTCCAACCTATCCTCTATTGAGGAGGTTGTTGATAGGTTCTCTCAATAGTATCCACATTTACTTCTTCCTCATCTAGAGCGTCAATAGGTTTTTTATAGATCTTGGATGCAACTCTAGACCTTATTTTGGCCTTTAGCATCATATTTCATGGGCCCATCATGAGAATAATCATCTGTTAGTTGAACCTGTATGGATTTCTTAACAAACTCAAGATTAGTATCACAAACAACTAGAGAGAATGAGGATTTCCTCTTGTTCTTACAACCCTTTTTATCAAGACTCGCAAGGTAGAGCTTGTCAAATTCAAGTGAATTGATAGAATCCAACATAGAAAAGATGTTCAGAGAACTACCTCCCATTTCCTTGTATTGATATGAATTTAATTAATCTTAGGAAAGAGGTTGTTTTTTCAGAGAAGGACACTGTTGTATATCAACAGGACCTGCTTCGTTCATTGTATATGTTGGTGTCTTCTCAACAGTAGTTATATGATTTATGATGGGTTGAGAAACCTTTATGAGCGTCCTCTCTTTGACAATATCCTTTTCTTCTAATACAGACCCCAAAATATCATGTTGAATGTATTTTTGAGGGACACTAAGAGATGCCTACACTTGCCTTGGGCTCTATTTTTCCAACATTAGGGCATCTTCATTCCTTAAGATGAAAGCTAATGTATTCAGCTTCTTCCCTAGATGTTGAACTGGAAAGGCCCCAGCCATGCCAAGTGATTTATTTCCCTTGTTGTTCCTTGATGACATATAAATTTTATCAGGCATATCAACAACATCAGGTGTGACTCCAAACTTTATGCCATCATTATTCTGATCATTAATTGTATCCTACTCTCCCATCCTAGATTTAGCATTTTCAGATGTGTTTGAACAGGGGATATCAGAACTATAATCAACTCTAGAAACCAATGCAGTAAATGACCTTACAGGTCTCTTCACATGGGGTTTTGGAACATGATATAGACCATTAGAAGATACACCAGACTTCCCCTAATTTCTGATTTGTGTAAACACATCTTTTACAAGTAAACGCTTGGGCCTACCTTGCTGGATATATCCCACCACCTTATTGTCAATAAAATACTTCTTGAATTTATAGTGCTCAATCAAATAAACAATATTCTTTTGCAGTTAGTGAATTTCAAATCTTTATAAAAAAATTCAGTCAAATATCCAATGCATTGGAAGTTTCCATAGAAATCAAGAAATCACTCATGACCTACAAGAGCTCTAACCTTAATTAATGGTCATTTAAAAATATAATTTTTATTAGAGGAGTGTTATGGTCCTCCTAAACTGTAATTCTTACATAATGGTCATACCTTGCCATTATAGTCTCTCTGTCAAATTTGATGGGTTTTTCCTAAGCTGAAGCCACTTCCTAGAGAATTCTTGGGTGCCAGAAGAACCAGTTAAGGCCCCTAACCTTAATCCACATTTGGACAACAATATTCTTATAATTGTTTAAATATATATATATTTATTTATAATTTCATCATACTTTTTTAAAAATATATATATATTTATATTTGTATAATTCAATCTTTAAATTAAAAAATTATTAAAATAATCATTTAAATAGGTTAGTTATATAAATTTTAAAAATATTTTAAATTTGAAAACATAATAAAAAAATAAAAAAATTATTCACATAAATTACAAAGATATTAAAAATATTACATGTATATAATAAATAAAAATATGTATAAAAATATATTGCAAAATGATTAAATATATTTTTAACATTATTAATGAATGTATAGTAATAAATAGATAAATTAAATTAAATATATTACAAAAATATTAAAATGTGAATTCATAACATTTACCTGAATTACAAACATCCATATATACACATAGACATCTACACACACATGTATACACACACATACACATACATACATGTAGTAAAACATGTAAATATATTTTAAATTATTTAATATCAATATAAATATATTTCAAAATAAATATATTTATTTATATATTATATAATTGTTTAAAAAATATTAATATATTATATTTATTTTAATTATATACACATTTTGTAATCAATGTATATAAATGAAATATTAATCGTTTTTAAAAATATAAATTAGATAATTCTATAAATATACATATTTATTTTTAAATATATATGTACTTATAATTATAATAATAATAATTATTATTATATAAATTTATATAATTATATATATTTATTAATATATAAGTATATATAATTATAAATATAGTAAATATTTATTATTTAATAATATTTATTATAATTTTATAATTATTTAAATATATATATTAATATAATCATAATTATAAATAAGTATATTTATAAATATTTTTATATAAATATAAATATAATTATATAATTATATATTCCAAATGGGTTGGGGACAATCCCCTTTATTAAAAAAAAAGAAAATTAGAACTCCTTTTGAAGTAGGTTAAAGAAAAACTCATTATACGTCTGAAGACCCAGAGACACATAGGCCAGATTTTAGTGGACTAAGAGCCCAGTAGTGCAAAACTATAAAAAGAAACAAAAGGTTGTTTGGAAGTTGATGGACCTAGATAAAGGGCCAAAAGCCAAGAGTCCATGAAAACCCAAAATTGAGGAGCCTCCCTACTCCACTACCTCATGAAGAACCCTAAGAGATCCCATCCACCATGCCCAAATAGCACCAATGTCCATTGACCCCATAGACGCTGTTGATAACCGCCACTCCAAGACCAGCTTCGCACATCTGGAGTTGCCCATCACTGAAATTGGCCAAGTAGCATCCAAATTTCCTCGAGCTCTGTCGCATCATTGAACACCATTCATGCCCACATAGCGCATCCTTGACCACTTGCTAAACTGAAGGAGATCTCCAACGAACAAATACCCCCCACGACTAGAAGATCTCGCCATTGTCAGTGGCCCTTTGTCATCCTGATCCTGACCACTAGCACCGCTAACCAAATAAGAATAGGGTATACTAGAATCAGCCGCCAAATACAGTGAAAACCAGATCTAAGCATGATGGGGCCCCGATGAACTCCATCCATATCCATCCAAAGGAAGATATCCTAACAGAAATACGATCCAGCTCACAAGAAAGATCTATTGCTAGAGGAGAAAGTGCCACTACAACACTATCATCATCACTGCACCTACATCCCATCAACACCCAAAGCCAAACCCGACATGAAATGCTAGATCCATGAATTGATGGCTAGATCAATGAGACAATTGGCCTTCATAACACTGATAGAGTTAGAAGAGCAAAAGGACCACCAAAGATGATGTCGGGAGAGACTCCCGGTCGGGAGATCCCCTTTATATAATTATATATATGTATATTATTATATAAATTTATAAAATTATATATAATTATATCATTATATATATTTATATAATTATATATATTTATAACAATATATATTTATATAATGATATTTTTTTAATATATATATATATATAAATATATAAATACAATAAAAATATTAATTATTTAACAAAATATTATAATTTTCTAATTATTTAAATATGAATTTATTTACATATAATGTTATAAATACTTTTTTAAAAATATTATATATATATATATATATAGAAATTATTAAAAAATATTTATTAATATATCATATTTAAATTAAATATAAACGTGTGTTTTGTAATTAATGTATATTAATAAAAATTATTTTTTAATATAAATATAACAATTATATATGTATTAAAAATATTTTTTATTAAAAAACTAATTATTGCTTTTTTAGCACTGATAAAAGTTACCATTATCATCCCTATTAGCTATTGCTGATAAAGGTTCCCTTTTTATCAGCACTTTTTTTAGCATTGATAAAATCATATGATGCATATGTGCCATTATGTGGTAGTGATTGTAGGTAATGTGTCTGGGGTCAATATAGAGAGAGAGATGTGGGTCTTATAGAAAGTGGTTCAGTGTCAAGCCTATGCATTTTTACCACTCTTCACTACCAACGATGTTTTCAACCTCACTACTACATATATGGCCTTTAAAAGCACCCAAAATGAATTTTAATAGCATTAAAAAAGCGTTGTTAATTGCAGTGATAATAAAGGGGATCCTTTATTCATGCTAAAAAAGTATTGATAAAGGAACCCATTTTTCAATGCTAATTTAGCATTGATAAATTCACCCTTTATCAACTCTATTTTTAGAGCTGATTAAGGCCTAGCCAGCTACGATGTGTGGTTAATATAATAGCACAGCCTACAAAAAACCTATAATTTCAGACAATACTATATACATGTAATGTGACACCATGAAAAGAAAAGTTTCTGCCCATGGTATATAAAAAAACACTTGTATATACATTTAAAACAATGTTTTATATAATTATATTTACAATTTTCTAACAAACATTCAAAAACATCATTGGTTCATATTTTGACGCTCATGTTCCCCTCTCAGAAATGTACACTTAGGGTATCAATTTCTGAATAAATCATCTCAACTCGATAAAAAAATTCCTTCTATATAAGAAAACAAATATTATGTTAGTAATACTATAAAGAAATAAATTAAACATTAATATGAAGGAATAAAATATTAAATGACAATATTTAATAAGAAAGACACATTTGGAGTTATACCGGTCACACCATGTGTTTAATTGAGAAGGTTTTGATTACTACATGTCACAAATGACTCATGGGTCTTTTTCCTAATGTATCAAAACAATCCAAATGTTTCTTCTCAATTTTCAGTATGTCATTGTTCTTTTTACTGAGATAAATGTCAATTTTAAATAAAAAGACACATTTGGAGCCATACTGGTCACACCATGTATTTTATTGAGGTACAGTTGACTCATACATGTCACATATGACTCATGGATTTTTTCATAAAGTATCAAAACAATCTGAATGTGTTTGGTCGATTTTGATTAATGGGAACTTTTAGTCATACCAGTCACACTGTGATACATATTAAAGTGTGTTCGATTCCTACATATAAAAAATGACTCATAGACCATTTTCCTAAATTATCAAAACAATACAAATGTGTTTGTTGGTTTTCACTATGTCACTTGTTCGTGTTACTAAAATTAATGTTAATTTTAAATAAAAAGACACACTTAGAGTCATACCAATCATATCATGCATCTTATTGAGGTGAGGGTGACTCCTACATTTTAAAAATGACTCATGGACCATTTTTTCTAAAGTATCAAAACAATCCAAATGTGTTTTACTGGTTTTCAAAATGCCAGTTTTTTTATTACTAAAATGTTATTTTAAACTGGAAATAATACTTTTGAGTAATATTAGTTGAATTTTTCATTGGTTTTATGTGAGAATGCTTTATATATCTCAAAGATTATTTTTGAATCATTTTCCAAAATTATCAAGATAATCGGAGAATGTTTGTTTGGTTTTTTGGGAGTGACACATTTTGAACTAAAATGACAATTTTAAACTAATAACAGACACTTTTAGTCATACCAGTCACACCTTCCATCATATTGAGTTTTGGTTGATTCTTAAATGTCACAGATTTATTGTGAATTTTTTTCCCAAAGTATCAAAACAATATGAATGTGTTTTCTCTATTTTTAGTATGTTAGTTGTTCTTTTTACTTATATTAATGTCAATTTTAAATAAAATGACACACTTGGAGTCATACTGGTCATAATGTGCATTTTATTGAGGTTATTATGACTCTAACACGTCAAAAATGACTCACATATTTTTTTCTTCTAAAGTATCAAAACAATATGAATAAAATTTTTCTATTTTCAATATGAAAGGTGTGTTTTTTTACTAAAATATCATTTCAGACTAGAAACACACATTTTCAGTCATACTGATCACATAATGAATTTATTTTACATGAGACTACTTCATACATGTCAAAAATTACTTATGAATCACTTTCATAAATTATCAAGACAATCGGAACATGTTTCATTAGTTTTCAGTGAGTGTCATGTTTTGAACTAAAATTTCAATTTTAAACTAATAATATGCACTTTTAATCATACCGGCCACATCATGAATTGAATTGAAATTTAGTTGATTCCTACACATATAAAATGACTCTTGTACCATTTTAATAAAGTATCAAAACAATAATTATGTGTTTGTTCGGTTTTCAGTATGTCATTTGTTCTTTTTTACTTAAATTAATGTCAATTTAAAATAAAACGATACACTTAGAGTCATACAGGTCACATCGTGTGTCCTATAGAGGTTCAGTTGACTCTTGTACATAAAAATAACTCATGGATAGTTTTAATTAAATATCAAAACAATCCAAGTATGTTTTATCAATTTTCAGTATGAAAGTTGTGTTTTTTTACTAAATTGTCATTTCAAACTGGAAACATGCATTTTGAGTCATACCAGTCACATCACATGTTGGTTTAATATGAGAATTATTCATACACATCACAAAGGATATATAAATCTTTTTCCTAAATTATCAAGACAATCATAGCATTTTTTGTTGGTGTTTAGTGAGTGACATGTTTTAAATAAAATTTCAATTTCAAACTAATAACAAACATTTTTAGTCATAATGATCATACTACGCATTAGATTGAGGTTTGGTTTATTCCTACATGTCAAAAATGACTCATGTATTGTTTTAATAAAGTATCAAAAAAATTCTAATGAATTTTCTCATTTTTCAGTATGTCACTTCTTCTTTTTACTAATATCAATTTTAAATAAAAAGAGACACTTTGAGTTATACTGGTCACATTGTGAATCATATCGAGGTGAGGTTGATTCCAACATTTCATAATGGATATAAATATCATTATACTAAATTATCACAACAATTTGAATGCATTTGATCATTTTTCCGTATGCATGTAGTTCTTTTTACTAAAATTAATGTCAATTTTAAATAAAAAGTTGTGTTTTGAGTCATAATGATAAAATAGTGTATCATATTGAGGTGTGGTTGATTCCTATAGGTCAAAAATGACTTATGGACCATTTTCCTAAAGTATCAAGACTATATAAATATGTTTTCTCAGTTTTGAGTATGTCTATTTTCATTTTAACTTTTTTTTATTTTAAATAGAGAGAAGAATTTGGAGTCATAAATGTCACACCCTATGTTATATTGAGGTGAGGCTAAATGTTACACGTCTTATAGTCTCAAAAAAACTTAACTATCAATTTTATCATGATTTTGTTTCCTTTCTTTATCAAACTGTTAACACTGCATATCGAATTGATGTTCTTAATGGGAAAACATTTCTCATTATTGAAATCCAAGAGAGTGGAGGAACCTCATGTGACAATTATATTATGAGAAGTCACCGTAATGAGAACATGACATTCCTCCATTATTTTGTATTTCAATGAGAAAGGGTTTTCCACCAAATAACATCGACTTTTTACCATGTAGGCATATCGGAAAAGATAATCAACAGAAAGTATAACGATCTGTGAAAAAAACTAAATAAGTGTAAGACACAAATGATAATGAAATTAAATTGTAAATTGTAGATAAAATGATTATAATTTTAAAAAAAAATAGGAATTTATATTATGTTAATGTTGTAGAGAACATAAAATATTATGAGTAAAAACATAGTATATTAAAAAAACATTACCTTCTCACTAAATTATGAGTTATAGTCGTGAATTCCTATCTCTCACAAGTATGATCATCTTTGAAAAAACCAACCCAACTCAAAAAAAGGAATACACCTGTATAATAAAACAATTCTTATGTGACTAATACTAAAAATAAGTATATTAAACAAATATATGAAAAAATACACTACTTTTATGGAAGTCACGTCATCATGATACGTTTGTACATTCTTCCATCAAGTATGTTTCCCATTCATTTCTAAGAAAGTCTTTATCATCTTGTGAATATGAGTCTTTTTTTAGTCATAGTAGTAGTGGAAAAATATAAATACACAAAGGATTAATAAATATTTTAAATGAAATAGTAATTATATTCTAAAATACTTCTTCAGGGATGCTAGTTTGTTGATGGAATATGATATCTCTCATAAATAAACAAACATAATAACTGAGATATTTTCTGTTTTTTTTATTTTAGACATTACATAAACATTTAGGAGAATAATTAATTTTCTTGGATATGTGTTTACTTGTCTAGTCGTAGTACTTTTCATGCTTCTCATGCATAGCCCCTAGATTCATTCCTTATTTTTCATGATATTGATGCACCACTCTATCATAATTTAATACTCATTAAAACATAATCTAAATTATATTACTTAATGTTTATTTCTAAAATTTTGGATGTAGTATATTAGAGATTGAAAAATTCCATCATTTATGGTCGGTTTGTTGGATATCCATGCATTGAATATAGGTAATAAATCTTTGGAGTATCCAAATTGACCACAATGAGAATTAAATATTTCCTAAAAATAGAAAAAGGAATAATTAATGATAGAAATTAAAATATATTTTATGTGGTTAAATTGTAGAGTTTTACCCTTACATCATTGGTATTATGTAGAGTATGTCATCGGGAATTTTTCTTTCAAACGATTTTACCAGGCCTACCACTATTTGATCCTTTTTTTTAATCTATTTTTTGTTGTTCTATATAAAATATGTGAGGACTAACAAGTCTAAAAAATCATGGATAAATCCCTACATTTTTTTGATATATACGCCTGCCAAAAATTTGAAATGTATTTAGTCATAATTAATATTGTATATAAGCATTTGGAAAATAAAATTACGAGAACATACCTCATGTTTATATTTATAACTGAGCCTTATAGCCAATCATAGTTGAGGATTTAAATTATATTATCAACACCAATAAAGTATATAACTTCTTCTATGTACATACTTTCTTCAAAATCAATTATGTTAGTAAAACCATTTTTTAACTTTGTATCCACATGAACCTTCAATGATAGTAAATACAAATATAGACTGTATGGGGTAATTGTTATTTTAGTAGATATTTTCGATTGGTTGTTCAATCATTTATATGGTTTTGATCCAGTATTTCATTTCAACCCATTCCCTTTATCTATCTGTAATAAAAGTCATCGATTTAATTCTTTTTTCATTAATTGTTAAAGGTTTATCTTGGAAAATAAATTGGAAATGAATACCTCCTTGTCGACATGTTTTTTACAAGATGTGATGGTCATATAATGAATGTTCCAACAAATTTTTTGACCTTATGAATATCTTACTCATCAATTGGGACATGTATCGTGGCACTCATCTCATGGGCTATGATAATCAACACTCTCACATGACATATTGGAAGTGTTCTATTGTGCATCTTGTTGTGTTGGATATTGAACACCGTAGCCATCGCTACATGGCGATGGGTGGGTATTGATAGTTATAAATCGTAGTCACTATTACCCTATATAATATCATTATAAGAAAGGTATTAGTGTCTATCTAATTCAAATTTCATAGAAACAATTATTAGATCATTTATAACCTCGTCAAAGACATGTTTTTATTAGAATGGTTCACCTCAAAGCAGGTGGGAGTGGGGAGGGATCTTCACGCAATGGTTTTTCTTGAGACATTTCTTATATTTTATCCCCAATATAAATTTTTTTTATCAACTCTATTTACCATTGGAATTGTTCTTCTAGCTTATATATTATTTCTCTCATATTCTTCATGTCCTCACATTGATCCTCTTCTTGTTTTTTTCTCAAAATATGTTCGGGGTTCCACCCCAAAACCAGCACCTCTAACACAACCATATAGGTTTGGTTTCTTCAAGGCTATTGATAGTAGGTGGTCATCTGGTATATCTGTTTCTAATTCATATGACTATGTCAAATAGAAAATATAGTAAAATAAGTAATCATTGTAATGTAATAGTGATTTAATGAAAAATTATTATTATGTCATACATACACATGTTTCCCACACTTATTGTGTGTTTTAATCTATTAGTATACCATATTTATTTACATGTGCCTCCTTCCATAGCACATGGTGTGGGATGTAAGTGGATTTGGATTTAGATTCATTAATCTACATATAAATAGAGACATATAATTATGTTGTTGTTTTATGTGTCATAATAGTATTATGGTAGATTTAAAATATGTACCATTTTTTTCAAGTGAAGAATACCCCAACCTTGCTTTATGATAGGGGTATATTGGTTTTTTTATTCCTTATTTATAGAACTATGTTTCTTTTTCATAAATAAAGAATTTCAATCCAATTGATGAATCCCTATATTGTCAAACAATGTATTACTAGCCACAATATACCTAAAAAGACACATCTATACGATGGCAAGTAAATGCATCCTACGCTTCATGGATTATTAGGTGTACATAGATAAGTGGTGGGTGTGGGTTAATTTTCCCTTTAGCATCTTTAAGATAATATCTTGTTATAATTGTGTGAAAGCCTCTGCGAATCCATCTAGTAAGAATTAATACATATTTCTTGTGGGATTCATCTACTATAAATGAAATCTTCAAGGGATGATGAAGAGTTAGTTAATGTTTAATTATTTTATTTTTTTGTAAAATAAATAAGTTATATAATAATGTTAATGTAATCTATTTTGAAATTAGTGCCTTAAGTCCAACCACAACATGGTTCCACAAATCTACATCAATCAGAACATGTTTTCAAGTGATGATTCCAATGTTACTACGAAACATGGACTTGTTGGGGTTAACATGTTATCTCTATGCATTCCATCTGACCTTGTATTTGATGCCTTTGATTTATTCCTTAAGGATTTTTTCTAATACCATTAAACTACAAAGCTCATTTTTTTTGCATCGTCTGTCCTTTATCTCTTACCATTTACTTGGATTCAACATCGTCAATATGTTCGTTTGGAGTGGTAGCATAGACATATGCATTCTTTTCATTTTACTTTTCCAGTAGCAGTGGAAAATAATTGAGAAACACGTTGTTCCTTAGTATTGGGAGAACCATCATGTATAGAAGGTCATTGTTCCCCTACACTGTGAGTAGCAGAAGGATTAGAGACCAATTGTTCCTCAGGATTGGGAGCACCAGCACATGCAGAAGTCATTATCTACATAAGTGGTTTAAAATTTAATTTAGATTACATAAATGCGGCATCTAATGGATAACAACATGAGGTAACATGATGTATATTGAAAAAAAACTTGATTATTGAACATTTTTTATGGATAAAGGGATTTGAACCCTCTATCGACTATCTAAATCCCTTCATTGTGGTTTCCTTTAACATACAAAACACTAACTCATTTGGGATTTCTGCGAAATGATTGTGGCAACTCAATGAAAGGTTCATCCTCTGTTGAATTTTCATTTGACCCGTCAGTCGTATTGGTCAATAAAAGAACAAATTACCTCTTTCGATTTGTGTTATATAAAACAAAAAAATACATATACTACCTATGATTCCATTATAAATGGTTTGTAATTTTACCCTTACTTACTAAAATAAACATTCACGAATCTCAATTCATATATTTTAATAGTAATCCTATTATCAACAAACTTGCATTGAAATATCGGCACATGGGATGTTGTATAATCCAACTCCCATATTTTTTTGATGATACCAAAGTATGATAGATTTTCATAAATTGGATTTTTTTCCTTAATACCAAAAACATGCATCACTTTATACATAAGTGTAACTCCACTATTTTCATGGTACTATCTTCATCGTGTCTATTTTTATAGAATGTATAACTATTAATTATATAACCATTATAAGATAATACAAAAAACATGGTCCTCTGACTAGCCATCGAAGTTGTTTTGAAATTGAATCCGGATTTTGATCTAACTACTTAAAAATATGGTCCCAAAACTATCCTAGAAACTATTTATTATGTGTATTTTATATCAATATGTTATCCTTGGATAGATTAAAATTCCTAAGAATTTCATTGTGGGTTTCAACATATGGTTAAACCTCAAAACTGTTATGAAAAATGAAAATTTGTACCTACTACCTATCTGTAATATTGATTGGGACAACATCTCTTCCATAGATTCATTCACCCGCAAGCTGCCCAGTGTGATGAGATTTCGATAGACCAATTATTTTCACACCAAACTGGTATTATGTACATAATTCAACTAATCCCTCAATATTATATCACGCTATAATATAACCCTATGGATGAATTTGTTTTTTTACATACCCTTTCAAAATCTTTATATACCATTATGTAAGAACCCAAACCATCTTTTCAGTTATTTTTTTCTTTTCTGGTCATTTTTGGGAAAAAGAGGAAAATCTGGGAATTTTCAAAGTACATGTTTTGTACTTTATAATTACACGCTGTGTACTATGATTCCACTGAAGGTTGTGTGTTAGTCGTTTCATGAACATACACATGGCCATATAGGGGTGACATGGAGGCCGCCTAATGCGGGGTACAGAAACAGAAAGTACATGTCGTGTACTCTAAAATTACACGTCCTGTACTTTGTTTTTTTCATTAAACACACCGGTGTCACGTCTTACCCGCAGAAGAATCTTCTTCTAGGTCATGTTCAGCTGAGAGGAACCATATGGCACCGAAACTTCTCCGAGCCCCCAAGCCTTCGTCTATTCTCCAAATTGACTATCGTCGATTGCGTTAGAACCGCAGCGGTAATATCTTCCTTATTCTTGAGTATCATTCCATGATTTTCCCTCTTTCTAAAGTTATCGTGGGTTGAAGATTTTGTATGTTTTCTTAGATATACAATTTTATAAGGATAATAAATCTTCTAGGTTCAAGTATATAGATCTCTTAACATCAAGGTAGGTGGTTTGTGCCTTTCCATTCAAATTCTTTGAATATTATGTGCAAATTCCACCAATACCCTTGAACGGGGTATTGTGTGGTTACCGTTTTTTGCCCTATTGATTTCCTGGTTTTCTTGTATGCTAGAGTAGTGGTTTTGATTGTGTTTTGGGATAATTTTTAGGCTTTGTGAGTTTTTACCATGAATGTTCTTTCCTATCTAGACTATTGGGTCTAGTTACCTTTTAACTATTGTTGTTTTTCCCATGCCTAGTATTGTAGGATGGTGTGACTGTTATTCTTTCATAATGAGATGCTATAGATTGCTAGATAAGTAGTTCTTTAGGTTACCTTGGATGTTACATGATGCGATTTTTTTTGACTTTAAAAAGGGTTGTGGGAACCTAGTGTAGTAGACCATAAAGAGAATGGAAATAAGGTCTTCTCCAGAGAGCCTTTATAATACGATGCGAGACCACAGGGTGAATTGATGTTTTGTTCTTCCTCAGAGTGTATTTAGTTCCTTGACATGGGTGACAGGGGGAATGAGATATTGAGTGCTTCCCTAGAGCACCTTTAGTAAGTTATGAGGCTATAGGGGGAATTAACGGTGAGTGCTTCCCCAGAGAGTCTATTATTTAGCAGAACCAAAGGGGTGAGACTGTGTGTGACTACCAGAGGGTTGCGAGTACTTGTAGGTTGAACAATAGTGGTTAGGCTGTGAGAACTGTCTAGAGGGTTACCTATTTGTTCTACTTTCTTTAGTGGCTACTTACTTGTTTGTAGATTATATGCTAGAAATTGTGGATTGTTTGCTGCTGAGTACTTCCTATTTACTGATTTCTGTACTTTTACCTAACATATTTTCACTGACTATTAGGCACAAATCTTCAGGTGGTTGCCTACTATGATTTTGTCTCACACCCTGTTTGGGTCAATCTTTTAGGCCCAAACAGATTATATTGTTGCAGGTATAGATAAGATCAAGCTCCCTTCGACTTCAGGTACGTGACTTTCTATGGAGCTGGGGAGCATGGGACAAAGCTTAGGCTTGTGATGCTGAGGAGATGTTTATCGTTCTTTTGTACTTGATTTGAGTGTTGTTTGTATTTACAGCATTGTGACTTGTATGGCTGCTTTCCTAAACATATGCATCATGCATCGTTTATATATATGTATGATCCAGTTGTTTCTTTATCTTGTTCTTCCGCTGTTTACTCTTCTATGGATGTTTACTGCTTCCGTTATTGTATTTGTGTTGTTCACTTCTGATGTGTACTCCACCAATGAGGCTATAGTTTCCCCATTATCTCACCCAAGGCCCTCGCTACTAGTTGGCAGCCTCTGGCGTTCGGGGAAATTTGCTTGAGGCCACGTGACCAATCGGGTACGGGGCACCTTTGGGTGGCTTCTAGAACCGGGACGTTACAAAGTGGTATCAGAGGGTGTTCTTTTCTCTTGACTTACTATTTGGATCCTTTAGCCAGGGATAGGACGGAATAGGTACTTGGTAATTAGTTGTTCCTGGGAGTAGCTAACCCATGTACAGGGAAAATCCATACTACCTCATTTATTGCAATTTTACTAGTTTCCAATTTTACAGTTGATTTAATTTCACCGTTGGGTGCTTCACATGCTTTGGGTTTTTACCGTGGTTATTATTGGGGTTATATTTCTATCTCAACCTGATGAGATTAAGGTATTTCATCTCATGCATCATATAGGAAATTGTTAAAAATCGCATTCCATGAATTCTTGTCATGCCATCTAGGATTAATTAGTGATTGTATGTTGTTGTGATAGACGTTGTGTAGATTATTCATGCTGTTGTGATAGATGTTTTGATAGAATCCCATCTGTTTGATAAGGAATTTGTTTGTATAGTGTTTTGCTTAGATGGATTCCAAACTTTGGTTCATGAGGTTTTATGGGCCCTCATAGATTGTAATTCCATGG
Source organism: Viscum album (assembly GCA_963277665.1). Lineage (NCBI taxonomy): Eukaryota > Viridiplantae > Streptophyta > Magnoliopsida > Santalales > Viscaceae > Viscum > Viscum album. The sequence continues at coordinate 1,110,143,036 of OY728126.1, forward strand.
ATCATTTCTTTTTTCCCTTGTTATAACTTGTATAAGATGCCAAACTTTGATTCGCAGGGAGTATGGGCCCTCACGGACCGGAATTTGGCACCTTAACACTGGTTTTCTGTGTTTTCTGGGCTCTGAAGCAGTTTCTGAGGCTACTGTCCAGAAAAACCTAGAATACATGGTGTGTACTTTATGGTTACAGGTCGTGTAGTCTATAGCCGTGTCCCTGACTATGTGGGAATGGACACAGGGTTGTGAAAATTCTTGTAGGAACATGCCGTGTAATAGTTTATCATGTCGTGTAGTCTGAAATAGGTACCCCGGCCATGTCACGAACAACACGGGTTGTTATATCATTCACATACACGTCGTGTCTGAATTTTACACGCCGTGTAGTATGACCAGGGTACATGGCCGTTTCATGAACAACACGGGTCATGGAATTCCTTCAAGTGTACATCGTGTTCCCGTGGAACACGCCGTGTATAGTTAACCGTGGAGTCGACTGTGTAACTAACAACACTGGTCAGTGTTACCTTTCTTGTACATGTTGTGTCCATCTGAAACACGCCGTGTAGTGTTAGTTGTGTGTCAGGTCGTGTCACTAACAACACATGCCAGATAAGAAATTTCTAGTACACACCGTGTCTGCCTTGAACACACCGTGTAGTGTTTCCTTAGAGGAGTCGTGTGGCTTAACTGTGTAGAAGTACTCGGGCAGGGAAGAGGATTAAATTACATGCCATGTGTTCAGACAACACACCGTGTCTTTTGGGTGTTACATGACCATTTTAGCTAGGTGTACACACCCATGTAAATGACTTGAGGGAACACGTCGTTTAGTCTTTATACACGCCATGTAGTCATGTTTTGTAAATTTTGAATGCTTCATTCACATGTTCCCTTCTTACGCTCCTAGTTTTCAGTCCTTGATTATGTGATCTAAAGTTTGCGTTTGTCCTTGGTGAGTCATGGCACTGTGACGTCCTCCAGTTGCATGCCAGTTGCCAGGTGGTGATCAGATGCTGGATATGGCTGATCAAAGACTTCCCACAGATCCTCTTGTTGTGCCAGCCATGGCACCAGCAGTGATTCTGTTTACAGGTGCTGATGCACAGTTTAGGGAAGGATTTTTTAAGATGATGCAGACATTCAAAGGAGCTTCGCCTCCTGCCTCGACTATGGAAGACTTGATGCGGGTTTTCCAGTAGCAGCAGAATCCCACCTTCTCAGGGAAAGAAGTACCTCAGGCTACAGAGTCATAGCTAGAAGCCATGATGATGATCTTCGAGCATCTAGAGATGCCTCTAGAGAGGCGGGTCAAGATCGCTACCTACATGCTACGAGACTCTTCCAAGAGATGGTGTGATGTGATCTCACAGGCGGTTCATCAGCAGGTTATGGAGTGGGAGGAGTTTCAGCACATCTTTTAGGACTACTTCTATCCGGAGACCCTAAGGGACTACTGAGCCCAAAATTTTATGAGTCTGAAGTAGGGTACTCTTTCTGTCATAGAGTATTCCTCTCGTTTGACCAAGATTCAGCATTTCACACCCCTCCAGGGCGGAGATGGTTTGTTCTTTGTAAGGAATTTTGAGGATGGTCTCATATGGGAGATCTTATCATAGGTGAATATCTTCAGGCTGACTTACATCGCTTCCATCATCAGCTAGTCACTGATTGTGGAGCGCAATCTAAGAGATTCTAGAGCTGAGAGCCAGGGTTGTTCTGCTTCTAGAGTTAGTGCTTCACCAGCTGACAGCAGGATGCATCGTAGGGAGTCAACGCGTGGTGATCCGAGGTAGTGAGACACAACTTCAGGTAGCCAGGTGGTATGCTACCAGTGTGGTGGGGCTGGGCATACGAGGCCACAGTGCCAGAGAAACCCAGTGGAGTGCTGATATTGCAGCAAGATGGGTCACCTTCAGCGATTCTGTCAGGTTTTCTCACCAGTAGCTGGTTACAGGGATTCATCCATGACTCCTTATTCTGGAGCAGCACCTCCAGTTTCTCACTAGTCTGGGAACTAGAGTACTTCCAGCCATTCAGGCTGAGGTGGAGGTCGTGGACGGGGTGGTCAGTCGCCTGTCTATCAGCGATAGCAGAGAAGATCATCTCATAGCGTTTAGGTAGGGCTACAGGGCCATGGTACAGGTTAGGATTTTGTAGTGGAGCAGACCCAGCAGGAGCAGGATCCAGAACCTTCCACAGTTCTAGGTACGATCTTAGTAGCCTCGGTTTTATCTTCTGTTCTTTTTTATATAGGGGATTCCCATAGCTTTAACTCTGTTTTCTTTATGGATAGTCTTGGGCTCTGCATCTTTGCCTCTACTGATACTTTGACTCTAGACACACCGTTGGGGACTAGAATGGTTAGTGTACATCAGTGTAGAGAGAGCCCTCTTGAGGTTGTGGGGTGTCACGTATTATGGGACCTCTATGTCCTAGAGATGATTAGCTATGATGTCATTCTAATAATGGACTGGTTAGTCCCCTTCCAGGCAGTCTTCGATTGCTATCACCATAGGGTGAGTTTCATATCACCATAGGGTGGATCTTTTCTTCATCGGGGTGAGTGGGATGTCTAGGCAAGTCGAGCAGGACCTGAGCATCTTGGGCCAGGAGGAGTTACAGCTTAGATTGTTAGTCTGTATCTGGATGACCAGGGGACTTCACAGTTAGACTTTCCTCCAGTGGAGGATCGTTTCAGGGATGTCTTTCTAGAGTACCTTTCTGATTTTCCTCTAGAGCGTGAGGTATACTTTTCTATTCAGATCGTTCTAAGAGTGGCACCAATGTCCATTCCTCCTTATAGGATGGCTACACCTGATTTGCAGGAGCCCAAGAAGCAGTTGGAGGAGTTTCAGGCAAAGGGTTTCATCTGACCTAGTACTTCTCCTTGGGGTTCTCCTATCCTATTTGCGAAGAAGGCAGATGACACCCTTAGGCTTTCTGTGGATTATCAGAAGCTGAAATAGTTGATGGTCAACAACCGGTATCCCTTGTCTAGGATTGACAACCTCTTTGATCAGCTTCATGGAGATCAGGTGTTCTCGAAGATCGATTTGAGGTCTGGTTATCATCAGTTGGGCATTAGACCATCTGATATACCTCTTACTACTTTCCAGAGCAGGTATGGTCTATACGAGTATATGGTTATGCTGTTCGGCCTCATGAATGCTCCTGTAGTTTTCATGGCATTGATGAACCGAGTGGTCCATCTATACATAGACTCTTTCATGGTGGTCTTCATGGACGATATCTTAGTTTACTATCACACTCTACATGACCATGCTAACCATCTTGAGATCGTTTTGAGTACACTGAGAGAGAATCAGTTATATGCTAAGCTCTCGAAGTGCCACTTTTGGATGGATCTGATTCACTTATTGGTTCATGTTATCTCATAGGAAGGAGTATCATTAGATCTAGAGAAAGTAAGGGAAGTAGTTTCCTAGGAGCATCTGAAGAACGTCTTTGAGGTATGAAGTTTCATAGGGCTGGCTGGATACCACAGATGCTTCATACATGACTTTTCACACTTAGCAGCACCGCTGACAGGTCTGACTAAGAAGGTTGAAATGTTCTTGTGGTCAGATTCTTGTGATTCAGCCTTTCAGAATCTAAAAGGGAGGTTGACTTCAGCACCGATACTAGTCTTGCTAGAGTCAGGCAATAGATACACTATTTACTGTGATGCTTCAGGTATCGAGCTAGGAGTTGTGATTATGCAGGTAGATGGACTCATTGCATATGGGTCTTGGAAGTTGAGGCTACATGAGAGTAACTACCCAACACATGATCTTGAGCTAGCGGAAGTTGTTCATGCCTTACGCTATTGGAGACATTATCTTCTGAGAGAGCATTTTTTAGTTTTCACCGACCACAAAAGTCTCAAGTATATCTTCACTCAGCGTGATCTGAATCTGAGACAATGTAGGTGGGTCGAGTATCTTCATTCCTTAGACTTTGGCTTGCCTATACACATGAAAAAGGCAAAGCAGTGGCTGATGCGTTGAGTTGGAGAACTCAAATACAGACAGTTTAGGAGGCCAGCAGTGAGTGGAAGCTTATGTCTATGTTCTCTATGATTCATTTGGAGGTGCACAACAGACAGAGATAGACTTTTCTATCTTCTATAGTTGTTACCTCTACTCTTCTTGATCGAGTTCGAATGAAGCATCTATCAGATTCTGAAGGCCTAGTCCTATGGGAAAGCATGTCAGGAGAAGAACCTCTTCCTAGATGGACAGTAGGTGAGGATGAGATCTTGCATTTCCAGGGACACGTATGGGTGCCAGCAGACATATGTGAGGAGCTGATGTGGGATTTTCATTCCACGTTTTGGCAGTTCATCCTGGCGTCACCAAGATGTATCAAGATCTACACCGCTAGTATTGGTGGCCAGGTATGAAGATATATGTTGCTGGTTTTCTCATGAGGTGTTCCACTTTTCAGTAGGTTAAGGCAGAGCATCAGCGACTAGCAGGGATTTTTCAGTAGTTACCCATTCCCGAGTGGAAGTGGAACGACGTCACGATGGATTTTGTGACAGGGTTTTCAAGGTCTCCCTGAGGGAATGATGTTGTTTGGGTTGTCATTGAAATGTTTACGAAGGTTTCTCACTTCTTTCCGATCAAATAGACCTTCGGTATTGACGATCTGGTATGGTTTTACATCTGAGAGATTGTACATCTTCAGGGAGTTCCACACTCCATCATTTCAGACAGGGATGTGCGTTTTACTTCTCGGGTCTGGCAGGGGCTATAGAAAGATTTGGGTACGTAGGTGCTTCTAAGTAGAACCTACCATCCACAGATAGATGGTCAGTCCAAGCGTATGATTCAGGTGCTTGAGGATATTCTCCGAGCTTGCATTCTGGATTTTAGAGGTTCTTAAGAGAAGCATATACCTCTTGTGGAGTTTTCCTACAATAATAGTTTTCACGCAACTATTCAGATGGAATCTTATGAGGCTTTGTATGGTAGTCCATGTCGATCACCCTTATGCTGGTTGGAGGTAGGAGAGACAAATTTGTTGGGACCTCGTCTTGTTCAGGAGACCACAGAGCAGATAGAGTTGATTCAGAAGAGGATGGCTACTACACAGTCTCGGCAAAAGTCTTATACTGATCAGTGGAGATGACCTCTGGAGTTCGAGGTCGGGAATCAGGTCTTCCTGCATGTCACACTGAGGATGGGGAACAGGAGGATTAGGAGATAGGGTAAGCATTCACCAAGTAACTTTGGGTCGTTTGAGGTGTTGGAGAGAGTCGGACATGTTTCCTATCTGTTGCAGTTACCTCAGAGGTACCGGGCTATTCACGACGTCTTCCACGTTGTTAGGTTTCTGGGGCCCGAAGCGGAAGCCAGTGGGCCAGGGATTTTAAAATTTTTGTCAGCAGAATGACAGTACTTGTCATCCCCAATGATCTGATCCCCTGAGAGGTCCAAGGATCTTGCATAGATTATTAAGTGCACAAAATTGAAATGAAAACATACCTGTTTCAAATATGAAGGCACGGTCGACTTCCGCTAGACGATGGAGATTGTCGCTTGAAGGATCCAAAGTTGGATCCCTCTAGATCGTCCACACTCGCTCCAAAAATCTGCAGTAACACCGATCGTCGAACTCCGAGTGGTATCATGGCGATTCATGTATATCTTCGACGTCTCGATGATCACTGCATCGTTGATCTTACGATGCGTGAGGAAGAACTTGATCCGAGATCTTGGATCATCAAATTCTATCTCTAGGAAGCAGGAAGAGAGAGAGGATCTCAATTTTTCATTCCATAAATGAATGAATAGTGATATGCACACCAAAGAGAGAGATCCTCCTCTCTTATTTATAGAGACGTTGATAAATATCTGGTAGGGTTCCCCGGCCCCCGTTAATATCAACGTTCTCTAAATAAATAATTTCAACGGACTAAACTACCCCAATATTATTTAATATTTTATCACATACTTGTAATATATATATATATATAATATATTAAGTGATAAAACCGAGCCATTTAACTTGACTCGTTCTCCCGCTTAATATTAAATGAACGTTGAATATTAAATAATATTTGTTCGATTAATATTTTTCTTGTATTTACTAAACTCGTAAATACATTAAATAAATTCAATCCCAAATATTTGTAACTTGAATATTAATGAATTTATTTAATTCTTTTGGTGATCGACAACTTGTACAACACTCGGACCCTATTCCAGGGCCCACTATGTCCATATACCTATTCAACTGAATATGGAGGATTCATGAATACGCTGTTGTGTGAGACCCTCTAGGCTGGTATCTCAATAGTAGTGAATAAAATCCACAGACCAAGAGTGGGGTCTAGCAACCCGTAATGGCCCCTAAAGAGATAAGGATATTCATTACAATGACTACCAACCTATGAACACTGACCGTGTACTATAGTCTCTTTTTCATTAAATATCTCATAAAGTAGGACGCACGCTTGTGTCATCGTCCTTATCTTGCTTTATTATTTGTTGATCTATCTGGATGGATTTGCCTTTCTACTGTTTTGGCCAAAGACTTATGAAGGCAGCACCATCTTGATCAACCAGGCCTGAGATATACAACTTCCTAAACTTGAAAGCGACAAATTCTTTCTTGACCATACAATCAACTTCATACCACCAACGGCGCACCCAACACAAACTAACTCGCCACGACATTACTACCATGGTTTTCGCCTTGCATTATAGTATGTAATTAAATGATATATATTGGTTATGGTCTCATGTCAGGAGACCAATACACATGTCCGTAGATAGGAACAACCAATGACACAAAAAACATGTGGTGTTCCTATTGGTGGGTCTGTCCTCATGATCTCACTACTAGAGATCACCAATTGATAACTTCATGAGAAGAAGTCTCAATGCTTATGATCCCCCACACCTGATAGTCATACATCTACTGTGTCCAGTCAGTAAGATGTATCTAGACTATAGAAAATATATTTAAGATCAATGGAATTGTATCTCGAGGTTCTCATTATAGCCTGGGATCTACTACAACCTCTTGACATGACAATTAACCTTTATACATTACCATTATTATAGTGGACGCATAAAATTCTTCACTATAATGGTAATATATCATCATGCATATCTAATTTTACACATGATACGGTAATCAAAAGTACTACATAGTTGGGTCTAGGGAACCAACTATTTCAACACTCCCACTTGCACAAGAGCCAACTTGCTAACTAAACTTGTTAGCTACTCACATGATGAATACCATGCTTCTGCTGAGTAATAGATTTAACTACTATGCCTACCACATTTTCGCCACATGGCATATCATCTATATGTGACCTCATCGACTTGAGTAAAACTTCTCAAGATAAGGTGTTCCCGAGTATATTACTTTTTTCTATTGTCATAACTTGAAAACATGGCTAGTAATAATATCATAATTCTCATTATGATAATTCTTTTCTCACTAGGTGGGAATCCAAGAACTGGACCAAATCGTTGCGATTTACAACTGCTTCTTAGCTGCTTTAGAAGCTGCAACGTCCTCAGTATTTGTAGGTATGGCTACCACAAGCTTTTATGAGCTTGAATCGCTCATCTCCTTTGCCTAACTGCGATACAAGATCAAATTGATCTAAGAATTACTAGTTTGTGTCCCACCAAAACTAGTATACCTTCCTCCCTATATTTTAGGTACATATCATTTGTACTTTCATACGTACAAGATAATAGTTCTGACTGCATCACTTGTAGTCCTCCTAGAAATAATTGATATCTGCCTATAAAAAATTATCTCCTGGTAGTATCAATTATTGTACATAATATGGAATATGTTATTGATCCATCGCTAAATCATATGGTATCAATTCACAACTTTAATCTCTACACATGCTCCGAACATGTTAACCTGGAGAGATTAAGCCATGTGACATAGGCAACAATTCAGAACTTGAATTGTTCCAACTTGTATTTATTTAATACAATGTCACTATATGTACGATTGACTAGGAACAAGCAACCTTTGGATCTACCTCATTGGATCCTATTTCCTAGAACATAGGTTGCTACTTCAATTCAATCATGGGAAATTTTCTTTTAACCTGATCTTATCTAACTGTAAGATCAAAATCTGTTTTCCATATGTTTTCGAACCTATATCATTTGTAAAACATTGTTTCTCCCACTAACCTTTGGTAGACACAAGGAAAAGATTCATTTATAATGACTGATCTAAGATCATGTTGCCTACTTTAATCCAGAATTGGATTTCAGTAACTTTCAACCCTTATTGGCATCATTTGATGTCATCATCTCTTTCTAGTTACGTCGTATAGACACCTTCCATGAAAAATGATCTTGACATCCAATGGCCAATAAAAAAAATCTTAGAAGTTCAGATATGAAAAGTAAAATTCTAATAGATTTAGGCGTAACGACTTGGTATAACCAATCTAGCCTTATGGTACCATACTTGTACCATCCATGTAACATTTGATTTAAATACCCACCACAGTATTCAATTTATAATCCCCTTTGCAATTTGATACATGGAATCCATTATTGAATTTTAGTTGATCTTGTCAATCTTAGCTTATTGCCTTATACTGCTTACTTGTAGGATTTATTATTCTTAATGAATAATATATCACCGGCCATGGTGAATATAAAACCATCACAATGGTTTCATTCTTCCTACATAGTATGTGTCTCTGGAACATTCCTATTCCACATGTACCTGTGGAACTTGTTCCCTATGCCAACCATTTGTGCATCTAGAGCATTGACTAAGTCCAAGTCAATTCAGCTCCCACTATCTCTAATAGAGATGTGCAACCTTGTATAGAAATGTATTCTAATACTTGACTACATCTTTTCTATCTTAGGGATTTAGGTAATATCTTAAGCAACTGTTGGGATAATTAACTTAGATGCACAACATGTTTAACTTGATGTAGGTTTGTTTAAAGCCTAACAAACGCTTTGTATCTAAACACGTCCTATGACATAATGGATTTTCATCATACTATGTCTCGTATTATATCCATTTGTCATTTTAGTGGGCATATTGGTTATGGTTTTACGCTGTTATTTTCAAATCACATTTTGAAATATGATGGAAGTTTCTGCAAGTTGCAACATTGATTCAACTTAAATCATAACTTTGATGTGTAAAATATGCATTTAAGAATTTCTCCACACTACATGTTTGTTGATCAGTGTTAATATATATGACTCATCATCGATCCTCCTTATGAACATCAATACGGTGATGCAGATAAGGTAACATGCGTTTAGGAATTACTCCACGCTACATTATCATGATCGATGATTGCTTGGTCAAGATATTCTCTGGCCTCCCGATCCAAAGAAACTCATATCTTCTGACCAAACTTATAATTCAATATTCCTTAATGAGTTAAATGAGACTTATAAAGTATCTTAACCTCTTGCTTTCTTTGTAATATTTCACACTGTCTTGTTAAACTAACCTCAGAAAGCTTTGTGGAACACCTTTATTTATAAAGGTTTCTTTGCGTAAACTAAGGTTGTCAGTAATACCATAGGTGTTTAGCTATTCCGAGCCTAAATACCATAGTGGGTATATATTTGATGTCTACTTTTAGTTTTACTTGACAAAGAATCACATTGCCACAACTGGGTAGGTCTTACATTTTATATTCATCATGTATTGTCATTGATTCAAATAGTAGTGAACTATTTGTTGAGTATGTTACCTCAAACAACATTCATTCCAAAACATGGAATAATGTCTCATAATGTCCAAATGGGCACATGAGATAAATGTTTTCAGTTATACTCCACCACATGTTCAATTTGAATCAATCACTTGGCAATTAGAAGTTATATATTTCTCCCCACTGACTTAGGAAACACCCTTTCTCAGCTGCTTGAAGAAGACACTTTACTTCTAGTAATGTTTCTCGACTTACTTGGTTATTTTATTTCAATACATATATGTGAAAATCATATTTTATTTTAATACCCAAGAATTATTTGAGAAAAAAATACTTTTATTTGATGAATATAAACTGAACGAGAAGTGGGTACTTGCTTCTTGTATTTCAGTTTTTAATCTTCCATGAATTTATTTCATTATGTGATGCAAATAACCTCCAGTCAAATAACCAACCAATTTTATTGAAGGACATGATGAAGGTTCCATTTGGCATAACTTTTCACAATCCTTTTTGCCTTTTCATTCAATGTATTCGCCATAAGAATAAAATATGGCGTTATCTCCAATATTCTTATTACATGGAAAATGTTATCTTAAAGATAACGAAGTGCTTACTCTATACCGTTCTTTTGTACCTATAAATGAAACTAGAGTAATTGGGTGTAAAAGGTATAAGAATGATAAAACATGAAAGATTGTGAACTTTATTTCACTTTACACAATCCGAGTGTAATAACCATATTCAAATCTTGCTTCGCTTTCTCCTCGAAATGATCTTGGAGATGAGACTACATGTAACATCATCAATGTCATGATGTAGCGGCCGCAACTAACATCAGACTTTGATGATATCATTATGACTGAACCATCGTATGATTTATTCATGAGTCTCCTGAAATCAATTTTACACCCTCACTTCCAGAGGTGGCTTAACAGATTGGGACACAAGCACCTTGAATTTCCATTATGGTAGTAATGCGTGCAAGCACCTATACTACACATGGAATTTAGTTTTTGTTGGGACATTAACTTTGTCTAATGTTTATCGCAGTTTTATTATGGTATTGTATGCCATTATCTACAAATATACTTTAGCAGATTGTACTTTTATGTGATTACCTAATCTGACATTAATGATTATTTAATCATTAAATGTATCCCACTAATTTTTCAAATTCTAGAAACCCTCTGTACTAGAATTAGAATTCTCTTGATTATTCTAGTGGAAAGGATCCCTAAACATCCCTCATAGTCTACAAGCTAGGGCTACGCCACTACTCGTAGGGTCCAAGGTAGGTTTTGACTAGCCAACCACATTAGCTCGCGGTTCCTTGATCTGTTGAGTGAAGTCCCAGCTTCAAAAATCATTTAATTATTTACTCAACACTTTCCTCTAAAATTAAAACAAACTAGATAAGGCTATATCTTTTCTGAAATTTTAGTTAAGTCGACCCACAACACAAATAAGTAATCCCCGGTAGTAAGAGGCACCCTCAGCTGAGGCATGAACCGGCACCTCAAACACCCGGTTTTGTTCAAAATTGAATGATGGAAGGTTTTTTGTGGCTTAATATTTTATTTGAGGGTTTTATTTTTTTCTCTTGACGAATGTAATCCATTTCTATTAATCTTGTTCATCTACGTTGTCATGATCACAACTGAAAATTAATAGAAATAAAACATCGCTTCTTTATGCATTTTATTATTTATCATTTTATGTATTTTCCCGTTGTTCTGAAATGCATAAAATAATAAATAAATGCATAAAGGTAAACTACTACCCGACTAGTCTTGATCATCTAAACGACCTAAGCGCATCGTACCTGAGTCGTATGCTTGACTCAAAATGCAGCTTTCCCTATCATGTATGTCTGATGGTCTTCTGCAGTATCGACATGTCTTGATGGCGTCGACGTCACGTCTTGGAGTACTGCCTCGTCTTGGCGGAATCCACGTGTCGTCTTGCACCGTCTTGATCAACGTGCTCCGCCTCATCTTGGCAGGGTCGAGGGAGACTCAGGTATAAATGTATATCATATAAATATTAGGCACACAAGCCCTTATACATTTTAACCGAAAACAAAGATGATGCGCAAACCGTATTTTAATTAATTACACACATCGCACACAGTTTAAAATAATTAAATTAAATAAATAATTTAAAAGCAGACATACGGGGTCAATGATCAAGACCAGTTGTCGGGTATTTAAAGCGAGATAAAATTAAAATGCATTAAATCAAGTACGAGGGTTATTTTATTTAAATAAATTAAATGAATTAATAAATTCAAATATTTTAATGAACTATCAGTCATCTAATTAATTTAATTTTAATACTTAAAATTAAATTAATTAAATAATTAATTTAATTTCAATAATTAAATTAATTTTTAATCCTCGGGTATTAAAAAATTATTTTAAACCATAATTAATATATTAATTAATTTAAAAAATTAAATTAATTAATTAAATTAATTAATTAACCCGGGCCCATGTAAGGGCGTTCTCGGATGGGTAGGCCCGCTCACACCTGATCCTGGCTGAGTAGACCTGCCCGGTCAACTGTTGGGTCAAGTGAACCGGGTACCTGCTTCCTGGGGAGAGCACGCTGCATGGTCTACCGGTGCTGGAGGCGACACCTCTCTCAGTAGTGTGCGGGAGCTGCGCACTAGGGAACCAGCTGCGCGGGGTGGTCCGAGTTGCGGTGCACAGTCGGGAGAAGACCAGGGTCTGCTCGCGGAGGCTAGGTAGTGGCGTGGGTGCGTTGTACAGGTCCACCGGAGGAGGATCAGGTGCTCGGGGTGTGGAGAGTGGCAGCGGCTGGGCTGGGTGGTTCCTGGCGGCCTGCTTCGCAGCGCCGCATGCGCCGCGCCTGGTTCTGCCTGAGCTGGGCGATCGGCTGAGGGCGTTGCACCGTGCAGGTCCGCCGGAGGAGGAGTCCGGCTGCTGCCGGGCTGGTCTGATGGGGCGTCGCATTGGGTGACTGGGAGGAGGCCGGGTGTAGCGGAGTGTGGTCGCGGCAGAGGGGAGCAGGCAGGGTGCGGAGGGGAGTCTGCGGTGCCTTCATGGGGATGCGTCGTGCGGGAGAGCGGGTGTGGTCGCTGCATGGCGAAGGGGTGCAGTGGCCTTGGGCAAGAGGTGAGGCACCGACAGGGTCTCCTGGGGTGCGGGCGCTGCTGCAAGGAGTGCGGGGAGAGGGGGTGCAGCGGCTCTTGGGCTGGGCGTCGCACCGGGGTGGAGTCCCGGCAGCGCTGCAGTGTGCCGCGTGGGAGAGGGAGGGGTCCACTCGGACCCCCTGCAAGTCTCTTTTTTTGTACTTTTTCATTCCACACTATCCCTCCCCCTTTTTTGATGTTTCATTTCTATCCCCATGCGGCAGACGCCTCCAATTTTTTTTCTTTTTGTTAAACCACCACCCAGCCTCCCCTTTAAATTAATTAAAATTTTATTATTATTTTTTATACCCTTCCTTTTAAAATGAAGTCAAGTCCTCCCCCCCCCCCCTTTAGAGTCTTCTTACAATAGTAAGTCTCCACCAAAATTTTCTAAAGGCTAAATAGCCATTAAAATTAAATAATAATAAAATTATTATAATAAAATAATAATTTATTATTATTACATTCTTCTAATAATTAAATAATTATTATTAAAATAATATAATTATTGTGGAAATTATTTAATTTTCACAATTTTAATTACATCCATTGGACCAATCTAAACTTGATAGGTTCTGCTGGATGAAATAAAATAGTACCAGATATTAAACCGCATATTCGATCTAATCCGAAAATTTAAATTGACCATATCTTGGCCGTTCGAGATCGGATCGAAGCACGGTTTGAACCACTGATACTGTTTTTAAACCCTCTACTTAATTTTATGAAAATTAATTTTCTAGTCTCAGAATAATTATGTGATCCCTTTGATACCACTTTTAGTTTTCTATAAGGGTGTCCAGACCCAACCCAACCTGACGGGTTCGACCCGACCCAGCCGGGTTGGGTCAGGTCACAACGAAAAAAACCCGGGTCAGGTTCATCTCAGATCGACCCGTAAATGTGTTGGGTCGGGTTGTGGGTTGGAGTCATTTATACCTAACCCGACCCGTGACCCAAAGCAAGCAGCGGCGGCGAGTCAAAAAAAATACCCATCTGTCTCAAAGACTCGCGGAGTCGCGACTCGCGACTGCCTGCCCAGTGCCCGCTCATCTCTCCCCCACCCGACCCCAACCTTCCTCCCTCACGTAAACCCTACTCCCCTCCTTCCCTCACAAGCGACAGCGATAGCGGAGACGACGATGACTCTACTCCTTCCTTCCCAGATCTTCCCCAACCCCTTGACCTCGACTTCTGATCCCTCTTCTCCCTTGCGAAAAACCCTCCATCCATTCTCTTATCCTCTTATCTTGCCTCATTTCACACCTCCAACTGAACCCACTCAAAAAAGGGCTCCTCGCATTTGCCTCCTCCCCCAATATATAGCTTCCAAGTAATCAGGGTTCATGAGAAAAATACATCGGCCTTGCGTCACCTCCTCCTCCTGAGTCATGCCTGCTACTGTGTGCCCTGTATGGAGTGTGGTGGTAAGCAAAGAAAGCAATTGATTTTTTATCATGTTATTTTAAATGATGTTTGTTTTTCATTATGTATATATGAGTTCTCAATTTTTTTTTCTACTCAGACTCCTATAGAATTCTGGTTTGGTCACAAATATTGACATCTTAGTTAGTTTCTATAAGTTATGTTAGAATTATTGCACTTGGCCCAATTCTGTTTTGGTTGGTGATGTAGTTTTTGTTGTAGGAATTTTAGGATGGGTTTTTTGAGAATCCACCATGAGGCATAAACTTCATTGCATTGATTTCATTTATCCATTTAATTTCAAATCCATATCTTTGTTTCTAATTTATTCTCCTTATATTCTGCCAGGGGTGTGCCACGGCTAACAACAATTAGTGATTCATGGAAGGTGATAAATTAAGTGGTTCTTCTAATCCTCTAGTTGGTGCAACCCAAAGTAAGATGGGGTCTACTCCAACTTAACATTCAATAGGAGGGGAGAGTAGTAGTATACAGGTTGAAGAAATTGAGGAGGGAAAGAGGTCTCCTAAAAAGGTAACAATTCCTAAAGCTCCTACTGGTTCTAGAATTTCTCAAGCTTGGGATCATTTTTATATGAAAAATGGAAGGGCTGTTTTTAATTATTGTGGCAATGATTACGCTTGAACATCAGGCCAAACATGGAACTAGTAATTTGAATAGGCATTTGATAAGGTGCAATAAAAATCCACACAAAAATCTTGACAAAAGTCAAACCACTCTCAGTCTTAGAAAGAAATGTGAAGATGAGGATGATGGGACGATTAAAATTTCAGTAGTTCATTTTAATCAAGAAGAGTGCAGAATAGCTCTTGCTAAAATGATAATCATTGATGAGTTATAATTTAAATATGTTGAGAATCAAGGTTTTAGAGAATTTATTGAAGTTTTTAAACCTCAACTTCATGTTCCATCTAGACAAATAGTTTCTAGGGATTGCTTGCAGTTATATTTGGTAGAGAAAGGGAAATTGAAGTCTATGTTTGATATGTTCTGTCACATGGTATGTCTTACCACCAACACATGGACTTCAATTCAGAATTTGAATTATATGTGTGTGACTGCACATTTTATTTATTATAATTGGATCTTAAATAAAAAAAATCAATCAGTTTTGTCTTGTTGCGGATCATAAAGGGGAAAAAACTGGTCAAGTATTAGAACAAACATTGAATCAATGGAGGATTGAAAGGATTAATACTATTACTATTGACAATGCTAGTTCTAATAATACAACGATCAGTAATTTGATGAGGAGGGTTAATGATTGGAATGGGTATATTCTTAATGGAGAGCATATGCATGTGAGATTTTGTGCACATATCTTAAACCTTATTGTTAGTTATGGTCTAAAGGACAATATCAACATCAATTTCTAGAATCAGAGTTTCCTGCAAATTTTTGAGAAGTTCACCTTCAAGATTGACTCTTTTCAAGAGCATAGCTGAGGAGTTAAAAATTCCTAGTAAACAGGCCATAATTCTTGATGTGCCTACTAGGTGGAATTCTTGTTACTTTATGTTGGATTTTTCAGAGAAGTATGAGAAAGTATTTATTCGCCTTGAGGAGGATTCAAGTTTTAGGAGTGATCTTGTCTGTGAAGGTGGGGATCTTACACCATATGATTGAGAGCATGCTCGTGTATTTATCAAGTTCCTAAAAAATTTATGATAGCATTGTGGAGTTTTCTGGTTCTATGCATGTGACATGTCACACTTTATTTCATACTCTTTGTGACATATATAGAAAAATCAAGAAATAGATGAAGAGTCAAGATATTACTATGAGTGCAATGGCTATTGCAATGAAGCTTAATTTGGATAAGTATTGTGGTATTGGTTAAAATTTTAATTCTCTCTTACTGGTGGAAGTTGTTCTTGATCCCCGATATAAATTGGAATATGTTCGCTATAGTTTTGAAATGATGTTTGATGATGAAGAAGAAAAAATCAGTTGATTAGTAAATTAACAGTGGTTCTGAATAATCTCTATGAGTTTTACAAATGTAAATATCACATTCCAATTGTTGATAGATGTGAGTCAAGTTCTCATCAAGAGTCACAAATTCATGATGCTAGTACTTATAGCGAGGATGATGAGAAATGGAAAGATTCATATAGATTAAAGATAAAGAAAAGGCAATTGAAACAACAAAGGAATGAACTAGAGAGATGTCTTGAGATTGATAATTGTGAGGATGATACTGAAGGATTTGATATTTTAAGTTGGTGGAAAGGAAAGGCAAGAAAATATCATGTTCTCGCATGCATTGCTAGAGATATTTTAGCAATTCCTTTAACTAAAGTATCTTCAGAGACCGATTTTAGTACAGAATCATGAGTCCTTGATCTGTTTTGTAGTTTTTTGAATCCCAACACTGTTTAAGCAATAATTTTCTCACAAAATTGGTTTAGAAAGTCCAAACCAATTGACATTAAAAAGAAACTAGAATAAGTTGAATCGATTGAATGAGGTACCATTAAAAATATTATAATTTTCTATCATTTTTCATTTTTCAATTATAATCATTTGTTTGAAAAAGTAAAATACTAACTTGTTATTTCTTTTGTTGTGTTTATTTAAGATATTCCACCATCCACCACCACAATACATGATTAGAGTTTCAATGTCTAATGTAGAAGAAGTAAAGAAGAATCATGATGGAGCACTCTTTATTAAGGTATAGATTTATATTATTTTACATACATAGATCACTCCCAAAGAATAATAATATAAAGTTTCTTCTCATGTATTGACTCCTCCTCTCATGTGAATTTTCCCTCCTTTGTGGGCTATATGAATTTAATAGAATTAAGGCATCATTCATGACAACAATATCTTCTTTCAATTAGATTAGATATGAAATGGAGTGTTTTTTTTCTTCTCTCCGGATGGTGAATTGAATTTCTTTATTAAAATTCAATGGGGATTATTAATAGCAGTTAATTTTTGTATTTCGCTTTTATTTTTTCCTAGAGGGTATATTGTCATCCTTTACTTACTCTCTTACTCAGTTTTGTAGTTTATCATTTTAAAAAAATCTATTATGAATGTTGGAATTGAAAATATACATGTTAACTTCTTTTACTCTTTAAAAGTTGAATATTTTCAAGTTAGGACTCCTTGGTTCTGTCACCCTTGTATACCTATTGCTATCATGTAGTAAATGATCCATTACTCATGATATGAACTCATAGATTTATCTATAACCCTTTGTAGGCTTGCGTTTTTTATATTCTTCATGTTGGTGTCACTGATAAAATGTTGGAACCTACACAAATAGATTTCTTAATATTTTTGGGAGAACAGGTCTGATTATATATTTCATTCAGTCATTTATCTGGATTTTTATTTGGTTCCATCATAGAGTTGGTACTTCAACATGCCCAATAAAACATCGTGTGATTTTCCAGCTCCAATCTTTTGATGTCAATCCTTCCATGAAAGTTGGAGTTTCTGCTCTCTCAACATTTTCATATACTTTAAAAACACTAGGAGATGAGAGGTGAGGCATGACTACATTGTTATTTATAAGGATTCCAAAATCCTTTATTATTTTTTGTTGTATGATGTTTTCTTCTATCTGTCAGATATTTCTGAAGTGAATAATATAATTTATTTTTCTGGTCACTTTTCTTACAAATTATAGGATAACATCATGCATGTTTTGATTTTGTTATAGCTAAGTATGCACTGAAGCTGTTTTTTGTTGGATTGTTTACCTGTTGGTTGTTTTGGTGGGGACTAGCTTATTTGTATTCCTAGAGAGGGGTGCATCAAAGGGGAAAGGGGGATGGGTGTAGTAGGAAAGATGGAAGAATAAGTAGTTGTAGTGGCAACCAATGGAGGTAGAAAAACTCTTCCAAGATCCATAGCTGAACTATCTTCAGCTTCATGAGCTAGTTTGTACCTGGGTCTCTAAGAAGGTGTTCTTAAGACTTTGTCAAGATTCTGAGAAGCAACACTAAATTCATAAGATCTAGAATTAACAAAGGCCATCTTATTTCTAGGGTATAAAGAAGTAGAATTATTTTTTATAGATTAATTAGTAGTATCAACAATAATGTATCAAACACAACATCCAATATATATTGAGAACATGTATATGTATTTGAAGGTACTGGTCTAAGAAATATTTTTCTTCTTAGAGAGAAAAGAGCATCAACACACAAATGAATCCTTTTGATAATGCATGATTTTAGAAAATATAAGAAAGTAGTTGAAGCTTGTCTATTTATTAGAGAAACTAATTATAAAACATTGTTCAACAAGACTTTAAAGTTTTCAATCCAGCTGGAGGAAAAAATATGATAGGTAATAGAAATTAAAGATTCTTATTGAGAACTAGATGGATCTATATGAGGTTCTGAATATAATTTTATCTAAATCCTATCATCAGAGGATTGTAATTCTATTACCCTTCATGACAAATAACACTTATGATGTAAGTTGGATAAATAATCTATGATCACACAAGAAAACTGGTCAAAATTAGAAGATAGATCTTGATAAAATCGAGCACTAGTATCTTGTGGAACTATATCAAATGGACCGAGCGATTTTTACACTATAAGATCATTTAATTTATCTTCATCTAGTATAGTAGGTGAGTATTATAACTCTGAGGAATTATAATTCTCTTATAAAGAGTCTTTATAGATATATAAAACTACATCATACATCTTATCTAGTATAGTTGTGAAATTATGACGGTTTCTGTTGATTGGATCAATAGATTACAAAACCATATATCTAATCTTCTTGGATATATCTCTAGTTTCATTCACCATTTCATAAAATGAATGGATGAATTCATGGAGAAATACAAGTATCTCATTTCCGGATCCAACAGTTCCAAGGACATCTCTTTTGATAGATTCTTTTATATCATTGAATTCACCAAACATATCCTTTTTGAGATCATGCAACAACCCAGCAGATAGAACTTCACATTAAATTGATTGAATCTGATATGATTCAAAATTCATATATGTAAATAGTTGATCAAACTAATTCCAAAAATCTAGAACCATAGAAGATTCATAAGAAGGTTCCCAGCTCAGTTGAAACTTCTTAAGAAGCTCAAATAGGCTCACAACCATTCTCTTGGGTGCAGGGGTGGGTGGGGTACATGAGAGGAGGGGAAAGGGGATGGGGGTGTATGTGTAGTGGTTGGGCTATGTAGGGGTGCAGTAAAGGGAGGAGGGGTGCAGAAAAGGGGGTAGGGGAGGGGGAATGGGCGAGGCTGGCTGGTGTATGGGAGAGTGGGGCTGGGATGGTGGTCCAGGTGCAGTGCAGGGGGGGTTGGGCTGGTGGTCTAGGTGCAGTGCAGGGGGGGATGGGCTGGAGGTCCAGGTGCAGTGTAGGTGTAGTGCAGGGGGGGGCTCGGCTGGTGGTCCACGTGCAGTGCCAGGGGCGCTGGGCTGGTGGTCCAGGTGTGTAGTGTAGGGGGGGCTGGGCTGGTGGTCCAGGTGCAGTGCAGGGGGGCTGGGCTGGGCTGCTGGTCCAGGTGCAGTGCATGGGTCTATCTGGGGGGTTCGGGTTCGGTTTTTTGGCTCGGGTCTGTCGGGTTAGGTCAGGTTGGGTCGGGTTGGGTCAGGTTTACCCATATAACCCGACCCGAACTAACCCAACCCACATCAGGTTGGGTTGGGTCGGGTCCTTTGGGCATGCGTCTGGTGGCCGACCTCAATGGGTCGGGTCGGGTTGGGTCAGCTGCTCGTGTGGCTTGTGACCCGACCCGACCCGACCCGAACTGTTTTCCACGGGTCGGACCCTAAAACTCCCTCAACCCGACCCAACCCAACCCATGGACATCCCTAGGTTTCCAGGGCCTGCAGCGGAAGCCGGTGGGCCGGGGATTTTAAAATTTTTGTCGGTGGAACGACGGTACTTGTCATCGCTGACGATCCGAGCCTCGGAGAGGTCCGAGGATCTCGAATAGATTATTAAGAGCACAAAATTAAAATGAAAATGTACCTATTTCAAATCCTAAGGCGCGGTCTACTGCCTCTAGCCGATGGCGATCTTCGCTTGAAGGATCCAAAGTAGGATCCCTCTAGATCATCCACACGCGGTCCAAAAATCCGCAGGAACGCTGATCATCAAACTCCGAGAGCTAGCACGATGATTCAACGATATCTTCGACGCCCCGATGATCACCGCATCGTTGATCTTATGATGCGTGAGGAAGAACTTGATTTGAGCTCTAGGATCATCGGCTTCTCTCTCTAGGAAGCGGGAGGAGAGAGTGGCTCTCAATTTTTCATTCCATAAATGAATGAATAGTGATATGCACACCAAAGTGAGAGAGCCTCCTCTCTTATTTATAGAGACATTGATAAATACCTGGTAGGGTTCCCCGACCCCTGTTAAAATCAACGTTCTCTAAATAAATAATTTTGACGCACTAAAATGCGCCAATATTATTTAATATTTTATCACATACTTGTAATATATATATAATATATTACGTGATAAAAGCGATCCATTTAACTCGACTCATTGTCCCGCTTAATATTAAACGAACCTTGAATATTAAATAATATTCATTCGATTAATATTTTTCTTGTATTTACTAAACTCGTAAATACATTAAATAAATTCAATCCCAAATATTCGTAACTTAAATATTAATGAATTTATTTAATTCTTTTTGTGATCGACAACTTCGACAACGCTCGTACCCCGTGGCGGGTCCCACTATGTCCATATAATTATCCAACTGAATAGGGAAGTTTCTTGAATATGCTATTGTGTGTGACCCTCTAGGCTCTTATCTCAATAGTAGTGAATAAAATCCACAGACCAAGAGCGGGGTCTAGCAACCCGTCATGGCCCCTAAAGAGATAAGGATAGTTATTGCAATGACTACCAACCTACAAACACTGACAGTGTACTGTAGTCTCTTTCTCATTAAATATATCATAAAGCAGGACGCACTCTTGTGTCATCTTCCTAATCTTGATTTATTATTTGTTGATCTATTCAGATGGATTTGCCTTTCTACTGCTTTGGCCAAAGACTTATAAAGGTGGCATCATCCGGATCATCCAGGCATGAGATATACAACTTCCTAAACTTGGAAGCGACAAATTCTTTCTTGACCATACAACCAACGTCATACCACCAACAACACACCCAACACAAACTACCTCGCCATGACATTACTGTCATGGTTTTCGCCTTGTGTTAAAGTACGTAATTAAATGATATACATTGGTAATGGTCTCAAGTCAGGAGACCAATACACATGTCTGTAGATAGGAACAACCAATGACACCCAAAACATGTTGTGTTCCTATTGGCGGGTCTATCCTCATGATCTCACTACTAGAGATCACCAAGTGTGAACATCATGAGAAGAAGTCTCAATGCTTATGAGCCTCCAGCACCTGATAGTCAGAAATCTATTGTGTCCAGTCAGTAAGATGTATCTAGACTATAGAACATATATTTAAGATCAATGTCATTGTATCTCGAGGTTCTCATTATAGCCTAGTATCTGCTACAACCTCTTGACATGAAAATTAACCATTGGAAATTACCATTATTATAGTGGACGCAGAAAAGTCTTCACTATAAGGGTAAGATATCATCATGCATATCTAATTGTACACATTATACGGTAATCAAAAGTACTACATAGTTGGGTATAGGGAACCCACTATTTCAACACACGTTTCTCAACTTAGACGTTACTTTTCAGACCCGTCTCATGTCTTTCACCCCAAAGAGGTTGAGCTCAATGTGGATGCATCATTTGAGGAGCATCCCATTCGGATTTTTGATCGTAGTACAAAGGTTCTTCGTGGATAGTCTGTTCCTCTAGTACAGGTGATGTGGTAGCACAGGCGGGTACAGGACAAGACTTGGGAGAGGGAGGCCGATGTATGAGCTCAGTGGTCGGAGCTGTTCAGGGTTCATTCTTCTACACCACGTTAGGGAAATTCGGGGATGAATTTCTCTAAGGGGGAATTTTGTAAGAACTCGGACTTTCTATTCAGGTATGTTTTTCTTTTTTGGTCATTTTTGGGAAAAAGAGTAAAATCAGGAAATTTTCGAAGTACACGTCGTGTACTTTATAATTACATGTTCTGTACTGCGATGCCCCTGAAGGCTATGTGCTGGCCATGTCATGACCACACACATGGCCATGTAGGGTGACATGGAGGCCACCTAATATGGAGTACAAGAACAGCAGGTACACGTCGTGTACTCCAAAAGTACACGTCGTGTACTTTCTTTTTTTCATTAAAAGCAGCAGGGTCGCATCTTACCCCTAGGAGCGTCTTCTTCTAGGTCATGTTCAGCCGAGAGGAACCGTACAACGTCGAAACTTCTCCGAGCCCCCGATCCTTCGTTTGTTTTCCGAATCGACCATTGTTGACTGTGTTAGAACTGAAGCGGTAAGCTCTTCCTTCTTCTTGAGTTTCATTCCATGATTTTCTCTCTTTCTCAAGTTATCATGGGATGAACGTTTTGGACGTTTTCTTATATCTATGACGTTCCAAGGAGAATCAAGCTTCTAAGTTCAAGTATATCGATCTCCTAACGTCAAGGTAGGTGGTTTGATCCTTTCCGTTGAAAGTATTTGAATATTATGTGCAAATTCCACCAATACCCTTGAAAGGGTTATTGTGTGGTTACTGTTTTAGCCCGATTGATTGCTTGATTTGATTGTATGCTAGAGTAGAGGTTTTGATTGCGTTTTGGGCTAATTATTAGGCTTTTGAAGTGTTTACCATGCATGTTCTTACCTATCTAGACCGTTGGGTCTAGTTACCTTTTAACTGCTATTGTTTTTCCCATGCCTAGTATTTTAGGATGGTGTGACTATTGTTATTTCATGTTTAGATTTTTTAGAATCATAGATAATTAGTTATTGAGGTTACCTTGTTCGTTACGTGATGTGATTCTTGCTGACATTACACAGGGCTGTGGGAACCTAGTGTAGTAGACCATAGGGAGAATGGACGTAAGGGCTTCTCCAGAGTTTCTTTATAATACGATGCGAGACCATAGGGGGAATTGACGTTGAGTGCTTCCTCAGAGTTTCTGTAGTTCCTCAACACGGGCCACATGGGGAAATGAGACATTGAGTGCTTCCCCGAAGCACCTTCAGTACGTTACGAGACTATAGGCGGAATTGACGGTGATTACTTCCCCAAAGAGTCTATTATTTAGCTGAACCAGAGGGGTGAGACTGTGTTTGCCTCCCAAAGGGTTGCTAGTACTTGTAGGTTGACCCATAAGGGTTAGGTGTTGAGAACTACCCAGAGGGTTACCTGTTTGTCCAACTTTCTTGAGTGGTTGCTTACTTATTTGTAAATTATGTGCAAGAAACTCTGGATTTTTTGCTGCTGAGTACTTCCTATATACTGATTTTTGTTCTTTTACCTGCCATATATTCACTGACTGTTAGGAACATATCTTCGGGTGGTTACCTACTGGGATTTTTGGTCCCACCCTGTTTGGGTCATGCTTTTAGGTCCAAACAGATTATACTGTTTCAGGTATAGATAAGGGAAAGTGCCCTTCAACTTCAAGTGCTTGACATGCTATGGAGCTGGGGAGCATGAGACCAAGATTAGGCTTACGATACTGAGGAGCTGTTTATCTTTCTTTTGTACTTGTTTTGAGTACTATTTGTATTTCCAGCATTGTGACTTGTTTAGTTGATTTCTTAGACATATGCATCATGCATCATTTATATATTTTTATGCTCTTGTTGTATCGTTATCTCAGTCTTCTATTGTTTACTCTTGTATGGATGTTTACTACTTCCTCTATTGTATGTGTGTTGTTTACTTCCATTGTGTACTCTGCCAATGAGGGTATAGTTTCCCCACTATCACACCTAAGGCCCTCACTACTAGTCGGCAGCCTCTGGCATTCGGGGAAATGCGCTTGAGGCCATGTGACCAAATGGGTACGGGACACCTCTGGGTGGATTCCGAAACCAGGACATTACACATTCAATGGGGTACATCTATCTATAATGTATAAGACCACATAGTCGAATATCTCCTATCAAGTGAGTTGTCAAACAAACCATCATATCAAATAATGTTGGAAGGAAGAACATTTCCAATTCACATAATATGATATAATATTCTCTTTACATAGTCATAAATTTCCTTGGGTCTATAAAATTGTTGCATATATCTTTGAAGAAGAAATAGAGTTTGGTTATTGTATGATGGACATTCATGGGAAAAATGAAATGTAAATCTATAAGAATTGGATCTTGCATCAAAACATGGATGTCATGTGATTTTAGACTGTTTAAATTTAAATTGTTCATTGACATAATGTTCTTTATATTTGATGAATATCCCTCTAGAACCTTTACATCATTCAGGAGGTCGTAAAACTGATATCTCTCCTACCTGGAAAGACTATAAGAAGCTAGAGGAAGAAAAGTTCGTTTTTCACCCTTCACTAGTGCCAAATCTTTTCATATTCTCATTCCAACCATATCCAACATAGCCATAATTCCATAATTTTTTTGTCGGGTGCATTTAGAATCTTGCTGATGACACTATCACTTTCATTTTTTTCAACATGCATAACATCAAGAAAATTTACAACATACAAACAATTCAGTATGGTAATTCAAAAAAACTGACCTTATTTTCCAACCAGTTTTCATAAAGTTTTTCAAAAATGGTTTACCAAAATTAGTTTCCACATCTTTTACTTTCCCAAATAGTTGATCTCCTATTAGTGGATACGGTGTTGTACGTTCTTCTGAACTTCCATCGAATGATGTCATCCAAGATTGGTACTTATGTCATGAGGGTAGAAATATGCTATGTCTTAAAAACATGGTTTTTGATGAATGTTTCAACCTAATTGATTGTGTACCCTTTTCAAAAATGGGACACCCACGAGTTCCATTAATGTTATATCCTGAAAAAAATCATAAGAAGTAAAGTCATTTATCATCCCATACAACATGACTCTCAATGTGAAATTTTCATTTCTGTTAGCATCATACAACATAACACCTGAATCCCATGATAATTCCAAATATTAGATCAATGAAGAAAAATAAACATCACTATCATTACCTAGTTGTTTTGTTCCCAATATAAGCATAGATAACATGATGTATTTTTGTTTCATGCATAACCGTGGTGGAAAGTTATAATTTACCAACATAATCATCCATTTATTATGAGTGCTTCTTTGAAAACCAAAAGGATTAACACCATCTATAGATAAAGTGAGATGAATATTTATAGGATTATTTCCAAATTCAGGATACTCATGATAAATTCTCTTCCACTAAGGAGAGTATTTCAGGTGACATAGTTTCCCATATTTATTTGTTGTATCTATGTGCCACGTCAATTGTCCTGCAGTATACTCACTTCCAAAGAGGTTTTTAAACCTTGGAATGACTCGAAAGTACCATACAACTTTTTTTGGATCATATTAATCTTCCTTTTATCAAGAAGAACCACATTTTGGGAATTATGTAAGTGATTTGTGGTCCTTGTGAAACAGTATACAATCATTTAAGAAGGCATGTATTCTTTTATAGATCATACACATCGAGCATAGAATTTTTTTGGTGGCATATGTTTGGCTCGGAAGCTCATTATCTTCTGGAATAATTGCATTCAAGAGTTAAAGTAGTTACATAAAACTGGTTTCACTCAATCCATTTCCTTCTTTCAAATTATACAGCATCAGTATAGCTAACAATGTTGTATTTTTACTGCAACCAGTATACAATGGTGTCATTGAAAAACTCTTTAACTTCTCAAAAACTTTTGGGCAATCAAAAAGTTCATCTACAACTATCCTTTTCATTTCCTCAATACGAAATTCATCACCATTCAAATATGTAATCACATCCCCGATACTATCTTTTTCGTTGTCCGCATGTGTAATCATATCAGATGATCCATAAAACGCAGTGTAATCCCAGCCACTAGCTACATTCATTTTTTCCAATGTTTATTATAATATTTATAACTTCTATCTATTATGTGACGGATCAAGTGTTCTTCCAACTCCTCTGGACTAATTATCCCTAAATAATAACAGCATAAACAAGGAAAAAGGATTTGAGAAGGGTCATATGCATGATCTGTTGCAAATGTGATGAACTCTTTCACTCCATCTTTATACTCTTTTGCCAAATGATTGGAATACATCTATTCTTTATTCATATTCATCCCATTTGATTTGGTAAAATGGATATTTAAAAAAATAAATACACATAAGTGTCCTTTCAAATGAGGGTAACTCAACATTTGAATGATACTTATTATTGCATTTTCTTTCCTTAGAATCATCCCCTTAGAAGCTAATACTAAACTATAAAGGAGATGTAATTATTGAGGACTCCCCTAATTTAAACCATGCAGGTGATGTTGGATGTAAAGTGGGATTATGAGTTGTAATGGGGTTAAACATATCAAGTCATCTTTTATGGGAGTGAGGACATGAAGGTTATCCTATTGGTTGGACATAGTTGGGGACATGCTCTTTCCATGGTGTTATTATCAATCTACTTGTCTTCCCTATATAATGTAATGGTTTTCCTGATTCAATAAAAATATAAACTTAAAATATTAGGAAAAAACTACATTTCATATGTCATTCGAAAACTATTTAAAAAATCACACCTGAAATACCATTAAAAACTATCCATTTACACACATTCCTCTTTAATGTAACACACCCTTTTTAAAATAAACCAATCACTTCGAAGGACTCTTTCACGAAACCACAATTCCTTTTTTTAAAGCATTCATGGAAACTTCATGATCTTATGGTCTTAATCATTTAAAATGATATACAACCCTATATATTATACAAATTTTCATTTAAAACTTGACACACAACTTGTTAAAATGAAACTAGCATTAAATACACTTTCAAAACATTCACATCCCTTTATGAAATTCAATCGGGTGAGTTGACAAACACTTGGCAAGAAACCTAAGTCCATGCCAAGTGATTAAATAATTTTAATTCTATTTAAACCCAAAAAATTGTATGTTGAACAAATATACTTTTGTAAGAAACATTTCAAAACACATGAATCGTTTTAAGAGTCACTTAGGCATTTTTCAAAAGACATAAATCCCATGAGAGACACTTTATAAAAGATACATGAAAAAAATACCAACATTTTATAAAATATAAAGCTATAAAAGGTTTACACATGATCCAAAATATAAAGGAAAATGAAAAATAAATTTATTTGCAGTAGAGGCACTTTATAGTAAATATATTTAAATAACACAAAATGAATATTGTCTCTTTACGCCCTATGGTGACCTATGCATCCCATTATCATTGTATCTTTAACAAGTGATTATGGAACACCACTATAAAAGTGTGCCCCTTTCCTTTTACCTATAAAATAGACAGCCAAGTATATATATGCACCAATGTGTATATGTATGGTGTCAGCAAAGAGCCTTGATGGATATCATCCAAAAATTTATACCATTTATTTTTTAAGACAAACCAAATAATTATAGTTTTAGGGAAAATAATGAAAATAATTTTATTACATAGGGTTGAGTAAATAAAACTAAAAAAACATATTTTTCTTCTAAAGAAAATATAATTTACCAAGATATAAGATAAAATAATAATAAAATATCAAGAATCAACCATTAAGGGGAACCTACCAAAGGCCGAGGGAGATAATCTAAGTTAAAATAATTAAGGGAATCATCACACTAGAAAATTGTTGCAATAAAAATACAAACACAATTAACTCACCATTAATTGCCTCATCGAGAAGACAATTTCAGTAGCAGGTGTGATACCTAAGATAGGGGTACTATAAATGTATGAAAATATTATTATAACTCTTGTCTCTAGAATTCCCACATCTCTACCTAAATATTCCCATGATGTTTTTCTAAAATCTCAACACTAATAAACGATGAAACAAATTTATAAAACTATAATGTTAACGTTGTATAACATCCATTGAAGCATCCACTTACACATCAACACCCATAAGTAAAAATGATCAAATTTTAAATATATATTA
This sequence comes from Viscum album, assembly GCA_963277665.1. Taxonomy (NCBI): domain Eukaryota; kingdom Viridiplantae; phylum Streptophyta; class Magnoliopsida; order Santalales; family Viscaceae; genus Viscum; species Viscum album. The sequence goes on from OY728126.1 coordinate 1,110,171,356, forward strand.
GAAAACCATACATAGAAAACACCATGATTCATCCCAAATCAATCATCAAAATGTTAATCAAAACCCAAACACAGATCCCACTTTCACTATAAGTTCAAACTCAAAAGTTTTTTATCTTATTTATCCATTGAAAAAATTATATTTTTCCCAAACTACTCATCAGAATCACTCAATGATACATTTCACCTAAAACAGTCTCTATAAAGTTTCTAATATATCAAACCACCTCATCCAAACATGTTCTGACATTTAGATCAATCTAAATTCAGTAATTTTAATTGTACCAAAGTCCTATACAACTATACATAGAAATTTATTAAAAGTTTCATAGAATATGCACAAAAAACCAATTAATCATTTTACCAATCAAAAAACCATTGTCTCACACCAACGAATCAAACCAACCACAAAATTCATACATAAAAAAAATTGAACACTAAAACCCTACAATTAATCATTCATTGTGTAAGCATTCCAAATAAAATAAGAACATACATTAGATTTGGAGGTCTGATGGCAGCAATAGGGTCCGGTAGAGGTTGAGTCGGGGTAGGCGGCGGTGGAGGGGTCCGCAGCGGAGGTGGGGTTCACAGTGGAGGTGGGTTCACGGTGAGGGAGGGGTTTGATGTGGAAGGTGAGGTTCGACGGTGGAGGTGGGTTCGTGGTGGAGATGGGTTTGCGGCGGACGAGGGGTTCACGGTAGAGGTGGGGTTCGACAAGCAGTGGAGGTGGGGTTTACGGTAGAGGTGGAGTTCGCGGTGGAGGTGGGATTCACAACGGTGGAGGAGGGATTCACAGCGGCAGAGGAGGGGTCGGGGCAGAGGAGGGTCGGTGACGGTAGAGGACGAGTCGATGGCAGCAGGGGTCGGCTACCATGAGAGTGAGACATGCGAAAGAAGAAACCAAATGTTAGGGTTCATTTATAAAATTGGGTAAAACTTTTATCAGTGCTAGTTAGAAAGTGTTAATAAAGGAATGTTTTATCTGCGCTAAAATAGAAAGTGCTGATAAAATATGCCTTCATCAGCGATTTTTTAGCACTGATAAAATGTGTCTTTATCGACACTAAAATTATAGCTCTTATAAAGACAGAGTTTACCAGCGTTTTTTAGCACTGTTAAAGACGCATCTTTATAAGCGCTAAAAAATGCTGATAAAACTATAATATTAACAATTTATTTATATTATTATATATATTTATAAATTTATATATATAATAATTATTTATTTATTTATTTATAAATATAACAATAAATAAATAAATAAATATTTATATTTATATATATAATTAATATATTTATATAATTAAATATATTTATAAAATTATAAATATTATAAATAAATATTTATTTATTTACAATTATAAAATATGATAATAATATTTATTATATTTATAATTGTATAAAATAAATATATATAATAAATATAGTAATGATATATAATTATAAATATTAATTTATTTATATTTATAATTATAAATTTGTATATATATATATATATTTAAATAATTATAAAATTATAAAAACTATATTTCTTATATTTATAATGTTAAGAATATATATAATTAAATAAATATATTTATAAATATATACAAATATTTATTAATAAATACAGATATTTATAATTATAATTATAAATAAATATAGATATATTTAAATAATTATAAAATTATTACAAATATGTTAATTATTTATATTTATAAAATTATAACTATAATAAATACAGTTCTAATAATTTTATATTTATTTAAATAAATAAATATTAATTTATTTATAATTATAACTATAAATAAATATATATTTATTATAATTTGTTAAATTATAAATTTTTATAAATACATATTTATTTTCTATTTATTATATTTATAATCTTATAAATATATATAGTTAATATATTAAATATCTATTTATTCATTGTTATATATATATATATATATATATATATTTATTTATCAAAAGGGTCCAGGAGTCAGACGAACCTGTTCCTACTAAAATTTATTAAAAAAAGGATAGAACATAAAAGAGAGACTGGATGGGGTTAATCAAAGGACAAGCCATCATCCAAAATGAAAAACAACAGAAAGGAGAATCAAGCATCCCATAAATATATTTATTTATTTTTATAATTATTTAAATATATCATTATTTATTTAGAATTTTGATGATAAATTTTTTGTATTTATTTATAATTATTTTTATATATTTATAAATATATTTATTTAATTATATATGATTTTTAACATTATAATAATTGTATTTATTTATTTGTTAAAGTAATTATAAAAATATAAATAATATATTTATTAATTTTATAATTTTATAAATATATATAATTTAAATATTTATTCTAATTTTATAATTATTTAAATATATCTATATTTATTTAGAATTATAAATATAAGTATTTGTATTTATTTATAAATATTAAAATATATTTATTTAACTATATATTTTTTATAAAATTTATAGGTATAATAAATATATTTATTATAGTATTATAATTATATATGTATGTATAATTATTTATTTATTTATAATTATAACTATAAGTTAATATATTTATAAATATTTGTATATAATTATAAATATATATAATTATATATAATTATATTATATGTATCTATTGTAATTTTATTATTATTTATACATATATATATATATATACTTATAATTATAATTATAAATAAATCATATACTTATTAGAGTATATAGATAATAAAAAACGAGTCATCACATATGGACAACATGAATAAATAATAATAAGGATGTAATGTATAAATAAACATTAATTCATGGTGAATACATAACATACGCACGTCAATTATACTCACTCATCAATATATTTATTGACCAAATTCATTGGAAATATATATTTATTCAAATATATATATATAGTTGTAATTATAATTATACATATATTTTAAAAGTATTTATATATAATAATAAATATATAATTATAAATATACTAATATATATTTATTATTTAAATAAAATTATTATAATATTATAATTATTTAAATATATATCTACAAACATATTAATATATTTTTTAAAACATTATATATATATATATTAATTATTAAAAAAAATATATCAATTATAAACATGTGTTTTTTATTTAATGCGTATAAATAAGCGTTTTTTAAATATAAATAAAATAATTTTATTTAAATTAATAATTTTTTTATTAAAAACTTTTATCAGTGCTAAAAAGAAAGTGCCAATAAAGGGTACACATTTATCAGTGTTTTTTAGCGCCGATAAAAGGGTAGATTTAATAATGCTTTTAGCTACCATTGATAAAAACCCACCTTTTATCGGTGTATTTTTCTTAGCGCTGATAATCGTCGGTGCTGCCCTTGCGCCGATCTGTGATAATATCTCTAGTCTTTATTATAATACGAGTCATGACAACAGGTGTATGTGTGTGTGTTTATTTTGTGGTGAAGTTGGGAATAATTAATTTTAAAAAATTGTTTCATTTGGAAAAAATTTTAAAGTAGAATGAAGTGAAGAAAAATGGCATTTTAAGTGATTTCATTCAATTTTAAAAAAGCTATGTTTCTTTTAAGTTAGATTCCCTTTTTATTTGTCCCATACATAATTTGTCTTTATATTTTACTTTAGTCAATCTCATTTTATGAATGAACGTCTAATTTAATATGATCTAAAACTCACAAAGTTATCTTATTCATATTTATTTATTAAAATATATATCGTGATTGTTGATATTTGTAATGAACTTCACTATAATTAAAATATATATTTTCCTTTAAAATACCTCATAAATGAATCAGTAAAATGAATCTTCAAACTGTTGACTAATGATATCGGTGCCTCTTGTAATTTGTCTGTGTGACCGGTTCGGTGGTTCCCGATTGGGGGTTACATGGTCCGGCGGATCTGACCAAACTGCTACGGTCCAGCTGTCGGGCGCTTGGATTTTATAGAGAAAAAGACGAACTTGAGCGAGTCAATTTTGGGGAAGCTGCGTGAGGAAGGGGGTGGGTTCGAATCCCAGATTCTGGATTACCAAAGAACCAGTCAAAATATACTATTTATGTTCTGTAGTATAAGGACGCCTGCCATACAAGGTCCTACATGTTTTGGACCAGGATTAACGTTCCTTAGATGCATGTTTGGGGTCTACCATAGCAGTAGGTTCACCGAACATTGCCAGTGGAAGTTAGAACCTCCGGAGTGACTTTCTCATTTTACCTGCTGCAGTGGACAATGTCGATTGCAACAAGAGCTCTACACTCATGAGTTTGATGATGGGTCGTCTATGAATATCCGATTCCGGTGCTTGTTGTTTGACCAGCACATACTTTCTACAACCAAAGTTGAACCAGGGGTACACAAGGATGTGTGATTATGGATGCAATTGGATATTATTTGTAATTAGTGAAATTGATAGTAATTCTTGTATCTTTATATTGTAATGAAAAAGGCTGCTGTTTTTTCTCCGGTGGATGTAGGACTGACATCCAAACCACCTAAACTCATGTGCCCCCTTTACCGTTGTTTCACTTGAGTGTTTGTAAGTTAGCGAGTTTTGCTAGAGTGCGTGTGATGTTGACTTGATGCGGTGAGTACGGTGCATTTACTTCCTATCACCTAGTACCAAGCTCAAGGGAGTCTTCTAGAGGATCTGTTCCACTGCATGTATCATTCGACGATACACTGTCTCAAAATCGAACCATGATTGGGATTCCCAACAAGTAATATCCGAGCTTGCGGTTGTTTCAACTCGCTAATCAATACACTCGGAGGCAGCCGAGGTAATGCTCACCCTCTTATGTTGCTGTTATTTCGATTTATATGAGTGTTTACTATCATTAGAATGTAATATTCTGAACTTTTAAAAGAAAACTATATTTGATGCTGTATACAACACACAGCGTAACGCCCCACCCCTTCTTCATTGGCTTGAGAAGGCGGTCAGATGCTATTTGGTCTTAGGTGACGTTCCCAAGGCGGCAAAGCCTTACAATTAATGTTGGGGTTTTCAAGAACAAAGGGGGAATGATTTTCCCTTAGAATAAAAGCAACCAACCAAATGAGTCATATTCAACCAAACCACATGATGCATGTCAACAAGGTTTACAACTCAACCAAACCAAAAGGTCAATACAACCAAACCACAAAAATCCACAATCTGAGTACTAAGCGGAAGACTACAACTCCAAAACCCAAAAAAAACTATGACACAACTCTACTGCTCCAATCTAAACTCCATGCTCCCAACACCACAAAACCATCCAAGCATCACGATGAACTGCTATCAAAATGAGATGTTTTACCCCTACATGTGCCCAAAAAACGACGTCTGTAAAAGTACCAAAGTACCAAAACGGAGGGTGGTTACAAATCTTCAGTAGGTTTTCCCCAAATAACTTCCCCTCAGAACCCACTAGAGTATAACTGTTAGCACCTTTATATAAAACTATTTATATAAAACATCAAATATTGCAACAATTACCTACAAGCCAAACACACCTTTACCAAACCATTTTTCACCAAAAACCATACTATGCAAGGGAAAACCAATATGCAAGCCATAACCCATTTCACCATCGCCTAATTGGACATTAATTTCCACCTTGCATATCAACACACAATAAATCATAACTCTATAGTTCCACATACCCCAAACTGGTAAACAACCATGGTGGAACCTCCCATCCAAGCTCATTTACTACCTTTATAATCTAGTGGTACTTCCCACCCACTTATACTTGATGCTGGCTCTTCCTTCCACTATCTATCCCCTTTTTTATTGTGGTACTCCCCGCCCACCTCTCATCATTCCCACACAAACATAAAACGCTCAAACCAATAAACAAGCACATTGCACACCAAGGCCACAACATTATGAAAACAACTATTTCATAGCCAAACATTCCCTTCAGACATCACCCATGCCATATTACATTTCAATAATGCAACCCCTTTTATTGAAAACCACTTTCACAAACCATTTTCATAAATCAACCCAATCCACCGATTTTGAAATCAACATTTTAAAATCTGACAACAAAGAACATTTCACCATAATCACCCCCTTTTCCCCAAATCCAAAAATGATCACAAAATGGATTTCCAACAAGCTTCTCACATCATAATCAAAACCAAATCCAAGAAAAACCAATTAATTGAAAGCAAGGCTTCTAGTTATAGCCAAATGAAGTCGAGAGAGAAGTCACTTACCTTAAGGTTCTGGTGAAATCAACCCACCGCACAACCGTACACCGAATCTAGGGAAAAACTCCACAAAACTACCTTAGATCCCCTTCCCTGTCATCAACAATCCCAAATCTTGCCACTTTAAGAAACAAAAATGCCATATTTACATGAAACGAGTGTAGATCTAGAAAACTGAGAGATAGGGAGAAATAGATCTAAGGAAAACCAAGAGAACCAATAGTAGAGACTTACCAAAATACAATTGCCTTCGACGCCCCTTGAAAACCCTTCAATTTACTTCTCGAATGAGTGGAAGATATCCTCTAGCCCCTAAGAACCAAAAATCCCATGTGACGCTCGAGTGGGAGGTAGAATGGAGGGTTTAGGACAAATCCCGACCAATCCTAGATTTAAAACCCCTGTTTTTATTACCATGCGCGGTTATTAAAACTGTGTGCTAAGTGTGTGCATGTTACTTCCTCAAAGGGAATTTTGCATGACCTCCTCACATGGTTAGACAAACCATGCACAAACCATGCAAAGGCCCACCATCTCATGTTGCAGAGTTACTTGGGGATTCTGTACGGCTTGCACTAACCGTGCTCAAACCATGCACCCTTTAAAAATCATCCAAAGATTTCCAAAACATTCCAAAACTCTTCCAAACATTACTCAACAACTTTAACACATAAAAAGTCATAAACAAGGGTTACATACCTCATACCGGGGGTGCTACATTCTCTCCACCATTGGACTTTCTGTCCCTAGAAAGTAGAGAACCCTTGTTTCTTACGAGAGAGCTCATGCCATTTCTTGAATATCACATTATCCTGTTCCCAATTATCCTCCTAAATTTGACCATGCTACCAAAAAACCCAAACTAGAAAGATGATTTTACCATGCAATACATTCTCATGCCAATCCACAATTTGCACTGGCACATGCACCAAGGAAGCATCCAGCTCTACCTCAACATTATTGATAAGCCTAATTTATATATATATTTTCCTATCATTTAATCATAGTTTTTTCCTTAAATAACTTGATAATTCATGTGGTAGGATTCCAATTTTTCAGGAATTATAGCTTCACATGTTTTCAAGGAAGAAAGGAAAAAGTGAAAAAAATTGCCAAGTACACGTCGTGATGCTTTAGTTCACGTTGTGTACCTAATGATCACATCCTAACCAAAGTCATGAAGCCAAGCCATGACCATTCTAAAAAACCATAAGGAGAATGTCGTTACACGTCGTGTACACCCTAGACACTTCATGATGCCAATCAAACTAGATAGCGAGAAAGCCATGAGGATTCCACGCAAAAGCCAGCTGGACACGGGGTACATGTTGTAAACAACTGGTACATGTCGTGTGCTTGGTCAAAACTGTTAAATTCACGAGAGATCCGCATGCCACAATGGATATCCAAAATATATGAAGAACGACATGAATCGATGGTACACGTTGTGTACCTATGGTACACATAATGATGAAAAATGCCTATATAAGCAGTGGATCGACAATGCATTTGACACAACTTTTGGACGAGCTCTTCCTTTCCCTCTCAATTCCATACGAATCCCTTCACCCTCACCCTTAAAAACTCTAAATTTATACATATTTTTACATTTTTATTAATTAAAAATCCATAGAGATTCTATTCATAAATGGTTTCCCATTCCTTTCCACATTTTGATTCAATTTCGTCCTCCCTCTCAAGTAAGTGTTTTATTTATAATTTAAATTTACATTGTTTATGTTATCATCCCTTTCATTTCAACCCCAAACACATTTACAAGATTATTTAAAATAATTAACATGTAAAGCATGCGTTCTTATACTTATTTAATTGTTTCAACTTTCATAATGAGTAGATAAACTTCATAGGGGTAGGAATCAAGATCGATGTATCTACATACATAAATAAATATTTAATTATAAACTTAGGAAAAATAATTTAATTAGTAATTAGGATATAAACCAACATTCCATCCCATTTGTATGAATGTACCTGACCATGGGATGGTCAAGAAAACAACCCTATCCTATTTCGAATAGACTAAACTATGATCACTAGCATAGAAAACTATTTTCCCTAAGAAGCCAAACTTAATTCTCCTAGGCTGTCACTATTTCTTGATCACAGAATAGTTACTTCCAATGTAGATCCAGGAGGTTAAGACCAAAGTCAACTAGAGATCCATGTTTTCCTCACAGACTAAGACATAAAATCTTTCCATGATTAGAATTAAAGAATATCTTCTATCTAGATACTCAACTTGATCTCAAACCCTCTTTTATCATTTAATGTCACCCTAATGTAGAAATTAGATCAATTCTCAAACAATGAAATCTTCTCGAATGGAATCCCCATAGAAGTTTAGAAACCAGAATATCCTAATCAAACAACATTCTCGCTGTGGATTCGACCCCACACTCCCAATACTCTACACCCTTATAGTAAGTGAAAGTCTGGGACAAAAGATAAATTATAATTTTACCCAATGCCCAAAGGGAAGTAACGACGATTTTCGAGAATCCATTTATTTTTGAAACCATTGCTGGGGAGGTAACACCGTTTTGAAATAAGAACTATGGTTTTTTAACTTAGGATTACCTTTACATCATCCCTTTTATTCTCTCACATCTAGATACCCTTGTGTCTTCATCATGTCTTCAGTGCATGTACCAAGGTCCCTTAACTCGGTCAATGAACCTTGAAGCACACGAACCCTTAACCTTGAATCCTGAGATCAAAAGAAACTTGTATACACTTCTCCAGTTAGAAATGGATGAGCAACACCATCATGCGTGACCAAACCCACAAAATCCAATCCCCCATCAAAATTTTCAACGAGAGCACCCGATGCACCTAAAAAAGACCATCATGGAATATGGATTACCATCAATCCATGGTTAATGACCAGAATTGTTCTCCCTACTATTCAAGACCATTTGTTCAAAACCAAACATAGAATCATTCATATGATATAGAACATGGGTCAATTCAGTGGTATTCATTGGGAAGACCCACATGAACATATCTCTAACTTTACGGAGGTTTGCAATACCTTGTGAATCCAAGGAGTTTATTTTTATTAGAAAAGACTTTGTGTCTTCCCCTTTTCATTACGAGATAGAGCAAAAGACTGGCTAAAAATACAAGCTCCTGAGTTTATCATGAATTGGGATGAGCTCTCCAATAAATTTGTCGATAAATACTTCTCACCCATCCAGACCTGGAATTTCCAGAATGATATTCAAAACATTGCAGAAGAGGATAGAGAATACACATGGTAAGCTTGGGATAAATTCAAATATCTAATGAATAAATTTCAACATCATGGAATCATTACGTGGATTTAGCTACAAACATTCTATCAAGGACTCCAACCAGCGGCACGAAGAGTTTTCGATGCTGCCGCTGACAGAGGATTAATGTTTAAAACACCTGAAGCTGGAAGAGATATTTTGGATGAAGTATCTCACAGTTCCATTATATGGTAGAGTTATTGTGGACCGCAGTGATGTGGAATCCACCAAGTTGATGAGACCACCTAGTTAGCAGCATAAGTTGAGGCGCTAACCAAGAAACTCGAATCCTTTCAGATACCAACATCACAACTCCCTCCTACCCAAGTCATGGAAATCCAATCAAGTGAGATGTGTAATGGACCACACTATTATCAAGATTGGATGGTGGGATATGAGTAACCATAGGATTTTAATTATTTTAATCAACCAAATCATTCATTTTTGCAGTAACAACAACAACAATTTTATCAGCAGAGGCCTGATCAGTAGCGGCCTAAAAAAAATCAGGGATATTATCAGAAATGAAGTGGTCAAGATCAGTTCCACAATCAAGGACCACTAGGGTATCCACCAATGAACCCTGTACCATAACCACAGGTGCAGGAATATTAACAACAACCTCTTCTGAGGCCCCAACACCAATTTTAGGCCGCCCAGCCAAAGAAAAAATATTCACCTCCACCCTCTCATAGTAAATTTGAGAATCTCCTAAAATCTTTTTTAAAAAAGTCCAATTAATGGATGACTAATTAGGAGACATTGTTTCAAAACCAATGAGCTGATTTGGGGAATCTAGATATTCAAATGGGTTAAATCTCAAAGACCTTTTCTGAAAGATTACTAAGTAATCTACCTCTTAACACTAAGACATACCCATAAGATGAAGCTATGGTGTTAGTACTGAGAAGAGGAAAAGTGTGGGAATTTCAAGAACCCAAACAAGAAATGTCACCAGAAGAACCTAAGAAGAAACAAAAAGAAGAAAAAGTAGAAGAAGAAATTCTCACATCATCACCAGAATCAGTTTCAGCTGGGAAAGAGAAAGCCCCAGAAAAATAGAAGGAACCCGTTTATATTGCCCCACCTCCATACAAGCCACCACTTCCCTTTCCAAAAAGAGCGAGGCGAGGTAGGAAGGATTCATAGTAAAAAAATTCCTGGAAATGTTCAAACATTTGCATATCAATATTCCTTTTGCTGAAGAAATCGCCCAAATTCCCATTTATAAAAAATTCATCAAAGACTTGAAATCAAACAAGAGAATGATTGAATAAATATGAGTCATTTCCTTGAATGAATAATGTTCTGCTGTTGTATAGTAGAAAATTACCCCAAATATGAGAGATACTAGAATTTATCAATTCCCTCTACAATAGGAGAGTGAAAATATAGAAGAGCACTCTATGATCTTAGATCCAAAATTAACATGACGTCTATGATTATTTTCCACAAGCTCAAAATCCAAGAACTCAAGGAAACAAGGGTAGAATTACAGTTAGATGATCGTTCAGTTAAGTACCCATGAGGTATTCTTGAAGATGTTATAGTTAAAGTTGAAAAATTCATTTTCCAAGAAAACATTCTCATGTTAGATATGAAAGAGGAAGGATATGTCCTTAAAATTCTTAGAGGACCCTTCCTAGCCATAGAAAAATCCCTGATTGATGTTAATCAATGAAGTATTATCTTTAGAGTCGGAGAAGAATAGGTAGTGTTTAACCTAATAAGTGCATCCCAACATTATGATGAAACTGCAGATTTAAACGCCATCTCTCTCACTCAGAAATGAGAGGAATACAAGGCTATTGAGGAAGAGTCTGATGATGCATATTTCGACAAAGAAGAAGACTATGACTTTGAGGAAGTCAGATTTTTCAAACCACTCACCAGAGACACTGTTCCACCATTTATTTCATTCATCATTCAGCTACCCTAGTTAGGCTTGAAACTCCTACCCAATACATTAAAGTACTCATATTTAAGAGAATCATCCTCCTTACCCATTATTATCAACTCCGAACTATCCCAGGAATAGGAAGAAAAGATGGTTTATATCCTAAAAAGACTCAAACAATGAATTTCCTTGGTTGTGGAAGATATAAAGGGAATCAATCCTATATAGTGCACCCAACAAATTTTACTTGAAGAAGATGAGAAACCAAAAAGACAACCTCAGAGGCGGATCACAACACCAATGAAGGAGGTTATCAAGAAGGAAGTTTTGAAGCTCATGGATAATGGAATAATATTTCCTATCTCAAACAGTGAATGGGTGATCCCCCTCCAAGTCATTCCCATGAAAGGGGGAATTACTGTAACAAGGACAAATGAAAATAAACTCATTTCCACATGCACCATCATTAGATGGAGAGTTAGTGTGGATTATAGATGTTTCAAATCAATAATAATAAAAGAAAATTTTCTCTTACTTTTTATGGATAAAATGTTTGAAATACTAGAAAGGCATGATTTTTACTATTTCCTGGAGATCTATTTAGGATACAATCAAATTGTAGTCGACCCCACTAACTGGACAAAAACCACCTTCACCTACCCATTTAGTACTTTTTCATATAGATGAATGTCATTCAGTATGTGCAACACTACAGAAAAATTCCAAGATGTATGAAAAACTTATTTAAATATATGACTAAATAAGTTTTCAAAATATTCATGGATGATTTCTCAATTCATGGGAGATCATTCGATGTCTATCTCAACAATCTTGAACTGGTTCTCCAATGTTGTGAGGAGATATTCTTGGTACTAAATTGGGAAAAAAGTCACTTCATGGTAAAGGGAGGAATCATACTAAAACAAAATATATCCCAATAAATAATTGAGGTTGATCCACCAAAGATTAATGTCAAAAAATATCTACCTGAACCATCAATCGTTAAAGGAATCAGATGTTTCCTTGGGAATGTTGGATTCTATAGACGCTTTGGGAAAGATTTCACTAAAGTCGCACATCTATTGATACACCTATTTTCAAAAGATATTCCTTTTGAATTCTACAAGGACTACTGAAAAGATTTTAAAACATTGAAAAATAGTCTGATTACATCTCTAGTTACTATTGCACTAAATTGGGAAAAATATTTTGAGATTATGTGTGATGCTAGTGACCTTACTATAGTAGTAGTTGTCAGACAACACATTGACAAAATTTTATTCCCAATCTATTATTCCTGTCACACATTAAATGAAGCCCAGATAAATTATATGAATACAGAGAAGCAGCTCCTATACATCATTTATTTCTTTGAAAAGTTCCATTCATACATTGTTCTGTCAAAAGTTGTTGTTCATACCAATCATGTATCCCTTTAATACCTGCCGACCAAGAAATATTCAAAAACAAGATTGATACGCTGGATTATATTACCACAATAATTGGACGTCGTGATCAAAAATATGAAAGGAACACAAAATTTCATTGTAGACCACCACTCCAGATTGCCTCTTACCGTCATCAAAGAAGACAATGATACTGATATTGAAGTGGATTTTCTTGATGAGACATTATTAAGTGTCAAGGCCCAAACCTAGTTCTTAGATACGGAAAATTATCTTTCAACATGATTCGTCCATAAATATATCTCTTATAATTAGTGGAAGAAGTTTTTATCAGATGCCAATCACTACTTTGGGATGAACCTTTTCTATTCAAGTGCATTGTTGATGGCCTTTTAAGTCACTACATTCTAGAAGAAGAGACATAGAATGCGATTGAAATGTGCCCCACATTTCCAAATAGATGAAATAATGGAACTGAGAAAATAATGGCTAAGATCCTAAAAAGTATATTTTTTTGGCCCTCATTGCATCAAGATACCAGGGAATTTTTCCAGCGCTATGACATATGCTAAATAACGAGAAATATCAGTAGAAGAAATGAGATGCCACAAGAACCCCATTCTGGAAGTTGAGGTTTTTGACTTCTGGGGAATTGACTTTATAGGACCATTACCCATGTCACGTGGTAGGAATTAAATTTTGGTTGTGGTGGATTAGGTCTCAAAGTGGGTTGAATCCGAAGCTACAAATCACGACACTACAAAGGAAGGGATGAAATTTCTCCGAAAGAATGTGTTTTCATATTTTAGATTTCCATGGAACACATTTATCCAATCAATTGGTATGAAATATGCTTGAAATATATGGCATTCAATACAACACTGGAATGTCCTATCACCCAAAAACAAGTGGGTAAGTTTAATTATCAAATAGGGAGGTGAAAAAAATATTTTAAAAAACTATAAACACCAGCAGAATTGATTGGAGATTTAAGTTAGATGATTATTTGTGGGCATACATAACTTCATAAAAGACACCCATATGCACCACCCCATTTAGTCTGGTTTATGGTAAACCCTGTCATCTTCTAGTTGAGATGAAACATCCTTCGTTCTGGGAGATTAAAAAGATGAATTTGGATATAACAAAGGTTGGGGAGGAACAATTTTTACAATTAACTACATTGGAGGAAATAAGGAGAGATATGTGTGAGAACTCGAGGATTTACAAGGATAAAAAAAAGTGGCACAACCAAAAAATTTCAAGACATACATTCATACCAGGGAATAAGGTATTGTTGTTCAACATAATATTGAAACTATTCCTAGGAAAGCTGAAATTATGATGGTCTGATCGTTTTGAGGTTGTCTATGTTTTTCTTTATGGAATGATTAAAATTCAAAAATATAGAGGACCACCATTCAAGGTGAATGGTCAAAGGTTGAAGATATTTCAAGAACCATTCCATGAAGGTTGTGTTATCATCCTTAGGTTAATCTAATTTTTAATTAAGTCATTCTCCTGACTATAAAGGATGAACTGACAGAAAGGAAACCCATGATAAGAGATCTTTAGAGAAGTAGATTAGGACCTTCATAGAAGAGTGTCTAGTATACAATTATAGGAGGCATGAAAGGAGAAACAAGTAGGTCCAAAACCAGTTTAGTACATGTTGTGAAGCAGTGGTTCATTACGTGTAGGATTTTTCCAAAATTCTATTTATTTTTTACCCATACATGACGTGATCCATCAGTACATATTGTGGACAGGGTCGGGGATATTTGTAAAATAGCAGGTCATGACCCAAAAGTCACAGCCCACCTCACTTACCCCCCAATGTTTCACCTCCCATGATCCCCCTCTACTTATCCCTCCAAGCTGCACACTCCCCTCATCTACCCTCAAAACTGCATCGTCCCATCCATCTCCTTCCATCCTTGTCATGCCCCCTCCCCTTTACCTTACCCGTGCACTTCCACCCTCCTCTTGGGCCCGTCACCTACGCACCACAATAACCTATCCATATAGAACACCAAGTGAACCCATCCCTAACCCTCTACTTCCTCATCTAGTTCCTCTTCTACCTATTCATCCTATAAGAGCTAGAAGACAACTACTAGGTGCCCTTATGCTACGTCCGATTCTCAGGACAAGACCTCCTCCCCATCCACCAATGAAAACTTTCACCTGCACCTGGTGCTTTGATTCCCTAATCTTCAACCCCAAGTTAATCTTCTCCACCTATAGGATAAGTTGATGTACACAAAAAAAGTAGTAGATGTGGACGTACTCACCAAACTAAATGTGTCTAAAGATGTCATGAGCCTCCTTGAGACATTACATATCGATGGAATTATCGATGATTGAGAGGAGATGTTTCGGGAATTATTCCTGGAATTATTGGCCACTGTTGTGGGGAGCGCCCCTGCATGAGAGGTAATCCCCACGAAATAGCCTGGATCAATTGGGCGTTTTGCTTCGTTAAAATCCTAAATACGATAATGGTGTTTATATTCAATTTATTACATGCAAATTGATAAACATAAAACAAGCTCACATTGCATTCCAACAATAAGGAATAAATCAAATGAATCACCGTCAATCAACAAAACATATGTTGGAAGTGAAAAAAGTTGCATATAGTAGCAATTACACAATATTCAAACATTGCAGTATTTCTCATTAAACAGAACATAAAATCTGTAGAACACTGATTTAATAAAACCAAGAAAAATGAGATAAAATTCCAGAATCAAAAGAAGCAGCAGCAATGATATAACTGAGCAACAACAAGGCTCAAAACATCTTTTAAAATTAACACATTAAATTCAAGAAGCAGCGTTCAGCGGTATACAGGTCGAATAAATGTGGAAAAGTAAAGCAGTAAAAGGCACAGGGATTTACGTGCTTCGGCATAGGCCTACGTGCACGGGGCAGAATCATCAGGGGTTTTTTACTATGCAAGATAACATATTACAATAAACCAGCAAGCAACGACATCACACAACCAACAACACCTCCAAAAAAACATATCCAATAAACAAAGGAGAGCGCAAGAACAAATAGCCCGGGCAGACAAAACATGGACGACTGTGCACATCAAAGAAGAAAACATGTAAAAGAATCAAAATCGAAAAAGAAAATAAAAAAAACTGGACCAAAACCCCCCTTACCAGGGGTTCGGTATCACCTTTTTCACCGCTGAATCTCCATGCTCAAAGCGTTGGATGTTGTCGACATCGAGTCTGGATCCTCCAGACTCATTTTCAGATCCAACATCGTATGAATCAGATGTCTTTGCCTCAAAGGAATTGTCCTGGCTTCATGTTCTGCGATTCTTCCCAAACTCAGTGCCGCTATCCAAAACTGATGCCGCTGTTTGAGATCGGTGCTGCTATCCGAGACTGACGCTCCATCAATATTATCGTTGTTATCCAGATCAGCGAACCAGCGTATGAGGGCGCCGCTACTCCATGGCCTAACGGAGAGCTCCATGGTTTTGCGCCTACCAGCCCTCATCCCGCTTCTCCTCTGGTAAGACAAGATTAGACCGCTACACATTCGGTCATCATGGAAGATGCTCAACATCGCGGAAGATGATCAAGCCTTCCTCTCTTTTTCCACGGCAAACCAAGAACTTCATCATCGGAGTCTCTCTCTCTCTCTGGCCAACTGCGCTTCTCCCTCACTTCCCAGGTGAAACGGTGCCCTCGCACCTAAAATGGAGGCGCTACAGAAATAATAATCGGGGCACGTGGACGGTGGAGATTGAGAGGGCAGTTCCCACTTTCCAACGACGTAACAATTTCTCAACAAAAGAAACAACATATTAAGTAAAATTTCATTTTAATTAAATAAATAAAAACGACGTGAGAATCAAATTCACAATTCTCCACCTTGGAAATTAAAATGCATGAACAGATTTAATTTGCTCCATAATCTCCACCTTGCAAATTAAAACATAAACCACATGATGATTTTGCGCCACCTAACATCATCAACTTGGGAAAATCCTAAATAGGAAATAACTGATGGGGTATGACCCAAACATCCCCCCTACCACGTATCAATTGTGACACATGTCGCCCGAAGTTGAATGATATTGAAAAGATGATAAACAAGTTCAGAATAAAAAAATTCTAAAAAACTGCATGATAAAGGTTCAGACCTGCACTTACCTGAGTCGCACTCTGAGACGATGCCAACGAGGAAATCATGGACCGGCAAATCACATGTCAACGGGTCCCCAAACAAGCTCACATGTGACTGCAGAACACAAATAAACAGAGCAGTACCATCCTCACACAAAACATGGAAAACCAAAACTCAGAGAAATTCACATAGAATGTAACTCAGTACAAAAACAGTGCAATCATGCAAAAAAAAAAACAGCAGCAAAGGAAGCAGCAAAGAGAGAGCAACAGAGATAGCACATGCATAGTAAATTAAACAACCCAAAACAAGTCTCCACCTGAACCAAAAAAACATATGAGGACCAAAGGACCAAGAACCGTTGGCTTTAAAACCGAGACACGCCGCCTGGACTTTCGACGCAAGGCACCATAAGATCCTCAACCGAAAGGATTTAGAATCTCCACCATAGGAGACGACCACCTAAACAAAAGCTAAAAGAAGACTTCCTTACACAAAGGGGAAACTGCAAGGACACATGCAATCAGTCCCAACATCCTAAGACAGCTCAAACACACGAGAATAAAGATTGGGAGCCAACTAGAAACTAGGACAAAACAAGCCACTAAAGGGCCACACATCCTAGTCTAGTCTTACTAACGTCACACGATTCCTAGGAAACCAAACATAGATGCTAAACAGGGTCGAACAGTAAAAAAAGAATCTTGGTGATCATCCAAGCGACACTGCACCCACAAGCTACCCAAACCTAAACACCGAACTCGCAACAGGACATACCCGGAGCAAACAGTCCTAAAGGATGCGGAGGAACAAAATGAAGCTAACATAAGCTCATCTCCTAGGAAAAAGGCAGACACTGGAGACACATGATCCTGCCAAACCCTTACTGCTAACAAGCTCTCAAACATAGGAAAACCTCACAAAGTACCCATTCCTACCCCAAAACCATAGACACACATAGTTAGAAACTACCAAGAGGCATCTTTTGAGGCTCAGACAGGTAAAGGAAAATAGAAAGAAAACAACGAGGAATCAAACTAACAGTAGTATAATGAAATTAAAACCCAAGAGAGCTAACGAACTAGCTGAAAAAAACAATCAAAACCTGATGCAACAAGTAAAATCCACTAAAAAATCATTTGAAAGCAAACGAACAAACAATTTCGAATTCTAACGAAGCAAGACTTAAACCCAATTAGGCTCTGATACCACTTTGTTGCGGGGAGTGCCCCTGCGCGAGAGGAAATCCCCATGAAATAGCCCGAATCAATTGGTTCTTTTGCTTCGTTGAAATCCGAAATGCGAAAATGGTGTTTATATTCAATTTATTACATGAAAATTTATAAACATAAAACAAGCTCACATTGAATTCCAACAATAAGGAATAAATCAAATGAATCACCGTCAATAAACATAACATATGTTGGTAGTGAACAAAGCTGCATATAGTAGCAATTACACAATATTAAAACATTCCAGTATTTCTCATTAAACAGAACATAAAATCTGTAGAACACTGATTTAATAAATCCAAGAAAAATGAGATAAAATTCCAGAATCAAAAGAACCAGCAGCAATGATATAACTGATCCATAATAAGGCTCAAAACAGCTTCTAAAATTAACACATTAAATTCAAGAAGCAATGTTCAGTGGTATACAGGTCGAATAAATGTGGAAAAGTAAAGCAGTAAAAGGCACAGGGATTTACGTGCATCGGCCATAGGCCTACGTGCATGGGGCATAATCATCAGGGGTTTCTTATTATGCAAGATAATAGATTACAATAAAACAGTGAGAAGCGGAATCACACAACCAACAACACCTCTAAAAAAACATATCCAAGAAACAAAGGAGAGTGCAAGAACAAACAGCCAGGGCAGACAACACATGGACGACAGTGCACAGCAAAGAAGACAACATGTAAAAGAATCAGAATCGACAAAGAAAATAAAAAAAATTGGACCGAAACCCCCCTTACTAGGGGTTTGGTATCACCTTTGTCACCGCTGAATCTCCATGCTCAAAATCATTGGATGTTGTCGACATCGAGTCCGGATCCTACAGACTCATTTTCAGATCCAACATCATATGAATCTGATGTCTTTGCCTCAAAGGAATTGTCCTAGCTTCATGTTTGGAGATGCTGCCCTAACTCAGTGATGCTATCCAAAACCAACGCTGCTGTTTGAGATCGGTGCTGCTATCCGAGACCGAAACTCCATCAAGATTGTCGTTGTTATCCAGATCAGCAAACCAGTGTATGAGGGCACCACTACTCCATGGCATAACGATGAACTCCACTGTTTTGCGCCTACCAGCCCTCGTCCCGCTTCTCCTCTGGTAAGACAAGATTAGACCGCTACACATTCAGCCATCGCAGAAGATACTCAACATCACGGAAGATTCTCAAGACTTCCTCTCTTTTTCAGCGGCAAACCAAGAACGCCATCGTCGGAGTCTCTCTCTCTCTCTGGCCAACTGCGCTGCTCTCTCGCTTCCCAAGTGAAATGGTGCCCTCACACCTCAAATGGAGGCGCTGCAGAACGAATAATCAGGGCACGTGGATGGTGGATCTTGGGAGGGCGGTTCCCCCTTTCCAACGGCGTAACAATTTCTCAACAAAAAAACAGCATATTAAATAAAATTGTATTTTAATTAACAAAATAAAAACGACGTGAGAATCAAATTCACAGCCACATTCAAGATCACCGTAGACTGGCTGCATTTTCGGCTTGCTGAAAGACCTCACCAGCATGATTTAGCTAAATTCAGTGTCATCCTAGGTATCTATACCTAGTATTTCATCATCTCCAAGTTTTTTCCCATGCTGCAGACATGACCAACTCGAGAGACTACACCGGACCTATAGCCCCTGATCTCTTGTGACCCCTAGTAACATCATGACCCTTAACTCATGAAGTCAACTTAGCTGAGGGGATCGACTTTACAAATCTTGTATAGAGTTATGGCGTATGGATGGTTTTCATGAGGATACACCCATAGAAGTTTCTTTCAGATTGACGTTTTGATACTCGCATCCACCATGGGTGGCCCACCCATCAATATGGCCGCCTAGTTCTCCTCGTACTTAAAGTTCCAAGCAAAGAGGAAGCGGGGAACGCTCATGGGTTGATCTTTCATCACCATCCTGACCATGTATCTTAGAATCTTTGAGGCCTCTCACCCCTCACCTCTATTGGACCCATTGAGCTGATAGATCTGGTGCTACTTCACAAGATGAAAATGCTGGTAAAGGAAGGGAACATGTATTTATTGGCACGAGATATCCAAGTGGCCACACCTCAAGAGCAGCTAGCCAAAGTATCAGTAGAAGAACCACCTACCCAACCTCCTCTCACCACCACCTTAGCCCCCACCCCACCCATTTTCCCTCCACCATCCTCCCATACCCCCCCAGGTGAGTCATAAAGTCGTCCACAGTGCATTCTGGTGAATCTCTACCAGATATCCACCCACCTACATCTCCAATTTATCGAACCCACCATTTTCCCATTCCCCTTCACCCACCTCGACTGGACCATCATCCAATACCATTCCCCCACTACCTTCTAACCAGTCGAACCTACCTCATGACCTCACTAACCCACTTTTCCAATAGGATTTTCTGGCGGAGGAGGCCCAAAGGAGTAAGGGAATCACTACCGCGTCTACCCCTCTAGTACCTTTTATAGATCCAGCTGCCAAACCCATGACCCAAGTAGATATTGATACTTTTCCACCACCCAAACCATCCCAGATCTATACATATGCTACCAAAAACTCCACTACTGCCACTACCCCACCACCTTCTGCTACTGGCGCTGTTGTGTCTGAACAGTTGGTTGAGACTCTTTGTAGTGGGATGACACTAGAGGATATTTTCATCACAGATTCGTGATCTTACTTTTGTCTATATTTTTGTATTTTTGGGAAATTTTCATGTACTTTTGATGATCGTTTCTTTCATCATTTTGTTTCCCACCTCTGTATAGAATTTAGATATATATATATAAACATGGGATTTCGTTTTTTACATTATGTTGTGTTTTGTTTTTCGTGTCTTTTATTTTTATATTTAGCATGCAAGTCTCCTCAAAATACTATACCATCCTTGATGATCCATTATTTCCAGCAGTCTTAGAACAACAGGTACTCGGGCAAGTCATCGACATTTCTTGACAACTTCATGAGCTATCAATCGAAATTTACCAGTATTAGTAGCTACTGCGACCTGTGATTCCATTCTTACCTCACCTTATCCATGATCATACGACTGCGCTAAAAGTGATTAATACACTAAAGAGACCAAAGGAACTTGAAGATACCACCAATAGCAGCTCTAAGAGGTGACAAAGAAACTAAGCCAATGGACCAACTAATAACAATCTTTGTCCACCAATCTGGATGACAAGACTTAGTTAACTCTTTATGGGAGGCAAACGATAGTTCATATCTAGTTTAGTTGATTCTTTGTTGATGTGTATTTTTCATTTCCTTTTTATCCTACATTTTGCATCTTTCATGGAGATACATTGTAAACCAATCATAATTGGAATAAAATGAGTATCTCAGTATCTCACACTATGTGCCTACCTTTTTTTTCTACTATGAAAAAATGCTTATACCTATTAACTATTGTTTTTTATTTAGTGTATGATTTTATTTTATTACAATTTTGTAGGTGCATTGGATTTTCGTGCTACGACATCTCAACTACCCCCCATGGCATCTCACTTCTACCAGAGAGCACTTGATTACCTCATATTTAAATTATATCTAAAATTCAATTTCCATTACTTTTGAAAAAAATGTATACCCACTCCCATATGTATTTAATTTAAATTGGGTATACTATCTCCTTTTATGTGTGTGTGTGGGGGGGGGAGGGGGGGGTTTCATTTCTTCACCCCTAATGCACTTGAATTTTTTCTTGTTCTCACTTGTCTAAGAGATATTTTTAAAATGATAAGCTTGTTTTAAACCAGAAAATCATTATGCCCTTATAATTAAAGAAAAAATTAAGTGGAAAAGTGTAAAAAAATCATGTTACACTACTACTTATACATGTTTATAATGATTACTGAGTTTAGAGAATTAATTAAAATTCAAAATCATTAAAATTATGATTAATTGAACCATTACTTAGGATTTATGCCCTTTGTGATTACTAGTTTTTATTTTATTCTCACTACTAGAGAGGACTTTAAACCTTCAATTTCATATTCTTATCTGAATATATTTCTTGAGAGATACCTGGGACATGTAAAATGACTAGAACATACACTGAGATCATATCAAAATGATGGATGAACAAGTATAAATACAAAATGATTGAGGCACTATTTAATATCTATTTTCCCTGAGACCCACCTGACATCTATCATTCATTAAGCTCATAGTTTCCATGAATGGACTATTATAATAAATCTATTTAAAGCCTATTTCCCTTCATACCATACTCCTTGTACAAAGATTAAATTTTTATTTGAATAAGTGTGGGGGAGGCATTCAAACAGCATGGGATGCTTCCAATTTCAGATATGTATAAACTCACATGACTATGAGTTTGTGATCCATATACCATTGTTGCATCTCATTCTTATTCTGTTCCATTACAAAATACAAAAAGAAAATAAAGATAAATTGATATGGGTTGTGTTCTAGGAAGGTTAAAAATCACCATTTTCCAGACCGATGAATCCCTTGATGGATCATATGTTATTAGGTGATGGATGTGAGATCTATCCAAGGCATAACTTTAGAAAAATAAAAAATGAAAAATAAAAATAAAAAGGAAGGGAATAGAATCATTTCTTTGTATACATACATTCTATGCATATGGATCCAACATGAGTTGATAGATCATGGATCTGACTCACTAGATGAATTAAATTTATCACACTTATCATGATACTTATGAATTGTACTTTAGAGATTAGCCTCCTTTTGAGCCTAATTTTCAAATCACACCAACCTACCTACAACCTCAGAGTCATCAGAAACTTGTTTCTAAAGTCCTTATGATTAATTTTATACTTATCCTTACACAGTATAGATAATAGAACTAGTGCAAGCCTATTGTTAGGAACATTTACTTAGGGTACAAGCATAACAATACTTATATTTTTACCCTGAGTGATGAGAGAAAAGATGGGTGAGGTAAATTAAAATTTGTCATATAACTTAAGGAATAGTTAAATGGTTTTAATTAAAAGAATACAATTTGTTTTGAAAAGCTAGACTATGAGGCATGCCTAACTTTAAATGTAGGGTTAATTCCATAACATGCCCTCTTTTTTTCTTACACCTAATTTTAATTTCATGGACATAATGAATATTTCTTGCTTTACAAATTTCTTATCCTTTGTGAAATCTTTTTTGAGACGTTTTCTTGAGGACAAATAATTGTTCAAGTGTGTGTGTGGGGGGGGGGGGTTGATAAGCTTAATATATATATATATATATATATACATTGGTTTCATTTATTCATAGTTTTTCATTAAATTACTTTATAAGGCATGTGGTAGGTGTAAAATTTTGTAGGAATAAGAGCTACACAGGATTCCAAGTAAGAAAGGTAGAAAAAGTGAAAAAATGGTTAATTACATGTCGTGATGCTTCATTTCACAACGTGTACTTGATGATCAAAACCTAACCCATGTCGTGAAACTAATCAGTGACCATACCAAATTGAAAGAAGGAAAAATCCATTACACTTAATGTACACCCTAGACAAATCATGTTGCCAGTCAAACTAGATAGTGAGAAAGTCATGAGGATTCCATGAAAAAGGTAGCAGGAAATAGGGTACACATTGAAAACAACCGGTACACATTGTGTACCTGGTCAAATATTTTAAATTCACAAGAGATCCATGTGCCATACTAGAGATCTGAAATCTATGAATAATGAAACAGATCGATGGTACACGTAGTGTACCTATGGTACACATGGTGATGAAAAATTCCTATATAAGCAGTGGAGCAACAAAGCATTTAACACAACTTTTGGATGAGCTCTTCCTTTCCATCTCACTTCCCTAATAATCCCTTCTCCCTTACCCCTTCCAAAATCTAAATTTCATCATGTTTTTAAATTTGAATTAATTGAAGATTTATAGAGCTTTCATTCATCAATGCATTAAATTACTTTTTACATTTAGATTAAATTTCATCCTCCCTCTCAAGTAAGTGTCTTATTTTAATTGAAATTTACAATATTTATATTGGCATCCTATTAATTTTAACCCAAAACCCTTGCACAAGCTTATTTCAAATAATTAATATGTCATGCATGCATTATTATACTTATTTAATTGTTTCTACTTCCCTAATGAGTAGCTAAACTTCTTAGGGAAGGGATCAATATCGATGTATCTACATACTTAAATAAATTTTTAATTATTAATATCTAAAAACTAATTGAATTAGTAATTAGGATAAAAACCAGTGGTCCATAGCATTGGCATGAATGTCTTAGACCACAGGAAAGTCAATAAAACAACCCAATTATAATTGAAATAGACTAAGCTAGGATCACTAGATTAGAAAACTTTCTTCTTGAAGAAGACAAATTTATTGCACCTATGCTATCACCATTTCCTAATCACAGAATATTTACTTCTTAGGTAGATCTAGGAGGATAAGACTAAAGTCAACTAGCGATCCATATTTTCCTCATAGAATGAGACATAAGATCTTTCCAAGATTATAATTTATGGAAATATTCCATCCATACACTCGAATTGATATTGACCCATATTTTATCATTTAATGTCACACTAAATTAGAAATTAGATCAATTCCCAAACAACAAAATCATCTCTAAAGGACTCCCCATATGGGTCTAGAAACCAAAATATCCTAATTAAACAAATTTATCCCTATGGATTCGACCCCACACCCCCACTACACTATTCCCTTGTAGTTAGTGAAATTTTGGGACAAAAGATAAATTATAGTTTGACCCAATTCTCGGAGGGATGTAACGACGCTCTTTGGGAAACCATCAATGATCCCATAAAAAGACATGATTCAGATCCAACTGATACTTCTTCACTAAGAAATATGGATGAAATTGTGCACCACACTGAACCGTGGTGAAAAATACAACTAATAATCCACCTCTCCAACCCGATCAAGTATCTCAAAAGGCCTAATAAACCTCGAAGTTAACTTGCCTTACTTTCTAAACTGGCGATGTCCTAATCTTAGAGAGATTATCAAAAACACATGATCACCAACCTCGAATGACAATGGTTGTCTATGATGGTCCAGATATAATTTATTATGACTCTAATTAATATCCATTCTCTTCCAGATCAACATAATCATCTCTATAGTCTCATGGACAAGGATTGGTCCCACCATCATTGTTTGACCTATTTCCGCCCAAAAAAGTGGTGAACAAAATGGACACCCATACAATGATTCAAATGGAACCATCTATATTAAGGAATGATAAATATTAATATATGAGAACTCCACCAATGGTAAGTGATCCTCCCAAGATACACCAAAATCCATCACACAAGTGTGCAACTTATCTTCCAAAATTTGTATTATCCTTTTGGATTTCCCATCCATCTGAGAATGATATGCCATACCCATTATCAACTGTGTGACCAGGGCTTGCTGTAAGGATTTAAAAAATCGAGATGTGAACCTCAGATCTCTATCTGATACAATTGAAACTAGAACACCATGCCTCTTTCCCACTTCATAGATATATATTTTGGATAGATCCTCCACCGTATGAGATTCACGAATAGGGATGAAATAGACCGACATTGTAAGTAGATCCACTATCACCCATATAGAATTGTGTTTCCTAACCATTCACGGAAGACTTATAACAAAATCCATCACTATCTATTCCCACTTCCATATTGGGATAGGTAAATATTGCAACATACCTGCCGATCACTGATGCTCTGTCTTGACTTGCTGACAAGTCAAGCATCTTGAAATAAACTCCACCATTTCCCTTTTCATACCATCCCCAAAAAAACTAGGATTTCATCAAATTATATATTTTCATAATTCTAGGATGGAAAACCCATCTATAATGATGATATGACTTGAGAATTTCCTCCTAAAAATCCACTAGTACAACCATCCGATTTCAAAAACACAAAACTGAATTCCCATTCAGTTCCCATCCCTCAATGATCTCCCAACCATTAAGTTTGAACTTCATCCACATACAATCAGAATCATATTCTTGTGACTCTTTATCTAACCCATCTATATCAGGAAGAAATGAGATTGAAAATAAAACCACTCTATCACCTCGGTCCTCACATTCCAACCGCATGTCAGATAGGACCGATATCAACTACCACTGATTTGATTCCTATTTCACCACATGAGTATAAGACTTCATACTTAATGCATCCTCTACTGAATTTCACTTACTAGATGTATACATTAAGTCAAAATAAAACATCTATAGATACTTTATCCACCTTCTTTGCCTCATGTTAAAATCTATTTGTGAGAAAATATTCTTTAAACTATTATGATCGGTAAACACCATGAAATTTTTACTAGAGAGATAATGACACAAAATTTTCAGATCATGAACCACTAATTCCAACTCTAAATCATGTGTTGGGTAGTTCTTATCATGAACCCTCATCTTTTGTGATCCATATGAAACCACATGATCCCCTTTCATGAGAACATAACCCAACCCTGATCTTGATGCGTGACAATACACCACGTACCCTTTCCCTTGTTTTGGAAAAATTAAGATTGGTGCTAATGTAAGACGACCCTTAAGCTCTTCAAAATATTTATGACACTGGTCATTCCATTGAAATGGAACATTATTCGATGTAAAAGATGCCATTTATCAGACCAATCATGAGAAATCATGAACAAAACACCGATAATACCCAACTAAACCAAAGAAGCTCTATGTCTCAAAAAAAATCTATGGTGGTTTCCATGAAATAACAGCCTCTATATTTTTCAAATCAACTAAAACACCCTTATAAAAAATAAAGTGTCCAAGAAAACAAACCTCCTATATCCAAAAGTCACACTTTAACAATTTAACATGAAACTAATGATCTCTCAAATTCCCCAATAATATTTCCAAGTACTCCTCATGCTCCGGCCTTGTCCTAGAATACACCAATATATCATCAATAAATAGCACCATGAATGAATCCAGATATCTATAATATATATAATTAATCAATTCCATGAACACCACTGGTGCATTCGTCAGACCAAAGGGTATAAACAGATACTCATAATGGCTATATCTACCCCTGATGGTTGTCTTCAGAATATCTTTCTTCCACACTCACAATTGATGATATCCTAATAGCAATTCAATCTTGGAGAACCATTGAGCTCCCCTCAACTGATCCAAAAAATCATCAATGCACGATTCTGAATATCGATTCTTTATCATAACTTTATTAAGCCCACTATAATCAAAACACAACCACAAGGTTACATTTTTCTTTTTAACAAACAAAACCAGCACTGCCCATGGAGGCATGCTAAGATAGATGAACCCTTTTTTTCCATCTCCTCCAAATTCACTATCAATTACCTAAATTCTATTGGTTTCATTCGGTAATATGGAAGTGAGATAGGACTAGTCCCTAGCATGATATCAATCATAAACTCTAGTTCTCTCATAGTTGGAAAACCTAAAATTTTTTCAGGAAAGACATCCAGAAACTAATCATAAACTATTGAAAAAAATGATCTATTCAACTCCTTCCATTGATGCTAAAGAAAAAACCACCAATTGATATAAGATCATGCCAATAGTTGGCGTCAATAAACCTATTTCACCCAATTTTTCATTCTTTTCTCCTCTAATGAGATGTTCAACACCATCATCCATCGTGAAAGTAACCGTTCGCGCATAACAGTCGATGTGGGGCTTAAACATAATTAGCCAATCTATTCCTTGGATTATATCATAAGCAACCATCTCGATCCCTGAGAAATCCCACATATAATCAACCCCAACCATAACTATACAACATGATCTATAGAGAAATGCTCAACACTCTCTTTGAACAAAAAGAGTTTGAATTTTTAAAATAGAAGAAAACATTTCCACAGTTAAACCTAGAAAATCAACAATACGAGAAGAAAGAAAAGAATATGAAGAACCCATATCAAACAATGATTGCATCAAGGATGAATTTTAATAAAACATACCTCACACCTTGGATGGTACCGACTAATCATCCATCGCAACCTGATCAGCTCCAAACAACTTCTTGCTTACTACACTCTTCTCTTTATTTCCCTACTGAGAAATCATGGTATTCCTTGAATCACCATGACTAAATTTACTCTTCTGGTGAGTGGTATGCTACTTCCCCCACCCTATCGATGAATAGGATTCCTACGAACCTAGAGGAGTTTCATGAACATGAAACCTTAGAGAACTATGACAATATTTATGAATATTCTCCATATGCTTATAGTTGTGACATGCTCGAGATTGTGTCGTACACTCCTACTTGATGTGGCCAGTAAAACCACAATGAAAACATCTTGCCTTACTTTGGGGCTTTGGAGGAAGATTCACTAATCCTTCTATTAGATTCTGAGCTATAGTACCACCCTAGAAATAAGTGTCCCTCTTCCTCTTGAACCCAGAATTAGATTTACCACTATTTACCATGGATACTAACTTGCTTTCCCCGCATGTAGTCCCAAATATATTCTATTCAGCTATTGTTTCTCTATTCACCATTTCTGTATAATCACTTATACATAACACCTCTATTTTATAATGAACATCCTACCTCAAACTATCTTAGAAAATATGTTACTTCAATGAAGTACTACCCACCACCTTAGGTGAAAATCACACAATGTTCATAAACTTAGCTCTATATTCCTTCACTGAGAGGTTCTCTGGCTTCAGCCTAAATAAATCCATTGTGCACTGAATTATGAATGTATGAGGGTAGAATTGTATGTTAAGAAATTCCTCCAAACCATCCCATGAAATTCCTTGGTTCGTCAATCTTGGATCGTTAACTCCCACCACTAAAGAGAAATATCCTCCAACATGTATATGGAAAACTTCACTTTCATCTCTACAGATGTTCCCAAGAATTCAAATATCTTGTTTATTCTATTCAACCATGATTCTACCCTTTCTGGCTCCGAATCACCCCTAAATATGGAAGGGTTCTACTTCTAAAACTGAACCACATGAACCACATGCTTTGGTACATCTATATTTTTCCTACTTTCCATAGATTGGAAAGCTTGCACCATACTTTTCACTTGCTACTTGTTCACCCAAGGCTCAGGTGCAACATCATTTTCAGCAGCCTCCTCCGGTTGGTCTCTATGACGCCTACCTAGTCCCCTTTCTATCAATACAAAATACAACTATAAGCCTCATTACCTATGTGAGAAAAGGATTAAAATTTTAAATTTAACTACATTGAAACTATCACAAACATTCTTTCCACAATTTCATATTTCCCATGTTGCACCATTTTTTAAAAATTCACCATGTTTTTGAAAACCATCCCATTTAAAAAAACCGCAACTATCCACATTTAAAATCAACACATTTGAAAATAATTTCCAGATTTTTCACAAATCAACATAATCATAACACAATATAAATAATTATACATAGTGAATTACACATCCTAGTGGGAAATCATTTTAATACTCATCTCATTTGCTACACCCACTATAATGATACTTCCAATAACTATAAGTGTCTCCAACACACTTATGTACCCAACTCTTTGGTAAATTGAAGTTTAGCATAAAAGGGTTAGATGCATCCTTTTATGATATGTATTTCAATTTCTGACAATCCTACATGTTACAACCATCCCAACTCAAGGAATAGACCAAGAAATAATGCCAACACCCAGACCGAAAACCGATGTTAAGACCAAACAAGACCAACTTTACTTGTACATTAAGGAACGAACAAGGTGATGTCACTTGTATTGCCCCACCCATTTCCCATTATCTTGAGAAGGAAATGAGATGCTACTTGTCCTTAGGAAATGCTCCCAATGTTCCAAGGGAAAATAATTAATGCTAAGGGCTTCAATAATAAGTGTGGAATGATTTTCCATTAGAATAAAAGAAACCAACCAAATGAGTCATAACCAACCAAACTATACGATACATGTCAACAAGGTTTACAACTCATAAAATATAAAATATCAATACAACCAAACCACTAGAATCCACAATCAGAGTACCAAGAGGAATACTACAACACCAATACCAAAAAAAAACTAGAACACAATTCCACATCTCCAAGACAAACTCCATACTCACAGCACCACAAAACCATCCATGAATCGTGATAAACTACTAGAAAAATGAGATGCTTTACCCTTACCTATGTCCTGAAAAAACGACATCTACAAAAGAACAAAAGTGACAAAGTAGGGGGTGATTACAAATACTCCTTAGGTTTTCCCCAAATTATTTTCCTACACATTCCACTAGGATATAACCATTATTACATTTATATAAAATAGTTTATATAAAACATCAAATAGTGAAACAATTACCAACAAGCCAAAAACACCCTTACCAAGCCATTTTCACCCAAAACCATACAACAGAAGGGAAAGACAACATGCAAGCCACAACCCATTTCACAATTTCATAACAGAAAAATAATTTCCTCCTTGAATATCAATACATAGAAAATCATAAATCTAGAGTTTCAAATACCCCGAACTAGTAAAAAACCATGGTGGAACTTATCGTCCAAGACCATTTACCACCTTTCCAATGTAGGTGTACTTCCCTCCCAGTTATCATTTATAGTGGATCTTCCATCCACTCTCTATACCCTTTTTATAGTGTTACTCCACTCCCACTTCTTATCATTCCAACACAAGCATAAAACGATCAAACCAATTAACATGCACATAATATTCTAAGCCCACAACATTATGAAAACAATAATATCACAGGAAAAAAATCCCTTAGGATATCATCTATTCTGTATTAAAATTCAATAAAGAAACCAATTTTTTGTTAAAACCACTTTCACAAAGCATTTTCATATATAAAACAAATCTATCAATTTTAAAATCAACATTTTAAAATCTATCAACAAAGAACATTTCACTTTAATCACCCCATTTTCCCAAAATCCAAAAAATATCACAAAATGGATTTCCAAAAAGATTCGCACATCCTAATCACAACAAATTCCAAGAAAAACCCAATAATTAAAAGTAATTCTTCTAGTTCTAGAAAAATGGAGTCAATAGAGAAGCCACATACCTTAGGGTTCTAGTGAAATTTACCCCCCACACAACTCCACACCGAATCTAGGTTAAAACTCCATGAAACTAAATTAGATTCCCTTCCCTATCAACAAAAGAACAAATCCTACCACTTTAGGAAAAAAAACCTATATCTACATGAAACAAGTGTAGGTCTAAAAAACATAGAGAGATGGAGAACTAGATCTAAGGAAACCCTTGAGAGAACAAAGAGTAGAGACTTACCGAAATAGAATTTCCTTCACCACACCTTGAAAACCATTTTAAGTTCTCTAGAATGAGTTAAAGAGATCCTATAACCCTTGATAACTGAAAATCTCGAGCGAGGATTGAGTGGGAGGGAGAATGGAGGGTTTAGAAAAAATCCAAACTAATCCTGAATTTAAAAACCCTATTTTAATTGCTGCACACGATTAGCTCGCACAGTTAAGAAAACCATGCACTAACTGTGCACATGCTACCACCTCAAAGGGAATTTATCATGGGCTTCTTGCAAGGTTAGACAAAATTTGTGAAAACCATGAGAAATACCACTATCTCATGCTTCACGGTTACCTAGGGATTCTGCATGGTTTCCTTTAACTGTGATCAAACCATTGACCCTTTAAAAAGATTCCAAACATTTCCAAAACTCTCCAACACATTACCCAATAACTTTAATTACAAATAAAGGAATAAAAAGGGTTACACACTTTAAAACGAGGCTATTACACATAACTTTGAGTTTAAACAAACCGGGAAATATTAATATTTAAATGTTATAGTTATAATCAAGATGCTAAATTGACATGTATTAATTTTATTAACCACATTATGGAATATATTTATATAAATAATACTCAATTTAAATTTATTGAACACTTTTTAGGAAATAAAAACTCATTTTTTAGTAAAGTCATTTTATTGTTAAAAAATATATATTTCTTAAATAAAAATTATTGTTTTTTATTAGCGACAAATTATAATTACTTGTTTTCATTTTTAAATAAAATTTGTTAACAAGAAAAAAATTATAAAATAAACATATCAAAATTAGCTTAAGGTTAAATTTTAGGATTTTTCTGAAAAGATTCATTTTTAAACAAATATTGAAAATACCAATTTTTATAAAACAATAATTTATTTTAATTGAAAATCCTCATTATGCTTAGAATTTGATCTTAAAGTAACAAAGATATACTTTAATAAGATAAAATCTAATTAATTACATTTGAATCAATACTATACATGATTTTTGTATAAGTTCACTTTTGGGATTAAAAACACATTTAAAAAAATATTATTGGTTATGTTTTGTGTTTTAATATAAAATTAATTTCTAAAAAGTTTAGGAATTTAGTATTGAAAACTGAATCACATATTTCAAATCCGGATGTTTATATTTGGTAATTTTTTTTGTCATTATAAAAAGTAACCATAGAAGTTTTTTTACCATGGAAAAGGATAATATGGTAATTAATGTAAAACATAATATGGTATGGTCTAAAAATAAACCAAAAAAATTCACATATATTTAATTGGATGGGTTTATTTTATTCAGAATTATCCAAACATTGAAAATGTGACAATTTATTACCACTTTCTATTGATTATAACAATTATATTATTTTATGTAAATATAAAGTAAAAGATTCCCTCAGGGTGCCACTCAATGGTATCTTCACTAGATGGGTATTTTAAAGGTCTCGAGTTTGAGTCTTATTGAGTTATCTATAGTTTATTGTGTTATATTTTTGTTGAATTTCTCCCCCTCCCTGGACCGTTGTAAACAAAGTAAAAAATGCCACTCTCATACTTTTAATATCTATAATATTTTGTGACAAGGATAATGATGAATTGTGTTTGGTTCTAAATGGTCATTTAAAAGATAAATGATTTTTTATTATGATAATTTATTTTTAATTTTTAGTGATGAAATAATTACCTTAAATATTTACGTAATGCTGATATAGTGCTTGTGTATGGAGTAAAAAAATGATGTAAATGATTTTAAAATCACTATAATAATTTTTTTTGGTCAGTAATAGTGTCTCTTACATTTTATAGATCAATATAACTTATTAGGGTTGATTTAATTTTTATCTTCAAAATTAATTAATATCTTTTTGTCTTTAAATCCTAACTAAATAAATAGTGTTAAAAACATCATTAATGATATTTTATGTTAAATACTATTTTTTAAAATGATTTAAAAATAATAAAAATCATTAAAGAGGACAATTAGAATGAAAAATGGTTAAAAATGACATAACATGAACATTTATGTGAAAATTTTCATCTTATAAGTAAAATTATAACACTTTGATATTAGAAAATTCATTACCAAAATTAAGGTTAAAATTAATTAACCAAGGGGATAAACCAAAATATATGGTTTAAAATAATATATAAACTAAAATAAATTTGATTTTATGATTAAATTAAAACATATAATCCTTATCTTATAAGACATGTCATTTTGGAACCATTTTATATGGGTTAGACACATATTATAATATTTCTTGTATTTCCAAAAAATTACATTAATGATATTTTATGTCAAATTATATTTTATTAAATGATTTAAAATTTTAAAAAATCATATCATCAGTCAAGTGAATGAGATATGGTTTAAAATATCAACCATGTTCTAGGTATGGGTGATTTTTTCCTTTAAAGTAACTTTCCTGATCCCTAAAGAGTAAAAAAATGATGTCATGATAATTGTGAAAAGAGTTAATATGGGGTCAAAAAGATATAAGAGTGAAAACAAAATATAAACATGTAAACATTAAATTTTATGAGATTATTTTGAACCATCCACATCTTATAATATAATTAAATCAATTTAGTGACACAATAAAATGAGAATTAAGTTATATTAATTTAAAAATTTATAAAATTCCATTAATGTCAACCCCCTCACTTATAAAAGGGAACCTCATCTTCTATCTTACTCACACATTTTGATAACTCTATATTAGAAATGAGATACTCAAATCCATTACCAAAATTCCTCCTCAAATTCTACAGGTCTTATATTGGGAAGAATACCAACCTTAGAGGTCATAAGGTGTAAAGAAAAAGAGGTTTTCTTATGAAGAGGTAGGACATTTAGCTAAATGTTCTAGTTTTATTCATTATTTTTCCTCCTTGAGATATTATTCATAAATTATGAAACAATAAATCAATATATTACCTATACTGATATTTTTCATGTTAATTAGATAACCTATATTTATATCCTTCTTCCATCGAATGGTAAATGAATCTATTGTTCGTGTTTACAGAATACTACATCCTCACGAACTGATGTAATTCGTTTTCCAACACCACCTCTCATGGCTGGTTATATTGATAGATTTAAAGTATATATATTATATTAATGACATAATTATCATTCCATAAATATAATATATCATATTTTTCATACCATTCCATCCATTGAAAAATGATAATGTTGTTTGTGCGTATGTGTAGATCACCACCTTCACTAAGTGTTGTGATTTATTTTTCATCATCATATAAAATTGATGGTATATAAAGTTTATTTAAATATAGAATATTATTATTATTATATAATAATATTTATAAAATGATAAAATAACACTTACATTCTTTCCCTCATGTTCATAGAAAAATGGAAATATTATTCAAACGTATGCACAACCAACCGTCTACATGATTGTAACATAATTCATTTTCTATAACCATATTTAATGGTTGTTTTTAAAATTATAATTAATATACTAAAATATAATTAGGTAATTATTATTATTATCTATATTATGTAACAATTTCTTCTCTGACCATTTTCAATATACCAAAGTCGATTTGAAATTATGAACTGAGCATCCTCAAAACACCTGACGTGGACATAACCAATTGAGTAATTAGATTTTTCATTGAAATAAATGAAAAATGGTTTAATGATAAATTAATAAACATAGAAAAATAATTTTAAAATATTTAAATTATTGATATAGGTTTATTATAGGATATTTAAAGTACATTCATGGATTGTCTGGACTCAAGGTAAGATATTTTGTTTCAATTTGTTTTTATTGAGGCATATTTTAATATTATGAACATAATTTATATTATTTGATTTATATGATCACCATTTTATATTTGATTTCATGAATCCTTCATACTCGATGGTATTTAATGGTACATTTCATGATATTTCATCCAATGGGTTTTGGTTCAGATGTTACCAAAGCGATAAAAAATTTCTTAACTCAATTTCAATTGATTGGGTTGTATCACATAATCATTCATTAAAATATTTCAATATTATATATAAAGTTACCTTTGTTTTATACATATTATACTTTGACTTTTTCTTGTGTATTAACATTTGTTACGCATAATTTAACTATTGATTAATTCTTAGTTCAATGATATGTTCTTTGGAAGGGTTATTTGTCTCAAATTTTCCATCTTTGGGATTTATGATTATGTTATGAACATATATTATTTTATAAGGTGTATAATTTTCCACTTGATATGTTATACCATTTATATAATTTTAATCATTATATTTAATGTTTCATTTGAATTCATTTCCTTCATCGGCTTAAGCTTCAAAAGTTACAAAAATTCCGAGGATTTTTATGATACAATATCATATTATTTTGAGATTATATATTTTAAAAGTTCCTTTAGAAGGGATCATATGATCATATTTTATTCATCCAAAAATATTTTATTTTCTTATGGTAATGAATTTTTTTTACATGTTTATATTCCATTAACCCTGCCTTATTGATTAAAATAACACCATAAAGTTGTATGTAATTGATTCTGATATTGTATATTCTTTTAGATCAAGAATATATCTCTTTCATATCCATGTTTTCTAAAGTGGTTTCAATAATGTTATTTTATAAAAATAAATGATTTCCTATAGTTATTTAACTTGATATTTGATCATCTTTTAAAATGTTTAAATGAAATATTTTTAAAGTGTTCAGTAAGGTTAAATTTTGAATCACCTTATAAAACATTAAAATGAAAGTTTAATTTTTTTTTCAACTTTTGAAACTTGAATGGATTTTACTATCATCATAAAAATAATATTCATTTCAGATTCCTTTATATGTTTCCAGTTTTATTTTCAAAGAAAATTATTTACAAAATATTTTGTGAATTTTCATTTTTTGAAAGTTATTTTAAAATCAGAAAAGGAATTTTCCTCAATAATGTTATTATGATATTTTTATTGTATTTATATTAAACATTGAAAATAAACCATGATGTTTATTATGATCCACTAGTTATATTTCGTAATTATACCATCCTTATTCTTTCTTAGGATATATTATGATTTTTTTAAAGATATTTTCTTGAAAACTGTTTCTTCTCCATGGGTTAATCAAGGTATGAAAAGATTAATGGTTGTTTCTATGAGTTTTATGATGAAATGAGAGATTTATAAACTTTATTAATGTCCTGGTTCATAGAAATTATATATTATGAAAGGAGTTTATAGTATATTCCAAGGATAGGTAGTTTCATTATAAACCATGTCTAGGTGGTTATGTTGTTATCTTAATATGGGTTGTTCTATTATAAAAAAAGGATGAGTATGTCGTTATAACACCAAATGCATTGGGTAATGAGACAGTGTTTACTGGATGGAAGTTACTACAATGAGATAAAATATTTATGTTATTCTTATAAAGATGATGATATTTAACAGTTTTAGCCTACTCAAAAATGATATGGGAATTATCTAGTTAGGTAATTACATGATGAATGCTTGATGTTTCAAGAGAGATTTCAATGCTTGCTATGAGTTCTAATGGTTTATTTGTTCAAGGATTATTTTCACATGGATTGTAATTGTTAAATTATATGAATCTTATATTATGTTAATTATTTATTCTATGTATCATGATTTATGATCCATGTTTTATGGGTATAGAATCTATTATGTTATACTCGTTCACTTTAATTATTATTATAAAAGTGGGTTCCCCGGAGCCAACTTTATTATTAATTTTTTTTATTTCCATACCATGTATATTTGGAGTTATACATTATTTACTCAAACTATTATAGTATTTGTATTTCTGTATCCACTATTTCAATGGTAATTTCCATAGATTATTTTTCATATCAAAAGGTTATAGAAATTCATAGGCGATAACGAGAAACTTGAGATACTATGAAATTAATCTTAAATATATATGGTATGATCTAAGTATATTATAATAACTAGAAATAATTTATTTTTGACTATCAGGTGATGAGAACTCATAAGCATTGAGATTTCTTCTCATGAAGTTTTCACATAGTGATCTCTAAAAGGTGAGATCATGAGGACATACCCACCAATTGGAACACCACATGTTTCATGTGTCATTAGTTGTTCCTATCCACAAACATGTGTATTGGTCTCCTACCTTCATATCATATAAATGTGTATCATTTGATCACATACTTTGATGAAAGGAAAACCAAAGACATTGAAGTCGTGGAGAGGTAACTTGTGTTGGGTGCGTTATTGGTGGTATGAAATTAGATGAATGGAAAAGATATAATTTTTCTCTTTCAAGTTGAGGAAGATAAAAGATCCCTAATTTTTTGATGAGGAACAAATCCTTTTATTCATGATCAACTCTGGTCTATGTTCTATTTTTTATTAGACCCTTAATCCAATCTCATGGTCTGATTTAATAGTTTTTTAATGAAGGAAGTAGGGGGATGATGGAATTTTGGAGGAAAAGTACATGACATGTATTTGGAATACACTGTAGGCAATAAATACATGAAATTTATTGGCCATGGTAGGAAAATTGATGATGTGTAATGATATTTCCCTGAAAGGGAAATCCAAATATTTACACGACATGAAATGAATTTATGCACTATGTAAATTCATAGAGTCTTATTTTTAGAATAATAGGAAAGTCCATCCTATTTTGATATAAGCTCACCCCTCCCTTCACATTCATGTAGAAGCTTCCCTTGAAGCCTAATGCTAGATTTGGTGTTGTTTAACCAAAAAACTCTATTTCAAGATCTGTTCATCTCATTGGATCTATGCTAGTGAGTTCATTATTCCTATTTCACCATTCACTATTTATATTCTCCTTGATAGAGTTATATTGGTATAGGATCTTATTCTCTATTTTCAAGGCGTTTGCCTATTCTTTTGTTTTCTTCTGATTTGGGCCGAATCAAAGGCTGATACTGGTCGAGTGTTCTACCATGGGTATACGGTAGGTGTTCTATACCTTTTCCCATAATGTATAATGATTTTATAGCTAGTTTTTTATGTTCCAAATTCTAGACTTTTCAGGTGTTTCTCATAAATTAATTTAATGCCTTGAATAAATTGTTTGAACCTTTATAGGTTTCCCACTTTGTTCCAGGATATTGTTGAAGGTTGTCAAAATCAAATCGAACCACCTATAAGGTGTAATTATTTATCTTCCCCATGATTTACCACCCCACTGGGTGTGTGTATGAACTCTCCATCATAATGGGATCTCTAAATAATTAAATAAGAAATCTGAAGAGGGTTTATGCCTCCTTGACACATGATTACATGATATTAACTTGATTAAATGGAGTAAATGGAAAATGTGGAATGACTTGTATGAACTCATGGCTATTGAAATGGTCATGATAATATTTTATGTCATGGAAATTTATTCTTCGTGAATTTAGATATGTATTGAATGTCATGAACATTTCTAATCCATGGGTTTTGAACTACAGAGAATGCCATGAACATTTCTACTCCATGGATTCCAGATTATATGGGATTCCTTGGACATTACTACTCCATGGATCCGGTCATTGGGTATGACACTTGATTACATGACATAAGATGTCGAGGATTCCTTGGTCTTTTATACCTTGGATCTAGCCCATGTAGGACTGGCATGATAAGGATGCATTGGTCATTTATAAATTGGATCTGGACCTTTAGGACCAACAGAAGATTACTCATCATATGATGAAGTGGATGTTTATTATACTATATAGATAGCCATGGTATGGGTATTTGATTATAGTTGTTAGACTGGACAATATCACATATTCTTATTCATGCCTTACAGTTTTCCTATGTTTTGGTTTATGGTTTATGGTGAGGCTTTTTGGATGGAAAGTATTAATTTTTCTTATCTATTCATATCACTATTACATATATTTCACATTGCTTCTTATTATATTATATATATTGTACTTTGTATAGACACCATTGGTGGTGTCCTACTATGTTTTATTTCACACCATTTTTGGGACACTGTTTGGTACTCAGACATACTTCATGGATGAATTTAGGTACTAGGGAAAGCACCCACTTTACAATGCTTGATTGGTTATACATAGGAGTAGGGGGGGGGCATAGGATTGAACTATGATCAAGATACAAGATGGGAATATTTCGTTTTTGTTATTTTTAATTTGATTCATATATCTTACTGGATGTATGTCTCCACATATTTCCTTCCATTTTGTATAGAGACATTACATACACAATTTTTTATATGATACTACCATAGTTTTTATTAACATTACTATCTTCTGGGTGTTTATCTTATATCAGTGACTTATAATATGCTTCCAAAAATTTATTAACTTATGATACCACTATGTTAATATAATAATGAGGGTATAGTCTCTCTACTATACCATCGCATATATTCATTGCTAGTTGGAAACCTTTGGAATATGAAGAGGTTCCCTTGAGGCCATGTGACCCACCAGCTCGGGGCACTATTTAGTGGATTCAGGAATGTCATTACAAAGTGGTATCAGATTATGTTTTATTTCATTTTATTTTTAAACCTTATTGTTTGGGATGGTATAAAGGAGAAATTGGAATGTGTTGGAATTTGGTAATGAGCTGTGCTTGAGAGTAGATAACCCACACACAGGAAAAATCCAAATTTCTCGGGCTGGGATATTTTTTTTTGGAATTTTTCTTATTATAGGAGATTTGATTCTTCAATGGAGTGATTCACAAGATATGTGATTTTATTGTTAATATGAATGATTAATTTAGTGATTATAACTATCCTTATATTGAAAGGAAGTATGGATCATGCATCATTTTAGGCACCTTACAGGATTCACATGCCATGCATATGCCATGCCATATAGGATGCATTGCTTAATTGCATGAAAATTATTATGAGTTCCTTATGTTATATAATTTTTATCAATTAAAGATTATTGTAGGATATTGGGAAACATAATTGGTACTTCGAGTGACCTCTATAACCTAAATAAAATTTTCCTATATAGGCTACAACAGGCACCCTAACCATTCAATTAAGACATGTTG
The DNA here is from genome assembly GCA_963277665.1 of Viscum album. NCBI lineage: Eukaryota > Viridiplantae > Streptophyta > Magnoliopsida > Santalales > Viscaceae > Viscum > Viscum album. The sequence continues at coordinate 1,110,211,870 of OY728126.1, forward strand.
AGTCATGGAGAATTGGTCACATAGACTGGAATATGTTATGGTTGGGATTAAATAGATTCCACACATTTTTTTATAAGGTGTATGTTCCCTTATATATTGTAAGTGGAGATAAATTTGGTTCAACCATTTAAATAAAATTGAAAAAATATGAATTTAACTGAAATTGAAATTATAAAATGAAAAGGTCACAGTTAAATGTATTTTTTAATTGCACTGGAAAGTCCATATACTAGGAAATGTGATGTGAAATAGAGAACATTACCCAGAACTAAATTTAGATAGGGCAGTAGAAAGTGTCTCTGGTGTTCTTTAAGATCATTGTCATTACCTAGTATTGGATTTTGGAGTAGGCAGAGGGGTGTTGTTTGTTAATAGGAAGGATTATATCTATATTATTATTATATGTGTGATATTTTTTTTATTAAATATTTTATGAGGTGTGAATTTAGAATTTTTAGAGATATTCCCCCATGAAAACCTCCATTAATGAGCCAGGAGTGTGGAAACGACCATGCTCTAGAGGTGGGAGACCATGATCCTCTAGTTAATCCTCTAATAGTGCCAATTATGGAACTACCGATTTTTCCTGATATGGGTGTTGATGAATTTTTTTGAGAGGGTTTCCTATGATTTATGAAGTCTGTTCAGGGATCCCCATAGCCTGCCATGACTATGTAAGAGTTAAAACATGTGATACAATAGTAACACCCATCCACATTATTAGGGGATGACAATCCATAGGAAGATGAGATGTGGCTTGAGATTACATTATTAGTTTTCAGTAATATTGAGACACCTCATTAGTTGGGAGTGTATCTCATGATGTTTATGATTTTGGGAGACACTAAGCATGGGCGGGAAGTTCTGAACCATGATGATAGGTTTCAATATATGGTTTGGGAGGATTTCCATATTAGGTTTTACGATCAATTCTTTCCTGAGACCCTGAGAGCTGGATGGGCCGGTGAGTTTATGTATCTAGAGTAGTTCACTATAGCCATTATGTATTATTTAGATCTCTTTATAGAGATTCAGTTCTTTGAAACTTTCTATCTTGATGGTGATCCATTTAGGGTGAGATGCTTTGAGGAATGTCTCAAGAATGCCATATGTTCACAGGTGAATGTGTTTTAGTTAACTACTATATCAGAGATAGTGAATCAGGCACTGATTACTAAACATAATTTGAGGAAATCTAGATGCCCATAGTATCAGAGTGCAGCTTTTTGACCCAGTGGTTTAGTGATAGGTGGCTGGAAGTAACATTTTAATGTTTCTTGTGAGGGGAATACCAACCAGAGTGTGAGTGCTAGTAGTTTTTTATTCTTTAATCAGTTTAAAATGTGGAAAACATGAAGAGTTGGTGAAATAAGGACCCATTTGAGTGCCTATATTACAATAGGATGGTCCATCTACAATATCTTTACTGTTCCTTTACTATAGTTTTCAGTGGTTGGGGGTTGACATTGACTCTAGATTTAGGAGCAGGATTTAAAGCTCTGTGTTAAGTTATGATATGGTGAAATACTTGTTTTTCAGGTTGAGGAGGTGGTCATGGATGAGGAAGCCATACACCGGTTTCATCTCGACAGCATAGTGGGCCTACTCTAGGTAGTTAGGTTATTTCATACGGTCGTCGATCAGACCAGATATATTAAGCACAACCTACACCTAATGATAATATATCCATAACATATATAGTGAGAGGTATGTTCTTAGTATCCTATAACCCTATATATGCACTTTTTGATACATTTTCTTCTCATAGATTCATATCTTAACCAGTTTTGAAGATCCTCAGGCTCATTGTTCAGTTTTTTGATGGTATCATAACACTTGATACTCCATTTGGGATTATATCGGGGAGTGTATTCAAGTGTAGGGAGTGATCCCTTGATGTTGGTGGGTTTCACATTGTATGGGAGATATTCTTCATTGAGGTTATAGGATTTGACATTTTATTCAGGATTAACTGGATAATTTCTTATCATTCCTATTTAAATTGCTATCACTAGAGGGTGACCTTCACATCACCAGAGGTTGGGGATTCTATTCACAATGGTGAATGGGATGTCGAGGTGACAAATGATGGACCTGATCATCATGGACTAGGTGGGATGATAGTCCATATTTAAGTATTATATCTAAATGACAATGTAATGAGTCATATTGAATTCCATATAATGGTTGATCATTTCAAGGATGTTTTTTCGGATGAATTTTATGGGCTATATCATGAGAGATAGGTAGAGTTTTTCATTTAGTTAGGTCCTAGAGCTGCACCAGTATCTATTACTCCTCATAGGATGGCTACTACAAAGTTGTAAGAGATCAAGAGGTAGCTAGAGGACTTGGAAGAAAAGGGGTTTTTATGAACCAATACTTATCCATGGGTTCACTGATCTATTATGTGAAAAAATGTAGATAAAACCCTCAGGATATGTGTGGATTACCGATAACTGAACCGGTTGATAGTAAAGAATGGGTATCATTAACCTATACCAATGACCTATTTAACCATCATTGATGAGATCAGGTTGTCTTAAAAATTGATTTAAGGCCAGGTTATCATCAGGTAAAGTTCAACCTTCATACATACATTTTACAACATTTCATAGTAGGTATGGCTTATATGAGTATCTGGTTATGTTGTTCGGTCTTACAAATGCACCATTAGTTTTCATGGTACTAAAAAAACAAGTTTTCATTCCTTATCTTGATTCAGTTATGGTGGTATTAATGGATGATATATTTGTGTCCTTTCATAGTTTATATGTTGATGCCAAACTTCATGATATCTTTTAGGATTCACTAAGAGTGATCACATATATTCTCATCTTACAATGTGTGACTTTTGGATGGATAAGATTCACTTTCTAGGTCATATTATCTCAGTGACAGGAGTATCAATTGACCTAGAGATGGTGAGAGCTATAGTTTCCCAAGATCATACCATGAACATATTTTACACATAGAGTTACTTGGGGATATCTAGATATTAAATAAATTTCATACAATAATTATCACCATTAGAAGCACCTCTTATAGGATTGACTAAGAGGGGTGCGAAGTACATAAGGTTATATTCCTATGAGATATCCTTTTAGGAGTTGAAAGGGATATTGACTTTAGTGATGGTCCTAATTCTTCAAAAGTTAGGTCAGAGATACACTATCTATTAATATTCATCAGGAATTATTCTTGGAGTAGTTGTGATGCAAGAGGAGCGAGTCTTGGAATAAGGGTCTCTTCAGTTGAGGCCAAATGAGAGGAACTACCCAACACATCATCTTTATTTATCCATTGTTGTTCATGATTTACAATGTTGTAGTCATTATTTACTTGGAGGGTGTTTTGTGGTGCACAAATACCATAAATCATAAACTATATATTTATGCAGTGTGACTTGAACATTTGGCAGAGAAGGTGGGTTGAGTACCTACAATATTTTTATTTTGAGCTAGCCTATATTTCTAGAAAGTAAAATTTAGTTTCCAATGCACTGAGTAAGATGTCTTAGATACAGGAAGTTCAAGGGGCTAGTACTGAGTGGAATCTTAGGGCCTTATTCTCTGAGATACACTTGTAGGTGTAGGATCGTATCGACCGGAATTTTCTCTCATCCTTAACAGTGTCATCCACTCTTCTTAATAGAGTGAGGATGAGTCAATTATCAGATTATGAGGTCCTAGTCCTATAAGAGAGTGTGGTAGGTGCGGACCCACCTCCCAATTGAACCATTTGCGAGGATGAAATTCTATGAATACATGGTGGTTCTTGGGTACCAACAAACATACACAAGGAGATGGTGCAAGAGTTTCATGACTCATATTAAGAAATACATTATGGTGTAACTAATATGTATCAAGATTTATGATTCTATTATTGGTGGATAGTTATAAAATGTGAGGTAGCTGGTATTTTTACCAGGTGTTCCACCTATCATCAGGTGAAGGAAGAACACAAAAAAAAACAACTAAGCTTTTACAATAGTTGTATATTCCTAAGTGGTAATGGGATGATGTTACACTGTATTTCATGATTGAGTTCCCAAGTCTACCTAAAGGTAGAGATTCTTTATGGGTAGTTGTGGATAGACTCGAAAAGGTAACCCATTTCCTACCAATCAGGGATACCTTCTTAGTAAATGATCTTGGGAGACTTTATATCTATGATACTGTGCACATTCATAGGGTTCTTCAAACTATTATATCAAATTGGGAGTGCCGGTTTACATATTAGTTGAGGAAAGGCTTACAGATGGCATTGGGTACATAGGTACTTCTGAGAATGAAATACCACCCTCAGAATGATGGCTAGTTAGAGATCACTATATAGGTTTTATAGAACATTCTTAGAGAATACATCCTTGATTTCATGGGCTCTTGGGAGGGGCATATACCACTAGTTGAGCTCAACTACAATAATAGTTATCATAAAACCATACACATGAAACCTTTTTAGGCTTTGTATAGAAGGCCATGCCGATCACCTCTTTGGTGATTAGAGTTCAGAGAGGAATCACTACTTAGAATGTGTCTCATGTAGGATTTTTTAGAGTAATTATTAGGTGATTTAGAAATGGATGGATATGGTACCGTATTGACAGAAATAATAAGTTGATCTTAATTGATGACCTATAGAGTTTAAAGTTGGAGATTAAGTATTTTTACCTATCTATCAATGGTTGGGGACAAATGGATTTGAAGACAGGGTAATCTTTTTCGATGATATACCATGCCTTTAGAGATTTGGGAGAGAGTAGGGCCAGTAGCCAATCAGTTGTAGTCACCTCAGAGGTACCGAGCCAAGAACAACTTCCACCATGTATCTTAGATACATATTTATCACTAATACATACCCTAAACTCTTCATCCAGATGATTTTGAGTTGCAGATAGATGTGTCCTTCAAGGATGATCCTACACATATAATTGATCGGGGCACAAAATCTCTTTGAGGATGGTCAGTTCCTCTAGTATGGGTGCTATGGAAGCATGACCACATAAATGATGAGACATGGGTTTGGGATGCCAATGTACATTCTGAGTGGCCAGATTTATTATCAGGAAATTCATTAACACCTTTGGAAGGGAAATTTGGTGATGAATTTCTATAAGGGGGAAAGATTGTAAGATCCTATATTTTTTGATGAGGTACATAAACTTTTATTGCTGGTTAAACTACTGTTTAAGAGGCCAGGACCATAGGCCAATTGGGTTGTTTTAGAAAGAAGGAAGAAGGGGGCTGAAGGCATGCTATAGGCGAAGTACATGACGTGTACTAAATACAAGATTTGTACTGACTAGGGGATGAAAACTCACAATGTTTAATGAGAGTTTCCTAAAATGTAAATCCCAAGATTTAGATGATGTTAATTCATTTAAATTTCAAGTAAAGATTTGGTTTTTAAATAAGTATAAGGGCCTCCTTATTTTGATAGAATCTCACCCCTCCCTTATCTTTCATATAGTATCTTCCATTTAAGCCTAACACTAGGATATAGTTTCATTTAATTTTATGACATCCATTTTGTGTTTTGTTCATCTCGTAGGATCCATGTTGGTGAGTTCCACATTCCACATTCACCTTTCACCATTTCTCTTTTCCTCAATGGAGTTATTTTCACGTAGTCTCTTATACCCTATTTTCAGGATATTCATCTATTCATCCATTTTCTTATGATCTAGACTGAATCAGAGGTATATAATGGATGAGGGTTATACCATAGGAATATAGTAGGTGGTTTATACATTTTCCTGTAAATTCTAGTTGCATTATAGCTAGATGTCGATGTTCAACACACTATAATTTTTAATCATTGATCCTAAATTAACTAATTTCCTTGATTAAATTTTTGGAACCTTGATAGGTTTCCCACTTAGTACCATGATGTGGTTAGAGGTTTTCAGCCTCAACCTAGACTTCATATGAGGTGTAATTATTTATCTTTCCCATGAGTTACAACTCCGTTGTGTGTGTGTATGAGCTCACCATCCTAGTAGGAGATGTAATGAATTAAATGAGATATCATGATAGGGTTTATGCCTCCTTTCCATGTGATTACATGATATTAACTTGATTAAATGGATTAAATGGAAAATGTGTAATGAGTTGGATGAAATCATGTCTTGGGAATGGATATAGAAATGGTTATTATAATATTGAATGTCACAGACATTTCTAGTCCATGAATTCATAGTTGTATTGAATTCCATGGAAATTTTTACTCCATGGATTCAGAACTACATATAATTACTTGGACATTTCTACTATATGGATTTCAGATAATATGGTATTCCTTGGACATTACTACTCCTTGGATCCGAGAATTGGGTATGACACTTGATTACATGGAATAGACCATCAAGGATTCCTTGGTCTTTTATACCTTGGATCTGGACCATGCAATCATAACTTGATGAGGGTTCCTTGGCTGTTTATACCTTATATCCTTCCCTTTGGGTCTAACACTGGATTAATCGAAATAGGCCACATTGGATGTTTATAATTCCTTATAGATATCCCTAGTATGATTATTTTATTATAGTTGCTAAACTGAACAGTATCACACCTCCTTAGTCATACATTATAGTTAGAATGTGTTATAGTTACTACTTTATAGTGAGCCTTATTGGATGTACAATATTACTTTTTATTATCTATTCATATCACTATAATATATATTTCACATTTATTCAACTTATATTACATAGAATGGAAATTATATAGAGACCATTGGTGGTGGACTACTGAGTGTTATCTCACAACCTGTTTAGGCCACCTTTGGGTACGTGGATACACACAATGGATGTAGTTAGGGAACAAGGAAGGCACTGACTTTATGTTGCTTGATTGGTTGTGCTTAGGTGTAGGGGAGCACAGGTCTGAGCTATACTCATGGTGCTAGTTGGGGATATTTCCTTTTTTGCCTTTTGTATTTGATACATGTATTGTACTAGATGCATGTTTCTATGAATTTATTTCCTTTTTGTATAGAGACATGACATACATCATTTTGTATATGATACTGCCTCGGTTTCGATTATCATTACTATCTGCTAGATGTTTTTCTTTTATTAGTGATTTTTATTATGTTTTTTTGATTCCTTTACTTGATATACTATTGTGTTACTATGAGCATGAGGGTATATTCTCCTCACCATACCATCACAAACCCTCACTACTAGTCAAAAGCCTCGGCATATAGGGAGGTAGGATTGAGGCCACGTGACACACCGTATCGAGGCCCATTTAGTGGATTTTGGGTCATGGCATTACATAAATGATATATTGTACATAGTTGATCAGGATTATAGAACATTATTAACTCTTTGGCCATGGTAGTCAAAGGTAAGTTTGTCCAGTTAGAACGAAAAATAATAAGGCAACTAAAGATGATGACATACGTGTGTGTCATGATTTATGATAAATTTCATGAAAAAGATATCATATTACACATAGCATGTTCGTAGGATGGTTGCCATTAATATAACTTATTATTATCTCTTTAGAGTCCTTGACGGGTTTCAAGACTCCAATATTGGTATGTTAATAGTTTTTAATACTATGAAGATAATTCCCAAGAGGGTCACATGAAATAGCATATTCAAGAATCTTCCATAATTTAGTGAATAGGTATATAGGACATGTTGGGTCCCACCATGGGGTCTGAGAGTTTTCTAAGTGTTAATGATCACCAATGAATATATTAATTCATTATTATTCAAGAATATAATCATTGGATTTAATTTATTTATTAAAAATATATACAAGTTATTATGTGAATACAAGGAAAATATTATGTGACTGAATATTATTTTATTCAAGATTCATTTAATATTAGCATGAATTATCATCCAAGTTAATGAATTTGGTTGTCACTTAATATAATAATTATATTTTATGAGTAGGTTATAATATATATATGATTTTAATGACGTACACTACCAAAAAATAGGATTTTATCAGCATGAAAAAAAAGCCTTTATCAGTTATAAAAAAGAGCGGTTAATCAAGCCGCTATTAAAGTGGTGTGACCTTTATCAAGGATTAGAAAAGAACTGATAAAGGACACCCTTTATCTGAACTATTAAAAGACCTGATAAAGTCCCCATTTATTAGCACTTCAAATAGCACTGATAAAGTCTCCATTTATCATCACTTCAAATAGCGCTGATAAAGTCCCTATTTATCAGCGCTTCAATTGGCACTGATAAATTGTTCCTTTATCAGCACTATTTAAAGTGCGGATAAATAATTCTCTACCTGGGTGATCTATTTATATAACAGAACACCCATCCAACAATAAAAAAATAAAAAAAATCAAACTACAAAAATAACCTGCAAAAATAAGCAAAAACCTGCTAAATAATAACCACCCATAGTATATACAAAAGAACCACATACACAATCCAAATGATGAAAAAACTAACAGTGCACACAAAGGTTTGGAAAAAATGCTATATAAATTTAATTTACATCATGAATACAAAAATATTCACTCATGTTATATACCAAAAATACACTTCAATATTCATTTAGAACAATGTTTTCTAAAATTACACTTATAATTATCCAACAAACAGTTAAAAACATTAATGTTTTCTCTTTTAACATTTATGGACCCCTCTAAAAAATGTCCTCTGATGTTAATAGTCACTGAAAAAATCATCCATACTAAAGAAAAAGGTTCCACCTATATAAGAAAAAAAAATATTATGTTACTAATACTATAAAGAAATAAATTAAACATTAATATGAGGAATACATTGAGAAAATGTCAATTTTTAATAAAAATGAAACATTTAGAGTTATACCGGTCATATTGTGTGTCGTATTGAGGTGGGGTTGATTTCTACATGTAAAAAAATATTGAGGGATCATTTTCATAAGGTATCAAAACAATTGGGATGCATTTCCTCATTTTTTAGTATGTTAGTTGGGTTTTTTTACTAAAATGTCATTTCAAACAAAAAACATTCAATTTGTGTCTTATCAGTTGCATCATACATCAGTTTGATGTGAGACTACTTCATACATGTCACAAAATATTTAAAAATTTATTTTCTTCATTTTGAATATAATCAGAGTGTGTTTTCTGGGTTTTTAGTGAGTGACATGTTTTGAGTTAAAATGTCAATTTTAAACTGATTTCAAACACTTTTAGTCATACTAGTCACACAGTTCATTGGATTGAGGTGGGGGTGATTCCTACACATCACAAGTGACTCATGGATCATTGTACTAAAATATCCAATCAATATGAATGCATTTTCTTGGTTTTCAGTATGTCAGTTGTGTTATTTTACTTTATTTAATGTCAATTTTAAATAATGAGACACATTTGGAGTCATACCGGTGACACCGTGCGTCATATTGTGGTGCAGTTGATTCCAACACATCACAAATGAATGATAGATCATTTTCCTAAAGTATCAAAATAATCAGAATGCATTTCCATAATTTTTAGTATGTTACTTGTGTTTTTTTACAAAAAAATGTCATTTCAAAGAAAAAACATGCAATTTGAGTCACACCAATCACATCGTTCATTGGTTTGATGTGAGACTTCTTGATACATATCAAAAAGGAATATTGAATCACTGTCCTTAATTTTCATGTCAATTAGAGTGTGTTTTCATTATTTTTAGTGAGTGAAATGTTTTTAACTAAAATATCAATTTTAAACTTGTAACAGACACTTTTAGTCATACTGATCACATAGTGCATCAGATTGAGATGGAGTTGGTTCTTACATGTCAAAAATGACTCATGTATTGTTTTTATAAAGTATCAAAATAATAAAATTTCGTTTTCTCAGTTTTCATTATGTCAGTTTTGTTTTTTTACTTGAATTAATTTCTATTTTAAATAACAAGACACATTTGGAGTTATATCGGTCACCACATGCATCGTATTGAGGTACATTTGATTCCTACACATCAGAAATTACTAATAGATCATTTTACTAAAGCATCTAAACAATAGAATTGCATTTCCTCAATTTTTAGTATGTTAGTTGGGTTTTATTAATAAAATTCCATTTCAAACTAGAAACATGCAATTTGAGTCATATTAGTCATATTGTGCGTCAGTTTAATGTGAGACTACTTCAAACACATCACACAGGACTTATGAATTGTTTTCCTTTATTTTTATGATAATTGGATAGTGTTTTCTTTGTTTTTAGTGAGTGACACATTTTGAACTTAAGTGTCAATTTTAAACAAAAAGCGGACACTTTTAGTCATACCGGTCACACCATATGTCAGATTGAGATGGGGTTGATTCCTAAAAATCACAACTGAATCATGTATCATTTTCCTAAAGTATTAAAACAATCCAGATTCATTTACTCAGTTTACAGTATGTCAGTTGTGTTTTTTACTTAATTAATGTCAATTTTAAATAATAAGACACATTTATAGTCATAATGGTGACATCGTGCATCAAATTGAGGTGAGATTGATTACTACACGTCATAAATGACTGATAGATCACTTTCTTAAAGTATCAAAACAATCAGAATGCATTTCTTCAGTTTTCAGTATGTTAGTTGTTTTTTTACTAATTTAATGTCAATTTTAAATAAAAATGCATTTAGATTCATACCAATGACATTGTGCATCGGATTGAGGTGTGGTTGACACAGAATAACATCATACTTATCCATCATAGCTTTAGTTGGCCCTATAAAGAACCAACTGTCATATATCCAGGACCTCTGAAAGAATATATGATAGTTGGTTCTTCACTGGGTCGACTAAAGAGGGGAACTGCCAATGTTGCAAATTGAATTGATGTTTTTTGGAGAAAGGCACTTCTCGTTATTGAAAACAAGAAGAGTGGAGTAAGCTCCTGTGCCCATTATGTCTCAAGACATCACAAAAAAACTCAAGGGATGGGGAAACCCCATATGGATACTTGTTATCTTGTGTGGTCTGTCAACAACACACATATTGTATAAATGGGGACCACTAATTTCTTTTAAAAAACTAATCATCATGCAATTAATTTAGTGCGCAAACAAGTACCACCAACGACCATGATTTTCAGTGGGGTGTTTAGCCCATACAAATCACAAAATTACCATAAAAAAGATAAATATAGGGAAAAAATATTATTAAAGTCGAAATTATTATAGAAGTTTACCATATACATTCTATATTTGTACATTATTCCATCAGGTATGCTTCCCATTTGTTTCTACACATATCTATATTTTCTTGTGAATATGACTATTTTTCTAATTCATGGTAGTACAAAAAAAATATAAATACACAAAGGATTAATAATTATTTTAAATTAATCATCAATTTTCTTAAAAAATACCTCTTTTAGGATACTGTATTGATCATGGAATATGATCTATTTCATAAATTTACAAACATAATAAACACATTCTTTTCCATTTATTTGTTTTGGGAACTGTAGAAACATTGATAAAAATAATTAATTATTTATATGTGTTTAGATAGTGAAATCTTATTATATATACCTTGATACTTATCCAGTCATAATACTTGTCACGTTTGTTGTCCTTTCCCCCCGACCTCATTCCATAATGTAGGTGATATTCATGATCCACCCAATTAAATCATACTTAACTCATCATAAGGGAACCTTCACACTATCCTTATCATAAACACAACTAGGGGTACCATAGAAGTGTGTGTACCAACTAGGGTAGCATGAATCAAGACCTACCACCTATACACCCAAGTTACCATAAAAAAACAACCATGGAGGTGAGAAAGAAATCAAGATAATTACCTAAAAAATGTATCGCTCCTCACCTCCAACACCATCACATATAATAACCCCTTTTCACATCATATATCCATCATATAAATAACTAATAGCCCATAACTGTTGAAACAATTATAGGGGAAATCATTTAGGGTCCCATGAAAAATACACCATTTACCTTTTAATGTGAAAAATGGGTCTTCACATGAAAACCAACTTAGTATGTTGATTCTCACTCCCTTTATTTAATGTCTCATAATTTAAATGATTTTGGAAGCACTTGAAAAAAAAAAAATCCTTTTTTCTTTCCAAAACATTCTCTAAGAACATGGAATATTTCTTTGAAAAACCAAAAAAGGCATAAAACCTAAATTCACTATAAAAACATTTAAATGACCATATGAATCTTTTCAAATATCCTTTTCATTATAATTAATGTAACTTTAAAATAGTAGATGAAATTATTATGAAAAACCCCTTATGCCAAGACTATAATTTAAGAAATAAAATTATATTTTCACCCAAAAACCCATAAATTACTATACTTTAATTTAAAATAAATTTATAAAGTATACACATTCAATGAATTATAAAATAAAGGAAGAGAAAAGAAACACCTACTTTAAACCAAATGGTAACCAATACACAACATGTCACCTTCCATGGAAAACACTCAAAGAACTAGAAGCCTTAAATCCTCATGAAAATTTAATTTCAGTTCTAAGAGAAAGAGAAACCTATGTAAAATAGAAAAGAGAAGAGGGATGGGGGAGATAAAGGAAAGAGAGTGGGGAGAATGATTTAAATGGGAAAATAATTTTTTTCTTAAATAATTCAAAAAAATCACATAACACAAACTTAAGAAATAATAGAATATTATAATTCTCATTTTCAAAAATAACTCATATCATAATAACATATAAATTGTGTCTAAAATATCACTACATGGAAAAAAATCATAATACGATAAATATAAGTGAAAATACAAACCTTTTTACTACAAAATTTTAAAACATTGAATTGAAAATTATATAATATTTTTTGAAGTGGAATATATTACTATTGATAATGAGATATGTTCATGATTATGTTTTGGAAGTGAGGGAATTTCTTAGAGCACATTGGAAGTGGTGTGTAGGTGAACCTAACCCATAGGTAGAGGTGGTTAGTTTTTTGTGTTCACATAAGTGGATGAGTTGCACTGGTAGATGATAGATACTCATGTAAGGTTTTCAATTAGAGGAGATAAAGAATAAATCAATGATGTCAAACTATAGATTTGGGATTGGTTTGTATTGGTGAAATCCTTATTCTTCCTCTTAAACCTAGGGATCTCAATCTTAGGGGCTCTAGTGGTTGTTCTTGGTGAATTCCTTCCCTATATAGAGAATTTATATTAGATATATAGATGTTTGTCCTACGTATTTCAAGATAAGTGATATACTTTCCCTGCATTGTTCTTGTTCATATAAGAACTTCCCTCTTCTCCTTATAAAAAACCAATGATTCTGACTGTCATGGTAAGATTTAGTAATTCCAACACGATCTAATGTGATTCCTTCTTTATTCGAAGAAAAGGAAGGTATAAATACATTTTTTCTAGATTTTCATCTGATTTATCTAGATATGATCATTATGTTGGATATTTTTGGGTTTGTATAAACCAATCTTATCCCTTGACATGTTCTTCTTGTATCTTCACACTTGAATCCTTATGTGGTGATTTTGGGTTGGTTATAAGGATCATGGTTGTTAAAGATTGGTTTATTTGGATAACCATGATGTTAGGATTTGATAATATTATAGTAGGAAGTTTCTCACCATGTTATAAATATTATATATAATTTTATGATAAAAAATTCTCGTGTATTTGTGTGTGTTACCATAATACTTATCTGGGTATGACATTCTTGTGTGTGTGTGTGTGTGTGACCCAAGTGACCTATTTTAATAAGACATACTTTTGTGTGTGTGTGTGACCCATGAAACCTCTCATAATTCAACATGTTTATTCATGTGTATAGCTCAATAATTTCAATTTAATGGATTGTATTTGTATATGTGTGTACAGATGTAGACTTATGATATCTGGTATCACGGTGACATATAGACACTTTATGGATTAGTTAATACTTTAAAGGGAAAGAATGTGCAATGTGATGCATGATGATTATGATGGGGAATTGAATAAAACATATCAGGACATGATATAATTATGGCCTGAACTAATACTAGAAGTATGGTATGATGAACTCGTGGCTTGACCTGAGATAGTTGGTGGGGCCATTATGGATTTAAAGATTGACTTGCGATAATTGGAGAGGCATGATGGACTTATGAATTAATCTAATTCATGATGGAATTAGGTCATATTATGAGACTTAAATTATCCATATGTATTATTATTAGATTCATGGAATCCAAATATAGATTCTATTATAATATCGAGTCGATCCTAATAGGCTTGGGGTTCATGGTAGCCCGGTTAGCACACGATGACCCAACATGAGATTTTTCTTACATGTGAATTTACATTATTATCATCATATACACTTATATATAACTATTTAGCTTATGTTAAGAACATATAAATGGTTTCTTACTAAGTTTTATACCCACACCCAACATGGGCATCTCAGTGCATGTGCATACTTCTTTAACCTGGATTTCAGATGAGGGTAGTGGCCCTGCTAAGGGAAATTAAACTAGAGGAGTAGGTTAATAGAGGTGATATTAGGATAGAATCTAGGATCCTTGTATAGATAACTATTTATTTATTTATTTATTTTTCCTTATTTATTATTTATGGTTCTACCACATATTGGGACCTCTTGACTGGTTTCACTGGATACTTTATGTCATATTTTTATAGGATGGTTTGAAATTTTTGTTATATGATCTTCTTTTTTCCTTTAGGTTCTAATTTTTAGTTTCATTATTAATTATACTATTACGTAATCTAATTATTATTATTTACCAAGGGTATAGTATCCCCACGATTCCACTTATTCCCTCATTACTAGTTGGAAACATAATTTTTACAGGGTAGAATACCTAAGGTCATGTGACACTTCAGCTCAGTCCTGGTGATTTTTTTGGGGTGTTATAGTTTAAAAATATCAAGTAGATGTTTTTAGATGAGGAAAGATACCTAGTTGGTGGTTTAGGTTCTCAAAGAAGATTTGGAGAAGGATTATAGTGGAAAATGTCTAAAAACATTCATCTATAATGGAAACTTGAGAAATGTATAACGTTTTTAGTAAATGAAGCTGAAATACTTTGAATAATTTTAATTTTAAAAATATATTTTATAATAGAAACATAAAAAATTCATAACATATTTTATAAATTTAGTATATACACTTTGAATAATTTTAATTTTCAAAAGAATATTTAATAATATAATCATTAAAAATAAAAAAGAGTAATAAAAAATAGGAGTGGATGATAAATTGTTTATTTTTGAATGTATTGAAAAACATTTTGAATATTTTGAAATAACCATGATGAAAACCTACATTACATTGCACATTTTTTAAAAAACCAATTCAAAATATGGTATATGCAAATTGAATTTTACCAAATATAACCAGTGTATAAACAAGGACCACCAACGACCACGATTTTCAGTAGGGAGTTTAGACCATACAATTCAAAACATAACTATTAATATCAATCTATAATAAGTGAACCCAATGACAAAGAGGAGAAAACTAACTGCAGAGGTGTGGTCCAGCACGCGGAGGAGGTGAGTTGGCGGTGTAGGAGAGGCGCGATAGAGGAGAGGCACATCAGAGGAGAGGCACGACGGAGAGGAAATGGAGGAGAGCCACATCAGAGGAGAGCTGAGGTGGAGGAGAGCCACAACTGGATGAGAGACACAATAGAGGAGATCCGCATGAAGAAACTTAGTTTGTGGTGTTGGAGGAGTCGGCGACAGAGGAGGAGGAGGGAGGAGATGAGGGAGGAGAGGAGGGATGAGAGAGGTGGTGGCTGCTACAGGGATCGGCTTCTATGAGAGCTTGAGGGGTGTGAGGAGGGATGAAAAACTTTCAGTTTATTTATAAAACCTGATGACAATTTTATCGGCACTGATAAAATTATGTTTTATCTGTGCAACAATTGAAAACAACTGATAAAACATGCCTTTATTAGTGCTAAAAAGTGCTGATAAAAGTATTTTTTATCAATGCAACAATTGAAAGCACTGATAAAAAATGACTTAATCTGTGCTTTTTTAGCGCTAATAAAGGCCCATCATTATCAGCACTACAAAAGAACTAATAAATGTATTTTTTATCAGCTCTTCTTAATTAGCGTTGATAAAATGTACCTTTTATTCATAATTATAAAATTATAACAAATTAATTATATATATTTATAATTTTTTAAATATATATAATTAATATAATTAATATATTAATTATAATTTAATAATTTAAATTATAATTAAATATATAAATATATAAATAGATATATTTACATTTCTGTTTGTGTATATAATATAATTAAATATATATATAATTTTATAATTTAAATTATAATTAAATATATATAAATATAAATTGATATATTAATTTTAATTTTAAGTTTATAAGTATTTATATATATATATGTCGGTGTCTGTGTATATATTCATTAAAGACATATATTTATAAATAAATATATTTAAACGTTATTCATAAATATATATTTATCATTTAAAAAAACATTTTTTAATTATATAATTAAACAAAAATATATATATTTAATTATTTATAAATAATTATAATTATATATAATATATTTAAAATATATATAATTATATATAACTATATATTTTTATTTTTAATATAATAAGTACATTTATTGTTTATTTAAATATATTTTTCATGATTTTATGTATTTATGAGTAGATAAATATTCATATATATAGGAAATGAATGAATACATCAAGTATATATAGTACTATAGTATATATATGTCCAACATTAGGGTAAACAATGAACATATATTCCTAAGAATATAAACGTACACATCAATTGACACATTCATTTGGAAACATAAATTTATTTAAATAAATATATGTTTAATAAGTATTTGTATATATATATATATATATTAAAAATTATTTTATATAATATTATAAACATATAGAATAATGAATATATAATAAAGATATAACTAAAACTAATTAACATAATAAACATAAATAAAACATAAATATAATAAACCTATTAAACATGCATTTTTATTTAATGTATACATATAAATATCATTTTTAAATATAATTAAAATATTTTTATAAAAATTAATAATAGTTTCTATTAAAAACTTTTATTAGTGCTATTATTAGCACTAATAAAGTCTCCTATTTTATCAATGCTTTTTATTAGCACTGATAAATGGGGGACTTTATCAGCAATAATATTAGCACTGATAAGGGGTATATTTATCAACCATTTTTTCTAAGTGCTGATAAAAGTCCCCCTTTTATCAGAAATTTCTGATTGGATATGATAAAACATGAACGCTTCTCTTTCCCGCATTTCTGGTAGTGTACATAGTTTGTTCGTCATAACATGTCATTTCCATATTTAGTGGACATTGGACATACGGGGGTTGGGTAACCCTTATCGGGTATTTTGGAAATTTACTTTATAAACAGAGGAGAAGTTCATTCCACATACTATTCACATGTTTAGAATTGATATATTCTTTCTCTTATCACTTCCTAGAGATACAAAGGATCTCTCTGAGTGATTGATCCAAAAACACCTTTGATGGATTGAAGGGTTGAGATCATGGTGATCATTGTGACGTTGAATGAATTGTTAGAGCTCCGTGATGGAACCTGGAATTTGATGATCGTTGCTCACACATATTATTTAAGCATGCATGAATGATCTAGAGGGGTTTGAATTTGGATTCATTGAGAAATGGTCACCATCGAAGAGTAGTTTTCAAGTGCACTGCCATTCAAATGAGGAAACCATTTCATTTTATTTTTGTGCTTATTAAATTCATGGGATATCATCATACATCTTACAGGACAAGAATCTCTAGAGATGACAAAGTTAGGTCTCTATAGTTTTAAATGTTTTAAATCCTTGTCCCACTGATTTTCTATATGCACCTTGGTACCATGAATTGGTATCTAAGTGACGTTTTGAATTTTCTATGCAAAGAAAAAAAATTAATTTCCATTAAATTAAGTAGAGGGATTTAATTCTACCCCAATGGCTATGACCTCACTTAGTTCAATTATAATGTGACCAAGATATAACTATCCTATGTTTTTTATATGCAAATTATGTGGTTCATTTTTGGGTATTAAAATATTAGGAATGCATATATATATATATATGTGTGTGTGTGTGTGTGTGTGTCTGTGTTTGTGTGTGTTTTCTTTTTCTAGGTAGTTCCTTTATCAGTTAATTATTTTGTTCCAGCCAAGTTTATAGCTAGAACATTTTATCCAACCAAGTACTTTTTATCCGATTCACAGAGTATTCCACCATTTTAGAAAACTAAAATTATATTTTTAAAAATGGAAGTAGAAATATATAGCCTCTTATAATACAATTTTTGAGAAAGGTCTGGTTCAAGGGTAACCTAACAAACAACAAAGGGGCGTCACGAGTTGTATTTTTTTCATAGTGGAAAACAAAAATAATATATGAAAATGGTGGAAGGGGTTTTGATGTAGTGAGTTAAAATCCATTTGTTTATTTTTTTAATTGAGGGTCACCACTGTAAAACAAACAAGCTTCTCCTACATGCTTTGAAATGCAACCTCCTTCAACATGAGCTGCTGTGGGAATACCCTCTCAAGCCACTGTCACTCCCACCTTGTAACCACTGTAGCCTCCTCCAGCCTGCTGAGGTCACACCCAACCTCTCGCCAAGGTCCCCAAGGTTTGCCTTCATACTATATGACTACCCACCCCTTGACCGGATCTATCTATATCTCCCTCGAACAACACTGCCCACCACTAGTTTCTCGATCACCATTGCGGGGTCCTCATCTTGGTCCAGTTACACTGGACACCAACCAGTCACCATCACCAACACCTCCAGCACCTCCCACATCCAAAATACTTTGAACTGCTAGTACCCCTAACTTGGTTTTCTTCATTGCATATGATCATCATCCGAACCCCCTACTTAGTTGTGTTCAAGCCTTAATGAGACTCCTGCGAGATTTATTTGACCCGACCCACCCCACAATGGGTCTACGTGGGTCTGTCTGACTCGAAATGAGTTACGGTAGGTCTTCCTTCCCTAGTACAGCCCTGCACGAGTTATGACCTACCAAGAACATGCCCGTGTGGGTTTAGTCTAGCCCATAATGAGCTTGGGTGGGTTTTATTGTCTGAGAAAATATTTTAAATATCCAAAACTAAATAATAATTTTTTGGAATTAAATAATAATAAAAATAATAATGAAAAAATATTTAATTTTTGTCTATAATTAAATTGTTGAATTAAATTAATTTTTGAATAAAAATTTAATTAATAATTGGACCAAAATTAAATTAAATTATTTTAATTGAAAATAATTAATTTAAATCATCAAATGCCATCAAAATTAAATTTATTACCTTTTAATTTTATTGCATATTTATTTGAAATACTGACTTGTCTGGAACAATGACCAACCTTTCATATATTTTTTTTATTTTATTTAATTACTTATTATAAATGAATGTAATGATCATAATATTTTATTATGTTTTGGACAGACTCACATCATCTTCTTTATTTAAATATATATAAGTTATTTCATTTCCTTTAATTTATTACTGTGTTAATTTTTCACTTCGCGAGATCCCCTAACCTATGTGCAAGTACATTTTTATTTTGATGATGATGATGTAAGATGTGGAACATTCCAAGACGTTCCAGTATACCAGAAGATATGTAAAAGCATTGGATTGGGAACAAACAACATTATGAGTGAAGACTCAACCTAGATATGATACCTCTATGTTATGATTTATCCATTGAGTTTAAATAGATCAAAAAATAGTATACGATCAAGACTAGTTACGTATTTTTTTCCTTTATACATTATTTATTATTTTATACATTTTCTTTCTCTAGAAAACACATAAAACAATAAACAAAAAAATGCATAATGAATTTATGAATGTATTTTATTAATGTTTTTCTATGAGTGAGGAATCATAGTAGGAACATATTTAATAGAAAATAGATTACATCCATTAAGAAATATTTAAAACCCCCAAAGATATATTTATTTGAAAATTTCTTCCATCATTTGATTTTGAAAAAAATGTGTCTACGGGGTGCTCATTAGCCAAAGATGAGGGTTCCTCTTATTAATGAGGAGTTTCTATGAGAGTATGAGTTGAATTAATTGAAGTTTGCATTAATATATTATTCAAATATTTCTTATTTTAACATTAGAGGAAAGTATGGAGTAAATCATGTTATTGATTTTAGAAGCCGAGACTTCACTCAACATATCAAGGAGCGACATGTTATTAGGGTTGACCAGTCAAACACCTACCTTCAACTCTCCAATTAACAGTGTACACATATATTTTAGACTACGAGGAGGGGTTTTAAGTATCCTTTCAACTAGAATAATCAGATGACAAAGTATTCTTTTTTCTATTATAATCGGTTTCTAGAGTTCAATAAAATAGTGGGAGAAATTTATTGACTTAACTAATCAGTAATGTTTAATCGGTAATCAAGAAAAAAGTACAATTTGCATGATTTATTATATATATATATATAAATAGAAATTAATACCAGATGTTAACTATGATATCTAGTGGACAATATCAATGTCATCCGCATTACAAGTATCCAAGATTAGTAAAGGTTCTTGTGTACAATACTATACTATAAGAAATTCAAGGTGTTGGAGTCCCCAATACCTTTGAGCCACCTTAGGAATCAAATGTGAGAAAAATGATTACAATAAAATCATGTATTATGCATATGATAGTTATTTGATAATGATATCGTCAATTTATTATGTAATTTGTGGATACAATATTCATACATAGATGATTTCAGAAGTTGTCTCATCTTCGAGAAGCTTACATAGAGAATGTAAATACAAATATGAATAAGGTGATGTTTACACTATATATGTGTGAATTGAAATACAAATCATGATTAATCAATACAAAAAATTCATATATCTTTTCAACCCAAATAATCCAGTTTCATTAAATATTACAAAATGAGCAGTATAGAGAAAAAACTTCATTTCCTATTAGATAAGGTTCACCAAGGTAAATAAGATCTTAAATAAAGACTTTGATCTTATGATGAACAATTTTAAATACAAGGTGAAAAGGAAAATGGAAAGTGTGATGTCAAAATAAACATTTCACTTTCCTTAAAAAATAGGTTTATTATGATACAAGAGGTTGTTTTCATTTTATGTCATGAAATATGTTTTCAAAATATTAAATGCAATAAACTGAATCATAGAAGCAAGTAGTCACTTCATCTTTAGGTATATTCATAAATTATAAGAAATGTTTATATTATACTTCATGGGTATTAAATAATATATTCTAATCACACATTTGTATTTTAATATAGTAACTATGTTAGAACTATAATGTTTTAATAAGAAAGGTGTGTTCTCCATGCGAATGAGAAAAGGTGGTTTCTAAGTTAGCGGTGAGATTTACACAAATTAAATATTGTGAACATTATTGATTCTAGTAGAACTTTTGTTAAGTATAACAAAAAAAAATATCATGTTTCCATTAAACATAAGGATACATTATTCCATTTTTGGAATGAATTTGTTTGTAGTGTTTAATAATTACCAATAGTTTAATAATGCTTGAATAATTTAAATACTTGATCAATAAAAAATGTAAGACATATATACCCAGTTGTGGAAAGATAAAAATTTATCAAGAAAAACTGAGTAGTTTTCAAGGATATACCCAATATTTTTTTAGAGTCTTTAGAGTTAAATACCATAGGTATTATCGACACACTTATTTACTTAGTTTTAGACAAAGAAAACTTTTGAAATAAATGTAAGTCATAAATCATTCAGAATTAGTTCAACTAGAGAGTCCAAACTATTCTAATGGTAAGCTAGTAGTAAATATATTTTATAATATTACTTTATGTGATTTTTACGTAATTTCAAAATAGAGTAAAAAAATATAAATGTTTAGAAAATATATAAGTTTCTTTGGGAACATGTGTTGAAGAATATATTAACCACACATTCATTAATCAATATAATATTGTGAGGAGTAATTCCTAAACACACATTACCTTATCCACATAAAATATATGATGATAATAAGGAGTATTGATGATTATTCTTACATTTTAACATTGACCAATAAAATATATCTTGGAGAAATTAATAAATTTACATTTCATTATACAAATCATAGACATGATATAAGTACATGGAGCATCAATAGTGAGATATATATGCATTTCATAAATTTAAATTATATTTCAAGACATTATTACCAAATAATAGTGATATCCCATAACCATATTCCAACTATAATGAAAAATAGATATCATATGAGTTATAGTATGGTATAAATCCATTATGTCATAAGAACATATATTTATATTCAAATAGATTGATAAGATATAAACAAATATGCATTAATAGAAACACAATATGAATTTAAAGTAGTTAATCGAAAGTTTTATAAAGATTTTAATTAATATCTAAGATAGAAAAGAGACAATAAATTTATAGACTATATTTAGATAATAATGATACACATCTTTATTTGAGATAGTGAGAGAAAGATTGACTTGGGTCTAGTCAATTATAGAGATGCAGAAGTTGTTGTCATAGGAAACAGTTCCACAAGATCATGTGGAAAATAAATGTTTTAGAAACACATACTATATATGAAGGTTAATACCATAGTGATGGTTTTATACTCACCAGAACTGGTGATACATTATTCATCGAAAATAAATAATCCTACAAGGAAGTAGTAAATGGAAGTAAACTATGATTTACAAGATCTATTAATTTTTAATAATGGATTCCATGTATCAAAGTAAACGGGATTATAATTTTGAATACCGTGGTGGGTATTCAAGCTAACTATACAAGGATGGTGAAAGTGTGGTAACAATGAGGCTTGAATAGTAATAATAAGTCATTAATCCTAAATCCATTAGAATTTCACTTATCATATATTCCTTTTATGATCATTTTATTAGGAATTATATATCAAGATCACCAATCATTGACTATTTCTAAAGAACACAACTATAAAGGGATGGTGAAGCCATATAATTCTAATAAGGGGTTTATGTAACTAAAATATTGTTTAGGAATGAAGTAAGTAACATGATCATTGAATATTAACTTAGAATGAATTTTTTTCCATGTGTATATAAGAGTTTAGTGGGAGTGCCACTATTTATAAGTAAAATGTGTTTGGAAACATATAGAAAATAGTTATTGGTCTTATAATTAGTTAATACTAGAATAAAATTAATTCCCAAGAGGTTGACTGAAAGTTGAAACCTATGTTTTTTTTGAAATATGATCTAATTTGGTAGAATTAAAAGTTTCTTAGACCTAGTCAATGGTACATATAATGAAATGTTATTGATAAATACAAGTTGGAACAATTCAAGAGATAATTATTACCAATTTTACATGGAATCAATCTCTCCAAGAAGACATACATGGGGTATAGAAGGAGGCTAATGTAGTGATTTAAATTCAATATTCCTTTGTGATGGATCAATCACACATTACATCATATGTACAAAAATGATATTTCCAACGTAAACCATATGATAAGAAAATATAAATTATATCTCATATAACTGCAAGGGAAGTAGTAAGAACTATCCAATTGTACATGATCAAGAACAAAAGGTATTTACTTGGTACATGAAGAAGAAGGGATACTAGTTATAATGGGACACAAACTATTATTCCTATAGATAAATACAATCTAATATGAAAATTAAGATAAGGTAATAATCAAGATAATATTATTAATCTAGAGGTATCCATGCCTATAAATACCGAGTGTATTTCAGATTCTCAAGAAGCTAAAGAAGAAGTTTATAATATGAAATGACTTGTTCAAGTTTTTCAAATAAAACCTAGAGGTAGAGTTTTATCATGATGATAAATATTTTACTTATACTAACAAAGATTTCATGTTTATATAGTGGAAAAAGGATATGAAATTGGGAATATCATCCATTGAGAATTCTGACTCAAGATGGTAAGGGCATAGATAATAGAATAGGCATGTAGTGGAGATGTGGCCGGACCATGACTATATCCACAACACAATAGAATCATGCTTTTATCATGTGAGAGATAACAAGGATAGTTAGAAAGTTGGCTATAGTGCATGTGCGAGTGTTGTAAAAGTGGGTTCCCTAGACCCAACTTTATCTGTAATTTTTTATTACAATACCTTGTATACAATGAGTTATACATGATGTACACATACTATTATAGTGTCGATATTTATACATCTACTTTTTAAATGGTAATGTACATAGATTATTTTTAAAAAGGTTATAGTAGTTCCTAGGATATAATAAGAACCACAAGATATAATGAAATTAATCCTAAAAATATAACTTATGGTCTAGATACATCATACTAATTGGATACAATTGATGTTTTACTATCAGGTGTTGGGGGATCATAAGCAGTGTGACTTATTTTCATGAAGTTCACACTTAGCGATATCTAGTAGGAGAGATCATGAGGAAAAAACCAACAATAAGAACACCACACATTTCAGGTGTCACTGGTTGTTCCAATATATGAACATGTGTATTGTTCTCTTGAATTAATATCATTATCATTATGTATCATTTGATCATGTACTTTGATGCCTGAAAAAACCATGATGTTGAAGTCTTGGTGAGGTAAATTTTTTTGGGTGTGTTATTGGTGGTATGGCATTAGTTGAATGGTCAAGATAGAATTTATCACTTATTATTTGAGGCTGTAATATCTTGAACCATGTTTATTAGGATGGTAGTTCCTTCATTAATCCTTGGTAAAGGTAGTTGAAGGAATTTCTTTCTAGTTAGATAAAAAATAATAAATAAATGAAGGGAAATGACAAAAGTGTGTGTCCTACATTATGAATATCACGAGACAGTGATATTATATTACAAAATGCATGTTTGTAAGATGGTTAATGATGATATAACTTTTACATATCTTTTTATGGGCCTTTATGGGTTTCTAGACTCCACTATTGGTTTTTGAATAGTATTAACTACAATTGATAAAAGGGTATAGAGGGACACACACAATACCATATTCAAGAATCTTCCCTATTCCAGTGAATACGCATATAGGATATGGTGGGATCCACCATGAGGTTATAGAATTTTCCAAGTATTAATGATCGCTAATTAATAAATAAATGCATTATTATTCATGTATAGAATTATGTGATTGAATTTATTTATTAAAAGTATTCACAAGGTATTAAATGAATAAGAAGAAAATATGCTACAAAAAAATATTATTTTATTGAAGGTTTGTTTAATATTAGCGGGAATTATGAGTTAATATAATAAATCATGTTTATTACATAATATATTTATTATATATTACAAGTAGGTGATAAAATTTTAATAATGCGAATGATTTACTTAGTTTGTCATAATGTTTCATTTATTTTTAATTTAGTGGACGTTAGATATAAAGGGGCCAAAGAACCCTTACTATGTATTTTAGAAATACACTATATAAACATAGGATAAGCTCATTTCATGTACAATTTCCTCATTAAGAATTGAAATATTCTATCTCCTCCCACTTCCTAGAGAGATAATTCCTCTATCTATGTGATTGATCCAAGAACGCGTTCAATGGATCGAAGGGATGCGATCGAGGTGATCATTGCGATGTTGAAGGATTCATCAGAGCATTGTGATAACACTTATAATTTGATGATTGAAATACAGAAAAATTCTTGAATCATGTGGGGATGATCTTAAGGGGTTCAAAATTGGATCCTCTGAGCAATGATCACTAGTGATAAGCATCCATTGAGAACACTATGATTCAAACGATGTAGTATTTTGGTTTTATTTTTGGGCTTATTAAATGAATGCGAGATCCTTGGAACTTTAATAGGGTTTAGATCACTGGAAACAACAAAGTTACATCTCTCTGATGATAAAATTTTAAACCCCTAGCCCACCAGCTTTTTTTGTAAACCCTTGTCCCTTAAATTATGTCATCATACCCTTATGATCATCTTATTATAATTGAAAGAATTAAATTGTTAAAGATTATGTTTACCCTTATTGAGAATTTGATCTCAATCTTCTTATGTTTCATTTTCCACAGGTTGTAAATAAATTTTATAAATATGTTGTGCCTAATTAAGATAATAGGTGTGAAGAACATAGTTATATAAGATGTATATTTTATGAAACAATTATTTATTTATCCAAGTTATTATGTAAGTGTTTTTTCTAATTCTCTAATAGTCTAATCCTAAAAGGTCCATGGGTATTTAAGTGATCCATTATTCAATTTGGTGTAATATGGTTTCAAATTGTTAAAATTGGGTCACATTTATTAGTATCAATGTCGAAAATGGAAATATTATACTTTAAGAACCGGATCCAGAAGAGCAGGTTTGGGAACTATATAATTGGTATCATAAGAGGGTTTAAAAAACATTGATGATTAAGATGTTTTCATGTGAGGTCATATTAACAGTTATGGAAACCATCATGGGTTTATAATTTTGATGTTTATCATAAGTTTAAAGGAATATAAACCCCTTTCATGGTTTTAAGTAATGGGATATTTAGGTGAATAATGATATTTTTTGAGATGTTTTATTAGGTAGAAGTATATGTAACACTTAGAACTACAGGAAAACCAGGCTATAAAAATGATTTATAACCATGGATATAGACCCCAAAACTTTAACTATAGGTAATAGCTATAGTTTCACTATCTGTGGATCCAATTGGCCTGGATATAGTGAAATGTCTATAGCCATAGTTTTTAACCATGTAAATATCCATATTTCCATAGTTAAAACCATGGAAATATCCATATTTCCATAGTTAAAACCATGGAAATAACCCTATATCCATGGTTCAAACTATGGGAAGAAACCTATTTACATGGTTAAAAACTATGGCATTAGAATCTTCCACATAGATTTATTACAACAATTTATAACTGTGGTAGTAGGGAAATAATTACAGTTCAAACTGTGGAAATAGGTCTACTTCCATGGTTTACAACCATTGTTAGATCCTTCCATTTCTAGAAAAAATAGCAAGTATACTACCAATATTAACTACCGTGGCTACATCATTCTATTTCCATAAAATAAAAACATGTATACTTATATGACACTGCACTTCGCCCTGCATTGTACTGCACATTGCATCGCACCCTGCACACTACACTGCCTGCACCCTACACTGCACACGACACCATACCCTGAATTTTTATACTCATACTTGTAATGTCTGACCTATGTTTTCACTATGTACTCAGATCATATACACTACTGAACTAGGTGAATTAATCAATTATCAAGGGATGAAAAAAAATAATTGATGACTTCTTAAGAAAAAATAATAATATATCCAGAAGTTTGAAATTCGAAATGTAAATAATAATATGTAAGTCAGAGTCAGGAACACATGAATATCACTAATAAATACTTGAATTCAACTAAATCATGAATGGTTTAGTCTAAAATAAACTATAGACTAGAAACTAAATTCATGTTCAAATAGATCCTAAAGGAAAAAAAGATTCTGGGACTGCTTGGACAGCCTACAACCAACACCCTGCACCATACACTACACTGCACTTCTTGAACCCAACAATGAATTGTACCCTACACCACACCTTGAACCTACATACTCCTACGTAATAGAATAATTGATGATCACCTAAGATACCAATATTACTCATCCATAAGATTTAAATTTCCAAAGTAAATGATAATATGTACATCATAATTTGAACACATGAACACCAATAATAACTTCATGAATGGAACTAAATAATGTAAGGGAATTCTAAAGTAAACCATAGACTTGAAGGTAAATTCAATTTTAAATAGTACCTAAGGAAATAATATATGAGAAATATATAGGAACAGAGAACATCAATATAAAAAAATTACTGGTTAGAAACACTTAAATTAACCCCCACTAACTAAATTGGATTTAAAAAAAATTAATATAGAGGCAGTTTTGTCAAAACACAACAATATTTTTTTATTTTAATAATTAGTGGTGGTTTCCATTTAACCACCCCTTTTTAACAACCCTATTTTCTCCCCATCTTCCACTCCCTCTATGTGACATAACCCCAACCCCTATCCTCCTCTGCTCCCTACGAGACCCCAACCCCATGACCCCATCCCTGTCCCCAACAGTGATGTGAAAACCTCCCTCTGACCTCCCTTATCCATCCTCAGTTGTGACCCCAACCCCAATGACCCCCCTTCAACCTACTACTTCCTGATGGCGACACAGAACCCCCCTCCAACCTATCTCTACCCAAAAACAATGAAAAAACCCCCATGACCTCCCCCAGTCCTCAGTGGAGACCCCAATCCCCACAACCCCTTTCTGACCTCCCTCTTCCTGAAAATAATGTAGAACCCCCTGTCTAACCTCCCTTGGCACAGGAGTTCCCCTACCTATTGGCAACGAGGACTCCCCATCCAACCTACCTCTCCCAGGCTTGGTTCCCATCCTCCTATACTCTTAAGGATTCTTTGGCCTTGTTGTAGTGATTTATTGTCCCATGTCGTGGAAGTGGAAAATCAGTGGTTGGTTTTCTCTATTAATTAACTCATTAAATTAATAAACACTAATTACATGCCTCTTTAATATAGGTTTTAGATTCCTAATTAAATTATTATTTTTATATATAAATCTATTTTAATTGGAAAACATGCACCACCTATTTTCTATTGAATTCGAAGGTTTTTATATGGAATCATGTATTTTAAATTTATTTTTCAACTACCATGCACACCAAACATTTGATAAAATAGTAGATTGTATTTTATTACATTATTTCATGACATTAAAAGTGGTTTTGGTTCTTAAAATAATTATTAATGGAAACTCATGAATTCCAAGGGCATAGAAGGATTTTTAATAACCAATGTTAGGTTACCTTGAATATAGTGACTTTATGATGATTGGGTATTTTAGTTTTCAAAGGAAATTTTTATAAAGATGATTATAAAAAAAAATTATATTGGTGCATCCATCTCCAAAAATTACTTTATAGGCTTTAATATACATAATTGGAATCTATTGATTTATCATGAAATTTTTTACAATAATTGGTGGCACAATGTAACTTGGTTATAACCCTATAATTTAATTTAAATTGTACATGCTAAGTGTTTTTTGCATCAATTTCCCTCTTTTTCCTACTTATTATTCTTTATGATATTGATTAACTTTATTTATTTTTAATTCCTTATTTTTTTTCCATAATAAATTTCAAACCTTTGGATTTTAGTTTTTATTTAATTCCCTGATTTAATAACTTTATCCTGAGTATAATATTCATTAATCAACATTATATAATAATAAATTCCCATTATGGAAACACCAATCTTAAAGAGTAAAAAGGGAAAAAATAAATAGTGTGAGAAAATACATGTATAAATATTTCAATCATAATCTTCCACTATATTTACTAGATACTCGGTAACAGTTCAAAAAACATGACTAAGCTTCAGAAATCATTACTTATCAAATTAGATAAATTTTATAATTTTAAAAAATTTTCATTGAAATCAATAACTATTATGGTGTAGTACAGGTCTGGTAAATGGTTCCCCCCCAATAGTTTTGAAGGAAATTTATTTTTACATATAAAATGACATTAAATGGTATAATGAAGTATAAAAACATATAAAAACCTAGAAATTAGTGTTTATTGGTTTTATCTATCCAATTGTGTGTGATATATAAATAAATTATAATTTACATTCATATTTTAAAAGGGGTGCTCTTTGTCTTAGTTATACAATGGGAAATGGAATGGACATTGATCAATGTAGCTAATTTTTCAATGGAATGAACCCTCCCAAGTTACGACACTAAGGTATAATACAACATTATCTTTTTATCTAATAAAAATAATATCATCTACATATAAAAAATAAAAAAATGATATATCTTTATCATATTTAATGTATAGGTTATTTTTTTTACTTCCATCATAAAATATTAATTGTTTCAAGCTTGTATCTAACTTCAAATACCATTTTGTTGAGCCTAATTCTAACCTCTATATATTCATCTTTAATTTTGATTTTAACTATTTGATTAAACATTTATATCTTTATATTTGAATGTGTTGTGAGAATATAATAAAATACCTTTGGATAAAATTTAGAATAATATACCTCGAAACAGACCTCAATATGCCAATGGATTGGAAGAATTTTTAGATTATACAATTACAAATTGATCAGTGGATTATAGAATAAAGTGTTAATGTCCAAATTGTTTATTCAAGTAATTTTTGAATAGAAAAGAAGTATATGAGCATTATATATTGAAACTGTATCATTCTCAATATGTTTTTTGGATTTTTCATAGTGAATCAAATGTTTTGTAAAATCAAAATAATGAAAATACTATCAATCAAATAAAAAGTTGCCAAGAAGAGGAGAATTTAGTTAAAAATTTGTTAAATAAAGGATCTAGTTTATCAGAATACAATATCCAAGATTTAAATAGATCAACATAACCTTTAGTTGATCCTATGTAGGTAAATCTTTCTCAAAACTTCAGTTACCAAAAAAATTATTTTTATGAATTAGTTGAATACGGAAAACTAAAACTTTATGAAGGGTGTGACGAGTATTGATGTTGTATTTTGCAATTAAGTTGTATCATATCAAGTGTATCCATGGAATTAATGAAAAATAAATGTTCATGATTTTAGATTTTCTTCATGATTCATTTAGTAAATCTACGATCCCTGCATCATTCTATGAGTCAAAGAAAGTCATCAAAAAACTTAGACTTGATTATAAAAAGATACATGCATGCCTAAATGACTGCATGCTTTATTGGGGAGAAGATACTGATAAAGAATAATGTGAAATATTTCAAACAAGAAGATATAAGTTAATGAACAAAAATGATAGTATAAATCAAGGAAACTCCAAGAATAAATAGAAGAATAAAACCCATGCAATGGTATTCCATTACTTTCTTCTGAAACCATAGTTGAAAAAATTATTCATGTCATCTAAGAGTACATACATCATTATATGGAATGATCAGGATAGTAATAATGGATTGATAATACATCCAAATGATTCAATATCATGGAATATGTTTGATTCAATATATCTATATTTTTCATTGAATCCTAGGAATGTCTGTTTGGGGTGAGATTATAATGGTTTTAACCCTTTTGGTTCTTTAAGTACTAATTATATCATTTGGAGAGTTTTCTTTATCCCCTATAATCTACCTCCATGTATATGTATGAATAAGAATTCATTAATTATTTTGATGATTATTCCTAGAAATAAAATTCCAAGAAATGACATTGATGTATACCTTTATCCTCTAATAAAAAAATTGTGAGGATTATGGAATGATGGCATGGAAACTTATGATGATTCAACAAGACAACTATTTAAAATGAATACAATATTAATGTGGACAATTAGTGAATTTTTTATACTAGAAAATTTATCTAGTTAGAACACTCATAATGGTTTGTATTCTCCAGTTTGTAATTTTTATTTTGAACTTCAACTAATACTTCATAGCATAAAATTGTCTTTTATGTGTCATCATCAATTTTATGATGATTTTCATAAATTCGGGTTTAACATGACATGATTAAATGGATATATTGAAACGAAAAAGTCCATGAAGGTGTTATATAGTTAAAAAATATTGGGAAAATTAATGAATATCACTGAAGAATTTGGAAAATGTCATCAGTTTAAAGAAGGGAGAAAAGGGTATGAGGTACAATATCCAAAGAAGCTAGAACACAAGAATTTAATAAAAAGATTATATTTTTCATAATTACTTATTAGGGGATTAATTTGGAACATTATAATCTTAATGTAACACATATTGAGAAGAACATATGTGATAATGTAATTTTTATAGTGCTTAATGTGAAGGGTAAATAGATAGACAACCTTAATGATTGTAAGGATTTTTTTGTCAATGAATATAAAGAATGGTTTGTGGGAAAATGGGAATGGAAGTTATCCTTTAGATATTTTTACAATAAAAAATCACAAGAAGAACATATTCCTTCAAATGTTAAAGAATGTAAAAGTGCCATATGTATATTTAAGTAACATATCATGGTGTGTTTACTTGAATCATCAAAAAGTACATGAATTGAAATTTCATGACTCACATATTTTTATGGAGCAATTTTTGCCATTGTCTTTGTGTAATACTTTACCTGAAAAAGTAACCATGGTTATAGTTGAGTTTTGTACATTTTTTAGAGAGATTTTTGGAAAAACATTAAATCGAGTAGAGCTTGATAAACATCAAGATATATTTTTTTTTCTGACATTATTCCATTTAGATACTATATTTTCCCCTTTATTATTTATATTCATGATTCATTTAACTTTTCATTTGGTTGAAGAATCTAAACTTGGAGGACATATACACTATCGATAGATGTATATAATTGATAGGTACATTGATATATTTTTTATTTTAATTGGTGAATTTAATTTTATCAAATCATTATGTATTTTTTTTAATATGTTTCTTATTTTTTCATTATGTACATAGGTTATTTGAAATCATATGTAAGGAATAAATCTCAACCAAAAGGTTCTATTTGCTGAAGGTTACATAGCTTAAGAGTTCTTGACCTTCAGTTCTAGTTATTTGGATGGGATTATGACAAGATTCCATCATAATGGATGTGATGAGGCCGTCTACATCAATTTTTAGTTATGAAAATCCATCATCTATATTTACAACTATTTGAAAATCTATTAGAAAGGGGTTAAATTTTATACATAATGAATTGGAGTTGGTACATGGATATAGATATGTGATACTCGATAGTGTTATTACAGATCCATTTATTGAAGAATTGTGAGTGAAAAAAAGTTGTGATTAATGGGTTGAGCTTTAAATGAGATGTATTTAAAAAAATATATTAATAAAGATCTTTTCAAATGGTTTTCCCATCGTGTAAGTATATACTCAAATTCAT
The DNA here is from genome assembly GCA_963277665.1 of Viscum album. NCBI lineage: Eukaryota > Viridiplantae > Streptophyta > Magnoliopsida > Santalales > Viscaceae > Viscum > Viscum album. Next base: position 1,110,244,843 of record OY728126.1, read on the forward strand.
ATTATTTATGTGTAGTTATTTTTTCAATGTTAAAAGTAAAAACTTATATTGTTTTTTATAGATAATTAATGTTGAAAATAAGGTTGAAATATTAAATTATTTTACGTTTTTGGATTAAGTTCCTCTAAGACAGGCTAAGAGATTCGATGGATACAATATTAATGGCTTTAGGTTTCGTACAATTTATCATGAAGAAGATTTGAAACTCAGCATAGTGGTGTATTTACACTTTCAAAGGTGGAATAATATGGGAATCTCATTGATATAATTAAAGTAAACTATCACAATAAATTTTTAGTTTCCTTATTCAAATGAAAGTTGGTTAAAATTGATAGAGGTATGTTGAAAGATTCATTACATTTTACATACGACAACTTATTTTTCTTGATGGATACTGGATAGCATGTAAATCATGAACCATTTATCTTGGATTCACAAGAGAAGATGGTTTATTATGTGGATAATGAAATACTTGAAGTTTGAAGTGTTGTTGTACACTTAAAGCAAAGATACTTATTTGCTATAAGGGATGAAGATAAATTTGTGATTTCTGATAGTGAACCTCATCAACCACAATATATTTAACAATTATTTCTTGATAATATTAAAATGGTAGAACATGCAAGAGAGGTTAAAAATGAATGACTCGCCACAATGGAGGTTGATAACAGTGAAGATAATGAATATGAAGACAATTGAATGTATAAATTGGTAATGAAGTTATATTACAATTTATCATTGATAAGTGTTTCATACATATATACATTGTTATAGTTTTTATTTTTTTTAAAATATTTTAGTATTTGATTATTTATATTTTTAATATACCTTAACCATTGTAAATACAGGAATAAAAAGGACACTATTTTTAGGATTCTAGATGATCAACATCTCAGATGCTTATTCCTAAATTTTCTAAAAATAAGTTCTTTGATACTCAAGTAAAGGTAATGTTAATTTGACATTACATGAAAATTAATTTAAAAGTCATGAGTGCATTTTTTAATATACTTATAAAGTTTTATGTTTTTAATTTGTAGATTTTTTTTTCATTTTGATGTCCCTAACTCCATTTCACGCCCATGGAATTTGCAAAGAACACATACAACATCTATAAAATAACTAAAATTTCACATTCATATAAGAAACATGAATTTAGAGTTATAAAAACCACATATTTTTCCATATTTATGTATAAATTATTATTACACATCAAAAATAAATTACAGATCATTATACAGAAGTTTGGAAAAAATCTGAGCTTGTTTTCTCGGTTTTGACTCCATAAACACTTATGGAAGGTACAATAGCCTTTAAAAAAAGTGTCGGGGGTGGGGGGTGGGGTGGGGGGGGGGGTCAAATCTTGGATAACGATATCATATTGTCCTAAAATCATAGAAAAATGACAGTAGATTTAATTGTGAAATATAGGAATTTACAACACATCATTCTAAATGATAGTTTTCCTGTTATGGATGTAAACATGGTTTTAGTGTTTTAAAACACCAAAACAAATGTGGAACGATAAAAATGAGAAAAATGAATTTTTATTATCCTAAAATCATGAGAAAATGACTATATATTTAATTATCAATTGTAGGAACCAATGTTACGTCATTCCAAATTACAATTTGCCCATTATGGCTGTAAATGAATTTTAGTCTTTTAAAACACAAAAATGTGTATGGAATGGAAAAAACATTGAATAAACATCCAATTGTATTGAAATCAAGGGGGAAACATCGATTAGTTTTTTTGATGTGTACTCATATAAAACATGTCAATTCGACGTGATGTGTGATTAGAATGACTTGGTAAACACTTATAAAAGGTATTTAAGCCTTTATAAACAAGCATTGGGCAGGGGGGGTCAAAGCCTCGGAAATGAAATTATATTATCCTAAAAACATGACACAATGAACTTATATTTAATTTTCAAATTTAGAAACTGATGAAACATCATTAAAAGTGAAGGTTTTCCTGTTATAGTTGTAAACACGTTTTAGTGTTTTAAAACACTAAAATGTGCGTGGAATGGAAAAAACTAGGAAAATGATGTTAAATTGTTATAAAATTAGGGGAAAAATTCATATATTTAATTTTGAAATGTAGTAACTGAAAAAATGTCATTCCAAATGATGGTTTTACTATTATGTGCATAAACTCATTTTTACTATTTTAGAACACTAAAACATGTGTGGAATGGTAAAAACTAGACAAACGATGTTTTATTGTCCTAAAATTATGGTATAACAAATGATTAATTGTATTTAACATGTATTCATATACTACACATCAATACGATGTGCAGTGTGATTTTAGATAATTGGTAAAAACCTATAAAAGGCACAAAAGCCTTTAACAACAAGTGTTGAGATCAAATATAGGGAAACTATATCAGATTGTCCTGAAATAAAAGGAAACGACCATATAATTAATTTTGAAATATAGGAACAAAAACCATGTAATTATGATTGATGGTTTTCACATTTTGTCCGTAAATGCGTTTTTAGTGTTTAAAAACATTAAATCATGCATGGAATATTCAAAACCAGACAAACAATGCCGAATTGAATTTAAATTAGGGAACGATTAACATAGATTTAATTTTAAAATATAGGAACTAAAGTCACATCATTATTAAGGATGATTTTCCTGTTATGGTTGTAGAGACCCAGGCTTGACATACATGGACATTACATTACTTTTGCAGAATACTAAATACATAACAAGAACCAACAATCAAGGACCGTAATAGTTTAGTTTTTTTGAAACTTGGAACATAATCTTCTAATCGTGGTGAAAGATATTCAGCATCTCCTATAAAGATCTTCCCCTTTTTTTCTTACCTAAAACCATTATTTAAATCCTAGGGAAAAGAAAACATATAAAGGGTGAGATCAAATGCTCAGTAAGGGTAAGCATGGAGAAAATAAAACAAATCATATACACTTGAACTTAAAAACATGAACATAATGTTTAAACATAAAAATCTTGAGCAACGACATAAAACATGGCAGTACGTAAGGCATAGATCATAAAGAAACATTAATCATGATAAACTAGCATGGGAATAAAACATGTAATTGTGGAAATGATTAATCTTATGTTATGATTTCCATAGTAGCCAAGGCATTGTTGCCAAGACCATCTTAGTGGACAAAGTCCCTTTCTGAATCGAGTTCACTCCTCGTTCCAGTCCTGTATTACTGAACTGGATTAAATTTCCATTCCAGCCATGTCTATCTATTGACATATAAATCTTTACCCAATGCATTGGAGGGAGATATTGGTCCCACCTATCTCATAATGAAATAATTCTTACTTATTCCACAAAATAAACATAAATCATTCATTATAACCTAAAGAATAAAATGGGTTTCATAAACATCAACACATCTTAACGTAATCCATATAAAACAAATGGATATAATTTCATAATAAGAATAATAAAACCATGTAAATAATAGAGACATTATACTGGAAACATAATAATACTAAATAATGTCTTCTTATATGGAAAATAGTTTTGAAAAAACACTTAAAATGAATTCTTGAGGAAAATATCCTTTCTTTTCAAAACCATTTTCTTTTCAAAAAATGCCATGTAATTTTAAAAGAAAAGGACTTTTGTTGAAAATAATCATGAAATATTGTAAAGGGAGATTTATGAAAATTATTTGTTATGAAACCGTAAAAATCAGTTCACTCCGTATAAGTTAAAAAAAACATTCCACTCGTACTTTTGTCGAAAAAGCCAAAAAGTTCCTCTTATGGTAAAAAAGAAAGATTACTTCCATAACGTAATGTAAAAGTCAAAGAGGGGTTAAAATGAATTTAAACATACGTGGAATAATATTAAACACTTTATGAAAAATATTTTTATGGACATGGATGAAAAATATAACCCCATTAAATATTTACATATAAGCAATCACGGATAAAAACGAGATTGGAAAAGTTATCCCTTACCTTATGTCCGATATGCTTTGTATATATCTGAAACTCCTGTATAATGATTTAAATAATGTCATTGAATTATTACAGAACCATATTCATTGTTATGATATCATATATTGTTCACTTATGACTTTATATTACCCGTTCTTTTGTAAATTCATGTTAAAGTAGCATTTTGGGTAAAATCGTTTCATTTATCCTCTGTGTTTTGACTTATAATTATTCATATGATTACTTAGATCATGATTACTTACTTCTATAATGTAAAACATGATTTATATATAATATATATTCAGAATATACATATATATAATTGATCGATAAATTGAAAGGAATATACCGTTCATGGAGATGGTAGGCCATATGTACGCAAGAATGCTGTTTTCGTTTCCTTATTAAATTGAATAGATGTAAGTAAATAACATATACATAAGTCCAGTATCATTAATATGTCATATGTTTCCTGATTATTTAATATATATACTTTATAATCATTCTTGAATGGTTAACTTGGAGAATTAATCTCATCGCATCGTGGAGACAGTAATTCGTACGTACGCACGAGCGATGATATCGTTCTCATAATTATTGAATGGGATTATAGTGGATGATTTAATATATAATAATTATTATCATGTTATAATAACCATATATATAGTTATTATTTACACCATTGTACCAATCCATGTAAGGTGGTGGTGGAAAAACAGATTACACCACGGTGTGGAGACGATATTCCGTACGTACGCACGCGCGGTGATTTCATTTTTCGTTGGATGGATAGAAGGGGAAATGGGGTTATTTAATATTTATTATAACATATCAGTTTATTATTTATATTGATGTTATTAATTTATATTGAAACAACTAAAGAAGAAAAATTCGAAGAAGAATGAAACTTGAAGGAATCGGTAGAAGAGATTACCTCTTCTTCGACGCACCTCTTTTATGCTTCCTCTTAAAACACTAAAGCTCATCTTTTGAGAAGACCAGAACATCCAGAATTTTTTTAGGGAAGTGGAGAAGATAAATGGTCAGGGGTTGGATGAGTTTGAAGGCTCAAAGTGTTGTGAAGAGGAGAGGGATGAGGTACCCTTATATAGGAGAGGAGAGGGGCACTTTTGGAAACCTTGGAAATATTAAATAATAAAAAAATTAAACCCTACTTAAAAACCTCAAAAAATGACTCACCTTGAAGATGAGATGAGAGAGGGTTGTAATAAAATCAACCAATAAAATTTATACATGTTTTATGTTTATTTTAAACCTTATCAACTTGATTTATCATTATTTAATCTATTCAATTTTATTTGTGGTAATAAAATTCTAAATTCTAAATTGTTATAAATACATACTTAAATGTTGTAAATCTCCCATAAATGGATATTTTATAACCTTTTAAACCATTTAATTTTCAATTTGTATTTTTTAAATATTTTTTTTTTATTTTTAAATAATTTAATAATATGTTATTTTTATAAAATATAAATATTTTCAATTTTGACACTATTCATAATTTGAATTTAAATAAAAACCACACAGAAGATTTATTCGAACCAAAATATATAATATATTCCAAACATGTCATATTAATCAAAAATATTCATGGGTAACATTAATTTGTTCATATATTATTTATTTTAATATTTCTAAATCCATTTATTTTGTATTTCTCTTAATAAAATAATTACTACAACATTTTTGTATAATTATTTAATATACTTATTTGTTGCATAAAAATTAAAAACAAAAAAACTATGATGAAGATAAATATATTAAATCTAATAATAATCTTTTACTCGAATTTATCATCTTAAAATCACAAAATTTAAATTGTTATATGTATTAAATTATGAAGGTGACATCTTTGACATTATTTAAAATAAAACAATATAAATGTCCTAATCGGTTTTATAAGGCTCCAAATGGTCCTAAAATAGACTCTTGGATGATTAGTGTATATATATACTCTACCAATAAAGTTTGGTCATGTTTTTGGTCCTTTTGATATATATTATTATTTTAATAAATACTATATTATTGATTTTTCACTAAATAAATAATTTCCACATCATTAATGTATAAGATTTTAAGGTAATAAAATATTTATGAAAAATAAATAATAAATTACCATGATAAATAGAAACATTTTATCTTTCCAATGAGTATTTATAATCGAATTTATATTATGTATAACTATATATTAAAAATAATATAATTAATAAAGTTTGAGTGAGACATTTCACTTTCCTTTAAATAAACTAAATAAAAGGTCTTAATCAAATAAAATTGGGTTGCATTAGATTCAATTTCGACCCAATTATGATTTAAGGTAAAATATAATCATCCAATTATATTAGGACAAGTGTTAGGGTAATTCTATAATATTATATTTACCCTTAATTACCTGATTTACCTTTAACTATGGTAAATAAAATTTACCGTAGTTACGATTCATAATGACTAAAAATAAGAAGTAGCTTATTAACATAATTTGGACCTACTAATTCCAAATATGGAATCCATTTTTCCAAATTTAAATCACAAAATTTTCATAAATTGATTTAAAATTAATCCCATTGTTAAGAAAATGAGTTTTAAAAGTTAAAACATTGCAAAAGATTGAAATGATTTTACCTATGAATTCAATGTAAAATCAATGATAATGACATAAATTATATTAAATGGTAAATATATATTCTATTTATACTTTAAAACCATTAAATATTATAATTTAACTATATAAATTATTACGATGAAAATAGTTGTTTTTAATTAAAATATAGTGTGTTTTTACAATTCATTAAAATATGAAAGTTATCAGAATAATATGAAAAATTTATCCAAAGCAAATTTTTATATCCCGATTCGAAAGAAGAATTTTATTTTTTCAAATTGAACTTATATACATTTCAAAAACTATATTTAATGTGGGTGTTCCATCAAAAGGCAGGAAAACTGCATTTTTGAAAAATACTTATTTTACTCGATTTTTTTTCTCACACGATGTTCTAGAAAATGTGTAAGATGAATAACAATGTTATAACATTCAAAATGTATTTAATACTATTCATAAGGACTAGTTTATAATAATATTATAACCATATACTGTTGTTTAGTGAAACCCGATATTGCGTACAACACATGCTATCGAGGAAGGTTGCGATTGCGTGTAATGCAAGCCAAGTCACGGTTGCGTGTAGTGAAAAACTCCTTTTTTGTTGTGTATAATAGACTCCAAACATATTTCATTTATACATTGAATATATATATATATATATACACTCAATGTTTCGTAGAATAACTACTATCAAACGAACTTGATATTCTGTGTAACACGATCCAATAATAGTGTTGCATATACTGCAAGCTAATACGATGTTGCATATAGCGCAAGATAATCTTGCTGTAGCGTACAACAGAAGATATGAAAGAAATTTAAAAGAATATATCTCATAAAATCTCAGGCTGTAACATTCTACCCCCTTAAAATGAATTTCACCCTTGAAATTCGTCGGAGTTATAAATGGTTTACTGCTTGAAAGTTTATTTCATAGAAACCCACATTGTAAAAAGGAATAATAAATATTAATTGTAAAAAATGAAGTATGAAACATAACGGTTACCCAATTTTACTCATCACTGGGTTTCCACATAGGATAACATAGGTTAAAATATGAGTATGGAAGAGAAATATAACCATCATGTTTTGATGGAGAGTGGTAGAGAACATGGCTATGAAAAAGACAACAATAACAAAGCCATAAATTTGTGATGATCTACGGTACTATCTGATTAATCAGATATAAGAGCAGTAAGACAAAATTTTTGTTTTTAAATATCATTTCCCTAAAGTTGAAAATTTTGAATTAGAATAAATACTTACTTTATTTTGGTACAATCTCACCGTTGCTCGTACCTCGAACAATTTCCACTTCATCTCTTAAGGAAATGAAGTTGAATTTGTATTTCGCAAAGTTTTAGTAGATCATGCGATAGAATGATAGGTCATTACATCTGTCTCAAACATATAGTCATAAAAAGTTATATACATAAGTCCATATATGGTGAGATTAATTTTATATGGTTCTAAAATGGAATTATACATAATCTATCATCCTTCTTAATAAAATAAAACTACTTTCTACTAACCAGAGACTTCCTGTTGGCCAGTGGGAGGCGATAAAGGCATGTCACACTTCGGTTGTCGGTTCGATTCACACAACCATGTCCGACGCGATGGGTTTTCACCCGTCCTATGGTTTGTCCTTATTCTAAAAATACACTATTATAACATTCCAGAAATAGTATCGAAAAAAATTTCTAGCATTAAACAATTATATCTGATGTCCAACTTAATCCATTCCAACATTTAGGCCTATCGAAAATACTTATGTCCAATCTTATAGTATAGAGAAAATGATTACTAGAAATGTCATCAACCAAGAATTGAATACAATCATTTATCGCCCGTATATCATAAGATATATCTTTTTGGTCACATTCCAAACATGTGAATTCCTTAATCATATATTCTCTTGAAAAATGAATACCCATTGAACCTTAGTGAAAACCTGAATGGTGTCACAAGTTAATTTTTTCCACATACCAAAATCACAAAAATTCTATATAGTCAAACCTTGATATCACTTTGTCCTTATATCAATCATGAGCTCATGAATACTACCAAACATATTATTTTCTCCTTATCCATTCATTATGCTCATATAATCTTATTTACAAAAGTATTTCAATATAATTATTGAAAACCTGAATAAACTAATACATGGGTATTCCAATATTCCACAATACTATAAATGAGATTTCATGATACTATTTTGAAATCCCATTACATAAAAACTTAATCATTCCACCACATCATTGGCATACTCAACATCACAGATAGTTATCGCATGTGACATCCCTTTGTCCTTTTCCTTAAGAGGTTGTTGATGCCAATCATCATTAACCCTTGGATTAGGGCATTGGTTAGCATAATGCCCATTTCCTTGCAATTATAGCATTAAAGTGTTGGTGGAGCATTCTCTGTAGTCTTTTATCTATTCACATCATTAGCTAAATTTTTCTCATTACATTGACACTAAACTGATTGATGACCTTCTTTTACACACATAAAAACATTTTCTAGTACCTTTAGGGAATCTCCACCATGCTTCTTTACACACTTTTATCATAAAGAAACATTCATCTTCTTTTCGCTGTTGTTTTGAGATTTCTCCTTGAACTCCATCTTTTATTTTTTGTCAAAACCATGAGATGGATATGTAACACCAACTTCAAGTTATACCTTGATAGCACAACTTTCAATTTCTTCATAGACACTGAAGTCTCTTATAGAAAATTCCCTTCAAAGACTTAGTTTTAAGCCACTGAAGAATAGATCAACTTTACTTTTAGATTGGATGATAAATCCAGATGCATAACTTGAGAGCCTTGTAAGATTCACTTCATATATACCAACAAATTCATCATCCTTTTGCTTAAGCTCAAGGAACTCATTTTCAATCTTTGTTCAAAGAATACAAGGGAAGTACTAATTAGAAAACAAGTTCTTGAACTCATCCCATTACATTGATTCAATTTAATCTTGGGGCCTTGTATTATTAATTAGAGTCCACCACTGGTCTGCTTCACTTCTAAATGGTAAATAGCTAGAATGACTTTTTCATGTTCTGAACAACAGAGTATGGAAAATATATTTTCAATGGTACTGATCCATTGTTCAGAGAAAAGTGTATTAGAAGACCCACTAAAAGAAGGTGGACGTTGCCTTATGAAGGACTCAATAGAATATTGTTCCCTTATCTACTCAATTGGAAGTTCAGATTGATTCATAGCTTGTGTAATTATAGAAATAAGATTTTTCACTCCATCTCCCATAACATTGGTTAGTTCAGAAGTAAAATCATTGCATTTTCCATTACATTGATCAACACGGTTCCTTCAGGTTCCAGCCATCATCTAAAACCCAAAAAGAATAGTGTGAGAGGTAAAAATCCTACTAAGGAAAACAACATAATAAAGACGGAGTACTTTCAATATATAACATATTAGGTTTAATTATAAGATCGTTACCGTAATTCTAGGACTATAACCTATACTTATACTTAACCTTAGGGAAAACCATAGACATACCTTAGAAATATCACTAGGGATTTCACTAAAGTTTTCGCATCCTAGTTTTCAAAGGTTAACTAAACCTTTCCTCTGATACCAACTATAGAGACCCAAGCATGATGTACATGGAAATTACATTACTTTTTCGGAATAATTAGTACATAACAAGAACCAAAACTCATGGACTATAATAGTTTAGTGTATTTGGAAACTCGGAACATAATCTTCTAATTGTGGTGAAAGATCTTCCACATCTCCCCCAATGATCTTCCCCTTTTATTTTTTTACCTAAAACCTTTATTTAAATATTGGGGAAAAGAAAACATATAAAGGGTGAGCTCAAGTGCTCAGTAAGGGTAGTCATGGAGAAAATAAAACAAATCATATACATTTGACCTTACAAACATTAACATAATGTTTAGAAATAAAAATCATGAGCAACGACATAAAACATGGCAGTACGTAAGGAATAGATTATAAATAAACATTAATCATGATAAAATAGTCTGGGAATAAAACATGTCATTTTTTCAACCATTAAGCACATGTTAAGATTTCCATAGTATCTAAGGCATTGTTTCCAAGACCATCTTAGTGGAAAAAGTCCCTTTCCAAATCAAGTTCACTCCTCGTTCCTGTCCTGTATCACTGAACCAGATTAACTTTCCATTCCAGCCATGTATATCTCATGAGATATAAATCTTTACACAATTAATTGGAGGGAGATATAGGTCTCACCCATCTTATAATGAAATCATTCTTACTTGCTCAACAAAATAAACATACATCATTTATCATAACCCAAAGAATAAAATGGGTTTCATAAACATCATCCCATCTTAACGTAATCCATATAAAACAAATGGATATAATTTCATCATAAGAATAATAAAACCATGTAAATAATAGAGAAATTATACTTGAAACATAATTATACTAAATAATGTCTTCTTAGATGGAAAATAGTTTTGACAAAACACTTGAAATGATTTCTTGAGGAGAATATCCTTTCTTTTCAAAATCATTTTATTTTCAAAAAATGCTATGTAATTTTAAAAGAAAGGGACTTTTGTTGAAAATAATCATGAAATATTGTAAAGGAATCTTTATGAAAATTAGGCATTATGAAACCATAAAAATCAGTTCGCGCCGTATAAGTTAAAAAAACATTCTCCTCATACTTTTGTCGGAAAAGTAAAAAAGTTCCTCTTATGGTAAACAACCAAAAGATTCCTTCCATAACGCAATGTAAAAGTCAAAGAGGGGTAAAAATGACTTTAAAAATACATGGAATAATATTAAACACTTTATGAAAAATATTTTTATGGAAATGGATGAAAAATATAACCATAGTAAATACTTACGTATAAGCAATCTCAGATAAAAACGTGATTCGAAAAGTTATCCCTTACCTTATGTCTGATATGCTTCGTATATATCTGAACATCTTGTATAATGACTTAAATAATGTCATTGAGTTATTACAGAATCATATTCATTGTTATGATCTCATATATAGTTCACGTATGACTTTATATTACTCGTTCTTTTGTAAATTAATGTTAAAGTAGCGTTTTGGGTAAAATCGTTTCATTTATCATCCATGTTTTGACTTGTAATTATTCATATAATTACTTAGATCATGATTAATTATTTCCAGAATGTAAAACATGATTTATATATAATATATATTCAAAATATACATATATATAATAGATCGATAAATGGAATTAAATACCCCATTCATGGAGACGGTATGTCGTACGTACGCAAGAACATTGTTTTCGTTTCCTTATTAAATTGAATAGAAGTAAGTAAATAACATATATATAAGTCCAGTATCATTAATATGTCATATTTTTCATTATTATTTAATATATATACATTATAATCATTCTTTAATGGTTAACTTGGAGAATGAATCACATCGTGTCGTGGAGACGATAATCCGTACGTACGCACGAGCGATGATATCGTTCCCATAATTATTGAATGGGATTAGAGTGGATGATATAATATCTCAGAATTAGTATCATGTTATAATACCTATATATATAGTTATTATTTACACCATTATACCCATCCAAGTAAGGTGGTGGTGGAAAAACAGATTACACCATGGTGTGGAGACGGTATTCCGTACGTACGCACGCGTAGTGATTTTGTTTTCCGTAGGATGGATATAAGGTGAAATGTGGTTGTTTCATATTTATAATAAAATATCAGTATATTATTGATACTGATGTTATTACTTTATAATGAAACAACTAAAGTAGATGAATTTTAAGAAGAAAGAAACTTGAAAGAATCGGTAGAAGAGATTACCTCTTCTTTGACGCACCTCTTTTAAGCATCCTCTTAAGGCACTAGAGTTGGTCTTTTGAGAATACCAGAACCTCTAAAATGTTTCTAGGGAATTTGAGAACAGAAATGTTCAGGGGTTGGATGAGCTTGAAGGATCAAAGTGTTGTTAATATGAGAGGGAGAAGGCGCCCTTATATAGGAGAGGAGAGGGGCACTTTTAGAAACCTTAAAAATATTAAATAATAATAAAATGAAAACCCACTTAAAAACCTACAAAAATGACTCAATTAGAAGATGAGATGATATAGGGTTGTAATATCATAAAAAAAATAAAATTCAGACAAGTTTTATGTTTATTTTAAACCTTATAAACTTGATTTATCATTATTTAATCTATTTAATTTTATTTATGGTAATAAAATTTTAAATTTTAACTTGTTATAAATACATACTTAAATGTTGTAAATTTTCCATAATTGGATAATTTATAACCTTTTAGATCATATAATTTTTAATATTTAGTTTTTAAATATTTTTGTTATTTTTAAATAATTTAATAATACGTTACTTTTATAAAATATAAATAGTGTCAATTTTTACACTATACATAAAGTGAATTTTAAAAAAACCTCACAGAAGATATGTTCGAACAAAAATATATAATATATTCCTAAAATTTCATATTAATAAAAATAATTCATGGGGAACATTATTTTGTTCATATATTATTTATTTTAATATTTTTAAATCCATTTATTAGGTATTTCTCTTAATAAAATAATGACTACAACATTTTTGTATAATTATTTAATATACTTATTTGTTGTATAAAAATTAAAAATAAAATCCTCTGATGAATATAAATATAATAAATTTAATAATAATATTTTTACTCTAATTTATCATCTTAAAATCACAACATTTAAATTTTTATATTTATTAAATTATGAAGGTGAAATCTTTGACATCATTTAAAATAAAATAATATAAATGTACTAATCAGTTTTATAAGGATCTGAATGGTCCCAAAATCTACCCTTGGATGATTAGGGTATAGATATACTTGACCAATAATGTTTTTTTCATGTTTATTGTCCTTTTGATAGGTATTATTATTTTAATAAAAACTATATTATTTATTTTTCACTAAATAAATAATTTCTACATCTTTAATGTATAAGATTTTAAGGTAATAAAATATTTATTAAAAATTACAAATAAATTACAATGATAAAGAAAAAAAATTTAGATTTCAAATGATTATTTATAATCTAGTTTATATTCTGTATAAAAATATATTAAAAATAATCTAATTATTATAGTTTGAGTGAGACATTTCACATTCCTTTAAATAAACTAAATAAACGGTCTTAATAAAATACAAGTGGGTTCCATTAGATTATATTTTGACCAAATTATGATTTAGGGAAAAATATAATCAGTTAATTATATTAGGAAAAGTATTAGGGAAATTTTATAATATTATATCTCCCCTTAATTACCCGATTTACCTTTAACTATGGTAAATAAAATTTACCATAACTATTATTCACAATGACTAAAAATAAAAAGTAGATTATTAAAATAATTTAGACCTACTAATTCCAAGTATGGAATCAATTTTTCTAAATTAAAATAACATATGTTTTAGAAATTAATTTAAAATTAATCCCGTTGTTAAGAAAACGAGTTTTAAAAGTTAAAACATTGCAAAAGATTGAAATGATTTTACCTATGAATTCACTGTAAAATCAATGATATTGACATACATTATATTAAATGGTAAAAATGTATTCTATTTATACTATAAAACAATTAAATATTTTAATTTAACCATATAAATTATTACAATGAAAAAAGTTGTTTTTAATTAAAATATAGCGTGTTTTTACTATTCATTAAAATATGAATGTTATCATAATAATATGAAAATTTTATCCAAAGTAAATTTTTATATCCTGATTCCAAAGAAGAATTTTATTTTTTAAAATTTATCTTATATACATTTCAAAAACTATATTTAAAGTGGGTGCTCCATCAAAAGGCGGCAAAACTGCATGTTTTGAAAAATACTTATTTTACTCGAAAAATTTATGTTGTTCACACACGATGTTATAGAAAATGTTTAAGATGAATAATAATGTTATAAAATTCAAAATTTAGTTAATAATATTCATAATGACTACTTCATAATAATATTATAACCATATATCTTTGTTTAGTGAAACCCAATATTGTAAACAACACACGCTATCGAGGAAGGTCATGATTACGTGTAATGCTAGCCGACTTAGGGTTGCATGTAGTGCAAGACTCCTTTGTTTTTTCATATAACAGAATCCAACCATATTTCATTTATACATTGAATATATATATATATATATACACTCAATGTTTCATAGAATAACTACTTCCAAACGAACTTGAAATTGTGTGTAACACGATCCAAGAATAGTGTTTCTTATACTGCAAGCTAATATGGTGTTGTGTATGGATCAAGATAATATTTGTGTAGAGTACAATAGAAGATATGAAAGAAATTAAAAAGTATATATCTCATAAAATCCCGGGTTGTTATAATGGTTGTAATCACATTTTTCGTGTTTTAAAAAACTAATACGTGTGTGGAATGGTAAAAACCAAACAAGTGATGTTGGATTGTCCTGAAATTAGGGGGAAACCAGTTACTAGTTGTTTTTTATGTTTACGTATAGATAAAAAAACAATTTTACATGCATTGTGATTGGAATTACTCATTAAACACTTATAAAAGGTATAAAAGCCATTAAAAACAAGTGTTGGGGGGGGGGGGGTAAAAACTAGGGAAACTATGTCAGATTGTCTTGAAATTAGGGGATAATGAACATAGATTTAATAGTGAAATATAGGAACTAACAATATGTCTTTTAGAGTGATGGTTTTTCTGTTATGGTTGGGAATGCATTTTTGTTATTTTAAAACACTAAAATGGGCTTAGAAAGGTTAAAACTAGGCAAACGATGTTAGATTTTTCTAAAATTAGGGAAAAACACAATATATTTAAATGTGAAATTTGTGAACTGAAAACACATCATTCTGAATGATGGTTTAAATATTATGGTCATAAGAACATTTTTAGCATTTTAAATCACCAAGATGTGTGTGGAACTGTTAAAAACAGAAAAACAGCTGTAGATTTAATTGTGAAATTTTGGAACCGTTGACACGTCATTTTGAATGAAAGTTTTCCCGTTATAGCCATAAATATGTTTTTAGTATTTTAAAACACAAAAAGGTTTGTGGAATTATCAAATATAGACAAACGATGTCTTATTATCTTGAAATAAGGGTAAACTATTTCTATATTTAATTATGAAATATAGGAACTGACGACACATCATTTTGAATGACAGTTTTCCCATTATGGTCATAAATGTATTTTTAGTATTTAAAACACTAGAACATTCTTGGAATGATCCAAACCATTAAAACGACATTAGATTGTCTGGAAATAAGGGGAACATCACCACTTAGTTGTTTTTCACTTGTATACTTAGAAAACATGCCAATCTGTTCTGTGGTGTGATCAAAATTACTCACTAAACACTTATGAAATATACAAAATCCTTTAAGAACAAGTGTTGGGGGGTCAAAACCAAAGAAATGATGTATGATTATCCTAAAATTTGGGTAAAACTACCATTTATTTAATTTTGAAATATATGAATTGAAAACATGTCAGTCTGAGAGATGGTTTTCCCATTATGAGCATAAATTTGAATTTTTATTTTAAAACATTAAAACATGCATAGAATGGTCAAAACCTAGAAAAAATACTATTGTATAAAAATTATGGGAAAACCACCATAGATTTAATTTTGAAATGTTGGAATTGACAAAACATCATCCTGAGTGATAGTTTTCCTATTATGGCCGCAAACACGTTTTTAGTGTTTTAAAAAACAAAAACATGCATGAAATGGTCAAAAATAAGAAAACAATTTAAGATTTTCTTGAAATTTATAGAGAATGACCATATATATAACTTTGAAATATAGGAACTGATGACATGTTATTCCGAATGACGATTTTCCCATTATGGGTATAAACACATTTTTAGTTTTTTAAAACACATAAACGTGCGTGGAATGGTAAAAAACCATAGAAAATGACTTCATATTGATATGAAATCATGGTAAACCCACCCATTAGTTGTTTTTTAATTATAGGATTTTTGATGATATCAAAATAATTTTTTATTAAATAAATTTCATACACACCGCATGTCGCTTTAAAAATAAATTAGAATATTTACTTATACCTATTTAGTTTCAAGTGTTGAATCTTATCTTAAATAATAATTTTTACATTTTAAATATATTTTCATTATATATTATTTGGTTTATGTTAATATTTATTCAATTTTATTAGCAAAATAAAAAATTTTATGTGCAACATTCTGAATATATTTAGTTTTTTTATCTTTCACATTTTTTTCCTAAATGTTTTGATTTTCATTATAGGTGGAAGATTAGAGTAGTAGAAAAGAGGTTGAGAATTCTAATCCCAGAAATTATTTAGAAGGTATTCATGAAGGTTCTTAGTTTATATGGTTTGTTATATTTTTATCAGTTATTATACTGTAAATCTAATTTATTATGCTTAGTTTTAATTTTTGTTACATTTTTTACAGTTGATGAGATGATGTTGTAAGTTGCAGTTGATGAGATGATGCAGAGGTAGAAAAATGTAGTGGAGGTCATGATATGGATGTACATTGGTAATGGGTTATTATGGGACATATTTTTTGCATTAGTATATGAGTTTATTCATTGTCTATGAGACAGTGTCTCCTATTGTGTGTGCATAATGGATTATCCCTAATCCCTTTATATAAAGAGTTTAAAACCAATTCCATTTTGTTTGCATAAGAAACCATTACTCGTAGGAATAAGTATCAATGTATGGGAAAATCATTCATATTCTTTAATAATGATACCTTGTTAGTCTAAAAATTTCAACAGCACTTATATAGACTCCCGCTTCATTTCAAACCCACAAAGTGAGCCTATACACTCGAAAAACTTGAATAGATTTTTTTACCTTTTAATTTCTACAGATATATTATATTGGTTCATTAATATGATATATAGTACTATTAAAATAATGATAAATATGTGTATTTGTGTGTGTGTGAATTTTTAGTTGGAAGAAGCTATACATTCTTATTGAGAGTGAAGATGGGTATTCAACTTACTGAAATAGAGTAAGAAGAATAAATTACACATGAATCATAGTAACACATTGTTTCAACACCTTGACAAGATTATTTAGTGGAGATCCCAAAACTGAATAGTAGTATAATATTCCTTTAAAAATTATTAAGGGAACCTAAAATACCAATTAAATATAGAAGAATCTAAATAGTAAATATCATTTCAATGATTACCTTGATTACTAAATAGATGATTGTGATTTCTTATCTACAACATGTTTCACATAAATTCCTACGAAGAATAAACTACATAAACCAACATATTGCACTTAAATCTCTATATTGTCAAAATCTCACAAAATGAAACATACAACAGAATAAAAACAATAGAAAGGATACAATATAAACAAATCTAAAATAGAATACAATATATATCACAAGAATTATGACACTTAACTCCCTACCAAGAATATAGTGTATAAAACAACTTACTACACCAAAATCCCTACCCAACCAACATCAATCAAACAGAATTCAAACCTTGTAGTTTACAGTAGAATAAAAAAACCAGAATAAAATATAAACAGAACTCAAAAAAAATAAAATATATATCAAAATAGTTAAAAATATCTATAAGATAAGAAATATAAAATTTCAACATCAACGTCATCAGAATAAAAAAAAATTATATGATAAAATTAAACGTACTAACCATGAATAGAATTTAAATATGAAATGTATCTCAATATATGTGTCACCATAACAATCAAGACCCTTATCTATCCTACAAAAACACCAACATAATTATCTCTTCCACTCATACTACTAGAGAATCATCATCACTATGAGCATCAACATTCGCATTGGAAGATGAACCTAAATCAGTGGAGGGAGCATAATAATCCATATAAATCAAAAAAAAAATATATGTAATAGTGTTTTTGGTTCTATATGAATGAAGTAAACATAATGAATCAAAATTAATTTTTTTTAAATAAGTATTAATTTAGTGAGAAAATAATATACCCATTGGGTAATTAACTTATGTATTTCTAATATACAATATTAAGAATGATTTTATATATCTTAATAAATAGTGGAAAATAAGTTACATATTCTAACTCTTAGAGATGACTACTATATAACTAAGTGGAATAAATGGTCATTTAATGAAATATAAAAAATAAACATGTGATAATATGAATATGGCAATGATAATGTGACTAAATTTATGTCAACCACTATATTTTTTCATTTTTATATGGCCCCAATGATCTATTTGTAAGTTAATAAATAGAAATAAAATGTATAAAAATAACTATGCGAATACAATTAATCGTCACAAAACCAATCCATAACATGAGATATACGGTTTATTTAATTTCAAACAGCAGACACATGTTAAATAAATATAGATTAATATAATTAGATAAGTTCAATATCTATCAACTTTATATTGTTTCATTAAAGAAGTGTACAATAGTTACTTTCATTATTGTATTTCTAACTCTGAATAAATGTATAGAGTATGAATACATGGGAATGAAAAATGGTGTAGTTAAAAATTTTTAATGGTATAAATAAAGTACAAATATAGGGAATAAAGCAAGCTATTTAGGCCTTAAGACTTCCATATATTTTAGAAAAAATTAATTAATTTTATCGAAGAAACAATCATAATTAGCTAAAAATAAAATCCTACAAAACCCATGGAAGTTTGTTGTATTTATAAGCTATAGATTTAATGATAGAAACACCCAATTTTGTATCCACTATTTCATTTATGTTTTTTCAAGTTTCACTTTACTAGTCTTTAAGACTTGAATCTATTTGACTTACATATGATATTCAAAGGCACTGATGAATCTTGTGGAAAGCATGAACTAATGTTAAATCATGTCTTAAGAACATGACATGAAGATGGAAGGGAAACAAAGGCTTTGAATAAGGGCAAGTAAGGATAAGGCATCCACCAAAATGTGAATGTAATTTCAAATAGTATTTTCAAGTTATGTGAATATAGGAGTGTGAAAATAAATATTTATTGGGTAATAATTAGTTTAAGAATTATTATAAGCATTGTAAACCTAAAAACATGTTTGTATCATATTATTCATCTAATTATAATAAATAGAATATTTATTTTTTAGGAATTATATTTTATAGTCTTTGTATATTACAATATTTTTCAATGTGTAGGTATTATTTGATTTTTATATGTTAATGATTGACATATTTGTTATGATTTATATATAACCTAATGCATGACATTTGATTATAATTTTTATGTTAATGAATGAATCATAATAATGGTTGAAACATTTTATATTCATATTTTTGAATGTAGAAAAATTACAAGGAAAAGATTCAGAATATATGAGTAAGTATAGAGTTTCCACAGATAAGGATATAAAAAATAGGCAATAACATTGAAAAATACATCGAATTCAATAATATATAATGTATCAAAGTAAAAATGTTACACTTGTTTTTTATGTTATCAAATGAACTCTAAATTTTACATGTGTAATGTAGATGGGTGAATGAAATATGTTTGAAACTATGGTGTTCCATGGAAATATCGAAGCTGATGTAAATAAATATTCAGATTAACTAAACCAATATTGGCATAAGAATATAAAAAAATGTAAAAAAATTACAAAGGAAAAACACTTGAATATATCAATTGATACATATTCATTCTTTTCATGTTTTGTTTTCTTTATAAATATTTTTGGATTAAACTGTTCTTGAATCTCCTTTGATGTTGAAGTTACATGATTGAAATCATTTATGACTACTAATTTAAATAAATATTTCTTTCCCAAAATCACGAGTTAAATCTCTACAAATAACACATCAACCAAAAATTGAGAGGAGATAAAGGGTTTGATTTATAATGGAATAACCAAACAATTTATATATATAAAAGTAAATTCATTTTAGTTGATTATATTTAGCTGACATTATAAATAGTTTGGACAAATGAATTTAAAGTGCATAATGGAGGTCTGTAAGAAATTTATACATTTCATAAATAGTATATCCATATTAAGCATTAAATAATTTATTTTAACCTAAGTATACAGTTCATACATGAGGACTTTACAAAAGGCATACAGTTCATTCTGGACTCACATCATTTTTTACAACTATGAAAATAGATCTTTGTATATATATTTATGAATAATTTTATGAAAACATGTCAACTTAAATATATATATATTTAAAAATATTATCAAAATATGCGTGAACAAGAAAAAACCCAAATTATATTTATTTTTTTGAAATATTAGAACTGTAATATATTTTTTCTTAAAAAATATATTTAGAAGGGATTTTAAACTAACCAATAATAATAATAAACTAATTTAAAAAAGAATATATGGGATGAATAAATATGTTTTTCCTAAAAAAACTAATAATCTAAGATGAATTTAATATCCAGATTCAGTTATAAAAAAAATTAATAGGAGGACATGTTAAAAAAATAAATTGACCAATAATTATTTTGGACTTATGAAATCTCTATAAAAAACAAAAATGTATAAAAAAGACATATTGTGGTGATGTTAATTATACCATCAATTTTATGTAAATATTATGTTAGACCCAAGGATGTTATTTTATGGGAATGGAGTTTTTATTGCGTTTGCTGTCAATCCACATTGGATTGATAAAGGAATTTTCTAGAAAAGTGATCTTATTGTACATTCCATAGAATGTGTTGATGAAGGAACTAATTTCCAGTGTTCTCAAAATTTTGGGACTAAAAATGGGGATTTTTTTCTTTGGTAAATGAAGTATATCCACATAAGAGTGAATAATATGTGGATTGCGAAGCATAGTTTGTAGACCAGAAAGGGTGTATACAGAATGGGATTTCTGCATGGCAGCACTATGCAGAACGCAAAGCATGGTACGTATACCACTTACAAGGAATGGTTATAGGGACATGCATAGTTCATGGGAGGAAAAATGTTCATGGTATAACTATTCATTTTAATAAATGAGGTGGTGATTTGAGGAGCTGAGACGGAAGATAGGTGGTACACAGATCGTAGATGGAAAACAGTTCACAAGAGGAATCATGGTACGTGGTGACGGTTGAATCTCAACGAAGATTTTGGTGATTTGGATTAGCAATAGCTTCAGATATATTTGGCTATATAAGGATAAGTAATCCCATCATTACATAATGAATTTTTAATAAGAAAAAATCTTTTCTTTGGAAAGAAATTCAGCTAAGTCCAAAAGAGTTTGTGGGGAGTCTGCAAAGAAGAAGAGGTTCACAAGACATATTCCACAAAAGGGGAATTAGTTCACATGAACAATTTTCAAAGGGATTTTTGTGGGGCATTGAAGATTGTAAAAGAAGAGGGAACCATGGAGAAGAGATGATCTGTGAGATATCAAGCGGTATAGAGAGGCAGTACACGTAAGCGGTATGCATAGACGGTATGCAACAATAATATATGGAAGCTGAGACAGTTTGAGGAGCATGGGCGGTATTCAGAAGAGGTGATCCATAAATCTCACATGTTACACGGTGCATCATATCTACTAGAGGAAGTATGAATGTTTTCAGAGGAACAGTTGTCAAACAAACAGTGCACAAAAAATGGGATTACATATATGGGTAAAAGTGGGACTCTAATAAATCATCTATATATATTATAGGATACATGATTCAATAAAGATGAAGGTTCCTACAATGTCCATAATCCATGTGAGTACTCTTTCCAAGGTATTGAGCTATGGTGAGTTGACAGAAGTGTTTCGAGGGACACATTGAGATATCCCTAAAATATTGCAAAGGTAGTGTGCCAAGAACAAATTGAATATGTCTATATTTTTTTATTCCACAACTTGTGAATTTTAGTTGATTTATTTATAGCCAAAAAACTGTTTGAATTTGCTCCTTATACTATCCCTTAGCGGTGAACCATGTAAAATTACCCTGTTAGCTCTTTGAATGTGATATTTTGTTTACTACTTATTCTCATCACATAGGTTTAATAGGTTCCTACCAAAATGGGAAAAAGATCCGCCACTTTTGAAAAAAAAATTGACACCCTGATTCATCCCTCCCCTCTAAAGGTGATCCAGAGTCCTTCAAGTGGTGTCAGAGAATATAGGCTACCTATGCTAAATATGTCCTTATTTTCTATCATGTAGAATATATTTAATGTCAGGGGAGTTCCCTATTTTGATTTAATTAAATTTCATTAATGAAAAAACTAGATGATTTCAAATCTAATATTTAATATAATATAAGTACTTTTTTCCAATACCCAAGTAATACAGGTCACTGATCCAATTAGTCTATCTATGACTGATATTGATAGGAAAATGATTAATTCAGATTATAAAGCACATAATTCCCTCACTACAGCTTTTTTTGATCAAATTTTTATAAAGTTGGTGATTTGTACGTCTATAAAGTCTATGTGGGAAAAAATGGAGAATATATATGAAGGTGAAATCAATGTGAAGGAGAAAAAAATAAAGGTCCTACACAATATCTTTGATTATCTGATGATGCATCCTGATGAAACTGCATATACATTTTCAATTGAATTAATGAAGTTGTATGAGCAATTCGAGGTCTTAGTGATGACATAAAAGACATTGACATTATGATGAAAATTTTGAGAAGGCTTACACCTCTCTAAAATCCAAAAGTGTTAGCCATTGAGGAAACAGATCTTTTTAAATTTTATTTGGCTGATAAACTAAGTAGTCAAGTGGAATATGAAATGATAGTTAAACCTAAAGATAAAATCACTAGAGTATGTAAGGAAATGGCTTTCAATTCCATGAAAAACATGAGGTGTTTAGAGATACATTTTATGAAGATAATGATGACGATGAAATAATTTCTCATATTATAAAGAAATTTAATTTAGGAAAAAGAAGATTTGAATGAAATATTCCCTTGGACTTTTTCTATTATTGTAGAGTTGAGAACATTGTATCTCGATGCTCAAGGAATCTAGATGATTAATAAAGAGAAGTGGGGAATTCACAGAATCCTCAAAAAAGGTTTTATCAAAAGGGAGACTTCAAATCTAGGAAGAAATTTCAAAGGAAGAGTTTTTTCTGTAAATAATAAGATTTTGAAAATGAATTACTTGAGGAAGAAGAACCAAAGTTTAAATATGGAACCCACTCATCTATGATGGATATAGTTGAAAAGTAAGAATCATCAAAAGAAAAAGCTAGAAATAATCAGTTGATTGTTGATAATGATTTGATGTTACAAATTAAGGATGATCTTGGAAAGCTTGAGAATCAAAATAATTGATAAAAAAGTGGAGATTAGTTAGGGAAGAATCATCAGAATATGTTTATCATATTGGTGTTGAGATTAAATGACTTGAAGAAGTAGTGAAAGAAGAGTCAATAACCTTTGAAAGTAAAGTAGATGTAGTGGAACTGAATCTTGGAATTGAGGAACGGGAAAAGGTTAATAATGAACTTACATCTAAACTGGAGGATAATTCCAAGATTGTGGAAGGTATTGAAGAAGAAGTTGTTACTCTTAGGAGTAAACTTGAAAGTGAATCAAAATCAAAGTAAATGAAGAAGAAAATATTGTTTGAGAGATTCTTAGATGTTGGGCTAATAGAGAGTGAACCAAGAGTGGTTCTGAAGGAGTAGATAAGGATTTGGATGATCAAATATCCACATGCATGGGAAAACGTGGAATTGGTTGTGATGATGAAACATCAAAGGCTAGAAACAAGATGACCCAAAATAAAGAAAAACCAATAGTTGAACATATCACAAAGTCAACTGAAAACCTAAAAAGGAGAGAATCAAATAAAAATAAAAGGAGAACCAGATCCTATCCACACGTTTTCTAAAATGAAAGGTAGTCAAAATAATTTCCTAAAGAAGGATACATAGGGAAGAACAGAATTGAGAAGACATTTTCTCTTATGAAATGTCAATTTTATGGCTATCTGGGCCATACCATGTCATTATGTGAAGAGGAAAGGAGTTATTTGAATTGTCAAGAGCTAGGAAGTTAGTAAAAGAGAGGAATTCCTAACCTACTTTATATAGAAGATATAATTTATATGTATATTTTTTTATTATTCTAACTTTGGCCATATATCTGTTTATTATTTGTAGAGGAAATACATGAAAAATACATATAAAACATAGATAAAAACAAATGATCATCAACCATACAGTGTTTCTCTTTCAAATAGGTTTTCTCCTCTAGAAGACGAGTATGAGTATGATGAAGTTGTTCACTTGGAAAAGATATTTTAAAGTACATCTTTATCCTTCTTTCAAACCAATATTTCATAGAAGGAAAAAAAGAAAATTGAAAAATCCATCCTTGCAAAAGTAGACCTCAAAGCGACATAAATAAGAAATACCAGGATTCTTTATCGTGGATCCTCATACCATTTGATAGGAAATGTAGACCTATTAATGAATGTTATGAAAAGGGTTGATGGAAAAACATGGTTCGGTAATGATGGTTCTTTGAAAATAAAATGCAATGGAAGTACTGAACTAGCTAATGGTGAGTAGATGAAAATTGAATTTCACTATATAGATGGTCTAGGTCACAATCTATTGAGTTTTGAGTAAACTATGTGACTCGGGACTGATGGTGACTTTTAATCAAAATGGGTTCACCATCAGAGGAAAGACATGCATTTCTCTTATGAAAGGATATAGAATAAATGACAACCTATATCAATTTGATAGTAAAGAGAACATTTTCAACATGATATGTGGAGAAGATAATAACTTGTGGCACTAAATATTGGCTAACATTAATCAATAATACATAGAAAATATATCTAAAATGAAGATAGTCATGGACACTCCATTTTGAAGCGTAAACGAGGAAATACTTGTGACACATGCATACAGGGGAAGTTGGCCTGCAGTTCTTATCAGGCAAATAAGAAAAGGTGATCAAATATTATTGATCTAATTCATAAAGATGTGTGTGGTATGATAAACGTTGATGGAACATGTGTAGAATGGTACTTTGTTCTTTTCATTGATTACTATAGTAGAATGGAATGTGTGATGGTTATACACAGGAAACTACAAGTTCTTGATTGCATGAAAACACATAACAGAATATATGAGAATGATGCTGGATAGATAATAAAATCTCTACGGTATGAAAATAGAGGGGAATACACATCCATTGAGTTTAAAAATCACATGGAGAAACATGGAAAACAAGATGTGGTGGCTACTATGAGAACCCCATAGAAAAATGGACTTGTTGAGTATATGAATCTATAGGTGAACAATATGGATAAAACTATGCTAATTGAGTGTCTTATCTTTTTCCATTACTAGAAAGAGGCTATTCAAGCTACAGTGTATACTCAAAATCAAACAGAGATTTATATTTGAGAAACCAAGAAACCATATGAGTTGTGGCATGGAAGGAAGCCCTCATTGAATTATTTTCATATTTTCTGAAGTAAATATTTCATTCGAAACAAATAAAGAAATCAATGGAAGTATGGTGATTCTATAGAAGACGGAATATTCCTCCAATATTCAATTAATAAAAAAGCCTATAAATATTTCAATAGTCATTATGGAATAATTATGGAAAGAAAATATGTTAAGATCATTAAATATAATACCAGAAATACATTGAGGGTATCTTATTTTGATATGATTAAAAATGTAGAAGATATTGGACATTTAGTAAATTCAAATATAGAAGTATATGAAAGGGTGAAAAAATTCATATGTCACAAAACAATGTTGATTCAGAAGAATAATCAGAAGAGGAAACAATGGGTGAATAAAATTCTTCTTAACCTCATAAGAGAAATCAAAGAGTATAAATTGTAAAATCTAATAACATTGGGGATTGAAATTCACCCACAAATAAAAAGATAATGATGAATAATGCACAATATGACTTAATATCAGATGTGGAACCATCCTCATATAAAGAATTTTGAAAGGGTGAATCATGGTTTAAACCCATGAATAAAGAGATGGATCAGATCGATAAGAACCAAACATGGGATCTATTTTAGTGCCCTAAAAGTCACTATGTGATTGGTACAAAGTGTATTTTTAAAAATAAATTTCATGAGATTAGAAATGTGATCTGAAATAATGCACGATTGGAATTTAAAGAAAACTCACAGATTGAAGGTGTGGATGTTTAAGAAACATTTTCTTAGGTGGATAGAGTAGAGTCAATCAGAATTTTTCATTCCATGGAAATTCAAATAAGATACAAAGTATATCAAATGGATTTAAAAACATCTTTCCTAAATGGTGTTATTGAAGAATACGTCTACATTGAATAACAATTGGGTTTTCTTCTTGGTAATGATGAAATGAAGGTTTGTAGATTATATAAGGCACTCTATGGTCTAAAGAAAGAACTACGATCATAATACTCTTGAAAAAATTCTTATCTAACTAAGATAAAATTTAAAAGAGAAGCAGTGGATCACAATCTCTATATGAAGAATTCTCAAAAAGGTCAGTTCATGGTACTGGTGTAAATAGATGATATTATCTTTTGTAGAATCAGTCATGGATCAGTGGATTAATTTTCTAATCACATCAAATAAGAATTTGAAATTTCCATGATTGGTGAACTCACATACTTCTTGGGGATGTAAGTGATTCATTGGAAGGAATAAAATTTTATTTCTCAGGAAAAGTGTACAAGAGTGTTGATGAATAAATTCAATATGCATGACTCTAAACCAATGTTGACTCTGATTTTGGTTGGAACTAAACATGGAAATCATGTGGATGGGACTTCTGTAGGTCCTATCATGTACAAGAGAATAATTGGAAGGTTATTGTACATAACTACAACACAACCAATTATTATATTTGAAACATGATTAGAATCCCACTTTCAAAGTGATACGAAGGAATAAGATATGGTAGTAGTTAAATGAATCATGAGGTACATTAAAGGTACTCACAATTATGTCTTGTACGTTTCTATAGGAAGATATAATGAACTTTCATCATTTTATGATACTGACTGGGCTGGAGATGTGGTGGATAGAATGTCTACAAGTGGTGGAGAATTATTTATTAGAAAAAAATGTGTGGGTGTGTTGAGTAAGATTTAATAATTCTCTTCTATTAGTACTACTGGAGGTGAGTATATATCTGCTACAAAGGTTTTTAGTCAACTACATTGGATGGTGAAATAAATAACTAATATTAGTGATGAGGTGAAGTAGACCATGGTGATTCACTGTGATAACAAGAGATCAATTAATCTTACTATGAATCATGTTCATCATTACCAACAAAACAAATTGAAATTAGATATAACATTATCAAGGAAAAGGGTGGAAAAGGAATGACTAAAATGGACCATGTTGGAACTGATGATCGAGTGGCCGACATATTGACCAAGACACTATCAACAGATGTGTTTGAGAAGAATCGGTTCAACCCCGTTGTTCAATCACCTCCTAGTGCATGAGGAGGTCATGAGTATTCCTCTATCCCCCTTTTTGCTAACTATTCTAATCTATTTATTGTAGTGATACAAGTTTTTGGGGGAGATACGATATAAGGGGAGTGAGTTTTAAGCTCTACAATGAACAAATATTTGTACTTTGGGTTTATTTCCAATGGGGGTGAATGGAGAAATTTAATTCTAATGGTATGAGGCTGTAGGTGAATTGAGAAGAAATTAGGAAGGGGAAATTCATTCCTGTGAGGATGCCAGAAAATTGAGAAGGAATTTAGAGAAATTCCACAGTTCAATGGGGGATAATGATGAATGGAGAACATATGGAGAAATTCATATTTTATGAGTAATGGACTTTCAATACATGATAACCCAATTCAAGCTTTCCCTTGGGTTTTCTACATCGATATTTCCTCACGTAGACTTATAGTGTTGGTTGAGTTTTCTCTTTAATATTAGGTTTTGATAGTTGAAGATGCATTATTGAATTTATCTATAGATTTCCAACAACCCCAAAGGGAATGATTTTTGGACCCAAATATGTTATTTGATGGTAATGGAGTTTTCTTTGTGATTGTTCTCAATCCACATTGGGTTGATCAAGGAGTTTTATAGACAAGTGATCTTATAGTAAAATCCAAATCAAGTGTTGTTGATGGAACCATTTTGAAGTGTTTGCTAGATTTTTGTCCTATAAATAAGGATTTTTTTCTTTGGTAAAGGCATTATTTCCACATATGAGTTAACAATATATGGACCATGAATCATTGCCCAGGGAACACAAATGGAGTACAAGAAATGGGATTTTTTCATAGTAGCGCTATGCGGACCGTAGATCACAATATGTAGACCGCCTTAAAGAAATGGTTTGTAGGACATTATTAGTTCACAAGAGGCATAAATTTAATGATATGGATCATCCTTTGTGGAACTAAGGTGGTGATTTGAGGATCTGTGATGGAGGAGAGGTGGTATGCGGACCATAGATGTTAAACAATTCACATGAGGAAACACGGTACAAGGTGAAGGTTGTACCCCATCGAATATTTGGGTGATTTGGACTATTAGTATTTTTGGATCTATTTACCATTATAAGGAATGCTAATCTCATCATTACATAGTGATTTTTTTAGTATAAAACATCATATCTTGATGAAAAAATTTATCTATGTCTAAAAGAGTTCATGGGGAGTCCACAAAAGAAAAAGAGGTTCATGAGGTAGATTCCATGAAAGGGGAAGTAGTTCTTGGGAACGGATCACGAAGAGGTTTTTTGGGGCTCTGAAGCCCACAAAGGAAGTAGGATCCACAAAGAAGAGGTGGTCCACATGACATCAAGAAATATGTGAAGATAGTACGTGAAGGCTATATACAGATGTGGTATATGAAGGTGGTATGCAGAGGCAGTACGTGGTATCAGAGATAGTATGCCAAGCAGGGGTGGTATGTGTGTAATGCTCTGACACTAGTTACAAAGAGTTGGTGCATTATTACATAACATTTTCATGATCACAAGAGATCATGTCTTGAAATACCAATTAGTTTAGTAGCCTTGGATGTACTAGATTCATACATAAGTGTTACATTACATCATGAGATAAAAACAACAACAAAATTTTTCTCCTTTGAACACACTTATATCCCTTAGCCTATCCCTATATATCAACCATAAAATACTTATTCAAATCCTGGTAAACATAAAACATAGAAAGGGGTAAGCTCAGATTCTCATTAAGGATAACAATATAGTAGAAACTTTCATAAATAAGAATAAACATTAAAGGCAATATGTAGGACTAAAACATATTCCTTTTAAACTTAAAATTCTGAATAACATGGAAAATACAAATCAAATAATTCCATTTACTTATTCACATTGATATTCTACTAGTTGAATAATCACATGAAATATCAATAGCCAAATTCATAATGATGGAATGCATAATGCCAGACTTCATAACCACATAGTAAAGGCCTTGTGTCAAGACTACAAATAAGATTTTGTCAATTCCTTGTGCCAAGATACTATTTTGTCTCATGAGACCTACCGATGCATCGAGGAGCGATAGAGGGCTCCACCCGTCACTTACAAAGTCCAATGCATTCCTCATATGAAAAGGTTAATACATAACATAATCATTCGTATTAAAAATAGCATAAAAAATGTTAACACTTTAACTATAAACAATGAATGGTATAAAAATAACACATCCACAATCAAACATATCACAAAACCTTCAATACAATATGGAATATTGTATCATAATAAATCAACTTCAAACAAGTGTAAAATCCATCAAAGGATGTTGACATAGATGAAATCAAAACTATTTGAGAGAAATAACTCTTTCTATTTTGAAATTATTTAAAAGTCACATAATTATAAAATAAAACATTTATTTTGAAAATAATCTTATAAGATTGTAAGGGAATATTTGAAGGTGTTATAACGGTGGAAAATAGCTGCACCCTCTATATAAGTTAAAAAAACATTTTTACCATAATTTTTTGAAAAGGTTATAAAGTACCTTGTCTGGAAAACAACAAAAATATTACTTTATAAAGATCTCATAAAAAGTCAAAAAAGGGTATAAATGAAATAAAACCATAGTATAGGAAATAGTAAATATGTTTTGAAATACATTTTTAAGAAACATGGATGTCGATGATAAAGAGGTACTAGTAGATACTCACGTATAAACAACCTCAGATAAAAAAGAGATTGTAAAATTAACCCTTTACTTGTACATTTACTTGATAGAGGGTAATTTAACCTCTTTTATAATAGTTAAATCATTTCTATTAAATTATACAAGAACCACATACATAAATATGATATCATATATGATCCTCTCATATTTATTTGTTAAAAATATTTTAGTAGTATCATCATTTCAGGTGTTAACTGATTCGTTTTCCTTATATATTTTGTTATGTAAGTCATGTTTGATAGGAATAAGATGTATTTTATTCATATCCAAAATGATATTAAGTTCTTAAACATTATTTTTTATCTTAAAATGATATTTATTCTTTAATGGTTACGATGGGGAATGAATCTCATCACGTTCGTGGAGACGGTAATCCGTACATATGCACGAGCGATAATGTCATTATATTGATGGTTGAATCATATGTAATTGGATGGTATATAATATATAAAGAATAAATAACATGTTATATTTATTATTTACATCAATTATACTCATTATTATACCCATCCAAATAATGAAGTGTTTGGATAACAAACTACACCACGACATGGAGACGATAAGCCGTACGTACACACGTATGGTGACTTGTCATTCATAGGATGGATAGAATAATGAATATGGTTGTAAAATATTTATAATAACATCACAGTATGTATAATGTACTGGATTTATTATTTTGTTATGGAAACAACAAAGAAATAGGAAGTGGAATAAGAAAAGAACTTTGAAAGTGGTGGTGGAATTATTACCTCTTCTTCAAGTGTTTCCTTTTGGGTTGATCAAAAGGGAGCCTTAAGTTAGCTTTATGATCAAAGTACGTCCTCTAAGTAGTTTTGAGGGTAGTTGGGAGGATATTTGAGATGGTTTTGTCTGAGAAAACTGGCTTTGGATGTGTGGAATTAACAGAAGGGGAAGTACCCTTTTATAAGAGAGGTGAGGGTCACTTTAGGAAAACCATGAAATATTATTTTATTATACAATCATATTATTTTTATAATTGCTCCAAAAGTATTTATTTCAAGAATAAAGTGGGTATGGGTATAAAAAATCACAACCAATATGTTTTAAATAAGTTTATGTCACCATATTAACCTTATATTTTAGATTTAACTCTTGGTTAAATAGTTTAACCTTTACCATGTCTCCTTGTATTTTTATATTATATGGTTAATAAACATACTATATAATTCCAAGGGAACATAAAGTGGTTCCTTAATGACGTATATATTTCTATAAAAGTCCTTTGTTTGAACCTTATATTTTTATGACTATTCTATCATTTAATAATATAGTATTTTTTTTAAAAAACTCATTTATGTCAATTTTGACACTATTTAGTATCTAATTTTTTTCAAAGTCCTAACAACATGATTAATTTAAAAAAATTCATAAAATAAACCATAAAATGTCATATTAAACTAAAAAAGTATTTTAATTCCTCAAAAGTATCAATTTACATTTATTTGGATATTTATAATATCCATTATTTTAATCCTTCGCTAATAAGGTAATTATTGCATCATCATTGTGTCATAAATAAATTTAATTATTTAATGTATAAAAATTATATATAAAATACCATTACATATTAAATATTTTTATCTTTATAATTAATATTTATATTCTAATTTATCAGATGTTTAACCTTATATTAAAAAGGTTTTAGTATCGAAACTTTCAATTTAACACTTTTAACTCTTCTTTGAATAAAATAATAATAAATGTCCCAATCTAATACAAGTGGAAAAAAAGGATCATATTATATTCCTAAGGTTGTTTTGGTCCGTAATGAACTTATCCAATAGAAATAGGACATGTTTTTGGGTAATAATAATATCAATTGTTTCTTTAATTACCCTATTTACTTTTAACCGTGGTAAATAAAATTCAAAAGTTACTATTCCCCAAATATTATTTTCATCTTATTGAACCAAATTTTACTTAATGATACAAACTGTGTCTCTGAGATTTTTGAAAGTTGATTCATAGAAGTGAAAAAATTACGTTTTATGAAAATTTGCTAACGTGCCTAGAAGGTGGGTAAAAGACGATAAAAAGTTCAATAAAATTTTATATATCTAATATTATTAGAAAATGACTCTGATGAATTAAATTGAATATATATAGGTATTATGTATCTATTATTACCTAAAATAAATTTAAATAAAATAACTAATTATTTG
This sequence comes from Viscum album, assembly GCA_963277665.1. Lineage (NCBI taxonomy): Eukaryota > Viridiplantae > Streptophyta > Magnoliopsida > Santalales > Viscaceae > Viscum > Viscum album. The sequence continues at coordinate 1,110,277,801 of OY728126.1, forward strand.
AATAAAAAGTTGGTTTTAAACAATAACGCAGTGTTTTTAACTATTCATCAAAAATTGAAAGTATTCAGAAAAATACCAAAAATTCATCCTAAGTTAATTTTGATATCCCAAATCCAAAAATGAAGTCCATTTTGAAAAATAAAATTTATAAAATTTTAAAAAGTTGGTATCACTATTTATAATGGCTATTTTGATTGGTCGTGGTGTGTTAAAACTCCAAGTTGTGTACAACGTAATCTATTGCATTATTCAAAGGGAAATGTACCATGTAAGCATGGGGTGTTAAAATGTGGAAAAGGTAATCCATGAAGCACAAACACTAAATAGTTTAGTTTAGTTTTTAGAGGAAGAATACCCATTCACGGTGGAATAGTTTGTGAACTAACAGTGCACCAAAAAGAGGATTACATCTATGATTAAAATTCAGACATCAATAGTGAATCTATCTATAGTTGAGGATGTGTACTATAATGAAGATGATAGAACCTAAAAGCCCATAAATTGTATGTTGATTCCTCCCAAGGTAGTTATCTCGAGGGAGTCGATGAAAGTGTTTTGAGGGATGCACTGAGTAATCCCTAAAATATTGTAATGGTAGTGTGCCTAGAACATAGTGATTGTGTCTAAACATTTGTACTAAAAAACTAGTGATGTTTAGTAGACTTAGGCCTGACTGAAACACTATTGGCATATGCTCCTTGGACTACCCCTTAGTGGTGATCCAAATAAAATTGTTGTGTTGGCACTTTGAATGTGATTTTTTGATTACTTCTCATTCTCATCAGACAGGTTTAACAGGTTCCTACCAATGTGGGAACAAGATCCGTCACTTTTGAAGAAAAAGTTAACACCCTGATTCACCCCTACCCTCTCAAGGTGGTCTGGGTTATTTCATGTTATCAAATATAATGAGTTACAATTGAAGACATAATTTGTTTTTGATACTTTCCCCAAATAAATTAGATTCGAATATGAAGCAGAGTAAAATTTAAATATATAAAAATAGAAATTAAGTGTATAATTAATGTAACAAGTAATAATTATAGAAATACTCAAAGATGAAAATTATAAAAAATAAATAAAAACACAGTGTAAATTAGATTCATCAGAGAAGACCAAAGAAAATATTAATGAAATTTAAAGAATATAAATTGAATATTATTCTTAGTAATTAAAGTATATGATAAATGGATAAGATTTTATAATTTTTAGTTGGTACTCTAGGATAACATGTTTTACTTTTAAAATAATAAAAACTAAACATTAGTAATAAAAAATAAACTACTTAATTTTAATGAATACTACAACATGAATGATTCTATAATAAATAAATTGATTTAAAAATATAAGTACATATGAAAAATATCCACACAAAACAATGATGCAGTTAAAGAATCAATTGATTCTATCACATAGAGATAGCCAACCTTCATATTAATTTCTAAAAAAAATCAAAGTCATTAATAATTTTATCAAATAAAAACTATTCATCAAATAATTTTAATCTCGAATTCTTAATGTTTTTTTCGACAACAACAACACATTTAACTTTGGCAGTGACCTCAGCTAGTGTCCCAGCACACAGTGAAACATTAGTTATTTTAAAAAATAATACATTAAAAAAATAATAAAATCACCATTATTAAAATTACAAACCAAGCATGCTATATAGTCATCTTGAAACCAGAATGCATAAAAATAATTAATTATTAAAAAAATTAGCTTTGTTAAAAAATTACGGGAGAATTGAAAAATAGTGTGATGTGTGGATAAAACAATGAAAAATTCTACCATATAATTCCCTATTCCTAGAAAAATGAACATCAATATAATAGTCAGTGAGGTCCAAACTAATCATCAATTCAAAATTTTCCTATTACAATGCTAAAAAAACATGTGTTTAGAATTAAAAAACAATTGTATGTGTGCCTTCCTATAGATTTAATATTAAAATTTAAACCCATATAATTACTAATTAAGTGATTCAAAATATGAAATTTTATGCTTGGAACCAAATAATACATATAGAATTAGATTTTGGGAAACATGGAATTCTGAAATATAGTTAAATAGGGTTCTTTGATGGACTTGAACATTGAACTAAAATTTCACACGGAATGATAGTAATTGAAAATTTATTGGTCATTGATACATTCTTAGTAAATGGAAAACTGAACAATATCTGGTTCACTATGTACTTGGGAAGATAATAAAGTGTACACTTGAACAACTAATTCGATTATTGTGTTTTCTTGAAAACATAAAAAGGAATAATTTTTAAAGTTATCTATAGTATTAGTATTCTGAAAAATGCATGGATATCTATAAATACTAATCTTTTAATCTAATAGAGAATGTTTCATCACATGATTATATAATATATTTAAAAAATCATAGTTATAAAATACGTAAATAAAACTAGGAATGAAATAAACATAGAATAGACCATAAAATCAAACAAATTTAAAAATAAATTATCAGGAATAGACTATAACATCAGACAACTACAATAAAAAATTATCAAATACTCCAGAACAATATTAATTTAAAATTTATTAGAAGAAATAATTTCCATATAACTAAATTTAAAATACCCCATATAAATTATATCTAATCTTTTCAAGAGTATTAAAAAAAGTACAACATATTTGAAATAAGAATATAGAAACCAAAAGCATTCAATCAAAATATATAAAATCAATGAAAAATAATCCACACCTAAACATCAAATATTAATACTACCATTTGTAGTTATATTTACATGAAAACAAACAGAGGCTTGAAAATCCATAATATTAAATAATTAACCAAACATAAATAAGTCATCATGTAATTAAAGCATTGAAACTCACTCAGAAGGAGTACAGACCGAGCTTTCGATATGACATTGGAGGTAGTAAACCTTTTAGAAATAATTTTTCATAGTAACCCACTATCTATTAAATTAAAATCCACAATTGATATTTGATACTTGAAATGAATCTATCATGTTATTGAAACATTAAAATAATTAATAAAAATTAACACCTTCAAGATCCAATAATCAATGATTGTGAGTATTCAATATTTCATATTTACCTTAATAGAAACATTCAATTCACCAAGCTAGTTGAATAATGACTATGTTCCTAGGGAACATATTCTTCATGTAACGAGAAGAATAGAGAGATACAATATTACTCATAAACCCCCATGTATTGAGTGTTTGGAAAGAATAAAATAGTAGTAAACCATTTTTAAGACACCATGGAAAAAATGACTAGCTAAAAAATAATTTTTTAAATAATAAAGAAAAATGAAGGAATATTTATTTAAAGAAAGTGTTAGTGATGAGATAGTAAATAAAAAATTAAATTGAAAAAATTTATTTGTAGTAATCTCATTCATTTGTATAAAATATTATATTAAGAACATATGTTCTTATATGGATCTCAAAATAATTGGCATTAAATGTCAGAGAGAAATTTATGATGAAATGAAATTTTGTAATGAGTTAATATTTTTTATAGAAACATAAATAAACCATATCTAATGATATATTGACTAAATACCAGTGAGTCATAGAAGCAAACCAGATTCACATGAAAAATAATTGCAGACATTCATGGGTGTTAAATAATATATGAAGGCATCGGTGATTATAATAAATATAGATAATAGTATTCTAAGATAAAATATATCATCTTTAGGTTAGGTGAAATATTTTTTGGGTATTTAACCTAGTTGGGATATCAATTGGTATCATAGGGAAAGGCTAATATTAATGTTTCTCTCTCAAGGGTTTCAAAGGAGGTTGTCAATCACAATGGGATTCCGATATTTGCTGGGAATAATTTTCACTTATGGAAGATTTAGATGCAGAATTACTTATGATCTTTAGGAATGTATATCATTATATTATCAATTCATGAAATTTTGGTCATTATTGACAGCGGTGCTTTATCAAAAGTTGAATGAAAAGAATTGGATGATGACACCAACTGAATCAATACTTTAGGGGGATCCCTTTCTAATGAAATATATACAAAGGTTATGTCATGTAAAACATCACATGATATGATGAAAAAGTTTCTAAATATTTAGGAGGGTGAATCAAAATTCATAGAAGAAAATATAAATATACTATGGAACAAGTATGAGGATCTAATAATGCACTCTAATAAGTTTGTTGATGCATTATTTTTTTGGGTGTATTTTGTTATGGAGAACATGAGTGGAATCATAGAAATCATTGATGATTTAAGTATTGTTAATATTATCATTAGGAGACATACACCTTGGTTCAATCTGAAATTTTATGTGTTGGAAGAAAAATATCCAAAGGATATGACATTGGAAAGCCTATACAACACTATTTTTGCATATGAGATGATAAATGAGGAAATTGTGTCTGTGGAAAAGGGAAGTATAATGAAGTGAAATTCAAGGCCATAAAACAGCTCAGTATTGAATATGGGTTAGAATAATAATATATAGATGAAGTCAAGTCATTTAATTCATCAAATATACGAAGAGGAAAAGGAATGTTCAATGGGAAACTTCCACTTGCATGGTTTTGATGTGGAAAGGTTGGAATTCTTGCAACATGGTTCCTAAAGAAGTTTCAATAAGATAAATAGGATAATGTAGAAATTCACATGAATAATGATTCGACATGTATAAATGGTAAGAAAAAATTCTAGGGAAATTTCTCCAAAAAGTGTAATCTACTTTCAAAAGAAGATGATAGTTTAGAAGAATCTGAGGAAGAAGAGCAGGAGAACTACAAGGATCATGAAGTAGATGCTATGGTGGATGTTGTCAGAAATTCCCAAAAAAGGGAAGAAATAAACAATGATGAAGATGAATTTGATGTAAGAGTTTACCTTCTGGTTTATTTATAAGCTTTTCTTGGGGAAATAGATGTTTGGAGTGCCAAAATGAAGAAATCCAACAAAGTGGTCTATGATGCCAAAATTTATATACATTAGTAGGAAGAAGAGATTTATGATCTGAATAAAGAAATTGAGAAACTAAAGTCTTAAATACTAGAGAGCTCAGGAAATGATATTGAATAAAAACTCAAAATAGGTGAACAAAAAATATAAATTGATAATTTGAGTATCACTGGAAAATAAAAAATCAAATGTATCAGAGAGCTTGAATATGAAGTTGACAATATATGAAGGAAATTAAAAGATCAAGATAAACTCTTGATTACATAAAAGCATGATACAAAGGTAACAAAATGGTAAAAGTAGAATTCAAAGTTACAATGATCAGATATTGGAGCATTAGGAATGTAAAATAATTGATCAAAATATTTAGTAAACCTTAAGGAGAACTAGCAATTTGGTATTTCCACATAGGAATGTACATGATATGATATGTTATTGTTGTTGAAATATGATACACTCAAATAATATATGTTCCATAACCAAGAGGTATTGAAGGGAACATGACCAATAGAGGAATATATACATAACTCAATATTAAATAACATCAATTGATGGCCACTATTTCAGGTGTAGGGGATTTAGAAACATGGAAAGATATTTCTCATCAACAATGCAGAGAAATGTGCCAAAACAAAATGAATTTGTTCATAAGAAGAAATTCAATATATCATCAAATGAGAATAAAAATTAAAAATTAGTTTGTAGAATTGTAAGATAAAACTGGTCCATCATACTTCAAGGAAGATCAAGACTATCAATTATTACCGAATAAGAAGCCAAAAAAGTAGATAAAAAATAAGGGATATAAACATATAGTGGTGGAATATATTTCTTTATAGAATGATATTGCACTGGAATATAGATCATTAATAGCGGGTGCACCTATTATATGATAAGAAATAAGGATCCAGTGACCAGAATCTTGTATGATAACCAAGGTATTTTATGATTTGGTAATGATGAATGCCTAAATATTGTTGGCTTTGGAAAAGCCATGTTTAGGAGAAAATACATGAGATGTGATGATGTCTTAATTATTGAAGGTCTCAATCAAAAATTACTAATTGTTTGTTAATTATTTTATTTAGGAAATTTCATAACATTTGACAAGAAATTATGTATCATCAAGGAAAAACATGTTACAATGGTTTTTAGGGAAATCATATGAAAGAGAATCTCTACCTTGTGAGTGGGGAAGAAGACATGTGATTTTTTTCCAAGGAAGATGAAAAATATTCAGTACATTAAACTCTTGGTCACTTGATCCAAACATCATGGGAAGACCTAGTGAAATACGATTCTTCTCGAGACCTCCCTAGGTTGTCACATGATCATAATCATATGTGCAATTCTTTTCAACAAGGGAAGATTATTTGAAAGACATATATGGAAAATATGAAAAGGTAAACAAAATTGATTGAGTTGGTGCATATTGACATACGTACCAATTCAACCAAGAGTTATTGATGGGAGATGATATTATGATATCTTCATTAAAGATTTTATTATAATGTCATGGGTTTCAATCATCACCCACAAATAAGAAGAAAAAAAATTAAATAACAACATATCTAAGGGAAGTTGAAACAATACTAGGTCAAAGAATCTGGAAGATCTTAATATATAATGGAACAATGTTTACAAATATCCAAGTAGAGTATTATCTTGAGAAACACGGTATAATTCAAAAAGGTTCAGTAGAATGAACTCAACATCATAACATAATTTTTTAGAGAAGAAATAAAATTACCAATAATTGAACAACATCGTTGTGTTCATGGAGTCCAGTCAACTCCTCGTACTTAAAAAAGAGTGGTTGTGGGGACCCCTATTCCCGTGGTATGGTGTGTTTTTTCCAAATTCACTGATATGGATTCTTTACCCTATTTTATAAAAAACGAGGTGACCTTTGGGATCCTTGACGAGGGGGATAAATTGAGGCTATTAAAGGGGTGAAAATGTCTTAATCAAGACAAGGGGAGAAAACGATAGGGGGAGAAGTGATGTAGGGTGCATTTTAAATTTGATAATACTAAAGTTGTTCAATCAATGTTTATATATCACGACAAATGTGGATTTTGATGAAAGTAGTTGAGTGGTTTTGGAATGAAGTGATTCATTAATGAACTTTTCAAGCTACACTAGATCTCATACCGAGCATGGCTCATGTGGGCTTAGAGTGTGCATTGAGTATGTATTTGATCATTATCTGAATCGCAAGAATTTAATGGTGGTATACTATGGAAGAATATTCAATGAGGTATCAAATGCGAAGAGTTTTCAACAAACCCAAAGGGGTAGATTACTAGGAAAAAATCCCTCAAGGTAATATTACAACATTTTTGGGATGACTATGATCTTTGGAAAAGTTGGTTTCCATGATTAGCTGTGAAGTTCTTGATATATTTTTGACCAAGATTGTTGAAAAATATCCAAGATAATGGAATGTATTCTATAGAATTGGTACATAAAATTGTGCACACAAGGTGACAATGTATCCAAGTGTTTGTCTGATTTTTGGGGTCCAAAATATGAAGAATGGATAAAGGTGTATTTGGAAAATGAAGTTGCAAACAATATTGAAGTATGATCTGAATATTTTTCACAAGTGGATATTTAGGATCAGTACATCAAAATATGGATAATGAAATAAGTGTGCAAAAGATTTTATTGTGTGTGGAAGATGTGTTTGGGTGATAAAACAGTGTTGTGTTCATCCGTGAAATCGAGATGGATATTGGGTGAAAAATAGGCTTACATGCCAAATGTGATGTCAAATTTGGTCTTCCATGCTCTAGTGAAATGTTTCACACAAAGTAGTTGGATGTCAAGGCACTTGCATGCAGGGTCGGCAATGTATATAAATTAGTGTCTACACCCTCAATTCAGAAGCTCAACCCTTAGAAAAGTCCAGGGCTCTGAATTGTGTAAGAGTTACCCACAAAATGAGTTTCATGTAAAGAGAGTTCCACATAAATCATAAAAGTTGTGTGTAATAGGTTACTAAAAAATAGGGCTTGGAAGTTAAGAGTTCTTCACCTAAACTCAAATGTTGCATGAAAAGTTTAAAAGTTGCATGAAATACATCCAAAGGTTCCATGAAAGATAGATATTTCCTAGTAACTCTATGTTAAAGGGGTATTCATCAAGTAGATGAAAGTGGAACTTAATGATACACTAAATGATGTGTAAAACTTACTGACTCAAGAGATCAAAGTGGATTCTTCTGAAGGAGCAGTGATACTTCTTTATTTGAGAGAGAATCAAGCTTTCAAATTGTGATTAGTTGTAAACCAGGAGGGACAACGAGTAGGATCATAAATTTATAAAGGTAGTGAGCCTATGAATAGAAGATATCAAGTTGGAACCTTGAATTTGGCATTGAGACTTAGTGGATTTGGTACATTGAAACATTTCCATTTTATGCTCCTTGGACATAGCCTAGTGATGGTGAACTAAGTAAAATTTCTGTGTCTCGTACATTATTTAATTTCTATTCATACATTTATATGGGAAAGGGAGAAAATAATGTTTATTAACTATGAAACAATATCTGAAGGGGAAGTTGTTTTAATCATTCATACCCTAATTCACCCTCTCTTATGGTATTGAACCTAGTTGGGATAACATGTTCAGAGGTTGATGTGATTTGGATATTGAAATATAGGAAATTTCGTATAGTCAAAAATGGATGGAAAAATACATGGTGCATGATTATAGTGAATACGTCCCAATGAAAACATATAGAAATATTGATTAGTACATATCATACTTTAAACAGTCATGATAAAACCAAACTCGTGTAGGACCAAAAAATACCTAAATTTTAAGAGTGAAAATGTTACAAAATTGACACATTTATAGTAGGTGTATAATGTTGAAAATCATAATCTATTGTAGAGGTATGAAAGAACAATCCCTAGAGATAGGTATGAGTTTTTTATAGAGTAGATTTAATGAAGGAGAAACCACAAAAATATTCATAGAGAGGGTAGGTGTTGGCTCATGTGGATCCCCCTCATTGAAGGTATTATATTAGCGGACACAAGAATTAGAGGAGGAATATGCAATGAAGGGGGAGGAGGAGGAGAATAAAATGCGATGAAAGGGATGGGAGGGATCACATTAGGGACGGAGGAACAAAATAGAAAATCTGTCGAGGATCAACAAAGGGAGAAGGGATCAGTCAATGATGATTGTACAACGGAGAAGGGTTACAAGGGAGGGGATTGTGGGTATGAGAGGATTCACGAGGGCGATAAAACATTTGAAGACTCTATTTCTATGATCATCATTTTCCCATGGGTATATCTACTCTAAAACCATGGTTTTCAAATAACCATGACTATTACTTTACCTGTATCCATGGACCAATTAAACCGTGGATATAGGTCTATGGATATAGGTCATTATTCTAGTAGAGTTATATACATGAAATGATGAAAAATTTCTATTGATGTGATCTTTACATGTCAAGGAATCCGTATGGATATATGGGATTTCATGGTGATTATACAGAGTACACACTCTGTACCCATGTGCAATGAACCTATCGATTTCATGGTATAAACAACAAAAATATTGGTAATTATACACGGTGTATTTATTTCACACCGCGTTTAGATCGGGAAAACCTAGCACATAACATGTCTAATTACACTACATTTATCTGGTGTACACACCGTGTAGGCTACAAAAATTTGTGGTGAAATTATAAAAAACAGTGGGGTAAAATACAAGATCAAAACCACATGAGACTGATAGCCTAAAGTAATAATTACTTACACAACATGTATCCATAATTTATATTATGTTTTTCATTATTTCCCATGTATTAAATACATTCCAAGATATTCAATGAGTTATGAGGACACATGACATGCAAGATACAAGACCAATAGTTGGATTGTACACAACATGTAAACCCCCATCCGAAGAACATGACAAGTCCTTTATAGGGTAAAATAGACACACAAAATTGGGATCACACGGTGTTTAGCTCATTAGTACATGCTGTGTAATCCACTAAGATGAAAACCAAAGCCCTAGACACATATCCTTGGCACATAGAAAGCGGAACACATTGTGTGTAGATGGTTAGTATATGTCATGTAGTCTGAATGAGATATATATTGAATCCCCTAGTATGTATATTGGGTACATGGAAACCTAGATACACGTCACATATCTTGTAAGTACACACATTATAGCCCCCCATTAAAGGAAATAATTTAGATTACATTAAATTTTAGATTATAACATTAAAATATTATTTTATTTATTGACACTAGTTGTGTTTAAAAATATAATAATGGTTTTAAATAATTATTAAATTCTGAATTTATTTATTAAAATTATCTATAATTATTGGGTTTTTCATTTATTTTACATTAATACCAATATGATGGTTATCTATAATAGAATTCAAATAGTTATTAAGATGAAAAGGAATTAAATAAAAGATCAATTAATTAATTAATACAAGTTCATTCATCATAATGAATAAAGAGAGAATAGAATTGAATGTTATCCAATATTTTTTTTGTAACCATTTCATGTTTATGACTATTCATGAGCTTGACCAAGACCTTTTTCTGTGTTGTCTTAATTTAATTTAATCTATTTCATGTGTCTAAAATTAATTATTATTAAATTAAATTTTGATGGCCTATGAGTCATCCCTCCCTCCATTATTATGTTGGACCTATATATCCTAGGACATTTATGTAATTCCCTATAACCAATATTTTGGTCTCTCTCACCTATGTCTGAGTTATAAATACATGTTACAAATGGATTATACCAAGACATGTAGATTCATTTCAAGATGGAACCAAAATCGTACCAACCTCAGTGATGTATAGGTGGATAAGTGGAATGCTACAACTCCTGACTAGACCCATGCACGGAATTATTTCCTGAGGTCATGGTTGAATTTATTATCTTCTCAATAAATCAACTATCTGATAAGCTCATGGTTGGGTTATTTATTTATTTAATTATTTATATCTTTGAATTATTAAAATTTTGGATTGAAGGTTAAGATAACATTAATTAATTAATTAATTTCTAAAGATAAATTTTAATTAAATGGATTATGTATAATTGTTTATCCACCATACTTAATTATGTATGTAAAATACAATTAATATTAACAAGTCATGTAAAGGGTAATAAAAGATAAAACTTATACATAATAAATTAAAATCACTCATCTTAATATTAATTTAGACTAATACTTCCCTTTATTTATTTGGAATTCATCCATAGAGTGTAGTGTTTACATGAAAAATGTCTAGATACTTTAATTTATTTGTGAGTTCTCATGAGAGTTTTTGGTTGACTTAACCAAACTTGAATTGGATTTAGCTACCAAAGTGTATTCCACACAAATTTGGGAGAAAGTGTGTATGAAATATTAGTTAAGATGTTTGGATTGGGGAGTCCAATCAATAGATTAATGAACTGCAAGCCTGCAGTTGGAAAGACCACATACCTAAATACCTTCACATGGTTTTTAGGGACAAAGTCTAGATCAGAGCGAAATTAAATATAGATCCTTTCCATTAGAATCTATTTTGTGATGGGACATTACGAGTTCAATGGTGAGTGATTTTGAGAGTAGGTAAAATAGTGAGAGAATTAATAAAATTAATTATTATTATTTCTCAAATATTTTGTAATCAAGTAAAATAATAATCATCTATTTTAATTATTATAGAAAATGGAAAGAAAAAAATGATAATAGTGTAATCATTACGTAACTCAGGATATTTCATTAAAAATACAAATTTATGAATATGGTATAATAATTTATGTTATTCATTATTATGAAAATGTTTTCATTATGTTTTATAATCCCTTATTCATGTTATACACCTAATTACATGAGTGAAGGTGAATTTTATGGATAGCATATATTTTTTAAGGATTCTTCATATGTCTGTTGTATTATATTATCAACACTTTCTGGGGATATAAAGATACAACATAAATACATGGATACATACACCATAATACCACATATCCATTCTTTTGATAAATAGAAGGAATGTCTTGAGATAAATAAGATTATTAATGAACTATATCATTGTAATATAAAAGAATATAATTTTGATACTTATCATGATTTCAAAATGATGGGGGTATATTGATCATTTGGTGAAATTAGAATCCAAATTGGACAATAAATTATCTATTAATCTTATCTTATCATCCTTACCACCAATATTTTCTTTATTTTTCTAGGCGCAGATAAAAGTAATGGATACGTCTCTCTGGAAACTTTAGTCCATACTTCACCAAGAGGATAAGGATTGGGTGAAACTTTTTCTCAACCCCATTTGTTGAAAATATTGAAAGGCAAGGATAAAGATCCCACATCTAATATAAATTACAAATATAATTTACAGTTTCATTCAAAGAGGCAAAGGATTCAAAGGTATAAGAATAAACACAAGGCTATTTTCTATTTATATGGAAAGAATGGGCACTTGAAAAGAAATTTTATTGAATTAAAAATATAAAGAGTTTCATCCAATTAAAGTATATTCATCAAGTTTATATTCACTTATTATCTATTAAATACAATATTTTTAAAATATACATGTAATTAAATACATGAAAAAAGAAAGAATATAAATGTTGTCGAGTGAACTCAAAGAGAGCTTGTAAAGGAAGATTCCCATGTCAACCAAGGATAGATCACTATTTATCATTAACTGATAGGATTGATTCAATTTTGTAATAATTGTTACCAAAAAAATTATCTTAGTGTATGGATAGACACAATGAGACATTATTTCATTTTAGAATAAATGTTATTACTATACTTAAATGACAAACTAAAGGTTCAATAACTCTTGAATAAAAAATATACATTTTAATGTATAATGAATATAAAATATTAGTATCTTATATAATTTTGTAAAGAAAATTATTTATTAAATAAAACTGAAAGTATTTTACCAATTTATACCCATTAATTTGTTTTAGTCTCAATTTACCTATGATACTGGATATATAAACAAAATACTTATCATGTTTTAGATAAATAATTCCTTTTATATAATGGTACGCCAGAAAACATTTAGAGTTTGTTCAACATAGTATCCTGGACCATTATATAGACATAGGTCACTTCATATAATTAATGATATTCCTTTAATAAATTTTATAAATGATTAATGAAGTAAATGAGTGAACTTGGTGAAGATTGAGGAATATTCAAGCTTACCTTTCAGAGAACATCTTATACATGTAATTATTGATCATATATTTTGAGAAATGGTTATCCCAAACTCACATTTCCTCATATTCATCAATTTCACGATGATATTAAAATGAAGATGAATGACGAATATTATATATATTTTAAAAATATTTTATTATTCCTTACAAGACATATTTTTCAAATTGAAGTGAAAAAACTGACCATAAGCCAACTATATTGTATAAGGGATATCATCACATCTTTTATATGATAAAAATCTATTAGGACACTACCAAAACTTTTTGTTGAAAATATTTTTTCAAATGATGGATTTTGCAACAAAAAAACATCAAAACACTAAGGTGAATCTACGTTAATGATCCTATGGCCACTAAGGATATTAACGTCTAGTGAAGATTGATTACATTTATATAAAGGAAGACTATATCTTCAAATATAGTGGGGGAAAATTTAACTTCTATGGGTTAAGGATCTAGATGCACATGATTAGACATAGGGATACTAGAATCCACTAGGTTTAGTGAGGGGAGTAGTTCGAAAGACAAATAATGTATAGGAATATATAACCGAAGAGGAGTTTTATGTTCACCATGGTGGGTGATACATATATAATTATTTTAGAATAAAGATTCCAATATAGAAGAAGTAAATTGTACTTTAATATGGTCGAAAAGTATGTATAAATTCAATTAATGGACACAATTTATAAAGATTTGGGAACTCCATATTTTTAATATTTCAAATACATGGTAATACTGGTGAGTCTTCAAGAGAAACATGATGGGGTGGTGACCTTGACAATAGTTAATGAAAGTCCATATGATCAATGGCAGTGGGTGTGTGGACTTACTGGAGCATGTGGACTAGGTGGGCATGTAGGGTAAAAAACTATAGAGATTTGAACTTTAGGTCATGTTTTCAAGGGATTAATAACCACTAGTCCTATGAGTCATGTAATGGGATACATATGTGCAAACAAACTAGAGGGGTTTTTTTAGTTTAATAAAAAAATGGGGGACTTCCCACCTACCAAATAAAAAAACTAAACTTATTCACCACCATCATGAAAAAAATAAATTTTGAATTATATTTTTCAGAACATATTTCTATGATCATCATATTAGGGTATTTATTGTCAAGGACACCTCATTTAAGGGAATACTTAAAGAAGATTTCTATATGATATGTATAAATAGAGACCCTATGGTATATGTCTACCAGGAATAACTAAAAATGATTAGTGACATCAATATATTCCAATTAGATATGCATATTACATAAATTCATTTACTAACTAATCACAAATAATGATCATTTAATATTCATTTGGAAAATTTTGAGTTGAAAGTGTGTATGAATGATTAGTGGAAGTGCTATAAGTTTTCAATAAAATTATATTGACAACATATGAAAAGAATTATTTCATATTACCAATTTGTTAAGAATAAGGAATGAAATTTCTCTAAGTATGACTTAAAGTATAATATGTGTTCTAGGGAATAATATCTACAAAATAGATCTATGGGTTTGATATATCAATTCACAATATATATATATATATTAACACTGTATTGAAAAATACATGTTAAAAATTTCAAGACAATATATTTATTTGTGTATAATCCTTCTAGTCGAACATACACGTGAATAAGAAGAGATTATATAGATTAATAGACTTTTAAAAGATTAAGTTCTAGGAAAACATTTTATATGTTGTGATATGTACTGATGTTTGATATAACTAATGCATAAATCATAATAGGCGAATATAAAAAAAATATGATATAATTTCATAATCATTTAGTTAGAAATATATGACAGTGCTTGGAAAAGTAGAACTGGATGAGTACCTTGTGTATAGAGAAGTTAGAATATTTCTGATCAAGAAAATTGATCCTTTATCTTCATTTAGTTCAATTAGACATAGTATCATTGATATGGCTATAATATTAAGCAAGACAAACTTATTACATCCAATGGTTACTATATCTATAAAATATGAGTACATTGTGGCTTCTAATGAAACTTAATAAGCTGTTTAGAAACATCTAATTTTGATTTTGGGTCACACCAAAAGAATAAAATTTATCATTTTATGATTATCATTAACTATTTATTTAGTTAGTCTGTTAGGATCCTGACATGGGAACAAGTGGTTAATACTTTATTATATCCCTAATTGAGGGATTTTTTTAAGATTATAACTGTTTCAATAAAAACATTCACCATATGGGCATGTAGATTAACCATCCATATCCATGGAAATGTTGTGTTAGGTATAAGGATAGGAAGCATAAGATGATGGGCTCAGGAATTATAATTTTTCACATCACTGGAGTGACATAACATTGTCGACTCAGGTGATGTTATCCCGGTACAATCTGAGGATCACACATGGTTTAAACAAAGAACAAAAATAAACCTAACGTGTACCTAATTTGGATATGATGTGTGAAATCCAGTCACAAGATTCCAAGAAATGTTACTAGAATAATCAAATGTCGAATCCCTCTAGATCATTCACACATGCCTTCTGAATCTACTCACGCATTGTTCATCAGAATCCGAGTCCTAGCACGGTACACCAACGACCACATTGATGCAACAATGATCACCGCAAGAAAGTGTCTTCAATCTGAGATGGAGAAACATTAAGACCTTTCTTGTTTGAGAGAGTCTCTCTCTAGGATTTAGAAGGATAAATAGGCTCTCAATTCTAATGAATGTATAGTTAGTAGGAGAAGAGCCTCTCTCATCTTATATAGTGAATATCTAAAATACTCGTTATGGGTTCTTGGCCCGCAAGTAATAAATATTCACATAATAAGTATTAAAATAATTTATTTATGAAAAATTAAATTATAACATAAATAATATTTATAATTTTATCAGTAAATAATATATATATATATACATTAAATATATATTTCATGATAAAATTGAGTCTTTAACTCAACTCACATCTCCTAATAATATTAAATGAACCCATGATATTTAAATCCATTTGAAGAAAGCTGTGTTTCCTGGAGACTAGATAATCATGATATTTCTGGAAACGAGCATTATTTTATCCTATCACTACTAGTTCATCATCCTCTCTATACACCAGGAACATATCCTTTGTATGCCTCAAGTAATTTAGGATAGTTTTTACAACTGCCCAGTGTAGATCTCCTGGATTGGATTGATATCTACCAACCATTCTTAATGCAATGGAGACATCAAACCTAGTACATATCATTGAATAAATGATAGAGCCCCCAACTGAGGCATAAGGGATTCTACTCATTTTTTCAATATCCTATTGTGTTTGTGGACACATTTTCTTGGAGATATTAAAACCATGTGAAATAAGAAACAACCCACTCTTGGATTTTTCCATATTGTACCTTTTGAGTACCTTGTCAATAAATGTATTTTGACTTATCCCAAGTAGCCTTTTAGATCTATCTCAATAGATCTTGATCCCTATAATGTAGGCTGCTTCACTTCAGTCTTTCATAGAGAAGTATTCATTTAACCAAGTCTTAACTGAATGAGAGACTTGCACTTCATTTCACATAATTAATATGTCATTAACATATAACACTAGAGAAATGATGAAATTACCATAAACCTTATTATAGACACAAGGATCACTTTTATTTTTAACAAAACCAAATTCTCTTATAGCCTTAGAAAAATGAACATTCCATGATTGTGAAGCTTTCTTCAACCGATAAATGGATCTCTATAGCTTATACACATTACTAAAGTTCTTTGACATGAAAAACCCTTCGGGTTGAGTCATGTAGATGTCTTAAAACAATATACCATTTAGAAAATCAGTTTTGACATGCATTTTAAAAATTTTATAATCATGAAAGGCTTTAACCGTGAGCAATATTTTGATGGATTTTAAAATTGATATTGGTGAGAAGGTTTCATCATAGTCGATGCCTTGACGTTTCCTAAAACCCTTTACAACTAGTCTTGATTTCAAGGTATTAACATTACCATCCGTGTCCATCTTCTTCATGAATACCCATTTTCACCCAATGGGATTTACATCAACTAGAGTGTCTATAAAAATCCAAACATTGTTTTGGTACATAGACTCCATCTCAGATTGCATAGAATATTTCCACTTAGCACCATCTTTTCCTTCAAATGATTCCTTGTAGGTTATATGTTCATCATCCTCAAGGAGTAATGTTTCACCTAACTTGGTGATAAGAAAACCATAATGTTCTAGTTCTCTAACCTATTGAGTAAACCTACACAATATTTTTGTCTCAAAAACCACTTCTTCTTCAACATTCTCTTGTCAAGATTATTCCCTTACCAACTCTTGTGAATATGGAGAATTAACATTATCCAAGTCAATCTTGATCCCACTATTTCCATTGGAAATGTGTTCTATTTCTATAAATATGGGTTTTCATTCTAGAACAAATCTTCTCTATAAAAGGATATATAGGTAATATCCTTTGGTTTCCTTAGGATATCTTATAAAGATGCACTCCATGCTTCTAGTTGCTAATTTGTCACTTGGTAATGTTTTGACAAAATCCACGCATCCCCATACAAAAAAATGTGATAGATTGGGTTTCATTCCACACCATAACCCATATAGAAGACTATATTCAGATTTAGTTGGTTCTTAGTTAAGGGTATATACTGTTTTCTGCAAAGAGTATCCCCAAAAGGATAATAGAAGAGTTTCATGACTCATTATTGATCTAACCATGTCAAGAAAGGTCATATTCCTACTTTTACTAACACCATTCCACTATGGTGTATAAGGATGAGTTAGTTGGGATACAATCACACACTCTTTCAAGTGATCAATGAAATCTTGGTTAAGATACTCTCTACCATGGTCTGAGTGGAGTGACATTATCTTCTTACCAAACTAGTTTTCTACTTTATTTTCTATTCCTTAAATATCCGAAACGAATCAGGCTTATAACACATCAATTAAAAATATCCATAACCACTATATTAATCAATAAAAGAAATGAAATATGAAAAACCCATCCCTTTCCTCCACTAGAAATTAACCACATACATTAGTATGAATTAATTCCATTACTACATTGGCTCTTTCTCTCTTACCAAAGGAAGGTGCTTTGGCCATACTTCCTTGTAAAGAAGCCTAGCATACATCAAAGGGTTTTAACTTTATGGAGTCTAAATACCCTTCTTGATGTAATATTTTTAATCACTTCTCATTTACATGACCTAGCCTAAAGTTCCAAAGGTGGGGGAGATATGAGTCTTTCTCATTGTTTTTTTATTAATGGTCATTACAGGGTTTTCAAGTTCAAGTATATATAAACCATTTTTAAGATGTTCTATACGATAACACATGTTATCCTTATATAAGAGATAATATTAATTTATAAACTTGAAATAAAATCCTATAATGTCAATACTCAATGTAGATTTTATGTTCCTGGTTAAATAAGGTACAGAATAACAATTATTTAAAACAATAACCAAACCACTAGGCAAATTTAAGTGATATTCTCCCACTATTATGGCTACCAGACTTGCACCATTTTCAACTCTTAGATCCACTTCACCTTTTGAATTATACGTGAACCTACTTGGTTCTTGTATATGTATAAAAATGTTTGAGTCGCATGTTGTATCCAATACCCAACTTATAGATAAATATATATTTCATTCAATGAAAAAAATACCTGAAGTTGAAGCATCAATTTGCTTCTTCTTCCCAGCTTTGTAATTTTTATTGCAGTGGACTTTCTTTCCACATCCAAAGTAGAAAACTTCATTATCATTACTCTGCCTACGAATCTTTGGATTATTTAAAGGATGGTGCACTTGAGTCCTTGGACTTGACTTGGCCTTGGACCCCTTTCCCATTCCTTTTTTTCTTTTTTTTGTTTAACATAAGGATTGATGAATTGGTATTTTTCATATCCTTGTCATCTTGGAAAACTATAGACAAAAGTTTTGGGAGAAACTTTTTCATATCATTCATGTTTTAAATGACAATTAATGTTGAAAATCATGGCGGTAAATAATTAAGAATGAGATCCATTTCTAGTTCTTGATTCAATTTGAACACAAGGTATTCAATCCTCTCAATATACCCAATCATTTTAGTATATGAGGACCATATTGGCGCCCTTATGCTAGCCTGTACTTATATAGGGTACTTGAGATCTCATACCATTCATACATGGCCTTCTCTTGATACAATTATTGGAGATGTGAATGCATCTTGTAGGCATCCTCATCCTCATCAATTTTCAACAATTGGCTGGACATGGAAGACAATATAATGCATTGAATATCAAGTGTATCCTCTACATAATTTTTCCATATATATTTTTATACCTTACTAGATACTTGAAGAGGATCAATAGAAATTGAGGATTCCATCACAAGAAGCTTCTTTTCTTGGCGTAGTACTATGCGCAAGCACCTGTACCACTCCTAGAAGTTATTTTTGGTCAGAATATTTTTTTCACCAAAATTTATTGTAGTGATAATGTACTTGTGGTGTTGGTGATTTCTATTTTAAATCTACTATAGATAAATATCATCAGTTAGTAATTCATCTTGATTACCATTTTACATTTTTGATTAATTAATTATTATATCCTTTTAATGTCTCCCACTATTCTAGAAAACCATAATAGCCCTCACTATTGGATTTAGAATACTCTGTCACTTGAGTATTCTAGTGGGAAGGATCCTTGAAACTACTCCTCACAGTCTACACGCTATGGCTATGCCACTACTTCGAGAGTTTATAGGTAGGATCTAGTCTGTCCAACCAAATTAACTTGTGGTTCCTTGTACTGTTGAGTAAAGTTCCAAATTTAGAATCTAAACTTGATTCTTCTCAACATCTTACCTCTAATGTGATAGTAAGATAGATTTGGGTACTTCTTTTCTACCATCTTTAGTCATGTCGACCCATCATTCTAATAAGAACTTCCTGACAGTAAGGGGATCTCACAACATTGGATGACGAGAACTCCGAACAGCCGAATTTGCTCAAATTTGAATAATGGAAGGCATGAATACTTGATATATATTTGAGAAATTGTTTTATTGATGAATATAATTCAATAATATTTTAATTGTTCAAACTAGGTTGTCGTGCTCACATCTGATCAAATAATAGAAATACATTCATCAAGTCTTTTAGCATTTTATCTTTTTTATGATTTGTTGTAATCAAGAAATAATCATGAATTCACATAAAACAATAAAAAATGCATAAAGGTAAATCATATAATCTTACTGGTGTTGAGCATTATTTTTTGATCGATCCAAAATGGATCAAACATGACATAGGGTAATTCATACCTGAGTCGACACTTAACTCATATCACAGCTTTCCCTAGTGCAACGTGCTCAGCTCCCATATGGATTACTGTCTTGACTTGGTAGGGTCGACATCATAGATCATCACCATGTAATTAGAAATATAATCTTGCACATGCGAGGGGGTATGGGATACATTATACAACAAGTTCATTGGACATGCAGTCCCTTAAACATATTTGAATTAAAAAATGTTTCGAAGAACGTCATATATCGAATTAATTATTTCAATCATCACAACCATTGAATAAATAATTAAATAAATAAAATCCAGAAATGCGTGGGCCGGTCACTAGCTCAATACCAATCAGTATAAAATAATTCACAATTTAAAGATAAATTGAAATAAATTTAATCAGTATGAGGGTGTTTTAATAAATTAAATGAATTTTATTATATTCAAATAATTTTTTTATTAGTTCCAATATTTAATTTAATTTTATGATCCAAAAATTAAAATAAGCCATTCATTTAATTTAAAATCCAAAATTAAAATAAAAAACTTCGAATTATTTTATTTTAAAAACACACACTTAAAATTTAAATTAATTTAATTCAATTTAATTAATTTAAATCGTTTACCTCTGATCAAGATGTAGTCTGGATGGACTACGAACTGCAGCGAAGCCGGGAATGACCATGACATGACTGCGGAATAACCGCAACATGATGACCTGATATAGATACACCCCTACGATGTAACTCATGTGAAAGGGAGGTATCATACTAAACTTGGATCCTAAGGTGTTTTGGGATTCTAGGTCTAGGCGTCGGGAACCCTGAAGGTGGCATCTCATGGTGTGTTTGTTGACTCTTACAGCAGCTGTGGTCAAGGGCAGTGCACGTCTTCGGTGAACTGTGTATGGATGAGGTGGTAAATATGGGAATAGGTCAGCAATAGGTTAATCCGGACAACAAGGGATCTAGGCAGTGGAGGTGTGCGTGGGTAGAGATGCAACCCCGGACGACTGCATGAGGGTGGCCGGTGCGAGCGGGTCGGAGGACGACACATGGCCTGGACGGGGTAGTGGCAGCAATCTCCACTGGAGGTGGGGTGGTGCCTTGTGGCCGAGATGGAGGCAGCGGTGCACCGGGAATGTATGGTAGTGACGAGATCGGGATAGAGCAGGGGAGCCGCCCGGGGTGACCCAGACAGGGGCATTGTATCGGTCGTGAGAAAGAGAAAGATAGGGATGTAAGAGCTCCACAGGTGCTATATGTCAAGCCCTTAGTCCCCTTTATTGTGTGTTTGTATTTAATCAAAATTTATTTCCAACACAAATAAAACTTTAGACATTTTTTAAAAGGAAACTAAAAAATTCTGTCTAAATGAAGAAAAATAAAATGATAAACAAATATATATTATTTTTTAATTCTCAAATAACTGATCCTCACAAGAATAATTCCGATGACCGTATTAAAGCAAAAATGTGTCCAGATTCTGATATATTGAAGAATAAGAAACAAATTTAAATAGTTTTCTTCAAAAAATAAAAATTAAGAATATGAAATGACGAACCCATTCAACACGATATCTATCTATTTAAAATTTTCAAATGGCCATTACTTGGCCATTCAAAAATGAATTGATGCATGGTCGGATCTGTTGGAACCGTTATAACACCCCATACTTAAATAAAACAAAATTTAATTTTTCATATGAATTAGAAAAACCACGCATCACATTGATACTAGTGTTAGGTACCAGGACTAGAAACAGAAGCCAATGGGCCAGTAAATTAAAATTGTTTACATCACCAGAGCGATGTAATATCATCAACTCCGGTGATCTTATCCTGGTATGGTCCAAGTAACACACATGGTTTAAACCAAGAAAAAAAATAAACCAAACATGTACCTCGTTCAATTATGATGTGTGCAATACTGTTGCAAGATGAAGACGACAATTGCTCGAAGACTCTGATGCCGAATCCCTCTAGATTATCCTCACATGCCTCTTGAATCTGCTCACATGTATTTTGTCAAAATACAAGTGCTTGCGTGGTACACTGACGACCACTTCGATACAATGATGATTACCATAAGAAAGTGTACTTGATCCAAGATGGAATAACTTGAAGATCTTAATTTTTTGAGAGTCTCTCTCTTGGATTCAAGATGAGAGAGATTCTATCAATTCCAACAAATGAATAGTCACCAGGAGAAGAGCCTCTCTCAGCTTATATAATGAATATCTAAAATACCCGGTATGAGTTCCTAACCCCCATGTAATAAATATTCATAGTATAAGTATTATAAATATTTATTTTTGACAAATTGACTTATAAGATAAATAATATTTATAATTTTATCACTATCTGCGATATATATATTAAATATATATTGTGTAATAAACTTGAATCTTTAACTCAAATCACATATCTTGATAGTATTAAACAAACCTGAGATATTTAAATCTTTTTGAATAATATTTCATCCTTTTATTTACTTAATCAATTGTAAATACATGTTATAAATAAATTGAATGAATTATTCCAAACATGAATAATTAAAGAATATATTTATTCTTTGGTGATCCATCGAACTTGGTCAATACTTGGAAATGTGGTGGGTCCCACCAAGTACTATAATCATATTCATCAAAATTGGGATGATTCTGAAAGATCTATTGTGTGTGACCCTCTAGGCCCTTCCCTCAATAACAGTTATTAATATACACTGAATAAGAGTAGGGTATAGCAACCCATTGAGGCCCCTATAGATATAAGGAAACATTAAAGAAATGACTACCTACCTAAAACACAGTATAATATAATCTCTTCATCATTGATATCTCAATAAAGCAGAATAAACACTTGTGTCATCTTTCATTGCCTTGTTCATTATTTTTTTATTTATCTAGATGGAATTACCTTTGAATACTATAACCATGAATTTAAAGAAGGTACTACCATCCTAATCAAATAGGCCTGAGATATCCCTTGCTCAAGTCAGAAGAGATAAATCCTATATTGATCATTCAGTCAATGTCATGTCACAAATAAGATACCCAAAACAAACTGCCTCTCCACAACATTATTATGAGGACCCAACCACAGAATACCCAGATCCGGTGCCTTGAATCATGATGTGTAATTTTTTTACAAAAAAACATACAATGATAAATTAAACATCATGTCCCATACATAGGACTAAATTCAGTTCATGTTCTAGGAAACCAGTCACTATTGTCAAGCCTCTTCAGCTAAAAACTAATACTTTAAAAATTTTATTTAAAAATGTAGGGTGAGCATATGAATGCCCAGTAAGGGGTTTTAAAACATAACTTAATAAACCAATATAAAATTAAATAACTTTGTTTAAAACTTTCCATAAAACATTTTCTTAAAAATGATGTAACACATCTAACATTCCATAACACTTGTCTAACAAATATAGTGAAAAAATAAAATAATACTAGCAGAATCACAAGGGAACATGATTCGATTATAGGCATTCTTATTCAGAATTATAAATGAAAGAAATTCTAACTTTTATAAGTATGAAATGCGAATATGAAGGTAAAAAATTTAATAACCAAGAGTATTACATGATCAGAGTTTCAGTTATATAAAAACTTCCATTTCATTCCATACTACGGAGAAAAATACACTAGCTAAAGACTCTCTAAGTACAACAAAAATACAATGTGATAACATTTACTTCTTCTGATTCTCATAAACATAATATTTTGACCAAGAATATTCTACTAGTCAAATATTCTTATGGTTAATTAAATTACGTAGTCATCATGAGGAATGTGCATATGTTGGATATCATAACCATACTGTCCATGCCTTGTGCTAGGACCTTAAATAATCATTTTGTCAATTCTTTATTCCAAGACTATAGTTTGTCTCATGAGACCTACCGATGCATCAAGGGGATATAGCAGGCCCCGCCTTCCACATACTTAGTCCAATGCATTCCACATCTCTCCAAATCAAATTTCACATACCAATATGATCTAGTAAATTACTTAGTACTTATCTTTTAAAGTGACACATATTTCCTTGTTTCCTTATTTCACATTACTCAAAGTGTCCCATACCACCTTGAGTAATTATATTTCTTCTTTCCTTATTTCACATTACTCAAAGTGTCCCATACCACCTTGAAAAATTTAGTTCTTAATCCAATTGGTCATAATGGTTAAATTTCATCCTTTAAAATTTACATATATATAAAGTGAATCATGCATTTAGATGTTAAAAAAAGTCTATCAACTACATGACTATGTCACTAAATGGTAAATATGATGAGCATATTTTTGAAAATGTGATAAAAAATAATGAACTAAAAGAAATACAAATTTTGTCACATATAATGATAAATTCTTAAACCATATTAATCAATGATATATTGGAATTTCATCTGATGCATAATTAATTAAAAAGTAAACCAAAAATTTCATGTAGGGTTTAAAACTTATAGATTCTCAAACATTTATTGCAAAAAAACATTTTTTTAACACCCCATAATGTCAAAAAAATAAAGTAAGAAACTCAACCACAACCAATACCAAAAACCCATTAACACCCATATGACTTAAAATTATCAGGGGTTCTTTAATTTAAAACCATAGAGTGAAATTTAAAGTGTTTACTTATTTAAAATACTTATGTAAATACATATATGATTTTGTAAACATGAATATCTCACATGTATAATCGAGTACACTAATGGGTCTTACACAAAAGTTAGTTGTTACTTATTAATAAAAAAGTCCGCTAATCATAGAATTTCAATGTTGAAGGATTTGATAACTGATCCAGAATGTGCGGTACACAAACTATATCATTGTATGAGACCGTGTATACTGTTTATGGATATATATATGTGAAAATATAACAAAATACTACCTAATCTTTCAAACATAAAGTATTGAAGAATTGAAACTGAACCTCAAAGAGGTTCTTTTATAAATTTATGGTTATATATTTCATTAAAAACATACATAATCAGTTATGTAAAGTATATAAAGGATTTATAAAAAATATAAATCCTTGCGTTTTTAGTTATTCATTAACTTTGAAACGTGAAGTTTTAGAAAATATTAAATCCAAACATGGGTGGGGGTATGTAAAACTGTCAAGTTGTACATATTTATATTAGGATATATAAGGTATAAATATGTGTATATATATATTGCATGAAGAAAGAAAATATTCCTTCATGTTTGAAAAGATTTCATAACCCAAAATCTGAAGGACCTAGGGATGGGTATTTGAAGGTTTCTAACCAGAACCATATGGTCACACATGCATTTATATATTCATAAACCATTTATACGAACAATAGTATATATATATATAAAGTACCTAATTAAGTTATTCATGTGTAAAAAAACTTTTATGTTTATAAAAACTCCAAGTCCCAGAAAAAGAAAACTTATCTTCGGTTTAAGAGAAAGTTTTAACTGAACTGTAGGGTTATATATATATTTTTATGAGTATATATGTAGTTGAATATACCCCCAAACAACAAGACAAGGTGATAATAAATTCCCTTACCTTAGTTCGTGGAGGTGGAGGGGGCTAAAGAGAATCTCAGAGGTTCTTGATGAAGGTGTTGGAGGTAGAAGAGAAAGTAGAGGGATTCTTGGGGGTGAAAGGCTTGCTTATATAAAATATATTATACTAGACTTTTAAATTTTTTTAAGGACACTTGCATAGGATATGAGGCATCATTGGTATTTTAAAAGATCGGGGGATGGTCTTTGTGGAAGATGCATGAAAGGAGGGGTCCAGTGGGGTCACGGTCGAAGAAACAAATGGCGCAAGGTAGGGTGTAGGGTTATCGGTTCAAAGAAGGTGGAAAAGAAGAGGAAAGCACGGGAGAGGAAGACTAAAAATTGAACGGAAGACCAAGATTTGATCTAGACTTGATCCAATGGTTGGTGTGAATTTGAAGAATTTAAAAGTGATCGACGACATGGAATTGATCTGCTGCTAAATCATATGGACCTAGTTCGGCGCGACATTTTAAAAATCTCAGATGATCGAGATTATATCCCCATTAGATCAGACGATGTACGAAAACATGGATGTAAAAAACCTCATCCCATAATGAAACAACGAGATTCACATGGACTATTTATAATCTTGATACTCCCAGCATAAGTTCAAAAATCATAGCACACACCAGGGGCTTATACACGGGCTCCCGCCTCCCCCTGTAGGCCTCAGCCTAACCCTACCTCGCTATGGCCTCACGCCCACGGCGGCACACTCATGCACTCCTGTGATCCCATGTGCCCTTTGTGAAACTATGCCCACACTATAGCCGACCTAATCTAAGGCTAAGGGCTAGGCTCAACTGCCTAGTTCAAGCGGACTCCCTTGGCCTGACTAAAGGGCTGGCCCTAGTGGGATTATTTTTTATAAACACGTACTTTCAAAATTATAAAGTCACAAGGAAATTGATACATTAATTTTAACTATAGAGTGAAATATTTTATAAAATGTGACTTTCTATTTAAACATTGATAGATTAAAGAACAAAAATTAAATTATACTTTTTCTTATCAAGGAGTATTACTAAAATTTTTAGAAACACTAAATTTGTAATATAAAATGTTTATACTTTGAAATTTAATATATCAACATGAAAAATTTTATGCTAGTATTATAGATATAAAAACATAGTTTATTTGAATGACATCAAGAATAGTTTAATGAAAACATTGTTTAAGCATTAGCAATGAAAACATTTATAACATATTTGAAATATTTTCAAGGCGTTTGAATTCCAAATCTCATTTCCAAATCACTGAAGTGTAGTTCAAAATATTATACCATGTCCATTTAAAGTTCATAATTAGAGGTTGTTTTATAATTTTAAATCCATAATATAAATATTTGGAAAACTAAATTATACTCAAATGCTTTTATTTAATTCACCAAAAGGCCAACGACTATAATTATTTCCATTGGAATTCAATGGTCACCCAAATCAACAGCCGAGTTGATGCCTTATAAAACAATGTCTTAGGTCGTCCTTAATTCAAGGAAATTGAAGAAAATGGATCTCATCATTCCATTGGTTCTTAGCATGGATAAGGTGTCTTTGTCCATACTAATGTTGGCTATGATAGATCCTAAGGACCCATATTACCTTCTTGGGGTTTTTTTTGTTTTGTGTGGTCTCTCTGTTATTTTGATAGGGTTTTTAATAGTTATTTTGGTGTAGAATGGTTTCTTGGGATCTTAGTTCATTGTAAACACTTCAGTGTCTTGTTTAAATAAAAAAAATCCCTGTGTCCATTTTGTGTACTTCATTCGGATTGCAATAGAAATAAAAAAATAAATCATATTATTATCATCACATGAGGAGTCTTGGGGAGTTACATTCATCACCATGGTTTTCATTTTGATTAAAAGTATGTAATAAAATGACATAAATTGATAATGATCTCAATTATGGAGACTATTATATATGTCCATATATAGGAACAACCAATGACACTTGAAACATGTGGTGTTCCTATTATCTGGTATGTCCTCATGATCTCAACTACTAGAGATCACCAAGTGAAAATATTAGGAGAAGAAGTCTCAATGACTATGAACCCCTAGAACCTGATAGTTAAACATCACATGTATCCTATCAGAATGATGTAACTAGAGTATACGACATTACTTAATATTACTGTCACAGTACCTTTAGGGTCACATTATATCCTAGGACCTGCTATAACCCTTTGATACGACATATAATCAAAGGAAATACCATAAACATAATAGATGCAGAATAATCTACATTATTATGGAAAGACAAATGCATTTATATACAACAAACTCCATAAATTTATTGTTAATCAATGTAAAACACATGTTGGGTCAAGGTAACCCACTTACAACAAGTTTTAGGCCTAGAAATTGCATCTATACTTAACAAAATCTGGTTTAACTTGTGAGGAATAACTAGACATTAGTAGTTTTCTCTAGTGTAAGTGGGAATTTTTAAAAGAGGGTTCCATAGAAACAACTACATTGTATTTTGGATTATATGTATAATCAAAAAAGTTAATATAAATATAAATATCTTATAGTATATTTATTGTTATTTTTCATAAATTTGATGTGATAACTTTCTAAAGTATTTGTTGCATCGATAAGATCATAGAAATTTCCCGCCACGATGAGAGCCATGATATTCCATGGGGATATTATTAAATATAGCTCTACAGTCAAATAATATTCTGTAATGGGACACATATAATGTGACTGTCAGGTGAGAGTACTCATAATAAGATGATAATTCTTCTCGTGATGTTCACACTTGGTAATCTCTAAGATGAGAGATTATAAGAACATACCTGCTAGTATGAATTTTCCATGTTTTGGGGTCATCATTTGTTCCTATCTATGAGCACGTGTAATGGTCTTTAGATTTTATGATTATTATTAATTCCTATTATGACTGATGAACTTAGATTTATTTCATAAACAATAATACCAATAGTTCATGGATAAGTTGGAATTTTGGGTTTTTCTTGAATGAAATTTTGTTAATTAATAAGATTAGGAAGTATTTATCCCTTTTATATTTAAAGAAGTTTATATCTTTTCCCTTTTATTGAAATATAAGAGTCATATAAAATTCATGGCCATTGTGTAATTACTTTTATTTTCTATAGTCAAATAAATACATCTGAAGTATATAGGTTGAAGACATAGATGTGTAACCTTCTTGATGAGATATTGATACAAAGAGATAATATTACAATGTGAGCATTCGTATGTGATTTTTAACATTGTTACATTATGTTATTTATCTTGGATTCCTTGATTAAAAATTGTAATGTTAGACATTAGGCAAGATTTCCTAACTCCAACAAGAACGAATCCTAAAGGTCCAAACACTAATTGTAACCCTTGATCTTGATTAATTTTCATCTGAATTTAACAAATGGAATAAATGTTATTATCAAGACTTAGAAATAATTTTATTCATTTTTATTGATCGACAAAATTAAATAAATATTTATTCACTATATTGTGTGTAAAATATATATTTTTATTTTTTTTAATATTTAAAAAATAATTATTCACTCATTTATGGAATAAAAAATTTATGTATGAATAAAAATTTTATTCAAGCATTCAAAAAATAATGAAGAGGAAGAATAGACCAAGACTGTATTCATTGAAAAATATTAATTTTCCAGTTGGTAAAATTATATTTATCATTATGCAAGATAACACACACACATAAAATAATAATAATATTTTATTATTATATGTTATGGGGTTTGTTAAATATTATTATATTTTCTAAAGGATACTACACAAATAAATAATATTGTAACCTAAACCCTAGATCAATAAATAGATGGGTTTTTACATTGTGTAGGGATAATAAAAAAAATTATCTTTGAGAATTGATGCACACAACAAACCTATATCTATGGAATTTTCCACCACTCTTCCTCTCAAGAACAAGAATAACTCCTTCAATACCAAAGATACTTTAGTGATCAATAAATACAATATAAGGTGATCAATACACTATGATATCACCCAAGAATCAGTTAGCATCATTCAATGATCCAAGGAGCATATCAAGATCCCCACTAGAGAGACTTTACACTTGGATCACCCATGAATAGTGAAGGTAATCCAAATAGGGTTATTGAAATATCAACATCATCAGTAAAGAATGTTCCTCAGATCACATATTCATTTATTCCAATATAAATAAATTAATTATAAATATAAGGTCCAAAAAATAATCTATTAGGGTCTCAGGAAACTCGATATTAAATTTTTTAATATTATTCCAACCAAAGGGAAATCTACTATTCCTAGAGCCTTTAGATTGTTCATTATTTTCCAAAAAGGGCGTTTCCACCTCTTTTCAAGGAGGGTTAGTATCATCATGGCCGAATTACATCATAGAATTATTATTGTATGGGATAGATTAATTTGGAAAAGTCCTGTATGTAAGAGTCTTAGGGGTACTCTTATGTATGGGTACCCAGTTATGTGAAGGCCCTAATCCTTATGGGAAAATGAGGTGGGGGTGGGGGGGTTACGACATAGAGAGGTGAGTCCATATACAAACCATATCTATGTATTTTTTGGGGGATATTATATATTACTACACTTATTCATAAGAATATATACCTTTGTGATAATCTAGAGAGGGAAGAGGCTTTTCCTTACAGGTGTGCATCACACAATGGTAGTGGTATTACAATATATGATGTGACCCTAGGTATAGGATTCATGATTTTTTCCTTCATGATTAGAAATTGAGATATTTTTATCGGTTAATTATGATGGGATCCCATCACAATTGACCTATGGCTGAAAAATAGGTAAAAAAAGTTTTTTTCAATTTTTCATCTTACGGTTTTTATGGAATAATGTCACATCACAAATAGTTTTTAGAAAGATAAAGACACATTTTTATTTGTGATGAAATAATAATTCTGTCACTAATAAAGTATTGTGACAAAAATATTATTCCATAACAAAAATAACTGAATAAATTAAAAAAATTAAAAGAATTAAATATTTTAAAAATTAAGAAAAAATCAATTTTTCTAAGAAATAAAATATATATCTATGTAGAAATATGAATTAATATCAATATTACACATAATATATTCATCCAAAACTCATCATAATATATTATTCAACAAAATATATCATCAATCACTATGGATATGGTGGATCATCTGAAGGACTTGGTGCAGGGAAGTCCATCACTATACCCTATGCAAGTCATTTCATGTACTCCATTATCTAATCATTTTGCTACTCTTCCCATTGAAACTTATTCTCCGGATATTACTATAGGTGTAGATGAAGCTACTCATTATCTCTATATGGGATATCTATAACATTTTTATGGGCTCATAAATTCTCCTCATACTTTGGAGATAATGATGAAGACTCTACACAAGATCCCATTAAGATAGATAATGACCATGAAACAATAAAATAATAATTGGAAAGAATAAACTAGGAATGGATACCAACCAATTTTCTTTTTTTATACCATACAATGTCTCATATATCCAAGGTTCCTTATCAAATCCTAGAATGTAGGTGTATTGAACCGTATTCTCATCCTCAATATCACAATGTGTCTGATAAGTCAAAAACTCATATGCGTCCTTCAAATGTGATTCAAAATTAAAATAGTTAAAAAATATTATTTTCATTTAACTTTAAAAATAAAATAAAATTATATTGACCATAACCTAATAGTTTGGGACCCTATTAATCTATTTAGTGGTAAGATCACTGTACATGTTCTCAATAACACTAACCTTTATAACATCGATATTCTTAAATACCAATATATAGATGGTTGAGTTAGCAGAGGAAGGGGAATAACTTATACTTATCGACCAGTAATCTCTCATGAGGAATGAAATGACTTTAAATCTAGTCATACTAGATCTGGAAATCTGTCATCCTAATCATGTTATAAATAAGGATCTTTTACATTTTTGTGCAACATACAATCCAGATGTGGTGAATAATTCCCCCATGAAGCATCTATTCTATTAAATAACTTCACAAAATTGGTCAAGAATGTAACCAAAATCTCTTTATTTGATTTCAAAATCCAATCCTTAATAAGGTTCTTCAAGAATGGGTGAAATTTCCACATTTCATCCAACCATGATGCTATTGAAGAATGAGTGAATCTGTACAAATAATCTATAGTTTTCAGGGTTCTGATTCTAAAAGGGGATGAACTCTGAAATATCAATGACCATACTCAATGGATTGTGGATATTTTTGGATTTAATTTTTTTGGATGATATTTATGGGGCATGACTACTATCATGTTGTCTTCCCCATAGGTAATTGAAAAAAAAAATAAAAATGGATCATTAGGTTGGTCTATTTGAAACACCGGTTTTTTAGAATTTTGGATGATATTAGAATTATGATCCTGGTAATGTCAGGAATACCCTCACATAGGTTTGGATCAGTATTTTTATGTTTTATTGGATATATTAGGACTTGATAATCCTTTGGGACATAGATTATTTAGTTCAAAACCCAATCAATATGGATAGTCAAATGGACCACCCAAGATTTAGGTACTATTATAGGGTTCTTTTAGTGGTTGACATGTATACCACTATTATTGAAGATGTCTTACTAATAAATAAATACGATAGAATTAACCTTGGGACACAATATGATAGGATGCCTAAATTTGGCACGAATTTCAATCTCTTTGGTTATTTATCCTCTGAGTGCAACATGGAAAAGCATACAATTTCATTAAAATAAGGGGAATAATGATTCTAGCTAAAGAAAGAGGAAAGTTATGTATATTGTAATGTCTTATAATTTCTCTAAAAACACTGATACTAGTTCTTCCATCTTTGTAAACGGAAGCAAGGTAACCATAACAGTGAATGAAAAGGTGGGTATGTACCAATGGAATACCCCTGGGGAACCAAATACCTTGTACATGTTTCCAAAACTCCTAAAATCATTATTAAGGTTTATTAAAATGATATTGTTGCCATAATTTGATTTGTTAAAGCAGAGTAGGTTGGAAAATCCCTTCACTCTCAATAAGAGATTATCCCCTCTATAGAGAACCTCATATTGGAGGATATAAAACCAGAGGAATCCAACTCGGTGGAACCCAATAAGAACTAGTTGGATTTATGTAGACCTGGTATAGAGTTAGATGAGGTCCCTAAATTCTCGACTAATAGTTCTTGTATATCCTCATAACTCAAGGTTACCCCTGATGGGATTACACAGAAGTACAAACAAGATGAAACCCTCTCATCTGAATAGGATGCTATGGAAATTTAGTCTTTAAGTTGAGAAATTCACGATGAGCCATTAAAAACTAGAATGAACTCAAATGAGGGCCCTAAATTCTTTATTTATAGGGATTATGGACCTTTGGAACTCATGGTGACCCCATATGGGAAAACAAAAGAATTTCTTTATGATGACCCCCAATATAGACAAGATACTTTGAAGGAAGACCAATCTCTAGGTAGAGACACTCATGCTAATAAAGAAACTCCCTTTATACATGTATCTCAATTGAAATATTCTAGAAGAAGGACTCATGAGGACAACTCTAATGACCTAGTACAAACTAATAACAAAAATAGCCAACTAAATAGTGTTTTATAGGATAAGGATGATGAGGGTTT
Organism: Viscum album; assembly: GCA_963277665.1. Classification (NCBI taxonomy): domain Eukaryota; kingdom Viridiplantae; phylum Streptophyta; class Magnoliopsida; order Santalales; family Viscaceae; genus Viscum; species Viscum album. The sequence continues at coordinate 1,110,311,477 of OY728126.1, forward strand.
TAACCCTCCAAAACATAGCCAAAATGTGACCATTATAGCTGATGGAATTGGTAATATGGTGGGAATTTCAACCCATAATGGAAGAAAGAAAAAATGGTCCAATTAAATAAGGATAACATAGACTTTCCACAATATATAGAGCCTTAATCTAAAGGCAGATCCTATAAATAATGAAGATTCTCTACCAGAACTGTCATGGTATTGAGAAATACCCCATGGTAAAAACCCATATACATTTCATCAAGACCTAAAATCCCCTCTTAATTAGACATCCAAAACCGAATATGAGGCTTGAAAAGTGGAATGACTTCAATTGGAAATCCCTTAGCTATAGATTTGTCTCCCAATTCTTCCACAATAGTTACATGGATAACTTAAGTGTCCCCAATGATGATAGTATTCAGCTCCTCTCATGCATTAAATTAACCTAGATGATCTCATTATAAATCTCATTATAAGGTTCCAATCATACTGTCCACCTCATTTATAACTCCACCTATTATATCAAAAAAAGAGATCTATAGAGGGATCTAATAATTATGTATATAGAAATGAGTCACAAATGGATTATGCTTGGGCATTACAATACTATCATGAGGCATGAGGATTAAACTGGATCCAACATCATTAGGTTATCCTCGCATGTGTTTTCAATGTGAATTGATCAATGAAACCTTGTCGAGGTCCCTATTTATAGAGTTAAATTTACATGTAGTAGATACACCATAAATGAAAGGCAATATAGTAACCTAAGTATATTCTTAGTCTATGTTGGTGATGGATGGTGTGCCACTAGGGTCTCTAGATTTTTCCTTCCCAACTACCACTAATCCCACAATCTCATAATCATTGACGTTATAATATACACTTGAAGGGTATCCCCTCATACTTTAAAATTATATAATGGTTGGTTTTTTCAATTTTGGATGTTGGGAAACTATCTTGGAGGCCAAGAAAATGGTATCTCTTAGCAACACCCTATACATTCTTACTGTTAAGATGAAAATTATCAATGAAAACATAAGGGAGTGGAGTAAAAAATATTTTTATAGAATTGATAATGATATAAAAGACACTGAAAATCACCTTCCACACTGCAAAAAAAAATCAGATTTAGGAAGCTCCTTCTATATAGAAATTGTAATTCCTCTCCATAATCAATAAGATCATCAAAATTAAATAGCAGATAAATAGAAATAAAGTATATGGAAGATGGATATGGTATGGTGATAAGAATACTAAAATATTTAATCAAATTCATAAATAAAAAATATTCAAGGGAGGAATAAATTCCCTTATCATTAATGGATTCCATTTCAACTCTTTAGAATTTAAATATCTAATATTGTAGCTAAATACATTCAAATGATTTACAGTGATGATGTGAGTGGAAATACCCACATAAAGATTGATAACATATAACCAAAAATTGAGGAGGATTAAAATGGAGGCCACATCTTGGTGCCCTATAATGAATAAGTTAAGATAACACTCTTTTCACTCAAAATTGACAGTGCATCTAGTCCTGATGGGTTCATTAATAAATTCTTCTTGTTCAACTGGGACATCTTTAATGATAAGGGGATGAATGTTGTGAGGTAATTCTTCAATCAGGAACCATTTCATTATTTGGATCCTTCATGAAAGGATCATTAGTGACGAGATTCTGTTGAGTGAACTATGATTCAAATGATATAATATTTTGGCTTTATTTTTTTGCATGTTAAATGAACACGAGATCCTTGTACCACTAATAGTGCTCATATTTCTAGAGATGACAGAGTTATGTCTCTCCAGTGATAAAAAATTATAAATCCTTGGCCCACCAGCTTCTGCTATGAACCATGGTACCACCAATTATATCATCATAGCCTTATTCTCATATTAAACACATTAATAGAATTCAATCGTTAAAGCTTATGTATACCCTTATTGAGAATTTGAGCTCACACATTTATGTTTCATTTTCCCCAAGTTGTGAACAATTGTTTGAAATATGTTATGACTAAGAAGGATACTAGGTGTAATAAACTTAGTTAGATATTATGAATATTTTTATTGAACATTTTTTTTCATATCCAAGTTATTATGTAAGAGTTTTTACTAATTATACAAAAGTATAAAAATAAAAGTGACATGGGTATGTAAGTGATCCATTATTTATTTTGGTGTTATATGGTTTTTAATGGTTAAAACTAGGTCATTTTTATTAGTATCAAAGTCAGAAATGGAAATATTATATTTTAAGCACCAGATCTAGAAGGGAGGGTTTGAGGTTGTTCTAATTTTCATTAGAGGATGGTTTAGTAAAATTTATAGATTAATATATTTTCATATGTGGTCATATTAATAGTTGTGGATACAATAATGGTTTTATAAGTTAAAGGTTTACCATAAGTTTAATGTAATAGAAGCCGCTTTCAATGTTTTAAGTGACATGATATTGAGGTGAATAATGATTTTCTTGGAGACATTTTAATGAGTAGAGGTATATGTAACCCTTAAGTTTAATGTGAAGGATTATTTTAGAAGAATTATGTAACTTCCCGGAATAAGTGACACACACCGGTTCCCTGAGGCAGACCACCACATAACCTCAAGCGTGACTCCTCGTATGCTAGAGGCAACTAACTTGAAGCAAGGGTCTAATATTGATAGTGGGGAGACTATACCCTCTTTATCTAAGTATCTAAAAATATAAATAAATAACAATATACAATATATACAATATAACTATGAAACTACTAGTATCACAAGATGACCAAAAATGGAAATATAATATCAATACTGAATAATAGCCACACCGTGTTTCAAAATGAAAACCCAAAGTTAAAGACACAGTCAACTCCTAGTGGGTCCCAAACCATGTTTGGTTTCCTCATCCATGATATATTTCAAATCATCTATATAACATAGGGCATTTCCCATTATCTTGTGATGTAAACATGAAGTCTATTTAGGTACTGATCAGGTAGCCCATGTGGGGTGCGAGTACAACTGAGTATGCCACCACCAATGATGTTAAAAAAAAATACATTCAATAATAGTGTATGTTGTTTTATAGAGAATAAATAAAGTAAATAATGTATACTTATTTAGTTAATATTTATTTAACCTCATAAACCCTCGTGTTCCAGAGGACACCATAACATCGATACCTAATTCGACACATGTTAGAATCTAAACCATGTGACATATTAAACCATCGATTAATTATAATTCAATGAGATTTCAGTATCCATTTATTTTAATTCATAATAAATCTAGTTGAAACCATAGTCCAATGCCATTATCATGGGAATATAATGTCATGTCTAGAACCCTTTATGTATCTGTAGCATTAGTCCACATCCCACACCCCATTGTTTTTTGGAGTATCAGTCCCTATCACATATAAATATTCACATTCATGAATTTGGGTCTAGAAGTCCATGTCTAGAACCCCCGTGTGTATTTGGAGCGTTAGTCTGTGTCCCACACCCCATTTCTCAATCAACACATATATCACATCTAACACATCATTCAATGTTAATCAAATTTGACCCTCTATCAAATTCCTCAATCCAAAATTTATTAATTAACTCAATAATTAATTAATCCACTTAAATAAATTTCATAATCACAAAAATTGCCATTAATTAATTAAAAAATTATTTAATTTATTCAACAATATTATCTACCCAATAATTAATTCGACAATTAATTATTCCAATTAATTTCAGAATATCAATATCTCTATAATTAATTCAACAATTAATTATTCCTCAAATACCAAAATTCAATATTCCAATAATTAAATACACAATTAATTATTCGTAATTAAAAATAACTTAATTAATTAATTTACCAAATTAGTAATTCAATTAGAATACACAATTTCTAAAAAACCCTAGAAATTATAAAATTACATATACATAATGGAAATCAAGACTTTGGATAATAAACTACCTACATCAAAACGATGATGAACAATCTCGAATTGATATACCCAATTTGAGAAGAATAACAATGTAGAACATGATCTGGATTTTAAACCAAAATTTATGATCTCATGGGTCAAGATTCCACAATTCTAGGTCTAGATCCAAAAATTCTAGATTAATATCTTACAAAAATATATTTTGAAATAAAAAATAGAGGGTAACTTTTCTTAAATAAATAGATATTAACTAAAGAATAGGTAGAAAGAAATTGAGATGAGATTTAATTACCGAGAGATGTGCAGATCTAAAATATGTGCTTCAAATCACCATGAACAGAGGTCAGAAGCCTTAGGAAATCACATGGGATCCTACAAAAATTGTAGGATTTGATTATTTTCTTGTTAGGGTTAGTTATAGGTTGGGGTGGAGGGGGTATTTGGTAATTTAAAAACTAATTTCTAGGTTAACATAAATCTTACACATAGTTTTTTGGGAGAGGTGTATGATTTCTCATAACCATGAACCTCAACCATGAACCACTACTGGGGGGGACAATTTCTCTTTTTTTGGTTCATGAGTTGATAAACCATTGACTAATTATGTGAATCCCTTATATTATGGTTTGTAAAATTTTATGAGTTAAGGTGCATGGTTTGGGAAAATAGCACGCATTCCCATTTCCTTCCAAAATTTCCAATTTCCACCAAAAACTCCCCAAGATAACCCTAAAAAAGTACTCAAAACAATACAAAAGAGTACCTATAAACAAGGAAATGAAATAACTAGAAAAGGTCGAGATCTTACATTCTTACCACCATATAACAACTAATCCTCAATCTGTACTCCAAAGAATTTATAAGAATTTGAGTAAAAAAGATCAATCTATAGAGCCCACATACCTGCTTCTCTATCCCATGTTTCTTCCTGTACACATCCATGATTCCACAGTAAATAACTATCAACCTAATCTTTCCTCAAACCACTTTCTCAATGTGATCCAACACACATATCATATGACCCTCAAAGGACATATCTGTTTCAAGCTCAACATCATCTACATTGATCATATGATAAGTGTTCGGATGAAATTGTTGATGTTATGACACATGGAAAACATCATGAATAACACTGTACCTATCTAGAAGATCCAATTAGTATTTCATTAAACCAATTCTCTACACAACCTCAAATGGTCCAACAAAACTAGGTGCCGATATTACCTTCCTTCATATCCTATGGTGACCCAACCTAGGAGACACCCAAAGGAATACACAATAAGCCTTTTTCAACCCTAAGGGTCTTCAACTTCTATCATCATATGACTTCTATCTAATTTGATCCATATCAATATGCTTTTATATTAATTTTACCCACTCCAACGTATCTTGTATGAGAATATATCCCAAAAACTCTAACTCCCCCGGCACCATCCGGTATAGGGGTGATCTGCATGGCCTACCACATAGAGCCTCACATGGTTCTATCTGTATCATATCCTGATAACTATTGTTATAGGAAAAATATACCAAATCTAGGTGATTCTCCCATGATCCAAAAAATTCTAGGACACATTATCATATCATATAATAATTCACCTGTATCATACAATCATATTACCAATCTATATGTTGGTGAAAATTTGTTCTCAATAAAACTAGTGTACCAAGTGACTTCTGTAATCCCTTCTAGAAGCACAATGTAAAACATGAATCATGGTCTGAAATAATAGTCTGTGGAACCTAGTGAAAACGGAATATCTTGTGAATTTACAAGTCTCCCTACTAATCCACCAAGAAGGTATCTCATATAGGCAAGAAATGTTCCACTTTTTTAATAGGTCCAAAATCACAAAAATAGATCATTCTTATGAGAAATACATGGGGGACCTAACATAATTTCCATAGTCATGTTGTCCCACTTTCATTCTAGAATAGTAATGGCTATAACAAACCTCAGAGTCTTTGATTCTTAACCTTCACCTACTAACAGGTGTATCATTGTGCCACATACCCTGCTATCTCCTTTTCATGCCTGGTCACCAAAATTGTCATCATAGATCAGGGTACATTTTGGTAACACCTAGATGTACCTCCCACTTCGAGTCATGAAATTAATGCTTCAACTAATCCCACATTCTCAGAGGCACAAAAACAAAATTCTTAATATAGATGATCTCATCTTAGTCTATAATCAATTTGAAAGGTGACTCACCACCATCAAGGATTTCACTCATGGTTAAACACTCTGGTTACTCATACTACCAATCTATAATCCATCTTAAAAGCATAGACTCTAATGAAACTGATATGAGATTAATATAATTTTGACTCTCATAAACCACTACATGCATATCATCCAAAAACGTCATCATATTCAACTAAGAACTAGACTCCTGAACCATCTGAGTATGAGTTTTCGTGCTCAAAGCGTCATCCACATTGTTCCCCTTTCCGAGCATATATGCTAGCTCAAAATAAAAACAATTCATATACTAGACCCAAATTCAGTTCTAAAGATTAAAATATCATTGTGAAAAAGATATAATTCAAGGTATTATGACATGTATACACCATAAACTTTTTTATCAACAGATAATGTCTCCATCACTTCAATGTACAAACCACTATATCTAACTCAAGGTCATTTGTAGGGTATTTCGGTTCATTTGGCCTCAACTTACAAGATATATATGACATAAATCGATCTCCCTTCATAAAAAATTATCCAAGAACTATTTCTAAAGTGTCATAAAACACCATATAATACTCAATTGGCTAATGTAAGATCAATATTGGTGCCGGTGGTGACAACTTCTTAAACTTCTGGAATTCATTCTCACATGATTCCAACCATTCAAACTTCACCCCCTTCTTGGTCAAGACCTAAAGAGGTGCTTACAAATAAGAAAAGTCCTAAATTAACCTATGATAATATCAAGCCTATCCCAAAAAGGTATTAATATAAAAAAATTATTGTGATGATCCTATAAAAAAACATCATAAACCTTATCTCAGTCCACTAACACATTCCTCTGAGATGATGTGACCTAAGAAGTAAACCTGATCAATCTTGAACTAACACTTAGATAGCTTGGCCTATAACTAATTCAATCTCTGTATACTCAAGATGATATCAAGATGTTGGTCATGATCATCATGAGTCTCAGAGTACACAAAGATTTCATACACAAACTCTACTAGAAAAAAATCTAGGTATGGATGAATGATTCTATTCATCAAGGCCATAATCAGTATTGGTGAATTTGTTAACCTAGAATACATTACGATGAACTAGTATAGGACATACCTACTTCTAAAAGCAGTCCTTGGAATATCAGAAGGTAAAAATATCAACTGCTGACACCCTAATCTCAATTAGATCTTGGAGAAAACACAAGATCCTCTCTACTGGTCAAATAGATCATCGATATATGGAAGGACACTAGTTCTTCACTGTCATCCAGTTCAAATTCCAATAATCGACACACAAGAATAAAATCCCATCATCCTTCTTTTCATGAAAGACTGAAAACCCCAAGGCAACATACATGGGTGGGTTAACCACTTTTCCATCAAATCTTTCAACTATGTATTCAACACTTGAAGATCTTGTAGTTCTATTCTATATTGTGGAATAGAAACTGGCTTGGTTCTAGGAATGAGCTCAATGGTAAAATCTAGATTTCTATCAGCTGGAATCCCTAAGAAGTATTCAGAAAACACATCCTGAAACTTTTCCACTATAGGTTTAAAGAAATTCCTCTTTACACCATGGTCATCCAACAAAAAACTAGAAACATCGGTAGTAATATCCCCCAGTTGCTGGTGAACTAGACCTGAATAGCCCACCTTGATATCCCATTATACATAGTGACCATATTTGTCACCCTTAAGAGATTTAAGTCACAATCCTCCAGTAAAAATTTATGTGGGCTATTTGTGCTACCAACCAGTCCATACCAATAAATAGGTTGAAGCCTGACATGTCAAGAAGATAGATATCCCATAGAAAACGATACTCCCCAACCTCGGGAGAACATTCCTTGCACAAGCTAATGTCTCTAGATCATACCCCCAATGATGTATCTATCCTCAATAACCTACACAAAAACTTTATCGCCCAGCTCAAACCATTATAAATTTGTTCAAAAACAAATTAGTGAGTGGAACTAGTATCAAATAAGGCACTATCAAGTATAGAAGCTACAGGAATAGTACCTCTCACTATCAATGGTCCATCCTCTCTATCGACAAGAGTAGGTTGAACTAAATGTAACTGTCCTACACATTTTCTCTATGATTCATTATATATCCCCTAGGATTCACCAATCTATTGATATGGGTACTATTGTTTAGACACACCCCGTCCACTACCTCTACCACCTCAGCCAATAGAACCGCACCTACCAGACTGATAACGTATAGAAGCTCCTCTTACTACACTTTTTCCATATCCAGCCACTCGATCACTACCCAACTATCATAGGTTCTTAAAAGAAATCTATAGATATCCCATACTACCTTTATATTGGCACTATACCAGTGGTCGAGGACAATGACGACAATAGATGCCCGGCCTATAGCACCAGTGGTAAATAACTTGGGTATGATCCAATGTAACGGGCCCCACTATCCGGACACTACGATTTCCACTAATCTAGCAAGAAGTTTAATAGAAATGACTCCATCCCTTAAAATATAAACCTCCTAACCTCTTGGATTAAATCACTTATCCTCCATCGAAAGCCTCATGCTGGTTCCCCTTACATATGAGTGCTTGATTCACAACCTCTAAAAACATGTTCATCCTAAATTTATTCACCTGGGACTTAATTTAACATCTAATACCCTCTTGAAACCTCTTTTCAATAGTTTCCAAATCTCCTTCCAACACTATAAAAAATCATTAAAAATCATTAAATATTCCAACATAGTCTATCACGAACATTCTCCCCTGATTCAGTCTCATGAACTCACCTGTTCTCTTCTACCTGAGCATTTTAGGGGAGCAGTGCTCCAAGAACTTCTGTTGAATGTTCCCACATTCCATAGTATCTAGCTATCCATCATGAGTATGGATGTTTCAAAAATGGTTATCCTAACCATGTAACATATTAACACTTAATTTGTCTCTCTTTCCCATAAGATTCTCTAAGTGGTCAAGTATAGTTTAGATGGACTAAATCCAGAACTCATCTCCCTCAGGTCCACCCTCTCTAGTAAAATTCATAACAATCTGTAACAAAAAAATGCCTCATTAGATCATATATTCTTCTCACAACCCACCATATGTCTCTTTCAATGAATTTCATAAACCGAGAAAAGTCATCTCATAACTACTCCATGAGTTCCTCACCCAACACTATAGGTTCTATATGTTCCACTACTAGTAGTCCATCTCCAACCATATCCTCCTATCATCTTCTCAACATACGTCATCATTGAGGAATATCTATACAATTAAGAACATACAACTTAGGAAACATAACAAAATAGTATATCATTTACGGTAAATCATAACAATCCACAAAAAGTTATTTCCCCATTCCATACCTCATTCTCAGAACCAAGGTGCTATCAATACCCTTAACCATCCAATATATAGGTCATGGTTAAAAAGAGTATACTCATTCTCATCATTCAAGATTTACTTTAGACACCCATTTATTTACCTTTTTTTATTATTTCACCATTTTAAATTTAATATTAGGCACCATTTTCAGTTCAATGTCAAAATCAAGGAAAAACAATTCAATTTCAATAGGTTATCCAAATCCAGTTTCCCATGCATTCCTAAGACAATGTGTGTCAAACAATAATACCGAATCCATATAATGATGCATGAAAACTAAAATATCGTGTCAAAAAAACAAGTCAAATATCAAAAAATATCAACATCAATTATCACATCACACATCAAGTGCATCACCCAAGGTGAAATAATATTCAACTATAACAATAAACATCAATAACAAAAATGACACCCTAGTTAATCAGATTTCCCCCCGCACTTGGTTTCACAACTCCCATACACGAGATCATGTCCAAATAGTATATTTTACTAGTATTATATCTACATTTACCAAATACTAAGATAAAAGAAAAGAAAAGAAATATCATTTGATACCACTTTGTAATGTCCCAACCCAGGTGCCACAAACTATTGCGCCGATCTAGACCACTAAATGACCTTAAGCAACCTCCCTATATGCCAGAGGCTACTAACTAGTAGCGAGGGTGTAATTTTGATAGTGGGGAGACTATAACCACATTAAAAATGTAGATAAAAACTAGAAATAAATAATAATTACTAACAGATACATAATAACAAGGAAAAACCAGTATCACAAGATGAACAAAACTAGAAATACAATATAAAAACTGAACAATAAACATGCCATTCTAAAGTACGTGCCATTTGTCAAAATGAAATCCCAAATTTAATGAAACTTTCAACTCCCAAGTAGGTATTGATCCACATATTTTTCCCTCATCCATGATGCATCCCAAATCAGCCATCTAATACAAGACCTTTTACTTTATGCTGTTATGATAACATGAAGTCTATTCAGGTACCAACCAGGAAGCCTGAGTTGGGTGTGAGTAGAACTCAGAAGTCCACTGACAACGATATCTAAAATAATCCAGTAAATAATATTGTATGAAATTATACAAATAATAAATAAAATAAATAAAGTAAATAGTTTAAATTTATTCAATTACTCTTTATTTAACCACATAACACCCGAGTTCATGGGGACATGCAAACCTCAATACCTACTTCGTCCAATACTAAATTTTGAACAATGTCACATATTAAATAATAAATTCATTATAATGAAATGGGATTTGAATATCCATTTATTTCAATTGACATGACGACCACTTAGAACCATAGTCCAATGCCAATATCGTGGTTGTAGAATGTTATGTGTAGCACCCCTTGGGTATTTGGAGCATCAGTCTATGTCCCACACCCCATGAGTACTTAGAGCATCATTCATAATCCCATAAAAATATTCACATGTACACATTTGGGTATATAATTCCATGTCTATCACCCAAGTGGGTATTTGGAGCATCTTTCCTTGTCCCACACCCCATTTATCAATCAACACATATATCACCTATGGCACATAATTGAAAGCTAATAAACACTAAACCTATATAATATTCCTCAATAAATCATTTATTAATTAATTTAAAAATTAATTAACCCACTTCAATCAATTTCATAATCATAACAATTCTCATTAATTAATTCAACAATTAATTAATTCATTCAACAGTCATAACAACCTAATAATTAATTAAAAAATTAATTATTCTCATTAATTTAAAAATATCAATATCTCTATAATTAATTCAATAATAATTTATTTGACAAATCCTGCAATTCAATATTCCAATAATTAACTCCATCATTAATTATTCCCGATTCCTAATCCCTTAATTAATTAATTAACAAAATTAATTAATTCAATTAGGAAACCAAACTACTAAACGAACCCTATAAATTCAACAATTGCATACATGTAATGTAAATAAAGACCATGGGACTTGGATAATAGACCACCAACCTCAAAATGATGAAATAATCTCACCACAAAATATCTCTAATTTTAGTGGAATAATCACATAAAATGAGATATGGATCTTTAACCTAAATTTACGATCATATAAATAAATATTACACTATTATAGGTATATATCCATAAATAATAGATCTATATCATACAAACTAGATCTAGATCCAATAAAATAGAATATAACTTCCCTTAATTAAATAGAGAATAACTGAAGAAGAATGATAAACCAACTGGGATGAGATTCAATTACCAGGAAAGGTGAAAATCAATAATCTGGGCTTCAAATTGCCACAAATGGTGGTTAGAATCCTTATTAAATTGTTTTTGAGTCTCCAAAAATAATTGAATTTTATAATGTACGATTTATGGCTTATTGAAGGTTAAAAATTGGGGGGGGGGGGGTTGGGAATTTAAAAAATATTTTTTTGGTTAACATAAATCTTGGGACAATATGCTGGGAAGAGGCGCACAGTTTCCTCTAAATGAGCACTTAAACTATGCCCCTATTTTAGAGATGGGGGGGTCACCATTTCCCTTTTTGGGATGAATTATTTGACAAACATTGCATTATTAGTGTGAATCCACTCTATTTTGGTTTGCACAGTTCTCTTGGTTGAGGTTCATGGTTTAGGAAAATTGTATACCAATCATGCACTTTCCCATTTCATTCCAAAATATCCAATTTCCACAAAAAACTCCATAAAATAACACCCAGACAAAAAGTACTCAAAATAAGATAAAATAGTACTTATAAACAATCCCGTGAAATATCCTGAAAAGGTCAGGATCATAAAAATGATATTACATATTTGGAGATATAAACTAAAGGGTATGATACAACCATTGATGATAAATCATTCTTTAATGTTGAGGTTATTTAGATAATTTGGAATATAGGGTTATTTATTTATGGAATGATCTAATTAAAACCATTGGTGTTATTGTGAAATTTTTTGAGATTAACTTATCATTTCTTCATATAAAGGTTTATTAATTTTGGGTATTATCTTATCATGTTATAATCATTTTGGTTTTGTAATATATAGGGAGAATAGCTTTTCAAACATTTATAAACCTCCTAGTCAGTCAAAAGTTTATTATAGTGCCTCAATCAATAAATATTTGTACTCATCATTTGGAGTGATAGATGACCTAATGGTGGAATCCTTTTGAAACACAATACCAAAGGATGAAATTTCATTTTTGGATTAAAAAAATTTATATTTCATTTTTTATTAATCTATATGGAAAATGAATTCCTCAACTCAAGGATAAGGATCTTAAAATAAAAATGTTGTCCTATTACCGCCATTTATGATGAATCCATTATAATAAACATAATATTTATTAAAAACATTAACATGATTTTTATATAAAATTTAACTTAAGAAAACACGTAGGATTGAGAGGTCTAGTATCTTGGGAAATTAGGCACATTACAAGACAAATTAAGGAATAAAATACAACATCTTTATTGAAAAATACTTTTATATGACCACATGATTCCATCATACATAGCATTTCATAGGATAACCTGAGGACATACATAAGAAAAGGGTGACCTATAAAGCTCAGTAAGGGTGTAAAAAAGGAATAAAATGAAGAATACATAACATGTTAGGAAATAGGAATATCAATGAAGCATAAGAGAAACATGAACATAAAGTCAAGATATAGTATGATTATCATAACATGGATATGTGGAAACAACATTTAACATGATATTCACATGAGACAAAACTTATTGGACATAGAGCATGAGTAATCCATAATTTTACAAGAATTATCATGACTAAACCCTAATTGAACATGACATATCATGGTACTAATCTTTACCGAATACATTAGAGCGCAATCTGGGCACACCTTTATTTATCATTTAATTTCACGCGTAAGTGTGACACATAGATCATACAACATGGATTCATTAAACAGAATAATTTATTACACAAATAAGAGACGTGGAATACATAAATTTATGTCCTCAATCAACAAGTACATGTGCGTAAAGGTTAATATCCTTTATAGAGAAATGGGTATGATATTCAATTACACAATGACTTTGTCTTGGAAAATCGCGGTGCGATTTTAGCAGCATAATGACATGACATAAGAATTCATAAAAAATGGATGATGAGAGAGAAAGAGTTATATCATCATATTTACATAAAATGGACAGTAAGGGGTAATATAAGTACATGTCCCATCATATGTAATGGAATTTAGATTCATAATATAAAAGAATTTATTGAATGTAAACGAGGAGTGATAAATACCTTACGAAATTTCGGCATGGTAATGGGTGTACATGGGAGGAATTAATGAGTGAGAAAGGGATATATAATCATTCAATCAAAAGGGTTGAAGTATATGGGGTGTGAAATTATACCACAACATTTTTAATTGAAAATAATATGTCATAACAATATAAGTAAACTTGGACATTTATAAGGAAAGAGGGCAAGTGAGGATCCCTTACTTAGAAGTATCCGACTTCAAGAGCTTGAGGAGGGAATTATTGAGAGCATGGGGATACTTGGAAGGATTATAGATAGAGTATAGATGAGTTGGGAAGTTCTAAAACGGTTTTTAGTGAAGAGATGTGGGAGATTGGTAGGGATTATCTAGGAAAAGAGAGGGAATTCTTTACTATTATTGTTTTGGATACTACACATTAAACTAATCTAAACCACAAACCATCCCATGGTTTTTTCCCATGGTTTTTTTCAAGGGGAGTGTTAAACATTAATTTATATGGATAATTGCAATTTTTTTTAAATATTAGTCTTTATTATGCAGAGGTGAGTCACACTCAAGGAAATCATTTTAAAATGTTAAAATATTTTATCAGTCTTGGATGGTCCACTAAGGCACCAGAAAATTAATAAAACAAATCCAAAATCACATTATTTTAAAGTTAAAACATATATTGTCAAAATAAACTTTTTATATTATTTTATTACTTCACTATGGGGTCATTATGCTGTCATAGAACACATTATATATTTAAACGATATTTAATTTTAACCAAAAATTCGATTGTCTCAGAAAATTATGAAAAATTCACCGTTGCATAATTTCAAATTCCTGATTCAAAAAATAATATGAAATATATATATATATATATATATATATATTTATTAAAGAATTTTAATTTTCAATTTCAATATAAAAAACTATATTTATTCAAAATTTATGTGTTTTGACAAAAAAAGTTTTCAAACCTTAATAAAAATTACAAGTTTTTTTAGAAAAATTATACGATAATTTATATTTAATAAAAATTCATTTAGATATAATATTTTTTTAAAATATTATTTAATTTAGAATTCCATTAATTCATCAAAATAGATTTCTTAATTGAAGATAAATATCAACTAAAAATACTATTTGTTCTTTAAAACCCATTTACAATATAACAATAATACAATGAATGTATATTATTTATTCTATACATAAATAATGAACATAATCATTGAGCTAGGGTCTTGTTACATAACTCCTATAACACCCGTATAATACATAAGGGTAAGGTGTATGATGGTGACAAACTCTTGGGGTGGCTTAGATAACATTGTTCGAGTGGTAATCTTTATTAACCTCCAATTATATCCTAGGCAATTCCATTCATGATTAACGTGTTGAAGCTCGACTTGGTCTTGGTCAAGAGTAAATACCAGTGATGCAACCTCATTTTCAAGCTCCAATAAATGGGATTCGTATGGAGAAATTCAACTGGATGAGGCCATCACTTCCTCTGTATGAGTAAATTGGATTTGATAAAGCCTTATATTTATACTAATCATGTGATCAATGTTAAATGACTATATTAGAAACGATAAAAATTATTAAAAGTATTTTAAAATCAAAAAACATAAAACCAAGTAAGTGTATATGTTTTACATAACAATTTTATATAATAAGACATTTAATTAGATCAATAAGAATTTTCATTAATAAAAGTTTGAGTCATTACAGTCTTCCCCCAATAAGAAATTTCTCTCTTGAAATTTCATTTTCCCACACTAAAATATATGAGTGTAAATCTTCTTCATTACTTCCTCTGATTCCCACATCACTTCCTCAAGATTGTGGTTTCCCCACAACACCTTGATGAGGGGCATTGTTTTATTTCGTATAACTTTTTCCCTAAGATCTATGATCTTCACCAGTTACTCTTCATATAAGAGGTCATTCTATAATGGTAGCACCTATGGATTGAGTACATGCGATGGGACAGGTATATACTTCCTCAAGAGTGATACATGGAATACATCATGTATTTGAGACAAGTTTTGTGTTAGTGCAAGTCGATTGGCCACTTCTTCAGTGCGATCAAGGATCTCAAAATGGGACAATGTACCTTAGACTAATCATTCACTTATTATCAAATCCCATAAATCTATGCCATGGTGATATGTTGAGGAATATGATATCTCCAACATCAAACACCAGGTCTCATCAACGATTATCATCATAACACTTTTGTTAACTCTCAGCAGCTTTAATATGCTGCTGGATGGTTTTGACCTTCTCCACCATTTCTTCAACCATTTCTGGACCTAGGTGTTTTCACTCCCCAACTTCATCACAACATTCGAGTGTTCTATAGCTCTTCCCATAAAGGGCTCCATAATAGCCATTTGGATCTTTGAGTGGAAACTGTTATTTTAAGAGAACTAAATCAGAGGAAGATGTTGATCCCATCCTCATTTTAAGTCCATTGAGCATGCTCTTAACATGTCCTCAAGTGTTTGGATAGTCCGCATAGATTGTCCATCCTTTTGAGGATGATAATCCGTACTTAAGTTCAACTCAATATTTAGAGTATATTGGAGACTCTTCCGACACATAGAGGTGAATATTGGATCTCGACCGGATACAATAAATAGTGGTAATCCATGCAACCTTAACACTTATATGATGTATATTTGTGCCAGTATATCCAATGAGAAATCCTCTTGAATTGCAATGAATTGTGCTATCTTTATAAGATACTACAAAACAACCCAGAGAACATTGTTTGATTTGGATGTATTTGGAAGTGTGGGGACAAATTCCACGGTGATGTTCTCCCATTTACACATTGGTATGGGTAATGGATGCATGATCCCATTAGACTTCTACATCTCAGCCTTTACATACTGACATACCAGTAACTTTTATATATAATCAGTGATCTCCTTCTTCATTTTATCCCACCAATAATTCTCTTGGAGATATCAATACGTCTTTGTGTTTATTGGGTTAATGGAGAAATTCAAACTATGTGCATCATCCAAAAGTTCATTCTTTATCTCTGGATTTGATGGAACAATAGTCTTGACCCGAATCTCTAAATTCCTTCTTCATTAACATTGAACTCCAAGGATTTCCCTTTTCTAATAGTTTCCACTTTCTTATGAGTTCCCACATAATTTTTTTTGTGAATCCTTTAACCTTTCCAAAAGAGGAGTTCGAGAAACAATTTGTGAAAGGAATGGTGATGTTACCTTATTTATTATTCCCATGTCCATATTCCTCAATTATAATAAGATTGGATCTTTTAAATTATAATCAACGGTAAAATCGCTGGGTCCTTTCTAATTAGAGAATCTACCACCTTGTTCGCTTGCCAAGGGTGGTAATAGATTGAGAAGTCATAGTCTTTGATCAGCTATAACCATCTTCATTGGAATATATTCAACTCTTTCTATGTGAATATATAATTGAGGATTTTTTGATCTGTATATATATCACATTTGTCCCCAAAGATATAATGTCAACAAAATTTTAAAGTGAATATTAGTAAAACCAACTCCAGATCATGTGTTGGATAATTTTCCTCATGAAATTTCATTTACCTTGAAGAATAAGCAATGATTTTTTCATTTTGCATCAACACATACACCATGTCCTTTTTCAAATCATCACTAAATACCACAAAAAGTAATCCACTGATTATTAATGTGAGAACACGAGTAGTGACAAGCCTCCTTTTTTAGCTACTTGAATATATCTTTGCATTCATCACACCAAGAAAACTTGACTACCTTCCGAGTGATCTTGGTATGAGGGTTTTACAATCGTGAGAATTTTCTCAATAATCATCGATAATATCTAGCTAACACATGGAATCTACAGATATCCATCACAGATGTTGGAATCAACCATCCCTAAATTACATTTGTCTTAGAGGGAAACATAGATATCTCACTACTTGTGATGATATGACCTAAGATTGAGTCTTCCTTCAACCAGAACTCACAAATTCTATACTTTGCATAGAGCTTCTCCTTTCTCATGGTCTCTAGTATAGTGATTAGATGCTCATCATGCTCCTCCTCAGTATTGAATTATATTAGAATATCATCTATAAAGACTAACAAAAATTTGTTGAGGTAGTCTCGAAATATAGTATTCATCAAGTCCTTGAATATTTCTGGAGCATTAGTGAGTTTGAAATGCATTACTATGAATTCATAGTGCCCGTAACTTGTACGAAAAGAAGTTTTGGGGATATCCTCCTTCTTCACACTTACTTGGTAATATCCCGACTGCAAATCCACCTTGGAGAAGTATTGTGCTCCATATAGTTGATCAAACAAGTCATCAATTAATGGCATATGATACTTGATTTTATTGTGATTTTGTTGAGCTTGCGATAATCAATGAAAAGGTGCTTTCACCCAACCTTCTTCTTGATGAATATGACTAGTGCACCCCATGGTGAAGAACTTGGGAATATAATACATTTATCCAAATTATTCTATAGTTGTTTAATTAGCTTCTCAAGCTCCATAAATACCATTCAATACAGAGTCTTGAATATTGACAAATCCCCAGGTATATGATCAATCAAGAATTTTTCATCCCTTCTAGAAGGAATACAAGACAATTCCCTGGGAAACACTTCATTAAATTCCCTCACAATAGGAATGTCTTCAAATATGGTTGATTCCTTAGACTCAATCATGTAAGCATGATAATAATGCTCCTATGGTAGTAATATCCATGATTTATATGATGGTGCTAAAGAATATACATCCACCTCCTTGCACTTGTACATAGTTAGGTGTTGATTTTCCATATGAAAAGTGATTTCCCTCTCATGAAAATTTATGTTGTCTCTTTATAGAGAAAGAAAATATATGCCATGAATTTCATCATATTCCACTAAAGGGAGTATTAGGAGGTTCATTGGGATGTTTAATACACAAATTGTGATAGGGGAGGAGGTATACTAATTTGATGCAATGATTTCCCCTTTTTCCGTTCTTACTGATATCTTTACTTCCATGATTTTCTGTGGTGTTCAGATTGTTCTAATAAACATTCAAGATATAAAAGAATTTGTTGAACTAGAATAAAAAATTACATTCACTATTATTTAATGAATAACTATAATACCTATAACCACTTCATTTCTGGGGTTTGCTTCAGTAGTAGTGATATAAAAAGCTCACCATTTATTCCTTGGAGGTTGTTAGTTGCCTCTGAAAATCCTTGGCTTAGGGAAATGGTTTGTAAAATGCCCTCGTTCTTTGTAGTTAAATAAATGAACAATGCTTTGAGGGTCAAACGAAGCATTCCTCTCCTCAGTCGTAGCAGAGTGTTTTTATTTCTAGTAATTAATGGTTAGGTTCCCTTGTGTTCCACACCTTAAGCATTTCTTCACCCCCTTCAAGAAATTTATGGGGTCCTTCTTTCCACACCTTTGGAATGTGGGGTGATAGAATTTCTTATAACTTTTGGATTTTTCCATCAGACCTCCATAATTAAAGTCAACTTTAAACTTCTTATCGCCATGATACCCCAGAGATTTACTAATCTCCATTTCGAATTAGAGGGCACATTTGACAATTTCCTCATAGCTATCAAAGTCACGAATCAATCAGGATTTCTGCAGGTTAGGTTTCAGTCCACCAAAGAATTGGTAAACCTTGCATTTGGGGGAAATGAAAAGGCCAGAGGCATATCATGAAATTCTTGTGAAGTTTTCATCATATGATCCACTGGATTTGTCTTCTTTTTTGCTTGAGGTAAAGGATGTCCCCTTCCATATTAAGTCAGAGTGTGTGAGGAAAATATT
The DNA here is from genome assembly GCA_963277665.1 of Viscum album. Lineage (NCBI taxonomy): Eukaryota > Viridiplantae > Streptophyta > Magnoliopsida > Santalales > Viscaceae > Viscum > Viscum album. The sequence goes on from OY728126.1 coordinate 1,110,331,059, forward strand.
TATCAGTTATTTTTTCTAGAAATCCTTCCATTCCAATGCTTTGATCTTTTCCCCAGGATTCATATTTTTGATCAATTTCAACCATTTATCAGCTTCACCCACCATACAATAAGTAGTCAGAAAAACCTTCTCTTATTAGTAACATTAATGTATGGAGAATATATTCTCAATGCAGTTGATCAATTGTTCAGAGATTGAGGGGTCAAATGATCCATTAGAAGTAGGAGGCCTTTGTCTCAAGAAGATTTATATTCTGTCTTGTTATTTATTGGGGGGTGGGGGGTTGGACATTCCTCTTGACCCTTGTTTTTTTTTCAAAACATGAGTTAACTGAGAGAGTAGTGTGAAAAATTATGCGATTCCCGCTCCCATCAGATTGGGAATCTCATTAGAACAATCATCACATTGATCTTCACAACGGTTGTTAGACTAAGTCCTCTTATTAATGTTTATTGGATGGAATAAAATTAATGTTTGGGATAACACATAAAGGGGAATCCATTAATAAAAGGGATAACTTATAAATTACATTTATTTCCTTAACATATGAATTTATAGGCTTCAATATATGTTTTCCATGTTCTATCTACTAACGTATATTATAATGGGATTTTTTTCTCCCTTAATAATTGTTCATACTATGTTTATGAATTTACCAAAGCATATCCCCTGGGAGTGTCACAACGAATAGTGAAGCAAGGCCCGTTGTCATGATCCAGTTCTCGTTTGAGTCTAGCTCAAAGAGGTGTTTTTGAGTTTTACCCCTAGATACATCTATATTAGAGCCACCTCTACATGTTCATAACTAGACAAAGTTGTATTTGATTGATAAACCAATTACTCTATACTCACCAAAATTTAGGGATGTTTTTTTTGTATATAGTTTTATCCCTATGTAATTCACTAGGGTTTTCTAATCCTAATCCCAAAAATAACTAATCATATCCTTTAATACCAACTATAACAACCCAACTCTTTATTACACACTTTAACATGATTAATTACATAAACATTCACTTAAGACAACTCTGAGGATATATAATTATAGTGTCTTGGGAAATTAGGTATATTACATGAAAAACTAATAAATAAAATACAACATCTTTATTCAAAACTTCTTTTACATGACCACAACATTTATTCGTACTTAACATTGCATGAGATAACCAAAGGACATACATAAGAAAAGGGTGAGCTATAAATCCCAGTAAGGGAGTTAAAAATGGATATAATGAAGAATATATTACATGTTAGGTAATAAACATATCAATGGAGAATATTAGAATCATGAACATAAAGTCATGATATAGCATGATTATCATAAATGGAGATGTCGAAACAAGATTTAATATGATATTAGAATGTGGCAAGGCTCATTACACATGGAGAATTAGAAAACCATCATTTAACTTGAATTAACATTATTAAACCCTCATTGTACATGAAGTATCATGATACTAATCTTTACCCAATGCGTTGGAGTACTATCAGTGCTCACCTTTCTTAATCATTTCATTTCATGCATAAGTGTTCCACATAGATAATACAACATTGATTCATTATGCATAATAATTTATTCCATGGATAAGATATGTGGAATAAATAAATGTAAGTACTCAATAAACAAGTACATATCCATAAATATTAACACCCTTGATAGATAAATGGGTATGTTATTCACTTACAAAATGAATTTGGCTTGTTAAATCGTGTTGTAATTTCAACAACGTAACAGCTTGACATAAGAATTCATAAAAAATGGTTGATGAGAGAGAAAGAGGTATCTCATAACATTCACATAAAATGAACAGTAAGGGGGTAATATAAATACATGTACCAACATATTTAATGGATTTTAGATGCATAATATAAAAGAATTTCTTGAATGTAAATGATGAGAGGGAAATCCCTTACAGAATTTTGGCATGGTAATGGGTGTACATGGGAAGAATTAATGAGAGATAAAGGAGTATTTAATCATTAAAACAAAAGGAGGGAAGTATAAGAGAAGTGAAAAATCATACCCCAAATTTTTTAATTGAAAATAAAATGGAATAACAATATAAGGAATCTTGGACATAAATAAAGTTGGAGGGAAAGTGAGGATCCATTACTTGGAAGTGTGTGACTTCAAGAGCTCGAGGAAGGGATTTTTGAGAGAGTAGGGAGACTTGGGAGGATTATAGAGAGAGGAGGTAATATTTGGTATGTGCTCCAAGTGTTTTCAGGGAACATAAGTGGGATCCTGGATGGTTTTATTTAGGAAAAGTGGAAATTCTTTATTATTTAGGCGTTGGACACCACACATTAAAATAATCAAAACCACAAACCATCCTATGGTATTTTCCCATGGTTTTTTCCAAGGGGAGTGGAAAAATTGCTTTATAAGTCCAATGGAATAAATTATTAAAATATTATGCTTTCTGATATGGATGTGAGTCACACTCTTAAGGAAATCTTTTTAAAAAGTTAAAATATTTTATTAGTTTTGGAGAGTCTAATAAGGCACAATAAGATTAATCAAAAAGAAAATCTAAAATCACATTATTTTATAGATAAATTTTATATTTTCCGAATATACCTTTTATAGTATTTTATTAAATTACTATTCGGTCATTATTATGTTATACAATAGATTATATATTTAAACAATATTTAATTTTTATCTGAAAATTTGACCGTCTCAGATAATTATTGAAAATTCACCATTAGATAATTTCAACATTCTAATTCACAAAATAATATTCATTTTATCTAAATAATTTTCTAAATATGTGAATTTTCAATTTTAAAATAAAAACCAACATTTAATGAAAATTAATGGGTTTTGAAAAAAAGAGTTTTCAAACCATAATAAAAATTACAATTGTATTCATAAAAATTATACTCTCATTTATATTGAATAAAAAGTTATCTAGATATAATATTTTATTAAAATTATAATTAATTAATAAATCCATTAATTCATCAAAATTGATTTATTAATTGAATTTAAATATGAACTAAAAATACTATTTTTTCTTTAAAACCCATTTAAAAAGTAACAATAATACAATGAATGTATATTCTTTAAATAATACAAAAATAATGAACATAATCATAGTGCTAGGTTCCTGTTACATAACCCATTATAACACCCACATAATACCTAAGGGTAAGGTGTACGAAGGTGAAAGACTCTTAGGGCATCTTAGATAACATCGCTCGGGTGGTAATCTCTATTAACTTCCACTTCTCCCATAGGAGATTCCGTTAAAGCTTAATGTGTTGAAGCTCGACTTGGGCTTGGTCACGGGAGAAGCCCGGTGACACTACCTGCTTTTCGAGCTCTGAAAAATTGGATTCATATAGAGAAATTCTATTATGTGAGTCAATCAATTCCTTTTTCTAAGTAAATTGGATTTGTTAAAGCCTTATATTGATACATATCATGGGGTAACAATTTAATGGTTTTATTAGAAATGGTAACAATTTATAACAGTATTTTAAAATCCAAAAACATAAAACCAATGAAGTTCATATGTTTTATATAACCATTTTAATTAATAAAACATTTAATTAGATCAATATTAATTTTCATTAATAAAAGTTTGGGTCATCGCATCTATGGATTTTTTTACACATCATTGAATTAAGGTTTGTGGTTATTAACATTCTAAAAATCATTCACATTCTTGAGAACAATGTTCCCCCTCACTCTCCATCATTATTTGAACATTAATTTTTCCTCCACAACCATATTTTCATATCCCGCAAGTGTTTCACTATTTTAAAAGCTTGTTATGTGTTCTATATCACATTCATATTTCCATTTCCCACTTTTAAATAGGGAGTGTTTTTAACTTTTTTTTACGATGTGGGGTTTCATTATGGAATTTTTAGTTGTAAAAAACATAATTATTGAGATCAAGGTAAAAATTTGAGGAAACAAATAACTAAATTTTGGAGGTACAATATAATATCCAAATATTTTAAAATAAAATTATGTTTGATAGCATATATAACACACACCACGTATCTTAAACAAACTATGAAATAATAACATTTAAATGTTATAGTTATCACCTATCCATTAAATTAGAGGGTATAAATATGATTAAATTAATTATTAAATATATATAAATGTACAACTCAATATAAATTTATTGTTTAGTTATTAGGAAATAATCACACGTTTTTTAGAAAAATCATTTTACTATTACAAAATACAGTTTTCTTTAAAAAAATTTCTATTTTTTTTGTGAGAGAATAAAATAAATAAATTTATAGAAATTTTAAAAAATTTAATATATTAAAATTTTCTAATTATTGAAATATTCATATCAATACTTTCATAAGGTAAAAGTTTTTTATTTTTCTAAAAAATTATTTTTTTCAATAAATAATAATTTTTTTTGTTTTTTTATAAAACTATAATTTTTTTCATTAAAAATTAAAATTATGCTTCTGAATTTTATTTTAAAGAAGAATAATCCTTATTTATTTAGATATAATATGATTAATTACATTTGAATTAGTAATATACATTATTTTTGCACAAGTTCACTTATAGGCTTAACAACACACTATTCTATAAAACTGTATTCATTTCATTTTTCATTTTAATATTAAATTAATATATACCACTTAAAAGAAAATAATAAATAAAATGAATCCCATATTTTGAACTTTGAGGTTAAAATTGGTAAATAATTCCCTTGTATTTTTCATTATTATGAATATTAACCACAATAAATGTTTGTAACCACAATACGATAAAGTCTCAAAATCTAGACAACACTTTTTTGTATTTCATTTCATGTGTAACATTAATCCATAATCATCCAAACATTGAATATAGGATATTTTCTTTCTACATTTCTTTGATAATAAAATTTATATTATTTTATGTAAATACAAAGTAAAAAATTTCACTCTTACTTTTAATATCTATAAAATTTTATGATAAGGATAAAAAAATATATTTAGTTATAGATTGTTTTTAAAAATGATAATTATTTATTTATTTTCATTTTAATGTATTTTTAATTTTTAGTGATGAAATAATTTCCTTAAATGCTTATATGTTTTTGACATAGTTCTTGTAAAGGTAATAAAACAAATTATGTAAATGATATTATAAACACTAAAAGTAATTTTTTGGGGTGAGTTATAATTCCATAAAAAGATTATTGCTAAATATAATAAATTAGGGATCTGTAAAAGTTTTATATTATAAATATATTAATATTTTTTTTATCTTTAATGTCATAGTAAACGAAGAGTGACAAAAATGATATTAATGATATTTTAAGTCAAATAATATTATATTAAATTATTTAAAAATAATAAAAATATTACAAGATGGAATGTAGAGTCATAAATGGTTTAAAAGTTCTTCCAATTTCCATAAAATTTCCTATTTTCAGTTTATAAGTAAAATTAATACAAAAAATGTCATTTCCACAGTTATGGTAAAAATTAGTTAACCAAGAAGTTAAATCCAAAAGTAAGGTTTAAAAGTATATATAAACCTATATAAATTTAATTTTATGATTAAATTAATACTATATACTATTTCTCATTGACAAAATTTCATTTTGTAACCATTCGACTGGAGTTAGACATATATTATAACATCTCATGTATTTTCAAAAATGACATTAACAATATTTTATAAAATAATATTTTCTTAAATTATTTACCATTAATAAAATCAATATATCCATCCATCTTAATAGGATAGCGTTAAAAATATATTTCATGGTTTATTTATGGGTAATTTATACTTTTTTAGTAACTTTCATGACCCCTAAAGAGTAAAAAACATTGATGTCATAATAATTTCCAAAAGAGTTAATGGGGGTGTTAATACAAAGAGATAAGGGTTAAAAAATAATCTAATTTTGTAAAAATTTTATTTTATGAGAGTGTTTGGACTCATTATAACCGTATATTCTAATTATATTAACTTGGATCCAATTTAACTTGTAAATTATTACAAATTTATTTAATACTTTAAGAAATTCGAAGAATGCCCTCCCCGCACTTATAAAATAGGTCCCCCTCTTATATATTACTCATATATTTTGAGAACTCTATATTATCCAAGACCTATGATAACACATTAATTAAATATATCCTAATATTCTAGAGGTAATATTTTTGGTGTAATAACAAACATATAGGGATTAAGTTGTAAATAAAAGGAGTTTGTTCGACGAAGTGGTATAAACGTTTACCGAAAGTTTTTAATTTTTTTATTATTACTCATTAAAATATTATTTAAACTTGAATAAATAATAAAAAAATTATCATAAAAATAATGATATGTTTTTATCTCAAATTTATAACCAATATCTATATAATTATTTCATCAAATGAAAAATGAATCCACCATTCATGTATACGGAGGACTACCACCTCGCGAACCAATGTAATTCATTTTCCAACACCACCTCTCACATATGGTTATAATTATAGATTTAATGTATATATATTATAATCATGATATAATTATAGTTATATATAGATAATATATTATCTAGTTTCTTACCATTCCATCCACTGAAAAATGATAATTTCATTTGTACGTATGTGTAGATTACCACCTTCACGAAGCAGTGTGATTCGTTTTTCATTATGACATCACATGGATGTTATATATAAGTATATTTTAAGATACAATATGATATTTATTGTAAAATAATAATCCTATAAAGATAAAATAACACTTACCTTTTATCCCTCATTTTTATTGAAAAATGGAAAGGTTACTCATGCGTATGTACACCCTACTGTCTCCATGTTTATAATATAATTCATTTTTATAACAATAATTCAGTGTTTATTTCAAAATTATAATTATTGTAGAAAAATATAGTTATTTAATTATTATTATTGTATTTATTATGAAAAAAATTACCTCTTTCACTATGTTAATCTACGAAATCATTTTTAAAATGAAGAATTAAACATAATCAAAACACTCGATGTGTACATAACTGATTAAGTAGTTAAATATGTCTTTAAAAAATGAAAAAAATATTTAATTATAATAAAAAAATATTAAATGGTTCCTAAAAAAGTAAATAATTGATATATGTTTATTGTATTGGAGTTAAATGACATAAATGGAATGTATGGACACGAGGTAAGGAATTTGACCTCAATTTTTTTCCATTGAGCCATATTTTAACATCATACACCTAATTTATTTTATAAGATATTTATTGATCCTTATTAACCTATTGTATCATCAATACTTAATAATTTAGGGTATTTTATTTTACAATTAATTTTAATTCAATCAATTGGTTTTGATTTAGAAGTTACCAAATCATTAAGGGGTCTGTTAATTAAATTTCCTTTCATTGGGTTATATAACTTATTCATTAATTATAATATGTATTGATTATTTGTGAAATTAAATTTATTTTATTTAAATTGAATTTCCACTAATTTTTAAGGATTTAAAATTTTGAAACATAATCCATTAACCAATGTTTCATTATAAATTAAATTGATTATGATTTAAAGATTATTTTATAGCATAGGGTAGATTCTAGGTCATCTCTTGAGGAGAATTTGTGGTTTATAAGGTTTATTTTTTAAAAAAATAATTAAAAAGTGGGGGTCGTTTTAAAAACAATTCAAAGAAAATAAGTGAATTTAAAGTCTTTGATATTCGAAAAACAAAGTTTACTTTAGAAAATATGAGAAAAAATGGGCCATTTTGAGTTAACTACACACATTTGAAGTTCATTGTTCTTAGAGATTAATTTAGGTTTGTAGTAAGACATTAGAAAAAATTAATCAGAAACTTAATTACATTCAAAGATTTTATATGAATGGATGTTGAACTAAACATTGACATAACAATCATATAGTCAAGGTCCATATATTATTCATGGTATAATAACTTCCAAATAAAATTGAAACCTCAAATAAATGGGGAAGAACAGTATCCTTTTTTGTCCAACTAGAACAACACAAGTTACATAATCAAAACTTCACAATAATTAGTTAATAGTAATTAGAATTACATTTAAATGAATCAAACAAAGAATTAAAATATGAATCAAAGTAATATACTTATGATTAAAATGTTTTAAAACCAAAGATACATCAAACCAGTAGAAAAAAACTGTTAACACTAACTTTAATGGATGTGTAGCTCGCACATAATGTATACCCACCATTTTTTCGTGATTAAGAGGAGGGAGATCATGTTGAACTATGACTTCATATCAGATATAATAATTAGTATAAGAATCTATATAAAATATAAATGGATTATATGAATCCTTTGGGACTCCAAAATAACAACACATTTCTTACTGGTTAAACATTAAAATGAGGCGCCCAATGTGCCATTTTATAGCCCAAATTGAAGATAGTTTTGGGAACCCATTTCTTGATATACCAAATATGTCTTAGTTTTAGACTGGTAAAAGGAAATATCATGACTAGGAATAAGTGTAATTATTTTTATAAGTAATCTTAAATATCACCTTGTTAAATATTTCAGTCATTGGACATTTAGAATGAGAGATATTGGAAAAATATTGACCCAATGTTTTTGAGTTTGAGAAGATTCATTTCCCTGAACATATCAATTCGATTGTTCCACCAGATGGATAAATTGGGATTGGAAGTATTGATATGAGATTTATCCACAGAGTTTTGGATTATCTCAAAAAATTTGAGGCTAATGGATACAAATATTTCTTAATATATATAAAATAGTGGACATATTTCCTTGGACTTCAATTTAATGTTTCCCATTTTCCTTCTACATCATCTATTTCCATCCAAATCACCTCATATTATAATTTAATTTTTATAATAAGAAAAATTTTTCTTTTTAAAACTAATTAAAATTAAATAATTGAATCAAATGTTAATTAATTTTTTTTATTATATTTGTGATTTTAAATACAAAACCAATTTAATACAGGGGTGTAAGAGTGTAATAAAACACGGAATTGTGGTTCGATCACCCCCCCAAAAGACATTTTCACTCTTGAGAAAAGTAAAATTTCAAAAAATGATGCATTAAGATATTCCAAAAATCCTTAATATTTAACATTCAATGAAACTTTTATTCTTGACAACATTGTGATTAAAGAAAAAACCACACCAAGGAGTTATTCTCACTGATCATGGAAAAAACTGTCTCAAAACATATCCCATAATGAAATTCAAGGATATTTAGGACACTAGAATTAGAAAATAATTCCCAAGTCAACTATTTCACAAAATATCCATGTGTGTGTCTGAAAAAAATTTCATTTTATTCTTTACTCTTTCCATCCAAAAAATATAGGTCATTTATAATTTTTTTTCTAATTGATTCTTTCCACCAAACATGACCTGCATAATTTGGAGTCAAATTTCATGACCTAATCACTTATTAATTCCTATTATTTAGAAATTAATATTCCAAGCAAGATATCTCCATATGATGTACATTTAATCACTCCCCTTATTTATTTTTTTAATTTATTTTTTTGTTTATTTTGTGTTTTTAAGGGCGTACAATAGTCTAATAACATTTAAATTCATATAAATCAATCTATTATAGTATTGAAATAGATAAAATAAGGATAAAAAATATGAAAAATTTATTTTATACACTAGATAAAAATTGTCCTTATTTATATTTACCTTCTATGGAGTACAAAATTTTCACACTTCATGGTTGGGTGAAAGGATGTGTAGATATCTTAAGAGACATTATTAATGCTTAAACTACCCAAACATAGTGTATCAATCATATCAAAGGTTTCATAGATATATGACCATTTATGTCATCAAAAAAACCAATTTACTATAAAAATAACTCCTCAATGATAATTTATTTCTAAAACATACATGACATTGAAAAATGAAGATTTCTTTAATTGTTGATACAACTTGAAATAGGTCAATTCATCATTATTTTTTAGTAAGTTCCTTGATTAGGTGGGTATAAAAAATGACTATTTAGACAAAAAAGTGGAGGGGAAGGTAAAAATACTACAAAATATGTGAAAAAATAAAAAGAAAAAGATGATGAAAATCCTAATGAAATCTGGATTTTGGGGGAAAAGTAAAAATACTATGCATTAAGCCAAAAAGAGAAAAAATGGAAATATGATGAAAATATTAACAAAACTAAGAATTTATTGACCCTCTCACTTAGTGTGTAAAGTTTATTCATTGTAATAAATGATAATGTTGGAAGGCATGATAAAACCAGTTGGGTGCCACTAGTTTGTTTCTTCTTGAAGGTAATGGTCCTATATAGGGGACTCCAGAATGGTCTCATGAAAGTTACTTAACTGATGTCCATTAAAAGTGATGTTCATTTGATTTTTTCATTTTGAACCTATATGACACCAAATGGATAGACATTAGTAATAGTTTATAGGCCAAACCAGGGGAAACAAATCTTACCTAGGTGCAACTTTAGTATTGCATTATAAAGGAGGATCTTTTTTCACCATATGGAATTGATGATGAATGCTGAGGTGGTAATGAGAAGCCTTGGTTATCCAATTATAGATAAGTTATTTCTCATACGATTATTTTATAATTTCTTATATCTATTGAATCTACAACTTCATATTTTTAGTTTCATCTGAGAGGTTTATATTACATTGTTTAATAACCCAATATGCATGGTGGTCTATCTCCATAAGGGAATAAAGATACTTTAAAAAAAAATCTGATATAGTGACTTTCTTATTCGAGTTATAAAATCTACACAATACACCCAAAGTGCATCATCCAAGCATAAAATCCAATCCTTCCAACTGGTTTGTACCACATTTTCCAAGATTTTCTTATCTTCACGATTTGAGATTTCTGTTTGCACATTAGTTTGGGGGTGATATGAAGAAGAGTATTTTTGTACAACCCCATATATATGAAAGATGATTTACATGTTTTAATTACAAAAATGTGACCAATGATCACTAATAATAAGTCTTTGGAAACCAAACCAGCTAAAAATATACGATCTCAGAAAATTAGCAACCACTTCAGAGTCATCAGCCGCAGTTTCATTTTCTTCCATCCATTTAGAGAGATAATCGACAAAAAATAATTTATGAACAATTTTAAATGAATATTTAAAAGGCCCAATGAATTCAATTCCCTAGAAATTGAAGATCCCACAAAATAAGATCAGTCATTGGGAAATTTCATTCCTCTTAGAGTTATTTTGAGTGAATTGACATCATGTGCATGACTTATAAAACCAATGGGAATCTCTATAAAATGTTGGATAATAAAGTAATGAGTCAAGGAAAATTTGAGATATACATTGATAGAAAAAGTGGTCCTCAAAAGACAAATAGTGATAGAATCTCAGAAAAAAAGGAGAGCTCATGGTCAGGGATGCACCGACAAACAACCTGGTCACTATGAATTCTCCATAAGAATGGTTCATCCCAAATGTACCATATCGTATAATGTTTATGCCCTTAAGACTATAAAGTGTTAAAATATGTGGGGACCGTTTACGATTCCAAAAAATTTACAATGTCCACATAATAAGGGGTAATGTCCACTACATCATAAAGGTGCACATTAGGGAAGAATTATCTACTGGGGAGTTATGAGTTAACATCATGGTCCAGTAGTGGGTAAATCATACTATTGTGGTTTGCTACCACATTATATGCTCATTTTCTATAACTAATTTTTAGAATCAATTCCATATGTAGGATAATGCATTGAATGAGATGTGGTCTGGATATTGGTTTCTTAAGAATATTTCAGAGGGTAGAATATTTTGAGAACACAATTACTTTGGTCCGTTAAAGGTATGACCTATATTTACACAGTGAAAACCCAATGGAATGGAATTATTTTCAGTTGTGGTGTAGTTTACCTGGGAGGTATCTAGTGTGTGTGAGTCATAGAGTATGACATGTGGATATAGATCGACCTAATGTGATAAGAAATCCCTAAATGCGTAGTTCGTGTCATCATTAATTATCTTAAATAGTAAATCCCACCGAGGTTGTTGGAATATCAGGGGTGATGTGAGACTATATTTTTGTTTTTGAAGGGAATCCTAACAATATTTATCAAAAATAATTCTATTTCCTTTTGGAGTTAGTTGGAGAGGGGGAGTGAAATATTACTAAATCCATTACTGAAACGACAATAAAATCCATCATGAAATAATATATAATGAACATCACACACATTTTTTTGGGAATGGTAGGGAAGAAATGGTGTATAATTTGGATTTTTATATTGGGATATGATCCCTATATATTACACGTCCTTGTACTATACCTTTTCACACCATGATATTACATTTATCATAATTTAATATAAGATTAATTTTAATATAGTGATATAGGTCAGAACCAAGACAACTCAAACATTCATAAAAAGAGGATCCATAAATAGTGAACTTTTCCATGAAAAATGCCATGAAATTATCTTGGTAATGTTAAAATATAACAACCATGCATCTCTGGAATGTACCTTGATAATTTCATAGACCAAATGACATCCACCTATATACAAATGGGCCAAAGGTGAAAGTAAGGGTTGAATTTTCCTGATCCTTTAGGGAAATATGGATATGAAAGTATCCAGAATACCCTTCAAAGAAGAAGTATTGGGAATTCCCTGATAAAAATTATAGAATATAGTTAATGATAGAAAATGGGAAATTTTATTTACTAGTGTGATGGTCTAGTAAATGGTAGTGTATACAGACATGCCAACTATTCTTCACAAATGTGATAACCAATTCATTGTTATCATTTTTGATTATTGTATGAATAGTTTTCTTAGGAACTAAATTTTCACATTAATGAATTATTTTAAAGGAATATTTAATTTAATTCCCATTCATGAATTGTTTTGCTGGTTTCCTAATCTTTTATGGAGGAATTGGCAAGTTTCCATGAATTGGGCCAAACCGTGAGCTCATATCCAGATTTAAAAATAAATTTTGATTTCTTTATAACCCCTTAATTTTCAACATTTTTAATCAATTAAAATTCTTACATTGCAACCCCTGACCTATTAACACCACTATATAAATTTGAACCCTTTAGGAATCCATAATCATGGTGGATTTAAGATTTTATTTAAGGAGTTGGGACACCCCGAAAGCCCATTTCCAATTTAAAAAAACATTTTGTTTTTTAATAACATATTAAATTTTAACTATTTTTCAGTGATTACACCTCTAACCCGAGACCAATGAACCTAGGTGCACCCCCAATCTCTTCCCCTTTTTGGAGCTTATTTTCTTCATAGAACAAGTCTAATCTTCTTAAGCTTCCTCAATTCAAGAAGATTTATAAATGTAATTTTTTTTCTTCATAACGTCTATATTTTTCACTCTTTTTCCCTATTCAATTTTATAAACGATCTACTTGTCCTTGTTAAAACCCCCCTTAAATTTTTGTCTATATGAAAATTAATTTACTGGTCTATTTGGGGCGATTTCTACAAGATCCCTCAAGTAGGTTAGTCTCCTTTATTATTTTTTCATTTTTCATAGGGTTACTTTCAATGTGATTCGGTTTACCTCTCTTATCATTGAGTTTCCTAATGTACAAAAGTTAGGGTTCTAACCTAGGGTTTTATTTATTGTCTTTTGGGTTAAATCTTGAGGTTTTAGGTTTGATTTCACTTCCTTGAGGTGCGGCGGTGGTGCAGTTGATGTTTCACACCATGTTTTGAGGGTTTCAACAAAAATGGTAGGTGGTTCCATGTGTAAACAATAATTGGTGAGTTAGCTTGATATATTTACTCATTTTTCATATTCTTCATATGTTGGGGGTGGTGTGAAAAATATTTATGATTTATTTGGTTAAGTGTTTAATTTTATAGTTTCTTTTTATCTTGAAATTGGGTCTTTTCATGGGTAACTCATGGGGTATTATTTGGGTGTATTTAATAACTTATGGAATTGGTTTAATAAATCTTGTTTGGCCTGAAAATTCTGGTTTGGTAATGTATTAGTGTCATCTGGGACTAAAATGAGGGTTTTTGAATAGGTTTGATGGGTAAATCATTATTATACTTCTTGAGAGGATTTTATGAAAATGTGTGGTTTCATTTGTATCTTTTATGGTATTATTCAAGGTGATTTTATAGCACTTGGAAGTGGTTCTATAAATTTCTCTTGGTATGAGAATTATGTTTTGGATAGGAATTGGTATGGGTTAGGTCATAAATGTAGGTTTTTAATTGGGATATGTGTGCAATACATAGTTACATCACTTGGGTTCTTTTTATGAAAATTATAAATGTTTTAGTTTATTAAAAAAAGTGGGAAAAGGGCGCATATTTAATATTTGGAGTGCATGTTAACCTAATATGGGCCTTTTAAAGGTTAATTAATGTTTTAAGATGTCAACCATTTTTATAATGTTTTGTAAATTTCTGAAATGTTTTATTAAATTGTGATGGTGAAGAAAAACTTGTTTGTGGGCTGTTTCGTTTAAGTTTTATGAGGAAATGATTTTAAAGGTAAAAGGGTTACTATGTGGAATGTGTGTTTGGGATGTTATGTGTTGTTTATCACCATGTAAATGTTTTATAAAATTGTTTAATGGATTTGTGGAAGTGGTAAGGAAATGTGAAAAGTCTTGTGGGCTGTTTTGGTGTGAGTTGGATTACAAAATCAATTTGAATAAAAAGTGGGCTTTTGTGACTATTGTGGTATAACTGTGGGCTGTATGGTGAATTTTTGATGTGGAAATGATATTTTCCTGTTCAAATAATATTTCCTGACTTGTTTAACTTGTTTGAGTATAAAGGGAAAACCTTGGTATCGAGGTGGGTAGAGGTGTACTAGTATGCTAGTGAATCCGTGGGGTTTGGCCTCAGTTTCACTTAGTAAAATTGACACATATAACTCTAACTAAACTATAATGATGATGTTTGGGGACCACTAGGTTATTGGTATTTTACATACTAGTGGTTCATGCATGAGAACAAATATTTGTGATGGTTACTCTCACCGAGATATGAGGTATCTGGGACTCACTACTAGCTAGTTCCTAGGGGTTATTTTCTATTACTTGTGCTCATTAGATCCTTTATACTCACCATCAGCATACGGTATATCTGGCTGAAAAAATCAGTAGCATTGGAATTTATTTTTAAAGTGTTTATTGTTTAAATTATCCCACTTGAAAACTTATTTTTTTAAGTATCATTTTTTAGAAATTGTAACTAGAAATTACATGTTTTTGAAAACATTCATGGTTTTCATATTTGAATGTTTATTTCATAGAATATCTTAGTGGTGGTATCCTATTGGGAATTGTATCACACCCTAATTACACCTTTGGGTGTAATTATAGCTGGTTATTTTGTTCTCTCAGGTTTACATACCACTTTTATGCCAACAGTTTGGGTTTTTACCAGTTGTTCGTGATGCAATGTTGTGGAGATGGCTTGAGGGTGGTAACTATTTCCATGTGGAGGTTCTTGGGATGTCCTTATTTGTTTTTTTATTTTTAATTGTCTTTAAACATAGTTTTACATTATTTAATTTAGTTATACTATTTTATAAAAGATAATTTTAGTTGAAAAATCCATATTTGTTTTATTGAGTTTGTTTGTTGTTTAATGTTTATAAAATCAGGTAAATCATTCCAAAACATCATTTTATAATAACCAAAACTTGTGCCAGCCCATGGGGATCGGGAAGGCCCTTTAGGACATGTTTTTGGCTAGGTTTGATGCTAGTTTTGATGGTGGCCAAATTCAGTTTGTGACAAAATGGTATCAGAGGAGGTTCGCTCTCTTTGGGTCATGTTATTTGTGGAACAGTTTGGATAGTTTGAAGAAAGGACTGTCAGGACTTGGAATTATAGTTATGAGTAATGTGTCTGATCACTACACCTCATGATGGTATTCAAGTCACCAGGGGAAGTCGGGAATTTTCTAAGTCCATTGTTTTTCTTTGTTTGATGATGATTAGTGGAAATGGAAAGAGAGTTGGGTTAATGTTCTTAGTGAGATTGGAGGGTCTGGAAATCCATGTGGATATGGGGATATTTCCCTAGAACACTCTCTGTGATGGTGAAGTTATTGGAGTATGGCCACCAACCATATGTCTAACTCACCCAACAAATCTAGTTCCCCCTTGTATTGTCTTGTGTCCTTTCGATTTGAAATATTGGAAGCTAGGTTTTAAAACAAAAATGACATTGTTTTAAGAAGCGTAATGTTTTTGAGAAATGGTTTTAAAATAAAGAGATAATGGTTTGATTTATGAATTGGTGGAACTGAATTTTTAGAATTATTTTTAAAAGGAAAATTTTGTGCTTAAAACTCTTTTGAAAGAAGAAACTATATTAAAGTTGGTTATGAAAAAGTGTTTCTAATATATTTTTCTAAAAAAATGAAAGGGTGTTTTAATGGGGTGATATTTTTTTGAAATTAATTTTTATTAATTGAATGTGAGTTTTAATTCGAATTATTTTTCCTTTCTGACAAGTTTTATTAAGTTGTAGTTTCGGTTCGATTTCATGGTTAGCGGTTTTGAGAAAACAAAAGTACTGGTTTATTATTTTGTTTTTGAAAAGTGGAAAGAGTTATTGTTTTAAACATTGTTATTTTTTTTGAGAGACTACATTAATGGGGTTATATGGGATGATGGATGGTAATGGAATGATTGGATGAGAGTAGAGATAAATATTAGGAGGGTGCCCAGGGTGGCACAATAACATGCATGTGTGGGGCCCATGGGATACCACTATTGGATACAGTAACTGATAAACCATTTTTTTAAAGAAATGTTTTTAAAAGAAAAAAACATGTTGTATTGATGAGTGTTTTGGGATGGTGTGTGTTATGTTTTTTTAAAAATGTTGATGTTGTGGGGTTTTTTTGAGTCCAAGAACCCCTCCTATTTGAACAGTGTTTTCGGTTTGTTTTTGGTCGGTAAGATGTTTTGAAGGGCCTGTTAGTGGTATCTGCTAAGAAATGTTTTGGGACACCATTAGGGTGGTTCCCTTCATGTGTTTGGATCTGGTTTTTGGTATATCTTGACTAATGTACCAGCTTGGTTGGGTCCTTGGGTTCTCTTGTTGGATAAGGTACACCCCCACTAAGGGTTAGTGCACTAGTGAAGTGAAACCTAGATTGTTTCACCATTGAAAAATGTTCTAGTTGATCAATTTATGGAATATATTCTCGAGCTTTATTGAATGATTCTACACCCTTTCATTTTTGTGTTTGAGGATACTCTTGTAGCGGGAGAATGCTCGTGGAAGGAAAAAAGATACCATAGTTTCTTAAGTTTCCTGATTCATCGAAGGTGGAAGTGGTCGGGGGGTGTTAGTGTGGATGAGTGTTTGGATGGTGTCTAAGAGGGCCTATGGGTCCTTCATAGTCTCTTTAAAGTAGGATTTCACGTTAAACTACCTGTGTGGGAAATCTGGTCATGAGAGGATATTATGGCTACTTTCTAGAATTGTGTGTTGTTTGGGGATGCTGTTTAATGTACCTCTCCATGCATTGTTTATATCAGTCAAAATGGTCATGTTCAGTGACACCTTGCGATGTCATGTGCTCTATTGACCATAATGGTGAAATTCATGCAATCCTCTGAGAGTTTCTATTATATTGTGAGAAACTATCCCTTTGAAAAACATAAAAATCGTCCATTTTAGAGGACAATGAGTATAGCTGTTCTTTATTTCTATTGTTTCTCACCCGAAGAAACAAGGTGTGATGTGTGTGCATCTTATAATCCTTTGTTTCGGTGAAATATCAGGTTATGTTAAAGTGAGTTTAGAATGTGTTATGTCTTATAAAACTTATTGGGGATTACGGTGTAGTTGTTGGTGGCAGTGAAAGAAGAAATCTCATTTAGGGGGTTTCTAAAGGCTAACTACGAGGTCGAAGATGCTTCAAAGCCATAGGTTTTGGAGAGAACCTGGCTCATAGTCAGGGGAAATCTCAGGGTTGTTTAAACCCTTTTAAGAAGTCTTATCCTTAGTATAAAAGATAGGAAGAGTTTAAACCTCTAGTGTCATTGACTTTCTTCTATTATTCTCATTCGGTGGAAATAGGTGGAGGGCCTTGTACCCATGTCATCGCCCAATGTTCTTCCCTACCCCTTTGGATTCCACTGAGTCTTTGGAGAATTGTTTGAAATTTGGCTAGACAGGCTAAGCACATGGTTTGTGAATGATTAGTAGTGACTGTGTTCCATGAAGCCATGCAAAATGAATGACTTGAACAGTTAGTGCATGGTTTCCTAAACCATGTGGACTAACCATGCGGCCTGCCCAAATCTTTAAATTTTTGGGACTTTCTGTGCCGGCCCATGCTGGTCGGTTAAGATGGTTGGTCACTTATGGTGGGGAGCCTATTTATGTACCCATGTACCAGTAACTCAGATTTATCTATGGTATTGGCTTGGCGGTAGGTAGTCTCATTTAGAGATATCTACCTACCAACATCTTATTTGAGTAAACATTGGTATTGGAGAGAGTCCAATGGTTTAGTTAATGTATGGTAAGTGTAACCTTGTTTGATGTTGTTGTTCATTTGGGTGAATGTATTGAGCCTTTTTTAGATAGTGTTTGAGTAGTTTTCTTTTGGGATAATGTATGAATTTGATTGATCATATTTGGAAATTGGTGAAAGTTTTGGTTGTGAGAGTAATCCTTCCCTAATTGATCACTCAAGGTGTTTTGGCCTTTGGGGGGAAAAGCTTGGCAAAGTAGTACATCTTGGTTTATCGGTTGGGTTTGGTTTTGGTATTTGGAATTGTTGTGGCTTTCTGGGGATGAAAAGTCATCATGGTGGGGAGAATTCTCACATATATGACTCATTTTAAAGGAAAATTTCGTTTAATTTGCATTAATGCATTGTTTTTGGGGTTTCCCAAGATTTTATGGAGGAATGGGTGTGTTTTCATGAAGTGGCCCAAACCGTGAGCCCAATTCCATATTTAAAAATAGATTTCGATTCGTTAATAAACCCTTCATTTTTAAAAATTTCTCATCCATTCCAATTCCTAAATTGCAAACCCTGACCAATTAAAACCACCATATCAATTTGGACCCTTTAAAAATCCATAATCGTGGTGGATTTAGGTTTTTATTTAAGGAGTTGGGCCACCCCGAAATACCATTTCCAGTTAAAAAAACATTTGTTTTCTTAATAACTTGTTCGATTTTAACTATTTTTCAGTGATTCCACTTCTACACGAGTCCATGGAACCTAGGCGCCTCCAATCTTCCCCCCTCTTTGAAGCTTATTTTCTTTGCGAAACAAGGTGAAACTACTTTAGCATCCTCAATTAGAGCAGATTTATAGAAGTAATTTTTTTCTTCATAACACCTTCATTTATCACTCTTTTTCCCAATACAAATTCCTACATTATATCTTTATCCTTGTTCAAACCCCCCTTAAATTTTTGTCTGTTTTAAAATTCAGCTTCTAGTGTATTTGGGGTAATTTCTACAAGATCCCTCATGTAAGATTGTCTCCTTCGTTCTTCTTTTATTTTTCTTATGGTTACATTCAATGTGATTAGGGTTTATTCCCTTACCATTGAGTTTACTAATGTAAAAAAAGTTAGGGTTTGAACCTAGGGTTTGATTTCTTGTCTTTTGGGTGAAATATTGAGGTTTTAGGTTGGATTTCACTTCCTTAAGGTGCAGTGGTGGTGCGGTTGATGTTTCACACCATGTTTTAAGGGTTTCGACCAAAAAGGTATGTGGTTCCCTGAATAAACAAATATTGATGAGTTAGCTTGCTATATTTACTCATTTTTCATATTCCTCATATGTTGGGTGTGGTGCAAAAACTGTTTACGATTGATTTGGTTAAGTGTTTAATTTTATTGTTTCTTTTTAACTTGAAATTGGGTGTTTTCATGTGTAACTCATGGGGTAGTTTTTGTGTGTATTTCATAACTTATGGAATTGGTTTACTAAATATTTTTTGGCTTGATAATTCTGGTTTGGTAATGTATTAGTGTCACGTGGGCCTAAAAATAGGGTTTTTGAATAGGTTTGATGTATAAATCATTGTTATACTTCTTGAGAGCATTTTATGAAAATGTGTGTTTTCATTTGTATCTTTTGTGGTATTATTCAAGGTGATTTTATAACACTTGAAATGGTTTTATAAATGTATCTAGGGCCTCCAATTTTGTTTTGGATAGTAATTGGTATGGTTTGGGTCCTAAATGGCGGTTTTGAAATGTGTTTTGTGTTCAAGACATAGTTACACCACCTGGGTTTTTTTTATGAAAATTGTAAATGTTTTAGTTGGTTAAACAAAGTGGGAAAAGGGCGTATATGTACTATTTGGTGTGTGTATTAAACTAATATTGGTTTTTTAAAGGTTAAGTGATTTAATAAGATGTCTAACATTTTTATAATGTTTTTTAAATTTATGAAATGTTTTATTAAATTGTGATTTTGGAGAAAAACTTGTTTATGGGCTGTTTTGTGTATGTTTGATGATGAAATGATTATGAAGGTAAAAAGGATATTATAAGGAATGTGTGTATGGTATGTTATGTGATGCGTATCACCATGTAAATGTTTTATAAAATCATTTAATGGATTTGTGTAATTGTAAAAGAAATGTAAAAATTGTTGTGGGATTTTTTGGTGTGAGTTTGATTTGAAAATTAATTTGAATGAAAAGTGGACTTTTGTGACTTGTGAGGTATACATGTGGGCTGTATGGTGAATTTTTTATTTGGAACTGATATTTTCATGCGCAAATTATATTTCCTGACTTGTTGAACTTGTTTGAGAATAAAGGGAAAACCCGGGTATCTAGGTGTTTGGACGTGTATTAGTATGCTAGTGGATCCGTGGGGTTTGGCCTTAGTTTCACTTAGCAAGATTGACACATAAAACTATAACTAAACTATGATGCTGATGATTGGGGACCACTAGGTTATGGTTTTGTTCCCTAATAGTGGATCATGCATGATAACATATATTTGTGATGGTTACTCTCACCGAGATACGAGGTACCTGGGACCCACAGCAAGCTAGTGCGTATGGGTTATTTCCTATTTCTTGTGCTCATTAGATCCTTTATAAAACCATCGACATATGATATATTTGGATGCAAAATTCAGTAGCATTGGAATTTATTTTAAAAATATTTATTTTTTAAACTATCCCACTTGAAAACTTAATTTTTTTAGTTGAATTTTTTAGAAATTGTAACAAGAAATTACATGTTTTTGAAAACATTCATGGTTTTCATCATTGAATGTTTATCATATGGAATATCTTAGTTGTGGTATCCTACTAGGATTTGGATCACACCCAACTTACACATTTGGGTGTAAGTATACTTGGTTATTTTGTTTTCGCAGGTTTGGGTATAATTGGGCCAACATTTCGTGTTTTTACCGGTCGTTCATGATGCAGTGTTGTGGAGATGGCTTGAGGGCGGTGCCTCTTTCCATGGGAAGGTTCTTGGGCTATCCTTATTTGGGTTTTAAATTTTTTAATGGTTTTTGAAAATAATTTTAACTTATGTAATTCAGTTATGAAATTTTAAAAAAGAAATTTTAATTGAAAAATCCAGATTTGTTTTATTGAGTTTGTTTGTTGTTTAATGTTTATAAACTCGGGTAAATCATTTCAAAACATCATTTAATGATACCTGGGCACTTGTTTCCACCTGTGGGGATCTGGAACACCCTTCAGACCATGTGACAGGCCAGGTTTGGAGTCAGTTTTGTTGGCGGCCAGATTTTGTTAGTGACATACCTGCATTGGACTAACACATTTTCTATTAGAGATTGTGTAAATGGTTCTACTATAAAATAATTTAGTTACTTTTTTTAAAAACATCATGGATTATTTGGTTTAGTATGAATTATCCCTGCCAAACCGGTTTAGTGTCATCGTTTTATAATATATGATGCATGAAAATTGATGGGATAATACAAAAAATTTTAGAAAGTGTCCATCTAAATGATTTCTTATACTCCCTCAAAAAGTCAATTTATCATAATTCATGATTTTTAAGTCGTGAACAAGAAATGGTTATAGGAATCTTGTTCCCATTATCAAGATATGAACATTTTAAGTTTTGAGGAATGAGTTTTAGTTCCATGTCCAGGGTATTTTGGATTAATGGGAGTCAATATGAAGGTTATAAGTCAATGATATCAAATAAATTCTCAATGTTAATATCCTTAGATGAGGAATAAGCTTTTAAAAGATGGTAAGTATCAGCGATGGCCATAGGATCCTCATTTTTCAATAAATCCTTAATTAAAACACATTATTAACACATTTCCAAAACCAAACAACACTTAAAAGAGGAAGCACAACCAAAATCATCAAAGAGTAATGAATTAGAAAACACATCAGAGTATGGGTCAAGGATAGAATGTTTTTTTTTGTGTTTCATTAGATAGATCTTCCATCAAATACACATAAAGAGTGAATTTATCTTCAACAAGCTGTTTCATAGAATGATGGATACTAAAACTTCCCCTTTATCTCAAAAACTCTAAGGAAAACATACCATTGTGAATGTTTATGATTGTACCTTATTTCTTAAGTAAAGGAATTACATGTTTGAGACAAAAATTTCCTTGGATATGATTATCTTTTATATCAAGAATGCATAATTCTTCAAGGAAGATGAGATTCCTTACATGCATGAGGATGTCCTCGATCACTCTGATTGGGTGTTTTGTGCTCTAGTTGGTAAGTAATACAATGATGAACATTGATTGAAACTATAAAAAATATATAGAGATATATATAGATTGAGACATCACATTATTATACGAACCTAATTCAAGAATTAAGACTAAATATAAAGTATCCCTTATGGTGAAATGGATCATAAAAGTATCCATATCCTTTCAGTTTGTAGGAATTACTGGTTGTATCATGTTAGAGACATTCCTTCCAAGCCCAACTCTCTCATTCCCCTTCAGTCAGAACTTTTGGGTGAATAATTCATTAATAAATTTTTCATAGTGTTGAATTTGATTAAATTCATAAAATAGAGGAATGTTAACTTCTACTATTTTAAATGTATCCATGATATCTTTATCAATTTCATCATCAAAACATTTCTTGAATTGAGAGAGTATTTTTTTAAATGGGAGGGGAATTATTTTTTTAGGGGATTACTCAATGATAACATTTTTATCCTTTTTTCACTTGAATATTTTGAGGGTATAGAAAGTGATTTTTCTGGAGGATGACATACTTGATGTGTAAAATAACAATAAAGAGAATGTAATTTACCACTATGAAGTGTGATAACATATACATTACCATTATCCATGGGATTGAAAACACGTTGGGATGGTATTCATCAATACCATGACTTTGGATTTCACCTAAAGAGTTGGAGAGTTATCCTAATTGACCTTTTATGTAATCTACAGATGCTATTTGATTTTTTTGGAATTGGATATTATTTATATCTATTTTTTTCATCATTTCCTCAAGTCTAGGATAAGGTTTTTGAGGGGTATTTTTTGGAAATATCATTATGGAGAGTGAGTATTTTTAGATGGTATTTGAGGAAGAATACACTTCCATAGGAGGTTCCATGATTTATGAGATTCTATTGAATACCCCCCTTTACTATACAGTTGGTTAACCTTATATTTTTAGTTAGATATATTTTATGGATCTTTCATAAAAATTTAGTGATAGGGTTGTTATGGAAATATTTCCTCACAACTCTTCAAATTTTTTTCTAGTTGTGGGAACTAGTCAGAATTGTGGGTGTCAACGATATAGATACGATAATTAACTGAAGGAGGAGGTTGTTATTTACATTGGAAAAGAGAAATAATCTTATTAGTGTACCTAATCCATCAAACATTGTGCCCACCTTAATCTTGAATTCAGAATATTTCACTATAACGAAACCTCTGATGGGTACACTAGACAATGTAAAAAAATATAGAGAGTTTTGTACCATGTTTTCAATGAGATTACTTGCTGTTATTGGTGTGTTTTCCAAAATATTAGAACATTTATCAGCATTAATCCAGTTTTTATCAGTTATAATTGAACCTTCATAAAGTATTGTAATAAAATATTCTCACTTATTTGGAGGTGTGAATAACTTAAAATAATCCTTTTAGAACATTCCAAATAATCATGGAGTGTTTCCCTATTAGATTGTATTATTACACAAATTTCATTCCTTAGGGTTGCAGTGTGAGTGGATGGGAATAACTTTTCCAGAAAAATGCATTTTATATTTCCCCAACCTCTAATTGGATAGTTAACATAATATAGAAATTTTTTATAGTGCCATCTAATGTGAAATATAATTCCCTATGATTAACCAGTTATTCATCCATATTAGTAGGGTTTAACATTGACTGCACAATATGAAATTCACTTTAAGTGCTTATCTATCCAGTCCATGAATTTTTGGAAATAAGTGAATTAAACCCGATTTCAGTTCAGAGTTTGGTTCTTCTCTTTATGATTGAATATATATAGGTAGGATATAAACATCCAATGAAGTGAGTTATTTTAGTTATCAGTTATTTTATTCTATGTTATATACATTAATTTCATTTTCTTTTTTTAGTTCTATAAGAATAAGGTTCTAGAAGAGTCTTAATGTGTGTCACGTCCTCCTTCAAGGCATCAACCAATGTTTCTCAGTGCCACTAATAAAAGATCCTCTCTAGGTTGGGTTTTAAAGGAGGTATATCTCATAGAAAATAACACATCATTAATAAAACCTACATAGGAAAAAAATTAGAACAAAAATGATAAATAAATTTATAAGATAAATCAAAAAAAATATTCACAAAATTCAAAATTACTTTATAAAAAATGAACAAAAAAACTGAAGAGATCCTAAAAAATGATGGAATAATTTGACCACATTTTCATTAAATGTCAAATTTATTATGCTTTAAGGATTATTTTATAGAATAGGGTAGACCCTAGGTCATCTCTCAAGTCGAATTTTTTGTTTATAGTGTGTATTTTCAATAAGAAGAACAAAATGTGGTGGTGTTTTTGAAAAAAATTCAAAGAAAATAATTGAATTTAAAGAAGTTGATAGATGAAATAATGCATATTTTAAAAAATATAGGAAGAAGGTGTGATTATGAGTTCATTACAAACTTTTAAAGTTAATTTTTATTAGATATTATTTTAGTTTTTGAGTAAGTATTTGGTTGAAACTAATGGAATCCCAATTTCTTTCGATGCTTTTATATCAATTCATGTTAAACCAAACCATGAAATAATGATCATATAGAAAAGTTTAATCTTTTATGCATGGTATAATAACTTAAAACTCTAATTTAAATATCAAATAAGCGAGTAAGAAAATTATATTTGTGTTTTCTAATCAAAACAATAGAATTCATGCACTCAAAACATCTCACTGATCAGTTAAAAGTAAAGAGAATTCCATTTGGTTGAATAAAAAATGCATTAGAAGATGAATCAAAGCAATATATATGTTGGAATAAAAAAAAATTAATCCGAAAATACATCAAACTCATAGAAATAAATGTTTTGGAAAACCGTTTAAAATATGTGTAGCTCCCTCACAACTAACTCCCACCATTTAGCCCACCTTAAAGAGGAAGATGAATCTCATATATTACTACAACTTCATATAAGATATCTTTATGAGAATAGGGATATCCAAAACCTCCAAATGGATTAGAGGAACTATTTGGTACTCCAAAATAGAATCACCTTGCCTCCTGGTCAAATGCAAAAATGATGTACCCAAGGTTCCATTTTATAGCCAAAATGGGAGGTGGTTTTGTGCACCCATATTTTGATATACCATTTATTTATCAATTTTGGACATGAAAATAAAATTATATCGACTTGAATAAAAGTGAGTATGGTTTAAGGGAATCATTAATTTCTTTATTTAACATCTTGTGGCCATTTGACATCTATAATAGGAAATATTTTCAAAACAAAAAACCAAAATTTTGACTTAATTTTGATTTTGTTCCCTAGACAGATTAGTTCGGTTGGGCTTCCAGATAGACGAATTAGGCTTGAGTTTCTTGATATGAGTTGTATCCCACTACTTTTGAGACCATATATTTTTTTATCCAAATTAGATGCATTTAATTCCAGTAATATGTATGATAGTGAACATATGTTGTTGGGATTCCATGCAGTTTAGAACATTTTCCTTCTACATCATCTCTGACCACCAAAATAACCTCTTCCTACAATTTAATCAACAACACAAGAAAATTTTACCTTTTAAACAATGTTAAAAATTAAATTATTGAATAAAATATGAAGTAATATTTGTTTTTATATTTTGAATTTTCAATAAAATACTAATTTAATATAGTGGTGTAAGGGTGAAACCAAACAGTGAATCATGGTGCGACTAAACCCCCATTGATTAATTATCATATTAATAATTTGATATTTTTAAGGGTTATTTGTTTGAATTTTTATTAGGAAATATCATTATGTTACACACATAACATATTTTAAATGTTTTATATACTACCCCTTTAAGTTTTATATCATGTATCAACTTTTATTCATGGTATTTAATGTTTTATTTGAATCCATTTCATTCATGAGTTTTTGATTCAAAAGAAAAAATTAACTTATGGATTTATATAGAACGATATTATTGTATTTTAGGATTTTATATGTTCTATGTTCTTTTGTATGGGATTATATGATCTTATTTCCTTAACCCAAAAATATTTACTTATCTTTTGGTTATGAATGTGTTTTACATTTTCTGCTTCCATTTCCTAATTTTTTTATTAAAGGAACATCAATAAATTTGGTTGTAAGTGATATTGATATTATATTATCTTTTATATTGACAATATTTTTGTATCCTATGCATTTTTTCTAAACTTTTTCTAGGGATGTTATTTTCTAAATATATATGGTTATATAAGGTTATTTTATATGACATTTGGCATTATTTTAAATGGATTTCAAAGGAAATTTATTAAATTTTTTATGATTGGGTCACTTTGACACTCTTTACAAATGATTGAAAAAAAAGATTATTTTTTTTATGATAGGAATGGATTTTTCCACCATCATGACTATTTTTTATCTTAATATTCATTTATAAGTTTCCAAGGATAATTTCAAATAAACGTATTTTCAAAATATTTTTTTGAATTTTTAGTTATTAAAAGTGTTTTAAAAAATATAAATTGTATTTTCCTAAATAATGTTTTAATGATATTTTTATGGTATCTTTATTCACCAATGAAAAAATCATGTTTTTTCATATGATACACTAGGGATATGTTTTAATGATATGATCCTTATTATTTTTCTTCATGGATTATGAATTTTTCATGGAGAATTTCATAGAACCTATTTCTTTTCCATGGGTTAATCAAAGTATGAATGTAATAATTGTTATTTCTTTTAGTTTAATGACAAAATTATTTCTCTATATACTTTATTCAGGTTATGGATCTTGGAAATTGTTTATGATAAGGGGTCGTTCTATTATAAACAATATATGGGTGGTTCAACTATTAACCATGTACATGTGGTTCCATTATAAAACATATACATGTGGTTATGTTATAAATTAAGGATGAGTGGGTTCATTATATCCCACTAATACATTGTTTAATGAGATATAGTTAACTAGGTTCTTATTAATCTTAATAGATGATATAGTTATATTACTCCTAAAACATGGAAAATTTTATTGGTTATAGGATACTCCTAAGAGATATGATAATTATCTGGTTAGGTAATTACATTAATTTTTTTGATGTCCCAAGATAAAAAAATAGTTTTATAATGATTTATTTTATTTTGATGATATTATTTATTCAAGGATTGTTTCCACATTACTCATGATTCCTAACTTAAATGACTCTTATATTATGTTATAGCTTTATACCATGTTCCATGATTTATTTTACATTCTTGATAGGTATGAATTATCTTATGTTATGATCATGTACTTCGATTATGTTCTCATGCCCTTTATACTCATCTACTATTCATTGATGTTATTCAATTGTTAATACTTATATTTACCTTTTCTGAGAATTTGATCTCACCCTTCTTATGTCTCATTTTCCTTAGGTTGTGAAGACTTTTTTTAAGTATGTTATGCCTATGAATGTTACTATATGTGATTAAATTATTTGGATATGATAAAGATTTTTATGAATCAATTTTTATTTATCCTTGTTATTGTGTAATAGTTTTCCTTAATTATATTAATCTAAAAACCTAAAGAGTCCTTGATTATTTAATTTATCAAATGTAAAATTTTATGTTATATGTTTTGAAAGGATAAATTTTTTTTATCACATTTATTGTTATCAAAGACATAAATTTAAAGATTATGTTTTAATAACCATATCTGAAAGAGCAGGTTTGGAGATGTTACACTAAAGGTATATCATCAAAAGAATGTAATATCTAGATAGAAACTTTTAATGGAATAAACTTTGGTTATTTGGGAATATTGATGGTGAAATATCTTATTCAAATGTATTTTAAGATTCCATTAATTGGAGTCTACTCAGAGAAGATATAAAAATGGGGTATGAGACTTGTTGGATAAGAAGACACTGTAGTTGGAGTAATAATCATTGTAATGAAATGAAACCATGAAAATTTCCTAGGTGAGGACATTAGTGGAGTTAATGGAATAATTTACAAAAATTTATGAGAATAAAATGAAACATAATAAAGTGGTCATGATTCATAGATTATTTATCACGAGGTTATCGGAAGGTAAATCTATAAAATATTATGTGAACAATTTCAGCATGATATGAGCATAGATTGAATCAATGAAGTTAATGTTCACAAAACATTTTCTGGATATTTTACTTTTATCATCAATTTTAGAGTGATTTTTTGTGATGGTAATGACAGTTATAAATTCCTATGAAAAAACCCAGTTAGTGTTTGAGCATTTCATGAACTTGATCTTAAATTAAAAAATTAGATGGATAGAGAACCTGGTACCATTCAAAATTTCTATTAATATATACTTAAGAGGATGGTAACCCCATGAGAGAAGTCATAATAAATAGTTGGAAGATAGATTCTTAGATAGAAGTTGAGTTAAATTTTTTGGACCTATTTCTACATGTTAGCAATGTGGGGAAATATGAAATCTAAAGAAGGATTGCAGATATATCAAGGAAATATACATAAGATCATCTTTTAGAAGTTCAAATTCTATAATTATATATTATGAAGGAATAATAGTTCTGTATAGCGCCAATATTATGATGGAGTCTTGGGTTATTAACTCAGAAGAATCATTTCACTGAATAAAAAAGAATGTATTCATGGTGAGTTATGCTTTCAGATTCTTCCAAATAGTCTATTTGGTAGGTGATGATGCTTTGGATATCATGGGGAAAACAAATTTTTATGTACAAATAACTGATGAAATAATCATGAAATTTAATAAAGTATATCATATCTTGGGGGTACAGAAGAACCTAATTCCCATAAGATAGATAGATAAAGAAGGATATGGTATCATATTTTCCAATGTAGTTTGGAAATAGACTTACGGATCTATGGTCATTGCATGAGGAGTAAAGGATAGAACTATATATATCATTTGAAGATCATATAGGGTAATAATTGTCGGTGTATGAAGGTTCTATAATACAGAGTTAAGGCACTATCAGGTTAGAAATCATGCAAAGAATAACTTGAATGTTCTAATGGTAAGATTAATGTATAATATAAAGAAAACTATGTTGATAATATATTAGTTATGTGTTCTTGGGAAACATAAAATGGTACCATTCAACTTGAATGGTTGGAAGGCCAAAACTTAGAAGTCTGAACCGGTTTTATCGAACGTTTGAAGGCCTTCTCCAATATCGTCTCATGTTGTGTCATGTAAAGTTATTAAATCTATTTATGGTTAAATGAGTAAAGTATATGTTTTAATTTTGATTAAAATATATAATTTATTTATAGATTTCATTCAATGAAATTCCATAGTGGAGAGGGAAACTGGTCGGAAGATAAAATTCTTATCATATGATAATGGAGGAGAGTATAATGGAACGAAGATTATGAAATTATGCACATAGTAGGGGATTAGGAAGGCAAAAAGTGTTCCCAGTGAATGGGTGGTTAGTAGACGTCGTTACAATCTATAACCTCAAACCAATTTATAAATTATAAAACAATATATACACAACCTAAAAATACTTGTTCAGTATAGAAATGTAATCCAAGAGTTCAAACACATAAAAACTAGGTGGCAGGTAAATCTAACTAAATAGATGCGACTTAGAACCTTTGTGAATGGAAAAAACTAAAAATTATAGAATACTTATTATAGAGAAGAGTTCACTAGGAAATAATTAATAAAGTTCATTAGAAAATAATGAAAAATATATATTTTAGATATACTTTTTTTGAAATCGAGTCCAAGTATATGCTTTGGTTTTGGTAGAAACTCCCAAATAAATAAACATACTTTTTTATGGTTAAGTGATTTGGGTCACTTAGAGATTGGGAAACCCAAAACCATGTTTAAATATATAATAAAATCAACCCAATTTTCTTATTGTAGATAACAAATAGTTAATGTATGAAAATAAAACTCTCTCACTTAAAGGTAATAGTTTTTCTTTTGTAAATGATAAAGAGATATAAGAAGAGTGAAGTAATGAGATACCTAATCATAATATTCCATAAAAGGAATAATACCTCAATAAAATTAACCCCCATTTATTATATCGATAAAACATAAGGAATAATTTCTCATTCTATCCATGATATAGATAATGAAAAAACAAAAAAAAAATCCTAAAAAGACAACATCAACCTCTAGTGTATAATAGTTGTTGAAGCTCCCCAGAATTCGATAACCCCCAAGGGTGAAAAAACCCCTTGTTTTATAGATAAATATTCTTCATCATATATCTAATTTTATACCATTATATAACTTTCATTCTCTCTATATGTTTACCAATTTAAATTTAATTTTAGAAAGGGTGAAAAAACCATACATAGTACCATCCCAATCACCTAGAAAAAATATCCTAGAATTTTCTTAAGGATAAAAAA
The DNA here is from genome assembly GCA_963277665.1 of Viscum album. Taxonomy (NCBI): domain Eukaryota; kingdom Viridiplantae; phylum Streptophyta; class Magnoliopsida; order Santalales; family Viscaceae; genus Viscum; species Viscum album. Next base: position 1,110,362,069 of record OY728126.1, read on the forward strand.
TATTCAAACATTGAGTTTTTATACATATATCTCTAACATGGTATGGGAATATATTGTATTATTATTTAACCTCTATTAATACACTAAACTGTGTCAAAAAACTTTATTTCCATGGCATAAAAAACTTATAATCCATCTCAACATTATTAAATGGTATTCAAGAAACAATATAACGATTTCAATCACAATTTTTTTATAAAATCACATAGAATCTCAAACTCTTGAATTAATAAATAAACATGAACATTTTAACACTTAAACCTTCAACGTTTGGAAATTAAACCTTACTTGTGAACTATGAAGTCACACTCCATCTCATAGGAGAGATTTTACTAAGAAATAATAGTTTTTTTTCACTATCAACACAACACATAACCATTAATTTATGAATTTTAGTAGTCATTTTAGACATAATCTCATATATATCCCTTTAAACTTTTACCACAACTATTTAAACTTCACATCAACAACCTTTTCTATTTTTTGGAATCATTATTGACCATGTTCTCACCCTTTAAAATTGTAGAAATAATCATTTAATTTTTACATGCATGAGAAATTCATTCCTACAATATCAACCATATATAAAGAATCATTCATTAAGTATTAAATAATCCATATATTAAAAAAAACTTCTCTACTACATGTACTCAAAATTTCACTTCCATATAGGTTTGAGCATGCAATGCATGACATTTCATCTTGCATTTCTGTGGGAATTTACCAGGAATTTTCTTTAACCACGACATGTGCGTAAATATTATTCTTCATACAGGAAGCTACCAGACATAAAAGATGCAACAATTTTTGTTCCAATATTTTTAGTATTAATGGTGAGATCCACTTGGATATCTACGGTCATTCAATATTGTGCATGAAGGCACGTTCAGATTCCAATGATCCTACCATGATATATCTTGGTTGAAGAAGGTGAAACATGATAGTCATGTGGAAAAAAGATGATGTAATCTATATCATAATGAATCTATTTATGTCAAAATGGATTGTGTTTTCCTAAATATTTATCTTAAATCAATTTATATTGTAATAAGGGTCTTGTTTATAATTTTTGGATCTGTATCCTAGCCCTGATAAAGTTCTATAGGGCCCTCCATAGACATATGGTCACTCTTCCTATCCTCCTATTATAGCCAACCCATGCCTTCACATTCTCTACTATGATAACCCATCACTAACCCATGCTGGTTCACTCTGTTCTACTATACTCCACAAGTTATCTTCTATGAATGAGATATTGGACACTTTTTACAAGACTAATAATATGTATTATTTCTTTGATAATTTCTTCTCTATACATATAAATATTTTTCCTTATTATAAACATATCTTTTAAATGTCTCCTACCATTAATATAATAATAATAGATTAAATAAAGCCCTTTTTTTTATTAAACAATAAAATTAATAAATTAAAATTAAAAAGGTATGAATGAAATATAGGTATCAAATACCCCACACATAATCCTTGATTTTCCTCAAAAATGTAATCTCTAGACGAATTACAAAGGTCACACATGATACATATATTCATTTTCAATGGTTATAAAAATAATAAAATTACTAGATTGAAAAAATTCAAACCTCTAGTAGAAATATATTCCAAACTCCTTATTTTTGAATGATACCAAGTCAATTATGTAATTTTCTTTCCATTCCTTTTTAAATTAATGAATTTCTCCCAAATTACATTAGCGAATCTAAATTCATTATTAAAAAGCATTCGTGTAACATCCCAACCTTAATCCATTAGATTGGATAGATGAATAATTCCACTAACTTTTAGTGTGCCCCCTATACAAAAAAGTATAGAAATAAATTATAATGGTATAATACATCATTTGGAGATTATTTACCCCCACATACCACTAAATTTGCAATATCAACATATAAGGATAGATATAAAATGATGCATAATCAAACTGATTCAACTACCATAAAAACTAATATAAACTAATCAGAATCATGGTGTGAAGCAATAAAATAAAACATTTTTGTATGATTTGAAGACACCCAAGACAAACTATAGTGAAAAATGTGGTACAACCCCATGCATGATGTGGTGACAAATACTAATATCAAGCCTCCCATATTGTAACACACTCACATTGAGGTGTTTTGTTATTTATGTTATGGAATGATTGGGTTTCATATCAGAATGTTTCATATGTGTTCTAGAGGGTGATAATTTGGTGCACAATTATGGGAAACCATAAATATTCCTCAATTAACTTTGTGAGATGAAAATGGGTCCACATAGAAAGTTCATGTCTGTTGGATGGTTTGGGTAAGCCATGTTGTAACCATGAAACTATAAAAATTTCAAGATATTGATGATTATCATGGTTGATGCATAGTTTTCCAACTTGTGTGGATCAACCAAATTATGTAATTAATTAGGTTCTATTATTTTATGACTTTATTAATCCCCCAAAACCATCATTTGACCTTTTGTGGAAAGGTATCTCAATTTTCAAGGTTTTTATAGGTGGTTTTGGAGATTTTATTCCTTAAAGAGGCCGATTTTAGTGGATCATCTAGAATTTCACATATTAAATCAAATTTATGGGTTCTGTTTAATCGTCACTTTTGGGTTAACCTTCTATTTTTAGGTGAATCATAAACTAAGTATATATTTCTCAGATCAAATATTTTGGGATTTTTTTGCTAGAAATTAATTTAGATCCATTGAAGGAATTATAGGTGAGACATAAATCAATGAGATCATAAAGAAATTAATTGATACAAACATGTTGAAGTAGGCATATTCTCTAATATTATACAATTTTATAGAACTTGAAAACTTATTTTCTTGAAATAATTTTCTTGGTTTTATTTGATGTAAAAACTATATAGAATAATCTTGGAAAACTCTCATGTTCATTCAACATTAAATTGATGGGATATGAGTATCATCCACAACATGTTCGTTGAAATTCAGATGTGGGTATTGGAATTAAGAATGTTATTAGTGTGAGAGAACATTACATGAAAATGGTTGGAAGGTTTATAGAAACACATGATAAATTTAACATAATTAGTACAATAATATCATGATTTAAATAACAATCTCACAAATAGTTTCAAAACCCACAGACTGAAAGGTTTCGTTTTTTGGAGATTTTCTAAAGGAATATCTTATTTTATAAAACATAATAAATTTCCCCATAATAGTTCTCCCATAGACCCTTTCATTGTCATTTCATATTTATATATTAATCTTCATAACATGGGGAATAGAAAAATAATAAATTATTGAGTACAAATATTTGTAGGGGAACAGAAATATCACATGGTATTATATCATAAACATGAAAGATAGTAATAGGAATACATAGATATTTTAAAAAATATAATAAGACAATGTATGGTAATCATAAATCATGAATGAGAAACATAAGATCATAAAAAGGTAATTAAGGAAGAAAAAAAGATATTAAATGTATAAAAACACATATTAACTATCATAAAACACGCGATTATGATATTAAAGTGTTAAATACCTTAAAAATTAATCATGAACGTGAAAATTTAGCATATCATGGAAATAAAATACAGCGTTTAAAATTGACATAACTTGATAAACGATATGAGAATGCAGAATAACTTTATGAACACCTTAAAAAATAGAACCACCATAATCATAGGAAAACCTATGTGAGAAAAACCATTATGACCATGAATATGTGAACACACTAATTATGTCCAAGCCAAAAAATGTGTGAATACTCATCATTCCCATGATATTGTTACAATAATCAATATTTAATCACCATACTATCTAATGTGATATAAACATAAATTAAATCGTTAAAGGTTAATATTGGACCTCACCCATCATTATCCATACATATGTGTTCCACTTAAAATAAAGTACCAATATTACTTTAATAACTGAAGGAAGAACGTATGGATTTCTTAAACATTCAAATAACAAAAAAATATGAAATTATAAGATAATGAAATCTCATTTTCCAAGAGTATTTATAACATAAGAACATATTTAGGGTTATGAAAACATCACTTCATGGGGGATAAACATTATAGAAAAATTTAATTGAAAATAAAAAATCATTCATATAACGATTTTATAATTTTTTATAAATTATGGAGTCTAAATTAATTTCCAAAAAAATATTTTTTATAAGAGAATGAGAATAGTTCTTGAATTTTCTATATATTGAGACCAAAAAATGACCAGTGAAAAGGAAATAGGTTTTTAAAAAGATAAGTGAAAATAATTTAAATAATTTAATGTTTAAAAGAATTATTAATGATGTAAACATGGAGGAAACATAAATTATATCAAAAGAAAATGTGGAGTGGTTGATAATCCTTTTATTTTTATATTATAGAAACACTTTTTTAAAATTTTAAAATAACCTTGAAACAAACCCATATATTTAAAATGGATAAATATACCTTTTAATTATAATGATATAAGTGGCATAATAGGATCATTGGAGAATTTATTTTGAGTTTCTTCTAGGTAATGGAGAACATTGGTGGGAAATAAAAATATGAAATGGATGGAAAATCCATTAAATGTAATAGGAATTATTCTAAACGAAAATAAATTTTAATGAATAATTTGGATCATTAAGGAAATTGAATTCAGTGTGAAACATAATTTTCCAAAAAAAATGTGTAATATATAATAAAATAATTATAGGGTAGAATTGATCAATTGTGAATGAAAATAGACAATGATGTGTTATTTTTACCTAATGAATATAATTGAATAACAAAAAAACCATTACAACATTAGTTAATTTTGAATCAAAAGAAATTGGATGTTTGAAAATAATATGGTTCTATAAATACAAAATATTAAGTAAATTAGTATTCTAAAATACATTTTTACCCATTATATATACCAAATAAAAAAGATATTGGTTCAAAACATTAAAATATGTCTAAATGAAGAGAAGTTGAGGAAACAATTCTTACAACCTTTGTATCTTTTGAATCGATACAACAAAATAAAATGAACATTTAAAAAACATTATAAATCATAGAATATAATTAAATATTCATTTAAAAATAAAATATTTTTGTATTTAAACCATCAAAGATGAAATATAGTGAATAGTATAAACATATCTCAAGGGATTCTAATTTGTGAAAAAGAAACCCTTACCTTCTTCATTTACTTAGTCAAATGAAATATAGCCTCCTATATAAATAACATAACTATATAAATATACTATTTTATAACCATATCAATACCTAAAACTATTTATATTTTTCATTTATAACTATCATCTATATGTGAAATTGTTAGTATTTGCCTATTTTTTTCACATCTGGTGTTTATAGTTTTGAACATTTGTAATAGATTCATTGGAGCGGTGTTGGTTCTTCTTCCAAAGTTCACTATTAAAATTTCATTTATTTTATTTTAATGGATGAACTATAATTATTGATTGAATTTATATTTATTTTCATGAGTAATTTAATATTTAACCTATAATATGAAATCAACAATAAACACCATTTAGTGATTTTTGACCTAAAAAATGTGTTTCTGTAATTAATGAGTTAAATATTGTTTTATCCTTCCCAAAACCAAAACAATTATTTTCAATCTATATAATAAATTATGTTTTTAAAATCATAAATGTTATAATTTCACAGTTTTATTCATGTAGGTGGTCAAACCGACCTAATCTCAAACACACTTAAACTCAATTAGTGATTTTCGTTAATGAGGTGTTTGTTTTCAAATAATACAATTATGAAAAAATAAAAATGATATTATTATGGTATTTTTATGTATTTTAATTATATTTTTTTATTAAAAATTAAAAGCTGTAATAGAAAAGAAAAAATTATTCTTTATGGAGGCGGTATTCCACAAAATGCACGATTAACATTTATATAACTCAAAAAATGTTAGAGGTGAAGGTGGAATGTAAGTGATCATTGAAGAATTATAATTAAATTATATAAATAATATTTACTCTACAATACCATTATAATTAATATCAATGATATGTGGTGACAAAAAAATTAAAGGGACACTTTGTGGAGGCGATAACTGCAGAAACAGACACATTAACAACAATTCTTATTTTTCATAGTATATGGAAAATAATTAATAATAGTTTTACCATTATTATAATAACATATTAACAAACTAATATTTATTTTGTTGTTATTATACTTTTTGAAGGACTGGTTTATAAATGGAATAATAATAAATAAACATCAAGAAATATGTGATACATACACTGATACCCTAAAATTACCCCTGATGAAGACCATAGATTTGAGGGAGTTATTATAATTTTTTCTAACCCATGGAACAAGGGAATTTAATGTAATTTAAAGAGAGAATATTTGGGAATATTTTCAAGAATATTTTGAAATTGTTGTGGAATATTTAAAGGGTGGAATTGATCCCCCTTTTATAAGTGAGGAAGAATGAATTTTCTTTTGAAAAAAATGGTAAGCATGTAGTATAAATGGAATAGAAATAAAATAATTTTAGTTTTGTGAGTAAAAGTTGTTCATATATTTATTTAATAATTTAAAACCTAAAAATGTATTCTATATGGTCTAAAGGTCATGTTAATTTATGAAATATTGAGACACCTTATATTAGTGACTTAAACCCCTATTAGTCTTAATTAAATATTAATCATGTGAATTATTTTATTACTAAAAATATAAGTCAACCCTTATTACTAAATTTAAACTTGGTGAATCCAAATTTAGGATCCATTTACCATAATTCAATTTCTAAATAGAATAAAATTTACTTTTAAATAAAAACAGAAAATGTGTCGAAAAGACAATTTTTTAGAATAAATTTTATTAATCATTCAGTGTTCTTAGTCTAATTTAAAATTTGTTACTCATTAATTGAGTATTAATTATATATATAACATAATATTAGATATTTATTTTAAAATTTATTCATTATTTTTAAAATACACAATATTTAGAAAAGTATTATTCTTTGAAAAATAATGTTTAAACTAGGGTAAATAATAATTACCAAAGGAAACATACTATTTATGACTAAATATAAAGTTAAACTTATTATATAATTTTAACCCACTAATTTAAAATTTAAAATCAATTTCTTTTGATTCAATTGATACAAAAAAATTTAAAAGACTAATGTATATCATATTTAATTGATTTTAGGAAGTATTTCTTAAGTTTTAAAATATAAAATATATCTTTCTAAATGAAAAATGATATTTTAAAATATATAATGTTAATTAAAATAAATATATTTCTTCAATAAAATGGTTTATTATGTTTTTGGTTATTCTTATATCCATGTGATGTTACAAAAGAAAAATATTTTCAAAAAACCTTATTTTTCAATATTCACCTAAAAATCAATTATTTTTTTTAAAAATAAAATAATTCATATCAATATAATATGGCCATCACAAATTTAAAAACATGTTTTAATTTTGTGAAATTAAATTTCTTAATTTTTTTTAATTTTATATTTAAATAAAACAGAAAAATATGGTGGAAAACTATTCATATTGATCAATAAAACTATTTTTATATTGATAACTTTTCATTATTATTATTTATTGTTAATGAATATATATATATATATATATCAAATGGATGAATTTTTTTATGTATATTAATATTTAAAATTGATATAGGTCCATTTAAATACAATAAGGAAAAACAAAAGGCTTTATGCTTAAAATAGAATTTATATTGACATGCACATTATATTATCTAGATAAAAATGATGTGTTTATATCATAATAAATTATAACAATAAAGAACTTATAAAATCTGTATATCATCTTAGAGAAATATAACTAGTAGTGGTTGTCATGGGTTCTGATTCTGCTAGCATTGATTTTGAAGTGAGTTCTACAAGCTTATGCTTTTACCACAAGCAATTATTATCCAGTCATATTTACTTAATTTTGGCATGGTATTGGTCCAGGGAAAACCCTAGTGAAGCTAAATCCATTCTAAGCATAGAAAAATGGGCCCTGTATGGGATACTTCTGTGTTTAGATGTGATTTCTTAAAAACTTTCTTTTGATTTTGTAATATCGTTACTTCCATTTATACCAGCTAATTTAAATAAACAGTTTTAAAGGTCATATTTAATATAAAAAATATATCATGGTTTTTATTTTATTTTAAAATGTTATAGTGTTTGAAAATTTTTATTTTATATAACATATATTTAAGGATAAAATACATTGAAATTTTTGGTCATTACATTCAACACCCAAAAATAAATTTTATCCTCATAATTTAAATTTCATTTACATGTAGGAATATATAAATATGGTGAAAAGATTAATACACCTCATGATATCAGATATAATTATATATGATCCCCAATATCATAGGGACGACTGGAAAAAACTTATTTTACAAAATAATTTCAATAAAATGTTTCTCATAACAATGTATTGTGGCCCATGTGAAGGATTTAGTTTTCTCACTATATAATTTATAGCTAGAATTTCATTAATAGATGGTCATAGTTGATTTAGAATTTGTTTTTTGTAAATTATATAAATAAATATAAAGTCAATGTGAATATTGACATTCAATTTGAAAAATTAAATCAATTATTTTGAGGATAATATTATGATTTGATAAAAGTTTATTTTGAAAAAACATAATAATTATACAACTAAATGTTTTTCATAAAATACGAATGATTGATGGTGGTGACTTTATATTCTTAAAAAACACCCTACATACAGTATTCTTGATAGAACTATAATACAACAACTAATTTTTGGTGAAGGGTATTTGAATAATTAATTAACACCATTCTCTTCATCGGTAGTCATTGTATAGGTTCTTGCTTGTACCCATGTTCTAAGAAGTTGTGGATTTATACCATCCATATACATCCTTAGATTAGGAAATTGGATTAGATAATTCATATGTTATCTACATATAATACATTGAATTATTATTGGTCTCCTTGTTTGAGTTCTACATTTTTTCCTCTTGTTAACTAAACTATTAATTCTTCCTCGATAGTTTGATGCTCTATAGCCTCATTTACCACAAGTAATGTAAAATTTAGTCCCCTTGATGAAATTTCCTTAATTATTATTTTCATACTTCTGATATATAGGTGGTTGGATATCCTTTTTTTCCATCATATTCATTGTCTCAATTTTCATGATCCTTCGTCCTACTATTCTATAGTGAACTTCAGATTTCAACTATGATTAAATTTTTAATCATGTTTTGTGAATGATAATTTAGTATAATCACTAAATTATTTAGACTATAAAATATTACAATAGGTTGATTTTTGAGGTAGTTATTGCATTGTCCTTCACACCGAAGGTTAAATCGGTTCCTTCTGGTTCCAGTCACCACTAAAACAAAAATGGGTTTACATGTGTGATAAAATATTTATAATAGAGTAGAATTATTAAAATCATTAATGTAATTGGACATTAAAAAGTATTGTTCTATCACATTATTACATTATCCTATAGTTCCTTTATCTTGACCTATATCAATATTTGCTTAACCTAGGTTACTTAAAGTTGGATTATCTTACATATCTTAAATTATTATCTCAAACTAACTAGGAAACCAATCCTTTATAGTGGTTTTTAATGAGTACTTGATGAAATAAATAATATCCCCCATGAGTGTCAAACCAAGGGTGTAGTCTTACGACCACTCATCATGAATCAAGGTGAGAACTGAGTCATTTATCAAGTAATCCTTTTTTTGGGTGATTACCCCTTGATGACTCTATGCCAATGCAGCATCCACTTATACTACTGGAAATAATGGCATTTGCGACGGGTTATTTGCGTCAGGAGCCCGTCGCTAATAGTCTTTAGCGACGAGGTCCCGTCGCAAATAGCCCGTCGCAGAAAACGGCGTCGCAACAACAATTAGTTGCGATGGTCCCATCGCTAAAGGTATTATTTGCGACAGAGATTCTTCCCGTCACAAATATTAGTCCGTATATTTGTGAAAAATTTTAAAAAAACTAGTTGCGACGGGCTCGTCGTAATTAGTTTTTAAAAAAAATTAATAAATTATTTCAATCAATATTATAATAATACTATTTGTGACGGGCATAGTATCCCGTCACAAATACTAAAAAAAATAAAAAAAAATTATTAATAAATTATTTTAATTAATATAATAATAATCTAAATATAATTCAAAAATAAAAAAATATTAATAATTTATTTTAATTAATATAATAATAATAGAATTATAATTCAAAAATAAAAAATACTAGAATATTAATAAATTATTTTAATTAATATAATAATATTATAATTATAATTATAAATAAAAAAATATTACTAAGTTATTTTAATTAATATAAAAATAATAGAATTATTTTACATTCAAATAATAAAATAATTCTAATATGACAAAAAAATATAATTAAATTATAATATTATAAAATTTTAATATATATATATATATAATTTAATATTATAAAATATAAATAATATTATTATTCATATTAATATTGTTATTTCAAAATATAATATTATTAATATTTTATAATGAGACAGAAACTACGAATAGAAAAAAAATTCATATTTTGATTTAACAAAATTTATAACATAGAAACAAAATCTAATCTGAAGGATGGGGGGAGGGGGGGGGATCTGCAGATGCTGGTGGAGGAAACTCCATCCCTAAAGCATGAGTGAGTCGGCGCATGTACTCCATCTGCTCCTGATGCTGCTGCTGCCACCGACTCATCTGCTCCTCGTACAGCTGCTACTGGCGTCGACGCTCCTCCTCATGCTGCTGCTGCTGCTGACGCATCTGCTCCTGCTCCTATCGAAGACTCTCTATCAGTGCAGTATGAGATCGCAACTGATCCTTATACTGTGTAGCAGAAGAAGATGCATGAGCTCCTCTCGAGTTGGATGCCGACATCGCAGCACTGCCATAATAATCTCCGGGAGTCAGTCGAGAGCTGATACCAACTACCCGACCATTCTCGAAGGCATACTGGGTGGCCTGCATCCATGCCGCCTAATCAAACTGACGGCCAATGGTCTGATATGATGACTCGGCTTGACTCTCAGGCCGGGTCTGTGACGCTGCAGCCTCATATGACTCCTGTAGTTGAAATTTAAAATTAAAATTGTGAATATATTATATGCAGTTAATTTTTAAACTTTAAAACAAATAATACTGACCACGATGTGATGCTGACGATCACCTATGAGCTCCCCAGTAGCAGGATCACTATACATCCTCCGATATACGTCGTACTCCGTAATATCGGGGTTCTCGATAGCCTATAAGAATAAAAAATAAACTGTTAATATTTATAGTTATATAAAATATTTATAAATAATGTACGTACCAGATGCTGTCTATGAGTACTGAAAGTACGACTCCCATCTTGACGAGTCACCGCCTGTCTCCCCCGATTCTGCCTCCCCACCGATGATCTCCTCTGAAAGGCATCACTCAACTAGTGTGCACATAATCCATCCCATACATGGGATGAAATGTACTCTGGTCGGTGTACTCTACATGACTCATCAAAAACTGACCCTCCTGCTTTCTTCGTGGCAGCTTTTCTTAAATTGTGCAAAAACTGATGAAAGCGATCACGCATGGCCACCTCCCATGCCCCGTGGATGGCGTCACGCATGGTATCCTCGATCGGATACCATAAACCCTACAAATAAATCAAAATATCATGTTAGAAATGAAATAATTTTCAAAATAAAAATTATTTATTTATGTACGTACCAACCAATGGCTGAACATGGCCTGCTACACATCAATGGGAATCTGCTCCAATGTGGTCCAAGGGTGAGAGAAATTGTAACAACCCGAAATTTTGAATAAATATTGTTTCCTAATTTTGTGTGTTATTTTATTTTATACTCAACAAATTTTTTTTTCATTTCATAACATGAGTATAATTAAAATGAGACAGTTGGGCTTTGACTGTTATATGACCATTGGTCAATATGACCACTGGAAATTGAACGTTTTGATTATTGCCTCTAATACAAGTAATATTGGTTAATTATTATATAAAGAAGATTCGATGGCCTCACTCAGTAGTCTTGGACCGATCAAAGCCCATCTAACAGAACTTGGGAAGGAGGTAGCACCACTGGGCTTTGCTCTGGACCAAACCCAATCCGAACGTCATTGTGTGAAGCTAGAACGGAATCGCCTTTGCGAGAAGTTCAAACTGATAGAAATTACTACTCATGCGATGTTAGCCGAGCCTCCCTCAGATTCTCTCACCTTAGCACACCTTACACTTAGGTCCTATGCTGGTGTGATAAGGGGCTATGTAAGAAGACCATAACTACCTTGTGTAATCCTTTGTTTTAAATAAAAATTGGGATTTCTTCTTATGATGATGTTTATGAATTTTCAAATGACCGGATAAATATAGTATTCATATTTTTGATGAATTTTAGAAAAAGGATATTTTAAAAATGTTTATGTAAACCTTAAATAATTAAAAATGTGTAATGATTTTCAAAAAATGGTCTTCTACATTTATGTTCAGTAAAAAATTTAAAGTCTAATAAGATCAACTTGATTTTTGATGAATAGTAAATTATGAAAAGTGATTTTATGATTAGGATTAGTAATGTGACCAAACGGATTAGTAATCTCACTTAAAGAAAGTTTTAAAATAATCTAGGCACCTTGATTAAGCAATGTGATTCAATAAAATGGTTAAATAATGGTTTCATAAATTATTATTCAAGTATTAGTTTTTTCGGATGAATAGTGTTTTTTAATTAAAAATTATATTAAAAATATTTAGAAAATTATTTTTATAAAATGGATTTCATTTTCGAACTCAGAGCACCGATATTACGTTATGGTAATTTTGGGGTTTTTTCTAAAAAAATGAATTTTCGGTGAATAGTGTATTTATTTAAAAAATAAATTAAAAATATTTAGAAAATTATTTTTATAAAATGGAGTTCATTTTTGTAATCAGAGCGTTGATATTTGGTTAAGGTGAAATTTTGGGATTATTCTGAGAAAGTTGAATTTTTGATGAATAGTGAAAATACAGTTTTTAATTTACGGGTGTCTAATGAAATCATTAAATGATGTATTAAGTATGTAATCAATATGGTCGACTTATGAATAGTAAGATAAGGTATGAGGTGTCCCAAGTGGCTAAGACCATGGGCAAATACCATGGGAAAGCCCATGGTTTTTCCAAAACCACTAATGAGGTGTCCCTTGGCCATTAAAGCCTTGTCCCCTCACTTTCCCGATAAATACCAAGCCATCCTCTCATCCATTCGACTCCCCACTCTCCCCCAACGAAGTTATGGTCTCATTACCTACCAAGGAGTCCTCCCATGGTGCCCCCAAGCTCTCAAGGTCCCAACCATTGAGTTTTAAGAGTTATATTTTAAGGTAACGGATCCGACCTCTCTCTTTAATTTCAAGTAATCTCTTTTATGTCATTCCTTTTATGCTCCATGTTCTTATGTTGGAGGATGTTCTTTTATACTCCTATTACTGCCCTTTTCATGTTCATATAATGAGAGATCCCCTCTTTCTCTCATTATTTCGTTTTATGAAGTTTTAAGTGGCACCGTTAGGCTGCTGAAATTCTTGTAACAGATTCTTTCTCCCTTCTCATTTTTCAAGATCTATTTTCATGTAAAGTATTTCAAGTTCCTTTTTATTATGTTGGGGTACGATCTCTAAATTTATCATACTGATCTTTTATGATCATATGATGAGAGACCCCATTTTATCTCTTCAATTCAGTATTTTGAAGTTTTAAGTGGTGCCATTAGGCTGCCGAATTTTTAAGTGGTTCTTCACCCTTCTCGTTTTGAAGTTCTACTTTCATGTCAATTATTTTAAGTTTCTTTTTGTTATGTTGGGGTATGATCTCTATATCTATCATACTGGACTCTTATGTTCATATGATGAGAGACTCCATTTGATCTCTTCAATTCAGTATTTTGAAGTTTTAAGTGGCGCCGTTAGGCTGCCGAATTTTTAAGTGGTTCTTCACCCTTCTCGTTTTGAAGTTCTACTTTCATGTCAATTCCTTCAAGTTCCTTTTTGTTATGTCGGGGTATGATATATATATCTATAATACTGGAATCTTATGTTCATATGATTAGAGACCCCATTTGATCTATTCAATTCAGTATTTTGAAGTTTTAAGTGGCGTCGTTAGGCTGCAGAATTTTTTTAGGGGATTCTTTCACCCTTCTCATTCTTTTCAAGGTTCTACTTTCATGTCAAGTCTTTAAAGTTCCTTTTTTATTATTTTGGGGCATTATCTCTATATCTATCATACTGAACTTTTATGTTCACATGATGAGAGACCCTATTTGATCTTTTCAAATCATTTTGTTTGAAGTTTATGTAACGCCGTTAGGCTGCCGAACTTTCATAAGAGAAATCTAATTTTTGTCTTACTTCCATGTTTTTCATCTCAAATGGTATGTCCTTGAAATTTCATTACCATGATCATGTATCCTTATTATTCTATCCATCTACGGTTTTATGGGGCATTTATGAATGTTTGACCCATTTTCCCTCTCTTTTAATGTCTTCTAAAACATCGTAACATAGTCGTTATGCTGTAGAATTTCTGTCTCAAAATGTCTCTCTCTTTTTCTAAAGTTATTTTATATTATTAAGTTAATACTCAAAGCTCTTTCTTCTAAAGGGGTATTCACATATATACCAAAATGTTATATTCTAAATTCTGGGATTTACATACACGAGACCCACCTTCCTTTTCTGTGGGTTTTAAAGTGACGTAAAGATCATGTATTTAAAGTAGTTTTTAAAACGTTGTGATTATGAAATGAAACCCATTTATTTTATTATATATGGGTTATTTATGAAATGTTTGATGATGATATATGTGGCTCACATGATAATAAAGGCAAATTTAAGGGTGCACCCTGATAGCGCTCCAATGCATTGGGTAATGATGTAACCACTAGAGATTACAATTTTCACGATACCTTGGTGAATAACCTTGGTAATTTTCAAATGACACCTTGGGGATGGACCTTGGTGATATGTTCATGATTGTCTATGTTAAATGATGTAGCCACATCTTCAAGTTATGAAAATGTTATTTTTATTATGATATGCCTCATGATTTCATTCTCATGCCTTAAAGTTCTTTTCATGACCTTATTGAAGTATCTCAAGTTCACATGTAAAATGTTTCTCTTGTTTCCCTTACTGGGCTTTTTGCTCACCCTTTCTTTTGATGTATGTCCCCAGGTTATGTGATGCAGTAATGAACCTAGGATGAACATGAGGAGAAGCCTTTCAAATGTTTTAGAATAATGTTTTATGTTTTCATGTTTAAAGTTCCTGGTTTCCAAGACACTAAACCTTAAAGATCCTCGGTTTTGTAAAATGTAATGAAAGTTTATGTGATAAAAAGGCAGGATGCTATAGTTGGTATCAAAGGATGGTTTAGTTATTTGTGTAAATTAGGATATGAAAACTCTAGGAAGAACCCTATAGAAAAGTTAAAAAAATAGGAAATCTTCCTGGTATTTTGGTGAGTATTGAGTAAGGGGTTTCCAAGCAAATACATCCCTGTCTGGATACGAGCAGGTGGAGGTGGCTCTAGCACAGATGTACATAGGGGTAAAACCCGAAAACACCGCTTTGAGCTAGACTCGAACGGAAACTGGTACACGACAACGGGCCTTGCTGCACTCTTGGTTACGACACTCCCGGGGGATATTCTTTGGTAAATTCATAAGCTTAGTATGAACCATTATTAAAGGAACAAATATAAATAAAATATAGATTCACATAAGAATATATGATCATGGATAACCTAGATGAGAACCTAGGGGATCACAAGTTAGGGTATAATTTTCTTCTATAATTTATCCTTATATGCTTTCGGTTCCTTTTCATGATTATTGGATAAGTATTTAAGCCCCTAATTATGGTTTCTATTCTTAGTTAATGGCGGGAAATGGAAAAACATGTCCCAAAAACCAATGTAATAGGAAATGAGACGATTGTCGTATTAATATGATAGGGATGATTAGGGGATTAAAATATGATTATTATTTTGGAAGACGTTCACTACTTTGGGGACCCTATATGATCGAGGTAAATAGATTACTATGATATTTTCATTGAGGGGTAAGGTTGACTTATATTTTGAAGAATCGGTGAATTTAAGGTGGACTTATAGTAATTTAAGTTACTTATGGAAATGATTAACCTATCTTGGGTAAAGTATGTTTAGGTTATGTACTTTTGTTATAAGATGTTAGGAGTGGTTGATGTTGTTTGGAGATGAACAATGAAGTTTATTTTGGAAGACTATGTTATAAAATCCTTCTTGTATTTGGGTTTCAATATTATCTTGGTTTATTTTGGGGAATCTTAATGACCGTTATTTATGGAATGGTCAATGATGAACTATGGGTAGTTTCATGGAACATTGAAGATTTAAAAGTAGTTTCCATTCCTATGGGATTCTTTCTTTTTGAAGAGTTGTTTTACCTTACCCTTTCTATTTTTGGGATAATGTTTAAAGATAGAAGAAATAGATAGTTAATATTTTGTGGATTATGAAGACGATTCTTGTATTTTGATGAGACCAAGTAGTTTTGAAAGCTCATAGTTTGGAGAAAAGATTAGATTTGGGTAGAAACTTACTAAAGGATGAAACTCTACATGAAGATAGGTATATTTTCTTATGTTTTTGTTTTATGTTGTAAATGAATTCGTCAAAATTATAAAAAGGAACGTAAAACAAAAACGTTGTTGGTTTACGTTTCCTACTTGGTAATCAAAGACCGTTTACACACATCATAAGTTTGGGATTTTATTATGGTTAATGTTCTCCTAATCATGTTCTCTATCACTCTCCCCCAGAACTTGACCCTTTGTTTTTCTTCCATGTCCATGTTTTCCTCCATGGAATCCTAGTATGGGTTAACTCGGGTGACCTTTGTACTTCCCTTTCTTTCTTTTAAATTAATAGTTTTTCTGACTCCTTTTCCGATGTGGGACTTTCAATGAAATTTCAAAACCCGATTTAAAAAAAATTGCGAGGATGCAATTTCTTAAGGGGGGAAGATTGTAACGACCCGAAATTTTGAATAAATATTGTTTCCTAATTTTGTGTGTTATTTTATTTTATACTCAACAAATTTTTTTCATTTGATAACATGAGTATAATTAAAATGATACCCTTGGGCTTTGACTGTTATATGACCATTGGTCAATATGACCACTGGAAACTGAACGTTTTGATCATTGCCTCTAAATATAAGTAATCTTGGTTAATTATTATAGAAAGAAGATTCGATGGCCTCGCCCAGTAGTCTTGGACCGATTGAAGCCCATCTAACAGAACTTGGGAAGGAGGTAGCACCCCTAGGCTTGGCTATGGACCAAACCTAATCCGAACTACATCGTGTGAAGCTAGAACGAAATTGCCTTTGCGAGAAGTTCAAACTGATAGAAATTACTACTCATGCGATGTTATCTGAGCCTCCCTCAGATTCTCTCACCTTAGCACACCTTACACTTAGGTCCTATGATGGTGTGATAAGGGGATATGTAAGAAGACCGTAACTACCTTGTGTAATCCTTTGTTTTAAATAAAAATTGGGATTTCTTCTTATGATGATGTTTATGAATTTTCAAATGACCGGATAAATATAGTATGCATATTTTTGATGAATTTTAGAAAAAGGATATTTTAAAAATGTTTATGTAAAACTTAAATAATTAAAAATGTGTAATTATTTTCAAAAAATGGTCTTCTACAATTATGTTCAGTACAAAATTTAGAGTATAATAAGATCAACTTGATTTTTGATGAATAGTAAATTATGAATAGTGATTTTATGATTAGGATTAGTAATGTGACCAAACGGATTAGTAATCTCACTTAAAGAAAGTTTTAAAATAATCTAGGCACCTTGATTAAGTAATGTGATTCAATAAAATGGTTAAATAACGGTTTCATAAATTATTATTCAAGTATTAGTTTTTTCAGGTGAATAGTGTTTTTTAATTAAAAATTAAATTAGAAATATTTAGAAAATTATTTTTATAAAATGGATTTCATTTTTGAACTCAGAGCATCGATATTATGTTATGGTAATTTTTGGGGTTTTTTCTGAAAAAATGAATTTTCGGTGAATAGTGTATTTATTTAAAAAATAAATTAAAAATATTTAGAAAATTATTTTTATAAAATGGAGTTCATTTTTTTAATCAGAGCATTGATATTTGGTTAAGGTTAAATTTTGGGATTATTCTGAGAAAGTTGAATTTTCGATGAATAGTGAAAATACAGTTTTTAAGTTACGGGTGTCTAATGACATCATTAAATGATATATTAAGTATGTAATCAATATGGTCGACTTATGAATAGTAATATAAGGTATGAGGTGTCCCAAGTGGCCAATACCATGGGAAAATACCATGGGAATGCCCATGGTTTTGCCAAAACCACTAATGAGGTGTCCCTTGGCCATTAATGGCTTGTCCCCTCACTTTCCCTATAAATACCAAGCCATCCTCTCATCCATTCGACTCACCACTCCCCCCAACGAAGTTCTGGTCTCATTACCTCCCAAGGAGTCCTCCCATGGTGCCCCCAAGCCCTCAAGGTCCCAACCTTTGAGTTTTAAGAGTTATGTTTTAAGGTAAGGGATCTGACCTCTCTCTTTAATTTCAAGTAATCTCTTTTATGTCATTCCTTTTATGCTCCATGTTCATATGTTGGAGGATGTTCTTTTATACTCCTATTACTGCCCTTTTCATGTTCATTTAATGAGAGATCCCCTCTTACTCTCATTATTTCTTTTTATGAAGTTTTAAGTGGCGCCGTTAAGCTGCCGAAATTTTTGTAACAGATTCTTTCTCCCTTCTCATTTTTCAAGATCTATTTTCATGTAAAGTATTTCAAGTTCCTTTTTATTATGTTGGGGTATGATCTATAAATTTATCATACTGATCTTTTATGATCATATGATTAGAGACCCCATTTGATCTCTTCAATTCAGTATTTTGAAGTTTTAAGTGGCGCCGTTAGGCTGCTGAATTTTTAAGTGGTTCTTCACCCTTCTCGTTTTGAAGTTCTACTTTCATGTCAATTATTTCAAGTTCCTTTTTGTTATGTTGGGGTATGATCTCTATATCTATCATACTGGAATCATATGTTTATATGATGAGAGACCCCATTTGATATATTCAATTCAGTATTCTGATGTTTTAAGTGGCGCCGTTAGGCTGCCGAATTTTTAAGTGGTTCTTCACCCTTCTCGTTTTGAAGTTCTACTTTCATGTTAATTCTTTCAAGTTATTTTTTGTTATGTCGGGGTATGATCTATATATCTGTCATAATGGACTCTTATGTTCATATTATGAGATACCCCATTTGATCTATTCAATTCAGTATTTTGAAGTTTTAAGTGGCGCCGTTAGGCTGCCGATTTTTTTAGGGGATTCTTTCACCCTTTTCATTCTTTTCAAGGTTCTACTTTCATGTCAAGTCTTTAAAGTTCCTTTTTAATTATGTTGGGGCATTATCTCTATATCTATCGTACTGAAATCTTATGTTCACATGATGAGAGACCCTATTTGATCTTTTTGAATCATTTTGTTTGAAGTTTATGTAACGTCGTTAGGCTGCCGAACTTTCATAAGAGAAATCTAATTTTTGTCTTCCTTCCATGTTTTTCATCTCAAATGGTATGTCCTTGAAATTTCATTACCATGATCATTTATCCTTCTTATTCTGTCCATATACTGTTTTATGGGTCATTTATGAATGTTTGACCCATTTTCCCTCTCTTTTAATGTCTTCTAAAACATCGTAACATAGCCGTTATGCTGCAGAATTTCTGTCTCAAAATGTCTCTCTCTTTTTCTAAAGTTCTTTTATATTATTAACTGAATACTCAAAGATCTTTCTTCTAAAGGGGTATTCACATATATACCAAAATGTTCTATTTTAAATTCTGGGATTTTCATACATGATACCCACCTTCCTTTTCTGTGGGTTTTAAAGTGACGTAAAGATCATGTATTTAAAGCAGTTTTTAAAACATTGTGATTATAAAATGAAACCCATTTATTTTATGCTATATGGGTTATTTATGAAATGTTTGATGATGATATATGTGGCTCACATGATAATAAAGGCAAATTTAAGGGTGCGCCCTGATAGCGCTTCATTGCATTGGGTAATGATGTAACCACTAGAGATTATAATTTTCACAATACCTTGTTGAATAACCTTGGTAATTTTCAAATGACACCTTGGGGATAGACCTTGGTGATATGTTCATGATTGTCTATGTTAAATGATGTAGCCACATCTTCAAGTTATGAAAATGTTATTTTTATTATGATATGCCTCATGATTTCATCCTCATGCCTTAAAGTTCTTTTCATGACCTTATTGAAGTATCTCAAGTTCACATGTAAAATGTTTCTCTTGTTTCCCTTACTGGGCTTTTTGCTCACCCTTTCTTTTGATGTATGTCCCCAGGTTATGTGATGCAGTAATGAACCTAGGATGAACATGAGGAGAATCCTTTCAATTGTTTTAGAGGAATGTTTTATTTTTTCATGTTTAAAGTTCCTGGTTTCCAAGACACTAAACCTTAAAGATCCTCGGTTTTGTAAAATGTAATGAAAGTTTATGTGATAAAAAGGCGGGATGCTATAGAAATAGTTGCGCAAAATAGCGATGCCCTGTCCGACTGCTATATATGGAAAACTGTAAAAATAATAAACATTTATTATTAGAATAGATTAATGAAATCTTAGTCAAATCCACAGGTTATCACACAGGTTATTACACCTCCGTGTGCGTGGATCAAACCCAAGACGTGGATGTCGCTCGGGGACGGGGTCAGGAATCATCAATCATGTAAGACCGCGCCCCCTCCACGTACTCCCTGGAGCGCCTGCAGGCTGAGGGTCATCTTCTAGCAACTCATCTGCATCGAAAGGCAAGTCAGCATCCGCCAAATCACGAAATGTGTCGTCGTCCATCTGAAACAGAAAATATTAATGTTGTTAGAAAATAATTGATGATTACTATTATATATACATATATATTAGTTATGATTGTATATATTTACCATGAAATTCTATCAGTGTTTATCTTCATCATCATCTTCATATATTTCAATGTCATCTTCATATTCCTCCTCAACATCATCGATATCCATTCGAGTTCCAGTTGCTTCATCTCTTACCATTTGAAATTCATATGTGACATCATTTACATCATCGTCATCACCGAATCTTAAATGTGGGGTGTCATCATCGATACTCATGTCTCTTTGTAAAAAAGATTTATTTTGAGTACTCTCTTGAAAAACATCAATTCTTTGCACATCAGTGAAAGCACATTCACTTTGACTAAACTGATTGTCTCGAATTTTGATTTTTATTATACTCCACCAATCAGTCAACTCTCTTGATGTAGCACAGTACTTTGCATAATAAACTTGATGTGCCTATTGAGCCAATAATAATTGCTCATTTACCGCGAGAACACTTTTACATTTAATATAGATGAATCCATGAGTCGTATGAACATGCACGCCTCTCTCTGTATCCAACCACAGACATTTGAACTTGGTTATGTAATTTTGTCCAAGATAACAGAGTTCAATGATTTCATCAAGTATGCCATAAAAGTCAACTTCATTTTCTCGATGATGAGATCCTCTCAAGCTAACTCCACTGTTCATTGTTTTCTTTGATTCCCCATATGCATGTGTATGAAATCGAAATCCATTCACCACATATGCATTATAAGTTTTAACAAGTTTGGAAGGTGGGTTACTGAATATACATAGTCATTTTTCAATTTTATCAGCATGTCGAGACACCTGAAAATTTGTGAAGTAATTATCAATATAGTAAACTGTACATTGAATGAGTTGCTAAAAGATAAAGACATTATGTTACCAGTTTTGGAAACCACTGAGAGAAATTTTTCTGTCGGCGTTCCTCGAGAGCAGCTGTTGTAATTTGTGGAATTTGTCTCTTGATATGATTATCATAAAACCTATAAAAAACAAAGTTATTTACTGTAACATAAATGATAGAATAAGTGATATAAACACTTACAGTACAATTGATGTCATCTCTTCACAGTTGAGCAGAACATATGTATGAGCTCTGTGATGTTCATCATCCGAAAGCCAACGTTCATAAACTCCACCAAAACCAAGCTCTGGCTGGTTGAAAACAGATAATTGATTGTCGATTTCATCAATATTTCTCTCGTTCCATCCCATTCGGTTGTGTTTTTAAGGATACTCAGATTCATAATAATGGGAGCGGTAAAAAGATATTTCCTTTTGAAAATAAGATTCTGCAATAGATCCTTCAACAGATGCTTTGTTACGTACTTTTCTTTTCAATTTTTGCATGCATCTTTCAAATGGGTACATCCATCGAAACTGTACTGGACCTCCACATTTGGCTTTATATGGAAAATGTAACATCAAATGTTCCATTGAGTCGAAGAAATACGGCGGAAATAATTTTTCCAGTTTACATATAATTACAACAACATCTTCTCCAAGTTTGCATAGAGCATCATAATCTTCTGTAGCCGCATAAATTTACCGAAAAAAATGAGACATGTCTGTTATGGAATCCCAAATCACAGAATTCAACAGAACTCTTAATCTAATGGGTAGAAGTCTTTCCATTATAACATGACAATCATGACTTTTTAATCCAGTAATATGACTATTCTTTACACATCTACCCAAATTGGAAGCAAAACCATCTGGAAGTCTCAAATCTGCAATCCACTGACAAAATAATAAACGGTTTTCTTTAGACAGTGTATAAGCTGCTTTTGGTTTCAGTAACCTTTCTCTTCTGACATTCTCAAACAGTTCCAGTTCTGGACGCATGCAAATTTGGGAAAGATCTAAACGTTCATTTACATTGTCTTTGCTCTTTCCTGGCGTATCCAAAACTATATGAAACAAATTATCAAAACAGTTCTTCTCAACATGCATGACATCCAACATGTGGCAGACCAACAAATCAGACCAATATGGCAAATCCCAAAATATGCTACGTTTAATCCAATTGTGTTCTTTCCCAAAACCAGAAATTTTCTGTTGGTTTATTGTGGGACCAAAAGTGATGGGAGGTAATGAAAATACAATTGATTTTAACTCCAAACCTGATAGCATTTTTGGAGGTCCATCCCTTTCAATTGTTCCTTTTTCTAAAATGAGATATGTTTATGTGAAAAGGATGATCAGCTGGTAGAAATCTACGATGATAGTCAAAATAACAAGGTTTCTTTCCATGAATGAGCATAAATGCTTTGTTCTCTCCCATACAGTAAGGACATGATTTCTGACCATGTGTACTCCAGCGAGATAGCATCCCATAAGCCGGGAAGTCACTAATTGTCCACATCAATGCTGATCTCACTATGAAATTTTGTTTCATAGCAACATCATATGTACTGACACCAGTACTCCACAATAAACTTAATTCATCAATCAATGGTTTCAAATAAACATCAATATTTTTCTTCGGATGTCCTGGAATTAGTAAAGTCAAAAAGATATATGTCTCCTTCATCAACATCCATGGAGGTAAATTGTACAGAGTTAAAAAAACAGGCCAACATGAATATTGACTACCATAAGATCCGAACGGACAGAAACCATCAGTGGAAAGGCGCAATCGAACATTTCTAGCTTCTAAAGAAAAGGATGGATGCATTCTATCAAAATGTTTCCCTGAATCACCATCGGCTGGATGATTCAAACTTTTATCGGTTTAAATATTCTCTTTATGCCATGACATCATTGTCGCTTTATTCTTAGACATGAATAAATGCTGAAGTCTGGATGTAAGTGGAAAATATCTCAACTGTTTTACAGGAATCAAACCAGACTTCCCATGTTTCCCTTCTTTATATCTCAGTTGCCCACATGTGGGACAACTATCCAATGACACATTTTCCCCAGAATATAAAATGCATTCATTTGAACATGCATGAATCTTCTGAAAAGTAAGTCCCAAATTTCAAACCAGCCTCTTACTCTCATAGTAATTTGCAGGCAAAACATTTCTTTTGGGTAATAGTGTTTTAAGCAAAGAAAATATCTGGTCAAAATAGGTGTTTGATATTCCGTTATCTGATTTGATAGCCATAAATTTTGCAACTGCTTGTAATTTGATCATCTTGTAGCCATGATATAATGCATCCTCAGCAGACCTCAACAACTCATAAAATTCAGACGGTGCCAACTCATGATTTGAATCTATATCAGCTGGAGTTTTTGTATGTTGAACAGATGAACCTGCAACATCATGTATTAAATCTTGAAACTGGGATGGATCTGGAATCAAGTTGGTATCACCTACTCTGGAACTGCATTCAACGTGTTGATACCAAAAAATATAATCTGGTTGAAAACCAAAACGCAAGAGATGTCCCCCCACTTTGTCAAACGTGTCAAACGTTCTCAATGCACATTTTCTAAACAAATTCTGGATTTGATGCCGCAAATGATAAAAAAGTCTCCACATCCTCTATATATACTGGATTTAAACCAGAACCGTTTGGATTTCTACATTGATTTATCCATATGCGGTCATCTAATAATGACTGTTGATGACCTCGTTGTTCCATATTTTTCTATAAAATATAAAAGAATTACTGGTTTTGAAAAATTTGTTAGAAAAAACACTCAAGCAAAGATTGAATATGTTGAGAATAAAGCAAAACATGTTACAAATATTGATAATTTTAATATTATATTGATTTTTTATTATTTTAATAATACTAATATAATTTTTTTCATAAATTTTAATTATATAATAATAAAATTATTACATTATTAGTATATTTTATTATTAATATTAAAATAATATAATTTTCTATATTATATACAATTCTCCTTTCATCTATGTGTTTAACATTCTGTCTCCACATGTAATATTTGCATTCACTTTCACCTCTCTATTGGCGAGTAGGTTGATAATTTTGAAAAAGAATGCAAGTATTACATGTGGAGGCAGAAAACACATAGATGAAAAGAGAATTGTATATAATATAGAAAATTATATTATTTTAATATTAATAATAAAATACACTAATAATGTAATAATATTTTTATTATATAATTAATATTTATGAAAAAAAATTACATTGGTAATTATTGGTAAGTATTGGTGATTATTGGTAATTATTGGTAATTATTGGTAATTATTGGTAATTATTGGTAATTATTGGTAATTATTGGTAATTATTGGTAAATATTGGTAATTATTGGTAATTATAACTAATTATTGGTAATTATAACTAATTATTGGTAATTTTAACTAATTATTGGTAATTATAACTAATTATTGATAATTATTACTAATTATTGTTAATTATTACTAATTAATGGTAATTATTGGTAATTATTTTTAATTATTCCTAATTATTACTAATTATTCTTAATTACTACCAATTATTCCTAATTATTACTAATTATTACTAATTATTCCTAATTATTCCTAATTATTACCAATTATTCCTAATTATTACTAATTATTCCTAATTATTACTAATTATTCCTAATTATTACTAATTATTCCTAATTATTACTAATTATTCATAATTATTACTAATTATTCCTAATTATTACTAATTATTGGTAATTAATACTAATTATTGTTAATTATTAGTAATTATTGGTAATTATTACTAATTATTGGTAATTATTGCTAATTATTGGCAATTATTACTAATTATTGGTAATTATTACTAATTATTGGTAATTATTACTAATTATTGGTAATTATTACTAATTATTGGTAATTATTACTAATTATTGGTAATTATTACTAATTATTGGTAATTATTACTAATTATTGGTAATTATGACTAATTATTACTAATTACTACTAATTATTACTAATTATTACTAATTATTATTAATTATTGGTAATTATTACTAATTATTACTAATTGTTGGTAATTATTACAAATTATTGGTAATTTTTGGTAATTATTGGTAATTATTTCGAATTATTACCAATTATTACAAATTATTAGTAATTATTGGTTATTATTAGTAATTATAGATAATTATTGGTAATTATTACTAATTATTGGTAATTATTACTAATTATTGGTAATTATTTGTAATTATTACTAATTATTGGTAACTATTTGTAATTATTGCTAATTATTGGTAATTATTCCTACTTATTGTTAATTATTATTCATTATTTCTAATTATTGGTAATTATTACTAATTATGGATAATTATTGGTAATTATTACTAATTATGGATAATTATTGGTAATTATTACTAATTATAGATAATTATTGGTAATTATTACTAATTATGAATAATTATTGGTAATTATTACTAATTATTGGTAATTATTTGTAATTATTACTAATTATTGGTAATTATTAATAATTATTGCTAATATTGGTAATTATTAATAATTATTGCTAATTATTTGTTATTATTACTAATTATTGGTAATTATTACTCATTATTACTATTTAGTACTAAATATTGGTAATTATTACTAATTATTATGAATTATTGCAAATTATTAGTAATTATTACTAATTATTACTAATTATTGGTAATTATTGGAAATTATTACTAATTATTGGTAATTATTGTTAATTATTACTAATTATTCCTAATTACCGTTAACTATGAACAATGAATACGAATAATTTAAATTTATTAAGTAAAAAAACAATCTAAACATAATTAAATTAAAACTAATTAAGAATAATTGAAACTAATAAAAAATTTAAAATAAATATTAAATTAAAATGAACATAAATACCTTTAAAATGGATCTGAGGTTGATCTCTGATCGCTGTTGAAAACTTCAATATCAACTCCGGAAAAAAATGAAACTTAAGAAACACTGAACTCTAAAAATAGAGTTTTGAGAGAACTAGAAGATGGAGTTTGAGAATGAATGAAAAAAAACGGATGGGGGGGGGGGGGTATTTATAGGTTAGATTATTTGCGATGGGTGTATTTGCGACGGGTATCCCGTCGCAAATACCATAGCCCGCATTTATTACCGTCAACGGGTAAATAGTCATTTGCGACGGGATCCGTCGCAAATAACAACCTGCCGACATACTATTTGTGACGGGGGGTATATTCCCATCGCAAATATCTTTTACCGCCGCCGGTTAGTTGCGACGAGGGGTATATTCCATTCGCAAATATCTTCTACCGCCACCGTTTATTTGTGACGGGCGGTAACCGCCCGTCGCAACTAACCTTCCCGCGATTTGGCGCACAAACCGCGCCAGTCCTTTTGCGACGGGGAATGCTATCCCATCGCAAATAACCACTTATTTGCGACGGGGGAATTCCCCCGTCACAATAAGTTTCTAATGGGGCTATTTACGACGGGATTTATCCTCGTCGCAGATAGCCCCTCGCAAATACCCATTTTTCTCGTAGTGTTATATTATCCAGATAAGGATACATGTTTAGGGAAGACCATAAAATTAATAATTCACCCATATTTTATGATATATTATTTTACTGGGACTCATCTCTAGGGTTTTCACTATTGTTTTTTAAACTAATCCCTAAAAATAACTAAACTAATATAAAAAAAATAACTAAAACATTCCCAAATTCCAACTATAGAGACCCGTGATAGAATTAGCCCAAATAGTATAATATTATCATGATTTAAATAATAAATATCACAAATAGTCACAAAACCCATGTATTAAAAGGTTTCTTGTGTCCTAGATATTTGGTACATAAACATCTTATTTTAGAACATTTGCAAACATTTCTCTATAATTATACTCATCATTACCCTTTCTTAGACATTTATAATGATATAATAATATTCATAAACCATGGGAATGAAAACATAATAAATGGGTTATCTCAAATACACATTATTTGAAAATAAATATCATAAGGTATTAGATCATAAACATGAAGGGGAATAAGAGGAAGACATATATATATTAATAAAACTTCATAAGAGAATGTAAGATAATAATAAAATAGTATGGAGTAACATAATATCATAAAAGATTTATTAAAGAAGCATAAAATATATGACAAGGATCAAAAAAGATAACAATAATCATAAAACATGTGAACATGATATAAAAGATATAAATGCTTTAAAAATATTTCATGATCCTGAAAATGTGGAATTTCATGGAAATTTAATTAATCAAGTAAGATTGACATAACTTGATAAAAAATAGGGAATGTTTGAAAACATTATTAACAACTTGATATTTTTTAACAACCATAAGTATAAGTAAAATTGTCTGAGAAACCTCAATATAAGCATTCCTATGTGAACAAACTCATCATGGCCATGCCTACAAATGTGAGAAATCTCATTATGAGAACACCAATCTGAACAAACTAATTATGTCCCTACCTAACTACCTCATGAGATATAAACATAAACCTTTTCATTTGAGGTAAATATAGTACCCCTACCATTATCAGCCATACATATGTGTACCACATAAATTCAAACACCATCATATCTTAAATAACCCAGGGAAAAAGAATTAGTTTCATAAACGTTAAAACAACATGAAATAAATTAATCATAATATATCAAAATATCATTTCACCAAAGGATTCATAAAATAATATCATATAGAGTCTGACGAAAACATTACTTCATTAGAGATAAATGTTGTAGAAAAAATTGAAGTGAAAATACAAAAAGTTTCCAAAATGGTTTTAGTTCTTTTAATAAAAGATAATGTTTTAATTACATTTAGAAACCCATTTTGAGAAGGGAACACAAATAATTACTGAAAACCATATTATAATGAGGTTTAAATAAAATATCATTTAAAACACACATGCTTTAAAAATATTGAAGTAAAAATAATTTAAAAACGTGTACTTTTTAAAATATTATTTAACATTGGAAACTTAATAAACCACAAATTCAATAAAAAATGTGGTGTGGATGGTCTAAATTTTTTTTTTGAATGAATGAATGAATTTTTTATTTTTTGATATAAAATTTCCTAAAAACCCCATAGTTAAAATAAGAGAGATTAATTTACTTTAAAATGAAATAAGTGGAATGAAACGATCACTGGAGATAGATATATTTTGAGTTTCTACTAGTGAATGGAGAAAGTTTGTGGGATGTAAAAAAATAGTCATGGAATAAAAATCAATTATACTTAATGGGAAATATTTTTTAAAGAATATAATTTAAAATATAATTAGAATTATTAAGGAAATATAATTTATCATGAAACATGATTTCCACATTAAAAGATAGAATACATCATAAAATCATCCCATGTTATAATTAATAAATCACTAAATACAATAGACAATAATGAGTGATTATAACCTAAATAAGATAATTGAGTCACAAAAAACCTCTTATGGATTTAGTAAAATTTTTATAAAATAACATGGGATGTTTTAAATAATATGGTTTTATAAATACCATTGAATTAATCATGGATTATTTAAAAATACATTCCTGGGAATATATACACCTTATAAATGAGAAATTGGTGCAAAAAATATAATATCTCCTAATAATGGGATGTTGAGGAGAAAACACCTATAACCATATATTTTGAATCAAAAATGCAAGGGATAATAAACATGGATAAAAAAAGTTTAAATCATAAAATATATAGAAATAATGAAAAAAATGAAAAAGTGGAAGTATTTATACTTTCAAAGATGAAACATAGTATATAGTATAAATATGTCTCAAGGGATTTAACTTTGAGACAAACAAACTCTTACATTGTTTCCCCACTTAGTTGAAAGCATTTTAACATCCTATCAAACAAACATGACTCATCATAACCCCTCCAACCAAGATACTAAACTGATTAGAGAGAGACGGTGAATGCCTAAGTCCCACCTGTAGTAGGCCATGGGATGGGTTGGAAAGTAGCCCTCATGGTATAGTAAACATGAATATTGGAAGCATTACCCTCTATAAGAATGTGTGAAAGAGAGGTATAAAAAGTATTTACTAAAAAACCAGATAAGATATATATAAAAGAAAACTAAAGTACAAACACACATTTTTATATATTACTACACAATTTAATGGAAAACTAAAAGTACTAAGTGGTATAGATAATTGAGATGATGAAGCCCAAATAGCTCTTGAAAAACCAAAAGCTAGTAATATCCATCTGGATCTCTAACCTAATTCGGATGACCTGAAAATAGTTTATGTACACATAGGGTGATCATAACTATATACTCAGTATGATTCTCTATGGAGACACTCATTGAAATGATAAAGAAATCATACTAAAAAATAGTAAACAACCGTGAGACAAACTCATCACATAAATAGGTATATTATGTTCTTTTACTCAACATTGATAACTCCCACCAAGTATCACATACAATAGATCACCGAATATAGAAATAAAATATCATGGTTACCTCGATCCCACTTCCCCACTGGTTTTCCACTCTACCGAAATAATGTACATCTAGAGTCATATCTCCCAAAAAGTAATCTAGCATGTAGACACCTTGGCAAGGCATCAAAACATACACCTAGTTCATCACATAACCACACCCTGCCATTAAACATCCATATAGTAACCATGTATATCCAGAATCCACCATGACCTGTATGATGTATATCAAATATCGGGTGTTATACCTCATGGAATTACAACCCATAAACTGAGTATGTACCTCAAGACATCATAACCTATAAATTTAATAACTATAATAATCCTTTTGATACTATATTTGGTAATTAATGTGTGTGAAATAACCAAAATCCATTATAAAATTCTACACACATATATGGGATAACTAACTGTTGTGTATACCAACACAAGTAACAACCAAGAGAATACGGTGGGGCTATAGTGGTAGTTATACGTTCATCACCCCACTAGGTTGTTGGGGGAAAATACCCTCCCAGAGTCCATTGGGTGTTAGTTTCCCTAACTAACATGGATTGGGTAGCATATGAAATCGTATAATATACCAGATATAATATATCTCATAATCATAGTATCCAAATAACCTTTCCTTAGACTCAACTGCAACTAACATCGCTTGAAATATCGAATTCCATTTTTAAGACCATAAATCGTATAATCACACAAGCTAATAAAGATATCTATTAAATTACTTCAACTTTTTAACCATTTCATCCCATAAATTAATTTTTTATCCAATAATTAACCATTAATTTTTCGCATCATCTCATTAAATTAGATTAGTCATCATAATAAAGTCTATGCCCTCATGAAATAATTCACACAAAGCCCATGGTTTATCAAGATTTACATATTTTATTAAATTTTCATTCCATCATCAAGCAACCCCTTAGGACAATAATTATTAAATTCATTATTTACATTATTCCAAATCTAGATACTCTAGGAAAACTATCCTAAGATAAAACTAAGAAGAAACATGAAACCATGAACCTCCATATACCTTAAGCAATAGGGAAAGTAATGAAGATAAAACAAGATAACCGAACATCAACCATTAAACATATTCTTAAGTGGGAATACCATATCTCAACATCTCATCAAAGGGGAATTCCAGCACTAACCTATTCCATTACCTCTGGTTCTATCCCTAACACCTATATACATATACTGATGATTATCTACATCACAGGAATCAACTACTACGACAACATTTATCCCCCTGTCCACATATCACGTCATCCATCATAGGATCATCTATACCAGGATCAGATTATATCTAGGTCTCCCCTATCCATATAATCTATCCTAGGATCAGAATTATCTGGATCATATCCCAAGGATCATATCTTGAGAATAAAACAATGTTTTTAGTAATTAAAAAGAAATAAATAGGTCAACTAGGCCCTCAAAACATTTCATTCAACCTTCTCATGAAAATGTGATATCATGGATCCAAAACAAGCCACATGATCTTCTCAATAAAATGAGTATGTTCCGACCTAGAAAATCATCTTTATCACACAAAATGTTTTTATTCCATATTCAATTAACAAATTCAATATATATAGGTCTTAACTATGGTAATCCTAAGGAATCAATCCATAAAAATCTATTAAAGGAAAAACATAATATTAGCATTTATTCTAATTTCAACAAACCCAGATAAGTACCATTCTCAATTAACATGCCTTTTTAATTATTATTATCAAGAATAAATGTGATTCACATAATTTATAAATTCTATCAATGATATGGAAGATCATATTTAATTAATCATGTGCATTACATCAATTTTATTATCATCAAATTAAATTAACCACCAGATTAAAAAAATGACTCTTATTTAATTATCAATAAGCCAATTAATTAACAATTAATTCCATATTTATGTTATTTATAAATTCCTTCATGCTACTCCAAGCATTATAAAATGGTTTCAAATCATAAACCATTATATCACACAATATAGAAAATCATGATTCAAACTCTTATCGTGGTACATGGAAACCACATCATCGATATACAATCACTATCAAAATTTTTTATCAGTTTTTTCCATTATTAGGTTAATTTCATTTCCATACAAAGGGATAAAGCATGATCAATTTATGATATCATTTTAATAAAATAAAATTAATGAATCTCTTAACTCAAAAGTTTTGAATGTTGTTTGCATGAGACCAAACCACATTACAGATCTCCGATCACCCCTCCCTCAAGATATTCATCCATCTGAGGTTTCCATCGAACAAGGAAACCATGAAAAACAAGAAAACCCCCATTAAAAGCATGTTAGATCATCTACCATATAATGTCAAGTAGAATGGGAGGAAAATGATATCAAATTAAGAGAAATATCTAGAAAAAATAAGGAATACACCTTAGATAACGATACATAAATGATGGAATCCCAATAATTGATTACAGACCAAGGGATCTAAAGACGCCAATGGAGAAAGCCACAAGTCACCTTGAGTTAAAGAAGTAGGCTCTACAACCATAGGGTTTAGAGAAAACTCGAGTGGCTAAAATATATTTAGTAGTTCTGTATAAAATATTTAGATGGCTTCTAAACCATTTATAAATCATGTAAATGTTCGTAATTTATTCTCACTAAAAAGTGCGTTATATCAAACCAATTAATTTTTGAATAAATAAACATTATACAACACACCATAAACCACCTTTAACAATCCTTGAACCACAGTTACATGATGTGTATGCTTTCTATGTTGTGCATTCACAACGATCATAGTTTTTTTCAATAGTAAACACCTAGAAACTTATTCTAAGCCTCCTATGAGATTTAATAGTCTTGAAAACATCTAAAAGGGTTATAACACATAGGGCCAATCCCTTAAATTAGATATATCTCGAATAATTCGAATCATCAATAACCCAAAACTATACCTAGAGAGGAAATAAATAGGGGTAATTCGAATAACCACCCCATGATATACCTCTCAAAGAACTATCCATCTTAGTAGTTAAACATTATAAGTAGAGGAACATCATGAAACTAAAAAATAGAAACAAAAAACTCTGGAACCCTATCGCAGGGGAGATACATCTCAATTGAGTGCAAGACATAATAATAAGTAAGAGAAAACCATCTCATAAATAAGAAAGGGCCCACATCCACAAAAGAACTACATTAAACGAGAAGAGATAAACATCAAATATATAGGTACACTAAATGTGCATCTACAACTCATATTCCCAATTTATCTCTTCTATTCCACATTATTTCCACAAGGCATAGACCAAGGGAATGTTATGCTCTTGAAAAACCCTCTACTGGAGGTCCTGGATCTCTACATGCCACTTCTCAGAGGTAGAATCATCCTCAACATCAATCTCTCCCCAATCGATGACATGATAGTCGTCCTGAAGATAACAACAAAGTTGTGAAATGTGGAAAATATAATGTATCTTAATTATGAATGAGAGATGTGCTATTTGATACACTATAGATCCAACATGATCAAACACCACTAATTCCCAAAAAAAACTAAGGCAAAAGATTACTCCCAGGACCAAACCTTCACTTACAATGATGATGGGTCACCTTCCGGGGCACATGATCTCCAACATTGAACTACAAATGTATTATATTTATGATCGATATATAATTTATGATGATACTGTACTACCTGAAAATTATTTAAAATTACATGAACCATCTCTTCTGTATTTTAAACTCATTATAGTTTGAGAATTTCAACCTCTCCGAACCCAGTACAGTATAATGTAGATTGAAAGGTTCATCCTTACAAATATTTTAATTCCACTATACCAATGGGGCAAAAGAAATTATTTTTTTAATAAAACTTAAAAAAGAGTAGATTCTTCATCCACGAACCTCAAAAATTGAGGACATAGAAGCACAATATGTCTTCAAGAGTCTATATAGTACACTATTTTGATGATGTCCTTCTGTAGATAAAAACCAGTGCTATGTCATAAGTAAGAACCAAAATCATCATGGATATCATTCCACACCCTAGATGTAAAACAAGGATCTCGATCAGACATGATCATCCTTGGGACTACAAGGAGGTACACCACCTCCTACATATACTGCCTCTAAAAAACCTCCATAGATCGTGAATCCCTAATCGCTATAAAGTGGTATGATTTCATCAAACAATCAACAAGAACCCATATAAAATCATAGCCTACATGGGCTAGAGGTAAACTGATAATGAATTCCATTGAGATTTCCTCCCACTTCCATCGGGGAACATCTAATTGTTGGAGAAAACCATTAGGAACATGGTTCTCAACCTTCACCATTTGGTAGATGAAACATAGAGACACAAACTCTAAAACTATAAACATAAAATTAGGCCACAAAAATTCCCACTCCAATCATGGAACATCATGGTCACACTGGGATGTACCAAAAAATGAGAACTATATAACTCTCAATGAACCATATCATACATCACTGAAATAATGAAAATCTTCCCCTGAGATAACACATGGTGATATCCATCCTTAGACTAACCGTTAGGGGAATCAATATAAAAATCTCGGTCTCTCCTGAACTCCACCTTAGAATCCCCCAAATGGGACTCCTCCACCTATTACACCAATGATGACTACACTGTCATATGTAAAAGAAAACAACTACCTCCAAACTCTCTCATGTTAAGATGAATCACTGAGAGTTCTTTCATCACTCTCTAGGAATCTCTGAACTCACACACAACATCACTATGGGACTTCTAACACAACAAATTAGCTACAAATTTCCCCTTTCTTGTGTATATGAACCCTTGATGTCATAATCCTACAAGAATTCTACCCACTGATCTTTTCAAAAGATCATGTCACACTGTGAGAAGATATACCTCAGTATCTTATGGTCAATAAAAAACAAAAAATTATCAATGATGAGGTAATGTCACCATCAATTCAAATAAAACACCACTGACGTCTAATCAAGTTCATGGGTGACATAGTTATGCTCACGGGGATGTGGCTCCCAAGACCCCTAAGAAAAAACTGATCTCTTCTGAATTAGAACACAACCCAAGATAAGACATGAAGTGTCATAGAAACCTAAAAATAGCCTCCTCTTACTGGAAAACAAAGAATTGGATCACCGATTAACTTCTCTTCCATGAGCACAAATGTCACGACCCGTCCTCAAGGCCCATGCCATGACTACCCCAAGCCTGCCTTCCATAGGCCAGGGGCTGGCGACTAGCACCAAAGCGCGATTCCCAATAAAAGGGAAGGCATTTCCTTTGTAAAGCGAACAAACACACAGAGTAAGCAAGCAGAATTAAACACTAAGTAAAAACTGTATACAATAGTAAGTGCGGAAAAGTAAGTGTTCCAGAATAGAAACCCAAATTGAAAGTAAAGTACAACTAAAAAAGGGAGTACAACAACTGAAAAGTAAATCTGCAGCCTCGAGTCGTCCACTGGAAGTCCCAACTGAAGGGTGGGTACAGATAGCCTCCACAGCTCCTCGGGTCCAGCCGTCCGCTCCGAATACGTCCCACCCAGTGGTCCACCTCCAGGTACCGACCTGCTCCTCCAGCCTCAACCACGATCAGCACTGTCCGTCACCTGCAACCAACACAACGTAGTGCGGGCTTAGCCCATGCAGGGGTGAGTATAAGCAACTCAGTAGGGACCCCGAGACCCCCGAAGGTCTCCCAGAATCCACAAAGGATAATCCAAAAAGGAATGACACAATCATGAAGTAACATCCAACAATACTTAGGTATATGCCCATACATATACCTAAGTCATCAATTCTCGATCGGCTCCAGCATCCGAGCTCAAGTACAACCCAGTTCACACAAGAAATCACAACCCAATCCACAAAAGAAAGCATAACGTAATCCACACAGGATATCTAGTCAAAATTATCGAAGATAAGGATTGAAAGTCATGATTCATCTCACATAGGTATACTAATTCATAAGATGATATAGATGATCAGATATAGCCACTGATTCATCTAAGCCGTCAGACCCACACAGGATCGAGAGGTACTAACCCCCACAATGACCCACAAAGGATCGACATGTAACTAATCCCCGCAATGACCCACAAAAGATCGGACCCACATAGGATCTGTAGGCACTGACCCACACAGGACCGCTGAGCGCTGACACACATAGGATCTGACCCACACAAGATTGGTAGCACCGATCCACGTAGGATCTCTGAGTACTGTAGTCGACGCCGTCAAATCCACAGAGGATTTATGAACAGTCGTTATCGTCGTCACAGTCGCAGCCAGCTCTAGGGTTCCTGCACACATCATGCTCGTTCAAGAGGGTCTGCTCCATTAGTTGAGGGGCTGATACATCAACTGACACATAGTCTAGAGTTGATGTATCCAAAAGTTCCGTATTGTCAACAGGAACTCAACGACACAGACGACGCATTAATCAGACGCCCGGTCTGAGAGTTATTGGCTTTTTCGTCCCAGGGGCCTGGTAAGTTTTTAAGTCAAAACCTACTCGACCATACTAAAACTGCATCCAAACCTCGAGCAGAGTAAGCTAAAAGGTCCGTCTCACTAAGAGGAATCCATCAAAGTTGATGGCACGTCAATTGGACGTCCGGAGCTCAAGTTATAAGCGTTTCCGCTCTGAGGGATCGGTTGGTTTCGTGCTAGAACCAACCCAAGAGAACCCAAAGTACTTCGAAACCATGAGTTTAATATATCAAAATGACAGTCTCGATCTAAGGATCACATCGCAGCTGACGGTGCGTCGTTCGGAGGTACATAGCCCATGTTATGGGAAAAAGACCGAAAGAGATCCGGAAGTGGGGGTTTCGGGCTCGGCCCGACCCGGCCCGAGACCCCCTGGGTCGGCCTGAACCGGGTCGACCCGAACAGGGTCCGGGTTCGGCTCGCTTGGGCACGGCCCGGCCCGGCTGGCGCGGTCCGGCCCGGCTGGCGCGGTCCGGCGCGCGGGCGTGCCGACCAGGTTGCTCGACCGTTTCGGCCGAGCGGATGGGGGGGGAGGGCACTGCCCCCCTGTTTAGTAACCGCGACACCCAAGTAGGGGGCCGTTGCTTGTCGAGCCAGATAGGGGTCGTAACCCCTGGCTCCTCCCCTGTCCGGCCAGCCTGATCCGGCCGGCCGGCTACTGCCGCCACGGGACCAGCATGGGCCGGTCCCCCCTGCTCCGACGCCGACGGCCCAGAACCGGCTGCCGGTCCCTGCTCCGCAGCGGCCTAAGCTGTGACCATGGTCTGTCTAGTGCGGCACGATGGCTCCGCACCCCTACGCCGTGACCCCGCTTCGGCCGCGGTGTCTTCGAGTTTTTCCGGCGCGGTGCGACGGCGCCACAACTTGGTTCGATTTCAATTGTGCTGCGCGACGGCACCGTGCATCCTTACTGCATGTTCCCACGCGTTGCGACGGCACCGCGTCGCTTTCCTTTGAACCGTAACAACACAAAAAATAAGGGAGGAGGGTCGCCCATGTTTGTGCGGTCCGGCCACCTCCCGTTAATCGATAGAAAGCGGTACAATTGAATGAGTAACATCGATGGAAGAAATCACGAATATCAACAACAATAAATTCCCCTACCTCGAGAGTAGTTTGAATGGAGGTTCATCGTGGAATTACACATCGCGGAAGAAGGCATCACGGAAGGAGAGGGTCGTTGGCGTTATTTGATCTCTGAGGAAGGCGTCTCTCACCGTCGTCCGCCGTCGGAGGTCGGCGTTCTTCATCAGCGGCGGTGCGCTCTTCGCGTTCTTTGACGAAGAACGAAGAACCTCAAGACTTCTTGTTTTCTCCCAAAGTCTCAATATAAAAAAACCCAACAATAATAAAATAAGTGTCTAGTCTTCTTTTATTACTCAAGTCTTAAGAATTTTTCATTTCAATCATTGAATTAAATCACTTAATTTAATTCATGTCATTTAAAAAGAGAGTTATAGGAGTTTAGGGAATATAAAGGGGTGGGGTTCCTGTGGGCCCCACCACCCTCATAAACTCCCATGGGAAGCTGGGTGGTTACCCCAACTTCCACTCAAAGGTTTTAACCACTTAGAAAGAAAAAAATAAAAATTGTAGCTAAATTTTTATTTTTAACTTCCATAAATTTTATCAACTCCTCCCGTGTAAACGCAACTCTGGAAAAGGTGTTCCTAAAAAATTACCGGCACTGAGAATCCATCGGTGTCCTCAGAATTCGATTCTGAGCACGAGTTCAAAAGTTAGAAAATCTCGCTCGTTCGTTCACTGAATGTACCCGAGCTAAACTTCAGATAGAAATTCCGGGCACACCGGGCCTCAGAATCAAGTGCTGTCAGAAACCGCGTTCTTGTAATATCCCAAAGAAAATTAAGAAAAAATTTCCCTTGAATTTTACAGGTCTTTACATTACTCCCACCTCAGGGATTTACATCCCCGCAAAGATACATCATAAATTAGGGAAACAAATGTGGGTACTGAGAACACATCTGAGCCTCCCCCTCCCAAGTGCTCTCCTGGAGGTTCTTGTGCTGCCATTTGATGCGTACTAGAGGAATCGACCATCCATATAGGACCCACTCCTGTCGATCCTCAATATCCATCAGGACTTCCGCAAAAGTCGCCCCATCATCAATGTCCAGCTCCCCATGGTCAATGATATGAATCAGGTCATGCACGTATCTTCTCAGCTGGGATACGTGGAAGACATCGTGCACCTGATGCAACTGAGGTGGTAGAGCCAGGCGATAAACCACCTCGCCAATCCTGATGAGGACCTGGAATGGTCCGATAAAGCATGAAGACAACTTTCCGCCTCGGCCAAATCTCCGTAATCCACGTTAAGGTGAGACCCGTAAGAAGACGTGGTCGCCATCCTCAAACTCCAGTGGCCTCCGCCTCCTGTCAGAATAAGACTTCTGCCGGCTTTGAGCTATCCTCATCCGCTCCTGGATGACCTGGACCTTCTCTGTCGTGGCTTAGACCATCTCCGGTCCCACAACTATTGACTCCCCAGGGTCTGTCCAGCACAACGGTGATCTGTAAGGCT
Source organism: Viscum album (assembly GCA_963277665.1). NCBI lineage: Eukaryota > Viridiplantae > Streptophyta > Magnoliopsida > Santalales > Viscaceae > Viscum > Viscum album. Next base: position 1,110,401,554 of record OY728126.1, read on the forward strand.
GCCGGTACAACGCCTCGTATGGTTCCATCACGATGGTAGAGTGGTAGCTGTTGTTGTACGAGAACTCCACCAAGGGTAGGTGGTCCTCCCAGCTATGACCAAAGTCAAGGACCCAAGAACTGAGCATGTCCTCGAGAGTCTGAATGGTCCTCTCCGTCTGACCATCCGTCTGAGGGTGAAAGGCGGTTCTCAGACGTATCTGCATCCCGAATTCCTCCTGAAACCCCTTCCAAAGCTGGGAGGTAAAGTGAGCATCTCGATCGGAGATGATAGATGATGGCACACCGTGTAGCCATACAATCTCTTGAACGTAGAGACATCCCAAGCTCTCCACTGAGCACTTCTCTCTTATGGGTAAGAAGTGAGCCGACTTGGTGAGTCGGTCGACAATCACCCAAATGGAGTCGTGGCCTCTGGATGAGCGTGGAAATCCTATCACGAAGTCCATAGATATCCCGTCCCACTTCCACACCCGGACCTCCAAGGGCTATACCAAGAATGCTGGTACCTGGTGCTCTGCCTTCACCTGCTGGCAGGTGAGGCATCGAGAAACGAACTCTACTACAGCCTTCTTCATACCCGGCCACCAGTGCTATCGTCTGAGGTCCTGGTACATCTTCGCTACTATTGGATATACCGCTTGAGGGGAAGTGTGGAACTCCCTTAGCACATCCTCTTGTAAAGCAGCTGGTACCATGGTACTTCCTCTGAAAAGGATGTCATGCTCTTCTCCCACAGAGAATCCATCAGGTGCCTGTCATGAGTATATCTGTGCACGCCGCATCTCACAGTCAACATCCTCACGCTGTGCCTCTCTGACCCACTGTAGAAGTGGAGGAGTGACTGTGAGTGAGTGTATAAAGGCTGCTACATCGCTATCCACGAAGGATATCTACAAAGTGGCTAGCTGCTCTGTCGCCTCCCCAAGTAGCTGAATGCCCGTCCTCATGCTGAGGGCATCGGACACTACGTTCCCCTTCCCAAGAGTAAAGACTATCTCAATGTCACAATACTGGAGTAAATCGAGCCATCTCCACTGTCTCAGGTTCAGGTCCTTCTGCGAGAAGATGTACCTAAGACTCTGGTGGTCAGAATAGACTGTAAAGCGCTCTCCCATCAGATAGTGTCGCCACATCTTCAGAGCGAAGACCACTGCTGCTACCTCCAGGTCATCAGTAGCGTAGTTCTGCTCATGCTGCCTCAACTGACATGATCCGTAGGCGTTCACTGCCCGCTCCTGCATCAGGACACATCCGAGTCCGGTCCCTGATGCATCGCAGTATACTATGTACCCTACTCCCTCCTCCGGTAGCCTCAAGATATGTGTGCTGGTCAATCTCTGTCTCAGCTCCTGGAAGCTCTGCTGACATCTGTCTGACCACACGAAGGGTTTCCCCTTCTTGGTCAAAGCTGAGAGTTGTGCCGCAACTCTAGAGAAGTCTGGCATGAATCTCTTGTAGTACCCAGCTAGTCCCAAGAAACTCCGCACCTCCGTCACGCTCCTGGGTGGCTCCCAGGCTAGCACTGCCTCGATCATCGGGGGATCCACCGCGACTCCCACCTTAGAGATGATGTGTCCCAAGAGGTGGACCTAACATATCTAGAACTGACACTTAAAGAGCTTACCATAAAGATGGTGGTATCAGAAAGGGTCCAGTACAACCCGTAAGTGATAGGAGTGCTCCTCCTCTGTCGTAGAGTATATCAAAATGTTTTCGATGAAGACCATGACAAATCGATCTAGGTAAGCCTAAAAGATCCCGTTCATGAGGCCCATGAACACTGCTAGAGCATTGGTTACGCCGAATGGCATAACCAAGAACTCATAGTGGCCATACAGACATCTGAAGGCCGTCATCTGCACGTCCTCGTCCCAAACTTTGAGCTGATGATTGCTTGATCTAAGGTCTATCTTCGAGAACCACCGTACTCCGTTGAGCTGATCGAAGATGTCATCAATCCTTGGTAGTGGATACTTGTTCCTACCTGTCACCTGGTTCAGGCGACGATAGTTGACACCAATTCGCAAGCTCCCATCCGCCTTCTTGGTGAACAATATCGGGGAAGCCCAGGGTGAAACACTGGGTCAGATGAATCCCTTTCCCTACAAGTCCTCCAACTGTACCCGTAGCCCTCGAAGCTCGGCGGGAGCCATCCGATATGCTGGGGTGGAAATCGGGGCTGTCCTATGGTATAGATCAATATAAAAGTCTACCTATCTGTGAGGAGGTAGTCCTGGAACATCATCGGGAAAACGTTCGCATACTGATCCACCACTGCAGGAAAACCAGGACTCTACATGTGAACTGCTCCTAGGATGAGGCTAGCCAATTGATTAGTGACGGGATGTCATCTCCTCTGTGAGAGTCCATCCTGTGTTGCGAAGGCTCCCTTCTCACCGGTGAAGGTGAACCTGCTCCCGTCGGTGCGTACACACTATACCTTGCGCCTAATACAATCAATCTAAGCATGGACTAGAGATAACCAATCCATTCCCAAGATGACTTCGTAAGGCCTCGACGCCGCTACAAGAAGATCCCAGCCGAAGCTCTCGCCTCCTAGAGTAATCTCACACTGCCGACACTATTGCGTAATCATCGAGTCTGCTCCCATAGGAGTCTCTAGCCATAAGGATCGAGCCAAAGACTCTGTCGGAATCTCCGAGCTCCAAACAAGGGCAGCAGCTATGAAAGAATGTCTCGCTCCTGTGTCTATAAGAACTGCAGCAAGGGTGGAATAGACATAGATAGTACCTCGAATCATCTCGGGCGTGCCATGGTTGTAGGCCGCCGCTGCCGGAAGCTCTGCCTGTCTCTTCCCGCCAGCTCCCTGTTGTCGGGGTGGACCTCCTTGGGGTGGTGGTGGTAGAGCCTGAAAGCGTCGCCCACCACCTACTGCTCAGCCAGCTCCTCTGCCTCGTCCGCCTGCTCCCTGCAGACCGCCACGGTTGACCCTCTGCCTCTGCCTGGGTGGCCCCTCAACTGTCTGCTGCTCCTCCGCACGGTGGGTCGGGCAGTCACGAGCCATGTGGCCCTGCCCGCCGCATGCGTAGCACAGTCTGCCTCTCAAAAGACTGGCTCCACGCTATGTGCCCCACACCACTGAGCCAGTGTCGTGAGGTCGTCCGCCTGATGGTCTAGTCTGTCTGGACCCATGAGTCATCCGTCTACTACCTGCTGTAGAAGACTCTGCTACGTGCCGCCCTGTGGTAGGTCTCACTGCTGATGTAGGCTCCGTAAGGAAGCTCTCGATGAGAAGGGCTCGCTCTAGTACCCCTGCCTGTGTCAGAATGCAGATGGAGATCAGTGATTCCATGATCTCATGCCTCAATCCCTGCTCGAAGGTCCGGTCCCGGAAGAATGGGTCCCATACCATGTCCGTTGAATAGCGCAAGAGATCAGTAAATCTCGGCTAGTACTGGGCGACCGTCAAGCTGACCTGCCGCAGCTGTAGAAACTTCTGGATGCGTACCGCATGGAGGGTGGCTGGGACGAACTCTGAGTAGAAGAGGCTCTCAAAGTCCGTCCAGAGGAGAGATGCCTCATCGTGCACCTGGAGCATCAAGATCCACCATCTGCCTGCTGCCGCATGCAGGAGGCTCGCTGCGAGGATCACCATGAGGTCTGCTGGTGTCCTCACTAACCTAAAAACTCATACAACTGCCTCCAGCCAATCCTCGGCTGCCTGAGGGTCCATCTCCCCGCGGAACCTGGGCAGTCGCTGACGTTGAAACTCATGTAGTGCAGTAAGGCAATGTGCATCGTCAGCGGCTGGGGCTGGTAGCATCGGTGGCTCGGCGGGTAGAGGTATTTCCGGTGCCTCTGCTGTCAAAGGGCCCTGTACCGAGGCCTCGTCGCTCAGTGGGCTGTCGTCACGCACAACGCTCGGAACCCTAGCTGGATGCCATCATGGGGCCATCCTGAAAAGAAATAGGTGCACCATGGGAAAACAGTATACCTGGTGAGATGACACAAAGTAATCACAGAGAAAACTTGAAACACACATGCAATCAATGTTTTCGAGAATTAACTCGGAAATCAGAAGTCAGGGTCCTGGTGTACGGATACGTCGGCTGCCACACCAACACTAGACTCCCTGGACTGATAACCACACTCAATACTCTTCACACTATTTCTTCACATAGAAAAAGATCAGAGTCCGGAGTTCTATGGTTGAACTGAACTCCTCTGATACCAATTAGTCACGACCTGTCCTCAGGGCCCGTGCCGTGACTACCCCAAGCCTGCCTTCTAAATTCCAGGGGCTGGCGACTAGCACCAAGGCATGATTCTCGATAAAAGGGAAGACATTGCCTTTTTAAAGTGAACAAACACACAGAGTAAGCAATCAGAAGTAAACACTATGTAAAAACTATATACAATAGTAAGTGCGAAAAAGTAAGTGGGACAGAATAAAAACCCAAACTAAAAGTAAAGTACACCTTGAAAAGGGAGTACATCAACTGAAAAGTAAATCTGCAGCCTCGAGCCGTCCACTGGAAGTCCCACATAAAGGGTGGGTACAGATAGCCTCCACAGTTCCTCGGGTCCAACCATCCGCTCTGAGTATGTCTCGCCGAGTGGTCCACCTCCAGGCACCGACCTGCTCCACCAGCCTCAACCACGATCAGCACTATCCGTCGTCTGCAACCATCACAACGTAGTACGGGCATAGCCTGTGCAGGGGTGAGTATAAGATACTCAGTAGGCACCCCGAGACCCCCGAAAGTCTCCCAGAATCCACAAAGGATAATCCAAAAAGGAAAGATACAATCACGAAATAACATCTGAAACTACTTAGGTATATACCCATACATATACCTAAGTCATCAATTCTCGTTTGGCTCCAGCATCCAAGCTCAAGTACAACCCAGTCCACACAGGAAATCACAACCCAATCCACACAGGAAAGCATAACATAATCCACACAGGATATCAAGTCAAACTTATCGAAGATAAGGATTTAAAGTCAATATTCAGCTCACACAGGTATACTTCTTCATAAGACGATAAAGATGATCAGATGTAGCCAGTGATTCATCTAAGATGTCAGACCCACACATGATCGATAGGTACTAACCCCCGCAATGACCCACAAAGGATTGATAGGTAACTAACCCTCGTAATGACCCACAAAGGATCAGACCCACACAGGATCTGTAGGTGCTGGCCCACACAGGACTGCTGAGCGCAGACCCACATAGGATCTGACCCGCACAGGATTGGTAGCACTGATCCATGTAGGATCGCTAAGTGATGTAGTCGTCTCCGTCGAATCCATGGAGGATTTCTGAACAGTCTTCATCGTCGTCGCAATCACAGCCAGCTCTAGGGTTCCCGCACACAACATGATCGTTCAAGAGGGTCCGCTCCACGAGCTGAGGGGCTGATACATCAACTGATACATAACCCAGAGTTTATGTATCCCAAAGTTCCGTATCGTCAACAGGAACTCAATGACATAAACAACGCATCAATCGGACGCCCAGTTAGATAGTTATTGGCCTTTTCATCCCAGGGGCCCAGTTGGTTTTTAAGTCAAAACCAACCCGACCGTAGTCCAACTACATCCAAACCTTGAGCGGAGTAAGCCAAAAGGTCCGCCTCACTAAGAGGAATCCATCAAAGTCAATGGCACGTCAATCAGACGTCTGAATCTCATGTTATAAGCGTTTCCGCTCCGAGGACCCAGTTGGTTTCATGCTTGAACCAACCCGGCCGAAGACAAATTACTATGAAACCTTGAGTGTAATATACCAAAACAACCGTCTCGATCCAAGGATCGCATCGCAGCTGACGGTGCATCGTTCAGAGGTCCGTAGCCCATGTTATGGGAAAAATAAAGAAAGAGATCCGGAAGTGGGGGTTTCAGGCCCGGACCGACCCGGCCCGAGACCCCCCGGGTCGGACCGGCCCGGTTGGCGTGGCCCGGACCGGCTGGCGTGGTCCGGCATGGCCTGGGCGCTGCCCGGCCCGGCCTGGGTGCTGCCCGACCCGGCCTGCGCAGCCCGGCCCATCCTGGGTAGCTGGCCCGGCACGCTGGCCCGGTGGCTCGGCCGTTTCGGCCGAGCGGATGGGGGGGGGGGGTGTTTCGTAACCGCGACCCCCCTTGTGGGGGGCCGCCGCTTGTCCAGCCAGCCGGGGGTCCTAACCCCCGGCTCCTCCCCTGTCCGGCCGGCATGCTCCGGCTGGCCGGCTGCTGCCACCACGGGACCAGCATGGGCCGATCCCCCCTGCTCCGACACCGGCGGCCCGGAACCGGCCGCCGGTCCCTGCTCTGCCGCGACCTCATCCACGGGCTTGGTCTGTCCAACGAGGCGCGATGACACCGCGTCTTGGTTCGATTTCAATTGCGCGGCGCGACGACACCACACATCCTTGCCGCACGTTCCTGCGCGGTGTGACTGTACAATGTAACTTTCCTTCGAACCGCAACAACACAAAAATTAAGGGAGGAGGGTCGGCCGTGTTTGTGCGGTCCGGCCCCCTCCCGTTAATCGATAGCAAGTGGTCCAATTGAACAAGTAACATTGATGGAAGAAATCATGAATATCAACAACATTAAATCCCCTACCTTCAGCGTAGTTTGAATGGAGGTTCGTCGCGGAATTGCACGTCGTGGAAGAAGGATTTGCGGAAGGATATGGTCGTTGGAGTTTGTTGATCTCCGACGAAGTCATCTCTCACCGTCGTCCACCGTCGGAGGTCAGCATTCTTCGTCGGTGGCGGTGCGTTCTTCGCATTCTTCGACGAAGAACGAAGAACCTCAAGACTTATCTTTTTCTCCCAAAGTCTCAATACAACAAAACCCAATAATAATAAAATAAGTGTCTAGTCCTATTTTACTACTCAAGTCTTAAAAATTTTGAATTTCAAACATTGAATTAAATCACTTAATTTAATTAATGTCATTTAAAAGGATAGTTATAGGATTTTAGGTAATATGAAGGGGTGGGGTTCGTGTGGGCCCCACCACCCTCATAACCTCCCATGGGAAGTTGGGTGGTTACCCCAACTTCTAATCAAAGGTTTTAACCACTTAGAAAGAAAACAAAATTGTAGCTAAATTTTTATTTTTAACTTCCACAATTTTTATCAACTTCTCCCGTGTAAACACAACTCCGGAAAAGGTGTTCCTAAGAAATTACTGGCGCTGTGATTCCATCGGTGCCCTCAGAATTTTATTCCGAGCACCTGTTCAAAAGATAGAAAATCCCGCTCGTTTGTTCACTGAACGCACTCGAGCTAAACTTCGGATAGAAATTCCGGGCCCACCAGGCCTCAGAATCAAGTGCCGTCAGAAACCGCATTCTTGTAAAATCCCAAAAAAATAAGAAAAAATTTCCCTTGAATTTTATGGGTCTTTACAACAAAAGTTTCATGAAACTGGTCAGTCAAAAAGAATTTCTAATCATTCTTGATAAATTCTATTAGAGGAGTATCATCCTGATATAAATCTTCTATGATCCTCCTACAATAGTCTTGTAGAGAAATGAACCTTTTTACCTATACCACTATCTTGGGGGATTCCCAATACACAACCAAATCTATCTTCAAAGGATACAAAACTAATCTCAGTTGTAATACCACATTCCCCATGAAATGGACTTCACAATCCCAAAACACACACAACTAAAACATACCAAAAAAATAATCACAATAAATATCTCCCAAATTGGAACAATGATGCTCATCATTATCCAACTTAAATGCGTAGTAAACAATGATTTCATCTATGGAAACCACCATGAACATATCTAGGAACTCTATTAACACTACATTCATTAACTCCATGAACATTTATAGAGAATTCTCCACACAAAAGGACAACCCAAAAAATCATAATGTGTATTAAGAGAACAAAAATATGTACTATAAATATCATCATCTTTTATCCATTTATCATGATATCCTGACCAAAAAACAATTTTCAAGAACCAAATTTCAGCCTTCAACTGATCAAATAAATCATCAATCTATGGATAAGGGTAGAGGTTCTTCACTATCACTTGATTCAAGTGACGATAATCGATAAAAAGATTGAAAATACCATCATCCTTATTCATAAACAAAACTAGTGAAACCTAAAGAGACACACCTGTCCAAAAAGAATGATTCAATAAATCATTTAGGTATACCCAAATCTCTCAAAACATAAATGGTTATGTCATATATAGAGACATTGAGATAGGAGACACCCATGACTGTATCTCGATACCAAAAATTGATCTCCAATTGAGGCGGTAATGCCACAACCTCTTCTGGAATGAAAATAGGGTAATCTTTCATAACCCTAGTAAACACCAAAGTCTAAATCTGTGATGATCTCAACATCATATCGGCCATTAAAGATAACAAGGATGAAACACACCTCTAAACCCTCTAAGTGTCTTGGTGACCAAAAAACACCACTGACACTCAATCAACCACATAGAACACAAACCTTCTCCAAAATAAATCCATGAAATCTTGAATCTAATACAACCAATCCATGATGAAGATGATTTAATATTGATTTATCTATAAAAATAGGAAATCTATCTTAGAGAAGTACTAAACCAACACTAGATCTCAATATCTATATACTGCATACAAGTTATATAAATTTCCCACTATAATATTTAACAGTAAGGGAATTGAAAGACTCTTTACTAAAATACTAAAGCATGTTAAAGGGTAGGTGATATAAAGGATAAAATAACTACTGAATCAAACCAAGAATTCACCCATGTTGAAAAAATAAAAGGATACCTCGAACGATGACTCTCTCACCTAGTGCTTTAAATTATAAAGCATGAAGCTGACCATGAACTACTCCACGACATCTCTGACACTACTGATGACCACCTCTATAGCCATGCTATTCTCTCTGAAGAAGAGGAGTATCTCATGGATGTAAGCTACCTACCCCATCCACTCAATACTGATCCTAGACTATAGAACTCTAATATTGATCCCTTCGATGAAATTTCCTCAATGGATGAACCTGAAGTAAAACACCTGGAATATACTAAATGTTTACAAAGTTAGGTACTCTCTCCAATAATGACCACATCCTCTATAAGAAAGACATGCTTATAATATTTTGGCAAGATAATTAGAGCCACCACCCAATATAAATGAGATGATTAGGGATGATACTTATACCTAGATGAATGAAAACTCTTGTTTCCTAACCACCAAGAACTCCAAACCATAACTTTGCTTCATAAAGTATCCAAACAACTCCCCTATCACGATGATACAATTTTGGACAGAATCCTATCTATAACCCCTATTCTCACTAGCACCTAATGATACATCTTAGGAATAAATGGGGTGACCTAGAATTGGATCTCTAAACACATAGAAACCACGATATTTCTCAAATGGCCTCCTCATCTGGAATCTGGTTTGAAGGATATCACATAAGGGTCGTAAAATGGATCCTAAACTGTCACACATTAGAGCTAGCTTACAGAAGGGTAAGTAGCTCATGGTGACTGGACACCATTATAGTTGAGGAAAGAAAATCTAATTTTAACTAGTATTATAAATTCTCCCATTAGACTACTAACTACTCATGATCCATGAGGAATAAGAACTACCACTTCCTCACATATCAACACAACAACATCAATGAAAATGATACATAGTACTCCTACCATGCACATATGAAATTGAAAGCTGTCAGAACCTCCTCCAACCAGTCTGCTATGACTGTATCTAAAATAGATCACTTATAATTCTACAGACTCCAGCACTGAAACTCTAAAAGTTTCCTCCTCCATGTGTCATAATAGTTGTCCTCCACTATGTAGTAATTTTCAGGAACATCCTACTGAACATATTTGTTGTAATCCAGATGAGGATGTTGACCTAGATCCATACCTGTAAAAATAAAAAACATCCAGATCACAGAATCCTAGAATATGAAATATTTCCATTAATTAATCAATTATATTTTAATGTTTTTATGTTATCCTCAGGTCTACCCATTTCAAATACAAGAACAAAGAAGATTGATTCATGATTTTTTACTCATCCATTATACGACAACCATTATCACTTCATTTATTAGGCTCAATAAACTTAATGGTTCATTCAACAGATCAGAGGGGCCCTAAATATCTGTGTCTTATCAAGTCTCACATGTTTTCCTCATTCACTAAACAAAGCTGACACCATTTCTCTTCAAACCCATGAATCCAAACCCATGCGTAACTCCAAACTCCATCCAATCCCTCAATAAAAACCTATGATACCACTCTTTGATGACCCCCATCCAAAAAAGATATTAAAATTAGGGGTGACAGATAGTGAATTCCTAATTCCCATATATAGTAGGACTCATGTTTTCAATTATAACTGAGGGTATAATAAACATTCATATGGGAGGAATTACCCTATAAGAGAATACATAGAAGAGGGAGATAAGAAGGATAAAAAAACTTTTCTCATACATATATAGAAAAGAAAACCAAAGTGAAAACATGAAATTTCATATTGAACTAAATAATTGAAAGGAAAGGTATAAGTACCAAAAGGTAATCACTGATGTGTCCACAAATCCCAAAAAACACCTGCAAAAACACGAGTTAGTAATTTATAGACTGATCTATAACATACTCTTGATGGGATAAAATAATATTATATATTCATAGTAGGATCATAATAGTATCTTTAGTAGGATCATCCCCAGATCCTGTCATGTAAAATATAAAGAAAAAATTCTAAAGAATAATGATTAATATTGAAACTAACTCATCACATAAACATTTATAGTAAGTTCCCATCCTAACCATCACTAACTCCCAATAATTATTGAATACAAGAGAGAATATAATATATTAATAAAACATAAAGGGTACCATTTTACTAATTCCCCACTAGTTTTCCTCTCTACCACTACATTGAAATTCATGATCCATATCTCTCCGAAAGTATGCTAGTCAGAAGACACATGGGTAAGGCATCACAACATGCACATCATGCATCACTTAACCACACCATCACATCAGATATCCATATAGGAACAAAGTAGCATCATGAATCCACCACAAATTGAATAACGTATATTAAACATTAGGTATTATACCTCAAGAAATTACAACCCATTCACTGAGTATGTACCTCAAGACGTCATAACCTATACATATTATACCTATACTAATCATTTGGATAATATATCTAATAACATATGTTTGTGAAATAAGAAAAATCCATCACATCCCTCTACTCACATATTTGGAAAAAAAACCAGCATGCATACTAGAATATGTAACTGCCAAGAAAAGAGAGTGGGGATAGAGGGGCTATTCATCCATCCATCATCTCATTGGGATATTTGGAAAAAACCCTCAAAGAGTCCAATGTGTTTTAGTTTCCATAACTGAAATGGGTTGGGTAACATATAAAATCATAGAATATACATGACATAATATAGCTTGCAACCACACTATGAGAATAACATAGTCCTAGATTCAACTTTAGCTAACATCAGTTAGACCCTCAACTTCCACCTCTAAGAACTGATATCTTATAAGCATAAATGAAAATAAAGAGCTACATTAAATTAATTAATTATTTTTAACAATTTATTTTGTTAAATAATTAATTATCCATTAATCTACTATTAATATTTTTCCACATTTCATTACATTCCATTAATAATGAGAATAAAGTCTATACCCTCCATTCATAATTCAATCCAAGTCAATGGTCTATAAATATTAACATCTTTTTAACATTTTCATTCAATATTCAACCAAGCCCATGGGTTAAGAATCATTCAATTAATTATTTGAATACTTTCAAATCTAGGTACTCCAGGAAAACCAGCATAAGCTTCCACCAAGAGGAAACATGAAACCAAGATCATCCAGCAACCTCAAGTTTTGGGGAAATGAAAGTTGATAAGAAAAATAAACTTAGCCATCATCCATTAAGTAGATTCATAAGTGTCCCTACCAGCTCACAACATCTAATAATGTGTAACCCCAACAATAAACTGTTCCATCACATTTGGTTCCATCCTCGATACTCAAATGAATATACTAATGTATCTCACAATCAAAGGTATCAAGTGTTGACACATAATCCAGGCCTCATATCGACATATCATGCTATCCATCCCAGGTGTATCTATACAAGGCTCAAATCACATCCAGGACTCCCTAAACAATATTCTCCACCAAAGGCTCAGCCGTATAATGCTAATATCACATGGAATATATGAAAAGAACATAAAAAAAAATAAATAGAAGAAAACAATAAATCAATCGGCAAACTAAGCCCTCCAAATAAGGAATTTATCCTTCTCATGAAAATTAGCTCTCACAGCTCCAAAACATGGCACATGACCTTCTTAATAAAAGAGGAATCTCATGCCATAGAAAATCATCTTTATCACCCAAATGGTTCTTATTATATCTTGAAATAACCGATACATTACTTATAAGTTCCATCTATGGGAATCCTAAGGCATCCGAAAAAAACTATCAAATGAAAAATGACCTTAGCATTTATTATAATTTCAACAAATCTGGAGAAGTACTATTCTAAATTAACATGACTTTTTAATTATTATCCTCAAGCATAAATGTTATTCACATCATATATCAATTCCCATAATCATATGGAATATCAATTTCAATTATACATTTTAATTCAGTCAATTTGATTACCATCAAGTTAAATTAACCACCAGATTACAAACATGCCTCTTCTTTAATTATTCCTAAGCCAATCAATTACCAATCAAGTATAGTTTTATTTTCTTTATCAATTAAAACATGGTACACCATGAATAATAACTGTCTATAAAAGAATATAACATATAAATCAAACTCTCTAGAAAATCATAAAGAAAACGACTATTGTGGTATAAAGAAGCAACATCATCAACATGCCATCACTATCCAATTTTTTTAATATAGTTTAATAATTATTAGGTCAATTAAATTTCCATAAAAAGGGATAAATCATAATAAATTTATGATTTCAGTTAAATAAAATAAGTGTAACAAATATATTACCTCTAAAGTCATCAATGTTTTTCACATGAGAACAGACCACGTTACAGATCTGCAATCGTCCTCCCTGAAGAAATGTATCTATCTAAGGATGCATTGGCACAACTTCAGAAATAAAAACTAAGAAAAAACCTATTAGAAACATGATATATCATCTAACACTTCTTGGAAAAAATAATTAGATGAAGAAAGATCAAACCAGGAGAAACCACTAGAAAATGAAGAAATATGCACCTAAGATCACCACAGATCAAAGAGGAATTGACATGGATTTATTCCAATTGAAGAGATCTCAAAACACAAAGGGAAAAAGTCATGGGTCACCAAGAATGAGAGAGGTAGGATCTACAAACATATGGTTTGGAAAAACCCTGAGTTGGAGAAACATTTATAAAATCACTGTTCATGATATTTACATGGTGTGTAAACCATTTACACATTGTAAAAATTTTAGGCTTCGGTTCTCAAAGAAAAACATACCACCTCAAACCAATTAATCCTGAAAAAATACACATTATGAAGAACCCCGTGAAATGATTTGAATAAGCCATGAACCAAACATAAATAAAATTTATACTTTAAAAATTGAGTATTAAACCTGATCCCATCTTTTTCAGTAGCTAAAATGATTATCCTTAAAAATTCCTTTCCTATATCTATGATGAAAACGTGAATTACTTCCTTAACTGAAAATTCAACTATTGACTATAGTATTGACATCCAACATATGCATGTCCAATTAAAAGTGTACATAAACTATATGGTACTCTAATATGAATCCTTATCCCCTCCAAATCCGAATCCAATATATCATAATAATGGATTTTTCTATAAAATTCAAGGCTATATCATTCAGTCCATTAATATATTAGAGAATACACTTCACAACATCATTGTACATTTTTCATGAATTTTCTGAAAATCTGGGTAATAACTACCTTTGTAAGAGAAATTTATGGAATCATAAAAACTATCACATAGATAAATATTTTTAATACTAATGTATTTAAAACATTATCCATGTACATTTCCTCATATTCAATTTGAAAAGCTTTCCCATTGGAAAACACGAGGTGTCTAACTGATAGGGCGGTTATGGGATTGAATTTTATCATTATTAATCACTAAATGATATATTGGATAGAAATATTATGAGATAAAACCACCATTTAGGTATTTATATCCCTATGTATTCATGTCCCCAAAATCTGATTAGATTTACCAAGATATTTCCTCTCAAAAATACTAGAAACACTACCTCTTAACACCTTAATATAGTCTTTGTTAGGACCCACCAGAAGAATGTCATGAACACATAAGAAAATAATAAATAAACATCCATCATTAAAAAACTTTTTTAATAGAAATTATCTTTATTACTCTAAAAAACCCTATATAATAGATAATGGAATCTAACTTATATTTCTATTTCCTTTCCACTTGCCCCAAACCATACATGCTCCTTTAAAACTTAGAAACATGGAATTTTTCCTTTTATCTACTTAAACCCTGGTCAAATTTATGAATATATCCTACTCTACATCACCAAGAATAAATACTTTTTTTTATCTAACTATTTATTATGTTACCCTTCTATAGAATACATGTTTAAAACTATATGAATAAATGTATGATTTAAAATATGGGAAAATATTTTTTTAAAATCTATATCATTATTACATTGAAACCCTTTAATTACTACCTTGGCCTTATAGCAAATCATTCTATACATTTTATTCTCAAAATATTATACCCATGAATGTGAAAATAATTCATTTATTTATGGCTTTCCCACAATCTTCCATGTTCTATTTGTTTGTAACGAATTTATTCATTCATTCATAGATAAATCCAATTTTTTAGAATTTCTGAGATTTTTTTATTCTTTTAGGATCTTGGGATCTCCTATATACATAAGAAGAAATAAATTTAGATTAGATCTAAAATATTGAACTAGTAATATCATCTTGGTAGACCAAGACAACTTAACTTATAGAACAACTCTTTTTAGAACCACTCCTTCCAAAACAACATCTTCTAAAGCTTTTCCTAGATATTCCATAGTTCCAAAGATTTCTGGATATTCTATCCTTATTTTCTATTTATAAATAACTTTTATTTTTAATTTTTCAATATCATTTAGAACATATGGATTTTTATTCAAATAAACTTTTACACGCTTTATTGATTATTTTTATCAACCACTTCTTCCAAAAAGATCCCATATTTTCATAAGAAATTATCATTAAATTTAACATTCTAACTTCTAATAACATTTTATTTATGATTGTCTTAGAGATTTATTATATGATTAATATAAATACTTAGTATTCATATATTTATTTAAACTTTATTAATTTTATATTTGATAATTTATTGGGATTTGGTTTGCTTTGACTAGAATAAGGAATTTTGGATTCAAAGGATGAAATGTTTAAAATATGGGAAAATAGGTTTTATACTTCATGAAGAGATTACATGATGTGTATTAATCATTCAAAACATCCCTATGGATGAATGAATAGGATGTGATTCTTTACATGATGTGAAGAGATTTGGTGAAATGTAATTATATTTCACATTAGGTGATTTTCAAAGTCTAAATACCACTGAAATTACACCACATGGTGGAAGTAAATAACATTAAATGCATACAAGAAATGTATAATATAGATGACATGTAATAGTTTGAGATCCAATCTAGTTATAGTTATAGCCTATGAAATTATCCATATTCAATATTCTTGGACGAGATTGCTGATCCAAAGTATACGATGTGTAAAGCATTCACGTCATGTAAATGTCAAGATGGAAGTCACATAATGAAAATACATTATGTGAATGCTTTATATATAATTTTACTCCCTTTATTATAAATATTTTAGTGACGATGCAATAGAAAAAGAGCCGGGACCTTCGATTTTCTCTCTTTTTTCTTCTTGATTCTTCTCTATTTTCATCGTAAACTAGTTTTAATTTGTTACATTCACTTTTTTATTAAACATTTGTATATTTTTACCATTCTATAACTGTTATTAATTAATTCTTCAATCATTATGATTCTTATTTTTTGGAGATTCTCATTTCTGATACTGTTCACCATTCTTCATCAACGCTTATTGTTTCTACATTGTTTCATCATTTTGAGTAAGTGTTTGATTTACTTTACATTAATTTTAATTGTTTACCTTAATTTAAATTTTTTTTATTGTAGATTTACTATTAATGAATTATTGTATAGATATGATGAATATGATTGTTATTTATTTTTTGTTGATCAACACTATCATGCATAGATGTAAATACCCAAACATGAGTAGCCAAAAGATAGTTCCATTCTTTATTACATTTGAATAAGATACAATAAATCACATCACAGAGTAATAAATAGTTTAATAGTCATGGTAAACTAGATACATACATAAAATTCACATTAAATTTTTAAACATAAAATACAAAAATAATTCCATTATGTCTTAAATTATTCTCCCTTTGTTTAACACTACATATCTGTTGTAATTTACTACTTAGAATACTGTGGTTAAACAAAACATATAAAAGCGGTGATCTGAAATTCTCAATAAGGGTAAATGAATAAAAGAGTTTATGAGTAAATATGGAATAAAAATATGGGAAGGTAAAATAATTGAACAAATATTCAATTTAATTCAATAAATTTTTCTAGAAATCTAAATATATGGATTATATCATAGTGAAAATATCATGGATAAAAATAATTGAAATCTTAAGGAAAGAAATGCTTAATTATTGTTTGTCATGTATCTAGAACGTAAACCAGTACCATCAAGATATTTTATAATTTAGTTTAATATTTATGGGTAAAAACCATTTATATTGGCCATATTTTTCATTTCATGAGACCAATGATGCATCAATAGTATTTTCTATATACATTCCCCACTCCTTATTTCATGATCAAATAATTCATCATATGTAGAAATGATTAATTCAACTCTTCAATCAATAATACTTGTCAACAAGTATCCGTATTGAGTAGAAGATATTGATTTAACATTATTTACCCAATAATTCAAATAACTCTCAATGTATACACTATATGTAAAAAAGGTATACAAGTTAGGCAATAATCAAATTAATCGATTTAAATAGGAATTTTTGAAAAAAAGTGTTCCGTACCACTTCGAAATATTTGATTCATAAGTCCCATAAAATTAAATAATTACCAAATAAAATATTTAATTACATGAAGTTAAATAGGTTCATGATATGATCTATCAAAGTATCATTACACCACACAAAATAAAGAAGTGGTGAATAAGTCATATATCACAGAAATAAAAGTGAGATGAGAAAAAACATTACCTCACCCTGCCTTTGTTTTGTATGTGTTTTTACCTCCTATGTAATGGTTTAAATATACTATTAATTTATAAAATAAAATTTTTCATATATATAATATCTTATATGATCGTATTATATCATTTTATCACCCTCTTGTTAATAATATTTCACTATTACCCTTGTTTCAGGTGTTAACTGCTTCATTTTCTTATGCACATTTCGTCTTGTAAGTCATGATTCTTGTGCATATGCTATAGTTACATGATATCTAGAATTATATTAAGGTTATATATATAATATTTATTCATTATATAAAATTTTATAATCATTCTCGAATGGTGAACATGGAAAACAAATCATATCGTGTCATGGAGACTATAAGCCATACGCACGCACAAGAGATGATAACAGTCCATAAATGGTAAAAGGGTTAGGAATTGGATGGTATATTAATTATATAGAATCAATATCATGTTATAAGTATCATATTTATCCATAATTTACATCGTTATGCCCATCCATATTGATTTTTGATAAAAAAATTACACAACGACATGGAGATGGTAAGTCATACGTACGCACACACGATTTTTTTCATAGGATGGATGAAATCAGAAATTTGGTTCTACCATAATAATAATAATATCTTATAATATATACCATATTGGATTTATTACTTTATCCTGATAAAATCTCATGAAGAGTCAGTAGAATAATAAAATAACTTGAATGAGTTAATAAAATGATAACCTCTTCTTCGATGGACAACCTTTAAATATCTTGTTAAGTGATATAGGGTAGGTATTTGGGAATTAAAAATACCTATAGAACATAACTATTGATTTTTATAAGAGATATTTTTAGGTTTTGGTCGAGCTATATTACTCAAATTGGAGTGAGGTAGCGAGGGACGAGGTTCCCCTTTATAATTGAGGTGTGGGGGACTTTCGAAAATCTTCCAAATATTAAAAAATAATAAGGAAATTATAGAAAAAATGGCATTCAAATTTTATATAAATGAATAGGGGAATACATTTTAAATAATATATTATCCCCTTTGTGATTATTTATCATTTTTATGATTTTGAGATATTTTAATAAAATATGAATACAATAAAATATCATTATTATCATATTTGAAACTACTAATTTAATTTGACTTCAAATATATCAAAAAAATGGAAATTCAAATATAATTATTTAAAAAATATCTAATATACCTTATAGATCATTAAAATTAATTATACATATTAAATCACATCATATATATCAAATTTAATAATTTTAAAACCAAATATTTTATTTTATTATTAATTAAAAAAATAATATATTAGTATTGTAGAAGAATTTAAGATAATTATATAATTTATAAAAATTCAAAATAAATTTATATAATGAAATAATTTCATTATTATAAAAATAGAGATTTATTTTCATCCATATCTTGATTTTTCCCTATGGGAACACATAAAATCAATTAAATAAAAAGAGTGTGAGATTTTGTAACTATATTTGATTTAAATAATAAATAAGTTATATTCATGTACAAGTGTCCATTAAAAAATTATAATTATATATTAAGGTGATAATAGTCTAATAACCTTTATAAAATATTTATTTACAATTTTTTGGTTACATTTTTAACCTTATCTTCTGGTTTTAACACTTAGTTAAACCCTTTAGCTCTTACCATGATAACATGTCTTTTTACTATTTAAGGGTAAATATAGTTTATAAATTTATAAAGGGACCATAAATGAATACCGAGTTATACTTTTAACCTTATTCAAATAATTTGGATAATTTATTTATTTTAAATAATTTTATATAATTTAATAAAATATTATATATTTTTAAATATCATTAATTTCAATTTTGACACTATTCATTACATTCTTTTTAAAAATATCATAACCACAATATTTATTTAAAAAAATTCTCTTTAATAATCAACAACTTTACAAAATCGCATATAATTTTTTTGATGAAATTAATTATTTCAAAGTATATTTATTCTAATATTTTTAATATCATTAATTTGATATTTTCAATAATTAAATAATTATTGCATCCTCATTGTGTATGAATTTATGTTTATTATTTTTTTCCTAAAAATTAAAAATTAATCACCATGATGAATATAAAAATCTTAGATATCAAATTAATATTTATAGATGTAGATAAATCCTGAATAACAACATATTAAAAATGTAAGACTTATTAATAACTTGAATATTCCATACTTGACTTTTCTTAAAATAATATACTATAAAAGGACTAAAGTCATCCAAGTGGCTCTAAGAGACAATAAAATTGTACCAATGATTATTTTGATCAAAAACCACTCATTAAATTAAATTAGGACATGTTTTAGGATAATTTTGTAATACTTATAATATTTTTTTAACTTTAATTAACCAATTTACCCTTAAACGTGGTAATTTTGAAAGAACTATTAAAGTTACTATTCATGTTATCCAAAAAAAAGTGATCTATTTACTACATTAATAAATTATGATTCCCAATATTGAATCCATTTTTAAAATTAAAAAAATACATAATTGGCCAAAATTAATTTTAAATTTATCACATTGACGGAACATGAAAATGAGTTATTAATGTGAAAACATTTAAAAGGTTGATTTTTTAATACCCATATTCAATATGAAATTGATTAAAATGACCTAAATTTGATTAACTGATATAAAATTTATCTAATGATACTTTAAACACAATAGAAAATATAATTTAACACTATAAATTATGTAGACGAAAATACAGTTTCAATTAAAATATTATATTTTTTACTATTCATAAAACATGAAACTTATCAAGAAAATACCAAAAATTAAAACAAAGTAAACATTGAAAATACCATTTCAAATAATAATATTTGTTTGTTAAATATACTTAATAAAATTATAAAAACTATATTTAAAATAACTATGACATCAAAAGGATAAAAAATGCCTTTAGAATAATACAACTTTTAATACGTAACATTTGATTTATTCATATCATATTATTATAAATAATATTGGATTAATTTCAATTTTTTTGAATATATATAAATTCAATAATGTGTTTAATTCTATTCATTCTTTTGAATCTAATGTCTAGGTGATAATTAGCACAATTAAATAATTTAGTCGTTTATTTGAGATAAGTGTTATTTGTAACATAAGCTATCAGAAAGATTAAATCTAGAAAGAGGAATGACAAAAAATCTTGGGGTGTTACATTATTCCCTCAAAAAATAAATTTTATCATCACAATTTGAAATTATAGTTCAAAAATCAACTCTTGACACTTAAAAAATAACATTATAAGAAACCCACATCGTAAATAGGGTTAAAAGAACATCATATTAATAAGATTGAAAAGAAAATTTGAAGGTTTAACATCCAGAAAAATATTACAACTAAGACAGTTGTCAGGCCAATGGATCACATGGCATAATGTTTTCATCCACATACGATAGAGGCCACTAACTAGCAGTAAGGGTTTAATGATGGTACAATGGGGAGACTATAACATCATATTAGAGTACCACAATGGTAAATCATAAATTAAATAGAATAAAACAATGGGATAAGTAATAAATGAAAGACATAACATCTAAAGAATAAAATAAAATGAATATTATAGGTGAAAAAATCCAATATAAAACTGATTCATGCATGTACTGATAATGAATAATGAAAATAACAAACATAAAAAATGATACAAGATACAATAAAAAATAATAAAGAAATAAAATTATATCCGAAAAGGTGATCTCCACAAGTATATTTAGAACCTACTCATTCTTCTGTTCTTAACTTCCCCATACTAGCTAAAAATCTCAAGTAATCAACCAAGGTACGAAAAATATAAGGTCTACTCAGGTACCCAGTGCAACAACTGCTCGACCATTGTGTGAGATAATAATCCCAATAAATTCCCACACATGATTCTATAAATGAATATAGTTTTTGAAATACAATTTCATAATGTTTTAAGGTATAATAGAAAAATAAACAATAATGAGTAAATAAACAAAAATTTTCCCTTGTTCCTAAGGGCCACTTGGAGGCTATACCTGCATCATCTCATAGCCTAAAGAAGATGTGTTTCCTGTAACTACATAAATATAGTCATAATATATATATATATATTATAGTTATATATTTTATACACCAATATAAACCATGTTTGTGTAGATGTAAGTGTCCATAAACTTGAAATACTTGGTGCTAGATGGACTAGGGAATAACCCAGACATCCATAATCAATCTAAATGAGCCTATAAGATCAAGAAATAGTGTACATTTACTACATCCCAATAGAGTGATTTATGTCATGCTACAACACTCAGGATAATAGGTGAGCCGCCATGGAAACACTCTTATCATGGAACGTAGAATACAATGTCCATTAACCATATAGTGTCACTAGTGTGAGATGAAATACTAAACAACCAGTGTACGTGACTGTGATTATCTGTCATTTTTAAAACCCTCTTACAATCATTCCCTCCCTATATCAAGGAATATCATTTATAATATTTGTCATGATGAAAAACCTCCCATGAAACTTATGTATCAAATCTATATAAAGACATCATAACATTTATAATAAACAGCCACGGGGAAATACATCTCATTTTTACATTTATAAAGCCTATAAAAATGCATCAACATGATTCCAATATAATATATAATCCAATACCTATTATTCATTTCAAACATTCAAGTTGAATTCCATTAAAACCTTACAATTCATCTAAGCATTTACAAATAATGGGAAATAGGCATGGCCTTACCACCCATATAAACCATTGTATGGGATGCATTTCATATAAACCATTCAGTTTTTTAAGGTAAATAATACCATTATGAATATTTCATTCTATTTTAAACATTCCATTTAATTAAAAAAACATGGAAATTCATCTTACAAGGTTTAAAGAGGCACTTAAGAGGTACCATGGTCAACTAGTAAATTACCTACATGGGTAATCCCATTTACAAAGGATTCCAAGCACATAGTATTTTTTTAGTTCAAAATAAACATTTATTAATGTAGGGAAACTAATTTTAATAATATTAATGAAGACCATGTACAAATAGGACATATATCTAATAAATACATTCAAACATAGAGGAAAAATAGTCACATAAACTATGCATGATTTATATCATTAACCAATACTTATTGGTTTAGAAGACAATGCATCTCCAACGACTGGTTTTATTACAAAATCATGATATTGTTCTTCAAACAATTCATTTATCATTTTAAACATCCATTTAAAAGTCATGTCATAATTCATCAAATGAATAATTTTATTAATCTACCACAAATGGAAATTTAATTCATAAAAGATCAAAATGGAACATAGTAGTTTCGGTGCTCAATAGGGAAATCATCTCCAATGGTAAAAACATTTTCAGTCCACGATGAATGATTATAAGTAATTCTTGGAATTTAAAAAAGTTAATTAAAAAGGGAAAATCACATTGACACACCCAAATAAAATCCATAGTTGAGGACGTTATCCTCTAATTTACCAAATATAGATTATAAAGGATGCATCTAGGTTGGTTGATCAATTTTAACATGAAAGAACCAATTATAAATCAAAAAATAGAAAATTTCAGTGCACAACACAATACAACAATTCATAATATTATATAAACATGAATAAATCATTTCAGGACACATAACTTAATATTATGATGTATCAGTCATCCAATACCAAGATCTGATTTGATCTTGTTTGTAGGAAATATAAAAAACAAACCATCACCCTAAAAATAGGTCAAATGAGCTCGCACCAAAATTGAATAGCCGAGATGAGATTAAATGAAGAAATATTCAAAATTACTTGAGAGCTTGTTGATGTGAATCCATAAATATCAATGATGATTGATTTTGATTATAGACAAAATATTTATCACAAAGCGTAGGTTAGGATTTGGAGAGACTCGTGATGTGAAAGGATGAGTCTCAAACTGGAGTAGAAGGATTAAAAAAATGATAGGGAAATAAGATATCATTAAGATAAATAAGGTCATTTCACAAAAAAAAGTCATACGGTTTGGCAGATTGACTTTTTTAAATTGTTCTCCAACTGCGTGACACCCATTTCTTAAGAAACTACCTTTCATAGTTTGTACCGCATGGTTACCATATCTGTGCACCAGCGGTGTAATGAATAGTGTGAGGGTACTACCTAATTGGCACTACCCATGCGAAAAATGTGCACAGTTTGGGTAAACCCTGAAAAGTATGTGTGGGGTGTTTATTCTTCATTACTATAGCAAAAACATTTTATGCTAAGGGCTACACAGTTTTAGAAAAACTGTGTGCCATATTCAGATTATCCAAAACATTTATTTATAGACGCCGACACTCCCCATAATCAATGAGACTCTTGAGAAACCTATCTATCCTTTACCCATGTAAAAAGAACATTTTTAAGGGTTCCAACTCTTGGAATTACATTTTAAAGATTAGTTTTCAGAACATCTCATCCAATAAACACAAATAGTTTGAAATCCATTTGATTTTTATCAAGTTCAGAAAAATAGGTCATTATAGAAGGTCACAAAATAATTAGGCTTTCTAATAGTAAATAATTATTGAAATGTAAAAATATCTTCATGGAATATAAATATAAAAATCTAGTTCTTATGGAGAGTGATAAATAAAATTTTTATTAGAATGTTAACCATTAAAGTATTACAAATCTTGTGATCGGATAAAAGATCATTAATTTCTTAGCAAGAAAAGTAAATGTATAACATCTTTGTTCCAAAATACTTTTCATAGAGTTTAGAAATTCTTTTACTATAAATATATGAACTTTAAAAAAAACATATATGATTTATTTCCATGTAATAAGTGTAAACTCATCCTTTGGTTGTTCATCGATCTATTTTCACTTCATCCCTTACACCATGAAATGAATGATCAATGTGAATTTTTTTATACAAGAAACACTTTTAATGAATTATTAGGTCCTTATTTCATTCCTTACACCTCTAAATATTTATAAAAACCAAAATGGTTAGAATATCTTTTCCAATATGTTAAATCTTATTTTAACCTCAAACAATAATATCCAATGTTCAACTTAATCCATTCCATAATTAGTTACCTTAATACTCAATGAAAATACATCTATCCAAATTGAAAGAGAAAATATTTAGAAGAAATGTCCCAAGATTTAAAAAGTCAACATCACATCATATTTTATCCAAAAAACATAATGAAGATATTATTGTCACATACAAAATATATGATCACCATAAAACCCATAATGAAAATTCGTATGCTTCCAAATTATTATATAAGAAGTACTGTATTACCATAATTATATTTATAAGGATTTTTATAACTAGAGAACCATTGATAATATAATTCTTGAATCCAAATACACGTTATCTTTAATCATTCTACTTCATTTTTAAACCATTAAGTATGATTCATCATCTTATTTTTTAATACACCATTCTTTTGATTTTTCCTTTTTAGTCTCTTTATCACCAGTAGTATAACCATTACATGTACAGAAGTAGTGATTATAACCATTAACTGAAATCCAAATAAAGATATGAGCAACACTAATTATCATGATATATTCAGAATGAATCAATTATAAGATGTCTAAATCATGAAAGCTTATTCTTAATCTTTGAGTCTATAGGTTCAACCTAGGTTATTCATGGTTTCAAAAAAATCTATAGGATGCGACCCCATACACAAACTTATCCTCAAAGTCAGTAATATAGTTATATAACATAATTAATTTATTCCTAAATTTAATTCCCAAGGCATATGCTAAATATTCATTTATACCAACTATAAAGACCCCAACCCCAGTATCCCAGAGCTAATGACTTGAATTATTACATTTTCATAAGATACAAAAATGTCATCCTAAGGAACCAAATAGTTTAGTAGTCTTGATAAACTAGATATAAACATGAAATTCACATTAAAATTTAAAACATAAAATACAAAATATTTTTTTGAGCCTTCCATTATTCCCCAATTATGTTACCCTACACATCAGTCATAATATACTTCCTAGAATCCTAGAAAAATGAAACAAATGAAAGGGGTGAGATCAAATTCTCAGTAAGGGTAAACATATAGTTGGATATATGAGTAAATATGGAATAAAAAATATGGAAAGGTAAAATAATTGAACCCAAATTACATTTAATTCAATATATTTTTAAAAATATGAATCCATTTATCATATCATAGTGAAAATTACATGGATGAAAATAACTGAAATCTTAATGAAGGAAATACTTAATTATTGGACGTCATGTATCTGGCTCCTGAAACACTACATCAAGACCTTTCACAAGACTATTTAATCTTTATTAGTAAAAACCCATTTAATTTGGCCATATTTATCATATCATGATACTAAGAATGCATTGAGGGGATTTTCTATATATGGTCCCCACCTATTCTTGCATGCGAAAAGCATTTTTGATATATCTAAATGATTGAATTAATTCTTTAATCAATAATAATTTTTAAAAAGTATATAAAATGAGTATAAGTTATTAATATAAATCAATTTCCCTAGAAATATAAATTAATTTCAATGTAAAAACTATATGTTAAAATGGTATAAAACTTTGTCAATAATCAAGTGAATCAATTTAAAAAGATATTTTTAAATAAAAGCGTCCCCTACCACTTTGAAATATTTGAATCATAATCCCCATAAAGGAAAATAATTATAAAATGAATCATTGAATACCATTAAGATAAATCAGTTCATGATATGATATATCAAAGGGGTGGTACACCATAAAAAATAAAAAAGTGGTGAATAAGAAATATCTCACATAAATAAAATCAAGGTGACAAAAACCCTTACCTCACACTTCCTTTTTGTTGTATGTAATTTAAAATCCGGTGTAATGGTTTAAATAATGTTATTAATTTTTTTAAAAAACCATTTTCATATTTATGATATCACATAAGATCTTCTTATATCATTTTATCACCTGTTTGTTAATAATATTTCTTTATTACCCTTGTTTCTAGTGTTAACTGCTTGATTTTCCTATGCACGTTTTATTGTGTATGTCCCAAATCTTGTGAATAAGATATATTTACATAATATATTTAATGATATTAAAGTCATATATATAATATTTATTCATTATATAAAATTTTATTTTCATTCTTCAATGCCTAACATGAAAAATGAATCACATCACATCATTGAGACAATATGCCATATGCACGCATGTACGACGATATCATTCCCTTAATTGTAAAAGGATATTGAATTGGATGGTATATTAATTATCCAAAATCAATATCATTTTATAATTATCATATATATCTATTATTTCCATCATTACAACCTTCCATGAAAAGTGATTATGAACACCCAATTACACCACG
Source organism: Viscum album (assembly GCA_963277665.1). NCBI lineage: Eukaryota > Viridiplantae > Streptophyta > Magnoliopsida > Santalales > Viscaceae > Viscum > Viscum album. The sequence goes on from OY728126.1 coordinate 1,110,428,315, forward strand.
ACATGGAGATAGTTGGCCATACGTACGCATGCGTGGTAATTTCATTTTTTATTGGATGGATGAAGTATGTAATATAATATTAACATAATAATAATAAAATAAAATAGTATATATGATTATGTAATTATTACTTTATCATGGGAATAACTCATGTGGAGGAAGTTGAAGAAGAAATGTACTTGAATGAGTAAGTAAAATGACATCCTCTTCTTCGGAGGACTTACATTAGATCACTTGTAAAGTGATATGGGTTAGGTATTATGGAAGGAACAAGACCTAGAGAACTTAAATAATGATTTATAGGTGATATATGGTCAGGTTTTTATAGAGATATATTCATCAAATTGATGCGAGGAAGTGAGGGATAATGTTCTCTTTTATAATTTAGGGGAGTGGTACTTTCAGAAATCCTTAAAATATTATAATATAATAGGACTATTAGAGATAAAAATAATTCAAAATTACCAACAATGAATTGGGGAAGTCATTTTGTACCTTATATTATTTCATTTTTTATTATTTAACTTTTTTTATTTTTTAAATAATTTAATGAAATATAATTTCAATAAAATATTTTTACTGACAAATTTGATATTATTCATTTAATTTGATAGAACATATATCAATACAATGTGGGAATTCAAATATAGTGATTTAATAAATATATTTTATATCTTATATATATCAATAAAAATAATTATACAAATTAAATCATTCCAAATATATCAGAATTAATACTTTTAAAATCAATTATTTTATTTTTATGTTAATTTAATTAATACCCTATTTGCATTGCCGAAACATTTAAGGTAATTATATAATTTTAAAAATTATAAATAAATTTATATAATGAAAATAATTTCATTAGAATAAAAATATACATTTTTTTACATATATATATATATATATATATATTTTTCCCTATGTGATCACATAAAAGTTATTAAATAGAAATAGATTGACATTTTGCAACTATCTTTGATTTAAATAAAATAGAAGTTATCATCCTATACAAGTGTCCATTAAACAACTAAAATTTTATCATAAAGTGATAATTGTCTAATATGCTTCATAAAATAATTCTTAAATATTTTATGTCACATTATTACCATTATCTTTTTGGTTTGAACTCTTAGTTAAACCCTAAAACTCTTACCCTGACACCTTGGTTTTTTACTATTTAATGGTTAATATAGATACTATAAGACAATAAAAATCCCTTAAATGATTCATCGCTGACATTTTAGACCTTGTAAAAATAATTTGGATTATTTTTATATTTTAATGAATTATATGTCATTTAATAAAATATTAGTTATTTTAAAATATAATTAATGTCAATTTTGATATTATTCTTTACATGAATTTTTAAAACTATTATAAAAACAAGATATATTTGAACCAAATATTTTAAATCATCACTAAATTTTAAAATTATTCTATAAAATTCGTGGATGACATTAATTATTTCAAATTATAATTATTTTAATATTCTTAATACCATTTATTTGATATTTCCATTAATTAAGAAATTACTAAATCTTCATTGTGTAAGACTTTATGATTATTATTTATTTCATAAAAATTCAAAATAAATCACTATGATAAAGATAAACTTCTTATATTTGAAATTTTTATTTACAATTCAAGATATATTATGAAAAAACACATATTTGAAATGTAATAATTTTTAAAATCACGAGTATGACATATTTGAATTTTCATAAAATAAAATACTATTAAAGACTTAAAGTCATCCAAGTGGATCCAAGAGGCCCTAAAATCATCCCAAGTTCTATTTATATTGACACTCACTCGTATAATATAATTAGGACAAGTGTTAGTGAAATATTATAATACTTATAATATTTTTTTTACCGTTAATAACTCGATTTACACTTAACTGTGGAAATTGAAAAAATTACTAAAGTTACTATTCATATTTTCATGAATAAAAGGAACCTTTTTATGAAATTAGGAAATTATGATTCCAAATATTAAATCAATTTTTCAAAATTAAAATCACACAAATGGATAAAATTAATTTAAAATTAATCCTGTTGATGGAATAAAAATATGAGTTATTAAAGTGAAGACATTCAAAAGTTTGAAATATTTTTATATCCATATTAAATGTGAAATTTATTCTAACAACCTAAATTTGTTTAAAAAATTAAATATTCATCTAATTATAATTTAAATCCAAGAAAATAAATTTTTTTACACTATGGACTATATAGACTGAAAAACTCTTTTCAATTAAAATCCTATAGTTTTCACTATTTATAAAATGATGAAACTTATTATAGAAATACCAAATGTTTAAATAAAGTAATTTTTGATTTTATTATTTAAAATAATTATCCTATTTGGTTTATTATAATTAATAAAACTGTTAAAAATTATATTTAAAATAAGTGTATCATTAAAAGATGAAAAAACTACCTTAAAAAATATATATATTTTTACATAACATTGGATTTATTCTTGTTTTATGCCTATAAAAAATATTGGAAGAATGTCAAACTATTTTAATATATATAAATTTCATAATGTGGTTAATACTATTAATTCCCTATAATCTAATATATAGGTTATAATTATCACAATTAAATAATTTAGTCATTTGTTTGAGGTTGATGTTTTGTGTAACATAAGCTATTAAAGAGATTAAATTTAAAAAGAGACATACCATAAAATATTGGTGTGTCATAGAGTCTAATATTATTAGGGTTAGTGGTTGAGATTAGGGGAGTTTTTGAACCTATTGAATCTATAATTGAATATTGGTAACCCTACATCTAGAAATTAGGTTAAAAAAGTTCTTCAAATTTTTATGCACAAACATGACCATGGGAGGTGAAATTGACTAAACCTGGCCTAATTGGTTTTGAATATGATATGAATATTATATTATGTTTATTTATACCATATAATCATTGCATAATTCTTCCAGGTTGTTAGCTATACGCATACCACGGGATAATTTCACCATAGGTAGATGTAATTGGTTTTAACATAACTATTTGGAATCCCTTACACACTTCATAGCCTAATCAATATGAGTTTTACAAGCTAGGTTACGGATTATATATTTCATAAAACCCTGAAATTAACCATTATCTATTCTTTTTTATATGATTTAAAATCAAACTACGTAGTCCTAAAAATACCAAATTTGAAGAGTGAACATGAGGAATACTTCTTTAAGGATTGAATCATTAGGTCGCATGTCTTCCAGTTGTACCTGTTATAAACCCCACACTTATATTTTACTACACCGTTGTATTCAAGTAAAGTTCAAAAAAATAAATATATAATTTTACAATTCTTGGAGGAATAAATGATGCCTTTCAGGAATGCCAAATTCTTACGCCTTTTCCTCAGACAACTATGGCTTTCGAACAATAACCTTTAGATCGAACTTGAGATTACCTCACCCCTAACAGTTTATTATTTTTTTACCTTTAATATTATAAGTATTTATCTCAAAAACTAGATTCCACATCATCCTTTTCACTGCTAGTGCATGCATAAGGGCCCTCTGACTCATTTGAGGGGCCTTGATGCTCAATAATTTATTCTGTTCAATCTTATGGTAGATCTATCTTTAACTACATGCCACCAATTTGAAATGGATGATTGCATCAATCTGGAATAACCAAACATGAAATCTATTGAATTTGGGCCACCTATCAGACATGGAGAGTGTTCAATATAGTAGGAGTTAACCATTTTGTATTTCAACTTTCCATATATTATTGGTGTTGTAACTTGTATTTTGCATCCTCTTATTGAGGCCAAACCCTTTGAAATCAATCCTGGATTAATTAATAAGATCCAAAACATGAGTAAATTCTATTAGATTCAAAGAAAAGACCCCCATGACCACATTTAAAATTTTCATGAGGTTTGTGATACCTTTTGCGACCATGTAATTTCATTAGACATAATTATAATACATGTTTTCCCATTATACATGAAGGATCAAGCCATGTATTTTCTTAAAAACAAAGATCACAATATAATCATGACATGGTATGACATAGATAAGAAATTCCTGTATAAATAAATTAAACCAGTACACAGTTGGAAGCTCAAAAATCGAATTTAGAACATTTTTGAGACAGATGGATATTCATCTTGGGAATCTTGGGATCGTTTTGAGGAGCTTACAAAAAACTACCACAGAATAGACATGATGTGTGACTTTAGAATACGACATTCTACAAGGGAATCGAACCTACTATACAGATTATAGTAAATTTCTATGCTAGTGGCAGACTCATACTTAACATGCTCAAATTTGGACAATCACTTATTGATGAGGTCTCCACCAATTATTGTATGTGGAAAAAGAGATTAAGAACCACCTCACCATGAAATACATAAAGTGGAAGAGAGAACCTAACTAATGGAATTATTAAAATACCTTAAAAATATTCTTATGTTATTTTAGTTAACTACACCACCACCACCCCTTCTGATCCTATGATGGAAATCCTATATTATGAGATGTGTATAAGACCACACTGATACCAAGGCTACATGGTAGGGATAAAGGAACCTCAATCCCAAGATTATAATTACATAAATTATAATCAAGGAGGAAAATATTTCAAAAAACATTAAAAATACCAACATTATCTATAGAAATAGGAAAGACCAGATTAACAGCCACTACAATATCCCAACCAATGATACTATCGGTAGAGGATTAGTCCAGATAAAAAAAGGAATTAGAGACCACCTGGGTACCCCAATAAAGTTTCAAATCCTAAAACACAATTGAAATTACCCAAACAAACCTTTCCCATTTGAGCTCAGTAGAAATTCCAAACACATCCACAGAAAACACCACAATAATTATTACCTCTATAGTCTAATCTTGAAAAGCTTCTCTCTGCATTTTTTCAAAAAGAATTCCAGAGAATAAAAAACACTATGAAAGAAAGAAAAACCCAAATAGCTTCCCTATGTTTTATTGATCACCAAATGGGTAAAATCACAGTCTCTATTAGAACAAATACTGGGTACATTTCATGGTAAAACTAGGACACAACCGAGAGAAGAGGAAAAGAAGTTGTTCTTTAGAGTAAGAAAGAGATATGATTTTAAAAACCATGAAAATTAGAGGAAAAGAAGCAGTAGGAACCAAAGAATCTTATGAAAGTAATTATTGGGGATGAAAATGATATCACAATGGATGTTGGTCAAGAAAAAACAATAATCAAAAGCTATTGAAAAATATTCGATAAAAGAATAGGTGAAAATGGATGAAGTATATGTTTGACCCGCAACTTATAAACCCCCTATTCCCTTTCCATACAGAATGAGGCAAGGTAAGATATAAGGGAAATATAATAAGATTTTAGTGATGCTAAAATATTTACACATCAACATTCCATTCACTGGTGTTATCACTCAAATGTATACCTAAAAAAATTCATAAAATAACTACTCTCCAACAAAAGTAAGATGAAATAATTATAAGTCATTTCTTTAAATGAAGAATTATATAATATCATTCAAAAGAAGCTTCCACCTATGATGAGATACCCTAATAGCATTTAAATTACATGCACTATTCAGAAATGAAACTTTGGAAGAGAATTGTGAGATATAGGCACAATAATTTACCTCATGTATATGAGTGTATTATGAAATATATGGATTTGGGAACTAAATCCAACAATAGTGGACATACATCTGGCCAACCGACCAGTCAAGTATCATTGGGGAACTCTTTGAGGTTTTCTTACTTAAATTCATTATGCTTATATTTCCTATGTATTTCCTAATCCCATACATGGAAGAATAATGGGACATTCCAATTATTCTAGAATGAAAATTTTTTTCTAGTGGGAAGGAATTGATATACATAAATCAAGGGTGACTGATATTCAATGATGAATATGGACATGTTGTGTTCGACTTAGAAAATGATTCAAAGAATGGAAATTATTCGTGTAACTATTAATCGATCTTTATTAATGATGAGATTGAGGAGTTCATGACCATTAAGGATTAAATATAGTGACTATATACTAATTAAGATGAAGACAATGATCATGATAATTAAAATTACTTTAAACCAATTACAAGGGACATTATCCCACCATTCATACTCTTAGTAACAAATCCACCAAAATTAGAACTAAAATATCTAACGAGAACACTAAAATAATCATTCATAGAGAATGAGGCAACACTTACAATCATTATCAACTCAAGTATGACAGAAAAAAAAGATGAAACATTTATTGAAGTATTAAAAAAGAACATGAACTCTATTTCCTCAGGAGTGGGTGACATTAAGTGGATCAACTCCACAATATTAACCATAAAAAATTTGTTCGAAGAAGGTTATAAACCCAAATACTGACCCCAGAGGTGACTCACCCCACCAATGAACGAGGTGGCTGTGAATGAAGTTCTGAACCTTTTTGACTATGGAATAATATTTTCAATATCTGAAAATGAATGGTTGATTCTTCTACAAGTCATTCTAAAGAAGGGTGACCGAACCATTGTGAAAATGATGATGATGAGATGATCTGTACTCAAACAATCAATAGATTGGGAGTATGGATAGATTATAGAAACCTAAAAAGATCATTTTACACTACCCTTTTTGGATCAAATGTTTGAAAGACTAGTAGGGAAAAAATTATATTATTTCTTGGATGTATATATAGTATACAATAATATTTCCATCAATCGAGGAGACTAATCTAAAACTATATTCAAATTTCCCTTAAAAAATTGTATATCAATGTATTTAATTTGATATGTGTAATGAACTAATGAATTTTCAATTTTTCCTAACAAATAAATTCAATGATATAGTGGAGGATTTCCTCGAGTTCTTCATAGAATATTTTTTTTGTATAGGAATACTCTTTCAAGATGTGCCTGAGTAATTTAGATATATTCTTACAACACTGTGAAGGAAAATTCATGTTATTAAATAGGGGAAAATGTCACATCATGGTCCAAAGAGGCACATTCCTTATTCATAAAATCTCAAAGGAAGACATGGATGTGGATCCTGTGAAATTAAAAGTGATAAAATAATTACCTAAACCTATAACATTAAAAGGGATAAGGCATTTTTTTGGGCCACACAAGATTTTTCCTCTGCTTCATTAAATAATTTTCAGAAGTAGGCCACCATTTGACAAAATTTTTAGCAAAGGAATATCTTTTTAAATTTACTAAATAGTGTTGATGGGCATTCAATACCCTAAATAATAGTCTTATAGACCCTCCTATTATCATTTCACCAGATTGGGATAAGGACTTCAAGTTGATGTGTGATGAAAATTAATTTAGTTTTGGCTCTATCTTAGGATAGTGAGTCAGAAATATATTTTGTACCATATACTATTCCATCCACACACTGAATGATGCCCAGGTAAATTATACCACCACTGAAAAGGAACTTCTAGAAGTCATCTATGCTTTTGACGAGTTTCTCTTAAACCTTATAATATGAAAAGTAATGTTCTACATTGATCATGTAGCACTTAAATATCAACTAAATGAAAATGATTCCAAAACATGTCCAATACGATGGATCCTACAACTACAAGAGATTCAAATAGTATTTAAGGACACAAAACGAACTGAAAATGTTATATTTATTCATTTATTCACACCTATACTGCCCATCATTAAGGATGAAAGTAATATTTACATCAAGGATGACATCCCTGATGAAACCATCATCTCAATAAATACCTAGGATAATCCATGGGTTTTAGATATTTCAAATTATCTTCCCATGGGATAACTCTATCAGACCTCACCATTCAGTGAAGGAAACTATTATTCATCATATATTCATAGTACTACTAGGATGAGCTACTACATTTAATGATTTGTGATGATGGATTAATGTGGTACTGCATCCCAGAGGATGAAGTAAAAAACATGCTTGATATGTTTCATACATCACCATATAGATAGAATCATAGAAATTAATTTACAAAGAAAAAAGTCCATCTAATTGGGATAATCTGGCCCACACTTCAACAAAATGAAAGGAAATTTGGTCAAAATTGTTATCAATTCTAATAGATTGGATCTATAGGAAAACGAAAAGAACCAGATGGAAAAAAAAGAAATTCCAAAAAATACCATCTTGGAAGTAAAAATTATTTATGTATGGGGGATTGATTTTATGGAACCATTCCTTAATTCACTCGGGACGTTTTATATCTAGGTCAGTGTTGAAAACTTCTCAAAATGGGTAGAATCTGATGCAACCACTCTTCACACAACAAAATTGGACATGAATTTTATAAAAAGAAATATATTCTGAAGATTTGGATTCCCTTGATTACTCATTACTGATTGTGGAACACATTTTACCCACAATTATGTGAAATGATTACATGAAAAATATGACATTAATTATACACTATAACTCTCTACCACTCATAATCATGAAGGAATGTTGAATTATAAATTATGGAAATTAAATAAATCCTTGAGAAGAAAGGGAAAACGATTCAAAAGGATTGGAGTCTAAAATTGGATGACACTCATTGTGTGTATCAAACAATATACAAGACAAATATTGAAACTAATCCATTTTGAATTTCATATAGAAATAAATGTAATATTCTAATTGGATTAAAGGAATGATCATATTTGAATATAAAAAAATTGAACTTGGATGATCAAAAAGAAGGAGAATTTAGAATGCTCTAAAAATATGTCATTGAAAAAACAAGGAAGCATTATTATGAGAATTACATAATTTATAAATAAATGAAAAAAAAAGTGTAGTGATCAAAGAATTACATGAAAAAGATTCACTCTTGGGGAGAATTTTTTTTATGAAATTTTTGATTGACATTATTCCCTATAATACTTAAATACAGATGAATGGATCCTCACAAAGTGATTAATTATTTCACATATGGATCAATTTAGATTGATAATATCAGAGCACCACTATTAAAGGTGAATGCTCAAAAATTAGAAATATACCTAAGTCCATTCCTTGGGTGGTTCGTCGTCACTCTCAAATTCACCTGAATTGAAAAAAAGTATAGCTGTCAATGTTAAACAAAGCACTAATTTTTAGTCAACCCAAGGTAGGTCTAATAAATTAATATTGTTTTTCAATAGTTTAAGAATGTTTGAGGTTACAATGGAGGTAAAAGATAGATATCCAATACCAAAAGGGAGAATAAAATACCAAATACACAAAATTTATCCATTATACAACATATAAATGTCGAGGGATAAACCTAAACATTACGAATTGTGTATTCAATATACAATGTGTATGTCACAAGAAGCTTTTAAATGTTTTGAACCCTAGGTTCATGACACTTTCCCCACTTCTTTATTTTATCCTAAGCACAAACCCTCATTCACCTAATGTAGCTTCACCTTCCTCCCTCCCTTTTCCCCACCAACACTCCCTCCTCCACCCTCCTCCTCTCAGTCCATCATAACCCATTCTATAACATTTATTCTCTCTGAATCCTTCCAACAAGGACAACACTAAAATACCCACACTTAACCAACCAACATACACCAGAGTGAAATTGGACACCTCCTCCACCCAAGCAGTGCATTGATCATACTCCACAACCAGAAAAAACTTCCACCTTCTCTTCTGCCTCTACATATGATTGTACTTCTACATATGAGGACTTTCAATATTCATCCATCAGGTTGCTGGGAACTACCCACCCACACCTCCATCCCTATCTTTACTTTTTAGAACCTGAGAACCAGGCCATGTTGGTCCATCTCTAGGAAACTCTTTTTAGGAACACCAATACACTGAACCTTGTAGTTCTTAAGAGGATCCAGATTAACTAGGTAGTCCTTGACCTTATTGTTCGTTAGCACCTCTCACACCTTACCATGGTGCACGAGGAGAAAGTCATGGATATCTTCCTTGAGATTTTGGATACCTTTGATCTGGCCATCGACTCCATTAGATTTAAGATCAGAGGTATGATGTGGGAGCTCACCATTGGTGTCTTTGGAATCATCTTCAACTATTACTCTACCGAATTCATCGCCTCCCCAGTTTTCTAACATTACAGCTTAAGAGTAATAAGGAAGATTATTCATGACATTGGGAGAGGATAACTAGTGACCCATAGAGTCATTATGATCATTTCATGATGAAGAGTACCTAGCTCTGCAGTGATTCCCTTAGGATCCTTCATTGGTATTTAGCTTATCCCTAGCTGGCTCAAGGTGATTCTCATTAGATTGTGAGCCAGATTGAGGTGATTATTCTTCGACCAGCCATGGGAAACTCAAATGTCAATATGTTTAAGTAGTTCTAAATGTTCTGTCTAACGTACGAGATGATTACACAAGGTAAATTTATGGGTGGTAGACTTGTTAGGAATATGGTTTGGAATCTCAATGCCTTTGTTGCTACTTGGACTCACACTTCCCTTAGACAATGGAGAGTTTTGTTCTACTTTTACAAAATAAAATGGAGAAACTGATGAAGAGGGGGAGAATATACTGGTGGGAATTAAAATAAGTTGATGATGGTGATGAGGTTCCAACCCAGCATATAGCTAACCCAACCTCCCCTTCCCATGTCCTTGTATCAACCACTACTACCCCTACCACTACCTCTACTAAAACCACTTCCCCTATTACCACTACCATCCCACCCACAACCACTCCCCCTACCCCTGTTTTTTCCACCACCACTACTACCCCTTTTGAAACATCACCCCATCCACTGATTCCAACATACCACTTCCCATTTATATAGGCCACATTAGAGAAAACAAGATATATTTTCTCTATTTTCACATTCCATACACCAACCCATCTCACTTTACCACCCCTCTCCACCACAGGTCCCTTCCTCTTCCCACTCACAACCACCTATATCTTTTGTGCTTCTACATCCATTCCCACACTACATCCCACCCTATCCTACCTACCTTATGAGATCACTGTACCTGACACCTGAAAAGAGTTTCTTCTGGAGTAGACTAGAAAGGGAAATGGCATTGAAATTCCATCTTTTAACCAAGGTTCCCCTGGCTACTCAAACTTCTAGACACATGACTTCAATATGGATTGAAACCTCACCCATCCATCCTCAACAAAGCATGCTGCTAGCTCCATGAAACCTCATCCAATGGCTGAGGAACCTTCCCATGATTCCATTTCTACTTTAGATTTATCATAGCTTCCTGATAGACCTGATGTTCGGGAGGGGACATCTGATGTAGAGGTAATGATCATTACCCATCTCTTTAGTTTTGTCACTATCCCTCCCCCTTTTAACTTTGTCTCATTGAAAATTTTTGTACTACTTGTATTCCATTTACAGTAATGTATCATTTTTCATATATGTGAATGATATCACATTTTTTACTATACTCTTATCTAGATTATTTTCTCTTCAGTACTGCATTAATTTTTCAATTTATTACTCTACCGCTTATTCTACGGTCACTAAAGATCAAGTTAGGCCATCTTATGTAATCCTTATCAAGATCTATCATTATTTCACTATCCTATAGTGACAAGTTGAGGAGATTCATCTATAGATCTATGCTCAATAGGGGTCTTCTTGAAGAAATTCTAGGATTCTCTACCTACAACCTGAGATTAATGCTCTATCCCATTATAAGGTTGTTAATTCTTTCAATAATCCCATTGTGCTCGATGACACAGCTACTAGTTTCTATAGGAGACAACATACATCTGACTAGATGGAATATACAAAATAATTTTTGTGCCCATCTATATGTGTGATGAAATGATTGTTAGTGATTTATGGGAGTCAACCAATATTTTTTATTTCTTTTTATCTATTTCTTAAGAACTCTGTTTTTTCCGTTTGTATCATTTCAGTTCTTAGGACATCCCAAACCTCACTGTACTTACCTTATTGGATTTATATGATATATTTTCACATAATTTCAACTGTGTGCACCTAATTATTTATCTAAATACAAGTTGGTCAACCCCTATAGGCTAACGGTTTATATAGTGCAGCTATTTTGTTTCTAATAATTTTTTTCTTGTATCCAAGTTTCAATTAAATATCGAACAAGTTTTCCCATGGCATGACATTAACTACAGGGAGATCTCAATCCCTAATTTTAAAATATTATTTTTCATTTAATATATATCTATTCCCCATTCGTTATCTCTCCCATGATGATTTTTAGAATAGTGAAAAAATTTCTTTATTTTTAAGTGTGGAGGAATCTTTCAAGAGATTTATTGTTGAAACATTTGGATTATTGCCTTTTTTACTAGTTTAGGAGAATTTGTTCAATGAAATAATACTTTTAGATTGATATCTCATTACAACAATTTTAATAAAATACAGAGTTAGGTTAGTAACTATTGAAATCCATTTTTTATTCCTATTTATAATTTTAGAATGATTTTTGAGTTGATTAGTTTATTTCTAATTCTAAATTCATGCACTAAATTTTGATTTACTAATTACTAGTTACTATAAACTGAGTGATTTCTGGTTATTCCTCTATACTCCCATTCCCAATTATATTATAAATATAAACATACATATTCTTTTTAAACAATATTCATTGAGAGATACTTGGGCCATATAATCCTTTTAGAGATTGAAATGAGTTATAATTGAGGATATGACTGAAAAAATACAATTTTAAATTGAATGAGGCAATCTTTTTAAGCCATTTTTTTACTAATAACCACATATGAATCTTTCATTATTTATATTTTAGTATCCATAAATAACCATTTTAGGATAGATCATTTTCAATACTTTTATCTCTTCCTACCCTACTCTTGGTACAATGAAAGATTGGCCTTTGAACAAGAATGGGGGAATCTTAACTACTGATGGATTCAAGATGTTGATATTAAGGAGACATATGGTGATTGTTTCACCAGATTTATATGATAAGGTTTAATGATAATTTTGGAATTTTCTATGATTACACTGTTCTTTTGAAAAAACAAATATATATAAAAAATAAAAGAACAATTTTTTTGTTGTGTATCGGGAAGGTCAAAAATCACATTCACCATACTGATCAATTCTACGATGGATCATATGTGGTTAAGTGATAGATGTGAGATGAATACTAAATATGATTTTAAAAAAATAGAGTGAATGGAAAATGGTACATTCCAAATTCTATCTTGACACATTCTTAGACCCACTTCTATATATTAGTGTAATGAATCATTTTATCAAAGATGAGTTACTTAATTTTACTATTCACTATTATCGTGCATTTTAATTTACATATTACCATCCTCCTTGTGATTTATTTTTATCAATTTTCCACCTTCCCTCAACCTCAAATCCTTTTAATCCTTATTTATAAATACCTCTAAAATGATTTTTTATTTTCATTTCAAATGTTGAGATGTTATAACCAATGAAATCTTATGGTTAAGAACCTATATTTAGTGTATGAAAATAACATCAGTTTTATTTTAACTTGAGTGATGAATGAAAATTAATTGTGAGATAAACTAAAAAATGGGTATATCATTTATGAAATAGTTATGAAATTTTAATTAAAGGAAGAAAGAATCTAAATAAAATAATTGAAATTTGTGTAATGTATGATTATATCTATAGGATTGATTCTAGAGAACTTAATTTTACCACTTACACTAAGATTTATTTTACTAGTTGTAATACATGTTTATTTCTTTAAAAACTATTTCATTTGAAATACAAGTGAAGATACTTTTTTTCTAGAGTATAAGTAATTGTTCAAGTGTGGGGGAATTTTTATATGATGAATTTATATACATATTTTTTATACATTTATAAAATTTTTATTCATGTTTTTTTCTATAGTACATTGGATTTTTTGTTTTTTTTTCAAAAAAATAACGAATTTTGAACTTAATGGATGAAATTATAAAAAGATGAAAAATACACATCATGAACAGATTACATGATGTGTATTCCCCAAACACAACATCCCTCTAGAAAAAGACCCAGTCATGAGATTTTAAATGAAATGATGAGATTACAAAAAGTGAAACGAAATTACCCATCATGGAATTTTCAAATTCCAAATCCTAATAAAATAGAACCTAGTGGAGGAAGTATACGAAAAGAAATCCATAAATGATATGTAGAATATACAAGTTGTCAAATAGTTTGAAATCCCATCCAGTCAGAGATACTTCATGATAAATCCACAAGATTCTAGATTCCCAAAAGAAATTTTTGTTTTGAATTACATGATGTGTAAAGCTTTCACGTCATGTAAATGTTGAGATAAAAGTCACATAAAGAGAATGTATTATGTGAATGATTTACTCATTATGTAACTCTCATTTATTTAAATATTGAAGCAATGCCACAATAGATAATGGGTTGGGTCTTATGGTTTCTCTCTTTGTTTTCTCATTATTTCCTCTTTATTTTCATTAAAAACTAGTTTTAATTATTTCATTTCATTATTTTATTAAATTAATGGCATTTTTTACCAAAATAAATATATTAATCATCCATTATTTGATCATTGCGATTCTATTTCGATGGAGACACTTGTTTTTATATTGTTTATTATTCATCATCGATTCTTGTTATTTAATCATTTCAAGTAAATGTTTTATTTGATTTACATTAATTTTAATTATTTATCTTGATTTTCAATTATTTTAACTATGGGTAACATATTTAAGAATTTTTTATGGTTATGATGATCATTTTTACTATTTATTTTCTTTTGATTAAAACTATTATGTGTGTTAAATCCTCTTAGGGTTAGGGTTTGAGAGTGGAGGTGTTTCTAAGACTAATGAATACAGAACTGAACCTTGGAAAGACTCTGTTTAATAATGAAGTAAAAAAGTTGTTAATCAAATTTTCCTAAACATCTTTGACCTTGGGAGGTGTAATTTAATTAATATAACCAAATTGGAGTCGATCATTCTATGACCATTAGCATATGATGATTTTAGCTATAGAATCTATTCGTAATGAATCAAACTTTTTTATCTATACTCGAGTAAGGGGATGGTTTCAATATACATAGATCCAGTTTGTTTGACCAGGACTAATTGGCGACCCTTATAATGCTTCTCAGCCTATGCCATTGGAATATCCTTGGATATGTTAAGGATTATCTTTTTCTTAAATCCCTGAAATTGACATTGTTCCATTCTTTGTTATTTGATTTATATCCAAAATACATAGTTCAAGAAAATCAAAGCTTGAATAGTGATCATGGGGAATCATTCTATAGATTTTAAATCTTTAGGTGACTTGTTTTTAAAATTTTTCTTTGTGTTCGACCCCAAACATACACTTTACTACAAAATTATAGTTGTTTGTAGTTTTGGGAATAACAAATATATAATCTAACCATGTATGGAGGAAAAACAATAACTTTTGTGTGCATTAATTTAACTCAACAGTTTCTTCTCTAGGTGAAATAATGAAATATTATTGGGAATTTTATTGATGCTTGTACTTATTATTGGAAACAACATGGAAATATGTGAGACATTAAAAAACCATTAGATGAGATACATCAACATCTTATTTGACAAAAAATATTCCCGAATCTCCTTCCCCAATGGTTGTAGAAGGATGTTTGATAATGAGGTGGGTGGAATAGTTAATTAATTCAACCCAAAACCCCTTTTGGAATCTTGTGTTCAACCTTATTATTTTTGATTTATCATTTAGTGTCTAGTTCTTCCACTTTATAACACTTTTTTAGGCATTTATGTCGTAGTATTATCAATCATGATTAAATTTCACCTAAAAACCTATAGAATTCAATCATACCATAACGATATAAATTATATATCCTTATGAAATTAATCATAATTTGGAATTCTTTATCCACCATGGACACCGTTGAAAAAAATAATCCAATGACCTCAGACATAGTACTATGGATTTATAAAAATAAATATTGTGTTTATCCATTGATAAAGAAAACTAAGTAAAATGACCCTCCATGATATTTTACTAAAGTAGTTCCCTAAATATCCACAAAAACTAGGTCTAAATTTTGATTATTATGCATCCTTCCATTTTATAAAAATGAAGCCTTTACCTACTTTCCTAGCTTGGGAATGTCATATATAAAAAAATCCATGGTATAAAGCTTCAATATCCCATTATCCATTAAGACTCACCTTTTTTCTCACTCATTTTTTTAAGTCCACATATAATATTATCTGATAACATCATTGATAGGGTACCATATTACTTCAGGTGGGAATCCATATATACCAGAGGCTACCGACTAGTAAAAAAGTTCAAAATAAAAAGTTGGGGAGACTCTAACCACAATATTAAAACCATTAATAAAAATAAATAACCAAAATCATCCATAATAAATAATCCAACTATTCATTAATAAAAAATAAAACAATACTATAATAAATTTAATGTACTCATACAGTTAAAAAAACAACTAATCTCCAGTATGGATAATAACATATAAAAAAGGAATAAAAATAAAAGGAGGATAAACTATTATCCCTAATCCTTATCTCCAACCCATTTACAAAACCCTATTGAGCTCCTCCTACCCGATCTATTCCACAACCTCTGCTCAGACCTAAAAAACAATTCCTTGGATGTAAATATAAAATAATTAACTAATTTATAGAAAACAATGATTTACATAGGTTATAATTTCTTTTTATGTTTATGAATGTATATAATTAGGAAAAAACATTAAATATTATAAGCCTAACAAATATTAATTTATTTACCATATAAGAAACTACTTAATATAAAAATTCCTTCAATATCTCACAAAAATTCACCACACAATCAATTATTATAGAAATATCATGTGTAATAAATTTCTTCATAACCCTAGAAATGGAAAAATAAGGTGAGTCATTTCAAATGATGAGTAAGGGAAATCGTATACTATAATCTATTATAGAATAAAAAAGGAATTAATAATATAGAATGAAATAATTGATAATAAAATAATTAATTAAATGTAATCAAAAGAACATAAAATAAATCCACGGATGACATAAAATATAAATAATCATATGGTTGGATATAAAAGGTTTAATAGTGACAGAATTCATAATTCTGAAATTGTTAAGTTCTTGTTTCAAGGCATTACATACCATCAAATCCCTTTGCTAAGACACATAATTTATATCAATACCACAAACAAGACATTTAAATAGATGGTTATGGATACCAAAACCCCCGATAAAATTTCTCTCATAAAAAATACCAGGGCATATAGGGGTGACATTGTGTGCCACTAGTAAATTCACCATATGAATGAAATTAAAAAAAATATAATTAATTATCATCTTTCTTTAATACTCAATAAAATGTTTTATCTGAATAAAAAACATAAACAATATTAATAAATTCCCATGTAATTAAATGGAATGAAATGTTATTAAACTATCCTAACAAATTATTTATATATAATTATTAAGGAATATCCCAAGTGAAACATATAAACCTTTTATGATGATGTCATCAATTAAAAACAAATTTTTTATAAGAATAATATAAAATGTATCACATAATAATAGTTCATGAATTAGATTGTTTCACACTCAAAGTTTAATCCACCAAAAAATATATAAAGAGTGGATTTAGAAGGAAATCCAAGAAACCAAACTCTATGTGATTTGAAATATTTGAATATAAAGGGGAAAATGGAATTGTAATCATAGAATTCATTTTATGAATTTTTTTTAACAATATCAAAGAAAGTGGAAGTTATGAGTCACATTTAAAATACAATTTCCAAGAGGCGTAGTGAAATATTTTAAATCACATAATTTTAAAAAAAACATTAAATAGTATATCCTTGGAGGAGACATAAATTATATTTCAAGGACATGTGGAGTGGGGGAAAAACAAAGGAGAACAATTTTTTTAATATATTCAAATATATTCATTGAAATCCCATATTATAAAATGAGAATCAAAATTCCTTTTTGAAAAAAGTACAAGGTAAATATTATTGTCATATGATATAACATATAACTGGGTTCCAAAATAAGATGGAGGGTGTTATAGGCAATAAAAATCATTGGTATGGAAGAGAAGTAGCTTACATGGGAAGGATGAGAATTATTTTAAATAACATTATACTTTTATGAGAAATTAATTTTTAATGGAAGGAGATTTGAATTAAAAATTATAATTTCCCGTGAGAGGAATTTATAATTCAATATAATAAAATATTGTGGTGGAATAAACCAATAATTTAATAATTAAATTCTTGATGAAATATCATAACTCAATGAAATATGTTTTGATTTATCAATTTCTTTTAGTTAAGAAGAAACTTTTTAATAAAAAAAATTAAAGAGTGGGCTTGAAAATGAAATTGAAATACCATAAATAAAATAAAATCCATGATATAATATATTAAATAACCAGTATTCACAATATTTAAATTAAATTAGGTTTATAAAGAAAAAATGTTTGAAATAAAATAAATTGAGACAAAACACCGATACATACATCAATTTTTTTGAATTATGTAGCATTTAGAAATAAGATTATGTGATACAAAAGAAAATAAATTTAAATTACAAAGATCTTTTATCATAATTAAATCATATGGAATAAAATCCCCATATTATAATAATATTTTTCTTGGGATAAATCATAATTCAATGAATGAAAATAGATTTATCAATAACCCGTATCAATATCAGAATATATGAAGTAAAAATCAATTAAAACAACATCCATGAGAAGGAATTGTAAATCCATAGAAATGAAATTGTAAATGAAATTTTGTAAAATCACAAGGAAAAATGGATTAAAATTGAAAAATGGGTTTCTATAAATAATCAATATATCTCAGTGAAAGGAAATTGAGTTTTTACAAACCCCCTACATCTTTTGTAACCGTTGAATAAAAAGAAAACTAATTTAGAGAACATGAAATGGTTTTTAAAACCACATTAATTTTAGAAACAATATTATAATATAAGTTTAAATGTAATAATATACCCCACATAAAAGAGTAAAATTGGTGAATAAGCATTATTTATTAATGATGAAAAATTGAGACGAAAAACCCATAAATTAGATACTGATTTTCTCTATGCATGCAACTGAAACGATGAATAATAAAATTAATATTATTAAATAGTTTCTTAGGGAAATTTTTGATCCTTAATTAACTTTATAAGGAAATTTTATGATCATATATTTTTTATTTACAATATAGATTCCACTTATGTTGGTTAGTTGAGGCTGTTCTGTCAAAATTTCCATAACCCATTCATTATGTTGACCATCGTAAAAGGGTTGTTAAAATAAATTCATAAAAGATATAACTATAGTTTTTATGTTTCATTTTAATTCATTTATAACAAAACATATATAGTTTCATAGGTTTTCCAAAAATGGATTCAAATTATGAAAAATTCATTAATATGTTAATTTTTTTGGCAGTTGAGTCCACTATGACTATTTATTATTAATATATATATATTACAATGTACAATATTATATTTTAATATTATTAATAGTGTATAAAATATATTTAATATATATTATATTTATTTTTAATTTCATCCATGTTTAGTGGAAATGGAAATTAAAATACATCATTTGGTGGAGGTGGTAACCAACACGTACACAAAGTTGAAAATTTATTTTTCCATAGATAAAATAAAATAATTATTATTTTTGAATCTTAATATCGTTATAAAGATTTTATTTTGTAATTAAAAAACTATTTTTATCATCCATGTATGGATTTCATGAAAAATATAACATGTTTTTTTATGGCAGTGATTGTCCTCACGTACGCATGATGACGTATCCATTTTTAGAATGGTTTTAAAGGAAGGTAGAAATGTGTTATTCCATAAGATAAAAATATATATGTATATGAATAATATTTATTGTATAATAATTTTATGGTTTGCACTTATTTTATAGTTTAGATTAAGAAAATACATAAGAGAGCTTGGTTGATAACATTACATTTTCTTTTTGATGTTCTCCCTTGGGTAGAAACATAAGTCTCCTTAGATTGGGATTTTGGAAAGATAAACGCTTCTAGAATGTTAGTAGAGTGTTGAGGAGATACTATGATATAGTTTTGGTTGATATAACACTTTATAATGGGTGGAAAATTTGGGTGGAGGTGAACTCCTTTTATTGGCGATGGAAATAAAATTTTTATAAATATTATAATGGGAAAGTCACCATTCAAGGACCAAAAGGATAAAATAATGGAAAATAATTTATATGTGATGAGGTAACATTGATCCACCTATAATATACTCACATAAGTAAATGTTTTAAATTTTTTTTATGATTATTACCCTCGATTAAACCATATTCATCTTAATTTACCTTTACTATGGTGACCAATTTTTACCTAAATAGTTTACCTTTATTAGCAAGATATATGTTGACCCAAAAAACCTAATTTATAACTAATTACCCACATATTAAATCAATTTTTTCTAAGAATATTTATATTGGTGAGAAAAATAAATTTTAATTATTGTTCACCCAACACATAACAACCGATTTTAAGAAAAAGTGTATTTTTAAACATAAAAAATATTTTTTTGGATAAAATTATCAATTTTTTTTTATTTACATTACATTAATATATTTATTCATAAATATAAAAAATTAATATAGATTAAAAATTAATCAAAAATATATTTCTACTTTTTTATATCACAATGAAAGAAAAAGAAGAATTTTTACTAGAATAGAAGACCAATTTATTTTGAAAAAGCTAAAAATGAATTTTCTAAATTCAAAATAGTTTTTTTAAATCAATTACTATATTCTATTAATAAATTATTATTTATTAAAAAACATTTATAAAGGATTTTCATAATTTTTATATCGCATTAAATTAAAAAATCTTATGATATTAATAAAAATACTATTTTAACTATTCTTATTATAATTTCATATAAAATATTAATTATATTAGTATTATATTATTTATATTACATATACACACACACACATATATATTTAATATTTATTTTTATTAAATTAATAATATAAAAATTAATATTTAGAAATAAATCATTTATTGAATGAAGTTAATTTTTTAATTTGTATCAATGCATTAGTAAATAAAATTTCATTTTCATCATAGGCTTTTTAATATTATTACTTAATTTTATACCCACTAATTTAATCTCTATAATATATTGGTAAAAAATAATATTATTTTATAGTATCATAATTTTTTAGTACAATGTTTCATGTGAAATAATCTATTTAACACATTACGTTTGAAAGGAAAATATAATTTAAAACCACATGGTGTTAAATTATCCAGCATTTAATAAATTACAATGTCACAATTTTAATTATCAATCACTAGTAATATTATTTAAGTGTATATTAGAGACATGCCTAAGACGTGATATAATTTAAAAGGATTCTTCTATTTTAATATCTAATATACGACTATGAAACTTATATTTTACCTCCACCATGTTAATAGATTGCTTCAGTTTTCCAAAGAAACTCATTTATTTTTCCAAAATTTGTGGCACATATAAAATTGGTCATTCTCTCCATCATTATTTTTTTCACTCGAACATCCAATAGAATATAGCCTACACTTCTATAGTGTGCATCTGAAATAAACTATGCCCCAATTTTTAATCAAAGTTTCTGATAGTTAGTTTGACATAATCATAATATTTGTTACTCTAGCTCTTATCTAGTTATTTTTTTCACTAGAACAATCACCGCATTGTCAATTTCACCCATTTTAACCAGGGTCCTTTATGTTCCAGCCATTACATAAAATAACAAATGTTAATTGTTATGAATTTATAATTTCATAGGAAATAAGCTTAAATGAAATAACTTATAAATGATGTATAAACCAAAACATTTGAATTTATAAGATTCAGTCTTGGTTATCTATATTCTATTTCATATTATGTTTTCTAACCAAACAATATATTCAGATACTCTATAATGATTTATAAATAACATTTGGATTATTCAAATAATATCCACTTGGAGGGTCTATCTAGGTGTGAAATATTTGGACCACTCAACATGAATTAAAAAAAGATCATGTTGATACTGAAACATAATTTTTCATGGTAATTTACCCTAAGTGAAGCTATTACATATCCATATCAACTCTCTAGTATAAAAATAGGGATGTAATTTCTAGGATAACAACACAGTCTCTAATTAACTGAAATTTATGGATGTTATTATATAATTTAGTCCATACCAAGAGTTTTCTATAATGGTATCTAATCCCAATCCTAAAAATATTAAATATTTAACATTATATTATCATTTAACCAAGTTCCAACCTAGAGATTTTTATATAACATAGTTCTTATGGGACATAGAAGAACAATCAACCCTTGATGATATAAATATATGTCAAATTATCCATAGCTAACAACATCTAAACCTATGAAGTTATCTAAACCCTCATATGATACATAACATAATTCCCTAAAAGTAGCTACCCCATAATTAAATTATTTATAGAAAGTATTACATTATATTCATTCTCTAAACATTTTAGGTTTAGATCGTTACATAATTACTAAAAAATTTTAACTAACAAATCTCATGTCTTTCTCAACTTGTAGAAATTTTACACTATATAAGAAACTACTTAATATATAACAACTCTTCAAAATATCCCAAAAATTATCCACACATGATATTCATCTATAAATATCATGTGTAATGATATTCTTCAAAATCTAGGTAGATATAAACCTAATAATGGTGAGATTAAATTTTTTGGTATGGGAAAATATATCTGAGAATCTATCATAGAATAAACAATGCATGAATAATAGGATAATAAAAAATTTATAATAAAACAATACCATATAGCTGATTATATGAGTTTGAAATTAATCTACACATGACATAAAAATATAAATAAACACATTTAAAATAACAAATAGTTTTAGATTGATAGAATATATAATTTCAGATTTACCAAGGCCTTATAAAAATATATTACAAACCCCTAAGGACTTGTTCAATGATATTTACTTCATGCCAAGATTGAAACCAAGATATCTAAATAAATGGGTATTCATGCACAAAATACATAGGATAGATTGTCTTATGAGTCCTGTAAATGCTTCAATGGGCTAATTCGGTCCCAACCCATCACTAAATTTATTCAAGCACATTTGTCATATGAATAGAATAAATATCAATACGATTCATAATAAAAATTCCTTATTAAGCAGTAAGAATTCATATTGAAAAAATAAGCATATGAGATGTCAATATGTTCCCCATTAAATTAATAGAATACAATATTAATAATGAATCCGTATAATGAAGTCTGATAGAATCATTAAGGCATAACCCAATCATAACATATGAAACCTAAAGGATGATCACATAGATAAGAAACCATTATAAGGATAATACTTCAAATGGTATCACATAATAAGGGATAAAGAATTATATTGTTTGAAACAATGAGTTTAATACCAAGTAAGCTCAGGAATAGAGAAAGTCTCTAACCGTTGATTAAAATAAAAGAAAAGTTCAGCAGGAAAATATTACAAACAAGAGCATACAGTTACAGGTCATAGAAACCATATCCATCATCATACACGTCGCCAAATCCATGATCGATTGCCTCATCTATAGTAGACGATTTATATTCCGAACTTCCAGACTGCTTCAATATCTTAAAAAATATTTAATTGTTGATCCTTGAAAATGTACACAAGACTATTTCTAGAAAATATAGAGTGGAAGTTAAAAAGAAGGAACTTGAAAGGAAAAAAATATTTAAAATATTAAAAAACATTAATTGAAATACTATATCATAAGAAGGATAAGAAAATATCATTTTTAAAAGTAGAGATGTTAAATATTAAGGTCTCACTAGATAACACTTAAATGGGTTAAAAAATATAAATTAGAACATTTAAGGAAATTAAAATCATAAATATGGAAGAAAATGATCTTACTTAGGAAGGATGATAAATTTTCATAACAACATTATACTTTTAATAGATTGAAATTAATTATGAAATGTGATTTAAATCCAAATTGACTTTACCCTAGTTTGGTAGAGAAAATACATTTTAATGCGGAATAATCCAATAATTGAAGGATGCAGTTCAACAAGAAATATCATAACTAAAAGAAAGATGTTTTGATCTATTAACAACTTTTATAGAATCAGAATGGTTTGAATAAAAACCCCTTGATAGAGACGTAACAGAAATAAAAATAAAATATCATGAATAAAAGATAACTAATGATATTATGTATCCAATTGTTATACTAAGAACCATTTAAATTTAACTTGGTGCCTACGAAAATAGGTATCAAGGAAATAAAATTGAGAATAAAAACCCATAAGAACATCATAATTCATTATATAGGTAACATTTGAAAAATTTATTATGAGATAGAAATCTAAATCGATAGAAATTAGAGAATAATTTCAAAATAATAAAATAATAGTGAATAACATACCTAACATATGAGAATAATTTTCAAGAAGAACAATAACTACAAACTAAATAAAATTGGATTAATAAATATCCTTATAAAAATCATAATCTTTGAAGTAAAAATCCTTCAAAAAAGAGATCCTGAGAACGAATTATAAATTAATAAAAAATAAACTACAAATAGTATTTTATTAAATCATAAGATAAAATAACTCATGTTATAAAAATTGTGTTCATTAAATTATCGTAATGAATTAATGAATGAAAATTGAGTTATGAAAAACCCTTATGAAAATTATAACTTTGGATTACAAAGGAAATAAAAGGAGTGAACATGAAATGGATTTTAAAACAAAAATAATTTCATGAAAATTATTATAATAAAAATTCATATCGAATAATTTAAAAAACATTATAGAAAAAATTGGTGAATATGAATCATATATAAATCAATCAAAATTGAGGTGCAAAACCCCTTAATTTAGGCCCAGATTATCCCTATACATTTATCTAAATTCCTGAATAATAAATTAAGTGAAATAAATAATTTAATAAGAATATTTTTATTATATATTTCAATTTATAAGTTCTATTTATTATTATATATTTTTTAATTATTTATAGTTTTCTATTAAGTTGTTGACATGATGTCGTTCATTGAATTTTTCTATAACACTATCAATATGTTGATCACAGTCAAATGTGTTTTAAAATAGCCTCATATTCTCAATAATTTTATTAGTGAATGTATTTTATTTTTCTATTAGATCAAATTTTATAAATTTATTATACTTTCTTGAAAATGGGATCAAATTATGGAAGGTCTATTGATATGTTCATTTTTTTCACAGTTGATTTTACTATGAAAGTCTACTATTAAAGTCACATTTAAAATGTAAAATATTATCATTATAAAATATTAATAGTTTCATAAATATAATTATTCTAAATTAAATATATTTTTATTATAATCCATGTTAGTTTGTAATGGAAAAGAAATACATCATTTGTAAAGGAGGTAGTTTATACATAAGAACGACACATTAATTTTTAAATAGAATAGGAGGGGTTAGAAAAAAATAATTATAATTTAATAATATTAATTTTTTAAAAAATATTATATATTTTAATTTAATAAATCTTAGTTTTTTCCATCCATGTAAGTATGTTATGAAAAATTTAACACGCTGTTCATTGGGGTGGTAGTCCATACGTTTGCTTGATGACCTCTTCATTTTTTGAATGGTTTTGGAAGAAGGTATAAAAGGGATATTTCATTACTATAATTAAAATTATATTAATACAAATTATTATTTTATAATTTCAAGTATATAATTTATTTGAATGGGTAGAATAATAAATGAATTAATAGAGATCAATTTAGAACATCAGCTCTCCCTTTGGATGTTCCCCCTTGGTTAACACCTTACGGCTATATAACATGGTATTTTGGAAATCCCAAGGTATATAAAAAGCTGGGAGTGTAATTTTAAGAGAATATTTTAGAGTTTTAGTTTATCTAAGGCTTTATAATGTGTATAGAAATGGGTTGGAGGTGAGAACCTTATATATGTGAGGGAAATGAATTTTTTTGTAAATAATATAAAGGACTTGTCAACATTAAAGGGTCCAAAGGAAGAAATAATGGATGATAATGTATAGGGGATGTTTTATGTTTGATCCAAAACTCATAAAATCAATTTAAGTCATTTTTAAATATGTTTTATGTTTTTTATTCTCAGAGATACCCTTTTAAAATTAATTTACCTTTATCACTGTAAGTAATTTGTACCTAAGAAATTTATTTTTATTAACTAAACATAAAATGGATCCTTTTAAAAAATATGGACCTAATAATTACAAATATATAATCCATTTTTTTAAAAAAAATTCATGTGTCATAAAAAATTAATTTTAATAATAGTGTTCTCAAAGCGTAAGAACCCATTTTTAGAAAAACTATATTTTAAAAACTATTTTATTTTAGTATAAATTTATAACGTCAAATTATTTCCATGAAATTAATAAATTTAATACATGAAAAATATGATTTATATTTATTAAAATTCATGAAATAATAGAATTCTACAATGTGATATCATAATTAATAAAAAAAGAAAAAATAGTTTTATTATTATAATGAATATTTCTTTGGTTTTAAAAAGTTATGAATGGAATTTATAAATTCAAAATAGTATCTTATAAATTTATAATTTTATTCCTTAAACACATTATTGGATTTTTTTTAAATTTTTTTATAAATTTTTTGAGTCGTTCTTAGATAATGATAAATTCAAAAATGTTTTTTGTATTTATAGAAATTCTATTTTACAATATTCTCCTAAAAATAAAAAATTTTAGAAAAATGAAAAAAAATTTTATCATTGTTTAAATTTTTTATTCTAAATCAAAAATTGATGTCAATTTTTCCATATTCGAATTCTTAAATTTGAGAATTTAATATTTTTAAAAAATAAAAATATAATGAAAACTATTTACTTACGAAAATAACCATTTAAAATATTTCATGTTATTATAATAATTTTTCTATAAATTGGTAATTATATTGGTGTTATGTTATTATTATTAATATATAGTTACTATAAATAATTATTATAAAAAAAATTTCAAAAAAATAATTTTTATTGAATTAAATAATCTCATTAATATTATCAATGAATTAATAAATAACCATTATTTCTCTTAATATATTATATAATATGGAAAATTCATTATATATATTGGCTATATTTTATTATTTTAAAGTAATATTACTCTAAATTATTACTGTTTTATTTTAGTTTAATGCTACTTGTGAAACAAGATATTAGATACATTAGGTTTTAAAGGAAAAATAATTTAAAATATCGGGGTGTTATGTCAGAAAGACATAAGGTATGTTCTCTCACAAGGCTGCCTATGCAGGGTGTGAGAAATATATTTTAGTATGGTCACACCAATTATTTGGAATATATGTTGTCTTATATGTGTGTATGCATGATGTGAATTTATAATAGAAGAAACTGCACATAAAATTTCTTATCGGGTCATCCTAGGATAAACATACCACCTTAACACCCAAACCTATGGACTTATAAAATTATAGATGAATAACATCCCTCAAGCCACAAATTTATACCCATACTCAAAGATGAAGGATATATTTACATACCATGTCTAACCACTACCATCTTACATAGAGTATGGACCATATCAACCCTTATTTCATATTCGATATCATACTATAACCTCACTAACAACCTCTTCATTTTAGAGATGCATATATCTCATCCAAATCTAAAACATAGGGAATGATCCTTTGTCACATAAATTGTATCTCACTATCACATCATATCCCAAATTAAGCATCACATCCTGGATCGATACCCTCTCTTTAGGGAAGTCCCTACCTATAAATTCTCACTCAATCTGTGGAAAATCATATATAGTCCAATCATAGAATAAATATCACTAAAAACTCTCCTCTGTTAGGGTTGGTTTCAAAATTACAACATGAATTAATACATTATCACCCATGGTGGTCGTTTCTACAACCATATTACTCAAGCATAGGATAAACATTATATCTCATTATCAAACACATCACATTGACCAATCCCCAATCCTAGTGTCGGCGTCACACATATATCTTGGGATAATACACTCTAACTCGAGGAAGAAACTAAAAAAACATAACACATAGGGAAAGAACCAATAACTTGTCATTTTGTCAATCTACACATAGACATGAGCATGCATAGAGGAACCGACATAGAATCACCAAACATACCTCATGCTCACTAACACACAATAGGGACATAATTCTTAACTAGCCTCTTATATCATCATCAAATATCATAAAAAGTTATCCCTATAGGCTATTATTTCAAAGAACATTTAAATCATAAACGTATGTCTTACTGAAGATATCAATATCCCCATCTCACTTGTAAGGGAACCTGTTGGGTTATCTAATCCCAGATAGTCTATATTCACCTATACTATTCGAAACACATCACCCCATGTTGATCCTATATTCCACTAGACTTACCTTACCTTGTTATTAAAGTTCTATTAAAAAAATTATTCAATTTAATTATAACAAATATTTCCCAATAACTAATGACTAAGTCACACAACTAACACTAATAAATTTATCATCCCAATTCGCAGTCGGTATGATAGTTTCCATGAACCATGCTAGTTACCTATATTATATAAACCATGTGAGAGATGTAAATCCCATCATTGAGTGGATAACACCACGAAATACAACATCTACCCTTGAAGGGCTCATCAAACTTCTATCACATGTCAAATCCCCAATCCACCCTCAAGAGGGTGCTCTTTATTATCTATGAGATGTATGAAAATATCATAACTAATCAATATTCCTAGGCCCATAATGGCTTCCCAAAAAGTCCTAGGTGTCACAAACTAGTATATTAAAAACACTTATTAAAACTGAATACCCTCCTCATTTCACTCATAACCTCTACCAACATCATCTCCCATTTGGATAAATAGTTTTCAGGTTTTCCCAAAATTCCCAACATGCAAAGATAACATGATATAAGTCTTAGAGGTTAAATAATACCCCATCTCTTAACATTAGGAACCATCAATACCCATCCCTTTTACCAGAGCACACATTCTAATGAAAACTTATACAGTCATATATAAACATTTTATATGATTTATTTTTATTTGGATGAAAAAACTAATACACAAAGATAAAATATTCAACCAATCCAATATATGATTCTTACAATATTGTACCAATTCTAGTGCTCCAATATCAATCCACCACATCAAAATATTTAATTTTATCAATTTGTAAATAATGTTACAATTTAAACTAAATAGGAATTAAAAGAAGTGAAATAGAGAATAATATATTTACTAAAACCATGAGATATAAAAAACCAA
Source organism: Viscum album (assembly GCA_963277665.1). Lineage (NCBI taxonomy): Eukaryota > Viridiplantae > Streptophyta > Magnoliopsida > Santalales > Viscaceae > Viscum > Viscum album. The sequence continues at coordinate 1,110,457,667 of OY728126.1, forward strand.
CCCTATGTGACATGCTCATAGAGAGCTAATGAACAAAATCCAAACCATCTTGGACCAATTATACTATTAGAGATTGTAATAAACATCCAAACTTATCTAAATGATAAAAAATAACTAGCTAATAGGGGAGAGGATAAACCAATAAAAAACGATAAAATCATACCATAAACAAAAAGTAAAACCATTTCCAATCTCTATAGACAAAGGAGCATCAAAGGTATAAGTGTAAGAGAAAAGGGGATTATCCTCCCCCTATAGAAAATCTAAAAATAGAAGAACCCTATACAGATGTTTTAATTCAAAATATCCAAAATAATATTCTACCATTAAAAAACTAGAATGAAGTCCTATCATGGAATAAACCTCTTACCATGACATTATTCCATAGAAACACCTCTCATGAAATAGATCATGAGTCATGACATGAAACATGTATCTTATGAATAGATGTAATCTTCAGATATAATCCAACAGAACATGGCTCTTTTTCTTATAGTGTGGAGCCTTTCCATTGTATAAGACCTAAAATATCCAGGAACAGTCCCTCAAGATATGGTTTCCACCTCCATGACGCAATAAACTCCCAAAAACCATAATTCATTGTGTGGCCCTCAACCTTATATAGTAGTTCTCCCAGACTAGACATCTTTCACAATGCAATATATATCACCATGACTCCAAACACGATATGAACATAATGATCATGGTGTTACTATATTTCCTTAAGAAATTTAACAAATGTATATGAAAGAGTTACCTAAACCCATGAAAACCCTACCGTAATGACATGATACAAATATGGAAATGTTTCTAGATTACATGTAATTTTGGTAATGACATCATGAAACCCTCCACTGTTACGTGATCATTGGACACTACCTTCAACCCATACACAATAGTACATTATCATTTTATCCTTCATCCTATAATTCATTCCATGGAACCCCTAAGGATACAAATTCCATAGTATTATCCTTACCCATCATGTAATGAAAAGAAACCTCCAGAAAAAATCGTTAAGGGAGTATCCTCCAAGAAATTCAAAAACAAAAATATAAATTTCCTTGAACTTTTAGAACCCATAATGATGTGATACCAGAATAAATCCCCAGATTAATCTTCTCATCATTGAGAATTACTGAATAAAATCTCTTGAGTTCCATTAAATTTGTTAGAATCTAATACCACTCCTAATTCCCAATTACATACAAAACCAGATGCATTTATACCATCCATGAAGTATTTTTGAATTCCCAAACAATTTATAAAATCCACTATTCTATCACACAAATACATCTATTATACCCAATGAAATACACCTAATTCTATTTCCACCACACCACATCCTATTATACCAAAAAACTAGTTTGTTCTCCTCAGACCAATTTTACACAAAAGTTGCTCAGTCCCTACTGCCAAAGCATCACAATATCTCTTGATCATAATTCCTTATTCCAAGATGCATCGCAAGATCTTACAATCATCAACACATATGTCTTATATTTGAACATGGTATAATTATTTGGCTATATCACCACCCACAAGATCATCCATTTTACACCACCATGATTAATGCCATATCTTTATTCCAAATCACTATTGGATTGTACCCAATTATACTTGAGATTGATGATAACACATTAAAATCATCTAACACCACATCTGAATATCAAATTCTATATTTTCCAAGGAAAAATAAAAACTAAGTCCAACCTACTAACTGGTATACTAGTGCCATCTCAACAATCCTTTAATCAATCTCACCTCATCAAGGAAACTTCTGACAGGAGGGTCATACACCTATAAAAAATTTTAGGATCCATACCAGTGGAGTATCATTATTGTCACAATAATAAATAATAACACATGATTTTCACCACCTACATACTATCTGTTATCAAATGTAATGATTATACATGATCCTCAATATTTTTCAAAACTCACCTAAAGTGAGGGTTAAACCCTCCAACGACCAATTGGGTTATCCCAAATAGTTAGATTCCATTATATTTATCACTATTCACAACACTTGAGGAATTTTATTGTCAAATGTCTATCACTCGTCCTAATATATGATCATCATATTCTGGAATACCCCTTTAAATGACTATACTCAGACCAACTATAGTATGATACACCAATAAATATAAGGTGTTAATTATTTCTATATAATAAAAACTTCTCATTATTACTAAAAACTCTAAAAACTTTTATTGGAATCATACCATATATGTAACATTCCTCGACTAGTACTTAACCAAAAGGCCACTTCCTACTCAAGATCACACCCCTGATGTGATCTTATTCCACACCAATAAAAGTCCCATTGAATGTATCCTCATTTATAAGGAATAATGTGAAACAACATAGGTTTTAGGAATAATTTTTATTTCACAAACAATAAATATATCTATTATTGAAACTATATATTATTGTATTTTCACTTTAGAATGAAATAAATCACACCATATAGGTGTCAAATAAGAACTGTACAAAGCTAATGAGTATGATATCAATGATTCCTAATTTTCTATATATATTGATATAAATAAAATTTATTTGGATGTTAAGTTTATATCTATTAATTATAAATAATTTATTTGAAACAAAATAAAATATTTTAGAATATCTAAAAAGATTCAAATTCTTTTGTGAAAATACATTTCATTCTAAAATATTTTTGTTATAAAATATAAATTTTTGATAAATTTATTACTTGGGAATAATGATAAAATATATATTTATTGATTAAATTTGAGGAATGGTTGGTAAAATAAAATAATAAAATCCAAATAATAGTTATGAAATTATAAGGAAGTTCAATTTATTATTCAAGGACCAAAAAAATTGTTTTTTCTAAAAAAATTGTTTTTATTATTTATTATATATGTTTTTATTTAAATGAATAATTTATAAAATATAGAGTTTGAATTTTATCAAATGATTATTTTGTATAGATTTTTCATGTCAATATTTACTTTGGATGATTGTTTTCTATTTTTCAATTTTTTTGGTTTAATATTAAAAAACAATATTTAAAAATATCACAAAATTTAAGAAATAATCATGATATAATAATGAATTTAAATTTAGAGAAATTTTGTTGACCAAATATATATTTATGGTTTAAACTAATTTATTTAAAAATAATATATTGAATTTATAAATGTATGTTTGACATCGTGAAACATAGGTTATCTTTTATTCTAATAATAAACAATTTCTCATAATTTTTTTTACACAAGTATTCAAAAGATGTAGTTATGTTTTGGATTGGTTTAAAAAAAAAATAGTTATATATTGTTTATCTATAAAATAATAAATTTCATGGGTATTGATACTAGTTGAATAAATAAGTATAAATTTAATTTTATTCTTAAAAATTCTTCCGTCCTAAAAATAGTTTTTATTACGTTATGCACAATTATATTGAAGGTTTTTTTCTCACATTTATAAATTGAATTAAATAAAAATGTTTTAATATATTTAATATAAAAAATTAATATTATATAATAATTTCAATTTAATTTTAGGACCTAAAATAAGTTATCATGGTAAAATACTTTCACCATGGTAAAAGATAAAATAAGTTAAAAGTATTAAATTAAGTGGCATTTTCACAAAATATTTAAATATTTTATCATTAAATGGGTGGATGAGGGTATTAATTACTAATAATCACCTTATAATAAATAATTTTAAATTTTGGATTTAATTTCCTTTAATATAAAATTATTTTTAAATTAATAGATAAGTATTTATTAAAATGCCAACCCTCAAACATTTAAAAGGGCCCATCAACCACCCTATCAAAGAATAACTGAAAATTATAATTCCTGTCTATTGTATACCCTATTTACCACACTTATAAGACTCTAACACATTATTTTTCCATTTTCATCAATAATATTACCTATTCATTAAAAACCAAGAACAAATTCAAAGGTAGATACAAATAATTTTCTTTCTCACTAATAACATCAAATTATTATTATTTATTTATCCTCTTCATTCACCTCTTATAAATTATTATTTTTCTATTTAATAACAAATAAAAATATTATCATACTTATTTAATGATGATATTATTGTAAAATCCTTTTATAATTATACTAATCCATTAATTATAGAAATTTTTTATTTTGGGTAGTTTAATGGACTACATGAATGATTTTCTAAATTGTTATTACGAATAATTATATAAACTTAATTACTATAAATTTATTATATTATTAATTATTTAATCATTTAATTTATTTTTTATTCTAGAAAGGTAAAATTAATTTTTATATCATTATCAATATACTTCCCTTTATTAATTAAAAATTATCGAAACAAGCATATTATAGATTACATCATAGAGAATCATACCAAAAAATCACATGGAATGAATTTAAAAATCATAAATAATTTTGGTATTTATATGAAAATACCTTTTATGTTATATATATTATTAACTCATGAACATGGAATGGTGACTCAAATAATTATATCGATGTATACAAGGAACATTTGAAACTTATAAAACCTGATGATCAATATAAACTAAAAATAAATAAAAAAAATATAATAATTGAACAAAAAAGGAATATTATAAATATATATAAACCAGATTTATTTAAAAAAATGTTATTAATGAGTCTTATATTTTTATACGTTATGATAATATATGTATGAGTAAGTTTTAATCTAATATAAGGGTTTGTTGTATCTATTTCCATTTCTAATACATATTTTAAATTATACACCTATTCATATATAAAATGATTTACTTTCTATTCATTTAATTATTTTATCAAAAAGAACATTTTTCATGTGATTTAAACTTTTGTTTTATGATATTATTCGATGTGATTTTGATTCATATATTACTAAACCAATATAAAAATTATGAACTCAATTTAATTTCATTGAGTTATATCATTTATTCATTAATTATGTTATTATATGATTATGTGCATTATAAATTATGATTATTTTATATTTTATTTAAAATTATTTCACGTGTATTTAAATTTATTTTAGATAATATATTCTTTGAAATATTCTTACTCCACATGTTGTATTATTGGTAAAGCATTTCCATTAAAAGTTTTAACTCATTTGAATAATTATAATTCAATTTCATATTTCCATTATCTGAATTAAATTCAAATTATTTAATGTTTTTCATATAGTTTTACATTTAATTTTGATTAACTGATGGTCTCCTATACTCCCATGGGTATTTATTGTTCATACCTTAATTTATTCATAAGGGATTGTTTTATCGTCTCAATTTTCATTTGAGATTGTTCATATCTAATTCATTTTTGTGGAAATATTTTGTTGTTTATCTCTAAAATATTTATTTTCTTATCCTCTATTTATTTTTTGGGGTTTGTGGGATTTCTTATCATGTAAGTTACCTTTGGTTTATAATTTAACCAAAAGGAATATTAAAAGTGTTACCAACCTATATATTATTTTCTATTGAGAACCATTCCCACCCATTAACATATCTTATTTCAGTAATGTTATTATATATAAATAAATTACTACATATGGCTACTTTATATTGACTTTTAATTCCTTTAATTTTTTTTAAAACCAATATTTTTAATAGTTTCCACAAAGATCGTTTTTTATTTTCCTTGAAGAACTGTGAAAAATAACATTTTTAACATTTTTTCAATTTAAACATTTTCATTATTTATATGATATAATTCCTAATGAAGATTAAACTATATGTTTTAATGGGATTTCAAAGAAATTTATATTACTATTATATTTATATTTATTTTTCAAATAATGATTACAAATTAACATTAATAAATAAATGAATTTTATTATATTTTTATATATATATACATTATCTTCCACTCAAAATTTATTATATTTAAAAGCATTTATTTTAAAAGTTTCTATATTTTCAGTTTATTTAAATTTTGTTAGTGTCCACTTTTCACCCCTTTAAATTGTATATTTAAGGTGAAAAATATGTTTGTTTTTATAACTACATTAAAAATTCTTTATAAAGTTTTTCTTATAATTTTACTTCACTTCATATGATAATAGTTAAAATATTTAACTTATTTTGAAATATTATTCACGTATTTCCCTCTAAATAACCTTATGATGTTATTCATTTGGGGGACTGAACAAGTTGTATCAATTGAACTAATTGTTTTTCTATTATTATTTGTTGTTAGTCTAAAGTGTTAAGTAATCCATATTCTTATTAATTTTATTTATTTATTTTAAATTCCCTTATGTTTTATTATGCATCACTTGGGATATTCTCTGATGATACCATCCATATTCATTCTCTTGATGGAATGTGATCATTTTTCTGTAAATCTTCAAAAATTCAACTCTTTCTAGGGTTAATTATGCTTTGATGATGTTATGAATAATTTATTATGTCACACACATATTCATGTATATATCATGATATAAATTATGGGACCAAAATTATATATCCCATGAGTACATTGAGCTATGTTTTATATATCAGTAGATTTCATATATGGAACTAGCGAGTAACATCAATTTACTATGGGAATTTCATTAAAATATTATATTATCACAATTGTGATCCTTTAATTATGTTTATGATGCCATGATTTATACTATTTACACATTCTTATGATACCATGATACTTTGATGTCAAAATATTTATTCCAAAATGATTATGTTATTATTAATAATGTTAGATATAGAGTTTACTGGGCATGATTATTTTGAATTAGGTTATTTCCCATCTATTATTTTCTCAGACCCACATGTTTATCTTATTCCCACTTATGAACATGATTAATATCTCTTTTGTTGATAATTATTGAGTATTTTAGCTTAACCATTTTATGTTTCCAATTCCCATGTTTATGAATTATAGTATTGTGTATGATATGTCTTGATGGGTATCATGAGTGGTATATTTTTTTGGGAGATTCCAAAAAATTATTTTAAATTAATGATTTATATGTTTAGTGTGACAAATATCCATTTTATGGGAGAGATATGGGGTTTTCAGTTAATTTTATTCTTAATAATAAATAAAACTAGACACAAAAGGTCATGAATATTTAAATGACACAATATTTCTTTTGATATTATAATTATGGATGGTTTAGTTTTGGAAATCTCAATTGGTATTGAATATTATTTTGAAATATAATATTTTTATCACTAGATATAGGAGTCTGGGTTTGTGGTGTCTAAATTGATTATATAACATTGATTAAATAACATTAAATGTTAGGATACCATCAAATTTAAATATTTAATGATTTATAGATACCGTCATGGGTTAATAAGATTAATGATGATCATAAACTCAAAGCTATATATACCCTTTTGAGGTCTAATATGATTTTATTTTAATGATATTATTGATATTTTAGGAAATTTTTATTGGGTTTTACGATGAATACATGATTGAGGTATAAATAACCCTTTGGGAAAGTATGTGATTTGATGTCGAGGTTAATTTTGAAAATGAATTAAATGATTTTGGGAAAATAAGTTGAGTTGTATTTAAAACCTTGTGTGTTGAGGAATGATTTAGTAACAATGTGATTCAGTTTATTTTTTAAAAATAATAACATGTTTTAAATTATTTATGATTTAGGATATATTTATTGATACGCGATCTTATGATTTTCTTTGATAAAAGTGTACGTTTATTTCCAAGAGAGAATGTTTCTAGGTTATTTTGGTTTAGAATATAGTATGAAAGATCAAGAATAATTCATTTTTTTAGTTTATATGTATTAGGTATTGGTATTAAGATGATGAATTTTATGGAAACTTGAGATAAATTAAAAGCGTTATAGTTTGAATTAATAATTTCATAGTTGAACTAGATGTATCATGAGATGAAATAAAAGTGTCCAAGGATAATACATATTATGGTTGACTCATAAAATTAAAAGGATTATTTTAACTAATTTTATTTTATTTAACCATAATAATATTGGTTTTATTATTTGGCTGAGTAAGGGACCATGAAAATAAATATATGTAAGTTGTCTCTCTAGATACTTCAACAACAAACTAAGGAATTATATTTTGAACAATGTTTTAACAAAAATGAGAATTAATCATATATAAATTATTAGGTAAAATATTTATCTCTTATTCAGATATAAGATAGTGAGGTTAGTACCCTGTTATAAATTTTACCTTTATTATTTTCTATCTTATATATTCCCTCATTTAATTCACAATTACAAAACTTCGAATGACAAATTATTTTAAGGGGGTATAATTTGACACAAAAGATTTTAGGGAAATTTTTCATTGATTAGAAAATTTCTGATCAATTATAAATACATTCTATTAAAATGTCTGAACTTGATAAGGAAATAAATCATAATATATATAGATCTAATTAGAAGGGTTTAATGCTATTTCATATAATATTGTCGTTTTAGAATTTTTGATATAATGTGATATAAATAAAGTTAATTTAATTTATATATGTATACATTCTCATTATAAATAATTTATTTGTAAAAATAATTTATTTTATAATAAATAAAATGGTACAAATTTATTTTTGAAAATTACATTCATTTTAAAGGAATTGTTTTTACAAATAATTTTCATTTAATTTATCTACTACAGCTATCTGATTATAATATGTTTGTTTCAATTTAAATGTAAAATTCCTATTTTTTTTAATTTTAATTTTATTAAATTGAAATAATTTTTATATTTATAAATTCAGTATTTTCATAGGCTGATTTATTTTTGGATTTTTCTATTTTTTTTTGAATATTAAAATAACAGTTTTGACAAATATAATAAATTATATGACATCATAATAAAATATATATTAAATTAAAATATTATTTTACCATTTATTTAACCAAATAGAAATTTTAGGATTAAAATAATATATTTAAAATAATATGTCGAATTTAGAAACCTATGTTTGAAATTCAGGAAAATAAGTTATATATTATTCAAATAAAATATAAGTTTTTGTCATTTTCCTTTTATCAGGAATTCACATTATTCCACATGATTATGGATTAATTTTAAATTGAAATAAATCACCTTATTTTAATTTTAATCCAATGAATTTACTGGGTATCAATACTATTAGACTGAATAAGTATAGATTCAATTTTATGCATAACAACAATTTTTTTCCTAATAAAGTGTTATTTGGAATTGTGCTTAATTATAATTTACTAAATTGTTATAATCAATATAAATTAAATTTAATAAAATGGATTCTATATTTGGAATCAGAATAATAATAAATAGTTAATTAGGTTAATTTACTTTTAGGACATAAATAAAATTTACATAGATAATGGTTAGTCAATATGGTAGAGGCCAAAATACGGTAAATGAGTTAAATTAAGTGATAAGGTTGATAAATATCAAATAAACTTATATTTAATTATGTTTATGAGGGTATTATTGAAAACCAATCATATTTTCATCCTTAATTTTGAATTTGTCTTCCGATTTCCTTAAATATGAAATTCTTTTTAAATTAATATATAAGTATTTATAAAAAAGACACTCCAATCACATATGAATGGATCCCTCCACCACCCATTCCAAGAAACAAAAAAAATTAAAATTCTACTCAATAAAATTTAATATTTTCCTACCTTATAAGACTCTTACATATTATTTAGCCTCTGATCCTAAGAGAATACTCTAATTCTTATAAAACAAGGATGACTTCAAAGGGGAGATGTGATTTCTCGTTTGTATATAGTAATTTCTAATCCTTATATTTCATTTATCTTCTTCATCCACCTATTCCAAATTTTTATTTACCTCATTAATAACATATAAATAACATAATTATAATTATATATATATATATTGTTATGATATGATAATTAAATCACCTCATAATCATACTCATCTATTGATTATAACATATTTTTTTGGGTAAGATTAACCACAGAAATGAATGATGCTATATATTTTTATCATGGATTTTTACCAAAAAATAATTAAGGTAATATAATATATTAATGTGCATGTAATGTGTTTTTTTGTTCTGTTGTTGTAGAATTATTATTTAGATCATTATTAATTTTGCAAATTTTATTCATTAAAAATTATTGAAATGAGCATGTTATAGATTAAATCTTAGAGAACCATACTAAAAAATTCTTGTGGAATAAACCATTAACATCATAACACATTATATAATATCTATTACAGTACATTGAATATTATGGTTATTATTAACTCATGAGCATGGAATGTTGATAACAACAATTACATCCAAACAGATATAGAATGCTATAACTATGTTAAACCAAAAATCAATATAAACTAAAAATAATTAAAAAATATGTAATCAATGAATATAAATTAATAATATAAAATTTTATAAACATGAATATTGTATTGAAAAATATTCTTAGGGAGTATTGGTTTATTATATATGAATATAATTATTTCAGAGTAAGAAATAATTCATTGTATTGGTACATTGTCTCAATTTCCATTCCTTGATACATAATTTAAAATGTGCATGTATTTTTATTTTACATGATTTATGTAGTATAAATTGAATTATTTTATAAAAAATATATTTTATTAATTTTATTTAAAATTATATTTCATGATTTTGTTCGATGTTCATTCGATTTTTGATTTACTAAACCAATAATAAAATACTTGACTCAATTTCTATTCCTTGAGTTGTATCCTAAAGGCATAGAATTTTTTCCCGATTATTTAAATTATGTACTCTTGTTGTTTTATGTTTTATTTATAATTTTTTTAATTGGATTTAAATTTAATTGAAAAAATTATATTCATTAATATATCCTTACTCCACATGTTATGTTCTGGGTATATGTTTCCTTTTGAAGTTTTGAGAAACATGAAGTATTATACTTTAAGTACATATTTTACCTTTTTTGACACAAATTAATGTTCTTGAATATTTATCATATTATTTTAATTTAATTTTTATTGAATTTTTTATCTCCTTTCATCCCATGGGTATTTATAGTTTATAGATTTTTTATAAGGGTTTCATTTCCACTTTCACCTTTAAGTTGAGATTGTTTTTTTAAATAATATTTAAGAAAAATGATTATTCTTAATTTATAGAACCGCATATATTTTCCTATCCCCTAGTTATATTTTTTTTGTGTTTACATGTTTTATTTTAATTTCACTTCCCTTCGGTTCCCAATTAAAACAAAACAATTCCTACAACGGTAACCTTCCTTATCTATTTTTGTAGTCTGGAACCTTTCTCCTCTATGTCCATATTATTTATATTGTTTCAATAATGTTATTATATATACATGAATTATTAGTCATTTTCACTTTGTATTGGATTTTAATTTTTTAAAAAAATATTTAAAGAAATATTGATAATATAGTTTTCATGAGTAATTCTTAACATTCTTTACAAAAGTGTGAAAATATTATCTTTTATAAAATTTTATACATGAAAATTTGTTCCATATTTTAGAGATATTTTTATTAATAAATATTACACATATAATTTATAAGTTTTTGAAATATAATTTCTATTCCCATTTTGGTAGAAGTATTTCAATTTAAATTTAAGATAAATATATTAAAAGAATTAAAAGGGATTTAATTACATTTATTGAAATTTTTTATTTATCTACCACTCCACATTTCTGATCATTAAAACATTTTTCTAAGAACTATAAATTTGGATTTTTTTAAATTATGTTTTTTAATATCCTATTTTAAATCCTATAAACAGAATATATGAACTGAATGATATGTTGGTTTTTACAAAAGTGTTATAAAATCTTTATTATAATTTTTTTATTACTTTATATCCATTTTCCTATAAAACTCTAAATTATCTATCTCACTTGGAGTCATTTTTCATCTCTTACCCTTAAAATTATCATATTATGTTATTCTTTTTAGATACAAAACATGTGAATAAAAACTTTTGATTCTTGATATCTTATTTTGTGATACTATTTGAATGTATTAAGTAAAATATCTTATTATAAAACCAATTTTCTACTATATAAACGTAAATTAATTGTTAATATGCTTGAACGAGGATTAACATACCATATTCTTTATCTCAATGGAATATAATCATTTTTTTGGGAATTCTTTAGGAAACCTATTTATTTCTCATGTTAATTATGATTTGATAAAGTTATAAATGTTTTATTATCAGGCGAACATATTCACGCACATATTATGATGTGAAAAGTGGTCCTAGAATTATATATACCTCTAATACACTTTGTAATGATTTATATATCATGAGATGACATTTACGGGATTAGATATTAAACCCAATCCACTGTGGGACTCTTTCCAAAATGAAATATTTTCTTATAAACGATCCCTCACTTATTCTTATGCTATTAATTTTTAGGTTCCTTCCAAAATATTAACATACTAGGATCAAATGATACCTAAATCTTTATTCGAAAAATCCAGATGTTATGATTCTTGACATATGATCTACGTTATTCTGGGTATGATTTTTGTATATTATACAATTTATCCTTTATAATTTTCTCATAAAAACATTTTTATCATAATCTCACTTATGATATTTGATTAAAATTATTATGTTTATCCTTACTAGGAAATTTAGGTCACCCTTCATGTGTCTATATTTCCCTACTTAAAAAAGAAGTGTATTAATTATGATAAAAATATATAGGTATCATTATTGGATAATTTTATGGGATATTTTGAATAATTATTTTAAAATAATGTTTCCTAGATATAGTAGAAAAAATGATCTTTTGATGTGAAAGATATGGGTTTTATAGAAAAAGGGTTTTCCAGATTCTCAAGAACTCTTAAAAAACAAGGTCATAGATATGTATGTGACCTAATATTTATTATCAATAATGCAATTTTGGATTGTTTAGTTTGGGAAAACCCAATTTAAATCAAACCTTATTTGTAAAAACTATGTTTTTTTTCAAAATTTTCAGGAGTACATGAATGGGGAATATCATAAGGGGAACTCCACACCTTCCCCACTATAGTACTCAGGTTTTCCCAGTACCCTAAAATTTTTTTATAGATCCAAACATTGTTTTATCTGCCTATCTCTAAAAAAAATGTGAACAATGAATAACAAATATGAACTCACCCCCATATCTAGTCATTTCTTTAAAAATCCTTTCCATCCCACACCGTCCATCTCTTTAGAGAGAATGATCCTTTAAAGAACCCTCTAACAGGTTATTTTATACTAAAAATATTGATTTCATCCAAACCCAATTTTTGTATCCTACCATTATAAAATAACTAACTATAATACTGATAAACAAATGAGTTATAAACATTCATTCATAGACACATGCAATTAAATAAATATCAATACATCCCATGAATTTAAATTTTATCTAGCTAAAATCACCCTCGATGCATCTTTTCCACCGATATAAAAGAACCTCACTCGTTATAAGGACTAACACATGATCACTCACCATAAATAATTTTTCTAAATCACAAAGAATCTAATCATTATCTTCCCTTATTATCCCAACTTATCTTGAATCACAATCCAATTTCTTATGAAAAACCACATTTGAAACCAACACGATTGGGAATCCATCTAAGTCCTCCTTCATAAAAAGACATAAATACCAAAAAAACTCTATATTACTTATATATTTAATTCCCTAAGAAATTTATTTTCTTTTAGAAACCCTTTAATGGTATTTGACATACCTTAGTAAACTCACACCAATATAGAACCTTCTCCTAGAAATAACTCACTGAAACCAAAACATCAACAAAGTATTCAGTTCTTAAACCAACCCACCAAGAGTCTCTATACATCATAACGTAATGGGATTTTATTGTCCTAAATAGAGATAAAAATTAAATAGCTTACACATAACCAACCACTATAGACACGTAATGGTCCAACTATGTATTATTCGACCAATTATATAATAAAAAATAATATAATAATTTTTTTTCTACATTTAACAACTAAACCCTTTATCATTAAAAAAAGTAGTTGCACAAAAGCATAAAAATGTCTTGTGTATCCTAAATGGAAAAAATGATTTCTGTAAAAACACCTTCTTCCACCTTCGGTTAAGATAAAACCCAAAATTAAATAAATCACCGAACATAATTCTTCACACAGATAAATAAATCAATTGTAATAGTAAAAACCAATAATAACATCTTGTTTCCCAGATAAACTAGACATATATCTAGAAAGGTTTTCACAACCCACCATTATAAATACTATAAAAAGATCCAACATGCTACTATCTCAAAATACTAGTTCTCAAATAGTAAGATAATAAAATAACCTCTGATAAATTTTGTAATTCCTCGGCTAAAATCACTCAATAGTGTTATAGATTGGGGATCATATTACCTTAGACATACCTCCATATATACTATATATAATAAAACAAATCTTTTATAAATTATCATTTCATAAATTTAAATCTATGAAACAAAACAAAGATACAATATAGAATTGAATGGTTTTGATTCCTCGTAAAATTAGATTTACAAAACATGATAAGATATTAATATTTTAAAATGATTTTAATACTTCACATAGTCTTAAAAGGATTCATAGTTCTCATAATACATCAAATCAACTAAGGAAATACATAAAATAATAGGAATGTTAAATTCCCAATAGGGGGTATAATAATAGGTAAGCAACACTAACATGAATAAATATGATACATGGGTGAGAATAATCATCGTCATCATATCATATAAAAAAGTATCATCATTATAATCACAAAGGAATCATTTATAAGTGACATTGAATTTTTTATATTTATATAAATTAAATAAAAAATATTTTTGGTCAAATTTCACAAATAATGTCTAAAAAATTCAATAATCATGTTCTCACAAAACATATATATACAAATAATCACTTCATAAATTTTGAAAAAATCTAGAATCATGTTCAAAAAATAAAATAAAAATAATCACTTGATATATATAAAATTTTGAAATTAATTGGATCAATATATTTCTCTAGTCCTATCCTTAACATCATAAAATTCTCATAATCATAAATTTTACATAGAAATGAAACTTATAACAATAATATAATTAAAATTAACCCAGGAATAATGAATGGGTTTCATAAACATGTCAAAATGTATACATAAAAGAATAAATATAGAGGTATTGAAAATGAAATGTGAAAAATATTGTTTGAAAATAATTATTGGCATAAGAGTAGCATAGGTTATGTAAAGAATAAGAACAACTCATAAGGAATTAATGAGTTTTTTTAGAAAACAACATATTTTTCAAAAATAAATGTAAGTATGAAAAATAATCACACAGAAGTAAAAACATATATATACCTTAAAAATAGATTATAAAGAAAAGATAATGACATTTAAAAGCCATTTGAGAATAATCATTGAAAATTTTATAGTAAAAGATGATTACTTGAAAGAAAGAGATGGGTTTGAGAGTTCCCCTTACCTTTCGCCTCATTTAGTTTTGTCATGTTTACACTCAATATATAGTAATATTATGTTTAGAAAAAAAAATAATTTTATTAATTTATATTATTATAGATTAATTATAAGCATTAAAATTTATTAATTTATATTTTCTCAGTTATTGATGAAATGTAGTGATTGAAATGTTGGATTTAATTATCCCACTTGCATTTTGATATCATTATTTCAATTTTTTCTAACTTTTCATCTTGTAAAATTAATTCAATAATATTATAATAAATGAAAATAAAATTATAGATATTATATATAATATAAAATAAATGGTCATTTAGGTGATGATAAGTAAACCATTAATAACATCCTCCTAGGCCGATGAAACCAATGGTTAATATGATGTGTCAAATGGATGAGAGAGTGTATACATACATTACATAAATTAAAAAAGGATATAAATGTCATAATAAGATTAATACATTATATAATATTTTATTAATTCATTAAATAAAAGGATATTGGGACATTTGAAATAAAAGGATAAAAAAACAAAAAGAGAGGCTTGTTGGTTACCTCTTAATTAAAGCTTTAATTTTTTTTCATTAGGAAAAAATCCTCGAGGGATATGATTCTGATAACATAAAAACATGGAAAATGTATAAAAAAATTAAATTGGTAATTATCCCTTAATTAATACTATATTGGATAACGTGTACCACACACAACACCGAGATTAAATAAACTATGATATATTATAAAAATATTATTATTTAAATATAACCATTATAACATACCCATTGGATAGACATGTATGAATAATATTAAAATATTTATGAAATATATATTGAAAAGTTATACTAATAAAAATTTAATCATTATTTCATAGGAAATATGTACTCAATTTTGATAATAAGAATGAAATAATAAAAGGTTAAGATTAGTTGATGTTTAAAATGTAATTTTTTCAATAAAAACATTTTTACTACCAATTTTTGGTATCTTTAGAAAGAAAACATTATATGTGGTATAAATTGGATTTGATTAAAAGTAATTCAATTTTGTTTTTATAATATAAAAATTATCTTAGGCTTATTTTTTTGATTTTTCTAAAATAGTTGTTTTTGGGTGAATAGTGAAAATATTGATTTTTTAATAATGTCACCTTTAAGACATTATTAAGAGATACAAATGACACATAAGTTCACGAAACCATTTTATAGAAAAACATAAATTCAATAATTAATAAAATCCATTTAAAAATATAATTTTTAACTTATTAATATATGTTTCTGATTTTAAAAATTCAAGTAATGTTTTTATTCAAATAAAAACTATATTTAGTTCTTCAAATTTTATCACATTTTAAAAAATTAAAATTTAGTATTAAATTGGATGTAAAGTAATTTTGTTATAATGTTTTTAAACCTAATCCAATTTATTCAGGGGTTTTCAAAATTATACTTGATTTTGTTGTAAAATAATTTTATGCTAAAAAAACATAAAAATAGTTTTTCATTGTGTTTTGTGCAATTTCATTAAAATTTACTTTTAAATATTATGGAAAGTAAATATTAAAAAATATATTCCATATATCAAATCATAATATTCATATTATAAAATATATTCAATTTATTTTGTTGAATGTTTTTTATACTTTAATAATACTATATTAAAAATTATGTCATTTTGGTTCCACTTGACATAAAAATGCGATGATATGAATTTTGAATCTTCTGAGAATGGTCTATACGCACCGCCATGATTGTCTTCTCCAACTTGTCCACCTGTTTCTCCGATTGGGACACCTTATCCAGATCCTCCTGGTGAACCCACCTTTTAGGATTCTGTCTACCCAATTTTTCATTGATATATTATACATGAACTCCAAAAACCTATTGGGTGGTGAAGAATGCTCGACAATGTTAAAGGAATATTTTTCTCGCTTAGTTGAAGGTCTGCTATCATTTAATGTACCAAAAAATAATTTTTGATATGCCTCAGATCAAATCAAATGGAATCTAGTTGCGAGGTTCAGTATTGAAAAACCTCATCTATAGCTTTTTCAGTGATTTGTATGCTTGAGGCACCTGGAGTCCCTTTCTAGGGTTTCAGTGTTGATCCACAAGGCATTTTATATCATGATCTCCTCAATGGATAACTTTGTTTCATATTGGTTCAACGCCCACTGATCAGTCATATGTGGAAGGTTTTGTCTTCTCTGGTGGTCTATAAATTCACATTTGGGTAGATATTCATCTATGGCTATGGTGTGGCTATCTCTTCCAGGTCTCCCTTTACCCTTTATGGTTCCCAATTTTCTACCTGGTATTATAGACTCCTTGGGGTCCTTCCTCTATGTAGATTAGAGATCTTTTCTCCTTGAAGATTAGGAGACAACTAGAAGTTGTGTTACGATGGACCTTGTGGCTTCTGTTCCCCCCTAGATTCTGTTATAAGTGGATGGGGGGATAACTGGTCTCAAGTGCTAGTTTACCCATTCCCACCATATTTCTCTTCTAGTTTTTATCTACCAAGGAACTATACCATAGAGTGACACAAGTAACATATAGAGAATTCCCATGATATGGTGGATCTTCCCTGAAATCTTGTGGCTCAAGAGGTAGTACCTTCTGACCAGGCTTCTAGTCATGTTCTAGGTCATGATGTTTGGGGGAAGAAAGTGCTTCTTCCCCCTCTCCTCCATTCATAGAAGATTCTTCCACTTTTGAGATCAATTTTATAGTAGATATAGTCCTACCTTTCCAAGACATGGTTATATTTCATTAGTAATATCCTATGATTATGTATTTTGTAATACATAGTGCTATGGAGCACTTCTCAGTCCTCCCAGCGGATCTTATACCCTTATCTATAACCCGTCCTTTCATTTAGGAGATTGATCTAGGGGAGTCTATTGAGAACCGTATATATAATTCTTCTCCTGTCCTTTGATCTCCTCCAAAGTTCATGGATGTGATCCTTACAGACACCTCCCCAGTGAATATAAAACCCTCTAATCTGAATGTTTTAATGATAAAATGCCATCCTTGTTCTTTGACATGTTCCTCTTCAAGCAGAATGGATACCAGACCCCAATCAATATTTGAATCAAAATTCAGGTATTCTATGAAATCTAAGGGCTGTGAGTCTGGGACCAGTACCAAAACCTTTTCTTTTAATGATTAATATTAACCTTTTTAATGATCAAGGATTGGGTTTACGGGTAAAATTAGACTTTATTTACTATTAATTTCATTCCATTTTAGTCTCTTTAGTTGCAGTTCTTGAATCTTAATAGGTGTCTGATAAAATACAGTTCTTTGATTGGAATATGAGTGCTCATGGTTTTCTACAAAGTTCATTATCCAACTCTCTTATCTAGATGTTTTGGAAATCAGGTTTCTATGTTGATCTGGTTTTCAAATCTAAGAAATGTATCAACATCAATATTTTTGTGGGAAGTACATATACACTTTTTTCAATTGGCTATGAAAAGGGTGATATTCATGATCATGAATCTTTATTAGATGATCTATGTTCTGATAACTCAGGACACTCACCTTAGGTAGTGGGTGGGGATTTCAACGTTGTGTCTTGTATCGAGGAGAAAAAGGACCAAGAATTTTTTTTAGAAGAGGTAGCTATGATTTTTTCTTGTTAATTCCACATAAATTTTTATGGATGTTGTTTTTTCAGGTGATCATTTTACTCGGTGTAATAACAATAATAGCAATAATATATCCTTGATATGGTTGGATATCTACTTATTTAAAGAAGAATCTTTCTCATCCATCCTAGATGTCAATTTCCTCTTCCTGGTGTGAGGCCTCTCAGATCACTCAGCCCTCAGTTTTTCATTGGTTTCCCAAGGTAGCATTGAGACCCCCTTTCATTTTTTTCTTCTTGGGAGGATGACCCTACATTCAATGAAATTATTGGGAGAGTGTGGGATTCTTATGGTAGTAGAAAGCCTTGTATTTTTCTCCACCACAACCTAAGAGGGATGAAGACTCACCTTATCTCTTGGGTAAAAAATATCCCCTCCACCAATGATGCACTAGAGAATATTAACAGAGATATTCATCAACTTAAATCAGCTTAGTAAAATGCATTGGATGATATAAATTTTGTGGAGTTTCATTATAAAAAAGAAATGTTGTCTGATGCATTACTTTAACAAGAACATGCTACTAGAGTGGAGTCCTAGATCAGGTGGATTTGAGGAGGCGACCACAACACATCTTACTTTCATGCATGTATCAAGGAATAATACAGAATCACCAAACCTAATGTGTTAATAGAGGATCGTTCCAATTAAAATGAAAAAATCCCATTAGAAGCCTTGTTAACTTTCACTTTAGGTCATCTCTGGCTAATCTAAATAATCTCAAGGAAGGTGGCTACCCAAGTGGCTCCTCATCCCTATTTGATTCCATTCTATTCTTAGTGTTTTAAAAATCTAATGTATTATTCCGATATTTACAAGATTTGGATTTAATATAGATGCTTGTTTGGTATATTAACCATGTCATTTCCCATGGTCTAGGCTCTATTCTGGCCTCCTTCTATAGAGAGGCTTGGGATCTGGTGAAAAGAATCCTAATAAAGGATGCATGAGAGTTATTTCAAGGAGGTAACCTCCCCTAGGTGGCACGTGCCACCAAACTAGTGCTTATTCCAAAGGTCAAGTCTCCATGTTCTCTGAATCAGTATTGACCTATTAGTCTATGTAACATTCCTTATAATTTTTTGGCTGTCATTTTGTACTGAATATTGTTCCCTATCACCCGATATTGGTTTCCCCAAAATAATAGGGTTTCGTGAAAGTAATATCTATCCAAGGGGCTATTTTTGTGGCCTAAGAAATTATTAGTGACATCAATTTGAAAACATGAGGTTGCAATGTGACCATTCATATCGATACGAGTAATGATAATGATAGAGTAGTATGGGGTTTTATCATTAGGGTCTTTGTGAGCATGTAATTTTATCTTGGGGTTATTAACCGTATTTTTTGTGGCTTCATCTCACCCAAGAATGAAACTTATTTAATGGGAAATAAATTTAGTTTTTTCAAAGCAGTTAGAGGATTACGGCAAGGGGACACTATTTACCCCACTCTCTTCATCATTTCTCAAGATTCTCTTAGTCTCTATATTAATAACTACAATTCAATTGGGAAACTGAACCCTTATCACAAAAATCTCTCTGTTGGGGGTGTTTCTCACCTAATGTTTATAGAAGATACTATCCTAATTTTCAATGGTAGCATGAGCCGTATTAAGGGGGATAATAAGGCAATTGATCTTTATTTTGGGTTGAGTGACCAAGTGGTTAATTATGAGAAGAGAGTTTTCTTTACTCCCACCAAATGATTGGAAATTAGATCAAGGTTTCTGGAGTCTAGTCTCAGAATGCACAAGGGATTCCTTCTTATAATGTACATGGGTGGTCTAGTGTCCACTAATTCCCTAATTATTAGACACTTCAACATGGCCATATATAAGATTACTAAGCACATCCTCATTTAAAAGAACATGTTCTTATCATTGGGTGATAAAATTACGTTGATCAACTCTATTGTATCTTCCATTCCAATGAATATATCATCTAATATTAATATTCCAAAGAAATTGATTTCTGATATTGATCATACTCTGTTAAATTTCCAATGGGGTTGTCACCAAAAAAATAAATGTCATTGGGATTCTTGGAATAAGATAGCTTAGTCTATAGAGGAAGGGGGTCTAACCATAAGAAGTGTTTCCTGCTCCATGAATGGATTTCATGCCATGGTGAACTGGGAGTTTCATGAGGACTAATTTTTGGGGAATGCATATGAAATCCACTTATGACCTTGAGGGGAGTTCTACAAGATGTAAAAATTCCAAAAATTGTAAGCTTATCCAACGATATCTCCATCCCCTTCAATAACACACCTCTTGGATTGTGGAAAAAGGGGATATCAGTTATTAGAATGATAACGAGTCTCAGACTGTCCTTGGATTCCCATACTACCCTACTCTAACTATATCATTCACATAGGCCAGGGACTACCCTATTATCATTCAAACCACTTTGGATGTAGCCCATGAAAATGATTTTGATATCATAACTTAATATAACGACCTGAATAAGTTTATGTTCCCAGGATCATCCTCCGGAATGTTCTCTATCAGGGACTTCCTTAAAATTTAACATGATTCTTCACTTCAGGACCATTGTGGTGATATTCTACTTTGTAAGAGTCCCCCTTCCAATTTATTATTTCTTATCTGGACAGTTCGACATGACGTGTTGCCCTCAGATGAAAATGTTCAGCGGAGAGGTGTTAGCTTGGATTCAATGTGATTATATTGTCAAGAGGCATAATCTGAATCATCAGATCTTATCTTCTTCAACAAATATTGGAAAAAATAAATATGTAGATTCATTGGTCACTTTATTGGTTGGTCTGAATTGGATTACACTACCGAATTTTTCCTTCAACAATGAATCCAAGTGATGGACAAGATAAGTGCGAAACAGAGGGAAATAACGATCATTTTCATAGATGCTTTTGGATCCTCTAGTCTTCAAGACTGGTTCAGTTGCTCTATTTAATTCAATCTCAAGAAAGGATCCATCCACCTGGTAAATTTTTACTCTATCGGATTCTACAAGAGGCTTATGTATGATCATGTATCTATTCTTCATACCTTGAGGGTGGGAAATACTGTGGATGATTTCAATTCTTCTATAGCATCTCAAAATGATCAGCCTCTTTCTTTACTAATCCTATATCCTTTCCCTCATCGGGAAAACACTTTGTTCGAGATGATGCTCTAGATATTCACTACTTTATACCCCCTTATATGTCTACTTGTAGACCTTATATCCCTTTCATCTTTAATAAAAATACAAATAACATGGTGGTAGTGGTGGTACTTCACACCAATTATATCCATAATATTTTTTTAAGTAAAGAATAATTAAAAAAATAAAACTATTTCTTTTAGTATCTCAATATTTGCTCAGAGAGTTAAAAAAAGTTTTGAATTATTATAAACATTTATATTGATCATTAGTAATATATTTTTATTATTTTAATTTACTTTCTATTTTTATTAATGGAAAAATAACCTCGAATTATTATGAAACATTGATTCATCTCTTGTGCAAAAAATAGAAAAATCAATGAAAAAGAAAAATCAAAAAAATTATTTTAAAAAACAAAAAATTTAATTTGTTGTGGAATAATTATAGTATTACATGAAATTTCTTCACAATAATAAAGTATTATTTATTTTTGGGTTAGTTATATTCAAATTCCATTATTATCTTGGTTCTTTTAAAGTTAAGATACGTGAAGAGTCATGAAAATGTATTTAAATGATACTTAATATTGAAAAATTATTTTAAAATCATTATAAAATCATAAAATACATTATTAACTCATGTGGATGGGAAATTTTAGAAACTATAATTCTCTTTTAATTTTAATGCCACTAGGTATATTTAAAATTACATTTATGAACCTCAATGATTGAGAAATTTGTTACCACATTTATTTTTGAAAGGGTTGATGAGGAGGTTAACCAAATTGGTAAGGTTAAAATGCAACATTAACTATAAAAAAATTTACTGTTTAAATTTATTTAGAACATAACCTCCATATTTTCAATGATATGACACTTTGGAACTAATTTTCATGTGATGTACACTAATTATATATTAACATCACATGTATTAATAGTATTTACATCTACCTCACTTATAAAAGTAATCTTCTTATACTATCTCCCTCAAACCGCATGATCTATTTACATTAACCATGATCTACCCAAATCTGGCACTAACCTTTTTTCTAATTACAAAGAGGTTTTGGTATCAACAGAAGTTCTAACTTGAGGGATTATATTTTAATCCAATGGAGGTTTCTAAAATAAGAGGAGGATATAATGTATTTGAACAACCAAGAATTTATGGAAATGGGTTTCTTTACTAAATTTATGTTCATTTTGTTATATAACTAATTCATTTAATATGTAATTATAGTATTTTATTTAATGAACTATAATAAATTTATGTTCTATTTCCCCCTTTTTATGTGAATTTCTAGTTTTTTACTCAAATTAACTTTATTGATTAATTATTACTTTAATGATATGATATTTGTAAGTATTACTCATATGAAATTACCTTCTTTGAGATATGTTTTGAATTATGAGAATATTCCCATTAAATAGTGTATAATATGAATATTTTAAATATTATATCATTATCAACTTATTAGTAATGTAAATTAAATTTTAATTTTTTGTTCTTTATTTAATGGGATCTTGATTCAAGTATTATAATATTTGTGAAGGTTCTGGGTCACAATTTTCATTCCTAAATAATTGATTCCTAATTGAAACTATACATTCTTTTTATAGTTTTCTTCCAACCTGGTGGATATTTTTTGGCCAAATATGTTATTTAGATAATGGAATTTACATAACCATATCATTTTATAAATATTTATTGCGTTTATTTGAATGTTACTAAATCTACAAGGGTTTTTTTATATAATCATCATTTGTATTCATGTTTTTTTATTTTTGATTGGGGGAATTAATATAATCTCCCTTTAAGAAAAACCATATATTTTCTTATCCTTTGATAATTTATAGGGTTTCCAGGTTTTTCATCTATGTTTTTAGTTATTTATTACTCAAAGATCAAAGGATTGTTTTGTAATCACAATTTACTTTATTTCTCTGTTTGGGAAGGGATATGTTTTCTTCTATATTGAAATTTCCAAAAAATAGTTCATTAATGTTATTTTCTATTGAGAAATAAAGTGTAAATTCATTTCATAGCACATTAGAATATCATTCTTAATGTATTTAAAGGAAATGTATTAATATTATCTATACGGTCTATTTTTTCATTTTTTACAAAATTGAAATTTTTTTTTAATGTTTACTATAGTACTGACGATTTCCACAGATGTAGCCATTAATAATTATAAATATTCCTTTAAATACATGAAAAAATTTTTAATCAATAATATATTTTCCATTATTTGGTAATTTTTTTAGATTTACATATTATAATAAATAACATTGTTTTTATAAATATTGAAAAGAATTTTGTAAATGAATTACAACAAAAATATTACTGCAAAATTAAAATGGAAAATATAAAATTCATTTATGATTTTATTATTCAATTTTTAATTTTAATTCATTAAATACATTCCTTCTTTTAAATGAATTATTTCTAATGAATTTATGGTCTTCTATCATAATTTATTGATTTATGAATTGTAACTTATATTTATGTCATTCACTTTCGTATAATCATATTCTATATCACTCTATATTATTCATTGGAAATTATATTTTTCTACCATATTAATATTCATTTACATCATGGATATATTAATAATTTAAATATTTCCTTAATTGTATATAATTTCTACATACAATTTTTTTAACTAATCTTCTTTAAGAATGTTATTCCCTTTTTTGGGGAAATATTATTTCTTCATATTCATGATTCAATAAAGATAATTATTGATTGATACTTTTTTTATTAATAGTAATAATTTTAATTTAATATATTATCAATACATTAAAAATATGTACATGACAGGTGGGGACAAGATATAGATTTCATATTAAGGCATTTTTATTTCTTATAATAGTATTTACTATTTGACATACCTATTTATGTATGATTCCTTCATATAAGGTATTTATTTTATTATTATGATTTATGAAATTATGAATTCTATCATTATGATAACATTTAATAATATCCATGTGATTATTTATGATTCTATTTCATCATTGTATTTATTCCTCTTTCATGATACTTTTATGTATCATATTTTCGTAATTTATATCTCTACCATATTTTTTACATTTTATGTATTCATGATAACATCTGAAATAAGTTTTCTCTTAATAGTAATCGAAGTTTTCCCCTTCTTATTTTTCTATTTCCTCATGTTATGGAGATGAGTAATACATAAGATACTTCTAGTGTAACACCCTAAGATTTTGTGATTATTTTTATTAAATATAATATTTTATATATTTTTCATTACAAAAATTTATGATTTTATATTACAATACATGAAATATTTATTTTTGAATTAATTACATGAAAAACCAAATTTCTATTGTGGTACACACAACAATGAGTTTCATCGATAGCTTTTGTAATAAGTTTGATTGAGTTTTACCAAATATTAATAGATCATTAACATTATTATTTAATATACCACATATCCATTTGAATTACATGTATGAATTTCATTATATAAATAATGAAAAAATATATTTAATAAAAATTTATTATTTATCTACTAATTATAAATAAATTATGTATCATTTAAAATAAATAAAATTGATTCCTAGAAAACTGTATTTTTTCTAAAAGAACAGTTTAGTCATGCTTTGCACACATAATTTACAATTATTGTTTTACAACATATAAAGAATTTATTTAAAAGAATTATAATGTTTTAAATAATAATATAAAAGTTATATTAGGGTGTTTTTTTGTGTTTTTTCTTAAATATTTCATTTTTGATGAATAGTGGGAAATACTGAATTTTAATTAAAAACTTCCTCTTTGTTCAAATTATTTATAAATTTATAATATATTAAAAATTTATTTTAAAGTTAAATTAGTTCAATTATACATGACTTCATATAATTTTGTTAATTTTGATAAATTTGATATTTAATTTTGATATATAAAATTTTAAAAGTTTTGAACATTTACCCTTTCAAAACCTGATTCCTCATCGCATCTGCACGACTAATTTTAAATTTAATTTTTTCATTTCGATAAATATAATTTGGAAAAATCATTTGAATATTTTTTATAATAATTATTTATATTATACAATATTTAATTAAATTTTTGACTAAATTTAATAGTGAATTTAGTAAAAATAATTATTGCGATTTAGGTAAAAATGGGATTACTTGTGGTTAACCATAAAATATAAAGGTAAAAATGTCCTATAAACTTCTCTAAAAAATATTTTATAAAAATATTTAAACACTTAAATCACTAAGGTTTCATAATGTTATATTTGGAACCCCTTTTTATATGAAAATCATGGAATAACTTAATTATTTTCAAAAATACCAAGTGTTTCCTCTCCCCCTATTATAAAAGGCCTCCACAATCCTCTTTTCTTCACATCGTCAAAATAAATTTTTCATAAAATAAATAAAAATTCCGTTACCAAATTCTATAATCTCATACTAGATGAATTATTTTGGATATATATCCAACAAAAGAAGTATTTTAGTTCCAACCTAAGGAGGATACCTAAAGAAGAGGCAACATTCATCGACAAGGGTTTTTGTTTAATTTCTTACTCCAACCCCTTATATTAATATTATACATTTATGATATAATAACCTAAGTATATTATATATAATGATAAATTTTTATGTTAAGGTAATGATATAAAAACATGTTCCTTTCAATCAAAGGGGTATAGAAATCATTATTTGTGTGTACGAAGAACAACCGTCCCACGAATCGATACCATTATTTTTCTTCATTACAACCTCTAAAGTATGGAAATAATGATGGATTTAATTTTTATATATGATATATATTATATTATTATTCATATAATATTATTATATCATATATACCTTAATACATTATGTTTTTTAGGAATATGTCAAATCTCTCAGGAGTACGGAGGACTGCCGCCTCATGAAGCGTTGTGATTTATTAACACTTTACATATAAGTTATTAAGGATATATTTGATGAAATATTGTTATATATATGACATTAAAGGTATAATGAAGTTTTAATATGTCATTTAAATTTATTTCTTACAATTCTATAAGAGAATTGAAATAACACTCATGAGTACATACGACTTACCGTTTCCACTAACAGTGTGTTTCATTTTCCCTTACTAAATTTTGGAGATTAATCTAAATAAATAAAGAATGAATACATATGATATTTATATAATTCTTAATATTCACATGATTATGGAAACATGATCACAGTATATGGGAAAAAAATAAAAATCAAAACATTTATGAAAAACAAAGCAGTTATTACTTGGAACATGACTTTAACATGAGATTGCTAATAAAAGGGTAATAAAAGGACATATTTAAATCATATATGGTATGATATATGTAATTATGGTTCTATAATATATTTATAATAAACTTAAATTTATTATACATGAGGTTCAAATGAGTATTAAGGATGTAGAAACTTACGGTAACAGAGTTCTATCTCACTTGTTTTACTTCTGTGTGACACATGCCATCTTCACGACCTATTTTATTTTAAGTCTGGTATATAATACCCAAAAATATAATTTATTATTATTATAAAACAAATTATGGGGAATTAATTTTCAATTTTAGGATCTATATTTCATGGGTTTTACATTTCATATGTTTCAAAATTAGTAAAGGATTTTTGTCTAAATTTGTCTTTGATACATATGTTATGATATGAACCTCTATTCAATTATCAAGTGTATATAAAGCCTCTTTGAAAAGTAATAAAATGAATTTATTTCTAGTAATAATATTTTAATTATCATTTTATGTTATTCCTTCACGGGTATTACATTTTTTAATTTCCAAAGAGGTAAATATTTTATGTTATAATCTCATTGTATATCAAAATTGTTTATAACTATGTTTTTGATGATCAAATATTATGATCCATCAATCAATAAAATCATGAATTTTCTAATACATTGGTTATTAATGGCATTAACAAGTAATAATACCATTCTAAAACTATTTAATACATAGAATAATTGAGAAAATGTTTTTATGAAATTTGACATTATTTAATTATTCAGTAGAAAAACATTTTTACTTCAAAAGTATGTTTAGTAAAATGTTTTTCGAAAATATTTTTAACATTATTTTTAAAGTTATTTATTAAATAATTTTTTTACCAATGTTTGACATTTTATAATTTTTTTGAAAGGAATCTTCATGTCGTTTTCTAAACGTTTCCCATTTGAATTTCATCGAAAATGTAAACAGTTTCTTTTATTTTAACTTGAACAAAATTAAATTTATTTATTATTGTTAGGACTACTAAAACATTTTAATATTACCATGAATGTTTTCAAATTTCTTTACAAATTAAAATTTTCATAATATTTTACTAATTTATATATTTTAAATAAAAAAATTTTGAAAATGGTTTTTGTTTTTAATTTTTTTTTTCAAAGAAAAAATAATATTTTAGACAATAAATGTTTTAATTTATTTTAAAATACTTTTTTATATTCTTTCTAAGATAATTTCAATGAAAAGTTATTTTCATCAAGAAGTGGCCCAATTTTTCATTCAATTTTTTTCCTTCTAAGAAGACATCTTATGATGTTACGTACGATGTTATTGAGATACGATTGAATGATACAATACTTATTCATTATTTGGATGGTTAATGGTTATGTTGTTTAAATTTTTGTTAAATCTGTTTATTTTTCATAGGTTATGAAATGGATAATTGATGAAATTTATATAAAACCTAGTTTCATTACACGGGTTATGACACAGTGATATGTTGAATATTTTATGATATAGTGGAAAAAATAAGTATGGTTTTCATTATGAAATGGGTGGGACCGATATCTCCATCCAATGAATTGGGTACATCTTTATATCTCATGAGATTAAAATGGGAAACAATTCTATTTCATTGATTCAATATGGTAAACCGGTGTGTGCTGATCCCCTATAGGAAACATGTGTGTCTTGATCCAGTGTGGTAATGTGTGTGTCTTGATATACTACTAGAAAGAGGTGTGTCTTGATCCACTATGGGAAATAGGTGTGTCCTGATTCAATATCGGAAACAAATGTCTCCTAATCCACTATGGGAAATTGGTGTGTCCTGATCAACAATGAGATATAGGTGATAATCCATGATCCACATTTTTGATAGTCTTGGTAGTTAACATTTATGAATGAAATTATTTTCTCTATAATGATGGTTCCCAAATTTTATGACATGATATTTTGGTTCATGATTGATTTATGATGATTTATCACCCTTATGGGACATTTTTTAAAAATGATAATGTTTTATACCATGACACAAGATTATGATCTAGGAGAAGTTAGGTATGAACATACTAATTTATATTGATAAGAACATACCCTTATGATAATATAATGCTTTAATTTAATAAAAGATTGATATCTATTATGTTTACCCTTACATGGAAACTAATATAACCCATTCATATGTTTCAATTCCATAGTTTAAGAAGAATGGTTTTCTATAGGGTATGTTTATGAAGAGTAATAAATGGGAAGATATTTTTTGGAAACATTAAATATCCTTTACCATATTATAAGGTTGTGTTCCAAGTCTCCAAAGGCACAAAAATATTATTGTCCTTAGGTTTTTGTTTTTTAATGTAATTAATGTTTATCTATAATTATATAATTTCCATATATTAGAATCATGGGTAGAAATATTGGATATTATATGAATTTTCTTAACCTTTTGAAAATAGGATGATAAATTCATAGAGAAATCCCTATGGATAGCTCTAAGGATATGTTAAGGGATATGTATAAGGATAGGACTAAGGAATAGTGAATGTATAAAAAATGACATAAAATTTTGGTAGAGGATAGAGTGAGTAGATTCTATAAAATTACATTTATATTTTGATATAACAAGTGTATGTGGATCTAGAATAGATATACCTAGTGGTAAAATACCCAAAAACACCGTATTGATCATGAATCGATTCTGAACTAGTTTAGGAAAATGGGATTTTCTTGTACAACTCATTTGACATACCCAGGGGATATGCTTTGGAAATTAACAAACTCTTTATGAACCATGATGAATGATTTAAATACACAGTGAATACAAATTAAATTAGATAAACCAGAGGTTTCATATATTTATCTGAAAGAGTCATGCTTTAGACATCATATAAATGATTTTTCATGATTATTTGGTTTTCTACCATGAGTTTTATTTCTCACAATATGTATTATAGTTTTAGTAAATAGATGGAACCCAAAAAAACATATTAATGCTCAATTCAATAAAAAATTAAATGATTTACCTCTCGAGAAACCAAATGATATGGTAGATGAAAAAATTATTGTTGATATCATCAAACAACATTATCAACATATAAATCATGTTGAACATCCAACTAATAAATGGAGAAAACATTTTTATGTTGATAACTTTACAATTAAACATCCAAAATATATTAGTGGTTATGATGATAGACTAGTTACTGAACAATGGATCATTACAACTGATAATATATTTTTTTCTTAATTATTTTGTGTATTAATGATTAATTTTCGATATTTATCATTTGGTAGGTGAATAATAACAATGATAGATTCTTATTAAGAAAATTAGGGAACAAGAAGAAATTGAATCTATAGAATGAGACGAGTTTAATGAAATAATATTGAGTAAGTACTTCCCTCTTATTCCACAAAAAATATGGAAAATGAATTACTAGAGATTTAAAAAAAAGATGATGAACCTATTAGTACCTATGAAGATAATTTCAGAAGACTTGTGTGGTACACTTCTCGTTTAATCATAAAACTTAAATAAAAAATAAACTATTACTTTTTTTAATGAAACCATGTATTGAAAAGGCCTTGCCTATAAGAGAATTTAGTATCTTTGAAATATTCATGTTATGTTCAATTAAGGTATAAACATAAATAATAAATTCCTATTATTTCTATGGTTTGGAAATGAAAAGTAAGATCGAGTCTCATGAAATCTAAAATTGTGGAATAAAATTCTCAGAATATGTATACCTAAAATTCAGGATGAATAATCAAGGGAATTACTTGGATGGTAATAGTTAGTGCTTTAAATGTTGAAATCCTTGTAATAATCTCTATGAATGTGAAATTGAAATTAAGGTACTGGTTTATATAGTAGAGGATAAGTAGACACAAACTAATGCACCACCCACACTTCTGTGTTTCAAGTGCATAGAGTTTAGTAATTATGTGTAATAATTACCCAATATAAGGGTTAATGTGTTTGATAATCCATAATAATATCTATAGAAAAAGGACAAAGGGAAATTTTATGAAATCCCAATGGATGAAGTTAATCATGATTCTTTGGGAATAGTAATCCTTATGTCCATTTTTGGGAATTTCTTGTTTGATTTTCAATGAATGATCCCAATAAAAATATCATCATTCAATATTTAGTGAAATTTCATGTGATATCTCCCTCTACATGAATTTTTGTATAAAAAATCACATTTTATATTGAATATTTACGTGGTTGAACCCAATATTCCAATGGAAATGTTTTTATTAGATATTAGATTCTATACATAATAAAGGGTAAATTAAATTTTAGAAGTGTATATATATCCATTTAATATTAAGTTAAGTGTTATGGATAACATCATGGGTTTTTGAGTTTAAGGATGATCATAAGTTAATGACACACATTTAAGATTTTCACAAGATGGGAGTTTATTAAGATTAAATATATTTTAAGTGACAATTATTTAAATAATACCATTTGGTTTTATATATTTCGTAATATAAAGGTTATTTAATGATGAATGCATTTAAACTTTTTTAACATATGAATAAAGATAAAGGTAAACATTAGGGTTTATCTTAACTTTTCTGATGAGGTAATTATGAGTTGTAGTTTATCACCATAAAAAGTCATCACACTTTTTAGACATCACAAAAAATTTATCTCTATAACCTATTTCAAGAATATTCATCAATGAAGTCATAAGGTCACATAGTGTACCACAATCAATTATATTTTATTGGGGTATGCAGTTTACCTTGATTTTTTCGTGAAGTAATCAGAAATATATTGATAGAAATTTGAGTTTCTTTACTACATATCATCCTACGATAGATGGTTAGTCTGAGTGAACAATTAGAATCATAGTGTATATTCTAAGATATCATTCTTCAAATTAAAAATGTGATTTTAATAAACAAATTCCCCAAGTTTATTTTTCTTGTAAGAATAGATTAAACTTGTGAATTTGGATGGATCCTTATAAAGCCTTTATGAAATGAAGTGTATAACTGTAATATACAAGAACAAAGTTGTATAAAGAATGCAATTACGACTTGAGAATGTTGATAGGATTGAAGGGAAGGCTAGAGGAATTCATCAAAATATATTAACTACAAAAATTTGATAAAAATGTTATGATTATAATCACCAATGTGATTAATAATTTAAATTTGTAAATAATGAATTTTTATTAATTTTTATATGTAAACAATAAGGGTAAACTATTCCCTTGGTATATTTGTATCTTTGAAATTATTGATCATATTCGGAGAATAACTTATTTCTTAATGAATAGACAGAACCGCTATCAGGTTCATGATTTATTCCATGTATCACAATTAAAAAATTATATTTCAAATCCATTATATGTACTTAACTCATAGGTTGTACCACTATTGAATGATATTTCATTAGAGGAACAACCCGAAGAGATTCTAAATCGAATAAATAACATTATACAAAACAAGACCACTCACCTAGTCAATGTGTTTTGGAAAAACTACCTGCTTGAAGATGCTATGAGGGAAGAAAATATATAATAAAGGAAAATAATCCTAATTTTTGGCATTAAATTGATTAAGTTCTAGGGATAAATTCATTTAGGGAGGGAGATCAAATGTAACACCCTATAATATTGTGAAATATATTTTTTGAAATAAATTTATTATTTTTTTATATATTTAAAATAAAAAAATATCAGGTTTATCTTAAGTTATAAAAAACTACGTTGGACTGAATTACATGCAATAAAAGTTTTATATTTTATTAGATGCAACAATGAGTTTCTTAGATAACATTTATTCTGTGCAAGACCGCGTTTTACAAAACAAAAATTTATTTTTAAAATTATTATTTAATATATTTCCAAGCTGTTGGAATGGAAGTTATCAATGAGATTAATTAAAAATTTGAAAATTTATAGTTTAAAAACATTTATTAGTTATTTAATTATTATAAATAAAATTAAAACTACTTTAGAAAAATAAAATGGTTTCTGAAAAACAATATTTGTCTCTTCTAATAGAACAGTTTAATTTAATTTTGTGCACATAATTTAAAATTTATTTTTTGCACTTTTAGTAATTTAATTTTAAAAGGAATAAATTTTTAAATCCTAATATCAAAATTATATAACGTTTATTTTTTAGGATTTTTTGAAATATTTTATTTTTTTTATGAAAAATGGAAATATTAAATTTAAATTGAAAACTACATATTAATTTAATTTATTTATAATGTTAAATTATATTTTAAATTTATTTTAATGTTATTGTAGTTCAATTATATATCCATTAATACAATTTAGTTTATTAGAATAAATTTCATATTTAATTGTTATATAAAATTATTTTAATCTTTTGAACTTTTTATCATTAAAAACCTATTGTCTCATTGCATTTCTAAGATCAATTTACAACAAAATTTTTCCAATTTATTGAATTGAATTTGGAATCATGTATTCCATATTTTAAATAATAATAATTCATATTTTAAAATCTGTTCAACATAATTTTTGTCAAAAATGAATATTTAAGGTAGTAAAAATTAATTATCACGGGTAAGGTAAAAATTATTTTACCGGTGGTGGGGTGGGGGGGGGGGGGTAAACTAAAAAGATAAGGGTAATAATTGCCAATAAACATGTATAAATACTATTTCATGGAAATATTTTAAATATAAAATCTATAGAGTTTGATAATGTCCCATTTTGAAACCTATTTTGATATGAAAAATGTGGGACCACTCAATTTTATTCAAAAATACCAAGTGTGTCCCCCCACTTATAAAAGGCCTCTCTATCCTTTCTTATTAGAACTGTGAAAAACTTTTTTTAACCAAGAAATTGTCAAATTCATTAAAATATTACATCCTTTTATACTATAAGCCTTATTTTTTTACAGAAATCTAACCAAGGAAGGCTTTTAGTGCAATCCTATTAAGGATAATCGAAGAAGAGTAAATGTTCATCAATAAATATTTTTTGTTTATTTCATCCCCAACCACATAAATTCATATTATAACTTGATGATATAATATCCTCCCTATATTACAAATAATTATATGTTTTTAAGTTTATTTAATTACCTACAAATATCCCCACTTCCATCAAATGGGTTACAAAATCATTATTCGTGTGATGAACGATTACCTCCTAACGAACCGATGTTATTCATTTATTCATTACCAGATCAAAAATATGGAAATAATTATGGATTTTTAATTTATATATGATATTTATTATATCATTATTTATATTAACATATTATATTAGACATCCCTTCAAACTTTCAATTTTTGGGAATATGATAACGCCACTCATAAGTACCGTGGACTATCACCTCATGATGTGATACGATTCATTAATGATTTAAATGAATGATATTAAGAATATATTTATTTAATTTATGTCATATATATGAAATATTCTTTTAATTTTTTTTAATTTCTAATGTGTCTTTATTTCCTTCAGTCTAAAAATAAATTGGAAATAGCGTTCATGTGTACATATATCCTACTATCTCCATGAAGGGTGTATTTAATTTTCCTCAAGAAAATTTTATGGATTACTCTAAAGATATATATAATTAATATATATGATTTTTATATCATGGATTAAATTATTTATATTATATATCCACGATAAAATTAAGAAAAAAAAAATAGATATCAAAACATATATGAAAAACAAATTGGTTATTACCTGAAACATGACTTTTACAATGGATTTTAAATAAAAA
The DNA here is from genome assembly GCA_963277665.1 of Viscum album. Lineage (NCBI taxonomy): Eukaryota > Viridiplantae > Streptophyta > Magnoliopsida > Santalales > Viscaceae > Viscum > Viscum album. The sequence goes on from OY728126.1 coordinate 1,110,492,888, forward strand.
AAGTATGAAAGGAGAATAAGTAAATAATATATGGAATGAAATATTTAATTATTTTTATATAATATATGTATAATAAACTTATATTTATTATACTAGAGGTTTGAATTAGTACAAAGGAATTCCTGACATACAACAATGGATTTCTGTCTCAATTTTTACTTATGTGAGACACATGACTTATTCACCACCTATTTTTTTATTTGGTGTCTATAATGCACATGGATTTATTTTATGATTCTTATTCATACAATTATGGGTTTTTACCTAATAATTTTAGGATGTCTCTTTCATGGGGTTTATAGTTCAAGAGTTACCAAAATGGTAATAGATTTTTATCAATGTTTTTCAGACATATGTTATGATATGCACCTATATTTTTCTTAGGTGTATATATATTCCATTTAACATTTAATATAATGTATTTATTTATCCTATTGATATATTATTTTTCATTTTTGGTTTTCAGTAACGGTTATTATGTTTCAATGTTACCAAATTGGTAATGATTTTTCGTCACAATATCATTATTTATTATGATTTTTATGACTATGTTATTGATGATAAAATATTATGATCCATTTCCCACTAAATTCATGAATATTAATAACCTTTTCTTATTAATAAAATTTAAAATTAGTATTACAATTTTATACTCTTTGGGACTTATAATAATTTATAAATAAATTTTTAATAAAATATGACTTTATTTATATCTTTAGATGAAAACCCATTTTCTTCCAAAACTATATTTCATAAAATGGTTTTAAAAAATGTTTTTAAAATTATTTTTAAGATGATTTATTAATTTTATTTTACGCATGTTTTACCCTTTATATATTTTTAAAGGAATATTCCTGTTGTTTTCCAAGCAATTCTCGTTTAACTTTTAAGAAAAATGTGAAAAGAATAGTTTTTTAACATGAACATATTGAAATATATTTCTTACTATCGAGATTGCTCCTATATTTATAGCTTCCCTTACAATATTTTAAATTTTGTTTCAAATAGAAATTTTTACTTAATATTTGATAAATTTATATATATAAAAAGAAAATTATTTCAAAGAAAACGATTTTAAAATGTATTGTGTTTTAAAAACTATTTTTTTCATAGTGGAAATTATATATTCCCCAAGAAATGATTTAAATTATTTTTAAATATTCATTTATAAAAATTTCATCGTTATTTTAAAAGGTGATTTATTTTTCTCAATAAATGGACCAAGATTCCTTTCAAAATTATTTTCGATCTAAGATGACATCCTATGATGTAAATTATACTATACTGGAAATAAGACATAATGATACCATCCTTATTCATTATCTAGATGGTTAATTTTTATAATGATGAAATTTCTCTGCAACCCATTTATATTTCATTAGTTATAGAACTATAAATTTATTAAATTTGTATGAATTTTTTTTTTTAAAGGGTTATGATTTGATAATATATAGAATATTTTTTGATATTGTGCCACACATAAGTATGAGTTTCATTATGATAGGTGTGGGATATATATCTCCATCCAATTAATTTGGTTTTTCTTTATATCAGAGGATCTAAAAATGGTAAAAAATTCAATGGGATTAATCCACTATAGGAAATAGACATGTCCTAATCTACTTTGGGAAACATGTTTGTCTTGATCTTATATGGAAAATGGTGTGTTCTAATCCATTATGGGAAATATTTGTGTCATGATCAAATATGTGAAATATGGTTATCTTGATATACTATAGTGAATAGGTTTTTCTTATTACTATATGGGAAACAAGTGTATCTTGATCTACAATGGGAAATAATTGATAAGTCCTGATACACTTTGTTGATAGTTATGGAAATTAACCTTGATGTATGAAATGGGTTTCTATATTATAATGTTGTCACACTTTTATGAAATGATATTATGGTTCATGATTGATTTATTTTAATTTTTCACCATTTTGGACCATGTTTTTGGAAATGATAAAATTTTATACTAGGGGCCAAGTTTATAATCTATGAAAAGTTATGTATAAACATCACAAGTTATTTTCATAATCACATACCCATATTATTATATTATTCATTTATTAGATCATAGATTGATATCTTTTAATTTTACCCTTACCAAGTATCTAATATACCCATTTATTATATTTCCTTTCCCTAGGTCATGAAGAATGGTTTCATGTAGGGTATGTTCATAAAGAATAATAAATTAGATGATATTTTTTAGAAACATGAAAGGTTATTCACTATATTTGAAGGCTGTTTTCCTTTTTTACAAAGACACAAAATGATTATTTTCTTTTAAGCATGTGTTTTTCAAAGGTAATTAATACTCGTATAAAAATATGTAATATACATGTATGAGAATTCTGGGTAGCTATATCTAGAAGAGTATTATGTGTTGAGAATTTTATATGATATGTTAAAGCATTTTTATAGAACAAGAAAATTATGATATAGTTGAAAATATTTCCATTGGATACGAAGAATATAGGTTTTTCTATATTTATTTTTTTAATTATCAAAGGATCTAACCCTAGTATGTAAATCTTTTTGTAATTGACTCAAATATTTATTTTTAAAGTTGTAATTATGGATGGTTAAAATTGGTCCACATATGTTGGTATCGAAGCTAGTATGTAAGAGTTTTTTTTACCACAAGATCCAAGTGATTGGGTCTAGGATAAAAAACATTATAATGAGTACTAAGAAGAATAAATTGGAAAAAACATGGGCTTTGAGAAGTTCATGAGAATTTATTTATTAGGGTACAGTAGAGGGGTTATTTATAGTTTATGGGAGTATTATTTTTGGGATAAAATGTTAAATTAACTTATATTTACAATTTGAAACCAATTATAATGGAAATTATAGAATAATGATATATATTTTGTTATTTTGTTTTAGAAATTTCTTAATGGGTCGGCCACATGAATCTTTAATACATTAAAAAAATGGGGCAATTCATGAATTTGTGAACATGAATATGAAAATAAATAAATCTACTTAAAATTTATATATGATAAAAATCACCAATGTTATACCCACAAAGACTAGATTAAAAAAATATATAATTAAATTATTAACACTACACTCTAAATAAAATGAGATATACTACTATTCGAAGAGAAACTAGTGAAGAAATGTATACTGATACATTTCATGTTAAAGGATAATAATGTAATAAAGTATAAAATAGGTGATGATATTATTTAAGTCATTATAATGAACCTATAATGAATCCCATGGTCTAGTTAGATACTTTCCAATCTCTTAATCATTACATTTATCGTGGTCATGTACATTATATTACTATGGTGGTGGGTACCCAAAAACCATATTTAAAAATATAGTAAGTACAAACACAATATTCATATTGGATGTCTCACTCTATAAGACACACTAAAATGTACTATAACACTCAAATATATGATTAATTATGATATAAAGGATTGGGAGTTTAATAACACATCCTATCCCCCAAATGTAATGGTCATGAATAAGTAAAATAAAATAAATTGATGGATAATAACTAATAAGCATAAAATCCTAACACGTAATCCATAATAAAAATACTTTTACTAATAGAATCCAATTTTCTAGAATAAATACCCTAATCAATAATCCTATCCATTAATGGGATCCATGATAAATTTAAAATAGAATAAAATAAAAATAAACCCATGATCCACATTAAACTTTATCAAAATAGATGGTAGTTGAAGAATATCCATGAAATTTGATGCTTTGTGTAAATAATGGCCACCACTTTTTTATATAAAACATTATCATTTGTATCCAAGAATATATATATATATATATATATATATATTTCATTTTACATTTCCCATATCACTTTTACATTGATTCAATTTCCAACATCCTATTTTTTAATGAAATTCACTTGTTGAATACTTATGACATCTCCTATTAGATATATCGAATAACATAGTTGATTGACGGACTAACTAAATATTAAGTTTTTTATATTTATAGTAAATGATTAAAATGTTATTCCTGAAACAAATAAGTATTCATATTTATTATTTCTACATGGGAATTCATCAGTCACATTTCACCAAGTCTGTTCATGGAGGGAACAAAAAAACTAGAAACTACAACATTTCTTCTTCCATGTTCATGGAACAGATGGAATAATTCACCACATAAAAAATATAGAAAAACTCAATAAATATATTAATATTTTCTTAATAAGAAGAAAATACCTTTTAACACAATGACCACCTTAACAATCAGCTCCATCTTTATTCATGGTTTGAGTCAAATAACTGCAAAAAAATAATTATCCCTTTTTCTATAGTCCAAAACTCATATTAGCTCTTGTGAATTCAAATATTCTTCCCTTGAATTCAAGTGAAATTATTCTTTCGGATCATTGTAGTTAAAAATAGTGAAATCACTCTAAATCATCATAACATCATTATCCCCATAACAATCTTTTGGCCCACCAAATGATGAAAAAAGTCCTAATTTATGGTTCTATGGACTTATACAATAGTGTTCAACTTCAAAGAGATTGGTAATGGGGAGGTCCAAGCTCTATATATACACCTATGGTGAATTATTAGAGGCCTAACACATTGTGAACATGCAATAAAAAACATGATACAAGGTGGGTTTTTGTTTGAGTGCGGATATGCAAGCTACTACATTGAATTATGGTGTTTATATATGTGAAATATTAATAACTGGATTCATTATCTGACATCATTTTTTAAGTTTATCTTTAACTTGTTTTTATATCATTTTCATATAGTAGTGACTTGTAATACAAATTAAGAACCAACCTATACTAGATATAATCTCAATAAAACTATCCAATGTGCTGACCCACTCAATCTATTGATACTCTTTCTTAGTTCTAACTCATTCCATGACATTCACCTATTTATTTATCTATGTTTCTATCCACCATGCTGGCCAAGGTAATACCCCCCATACTATCTATAAATACATCTGTTTGTACTATAATATATGTTATATTAAAAATAATATATATATATATATATATATTTCCAATATTACAATTTAAATATACTTAACAACCATATATAATATAAATCAACAGAAAATTAGCAATGTGTCTTAGTAAAAATGAGAATATATAAATTTAAATAAAATAATATTTCCATGAAATATAAACATAAAATCCTCCACATGTAAACTATTATTTTCCCTATTCCTTTAATCTATTCAATATCTTGAAAGAAATCCATTATATCAATATTTAAATACAAATGATAAAAAAGTAAAATAATTATCCATGTGGAATTTAATTTCATGTTCCATATAGAAGATATATATCCATTCCATATTTCTCAAGGGACGTATATAAATTATTCATTTTTTATTTTACTTTTAAATTTTAGTTTTTTTGCCTAAATTCAAAATCATTTATCTCAAATTATTATTAATATGAATTGAATTTATAACTTAACTCAGTTTGAAATATTTTCTCCCATTACTCAATTAAACAATTTACTTAGTTATGGACCTACCAAAGGTACTATAAACTAACTAAAGGCTTTCCAAGAATGTCGAATCTATACCCCATAAATAAAAATATCATATTAAATCATGATAAATTCACAGTAGGTTCAAATAAATTTAAGGTCTAATGTAGTTAGTTAATTACAGTGAATGATAGCAAATCTAAAAAATTAGGTTATATCTAAACCACATTGCATGATAATCAACAATTACGATAAATTAAAGACCCCTCTTCAAAAATGACATATCACTATAATTCTTTAAATCAATGTAAAAGATCATCAATATAACCATAGTGTAAAATAAATTATATTAATCATTTTTTAACAACGATTTCTCAAATTAAAAATTTTCATTAAAGTTTTTCAATAATGTTTTTTATTTTTTCATAATTTATTTAGAAATGATTATTTTTATTCTCATGTGGAAAAAATAAATATAATGAGAAATATCTTCATGAAACTTACCCCAACTAGAAAATAAACCAAATCACATATCCTTCTTATTGAAGCATAACCCTTTCCATATTTGAAAACCTCCCCCATATAATTATTTGAAGATCATATGGAACACTTAGATAAGGGATGGAAGGATAGTTATAGGCATGTAATAAGTGTATTCCCTAAAAAAAATCCATTCATTGATTTTATGATCTTAATGCTAGATAAAAATGCCAACGTGGTTCTCAATGATCCAGGGTTCAGTAATAAAAATACCTCAAGCATTTTAATTTTGAATTTGTAAAATCATATATTTGATGAGATATCAGGTCATGTACTAGTTGGTTTACATGGCCAATGTATTCATAAAGAGTGGGGTACTAGAATGAATTTTAAAATATTTTTTTAGAACCCTCTAAGGAATGAGAAACATAAAATTGTGTGAATACCTATTTGAATTAAAATTAATAAGAAACCAATAAACACAAAATTCAGAATATCAAAGTATGAAATATCTGAAAGGAATTTCATCTATATAAATTAACCAGTCCTCCTAAATCATGATTCTTCAACTTAATACCATGATTCTTATATCTAATCATTCAATCTCCTATCTTAAAAATTCAAACATATAAAATATTAAATCTAAAAAATGTAATCATGGGACTAAAAATAAAATATTTTTTGTCTTATATAAAAACTTTAGTAACTTATTTATGTCTGGAATGAAATTTCTCTTCAAACACAAGATATATAAATTAAAATTAAAGGTAGTAAATTAAATAAATAATTATAATCAATAGTACACTTCCTAATGATGTTCTTTTTTTCATATTATTTTTTCCCTTTTGTTCCTTTATCATAATGGACCAATAAAAAATTAATGAAGTAAAATAACAATGTATATGATTTGAAGGTCAAAAATTTAATGGGTATTGAGACTATTTGATAATATTAATTATTAATATAAATCCTAAATTCTAATTCACACTTTTATAGAAAGAATTAAAAACATAAATCCCTTAAATCTCCCATTTTAAGTTCATTTTGCATAAATTTACATCTTTTGATCATGTATTGGGAAGGTGTTAAATGTTACCCATAATAGATTGATCCATGTATTACATTGAAGCTCATATAGGTTATCTATTCTTCCACTACTCTTTAATATTAATTTAAAAACATTTATATTTGTAAAAAAATATTTGTAAATCCTAAAGGATTGGAGATGTAACTATTGGGTTGTCAATACCTGGTAAAACTCCTCATTATCTTTTAATTCGGTCTATATGACTTCAAATTATACTATTTTCATTCAATTTTAAGAATATTTTATCCCATTTTACACATCCTCTTCTTTACCTTTTTCATTCATCTCTATAATTTTAAGTGCGATTTCCGGTGGAAATTTAAATTTAAAATCATCTTTAGATGTTACCGTAGGTTCTATTTCAATTTTGACATCACTACAAAATATTCCATCAAGATTTTCCTTAATTTTTTATTACTTATTAGTTTTTCTTTTTTTATCTGACTCAATTTTCATTATTTTTGGAAGTTTCAATCATTCTTTGAATTATTCTTCCATGCTGTAGAGGAGCTTCTTATTTGACCTTGGTTGTGGGTGTTAAACCCCTATTTAAATTTTTCACTCCGTCCATGGATTTGGATCATCCCTTGGAGTATATAAATATGCTATGCAATATTATCCAACTATATTTACTAGAGCATGTGTGATTTGTTTTTTATTTTTTCATGATATAACTTTAAAAAAATCCCATATGTAAATGAAATAACAGAAAAAAACAAAAGATAAAATCACAAAAAAATAGGAATTAAAAAAGCATTGTCCAAATGATTAATCTCATTTATATTCTATAAAATTCCACAAATAAAAGTGCTATGAAATTGGTCTCTCTCTATTTTTCATCAATTTAATAGGACTTGAAAGTGTTTCGAATTTAAAAACAAAAAATTTCAAATCACTAAATCTACTAAAAAGTGATATATGATTAGAAGCCTCAAGGTCAAACATAGATAAACAAGGTATAATATACTATATTTAAATAATTAATATTATACAAAAAGGTGACATAGGACTACTACAATTCTAACAGAAACCGGGTGAATAAATATGTACTTTGACTATTCTCCTTTAATGATCATGAAATAATAAAGTCTAAAATAGAGGATGATTGTCATAGAGTCATCAAAATCTATTTACAGTGAATCCCTTGGTCTGATTAGACACTATCCACTGTCTAAAATTCATATATTATTAGGGATATGTACTTCATATTACTAATTAGTTTTGACCCAAAACCATATTTAATCATAGTGAAACAACTATATCAATGTTTATGGTGGATGTCTCACTCTAGAAGTCACACTAAATACTTTTCTAACACTCAAATATATTGGTCATGATCATAAAAATGAAAGATAGATGAATCATACTTCCCAAACCCCTAAAAAATGGAAATGGAAAAGTGAAGTAAAATAAACGGGTGGAAGAAAAAGTTGAAGTGTAGGTTCCCAACACTAAATCCACAATGAAAGTATATTCATTAAAATGGTCACATATTGCATAGGAAAACCTAAACAAAAGAACCCCAAACTCTAATTCTATATGTGAGATTATTGAAGTAAAAAAATTAAATTAAATACATATATTTATAAAATAATTCCTCCCAGTTCGTAGAAATAAAAGTAACTCCACAAAATTCAATGATTTGAATGCATAGAAACTACCCCTTATTTATAAATAAATTTATCCTTTTTATTTCATTATATATCCTCATATGTCTTTGTGTATCTTTTCTATATCTTTTACTATTTGATTAAATTTCCAAATCATAATTTTTGTATGATATCAATCTATAGAATTCCTCTCATATATCCTATATGATATATGAAATAACACCAATAAGAGATGGATAAAACTATTTTTATTTAATTTATATCTATAGTTCACAACATAAATAATTATTCAGTGAACCGTCACATATCCATCTTTATTCACCCTCCTTTGGAATTCAAAAATCTCACCATGCCTTTTCTATTTGTGGTAAGATAAAAAACCTCTAAACTATTGTGTGTTTTCTATTATTTCATCAGTGATAATGTTAAACTTCTCAATACGAACAAAATTCTAAAAAAACTCATTAGCTTTGTTAACATGTTTATGATATAAAGAAAACACTTCATGATATAATAACCTCTATATGTAGAATACCTATATTTCTTCATTGTGAGACTTGAGTCCCCATGATAAAATTCAAATTTTAATTTATTTAAAAATATAAAACTCATAGAAACTCCAATGAAATCATTTTAACTCATCCAAATTAATATTTTTTAAGTTTTGGTGTAAGATAGATAAAAATAGGGTGAACCCACTAAAGCATAAATACTTAATCATCCCAATTATTATATTTTGTCCCACAAAGTAGTTAAAAAAATGGAGTCTAGGAATCAAAATTAATTATGTCATTTTACTTTATAGAGAATGTATATGGTATGGCTAGAGATTCACAAAATTTTTCATAGATAATCTCCATTGGATGGACATTGTAAAAATGGGTTGTATGCAGCATGAGCCGTGGAATGTTTCTCTTTGAGAGTGGAGATGAAAACTACTACTCAGAATAACATTGTTTATGAAAATAAAATAATAAAATAGATAATTTATATTCTACATCAGTATGGAACTCTATTAATTTCTTGTTATGAAAAAAATTCTTATATAGTTGCAACTCATTATGTCTCTTAGACATTAGCACATGTGGGAGAGCATCCCTTTTATCCTTCTATAATGCATTTACCCAAACACTATTGATATCCACGCATGGAATCGATCCATTTTTGGAATTTCCCTTACCGTCTTCTCCATGCATGTGTCCTCTTAGATTTCAAATGTAAATCCCTTTTTTACATTTAAATAAAATCATTTTGTTCCTTAAAAAATTTCCCTTTGAATAATATAAAATTTATCTTTTCATATATATTATAAATGCGATTGATTACAATAAATAATATAAATTAATGAAAAATAGTAAAAATGAGCTAATAGTAAATGAAATTTTATAAATTTAAATTAAAAAGTGTCTTCATGAAATATTGACATCAAAAACCAATTATAATCTTAATGTATTACTTAAAAAATGAATGAATAAAAGTTAAAACTAGTTTTTTAAAATAAAATCTAACATTTATGGTCTATGGAAGTTCTTTTTTATGTTTATAATTTGAAATTACTGTTTTTAAATATTTATTTATCTTATTATATATGTTTTTAGATGATACACACAACATGTCATTATTATTGAATATCCCAGGCATGGATTTTATTGTTATCAATAAGGAATGTGGAAAATATGTGTTGGATATATTTGAAAGTAATAATGAGGTCCTTCCATTGAAAGAATTAATATAATAAAATGAAGATATTATCTTCTGACATACTTGATAATGCATGATTTTTTTGGAAAAAAATGTTGTAAAATGAGTTGTTTTCCTTGAAGAACGTTTTTATATATATCAATGATTCATCCTTCAGTGTGATGATTATTTCTTATGATATTCATGTTAAAGATATGTGATGAAAGATGATTCAATATATGTTGGTGTTTTCAATATTTTTTTAAGCTATACAATTAGTGGGGTTATAATGAACTTATATGGAATATGCTATACTAGACAATTATATTTAGGGTCCATACTTTGATGTATTTTCCTTTGGAGTGACATTTGAAGTGTTTTGGAGTGATTGGGACTTATTATCTATACGTTGAAGAGGTTCTCGAATCATTTCAAGAAGTGTGACATTGAAATATAGAAAATTAGAAAATTATATAGAGGTTATATTGACCAACTAACCCATGTTGGTTATTGAAAATTTAATTCAATATATATTAACGGGTCATCAATATTGGTTATATATCATTATCAACTAAACATTATATGGGTAATCTTAAATCATGTAAGGGTAGTCTATAACTATGTAAGGGAATTAATTACTCCATATAAGTGTCATCTCAGAATAAAAGGGCGTACATATAGGTCAATTTTATTTGTGTAAAAGTCATCTATTGTTAATAAATTTGTGATATATTGATATTTAATTTTGATGATGTGTGATATATTTCTAATTTATTTAAACATCACAACATATTTTTATGTTCTAATTGAGATCCAATAAATTATATGACATGGAATTATTTAGTGATGGAGTCAATGAAATTAGAAGATAAATATGGTTACACTATAGTGAAAGCTATTTCAAGAAACATGACGTAAGACATGGTTGAAAATAAGGGAAACATAGACATTGAATCATAAAAAATGGGATATCTGGAAATATGATTATTGATGAGAAATGATATCATTTTTCTGTCAAATTGAATGTCATGTTCAATGTCATGATTACACACATGAAAGATGATTCTAGAAATTCAAAATTGTAAAGACCACACAATGGCCATTTTTGTGTGAGTGTTTTGAGAATCCTTCAAAAATATAAGTTCAACTAGGATTAACATATGGAGCTCCAAAATATGGGCGATGATATGTTTTTTTATGATTAAATAATATGTTATTTAAATAGATATAATGTATCTAGATCAGTGGATATGATTAGTAAATGATAATTAAAATAAAATGTGAATTTAATCATCCAGGTCTATATAATAAATTATGTAAAATAATGTACAATGTTTCTTTAAGGATATCTGGTTAGTGTAGATGAAGGAGATAAAAATTCACATATAACTTCTTTATGCATTGAAGAAGAAGGAGTATGTTGATGAAGACACTACTATAATATTTAATCCAATAAGGAGGTGATGGTATAAATCAGTTACTATAACCTATGATATATCTATATCATTAGGTGATCCAATGAGCAAGGATGAGTGATCCTACTAATATCTAGACCTGTGAACTTGAAGATGAAATAAGTCTCGTGCATACTGGACTAGATGATAAGAGTTTCAGAAGACATGTTAAAGGAGTAATTAGGGAGTAACCTTATATAAATTTAAAGTGGTAGATTAAAGAACATATTAATAGGTGGTCATCTTATTTTTTTCAGATAAATTCAACAATCTAGTGTTGGTATAAAGACCCCTTTCATGGGTTTCCAATGTTATCACTATGCCCAAAAACTTCATGAGATCATATACCAACACTTTTTGAAGAGGGATTTTACTTATACTCAGTCTTTTATAATGTAGAAATAAAATATTATAACATAACCCATATTTATAATGGAATAGGATTTCATTGTAAAACCTTATAAATCACTAATATTTTCACCTAATCTATTACATCACTCAGGTAATAATTAGAGACATAATAAATTTAAAATAAAATTGTAACTAGTAAAATATTATTAATTAAAATATAAAAATTAATAAATATAAAATGATCATTTATTCACCCCTCCCACTCCAATGGATATTACTTGGCCTTGGAACTATAAGTCGTATCAATACAAACCTAGTTTTCTATGAAAAATCAAAGATTATGTATGATAAATCTCAATCATTTTTATAGTGCAAGAATACCTATTTTTGATGAAAATAATTTTCATGGATGGAAAAATAAAAATATATCATATCTTATTTCTGAAGACCTCAAAATGAGTGATTATGTTATATTAGAATTTTTAATTATAAAAAGAAATAATTTCTTGCATTATAATAAAAATATTAATCTGTTGGTGGATTAAAAATCAATAAATTAAATAATTCTACCTCAATGTGATAAACTCTATAACATGGTTATGGTATATAAAACTAAAATAGTGATATGGAAGAACATTGAAAATATATATGAAGTAATTTCAAAGATAAGATAGGCTAAACCTGAGATCTGGAGGGATACGTTTGAAGAAATTATATTTGTAGATAAAAGGATATAGATATAAAATTTACAGCGGTTAACTAAATAATCAAACATATTAAAGGATTTGAAGATAATAAAGATGATTTACATGATGGGAATAAAATGACTGATATCTTCTAAGATATATTTGAACAAATTATTTCATCCCTAGAGGAGGTAGGTTATCGTTACATTAATGAGTTCCACAACATCCAATTTAATTACTAAATTAGGAAAGAAATTGATTTAAAGATGAAATAAAATGAAGAAGTTACTTTCAAAGAAACAAATGAATATAAACAAAATGATTCGAAGGTTGAATGTAATTCATATTCATAAATTTTTAATGATAGAAATGAAAATAATAATAAATCCACATATTTTAACTCCAAGATCTATACATGTGATAAGAAAAAAAAATTATACTTCCTGTGAGATGAATTAGTTGTGCTGGTATTGTAAAATTTCACATTGACTTCCCAAAGAAGAAATCTAATTAGACTATAATTAATGATGACAAAAATACCTTTCTAAATGAAGGACTAGAAAATCTATAAATGTTGACTTTATAAGAGGAATAAATTATTGATGAAAATTCTATAGAAATTTTATGAGAATGTTATAATGTAAGTACTAATAATACTATAGTAATTCAAATGATGAAGTCTTATCTAAAAATTATCAAAACTTTATTATTCAGGTTAAAAAACTCGAAGACACACAAAAAACTATGAGAATGAAGATAAATATTACACTAAGTAAATGATGAGGTATTAATTGGTGGAAAACCATGAGAAAATACTAGGATGAGAATAATGTAAATGTTTTTAAATTTAGAAAAGATATTAGGATTTTCTAGAGAGTAATATCATAGAGTAGACCCAAATATCTATGGTGAAAATTAAAAATCAATATTAGATATTGGTAGATTTCAATATAAAAACAATCTATAAAAGAGGAAGAGAAATACGAGGCCTGATCAGGGGGTTTTGAAGCTTAAACAACCTTTAAGATCATTGTATAAGACTATGATAATTATATTAAAATTCAATTTAAATCATATATTTCTATTCAGAAGACTAAACCCATGAAGAAATGAAGAACTTATTATATTTTCAATATTCATGTTGATTAAGTTTTATATAATTATGAAGAATATACAACTCAAAAATGAGGGGATTGAGATAAATAAATATATATAATAAGTTCCCCTATTATAAATATAAATACAAAGGAGTTTTTGAAATGAAAAAACCTAAATAAGAAAATTAATAAAAGTTGGAATACTCCTTTACGTCAACTAGAATATTGTAAAAAAACTATCAGATATGTTTAGAGAGCAATATATATAGGATAAAACTATTGTTTTGGGGTATTTGGACAAAAAATACATAATTTATTTTATAATATTTCATTACAATGTATGTAGAATTAATCAAAATGGTGGAATATAGAATAGAAGAAAGTAAAATATTTCAGATAAAGTAAAGTAGATGGAGAAATAATTATTTTTATAGAAAAGTAAGTATATCTCTTCTGAATAATGTTGAAAAATATAATGACTCCTCTTAAAGGATTGATAAAAAAGTAAACATGTAGAGGGGTGACTAAAAATAATTCCAAGAAAGAATTTACAATTTGATCATGAAAAAATAGATCAATGGAACAAATTCAAACTAGATCTCTTTTTTCAAATGCATTATTATTCTAAAGGAATATAATAATTCTTTCAAGGTGAGGTATTATGTTGAAGAAATTAGAAAGTTAAATAGACATTAGGAAATATATATTTATTTATTATAACTCAAGATGAAATGAAAAATGGAAGAAAAAAATAATCCCATAAATAATGTTCACTTATGTATTATAATGAGAAGAATATCCCACACTTTTTAAAAATTCAATAAAGGGGAAACCATTATTCCTCAAGAAGACATGATCCATAAAATCAGATTAAGATTCCAAAATAGTCCTCCAAATTTATAAGTTGCAAATAATAAATGATCTTAGTAGAGAGGTAACTATCAACATTACAACTCTAATTAAGGCTCTTGGAAACCCCACATTATTCCCTATATATTTTTTATGTTCTAACATTTAGGTAATTTAAGGAATTAAACCAAATGTGGGATTTATATGAGTTATGTAAGTACATCATTAAAAAATAATGAAATAACTATCATGGAACATGTTCGATTCCATGATGAAAATGTGAGTTCACTATTTAAGGGAGAAAAAACATAAGGTAGAGAATTATAGGCCACGTTCCTTCTTGAAAAATATCAAATTTATTTGAATCCATATTTTTTTAATATCCTTGAGTAATTGAATATTAATGTATTCGATTCAAATTTTTTTCCCTTATATGATTATAAAAAACATGTATGGAGGTGGAGAATTTACTAATGTGTTTTGTAACAGATAAAGATAAAAATATATCATTAAAATAATATTTTCTAATGCATTTTTTGAGTTCATTTCATGATACATATTTCTTACCAAATCAACCAGTTAACCAAAAATTGAAAATATTAAGAGAGATAACACATGTACAAATTCGTAATGGAAAAATATGATGTTTTATATATATATATATATATATATATATTTTTATACATTGGGTTAGCCTATATAGACCTCAACAAAAATAGAATCAAATTCTATGAAAACATATATTGTATTATCCTTCTATCTATATGTGTAATATTATATAAATTCTATAAAAAAAATTGTGATTAATATTTCTCTTATAAGTGATTAAAAACTCCATAATCAATGAGAATATAGAGTCAATGAGTGAGGTGCACAACATAAATGACATTTTATTTTATATTAAAAATAGAGAATATGTAAATGTATGGACATTGACATATGAATTTGGAGTTATAGAAAACAAATCCATGGTGGATATTAATGATACCATGCATGTAATCAATTTTTTCCAATAATGATTGTGGTAAATATGTATTGGAGAAGTGTGGATGTAATGATTTGGTGCTTATGTTACAAAAGGAAAAGTATGAAAAATAACCTGTGAGATTCTTTCATACCTGGTAATGATGGATTTTCTTAAATTAATGTGGTATGTTGAGGTACTTCCATGGATGAATATTCTTGGATTGATTGAAGTAACAAAACATAAGTGTGATGATTGTTTGTGATGACCTTTACATTAATGACATGTGTTGATAGATGAGTAACTATCAAAAAATGTAATAATATTATTTTAAGGAATCTATTTAGTGGGTGGATATAGAATCCATACTGAATGATCTATAATAAAAAATGGTTTTGGGGGTCCATCCATTGAAGGAATAAACTTTGGATGATTTTTTAATATTTTTTGAATAATTAAGAAGGCCTGGAGGTAATTTGAGGAGGTTATGGTGTAATTCTAGTAAGTATATCATTGAAATATTGAAATGATTCACATTCTGTAAAGGTTATTTGGACATTACGTCTTCTTTAATAGAACATGTAAAGGTAATTAAAACCCCACATAATAGTCTATATAATGTTTATTTAGTAATTTTCTTAGGGTCATCACCTATAGTTCTATATAAGATTAAACTGATCAATATAAGGGTATTATTGAATCATGTAATAGCAATATGCAATTATGTAAATGTATTTCGAACTCAATATAAGGGTTATATTTTTTGAAAAAGACATATATAAGGACAATTTTTAAACAAGTAAAGGTCCTTATGTATGTGATAATTTGGGATAAATTGAGATTTAATTCAGATGTTGGATGACCTATACTTAATAGATCCAAATATCATATAAGAGGTTTCAATTCCTGATGCAATCCAAGTAAATCATTGACATAGCATAATTTAGTTGTGAAGAAAATGGAATTAGATGATATAAATGGCCATGCCATAGTAGAAGTAATTTCACTGAGTATGGTGAAAATTATTGTTCAAAAAGGGGACAAAATGTACACCACATTGTTATGGTGGGTGTTTTTAGGAAAGGTGATTACCTATGAGAAATGAAAAATAATTTATATCATCAAACATGATGTGGTTAAAATCAGGAAAATCCATATGAAATATGTGGTTTGGGATTAAAAATGTTGTGTACCACACCATGGTCATTTTTGAGTGAACTTTTTGAGAATCCGTTGAAGATAGAAGTTGATTGAAATCTATCACAGGAGGCTCCACGATATGAGTTATTCCATGTTACTTCATGATTCATGTTGATATGATTTAAGTGTATTGAAAGTAGTTGGATTACTATGAATGATGTGGATATGATTATTCAACTATCTTGTAGAGCATATCATCTACATCTACAAGAGTTTTTATTGAAATAAAATATCTATTTTGAGTGTTTTTAAATGATATAATATATGGGAGAATTCAATGTGTAAAAATCATGGATAAAATATTCACATTGTATCATGAATATATATTAGAACAGGAGTATAAAATAGAGATTTTTTTAGATATAGACCATAATACCATGTTCATATAGGTTAATATACTAATTATTGATGAATGAATGATGTATAAATTTAGTAAATTCTTATGAGTTGAAGAAAAAGAATGAGGAGGTTTCCACTACTTTTTCTGCAATGTTGACACTGACAAGGAGGTGAGATTTAGAAATTTCATATTTCTACATAAAATATTTTTGTATCTTCTGGTGATCTAATGAGAATGGTCTATTGATCCAAATAATATCTATATGCAAGGAATTAATGAAGAATAAGGTTGCACTCACACTACACTAGATGACAAGAGTATTCGAAGACCAGTTCAAGGATGTGTTTGGGAGGACCCTTAAAAATTTATTTGGAGGAAGTTTAAATATCCCACCAAGAGGTGTCTTAAATATTATTTCATGGTAGATTCAACTTCTAAGATATAGTATAAAGAACTCATTGAGTGGTGGCCACTATTATCATAAAAGAATAATAATTTAAAGAGTTTTTCTACCAAAATTTTTGGGAGATAACATGTACATGTAATCAAGGATTTATTGTAGAGAAACTAGGTCTAAAAAATAAACCCAAACCTAGAAATTGAGTATGATTTCATGAATAAACCTTTTAATTTTCTAATGTTCCTAATTTTATGTAATGAATCACATGAGTAATTTTGAGAGACAAAAGAATGAGAGGATCATACTTAAACCAGTCACATTGGTTGACTTAAAAGTGGAATTTTTTTTAAAATAAAATAGATCAATGATTCATTCCACCCCCTCTTAATGATATCAATAGACCTATGAACTATAATTGAATCATAAATGATTTATGTAAAAATTATATTTTAATAAACATGTTATTTTTACAATTCACTTATTAATCTAGTTTTTTAGAAAATTACAAAAAATTCACTCATAATAAATTTTTATGTGTTGATTACAAAAATGTAATAATTTAATTAAAATATTATTTTATCATATGTAATTTAAATATTTAATTTAGAAAATATCATTTTTAAAAAAATACATTAATATATATTTATTTAGTAAAAAATAATACATTATTTGAATTTATAATTTGAATATTTTTTTCTTGTAAAATAATATTTATATGTATTTAATTTATTTATGGTAAATGTAATTTATATTTCATTTTATAGTTTTATTGGTTATTTTTTTATTCTAATGGTTATATTACTAATCTAATTGGCATGCTTGTATTCCAATGATCATATTTATTTTACACTTCTTTTAAATACCTCACATTTTCTTCTCTTTCATTGTTCACTTAAATTCCTCTCAAGGATATATATTATTCATTTTATAAATTTTGATTTCACAATTACTTTATCATATTTTTTCATTATTTATCACTTTTTTTCTATTTCTAGGAGATAAAAAATATCCAAATTTTCATATTTATGTTTTTCTTTGTTTTCTATTTATTAACCCATTGTACCACATTCAGTTTTATTTGGTATATTATTTCTTTATATATAATATTAAATTCCAATATAATAATTTTTTTTAATTTTATTATGCACTGAATAAGTTTTATATTATACTATATTCAAAAATATGATACCCAAATATTTATTCAGAAGGAAAATTCAATGTATATAAAATTTCAAGATTTTTATATTCTTCCATATTTATAAAATTCACCCATACGATTTTGAATCATATCACGAATATATATGGATATTTATAATTCATTGAATCCATAGGTTACCATTTTCCCTCTTCATACATTTAGATTTTCAAATATACTTTTTCATTGGGAATTATCTTATTATGTACAATATAGTCTCTATATTCTAATATATTCATTAGTTTGTACTTATAATAGTGGTCATGAAATTGTTGGTTCACTACCTAATTTTTTATATGTGTATGAATATTAATAGAGTCCATGATGTGAGATATGGGAAAAAAACATCTAATTTAGCTAGATTTGGTGTTTTTTAGTGTTTAGGCCAAAGTTTTTATGTCCTAAAAGGGGAAAATATACCTTGGGACATGCTTTCCTTTTTATCGACACCTCATGATTCTCTATGAGGGAGATATTTTAAGGAACACATTATATATAACTAAAAACTATGTGTCCCTTCAATGGTTATCAAAATTAATATTCTATCATCTTTGAGATTATTTAATGTGTTTTCGAAAGGATCAAGTAATTTCATTGATTTTATATCAATTATCATGTTTAATAAAATTTTGATAGCCAAATTCATCCCAACATGTATGGGTTTTACATCTACTTTTGTTTAGATCATTATATGGGAAAAAACGAGTACTTGAGTGGAAACAACTATTTCATGATAACTCAAAAAATGAAATATTCTTATCCTGGCCTCCTTTGAAGTCTATCTAGAATGCTCTAAAAATATATTTATGTTCCGGAATGGTACATTCATATTTCTATTATTTTGGGGGTAGTAGGTCGTATTGAAGTTAAATTAATTAATATAGATATTTTTATGACTCCTCTAGAATATAAAGGTGATCCATAGATATTTATCATACAGGATCAATATTGTTTCTCCATGAAACATCACCAATTTTTTTACATATACCATATGAATGTGAAAAAGTTAGAAAAATTCCCATGTATAGATGAAGTGAGTAGTCATGGATTGTTAATATATAAAAACATATATGGTATTGTATACATTAAATTTCATTAAGAAATATGTTATAATGTATATGGGGATGCTATATCATTTATATGTTAGTATAAATAATGGTTTCTTTATTACCATATGATTCCACCACTCTTACTTTTGTCACATATATATCAAGCACTTTGAGTAGTACTTTACAATTACTACAACACGTATTTCTAATAGAAGTTCTCTCAAAGATCACAGAAGATTGTTATATATACGAAATGTTTGTAGAAAGATAATATTTGAGAATCATCTAATAAAAATTTCATAATCATTTATGATGATTGAACACAGTGTCCAGCTCCAAATCAAATAACCCCATATTAGTGGATGTTTAATGTATAAATATTATCTTCCATTAATCATCTTAGATTTTTTAATCTTTAAATATTACATTTTCAAATTCTTGATTTTCTATTAAATATATTTTTGGGAAATCATTTGAAAAGTTATGTTTTCTTTACTAACATTATAATATAAAAATACATCCTTTACATCTCCATGAAAATAGGTTCTTTATTAATCATCGTCTTGGATAAAGTTGGTGGTAACTTTCTGGTAAGAGCATCAAATACCTTATTCTCCACTCTAGGATGATAATTAAACTATATATCATAGTCCTCTATTCACTCTAACAATTCTTATACATGCATGTTCATCTCATAATTTGCAAAAATGTACTTTAATTGTTTTTTATCAGTATAAAATTCATGCTTTTCTCCATAGAGTCAATGCCTCCAATATTTCAATACAAAATCATAATTACTAACTCCAAATCTTTTCATAGGGTGTTGTTCCAATGGATATTAAATTTTAATGTGGAACAATATATAAAATTATCATTTTTATGAGTAAACAATATAGTTATTTCAATGAAACAACCTTGTATTACACATAACCTAGTCAAATTGAGGAGAGCATGAGCACATGATGTATGATTAGCCTATGTTTTATATCCTTAAATCTATACTCAAATTTCTTTATCAATAAAAATATCACTGTATTCAATGTTAACATATTTATTATAATAGATAATATTGTGATGTTTCTAACTAATAATTGGTAGTTCTTTATTAATTATTAAAAACTTTAGATATCTATGATGCCTGTAGGTATGGAACATTCAATTTTTTTAGGTTTTAAAGGATTTAAATAATTTTTCTCTATTATGATCACATTAACAAAGATTGTCTCTCTCTACATCCAAAAATGACACTAGCCAAACATAACATAAAACCTATCCTTCCATAAGGTTTTCAACACAATAAATATATTACCTTAATGTTCTAACTTATAGTTAAATTATATGATAATATATTCAATAAATACCTCCAAAATATTTTCAATGTTGTATTTGAAGACTATATCCATCAAATCCATGATGATTTCCTATGTTTTTTATGTTAAATTCGAATCAATGTTAACTTGTATTGTATATATCTAGTATTGAAGGATATAATTTAAATATCCACTCTCTTACCCTTCAGTGGATGTTATCAAGAATGGATATGAACTTTCCATAAGTAATAAGATTTTTTTCATTGGTCAGACAAGATATCAAAACTTATAAAAGGAAACATGTAATTTATAGTGATCTTGTTAAGTTGAACATTGTAAATGAAAATATTTATTGATACATCTTTCATCTTGAAGAAACATAAGGAAATTTAGTATGGTTTATGGACCCTTTTTATAAATTCTCTTACAGTTGATTTTTAATTTCATTAGTTTTATTGAGTCCATCCTATATGGGATCATGGATATATGTGTGGTTCTTAGTATGTGTTCTATGGATAAATCTACCTCACAATCTAGTTGTAGGATATGAAATCCATACAAAAAATTGATTAGTATACTCCCTCATAATAATAATTACCTTATGGATGATTTTTACCTTTGACTGAACCATTTTAGAAAGATAATAATTTTCATTGGGTACCAAAATCCACACCCATGCGTGGTTTTATAAAGAAGATTAATATTCCTCCATGAAATTATATAAGAGTATTTGATAGATGAGGATCTGGAAATATATATTTTTTTCAGGACATTTAATATGATATTTATATAATGAGAACTAATCCATTTCTAATATTGTATAATATTATACATAATGAAGGATTATTAGATTCATAAAAAGAATAATTCTATGTATGTTAACTAGGGAAGAGTCCAAACCTTTATTGTCAAAGGAAATACATGACCATGTAAAATATATAATAAACCCATAAAGAATGTATAAATTTCATAAAATATTAAAAATTATGAATCAATAAATAACCTCAGAATTTCCAAAAAAGAGATGGGAAAAATATTTTTAAACAATAATTACTTTCATAAAATGATCATTAGTCATAGATATAAAAATAACTATTCATGAGGAATCAATGAGAATCTTGGAAAATAATTTCTCCCACAAAAAGAATTATAAGTACCATAAAAACCATCACAATATAGTAGAAGAATGCATGTAACCTAGAAAATAAATGTAAAAGGATATATTGATGTTATTTGAGATGAATCACTATAAAATTTTGAGTAAAAGAAGATAGATTGAAGAAATGATGTGGGTTTTGTGTTCCTATTCAATTAGGTTCTACTTTGTTTCACAACATAGATACCTCCTATATAATGATGTAATGATTATTAAAACAATAATATAGAAGATTATTGTATAAATTTATATTGTTATTTATAAATTATAAAAATTAAAATCAACTTTTAAAAAATTGTAAATTAAATATTAAATTACTTGATTGAAAAATATTATCCAATTACCCAAAATTAATTTATGTGATGTTGATTTTATTCCTTATCACACATATTTTTTAAATTAATTTTAGAAGATTATAATATATAAAAATAAATGTAAAAATACAATATATAATATAGACTAACCATCCATTATAGAGGTGACAAGTAATGTAATGATAACATCTTTATTGGTGGATTAAACCAATAATTAAATGAATGTGTCGTAAGAGTATATAGATAGAGTATATATACTTTTGATTAATTATTATTTTTAACACATCATCATTACATTAATAAATTATATAATAGTTATTTATGGTTTGAAACGAAAATGTTTAAGGGGTGATGAAAGAATAATATAAAAATTGAAAATAGAGGATTATAGATTAACTTGTTGGTAACACCTCAATATTTTAAAATAACACTATTTTGGTAAGAATATACCTCACACAACATTGAGATTAAATAAACCATGTTATATTATTTAAATATTATTATTTAAAAATGAACATTATAACCTAGACATTAAAATTGATGTTATAAATAAGAATAATAATATTATAAAATACATCTATAAATATTTTATATAATCTAAATATATTTATTTATTCATAATAAATAAGTACACAATTTCAATAAATTCATTTTATGCGTCAAAAATATGTTTTCTTCAGTATGTTATTATTACCTTTTTGATCATATATTATAATTAAAAATTAGAAGTTTTATAAATGTTATTTTATAATATTAAAATAATTTTTGAAATCATCAAATCAGTATTAACTTAGGGTGAAATTTTATGATTTTTGGTAAAGATCTATTTTTCTATAAATAGTGAAAAATAATTTTTTTTGTAAAAATCTCATTTATTTTATTAAATTATGTAATATAAGAGTAAAATTATTCTTTTAATTTCATTTTTATGAAATATAATTATTGTAAAATTAATATTAATCAAATTAATTATATTTCAATCATCTTTATTCTAGATTTTCGTATAATTTTATTTTGTCTTAAATGAACTTTTTTCTTCTTCTAAAAACTTTTTTAATGTGAATAAGGTTTTGTCTATTAATAATTATTAAAATAAACCATAATGAGAAATTTTTTAAATGAAACATACATATTATATATTTACAAATATGAGTTGATATGAATTTAATTATTTCTACATCTCATATATTTAATGTGAGAGGAGGGTATTGCGCTTAAAATTACTAATCAGTTGGATAGATGGAAAGGGAAGACCATGTCTCAAGCAGGTAGGATATGTCTTGTTAATTATGTTATAACTTCAATGTTTATTTACTCTTTTTCATTGTATAAATGGCCAACTACTCTACTCCAGGATCTTAGTGGTATGATTCGAAATTTCATTTGGACTAGCTTGAAACACTAGATGAATCTTGTAACCGTGGCCTGGAAAGACTTCATAAATCTTGTGGCAATGGGGGAATGGCAGTTAAGGATGTCAGAATATTTAATGATGCACTGCTTCAGAACATTACTTGGAGGCTTTTATCTGGTACTGATTTTTCACTAGAAATTCTGTCTAATAGATCTGTTGGCAGGTTACACAATAATCAGAATGGGCACTTGAGATCCTCTATTTGGAAATCAGTCAGGAATACATATTCGAATATCATGACACAGTCTAAATGGATGGTATGTACTAGTTCTCAACTGAATTTCTAGAATACTCTGGGGCTGTCCTCTCCAATTAAAGATTATATCGATATTCCATTGTCTTGGAGGAATATTTCTATTTCTGATATGCAGGGAAACTCGAAGGCTTGTGATATTTTACCTAGTAATCATCAGACAGAGGTGTCTAGATATGTATATGTTGATTATGATATTCTAATATAGAAGTCGGCGATCAACAAATCCTTCTCCAGCCGAGAGTCCTATAATCTGCAGTATGGTAATGCATCTGGAGTACCTGCATGGGTGGAGGGTGTAAGAAGGCCTTTCATTCATCCCTCTGATGCACTACCGATATGGAGAATTTGGATGGAGAGGCTTCCAATACAATCTTCTCTACAATGAACCGGACTGAGCATTGCCTCAGTATGTTTTTTATGCCTGGCTGCTGATTAATCTGTCACTCATCTGTTTATTCACTGCCCATTTGCTTCTCTATTATGGAGTTATCTGCAAGACATATTCCACTGCTAATTGAGATACAGCTCTTTTGGCACATTGCTCAAATCGGGTATGAAAACAGTTTGCAGTGACCAAGTCAAATCCCTACTCACTGCTGCTATTATTTCTCTATTATCATATATTTGGAAGGTCCGTAACAATATTACATTCAATAATGGTAGGCCCTCTTTTATGTAGGGTGTTTTTGTGATTCATCGAATCATTAAGCTTTCTTCGGTGAATCAATTTGAATCGATGAACAATGATATGTATGATTTTATTCTCTTGAGAGATCTTAGTGTAAGTGGTAGGGGGAGGAAGCCCAAAATGTTGATGTATATTAGGTGGATTCCACCATTATATGATTGGCTAAAGGTGAATGTAGATGGGATGACCTCCGGTGCACCTGGTCCTTCTAGATGTGGTAGGGTATTTAGGACTCATCGTGGCTTTGTTAAAGGATGTTTCTTCCACTATATAGGTAATGGAAATACAATTGAGGCTAAATTAGGGGCAATGATAAAGGTGATAAGGTAGACAACTCGTTATGGTTGGTGGAAGCTATGGATCAAATCAGACTCTACTGTTGCTATGTAGATTCTGAAGGAATGGTCTAGAAATGTCCCGTCGATGATTATCTCTGCCTGGATAAATACCCCGAAGCTTGTTGAGTTGTTATCTCTGAATGTGTCACATGTTCTCAGAGAGGCAAATCAGGTGGTAGATGTTCTTTTGAAAAGATCAATTATGGAAATTAGTTTCAGCTGGTCCTTCGTTCTACTTGATTATTTTAATGGGTTGGTTTACAATGATAGAATTGGTGTTGTTCACACAATGTAATGTAAGGCTCCCCTTTTTTGAGTTGTTTTGTAATGCATAAACTTTTTTATATATGATTTTTTGATAGCTGGTTTTCACCTGTCTCTCGGAATTTTTAGCTATATTTAATGTGAGATAATATAATGATTGGAAAATATATTTATTAAAAAACTATTATTAGAGAGGTTTTTGAGTTTAATTTTAAATTAAATTATGAAACTTATGTGAATTGAATTGATAAAATGGATTCCATATTTGGAATCAGCATAATTAATATTAGTTCAATTTCTTTCGTTATAATGAATAGTAAGAATATTTAAAATCTTTTATAAAGATTAAGTTAAAACTTGTTTATCAAGCGGTTAAACTAAAGTTGTGAATGGAATAAAAATATTAAACTCGTTTTTTTATTGAATGGTGGAGGCCTGGCCTGGAAATTTCACCCCCACACTCCTTTATTTTTCAATTTTGGATGAAACTAGGTTGAGAGTGACTTCCCATTAATTAATAATTTTGGTTATTTAGAAGAATTCCATCCTCGTCAATTATAAAAGGTAACCCCTCAGATATTAGTACATATCAATACATATTTAATGATGAAAACCTACATAAATGTCCCCAAAACATCCTTATACACATTATAGACCATTTTTAATACCAAAATACCATCCTTATAGCCCCTAATTAGATATCCAAAGGGGGTTCTTCTAAGTGAAGCTAATCATCTTCATTGAGATCATTCTTTATTTAAGAATTAATTTTCCAAAATAAATTATGTCTAATGAAATAAAATATAACAATATTATTATATAATATATAGTGAGAGTTTATTATTTTTATGGAATAATATTCATCTATATTCTTATCCATCTAGTAGGAAACGAAACCATCAATCATGTGTATGGTGGACTACCGCCTTGTGAACCGATGTAATTCATTTTCCATCATCGTCTCCCATGGATATTCAAGATTATTGATGTATTTTTTTATATTATATCTATGAAAAATCAATCATTATGAAACATTAACATATCATATACCTTCTTACCATACCATCCATTGAAAAAGGATAACATTGTCCATGTGTATAATGGACTACCATCTTTCAAAGTGATGTTATTTATTTTTTATTACACAATCCCATGGATTATTTAACTGTATTTAAATAAATACTATGACATTTATTATATTAGGACTTTTCTTGAATATTAAAATAAAACTTACATTATTTCCATCATAATCGTTGAAAATTGAAATGTTACTTATGTATATGTCCGACCTATCATCTCCTTGATTGTAACATATTTCATTTTTCATAAACATATTCCATTTTTGGTTTTAAAAAGTATAAATTATTAGAAATTATAATTATTTAATTGTTTTTATTCTAGATATTATGGATCAATGATCTCTTTGAACATGGTAAACCCATCGATGCTGTTTTAAAATTATTAAATGAGCATAATTAAAATACCCAATATGGTAATAGCTAATTGAGTAATTAATACTATATTAAAATATATAAATTGAGTTGTTTTATTATAAAACATTAATCCTATATAATATTCTTGAGGAAAAAATTTATTTTATTTTATTATATAGAATATACAAGGCATATATGAAAAATCCTAAACTCAATTTAAGGGTTTTGCCACAAAACATCCTTCTTTAAGAAACACTTTATATTATGAACCTATTTTTTATATGGTATATATACCAAAAATATACATATTATATTAAGAGTATTCATAATTAATTTTATTTTAAGTTAAAATTTTTCTAATTTATTCATGGTAAGTTATGATTCAAATGTTACCAAAGCGGAAAGGGTTCATGTTTCAATCTAATTTTAATCAAGAATGTTCCTAACTGAATTTATGTTTAAGGAAATAATTTCAATTTTGTAAAATAAAACCGTATAATTTTATTATCATTTAGTAATTTATGAAATTTTAAATTAATAGTTACATTTCTATCTTTTGGTTATTAAATTGAGTGACTATTTTCTAAGAAAACATTTTTTTCATTTCTCACTTTGGTAAAACATCCATTTATGTTAATATACATGTTTTTAAAAATTATTTTAAAGAACAATTTTATCAATCCTAAAAGAAATTTGTATTGTTTTTAACCATTTTTTTCTTTTTACGAAATCGTTTGAATGGAATCTTGTAGTAATTTTTTGAACAAGACAATTTTTAACCTGTTTACAATAGTGTGAAATGAATGTATCTTTTATCTTATAAAACATGTATAATATTACCCACCTTATTAACCATTCACATTTTTGAGTATTCTATTTTAATTTTCGAATGGTTCTTTTTAAATAAAATATTTTCTAAAATATTTCAGAATTTTTTTGTCTTTCAAAAGTGATTTTAAAAGTGGAAAGGTTATTTTCATTGGGAATTTTTTATTCATTTCAAAAGTATTATTATTTTATATTAATTAAAAAAATAATGTTTTGTTATTATTATAAATTATTTATATATGTATCTTATATATATACCTAGGCCACTCTCTATTTTTTTGATAGTGTAACACATTCCTTACAATAATTTCTCAAATTCCATCTTTAGGAAATCAATTTATATTATGATATGAGGTATGATTATGAAACACATTTATATTCATGGTTAATTCTTATGTTTATGCCTTATGATTGAATACATTATCTAGAAAACATGTGAATTTACATTATATGAATGTGATGGGTGGGAAAAAATTATATATCCCTCCAATGAAATGGGAAATTTTTTAGTCTCATGAAATGACATATATGGGATAAGTGAGTGAATGTAATCAATTATGAGACATTTTCCTCCATGTGATTTTATCGCAAAATTTACAATTCAGTTATGTTTATGCAATGTTTTATGTTTTTACACATTTTCTCTAAGGAAAAAATATTTTGATACCCTACTTTTTATGTTATACTCCCATGTGATTACTCTAGATCCTTATATTTTATGATATCATGTTATACATTGGATTCATACATTATGTGTAATTTTTTTGTTTATTTCCCTTAATGGGATTTTTAGGTCACCCCTTTTGCCTTTGTAATCCCCAAGTTATCTCATGTCGTTTTAGGTGATCAAAAGTATTTAAGATATCATTATAGAGAATAAAGTAAAAAAGTTTTATTGTATCCTCACTTTGATATAATTTAGACCCAGTCATCCAATGTCACTAGGCCTCAAAATATTTGTGTTGTAATTAAAATATATTTATGTAAAAAATCATGCAATATTAATTATAATGTATTTGGATTATTTAGATGGTATTAGGGAAAAGTTTAGTTATTTTTGGGGATTTTTATTAAAATAATTTATTTATAAACCTAGCATTACGACTAAAGATCACAATATGTATAGAAAATTATCCTATAATTTTCGTGAATTATATAGAATGTGGGTTATAAGGAATTACATCCTTTTTTTGGATACACCAAGTAGATATGGCTCTATCAAAATTCAAAATGTTGATAATAACTCTAAAAAGGGCACATTAGGCTTCACTTGATCATCAACTGGTGAATGATAACAGACTATGAAACACACCTAGTTTGAGACTCCCAAGGGATAGTCTTTAGAAATTCATAAACTCTTTTACAATCCATTATTAAGGACATGAAAAAATTATTATATCAAAAAACAAATCATAGGATGTTTTATAATGGAAAACGAAGATTGAAATCAGGAGACTCAAAAGTTTGGATATACTTATCAATTAAAAGTTATTATTTCTAAGTTTATACATTTCCCATTTAGTATTTTAATGAAATCTCATATTGATTAATTTATACTTTTTAGAAAATGAATGGAAATTAGAGAAAGAATTCCAACAACCAATGTGATAAGAAATGTAAAAATTTCTCAAATGGGATGTTTTACCAAATGGGAATGTAAGACAGAAATATTATGATCACTCCAAATGGTCTATCTCAAATTATGATTAACAACTAGAACATATTTTAATTTAAAAACACGTAAAACAAGAGAGAAATAGTGTCTTATAAATGTTAATGTTTAAGGATAATTAATAAAAGAAGATTAAATTTTCTATAAGATATAAATGTGGAGATAAACACCAGAGAACAAGACTTAAAGGAACATGATGATCCTTTATGTGTATAAAATGAGGGAACAAAGTAGTCAGTTATGGGAGAATAATGATGTGTATAGTTAATAATATTTAGGGAAATAAAGTTAAACCTATGGAAGCACTAATCATTCTGTTTTTTAGATGTGGGGAACTTGGCCATTGTCCAATTAATTCTCTAATCCAAGGAGTAATTCATATGGTCCTATGTAATGATAATCATTGAATTGGAATTGAAGTTGTTTTTTATGATTTCAAACTCATTAATCATGTTGTTAAATTATTTTTATAAGTGATATTAGGGTTATAAGAATCATGAATATTATCCGGATTGTTCTGTAGTAGTTATTATTTATGGATTTGAATTAATATTTTGAATGGTACCAATAACCTAGAAAGAAGATTTAATGGTATGGTAATATATTTTTTTCAAAAAATACTTGATTGAGGAAAATATTATCTTAGATATGTGCTTGAGGTTGATGTAATGATAGTCAATTAATAATAATTAGTTTTTGGAAATATAATGGGCTAGAAAGGAAACCGTAGAGTTGAAAAAACTTATTTGATAACTTATTATATTATTGATTATGATAATCATATTATTAAGAAAGTGATAAGATCCATCCGAATTATAAATATTATTACAACATTTTTTATATAGTTTTACAAAAAGGAAATCCAGAATGCTGGGAAACAGTTGTCACATCTTGCAAGACCATGAGGCTTGAACCCAAACCAAAGGGTGAAAGGTGTCTAATGACTACAAGTGGCGTATGTTATGTACTAGTTATTATGTAATTATTTTTTCAAAAATTATTTGATAAATAAAAATTAATTTGATTTTTGAAATGTATTTTAAGATCAAATACTTTTGAATTTTTAGGATTTTAAGGTGATTAATTATATTTTGGGAAATTTTTCAATCGGGTTAAGGAATATTTATACATTAATTATAACACTTGATTTTACATGAAATATTTTTTGGTAAGAACATAATTAAAATGTTGAATTTTTAGGTTATTTTTTATGTAGTGTTATTTTTTATGGAATGATTTAAGTTGAAATCTTCCTTTGGAGATTAATATGAAGGTTTAAATACATTTTAAGTTATATTACAATGTGACAAAGTTTTTAGTTTTGTTAATATTTAATGATTGGAGGAATTTATTATTATATTTTTAAGAGTATGTGTTCTATTAAATGTTTATTTTAGTTCTTCACGTAAGAAAAAATTTTCTTAGAGACTTCTCATTTGGAGAAGAATATTTGATTTTAGTGAAAAATGAATAATAGATTAAATTATACCTATTAAATAAAAATATTTTCATATATACTTAGTCTAGATGGTAGAAGGACCCTCAAATTAGTATTGTTTTGTTTTTTAATCCCATTTATTATATTGAAATCATATTTATACTACATTTTTTAATAGGAATATTTTTAGTATTATAAAAATAGTTTTTTACTGAAAACAATTTTAAAGTGCATACTGTTTCTCCATTTTAACTAATTAAAATATCACATAATTAGGAATGATATAAATTAAATTTATATATTATATATCTATAAATATAAATTTAAATTCATTGAATTAAGATTACTTATCTTATAGTTAATGTAATATCATTTTATAATTGGAAAATACATTACATGAATTTTTTTCCGACATGATGTCATATTTAATTTTAAATTAAATACTTCCACTTATGTGAATTAAATTTGATAAAATGGTATTTATATTTTTAATCATAATAATTAATATTATATAATGACTTTAACTTAATTTTTTTCATAATGAATATTAAAAAAAGTAAAAATATGTTACAATGGTTAATTTTAAAACCAGCTAACCGATGGGTTAAAATTTAGAGGTAGATGTTATAAAATTTAGATATATATGTTACAATGGTTTATTATTTTTTGGCCATATGACCCATTATTTATAAATTTTGGTGGCTATTGGCTTGAGTGTGTCTTCGCATAATCGAATAGTTTTGGGAATTTAAAAAAATGCCTCTCATCCTCAATTATAAAGGGAAATATCACCTCAATTATTCATCCATAAAATACCAAAATATCTCCCCCATTTTTTTCAACTTATATTTTTTCTTATCATCCCAAAATACCAAAATTAGGTTATATAATAAAATACTGAATGGAGGTTCTTCTATGCGAAGGTAATCATCTTCATGGAGCTCTTTTTTCATATTTATTTACCACCTTAAATTATGTATTAAAAATTATAGTATAATAACACCATTATCTCATATATATCATGACTTTATTATTGTTATTTCATAATATAAATCTATCTCCACTTTTATCAAATTGTAAAAGAAATCGTCAATCTTGTCTATGGTGGACTACCACCTTGCAAACCAATGTAATTCATTTTCAAGAATCACCTCATATATATTTTAAAGATGATGTATTTAATGTTAATATTTTATTTAAATTAAATATTACTAATTTTTATAAAATTAACATATCATATAATTTCTTACCTTACCATCCATTTTAAAAATGATAACATCATTCATGTGTAGAATAAATTACTTCCTCACGAAGCGATGTGGTTTATTTTATATTACAGAATCATATGGGAGGTATATATAAGTGTATTTGAAGAAATAATATTATATTTTAGATATTATGATTGTATTTTGAGGATAAAATAACACTTATGATCTTTACATCATGATTTTTCTAAAATGGAAATGTTACTCAAGCATATGTACGACATACCGTCTCAATGATTGAGTCATAGTTCATACTTCATAACCAAATTTCATGGTTGGTTTTAGAATTTTTTTATGTATAAAAATAATATTTGTGTAGTTATTATTATTCTGGATATGATTGATCAATGAAAACTTTGACTACAGTCAACCAAATGACTCCATTTTCAAATTATGAACAGCGTATCCTCAAAACACCTTACATGGACATAACCGGTTATTTTTATTAAAAATTTAATAAAAATAAATGATATTAAAAGTTTTAGTATATGTTAAAAAAATGGAAAAAATTATTATTCAAGGAAATAATTTATATAATTTTTTATTCCAGAGATAAAATACAAACACGAAAAATAAAAGACTAGAGGCGAGGGTTTTGTCTCCAAACCTCCTTCTTTGAGACACATGTTCTTTTATGAAACTATTTTTTTAAATGGTTCATTTTAAACACATTTAAATATTTTATAATTAATAATTAATTATTCATGGAATTTTAATTCAAAATTCACCCACTTTATTCATGGAAAGTTATGGATCAAAAGTTACTGAAGGAATAAGGGTTCAAATTTCAATCCAAATTTACTCAGGATTGTTTATGATGTAATTTTAATTGTTTATTATAATCTAACCTGTTTATAATAAAAACCCTTAATTTTATTCTCATATGTTTATTCATGAAATTTTTAATTAATATTACCATTTTCCTATCTCTGTAGATTACAATGATTAGAAGTTTTTTATGAAAAGATAATTTCAATTCTCTCTTCGACCAACAATATGTTTTCATCCCTATCCATATTTTCTAAAAATAGTTTCAATATTATTTCTAAAAATCCATAAAATATTGTATATTGATATTTAAATCCATTTCCTAATTATTCAAATTTTTGTCAAGGAATATTTATTTTATATTCAGAATGAGAAACTTCATAATCGTTTACAATAGTGTGAAAGGATTGTTTCTTTTATCTTATTTGACATGAAAAATATTACCCACAATAATAAAAAATTAACCTTTTTAACATTCCTTTATATTTTTTTCATGGTATTTCTTAATGAAAATTTATTTTTTAACATTTTATAAATGTTTAGATTATGAAAAGTTATTTTCAATGCTGATAGGTTATTTTTCTCAAGAATGTTTTTAATCCTTTTAAATGTGTTTTTATTAATAAATGAAACCAAACTATATTGTTATGGAATGATTCTAAATTATGTAAATATGTCTATTACATAAATACCTATCCAACTCTCTATTCCTTTGAAAACGTTATACATTATTTATGATAATTTTCCATGGTCCTTCTTTAAGAAATCAATTTTGATAATGTATTGTGGTAATATTATGCAACCCATTTTATTTTCATGGGTAATTCCTATATTTTTTACTTACAATTCAATTCTTTATATGAAACACATATTAATGTACATGATATGAATGTGATGGGATGGAGAAGAACTATATATCCCTCTAATGGATTCGGTAATGTTTTAGTCTCACGAGACATCATATATGAGATGAGGGAGTAAACCAGATACATTATGGGACTCTATCCACCATGTGATGTTGTATTGACATTTGGGTTTAACTTATTATTATTCCATGTTTTATTTTTCTCCCTCATTTCTCATGATACTTTGATATTACGATACATGGTTCATTATGTTATGATCCTATGTGATTACTATTGATCCTTCCCTTTTATGATATCATTTTATACCTATACTCACATGTTATGTTTACATATTGTGTTTATTTTTATTACTAGTATTTTTAGATCAAAACTTTTATTTATTTAATCCCCAGGTAATCCCATATAGTTTTAGAGATCAAAAAGATTTAAGAGCTCATTTTTAGAATAAAATAAAGAAGTTTTATTTTATCTTCACTTTAATGTATTATGAATTCAGTCTTCCAAATAGACATTACCTCAGGATATTTAGGTGGTAATTAATAGTTTTTATGTTTAAAATCTTATAATAATATGTATAAGGCCTTGGGTCTCCATATACTCATTGAAGATTTTACCATTTTATATGATACCCAAGCCTTAAGGTATTAGGTTTATATGAATCTATAGAATCACTATTTCGTTCTGGTTTTCATCCACGAAACTCCCAACGACTCTATATCCAACGATTGATGGTCCTGCTTTCCAAAGGCAGGCGTTCGCTGGATGGTCTGACCAGCGACTCTTAAGAACTCACATTGGTCGAGAGGATGGAAAATCGGGCTCATCGCACCCTTTTTGGGGGGAAATTATTGCATGTTCCAGGACTCTCTTATAGATTTAAGACATATTCATATGTTTGTGAATATTTGGTTTATACCCAAACATAGTATCCATAGATTTAACCCCGGTGGGAAATGATCATCCGGACGCAGCGGTTTGAAATTATCTATGCCCAAGGTTTACCATCCCTCACTGGATTAATGACCCCGAAGGGCTGGAGCTCGCTTGTGGCGGCACTAGGAGTGGCGCACTGAACTGATGTGGAGCTGATCGGATCAACCAGTTGTTGGGCTTGAACCTCGGGGAGGCTTCCTACGTACCCTGCTTTAGAAGAAGGGATCAAAGTCCACGTAGTTCGCATAGGTTTCAGGGAACTGACATGAAGAGAGACCAGGTGGTCCAATGGGTGGTGGGCTTGAACCTCATGGAGGCTTACTACGTACCCTATCTAGGTGGTAGGGATCAAAGTCCACGTAGTTCACATAGGTGTCGGGGAACCGACATGAAGAGAGAACAGGTGGTCTAATGGGTGGTGGGATTGAACCTCATGGAGGCTTCCTACGTACCCTATCTAGGAGGTAGGGATCAAAGTCCGCATAGTTCGCATATGTGTCGGGGAACCGACGTGAAGAGAGACCAGGTGGGCCGATGGGTGGTGGGCTTGAACCTCATGGAGACTTCCTACGTACCCTGTCAAGGAGGAAGGGATCAAAGTCCACGTAGTTTGCATATATCTTGGGGCTTACGCTCTGGGGCCGCCCAAAATGATGGATTGGGGCTTACACTCTGAGGAGGACCATAAGAGGATGTCATAGTCGATGCTTACTCTAAGCCCACGTGAGTCATGCTCGGTGTGAGAAACAAGAGGTAGTAGGGACCAGAGGATCACATCGTGAAAGGTACGTCCGTGAGAAGCGGTGTGGGGCTTATGCATGAGGGCTTCCCAGGCTGATGAATTGGGGCTTACACTTTGAAGAGGCTCAGAAGGTCGGGGCATACTCTGAGATGGATGCCCGGGGCGACAAAGCCCAGCGGGAGAGGGAAAGGGGGTGCTCTTGTGCCAATATCTTCTCTTGCAGTGCATGAGGGATTCCTTCTGATGGATATTTTACCATCTCCGAGGAACCCTCAACAAGTGGAAGGGAAGAAAGGGGATTCCTGAGCTCAGACTCCACATTATTGTGGGAATGTGAACCCAGGAATGCTTTCGGAATCTGCTCAAGGGTCGGGGAAACCCCTTTGCCCCTATTTACCATGGGTATGTGAACACAAAATGTTGCGCTGATGCGCCTGAAGTTATGCCACATGGATCCGGTGGCTCTGGCGGAGGCCTCGGCTTAGGGACGATGAATAGGCCAACGAGGGAGTCACGGAGGAACTGGCTGGATGGGAAGTATATTACCTGGATTAAGAAACTGAGAACACCGAAGTATTTGGCGAGCCACAGATAGGTATGGGTGGTGGATCCATTCGCGTGTGAAGTGTGAAACGGTTGGAGAAGCCGTCCGCGAACCAGGGTGGTCCGCAGATTGATTGGCGTCCCGCGAACTAGGGTGGTTCGCGGCTTCAGGTTCAATCCGCGAACTAGGGTGGTTCAAGAATTTAAGTTCACTCTGCGAACCAGGGTGGTTCGCGGACGGTTCCAAGTGGGCATCAGCGGCCAAGGGCGGTGCCGATCGGAGGCTCATCGATCGGGGCTTCACCCGCAGAGGAGGGTGCTACGTGGTACGACGGATGGGAAAAGAGGCATAAAATCCCTGGTCCGTGGGGAAGTCTTCCACGGAAGGGGTATGGTTCGTGGTTCTCCTTTTTTTGTTATTTTACATTCGCGGTTCACCAAATTATTACGTGTTTTCCAATTCCTTCTTAATTCATATACCTTTTGTCGTTCGTAGATGGGAATTTCGCTGTTTGTGAAATCTGAAGCCTTCCTTCAACCGATCTCTTTCTTAATCTCCAATCCCTCTGAATCCGATTCCAGTTCTCCAATCCCCTCTTCTTTCCCCCTTTTTCTCCTTTTATAGAGTGGGTAAAGGAATGTATCAACGGCCACGCGACGCCTTTTGCGGAGGCCCATAACTAAATACCCGGTTCACAGCGGACTTGGTCAATCTGCAATTCGCAGTGGGTATTGAATTCTCCTCCCCCTCCATGAGGCGAACACAGAGAGTGCTCCACGATTATGGAGGGTTCCGCCTCTATTTCGTGAACGACAGCGGGTGCGGCTTGAACCGGTCGACACGGTCCGTGGTTGGGGCGGTTCGTGACGGTGAACCAGAATGGCGCCCATCCTGCCTCGTGACCGCGAAATCTCTCCGCATCTATTTCGCGAACGACAATGGTTCGTAGAGGGGGTACCTCGTGGTGCCTAGACACATTGCGCTTCCATGGACCGGTTCACGGAACGATCCTTTTTGTGTCTCTTCTTTGTTTATTTTCCCCAATTATTTTGGGGATTTGGTAAAATTTTATTTTGCGGATTTTTCAGGACCCTACAAATTCTCCCCATCGGAATGGGGTCCGATCAGAACGAAGAGGAGGCCATTCCGATGCAAAGTGGTCCTGAAACTGAGATGGTTTGTGGTAGAATGGTAGACCTGGTAGGGGACCATGCCTATAAATATGGGGAGCCCTCACATTTCCTTTACTTAATTATTCGCAATACCAGAGATCCTTCACCTCCGCGTGTTTTCTCCTTCGCGAAGTGCCTCATCCGCAAACTGGCAGCAACATCCACGAACCATTCCTTATTCATGGTCGCCTTCACCCGCGAACCAACTTCCCGACCATGAACCATTACTCTTAGTTAATTATAAAGTAAGTGATAAAAGGTTGCGGAGGGACTTGCGTCTCGGTTTCGATGCTCCGCGGACTAAATATCCCTTGAACATTTAAAAGTATATGAGTCTTACAAATAAACTCGGGATTGAATTTC
Organism: Viscum album; assembly: GCA_963277665.1. NCBI lineage: Eukaryota > Viridiplantae > Streptophyta > Magnoliopsida > Santalales > Viscaceae > Viscum > Viscum album. The sequence goes on from OY728126.1 coordinate 1,110,530,559, forward strand.
TGTGGAGCAACTTGGTTCGCGGTTTCCTAGCCAACGCTCTGCTGGCCAGGGCTTCGTGAACTGATTTCGTGAATGGATGGTTCGCAAGATGATGTCATCGCAAACCATCCTCCAAGGCCTCCTTGAGGATTTGATTATGAAGGCTCCTTAACCATTCATTTGGTTATTTTTGTCCATATTTTATTCCGGACTAATTTCTCTCATTGTGGAGGGAGAAAATATGGTTCCCCCTCGTTCTGCGTCGAGGTCTGCTGCAGAGCCCCTCTCAAATGGCTCAGAGAGACGTTCAGCTATGATTCATAGAGCGGAGGGCGTCAAAGAGGACCCTAGTCAGTCCATCATTCCTAATGACGGTGCATTGAATAACCTACTATCTCTGGAGATTCTGAGTTATCCATTATCCAGTCGGCTCCCTCTCTACGCCTTCGGTCTTCAGGATGACATCCCTATCCCTCCTACTTTTTCAGGTCTCCCTTCTCCTTTCCTGGAAGTGCCTTCAAAATGAGTTCAGTCAATCATTACCCAATCCGGGGAGATAATCTCTAATTTTGTTCCGAAAGACGCATTTATTCTAAGGGGATCTGTCTGGACCCAAAGCGATCAGTGCACTCAAGACTTTTCTTAGAAAGCTGTCCTTAAAGACTACTCTTATATTATCAACCTTGCTCGAAGGGATCCTGATGCGGGGTGGGTTCCCAGGTGGGATCTTCGGTCTGGAGTGATCTTCTAAAATGATTGGGCTTGGGCTTTCTGGGTCCATCATCATTGTCGGGAGTCTCCCGATTCACTGGAAGCGGTCAACCTATACTCTGCAGTGTGGGCTTCCCACTTTGTTGTTTACCCACAATCTTTGATCCTACCCAACCTGTTCAGCCGCTGGTGTTTAAATACTAATACTTTCCACCTTGCCCACGGTGAAGTCGGCATTAGTCTGTGGTACATCTACCTAATAGGAGGACTGCCGATTGCTGGAGAGATGTATGTCTAATTTTTTCCCACTCTCGATGCATGAGACGGTGTTGAATAGGTGTCTTTATTGGAAAAAGAGCGGCTGACCATGGCGGAGCAATCACTGGGTAAGGCCTTGCGTGTCTGCTCTCTTATTCCTTATAACACTTGGATAGGGTTATTTCTGAACACTACTAGTCCAAAACAGAAGATTATGTGTCCCAAGAATCATCCATCCCAACAGTCACAAACCATTCAAGGTTCTTACTAGGCGGTTCTGTAATCAGGCGACTACCTTTTCACGGGGTTATGAGGTGTGCCCTAGTGTGTCGCCTATGCTCCCGTTGGCCAGTCTGTTTGCTATGTTTTTGAGAAGATGGCTATTTCCTTCCCGGGATGTTAACCCAGGTGTCTGGGGCTTCACATTGAAGATGGCGGCTGAGTTAGCAGAGGGACGCTTGGTGAATTTAGCTGGCCCACTTTGGCCTGTATCTACGAGCCACTGAGCCACATGCAGGTGGGCGGGTCACCCTACCATCTAAGCATGAAATTTCAATTTTTGTATGGCTGGGTAGTGGATCACTGTCACTATTATGAATATCATCACAACATGGTCATCCTGCTTCCTACCTTTTGGCCTACCCTACTGGATATATCCGGAGTTCGCTTGAAGTCTCTCAACTCTAGTGAAGTCCTCGATCTCCTGAGTGACTTCTCCAAATTCATCTTCACACCCTACCCCACCCCTTCTGGCATCTTAGTTGACAACCTCTGGGGGAGCCTGGAGGAGCGCTCTTACATTGTCTCCCTGCGGGACAGGTTTCTATCATACGGATCGAGGATGTTTCTTTGTGCGAGATGTACGTCTCGTATCACTTTTGTCGCCAGTTCGGGTGCATGAAAGTCCAAGTTTCCCTTACCCCTTCTCGGGATCATGGACTGCATCCAACCATACTTCATCAGTGGTGGATGATGCTGACGCAGGAGGGATCTAACACAAGCGATACCCTACCTGATACGGGCGTGGCTGCCGGCCTTTCCATGGAGTATGCAAAAACATGGGTAAAATACTATCCTGATGGGATCCATGGGAAGGCTATCTGGAAGGTTCCCAAATCAGGAGGTATGGTGGCTGCTACATCCACTACACCTTCCTCATCCGTTTCAAGGGAGGATCGACTAATGGCTTGTCGGTCAAAGCGAATCATAGAACTTTCCTCTCCCAACCCTATGGTAGCCGCAATTCAGGAAAATTCATCCTTCACATGCGTGGATGATGACGACCTTGTGGTGTCAGGTCCCTGTGAGACCATCCCAGAGGTTCTTCCAGTCGATACCAGGCTTAGAAACTTTGTCCCCAAGCCTGAACCGGGGTTAGGGGATCCAGACTTTCTAGCTTCAGAGTCAACTTCTAGTGAGCACACGTCCGCGCGGGCGGCCATGCCAAAATTTTTTCTCGTGTCGTCCAGCGAGGATACCAAAGATCCTCGTACCATAGCGGACCATCAGGCAGTGCATAGGTGGGCCTGACCTCGAATCTGTGAAATCATCACCAAAACCCCCTTAGCTAAAATGACAACGAAAACCGAAGCTCTTCGTCAGCTCTTCCTGGGTTTGGGGTCGGGTGGCTTTGACTATTTGTAATTTCATTCTCTTGCTTTCCAAGTTTTCATGGCCCATGAGGAAGCTGTCACTAATAAATGCTTGCTTTCTCACTTCGAGACCACTCATTGTGGGGCCTGAACCTTGGAGGAAACCACAACAAAGATCCATCAACTGATAGCACGGGAGGCAATCTCTCAAGATCAGGCGACCATCCTATCCTCCGAGTTGCATGAATGCGAAGAATGGTCCGCGATGCTGAGGGATTAGTTATTGGATATGACTGGTCATCATGAATTTACCAGAAAATGGATCAACGATCTCCATACTGCAGTGGAGCGTATCTTTCTGGTGGCTGAGGTTGAGTCCAGGGAGAAGGCAGTGTTGGAACAATCCTGCAATGACCTTCGCCACACAGTCACTGATCCGGTGGGGAGATCAAGTCAGGATCCTTTATAACTATCAAAGCTACTTTTATATCCCCTATTTTACTTACCCCTCTGTCTCCCCCCCTCTTCTTTTGTGTGAAGGAGAGACCCTGTCTTGTGGACGTCCTCCCTTTTTTGTTTGAACGAAACATAGTCTCTGTCAATCACTTGTTGATGTGGAATCTGATTATTACTTAGAACAATTGTGGTGAAAATAAAAATTCACTGAATCAGAACTGATCATAACTTAGGAAAACAAGCTCTAATTTTTTCCTAGACCATGGGATCCAGCGAGCATAGTCTGACTATTTCTAGGGTTTTATCGGAAAAACCTACAAACTTTTTTTCTTTTTCTTCATTAAATGCCCTGATTTTTCCTGGGCCCATTCAGTATGGACCCAGTGGGTATAAACTGACTTTTTCTTAGGTCACCCTTTTTGAGTTTTCCTCCTAACATGCTTTTTGCCTCTTTCTTCTATGAGCGGTTTAAAGTCCCACCGACAAGACTATAATTATTGATGTTTTAGGTCGAACAGATTTGACCAAATATGGTGGGGCGAGGTCCCCAATGGGGTTCAACTGATTAAAGGATGACTTAATACCCTTCAGACGCATGTGGGTGGGAAACATGTTTGAATTTGAGCAGTATGTAGGGCATGTATCAGGGAATGGGAGCCGTGCTTGTGTACATAGGTAAGAAGAGCATTGCCTAAGGAAAGCTTGCCTTTGGTAGATAGGCCAGGGGAAATCAATATGCAGAGCCGCTGATGGCATGGTATGAATAGTCATACTAAGGTGTCCTTAAGTCAAAGACTTATCTATTTCTGATGGCCAGGGGACTTCATGGAAGTCCGACTTATAGAAACCGCGATGGGTGGCATGCAAAAGTTTGAAAACCACCTGGGGTGGCTCAGAAGGGGATTGTGACATCTGAAAGGGTTTTGGGAACATCTGTACTAATCAGGAGCGTGGTCTAGAGAACACCTCCCTACGCATTTAGTTAGCATAAGGGATGGTTGAGGCTTGACATAGTTTAAAGTCATGAAGCTGGGACATCATCTGAAATGGAACGACTTCTCCTAGTTCTCGGTAATCTTGTCAAAGGAGTTCTGCCGCATTCGGGTAGGATTTTGAAAGAGGTTGGTAAACTATAGCTCAGAGGGTTTCTGAATCCCTGGATAGAAATGAGGGCTCAGATGCCAAGAGGTGTACAGGGAGAAGTATTGCCTAAGGAAATCTTGCCTTTGGTAGATGGGACAGGGGTGATCAATATGCAGATCCACTAAGCGCATGGTATGCATAGTCATATAAAGGTGTCCTTAAGTCGAAGACTATCCACTTCCGATTACCGAGAAACTTCAGGGAAGTTGAGATTTGGAACCACTAGGGGTGGCTTATGAGATTTCAACCTTTTTTTTTCTGAGTACAGTGTATGGTTTATGATGAGAGGGTGCTCGAATATGGGGGAAATATCTAGACTAAACTTCCTGAGAACGAGTGAAGTAATTATTTCTCATGCTGGTGTAAGGAGGTGGTTCGTGTAGGTATGACCTGTGTCATGCAGGGAGGACGGGGGCATTTTTAAAGAATTCTATGCAATTTAATGTCATGCAGCGAGGAAAAAGATATTTTTAAAGGTTTCTATACTGTTTAACGTCATGCAGCGAGGCCAGAGATATTTTTGCAAAGGATGCTCTTTATCAGAATGTAACTGGGATTGAATACCTAAACATGCCCCAGACGTGGGGGGGGGGGGGGGGGGGCTTGATTGGTGTAAATCATGGTTCCAGGGCTTCTTGGATCAGGAAAGGTGATATGGGGGCTCTGAGGCTAGTAAGCCTACGGAGCTAGGAAGAGCATCGCCTGTGGAAATCTTGCCTTTGATGGATGAGCCAGGGGCTATCATTATGTAGAGCCGCAGAGGGAATGGTATGCATAGTCGTACAAAGTTGTCCATAGGTTGATGAATTTCCACTTCCGATAGCCATGAATGGTTATGATGATCCACAATTATCTAGACCACAATGTCCGTCACTTGGTAGGGGAATGTCTGGACGTGTCGGGGATATCCGTCCCTGGTTGCTTGTTGAGTTTCAGGGGGCTGGGCCAAGACTGGGGATCCTAGCATTGCTACGTATCCTGCGAGGGAAGGAATCAAGCCGTATGTAGTTCTCTGGAATCCGTGCAGTTTAAGGTCATGCGGTGAGAATGAACTCCATGCAGTTTAACATCATGCGAAGAGGAAAAAGATACACCCAGTGCAAGTCTGGTCCATACACAGGGGAATGGGCATATGTTTATCTTTTATGAGGTGGCTGGGCCAAGACTGTGGATCTTGGCATCGCTACGTATCCTGCGAGGGCATGAATCAAGTTGTACATAGTTCTCTGGAATTCGCGCAGTTTAACGTCATGCGGTGAGGATGGAGTCCATACAGTTTAACGTCATGTGGTTAGGATGGTGAGCAAACCCCGTGAAGGTCTGGTCCATACATGGGGGTGGGGTATTAATTCTTCTTCATCCGTGCAGTTTATTGTCGTGCGGTAAGGACGAACTCCATTCAGTTTAACGTCATGCGGTGAGGATGAAGATACACCCCGTGAAAGTCTAGTCCGTACACAGGGGAATGGGAATTTTTTTGAGGTGGCTGGGCCAGGGTGTGGAATTCTGGCGTCACTACGTATCCTGTGAGGGTAGGAATCAAGACTCATGTAGTTTTCTGAAAGATGATACACCCTATGCAGGTCTAGTCTGTACGCAGGGGAAGAGGGTGTTTTTAGATCACGTTGTCCGTGTTGTTTAACGTCATGCGGTAAGGACGGACTCACAACAGTTTAACGTCATGTGGTGAGAACGTGGGCCATATATTTTAACATCATGTGGTCAGGACGATGACTAGATAGTTTCTATGCGAAATACTTCTTTAAGAATCTCGCATTCGTAGGAGCCGTTGTAAATTGTCCGTCCATGGAGATCAGGGTATATGCTCCATTGGGGTAGACCTTGTCTACAACATATTGTCCTTCCCACTTGGGGTCAATCTTTGGAGGCTTCTTGCCAGGTATCATTGGGGTCTGGAGGACCAACACTAATTATCCTTCCAAGAAAGACAGGAGGCAGACCTTTTTGTTGAAGGCACATGCGATCTGGTTCTGGTACACTTCCAGGTGGTGCAGAGTGTGCAACTGCTTCTTGTCTAGCAGTTCAAATTCACCTAGCCGCTTTTCTAACTGTTCATCGTCAGATAATCGATTAAAAATGGAAACACGAAGTGAGTGAAGTTGGAGTTCAATGGGTAGGACTGCCTCTGTGTTGTAAACCAATGAGTACGGGGTAGACCGAGTAGTGGTGTAGATTGTGGTTCGATAAGCCCACAATGCATGGAGGAGTTTATTTGGCCATGAATTCTTGTCTTTGTCCACCATTTTCTGGAGGATGTTGGATGGGGTCTTATTGAAAGCTTCTATCTATCCGTTGGCTGCTGCATGGTAGCAGGATGAGTGGTTAGTCTTGATACCATACTCGTGGTACAGATTTTCCAACTCAGCAGAGTAGAAATTGGTGCCATTGTCCGTCAGTAAGGTATGAGGGACACCAAATCTGGTGATGATATTGGTTTTCATGAAGCTGACAATATATCTTGCCCTGAATTCCTTGAGGGGTATGGCTTCTTCCCATTTGGAAAAGAAGTCGGTCGCTGTGAGGATATACTTCAGTTGTTTGGTCGTGGCAAGAGGATATGGTCCCATGACGTCCATCCCCCAGACGGCAAATGACCAAGAGTACTTAGCTTGATGAAGTAACACTAGGGGATAGTGTATGAAGTTGGAATGAATCTGGAATGAGTGGCATTTTGTGGTAAAATGCTCGCAGTCTCGTGCCACTGTGGGCCAGTAGTACCCAAGCCTTTGAACCTGATGGGAGAGCTTGGTCTCTGGTTGATGTTCTCCGCATTCTCCTACATGTACTTCAGCCATGATGTCAATGATTTCTTCTCCATCAATGCATCTGAGGAGCACTCTATCGAGGCCTCGATTGTAGATGACCTCTTGCTGACCCGCGCCGCCATATAGGACCAAATTGATTTCCCTTCTCTGTACTTGATCTCATTCATCCCTGTCTGATGGAAGCTCTCCCCGTTGAAGGTAGTTTGTGATGGGGGTCATCCAGCCGGTAGTAGGAGAATATGGCTCGCGGGAAGGACAGACTTCATGGATCTATTCCATCTTATCCTGAACAAATGGCAATACCATTCGACGGTGAGCGATACTGATAACCGTTTCATCCCGGTCTGGGTCGCCTAGGGTTGTGGCCGCATTGGCTAATGCATCAGCATGAGCATTCTGGGACCGAGGAATATAAGTCAATGTTGGTTATGTGGAGAACTCAACCATTAACCCTTGGAAATGGTCAAACAAGGGGATCATCTCCTCCTTTTTATTAGCATAGACACCATTGACTTGCTTGATGACCACCTCCGAGTTGCCTTTAACCTTAAGATGTTGTACTTGTTCCTGGAGTGCAAGCTCTAGGCCTGCAATGAGGGCTTTATATTCTGCTTTGTTGTTCATACATCCCTCTGGCAGGAGGAAGGAATACGGAAAAACTGCCTTTTCTTGGGACAAGCGTATTATCCCCAGACCCACTTTTTTGAATCTGGGATCCTCCATCCTCTTCCTAGCGGGGCTTCGCGATGCGTCGTCAAAGTACATTTCCCATGCTGGGAACTCTTGAACCGAGAAGATGTCTTAATCAGGTAGTTCACCATCCGGTGTAGTGGTCCCTATTGAAGGGTGATCTACCAGAAAGCCTTCTAATTCCCGGCCCTTGATGGCTTTTTTAGGCACAAACCATATGTCGAATTGTTGCAGGATGACCGCCCATCAGGATAGGTGTCCGGTTAGCATCGGGAGAATGAGGATGTACTTGAGCGGGTTACTTCGTGAGATCAAATGGACCTCATGATGCTGCAGATAATGTCGTAGCTTTTGAACCACGAAATCCAATGCCAGACAGCTCTTCTCGATATTTGAGTATCGAGTCTCAACATCAATCATGGTTCGACTTAGGTAATATAGAATGTTTTCGCTGCCTGTGTCATTCTTCTGTGTGATGAAGGCTCCCAATGACTGTTCTAGGGCAGTCACATATAGAATGAGAGGCCTTCCTTCAACCGGGGAATGAGCACTGGTGGGATTAAGAGGTACTTCTTCAAGTTGTCGAATGCCTCTTGGCAGTCTTTCGTCCATTGGTACGTGACACCATTTTTCATCAACCTGGTGAAGGGAAAACATTTTCCTGCCAGGTTGGCTATGAATCACCTAATATAGGCTAGGTGTCCTTGGAATTCCCTCAGATTAGTGAGATTTCGAGGCGGTGGCAGGCTTAGTATAGCCTTCATCTTCTCAGGGTCGACTTTGATGCTGCAATGGAATATGACGACGTCAAGGAATTTCCCTGAGGTAACCCCAAAGGCGCATTTCAAGGGGTTCATCTTCAATATATACTGTCGAAGCTTATTGAATATGATCTCAAGGTCCGACAGGTGATCTGAGCGCTGTCTGGACTTGACTATTAGGTCATCCACGTAACATTCAATGAATTTCACCAGGAATGGATTAATGATCCAATGCATGGCATGCTGATACGTGGCGCCACAATTCTTGAGACTAGACGACATGAGCCTATAATAGAATACCCCTTGAGGGGCCCTGAAGGTGGTGGCCTCTTCGTCTTCTCGGGCCATACTGATTTGATTATATCCGGAATAGCCGTCCATGAAGGATGGAGCCTCATACCTGGCCATCACATCAATTAACAACTGGGTGATTGGAACCAAGAAGTCATCTTTCGGACAGTGCTGATTAAGGTCTCTAAAGTCAATGTAGATTCAGATTTTCCGATTCTTTTTCTTAATGGGGACAATGTTGGCCAACCAAATGGGGTACTGGACCTCCCTAATGAAGCCTACTTTAATGATCTTATTGACTTCAACCTCTATCTTGGCAGCATGTGAGGGGTGTGTCCTTCTAGCGGACTATTTGTAGCACCGGTGGTCTTCTGGAAGACCCAGGTGATGCGTCACTACCTCGGGATTAAGTCCATGAATTTCCATGTAATTCCATTCAATGACATCTCGATGTTGCCTTAGGAAGGAGGTATATACCTCGTGTTCCTCGGGAGACATGGCCCCACTAATGAGAGTGGGCCTCAGGTCTTCTTCGGTACCCAGGTTTATTTCCCTGAACTCGTCTACAGTGGTGGAGATACCCTCCTCAAATGCGGGAGGTGCATCTTTGAGATCTTCCCCATCTTCTTCTCCCAAGTCCTCATCTTCTTGATCTGAAGAGGAGAGAGTTTCCGGTCTGAGCCTTTGAGGGTTTGAGGGAGAGGCATCGTGGGCATCCCTGCTTGAGTATTCATCCCCAAATCGAGGGTTGGTAGACGCTCCCGCGTTTTCGTGCTTGGATATCATGGCTGAAGTCATGAGGACATCTGAATGCGTCTCCGGACATGAAATCCTACTCTCAACACGGTTGATGGGCAGGACATAATCTCTTCCAAGCTGCCTGAGGGGATCATCGAGGACCATTTCCAGGACATTTGGAGCAGTGATCTAGTCAACACCATCGATTAAAGGCTTCTTCTGCTTTTTCTCATAGAACTCAGTGTCGACGTAATGTGACTCAGAGAGCTTGAAAGGGGCCTTGTAGGAGTGAAACCTCCCGCTTTTTTCCATCGATGCAGTACTTGATACACTGGTGGTAGGATGATGGAACAACCAAGTGCTTATGGAGCCATGGCCTTCCCAGCAGGGCATTGAATGTCGTGCTCTGCCGGACCACCATGAATTCCGTGTAGGCTACCAGGTCACTAAAATGGATCTTTAGCTTAATCTGTCCCATTGGTTTATGGTCACTCTTGTCATAACCTAACAATGTTGTGGGTGAGGGAATTATATCGTTCTCACTATAGCCCAACTTATGGAGTGTCTATAGGGGAAGGAGGTTAACTCCAGAGCCATTGTCTATAAAGACTTTTCGGATCACAATACTATTCAGTGGGCTGGACACATATAGTGGTCTAATATATCCTTGCATGATGGTATCTTCATCCTGATCGGTGAAGGAAATCACTGCATTGCATTCACCAGTTCCAGTCTCCATATGGTAAATCTCGGTAGCAGCTACCTCGGCTTGGAGTTCTTGTGGGATGATCAAAGCTTCGATAAGCGCCTACCTAAGGTAGGATGACAAACTCAGGGCATCCAGGATTGACAACTTGGATGGTACTGATGCCAGCTGCTTAAGGATGTCGTATTTTTGCTCCAGTGGTCGACGCTTCTCCATTTGCGGGAGATTCTTAGTGGGTTCTTTGGGAGCTGGAGCATTTGATGAGGAGGGACCGGCCGCAGGGACATATTTCAATGGTGTTCTCGCGTTTTGAGGACTTGGCCTGGCCGGTCTGTTTGTGTGCACTAGGAGACCAGACACTTGCTCCTCCTCCGGTGGGTATCGCTGAACAACAGGGCCAGAGTGGCTGCTTGTGGAGGTGGAGGGGCATTCCTTCTCCTACTGAGTCCACTAAAGGGATCTCCCACGGGTTTCCATGGTATTAACGGTTTGGGCCGGGGTCCAACCGTAGGGTTGGTTTCGGCCGCAGCTGCGCCTCCCCTAGTATCCCCTGCCTCTGCGATTCCTCCTTCTGACTCCTCGACAGGAAACTCAAGTTCATAATCATACCCTTTGTCGGGGAATGATTCCATGAGATGGATGACGTTGATAGAACCAAAGATTGGATCTTCATCCTCTAATAGGTCAACCTGGTCAGTTGTCTCTGATGGTGCCGTTTGGTGGGTCGGTGCCCATGGTGCCAAATTCGAGGGCATAAAGTCTGCCAGGGTCGGGACTAACTTTGGCCCCGTCGTGGACTTCTCCTCTTGTGATTATTTCCTCCTTTGACTCCGTCTGGATAAACGCCTTGTGGAGAGTTGTGTGGCCGATGTGGTTAGTTTTTCGGCTCTAGGGGCTATTGGTGGCAACATCGGCTACTGTAGTTGAGCTCAGAGTATGCTCTGGGCTCAGTTGATAGTCTTTCGAGTCATCCAGTTGTCAAATTTCTGCCCCTTATTGCTGGTGAATTTCTGCCACCCCTCCACTTTTTCGGAGTTGATGGTAGAGATACATGCCACATGTGCTGGGGGTGGTCCCAGCTCGACATGTACGGAATATACCATCCTATGTAGGAGGTCTTTGAAGATGAAGCACTCTCGGATACTGTGCCCCAACATCCGATGGTAGGGGAAGTAATCTAGCCTGTCATCATGACCGACTTCTTCAGGTCTCCTCAGCTTAGGGAGGCGGAGCAAGTTTCAGTTCATGGAAGCAATGAAGTAGCCACAAACATGATCGTCTCATAATGAGCATACTTTTTGTATTCACTCCTCAAACTGGTTCCGCTTCGGTCTTCTCTGATCGTCCCATTTATGCGGGGGCGACTGTTGATATGCAGGGGGCCCTTGATGATTTGGTGGAGGCCTGAGCAGTGGAGCAGGCACATGGGACGACTTGAGTTTGACAACGGACGCTTCAGCTCTAGGGGATCTTTTCACAGGAGCCTGTGAGGCTATTCGGGACTTTGAATTTTTCCGGTATAGGGAGTACCCAATTCTATGGGCAATGGCCAAGAGATGGTGGAAGCCAGTGGTGCACTCCACCTGTATGAGCGGTGTTCGCTGATCATCACTATGATTATTGATGCATATAGCTAGCATCTCATCTTGAGGGATTGTCCTATTCAAAGAATAGTTCAGACCTTTCCATCTGGGAATGAAATCTGAGACCCTCTCGTTCTCCCTCTTCTTGCAGTTCATAAGATCACTGACCGTTGTTTTAGGCAGCGTTGAGCTGAAGTGGAACAAGAACTGTTGCCGGAGGTCCTCCCAGCTCTTTATCGACTGGGCTGGTAGACTTTTATACCAAACGAAGGCGGATCCTTGCAAGGTCCGTACGAAGTATCTGAGTTTCACTTCTTCTTGTTGTTCCGGAGTCCCCATCATAGAGTCGCAATAGGATGCATAGTGCATCAAATGCTGCTCCAGATCGCCTCATCCATTGAAGATGGGGAATACAGGGCTCCCAAAATTGGGTGGTGGTGGTGTTTTGGTCACCCAATCTGGGTAGGGTTTCCGCTACGGCTATATCGGATCACGTCAACATTCCATCGCTTCCAATCGAGTTGTTAATGCCTCGATGGTATTGGTGAGTCCCTAGTTTACATCCTGTTGGGAATGGTCCTGGGTAGGTGTAGCCCGAGGCATTGCCTGAGGATCCAGATTGGCCGGCACCAAGGGGACATATTCTGTTCTGGGTACCCTTGGAGGGTTTGGGCGTACTTGCTCCGGTTTCCTCTTAAGTGGACGGAAATACTAGTATTCATCATCCACGTTTAGGTAGTTGGACGAACCAGGTGCCTCATTGGGCTAGAACCCTGATCATGCTTCGTTTTCTGGGGAAAGCCTTATCCTTTGAGGAACACTTTCCGAGATTGCATGATGTGGCTCTTCTTGGGACGTACTTTTAATAAGACGGTTCCTCTCTAGCAGCTTGATGTTAAGCCGCCTCAATTATTTCTTCTCGTCTTTATGTCAAGCAAACCTCTCGTCGAGCGTGAGTGGCTCATTTCTATCTAGAGAGGGGGACAGGTTAAGGGTAACCGTTCCTCTGTTCTTATCCTTGTTGGAAGCTCGTAGGGTAGGCGGAGGGAGGTTAGGTGAAGGGGCGGTCATATTTAAAGCGGCCCTCTAGTTCCGGGTGTGTATACCTGGGGGTTCATTGTGAGTCACAGCCTGACTGGAACCGCGGTCTCCCAATCCATCCCGATTTGCATTTTCTCCAGTGTCACCCGTGGGGTTAGCCTCTATGGTGTTGATGAACGCATATTGCGGGGTGGAGGGGATGTCATATTCCAAATAGGAATAGGATCTCCCGCATCTTCGGTTGGCCTTCCCTTTCATGACCTGGGATTGCCCTCGGATTTCTTGACGAAGGGTGACGCAAAGAGTTCTTTGATGTGGCCTTACGGTGCGCCTTCCTCTCAGAAGGGATGATGATTCGATATGACGGGATAGTACGAGAACCTCCTCTTCTGATTATCCTCCCTAGTTGAGATAATACTGATTCTCGTGGGGGAGATTGTTGTTGACAGGGTAATAATGCCCCCAGCCCTGAGGGCTGGGGCTGGCTCTGTTCCCTGGACGTTGAGTCTATTCCCAATTTTATTTTTCTTACGAGGGAAGTTTTTGTTAAAAATGCCCCCAGCTCTACAGGCTGGGGTTGACCCTGGATCATGGCAATGGCTACGACTATCATGACCTGCCTAATCTCGTGTGCCCCCATCCAGGGGTGAACTAGATCTGGTGCTGAATTCACATGTGGATCAGACCCTTCTAGGGGGGCAGGAAAAGATCACTGACTAGCCTCTGTATGGAGAGAGGCCTGCTGTATGCTCTTAGTGGCCTGATTCAGGAGTTATTGAATGGCTTGTTTCGGCCGGCCCTGATGCTGCTGGGACTTACTCAAGGCACGACTCTGTTGGGTGTGTTGCCTTTCCTAAACAGGGGGACCACCCGATTGCCATCTCGATGTGATGACGTTACCCGATACCATGCCGAACTGGTTTTTCTGGGGGGGGGGGGTATGAGGGAAATGGAGAGCTCCGTGTTCCCCCCATCCCCTGATATGGACTCCCATCAGAGCATCATTGATGAGGCGGCAGAGTTCGTGTAGTGCACGGAGGAAAGCTGCCTCCATATTCCCTTTGCGCCTCTCGGGGCGTTGTTGTCGCGTCGAGGAAAGGTCATCCAGGTCGATGTGACGTAGGAGGTCCCCTATCGTCATGACATGGTCTACATACCCATCATAGGGTAGGAAGCTTGACTTCATCCGGCGGAGGGTCGTCCATATATTGTAGTGAATTCTGCACATGAATTCTTCCGACAACTCCTTGGGTATGTCGTACTGAGAGGTGGATGTGGGCCAAAACATAACTGGTATATCATTCCTGGCCAGTGATTTCTTCAGGTGCAGCATATCAGCACACTCCCCTGCGAGTGATTCCTCTACCTGGTCAGCCCAACTAAGGCTCTCACTGTAGTCGGAGGCAGTGGGACCGGTAGGTATCGAATTGTCTTGTGGGCGATTCCGAGGTGTTTCTGAGGATGAACGGGGCCCTAGAACGGCTCCTGATCGAAGAAGGGCTTCGTTAGCGACAATCTGGGAATATGACATGCTTGATCCCGTCCTTTTGAGTGCCTCAGCATACGAGGGATTTTTGGTGCTTGATTCGGTAGGAGGGGGACCATCCTGTCGATATAATATGTCATCGCGGGGAGGACCTTCGTAATGACGACCGTAATGGCGAGGACTACCATTACTGCTTGATGCTTCACTGCATAGAGGACTTTTGTAGTGTACACCCTAGGGAGGACCTCCAAGGCATGTTTCAGCATGGGGAGGACCTTATGGCTGCGTGGCGTTGTTACGGGGAGGACCTTTGCAAATAACTGCCATCCTGGTGAGGATGACCATCATGGCTTGGCATTTGACGCGCATCCTCAGGAAGACCTTCAGGACATGCCGAGACAAGGGGAGAACCTTCTTGTTTCTTGGGGCCATTGCAGGGAGGACCCTCGAAATGGCGGCCATGGTGGCGAGGAATACCATTACTGCTGCCGCAGGTAGAATATCTGCAGGATACATCCTGGGGAGGGCCTCTAAAATGTACTGCAATGAGGGGAGGGGCGTCTCGTTGCTCGAACTCTCTACGGGGAGGACCTCCGTTATCAGGGTGGCGAGGACAACCACCATGACCTGATGCCCAGATGCATGGAGTTCTGTTGCAGCGTAACCCCTAGGGAGGACCTTTACGGCAGTCCACAACAAGGGGTGGGCCTTCTTGTCATGATGAGACGTCACTACGGGGAGGGCATCCGTAGTTGCGACTATGATAGTGAGGACTACCATCATAATCTATGGTCTCACTGCATGGAGAGTGATTACAGTGTATACCCCAGGGAGGACCTTCAGGGTGGACCTCAGCAAGTGGAGGACCTTCTTGCTGCTCGAACTTCTTGTCACGTGGAGGGTTTCCGTGACTCGCATCAAGCGAGAATCTCTCGTGACCGATCGTTATATGCCCGTGGGGGAGGCCCCCATAGGTGCTTTGGGGAGGACCATCGGAGCTGCTGGTAGAGACATTGCGGGGAGGACCTTCACAACTATTACTGAAACTCCCGTAATATGGTAATGGGTGGGCAGGGATTCAAGCCATTGATAAGTGCTTAGCGACGATAGAAACCCCAGCTTCCAATAGAGCAGAGTCATGAACCCACTCTTTATTTTCCAGCTGCCTTCGGTGCGTTCGGGGTGCTGTTTTGCGGGCAGCGGGGACTGTCTACTGTCGACAATGACCTTCACCTCTTTAGGGTCCTTGTCTAATTGGGTCTCGTGATGTTGTCGAGATACGCTGATGAACATATTTACTTTTAGCAGGGATATATACCTACTCTAGGGCATCCATCGTGATGGATGGGTGTCCCCTAGTTGGAACGAGTGAAGCTACTCGATCCGGTTGGCCTTGCATCACGGAATATAGCCGGCGACCCTCTTGGGATGAAGCAGGGATGCAGATCTGCTCTAAGGTGGCTAACTCATCTCTTATATGATTCGACTCAATTAGGGAGACGGGGACACGAGACCGAGTCCTTGCTGTTGCCACTGATGCAATTACCTCTTGGCATGTCTGGAAGATATGATATGGGATCGATACCTTATCCTCCATCATTGACAGGATATGTAGAGAGACATCTTTGGATGGAACGTGTATGAAGGCCCATTCCGGTATCAGAGTAGGAATATCCTGCTCCGGTCCTCTAATGGTCAGTGGACACTAAAAATTCTCCTATGTCAGGGCAGGTGAACGAGTCTGCCCCTATAGAGGGAAATGCCGATTTCTCCCTCCTTTTTCCGCCACATCAGGGTGGTAGACTTTACTTGCATCCGTAGGGAGCTGGCCCTGCATATATTAATTTCCCACCGTATCGAGTCGGTGGCCTTTGTTGGTGGGGAGAAGTGCCCGCCTATGATTTTCCACCACGTCTGGGTGGCAGGCTTTGTTGATCGCCACCATATCAGGATGGCGGGCGTCTGAATAAACTTCCAGGAACTAGTCCGGTAGGTGCCAGGTAGCCACCACGTTATGCTGGTGGGCTTCACGACCCTGGGCAGGGAGAGGTGCCTGCCTGGTAAGTGCGGTCCTGCATGAGAGACAAGCTTGATGGAGCTCGGTGGGGATGCACGCCAGCTCGTATGATGCCACCATGTCTAGATGGCGGGCTTGGGAGGATCGAACGGGTGTAGGTGCCTGTTCGTGGTATGTCTCCGTGGCTGGGCAGCAGAGCTCCTCCTCGGGGACCAGGGAGATGACCGGTCCCTGATTGTACGTCTTCTTCCCTCGTCGGGGGGCCGGATCTCAGGGAGTGTGGGCTTGAATCCTCAGTGAGACATCCTCCTCAGCGTGAGGATGTTGAGTCGCGGTGTGACCGAGATGACGCCTTTCGGTGGGGGCCTTAGAGCGGAACCCATGTTCGACAGGGATGAAGTCCTCAATGTCGACCTCATCTGCCTCCCTAAGATAGGGGAGGTACGCATTGTCCCGTTCTGGGGATAGAATCCTGAAACGATTGGAGACAGCGATAGGGGCTGTCTGGATCCGCCTTTGCGGTCGTTTCTGGGAAAGAGAACGACGAATCTTGATAGATTTGAGGGCGTGCATGGCCGCCTCCACCGTTGGGAGAGTACCATTCATGTGGTACTCTCGGATCGGTGCATCCGAAACCCAGCGTTGAAGATGCTAGTTTGGTGATGGGGTCCTCCGTTGTTGAGGAAGTCTCATCCTTGCGTCGTTGGAAGCGCGCACTTGTGAGTTCCTTTGTGATGCCACTAGATCGAAGGGAGTTCTGAAAGTAGTGTATACAAACTATTTTAGCAAATACAAGCAGCAAACACATCAAAGTAGCATCTCATAATCCCATTCATAATTAATGACCTTGCTTGGCCCTCCTTTAGAGTATAAGGGGGAACTAGGGGAGATTAGGTTAAATCCTTCATGTTTGGTTAAAGATTCACATCGGGTTGACAATTTTTTGTTTCGTTCTGGTTTTCGGCCACGAAACACCCAACATCTCCATATCCAACGATTGAAGAACCTATTTTCCAAAGCCAGGTGTTCTCCAGATGGTCTGATCAGTGACTCTTAAGAACTCACATTGGTAGAGTGGATGGGATGTCGGGCTCATCACACCCTTTTTGGGGGAAATAATTGCCTGTTCCTAGACTCTCTTATAGATTTAAGACGTATTCATATGTTCGCAAATCTTTGGTTTATTCCCAAACATAGTATCCACGGATTCAACCCCGGTGGGAAATGATCAACTGGACGTAGGGGTTCAGAATCATTTATGCCCGAGGTTTACCATCCCTCGTTGGATTAATGACCTCGAAGGGCTGGAACTCGCTTGAGGCGACACTAGGAGTGGCGCAATGAACTGATGTGGAGATGATCAGATCAACCGTTTATTGGGCTTGAACGTCAGGGAGGCTTCTTATGTACCCTTCTTAGGAAGCAAGGATCAAATTCCACATAGTTCGCATAGGTTTCCGGGAACCGACGTGAAGAGAGACCAGGTGGTCCGATGGGTGGTGGGATTGAACCTCATGGAGGCTTCCTACATACCCTATCTAGGAGGCAGGGATCAAAGTCAATGTTGTTTGCATATGTTTCGGGGATCTGAATTGAAGAGAGACCAGGTAGTCCAATGGGTGGTGGGATTGAACCTCATTGAGGCTTCCTACGTACCCTGTCTTGGAGGCAGGGATCAAAGTCCACGTAGTTTTCATAGGTGTCATGGAATCGACGTGAAGAGAGACCAGGTGGTCCGATGGGTGGTGGGATTGAACCTCGTGGAGGCTTTCTACGTACCATGTCTAGTAGGCAGAGATCAAATACCACGTAGTTCGAATATAGCTTGGGGATTATGCTCTGGGGCAGTCTAGAATGATTGATTGGGGCTTACACTCTGAGGAGGCCCATAGGAGGATGTCATGGTCGATTCTTACTCTAAGCCAACATGAGTCATGCTCGGTGTGAGAAACAAGGGGTAGCAGGAACTAGAGGATCACGTCGCAAAAGGTACGTCTGTGAGAAGCAAAGTGGGTCTTATGCATGAGGGCGACCCAAGGTGATGAATTGGGGCTTACACTCTGAGGAGGCTCAGAAGGTCAGGGCTTACTCCGAGATGGACGCCTGGGGTGGAAAAGCCCAGTAGAAGAGGGAAAGGGGGTGCTCCTGTGCCCATATCCTCTCTTGCAGTGCACGAGGGCTTCCTTTTTATGGCTATTTTACCATCTCTGAGGAACCCTCAACAAGTAGAGAGGCAAAAAGGGGATTCCCAAGCTTAGACTCCACATTACCGTGGGAATGTGAACACAGGAATGCTTCAAGAATATTATCAAGGGTTAGGGCAACCCCTTTTCCCCTATTTATCGTGGGTATGTAAACAAAAAATGGCACGCTAATGCACCAGAAATTTATACCACGCGGATCTGGTGGCTCTAGCGAAGGCCTTGGCTCGGGGCTGATGAATAGGCCAATGAGGGAGTCGCAGAGGACCTGGCTGGATCAGAAGGATTTTACCTGGCTCAAGAAATGAGAACACCGAAGTATTTGGCAAGCCACCGAGAGGTATGGGTGGTGGTACCCTTCGCATGGGGAAGTGCCACGCGGCTGGAGAAGCCTTCTGTGAACCAGGGTAGTCCGCAGTCTAACTGGCATCCCGCAAACTTGGGTGGTTCGTGGCTTCAGGTTCAATCCGCGAACCAGGGTGGTTCGTAGCTTCGGGTTCAATCCGCGAACCAGGGTGGTTTGCAGAGGGTTCCAAGCGGGCAGTGGCGGCCAAGGGCGGTGCCAATCGGAGGCTCATCGGTTGGGTCTTCGCCCGTGGAGGAGGGTTCTACATGGTACGATGGATGGGAAAATAGGCATAAACTCCCTCGTCCACGGGGAAGTCATCTGTGGAGGGGGTATGGTTCGAAGTTCTCCTTTTTTTTGTTATTTTAGGTTCGCGGTTCACCAAATTATTATGCGTTTTCCAATTCCTTCTTAATTCATATACCTTCTGTGGTTCGTAGATGGGAATTTTTCTGTTTAATAAATCCGAAGCCTTCCTTCAACTGATCTCCTTCAGAATCTCCAATCCCTCTGAATCCGATTCCAGTTCTCCGATCCCCTCTTCTTTCCCCCTTGGTCTCCTTTTATAGAGTGGGGAAAGGAATGTATATACGGCCATGCGGCACCTTTTGTGGAGGTCTATAACCAAATACCCGGTTCACAGCTGACATGGTCAATCTGCGATTCACGGTGGGTATTGAACGCTCTCCTTCCCTCTGTTAGGCGAACTCAGGGAGTAATTCGTGGCTGCGGAGGGTTCCACCTCTATTCCACGAATGACAGAGTGTGCGGCTTGAACCGGTTGACGCGGTCTGCGGTTGGGGCTGTTCGTGATGGTGAACCGGACTGGCGCCCATCCTCCCTCACGACCGCGGAAGCTCTTCGCCTCTATTTCCTGAACGACAATGGTTCGCGGAGGGCGTGCCTCACGGTGCCTGGCCACATTGGGCTTCCTTGGACTGGTTCATGGACCGGTCCTTTTTGTGTCTCTTCTTTGATTATTTGCCCCAATTCTTTGAGGGATTTGGGTAAAATTTCCTTTTCATATTTTTCAGAAGCCTACAATCACTAAGGCTCTATGGAGATGTAGGAATAGACGATTGGGTAGATATTTGGATTTGAGAAGTTTATCATATGTGAATTTTCAAGGGATGGTAGATGGGGTATTTATACATGAAGGGAAATGAATTTTTAGGTTAAAATATTGAATAAATTATTATTTAAAATGTAAAATATGTATTAGTGATATTTTTACATTATAAGCCATATTATATTGAATACATATTTTATTTTCACTTATAAACCTTATATAAACCTTTTATAAACCGAATTTATTTGTTTATACAAAATTAAATAAGAAAAATATTTTTTAAAATATAATATTTTATATTTTTTGATAGGGGAAATTAATTTTTATGTTTGAAAATAAAATTATTATATTAAAATGGATTATTTATGATAATTAATATTTTCTGGTCTATCTACCAATCATAGAAATCTATAGGTCATTACGATATCTTGAATGGTGTAGTGAAAACATACAATTTATGTAAAAACAATATTTTACTATTCATATAAAGATTGATATTTTTAATAAAATTAAACAAAATTCACACTTAGTAAATTTTTATATGATGTTTACCAAAATGAAATTCGTTTTATAAAAAAATCATAATATATTCAATTTGAATAATGAATTTAAAAATTAGATTTTTTAGAAAAGAATTAAAAATATACTTTAAGAAAAATTCACTTGTAGTTCATTTGAGATTCTAATTTGAAAGTTTATTTTATGAAAAAAATAATATTTATATTTATTTAATTTATTATTGTTAAATATTATTTACATTTAATTTTAAAATTTTATTTTTTATTTTTATATTCTAATGATTTGATTACTATACTTATGGTCATATTACAATTCCAATGGTCTAATTGGTTTTATAATACCTATAAATACCTCATGTTTTCTTTCATTAATTTATCACTTCAATTATTCTCACGGTTATATATTTTTATTTCTCGAAATTTTAATTACATTACTATTGTTTTGTAATTTTATTAAGGTATTTTTTCTGAGGGTAATATTTTTAATAGATCATAATAATCCATGTTAGTATATATGAGTTATTGTTTGCGTTATTATTGAACTATTATACTAAATTATATTTTATTGGATATTTTTATTCTCTAAATGATATATTCAAAATTAATATATTAAAATGTTTTTGGATTTGATTATTTATGGTATATCTTCTAAACTATATTATATGGATAATTATGATAGAACCATATTTCTTCAGAAGTAAATTCCCCCACATACACACATAGACACACACACACACACATATATATTGTAACATCCCAGGTAAATAATGAATATAAAATGTTCATATATATTAATATTTGTGAATAAAATACTAATATAACTTTAATGGGGTTTCTATGTTTGATAGTGTACCTGATACACAACAACGAGTTTCTTTGAAATCTTACATTGCACACTAATAATATAATAATATTATTTTATATGGTAGGTAACGCCTAGATGTTGTAATGATGAGAATGGAGAGAACTAACTAAAAAATTATTATATATGTTTGGTAAATATTTTAACAATTACCCAATAAATGATAGAGGCTTAAATGCGAATGAATCCAATTTTAAGCATAAATATTCTAATATTATTTAAAAGATCGATTAACTGCCTTTTGATGGAGAACCATTTTTAAATCTACTTTTTGTCAATTTTATTTGTTATATATGACAAAATAAAATCCTTCTTTAGAATCGGGACATAAAAATTTACTTTGTGTAAATTTATTTTATTTTTCCGATAAATTTCATTTTTTAATGAATAGTGAAATATGTTGTATTTTATTTAAAGATCATTATTTAATCTAATCTATTTATATAGATAGATTATCTTTTTAGTTGGTTTTAAAGTTTAATTAAAATATATTTTTACCATTTAATACATTGGTGGTCATTGGAATTAATTTCACTTTGAAATTGGACATAAACAAGTGTCAATCTTTTGATAGATATTGTTTTTTAAAAATACGTTATCTGTTTTGACAGCAGGAATTAATTAAAAAGTTAATGAATGAAATTTTATATGTTTTGAATTTGGTAAAATGGAAATAATTTTCTCATTTGGAATATCAAATATATATTAGGGTGAAGTTTTGGGTTTTTTCTGAAAAACATCAATTTTTGATGAATAGTGAAACCACTAAGTAGTTGTTAAAAACTGAATTTTTTGTTTAAATGAAATATTATTGCTTCTATGAATTGAGTTTAAAAAATCCGACATACATGGTTCTCATTAGTAAGTAAATTTTTTTTCAATAGGATGAAAATAATTTTTTGTGAATTGTAACTTTTGTGTTTTAGTAACTGCGATTAAAGGTAATTATTTCAATTTATGGTAAAAATAATATTATAAAAATATAAAAATACATAGATTCATGTCATAAACTTATTGGATGAGTCATGGCAGACCAAAAAAATTCATCGGTCAATTTCTGGGCCTCATGGAGCTACTTGGGCATGATAATGACATAAATAACTTTTCATTTAAAGTAAAAAGAAAAATTTCACAAACATGTATTGTTTTACTAAAAAAAATTTAAATGGAGATATACAAATTATATTTTTGACTATAAATATTCATTATAAAGATAAAACTATTTCCTAAATCATGGTAATTTTTTTATAATTTTTAGTCATCAAATAAATAAAATTATTTATGACACAATGATGATGTAGTGATTACGTCATTAATGAATGATTTAAATAAATAAACAGATAATGTTTAAAATAATTTACAAACCTTGTCCAATTATTATTGGATGATTTTATTTCAAAATGGGACACCTTATATTCGACTTTAATAATTTTATTACCTTTAGAAACTGAAAGTCATTATATAATAAAATAATATTTTCAAGCATTCCAAAAGAGCCCCTCTTCTCCCTTATAAAAGACCTCAGTTCCTACCCCTTTCTCACACTTATCAAGCCCTTTGAATCATCCAAAATAGACTCAAATAATCTCCCAAGATCCCTCTATTTATTTTAGAAGCCTTAACTTAGGATGAAATCACTTCAAGAAATCCTTTTGGTTCAAACCAAGGGGAGTTACCCGATTTAAAGGTAATGTCTTCTCTAATGTTATTTTGTTTTATTTTTCTTCTCCAACCCCTTAAACTCTTTTTATTCATTTATTTTGTAACAATACCAGTATAATAAATATAATTTTATGTTTTTATGATAAGTATTAGAGCTACACTGACACACACCTCCATCTAATGGGTGAAGAATATACTGTTTCTCTGGACGACGAACTACTACTTCACGAAACGATGATTGTTCAATTATCTCTTACCACATCTCATGGAGGAAATTAAGATGTCACTGTATTTATATATGATATATATTTTGTTTATGGTTTCCTTATTCTTCTGTAGTTCTCATTTATGGCATACCTTTATGGTTTCCATAATGGTTAAATGTGATAATTTCATTTGAGGAAGTGCGGACTACCGCCCACTCAAAGTGATTTGAATCGTTGATGCCATATGTGGGACATATAAAGGATGGAGTTAATAATATTATATATGATATTTTATTGGAATTATAATGTACCTCTATATCATAATGTTTTCCTTCCATTAAATGCAAAATAGAAATGAAAGTAGCGTTCATGCGTATGTACGGTTTACCGTCTCTATGAACGATGCATTTCAATTATTACCTTCAAATGTTATGTAATGGTATAAATACATATATATACTAGATATATATGATATATATGATATATATATCACGAATATAATTCTATAGATAATTTATATTTTACTACATGAAAAACTTGTAAATATAAGAAGTTCACTTTTTACTCATGTACCAAATATCGACAAAATGACCGTTATTAACATAAATGATTACATAATATTTATGAAATGGTAATAAGTGATATAAAAGAAATAATAAACTTGAATTAGGTTCTTATGAAACTATAAATTAACTTAAGTCTATCATTCAAGAGGAACAACGAACATTTGAGCGAGTCAAGTCGGATACATGGTAATGGATTTCTTATCTCACTTTGAATTCCTTGAGAATTCCATTGTTCACCAATTATTTATTTCATGTGGTGTATTGTGTACTGAAATTTGATATATATTATCATGATTCTATTTATATTCATGGTATTTTTTGATTTATTTGGTTCTTATTATCCATTGGTCAAACAACTCGATTTATTACAACGAGGTAAGGGGTTTTTATCTCACTTTTTATTCCTGTGAGATTAATGATATATTTTTCACTATCTACTTTGATTGGTGTATGTACATCCCATTATTATACTCTTTGTGTAATATACTTTCATTTATGGTTATTTACATCAACATTGTATGTTCATTCTTTCATGGGGTGTATGTTTCGTAAGTTACCAAATCATTAAGAAAAACTTTCAACCTCATTTTTTAAAAAGGTTTCTTTTTGTTATGTCTTTTAATTTACATATTATTTTGTTGGGATATGTTCTTATATATCCTTATTGATGTAAATTTTATGTCCAAGGGATGAGATAACATTATCTCTCTCATCAACTCTTTTTCTAAAATTTGATGTGACACCGTTAGGCTATCGAATTTTTGTAAGGGAACTTCTTAACCCAATTTTGATTATTTGGGATAAACATATAATTCTTGATTATGTTATGCTATGAATATGTATGAATGACATATGATTGTTTTACAGTTAATATCAACTTATATTTGTTGTATTTATATTTGTCACACATAATTATGTCATTGATTTATCCGTAATCTACGGATACCACCTTTATAAGGGACTTTGTCTCAATCTCCTTTCCTTGAGGCATATTTTGTATTAATACAAGACTTTATTTTATACACTGTATAAACAACTTTTAATTTTCATTCCATTCAAAGAGAATATTTCTCTATGAAGCGTTTTACTAAATGAAAAAATGGAATGTTTCTTTTAACTTACGTGGTGACAACGAACTTTCTGCCGCTGATAGTATTATTTGATCTTTGGATTCCCCAACAAGCTGTAATGTTTTTAAAATAAAATAAATCCCATATACTCTTTTATGTGTTTTGTTATTGAAAATAGTTTTAATAATGGTATTTTTATGTCAATATATTTATGTGATATATTGTGATTGAAATGTGGAAATGTTTTCTTTCCATTATTTTTGTTTTATGTCTGATGATTTTATAATTGTACTTGGACATTTAATGGGTGATTACATGATAATACAAATGACAGGTGGTTCCATGAATACCAGGATAGGTGGTTACGTTATAACCTCCAATGCATTGGGTATGGAAGTTGACCTTATGGAAATTCCATTTAGTGATATGTGTGCAAGTCGACCGTATGGTTATTCCATTTTAGTATGTTTATGTCCCAAGTTTCCTTTATATGTTATGTGTTCTTTATATGAGTTTTATGGTAATATTTTGGTTACAAAATGGTAAGAGAATATCTTTTAATTAGAGAAGAGTATTTACTACTTCATAAAGGTGGTAATTATTACTTATGAAATAGTATTCATGGTTTACTTGTTGTTTGAAAAACTAATAGTTTTCCTTCTTTGTGTATCCCTTACTGAGCTTTTTATGCTCATCCCATGTTTTCAAATTTTTTTCCACAGGACTTAAAGATGAATAGGGTCAAAGATGGGATCAAGGAAAGACATGCTATCTAAAACTTGGAAGTAGACATGTTTATTTTTAAGAATTTTTTTATGAAAAAATGGAAACTGAGTAGAAGTGTCTACATTGTAATCTTTTGAGATGTAATAGTTGTTGACTAATTATCAAAAACTATAAACCTGAAAAGATACTCAATGTGAACTATTCATTTAATTCAATATTATGTAATGTTTTAAGGCGGTTTCCTTATATATTGTATTAAAGGTCGGTTTAGATAACTTTAGAGGTTGGGATTATCTTTAATCTTAAGTGAAATTACCATAATGGATAGGATTTCAGAAAGATTCATATATTTTTTAGATAAAGTAAAAAAGTTTTTGATAACATGAATAAGTATATCTTTGTATTTACCCTCATCATATACTATTATATGTTTATTTTACTAATATAATCACATTTACATTTTTGGTTTTAGTAAATTCCTGGATCTACCAAGCACCAATGTAAAAGTGGATGTGAAGAAAACTGTGAAGATTTTCTGAACGAGAAACTGAATGATATGGTAGCTGCCAAGAGAACTCTTGTGGTTATTCTCAACCAACTATCTGGATTCATGATTGGCCACCTGATCCTTAGTGATTTTTATATGGAATCATATATCTGAGAAACAAATCCCTACAAAATTTATTAAATCATAAAAATAATAATGTTCAAAAACCTATGTGTCAAAGATGTGGAAGGAAACACCTAGGAAAATGTTTCAAAGGGACATAAATATGCTATAGATGTGGAAATGAAGGTCATAAAGCAAGAAGTGTCCATGGAAAAAGGAAGCATTCAGTTGAATCTAAGAAATGGAAAGAAGTTATTTATGAGGGATCAATTGAATGTTTTAAATGTGGTGTGCATAGTCATTATGAAAAAACATGTCATACGAAGATGTTTTGGGAATGGGATCACCAAGATCATTAAAATATTTTTTTACCAATACCTAATGCCATTACGATTGAGGATGAATAAACTAACAATGACCAATTAATGGTATGAACTATTTCTTAACACATGTTTTCCTATTATTGAATCTTAGGATACGATTCATGATTTTGTTTGAAGGAGATAATTATTTTAGAATATGTTGGAATGAAATAGATAATCGATCATGAAGAATGTTGAATGAGTAATAATTAAAAATATAAGGGATTAAATATTTATGGTAGATTTTATGATGGTGAAATTCTTATAAGTATTAAAGCTCTTTTGATGTTGAGATTACATTAGAAATTTTTTTATTGTATGTCTTACCCTGATGATTGATATATGAAAATTTTATTCAAGGAATAATTATCTTTTCTTTGTTGTTTATAGTTATAAAGAACTATTTGGGTTTATATGATCCTTGAATTTGATGCAATTACAGGTTAATACATTTTGTGAAGCAAAATGAATATTATTAGATATCCTTCATGGTTAAAATATGTTATGGTTATTTTTGATGAATTTATCTCTTTTTGGTAATGTTATAATATTATATAGTTTTTGAAAATGGACAACACACATACTGTGTGACAACCCATCGCATCGGAGGAAGCTGCAGAATTGAACCCACAACCAAAGTGCGACTGGTATTTATCACCTATCACTGGGATACGTGAAGTCCCCGGTTAGTATGACCTATTATTTTTAGTTAGATGATTTTATGAATCCACAATAAGTTGATTTTGGTTTATCTATCGGAATCTTTAACATATCATGGAGGATATGTGTTTAGGTTAATTACGTTTCAATATGATACTTTAAGGGTAACTGATGTTATTTATAGATAAATGTTAAGATTTATCTTGGAAGACAATGTCATTAAATCGTTCAGAGATTTGGGTTTAAATCATATTTTGGATTAATTTGAATAATTTTATGGATATATGTTTATTGAATCGTTTTTGAGGAACTTTGGGTTTTGTTGGACAAATTTTGGATATTAAGAGTAGTTTTTCTTATTGTGAAAGATTATCCTTTTGGGGGATTATCTAATATTGTATTAACCATTTTCGTTTTAGTTAAGGTCTAAATACATGGGAAATATATAGTTCATATTTTATGGATTATGTGATTCTCTCGAAGTTGATTTTAGCACTCTTAACACGAAAAAGTCATCTTGAATACTAATTGTTTGGAGAGAATATGAGTTTTTGATAGAAATATAGTAAAAGATGAAAGTCTACATGACAATTAAGTAGGTTTACTTATGTTTTATTTAAGCTCATAAATAAATTCCTCAATGAAAAGTAATTTAGAACAAAAAAGTTATCTGTTAACTTTTCCTGCTGGGGAATCAAATACCATTTAACCCATCACAATTTTGTGGTTTTCTTGTTGTTAAAATTTTCCTAATCATGTTTTCTATCACTCTCCATCAGAAAATGACACTATGTTTCTCCTCCATATCCATGTTTTCATAGAATCTAGGTGTGGGTTATCTCAAGTGACCATTGTACTTATTTTTCTTTCTTTTAAAGTGATAATTTTATTTACTCCTTTTCCGATGTGGGGCTTTCAATAATGTTTCCGAGCCCAATTTTAAAATTGTGAGTACGCAATTCCCCAAAGGGGGGAAGGATGTAACATTCCAGGTCAATAATGAATATGAAATGTTCATATATATTAATATTTTTTAATAAAATGTCAATATTACTTTAAAGGGGTTTCTATGATCAATAGCGTACCTGAAATGGTAGTTAACGAGTTTCTTTGAAATGTAACGAGTTTCATTGAAATGTTACGTTGCACACTAATAATACAATATTATAATTTTAAATGGTAGTTAACGCCTAGCCATTGTAATGACATGAATTAACAGAACTAATTAAAAAAATGAATATATATGTTTGTTAAATATTTTAACAATTTCCCAATAAATGATAGATGCTTAAAATGCGAATGAATCCAATTTTAAGGATACATATTTTAATATTCTTTAAAAGGTCTATTAACCGCCTTTTGAGGGACATCCCTTTTTAAATATACTTTTTATCAATTTTATATTTTATATATTAAAAAATAAAATCCTTCTTTAGTATAGGGACATCAAAATTTACTTTGTTTAAATTATTGTTATTTTTCCGATAAAGTTTATTTTTTAAGGAATAGTGAAAAATGCTTTATTTTAATTAAAAACTATATTTTAATCTAATCTATTTATATGGTTAGATTATCTTTTTAATTGGTTTTAAAGTTTAATTAAAATATATTATTACCATTTAATACAACAGTTGTCATTAGAATTATTTTCATTTTGAAATTGGACATATCCAAGTGTCAATCTTTTGATAGATATTGTTTCTTAAAAACACGTTATTTGTTTTGAAAGCGGAAATTAATTATAATATTATTTAATGAAACTTCTATTTTTTAAAATTGATAAAATGGAAATATTTTTTGAATTTTGAATATCAAATATATCTTGGGGTGAATTTTTGGTATTTTCCTAAAAAACATCAATTTTCGATGAATAGTGAAACCACTAAGTAGTGGTTAAGAACTGAATTTTTCGTTTAAATGAAATTTTACCACTTCTGTGAATTGAATTTCAAAAATTTGTCATAAATGGTTTCCATTAGTAAGTAAAATGTGGTTCAGTGGGATGGAAATAATTTTTGGTGAATAGTAACTTTTGAGTTTTGTTAACCGCGATTAATGATAATTATGGTAATTTAAGGTAAAAATAATATTATAAAAATATAAAAATACCATAAAACATGACTTAACCTTATTGGATGAGTCATGGATGACCTAAAAAATCCATGGGTCAATTTTGGGGCCCAATGGAGCCACTTGGGTATGATAATGACATTAATAACGTTTTATTTAACGTAAAAATAAAAATGTCACAAATATGTATTGTTTTAATAAAACAATTTTCACATGAGGTTATAAAAGTTATCCTTTTGACTATAAATATTAATTAGAAAGATAAATAGATTTCCTACATCATGGTAATTGTTTTATAATTTTTATACATCAAATAAATAAAATTATTCATGACACAATGATGATGCAATGTTTACGTCATTAATGAATGATTTAAATAAATAAGAATATAATGTTTAAAATAATATCCAAAACTTATCAAATTCTTATTGAATGATTTTATTTCAAACATGGGACACCTTATCTTTGACTTTAATTATTTTTGGACCCTTATAAACTGAAAATCATTATATAATAAAATAATATTTTCAAGCTTTCAAAAAGATCCCCTCATCTCCCTTATAAAAAGACCCCAGTTCCTACCCTTTTCCCACACATCTAAAGCCTTTTGTATCATCCAAACTCTACTCAAATAATCTCCCAAGATATCTCTCTTCATCTTAGAAGCCTTACCTTCGGCAGAAATCACTTCATAAAACCCTTTTGGTTCAAACCAAGGGGAGTTACCCAATTTAATGGTAATGTCTTCTCTTATGTTCTTTTTTTATTTTGCTTCTCCAACCCACAAAACTCTTTTTATTACTTTCTTTTGTAAAAAAAACCAGTATCTTCAATATACTAGGTTGTTTTTATGATATGTATTATAGCTACACATTCACACACCTCCACTTAACGGGTGAAGAACATACTATTTCTGAGGACGTCGAACTACTACCTCATGAAACAATGATTGTTCAATTCTATCCTACCGCCTCTCATGGTGGACATTAAGATGTAACTGTATTTATATATGATATATATTATGTTTATTTTTTCCTTATTCTTCTATATTTATCATTTATGTCATACCTTTATGGTTTCCATAATGGGTAAATGTGATAATTTCATTTTAGGAAGTGTCGACTACCACCCCCTTTAAGTGATTTGAATCATTGATTCCATATGTGGGACATATAAAGGATGGAATTAATAATATTATACATTATATTATACTTTAATTATAATTTAAATCTATATCATAATGTTTTTATTCCATTAAATGTGAAATAGAAATGAAAGTAGTGTTCATGCGTACGTATGGTTTACCGTCTCCATGAACAGTGCATTTCATTTCTTAACATCAAATGTTATGTACTGGTATAAATAAATATATATACTGGATATATATGATATATATGATATATACATCATGAAGATCATTATAGAGATAATGGATATATTACTACATGAACAACTAGTAAATATAAGAAGTTCACTTTTGACTCAAATACCAAATATCAACAAAATGACCATTATTAACTTAAATGATTACATAATGTTTATAAAATGGTAATAAGTGATATAAAATTATTAATAAACTTGAAATATATTCTTAATCAAGTATAAATTATTTTAATTTTATCATTTATAAAGAATAAGGAACATACAGCAAGTCAAGTCAGACACATGGTAAGAGATTTCTTATCTCACTTTTAATTCCATGAGATTTCCATTTTTCGCCACTTATTTTTTCATGTGGTGTATTGTGTACTTCCATTTGATATATGTTATCATGATTCTATTTATATTCTGGGAATTATTTTATTAATTTGGTGCTTATTATCTTTTGGTCATACGACTCGATTTATTACTACAAGGTAAGGGGTTTTTATATCACTTTTTATTCCCACGAGATTCATGAAATATTTATCCCTATCTCCTTTGAGTGGTGTATATACTACCCATTATTCTAATCTTTATGTAATATAATTTCATTTATGGGTATTTACATCAACATTGTATGGTCTTTATTTCATGGGGTGTATGTCTCGTAAGGTACCAAATCGGTAAGGGAACCTTTCACCCTCCACTTTTTAAAAGTCTTATTTTTGTTATGCCTTTTAATTTACATCTTATTATATTGGGATATGTTCTTCTATATCCTTATTGATGTAAATTTTATGTCCTAGTGATGAGATACCATTATCTATCTCATCAACTCTTTTTCCAAAATTATATGAGACACAGTTAGGTTATCAAATTTTTACAAGGGAACTTCTTAAACCAATTTCAATTCTTTGGGATAAACCTATACTTCTTGATTATGTCATGATATGAATATGAGTGAATGTCCTATGCTTGTTTTAAACTTATTATCCACTTATATTGGGTGTATTTATATTTTTCACCGATAATTATGTCATTGATTTATCCTTAATCTAAGGATATCGTCTTTGTAAGGGACTTCACCTCAACCTCTTTTCATTGAGGCATATTCTATATTAATATAAGACTTTATTTTATACACTGTATAAACTCCTTTGACATTTTATTTCATTCAATGGTAATATTTTCTATGAAGTGTTTTACTAAATGAGAAAAGGGAATGTTTCTTTTAACGTACGCAGTGACAACGACCTTTCCACCGTCGCGAGTCTTATTTGATCTTTGGCTTCCACAATAAGCCGTAGTGTTTTTAAATGAAAATAAATACCATATAATATTTTATGTATTTTTTTATTGAAAATAGTTTGGATAATGGGTTTTATGTCAATATATTTAAGTGATATATTGTTATTGAAATGTGGAAATGTTTTCTTTTCTTTATATTTGTTTAATGTCTTATGATTTCATAATGTAACTTGGACATTTGACAGGTGGTTACGTGATAAACCAAATGATATTTGGTGCTGTGAATATCAGGATGGGTGGTAACGTTATAACCTCCAATGCATTGGGAATGGATGTCAGCCGTATGGCTATTCCATTTATTGATATGTGTGGAAGTCGACCGTATGGTTATTCTATTTAAGAATGTTTATGTACCGAGTAACCTTTATATGTTATGTGTTCTTTATATGGGGTTTATGGTAATATTTTGGTTACATAAGGGTAATCAACTATCTTTTAATCAGAGAAGAGTATTTACTACTTTATAAAGGTGAATATTTTACCTATGATAAAGTATTCATGGTTTACTTTTTGTTTGAAAAACTAACTGTTTTCCTTCTTTGTGTATCCCTTAATAGGATTTTTATTCTCATTCCATGTTTTTTAAATGTTTTCCATAAGACTTAATGATGAATAGGGTCAAGTATGGGATCAAGGAAAGACATGCTATCTAAAACATGGAACTAGAGATGTTTCTTTTTAATAATTTTTATATTTATGAAAAAATGGAAACTGAGTAGAAGTGTCTACTTTGTAATATTTTGAGATGAAATAGTTATGGCCTAATTCTCTAAAACTCTAAACCTAAAAAGATATTCAATGTGAATTATTCATTTAATATAATATTATGTAATGTTTTAAGGCTGGGTCCTTATATATATATATATAATTTTGGGTAATTACACCATAGACTAGAAACTAATGGAGGGAGCATAAATAATACATTTTAAAGAATATGACCTTAATATCATATCCATCAATGAAAATAAATAACGAATAAACATCATCAATAAATAATCATACTACACAATGGATAACCATACAACTATTCTATAAAAAATAATATTTTTTAATATATATATATATGTATCCCAACTCATCACCCACTAATCTGAACAAATATGAAAAATAATATATGGAATGAAAATATAAGGAGGATCTATTACCATTCATGATCCTCAAATCTATCCCTTATCCAAATCCCTATCAAGTTTCATTCAATAATTATTCTTAGACTAGTACAAAAAACAAGACGTCTACACCCATATTAGGGTACCTTGTAGGGTGTTGGAAATATATATTATTAGGGTCTCATAAAGCTTCCCTAATATAAGTCATATTATACATGTGTATTTGATTAAAAAAAATAATATAAATAACTAAAAAGAAGAATTTACATTAGGTAATTATGTTCTAACAAGTACATGAAAACACCTAACCATAAAAGCTCAACCAAAACTAGAATAAGTTGAAATCTTGTAACATATCACCAATAAACCATTGTATTATGTAGATAAATAGATGATACTGACCTTAGGTGATGTATACAAGACACCGAATAATGGAAAAAAATTTCACGGGATTACAAGACCATTTAAGGATGATTTTCCCTTTAACATACTAATCCAGTAAGAGAAATCAATAAAAAACACTATGATAGTATATAATGAATGATAATAAACAAAAAAACTAAAAATAAAATAAAAAAAGATAAATAAGAGTTGTAGAAAAATGTAAGATACACTATCATTCCAAACAAAAAAGATATGATGATGTAATGTCTCGAGTGTGGCATCACTCAAAACATCTAAACTAAATATCTCTTTAGTCCAACCATTATCACCAAGAAAATAGGTTAATGTTTCTCCATAAAAGAAATATAAAACCTTCCCTTTACAATTATCATGTTAAAATTTTTCCTCATATGAAGCAATGATTATATTTAGGGGGTTAATATATCCACTTTGTATGAAATCCTCTAGAAGCTTCCCAAAAACACAAATAATACAAAAATAATTTAGAAAAATTTATACAAAACAAAAAAGAGTATAAAAATATTTTTTTAAAGTGCTCCAAAAAAATATAATGATTCATATCAAAATAGATTCTTATAAGATTAATTTAAAAGGACTTCCATGATCAACCCATTACATTAAACTAAGAATTTTTATAAGCATTGGTTCTATTATTTCCTCTTAGAGTATCCATTCTATGTACTGAAATATATATTCATGTATCAAGGTTGTTATTCACCACACCCATGAGTGGAAACTCAACTTCCATTATAGGTTGTCACTTGGTCATGCTCCCATATTCCCTAAATGGAATTGGAAACCATGATCACATCAAAACATTACCCTTATAATGAAATCATGAACACTCACCAACCCATGTATTAAAAAGTCACTAAAAAAACATTCTCTAACAAATAATTCTTTTATGTATTTATGAAAACATGGAGGGTGTGTATTATTTTATCTATGATTTAAAACCATATAATGAGAGAAATT
This sequence comes from Viscum album, assembly GCA_963277665.1. Taxonomy (NCBI): domain Eukaryota; kingdom Viridiplantae; phylum Streptophyta; class Magnoliopsida; order Santalales; family Viscaceae; genus Viscum; species Viscum album. The sequence continues at coordinate 1,110,564,884 of OY728126.1, forward strand.
CCAAAATAAAATCAGCAATATTTTTTCTAATTAAAATATTAGAACGGGTTTTTAAAGTCCAAAGCCTTAAAGTTCTATAAATGTTGGATAGAGAGATTCAACATACCTTGAATAAATATCATTTATAAATAAACACATTTTGATTTTGTTTGATATATATTCATTCTCAATTATCTTTAACATTTCCAAAATATATCTCATCAAGACATGATCCAAACCAGATATCCAACCACAATTGATCTAATATAATGTTCATTATTTGATAATATGAGAAGATCACAAAGGAGAATGAAGAGACATATACTTACCATAGATTTATAAATCCAATTTTCCAAGATTCATCAAAATTGAAATTATAAATAAAATTAACCCGTAATATATCATAGAATAGGTTTCTTGGTTGATATCCCCATACATAGGGGAAATAATAAGTAGATTTTGTGTTTTTTCATGATAAAAAAATAATTTTTATATTTAAGTAATTGCATCACATGCTTAGGCTAGATAATTCTCCAAACCATGTTCCAAGTTTTCATGAACCATTTCCTAAACACTCCTAGATGGTAAGATTTTACTACATGTTTTGGAAAAGCACACACAAATCATGAACAACACCTATATCTACATCCCATGATTCCCTTGGAAAACCAAATGGTTTACTTCAACCATGTTATAAATGTGTGGGTAATATTAGAGTTCCTCAGTCTTCCACATGGTTACCTACCATAATAACATTATTTCTTCTAAACATAAACTATCCTTAAGCCTACTACACATCTTCCACAACACAAATAATACACTATAATATTCTTGAGACAATTCCCAACAAAACCATAGCTTAATAACAAAAAAAAATTAACACATAGATGAAAACAAAGGTGTTACATTATTCCCACCATTGGGTATTTTATCCTAAAAAAGATGGATATTGGATGTGCTTTGGAAAAAATATAGGCATTAATCTATCAGGAATTACTCTTGTACCAACGTATCCTCCTGAATCTGACCATGATACCATAATACATACCCCAAACAAAAACATTTTCCACAAAAAAGAATGTCATGTCAATCTGTAGTATATATATATGTTTAAGGATAAATGTATCATTTATCTCATGATCAATATGATTGGATTGGGTCACATGGTCTTAGTAATTACAGTACTTATTCAATTTAGGTACATTAATGACATTATGAACTAAATAAAAACTTGTTTTTAAATCCAATCAATTGGAAACATCCCCAATCAATTCAAGTATCTGATAAGGTCTAAAACTTTGAGGAGAAAATTTACCCATTTTACTAAAATGATGACAAAATTAAAATTGAGCGACAGCTAATAAAAATTATCCCCCACTAAAAATTATATTTCCCTATGATGGTGATATATGTAACTATAACGAGAACAAAATGAAATTCACATTATCTTCTAAGTCATATAAATCATATTCATTATTTCAAGCATCTATAGTGGTAAAATAATTTATGTATCTTCTTTCACTACCCAATTAAGTAGTGAGAAACATGGATGGACATACAATTATTTAAATGGATCTATATTTATTATTTCGTAACAAATGTTGTTATACAAGAATTCTACTAATAGAAAATAATCATTACATGATCCAATAAAATATATAACATAATCTATGGGTATTTATTCTAATTTATAGATCATATTTTATTAATCAAAATACATTTGAGGGTGATAGATTCTTCCCATGGTTAATTGGGTTCCAAGGTGATTCGGTTCAGAACATAAAAACCAAGTGGTAAACCTGTGGTCTTAATAAGATAAGATAAAAAATGGTATATCATGGAGCTTCACTACTTGTTTACTATAATTCTTTTCATTGTCATTTACCATATTGCATTAATGGAATAGAGTGATTTAAGATGACATTTTTTTGATCCTTAATAAGAAAGATGGAATCTTGCATCTAAATCATCCCCAATAAACCCATGAAAAATTATATAGAGATTATCTACCAAATTAATATTGGTATTGATAAGGATTAGGACATACATACCGATCATTAATGTCTTTCCTTGACATATTTATAGGTGAGGCTTTTTGAGAAACATTCTTTTACACTTATCTTCATAACCAACTACCAGAAATGGGTCCTTTTGACATTTAAATATTTTCTATGTCAGTACAAACTAACTATTTTGAATGCTGAAAAATAAAATATGTTTTCATCATAAGATGAAAAAACTGCTCTCTGATTTAAAAAATACAACACCATGTTCTCATCATCAAAAAATTCATTAACGGTCTCATCACCATTGAGTCTTGACTCATGGTTAGATAATCCGAGCCAGATATTTGGGAATTCTTTATTTTTTCAACAATATCAATAAATATAAATAATATAAATATGACTAAAAAACTATAATTCTCTATGAAATCGTGATACTTATCAATAGTCAGTATCATCTACTACCATTGATCAGAAGGCTCTTCATCCAAATAATCATTTGACTTTCAATATATAACATCATCCATCAAATTCACTTTTCCCATTTTATACACTAATTAAAAGTCAAACATTTTATGATATTACATCAATATTTATTGTTTAAGGTTTAAATATATTTGTAGAGAGATATTTTCAAGATGTAATGATTAGTAAATAGAGTTAAAGTTTCACTGAAGACATAATGATTTTATATTTTCAAATCATGGACAAATGTTGATATATCTAGATCAATCATTAGATAATTATTTTCATGAACATATAATTGTCATGTTACCTAAGTTATAACATGATATAATTTATTGAGAACATATCCCAAACCAGATCCAAATGAATCACTATATATCACATCACAATTTATTATATTCAGAAATGTAATGATTAGTGATAAAAGGAGTCCCACTTTAACCACTTGAATGGAATTATGACACTCATCATTCCATGGTAATAGTCTAAATATTCTTGTTTAAGTTATCATCATAGAGACATGATGTGAAAATCCATGGTCAATGTGACAATAATGACTAGGTAAGATACGAAAGATACATATCTTAATAACATTATTGGGAGGTTTTCATGAGGTAATAAATTTTATCTTTTGATGGTTTATTGATACACCATTCTTGAAAAATCCCTTAGTTATAGAAGCGTACATCCTTTCTATAAAAGTAACACATAGCGAATTTTGTAAAAATATTTTATTCCAATAGGGTCAACAATAATATATCCAAGTGTTATTTATGTGTAGTTTTAATATGATAATAAACTAGGACATCATAAAACATACCACAAAAAATCACTCAAGATACTTCTTAATGATACAATTAAATAATTTCATGGAAAAATATTGGAGTATTCATGATACCAAAGGGAATAAAAATGTTTTTAAATTCCCATAATGAATTTTGAAATCCATATTCGGAATGTCCTGATTCATTACCCAAAGTTTACGATACTCTAAATTTAAATAAATTTCAGAGAACCATAAGAATACCTTTAATAGATCAAATATATCATCAATTAAGAGAAGTGGATACTAATTATTTATCATAATATAATTCACCTAATTATAATAAAAAAATGTTTATTATAACTTGATACCTTTTTTATGAAGAGAACAAGAGTAGACTTAAGTGATTTACTTTGTCTTATGAAGATATTATGATCCAATTATTTTAACTAGAAAAATAATTCCATCAATTATATTAGTTTAATTATATAATATGGATGTGAAATAAGATTGTCTTTTATAGTATATCAATAAAAAAAATTCACATAACTTTTTCTAGAAATCTAGAGAAAATTTCAAGGAATACCTCATGATATCAATGATATAAAATCAACACAACAGATATAACAATAGACATGGGATTAGATATTTATAATATAATCCATTCCCAAAATTATATTATTGATTTCTGTAAAACATACCCCAAACAATCAAATCCCCATTAAAAGTAATCTTAAATTCATTATTCACTCATTTCATAAGAATTGTTTGGATTTTCATAACATATGGAATCATTTCAAAATGAAACCCTATTTGATTTATGATATGAAAAGTATAAAAAATGGAGATTAATTTATATTATAAAAAAATTCATATGATTTCAGTGTATAATATGGTATGTAAAACCATTGAAGGACCTGATTCATACTCAGTGCATATATTTTCCACAGAATATAATTTCATACTAGTTTATACTGAATTATCCTTACTTCTTTATTGTTGGGGAATCAAACACAGTGTTGAGGTGTTTCCAAAATCATCTTGACTCACTTATTTATGGGTAAGAATACTATTCTCTTGAAAAATACCCATATGATCATAATATTATTGTGACATGATGTATCCATTTTCACCAATTTGATTTAGTGTTCTAATATAATAGAGTATGAGGTATCCAATTTTTCTACAATTGTGACACATTAGATAAATTTCTATATATTCACTTTTTATATTCTCTAATAATCCACATTGAAAAATAACCTGATATGGTGATTTTATAAAGACAAAAATAAATTTATCCAATCTATTTATTCTCAATTTTTTACTTCCTTGATAATAGTTTTCCTTTTTCCATTTGTTTACAGTATTCATTTTTTGACTTGTACTAAAATAATAAAATTTATTTCCCACACCATTGGTTAAAAAAAGTATTTTTAACCATATTAATTATAATGAAAATCACTATATAATAATTATTATTGAATATGACTACATTAGAGTGGATTCATGATCACAATCTATCATAATTGATATATACATTGAGGTAATTTCTAGAAACGACTACTAGAGTATATTGAGTTAACTTCATGGACATAGTTTCATACTCCAGGAGGGTTATGTTGTTCCATTGTGTGTAAAGTAATATGCTATATTTCTGATCTTGAATTTATGTGGGTATAATTGTTTATTTAAAAATTTCTCAATGAATTTTTATGAAATATCATTATCTTGTAAAGTTAAACAAAAGTATTCCTCCCTTTAATTGTACAGTCTTCATGGATTTATACCTATAGCTTTATCTTGGTATTAGTTAGGGTTCTTATAAAATTGATGATTTCATTAATTCAACCAAGCCATGAATCAATGTTTTATGGTCTCAAATCCCCCCAAAAATATTCTTAAATTATTATTATGAAATTACCATTATTGATTTTCATAGAGTGGTTCTAAAATATGATTTTCAATCTTAAGAACATTTATGTATTCAACTATACTCTAAAAATTATATGGATTCACCTATTCTGCAGTTTTAACCACATTCTTACCCATTTCCTCCTATTTATTTGGAAATCCTTGAAATAGTTCCACCTTTCTATTACCATAACCAATTTCCACTTAGTCACCACATTATAAATAACTGAAGGCTTATGATATTCAAAATCCTAAAGAATGAAATCACCATATCTATATTCCAATAGTAATCAAATATAATAGGTATGATGTATTCATAGTGGGAAGTCTCTCTAAAAAAGCATGATACACTACACTCATTGGATAATCCTATTTCGAGGAGGTGAAGATACTCATAAAGGTGTGTATAAAAACCATTTCATACTCGAATCACCATAGTGTCTTGATGTTTAACATAATGAGGTTATATATGAATTTTATGATTTATATTTTTGTTTTGATGAATTTTATCTCAAATACCACCATTTCGATTGATAGAATAGACAAAACTAATACAATTTGTAACATCCCATATATAACCCATTGGCTTGAGAAAAGGAGAAGGTGATACTACCCTTGGGAAATGTCCCTAGGACACCAAAGGGTGTTATTAATTTGTAAGGTCTTATAATAACATTGGGTAATTATTTTCCCTTTAACAAATAAAATCCACATGAGAGAATAACAAAAAACACCTTAATACCAAATTATGAATGTATGTAGGACTAACAACACACAAATCCATGATGAAAAAATAAATAATAGTAGTAGAATATTGTAAGATAAAATATATTTTAATACCGAATGACATCATGATTTATTGATTCCAATGAAGAATCCCTCCAAACAACTGACCCGAACATCTCCAATATCTACCAATCCTCACATAGCCCATAATATCATGATGGTCCTCTACAAAAATAGGAATCCTTCCCTTTAAAAATATATTGATAAAAAAGGTCTGCATATACACCAAAGTTCATATGTAGGGGTGAACATATCAGCATAGTAAGAAATTCAATGAATCATCCTTCATAGAATACCAATACCTGGGAAATTTATACTAATTTATATTAGAAAACATTGTGAATATAAATAGTTATTCAAAGAATTTTATAAAAATTATGGAATGTGGCATTTTTAAATAGTTTATATCAAAAGAATAATTTCATTGGATTACCATTGTCAAAATAGATCACTAAAACAATAATTTTTATATGTAATTTATCCCCTCTTTCCCCTTGTAATACCCATTACATTTAGTCACACACACATATGGGAATCCAAGATGAAAATACCTATACTCAAGAGTAATAACTTGTCTTTAATACCATGTCATCACATGGTCAAGTTATATCAGTCCATAATTAGCATTGGAAACCATGACTGAATCCAAAAAGGTCTATCAAAATACAATAATGAGAACACACCAAATAATGTGGGCTAAATTATCCGCCAAACCTATTTTTTATGGAATTTATTAAATATTTTTTCTATATCTTTCTAAAACAATAATTTTCAAAATATATAATAATATATATTTCAATAATATTCCATTAATAGGTTTTTAACTAAAAACATAGAGTTTCATAAATATAAGGACTTCATGTTATAAAATATATGGAGAGATAGAAACCATCAATATCAAACATATTATTTCTATGATGCAACACTCTCTAATACTGGTATTCTAGATGGATTCCTTCTTCCCATCAATAGATCCAAAATAAATATTAAAAAAACATGATCTAATCAATAGATTCATCCCTAAATGATCCAATCTAAGGTTATTTCTAATATAAGTTAGAATATCATTAATTTTAATGATGATATAGAGACATGCATTCAATTTTTAGATCAAATGTACCAAGATCCATTATTACTAGTCTCTAGATCAAAATGAATGACCAAAATTTCCTTGAGGATGGTTGAGGGTAATGATACAAAAACAATGGTCTAAGAATGAGTATTTAAAGGGAGTTTATATAATAATATTTTCAGATATAATTAATTAATTCTATTGGTTAGGCCATAATTTTTACTAAACTGTGTGCCAATAACGTCGGCACCACTATCTCAAAACATCAAGATCACATGGTTTGGCTACATGGTTTTGAGAATTTGTTACCAAACCTATCAAGTGACATTGGACCATGTCACATGGTTCCCTTATAAAACCACATAGGTAACCATGTATAATAACCAACTACGTACATCCTCTTGGGCTTCCTTATCTTGTTACATGGTTATCAAGAATATCACAAAATTTCTACAAAATATGATCTCATTTTATGTTTATTAAACTCCTTCCAAAACACCCTAACATAACCCATAAACATCAAGTTCCTAATACAACCCAAACCATAAATAAAAAAACCTTAAAATAGAAACATATATCTCAAACCAAGGGAATTATATGCCTCTTGAAACAAATATGGACCCATTCTTAAAGATCAAGGTTGGGTGACATAAAATGATTGGACACTACCCAATTACTAATGGTAGATCCTATACCAATCCCTAAACATATATTCTTCTAAAACTCTAACAACATATGTACCCTCTCACTAAGAGTTGTTCCCTGATATAATTTAATGGTACAACACACTGACTACTCACCTCTTACTCAATAGGGATATCAATATCACCTTACATCAAATGTTTCACATCACATTTGAAACCTGTACCCAATCACTCAATGAAATTATTTTCAATTTATTAACACCTAAGATGTGGCAAAAAATCTTGTGCTATCCTAATCCAAATATCATTGATTCATCGACTTTGTATGGGTGGATCTCATAAGAGAAATATGGACCAATACTCTCTAATACAATGTGGAACTTGAAAACACATTATAAGTCAATGTGTGGGAAAACTTCATATCTCATCATTAAACACATAATAATGAATTCTAAACTATATCAGGATGGGTATCACAATTAAAATAATGTCCATTAACCTATTAACTAGGGTATCCCTAACCAATATCCTCTCACTTAGGGAAAGTTTGAAAATCCATTCACGTTATCAATAAATACAATGAGTATCACACCCAAATAGAATCCAAAATTGCGTCATCACACATCCAAAATTATCACTAACTCATAACCTAGGACCTACATTTTAGCTAAACTCACATATCATCTAGAAGTATCATATTTTTTTATTCCAACATGATAGTATTTGGAATTCCATCCCAAAAAAATAATCTATTTACAAACATGTAATCATTCCCATATTTCCATTATGGGAACGTACTAGGGTATCAATACCCTACACATTATTTTATCACTCAAAAATAACCACACTCATCACACTATGGAGACCCCATGGCCCTACATGACCTTATCCACATAATGATTCTATGAAACCACATAAAATTATTATGTCAATATATATTTCTACTAACTATGGTCTAAATAAAATAACACACACTATACCACATGGAATGCTAATGAAAATTCATCATTATAGATACTAGGACCAATTCTATGGAATCATCTCAAATATTCCCTGAAGGAGATATCATTATTGTCTTCTAGAGAAAACACATTATAAAACACCACATCTAGTCCTGAAGGACTGATGCCACCAATGTCATGAAAAAATACATAATCCACCATTATTAGGGTGTTTTTGCATCATTATTGAGATGTATAAAACAATAAGTTTTCTTCACATGGAATATGAACATCATGTATACCCATGTATCCCAATGAAAGTAACCAAGGCTATCCCCAATTAACCACAAATCATAAGAACTATCCTTCAAATCTCATAACATACAATTACATCTTTTCCCACTTGGTTATGTAGTCCTAGTGATATCTCAAAATACACACCCTGAACATGATCACTTTCTCTAACACTAGGAGGCTCAATTGCCTTACCTGGGAAACCAAATATCCATATTCATTTTACCTGAACATACATTTCATGAAGACATGAAAAATAATGTATAAAAAATCAAATGGTTTTGTGTTATTTGGACCATCAACCTCAAATATTGGATTTCCATATTTATCCAGGACCATCTATGAATCATCTAAAATTATACCAATGATAAAACCATCTATCATTGACATACAAACAACACATGTTATGATCACAAACACAAATGAATAAAATACATATCATATTATTAAAAATCCACCATTTTCTAATGGACTTAGTATCAATCCCAAATGTGGAAATACCAAAATAATAATATAACAAGTAAGAGAATGTATTGAAGAAAATAGAGTAATTCGTACCATAAATGATGAGGTAAACTAAGTTTAGTCACAATAAAATAAGTGGTTTGAAGGGAGAAGATGAAGTAGTGTGGTTTTCCCTCCCATAATTCGATCATTGGAAAATAGAATAATCTAAAGTCATTTTTAATTTTAAAATCTCTAGAATACAATTACATCCATGGGTGAAAAAAAAATTCCTTCATATATAACTATTCCGTCAAAAAATTACACATTGAAAATAAAAATCATAGAATATTCCCTTGGGTCATGGTTTGGAACACCACTCCCACGTAAGGGTTAAATATCAAGCTTCAATCCATCACGATGTGTACATTATGTTCATGACATGTCACCTTATGTTAATGGAAAATGAAAAATATCACGGCCAAGGTTCTCATAGTGTAGCCAATATTTTTCATGTTAAAACAAGATCCCAATGATAAAGATACATGGAATGAGCCTCAAAATTATGCCACAATTCTCCCATTATGTCCCTTCTTAATTATTAAACACATCTTGATGTATCCATCATCACGACATGGCAGTAAGAATCATAACGTGGAAAAATTTCCTTAAAATATTTTTAAAATACTTTTGTAAGGGATTTTTTATAATAGATATGGGTAAATAGACCCCACATGTAAGGGTTAATATCCCGAAATAACCCTGCCTCTATTGTTTAATATCCATATATAGGGAATGGCAGATGATATATAAGTGTCATTACTACAACATGATTCCCTCCTCCATAATTTGGTCCTCATACTCTACAATTAATCCTCACATGTCAAGGGTTAATAAATTTATTCAACACAAAATAAATCATACAGTGGTTCCCACTGGTATATGGAATGGACCCAAATAATCCCCTCATAATTAAATGATCCTACCACATTAAGACATGCCTATCCACTTGAAAAAAAAATCAATAATGGTGTCACATTGATCATTCTATAGAAACAAAAACTTAAATTTCATTTTAATTTCATAACCTCTAATGAAAAAGATGTTACATATTCATAAGTCATCAATTCCATAATTCTAAACATCAAGATGTTTTCATTTAGACAACCATTAAGCTATATAATCTTCCCATTATATATAATGTTACATATTTAAGTCATACAACTATTAACAAGGTTCTGAGTGATCTTACACACTCTATCTCATAAAATTGTTTAAAATCCTACTTCATACAAGATGAAAATAGATATTATGTTCTTATCTAAACCTTGTATTAAATCACCTCTATACATTTTGAATCAAATTCCATTTTACATGCTTCTATTCACATCCCATTTCCCTACAATCTCAATAGTTTTATAATCATTAATATGAACCTTATAGAACCTTTTATAAACATAGTTGGTTATACAAACACTATTATATTTTGAGTGAAATTGTTAGTAGGAATAGCTAACTGTTAGTGTAATAGTGTATTTACATTAAGTTATAAACTATTTATACCATAGTTTCATAATTTCAGAAACTTCTAGATGTGTTCATTTTTTAACTAACTCTCTGATCTCTATAATTCCTCATTAAATACCCCTTCTTCGTTAAATTAAAATATATATGTCTTGGATAATTGGATATAAATAAAAATATACTATCATATGTTTCAATTTCATATGATATTTTAGTTGAATGGAAAATCATACTGATTCCACATTCAATTCTTTTAGGGAATGTTTGATGAATTCCGATTGCATAATGTCCTTACTAAAAAATGAGATCATTAACATCCTCAAACAAAAAATTGAACTAACCACTATAGTTGTTGACATAAATTAAATTGATATCCTTTGATTTATGAGTGATGAATATTGAAAATAAGTCAAAAACTAGAACTAAAAATGTTACTCCGATTGATTCTAAATGACTCTTACTCATATTGTGTCTACTGATTTGTTCTACCATTGGAATTCCATGCCACATTATCATGTAAAATAATATATATATCCAGAAAAGTATTTTGTTAACATTTTAATCTCATTCATATCAATAATATCCTTCATCAGTTACACTGTTTTCTTTCACCCCATGAATTTTTAAGAAACTTTCCATTCCAATGACATCTAAATCACACAATTTAGATTCATACCAAGCCATTAAAATTTTTATTTATTCATTTCTTATTGATTTACATTTTTCAAATAGAAGAACGATGCTCTTATAAAATAGATAATTATACATCTGTATCCTCTAGAATCTAAAGGCCATTCCACTTATGTTTTCAAAACAAACCATTACCTCTTCCAATTCCATTGTTCTGTAGTTCCATGAAATATGTGTTCCAGTTTGAAGAATAAAATTTTCCAAGAATTTTCCATTGGATATATTAATGGAACTAGAAACTTCCAACAGTTTATTATCTAAAGGGACCAACTTTACAAAGGCATGTGTTTGTTGTATTTGAACTTTACGATACTTAGGAACGTGCATTGTTCAAGAGGATGGGAGGTAGAACACATCACACCCTTTTGGGGGGAATTATTATCTACTATGGGACTCTCTTTATATGTTTAAGATATTTTCATGAATCCTTATTAATTCACCAAGTATAACATATGTTTCCCTTGGAATTTACAATCACTTATTAATGTGTATAAAATTTAGAATCATCAGTATGTATTCAGGGTTCATCATTAATAGAGATATCCGAATGTATTTGAGGTTCTCCATCAATGGTATCCTCTCATATAATATTTGAAGAATTTTTTAATCATCGTTATATTGATACTGGGTTTTAAGCCACTCAATGGGGCACTATGGAATTTAATGTTATCCAAGGAGATGACTGTTTGTTTTGATATTGGGATCGTACCCATAAAATGGGTTACCCACGTATCCTTATGAAAGGAATCAGAACCCTCATAGTTCAATGTTTCTTTATTGGACACATCACACCATTAATGGTCATTTAACAAGGATTTAACTATACAGGTTAATGTCATGTGGCAAGGACATCTAATTAGAGGGTGAATAGTCAAAGTTTAATGTGGGACTTATACATAAGCAGCTCAATGAACTTGGAAGGAATATGGTTTTCCAAGTAAGATTAAGCCTTGTTAGGAATTTCGACCAAGGAGAATAAGGTTGATTTGAAGTGTTGGGTTTTAACCTCATGGATGCTTCCTACGTATCCCATTTATATAGGAATCAAATCCCACGTAGTTTGATGAATCTAATAAGAGAGTATAGTCCTTTGAGAGAAATGATTTTTGGATTATTTCTTGAAAATGATGCCTTGACGATTTGGGGGGTTTAATTTGGGGATTATTCTTAAGGAGGATTCCTAGATTAATTGAATTAGTGGTGGATTCATGAAGAGGATATCCAGTTAGCTCGGGCCTTGATAAGTCTTCCTATGTAACCTGTTTATGGTGGGAATCAGATTTCTCTTAGTTCATTCAATGTGAGTGTTTGTGCAAATATTGTAATCATAACGAATATCTAATCCCACATGAGTCATGCTCGATGTGAGGAACAAGAGTATGTGAAAGATTCAACAATGACACATACACTTTTCTTCCCCCACTGGTGGAAGAGGGAAGGCCTACGACAACAAGGGTGGACGAGGGTGAGGTGACAATACTTCCCTCTATTTACATTACAATGGACAAGGGTCCAATGAAAGGAATAAGGAATGAAGGTTTAGGGGCTTACACTAGAATGGGTGCCCTAAAATTGATCCTAGTAAGGGAGGGAGATTTTTCTTTTTCATGCATGGAAAATCAAGCTTGAACTCTACCATCCCTATTAGAGATCTGATGTTCCATCTCTTTGAGAAGAGAAAGGTCAAGACCTAAACCCTAATTCTCAAAACCACGAAATTCCTAGCACTATTATTTGGAGAAATTTCTATGTGACTGCCCATATAAAAACCCACAAACACTCTATGAATCCTAACCCCATTGTGAAGCAAATGTGGGATTCCTCTGAATGCGGATATACAAACCCAAAATAGAAGTCATGCCGATGTTCCTTTCTCAAAGATTTGAAGAGTCAAGAAGTTTTTGTGGATCCATTAAAAGAATCCCTTTCATAAAATGGATCCAATATAGGATAACCCTTTCCAATAATGGATTTGAATAGGGCTTGATCGATTTTAGACTGAAGAGAGTAATTGAATCAAAGAGGGGCTCCCAAGTGGAGAAAGGCACATATGTATTTGGGCACAAGTAGACATGGGAATCCTAATATTCACATAAGAGACAAACAAACTATATGGTAATACATAGGTGAGACCAAGATCAATACTTTGGAAGTATTCATAGGTTATCCCAGAAGTGGGGCGCTCAAGTTTCTGTGAATGGAATAGGTGGTCCCCAGGTGTTTCTGATTTTAGGAGGTTGGGCGCTTTAGGCATGCAAGTGTTATGGTTTTCAAAACCTAAAGGACCTAAGTCCTATGATACTCATTCAATTCCTCTACATTAGGAGTTAATGAACTAACTTGAGAGTTTAATAGTACTTGGGTGACACACTAGGTGGACCATAACATCAACTGAGCTTTATGGAAATTAGTCTATACAAATGAAGGCCCCAAGGGTCTATTAATAGGAAATAATATGACCTTTGGAGAGATGAGTTTGGGTGTTCTAGTATGTTGAACGAAATATGGGGGTGCATAAGTAGCTTGTGAGACAGATTAGGTCACACAAGTATGTTGTGTACTGATGCCCTTTTGGTCTAACTAGGGAGACCCAAAGTTCATGCCTTTTCAAATATTGATTTTCTTCATTTATTTCCCATCTTCATTATAAGGTATTTACCTTTTTTATTTTCTAGACTCTTTGATTGAACCGATTGTCATCAAAATCCCCCACACCCTCAGAATTGGATCCGAAAAGAAAAGTGGATATTATACTGAGGTAAAGTAATGAAGGAGAAAGAAGGGAGTACTAAGGCACACAAGTTTTATGCACGTAGAACAACTAGTCACACAAGATGGAAGCGCACAAGATTATTGCATGTAAGGTGATGTTCATCGCTTATATATAGAAGATTCACTTCCGAAAAATTCTCACAACTAAAGTAATTATAGCTTTCAGTGTGCAATTCTTCTTTCACTTAGATGCTTCTGTTTCTCTGCACTTCTTCTGCATGTATTTAGTTTCACGCTATAGTTGGGGCACGACACTTGCGCACCATATTTCACTTCTGGGCCTTAATGACTTTTCTAATTAATTTAATTAATTTTTCAAATATAAAAAATTAACATACATAAATGATGATTTTCTATCCTTTTTTAAGTTCAATGGATTCCAAAATAATTGGACTTATTGATGAACTATCCAGTATGTGAATTTATGACATGATAAATGTCATCGGTCTTGACTACATCAACATTTGCGACCCCACACTTCCAAACATAGAATAATATTTGAAGAAGTATCATTTCAACTTTCCCAGAAGAACCTATTTGCCTATGTATAACTATGGCCATATGCAAGATGTTAATATTATCAACCCAAAGAACTATTTCCCACATTATTGGTTTCAAGATTATACCAACTTCTCATATACCACTATTTTTGTTGGGGGCTCATTTTCTAATGTTGGGACATCTTAGAAATCTCATATCATGCATCATAGACCATGTGCTCCAGATTTGAAAGCACACACACTGATATGTAGCCACATTGTTATTCATCTATATTTTTGAGTTCTCAAATGGATCAGTACAATGTTTGGAAGAAAAGTTTCGATTTATGCCCAAGAGGAGGTGTAAAACCCACTTGGATGTTGTAAAACAAGGTTTTCAAGTCCTATTAATAATTTATAGACGACTTGAAAGGCGTTAGGATTTATGAGGCTGTTTGGATTGGGAAAAAATATGTGTACTTGAATGATTATTTCATGTCAGAATTATTAATACTATAGATCCCAGAGACTAAATCCTTCAATTTAACAGATGGAATAATAAAGATTAGCTTGCGGGATGTTTACTGGATTTATGGTGCTTCAATCCTTGGATACATGTATTATGAGTTTATTCCTCCCAAGGTGACATGTAATGACTTGGTGAATACAACATCTTTGGTTCATGAGTTGATGAAAATATTTAACAAACTTAAGAACAAGACGACTATGATTTCATACACCAGGAGTTATATTCATCTAGAGGAATGGAAGAAAATATTTTTGATAAAGAAGAAGGAAAAGGGTACCGCCTACACCCATCAAAATAGCTACCCGAGGGAAGAGAAGAGAAGTACCCATGAAACCATTTGGCCAACATTAGAGAAAATAGAGTTTGATAAATGGGGATATGAAGTCAACCTAAAAATTCTTGCAAAGACACGGCTGGCAGGTTTCTGAGCCATGTGGATCAGCATGTATTTGTTACCAGTTTGAGACTCCAAAGGTGGTGTGAGGCCAGGAACCTTTGTTATTGTGGCCAAGCTAGTTGATAAAAGGATGGTAGGGTTGGCCACTCATGGTTTGGCCAAGATACATAGAGAATTATGCACATTTACAGAGGGATGTCTCCTTTTAGAATAGAGATACCATTCCATGTATTGTGAGGAAAAATCACTACTCACTTTATAAATTTTGCTGTAAAAAGTGGGGTACAGGTTTTTGGAAGACCTTTTCAACCATCTGTTCAAGATTTATCTTGTATTTCACCCTAATCTCGAAACACTTATGACATCAAGGCCAGATTGAGCATGAATAAGGAGTTTCATCTCATTCTTTATGGGAACCCTCCCATGAGGTGATTTATTAATGATGGGATGAGCGATTTAGAGTCAAGGGCATATATTCTTGCTAGCATAGATAATGTAATGGCCACCAAAATTGATGGTGAAATACTATGCGAGGCCTATGATTCTTATAGATTTTCACATCAATTAAAATTTTTTACATCTAAATACTATATCACCTCCGGTGTATGTCATATTATAGAAAGATATAATGGTTTCACAACAACTATGGTCATCCACATCGTTAAGGAAGACTGGGGAAATATTTCATTAACTTGCTGCTGATGCAGTAAGCAGATTGACTATCTAGTATGTAGAAAAGTAGGTCACATCTTAACTAGAAGGGGTATTAAATCATATTGTCCCTCGAGTGGGGGTGAAGGGAAGTATCAGAAGGGATCCCATTTATTTGGAAGGTATGAATTCATCATCAGGGGTCGGCTCATGAGAGTCAGAGGGTGGAGGTGAAGTTGCTTCAAATTCACTAAAGAGACTGCATGCAAGATATAACCCCCATAACAGTGTTAAGAGAGCCACACCATTGATCCCTACAGAATCTATATCAAGGCAATCTGGTCACCATCATTTTTATAAGATATGAGTTCCATTTTTTAATCCCCCACTCGTGACTATAGGGTTTTGTAAGAAACTCAAATCCAAGGCTACAAGATCCTTTTCACAACCATCTTACATTCACTCTAAATATATATAACCAGAGGCTATTCAAATATGGAAAAGTACATTCTATGATGCTGAAACCCTGTGAACGAATCTACATGAAGGGCTGAATATTCTTGGAGTGGGGGATTTATGGGCTTCTTTTGAGATTCCTTTTATGGAAAATCCCAATGATGTGAGGACCTACATTCAAGAGATGGAAATGATCATATATGAAACCAATGAATCAGTTCCCACCATGAAGCAGGTGAAGGAAATGATATATCATGATACCACTAAAGGTATTATTCATTCAGTAGATGAAGAATGGAATGAGTTTTTGGATCCTGGGAATGTATGTTTCCTTTTTCTCACATTATCTATTACTTTTAAATTTGAATTGTAGTCAAAGAATAGTTACATTGTGAATGTATCATCTTAACATGAAGCTGGTTAATGGATGAACTACTGAAGTTGCCTCACTACATTATATCCCTGGAGGCACTACTCATGGAGCTACCATATAACCTCATGAATCGGGAGAAATATCTCCTGGCCAACAGTCCATGGATGATGAAATAGTGAGGGTATTTCAATCTGTAATACATATCTTTAGAGATTGTGATGCAATCCCAACTAAGATGGAGAATAAGAAAATGCACCAATGAAAGAGGGCCATGGTTAAGTGCTTTCTTAGTAGCGGTAAGTCTTCCTGATAATCATGAATTATAGCCATTATTCATCAAAAAGTGTATAAAATTCATAGAATTACAAGGGATTATTTTGATACTTCACTGAAAGAAACTACTGATAAGCTTCAAGGAACCATGGAGTGTGGTTCTTAACAGTCACAAAATCATTCTAATCCAATGGTTCCTGAAGAGGTATTGAGACCAAAGGAACTAACATATGCTCCCTTCACTGATCCCATTCCTACTATTAAAGGAGAGGAGGCTTCTGGTAAATCAACAATGCTTTTTATGACATCATATTTAACAACAATTTAATTCCATATTAGGGTAATTTAAGTTCATCACATGCACCCGAACTTATAGAAAAGACTGATGCTGATTCCCCAACTGTTGCTGTGAAAACTATTCTGGGTCAAAAGTTGTGGGAGGAAGGTTGCAAAGAAAACACAATGAGTGATCCCATGAGTGAGACTAACATAGGATCTAGGATATCATTGGATGAAATGATGAACCTCGTAATGTCTTTTTAAGAAGTATTAGGAAAAGTTAATATACCAAATACATTAAAAGATTTTGGAGTTCCTTGTATATAATCAACTAGACATGAGTATTCATTATTCGTCCTGTTAACATTCTTATGATTAAATTTCTAACCATGGTTAGTTGAAATATGTAGTTCCATCTAATGAAACTACTGCCACAATTATTCTTGAATAAAGTATTGTTATTAATGTAAATCCCATTATTAATGAGACATTGGCTCAGGTGAATCTTGAGACAGAAAATCTTCCTGTGTTTCATTCTGAATATCATGATTCAATTAAAGATAGAACTCCCCACCCAAAAATATAAAACAGAAATATTAAAGCTAAGAAATTTGGGGATGAGTCCTCTAAAGCTGCTGGCCTACTATTAGGTAAGAGATACTAATATTGTGATTGTACTCACTTTTTCTATTCCTTGAAGCAAACCACAACAATAATTTTAGATTTACCATATAGGGGTATAAACCTTAATGGATAGGTCCATAGGTGAAGTCTCTATATCAGCACAAAAAATAATAGAAGGTGAACAAACCATTGTTCAAGAAAGAGTAGGATAAGGCACTTAATTATGTGAATTATTCCTAGAATACATCCCTCTTTATGATAGTGATTCTGAATCAGACCCATAACTACAAATGGATCTTCTTCTTGCACATTGCAAAGAATCGAAGAATATATGGAAGATAATATCTAAGATGCCCCTTAAGGAACTACCTTTATGAATTCCATGACTTTCTTCTCTGTTTATCACGTTGTGATTTGGCAGTTTTGTGTACTGAAAAATTCATACTGTAGTGAAAGAGAATATCAAGAGGGAATAACAGAAAAAGCTTCAGTAAGACTTGATCAAAGATAAATTGTTGATGAACTCTAAATAATTACAAAAGAACATTACCGGGATAAGGCTGATCACACATCAAAGTTGTGATGTGCAATTTAAAGTCTTATAGCGAGGACATTCCACTGTGCAGTATTAAGTCATGTAGTGGGGACATTGATATCCCCATAAGAAATTGAGACAACTTATTTATATAAAAAATCCTTTTACCAAATTTCTAAGACCACATTCGCTATGCTCGGTGTGAGAAACTAGGGGCAGTACAAGTTTCTTTTACAACACAAATGTGACACAAGTGATGAATAGGGGTGATAGATTTCCAAGGAGTTTAACGTCATGCAGTATGGACAATGAGGAAAATATTTGAAAATAAAGACATATTGTAACTGAACTAAGGGATAAAACCCAAGTATAACTATATTCCTTGGTGAGGGAAAGAATCAAGCCATACGTAGTTCTTCAAACATTTCTTAAGCGGGTTTGATTCTTATATAAGGAATAAATGATGTTTTTATGTCATGTTTCAGACCAAGATTGGAGATCTATGCAGCTTTAAAATTCTCATATAGATGAGAATAAATCCATATATAGTTCTTTAAACATTCATTCCCTACCACAGCTGAGTTTGACATTGGAGATGAGGGTCTCTAACACATTATTGAAGAATGATTAAATTTAAGACACAAGATGGTATGAAAATAAAATCATGTATCTTACAAGATCACTCTGTATAGATCTAATTCATATACTAGAGAATAAAAAAAAGAATTTTTTTTTCATTGTAGCTAGGCCCATGCTTGGAGATCCTGGTGTCTCTATACATCTCAAATAGATGATAATCATGCCACACATAGTTCTTGAAATGAGGCCCCTATGCAGATATGATTTAGACATAGAGAAGATAAGGACTCATGTGCTAGTAAGGAGTAGTAATGATATCAATGATCCTTTATGTAGAATCTCTTAACTTCAAGTATATAAGATGTTAACCATACAATTTAATGTCGTGTAATGAGGAAAAATGTTTTCATGCAGTTTAATGTCGTGCGACAATGACAAAAAATGGTATTCATTTTAATGTCCTGTAGCATGGATTCTTCTGGTTGTTATGTAGTTTAACATCTTGAAACTATGACTTTGTACAGTGAAGATTTATTTCTTTCTGTAAGGATGTTAGGGGATGTTCTGTTTTTAGTCTTTTAGTGAGAATGATGTGTGCATCTACAAAAATTATTTCATTAAAAATATTGCATTGGTTGGAGTTGTGATAATCTCTCTATCCATTGAGATTAAAGAATAAGATCCATTTGAGTAGTCCTTATGTATGGAATAACGTCCTTACCACTTTGGCTCATGATTTGGAGGTTTCTTTCTTGTTATCATTGGAGTCCTGAGGACCAATACCAATTCTTCTAGAAGAAACGAACAAAGGCGAAATTTCCTATTAAAGTCTCACTATATTATGTTTTGATAGAATTATAAATAATGCAATGTATTCAATTTTTTGACTAATTGTTCCTACACATTAAACAATTTTTGAGATATTTCATCTGTAGACGACTAATCATAGATTGCAACTCTGAGTGAAGGAAATTTCATTTCAATTAGAAAAATAGCCTCTATTTTGTATACTAATGAATAAGGAGTTTCCTGCGTAGTAGTACAAATAATAGTCTGATATGCCCATAAAGAATTGAAAAGTTTATCAGGCCATGATTTTTATCTTTATCCACCATCTTATGAAGTATATTTTATAGGGTCTTATTGAAATCCTATATCTGTCCCTGAGATGATGCATGATAGCGAGATGAATGGTTAGATTTTATACTGTGCTCCTGATATAACTTTTTACCTTAACCGAATAGAAATAGATTCCATTGTTTGTTTATATTGTACGAGGGACACCAAATCTAGTGATGCTGTTTGTTTTGAAAAAACTAATAATTCTTTTGTCTCCGAATTCTTTGAGAAAAATTACCTAATCCAATTTATAAATGAAGTTAGTAGAAATAAGAATATACTTGAACTGCTTCGAAAAGTTATAGGATAAAGTCCTACTACATCCACTACCCATGTGGAAAATGGCCAGGAGTTTTTAGTTGTATGTAAGAATTCAGAGGGATGATGAATGAAGTTGGCATGACTTTGGAAGGGATGACACTTATTATTGAAATATGTGAAATCATGTGTCATCGAAGGCCAAAAGTATCCAAGCCTTCATATTTCATTAGAAATCCTATGCCGAGACTGGTGATCACTATAAGATCCTGAATGTACTTCTTTCATAACAGTTGCAGTTTCTTATCCATCAATACATCACAAAAGGATTCCATCAAATCCTTGTTTGTAGAGGATCCTCTTGTGATCTGGACTATCATAATGATTAAAATTGGATGCTCTTCATTAGATCTATTCTTTTTTATCCCTATATAGTGGAAGTATTCAATTATCCATTGAATCATCTTGGGCATTTTGTGATCTCGGGACATAATACAATGTAATCTATCAAGGGAAATTCAACCATTAACTCCATGACATAATCCAAAATAGGGATTAAATCTTCTTTTCTAATAGAATTTTCCCCATTGATCTACTTGATAACCAATTCTGAATCACCTTTCACATTCAAGTGATTCAATTTCACCTAAAGTTCTAATTCCAAACCTAAAATGGGAGTATGATATATTACTACATTTTTGGTATTGACTTTTGATAAAAGGAAGTAATAAGGAAATACTTCTTTTTCTAGGGAGATATATACAATTCTTAAATCAAATTTGTTGAGTTTAGGGTTTGTATTCTCTTCCCTGTTGGACTTCTGGGGACACCATCAAAGTATATTTCCCATGTTTGGGAATTAGCTTGAATAGAGAAGACCTATTCATCAGGATGTTTAGCATTTAATGATGTATCTTACAAAGATGGATGTTCAACAAGGTAGTCGGCCAAATATTGGACTTTTATTTCATTATAGTCTAAACACTGGATATCAAATTGTTGCAAAATAACTGCCCACTATGCCAGATGCCCTGTAAGTATAGGACAAATGAGGATAAATTTGAGAAGGTTATTATGAGATACCAACAGGACTTCATGATGTTATAGGTAGTGCCTCAATTTCTGAATTGTAAAGATTAATGCATGATATCCTTTTTCAATACATGAATTTCACGTTTCTACATCAAGCACAATTTGAATGAGATAGTAATGGATGTTCGCTTTCCCAACATCATTTTTTTGGGAATAGAAGGCACCCAATGATCGCATAAAAGTTGACATATAGAGAATAAGTGGTATTCCATCAATATGTGGCATTAATACAGGTGTACTAAAGAGATATTTTTTGAGGGGATCAAGAGATTCTTGACAGTCTTTAGTCCATTGATATGTGACTCCCTTGTTCATTAATATAGGGAAGGGAAAAACTCCCTTTCCAAATTGTCGATCAAGGGCTGTATACAGGCCAACTATCCTTAGAGTCCTCATAAATGTTTCAAATTTATAGCTGGTGACATGATAAGAATTGAATTTTTTTTCTCAGGATCAACTTTGATACCACGATGGTGTACAATGAAGCCATTTAAGTTTCTTGAGGTTACAGCAAAATCACATTTCAAGGGGTTCATCTTCAAATTGTGTTGCTGAAGTTTATTGAATACATTCTACAGATCAGCCAAGTGATTGGAACATTGTCTTGATTTGACCACCAAATCACCCCCATAACATTTAAAAAATTTCCCTATGAAGGGTTTATTGATATGGTGTATAACATGTTGATACATTTCCCCTACATTCATTAAGACAATGGGAATTACCCGATCGAAAAAACACACCATGAGGGGCTTTGAAGGCTGTATATTCTTCATCCTTTGGTTCCATATGGATTTGATTATACCCAGAGTAGCCATCCATGAAGGAAAGAACATCATAACCAGCTGTTGTATCAATTAAATGCTCTTTTATTGGAATTGGAAAGTCATATTTTGGAAAATGCAGGTTAAGATCTCTAAAATCAATGAATCTATGATTTGTCCATTCTTCATTTTCACAGGGAAAATGTTGTCCATCCATATGGGATTTTGAACTTCCCTGAAAAAGTTATCCTTTATAAACTTATCAACATCAGCTTCAATTTTTGATGCATTAGTTGGGTGTTTTCTTCTTGATGCCTACTTGAATCCTCCACCCAAATCAAATATTAATTCAAAAGAGAGACCAAATAGAGACAAGAGAGAGATAGAAATAAGGAGAGAACAAATAAGAGAGAAAACGAGAGAACAACAAGCATATGACTAAGAGGGCCTAAAATGATGTTGACTGAGGGAATCCCCTCTGATTAGATTATCTCCCTCTGGTTTTAGGCAGTCCATATAGAAGAGACGAGTACAAATGGATATATGGTCCTCCATCAAAGCCAGAACATCCACGACCCTATTTTCCTCCCACTAAGTGTGGGTAACTCAGATTTTACCACCAAAAAGGACTCTAAATTTGTGAACAATATAGGTTATGGACTAAGGATGAGATATTATACCATGCAGAGCATTATGAAGGATGTTGAAATTGGTCTCCACATGAGTAATGTTGAGGTTCTCTTGCCTGAATAAGGTAAGATTGGTGAGCATCAAATTGTCCTTGTCCTTGGGGTAGGTACTGATTCCATAGAACGAAGTGAAAGCCAGAGAAACATTCCCCCCTGATCCGCTGTCCACACCCCCACCAATCATGACACCCTTATTATAGGACCCATCCAAATTCATTTAATGACCGTTGATAGGAGGGTGCCAACAAACTCAATTCCCTTGTACATTCGAAAGAATGAGAAGCAAGGGAGGTATCCAAACCTAAAGAAAACTAAAAAATGGAGAACCCTTCCAGTCTGTGATGAGGGAGACCATGTCCACCACCCGAAAGCGAGTCATCATTATAATGGACCTCACTAATGTTGTAGGGCCGTCAAACCTTTCCTAGTTTCTGGATTTCCATAGAAACCATCACTCAACATTAAAAATCACCGCACGATCCATTCGATCCATTCTTGAGACCATTGAACTGTGAAACCATCTACCCAAGAAAGCAGAATCCCCAATATTACTTGAGGTGAAGCTAGTGAGGCCTCCAAACAAAGTCCACATTGCATGGGCCCATTCCCATTCATAGAAAAGATGATGATAACTCTCATAATGCCTGATACTGTAGCAAAAGAACATCTATGAGAAACTTAAACCCACATCCTTGATGTTATCATCTGTAGAAATTGTCTGGTTCCTAACACACCAGGAAGAGATGTTATACTTTGCTAGTATCCTGTTGCACCACAACACACCATTCCAGCTATCAAGAGGGTTCTACAAAATATCATTCGGCGAAAAGCCATGTTATATAAATCTCTCGAAGTAGAAGGTGTGAACACGTATTTGTCTGACTCAACATTGAACATGATGGAATCGAGCATGCCCTATTTATCCTCATCCAGAATTGCCATAGTAAAACTAGGTTAAATTCTGGCCTCTTTAACCATGATTAATGGCACATGGTAACAAGGGAATCCAACAACAGAGCATGCCTAGTTACGACTCCAGAATGAAATGGACCCTACACCCACTTTCCATAGGGAGTTCTGCTAAAGATTCTGATAGATTGGGTAGATGATCGACTAGAAAGAAGAAACATATCCTTTTACAGTCTCCAAGGAACCCCCACAGATAACAAAGATGGACTTACCCCGTAATGTTTGATCCTCAAGAATATCCCAATAAAGGTTTTCATGAATGCACTGAAGTGTACTCTGGAGGCTCCTCCTGTTAATCCCACCATCGTGAATGGATCTAACCAACCTGTCCCATGAGGACCAATGTCTCTTGCTTTCTGACACAACATCCTAGATACAACTGCATAGAACCTTGTCAATGATATGGATAACACCTCACGCAAAAATTATGGACACCAGCACAGAGATAGGGATGACGTACATGATTCTATTGACCATGGCAATGTAACCACCAAATGATAGGAATCAGTTCATCCATTTGAGGATGTGGCTCACAACTATTTTCACAATTTCATCAAATTCCCGCACACGAAGTCGACTTGAAGAAATGGGTGAGCCCGGGTTATCCATGGGAAAATCACCATGCTACATGTAATGGTGAATGTACATAGAGGAAACTTTCCTGGATGCACACATGTGATAGATGAATATGTTACTTTTTGAATTGCTGATAACTTTCCCACTCTAGTTGCAACAATCATCCAAGATTTTTTTAATGTATCGCACAGTACCCCTTCCTCCATTTGTGAAGATGACTATATCATCCTCAAACATCAAATCGGAGGTCAATGGGAGATTTATAATCCTTATATATGTTATAATATCTCTGTTTTATAGGATTTAGTTGATATAAAGACTAAGGGTATCATGTGCTGGAATGATGATACTAGGAGAGATCATATCTCCCTACTGAAGGCCCCTCATTGCATTAAAGAAAACAAGATACCTTCCCAAGAAAGAAAAGACCATCCGCAAAGAGCTAAAACTCCTAAAAATAATTTCCACCACCCTAGATGAGAAACAGTAAGCCGAAAGAACAATGTTAACAAAACTCCATTCGATTGGATCATATGCTTTACTCATATCCAGTTTGATCACCAGGTTAGAGCCATGAGTCTTAAGGTTAATATCTCGCCACACCTCTTACGCCAGAGAAATATCTCTGTGAATGGAGTTCCCTTTAACATAACCATGTTTCTCAATGGAAATACACTGAGAAAGATGTTTGCACAGTCTCTGAATAATCACACTCACTAGGATCTTGTAAGGGTATTTATGAAAACTCATTGGTTGATAGTGTGAATGAGAAGAAGGGTCTTTCAACATTGTGATGTGAATAAGATTGGTAGCTTATTCATCCCTGGGTAGACTCACACCACAAAAATAGTCATGAATAGATTCAATGATGCCCCCTTCACCACATTTCACAGCTCGACTGTAAAGAGAGCCTCGAAAACTGTCAGGTCTATGTGCACACATGGGGTTAATATTCATCATTGTCCAGTGAATTTCATCCAAATATGAGATCGCCTCCATGAATTCATTGTCGATTTCAGGAACCACCATGAGAATCACCTCCCAGAGATCATTCGTACCACTTGGGTATCCATGAGGTATCATAGAGTAGGTTCTAGCAAGGAAATCCATGGAAAACGTATGTGCCAAGATCCCAATAATGTATATGTCCTCAATTAACATTCCATCATCTAGTTGAATATTGGTCTTGTTCATCCCCCTCATCTCACTGATACAAGCATGAAAAGATTAGTGTTTTTATCCCCCTTGTGATTCCATTTCACTTGTGATCACTCCCAAGAGATTATTTCCTATTTAAGGTTAAGCTTCACCCAACACAACTTCTTGTCAACCAGTTCTTCCAAAACAAAGTCACTACAGGCTGCCTCTATATTGGATTCTAGTTTTTTGATATTATGTTTCAATTTTTCCATATCCTGATTGAAAGAAGGAAGCCCCATGGACAACTCTGGAAGCCCGATTTTCACTCTCCTGAGTTTATTATGAAGCTGTACGAATGTATGACCGCACGTAGGCTCACCCTATAGCTCTCTGACTTTCTTTTGGTACCCTGGGCTCTGATAGCACTACGAAAAGAAACTGAAAGAATCCATGATGTCCTGCCTATGAGGAATCACAAAAAATAAAGGATAGAGGTCCTATATACCTCAGACAAGATGATTAACCTTAGCATTTCGAAACATGCTGATGGAAATGATGTTGGCCAGAAACCGATTGAGCCTACTCCAGCTATGTCTGCCTCCCTTTTGGTTGCTACACCACATGAAACCTAATCCTGATTACCCGATATTGTGAAGACCCAATCCCTCCGAGAAGCTCGCAATGTCTAGGATATCCGGTTGAAGGAATGCACCTCTCCCTTTCTTCTCCGCAGGGTCGAGGAGGACGTTGAAGTCACCAGCCATGACCCACAATAGATCCTCCAGGTCGAAGGATCCAAGATCAGACCACAACTGATCCCTAGCTGGAGCATCGCAGATACTATACACAAATAAAACAAAGAAACACTCTAAACCCCTTGTGAAATTCTTTATGAAAAATTGGTCACCCGCACTTATCAGGTCCAATGAAACCTCCTTATTCCAAAAGGGCCAAATATGGCAGTTGATTGAGTCCACATTCATGGAGCCATGAATTCTAACATTACGACATACCTCCCTGATCTTATCTGGGTTTTTCTTATGTTTGAGGACACAAACAAAAGAGACCTTGTGTTTCTTAACTTCATAGGCTATGATGTCAGACATCACCCGTGCACCCATACCCTGAGAGTTCCAGAAGATCATTGAAAAAATCTAAATAAGAGGGAGACCGTCTTTGGACCATGGATCGGCAGTCTCCATACTAAGGAAGGGGGATCCTCCCATTATTTTTCCCAACCTATCATGAGTACACATTCCTTGGTACTGAACAGAAACTATGAGGACTATTGGAGTCACTGAACAAGGAACCCTAACCAAAACCCCAATCAACTCTCTAGTATAAGAAGGGCGGAAGGAAAAAACATAGACATAACTCAAGCCTCTGTTCCGCCTAAACCATAATTTAAAACCATACTAGAAGCCTCCTTCAAAAAAGGAGAGAACATAGAAAACCAACCCCATCGTCCAACAGATCAAAACCCTATGGAAGGGACTCTAAATTGTGAGAGAGTAACAACCAAAGATCCCGAGTGGTTAGATGACATGTTAGGAGACACTCGCGCATCTAACCTACTCCAGGCACCAAAGGAGGACTGAGAATGGATTCCACAAGGACTGATAACCTCTTGGAATTAAACCCTGACAAAAACGGCACCAGAGCCAAGTAGGGGGGAGGACCATTATAGTCTCAATAGAATGGATGAGCCAACAACATAGGTTCCTTTGTGGGAGTATGAAAAACCTCCATCTCTAACTTTGACAACCACTCTTGGGGAGAGACAACCACGAAAAACCTTATCAGGGAGGGAAAGACCCACCACCCGAAGGGGCCTTCTATACCTGACGAGGGCCTCATTTCTTACAATTTCTTCACAAGGCCCTATAATGAACCTAGAGACAGCAATAAGAACAAAAATTGGAGAAAACCACAAATGAAATGCCTCAATCCCAAGCCACCCCACCCAACACCTTCAAATAAATTTCTTTAGGAATCCATTGGGAGAGATCCAATTCAACCGAAAACCGAGGAACCAAAATGTCTTCATAGGAGAGGGTGTGATCATCCACGCATAGATATCCCCATGAGAATCCCCGAGGGACTTGATAAATGCTCTATTTTTTAAAAGGTAGGGATAAACCTGGAATCCCCCACCAAACTGCAGCACATGGAATCTCCTTACTTTTATGCACCTCCATAGACCATAGAGCCATGTGAAAATGACACCACCCAATGTACTTGGGATATTTTCACCACACACTGATGAAGTCCACCACTGACTCCATTACCAAAAAAAGTAATTCCGATGGATATCATAGATCCTAAACTAGACAGAAAGACACCATGACACCGAAAACCACCTGAAAACCTGCAGGGAAGGATTCTCCACCCCAAAATAAGCCACAACCATCTAATTGGGGGAAGCAAAAACCTACTATAACCTGATAGGGGGAAAATACAATGAAATATAGCAGCCATCCTGGGCCCCCACTAGAGTGACCATGCACACCTTGGGGAAGCATTGCCATTGGATGCTGCCAAGTGAACCGTAAAAAACATCGTGATAAGATCTCATATCCTTGAGAGACCCGAGGGGAGAGCCAGAGGACCCCGAGGGAAAGGGAGATCAATGATAACAAAAACACTAGGATTGAAGGACGTCAAAGCTGGAGTCACCACCTGATCACCACCAACCGAAGAAGAAACATTTGAGGAAATTTTAAAATCACCTAGCATGCGAGGAGTGTTCTTTTGAGCAACTATTTACAAAATTTGGATCCCTCTTTTGATTGAATCCTTGATGTTCTTCTAGAAAACCAAAATTATGGGTGGCTACATCAAGAATATGTCCTAAAATTTCTTTTTAATTTTAAGAGAATATATCTCAATGTTTCTTTAGAAATTATGTATAAACCTCTTTCTCTTCAAAAGTCATGGTCTCACTAGTTAGAGTGGGGTGTGTATCTTCTTCTCTACCAAGATTTATTTCTCTAAGATCATACACAGTGGTAGAGACATACACCTAAAATTATTGAGGTGTATCCATGTGATATTCCTCTTCATTATTACGTTTTATTTATTTTATTTTTACTTGCGTAGTAGATGAAGAAACAAATAATTCAGAGTTAATATAAGAGTTAGTATTGGAACATCTTGAAGAAGAGGCCACCATTTCTGACCCTAATGTTGATGAAGGGCCTTTACAGTGTAATAAAATGGATATGATGGATTGGGAATCAATGTATTTTTATTCCTCTAGCATTGCTAAAAACATCTTCTATTCTGATTGATGAAGTAGTGACTTTCTATAGTTCAGTTAATGAAATAAATACATCTCCATTTAACCTTCCATCACTTTATGGTGAATCAATAATGTCACCCATGCTGTTAGGCTCGATTTCCATGATGGACATTATGGATGTTAGTGAGAGAGTTCTTGGATTTCGGTTTACCATTTTAATTTCATTTATAGGTAACACATAATCTATAATAAAATGTATGAATATGTTTTCCTTGATTCTTTCTAGTCCATTATGAGCATTAAATCTGGTTATCTTCTTTATCATGGACCTCATTCCCTTCGCGTGATAAAAATATACCTCATGGTATTGTGATTCACATGTTTTAAATGGATTCGTGTCACTACAGTATGTCCCGATTTGACCATTGAAATATAACTTTAGACATTGGTGGTATGAAGAATGTATGTTCGCATGTTGAGGAATCCAAGGACATCCAAGAATAATGTTGAAGGTTTTGTCCTGACGAACAACCATGAAATTTGAATTAGACACAATTTCTCAAAAAACTGATTTCTAAGTGTAATATCATCCAGAGGTTCTTTCTCATTCTTTTCATATACATGCAACATTAAATTAGAAGAAGATAAGTCTGATTCAGTAAGGCCCAATTGTCAAAGTGTATGAATGGGAATGAGGTTGAATACATATCCATTATCAATGAAGGCTCATCATATGTCTATGTCATTGAACTTTACAGATAGATACAAAGGTCTAATATGTCAATGTATAAAATCATCTTCAACAGTAAAAGATATGAATGCATGGAAATCAGCAAGATGATTCTATATACAGTAAAATCCAGTAGCAACAACATCATTTTAAAACTCTTGAGGACTTAAAAAATTCTAAATAAGTGCTTATAAAAAATCTTTTGATAGACTTAAGGCATCCAAAATTGACTACATGGCCAGTAATTGGGACAATTTTTTCGAGACATCATACTTTCGGTCCGAAGGTCTGCATTTCCCAACATGGAGATGCGGGTTTTCAGGTGCCTTGGAAGTTGATGCTTCTGATGTAAATATACCATGTGTCAGAGCAGAAGCTTGAAATACACTTGGTTTTGGTAGAATACACTGACTAGGTGTATTTACTTATTGAGAGGAAGATGGTGTGACTTCTAATCAGTCATCCAAAATAATCTTGTCAGGGTCAAACCTGTCTTGCGTGGAAGAATCTCCTTGTTCTTGTTGATCCCATTTAAAGGCTCTTCCATGAGTTTCCACTGCATACACAGTTTTGAGCAGGGGTAGAGTTAAAATAGTGGATTATAAAATACCAAAATATTTTCTTTATCCTCGACCTTGGCCTCTTCCTATGGTTCCCTAGTTAGGTACAAGGAACTCAAGCTCATTATAATCAGAATCACCATTGGCATAACGATCCATTAAGTGGATGACATTGATAGAACCAAAGATCAGTTATTCATTAGATGATGATTCTTCCTGATAGGTTGGTTCTTGTTGTACTATTTGGTGGGCTGGTGCCTGTGATTTTGAATTAGATGGATTGAAATCTACCAGGGTCAATGAAATCATTGGACTTTACATGAGCTCATCTTTTTATGACTTCTCTTTGTCCTTATGATCTCCTCGTTTCATTGAGGATTGACCTTTTGATGAAGGTGTTTTTACTATGGAAGGAGTAGTGAAAGACACAATTGGTTGTTTCAACTGTTTTCGTAGAATGGCATGCATTCAGTCGATAATTTTTTTGATGATCCAATCATCATATTTCTGCAAAATTTTACTTTTGACTTCCCACCATTCACCTTCTTCCTCTAGATCTGTAGGAGTAACACATGCTTCTTGAGCTGACGAAATTTTTAGTCTCACTTATCCAGAGTTTAAGATTTTTTTTAGGGGATCTGGGAAAACAAAAAAAATCCAAAATGGGATGCCCCAATATCCCATGAAAGGAAATAATTTAGAATATCTTCATCTCCTTCTTTTTTTGGTTTCATCGGCCTTGAAAACAAAACCATGTTGTTTTCCAGAGCTGATATTTTGTAACCAACAACTTGTTCATTCTAAAAAGAATAAAAATTTCCCTTTAATTTGTCAAATGGTTTCCATCTTTGATCTCTTTGATCATCTTGACAAGGCAGTTGTTGCAAATGACACTCTAGAGGCAGACCCCTTTGATATAATGAAGGTTTTGAAGTAGAAGCAGGTTCAGGTGCTTGCTTGAGTGTAATGGTACCGGCCTCTGCTTTCCCTGTTATCCTTCACAGAACTGATGTAATTACACTAGTTTTAGCCTTAGTTTCTATAATAGAATTCTCTTTATGTTGATATATTGAAGTAAAGTATCGAAACCCTCCTATGTATTTTATAGGGATCAGTGTTGTACATAACTCATCACATTGATTTTAAACACAAATTGGAAAAAAACTCTTCTTGAGGGAGTTCCAAACATAATGAATATGTTAATCCTTTCAATCGAGAAATGAAATCTAAAACAACTTCACGATCCATTTGTTTGTAATTTTTAAGCTCAAAACTCTTGTCTTCGGTAATGTTGAGTTGAACTGAAGAAGGAATTTTTGATGAAGATCATCAGATCCAGTAATTGAATGAGATTTCAAACTTATATAACATACATATATTGGTCCTTGTAATGACTGCACAAAACACCTATGATTTACTCCTACTTTTTGGTGAGGAGTTCCCATAATGGGATCACAATAATAAATGAAATGTTTTATGTGTTTTTACATATCTCTTTAACCATTAATGATTGGAAATGTGGTATTCACAAAATTTGGTGGGGGAGGAATCAGGTCCACCCACTCAGTGTATGTGTTATTTTCCTGTAGAAATGGTTGAATCAGTTCCTCCATGGCATCCAATAGAGTTTTTAATTCCTCAATTGTGTTCATAATCACTTGGGGAATATCCTGATGAGCTGGGACCAATATAGGTACAGTATCTGAAGCTTGAGCTGGTGCAATGAATGACAAAACCACTGGTTATGGTGCTAGAATTTTCAATGGATAATCATGGGATCATTTTTATCGAGATGTGTCTAATGGTACCCTATATTTGTACCCAATGGAGTGAATTCATTATCCACATATGTAGTATCCAAAAATCCTCTTTGTTGAGGAGATCCTATAGGATTTGCATGTTGAGGATCTTCCTGAAGAGTACGTCTAGCATAAATGCTGCTTCGATGTAACTCTTTACGAAGTCTTTTCAACTCTTTCATCTCCTCTTCTTGCTATAAAAATATCTCTTAAAGAGAATGATATTGACCTTCTCTAGTGGAAAAGTGATATGCAATATGACTTTTACCTTTCCCCTTGTTAGATGAATTTCGGAGGGTTGAGAGTTGGTTATTTGAAGGCATACCTAGATTCTGGGTAATCCTCTGATTTCGGGTGAATAGACCTTCTTCATTGGATTTAGTATGTACTGTATTATGGATAAGAACATCATATTCAGTTCCCCTGAACTAGACTCATTTTTAAGATCTTACGTAATTGTGTTAATTACATTTACTGATGCATATTGCATTGACAAAATTCTGTCAGTATCTTTGTAAGAATGTCTCACTATGTATCTTCCATGAGACTCTACTATCCTATATGATGGATTCTATGGATCTATTTGATGGAATCTACCCTAAAGGGAATCCTTATATAGTTTATTTGTTCACTCTCTTTGTGGATTCTTCTCTAATCATGATAAAACTGACATCCATTGAGGAAAATACTGTAGATGTGAAAAAGACCCCAGCCTTGTAGTCTGGGGTTGTTTCTATTCTTCTTCTTCTTCAAACAATTGAACATTGTTTAATAGATTTGAAGTTTGAATTAAACAATACCAAAACCCTATAATCTGATGTTTTTATTGAACCGATATGGATGAGATTCGTGCATATGGTCTTATGATTTTGCAAATTATGGTTTGGACATTAGATGGATTCATTATCTGACAACAACTAAAATAACCTGTTTCGGAAGATCGATGTGCTATTTCAGACATTTGTGTTATCTGATGGCTGTCATAATCTAAGTGGGAGGCCTGCTCAAGATTCTCCTATTCTTGATGTAAAATTAAATAAACTACTTTTTTTCTTTGGTCCTAACTCTGATGAGAGCAAGTTGAGGTCTGTTCTTGAGTGTACATTTGATTATTACGGAGATAACATTGTATGAAACCACTTTTAGTAGTCTTTACTAATTCTAGAGTGCTGTGATATTCAATGTTCATGTGCACCCTATCCTCTGATACGAACACCAGATGTGGAATCCAAAATTAATTTGAGTAGCCTCTTTTGAGCATTGAGGTGTTCATAATGAATGGTTCTCTACTAGTTTTCAAACTACGGATGTTGATAAACCAAGAGAGATGACAAGTCATTTGGTGTTGCAACCCCTCTATTACATTTAAATGATTTTGATATTCATTATATGGTAATATTGTCGTTTTCAAATGATGAAGAGTCTTCCATAAGTTAAACAAGATTTCATTAATGTAATCTTCTACCATCAATTCAAGAATGTTATTTTTAGAATTTTCCAAAGGCTAGAACATGACTGGTATTTCTGCATTATCTAATTATTTCAACATGTTTAACATATCTTCATCATCTTTAACTAGTGGTTTCTTAACTTGGTCTAACCAAAGTGGACTCTTTGTATTAGATGATAAATGACCCAAGGGAGGTTTGAAGAATGACTGTTCCCTTAAGATGTCCTCTGGTTGAGAAAGTGTTTCACCAGTCAATGACAATGCATGAGACATGACTGGCCTTGTGTTTGAAGGTGCCTCGATATAGGAGGGATTTCTCATCACTACATTATCAATTATAGAATTATCTTGAGAATGTGAAATAATACTACGAAGAGGGTTTTTTCCAGTGAATTCCATCACGGGGAGGACCACCATGGTGGATTACCGAAAGGGATAAATATTCTTTCTCTTTGGTCTTCTGGCCACACAGAGGGTTTCTGTGGCTCTCATTTAGAGATAAGATCTCTATATTGACCAAATTTTCATTAAGAAAGCTTTCATGGTGATTTTTTATATGGGTAACTGCATAATTACTACTACTAATCGAACAATTTGGTAATTAGAGTGTAGTATCTTGAGCTTCAATAGATAAATGTCCGAGGGATTCAAGAACTCTAGCATTAAGAGGAGCCAAATTGCAGTTTGACTATTGATTTTCCAACCATGATTCGAGAGACATTTTATTTGATGTTCTCTTACACTTAGTTGGGGCCACTTGTAGGGAGAATTGGTTATCATGGGAAGCTATTTGTTCATGCCTTAGAGTAGTCACCAGAATGGACCGATTATCTCCAATTGGAAAGGGTGTATGTTCCCAATCCTATTGTCTATATGATATGGGAGAGTAGGCCTCACATGAACCTACTAGACAAGAATAGAGGTGTGTATCTACTCTCGTAGGGAATGCCGATGTATCATCCCATGTGTGGGGATAGATTTATGTGTACATTCCCTTGGTACTGCTGAAGTTTTTGTTATAATATCCTGACTTGCATTCAAAATATGGGTAGGAATTTGTGTCTTCCCTTTCACCATTGATAAGATATGTATGGTGACTTCAGCAGCCAGAACAGGGATATACGTCCACTCTTTATCAGGAGTAGGTGTTTTACCTGATCCTATCCTTCTTTTTGTATTAATGGGTATTGTCAGTACTCATGCATGGGGGTAGAGAGTTGGGGACACCCTAGATTTGTCGTCGGAGATTTCTGACTGACTTATCCGGGTGCTTCCAAACAAGACTGTTTGGAGGAATGATGAATGCTAGAGGGTGTATGAGACTGATGGATGCTTTTTGTCAGAAATATTTGATGTACATACTTCAATACAGGAAGGAGAGACTACTGGAATAATTGTGGAGTGTAAGAATGTATATGTTCCTATTTACTAGTTGAACCCATAGTGGATTGGGGGGTTTCATTAAATGCAGCCAGATGAGCCTTCTGACTAGATGACAATTTGTAATCAGGTGTATATACATATTCTCAGAACCCCACTAGATTTATGATGTTGGATTAGTAGGTTTCTGATAGACGAGTCTACTAGGAGGAAAAATTAGGACAAATGGGTGTATGTTCCCCCTCATTGTTCTTCACCAAGTTAGGTTTATGAACTTCTCTGGAGGGGGAAGAGATAAGAACCTACTCTCTATTGATTAGATGTTATGCATAACGATTCTCCTTGTGTTCCTGGGTCTGAGAGACCTAGTAATAATGTTCAAAGGCAACACCCCATCATGTTGGGGGTTCACCACCACACAATTATGTTGGAAATGATTGTTGGTGGGAGTCCTTAGTAAGGATACCTACATCTTTTAATTGAGGCCATGAGTGTCCTCTTGATCTATGAACTAGTAGTACGGGAGGGATCGGTTATTGAATTATAGGGATTAAGACCTGAAATGGTTGAAGATGGTTGTTGAAACCATCTACTTCTAGATCATTGGTCATCGTTGGCCGGATGATTGTGGATTTTTATTAACCTTGAGGGCCTATCAGGTAGCCTCAAAAGTCAGTATTGTATATTACTGGTGATAATCCTTTACCAACATGTTTTAGACCCAGCATTGAATACGCTGGGTAGGTGATAATGCCTTTCTCGTGGATGAATTTCTAGCCAGAGCAGTGGTGGGAAAGTTCACAGATGTTGTTTTTAAGAAAGCCAATTTTGACTGAAGGTAGTTCTGAGAAAAAACATGAAAGAAAAAATAAACTCCATGAATGCGACATCTTTTAAATGGATACATACCTGATTTATTCCATTGTATTGATATAATTTATCAATTTATAGGGGAATTTTATGTGGGTAACATCATTAACTTGGTTATGGATTCACATTGGGTTCACTATTTGTGTCTCATAGTTCTTTAAAGCATGTATTTTAGTTTTTAGAATCATTGCTTCCAGGTGGTTTCCATTAGAGTTATTTATAGAACCAGAGAATTCCAATAGTTTTTTATCCAAAGGGGAAATTCATTCCAAAGGTAGGCATTCATTATGTTTGAACATTATAATACTTAGGAACATGAATTGGTTGAGAGGATGGGAGATCATACTCATCACACCTTTTTCGAGGGAATTATTGTCTACTCTGGGACTCTCTTTAAAAATTTATGATATTTTCATGAATCCTTATTAATTCACCAAGTATAACATATGTTTCCCTTGGAATTTACAATCACGTATTAACAAGTGTAAAATTTAGAATCATCATTATGTATTCAAGGTTATTCATTAATGAAGATATCCATATATGTTTGAGATTCTCCATCAATGGTATACTTTCATATACTATTTCAAGATTCATTTTATCATCATTATGATGATACAGGTTTTTAAGCTACTTAGTGGGGAACTCTAGAATTTACTTTCATCCATGGAGAAAAATATTTGTATTGATGTTGGGATCATACCCATAAGATGAGATACGTTCATATCCTTTTGAAAGGAATCAGACACCTCATAGTTTGGTGCCTTTTTATGGGACAGATAATACTTGTTAAGGTCATGTAATAAGGATCCAACCATACAGTTTAATCCCATGTGTTAAGGAAATCTAAGTGGAGGTTTATTAGTCGATTTTTAATGTAGGACTTATACTTAAGCAGCCCAAGGAACTTTGAAAGAATATGGGTTTCCATGTAAAATTTGACCCTATTGGGAATTTGGCCCAAAGAAAGAAGGGTTGATTTGAAGTGTTGGGTTTGTACCCCATGGAGGCTTCTTATATATCCCATTTGGATGGGAAGATAATCCCACGTAGTTCAATAAATCTCATAGGAGAGTATAGTTCTTTGAGAGAAATGATATTGGCCTTAATTCCTGAAAATGATACCTTGAAAATTTTGGGGTTTCAATTTGTGGATTATTCCTAAAGAGGATGCCTAGATTAATGGAATTAGGGTTGGATTCTTAAAGAGGATATCCAGTAAGCTTAGGCCTTGATAAGGCTTCCTATTTATGCAGATTATGGTAGGAATCAATTTTCTCATAGGTCATTCAATGTGAGTGTTTGTGCACAATTTTTAATCATCATGAATCTCTTAGACCAAATGAGTCATGCTTAGTGGGAGAAACAAGAGGATTTGAAAGATATAATAATGACAAAAAACATTTCCTCCACCACTGGTTGAAGACTCACCTATGGAAGCGAGGGTGGACAGGGCGAGGCACCATGCCTTCCCTCTATTCACTTTACAATGGAAAAGAGTCAAATTAAATGAAGAATGGATGAAGGTTTAAGGGATTACACCATTATTGATGCACTAAAATTGATCTTGGATTGGGAGTGAGATTTTTATTTTTATTGTATGAAAAAGTAAGCATGAACTTTTCTTTCCCTACCCAATATTTGAGGTTCCATCTTTTTGAGAAGGGAGAGATCGAGACGTAAACTCTAATTCTCAAAACTGGGAACTTCCCAGCATTGTTCATGGGAGAAAGGTCCATGCGACTGTGGATATACAAACCCAAAACACTCCATGAATCCATACCCCATTGTGAACAAATGTGGAAAGCCTTTTATTTTGGATATACAAACCCAAATAAGAAGGCACACTAATATGCATTTCCCAATGTTTTGATAATGAAAGAGGTTTTGGTGGAGGTCTCAACAAAATCCCTTTCAAAAAATATATCCAATGATGAAGAAGCCTTTGCAATATTGGATTTGATGTTGGATTGATGGATTTTAGAATGAAGACTCGAAGTGAATCAAAGAAGGGTGCCCAAGTAGAGAAGGGTGTGCAAGCATGGGCACACATGTAGGCTTGGGCGACCTGATATTCACTTAAGTGATAAACAAACTATATGGTAATACTTGGGTGGGACTTAGCTGAATCCTTCATGAGTATTATAAGGTGATCCTAGAAGTGGTGCGCTTAAGTTCTTGTGAACGAAATAGGTGTCACACAAGTGTTTCTGATTTTAAAGGTTGGGTGATTTAGGCATGCAAGTGTCATGGTCACCTCTGGTTACCTACAGATTTAATCACCACAATAACTATCTTATGGTGAATATTATAAGTTACTCTAAAGAATGCTTATGCTAATTATTTTATAGGATTTCAAGTTCCCAATGAAACCTTTTTGAAATCCCAATAAAGTAATTCTTACATTACACAAAAAATTTACATTTCTATTATATAGACATGATAACATTACCCCTAGATGAAAAACATCACCTTTAAGACCATAAAATCATTTTTGATCATCCTCTACCACATGCCTACCCATGTTTAAGCCACAAGATTTTGAATTTATCTTTCTAGAATCAAATAATTATAACATGAATGTATTATACAAATATTATAACATTATATTCTCTGACATAAATGATGAAAACATAACACTATCCTTTAATTTCAATGAAATTAATTTCTTATTGCTACATATGAATTTAAAAGTTTTTCTATAATGATCATTTTGAAAATCTCAAACAAAAATAATGTTTGTTAAGGTATATGGGTAAAATTTTATTACCTGAATCGTGTTCAATTATATTTTATAAATAAAAATGTATTTTAATGAATTAATTTTTTATAAAGTGTTAGGGGCTAAAATTATTGATTTAAATAAATCATAGATTTATTCATGATAAATAAAATTCTTTAGATAAATGAATAAAATAATATTTTTTTCAATATTAAAATAAAATTTATGATATTTATTTTATTATAATATATTTGAACCAATGAACCCAGTACATATAACATGATCCCAATATAATGCAACTGACAATCCTTTAGTCATTGGATTTACAATTGGTTATTCCATGCAATTAAATTTAAGGGAAATAATTTTTTCAAAACATTATCTAATAAACATGTTATTATATGTTTTTTGATACATCCACAATTGTTTCAAATAAAATGAATATAAAAACCCAATTATAAAAATAATCATTAATGGACTCTCAACTGAACTAATAGCTTTTAAGTTAGATGTAAATTTCATCATCATTAATGACTTTGATGTTTTATTATAACATTAAATTGAATTTTCTTCCATATTGGATGATCCAATAATATATTTATTTACTCTTTTTCATGATAAAACACATACAATATTGATAAGGAAATAGCTTGATGAAGACATTATACATTCTATATAAATAATAGAATTAATATTTAAAAAAAAATATAGACTTAGAAATGATTAATATTCCAAAAGGTCAATCTATATTCTTTATACCATTTGATATACTATATATAACTTTTTAATAATATCAAATGATCCATTCTGGGGGTCAGATTGGTATATTCCCAATAATACAATGAAAAAACAATATCAGGAATGGTTTTAAAATATGTATACGTTATGATTCATATTGTAGAAGTAAAAAAAGAAATATTTACATTTCATCTATATTTAAATAGTTTTATGGATATTTATTATAATTAAAAATTTTCATTTTAACAAAGGTTATTGTAATTAGTGAAAAATATTAAACCCTAATCCTTTTAATATCTTATTTAATGTAGGTTAATTGAGACATCCTTGGACTTATTTGTGATAAATATCTACATTAATGGAAATTTACCTTTCTGTGTCAATTATATTTCATTTTCAACATTATTTAATGGGAATTGTTTTTAAAAATGTTGTTTAATGTAATAATTCAAATTTAGTTTTAATAACCGATGTTGATGTGTAATTTTAACTTCATTTTTTTAGTAGCCAATGTTGAATTATTTATTGTAACAACTTGTAGTAGAACTTTTAATTTAGTCATATGTTAATCAACATAAAATTGAAATTTATTAGTTGGTTCATGAGAAAACTAATGAGGATTGTCTTAAAAAAGGACCTAAAAACACTTTTCATTGTAATTTTTAAGAAACAACTGATGTCAAAAACAAATTTTGACATCTATTTTCTTAATATATGACATCAAAACATTATTGTTGTTTTTTTAAATAAAAATTGAAATATAATACATAATCTATATTAATAAAAATAAAAATATACAGTTGTATAAAAAATAATTAAAATGAAACTAGTAGTAAGAGTGATGAAAATAAAATCCTAATGAAAAAATTATTACAACATTTATCTAGATAATACACATAAATGAAAATTTTAAATATAAATAAGTCTATAAATTATGAAATCCAATAAAATAGTTTCTAAATAAATCATATAGGTAGTTTATGTTTTTATTTAAATTAAATATGACATCATAAAAAACATACAGAAACATTATATTTTATAAATTTTAAAGTTCAATATATTTGGTCAAAACATAAGAGTTACTGTGGAATAAACCTTGTAAATATTTATCACCATTTTAACCTTTATAGTATCCCAAATGAATCATAAAACAAAATATAGTCATTTAACATGACATCTATGATGATGAAACAACATTTAAGAAATAACACTTGAAAAAACCACAACGTATATTAAAGATAAAAAACTATTAACTGTACTATAAATGTTATCGGTTCAAACATGAATGTAATTAATTTAAGTTGGGATCTTTATTGATATGTAATTTTTGTTAGTCACATTTCATGATATATTCAATGTTTATATATTAATTTATAATATATAAAATATTAAATTTTTTATATTAAGGGAAAAATAAAATAGTACAAAAACCATGAATTCAACAGGCCTTGAAAACATTCATGGACTACACCAAGTAAAGAGCATAACCAATATGTTGTGAATTTTTGTGGGAAGACTATACATTATACCTAATGTCCAGTAAAACATAAAATGATTGGAATGAATTATATAATAATAAATAGTATTTTATAAATATAAAAATATTCATTATCTATAATGAATGTAAGAAACAAAGACTTTATATCCATTTTACAAAATAATCCAACAGTATATTTCACCATATTAGTCTTACTAAGTTATTTTTAAGCTAATGAAATATAGTCTTGATTCTTAAATCCATAAAAACTGTTCTCTTATTGTATGAAAGGAGTGGGTATACAACTAATTATGTAATTAATAAATTAAACCACAATAAATTTTATTAATTTAATTAAATGAAAATTGTAATTGTAATTTAATTACATGGAAACAACTATAACATGTGTACAAAGGGAAAAACCCCAATAATGAAATTCATGATATATTTTTAAACATTCTTAATGCATAGACTCTCCCACATTTAGTGGAAATTATCAAAATCTAATAATAAATATCCAATATAAAATAATTCCAAGATAATTTTGTTATGATTTGAGAAATTATAGAAGTATATAAAGGATAGGGTTATTAAAACTATTTTATATTTTAAAAATAATACATATATTTATAATAAATCTATATAAGATAGATATAAGAACATGATACAAGTAATTTAATCTTTAATCATTTTTTGGAAGAATCAAAACATACCACATATGTAAACTAATGAAAAATATTATATAAATAGAGAGAAAAATGACTGATACTCTATCAAACTATTGACACCTATTTATTATGATATAATAATAGATTACTTGGGTAAATATTATCACGTTCCATAGAACTTATATGATCTAACTGCATAAGATGATAATATATTTATTACCCCACATGATGTATGATTTCATATTCTATAATATATAAATGGGAACCCCATGCATGAAACTCATTGTACATAGTCAGGTTAGAACTATGAAGTGAAAGATCTAGATAGGATGGATGAGTATGTAAGGGATGCAATATAGATTTTTTATTTGACACTATTTCTTCAAATATATTTAGTAAAAAAATTAACATCAAATTATATTGAAAGACTCATCTCTCACAAATCATATTTCAATTAATCTTTTTTAACCCTATATTATACCTACATTTATGTTGTACTAGGATGAAAAAGAGTTTTTAATTATATCACCTATCTCATATAACAAAAAACAAACTGATAATTCTTGATTTTCTAATATATTATGGTAAATTACCATCCCATATTTATGGATAAAAGGTCCCCTATGATTCTTTATCTTCGAGGGAATAAAGAAATAGTATATGAAAATGATATTTTAGTATGATGATTTTACGAAATACTAATATTTACTATTAAAAATATGTATCTTTTTAAAGTATTTTCACCTACATCTCTTAATGGTTCTATAAAAAATAATTTTTTTATCATCCTCAGCCTTTTCTATTTTCCATGGTGAGTGGGGGTGATGAATGGATGAACTAAAACTCTTCTGAGGGACAACTGGATTTATATCTTATTTCGTAAAACATTTCAACAATCATTTTCACCACTAGTAACTAATACCATTAATTGGATAATGTATGCAAGTATATATTCTATAACTAGATCTCATAGTGAGATCTTCTAAAGCCATAAAATATAACAATATAGGAATATTTTTTTGATTCAATTAACAAATAATTATAAAAATAGATTTTATAATCAATAATTTTGAAATTATAAAAGATTCCTCCCATCGACATAAAAAACATTCTCCAAGGACTCTACATCTATAAATCAATTTTTTTGGAAAAAGTTTTCCATCAGATATTTAAAAAAATTGTAATTTGATGTAAATTATATTTTAAAATCTCTCCATTTTATTAAAACAAAATTTATTTACCAATTTGTAATTTAGTTTGTATTGTGAAATTAATGTTTCATTTCTATATAGATAAATTACCAATTTATTATGAAATATATAAAATATGATAAAATGGAAAAAATAATGTAAATAAAAAAATATACCATAATGGAATCCTATATCTATTATTTATCTATATTGTCTATAATCCTAAAAAATGTTATAAAATAATAATCCTTTTATGTCTCTTCATAGAAATATAACTTCTAAATTTCATTGAATTCTCACCCACAAGGCTGTTAACATCATCAAATTAAATTCTCAGCCTCTGATCCCACTGAGAAGGTGATTGTTTCAGAAATTATGTAATCCCATGTAAACCAACTTTGTTTATCATCTTCTTTGGAGATTAATAAGAATCTTCAATAGGTGTCTCAAAAGTAGTGTTTCAAATATATATTAATAGGATAAAAATTCACACATTCATCATTAAAAGATCTTATTTTTCTATGACTTTCATTTAAGTAAATGAATGTATTAAAATTACACATACAAGAATTTTATTAAAATTAGATGATTTTCAAAATAATAAAAATTTATTTTTTTAGTAAAAAGTGAATTATATTCATTATGTTAACTAATACAGCTAAAAATTGAATATTTAGAAATGATAAATAGAAATAAATTGTCACAAAAAATAATGAATACATGATTCATCAATATTAAAATGCGTAATTGATGTTTCTAAATATAATAATTAATATAAAAATTATATACATTAACAACATCTATAAATTTAAAAACCCAAGATAAAAAACAGTTTCATTATATGTGTCTATTTAACAAAAAATTAATGATATCAAGATTAATAAAAAAAGTATGTAATACTAATGAATATAAAAATTAGTTCAAAATTTGATGAAATGAACAAAATCTATTACTTTCAATATCAACGTACAAAAAAAGTTTTTTACATTTTTATGTAGGAAAATAAAATGAAAGATTTTAGTTTTAAAAAACAAAAAAAAAATAATTAATTAATATTATTGAGTATTAAATTTAATACAAAAATTATATATATAATCAGTATTTATTTATTTGAATTTCCATGTTTAAAAATATTGAGTTTTACATATATATTTAAGAAAAAAAATAGAAAATAGAAAATTTCCTGAATAGTAAGGAGTGTTACAAAGAGTGATCACATATCCCTTCTATGTAATCATTTTTTATATAATATAATATGTCTATATTACAAGCATTGTTATCATCATATTACCGGGTAGTAAATGAAAAAATCACTGAATTATATAATATCATCAACATCATTATCACCCAAATAAAATTTCCTTGGAAAAAGTAGAAATTGTGATTATTAGACGT
Organism: Viscum album; assembly: GCA_963277665.1. Lineage (NCBI taxonomy): Eukaryota > Viridiplantae > Streptophyta > Magnoliopsida > Santalales > Viscaceae > Viscum > Viscum album. The sequence goes on from OY728126.1 coordinate 1,110,609,174, forward strand.
GTCAATAACATAAAATATTTTCACTACTCATGTCTCCAAGATAAGTAGTTAATCATTAAAACTGAATATATATTTTATTTAAAAGTGTAAATATATAATCATTCTGTTTGATACCACTTTTTCTATCAACAATGTTATTTATAAAATTGGTTCTAAAAAAAATTGGATAAATTTTCTATATATCCTAAATAACTCAAAAGTATTCCACTAACACATAAATTAGGTTTTTATTTTTTAGAGTACAAAAATAAAGTTCTTCTATAATAAAAATTACTACATTATTTTGAACATTACTCCATTAAACCTGAATATTTTTAAAATATGTTATCGTTATTGTTAAAACTAGACCATGATATTGCATTAAAACATATTCCCAAAACTAACCATTTCACAGATTCTGATATAGATGATTATATATTTAATTTCCATTTAAACAACGAAACAAATGTATTTTTATTCTCATTCATCATTCATTTTTTTTTCAAATACAAAACTATTAATTAAAAATTAGGTGATGATTTATATTGGTGACGCTCACCCATTTCTCTAAAAATGTATAAATATTCTTTCATTACTATATCACATGAAATCAACATTAATTTTAAGTCATATATCACCCTACCATCATTACAAACTTTTAGATATCGTGATATAGTGAAACCAATGTGATCAACATCATACAGGTAGTCAACAAATAACTTTATGAATAGTTATGATATTTATTTTTAAATAACTGATCCTCTTGATTGATATAGATTTTTAATAAACTCATTAATAATTTTCATATTTCATTCAATGGGATACATGGAACATAAATACACTGGAACACATATCCTTATACCTCACACCAAATGAATCATTTTACAAACCATTATATCAAAAAATGAAGTTGGAAAATACATATATTATTGATATTGTATGAGAAAATATTAATTTATAATTAATTTATCAAATTTTAATCCATTAAATTACAGAAATTATATTTAATAAGTAGTGATAAAAAATTATATACATTTTAACAAGTATCATGAATATTCCATGAAAATATAATAGGATTATCTACGGAATAAATAAATGAACATCATGATATTTTATACCTATTAATTTCAAATCCTTAAATGATATAAAATTATTCAAATTTTAATAATACCCACTATGTACTTTAATTGAATGAATATATTAATATATTTTTATCTTTTCAAACCTTTTTAACATGTTACAAGTCCGAGATAAATGTTTTTATTGTTTATTCCAACTCGTAGATGAATCTAGGCATTTTACCACATATATTAGGTCACATCTTCCATGAAATTCATTTTATTCTTCCTTTTTGTGGCTAAAACAATTTCTATAAAACATTCTGATTATTTTTCTCAACATATATAACATCTATATTATGTTATAGTTTTTAAATCTCTAATAAATTAAAAAAATAATACTGGTCATTTATCCACTTTGATTTATTAGTAGCCCAAAATTTTTTTCTAACCAATTGTTACATTGTTTTTTATCTTATTGAATACTCTTCAGCTGATAGAGGATGTTGAGGAAAATCATACTCTTTTAAACCATTAAATGAAGTTACTAATATTTTATAAGGGTGATTGATTTAAAAAAAATATTTTATTACCCTTTGAAATAGAACTTCTCCCATTATTGAATTGGTGATACAAAGTTCATTATACTCAAATTAGATAGGGATTATATGAATTAACACTATATCCATATAAGATTTCATATGAAGGGTATTCATTTGAAGAAAAAGTTACTATGAATTTTTTTTCTTTTGTACATAAAAATCTTTAACACATATAACACATAAGAATTTCATATCATTAATTGGTGGTAATATATAAACTTAAAAATAATTTCAAGGGGGTTTAGACTAGAAATCATCAATACCACTATAATATTATTTTTCATCATTCATGTAGCACCGAAATTTTATTATTGTGTATTATATTATATAATTTTGAGGTTATTGGAATATTTAGAATTTTGGTATTTAAATTTCTAATTACTAAGGTTTTTTATTTTATCATATAGATATTGTATTGTTTGGGGAGAATACATAATATACCTTTGTGTATTGTTGTAGAATATAGATGTTGGATTTGAATAGTTTGTTCACAAATCATCTGACTATTAAGGGTTTCCAAGAAACAATGTGACTCTATTTTTTATGTTGTGTTATCCAGAATGGTTGGATTATAGTTAGGGAAAATAGACAGCCAAACTATGTGGATCATATTGGTTCCTTTCAGTGGCTCATGAATTGTTGGTTGATAATTTTCTATGATATATAGCCAAACAATGTTTCCTTCCCAGATTCTTAAAATATTTAAATTTTGAAATTCCCCTAAAACATTTTGTGGTGTTTGGACTCCTCCATTATATTATTTTATTCAACAAAACCTAGAGTTCGTGAAAGAGGGATCTCCGTCCCCTCTAAAAAAAATTTATCCTCTTTTCCACCGATATCAAGAGGATTATTGTTGTAAACCTTATTTTTACCTTTTTATTACCATATCATATTCCCTATACCTATTATATATTTGATTAATATTCTCCCATAACCATATAATAATTTATTCCACGATTAAGGTATTTATTGGTTATATTTTGGTAGTTTTTAGTTTTTTGGGATTATAGAAGGATATTATTTTATTTATTTAACATCACTATCAAATGATATTCATTGCGACTAATTATTATGTGTTTGAACTAGGTGTTTCAATTAATTTCATATAATTAGAACATCATTGAGTTATTAGTGTTTTCAATTCCTAGTTATATAATAACTATAGTGTATTTCCCTAATGTTAGAACTGTTTAACTCCCTTGGAAAAATGGTTTTTAATGAGTTTTATCATTTGAAAAATTATTATGAATTAGAAGTGTTTGAAAAAATTCCTATATTTATTTTTAATGTGTATATTTATTTTTTGGGGATTTTATTTATTTAGGGTCCTGAAGTGGGTAAATTAGTGATTATTAAAGGATTTTTTGAAAAAATAATGGATTTTGGGGACTTTTAATGATTTGAATGACATGTGAATTAGTCCTTTAATCAATTGTAACCCTAATTTTACATGGAATTCATAATAAAATTATATCTCAAAAATATAACTGCAAAGAATGATGAAATATACTTGTATCTGAATATTTTTTTAGAAAATTATACATCTAATTTGATTTAAAAGTCTCATATAGGTTGTTACAAGGAATTGTTTTGAAGAAAATTTTTATTGATGGGCTTAAAATGGTAAAAAATGGATGGGTATACAGATCAAATTTTGAAATATTGTCCTATTTTGAGCTTTATAGTTTTTAATTTCAAAACAAGTGTGAGGCATTTGGTTGTTCCCATTTTTTTACACATGATATGAATTTTTTAGTTTCATTGAGTGATGTGTCCAACTATGGGAAGGGGGAGGTTGATTCCATGTTGGTATATTTCTCTTCCATTTTTATCATTTACATTTGTATATCTTCAATTTTTAAATGTGTAGATATCTCATTCTATATATCTATCCTATGGTTTTTATATGATAGGACATAAAATATAAAATAATCACAAGAGAACATAATTAATTTTTTTAAAATGTTTTACTCTTAATGGATTACTACAGTCCTGATGCATCATCGATATAGTTCTATAGAAAAAAATTCCATCCTATTATCAAAAAAATAACGAGAAAGGGTATGTCCCTGAACCTATTATCTTGGAACCTACTAGATATAATGAAATAATGAAATTACCATTTTTTTTATTTCAATATAAAACAAGATTCATCATTATCACTGTGAAGAAGATCAATAATTAAACTCTCATGTCCCACCTAGATAATATTAATGATAATTTTTCTTAATTGAAACTATTAATAAGTATGAATTAATATTCATAAAACATCTATAACATATGAATTTAGGATAAATATCTCACCATATAATAATAAAATACGGTCTTCAGAATCCAATATGAACATACTCTTCTACAGAATTATACATCAAGAATGACACTTGAATGTTTTTTAATTTTTATCATCCTAAATAAAATCAATGTTATTCAAGGGTAGACACACCTCCCACTTACTTCTTATTAATATTAAACATACACATTATTGACTCAAGGCCTCTACAATTCTTCTATACTAATATTTTTAAACATAAAAAACATTATCTCTCTTTTTTATTACATTATTTTCACTTAAAGGATATGAATAGGTAAGTAATGTGGAGAACTACCTCTGTAATTTATTTCATCATCTTAAAATTTATATTCAAAACCCCATTCATATATAGATATTTGAATTTCCATTATTCTCAATTTTAATGTTCTTGAAATCTTAACATTTTAAAAAATCAATATCTTTAGTATTTTATTCATTCAAACTCATCAGTTAATCCACATTAATACTTGAATTACTACATACTCTTGATATTTGGAAAAATATTGGTCTTATGATTATATATATTCTCTATAAAATCTATAAATTCAAATTCCACATATGCATGTAATATAAAAAACTAAAATGTATCACATGGAACATACTTCATCATGTGGGTCTTAGAAAACATCATGAATTGAAGGAATCTCAGAACACTCAAATGAAATGAATTTTATATTGGTACACAAATAAATTTTAACTAAGGAATCTTTCTTCTTACAATGATCATCACTATAGTGTAGTGTTTATTATCTAATTTTTTTGAAACCACAATTCTCTCCATAGTTTCCTCAATAGTGTCTCATTAACTCATTCAACATTTAAAAAATATCATGACTTAGATGAGTCTCATTATTCCTCATCATTTATATCTTTTCATGAAATTTTCATTACCATGGAGTGATGAAAATATTATTCCCATTTTACATACACTAAGACCTTTAGAGTGAAACTAATTCTCTCATATTACCATTTCACTATAATAATGTATATGACATGCTACATTGTGGGATTCAATAGACTTGATATCATAAATTTTACATTACCTATTCCATATTAGATTAAATAATAATACATTTGTGATCATGATATTTAAACATTAATGATCTTCTTGAAAGCATCTTATGAATTTAGATTCATTAGAATATATAATTATCGAATTATCCTTATCAGTATATTCCAATATCATCTTGTTTATGTACCTCTATAATGATGTATATTTAGATTTAACTAATGATTAAATACATTATAATTAATTTATACATAGCCTTATAAAATTTCTTATCCACCACTAGATCATGTCTATATAGACTTTGAACTTTCCAAAAATCAGCCTCAAAATTATATAATTGTTGAAATCGTATAGGCTGTCCGTCAGTGTCATACATGCAAAACCGTTTAAAAAATTTTAGACCAAATATAATTTAATATTTAATGTTAATTCATAAAAAATATTATGTCATAAAAAATTCTACCAATGTTATATAGTTACACCCAAATGTTAGAGTTGTTTAATATTATTTAAATTTAGTGTGTATTATGGTATTCTATTATTTTGATTATTTTTGAGTTTTCCTATGGTTTCTCTTTATGGTTTGAGAATATTTGAAGATTTCAAATCTAGGTTTGTATTTGGTGACTTCATATAAATATGAGGCCATTCCATACACTACGAATGGTGGAAGAAAGAAATGAGATAGTCATTAGGGGAAAACCATTCTATAACATTTGAGATATGTTTTTGTTAGTTCTATGATAGGTTTAACTGTGGAGATGATATCTTACTACCTAGGTTACAAATTAATGGGTGTTGTGTTAGGGTGGTGGGTAATATGTTAGGGTAGTTTTGGAGTTGTGTATGGATGAGTATAGATTTATATAAGTGTGGTGCATAAGGGTTCTAGGGAGGTAGTCCACTCTACAGTGGGTGGGGTATAATATAGTGTCTTGGATTCTTAGTGTCCTTGGTTATACATCCCCATGGTTCCCCAAGGAGGAATATGGAGGCTACGCTATGAAAAGTGTGCGGTAGTGGAATCCACAACATAGAATAGAGGATATGGTCACCCCTGGCTTAATATTCTATCCCATTACATTTATGAATGTCTAGGCCATAGTGCCAAGAGATACTCTAGATGGGGTGTGTGGTAGTGGAACCATGTTACATCAATAAAGTATATGTTGTGGGAAAGTCTACAATGGTTTTCATATTTTTAGATTTTCTATTTTTACCACTATTTCTTTTAAGTGGATTTTGACTCCTCTTTAATCTTTCATTTGGGAATGATAGGGGATCATGGGGGAGTCTCACTCCGCCATCCCGTTTTTATTTCATGCCTTTTGACCTCTTTCTAGGCGGATTTTTAACAATGAGACCCTCACTCATTCATATTTCTGTACCTTTCATCTCTCCTCCTTCCTCTGTTGGTTTCTTGCTCTCCCCCAATCCCTCTAGGATGGTATGGTTTGATCTAGGATTTAGGGTGTATTATTGCTTGGGGATTTTATGTTTAGGCCATGTTGAAGGACACTCCTTTTTTAGAGTGTTCACCAGAAAAGGTGACAAATCTCGTCTTAATTTCCGTAGAATTTAGGCATGTGTTTTTCTGAATTTAATTTACATTGAATATCAATTATTAATTGAGATTTATAAATATTTATTTGTCAAATTATGAATATATGTAATAAATAAATATGTTTCATAATTTTTTGGGATGGGGATATTTACTTGGTAAAATGGAAATATTTTACTTGGTTTTGATTTCTAAAATGATGTTTTATACATTAGTGTCTGTAAAAATCATTTAATATTTTTTTGATGAGTTTCATATTTCAAAATGATATAGATATTGTTTGGATCTATATGTGGGGTTCATCTTGATATTATAATTTTGTTAATAGATGGTTAATGTTTTGGGTCTTTAGGATCTTTTTAATGTAAAGGGTGAATGTTTTAAATTGTTTTTAATGTGGTTTAAATTAGATTGGTTCTAATGATATTTTGTTATATGGATTTAAATAGTTAAAAAAGAGTCCACATCCTATGATATTTTTTCAAAATGCATGTTTATAACATTGAAAATGCTTAATATGGATTGGATTTGAGATCCAGCTGATCTCCTTAATTTATATGGATTGTGATACATGAGAGGGGATATTCTTACCATCATTATGGATGAAATAATTTGGAATAATTATTAAGAGGGAATTTCAGCTGAGGTATATTTACTTTTTAATCATTTGAATTCATGTATGAATTGATATATTTCTTACCTTGAATTTATACTTTCAGGGGTAAAACAGGAATTGGATAAGAGGTCTTCATTTATTATGCATTATATAGTTTCAAACTACTATTGTACCATCAATTATGAGATATGACTAGATGGGGTGTACCATAGATGATTCACAGTAAAGAAAAGTTTGGTGGCTTCAATTTTTGTGTTTCAATGTAGGTTTTCAATTCATCTTTTGTATCAATAATGTCTAGTAGTATATTAACATTGGACCTACTAGGTTTCTCATGATACTAAATGACGTCTATTGGGTAATATTGTATATTTCCCCCCTAATTAAATTAACATTGATAGTACAATTAATATTATCATTTTTTACACATATCACTTTGTGATGTCGTTAAATAATATATTATTTTACCATTTTGGGGAATGAGTTCTTTCATTCAATTTTTTTCAAAATTTTAAAATGGGTGTTTACAAAATGTTCTAAATTTAAATCTATAATGGTTATTTTAAATTAAATGTTAATGGTTTTAAATTAGTGTTTTAAATGTGAATATTTTCATTTAAAATAAAAATTTATGGATGTTTTATGAAATTGATTTAGTATGATAATTGTTTTTTACATGCTCACCAATGAAAATAAATTTTCAAAATGTATTTTCATACACATATAAATTAAAATATTTTTTAAATGGAATTAAAAAAATACATAATGATATCTTATTAGAAATGGATTTTATCTCTCAATATACACACCATCTAGGGGATGTCATTCATAATGTTTCATTTACATGTTTCTTAGCATTGGTCTTACCCTTGTAAAATGGTTGAGTTATTTGCTGTCGGTTGGGTGGGGTATTGAGAGTGAAAAAGGAGTCACATATATATTTTTCATTATATTTTTGATTTGTTTTTTTTATTTTGGGATTCTTTTATGTAAATTAATAAATCCTAGATTTCTTTAGGTTTATTAAAAAAATTATTGTCCATTTAGACATTTAGTTCATTCGAAGTTTTTTATTATTTTTCTTTACTAAAAAAAGGGTATTTTATTTTATGTTTCATACTTATTGGGTTATTCAACTATTTATTTTTATTTATTGAGGGTGGAGTCATCCCCATATATTTGGTTTGTGAAAAAATTGTATTTGTGTTCCCTCTTTATATATGTGGTGTATCTAGGAAGTATGAAGATTAGGTTGGTGTTATGACTCAAGATGTAGATCACAAATAGGTGCTTAATCCCCAAAATTCACGAGTTAACTTGATATGCCTTGTGGAGTTGGGATTCCAATATTGATATATATTTTATATCTAATTGTTCTATGGTTCTTGGAAAATTATAGGATTTTTAAGATTATAATATTATTTCAGATTGAAATGAAACGAGGGAAAAAAATTATTGGAGTGCTTAAATAGTCTAGCAAATTGTGTATAGCTCATCCACTTGGTTCTAATAATTTTATAGAGGTTAAGAGGAGGTTGGAATATAGGCATCAAAACCATGTGGTCAAATAATAAATGTATCTATATTAATTATGAATTATTTTTCTACCACTTCATGATATAAAATGTGTTTTTAGAGTGTCTAAAAACCATTTTTGGTGGATCCTTCTGAGATTTTTCTTATATTTATTATTTCATATATATTTGTGTTGGGTGGTTACGTTATGTTTTGTTTATATGTGTATCCCAAAAGTGATTTCTGGAAAGGGGGAATTTTATTATAAATTGTTTTAATTTAATGAGTGTTTAATGAGGTGGTTACGGATTTGGAAAACTATATGTTGTGGTATAATATTAATATTTGATTTTTATTTGAAAATAATTTCAAGGTTACTCATTTTTTAAAACAATAGAAATGGGTGTCTCATATGAGTTACCTTGGGATTTAAAATGAGATAAAATGTTTTTTAAATAGTAAATTATATCCAATGTGTATAAGTCTATAAAAAATTGGGTTCTTTATATTCCCTGGTGGATATGTGGTTTTAGATGAATTGAAGTAATGTGTGTTATTATATGAGAAATGTTTGAGATTGTTGTAGGTTTATGATTATACTGTAAGGATTTATTTATAAAGTGTGCGATGATTGGGATAATTTTTCTTGTTATTTACTATATTACACAAATATAGTCTTAAAATTATATTTGATGTTCATACATTGAGCCACTATTTATAATGAGAATTCTCATTATTTATGTGTTCATTCTTATATTTTTGAGTATACACCCACTCATGGAAATGTGTTGGTTCCAAATTTAACATGTTCCTTAGACTCCATCTAAGACATCTTGAATCAGAATAGTCGATGTTCATATCATGGTTTTATTGTTTTTGAAGATTGTCTATGATTTTATGAGGAGGTATATTCGAGAGCCCTGTCAGTTTAGATTGGGAAATATATTTTAGTTCATGTTTTTGGAGATGAAATGTTATATGAAAAAGGTATTGATTGGAAATGTTCTAGAAGAAATGTTGTATATATCTATTATTTCATAATACGATGAAAAAGAATATGAATCTTATATGATTCCAGTGTAGAGAACCTAGGATGTTAATGTTATTTTCTTCAAAATCAATAATGTAGTATTGCTTCTGTGTCCTCCTATTCATTCTTCAAAGGTATTGTAAATAGATTTTCCAAAATGGGAGTTATTTTGTGTAATCAGGTTTTTGGTAGAATAAAATTTTTATTATTTTTCTCTATTTTATATTAGAAAATTAAGAGTTGTTATTTTGGGAAGGTTGATGAAATATTTTTTATGTGTGCCTTATTATTTTTTTGTACCTACTTGGGTTTTTTGGATTTGTTATGGATATCTTGAGGTTGATTTCATAGTGTTTTGAAAATGATAGGAAATTGGGTCTATTCTTTGGTAACTAAGACAATTGTGGACTTGTGGTAGTTATCTTCTATTAGGGAAGGTTTTTTATTGATTTACATTCTATGGGAAAGTGTTCTAAGTTTGAGTTCATAGTTTTTCTATTGAGTGTGATGAATTGTTTTCTGGTGGCTATGTTTTTTCATATTAGGGATTTTTTTGGATGGTTTTAGATAAGGGTTTACATAATGATGTTATATTTCCTTCAGGATTGTGTTTCTTTTAGATTGTTAATAGGTTTATTGAATGACATGTGGTTTTTTGGGTTTTGGTTGAATTTTTTTTCTTAGAGATGTGTTCTCCAGCTTAATGTTATTGTTAATCAATGTTCTTGTATTATATATAACTAATTTAGAGTAATTATAAATGGTGGGGAGACCAAATCTCGATATCTATCTCCTTAAGTATCATCATTTATAATCAAAATTTTGTTTTTTGTGGGGATATTTTGTGTTCCTTTGATTTTAACAAATGGATTTGGAAAGGATGAATATGTTCAATGGTTTACTTAGGGTCATCTTTAATTATCTACCCCACCTAACCAACAAATTTAATGGGGTGTTTTTGAGGTGTCTCCTCTAGTATTTATAATTTTACAAAAACTGTTTTAGAGAATAAAGTGACATAGTGAGGAAATTTTTCACACAATAGTGTTACTATTATTTATTTCGGTTTATTATATTTTATTTAGTGTTTCATTTGTTCTTGGGTTTTTCAATGGTTTCTGAGGTGGTTTGAGAAGTTCAGGGGAGTTTTCAAGGGTTTTTAGTAGGTTACACCATAACATGAGGAGTCCACACTCTAGAATACATCATTCATTTTCATTTTAGTTGAAAATGTATTGTGAGACAAGACTTTTATACATATTATTACATGATTACTAAACATAAATATCCATTCATACAACACTATTATCGTAAAGTCCAAATATCATTGGAATACTAGGTCCATGACACATCATAAGAAACAAAAACATGGAATCCTTATTTTATTGTCCATTGTGACCTCTTATAATATATTTGAGATCATAAATATATAAATAATAACCTGGATAATTCATGAAAGAAAGGTTTATGCTAAAATTCTTTGTAGGGGAATAAACATGACAATGAAGCATGACATGTGAGTCGACGATATAATATGATATCATAAAAGAGAAGGAACATGAGAAATTAATTGAAGAATAAGATAAAAAAATTGTATCATATTATCATGGTAACATAGGGAAATAAATAAAACAAAAATATTTTCATTTAAATAATTTATGGATAACTCCTAAGATAATATCACATGGTAGATAGAGTCTTATAATGGATTAGGTTCACTCTATAATCACATACTTGACAACACAAGAGATTAAAATAGTACCAAATGTATTTTAGATATTTATAATTCTAGTCACACCTATCATAGTCATTTAATGTAAATGAATATTATTTCCATACAAGGATATCAATCATAAGGCATAAACATAAGGATTACTGATGGAAAGAAAAGGGTTACATAATTTTGTCTCAAAACATAATCAAAAGATATTCCTTAAAGAAAGTAGTATATATATGGTCATAAAGAATGTATTAAACAATAATATGAAAGGATAATAATCTATGTATGAAATTTGATTATATATATATATAATTTAAAATAATTCTATAACTTTAAAGATATATAAAGTGAGTTAGAGTAGGAATGGTCATAACTTGATGAAAAATGCGGGTTAGAAAGAACCATTAGCTAAAGCCTAATTGGTCATGTTCTTTCTTTATAAAATTTAATGATAAAAATAAGTTAATTATTTAACTTCTAATTTTTTTTCACGTTTTCCATTCTTTTAATTTTATTTTTAACCACGTCTTATTCAATTACTTAACCAATTAATTTCACATTGAATGTTTTTTCAATAAATGACTAATATATCTAAAATCACATTGTTAAATTGTATAAGTCAAAGAGATTATTTTTTAATCACCACCATAATAGTAATAATGAAAATATTTTCATTTTATAAATAAATTATACTCTTTAACCCAATCAAAAAATATGGTTATGAAAAATGAACTACACTAGAATCATAGAGATGATAGACCATACACATGAGTAACATTTCCAGTTTCATTGTTCATGATGGAAAGGAGGTAATTATTAAATTTATTTGTAAAATATGATCATTATATCCTAAATATAATATTAGTTATTTAAATAACAATACACATACAATCAATGTGTTGTGGTAATAAAAAAAATCACATCTCTTCACAAGGTGACGGTCCTCCGTACACACGAACAACATTCTCATTTATTTAATGGATTTTTTGGAGAGAATGTATATGATATATTTATTTTCCATAATTTTTAATATTTCATTAATATTTTATATAAACATAAAATTAAATCTTATTGACTTCAAATTAAATCATATGTTAAAAATTAATCATAACGCTTAATTGGGTAGTAGTACACTCTATAAATGTGCGACATTATTGTATTCCTTAAAGAATAAAAAGTAATTTTTTATGTAATATTATAATTATATAAGTATAATTATATCTTATATATAATACTTAAAAATTAAATAAACCATTTTATTTATTCATGGTAATAAGTGATGGGAAACAAATTATATCTGTTCTTGAGGAAATAGTGAGTCGTACACATGATCAAAAGATCCATTTCCCCTTTGTGAAAAAATATATAGTCATAGGTAACTACATTATGATAATTTATATATGAATATTTAATATTATAATGAATTTATATATTCATGTTTTAATTATATTTTATGTAGGTGAAAGAATAAATAAATTAAAAAGATCGGTTAAGGAAATTACCTCTTCTTCAGAAAACTTCTTTTTGTTGGAATTTAATCCTTTCTATATTAGAATTATAATAAAAAAATGTCTATAGTTTTAGTGGAGTAATTTTTTCATTTATTCTTATAATAATTTGTTTTTTTATGTGTGTAAAGAAGATCATATGGGATGGCCTCTTATAAGTTTGGGAGAGGACACATTTGGAATTTTTGAAAATAAAGAATTCCACCATCGATTTTTTCAAGAAAAAAGTATCCAAAATTGACAATTTTATAATAATAGATGTTATAATATCTAAATATTACCATAAAAGAATAATTGTTCATGTTTTCAGTCATTTTAATCCCTTATATTTTTAATTTAACCATTTGTAAACCTATTTTTACCTTAATCGTAGTAATTAACTCTTACTATTTTTAGTATCAGTTAAAGTAAAAAACTAAATAAAACTTATTAGATAATATAATATATTATAATTAAAAACATTTAATTAATTTTTACAAATTAAACTCATATATGTGTTTGAATTTAATTTAATATTAAACATGTAGATGTGTTGAAAAAATAATTTTTAAAAAGAAAGACTTTTAAACGTTATAAATGTTTATATATCAAAATTAAATATGAAATTTATTATAATCACATATTTTGAATTAATAAATATATAATTGAACAAATTTTACATTTAAAACCATATAATACTAAAAATATTCCTATAATTTATTTAAACGAAAGGGATGTTCTTTTTAAAATTGAGTATTTTTCACAATTCCTTGAAAAATGAATGCTTTTAGAAAAAGAAAAAAAATTAAACCTTTGATAATTTAGGTATGGTGGTTAAAGAAATAAAGTTATTTTGAAAAAATAAATTCTGTAAAAGTGGTAATGATTTATTTGAAATTATTTTTTAAAATCATGACTAATCCTCCTTTTAAAAAAATATAGTTATTTCATAAAACATTTCTTTATCTATCAAATGGTTATTATTTTATTTCAAGTCATTATAAAAAATTGAATTTATTTTATAAATGTGTAAAATATATAATTTTTATAATTTATTTATTCATATTCATAATCACCATATGAAATCCTTGATTACAATGGTAATGTATAAATAATTATTTTCTAATATAGAATCACATTTCATTTAATCTAAGGGTTGTGCGCATTGAGTTCTATCAATGAGATTGAATTTATTTAAAAATAAATATATTATAAAGTCTTATGGAGTTACATTCTATTCTACATTTTGTTTTTTTTGGAAATCTTCTATTCAAAATTATTTCCATCATTTAAAGTCATTGTGTGATACACAAAGGGTGGATGTGTTGTGTAGTTAGTGGTCGTGTCATGTTTTTCTATCAAAGAAATGTGGAAGAAACCTTTGTAAGGCTCAGATATGGGAGGCAATGGTAAAAAACCTAGTCTACTATCTAGTTAGTGATTATTAATGGTTAATATGGGAATCCATTCCACAATGGATGGGATACCCCGTAATGGGTGTTATGTGAAAGTGATATGTGCTATATTACTATAGTTTTATAGTTATGTATGGGTAACTATTGAGTTGTGCGTTGTTATTGAATCTGGTTTCTGGACAGGATGGATAATTCATAGTTTTATATGTTATTCAATAGTGTATAAGGTACATGGGGTCTTAAATTTTATCTCTTATAGGTTCTCTACAGTATATGATAGTGATCATACAATAGATGGAGTTTGATAGAGGACTCTGCACCATAACATGGATGATATAGTAGCTTGGGGGATTGAAGACCAAAAATGACCATTAGGGAGCTTCCACAATATATCCAAAGGGGATAATTTATAAGGGGTTCCTGAGAGGTCCACTGAACAATATTCGTATGGCATACACCATAGGCTATCCTTCCCAGAGTTTTAATTTTTTTACTTCCCATTTTACCCATGTTGTTAAAGAGGATTTTAGTCCCCTTCCACCTCTTTCATTTGGGAAACTGTATGTGATCACAAGGGATTTTCTTTACTCCTTGGTTATTTCAATATCCTTAAACCCATTTCATGTAAATTTCCCCCAGTGAGACATACCTTCCTTCTTGTTTCATTTGACATATTCTTCCTATACATTTTCCCTTAATTTGTTTCTCCCCCATAGATCCTATGGGATTATAGGGTATGATATAGGGTTATAGGTGGCTTATTTTTGAGTTATCAATTTCAATATATTATAAAATGTATCTCATATGTTATTGGATCATTCTATATCAAAGGTGATGAATTTGGGAACAATTATCTTGGAATCAAGGAAGATGAATATAAAAGATAACATTACGGTGCAAGTCTGTAATTTCTTGATATTTACAAAATTTTCATTTATTTTGTTATGAATTTATGAAATATTTATGTAGGTGTTAAAATTGTTTTGGATTAGGTTCATCACATGGAATAAAGGGGTATTTCAGTTGGTTTTAAATTATAATTTATTTCTCTTATAAGTTTTTTTAAATTGTATTAATATCTTATTTTCTATGTGAATGATGTTTACAAGGAAATTATACCCCATTTAGATCAAAAATTGGCTGATATCATGGTTTAATAACACTATTTCAATGAAATGATTTTTTTCTTCTTCTAAGAGGCCTTTAGTTAAAAGGAGGCATATATCAATGGGATTAAATATGTTTTAAATTGATTTAGTTAAAATAATTGATATGAAATGGATTTCAATGGATAAATATGACTCAAAATGTAGAGTTTTTCTTTAATAATTCTTGTTTTAAATATTAATTTTTCTTTTTGAGTTTTCAACCCCCATAATCCTCTTGTTTGACGTGTATTGTGTCTATATTGGAGCGATATTCATTCCATTTTGATAGATGAAAATGTTGGGGATATTTATTGAGAGGTAATTATGCGGTAGATTGTTTTTTTGTTTATACAGTGTGATGGATGTGCGTAATAATTGATTTTTTACCGCATATCTATTATTTCATGGTTATATTAGGAACTAAATAAAATGTTTAGATTTATGATACCCTATATAGTTTTCTAAATAATTTTTCCTATCTATTGTGAGATATGATAAGATGGTGTGTTCCCCCAATTATTATCTTTGTTGGATAAAAGGGTGGATTGTGTTGTTTAGATGCAACATAGGCTATTTTTTACTCCCATGTATTAGTAAGGTCCATGAACAACATTCCATAGGATTAAGTGTTCATCCCTTTACACTATAAAAATTAAATTTGGGGATCTCAAATCTTATTCCCCTTTAGTTTTTTTGATATATATATCTTCATTACAAGTTCTCATTTCTTGGTTATGCATATTTCATTATGATTTAGTACCATAGTATTATATTTTAACTTTTTCGATCATGTTATGTTTCGTTCAAATTGTTTCTAAAATATTGTAAAATGATTTTTTTAAAATATTTCAAATTTAAAACTATAATGGGGTTTTTATGGAATTAAATGGGGTTTAAATTAAAATTTTTACAGTGATTTTTTACATTTTAAATAAATAGTGGGGGATGTTTTATGTAATGGTTTTTCTTGTGATGATTTTTTTGAATAACTCACTTGGGAAAAATGATATCTAATTTTGTTTTTGAAATATTATTAAAATAAATAACTTTTGAATTCAATAATACAAAATACATTGATAGATCCTACCATGCTTGTTTTTGATCACACCAAATATACCCCACTATGTATATGCATTTCCCATTTCTGTGTTTTTAGGTGCCTTTTAATTAGCCTTTTCAATGTCAAGTGCTTGGGTTGTTTGATATTAGTTAGTTTGGGATGTGGGAAGTTACCAAGGGGTCATAAGAAGATTGTCATTTGAGTTTTAAATTGTTGTTTTTATTTTGGGGGGCCTCTTTGTCAGGCATAATGGACCATATCACTTTTATTTTATTTATGAGATGATTGTTGGATATTCAGTGGGATGATTTTTATATGAAATCATTTTTATGTATTCTTAATACAATAATAATTAATTACATAAGGAATAACTCTTTTACATTTCCATTGTGATGGTTTTAATGTCTATATGTTTATATACAATGTCAAATTTTTATTTATCTCGATTACTACATGGAAAAACTTATTTTTATTCCACCTAGCATGAGAGGTATGAATTCTCATAACAAGATTATTTGAGAGAAAAATTATCAACAAAGAAATTTAGATAAATTCTACATTAACGAGATTCTATTATTAAAGAGTCTTTTTTCTCTTCATTATTTGATGAGACCTTTCTTAATTTGTCTCCTTTCCTTTCATTCTTATTCTTTAGTATATTGGTAGACATTTCCTCTAACATTTATCTGAAAATGAATCCATTTGAATATTTAAATATTCAATTTATAGATACATTGAAATGAGATACTCAACTACATTGAAACATTAAATGTGAAAATATAATAGAGGTGTGACCTTATATGATACCCATTGATAAGACAACATAATGAAATTTCTAACCATGAATGTATTATTTAGTGGGGTATATTTGATTAAACTTTTCAATCAATTTATCTACTATTTACATGTTTAATGACATGATAAAAATTTCTCATTATCTATCCTTTGGTTTATATAGGAGAATATATTTTATAGGAATTAATCATAAGATAATACAATGATTTTTTTGATGCGGTTTTCCTCTCTATGTATGACTAAATCATTTGAGTATTATTGTTATTATCCCACATACATAGACTAATTTTTATTATCTAAATAAGGATAGGAGATGATAATAATTCAAACCTATTATCCTATCAATAACCTATTACACTATATGCATGATATTATTTTTCAGTTTTCTGAACAAAATATATGATTATGCAAGATCATTATAATGACGTTTAAAAATAAATCTCTTGTGTACTTCTTGGATAATGTGAATGATCTTATTCCTCGAATTCAAAAATGAGGTAGGCTACCTTAAGTCTCTTTATAATTCATCAACATATGACTACATGTTAAATTTCTCACATTTATAGAATGTAATATTTTTATTAAAATCATATACATTCTCAATATTCCTCAAACCTCTATAGTATGATTTTTTTAGTTTGCTTAATCATTATCTTTGGGCTGGATAAAATTATTTGTATTCATGGTGGTATTCACATCACATTTTCATCAACATGATCTACATCTGTATATATATTATTATCACTAGATATCTGCAATACATCCTTACTCAAAATGTATATATTTAAACAATATGAAATATCTTTTACTTACCTTTTTTTACTTGTTGGATGTGTATAGTTATAGAAAATTGAGAACTCCCTCTATATTTAATTTCCTCTTAATTGAATATAAATATTCTTTGAACTATATTAATATGGATATATGAATTTAAAACATTATAAACATTCATGTTCTAAGAAACATAGACTTCTAATAACTCAGTATAATTATTCTTTTTTATATTAAAAATTATCCTGTAAATCTTTCTGAATATAGTGGTCATTCCTTTCTCATGATAATATCAAATATCATGTAATTCATTGAATTTATATTATAAGAAAAATATATTATTATTCCATATATATATGGAATACTCATTATTATGACATTACCATTGGATAGAATTCCTAATTATTTTTCTCACACAACTTCTAACGTCAATGGAGTCTCGAATCTGTCATTAGAAATGAATCACGACATGTTCTACTCTACCATTTTCAATAGGAATGATTAATTTTGGAAACAATCATCACTATAGAGTATGGTTCATTTTCATAAAATTTTAAAACCAAAATTATCACCAAATTTTATACTATAGTTTTTTCATCATCATTCACCATTTTATAATCATGATTACTTGTATTAGTCATATTATTCTTTATAGAGGAGAAACTCTCCTAAAATTCTTAATACCACAATGTGGTTAATATATTCTTCCCAGTTTCAATATAGAAGTGCTTCTCTAATAATCATATTTCACTATATTCTATATTGTGTCATATTATAATGTGGAATTATTTTAACTTTATATCATTTCCTTGAATAGTAATTATTTTATCATATATTTATTTATGATATATGTGTGATCTTGATATTTAAAAAATAAAGCGCAACATAAAAGAATCATGTGAATTTAAATTAATAATAATATAAAATTATGTAGTTCTCTTTATAATTATATCCCAAAATCTTATAAAAACCCACTAATGTAATGATCTCTCCCTATTTTGGGTTTAATTTTTACACAACATCAACTTGATGTCTATACAACATCAAATATAATGTATACAAAGATTTATTTATTTTTATGTATTAGTAAAATTATTTTTATTTAGTGTCAAATCATGTTTAAAAAGATGATAATTCATATATAGGTATCATCATAAATGATTCCTAAGAATTCTTAGATAATTTTAATACAACCTATGATATTTTTAAAAATAAACATCAAAATTATCAAATTGATGACGTTATATGGGCTCTCTATCAAATCCATACTATGAAGACTTTTTATTAATTTTTGGTATAACATGAATTTATTTTTATATGTGAAATTCATAAAAAATATCAATTCATTTGAGATATATATGAAGTAAATTTGAAATAAAAAAAATTCATTTTAAAATTTTCTAAGTCATATGTATTCAAGACTTTTTATAATTACCATTTCGGTACTCTAATTATATATTTCAAAAAAATTAATTTAGGACCATTCCCAATCATTACAATACGAGATTGAACATCTCAAAAAAAACATAGAAGATATTGAATACTAGTGTACCTCAACCATCCTAAACATTACTATATATCATTTATTAAAAACATTTATCATTAAAAGTAATGGTTGTATTCATCTAGCTTATTCATTTTGATTTTTTTCTAAATAAATAGTGAAAACACCATGTTCTAGGTTTCATGGTATTCTTTACAAAAAATATGGTTTGATAACACCATGAATTTTCTTACCAATATTATTTGAGACATAAAAATACTTCCAATAAAATCATCAAGTATATTTCTTCCTTCACTGAAAACAAATATAATACAAACAATTTTGCCTCATTAATGTTTGAAATAGTTTATTACCTAACCACTAACGCTCTATGAAGATATGTTTTTATATCTATATTTTTTATCATAAGAATGATTATTTTCTTACTATGTAACCCACCAATATTTGATAATGTCATCGCATTATGGTGAGGTCTTCCCCCTTTTTATTAAGCATATATCTGGACCACCCCTCCCCATGTGGGACATGTAAGTTGTGGTCATCAGTATATCCTATAATAACCCTGATAAGATTATTCCACCATGTCATTGATACACTTGGAGTGTTTTTTATAAGATTATAAAATTATCCTTATATAAAAATTCTCAAAGGACATGAATTCATGAACTTATGCTATGATATAATCAAAATAGTGCTTTCCTCACACACATGTTTTCTAATTTGTGATATTGTTAACTATTTGACTAGTAATCTTCTGAATCATTTTTTTCTTTCATAGGTTACCCACCCATTATCATATAATTCCTTAAAATAGTGTTAGGTCTATTAAATTATTATTAGGAATATTCCAAAAAATCCTACCCCCATATTTGTCTCCTAACTTGGGGTTAGCAATGCATCCTAGGCTACCCATAAGATGTTTATTCAACCATGTAAAATTTAATTCAGTAAATCATTAAAATTGATTCAAATAAAAATTTTCCCTTGTATAAGATATTTTATATTATTTTTGATATGTATGTGATTAAATGGAGTTATTTCATTCATGGGAATCAAAGGTGAGGTGTGATTCACACTACCCATTATATATTATTGATTATATTGATCATGTCACTCGAATGTCACTCACCAATGGTTGATTTCATTAATGGGAACCTATGATGATTTTTATAGGACCTCGGTGAGAGATACACTAGAATAGACTTTGTACTAGTTAGAGACCTATGTATAATTGTGTTTAACTATGTGTTTATATAATTTTTCTACCAAATGGGTAAGACTCAGGGGAGTGAATTTATGTTCACATAAGGTTGATAGATTTTATTTTTGGAGTTCCATATTTCACATATAGTATCATTTTGTTTTGATATAATGGTGTTTAAAATGAATCTTAGATTCCAATGAGTATTTAATAGAAAATCCCATTCATTTCCTTCTTTAATCCCTATATTTCATGATTTTTTATATCGTATTAATGATTTAGTTTTACCTTTATTCCATTTTATATTTATTTATATTTTAGTTTTTATATATGTATATATTTCATTTAAATTAAAATATGGTTTACATTCAAATCATTTGTTAATTTATTTTCTATTTTTTTAATTGTAAAGTTATTTTTATTTTATAAAAATATATAATAAATGTTTTTTGAAAGGGGAAATAGAATTGGCCATGTTTTAATTGAACTAAATAATGGAAACTCTTTATTATGTCTAAAATAGTTTTGTTAAAAATGAATGTGTTGCATATATATTTGATTAAGGTGAGGAGATGTTCAATAAAAGTGATTGTGATATATTATTTAATTTTTTCTTATCTTTTTTTGAGAAATTATTCGAAATTTTTGTTTTAAACTAGCTAAAATAAAATAGTTTTTTATATAATTGCATAAAATTTATAGTGGAATTTTATTGCGTATGTTTATCTTAGATCTTGTATAAAACAATGGGTTTATATAGATCTCATGTATTATTTGAATTTCATATTCTATGATCTCATGTATGTTTTTTTTCAGTTTGGTATTGTGAAAGATGGTTGGATGTGTTGAGTGACCAATGGTTATAATGAAACAATTGGTTGTTGATTGGGTTTGGTTTTATTTTATAGATATTATGTATTATCCTTTATGGCCCAATTAATTATTTTGGGTTGTGTTATGTATTTTATGTTTAATTGTATTTAGTTTGTTCATTGATACAGATTACGAGATATTTTTATTTTTATCTCCCTATTGTATTACTCATTTTAGTTCTTTAATCTATGTTAATATTTATTATTGAATTTTCATTGTGGTCTAATGCATAAAAACCACATGTAGGAATCTTATAAGATCATATAATACTTGTTTTGATTTTATAAAAATTGTGAAACTATTTAAAATTTTGTGTCTTTGATACATAGACACTATGTTCCAAGCTATGTGGACCAGGAGCGCCATCACTTCCATGCGGTCTAAAATATGTGATGTTTTGGGTCAGATCAAACTGGTTAGTTTCAAATTTTATCAGTTAATAGCTTCTAATTTGGGATAATGTTCATAAAGTACTCTATTAATATTTTTGATTCTCAAATATTAGAGATAGGAATGTCAAAACTCGAGTGGTAGGTGTGGGGGAAATTTAGTCAACAATTTCCCATTTAAATACTCATTTTCCAAGGATACCCAAGATTTAAATCATTTTTTTGTTCATTAGTGATTATTATCGATGTATTTTGATATGATATGATTTAATTTTGATACCTAATGAGTACTAAAACGATTTTTAGGGGATCAGTGAGATTTTTCTGGTGAAAATAAAAGATGAAATAGAGTTTTATGTTTATCTTAAATAGTGTGAAAGTCTATTTTACCCCAAGTGTTTGGTTTTTAAATCTATTTAAAAATACATTTCATAGTTGGAACATTAATATTAATCTCATATAGACAAACCATGAAGAATTTTATTTTCCCATTAATGTGTTTTACTATCTCCCATGTTCATTGAATTGACCCCAATGGTAACAACCATGGATGTGTTATTAATTAAATGTGTTTTATGGTATAATAGTTTCATTGGGTGATTTACTTATTTTTTGTCTCTTTACTTATTTATTTTGATTCATGTTTTTAAAATTATTTTGTGTGTTTGGGAAAATTTATTTTTGGGTAAAAAATGTTTCATAATGGGTGATTTATTTATTAATTTTTTTTATGGTAATAAAAGTGATTTTTGGTGATTTTGAAATGATATGTAAGTGATTAGTCTTCCTATTTAATTATGATTTATAATATTTATTTTAAAATAGAAACTTTGATTTTATAATGTGTTTTTGTTTTTAAAATTGGGGTCATATAGCCTATTTATAGAAGATTTAGACTATCATTGGATTTTTTAAAATTTGTTCATTTCTTTATGGAATTATGATTTTTTTGAATATAAACTTGAGTTGATGGTAATGTTTTATTAAAAAAATATTTCTTTCCAGAAACATTCTAAAATAGTATAATATTTTAGCAATATTTTTGGTTTTATAACGAATGTCATGGAGAATGTTGAAAATAAAAGGGGAACTCATAATGATCACGTTGGTTTGTATTTTGATAAGTTCAGTGTCATAAATCGTGTATGTTCTTATGTGACATTGTTTTAATAATTCTTTTAAATGTTTTTATTTTAAATAATCAGAGTTTTTATAATATTTCCATTTGAAGTGAAGCATTTTCAAAGGGCTTTGGGTTGTTTTCAAAAAACGTGTTCCATTTGAAAATGAGTTTGATATTTTTTTGAATTGGGGTATTGTTTAATTAAAATAGATTTTATAATGATTGTATAGTTTTATATTTTATTAATTGAGAATTTATGTGTTTTGGTTTTTTACATAGTGTTTATAGAGACTGTTTGATGTTTTTTGTGAAATTTGAATTATCTATATTAAAGTTTTTTGGTACATGTTTTTTCCCCAATAAAATTTTATGAGATAATGTTATTTTATTTTCAATAATGGGTTATAGGAAGAATCCTCCTATCATATATTTATAACTATTTCGATCATGGACTCTTCCTATACTCTATATAGAGTGGTGGATCCCAAACCTTATTTTTTATATGGAATCTTGAGTCACTGTCCACTTTTTTTGTGGTGATCAAGGCCACTTTAGAGAAATGTAGTGGTTTGTTGATTTTAAGAAATCCTCCGAGTAAAATCATACAATGTAGAAGATATGTTATATTCCACACTATTCCATTAGAATATTGTTTACGATATTAAAACATGCAGATCTATTTAGAGCGAGGAAGTATTGATCTATTACACATAGAATGAGGGGAATAAAGTTTATGATCTTATTTCTAACAAAGGTAGCCCGAATTAGAACCTAATTATATTATTTTACATTATCTATTTACCTTCATATTATATTGACATTATTTAAGGGGATACCCTCATTATTTACCACATTCAATCTCCTTGAATAATATTCACATCTCATTCTCTTCCCATACTCCCATATATTATTTCATATCCCTAAATATTTATTTCACAATAAAAATCATCATTTTCATCCAATCCATAATCCTTATTATTCTTCATTATTAAATATATCTAGATAATAAATTATTTTGGGATTTATGCTCATTATATTTATAAAGTATTGGTGTTGCTGATGTGATTTCCATTAGATTAATTCATTGATGATTTGTGGCTCAACAATTGTGAGGTATTGATTTTTTTTCATAACCATTTTTGTTTTCTCTTATCTCTTTAGGATTATTTGTGACTCTATATATGGTTGGTGTTTGGTGGATTTGATATGGTAAGGCCTTGGGTACATACCTTAAATTAATAAAAATGATATTACACTAGTTGGGTTATGTACTGGTTTTTTTGGTTTCTATATTTTTATATTCATCATGAGATGGTGAACTAGATATGATGTCTTAGATCACCACTTCCAGGATTTTTTGAGTTTAATGTTTGAGCCCTTGAATTTTCTTATAAAGCCATTTTTTAACTGACTAATATCTACATTTTGAATGATATGTTATGTAAAAGTTTCAATGTTAATTATATAGTATTATGTAGTGGTTATTTCTGTAATACGTATTTTGGGGATATGAGTTTGACTATCATATTGTTATTTTGGTTAATGGGGGTTATTTGTTTCATTCAATTATTAGTGGTGGAACATTTACATTAGTGTTGTTCTTCTCTTTGTGTTATTTATCCCCCATTTGACCACATTGGTTGAATTCAAAATAAAGAGGGGACCTATGATAAGTCTACATCCTGTAAGATACATGTGTTTGATAGATAATATTTGGATTATTCAGGGATATGTTTAATTGTACTTGAGGACTCATCTGTGGATTTGAGGAGTGGTGTGCTTCCTTGATGCTTTGTTCTTAGTAGTCCACATTAAACCTTTCTGACCCCTCTCACCCCCTGTATAGGTGTTGAGGTTTTCAATTTTCTTTTTCTTATATATTCATAAATGAAATTATTTGGGTAGAATGATTCTTTTTGTGGAAAACTGTGACAATAACCGATCATTATGGTGTATTATTTTATCTAATTTTTGTGAAATTTATATATTTTAATGTTTTATCATATAATAATAATTTTTTGTGGTCATTAATTTGTTTCATGGTTACCATGGGGAGATGGAAATCCATGTGAATTTTCTTTATGTAGTGTTGATTTTATTTTAGTGGGGGTTTCAAGGATGGAGGATAGTTCATCAAACCATATAGGGGGGAAGGGGTACAAATAAATCATGTGACTTATGTTTTCTTGTAGAGGTAACCGAAATGGTTAAAGCATAGTTAGGGTAAAATATGTGGCATCTAGTGTCTCCCACATGGTTAGAGTGTGGTTTGGTAAGTTAAATATCCAAACAATATAGTTTTACCATCTTCTTAATATCATAAAATTTTAAAAATTCAATTAAATATTTTTAATTATTCTAGCCTACCTCTATACCCAATTTAATTTGACCAAGCCTAAGGTTTGTGAAAGGGAGATCTCTCACACTTCTAGTTCGATTTTTTATTCTCTTTCATTAACATCAAGAGGATTATTGTTTTGAATCCTTTTTTTATATTATTATTCCCCTCTCTTTTTCCATAAACCCATTAATTGTTGATTTAGTATTCTTTAATTAAATGTAAGTGTTTTTTGGATGAAATTTGGATATAGGGTGGTTTTGAGTTAGGGGTTTTAGGTTTTTAGGGGTTATTTGGGGATTTACTTGTCATGGTAGTGATTTGACATCCAAGGTGACTCAATATAATTTTATTCCACTAGGTTAGATATTAGTTTTTCTATGAATTTTCTTTTATTGGTGGTCATTGAAGGTTTGGTGTTTTCAAATTATTTATTTAATTAATTTAAATTATTATTTGATATCCATAATGGATTTCAAATATGTTATTAATTATTTTCTCATGTTGTATAATGGTTATTTAATTTTTTTTAAAATTTCTAAAATAATATTGAATGATAATTTTTTATGAAAATACCTATATGGATTATTTAATGTCAATTTTTTTGATTAAGTGAATTTTACCAAATCAAGGACGTGTTATTTTTAAATGTGTAATTCTAAAAAATGTTTTTAAAATAAAAGGGATGTGTGGGAATCAAATAATTTAAATTTAACGAGATTTAGTTCTTCAACAATTTTTAAATGTGGTTTTACATGGAATTATTCATAAAATAATAATTCAACAAGAGAATTCATATGCCACCCCCACACATGGGGTTATTTATAAGGATTAATGGATTTTTATACATTCATTGAATGTGTTGAATGAAATCTTTAAAGAGATGTAATTCAAGGGTTAAATTTGATGAAACCCGATACACAATATGTGTTTTTCATTCATGAAGGATCATCATGAATCAACTATATAAGGGGAAATATATCCTTAGTATGGGTGTGGATATTGAGTAATTTTGAATTGAAAGTGGCCGCCCATTTTATGAAATGTTATCTATATATTTATTCTTCATGATGTAGCATTCCTCATTCCATATAAATGGTTCTTTAACACCTTACGAATTTGATAATCCTCAGGACATGGTCATGGATTCTTCAACTGACGTAATCCCCAATAGAAATAATCCATCATTTATTTACCCTTTAATAGTAATTCCACTATATCAATCAAAGAAGATGATATAGACCACTATAAAAAAATTTCTACTGTGATTTATTTTTCAACGTTCTTATTTTTTTCATTAAATTTTGATTATATCTTGATAGATTGGAATTTTTTTAGGTTTTCCTCCCCTACATATGATCACATGAATATCCAAAAATTATCATTAATGGTATCTATGGATGTTTATTTGATAATTTTTTATTCATTTCAATTCACATAAAAAATCAACATTTTTCTATACCGAGAGAAAAATTGAGTGACATCATGGTGTTACAAAAATATTTACAAAACATGTATATATAGAATGAGTGAGTGCAAAACTGTATACAGATATAGGATGATCCTGATGATGTAGATGAAATGTGAAACATTAAATGCACATGGAGATAAATAGTGTCATATTGAACCTATCTCATATCAAACATTTCATGGGTGAAACTCATTAATCACTAAGGATGTACTGTAATATATCAAGAATAATTCTTATTTAACTACCTTTGTAAATATCTGCAACCATTGTACTTCCCTATATAGTGGTTCTCTTTCCTATACCACCCCTATATCATATTTCAATGTTATTTCTCATGCTCTATTTTCTATTAATACCCCACACTCATGAACTCTATCACTCTCAACAGACTTGGCATGATCTTGGACTCTGTCTATATGATTGTTGGATGATTGGGAGAGCTAGGTAAGGACTCACCTAATATATAGAGAAATAAAATTTATTATCTATTAGTTTTAAAAAAAATGAATATTCAAATATTTTCTAAATAGTTTATAAATTGTATGTATTTGGCATTATAAAATAGGATTTCACAAAACATGATTCAAATAATAAAAATTCATATTTATTAACTTTTATAAATAAAATGATTACTTATTTTCTACTAATTATTGTATATAAATTATTTTTAATTGATTTGTTTTATGGTTAATAAAATTTGTTTTATATTCCTATGTTAAATTTGGAAAAGTCATTTTTAATTCTCATGTCAAAATAAATGTTCATTAAGTTATTTAATATTTTTTATTATTTATTTATGTTATTTCTTTATATTTTTCATATTATATATGGAATAATTGAGATGTTGATATATATATATATATTTAAATAGGAATAAAAGAATAAAACAAGGGACCATAAAAATTTACTAATATGCGATCATTGTGGATTTAATATGAATGTGATAAATATTAAATTAATTAAACAAATAAATATTGACTTATTATTTAAATATAATGTGTTTATATTAAATTAATAAGCGTGATTTATAGTTTCTATAAATTACTAAATATGTTTTTCTTCCTCTAATAGAGTGGTATGGGTTGTTTATAACACCCTATGATTTTATGGTATATATCTTATTAAATTGTTTCAATTAATAAGATAGCTTATTAGGCATAAAACATTGAGTCCGTGTAAAATAAAACATTGTTATAGGATATAATTATAACATATCCATTAAACATAATTTTTCTTCTTTTGTGATTCTAATTTTGAAAAAAAATACACACATTTTTGTATTCAGTAAAATACCAAACCCTATTATTTAAGTAGGTTCTCAATGAGGTTATTTAAAGAGGTAAATCCTCTTCAGTTTTCATTTAATTTCATTTCCATTTATCTTATTTTATTATTCTATCATAAACTCCTATATCCAATTCATCATGTTTAATTTAGTATCACCTATATAAAATAATTATAACATGTTAATGTAAAATCCATCATCATTCTCTTTACTCCCCCTCTTTTATTTTAAAAAGAATCATTTTTTGAGTGGAGAAAATTTACAACATTTGTCGACGACGATGTTTCATTATTAAAATTATTTTTCAAAGATATTCATGAAACAATTTTAATGGTTGAGATAGATTTTATAATATATAATACATCACTTTTTATGTTATATAAGTAACATATTTTTGTAACACTAAATGATTAAACAAAATGAGTTTGTTATGATCAATAATATTTATAATAATCTAAACAATTATCACTAAATGACTTATCTAATGATTCATCCTCATACCATGCCACAAAATGATATATATAACCATTTAAACTTATGGATGTTAATTAATAATATATAAATTAAACTATGGAGAATTATTTCCTTCCACATGAACTTCTGTACTCATGTAAAAGTATGTCGATCTAGAAACCAAGGATTGAAATGCTCTCGAGTTATAAATTTGTATCTTATAACTCTCCCAAAATAATATTAATGAACATAATAAAATTAAAATAAAATAAATAAATGGAGATAATGTTTGGAATTAATAAATTACTATTTTAATTTGATTATTTAGGACATTATGTTCAAGTGAAAAATACGTTTAGGCATAAGGTAAGGGGTTTCTCATCTCACTTTTATTTCCATGAGATTTCTATTCTTAAAAAAATATTTATTGTATATGGTGTATGTGTGCTGAAATTTGATATATTATATAATTATTATATTTATATTCATGGTACTAAATTATTTAGTTTATGGTTATTAATTTTGTGTCATGCGATTCGATTGATTATAATGTGGTAAGATAATTTATATCAAATTCAATTTCATTGAAGCATATTTGGTATTGTGCACCAAATAATTTTTATGTGGAGTACATACTACCCCTTAGAGATCATTTTTCATTTGAAATTACATTTCTATTAAATATATATATTATTGAATAATGTGTATGATTAATTTCATAGTCGAATACCCTTTACAAACAATGTTTATTTTGAATGATGTTTTAACTATAAAAATATTGATTAATATGTATTCTCAAGTCAATACACAAATTGATAAGGCATATTTTTCTGCAAATAAATTTTTTGTATAATAATTATTTGGACTTTCAGTGAGCGGCATGGAATGCTATGTCTCCTCGATGCATAGTCATGACTCATGTGAAAAAATAGTTAGCGATAAATCCTATAAGTTTGTTTCCAAAGCATAATCATATGGGTTTCTAAACACAAACATACAATGTCTCGATGGTATAATGGTTAATTTTTTAGATACATGATGTCAAAATAGTAATCATTCAATTTAATAATTATTCAGTTATTACTTTCCCTGATTATTCCACTATGAAAAATCAACAGATTCACATTCATTATTAGTTTATTGATGCTGTGTGTTTTTCAATTTTTCACAATTCCATATTGATTATATTTAAATGATTATGATTAAATTATTATTGTTTCATGATTCTAATATATGTTATCATTATTATGCATTTGAGGTCACCAATTTTATTTGATTTCCTTCCCAAGGATATGATGAAGAGATCATTTATTGAGTTTTTAAGGATGCAGTTTATTAGAATCTATTATGTATTATGTATTATATTTTGTATTCTTTTCCAAATGTAAAATGTGTTCTATATATATTTCTAGTTTCTTAAATGCAACTAAAATTATCCGTACACCGAGATATGATTCCTTATAATCATGACAATGTAATACAATAATGCACCTGTACTAGGATTCTGGGGTTAAGGAATTACAGTTGATATCAAAGGATGTTCAGTAGAAACCTTAAGAACAAGATTTAGAAAACATAGATTAGAGAGAAAAAACCTAAGATATGTATTATGGATAAGTATAAAATCACATCCATGAATTTATTTAAGGTAGAAATTATGTGGGTATTCCTAGAAAAAAATCTTTATCTGGAAAATACAAGTGGATGTGGTTCTGGAATAGATATACCTAGGAGTAACTACTCTAACAAGGTGTTCTAGGCACGACTCAAGGTAATATTGTACATGGAAATGGGACTTACTGTGTAATTGGATTGAAACTCCCTAGGGATATAATTAGGACAATTCACATATTACAAACAATCTATTACAAATAATTTAAATATAAATTGAAATCATGTTTATTATTATGAGATTTGTTGTGCATAAATTTTTAGATTATGTTAAGTGTTTTTTAGTTCAAAATTTTTTGTTATGATTTATAACAGAATTTAGAGTATTCCATTGTTTATTTACGGAAGCAAATGAAAGTAAGGGAATCAATACCCACAGAAAATATAGGGATTTCCCAACATTGCAGGTTAATAATGTTAGTGTTGGAGTTGAGAAGATCATGACCATATTAAGAATACATACTCCAGTTATGTTGAATAACCATGATATAACAATGATGGATAATTTCATGCAATAGAGTCCCCCATATTATTGTGGGAATATTAATCCTGTTGTATCTAAGAAGTTTATATAGTCCGATGAAAAGATATTTCTTGCATTAATATGCAATGAAAAGGAAAAGGTAGTTCTGTAAGTAACTTGTATCAAGGTTGATGCCTATCAATGGCTGTGAATCATGTATATTACTATGGAAGAAAATTAAATAGATGATAAGGAATGTATAACTTTTATGAAATTATTCTTCAAAAAAAAATCCGTCGTGAGCAATAGACTAAAATAAATATACAATTACATAACTTGAAAAAAAGGTAAGAAGAGATTGTTGCGAAGTTTGAGGATTCTATCACAATATAAGGCTGATTTTCTGAATATTACATTCATTATTTGGAATACAATATAGATAATTTCTTTGAAGGTATTATGAAATGTTTTCAAAGGGAGTTATATTCTCAAACATTTTCATCATATGTTGAATTATTATTAAGTGACACAAAAATGGAGAAAGAATTTTATAGATCAAATTTTTTCAAGGGAAACTAAGAGAAGAAGAGGTATTATAATAATATCGAAAAGGTTTATTTATAAAGAATAAGGGAATAATTCTATTCTCATTATGAGAGAACTTTGGAAGGAACCATATAGGAATGTTCTTGAAAGGAGTGTGAGTTTACTATATGTCTGGTCAAAAGGGTCACAGTTCTAATAAAAGTAATGCGCAGAAAAGAATCAATGAAGTTCAATGCTATAATTATAGGGATATGGGACTGTATGAAAATTATTTTCTAATATATCAAGGAAAATTTACCCAGAAAATATCATTGGTGAAAGGGAGGGCTTAGGAAATCATAACAACAAAGGTTAACGTTCCTAATGATGAGGTGGAAGCTACTTTATTCATATTTGTGATTTTAGCCTAGTCTTTATTTGATTCTGGATCATAAAATTCTTTTTAATATTCATAGTTTCCCTTTAAAATTAGAAATTTTCCAATATTATTTAATAAAAGAGTTGTTAGTAAAAACTATTAAGGGATGTATCGTTGCAACAAAGACTTGTCAGTCAATCCCTTTTGTGAAACATATTCTTTCTTTAGTTGATGGCCTTATCATCATAACTATGATTGACTTTGATAAAATTTTCAGTTTGAATTGGATTTCAAATTATGATAAAGAATCTATTACAAGAAGAAAGAAGTTACAAATTTTGAGACTAATTTATAATCCCTTATCTTTGGAGAAAAAACATCATCATCTTGATCTAATCGAAATCCCGCTTCAGTAGCTCATAAAAATAAAATTTCTGGGGAGTAATAGAAAACATCATGTATATATCTTCATATTGATTATTTACCTATTTTTCAGGAATAAATTGATGTATTTCCCAAGAATTTACCTAGACATCAACTCCAATGGTATGTTGAGTGCTTTATTTATTTGATTACTAGTGAAAGAAATATATTAAAGACTCCCGATAGAATGCCCACTCTAGAATTAGTAGACCTGAAGAAAAAACAAAATGAATTAAGTATAAAGATATTTATTCAACCTATTGTTTCTCCTTGGGGAGCCCCAATTCCCTTTTTCTATAAGAAATGTTGATCCATGAGTTTGTGCATTGATTATACAAGAATCAATGCAATTAAATAAAATAAAAAATTATCCTCTACCTCCCCTTGATAATCTATTTGATCAACTTCATGGAGCTAAATAATTTTTGAAGATTGAAATTTGGTCTGGATATCATTAGTTTCATGTGGGAATAGATGATATTACAAAGAAATCATTTCAAACCAGTTATGGGAATTACAAGTTTATAGTAATTCTATATGGAATAACTAATGTACCCTCTATTTTCATTGATCTAATTAATAGTGTTTTCAAGAAATATATTGACAATTTTGTTATGGTATTTATTAATAATATCATGATATATTCCAAAATAAAGAGGATAATGAGAACCACTTATGAGTAGTTCAAGATACTCTTAGATGAAAAATGTTATATGGGGATTTTAGTAAAGTAAATTATGGACTCAATAACTCTATTTTGATGGCCATATTGTCTCTAATGATGGAATCTCTGTCGATCCTGTGAAGATAATGGAATTCCAGGAGTGGAATATCCCAATGAACATAACTGAGGTATGTTGTTTTATTGTCTTATCATGTTACTTTTGGCATATTGTACTGAATTTTTCCCAATTGGATAACCATATAAAAAAGAACACATGTAAAGGGGTTACATTCATATGGAAAGAATAATGTTCAATTTTTTTTAAATAACTAAAAATCAGATTGGTCAATGATCGAATTTTGACTCATTCGTCAAGAAATAATTGGTTTCTGATATAAATCAGTTCATCAAATAATTTACTGAGTTGTATACTTATGTAAAATAATATAGTTACTAATTAGGTATCATGACAGTTGAAGAAAGATGGAAATAATTATCTAACTCATTAACATGAGTTATTATCCACAATCATTACTCTGAAAAATATAGAGACACTATCTACATGGTGAAACATGTGAGATATATATCGATCAAAAAAGTTTGAAATAAATTTTTACATAGAACGAACTGAACATGTGGAAAAGGGGATGAATCAAGTAACTTAAAGATTACGATTTTTCAATAAACTACCTCCCAAGAAATGAAAATAAGGTAATATATGCATTGAGATGGAATTTTCATAGAATTATGTCCCAAATAAAGATTGAGAAGATCTTATGTTAATTGATATTGTAAAGAAGGATATAGAAAATGTTATGGAAGGGGAAAATATTTTCTTTTAAGAATGATTGATAAACCATATCTGTTTGAGAAGATAAAAAGATCTCAATTTGATAATGTTAATCTAAAAAAGATAATTAAATCTGTTAAAGATGGAAGATTAGATTAATTAATGTGTGATGATGGAGTTCTAATATTTAGATAGAGTTTATATGTTCTATAAGTACCTGAGCTAAAACGGGAAATGTTAGTTGATGTTTATAGCTCAAATTCCTCTATACACCCTGGTATCCCCAAAATGTACAGATATATGAAATAACATTTTTGGTTGGATAACATGAAGTGACAAATTGTTTACTATGTTTTAAGGTGTCTTGTTTTTCAACAAGTGAAGGTTGAGAGACAACAACCTAATAGATTTATGCAACCCCAACCTATTCTTATGTTGAAGGGGGAAGATGTTATGATGGAATTTCTCATAGGAATAATAAGGACACCTAGAAGTAATGATTAAATATGGTTAATTTCTAACTGTCTTACAAAATGAGAACATTTTCTTGAATTAAGAGAGAATTTACCACTTGAGCACTGGGAAGCAGCCTATATTAATGAAGTTGTAAGACTTTATTTTGAACCTATATTGATTGTGTCTGATCAAGATCCCCAATTTATATCAAAATATTGGAAAATTATTTAGAAGGTATTGGATACCGAGCTTCATACGAGTAGTGTTAATTATCCCCAAATCGATAGAGAGTCTGAAGGGACTATTAAAACATTGTAAGACATATTGTGATCATTTTCACTCAACATTCATGGTATCTAGGATCAATAATTATATTTTCTGGAATTGTCCTATAATAATAGATTCCATTGTAATATTAAAATAGTGCCATATGATGCATTATATGTCAAGATATGTTGAAATACATCTTTTTGGAATGAATTTGGTTAGAGGAAACTTATAGGATCAGAACTTATTGAGGAGACAACAAAAAAGGTAAAGATAATTTTGGATCATATTAAAGAATCCTAAAATTGGAAAAAGATTTATAACGACCATCATGGAAATGATTTGGAATTTCTAGTGGGAGATCACATATTTCAAAAAGTATCTTCATGGAGGGGTGTCTTATGTTTTGGTAAGAAAGGGAAACAGAGTTCCATGTACATTGGACATTTTAAAATTCTAGAAACAATTGGAGCTGTAACTTACCATTTAAAAAATTCCCCAAGGATATCCAAAGTTCATGAAATGTTCCACATGTCATTGTTAAGGAATTAAATTATAGAAATACTGAATGTAATCACCTATGAACAAATAGACATGGAACCTGATTTATCATATTGTGAAGAGCCAATCGAGATTCTCGATACAAGAGAGCATGTAATGAGAAATCCGACAACTCAATTGGAAAATGTAATTTGGAGAAAACATAAAATAGAGGAATCAATGTGGGAGCCTATGAAATATATTAAAATGGACCAACCACATCATTTTAGGGGGCAATATACATGAAAATATTTGAGGATGAAATTTCTGAAGGGGGGAAGAATATATCACCCCAATATTTTATGGTATGTTTATTATTAAACAATTTCAATTCATTGGAGAGATTAATTTGAATAAAACAATGAATCTATCCAAAATAATACATTTTTTAGTAGATTGTTATTACCTAGCCATTAAACATAAATTTTCAATTTTTTTCATTTGAATTTCCAAAAATTGATATACACAGTTGTGTTCAGTATGATATTTTGAAACTGATAGGATCAAATTATGTTTTGGTGAATAGTAAATTACCCTAATGAATAGTAATGTACTCTTAGGAATATTAATATGACCCAAATTAATAGTAATATCACCTATGAAAATACAAATAAATGTTAGGAAACTTATAAATGAAGGTGAACATTTTAAAAAATAAAAATTAGGTGTTAGTATTTATTTGAGAAATAAATATTTAATTATAATTTCAAAGTTTATAAATTTTTTTAAAAAGAAATTTGATTTCATAAAATGTATTTATAAATATAAATTTTTATTTAATAGTAATTTATGATAATTCAATGAGACCTTAGATAGTTTTTAGGGTAATAATAAAGCTATTATAATTATTACTTTTTTATTGCGAAAATAGAGATTTTTATTAGAAATTTATTTTCTTATATATAGAAAATTATTTTCATAAAATGGAGTTCTTTATTATATTCTAAAAATAAATGAATTTTAGGGGTACTTTTTGGGATTTTTCTGAAATATGTA
Organism: Viscum album; assembly: GCA_963277665.1. Lineage (NCBI taxonomy): Eukaryota > Viridiplantae > Streptophyta > Magnoliopsida > Santalales > Viscaceae > Viscum > Viscum album. Next base: position 1,110,645,065 of record OY728126.1, read on the forward strand.
AATTTTGTGAATAATGAAATTCGATAATTTACAAAAATATGCTAAATAAATAAATTTATACATCCTCATGAGTAATGGATGATGTAAATAGATATTGGTTCAAAATAAAAATAAATTATTACTATTTGTGGCCACCAGAATCAATACAATTGTTCTTCTTGAGAAAAATAATAAAATATTGAATAAAATTTGGGAATAACACTCCTCTCATCAATTATAAAAACTACCCTCACTCACTCTTATCGTCACTATTATAAGTCTTAATGCTTGTGAAATATCTGAAAACACACACTTCCCTAGTCTATACCCATATCCAAGAGCTCTTGGTATTGCTAAAAGACCAAAACCCCTTCCCTTAAAGAGGTCCTCATGGTGGTTACTTGAAGTGGAAAATCCTCTTCATTTACCATTTAATTTCATTTAAATTTGTCATATTTTTATGCTATCCTAACCTCTTATGTACAATTGATCATGAAAAATATAGTATCATATATATAATATAATTATATCATGTTAATGAAATAACTATTATCAATCTTCTTACTCTCCCTCTTTTATTATATAAACGACATCATCCTCCACGAGGTGAAAATATACAACCTTTGTCAACGGTGAAGTTTCATTCAAAAAATTATTCTTTAAAGCTATTAATTAAACCATTGTAATGGTTGATATATATTTTTAAATGTATAATATAACCATTTTTATGTTTTTAAGTAACATATTTACATAATACTAAATGATAAAACAAAATGAGTTTGTTATGATCAATCAACACCGTAATAATCTAAACGATTATCACTAAATGAATTCTATAATGATTCATCCTCATAACATGTAAAAAAAGATATATATAACCATTTATAATTTTATATGATCATTAATTATATATAAATTCAATTCTAGAGAATTATATCCATTTTACATGAACTTCTGTACTTGTACACAAGTATGTCGATCGTGCAAACCCAGGAAACAAATGCCCTCTAGTGATAAATTTGTATCATACAATTCATCTGAAAGTCTGTAAATTAACTTAATAAAAATATAACAAACCAAATACATGTATAAAAGGTTATGAATTAACTATTTAGTGGGTTTCATATTTTTATTCAGGATATTACGATCTAGTGAAGAACATATTCAGGCATAAGTTAAGGGGTTTCTCATATCACTTTTATTTACATGAGATTTTTGTTGTTCACCAATTATTTCTTGTATGTTGTGTATGTATTCTGAAATTTTATATATGATGTAATGATTATATTTATATTCATAGTACTCAATGATTCATTTGATGATTATTAAATATTTAGTCATGCGATTTAATTGATTACAATGTGGTAATGGATTGCATCTCAATTTTTGTTTCATCAAGACAGACATGGTATTGTGGAACTAATCCTTTTTATGTGGTGTATCTACAAACCTTTAGAGATAGTTTTTAATATTAAAATAAAAACCTACTAAATATCCAAAATATTGTATAATGTATATGACTACTGTCTCATATGTATACCCTTTAACAGATGATGTTTATTTTGAATGTTGTTTTAACTATGTAAATATTACAGAATTGGCATCCTCTACTCATTACTGAAATTGATAAGGCATAATATTTTGGAATTAAATCTTTTCATAAGAATTATTTTGACATGATGTTAATGTAGGGGAACACTATATCACATCAATGCAATGCTATTTCTCATGATACAAAATAGTTGGCGACAAACCCTCCCAGTTTGTTTCCAAAACATAATCATGTGCGTTTATACCCACAGACATAAACTGTCTCGATAATATGATGGTTCAAGTGAAAGATACCTGAAGTAAAAATAATACAAATAATATTTATTCATTATATACTTATTAACATCTATGAGGTCTTCACTATAGATAAAATCTATGAATGAACTTTCATTTACATTTTATTGATGGTGCATGTTTGTTGATTTTTCACCATACTATATTTATTATGTCTAATTTATTATTATTAAATTTTTATTGTTTCATCATTCCACTATATATAACCCTTACTGATCATTTGATATCACCCCTTTCATATGTTTTCCTTCCATTGGATATTATGATTAGATTATTTATTGAGTTTTCTAGGATGCAGTTTATTAGCTATGGTTATGTATTATATTTTGTCATCTTTTTCCAAATGTAAAATGGGTTCCATGTATGTATCTAGTTTCCTCAATACTATTAAACTATTCATTAATACAGGTGATGATTTATTTTAATCATTCCAATTCAATAAAAAATGTACCATTGTCGGGCTTCTGGGGTCAGGGCATTACATTATTTCCCCACATACTTTGGGTTACGACTGTAACACCCAATGACCTCATCTTTTGGTTATTTCAAGAATATAATATAGATTCAATATAGCTATAATCTACGATTGGAAATTGTTTAGTATAAAAAAAACTTTATTAATCACTATAGATCAATAGTATTGTAATAGAAGTGGGTACTAATGTATTACCATTCACCAAAGGGGGATTCAGAAAAAATGGTACTTTAGACCATGAAAATTGGAATTCAAGCCACAAGGCCTTCGGATCATCGAATTTTTTATTCTATGAGCCATAAATATTATATTTATTTTTTAATATAGGCCTTCTAACAATGTAATATCTATGAGTATTGGTCATCATAGGGAACACTCTCAACAAATTTAATTTTTTCCATTCCTTAATAATGGTCCATAACCCTAATTTTTTTATAATGACTAAATATTGTTAAATATAATAGATTAAATCTTCTAAATTATGAATTCTTGTCATATTAAATAATTATAATTACTGAAGTTCAGTCCATATTTGTGAAATTATTTTACCCATATTAAAATTAATTTTGAGGAATGATTGTATCTTTTATTTAATAATGTTTATTATATAATATTTAGTTAATGGTATTTTTATTAAAATTGAAATGATACTATAAAAAGATTTTAATTAATAAAATATCATATATTTAATGTAAATGTTATATATTCTATAATATAATGTATTCCATATTATTAAGTGAATATAATGTATTTATATTCAAAATTATTGAATTCCTATAATGAACATCTAATTTTTTAAATGATTACAAAATCTTTTGTATATGAATTTTCAATAAATATTTATGTCATGTATAGATATTTGAAATATAGATTTATTTTAATTTGAATACTAACTTTATTATTAGCTGTAAATGTTTTATGGAATATGAATTTTTGAATGTTTTATTAGAGAGATGAAATTCATCTAAGATATAGGGATTTGAATTTAATGATACATATGAATTTATAAAATTTAATTTTTAATTTATATTGACATCAATTTTTTTAGTGTATGGATATTGATAGTTGTTTTTTAATATATTAAGTATATATTATGTGTTATAGATTTCATGATTTAAATTCTATTTTATGTAATGTCTCCTTAGGGAGAGGGACATGGGGTCAGACAACCCACTAGCCTAGAGGATTATTTCATGTTCTAAAATGGGGTTGGGTTTGATATCTATCACTCCCATAGTAATCTTGAATATATTTTCAATATTATATAACTTGAGGAATTTACCTGAAATGTTCATGTAACTTATTTATAAGATGCATTCTGATATGTATAACTATTCATGAATGTTTGTTCGTAGAGTAAAAAAATTGATGATTATGTAAATCACAAAAAATTAATGAGGTATAAGCACATTACTTTTTTGGATGGAATATGTATTCCAAAACTAAATATTTAGATGCAAGAAAATATAATAGAATAAAACAAGAGAAATTAAAAATTAAATATGAGGTAATATTTATTAATTTAATTTAAATATAAATTTTATTATGTTGGTGTGATGTTAATATAAAAACTCTTAAATATTAAGTGTGATATCACTATCAATGTGTACATTTTCATGATCTATATCATATGACCAGTTTGGTCATTAAAATGTTGTATTACCATTGGTAATCTTCTATAAGGAAAATAAGTGATCGGTACCATCAAATCATTCTAATGTTTCATATTATTATCTCTTTTAGTATACTACTATATTTTTATTTGGATTACACATAGCCTAAAAACACTTTAGAAAGATACAAATGGAATAGAGTTGGAATTATCCATATGATGGATATGGTAAAGAGTTACCTAATCAACTATCCATGAATCATTAATATAATGAATTGATGTATTCCTCGCATCAATAACTGAATAGTTAGAGAAACATTAATAAACACTTAATTCTCAGTGAAATATAGATCCTGGATCACAAAATTTAAATGATGTATAAGGTCATTATTTTAATGTGGGTACATTAATTAAAAACTCTTTACAAAAAAGATATAAAATATGGTACTCATATGATATGAAATTTTATTATATACCAATATCATCAACAATATATTACTTGATATTGATTTTAATAACTTGTAGGAGATGTTAAATTTTAGTAACTCATATAAATAGTAAATTAGGAAGAGTTATTATGTAGAATAAATTTTATATTGTAGAGAATCACCTTAGTGTGTAACTAATCTATTTAAATTATTAACTAGGAGAATATTGATTCTTTTTTAAACAATTAAATGAATCACTTAAGGTTTCGAAGGCATTAGATCCCAAACACCCAAATGTACTTCTATCCATGATAATATTTTAAATATATTTGTATATGTTAATTATTTGTGACAAAAGAAGTAATTCAATGGATTTCTATTGTTATGAAATTTGTCCAATTAAAATACATTTAAATATTTTGATAAATTAATTATTTAATCAATGTTTTACTAGAAATTGTCCATGTGTTGAGAAAAAATAGATTATTATTATGATGTCATGATTTTTGTACTGTATATAGAGGGAAAATGTATAAAAGTTAAAACTCAAAGAAGGAAAATATATTTGGGGAATAAAATGTTGTTTTATTCAGGTATCGAATAAAATCCATTAAAATGTAATGTTTAGAAGAGAAAGATTAGAGTTGTTATTAAATATGGTATAATTGTTATGGATACCTCAATTGGTTTATAAAACTAAATGGAATTTCCCTGTCAGTAATAAGAGTTATAACATGTGATATCCAATTTGTATTTTACAACCATTGTAAATATTCAATTGATCAAAATCAACGGTATTTAATTGATAGATATTTGAGTTTTTGTTCAAAGAAATAAAAATTTTCTAAAGTAAATATTTGAATATAAATTAATTTATCAGTCTATGATAGAACATGAAATATTTTTATCTTATTAATATTTCTATTATATGATTAGTTATGTTATTATTTTACAAAGGGTTATTATAACTATATTAAGATAATTGGTTATAAATATATTATTTAGTATTCATTAGATTACATAAAATATTTTTGAGAAGGATATAAGGAAAAAATTATTTTATCCATGGTAACATTTTTATCCAGATATTTGGGAAAATATATTCTTAACCCCCTTAAGTATCCTATTTTTTAAATACACTTTGTTTATATAGGGAATTCCTCCTAACACATAGTATAGTAAATATCATATAGAAATTATATCACCTTACACCAGTACTCTTGAGTGTAGTTCTATAAACACATAAATTACGTAATATATTTGACACTAACAATAGATTCAAGGAAGAATAATCCCATAACTATAATAATTAAATAAAATATTTCATTCGATACGTTTATATTTTATTATGTTTAGTGAATTATAGTATTATGCAAAAAAATCCTATTAAATTGACATTTTTTACTTATATTATGAAATAAACTACATAATCCATAGTATGTCATCGACATGTCCCACACATTCTCCACACAAGCTATTATATTGAACATATCATGTTTAATACATTTATTCATAACCTAGAGAAATGAAAACAAAATAATGGGAGTGATCAAATACTTAGTGATTATAAACATATGTTTTGACAATGTAATATCATAAGTGAACCTTTTATGAGTCAATGTAAATGGAATGAATATATAATAAAAAATAATACCATAATAGAGTGAAATTGAAAGCATAATATATCCATGGATAATAATATAAATAAACAGATAACATGTATATCTACAATTGGTTCATTTGAAATGAAATATATATTTTTTATATAGTTAATTTGATTAAAAAATAAATGACATCCAGATCATATAAATCATGAACTTACTATCAGGGTCATGTAGAAATATCTTGTTCATGGTAGGTATACACCAAAATACCCAAACAAGTTCGTATCATGGTACCTATCACAGCATAAAAAGGATATAAAATTATAGGCCCCACCATTATATTTTATGTCCCATGAATTTATTATATGATATAATTAGTGATAGATACATAATCATCATTTTCAATAATCATCTGTATTTGAAAGAAATATAAAGAATTCTATATGTTTTTTATGTAAATGAAAGTTATTAAATGATTATAGATGATTAAGTGTAACATGGTGAATGATACAAAAATAAATACTTAACTAGACCATGTAACCAATAAACATTCATATCAAAATAATATTTTTACATATTATCAAATTTTCCCAAATCAGCAAATAGAATTTCTTTTAGTGTAAAAAACCCTTAAACTAAAACTGTAAAAATAAATGGGTGTATTATTATGTCAATAATTTCTCTATTCAATAAATGTATTCCATATTTGTGAACATCATAAATCCTAGGAATTAAATATATAGTTTCCATAGAGGAAATTAATTGGAAGGGAATTTATGTTTATAATAGGGGATTATTTAGAAAGACAAAGGTAATGACGAAACATTTCATTGATGGAAAATATCATTTAATAAGATATCCAAAGAAATAATTTTAATGGATAAAAAAATAAAATATCCCCAATGTAATAATATAAAAATAGAATACGTCAATATAAATGAAAAACATCATTTAAAAAGAATGTATTTAATGATATAAGACATGAATTTCTCAAGAAATTTAATTGTTTGAAACCATGAGTTAAATCCATAAAATATTAGAAATATATAGTTATAGTAGGAAAAATAATATAAAATAAATTTAATTATTAAAAATTATTTTGATAATGAAAAGTAAAATTTATGTTAAACATAAAATATATTTTAAAACACCATTTTCCAATTGATGTAAAATAAAAACACACACATCACTTTCAAAATTAAATTTTGAAAAGGTGAGTTGAATGATTCTAAATACATATAAATTTAAACATAATATCCAATATTGGATACTTGGAAATGAAATAATTATTTCTATTTTAAATTTGAAGCCAAATATAAAACACATTATTATTAAAGGAACCCATTTAATATAATCATACTTCCTTTAGGGAAAACCCACATTATAACAGCATTTGAATAACATTATTTTTTTAAAAATGTAATTTTACCAATATGGATTAAAAAAACATTTGATAAAATAATTTTGTAGGATAATCCTACAATAAAATAATAATGTTACAGATAATGATTTATAACTCAAAGAATATAGATTTGAGATAGCAACATCCCTTTCTGGAATCATACTCTGTATGGTAAGAAACATTCAACAAGTATTTATGTGTATGAAAGAAAATAAATAGATTAAATTGATAGAATTTAAAATAATATAATAAAAGAGTTTAATTAACAAAAAATATATGAAATAAATTTCATTGAATGATAACCACTCAATTAATTAATATTGGGTTTCCAAAACCTCTTATGATTGGGGTAACACTTGAGTCAAAAGATCTTTGATGAAAACAAATAGGTTGCGATTAGTATATACCAATCATTATAAGGATATAAAGTATAGGAAATTAAATTCAAATCAAATCAATAGAACACCATAAAAAGGAAACATGGTTCATAACATGTAACATGGCTTAATGAATTATAATTGAGACCAAGAAAACCCTTTTATTAATTCCTTCTTAGTAGAAATGTGCTCAAATATCCAATATAATAAAAGTAACTGTAACTACTCAAAGTATTTCAATGGAATTTCCATTATTATAAATATTACATAAAATCACAAAAATAGACAACATAATGAACTACTATGTGCTAAGTGACCTTTAAACATATGTTTGTCACTTATGTGTTTGGAATTTTGAAAAATAGATATACAAAGTTGTGTTCAAGATGATTTCTGGAGTCTAATAGAGCACAAATAACTTTTTTTTGTGAATAGTAACATACCCTTATAAATAGTAACATACCCTTATGAATATTAATACAACCCATATGAATAGTACATTGCCTTAAATAATAGAAACCTTTCACTTGAATAATTTAATAAAATTTAGGTATCTTACAATTGACAATTTAAATATATTAAAGTATTGATATTTTTGTAAGTCATAAATAATTTTTTTAAATAATTAATAAATTTTTAAAGAAAATATATTATTAAATATTGTTCATAAATTAACTAATCTATGTCTTATAGATTTAAGAATTTTTTTAAGAACTCATGTAATTTTTGAAAGCATTATAAAATCATTTTTAATTTTAAAAACTGTATTTTTGAAGTAAATTATAATTTTAATTAAAAAAACTATTCATATTTAGAAAATTATTTCTGAATAATGGACTTCATTTTTGGATTCTACACATTGAAAAATGGTTTAGGTTAACTTTTGGTATTTATCTGAAATACTTGAATTTTTGAGGAATAGTGAAATACCATAATTTACAAAATAAGCTAAATAAGATAATTGTAGAGTCATGTGAGATTGTATGTTGATTTAAGTCCACTTGGTTCGGGATCACATGATAAAATTACTATTAATGGACATGTAATACGCACTACTCCATGTCTTATGAGGAAATAATAAACTAATGAATTTTATATTCAGAAAACCCCTCTCCCCTCCACTATAAAAACCACCTCTCACACTATCTTTTCTCCACACCTCTCATGCTCTAATACTTCTCTAAAATCTTCCCAAACAACTTCCCTAGATCCTATACAATGTTAAAGATCTGTTGGTCTCAACAAAAGACCAATCCTAGATTCCTTAAAGAGGATCTCAAGAGTATGATTTAAGAGGAAATTTATCTCCCTCTTCTCATTTAATTTCCTTTCAAGTTCAAGCTCATTTCTTGATCTCTCTCCACCAATATTCATCCAAATAGTATTTTATCTCTATTATTATACATGTACTGTAATTTTATGATTCTAATGGGATATTATATCATCCAAAACATTTCCCTCTTCCTTTTATTTAATTAAAGAGAACGTTGTTCGTGAGGTGTTAATTTATCACCTTCAAGAACAACATGTTTTCTTCTTCCATTTCTACCTTCAGATCTTATCATGAAACCATTTTTATGGTTGAAACAGAAAATTTTATATGTATTAGATCCTATTTGAAGTTATGGAACTAACTTATGACCCTATTACTATTGATAAAATAATACAAGTTCATTATGTTTGAAAAACTGTTGAAATTAACCCAAACAACCATTATTTAATTCTAATCCAATGATTCATCCACATGGATATAATATAAATCATTATAAGATCATTAAAAATAATTTGATATCAGTTCTGGATGTTTACCCATGTTCTACCGTGACTTCAATTTAAGAATACAGGTGAACCACTCACGAAAACCATAAAAACAAGCACTCTCGAACATTGTTTTTTAAACTCTATAACGCATCCAAAGGCACAAAAAAACACTTAATAAAACCATAATTAACCATATTAATGTAAACAAGGTTCTGGATTTCTAGTTTATGAATATAATTACATTATACATTACATAAAAGAGAAGGAATAATTCAGATGCAAGGTAAGGGTATATTCTCAAACCCAACTTTCATCCTTCAGGTTCTCCCTCTTTCAATTCATATTTTATATCATTACTCCTTAAAGATCATTTTTTCATCATTGGATATCCTTTTTTAGGATATACATGTTTTTACTTATTTTTATGTCATTTGTTTCCAAAAGAACTCTTCTTTTAAGAACACACCTTATACTTCTCCCTCATAGTGGATGGTTCTTGTAACATGTATGTTATTCCCTCTTTCTTTTGGGAACCAAAAGTTTATGAATGCGTTCTTATGATATGTAACACACTACTTTCCATGGGTTATTTATGTTCACTTTTGATATATGTTCCAAGTGGAATGTATGATAATGATAATGTTATAATGTGATGGGTGTGTGAGGAATTATACAGCGCTGCAATGCATTGGGTAAAGTGATGAATCTCATGAGTAAATGTGAAATTATATGTGAACAAGATTCTATATTTATTCAAAAGTATGTGTGGTAGTTAACCACTATGATATGATGTTTCATTTTTATTCATTGCCACATTTCTAGTCTTTTATATATTCTACACTTAGGTTCATGATCTTTTGCCTATATCGTGATTACGCTAACCCCATGATATATTCTTCTTATATATCCTTTTACTGGGATTTTAGCTCACCCCTTTTGATCTATATCCTTAGGTGGATATGTGTACTAAGGAGAGGTCAAGTCCCAATAATATTCTAGAGAAGAAGAAATTAAATAATTTTTTATGCTTGATATTGTAATTGGTATGTATAGTCCTAGTATTCCCAATACACTAAACCATTGGATCCACGATGTGTAATACTACTATGTTTTATATCATTAAAATGATGTAATAGTAATGTTAGAAAAGGGCAGGGTTTCTATAGTTGGTATCAGAGGAAAGGTTTAGTTAATTTGGGATTTAGGATTTGTGAACCATAGAGAAAACCTATAGCATGAGACTAAGAACAAATATGCACAAAAGAATATTTACATAGGGATCCCATATGTTAGGTTTTTGGTATAAATTGTTTAAATGAATATGTTATTCATGAATTATTTACTTATGTTTTGTTTAAACCTTTTCTATTTTAGAAAATGGTAGGAACTAGATGAAATCCAAGGGAACAAATCATGCGAGGGACAATGCAATGATTGCTCGAACGACATCCCCAATGATTTGGGTGATGGAGTTAAAAAAATCATGGCGATTCTTACCCAATTATCTTATGTTATAAAAAATAACCATAACAATGGGGAACGTCCACCTACACCAAGGAGGTAGAAACTGGATATCAAATGTTTTATGCGGAAATGACCACCGACGTTTAATGGATCTTCTGATCCACTAGCTAAGGAATAGTGGGTCAACTCCATGAAGAAGATATTTTTTGTTCTTCACTATTATGAGATGGAGAAGGTGACCCTAGACATTTATCATCTAGATGGAGAAGCCGATCAATGGTGGTCTTTGATTGAGAACACCAAGCCAATGGGGGAAATTGAAGAGATGGAATGGGAAGACTTTAAGATAATGTTTCTTAGCCATCATTTCTTAATAACTATTTGCATGAAGACGGAGAGAGAATTCATAGATCTCAAGCAAAAAGAAGGAGAATTTGTCACAACCTATGAAGCGAATTTTGCAATGCATTCAAGGTTCTCTTCAGGTTTTGTTATCATCAATCATAGAAAAATTGATAGATTATTTAGTGGATTAAAATCAATCCTTTGAAAGGATCTTGAAAGTTGAGACTTTGGGAATTTTGAAGAAGTTGTTTGATGTGATCTCAAAGTCGATATTGAGTTTGGATAATGGTCCAATGGGTATGGTGATAAGAAACAAAATATGGAGTTTCATGCTGTAAGATCTAATGACAAATGTGGAAGGAAAACTCAATGACCCACATCCCAAAAATGTGGGACGTTGCACCATTGTAACTGCCTTAATGTGATGGGGAAGTGCTTCATGTGTGGGAATGAAAGAAACCATGTTCAAGAGTGTCTAAAAGACATGAAAAGGAAGGAGAATTGGAAGAAAAAAGGAGAGAAGCACTCATGGTTGAATGCTACAATAGTAGGGAGCTAGGGCACTATGCAAGTCAGTGCACTAAACCTCAAGTTATCAAGGGTAATCAATGTCAGCAACCACCAAATACTAAGGAACAAGGTCTGGCTTATTCCATCACTACTGCAAAGGTGGTGCATGATAACGAAGTCATAAAAGGTACACTTCATATTCACTCATGAATGGAAAACATCTAATTTGATTATGGATCTATGCATTCCTTTATATCTTGCAAGTTTTCTAGAACAATATAATCAAATCCCCGAATCCTTGAAGTAGATAAATCAATAAAAACCCCAAGTGGTGCAGTCATTACATCCCATGTGTTTAACTCTTCCCCCATTGGCGTATGTGGGATGATTCTTCCAGTGAATCTTGTAATACTTCTTTTGATGGAATTTGACACTATAATGGGAATGGATTGTCTCTCGTTATATAGAGCACATATCAATTGTCAGGAAAACGAATTATCTTCTCATATTTTGAATCATACCATGCTCCTCTACAAATGCAAGGATGATCATGATTCTCCATTAAAAATCCGTCAATGATGTGGGTGCTAATTCTGTATGAAGAAGAATACCTTTCCCAAATGGTTGATTCAAAGGAAAGTGCCAACCTTGAGGAAACACCCATCATGAAGGAATACAGTGATGTACTTCCTGAAGAGTTACCCGAATTTCCCCTAGATCGTGAGGTAGAGTTCTCGATTGAACTCATACATGGATCTACTCATATCTTGAAGTGTACCTATAGTATGTCTCTTATCAAACTAGAGGAGTTAAAGAAGCAACTGCAAGAGAATCTGCACAAAGGGTTCATACACCCTACTGCATCACCTTGGGTAGTTCTAGTGCTCTTTGTGAAGAAGGATGGAACAATTTGGCTGTGTATCGATTATCGGGAACTCAACAAGATCACCATAAAGAACAAGTATCATCTTCCAAGCATAGATGATTTTTTAGATCAGTTAAGAGGTAACAATAAATTCTCAAAGGTTGATCTTTGTTTTGGATATCATCAGGTAAAGGATATGAAGGAAGATATTCAGAAGACTACATCCTGAACAAGGTAAGGGCACTATGAGTATTTGGTGATTCCCTTCAGACTTACTAATACCCCAGAAATATTCAATGATTTTATGAATAGATTCTTTAGACATTACCTCGACAAATATTTGGTTGTGATTACTGATGATATTCCCATTTACTCCAAGAGCAAGGAGGAACATGAATAAAATATAAGACTTGTGTTAGCGACATTAAGATAAGAGAAGTTGTACACCAATTTCATCAAGTGTTACTTTTGGATGAATCAAGTCACGTTCTTGGGACATGTGATCACAAGTGTGGGAATTTATATGTATCATTCAAAAACAAAAAGGGATTGAGGAATGGATCAGGCCCTCAAGTGTCACAAAAATCCATAGTTTTCATGGATTAGCTGTGTACTACCGACGTTTTGTGAGAAACTTCTCATGATTGTCACGCCCGATAACTGAGTTAACAAGGAAAGTTGTAAAGTATATCTGGATGGAAGAATATGAGGGAAGCATGAAGGTGCTAAAGAGAAGGATGATCACTACACCTGTACTTAGACTACCGAAAAGTGGAGAATGTTTTGTGATATATAGTGATGCTTAAAAAAAAGAATGGGTTGTGTACTCATGAAAAATGATAATGTGATAGACAATGGCTCACGACAGTTGATGATCCATGATAAGAACTACATGACACCTGATCTTAAGCTGGCAGCCATGATTTTTGACATAAAAATATAGCGGCACCACCCTTATGGAAAGAAGTGTGACATATACACCGACCATAAGAGCCTAAAGTATATATTCACACAAAAGGAGATCAAAATGCATCAAAGGAGACGGTTATAGCTACTCAAGGATTATGATTTCTCTATTCAATGTCATCCTGGAAGGGAGAACAAGGTAGCTAATTCTATAAGAAGAAATGAACCTACTACTCTATCCATGCTGTAGATTGAGAAAGACACTATCTTCTTGGATATGCAATGAATGGATTTGGAAATCATAAGGGTAGGGGATACATCCAACCTTCCCCAAATTATTGTAAAGCTATCCATCCAAGAGAAGATTAAGGAAGCACAAAGGGATGATGTGGAGATACAAAAGAGGGTGAATTTAGTAATGGAAAGGAAGCTGTAGGAGTTCAATATTGATCATAATGGTGTGATTCGCTTTGGAACGCGACTTTCCGTGCCTTCATCATCTGAGATAAATAAGGATCCATTGGACAATGTACATATCTCAACATTCTCTATCCATCCTGGGAGTACCAAGATGAACACTTCTGGTGGGATAACATAAAGAAGGAGATTGTGGAATATATATCAAGGTACTTGATATGTCCTCAAATTAAAGATGAGAAAAAAAGTCCAAAGGTATGATTCAGCCATTTCTTATACCCATGTGGAATGGGGAAATGTAACTATGGAAATTATCATGGGTCTCCCAAATATGTTTAAGGGAAATACTACGATATGGGTTGTGGTTGACCGACTCACCAAGACATGCCATTTTATCTCCATTCGGGAAGATCTCTCGCTTGAACAACTTGGAAAGCTATATGTAAAGGAAGTTGTGAGGATGCATGGAGTTCCACTGTCGATTGTCTCTGACCATGATCCATGGTTCACATCTAAATTTTGGAGGAGTTGTTCACATACATTGAGTAATGAATTAAATTCCAACATGAACTATCACCCCCAAACTGATGGCCAATCTGAAAGGACTATTCAGATGCTTGAAGACATGCTAAGAACTTTCTCTCTTGAATTCAAAGGGGGTTGGGATTAGCATCTCCCATTGGATGAGTTATCATACAAAAATAGCTTCCACTTGATTATTCAGATGGCTCCATATGAAGATCTATATGGAAAGCGATGTAGAACTCCAACCTGTTGGGAAGAAGTTGGAGAAAGAAATCTACTTGAACCCGATCTTGTGCAGGAGATGACACAGATAGTTGAAGTCATCTAAAAACACAACAAAGCTGCTCAAAGATGGAAAAAGTGCTACGCTGACAACCGTCAAAGGAACATGGAGTTTGACATTGGAGATAAATTCTTCCTTAGAATATCACCATGGAAGAGAGTCATGTGGTTTGGAAAGAAAGGGAAGCTAAGCCCAAGGTACATTGGCCCCATTGAGATTCTTGACCGCATAGGAGTCATAGCATATAATCTGGCACATCCACTGAATATGGATAATGTTCATTATGCGTTTCATGTATCACTACTGAGGAAGTATATACAAGACCCCTCACATGTACTAAACTCAGATGTGGTGCAGTTGGAAGATGATCTCTCCTATGAGGAGCATCCAGTAATGATTCTGGATCAGAGAGATATAGTTCTACGCAACAAGATAAAACATCTTATCAAAGTGTTGTGGATGATTCATAAGTTTTAGGAATCAACTTGGGAACCAGAAGAGGTGATGAAGGATAAGTACCCTCACTTGTTTATGTAAAAAGAAACTTTGAGGGATAAATTTCATAAGGGGAGGGGGGAATGTAATGACCCAAAGTTTTTCAATTGAATTTACCTTATTATAAATATGTCATAAAATCTCATGAAAACACAACATAATGAACTAATATGTGCTAAGTGACCTTTAAACATAAGTTCATCACTTATGTGTTTTGAATTTTGAAAAATTGACATACACAGTTGTGTTCAAGATGATTTTTGGAGTCTAATAGAACACAAATAATTTTTTTGGTGAATAATATCTTACCCTAACGAATAGTAAACTACCATTATGAATATAAATATGACCCTTATGAAAATTAAATTTCCCAAAATAATTTTATCTTTACCCTTTAATAATTAAAAAAAATTAGGCATCTTATAAGTTACGATTTCACTATAGTAAAAGTATTGGTATTTTTATAAGTCATAAATAATTGTTTTTTATAAATTAATAACTATAAAAAGAAAATTTATTCTTAAAAATTGGTAAAAAATTAAAAAATATATGTCTTATATATTTAATAAACTTTTGGAAGACCTCAAGTAATTTTTGAAAGCATTATAAAAGCAGTTTTAATTTTAAAAATGACATTATTAATGTAAATTATGATTTTAATTAAAAATTAAATTAATCATATTTAGAAAGTTTTTTTTAAAATGGACTTCATTTTTGGAATCTAAACGTTGAAAAATGGATTGGGTGAATAATCGGTATTTTTTTGAAATACTTGAATTTTTGATGAATAGTGAAATACCATAATTTACAAAATAATATAAATAAGTTAATTAAAGAGTCATGTGTGACGTTATGATGATGTAATCCCACTTGTTTCAGGATAAAATGATAATATTACTATTCTTGGTCATGGAATACTCACTATTCATTGTTTTGTGAGGAAATAACAATCAAATGAATTTTATATTAAGAAAACCCCTCTCCCCTCCACAAAAAAAACCACCCTTCACACCTTATTTTCCTCACACCTCTCAAGCTCCAAGACTTCTCTAAAATATGGCCAAACAAATTCCTTATACCCTCTACCAAGTTCAAGATATGTTGGTCATATCAAAAGACAAAGCCTAGCATCCTTAAGGAGGATCTCAAGAAGACGATTTAAGAGGTAATTTCTCCCCCTCTTATCCTTTAATTTCCTTTCAAGTTCATGTTCAATTCTTGATCTCTACCCACCTATCTTAATACAAAAGGTATTGTAACTCTAGTATTATACATGTACTAGAATTTTATGACTATTATGGGATATTATATCATCAAACCCTCGTTACCTATCCATTTTTTTAAATAGAACATTGTTCATGAGTTGTAAATTTGTCACCTTCAAGAATGACATGTTTTCTTATTCAATTTCTACCATCAGATATGGTGATGAAACCATTTTTATTGTTGAACCAGAATATGTTATATGTATTATCTCCTATTTAAAGTTCTGGGACTATCTTTTGACCATATTACAAGTGATAAAATAAGACAAGTTCATTATGATCGAAAAAACCATTCAAATTAACCCAAACAACCATAATTTATTTCTTATCTAAAAATTCATCCACAAGGATCTAATATAATTAATTATTAAATCATTAAAACTACTATAATATCATTAATAACATGAAATATCAGTTCTTCATGTTTTCCCATGTTCTACCCGAACTTCAAATTAAGAATACAATTGAACCACTCAAGAAAACCATAAAAACAAACAGTCCCGAACAATGTTTTTTTAAACTCCATAACTCATCCAAAGGCAGATAAAATCACTTAATAAAACCATATTGAATCGTATTAATTAAGAAAAGGTTCTGTATTTCTAATTAATGAATATAATGTCATTATATTGGACATTATAGAAATGGAAGCATTCCGATACAAGGTAAGTGGAAATTCTCAAACCCAACTTTCATCCTCCAGGTTCTCCCTCAATCACTCCATTTTTGATATGGTTATTCTTTAAAGATCATTTGTTCATCATTTTATTTAATTTTATTGGATTTAAATTTTTTTCACTGGTTTTAATGTCAATCAAAATGTTTTCCCAAATAACTCTTCTTTAAAGAACACGCATTCTACTTCTCTATCAAAGTGGAAGGTTCTTGTAACATGTATGTTATTCCCTCTTTCTTTTGGGAACCCAATGTTTATGAATGTGTTCTTATGAGATGTAACCTATTCCTTTACATGGGTTAGTTATGTTCACTTTTGATATATGTTTCATGTGGAAAGCATGATAATTATAATGTTATGATGTGATGGGTGTGCCAGGAATTTTATAGCCCAATATAAATGTTTGAATGTGACGGGTGCGCCTAGAATTATACAGTGCTCCAATGCATTGGGTAAAGTGATGAATCACATGAGTAAATGTGAAATGATATGTGAAAAAGATGATACCTTGGTTCACAAGTATGGGTGGTATTTAACCACCAAGACATGATGTTTCATTTTTATGCATTGCCACTTTTCAAGTCTTTTATTTTTGCCCCTCTAATGTTCATGATATTTTGCCTACGTCATGATTATGCTCACCCCATGCTATATTATTCTTATCTATCCTCTTATTATGATTTTAGATCACACCTTTCGATGTATATCCTCAGGTGGCTACATGTATTTAGGAGAGGGAAAGTGCCAATAAGAAGTTAGAGAAGTTGGAATTAAATAAATGTCGAGGCTTGATGTTGTAATTGTTATGTATGGTCATATTTTTTCCGAGAAACTAATCCTTTGGATCATCTATGTTTAATAATATTATGTTGTTTCTCTTCAAAATGACATAATAGTAATGTTTTAAAAGGTCAGATTCACTATTGTAATGATCATAATAATCCATTTAAGATTATTTTTCATATCAATATCCTTTTATAAAAATAATTTATCATTATTCTCTGTATGTTTATTAGTTAGTTATTATCTATTTTTGGCATCAAGTGTAAATAATAACGAGCATTTTGACCTAGTTTCATAATAATAGAATTGTTGTTCATTAATCTTGTATTTAATATCATTTTATGATAATAAAATCTAGTATAATTTAATATTTATAATTTTCTATAATTTTATTATACCATTTTATGGACTTTTTTGTTACAATTCTTAAATATAGATTTAGTGATGGGAATGTTTTGATGATTCGTACTGAATGAAAGGTTTTTTATTAAAGAAAGAGTTATGTTTTTATATTAACATTAAAAAAGTTCAATATTTACATACATATATAATATATTGTAGGAAAAGAAAATCTTATATTCTACTATGATAATAATTAGAAAGCATTGTTAATGTAGGTGGTTCAATAGACCCATGAACATACTAAAATTAAGTGATTATTAAGGAGTCATTTTTATTGAAATATAATAAAAATAAAATAATAATTATATTATTTAGTGTCTATTAGTGTTATATATAATAATTTTCATCATAACATTAAATTTTTATTTCAAAGGGCAAGGAGCAAGGGACACATGCAAAACAAGACATGCCTATGGGGGTCTAAATTAGTAGAGGCCAAGGGCATCCCCTCGATTCAAATTCACCCCATCAGGTTTAAAGCTAGATATTGTTTGAAGGCACGTGACATTAGTGCCTTGGATGGCCAATGAGGCAAGATGATCTGCGACCTTGTTCCCCACCCTCTATGTGTTGGTTACACGTTCATTGTTGTTGATGAGGGTTCTACACTTCCTCATCATGTAAGAAACTGCCCGCAGAGTGGGACTTTTCCCTGCATGGATTCATGAATAATCTTGGAATCAGTTTCATCATGGGTGAGTTCGATCTTCCGATGCATGAAGTGATTTAGTCCTGTTAATACCGCCTTGGACTCTGCATGCAAGGAATTACCTGGGACATTGTGGGTTGTGAAAGCAAGAAATACACTACTTCAGGAGTCGTGGACCACCCCTCCCCCACGCATCTCCCCCGTGCTGTAAGAACCATCAGTGTTGAGTTTGAAACCATTGTCAGGGGCTTCCACTGCACCCACTAGCACTTCTTGGTTTGGGCCACAGGAGGGAGAACTTGAAGCATCCTCAGGTAAGGAGCATCATTCCAGCCGCTGGAAATAATGACCAAGTCGGTTAGGAGGCATCTAGCACAGACAGTGATAGACCTCCCTATTGGAGAAGACCCCTCATAGCGTGCCTGGTTTCAAGCTTTCCATAGGAACCAACAACCAGTGTTAAAGATGATGGTGCGAGCTATCCTTTCTTGCCTTCTATCATTTTTTCCATGAAACCAGCGTTGCCTGAAAGTTCCATCTTGGGGATCTTGGGAGAGAGCAGTAGTGAAACCGCTGAAGTACCTCCAGATATCCTGAGACCAGCTGCCTTCGAAGAATATGTGGTTGATACTTTCTTCCTTTTTGTTACTACAACCCTGAAAATTCGATGCTAGTGGGATGCCCAGTTTTTTGAGGTTATCATCCGTAGGGAGAGCCTGCTTCCACATTCTTCAGATTATAAAGTTATATTTTGTTGGAATCTTACCGCACCACTGTAACACCCCGAGATTTTATGAAAAATATTCTTTTTAATTTCATTATTGTCTTGTGTTGTATGCTACACCAAAAGGAGCTTTCTCAACACGCATCCTTGAATTTCCTTGCATTACACGCGATCACGACCTTCCTCGATAGCGTGTGTAGTACGCAATACTGAGTTTCACTAAACAACGATATGCTATTAAAATATTATTAAAACTAGCCGTTATGAATAGTAATAACCACCTTTTAAAATTTTAGAAATTTTAGATCTCAAAATGGACTTCATTTTTGGATTCGGAGTATCGAATTTTTCCTAAGGTGAAATTTTGGCACTTTTCGGATAACTTTCATATTCTGATGAATAGTGAAAATTACTAAATTATAATTAAAAACAACTTTTTTAATTGAAATAATTAATAGTGATAAATGATTAATTTTAGTGCTTTTAAAGTATATTTAGATTATATTTTTACAATTTAATACAATGTAGGTCATTGGATGTAATTTCACATTTAAACCAGTCATAAACAATGGTCAATCTTTTGATAGTTGTTATCTCTTAAGAACACGCTATTTGTTTTGATGAAGGGAATTAATTTTTAAATTAATTAATTCAACTGATATGTTTTTAATTTTATAAAATAGACATCATTTTTGAATTCATAATATCAAATATATCTTAGATCTAATTTTTGGTATTTTTCTGGAAACTTTCATTTTTTGATGAATAGTGAAACAACTAAGTGGTAGTTAAAAAACTAAATTTTTCATAAAACATAATTTTACCGCTTCTGTGAGTGGAATTTCAAAAATCCGAGAGACACGGTTGATGTCAGTAAGTAAAATGTGGTTCAATGAGATGGAAATAATTTTTGGTGAATAGTGACTTTTTACTTTTTTTTGCCACGGTTAAAAGTAAATAGGGTAATTAAGGTTAAAAATGATATTATTATTACCCTAAAACATGTCCTAATTTTATTTTATAAGTGTAATTCGACCAAAAACAACCTTAGGAATAAAATATGACCATTTAGGCCCACTTGGATTTGATTAGGACATTTATTATTAATTTATTTAAAGAAGGGTTAAAATAGTTAAAATCAAAGTTTAATAAGTAAATCATTTTTAATATGGGGTTATACATAAGATAAATTCGACTATAAATATTCATTAGAAAGATAAAAATATATTCTACATAATGGTATTTTATTTTTAATTTTTAGATATTAAATAATTTAATTTATTTATAACACAAAGATGATGCAGTAATTATCTTATTAATGAAATACTGACATAATTGATATTATAAATACCTAAATAAGTATAATTTGAAACTTTTAATGCATTAAACTAATTTTCTAGGTTAATATGACATGTTAGTATTATGTTAATTAACTTTTGTCGAAGTAATCATTCTGTTATGAGTTTCAAAAAAATCAACTATTGAATAGTGTCAAAATTGACATAAAATAGTTTTTAAAACAAATATTATATTAATAATTGTTATTTTATTCCTAAAAATATATGGTTTGGCGAAATGACTTAGATAAGGTTATATATATTAATAAAACACAACTTGGGGGTCTTTGGGATGTATATGTTAAGATTATTAACTATATATTATACAAATAAAAAGTGACATGGTAAATGTCAATCTAATTAACTAAGAGTTAAAACTAACAGATAAGGTTAATATAATGACCTAAACTTGTATAAATTATATTGGATGAGATGATTTCGACCCATCCCCACATTAGCTTCGAAATAAATCAATTTTGAGCTATTTAATAGGGAATTTGACTTTATAATAAAATAATAGTTTTTGTTATTCCAAAGGTACCCCTCTCCTCCCTTAAAAAAGGGCACCTCATCCCTCTCCTCCTCACACCAATTTGAGCATTCAAGCTCTGAAAACCCCTGCCAAAATCTCTTCTCCACTTCCCTAGTATCATCCTAGAGGTCCTTGTCTTATTCAAAGACCATCCTTAGTTCATTAAGTGGAGGTTAAGTGAAGGCGCATCAAAAAGAGGTAATATCCATTACCGATCTTTTTCAATTTCTTTCTTCTTAAACTTCTTCTTATTTAGTTGTTTCATGATAATGTAATAACATCAGTATTTCTTATATACTGATATGTTATTATAAATATGAAACAACACTAACAAACCTTCTATCCATCCTACAGAAAAAGGAAATCACCGCGCGTACGTACGTACAGAATACCCTCTTCACGCCGTGGTGTAATCTATTTTCCACCACCACCATAATTGGATGGGTATAATGGTGTAATTAGTAACTATATATGATTATTATAAAGTGATATTGATACTGAAATAGTATACATACACTTCAACACAATTCCACGACCATGGGAACGATATCATCGCTCGTGCGTACGTACGGACTACCGTCTCCACGACGCAATGAGATTCATTATCCATGTTAACCATTCCAGAATGATTATAAAGTATATATAATGAATAATAATGAAATATAATACATGGTAAATATACTGGATTTATATATATATATATATGTCATCTACTTACTTCCATTCAAGACAATAAGGAAAGGAAAACAGCGTTCATGCGTACGTACGGACTACTGTCTCCATGAACGGTGTGTTTCATTTCATTTATCTATGTATTATATATATATATATACTGAATATATATGATATATAAATCATATTTTATATTCCCGAAGTAAATAAATCATGATATAAGTAATAATAATGTCAAGAACAACAAGTCCAAACACCTACGATAAATGAAACGATTTTACCCAAAACGCTTCTTTAACATGGAATTTACAAAATAACGAAGAATATAAAGTCATAAGTGAACCATATATGATATCATAACAATGAATATGATTCCGTAATAGGTTAACGAAATTATTTAAATCATTATACAGGAGGTTAAGATACGTACAAAGCATATCAGACATAAGGTAAGGGAAAATCACAATCTCATTTTTATCCGAGATTTCTTATACTTTGGTATTTACTGGGGTGTATTTTATCATCCACATCCATGTTTCCTCAATATGTAATATTATTTCCATCCACCTACAATTTTTTAAATCCAATTTTAACCTTCGGTGAGTTTTTATTAAAAGATATGAAAGGAATCATTTTTTGTTTTTCGTACGAGGTACATTTTGACTTTTCCGACAAAAGTATGAGAAGAATGTTTTTTTAACTTATACGGAATGGAAGGATTTTTAAAACATTATTTCCAAGAAATATTCCTTTAAATGTTTTCAATTTTATTTTTAATCAACTTCTTTTAGTTTAAAATTGTATGACATGTTAGGAAAGGAAAAATGTTTTTGAAGTAGAAAGGATATTTTCCTCAAGAATGGAGTTCAAGTGTTTTATCACAATTATTTTCCATCTAAGATAATAAAGGGTTCTGTTTTTTATCCCCATTATTACATTTATTTGATTATGTTGTGATGGAATTATTTTTATGAATTCCTTTATCGTATATGAATTATTTTATGATGTAATGTTGTTTAAGAATCCCATTTTTATTACATGGGTTATGCAATGATGTATGATTTAAGATTTTGTGGCACACATAAGAATGGTATCATTATGAGAGGGGTGGGACCTATATCTCCCTCCAATGCATTGGGTAAAGATTTTACATCTCATGAGATAGACATGGCTGGAACGGTAGGTTATACCAGTTCAGTGAAGCAGGACTGAAATGAGGGTAACTCAGTTCAGAAATGGACATTGTCCACTAAGACATTCTAGGCAATGAGTCTTGACTAATAAGAAATGATTCTCTATGATTATGTGTGTATACCGGAATGTTTCATGTTTTAAGTTATGATTATTGGGATTACATTTCACTACTATGATTTATCCCATGTTATGAAATTATGATCTCTTTTGCAGGTTAAGATTTCTAAAAGATATGTTCTTATGAATATGACGTGATTGATATTTCTTTTGTTTACCCGTACTGAGCATTTGAGCTCACCCTTTTATGTTTTCTTTTCCCCAAGACATAAATAAAGGATTTAGGTTTAAAAAAATAAGATCTTTATGGGAGATGTTGAATATCTTTTACAATGATTAGAAGATTATATTCTGAGTTTCCAAAGACACTAAACTATTACGGTCATTGTGTGTGTGTTTTTGTTATGTACTAAGTATTCCGCAAAAGTAATGTAATGTCTATGTACGTTAATCTTAGGGTCTCTACAGTTGGTATCAGAGGAAAGGTTTAGTGAACCTTTGGAAACTACGATGCGATAACGTTAGTGAGATCCCTAGAGATATTTCTAAGGTATGTTTAGGGATGTCCCTAAGGATAAGTATACGTATAGGATATTGTCCTAGAACTATGGTAACAATATTATATTAAACCAAAGATGTTAGATATTGATGTTACTCCCCCTTTATTATGATTTTTTCCTCTCATACTATTCTTTTTGGGTTTTAGAAAATGGCTGGAAACAAGATGATTCACGATAATGGAGGATATGATGGAAAATGGAATGATATTCTTCATGAGAAACCAAATGAAATGTGATTTTGAAGTCCAAAAATCATTATTATGCCGAATTAGCAATCTCATAATATGATCAATAAAGTAAAATTTGGTAAGTTTCCTAACTCGCCTAATAAGAGAATGATGGAGTTCCATGATGATCATAGAGGAAAGAAAGTTCAATTTCTCTCAAGTAAATCATGTGGGAAGAGGCATCAGGGAGATTGTTTCAAAGGAACTGGAAGATGCATTGGGTGTGGAAAAGAAGGAAACAAATCCAGTAAGTGCAAAGCAAAAGGTTCAGTTAACACCAGGGATGAGGATAATGGTATTTCTATGACATAAAAAATGGTAAATTGTTTTAAATGTAGAATGTACGGGCATTATGCAAACCAATGCCCTAAGGGAAAGTCTCATAAAGAGAATCAGTATGGTCGTACGGGTAGTATTTATGTTGATGATGATGAAGAGACTACAAATGATATGTGAGATGAAAGAATTGTTGAATCTCGGTCAATGGTTTAAGAATTTAGTGTAATGATTACATGTTTATAATGTGTGATGTTGTATAAGTAATCTCATGGTACTATGGAATAAAGAGACATATAAGTATTGTTACACTATTGTATTTCCTTGAGTTTTGAAAGTGTATGATTAATGGTACCAGTACCCATGAAAGGTTATTCAGATATTATTGGAATGTAGATGATAAGCGCATAATGAAGGGATAATGAGAAAATTAAATATTAGATAGTATTCATGAGCTCATGACTGATATAAGGAGAAGGTTATATCATGGTTTGAGTATATAGAATTTTGAGGATTTTGGTATGTGGAAAGAGTTATCTTTTAATAGCATTCATGTTTTCAATAAGGTTCGATGGGTATTCATTCATCAAGAGAGTACATGATTAAGGTATTCACATGTTTGTAATTTGACCAACAAGATATATCTTATGATATATGGGGGATAAATGATAGCATTCACGTGATCATTTTCTTTATACTATGAGATTGGACCGAAGTATTTTAGATAAGCCTAAAGATTGGAATGGATTATGTTGGACATAAGTTAATATTGTTTAAGGATAAATTTTTTTTGATATTTTTGATGGGATGTTATAGTAATATAGCTTTAGAAAAAGGACAACCTGTAGGACGGGCGACAACCCATCGCGTCGGACAAGGCTGTAGGAATCGAACCCACAACCGAAGTGCGACTGACCTTTATCACCTACCACTGGCCTATAGGAAGTCCCTTTTTAGTAGAAACTAGTTTTATTATATTAAGCATTATAATATAAGAAGTATAAGTCCATTTTAGGAACCATATATGATTAATATCACTATAGATGGACTTACTTATTTTTTTGATAACTTTTCTAACCTTTTGTTTGAGATAGATGGAATGACCCATCATCCTATCACATGATCTGCTAACACATCACGAATGACAAATTCAACTTCATTTCTTTAATAGATAAATTGGAAATTGTCCAAAGATTGACAAATGGTGAGACTATTCCAAAATCACGAAAGTATTTATTCTAATTCCAATTTCATCAACTTTGGGGAAATGATCTTGAAAACCAAAAATGTTGTCCTAGTGCTCTATATCTGATGAATCGGATAGTACCTTAGATCTTCACAAATTTAAGGCTTTGTGATTGCTGGCTTTTCTATAGCCATGTTCTCTACCACTCTCCATCAGAACATGATGGTTAGATCTCTCTTCCATATCCATATTTTCACCTTTGTGGAAACCCAACGATTAGTTTATTTGGGTAACCGTTAGGTTTCATACTTTTGTTTCTAAAGATTGGTTTTGGTATTCCTTTTTATGATGTGGGTTTCTATTAAAGAAACTTTCGAATAGTAAACCATTTATAACCCCAATGAATTTCGAGGGTGAAATTCATTTTAAGGGGGGTAGAATGTAACACCCCGAGATTTTATGAAAAATATTCTTTTTAATTTCATTAATGTCTTGTGTTGTATGCTACACCAAAAGGAGCTTGCTCAACACGCATCCTTGACTTGCCTTGCATTACACACGATCGTGACTTTCCTTGATAGCGTGTGTAGTACGCAATACTGAGTTTCACTAAGCAACGATATGCTATTAAAATATTATTAAAAATAGCCATTATGAATAGTAATAACCACCTTTTACAATTTTAGTAATTTTAGCTCTCAAAATGGACTTCATTTTTGGATTCGGAGTATCGAATTTAGCCTAAGGTAAAATTTTGGTACTTTTTGGATAACTTTCTTATTCTGATGAATAGTGAAAATTACTAAATTATAATTAAAAACAACTTTTTTAATCGAATAATTAATAGTGATAAATTATTAATTTTAGTGGTTTTAAAATATATTTAGAATATATTTTTAAAATTTAATACAATGTTGGTCATTGGATGTAATTTCACAATTAAACCAGTTATAAACAAGTGTCAATCTTTTGATAGTTATTATCTCTTAAGAACACGCTATTTGTTTTGACGACGGGAATTAATTTTTAAATTAATTAATGCAACTAATATGTTTTTAATTTTATAAAATAGACATCATTTTTGAATTCATAATATCAAATATAGCTTAGATCTAATTTTTGGTATTTTTCTGGAAACTTGCATTTTTTGATGAATAGTGAAACCACTAAGTGGTAGTTAAAAAATTAAATTTTTCATAAAACATAATTTTACCGCTTCTGTGAGTGGAATTTCGAAAATCCGAGATACACGGTTGATGTCAGTAAGTAAAATGTGGTTCAATGAGATGGAAATAATTTTTGGTGAATAGTATCTTTTTACTTTTTTTTTACCACGGTTAAAAGTAAATAGGGTAATTAAGGGTAAAAATGATATTATTATTACCCTAACACATGTCCTAATTCTATTGGATAAGTGTAATTTGACCAAAAAAACCTTAGGAATAAAATATGACCATTTAGGCCCACTTGGATTAGATTAGGACATTTATTATTAATTTATTTAAAGAAGGGTTAAAATAGTTAAAATCAAAGTTTAATAAGTAAATCATTTTTAATATGGGGTTATACATAAGATAAATTAGACTATAAATATTTATTATAAAGATAAAATGATTTCCTATATAATGGTATTTTATTTGTAATTTGTAGACATTAAATAATTTAATTTATATATAACACAAAGATGATGGAGTAATTATCTTATTAATGAAATACTGACATAATTGATATTATAAATACCTAAATAAATATAATTTGAGACTTTTTATGAATTAAACTAATTTTCTAGGTTAATATGACATGTTAGGATTAAGTTAATTAACTTTTGTCGAATTAATAATTCTGTTATGAGTTTCAAAAAAATCAACTATTGAATAGTGTCAAAATTGACATAAAATAGTTTTTAAAACAAATATTATATTATTAATTGATATTTTATTCTAAAAAATCTAAGGTTCGGCCAAATGACATAGATAAGATTGTATATATTAATAAAACAAAACTTGGGGGTCGTTTGGATGTATATGGTAAGTTTATTAACTATATATTATAAAAATACAAAGTGACATGGTAAATGTCAATCTAATTAACTAAGAGTTAAAACTAAAAGATGAGGTTAATATAATGACCTAAACTTGTCTAAATTATATTGGATGAGAGGACTTCGACCCATACCCACCTTAGCTTCGTAATAAATCAATTTGGAGCTTTTTTAAAACTGAATTTTACTTTATAATAAATTAATAGTTTTAGTTATTCCAAAGGTACCCCTCTGCTCCCTTATAAAAGGACACCTCCTCCCTCTCCTCCTCACACCAATTTGAGCATTAGAGATCGTCCAACCCCTGCCAAAATCTCTTCTCCACTTTCCTAGTATCATCCTAGAGGTCCTGGTCTTCTTCAAAGACCATCCTTAGTTCTTTATGTGGAGGTTAAGTGAAGGTGCGTCAAAAAGAGGTAATATCCGTTACCGATCTTTTTCAATTTCTTTCTTCTTCAACTTCTTCTTATTTAGTTGTTTCAAGATAAAGTAATAACATCAGTATTTATTATATACTTATATGTTATTATAAATATGAAACAACTCTAATTAACCTTCTATCCATCCTACGGAAAAAGGAAATCACCGCACGTGCGTACGTACGGAATACCGTCTCCACGCCGTGGTGTAATCTATTTTCCACCACCACCTTAATTGGATGGGTATGATGGTGTAATGAGTAACTATATATGATTATTAAAAAGTTATATTGATACTAAAATAGTATACATACACTTCAACACAATTCCACGACCATGGGAACAATATCATCGCTCGTGCATACGTACAGACTACCGTCTCCAAGACTTGATGAGATTCATTATCCATGTTAACCATTCCAGAATGATTATAAAGTATATATAATGAATAATAATGAAATATAATACATGTTAAATCTACTGGATTTATGTATATATATATTTCATCTACTTACTTCCATTCAAGACAATAAGGAATGGAAAACAACGTTCATGCGTACGTACGGACTACCGTCTCCATGAACAGTGTGTTTCATTTCATTTATCCATCTATTATATATATATATATATACTGAATATATATGATATATAAATAATATTTTATACTCTGGAAGTAAGTAAATCATCATATAAGTAATAATAATGTCAATAAAAACAAGTCCAAACACCTACGATAAATGAAACGATTTTACCCAAAACGCTTCTTTAACATGGAATTTACAAAAGAACGTGTAATATAAAGTCATAAGTGAACCATATATGATTTCATAACAATGAATATGATTCTTTAATAAGTTAATGAAATTGTTTAAATCATTATACAGAAGGTTTGGATACGTACAAATCATATTAGACATAAGGTAAGGGAAAATCACAATCACATTTTTATCCGAGATTGCTTATACTTTGGTATTTACTGGGGTGTATTTTATCATCCACATCCATGTTTCCTCAATATGTAATATTATTTCCATCCACCTACAATTGTTTAAATCCAATTTTACCCTATGGTGAGTTTTTAGTAATAGATATGAAATGAATCTTTTTTCGTTTTTCGTACGAGGTACTTTTTGACTTTTCCGACAAAAGTATGAGAAGAATGTTTTTTTAACTTATATGGCATGAAAGGATTTTTAAAACATTATTTAAAAGAATGATTCCTTTACATGTTTTCAATTTTATTTTTAATCAAATTCTTTTCGTTTAAAATTGTATGACATGTTAGGAAAGGAAAAATGTTTTTCAAGTAGAAAGGATATTTTCCTCAAGAATGGAGTTCAAGTGTTTTATCAAAATTATTTTCTATCTAAGATAATAAAGGGTTCTGTTTTTTATCCCTATTATTACATTGATTTGATTATGTTGTGATGGAATTATTTATATGAATTCCATTATCTTATATGAATTATTTTATGATGTCATGTTGTTTAAGAATCCAATTTTTATTTCATGGGTTATCCAATGATGTATGATTTAAGATTTTGTGGAACACATAAGAATGGTATCATTATGAGAGGGGTGGGACCTATATCTCCCTCCAATTCATTGGGTAAAGATTTTATATCTCATGAGATAGACATGGCTGGAACGGTAGGTTATACCGGTTCAGTGAAGCAGGACTGAAATGAGGGTAACTCAGTTCAGAAATGGACTTTGTCCACTAAGATAGTCTTGGCAATGAGTCTTGACTAATACGAAATGATTCTATATGATTATGTGTGTATGCCAAAATGTTTCATGTTTTAAGTTATGATTATTGGGATTACATTTCACTATTATGATTTATCCCATGTTATGAAATTATGATCTCTTTTGCAGGTTAAGATTTCCAAAAGATATGTTCTTATGAATCTGATGTGATTGATATTTCTTTTGTTTACCCTTACTGAGAATTTGAGCTCACCCTTTTATGTTTTTTCCCCAGGACATAAATAAAGGATTTAGGTTTAAAAAAAAGAAGAACTTTATGGGGGATGTTGAAGATCTTTCACCATGATTAGAAGATTATATTCCGAGTTTCCAAAGACACTAAACTATTACGGTCCTTGTGTGTGTGTTTTTGTTATGTACTAAGTATTCCACAAAAGTAATGTAATGTCTATGTACGTTAAGCTTCGGGTCTCTACCACCACAATATCTCTTTCCAAGCATCATTTTGATAATGGTTAGTGAAGTTCCCGTGGAAGTCCCTCATCTTGAACTTCCCAGAAGTGGAAGGGGTGAAAACACAAATGTCAGGCTCAGCGTTCAAGGAGATTAGCTCATAAATACCAAACTGACCCTCATTCAGTACATCCTTGATAAATTGTAGGTATTAGTTTTCCTCCTTAAAGGAAATTTCAGGTACTGGACATCCATGGAAGCCAAGAGCATCCCCAGCCCAGTTGCAATGCCAGAAACTGATGTTTACCTCTCTAACAACCCAATGAGGGTGATCCTGGAGGCTCGGGATGAGGGTGGATATCCTATCCCAGAGAGGGGATCCATAAGTGCCCACCATATCCACTATACTTCTGGCCAACTGTAAAATTACCTTCCCCCAAAGAGTTTGTTCTTCAATGACTTCCCATGGAAGTTTCGCATACATTCCCCAAATCATGTCTCTTATGCTTCTAACATTGATCCTGCCCTCGATGATAGGTCTGGTCATCCTGTCCCATGATGTCCAATGCCTTTTTCCTTCAGAGAGAGCATCCCAAATAAAGCTGGCCAGGACCTTATCAATGGCTCTAATGAATCCATTCGGCACGTGGGTTGATGCCATAACATGCACAGGGATAGCGAACAAGACGATGTTCACCAAAGCTATCCGGCCCCCAAAAGAGAGGTAATGATTTTTCTAGGTAAATACCCAGCTAGTGGTCCTGTTCACAACCTGATCAAAGTCACAGATTCTCAAACTTCCTAAAGCTATCGGGGTGCTAAGATACTCCAATGGAAATGATCCATGCTGTATATCAAGCCTGCTGCACAAATGTTAGGCCCTTTTGGAAGTACATTGGTTTGTGATATACGGTTTTCTTTTTGATTTGTTGATAATCTGGCCGCTCCAATAACATTACTCCTCCATTACCATGATGAGCCTACGAATAGAATGTTTTCTAGCATTGGAGAAGACAATTGTATCATTATCAAACATCAAGTGGGATATAGAGTGGAGATTCAATTTTCTGCGAAAATGAAGGATATCCCCAATGGATATTACCTTGTTAATAAGACGACTAATAGAGTCCTGCATGAGGATGGAAATAATTGGAGATAGAGGGTCTCCTTACCGAATCCCACGTGCTGCCTTGAAGAATACGTGGGTTCTCCCCAAGAAATAAACTTCCATCCATGAGGAGGTGAAGCATCTGAAAAGGAGATCAATGACTCGGGAGGAGAATCCCATACTCGCAAACACTCTATTAATAAAACCCCATTCAATCGTGTCACAAGCCTTTCTCATGTCCAACTTAACAGCCAAGTTGGATCCGTGAGTTTTCAGGATTTTACCATAATTATAATAACATACAATAATTATAATTATATTTTATGTTACAATTTTATATACTTTAGTGTAATTTTATGGAGAATAAATGTTCATAAAAAAATAGGAATGAGAAAGGAGCGGTTAGAATGATATACATCTCTTCATAGATTTATCCTTTTGAAGGGGGGATATGCCTTTGGGAGTTGTATTTATATATTAATATAACATATTGATACGGTATAAGAATATTTTTGAGAGGGATGGAAAATATTTGTTTCAAACTGGCTATGTGGTGGCGTGATGGGAATTGTGGAGAGGAGTGCCGCTATTATAAGTGAAAAGGTATGATATTTTTGTAAATACCAGTAAAACATTAATAATGGGAAGTCAATATCAATGAAAGTATATATAATGTTTTTAAATAATGAGTTGGGTAAGAGATAATTTTTATAATGTCCATAATAATACATCTCTACTCATGTTTTAAACAAGTTTGTGGTCTTTCCATCTTGGTTTACCTCCTTTTACACATTTTGACTTTTAACGAGGTAACTAGTTTTTATGAAAGTAAATTACCTATAATTCATGAAAATAAATTTGTATGCATTAAAAAATTAATTAAAAATTATTTAAAATTTGAAATCAATTTTTTATATATTAGTGTTTAACGTAATGAAAATTAATTTTAAAATAATTAATGCATAATGATATTAAAATTGTTTTTGAAAAAATATATCATAAGTTCTAAAATGTGAAATAACGGTTTGAATTTTTTTTTTGAAAAAATTAAAAAAAGATTTACATATAAAATACATATTTTTTCTTTGAACCATTTTTGATGAATTTAAAATCAATATATTATACTTATAATTGTTAAAACTCATTTAATTTGTAAAATCAATATTTTTATATATTAAATAACTAATAAATCTTTGTAGAAAAATAGAGAAAGTTAATCATAAGAATATTTCATTGTTCTTAAATAAAAATAATGAAATTTTTTCCATATTAACTTTCTATAATTTTAGAATTCAATATTTAAATAACATCTTAAAATATATTGGAAAATTATTCATAAGGAAAATATATTTTTCATAATACAAACTATTCATAATTTTTATTTCATATATATTACTAATTAATTGAGTTTTTATATATTATAATTATCATTAATATATATATATATATATAATATAATTATGATATTCATAGTATCTTGAATTAAAAATTTATTTTATAAAAATAGATTTTATTGTAATAGATTTTATTAGTTCTTTAACTATAAGAATTTAATTTAACTTATATTAAATAAAATATTTATTTTATTTATACACATATTTAATAATTTGGTTAATCTGATGCATACCCATTAATTCAATGAATAGTTTTTAATGTTCAAATTTGATATTTATATTTTAATCTTATTGTGTGGTGGTTTTCAATTAGGTTTAGTGATTCTTATAGAACATGATATCAAAAATACTATTTATTTAAGGAAATTATGTAGTGAAATATTAGATTACTATATAAAAAAGATTTATTTTTTAGATATACCTACTAAAATTAAATTACCATTGATTCGAATGATAATAGTATTTTTATATCCTAACATGATATCCTGAATAAAATATAATGTCTTCGAGGTTACTAGGATAAGTTTCTAACTTATATGAGTTCAATGTTTTTATATAAAAGATAATTCTAGAATAATTTTATATTTATTTTCACTTACATACAAATGAGTTTTTGATATGTCATGCTATGGTAATTGGTAATTAGTTCTCAATTTTTTCCATTAAAGTGGATGTCACGTTAACCAGAAATTTTTTATGGTGTTCTTCTATATAATGATGTCAAAATTTACATTATAGAAAATAAATGTTTTATGGAATAGTGTATCTTATTTTTATGATTTTAAACATACAAATAGTTCTATGTATATAATTAGAATCCAAAATCATGACATTTGATGTTGGGCTTATGTAGTTTAAATGTATTCATGTAGTGGAACATTATCAATATGAATCCAATATAATAATATTATTCAAATTATCATTAATCATAAATGTTATCCACTAAATAATTTAGTGTTAGTGTTTTATTATACGGTCATATAGATATGTTATAGGAATTACATAATGATGTAATGATTTAACATAACCCCAATGTGTGTAGAAAACTATGGTTGATTAAATTTGAATCATATTTGATATGTTAGAAAAGAAATTATGTATGATTTTGTTATGTATTATTAAAATTGATTTTAGATCATAAAATATATCATGTTTTACCAAAGTAAATATCCA
This sequence comes from Viscum album, assembly GCA_963277665.1. Classification (NCBI taxonomy): domain Eukaryota; kingdom Viridiplantae; phylum Streptophyta; class Magnoliopsida; order Santalales; family Viscaceae; genus Viscum; species Viscum album. The sequence continues at coordinate 1,110,679,196 of OY728126.1, forward strand.
TTTTATCCCCCTTTTACAATGATTGAACATTCTTTATTAAGTAAAATGATTACTTCCCTCTCAAAGAAAGACATTGAGATTTATCTCATTGATAACTATCAAAGAGTATTGTTAGTTTTGATGATATTCAAATATTACCATAAATATTATCTAGTATTCATTGAAAATTTTTATATAAAATATATTATGAATAAATTCATGATTTAATAGGTAGAGACCTATTATAGTATATCTCATGTAATGTCATATAATCATTGATATATTTAATGGTGTATAATAATCATAAATCCATCTTACAAAAGTTTGGAAAGATAATTATATTCTGAACACTCATATGTTGATACCTAACAAACAAAAATCAAAATAAACATATCTAATTAGGGGATGTTTAGGTATGTTTTTTATTATGTTGATGGTTTGAGCATAAACATGATATGAATTTTCCACTTGTATGATGTGTATATAAATATGTCCCTATATTGAATCTTATTATGGTAATTCATGGTGTAAATACACCTAATCTATTAAACCATAATTGGTGTTTACATTATTAAATTATATCTAAATACAAGTGATCACATCCCAATGGATTGGATAAGTCTTGGTAAACTATATATATAAATTCTTCCCATTTTATATTATAAATGAAGTATAAATCATAGTGAGAGAATTAATTCTACATATTAGATCATATTAAAATATTACATATTCATATCCTAGAGAAAGGGAAACAAAACTAGGGTTAACTAAAATGATCATTAAAGGTCACATTCAACGAAATATACTATAAGTAAATAATGCCTAGCCGCTCTAGAAAGGTAAATAACTAAAAAATCTTTTCATTTAATCAAAAACATTAGAATCAAATATTCTCATAGATAATATCGATGTAGTAATATCAAAGATAACAATGAAAACTGAATTCTTAATAGCAGAATTGAATAATGTGGACATCATGATATCATAAATCATGATATATTTACTAGAAAGGCATTATGCCTAAATATATTTATTCATGGGTTGGTAAAAACCAAAAAACCATTTAATATGGTCAGCAAAAAAATGTTTCATATGAGAATCGTTGATGTATCAAGAGGATATATATAACTAGAACCCACCCATTGAAGCACTCCCAATGTATTCTTCATATATTTAATGATAAATTTAAAACCTAAATAATATTCCTTATCAGAAATATATTTATTGATAAAATCATATGGAATATTTATATTTCCACATACTATCCACTAACTTTCCTAGTATAAATCAATGTTTAGAAATTTTATATTGTTTATGAAATAATCTCATCCATGAAAAAGCGAATATGGATATATAATACAAATTTAATGTCCAATGATCATATTAAACTAAATTTTTCATGATAATGTTAATGGAAACAAAATTTATAAGTGAAAAAATATGACCATCCGTTCTTAAAATATATATATATTCTAATAAAATATTATCATTTGGAGAATGAAATAATTTTTATTTGAAATTTTAAAATAATATATTATTAAATATTTTTTTTGGTAAAAACATTAAAAACATATTGAAGGAGTAAAATAGTGTAAAATAGTGATGGTGACGGGAAAATATGTAATTTTGTATTTGCTAAAATGAAACATTCCTGTTCAATTTACATAACGAAAGTCATAAATGATCTTTTGGGAAAATTTTATAAAGAATACTTTAAAAAATTTAAAATATTCAATGATAAGAAGAAATTATCTTTTATTAAATAATGAGTATTTTTGTAATTTGTTTTATGATAATATAGACAAGGAAGAAATATATAAAGAATCTAAAGATAAATAAGACCACCTATTATTTTAAAATATTATTTTCATGATTCATGTTTCAAAGAGAAAAAAAGATAAAATAAAATATGAAAAATACATAAAGATATGTAGGCTAATAGAATATATTGAGTTTATTAATGATATAATGTATTAGTCCTTCATAGAAAATAAGTTCAATAAAAATGATATAGTAAAATAAATTCTTTCATATTTGGTATGATTAAAAATATAAACCAATGAAATTATAAAATTGAATTGAAAAATTAATAATAATTGAAAAATATATATTCATGTAAAATAAATTTAATGGTTATTATATGCTCCACATATAAGTAAATATGTGTTGAATAAAAAATATGTATCAACATAGTAGAAATTGAGACAAATCCCTCACAAAGATCATATCACTAAAGTGAGAATTAATCCATGAACTGGTTATATATAACAAAAGTAAATACAAAAAAATGGAAACATATATTAAGAAATTCAGTGGCCATTTCACACAAAATAATGGAATAATAGTCAATTATGTAGATGTATATCCCAATGAATGGAAAATATGTTAAAAACCCCTTACCTTAATTTCAACATTACTCACAAGTGATTTTAACCATAGGAATAGTAAATTTATAATTTTTTATAGTTGTATATTCAATCCATAAACATATGTAAAATAATATGTGATATATTTATGACATCTTATCACCATGTAGTTAACAATATTTTATATATATTATTATTGTTATTATTTCAGGTGTAAAATGCTCTGTTTCTCATGTATGATTTGATTCAAAAATTGTTGTCCATGTATCTTGATCATAGTTATATAATCTATAAAATTTTAATAAATATATAAAAATCATAAATATTAATTATATTAAAATTTAATAACATCCTTTAATCTAGGACATGAAAAATGAATTACATATCTTAATGGAGGGGGTAATCCACATGTACACATGAGAAACATTATCACTTTAACAAGTACAAGGGTGAGAAGTTAAATAATATATTATATTTATAGATTAATAAGAATGTAATAAATATTATATATATTTATTAGTTCCATATTTATATCCATGAATGTAAATCTGTGATGAAAAACGAATCATACCACTACATGAAGATGATAAGGCGTACGTAAGCACAAGCATGGTTTGTGATTTTTCAAGGAAGGAAAATAGATGAAATTTGGGTTTTAAAATAATAATAATAGAATATAAGTATATTTAAGATACATTGTTTATTATTTTAGTATGGTTAAGATATATTTTTAGTATTTAAATAAATTAATAAACATGATATAATTGGTAATGACGATTACCTATTATTCAGTAGACTTCCATTAAATCTCATTTTAAAACCCCTAATAATGTCAAATAAAAAACATGTTAATACCTCGGTAATATATTATCTTAATACATAATAATATCCTTAACCACTATAACAACCAAATAGAAATTATATTCTTCAAAAAATAACACAATGATTTATCCCAAATAAAATCACAATTTATTGAATATATTCCTTAAATACAAAAACATAGTAATCTAATTTATCATTAAATCACTGCTCAATTCCAAGGTCATCAAAAATATACAATTTAATTTATTAATTTTAATCACATCCTTATCTAAGATAAATATTATTAACTAAAAATTAGGAAAATATTAAGTGTAATAATTCCCTTAATCATGTCCTACCTAAAAAAACATTAGCTTACAATTAAAGCACTTTTATAGTTATCTGTACCATTCACCATGTGCATTAAATTAAATAAAGAACTACTGAATAATAGTCCCTATATGTATCTTGATTATTATTACTAGATTATCATTGAAATAAAACTTTAAGAACTTATCTGAATAATACGAATATATAAAAACATTAATACATTCTATTCAATGATAAAAATAACATGAGGAATTCTTTGGTGTAAGAGTTAACCCTAATATTTGGGAATTGACTCAAATAATTCCCATGTTTATCACACATAATACATTGACTTATAAATGAATCCATAGGGTGAAATTCAGATCCATCAAACAAAAACATCATTTTTCCGATGCAATTAATTTCTCTCTTCCCTTTTTTCAACACATATTCTATATTATTATTCATTTGAGATATTTCTCTATGTTATTCATCCAATATACTTGACGGGCTGGAAATTGAATTTTATTCACATCCATGGTATTCTTGTAACATTATTTTCTTCTTCTCATTATTTGTTTTAGTAAATTCATACAATTTTAAATTGGAAATAATAAAACATGGTAGGTTATTTGTCATACACACAAGGTTTTTCCTTCTAGATCCAATTTCATTTTCATTCTTATAATGAAATTAATTCAAATTTTTATCACATTCATCATTAATCTGGTTTTTCATTGTTCCATCCATTGAATAAAATAATAAATAATAGTATGAGTGAAAATAATCATAATGATAAATGAGTAGAAATCATTTAAAGAATGTCTAAATCATGTCACCATAGGTTTAACCTAGGCCATCCATGATTATCAAATAATCAAACCATTCATAGTGGTTCATAAAGAAAATGTGAATTAAACGAATCATATCTTCTATGAGTATCACTACTGAATTTAAGTGTACTACATCCATGCACTAGAAGGATGTCTCAAATACACTCAACTAACTTTTTTTGGGGTTATTACCCCTAGATGAATATTTCCCAAAAACCATATCCACAAATACTATCTATATAAGGATTTATTTATAGGAAAACCACATAATATATACATAAATAAAAACATATGATATTATTTTACAGTTAGACATATCCTTAGAGTATTTTATAAGGTAATTTTTTCTTGTCTACATTTTCTGAAAATTAGTTCTCATGATTTCTACTACGCTTTCCATGATACCAACTATAATTACCCCTACCCTTATATCCCATATTCAATGATTAATTTATTACATTGGCTCTAGATACAAGCAATCTCATTAGAAGGGACTAAGTATTTAAATAGTATTGTTAAATTAGATGTATACATCTTTCATAGTTTACATGAGAAACTAAATATATAACATATTGAGAGTAATTAATTTTCATCCTTGAACACATTCAAAGATTCTATATTCTTATAACGGGGAATGAAAAAAATATGGGTAACATACAAAGGATAGTAAGGGTAAATATAGATGAATATATCATGATAAAATATGGAATAATCAATATATTAATGTAAATAACCAAATACACAATCTATTTAATTCCAAAGTTGAGCATGAAATAAATCTGTGTATAATATCACAGTATTAATATCATGGATAATAATAATTAAATTTTAATTGAAGGAAATTCTTAGTTTTTGATGATAGATAATATAAATCATCATATATTTACCATCATGGAATTTTTTGAAAATAGATAAATTTATGGGTAGGTATAACAAAATAAAAAATTTAATACGTCTATCTAACTACATTATCTCATGAGACATGTTGATGAGCTGAGGGGCTATCTACCACAAGGACCCACCCATTAGTTCATGTAAAATGAATTCCGAATATATTAAATTATAAATTTAATTAATAACCAATATTACTTAAAAAATATTATCCATATTTATTAAATAATAAAAAATATCATTATTTTCCACGTTTATAAAATAAAATTTAAATTAAGACATCATATATAGAAATGATATGAATGATAGAAAATAATAATATCTGTGATACAATGAATATGTATATTTAATAGAAAATAAATATCCTATTAGTTTAAGAAATTGAATGCTTTAGGATAATGATAATGAAAAAAAATTAATAAGAGATAAACTATGACCATCAGTTAATCCTAATTATAGTTTTTGTATCAAAATCAGGAGCTTTCGAGAATTATTTGAAATCAAAGAAAAATTTTAAAATAATATTTAATTGAATAATTTTCACTATGAATTAATTGATTTTTTATACGAATCTAAACATATTAAAATATTAATATGTATAAGAAAATATGTAAACACTGTATATGTTAAAAAGAAACACCCTTTTTTTATTTTTATAAATAAATTAAAATATGAACTATTCAGAAAAAATTTAAATTTTCCTTTAAAACCTTTTGAAATGAAACAGATTTCCTAAAATTTCAATAATAAATCCTTTGAGTAAAAATATATGAATTTTCAAAATATTTTTGTAAAATATGTGCATGGAAGATATATATATCCAATCTAAAGAGAAATAAGATTAATTATAAAAAATTATTTTATGTTTTAAATTATTAATAGAAGTAATTTTATATTAAAATATATAAAATCCTATAATATATAAAGGATAATGAAATATATGGATTTTATGATTGATATATTATATGATTCCTTTAATTAAAATAAGAGGAATCCAAAAAAAATTAGTTTGTAAAAAAAATTCTTACCTTTTTAGTAACTTTTAAATTATAATAACTTGAATGATTAACAATTAATTGAAAATTTAATTATAATTAATAAATATATATTAATTTTAAAATCATAAAATGGGTACTAAACCCACCAAAAAAATTTGTAGGTTCACAATACCAAATATGTCTCAATGGATTGGAAATTGAGATGATATCCCTAATAAATATCATATCACTGAAGTGAAAATTAATCAATGAAGTTATTATGTGTAAAAAATATAAATAAAAAATTTGAAATAAAACATAATAAATTTAGAAATAATTTCCTATATAATCATAGAATAATTCAGAATGAATTATAATTTTAACCATTTAAAATGAAATTGAGGTAAAAACCCCCTTAGCTCAAGTTCAAATTTCCTTGTATTATTAATTAATCTAATGTATATTAAATTTTTATTTATTATTTTTTTGTAATACCAATATTTAAATCATTATAATATCATATTTTATCCATTTATAACATCTAATAACATATTTTTTTATAATATATTTTTATTATCATTATTTCTAGTGTTAATTATTTTATTTGTTCATTTATATTTTGACTTAACGGTTATAGTTGTTATATCATGATCATTGTAATATAATCTCCAATATTATAATAATTATATAAATATAGTTTCTATTATGTATATTTATATTTAAAGTCATCATTTATAGGTGATCAAGAACAATTAATCACACTGGTTCGTGGAGGTTGTAGTCCACACATACGCATGTATGATGTTATAATTTTTTAACAAGTGGAAGGGTTGGAAGGTAAATGAAAAAAATATTTTATAAATTAATATTATATCCATAATATCACTTATTAATTATTTAAATCCTTATAACCAACCATGTAATGTAGTGATGAATAATGAATTACACTACAATATGGAGACAAGAAGTCATACACACAGACACGAGTGATGACATAACTTTTAATCAGATGGAAAAGACATGTAGAATGGTGTTTTGATAGTAAAAATTACATATTTGAAAAAAATATATATTGGATTTCTTTTTTTAGGATGTGTATAATATATTTAGATAAATTATAATAATAAATAAACAAGGAAGAGTCAGCAAAGGTGGTTACCTCTTCTTCGATAGAGTTCCTTCAGATCTATTCATAAGGACCCTTGGAATAATATTTTAACAATAAAAAACCTATAATTCCTAGATATTTATATTTATAATATAATTTTATAGGGGTTGGTTGAGCAATTTTTTTAACAGGGTTTAATGAAAAGAAAGAATGAGAGTCCTTTTATACGTAAGGGGAAGGGCAATCATGGAATTATATAAAGATTTAAATTATGACAAATTAATTCACATGTAAAAATGGATAAAAATTTATTTAAATAATTTAAATATTATTATCATCTATATAATCTCATAAAATGAAATTTCGAACGTTTTGGTAAGGTTTATACCCAAATCTGTTACTTTTAACTCAATATGACCCTTTTGACGATTAATATGATATCAATGTTTTTACTCATTAGGGTTAAATACATTAACTTTAAGAGTTAAATTGACCCATAAATGGTTATCTGTTGTTATTATAAATTATATCCCATTAAAATCACATATTAAAATATTTTTTTAAATTTTGAATCATTTAATAAACTAATATTTATTATAAAATATTATTAATTTCATGAATGTAAATACGTGGGATATTATAAAATATATTCAATATGACTCCTAAAATAATGGTTAAAAAATGAGATATATTTAAATATAAGGAATAAATGGTCTTAATTTTATTATAAACTTAAATTTTACTAGTTTGGATATCAATTTAAACCTTATCATTTGTTTGAACCCCTTGGTTAACCAATTTTATCCTCAATCATGGTAATATATTTCCCATATAAATTTGTTATAATTTTACATATTATTTTTATATTGAATAATAAATGAATAATTCATGACATTTTAGACCATGTAAAATCCTACAGGTCTCGTTTCATATTTTTTATTATTTTTAATTTATTATTACAAATATATCTAGCATAAAATACTATAATTTCTTTTTAAAAACTATTCATATAATTTCAATATAAATGTTACAGGGAAGAAATTTAATTCCATTATAAAATGTTATAAAATATAGAATATATTATATTAATCTTAAAAATTTTGGGTACATTATAACTCATCCGTAAAATATTAATTTGATAATTTTTAAATTCATCTACATGATTTTTCTATTCCTTGTACAAGTACAATTTTGACATTCCGTATGAATTTAAGGCAAATATTTCATTTGTAAAAAATGAAAATAATGTTGATTCATAAAATTGAATTAATAAAATTTCAAAAATAATTTTATATTTTGAAGTTGATTTTTTAATTCCATTGTATTTCTTAAAAAAGTATTTTATTTATTTATTTTTGACATTTTCAGCCATGCGTAAGCATTGAAAAATCATTTGGAAAACTCCCTTGATATAAAAATATAAAATTCATATATATCTATTAGATTCATAAATGATGATTAATATTTAAAAATAGTGTCATTTGAAACCTTTTCCCTTCTCAACTATTCTTTATAGGACCAAATATTTGACTGTTCTAGTGCCGTGCAAGCACGACATCATCCCAGAAAATGATTTTCATATTTATAATAAAATGAATTATAATATATATGTTTTGAAGTATTTTAGTATTATATTTTTAGAATATTATCATCAATTAACCTTTCCATAATTTCATACATTTTTATATCATATTTATGTTTTGTATATATCATAAAACATATTATGTTTTTGAAAAGCTGTGTTTTCCACTATTCCCTAAAAAACAATTCTTTTTTTTTAAATATACCAAAAATTATCCCCTAATATAATTTTGATATAATGATATCAAAAGAATATTCATTGTATCAAATAAAATATCTAAAATTTCATAAAATTAATTGTAATATTTCATCACAAAAATCAATTTAAAAATTTTTTAAATGGAAATGTATTTTCTTGAAGAATAAAATAACTTTAGTTAAAGATGACTTCTTATTTGTTAATAACTAATAATTTTTTGAGTATTACCACTGTAAATTTCTTTAATATATATTTTAATCATATTCATGCACTCAAAATCATGGGTTATGTTATAATGATCATATTTAAATAATAATATTTTTATTATATATCTTAATTCACCAAAATATTATTGTTTGTGTGTTTAAAAATATATCGAGATAATTATTAAGTTAAACACAATTTCATGGGTGTAACACATTCTACGTTGAGTAAAATATAAATTTTTATCCAATATTATAGTGGACTTGTAAGTTACTCATCATCTTGAGAAATTTTAGGTGATATATTCATCGACCTAGTAAGTCTTCATCAGAGAATCAAAAAATTATGATATCTATAAACACCTAATCTATATTACTTCATGACTGGAGGTCAATTTGTATCCTATTAAGAGGGATTATATAGCTATAAATATTATTTATATAATAAAACAAGTGGTGGATATGTTTATATTGTGATATGTGATTAAGATCACACTAAACCTCTAATATTTCTTGAGTAGCACAAATACTTTGTAAGAGGCTACTACTTACATACAACTTCGATACATCTATTTCATATATATTTTCAATAATAATAAGTCCTGAAAGGTCAAATAGTTTTAATTTTGATGAGTAATAAATATTTGGGCAATGTTTTTATTTTAAAATTATAAGAGTTAGATAGAATCATACTTAATAAATGTTTTGGAAGGAATCAAATAGTAGTGGAAATTTTTATGAAGGACAAATTGATTTTAGTGTAAGTGGGAGATTTTAGGATATACACCAAAATAATATTCAAGTAATGTATATTTCAAAAAGAATGTGTTTTTTTAATAAATAATCTTTACGTATGATCGTGAGGTTATATTGATTTCCACATACCCTGGTTGCAAACAATGAAACCTGAGGGAACAAGAATTCTTGACCATACTCCTTCTTGGCCATAATTAAATAGACTAATGAACTTAAATTTATTCATTGAGTGAGTTTAATGAAATCATCAATGATATGTAATTCAAGGGTTATATTTTATTATACCAGACACATCAAACACAATTTTTATTCATGTAGGAGCAACGTACCTCACCTATATAGAGGGAATTATCTCATTTGTATTTGTGTAGATATTTTGTGATTAGTAGTGATACTAATAATCAGTTTCACAAATTGTTTTCTTTAGATACTTTATCAAGAAACATCATTCGTCATTCCATATTGAAGTCACTAGTACTGATTTAGTGTTTGGGAATCCTTAATAATGATCAAAGATCCTTTTGATGGTATAATGCATTAATGGTAAGAGGCCCTTTTTATTATTACAGTGATCAACATCATATCACACATAATTGAATTATAATAGTAATACTATTTCACAATCATCTCAATTATTTTCAATTTTTAGTATTCATCAATTTTCATGCATGTTTATTTATGTTGGGATAGATTGTGCTATGTTTTAGGTTTTTTATACTACCCAAAACCATAAAATAATACTCATATATCAATAAACATGTTAACCTAAGGTCATAAATTCTTATTTGAGGTCTTTCTCATAATATATATAATATCATTTACGTTATAACTTAGGTAGTTACGTCTAATTCATATATTTCATTGAGTATTTCTTAAGGGATAAATTTTTTTCATCATTCTATACCATTTTTGTTAAATTATTTCTAAAAAACCATTATTTTAGTTTTACCTTATTTTTATTTTCATACTATTGATATTTTTGTGCATGTATTTTTTTACAATTAATTTCAATAATTTTCTATTTTACATTAAGATAATTTTTTTTTATTTTTTAAAGGGAATGTGAAGTTTATTTTAAATAGATAATTGAGAAATGTTTTTCTAAATTTGAAATGGTTTGTCCTATATTTATAATAAAATTAAATAATCATCATACCATAGTTTAAATGTGTTTTATTAAAAAGGAATTAGTTCATCCCTTATTTTTTGAAAGGGGATTGAAATGTTTTATAAATATTGTTATAGAATGATATATGGATTGATATTTTCAACATGTAAGATTCCTATTTCCTATTTATGTTACAAACTATAAATATTGAAATGTGGTTAGAAAGAAATTTCTCATACTGAATGGTGAAATCTTATAGGGAATTATTATCTCACACTATATATACACCAATGGATGTACTTATATCTCATGTTATTATTACTGTTCCATGGATATGTTCTGTTTTGAGGATTATGTTTGCTTTGGCCTGTTGTTTGATTATGGGATATAAAGACTGACCATGGATTGTAGGGAAGTGGTTAGTAGTTTTTTGGATTTTTTTAGATATTTTGTATCAACCTCATCTGTTAATATATTTCCAATGATTTTTTAATACATATTATATTTGATTATTTTTTGTATATCTGTTGATGAGGTTTATGTGTAATTTTTATTATTATATCAACTGCATATTAATCTATTTCATTTTTTTGTTTATACTGAATATGTTTAATAAATTTTCATGGCGGTCCAATTTATGGATTCCTCAAATTAAATTCATGGCTTATGTTTTGTAATTCTTATGATACTGAAGCATTTCCCAAGTGTTGGGCATCAATACATGAGAACTAGATTACAGTCCATGAGGATCCACAATCATTTTTGTCCTAGTGACAATTTTCTTCATTAGGCTTGTAAATTCAACTATTGCTAATTTACAAATATATATATATATACATATATGTGGATATGTTGTAAAATACCAACATTATATACCCTAAACTCATTTTACTATTAAGGTTATGATATGGATTCATTATTTCTGCTCATAATCCAACACATACATTTCCCACTTTAATTCTGAAATCATTATATGTTTTGATGGGATATATTTTATTATGATGGGATAGGGTTCTATCATAGATTCACTGATTTTCATGCCATATGAGTCTCTTTTCATCATTTAAATTTTTGATACCAAATTTCCATAGATGTATGTTTCATTGCTTTCAATGAGAATGAATCATGGATGGATTTACAAAACATTTTTTATCTTGATGTATCATATTTCAATAATTTTTATTAGCCATAAAAATATTTCATATTTAGGAAACATACAATGTAATAGACTTGTATTTTATTATATTATAGTCCCACTATTCATAAAATATTTAGATTATAATTATAGTCATGAATATTTTTTTTATTCCGGATGTAACTCTTTAAAAAATTCAAACAATTAATTTTTTTTTCTTTAACCAATTCATTAATCTATGTTAACCAATATTAATACTACTAATAAAATAGTACAAGTTGTGAAAAAATTACAGAAGGTTCCATTTCTATATTTTTGGCTTGATTTCAGTTTTTGATGAAGAATGTGGACATGGTCAGTAGTGTATTTAAACAAATATTGTCGAAAAGACCTATTTAAATAGATCTAAGATGCATGAATCGTTGTTATGGAATTTTTAAAAAAGGCATCTGAAATGTGGAACCATATTCCATTTTCACCAAATTTTTGGGGTCCAAAATTTGTAGGATAACTCAAGATTCACAAAAAATGGATTTTCAGGGATTAGTTTAAAAAATATGGAAAATTAATGGGATTCACAAATATTTTGTGTATCATGAAGGTCGGGTTCTTTGTGAATGTTCGATGTTTCATAAAGGTATGGAAGTTCATGAAAAATGTATAAGAATGAAGGAAATATGGTTAGTTATGAAATAATGAAAATCATCCTGAATGGCAAATTCCCTTAAATATTTCATGATAGAAAAGAGATTCTCAAAAAATAATGTGAGCTTCACAAAAGGGTGTTGTCATGGTTGAAATCTTCGTGAATTGGAGGAAACACATATAAATAGGACTCTACCCCCTTAATTTTATAGGAGGAATACTTAATAAAAATCCAATGACTCTAATTTAGAAAAGTTGATTCATAAAAAGTTTTATCTTACATGATGTATTTTATAATATATTCTTATTCAAAAATAATAGAAGATAATTAAGGCTATGTATGAATCATGGAAGTGGTAGACATCGAAATTTTTTTGACCCTTATAAAATGGGTGATATTCATAAAAGGTGGGAGCTTTGTGAATGTAGTGATCTCCATGAAAGTATTGACAATGATAATAGTGGTGATCTATTCAATAGTTAGGACCATCGTTAAAGAAGGGTATTCCTATTACGAATTGAAAAGAATTTTGAATGTTGTAAAGAGGGATTTCCAAAAATTAAATCTAATGTGAACCAAATGAAATTTCCTAGTAAATCTATGGTAAAATGGTACTCATCAAGTGGATTAATGTGGAACATATTGATGTACCAAATGTGGTGTAAAACACATATATTCTAGTGATAAAAACAACTATACTATAAACGATAACTGAGAACACTTTAGTTAAGTGGGAAATTAGATTTGAAATTGTTGTTAGTTGTGAACAAGGATGGATAGTGATTCCGCTCAAAGCATTTTAATAGTAGTTCAATTTAGTAATTATTTTATATATACAAAATTCTGTTGTATTCTCCTTAGATGTATCCTAGTGTGGTTATACCAGGTAAAATTAATATGTATTGTGCATGTTTTCATTTATGCTCATTCATTTATAAAGTAAGATGAGAGAATTGTTTTTTTTATTAGAGAAAAAAGAAGATCCAAAGGCGCATTAGTCTTAATATTTAATTCTTTGATTCACCCCCACCCCAATTTGAATATTTTACTTGGTTCGTATATCAATTGGTATCAGAGGAGAAAGTTAGTATATGTGATTCTATCATAAGGGTTTCATTGTATGTTTTCAATAATAATGGGATTCCCAAGATTGATGAAAAAGGTTTTCAATAATATAATAATTGGATGAAAAATTACTTTCAATATTTAGTTATGGGTGTATTTATAGTACTAATGTAGGTATTTCGGCTAGTGTGGATAATGTTTCCTTTTTAGAAGCTACTAAGGATAATTGGCTGATGATTCTAGATTTATCAATGCATTAGGGGGATCATGTTCAAATATAGACTACATAATGGTAATTTATAATATGTCAACTAATTCAATGGGGGTATACTATTAAATATATATTAAGTCCATTAAAAAGGTATGATAGAAAAATTATTGTTTCTGGGGAATAAATATAATGACATATGAATGAACTCCTATGAGTATGTAAATGTGTTCATCAACATGGTGAATGAGGTTGTGGATGAAACGTGTGGTATTAGAGATATTATTGAAGATATAATGATCATTATGAACATATTGAAAAAACATACAACTTAGTTCAGTCCGAAATCCTCTATACTAGAATATAAATATCCAAAATCTTTGACATGGGATAGTCCACATAATACTCTTATTGAATACAATATGAGAACTAAATATACTAAGTCTCTAGATAAAGGGATATCTAAAGAGGTTGAAAACACACAAGTATTGTCAATATTAATGATGAATTGGACGAAGAGGATCGAGATGAGTTCATATCATTCCTTTAATCAAATATATAAAGAAGAAAATGAATTTTCAAATGGAAACTTACAATTTCCTGATTTCAATGTGGAAAGGTTATATATATTGTAGAATGGTTCCCAAAGAAGTTTCATGATGATGATAAGGATAAAGTATAAATTCCAATAAATAATTATTCTGACTATGTGAAAAGTAATAAAATTTTTACGCTAAATTTCATCAAAAAATAATATGCTTTAACATAAAAATAATTTTTAGGAGGATATGAGGTTGAATTTAATGAGAACTATAATGATCTTAGTGAAAATAATATATTTTAAATTATTGGTAGCTCCCAAACCTGGGAGGAAAGTGATAACAATGAAGAAGTAGTCTTATAAAAGATGATCTCCATGAAAAAAGTGATTCTTCTCTAGAGGATATAGATTTTTGTAGAGTGAAATAAATGAATAAAATTGAACGGTCTATAATGAAAAAACATATATACAAAAACAAGAAGAACATAAGTCTGAGCTGTAAGAAAAATGGAAAATATTATTTCTTATATTCCATATAACCTAGAAAAGGATATTGAGTAAAATATCAACGATGAAGAATGTAATAGAGTGATTGTTGGTTTGAATATCACATTAAAATATAAAATCAAACCTATCGATGAAAATTATTAGGAGGTTATGGACCCATGATAAAAAGTATAAGATCAATAGATACTTTTGAATCCTAAAACGAAATTAAGAAAGAAGATTAACTAAGTGATAGAAAAGATAATAGTGGATCATAAGGATCTATAAAGAAATTTTCAATTGTCATATCCAAATGACAAGGTTTTTATGGGGATTGATAATAAATATAAATCTATAGTGAATGATGTCAAATTAGAATCACCCAATACGATGATGAAAATTTATTTGGGTACACATAAGAATCAGAATACTCATAAAACCCAAGAATGAACTATCCCTAGACTAAAGTATTTGAATACAACTCTTATCAGGTGTTATTTCAATGGAAATATAGGACATTATATAAATGTTTTTTTATTTGGACAAAAGGTTTGTAAGAGAACAAGTGAAAAAAATGAGTACATATATAGTTGAATATTCTGGGAATGATTTTGATTGCAACTATTTATAGTGTGAAGGAATCAGACTCATGGCCCGATAATACTCATTAACATTTCAATGGAATGAGTGTATGTTGACCGAATGTGGTCATAAGAAGAAGATAAATGAATTATCAAATTATTTGAAATTGAGAAATAGTTTTTTATCACTGTAAGATGAAGTTTTTCTATCATAATATGAGGAACATAATATTTTCAATCCAGAATGGGTATGAATTCTGTGATATGGATAAAAAATAAAAGAGTTGGGAATGTAGTGGTTGTAGATATTTCCCTTAAATAATCAAATAGTGTTGAAGTTTAGATCATTGATAGTTGATGCACATACCATATGAAGGAAAATAAGGACCCAGGTATAGACATCAAATATGAAAAATAAAGTGTTGTCAAATTTAGATATGATTAAGGCCTAATGTTTTTGGCCTAGGTTAATCTAAATTTGGGGAAAATATATAAGATGTGATGATGTCATAGTATTTGACAATTTAAGTCACAATATGCTAAGTTTGAGTCAAATATTTGAATCAAGTAATTCTATAATCTTTACCAAGAAATTTTGTATTGATATGGGAAAATATGGTGCCTTTGTTTCAATGGAAAAGTGTATGAAGTTGAATATATACCTTGTGAGTAGAGAAAAAGATATGTTCCATCTATCCAAAGAGTAATAAAATAGGTTGTGGTATAAATGTTTTTCCATCTATGTCAACCACCCCGGGAATATTTGGTCAAATGTGACGAATCATGAGATATCCACAAGATACCATGAGATCATACTCATACATGTGAGGATTTTCAATAACAGAAAATAATAATGAACACATACTTGAAAAAAAGTATCAAACTAAGTGCTTTAATTAGTGAAGGAAGATGTGTATAGACCTATCTCTTCAATATTAATTGATGTGAAGAGATATCATCTTCTCTCAATTGGTTAATTCGATAGAGGGAATGCTTATTTTCATTTCTCACAATTGAAATGTCTTCAGTTTCATAAAAATAATATCATAGGGAAATAGATAGTATGTTTCCATATAATATTATGATGTTTCAAAAATAAAATTTCAAAAAATTCATAAACTACATTGTGGAGGATTATCATGAGAAACACTAGATAAGTGATCAGGTTTTGATAGTGGGAACTCTGTAACAAAATAGAGTGGTTGGGAGAAGAAATTAGTTCATAAACATCATAAACAAAACACTGCTTATTGAAAAGGAACAACTAGAGAAATTTTTTAGGGGCATAACCTTAAAATCAGTATACCAATAAAATATGGAATTTTTGGGTTCAAAATGATAAAATAATATGTATGAGCAATTATACATATTTAATCCAACATTGAAATACATTCAAATCTTTAGAGGTGAATGTTTTATTCTAAATAAAGAGAATCACATGAAATTTTAATTTTATAAAGATAAGAGGATATTCCATGACTATTTAGAAATAATAAAGAAAAAATTCTTCATTAAGAGGCTATGAAAAGTATTTGTAAGCAAATATGTCATTATAGTAGAGAATTAATTTAATCATCAACAACATAATGAACAGTTCCACGAAAATAATGATAAAGAGGTAACCAACTCATGGGGATTAGAAGTAGAAAATTTTGATTTAGTAGATGATACTGAAGATGAGAATGTGTAATTAATATGTATATATACATACATATATATATACACAAAATCTTAAGAGTCGAGCTAAAATTGATTGGCAAAACAAAAATGGTGAATCGACAGTTCAAGTATAAATAAAAATAATGAAGTGTTTACAGTATCCATCATTAATATCATATCTAGAGTCTAAATGTTTTGAGAAAGTAGCTATATATAGGATTTGGATTTATTATATGACCAAGTAACATGACAAATTTGAGAATAATCAGACATGTGATACTTTCTTTGGTGGAAAGATAAGAATGTCATTAGAACCAAATGGGTTTTCCATGAATAACAAAATGAATATGGATTGGTAATTCAGAAAATAAAAACATGACTAGTGTGAATGGGATAGTCCCATATCCCGGGAATCAATGGTTATAATGAATTTTTTCATAGTGTAAGGATTTAGACTATTCACATTTTTTTATGCATAACAGTGCAATAAAAGTTCAACGTTTTACATATGGACATCAAGTCATCTTTTATAAATGGAGTTCTGGAAGAGGAGATTTATTTTGAGTAGCCATATGGTTTTATTATTCATGAATATGAAAACATAGTTTTTCATATGAGTAAAGAGATATATGGGATGAAGAAAGAACCAAGATCGTGGTATTTATGGATTGATAAGTTTTTGAAGAAGCTCAGTTTTATGTGTAGTGGAGTTGGTTGAAATATCTATGTCGATAATGGTAGTAATCAATGTATTATTGTTATAGAGTAAATTGGTGACATTATATTTGTTGGATAAGATGAATCTTAGTGCAATGAGTTTACATGATCCATGAAATGTGAGTTTGAAATTACAGTGTTTAGTGATATGAAATTTTTTCCATCATTTACAAGTGATTGATGGTTGTAAAGGCCAATTTATTACTCAATATAAATATTCCATGTTGCATTAAAGAATATATAGAAAGTATAATTTCAAGGAGGCGATGAATCATATTTGAACCAATATGAAACAATCACAAAATGATGAAGGCAAAGAAGTTAATGTCATAATATATAGGCAAATCATTGGTAGTATACTTTACATTACAACAGAACAACCTGATATTGTTTTTACCACATTCTAAGAGTCATGGAATCAATGTAATCCCAAATTAAACAACTTACACAGAGTAAGAAAAAATTAATTGGTAACGTAAGTACATAATGAATTTTGGTCTAGTGTATAATGAAATATATCGGCAAGAGAAAAGATTCATATTGGGGAAGTTAAAAAAATTTATAGAAATTCAAAATCAGGTGGTTGATTCTATCTTGGAGTAAGGTTTATTTATTGGATAAAAAATAAATAAGATTTTATTTCATTAATAATTGAAAAATCTAAATATATTGATTCTAATCAAGCCTCTACACAATTATTGCGGATAAAACAAAAACATGATGATATGGGATTTGAAGTGAAGTCTCTGATCAGAATACCTTTTTTTATTATAGTTCTATAAATTTTATAAAAAATAAAATCCATCACACGTTTATAAATAACATTTAAATAAAATTATTTTTTTATCATGTAAGAGGTTGTTCATGGGTTTGTAAAGTTGGATTATGTACATAAAAAACTATATGATGTAGAAATTCTAAAAAAACAAATATCCAAAGATGTGTGTGATATTAATCGACTATCGCTTGGAGTTTAGTTTACGATCTACACATAAAATGTTTGTAAGTGGAACCACCTCTCCCAAAGATGTGTTGTGTTTTTACCTAATGTGTAGATTTATGTTCTTTACAATGATGTTACCCCGAAAGAGTCACCATTATGATCATTGACAAAGGGGAATAAAATATATTAAAAAATATTGGGGTAAAAATTGTTAGGGTGTTAAATGAATTATGAGTATTTTTAAAACAAACTATGATGAATATTATCTATAAAGAATATATATAATGAATTATGGGGTTTATGATAGAAGTAGCTGACTGTTTTTGAAAATGAAGCGATTCATTGATGAAATTTTCCGGCTACTATTTTTTCTCAAACCGAGCATGTCTTTTGTGGGATTAGAGTGTGTGATGGGAAAGTCTTTGAACACTATCTTTAATCAGAATTCATGAATTATGGTTGAATATATAAGGAGATTTATGGTGTTATCAGAATTGATAGAATTTTCATCTTTCACAAATGTGGATATTGTTGGGAAAATTTATATCACAGTATCATTGTAGTATTTATTGGTTGATTGTGTTTGTTGAGAAAAGAACATAAAATGGTTAGTTTTAGTTTTACCGATTGATTATTTACAAGTTATATTATATCTATGAAAAAAGAATGGGCACTCTGAATTTTGTATACAAAAACATTTATACAAGGTAGTTTTATTTCATAGTGTTTGACAAATTTTTAGGATCTATTATAATGATGATTATTCAATATTCATGTCAGTGGGATTTACCTAGATTTCAGATAAGAATATTGAAATTTAATGGAATTTGAAGAGATATAATGTGTTGAGATGGTCAAGTGCTTCACAAATTGTTTTGTTTTGTAAAGGTATGGAGGTTCATAAATGACGGTTGATTGTGAAAGAAAATGATTAGTTCCATGATTATGAGAAGATTTCTGAATGGTAAATTTCCCTAAATGTTTTTTGAAGGTATGGAGCTTCATCAACAAGAATTGGGAACTTCACAATAAGTTAGTGGTGAGGTTGAAAGATTTGCAGGGGGAATGTATATAAATAGGACACAACCCCCTTATCTTTAGAGAAGAATCCTTAATACAAGTATAAAGGCTCTAAATTCAATAATGGGTTTTCATGTGAAATGTTTTTTATAAGATCATATGGTTCAAAAATAATGGAAGTAGAAGAATTATCTATATGATTTGGGAGAGTGGTGATCTTCATAAAAGGTGCGAGGTTTGTGAAATCTGCGAGATTCGAAAAATGAGTAAGTTTCATGAAATTGTTAGCTTAATGAATATAGTGATATTTAAAAAAAAATTATATCCCAAAATTGGTGAGCTCCACAAAATCTGAGAGTATTTAAAAATTAGTTTATTTTTGTTAATAATTGGGTCGTTTATTGATTGTTTCAAATATGTTTTTTAATAAGTAAATCTCATGTGAACCAAAAGGGATTCCCCAGTAAATCTGTAGTAAAGTGGTATTCATCAGTTGGATTAATGTCTAACTAAAAGATACACTAAATGAAGTGTAAAATCTATGTATTTAGGTGATCAAAATAATAATCATCCAAAGGGTTGGTAAGAAAACGTTATTTGAGAGAGAAATGAGATTTAAAATTATGATTGTCTATAAACCATGAGGGATAGTGTGTCCACATTGATCATTTTTCACTAAAGTGTGCTTTAGTGGGCCTTTTATATAAGAAAATTGAATTTTTATTCTCCTTGTTCATACTTCTGTGCATGTTAACCAAGCAAAATTGTTTGCATTCATGCATAACTTCATTTCTGCTCATACATTTCAATATTAAGAAGAGATAATAGTGTTTTTTAATCATGAAAAAAGATGTGAAGGGATGGTATTTTTTAATATTTCATTGCATGATTCAGCCCCCCATCAAAGTGTATTTAACATGGTTGGTAAAATAGTAAATTGCTTACAAAATGAAAACATTGGGTACTTAGAATCCAAATAAAATCATTCAATAGTTTTTATTTTTTCAATGATTAGAATCATTTTATCTTGAATTAATTCATCTACAAAACCATTCATCTGATTAATGGATATCTTAAAAAATGTAAGATATTAACATTTTTATTATTTCACTATAATCATATTGAAATAAATTAAGTGTAATTATTGTGTAAATACAAGATTGATGACGATTGTTTTGTATATTAAAGGAGATATTCAAAATAAGTCTATGGTATAAAAAATCTAGAAATATAATGAATTAATGAGAAAGAAAAAAAATAAAAGTGTATGAATAAAATTTTGAATCATATAAAGTAGTGAAATTAATACAAAATAATTCTAGGGAAGATGCCAGACACTCTTGGAAACCTAGGATAAAAAATTTATGGATTTTATAGAAGGACGGGTGATGAACCATGAGTATATTTTAATTTCTTGAAAAATATTATATCTATTATTATATAACAACATTAAAATATCATTTAACAATGGTTATATAATATAATAATTCTAAGAAATTGTTATTTTAACATCAATTGTTTGTATAAACAATGGTAAAACCCCATTCGCAGTGGGTTTCAAATTGGACATACTAATAATCGATTTAGAATCCTTAAGAATTGTGATATTCAGGTTCATTTCTATAACCATCATTAAAAACATGACATCAAATATAATTTTTATGATAACTAAATTATCCCTTATGAAAATATAATAGAAATTGAGGATCTCTAATGAAAATAAATTAATGAAAAGGATAGAAAATTTTGAAAAAAATGAAATACAAAGAAGAAAAATAATAAACATTGATTTATGTGGTATAAGATGAATCCATATACCCACGAAGTGGTAAAATATTATTCAATTTTTCCAAGATAAAATTATTTTTATTGATTTGATAAAAAAACCATAGCATGAATGAGATCATTGAGTAATGCAGTGTTATAGTAATCGTCCTTGTTATAATATCCATATCCTTACAATATTTTTCTATTCTGTAGTTTCTATTTTTGGTTTGTTCATTGAATTATATTAAATTCCATTAGTGTCTCTAGGATACACTATTATTTTATTTATAGCTTCTACAGTTCCTCCAATTTTTTTGTTTGAGACCTCTGGAATGAAGATCCTTATTTTAACAACTCATGTTTTAAGACAGGGTGAAATTCCATGAAAATTTTAATTTTTGGCATTACTGGGATAGTCGAACCTTATAAAATTCATCAAAACATAATTCTGAGATTTAGAACACTTAAGAGTTTTCTTTGAGACTTATTTTATGGTCTGAGGGGATCCTCGAGAGTCTCATTGAGTTTTGGGAGCACTGTGCCCCAAAGATCTCATGTTTTTGTTTTCTACATAGGGTGAACGATTTGTCAAAACTATATATCCCCCAGTAGTAAACCGTGCAATATAAAATAGATGATAATGGGAGGTGTACATGTTTTGGGCATTTTTTTAAAAACAATGTACATAAACTACATGGATAGTGCCATTTCGGTAGTATGCATGTAGTATTCATTGCACGGTTGGCACATGATTTGACTAACCATGAATCCTAGACTATCTAGTGTGTTTTAAAAAATTAATTATATTAAAATTAAGATGAAATAATTTAAAACCTAATCTTCCCCCTCCCATCCAAACATGCATGATGCACACCTCATCCATAAACCTCTCAACCATACACAAATATCCTCCTTCGACCACCTCTCCTCATGATGATTTTTCATTGATTCTTCTGTTATCTCATTAAATTCTTCAAGGTTTGGTATTTGGCTCCATCCTCTTCCCTTGGATCAGATATTTTCCTTCTATCATCTTCCATCTTGTTTATTTGAACACTAGGGTAAGGTTTAACTTGATCATAGGGTGTTTTCATCCATTCTTAGGGTATGTTATTGGACTTCTGGGTCGTCTTCTAGCGTGTTTCGGCATCCACCACAATAGGTGAAGAACATTGGGTCAATTTGGTTGAAATACCATCAATGTTGCATAAAATTTCCTTTTTCAAAAATAAGAAAACAATTTATTATTTTGCATTCTTGTAGTTTTTGACTTTCTTGTTTTTATCAATAATATTTTTTGGTATTTGTAGTGATGGGTTTGAGCCACCATCCTTGAATGCTCACATGCGTATGTATAGGTAGGAATGTACCTATATAGGTTCTAACTTTATATAAATTCACACATGGAAGGATGAATATATATAATGGGTCCAGGAGTGATTATACGGGTATTTGAAAATTAATACATCTGTAGGTAAGAAAGGATTATATGCACATATAAGAATATATTCAAGGATACCCTTGTACATATTTTCCTATTCTAATATGTATACAAGGGTAGGTGTCCTTTCATAGAAGTAAAAGAGCATATGAGTAAAAGTAGTAAAGGGAAGTAGCTTGTTCCTATTGTTAAAAGCATCATGCCTTTAGTTGGAAGTAGGATACATTTCCATTTCCCCTTTAAAATTATGAATGAATTAATTGATCACACATGAGACCATTATTTAATTCTAGTTAGTGATGAATGTTTTTAGAAGAAATGTTTTAGGAGAATTGATGTAATTTACTCATGGATTAATTTTTCGAAATTATTCTTTAACATGAATTACGTATGATTCATAAAATGATAATTAATTATGCTAAATGAATTGTTGGTAAGCTATGTCATGTTTTTTATAATAAAACAAATCAGATCAGGTGCACTGTCTTCAAAATTTTCAAAATGGTTATTTTTATTTCAATCTTGTTCTGCCTTATTACATTAATTATTATCTATGCCTTTATAAAGTTACCTATTTTGTGTCATGTTAGAGAAATGAATTATTTTTGTTCGTAAAATTTTTATCCCCACTTTTATATTTAATCATAATGAACCAACCTCCTTGTAATAGATTACATGCTCTCTTAAATGTTAATGCCCATGTAGGCAATTTCTTAAAAAATAATGAAACCTAAGTGTCTACATTAACCTGGTAAAATGAATTTCCATTTTTTGTTTCATTAAATGGAAAGAAATAATTTGAATATCAAATTTATGATGGATTTATTTCCTTGAATTTATCAATGTATTTATAAAATTAATTTTAGTGGGAGGAAATGAAACAATGTTCATTATATTCTTATTGCCTGGTATAATTATTATTGTTATTCCATTTATTATATAATGGGATTATTAAATATAAGGAATGAGAGGTATTTCCTCATGGAAATTTATTATAAATATTATTATTCTTTCATATAGGTTTTGGATTGATATTAATGGATCTTTTGATCATGGTTGAAAATCATGCTCCCTTACATCAGGTGTGCAGTTCATGACAAATAACACCATTGATACTATATATGATGTTGGTCTGAGGCGCCACTCTCCCTATTCAGATTGTTGACATGATGGATCGACCACCACCCCAAGTGTTGTGGATGACATATCACACTCTATTGGGATGTGTGGAATATACCCAATTTCTTTAATACTTAAGCATGTATAGACTGGTTGTCGATGATTGAGTTACACCTGATCTAGTTTGCAACTAGTATTCTACGTATATGTATACATAAGTCAATATGTACATGGTCAATATAGGTGGATCGTATATATAACTATACTACATTTGAATATATAATTATTAATATATATGTAGTTATTGGTAAGATATCTCGCCCAGCTATGAGACAAAGTAGGTAGATTAGACGGGTGTCCAAGTGGGACCCAGAAAAATTCATTTATTTACTTATTTGTATCATGAATATTTTTACTATGGAGTATTGCATAATTTTTAATGCACAAAATGTAATCGGATAGAAACCATGGGGTTTGGCCTACAAAGATTTTATCTCACTTCTTACTCGGGCTCTATTAGAAACCTAGTAGACTTTATTTCTACAGGTACTGATAAAGGGAAGCGTCTAGATAAAAAATTTTGTTTTGAATTACAAGGATGAAGTTTGGGTGGGGGATTGAAATGGTACATGAGATGATCATGGATCTAGTCAATGGTATGTATTTATTTATAAATTTTATTTCTATTTTAATTATTACTTCTTGTACTTATTACTCATCTATCATACATGTACTGTTGTAAATTGGAATTGGAAATATTTACCCAGTTACAATTTTATTATTACACTATTTATACTCCTTTATCTACACATAAACTATTTTCTATTGATCATCACATAATATATAATTGTGTAACTCTAATCATGTGGGTATACTCTCCCCATAATACCACTATTTGACCCTCACATCTTTCCAAAAACTTTTGGAAATGAAGAGTGCTTAAGACCGTGTGGAGATCAATCTGGATACTATTTCTATTGTAATCTTGTCTGAGACATTACATTATGTTATGAGAGGGTATTTTTTCCTTTATCTTAATATTTTAAGCTGTTAGATCGGAGACTAAGAATCTGTTTTCACTTGGTAAATAGTCATGCATGATAGTTATAAACCAACATATCGGGAAAAAGCCATAGTAGATAGGGATGAGATTGTTTTTAATCTATTTTTATTACAGTTGATTATAATTTCACCTTGACTAACTGGAGTTTTTTTAGATTCTTAATAATTTATGTTATTTAGTAATTACTATTGTCCTGATATGGAAAGAATGAAACATTTACATGAATCATTATAACCTTATATGAGTTTTCATGGCATTCATATTCCATGCCATATAGGTAGCATTGTTTTGATTCTTGAAACTGTTCATGTGTGTTCTATGTTTTGATTTCATTATTTTATATACCATTTTAGGGATTCGAAAAACACGTGTCGTTTTTACATGTTTAAGAAATTTTTTAGCCTACCTGGTCACTAAATATCCTTTTCTTATTTAGCATTCTCACTTAAAAAAATTCCTTAGTTCAATGATGTCTAGCATAGGCTCAAGAAATTTGGTTACGATTAAATGGTAGTCAACATCAAATTAATACGGTGTATGGGAGGCTTACAAGTTATAAAGTTAAGACCCATCGAACTGAACCATTTTTGACATGGTTTATAGAATTATATATAATAATTTATGGAAATTAATGTTGTTAATATTTTCTTTTTATCCTAATTAAGTTGGAAATGGATAAATGGGAACAATTTTCAATTAGTAATGTGTATGAGAGATTTATGAATTGAAATAAGGGTACCCATATAATCAAATCATATTGGTTCTAGATTTTAAATTTAAATACTCTTTCCTGAATGTTACGTATGTTAAACATTCATATCATTTTTGAAAGATATGGGTTCTGTATGATGGGAGATATCATTAAATTTTAATGTGTATTTGTGCTTTATAAGTGGAGGGGTGGTGGATTATAAAGATGAACCATCTATTATGGGACTTTCCTTAGAGAATAATTAATAATATAAATGATTTTATCCATTAATATTTTAATTTCTTTACTAAAGATCATACCTCAATTACTTGGGTTCAATAACCCATGTGGATAATTTCATAACATCACAACTAGAATCAAGTACGACATTTAGATCATGTTGTTAATAAAATTGAACTTCTAAGGTTATTTTCAAAATCTAAAAGTTCAAGATGCCTAGTTTTCTTTTATTTCAACCATAAATGGATTAATGTGTCCCTTGTAGGTCTCCCTTTTCATTTATAATCCATAAAGCTTAACCAAATGGTGGTATTTTATGCTATAAAAAGATGGTTTATTAATGTGTCCTCAATTATGGGGATTCTTGCATGACATGTACCCATTTATTTTATAAAATACACTCTACCTCCCTTGGGATGAACTTCTGTGAGACCTTATCAATAAATGTATAGTGTTTAAAATTGGGTTTATTTGACAATATGGCCCAATTATGATGTGATTTCACTAGATAGTCATGGTTAAAAGGAGAATTAAAATACCTTAATTGTTTTTACTTATGGCTAGTGTTACTATTATTTAAAACTGAACCTTAAAATTTTTAGAGAATATTTTAGTGTTGTTTTATTTGTTTAAAATAGACCTTAAGTGGTGTTTGGGAAAGAACATTATGTAAGGGTATTTTAAATCCTTCATTCCTTCCTCTTTAATGTAGGTACATAAGAGTTAGCTGTAGTCCATTCTCCTTAATCTTGGGATTAATTGATGTTTAATTTTTATTCTTAGGGACGTTATCTGGTGTGATCCCTTGGTAGGGTCAATGATCTTGGTTTTGGTTAAGGGATAACCATTATAGGTAGTATTGTCAAACTATTTAAAGATTATGTTGGTTTCTAGAGAGAAGTTAATATTGTGTTGTTTTGTTTGGGATCCATAGTCCTATATAGGAATCTTGGTTTCTAAAATAAAATTATTTTTTTATGGGTGGGTTTCTGTAATTTGACCATTGCTCTGGGTATGAGAATTTTTAAATTCTAAATCAGAGTGAGTTTGACATGCCAAGGTAATGATCGACCTGTTTGTAGGTCATGTGAACCTTCATCTCATTATTTTGTATTGTATGACGACCCGTGTGGTCATTAGATTATTCTATAGTCAAATGAGTAATGATATTATTGGGTTAAGTAATTGGTATGGACTATTAGATACATGAACACACATAGATGATAAACCTATGGATAAAATCATGGATGTGCCTTTTTTCATGTGTAATATTAGGGTAGTATGTGTCCATAGACATAGTTATCATCATATTGTTAAATGGTACTTCCAATCATTTTACTTTAGTGTTAATCATTTAATTTTGTGTTGTTATGCCTTGAATGTTAGTCAACTCCAGAGTAGAGTGACCTGGGTGTTGATAAATTTCCCGACTCTTCCTAATGTTTGAGATTATTTTTCAAGAAGAATAGGGTGTTTTAATCTCAGTTCTTTTTTCTATTATTTACAACTAATGAATTCCAAGGTGAGAACATGACCCAAAGAATCATCAAATATATATCTTGGTGTGAATCAAATCTAGCACTCTTAAGATTTTGGGTATCTCAGTTCCCTCAGTTAAATTATTGTTTAAGTGCGATATCCACCTCTAGGATAATATTCAGTGGTCTATGGAGCTTGTGTCATGGAATGAGATAACTTTTTATATTGATTAAAATGATAAGGACACATGTATGGTGGGGAGAGTCACATCAAATCTAGATAAATGTGTCCTTCCAGGTAGAAAGAGATAAACCTAGAGAACCATTTAAAACTAGTCATACTTTTTCAAAATTACTTATAGATGATAATATCATTCATTTAGGTCAATTTTTTTGTGGGATCATGATGGTGCTATGGTTGGTTACCATGGGATGGCTTGTGTGGAAAAGAAAAAATGGTTGGTTAATGGCGATGCATCCATTGTTATATCTGAGCTCTTCCATTGATGTTGACCTATAATGGATCAACAAATGTCATTTTTTCAGAGAACATGGTATGATTGGAAATGTAAGGATCAATCCATCCTGTTTATAAAGAATTTTTTCTCCTATCCATTATGGATATAATTAAAAACCATTTAGTGTACGTTTTGATTTATGGTTCTCTATCATTTTATTATCTGATTACACTAACAGATCATTACTGTTAATCCATTCTAAGTTTCTAAAATGGAGTTGGGGTTGTTTGGGTGGTTTTAATTATATTTTCACTTCTGTTTTATAAATTCTATTAAAGGCATTGTTAATCCTGAGTGATACATGGGTTCCCAAGTTGTAATTCCTTGTATAAACCGATTGAAACATTCAGTATCCATTGACATGATTGCCAGTAGGATACCGCATTGGGGCATTCATTTTTCCTGTTCTTTAGACATTTGAATTTTAACGACGTCTCTATTATAATTTTTCATTGTGGATTACCTTGAATGATACCATTGGATTCCATTTTTATAATCTGATGCTACCCTGGTTTTTCAGTCAATATTAGAAGGGGTGTTTCACTGTGATGATCCAAATTTGTCAGTTTGAGTGTTTTTCCCTATTCATGTTGGGTAAAAACATTATAATTTATAATTTCTGGCTTGAGGAACAATGAAAAACGTATTTTAGGCCTCAGTGATCATTCTTGATGAATTAAGAAGGTGCATTTGTCTAGAGGTATCGAGTCTAGATTTTGAAATGAACGAGCCATCAATGTTGGTTTCCACAAGGTTAGTCGAATGGGGATGGTGTTTCTTGATACCCCTCTCTTACCATATACAGTTTGTGAGGAACTACTTCTGGATGTTATCTAGTAATATGGGTGTGATGTAAGTGTTGGATATAGTTTTTTAAGTAAGATATACAACTTTATGTTTAAAAAAGATTAGTTTGGAATCAACTATTTTCTCAAACTGTTTCACATCTCGTGAGCATCTTTGGAGCCCTAACAACACATCTTGAATGAAAATTACAACAATAATGGTACCATGATTTGGAATTATATATAAAATACCAAAACTTATAGTGGAATATCCACATACTATGTGGATAAATAGATGATGTAGAGATCATGTCTCTAGTTTTACAGGATCTTATAAGCCCTATCATAACGATTCATCTTGGAGACAAGAGTTGTCTTTAGTTTTTAGGGTTATGTGTTGCATTTTAAGGTAATTATTGAATGTGCATTGGGAATTTGGTAATAAAATGTTACCATTTAAACAAGGATTCATGATCATATTAGGTTGAGTGATGTTACTTTTTCCCAATGGATTTTCTGAGACAAGAAGTTCTAAGTTGGGGATTTTTTAATGACCCGTGTTTTGAGCCAAGATAAGATTCAATGAAAATTTGTTTTTTATGATTTAATAGATGTGATGCTAAAAAAAGATATTTAATGTAATTATGAGATCTGGAACACTTAAAATAGTTCTTTCAAGACATGGATAAGGTTCTAGGGGTTCTTTAGGTGTCTCGTTGAGTTTTTGTAGCACTGATCCTCAAGGATCTCATTTTTTGTGGTCTGCATTGGAAACCCAGTTTGTATGAAATTGTGTAGTACAAAACATCATACTATGTGACCTATTGTAGGTGGAATATGTCAGTTTATACAGACTACACTTGTTTTCCCTAACATTGTGCCTTGTCTATATGGGTAGTGCCATTTTAGTAGTGTGCGTGCACTGTTCATCACATGGTTGGCACACAGTTTTCCTAACTGAGAGAACCAAACTATGCATTCTGTTTGGTTTAAAAAAAATAAATTATTTAAATGAGAATGAAAATAAAATAAATGAAAACATAATCTACCCTTCCTCCCATATTAAACTGTGTGATGCCCCTCCCCCCAAGACCGTTCGGCCACACACGATGCCCCATCATTAGCCTCCTCCCCTCATGATGATTTCACTAGGATTATTAATGTTTCCCATTTTATTCATTGTGGTATAGTATATGTTTCCCTTATATTCCATTGGTTCTATAATTTTACTCATCCCATCGACCTCTTGTTCAGCCAAACCCAAGATACATGGTTAGTGTTAGTCAGATTTTT
The DNA here is from genome assembly GCA_963277665.1 of Viscum album. NCBI lineage: Eukaryota > Viridiplantae > Streptophyta > Magnoliopsida > Santalales > Viscaceae > Viscum > Viscum album. The sequence goes on from OY728126.1 coordinate 1,110,709,703, forward strand.
GGTAGTTATCATATATTGTTAGGGTATGGAGTGGGGAACTTGGGTTATATTCTTTCATTTTTTAGTATCCTTCACTGAAGGTAATCTTCTTTGGTTCATTTTTGTTTACCCACGATCAATTTTGGGTATTTTTTCTCCATTAACAAATAATACCCAATTTATAATAGAGGGTTTGGTAGTTTCTAAGTATATTTCTTATCTATACTGTGCTTTGTCATTTGTTGGGATGGGTTTGAGTTTCCATCATCTAAGGCTCTCATGTGTATAAATTGGTTGACATGTAACTCTCTACGTTCCCCATTTATATATATTCACCCATGGAATGAAGAATATATATAATGGGGATTCATAACTTATATGGTTATATAAAAATGAGTACATGTGTAGGTAAGATGGAGTATTTTCATTTATAAGTGCATATGTAAGGACCCCCTTGTATATATATTTCCAGGAAATTTTTTACATACGGTCTAGGTTTCCTTGATTTTAAGAAAATATGCATATGTGTGCATGTTGTAAAAGGTAGTCTCATGTTTCCTTCATTATAATTAGTGATCCTTGAGTTTGAAGTTTAATCTCTTTCCACTTTCCCTTTAAATTTATGAATTTATTAATTTCCTTATCGACAAACATTTTTTTAATTCTAGTTAGTGATGCATGATTTTTAGAATAAATGCTTTAGGAGAATCGAGGGCATTTCCGCATTGTTTAATTTTTTTGAAACTATTTATTTATGTAAAATAAGTATTATTCATAAATGATGTTTAATTATGATAAATGATTTTTTTGTAAAAAATTTCATGTTTTTTTAATAAAACCCCCATATGAGGTTCACATCCTTCAAAAATACAATGTGAGGAATTTTATTTCATATCTTGTTCAGCCTTATAACATTAGTGATTACCAATGCTTTTATAATAGTGTGCATTATGAGGCATGATAGAAAATGGGAATATTAATTATCATAAATGGTTTATCCATCATTTTATATAAAGTCTTAATGAACCAAGATCCTTCTAAAGTCTAGGCTTGCTCTTTTAAATGTCATTGCCCATGATGGCAATTTCGTAAATGTTTAAGGCACCTTTTCAGTGTCTCATTTAAACTAGTAAAATGGATTTCCATGTTTTTTTAATTTTATGGAAATTATTAATTACAATAGAATGTTCGTGTTGGATTTCATTCAATGAATGTATTAAATGAATTTATAGAATTAATTGAAAAGGGTGGAAAGGCCCCACCAATCATCACAAGCTTAGTGCGTGCTATAAATATTATTATCATGCCCTTGATTATATAATGGGATTATTAAATGCATTTCATTATAGGTATTTACTCATGTCTATTTATTATAAATATTATTATTCCTTGAAATAGGTATTGGAATGTTGGTAAGGGATTTATTGAGCATTGATGAAAATCAAGCTCATTTACGTCATGTGTTGAGTTCACGACTTCTCGCTCCATTGATAATATATTGAACATTGGGTTGAGGTGACATGCTTTCTATATATAGTGTACATATGATGGATCTCTCACCATCTTGAGTGTCATGCATGACGTATACCAGTTTATTGTGTTATAGGGAATTTAACCTATTGCTTGAGCTTGTATGCTCATTTAGACTAGTTATGGATAACTGAATTATGCTTGGTCTAGCCAGCAACTATTATTCTAGGAATACGAACACTTACATCCATATGTATGTGGTTCATATAAGTGGATGAAATTTATAACTAAACTATATATATATATTAATATATATGTAGTTTCTGGTTAGATAACTCCTCCGTCCATGAGCCAATGAAGGTAGATTGTACTAGTCTAAATGTGGGACATATTCCCCTGCCTTTATTTATTAATTTCTATCTTCAATCAATATACTATTGAAAACAATAGAATTTATATTTCAAAAAATGGATTTGGCTAGACTCTGTGTATGATGGCCTACTGAGATTTTATCTCACACCCTTCTTGGGAACCATTGGTACCCATGATCAATTTATGTATGCAAGTAATGATAAAGGGAATAAGCTAACATCAAATGTTTGTTTTACATTACTAGGATGGAATTGGGGAATAGGACCAAGATAGTAATCTAGATTCTCATGCAGTTAGATGTTGAGTAGCTACATTTTATTATATTGTATCTCAATTGTAATTCTTACTACATGTACTTTTATAATCCTCTGTCATACATGAATTGTTATAAATTGTCATTGGGAACTTTTTATCATTTGTTATATTATTCTTCAGTTGTTTTTCCCTATTATATATGATTATTCTATTGTCTATAGATCTGAACCTAATATACTGATCTGTTACTCAGATTTTGGGGGTATATATCCCCACCATACCACCATTTGACCCCCACTTCTTTTTGGTAGCCTCTGGCATACGGGGAGGAGAATTTTATGCCTTGTGGTGTCCAATCTATTGACAATTTCCATAGTCAGTTAGTCTAGGATGTTACAGGTTTCAGTGGTGGAACATCCCATTTTATCCCATATCATCCTCAATAAATAGGTTGATGGGTGAATGAAATCAAATTAGAGTTCAATACAAGAATATAATACTATATCAAACTCAATTAAATGGATAAAGGTTATCCAATACAATAATATTCCACTTTTGGACTAATCTATAAATAAACCTCCTTCTTTTCCCAAACTATGTGCTCCTAAAATCACCTTACCATTTTCATTCATAAATGATGTCCAAAAAAGTCATAAGAATACTTCAACCTCTCAATAGCCATCAATATTTTCAAAATATCAACCATATTGTTGTTTCTAAAATCATTTAAAATGTTAGTAACCCATTATGTATCACACCTCTATTTAATTGGTACTTAAATTAAATCTTATTTGACTAGGAATGAATCACTAGGTTCTTAATAAGATGTATAGAATACTTAATTTCATAGTGTAATACATTTTCTTATCACTTTATATCAAATTATTCATTGAAATTGTTTAATCAATTACTCACTTTTGTCGCTTGTGTTGTAGAAATATGATTGTCTAATATGGTAGAAAGTGTAACCAAAATCTGAAACAATGATAAAAATAATATTCTAATTCATTCAAATGTAAATACATAAGCTATAAAAAATTTCTTATTGCATTAATTAACTATAAGGATAGTATCCTCAAACCCTTGTAAAGAAATTATATTAAAAAAAGGATAATTACACAATTCACTTTAGATAAGTTTATTTATCAAATTCACAACATCCTAATTATTTTTCTAGGGATGTATAGTTATATTATCTAAAATCCCACTATGTCTGAAATATCAAAATTTTTATAGTCCTTGGAAAACATCGCGCTTCTTATAGATCATGGATAATAATCATTTTCCAGGTACCTAACCTCATCCCCTATCTTTAGGTTTTGATCCTTGGATAATATAAAATTTCCTTCAAAATCAATATAAACTAAATTCACAACCATTATACAAAAACATTTCAAAACCATTACAATCTAGTTAACCTTTGATAGAATCATATTTTGTTTCCTCAATCTCAATTAATATTATTCCATATAATCCTATTATCATCTATAAAACCATCGATCTCAAATTCTTTATATAGATATCATATTAAGTATAGAATTTGTAAAGAGTTCACTCATGTTTACATTATTTTATTTTGTGACGGAAATATTCTTGATCATGGGACTCTAACATGGGTAGGCTTGTGGTAGTGGAAGACTGATGGAGGGGGGATATTCCAAATAGTTATGTTCTAAAACTAGATGAAAAGTAATCATGTTAGGATATTAGAAGTGGAGATGGATTATCTCTCCTAAGGATTATTCTATTCCACATTCATACATTTTTTTGGTTTGTTTAAAAAATCTATATAGGAATCCTATTTAGCCAACGTGAGATTAAATATCATAATTCAATAGAAGTCAATAGTGGTGGTGGTGACATCTAAATGTAGGCAGAGGTGTCTATGTCTAATGATTGGACCCACACAATCATTTGAAGGAGAAAAAACTAATTTCAATAGCTACGACAAATTGTAAAATGAAGGGATGTGATCATTTTTTAATTTAATGTATTTTTAATTGATACAATAACATTATTATGGATTTAATGATATACTAGTATTAAGATAAAAATAATTCTATCTCATGGAGTAAGAATAAATTTAAATCATGGTTTTTATATAGTATTTCTATTAGTTCATTTATTACTTGTGATCTTGTTTATGGAGTAATGAATTTTAGTGTTTTATGTTTCAATGTGGTGGCTATGTGTCATGACCTTAACCACTAGGGCTCACCGAGATAGTGGAAGGTTGATTCACAACTACCACAAGACCGCCTCCATAGTCCATGCACTAGAAACAATCATTTAAAGGAATAACTAAAATGAAAGGCCTTTACCTAGATTAACTTTACTCATGCAACAAATCATCTCTATCCTGAAGTGAAAAGAAATAAGAAAATTAATGATAGCAACATCTAACGAAAAATTCAGAGAAATAATAACCTCTAGGGAATATAAAAGAGTACTATAGTGTAAACAGAAAAGTAAAGTGGAAAAATACATTTTCAACCAGAAGATATGCCCAAATGTTACAATAACTGGAAGTGTAAATGATGATAGAGAGATCTTATGGATTTCTAAGCTCGACCATAGTATGTATTCTATGCGCCTGAGTATCCATACGCTAAAAATGAATCACTGCTGACCTTTCTGACATCTGTATAAGACATTACATGTGTGGGAAAAGACCATGTAGAGGTGATTATATTCAAACCCAGTAGGATTCAACAAAAATAAATGATAGAGGGATATTAGACACAATATAATTAGTCAGCTTGTCACAAAAAGGTGTGCCATTCAATCTTTGTGAAAATAAACCTAATGAAAAGAAAACACATATATCCTTAATAAAATCCCAAATAAGAGAGAATGGATATCTCTATCTCCAAATCCCAACAATGAATAATGAGAATGCCTCAAACTCTAAAGTCAACATATTTAATTCCCAAAATCTCGTGTTTTTTTAAATAAGTATGTTTGTGGAGGTCCCATACCACAACACTAAGCCACATTGTTAAGGTGGAATAATATCCATGTAGAGGACTCAATCCCTAGTCCATCAGGGGTTTCCATTTAGTAGACAGGGGACCCACTCCCTAGTCCATTAGGGGGGTACCATTCAGTAGATAGAGGAGGTAAACCCTAATGTGATATAGGGTTTTAATATATTTCGAAATAATTAATATATAGGAACCATTCCTTGGTATGATGGGTGGATGGTTGCTATCTCTGTGGATATACGTACTTCTCCTTGGTGAGATGTGGGGGGGGGGGGGGTACCATCTCTATCCTTACAAGAAATATAGAGGATCTGTACCCTGGTATGATATGGGTTACTATCTCCATTGATAGAGGATCCACACCCTGATCCATCAAGGGGTACCGTCTTTACCTACACAAGAAGCATGGATAACATGCACCCTGGTAAGATAGGGGGTACTGTCTCCATGGATAGAGGACTAGCATTATGGTCCATCAGGGGTAACATCTATATTTGTAGCATCTGAAGATCATCTCTAATCACATCCATAATCAAGAACATACTATAAAATAATTATGCTTATAAAATCTTGTAGCAAATAAAAAAATCCACTGTGAAGGCCACCATCACGTTCTACACAGACAATAAACCCAGGATAAGCTATTAGAAGCCCCAAATCGAAGTCCAAAAATGATATATGATATCTATAAGATTCATAAAAGAGTATATAACATTAAGGGGACCCACATAGTGTCTGGTATTAAGCTTCTTCCCAACCGTGTCATTTCTAGAACTCATATTTATGGACATGTAGTACTACATGGTGTGTAATGGTATCACACAACTTTTCTTCACTAAAATCCCGACGAATTAATTAGGCTAATCATCAGTTGGAACAAAAAATTTAATTCTTCTGATATTCCTCTATAAATATCCTCTAATAGACAAATAAATCACACCATTGTGATTCCCATGTAAAACTATAGGTACTGGCTATTCAATTTCTCGAATCGGACACCATATGGAAAATTCACAATTCACCATATGATTCATGAATGGTTCTTTGTTGTCTTGAACCACATGTTAAAATTAATGATATGATATTAGTATTAAAATGTATTCCTTAATTACAAGGTAGTAAATCCGTAGACAATTCATCATTACGACACCATACTCAAAAGATATGTTATATTCTAGATTCTATATTATTGTTATTATTATTACTATTATTGGGTGTTCTGTGGACTTGAATCATGAGCCCAAATTACATTTCCAACATTTGTCTTATAATTATTGCCTCAATTTCAGGGTTATAATTCCACTAATAGTGTGTCAATCGGAAAAAATGAAGGAGTTACAACTATATTAATTTTTTGACAACAATAATAACAATAATGTAATTTTATCTTATTATTATTTTCAAACTTCATTTTTAATAGGTGTTCCAGGCACTTCTTGCTACATGCTAGGTCCTCTCCATGGCGCCTAGCCACTTTTCTGGTTATTATTAAAATAATAATATTATCATTATTATATCATATCTTTTAATTTTGAGAGGCATTAAAACTTCCTCCCAAAAATTATTCATGCAACACTAAAACAAGATCATCATGTTAGGAGTGTTGACCCCTCCTTAACTCTTCATCATTTTCTATTAAAAAAAATACCATTTTATATTATTTTTTAGAAATATCAAACAGTATTCAATCAATAAAATTAAATAAAATGATTTTTATACCATTAAATTGATCAAATAATTTTTCTTCTTCTATTTAATTATTGAATCCCACAGAAATTTTTTTAATGGTTATTATTCTTTTTTAAATAATAATAATAATAACGCTCACATTATTGACCACATCTAACTAACTTGTCAGATATCTGGGTCTAGCCACCATATATTTCATTCCAAGAGGACTCCTTCATGATACCCCATGCAACCCCACCCCTCTTGGAACTTATTCCATCACAATACAAATCGTCATCGTGAATCAATCAGGAAAACATGGATCACTGATATGATCTCGAACCACCTCTAATAAAAAAACCCACACCTCCAGTACCAACTCGATCCATTCAACAAAACATCATCCCACTCATTTATCAATCCTCTTAGACACTATTGGTCCACGTGTTTTTAATTACACCACAAAAAATCTTTGGGTTTAATCTCACTTAAAATCACCCCAGTAATGTTGATTCATGACCCCATGGTATAATGATGAATATAATCATGAATAGTGGGGAAAAATAACAATTAAAAAAGTGACAAAAATTGTTAATTATGAATTAATAGACAATTATTTAATAGAGGAGAAATTAGGGTGATAAACATGGTACATAAATGATATAAATTGAAAGAAGAATTTATTTCAATAAATAAGATCATGCGATGGTTCATTGAAAAACAGATCCCTAAAATCAGAATTGATCATGCTGAATATTTTAATCATAAGGCAGAAAACAAAAAATGTTGATTCCTACCTTGATTATTGATCTATTGTTGGTGAGGAACACATTTGATTTAATCCACATATTTCCTTGTATATTATCCACATTTAGGAGAAAATTACAAGGCTTCCCAAGAAAGCACATTGGTTTTAATGAAACCCCCCACTCTGTAAACTCTTAAAATAGAACCATTTTCTCTTAAATCTAAATGAGGTCACGTGACATGATAATTCCAACATCATATATTCCCCAATACAATTAAATGTAGTGATTCATCTCTCGATTTGGAGGTAAATCCAAAAAGTCTTTAGAAAATATGTTATCAACCCCCACCATCATTTTAGTAAGCTGAAAGCTCAGAATATACACTAATCCATGGGTAATACTAGAAATATGATAAAGAAGTGTTTCAAGCCTCTTGAAAATTAGCTCATATTGGCCTGCTCAAGGATCACTCTGCATGAAAGGAGAAAACAAATCCCATCCCATAAACTGGATACCCTACCACACTCACTGGTTGTAACAATCTGAGCATGGATGGTCAACGATCATTCCATACTGAGGAAAACATCATAGGGTCTGAGTAAAACAATAGAAATATTTAGTTTGAGGATCTCTCTTCTTATAGAGTGAGGTAACCCTATTGGAAGAATCAAGGGACCACTGATACTTTCTATAGGATCCTCCAACTCAAGGGTCATGGAAAAAGGGTTTCCAATGGTATCACCCAATATTGAAATGGAGCTACATATAGAGAAATGTGGCTTTCGTCTCTATTCTAGAAAATGAAACTGGATTAGTAGTGACATTGTTCATAACCTAAACCACACTAATTCCTCCTAACCATAATCCCCTTCTACCAATATCTCATCCTTTCCCTTTCACACCTGATCTCTATAACCATGACCCACTCAAAAATCACATCGCACCAACCTACTGTATACATACAATTTAAAGGGACTCATATAAAAAAATTGACACTATATGATTTGGGATATCACTAAATATCACACATGTTTTTAGATCACAAAAAAATGTGTATCAGTAGGGAAATTTTCCTTATTTCTTACATTATGGAATCCACATCGAACATCACCTATGCATGGATCTACCAACTCCCAAATCACCCTAAAAATGTCTCACCAATAAGGCCATAATTAAGAGGGATACTATCTAATTTTTACATTCATACCATAGGCTCTCTCAATTAATCTACCAAATCAGAAGGTGGAGCCTAACTCACTATGAAATATGGGTGATCACTATCCCCAAAGCCAATGATGTGATCTAAACACAGGTGTGTCATCTATTAGTTCCTGTAGAGCCTAAATCTGACCAAATGAGAAGACAGGTCACCAATTAAACTATTTTACTACTTGGGGTCTTCATAAGCGGGAGAACTCAGACTTCTTACTTTAGTCAAACATCTATTGTCATAGGTTATTTCTTTTCATAGAATCTTAGCTGTTTCCAATGCTGGAACTCATATAAGATGCTAAGACTGAGTGTACTATATTCTTATCCTAGTGGAGCCATATATTTCTCAACACATGGAAGATTAATTTCCTGATCCTCATAAGGATACATTCACTACTCAACAGATGGTAGCATTACTCGATGGAAACCTAGGGAAAACCCCTCCAAGGGTGCTTCCTTGAACAGAGTCCACATCGCTCTACATGTCATTATCCTCAAACTATCTCAAAATCCTTGTTGGCTAGCATTATGGAATCATTATGAGAGACATTAGGGTGTACCACGACCATAGAGAATATATGGGGAGATGAATTAATATGGATATTAAAATGACTCAATCTTATATGATGCATGTACCATTGATCCCTACAGCTGAGGTCTTGGTAGGTAGAGTTTAGTAACATGTAATCAGAGACTTGGTGTATGGATAAATATACCGCTATAAATACACTTGGTTTTATTGATTGGAATCCACAATCGATACATTTTTTCATTATTTCCCTAAATCTGAACCAAATCCTCATCATAGTTCTAACTCCAAACATTGACCAAAGGATGAACCTAAACTTGTAACATAGGAAGTTTCATAACATCATATATTGGGTAGTCATATTGAAACTAATCTATCATAACCCAAACCACAAAGTCCCTCCTGGTTGATGGAAGTTAAATTCGCAAGTCCCCCACACCCGCCTCCATTGGCCAGGGGATGGACACAAGATAAAAAATGAATTACTAAAATATGAGGCCTTTTCCTAGAATACCAATATGCATGCAACCAATAATCTCTATGCATAACTATGTAGAAAAATATAAAACACTACTATATATAATTTAAAAACCATGGATGAAATAACTTCTTTGGAATAAAAAATAGTACCATAGTGTAAACTAAAAAGTAATGGTGAAAGATATATTCCCAACCAGAAATTATTCCCAAACATAAAAATAACTGGAAAAGTAAATTCATAAGAATACCAACATTATATCCCCAATATAAACCTCTATATGTGTTTTATACATCTATGTATCCATACAATTATATAAAATCACCAAATAATTATCTTCCATCTGCATAATACAAAAAATGTGTTATAAAATCTCATATAGTGGTATGTATATACATACCCAATATGACAACCTAAAAACATAAGAGGGAGTGATAGAAGAAAAAATAGAAGTAGTCATCCCATCATAATGAAGTTGTGTCTAATAGTTTATGAGAAAAAAACATAACAATACCAATCCTAGATACTCTAAAAAAGAATCCCATATGAGAGGGAAAGGGGATCTATATATACATAGCTTAGATAAGAATAATGAGACTTCTATGATCTCTAAAAAGGGACCATCTCTAATTCTCATAAATTTGTGTTTCAATAAGAGGAATTAGTTATATGATTGAACTACAACTCACAATTGATCCACATAGTTTATGGGGGCATAATCTTCAGGTAGGGGACTCGTGCCCTAGTCCATTAGGCGGTACCATGAATTAGACAGTGGACTCACACCCTAGTTATTTAGGGGGATACAACTCAGTAGATAGAGAAACCACACCCACATGAAACAGGGGGGATTCCATCTCTATATCAAAAATAATAATGGAGTATCCAAGACCTAGTATGATAGTTGGGCACTGTCTCCATGGATAGAGGTATCGTTCCCTGTGAAATAGGGGGTACCATCACACTCTGTACAAGGATTTTGGAGGACTTGTGTCGTGGTTCGACATGGGGGTACCATATTCATGTATAGAAGCCACACAACCTTGTCCATGAATGGGAGACTATCAATATATATATAATAAATATAGAGAACCTATTCCCTGGTATAATAGTGGGTACTATCTCTATGGATCGAGGACCCTCCCCCTACTTCATCAAGTGGGTACTGTCTCTATCTTTAGTCTCTAATGGTCTGATATTATCACTACCATCATCAAGTCCCACCTAAGATTTTTTTACCCTTATAAAATCTATCATCATATCTAAAAATACACCATAAAGGACACCATCACATTCCATACGAAAAAACTCAGGATAAGGGATGTGTGGGAAAAAATCCAAGTCCAAACATAGGATACAATTGCGATGGACTTTTTTTAAGGAATACACAACATGTAAGGGATCCACATTGCATGTGGTCCTGCCCTATAGCCTGACCATTTCTTCTCCAACATCCAAATTTTTGTCCATATAGTACTACACAATGTTTAATGGTACTACATGATGCGTCTCGACCAAAATAATATTGAATTAACAAGGCTCTTCATCGGTCCAAAATGAAAAATATAATTCCACCAATATTCATCTATAAGTATCCATGAATATAAAAATGCATCACCATATTGTGATATCCATGGAAAAGTTATAAGGAAAGGAAATTTACATTCCAAAATCTATCATCGAGTGAAAAAATTATATTCTACAATATAACACATGAATAGTGATTTGTGGGCCTGATCCATAGGATTAAATTAAATACACGATTTTGGTCGTGAAATGTATGCCAAATTTTAATGATAGAAAATCCTCAAAAAATTCATCATGTGAACATCATATGGAAATGATATGTTGGATTCCAGATTCTGTATTATTATTATAATTACTATTTTGAACCACATGGATCCACATTACGAGACCAAATTAAATATCCATCACTGTTATTAAATAGATCTTCTTCATTCTAGGTTCATAATGATGCGTAAGGCGCATCATTCTGACTCTATGTGAAGTAGTTAATGTCAGATTAAGGTTATGACAAGAAAAAAATAATTATTTTTATATTATTACTATTTTATATCCTAATTTTTAAAAGTGGTGAACTGCACACTCCTTACTATATATTGGTCCCTATCTAAGGTTCCCCACCCTTGTTTCATTTATTTTTATAATAATATTTTTCTCATTATTATATAATATCATATAATTATGAGATTCATTAAACCTTCCTCTTCGCTCTTTTTAACAATGCACCAACACCACTCTATTTGAATGGATGTATTCACCCATCCTCAAATATTAAACTTTTTTATCAAATAGAAAAACACTATTAATTTCTTTAAAAGAAATATTCAAACAATTTTCATATCATAAATATTATAAAAATTATTTTTATTATATTAAAAAAATAAAATGACTTTTTTACATCATTAATTAAAATACTTTTCATTTATTAAGAATATTTTGTATTAAATGATACTAATATTAATAATAATAATATAAAAAATAAAAAAACCCTTCACATCATCCACTCCAAGTAGCGTCTACCATGATACCACACACACCCCCAAGTCAAAACTGATTTCATGACACTACACATCATCGACATGTGTTAACAACGAAAATAGAGATCACAGATCTGATCCTAAAACAACTATGATAAACAATTCCACACCCACGGTGCTAATCGAATACATTTACAAAAAACCATCACTCTTATTTATTAATATACCCAAAAACCATCGATTCACATGTCATCCGTGCCACTACAACAAATTTGGTGGTTCAATCGCACTCGAACCCTCCCGAAGAATATCAATTCATTACCCCTTGTTCAATGATAAATAACATGATGAAAGGTGGTGAAAAATAACTAATTAAAAGGTGATAAATATCATGGACTATGTGCTCTAAAAAAAATTCATTGTGGAGAAACTGGGTAAAGAAACCTGAAATAGACAAAAAATAAATTTAATGAATAAATTTACTCGATAAATAGTCTCACACGAAGGCTCAATTAGAAAAATATCAATGAATTCATATTCAATTTTTCTCAATATATTATTCCTAAGGATAAAACCACAAATTAGTAGTCCCATCATGATTATGGATTGATCATTTGTGAAGAACACATATGCAATCAATGACAATGATGATCCTGCAACATATGTTGTTCATTTCACAGTTATCCTTCATATGATTATCTTTCATTGGTTGATGTTGATATGCCAAGGAAGAACTATTCCCACCTCCTCTCATATTTAGGAAGGGTTATTTAGAAATCACATAGAAATAAAATGTAATGGGGGTATTTATAGTTGATATTAATATGGTCATTTAATAAAACAAACAAACAAATATTTTTATTCCATTTTAATTAAACATGCCTTCCAACAATGACCTCATCTAAAAGTCTCATGCCGACCAAATTTAAGTCACCCCTAGGGTAAATCACACATTTCAAACTCAACTATGGTTTTAAGTTTCTGATCATAGAATCTATTTTTTAATTATTGAATTATTTCTAAAAAACTACACGTGCGTAATATAAAATATATTTTTTATTATTATAAAATTAATTCAAGTCTCACAAAGTCTTATAAAAGTACACCGTCATACCACCTAGCTCCCAAAATATTACTATTAATATTCCAATGTCTCACATGAAAAACAAATATCTCTACAATAGGGTTATTTTATCTTATATGTTTCTTTATATTTATAAAAAATTTTATCTATTTTCAAATGTTATAAACTAATTTATATACTTGATTTTTTGGTGTGTTAATTTTGGTTGGGGTATTTATATGACCATGACGTGGTATTATAACACATTTTTTAATAAGTCATGGTTCAATTAGCATTATAATTTTCAGTTTTACTTATACTTCTTTTCTTTTAGTTGGACTTTTCTATTTTTCATGGAAATACCTTGGAAGTGGGAAATGTTCAGATTGAAAAATTCAATGTTATAGAATCACGACACCAAAGGATATAATTGGTAGATTATATTTTCCATAAGGAGCTAGAGATTATATTGAAATGAGTTAAACCAATTATAAACTGACAAATAATAATTTGAATAGATGAAAAGGATATCACATGGCATGATACAAATTTCATAAAAAAGGAATGCTTCCTACAACATCTAGGAGGTAATGAAAATTATGGAAGTGATTAGTGAGACTACTAATATATAGAATCACTCTAGTCGTGGTTTGACTTTAAACATGATATTTTTATATTAGAATAAGAAGATAAGAGGTTCCCTAGCAATTATTACTTTAATGTTTTTGAATTTATATCTTTCATGAATGAATAAAACCTTCAAATATTCCCCAATATAAATTCAAAGAAACTATCTTGAAAATTATAAAATGTTCAGTATAGATAATAATATGGATTTTTGTGTGGTGTTTTGTATTTTTGAATTTTTCTCAATGAATACTTTTGTTAGATTATGTTTGGTTTCTATGAGGGTAGCCGGTTATCCCAAAAAGTGTTTTTTAATTAATAAATAAAAATATTGTTGGATGAAAATATATATGATAATATTTTAGTAATAATATTTTTTATTTATACAAAATTTATTTAGAATGATAATATAATTAATAAATCATTATGTAGATTAATTTAACATCAAAAAAATATATACCCTTCTATAATCATTAGGATAGAAATATATGGATCCAATTTGAGATATATTGTTAATATTTTCACTTTTCAAATCATAGGATATAGTAGTTTCCAGTATAAAAAATTTGACATGTAAAAAATATATTTTGATGAGGAAATTCATGATCTCATCTTGAATGAAAAAATCAATATGATTAAATTCTAATATTCAATAAAAATTTCATTCAATATAGAATTTAGAGTACACTAGGTTAAATTGAAAGATAATAAAGAAAATGAAGACAATAGTGATATAATTTAAAATTATATGATGATATAAGGTCCAATATTTTATCGTTTAGAGATGAATGAGGTATTCAAAGAAGTAGTATAGGGATAAAATAGTTTATTATGGAAGGATAAATTCATGAATTTATTCAAATACCATATATGTTATTAAATGTATATGAATGATCACAATTAATACACTATTGGAATAAATGATTTTAAATTATTTAGCATCATTTCGTTATATATCAGAGTGTATGAGTGTGGATAACCATGTTTGATAAAGAATTAGAAACATTATTTTGGTATATGATGAGGATCAAGAGACTATAAATAAGGGAAATTTAATTTTGAAAATTCCCAAAGGATGTTATTTATAGTATAACAATGTTTAGAATATATTCATTCTGTAGAGGAAGATAATTTATGTTGGTTATCTTGATAAAGTATGATTTTGTACAATGATTGTGGATTGTGTGTGAAGGATCACATTGTGATTCTTAGTTATATATAGTTGTTTAAATGATTGAAAATTATATGTGATTTGGTGATTATATGATGCCATGATTATAAAAACCAATTGTTTATAAATTTTAATGGATCGAAATTACCATCTTGGGAACATGGGTGATATGAACATGTGAGTCTCTGTACCAAATTGGATATTGAATCTAGGTAACATATATTTTAGATTGTGTTAGATTTATATTTCGGAAAGGGTAAAAATGTTCCATTTTTCAGAAATGTAAAGACACCTAATCGAGACACATGAAGATCAATGGATGGGAACATAAAAAAGGGTTGATTATTCCATATACTATTATCTTCTTCATTGACCAAACATCCAAGGTACTGGGGGTCCTCGGGATGTTGAAGACCAGGTTGAAAAAATTGAGTGGATATTCCACCTGATTGAGACACTTGATGATCAAGGTGTGTAGATTGATACATTCATGCTTTAGGGACCAAACTTGATATAGTGGGATGTTATGAGTAAAAAAGGAAAGAGTGAGGGTCTTATCTGGGGGACATTCAAAGAAGGATTTATTGAATAGTTTATTTCAGAAACGCAATAGTTAGACCATGCCCAAGAGTTTATGGAGATACATTAGTGAACGTTTACATTATCTTAATATTGTACTTGTTTAATAGAGTTTCTTTGAATTTCACATCACTTGGACGAAAATAAGGATAATAAGTCCTAATTGTTTTTATGAGCATTCATATGGGACCGAGGTTCCCGATCTAGGGATTTGACTTGATGACATACTCAAACATTCTCCCTATAACCCTAAATTTATAGAGGGGGTGTAGATAAATATTGAACTGTGATTTTTAATTTAGTTTTTAGTGGAATGATTATTGGTCTCCGTAGTGACGATTTGGATACCTAATTTAATTGTAATAAGAACATTATAGAAGATCCTAGACAATGTAGCAGTCAATAGAGAGAGTACAAAACGTTTTCTTCATCTCCCATTGTGGTAGGGTTTTCAATTAGGAGATTCAATTATGGTCATAAAGGGCATCTAAATCAGACTTGTAGGAAACTACATGTAGAGTGTAATTGATGTGGAATGGTAGTCCTTAGTTGACATTAATGTTATGGAGTTTGATGGATCATTTTTAGAATGAAAATAAATAATTGGGGTAGTTGAACCCAGTAGAGGATACATATGACACCAAATTTGATAGCATAGGTGATCCAAGGCCTCCGATTCAAGAGTATGTTCTTAATCATGATATGATTCTTGCACTAAACTATATTCATATAGGTAAAATAGAGGGACACTATACATTTTTTTATTTCATTAATTAAATATATTATTTTCTAACGAATTATTTAAAAAGGATCTTCCCATTCATTCATATCTAGTAATGTTTTTTATAGTCCATTGTTTATCGGTTTAGTTATCTTATGAGTTAGATTATATTGAGACACCCTTAGAGAAGAAATTGAATCATCACTATTGATTTATTGAATATTCCATTGTTTATTATTTTTATGAATATCTATTGGAATTAATCATATTAGATATGACTGGCTTTGATTTTGTATTTGGAATATGCTGAGTAACTAGTAATCATGTGCACAATGACTATAATCAGATAAAAAATATCCATTACCATGGAAAAGTGAAATAATTTCATGATGACTGTTGCTTTTGATATTTGAACAGGTAGAATGGGATGTGACCTAAGATAGATTCAGGAAATTACTACATAAGTATTGGTATTTTATTTGGTACAAGTGCTAATAATAACCTCATATTCTATTACTCCATTAGGAAATAAATAATACTATGTTATCCAAGATTTATTTTTTGGTCTCCCTCATGTTATATGAATTCTGTTCAAGATAATATCCATGCCAGGAGTGAAACTATCATCAATTTTCCCACATCATATTATACTAGATTATTTTAATGAAATCACGGTGATATTCAATGATTTTTATGGGAAGTGTTTTTTAAGGACAACCACATCTCCTTGGGGTTACCCTATATTTTTTTCTAAGAAGAAATATATAAGGCATCGTCTATGGGTGGATACATAAAGATGAATCTGATCATATTTTATATTTGGTACCCGATAACAATGATCTATGATATTTTTATCAATTACTGGAATCCCAATGGTTCTATAATATTTATCTATGATTAAGTTATCAGTATATTTGGGTCAGATGGGAGTTTGTAAATAAGATTACATTCAAGAGTATATATATATATATTGTATAAGTAAATATTTATACCTTTTGTGATGATGAATTCACTAATGGTGTTCAAAAATCTAAATAAAAATATCTTATATCCTTTCATGGACATGTTTATTATAGTGTTTAAGGAATGTATTTTGATAAACATGAGGAAATAATATATCTATTCTAAACCCCTTGAGATCATGTGAAGCATAATTTGAGAACATCGACTTTATAAAAAATTCTTGAAGTTTAAATTTGGGATCTATCAGGTGCACTTAATTGGGAATGTTAATTCTACAGGAATAATAATAGTTGATCTAGAAAAGGTAGAGGAAATGTTTTCTTGGTCATGCCCTTGGAATTTGTTTTATAACTTGATTTTACTTTGGTTGGATGGGTACTACATGAGGATTATTTGGTACTTCTCTATCATAAGTTTGTGACTATTACTAGACTTATAAAGAGGGGTGTGATTTTTTTTGTTGGTAAATCAGTTTGAAGATTCATCACTTGATCTATATAGTTATATAAAACCAGATCACATTTCAACATTTCTTAAGCATGGTATTTGATTTATGGTCTAATATAATTCCTCAGGTTTTGGCTTGGTAGATGTGTTGATGTGAAGGGAATATATAAGACCTTTGTTTTCATGTTAGTTATGATCCCACAAGAATAACTATACTACATATTACTTTCGTTTAGTAGCTATATTTTATGATCTAATATACCCATGACATTTTCTCTTCATTATGTGCTTTTTTATTTTAGATGGACTAAAATTTCATTAATTACATATTCTATCATTGGTATTTGAATCATTAATAATGGAATTGGGCAGAATATCATAAAAAATATTATTTTGAGATATATTATTCTCTTAAAAATTACTATATCATTGTCATTTATCTCTTATGTAAAACACAAGATAATATGGATAATCCAATAAATGTGGAATAGATGTTGATAAACTAATTCATTGAATGGTTGGTGGATTATTATGAGGAACACGGGGTAGTTTCCAGTTCTCCCTTAGTTATAAAATCAACATTGGTGTAATTGTTAATGAAAAACTAGGGGTTAGATCCAAAATTCTAAGTGATGTTGGAATGATTATTAGGAAGTTAACTAGTTCCATGATGGTTAATGTATTTTAATGACATGATCTTAGTTCATGGGGGAGTTGTGTTTCTCAATTTAATGAGTGAATGATTGATTAGGGACTCCCATTCATCTCTTTTAGATGTTTTATATAGTCTATAAAAATGTATCAAGATATCTGGTGACACTTCTGGTGGTAAGGTGTGACTAGTGATATCATGAGCATGGTCTCTCATTGCTGGACCTCTCAAAGGACCATAGAAAATATTTAATGATGAAGAGGGTTAGTTAAGCCACTTCCCATGCCTATGTGGAAGTAATATGAGGTGACAATGTGATTCATGATAGGGTTTCCCAGGATCGCAAGAAGTCAAGATACTATTATGGTGATAGATTAATGGTTGTTGAATGTGGAACACTTAATTTCAATTTGAGAGACCTACTCAGTAGACGTGTTGTGAAAACATTATTTCCAGGAGATTATATAACTACATGGAGTGTGTTCCAATATCACAAAAAAGAAGGATTTGTATTTTACATCATTGTTTGGGAAAATATTTGTAGAATGATTTCATGAATCTATCAAAGTTGAGTACTAAATATCATTCGTATACCGATAGTATATCTAAGGGTTTATAATGATCTTAGAGGATATTATTCAAGAAAGAATTCTTGACATTAGTGGAGAATAGGGTTACCCTATGGTCATGGTGGATTACATGTACAATAATATTTCCCGATTTTCAATTCATATGGATCTTTTTTAGGTCAGTTATGGATGGTCATGCCACCCACTACTATGTTGAATGATTTAGGGAAGTCAACATTCTTTGGTTTAAGATTAGTTTATGAGATCTATAAGAGGGTCTTATTGATTAAGAAAAAGATGATTCCCACTTAATGTATCCTAATAACAAATGATTACTGAATGATATGAACTTATGATATTCTTTTTACGCCTAATTTATCTTGTGAGTATCACCAATGTTGGGTCATTGTAATTTTAATAGGAATGTGAAGTTTGTGAAGAGGTTGGGGTGACAAATTTTGTACATAAAACTTTTCAAAATAGTGTCTTTCGGATTGGACCATCATCCTTGATATTTAGTTCTTCATGATAATTTTTATGTTTCTTAGATCTTGAAGCACAATCCTGATCTAGAGTATGTGGGAAATAGTAAGGGAATTTATTTGTAAGTGGATGAAATTTTTATAGAGATACCGACAAAAATTATACACTAGATCAATAAAGTGAAAAGGTGAATACTGGTACAACATCTTCATGATATGTGGTAGTATTGTAGGATGTATGAGTATACATTGGATAAATATTATTTTGTGTTATCTCAGTGGACCGAGTTATTTGAGAATAACTCAAAATAACCTTATTGAAGATGAGATATCCTCACAAGGGAAATTTTTTAGCTTCCCATTTTTTAAATTTAGGTGATTTTGACCATTTTAATATTTAAATTCAGGTTTAGGAAGTTTTGGGGGTTTCATGGTTCCATTAATTGGGTTATCGGTATTCTTAAATGAATAATGGTTAGTACCATATCATCTTTTATTTCATTTATTCAAAAAACACACCTATTTCAAATTTTGGGAAGAAACATGGGTGGTTAGAACTATGATTATTTGTTTGAGACACAACTAGATCAACCACACCATAACATGTTGGAGTGTGTGGTGAGTTCTAAATTAGTAATCATTAAATACCATTTCATGGTGGGTAATCATGGAAGATATCTTTGTCTCTGAGTGATGGAATCTGGCCTGACCATGGTGGGACGAACCACATCATTGTGAGAACTATTCAAAATTTCTCAACCGATCAAATTAGCCTCTAAAATTTGAGGGTTTTTTCATTTCAAATATAAATCCACCTGCAATTAATTTATGGATTTGTATGGGTTTTAGAATTGATTCACCCCCAGATAACACATTGTATTTCCCCCATAAAAATTAATGATCTGTATGAAAGACAATGTGAATCTGGGATACACATCCCCCTTTCTCCCCCCATTTATGGTTTAATTTAAATATAATGTATTTTCACTAAATTTGTTTTATTTTCTCAAGATATGACAAAAATTTATTCTCTAGTAAATTAAAAATGATCTTTTCTATTTTGGATAAATATATAAACATATTATTGATCACATGGTTGATTATTTTTATGGTGATAAATTAGATTCAGTACAAGAGTGTTTCTTTCCTTTCTCTCGAACAATTCCACATCTACAATTGAAAGTGGATATCCATGTGTTTATTGATGGAGTAGTACGCTCTTGGAATGATTTTAATTCTCGAATTTCCTTATAGAACCCTTATTACAGTATATTAGATACAGATGATGATCCCAATTGACGGAACATGGAAATTGAAATCATCATTCAGGATGTGGGAAACTCCTTATTACAAATGGAGCTTGTATATGATTTTTTGTAAGGATATGATAAAATATTATTGTCCCAATTGAGATTCATGATTGTTGTGTGCTACTCATGGGTGTGTGGGTGTTTTTGTAATTATGAGAAACATGATTTATATGACTAGTTATTATTTTTATAACAAAAATTTCTTTTTATTATTTTATTTAATTTCAATCATTTCATCAGTTATCAAGATGATTGGTTTTCTCAGAATTAGATAGATGGATCCCTTGGGGGAGAGTGGAAGTTTTTACAAAGGATAAGTTAGAAAGGATTTATTTATAGTTACATTTATATGATAAGGACATGTTCAATTGTAATTACACTATAACTTCTAGGGGTGATGTGTATTTACAACGTCAAAATTCTAACATGAGAGAAAAACTGTACGGTGGTGATTGTGATTCAATTTTTAAGGCATGTCAGGTGGATTTAAAATCACATAAGGATAAGAGGATACCATAAGGCGGGGAATTAAGTTCTACATAAATTAGGAACACATAATTAATACTAATGTCCATAGGGTGATTAATCCAGGAATGTAACTTGTGGTATATTCCCTGATAAGTGGTGATTGAAATCAAAATCCTTACCGTTATAGTTCTTATGTAACTTGAGGTAGGGTTTTTTGTAACATGGTTTGAGTGAAATAAGCTAAAAATTGACTGATTGACTAATTATTTATTCATTTATATCAGGTTATAACATACTCCATATATATATATTAACTTGAGTTAAGAAAAAATCGGTGGTGTCCTGTAGGATTTTTCATTACACTCTATACCGGCATCTCAATGTGTGTCATGAATTGAAGACCAGATATCTAAAAATGGTAAAGAGACCCATGAAATATAGATAAAGAGATGAATATGGTGTTTGTATTTCGTATTGGGATGGAGTATATATTGATTCAGTGGTTTATTTTTTTATTTTCTTGGTGAAATGCTTATACTCAGGTTTTACCTCTAATATTGGGTATTTGTTTGTTTTAATACTGTGTGACTATGAAATACCTGACACGTCATATGTTATATTTTTATTATTAATTATATATGATATTTTAATTATTATGTCATAGGTATGATTATTATGTATAGAGTTTTATATTTAGGTCATAGTCTCCCCAATACATTATTTGGTCTCTCGATTATAGTTAACATCCTATTGTGTATGTGGTGGGTCACATGAGGTCATATTTCCTTCCAACTATACATAGTGATCTAGGTCATATCATTACATCTACGAACCAATATGGTCGTTGAATATACTATATATAGGATCCTTTACATTTTGTGAATAATATTATAACTTTAATGAAATAAATATATATTGGTTATTGAATATGGATTTTCACTAATATACGTTCTTGAACTGGGAGTTTCACGAATGAAAATATTGGGAATTCAAAATATGTTAATAGTATAGAAAGTGAACATGCACCCATTAACGACATTTCAAAATGGATTATGTAATTATTTGAATAATCATTAAAAAAATATATAGGAAGGTGAATTGAGAGTTAGATAGTATTCCACATATCTTTGGTGAACGATTCATGTCTGAGGGTCAATGAGAACCAACACATGCTTGGTGTGACAAAGAGATATTTATGTTTTTTATTATGTTATTTTCAGAATATTTATTCTACATTTTTAAATGATAAACAATGATAATATGTTAATATGTTAATGTAACGTGAAGTGAATGAATAAACTATAATGAATATTGACAACAAAAGAATCACTATAAGGGTAGTTGAACTTAGAATTTATTACACCATAAAAAATATTATGAGTTGAGTGAAACTTGGAATTAGAGAGACCTTGGATATAACATAAAATAAATGTTATTTAGTGGATTTTTAATTGAAACATTTTGGTTGTGTTCATAATTTATTTACATAGTGTGGGTAAACCATGAATTATTATTGTGTCCTATTTACATTCATAAATTAAATTATACGAGACATAAATCCATGTTCATATGTAAATTTATTGATGCTAAAATGAGATTAACCCAAATATATATAATGTTTGTATATGGTCGTCATTGAACAATGATTATAATAGTGACCCTTCCCACAATAATGTCAATATCATTTATATAAGAATGATTTTGGGGATTGATTAGTGAAATTGGAATACATTTTATGCATTGATTTACCCATAAGCTCAATATTTCTATCACTAAATAACAGTATTGGTACTAAAGGTGGTATCAGATTCAAGGGTTATGTTGTTGAATTTTTTATTTTGTTTTGAAATGATCTAATTATTTTTTTGGAGTAGAGTTATTTAAATCTTTAAATTTTTATGGTGACATGAAAAGTGGAATGAATCTAAAGAAGAAGAAGAACTCTATGGTAATTATTTATTATGAAATATTTAATTGAAAATATGTAATTTATATAATAAATTCTATATTATCTTAAAAATAAATTCCAAATGATTATGACTATGAATTTACTAGTTTATTCATTGATGTTGTGGGAATAAATAGGGATCCTAATATCCGGAGTGATAATGGATGAACCAATGATGATCAAATGTCATGAAGTCCATTCATATATGTGGACACTAATCAAATGTGCTAGATAAAAAGATTCTGGAAAAAAACATTAAGTTGATAAAGGAGAACCATTCTCAAGGGATTTATGTATTATGAATAAAGATTGAGGTTGAAAAATGGAAAGTAATTAATTAATTAATTATGAATATAGATATTGAAATAATGGATAAGGATTATTATCATTATCGGTAGTTTGTGGATATTTCTTCAAAAGGTCATAATTTTTGAACAAGTTCTAAATATAAGATACATGTCCCAGAAGAATTTGAAAACCTAAATTCCAAGAATGATGTACAAATTTCCCACACAACTAAATTGATATAGTAGAGTCAAACGATGATGAAATTGGTGGTATCCTTGAATGTACATATTATGAATATGAGTGAAACAATGAAGGTATGATGTAACTTAGAGTTATTTCCCATGAGTTAGAAGTACAAATAGCCATGGATAAAGTGATAAAATACTTCCTTAACAATCTATAAACACAACTTTAATGTGGATTAAATATTTAAGTAAGGTAGTTAAAGGGTCGAGGATATGACTATTCATTTAATAGAGATGGATGATGAGATCAATCAGCCGGATGAGACTCAAAACCCCTATATAAAAAAGATGACGATCGCTCTCATGGTATTATTAACATTTGGATTCTAAAAAAACTATAAATCCAAAAATATCATATAAGTAAATGTTTTATAACTAATATAAATGTGAACACTATAATAGGATGTTAGTCAAAATATTTATTATTATGAAACTCTGTGACCTATGATGATTGTATATCTAGAATCCCAAGGGATCAAGTTAGTTAGAATCCCTAGGGATAAAAATTTATATAAGGTATGTATTAAATTGAGGTTTTAATTTTTGATAACCACAATCATCTAGAAATAGATTATTCTAAGAGAGGAAATAAATATAGACAAATAAAATATTTTATTCCCTGAAAAAATAGGAATATTTTCTTTAATGAATGATGTTATATTGTTCTTGTTAATAGATTTACATTGTTAGAGGAAGGAAATACATCTCAATGAATAACGAACTGAGATTTAATAATGGTTATCTCATAACACCAAAATATATATAAATGATTGTTTTTGGAAAAAATAAGGATATTAATCCAAAAATGAGAAAGTTAGATGGTTATATACTGAAATACCCACCAAGGATAATATATCCAAAGGTGGATCAATTGGAAATAAATTAAAGAGACAAGTGGAATGATATATTGGTTTCATAATATATACCATATGAAAAAAGGTGAAAAGAACCATGAGTGTTATTTATAAAAGATAATATAATGTATTTAACAAAAACATATGTAAAAATATCTATTTGATGAGTAAAAGGACTCCAAAAGATACACATGTGAAAGAAATAACCTAAATAAACACATGGGTTATGAAGTATAATAAATCATGTTGGTATAAATAGGTAAAAAATTTGGTTTTGAAAATGAAATTTGAATTAATGACATGTCAATAGATCCATATGGGGAAGAGTACTAAAGGAGTAAAAGTCTATTATTTGGGCTATGAACAAAATATAATATTTTAGAATGTGAATACAAGTTTTGTTATATAAAAAATAATTAAAATCAAAAAATGGATTAAAAATTAAAGGGTAATGTAATATTTGTGGTCTATAGAGACCCAAAATGATACTGAACTTATGTAAATTGATTTACCCCTCTCTATATGTATTTAATTACTATAAATAAATTTAAATTTGATTGATATTTTGGGGAGATACAATCCAATTGGATTTTTTATCATAATATTCCATTTTTATTGAATCATTCTTTGATGTTCTAATTGATTTTGGTAAATTTCAAGTGTAATAAATTTTTATTTTATCTTTATGTACATGTCTAAAAAAGGTGTATGATTTTAAGAAAAATTGTATCACAATTGGTAACAAGATCAAAATAGAATGTTAATTTTTAGATGAAATATTTTCAATTTTCATTCGATGTTTATGATTGAAGATGTTACCTTGGTAGAAATTACTAAATAATATTAATTTTTATGAGTTATTATTTTTGATCTAACATGTGACATAATTCAATTATTCATAGGATATCAGAAGCTATTATCGATGGCGATCTCTCATACCGAATATTAATTATATATATATAGTTATAAATATATGAAATTATAAGGGTGTGTTTATAAATATTTTTATATTCAAATTCTAGTATTCACCCCAACTAAGGAATTAAATATTATTGTGAAATTATGGGATATTTTTTACATGTTATTGATGAATTGGTATCAATAGATGATATTAAAATAATATGTACTCTATAACTCAAAAATTATGTGATTAATGGTTTATTCACTAATAATATTTTGAATGTTTAATTGATTATATTGGATGATTTCCTTGTTAAAATATAATATTATATGGTTTATTGATATATATAGAAGTAATTGATTGAAATGGATGACATTGATGATATTTAGGTAATGTCATGTTTCCCACATTGAGTTCCTGAATCAACATGTTTTTATTTTCTTTGATGAATACTTTCAATATTTTAAGCACACCATTATAAAATAACTATGAATATAGAAATATTTAAAATATTATTTTACATAAAAAAGAGAAGAAAATAAATTATTGGTCATTCAAGATGAAATATTGGAATGTGTTTCATATCATAGGGCATGATTGGTATATATAAATTTGATAGAAGGTCTATATAGAAAAATATTGATGATTTTATGGTCCAATGTATTTGAACTAGGTTGAAATTTTCTTGAGAATTCATACCATTTTTTTGTGGATGAGGTTTAAGTATTAGAATTTTTCATAATAGTTTAAATTAGTTTTGGATTTTTCAGGCTCTAAAAACATATTTTTAGGAGGAAACATTTTTATTTTCACAGTTGGTGGATGACCAGTTTAACCATGAGGATCAACTGTGTTTCCCCGATCCATAAGGGGAATGGTTTTTCTATACCGAGTGACGTTCCCTGGAACATGTGCTAATTTAGGTAGAGGTCCAGGGTAACCCACACGACTATCTCATAGTTTTCTAAACTATGCACTTACACCATGTAATTAGAGTCCACTTCTGGTAGTGGGTGCATACAGGCCACACACTATTTGTTAAATAGTTCACATGGGCCATGTGATGTGGTTACATTGGATAGTTTATACCGCACAGTTGGTGTAAAATCTCCCTAACCTTATCGAAAAATAATGATCATATTTAAATTTTAATAAAATTCCAATTTACCATCCTTTTTAGATCTCCCCTTATTTATTTCCTCTCCATACATAGTTTTACCCTTTCACGGGATATATTCTTTGGCCTCCCACTATGAGGGGATGGATCTATTAGAAAGATAATCTGATCAAACAACCATCATCAATATTGGAAAACCACTTGTAAGCTCTTAATTATTTATCAACCTTTCCTCATTTATCTTTTAATCAAGAGAGTTATTTTGGTGGATGAAAATACTACCTATTTATAGTGTATTCAACTATTCTTCAATTTAATTTTATTTTAGGATGAACGATGAGAAAATACTGGATGAAAGTTCTATCATAATCATAAGGTATGTTTCTAAGCGTTTTCTCTCAGTTTTTGTTGTCTACTAATATATTTTTATTCTGTCGCACCCTAGAGATTACATATTTTACTCCTAATTTTTTTGAATATATTATGTTTAATTTTTGGAAAATTAATTTGATTACATTTTAACATGTTGGTATGGTTAGTGTTTTCCAACCTCATCCAGAGCCACCTATGAAATGAGTTATTTAATATTCCCCATGATAAAACCACTCCCTTTTGGGAGTGAGATATCCATTAATTTGTTGGATCCATTTTTAAATATATGATATTAACGGAGATGAAAATTCCTCATCTTCCATGATATTAATTTTTCTAAATGTGATTGAATGGTTGGATATAAATGAAACTGTGTAATGAGATGTATAATATCTTTTCTTTTTTACTTTTTTATATGGATAATTTTGGTTTTTCATGGATGCTAATATCACCTTTGTCATTATTATATTATTTTCTTGATATTCAAAATCTCTATAGGGAATTGACTTATTATGAAGGTATAGAGCCTATTGCATAATTGTATGGAATTGACTATGGGATTGAGATATTGAACCTATAACCATTATGTATAATTATTTATGGTATGTCAACGATATGGGAGTCGAGGTATGTCTCATATGACCACAAAGTATGATTATTTATATTATAGAGTAGATACATGCAATAGATGTTTAGAAATTACCAATTGTATATACATTCATATAACAGGATACATGTAACCTTGGGTATCACCTTGGGACCAGACCCATGTAGGATTGATACTATTTTTATCGTAACATTAGATGAGATCCTTAGTTTCGATGAGTTCAGCCTTGTTATACACCTTGGTACATAGACCATGTAGGTCAGTTACATATTTCACATGTCTTGTATGCATATATAGTATTTACCTGCTATTGACACTTCATATAGAAATTGTTGTCAACCTATTATAGCCTAATATTATTACATCTTGTTCTCACAGAAGTTCAATATTAATTATTCACTTTAAATATGTAATTATTATATATTCACATTGTTATATTTTATATTTTTAGGATGGATTTTTTATAGACATTTTTTGTAGTAGCCTACGGAATATATCTCACTCCATGTTTAGGCTGCCATTTCACTAGGGTATCTTAAAACAATCATAGTGGAAGGTTCAAGTTCCCATTTCACACATATTTTTATATGCTAGTATATGAGATCTTATGATCATATGTATGTGTTAGAGTTCATGATTTTTTTAGAGATGGCCCTTGGGGATTTTTTTCATTCCCTTATATATTGATTAAATGTACCTGATGTACATTTGTTTCCTGTACATTGTGCCATATCCATTCATGATTACTATTAATCTAATATTTCATGTTTTTTTATTACAATAAATATTTATTGATTTTTACACTGTATTTATTTCCAATCCATAGGGTATAGTTTACCTACTATATATCCATTAAAAACCTACTAATAGTTGGAAATCTCGGGCATATAGGGAGGCCTGCTTGAGGAATTGTGAAAAACTATCATGTCGCAGTAGATTAGTTTCTCCTGGGGTAGTATGTCACAAATTTTTATCAATGTATTCTACCCCTCTTTGGTCTTACTATTGTTGGGATGACAGACATGATATAATGAATGTGTCAGAACATGGTAAATAAATCATGTCTAGGCTTAGTCACCACAAGAAAGGGGGGAAGATAAAGAGTCTGGGGATTAAACCATTATACCATATTATAGTTTATTATTAATTCACCTGGGGTGATTTTTATACTTTTAATTGTTACGAATTTAATATTTCTTGAATTTGTTTACCCTTGGCCTGGTATGGAATGAATATATGACTACATGAAACTTCTTAGTAACATATAGATTTTCATACCATGCAAAGGACATTCCATGTATATTGAAATGTATATTGGTTGATGCATAATAATTTTTACAACATGATTTTATGATTATCATCATCCTTATTCATGTCCATATTTGGATAAATATTTCACATTCTTTCTTGTATACCATGTTATATTGGTAATTATCATGATTATCATTATTCCATGCTTGTGCAGATTGTATTCTTGTATGATGGTGATTTCTAGTTTATATATTAGATTTCTTTGTTATATTGTGACAAATAATTGGGTATAAAGTGTATTGATCATTCTAAATGGTTTTTCCCCAAATTTTTATGGTTGAACCTTAATTATCCAATTATGACAAGTTTGAGAAATGGGACATAACTTTCATGGGTTAAATCATTAGTGGTTGTGATTAAATGGGAACCACTAAAAATTTATGTACTATATGGGGAATTATAAATTTGAAAGCATAACACATATAATCAGACCACTACATATAGATTTGTTATATATTCTAGAAAAAAGTGTAACAATATTGATTGTAGTTACATGCAAGATAAATAAATCGTATAAAGGAACATACCTTTAAAATTTTACAAACATAATTCATATAAATAAACCATGAAAAATACATATATGTAAATGATGAAATGTGAATTCATATAGAAAACAATTTCCTTTAATATAAGGGTAATTTTTGATTTAAAAGGCTTATACCTCTATAATTGGGCATGATGACCTGTATGACTGATTAAAAAAATGAAAAAATAGATCCAAGTAGGTTAGTGGGGGAATGTTTCTTATATGATAAATTGAAATCTACCTATGTATGTTGACTATGGTGTATTTCTTATAAAATAAACCCATTACAGGTATTTTATAATTTTCAATAATATAAATTATTATGATTTTCATTTAATTGAACCCATGATGAAATGATGGGACCCCTATAAGATAACTTCATTCCATGTTTGATGGGACCCTCATTGGTCGTCAATATTACATTCTGGATGCGACCCTTGTAGGTTTCCTTATTCTTTTACTCTATATTGCGTAACCCCATGGGTGTATGTTTTTTCTAATGGTATAGTTATTTAATGTGTCTTCATCCACTTACACGGTGTATATTATTAACATATTTTGGAATCATAAAACACTAGTTCACTTAAACAATAAAATAATTGATGTCTACATTTGAGTATTATTATTATAATGAGACTTCATTTAATTAAATTTCCCATAATAATAAAAATATTGTTTCCTTCACTAAAATAAAATTTAGATTTTTTTCTAACTAAGATCTATCTTTATATCATTATGGTTGAATAAATGGATAAAAATGAAATTATAAAATTAACATTACTATTTATTTACGGCATCAGCGAAATGAAATTCTTAGTACTATTTTAACTTACAACCAGTACTTGATATCATCATTTATTTTATGATGTGAAATTTTAAAATAAAGAAGAATTATTTAAATTCAGTTATAATGAAACCCTTTTTTGGTGCTTATAGAAAAAACCACCATTGTTGGGGACATTGTAAAATGGTTCCTCGACATTTTATGTTGAATAAGAACATGAATATTACAAATTAATTTTGATTATTTATTCCAAGGATGTGTTGGGCCTAGATGTTAAGCGGTAAGACCCAGTGATCTTTTCAGGAATAACCTTACATTAGGCACAATCCCATGTGTATTTTAGAAGACGGACCAGTTATGGAAGTTCCCTTAGTAACTTATGTAATTGCTAAATGTTCTTGAATTTTATATATTAGAGGAGTCGTGTTGCGACCGATTGTCTCAGGTAGGATTCAAGATCATGAATGGACACCATGAGTCAGAAGTGGTTATCTAGTGAAATAAAAAAAGGGGGTATCTTATATGTGGATACCACTAATTACTATCACATTATTCTATATACCAGAATTGTACCATTACAATAAGAAATCCCTTATTTGGATACTAAATTATGATCAAGGCCATGTATAATGATGTTTTCAAGTGATGTCGTTATGCCTATAATGATAGAATCTAATAGTTTTAGGTAAATGATTCCTTACCTACATTAGTTTAACACCCTCTAAAAGAGTCTTCACAATCACATTGTTTTCCATGTTATAAAGAAACTTATGGTTTTTCATTCTCATAGTATAGACCACGGGATATGTATATAGAACTAGATTTACTCAAATTGACTAAGACCCTATTAGTTTAATGAAGTTGTTTTTTATGGTCAACCTGTGGAAGAGTTTAGTCTAGGAATATGTTTTCCTTATTATGGTAATTTTTATGCACCATTCAAGACCTATACATGGCCGATTCTAATGTATTTTTATATATACTTGGCGATTCCTTGTTTTTAAAAATCACCCGGGGTTCTTATTCATCAAAACTGGCTACATTGGGTAAGACTATTTAGTTTCCCAGCCAATTTTCCTAGTTCGTGAATTTTTGGTTATTACATTTCATAAAGTCATCACAGGGTGGGTTGTTGTGCTGTAAATCATGGATTATATAAGAAATCCATTTTTAAGTGGAGTTCCATGGGAACATCAAATGAATTCAAATACTAATGTGATGTTTAGATGAGTTTGAACTCATTGTTTAATGAGTCTCAGGAATCTGAATGATGTTTTTTACTAGGTGTTACGGGATGTACACAACCACAAATAGAATGTTTAACTCATTCCTATTGTGTTCAATAAATGTTAAAAATTGAATGTCGATGAGTAGTTGAGTAGGAGTTGAGGATTTAAAGTTTCAAATGAGATGATTATTTGAAAGGTAACCCATAGAATTAGGTAATTCAATGGATGTTCCCAGAATGAGGTATAAACTAATTTGGACTTCTACACACATGACCAGGAGATGTGGTTTCATGTGTAGAAGAAGGAATGTGTGGAATAGTTTAAAAAAATATGGACTAGTGAAATCAATATATACCTATCGATATGAATCTCAATGTTCTCCAAATTAAGAGGTTATCATGAAACATATCTTAACATATCCCGGATTATAATGAGAGTGTGTCAGATGTAAACCAGGATAAATGTTTAAATAGTTTATATTAGTTTATGATAATAATAAATGGGAGTTATTATCAAGGAATATTTTTATGATAATATTAATCGTGTGTAGTAAACCATTGATCATCGAAAGGTGAAAACCCACATTATGATTCATGTTTGTATTTTCCAGGGTAAACATTATCTGTAAATGGTAACTGGGGATGGTTGTAATTTATATTGATGATTATAATGTATAGGATCCTAAACATGCATGTTTTTTCCTCCAAAGTGGATATGTCATGAGATATGGTGAGAAGTTTCCTATTTACTATTATGATGAAAAGCGTTATCCTATAGTGGGGGTTAAGATGATTGTCATTGGGGGTAAAACACAAGAGAGAAAGGACATGGGACCATGAGATGATATGTGTTACATTAATTTTGGTATTTATATTTTGTTCAATGAATGATTACATGTTTGAAAATATTACACATAAATTCCATGTATAAATTGAAATTGGATTTGGGTGAAATCAAAATTCTAGTATTAGTCCTGTAGTATCTTATGACGAGACAAGGATTTTGGATTAGGAACAATTTAGTGTTGGTGATGAATAATGATGAGGTTTTCCATGGGTGAACATTCATCTAGTAGATGTCACTGAAAGTTAGGTACTAACTTGAATGAGCTTGTTTTGTACGATATAGATAATCCTTATGATAAGAGAAACATAATGTGTTTTAGTGACACATAGGCTACAAGAAGATGAGTTTTTTTAAGAAGTCGTTGACTAGAGTGAATTATTATTATTAAATATATTTTATTATCAGTTGGTTTGTGAAGAAATATCATTGGGCATGCTGTCAGGATGATATGGGTGCATCATAAAAGGTCAAATAGAGGTTTTTAGGGAAAACATTCGGTGTCCTCTTAATATTGGTTGGTTAATGTTTAATCTTTGTAATATAATCTATGGATTATGGTTTTATCCTCATGTGTATTTTGATAAATTTTCTATGAGTTTCATAAGAATGCAATAGATGTGTTTCACTGGGACATTATTATAGTAAGAGTACTACTACTCCGAATTGGCCATTTGAATTTATAAACTACAGTTGGAGTGTGACCTCTAATGATAAGGATGAAGAAGTGATGGTGTATTAGGTTATGTAGGCTCGGGTAATCTATATCAAGATGTTTCAATAGTAGTTTGTAGTGTTGGATCATGTTTTAGAAGCTTTAGTACCACTTGTAAAATAATTCCTAGAGGTGTGTTGGGAATTTGGAAATACAACACAACCGTTTGAATAAAAATTCACAACCCAAGTAGGTTGGGATATGTCTTTATTATTTCCCCAAAGCATCCATGGGATGAGATATTTTATGATATGAATAATGTAAGGTCTCATGTATTTGGAAATGGTTGAAAATTTTAAGTGAATATGAAATTCACTTTTGGTGGATGAGGTTGAAGACATATGAGGTATCCTAAGAGTTCAGATGAGTTCCAAAGTGTTGGGATACGAAAACATAGTTTCTAGTTGAAATTTATGGAGGTTCAAGGTTAGTTTAACCATGTAGAGAAGCTCTGAGGAATCATTCTTTAAGATTATTTTTTTTATAAACCATGTGAGGTTATCGGGAAGTTATGTGGCTTTTGGTTGAGGGATAGAGTTACCCACATGGCTATAACATTGTTTTCAAAAATAGACAGTGATGTCAAGCAAGGGGGTCACCTACAAGAAGTGGGTGCACATGTTATTTTCTTGGTTTTTTAATGATGAAAATGGTTTATGGGAGGTGGCTATCTTAGATATATCCAACCATATAGTTATTTCATTATTTACCTAACCATGATACCAAACAATTCAAATCATTAAAGAGATTGAAAAGACCATTTCTACTACATTTTTATGCATCCTACCTCATATATTTCCTCTCCACACATAGCATCACCCTCATGTGGGATCTCCCCTTTGGACTACTACTAGGAAATGATGAATCTTTCTGTTCAGACTTTAACCAGACCACTATTTATTTTGTTGGATAGCCACTGATAATATCTACATTTATATTATACCCTTACTTGATTATCATTCTTCTGAGGGGGTAATTTTGGTGTACTATAATATTCTATATTTTTATGTAATTCAACTATTATACGATTTTCTTGAATTTTATTCCAAAAAATGGGTTGATGCTAGATGAATGTTCCACCATAGGGATAATGTAGGTGGTATCTACCTTTTCCATATGGTTTTATTTTCTATAAAATTATAACCATTGTTCTAAACATTAGACCTTTGTAAAATTCCTCCTAAATTAATTAGATAACTTAAATGTAATATTTGGAACCCTAATGTGTTTCTATATTACAATATTTATATAGTTCACAGTTATCAAATAGAACCCAAGCCACCTATAAGGATAATTTTTTAATATTACCCCTGATAGAACCACATCTTTGGGTGTGTGTTCTCACTATCTTTTACTGGGATCCGTTTTAAATTAAATTATATAAATATTAATGAAGATTCCATAATTTACATTAATATTCAATGATATTAAAGTGATGAAATGTTTGTATTTAAATGAATATGTTGATTGAGATGGATAATATCTTAGCTTGTGCCATTTTATACTAATAACATGGTTTGTATATAGACACTAACATTACCCATTAAATTATTATATAACTTTCTTGATGTTTGAAATCATAGTATGGGGCCAAAATATTAATAAGGTATAAAACCTGTTACACAATGGTATGGAACTAAATTGGGGATCGTGGTATGGATCCTAAGACCACTATATATGATTATTTACGATATGGAACTAACTCATGTATCAAGGTATGTCACAAATGGCCCTAAGGTATGATTACTTAGGGTATGACACTGATGAAGAAGATTGTGGTATCGACCCTTTGACTTCTATATACATTCATATCTCTGGATGTAATTCACCATACTAATTACCTTGGGAGTTGGCCCATGTAGGTCTAATACTATTTTATGGATAACATTGGATGAGATCCTTAGTCTCAATGAGGTCACACTAGTTATACATATTCAGACCAAAACCAAGTAGGTGTCAAACATTTTTTTCATTCAGTTTATGCTGAGCTAGAAAATACTTGTTGAAAAATCATATAGATATTGAGGATCACATGTCATAGCCTCCTCTAATTACAGGTTATGAGTATGGTATTATCATATAAGTTATTCACTTTACATATTTAAATTTTTTAAATTCACATGTTTACATTTTATATTCACAGAATGTATTTTTTATAGACACCACTGTTGGTGGCCTATAGAGTATATCTCACATGCTGTTCAGGCTACCATTGCACCGGGGTACCCCAAAAGACCTCATTGATTCATGTGTAGGTTCAATGATCAAAGTTTCTATATGATTCTTATACATCATATCATAGGATAATAAGATTGATTCATAGCTCATGATTCGCTTATAGATGGCCCTTCTGTATTTTTTCGTTCCCTTATATATTTATTTTATGTACCTTTTCTACAGTTATTTCCTATACATTAGGGAATATCCATGAATAGTTACTCATCATTTTTTATTGTCAATCTATACTATTCTAATGCCTTCATTTATTATTTATTCTTCTATACTTATTAACACTTGTTAAGGTATAGTCTCCCCAGTATACCTCTATTAAACCCTTGCAACTATTCACAAGACTTTGGTTTGTAGGGAGGTTTACATGAGGCCTTATAGAGAACCAACGTAGAGAATTTGGATAATGGATCTCATTTTGTGATTTTAAAAAGATAATTTAGGAATTTCTATATGAAAAACATTTAGTAGGAATATGGATTTCATTGAGATAATTTATAATCTCAGCGTGATAGAAGTCTATAATTAAAA
Organism: Viscum album; assembly: GCA_963277665.1. Classification (NCBI taxonomy): domain Eukaryota; kingdom Viridiplantae; phylum Streptophyta; class Magnoliopsida; order Santalales; family Viscaceae; genus Viscum; species Viscum album. Next base: position 1,110,745,452 of record OY728126.1, read on the forward strand.
TTTTTTACATATTAAATACAATGGGTGTAAGAAAATAGAGTTGACTACATTTCCCTTATACATAAATTCAATGTTTTTAAATGATTTCATATTTTTTTAATTATACTGGTTATTATAGTTTCGATTTCATTTCATTGAATAATAGAGAGAATCCTCAATCCACACATAAAATGTTGATTTGGGAAGGGAAATTATTGAAGTTAATGTGATTATAAAAATGGATGGAATAGAGTTCAAGAATCTACCAGATAAGAAAATAGAAGCATAAAATATTTTAGACCACATAAATAATGGTTTTAGTGTCATGGTGAATGTGTATTTTTAGACTAGTGATAGTGTGGAAAAAGTTACAAAGGTGGATATTGTTAGAATCCAATAAAAATTGGTACTACTTTGGTTGAGATATGTTTCCAATGATTCCATAGTGTGTTGGAGCATGTTGGATTTCTTATTAACTATTTAAATATTTGTTTGAGGTAATTGATTTGAAATTATAAGACACCACACTATGGTTATTTGTATTTAAATGTGTTTTTATTGGAATCAAATAATATATTTCCTGAGGACTTGTGTGTCTTATTAGAATACCAGTGTACCTATCAAGGGTATTATTTTCTGATGAGGTCTAAACCAATCTAAATTTGTTTTGGAAGGTATCCAAAACGTAGTGTTGGATTTTGATGTGATTTATTAATTTTATGTGATAATGTTTTAATCACTAAACCCATTTAAATAATTTTCCAAAGTTTATGATAATCAAGATAGTGATATGATAACAAAATTTTGGGATGGAAGTTCTAGGTTCAGGAAAACTGTGATAGACTTATGAAGGAATATATTTGGATGATTGTAAATGTGTTCGAGATGTTTTCATTGAATATAAATGAAAATGAATCATTTTATCTTGAATCTACTGAGACACATACACAAATGTGGAGTTTCATGAACATGATGTAGTTAGAATACATAGATGCTACACAAAAGATTGATGTGTGTATAGTTATTGTGTGAATCCAAGTTGAGAGAATTAATGTGTTCATTTTTCATGACGGTGTAAGATTATTATTTTATGTATATAATCTATATAAAATATTTTATAGTGAAATATTAGATGCGAATTTTTTTATGTGAGATAAATTTTTCCATCAAAAGTGGATTGTGTGAAATATTAATGTAAACCACCCCGTTTTGTGTGTAAATTATTCAAAAATTCAGTTCCATGAACATACTATTTTTTGAACATTTTCATTTTGTAATAAATATTCATACATTAAATGAACTAAAATTAATTGGTTCTTATATATGGATTTACACTAACTTACATACCCAAATACGAAGATTACTGAATTAGAATATCCTGAATTCAAAATAAGTGGACATCATAGAAGGTGTATCAGAAGTCATTCAATATATTCCCAATGGAATAAAATATTACTTGTTGAACTATAAATTTTTTTTTTAGAAATTTAGTCTTTTGTTTGGGGGTATTTTATATTTCATGTGTGAATGATCCTTATCTGAGGATAAATTTGAAACCACCCATACATAGCTTAAAGAAGTTATAGTAAACTCTTTCATTGGAATATGTTCAATGAATTTTCTCTCACATGGTAATTGAGAAGAGGGGGGGAAAAGGTTGTGCCCCTTGAAATGAAAGAATAAAAATTTTTAAGGAGTGATCATCCATATAACATTATATAGTGAGTAACCCTTCGAAGGTACATCACCACCCCTAAATGAAATATGTGAGGTTACCCTAGAATTTGGATGATTTATCCTAATCCCACAGTGAATTTTTTTGAATTGTATTTTGGTAATTCAGTATATTTTCATTTTATTCTCATTGTATTATCCTGGTATGGGATAACTATTTACAATTCTTGTTTCTTTTCAAAATCATTTTTTTAATTTTTAGAAGACATAAATCGGTGTTTGTAGGAAAAATATTATTGAACAAATTTGATTAAAGAATTGATAAATAGAGGTTGTATCAAACCACAATTAAAAAAAATAAAATGGTAACCCTACTAATAATGAAGGTATGATCCATTATTATATTGAGTGTTTGGTGACTGAGTGTGGAAATTGAAATGTATTGCATACCTTCATTCACCATACCCCTTATGTGGAATATCATTATAAAGAGACATATGGGAAAAAAATTTATTTATAATTCTGTGGTCAGGAGTTTAATGTATTGTTGGTTTGTATGAGGAAAAAATTTATGATTTTAGATGATTCATTAGTTGTATTATGTAGAATCATGGAATGGAGCACTAGAATGTTGTGAATTATATTTTTGATATCATAATAGATAAAAATAATTACAATTATGTTTTGGAATTTATTCTATGAAGTAGGGATATGATAATACATAATTTAGAGGGGATATAAATAAATGGAGTGCATCACTTTGTTTTATTCAAATTTTATCACACCCTAAAATTTTAGTAAGATATATTATTTTAATTAATACTATATTGAATAGATTGTATCTCAAAAACCACTTAACCAAAATGAACCGTTAATAATTTTCTTATGATAAATATAACCATTATAAATTAGTCATTTATATAGTGTGTAAAACTAAATGTAAACATAATATAAATCCTATATTAAAATAAAATTGTTGGGAATTTGATTAATATCAATGCATTATTAATTATTATTGATATAAAACTTATATTATCATTTTATGGACGAAAATGTATATTCTAAAAAATATGTCTTAGATTAAATGAATTTGTTAACTTATGATCATTAATATACAATGTTCAAATGGTGATAGAATATTTTTTATATGAATAATTAATTAATTGTAAATTTACTTTTAATTGATATGAAATAAGAATAAGAATAGTTTTTATGGCGGTGTCTTGGTTAAACAGCCAAGGATAATTTCTTTAATGCTAAAGAATATGACTTGAGTGTAAAATAGTGGATTTTATTACAGTATTTTTGAAGAAGAAAATGAAGATTTTATGGTACTACATCTAACCAAGTGATTTATTTGTTGATGATTTTGTTGCTGAGGCCTTCCACCACCTTGTAAGATTCGAAATAAGAATAGTTGATGATGAAGTTTGTTTCTCTGAGGATGGAGTAAAATTAAATCCATCTCATAGTGTGTTTATATAAAAGATGGATCATGCCACTTGGTATAGCATGGAAAATAATGGCCATGTCACTTTCAAGACAAGGGTTATTCTATCATTTAATTATAGAAAAGTGAACATCATTAATAAAACTGATAATTGCAGCCTCTAGGGAAGATGGAATTCCATAAGTTTAAAAGAATCACCCTTGTGACAAACCATTTTGATCTAGATAAGGGGAACCACAATCCCTATGAACAAATATACCTTTTAAGGCCCCATTGACGTAAATTTTATATCATCATAAGATATAAACATTCCAGAATACCTCAAACATTCCTTCTTACAACTTCTAATCATCATCCAATCCTAGATTTCATAAAACCACGATGTTCTTTACCAAATTGTAGTGATGATCCAATTGCTGACAATAAGTTTATTTGGGTGTAGTAGTGATCCGAACAAGAGATTATTGTATAGATAAATGTGAATACTTTTTCATGATGTCATTTTGGCCACTCTATACAAGATTCATCACATCACTTATAGCACTTAAGAATAGATATTTGATATAGGGTAAAAACTGTATAGAGATGCAGTGCTGGAACATAGCATCGAGGCTGTATGTTTTAGGTAGTTTAATGTGAAATATGTAATACAATTGTCTCTATTGTTTTGATGTGGTGGAATAAGTAAAAAAATGTGCTACATCCTCCCTATTTTGGCTACATAACCTACACATGGAACATAAATTAATTCTAGAATTTTATAACAATTTTTTATTATTAATTCATTGCGGTCCAAGCCTCCAAATTAGAGTTTGTATTAAAGGATTGATAAAATTCTTAACAAAACAATTTGTCCAAGAGAAATCATTATCAGAGTCAATATAGGCTTGATTGAAATTCTACGAATCTAAATTTCAGTCCAGGAATATTCCTAGATCATAGTTTCCCAATGAGGAGAAAAAAGTATAATTATTCATTATATTAAGATACTTTTTAGGTATCTCTATATTTGGGAGTGATAAAAAATCATGTATAGATACATTAGTTTCGAGAGGAAGATGATGTTGATCTACAAGAGAAATAAGGGGATTGAACATCAAATTATGAAGACAAAATTTACTAGAATATTACATGAAATGAATCCATCTAGAGTGATACATGATGATAATAGTGGAAGCTTCGATGACTGGGAAAATAGTATATTCTATATTATAACTTCTTATTCATTTTAGTTTGTTAATAAATATATGTTTACGAAATATTAGATCCATCAAGTCAGTATTGAGAAGATTCCATTTGAACCTATATTGAAGAGAATAATTAAATAACTTGATGTTTTTTTATCTCCATAGTATCTTTATAAAGAGGATTGAAACATTTTATTCATGGAATGGTCAACAAATTTCTTTATTGAAAACTACCAATACAAATACATTTATTGACCTAGGAATTGAGATTATTGAGCAGAGATATATTCCATTTATAAATCATAAACTAATAGATCCTTTGGGAGACAATTTTTTATTTAACCACAAGTATTCTACCAGCCATCAAGAGAGACATCCCATTCTAGGATGATGGTTTTTCTTGTACTGATCTACAGTCATTATAAATTAACTGGTTATTGGTTTCCCCCAAAATATTGTAAGTCAAAGGTATTGGATGGGAAAGGACACATATTTGATTTTACAGTTCCAATAAGAGATGATATTTTATATTAGCAAGAAATCGCTTCCTAAAATAACTGGAATATTTAGTCCAATTGATATCCATACCCGAAACATTTTCATAGTGATAGAGGGCCATTTTATGATTTTGAATGATTCTTTTACCTCATTGTAGAAAAATGATCATATCATCAGCATTGAAAACATGGGTGGGAAAATCATGATTCATTGAAGCATGGATTCAATTATGTTTTCCTCATTTCACCATATGTTTGAGAAGCATGTTTTATAATATTCTATAATCGAGAAAATAACATCATAAAGAAGATCACCCTGTTTAAATCCCTATGAATATTAAAAATACCCCTTCAGAGATCCATTGATAAGCACTAAAATATAAGAGGACTCAAAAATTTTTTTCACCCATTTAATATAAATTTCATTTAATCAAGGGATATAAATAAATTTTAAAATAAAACCCCAATCCATAGAAAAAATAGAGCGTTCAGCCTGTGTACATAGAGACTACGACCTCCACAAAACAACATATTTCATTTTCCCAAAAAAAAAATTCATGGATAGTTTGAAAAGGAAAATTAATGAATAAATATTAAATTTATAACATGTTTTAGATTATTAATATATATAGATATATATTATATTCTACCTTCCTATAAACCATTAAAGAAATTAAAATGTCGATCATTTATATATGTATACTACCGCCTATATAAAAAACATGTTTCCCACATAACCACCATATATAAAATAAAAAAGAGTTATATATTGAATAAATATGATATTTAATAGTAGATTAATATTCATACAAATTAAATTAACTTCTACAATATTTTATTACTATTGAAAATGAAAACTATCATTCATGTGTACATGCCTACTACCACATCCATGGAACAACACATTGATTTTTTCTTCACCACCATACATGGATTATTCAAAAATTTATTTATTGAATTTGTAATATTTTATTTCAGAATCATGTATCTAAATGTTTTATATTAATATTTAATTTAGAAATAACATACCAATATTTAAGAAATTACTAAATCATACTTTCCACTGATTTTGTCTCCATAAATCATGACTAAAATTATAATATATTTAAAATTGAATACTATAAATAATTATAAAAATTCTATTATAGTACCATGGATATTTTAGAAAATATAAATATGGTATAATTTAATTTTAATATATGTTGACATTTTAAAGCCTAAACAAAAGAATCAATGTCGGTAGCATCCGAGGATAGAAAACATTTATAATGAAAAATTAAATATAAATAAAAAAATATAACTGATGAGTATATATGGTATTTGATTTTAATTATGATATGAAATAAGTTATAAAAATTGTTATTTTTATTATACAAGATGTTAATTCACTTTCATGGCTGCCAATAGTTAAGGAAAGGGTTTCTCTTCTCCTTTTTTCATTGGGACATATTTTTTATTATGAAACTACATTATTTTATATGGTGTATATAATACATATTTTGATTATTTTTATTATTATTATGATTTCATTATTAATATAACAGATTTATTTTTATCTTTTTCACCGTTTATGAGGTACTATTATTTAAATGATTAAATAATATGTAATGTTATTTCATGACTCAACTTATTTTATTGAGTCTAATTAATCACCTTTAACTATGGTTTTGTAAGTTTCTTTCTCTCTTATAAACTACTGATTTTATGATTCATTTCACCATTAATTTGAATGGAACTAAATTTTCACAGGAAATATATCTACATTTAGTGAGTTTATTCTTCATAAAATTTTAATATGTTATGAATAATTCATATCCTATCCAAATGAGTACATTTCTATTCCATGTCCATACCCACTCTTTCCACAAATGATCTCCCTATTATTAAAAAATCCCAATATATATTATTCATAGTGATATTAAAACATAACTTTAACTATGTCAAAATAGAATATTAATTATATTGTGGGTTTTCTATAAATTTATTTATAAAAAATTTAACATGTTTTCCATTCTGGATCATATATTTTATATTTCATTCTATACTTATTTTGGAATTTGTTTTTCGTGGATCCATTATTAGATCTTAATTCCAAATAATGTGGGAAAACGAATTCATTTCATTTTCTAATAAGTTATATTTTCAATATTGAATCATAACTTCCCCTCGATATGAAATTGATAATAAATGTTTTATAGATACACTTTTTCGTTTATTTTATATTCTTATTTATAAATCAAAAAGATCGAGATCTTATAGATTTATTTTATAATTAAACATATAAATTCATTAATTAATTATTTATTTTGATTTATTAGATTTTAGAATCTGTTAAATTAATTTTTGAAGAAATTTTTTGGCAATCAATTTGGAAATGTTACAAAACCCATTTGTATACATGGTTTCATTATGATATGATGAATGATTTCATTCATATAGAATAAATATATATGGATAATGCTATATGTAGTCCAATATCATATTATAAATAATTGGTATGTAATTATATCTCATAAGAAATTAGTATGTAGGAATAATTGGAATTTGTCACCATAACATGTTTTGGCCTTCATATATTTGCTCACCACATAAAGGGAGAGCATTCTTAGATATGATTAAAATGTAATGATGCTTTGTGATTATGATTTAGGGCACTGTTATTTTTTATACTATGTTTCCATTAGATGAAACATTTTCATTTTATATGATCATGCCTATACTTGATGGATCAGGTTTATTATCACATATATTTATTCCATGTTCCATGTTTGTTCACTTGAGAATACATGTCCTTATACTATGACTTATAGACAATTATCATTTTCCAAATTCTTTATAATTTGTTATTTAATAAATGACAATGTTTTATAGAAATATTATAATATAAAACATAGTTAAATATTGATAAATTTTCTTTTACTGAGTTTTTGAGATCATCTCTTTCAGATGTTTTTTTACCATCATTATGAAGATAAGTATGACTTATGATAAGTGGAAAAGGGTGTATAGTGGGGAATAATTAATGAGGAATGTTAAAGAGTGTTACAAAATTAATTTTTATGTAAAAAATAATCAAATTCATGAAACCATTAATTCATGTTATTTTGATATTATTTTTTATATGTACTTTTTAACTTATGTGTATTATGTAAAATAATGTTATGTTTACCTTGGGTCTCCTTAGATATTATCAAATAATGTAATTAAAGTATGTGATTTAGCATCATACCATGGTGTATGGGACTAGGGAGCCTCATATGTAATGATGTTAGTTTTAAATGAATGTGTTCAAATCATGATATTTAGGAGTCTATGTCTGGGGTGCCATAGTTGGTACCAACTAATGGTTTAGTAATATTTTTGGTATATTTTAGTTATTTTTGGGATTACGACTAGATAATATTAGTGAAATACCTATGGATAATACAATTAATAGGATCAAATCATGATATTTTGGTAAAGTAGTGACTTTTTATTTTATTTGGAATTACATTTATTTTTTGATACAAATAGGTGGATATATGATTTGACACATGCACACCTAGATATAATAATGTTGAAAATGATGTTCGGGAATTAAATTAATACACAGTTGGTGTACGATAAATATGATTAACTAGAATCCTAGTTTTTAACTCCTAGTGTATATGATTTAGTTGATTTTCATTTTATTTAGGAATTATTATAATGTGTTTAAAATCAATAATGAAATAAATAAATTCGTAGGATAAAAACCCCAGTAGGAAATGATAGTTAAACTGAAGGTGTTAAAGGATCATCCAATTTTATCATATTTAAAAAAAATTATCATAGGAAGAAATGAATTTTTCAATGGTGAATACATCATAGTGTTATGTTTTCATATTTACATGGTCATTTCTAAGGACTTTATACGATATTATTAGAACCATTCTGGTTATATTATTTGGTTAGATACAAGATCATGACAATAAAGTTATTAATTAGTTTAATCTTGAAACATAAAAGAACTATAAATATATATGGAATACTATTTGGAATAAATGGTTCATAATATTGATAAAATACTGGAATAAATAAAAATTTGAGTTATATAGTAAAACCCAAGACATTTAGTCAGAATTTAAATATAGGGTTATACACTCCCTTATCTATTTTCATTTTTGAAAAAATATTAAAATTATGAGGAAAAAGTTTATTTATGTGTGAGTGGGGGATAATTTAACACCCACTTTTTTATTATGTGTTATTATTAAAATAGATACTATATTTAATAACCTTTAGCACACATAACCTTGGACCAAAATATTCTGAAACACATTTTATTAAGATAAATATAAGCATTTTAAAGTTACAATTGAATTAGAAATTAGAAATAGATTGAACTGCATTATGGAATATTTGATGGAAGGAAAAAGAATTAAATTTTCTATATCAATTTATTGATATAAATTAGATAATATACAAAATATATTATAATATCAGTTTATTCTTAAAAATTTATTTTCTAAACACCATCCTTTTCCAGTTATATGCATTTTATATTTTATGAAACTAAATATATTTTGGTTAAAAGATGATAAGATATATTTTTGATATAAATAATAGATAAATTATCATTCAATCAGTAATTTAATATACCCAATAATAATAGTAATCATTAATTAAAAAATTCATTTTTCATAAGTAATAAATTTTCATTATATTTCAAATAAACATTCTAATGTTAGATTACTAAATATAAGAATTTATAATTTGATAAAATGAACTTAATATTTGGATTCAGAAAGATCATATTACCTTAGAATGATTTCTTAGAAAGATTCATTTTGATGGTAATATTATTAAATTCATTTTTTATAAATTCAATTACATTTTTTATAACATTTGAATATAGGTTGGGATGAACGAGATCTTTACTCCATGGTCTGGTTCCAAAAACACATACAATACCTACTATCTTGGATACAATATATATATTTTTTAATATAGTTATACCATATATTTATGAAATAAAAAAAATTGCATTATTTTTTTCCCTCAACCTTTTAGGATTAATGATATGGAGAATTTAGAGTAAATCTAAATTAACAAAACCCATTTATTTTTCAACTAACAAGTATATTTTTTCCTATTATATGAAAATCACATAATACATAATATTTATTTGACATATACTATTAATTACCCAAACATGATATCCTATTAGATATATGATATATAATACATTTCATCATAACATGTGGAAAATATAACATATGAAGGGGTAAGATCAAATTATCAGTAAGGGAAAATATGCAACTTAGGTAATAATGTAATAAACATGGTATGAATATTATGGAATGAATAACTATTCACTATAATTAAATAATAAACTACAACTAAAATAAAATTATATCCGTTGATTACAATTAAAATAAATAAACCACCTTTATAACAATATATGGTTCTTTAGAAGTGAAATTTATAGTTTGACTAAAAAAACATGAATACCATAATCCATGAAATCGTGACATTAGACATGGTTATCTATCCATTAAGGAAATATCTTATTCATGGAATCCATACACCAAAATACCCAAACATGTTTTTCTCATGAGATATACTGATGCATCATGGGGATATATAATACTAGGATCCACCTGAATTTGTTTACTTCCAATTCATTAATAATGCAGTAAATTGAAAAATAATTCATAATAAAATTTTCTATAATCATTTTTATTTTTATAAAAATATACCATACAACAATACTTTTCTTTATGATTATTAGTGTTATAACATGATCATTAACCATTTGAAAGAAGATGTCAGATGGTTAAAAAAACAATGTACACATTCCAATAACAATCCATATTGGAATGAAAACATATAATAACATGATATTTTTTCCAACATAAATAAAATGGATAACATGATCATACCTAATTCGAGAATGAATGTGGACTATTGCAAAAGAACATAACTGAATAGGTGAGAAATACATTTCAAAGCATTTATGAGGTAAAAATATATATCACCAGAAAATAACGAGAGAATACCACATAATATAATAAAAGGGAATAATGCACCCAACCTATATGAAATTGGTTCAATATAATGATCATGAATCATTGAATTAATGTTAAGTTACCTATAATCATTAATATTAGTGAAATAACTGAATCATTGGACACATGAATAAGGAAACAAGATTTATCTTAGAAATACCATGATATATAAGTATTATGATAAAAATATATATAGGGGTAGTAAATACAACCTAAAAAGGAAACATGGCTCAATAGATGCAATAGGTCCCTATAAATTAGATAGGAATCCAAGGAAACCCTTAATAATTTATAAAAATTTGGATCAAAACACAATGGATATTATGGAGTTTTATTTAAATTCTAATAAAATTACTAAAAGTTAATTTTTGATATGATATAAAAAATATGTAGTATATATATAACCACCTTGTACCCTCATTCCCTGATCAGGTGAAGAAAACAAAAACATTATGTTTTTATCTTGGATACCAAAAAATCTTTCCTTACTTTTTCCATAAAAAATACAGATCATCATAAAGAAAAAATTAGACCACATTCATTCTGAATGACCATTTAGGTTAATAGTTTTAGATAATCGCAAAAAACCCTTGACAAAATGGATTCATAAACCACTATTTTATAAAGATTAACTTCATTTCCCACTATACCATCCTTTTTATACTCCACAATTTTTTATCAGCATCATCCATGTGAAACAGTTATAAAAATAAATCATGTAACCCAATTCTTGATAACCTAGGGAATGTGAAATATAATAAAAGATAGTTGAAATTCTTAATAATGGTAAATATTATAATTAACTATATAATTTCATTAGATGGATTAATATGCACATATGGTTATGATGACATAATGAAAGTGCATGAGCATAACAAAAGAAAACACTTACCCATCAACACAAGAATAAGTAATAATGAAACATAGAATATGGATTTAATAAATTAAAGAATCATAAGAATAAATAATTATGATCTCATTGATATCAATTTTTAACAATGGAAACACTATAAACCCAAGGTATTAATTGATTAAACATGTTGGTCTCTTAGATCATTGTCACCATTGAACCCTTACAGAACCATTATAATTTAAATAACCATACATCCAAATTCTAATACAATTATATAATGAGAATAATCATTAATAAATAACTTAGGGGTGGGAGTATAATGGACAAATATATTCTTATTTAATCATGTAGAAACATATAATTGACTAATAACATAAGCACACATCCTTTGTTTAAAACAAAACCTCTAATTATTTGTTTACAAAACAATCCCCAATTATTATAATAAATGTCCTTGAACCACATATAAAATGAAGAATATATATAATTCATTTCATTATATAATCACTAAAGAAATATTTATTACATTTATAAATTTATTTTCCTAATTAAAATAATTGGGTTCTATAATAATCTCATTAAATCATGATTAACTCATGGAAAAGAAATGAGGTCCATAACAATATCCCCAAAACATGACAATCCAATAGAAAATAATCATGTTCTTTTTTAATATCATTAAGAACCCATAATCTATCCAAATAAATAATGAGGATGGTATCATTAAAAAATATCCAATTATGAAATAACTACGAACAAGTTTTGTTTACTTTGATGAATGTAAATACCACTAAATAATCAGTAAAATATTTTTAGGAAAATTACATTTTCATTTAGAAAATCACTTTTAAAATGAATAATTTAAAAAATAATAAGAAAATGAAATAAGTTGAAAACAACCAAAGAATCATATAAAGGAAAAATTGAAGGAATGTAATGTATATTGTGGCAGGATAATCAATTCATGCTATAAAATTAAAAAATAAACAGTCTTTTCAAAACCTATTGGAAAAGTGAGTCAAAAGTGACCCATTTTGATAAAATTATGAAATTTCCTTTTTAAAAAAATTGAGAGTAGGTAAAATATAATATATAATGGATTTATGAAGTAATATATTTTTATAAAGGAAATTGTTTTAAAACATTTTATAAAAAATGGAAATGGAAGACAAAGATAGATGGTTTAAAAGAAAATTTAATATCGATATCACTTACAAATAACTTTATTGATTTTAATTTAATCAATACGAGAGGAATGTAAATAGAAAATTATTACTGAATTCATAATCATTGGTTAGGAAAGATATTTTTTTCATTAAAAATTGATCTTATAAATTTCTCTAAAAGAACCATCAACATAAAAATTCCAAAAACAATGGATATTGTAGCTTCAATCCATTCCCTCTTTGGTAACTCATCATTCGTAAGACCACAAATGAATAATAAAAAATGATACTTTATATATCATGAATATAAGTAATTTCATGATATAACATGTCAAATGGTAGTGTATATAGATAAAAAATTAATATCGATGCATATCATGAATGTCTGTCTCAGGGAAAAAGGATTTTAGATGAATAACCCTTTTAAAATCATACAATAGAATTTGAGAAACAATAAATTAATGGAATATTTGTTTCCAATGTAAATCGACAACAAATAATTGGAAATAATATGTAATGAAATTTATAGATCAATTCAATATAATCATTTTATAATGATGTCAAACAAGATGTTTTATGACACAATGAATGTAAATTGAGTTTGAAACCTCTTTACTACTTTGCAACTTTCAAGTCAACCACCTAGGATACATTAATTCAAACTAAAACATAGAATAAAATGAACTATTCAATATTCAACATATATAATTAAAAATGGATATTATATACATGACATAGTAAAAACAATTGTTGAATATGTCATATGACTCCCAAAAGTAAAAGTGAGACAATAAAACACCTTACCTCTGGCCTAAAACATCTTTATATGTCCTTTAACTACAATATAATAATCATAAATAGTTTATTTTATTCATTAAATACATTTGATTAGATTAATAACTTATAATGAAATTCTTTATTTTATTTCTTTTTAATGTAATATTCAAATACATAATTAGTTATGTCTACATATGGTGTTTGAGGATATTCATTTTATTATTTCAAAATCAATTTAGTGTGTTGACCATTGTAAAAGTGGTAATTTTATAACATATTAAAAATAATAATGAATAAATAATTATCATAATTATTTATTAAATAATTTTTTAAAACCAATAAATAAAAATGGTTATGAAAATTAACTACGTTACGATCATGGAGACGATATGCCATTCATATGCATGAGTAACATTTCTATTTTTCAATGAACATTATAGAAATAAGTTTTGTATAATTTTAGTTTTATTCAATTATAATAATATAATAAATAACATTTAATGTCTATAAACATACATATATATATAATTCTTTTGAGGTGGTGATAAAAAAGTATCACATCACTTCATTGAGGCTTTATTCTAGGCATACACGAACGAGATGAACATTTTTAGTGTAATAAATAAAATGATATTTTATTTTTTTTAGAATGATTAATTTGTCATTAATAACATTATTATGTCATTTATATAAAAAAATTATTAATTTTTTTAATACATTCCATGTAAAGCATTAGTGAAAAACAAATCACATCTCTTTTTGAGGCGGTAGTCTGCCGTACATATGAGAGATTCTATCATATCCCTCAAAAAATAGAAATTAAAAAGTTATAAGTTTCTATAAAAAATAGTTTAAATATGTTGAAAATATCATATATTTAATTTAAATCCATCATTAAAAAATACATTAGAGGTAATGATTGAAAATTGATGACATTAGTTTGAGAGGTGATAGTCTTTCCTATACAAAAATGATGATTTTGTTTCCCATTTTACCAAAGAGGATATCAATATAGGTTATTAAATTATATTAATATAATATTATTATACATTAGTTACTATTTTTATCATACAATAATACTCGAATAATATTTAATATATGTGGAATAATAATTAAAACAAAAACATATAGTTATGATTTTTACCTCTACTTAGATAACCTCTTTAATATTATACATAATGCATTCCATGAATAACATAATGAAAAAACCAATGGTTCTAAAATTAGTATAATGGAGTTATTGAGTGTTTTGGGATATATTTTCTTACCCATAAATGGTTTTATGTTTTGTATAAGAGTGGATAGAGGGTGGATTTTTATAAGTTAGTTGAGAGGTACACTTGTATATTTTAAAAATAAAAATATGTGCCAAAAATTTTTAACTAATAAAGCGTAAAAAAAATATTATAGAAAATAATAAATTATAGGCTTTATATATTTTCATCAAATAGGTTATATACCGATTTTAGGAAATTTTTACTAGAATAATTTTAGATTAACCCCTAGTAATCCCATTTTTACCTTAACTATGGTAATTAAATTTTATAACTTTTATTATTCATTATGATAAAAAATTAATTTGACATTATGAGAAAATAAAAATTATTCTAATTCCAAATAAGGAGTCAATTTTGACAAATTTAATTCAGATAAGTTGAAAAAATAGATTTAATATCAATTTCTCAGATGTCATGAAATAGTGGGATTACAATAAGTGTATTTTTCATGGAAAAGATGATGATACACTAACTAAAAGACTAAAAATATATTTTTTCATAATTTAAATTAATATTTATTAGCATATAATAAATAAATTTAATTTAAATAATTTCTCATTTTTAGTTTTTTAATTAATTAAAAGCATAATCGTTATGCATTTTAAAACTAATTTTCTTAAAAACCTATTTTTAAACACGACGAAAAACTTATTCCAAAATAAAAAATTATGTTCTAAAATAAATAAATTTTGTGGATTAAGTATAACTAAATAATAACTATATTACTTTAAATAATATATAAAACATAAATTTTATTTTATATTTCATAATTTATTGAAAATAAAGGACATTTTTTAAAAATTCTATATCTTTACTATTTGTTGAAAAGTCAATTTTTTATAAAAAATAAGAACAATTTAATTTTTTTAATCCAATTTCGAAAAAAAAATTATCAAAAAATTTATGAATTTTCCTCAAAAAAATTAAAAAAAATTTCCATGAAAGGAAATTAAAATAATTTTTGAAAAATAAAACAGTATTACCAAAAATTGATTGATGTCGTCTTTTATTTTTATATTACAAGGTTAAACCATACAATAAAATGACAAAAGATCATGAAGTGGTTATTTAATGACATATAAATCACTATATATTTCATTTGGTGAAACAAATATTTTTAGGTCTATTGTATAATTTTATAAAATAGTATTTGTTTTATAAACTCATTTATATCAATTTTGACACTATTTAGTATTTGGGTTTTTTTTGAAAGTCATTACAACCTGATTACTTAGAAAAAATTCATTGAATCAACTCTAACGTGTAATAATAAACTTGAAAATTAGTTTAATGTATCAAAAGTATCAATTTAAATTTATATCAATATTTATATCATCAATTATTTTAGTTTTTCATTAATAAAGTAATTAATGCATTATCATTGTGTCATAAATAAATTTAATTATTTAATGAAAATTTTTTTTAAATAAAATACAATGAAGTATTAAATCTTTTTATATTTATAATGAATATTTATTGTCGAATTTATCTTATGTGTAACCCTATATTAATAATGTTTTTGTTATTAAACATTTAATTTAAAACTTTCAACTCTTCTTTAAATAAAATATAATAAATGTCTTAATATAATCGAGGTGGAACAAAAATGATCATATTTTTTTCCTAAGGTTGATTTTGGTCAAAATAATCTTATCCAATAGTATTAGTAAATGCGTTAGGGTAATTAAAATATCAGTTTTAAATTTAATTGCCCTATTTAATTTGAACTGTAGAAAATAAAATTCAAAAATTACTATTCACCAAAAATTATTTTCATCCTATTGAACCACATTTTACATTCTAATTTCAACCATGTATCTCAGATTTTTGAAATTAAATTCACATAAGAGGTAGTATAACGTTTTATATAAATTTTCACATTTGTATAAAAGGTCGGTAAAAGGCGTTAAATAGTTCAATAAAATTTTATATATCAAATATTATTATAAAATGACCCCAATGAATTACTTTGAAATTATATAGGTATTATTTATCTATTTTGGATGAAAATAAATTTAAATAAAAAAAATATTTATTTAAATAAAAAGTCAGTTTTAAACAATAATGCACTGTTTTTCACCATTTATCAAAAATTGAAAGTTTTTATAAAAATACCAAAAAATATCCCTAAGATAATTTCGATATTCCAAATCAAAAAATGAAGTCCACTTTGAAAAATAAAATTTTAAATTTTTTCAAAAAGTCGGTATTACTATTCATAACAGATAGTTTGATTGGTCGTGGTGTGCTAGAACTCGAAGTTGTGTACAAGACAAGCTATTCTATTATTTAAAGGGAGGTGTACCGTTGGAGCTTGGGGTGTTACATTCGTCCCTCATTTAAATAATTTCATTCTAAAAATTTCTAGAATACTACTACATAAAAATATTCATGTGGTTCTTCATCATAAATTCCTCAGGATCCCACATTGCCTCTTCCATTTTATGGTTTCTCAAATGAACTTTTACGAGACGGGTCATCCTGTTTCTCAACACATATTCTCTGGTATCATGATTCATGATAGGCTATTCACAATAAGACAGATTGGGTTCTAGTTCTTATTCTTCATAGGTGTGTACATGCATTGCGTCAGGCATATATTTTCTCAATCGTGATACATGGAACACATCATGAACATTACAGAGACTTGCATGCATTTCCAAATAGTAAGTTATAACTCCAATTCGTTCTAAAATTTCGAAAGGTCTGATGTACCTAGGACGTAATTTACCCTTCTTACCAAAACATATAACACCGTTCCGTGGAGATAACTTTAAGAAAACATGATCACCTACCTGAAATTCCAAATAATTCCTTTAGTTATTGACATATCTCATTTTCGTACTTTGAGATACTTTTATGTTGGTTTGGATAATCTTCACATTTTCCATTGTTTCCTCAACAAACTCTAGGCCAATGAGTTTTCTTTCACTAACATCATCCCAAAAAGTTGGTGTGTGACATATCTTTCTATATAATGCTTCATATGGTGCCATCTGAATACTTGAGTGGAAGATATTGTTATAATAAAATTATACCAGAGTTAAATACTAATCCCAAAAAATATGAATGTCATGTGAGTAAGATCGACACATTTCTTCTAATGTTTAAATATTCCATTCAAATTGTCCATCAGTTTGAGGGTGATAAGAAGTGCTCAAACAAAGATTATTATCTAGGCCTTTCTAAATGATTTTATAGAATACGGATGTAAAACAGGGATCATGATAAAAAAATAATAGATAGGGGTACAACATGTTGTCTTAAGACTTTGTCAATATATAATCTTGCAAAACGTCCATGTGGTAAATATTCTCTTATAGCGAAAAAATGTGTTGGCTTGGTATGATGATCAACGAGGACCCATATTACATCATTCCTTCTACGAGTCTTTTGTAGCCCCATGAAAATGTTCATCGTAATGTCATCCCATTTCCACTCAGGTATGGGATGAGGATTCATGAATCCTCTAGGATGTTGTCTTCCAGCCTTCACCTATTGACAAACCATAAATCATGACACATGATTAGCAATATCCCTCTCCATGTTGTCTGACCAAAAATGTTCCTCAAATATCTATACATCTTAGTGCTACCAAGGTGTATAGAGAAATTGGAGCAATAAGCATCATCTGAAAATTCCCTTTTTAAATTAGGTATATCAAGACCACAAAGCCTCCTCCCAAATTTTAAAATTCTATCTTCATATACGATGTCAATCAATCTCCCATCATTAACAGCTTTAATTTAATATTGAAACTCTTCATCATCAGTCTAATAACTTTTTATATATTCTAGTAAAAATGTTTTGGCAACCATTTGAAAAGTATCAATGTTTCAGCTTCCGTGATTATTCCCATACACATATTTATAAGATCCATGAACATATAATCCCTTCCATCTCTCAACTTGTTCAAAACTCCATGATCCATTATTTTCAAAGAATCTCCCACTTTATTTTCTTTCCCTGGGAGGTAGTGTATAGTGAAATCATAATCTTTTAGTAGTCATAGCCATCATCTTTGCCTCATGTTGAGTTCTTTCATTGAGATCATTTACTTCAAACTATTTTGATCAGTATATATCTAACATTTATACCATATAGATAGTGTATCCATACCTTTAAAGAAATGAATATAGCTCATAACTCAATATTATGAGTTGGGTAGTTATTTTCATGAATTTTTATCTATCTTGATGCATATGGAATAACTCTATCATTATGAAAAAGGACAAAACTAAGTCCATTCTTTGAAGCATCGCTATAAATAAAAAACCCATCATTCCCGGATGGTAGAGTCAAGATAGTATAATTTACCAATCATCTATTTATTTCATCAAAACATTATTCACTATCATTTTTTGAAACAAAATTAACTCTATTATGTGTGAGCTTGGTTAATGGGTTAGCCAATCAGGCAGTATTCTGGATGAAACATCAATAATATCCTACTAAACCAGTAAAACTACACACCTCAGTTATACTCGTCAGTGTTGTACACTCTTTTATTTCTATTGTCTTTGAAGGATCAATATATATTCTATCCTTGGAGACAATAAGGCTATGAAAATAAATCTTCAGGAGCCAGAATTCACACATGATAAACTTCCCATATAAATCATTTCTTTTATGAGTATTTAGAATAATATACAAGTAATTTTCATTATCTTTGTATCTTTTGGATTATAACAAGATATCATCAATAAATTACACTAATAATTCATTAAGATATTCCTTAAACACTCTATTCACTAGATCCATGAAGATAGAGGTTGCATTAGTCAGTCCAAAAGGCATTACTCTAAATATGTACTACCCATACCTGGTATAAAATGTTGTCTCCATAATGTCTTCCTTCTTTATACAAGATAGATGAAATCTAGATCAAAGGTCAATCATTTAAAAATATTGAGATCCATAAATTTGACGGAATAAATAATCAATGTGAGGACGGGGATACTTGTTTTTTTATCATTATAACATTTATATCAAAGTAGTTAATGCACAACCTCAAAGATCCATCTTTCTTCTTAAGAAAAAGAACAGGGGAACCCAATGGAGAAACACTAGGGTGAATAAATCCTTTATTACTCAATTACACAAGTTGTTTCTTTAGTTCCACTAATTCCATAGTGTCTATTCTATAATGGGCAATTGATATCGGCCTTGAACAAGGAATTAAGTAAATGGAAAACACAATTTCTTGTTCTGGAGGTTGTCTAGGTAAATCCTCTTGAAACACATCAACATATTTTTTCACAATAGGTACATCCTCTATTTTAACATTTCGTTGCTCACCAATAGTTTTTTCACTCTTTTCCTCCCAATAATTAAATTTAGTAGAGCTACTGGGGGTGGATCTAGATGTGACTAAAATGGTGATGTTTCAACTCTATCGATAAGAGATACATCATCATCATACAAAATTGTATCCTTCTTCTTCTTAGAATAAAATTTCACATCATGTTCCAAAATCCATTCCATACAAAGGACTATATTAAATTAAATAATGTGTATGATGATTTGATCACTAGATAAAGAATGTTTATATTCCATAATGGTAACTAATTCACAAAACATTATTTTAATGATACTTCCATTAGAAATTTTGAATGAAAAATTCATTATTAGGTGAAATTGGGAATATCCAATATTATTGGAAAACTGGGATGATATAAATGAATGAGATGATCCAAAATTAGATAAATCATTGGATAAATTTGAGGAAATGATTAAAGTACCTACCACCACATCATTAGGAACTTCAACTTCAGCAGCCGTGACTGCATAATCTTGGCCTTGTTCCCTTGACCTTTTCAATATTATGTTTCCATGAATATTAGGACATTAATATGAAAAATGACCCATTTTTTACAACATTCTCATTCAACATTGATAACCTCTTTCTTCCATTTACAATCATGAGCTTAGTGGAATTTTTATCCTCACTTGTAACAAACTCTCATCCCCTTTAGGCTAAAATGAGGGTGTTTCTTCCCACATTTACTACAGGGTGGAAATTCAACTTTTCCTTGTTCCCCTTATTTCCATTTCAAGAGTGTTCATTAGATCTCTTCTTCTATTTCTTTTCTTTAATGACGTAAAACATAGAGAATTATTTTTCTGCCTTGATAGAACATGCGACTATATTTTTGTACAATGAGAATAATTATGAAACTAATGCTCGATAGATAAATGTTTTTAACCAATTAATGAATAGATCAATATTACTTCATAGTTTACATACATAATCTATATCGTGCCTTTCTATCCTTGTAATTATATCCTCATACTTTGAGACATTCTCATCCTCCTTTTTCCTTCTACTCAGATATTGTCTTTCTATATCATTTCGATGGTCACGAGGAATGTATTTTTCTAAGAATATCTATTTAAAATCCCACCATTATATTTTTGATACTTTTTCATCCTCCATTCTGTTTTGAATTAATTCCCACCATAGATCTATATCTCTTTTGAGGTGATAAACTGTTATGACTACTTTTTCTCTTTTTCTACTCCCCAAATCATGAAATATTTTCTCTAAGGAACTTATATATTGTTCAGCTACAAATGGATTTATTTCCCCATTGAATATCAGTGGTTGTTACCTCATGAAGCGGTATATCATTTATCCTCCACATTGTGGATATGGGTTCTCCATATTGGTAAAGATATTATTCATAACCTAAGTGTGTTTTACCAGTATGGTTATAAGATGTTCAGCACCAGTTGTATCACCATATCCACTATAATTATATTGAGTAGGAGGGAAATCCCAACATAGATTATTTGTGTTGATATGATTTCCATTCCTTCCACTATGTAAAATTTCTAAACAATGGAATACACTAGACTAATTTATAAATCACTATACATAATTCCAAAATTGTAAAATACCAAACATAAATTGACCAGTTTATGCATATAATACATTATAATAAAAATTGTTTTATTTTAGGAAGTATTTACTCCCAAAACCATCATAATGTCTTGTAAATAATATTTGAATTATACCAAGAACATCCCCCAGGAATGTGGTAACCATGATTACAGCATGACCCATTGTTGTGAACCATTTCCCGTTTGAGTCTAGCTCAAAGCGGAGTTTTTGGGTTTTAACCCAAGATACATCTATGACAGATCCACCTCTTCAAACTCATATCTAGACAGGGATATATTGCATTGAAATATAAAAAAAATATCCACATTTCCAAAATTCTAGGATGTTCTTCTATACTATTCCACAAATTCAGTCTTAGGATAATGTTTTCTAATCATTGTTTTTCTAAATTGAGTTTCCAAGGATTATACTAAACTGCCTCTGATACAAACTGTAATGCCCCGAATGTAGTTACCCAGAGTCAGTGCATTGTTACATAACATTATCATGATCACAATAAATCATGTCTCGAATGATGGATTAGTTTAGTAGCTTTGGAGGTACTAGATACATTCATAAGTTTTATAGTACATTATGAAATAGAAAAATTACAAGATTGTGTCGCATTTGAAGACACTCATATCCTGTAGCCTATTCTTAAAAGTCAATAATAATATACTTCTTCACATCCTAGGAAAATTAAAACACCAAAAAGGGGTGTGCTCTGTTGCTCTGTAAGGAAAAAAATATAGCGGAAAATATCATATCAGAACATAAACATTTAAGATAAGGTATAAGACTAAAAAAAATTTAAAGTTAAAATTCATCATAATTAGGAAAAGATAAATCATTGAATGCAATTTACATATTCACATGTAGATTCTACTAGTTGAATAATCACATGTAATATCAATAGAAGATTCCATAATAATGGAATGTATAATGTCGGAATTATAACCACATAGTCAAGGACTCATACCAAGACAAGAAATTAGATTTGTTCCTGGCCTTATTACAAGACAATAGTTTTTCTCTTGAGACCTACCGATGTATAGAGGGGCTATTGAATGCTCCTCCGATCACTTACTATGGCCAATTCATTTCTCATATGAAATTTTAGATACATAATATAAACATTCATATTAAAATTATCATAAAAAATGTAAATATTTTAACCATAAACCTTGAATGGTATAAAAATAGTACTTCCATAGTCAAACATATCATAAAATCTTCAATACTATATAGAAGATTACATAATAATAAATCAACTTCCAAAAAATATAAAATCTAACAATGAATGTTAACATTGATAAAAATAAATCTATTTGAAAGAGATATCTCTTTCTAATTTGAAATAATTAAAAAGTCACCTAAATATAAAAGATTATTTTTATTTTGAAAATATTATTATAAGATTTTAAGGGGTGTTTTGAAGGCGTTATAATGGTAGAAAATATCCACACCTAGCTTATATGTTAAAAACATTCCCTCCTAAATTTGTCGAATAAGTCATAAAGTACCTCGTTTGGTCCACAACGGAAAGAATCATTTCAAAAAGATTTATAAAAAGATAAATAATGGAATAAATAACTTTAAACCATTGTATAGTAAATAGTAAAATTATTTCAAAATACATTTTTAGGAATCACAGATGTAAATTCCAATGAGGTCCTAGTAGATACGTACGTTTAAACAACAATAAATAATAAAGAGTTTGTAAAATTAACCATTACCTTGTACATTTCCTTAGTCGAGGGTAGGTTATCCTCCTATATAATTGTAAAATCATTGTTATTTAATTATAAAATAACCACATACATAAATATGATATCATATATGATATTTTAATATTGATTTGTTAATGATATTTCAGAAGTATCATTGTTTTGGGTGATAATTGATTCATTTTACTTTATATGATTTGTTACGTAAGTTTTGTTTGTATGGATATGATGTATTTTATTCATATATAGAATGATATTATGTTCCTAAACCTTATTTGTAATAATTAAATGAACATTTTACTTGAATGTTTACAACGGGGAATGAAATCCCATCACATCATGGAGATGGTAAGCCATACATACACACGAAGTGACAATATCATTCTATTAGTGGTGAAATAGTATGTAATTGGATGTTATATAATATATAAAGATTCAAGAAAATGTAATATTTTTTATTTAAATCTGTTATACGAAATATTATACCCATCCACATAATGATGTTTTGAATAACAAACTACACCATGACGTGGAGACAGTAAGTCGAATGCATGCACCTATGGTGACTTTGTAAATCATATAATGGTTAAAATAAGGAATATTGTTGTACCATATTTATAATAACATGTTATTATGTATAAGTTACTAGAGTTATTCTTTTATTATGGAATCAACAAAGAAAGAGGGAGTGAAAGAATAAAAGAACTTAGAAAGAGGTGATGAAGTAATTACCTCTTCTCCAGGTTCATCCTTTTGATTTGAACAAAATGGATCCATAGATATGATTTATAGTCAATTAAATGCCTCTAGATTGTGATGAGTGTAGTTGGGAAGATATTTTATCAGGGTTTTCTTTGCAAAAAGGCTTTGGAGTTGTGAAATTAAGATAAATGAAAGTATCCTTTTATAAGAGATGTGAGGGTCACTTGAGGAAAAGATTGATATATTATTTTATTATAAAATATTTTTTGGTTTCAAACATCTAAAAATTAATTTATTTAAAGGATAACGTGGGGATAGTTCTAAAACCTTTCAAAAAATATGTTTTAGACATGTTTAGGTCACCATATTAGCCTTATCTTTTAGATTTAACTCTTAGTTGAATATTTTAACATTTAACATGTCTTCTTGTATTTTTATATTACATGGTTAATAAATTTACTATAAAATTACAAGAGAACATCAAGAGTTTATTTAATGACAAACCTATAATTATATAAGTCTATTTTCCAAACCTTAGATTTTTATGACAATTTTTTTAATTTAATAAAATTGTATTTTTAAAAAATACATTTATGTCAATTTTGAAGCTATTTAGTATTGGTTTTCTCGAAAGTCATATAAACTTGATTACTTCGAAATAAATTCGTTTAATCAACCCTAACATATCATATTAACCTTTAAAATACGTTAAATTCATCAAAATTTTGAATTTATATTTATTTTAATATTTATGACAACAATTATTTTTGTATTTCACTGATAAGGTAATTACGGCATGATCATTGTGTCATACAAATATTTAATTATTTAATGTCCAAAAATTATAAATAAAATACCAAGATGTAATTTATCGTTTTATATTTCATATGAATATTTACAGTCGAGATTATCTTATTTGTATCCATATATTAAAATTTTTTGGTTATTAAACATTGAATTTAACACTTTTAAATCTTCTTTAAATAAAATATAATAAGTGTCATAATATAATCCAATTGGTTCAAAAAGGATTATATTATTTTACTAAAGAATATTTTGATCGATATATACTTATCCAATAGAATTAGGACATGTTTTAGGGTAAATATATATCATTTTTACCTTTAATTACCTTATTTACTTTTAATCGTGGTAAATAAAATCAAAAAGTTGGTATTCACCAAAACTGATTTTCATCCTATCGAACCAAATATTACTAACTAATTTCAACCATTTCTCATGGATTTTTGAAATTCAATTCATAGAAGTGGCAAAAATACATTTTATGAAAATTTTCAAATGTGCCTAGAAGATGGGTTAAAGGCGTTACATAGTTAAATTAAATATTATATATCTAATATTATCATAAAATGACTCCAATGAAATACATATAACTTATATAGATATTATGTATATATTTTGGCTTAAAATAAATTTAAATAAAATATATAATTATTTAATAAAAAATCGGTTTTAAATAAAAACACGTCATTTTTCTCTATTTGTCAAAAATTGAATGTTTTCAGAAAAATAAAAAAATTTTACTCTAAGATAATTTTGATATTAGAAATCCAAAAATGAAGTCCATTTTGAAGAATAAAATTTATAAAATATAAAAAAGTGGGTATTACTATTCATAACAGCTAGTTTGATTTGTCGTGGTGTTCTAGAGTTAGAAGTTGCATTCAACGGAAGCTTTTGTATAATTCAAAGAGAGGCATAACATGGAAGAGTGGGACATTATAGTTTTTTATAAGTAATATGAAACACTGTATTTAAGGGGTTTATTAGTATCTTTATTATAATATATATAACATTCATATTAAATGGATAACTATTGAATCCTCTGAAATCATTATCTTCACATTTAAATTGCTTGGTGTGTGAATTATTATAATTATTTAGTTTTGGAATCCCAATTACATCCACCAAAATAATGTTGTTAGAAAACATGAGTGTTTAAATATTACACAACACTCTAGAATATTTTACTCCGAAAATATATGAATCCATGTATATTCATAAATATATAGATGAATCTTTTGAATAAGATATATTAACATATAATATAACATAAATAAAGCTCTATGAGATTTTAAAATCTCAAAATGAGTAATCCTAATGCGATATATAGAATTCCCATCACCTTTATAGAATAATGAATTAGCCGCATGGATGGTGGATTTTCTAAACCTAATTCCTTCTCCCAAGGGAGACTTTACACATTCTAGATGTAAAGACATGGAAATTTCAAGGAAATTTTTTTCATAATTTCTTTGGAATTTTACGAGTATGCAGTTTCTGACGTCACCTGATTCTAAGGCCCAGTGTGCCCAGAATCAATTTCCGATGTATGGCTCAGGTACGTTCAGTGAACGAACAAGCGGGTTTTTCTATCTTTTTAACCGGTGCTCGGAATTGAAATCCGAGAGCACCAATGAAAACGCAGCACCTGCAATTTTTTAAGGGGACCATTGTTGTAGTTTCATTTTGAGCGGGTTGAGGATTAATTTTTGGGGTTTAGTTGAATTAAATAAAATTTGTCGTGCTCAAATTTTATTCATGGAAAGTGGTTATTTTCAACAAAGGAGGAGTTAGAGGTGGGGCCCACACCCACCTAACCTACCATGGGAGAGTTTAGTGTGGTAGGGCCCACACAATACCCTAACTCCTCACCTCCCCCATAAACCCCTTGACCTCCCCATAACTCACCCCCTTGTTTAAATGCATGGAAACTCCACACATTTATTATGGTGGAGCCTCTCCACCTCCCAAGATTAATGAGGCCGACTAGGATAACTAATAACCATATTAATTAATTTTCTCATCTCTTGACTCCATTTGAATTGTTTGGAGATCTTTTTAAAGAGGGAATCTTTATGAGATTTTGGGGGTTGGCTAATACTTTGGGAGGATTTAAGGAGAGTTCCCTTCATCTACGAAGAAATGACTTCCTCCCTCGACGAAGAACGACCATCAACTCTTCTCTTCCTCCGCGTCACGGGAGAAGTCACCCACCATAGTGATCATCGCCAACGACAACATGCCTTCCTTATTCATCTCCTTCATTGAATAACGCTACATCTCTGAAGAAGGAAGTCAACTTGGAGGTCCCGAAATTCTCCATCCTCATCCTCTTCCGCGACAAGGATGGAGACGCTGACCATGGAGACCGACACCAACAACAACGTTCTTCTTCTTCTTCCGATGTTGACGGAATTGATATTGTTCATCCGCGACAACCCATTACCGCGACGTTCGAATTCCGCAACTCGATGACGTGCGATGTCAATTTCTAGGTAGGGGTTTGGACTTGTGTTCATGTTTATTTTTTGTCGTCCATCATCAATTCCTTTACCCGCATGGTAACAAATTAATGGGAGGGGGCCGGACCGCACGAACACGACCGACTCTCCTCCCCCTTTTGTTGTTGATTTCATTGTGGCTCGAACAAAGGCGGCGCAATGCAACTGTACCGCGCGGAAACAAGGAGGAACACAGCGAAGAAGCCCGGCGCCGTCGCGTCGTGTCGTTGAGGCCGAACGAAACCGCGACTGGAGTCGGGGCAGTAGAGGCAACTCGAAGACTCCGCAGATTGTTTTATTGATGTGCGGATTGACGGGCGATGACGGAATGGGCCATATAGGTGATTTAAATCCATCGCAATGATGATCGGGTCCCAGGAGGACCGCTAGCGAAGACGGCATGCGAAACAGACCACCGGAGCGCGTCCGGTGGTCCGCGGAAGGCGGCGGCGGCGCACCGCCGGAACAGAACCGTCGCGGCTGAGCCGCGACGGCAGACCAAACCGGACCGACTTAGCAGTTCCGGAGTCAGGTCTGCATGACTTAATGCTACGCCGGTTGCATTCAACTGGGAGGTTGTAACCCCTCGTACCCCGCTGGCCACACGGGCGCCGCACCAGCGCCAGGCCAACCGGCCGCCCTGGCCGGGCCGCGCCGGCAGTGCTGGGCCGCGCTGGTGGGGTCGGACCGCGCCCACCGGGTCGGACCGATCCCTAAGGGGCCGGACCCGGACCTGGGTCAGGTCGACCTGGTTTCGGCCGCCCCGAGGGGGGGGGGGGGTCAGTCCGGGTCGGACCGGGCCCGAACCCCCTATTTTCGGACAGATCCGTTCAAACGCCCATAGCATGGGCTACAGACCTCCGATCGACGCATCATCAGTGGCGATGCAATCCTCGGATCAAGATGGTCGTTTCAGTATATTACATTCAAGGTTTCCGAGAACATTGGGTATGGTCGGGTTGGTTCGAACACGAATCCAATCGGGACCTCAGAGCGGAAACAATTATAACGTGAGCTCCGGACGTCCGATTGATGTGCCTTTGACGTTGTTGGATTTTTCTTGATGAGATGGAACTTTTGGCATACTTCACCTGAGGTTTGAACGTATTTGGAGTAAGGCCAGGTTGGATTGTACCCAAAATCCAACCGGGCCCCTGGAACGGAAAAGATGATAACTTTCAGACCAGAAGTCCGTTTGACGAACCGTCAGCGTCGTTGGTGATCACATTGAGAAACGGTCCCTATGAGTATACCCTATAAGTGTTCGGGGTATAGTTGAGATGCGGCTGGGTTGGTTCGTACATAAAACCAACCGGGCCCCAGGGACGAAAAGGCTAATAACTCACAGACCAGTCGTCCGATTGACGCACCGTCTGTTGCGTTGAGACCCCTATTACAATGTGGTACTTTGAGATACTTCTTCATGGTAATTTGTAATACATGGAGTATCGACCTGTAGCTTGTGGAGTGGAACCTCCCTGAGATGAGCATATAGAGTACGAAGACTGTGTAGCTGGCTGAGACCCGACGACTACTTGACCGACTCGACTTGGAGTGAGTCGACTAGCCCCATGGACGGAGCACTACTATGAATGGGTGAAAACCCATGGAAGATGGAGAACTACTGTGTTTGGGTGCAGACCCGCGATACTCAACAGAAGGAGTACATCTGCAGGGTATTTGGGGGGGCGCACTACTGTGTTTTGGTGGCAGACCCCGGCTGGAGAACTACTGTGTTTGGGTGGCTGACCCGCGGTACTCGACAGGAGGAGTACCTCAGTAGTCTTAGGTTAGTGATAAGTACCTCGGAGTCATGAAAGGATCACTGTACTCATCAGAGATGGAGCTCTTCAGCAGTTACAGTTTCGATAGTGAAAATCCTGGTTTGAGTTGAGTCTATGACCTTTGTGTTTACCTCATGATTGAGATGGGTCCCTTGATAACTTAGGTATATGTATGGGAATATAACTAGGTAGTGGATATCTGTTGATTTCATAACCTTGGTTTTTCCTTATGATTGGGATGGGTTACTTGATAACTTAGGTATAAGTATGGGCTTATACCTATATAAGGGTTATCTGTTGAGATCCTTCTTGTGGTTATCGTTGTTAGATTTAGTGAGACCTTGAGGGTCTCAGGGTCCCTACTGAGTATCATATACTCACACCTACATGGGCTATGCCCACACCTCGATGTGTTGGTTGGAGTCGATGGACATCCCTGACAGAGGCCGAGTGTTCGAGGACTGGACAATACCCAGAGGTGGACCTCACGACGAGTTAGTATCCGGAGGTGGACTTCATGATGAGATGATACTTGGAGGAGGTTGACGGGCGACAGCATTGTGGAGGCTATTTGTATCTACCCTTCAAGTAAGATCCATGGTGGACGATCCCGGAGCTGCGCTATCTATACCTAACCTTCAGGTACGATCTGAGGTGGAAGACCTTGGAGCTGCTTCTATTATTCCAGCAGCTTGTCTTTTCTGTTGTACCTTCGTTCAGTTGTAGTTGTACTTTTAGTTGTGTTTGTATTCTGGCCCATTTACTTTTCCGCACTTTCATTTGTACTTAGTTTATTACTTCTTCTTGTACTCTATGGGTTTTTGTTTACTTTTATAAATGAAATGCCTTCCCAGTTATCGGGATTTACGCCACTGGTGCTAGTCACCAACCCCTGGCCTATGGAAGGCAGGCTTGGGATAGTCATGGAATGGGCCCCGAGGACAGGTCATGAAAAATTGGTATCAAAGGATTCGATTCTACCACAGAACTTATAACTCTGATTTTTTCTTTACTGTAATGAAATAGTGTTAAGGGTACCAAGTGTGGATTTCAGTTCAGGGAGTCCAGTGTTTGTGTGGGTGGCCAACGTATCCATACACCAGGACATTGACTTCTGATTTCAGACTCAGTGCACGAAAACACTAATTGAGTGTGTGTTTTCAAAGGTTTTTCTTTAAAATAGCTTAAACCAGGTCAGTTCACAAGGTACAATAGTTTAAATGTGTCACATATGTTTCTTTCAGGATTTCTTTCCACGGACGACTATCGGGAGCCCAGAGGGATGTACTTACTAACAGCCTGCCAGCGACAAGGCTTCAGTACATGGCCCTCTTACAGTTGAGGCACCAGTGGAGGCTCCAACGGTACTACCATAAGTTGGGCCACTGATGCCACCAGCCCCAGCATCAGAGAGTGCACGTCGCTTGAGCGCTCTACACGAGTTCTAGCACTAGAGGCCACCCAGGTTCCGGGGAGAGACGGACCCACATGCGGCTGAGGATTGGCTGGAGGCTGTGGTGAGAGTTTTTAGGATAGTGGGTACACCAGCAAACTTCATGGTGATCTTTTCTGCTAGCCTCCTGCAGGAAGCTGCAGGCAGGTGGTGGAGCCGGATGCTCCAGTTTTGCGATGAGATGACCTTCACTTGGGATGACTTTGAGACCATCTTCTGGGTGGAGTTCATACCAGTGAGTCTACACCCCGAGCGTGTTCAGGAGATGCTTCCTTTGACGCATGATTTTCGATCAGTAGACAAGTCATCTGTGGGAAGTAGACAGATGATGAAGAGGTCCAGGAGGAACAGATCCAGCTATAAGATGTTTAGGAAGTGTTATGAATGCGGCAGGAAGCATCACCTGGAACGTGACTGTCTGACCCCCAACACAGTTGATCCGTAGGCATTGGAGGAGCCACCAAGATAGAAGCAGCTTCGGGTGCTTGAGCAACTGCTGAGCAGTGGACAGGGCAGTATATCTCCAAAAGCATGTGGACAAGATTGGAACTAGGGGGTTTCTTTTGTCCCTTGAACTTCTAGTTCCATGTTGTTGTTGTTGTTGTTGTTATTGCGTCTTTGTACTATGAGATGCTATAATAAAAGACACTTATCTTCATGATGTATTCTTTCATGTCCTTTTGTTTGGTTGATACTGAGAGGTCTCGGTTAAAACTGTTGACATGACCCTCACTTTCGAGATTTATACTGGAGGAGACCCAGAGACCTCACACTGATGTCGACAGTGTGACTTAACCCTTGGAGGCGAGAGTGACGGTTGGATATCTTGGTAGTAACGTCGAGGCCTTACGACGTCATCCATGGCATGAATGCATCATTCACATCAGTATTGACTGTATTAGGCAATGAGCATGGTTCATCTAGGGGATGAGACCGAGTTTCACTTTTCGGTAAAGGAATAAATCTTAGCCGCTCTTACATATCGTAGGCAAAGAAGGTGCAGATCATCTAGGAGCGGATGAAGAATTCACATGGCAGTAAGAAACAAGAAACTGGTGCCAGTCTTAGAGAATAGGGCATGTTAATTGTTTCAAAAAGAGGAATCATTAAGGAGAGATGAGTCTGCAAAGTAGCAGACGTGGAGGCAGAGCTAGGAGAGCAGCATGAGGTGGTGTACATTTCAACATGCTACAACCACCCGCCTTAGTTGTCCCTACCAGGCTCAAGGAGCTGGAGAGCAGGGGAAGAGTGCGGCTGCATGTGGTCAAGGAGTGTGACCCAATGGCTCTAAAAATGATTCAAGGGAAAATCTGTGTCCACTACTAGCTTTTTTAGTAATAGACGTTGATATGAATCATTCCTTCCTTCCACGAATCTTGTCCCATACCTAGAGTTTCCTGTAAGCCGTGAACTTAACCCTCACATCTGTAGATACCTTTGGGAGGAGAGTTGATAATCACACTTACACCGATAGTGTGATCTGACCCTTGAGGCGAGAGTTTCAGTTGGAATTTCTTGGTGGTAGTGTCAAGGCCTTATGACGTTGGTCTCGGTATGGATTGGATTCATCGTTCATGCTCAGATTGATTGTATTAGGAAAAAAGGTTGTGGTCTAACTACAACATTGGGATGGGTTTTCCTTGGTCGGTGAAAAGAAAACCCAAGGTAGAACAGGATAAACTCATGCACAGGAGGGTGCGGTTGATCACTCTTCAGTCAGTCATCCATACCCTCGTGGCAACCGGAGTTTTGAGTTTCTGTTCTAATCTAGAAATGGAGGCCTCTTGTGTTTGAGGATGACGACCACGTCCTTAAAAGGGTCTCACATCGACAAGGTTTATGGAGATTTGTCCAAGGAGTAAAGTTATCTCCGAGGTTCAATGGACCTTTCTAGGTCCTTAGTAACATAGGCGGGGTGGTTTACTTCTTGACCTTTCCACCTCAATTGTATCGGGTGCATGAAATCATCCACGTACATTGGATGAGGAGATACGTGCATGATCCTTCACACATCATCAACCTTAGGGAGTTGGACTTCGATGACAGGGCGCATGCACGGAGGTTCCAGTGGAGATCAAGGATTGACAGGAGCAGGTCCTACATGAATGGTCGATTCCTCAGGTGCGCTTTCACTGGCAGCACAGGAAACTCCAGGAGAGAACATGGGAGCGGAAGGCCCAGATGCGTGCTCAGTACCACTTTTGTTTCCCTAGTTTGTGTTATAGCTTTACGGGGTTGTAAAGCCCTGATGTGGGAGTAATTTAAGTACCCATAAATTTTAAGGCAATTTTTTTCTAAATTTCTTGGGAATTTTACAAGTATGCAGTTTTTGACGACACCTGATTCTGAGGCCCGGTGTGCCCAGAATCAATTTCCAAAGTTTGGCTCGGGTATGTTCAGTGAACAAAGGAGCAGGTTTTTCTATCTTTTTAACTAGTGGTTGGAATTGAAATCCGAGAGCACCGATGAAACCACAACGCCAGTAATTGGTTAAGGGGTCCTTTGCTGTAGTTGTTTTTTGAGCGGGATGATGTTTAATTTTTGGCCTTTAGTTGAATTAAATAAAAATTTTCGTGCACAAATTTTATTCATGGAAGGTGGTTATTTTCAACAAAGGAGGAGTTAGATGTGGGGCTCACTCCCACCTAACCTCCCATGGGAGAGTTTAGTGTGGTAGGGTCTACACGAGACCCTTACTCCTCAAATCACCCATAACCCCCTTGACCTCCCCATAACTCACCCCCTTGTTTAAATTCATGGAAACTAAACACATTTATTGTGGTGGAGCCTCTCCACCTCCCAAGATTAATGAGGCCGACTAGGATAATTAATAACGTTATTAATTTATTTGTCTCACCTCTTGACTCCTTTTGAATTGTTTAGAGATATTTTAAAAGAGGGAAGCTTTATGAGATTTTGGAGGTTAGCAAATACTTTGGGAGGATTTGAGGAGAGTTCCCTTCATCCACGAAGAGACGACTTCCTCCCCCGATGAAGAATGACCATCAACTCTTCTCTTCCTATGTGTCAAGGGATAAGTCACCGACCGCGGTGATCATCGCCAATGACAGCATGCCTTCCTTATTCATCTCTATCGTTGAAGAACGCTTTTATCTGAAGAAGGACATCGACTTGGCGGTCCCGGAATTATCCATCCACTTCCTCTTCCGCGACAATGAAGGAGATGCCGACAGTGGAGACCGACACAAACAACAACGTTCTTCTTCTTCTTCCAATGTTGATGGAATCGATATCATTCTTCCGTGACACCCGACTACCCTGATGTTCGACTTCCGCAACTCAACGATGTGCGGCGTCAATTTCAAGGAAGGGGTTTAGACTTGTGTTCGTGTTTATTCTTTTTCGTCCAACGTCAATTCCTTTGGCCGCTTTGTAATAGATTAATGGGAGGGGGCCAGACCGCACGAACACGGCCGAATCTCATACCCCTTTTGTTGTTGAATTAGTTTCATCTTGAACGAAGGAGGCGCGTTTCAATGGCGCCGCACGGATACAAGGAGGAACACAACGATGAAGCATGGCGCCGTCGCGTCGCGTAGTTGAGGTCGAACGAAACCGCAGCCGGAGTCGGGGCCGTATAGGCGACTTGAAGACTCCACAAATTGTTTTATTGACGTACAGATTGACGGGCGATGATGGAACAGGCCGTAGAGGCGATTTGAAGCCATCTCAGTGAAGATCGGGTCCCAGGAGGACCGGTGGCGAAGACGAGAGGCGAAACGAACCACCGGAGCGCGTCCGGTGGTCCGCGGAAGGCGGCGGCGGCGCGCTGCCGGAACAGAACCACCGCGGTTGAGCCGTGGTGGCAGACCAAACCAGAATAGCTTTGCAGTTCCGGAAGTAGGGAGGCACGGCTAAATGTCGCGCCGGTTTCATTCAACTGGGGGGTTTTAACCCCTCAAACCCCGCTGGCCACGCAGGCGCCGCGCCAGCGCCAGGCCAACCGGGCCGGGCCGCGCCGGGGGGGGGGGGGGGGGGAGGGGGTCGAGCTGTGCCCACTGGGCTGGGCTGCTCCCTAATGGGCAAGAACCGGACCCGGGTCGGATCGACTCGGTTCGGGCCGACCCGGGGTGGGGGGGGGTATCGGGCCAGGTCGGACCGGGCCCGAACCCCCTATTTTCGTATAGATCCGTTGAAATGCCCATAACATGGGCTACAGATCTCCGATCGATGCACTGTCAGTTGTGATGAAATCCTCGGATCGAGGCGGTCCTATGAGTATATTACACTCAATGTTTAGAAGAACATTGTGTATAATCGTTTTGGTTCGAACACGAAACCAACCGCGCCCACTAAGCAGAAATGCTTATAACATGAGCTCCGGACATCCGATTGATGTGACATAGACTCTGTTGGATTTATCTTGATGAGACAGATCTTTTGGCATACTTTACAAGAGGTTTGGACGACGTTGGAGTATGGCCGGGTTGGATTGTACCCAAAATCCAACCGGGCCCCTAGAACGGAAAAGCTGATAACTTTCCGACCGAACGTCCATTTGACAAACTGTCAGCGGCGTTGGTGATCACGTTGAGAAACAGTCCCTATGAGTATACCCTATGAGAGTTAGGGGTACATTTGAGATGTGTCCAGGTTGGTTCGTACACGAAACCAACTGGGCCCTAGGGACAAAAAGGCTGATAACTCACAGACCGGGCGTCCGATTGACACACCCTCTATTGCGTTGAGACCCCTATGACAAGGTGGTCCTTTGAGATACTTCTTCATGGGAATTTGTGATACTTGGAGTATCTACATGTAGCTGATGGAGCGGACCCTCCCAGAGATGAGAGTACGGAGTACGGACACCATGTAGCTGGTTGAGACCTGACGACTGCCTGACCGACTCGACTTGGTGTGAGTCGACAAGCCTAGTGGATGGACCACTACTATGTTTGGGGGCATACCCATGGTAGATGGAGCACTGCTGTGTTTGGGTGTAGACCCGCGGTAATCAACAGAAGGAGTACATCTGCATGCTATTAGGGGGGGTGCACTACTGGGTTTGGTTGGCAGACCCCGTCGGGAGAACTATTGTGTTTGAGTGGCTGACCCATGGTACTCGACAGGAGAAGTACCTCCGTAGTCTTAGGTTATTGAGAAGTACCTCAGAGTCATGACAGGATCACTGTACTCGTGAGAGATGAAGCTCTTTAGCAGTTACGGTTTTGATAGTGAAAATCCTGGTTTGAGCTGAGTCTATGACCTTTGTGTTTACCTCATAATTGAGATGGGTCACTTGATGACTTATGTATATGTATGGGAATATACCTAGGTATTGGTTATCCGTTGATTTCATATCCTTGGTGTTTCCTCATGATTGAGATGGGTTATTTTAAACATAGGTATAAGTATGATCTTATACCTAAGTAAGGGTTATCTATTGAGATCCTACTTGTGATTATAGTTGTTGGATTTAGTGAGACCTTGAGGGTCTTGGGGTCCCTAATGAGTATCGTCTACTCACCCCTGCACAGGCTATGCCCACACCTCGTTGTGTTGGTTGCAGACGACAAACAACGCTAACATAGGCCGAGTGTTCGAGGACTGGACGGTACCCGGAGGTGGACCTCAAGACGAGTCAGTATCCGGAGGTGGACTTCACGATGAGACGATACTCAGAGGAGGTTGATGGGAGAGAGAGTTGTGGAGGATATCTATACCTACCCTTCAGGTAGGATCTATAACGACCCATACTTTACATACATTATTAATACTTCAAAATTGAAGCACACTTATTACAACATATGACAAAACCACAAAGGACCGTATAGGTATAGTGTCTTTAGAAACTGGGAAACATAAACAACTGGTTCATAAATCTTCTACAGTGTCTCCCATTTATTTCATCATATCTAGGGTCCCTTTTTGCATATTCTACTCAATATCCATCTTCCTGACCTGGGGAAAAGAAAACATAAAAGGGTGAGCTCAAATGCTCAGTAAGGGCAAGTAAAGGAAATAAAAATCATATCATATCTTTTTGAAAATCAAAACCTGCAAAAGAGATCATAATGTCTTAACATGGAACAAATCGTAGAAGTGAAAATGAGATCCCCATAATCATAACATGAAACTTGAAACTTTGTGGCATGCACACATAATCATGGAAAATCATTTCTTGTTAGTCATGACTCATTGCCAAGACTATCTTAGTGGACAAAGTCCCTTTCTGAACCGAGTCACCCTCGTTCCAGTCCTGTTTTACTGAACCGGTATAACATACCGTTCCAGCCATGTCTATCTCATGAGATATAAAATCATTACCCAATGCATTGGAGGGAGATATAGTTCCCACCCATCTTATAATGAATCCTTTCTTATGTGTGCCACATAATCATAAATCATACATCATCGCATAACACATGTAACAAAAATGGGATTCTTGAAACATCATGATATCATAAATAAATTCATATAAGATAAAGGAATTCATAAAAATAATTCCATCACAACATTATCAAATCAATGTAATAATAGGGATAAAAACAGAACCCTTTATTATCATAGATGGAAAATAATTTTGATAAAACTCTTGAACTCCATTCTTGAGGAAAATATCCTTTCTTCTTCAAAAAAAACATTTTGCCTTTCTTAACATGTCAAACAACTTTAAAATAAAAGAAGTTGATTAAAAATAAACTTGAAAACTTGTAAAGGAAGCTTCTTGGAAATAATGTATTAAAAATCCATTCATGTCGTATAAGTTAAAAAAAACATTCTTCGTACTTTTGTCGGAAAAGTCAAAAAGTACCTCGTACGAAAAAACGACAATAGATTCCTTTCATATTCTTTACTAAAAACTCACCGAAGGGTAAAATTGGATTTAAACCAGTGTAAGTGGATGGAAACAATATTACATATTGATTGAACATGGATGTGGATGATAAAATACACCCCAATAAATACTTACGAATAAACAATCTCGGATAAAAATGAGATTGTGATATTTCCCTTACCTTAGGTCCAATTTGCTTTATACATGTCCGAAGCTCCTGTATAATGGTTTAAATAATGTTATTGACTTATTCCAGAATCATACATATTGATATGATATCATATATGGTCATATTCTTAGCTTCTTGTTAGTAATATTTCATTGTTACTTGTTACTCGGGTCTTTATTGCCTTTTGTTCTTATGCGTGTTTTGCCGAATACATTCTTATTCTTTTTTTAAGGTTACAGATACCTTATATCCAGAATGGTATTAGTGTAACATATATCATATTTATTCATTCAATTAATTTATATAATTACTATGTAATGATGATCATGTAGAACGAGTCACATCACATCGTGGAGACAGTATTCCGTACGTACGCACGAGTGATGATATTGTTCCTATGATCGTGGAACTGTATTGGAGTATATATATATTATTTCAGTATCAATATTACTTTATAATAATCATAAATAGTTACTCATTACACCATTATACCCATCCTTGTAATGTGATGGTGGAAAAATAGATTACACCACGGCGTGGAGACGGTATTCCGTACGTACGCACGCGCGGTGATTTCATTTTTTCCGTGGGATGGATAGAAGGTGAATTAGGGTTGTTTCATATTTATAATAACATATCAGTATGTAAGTAATACTGATGTTATTACTTTATC
The DNA here is from genome assembly GCA_963277665.1 of Viscum album. Lineage (NCBI taxonomy): Eukaryota > Viridiplantae > Streptophyta > Magnoliopsida > Santalales > Viscaceae > Viscum > Viscum album. Next base: position 1,110,783,836 of record OY728126.1, read on the forward strand.
ATGAAACAACTAAAGAAGAAGAAGTTGAAGAAGAAAGAAATTGAAAAGATCGGTAATGGATATTACCTCTTCTTTGGAACGCCTCTTTGAATCCTCCACTTAGGGAACTAAGATTGGTCTTTTAAGAAGACCAGGACCTCTAGGATTATTCTAGGGAAGTGGAGAGGAGAAAATGGCAGGGGTTGGCCGAGCATGAGTGCTCAATTTGGTGTGAGGAGGAGGGGGAGGAGGTGCCCTTTTATAAGGGAGGAGAGGGGCACCTTAGGAATATCTCAAAATATTATTTTATATTAAAGTCAAAATAGGTTTATAATGGTTCCAAAGGGTCTTATTTCGAAGCTAAAGTGGGGAGGGGTCTAAATCCTATCATCCAATATATTTTAGACAAGTTTATGGTATTATTTTAACCTTATCAATTAGATTTAACTCTAAGTTAAATAATTTAACTTTTACCATGTCTTTTTGTTTTGTTTCACTATATGGTTAATACACATACTATAACATGCCAAAAGAACCCCAAATTGTTTATTATTAATATATATATCCTTATCTAAGTCATTTGGCCGAACCTTAGATTTTTAGGAATTAAATAACAATTAATAATATAATATTTGATTTAAAAACTATTTTGTGTCAATTTTGACACTATTTGATATATGATTTTTGTGAAAGTCATAACAGAATTATATGTTCGAAACAAGTTGATTAAATCAACACTAATATATCATAGTAACCTATAAAATTAGTGGAATTAATAAAAAGTCTAAATTACATTTATTTTGGTGTTTATAACATCAATTATGTCAATATTTCATGAATAAGATAATTACTGCATCATCGTTGTGTCATAATTAAATTAAATTATTTAATGTATAAAAATTATAAATAAAATACCATTATGTAGGAAATCTTTTTAGATTTCTAATGAATATTTATAGTCGAATTTATCTTATGTATTACCCCATATTAAAAATTATTTACTTATTAAACTTTGATTTTAACTATTTTAACCCTTCTTTAAATAAATTAATAATAAATGTCCTAATCTAATCCAAGTGGGCCTAAATGGTCATATTTTATTCATAAGTTTGTTTTTGGTCGAATTACACTTGTCCAATAGAATTAGGACTTGTGTTAGGGTAATAGTAATATCATATTTACCATTAGTTACCCTATTTACTATTAACCGCGGTAAAAAAAGTAAAAAGTTACTATTCACCACAAAATTATTTTTATCTCATTGAACCACATTTTACTTACTGATATCAACCGTGTCTGTCGGATTTTCGAAATTCTATTCACAGAAGCGGTAAAATTAAGTTTTATGCAAAATTCAGTTTTTAACCCACCACTTAGTGGTTTCACTATTCATCAAAAATTGAATGTTTTCAGAAAAATACCAAAATTTCACCCTAGGATAATTTCGATATTCTGAGTCCAAAAATGAAGTCCATTTTGAAAAATAAAATTTATAAAATTTCAAAAAGTGGTTATTACTATTCATAACGGCTAGTTTTAATAGCATATTGTTGTTTAGTGAAACTCGGTATTACGTACGACGCAAGCTATCGAGGAAGGTCGCGATTGCGTGTAAAGAAAGCCAAGCAAGTTTTGTGTAGAAAAAGATTCCTTTGATGGTTTATATAACATAAAAGTCTCGGGTGTTACATTCTACCCCCCTTAAAAAGAATTTCGCCCTCGAAATTCGTCACTTTGTAACAAACAGATGATGATACTTCTCCCTCATCATATCCTCAAGCTCCCATGTAGCTTTTTCAAGTTGGTGGTTCCTCCATAAAACTTTCACCAATCGAGTGGTCTTGTTTCGTAGGACTTTTTCGCTACGATCCAGAATCTCTATCGGCTGTTCTTCATAAGAAAGATCTTGCTCCAGCGGTACAACTTCTAAGCTGAGTACATGTGAAGGATCTGGTATGTACTTTCTCAGGAGAGATACATGGAACACATCGTGAACTTGAGAGAGATTCGGTGGAAGCGCCAATCGGTAAGCTACCTTCCCAACACGATCCAGTATTTCGAAAGGACCGATATATCTAGGGCTCAACTTCCCCTTCTTTCCAAATCTCATAACCCTCTTCCAGGGAGATATTCGTAAGAACACTTTATCACCCACTTCAAACTCTAGGTATTTTCTTCGGTTGTCGGCATAGCTTTTCTGTCGACTCTGACTTGCTCTTATGTGTTTTTGAATAGATTTGACCTTTTTTGCCATTTCATCAACGAGATCAGGTCCTAATAGCTTTCTTTCCCCAACTTCATCCCAGTAAGTTGGAGTCCTGCATTTCATTCCATAGGGAGCTTCATAAGGAGCCATCTGAATACTAGAGTGAAAGCTATTATTATAAGAAAATTCCACCAAAGGTAGGTGTTGATCCCAACCTCCTTTGAAATCCATAGAGCAAGCTCTCAACATATCTTCTAGGGTTTCAATTGTTCTCTCAGACTGACCGTCTGTCTGGGGATGATAAGCAGTGCTGAAACTCAACTCTGTATCCAGAGTATGCTGAAGACTTCGCCAGAACTTCGAGGTAAATCTCGGATCCCGATCAGATATAATAGAAAGTGGTACTCCATGCAATCTTACCACTTCCTTTACATATATCCTGGAAAGCTGATCTAGAGAGAAATCCTCTCTAATTGCAATGAAGTGTGCAGATTTTATAAGACGATCAACTATGACCCAGATAGCATTATTGCCTTTGGATGTTTTAGGAAGTCCTGTGACAAAGTCCATAGTGATGTTTTCCCGTTTCCATTCGGGTATGGGTAATGGTTGTAACATCCCCTTAGACTTCTGTCTCTCAGCTTTAACTTGTTGACAAACCAAGCATCGAGAGACATATTCAGCACCATCTCTTTTCATGCCATCCCACCAGAAGTACTCTTTCAGGTCCCTATACATCTTCGTGCTTCCAGGATGAATAGAGAATGAAGAACTATGAGCCTCATTCAGCAGCTCCTTCTTTAATTCGGGGATGGGAGGAACACAAACCCGATTCCTGAACTTTATTATCCCATCACAATCAAGGTTGAATTCAGGAACATTTCTCACCTTCTTTTGTAACTCGACATCATCTTTCTGTGCCTCTTTAATCTTCACATGTATAGATGGGTGAATATTCATTTGAGAAAGATAAGATTTTTCCCCTTCCATTATAATTCCAAGATCCATCCTTTGTAAATCCATAAATATTGGATCTTTTGAGATCCTCATCATGGATAAACTAGCATGGTCTTGTCGACTTAATGCATCTGCCACCTTGTTTACTTTCCCAGGGTGGTAATGGATTGAGCAGTCGTAATCCTTAATCAGCTCCAACCATCTTCTTTGACGCATATTCAACTCCTTTTGTGTGAAAATATACTTTAAACTTTTATGATCAGTATAAATATCACACCTTTCACCATAAAGGTAATGCCTCCAAATCTTTAATGCAAAGATTACCGCAGCCAACTCCAAATCATGTGTTGGGTAATTTTGCTCATGGATTTTCAACTGTCGTGATGCATAAGCTATCACCATATCATTTTGCATAAAAACACACCCCAATACCTTCTTGGATGCATCAGTGTAGATCACAAACCTTTCTCCACTACAAGGCAGTGTGAGCACAGGTGCACTGGATAACCTTCTTTTCAACTCCTTGAAATTCTCTTCACATTCCTCTGTCCAGACAAACTTAACTCCTTTCCGAGTCAACTTGGTGAGTGGATTAGATAATCGTGAAAAATCTTTTACAAAACGTCGATAATATCCAGCCAAACCAAGAAAACTTCGGATATCAGTTACTGTTGTTGGTCTTGACCATCTTTCGATAACCTCTGTTTTTGCTGGATCCACAGATATCCCCTCTTTTGAGATTATGTGACCCAAAAAAGCAACTTTTTGAAGCCAAAATTCACACTTGGTAAATTTGGCATAAAGCTTATCCTTTCTCAGGGTCTTCAATATAATTCTCAAGTGATCTTCATGCTCTTCCTTGCTCTTTGAATAGACAAGAATATCGTCTATAAAGACTACCACAAATTGATCAAGATAGTCTCTAAAGACTCTATTCATTAGATCCATGAAGATAGAAGGGGAATTAGTAAGACCAAATGGCATCACTATAAATTCATAGTGTCCATACATTGTACGGAAAGCCGTATTTGGTATATCCTCCCTTTTGACCCTTAATTGATGATACCCTGAACGAAGATCAATCTTGGAAAAGTATTGAGCTCCGCGTAGTTGGTCAAATAAGTCATCAATGCGTGGGAGAGGATATTTGTTCTTGATAGTGATCTTGTTAAGTTCTCGATAATCAATGCAGAGTCTCATTGATCCATATTTCTTCTTAACAAATATAACAGGTGCTCCCCAAGGTGACGCACTAGGGCGTATTAATCCCTTATCAAGATTCTCTTGGAGTTGCTTCTTCAATTCCTGCAACACAATTGGGGCCATTCTATAAGGTGTCTTTGAAATAGGCAAAGCACCCGGTACGAGTTCTATTGAAAACTCAACTTCACGATTTGGTGGAAGACCCGGTAATTCCTCCGGAAAGACATCATAAAACTCCCGTACAATGGGCATATTCTTAATCGTGATTTTCTCACCAACCATTTGAGATAAATAACCTTCATTTAGCGGAATCAAGACCCATAAGATGGAAGGAATTTCCACTGGAAGGTTATGTTCATTCTTGCATTGATAGACGATCGTAGATTGATCTGGAATATGAAATGTGACTTCCCTTCTTTGGAAATTGATATGAGCTCCATGTAGAGAAAGCCAATCCATGCCAAGAATCACATCAAATTCCACTAAAGGAAGTATCACAAGATTTGAAGGAAGCACTTTCCCACAAACTTCGATCAGAGAAGAATTATAAACTTTTGATGCGACTGTTGTGCCATTAGGTGTTGTCACAGCTAACTCAACATCTAATTGTTGAGGTAATACGGTGATACCCTTAGAAAATTCTTTAGAAATAAAAGAGTGGGTGGATCCAGAATCAAATAAAACATTTGCTACTTTAGAGTGGATGGTAAGTGTACCTTTCACCACTTCATTATCATACTCCACACCACTGATAGAAATTGCATGTGACTTTCCTTTGTCTTTAGCCTTACTATTTTGTTGACGTCGACCATCATCATCAACCCTTTGATTTGGGTATTGATTGGCATAATGCCCCATATCATTGCACATGAAACATTGAAGTGTAGTAGGTTCATTCTATGTATCCCTTCCTTTGTTTGCGTCATTAGACATCTTCTTCCCATTATCACTGCATTCAAATGCCCGATGACCTTCCTTTCCACATTTAAAACATTTACTTGTCCCTTTAAGACAACTCCCTCCATGTTTATTTCCACACTTTGAGCATAAGGAAAAGCTCATCTTCTTTTCAGTGTGCTCTTTAGATTTTTCTTTGAATTCCATCTTCCTCTTCTTATCAAACCCATGTGACTGATGGGTTACTCCAATCTCCATCTCGACTTTGAGAGCACATCGAACGATTTCCTCGTAGCTATTGAAGTCCCTTATGGCTAACGCCCTTCGAAGACTTGGTTTTAAGCCACTAAAGAATCGATCGATCTTACTCTCAGGTTGGATAATAATACCAGAAGCGTACCTTGCAAGTCTTGTAAAATTTGCTTCATAGGTACCAACAGATTCATCATCCCTTTGCTTCAGTTCAAGAAACTCTTTCTCCATCTTTGTTTGGAGAATACGGGGGAAGTACTTATTGAAAAATAAGTTCTTGAGCTCGTCCCATTCCATAGACTCAATTTCATCCCTTTGCCTCGTATTCTTAATAAGATTCCACCATTGATCAACATCTCCTTCCAAACGATACACTGCTAGGATGACTTTATCATGCTCAGAACATTGAAGAACTGAAAATATCTTTTCAGTAGTACTAATCCATTGTTCAGCAACTAATGGATCAGTAGACCCGCTGAAAGAAGGTGGACGCTGCCTCATGAAGGATTCGACAGAATGTTGCTCCTTCCTTTGCTCGTTTGGAAATCCTGCATGATTCATAGCTTGAGAAAGTTGTGTGAGAATGGCTACAAGATTTTGCATTCCAGCTCCCATATCGTTTGGTTGCTCAGGGGGACAATCATTGCATTGCCAATCACATTCCGCATTAACACGGTTCCTTCGGGTTCCAGCCATTGACTAAAACCAAGAAGAATAGTGTGAGCAACACTAATTATAATAGGAAAACCACATAATTCAAGAATAAAATTTTCATGCTTAAGGTCTTATCCTAGGTTATTCATGGCCATTTCTAAAACACTAATATTGTGTTCTATGCTTAGACTTATCCTTAGGGTTCTAACTAAGTCTTTCACATCCTAGTTTCCAAAGGTTAACTATACCTTTCCTCTGATACCAACTATAACGACCCATACTTTACATACATTATTAATACTTCAAAATTGAAGCACACTTATTACAACATATGACAAAACCACAAAGGACCGTATAGGTATAGTGTCTTTAGAAACTGGGAAACATAAACAACTGGTTCATAAATCTTCTACAGTGTCTCCCATTTATTTCATCATATCTAGGGTCCTTTTTTTCATATTCTACTTAATATCCATCTTCCTGACCTGGGGAAAAGAAAACATAAAAGGGTGAGCTCAAATGCTCAGCAAGGGCAAATAAAGGAAATAAAAATCATATCATATCTTTTTGAAAATCAAAACCTGCAAAAGAGATCATAATGTCTTAACATGGAACAAATCGTAGAAGTGAAAATGAGATCCCCATAATCATAACATGAAACTTGAAACTTTGTGGCATGCACACATAATCATGGAAAAATCATTTCTTGTTAGTCATGACTCATTTCCAAGACTATCTTAGTGGACAAAGTCCCTTTCTGAACCGAGTCACCCTCGTTCCAGTCTTGTTTTACTGAACCAGTATAACCTACCGTTACAACCATGTCTATCTCATGAGATATGAAAACTTTACCCAATGCATTGGAGGGAGATATAGGTCCCACCCATCTTATAATGAATCCTTTCTTATGTGTTCCACATAATCATAAATCATACATCATCGCATAACACATGTAACAAAAATGGGATTCTTGAAACATCATGATATCATAAATAAATTCATATAAGATAAAGGAATTCATAAAAATAATTCCATCACAACATGATCAAATCAATGTAATAATAGGGATAAAAACAGAACCCTTTATTATCTTAGATGGAAAATAATTTTGATAAAACTCTTGAACTCCATTCTTGAGGAAAATATCCTTTCTTCTTCAAAAAAAAACATTTTTCCTTTCTTAACATGTCAAACAACTTTAAACTAAAATTAGTTGATTAAAAATAAACTTGAAAACTTGTAAAGGAAGCTTCTTGGAAATAATGTATTAAAAATACATTCATGCCGTATAAGTTAAAAAAAACATTCTTCGTACTTTTGGCGGAAAAGTCAAAAAGTACCTCGTACGAAAAAACGACAAAAGATTCCTTTCATATTCTTTACTAAAAACTCACCGAAGGGTAAAATTGGATTTAAACCAGTGTAAGTGGATGGAAACAATATTACATATTGATGGAACATGGATGTGGATGATAAAATACACCCCAATAAATACTTACGAATAAACAATCTCGGATAAAAATGAGATTGTGATATTTCCCTTACCTTAGGTCCGATTTGCTTTGTACGTGTCCGAAGATCCTGTATAATGGTTTAAATAATGTTATTGACTTATTCCAGAATCATACATATTGATATGATATCATATATGGTCATATTCTTAGCTTCTTGTTAGTAATATTTCATTGTTACTTGTTACTCGGGTCTTTATTGCCTTTTGTTCTTATGCGTGTTTTGCCGAATACATTCTTATTCTTCTTTTAAGGTTATAGATACCTTATATCCAGAATGGTATTAGTGTAACATATATCATATTTATTCATTCAATTCATTTATATAATTACTATGCAATGATGATCATGTAGAACGAGTCACATCACATCGTGGAGACGGTATTCCGTACGTACGCACGAGTGATGATATCGTTCCTATGATCGTGGAACTGTATTGGAGTATATATATATTATTTCAGTATCAATATTACTTTATAATAATCATAAATAGTTACTCATTACACCATTATACCCATCCTTGTAAAGTGATGGTGGAAAAATAGATTACACCACGGCGTGGAGACGGTATTCCGTACGTACGCACGCGTGGTGATTTCATTTTTTCCATGGGATGGATAGAAGGTGAATTAGGGTTGTTTCATATTTATAATAACATATCAGTATGTAAGTAATACTGATGTTATTAATTTATCATGAAACAACTAAAGAAGAAGAAGTTTAAGAAGAAAGAAATTGAAAAGATCGGTAATGGATATTACCTCTTCTTTGGAACGCCTCTTTGAATCCTCCACTTAGGGAACTAAGATTGGTCTTTGAAGAAGCCCAGTACCTCTAGGATTATTCTAGGGAAGTTGAGAGGAGAAAATGGCAGGGGTTGGCCGAGCTTGAGTGCTCAATTTGGTGTGAGGAGGAGGGGGAGGAGGTGCCCTTTTATAAGGGAGGAGAGGGGCACCTTAGGAATATCTCAAAATATTATTTTATAATAAAGTCAAAATCGGTTTATAATGGTTCCAAAGGGTCTTATTTCGAAGCTAAAGTGGGGAGGGGTCGAAATCCTATCAAACAATAGATTTTAGACAAGTTTAGGGTATTATTTTAACCTTATCAATTAGATTTAACTCTAAGTTAAATAATTTAACTTTTACCATGTCTTTTTGTTTTGTTTCACTATATGGTTAATAAAGTTACTATAACATGCCAAACGAACCCCAAATTGTTAATTATTAATATATATATCCTTATCTAAGTCATTTGGACGAACCTTAGATTTTTAGGAATAAAATAACAATTAATAATATAATATTTGATTTAAAAACTATTTTGTGTCAATTTTGACACTATTTGATATATGATTTTTGTGAAAGTCATAACAGAATTATATGTTCGAACCAAGTTTATTAAATCAACACTTATATATCATAGTAACCTATAAAATTAGTGTAATTCATAAAAAGTCTCAAATTACATTTATTTTGGTGTTTATAACATCAATTATGTCAATATTTCATGAATAAGATAATTACTGCATCATCGTTGTGTCATAATTAAATTAAATTATTTAATGTCTAAAAATTATAAATAAAATACGATTATGTAGGAAATCTTTTTAGATTTCTAATGAATATTTATAGTCGAATTTATCTTATCTATAACCCCATATTAAAAATGATTTACTTATTAAACTTTGATTTTAACTATTTTAACCCTTCTTTAAATAAATTAATAATAAATGTCCTAATCTAATCCAAGTGAGCCTAAATGGTCATATATTATTCATAAGTTTGTTTTTGGTCGAATTACACTTGTCCAATAGAATTAGGACATGTGTTAGGGTAATAGTAATATCATATTTACCATTAGTTACCCTATTTACTATTAACCGCGGTAAAAAAAGTAAAAAGTTACTATTCACCAAAAAATTATTTTTACCTCATTGAACCACATTTTACTTACTGATATCAACCGTGTCTGTCAGATTTTTGAAATTCTATTCACAGAAGCGGTAAAATTAAGTTTAATGCAAAATTCAGTTTTTAACCCACCACTTAGTGGTTTCACTATTAATCAAAAATTGAAAGTTTTCAGAAAAATACCAAAATTTCACCCTAGGATAATTTCGATATTCTGAGTCCAAAAATGAAGTCCATTTTGAAAAATAAAATTTATAAAATTTCAAAAAGTGGTTATTACTATTCATAACGGCTAGTTTTAATAGCATATTGTTGTTTAGTGAAACTCGGTATTACGTACGACGCAAGCTATCGAGGAAGGTCGCGATTACGTGTAAAGAAAACCAAGCAAGTATTGTGTAGAAAAAGATTTCTTTTATGGTTTATATAACATAAAAGTCTCGGGTGTTAAAGGATCCGTGGTGGACGATCCAAGAGCTGCACTATATGTACCTACCCTTCTGGTCGGATCCGAGGTGGACGACCTAGGAGCTGCTTTTATTCTTCCAGCTGCTTTTAGTTTCTGTTTTACCTTCGTTCAGCTGTAGTTGTACTTATAGTTGGGTTTGTATTCTGGCCCATTTACTTTTCATCACATTCTTTTGTACTTAGTGCATTACTTTCACTTGAACTCTGTCGTGTTTTATTTACTTTTATAAAGTAAATTCCTTCCCAGTTATTAGGATTTACGCCTTTGGTGCTAGTCGCCAGCTCCTGGCCTATGGAAGGCGGGCTTGGGGTAGCCACAGAACGAGCCCCGAAGACAGGTCGTGACACTAGAATTTAATTCATTATATATCAAACACATAATACGAACAAAATATATTCCATAAATTTTATCATGATCGTTACATAAATAAAAACCCTAGGTAAAGATAAATTAAAAACTAAATTTCATAGAGTCATTCATTAATGAAATGAAAGGCTCTACCCCCTTGAATAAATTTACAACATAAATAATGAACACAAATAACTCTTATTCTAAACCAATTTATCAACGTGAAAAATATAAAGGAATAAATAATTAATCAAAAAAATTAATAAATTTGAGAAAAAAATATTAATTTTGATATACTTATTATTCAAATTTTGTTAAATGACATTTTAAATAAGAATAATACTAAATAATAAAAAATTAAATACAAATTTTATTTATTCGTGAAATATGAATATGAATTTCCATAATTTACATAGGCTTATAAATATTATTTTATATTACCATAAATTTATAATTCAAAACTCATTAATAAAATATATGATTTTTTCTGAAAATAAAAAAACATTATATTTGAGATATGATGAATTTTTCCATATTTTTTTTTTGATTTTATAATTTTTTATCTAAAAATCATATAGTATCATTTAAAATTATTTATAAACAATATATTAATAAAAAATATTTTTTATTATGGTGAACATTATTCTTATTTCATATTGTGGAATAAAAACTCTTTATATCAAAATTTAATATTAAACCTTTAATATTATTTACTATATAACATTTTTTCTTTTCATTATATGATAATTTTATAATTTTAAAAAATTTATAATTAATTATCACAAATTATATGTTTCCATATAATAATAATATATCATACGAAGAATTATTGAAAACCATAAAAAAATTAATCAATAAAAAACTTTTGATACAGTCTAGAGATTATCAAAAAGAAAGAATTTATTAGTATTAACAATTCAAATTAATTTATTATGAACAATCCAAATTATTTAATTATGGAAAGATCATAATTTTAATTATAATATTTTTTATATTTTCCCTTATTTATGTTGTTTATAATCGCTTAATAAATTCCCCTCAGGATCTCCAAATAAAAAAATTATTTTAGATCATAAGGAAATCCATATACTTTATTGAAAAGGTAGTTTAACAATTATCCTATAACATTTTGAATTTTTTTAGATATATTTTTCAAAAACATTTATTTAATTTAAAATGAAAAAATCATAATTAAAATTTAAACACGTTATACCATAAAATATTTTAGAATTATTTTATAATTTATATACATTTTATAAAGAATATTAATTTGATAATGATATTATTAATAGTAACTCATTAATAAAAATTTACTATTTATAATAACTATTTTAGAGACATTAAAAAAATTAGAAAACAAATTTTATAGCTAATTAATAAATAAAAAAATCATAAATTCAATAAATATTCCAAAATATCTGATTGAGTAATTTAAAAACAATTTATTAACCACCTAAACCTATAATTATCTATTTTTTTGGTAGTAGTGACAAATATTAAGTAAAATAATTAATTTAATTACAACCTTTTAAAACATATTATGTTGAAATTTTTGACAAAACATCAAGTGTGGTTCCTGATATAATGTTATCATATTACTTAATTTTGAGAAAGTGAAACTAGTTAAGAATTTAGGAAACATGTTCTTCATTTAAATTTTTAAGAAACACATTTATTCATAAAGATGTTGGTCCTCTGATGCCATTGAATGGTTATAGGGGTTCATCAAATAAACATATTAGTGGAAGAAGATATATATTTTGGAAATCTATCTTTGATAAAATCAATATATAAAATTAATGTAGAAAAACACCATGTATACATGGATAATATAAATATCTATATTCAAAAATTATGGGAGTATGTTTGATGTAGATCAATAGAGGAGTAGGAAAAATACTTTTTCTATTTATGAGATTACACTATCAAAATAAAACTAGAAAATTTTTTGAGGATCCCTATTCAAAGAGGAGGTGGTAATACCTTCACATAGTGATAAACTTTGTCTCTTGGGTTGTTATTATAAGGATTTTTCCACATTATCAGTCTTTTTAAAAAAATGGTATTGTATCCCATTATATTTACATCCTAAAAAATTTTATCTAAAAAAATTTGGTAGTGATATTCAATGTACCAGTGTACATTTATTCATATTTAACATTTTAATTGATTTTGTACAGTGAATTAAATCAATTTATTCCATTAATAATGGATTATAAATGATGAAATAGTGTGGGTTGGTGCACGTTCATAAAGATTTGAATATGGGGAATATGCGTGCACTCAACTTATAAGGTGGATGATGCATGAAAGTAGCCTAAATATTTTTGTTTGACATATTATTTTCAATCATATATAATATATTTATAAGTTTTCAGTTTATAAAAATAATCACATTACTGTAGATTTATTAATTCCCTTATCTTGACCATCCTTAAAATCAATGGGAAATGATTTTGATAAAATAGTTTCCTGGACTCTTTTGAAGTCACAAATTATATTTTCATTATCAATAGGGTGAATGAAAAATAATTTTTAGTCTTAAAAAATGTATATTATTAATTAAAATCACTATTATGTTTGAGGGTATGAACATAAAATAAAATCCCATAGAGATTCAATCCATATAGTTCTATATTTTCAAACAATTTTCATATCCTTTGAATTTTAGTAACACATATTCATGAAACTCATATAACTCTTTTTTTCTCATGATATTTCTAAACCTCTATAATGGGATCCTCTTTAAATGTTGTGGTATATATATTCTCATAATATACAGGTCCATAAACAAACATCACATCTACCTATTTATAATAATGACTGATTTTAAGATAATCATAAGCCCTTCCCCTTGATACGCATATCACCTTTTAGGAAATCAAGATAAATATGTACTATATTTGAAAATATTAGATTATCAACACAAATTTATAAGGATATAAAAAGATATTATTTTAGTTATTGAGTTGAAAATATCATCAGAATATATATTCTATAATAATAATCTCTACAATGATACATTTCATGCACAAACTAGGACCTATATAACACTATATAATGTATACACTTCCCTGAATGAACCTTGTATTAAAAATTATGTGATTACCAATCATCCAAAACGGTTTTAATTTCCTTGAACAATAATATTTCAAAATAGAAATCCATAAATAAATTCCATTTATTTTTATATTATAGTTATGTAATTTAGGCACTAATTTCATAATCCATAACCCAAATATCCCAACGAAATGAAAAACCAATACCATATAAAAATATGACATGACATAACCCATTTAAACCCCTTCGAAGTATTCTATTAGACCAAGTGTGTCACCCTAATCATATCATTAATCATTCATGGGTTGGTCATTGTAATCGAGAGGATATTTAGAAAACAATGTGAGGGATTATTCTAAAAATCATTCAAAACAATAAAAATATATAAAAAATAATAAATATTAAATAAAACACAAATTTGATGATACATGAAATGAAAAAAGATTAAACATAAAATAAATATAAATTATTCCAAATTAATTGTGGAAGAACACATAGATATAATTACTAGAGAAATTTTGAAAAATAAAATACAAATATCTTCTACAAAGGAAAATAATTATTAAATTAAAACAAAACCTATGTGCTAGCTCAATTATCACCATGCATACCATGGTATCCTATAAATTGAAAATAATCTGTATAACTTCATGTATATCTCTACACAAGTTCCCATTTATTGGTAACTATAACAATATACTATAAATAATCCCATGTGTGGAATAACACCCATGTTCAACATCATGCAATTATAATAATTATGTGACAAAATAAATGATATTATTTCATAACCACCTCACTAGAAACAAAAAAAATATCAATGTGATTTCATTAAATCATCAATAAATAGAAGTCTATTATAGTATCAATATCCTCATAATAACACATTGTTGCACCCCAAAAAAATTTCTTTTAAAAGTTGTAATATTAACTAAAACATGGGTACTACAATGTCCCACAAAAATTTTATTTTCACGAGTTCACCTAGATTTCCATTAGACCTTAGGTGCACTCCCTGATCACCTTATATAAGAGACAAGTCTTAATGGTTTAACCATGTAGCATTTGGGTGAGTTTTACCTTAATAATTAGAAAACACTATATTAAAAATAATGATGATCTTGGTAATAATGATGATGGTGATGACAATGAGAATAACGAAGATGATGGTAAATAATAACACCCAAATTGACAAATAATGAAAAGAATAATATTAACTATCATTGTTTCATGTCAAATCATCATATATAACAATGATTTTAAGAATGTTAATTACAAATAATAATATATGGTAAATCAAAATATCAAGATATATGGTTATCTACTAGAAATATAAGTAATATGAAAATAATTAATAACATCATTCCCATTATCACTATGCACCTAAACAAACAAAATTATTTCCTAGGACCCATACCAACAACAAAAAAATAGACTTCTAGTTGTGGGTGTAAAGAGATGAATATTCAAAGTGTGTGTAATAAGGATCAATAAGATACCAAAAATAATATTTGAACATATACCATTTTTTATTGAGAATAATTTTTATTTTATATAAATAAAAAATAATATTTATCCTCAATACACTCTTCATGATTTTATTGATTTATAAAACTATATATGTACAATCATTTATAAATGTTTTGATGTTGATTATGTAGCCATTATAGGTAAAACTAGTCAAGTTTCTCTTAAAAATTGTATGTAAACCATACATATTTTAGAAAACATTTCAGAGTGAAATATCTCAATCCATGTGATATCAAAACCACCTAAATGCATAAATTTTCATTAAGCCTCATATAAAAAGATAACATCAATGATTATTCCCCAAAATATTATCTCCTTGTCAAATGTCTCATGGACATGCTATGTAGTCAAAACAGGATAGTTGAATGAGTAAAACCAAAATAAATACCTCAATGTTTTCCTTAAATGAGGTTAAATGATTGAAGGTATAAGTCACATATTTATCATGAGAAATCAATTACGTTTTAGGATAATTTTATTCCCATTTTATATATATTTACTTCATTGGTTTCTGTACTCTATGAATTTAGATGTTCAATTTTTTGATAAAATACCATGAGATTATTATAATAAATAAGTTTAAAAAATAATTATAAACAAAGACCATACGAGATAAATTCTATTATCATTAAAACATGCCATTAATTTGAAATTCCAAAAGTATATTATTTCTAGGGTTATTTTTTTAACTCAAGTGAATTTTTTGTCTTTTTTGGATTCCAAACCACAATAATGAACATTTTTCTCAACATTTATGATATTATTACTTCATTACCATCATTTTGAATACAGTTTAAGGAAATAAATATCAAATGACACATCATAGAATCTATGGTCCCCATAAAGGAAGTATTTATAAGACACTTTTTTTAGTGTTCTCATGGATTTTAGTTTTTCTATTTATATTTTCTTAATAATTATTCTAAAATATTCTTAGGATAATTAATTAATTGACCAAATATACATATCATGAATGTTTAGTCCATTGACCCAAAAATATCCAAAAATTAACACGGATTAAATTAGTCCTGAAATATACTTGATGTTTGTAAAATTTATGTTTATAGGTGAAACAATTATATATATAATTAAATGGGAAGGTTTATAAAATGTAGGATCCCATAAAAACAAGTTATAAATTTTTCTAGAGGTTATAGAACATAGAAACCGTATCATATATTTATTTAATCTTAATTATTTAGAAACTATGTAAGATGAAATGGGTTAGATGAAATAGTTAGGCCAATAATAACTCAAACTCTAGTAAAAATATTTCCATGAAAATAGTTATCCATGGGATTACAACCCCCTGCATATTATCATGATCTATTTTTACTTGCATTACAATAATCAACCATTAACAAATTACACTACCATCTTTTTAAATCTAAATAATGATAAAAATTGCAATATTTACTTTGTGTATAATAACTAATTATATGTTGTACATTTTAATCATTTTTTATATAGATCATTATGGTGAGGTTACCAATCCCACATGTAACATTTTTATGTTATACATAAGTATTTTAAATAATAAAAATTTAAATTTATTTCCAAATGAAATTAAAAAATCTGGATAATGTTAATGTCTTCCATTTTTTACGTAGAAGAATAACATTCCACCCTTTATGTCATTTAGAGATTCTATTTCAAATTTTTTGCTGAATAAATATTTGGGATATGAATATATTTTATGGATATATAATGGTTAATTTAATGAAAATTATCATCTAGGATATCATGATGGGACCCATGATCTAGACCAAGATTACACTTATACATTGATTTTGAAAATTTTCAATGAAATGATGATTTTATGATGTTATTTGTGATATAATACATGTTGAAATAATTATTTCTGTATCATGAGTTATTATTATTTAGTGAGTTGAGTAGGATATGGAATGAATTTTGTTAATTAATGGGGTTGAAAAACATATATGACATTATTGAAACTAAAATTGACATATAATAATGATAAAAAATAAAAATGGTCAGGAGATGTTATTATGGGGAAATGGACCCATTCTCATGTAATTTGGGTTGCATGAGTCCCAAACTGGAGTCTAAAAACATGTTTAGAGTTTTAGGTGTGAAAACAAACTTCATTATTTAGCCATTTAAATGAACTTGAGGCCAATAAATACCCCTCAGATCACCATTTAAAGAGATGTATATTTTATTTCTAACTTTAGGTATGTCGAAGTGCTCTACACATGCTTCAACTATCTCACTTAAAAAATAAAAAACCATTATGGACTCCAATAATGGATAAAAATATTTGAATTATCTAATAAAATGAATTCAAATTATTTCATTATGGTCGCTATATTCTCTAGATACTCCCATCCATGAAGAACAACCATAGGTGATGTCCAAATGTCTCACACAATTATAATATTCAAACATAACCAATATTGAATAAATTGTGTAATTTTACCCCCATTGGGAACTTATTAAATGATAATAAATTCAGTAAGTATTGATTGATCATATAACCCAAATCCATCCATTATAGAAATAAGTATACACATTCTATATGTAAAACTAAATCTGTGGGATTTTATAAAAAAATCAATTTTCACCATGTATTAACTGGGAAGAGAAGTTCCTATTTATCAAGTGAAAAATAAAACAAAAACTCTACATATACTTGAATGAATAACTTTGGTAACCCAACATAAGCCATACATATATCCATGATACTACCAAGAGACATCTAGTTATCCAAATGAATGAGACACATTAAACCAATTATTTTATATTTATTCACAATACAATAATATTTACTAGATGAGATCAAACTACATATAATGGTTCATTCAAAATCATATAAATTAAGACAATTTAATTATATGGGTCTTTATTTTTATTCCAGTATGATACATTTGATGTATTTAAATAGTTTAATCATAATATCCTAATATAATATCCATTTAATCAAACTTCCTTCTTGAGGTGGAATCTCAAAATCCTAAAATCTTCTTGTGGTTTTATAAATGTCCCAAGTATCCACATATGGATCTATGTTTTGAGTAACCCCACTATAATCTAAACCAAGAGTATCCCGATAAGATGTTAATCCATGAGTGTCCCCATAGGACTCTGGACTGTCAGTTTCCTTTATTTATTCTATATTTTATGTTCCCCAATAAGAAATTAAACTATGAGTGCACCATATAATTGGAATTTAAACCATGAGTTTTTACATAGATCATTATACTATTAGTTTCATATACTAACTATAAATAGTGGGGGTCCTTACAAAAATACAAACCATGAGTGTACTCCAATGACGATAAATAGTGAGTTCCCCTATGGTGAATTTTATTTTGAGTTCTCCACCAGACTATAAATTCCGATTATCCCCCACTAACTCTAAATAATTATCATATCTACATAATATAAATCATTAACTCAAGATAAAAGTATGATATTCCTTAAATTATGCACCTAAGATTCCTTATGTCATAATTATTTGACACCTCATGTGATGCTAATGTGATTCATTTGGTGAATATCCATATATTACCAATGTAATATATATAAGATTAATACATGATGATATAAATTAAATATATTTCTTGATAACCAAACAACTGAAGACACTCATCAACTCTTACCATTATGTGCTCAGCCTTTCCATGAAAAAAGAGATAAATTTTACCACAGTGTACTTGAAAATGCCGTAAATATATTGATTCAAGAGTAATTATTAAATATGCAAGGTAATCTTAGAATTTAAAATAGACTACATGTTGTGATATGATGGAATCCCATATTCCTTCATAGTTAATGTTTTGATCATAATTTACATGGTGATTTCAATCTACCTTCCTTTCAAAAGTTGGAATATATGACTCACAGCACGAAAATCCAAAAAACTATATTACATTGATATCCTAACAAAAAGAGAAATAAAATAGAATCGTAAACAGAATGTGAATCATTTTTCCTTCAATTATTATAGGACAAGTAATGTTAGGAACATCGTTAAGGGTCATCATCATACCTTAAACCATGATTTTCTTCCATTACATGTAGAAATCCATCCAATAAAAATTTCAATGTCAGGTTCCCCAAACATGACCAACCAAGACAAGGGTGGGATAATCTATCCTAATCCTAATAAAACCAATATGTACCTACTCATAGTGGCCATACAAATATATTATAAAAATAATGATACCTGTCCCATGAATTCTATGAGCCCTCAAAATTTTTCCCTAATAGAGATCATAGTGTGAATGATCATTAACACCCTCATAAACTTATATGAGATTGAATGAGTTATTCAAACTTAGGAAAATGAATAGGATAATATAAAAGCAATGAAACCACATAAACAAACCAAAAACAAGAGACAACATAGAGATAATGAACCCCACATTACTACTAAAAATCTCTTCAGTAACATATAACTAGAGTGTACAAGAGATTTATTACACTAATTAATGATGTTAGGGTATATTTATGGTTTTATAGCCCCAAATATCATTAATGAGTAACTAAGGAGGTATAAAGTATTTTAAACATTCATAAGTGAAGGGAATCCCAACCCAAAATTGATAAGGTTAAGATTGATCCTACTCCAGCAAGCCCTATTTTGGTTGTGTGTTGCCAATGTCGCAGGTAGAAAACTATATCTACATAACAAGAGGTACTGATTATAGTTTTCATTAAATACCATATCTTTTAAACCACTATATATTATCATATATTCACAAAAAAATAGTTAAAGACTCCAGCTACTCACTTGGCCAACTGGGTCGACTCACCCAACCACATCGACTACCACAAACCACCATAGAGTTCCTCCCCATACCAAAATAATACATGACAATAAACATAATCTCCATGGAAATCTAGATACCAATATTTTTGGAATTATTCCAAATAATAATAAAACATTCCTATAGGAAGTCTCCCTGTGACATAAAAACATAAAATCATGGATGATCCACACCAAAACCAGGGGCATGATCAAGGGTGTCTCTTTTTTCTCAAACCAAATCATTTAAAATTTCAAATTAAAATGGATTTACAGAATCCATTCAAGACAAATTTTCCAAAACCCCTAATGGATGGAACTCATCATATTATGAAATAAATTTTCTAATATAATGTATATATGGACCTAATTACCATTTACAAGTACATATTCACAAAAAATGTCCTGTCATCATTTGAGGGACTATCCCTGAAAAAACAACTAGCACCACCAACTTCCCTCTCATCATCTACACTAGAGGTATGGGATAAATCATGATTCATATTAACACTATCAGATGAGGAGAAACCTATAGAAAAATAAGAATCCCTGAGGGTGTCACCTCATGATAAGAGAAGAAGAACCCAAACAATATCGAGATATTTCAGATTCTTTAGTTAGTACAATAGGATCCCCTACTAGTCTAAGGAAGGACATAACAAATGATCCCTTTCCAATAATGATTTTCCTCCAATGATAAATTCATGAATCCCACATTCATATTTCTTCCAACTGTTTATATATATATAGTGATTGAGAGAAAATCATCCTCCTAAAAATATGAAATGGAAGTTGATAGCTCATGGGATGATATGGAAACTAACCAATATCCTGTTAGATTTTCAACACCTATAACTTTTTACATCCCATCCTGAGGAATATTTCTATAACTAACATTTCATATATATATAGTAAAACATGTTGGTGAAATTAAATTGACTACAAATATGACTACTGTATAACACTGTATTCTTCAATAATTGATAGGAAATCACTTATTTATGTTTAATGATAAATCTCATATCAATCTTCTGCGGTATGGGAGGGTTTTCTGCCGAGTTGATCTGTGTCAGATGTGCGTGCTTTGGAAGATCACTGTGGACTCCATGTGGACTCGATGGTGCCAACGAGATGCGGACTTATTTTGGTGTAGATGATAAATTATGGTTGTGGCATGAGTGGAAGATACAATGTTAGTTCTTCAAATTTGTGATGCATGCTCCCTCATATCATGGATTTATGGAAGGTTTTGGAGCACACCTAGTTGTGGTGGAGTGTAGGTTCTTTGGTGGGGATGACCTAATGTGGTGGAATATGCCGGTGATTTAGCCGGAGATGGCAACTAGGATTCTTTTTTTGACAGTCATGGCCATTTTGAAATGTTGTTATGGGTTTATGTTAGACTGTGTACCATTAAACATTTATCACTCGGATCTAAGTCCATTTTCCTGTAGCCTCTTGGAATGTAAGGGGTTTCACCATCCCAATTAAAATGGGTTCTCTGTTTTCCTTTTTAAATAAATATGGGCTTGACCCTAATCAATCTTAATAGTATTCTAGCTTATAGATTTATCCTATTGAATAATGATAACAGAGTTCAAGGGTGATCCCTCATAATGACGTCATTGATTCTTCACCACCGAACATCATTGGGTGGATTTTATCAATAATGTTACCCTATCATTAAGGTATGTGATTACGATAAGGAATAATATGAATAATTCATCCCTATAAGGATCATAAAATATTGACGAACAATCATTGAAGTTTCTATACCCTTTAATAGAGATAGACTGTTTATCTTAGGAGGCATCCAAAAATACCGTTTAAAAACACCTACAAAAAGCTAAAAATATCAATGGGTGTTTCTAATAATTATAGAATGGCATCAGATAAACATTTACTCTCTACTGATGCCTAAATAATAACTCAAATTTAGAAACATGAGCTTTATATGTAGCTCACTTCTAATTTCCTATATGGATATTATCCTACCGTGACGTTTATTTAATATAATCCCCTAAAAATACATATATGGATCCCCTTTAGAAAATTCCATGGATTTCCATAAAATACTAATGTATGATGTCTTTAAGAACCTTTACAATGTCTATTAATCCATTTGACTCCATATCTAGTGTATTAATAGGACTTCTCACAAATAAGAATGTCCACTCAACTTCATGAGTGATCTAACAATAAAGGTGGATAATTTATGATGATGATTGCTAGAACAAGATGATATATACACTCAACACTCTTGTTAAGGCTATATTGATACAAATAAAATCAATAAAACCTGAAAGAAATCCTTACCCAGAGTGGGTGGACCACATTCCACAGTTAGATGATTTTGAAAATCTGAGATTAACATTCTTTAATGGTACGTGTGACATAGAGAAGTACATTGTATAAATGTTTCGTCTAAGTCTGGTTCGATTATAATAATCCATGATAAATAGAAACAGACTAATATCTTTTTATATATTCGAACCCAAGAAATTTCCCACCATTTCCTATTATAATAACCTAATACCGTGCTCTATCACCAGTTAAAAGGTTTTTTGTTGTTATTTCAAATATTATTTCAAACCAACATTTACTAGAAATATATCACCAATATCTATAAATTAAATGAGTAGGAGAATGAATTCATAATTGTTTTTTTCACTTAATGGAGGGGTTTATATTCTCCATCAATGTTTAACTTCTGTAATAATAGGTTTTGGGTTATTTGTGTACAATATTTGAGATTAGCTAGTTTTGACCCTCATCCCCATGATGTTGCTTGGAGGATTCAAAGAGTGTCATAAGATAGATAGTTTCATTGATTAGGCTATTCATTAGAATAAAAATATTTCAATCTATGTACCTTTCCTACAAACATGAAATCCTAGTAGAGAAGAAATGAATTATGTATGATGTCTCTTTCACCTTAATCCATTTTTCTGGAGGAGGGACCATTGAACAAGACCTGTTAGGCACAAAGTCACATTGATAATGTTTATTAGTCTTCCCACCATGGATCTGTATGTCAACACTTTATAAACAATACGAATAAGTTATATTCCTTATAGAAAACATTTCATGGGGTACATCATTTTTTATTTGTAAAATTATATGTTCAAGAATCTAGATATAAACAATACAAATGAATATTATTTACAGAATCACCCCAAAAATATCCCATACCACATGTTTCATAGAAACACAATCCATGAATATTTTTTATTTAATGATTGGATCTAGAATATGGTGTATTTGGATATAGTGGATATGGTTAACCCTTAGTCATCTTCCAAAGTTATCACTACAACCCAATATGATTATCAAGAAATTGAGTATTGGTAGAATGTCTCAAATAAAAAGATCATTATTGTTTCTTGATTGTAATGAATCAAGAAAATTTCACTCTATCCCATGTCACCATTTATTCACGAATGAATTAGAGCGTACTTTCCTTTTCATGATTTATTTCAACAGAGTCAACATTAGCATCACAATTCTTTAAATATCAATAGAGTCAATGATTATATCCCAAGAACAATGGGGACCCCCTATTGAATTAAATCCATTATGTAAATAGATGGAGTCCATCCTTTTATATTTTGAGGTATTCCTACTTACCATCATCAATTTTGAGAATATTAAGATTAGGAATAGTGGTATACATATTTCAATTCCATTAGATTGGTGGAATACAATATTGAGACCATATGTGAAATAATTATTTTCAACCCCTCCAAGATGCACTAACTGATTCTCTTGAGTAAAGTGGAAACATCCATCACAATAAAAAAAAATTAGGGTTCTAATATGTAGGATTTCATTTATATGGATCAGTTGAGAAGATACGTTTTTCTTTAAGATCAAATTGAATAGACTGATGTGACTACATCCTCTTGTTCAGTTCCATATGGTATTCAACTAGTATATTATCTAGTCTATCCAAAACCATTTAACCATAAATGGAATATGGTGAATGTTGACTTAGTGACTCTTCTAGGGCTAGTGGGACCCTCCACACTACTTGTTAAGGATCCACCCTGGGGGGAAATATAGTCCCCTAGAGTATAATTTTTATTTTCTCAAATAACTCAATGATATCCTACCGTGAATTTCAATCATTGATGTTAAACAAAAATAAAAGGCACTTTCTAAGGGAATCATTGAGTCCTTTTGGTGTCCTTTGGAGTTTGAGGTAGTTTTTTTCCACTAAGCCCACCATCTGAAAGAATATGACCATGAAATGTAATGTGTAATGATATACATCTCTAGGGATGTTTATGTATCAGTTATATAGGTCCATATGCACCCCAGCTATCTCTCATGTGAGATCAATGGTGTCAACATACACTTTAGCCTCAGGGATAATGGCCCTATGAGAAAACACATCCCGACTTGAAGCCTTTAGATTTGTGGAAGCATAGAGGATAATCTACCATCATCCAATAAAATTAATAAAGGGAATGATAATAATGATAAAAATACACTTATAATGATCTAAACAAACGCCAAATTTTGAGATATGATATCAAGTAATGAATTCACCATTGTCACAAAATAATGAAGTTTCAACACTTCCCTAAAAAGGATATAGATACACTTTAATGATACATTCCCCAAATCTTATTACAGATTCCTCAAATACTAACTCCAATTTTAACTATGGGTTCTTCAGAGTGACACTTTCCAATTTGATATATATGAATCCCAATACATTGATATTAGATATTAAGGGATAAGTAAAGAAGAATCCCCATGATGATCAAATTAATAGTGTTAGTGGGTCTATTGTCATGAAAATCTCTTCAATGGATACGTATGATGGATTCAAATGATTTTTTACTACCCATAAACTATCATGAGGTGGTAACTTTATACATTGGACACCATTTCACATGGTAATAGAGAAATGAGTTCCACCAAATTACTATATTCTATTATGATGGGTAAGAATATTTAAAACTAGAGAAACCCCTTTCCATAATTTGAGAGGAGTATAAACTATGTCCAACAATTGATGTGAACACACTTTATTTTAGAGATAGGGATTAAATAATTTATGGTAAGATGATCAAAAATGTTTTGAGATACCATGTGAGATGCACCAGTAAAGAACCCCATGGATATTATCCACAATAACCATCAATGTAGTCATTATAGAACCAAGATAATAAACAACTACATAGAATGATTATGTCCTTGTAGAGGATGATCTTATTGTAATAGAATTTCATATATCATAGGAGTTGTCTCCTCTATCTATCCCTTATAGTTATAATGATGAATAATTGGATAAAATACATCCTTTAGTTGAGGGAGTATTTAACACCACCATCGATAATCTAATATTGGTGACCATATCTACCAAGTGATATTTGAGGCCAATATTGATAACTATCATAATTGATCTTACAAAGGGAATTATTTGGTATTATATAAGTGAAACCATGAGGTATTTTTATTTAAATAAAAGTATATGCCATTAATTTTTTCTCATTACATGATGAAAGACCATGGATTTACTGTCGGAATATTTGGATACAAACATGCACCCAAAAAGATATATCCCTCCCATAGTGATATAGTTGAGGTTTAAGATAATAAAATTATTAAAGCTGAATTCTATATGGTGGATTCGTAACCTAATTTAGAAACTATAATTTTCATATTTAGGATATGTAATAGAAGAAATTTGTGTATTTATTTAATTACTGGACGCCAAAAAACACTAACTAAAAAATGAATTCCTCTTCCAGATGATTGAGTCGGTAATGGATATAGATTATTTATTTTGTGAACATTTGTTCATAGAGATATATTATAGAGACGTTGAAATATTTATCCGATATGAATATTAAATGGAAACAATGTTATGGGAACCCGCAGAAATATATTTCTACTAGGTGACACTCTGAATCTTAAAAGATGTTGGAGCAACCAACTGGGGGAAACACACTATACCATATCCCTTAATGGTATCAATGGTGGAGTGAAATGAGGATGATTTGGGGGTCAAATATTTAAATAAAAAATCATATATGTATTAAGATTTTTTTTTGGAATGATACACACCTATAACATTCATACGAACCTCATGAAGTGTTCTTCGGTATTTTCCTCTATAAAATCAACTGTCTTTATTGTCTCGTACAATTTATTTAATATTGAATTAATTAATATTAAGGATATCAATAATTTTACCCCTCTATGAAATTTGAGATATTTTATAGGACAACAAGGGGATTATCCCTATAATATTAATTTTTACATCAATATGGTGAGTACGTGTATGTACTACATTATGTTCATCAAGATTGGTGCTACATATAAGTGAGAAAAATAATTAAAATGAATGTTAATTTTATCAAATGTGGTCTTAATCATTTAATTCCAAGGAGAACATATTATTTTCTACATGAAATCCTTAGATAACATTATTAATACCCTACTAATTTAGAGGAATAAAATAATTAAAGAGAAAAATATTTACTACCTCAATTGTTTGATGAAATACATTGAGATTATATGATATAATATCAAGAATAACATCATTTCCTTTATCTTCAAAATCTAGAAAAAGCATCATTATCTATAGTATCATAAGGTTTATCTAATATCCCCCATCAACCCACTGATGTAAATACAAAAAATATTACATGATGAATGGATGATTCATGTGGTTGCTAGTGATTCTTTAGGAGTTCCAAATAATATTTACCCATTATAAGGAAGTAAAAAGAATTTATTGATATATTTTATTTACATCCACCCAACATTAGAGGATTTTTCCCTATATGTTGAGGTTTTGGATGAGGACATTCCCTTGGGATATAAAAAAATCAAGTTACAAGACTCAAATTGATTGGTACTGTTGACATGTAATTGGTAGGAGGATGAAAAACCATAAACTCAATGTGGTTGGCCTTGGATTATGATTGTCACTTCCACAAAGACACTCTTGAAATAATAATTCCCCCCTCAATCGGGGTGAACCAATAATGAGGAGGAATATATATCCCTCATCACTAGTCTCAATATCTTACTGATGATTTGGATCCTATGGTTAAGTGGGATGGGTGAATCTGAGTTAGACATCAAGAAAATCACAGGTTACTGTACTCTCAAGAGTTAGGATCTCATTATCTTAAACAAATATATCCATGAGTTAATTTCCATGATTCCTTTTGATTTTTTTCATATATTGTGACATTATAATGATCATGTAGATTAACTAGAAATCATAGTTTTGTCCCTTACCAATCTGGATCAAGATAACTTGGTCATCCATATAGAATATTAGTATATGATCAGCCCCACCCACAATAGTGTAGAATATTAGATGAATCATGTCAACAAAAATCCTTCTCTAGATAGAACTAAAAAAATCTAATATGGTATAAGAACAATCTTATTTTCTTTCACTCATGATTGAGTTTCTAAAAGACCAAAAAAATCCATCATTCTAAGGAATGATGAAAAAATACCGTAAGAAAACATCAAACTTCATCATTTATGAAAAAGAAAGCTTAGAGAGAGTCCTATAATATGAATATTTGATAGGATCATTATAAGATTCATCCAAGGTATGAAAATTACATAATACATAGAGGTGTTTAATATATATCATTTAGTTCTTATCAAAATGGAATGAATCTATTTCATAATATTTTAATATTCAACTAATATTGGCCAACCATTGTTCATGGATTCATGAAATCCCCAAATAAGTTTCCAGAATTGATTGATAAAAACATCTTATGGAATCAATCATTATAACTTCACTATCCCACAATATATTTTTAGATAATCCCTGCAAGGGGAATCAACGTCGTAGGTCTCTACTAATATGAAATAACATTACAGATGATGTTAACTATTACTTCCACTAGTTTTTTCTCAAAAAGGTAAAAAGTAATTACCTTGAAAAAGGTCAAGACTAAGAATATGAACCATTTAATAAAATAAAAAATCTTTATTTTTTGGGATTCCTCACATTATTCTAAAGGGATACATAACCAAATTCTAAGCCTTAATGCAAAAGATGATCATTTCCAACTGTGACATTAGATCCAACCAAACATGTTATAGTCATACATAAACAAATGTATTAACATATGAATTTAATAAATTCGTCAATAAATTTTATAATTGATGATATATTAGAATAAGAAGTTATGGATAAAAGTGATATTTAATTATTTGTGTGAATATTTGAAGATGAATTATTTTTTCTACACAGGACACCCTTTAATCCCATGTGAATAGAATATATGTCGTTCTACCCATCATGGATCGGTTTTGATCAATCTAATAAACCATCTAGAATATGTTGATATGGAATAATATAAGTCAATTCTAGCTATTTTAATTTGAATACCTTTATGAAAATAGGATTTATGTGATGCCAAATCTCAATGTCCATTAAAAATGAATGAATCGATCATTCAATACGAAATTTTTTCTATATCCTTCCTCCGTGGCGATTTTCTCTTGTCACTGAGAATGAAAATGATACCTATAGGAGAAGAACCAATGGTGGCTCCCAAATGGGGGATCCTTTTAAAGTCACATGTTTCAATCCAATGTTGAATACTCATTGATTAATATAGAGTAGGAGAAAATGTTTTTACCAACCAATAAATGGTTTCCTAAGAAGTACTATATATATATATCACATTTTATCACTCATATTACTTGTAATAGGAAAATATAAAATAAACCACACATCCACTATACAAGACTATAAACTACGAAAAGAAAAATTCCATTTTGTATGACCTTAAATTTTTTAAAATTGACACTCTTTGCATGAATCGAAACATCAAAACACATCAATAATGGTAGTATGGATTAAAAATATCTAAGATATCATCCTTGATGCATGAAATTAATTTAAGTGATAAAAATTCTTAAAAATTATGATTAATTTTCGTATCCAAGGTCATAAAATCTTGACATTAAAATTCAAATATAATTTATATTGATTTTAAGATTAAACTATAAAGGTAATAATGAGTCCCAAAAAAGGATGATTCCCCATTAAATCATTTTTAGGTCACCTAACACACCAAATTTAAACAAATATCTCTGGGTTTATACCTAATACATGGGATACATAGTAATTTATGGACATCATATTCATATATATCCTCTAAATCAATGTCATTTCTTCGTCTTTTGTGCATTTTTTAGAACTTTTGCAATGTATCTCACCCTAAAAGTACTATATGTGGATTGGTTCCCATTCTACAATATACATAATCACACCTAAATGCATCATACTAAAACAAGCCCCAAATTCTAGTATATTTTCCTCCTAGATGACATGATCCTGCAACATAATAATTTTTCCATGTCATTTAATAACACCCATAAGACTACCCCTATTTAACATACACACAAGCCAGATCAATGTAGGGTAAAATAATAATAGGCACTATGTGTTATATTATTCCCATTATTTGTGAAATATAGTGATTACCATATATTTCTTCCATATCCCAACCAAAATTTTTATATTTCAATTCATTTTCTTTATCTTCGATTCTACCTCATTAACATCCTATTATGTTCCTTGAATTAGGAGGGAACATCCCTCAAAATAAAAACAGAATGGTTTTTGACCATAAGTTACATCCTTCCAAGGGTCTATGATTTATGAAATTCAAAATATGATTTTATATACGAGGTGGTGTATATTAGTATTGGGTTCCTAATTCATGTTGGGTTTTCCCAACCTAGTACTATATAGAAACCCTTCATATCCAATTGGTCTTATACAGAGGACCTTAAATGTCATCAACCTTATAGTCTTATTTAAATGAAATTAAAATAGGAATCATGATATAAAATCAGAAACCTAAACATCATGAATCCCCATTGGGGTAATTCTTATTGGAATTTGGGCTTTTAATTCACATTGGATTTATATTTACCTTTTTCTACATGGAGTGACACACACGATTGTTGAAGATATATAACCCTAAACTCCCAAACATCAATATTATAATCTATATAACCTTAATCATTAGTACCTATATAGTAAAATATGATTTGAAACTAACACCAGTTTTTTTAGGAATAATCACCTTAAAATATATTCTCCCTTTTCAATTTTAACTATACATGAGTTGATAGGACTATTAACGTTATTTAGTCACTTTTCCCTTCATATATTGACTATATCACCCTATTGGTGAAACTTATCTGATGTCAAAATCTTGAATCTAGGTGGTTTATTCTATATAACCTTAAACATCCTCTTTAGGGTATATGATATTTTAATTTAAACTATATCATATTAAGGTCCATAGTAGTTTATCACGAGACATGATAGCCCCCACTTCTTGTGAAATATACTCTCATGGGTTTTCCACCATAATGATCTTGATATGATATTTAAATTTTCTAAAATAAGAAAGTGAAAAGTATTAGTTCTTTAATCCCTCTTGGGAATATTTATTTTCTTCAAATCCACACTTTGTGTCTCTAAGGAATTAATTTCCCTATCAATGCTTCATTTCTAAACGGACTCCCTCCAGTCTATAGTGATGGAATAATTCCCTCTTATTTACTTTCATCCTATATAGAGTATATGTCTTCGAGTGATCATTATTTGTATCATTATATTGGAACCTATGTTTGGAATTTAGTCTGTACTCATCCTTAACACTGTCTTCACTATTAATGGCATTATGGTAGTTTAATACTTGTTTTGAATGCAATCATCGGTCCTCCATATAAATTATGTTACATAATTACATAATCCTGTCTCTTAGTCTGTTCTCATCCTTATTTTCATCCTTAACACTTTCTTTACTTTCCTACGTGAGAGAGTTTTATGGAACAGTACCATCCTGGTTCCCCATCCTTACAGGTTTACTTTCTTGGTCGTTGTGACATTTCACATGAAACCTCCACACTTATCGTATCTTCTCATATAAAAAGAGTTATCTTCTCTTACCCCTTGTTAGATACTAATAAAATTCCACAAACAGGTTTAGAGGATTTGTTTAATCCCCATACCGAAATGGTTGATGTTTGTTGAACTAAAAAAAGAAAACCCCTTATTCCTAAAAATATGTCTTTAAATTACCCAGATCATCAAGACCTAGATACAATAGTTTAAACTGCAAAAAAAGTATCTATGAGTTATAAAATTAATCTGTGTTACCACATTTAGAAGATCAATTATATTGGATTTGGGTTTTAAATTAATGTGTTTAACTCACCATGGCAGAATTATAGACTATCTTCATCCCCCTCTAGTCCAATCAACATGACTGTAATATTAAAAACCCCTATAGTCCGAGATACGTGAATTCAATATTTAAAATAATTTTATCAAAATCATATGATGTTATATTGTGTCTTCATTGTCTTCTCATCCTGATAGTAACATCATGATATCTATCATTACAAACTAATGCTAAACTTCATGGTTGGCATCATTTATGAATAATGTTAAATTTCTAGGAAACATTCATATCTCGTGACTCAAAATTGTATGAAATCATGGTCCTATCATGATAGGAAAACCATATTATTGTGGTATATGTCTCCTACCGCACCCTTCCAATAGTGTTGATCACATACAATATCATTTAATGAAAATTGTTCTATCCTAATTCCAACATGATGAGATAGATTTTAATCCCCAATCACCTTATATTGACCCCATATTTGAACAATAAATTATTATTTTTCATTGTGTTTGGGTTTCTCTTTCAAACCATGTTGAGTCAAATATCATTCCATAATACATGGATGATACCCCATTTGACCTATTCTTATATAAAAGATGTTTCAACACATGTAATTACATTCAAAACTACACATGGATTGATTCTTAATTCATGATATAATTAGGTACTCTGAAACATTCTACCCTTGTTAAACATTGGAACTTATCCATTTTACTTTGTTCCCCTAATGAATAAACTACCATCATGTCATGTCATGGTTGGACTCAATCTCCTGTTTTCATAGTGTACTCTAATGTTTTTCCTACCATTATATGTATGATCCATATATATTAATGTATTATACTATGAAGTATTTTTTCTATGATTCCCCCTCTATGAGATATGTAGAATCATCCAAATTTCAAACACTGAACCCAACCAGCAATATCTTTTCACTCTATATCATCAACATTCATGGAAATCCATTCAACGAGTTTCCTCTTCCCAAGAAGAACCAAGAAGAGTATACACATTCCAATATTTTTATTTAATCTTTATGACCATAAATTATTATCTATCATTGTTAAATGATATTGAACATTAATACTCAACATCATGGTCAAAGAATCATGACATTCAACTTTGTGTATTGACCCTTATGATAGTCCTTAGCCATATTTGGACTATTAGAGTGCATCATGTATACCTTTATACCCATCACTATAGAGACTATTTCTCCTCATGGTCCATGTATTATAACAATACAATAATAATTACCCCTTATTCCTTGTTTCATGATCATAAATGAAATACCCTCAGGTAAATGGTATTTGGCTGTAAAATACCTCCCCATGGTCCAATTTATATAACATTAAACAAATAACCATAGTCAATGGATCATGACCATAAACTATAGGAATCCTCCCCTAATATTTTCTCTAATTAGGCCTAGAAATCCAAGGCTTATCAGGTTTACCCTTTCCCTCACCTTTTAGAGTCCATATTTCCCATTAGACATGGTTTCATAACTTTCTAAATAATTTCCAACTATCCATGTTAAATGACAATAAACAAAGAACAACCCATTAGTTTAGGTTGCATGAAATTTAAATACACTACTCATTGATACTTTTTATATTTAATTAAAAATTTTCTGCAAATTTTGAGTTTAATATCAAAAAAATATTACCATTTTCCACAGATTGGGGCCATAAACCGTGTTTACGCGGTCAAAAACTTATTTTCTATCATGTAGAATTTCCAATACACATATAATTTTCTATACTTTTAACAATTTTTAAAAAATACAACATTATCATCTATGATTTTGGACCACAAAATAGAATCCCCCATCTGTAAAATATATATGATCTTGGATGATTAATCCTCAAAGAACACACAAGTATCCTTGATGGATCATGATTGACTCACATTATTATTTCTCATACCTTATTTTTTTCATCTATACTTTTGACCCACATACGTATTTTAGGTACATCTTGTCGATATAATCAACTCATGAAGGTGTATCAAAAATATTTATTAAATTATTCTTATGAATCCCACTATTTTAGAAGCATAAATTGGGTCACCAGAATTGTAATTGACATTAATTTTATAGCTAAAAATTGGTTCTCCATAGTAAAATATGATAGCATGCACCCAAATCTCATCTACTAATTCATATCTAGTGTACATGAATTAGAGGATGTATTTTTCATTATAAAACATACCCCCTTGGTTTATGGAGATGAAACAACACCCCATTATTTTCCCACCACCTATACATAGAACATGACATAGAGGATTAATCCTTATATATAATATTATTGTGGGATTCATATTTTGAATTCAGTATGTGGTTCCTATAGCCCATATACCCCTTCATCCCTAGATTCAATATTTTGGTGTTAGAACTGACATGTTCCCACTTACCAATTGAGTATGAGAATTTCTATCATCCAAGATATTTCTCCAATTTTTATTTTGACCATTAACAATGTGATTCGAGTATTTGGAATTTCACTAACCCTATGCCACATCATCACATTTTTTCTTTATAGTGGTCACTGTGACAATCTATACCAATCTCAGCCACTCTTATGAAAAACTCTCATATAGTGTACCCTATCTCATATTTTTCAATTTTTTTTATAAAATTAATGATTCATATGGGATTAGATATTTTTGGGAGACTATTCTATTATCTCTATCAAGATGAAGAAAATTCAAAACAAAGAATTTATAAAATAGTAATAAACTTTCATTGAAAAATGCTATGAGTGTTATCCATATAAGAGATCATGTCATTTGATACATCAGTGGATCTTAGTTACCCATCATACATTTCCAACCCAAGCCCATATAGCCTTTACTTGGACGGGTGGATAGAATCATGCATCCTATTCATCTCCACTTCTGGGTGTGGATTGACCTAAGTTACCCATGTATAGAAACAACACAACTGATCCCTACTATATACTACTGTGTATGCGTTAATGGCTAGAGAAATTTTTTCAATGGATAGAAAATCCCTTATACATTCAACCACATACTATTTCATATAAGTGAGGGACCATAACTAGAAATCGTCCTCCTACACCCTATTATTAATCTTCTATAGAGATTCCTAGGGTGATTCCACAACATGAACCACAAACACAAATATTGTAGAATTGACAATCGTGAGTCTAACAAATCCCAAAAGAATGAAAATATTTTATCCATATTGTAAAGTGTATGGTATTAAACTCCCCCAAATTATAGTCCTGATAAATAGTTGATTAGGCTTCAAATATAACCCTCCATCAAACTTTATGGTTTGTAGTGTGCAGGTGAGGATATCCCTAATATTATTATAGGTCCTTCCCTAGATTTCCCATTTCAAATTTTTTTCAATAGATCTTGAGAAATAAACATATTTAGGGGAAATTTAAAAGGTATTTATTATCTTGAATAGGAGAACATATGAAAAATAGGAAATTAATACTCAACCTTGAGCTCCACATCTGATAGGATGGGTTTTGATTCAGGAGGTGGCTGTATCTACTTCTATGTTATTTCTTCCAATGGTGGCTACTCTGCATCTGGTTTCATGATGGTTTCATCATGAATTTATAGAACCCAAAAGACCTTAACCATAATTACTATATTGGGTGAATAACCATCATAATTAGTTAATTCTATTAGTTCCTTTTTTCCTTTGAGATTATTAGACTGACGATGAGTTACTTTGGATGAATAAAAAAAAATTTCCTTCTCTATAGGGTATTTTTTACACAAAGGAAACACGTCCACAACCACTTAGAAATTAGTCCTTTATTTACAATTTGTCAAAATATGTATATTAATTAATATGAAGGATTACATGACACATATATAGCTACAATATCACATTCTGTTTGGAAAATGAGGGTCTCATTTGACTCTCCTAGTCCATTCATGTCAACTATCTTTTGGTTCAGGTTTGACTTGTTAGTGGTAGGGTATTCCACACAAAATTCATTAATGCTAGTAGGATACTCAACTAATATCTTGGGATACTGCCCTAAATTTTTTTTCATCTATATTAGAAAAATTAATCAAATTAGTATAGAGTATACAGAAGAGAGATAAATTTTACCTCCGAGACTCCACAATAGTGGGTTCATCAATTTAATTGGATCATATACATCATATATTGATGGATTTTCCCCCACTAAATAATGATATGATACCACTGGAACCTTCATACATCCTAGAAGATTCATTCCATCAATCCCCAATGATCTATTTTGAGGGCGTTCTAAATCACCTTATTCATTTT
Source organism: Viscum album (assembly GCA_963277665.1). NCBI lineage: Eukaryota > Viridiplantae > Streptophyta > Magnoliopsida > Santalales > Viscaceae > Viscum > Viscum album. The sequence continues at coordinate 1,110,819,084 of OY728126.1, forward strand.
CACTCATACATTCCCTACACGGGCCGTTGATAAGTGATTATATATTATCATAGTTTTAATTTAGTGACATAGATTTAATAGTTTTTTAAAGGTAAACTCATCCAACCTGATTTATAATGAATGATAATCATGAGAGGTCTCCCTTACCACAAATATAAAATCTTATTGAACTAAAATTATTCCTTGGAGTATTTATAGTTACAACACCCTTCAATTCTTCCCCATCTGTATCCATAACCACTTAGACCTTTATTCAATATCATTTAAAAATTGAGTACATTAGATTTGTTAAAGGGAAACCATCAAAATTGATGTATTCCAACAACTATATGTTGTGAATTTTGTTAATCAATATGAACCAAAGAATTACAGTCATATGTCTAGAATGTATAAAGCTATCAATTCTAATGTTTGATAGAAATATCCATGTTTCCTAATTCTATATCCACAATTTCATGCATATGAGAATACAACAGCTTAGGACACATAAAATAGACTCTGGGGAATGTAGTGTAATAATTCAATGGTATAATGTTTCAATTTTATTTCCTCAAATACATTTTAGATTTACATTATGTATTTATACAGGCTTTATGTAACTCTCAGGCTCACTTCATTGGGCATCCTTCATCAGTATGTTATCCTAGTGAAGAGGACTCACCTTTATGATAAGAGATAATACTCAAATCCAACACAACATTTATTAGAAAATCCATGATATTCCTTCTCTTTACCTTGTGGTGTTCCCATGCCCAGGATCACCTTATTCTATATCACTTTACGGAATTTTCTAGTAGGCCCTTAATGTCCACTAGTTTCCCTAATACAACCATATGATATGCCACTTCCATTATTTGTCAATATTACAAGACCAACTCAATTTGATCATAAACTAACTATATGAAAACCACTAACTATTTTATTCAAGGTAATTTATACAATATATTACCCAAATATCATAATGTTTGTTTTATAGAGGAATTTTTTATAGACCTAGGTGTTGATCTAATTAAGGAATTATAAATTCCCCGCATTCTAGTGTGGGGGTGTTTGAGATGAAAATGATTTCCCATCGTTGTTTATGACCAATAAAAAACCTTCAGAGTCCATATTATATGATATCTCTATAAAACTTACCTAGGATTCAACTACTGTCATCCTTGTTTATGTAGAAAAGGGTTTCAAGATGAATTCATTATGGGATCTAATCTGATCAACCATATTATTTATATCAAGTTATAGGGGCAATATTCCACATATTATGAGTGTAAATGACCAAAAAATAGTATCTTAGTGGTAAATACTATTCAGGTACTCGTTCCCCATAAAAGTCACAAAATATTGACTATAAAATAAATTCCAGGTGAAAAAACAACCTATAGGATGATCCCCATGACTGATGTATTTTAGAAAACAATATCGTATCACCACCACTAGTATAATGAAGCTGATTGGATTCATGATCACTATTGAGAGAAACCTGATAAAAAATATTTACTTCACAACCGTATGAAAATATCTTACAAACAATAGATATCCACTAATGATGGGAGACAAAAATAGAGCTAGTATCAGCTTCTGGGATCAATTCATCAGGTTTTAGCCTCATTATATGACTCATAATTGTTCTAATATTTGAATATAAGACTTTTGGTTTTTGTGAAATTTATCCCCTAGGAACTATCCTGGATAGACCAAATTTTTATCTTGATAAATGATGAGTTATAGCTTATAAAATTCATTAAATGTGATGATTTGATGGAGGTAATGGTCTTTTAAATTTTCATCCCACAACTCTCCAAGAAATTACTTTTCTAAATAGTGATTTTCGTGGTGTCATTCTATGAATTCTTGTTCGATTGTAATTTGATGTAAATCCCACTAGCAAAAGGGATTAATTAAATTTGAAATATGATATAAACTTACTCTAAGGTCTCTGGGTTAAAGGTAGGATGTGTTTAAATCTAGTGAGCAGGTAAAAAAATTATAGAATCAAGTTTAGGTAGAGATATAAAAATTACTATGAAGTCTATATAGCCTATATTTACTCAATTATAGGAATGTGAACTTCAAAATAAATACTAATCTATTAGACCCAATAGGCCCATGCATGCTTACATGTGAAATATTCTAATTGGAATAGATCAAACTCCCACATTTATCCTTGGAGGAAATCTTCTATACTCATTGGTAAAATATTTATGTATTTTAGTGGGGATACTTTGACATTTTGTAGATTATATTTTCTCATACTATATAAGTGTCTAATAGTTACGATGATTGACTAGACCGTTTTCATAAAAAATTTAAACTAGTAATCAAGGGTGTTATAGTCAGAATATGGGATGATGATGTAATATCATTGGATGTACCTATACAAGGATATTTAGTTTAATAGTTGGTAATCCCCTAGATCATTGGTTAGCATGTTTTCTAATATCATATTCGATGGGATGGTCTTTTCTTAGATTCCCGTCTAGGGATATTCACCACATCTCTACTAACTATTATGGTGACCATAAATTGTTGGTAATCCATCTAGTTAGTTCATAATGAAATTACTATGTTTTATTTATGGAACAGTATTTTAAATAAAAGTTACATTTTCAAGATATGATAAAAAATTGATTAATTTAGTCTTATAAAACGTTTCTTATGGAAGTTTACTCATGTAAAAGGGGAGATTCATGAAATCATAGGATTTCTACCACAATTTTTTTAAAGGAAGTATTCTATATAATGTGATAACAATTATTTTTTAAATATCACTTTTCACCTATAGGGTAACCACCCCTACTGAGAGGAAATGGGTTGACTTGAGTTATGAAAGCATAAAAGAGAATAAAACCAAATTTAATAATTTTCTACATAAATAAAACCTCATCTTCCTCGTAGGATAAAATTATAGGGGAGGGATTTTTTCTTCATGAAAATAATGTTCATGAAAAATATTGTAATAAATAAATACAAGATACACAATTTTGAATAAAAGGAAAAACTCTCATATAAATCGACTTGCACATTTCCAAAAATATAGCATAATTGAAAATACATAGTTTCATTTGAATTAATAACTTAAACGAGACAACCATTTTTGTAAGATAGAGGTATGTAATCACTCCTCATCTCTCTATTTTATGGGACATACATTGTATTTTAAATTTATATTCATTGAATTATCTTGGATTGTGTAATTATGGAGTTTTGATATTACAGAATATAACATCAAAGATAGACTCTTGTTGGTGGGAAGCATATGGGGATTGATTCACTATTTCATTCAATGTATTTTCTTATGCAAGAGAAGTCCTCATCTAACTATCTTCCATAAAGATCACTCCTAATGAAATGTTCCAAGGTGTCAAATAATTCAATGTTTCACACAACCCTAATGTTTCATGAAATGGTTTTACTATACCGCCTTTGATGCTTCAACTATAAGGCTCACATCACTAAGAATCGATGGTTTATGTGACTAAAATACACATATTCTAGGATTAAATGTGAAATTAAATATTTAAAACATAGATTGAGGAATTTAATGCCTAGTATATTTGCAGTAATCATCAGTAAGACAATATCAATTCATATTTCTCTTGGTCATAAGTCTAGACAATAGTGGTAACCACATCACTAAGATAAGAACTTAGAAGAAGCAATATACACCCTACATATATTCCTGTTACTCACAAATAGAATAATAATATCCCAACGTGAAAGCCCCATTCATCGCATTTTTTTAACATTTTATAAGAAATATTAGTCCTTACTACATTTTGTTATCCTTTATAGGTTGATCCTTCAGCATGACCCTAATATATAATTCTCATACTACATTGTTTTTTAATTATATTTTAGCAAAATATGTAGGATACCTCAACGAGGTCTTCTCATAATATCCCATTACCATCCACATACCATTTCTCTCTCTTTTGGAGGTAGTATCTCCAATATAAGATCATCTTCATCAGGTATACCAATCCTTGAATGTTTCCTTATCAGACTCTAAACCATGATCTTCCACATATGACTACAAACTATGTGTATCCCTAAAATTTTTTGAATTCCCCATAGGTACTCTAATCTATAAAGATAATATAATGAATATAAATTATTAGTGTACTAATAGTTATCTAAAGCATGATCTTCATCACAAGACATTATCCTATGATTTTGTTCTACTAACTATAAACAGTGAGAATCTACACAAGACTCTAAACTATGAGTTTCCTCCAATGACTCTAAACCATGATTTTCTATATACTCCATTAAAAAATGACTGTTCTAATAGGAAACTAAACCATGAGTATCCTATAGTTACTCAAAACAATAATAATCTCCACTAACATTAAATTGGGATCTTGTTTGAACAACATGAGATGACATAGGTTACGAAACTTGGATGTCATATGTGTCAAACATAATATTCATAATGTTATTAGTATGGGATACCATATGTGATGGTAATATGTTTCCATATGTAACATAAGAAATATTCCCCCATAACCGTACAAGAGGAATATATTTTAAGAATTCTATTTTCCAAAAATTTTCATTCACTCTAACTAAAAATCAGTCTTCTTTCGAAGGTATTAAGCAACATAATTAATCTTCATTGCCATAAATATAGAACCAAGTTTAGGATACATGATCATAGTTTAACTCTGTATTTGTGAATTTTACTTGAAAATAAAATATATAGCAGAATATTCTATCATCCCCTCATCTCATTATGATAATGGTTCTATCATTATCACCATGGTGATTGAATATTTATTTTCTTTTATAAAGTGTGAATATATCACCAAAATAAACACCAACCAATGAAATGTTTTTCATTGTAGTCTAATGGGAAATGCATAAAAAATATTTTCCAAGGTTTAATAATTAATTTTCATGTTCTAATTGTTATATTATACATTTGTGTAGTGTTTATAGAGTGTAATTTAACGATATGTGTAGTTATCGAGTGGTTCAACTTGAATAAATGATTAGAAAAACAACTTTCAAATGACCCTATGTTGACATGTCATTTTTAACCACCATGATTACTTAAAAAACTATTTATAAATATTTTTACCTTTATAAGATGAAGATAATGATGATAACTTGTAAAGTAAATCAATTGGAAGACATAGAGTTAAAATTCACATGTTGCTATATTATGGGTGTTATGTAGTTGATAACATTGATGAAAAATGTTTTCTATGAATATCCTAAACAACTATAGAGATTGGAAATTTGGATTGAATTATTGGAGATGGTAATGTTGATAATGATCTGTTTTATTATCCTACTTAAAGTTCATTAATTACTATTGATGGAATATTTTCAATTTAATATATAAGGGTTCATTAATTAGTCCACATATGATCCATTAGAAGTTTAATTTTTTTATTAATTATGATACCATGGATGCCTCTATATTTAATGAAACCCTAGAAATGTAAAGCTATGTATATCTTCCATATGTATAATCTATATTTTATTTTATTTTGATATTTTTCTTTCCCAATGTAGATCGACACTATGAAATCATTTATAGTATAACATGTAGAGTTAAGACTTCCCTTTTTCTATAATTAGGTTCTATATTGTGATATCCTTTATGACGGGGTTACGATATATATTTTTAGTATAAAAATATTTATACTATGAGATAACCTAATTATGATACATTATTTAACTTATTTCTATGACTATGCTGGGTTTTATAAATTTTGTATGGTGCATATCATCTAATATATTATTATTTTGGAGGAAATTAGTTGTGATGATAATGGGTAAATTTAATATATATTAATTAGTATCATATGATAAATTTTGATTATATATAAATTATATTATTACTAAGTGTATGTATGATATAGATTACTTATGATAGGTATTGAGAAATGATGGCCTCATAATATATTTTGAATTCTCCGGCAAAAATTATTTGGCATTCACATTCATAGATATGGTTTCACTCAACACTTAGGACATACTCTATATTATTTATTCTCAACCCTTCTCGATTAATTATGTTGTGGTGTAATTTTGAATATTTAAATATGTTATGTTTTTTAACAGATCATGGAGGTCATATATTATGTGGTGTCTGTCATTTATGAAGGTCCAATGGGGATCAATAGTGATATCCAATCAATGATGTTTGCATGAATTTATTTATCATCTTTTATAGTGTTTTTATTTATGTATATGTTTTTTTCTTGGATGTCATAGAGTTTTTATCATTATAATATTATTTGACATGTTATGTTCTATCATTATAAATATTATGCTATCATATATGTTTTAAAATCATGTTATTATTTGGAATAATGGTTATATATTAATTTTATCAATGATGTTTATTCAATGTATTCTAATGATTATTCTAGGAAAATGCCTCCCATTATTTTTATATTCACTTTTTAGATAGTTACCAATCATTGGCCTATTAGAGGCTGCAATGGGAAGGATCTCTAAATTCTTTTTGATAACCCAAGAACAGTCATAGTGCATTCTATGTAAGATTAATATTTATAATTTAGGAATTAGAGTGGGTTTAACTTTTCATTTTTTTTCTAGGTAGTGTATCCTTGGCTGAGTGTTATTGAAAAGATATTCAAATTAGATAAGGATCACATAAATTTATAAAATATTAATTAATGATATTTTTTCAAAATTGTAATAAATTTTAATGATGTAAACGTTTTAACAAGGGTAAGAAAATTTATGATTTAGAGAGATCAGAACATTTCTTAATAATTAATTTTTTTCTATAAATTATTGGTGGAAATATTTTTCATGTTATTAAATTATAATATATATATAACATAAATAATTTCATGAGTACCCCATGAATCAATAGGTTTTTATGTTTTTTGATATTACAAGTGATGAGATTATAAATAATCATTATTATAATCATATATTAGTGGTGAAGATCCATTATATGATATCTCCTACATAATTTAAGTGAGGTATCAGGATTACCAATATAGACTGAGATCATCAAAATTGATATGTATTTACATTTGATTAAAAGAAATCATTTGTTTTGAATAATACATCAAGAAATTTACTTCTCAATCATTGTCTTTTATTATAATTTACTATGTTGATATGAAATGAGATGACTTGATTTTATATTATCGAAGGAGAATATGTGATACGTATCTATACAAAAGGTGTCACCCACCTTATTCATGGTTTTATCTAGGACATTGTATGATAATATTCTTCATAGAGATTAATTGGTGATCACAACAGAGAGATGCATTGGTGATCAGATGGAAAAATTATTCTTTCAAATTTTGTAGGACCAAGATTTGATGACCTAATATATTCATATTGGAATTTTTTTCATCCCTTCAATAAAATTTTATTAATTTTCATTTGTGTATAAAATAATTGTATATATATATAATAAATCAGGAATAATCTAACTTTTTATTAAATTCAATTGAAAATGATATATTATAAAACACACATTGAAGTGCTAAAAAATGGACAGCTTACTTATATCAATGTGTGAATATATTTCAAAAGAATATAGTTCATTACAAATTGCATTTTAGGGCTATAAAATCTTGAGAAATATATATAAATATCAATAATATTTATGGGGTTGTGGAAAATAAAATAAAATATAATAATAACAAAGGTGATACACCAATGAAATGAAAATGAATTAAATTATATGATTTGTATAATTGGTGGTTACATGAAACTTGTTGGATGTTATGCTTCATTTCATTCTATGTATGAGTCACTTGATTTGATAACAAGATTACTGGGGTATGAGGTGAATATTTATGGTCACCTATTCATTACCAATATTCATTACATGATACATGGTGTTATGGATCCATAATAGCCAATTAAATATTTATAATGTACGATTAGATGAAGAAAGAATGCGATTTTACAATAGATCAACACAAATCTGAGCAGTACAACATCCTTGACATCAGAATCATTAGTGATAATGATAATAACTAGTGTATTATATATGGTGTATTATTGAATAAATAATAACTAATTGAACAAAATTGATATAATATTTTGAGAATGGACAATATCAATGTTATCTTCTATATAGACAATATGTTGTGTTTATAGTTAGTGAATTTAGAGGAATTTCATTTTTAATTAATTACCAATGTTGGTATATATAAATGGTAAACTATACTTGAGTCATCAGATAGGAATAATGTGAGAATTGTTGGTTTTATATCTTAGAATTCATAATTGAAAGGTTTATTGGCCCGTAGAAATTATCTAATAATAGTCAATAAAATACGATTCAATCTAAATTAAGAAATATCTTTGACATTATTATATATGATTGATATATTTAGTACTGTATCAATATTATTGAAAATTGTAACTCTAAGAAACTTATATAATTTAAAAGATATGTTTAAGCATATGATAATGATATTAAATTATATCTGTGATTGATGGAATAACTAATATCTATACACAAACTTATGGGAAATAGGGATTTTGATCAGTGTTTTAGGTTGATTCTAGTGAAATTTGATCATATTCAATAACTTTAGTATCCCAACTATGATAAGATAATTTTTAGGTCATAATTTTAAAATTTTCTATCAAAAACCTCCATTTTGTTTCTACTCAAAAGAGAATAGCACATTATTCTCTCATGGATTTTATTACTAATGTTAGTTGAGATATAAATTGTAGAATCATGTTAAATTAACCCTTTTTAGTTAGTGAAACAAAAACATTTTATGATTTCATAAAATGAATTTCAATGTTAACATTATTTAATGGATACACAATGTGTCTCTGTATTATTAGTTAAATTCCATTTATATTATCAAGTAATTTCTCAATCAATTAAATTATAGAGAAAATATTATAAATTATTAGGATATGTTTTAGTGGATGTATAATATTATGGAGATGTTCTTCATGACAGATAAATATTGTTTTATGTATGGACATGCCACCTAATAGGTAGTATTTGTAAATAATTCATATTCATCTAGTCAAAAAAATAATTTGGATTCCACATCTGTCATATGTAATATAGGAATATATAATGTTGAGTTTGCATTTTTAATGGGAATATATTATGAACTATAAATGATCAGGATACTAATTTATGTTCAAGAATAATTTCAAGGGTTTATAGAGAATATTGTGTAGTTTAGTAGGATATTAAACAATGATGTTTATCAAAACGTAGAGAATATTATTTATGTCATTTTAAATTTTATAATAAACATATGTATCCTAACTTATATGAATATTTTGTTAACATAAATGATATTACATGTCATTAGTGAATGTCACATGATTCAAAATAAAAAAAATTATGATTCGACAAATTATTTATTTTTTAAGAAATATAGGTCAGGGGACCTACTATTTATTACTCACATCGGAGATAGTCAGAAAAAGGATTTATTTCTAAAGTCATAGCATAGAATATATATATGATAAGCTTAACATAATAAGATATCATCATTCATATATGGATATAAATAAAGTTACACTTTAATCATTTGCTGACATTAGAGTACCAATAGGTAAATGGTTTATTATAAAGGTATTAATTACTTCATAAAAGATCATGCTAGGTAAGATAAATTTAGTTTTTTACAAGTTATTTTGATACATTAATGCGAGATTCTTAGTTTCTCATATTTATTATTTCTTTCTTTTTTAGGATTGAAAACCATAATGATGTATAAAATTAGTCATCCTAAATTCACTATAATAATAAAAAATCATATTTATAAGGCCCCAGCCTTAAACCTTACATAATCTTGAGTTATCACAAGATTACACGTTGAGGATCTTTTCAGGTTTAGAGTTTTATAGAATTAGATCATGAAACTTGCATTAGATTCCACATTTAAACAAAGTGGTTACATAAAAGACAGTATTCATTCTTCCCATCAACAAAAACATATTGAAAATAAAACATGGATTCTTTCTTGACACATCCTTGACTCTATCATCACATCATGTACCTTTCCCTTGACCTGTGAAAAAGATTTCAAAAACTTGGGATGAGCATAAAAATCTCAGTAAGGGTTATAAAAATACGGAAAGGAAACATGAGTTCATATATACATAAGAATGAAATCAAACATTACCCATAAAACAAAGGCACTTTAACTTACCTCATCAAACCATGAATAAATCATAGAAATCATAAGACATAAAGGTAACTTGAGGCATTCATAACATTCTTACGTAGGGAGTAACCCTCTTGGTTACGTTAGGAATACCCATCATAGTATATTCCCTAAATCTCTTCGGAGAAACCTTAACGTTTCACTCCTTCGCGTTACCCAATGCATTGGAGAGCTATATCGGGCTCACCCGCCCTTAGTTTATCATGGAACCACCCATTTTCATAACAATTCCCAAGAACCATAACATAAATGTGTCACATAAAACATGCATAAAGGAAACATAACATTTCCACATTTCAATCACAATATAACATTTTAGTATATTGAAATATTGAATCCATTCAAAAAGAAACCATTTCCAAAACCATTTAAAACATTTAATAAAGAGATTTTTGAATCAAAGTGTCCCATACCACCTTGAAGATTAAAATTTTAAACCATTAAAATCCATATAAATAAATCCTTAAATCCATTTTGAAAACATGGATATTAATAATAACAAATAATTAAAACATTGAAAATGATATTTTGGTTAAAGGGGTTTTACCAAAATTAGAGACACTTGAATACAATAATTGAGGAATAACATTTAGTCAGAACTTTATAATATCATGAGAATAAATGGATTCATGATATAATACTCCAAAGGACAGTATATACACCATATAAGAGTGAATTGGTGCATAACAACAATGAACCCTCAATAGAAATGTCAAATGTGATGAGATCCCTTATAAAGAAGGTATCCTTAAATAAAGGACAAATCAATCTCAAAAATATGTGTAAAAAAATTAATACGCCCAATATAAGTGGATATTAAGTGTAAAACAATAAAAGGTCATTCACACATATTCAATGGATGAAATATTCAATGACTACATGTTGAACCCAAAGAAATCGAAATTGGGTTAAAAAGTTCCCCTGACGGCCTAACGGCATCACATCAAAATGGGTTGATGAGAGATAAAAAGTGTATCTCATCACTTGGACATAAAATTTACATGAATAAGGATATATGAGAACATATCCCAACACAACAATATGTAAATTTAAAGACCCAACAAAAGAAGTCTTTTAAAAAAAGAGGAGTGTGAAAGATTCCCTTACCGACTTGGGTATCTTTCAAAACATACACCCCATGAAAGAAGGACAATAGATCATTGATGTAAATACTCATAAACGAAAATATATTACACAAAGAGTAGAATAATGGGATGTACATACACCACTCAATGGAATTTTTGGAAAATGTAGCATAAATCTCACGGGAATAACAGTGAGATGAAAAATCCCTTACGAAAATTCGGCAGCCTAACGGCGCCACATAAAACATCCGAATATGGATTGATGAGATCAAATAGGGTATCTCATCAAATTAAAATAAAATTTACATCAATATGAATATAAAATAACATCCCCCAACATTACAAAGAGGATCTTAAAAGAAGTGACATAAAGGAGAGTACTTAAAAAGAAAGAGAGAGGTTAGATCTCTTACGAAAGTTCAGCAGCCTAATGGCGCCACTCAAAACTCCCAAAATGGATTGATGAGAGAGAATAGGGTCTCTCATCAGATGAACATAAAAATTACAGTATGTGTAATATAAAAGAACATACCAATAACAATAAAGATGATCTTTAAAAGGAATGACATAAAATAGTGTACTTAAAAAGAAAGAGAGGAGTAGGATCCCTTACCTCGGGTCCGACTTGACTCGATCGTTCATTAATCTCCTGAATAGAAAACTTGAGTTAATTTCTACTTCCTTAAGAACATTTTTCAATTTCATTATTCCTTTTATATCACTTATTACCATGTCATAAACATTATGTAATCATTTAAGTTAATAATATTCGTTTTGCCGATATTTGGTTCTTAAGTCGAAAGTGGACTTCTTACAATTACATGTTGTTCGTGTGGCCAAATTTTTATTATATCCAAAATTTTATTCATGATTTAGATATCATATATGTCATATATATCCAGTACAATCATGCATTTATAACATTACATAATCATTTAGAGGTGAGAAATGAAATGCACCGTTCATGGAGACGGTAAGCTGTACGTACGCATGAACGCTACTTTCATTTCTATTTCGTATTTTATAGAATGGAATCATAATGATATAAAGGTATATTATAATTCCAGTATAATATCATATATAATATCATAGTTCCATCCTTTATACGTCCCACATATGGTATTTAACGAATCAAATCACTTTGAGGGGGTGGTAGTCCGCACTTCCTTAAATGAAGATATCACGTTTACCCGTAATGGAAACCATAAATGTATGCCCAAAATGAAAAAAAACAGAAGCATAAGGAAAACATAAACATATTATATATCATATATAAAAATAGTGACATCAAAATGGCCACCTTTGAAGGTGTTAAATGACTATTGAACAATCATCGTTTCGGGAGGCAGAATTTCTCCATCCACGGAAACCGTATGTTCTTTAACCATTTGATGTAGTTGTGTGAGATTTTAGCTCGAATAAATCTTATAACAACATCATAGTATATGTAATATACTATTTTTGTTACAAAATATGTAAATAAAAAGAGTTTATGGGTTTGGAGAAGCAAAATAAAACAAATGAGCATGAGAGAATGAATTACCTTTAAAAGTGTAACTCCTTTTGATTTGAGCCTAAAGGCTTCCTTTGAATGGATTATGACCAAAGGGAATACTCTAGAATGAGGATAGGGATGTGGATATAGTAAATGGGCAGGGGTTTTCCTAGCCAAAGGCTTGAGGAGTGTGTGAAATGAGATAGAGGTGGGGGCCTTTTATAAGAGGAGAGGAGGGGCACTTTTGGAAAGTAAGAAATATTACTTTATTTGAAAATGTATTTCGGTTTTAAAAGGCCCCACATTGATATAATTCGTGGATAAGGTGATAAGAGTTAGAAATCCACCCATAAAATAGGTTTTGGACATGTTTAGTGCATAGATTTTACATTATCATTCCATTTTATTTAAATCGTCCAATAATGATGTCACCGCTGCATCATTATTATGTCATAAATAACTTAATTTATTTCATGTCTAAAAATTATAAAATAAATACTATAATGTAGGAAATCTTTTTAGATTTACAATTACTATTTATAATATAAAATAAGACTTGTATAACCCCACTTAAAAATTGTTTTAGTAAAACATATCATGTTTGTGTCATTTTTACTTTTACATTAAATAAAAAGTTATTTATGTCATTTCCCAACCAAAGTGGCTCTATGGGGTCCCCATGTTGACCCATGGCTTTTCATGGTCGACAATTACACATCCAATGAGGTTAGGACAAGTGTCATGGTGTTTTCATATTTTTATAATATCATTTTTACCTTAAATTACACTAATTACCTCTAATCGCGATTAAAAACTTAATAAGTTACTATTCACCAAAAAAATTATTTTTATCCCATTGATCCACATATTACTTCTTAATGACAACCATGCATGTCTGATTTTTGAAATTCAAAACACAATGATTGCAAAATTTCATTTAAACGGAAAAATCAGTTTTTATAAGTACCGCTTTGTGGTTTCACTATTCATCAAAAATTAAAGTTTTTCAGAAAAATCCCAAAAATTCACCCTAAGCTATATTTGATATTCCGAATTCAAAAATGAAGTCTATTTTACAAAATTCAAAACATATAAGTCACATTAATTAATTTAATAATTCATTCCCGCTGTCAGAGCAAATAGCGTGTTTTTATGAAACAATAAGTATCAAAAGATTGACACTGGTTTAAGTCTGATTTCAAAGTGAAATTAGTTCCAACGACCACTATTGGAATTAATGGTAAAAATATATTATAATTTCACTTTAAAAACAATTCAAAATATAATCTAATCATATAAATAAATTAGATTAAAAAGAGGTTTTGAATTAAAATACAACATTTTACACTATTCATTAAAAAATGAACTTTATCGGAAAGATACCAAAAATTTACACAAAGTAAATTTTGATGTCCCAATTATTAATAAGAGTTTTATTTTGTCCAAAAGAATGTTTAAGTGTGAAAAAACTATATTTAATTATGGTTCAACATCAAAAGGCGATAAGTGAACCTTTAGTGAAAACTAGGGCATATACACCTAAAATTGAATTCTTTCCGAATTTTAAGCCATTAGCTTTTATTGGATAAATGTAAAAACATTAAAAAAACATATATAATCATATTTTATTTATTTCTATCCATTCCCGCCAATACAATGGCTACATGTTAACTACCATTTGAAATAATATTATTTTATTATTAGAGTGCAACGTAAGATTCCCAAGAAACTCGTTGTTGCGTGTTGGGTACGCCATCGAGCATAGCGTCCCCTTTAAAGTCATATTAATATTTTATTCACAAACATGGATAAATATGAAAATGTCATATTATTTATTTACCTGGGGTGTTACATCCTTCCCCCCTTTTGGGAATTGCATCCTCACAATTTTAAAATTGGGCTTGGAAACATCTTTGAAAGTCCTGCATCAGAACAAGAGTCGGTAAAACAATCACTTTAAAATAAAGAAAGATAAGTACAGAGGTCACTCGAGTTAACCCATCCTAGGATTCCATGTAGGAAAACATGGACATGGAAGAAAAAGCAAAGGGTCATGTTCTGATGGAGAGTGATAGAAAACATGTTTAGGAGAAAGTTAACCATGAGAAAATCACAAACTTGTGATGGGTTAAACGGTACTCGATTCCCCAGTTGGAAAAGTTAATAGACAACATTTTTGTTTTAAGCTACTTTTTGTTGAGGAAATTATTCATAAGGAAACATAATCACTTATCATTTTGACTTTCAACTTTTACTAGATTCCTTAGTCAAACTCATATTTTTCCCCAAAAGGCGAGTATTTAGGGAGACTTGTTCGCATTAAGAGTACTATAATCAACTTCTAGATAATCACCTAATCCACCACAGAGAAATATATACATCCCATGTATTTAGGCTTTAACCAAAACCAAAAACAAAAAGGTTAGTACAAGGTCAGATAATCCAGAAAAGGATAACCCATTTAAACGAAAATCTATGCTTAATCTCCAAATTTTTTCCAACAAAACCCAAAGTTCAATGAGGACCATTCGATAAACAATTTTTCCATAAAATTCTTCAAAGTAAACCAATCTAAGATTGAAGCCCAAATATTTGAAGGATTTAGTCACATAGTCTTCCAAGTTAAATCGTAACATTTATCTCCAAACAACATCAGTTGCTTCTAAAGTCTCGTATTGAAAAGTAATTAACCTAATCACATATCCTCCATGATAGGATAATCATTTTCATAAATAACCCAAAATAAACTTATTATTAATTCATAAAATCATATAACTAAAATTAATCAGTCAAACTAACCAGGGATTTCATGTAGTCCAGTGGTAGGCGATAAATACCAGTCGCACTTTGGTTGTGGGTTCGATTCCCGTAGCTTTGTCCGACGCGACAGGTTGTCACACGGTCTGCGTGTTGTCCTTTTTCCAAAACTATATAATTCTTAAAACATCCCCCAAAAAGAGATAAAATCATCAAAAATGATCATTACATATTTTAACCTCAATTTTATCTCATGCCTTTCATTTTCCAGCATATCATATAATAACCCATAATTACCTCAAAAGTAAGGATCATATAAACTCTAATGGTTACCTTTATAATTATTACCTGAACTTCCGAATCGATTGGTCATCTCGTACATGATGCATTATAGAACATACCAAGGTTCAAGTGGTTGATCATGACTCATTGATATTTGGTTTAGAACAACCACGAGTTTCCTCATTGAGTACCCCATTTCATCGAGTCTCTTAATTAGAGAACCACCACAGTTTTCTTCAAACCAATTGTCACTTTGGTGCCTGCGAGATCCAGCCATTCACTAAAAATAGAAATTACAATGTGAGTATATCAACAAAACCATCATGTGCTAATGAGGAAGGTAAACACTAAGATATACTTACTCATTCACTTTATCTAAAACTAGGACTCTTTCTGAAATCCTAACCATTATGGTAATGTCACTTATGCTGAGAGAATACCCTAACCTCTAAAGTTATCTAAAACGACCTTTGATAACAACTATAATGCCCCATCCTTAAACCTTACATAATCTTGAGTTATCACAAGATTACACGTTGAGGATCTTTTCAGGTTTAGAGTTTTAGAGAAATAGATCATGAAAATTGCATTACATTCCACATTTAAACAAAGTGGTTACATAAAAGACAGTGTTCATTCTTCCCATCAACAAAAACATATTGAAAATAAAACATGGATTCTTTCTTGACACATCCTTGACACTATCATCACATCTTGTACCTTTCCCTTGACCTGTGAAAAACATTTCAAAAACTTGGGATGAGCATAAAAATCTCAGTAAAGGTTATAAAAATATGGAAAGGAAACATGAGTTCATATATACATAAGAATGAAATCACACTTTACCCATAAAACAAAGGCACTTTATCTTACCTCATCAAACCATGAATAAATCATAGAAATCATAAGACATAAAGGTAACTTGAGGCATTCATAACATTATTACGTAGGGAGTAACCCTCTTGGTTACGTTTGGAATACCCATCACAGTATATTCCCTAAATCTCTTCGGAGAAACCTTAACGTTTCACTCCTTCGCGTTACCCAATGCATTGGAGAGCTATATCGGGCTCACCCGCCCTTAGTTTATCACGGAACCACCCATTTTCATAACAATTCCCAAGAACCATAACATAAATGTGTCACATAAAACATGTATAAAGGAAAAATAACATTTCCACATTTCAATCACAATATAACATTTTAGTATATTGAAATATTGAATCCATTCAAAAAGAAACCATTTCCAAAACCATTTAAAACATTTAATAAAGAGATTTTTGAATCAAAGTGTCCCATACCCTCTTGAAGCATAAAATTTTAAACCATTAATATCCATATAAATAAATCCTTAAAACCATTTTGAAAACATGGATATTAATAAGAACAAATAATTAAAACATTTAAAATGATATTTTGGTTAAAGGGGTTTTACAAAAATTAGAGACACTTGAATACAATAATTGAGGAATAACATTTAGTCAGAACTTTATAATATCATGAGAATAAATGGATTCATGATATAAAACTCCAAAGGACAGTATATACACCATATAAGAGTGAATTTGTGCATAACAACAATGAACCCTCAATAGAAATGTCAAATGTGATGAAATCCCTTATAAAGAAGGTATCCTTAAATTAAGGACAAATCAATCTCAAAAATATGTGTGACAAATATAAATACACCCAATATAAGTGGATATTAAGTGTAAAACAATAAAAGTTCATTCACACATATTCAATGGATGACATATTCAATGACTACATGTTGAACCCAAAGAAATCGAAATTGGGTTAAAAAGTTCCCTTGACAGCCTAACGGCATCACATCAAAATGAGTTGATGAGAGATAAAAAGTGTATCTCATCACTCGGACAGAAAATTTACATCAATAAGGATATATGAGAACATATCCCAACATAACAATATGTAAATTAAAAGACCCAACAAAAGAAGTCTTCTAAAAAAAGAGGAGGGTGAAAGGTTCCCTTACCGACTTGGGTATCTTTCAAAACATACACCCCATGAAAGAAGGAAAATAGATCATTGATGTAAATACTCATAAACGAAAGTATATTACACAAAGAGTAGAATAATGGGATGTACATACACCAATCAATGGAATTTGTGTCAAATGTTGCATAAATCTCACGGGAATAACAGTGAGATGAAAAATCCCTTACAAAAACTCGGCAGCCTAACAGCGCCACATAAAACTTCTGAATATGGATTGATGAGATCAAATAGGGTATCTCATCACATTACAATAAAATGTACATAAAGATGAATATAAAATAACATCCCCCAAAATTACAAAGAGGAGCTTAAAAGAAGTGACATAAAGGAGAGTACTTAAAAAGAAAGAGAGAGGTTAGATCTCGTACGAATGTTCGGCAGCCTAACAGCGCCACTCAAAACTCCCACAAATGGATTGATGAGAGAGAATAGGGTCTCTCATCACATGAAAATAAAAATTACAGTAAGTGTAATATAAAAGAACATCCCAATAACAATAAAGATGAGCTTTAAAAGGAATGACATAAAAGAGTGTACTTAAAAAGAAAGAGAGGAGTAGGATCCCTTACCTCGGGTCCGACTTGACTCGATCATTCTTTAATCTCCTGAATAGTAAACATGAGATAATTTATACTTCCTTGAGAACCTTTTTCAAGTTCATTATTCCTGTTATATCACTTATTACCAAGTCATAAACATTATGTAATCATTTAAGTTAGTAATATTCGTTTTGCCGATATTTGGTTCTTAAGTCGAAAGTGGACTTCTTACAATTACATGGTGTTCGTGTGGCCAAATGTTTATTATATCCAACATTTTATTCATGATGTAGATATCATATATGTCATATATATCCAGTACATTCATGCATTTATAACATTACATAATCATTTAGAGGTAAGAAATGAAATGCACCGTTCATGGAGACGGTAAGCCGTAAGTATGCATGAATGCTACTTTCATTTCTATTTCGTATTTTATAGAATAAAATCATAATGATATAAAGGTATATTATAATTACAGTATAATATCATATATAATATCATATTTCCATCTTTTATACATCCCACATATGGTATTTAACGAATCAAATCACTTTGAGGGGGCGGTAGTCCGCACTTCCTTAAATGAACATATCGCGTTTACCCATAATGGAAACCATAAAATTATGCCCAAAATGAAAAAAAACAGAAGCATAAGGAAAAAATAAACATATTATATATCATATATAAAAATAGTGACATCATAATGGCCACCTTTGATGGTGTTAAATATGTATTGAACAATCATCGTTTCGGGAGGCAGAATTTCGCCATCCACGGAAACCGTATGTTCTTTAACCAATTGATGTAGTTGTGTGAGAGTGTAGCTAGAATAAATCTTATAAAAAAATCCTAGTATATTGAAGATACTGGTGTTGTTACAAAAGATGTAAATAAAAAGAGTTTAGGGGTTTGGAGAAGCAAAATAAAACAAATGAACATGAGAGAATGAATTACCTTTAAAAGTATAACTCCTTTTGATTTGAGCCTAAAGGCTTCCTTTGAAAGGATTATGCCCAGAGGGAATCCTCTAGGATGAGGGGAGGTATGTGGAGATAGTAAATTGGTAGGGGTTTGCTGAGACAAAGTCTTGAGGAGTGTGTGAAATGTGGTAGAGGTGGGGGCCTTTTATAAGAGGAGAGGAGGGGCACTTTTGGAAAGTAATAAATATTACTTTATTTGAAAATGTGTTTCGGTTTTAAAAGGTCCCACATTGATATAATTCGTGGATAAGGTGATAAGAGTTCTAAATCCACCCATAAAATATGTTTTGGACATGTGTAGTTCATAGATTTTACATTATCTTTCCATTTTATTTAAATCGTCAAATAATGATGTCATCGCTGCATCATTATTATGTCATAAATAATTTATTTTATTTAATTTATAAAAATTATAAAATAAATAATATGATGTAGGAAATCTTTTTAGATTTCCAATGACTATTTATAATCAAAAAGATTACTTGTATAACCCCACATAAAAATTGTTTTAGTAAAACATATCATGTTTGTGTCATTTTTACTTTTATATTAAATAAAAAGTTATTTATGTCATTTCCCAACCAAAGTGGCTCCATGGGGTCCCCAAGTTGACCCATGGAATTTCTTGGTCGGAAATGACACATACAATTAGGGTAGGACAAGTTTCATGGTGTTTTCATATTTTTATAATATCATTTTTATCTTAAATTACACTAATTACCTCTAATCGCGATTAAAAACTTAATAAGTTACTATTCACCAAAAAAATTATTTTTATCCCATTGAACCACATTTTAATTCTTAATGACAACCATGTATGTTGGATTTTTGAAATTAAAAACACAATGATGGAAAAATTTCATTTAAACGGAAAAATCAGTTTTTATAAGTACAACTTAGTGGTTTCACTATTCATCAAAAATTGAAGTTTTTCAGAAAAATCTCAAAAATTCACCCTAAGCTATATTTGATATTACGAATTCAAAAATGAAGTATATTTTAAAAAATTCAAAACATATAAGTCACATTAATTAATTTAATAATTAATTCCCGCTGTCAGAGCAAATAGCGTGTTTTTATGAAACAATAAGTATCAAAAGATTGACACTGGTTTAAGTCTGATTTCAAAGTGAAATTAGTTCCAACGACCACTATTGGATTTAATGGTAAAAATATATTCTAATTTCACTTTAAAACAAATTCAAAAGATAATATAATCATATAAATAAATTAGATTAAAAAGAGGTTTTGAATTAAAATACAACATTTTACACTATTCCTTAAAAAAATGAACTTTATCGGAATGATACCAAAAATTTACACAAAGTAAATTTTGATGTCCCAATTCTTAATAAGAGTTTTATTTTGTCCAAAACAATGTTTAAGAGTGAACAAAACTATATTTAATGATTGTTCAACATCAAAAGGCGATAAGTGAACCTTTAGTGAAAACTAGGGCATATACACCTAAAATTGAATTCCTTCCGTATTTTAAGCCTTTAGCTTTTATTGGATAAATGTAAAAACATTAAAAATATATATATAATCATATTTTAGTTATTTCTATCCATTCCCACCAATACAATGGCTAAATGTTAACTACCATTTGAAATAATATTATTTTATTATTAGAGTGCAACGTAAGATTCCCAAGAAACTCGTTGTTGCGTGTTGGGTACGCCATCGAGCATAGCGTCCCCTTTAAAGTCATATTAATATTTTATTCACAAACATGGATAAATATGAAAATGTCATATTCTTTATTTACCTGGGGTGTTGCAATATTTTAATAATTCAACATCTATTTTTTATTTTGTTGGATTTATTTTTTTCTATACGAACAAAATTATTCTATTATAATGATTAAATATGATCCATGTCTATTTTGGAGTTTGAATTTGATAATAGTATTTTTAGAAGTGATGGACCACCGAATAAAAAAAAATTGTAAAAATGGGAAATTTTATTAAAATTTAGTTTTCATATCATATCATGTGATAATATGTTTCCTAGAGGGATGATGTGTGGTTTTTTAGATTATAGACCCCTTGGGGAATTTTTTTATAAATATTATATTGGTGAGAAAATTATCAATATTGAACAATCAATTCATAAAAAATCAATGGAATTAATGGGGGAACCAATAAATCACTTTTAGGTTGTATTATTGACCTTGTTTTTCATGAAACTCCATCACTGGAGCCCCACCTAAAGAATTAGGGAACAAAACATCCACAAAAAGGACAACATCTAATAACACATAGGTTAATGATTAGCAATGAGGTTATGTAAAACACATATGCGAAGAATTTCTCTCATGAATTCCAATAATATTAATTAAAATCAGAAAAAATACATAAAAATATAATAATATTTAAAAATTCCCAAACCCAAAAAATTACTGCATATTAACTAGTGGCCCATAGATTAAATACGTAGAACCAACATATTAAATGAATAATATTCCTTACATAACATAATGATCAATGCATGAAAAAGCCCGAATGGCCCAAAAGCCTAATTTTTATATTGATTTTTGATAACCCCCTTTCATGGAATGAGGGGGAACCCTTACATGGCCCATAGGCATAGAGATTAAATGACCCGTAGGCCTTAGGAAATTATACAGACTATATAAGTAAATCCTCCTCTTAGCTTCTTAATTGTAATATAATCTCCCCACCATTTGATAGATGTTCATCTAGGCTTAACATGCAAGCATAGGCTAGTCCCAATATCAATTCCATACCCCCTTTCTGACAAATCCTCTTAGCTTCTTCTTTGGTGAATGTGCCTGCTCTGATCCCCATTTGGAGTATTCTCCTTTTTGAGTCTATCTGGCCATTAAGAACAATTTTAGGTGGCTAGAGGGCCTTGAGGTGGCCCGAATCCCTTAAAGGACCAAAGGCCTAAATTGGTAGCCTAAAATCCCAAACGGAAGAATAGTTCCATTGATTTAGTACTGAACTATGCCTGCTATTGTACCTACTATAGTGCCTAATACAATATTGCTACAGTAATTCTATAGTACCTGCCACCACTTTTGTACTTGCTTTGGGAATTGGGTTACCACTTTTGTACCATATTCTAGTATTGGGACAACCTCAACTATTCTATAATGAAAAATATAAAAATGTGCAACACAAGATCATAAACATTCATCGCATTATGGCCCATAGAATGTAATTGACTTTAATTAAAATTTCATCATAGCACAACCCATGGAAAATGGGTTTCGTAAGAATAACTAGAGGAAATAAAATGATATTCATTAAATACTTTTTATCATTAATATAAAACATACATATAAGGAATATTGAGGGTATAATAATATTATATACCCTTTAGATAATAATTATAATAAACGGTTTTTTAATTGATGAATATAATTGTCCTTAAATGTTTATTAAAAACATTCTTGAGGAAAACCCCTTTTCACTTTGGAAAACAATTTTTTAAAATAAAAAAACTACCCAAATATTGAATTCGAAATTTTATTTTGAAATTAATTAGAAAACATGTAACATAATATTTCAATCATTGAGAGTTCATGATAGTTGAACAAAATTCCTATGTCAAAAATGTTAAATCAAAGATTGCTTTTATATTTTTAATAAAATTCAAAAGTATGTTAATCAAGAAATGAAAATAAAAATGATTTTTATTTAAAAAATTTAAAATAATTGGTAAAAGTAAATTTTAATCTTAAATGGATAATATTAAAAGCCATATATAATATATTTTTATAATTAATGGTGATATAAAAAATTAATTTTCAACCGAAGAGTGATAAAATCTATTTTATATAAGAACATTTTTTTGATATATTGAGTAGATAAAGTGGGGAAAGTAAATGTAAAAAATTAATTTGTTTATATGAATAAATAATGAGAAAATTAATAAGTTAATTGAATGGTATACAATATTATTTCATCATCATAGTCATAATAATAAACAATTCATGAATATAATTATATCGTAACAGAAAACCCTTAATACTTTTGTAACTATTTAATTGTAAGCCCCATTAAATAATGAAAATTAGTTTTAAATTTATATCCAATAACTTCCATTATAATAATGATAAATTTAATTCAAGGGTATTATTTACTCCACAAAAATGATATAAGTGGTTTATATTGAATATGTACCACAAAAAATAAAACTGAGATTTAAATCCCTCAACACATGTCACAAATTCATTCAAACACACATTAAACTGATGTAAAATAAATATTCCTTTATTATAAATAATTTATAAAACATTAATAATATATTTTATACCATATATTAAAAATTATAACCCTTTTATCTCCCGCTTATTAACAATTAATTATTTAAATCACTATTCTAGGCGACAACTTCATTGTTTTTATATATGTTTTGGTATGATAGATTTGTTAATTATAAATTTATTATGGTAATATCATAAAAATATTTTTATTCATGATATAAATTTTATATAGATTCATTATATTAATATTTAGTGTCATCAAACAAATTTAGAGAACGGAAAGTGAATTGCACCATTCGTCGAGAAGGTAGGTCGTATGTACAAATGAATGCTTCTTACAATTTCATGACAGATATAAAAAAGAAAGGTAAATATTAATTAAACATTATAGAATAATTTTTAAACAAAAAATTACATATAAAATCATTAAATGTGTCCTTATTAACATTTGTGCCTATATAATGTGACAAAATAATCAAATCACTTTGTTGAGGAGGTAATCCACACATATGCATAAGCATCATTACAATTTTCCAAATGATTGCAAGGTAATAAATTATATGTAATTTTATAATTATATGAGTTTAATTATATAATATCATCATTTATATTTATATTTATAATGTTAATAAAATAGAACATGCAGGCCTGTAAAAAGGTCAGTAAAATGGTTGTACACATGATCAACAGTTTCAAATAACATTGTTTGAAAGTGGATGGGGATATATATTATTACATTA
Organism: Viscum album; assembly: GCA_963277665.1. Taxonomy (NCBI): domain Eukaryota; kingdom Viridiplantae; phylum Streptophyta; class Magnoliopsida; order Santalales; family Viscaceae; genus Viscum; species Viscum album. Next base: position 1,110,843,384 of record OY728126.1, read on the forward strand.
TCATTATAACATATAATTATATTTATGATACTTGTGTTAATATTTTTTCATAGTTGAAGAATATTTTAATGACGTGGAAGATGAAATAAAACAAAAATGCTTGGTTAAGAACGATTCGTCCTCTTCAGACATCTTCTTTAACTTTGTACAAAAAATCCTTCTTCGAAGGGAATCCTAATAAAGAAAATCGATACAAGTACTAAGTATTTATTTAATGTTGCTTTTTGTTTTGTATGTGATGAAAAATATGATTTGGAATAGTGAAGAGTAGAGAAGATAGTGCGTCCTTTAATAAGTGGGGGAGAGGATACACATAGAATATTTGAAAAGAAAAAAATATAGCCACATTCACCATAGTCCAAATTGATCCAAAATGGAACATTACCAAAACTCATATTTTTTACAGTATAAATTTTACCATAAAATATAAATTATACATGTTTCACTTATTATTAAAATTTAATCCCCAATAAACTGATTTTAACAATAACTGTAGTATTGAATTTTTAGAATTTTTTTGATTAATTATGTAAAAATATGTTCAAAAATATAATATAATAATTTTTATTTTTAATAATAATATTTAATTTATTTTACTACTTTTACTTCATAAATTTAGAATAATTTTATTTAATATTGATCCCAGAGTTACGATGAAAAAAATGTTTTCGAAAGAGACTTTTTTACAATAATAATAAGTTCTTATATATCTAATAAACATAAAATTTTTGACAATTAATTATATGAAATTAATAATTTAATAATTTATATAATTTTAATTTTATATTATTCCAAAAAACAAAATTTAACATGTACATTTTTTAAAATGAAAATGATTTTTTCAATAAAAATAATCTTTCTTGTAATAATTAAAAAATTAAAGAATTTAGAAAATTAAAAAAATAACTCTTGGATAATTATTAATTGTTTATTTCAAAACTTTTTTCATTTCTAAAAATAATCATTCTATAATTTTGAAAAAAATTATTTTATTAAAAGATTGTATAATGAAATGGAATCAATTTTTAGAAAAAGTACAATTTTATGCTTAAAAATAGTTTTATTCTTACCCATTAATAGAAAAAATATAAAAAGAATAATAAAAAAATATGAATGAATGTATAATATATATATTTAATTAAAATAAATCATTAATGGTGATTAATTTAATTTATTAATATAAAAAATATTACAACAATAAAAATATTTTATTAGAAAAATATTTCATGTAAATTCAAATAATTATTCATTAATTTTTAATTAATGGATTTTATTTTATATATGTGTAAAACATTTAATTTTCATAATTTAATTAGTCTCATTAATACCCTCTAATATAAAGACTAATATATTATTTTATATTAATTTCTAGGTTGTTAAAATTTGGTTTTGAGTGTTAGATATCTATGAAAGAAATTAAATTTATTTTAGAAAATATTTCAGAAAATAGAATGGTGTTAAATTTTACTAACCTAAAATATAGTTTCACCCAAAAAATAATGTTACTTCTTTTTTGAAAAACGATGATTATTATTCAACTTCATTATATCCCTAGTTTCCCATAAATCTTCCACAAACTGGTGGTTTTTTCACAAAATACTGAACAATTAAGTGGTTTTGATCCATAGTACATTCTATCTAGGATACAAATTGTCTATTAGAGTTTATTCATAAGATAATTATTTATTCAGTTATGTGATAAATATGTTTAGTAGATGTGATGAATTAGATATATTCTTCTTTAAGAGAGATACATAGAAAACATCATAGACTTGAGACAGGTTCAATGGAAACACAAATTAATTATCAACCATCACTATGCGGTCATGAATATAAAAATGTCGAATATAGGTATGAATTATCTTTTATTTATTTCAAAATATCATAACCTAATTCCATGTATTAAATCAATCACCCTTCTCACCAACATCAAACAACATATCATGAAAACTATTGTCAACACATCATTTATATTGACTCTTAACTCCCCTAATGTATTAGTAAATGAATATAAAATTATTTTTTATTTTCTCCCCCAGTTCAGGTCCCAATATATTTCATTTTTCAACATAATCCTATAACATTAGATTTCATAACATCCTTCTATAGAGGGATTTATTAGAAGTGATCTGAATTCTCCAATTAAACCTATTGTAGTAAAATGATCAACTCTATGAATATTTTGATCCCCTACAATCTTAGAATCAATATAATGAGATTTCAACATATATTCAGTGGTCTGATTGTTCCTCTCAAATAGACTATATTTCTAATGGTGATAAGCTCTATTGAAGCATAAATCTATATCTAGAGCATATTGGAGACTTTTTTCATACAAATATTATCAAGAAAAAATCTTCTATAATAACTATTATGTGTTCTTAATTTTTATGTTGATTTATTAAAACCCATATAGTAGTATTCTTGTTAGATTTCTTAGGGAGTCCATTGAGAAAATTCTTTGTGATGTTTTTTTTTTCAAATTCAATTTTGGTATGGGTAATTACTATAACAAACACATTGATATATTTATCTTAACCATAAATATCTAACATAACAAAAACTGACATAAAAACACTACATTATCAAATTGTATTCCATCCAACCATAAATACTCTTTCACATATCTACAAGCCAATATAGTTCTATAATTAATTGGGAATAATGAACCATGAGTTTCCAATAATAGCTCCTTCATAAAATATCATATAGAACAACTATATACCTAATACATGAACCATATAAATCCATCATAATCAATTATGAACTCATAAAAATCTATCACATTCTTTTGTAGCTCAACATAATCCCCTAATTCCTCTTTAATATTTACATGGATACATGTTTTAATACTCATTTGATAAAGATGTGATCTCTCGAATTCCATAAATATTTCATATTATATTATTTTAGAATCCATAAATATTTGATCTATTGTGATCGTCATCATAGATAATCTAGCATGATCCTTTTAACCCAAATCAATTACCACCTTTTTCTATTTCCCATGGTGGTATTGTATTGAGCCATCATATTCATTAATAAGTTTCAAACATATTATCCTGATACTATTCAATTCATTATATATGAAAAATATAATTTATAATTTTTTGATCCTTAAATATATATATCACACCATTATATTCTAATGTAATGGCTCTATATATTTAATGTAAATATTAACACAACAAACCCAAAATCACGAGTTGGGAAATTTATCTCATGAACCATTAATTTTCTTGAGTATTAATATTACCAAATCATTCTTCCTGAGAAAGGATCTCAGCCCCTTATTCAATAATCACTATATATTACAAATCCTTATATACAATGTGGTAATTTAAACACAAATATGCTATCTAACCATCTATTTTGTTCACTGAATTTTTCTTCACATTAATTACAACCAAGAACTTGGATCATTTTCATGTTAACAATGTGAGAGGATTATTTTTTGGGAGAAATTATCTATAAATCCACAATAATAACAGTCCAAAACAAGAAAACTACGGATCCCAATCACTGTGGTTGGTTTGGAGAAATGTTGAACAGCCTCCATCATTGATGGATCCAATGGTATACCATTTATGGAAATTGAATGTCCCAAAAATGAAACCTTTTTAATCTAGATTTCACAAATTGAAGATTTTTCATATAAAACCTCATTACATAGCGTAATTAGAACAATTTTCATGTGAACTTTAAATTGTAACATTCTATTTCTATAGATAATAATATCAATAATAAAGACTAACACAAACTGATCTAGGTAATATCTAAAGTCTATGTTCAATAAATTGATGATTATTATAGGAGAGTTAAAAAGGCCAAATGGAATCACTACATATTCATACTCTAAATACCATTTATGTAATGATATAAAAAATTGGCTCATTATTAAGGTACATAATTTGGTACATTCCATTAATATTTAGTTTAAAAACATAATTTCAACCTAATGTGAATGCCCTTTGAGGTCATAAAGCCATAGAGGGTGTACGAGGCTTGTTCGTAGTCAGAACCCATATTTTGGAGAGAAACATGTCTTTCACACAGTTAGTAGTGACTGTTTATTATAGTACACATGGTTACAAAAGAACTGTGTGAGGCTATAAAGTAGGCTATGGGAAATTTTACGGTTTTAAAAACTGTGTGATTTGAGGCACATGTCTTTGTGACACCATTTAATGCTTTTTGATAGTGTGAATATACAAGGTTTTTGTATAGTTAGTCAATCCATGCATACAAACACTGAGAGGTTCCCCCACATTCAACTATATGTGGAAGGTTGGAAAAAAATATTTCCACATGTGTGCCCAAACAGTGTGTCCTAGTTTTTGGATTGAAATTATAAAATATCCATTAAAATATCTTATAACTTAATCTTAATTTTCTTATTCTACTCAACTGGTAGAACATTTATCTCGAGTTCTCCTCCTTCAATCCAAAAGATATATTTTGATCTAATTCATCTATATGATCTCAGATTCATGGGTTGATCATCTCATTGGATCCACATCTGTGAGTACTCAATTTAATTTGTGTCACTCCTCATTCTTCTAGGAATAAGCTGCAGAATTTATGTGTAAGCTAAAATTTTCAATTTAAAGGTTCCTCGACCATTTTATGATGTTATCCAGAAAGGTCGAATCAGGAGCTGATACAAGATGAACACTCTTCTATGAAACTATTGTAGCTAGTCTCATGTGTTTTACTTAAATTCAGCATGTTTATATTTATGTCGTTGTTCCACACACACAATTTCTAGAGTGATTCCATTTAAATGGAAATTAATCCTTATGTAAAATGGTTAGTTGTGACCTATGTAATTAATTATGCACATTGATAAATAATTAAAGGTCGTGAACCTTGAATATGAATCACCCCTTATGTGTGTTGTTTAATTAAATGTACCACCATGGGTTGAATATGAATTGAATTAACTTTCAGTTGTGTTGTTTACACCTTTTACTATGATTTTTAATAATGAATTTCCAATTACAGATTAATTGACTAAGTAAGAGGATTAAATGTTCATGAACCCAGACTTTGGCAATGTAATTTATTGAAAGACCAAAAGTTACTTATTTGAGTAAAATTCCCTCAAGAGATAATAAAGAGTCCATTCCAATGGCCTCTTTCGATCCAGATTGGGAAAAATCCGTTGAGCACGACACACCATCTACAAAAAGGGATGCAACTCCCCTAGAGGATTCTAATAAAGATTGGGAACATACAATCAAAGGGATTTGTTTCATCAACTCCCTCATGGGATTAGATCCGTAATAGAATTCTTCAACGACCCCCTCAAGGATTAAGAAACATAAAGATGGAGGATTTCAGGTCGAATCAGACCCCAACACACTATAGTAGAGGGAACAAATGTGTATGTTTTCTATTATTGGACGCATCTCTTAACTTCAAGGTGATAAGCCATGGTTAGATAACGAGATAAAACCTAGGATCATATATTGTTGGGGATCAACCAATTGGAAATTAGTTCCACTTAGGAGAGGCGATTTCCATATTATCGTACACTCATAAGAGGAATTAGATTGTCTGGAAACATGGAAATATACATCTGTAATGAGGTGTACGTATATTATCCACTTGGGATTATGCTTTTAATCCTTTTACTCATAAGAACTCCAAGGCATATATATGGGTTCTATTACATAGTCTAAACTGGTACTTTTGGCACCCGAAAATCAAAAATGACCTATCCTCTTGCATAGGAGTCCTCTAGAAGATCGATCAGAGAACACTGGATGGAGAGTTGGGGAAATATGAAAGAGTCATGGTGGAAGTTAAACTTGATTAAATGTTTCCACATTTCATTTATTTCAAAGAGAAGTAATATAGGACTGAGGTTTGGATTGAGTATGAACAGAAGCCACCTTTCTGTGACAATTGGAAAATCATTGGGCATACTATTATCAACTGTTGAGTGATAAAAAACCAAGCACACCCCATTAATGAGAAGGGATGGAAAAAATGAGGTGGAATAGGAAGGATGACTAGACTGACTCAGAAAAGGCAGATCTACATATGCAGAAAAAGGAAAAATGGGTCAGGAAGGGTGATGGCACAACAACTTCAAAGGACACTCCCAAATCATGGGCACAAATGGTTGAAATGGAGGGTCTTGATAAGGAAGAGAGTTCTATTTTTGAATAAATAACTTCCATGGTACTAGAAACTACCATATATTTTATACAAATTGATGGCACTGGGCTGGAACTCAATAGTAGGAAAAGCACATATGTGAAAATAGAAGCAGCACAATTCGTGCATAGACCGGCTGAAAATGTTACTAACCCATTAGAAGATAATGCTCTGGATCATTGGGTAAATGTTCTAGTTGCTGAATCTGAAAACTCAAATACACTTAAGCTGAGAACTCTTGTTATGATAACACTCAATATACCAAAGAGTCTATTTATAGGGAACCAACTGAACAAAGAAACCTTATGGTTGTTGCCACTAACTTGGTGCATAGTACCTGTAACTCCAGCTACTGCATCTAGAAAAGGGTCTATGCATAAGGGCCTCATGAAACTACAGAAAGAAGTGAGTCCCACTACACTCTTGGATAGGGAGATACCACCAACTTTTAAATAGAGGAAATATGAAACCCTGCTCATAAGAAAACCTCAGCTAGGAGGGGCAGAAACTCAAGCATCTGCAACTCTAAATGCTGCAACCAGGAAATTAATAATACAATGGTAATTCATGAACCTATAGAGTACTAGGAATCTCACTACACTAATGTATAGGGAGCTATAAATAAACATAGAAACAGAGGTACTAGGTATCCCTACAAACAAGTCAGATTCAACTCCTACTGCACTAATCATAAAGGACAAAAAGCAACCTTTGGAAGGCAGTGCACTGGATATGCACAGGAACCCCCTTACTTCAACTAAAGAGGTCACTCTAACCTGTGAAATTGGACAGATGGAGTTAAAGCACATGCAATTCAACAAAAAATTCCATCAGGAGAAATATTTATTGGTATATAAAATAATAATATCTCTACTAACTCTTCTATGAACATGCAGGAAAAAGGTGCAACACCGAAAAAGGATTCTTCTAAACAATTGATGAAATCTAAGCGTGGAAAGAACTCTAAAGGTAAAAAAATAATGGGAAAATCCCCAAACGTAGGTATAAATGTATATTTTTACTGGAATTTTCAGGGTATTTCCAACCATGAGACCATGGTAACTTTTGAAAAACGTTTTATTATTGCACAAACCTATGCGTTTTTCTTATCACAGCTTAAAATGACCTTTTCTTCTGAAATTAATTGTATAGATAGATATAGTTACCAAATTATAGGATCCAATTATAACAATAGAAATTTTGATTCTTTATAGGTCTTTTCTCATATCTCGATATGTAATCCACATATTTATAATAATGATTCTCATTCTTTGGTATGTGAAGTAAAAATTCATGATGGAACTTTCTTATATACTTTTGTGTATGCCTGCAATAGATACCCAAATATAAGATCTCTATGGCATCATATATCTTCCCTCAATAACAACATTCACGATCCTTGGATCAAAGTTAGGGACTTTATTTCCATTCTTAGACCTAGAAAAAAAATGGGACCCCTACAAAAATATTCCTCCACTAAAGAGTTCAAATATTCTATTGATGTTAACAACCTAGTGGATATTAATCTTGTTGGTAAAAAATACACTTGGTATTGAAAACAACATAATAGAGTGTTATCAAGTTAGCTGGATAGAGCCTTGAAAAATTGCACAGCCCTTGATATTTGGAATACCATCTTCAGTATCCCCTTGAGGTAAGCCAAAAAACTAGAGATAATATGCATATTTTTTCATTTCGGTTATACAATGCCTAGAATACTATTTCAAATTGTAATAAAATTGTCCAAGATACCTGGAATTAAATTCACACAAATGATTCGTTTTATTGAATTATGATTCTAAAACTCCTAAAAAAATAAATCTATGGTGCAAAGACAAAGCCCAAAAAACTGATAAGGAAATTAACTCCCTAGAGCAGGACCTTTTACAAATTCTAATAGTCTCAACCCATAATGATTTTACTGGGGATCCAACTCATGTAATAGAGATCAATAATAAACTCTACTGTCTTATGGATTTTAAATTCAACCTCAGGAAAAACCTCCTTAAAATCAACTAGCATAAAGATTGTGACTTAAACACTAAATTCTTTAACGTTCTTCAAAGAGCTAGAAAGACTTGTAGGCACCATTCATTCCTTAAGGATGGGGACAATATCATTAATAATGAAGGTATTTTGACCAATCATTTCACAACAAACTTTAGTAGAATTCTCAATTCCCCTACTCAGAATAATGACATCAATCATGTAATCATTCCCCTTCTAGTGGGGAACAATGATAATGTCATCTTGAATAGTATTCCAATTTAGCACGAAATTAAAGATGTTGTTTTTAGCTTAAAGCCTGATTGTGCCCCTGGCCGTGACGATTTCACTAATGTTTTCTTTCAACATCATTGGTACATTGTTTGCAATGATGTTTTTCACCATGTTAGGTACTTATTCACTAATGGGTTCTTCCCTTATGGTATAAAAATACAATTTCTTACACTCATTATAAAAGTTGATAATGCTTCAGAAATTCCTATTTTTAGTGATTTTTCTTATTAACACTGTGTATACAATTATTTCCATGATTCTAGCGATGAAAATGACCCCTATTGCCAATAAAATTATATCCTGGAACCGATTTGGTTTCCTTAAGGGGAGAAATATCCAAGATTTCATATGAATTTCCTCTGATAGTACTAACCTATTAAAAAATAATCAAAGATTGGGAAGTGTTTCTATCAAATTGTATATTAGGAAAGAATTTGATACCATTGATTGGAATATCATATTCAAAATTCATTCTATATTTGGCTTTAATGATGATTTTTTCAACAAAATAAAAACTCTTCTGAACTATGCTCACTTTTTTGTTCTAATTAATGGTTCCCCAAAGGGATACTTCACTTGTAAAAAGGGTGTCAGACAAGGTGACCCCCTATCTGCCATCCTTTTTTTATTTCTGAAGATTACCACATCAGAGTCATTACTGATTCGATCAACTAGGGTACATTAAATCCCATCATTGGATCTACAACATTAACTATTACCTCTCTTCTTTTATATGCTGATGATATTATCTTATTCTTCCAAGGAGATAAGAAAAATATTAAAAAACTCAAAGATGTACAATCACATTATGAGGAGGTCTCTGGTCAATCTATAAATTTGGGAAAATCTTCAATTTTCATTAGTTAACGTTTCATTGCCTTCAGAAAAATTTCTGTAACAAATGAATTGGGAATAAAAGTAGGATTATTCCATTTTACCTATTCTGGGGTACCCATTTTTAATGGGAAGCCCAAAAACACTTACTTCCTCAAAATCATTGATCAAATCAATAACCAGCTATCGTCCTGGAAGGGAAAAATTTATTTGATGATATGTAAAATTTTCCTTGTCAAACACACCATTTATTCCAAAATGTTATACTCTATGATGGTGTACAAATGGACAACTTATTTAATTAAAAAGATCAATTGAATAATAAAAATATTTATCGAGATCAGAAACACTCTCGAAAGAAAACTAGTCATTGTTTCATGGAAAACATGTTGAAATTTAATTAATAATGGGGGGCTTGTGTAATGGCCCAGACCTCTCCGGCCCATTCCATTGTCGAAAAGAAGGTCATGAAGTGTTCTGGAGGGTAGAATGGACCTTTCCAACACTTTTCATAATTTTGTGACTACACGCCGTGTATGGTGAGTACACCCAATGTACCACCATTCTGAGTATACCCCATGTTGAAGTCATGTCCTTTCCACATGAAATAAATAAGTACACACTGTGTAGCCCATCCTACACGCCGTGTACTTTCTCCCCACATACGCATTACCCTCAAACCGTGTGTTGACCAGTCAACAGCTGTGTGCTGTGTTGAAGCTGTTTCCTTATAGCGTGAAATAAATAAGTATACGCCGTGTAGCCCCTCCTATATGTCGGGTAGTTTCTCCCCGCATATGTGTTTCCCTCAAACCGTGTGTTGACCAGTCAACGACCGTGTGCCGCGTTGAATGTCGTGTTGGAAGCCGCGTGGCGACTGTCTGGAATGGCCGAGTACAAGCCTTGTACTGGGAAGTACATGCTGTGTATTTTAGTTTTTCACACCTATAAAAGGAGGGGGCCTCTCCTACTTTTCATATCATTCCTCACCTCCCCATTCCTTCTAGTAGAGACCTCCTGAGAGACTCTAAAGCTCCTTTCTTCCATAACATCTTCGTCTAATCTCTGATTTACAATCTGTCAGCGGCCATGAGATTGTAACGACGAGGAGGAACTTTTGAGCTTGTATCTATTGTTTTACCTTCGTCCTTTCCTTTCCAGCATCCACCCAAGGAGGTTTTTTCCGGGTTTTGATAAAAGCGATGGATGCCGACCGATGTCTTCTATTTTTGATCTAGTGGAGCATTGTGATCAGAACCAGTCGAGTTAGAGGTTTTACCTTCGTCTCTCTAATTTTTGTATCATTCGGGGAGGGTGTCCTCTTGCATTCACGAGACATAGTTGAACCAGTTTAATGATGATAATAACTGGCTTAAAGAACAAGGATGGGGATGTTTTCATGTTTATATTTCTGTATCTTATTGTTATGTTGTGAATTGAATAGGCTTATGCCTACTGAAAATCACGGTCGTTGGGGGACTTTGCTTGCGAAATTTAATGTTTCCCTATATTTCAAGTCCGTTTTGTGGCTAGAAACATTGTTGAATATGGAAATTGGTTAATCACGTAATGTTGGCTGATAAAATAAATTTTCAGAACCCTTGTGTGACCACCCCGATTGAACAAAATGGAATAATGAACATGTTGGTGTTGGGTTGGTTATGTGGTGTGTGAATGGGGGGGGGGGGGTTGGGGGTGAATCGTGGGTTATTATGAATATGATGGGTAGAGTGGCTACGATAAATGATATTAAATGGGAAACGATGTGGCACGAGCCTTGTTTTGTGATACGGTTGTAGAGATGTGGATATAGTGGCAACAGGGCTGCAGTAATGAGTTGTGATTTTAAAAGAAAGTGGAAAGTTGATAAATGAACTATGGGGAACAATAATGAATAAAATGTGGTAACAATCAATGGGGATTGATTGATGATAAAAGGTTTGTGTTTCTAGTGCTCTATCTTACTTGATTTGTGGTTGGCAGGGTTTTGTTCTACGAAACGCTTGATCTGGTTTGATAATTTCCCAGTAGTGAGGGAACTAATAAACTAATTTTTTTGAATCATGAAAACCTAAATGGGGTTGTGGTTTTTTTATGCATGCTTCATAGTAGAAGTGTCGAGGCACAAGCTCAATTTCTCTATTTAGAAGCCAATGATTGGGCTGTGTGTTTGGTATACATATAGGTATATGTATCATTGTGTTTTGTCGCACCCCACCCATGTTGATCACTTAGTGCCGAACACTCCCATTTCATGGGAGAGGGTGTTTTCTGCGTAGTTACTAGCTCATTCCTAGTCCTTCATCCATAGGTTGTGGTGGCTTGAGGTGAACAATCACCTAAGACTATTCAGGTATATTTCGATTGGTGTGTTTTTAGCCCCAGACACTTCGGGCAGGTTTACGGTTCCCAAGAATCTTTGGGATGAGGCCCAGGTGTGTTCAGGAGGGGATGTGATTGTGGTTTGTGAGGACCAGGTGTGTGCAGGTGGGATATGTGGTTTTTGAGGCCCACGTGTGTGTGGGCAGGATGTGTGGCTTTTGAGGCCCAGGTGTGTGTGGGCATGAAGAGTGTGGAAGCGTTAGGATGTTCGCCATTAGGAAGTGCAGCTAACTAGTGGGGGGAAATTGTGTGGGGTACCTAGTACTCTTTTTCTTATATACTAATACCTGTTGTATTGTGTTTTTGGTGAGTGTGGATGGTGAGGTTGGGAGGATAGAATTCCTTGCTAGGTTTTGGTTTCTTCTATTGTTCTAACGGGACATTTGGATGTCTCCCCACCTGTACACGAGAGCTTTTGGTTTCCCTAATGTGTATCCTTGTATGCTCACCCTATATTTACTTTATAGGTTTCTAGGAGGACTACCAGGGCTGTGCGGGACCCTACCAGTCTGGACACGTGGATTTTTTGTAGTTTGTTGTACTCTTTTATGCTTTGGTATTGTACTTTTGAGTTTTCTTGTACTACTACCTTGTTTCATAATTATTTAAACATCCATGTGGGATTGGTTTGGGTTTATTTTCATTTTCATATTCCTTTTTCTTTTGGTGTTTGACTCATCCTATTTTCCGATCATAAATAATAAAAACGGTAATGCCACCCATATTGTGAAAACTCATACCCTTGGTGACAGTCGCCACTCCGGGGCCAACTGGAGGCGGGACTCGGGGGGTCATTTTATCCCTTTCACCATTTCTATCTCAGGAGTGGCATCTTTGGTGGGAGGGGGTCATGACAGAATGGTATCAAAGAAGATTGTTGAGGGATAGGATGAAGTCTTGAGTTAGGCACAGTGAGGATTTCATGGGATGTTATGGAAACAGTGTTGGCTAATCTTGGTGTGTGACATATGCCAGGGAATACCGGCTAGGACACAGATTTTAGTGCCCCTCGTGATCCGATGCAAGGACTCTGAACCTACTGAACGACCAAGTGAGATTACATTGATTGCCAAGTAGAGACCCTAGGGAAGGTACATATATCATCATGATTGTGTTTTTACATGATTTATGTGTTCTAGGAATGAAATTGAAATAAAGTGATAAAATGAAACCCTGAGATATTTCCTTGGTACTTGGGATTAGGCGATCTTTGTTTACCATACAGATATCGCACCTGGACGTCATCACTGGGTGACTCAGAAAGTCGAGGCCTAGTATATTCAGGCGGTCGATCAGTTGAGGATTGACCGAGAGGAGGAAGATGATCAGTGGTAGAAGACTCTCCATTCATTCCAGCGACAAAACGTCATGAAGAATGATGATAATACTTCAGATATGGAGATAGAGGGGTTTCTTGAGGAGATAGAGATCACTTTTACTTTGATCCGTGCTCCGAGGGAGTACTAGGTTCCCCTAGCAGTCAGTCAGCTGAGAGGTGTGGGGTGCCAGTGCTGGACGCTCTATCTCGGGGAGAGGTCAATGGAAGGGGTTCTGTGGACTGACTTTCAGAAGGATTTCTGAGAGGAATTCCTTTCTTCTGTGATCAAGGGAGATAATCGGCTGGAGTTACTCTCCCTCCAGCAGGGGAGTCTGTTAGTACTCGAATTGGGGTTCAAGTTCAAGGGTCTCCTACGCATTGCTCCAGATCTCTTTACAGATGAGAGTCTCAAGAGAGACGTTTGGAGGAGGCACTTCATCCTTCGCTCTAGTATGCTGTCACTCACTTCACCTTCCCGATGTACTTAGCAGTACAGAAGAAGGCAGAGGTTGTAGAGAGGATGCACTCGCAGGGAGGTGAACCACGAGAGGGGATCTAGCCAGGCTCGTTGAAGGGTAAGGAAGTCAGCAGCAGGTCTCATGCGACATGACATTCTAGATTCAGGCAAGTAGGGAGAAGGCCCCACCAGTTCTAGTTCAGATCTTCGGGTCCTCGTCCCTTTTTGGTGATCCTAGGACTGAAGTGTTTCCCTTGTGGAGTTTTCGGGAACATTCAGGGTCGGTGCCCAACCCGAGCTCAGTATGGTGGATGTGGGAAGGTTCAGCGCCCGCCTCAGCAGCACCAGTTGCTGGCGAGGCCCTTCCAATAGTAGCAGAACCCTGCTCTTATGAGGGAAGACTTTGCAGGAGGAGGCCGACCTCAGGGTGATCCTTAAGAACCTCTACTAGGGCATGGTCGGAGAGGTGGTCAACATCAGAGAGGCATGGGAGCTGGGCGTGGACAGTTGCACGCTGCAGACATGGTAACACTGTAAGTACTAGGGGTGGTGCGAGGTACGATTTGTTTGTTCAGCACTCTCATTTCTACTTTGTTCGATTCGGGAGATTCATACTACTTTGTTGCACCCAGTCTAGCCCATGATTTGGGTCTAGAAATAAAGAGACTTTTCCTACCCATGGTGCTGAGTACACCAGTTGGAGGTCAGAACAGCGTATCTTGTGTTTTCCGGGGATGTGGGCTGACGTTGGGATTGAATCGATCTAGTGGGGATCTTCTTTTTCTATAGATGCACACATATGATGTCATCCTAGGCATCGACTGGATATTTTCTGTTAGTACCATTATCGACTGCTTTCGAAGAATATTCGTGTTATCCGACGTTGATGTGTAGTGTGTGGCTTTTTTTTGGAGAGAGGAGATATCAGGTGGGAAGCCAGCATTTGAATCCTCTCCTTTCCTTGTTAGGATGGTTATCAGTGGTTTTAGCGTATACAAAGATGATGGATATTCCAGAGGATGTTGGGGAGTTCCTCGATGTTTTTCCCAGGGAGGTTGTAACTCAACCCCCCCCCCCTCCCGACATGACGTTGAGTTCGGGATAGACTTACAGACTGGTGCTTGTCTGATTTCGATTGCCCGTTATCGGATGGCACCTTGGGAGTTGCGGGAGTTGCGGATTCAGATTGAAGATCTAATGGAGTAGGGTTTTGTTCAACCCATCATGTCACCATGGGGTGCTCCTGTTTTTCTCGTGAAGAAGGTAGATGGTGGTCTCAAGCTATGCATAGAATACCCAAGGTTGAATCAGGTAACAGTCAAGAACCATTACCCCATTCCAAGGATATATGATCTCTTCGACCAGCTGAGGGGATAAGGTTGGTTTTCAAAGATTGATCTACAATCTGGATATCATCAACTGAGATTAAAGGATAGTGAAATCTCGGAGACGACTTTCAGTTGAAGGTATGGGATCTTCAAGTTTGTAGTTATGACTTTTGGAGTTACGAATGCCCCAGCTGTGTTCATGGGACTTATGAACTTTGTCATCTGAGAGATTCTGAACCAGATCATCATTGTGTTTATCGATGACATCATGATCTAATCAAGATCAGAGGAGGATCATGTTGAGCATCTCAGGGCAGTCTTGGAAGTCCTTCGACAACACCATATTTATGGGAAATTGTCTATGTTTTAGTTCTTGATGCAATAAGTACACATCCTTGGTCACATAGTGTCTAATCATGTAGTGTCAGTGGACCTGTTGAAGGTAGAGGCAGTTGTTTCTTGGGTGGCACCTAAGAGCGTGGCAGAAGTTTGTAGTTTCCTAGTGTTGGCTTGTTATTATCGGAGGTTCATTTCAGACTTCTCTCGAGTTGCTGATCCATTTACAACTTTGACTAGAAAGAACCATGTCTTCCTATAGAGCGAGCAGTGCTAGAAAGATTTCGACTACCAGAAGGAGAAGATGGTTAGTACTCCAATACTTAGATTTCCAGAGGAAGGGTTGTTGTATGAGGTGTTTTGTAATGCTTCTAGCCTTGGTTTGGGGTGCGTACTAATGCAGAAGAGGGGTATGATCTGTTACTAGTGTAGGCAATTTCTTCCTCATGAGCGTAACTATGCCACCAATGACCTAGAGCTTGTAACAGTAGTGTTCACACTAATGTTGTGATGACATTACCTATTTGGATAGGTCTTTGTAGTCTTCTTAGATCTCAAGAGATTACGTTATATCTTATCCCAGCATGACCTGAACTTACGGCAGTGGAGATGGGTTGAGTTTCTCCAAGACTATGACTTTGAGATCTCTTTCAATGAAGGTAAGGGAAACGTTGTAGATGATTCCATGAGTAGGAATTCGCATAAGGAAGTGGTTTGGTAATCTGCTGATTCTTGGAATGTGATGGGAGATTTGGCTGCACAGCACTTGGATTCAAGGGTAGAGGGTGTTAGAGGATGTTTGTTTCAGATGACAGTGCAGTCCTCCTTGTTGCAACAGGTGGAAGAGTCTTAGTGGGGAGACTTTGAGGCGGAAGTGATGCGGGATCATAACGATTAGGGAAATGCTCCAGAAGGATGGTTAGAGGACAGCCAACAACGAATTCTTTTTCATGAACGGTTGTTTGTTCCGGAGGCGATGTGTGAGGGAGTTCCCCATGAGTTCCATAGCTCAGCCTTAGTGGTATATCTAGAAGTTTCAAAAATGTACTAAGTCCTGAGGGAATAGTTTTGGTGGCCTGGGGTGAAATGGGGAGTGGCGGAGTTTGTGGCTAAGTGCCTAGTGTGTCTGCAAGTAAAGGTTGAACACTGTGTTCCCAATGGTTTGTTGAATCCGTTAGATTTCCCTGAGTCTAAATGGGATTAAATCTCAATGGACTACATCACATGACTACCTAGAGATCAGGGTGGTTATGATGCTATCTAGGTAGTGGTGGATCGACTGACAAAATCAGCTAACATCTTAGCAATTAAGGAGTCCGACCTGGTGAGTACCTTAGCACAGAGGTACGTAGACAAGGTGGTGCGTTTGCATGGAGTTCTGAAGAATATCATCTCAGATCAGGATACTCGGTTTATCTCATGAGTCTAGAGAGGGTTACAACATGCTTTTGGCACCCAGCTATGCCTTAGCACTGCTTTCCACCCCCAGACTGATGGGCAGAGAGAGCGGACTATCCAGACGTTGGAGGACATGCTGCGAGAAAGCGTTCTGGATTTCATAGGATCATTGGTGTGACACATGCCTTTAGTAGAGTTCTCCTACAAAAACATCTTCCACTCTACTATTGGCATGGCACTGTTTGAGGATTTGTATGGAAGACCATTTCGTTCACCCATTGTCTAGGCAGAGGTTGTTGAGATAGGTGATCTTGGGCCAGAGCTAGTAAAGAGAACCATAGAGAAATTTCAGCTTGTGCGTGAGAGGATGAAAGCGGTTCAGGACCGAAAGAGGTCTTATGCTGATCGTCGGAGGAGGCCATTGGAGTTCGAGGTGGGAGATCATGTGTTCTTGAAGGTTTTCCCTTGACGATGGTAGTGGAGGTTCAGGAAGGGAAGTAAGCTCTCCCCTAGGTTCATCAGACCTTTTGAGGTGCTGAGGCGAGTTGGTGAGGTGGCATATCAGCTATCCCTACCACTTCAGTGGGAGAAGGTTCATGACGTCTTCCACATCTCCGAGCTTCTTTGGTACTTACACGATGACTCACACGTTATCGACTGGGGAGAGTTAGATATGGGAGACTACGTGACATTCGAGGAACTACCAGTCAGAATAAAGGATCACAAATAGAAGGTGCTCAGTGGACGAATCATCACCTTGGTTTGTGTGTGGTGGAGGCATAGCAGCCTCGAGGAGAGCACTTGGGAGCAGGGAGGCTCAGATGCATGGTCAGTACCTTGAGTTGTTTTGACCTGTTTTTTTCTTTGTTCTTTTGAGCTTTGTTATGATGCTATACTCTGTACCTTTGATATATGGAATGATTGGATTTTCGGTTGAGATAAGTTTTGTTTCTTTTTTCTCTGGAAGTGTGTAACATGTCTGAATGTGTGGGGAAAGGGAAAAACCCAATCCCTAATCGAGACACATTAATGCAGATGTGATTGAACTCGTGCGGGCTAGTCAGTGCCACCAAAAGCGAATAATATCTCGACATGGGAGAATGAATTCCCCAAGCCACGTGTTCGACCAGTGTGTTGGTTGTACAGTGTTGGGGGTAGTGTAAGTTGAAAAATCCTAATATATGGAAGTGGGAAGACCCATCTCTTAATAGAGACACATTAATGCAGATGCAATTGAACCCGTGTAGGTGAGTCAGGGCTGCCTAAAGCAGATAATATCTAGACATAAAAGAATGAATTCTTAACACATATGATTAGGGTTGTTGGTTGGCTTCCTGTCATAATGAGAGCCCTAAGAGGTATCTTGTTGGGTTCCTCTGGATTGGTTTTTGAATTATTTGGTATGAGAATGTTTTAAGAGGTATCTGGTGTAATGACACAAACCTCTCCGGCCCATTCCATTGTCGAAAAGAAGGTCATGAAGTGTTCTGGAAGTAAGAATGGACTTTTCCCACACATTTCAGAATTTTGTGACTACTTGCCATGTAGTGTGAGTACACGCCGTGTACCACCTTGCAGAGTATACCCCGTGTTGAAGCCATGTCCTTGCCACATGAAATAAATAAGTACAATCCATGTATCTTATTCTACACGCTGTGTAGTTTCTCCCCGCGTACGCGTTACCCTCAAACCGTGTGTTGAACAGTCAATGGATGTGTGCTGTGTTGAAGTCATGTCCCTGCCACATGAAATAAACAAGTACATGTCATGTAGCCCATCACACACACCGTGTAGTTTCTCCCTGCATACGCATTACCCTTAAACTGTGTGTTGACCACTCAACGGCCGTGTACCACGTTGAATGCCATGTTAGAAGCCGTGTGGCGACCGTGTGGAATGGCTGAGTACATGCCGTGTACTAGGAATTACACATTGTGTACTTTAGTTTTTCTCTCCTATAAAATGAGGGGGCCTATCCTCCTTTTCAAATCATTCATCTCCTCCCCATTTCTTCGAGTAGAGCCCTCCCGAGAGACTCCAATGCTCCTTTCTTCCATAAGTTCTTCGTCCGAGCTCTGATTTACGATCCGTTAGCGGCCAAGAGATCATAAAGACGAGGCAGAACTTATAAGTTTAGATATGTTGTTTTCCCGTCCTCCTTTCCTTCCCATATTCCACCCGAGGTGGTTTTTTACGGGGTTTGATAGAAGCGAAGGACACCGAAGGACGCCTTCTGAAGTTGATTTGGTGGAGTGTTGAGATCAGTACCTGTCGAGGTAGGTATTTTACCTTCGTCTCTCTAATTTTTGGATAATGTGGGATGGGTGTCCTCTTAATTTCACGAGACTTAGGTGAACCAGTTTAATGAATATAACAAATGGCTTAATTAACAGGGATTTGGAAGCTGTTATATTTATCTTTGTTTATCCTATTGTTATGTTGTGAATTGAATAGGCTTATTCTTACTAAAAATCATGGTCATTGGGGGCCTTTTCTTGTGCAATTAAAATTTTCTCTATCTTTGTAGACCGTTTTGTGGATGGAAACATTGTGGAATTTGGAAATTGGTTAATCACGTAATGTTGGCTGATTAAAGGAATATTCGGAACCCTTGTGTGGTCACCCCGGTTGAACAAAATAGAATAATGAACATGTTGGTTTTGGGTTGGTTACGTGGTGTGTGAAAGGGGGGGGGGGGTGAATCCTGGGTTATTATGAAAAGGATGGGCAGTGGGGCTGCGGTAAATGATATTAAAGGGTCGATGATGTGGAACGAGCCATGTTTTGGGATACAGTTTTGGAGATGTGGATATAGTGGTAGCAGGGGTGTAGTAATGGGTTGTGACTGTAAAGAAAGTGGAAAGTTGATAAATGAACTATGGGGAATGGAAATGAATTAATCACGGGAACAATCAATGGGTACTGATTGATGATAAAAGGGTTGTGTTGCTTGTGTTCTATCTAACTTGACTTGTGGTTGGCAGAGTTTTGTTCTACGAAACACTTGATCAGGTTTGATAATTTCCCAGTAATTAAGGAACTAATAAACTAATACTATTGAAACATGAAAACATAAATGGGGTTGGGGTTGTTTGTTGTATGCAGGCATTATAGTAACAGTGCCGAGGTACGTGCTCAGTTTCTCTGTTTAGAATCCATAGGTTGGGTTGTGTGTTTGGTATACATATATGTATCTGTATCTTTGTGTTTTGTCACACCCCACCCATGTTGAGCATTTAGTGCCAAACACTCCAATTTCATAGGATATGGTGTTCTACCCTTAGTTAATAGCTCCTTCTTGCTCTATCTTCCATTGGCTGTGATGAATTTAGGTGACCTTACACCTAAGACACTTTGGGTAGGTTTCTTTTGGTCTGTTTTTATCCCAAGTCTCTTCGGGCAGGTTTACTATTCCCATGTATCATCGGGATGAGGCCTAGGTGTGTTAGGGTGGGGATATGATTGTGGTTTGTGAGGGGAAGTTGTGTGCGGGAAGAATATGTGGTTTGTGAGGCCCAGGACTGTGCGAGTGCGATATGTGGCTTTTGAGGACTAGGTGTGTGCGGGCAAGAAGAGTGTGGTAGCGTCAGGATGCTCTTCATTAGGAAGAGTAGCTAACTAGTGGGGGGAAATGGTGTGGGGTACCCAATACTATTGTTCTTATATACTAGTACCTGTTGTTTTGAGTTTTTGGTGTGCGTGGCTGGAGAGGTTGCGTGGATAGAATTTTTTTCTAGGTTTTGGTTTCTTCTGTTGTTCTCACGGGACATTAGGATATCTCCCCACCTGTGCATGAGAGCTTTAAGATTCCCTACTGAGAATCCTTGTATACTCACCCTATGTTTACTTTTAGGTTTCCAGGAGGACTACCAGGGCCGGGTGGGACCCTACTAGTCGGGGTAGTTGGAGTTATTGTAGTTTGATGTACTCTTGATTCTTTTGGTATTGTACTTTTGAGTTTTTGTGTACTTGTACCTTGTTTTAGAATTATTTAAACATCCATGTGGGATTGGTTTGGGTTTATTTTCATTTACTTGTTCCTTTTTATTTTGGTGTTTGACTTATTATATTTCCATATCTTAAATAAAAAATGGCAATGCCTCCCATATTGTAGAAACTCATACCCTTGGTGCTAGTCACCACTTTGGGGCCTACTGGAGGTGGGACTCAGGGTTCACTATCTGCCTATCATTATTTCCTGCTCCAGAGGGGCATCTTTGGTGTGATGGGGTCATGACATCTTGGTATTAAAAACCTCAAAATTTTTAATGAATCCAACTAAGATAAACATACCTGGAATATTGTGAAAAAAAATCTCATACATATGTGTTCCTTCGTTGTATATTTTATAATATTCTTAGGAAATCCAAGAACACTTTTAAGGATTCATTAATTTGGCATTCAATCAATCATATCTTCTAAATTTTTTATATAACTCTCGATTGATAGTCAAAAGGAATTCATATATTCTCTTCTAGAAACATAACTGGAATGGTATACCTATCTGTAACATGATAGACCCTATCTCTTTGTCTAACACTTCCAACATCACTATAAATGACTGTGTGAACACTCTTGAATTAGATCTACCTGATGAAATCTCTTCTATTATCAACAACTACACTTTTCATAACACTAATGACTTCTTAGTCTAGAAACCATCCCATAATGGTCTACTAACATCTAAACATTACTATATTCATAATGCCACTACCAAAAATAATAACTTACCCTGGTTTAAGACATTCAAAAAATGATTTATTAGACCCTCACGTCTCACATTAATTTGGAGAATTTCTCACAATAGGCTCCCCATGAATTGTATCCTCTAGATGTGTTGTATAAAACATTGTTTTAAATGTTCCATATGTAACCAACACAAAGAGGACACAAAACACCTATTTTTAACCTCTGCTACTTCTTCTACATTATGGAATTATATTTTTGACATTTTTGATCATAGATGGATAGGTTTGGACTATATCGGATCGCCGCTTCAAAGATGCACTACTATAGATACCCCTCTAAAAATTTACCATCTCTTCATAGATGCAATGGTAGAAATAATTCATCTTATTTAATATGAATGAAATTCAATTAAGCACAAAATTACTACATTGAATTTTTGTGTGGCAAAAATAAAAATCCACACTGCAGTCAAGGAAGCTGGAATCAAGTAAACATGGACTTACCATAATTCAATCAAGGATTTTTGCATCCTGATGGAAATTAGGGTCAAAGGAAAATACAGCCCGATGAGAGGTTTATTGGATGTTTTCTTGAAACCACATATTTTTGGATGGAATAAAATTAATGTATTTGGTTCTTCAAAAGGAATGTAGGACCTTCTGGATACGACATCATATGCAGGGATCACAATGGCAACATTCTTGGATGTTGATATGGTTCATGTGGTCAAGCCTCATCCCTGAAGGAAGAGATGTACAACATCATCCGTGCAGTTTATTTGATAAGGCAACAAGGATGAAACAATATTTGTATTGAAAGTGACTCAACTACCAACATTCATGCCCTTTTACATGGTACATCTCACATGGCTTGGGAACTTACTACTAAATATATAATTTTCATAAAACACATCTGAAGACATAATCACAACATCACACACACCTACAAAGAGGTGAAAAAAGTGGAATGGTATTTTCGTCAAGGGTGTTGACAGAAAAAGTACATGCATAGAGAACCCTCCTACTGATCTCTCCCCTCTTTACTCGAACGACTGTAATAAAATCCCCACTTTTTGAGTTTTGTAATTTTCTATTTCATTTATTCTAGTACATTCTCAGAAAAACCTATGAAAAAAATAAATAACATTTCTTGATTCAATGTTTGATATATTCTTGGGATGATACATGGGTTCTTATAAAAATTCCACAGACATACTCATTTGGATACTTAATTTCTTATTCCCAAGTGAGACTTGGGCTCCCTTCAAGACTGCCAAAGATAGGCTCATTGGAGCTGACTGTTATACACCTGAGGGATACACGGACACCTTATCTATTTCCAAGGTTTGCCTTAGAGGGATGTTGATCACATATTCCAAGAGTGAGACTTTTTCTCTCATATTTGACTGGCAAGGACAAAATCTACAGTGTTGATGTTATACAATAACTAGATAAATACCGAAGTCTTAACGAACATTTCCATGGACAATCTTATATAGTGTTTTGTTCATGATATGCATTTTTTGATACCTAGATTCAAATAAGGAATTACAAGGATGGGATTAGGGTTTTAATTAAATATTTAATGAAATGAATTACCTGATGCGTCTGGATTGTTGATGCACAAGATTGGATTAAATCTTTGTCTTACACATGATTGATGACATGGTTAGGCATCCTTGATCATGTATCATCGTGGGGGATATTGGGGGTATGTAGCAGGTCTTGAGACATATCATTTTAATGATAATAATTAATTAAATGTACATGATTATAACTTGACACAAGACTGGTTATTTATTCAGAGAAATGCCGACTAAGGCCAAGGAAGGTTACATAGTATGGGTTCCCATGGGAACCCGTACCATTATTGGGTTTTTAAATACAAAGATTTTTTACACATTCTTTTAATCCATACAAACTATATTTATTATATATTAACTGAATATATGGAATTAGAGGTCTGTGTGGTTTTCAACAGGGATTGTATCTCACAACCTATTTAGGTCACTGATCGGTACCATGATAGATTATATGAATTTATGTGTAGATAATGTCAATAAACATGCTATAAGAAATTTATTGATGTGTATGAGTAGTGGGGAACAATACTGAGATATGGATAATAATGCTACATGAAGATAACCTTTTTTTAAATTTTTTAAATTGAATCTTGTATTGTACTGGTGCTATGTAAACCTATTTTGATTTTATTGTGGAAACTAGAAATGAATAATCATTATTTATATATAAGATTACTTTATGGAATTGTTTATTTATATATACACTTTTTATTCATCTGCTTCATGATTCATTTAATACTTCTACTTATTATTTATTATTTGATATCCTCTAGACTACACTGGTGATCATGGTTTAGTCTCTACACACACACACACCCTAGTCCCTTGATACTAGTTTGTAGCCTTTGGATTTTTAGGAGAGGCGCTTGTGACCATGTGGCCAAATGATATCAATGCATCATTCATTGGAATACTGATCTTGGATGTTACAATGTGGTATTATATGATGTTATTTTCTTTCCATATAATTTAGCTACAATATAAATGGGATTATGAAGAATTGGAATTCATTAAGATCCATTATTGGGTTTAGCTAACCCACATAGAAGAAAAAAAAATTATTTGATTTCATTTGTTTTGTTGGATTTTTCTATTAGAATTGTTTTGATTTTTCAATTGGTTGATTCACCTAAATTGTGATGTAATCATTTAAAACATTTTGGGTCATATTGTGTTTCAAACCAATGATATTAGAGTATTCCATCTCATGCATCATTTTAGAACTTCATGGGATTTAAATTCCCTGAAATATTCCATTCCATATTTGATGAATTTTTGGATTCCATGATGTTGTGATATTCTCCATGATTGATATACATGCTATGTAATGGATATTATTTTTAGGGAATTGGGAAACATAGTTAGTAGTTAGAGTGCCTGTCATAAAAAGAGCATTGATTTCATTATTTGGCTACAGTAGACACCGTAAGAATCAAATTGTAAAATGTTTAGTCCTGGAGAATGTGTCTCATAGAACGGAATGTGTTATGGTGTAGATTAGGTGGATTCCATATTTAATTTCATATGGATTATTATTCCTTATGGATTAGAATTTGGTGAACCATTTGGTTCAACCATTTAAATTATTAACATACAATGGATGTGAATATAAGCATTAATTGGAATCTAAAATTGGTAATAAAAGGGAGCTTTCCCCAGATATTACCATAGTAGTCGACGGTAGGCAATATCTCTATCATTAATATGATTTGTATTTTTCCCAGATTAGACTTATGTAGTAGTAAGAGGGGTGTGTTCTTGTATGGGAGGCCTTGTACCTATCCTATTAAAAAATATTCACTTTTAAAGGTTGTTGAATCTTTATCTGAGGTATAAATATGGAATTTTTAGAGGTATTCCACTGCAATGTCCTCATGTCACATGCCATGAGGGTGGATGCGATCATACACTAGAGGTGGTGGGCCATTGAATACTAGGAGATCCACTAATATTACCAAATAAGGAACCAGTGGATGTACCCATCATAGGTGATGTGGCCCAATTTTTTAAAGGATTTATGTTTATCTTGGAGACCATTCATGGAGTAGGGCTTCTAGCCCCGACTATGGAAGTGTTGATGCATGAATTCCAGCAAAAACATCCCCAAATGTATTCAAGGAATGGTGGACCATAGGTTATATATTTAAGGATAGATTTTAGGAAATCAATATTAAAACATATCAAGACACATCCCTAGAGGAGGGTAATGTTATCTTCTTATATGCTACACGATTTTTCCAAGATATGGTTGAATATCATTACATAGACAAATCATCCTCAAGAGATGGCTTCAAGAGATTTTGATATGTCTTAATGATTATATATATCACGAGACACTGAGGGATGGTAGAACACATAATATCATGAACATTTTTAATATCGTGCTAATAATTCGGGATTATTTTACTTGTTTTGTTGGGACCTTGTTGGATGAAAGTTGTTTTTGAAGTGAAATGAAATTTATGTTGAAGTGGTTGTCTTTTTTTTCAATAAATAAAATAATTCACTTCACTTTGTAAAATTCGGTAATAAAAAGGAAAATTATATTAATAAATTATGACTCCCAATTCTTAAGGATTTCCATCATATCAAGATGATGTTTTCTGAAATAAAACATTCATTGTACTACCCTCAGGTTACGAATGAAAGGAATATTGTAATGATGATAGAAGTCCGAATGACCCCAGTGAAAACCTGATGATGCTTTGTATATTTTTATTTCACAATATTCATATGTTTTATGGAGAATCTAGATTCAAGCATTATGAAGGAAGGGGTGAGAGATGGTGTTTCCAATCATATTAATGTTCAAATTGGATGAAACAATATACTGGGGAATGTGACGTTACAATAAATTACAATATAAGTCAGATGATGCTACATCGATCCTAAATTTATTTAAAGTCATTTAGAATTCATTATACCATAATAATTTTGTTATAACAGGAATTTGTTTATGCCAATGATTTATGGTCTCATAATCATTAGAATTATAGTCGCAGAAAGAAAGAAGTTGATGAAGATGAAACTATTGGAAACAGTTCCATATATGTGTTTTTCCACTGATCCATCAAAATAGATTCTAACACTGATTCATATTTTTTTATCCTTTGAATATTAAGTGCATAATTTTACCAGAGGAGTAATTATTTGTGGTGCTTTTTTTTGGGAACCAATAGAAAAGAAAAGAAAATTAAAAGATATTCGGAATGATGACTGGATAGAAGAATCAATGTTCCTTGATGCCAATATTAATGAAAAAAGATGAGATTAATTGATAATTAAGTCAAACATTTACATCAATATAAATTGTTGATTGTTTTCCATAACAATTGGGTCAAGGGAAAAGAATAACTATGATATGTTTTTATTTTAGGTATTGAGGTTATGTATCTTTTCCCTTATAATTTCAAATTGAGTTAAGATCCATAATACAGGTGATGACACCGATTATCCGAGTGAAGCCAATATCAATTCATTATACACATGATGACAATGATGACCTCATTAGACACAAGATCATTAGTCTATGAAAGGAAAATAATGATAATTACTTGAATTTTTTCAATGTTTTATTATCTGTATCATAGAAGCTGTTAAATACATTTTAAGATTGTTTTTATATGGTTCTTTCAGCATAGAGAAATGTATTTAAGAATATGGTTTCTCCATCAAAATGAATAAACATTAACATGATTTGATTTTGTAATTGATAATAATAATAAAAATGTTTATTTTCTAATTGGTAATGAGAAATTTAATGAAATATCTAGTGTATTTATCTTTATGATGAAATTAGAATCACAAATTGGAATCAAAATGATGCATGTGAAGAAATTACAAAGTGAGCTAAAATTGGGATGATTTGAGATGTTTTGAGAATTCTAAAGAATAATTAATTAAGTTAATGATTTTATTTGTGATTTGTGTAAAATTTGAATATTCAAGGAATTTAGCGGAGTGGGAAGGATTTTTAGAACCTTGACCAACCCTCTATGTGTCACCTATAGAAGGAGAAGGTACTTTATAAATTATAAAACATGTACAACGTATGAAAGATGAGAGAAAACATATGATGTCCTAAGGAGAATATGAATCCATATAGAGATTTGATAGGAATTTTTTCTAGGAAAAACAATAAAAGAGAATGGATAAGATCAAAATCATAGTTTCCAGAATCAATCTATGAAATTAGACTGAGATTTCCAGACTAAGGAAGAAGAATTTTATAATTTTCCTAACCCCATTATAATAAATCCACATTATCATATTGATCTATCAGACTGGGAAATGCGACTGAGTATCATTACACAATCTTGGTAAGTTATTTCCTACTGCCAGATAAACAATTGAAGAATTATTTTTCTGTTTATAATTGTTAATGTTCATCATGAAGAATTATAATATGTTTGTTACCAAAATTGTTTTACATATTTTCGTACTGCTTTAAGTATATGTACTATAGTATTGAACATAGAGTTACACGAGGGTAAGGTCATATCCAACTCATTGTATCAAAAAAAATTATAATCTAGTAGAATGTGTGGTATTGTATTTTATGTAAACCATATTTAGAAAATAGATACTCTTACTGACTAGTAATCTTTTTAAATTCTTGGGTTCCTATGGATGTGTGGTTGGTTTGTGTTCGGAATATAAATAAATATAGAACAAGAGGTGAAGGTTTTTTTAATGTATTGAAAATTAATAGAAAATTTTATCATTTATTCACCCCTCCCACTATTAGTTATTCATTGATTTTTATTGAGAATTTTTAATTCATATTAGAGCCAATGGTTCCCTTTATTTATACTTTGCTGAAATTATGAAAGAGAATTTGGGAGGGATAATTTAAAATGTGTGAACAATAAATTGAATTTGATATTCAATGGTAGTAACTATCATATTTTGAAAAAATAATGTTTCCTTATCTTATGTATCTTAGGTATGATGTTCTTGAGGATGCAATATATAAATACTCTCCTATTGATGATATTATTTTTCTCACAACTGTTGGTAACCATAATATTAAGAATAATGGAAGGAATAAAAACTCCCATTACAATCCTTACTTTTTGAATGTTATTTTTTAAGAGTGAATGGTATTTCCACTGTGAAAGGTATATGGGATTAGGGGAAAACATTTATGAAGGAAATAAAAAAGTAAAGAAGGAAAAATTAAAAATTTATAAACTAAAGCATGAAGATCTCACGATGGGTGAGTATGAATCTGTTATTGACTTCTTCAATTGGGTTGATGAAAATATTAGTATAATCTGATGCCTATTGAAATGATAGAAGAATCCACTATTGTAGAACAGATATTGAGAAATATTCTTGAAAATTATGATGTTAATGTTTCTTCATTAGTTGATATAGATTTTGAAACATTATATATATATGATTTTCATTGAACTCTCATCACCTATGAAATGGGAATGGAGAGATATAAGAAAATAAAAATGATGTTTTATAGAGAAATTCCTTTCAATGATTCCAATATGGAAATATCAAAGAAGACTCTAATGGAAGATGATACCGGTGAATTTGATTCCAAAAATGATGTATGTATAAATCTTTATTAAATTTTATCATTAGTTTCTAAAAAAATAAGAAGTGAATTAAAATATAAGGGAAAACCACACTTGAAATATTTTAATTGTCGACAATTTGAGAACATTTTATCTATTTTTTCAGGAATAAATAATGAATTGGATAATGAGGAATATTATAGATGTTATAGAAGTTCATTTATGAATCATGGGGATAAGGATAAATATTATTCTTAATGTAAGGATAGAAAATAATCCAAATCCCAAATAAGAGGTTTCTTATATAAATATTATGAATAATAAGATAGTGAAGGTGAATCCCAAATGGCTATTGAAAAGACTAAGAATAATTTTATTGCAATGGTCAACAATGAAGTGTTCACAAATAGATGTTATATGGAATAAGAAAATCAATTATAAATTAATCTAAAAAAGATATTGAAATCCAATATGATAAATATTGATAAGCCTAAGAAAAAAAATCATAAGATGAAAATTGAAGACTCATAAAAATAAATCACGTATTTTTTCCTAATGATAAATTAATGGTTTTAGAATGTATTTATGATTTAAAAAATCTATTGAGAATGAAAATAATAATAATGATAGTTTGAAACTAAAATTAAATGAAAAATAAGAAGTGTTCTATATTTTCTAACAATGAACATTCAAAAGGATGAACAGAGAGATAAAAGTATCAATATTTAATTCTGTGAAATTGGCGAATGATCGAAAAAGAGTAAACCTGAGAAGGGTCAATAGTTACCTCCAAAGGTCTGGAAGGATGTTGAAAAAGTTTCATTGATTAATAAATCATGGAAGGTTATGTATGTGGAAAATACCAACAACGTCTAAAGGTACAATTTTTTAAAAAATTATATCTACAAAGGATTCTATAATTTCTTATTATGATAAATCTGAAAATAAAACCATGATGAGAAAGAAGATTCTTGTTTATAACGGAAGGGTTGGTTGTTAATAAAGTGCTGATAAAAAGTTTTTTGAGAAACATGGTAACTACTCCCTAGAGTATGGATATTTCATAGGAAAATATTCTTTTTATAGATACACCTAGTATTTTAGTGGACTCAAACACAAAAAATATGTGTTGGTTTAATAAAAAACAATAATTACTAAAACAATTATAGAAGAAAGTGTTTTTAGGAGACTCAATCTCCCCAAAAGAAGAATTCCTAGAAGGATATTATGAAGAAGTCATATAAGGTTTATTTAAAATTTGAAAATAGATTCCAACCTCTTGAAAAAATTATTGAGAGATGTGAAAAATCTAGAAATCTTGAAAAACGATGACTTGTTTTATTATAATAAAAACATAAGTTTATTTAATAGTTATCAGATTCTAGATGTTAATAATGATAATTGTAACAAAGAAATCTCTCAATGATAATATTGGTGAATGATATTGGATCATGGATTGTTAGTGTTCTTCTCAAATGAAAATATAATTAAAATTTCTAAATAATTTGATAGGCTTCAATAGAGGAATATTGAAATTTGGAAAATATAAATCACTTAGAATCAAAGGTATTGAATCTTATGTTATCGGAAATTAAAAATTGATGTTTGTGAAAAATTTATATATTTATGGTATTAAAAATTACATCTTTTAAGATTAAAAACTTTTCATAAAGGAAACAAATTTATTTTTTAAAAAGATAATTTTTTTGAAAAGTGAGAAATGTGGAAAGATTTTTCTAAAAGGGAAACATAAAAAACGAAACGTATTCCATGTTTTTGAAATATAAAAAATCATCCTAATAAGGAATAGTGACATAGAATCATCTATGGAATAAATGATAGGGACACTTGTGTCAAAAAAACATGAGAAATTTAACAAAATGAGATAGATTTTGTGGAATTATTGATATGTCAAGAATAATATATTGGAGTCACACTATTTTTTAGAAAGGTAAGATAAAAATTATATGCATATGAAAGATAACATTTGTTCAAAAACCACCTAGAATATAATCATTTTGATATTTTCGGTCCAATGATAAAAAAATTATATCCTTGTGATACCTACTTCATTACTTTCATTGATGAGTTTACTCAGATTAATTATGATATTTATATGAAACATATGTCATATTATATGATTATGTTTAAAATAATAAAGAGGAAATATAAGAAAATATTTGAGTATTTTGAGAAAAAGTATTGAACTGACAATGGTAATGATTATAATATTAATTAATTTGAATTTTTTGTTGAGAAGAATTGAATTTAGCATGAGTTTTGTACACAGTACATTCCTCCAAAAAAAATTTGATGAATGGAGAAAAAATACATGTTTTTTGAAACAAATTTAGACTATGTTACTAAAACATTGTCTTCACCATTATGTTTTGAGGAAAGATGTAATGAACCGAAGTTTTCAAATGAAATTTACATTTTATTAATATGTCATACAATAACGTGAAATCACATCAAAATGAACTACTAAGTACTATGTGACCTTTGAACATAATTTTGACACATCTGTGTTTTGAATTTCCAAAATCCGACATACACATTTTCAATAAGTATGTTATTTATAGTCTAATATAACCAATTTATTTTATGGGGAATAGTAACTACCCTTATGAATTGAAATATTACCCATATGATTAGTTACATGCCTAATAAATCGCAAACATAACTATGATAGTATATAAATAAGATTCAAGTGCAAGTATAATATATCTATATCTGGGAATAAGAAAATAAATATTTTAAAGTTGATATTTTTTACCAAAAATTGTAATTTCTATTAAAAATTGATTTAATCTTATTTAAAAAATTATATTTGAAAAATGGGCATAATTTATTTATTCTATACATCAAAAAATGTCAATGGTTAATTTTTG
This sequence comes from Viscum album, assembly GCA_963277665.1. NCBI lineage: Eukaryota > Viridiplantae > Streptophyta > Magnoliopsida > Santalales > Viscaceae > Viscum > Viscum album. Next base: position 1,110,874,575 of record OY728126.1, read on the forward strand.
GGAATTTTTTATAATAATTGATTTTTTGATGAATGGGAGAATACGATAATATAAAATAAATGGTAAATATTTGAATTATGATGTCATTAGATGATGTATGACTGATGTATGGACATTATCTCTAACTCACATGCAATTATTCCTATTCTTGTACATGGAACCATCTATATTTATTTTCATAGAAAAAAATAATAAACTAATGATTATAATATTATCAGAGCCCTCCTCTCATACACTATAAATACCACCCCTCCTTACCTCTTCTCACCACTCATCTCAAGCCTTCTTACTTTCCTATATTCTGCACAAATCACTCCTCAACCTCCTACCTCGGGTGGAGAATCCTTTGGTCTCCCCGAAATACCAATTCCCCTCCCCTTAAAAACTCTTAATGATGATTGAATCAAGAGGTAAATTACTATTTTATTTTCTTTCTTTTACTTATCGAGTTCATTTCTTTTATTGTCTATCCTTACCACTCCTCATCCAAATGTTGTAAAAAAAATTATAACGTACATTAACTGGAATTTTGTTTATATAATGGAATAGTTTAATATATTCCCTCTTTTACTTGTCTTCTATTTTAGTGGTAAAGAGACCATCCAAGATGTTTTAGTATACCACATTCAATGACGATGGGTTTTCAATTTCCATTACAATCTTAAATTATGGTCATGAAACCACTTTCATGGATGAACCATTCCATAATATATTCATTATGCCTCATATGTTGTTCTAGAATTGTTTTGTACACACAGTTTTTCTTTTATAATACAGAATGGGTTATTTGTGGTAAAAAACCGCCAATTAACCCAAATGGTTATCAAAAAAGATTAATGTAATGTATCAACATCACTCAAGGTAAGAAAATTGAATTTTAACCATGTATCCTTCTGGATGATTAATAATAAAATATATCTCCTATTATAGACAACCACCACTATCATACTTGTTTATCTGAACCAGATATGATCAATAAAACCAAGAAAGCAAACAGACCTGAACAATTAAATTGAACCTCATAAGAAATCAAATGGATATAAATGACCTTCAAATGGTTATAATAAATATTTTACATATATATGTGGTTCTGAAATTATTAATTAATTAACCTAATTTTAGTATTCTTGTCATTATGTTCTAGTAAATATCGCCATCAGTTTTAAGGTATGGGATCCAATCTATTTCACTTTTCTTCTAGATTGTCCCATATTATATGAAATTTTATGTGTAATTACTATGGATTTGGTATGATTATGAACCTCCACCGTACATTCTTGATGATGTTTTAACTATGATAAAACCATTTCTCTCTCATTAATTCCCTATAAGTACACCTGGCACCATGACGATATTCTATAAGGGATTCAACCCTTACCCCCTTTATTCCTTCAATTTTCATTATCATTCTTTTTACCTAAACGAGGTTATCTATTATTCTAATGTTCTTTATAAAACTACTATGAGAATGTTCCAAACTCATGTAACAAGTTCTATTCATCATTGTCTTTTAGTGATATACATGTTTTTTAAGTGATTCCCTCCATAATACTTCATGATAAGAAAACCTATTTTGAGGGAACATCCTGAATTATTACCCAAATTATAGTTCACTATATATTCTATTTTAATCCACCATTTTCATTATAAAATATTTATTTTTGTAGTTAAATGCTCCCAAGATTTCTTTTATTTATGTATAAATGATTGTTCCCTTTTCTGTTTTAAATTCTGTAATGTATATTCCTTAAAACCGATCAAAAATTTCTTTATGCTAGATTTTATTGAATACTTTTATTAAATTTTTTCAATTCTCTTAAAAGTAAATCACCATGACAGATATATATTTTGCCTTATGAATTTTTATGTAAACTTCAGTTCCCTTTTTTCAGGGACACTTTCGTGTTACATCCATCTGTTATGATTTGTGTCAAGATTATGGTACCCAATTATTTCCATGGGTAATCTGTATGTTTATTTAATGATTTTTTAGTAGGATTATTTATTTGGAAAACATATTCATAAAATGTTATGATGGGTGTGCCTAGATATCGCTCCAATGCATTGGGTAATATAAGTCACATGAGATGTTATGTGTGATAGCCTTAGCTGTTAGCCTTGGCTTGTGCTACTATGTGAAACAATCTAGGTGGTTAGCCGTGACTCTAAATAAAGTCATGTTTTATGTTTATTTAACATTTCTTTTACACTTTGTTTATATGATTCAATTTTTATATGTTAATGATCCATATGTTACCTACCTTTTTATATCATCATGTCATGCAATCAATCTAATGTGCTATTGTTTTGTTCATTTGGTTATTCCCATACTAGGATTTTAGCTCGTCCCTTTGATGATGTGATCCCCATGGTACACTATGTAGTTTTAAAGTCTCAAATGAAGTTAGTATATCTATATATAGATTACATAATGAAGTGTTTTTTAGTACCAATATTTATGTTTTATGTTTTATGTACCTAGTCATCCAAGACACAAGGCTTAATGATCATTGGCATGTACTATGAATTATATTTATGCTTAAAATCATGTAATTTTATATGTAAATGTCTAGGGTTTCTATAGTTGGTATCTGGGAATGTTTTATTAATTTTTGGTGATTTGGAATAGAGAACCTTAGTGAGAACCTTATTGATGAGATGAAGTGTAAGAAAATATCCCTAAATTTTGGTAAGTTTAGAAAAAGTAGTTTATCAAGAAAATACATCCCTATTTGGATAAAAACAAGTATATCCGGCTCTGGAATTGATGTATATTGGGGAGAAAATACCAACAAGGAGTTTCAGGCTTGACTTGTGGTATCCTGGTACACGGCAACGGGCATTACTGCCATCTTGGTTTGACACTTCCATGGGATATGCTTTGATAAATTAATGATCTTAGCACAAACCATTATTATGGGAATAAAAAATATATCATAAGACTATAAGTTAATAAACAAATCAAGGATAACCAAGATTTTAACCTAAGGAATCACATGTTAGGATATACTTCTCCTTTATATGTTTATCCTTTATGTTTATAATTTTCTTATTTTATGTTCAATAAATATGTATTTAAACCCTATAATTTTATTTTCTTTTTCGTAGTTAATAGAGGGAAATTGAAGAAATTGTTCGAACAACCAATGTGACAAGAAATGTGAAGATTTACTTAATTATATGCCTAATTTAAACTGAAAGTTTGCTTAAAAATTCACGAAAATACTTTCCAGTTCGATCAAGTTACTAATAATAACTTGAGTAATGTGGATCACCCTCCTCGTACAATGAATGAGAATGTTGTTGTAGAATCCATCACGCATGAAAGGAATCCAATTTTTAGGGAATCTTTGGATCCACTCCTTGTGGAATAGTGAATTGACACCATTGATAAGATATTATCCATCCGCCAGTGCTCATAAGAAGAAAAAGTTTTACTCGTGGTCTATCATTTTGATGTGGGTGTGGATCAGTAGTGGAAACTGATCAATAATAATTTGTCCCATGAGTAAATTGATTCCATGGATGGGTATGAATTTAAGATGATGATTTTCAATAAATATTTTACTGGAACCCTCCATCCCAAGATGGAAGGTGAGTTCCTCTGTCTCAAGAATAAGGAATATGAGTCCATAGGGGCATAGGAAGCAAACATTTCAAGTCTTGAATAGTACGCCTTGGGATTTTTTCATGAACATTTAATGAAATAAGGATCAATGCACCTCTGCATCAATTAACGTTATCTCAATAAAATCATGATAAATAAAAAGAATACCCTTCCTTATATGTGTGACTTTTCCAATCAGTTTCTCGGGACCTGATACTTTTCTATAGTGGGCCTTCTCTGTGGATATAACCAATTAAAGGATAGAAATGAAGATATTCCCAAAACAACCTTTCTAATGAGGTATTAAAACTATGAGTTCATAGTAATTCCCTTTGGACTAACTAATTCTCCAACAATTTTCATGAATTTAAGGAATAGGGTCTCTATAGATTACCTTGGCAATTTTTTGGTAGCCTTTATTGATGATATTCTGATATACTCTAAGAGAAAGGAGGAACATAAGAGAATTTTAATATTGTGTTGAAGACTTTATGGAGGGAGAATCTGTATGAAAAGTATAGTAAATTTCAGTTCTACATGGAAGATGTACATTTCTTGGGGAATGTTATCCCCAATAAAGGGATATATGTGACCCTTCCAAGCAAAAGGAAATTGAAGAGTATCCCATGAAATCATCTATAAAAGATATCCATATCTTTCTGGGTCTATCCATGTATTGCAGAAGATTTGTGAAAAACTATAAATGATTGTCAAAGCAAATGACTAGGCTGACATAGAAATGAGTAATGTTTTCCTATAAATAGGAATCCTACGATGGTTTTAAAGAGTTGAATAAGATGCTTATCACTGCACCGGTACTCACACTCCCAACATGTGGAGAAATATTTTTGTTTTATGGTGATGCATAAAAAAGGGATTAGGTTTTTTTCTGATTAAAAATGATATATTGATAGCCTATGTCTCAAGGTATCTGAAAATATTTGAGGAAATATCTCCAACACATGATCTGGTGTTGCGACATGTGATATTTGCATTTAAAATATAGTGGAATTATCTCTATGGGGAGAAGTTTGAGATATATACGGATCACAAGAGTCTCAAAAATATATTTACACATAAATTTCATAATATGACCCAATGAATATGAATAGAGATCATCATGTATTATGACTAGTAAATCTACAACCATCCCAGTAAGGAAAATAATGTGGTCGATTCTCTATGTAGAAAGGATCTTGCATCTTTATAAATGGTTCGAATCGAAAAGGATATGATCTTTTTAAATTTTAATAGGATTGAATTTTGAATCATTAATGGAGGAACATCATCAATACATTCTCAAATTATTTCTTAATAATCCCTCATGGAGATAATAAAGGATTCTCAATGAAAAGAATGGGAAATTCAAAAAATTGTGGAAGCTATCTAGAATGGGAAATCCGCTGTGTTCAAAATTTATGAGGAAGTATTTTTATGATTTGGATCACCATTATGTGAACCATCTAATCCAGAGATAAAGAAGAAGCTTCTGAATGACGTGCATTGCTCAATCTTCCCTACCCACCCCGGGAGAAAAACGATGTATTGAGATCTCTGAGAGTAATTTTGGTGGGATAATATGAATGGTTAGATTTTTTAATATACATCAATGTTCCTAGTATGTCATAAAGTGAAGGCTGATTGGAAAATTTATAAGGGGATGAAACACCTACTGACCATACCAAAATTGATGTGGGAGAATATTACCATGGAATTTTTCACCAGACATCCAATGACATCCAGAGGAAACAATGCTATATGGGTCATTGTTGATCATCTTACAATGAAATCTCAGTTTATCACAATTCAAGAAGATTTATCATTGTATAACTTACATCGATATATATCCAAGACGTGGTAAGTTGTATGTAGTAATTCTATTTACTATAGCCGATCACGATTTGATATTCCCATCAATGATCTGGAAAAATATCCAACATGCTATAAGAACTGAACTGAACTTCAGTATGACCTGTCATCATCAAAATGAAGGCTAATATGAGTGAACCATTCATAAACATAAAAAATTGTTGATAAAATGTTCTATGAAATTAAAAGGAGGATGATACAAATAAAATTAACTATTTGAATGATAATACAATAATATCTTCCACATAAGCATCCAAATGGTACCACACAAATCGCTTTATGGGAAAAGATTCATAACACTGGTGTGTTTGGATGAATTTAGTGGTAGTAATATTCTAGGACCTAAAATGGTCAATGAACGGTGGAGAAGTTGAAAACCATTCATCAGGACATAAAGGAATCCAAAAGTCAATAGAAGAGTTATGTAGACCTTCAAAGATGATACCTTGAGTTTAAATTTGGAGACATAGTATTTCAACACATATCTCCAGGGAAGAAGGTCATGAGGTTTGGGAAGAATGGGAAGGCATGTCCCATGAACATAGGCCCCTTAGATATTCATGATCATATAGGGGATGTTTCCCATTGATTGACACTTCCACCTAACATGTCCAATGTACACGATGTCCTTCAGGTATCCCTCTCAAGGAAGTACATACCATAACCTTCACATGTACTCTTCTCAGAGTTGGTATAGTTTGTGGAAGATATTTCTAATGAGAATTATCCAGTGAAGATCATTGATTGTAGTGATAATGTTCTAGGTAACAAGACTACTCAACTAGTCAATGTATTATGGTAGAATCAGATGTATGAAGAGGCAATACAGGATCTTGAGGAGGCAATGATTGGAAAGTACCGACACAGGTTTATGGCTTATAATGTTTAATGAAATTTCAAGGGAGAAATTTCATATGGGGGTATATTATAAGAACACAATTTTTTCAATGAAAATTTATTTCTTATAAACATGTCATATGATCACATGAAATCATAAAAAAATTAACTACTAAGTACTAGGCGACCATTGAACTTAATTTTGACACTTTTTTGTTTTGAATTTCGAAAATATGACTTACACTATTTCGATCAATATGTTATTTGGAGTCTAATATGACCAAATTAAATTTTGGTTAATAGTAACATGAACTTAAGAATATTAGTGTTACCCTTATGAATATTGGCATGCACTAATGAATTGTAACCATACATATGATAGTTTATAAATAATATTCATGTTATAGTATGATATACCTATATACGAGAATAAGAAAATTAATGTTTTTAAATTGTTAATTTTTGAGTAAATATTTATTTTAATAAAAAATTAAATTAATCATATTTATTAAATTATATTTGAAAAATGGAGTTTATTTTTCTATTTTACATGTCGAAATATGATTTGGTGGAATTTTTGGGATTTTTCAAAAATAGAATAATTTTTTTGAATAATAAAATAAGATAATTTATGATAAATGATAAATACTTAAATTATGATGTCATAAAATGATGTATAAAAGATTTAAGGCAATTATCATGAACTTGCATACTCATATTTCAATTAAGTTTCATTTAATAATCCTTATTTATTTTCTAATGAAAAAATAATAAACTAATGATTATAATATTATAAAAACCCACCTCTCCTCCACTATAAATACCACCCCTCCTTACATCCTTTCTTCACTCTTATCAAGCCTTGTACCTTGCCTATATTCTGCCCAATTCTATAATCAATATCCTACCCCATGTTAAAAAGACCATGGTATCCTCAAAAGACCAAATCCCCTCCCCATAAGAGTTTCTACAGGAAGATTGGATCAAGAGGTAAATTCATATTTTTGTTTCTTTCATTTTATTTACAATTTCATTTCTTTTATTTTCAATAATTACCTCTAATCATCGAAATGTTATTAAAACTCCATTACTTTACATGTACTATAATTTTTTATGATTATGGAATAATTTATTATCATCTCCCCTTTAATATTCTTTTATTTTAGTAGTAAAGACACCACCTGAGATGTGTTAATTTTCCATATTCATGGAAAATGTGTTTTCATTTTCCATTACCATATTAAATAATAGTCATGAAACCATTTTCATGGTTGAAATTTACAATAATATATTTATTATGACTCATCTATGGTTCTTTAATCCTTTTTTATGAATGCCTTTCGTTTAAAAAAAGTCTTGTTTGTGGTAAAAACCGCCAATTAACCCAAAAGCTTATCACTAAAGTTTTAAATAATGATTCAACTCCAAGAGAGTAACCAAATTAAATTTTCACACATTTAATATTGTGGATGTTTTATAGTAAAATATAACTTCAATTATGGAAAACCACCTTCATCATCCATGTTTTCCCGAACATGAACCGATCATTAAAACTGAGAAAGAAAACAGACCCAAATAAGGAAATTGAACATCATAACCAATCATGATGGAATTAAATGAACTTAAAAAGGTTATAATATTAATTTTACCCATATAATAGTTTATGTATTTTTTAATTAAAAATCTTAATCTAATTATTCAGGTCATTAAATTCAAGGAAAGAACACCGTCAGATTTAAGGTATGGGATCCTCTCTATTTCACTTTTATTCAAGATATTCCTCTATGTTATTCCTTTTTATTTGTAATTAATATATAGTGGTTTGATTAAGAACCACCCCCAATATTTTCTCCTTATTTTGAAATTATTAAAACCCCTTTTACCTCTCATTAATCCCTCGTAAGTTCAGATGATACCATGTCTATATTCTATATGGGATTCAACCCCAACATCCTCTATTCCTCCAGGTTTCATTATATTTATTTTTACCCAAATGATGTTATATATTTTTCTTATGTTCATCCCCTAAATGATATTTTAATGTTACAAACTAATTTAATAAGTTCCATTCATTATTCTCATTTGGGGATATACATGTTTTTAAGTTATTTGGTCCTCAACACTTCCTGATAAGAAAACCGGTTTTGAGTGAACTTCCCGCATTATTACCCAATTTCAAGTGAACTATTTATTATATTCTAAACCACCATTTTACTTATAAAATATATATATTTTTATTTCTAAAAACTCCATGGTTTCATTTTGTTTATAAATTATTGTTCCCTTTTCTATTTCAATGGCTCTAATGTATTTTCCTTAAAACATCTAAAAAATGTTTTAATGCCAAAATTTCATGAATACTTTTATTACATTTTGTCACATATAATCGTAATAAATCAACACGATACATATATATTATACCTTATAAATTTCCATGTATACTTTAGTTCCCTTATTTCTTAGACACTTTTGTGTCATTCCCATCGGTTATGCTTTGTGTCATGATTATGGTACCCAATTCTTTCGATAGGTAATATGTATGTTATGTAAGAATGATTATGTATTATTATTTATAAGGAAAAAATATCCATGAAATTTTAATAGGGCTACCCCAGATTGTGGTCCAATGCATTGTGTAATGTTAAGTCTCATGAGATGTTACGTGCGAAAGTATTGGCGGTAGCCTGGGCTTGTGCTACAATGTGAAATGATCTTGGCGGTTATGCATGACTCGTAAAAATGCCATGTTTATATTAATTGAACATTTAAATTACTCTGTGTTTATATGATTCCATGTTTATATGTTAATGTTCTATATGTTAAATACGTATTTATATCATCATGCCATGCCTTTTAATCCATGTACTAATGTTGTTCTTATGTTTATTCCCTTACTCGCCTTTTAGCACATCCCATTGTTCATGTGATCCCAAGAGTACCCTATGCAGTTGTAAGGGGTCAATGAAAGTTAGGAGATTTTTATGAAGACTAAATAAAGATGTTTTTTAGTTTCATGTTTTACATTTTATGTACCTATTATTCTAAGACACTAGAATTAATGTTCCATTGCTTTCACTCTGATCTATAATAATGCTTAAAATCATGTAATCTTATATGTAAATGTCCAGGGCAGCAATACAAGCCATGGGGAATTTTATGTACATTAAAAAATAGTTTTTCTATAGTCCATGTTTTAATATGACTCTATAAGAAATGTTTTATGGATAAACTCCAAGATTGAAACAATTTTGGTTTTTTGGGAGATCATAAATCATGAATTACAAAGGAGGAAAACATGGATAGTTTTAACATATAGGTAAAGAGGAATTTTTCTAGCTATTCTCTTGAACGAGAAGGAATTAGATGATTTCACAAAGAGTTAGTAAGATTAATTAATTCCATTGTTCTTTTTTTCAATAGGTGATAAAGATAAACAGACAATAGTAGATAATGAATATGAATAGAATAAATATTTTTTATTGAATGTTATGAAAATGATACTCAAAATCGTAATATTAATAATGTATAAGAACATGGATCAATAGTTTCTACTGATAAGGATGAATCTCAAAAGTCACATCCTAGGTTGGGGAAGCTACTAGAATCCAAAAACATTATTAGTGATCAATGTAGAAGAGTTCAAGAATGATGAACAATTAATCATACATTTTTATGCTCAAGTGTTAATACAAATTATCTAAATGAATCTTTATAGGATCCAAAATGGTTCCAAGATATGAATTTGTGGATGGATCAGATATAAAATAAGATACATGAGAAATCATTAATAAAAATGAAAAAAATTCTATTTTAAAAGAGTGTTTTTTCCAAAACAAGTTGATTGGGAATTGTGATGTGATATTGAACACAACTAGATTAGTTTGAAATGGTTACTGATATATAGAATGTATTGACATTGATGAAACTTATTCTCTAATTGTAAGGTTATAAAAAATCATAATATTTATTTTTTAATAAATAATTATGTTACGAATTATTTCATAAGGTGGTGAATTCTACTTTTTTGAATGATAATATTGATTATGAATATTATATTAAACAATTATTTGGATTTGTTATTAGTAATGATTAAATATACATTTGAAGGTTGAAGAAATCCTCTTCTGGGATGAAACATGCTTTTGGGAAATTGTATTCCAAATTGGATTCATGCTATAGAAAATTAGTTTTATTAAAGTAAGAGTTGATAGTAATATTTACATCAAAGAAATTTAGGAGTCTTCCATAATCAAATTGATTATTTTGATGAAATTTTATTTTTTAAGATTGATGAAATAACTAGTGAAAAATTTTATAAAGTTGTGAAAAATATGTTCACATGTCCATATTGAGAGAAATGAAATAATTTCATGAGTTACAAAACATAAAAAAGAAGGAACACATTTTTTTATAAAGATAAGTATGCTAAAAATCATCATAAGAAGTTTATCATGGAAAATTAGAAACCACATTCCACACAGATTTTAGTGGGAACTATGTTGGATAGAGTTATTGAATACAATTATGCTGATCGAAAATATTTTTATAAGTTCATAGGAAGCTTGTTAAATTAGGATGCCTCGATACGAAAAATTGTTTATTCTTTCATTATTTGTGCAAGATTTTGGAGTGCTATAAAAGAATCACATGTATTAGATGAAAAAAAATTCAGTTATATCTAAGGAACCATAAAATTTCAAATCCGGTATTAAATCAAATAGAGGTATTGAATTTTTTGGTATTTAGATGCTGATTGGGATGGAAATTGTGATGATAAAAGATCCATATCTGGTGGAATTTTATTTCATTAGAAATTTTTTATTTGTTGGACTTCAAATAAAAAAATCAGTAACTCTTAGCAGGTTTGAAGCTGAGTATGTTGATTCTAATCAAGCTGCAACTCAACATATGTTGATGAAGTCTCAGTTGTAAGATTTACTTATTGATATAATGTTACCCATTCTATTAGGTTGTGATAATAAAAGTGAAATTAACTATTCCAGAAACAATTTATAATATAATCTATCAAAACATATAGATATAATATATCATTTATCAAAAAAACACACCTAGAAAATGAATTAAATCTAGTGTATGTTTTAACATTAGAATACATTTCTAACATTTTCAAAAAATCATTACTAAAGGATACTTTTCAAAAAATGAAGATTAACATTGGTGTCAAGCCTCTTTTTAGTCATGGTTGAGGTATGTGTTTTTCCTCTCTAATTTTGAATTTGGAAAATTTTGTGAAGGGGGAGAATTGTTTCATAAATCAATCCATTGAATATACTCAAATCCTTTTATGAAATCATATACAATGGAGGTGTTGTGGGTTATATATGAATTCCCCATGTTAATGTCTGAACTATTATAACTATATATTGAGGTTTTTGTTGGAAATTTTTTTTACATGAATGTATAGGGTGTCAGGAAATTTGTGAAGAAAAGATGAGGATGTTTCATGATCACTACATTTGGTTAGTAAGGTTTTTTATCTATAAGTCAATTTTTCTACCATGGGATATCTCACATCAGATTAGAATTATGGATATATAATCCATATATTAACTCTAAGAAGCTCATTGATTTATGAATATTGGTTTGAAACAAATTCAAATTGGGATATTTTTTGGACCAAGTCATATGAAATATATTTTTGAAGATAAAATATATTTTTGTTGAAGAAGTTGTTTTTTGTTTTCAAATACTAAATGAATTTCCTTCACTAATAAAATTTGATAACCAGAAGGGCCAACATATTCATAAATTCAATCACATAATTATTAATAAATTTAATCATATAGAGTTAATTTTTTAAAAGATAAGATTCATTAGACCAAACGTGGGTGTGTAATGAAAAGAAGATCGTAATCAAGAGCAGAGTCTAGATGACCCTGATAAAAATATGATGATACTTCTTTTCGTTGTATTTCAAAAAAATATAATTTTTTTGGATAATTTTAATTATTTACTTATAAATTAAATGGGATGAATTATATATCTAATCATACTAAGCATGGGATTAGAAGGAGAGAAAGGTGATGATGAATGGAAGTTACAATACGTTATGGAATAAATGAGACAATTCTATATCGATTATAAAAATATTCAAAATCATGAGGATGTCCTGATTCAAGATGAATATTTCTAATGAGAGATGTTTCTTATGTAGTGTATGACCAGCCTCAAAATAATTGGTTTCATAATTAGGGGAGGAAATAAGTAGCTGATGTTGAATTTTCTCAAACTGGTCAATCAAACGTTGTATGCCACCGATCTATTATAATGAATTTTGGCATCGATTAATTTTTTGGGAATTTTTTTGATTCTATATAAGGAGTTTTATTAAATTCAGAATTATAAATGGGGAATTTTTTGGAAAAATGGAAATTAATGGAAATTGGGAGTTATTAGGTCCAATTAATGGAGAAAAAAAATCATTAATAAATCAATAATGTAGTCAACCATTTTCATCATTAAATATTGTTGATTGTTTTATTTAACTAGCTTTTCAAGTGAAAAGAAGAATGTTTTTATCATTTCAATTAGGAAACGAGATTAATTATCATATTATTATAATATAAAAATAGTTCAAGATCCATCATATTGGTGATGACATTAATTATTAGTGTGAAGATGAGATATATTTATCAAACACAAGTTGACACCGATATATTCATTGGATACTAGATCATCAGTTTAAAAAAAGGAGAAATAGATAAATACTTGAATCTTGTCAAAGTATTATAAAATGTATCATTTAATTAGTTGAATATATTACAATAATGTTTTTATAAGATTCTTTTAGTGCAGAGTAATGTAATGAAGAATATGTTATCTCCACCATAATGAAAAAAATTAGAATCAGAAGTTGGTTCTGAGAATCGTATTGAGAAGACATAAATTTATTTTTAAATTTGTGTGGATCCATATAATGATGTATATTTTGTATTCATAATAATGTATTTGTCATATGAGAGAATCAGAATTGGAATGATGTTTTTGAAGAATGTTTCATGTGAACAGAAACCATGAAGATTCGAGAAGATCTAATAAGCGTCGATAATTTCAAATATATATGTCGGATTTAATGGACATTCAAAGAGTCATAGAATTTTTTAGAGTGAGATAGATTTTTTAAATCCCACCAAAAACCATTTTTAGTCACCTATAAAATGGTAAGGTTCTTTTTTAAATTATGACACTTGTACTGTGTGAAAAAAAGAGTTAGAATCTCCAAAGTTCTAGGGAGAATAATTTTTGGAATTTTTCATTTCATAGAAAGTTTTATAGAATGAAGAAGAAAGGTGTCGAGGCTAGATCATAATCAGATTTTCCAGAATTGAAATGAACTATTAGAATTTTATTTTGAGACTGAGATAAACATAGTTCATAATTATCTCAACCATATTTTGATATAGAAATACTATCCTATTGAGAAATATGACTGAGGAGTCAGAATGGAAAATCCGACCGAGCATCATTAAAATGTCTAATGAATTTATTTCATTATACTGGGTAAGGAAGTGAATAATTTTTTTGATGTTTATATTTGTGAAAGTTGTTCCATAAGTACCATAACATTTTAGTTACACAAATTGAATTATATTATTTCAGGAATCATCAATAACATTCAATTTATTATAGAACAATATTGTACCTTAGTGTAATGTCATATCATACTTATTGAATTACAGACATAATTATTTTTTTATAGTAGATTTCAGTGTATTAAATTGTTTCCAAATCATACCAGGGAAATAACTACTACTATATAGTAGTAAAACTTGTAAATAAAAATGTTAATGTGGATGTGTGTTTGGATTTATTACAATATAGAAATAAAAATCCAACAAGATAGGAAGGTTGTTTCAAAAATAAAGAAAATGAAAATAAAATGGCCTCATTGATTCAACCACTCCCTCTATCAATGATCTGTTGATACTACTTGGAAACTATCAAATTTTATATATCTTTAGCACTTCAAAAATTTTATGATGGGTGATGAGTATCATAAAGCATGGAGATTTGAGTTTGGTATCTGATACAATATCTGATCAATGATAAATTCCATTCATGTAACTACATTTTCAGGAATAGTGAATCAGGCGCTTATCATAGAGCGTAAGCAGAGAGAGAGGATAGGGGTGTGCACTAAGGTGGCTCGACACCTTGATCTGGTACTATATAGACTAGTATAAGGACGTGTCATTTGGAGCTTCCATATATTGATAATACCTACTAGAGAAAATACTCAGGTATCTAGGTCAGGTTCCACTATTGCGTAGACTAGTTAATACGATGCCTTAGTTCATGAGACGCCCGATTAAGTGCCAATATTGTGGCAAAATGGGCCATATATAGGGATTTTACAGAAGTTTTAGTTTGGAAATTGCTGATATAAGGTATGAAATTACTCTAATTTTAGGTGAAGGGTCCTCATATTCTCATCAGGTAGGGAGTTGATGTATATATGGTCGATCAGGCCAAGTTGGAAGTCATGGTAGTGATAGTCAGACCCCGTATATGAAGTGATAGAAGATATAATCTACTCAGAGTATCTTGGATATATCACAAGCATGTAGATGAGTCCAAATATAAATAATTCAACCAACACCCCTAGAGAATAAATATATACTATCAAATGTGATAGATACTATTCTAGTAGCTTCTACATGAGAATATTGCCTTTTTGATATAGTGGCTTCTCATAGCATTATATCCATTCCAATTTTGGAGATCATTGGTATCAACTTTTAGTGTTCTGATGGTGTTATGTCATTTAATACTCTATTGGTAATTTTAATAGAGTATGTATGTCTATTCGGGGAGTCCCCACCTGAGATTCATGGGATTCACATTACATGGGGCCTTATTATCATCAATATGACATGTTTTGACATTGTTATTGGGATGTACTGGTCGGTTCCCTGTAATTATTTCATCGTTTTCTATTGATGAAGGTTGAAATATTCATCTCCATACGGCAGTGAGTTTTTTTAGAGGGAATAATAGGATATCTAGAAGAGTTGAGCTGGGCCTGAGCATCATCGACTGAGTGGGATGAATGTCTAGATTTCATGTTTATATTTGGTTGATCAGTGAACACTGAAGTCATATTTCCTTCCAGTGGTTGATCATTTCATGGTTTTCTTCCAAGAATAATTTTTATGATTGACTATAGTGGAAGAGGTAGATTTATCAATCAAGCTAGATCGAGGATCTACACTGATATCCATTCTTCATTACCAGAAGAGTACTACAGATGTGAAGGATCATAAATGGAAGATAAAGGATTTTGAGGAAAAGGGTTTTATCTTATAGAGTACTTCTCTGTGGTGGGTTTCAAGACATTTTCTAAAAAAAAGATAGTACCCTCATGATATGTATGGATTACTGGAAATTGATCCAGCTTTTGATTAATAACTTGTATCCTCTTCCAAGGATAGATGGCCTCCTCAAACATCTATGAGGATCTCGAGTTTTTGTGTTGTTTGTTATAGATTTAAATATCATCAAGTTCATGTTGGAAAATCATACATACCTCACAAAACTTGTCATAGCAGGTACGATCTATTGAATATTTGGTTATGTTGTTCGGTCTCATGAATGCACTAGCAGTCTTCATGGCACTAATGAACCATGTTTTTTCTACATAGGTGGATTCATTTTTCATGGTATTCATGGATGATATCATTGTGTAATCTCACAATCTACATGACCATGAAAAACATATTGATATCATATTGGATCCACTATGTGATCATCTATTAATATGATAAGCTCAGAAAGATCCACTCATGGATGAAAGGAGTACATTCTCTTATTAGGTCACATTATCTTTGATAAAAGAGAATGAGTTGACATAAATAAAGTGAGAGCTATAGTTTTCTATAACCATCCCAATATCATCTTTTAGATATAGAGTTTCTTAGGGATGTCTCGATATTAGAGGCATTTGACACATGACTTATCCTACATATCAGTTTCTCTCATAGTGTTGACTAAGAAAGGGGTTATGATTTTATGGCTAGATACCTATGAGGTATCCTTTTCTAGAGTTTAAAAGGATAGTGAATTTAAAACCCATACTGGTTCTCCCAGACCCTTATAGTAAATACATCTTTTACTATGATGCATCATATATCGAGTTGGGATAAGTTTTTATGTAGGGGGATAGGGTCATTGTTGAGTCAATAATGGTTCTTTATGACTTCCAATTCCAATATAATTTGAATATAACAAACACATTATTTTAAGGAAAATTATCTTTCCATAAGGGTTGTTTTATTACGGAAAAATTACCATCTCTAAGTAAATTTTTATCCATAGGTTTGTTTTCATTATCTCATTTAATAATTTCTCATAATAATAAGTAGTTTATTATTAAGTAAAAAATTAATATTCATATCTAGAATCTTGTAATATTATAGCTTCATGGATATAGAGAGGTATTTTTTCAAAAGCTGAATTATTCGACAGTCAGACTCTAAATTCTTTGAAATTATGACTCTAAATTATCTGAAATTTGGAATATGAATTCTTGGAAATTCATACAACAAATTCCTAAAAATTTACTCTTATAATTCCTCAGAAATCAAACTATGAATTCTTCAATATTTATACACTGAATTCCACATAATTAAGACTCTGAATTACTTGGAATTTAGACTCTAGATTCCTCAGAAATCAGATTCTAAATTCATTTTAATATAGAATTTGAAATCTTTAGATTTCAGATTCTAAATTAATTTTAATAAAAATTTTAATATCCATTACTTATACATTCTAATATTTTATATTCTAATACGCTGAATTCTATTTTTCCTTAGACATTGGATATTTATATTTGGTAAAGCTGCCCCATTTTCTATACACAGGTTTTTATTCTGAAACAATTTCATACAATCTGGTTCTAACTAAAACCTAGTTGAGTTAAACATGTATAGGTCTCTCTGATATTTGGGAATAAATATGACAATTAGAGTAGGGAGATGACCATTGATGTTTTTCCTATAAATAGGAGATCATTTGAAGGAGCTAATTACAGATCCGTCAATATAGAGATTACATAGTGTGATGTGATTTTTTGAGAGATAAACTCACAAATTTTGTGCACTCTAAGCATCGTGTTCCACTTTCTTCATGTGACTTCGATTTTTGCTGAGTACAATAGAGGGATTCCTTGGATAATAAGACAGAGGTGATGACTACATTAATGTTTGAAGACTTCTAGGGATAATAAGATAGAGGTGATGAATACCTTAAAGGTCGATGTTTGTGGGCATAGAAATATAGATTATGATATTTCTATCAAGGGCTTACAATTGTGAGGAAAATTTAGAATATCATGAAATTATGAATCAAGGTACCTTTATCAATGGTTTTTGGATATCTACTCTTTAGGTTAAAATATTTTCTACTTGTTACTAGTTTTTTTATCAAGTTATATTTCCATTATATTTTGATAAAGGAAGAAAGTATTAATTTTTTATACATTCTTATTCTTTAATTACATCACTATGTATAGTCTATACTCTTTATGGTATAATGATTTCTAATGTACACTTTTCTTATGTTTCATTTTAAGAACCAAATTTTAAGAACCTAATATTGTTTTTCTCATAGAACTATAATATGGTTTGGGAATTTACCTATATTAACATTGTTAAACATAGTTTTCCATAAGGCTAAATTTTCTTTAATGATACAATTCACCCACTCTTGTATTTGAGCATCAAGATGTACTATTTCGATCCTACAATTGGTTTCACAGCAGGTCTTAGAAATACATATACATACATATAAGTATTCTTGATCAATTGTTCCTTGTTATAAATTTTCTTTCTTTACATTTATTATTCAATTTTTTCTTAGAGTTTTTGATCTTCATTTATAATCTCTTTCCATTAACATGTTTTGTGGAAAAGTATTTTCATATAGAATTGCAGGAATAAATATCCATTCCACTGAAAACTGTAATCTTACCAGACAAATTTTTTTTATGGTAATGATTATGAGTAATAGAGAGATAGAATGATGACTTTTTCTATCAACACTGAAGTAGATAATTTTTTTATGTTTACTGGTGATTACAAAATACCAAATAAGGTAGTCAAAACCCTCACCAACTAAGAAAAATACGAATATCAAATGAATCAGAAGGTACACAATACATTGATGTGTTATATGACTAGGAACATATATATTCAAATATATTCTTGTGCAACTGCTAATTGAATATGGAAGATATATGAAGTTGCACATTTTGTAACTTTTAAACTGATAGACACCAGAAGAGCTATATAAAGAGCATAATTTAATGGAATATTTTTCCCCTATGGAGAACTAGTTTGCAAGGTGTGACAATGATTTATGACCATTATAGACAATCTTAAATTTATTAGAGATAAAGGTCATGATGATGAAACTCTTGTGGAAAAGATTATAGATATCATTCCCAATGAGTGGGAATAAAAATTTTATCTAGTGATGATAATACAAAAGTTTCCAATTTTACTGTTGATGAACTATTTGGAACTCTTCTTCAACATGAGACAAGAATGAAATGATATGTTGATATTAATAAGAAGAAGAATGGAAGTGGAAGTGTATCCTTTACTACTACTAAATCAAATAATCTGAGAAGGGTTAAAAGATCTACGTCAAAGAATGTTACTTTTTTATCTGAGTCTACTAAATGATAACAATCTGAAAATGAGTTAGCTAATCATTCCTGAAGGGAGAACAAGATTTTAGGAATTTAGCATTTTTAGTATAGATATATAAAGAATGAAATAAAATACAATAAAGACTCATTTGTCACCTGATTTGAATGAAAATGTGATAGACATATCAGGCCAGATTATCCCATGCTTAAAAGAAAAGATAGAAAAGAAAAAAATTCTGAGAGAAATAAGAAAAAGTATTACAAGACTACGGATACGAATGTTTTGAAGGCTAATGATACATGGAGTTTTAGTGGGGGTGACTCATCTGATGAATCTTCATAGTATGAATCTTCTAGCCAGATGAATCTTGGTCTACTAGGAAAACTACCATTTTAAAATCATTGTCTAATTGCCAAGGTACATAATGCTGAATCGATTATTAATGTATCTATCAATGAATATTATACAGCTGATAAATATAGTATGTATTCATTTAAATAATCATCATTTGATGAATATAACTGATTACATACATATTATGATGTGTCTAGGATTTCATAACATTTTGAAAATAAAAATAGTAAGATTAAAAATAAGATAGTGAATGAAAATTCAATGATTTCTGTTTTAACTAAAGATGTATCATACCATTATAAATATCTTGATAATGAAACATTGGATTTGGAAAGGGTGTCTAAAAACATTGAGGGTGTTAATTCTTGGGAGGATAAAAATTTAACGATCTTGAAGATATTATTTCTATGAAAAATATTTTAGAGGGTAACTCTATTTCTAAAACTAACAACATTGAGGATTAGAATTTGGTTATTAAACTAAATTTAGAAATATTTTCCATAGGGAAATTCTTGTCAAACATTAGCTATGATAAAGAAATCATTGGAATTATGTATTCCCAAATTCTTCTTCTATGGAATAATTCTGGATTTGGTTATACGCATTCAAAACCAGTTTTTAGTAAAATTATTTTGTTCCCCAATGTGGCCCCTTTTGCAAAAAGTGTCAATGTGGTGGATATTTGGTAAAAAATTATTTAAATAAAATCCAATATTTATATTTCCATTATGATTATTTTTCAATGAAAATGTGGATTAGTAAAATTTTACCTACTAAAATATCCGGATCGATGAATTTTTGGATTCCAAAACTATAACTCTTTTATTTTTAGGAAAAAAAGAAAGTACCTACTGCATTACATGGTACATGGATATTGGATCTTCCCGTCATATGACTTGTAAAAAAATCTTCTTTGAAAAGATTATAAAGACAAAAGTAGGAAAAGTAACATTCAGCGATAATGCTTTGAGAGAAATTGTTGGTATAGGATACATTGTTCTTCTTGGAAAACATTAATTTCAAATGTTTTATTTGTTAAAGGTCTTATGAAAAACCACATTATGATAATCTAATTGTGTGATGAAGGTTACCTTGTGAATTTTAGGAATGATAAATGCATAGCTCATAGATCCATGGAAGAGTATATTCATTCTGCCCATAGGCAAGAGAATGTATACACTCTAAACCTAGAAGACATTATGACCAATATCTACCTTTCGTTGGAGCAATTGATGATCAATCAGGGTTAAGAAATAGAAGGTTAGAACACCATAACCATATGATCCTATGAAAATTCTCAAATTTTTTTTGTTATGGATCTACTAAAGATATGATATGATTATTCAATTTTTTTTGATATTTTTCAATATAAAAATAAACATAAATCATGTTCTAAATAAATCATTGATGTATTAACAATTGATGCATTATAGATAGTGCATATGGATCATTTTGGTCCAATATAAACTGGAAGTATTGGAGGAAAATATTATGTATTTTTCATAGTTGATGATTACATTATATTTACGTGGATCTATTTTCATAGAGAATAAATATGAATCTTTTTATTATTTCAAAACATTTAGAGCATATGTTAAATATAGGAAAAAACATCCATTGATTACTATTCATAGTGATCATAGAGGAGTATTTCAAAATTAATATTTTTAATATTTTTTATAAGGAATTAATTAAATATAACTTTTAATCTCTAACAACTCCTCAATTGAAAGGTTTTTTTGAAATAATAAATAAAATTATTTAAGAGATAACTAGAACTATATTCATTGAATATTCAATTTCTAAACACTTTTGGGAAGAATTTGTTATTACTTATTGTTATACTAAATATCGAGTTTCAATCAGACCTTTTCTTACCAAAAACCATATAAAGTATAGATTGATAGAAAACCTAGGATTTGTTACTTTATAGTATTTGGCTCAAAAGTATTAATCATGATTAATCAAGACAAATTACATAAATATTCACCCAAATATGTTGAAGGTATTTCCCTAGGCTACTCAACAACTTCTAAGGCTTATAGAGTGTTTAATAAATGTACTTATGATGTTGAAGAAATAGTGCATATTAAATTCGATGAAACTGATCATTATGTTTTTAAAAAAAACACAACCAATATCATTTGGTGTGTTTTCAAAAAAACATATTTTCAACCCTAGATATAAGATACATATAATAAAGAAAATTCTCGAGAAAATATTTCAGATGCATTTACCCCAGAATATTTCCTACCATATGTTGAGGAACAGGTTTTACAAAACACCAATCAGTTGTTTCTGAAGAATCATCCCACTAATAATTTTATTGGTTATGTAAATAAACCTATAAGGACCAGAGGTTCATTATGAAATGAATTATAACATCTAGAATTTCATTCCTAATTAGATCCAAAAATCATGGATAAATCTTTAAGCTACGATGATAGGATTAATGCCAGGAAAGATGATCTTAATGAATTCAAAAGGGACAATGTATGGACCTTGGTTGAAAGACCTAATGAAACTTTTATAATTCGAGTAAAATGGGTCTTCAAAAATAAGTTTGATGAAAATGAAATCATAGTATGAAATTAATCTTGATTAGTTGCTAAAATATATAATTTAAATGAAGGAATAGACTATTATGGAACATATTCCCTTGTAGATATACTCGAATCTATACACATTTTACTTGCCTTTACAACATTTGTTAATATAAAACTTTTTCAAATGGATTTGAAATGTGATTTCTTTAAAGGATATGTTCATGAGGATGTTTATGATGAAAAACCTCCTAGTTTTGAATACCCAAAACATCCTAAACATGTTTTCAAACATACCAAAGCATATTATAGACATATAACAGGCCAAAAAGACTAGTATGATATAATTACATGATTTTTTTTATAGATTAATTATGTCAAGGGAACTTCTGATCCAAATCTTTTTATAAATAAAAAATAAAATGTTTTTATTGTTCAAATTTATGTTGATTATGTTATATTTGGTTCAACTCAGAAATCTTTAACTAACTCATTTGAGAATATAATGAAATATGTGTTTGAAATGAGTGTGATGGGTGAGTTAACATTTTTCATAGGTTTTCAAGTTTCTCAAAAAACCAGAAGGAACTTATATATCACAACATAAGTTTATAAAATATCATCATAATAATAAGGAAATGACAACACTAAATGTATATATACTCTAATGGGTACCTCAAATTATCTTGATCTTGATGAAGTTGGGAAACCAGTTGATCAAACATCATTTAGAGATATGATATGAAGATTACTATACTTGACATCTAGATATCTAGAGTTATTTTCTTCAGTATTCTTATAAGAAAGATATCAATATATTCCAGAAGAATCTCATTTTAAATTGGTGAGAATAATTTTTTTATATTTAAAGGAAACTATGGATTTAAGAATCTTCTAATCTTTGGGAAATGATTTCTTCTTAAAATTATTTTCCGATTCAGATTTGTTAGATATTGAATGGATAGAAAAAGTACATCTGGAACATGTCATTTCTTAGAATATTCAATAGTTTCTTGGTCACGTTAGAAGCAACACTCAGTAGATATTTCTACTGCTAAAGCTGAATATGTAGCAATTGAATGTTGTTGTGCCCAATTGTTGTGGATGAAACACACAAACATAGACTATGGCATATGTTTTACCAAAACACAAATATTGTGTGATAACACAAGAACTATATATCTATGAAAAAATCCATAACATCACTCTTAGGAAAAGTGTAAAGATATTAGGAATCACTTTCCTATGGATCACACAATTAACAGAGATATCATTCTTTAATTTATCAAAATTCAAGATCAACTAGTAGATATTTGAACAAAATCATTACCCTCTAATAGATTTTAAAACGTTAAAGAAAAGTTAGAAATGATAACCACAATGTAATCCTCCATATAAACTTTTTGTGAAACATATCTATTTATATTAAATAACTCTTTTTCATGGGGGGTATATTTTCTGATTAACCATTTTTTTCCTCTTATATTTTTTCCCATAATCATTTTATTCAGAACACACAATTCAAAAACCTAATGTCTTTCCCTTTACATGCTAAAATTATCCATATTTAAAATTTTTCTTTCCTTAATAAAATTTTATGGAATGTGGAGTGCTTTAAGAAGAATTTTCTCTATCAGTGAAAATTTTCCAAGTAATATAGAAGGTATGTTTCCTTATGTATGAATTTTTAATTGAATATTTTTAGTTGTTGGTACCTTTATCTTATTTTAAGGATTTGTTTTCAGATTCACGTTTCCTTAAATCTGAATTTTTACAATAAAAATATGAAAATATCGGTACCTACCAAACAGTTCTTCGGTATTCATCTCAACCATCAGATCAGATCATGATTGTTTCAAAAATAAGATTAATTTGGGAATTCAGACCATCACATTAACACCTATATAAAGGCCCCCATATTCTTTTTCCCATATCGGTTTACATGATTTTTCATGTCAAAGATCTACCTATCATTAAGAAGCCTGATCCACATTATCATGTTTTCTTAGAGTAAAGATTTCATTAGAAGACTCTAGATAGAAACATATCAGTTAAACTAAGGAAATCATAAAATGGAAAATATACAACAAATAGTTAGATCATCAGATATTTTTAATTAACTATAATTCATTGACTTCCCAAAATATTAAGCTAAATTGATTGGATAGCCTCTACATAGCTAAGCAGAAAAGTCAGGATCCGGTTTATCCAAATATACTTGTTGAATTTCATGAAACATTATGTTTTTTAATGAAGGTGTAATAGATAATTTTTCATTTAAGAGTTATTATAAAACATATTCCCTTTCCTTCAACATGGATTCAAGTATCATTGGACTACCATATAAAGGTGAAGCAATTTTTGTCACCCATAAGCTACCAAATCACTCATGAGTATTTGAGAAGGAAAAGGTAATAGAGTGCATTGGACTCAAAGGAGTGAAAAAAATTTAAGATCAACCATCTATCAATGAATTTTAAGATGCTATAATAATAGTTACATGGTTTTCTAATTCTAAGAAAAGGAGACAATGTCTCTTTAAAAAAAGTGACATCTACATTCTAGATTTTCTTGTCATCTTATGGAAGATAAACTAAGTGAAGTATATATTGATAATGATTAAAAATATTAAGAACAGAACAATAAAATAAAAAATCATCATGTATCCAACAGTTATATCCAATATCATAGTGATATTCCTAGATTCATTCAAAATCCCATGTATCTATAAGCCACGAACCTTCAATATTTTCTAGATAAGTGATGACACTTTGAGAAGGATGAATTTCAGTTTTAATAGAAAATATAGAGAAATATATGATCAAATAGAAATAGAAATTGATGTATCAGAAATGATGTTAGAAGTGGCATAAACTTCCAAGAAGACACAAACGAAGAGAAAACAGAAAGAGCCAAAAATCAAAGAAAACCCTAAAATTCATAAAATTCAGTCAGCACTGCCAAAACTAAAGAAGAAAAAATAATTTCATGATGAAATTTTATCTAAGTGGAGGGAACAGAAGAATGAATATAAGGAAAGAGACCCTAGTTTTTGCCTAGATCCCCCTGAGGAAAAGGCATTGAAAATTTAGTATAATGTGGAATTCAAAATGCAAGAAAAACAAAATGAAATATAAATAAAAAAATCTTTGAGGAAGAAATTGTTCAAGCTCTTCTCAAGGATACTGAAAAGTATTCTAAAAAAATTTAGGTACTAGATTCATTTATATAAGAATCAGTACCAGTGAGTCTATGACAAAAATTAATAATTTTATAACATGAAGTAGAAGACGAGATAGTTCAGGAAGAGGAATTAGAATAAGATGAAGAAGAGGAAGAATGAGATGATAGTGATGATGTGATAAGAAAATTCAAAGAATACCAGGAGAAGAAAATTCCTTATGAAACGTTTTTGATCTGAACATACCAGTATGTAAAAAATGAATCTTTCTTCTCAAAGAAAAGAGTATGAGGGTCATAAAGAGGTTAATAAACCTTCTGATGATGATAACAAGAATGAAAAATTCATTCAACCTCATTATCATGAGGGAGATTCCAAGAGAGAAAATTTCGATAAAGATAAAATCATCCAATTCTTAGATAATGAGCATCAATCTTCAAAGGCTGCAAAGATGATTTCCAGAATAAACAAAGTAAAACAATCAATAGTTGATAAACCTAAGAAAACTGTCACGGATAAGAAGCATGTTGGTGGTTCATCAAATAAGAAGGATTATTTTATTGTAAAAGAATCTTCACCCACAAAGGAATATAATTCTCCATCATCCTCCATGGGTCTGGACATTGTGGAACAATAGATGAATAAATTAGTAGAGACCAAACACTTGTTTTCGATTATTGACTCGAGGTGTCAGAGGCTTCAACATTCATTCAATCAAAAGTAAAATTTATTTCCCATGATTATGTAAATAATCATCAAGCATGAGGTGATTTCAGAACCTTCTATATTGGTTATAATTCTCATATGAGTTCTTCTAATAAAATTACAAGGTGGTCCAAAAGAAGGATTAAATACAAGAAAATATTTAATGACTTCTAAGACTCAGTGAATGATTCCATAAATATGTTATATGACTATACAAAAAACCTAAAAATAATTTTTACAGAGAAGATGAACCATGAACAAGTATCCTGGAAGCAAGAAGATAATGATCTGAATGGGCTGTTGAATTCATTTGCCTTAAATTTGAAGAGAGAAAGGGATCTCAGGATAGAGTCTGAATAATAGTTCAATCAGAAGAAGAGATACTAAAGTCTCGAGCATAAATCCTTAAATATCAGGAAGATAAAGTCAAGGATCTTGAAAAAAAATCAGTATCAGGAATAGTTGATCAAAAGGTTTGAGAAATATCATATAGAGTAGACAAATTTGACGACTATAATGATAAAGATCACGACGAAGGAAAATAAAGATGGATATTTTTTCCAATCAATTCTGATCTTTTGTTTTATGTCTTCCTGGTATTAATTTTTCCAATCATAGTGAAAAATCATGTTTATCTTCATTTGTTTTGGGTATTGATATAATCTTCCAGGTACCATATTTTTTTCATTCTTTCTATTCCTTTTTCAAAATCACAAAGGTAGATAATAGAATGATAAAATGAATACATTTTATAAATAAGATAATTCCCAATATAACGGGGAGAATAAGGAAGGGGGAGTTTACTTGAAAATAACATTTGTATTCAAGAAAATGAAAAACATTTTCTCTAAGGAATTCAAGAATATTATCCATAGGGACTTCAAAAACTAAGGGGGATTTAGTCATATTCATCATGATTTACAAGTTAAGGGAGATATTTTTTTCTTTTAATGTTCATAATGAAAATTATTAGTCCTTATATTCTTTTTCCCTAGAGTTGTTTGTGGTTTCCAAAAAGGGGGATATTTTTGAGTAAATAATGTTTCATTATGCATTTTCAATTCCTATATGTTTTGAAAATCACAATCCCTTTATCTTAATGTAAATTATCATTCCCTAAAGACTGTTTTATTAAGTGAAATTTCTTGTCTCTAATGAAATTTTTATCCCTACCTTTGTTTTCATTGATTTATTTTATAATTTATCACAATAAATATCATTTAATTACTATGTCAAAAATTCATATTCATATCAAAAAAATCAGAATATTATAGTTTCATGGATATAGAGGGTTCTGTTTTAAGACTTTGAATTTTCTGAAATATAGACTCTGAATTCCTCAAAATTCAGAATCTAGATTTCATATAATTCTGAATCCCAATTATTCTAAATTGACATTCTGAATTGCTCGGAATTCAGACTCTGGATTCCTCAGAATTTAGACTCTGAATTACTCAGAATTGTGACACTAAAATCCTCAGAATTCAGACTCTGAATTGCTCATAATTTAGACTCTGAATTCCTCAAAATCCAGACATCCAATTTCTCATAATCCATATTATGAATTCCTTAGAATTCTGACTCTGAATTCCTCTAAATTCAGACTCTGAATTCATAAAAATTGAGACTCTAAATTCATGAGAATTCAGACTCCAAATTCCACAAAATTTATACTCCAAATACCTCTGAATTCCAACTCCTAAATCCTCAGATTTCAGATTCTGAATTAATTGGAATATAGTCTCAAGAATCTTTAAAATTTTGATTATGAATTCTTTATCAAATAGAATTTGAATATCCATGTCTTATAGGTTCTGGTTGTTTATATGTAGAGAATCTAAATTATATTTTACCATATAATCCATAAATATAGATTTGGTTAAGCTAATTTATTTTTTTATACATGATATTATTTTGAAATGATTTCATACAATCTATTTCTAACAGACCACTATTTGAGAGACACATGTATAGGTCTATCTGAGATTCAAGTAATAATATGACATTTGGAGGAGGGATCCAAACATTGGAGTTTTCTCTAAAAATATGAGAAAATTTGAACGATATCATTAAAATTCTGTCAATCTAGAGATTACATGTGATGATGTAAATTTTACAAAGAGAGACTCTAATGTTTTGTGCACTATGAACCACTTGTTCATCTTGCATTAGGCTCCCTTGATTGTTTCTGAGTAAAAAAAGGGCTTCTAGGTATTAGAAGTCATATGTACCGACTACCTTAAAGTTTAATTACGTTCAGGGATAGGAAGACTGAGATACCTACTACCTTAAAGATCTAGGGATTGCGGGGACAGAATGACAGATTCCAATATTCCTATCTAGGGATTACATAGGTGTGAAAAAGAATTATTTGTTGAAAGTATAAATCAAGGGTCCTTTTTCCAAGATTTTTGGATACCCTACTCTTCGAATTGAAATATATTATACTTTTACTTTCTTTTTTCATGTTTTATTTCCACTACATTTGATAAAGGATATTTTTTTAACATTCTTATACTTTATTATAATTTTATTTAATCTGATAAGTATAATTATATATGGTTTAATGTAGAATATATTCCTTTGTAATATTTTCTTATGTTTCATTTTAGAAACCATATTTCTGGAACGTAATAAAGTTGGTCTCATTAAACTATTTTAGGGTTTGTGAATTTACCTCGTTTAACATTGTTAAAAATAGTTTTCCATAAGGCTAAAAATTAATATTTTTTAAGATTCAATTCACCCCCTATTGTATTTGAGCATCTTCATATAATATTTTTATCTTACAGTCATAGAATATGGATCTCCTTAGTAGAGGCCACATAGGAGGAATTACCAATGCATGATCTCATGTTAGATGCCCTTGTTCATGCATTACATTATTGGATACATTAGTTACATATGTATAATTTTTTGGTGTTCCCAGACCCAAATATCCACAAGTACATATTTAAAAAGCCTGATCAGAATCTAAGGATGAATAGTTGTGTTGAATACCTTCATTCTTTTGACTTCAAACATTCATAAAAACTTGGGAAGGGAAATGAAAAGGCTAGCGCAAAAATCCAGAGGACTCAAAAACATGCAGTTCAGATGGTCAATATTGAGTGGAAACATATGGATTTGTTCATTGAGATTCACTAGAAGGTGAAGGATAGTGATTGGAATACATTTCATTCTTTTTTAATAGTGGCTTATAATATAATAGAATGGGTGAATATTTTTAAGATAATGAATTTTGAAGTCCTAGTCTTATGGGAGAGTGTGGAAGGTGAGGACCCTCCACCAGTTTGAACTATAGGCGAGGTTGGGAATATCTATGTACATGGTCTTGTATGGGTCTCAACAGAGATGTGTGTGAAGATGATGTGATACATTCATTCATTTTTCTTGGTTTTGAATCCCAACATCATTAATAAGTATCAGAATTTACATTGCTAATAATGGTGGAAAGGTATAATAAGAGATGTAGCTAGTTCTTTCATGAGATTTTCCCCTTATCAGTAGGGGAATGTGGAACATCAGTGACAATCTAAACTTTTACATCTATAGACTATTCTGATGTAGAAAAGGCTTTGCATCATGAAGGACTTCATGATAGGTTTCCTATGTCTGACTCAAGGTAATTATTCCTTTTAGTTTTTTATTTATACACAAAAAATTATTTATCAATTTTCCCTTTCAAGGATAAGTTTTAGTTTATGATATTAGGAGGTAATATATTTGTGATATGGTGTGAATAAATAGGGTCCCACATACAATAATTTCTAATAGAGACACCGAGTTTACATTATGGTTCTGGGAAGTGTTGTATAGATTACTCAGTACTCATTTATTTATAAGAAAATCTTACCACACATAGGTTGATGGTCAGTTACAGAACATGATTTAGGTTCTCGAGTACATGCTGCGAGCATGAATCCAATATTTTTTGGGCTCATGGGAGAGGCACAAACCCCTAGATAAATTCTCCATCAAAAACAACATTTAGGAAACTAAATAGATATCTTCTTATGAGGATTTTTATGGTAGGCCCTTATGATCTCTCTTTTGCTTGTTAGATGTATGAGAATAAGATATGCTTATACCACTTCTCAATTAGAAGACTATAGAGCATGATAGGTTTATTAAAAAATGGACAGCTACATCACAGTCTAGAAATAAAACTTACACTGATCCCCATCGTTGACCTATATAGTCTGTGGTTGGGGATAAGGTCTTTCTCACTTATCTCACATAGGCTATGAGATAAAAGGATCATGAGACAATTCAAGATTTCACCATGATATATTGGGGTGTTTTTTTATTTTTGAGAGTGTTAGGATAGTAAATTTTCATTTTAAATTACATTATAGGCACCGAGCCATGCACGATGCCTACCACGTATATTAGTAACACCGTTATCATTCAGAATAATCTCATTATTTTCAGACCGAGAGGGATGAGTTACTAGAAGATGTGTCCTTTAGGATCATTTGATTCATATCATTGATATGTACATGAATGTTCCGTGAGGCTGATTGGTTTCTCTATTATTGGAGATATAGAAGTATGTCCATTTATAGGTTGAGATTTGGGAGCCGAAGGCTGAAGTACATGATCTAGTGCTGGAGTTATTCTTTAGGAATTTTTGATTACCATTTAGAGGGAAATTGGAGAACAAATTGATTTTAGGGGGGATGTTTGTGAGAACTTGGTTCTATATTGAGGTAAATAATCATGTGATTTCAATCAATTTTCATATTAAATGCATAATTAATACCATTTATGTATGTACATTGATGACATGGATCTATCAGTGGTGTCCATGGCATGTTCAAATACCATAACATTAATTCATGGGAGAAAAAGGCCTTCCGCACAATTAGTAAAAACTATGTGGGGAAGGCCACACAATTACCAACAACCATGTGAGGATGGGAAATGGGATAGAGGAGCCCAAAATTTTTGAAAAAGCTATTTGATATGAGGCACATTCCTTTGTACCACCCTCTATTGTTTTTGATTGAGGTTTGAGACAATATTATCACACGATTTGTCAAACTATGCATACAAATCGTTCAATTATTCAGTTACAACAGCTGTGGGTGCACATTTTATCCAATTATGTGGCCTAATATTTTATGGAAGTTATAAAATATCCATTAAAATAATTTTTATCTTAATCCTAATTTTAATATTCTCCTCATTTGGTATAACCTTCATCTTAATATATCCTCCTTGAAGAATAAGAGTATCGTTTGATCCTTTTCTTATATCTGTTCACTGATTTTATTTTCTATCATCTAATTCAATCAAAATCTATGAGTACTCAATTTCATTTATTTCATTCCATTTTATTCATAGTGTCAGCTTCATAAGTTAGGTTCTTGCTAATATTCCTTATTTTTAGGTTATTTTTCCATTCCCCAATTTCCTACCGATTTGAGTTAAATCATTAGTTGATATTTTATGTTCACTATTTTTTAGACAAAAGTTAGTTATTATCTTGTATTTTGTGTTTATTTATGATTTTAAATATATAATTTGTTGTGTAACGCATTGAATATTTAGAGCGATGACCATGAAATGGAATTAAATACTTGTTTATAGTGGATATGTATGAGCAATGTAATTAATGATACCCAATGATAAGTGAGTAAGGGCCATGACCATTGAATCAAAACAACACCTTGGGTGTGTTGTTTAATTAATTTGACAACCATGGGTGGAATATGATTTCAATTACCTTTAAGGTGTACCATTTACCCCATACCATTGGATATTTAATAATTAATTATAAATTTTAGTTGAACTGATTAAGAAATGGGTTGGAATGACCATGTACATAGGAATTTAACATGTATTTGATTTCAAAATCATGAGTTATTTATTCATATTAAATGCCCATATATGTTAATTTAGAGGCTAATATATCCATACATATCCCTTTCATTGAGCATCCTTTTGTGGTGAGGATATATTGAAATGAAAAAATTGATTACATTTGATATAACTAAATGATATTGGTAGATAGAATGTTTATGTATTCCCAGGGCTATACATGGGTTCTTATTCAAACACCATTGATGGTATCATTTGGATAAAAAATTGCTTATGACTGAGTTATACTTGGAATACCTAGTAGAATAATAAGGACATGCTCATGGGGGTGACTGTTATATGCCCGGGTGATACTTAGACTAATCATGGATTTCCAATGAAAGACTCGGAGGGTAGGTGATCACATATTCAAGGAGCGAGACATGAGATTCCTTAGTGGAAAACAAGGTATTGAATCAACAACATTGATGATGTACCTCACCTATTAGGATACATGGGATCTTATAATGATTGACATAGACGATTTTTTGGAGTGTTTGGTTCATGAAATATTCGGAGAAATACCTAGATTATAAATAATGAATTCCAAGGATGGGATTCATTTATTAAATGAATATTTAATGAAATTACTTACAATACCTGGCTTCCAATCCAATCCACAGTCTTGGAATCAGTATTTGTATTACACCTGATTGATGGCCTGGTAAAACATCCTTGATCACATATCTTCATGGGGGTTGCTAGGCTATGTTACATGTATTAAGATGTGTGTCTATGGGAACAAATACTATTATGAGTTATTCACATACCTAACTTATTTAGGTAATATTTTATATCCTATAGAATATTGTTATTAATATTCACTAACTAGATAGCATTATAACTATGGGTGGTTTCCTACTACGATTATATCTCAAATCAGATTTGAGCTGCTGATGGGTACCCGTATATGCTATATGATTGCAGGTATCGATAAGGGAAAGTATCATACAATGGGAAATTGATTCTTTTTTAGGAGAAGGGTAGAATATGTCCACACTGTGGCTGATGATTCTATCAAGATATAAAACTTTTAGCTATTTGGTATTTGAAAATTGTGTTATACTGATTCCATGCACATCTATTTTTTTTAGAGAAAATGACAATAATAGTCATCATTTGTATAAAAAATTCATTTCTAGTGTTGTTTATTTATATCTATTCATATTTTCCTTCTATTTTATTACTTATTTTTGACTAATGTTACTTATCTATTATAGGATATCCTCCATGCAACACTCATTCTATAAAGGAATAATATCCACATAGACACACCCCATACCCTCACTTTTAGTTAGAAACCTCTAGTGTTTGGGGATATGCGCTTGATGGAATGTGGGCATCATGAATCAAGAAACCATTTAGTGTCTTTTAGGTCCAGAACATTACAAATTTTGTATTAGTTATACCCTCCTTCTTGACCCTTAATTGATTATATACATAAGGAATGTCAATAATGTAGAATTATTGATCTAAATATAATTAATCAAACATGTCATCAAAATGAGTTATATGATAAATGTTATTTTATTTGATCTTCTTCAGCATATGATAATCAATTAACAGTATCCATTGACCTATCTTTATTCACAATGAAAACCACATGTTCATCCCAATTTAACACACATGGAAAAAAAATATATTTCCATGCCTCTTTGAGTGTTTTTATTCTAATAATACAACAAAAAAAGTACAATCTCTAGATATTCGATAAAATAGTTTTGGGACCAATTATGTGTTCTATTAATAACTAAAATTCATCATTCAATGGAAGAAATAGTAATTTTTCATGAAATACTTCAAATAACTTTCTTACAATAGTTTTATCATATTTTTGGAGTTCAACCCTAACCATACAACATAAACACAATTTTTGAAAAACAAGTTGTATCAACCTAATCGATTTGATTACAATAAAAAGTTATTCTATATATCCATAGTGGTAGATGATCATATGTTGGTTTCTAATATCAAACATGACATCCCCTCCTCAGAAAGTTATGTGGGATTGATGTATATAAATCAAATCCATGAATAAGATAAAATCAAATTAAACTACAGGGAAAATAATAAGATTTACTAGAATAATATTCCAAAAAAATTAAACTAGAGATGAATCATAAACTGGAGATGAGAACATTATACAATTAGATGATTTCGAAACTCATTTAATTGCAATTACCATATGATAAACAACCAACATTATCATTAAACAATGCATTGGAGAACTCTAATAGGATTACCCAAAATTATCTAGGATAGAACATTGTGTAAGAAGTAAAAAGGACCATCAATACTATCTAGGTTGACCCATATTGTATTTTATAATAGGATTACCTAGTGATATCTAGGCCACCCTATCATGTAAGATGTCAAATAACCACAACACGAATAAAAACCCATTGAAAGAATAAATATTCCTTTTAAAACATGATTAACCCATCGAAAATAAATGGGTATCTTGTTAATATATTTGAAACATGGATATCATTTTAAAAATAAATGGGTTCCATACTACTCTTTTCTAAATATGATTAACCTATTGAAAATAAATAGGTTCGATAAAAATATCCTTGAAAAATGACTTAATTGTGGAAATGAAAAAGAGTACATAAAAATCACTTTGAAAAGTTATTAAAACATAGAAAATAAATTTTTTATACAAAAATATCTTTAAAATAACATTAACTCATGGAATAGAATTGTTAACTATAATATTCTATTTGAAACATGATTAACCGATGGAAAATAAATAGGTTCGTTACAATATATTTCAAATAATAATAATCCATCTAGGGAAGATATAAGGATAGTATCAATAATAAATATACCTAGTAGAGGATAATTAAAAACAATGTATTTTTGAAATTTATGTATAAAAATACCAATAAATTATCTTTAGTAACATTATTGATGAAAATAATCAACAAACATTCAAAGTGTCCAATACCACATTGACATGTTTTAATCATAATACCCATGAACGATTAACATTGAAATAAAACATAAAATTTCCGAAGAACTAGTATATTTGTGATATAACATGTCGAATGAGTATTATATACACTTTATAATACAAAATTGATGTATAACATAAAAAATGTCTTAATGAATGAAAATTTTGACAAGAATTATATTACCACTTCAGTTTTATTGAAACCGTAAATCCCACCAAATTGAGATAATAACATGGATATATAAATCCTCATAAATTAATTTATAATATGCACACAATAAATTCATGGGAATTATATAATCTATATTGAAATAATTTGGTGCATAATTATAAATAAGTCTTAATGGAATGTAAATTGAGACAGAATCCCTTACAACTGTGGTAATGTCTGAATTAGAAATAAAATAAGTAATAATAATAAAATGAATCATTTAAATACCATGAGTATAAAATAATTAATGATATAATATATCTAAATCTGAATTATATACACCACACAAATGTAGTAAGTGGTAAGTATGACATTTATCTCATTGATGTAAAAAGGGAGATTAAAATCCCTTTAAAATATGGTTTAATTGGAGTGGGAATAAATCAATGAAATAATTTAGTGTGAAAAATATAAATACAAACAATAAAATTTTAAATAAACAATAATACAATTAGAGGTCATTTCACTCATATTATTGGCATAACATATCCAATGAAATATACATTTAACCAAATAAATGGAAATTCTGTTAGGAAATACCTTACCTTGAGCCTGAGTTTTCATGAATGTCCTATTTATTACTAAATAATGAACTTTTATTAATTATTTACATTATTAATAGCCTTTTAAAATTTATTTATTACTTTTATTTCACTTATAAACAAGTAATTTACAATTACTTAACCAATTAATTTTTTGTCAGATGTTTTTACCATATTCATCTTATATGTCAAAACTGAATTAGAATGGTTTACTGTGGTCAATGAGGACATTATTTAATCATATTTATAAAAATAATTTGGAAGTAATTATCAAAATTTTACATAAATTGTACTTTTAAAATCATAAAAGAAACTTGGTTTCAAAAAATGACCTGAAATTACGATCATGTAGATGGTCGGCCATACATACACATGACTAAACATGCCATTATCCAATGATCATTATGGAAAGATTATAAGTAATGTTTATGATTCTGGAACAAAAATTATACCATAAATAACATATTAATTAATTATATATTCTTATATAAATATTTCTTGTTATGTGGTGATGAAAAATAAAGAATCACGTCACATAGAGGAGGCAGTAGTCGACACATCCACGGAAGACATTGTCTCTTATTCTGTGTGTGAAAAGATAATAAATAATACAATTAATCATATTAAACTACATTTAATTATATCATTAATATAATTTATATTTTATTTTTATCACATATTTTTATTAAACCCATCCTTAACAAATTCCATGTAATGAGTGAATGGATCACATCGATTTCATGAGGTGGTAGTCCACCTAATCAAAAATGATTTTATGATATTCTAAAAAATCATAATAATGAAGTTATATTTTATAAAAAAATTCATGAATAATTAATAAATGATAAATAAAAAATATATAATATAGAAATAGTATTTACATCATAATTTCTAACCATGAGAGGTTTTGAAGAAAAAACGAATGACATCGTTTTGTGAGGCAGTATCCTATCGTACACATGATATGCAATCTCATTACCCATTTTATAGAATTAGGTTTAGTTTTAGGTCAAAATATTAGTATTAAATCATCTACTTATATTTAATATAAGGACGATATAATTTCATAATGGAATCAGAATTATTGAAATAGTGTAGAATGAAATAAAATAGAAATGATCATTGAAGAATGTTACCTATTTTTCAAGTAACTCTTATTGGCTTACAAAAAAGTACATCGTTAGTTTACTTTATTACCACTGTGATGATTTTATAATGATAGTATCAATGTTTGGAGTTTTTTTGGATTGTTTTTAATGAGAAAAGGGCTTATATATGTGTGAATAAGTTAGTAGGGTGAGTTCCTTTTTATTATGGAGTAGGAGTGTCATTATTGTAAAACATAAAAATTCAAACACTATTTGGAGGTATCCCTTATAGAATGAGACATGATAACATTCAAATAATGGAGTTTATGGAATTTATCGTCGATGAGAACTATTAAAAAAAATAAAATCGTTTTTATCATTTTGTTCTTGGCCTTTATATTTTTTTCAATTTTATCTTTATAGTTTTAACTAATGAATGTTTTTTATTTTTATTAAACAAGGTAATTAACCATTTAAGACGATAATTAAAAAAATATTTCATTGATAATTTATTCATTATGATTATAAATATGAATACAATTTACAAAAATAAAAATCCATTGAGTCTGTAAATTAATTTTTAATACTAACTCATGTAATGGGTCAAACATCGTTTTGACCTTAATCATGTTAATTAATTTTAATTGCTTTCACTAATAATTTTTGCAAAATATAATGTTGAACTTATGAGACTAAAAATATTGTATTCATTCCAAAAACATATAAATTTTATTAAAAACTAAATTTAGGGAATTGTGAACATCAAATTTTAACGTAATCATGTAGATCTGGGAGGAAAGCATATTTTTAATGTGAAAAATGTGGATATGATTAAAATGTTTTTGTATCTAAATTCATTATAAAAATTATTAAAATAAATTTAGTTGGATTAATATATTTTTTATTGATATATCATGACTTTGAAATAATTTCTAAAGATAATTTAAATATTTATATAAATTATACAAAAATATAGTTTTAAATTTAAAACATGTATTTTTCACTAATTATAAAGATATGAATATTCAAAAAAAACTACTAAAAATTAACCCGATGAAGATTTTTATATTATTATATAAAAAAATTATTTTATTTTTTCATATAAAATTTATAAAAGTCTCATAATTTAGTTTGAAACCCTGATTTCAATTAAAATGCTGTAAAAGTACCCTATAAAAATGGATCTTTTATTATTAAAATTTGATTTATTCATATGATATGAATAGAAAAAATATTCTGACTGTAAAATCTTTTTAGTAAATATATAAAATATAAATTTCATTGTTTACATTAAATAGTATATATTAATTTAATTTACTAATATAAATCTCTTTTTTGGGAATGAAAATATTTTTTCATAAAAAAAATTATATATAATTGCTTTTTATATTTATTTATAATTAATTGAAAAAAGGATTAAATATATAAATATGTGTAAAAAATTTATTGAAAATATATTTATTCATATGCATTCCTCCAATTCTAACAGCACGTTGAAAACTATTATTTTTAATAAGTAATATTAATATCATATTAGTGTTTGTCTATGACTTATCCTTGTGTGTAACACAAGAAGTCAAAGAAACTCAATGTTACATGAAATGAAATATGAACATGGTTTTTCATATACTTAAATATAAAATTTTAATTTTTTATATCACAAAATATATATGACCTTAAATTAATTTTAAATAATTTATATCAAAACATTTTATGACGTTACAGTTGGAATCGGTCATCATCATCAATCTTCATATCTTAGAAATGGTTGGAATAATGAATATACTAATTTCATTTGAACATTGGAGTATGGATGATGAATTATTTTTAGATTTATATTTATTATTTTAATTATATAACTTCTTCCCATCACTTTGAAATTCAATCTCTTGATGAACTTCTTATCCACACATTTAATATTCATTTGTCTTTATATGAAACTGTACTCTATGTTTCATTCCAAACTTTGAGCGTGACGTAAAGCTCATATTTTAACCTCATTGTTTTATACAGTTACCACTTAATTCCATCTTTATTTTCTTATCATAACCAATAGAATCATGGGTAACCCTAGTCTATATTTCCACCATGATAGTGCATCAAATGTTTTACTCATTAATATTGAACACACATGTGCATAATTCTCATTAGAGGCTTGGTTTTAATCCATTTAATAATAAATAAAAATTATATTTAGGTTGGATGATAATACCAAATGTGTACCTAAAATGTCTTAGAAAAATTTCCATTTAGGTACCAAATAATTCTTCATCCTTCTATTTTAGATCGATGAATTAAATTTTCATTTTTTAATGTAGAATATACAGACAGTACTTATTGTAAAATTATATTTTTAACTCATCATAAACCATTGAGTCAATGTCACCATATTTCTTCACATTCTTGAAAAGATTCCTACTTTGAAATGATTTTATTTCTAAATGATAGATAACCGAAATGAATTTTTCATGATCTAAATATTATATAATGGATAATATATTTTTAATGGAACTAATAATTTTATTAGAAAATACTTATTACTAGGAACCAATAAAATATGTTTCATTATTCCTCATGATAGAATCAATTGAAAATTCTCCCTCATTTGATTGTTTAGATGTTCAACATGATCATATATTGAAAAGTTTTTATTTGTAAAGAAAAAATATTTTCATTGTTTATCCCATTATAGTTAGTTTCTCAAGAGGAAAATAATTTCAATTTATACCACTTTAATCATTATCATATTTCTTTTGGGTTTCATAAATTTACTTAAGAGAAATATAATAGTTTGGGAAACAGTAATCATAGTGGGAAACCACATAATCTTGAAAATATCATTTATGATTCCTAGATCATGACACCTTATTTCCAATCTATAATACCTTAGGTTTTAACTAGTAAATTAATTATAATTATCAATTCAGCTCATTCATGATGGTTTATAATGTGTTTGTAAGTTTTATGAACATTTCCTCCCATTAATGTCAAACTAATTGGGTTCCAAGGCCTACTATAGTGTTCCGGGTGACGATCAATTCAAAAAACCCAGAACCCTTTTTGATTTATTACCCCTATGTACTAATATTTCCTTTCCATATCTACTTATATTATCAAAATAACGATATAATTTTTTTATAAACTAGTTAACATTTCCTTTACCTAAATTAAAATTTCTTCATATACATGGACTTGTCATTATACTTATCCCTTGGCTTCAAACTAAGGTTTTCGAATCATGGTTCAATATGATTAACTAAACCTTGATATTATACCATAGATAGAAACTAATACTTTTTATACATAAATATACCATCTTAATATGTGAATGTTCATTACATTACAAACCGATCCATGATAGAATAATTTATGTTTAGTTCATTCAAAAATTTGGATACATAATCCAGTAGTTCATTAGTGAACAACATCTTCGCCCACTATGTTATTTAAAACTAGAAAAATTATTAGATATTTCATATATAATACCTTTTCTCATCACATGGGGAAATAAAAAATAAAAAACGGTGTTCTCATTTTCTCATTAAGGAAATAAACATTATATCAATACTACAAGAGAATTAGGGTACGAGGACATGAATAATATTTGATAATCCAAACCCCACATACCATAGATATTAATAAAGATTTATAGAATAAATCATGATAGTTCATAATTGATGAATCATAAAGGAATTAAAGAACATGATCCATGAGAGCATTACATAAAAATAAGACATGGATCTATGGAATACACTTAATCAAAGAATATATTATGTCATGAATTCCCACCAAGACATTAATAAGATTATAGGAATGGGCTATCCAAGAATGTAACTACATCAATATTAGATAACCTCTCATGTACCCTCTTTCTCACATTGGATAACCCCTCGTGTACTCTCTTTTTCGAGCTTGGGATAACCTATATTAAACCCTTAGACATCATAAATGTTTATTTCTTTTCCCAATTCCTTGTAGTACTATTTAATTTAGGGAACACATATCACATAATTACAATTAATCATTCCTGTGGAAAAAATTAAAAAAATATCCACTGTTGAATAAAACATAGAATGGAAATAGTGTTGACAATCATTTCATCCTTATATTACCCGTATAAAAGAAATGGGTTTCAAAATCATATCTTATAGAAACAAAATATGTTTCATAAGAATCATGTCATTTAAATAATAAATTATCTAGGTAAATAACATGGATGATATCATAGTATAATATACTTAGTTGAACATATTTATAAACAAGGCATGTTGTTATTGTTGAATAGAAATTCCATTAAAGGATAATTTAAAAGAAATCCTAAAGAAAATACCCTTTGCACTTTGAAAATATATTTTTTAAAATAACTTTTTCCAACTATTTAATAAATAATTTTATTTTAATAAAACCATTGAATCATGAAATGATAACATTAAACCATTAATCATTCATAATGGCAGAAAATATTGCTCTTATTGTACTCAATAAAACAAATATCCATTTCATTTATTTTGAAAAAGTAATTGTATGTAAATCATAAAACAACAAGAAGATTATATTTAATTTTTCTGAAAAAAATAAATAAAAATTTCATTGTAAAATCATACAAAACATTCTTCAATACATTTTTATAAAACATAAGCATTCAATCTAATGTATTTTCGACTGATAATAGATGAATTCAGTTTTAATTAATAACTACTTTTTGTCTATTGAGAAAATAAAGTCAGTAAAATGAAATGAAACAATGAAATTTTAAAAAATAACCAAAGGATATAAAAATTAGAAAGTTCATTATTGGTCTTATTATAATATATCAGCATCATAAACTTAATCATAAACAATCCTGGTAAACAATTTTTTCTGATGCTTTCTCTAGTGTTCGCACATCCTTCTGTCAAGTACGTGCAGTTGTTACCCCACATTCCCTCTTTCCAAAGGTGGACATTATCCATCAATTATTCAAGGATAATTTCTACTTGATTGTAATGGGATGATGGGATGTTGGTTCCTCATTCAGTGGATTCCTCCTCGGAACTCATTACCTAATTAGGGTCTCCCTTAACTAATTGAGTCATGGTTCATGAATCTTGTTCTCAATGCCATATTTTTGCAAAAGACGGTTAATTAAAATACTTACGTTAGGACATTCCATGGGCTCTTGACAGGGTAGTGACCTTTGGTCGTAGTAGATGACAACATTAGGTATGTTAGGGAATCTCTGGATGCGTGAACATTGGGGGATATGTATTCGTCCCCACAAGAGGGCATATTAAGGGAATAAAACCAAATTCATCCCACATTGGTCATGGGGTATCATATGCTAGAGGCATGTATTTGAGGTTTTCCTCATCCTCCCATGTTAAACATGTGGCATGCCACGAGTTTAACATCTTTCTGAGATGGTTAATCCAATGGCGTGTCTTCTGAGGTTTTCCTTGGTCAACTAAGGTTTAACATGAGGTAGGATATGAGTTTAACATATTGCGGAGATGGAATAAGAGTGATCATAACATCCTATGGAGACAAATCATATTGGTGCATCCCTATAAGGGAGAACATAGAAGGTTTAATAGAAGGATGGATCATAACAACCAAAGATGAAGGATCTGAGGTGGTGTGTCCCATAAAGAGAAGATGTCACACAATGAAGGACGATCTGGACACCACTGAGGGAGGATCTAGGAGTGTGTACCCTAGAATGAGGGACACTAAGGTTTATCGTTGGCTGAGATATATCATTATGGAGGTTTCCTACGAATCCTGTGTAGACGATAGGGATCAAAACCCATGTAGTTTGAAGGGATGATGAATCATGGTGTACACAAAGGACAATGACCCAGATAAATATTTGGTCTTAAATGTGGATGGAAACCCATCACAAGGGTGATACTCTAGGTGGATGGTTATGGATGTTGTGGGGCTTATGCATGGTTAGCTACTCAGGTGCCACCTAGAGTGGTATTGGGATTAATATCATGATGTCACTATGATGTGGTTTCCCGGGTGAGAATCAGGATGGAAGATCAATAGATGAATGATGTATATGTGAAATGAGATGGAAATGTCGTGATAGTGACAATATTTTTGGGTTTAATCCTCGAAGAGACTTCCTACATATCCCCATGGCAGGGAATAAAATAATGCATAGTTCAGTGTGTCGATGGGACACCAGATGAGGAAACCCATGAGAATGGACGCATGGATGGGATCCGGAGGATTTGGAACCTCTGGGTTGGGTAATTACCTTCCTGAAACACATATAATTGAGGGAGTGGCCATGATGGGACATGGGTGAAGGGATTGAACCTCAGGGAGGGTTCCTACATACCTTTCCATGGCAAGGATCAATGTAGGCATATATTGGGAGGGGTGTTTGGTGAATTGGTGTGAAGATGGTCAGGACCATTGGATGGTGGGGTTGATCCACAGAGAGGATTCCTACATACCCTACCATGGCAAGGATCAAATTCTACATAGTTTTGGAAGGGTGTTTTGTGAAACGACATGAATATGATTGGGACCAATGGATGGCGAGATAGAACCACATGGAGGCTTCGTACATACCTAGCCTTGATAAAGATCAATGTTTCCATTTTCCAGGAGGGGTGTTTGGTGAAATGATGAGAATATGGTTAGGACCAGTGGATGGAGGACATGAGCCTCAGGAAGTCTGCCTACGTACCTTTCCTTGGCAAGGATCAAAGTCCGCGTAGTTTGGGAGGGTTGTTTGGTGAGTAGACGTGAAGATGGTTGTGAAAAATGGATGGTGGGCTTGAACATCAGGGATGCTTCCGACATACATTTACATGGTAATGATCAAAGACCATATAGTTTGGGAGGGGTGTTTAGTGAACTGACGTGAAGATGGTAAGGACCAATGGATGGTGGGCTTGATCCTTAGGGAGAATACATACGTACCTTTCCAAGGCAAGGATCAAAGTCCGCGTAGATCAGGAGGGGTGTTTGGCGTAACGGCATGAATATGGTCGGGACCAATGGATCGTGTGATTGAACATCAGGGAGGCTTCCTACATTCCTTTCCTCAACGAGGATCAATGTCCACTTAGTTTGGAGGGGTTTTTGGTGAACTAACGTCAAGATGGTCTGGACCAATGGATGGTGGGATTGAACCTCAGGGAGGCTTCCAACATACATTTCCATGGCAAGGATCAATGTCCGCGTAGTTCAAGAGGGGTGTTTGGTGAAATGACATGAAGATGTTCAGGACCAATTGATGGTGGTCTGGAATCTTAGAGAGGCTTCCAACATACCTTGCCTTGGCAAGGATCAATGTCCGAGTAGTTCG
The DNA here is from genome assembly GCA_963277665.1 of Viscum album. Classification (NCBI taxonomy): domain Eukaryota; kingdom Viridiplantae; phylum Streptophyta; class Magnoliopsida; order Santalales; family Viscaceae; genus Viscum; species Viscum album. The sequence continues at coordinate 1,110,918,313 of OY728126.1, forward strand.
GTAGGAAATTTTGGTGAACCGATGTGAAGATGGTCGGGACCAATGGATGGTGGGAATGAACCTTAGAGTGGCTTCGTACATACCTTACCATGACAAGGATAAAAGTATGCATGGTTCAGAAGGGGAGTTTGGTGAACCGACTTGAAGATGGTAGGGACCAATGGATAGTGGGCTTGAACCGCATGGAGGATTCTTACGTACCATGCCTTGGAAAAGATGAATGTCCGAGTAGTTCAGGATGGGTGTTTGGTGAACCGAAATGATGATGGTCAAGACTAATTGATAGTGGGATTGAACCTTAGGGAGGCTTACTACGTACCTTGACTTGGAAAATATCAAAGTCTTCCTAGTTCGGTAGTGGTGTTTGGTGAACTAACACGAAGATGGTCAGGGAAAATGGATGGTGGAATTGGTCCTTCGGGAGTCTTCCTACATACCTTGCTTGGGCAATGATCAAAGTCTGCATAGTTTAGGAGGGGGGTTTGCTGAACCGACCAAATGATGGTCAGGACCAATAGATGGTGGGCTAGAACCTCAAAGAGGATTTCAACGTACATTTACATACAAGGATAAAAGTCTGCGTAGTTCTAGATGGGTGTTTGGTGAGCCGACGTGAAGATGGTCGGGACCAATGGATGGTGGGATTCAACCTTATGGAGGCTTCCTATGTACATTCACTTGGAATGGATCAAAGTCCTCATTATATGAGAGGGGTGATTGGAGAACTAACGTGAAGATGTTCGAGACCAATGGATGGTGGGGTTGTTCCTTAGTGAGGCTTCCTATGTAAGTTTCCTTGGTAAGGATCAAATTATGTGTAGATCAGGATGGGTTTTTGGTGAATTGAAGTGAAGATGGTCGAGACCAAATGATGGTGGGATTGAACCTGTAGGAGGCTTCCTACATATGTTCCCTTGGCAAGGATCAATGCCCATGTAGTTTGGTAGGGGTGTTCGGTAAACCGATGTGAAGATTTTCGGGACCAATCGATGGTGGGATTGAACCTCAGGGAGGCTTCCCATGTACCATGTCTTGGAAAGGATCAAAGTCTTCATAGTTCGAGAGGGGTGTTTCATGAACCTACATGTAGATAGTCCAGACCAATCGATGGGGGGATTAAACCACAAGGAGGCCTCCTATGTACCTCTCCTTTGTAAGGATCGATGCCTGTGTGGTTTGGGAGGGGTGTTTGATAAACTTACATGAAGATGGTTGCGACCCATGGATGGTGGGCTTGAACCTCAGAAAGTCTTCCTACGTATCTTACCTTGTCAATGATCAATGTTTGCGTAGTTTGGGAGGGGTGTTTGGTGAACCGACATGAAGATGGTCAGAACCAATAGATGGTGGGATTGATCCACAGGGAGGCTTCCAACATACCTTTCCATGGTAAGGATCAATGTCCATGTAGTTTAGGAGGGGTGTTTGGTGATCCGACGGGAAGATGGTTGGGACTAGTGGATGCTAGGCATGAACCTCAGAGAGGCTTCCTACGTAAAATTCCTTGGAAAGGATCAAAGTCCGCATAGTTCGGGATTGGTGTTTTGTGAACCAATGTGAAGATGTTCGGGACCAATGGATGGTGATCTTGATCCTCAGGGAGGCTTCCAACATACCGTTCCTTGGAAAGGATCAATGTTTGCATAGTTCTAGAGGGGTGTTTGGTGAACCAATGTGAAGATGGTTGGGACCAATGGATGGGGGGCTTGAACCTAAGTGATGCTTCTTACCTACCTTGTCTTGGCATAGATCAAAGTCCCCGTAGTTCGGGATGGGTGTTCGGTGAACCGATGTGATGATGGTATGGACTAATCGATGGTGGGATTGAATCTCAGTTTGGCTTCCTATGTACCTTGCCAGGGAAAAGATAAAAGTCTGCGTAGTTCGAGAGGGGTGTTTGGGGAAGTGACATGAAGATGGTCAGGACCAATGGATGGTGTTCCTGATCCTGAATGAGGCTTCCTACGCACCATTCCTTAGCAAGGATCAATGTCCGCATAGTTTGAGAGGGGGTTTATGGGGAATTTATGTGAAGATGGTCCGGACCAATGGATGGTGGGCATGAACCATAGGTAGGCCTCCTACATTCCTTTCCATGGAAAGGATCAATGTCCACGTAGACAGGGAGGGGTGTTTGGTGAGACGACGTGAAGATGGACGAGACCAATAGATGGTGGGATTCATCCTTAGGGATTCCTCGTACATAACATTACTTGTTAAGGATTTACATCTGCATAGTTTGGGAGGGTTGTTTGGGGCTTAAACTCTATACTTCCAAAGAATTATTCCATGGTAAATGATTTCTCTAAGCCCACAAGAGTCATGCTTGGTGTGATAATCATGAGGCAGCAAGGACCTGACGATCGTGGCATGAAGGTACAACCATGGAGGGTGGTGATTGAGGATTACACATGGAAGCTTCTTGTGTCCCACTATGGAGTAGCAATGGTGAATGAGTCTTATGTAAGAAGTTGTCCTGGTGTTGCTATTGAGTAGCCATGGTGAATGGGGCTTATGCAAGGAAGATGCCCGGGTTCCACTAAGGAGCAGAAATAGTGAATGGGGCTTACACATGGAAGTTTCCTAGGTGTATCTATGGAGAAATAATGGTGAATGGAGATTACACATGGGATCTTCCCATATGATGCTAAGAAGTGGCGATGGTGAATTGGGCTTTCGCAAGGAAGATGCCCATAATGTCTTCCTCATGTCTATCCATGAGGGAATTAGAACTCACTGGTGGGTTGAGGCATATAACTATGGTCCACACCTATACGGTAGTGCACAAGAGAGATAAATCCAAGGGTGTTGGAATCAGTCTGAATAAAGGGAGATGAAAAGTGTGAGTCACATGGCCAATTTTCGGAACGTTGTGAGGGTGATGTGATGATGGAGGATAACTTTTGACCATATTCAAAACACAACAGCCATATCACATTAGCGTAAAATGGGGAAAAACAAATGAGGGTCGACTGTTGACCTTGTTTGAATCATAGGACCTGACTCAATGTGGTGTCCAATGTCCTTCGGGGCATTGGCCCATAACGGTAGGTGAGACGAGGCAGTATGGTCCCAGCCCGTTAGGGGGTCCCTTCATAAAAGAAAGAGGATGATGATCCAGATGAAGGAAACACAAATCGTGATGTGGAGTGATGGAATGTTTGAACGGTTTCCATTGCTCTTGAAATTAGGCCACATTAATCATGGAATGAAATATCTTATGCTCTTTACATAATCCATATCTTATTTGGAACAAGAGGATTCTTATTATTGTATGGTAGGGCATTCAATAATTTATAGTAATGTAGGGAGGACTATTAACATCAAATTCATGGTGCATAAGGCATCTGTTATTTGGAACAATAGTCTTTATATTATTGAATGATAGGGTGTACTATAGTTTATAGTAATGTAGTGGGGACTCTTGGCATCATATGCTTGGCGCATAAGGAATCTTGTATTATGAACAAGAGGCATCATATTTTTTTCACAGAGGGTGTACTAAAATTTATTATCATCGAGATAAGACTATTGGTTTCTTACACTAGGTCAATAAGGCATCTCTTGTTTGAGAAAGAGGGATCCTATATATGGCACATATGGTTTAATACAATTTAAAGTCATATAGAAAACATTATTGTAATCTTATTATTGGAGAATAAGTAATCTCTTTTTTAGAGAAAGGGTCATACTATATATGTTATATAGGGTTACTATAGATTAAAGATATGTAGATAAGACTATTAGGCATAAGGCATCTAGAAATTGTTGTTGTTAGGACATACGCATGGTCGGCCATTTCTGGTTCAACATGGAATATGAGTCAGTTGATGGGGTTTGGATGAGTTACCTGAGAAATGGTTTGAGTCAAGGTACTCATGGAATTGATGATGAGAATCTCAACTCATGACATGGGAATAGAACCAAGAGGAATACGTTGACTCATGGTGTTCCATGGTGTATGGAGGAGTATCTCAAATCATGGTATTCCATTGGTGGATGGTGGTTACGCATAAGGGAACAAAGGAAAATGATGGCGTACAAGCCCAAATTATTGCGGTGCATAAAATTATCAATATTTAGTATGGGTTGCATGCAAGAAGGAAGAACTGCATGCAATAGGTAAGGCATACACACAATAGGGCAGGGTGTGTGCAATATGGGAGATGTGTGCACAATAGGGGGTCATGCATGATATAGGGAAATAATTTTGTACAATAAGGGAGTTCTGCACAAAATAGGGGATCTTTGTGTTAAATAGATAATGTGTGTGTGAAATTAGATAGGTGCATCACTAGGGCACACAAAATTGGGCACAAGGGTACTATTGCGCGCAAAATTGGTCAAGTTGTCGCCCTTACATGAAAAAGTGATGTTTTGTGTGCAAGATATGGGGTTTTTTTCATCGGAATGGAAAATGAGGACATATGTGCATTAGAGCGGTGGCCGACCTCCTGGGGGCCTCCCTAAGGAGAAGGGGGTGCATTTGTATTTATAAGAGAAAACTTGAATGTCGGTGCACATAAAATTCCATTCTAATTAACCGTGCAAAGCAATATTCCACGCAACATTCCATTTTTACGTGCATGATTCCATTTTTATGCACAAGATTACATTTTTATACACATGATTTAATTTTTACATATAAGATACCATTTTTACGTGAATATCCATACTATTCATTGAAAACACTGCTAGATGGAAATTTCCAGTAGCCCGACTTCAAACAGCCCGAACTTCTAATCCATAACTCTGTTTGGGCTCTACGACCAGGCAAATCGAATCCTCCAAAATGAGCTATTATCTGAAATCATATCTGTAAGCAGTATGTGACTTACATGGACTCGTTTCCCAGTGATAACAATAATTTTATTACAACATTACACTGTTATAACATTGGTAAATATTGAATCATAATCCCAATGAAATAAAGACTATTATTTGGGTTTTTATATATCATAATTTTCAAAATATTATTCATACAACACATTCATGGTGTTTCTATAAAACAAAAAAAACATGTGTTGAATATGGTATGCGTCACACATAAATAATACTTAGCTAAAAATATGTTACCTCAAGTCATAATTTCAATCATATGATTTCAAACAACCTAAATAATAAATATAGGTTTATTATAAATATATATCAAAACTATAATCACATATTTAATTCCATATGTGACTACATGTAATGGATTTATCCACCACTTTATTAATAATTTATTAATAAAATCATTGCTAAGGGTGATAACTACATAATTTTCTAAGAATGTTTGGGTTCGGTATATTTGGTAATTCTAAATTGATTATAGTTAGATCATATCCAAAATTTTATCCTCATATTAAAATCATATTTATTAATTATATACTTATTTGGATTCGTCTATAAAATTATGTTATAGAAACATTAATTACACCTATTGTGGAGATGATACGAAATCCGTTTGTGTGAAAGCTATTTCATTTTCCTGATAGATGGAGAAAAATAATGGTAAATATTATATAACATTTAAAGAATATTTTTTATATCATATATATTATATATTTTTATAAAATATCTCTTTATCAAAATCCATGTAGAAATAATGTAAAAACTAATCACATCATTTTGAGGAGGCAATAGTCCACACATACACATGAAGAACGTTATTGGATTAAAAAAGGATTCGATTGTAAGAAGTAAGATGTGATATTATAAATATATGAGTATATTTTGTCATAAATCACAAATTAAAAATTGAAATCCATTATTATCTCTTGGGTTATTAGGTAGTGATGGAAAATGAGTTAAATTGAATTGCGAGGTTGTAGTCCTCTATACTACCAAAAAATTATTTAGTTGAACACATTATGGAATGCGAAATGTATATATGTTACAAAATTGATATAATAATATCATTGTATATTTAAATTTATTTATTTATTTTTTCAGAATAATTTTCTAATATTTTAAAAAGGGGAATGAAAAATAAAACGAATATGCTCAATTAAGAACAATGCATCTTTATCGGAAAATCTCATTAGGTCTGTACCAAGAGCCTAACTAAGACTATTTTATAATAAAAGAATTGGATCTAATCCATTTTTAATGACGAATGTATTGGAATTGAGTAGGTATTGGTTAAATTAAAACCCTTTGTATGTGTTAAGAGGAGAGGAGAATGGTGTCCTTTCATCTGTGAGCGATAAGACACAAATGGATTGTTTGAAATGAATAAATGATATCCATGTTTTAGACCCAAAAAATGGCTCCAAATTTAACATTACCAAACTTAAAATGATATAGGGTCTAAATATGTCCATTAAATAAATAATATATTGTTTTTGTTCATATTAATCCTTTTCGTTTATGTTTAAGACAAAGAAAGCTTGTTTGAAACTTAGCTATGGTAGTTAATTATCAATGTTTTTTATATTAATTATGAAAAATAATTAAGTAGACCTATACTATTAAACATTAGAATACAAAATATGGAATCCATTTTACCAAATTCAATTTATAGTGGTGGAATAATTAAATTTAAAATTAAACCCACTATTGTGAAAGGAATGTGACATTCCGACGAACATTTTTAATAAGTATATAATAATTTTATATCAAAATTAAAATTAAAATTGATTATGTGGACTTAAATTGGATTCATAAAAATATATTTTTACTAATATTAATTTTTACATTTTTTAAAAAAATTTAACATTATAGTTTCTTTAAATGAAAAATCATTTTTCATTAAAAATCAACATATTCACTATTTATCCAAAAATAAATATTTAAAAAAATTCAGAATAATAAGTAAAACATTATATTTAACTTTTGATTCCAAAAATATAATTTATTATTACATGAATATTATTTAGAAGTTCCGAAAAATCATATTTTAAAAAGTGCAAAAAAATAAATCGCAATCATGTTTTTTAAAAATAGTTTATAAATATAAAACTAATTTTTTTTCATTAACTAATAATTATGAAAAATATAAAATAATAGTGAAAACCTTAATGAATATATAATATAATATTTTCATTAAAATATTTCATTATCATGGGATAATTTAATTTATTAATATCAAAAAATATGTGTGCATAAATGTTTTTTATAAAAAAAATTTTATACATTCAAATTATTTTTATATTAATTTTTATCAATTGATAACTAATGAATTTATTTATAGATATTTTAAATCATATAAATTTCATTATTTAGTTATTAATATTAAGAACAACAAATTAAATGGCTATGTTATAGTGTAATACTATATAAAGGTTTGTTAAAACTCGTTGTTACTTGTAACACAAGTTATTAAGGAAATTAAATTTATTGAAAAATTGAATTCCATAAAATATCAAGGGGTTACATGATAAAATATATATTATACCCAGATAAAATTTTTTTAGAACCTCCTATGACTGTACCAAATCCACCAATGCACAATGATCCAATGAAACATCATAATAGCATTTAAAAAACATTGGGAAACTATAGTCGAGTGAATAAAATAGAGTAAAATGTAGAATATTATTTCAAATTTATATAGAATCCTTATGAAATAAATATAATGGAATGAAAATTTCTGAATATAAATAAGTAAGAATATATAAAAAAAGGATAGAGACTAGGAAATATATCATAACTAGGGGATAATTTAGTACTACATGATATCACAACCATCGCCATTAATTATATCATTTAAAACAATATCATTATCAATAACCAAGATCCATTTACAGATGAAATATATATCATTAGATATTAAAATAAGATAATAAAAGGGAACAAAAAAATACTTAAACACTAAACATTTAGTTTTTAGGCCATTAAAACTCAAATAACTTGTGAGTGGGTTGGATAAACCATCCCTAGTGGATCATTAATCCATTAATGAAATAAAAACCATACCACAAAAATATTACACCCAACCAAAAAACAATCAAATTTTAAACATCATACCACCTAATGATATCCATAGATACAACACTAACAAGTGTATTTGTTATATCATTTTATGCTATATAACCATGAAATATATCAATCTTGTGTCCACCGACTTTTAAGTATGTTCCACCATTCCATAAACTCCATCCATTTGAAACCAAATAAATAAATGTCATAAACTCAAGAAATTATATGCAATATATTTTAATGTAATAAAATCACTATATCATATACATAAGATGAATAATAAACCATTACTATAATAAAATCAATCTACCAATTAATAAATAATAATATGAGATATGATAATAGATGAAAAAATAGTCACCACAAAATTTTTTCATATAATATTAAATATTTACCACGTTATAATTAAAACTAAAACATTTTATCTTCATTTCATTATTGATCATGACATCATATATAAAACAGAACCATATGTTTGTAATTATTTATATCATCCAAATAACTAATTATTAATCACATGACCATAATTCAACAAATATTTTATTAACCATATATTTTATTCCATAATTATATTCATAGTAATTATGTAGTTAATTAAAACTGTAACCCAAAAAATGGATATCCATAACACATAATCCGACACCCATTATACTTCTAAAACACATCCCTAGAGCCGACCAAACTATATATAAGATAATCCAAATTTAAATTCGTATCCTAATAAAAACTGAAGAACATATACCATGTAAAATAAAAAGAACCAATCAACTCAAACCTTACCAATAAAACCTCTCAAACATAATGAACATACAATTACCCAATTTTACTTAAAAAGACCATATAGAGAATTAGTTTTCAATAAACTTCTATTATTAATGAAAATTAATAATGCCACTCTTATTATGGACACAATACCTCTATCGACAACATAACCCTTATCAATTAATCACTAAATCAACCAAGTATAACATTACAAAACACCAATATTCCATAATATTCATAGAGATAATGAGACAAATGAAATAACACTACCAACCCAAAATGTTAAACCAACCAAAAATTACAAAAAAATAAGAACTAATAAATATAGAACCTATAAAAAATTTAATATGATTTATATCACTATGAAAAAAAATTATGTAAATAATCCTAAATGAATACAAAATAATTCCAAATCCTATAATCCACAGGCCACACATCCTTATCCCTTATTCTATATTCATTACAATTAATTATAGATTCACCTTTTTATGGTTGTCTAGAAATAACATTTGAAAAACTCACATTATTATAAAATCCATAATGAAGTCCTCCCTAAGATGATATCAGTCATGTGTGGGTAAACAAATATATCAGTTCATAATTAATATGAATATGATATCTACAAACACCACATGATTTATCCTAAATAGAGGGATAAATACTCCTCCATATTGTTTCATGGTTTAGTTTCATGCTGGTGAGATTATCAGATTAGAATTAGTCTATTTTTTCATCCATCATTGATGAAAAAGTATTCTTAGGACTATAAAATCTATATAAATGTGATATTATAATTTATTGGGATCATAAAACAATAGTATTTTGAAAAACCTATATAGTGGGGTGCATTTAATTTATATGGATTCAATTTGATTGATCATAGATCCAAAATAGACATATAGAAAAAAAATTAATTATTTGATGATTGATATAGTTTTACAAAATTATAGTCTAGTAAAAATAAAATTTTTTTCTTGTAATTAGGTAACATCTCCAAAGTTGTGCCAGTGTATGATGATGTAACATTCATTGATCCATTACTATGCTAGTAGGGATCTTAAACCATGAATTTTATCATGTTCCAAGGTCAATTAACCTTGTTCTGTAATCATAACTTCGTGACCACACTCAATTTTACATTCATTAGTGCACCAGGGAACCCAACTCCATCATGGAACCTAGCTATGTTAGCTGACTAGTGTACTGAGATTGAACTCCCCAGTGCCTATATAAATATTCTTCTACACCTATCCTTGATTTATTTTTCTCCTTTAAGTTTCATATTTTGTAAAAACCTAGAGAAGATAATTTGAAATTAATTGTAATTGAGTTTTTAAAATTATTTATACACAAAAGCCATTATAGAGAAAAGATCTCTCCTTGTGTTCTAAAACATAGTTTAGGGATCTCATCTTAGATGAATTATAGATGGGTGTTATTCACCTTGGTTACCACATGGTGTAGTATTAAGGTTCATTAAATCTAACTAACACAGAGAGGACCGTACTGGGGTGAAACTTCATCATACCACAATAGAAGGACACACTTCTCCAAAACCAATACCATATAACCACGCTAAAGATACCATAGATTAAAATTTTATTTATCCCTTGTACAATAATTGACCTCTATTTAACTCATGACCTCAATATGAGAGAAAATTGCCTTAGGTAACAATTTTGGTTTCCAATTTTTTGAGGTACGCCGCTAGGAGAAAAATAACCGAGACATAGTAACAAGGTGAAAACTCACCTAGATCCACATACATGGTCCCATGTTGTTACCATGTCTCATACCTAGGTTTTAATATATCCCAAACCATTTACCCATGGTGTTATTATCAGCAAGGCCTCCAACAAAGGAACTATAATTTCCAAATCCATTTTTTTAGGTTTCATTTTAACTCAATCCCTATTTCGAGGTTTCTATGTAACTGGTACCCCTCCATGGCCTTCTAAAATACATTTACATGACATAAAAATTAGTGTACGCCCAATAGATATTAAATTAACTTTAAAAAATGTCTCTATAAACGTATTATTCCTCACTATTTGAATCATAATGTTTATCATGATCATGAAATCCCATTCAAATTAGGGTATATTTCATTAGGATACTAATGATTTATACCCTATGTCATGATGCTCATCTTGGATGCTGATTTCTCGAGTCATCCACCCTATTCCACTAATTGATTCAGGTATATTTAGGTCTTCCCCTTAAGTAAAATTCCCATACACCTCCCAATTAATGATCTCATCTGTTTGATTCATTAATGATCATAATATATAGAAATGGTCATCATATCATGTGTAAGACCCAGTCTTTCCCCCATTGAGTTTTATTCCCACTGATTCAACGTGTCCTTTCTTAGTTGCCTATAACTAGGAAGTGTTGATTTACATTTTTTATTCCCATGTGTAATCCCCAATCAATCATTTGTTATCACTGATTTCCCAATACAAATAGCCTTTTAGTCATTTTAAAACTACCTAATAATGTCTCTACCATATGAAACCAAACTAAATGATACAATCCTATCACATAACACTATATAGTTAAACTGAAGATAGGTGATCCTTGATTACTATTGAGTAGGATAAATATGATTCTTACCCAAGGTAAAAACCCAACATCCAAACTACAACTTCATTTTGACTTACCATCAATAAATTATTTCTAAATGGAATATATTCCTATTATATTATTCTTTATCAATGGGAAATATTTCTTACAGCTCAATCCAAACAATATCATCTCTGGTAAATAAGAGATATGTTATTCAAAAAATGCCCACTCTTAATTACTTCCCTAACTGGCCATTTATTATATTCATTTTTCTAGTAGAAAATTTCAGCCTTGCAAGTGATGGTTTCATTCAGAGGTCATGGATTGGGATGATCATCGAGTAAGGTCATGGATCTCTCTAGTGCAGGATTCATGATTTTATGTATTAGTGACGAAGATAAAATTTGAATGTGTCTGCTTTTATGTGTGAATAGTTCAGTATAGATATTTTGGTGTTCTAAATGAAGGTTGGTGTTTGTTGTTGAATCCCTTGGACCCTCAATCCCTACTCTGAACTCCGGTTCCTCTACCCCTCTCCCAGTAAAGTCTAAATCAGTTCTAATAAAGAGGTTTTGTGATGTTTGGATCAATGATCGATGGTCTTCTAGACATATTCAGGGTTTTCCATCATCCTAATGATTAGATTTTTCAACCTAAATTGATTTCTTTTGGAAATGAAGATGTCAATAGAGTATGAGTGTTTTTATGATTGTGTTGTTGGGTGATGGTATCATTTACCTAAAAATTTTATTTTACGTTGAGTCTTCTAGTTATGGTCAGTTATTTTTTTTGTCTTTATAAGTTAGGGATTGATGGATTTTATTGGTGTTTATCTATTAATGTAATTAGTTAAGGTAATTTTGGTTATTAGTAAGTGACATCGGTCGGTGGGTTTCTCACCAACAATGTGAAAATGGAAAATATTCTATAGTTTCTAGGGGTGTGGGGATTGATGTGTGGGTTTGATTGGATTTCAAAATTTTAAGATGGAATGAGTTATTTTTGGTTTTGAATTTTGAATATGAATTTTTGAAATTTTGGTGCTTTTTTTTCAGATCGAATGTACAGTTACCACTAAACCATAAAGAATAATTTTTTAAAAATATAAAATAGGGCTTTGGAGTTTATTATCACTTAACCATAAAGGGTTCATCATTTCTATTTGAGTGGAAAAATATTATGTGGGTAAGGAACTGTTTTATAGGGATATTTAGAAATCCTCCTTTTATAGGCTTGATCCCAATACCACAATATTCACCAAATCCATAGATGTTTACAAATTTAACAATACCCATATTTGTGGCTTTAAACCATAAAATAACAAATTAATGATAGAATTAAGAATAACCATTAATAACTATATATGTTTATATCAATGCATTATATTAATCAATCACTATAATAGTGGAAACCAGTCCCATATTTTTATTAAGAAATAATTGATAAAAATTTAAAAAATTATTAAGGGAGTCCCGAAGTTGTAAATTGTCACCCAAAAATGCTGATATGATCAAGATATTTCATCTCATAGAACAATATACACCTGAAACATCACTAAAAATCCAAAAAGACTATATCCCTTTCAAATATGTTTTCCATTTTCTTAAAAATGAGTTTAAATCATAGGGGCATCCGAAATAGCCCCCATATTGAAATGACATCACATTAAACACGTGATTCAATATAATATCATCCATACAAATACAAACGATTATATACATTATAATCATCATAACATATTGGAATAATAAGTAATAAATCCAACATGATCAATGTCCCATTTCAGTTCTTTTACATGTTCATATATTCCATTAATTACCTCTATATTAAAATAAAACTATAATAGAGGTGGACATATTAAATAAATTAAAATGGGAAATGATATGATAATAATAATAATACATGTAAATTATAGGAGATCACATGTCATCTATTTTCCTTGAATTAATTCCATAATGCCAATCCTAAAAACCGAAGCTGTATATAAGAAGAGAACACATTCAGTATCACATTTTCAAATAAAAAACCATAACACTTATCTTTGGAGAACGAAAAAATATATGATAAGAATGAAAATAATTATTACAACTATTAACATAGAATAGGCACTAACACCAAACCTGAGGGAATGTTGTTATAATAAACGAATAGATCGAATTTGTAATAACTTCTTCCCATATACCTATTCATCTCAATAAATCCTAAGATATGTGTATATAGCTACCATTTTAGAGGTTATAATCCTTAGTTAAGTAAGTATCAGGTAATAAATGGATAGATTTGTTGATAGATAACATAATTAAAATTTTTTACAATTTATTTCAAATAGTCAGCTATATTTTTATTTTTAAATTAGAGTAGAATTAATCTATTTTTGATAATTGTAGTAGAAATCTAGTTTAATTGAAAAATTTATGATATTGTTGGTATAATTGATAATATGATTTATGGAATTAACTTTTAAAATACAAAATACAATTGTAGCTTAAATCTAGAAACCCAATTAAAATTATATATCTTTTAGATTAATGTTATACCTGAGTTAAAAGGAAAACCTATCAAAATAAAAAAGTTTACTTATGTATCCTTTTTTATAATATATGAAAAAATTATATTTGTATGATATTATATTTTTTTACATATTGGTGGATTTTATTTCGTGATAGTAAAAAACATTATTTTGAAAAGTATATAATATTACATATCAGTTGAAATCAAAATAATTATTACATACAAAACAGTTCATTATAAAAATCACCTCAAAAAAACATTTAGAAGTGTAAGTTTATATTTTTGTAATAATATATACAATTATTTTTTATGTATGTGTACTTAATAGTGTTTTTATATTGATGATATTTTTTATGATTATTGACATAATGTTATTTCATATGGACAAGATACATAAGGATTTATATTTTTTTGAGTAAGATAATAAATTTTTTCTTTCTTGAAGGAGGTAGTTACACCATTATGGTTCTTAATATTATAACCCTTAGGAGAGACTAAATGTATACCATGATGTGGAAATTTCATTAAAAATATTTTTTGTTGAATGCAATTGAAATGTAAGATCATTAAGACTCACTTTGTTGCATGTTTCTTTTTCACACCATTATATCATAGAATAAGAAACCTCATAATTCTCAAATACCCCATTCTATTTTTAATAGTCATAAGATAAATCATTTTTTCTCGTGTGAAAAAAGTTATAACATTTTCCAAGGAAGAATATATGAATGAAGGTCAAGAATATTAAAAGGATATAATAATTTAATGAATAATTTTTTTAAATTTGATTGATAAGGGGTACAATTTCACATGGTAAACAGGTACTTGAATGTGATAATTTCTATTAAAAAAAGGGATAAATGAAGCAGTATATTTTGTGGGTGGATAACTGATCAATCATGTTTTTTTGGGAAAACATGGAGCCTTTTTTTCCCTTATCCATGTCAAGAAAAATCCACTATAATAGTGAAAAAGTGGACAATTTCAAATCTCCTTCCAGGTTTGGTTTACATTATTTCATTATAAATTTTTATCAAGAATCATTTTTCTTGAATTAATCTAGTTATTTTATTCAATAATGTTATAATTTTATAATTATAATCTGTAATTGTTTTCATTATTTAAATGTAATGTAATTTAGTTTGATAGTAAAATTTCACAATCATGGAATTTTTTAGGCATAGATTTAATTCAGTTAGTTTTGATTAAATGATGGTTATTGAGTAGTCATATCACGTTAAATTGTGGGAATGAACTCATTATATGTTTTTGGAATGATTTTAATGTAGTATTGGGTTTATAGTTTATGTTTTCGAGTGTATATTAAATGGAACAAAATTGGAGACTCAGTTATAGTAAAAGAAAAAGGTTTTATCAAATAGTAAAAGCTAGTTCATAAATTTTATATTCAACCAAATTACACTATTTATTAATTTAAATTTTCTATATTTTGAAGTTTATACAGAGATTTATTTATTTTTCATAATATTCAGAGAATTAAAAAAATCTCGTATTCTCTTTTTTCAAAACCTCCGTCAAAAACACATACAAATATAGTTTTTAAAAGTAACAATTTAATATTAATTTGAAACCATCATGGTAGACACCAATAGATATTTGTATTAGTTAATTTTAGTAGAATAAATATTATTAAAAGATTCGAAAAAATAGTTTTCCATTAACATATATTAATTATCAGAGAGTATGTTATTTAATATATTGTTATACAATAATGAAATTTGACAATTATATTTTGAATTTCGACCATGAAAAAAATATGTCATATCAATAAAGGTATACGATAATGATAAATTGGAAATAAAAAACCATGTTGTCAACCTTGTTTGCGCGAAGCCTTTAGTGCATTAACCTAAAAAATATACTACTTATTGAGAATTCATTAACTCATGAAAAGGAAAACCATTATTATAAAAGGAACCATGACATTTTTAATAAATAATAACTATTTTTCTTAATTATATGATGATTATTAGTAAAAAATTATAATACCCATAAGAATTTTATGGTTTAAAAAGAATGATTTATTGAACAATTTGAAAAAATTGGCCTACCAGGGAAGATCAAGACAAGTACATTAAAGGGATTAACTACAATTTTGTCTTTATAAAACCACAAGGGGTAAAATTATACCATATAATGATTAAAATTTTACTTTTTCTTTATATTTAGTGAATAAATACATGTTCTACTATTACTACTCAACTCTAATTAAATATTGGAATGAATTAAAATAGTTATTTCATTAAACAACTTCTCTACTTCAATGATTGATTCTATTATTAAATAAATATGTGGGATTCAAAAAACACAAGGTGAAATATTATATAATAATTGGGATAAAATTTCAATGTTGTGATTATTTTACCCAACAATTAGATCCAAAAAAATTATTTGTTTATTAATTTTAGGAACTAATCTACCTTATAATAGAAACATCACATAAATTTTCCTCAAATATTATTTTATAGAAAAAACCATAGAACATATTGGAAAATTAATTTATAAAATTGGGCCAAAATATCCAATAAATTAGAACATGGGGATTCATTTCGTAAAAACATCAAAGGAACAACCTATAATCAGTTAAGAATATTATATTATTATGAACCAAATTGTGATATTATTAGTATGGTGAGGTCAAAATGATAGAAAATACTGATCAAAAACAATAAAAAGTTAAAATATGGATCCATCGTTAGGTTATACATTTTTTTTACACAAACTCTTTAGAGAAAATTTCCAATAAATAATAGAGTCCATTTATGTTTCCAATTTTGTGTTTCTAGGGGGAAACTTCAACTAAAACAACCACCTTTAAACAATATAAAAAATAATGGCATAATAACATGGATATAATATATATTAAAATTTTACATTTAGACACTAATAATGATTATAATGTTTTCCCTATGGTAAAATAATTATGTAAAACCAAATATATTTACTGGATCAAGATAATTCTCAGTATCAAAGAAATTTACATCCTACATAGCCCAATAAAAATTTTAAATCATCCTTGAAGATATTTTAAAAAATATCATGTTTAACGCATTATTAACAAAATGAAAAAATGGAAAATAATTTTTTTAGATTAATAAAAACAATTAGTGGAATATATCCTTCAAAAAATAATGTGAACCCCAATGAAAAGGACAATTTTTGTTCCCTGAATCATAAATGAGGTACTATGTTGAGGAACCCACAATCTATGAATTCTAATCAAGATCTTGTTATGTAACATTCCACAAATATACCATATGATTTAAAGCCTATTGAAAAAACAAATTACATATTCAGTATTATAAAAAATAAAAAACATATTATGAAAAACCCCATTATTAACAGAGGATATATTCCTTTAGATAATAGACATACACAAGTGGTGAATTATAAGTATGTATTGTGATAAAAATAGTGTTAAAATTTACCAATATATACCTAAAACCCAACTTAAATAACATAAGGGATGTGCCCTAGAGAAAAGATAATGATATTTAATTAGATAACAAGATTGCATAATTTTTAAAAAAATTAGGTTAATATTTTTAACTAGATATAGTGAATAAAATTTTGAAATAATACAAATTCTTAAAATATATTTCATTTAAAACGGAAAAATAAAAGGATGATATAAAGTTATCCCTAATATGAATGTTTTGTATTTTATTTAACAGACCCTTTCTATAAAGTGAAAAAATATGGGGGCATTTTCTATTCAATCCACATGGGGGACTGTGAAATTAATGATTTCATGAAAGATTTAGGTTCCTTGTAATTTGTGATACCTCGTTATTTACACTATACATTAAAATTTAGAGAAATCTAAATAGATACGATTATAGTCCAATTATGCTACAAAAGTATGGCCAAACCTATTGGTGTCATTAATGATGTGTTAGTAAGAGTGTGGGATTTGTTTTTACCAGTTTCCTTTTTTCATTTATATATTAATGATTATAGTTTAGAAACCAAATCTATTAATTCTTTGAAGAGCTATTATTAAGATTTCTGAAGTGATTATAAATTTTTACAAAGGATAAATGTTAACTAAAATTGTAAAAGGTGGTTATATTTACCATATTTTAATCTATAAAATATCAAATGGGGAATAAATAAACTCACAACGTCAATATTATTGATTACTTCCCAGCTAATTTCATTATAGATTTCACTATAAATTAACGACAATTTTATTCCTTTGAAAATGAGTTCTTTCATATTATACAGAATGATTATAATTATTGTTATAATTTTTCATGATAAGACGATTTAATTGATAAAAATTATATATGTCAGTACTCTAGATATAATGATTTATTTTCTAATTATGTTGAATCTTATAAGAACCATGTATTTATTGAATCATTATAGTATGTTCATACCTAAACTAATAAAATTTCATGTAATTCAAGTATGAAAAGATATAAAACTATTGAAAATTATATTAATGAGAAATATCGTGATTTTCATTTGGAAGCCAGAATCCGTCTGGAACTTTTACTTTTACACTACAAATTGAGTACATTTTTGTTACTCATATAAATATTAAATATTATTTTCTGGGATATGTTATAAGATCAAAATTAAATGTTTTTAGTCAATAAAAAAAACTTTACCAAGTTAATGAATCCAACCTAAAATAAAAATATTTTTTATATTGTGAATCCCAAATAGGGATTTTTCGAGGAGAATGAGAAACCTCTTGTTACCTAGGAAGAAGGTGTAACCATATAAAAAGGAAAATAGAATTTATGGGACTCTATAAAGAACTATAGGGATATATTATAGATATTATATCAATTTAATTTAATTTCCGAACACTTTTTATACATAGGGTCTTGTTACTGTATGATTCTGAACCAATTAGTAAATTTCAAAAGAATTTAAAGAGAACACTTTTGGAAGTTGTTAATGAAGTAGAGTAATAATTGATACCCCCAGGAATAATTTCTATAATTTTAGATATAAAATGGGTTAGTAAAATCCATTTAGTTCCGAAATAAATTTATTTTACACTTTCAAAGTACATTCATGGATTAATATTCCTTGTAACATGTTTATTTAATCATGGTGTCTATATAGATTATTGAAAACTCAATCATGAAACTTTGAAATATAACATCCATCTTTCGTTACATTTCCATATTTTAAAGATAAACACAAGATATTGTTATTATTTAATCATTTTATGATTTTTAGGGTGATTTAAAATTCAAATAACACATAAAGATTAAGAAAAACAACGATTACCTATTATTTTAGTACTTTTGAGTATAGAAGTATCCCATTTTGATTTTTTGTTTTCTCAAAATACTTATGAGGTGTATGATGAGAATTATTGAAATTTTTTTGGAATGTATTTTTTATGATTGATTTAATTTGGTATTGAAATATTGTAATATTTTTTTGATTTGTTTTTATATTTCCTTAAAACTGTTATTGAAAAGAATACTTGTTCTCACCTTTTAGAAAAGAAATTTTATGATGGATAAAGCCATTGTGATAGAAATTTTAGATTAGATATATAGAATATAAGAGGATAAGTACAAGGAAGATATTAATTATTCCATTACATGAATAAAAATTAAGGGTGTGACAACTTTCATTGGCCATTCTGGAAATATAGTAGAGTTATCAATGATTTAAAAATTTCACCTTATCATCATCCAGATTACTAGAAAATTTTTCTTGCATAATAAGATATTTGATATATATAAATAATTTAAGGAGAAGTAACATTATTTAGTGTCCCCACATTATATGTAGTCATAATGATAGGTTAAACCATTTTAAAATTTTATTGATGCACTAGATTTTCCACTGGGGGCTATTTTGATTCAAATAGTGGTAATGGGATCTTATATAATCTCTTATTCCTAAAAAACTACATATTTAGTGTACAATAACTATTTATACACCTAATTGTTTTTCGAAATACTTTTTCATTATTTATACATGTTTAGGTGTTTGTTTATAAAATCATGGTGGATTGTGTTTAGTGATTATTCTTCTGTAATATTTTTGGTGATGAAACACAAGGAAAAACAAGGCTCCATTGATGAATTGTTTCAATAAGAATAATATTTGGAGATATAATTTATGTGTGGTATTGAGAACATAGTTGATGACTATTATATTTGAAAATCAACTATTCGTGGAGAAAAACCAACACATTTTTCAACCAATTAGACAAACCAACCTAGATTTGGTACTTCAAAATAATTTGTTTTTATACCATTTTATCTTATTTTCTGTGTTTAAAATATTCAAATTAAATTACTCTATCAGTTATCAATGATAAAAAAAATCCAAGTAATTTTATGAAGTACATGTGGGATATCCTTTATTTGTGGCACCGTAGAAGCAACTAAATAATAATGAGATGCATTTTGTGTTTTGAAATATAATCAATGATAAAATTAATGTGTATATTTAGTTGGAGCTTCCATTTTTTACAACTAAATAAAACTATGAAAATATAATATTTCAGATTTTGGGCACACTATATTCAAGGATAGTCTTGATTTTGATAAAAAATATAATACCTCTAAAATTAATGGGAATATTACATATAGAAATTAGATGAAATAATATCCCCTATTTTTGTTTCATTTAATGATTACTTTATACATTTCATATGACAATTTATTAAATATATTCGTTCCATTTAATCATTTGAGTTTTAGAATATTATTCCATATAGTTATAGGTTATTCACACAAGAACTGTTAATGCCATGTTGTTTTCCAAATTTGTAATAACCAACCAATTCTATATATTTGGGTATCCTAGATTTTTCATAGATCATAAATGTATATAATTATTTATAATGATTCATGAGTATATATTGAATAAATATTTAGTTCATCATAGGTCATATACCCCATAATTTCCTTAAAATTTTCCATTTCTATGGTATCAAAAAGAATGATTTACACATTATAGAGAGAAATATCCATTACAGTAGTTAAACATAGAGATTAAAATTAAATGATGATCTTATATATTATAATACTTATTATAAATATCCAAATTTAATTTTACCTTTATGATTGTTTATTGACGATCTTTTCAATTGCATTTTGAGTAAGAAAACCAATCCATTTGAGATATAAAGTGATTTAACATGAATATGATTAATATTGGAAGTGAAAACAAATTATTATAAGAATATTAAGAATAAAAAAACAATTTTGATGTCAACTCTATGAAATATAAGGAAAAATGATGTTTTTCAAGATGAATTTATTCATAGTATCAAGTCCAATGAAATATAATTTATTGCTTATATTAAATATGTGGCACAAGAAGTTTGGAGATAAATTTTTTAAATAATATTCTATATGTTTTAGTATCAATAATGTTTTTGGTGATTTTCTTATTATAATCGTAGAGAAATATGTTTAACTTTTTTTTCAATTTAACTAGATTGAAATAATTTTTATAAATTTTAAAAGATGATAATAAGGAGAATTTTTGTATTCTACCAATATTTAATATATGAGGATAGGGTATGTATACCCTTATTTTTATTTTTACTCTGATTTTGTTTCTCCCTATCAAATGTTCATATCAATCGTTTTGATAATGTGTAAAATATATAAAATAGGTGTGTTTTTTTGTTGTACATCCATTTCAAGATTATGATGTGTTTATTCCTTTTCATTTATATATTATTAATATAAATTTTTATCTCTTTATTTTTTATTTTTTGTGTGTATTGAAAACCTAATTAAGCTAAAATTAAATATTTTGTTTATGATTAGGACCTATGAAAATTGTGGAAACTAGTTTTTTCCATTACATTATCATAGTTTAATAGTGAAATTAATTTTTTTCCAGATTTGAAAATTGGAAAATTATAGAAGATACCAAGTATTTTTTAACCCCATCTCTTGAAACAATATAAAGTTTTAAAATCACATGAATGGGAGACTTATAAAAAATTTCATCATTTTTCTCAATTATATAAATTCTCAGGAAAAAAATCAATCCTTTAAAAGCCTATATATATTGGTATTTTATTTAAAAAAATAGACCATTGAGGAAATTTTACTGAAATTGGTCTAATAATTCATTGATTTGAAAGATAAAATTCTACAAAAAATTCAATATTATATAATGCCTTTACATTTTTTGACTATTTGATCTATAACTATATTAGTTTCCTTTTGGGGTATCCAAATTACATTCCATAAATTTCCAACCAACCTCCTCATGGAATAAATACATGATTATAGATTTATTGATATATTGGGAGGATATTTTGCAATAAACTTATATAATATGTAGTTATTAAGATAATATTTGAAATATAAGATTAGAATAGTTGGAAAATATGTGATAAGTACTGAAAAATATTAAATCTATGAAATAATGATAGGAATATTATCCATTAAATGTTTCTCTAGGTAGTTGAAACTACTATTTATTAACAAAATAATCCTATATACCTTAAAATTAAAAATCTATGTTGAATATGAATATTAATAATATTAAAATATATTTTAATGTGGTGGAGTGAAAAAATTTCTATTTCTGAGGTGTTGAATGTGTGAAGCTTTCATGAAAATAAAAAAAGTGATTAGAGGGGAATAATTGCAATAAAAATGAGTATTTATGGATATCATTGTTGAGTGAAATAATAAATCATATATTATTTTTAAAATAAAATAAAATAATCATATTTATTCCATTAAAACAACGAAAAATTTGACATAAAATCCATTAAAAATGAAAAAATTATAAAATTAATTATGATGAAAAAAATGCTTGATGTAATGGGTGTATATTTATGAAGTAGTTAATCTTATGTTGATTCACACATGAGTTTATAATGATAAAAAAATTTATTATAGTAAACTTTTATTGATCTATAGGAAGTATTTATTTTGATGTAGTTATAAATGTTTAGGGGGAATGGAAAATGAGGAAATAAATTTAATTTACTTCATATATTAAAATGAATAGAGAATATTGAAGAGCCATGATAAGTTTGAGTAACATGGATGTCAAACAAAATTCACATTGTATAGTGTTTTGATTCTTATCTAGGTAATATTTATCATATTCACTTAACCCGAAGCATATTATTTGAGTGTGTGGGAATTGATTTGTTATATAAACTCATTATTTTTAAATTTTTAATTTAGTTTTTTTACTCCCATAATCATATTCATTTTAAGATAATTATTTCAATTCTGATACTTGTAGTGAGATTAGAGTTTAAATTAGAAATGAATAACCTGTGTATTTAATTAATATTATGTTATTTGGAATTTATTTACTCACACACATATTTATTTTGAGTTAAAATATTTCATGTTATTTAAAAATTTGATTCTGCCTAAAACTTATTACACAATAATCGAATATAAAATCATTCTATGAAAATAATATTACCTTTGAAACATGTTTTTTTATGTATGAGAATAATATCATATTTACTACAAATTTTATTTTATTTTCACACAAATTTAAATTTTTTCTTATAAAACAATCAAAAGATGATTTTTTGGAAAGACAATTATATCTCATATATATTGAACTCAAAATAATTCTTATTTGTGAATTTGTTTTTCACATTTATCATCACAATGAAAATATTTATAAAAATATTTTCTTACAGATCACTTGACATATATATTTATACTTTTATATGGGTTATTGAAAGTGGTTTCATATATATGTGATTGCGTAAAATATTTATCTTAAATTCATTTTAACTAGAACTAATTTTTGAGGATTAATACATTTATCAGGAAAAGTACCGAAGGTTCATGCCAGGAAGGAGGAAGTTACATCACAATGGTTCCTCCGAAAATTACCTTTGATATGATGTACTGGAAGACCACACCATATAAATTTTGTCACATTTTTGTGATGTTGAATTTTAACACCTCAATAATTCATAGAAACTTAACTCTTTAAATAATTTAACAGCTTATAATGCATGAAACACCAACTTGGATTTCCTTATATGCAAGATTGAGTTTCTGGGAACCAACACATTAATATTATAATTATTTAAAAGAAATATTTATATATAAATTCAATATTTTAATATGAATAGTAATAAATACATTTTAAATTTTATTTATAATGTTTTAAAATAGGTAAAACATATTTATAATGAAATTTTTATGTTTTGTTAAAATAGTTATATATTTAGAACAACTATTTTCTTAAACGGTCTACTTTTTAGTTCCTTTTGTGAACAATATTAAAATTTATTTCAGACCATCCTATGAATTTAATTAGGTAAAATATACATCTATTTTGATTTCAAAATATTAAAATAAGTTTAGGGTGAATTTTTGGTATTTTTTTGAAAACATTAATTTTTTGATGAATAGTTTAAAATAATGCACAACACATAAATACTGACATTTTAATTTAAATATTTATTTTTAATTAAAATTAATCTAAAATTTAATTTTTTCAAATAATATATAAATTAGTCTAATTTAATTCGTTGGATTTATTATGTAATAAGATTATATATATATATATATATATATAATTTTATTGAACAATTTAACCATTTTACTCACTTTCTATGTACATTTGAAAATTTGCATAAAACATAATTTTACAACTTCTGTGAATTGAATTTAAAAAATATTACAGAAACGGTTGTCATCAGTATATAAAATGTGGTTCAATATGATGAAGATAATTTTTTATGAATAGTAACTTTTAATTTTTATTTAACACAGGTAAATGTTAATAGGGTAATTAAAGGTAAAAATAATATTATAATATGTTAAAATTACCCTAAAACAAGTCCAAATTATATTGGATATGTGTGTCTCAATCAAAATAAACCTTATGATAAAAATATGATCATTTTTGATCCATTTGGTATGGATTAAGTCATTTATTATTTTTTATTTAAAGAAGAGTTAAAAGTGTTGTATTCAAATTTTAATAAATAAATCTGTTTTGATATAGGATTATACATAATATAAATTCGACAATAAATATTAATTATAAATCTAAAAATATTCCCTAAATCATATTAATTTATTTACAATTTTTAGAAATTGAATAATTAAATTTATTGATAACACAATGATGATGCAGTAATTTATTTATTAATGAAATATTAAAATAATTGATATTATAAATATTAAAATAAATGTAAATTGAAACTTTTGATGACGTAAACAAATATTATAGTTTAATATGACATTTTAGGGTTGATGAAGGTATTTTTTCGAAGTAATCAAGTAGTTATGTCTTATATAAAACCAAATACTGAATATTGTCAAAATTTGAATAAATGAGTTTTTAAAACAAATTCTATTTTATTAAATGATATAACATTCCTAAAAATTTAATATTCATTAAAATAACTTATATAATGTTATATATTTCATTAATTAACGACTTTAGGTTGTCTTTGATTTTTATACTAACTATATTAACCATGTATTTTAAAAATACAAGAAGACGTGATATAAGTTAAACTATTTAACTAAGAGTTAAATCTCAATGATAATATTAATATGGTGAAATAATCATTTATAAAAAGAATTTTTTGAGAGGATATAGAACCACAACCACCTTATACTCGATATTAATCCATTTAGTGCTATTAAAATCTGATAATAATTATACCATAAATTAATATTTTATGATTTTACGAAAGTGCCACTCACATCTCTTATAAAAGGGTACTTCCCCTTGTATTAAATTAACACCTCCAAAGAAATATTTCTCAAAAAAACTACTCAAATATCCCTCCAAATACACTCACTTCAGAATATATTCCATACATTGGTCATAAATGCAACATAAGGATCCCTTTTTTTTAAATTAAAAAGGAAGCACGAGAAGAAGATGTAATTATTTCATCACCTCTTTTAAAGTTCCTTTCTTCTTCTACTTATTCATTATTTGT
This sequence comes from Viscum album, assembly GCA_963277665.1. Lineage (NCBI taxonomy): Eukaryota > Viridiplantae > Streptophyta > Magnoliopsida > Santalales > Viscaceae > Viscum > Viscum album. The sequence goes on from OY728126.1 coordinate 1,110,943,982, forward strand.
TGTTCCAATAATAAAATAATAAATCTAGCACCTTTTTAATAAATAGATGTAATTATGATAGAGTCACCATACGTGCGTACGTACGACTTACCGTCTCCACGTCCAGGTGTAGTTTGTTATTAAACACTTCATTATTTGGATGTGTATAATAATGATTATAATTTATGTGAATAATAAACATTAAATTTTAATTATTATGGATATATAATATACCATCCAATTATATAAAATTTTAGCATCAATAGAATGTTATTTTCGCTACTCCGTATGTACGTCTTACTGTATCCACGACTCGATGAGATTCATTTCCATGTTCACCATTCAAGGATGATTATAAAAATACATATTGTTTATTGGTATGTACTATATGAAAAAATAATGCTACAGGAATTTATATATATATACACACATATATATTTCACATACATACTTCCATTCACTATGATATGAAAACGAAAATAGTGTTCATGTGTACATACGTTCTACCGTCTCCATGAACGATGTATTTTATTTTATATAACTATCAACTATATATATTTGTATTGTGAATATATATGTTATATAAATCATATTATACTTTCTGAAAGTATATAAATCATGATCAATGTGATACGATCAGCAATAAAAATTTAATACATGTACGATAAAAAAAATATTATTATAGGAAATGTTACTTAAAAATGGAAATTATTATTAAATGGGTATCGTAAAGTCCTTAATGAATCATATATGATATCATAAATATTAAAATGGTTATAGTATAATTTAATAACATACTCTAGTCATTTTACACGAGTTTAAACGTACACTCCACTAAAGGAAATTACATTGTAAGGGTTAATTCCTCAATCTCATTGTTATCCGAGTTTTTATATGAGGAAGTATTTAATAAGAAATATTAATCATCCAAGTACATGAATCCTAAATTTTTTTTCAAATGGGATCTATTTTATGGACTATTTAACTAAAACATCATTTTAATTATTTTCAATATTTATTCTTCAAAATCTTTATCATTAATTTTCGTGATTTCAAAATGGTTTTAATTATTAATTTCTATCACTAGTGCAGAAAACGTTTTTTACGTCGGTTATTTTTCATTTGTTACGTCGGTTTCTAGCCGACGTTAATACGTGCGACATTATAAATAAGGTTATTGACATCGGTTATTTAAAAACCGACCTCAAAAACATAAAATTGCGTTGTTTATCACGTCAGTTCTAAAATAACCGATGTGATAAAGAAAATGGGAAGGGTTTATCACGTCGGTTATTTAACAAGTGATGTGATAAAAGGCCTGGAAAATGGTTTATCACGTCAGTTCTTAAACAACCGACGTGATAAACAGGGGTGAGGGGGGTTTATCACATCGGTTCATATAGAACCGATGTGACAAATTGAGGTGAGGGGGGTTTATCACGTCGGTTCTACAAGAACCGATGTGATAAACCAGGGTGAGCGTGGTTTATCAGATCAGTTCTTATAAAACATACGTGAAAAACTGGGGGAGGGGGGTTTATCACGTCAGTTATTGAATAACCGACGTGATAAACCATTGTCCAGGCCTTTTATCATGTCGGTTATTCAATAACTGATGTGATAAACCATTGACCAGGCCTTTTATCACGTCGTTTATTAAATAACCGACGTGATAAACCATTATCCAGGCCATTTATCACGTCTGTTATTTAATAACCGATGTGATAAACCATTCTCCAGGCCTTTTATCACATCGGTTATTAAATAACCGACCTGATAAACTATTTCCATGCATTTTATCACGTCAGTTATTAAATAACCGACGTGAAAAACTATTTTGTAGGCATTTTATAATGTCTATTATTTAATAACCGACGCGATAAACCCATTTTTTTTAAACAGAACATAGTCATCTTCTCTCCACCAGAATCAACCAGAAAACAAATCAAGAAATCGTTCCACAAAAATAGAAGTAGATCAAAATTACGCATTTACATTGATAACATATAAAACTTACCCCCTAGACAGCCCCCACCCTCATTTATACCCCATGGACAGCCCTCCCCCACCCCGTTGGAGCCCTCACCCTCATGTATACCCCCTGGACAGCCCTCCCCCACCCCATTGGAGCTCCTACCCTCATGTATACCCCATGGAAAACCCTCCCCCACCCCATTGAGGCCCCCACCACACTCCTGGACTGCCCCCCGACCCCCAGACACCCCAAACACCCATCGACAACCCCCCAACCACCTGAACAACACCCTCTCACCCCCTCACCCCACTTGACAGCCCCTACCACACCCCTGGACAGCCCCAAACACCCCTGGACAACCCCCCCCCCCCCCACCCCTGGACAGCACTCGCACACCCCTGGACCGCCTTCCCACACCCCTAGATATCCCTGCCACCCCCAGGATTGTCCCCCCACCCCACCAGACAGCCCTCCCAGACCGCTGGACACCCCCAACCCCACTGAACACGCCCCCACACCCTTGGAACCCCTCCCCCATAGACCCAAATCCATACCAGAAAAACCATCAAAAGTAGACCAAAATAAGAAGTAGATCAAAATTAATCATTCACTTATATAACATTCAAAACATACACTCTCAACTTCAAAAAAACTAAATCCAACCTAAATAACTACCAAATACACAATTAAAAAGAAAATATTCAAAATTACATTTTACATTACAAACAACTAAAATTCAATCAAACCTGTAAAATAATTTGACCACTCCACTTGTACGTGTTTGATGTCTTCATCAGTATAGGTTTGAGGGTCATCAAATAGCTAAAAATGAAAAATATGATAGTTAACGTGTATAATGAATAAATCAAATTTAAATATTATGGAAATATTTAAGAGGAAATCGTACCAGGTCAAAATTCACAACTATCCCAGTTGTTATTATTTCATACATAAATCTTAATATATAATATCCGCATTCGATGACTCCTTGTTGTTCATGACAATTCTATTTGAATGAGTGTAAATTCAATATATTATTTTTATGTTATAAATCAAAAAGTAAAAATTATAAATTGAAATTTACATTCACATTTACATATTTGATCTTTGCATTTCTTTTCTTTGTGTTTTTTCGATAGTAGACCCATGCACTGTTAGCAAATAATAAGAATGGGGTAAATTTAAAAATCATTATAATATATAAAACTATTGAGAAATTGAAACTTACTTTTCCAATATATTCTTAAAACATTCCAGCACATCACCATGAACAGAGCATATCCAATAAAGAACCTTTTCCCTTGGGCAAAAAAACCATCACATCCAATGATCACTGATAAAAGAAAATTTAATATTAGTGGGTTTTTATGTTAAAAGATAATTAACTCTTTGAGAGAAATTTGTTTCATACCTCTCACAAAAAGGCATCATCCAACATTGTGTGATTATATTCTTTTCAAATCTTTGAGCAATATAAACCATTCTTTGTTCCTCATTCAATGCACATGCTTCAGGGGAAATCAGTTGCAGGTCTATGAATCCATATACTTCTGTCAGCTCATTCCTCTCACAAATTTTATAAAGATACCTAATACAAAACATACATAAGTATACATTTTTAATAAATATAACATAGGGAAAAGGTGTTAAGACTTACATGGAAAAAATTTGCACCACGTTGATGCCCAACTTATCTCCAGTAACAAGCTCCATGATATCAGTTTTTGTAATCCCCACACTTATTTCACGTCCACAAACATGGGATTCCATTGGAATCTCATAAAAACCCAACAAAAAATGTGAATTTCTTGACAATCTGTCAAGACCACTGGAATCTGTATCTGATTTCATGGCTTGTTTTCTTTGTTGTTGTCTATACAGCATTTCTTTACCTTTGAAGTATTCCTGTGAAAAAAATTGAAAAATAAAGTAGTTTTCAAATGATAATACAACTTTAATAAAAAAATAAAATAAAAGATATAACATTCATACCTCTCTGGTAATGAGTCGAAGAAGTTTGGATGGACAAACTAAAAAATGGCTGATACTCTGTCCAACTGTCGCCACCTCATCTGTAGGTATTGGTACCCTAGCTGATCTATCTATAATATCCTGTACAGTGACCCTCTGATTCTCTACCTCTAATTGTTGATGATGAACTATATCACGTATACAATATACCAACCCATATGCTACTATATGATGTTGAGAATCATCAACATACAACTCGCAATATGTAGGAAGCTGCGGCTGAGGCGTAGGATAAGAACTAGAGTCTGCAGGCTATGGTGGGGGAGTGGGAGCTACAGGCGGAGGTGGAGGATAAATAATGGGGTCTGCAGGGGGAGGTGGAGGAGTGGGAGCTGCAGTCTGAAATTGTCTTTTCATTTCTGCAAACATAGGCTGCACCGACTCTCTAATCTTGTCCTCCATCGTCGCATTAATATTTTGAACTTCAACCTCCAAGGATTCAATTTTTTTATAAACCCCCTCAATGTTAGAAGTTTATGAACATGGAAACACTTTTCTTACCGATACACCTGCCGGATATCCTTTTACACAACCAGGATGTTCGGGCCTTCCCAATGCTGCAAATAAAATATCTTCCTTCCCAGTAGCTGTAAATGTCCCCTCTGAACTCTTCTCCTCAAGATATTCCTATATTAATTAATTGAAAATTTATGTAATGATTGAAACTTATATGAAGAAAAAAGTTAACTTAAATAAATTAAATAGATATCTTACAATCCTCTCAGCTACGATTCTTGATTATTCCGAAAGATATTGCCCTTTTTCCCATCCAAGCTCCCTTCCATTTTTCATGTCTAGATGGAGGGGATGGAGGGGCCAACTCTCCAGAGCTTGAAGACTCAGCTCTTAGTTGTTGAAATTTTTCCGCCATCATTTTTTCTTCCAATAATGTATACCCTCCCCGAGATAAACTATGAGGGTATACATTTTTAGATTGGATCTCCTGATGAGCATTCCTTATTTGCTGTAATTTAAGAATAAGAAATCATCAACAAAACATTAATAAAATCATTTATATATGAACGTTTATAAAAGTTTACATTACCCTTTCCAAAAATGACTCTTTTTTTCAATTTTCAAATGGATTGTTTTTTCAAATTCCTTCATCGTGATCGTTCCTTATGGCACAAACTATGTCTTCAACATGATCATTATTATGTTCTGTTAATATTTCCATGGAAGTAGGGATCTCACATAAATCAACATATTCATCAAGTTCATCCTCACCAACATATTGTTTTTTCCCTTGTAAAACAACAGCCCACTGCATATCTGATTGATCTACTACATAGAAAATTTGTTTTGCATGGGTTTCCATTATAAAAGAATCAGTTGTGTCTTCCAATCTATTCAGATTAACAAGTGTCATTCCAAATTCATCGTGTCTGACACTATTGTTACCGTTAAACCATTTACAGTTAAAAATGGGAACTTTAATTTTAAAGTAATCAACCTCCCATATGTCTTCAATCACTCCATAATATTCACATGATGCCGAAATTGGGTTTCTGTCCTTAGCACTCGAAAAATGCATTGCTTCTGCAAACACTAATACACCACTATTCTGAACCGCACTTCTGTTGAACTGAGCTTTTTTATGAAATATATAACCATTAATGTCATAACCGGACCATGTTATCACATTTAAACATGGACCACCCACTATCCATTTTAATGTCTTTGATACATCTGATCTACCATGAAAAGTCTTTTTCAGCCATGACAAAAAAGTTTTGTTGTGGTCATTCAAAATCCACATTTCTTTATTCTTTGGATGACGGTGTTTCAACTTATTAATATACAATGTGATATATGGTTGAGCATTAGCTATGTTATTCAAGATGTATGATTCTAACTTCTTTATCTGTTCAGCTGACAATGATTTGAATTTCAAGTCGCGAATCCCCTTTCCCTCATTATTAACTCGTTCATGGCGAGATGGAGACAAACCTATGCATTGCACTGCAGCCAAGTAGCTCGTACAAAACTCTGCTACCTCCTCAGAAATATACTTTTCAATAATGGAGGCTTCAATTCGATATAGATTTTTAACATACCCCTTTAATATTTTCATATACCTTTCAAAAGGATACATCCAACGAAGATATACAGGTCCACAAAGCTTTATTTCTCAAACCAGATGAATCATTAAATGCACCATTATATCAAAAAAAGTTGGAGGAAAATACATCTCTAATTGACAAAGTATAAAAATTACATCCTTTTCCAAAATGTTCAAATCATTCACATCAATCGCTTTGTTACAAATTGAATTGAAAAAATAACACAACTTTATTATAGTCTTTCTGACACGAATGGGAAATATTCGACGCAATGCAATTGGTAGAATTTGTTGCATCATTACGTGACAATCATGTGATTTCATACCTATCAACTTCAAATCCTTAAAAGAGACACAATTTTTTACATTATAAGAATAACCTTGAGGCACTTTGGTATCATGAAGTCACTGACAGAAGCTAATTTTCTCCCTCTTCGATAATTTTTTACAAGTCCGGTGAAGAAATGTTCATATTCCGTTAGGAGTGGGAGCTAACTCCAAACGTATTCCCATTGATAGTATGTCTAATCTTGCATTAAACCCATCTTTAGTCTTTCCTTTAATATCTAACAATGTTCCAATCAAAGAATCACAGATATTCTTCTCCATGTGCATGACATCAATATTATGTCTAAATTCATGATACCTCCAATATGGTAGCTCAAAAAAAATTGACCTTTTCTTCCAAATATGTCTATCATTACTAGATTTCTGTGTCTTTACCAATGTCACGTAAAGGTTTTTCACCCTCTCAAAATACAGATCAGGGGATAAAGGTTTTAGAGAAGTATCAAATTCTTGTGAGCCATTGAATGCCTTTTTTAGTCTTCTATAAGGGTGTTCCATAGGCATAAACTTTCGATGACCCATGTACACTATTTTCCTCCCATGATGCAATTGACAATATGACGTCTATTGTTCGCAAATTGGACATGCTTTATTCCCTTTAACACTGTATCCAGAAAAATTTCCATATGCTGGGAAGTCATTTATAGTGAACAGAAGCACTGCATGCAGTTGAAAATATTCCATTTTATAAGAATCATACACCCTAATACCATCATCCCATTACAGTTTCAAATCTTCAATCAACGGTGACAAGTAATCATCAATATCATTACAGGGTTTCTTTGGACCAGAGATCATTGTACTCAACATGACATATTTGCGCTTCATACAAAATTCAAGAGAGAGGGTGTAAATTACCAATAAAACAGGCCATGAACTATGTGTGCTACTGAGTGTTCGGTATGGATTCATTCCATCTGTGCACAACCCTAATATGAGATTTATAATTTAATTTCCAAATGTAGAATATTGCGCATCAATTTTCTTCCATTGTGGACAATCAGCTGGATGACATATTTTTTGATCACCTACCCGCTCTTCAGCATGCCATATTAACATTTTTGCATCATGTGAATTAGAAAATAAACGTTTAAAACGATTAATTATAAGAAGATACCAAAATACCTTTGAAAGAAGCTTTGTAATCTGTACACCAGCCGATGATTTTTCTTTCACATTATACTGTGATGTCCCACATTTAGGACTTTATGACAGAAATTCATATTCCTTCCTATATATAATGTAGTCATTCGGACATGCATGTATTTTCTTGTATCCCAACCCCATCGGGCATAATATTTTCTTGTCTTTGTAATGTGAATATGGAAGATCGTTATCTTTTGGAAGAATGTCTTTCATCAATTGTAGCAGCTCTGTAAAACTTCTATCACTCCATCCATGCTTTGCCTTCAGGTTAATCAATATTAACACCACCGACAAAACTGTAAAATCTGTACAACCAGGATATAATGGTTTTTCAGCATCACCATATAGATGTGCAACTGTCGGTTCTATCTCAATTTTTTCTACTACAATATCGCGAGTCATTTATTCAATTCCATCGGAGTTACCATCTTGCGAATCATCATCATCAGTGACATTCTGTCCAGTTTCACCATGCCAAATCCAAGGGCTGTAACTCGGATTAAAACCATGACAAATCAGATGATCTTTTATCTCTCTACTTTTCGACTTCTTCATATTCAAACATTTCAGGCATGGACAGAAAAAAATGTCACAACTTGGAACATTTCGTTTTGCAAATTCCAAAAAGGCATCAACACCTTCCTCAAATTCATTGTCCATTTGATGAGCCGTAATCCAACTTTGGCTCATTATTACCTATAACAAATATCAACAAAAAATATATATTTTTAAGATAAGATAAATATATGTTTATATGAAGAAAATCTTAATTTGAATGTAAAACAATTTAAAATATAAAACAAATCTATAGGTATTTAAAAAAATATGCTTGAATATTATTTTTAAAACAAAATATAGTTAGATATAACAGTTTTAAATTTCATTGAATCAAAGAAAACCATGACGCCAACATAGTTTAATATTGATTGTGGTTTTAATGTTTTAATATATTAGATAAAATACCTATTTAACATGTTATTAATGGTTTCTGTAGACCCTAAATGCATTTGGTAAATATTTTCACACAATTATAAAAATCAATGGAAGTGTATTTGGGAGGAATATGTTCAATCATTTGATTTTGATGTCCCATATTCTATAACAAAAGGAAATGTGGATACTAAAGTCCTTAGTTTGGTTTTTTATTCTCAAAGGGTTTGTGATGAAAAAGAAGAGTATAAGTTGATGTATATGATAAATAAAATACAACTATATTTTATTTATGGTTATGATATAATGAATTCATACCATATCATTTAGGATCTGCTCCCACAAAAAGTAACCCTCCTCAGTTCAAAATAAATAAATTTAGATAATTATGCACGAATTCGTACAAGTATTGTTGTACATAAACCAAAAAAAAGATTATTAGTACTAAAAGTAAAACTAGGAAGAAACAATAAACTCTATATAATCATGAAAGCTACTCCACAACACTTCCATGCTACTAACATCTATAAAAAACTACAAATTGCTTTTAAAAACCAAAAAAAATTGTTTATATTTATGTATGGAGGGCATAACATGTATACATAGTAAAATCCTCCCTAAAACATCTCATGAAAATGTTGAGGAAGCACACTAAAGCCCTATGAAATAAGGAATCTAAATCATCACCTAAACAAGGAAAAATAGTTTCATACACTCACTATGGATAACCCACAAAATAATTCATATAAATAAACCTTTTGGTATAAAAAATTATATATGTATATATATATATATTAAAATTAAGGTTCTTGGATACCACTTCTCCACTAGTTTTCCTCTCACACCCCAATGCGCTACTCCACAACACTTCCATGCTACTAACATCTATAAAAAACTACAAATTTCTTTTAAAAACCAAAATAATTGTTTATATTTATGTATGGTGGGCATAACATGTATACATAGTAAGATCCTCCCTAAAACTTCTCATGAAAATATTGAGGAAGCACACTAAAGCCCTATGAAAAAAGGAATCTAAATCATCACCTAAACATGGGAAAATAGTTTCACATACTCACTATGGATCACTCACAAAATAATTCATAAAAATTAACCTTTTTGTATAAAAAAGTATATATATATATATATTAAAATTAAGGTTCTCGGATACCACTTCTCCACTAGTTTTCCTCTCACACCCCAATGCTAATGTCATGGTCTCACCCCGCCCATAAATAATCATACACCATGTGAAATTGCATCACTTCCATCAATGAATCATATGTATCTTAGATTTTCTCATCACCATCTTATCAAAATAGTAATGAGGTGCATACTTGGAAACCACTACATCTTGTTTACATTAAATGTACAAAAATCGCAAAACATAATTATAGAATATCCGTGAAAAAAAACGAATGAAATATATTCGTGGAAGGCTTACTTGAATGTTGCGAGTTGAGATGATAGACCCGAGAAGAGTGAAGAAGATAATCAATGAAGCCAAAATGAGTATAACGCAGGTCGATCGATGAGCCGATTAGAGTTTACCGCACGAGAGAGACAAGTCGGAGGACTGTCAATCGAAAAATCGTAAATGACAGTCCACGGGGCTTTAATTTATTTAAATGTTTTATAATGTTGGTTATTATATAACCGACGTTATAAACTATTTTTTAAATTTATAACGTCTTTTATTTTAAAATCGATGTAAAAAATCTCCCGCGCTTTGGTTTTTTACGTCGGTTATTTTATAATCGACGTAAAAAAGCCCCCCGTGCTCTGGTATTTTACGTCGGTTATTTTATAACTGACGTAAAAAACGCATAGATATCTCATTTTTTAGGTCTGTTATAAGATAACCGACGTAAAAAACCAATGTGCGAGAGGTTTTTTACGTCGGTTATCTGGAAACCGACGTAAAAAACCGAAGCACGGGGGGGGGGGGGGGGGGGGTTACGTCGATTATTTTATATCCGACATAAAAAACCCCGCGCTTTGGTTTTTTATGTCGGTTATCACATAACCGACGTAAAAAATGCGTAGATATCGAGTTTTTACTTCAGTTTCCAAATAACCGATGTAAAAAACCCCACGCGCAGTGGTGTTTTACGTCGGTTATAGGATAACTGACCTAAAAACCGAACAGGTGCGATTTGTATCGTCGGTTACTAAAATAACCGATATTAAAAAGCTACTCGCCGCATTTTTTATGACGGTTATATATAACCGACGTAAAAAATGGTGACGTAAAAAACGATTTCTGCACTATTGTATGGACATCAATGTTTTAAATTTTTAATTTCATTAAAATGTTTATAAGGGGTATGAGACACTTTTAATCAAAAATATCTTTTAAATTAATTCCTTTACAAATTTCTAGACATTTAACGATTACATGAAAATGTGATATTTCTCTCATAGAGTATTACTGATCAATTTCTAGTTTTTCATCATCGCTTACTTGATATTATTCTTGATTGAGGTTGATTTATTATAATAATATATTCTATATTATATTGAATGTGTTTTAATATGTTTGGATGTGGATGTTCTAGTTTTATACCATTCACGGTCTATAGTTAATGTATTGACATATAATATTTTTGTTTTAATACGAATGATTATGTTATGTTTCAAAATTTTCATATGAGAAATGTATAGGAATTAGTATGTGATGGGAGGGGCCCGCTATAGCCCCTCAATGCATCAGTAGGTCTAATGAGTCAAACTAGTGTCTTGGTAGAACGCCTTTATAAAATATTTTTCAATTTTATAATCACATGGGTTTGACTTAGTATTTATTATGTCTATCATTATTCATTACCTCGTTTTGAAATTAATTATTTCATGTGATTATTCAACTAGTATAATATTTATGTGTATATTTATATTGTAATGTTTTATTTATTTATTCAATATTATTTTTATGTTTATTTTATTTGAAACTCTGATGTTTTTATTATAAATCAAGACTTTCATTTTTATTGATTCCACTTAATTATTTACCCATAATGAGTATCTATGCCCACCTCTTTCATATGTATTATTTTCCTAGTATGTCAAGAAGTGTATAGTGATTTTTATGAACTGTTATGCTAGGGGAATAATATAATTATAAAAGGATTATTTATGTTGTGTTTTATGTTAGAAAGTGTAATGTACTATTCATGTATGTAATCTTTTTTCCAATAATGTTAAACTAATCGGTCCTTCGGGACTTGATTCCTTGTAATCATGCCAATGTTTTAAACTAATGCACCCGATCGAGGAATCTAGAATAGGGGAGTTATAGTTGGTATCAGAAGTTGTTTATATATCTCCTTGGAAATATATTAGGAAAACATCTAATTCAAATCCAAACCCTACGATTGACTTTGAGGATAAGTATAGAGGAATCCACCAAAATTTTGGTAAATATCATCGATAATATATAATTAAACCTATGATATTATAGATTAAAAGTAACTTACTTTAATTATGTGGTATTAATCAACGAGATATATTTATCACCCAATGATTTTTAGTCATAGTTAAAGGAGAAATTAGAAAGAAATGGATTAACATTGAGTTTGATGGAAAATATGGTGATTTTGATCAAGAAAATCATATAATTATAAGAGAGAAAGATTTTGTGATTTTTATGATTCATTTATCATGATATATGATTAACAATGTGATCTTTTAAGACATTAATAACACATTGAGTAATAGGACAATGAAAGTCTATAAATGTTCGAATTTTAAAAAGCATAGAGGAATGAAGATTCAGTTTCTTACAGGTCAAGAGGAAGGGATGAAAAACCTTGAAGAATACATCAAATGGTGGGGAAGATGTTATCTCTATAGGACAGTGGGTCATAGAGAAACAAAATATTATGGAGTTCAATGTCTAATATGTGGATATCATGGGAATCACCCAACTCATTTCCCAGACATAAGAATGTACCTCTAAACCAAAAAAGTACGTATTCCATGCCAAAAATTAAATTGAAAGGATTGTAGTATTTATGTAGTTGGATCCAAGAATTATAAATAACTGAATTATATAAAGAGTATTCAGTTTATGTATTTTGCTATAAATTTTCAAGAATTTTTTGAATAGTTATAATCAACATGAAAATTGATTTAAGGGTAATATTATATATAGAGATCAAATGATGAAGTTAAAGATAACCCCTAATATAATCCTTATGTTATGATAATGATGTTGGGATAATGATATGTTGGATTTGAATAAGTAAATTGGATGATACATCTTTCAGGGGAACTAATTTTGGATTTATCAGCAAGAGGGTTGTGCTATCATGGATGAAGTGTATAAAATTTTTAGAACTGGGGGAGTAACACACTATGTTTTGGAAGAAGGAAACATGCATGTTATCAATAAGGATGTCTAGTAATTTAGGATGATACCTTGACTCAAGAGAATACACGATGAAGGAATTTATATGTTGTTATGTGGGAAAAAGACATATTCATTATATTTACCTCCCATATAATTTTTTGGACACTAGATAGGTCACACGCATTTTGGATATGTCTAATGGTTGGAATGGAGTAAGTTGAACACTTGATATTTTGTTTTAGGTTAAACTATGATTTATTGTATACTTCAACCTAACGTTTTGGATTTCAGTAAACATATAGAGTATCAAGGTAATACTTTTGGGCCTTAGAATTTATAAAAGGAGATTCAGGAAGTAAAAAAATTATTTTGAACATTCATTTCCTAGTGTAAGGGATAAAGTGAAAATAGATCAAAGAACAACCAAATGATGAGATTATGATTATGACTGGTAATGAAATAAAGTATGTTTCTTTAGATCATATCATTATAGAAAATTAATCACTCCTATTCAAAAAAATAGTATATAAAAAATGGGTTACCCTAATACCTTATTTTTTATTGAAATAATGATATTTTAAATCATCATAGATTTATGGATATGAGGCCCTCAATTATACATTTTCTGTTCACCTATTTGTGATTGATGACCTCAATAACTCCCTATAAATATTTATGTTTTCCCCAATCTTATGTGCCTAATTTCCACCAATGTTCTCCAATTTGAAATCCAAATATTCTGTTGAATTTTTCTTTTCCCCGTCACTCATATTTAGATATAAATTTATTATCCATACTTTCGATGTGGGGTTCCCAGAATGGTATTTTTCATTTTCAACCATTTATTTTTGAAGAAAAATTTCAAATTGTGAGGGCGGAATTTATTGGAGTGGAAAATTTAAAACCCTTATATTCTGTAGAAAATTATCTTTTTAAATAATTTAATAGCTTATATTTCATGAAACACAGAATTGGCTTGCATTATATGCAAGATTGAGTTTCTGTGAAACAACACATTAAAATTATATTAATATAAATGAAATAATTATTTATCAATTTAATATTATAATTTTAATAGAAACAAATAAATTTTAAATGATATTTATAATGATTTCATATATTTAAAACATATTTATAATTAAATGTATATGTGTTGTAAATATAGTTATATAGTTAGGAAAACTATTTTCTTAAAAGAACTACTTTTTATAGCCTTTTGTGAACAAAAATAAAATTATTTTTAGACACTACTAATAATTTAATTTGGTAAAATAGTCTTTAGTTTTTATTTTATAAAATCAAATTTATTTTAGGGTTAATTTTTGGTATTTTACTGAATACATTCTATTTTTGATGAATAGTGATAAATATTGCATAGTACATAAAAACTGTCTTTTTCATTTAAATAATTATTAATAATTAAAATTTAACATGAAGTCAAAATAGATACATTATACATAAATTAGTCTAATATAATTCATTAAAGTCATTTTATGAAAATTATAAGATATATAAAATTGTATTTAACTTTTTATCGTCTTTTACCCACCTTCTATACACATTTACAAATTTACATAAAATATAATTTTACCACTTATGTGAAAAATATTTCAAAAATCTGAATGAAATGGTTATAATTAGTAGGTAAAATGTGGTTCAATATGATGAAAATAATTTTTGTTGAACGAAAACTTTTGATTTTTATTTACCACGATTAAATGTTAATAGGGAAACTAAAGGTAAAAATAAAATTATAAAATTATAAAATTATCCCAACAAATGTCCTAATTATTTTGGATATATTTTTTGACCAAAATCATCCTTATTACGTAAATAAGATCTTTTTTTCTCAATTTGGGTTAGATTAGGTTATTTATTATATTTTATTTAAAGAAGATTTAAATGGGATAAATTGAAATATTAATAACTAATCCATTTTTAATATATGGTTATACATAAGATAAATTAGACAATAAATATTCATTAGAATTATAAAAATATTTCCTACATCATATTATTTTATTTATAATTTTTAGACATTATATAATTAATTTTATTCATGACATAATGATGATGCAATAGTTACTTTATTTATGATTGAATAAAATAATTGACATTATAAAGATTAAAATAAATTTAAATTAATACTTTTGATTCCATAAAATAATTTTCAAGGATGATATGTCATGTTAGGGTTATTTCAATGTATTTTGTTTCTAATGAATCAAGTTTATATTACTTTCACGCAAACCAATTACTTAATACCGTCAAAATTGACATAAATGAGTTTTCAAAAAAATACTATTTTATTAAATGTTATAAGTTTACTAAAAATATAAGATTATTAAAAATGACTTTTAAAATGTTATATATGTTATTATTGAACCACTTGAGGTTCCCCTTTCATTTTATTGTTTCTATACTAACCATGTAGTATAAAAATACAAGAAGATATAGTAAAAGTTAAACTATTAAACTAAGAGTTAAATCTAAAAGATAAGGTTGATATGGTGACCTAAACTTGTATGAACCCTATTAGTTGTGATTATTTCTACTCATACCTACCTTATAATTTAAATAAAACTGTTCGGAGCAATTAGAAACCGAAAATAATTTTATAATAATTTAACATTTCAAGCTTTTCCTAAAGTGCCCCTCACCTCTCTTATAAAAGTGTACTTCTCCTTCTATTAAATTCAAACCTCCAAAACTTTTTTTCCAGGACAAAACCTTCTAATATCACCTCCTAACTACCCTCAATTCATCCTAGATTCCTTAATTTTATCCAAAATCCATCGTAAGCAACCTTTTTATTCAAATCTAAATTATGCACCTGAAGAAGAGGTAATTATCTCATCACTGCTTTGAAAGTTATTTTCTTCTACTACTTCCTAGTTCTTTATTATTTCCAGATTAAAAACATCCAGTACCTTATAAATAATAATATTTTATTATAATGAAGTAACAACCATATTCATTATTCTATCCATCATATGAATTAAAAATTCACCCTATGAGCGTACGTACAACTTACTGCTTGCACGTCATGGTGTAGTTTGTTATTGAACACTTCATTATTTAGATAATTATAATAATGTGTATAATTAATATAATGATAAATATTACTTTTTAATTATTCTTTATATATAACATACCATCCAATTTCATACAATTTCACCATAAATAGAATGATATTGTCGCCCGTACGTATGTACGACTTACTGACTCCACGACGTGATGAGATTCATTTCAATGTTAACCATTCAAGGATGATTAAAAAAATATATTTTTTATAAATATTTAATATATGAGATAATAATTCTAATTGATATATATATATATATGTATTTACATATATTTCATTTACTTACATCCATTCAATATGATATTAAAATCGAAACAACATTCATGCATATGCACAACCTACCGTCTCCTTGAAAAATGCATTCCATTTTAAATATCTATCTATTATATAGAATAATATTATGAATATATATTATAAATAAATCATATTATACTTTATGGAATTATGGAAATCATGATCAAAGTGATACAATTAAGAGAAACATGTTAAAACATAAACGATAAAAAAAAGTTATTATTACCCAAAATGTTACTTTAACATTGATAATATTATTAAATAGGTAGTATATAGTCATAAATGAATCATATATGATATCATAAATTTTAATATGGTTCTGGTAAAATTTAATAATATACTATGGTCATTATACATGAGGTTAAACATAGCCTCGACTAATGTAAAGTACAAGGTTAGGGTTAATTCCTCAATCTTATTATTATCCGAAAATGATTATGTGTAAGTATTTACAGGGAAATATTTTCATCCAAGTCCATGTTTCATAAAATAGTTTTCATATATAGTATTTTTAAGGGTCTCTTTAACAAAAACATCGTTTTAAATGTTTTATTTATTTATTATTCTAAATAATTATCATTAATATTCATGTTTTCAAAATGGTTTTACGGATTTATTTTTATATAATTGAATTTTATAAAATGTCACTTCCTCTAAAAATTTTCTATGTGGTATGGGAAATTTTGATCAAAAAATATCTTTTAAATTTCTTCCATTAAAAATTATGTCGCTTTTAAATGATTTAATGAAAAGGGGACATTTCTCTCAATGAGTTTTACTGATCATTTTCAACTATGTCCACATGTTTTATTGGATATTATTTTTGATTGGGATTGATTTATTATAATACAATCTACTATATTATATTGAATGAGTTATGATATGTTTGGGTGTGAATGTTACATTTTTATACCACTAATGGTCTATGGCTAATGTATTGACATTTCTAATGCAATTTTTAATACAAATGTTTATGTTATGTTTCAAAATTTTGCACATGTGGAATGCACTAGACATTTTAAGTGATGGGAAGGGCACACTATAGCCCCTTGATACATTGGTAGTTCTCATGAGACAAAATAGTGTCTTATCACAAGGCCTTGATAGAATATTTGTGAATTGTCTTGACATGTGGTATCGACTTAGTAGTTATTATGTCTGTCATTATGCATTCCCTTATTATGAAGTTAACTATTACATGTGATTATTCGACTAGTAGAATATCCTTATGTATCTTTATAAGGAAATGACTGATTCTTTTATATATTCTGTAAAATATTATTGTTTAAATGGCTGATGTTTTCATTATAAATTAATCCTTACAAGTTTTAGCTTATGCTAAATTATTTACCCTTACTGATCATCTAATCCCACCTCTTTCTTATGTTTTATTTTCTATGGATTCCATGATGTGTATTTTGATTGTTTTTAGGGTTATTCTAGGGTAATAATAGAGTTATTAATGATTAGTTATTGTTTGTTATATATAAAAAGTGTAATGTAATTTTCATGTATGTAATCTATTTTCCAATACTGCTAAATTGATCAGTTCATCGGGACATGATTCCTTATAATCATGCTAATGTATTAAAATAATACACCAGCTCCGGGCTTCAAGGGTTAGGTAATTACATGAATCCAATTGTTTAGTTATATATTTAATGTTTACAATTAGTAATATATTATTATATAAATTTATACATTCAATGAAGAAGTATGTAGGGGCTCAATTAAATCCAATCTACCATTCCCATCCAACAAATATATTTCATTTAATCACTTAGGTAATAATTAAAAACTTGTTCCATGTAAGAATCTATGAAGGAAAATCAAGAATATTGGGAAGTTGAGATGATTCTAAGGATTAGACTAATAAAAATAAAATGATAAATAAAGGAATTTATCATAGCTTTTGGTGATCTAAAAAGGGAAATCTTCATGATATAAAATATAAGGATCTTTGATAGGTATGTTATAGCTTCATTTGACCAAAAAATGAGTAGTGATAATGGTTAATAGTTTTGTCTACTTATTCGTTGCTGATTAATTCTATTATAATTGGATGCTATTGGAGACCTGTGTATCCCATTATAATACTTTTTTTCATTGTTTCATATTTGAATATTTTTGGAATTATATTTTTTGAAACAATTTCTTTTGTTTTATACTAGAATGTGATAATTTTTTTATTCTGTTATTCATTTTTTTTCATTATATGATTGTAAGGTAACTAATATAACTATTAAAATTTATTAATCATTGTCTTATTTAGAAGAAATTTTAATTCATGTAGTTGTGATTAATTTTGGTTTATTGAGTAGATTGATAACACAAAGTGTAATAACAACACTCATACAAGTATTTTTGATTGATTCTTAGGAAGGATAAGGTTGACAATATATGGTTTGAAGTGTGTATTCTTAAATTCAAAAATAAAATATTTTATGAATATTTAAAATGGTGGTATTTAAAAGTGAAATCTAGTACAAATCTATTTAATTCCATCAATTTACACTATATCTCAATTATAATTTCTTATTTTCCTAATTTTTATTTTTATAAAACTTATGTATTCAAATTTTTCTGAGATTAAATAAGAAATAAAACATTGTCCTTCTTTTAATCCTCCATCAATATATATATATATATATATATTTTAAAAAGTTAAAATTAAAAGGTAATTTGAAATATCTACATGAGACTAAGTAAGTGAATTATATTATTAAAATCTTAATTGAAGGAATTTGAAGCATTTATTTTTGAAAAAACATTGGCATTTCCTTGGTACAATGAAGGGTTGATTAATAATGAAATCAAGGGGACTGTTTAAAGAAATTTGGTGTTAGAAACCAAAGAGTTGTTTTATAGAAAAATGTATTGGTATTTCAGTGATAGAGTCTATGAGGATAGTGTTTTTGTGGTTTATGATTCTACAGTAATAACACACAAGATAGAAGATGTGATATGAATGAATCTTATTACATGTGACAAAAAACATTTTATATACAAAAACTAAATGATGATAAGGAAATATATGGCTAAGAGAAATTATTTTAATGATCAATGAATTAATTAAAAACATACAAAAACTAATATCACATTATCACAAATCAATTTATTAGTAAAAATATATAAACGTAAAATACAAAAAATATTGAAACAATTATGAGATGTGATTAAAAGAAAAGTAGTGAAAATCACCATATAATAAAAAAAATCATGTAAAATAATAGGATAGACTATAATCCACCAATAGAGTGAATTAAAATGAATGATATAAATTATATTCACTTATTTTGAGAGGTAATAGTGAAAATCATGAAAAAGAGGAGAAGTTCCAAATTCATAATAAACTTTTATGATCGATGTATAGAACAAGACATGAAAATTAAGGATGGGATTGCAAAAATATCTTGAACATATTCCCCCAAGAACTCTTGAACTAACACTACATGACCGGAAAGGTATATGGGGGTTGTTCTAATATATGACATGACCATTACACATATACATGAAATTTAAAATTTTATTGTCCTAGAATTTCATAAATAAAATTACCTTCTAAATAAATATTTTATTTATTATTGAATGTAGTTATATAAAAAATGAATTTCATTACTTATTTTTGACTATTATAAAATATAGCTTGTTTATCTTAAATGTCACTTACGTATCATAACCCTTGATATATTATTCACTATACATTGAAAATTGAGATTAGTATATATTAAGGGTTATAATGATATCAAACTGATAGAGAAGGGATAATTAATGGCCTCGACAAATATAATGGTACCCTATAAATCCCATTTATTGATACTTTTATGGGAGTTTTAATCCTTAATATTTCAACATCACCAATCCCAGTCCTAGTTTAAACAACTAACAATTTAGTGAAACCATTTACATTAGATGTTCAATCTTAATGAGATCCCAAACAAACCATGTTCTCTAAACCACCCCAAGAAACCTCCACTGTGACACAACATTCCCTAAGGGTATATAATGTTGTAATGGGGGGGTGGTTATCTAAACCCTAGTAGTATGAATTTTTATATATTATTTTTTAGTAAAATAATTAATATATTTACCCCCTTTCATTACTAATTTACACACATGATTAAAAATTGAGTACAATAAAAACATGATTTTGATAAGAAGAAATAAAAAATGTATTTTGGGGAAATATATAGTTTTAATTAGGACACACATTATGTAAAATTCAATATTTTTTTAAATAAATGCCAATTTATTAAAATATTCTTATTTAATATTAATAATTTTAATATAAATGGTAATATATTTAAATAAAAGCCATTTTAATTTTTATATTGGTTATAAAGTTATTTAGGTTGTAAAAACATGTATTTTCATAGAGATAATTATTTATAGACATTTTTTTGAATTACCATATTTATACAATAATTTTTTTAATATTTTTATTATTTTCAAAGCTATCACTTCAAAATTAGTCTATAGGGAATTTTTCATAATTTTTATGAGATAGTCAAATTTGTGAGTATAAAAAAATTACCATATAAATATAAGGTATGTATTATGAATTCATAATAGCACGAAAGTGATGTCATAAATTATATAAAATCCATACATTGACAAAATTAAATTTCCTCTTTAATATAATAATTTTTTAGTTATTTTATTATTTTTAAAATCTGATGAAAAACCCACAAAAATAATGATTATATGTCACAACCCATCCCCTAGGACCCAAGCCGTGACTAACCCAAGCCCGCCATCCATAGGCCAGGGTCAGGATACTAGCACCAAAAGGTGTATTCCCAACAACCGGGAAGACATTGCCTTTATAACCTGTAAACACACACATCCCACCCCACAAAAATATATGAACACAAGTAAACTACAAAGTAAAACTGGCCTGTATAGAAAGAAAAAGGGGCCAGACTACAATCCCAACTTGAAAGTAAAAGAAAACTGGGATGTAAAAGTAAATTAGAACAACTCCTACGAACACCCGCCATGGATCCTACATGAAGGGTTAGTACAACTCTTGATCGGTCGTCTCTGTGGATCGTCTAGTCTAATGTCCACCTCTGAGCTACCTCCAGTCCTAGTACTCTTATCTTCAGTCAGCATTGTACGTCGTCTTCACTGAACACAACAAGGGGTGGGAATAGACTGTGTAGGGGTGAGTGTAATGATACTCAGTAGGGACTCCAAGACCCTCGAAGGTCTCACAAAATCCACAAATGATAAATTACAAAGAATAGAGACAACTGACAACCCTTCATAGGTATATGCCTATACATATACCTAAGTGTTCAAGTAAAACCATCAGAACAATGAGGAAACCCATGGCCCATATCAAAATCCCAAAGCTCAACTATCCCACAGTGGAAGGAATACCATTAAGGTAAAACTAAGAAGGTAAGTATAACAAAGGTAACAAAACAAAAAAGCATACCACATAGGTTTCACCACGAAGGTATGCACCATAAAGGAATTCCACAAATATGAATACTAGAAGGTAAAGATTCATCTCACACCATGTATGAATTAGGTACAATAATAAATATGATTATTTTCATCTACTGAATCATCTTAATCTATTGGGGGGCAGACCCACGTAGGATCCTAAATCCTCAGACCCACGTAGGATCCTAGTACAATGGACCCACATAGAATCATACAGCAAAACCACGTGGATTCATAGAGAGGATCAAAGTGCGATACTGAAACACAAACCCACATAGGATCCCAAGCACATACCCATGTAGGATCCTAATGGACAGACCCAAATAAGATCCCATTCTCATGTAACAACTAGCCACAAGGTTCCCGCACCGAGCTTGCATGATTCCAGGAGGTGCCTGATCCTCAAGCCATAGGTCAATACAGTAACTAAGGAAATGTTATAAGAAGAAGTATCCTAATAGACTGTCATGTAATAGGGGTCTCAATGAAACAAATGGTGTGTCAATAAGACTCCCGGTCTGTAATTTATAGGCCTTTTAGTCCCGAGGGATCGGTTGGATTCATGATTGATCCAACCCATCTGTACCCAACATTATCAAACCCTTATGTGGCGTATTCCAAAAGGACCGCCTCGATCAATGGTTTCTATTACCATAGACAGTTCGTCAGACAGACGCATGTAGCTGATGTTATAGTGAAATTAGTGGAAAGGGGTCGAAACTCGTCCTGTTTTGGTTTGACCCGATCTGCCTGACCCAGCCTGCCCGGACCGACCTGGCCTAGGCCGTACCGAGTCTGGATCTAGGTCCGACCCGACAACCAGCGCAAACCATCCCTCCAGTAATGCCCGACCCGTTGGGTGCCCCGTGGATTTCCCGTGCTGGGCGGCCCACGATTTGGCGCCCTCGGCTGGCCAATGGCTCGGAAGCCCGTGGCTAGGCGGCCAACAGTAGTCAGCCTGCTGTGTGGCCCACAACTGTGCGACCCATGTTGAGATCTGCCCTAGCCACCACCGAAGGGGTAGGAACCCATGGGTACCTCGACCAGTTGGGCACCAGTTCAAGTTGGGTTACCAACCGGCCAGCACTGATAGCAGGAACGAGGGTATTGGGGTCCTGCTCGCCCCGAACTGGCCGGTCTACCATCCCTTCTCTATGGCGCAGTCGCGCGCCTCGCCACTGTCGATTTCTGGCTCGACCGTCGCCCCCCCCCCCCCCCCCCCCGTGCTGCCGCGACCTTGTTCCGCGGTTCCATCACTCCGGCGGCGAGGACATCCACCACCTCCCCCATCACATGACTGGTCAGGCACTGGTTGCCTCCCTTGAACAACTTCTACCAACAGGTCATGGCCCTTATCTGGCGGCATGGTCACGCCACCACTGTCATTGAGGCCATCCTGAGTGCCGACCGCCTCTTTAGATCCACTCCGGTGCCAGTCACCGGTGACGTTCCTCGGGTCACCAGGTGTGCCCCTGTGGCCCGATCTCTATTCTGAAGACTTCCTCACTTGTCTCTGGATGTCTCCATTGAATCAAGACCATAAAAAATTCATAAAGGTTGTAGAGAGTTTGGGTCATGTTTTTTTGACCCACACTCTCCATGTTAGAATGATAGGAATCAACATAAATGTACTTAATTAAAGAAGGATGTCATAAACATGGTAAGGTCTATTCAGAACAACATTCCCTACCTCAATTTCTTGTTGGAGGGTTCATGAGATAATATCGGTGAAGGAAATGAAGGTGCCAATTATTGTTGCTTCTGTAACACGCTTGCAAAATCAGGCTCGCACGTCATCCTCATTCTTGATTACGATGTATGATCTTCGCTAAAGAGAGTGTTCATCATTTGGAGGAAAATTGTTTCTCCAAAGTTATCCCTCTTTCCAACACTTCCCCCAATCCCACCAAAATGAAGATATAACCCGTGAAATTAATTATATCAATTTAATTAATGTTTTCACATTAACTAAAATGTAGTTGTCACATTAACTAGATGGAATTCCAAAGGTTTTCCCCACATTAATTGGGAGTTTGGGTGGTCCCAACCACGATTCATTCAAAATGGTGGTTTTAAATAAAAATAAAATTTATTGTTTTATTTTTATTATATTATTTTTAAAACTCTCCCACAAAAAACACAAAAACTGAATTTCACCCGCGACCTACAGCAGTCGGTTTGAAGGCCCCCTTAAGCAAATATTGGTTCTTCGAGTTCAATGGTGCCCTCATATTTCAATTCCGACCACCGGTTTAAAAGTTAAAAAATGATGCTCGCGTATTTACTAAACGTACCGGAAAAAAAGTTCAGAAATTCATTCCAGGCTCTCTGGGATTCAGAATCATGCGCCATCAATTTTCGCGGACACGCAATATTCCCATATAATTAGAAAAAATTACATGGAATTTCCTTGTATTTATATTTGATTTTATGTTTTTTTGAAAAAATTCGTTATGAAAATTTCTCACCTTCAATTCATGATTGATATTATTTGAATTATTTTCTTTATTATACTATTAATATTATTAAAACCATTTATATTTAGCATAAACCATTGGAAAAAATGTGTGATGGTTTATGGTTTTTATAATTTAATTGCTTAGATTCCTAATATATGTTTATAAATTAATAAAAAATTCCTCTATCATTTCCATAAGTAATGACCCAAACTCCCACTCATATACTCTAAAAACACATTTAGAATAAATTAATCTCCCTATATATCCCTATAAACCTCATATCATGTTCCTATATTATTAATAATCTCTTCTCACGCTTTTAGAGTCACCATTTGAAAGGTAGAGAATCTTGACTCATCATTTTTAATCAAGTACATTCTTTATAATAATATTCTTATTATTTCCAATTAAAAACTTTTAAAATCGATTTTTACAAATTCCAATACAATGATAATTATGAACAATTAATTATAAAACTAAATTCACTCTAATTAAATCCTTATACCAACATTTACGAACACCATTTATGATGTGCAAATTATCCTATGATTTTCCTTGCCATATATTTCTATTGTGAATACCCATCCCCATTTCAATCAGGGGTATTCAACTATATATAAAAACCCTCCACTGATCGAGGAAATCAAATTATGTAACCCAGAATCCTTAATCATGGTATTAACTGTGATTAAAGACATTATATTTTTGAATGATCTATATTTTAGAAAAATTCATGTGAATGATATGAATTTGAATTGGATACCTAGAATTATATTGTCCTCCAATGTGTTTGATATTGTATTCCTTATAATGAAATACCATGTGCGGTTCATGGTTTGATATCCTAATATTAATATATTATGATGTCTACATAGTTTGCATTGATTTTCCTTATGATTTCTTATTATATGTTATTTCCACATTCCATTCATGCCTGGATGTTATAAACTTGTAGCATTCTATAATTTTCATGATTACGATTCTTACTGTTCAATGTCATCATGTGATAATTCCTAACCATCTTGTGTTGATTTAAATTATTCTGTGAATTGGTTTTTCATATACTCAGATTTTTGTCTCATCCCATTCTTTTCTATGTCATTGGGTTCTCCCATGTAGTTTTATATAACCATTGTAATTTTAAATTAATATTATTTAGTTTTAAAATAACATAGTTTTATCGCAATTTCATGTTTTTGTAATATGCATTTATCAATTAACGGTCTAGTTATTTTGGGTGATTGGGATTATAAAAAATATAATAGAACCCATTGGGATCTGTGTAGACATAGGAAAACATCCCTATATTTTGGTAATTTATACATTGGTTGGTTTCAAATCAATAAAATCACATTCCAGATAAATCAAGTGGGTATGGATGTAACAAAAAAGTATTTAGGGGTAATGACCCCATAATGAGTGAGCTAGGTGTAAATATTATCATCACCTATGAACACTATATAGACCTTAATGCAGACATAGTTGGAAACTCCATGGGGATATGCACTGGAAAATTCATAGGCACTTTAAAAACCATTAACAAGAGAATAAAAAATCCTATGAAATATAATTTTTTGAAATATAAAATGGATAACATATATTTATTCCTGGAAATTCATAGTTTAAAGAATAGATGAAATTTATTAGTTATCCATTCAATGTTTATATTTTTCATTTTAGATGTTTACTAATTTTATAATTCTCCTCAATAATATTGTTTTCTTTTATTTTATGGATAAAAATATGGGGAACTAATTCAAAAAAAAATTATGTGTAATGTGATGATTTCACATATGAGATTAAAAGATGGATTAAAGAATCTTATTAAATTAAATAGTGAATTAAATTAAATTTTAATGTCTATATGAATAAGGATTAATAGCCACACCCTCCTAAAAAAGAGAATGTTTCAATTGCGAACTTTATATAAAACAATCCCTTGATATTTAATGGATCTTGTGATCCCTTAATCATCAAGTAAAGGATTGAATACATTATAATGATCTTTTCTATAATTCCAAAATATCAGAAAAAGAAGGTCAAGATGACTGTTTATTGAATGGAGGGAGAAGTTGATAAATAATTTACCTTGGTCAAGAATACTAATTCCAAGGATGAAATATAATTAATGCAGTAGAATGAATTCAATAAAATGTTTTCCATATTTATTATAAACACACTCCCCGACATATAATAAAACTGGAATTCCTTGAACATTATAAAAAGGTGGAAAATTCTTTCCAGTATGTGAGTAAAACATCACCAGACATGGGAGATAAGACTGTGGATTTTTCATTGACACTGAATATAATATTGATAACTTTTAGTGGGATGAAGATGAAACTATGAACATATTGCATGATTTCAGAATCTAAAAGTATAGATGAAGTTGTGTGATGATTACAAATGGATGAGATAGATTTTATTAAATCTTATGGTCCTCATAGAGATATATATATATATATATGAAGCAAATAATAGAGTTTATGTTTATTGAAGATGTAGAGAAATTCCATGTTGGAAATAAAGTCCAACACCCCACTTTTAAAAAGGGTGGTAAGAATTTTTTTACAAATTACCTCAAGAGGCGTTGAGAAAATTTTGGGTGTGGTCCGGAGGGGTTCCAAGATAGATAATTAAATCTACAGAAACCATCCAATATGAGGGGTGAAAGGAATACTTAAGTAAACCCTATGAATAGTGTAAACTATTTTAACAATATGGATTATGGGAACTATTCAAAAATATTCACCAAGCTAGAGGTTTTGGAGTATTATTAACAAAAACAACAACCAATAACTAATTATTAATGGATATATTATTTTATCACCACAACTTAGGTGGAATCTGACAACAATGTGGTGATAGGTACACCAATTATTCATTAAAGGATAGGAAAAGTACTATTGATTTTCATTATATGAATTATATTATATACTGAATGATTAGATGAACAATTCAAACACAACATCAAATCATGGTGCTTGAATTATAAATAATAATTTAAAATGGATTAATTATTTCATTAAAATTATATAAATACTGACATGTGAATGTTGAAAAGGTAAATTTCAAAGATATCCTTATGATAAATCCTATATAATAATTCAATGTAAATCTTTTTTTGGATTTAATTTCCCTTTATAGAGATAATATAAACTTCTAGGAGAATAAAATCACCATCTGTATAATAAATCACCTATTGATTCTATACAATTTTATGGAAGTGGGTGAATCCCCTTTGGAATCATCATCTCAATCATAGGTATTACTGACTGATAAGAAATAATAGCTTTCTCAAATATTTAATACTATAGAAATAGTCATCCTTTATTACATTCCCATTATAAGGTAATATATTGATGTTTTCCCAAGATAATTTTATATTCCTTGTCCTTGTTGATAGGTTCAGTTCTGAAATAAAATCATACTCATATGTTCTCGAATATCAAAGGATCTATATAATATGAAATAATAAATACCTAGAAAATATTTATAAATAGTTTATATACCCATGATATTCACCAAGGGATACATCTGCCTTTTTTATTAAGAATAATGACATATCAATGTGAATATTTATTTATTATCATGAGATCAAAAGTATCCCAATAGAAAAAAAATATCTTCTTCCATATATTTATGGGTTTTTCGATCTTCTATACTGATATCAATACTAATCTAATTTGGATCTTTAATTAGGATATTTTCACATAAAAGTAAAGAAAATGATATTCCAAGACATATTTTCATATATAGTTTGGGCACTATGAGTTCATAGTGATTCTTTTTAGACTCATTAATTAGCAAGGTATCATCTTGAACATATTAAATTGAGTTGTTAGGTTTTAAAATAACACTTTTATTTATGGAACATACAAATATCTTTGATGGAGATATATATTTTCAATGGATTATATGGGTATTGTCATTAATTTGCGAGATAAAAATTTAATGATTTTCAAGCCCACTAACTAAGATAACTCAAAAGGGAGAGAATATTTTCTATATTTATAATTAGATGTAGTGATTCCAAGAGTTGAATAAGAGGCTAGTCCCTGCATCGTTTTTAACCTTGCACATATGTGGGGAATGTTTTTTGATTTTTAGCAATGCATCCAAAAAGTATTATGTTAAAACTCTTCAAAAATGAGATGGTGATAGCCTATTCCTTTTACCAATTAAATAACCATGAGTAAAACTACACAACACATGATTTAAAAATTTCTAAAATCCAAATCCAAATACATTTTTCATCATTTTTCAGAAGACACTTATAAATGACATGTATGAACTCTAACAAAATAAACACCATGTAGAAAATCCCATAGAAACCTCGTAAAAAAAATTTCAACCTAGAAAATCCACCCAAACAAATTACATCACTACCCCCCAACATAGAACAAATATTTAAATTTAAAAATCCCCATAATAAATTTTTCACTAACATCATCTCCTTCTACCGAAGCATACCGACGTTCAAAATTCAAAACCAAACCAAACAGTGAATCAAAAACCTTACCAAACCAACCGTGGGACATGAAAACCATAGTCATCATTGTGTTTCACCCTGATATGAACAAAATATAATTAAATCCTTTTTTATACCATATCAATGAAATAAAACCCTAATATCCATCATCCCCATCGTCGAAGTAGACCACCAAAATCCCTCCATCAGAACCACCACCAATAGCAGTTGAAAACGTCAAAGACCATTAAATCAACGATGAAAAAAAACCAAAAGTGAATACCAAACCGAGAAACTGGGGATTCCATCATCAGTGAGGATGTAACTCCACCAACCTCAAATGTCAATCAAACAAGATAATTTGAGAGGATATACCATTAGAAATCCAAAATGAAACAAATGATGGTCATGACACTAGGGGTGCACCACCCGAAGAACACTGTATATCCACTGGAAAAAATATACATGAGAGTGGTTGATGGAAAAGGATTTTATGGATGTTTTCGTTGTTGTATGTGATTTAGTATCAAATCGATCTATTAATAGGATCATGTATCACCACCAGTGAGACCACAAAACAATGGAGGAAGGATACATCCATAGCTCACACTCCTAAGAAACCAATGTTACTCAACAATAACAACCCTAACCACCCTGATGAAACCAAAAGAAACGACCATGATACAGTCTAAAACATGGTAATCAAGAAATTTGAATGTAGAGTGATCCATCGATGCCTTCGGTAAATATCCAAAACCATAGAATAAATCTATGTAACAAACCGAAGAATGTAAAAAAAATAGAAGACTATGAAAATGTATGGAAATGAAAGGAATCTACTAAGGGGGATCCCTCAGAAGGGAGGAGAAATAATGGAAGGAGTGGA
Organism: Viscum album; assembly: GCA_963277665.1. NCBI lineage: Eukaryota > Viridiplantae > Streptophyta > Magnoliopsida > Santalales > Viscaceae > Viscum > Viscum album. The sequence continues at coordinate 1,110,973,450 of OY728126.1, forward strand.
ATGTGGGAGGAAGTAACGATTATGTAGACCTCCCAAATTTGAGTCACCTTAGATTCTAGAGTGATCTGAAAATTTAAGATATGATGACATTATATTTATGGGGAGAAGTTTTTTATTGTGAGATGTTTAACATATATACAAATCCAAAAAAACTCAAGTATATATTGACAAAAAATATATAAAAATTAACCAATAATGTTGGATAAAAATGATCAATGATTAACAATTTTCAATCCATTACCATCTGAGGATGGAAAAAATTGGAGATTTTCAATGTATAAATTCTTCCATAACCCTATCAATGATAAGTATTGAGAGGGATCTAATATTCATGGACATGGAATGGGTAGAAATTTTAATCATAAAATTTGTTTAAATATATCTAGGTTATATAATATTTCAACCATCCTTTCATGAAAGGTTTATGGTGGCCACAAACGATTATGAGAAGCTATTGAGAAATACGTTGAATATTATAGAGATTTAATTTTAGAAAGATGGTGGCATAAGTTTTGGAACACAAATATGTGTCCAATAAAAATGATAACTGAAGAGTAAACATATAGATTATGGACATATCACATCCAAGATGATGCACATAGCTCATCAATAACTATTCATTTTAGAAGAACTATGACTAGAAAAGTTATAACGAAAAACTTCTCATGAGATAACATGAAGAATGATATTGAATTTTATTAATATTGATGCTTTCAATATGAATATGTCACAGATAACTTATAAAAGAATAATTATATGATGAAACTATTTCCCATAGCATTATTTTAATGGTAAAACATAACCGTGTATTTTATCATAGTAATCTTGAAAACATCTAAAGGAAGTAATTATATTTCCATGGTAGAAAATTACATTATGCAGTTTGTATTTTTTTCACTTAATATTTATAACATAAAGAATTTTATATGATATACATAATATTTGTTTTACGACTATATGGAATATCACTATCCATTGTATCTCCCTGAGATGAGAGGTTTACCTCATGGGTTTTGATAATATTTCTATAATAATTGGATATAGAATTGATATTTAGTACTACATAAAACCATTATATGGATGGTTAGTTTGAGAGAACCATTATAAGTATATATGTTATGAAGAGATATATTTGAATGAATTTCCATGGATTTTGGTATTAGATACCTCACCTAGTTTTGTTCTAATATAATTAAATTTTATATTATAACATTTAAGTGAAACCTTTTGAGGGATTATACTAGATGAGGTGTATAAATTGTATACATTAGGATATTGCTAGAGAGAAGAACCTGATAGTATGTGATTATATAGAAGATATGGAAAATAAGAATTAAACCATTCACTATTCAATGAATATATGAATATTTGTTAGAAAATCATTGTATTTGATCATCGATGAGAGTAGGATCTTGAGATCAGAGATAAGGTCTTCCTTTATATTCCCCCAAAGATGAAATTAATTATTTTTTATGAAGGTAAATATTATACTTAGATACATATTTCCCATTGAGATCCTTGATCACATCATAGATGTGTCCTATTAGCATGAACTCCCACATAAACAATATTAATTACATTATGTTTTCCTTGTATCCCTTTAAAAAGAGTGCAAAAAATAACCCTGACATGAAAAAATATATAAATGTCCTACCATTGAAAAATTATCATTCCTATGAGTATAATCCAATGAAGATAGTAAATCATAGATATAATGTTCAGTAAAAAACAAAAACTAGCCTAATTACAGTACAATGGTAAAACCATATGTTTATGGAGGATACATTGAAACTAAAAGATGTGTCAAAACAATTATACCCTCATCTATTTTAGATTATTAAATGAAATTTTTGAGTGATATTTCTAAAGGGGGAATAATTTAATAACCTGAAATATTATAAATTAAGCATACTTGGGAATTGATAAATTCTTTTTTAATAAATGTAGTTATATAAAACACATTCCTTATATCAATTTATTATATACTTTACAATTAATTGTCCATTTTTTTGTTATTTATATTTTATTATTTTTAATTAGTTTTTAAAAAAATAATATTGGCCTAAAATTATATTAGTGTCAATTTTGACATTATTCATTAAGTTGACAGAATGAAAATAATGAAAACTAGATATGCTACAAAATTTAATATACCATAATATGACTTACTCTTCTATAAAATTCATGTATTACCTTAATTAATTCAAATTATATTTCTTTTAATATTTTTAATTTCATTTATTTGATATTTAATATAATTAAATCATCTCAGCAATTCTATTGTAATTGAATTTATGTTTAATATTTAATTTTTTTAAATTATAAATAAATTATCATCATGAATATGAATATTTTTGTTATTAATGAACTATTTATATGTGTAAATATTTTCTAACAATACCATATTAAATATATTATAACTATTAAAACAAGAGCATGGCATGATTGGATTTTTCATTTAATCAAATACTAAAGAGGTCATAATCTTATTTAAGTGTGCCCCGAAAATTCATACATAAACTTATATCGGGACAAAAAGATTATTATGATGAAAAAGGTTTATTTATATTCATTTATAATGTACTTTGGCCTCCATGTCGACACATAATAGAAATTGAATTGAATTAAAGTGACATTTTGTAAATTTGATTGATATAAATATTATATATTTCATTTTTAATTGAAAATTGTCCATTAAAATTTTTTATACATTAGGTTTTAGGGTTAGAATTGCCATTATCCAAAATGAAAAGGGATGAAAAATTGTGGCCTTATCACATTCCTAAACATGAACTACTCATTTTACCCTTTACTAAGGTAATAAATTTTACCACGGTCAATATTAATATTGAGAAAAAAAGTAGAATTATTATAAAATTTGAACCAACTGATTCTAAATATATAATTTTTTTTATCTTTTTCAAAACACAAATGATTCTTATTTTATCTTAAAATTAAATTTTTAAAACTCCATGAAAAACTATTATTTAGAGAAATTTTCTTTCCAAATATAAATATTTTTATACTAAATTCAGCTATAAAATACTTTTACAAAACCATAATTTGAATATTTTAAATCAAAATTATGTAATTAAAATTTATAGTTAATCCATAACATAATTACGCATGTTCAAAACATGAAATGAAAATATATATGTTTCAATAAAAATCATCATTTTTCATATATCATTGAAAAATATTTGTTTCTAGAAAATTATCAATAAAATAATTTTAATTAATTTTATATTGATGACTTTTAAAAATAAAATTACAATTTCAAAATTAATTTTCATTAACTTCTAGAATTTAATATTATCTATTATAAATAGAAAAAGCATTTTGATGAAAAATCTATTGTTGAAGAAAAAAAATACATTACTAAAAAACCTGAGGTCATTTCCTAAAAAAATACTGATATGTTAATATTTTTTGGAAGATTATATTTATCCGATTAATTGGCCAATCCTATTAATTACCACATATTTAATGGATAGGGTATTACGAACATAAAAATATTTTAATAATATTTTACGCTTCATCAAAACATGCTATTTTTTGAAACAAAAGTTTTCAATGAATTATTATTATTTAAGTATAATCATTTCATACATATATAACGTTGTTAAAATCAATATTAAGATTCCCCAATATAGTTTTGATTCTATTTCTAAATGATGATCCACAGATCCTTATATGGGAAAACAACATAAAATATATATTTTTTACATCTATCTCTATAATAGATTATTAGACTTTGCAATAGATTCTTTTCAAATTAACAAGTATAAATCCATATATGTCATGTTTCACACAATTTTTTCTATCAAAAATATTACACTAAAACACGAGTACTCAAAATGTAGTGTTATAAATACACCTATACGCTAAAAAATTTGAAAATATACTACTATTGTAGAAATTCGGTTTTTATCATTGGAGAAAAAAATGCAGTGCTTCAGTGGCAACCATTACTCTTCTATTTTAAAATGAATATTATATCATTGAAATTTTTTATATTTTTTTACAATTAAATTCAAAACAATACCATTTGTTCACATTAACACTGGGTCCCATATTACGCCATTTCAATGATACAGATATAGATAAAAAATGGTTGACTTACTTATTACACTTGGAAACCAATGTACATTTATATTTATTCATCATCTACTTTTCATTTAATTTCAGATATCATAGTGTAAATCTATAAATATATGTTGATATTTATGGTCTAACATCAACTATTTTGTTGAAAAAGTGTGAATGTTTATGCATTTGTTCACCAGGTGTATGTAATATTTTATTTATTAAATATATCCCTTTATAATCACAATCAACTATTATAGACCAATATATAGGAAGACTAATATTATCCAACTGAAAAAATTAAATATTTATAAACAAAATGGCCTCTTCTGATATAAATTTATGAAAAATATAGCCCCATTTTTTATGAATATATTAAATATAACCCTAAAAATTTTCCACAAATATTTCTAATATATATTTAGAACATATAAAAAGAGACCAAAATATTTTTATCTCATTAAAAAAATAAATCATCATATGTACCATTACAACAAAAATGAATGTGGAAAATACATATATTGAAATAATTTATTTTCCCATACATTCATAATTTGTGAGAAGATATAGGTAAATTTATTAATTTTTTTTACAGTGGGAGATAACTATAACAACATTCCCATAGTTATTAAGTCTAATCATATAGTCAATCCATATTTTTTCATTACATTAATATTTAAAAAATATATTATAAATTTTTCAGTGATATTTTCACAATAATAATGACAATTTTCTATTATACATAAAAAATATCCAATAAGGTTGCTCTAAAAATATGAACCATTTCTTATATATATTTTTTTGATGACCAAACCTCCCTCTCATTAGAAATGTGACATCATTTTTGTGGCCATTTTATAATTATCATCACCTAAAAATGGTTGTGGGTAAAATAATAATCATATATAATTAAATTCTTTTTTACTATTGATAATGTTAATCCATTATCACAAATCAGTGAATTCCCCTGAACACTATCTTTCTACCATTCTGAAATTTACGATATAAGGTTCGTTATTCAAAATTTGGACATGATATTTGACCTGTAGAAATATATTCAGATAATTTTACATATATATAAAATTTATTTTAATTGAATAATACCATTACATGTAATAGAAAATATTATTTCTTATTTGAATAAAATCAGTAGAACCATTTTTAAAAAAATCAAAATTATAAATACATGGTTATTGATAAAAATGAATATCATTTACATGTTGTTTTGAACTAGAAATAAATAATATCATCATTACATATACTTTCTTAATTCATATATATATGGAGAATCATCACACTATCAACAAAATAGTCCATGAACTATGTTGGATATTGATTCTCTGATAGGGATTCATTCTATTTTTTCACATTCCCATTTTGATATTTTTTACATCATTTCAAAAATCATGATTTTTTAATCAAATTTCATACATTGTTTTTAATAATTAGTTCTGTATAGTTTTCTAAAATATATTTGTTCATAACTATTACATATTATCTCCTCAGAATAATTTGAATTTGAAAATAGGTTCTTATAAATAGGAATTTTAAGAATATACTTTATTTCCTTAGGATCTGTGGTGTTTTTTTTCCTAAGAATGTTTTTCTGTTATATTTATCATAAATTTTATATCATTATGTCTCACTTTAATTGAATTCTGATGAAATCTCATATTTCTTTCTTAAACAAAACATATTCATTGGGGGAAAATATGTTTTTTTATTTCCCATATCCATTGGACAAAATATATTTTTTTCATTGTAACTGGAATTTATAAGCATATTTATTTCATGAAGTAACTTTTTAAAAAATTCAATTAGTTCATAGAATAAATTTTAAAAAATTGTTTATCATCATCTCTATACAATCATTAAAATAGTTATATATTTTCAATGGATTGAATTCATATATCATGATTTAATTTTTTAATAAATCTCTAGGTGTAATGAAGATCTACATTAACATGATATCATGACATCATTCTTGTTTGACTTTGAACAATCCAACCTGTATAATGAGGAAGATACCCATAGAAAATAAAATAATCCTTTATTTCTGTATACATAAAATTTTCTTATATTTAAATACTTCACAAAAAGATAAAATGATATATCATTGTTTTATATATATTTTTAGTGAATTCAATGAAATCATCAACTCCAGTCTTGTATTCATCACTAGTTTGGGATGCATTTCACTAATTATGATCCATTAGTTAACTAAAATTACAATATAAAACTTGAATATATTTTACCATTTAAATATATAATCATATATATAAATAAATTTTTTTTAAAAATATTGATTCTAATTATATATACACATATATACAGTATAAGATAAAAAACAATAAATTATAATTTTATTCTTAAACATTTTATAAAAAATTAAAATAAAATATACAAAATAATATAATGAAAAATAAATAAAATAAAATATATGAATTCTCCATTTACTAATAAACATACAATAAAAATAATTGTCTCATAATCATATTATAAAAATAATATTATTCAATATAAATTTTATTATGATAAATAATTGAATACAATGTAATAAACAGATATAAAATTAATAATAATAACATATAAATGAATAAAATTATAAAAGAATATCATTAAAAATAAATTCAATGTTAAAAATTATAAGGAAACATTTGTTAAAGAATATGATATATATCTGAAAAAAAAGAGTCAAGAAAGAAATAACCAACATTAAATTTCATAATATTAAGTTACAGCTCGATCAATTATAATAAATAAATGACTGAAATTTAATGTTTTTTAAAAATAATAAATCATTAATATAAAAGTAATCATAATAAATGTAAATGCAGAGAGTATATTGCAGATCAATAGAGATATAATAGTACTAAACAAACATTAAATGGAACACATTTATATAGGTGTGTGGTTGTATTTCAAAATGTTGACAAGGATCATATAATATGATGTAAATACATAGAATAGTTATGGGATAAAAACCATGAAAAATATAGTGAATAGAGAATGATATAAAAGAATTCTCATATTATCAAGGGACAAAACATAACAGATGAAATCAAAATGAATGATGTGTTATAAATTCATTTTCATGTCATGTAAGTCGGGGATTGATTGTATTAGGTTTGATATTACAAAATTTGGGAGTTAAAATACATGTTTAACTAAATTATTTAAAATGCTTGTTTTCTATTATTATAATAACTAAAATTGAAATCAAATTAATAAAATCAGTTGTTAAATTAATGGACCTGAAAAAATTACTGACGTGGGGTTTCACATCAGACATTATAATAACAAACATGATGAACCTTAGGTTCAAGGGTTTCATGTTTTTTATTGTGATAATACATGAGAAATACCAATATAGCATGGCTGTAATTTATGTAAGTATAATAACTAATCTAAAAACATGGTTGTGGGGGTTTTAACATAGGTAACTAATAACATATATAAAATTACTTAAAATGAAATATACTATTTTTGTCTATTGAATTTATATTTTATAGAAAAAAAATTAAATTCTTTTAGGAATATTCTCTAAGTATGTGATAAAAATGTAAAATAAAATGTTTGAAACATATTTAATAAGTTTTAAATAATCAATTTTTTAATTATGGAGTATTTAACTTGGTGTTTTTAGCACCAATAGATATTCCATGCAATAGAAAAAAATAATTGTGTTGACTAAAAATTATATTCCTACTAATTCTAAATTATTAATAAGTTATAATATATTGAAATACATTTCTAAAATATATCAATACATTTTATCAATATATGAGTTTAGTTTTACATGTTTTGATTTTAAAAGAACATTATGATTGATAACTCATGTTGCACAAAACACCAAGCTTAAAAAATCTCCAAAATATCATTATATTAACATGATAATTATAAAATACCTAATAAATTATTGATCAATAATATTATTAACTATACTATGAAATTAATATGAATTTTATATTCAATAAAAGTAAATTTAATCTATATACATGATCACATATGTTATTAGTAAATACATTTTATTCTTCAAAAATACGTTTTCTCCATGAATAGATTTTTATTTCTTTTTATGTGAAAATAAATTTGAGTATTTTTTTACAATTTGAGAAAATTTATTTTTCATAATAAAATTCATTTTTGGACCCATCATGTTGATATTATCTTAGGTTTATTTATTGGGAATTTTCTAAAACATGTCATATTTCGGTTAAAAAGTGATTTTTTAAGAAATACCATAACTCTTATGATATACTTATTCTATTATTATGATTTAAGTTTTATTAAACCTTATTATTGTTCAAATATTTGTTTATTTTAATTAATAATTTATAATATTTAGGATTTAGATAAAATTATTAATTTTTTTTGGAATCCATGATCTTAACCTAAAAGATAACCATTATCTAAAAGTTAAATAGATTACATAATTAGAATTGATTTATATTTCTCTTATAAATTGATTAATTTAAAATTTATTCTATTTTATAAATCAATGTGACAAAATTATTGTATAATGTCTAATGAAATTTTCTACATAAATAAGTTACTGTGAAAATAAATATTTTCCATAGTATATAGAAAATAATGTTGTAGGTCAAATTAAAAGGTAAAAGAATAAAATACCTAAATAATACAACATTAAATACATGTTTTATATGTTTATAATGAATACCTATATATCAAAACATTAATTATTAATATAATTCATTGTAATTACTTGAACACAAATTTAGTTGGATTTAAATAATAAAAAATCATTTCTGAATCACATATAACCTCCCCTCCTAAATTATTAATACCAAAACAGACCACCACATTTCTCATCAAAATACTTATAGATTTGAAAATCTAAATCAAATAATCCCTTCACCACTCTACATAAATCGATTTTCTGAAGGTCTCACAAAAATACCAATTCAATGTTCCATTAGGGGTCCTTCAAAGAAGTGATATTCAATAATAAAATTTCACAAACAACATCGCTTAATTTTTTCTTCTAATTTATCCTAACCTTTTTATACCATCAAATAATAATAAAATTAAAATCATTTAAATAATAAACTGTTATATTTCTTTTGGATTATATTATATCCATAACTTTTTTCGTATCATCTTATTCAACGAAACAAAAAAAGGTTCCTAATTATCATTACTAACAATCTTAGTGAATAATGATTTTTTTCATTTTCCATTACAACATTATAGGATTAACAAAAAAGAATTATTATTATTGAATAAGATTTTATAAAATATACTATAAAAATTATCCTAATCTATAACTAATATATATACATAATATTAAATAAATGAAAACCGGTATGTGATGGTCAAAGAACCACAAAAATAAACTAATCATTTATCATTAATATTTTTTGAAATGAATCATTCTCATATAAGAATTAAAAAATTCTATTGGGGAAAATTTTAATGACTTGATGTTAACAGATTCCATTTCAGTTTACTTCTTTTTTTTTTGTTTCTTTTGTACAATAAAATTTAAAATTATTCCCAAATGAACCGATCAAAAATCAATGAAATGAACGCACCAAAGATAATTAAAATATAGAAATATTTTTAATAAATGGGCAGAAATATTTTTTAGAAGCATCATTTACTATAATATAAATATTTTTATGTTTATTAAATAAATATGTGACATTATTTATCCCATTATATAGGGGGTAATCTTTTTCCACACTAAAGGGAAGTGTGAGGTAACATATTAACTTCTCACTTTTATATTTGTTGGAGACCTAATTTGTTAACATCTTATTTCAATGGTGTTGTGTATATATATACCATTTAAAATTTATTCCATGAAATTATTTATTATTGTGATATTTAATGTCTCTTAAAATTTTATTATTTCTTGGAACAAAATATTCAACTGATTAAAAAGAGGTAATGGAATTCATCTCTTTTTTCTTTCATTGCGGCATATTTTAATATTATGCAACAAATTTATTTTCTATGGTGTTCATACTACACCATTGATTTATTTATGATCATCAATAATTAAAAAATAAAATTTTCATATATATAAACATTCTTCTATCATGGATATTTTGATTTCCTATAATGTATACCATCTTTACATTCAAATAATTACTTTTTTGAATAATTTGGTAGATATTGTTAAATTAACATCATTAATTTAATATTGATATTTGATAGTAAGGAAAGTTTTTCATAAAGTAATATATTCATTTTGATAAATGTGAAATTATTTTAACATGAAATAATGGTAGCGTATATAATTTATAAAAAACTCTAGATACATTAACAGTCTCATGATTTGAATAAGGTGACCAAATTAAAAGGTTTTTAAAACATACCAATTAAACTGTATTGTCAATGGTCTTGACAGAAATGATATCGTGTTACAAAGAAACCTAAAATCTAATAATTTAGCATTTCATTCCTTAAGAATTCAGATTTTAACTATGGTATTTTTCGTGGATTCTGATTGTGGAAATGTTATTTAAATAATGCCATTTGTGTTTATTTATTTTTACCTTTTTATATTGATTATGAATTATTGATTAAAGATATCTTTGGATTTATGAAAATCTTTCTTGACATCTAGGATTATTCTCTTATCTGTTCTCTTATCCTTATGTTATGAAGTTGAAATATTTTATTGAGATAAATATTTAAATTACATTCATTTTTGTAGTTTTTTAATTACCAATGTAATAAGAGTTCCATATATGTATCTAGTTACTCAAGACTACTAAAATGAGTGGTCCTTTAGGATTTGATTCCTTGTATTTAGTGAAAATGTAATAAAGTAACCACAATATCTGGGTTACTAGGTAATGGTTGCTTACCATTTTTTTCTAATGAATTTTAGTTAAAACCTAGGAAACAAGATTTAAGAAAAGATATAGTAGAGAATGAAACTCTAGGAAGGAATTTAGAAATAATTAAAATGATACAACACATATGATTTAGAGATTAGTATACCTATATTTGCATTTAATGTAACGTAGTGTTGAGATTATACATTATTTTTAATATTATTATAACTCAATATTGTGTATTCCACTATTTATAAATTGATACTACTCCACATAATGGGAATACTATCAATGCATGTTATCCATTTAAGAAATTCCATAATTAGAATGATATAGATTCTAGAGCTGGATATGCGAATAGAGATGAAGATGAAGATATATAAAGATAAATTATTATTAAATTGGGAAAATTTCCACAGATTATGATCAGTAACCCTACCCATATATAGATGCATGATCCAGAAGGTTGTGTACCCATGTTAGATATCTTCATGAGACAAAAACTTCCATTATTAAATGGTATTATAAATCAATGTTAAACTGATTTATGTATAAGTTACTTAGAGAATATATTTCTCTCGTTAGGATGTAATGAAATGGTGAAGGTTATCATATTTTTTTACTATCTCTTGGTGGATGCAGATCTATTGTGTTCATTGATTCAAAACACAAAGGATGTTAAAGAAATAGAAATCATGGATTGAATGGATTTTAAAAGACATTTCTTGAAATATAATCTTCCTCAAGAAAGTCTAGCAGATATAGAGATACAATTTGTGAGCATAAGAAAAAAGTAGGATGATCATATTTCTATGTTTAAAGCCTTCTTTATAGGGTTATCATGGATTCTATAGACAACATATTTAATCTAATGAGTCTGATGGAGAATTTCATTGATGGGAAACTAATACATTGAAGGGAAATGGTCTCCCAAACATTTTCATCACCCGAGGATATAATATATTATGTTTTCATTTCTAAGAAATAATTACCATTTCTTTTGGTTATATTGTAAATCAAGCTAATAAGAGTATTAAAAAAATTTAATAATAGGAAGAAAATAAAGAACGATTTTTCCTCATGTGATAATTGTGGAAATGAAAACCTTGGTAATTTAGGGAATTAATTTAATATTTTGATACAATTATGTGAATAAAGGCCACTAATATCATGATTTCATGGTATGGAAAGAATATTTCAATGGGAAAAATTTCAACTTCAAGGATATGGGTAACTATGAAATCGAATGTGGAATCTTTCAAGGGAATATAAATAGGAGGGCTCTTGTAGATCAAAGATAATATTATTCTATAGATATAGAAAATATGTAATTATTATTTTTATTGTGTTGATGGATATAATAATTATGTTTTATGAAAATATAATTATAATAATTATTAAATGTAAAATATAGCATTTCAATACTTTTTCTTTAAGGATTTGAGAGAATTTGGTGAATGGAATAGATAAATAGGAAAAGTTATTCTGTGGAAAGTATATTTTCTGTAAAAACATATTTAATGAAAAGATAACTCTTAATATTTTCCTAATGATTAAATAAGGAATGTTTTTATGAAGAGATGTCTGGTATGGATAATACAAATTGGATAATAGTGGATAACTCAGAGAAAATTAATGATTTGTTGTAAAAGATGTTTGTTCTACAGTTAATGTAATTGAATTAATATTCAAATATAAGGATATTATCTGATAATATATTTTTACTTAGTAAATAAGGAATAATTCATGTTTTCAGTAGGTTTTTAGGGTAATTTTAATTATTACCATGTTTCAAGAGAACACATGATGATGGTATGAAAGTGTTTATTATGTGATGATTAAAATAAACATTATCTTATTTGTGAGATTAATGGTATGTTATTTTTGGAAATTTAGTAACCCAACCTAAAATTTTCTAAATATTTCTTTTTGAAATATTAAAATGGTTAACAATTTACGAAATGTTCTGTGTTGTATTATCAATGATGTTTAAAAGATTAACTTGTTTAACAATATTGGATAACTTTTTCCAACCATATTGGGTTTTTAAAATAGTTTGAGATAGATAGAATTTTTTTCCATTAATGGATCTTAAAATCCATTGAATGGGAATTATAATTCATTAAAAATATATAGTTTATTTTTTTGATAATAATTTCATGGATTATGTGATGCCATTACTATGGAATTTTTCATTGGATTACCAACGAATCCAAGAAATATTGATGTAAAATGGGTTATTATAATTATTTAGGAATGAAAAATAAAAAATATTATATTAACATTAAGGTTAGTTTGGTTATTTAATAAGTATTATTTAAAATAGTTTTATAAAAAGACAAACCCATTGGTCAGGAAGTAAGTTGTCATATCTAGAAAGGCCATGAGGTTTGAACCCACATCCAAAGAGTGACAAGTGTGTATCGCATGGAATTGGCCTATTATATTTCTATGTTAGTAGAATATAGTATTATTTATTTAAAAAGTATCATTAATAACGTATAAGATCATTTTTGGAACCATATGTAATTATGATAAATTGATTTTTATTTTTTTAATATAAGATTAATTGCCTTTTACAGAAATAATTATTTCGTAGTGATAATTATTGAAAGGGTGAAAGACTACATGTAAACTAGGTTTTATTTCATAATTATTTTTAATCAAAGAATTAATATAATTCCTCAATTTAATGAAAATGATTTTGGAGAAAAATAATCCATTTAATTTTCATACATAGAAATCAATGGCCTTTGAACCTGTCACATATTTACAGTTCTATGATGGTTATATTTTTTAATGACGACATTCACTATCCCATTCCATTATAACATGATAGTTAGACTTATTTTCCATGTCCTAGATTTCACATCCCAATATAGGTCTCTTATATATAAAGCTATTTTCGGGGTGACCTTCACATTTTTCATTCCCTCTTTTAAGAGAAGGTTTTATTAACCCTTCTTATTATGTGTGATTTACACAAGGTTATTTTAAAATGTCATATCCCTTATTACCAATAATGAGATTAAGTTGAAAGGATGGAATTTAATTAATGATGGTATAAATTAAATACATGGGATTTTAAAATAACATTATGAGTAATATATTATTTTTCACAAAACACTAATCATATATGAACTAACAAATATCATTATTTTGACACACTCGTAATAAACTAGATGATAAATTTTTGAATGTGAATATGATTTAATATTATTTGAAATATATGTGATTTTAATATTTAATAAAAATTTAATTATTCATAGAAAATGAACTTATATTTTTAAGTAATGTTTTTTATTCATTAAATAATTTTTTACTTCAAAATGATTTTTTTATTTCATTCTCTGGGAAAATAAAAATACTTATTCATTTTCCAATTTTACAAAATTTATATTTTAAAAAAATTGGACACATCATGTTTAAATAATCCTAGGGTAATTTTTATTGTAAATTTTCTAAAAAAGATGATTTTTAGTTTAAAAAGTGATAATACCATTTTTTACAAAACGTGATAACTCGTATGAATTAATTATTATATTTTTATGGTTTAACATTTTTTAAAAATAATTAATAATCAAAAAAAATTTATGTAGAGACATAATAAATATTTTTTTACATCTAGAAATAAAAGATTCGAAATTTTGAAAAACAATATTTAAAAATAATCAATGAACTCTTTTTATGATTTATACACATAAAATATTTAGAAATTATTTTAATCATACTTATAAATTGTATAAATTATATTGGATTCCATACATTGAATATGTATGTCAAGTTTAGTTTTTTAGGATCATTTTCAATTTTAGGCATAAAAAATTATTGTCGCTCAAAAAGTATTTACCATAGTAGATGTAAAATAATGTAGTGGTTTAATGTTAAAAGGTAAATGATTAAAAATAATTAAAAACAACAGAATTACATTTTTGGATGATATATTTTTTGACGATGAAAAGTATTTATATATTTAATTCTAAATCTAATTCATTGGAATACATTCCATATAAATGAGGGTGGCTTTAAATATTCAATAATCATTATTTAATCACATAAAACCAACACTCCTCAAGTATAAATACTGCCCTCATAAACCAATTTATCATTCCAAGACTTGATTTTTTTATAATCTATACAATAAAATATCGTACCCACACTATTCACCTCCATGTTCTTCTAGTATCGACCAAACACCAAATCAATGTTCTTAAAGGTTCCTTCAAGAATGTGATATTCAAGAGTTAAATTGTATAAAAAACCTATCTTAATTATCTTTCTTCTTATAAATTATCATTAACAATATAGACCAAAAAATCATAATAAATTTAGTATCACCTATATAAAAAATTTAACATATGTAATGATATATATTTTATCCATCTATTCTCTTATATCCTATTATTCAAACAAGCAAAACCATTGTCCAAATTATGGTGATTAACCATATTCATGAATAATTATTTTGTTTGTTTTCTATTACCAAATTCAAGGATGGTCAAAAAATTATTATTAACAATAAATAATATTTTATAATATATATTATATACTATTTAATATTTGGTGAGTAATATATATATATAATATGAAATAAAATGAAACAATTTAGTGATGGTTAGAAAAAGTACCAAAAAAACTAAACATTTATCATTAACATTTTAACAAATGAATCATCCTAATGTCAGAAAAATGATATATGAGACCATTTTAAAATATTTATGTTATTTAATAAAATTTTATTTGACTT
Organism: Viscum album; assembly: GCA_963277665.1. Lineage (NCBI taxonomy): Eukaryota > Viridiplantae > Streptophyta > Magnoliopsida > Santalales > Viscaceae > Viscum > Viscum album. The sequence continues at coordinate 1,110,989,092 of OY728126.1, forward strand.
TTATTGTTTTATTTCATTTTTTTAATTAAATCCATATTCATACACAAATGAACCGATCATGAAACCGTGAAACGAACACACCAAACACAATAAAATAATAAAATAATTTTAATGAATAGGTGGTAGGATGTTCAAATTTATCATATAAGGTATTATAAATTTTATTATTTTTATTTAATGAATAATTAACATTAGTTCAAACACTATAAACGAGGTTAATTTAATCACCACTATACGGAATCATGCTGTAAGTTATTTTTACCTCACTTTTATTTATGTGTGACACATGCGTTATACACCACTTATTTATTTTTATGTTGTGTATCTACTTTCCCTTTCTCATTTTGTATCATAATTTTATTTATTCTAATTAAATTTAGTTTTTTAATGTTATTTTTTCATGGGAAATATGATGTGACAAATTAAAAATAGTAAGGGAATTCATATCAATTTTCATTCATTAAGGAATAATTTAATATTATGAATTAGATTTATTTTCTATAGTGTACATACAACACCATGGATTTATTTATAATCATCATTCATTTAAAATTATTTTTCACCAAAATATCAATATTCTTGTATCATGGATATTTTTTTTTCCTAATCAATATACCATTTTTACATATAGTGATTACATTGTTTGAATAATTGGTGAAATAATGTTACATATTTATCTATTAATTAAGATAGATATCTGATAACAAAGAATTTAATTTATAAACTAAATCAATCATTTCAATATATGATTAATGGTTTGGACATACCATAATGGGTGGTGATCGTATATGGAAAATACCCCCAATTCTTCAGCAGTCTCATGATAAAAATATGTTGGTCAAATTAAATGGGGTTTACCTATAATGATTAAAGTTCCATGTGAACGATGTTGATGGTAATAATATCATGTTCTTGGGAAAAAATTAAAAATAATAATTAATAATTTTCATTATTATGAATTTATATTTTCACATTATTATTATTTAGGGATCCATATTGTAAAAAAGTTATTTATTAAATAGAAAATGTGTTCAGTTATTTTTACAATGACATATTGATTATGCATTATGGAATATAGATAGCTTTTGTTGAATGTAAATAATATTTTCAATATTATTTAACCGTTTTATTTATATAAATATTTAGTTTAAGAAGATTAAATGTTTTAATGAGTTCATGGATTAAAATTACATTCCATTGTTATGTTTTTTACTAACCAATTTAATAAGGGTACCATAGATTTATCTAGTTCATCGAGACCACTAAAAAGATCTAGATAAGACATTCATTTTCATACATTACTATTATATCATTTTAATAACAAAAAAATTAAAAAAAAAATCAAAATGAGGATCCATAGGTTTAGTTTCCTCATAATACAAGGACCATTTATAAATTTTACAACATAAATGATAAACATTGATTTAATTCCTTCATCTTTAACTTCTTATTGTCCCTTGTGTTCTCTTTTGTACACATAACCACCTGAGGATATACATAAAAAAGGATGAGATAAAAATAATAGTATGATGATAGATAAAATCATGATTCAATATTACATGGTGTGATCATAGATATAACATAATCATCATGAGAGGAAGAATTAGATAATGGCATAGAATGTGGATAAGCATAAAAATTTAATATCCTCTCATAGTTTTCAACTACCACACATTGTTTTAAAGAAAGATATATTCATGTGGACACATATTAAACATTACTCTTGAGATAAATTCAGTTACATAATTAATTGGATCACTATATAATTTTAGTTTTACTTGTCACATCTTATCATTTACTTTGAGCTATATACTTTTGTGTACACCCGTCACAATATACCATATAAATTTTCATGCATGCCACATAGAACATATATCAATCATGGATTTAAAATAACCCATAGAAAGGAATAGATTTCATTTCATAAATAATAGTTTCAAAATCTTTGGGATCCCAACTGAAATAGGGAATAACATACTTGATGTAATAATCATCAACATTGTGTGCAGAAGAAATAATCTAGAGATGTATGTGTTTTTTTGAATAAAGACTGCTTTTGTGAAACATTTGGTTTGACATAATATCAATTAGAAAACTTGTATATCCAAAAATGTCATATAATTATGATGAAATGATATTTATGGAATATCCGTAATGAAATTGGGGTGAAAGAGGGAAAACCCAAAGAAAGAGAGTTGTGTTTGAGAATTCCTCTTACATTATGTCTAATCACATTATTCACTTTCATATCCTATTTAATCACATTATATTTATTAGTTAATATTTATAGAACATTCAATATATTAATATTATTCATTAGGGGTTTAATAAATTATTTTTTGGTCATTTCAATTAGTTATAGAGTTTAATTTTTTGTGAGAGTGCATGTTTTCATAGTTTTCATAATCAGTTCGTTTGTATACAGAAATGGAAGTTCGTCTAAAATGAGGATGAATGTATAGAATTGTTATTTTATGTTATTAATGATCATAAATAATCATAAATTATATCAAAAAATTATTTGGTTATATACAACGATGATGATTCATTAGATAAATGTTATTGATAATTGTTTTAGGTTAATTTTGGTGGTTTTGTCAAACACAACGAACTCATTTTGTTATATCATTTTGTAATATGATTATACATTATTTTCGGAACATAAAAACCGTTATAACATAGAACATAAAATATGTTTTAAAAAATTTAATTTTCTTATTAATAAAATTTAATATTTTTGAGGAAAATGAAAGTTCATCCACCACGATGTCAATACATTCACACATCACAGTCGGCGATTTCATTATTTAGACAATTTTGAGATGGAAGATTTTAATGTAGGATCAACTATTAAAATGATATAACTCATGTATATGTAAGGTACAAGAGTTATAATGAGATTTTTATGATTGGAGGTGTGGATATAATAAGAAAACAAATTGAAATTAAAAAGGAATTAAAAGAAAAAGAGAGAGGATTTACCTAGTGATTTCTCCTCTTGAGATCCTCCCTAAGACACCTAGGCCATGCCTTTTGATTAGGCCAAGATCTCCTAGACATGTAGGATGGTCTAGGGATGATTATTGAGAGAAATTTAGGCATTTATCAAAGCCTGTGAGGTGTGAGTAGAAGAGGGTGTGAGGGAGGTATTTATAGTGGGGGAGAGGGATGTTTTAATATTATTTTAATCAGTAGTTTTTTATTTTTCTGAAGAGAAGAAATAGTGAAGATTATTATGACTCCATATAGTAATTATTTCATTGGAGTTTGAAAAAATTTCCACTTACATCATCTATTAATAAATAATGATTAAAAAAATCTGTTTTTTGCATTTATAATAAATAATATTATTTTATTATTCCAAAAAAATTAATGTATTTTAGAAATATTCCAAAACTTCACACATACCATTTTTCAATGTGTATAATTCAAAAATGAAATCTATCATATGAAAATAATTTTATAAATATTAATAAATTAATTTTTTAATTAAAATAATTATTTAATTATAAAATACATATTTTAACATTATAACTTATTTTGTAACCTAGATAAATATTACGTACCATCTCTTAAAATTATCCTAAAATAATAATACATAGAATTAATAATTAATGAATATAGTTTATGATAATAATGTTTAATTTTAATTTTTTCATTAATCCAAAAAATTATATTAAATATTAATTACATATAAAATTACCAAAACATAATTAATAATTTTAAAAATATTTACATACCTATATTATGATATAATTATGACATATTATCACATCTAAAGGGAAAATTTATTTAAAATTTCATTGGTGATTCTACTATTCATTTGGTTAGTTTACTATTCATAAGGAACATATTACTATTCTTATGGTCTAGTTAATGTTTCAACATTATTGGTACTTTAACTTCTAGAAATACTTCTTATTTCATTAATTATACAATTATAATGTTGTTATTATGGTATCTAAGTGATTATATGTGATTTATATTATGTGACATTACAATAAGAGGGGATACATTCCATTGAATAATGATTATGTCATTACATGATCAATCCTCTAGGTTGACATTCCTTCTAAAAAAATTCAAATTTAATCAATTAACCATCAAATTTGGGTTATTAAGGCCTTGGTCTTTATATTTTTCTGTAAAAATTATCATTCGTATAATTTTTATCTCTAAATTTGACAGAATAAAGGATAAAAATCACATAATCTAAATGAATAAATTTCCATATGGTGACTATGTATAACGAAGGACAAACATATATGGTATATGTTATATATTAAATATATATATATATTAATTTTCTATTTTTATTTAATGTTAAGGGTTTTGGAATATTATATTTGACATATAGTTGGATTTTGTACAGAACATATGTTCTGTGGAATTGTTTTCTTAAAAACCTATTATGTATATTCTTATTTTTGATAACGAATTGTATTTGATGAATTTCTATAAGTATATATATTTTTATCACCTAAATAATATATATGGATAAAAATATTTATCATACATGATTTTTTTTTCTATTCGTAAAAAATTTACTAATTTCCTATAGAAGTTTCAATAAATATCTAGACTATAAAGAAGATTGATCTAGGATTTTTATGAAAATAATAAATATTGGTACACTCAATTATATTTATAAATATTTTCGAATAATATAATTTAGTGCTATGTTGAAAATATTGGGAAAATGAATATTTTATTGAAGTTTTTTTTGGCTTAAAATCCATAACCTAAATTGCATTATATTAGTGGGTGTGATTTTTTAAATATCAACATGATATGGGTATGAAAAATAAGGATACAATGATGAATAACAGGATATAAAATATATATAATCAATATTAAAAAGACAATGAATAAATAAAATACCCTTGTGTAATGGATATCAAGTGTTATTATATAACAAATAGGCCATGCTTATTATATTGGGTGTTCTACCATCTATTAGAAAAATTCAGGGGTTTAGAGAAACCCAAAAAATAATGAAAATATTTAGTAGGATTATAGGTATGATAGGGATGTGTGTGTTCATTTATTAAGGATATATTCAAACATAAATAATTAAATTGTTGGTAATAATTATATTACAAATATTGGATATATGAGAGCCAATGACGAACATGAACTGTTAACTTGAATATATCTATATTAAAAAAACCGAAAAAGTAGAAGGTTTTTATCTGGTGATTTGTCTAAATTTTATTTACTACTTATTTAATAATCCAAGGGATATTTATGTATCAAGAGAGTGTTTATATACATTGAATAATAGATAGGGCACAAAACAATTAAATTTTTACGAATAATGACCAGTGTTGATTTTCCAAGACCCAAATTATACATAATTAATGAATATTTATTTAATTACCCAACCCAAGATAGGGATAATTGCAAAAAATCCCCAATACCACCTCTCTAGGATAGGGGTAGACGACTAGCAGTAATGGTATAACTAACACAGAAATGCCTTTGACTAAGTACATGTACAAACATATGTGGTTTCCAAAAACATTAATCCCCAAGATGCAATGAATTAATCTCTAACATTTCCATCATCTACGTAATACCTAAACTATATGGTAAAATACCACGAATATGTGAGTATATAGATACACAATAGTATTCCAAGATAGTTGAAGGATAATAGTAAAAGATACAATATAAATATAAATATTGTAGATAGCACAAGATGAAGAATGAAGTGAATGAAAGAAGATCAACCCAATCCAATAGTAAAACAAACCTTTTTCAAACATAAGGGGATTGAAACAGTGTGTAGATTAAATATACATTGACTCTTTGACAGTTGTATATGGAGAGTGAAATCTTCTAACTCCATGAATCTAAACACGAAAAGGATGTGAAATACATTGCATGTCTTCACATCCCATGGAAGGATAGTAACCAAATAAAAAGGTATAAACACATAAATATATATATTTATATATATATATTTAGTCAAATGAATTCCAAATGAGAGAGTAGGGTGATATCCATCTCACAGCTCAACTGAGGGAGAAGAGTAGCCAACAGTTCCAAAAGTTGACTATTTATGCCAATAATCTAACGTGTCTTCAATGAAGTAATTGTGAAATTGATGCCACATCTCATCACTATTCCACAAAATTCAGGGGTCAAAATCTATGTGTAGAGTACCCTCACCCATGTATGTTAGGGTGGATCCGCTCTATAAGTATCCATAGAGGACTACAACCCATGATGATGGTGGATTCACTCTGGTTTTATGAGGACCCACATCATATACTTATAGGGGGATTCGAAATTTAGAGGAAAGATGACCAATATGGTGTTGGGTTCCTCTCTATTTCTTAAGGACCCATACCCTGGTGTGATAGGGTGGTTCCCCTCTAGTCAATATGGTATCATTCCCAATCCAATAGGGGGTTACAATCACTAAGGTAGAGGACCCATTCCCTTGATAATGGGGGTTCCACTCTATAGATCCAGGACCCATTCCATCCAGTCGAATGCGGTTTACACTCAAATAATCATGGATTTTCACCCTTTCTGATAGGGGATCCACTCAAAAATAATTTGTAGTGGACCTCTAGACAATCTAACACGGGTTCCACTCTATAGGAAGTCTATGCCGATCCTGATTGAAAACTAAAATATTTTTCAATCACCTCAATAAGTGCATTGGTTTTTGGATCTTTCTTCATCTAGTTGATTCTAACACTATGGGGTGAGAAAATTAATTTCCATCATTAATTCATGTGAACCATTACATTCTTCTCATACTATCCATTCCACAATCCTTATGAATTTTATGTATTGATCTCAAATAATCAAGAAATTATCCTTTCTTCTCAATGATCATATATGGTTTCATATTTCATTGATCCATGACCCCGACTTTGTTTCACCACTGTTTGGGACTCTGATTAGGCTCTATAACGCTTGGAAATGTAAAATAAGGGCCACAGAATACAATTGGAAATGAAAAAAAATCAATTTATGGGGTAAGAAAAATATAAAATTATTATATATCATTTAATATAGTTTATAGCCAATATATCATAAATGAGGATCAAGAAGTCAGAAATAAATAGAAATAATCAAATTAATCTTGTTTGTGGTAGCATGCCAAGGCTGAAATTGACATAGATCAATGGGAAATATTGTTATTCTCAATCAATTTAATAAAAGGGGGTGTCAAAAATAAAATTATGTGTCCTACCTATAGATTGATTCATTCATCATAAAATGATATTATTTACAATTGTTGATGGTTTTCATTTAATTCATTGCATCATAGTCGGCTCGAATTTGGGGTTTTTTTTTCATTTGATGTGATCCACCAATGGAAGGTGAGGATAATCCTTATTAGTGAATATAAGATAAAAAGGATAAGCCTAGGGAATTTTATATGTGTTTTTATTTTCATGAAAATATTTTTGTTCAAATTAATTAATCAATTCATTTAATAAATTAATTAACCTACGGACCATTCTACCAAAGGGTGATATTCATGAATGCCATGCACCGACCTATTTTAGATCATACCTAAAGTAATAATCATGTTATTAATTCAAACATGGATCATATTTCTGAACCAATATTCTATTGATGATATAGTATATTTTATTTTATAATTATTTTCACGCAATATGAAATATATTTAATATTTTTATTAAATTAATTCCTAGAACACCAGGCCTCAGAATCACTCACAGTCTCAGCATCTGGATATAAATACTTATATATAAAAATATTAATGTCTTACAATTAAATAATAGGGTCGCTACATTATTTCATCCTTCAATATTTTCTTCCTTGAAAAGAAAAACCTAAAAAAATCTATATTCCAACCCAACACTTAGTTATCCTACTCCTAAGATCTCATATCCAAGTTCATGTGCTTCCACAACACACATATAAAGGGTATGTTTTTTTCAATGAAGGGTATAAGGACCCAGCCTTAAACATTTCAAAATCATGAATTAAATAAATAATTCAAAATTAAGGATCTTTTCAGGTTTATATTTTTATAGAATTAGGCCATAACTATTACATAACAACTTGAATATTACATGTAGACACTACTACTAAATATCCATTTATTTCATAAAATAATAACTCTTAAAAAGAAACATGTCTAGTTCCATATTTTAGGCAGCATGACTTTTCCATGATCCCATCCTTGACCCTATTCATCTTTATGTCCTGTGGAAAACATTTCAAAAACCTGGGATGAGTATAAAAAGCATAGTAAGGGATACACAACTAATGAAAATTGTTACTTTTTTAAAACAACAATTAAAACATGAATACTTTATCATAAGTCATACTTTTCACCTTTATGACGTATTAAATACTCTTCACAAAATAAAAGATCATTACTAACCCTTTTGTTACCAAAATATTACCATATAAACCATATAAAAAACACATAACATATAAAGGTTACTTGGGGGATAAACATATATAAATGGAATAACCATACGGTCAACTTCCACATATATTACTAAATGGAATAGCCACACGGCTGACTTCCATACCCATGCAATTGAGTTTATAATGTAACAACCTGTCCTGGTATTCACGGCACAACCCATCATTTGGTTTATCATGTAACCACCCGTAAAATGTCCAAGTACCGTTATAAAATCACATCACATAAAATATTTCAAATATAAACATTTCACAATTAAGATTTCATTTTCAATCACAATATATCAATTCAAGATATTGACAAAATCAATGCTTTATCAAACCATTTTCAAAACCATTTAATAAAGAGGGTTTTTTGAATCAATGTGTCCCATAGCACTTTGAAGATATTAATGGTATAAGCATTTTAAAACAATAATATATATATTAATAAATCCTTAAACCCATTTTTAAAACATGGAAATTAATGAGAAATATTTAGAAGAATATATCTTTAAAACAGTTATAATGAAATTGTAGTTAAAGAGTTTTTAACAAAATGAGAGACTCTTGAATACAAATAATTGATGAATAACATTTATTTTTAACATTATGATATCATGATAATAGAGGGATTAATGATATAATATATGAAAGAATATTAAATACACCACATAATAGTGAGTTGGTGTATAACAAAAATAAAGTCTCAGTGGAAATGTTAATTGAGATGAAATCCCTTATAAAGATGGTATCCTTAAATTATTGGTAAATCAATCTCATATTTATTTGTGAAAAATATAAATACACTCAATACATGTGGATATTAAGTGTAAAACAAAAATAGGTCATTCACACATATTCATAGGATGACATATTCAATATGTACTAGTTGAACCCAAAGAATGGAAATTGGGTTAAGAGTTTCCCTTGTAAAAAGTCAACAGCCTAACGGTGTCAGATTAAAAATCAGAAAATGAGTTGATGAGATAAAAATGGGAATCTCATCACGTGGATTTAAAGTTTACATAAAAAAAGATATAGAAGAACATATCCCAACACAATAATATGTAAATTAAAAGGCATGACAAAAAAGTCTTTCATAAAAAGAGGAGGGTTAAAGGTTCCCTTACCGATTTTGTAACATACAAAACATACGCCACATGAAAGAAGGACCATAAAATGTAGATGTAAATACCCATAAATGAAAGTGTATTATAAAAAGAGTAGAATCATGGGTAGTACATACACCATAGAAAAGGAAATAGTGGCAAATATAGAATGAATCTCACGAGAATAAAAGAGAGATGAAACCCTTTACCTTGTTGTATTCAACTGTGTCATTTGATTAAAAGTTAATAATAATCAAATTAATCATATAATACCATGAATTTATAGATAATAATGATAATATATATCAAACAGCAGTACATAATACACCACATGCAATAAATAAGTGGTGAACAATGGAAATCTCACAGAATTAAAAGTGAGATACGAAAATACCTTACCTCGTGCCAGACATGACCCATTCATTCTTTAATCTTCTGAATAATAAATTAAAGTTAATTTTTACTTGATTAATAACATTTTCAAGTTTATTATTCCTTTTATATCACTTATTACCATGTTATAAACATTATGTAATCATTTAAGTTAATAATGTTCGTTTTGTCAATATTTGGTACTTGAGTTAAATATGGACTTCTTATAATTACATGTTGTTCATGTGGTCAAAGGTTAATTATATCCAGAATGATATTAATTATTTAGATATCATATATATAATATATATCCAGTATATACATGTATTTATAATAGTACATAACACTTAGAGCTAAGAAATGAAATGCACTATTCATGGAGACGGTGAGCTGTACGTACGCATGCACAATACTTTCATTTCGACTTCTTATTTTAAGGTAATTAAAACATAATGATGCATAGGTATATTATAATTACAGTATAATATCATATATAATATCATTATCTCTATCCTTTATACATCCCACATAAGTCATTAACGAGTCACATCACTTTGGGGGGGCAGTACTCTACGCTTCCTCAAATGAGATTATAGTATTTAGCCACTTTGGAAACCATAAAGGCATGATATAAATGGAAAATACGAAAGCATAAAAAAACAAAAACATAATATATATCATATATAAATACAGTGCCATCATAATGGCGACCATGACAGTCGGTTGGACATATTTGAACAATCATCGTTTCATGAGGCGTTAGTTTTCCATCCACAGAAACATTATGTTCTTCATCCATTAGATAAAGGTTGGTGTTTGTGTAGTTTGAATACATCTCATAACAACATCCTATTATATTTAGGATACTATTTTGTTACAAAATAAAGGAATAATAAGTGTTTAGGGGTTGGAGAAGTAATATAAAAGAAAACAATTTAAGAGAAATTGTTACCTTTAATTTGGGTAACTCCCTTTGGTTTGAACCGAAGGACTTGTTGAAGTGACTTCTAGCTAAGGTAATGCTTCTAGGTAGAGGAGGGGGAAGTAGGGAGCTTAATTGGGTGGGGTTTGGATGATCTAAATGGATTGAGATATCTGAGAAATTAGGTAAAAGTGGTATCCTATTATAAGGGAGAGGAGGGGCTCTTTTGGAAAGTGTGAAAATATTATTTTATAATATAATGATATTTTGTTTCTAAAGGACCAAAAATAATTATAGTGCAAGATAAGATGACTCATGGTCAAAATATAATCATACAATAGGAATACGACAGGTTTTGGATAATATTTTAATCATTATAATCTTATTTATTTAAATCATTTATTAATGAGGTAAATACTGCATCATTATTGTGTCATGAATAATTAAATTTATTAGATTTATAAAAATTATAAAAAATACTATAATGTAGTAAATAATTTTATATTTCCTATTAATATTTATAGACAAAATTATTCTTTATATAACACCATATAAAAATTAATTTACTAAAAGGTTTTTGTTTATGTAATTTTTTCCTTTACAATAAATTAATTAATTTAAAGTGTCATTATCATTTATATGTGTCTCTATGGGGTCCAAAATTCAACCCAAGGATTCCCATGGTCATCAATTACTCATAAAATAAGTTTTGGAGATGTGTTATGTTAATTTTGAATTATTATAATATTCTTTTAACCTTGAATTACCCTATTTACCTTTAACCGTGGTAAATAAAAGTCTAAAGTTACTATTCACCAAAAATTATTTTCAACATATTGAACCACATTTTTCATTTTGATAACAACCATGTATGTATTATTTTCTAAATTCAATTCACAGAAGTGGTATGATTTCATTTGAATGAAAAGGTCAGTTTTTTTAACTACTACTATGTGATTTCACTATTCATAAAAAATTGAAGTTTTTTAGAAAAATACCAACAATTCAGACTTAGATATATTTGATATTATGAATTCAAAAAATTATTTCAATTTTTTCCAAATTCAAAAGATATATGTGGCATTAATTAATTTTTAAATTAATTTTCGTTATCAAAACAAATAGCATGTTTTAAATAAACAATAACTATCAAAAGATTGACACCCGTTTATGTCCAATTTCAAAGTGAAGTTAATTCCTATGAACAACATCAGTTTAAATGGTAAAAATATATTTAAATTTATCTTTAAACCCAATTAAAAATATAATCTATCCATATAAATAAATAATATTAAAAGGCACTTTTGAATTAAAATACAATATTTTTTAGTATTCATTAATAAATGATGTTTTTTGGAAAAATTCAAAAAATTTATAGAAAGTAAATTTTGATGTCTCCATTCTAAAGAAGGATTTTATTTGGTCAAATAGATTGTATTAATGTGACCAAAATAATATTTAAGGAGTGCTTTCCATTAAACGGTGGTAAATTGTCCTTTTAATGTAAATTATGCTTAAAATGAGATTCATTCACATTTTAAGCCTCTAAATTTTATTGGATAAATGTAAATACAATTAAAAAACATGTATAATAATATTGTAGTTAGTTTTTTTCATTCCTTCAAATACAAACACTATGAATTAACTACCATTTAAAATAATAATATTATAATATTAGTGTCCAATGTAAGATTTCAAAGAAACCTATTGTTGCGTATCGGGTATGCTATCGAACATAGAAACCCTTTTAAAGTAAAATTAATATTTCATTCAAAAATTAATAAATATGAAAAGGTTATATTCTTTATTTACCTAGGATGCTACATCCTTCCCTCCTTTTGAGAATTGATTCCTCGTAATTTTAAAAATTGTGCTTGGGAACTTCATTGAAAGCCCCACATCGAAAAAAAGAGTCAATAAAACTATCACATTAAATTAAAGGAAGAGAAGTACAAAGGTTACCCTAGACAAAAGATACTATGATTCCCAGAAAACAGGGATATAGAGGAGAAAAAAAAACAATCAAGTTCTAATGGAGAGTGATAGAAAACATATTGAGGGGAATGTTAACCACCCAAAAATCTCAAACATGCGACGGGTTAAAAAATCATTGATTTCCTAGTAGGAAAAGTTAACAGAAAGGTTTTTTGTTTTAAATTACTATTCATTGAGGAATTTATTTATGAGCTTAACTAAAAACATAAGGAAACACAATTAATTTTCATGTAGTCTTTTATCCATCACTAGATTTCTAGCATAAAATCATATTTCCTCCATACGATGAGTATTCAGGATGACTTGTTAACATTAAAAGTGCTATAATCAACTTCGAGAGAATCAAATAATCCAAAAAGGATGAACTATATATTAAACTTGCCTTTAGATATTAACTAAAACCAAAATGATTCCTACAAGATCCGATAATCCCCAAAAGGATAAACTTTTATATAAAGCGAAAATACTCTTAATCTCCAAAATTTGTCTTAACAAAACCCAATGTTCAACAAAGACCATTCGATAAAAAAATGTCCCTAAAATTAATCAAAAGTAATCCCATATTTGATTATAACCCAAATATCATAAGGATTTAATTACATAGACTTCCAAGATATATCTTAACATTTATCATCAAGTAAGACCAGTTACTCATAAAGTCCCATATTGAAAAGTAATTATCCTAATCCCATATTCTCCATGATAGGTTAATTGTTTTCATAAATAAATCAAATCATTACATGTCCACAATAAAAACATAGATTCTTCCAAACTAAAATTTCAACCATTCCTCTATAATTGAAATCTGATAGTATTTTATCATCCTTAGGCATGTAGTGTTTCCTCAAAAGAGATAACGACTTCCACAACAACCTTTTATCACTTCATCACTAAATCATTTTCTAATACTAAGTATATCCATTTGATAAAACATAACATCTAAAAATCAACTTATTCTTTTTCCACAATATTTTTTTACTAATATAATATGTCATACTAACCAGGGACTTCACGTAGTCCAGTGGTAGGTGAAAAATACCCATCGCACTTTGGTTGTGGGTATGATTCCTGCAGCTTTGTCCAACGTGACGGGTTGTCACACGGTTTGCGTGTTGTCCCTTTTTAAAAACTACATAATTTTATAACATTCCCAAAATAGAGATAAATTCCTCAAAAATAACCATAACATATTCTAACCACAAATGTTACTTAATAAATTTCATTTTCCATCCTAAAATGTATTAACTTGTAATTGGCTAAAATTCAAGGACATTAAAATCCAAAATGATTCATTATAACTATATCCACAAAAGAAAAGATAATTATTCCTTGAATAAAATTTTCATATATCAAACATCAGGGTTACACATACTATAAAACGTTTTCTAATGTAATCTCATCATCAATAGAGCCTTAATACTTTTAATCATTTCACCATCCAAAAATCTACCATATCTCTTGAATCCCTTATATGTTGACTTCTTACTCATTCAACATTCTTCATGATCCATAATCCATTCCTTTCCAACATCTTCTGAATTACTTCATTCCTACAAACAAAATCATTAATCATATCCTAAGATTTAAATAATAGGAAAACTTATGTTAATAAATAATCCATACCTTTCATTGGTCATTGTCAGTTTCTTCATCCTAATAGGAAAGGAATTAGGTATTGGTAAACGAATATTTTTAAGATCCTGGTCATCCCATTCCCGAAACTTCTTCATAGGACATGTGTTTGCATAATGACCATTCACACAACTTTTAAAGCATTAAATTGATCCTTCATAAAGAACATCTTTCCATTTCCAAGAGTTAACAAAATTCTTCATTTTTCCATGGAAAGTTCTTGCTTTATGACCTTCATTTGCACACCTATAGAATCTTTCTATCCCTTTGAAACATATTCCTATGTGTTTCTTTCCACATCATTGAAAAATAAGTTTTTGAATATACATACCTTTATGATTATTACCTGAACATCCCTAGGGATTTTTTTCTCACATATATGATGTCTTATAAAAATAACAATGTTTCATGTGGTCAATCATGACTCCAGATTGTTACTGGAGAATAACAACAAGATTTCTCATTGCAGCTCCCATATCATTGAATTGCAAGTTCAGAAAACCGTCACATCTTTCTTCACATCCACTGTTACTTTGGTGCCTGCTAGATCGATCCATTTACGAAAGCCAAAGAGGATATTGTGTTTATATCGGAAAAATCATCATATAATATCTTATGAGGAGGGTAAATACTAAGATAAAATAATTCATGTTATCTTAAAATCATTTAGTTTATCTAAAAAAAACTATGACCCTTTCTGAAATCCTATCCATTATGGTAATGTCACTTATGCTTAAAGAATACCCTAACCTCAAATGTTATCTAAACCGACCTCTGATACCAACTATAAGGAGCCAACCTTAAACATTACATAATCTTGAATTAAATCAATTATTCACATTGGGGATCTTTTTATGTATATAGTTTTAGAGAATTAGGCCATAACTATTACATAACAACTTGAATATTACAAGTAGACACTACTACTCAATATAAATTTTTTTCATAAAATATAAACTCTTAAAAAGAGATATGTCTAGTTCCATATTTTAGACTGCATGACTTTTCCATGATCCCATCCTTGACCCTATTCATCTTTAAGTACAGTAGAAAACATTTCAAAAAATTGGGATGAGCATAAAATGCTCAGTAAGGGATACACAAAGAATAAAAACTGTTAGTTTTTCTAAACAACAAGTAAACCATTAATACCTAAAAATAAGTAATAATTTTCACTTTTATGAAATATTATATACTCTTCACTAAATAAAAGATCATTACTTACCCTTTTGTGACCAAAATATTACCATAAAACCCATATAAAGAACACATAACATTTAAAGGTAACTTGGGACATAAACATACTTAAATGGAATAACCATTCCGTAATGTTCCACACATTTCACTAAATGTAATAGTCATATGGTTGACTTCCATACCCAATTCATTGGAGGTTATAACATAACCACTCGTCCTGGTATTCAGGGCACCACCCGTCATTTAGATTATCACGTAAGCACCCGTCAAATGTCCAAATACCATTATAAAATCATTGTACACAAAATATTGAAAATATAAACATTTAACAATTAACATTTATTTTTCAATCACAATATATCATTGAAATATATTGAAAAAAATCAATGCTTTATCAATCCATTTTCAAAACCATTTAATAAAGAATTTTTTTGAATAAAAGTGTACCATACCACTTTGAAAATTTTAAAGGAATTAAAATTGAAAACAATAATAAACTAATGTTAATTTCTACTTGATTAAGAACCTTTTTCAAGTTTATTATTCCTTTTATATCACTTATTACCATGTTATAAACATTATTTAATCATTTATGTTAATAATGATCATTTTGTCAATATTTGGTACTTGAGTCAAAAATGGACTTCTTATAATTAAATGTTGTTCATGTGGTCAATAGTTCATTATACCCAGAATGATATTCCTGATTTAGATATCATATATATCACATATATCTTGTATATACATGTATTTATAATAGTACATGACATTTAGAGGTAACAAATGAAATGCACCGTTCATGGAGACGGTAAGACTTACGTACGCATGAACGCTACTTTCATTTCTATTTCTTATTTTAGTGGTATTAAAACATAATGATACATAGGTATATTATAATTACAGTATGAATTAATATATAATATCCTTAACTCTATCCTTTATACGTCCCACATAAGGCATTAACGAGTCACATCAATTTGAGGGGGCAGTCGTCCGCGCTTCCTAAAATGATATTATCATATTTACCCACTATGGAAACCATAACATCATGATATAAATGGAAAATACGGAAGCATAAAGAAAACATAAACATAAAATATATCCGATATAAATATAGTTCCATCATAATTTCCACCATGAGAGGCAGTTGGATATATTTGAACAATCATCGTTTCGTGAGGTGTTAGATTGCCATCCACAGAAACATTAAGTTATTCATCCATTATATGAAGGTGTGTGTAGGTTTATTTTGATTAAATCACATAACTACATAATAGTATATTGAGGATACTCTTTTTGTTACAAAATAAATGAATAAAAAGAGTTTGGGGGTTGGAAAAGTAAAATAAAGGAAAACAATTTAAGAGAAATCGTTACCTTTGATTTGGGTAACTTCCTTTAGATTAAACCAAAGGACTTCTTGAAGTTCCTTCTACCTAAGTTAATGCTTCTAGGTATAGGATAAGGATTTAGGGAGCTTAATTGGGCACAATTTTAATGATTTAAATGGCTTGATAGGTGAGAGGAATTAGTTAGAAGTGGTCTTCTTTTATAAGGGAGAGGAGGGGCTCTTTAGGAAAATGTGAAAATATTATTTTATAATAAAATGATATTCAGTTTCTAAAGGTACAAAAATCATTATAGTCCAAGATAAGATGACTCATGGTCTAAATATAATCATAAAATAAGAATTGTACAGGTTTTGGAATAAATTTTAATCATTATAATCTTATTTATTTAAATCATTTATTAATGAGGTAAATAATGCATCATTATTTTTCCATTAATAATTTAATTTATTTGATATCCATAAATTATGAAACAAATAATATAATGTAGGAATTATTTTTATATTTCCAATTAATATTTATAGACAAAAATATTCCTTATATAACACCATATAAAAATTAATTTACTAAAAGATTTTTGTTTATGTCATTTTTGGCTTTACATTAAATTAAATAATCTGAAGTGTCATTATCATTTATAAGTGGTTCCATGGGGTCCCAAAATTGACAGAAGGATTTCCATGTTAGTTCATTACTCATCCAATAAGGTTTGAACAGGCGTTAAGGTAATTTTTAATTATTATAATATTCTTTTATCCATGAATTACCCTATTTTCCTTTAATTGCGGTAAAGAAAAGTCAGAAGTTACTATTCACCAAAAATTATTTTCATCTTATTGAACCAAATTTTACATCTTGATAACAACCATGTATGTCGGATTTTTGAAATTCAATTCACAGAAGTGGTAAAATTTCATTTAAATGAAAACATCAGTTTTTTTAATTACTACAAAGTGATTTCACTATTCATCAAAAATTGAAGGTTTTTAGAAAAATACCAAAACATCAGCCAAAGATATCTTTGATATTCAGAATTCAAAAATGATGTCTATTTTTACAAATTCAAAACATATAAGTGGCATTAATTAATTTGAAAATTAATTTTCGTTATCAAAACAAATAGATTGTTTTTAAGAAATAATAACTATCAAAAGATTGATACTTGTTTATGTCCAATTTCAAAGCGAAATTGATTCCAATGACAAAATTTGGATTAAATGTTAAAAATATATTTTAATTTCACTTTAAAAATAATTAAAAATATAATATAACCATATAAATAAATTATATTAAAAGGAACTTTTGAATTAAAATACAATATTTTTCATTATCCATTTAAAATGAACATTATCGGAAAAATTCCAAAAATTTAAAAAATGTAAATTTTTATGTGCCCATTCTAAAGAAGGATTTTATTCGGTCAAATGGAATGTATTAAAGTGACCAAAACAATATTTAAAGAGGGTTCTCCAATAACAGGTGGTAAATCGACCTTTTAATGTAAATTAATCTTAAAATGAGATTCACTCACATTTTAAGCCAATAGATTTTGTTGGATAAATTTAAATACATTTAAAAAACATGTAAAATAATATTTTAGTATGTTTTGTTCATTACCACCAATACAATTACTATGAGTTAACTACCATTTAAAATAATAATATTATATTATTAGTGTGCTATGTAGGATTTCAAAGAATCATGTTGTTTCGTATCGGGTACGCTATCGAACAAGAAACCCTTTTAAAGTAAAATTAATATTTAATTAAAAAATTAATAAATATGAAAAAGTCATATTATTTATTTACCTGGGATGTTACAATGGGTGCCCTCCTATTGATGATTGATCGTCACCTTGTTCTCGATAGAGTTGGATCCATGATTGATGTCCATGCTTCCCTAGTTGATGTTGTGCATGTGTTTCTGCACTTATCTACTTAGATGCAACAGAAGGAATATATTGTGCATCTGATCAAGCAGTGGGTGTAGGGTGAGGCCGTAATAATGCTCTAAACCCCTCTTCACGATCTAAAATGTAATTATAAACCATGGGGATAGCTTGTATCCCCAAAAAACCTCCTCAATCTTATTATGGGGACACCCTTAGGGAAATGTTTTCTCAATGATTGAACCCCAAGGGCCTAGAATTGTGATTTTTATAAGCATTATGTCTTCTCTAAGACATCCTCATCCACTCAAGGATGAACTGGACATTCTCTGTCATCACCTAAATGATATTTAGGCCCAAAAAAGATGTCTCCCCAATCTCTGTCCTCCACAAGGGTGATATGTCAGGTATCCCATATGAGGACTCAAAAGGTTATTTGATGATAGTATAGTTATAGTTATTATTATGCAAAAACTCTAAAAAAGGAATGTGATACTCTCCTATTTGGTAAATGTCTAACACATAACCATTCATCATATCCAAAAATGTCGGGATAGTTCACTCGATCATCCCAGTAGTCAAGAGTGAACGTTTTTAGTCATCTTCATTTGGGTATTGAATGCCTCCTGGATGAATCTACCCATCCATGACGTGAACTAAACATTACAATCAGGGACATTCTTCAAGGTCAACCAATGAAGGTGAAACATCTCACATATATAAAACTACCCCAACATCTCAATCAAAGTCTACTCCCCAATAAATAGTAATTATTATTTTTCTCGGAGTTGGTCAACTATCTCCCAAACAGATTCATGTCCCTTTTTTATGCCTAGAATCCCTATAAAAAATTTCATAGACATGTCATCCAACTACAACACTAGGATCTCAAATGGCATCACAAAAACATTTTTAAAATTCATGTTCCTACTTCACATACTAATAGGTGATTCAGCGAGAAAAAATAATTAATGATGATTCACCTTATTTTGGACCAAAAAATATTAATATAATGGTCTTTATATGTCTTCCATACACTTGGATGGACAACTAGGGGAGTTGGGTGGAACTCTCGCATCGCCTCCCCTAGCATCATGATTGGAACCACCATCCATCCCTGAAAAAATATGACTCGATTCCCGTATTTAGAATTTCCATATAGGGAGTCTCCCATGGATATCTAGTCACATAAGATCTTAAATTTTTTTTCCTATAGCTAGGACTCTGTCACACACACAGGAAGTGGGGGAGTCAGTACGATCAACTATATAAATGTTATACTCTCCTTCTCCACCCGGGCCAGCTGTAGAGAGGCCAACTACTCCAAATCCTCCTCCACCAATTGAGTCTGGGACATCCTACTAAGGCAATATACTACAATTTTTCCTTCCCTGGAGTACAGACTATATCGAATTCATTGTCATGATGGAAATCTCCCCATTGCAACTATCTTAGGATTATGTATCTCTATTTAAAAAGGCACCTTAGACACTAATAGTCTGAGTAAACCAAATAGTGCTCCCCCAAAAGGTAGCTCCTCTACATCTTTAGTGAAAATATTACCACTGCCATCCCTAGGTCCTGAGTCAGGTAGTTCGGCTCATGGTGTCCCAACTACCACAACCAATATGTGATAACTGACAATCGGTGCATCAACACATAACTGATAATAGCTTATATGGAATCTCAATACACTATATACTCCACACTCTCCTCTATTTGTCTCAACGAAAGAGATATTGTCAGCCTAATTTTTAACTCATCAAGGACCTATAAAACTAATCAGACTTATTAAAAAATTTCCCTTTCTGTGTCTAGTTGTTAAAATGGGTTGTGATCCAAGAGAAGTTTTCCGAAAACATATGGGATCCCCTCTCCAATCCAGGAATGCTCTACACCTCTGACACACCCTTGGGTGGATCCCAGGAAACCACTACCTCAATCTTCACTCAGTCCATGTCTCAACCATGAAAAAATGACATGTTCCAGAAATTGACCCACATGAATCAAAATATATAACTTCAATAGTTTCTAATAAATCTGATTCACTCAAAAAAAATATAGAACCATCATCAAGTGCTCTAGTTTATCCTCCTCTGATACAGGGTACATGAGTTTTTCATCGTTGAATAAAACCACAAAATGGTCTGAGAATGACTAGAATATCTAGTCCATCAATTCTATAAACACGACAGGGGATTTTTCACTTAGAATGGAATCACTATGAATTCATAGTGACTGTAAATACATCATACTTTTATCATTGAAATATCAGCCTCCAAAAACCCTCAAATGGTAGTCGATGGACCTATGATCTATCTTTGAGATCCACCTAACACCTCACTACATTTCAGAGAGGTCCACAATCCATGATATGGTTGATTTTTATTAACTATTATTTTATTTAGGAAATGGAAATAAATGCAAATAAAAAATCTCCAAAAAATCTTTATCATAATAAAGATCTAGAGATTCCCTGGGAGACACATGGAAAAAGATGAAACCCTTCCTTGAAAAGTCCTCTAACAACTACTGCAACTCCAAGATCTTGTTAGGGAACATTTGATATGCCGCATAAAATATTACAGTGGTCTTGGGATGAACAATAATATAATACAACATCTCTCACTTCGATGATTGTCCTGAGGTATCCGTGGGGAAGGCATCCATATAATCTTCCACGATGGAAGGAATGGAGATTCGTGAAGATCCTATTTCACCAAAGGATATAAAATCTAGTTGATGAGCAATGTGATGAAGATTCCCACATAAAGAACCAACTCATCCAACCATGAGAGCACTCTCACCTATAATGGTTAATCCGATTCCATTACAGAATTTCTTGAATGACTTATGTTTATTGATATTTTGAATATACCCTTTGAAACGATGATGGGGAACCCTTACAAGGACGTGCAGACATAGATATTCCATGAATCGTTGGTCTTTGGGGAAATATCCCAACATTAAATACATGTAACTCCTCTTCCCCATCTTCTACATCGTGATATCAGCTCTCTATCATAGCATGTAATGACCTGGAAATTTCAAGGAATTTTTTTAAATACTTTGGAATTTTACGAGTTTGTGGCTTCTGACGGAACTTGATTCCAAGGCCCGGTGTGCCCGAAATCAATTTCCAAAGTTTATCTTGGGTACATTCAGTTAACGAACGAGAGAGTTTTCTATCTTTTGAACCGGTTCTTGGAATTAAAATCTGAGGGCACTGATGAACTTGCAGCACTAGTAATTTCCTAAGGGGACACTTACCGTAGTTGCGTTCGCAATGGAGGAGAAGATATTTTTGGGGGTTTATTTAAGAAGTAAATAAAAACTGTTGGAACAATTTTTTACTTCTTAAGGTGGTCTTTCACTCCCATGGGTAGTTAAGATTGGGGCCCACAACCACTTAACTACCCAACATTGGATGTCAGAGTGGTGGGGGCCCGCACGAGCCCCACCATTTAATTCCCTCTAATCCCATAACATCCCCTCATTAAATTGGAAAACCTCCATTTAAGTTCACCTCAATCCATTGAATTATGTAAACCCATAATTTAATGAGGAACCATCCTTTTTCCCCCATTTTTAATTTAACTTCCAACGTGTTTAATAATGGGGAACCTTCCCTCTCCCTTATTAAATTAATTGTCATCAAGTATTATTGAACGTGGTGATTTAATTTGAGAGTGTTACCTTATGTGTATAATAAAATCATAGGAGGAACCTATTATTTTATTAAGGAGGAGAGCTTCATTGTGCGAGGATGAACGCCGACCTCCGACGAAGAATGACGAATAACGCTGGTTCCACGGAGATCGACGATGCACCACCCTTTTTCTTCTCCGCTACAAGGGAGGAGACACCGCTTCCTCCTCGGCGTGCCCCGACAATGCCTATGATTCTTTTCCCTGCGATGCCATCTACCATGATGTCGACGATCGTCTTCCTTGTTGACGTAGGGTTTTTTTTTATAAATTTCCTCATGTGATATTTATACCCTCAACATGGCGTTCTTTATTGTTGGTGATGTTTAAAACCAATAGTGCGGTGGGTGCGGACTAACGAACAAGTCCGAACCCACCGATGTTTTGTTCCTGATGCGCATAATCCTTGGAGATGAAGAAACGAGACCGATATGGCGATTGGAGGCCGTCGTAGTGATGTACAGGTCCCGAGACGACCACAGGTGCAGACAAGAGCAAGAACGGACAACCGAAATGACTCCAGTGGCCTATAGAAATCTCCGGTCGTGCGGGTCACTTGCGTGGGGGTGCCCTGGCATTCCGACGGCCGGAGCACGCCACGGATGGAGCCACGGTGGCAAGGTTTTAGATCCCACGTCTACGCGAGATCCAGGGAGACGCGGCGTCAGTCGCCCCGTCCGCAGAACGCAAAGCGGGGACCGCGTCCCCCCTCCTCGGCTTGCCGGCTAAGCCAGCGCACTTCCCGGCTGGTCCGGGGCGGGTCGCACGGATCCGGCCGGGACGGGCCATGCCCAATTAGTCTAGACCCGAACCTGGGTCAGGTCGACCTCGTTCGGGCCACCCATGGGGGTTGGGACGGGTCGGACAGGGCCCAGACACCCCACTTCGGACCGCTTTCTGTCTTTTTTCCATAACATGAACTACGAACCTACGATCTATCCACCATCATTTGAGTAGGAATCCTTGGATCAAGATGGTCATTTAGATATTTTACAATCGAGGTTTCAATAATGTTTGTGTACGGCCATTTTGATTCGGACTCGAAACCAACTAGGCCCTTGGAGCGGAAACACATATATCTTACGGACTGGACATCCAATTGATGTGTCGTCAATTGAAATTGAATCCTTTTGATGAGATGGTCCTTTTGGATTACTCCACTTGAGTTTTGGACGCAGTTGGAGTATGGTCGGGTTGGTTTTAGCTTAAAACCCAACCGGGCCCCTGGATGAAAAAGCCAATAACTCCCAGACCGGGTGTCTGATTGACGCACCATCTGTCGCGTTGGGTTTTTTTTGACGAGAAGGAACTTTGGGATACATCAACTATAGACTTTGTGATAGTTGATGTATCAACCCTTTTTTGCTCGAGGAGCGTACCCTCCTAGATTTGAGCATGCTATGTGCGAAAACCCGAGAGCTGGCTACGAATACGATGATGACGAATGTACTTGGAATATCCGTGGGTTTGGAAGTGAGGACGACTGTAGTTGGATCCTCCACGGGTTCGGTAGCGATGAAAATTGTACTGGAATCCTCCGTGGGTTTGACAGAGATGACTACTAATCTTGTATCCTATGTTGGTCCGGCAGTATTGAACTATGTACTTGCATCCTATGTGGGTTCGGCAGAGTAGCTGGTCTTGTATCCTTTGTGGGTCCGACAGCATAGCTGGTCCTGTATCATATGTGGGTCTGACAGCTTAGATGGATCAGTGGCTGTATCTGATCATCTCTATCACCTTACAAAGTGTATACCTGTGTGAGATGAGTCTTGATTTTCAATTATTATCAATGTTGTGGTTGACATGCTTTATTTTGTGGATTGGGTTCTGCCTTCCTGTGTGGATTGGGTTGGGCTTTCCTGTGTGGACTGGGTTGTGCTTTATTCTTTGGACTAGGATGCACTTGGGTTCGAGAGATGGAGCTGAAGTGTAACTGATGACTTAGGTATATGTATGGGCTTATACCTAAGTAGAGTTGTTTGATACTTCGTGATTGTATCTTTACCGTTGTGGTTTATCATTTGTGGATTTTGAGAGACCATTGGGGGTCTCAGGGTCCCTACTAATTATTGTATACTCACCCCTGCATAGGCTATGCCCGCACGACATTGTTTTGGATGCAGACAACGGAAAACACTGACCGAGGTGGAGGCTTGTGGAGCTGGATGGTACCCGGAGATGAACAACTTGGTGGGACGTATACGGAGCAGACGATCAGACCCGAGGAGCTAAGGAGACTATATGTACCCACCCTTCAGGTAGGACTTCCGAAGGACGACTCAGTGTTACTGTTTTACTTAACGCTGTTGTACATCCTTTCAGTTGTACTGTACTTTTAGTTGGGTTTTTATACTGGCCCATTTAATTTTCAACAATTATCCTGTACCCAGTATTTCTTAGTGCTTACATCACTTGCGTACTCTGTTGTGTATGATACTTCATAAAGGCAATTCCTTCCCTTCTTTTGGGATTTACACCTTTGGTGCTAGTTGCCAGCCCCTGACATATGGAAGGTGGGCTCGCAGTTGTCACAGCACTGGCCCCGAGGATGGGTCGTGACAAATTGGTATCAGAGGATTTGGTTCTACCGTAGAACATATGACTCTGATAATTTTTCTTTGTGAAGCCATAGTGTTAAGAGTAATGAGTGTAGTTTTCAGTCCTGAGTGTCTAGTGTTGTTGCGGCAACCGACATATCCATACACCAGGACCCTGACTTCGTATTTCCAACTCAGTACACGAAAACACTGATTGCATGTGTGTTTTCTTTCAAAATATTCCTTTTTGATTACTTTGTGTCAGCTTAATAGTTATATTGTACTAACCGTGGCACACCTGTTGCTTTTTAGGATGGCCCCACGAAGGCAGCCAGCTAGGGTTCCCAGTCACATGCGAAATGGCAGCCCACCGGGCCACGAGGCCTCGGTACAGGGCCCCATTACAGCCGAGGCACTAGAGGTACCTCTACCCACTGAGACACTGATGCTACCCGCCCCAGCGGCGGAGAGTGCACGCCCCTTTAGCGCATTGCACGAGTTTCAGAGACAGAGGCCGCCCAGGTTCCGCAGAGAGACGGATCCTCAGGTAGCCAAGGATTCGCTGGAGGCTATCATTAGATTCTTCAGGTTTGTAGGGAAACCATTGGACCTCATGGTGATCCTTTCCACGAGTCTCCTGCACGAGACAATAGGTAGATGGTGGATCCTAATTCTCTAGGTGCACGATGAGGCATCTTTTCTATGGACGGACTTTGAGAGCCTCTTCCACTTATAGTTTGTTCCAGCCACCCTCTGTGCAGTGTCCATTCAAGAGATACTACAACTATGGTAGGGAAGCATGTCAGTATCCCAGTACTCAGTGAGATTTACCGACCTTTCGCACTACTCCAAAGACA
The DNA here is from genome assembly GCA_963277665.1 of Viscum album. Lineage (NCBI taxonomy): Eukaryota > Viridiplantae > Streptophyta > Magnoliopsida > Santalales > Viscaceae > Viscum > Viscum album. The sequence continues at coordinate 1,111,015,069 of OY728126.1, forward strand.
TGGTACATGACCCATTCTTTTGGGGCCGAATCTTTGAGAAGGGAATGAGGAATGATATCAGAGCTTTGACGATTCCCCTCAACATCCCGACGCAGACGAGGGAGCTGGAGTGAGCCCTATTAGTGGAGAGATTTCTCGCCGAGCATCCATCAGCAGCGAGACCCACCGCAGGACGGCATGGAGCGGAGTCTTCTACTGCTAGCAGTCGACAAATGATGTAGGGGTCCAAGCGGACTAGGCCGTTTCGTGGGCGACCTCAGGACACAGGTTCTACTGTGCGGGGCCCATGGCGCAAATGTAGAGACCTGAATCTTTATGTACATTAACATTACATTACTTTTGCGGAATACTTAGTACATAACAAAAACACACACAAAAGGACCATAATATTTTAGTGTCTTTGGAAACTCAGAATATAATCTTCTAATAGTGGTGAAAGATCTTCAACATATCCCAAAAAGACCTTACTTTTTTTACCTACAAACATTCTTTATATCCTAGGGAAAAGAAAACATAAAAGGGTGAGCTCAAATGCTCAGTAAAGGTAAACAAAAGAAATACCAATCACATCATATACTTAAGAACATAACTTTTAGAAATATTAACCTGCAAAAGAGATCATAATTTCGTAACATGGGATAAATCATAGTAGTGAAATGTAATCCTAATAATCATAACATAAAACATGAAACATTGTGTCATACACACATAATCATAGAGAATCATTTCTTATTAGTCAGGATACATTTCCAAGACTATCTTAGTGGACAAAGTCCATTTCTGAGCCGAGTCACCCTCGTTTCAGTCCTGTTTCACTGAACCGGTTTAACCTACCATTCCAGCCATGTCTATCTCATGAGATATAAAATCTTTACCCAATGCTTTGGAGGTATATATAGGTCCCACCCATCTCATAATGATACCATTCTTATGTGTGCCACAAAATCATAAATCATACATCCCTGCATAACCCATGTAATAAAAATGGGATTCTAAAACAACATGACATCATAAAACAATTCATATAAGATAAAGGGATTCCAAAAATAATTCCATCACAACATAATCAAATCAATGTAATAATAGGGATAGAAACAAAACCCTATATTATCTTAGATGGAAAATAATTTTGATAAAACACTTGAACTCCATTCTTGAGGAAAATATCCTTTCAACTTCAAAAGCATTTTCCTTTCTTAACATGTAATACAATTTTAAACTAAAAGAAGTTGATTAAAAATAAACTTGAAAACTTGTAAAGGAAGCTTCTTGGAAATAATGTTTTAAAAATCCATTCATGCCGTATAATTTAAAAAAACATTCTTCTCATACTTTTTTCGGAAAAGTCAAAAAGTACCTCGTACGAAAAAAAATAAAAGATTCCTTTCATATATTTTACTAAAAACACAACGAAGGGTAAAATTGGATTGAAAAAATTTTAGGTGGATGGAAATAATATTACATATTGAGGAAACATGAATGTGGATGATAAAATACACCCCAGTAAATACCAAAGTATAAACAATCTCGGATAAAATGAGATTGTGATATTTTCCCTTACCTTAGGTCTGATATGCTTCGTAAGTGTCCGAAACTCCTTTATAATGATTTAAATAATGATATTGACATATTAAAGAATCACACATATTGTTATGATATCATATATGTTCATATTCTTATCTTCTTATTAGTAATATTTCATTACTACTTGATATTCGGGTGTTTATTACTTTTTGTTCTTATGAGTGTTTGTTGAATAAATTCTTATTCTTCTCTTTAGGATATAGATACCTCATTTAGAAAATGGTATTAGTGTAATATATATCATATTATTTCATTCAATTAATTTATATAATCATTATGAAAATGAAGATCATGTAGAACGAATCACATCACATTGTGGAGACGATATTCCGTACGTACGCACGAGCGATGATATCGTTCCCATGATCATGGAATTGTATAGGAGTGTATGTATACTATTTCAGAATCAATACCACTTTATAATAATCATATATATACATTAATTTCACCCTTATACCCATCCAAGTAAGGTGGTGGTGGAAAATAGATTACACGACGGCGTGGAGACGGTATTCCGTACGTACGCACGAGCGGTGATTTCATTTTCCGTAGGATGGATAGATGGTGAAATAGGGTTGTTTCATACTTAGAATAACATATCAGTATATGAGTGATACTGATGTTATTACTTCATAATGAAACAACTAAAGAAGAATAAGTGGAAGAATAAATAAAGTTGAAAGAATCGGTAACAAACATTACCTCTGCTTTGAAGTGCTTCTTTGAGACATCCTTTTAGGGCACTAAAATAGGTCTTTGAAGAAGAAAAGAACCTCTAGGATGTTTCTAGGGAAGTGTAGAGGAGATATTGGCAGGGGTTGGCCAAGATTGAAGGCTCAAAGTGGTGTGAGGAAGAGGGGGAGGAGGTGCCCTTTTAAAAGGGAGGAGAGGGGCTCCTTTGGAAAAACTAAAAATATTATTTTATTATAAAGTCAAGTTAGGTTTTAAATAGTTCCAAATTGAGTTATTTTGAAGATAAGGTGGGGATGGGTCGAAATAATCTCATCCAATATAATTTAGAAAATTTTAGGTTCCTATTTTAACCTTATCATTTAGATTTAACATTAAGTTAAATAATTTTAGTTTTACCGTGTCTTCTTGTGTTCTTACACTATAAGGTTAATAAACATACTATAACAAGCCAAACGAACCCCAAGTTGTTTATTATTAATATATTTAACCTTATCTAAGTCATTTTTCCGAACCTTAGATTTTTAGGAATAAAATAACAATTAATTATATAATATTTGTTTTAAAAACTATTTTATGTCAATTTTGACACTATTTGGTAATTGATTTTTGTGAAAATCATAACAGAATAATTAGTTCAAAAAAAGTTTATTAAATAAATACTAACATGTCATGTTAACGTATAAAATTAGTGGAATTCATAAAAAGTATCAAATTACATTTATTTGGGTATTTATAACATCAATTATGTCCATATTTCATTAATAAGATAATTACTACATCATCATTGTGTCATATTAAATGATAATTATTTAATCCCTAAAAATAATAAATAAATTCCTATGATGTATATAATTGTATTAGATTTCTGGATACTATTAATTTTTGAAGTTTTATGAAGTTTATCACTAAATTAAAATTATTATACTTATAATATTTAAGAAAGTTACATGTTGTCACATTCTTTGGTTTTAATAATAATTAAATTATATTCATGTAAAAAAGTCCATTAAATGAATGTAATCTGACTAAACCTTTCCTCTGATACCAACTGTAGAGACCCGAATCTTGATGTACATTAAAATTACATTACTTTTGTGGAATACTTAGTACATAACAAAAACACACACACAAGGACCGTAATAGTTTAGTGTCTTTGGAAACTCGAAATATAATATTCTAATCGTTGTGTAAGATCTTCAACATCTCCCAAAAAGACCTTCCTTTTTTTACCTAAAACATTTCTTTATATCCTGGGGAAAAGAAAACATAAAAGGGTGAGCTCAAACGGTCAGTAAGGGTAAACAAAAGAAATATCAATCACATCATATACTTAAGAACATAACTTTTGGAAATCTTAACCTGCAAAATAGATCGTAATTTCATAACATGGGATAACTCATAGTAGTGAAATGTAATCTCAATAATAATAACATAAAACATGAAACTTTTTGGCATACACACATAATCATAGAGAATCATTTCTTATTAGTCAAGACTCATTGCCAAGACTATCATAGTGGACAAAGTCCATTTCCGAGCCGAGTCACCCTCATTTCAGTCCTGTTTCACTGAACCGGTTAAACCTACCGTTCCAGCAATGTCAATCTCATGAGATATAAAATCTTTACCCAATGCATTGGAGGGATATATAGGTCCCACCCATCTCATAATGATAACATTATTATGTGTGCCACATAATCATAAATCATACATCACTGCATAACCCATGTAATAAAAATGGGGTTCTTAAACAACATGACATCATAAAAAATTTCATATAAGATAAAGGGATTCATAAAAATAATTCCATCACAACATAATCAAATCAATGTAATAATAGGGATAGAAACAGAACCCTATATTATCTTAGATGGAAAATAATTTTGATAAAACCCTTAAACACCATTCTTGAGGAAAATATCCTTTCAACTTCAAAAACATTTTCCTTTCTTAACATTTTATACAATTTTAAACTAAAAGAAGTTGATTAAAAATAATCTTGAAAACTTGTAATGGAAGCTTCTTGGAAATAATATTTTTAAAATCCATTCATGCCTTATAAGTTAAAAGAACATTCTTCTCCTACTTTTGTCGGAAAAGTCAAAAAGTACCTCATACGAAAAAAAATAAAAGATTCCTTTCATATATTTTACTAAACAATCAACGAAGGGTAAAATTTGATTTAAATAATTGTAGGTGGATGTAAATAATATTACATATTGAGGAATGATGGATGTGGATGATAAAATACACCCCAGTAAATACCAAAGTATAAACAATCTCAGATAAAATGAGATTGTGATATTTTCCCTTACCTTAGGTCTGATATGCTTTGTAAGTGTCCAAAGATCCTGTATAATGATTTAAATAATGTTATTTACTTATTCTAGAATCATAATTATTGTTATGATATCATATATGGTCATATTCTTATCTTCTTATTAGTAATATTTCATTAGTACTTGTTATTCGGGTGATTATTACTTTTTGTTCTTATGCGTGTTTCGAATAAATTCTTATTCTTCTCTTTATGTTATAGATACCTCATTTCCAGAATGGTATTAGTGTAATATATATCATATTCATTCATTCAATAAATTTATATAATCATTATGAAAATGAAGATCATGTAGAATGAATCGTATCAAATCGTGGAGACGGTATTCCGTACGTACGCACGAGTGATACGGTATTCCGTACGTACACACGTACGGTGATTTCATTTTCCGTAGGATGGATAGATGGTGAAATATGGTTGTTTCATTCTTATAATAACATATCAGTATATGAGTGATACTGATGTTATTACTTCATAATGAAACAACTAAAGAAGAAGAAGTGGAAGAAGAAATAAAGTTGAAAGAATCGCTAACGGACATTACCTCTTCTTTGAAGTGCTTCTTTGAGACCTCCTTTTAGGGAACTAAAATAGATCTTTGAAGAAGACCAGAACCACTAGGATGTTTCTAGGGAAGTGTAGAGGAGAAATTTTCAGGGGTTGGATCAGCTTGAAGGATCAAAGTGGTGTGAGGAAGAGGGGGAGGAGGTTCCCTTTTATTAGGGAGGAGAGGGGCTCCTTTGGAAAAATAAAAAATATTATCTTATTATAAAGTCATGTTCGGTTTTATATAGCTCCAAATTGAGTTATTTCGAAGATAAGGTGGCGCTGGGTCACAATCCTCTCACCCAATAGAATTTAGACAAGTTTAGGTTCCTATTTTAACCTTATCATTTAGATTTAACATTATGTTAAATAATTTTAGTTTTACCGTGTCTTCTTGTGAACTTACACTATAAGGTTAATAAACTTACTATAAAAAGCCAAACGAACCCCAAGTTGTTTAATATTAATATATATAACCGTATCTAAGTCATTTGGCCGAAACATAGATTTTTATTAATAAAATAACAATTAATAATATAATATTATTTTTAAAAACTAATTTATTTCAATTTTGACACTATTTGGTAATTGATTTTTGTGAAAATGATAACAGAATGATTAGTTCTAAAAAAGTTAATTAAATGAATACTAACATGTCATATTAACCTATTAAATTAGTGTAATTCATAACAAGTCTCAAATTACATTTATTTGTGTATTTATAACATGAATTATGTCCATATTTCATTAATAAGATAATTACTACATCATCATTGTGTCATAATAAATGATAATTATTTAATCCCTAAAAATTATAAATAAATTCTTATGATGTATATAATTTGATTATATTTCTGGAGACTATTCATGTTCTATGTTTCATGAAGTTTATCACTAATGTAAAATTATTATACTTATAATATTTAAGAAAGTGACATGTTGTCACATTCTTTTGTTTTAACAATAATTAAATTATTTTCATAGGAAAAAGTCCATTAAATTAATCTAATCAGACCCTTAGGTGATATGGGTCGACTTTTAGTTATCCAATATGATTTTGGTAGGTGTTAGGCTAATTTAATAATCTTATATTTACCCATAATTACCCGATTTACCTTTAACTATGGTAAATGAAATTTACCGTAGTTACTATTCATAATTCCCAAAAATAAAAAGTAGCTTATTAACATAATTTGGATACAGTGATTCCAAATATGGAATCCATTTTTATAGATTCAATACACAAAAGTTGCAGAAATTAAATTAAAATTAATCCTGTTGTCGAAAGAAAAAAGGGTTTTCTTTAAAACATTGCAAAAGATTGAATTGATTTATCCAACGAATTCAAGGTAGAATCAATGCTAATGACATATATTATATTAAATGGTAAAAATATATTCTATTTATACTTTAATACCATTAAATATTATAATTTAACCATATAAATTATTGTGATGAAAAAAGTTGTTTTTAATTAAAATATAGTGTGTTTTTACTATTCATCAAAATATGAAAGTTACCAGAATAATATGAAAATTTTATCCAAAGTATATTTTCATTTCATGATTCCAAAGATGAATTTTATTTTTTCAAATTTAACTTATAAACCTGTCAAAAACTAGATTTAAAGTGGGTGCGCTATCAAAAGGTGGCAAAACTGTATTTTTTGAAAAATACTTATTTTACCCGAAAAATTTATTTTGTTCTTATAACATGTTCTAGAAAATGTGTAAGATGAATAATAATGTTATAAAATTCAAAATTTAGTTAATAATATTCATAACTTCTAGTTCATAATAATATTATAATAATATATCGTTGTTTAGTAAAACCCGGTATTGCATACAACACACGCTATTGAGGAAGGTCGTGATTGCGTGTAATGAAAGACAAGTCTGGGTTATGTGTTGTGAAAGAATCATTTGTTGTTTCATAAAACAGAATCCAACCATATTTCATTTATACATTGAATATATATATATATATACTGAATGTTCCGTAGAATAACTGTTATCAAAATTTTTTGTAAAACGATCCAAGAATAGTGTTGCGTATACTGCAAGATAATACGGTGTTGCGTTTGGCGCAAGGTAATATTGGTGTAGCTTAAAACACAAGACATTAATGAAATTAAAAGAATATTTTTCATAAAATCTCGGGGTGTTACAGCAAAGCCAGCCTTACGAGGAACAGACAGTGTTATGCATGCAGCGGGCAGGGCCACATGGCTCCTGACAGCCTGACCCGCCATGCAGACGAGCATCAGACAGTGGAGGGACCTTCTAGGAAGAGGCAGAGGTTCGACTGTGGAAGTCCGTAGGGAGAAGGTGGATGAGAGAGAGGAGCTTTCCGAGTAGTGGGTGGTGGATTATGCTTCGAGGCTCTACCACCACCACCCCCAGGTTGTCCACCTCGACCACAGGGAGCTAGCGGGCAGAGGCAGGCTCAGCTCCAGGCAGCGGAGGCTTACGACCACAGCACACCCGAGATGATTCGAGGTACTATTTGTGTCTACACCACCCTTGTTTCAGTTCTTATACACATAGGTGTGAGTCATTATTTTATTACCACTTCCTTTTTTGGAGCTCGGAGATTCCAACGGAGTTGTTGGCTCGATCCTTGCGGCTAGAGACTCCTTCGAAAGCCGACTCTATGATTACGCACTAGTGCCTGCAGTGTGAGCTTACCCTAGGAGGCAAGAGCTTCGGCTGTGATCTTCTTGTAGCGGTGTCGAGGCCTTACGATGTCAACGTGGGTATGGACTGGTGATATATAGTCCATGCTCATATCGACTGTATTAGGAACATAGTGCAGTTTTTCTGCACGGATGGGACCAGGTTCACCTCACTGGTGAGAAGGTAACCTTGGAAGCAATGGATGAACTCATGCATATGAGAGGGAAGCCGATCACACATCAGTTGGCTAGTCTCATCCTTGGAGTAGTCGACATGCGATGTCTGGGTTTTCCAGGTTTGGTGGACCAGTATGCAGATGTTTTTCCTGACGATGATCCAGGACTACCTCCTCGTATGGAGGTAGATTTCTATATAGAATTGTACCTCAGGAAATCACCGATATCCACTCCAGCAAATCGTATGGCTCCTTCCGAGCTTCGGGAGCTACATGTACAACTAGAGGACATACAAGGAAAAGGTTTCATCTGACCCAGTGTTTCACCCTAAGCTTCTCCAGTTATATTTTCCAAGAAGGTGGATGGGAGCTTGCGACTGTGTGTCAACTACCGTCTCCTAAACCAGGTGACCGTGGGGAACAAGTATCATCTTCTGTGGATTTATGACATCTTCGATTAGCTCAAGGGAGCACATTGGTCCTCGAAGATTGTCCTAAACTCAGGCTATCATCATCTTTGAGTTCGGGATGAGGATGTGCAGAAGACAACCTTCAGGTGTCGGTACAGCCACTATGAGTTCTTGGTCATGCCCTTTTGTGTGACCAACGCTCTAACCGTGTTCATGAATCTCATGAACATGATATTCTAGCCGAACCTCGATAAGTTTGTTGTAGTCTTCATGGATGACATACTGATTTATTTGACTACCAAGGAGGAGCATGCCTACCACTTACGGGTTGTACTGGATACACTCTGAGAGCACAATCTTTATGGTACACTCTCGAAGTTCAAGTTCTGTCTTCGAGAGGTTCACTTCATGGGGAACGTCATATCATAGGCAGGAGTTGCAGTAGATCCCGCGATGGTTGATGCGATACATTCTTGGGAGCCTCCTAGGAGCGTGACAGACGTGCGATGTTTCCTAGGTCTAGTTGGGTACTGTTGGAGACTTGTTCCAGAATTCTCCAAAGTTGCAGCACCGCGTACATCTTTGATGAATAAGGGGAAACCCTTTGTATGGTCAGATAGATGTCAGTAGAGCTTCCAAGAGATGATTCGGAGATTGACCAGCACACACATCTTGAGACTATCTGAGGAGGGTGTAGGGTACATAGTATACTGCGACGCATCAGCGACCAGACTCGGGTGTGTCTTGATGCAAGAGAAAGAAGTTATCACTTACATTTCATGACCTTTGAGGAAGCTTGAGCAGAACTACACCACCCATGAACTAGAGTTAGAGGTAGTGGACTTCGCCCTGATGATGTGGTGGCACTATCTGATGGGCGAGAACTTTACAGTCTACTCTGACCACCAGAGTCTCAGGTACATTTTCTCGTAGAAGGGCCTGAACCTGTGACAGCATAAATGGCTCAAGTTCCTCTAGGATCATGACTTTGAGATTGTCTATACTCCTGAGAAGGGAAACATTGTGGATGCTGTTCTCAGCAGGAGATCATGCATTCTGATACATGGGGTGGCGACAGAGCAGTTAGCTCCTTTGCAGATATCCTTCGTGGATAGAGATTAGGGCAGCCTATTTACAGTCCCTTATAGTAACTCCTCCTCTTCTTCAGTAGGTCGAAGAGGCACATCGTGGAGACGTTGATTGTGAGGTGTGACGTGCTCAGATATCCTTAGGGCTGGCACCCGATGGATTTTCTGAAGGCGGGGAGCAGGTCATCCTCCTATGGGGACGTACCATGGTACCAGTTTCACATCAGTAAGAGGTGATGAGGGAGTTCCACACTTCCCCTCTAGCAGTGTATCCTGGAGTAGTGAAGATGTATCAGGACCTCAGACGACAGTACTGATGGATGAGTATGAAGAAGGCTATGGAAGAGTTCGTTTCTCGATGCCTCACTTGTCATCAAGTGAAGGCAGAGTACTAGGTACCAGCAGGCTTGGTACATCCCTTAGAGGTCCCGGAGTGGAAGTGGGACGGAATATCCCTGTATTTCATGATAGGGCTCCCATGTACTTCCAGAGGACATGACACCATCTGGGTGATCGTAGACCGACTCACCATGTCGGCCCACTTCCTACCGAACAAAGAGAAGGGCTCAGTAGAGATCATGGGACACCACTATGTTTAGGAGATCGTACAACTTCATGGTGTTCCATCTTCTTTCATCTCCGATCGGGATGCTCCATTTACTTCCCGGTTTTGGAAGGTGTTATAGGAGTCTTTCAGGATGCTGCTACGCCTAAGCACTGCCTTTCACCCTCATACGGATGACCAGATGGTGAGGACCATTAAGAAACTCAAGGAAATGCTTCGTGCATATGTCCTTGACTTTGGTCGTAGCTGGGAGGATCGCCTACGCTTAGTGGAGTTTGCGTACAACAACATCTACCACTGCACCATCGGGATGGCTCCTTATGAGGCACTGTATGACTGACATTGCAGATCACCTATGCACTGGAATGACCCTGGGGAGTCAGCACTCGTTGGACCAGAGATCGTTCACGCTACGACGGAGAAGGTGCAGATCATCCAGGAGCAGATGAGGACTCCACAGAGCAGACAGAAGTCCTATGCTGATAGGAGGCGGTGACCACTGGAGTTCGAGGATGGCGACCACATCTTCTAACGGGTCACCCCTCGACGTGGATTACAAAGATTTGGCAGCGGCGTAAAGTTATCATCGCGCTTCATCAAACCATTCTAGGTACTCATCTGGGTATTCGTGGTTGCTTACCGTCTGACCCTTCCACCTCAGTTGCACCGGGTGCACGACGTCTTCCACGTATCTCAGCTGAGGATATACGTGCACGACCCGACGCATATCATCGGCCACCGAGAGCTGGACATCAATGACAGGGTGACTTTTGTGGAGGTCCCTATGGAGATCAGGGATCGACATGAGAGCGTCCTATGTGGACGGTTGGTTCCTATGGTGCACATTCTTTGGCTACATGGGATCCTCTAGGAGATCACATGGGAGTGGGAGACTCAGATGCATGCTCAGTACCCTCATTTGTTCCCCTCGTTTTTGTTGTAGATTTACGGGGATGTAATGCCCTAAGGAGGGAGTGATGTAAAGTCCCAAAAATTTCAAGGAATTTTTTTTAATACTTTCGAATTTTACGAGTCGGTGGCTTTTGACGGCACATGATTCTGAGGCCTGGTGTGCCCGGAATCAATTTCTGAAGTTTAGCTCGGGTACATTCAGTGAACGAACGAGCATGTTTTACTATCTCTTGAACTAGTGCTCATAATTAATGTATGAGGGCACCGATGAACTCGCAACACTGGTAATTTCTCAAAGGGACACTTACCGTATTTGTGTTCTCAAAGGAGGAGAAGATATTTTTGGGGGTTTATATAAGAAGTAAATAAAAATTTCCAGAACAATTTTTTTACTTCATAAAGTTATTTTTCCCTCCCATGGGTAGTTAAGAGTGGGTCGCAAAGCCACTTAACAACCCATGTGGGGATGTTAGAGAGGTGGGGGCCCACACGAGCCCCTCCATTTAATTACCTCTAATCCCATAACATCCCATCATTAAATTTAAAACTTCCATTTAATGTCACCTCAATTCATTAAATTATGTCAACCCATAATTTAATGAGGAACCATCCTCGTTCAACCCTTTTTAATTTAATTTCCAACAGGTTTAATAATGGGGAACCTTCCATCTCCATTCTTAAATTAATTGTCACAATGATTTATTTAATGTGGTGATTTAATTTGGGAGAGTTACCTTGCGTGCATAATAAAATAATAGGAGGAACCTATTATTTTATTAAGGAGGAGAGCTTCATTGTGCGAGGAAGAACGCCGACCTCCGATGAATAACGACGAAGAACACCGGCCTCCGATGAAGAATGGAGAAGAATGCCGGTTCCTTGGAGATCGACGATGTGTCACCCATTATCTTCTCCGTGACAAGAGAGGAGATTCTGCTTCCTCCTCGGCGTGACCCAATGATGCCTACATTTCTTTTCCCAGCGACGCCGTCTGCCGCAACGCCGACGATCGTCTTCCTTGTTGAGGTAGGGTTTTTTGTATAAATTTCTTCATGTGATTTTTATACCCTCAGCGTGGCGTGCTTTATCTTTGGCGATGTTTAGAACAACTAACGTGATGGGTGTGGACTAAAGAACAAGACTAAAAACACCTATGTTTGGTTCTTGATACGCGGAATCCTTAGTGATGATGAGATGGGACTGATTTGGTGATTGGAGGTCGTCGTAGTGATGTACGGGTCCCGAAATTACCATAGGCGCAGACGGGAGCAGTAACGGACCACCAGAATGACTCCGGTGGCCTGCGGAAATCTCTGGTGGCACGGGATGCCGGCGTGGCGGCGTCCCGGCGGGCTGCCGGCAGCAGCCCGCCGTGATTGAATCCGCGACAGCGAGGAGTTTGATCCCACGGCCGTGTGGGATCTAAGGAGACACGACGCCGGTCGCCGCGTCCGCATAACGCAAAGGGGGACCGCGTCTCCCCTGCTTGGCTTGCTGGCCGAGCCAGCGCACCCGCCAGACATTCCAGGGCAGATCGCGCGGAACGGGCCGAACCCAGACCTGGGTCAGATTGACCCGGTTCGGGCCGAAGTAGGGGGGTTGGGCCGGGTCGGACCGGGCCCATACCCCTCACTTCGCACCGCTTTCGGTCTTTTTCCCATAACGTGAGATATATGCCTCCGATCGATGCACCATCAGTTGCATAGGAATCCTTGGATCGAGAATATTGTTTTGGTATATTACACTCGAGGTTTTGGTAAAATTTGCGAACGGCCGGGTTGGTTCGGACTCGAAACCAACCGGGCCCTTGGAGCAGAAACACTAATATCTTAAAGAACAGATATCTGATTGACGTGCTATCAATTGCATTGGAATTATTGTGTTGAGACGGTACTTTTAGCTTACTCCACTTATGGTTTGGACACAGTTGGAGTACGGCCATGTTGGTTTTAGCATAAAAACATACTGGGCCCCTAGGAGGGAAAATCCAATAACTCCCAAACCATGCGTCCGATTGATACACCGTCGGCCGCGTTGGGTTTATTTTGAAGTGACAGAAATTTGGGATACATCAACTCTGGACTGCATGACAGTTGATTTATCGACCATCTTTTGCTCGAGGAGCGGACCCTCTCGGAATCGAGCATGCTGTGTGCGGAAAGCATAGAGCTGGCTGTGATAGTGACGATGACGACTGTAATTCGATCCTCTGTGAATTTGTTAGTGAGGACGACTGTACTTGTATCCTCCGTGGGTTCGGCAGTGATGACAACCGTACTGGAATCCTATGTGGGTTCGATGACGATGACTTCTGTTCTTGTTTCCTATGTGGTTCCAGTAGTATTGACCTCTGTACTTGTATCTAATGTGGGTCCGGTATATTAGCTTGTCTTGTATCCTTTGTGAGTCCAAATGCTTAGCTGGTCTTGTATCCTATGTGGGTCCGACAGCTTAGATGAATCAGTGGATAAATCTGATCATATCTATCACATTGCGAAGTGTATACCTGTTTGAGTTGTGTCTTGTTTTTAAATCATTATCATTGATGTGGTTGACTTGCTTTCCTGTTTGGATTGGGTTGTGCCTTCCTGTGTGGATTGAGTTTTGCTTTCCTATGTGGACTTGGTTGTACTTTCATATGTGGACTGAATTGAGCTTGGGCTTGGGATCTGGAGTCAAACTGCAACTGATGACTTAGGTATATGTATGGGCATATACCTAAGTAGAGTTGTTTGATACTTCTTGATTGTATCTTTACCTCTGTGGTTTATTCTTCATGGATTCTGAGAGACCTTCGGGGGTCTCGTGGTCCCTACTGAGTATCATATACTCACCCCTACACAGGCTATGCCTGCACTACGTTGTGTTGGATGGATACGACAGACCACACTGATCGGGGTGGAGGCTTGTGGAGCTGTACGGTACCCAGAGGTGAACTACATGGCTAGACGTATACGGAGCGGACGACCGGACCCGAGGAGGTGAGGAGAAAATCTGTAACCACCCTTCAGGTGGGACTTCTGGAGGATGACTCAATGTTTCTGTTTTACTTACTATTGTTTTACTTCCTTTCAGTTGTACTGTACTTTTAGTTGGGTTTGTATACTGGCCCATTTACTTTTCAGCAATTATCATATACCATGTTTTACTTAGTTCTTACTTCACTTGTGTACTCTATTGTGTATGTTACTTCATAAAGGCAATTCCTTCCCTTCCTTTTGGATTTACGCCTTTGGTGCTATTTTCCAGCCCTTGGCCTATGGAAGGCATGCTTGGGGTAGTCACAACACGGGCCCCGAGGACGGGTCGTGACATAACATGGATGTTTGGTGAGGCTTATTTTGTATGCACAAGCTAGTCCAAATGGAAATGACATACCATCTCTTTCTTCTATATCCCTTAGCTTATGCTCTGGTGAATACACCTACTCTAAATCCTCATAAAGAGTCTGATCCTTGTAGAGTCTTTATAACACCCTGATATTTGATGAGATATATTAATTTTAATTTCATTGATTTCTTGTGTTGTAAGCTACACCATGATCATATTGTGCTATATGCAACACCATATTATCTTCTACTATATGAAACACTATTCTTGGATTGTGTTGCACACATTTTCATGTCCTTTTGATAGAATTTATTTCCTACAACATTGATTATAATTTTCGTTCAATGCATAAATGAACTACATTTGATTATGTAATAAGAAACACCAAAATAAGATTTCACTACATGCAACACTAACTTCTCTTGTGTTACACGCAAGAGCGACCTTCCTCAATAACTTGTGTTGTACGCAATACTGAGTTTCACTAAACAACGATATATTATTAAAATATTATTATTTAATGGGACATAAACTAGCCATTATGAATTTTATTAAAACAATTTCTTATTTTATATAACATTATCATTCATCTTACAAATTTTCTAGAACATGATAAGATAACAAAATAATTTTTTCGAATAAAAGAAGTAATTTTCAAGAAATGCAATTTTACCACCTTCTAAGAGAGAACCCAGTATATCTAGTGTATAACACTCTTATAAGTTAAATTTAACTATATAAAATTAATCTTTTCATTTGGGACAAAAATATATACTTTTTTTTGAATTATTGGTATTTTTCTGATAAAATTTATATTTTAGTGAATATGGAAAATGCATCATTTTAATTCAAAATTTCATTTTCATCTAATTTATTTATATTGATAGATTATCTTTTTAATTGGTTTTAATATGTATTTGGATTATTTTTTTATCATTTATTCCAATTTTGGTCATTAGATGTAATTTCACTCTTAGATTGGACTTAAACACTTGTTAATATATTGATAGTTATTATTTCATAAAAACCCACATTTTAGTATTGACAACGGGAAATAATTTTAAATTAATTACTATGAATTCTTTGTTTTGAATTTATAAAAAAGGATTCCATGTTTGGAAACAAAATTCTAAAATTGTGTAAATATGTAACGTTTATTTTAGGACACTATGAACAATAACTATTGTAAATATATTTTTAGTGTGGTTAAATGGTAAATTAGGTAAATAAGGGTCAAAAAATAATATTATAATAATAGTAAACTACCCTAACACATGTCCTAATCCAATTTTATGAGATATTTTCGACCATGGGCATTCTTGGGACGATTTTTGGAGCTCGTGGATTAACATTGATGTGAAAATGACATTTTATAAGAATTAATTTAATGTAAAGATAATTATAACCAAACATATATCTTTTAATAAATTGATTATAATATGGGGTTATATAATTGATTTATATGTCTATAATTTTTTTTAGAAGGATACAAATAATACCTACATCATGGTAATTTATTTATATTTTTTATAAATTATATAAATATATTTATTAATGGAAAAATGATGATGTAGTGATTACCTCATTAATGAAAGTTCCCATAAAAGAATTTATAAATATTAAAATAAATCTAATATGAAATCATGATGTTATAAAATAATTCGCTGGATGAAATTGAAATATTTGGGATGATTTAATTCCTTTTTTTCTATGTAATCAGGTTTTTATGTTTTTCTTAAAAAGGCAAGTATGAATAGTGTCCAAAATTGACATAATTTATAACATAAAACATACAAGAGTTTAATAAATGAAATTAAATTCCTAAAAATATAAGATTCAGAAAAATGATAAATATATGTCCATATATATAATAAATAAATTTTTGTGGGACGTTTGACATTATATGGTAATTACGTTAACCCATAATGTGTAAATAAAATGATATCACAATAAGATTAAATACGGTTAAATAATGATTAAATATTAAAGATAAGGATAAAAAAATACATGAAACATGTCTAAAAATTATTTGATTATGGTTATTCAAAAAAAATCTTCATATATTATAATTATACACGTTTTGGAACATTTTAAATTGAATCTGAATTTAGAATAAATTAATATTTTGAGAGTTTTTTAAAGTTCCGCTCTCCTCTCTTATAAAAGGGATGCTCCATCCTCTCCTATTCAATCCATTTTATGCTTTCAAGATTGTAAAAACCCTTTCTATTTCCTTTTTAAATATACCTAGTTATATTCTAGAGGTTGTGGTCTTCTCAAAAGACCATCTCTAGTGCCTTATGAGTAAATATAAAGGAGGCACGTCAAGGATGAGGTAATCGCTTATACCGATTCATTCAAATTTCATTCTTCTTATACATCCTATTCATCAGTTGTTTCATAATAACAGAATAAAATCATAAAAAATTATATGCTGATATATTATTATAAAGATTAAACAACACTATTTCACTTTCAATCCATCATACGAAAAATGAAATCACTGCTTGTGCGTATGTACAACTTAGTGTCTCCACACCGTGGTGTAATATGATTTTCTCCACCCCTTTAATTGGATGGGAATAATGGTAAATTTAGTAGCAATATATTATTATAACAAGATATTAATTCTGAGATATTATAAACTATCAACTTCAATACTATTCATGAATTAAGGAAACGTTATCATCGCTCTTGCGTACGTACGGCTTACCGTCTCCATGGCGTGATGAGGTTCATTATCCATGTTAACCATTCAGGAATGATTATAAAGTATATTTAATCAATAATAATGAAAAAATGAAAAAAATTCAAATATATATATATATATATATATATATCTATCTTTTACTTACATCTATTCACTTTAATAAGGAAATGCAAACATCCTTCATGCTTATGTACGTCCTACCGTCTCTATGAATGGTGTATTACATTTATTATATATATATATATATTATATATATATTTATACTGAACATATATATTATATAAATCATGTTTTACATTCTGAAATTTAGTAAATCCTTATATATGTAATAATATCCAGAATAAAAATTCAAAACATGAAGGATAAATAAAATGGTTATTACCCAAAACATTCCGTTAACATAGAATTATTTAATGAATAGGTAATATAAAGTCATAAGAGAATCATATAAAATACGATAAATATATTTATTTTTCTGTTACAAGTTAATACTATGTTTAAAACCAATATAAAGGAGTTTCAGACACATACGGAAGAAATCATACCTAAGGTAAGGGATTATTTTCTCAGTAATGTTTTTGTGGTACATATGCCTTATACATTATCTAATTATTCTGTGTGGAGTTTATGATACCCATGAATATTTTTACTATTTTTATTTTAATGGTTATGATATTTAAATAATCATATATCTTTCTATATTTTATATGATTCGACTGATTATAAATTGCTAACAGATAATTTTTCAATCTCATATTTATCCGAGATTTATTATATGTAAATATTTACTATGGTCATATTTATCATCAATGTCCACATTCTCTAAAAATGTTTTCATAAAATATTAAATATTATCCCATGTATTTTGAATATATTTTTTTACCCTTTTTATCGTTTACTACAAGGTATGGATGAAATATTTCGTTGGATTACCATAAAAGGTATTTTTTTCTTCCCCAGCAAAAGTATGGCGATAATGGTATTTAACTTATATAGAATGAATGAATGTTTATGATTTCATGAAGCCTTATTTCCAAGAGGAATCTTGTATTCTATTTAAATCATATTTTCAACTAAATTTCTCTCTTTAAAAATTGCATGATATTTTGATAAATGAATGTGTTTTTGAAGAAGAAGGATATTTTCGTCACGAAATAAGTTCAAGTGGTTTATAAAAATTATTTTCCATCTCAGATGACTCTCTTAAATAGGGTAATGTTTCAATGACTATTATTACTTTTATTTGATTGTGTTAATGATATAATTATATTTTATATGGATTACGTTATGATGGAATGATATTTTAGATACCCATTTTATTTCTTGGTTTATGCAATTAGGATTGATTTATATTTTCTAGCACATGTATGAATGATTTCATTATTTTAACGGTGGGGCCTATATCTCCCTATAATAAATTGGGTAAAAATTTATATCTGAAGATATATACATGACTGGAATGGTATGTAAATCCGGTTCAGTAATACAAGGCTAGAATGACAAGTAAATCTGGTTCAGTAATACATGGCTCAAACGATAAGGAAAACCAGTTCAGTAATGGACTTTGTCCACTATGATGGTCTTGGAAGAAATTCCTCGGCTACTATGGAAATATTATTTTGTGCTTATTATTTTTACCTCAATTCATTCTTTTCTTCCAATGATATTTTATCATGGTTAATTTTCCTTTATGATATATGCCTTATGTACTATAAAGATTTATTTTGATTCTCATGATTTGGGTGTATAAATATTATTTTCATGTTTTTAAGTTCAGATGTTAATGGTTTGTTTTATGTTATCCATGATTTCCCTTACTGAGCATTTTAGACCACCATTTTTATGTTTTCTTTTCCCCATGATATAAAGAAGGATTTTAAGTAGGAAAACAAAGGGGAAGATCTTAGTAGGAGATGTTGAATATCTTTCACCAAGTTAGAAGATTATGTTCCATGTTTACAAAGAAACTAAAATAATATGGTCTTTGGTCGTCTGTTGGTGTCATGTATTAAGTATTCTAAAATATTAATGAAACATTCATGTATTTAAATCATGGTTTTCTACAGTTGGTATTAGATAAATTCTTTAGTCATCCTTTGGAAACTAGGATGCAAAATATTTAGTGAGATCTCTATAGGTATATCTATGGTATGTCAAGGGATATCCCTAAGGGAAATTCAAACTATAGGTTATAGTCCTTGAATTATGGTAACGACCATGAATAACCTGGTATTAATCTTATGATATTAGCTATTGAATGTACTCCCTATAGATTATGTTGTTGTTTCCCTCTGGAATTGGGGATGACCTCATCGATTTAAGGTTCAAACATTCCAAGTGGTTTCTAATGGGTTTGTTCATAGAACCAGAAACATCCAATGATTCCATATCCATTTTCACCTACGTTCCAAAGGTAGGCGCTCATTAGTTGTAGACTAATGATGCTTAGGAATTTGCATTGGTCGAGAGGATGTGAGTTCAGACTCATCACACCTTTTTAAGGGGAATTATTGTCTACTCATGGAATCTCTTTATAGATTTAAGTTATGTTCGTGAATCCATATTACATTACCAAGTATAAAATGCGTTTTCCTTTAGATTTGACAATCAATGATTGATATGTAGGAAATTTAGAGAAACTTTTATATGTATTCGAGGTTCTTCATTGATAGATAATCATCTGTATTTGTTAGAGATTCGTAGTCAATGGTATCCTTTGATACAAAAAAGTATCTTGGTCATTATGAAGACCATACATGTTTTAAATCCACTGAATGGGGCACTTGAAGTTTCTTGTCATTCAGAAAGACATTGATTATTTTAGAGTTGGGATCATACCCGCAGATGGGATACCTACGTATCCTTTGTTTAGGAAAAGGAATCCGAACACACATAGTTCGAGTAAGATAATATGATGTTTTATGATTGTTGGATGAAAGAAAGATGTCATAATTACTTTTACACTCTAAGCTCACGTGAGCCATGCTCGGTGTGAGAAAAAAGAGGTATTGGTTAAACTATACAATTGTGCCAAAAATGATGCAATCATAAGAAATGATGTGGGGATTATGTATGTATGACTGCCCAAATAGATGAAGATTAGTATTACTTCAGGGAAGAAATCTAGGAACATGGTCCATAAAGGATATATGTACTTTATGGAGATTTCGATACTCTAACTTGGGGCTTACTCCTGAAAAGGAGGCCCAAATTTGGAGGAGACTTATGATTGAGTTTTACGCCTGAGAAAGAGACCCAGATAAAAAGTAATTACGACCGGTCAAGAGAAATTAAGACCGGGTCTTACTCATGATAAGAAGGCCCAGGTTAAGGGACTTGAAAAATTAAGGGACTTGGGGCTTACTCCTGAAGAGGAAGCCCAAATTTGAGACTGTGGCTTATTCCTGAAAAGGAGGCCAAAATTAGGAGGGGACATATGATTGAGTTTTACTCTTGAGAAGAAGACCCAGATCAGATGTAATTATGACTGATCAAGATAAATTAAGACTGAGGCAAACTATTGAGAAGGAGGCCCATGTTAAGGGACTTGGGGCTTACTCCTAAAGAGAATGCCCAAATTTGAGACCGGGGCTTATTCCTGAAAAGGAGGCCCAGGTTAATGAAGACTTGGGACTTATTCTTGATGAGGATTCCTAGTCTTGAGAATTATTACTGGGGCATACTCTTGAAAAGGAGGCCCATGTTAAGAGAATTATGGTTGGGCTTACTAATAAGGAGGATGCCCATTTTTGGGAATTTTACGATTAGGGATTACTCCTAAAGAGGATGCCCATATTGGGGGACTGGGGCTTTCTCCTAAGGAGGATGGCCAAAATTAATGGGAATTATGACTGGGACTAACTCTTAAAAAGGAAGCCCAGTTTAAGGGCTTCTCTCATCTTTAAAGGATGAGGTTGAATGAATGAAATCTCAATCTTTAGTGAAAAAAGATGTTGAAATCACTAGGTTTTGAGAAATTTTCCACGGAGTTCCTTTCAGATAAAGAAGATGAATCAATAAATCAAGCCATAAATGGCTTTGAAGAGTTTCTTGAGGACTGAATCCTGAATAAGAGAGGTGGAATGGCAAAAGAGGGGTTAAATGGGCAAGAAAGGCACCCAAAAAGGCAGGGGCACACATGTCCTGGAAGGCGCGCAAGTACTGCGTGGGAACGCAAGTCCTGGGCGTGTAGGTATACCTACGCGGCACATGGGTACCTGCGTGTTTGTAAAACATCATGGTATTACTTGGGCGATCCTTGACCAATGCCTTTAGAATTATCCTAAGGTACTTTCAGAAGAGAGGTGCACAAGTTTTGGTGAGGGAGTAGGGCGTCACGCAAGTATGATTACTTCCCTTAAGGGTAAAACACCTTAGGCGTGCAAGTGTTAGTGAATTATAACACTTAGACCTTACTCCTCTTGTTTAGACCTTCCATTATAGGTAAAGAATTACCTTAGAAGTGTTCGGAAGACCTGAAGAAGAGACGTGGGTGTTCAGAGCTCTAAATCTGAATTCTGAGGAGAATCATCCTCGCAATGGGGGGCCCACCTGGTTTATTTATAGGCTGGAGAAGTGCCCGAGCGGTTATCACTTAGGGCGCAGAAGTCACTTGCATGACCATTAGGCGTCACATAAGTGGACTTGCACGACAGTGATGGAACTTGCGCGGCACATGTGCTTCTGAAGCCTTATTCATGCCTTTGCCGATTTTTTATGTTTTCTTCAAAAGCTGAATCAATTTGGGCTAAATCATTTCCCTTTACATTGCTTTGGACTCTGTGAGTAAAGGAGAATCATCAAAAGTCCCCCCTCAGAGTTGGACCCAAATGGAAAGAGGAATTGACTCTGAAGAAATCGAGAATCAAAAGGAAATTGGGGCGCGCAAGGTCTGGACATGGTGAAACTGTCAGTCAACATCGGCGAATTTGAGGCTGTGGTATCCTGAGTTGAGGCTGACTATTCTTCCAAGATGAAGGAGATGAAGCATAAGATCAAAGAAAAAGTCATCCAGAAGATGCACCTTTAGCAACAGTTAGATGCTGTTACTGGGGAACATGACCAACTCAATAATTCACTGGAGGGAGTTCAAAAGAATGGTATGATGATGATTGCGGATGCCATGAAGGCACTCCATCAGGAAGAAAAGAGTGAAGTTGATCGAGAGCATGAGCTTCAAGTGGCTGCTGATGAATCTTGGGATGCAGCTCATTATGTGAAGACTTATGTTGATAGTCTTTTTTAATTTCTTGAAAAAGAGAAGAGGCTTCAATCTGTGGATGTTTTTCTAATTCTTGTGCATCAAATAGAGAGTACTTTTATCCTCAATCATTTATTCTTGTATTCTTTCACTACCTGATTTAAATTTTACCAAAGCCAATGGGCCTAGTAAGAATAGTTTGATTTTTACTAGGATTAATATAAATAACCCTATAAACATTAAATATTTTAATTGCTCAATATTACCTAAATCATACAAAATTAGTGTTTAGTGAGCTGGAACTCAGCTTTTATTTAGAGTTCCTTTGTCTTTTGTGGGAAATTTAATGTCATACACATCAGACATAAAGAGGCTAATGTTTACAGTCAATATAACTTTGACCGAATGAATTTGAATTGACTCAATTCCATGACAATTCATCTGAAAACACATGACCATACTCAACTATGAGAGAAAATATGTAAACTATGACTTAAGTATATTTGAATATGAGGAATGATATGAAAAAGAGCTAAAAGGAATTAGAAGAATAATTTCCCAATAATGAAGTTACCATTATTTAACAAACCCGTTGGGGGGTTGAATTATGCCGGTCCACCTAAGGGCATTGGCTGCATAGTCAAATAAATAGCATCTTTTGGCTCACAGGTCCATTATGTAGACTACTTATGCAAGGCCACCTAAGGGCACATGCTTCAATGTCAGGAAAAAGAACTCTCAGGAATTTACATTCCTAGGGCTAAAAGCCAGTGAATGTTTATGGAGATTCAAATTTTCCAAAATATAGAGTTTGTTGTATGGAAATCGGTACTTGAATATGGAGAAGATATTTCCAAACAAGATTATCGAAGAACTGGATGGATATCACTCGTACGAAGGTCTGACCCAAACGTAGGGAATGAGAATATAAACCATAGACATGAATACTTACAGATCATGAAAAAGGATATGGGACAAATATGTTAAGGATGGATACTTTTGCGGATCCCTACATACTATCATTTAAGACTATCAAGGAAAAAAGAGGCTTTCTTCCCAAGAATGAAGTTACCAGTATTTAACAATCTCATTAGGGGGTTGAATTATGCAGGTCCACCTAAGAGCACTGGCTGCATAGTCAAATAATAGTATCTTTTGGCTGAAAAGTCTGTTATGGAGACTGTTTATGCAAGGCCGCCTAAGGGCACGTACTACATAGTCAGAATAAAGAACACTAAGAATTTTGACATTTTTATGACTAGAAGTCATGAAAAGTTTTATGATGATATGAAAATATTTAAGGTTAAGATTATGACACATAAAGATGGGTATTTCCCAATGTATACAGAGATACACATATCAATGCTAACCATAATCATGTTGTGGTTGGGTCCTGAATGGAAATGTTAGACCTCACTATGTATCTCATAAGGATGGGAATCAAGCCATACGTAGTTCCTGAACTACAGTTTAACGTTGTGTGGGAAAAACTGATTAGAGATCTTAGTTTAGGGTCATAGAGCATGAACCATTATAAGAAATACATATTGTGTGTTTTCATGGGGACATTTCAACCAAGGGACTGAAAGTGGAATTTGGGGTTCGGCCCAAATACTTGGGGTTGGATTCGAGGGACCCTCGAACGTTCCTACGTATCCCATAAAGATGGGAATCAAGCCCACATAGTTCTAGAAATACCCTCTGTATAGATTTTGTTCGTACATGTGAAGGGTGAAAGGGGAATTTAGTGCAATGATGGTTTAACCCAAGATAAAAGGTTTAGGAATTGCCATGTATGCACACAATCTTTGGAATAAAACATGATTGAGAATAAATGTAAATAATTATTCTCTCTCAAGTGTGGGTATCCAAGAATATTGTAGTTTATTGTCATATTGGACAAAATTGTTGTATAGTTTAATGTCATATAACAAGGATGAAAGTGAACCAATGTAAAGATATTGATTCTAGAGGCGGTTTCACAAATCAACATCGTATGAGATGTAGGTGAACCAATGTGAAGAGATTGTTTTTGGGCTTGAACCTTGGGAGGTTGCCTATGTACCCAGCCTAGAAGGCAAGGATCAAATTCTGTGTTGTTCAATTTAAAGAAAGAATTAATGATCAATTTGTTCTTGGGGACAATGACCTAATAATAAAAAATGGTGTTGGGACTTACACAGGGTTAGTAGCCCAGAGAGAGTGTTGTGGTTGAAGTTTTCTCTAAGCTCACGTGAGTCATACTCGGTGTGAGAAATAAGAGGTAGTGACAACCCTACCGACGCACAGTTTAATGTCATGTAGGACATATAAATGGACTATGTAGTTTAAAGTCTTGCAGTTAGGACTATTGGTGCTGCACAGTTTAATGTAATGTAGTAGCGACGAAGTACATTTTAATGTCATGTAGGACGTATTAATGGACTTTCTATACAATTTAGCGTCATGTAGTTAGGACGATGGGGACAATACAGTTTAATGTCATGTTGGACCAAAGGGGGACTGTGCAGTTTAATGTCTTACAGTGAAGACAAAAGAGTATACCATTTAACGTCATGTTGGACGTATTAGGGAATTTTTCACAGTTTAACATCATGTTGGATGAAAAAGGGACTGTACAGTTTAACGTCCTGTTGGACGAAAGTGCCAATAGTTTAAGGTCGTATGCATGGACCGTTGGTTATGCAGTTTGACGTCTTTCCGGACATAAGAGACTTCTGTACAGTTTAGCGTCATGTAGTTAGGACGTCACAGTTTAACATCATGTGGGACGAAAGGATACACACAGTTTAAGGTCATATGTATGGACCATGGATGGTGCTGTTTAACGTCTTGCTGGACATAAGGGACTTGAAAATAGTTTAGGGTCATATGTTGGACTGTGGTGCAGTTTAAGGTCATACCAGATCCTGGGGTAGTTTAAGGTCTTACGGGACCATGGTGCAGTTTAAGGTCATACCGGACCACGGTGCAGTTTAAGGTCATACCGGACCATGGTGCAGTTTAAGGTCATACCGGACCATGGTGGAGTTTAAGGTCATACCGGACCATGGTGCAGTTTAAGGTCATACCGGACCATGGTGCAGTTTATGGTCGTACCAGACCATGGTGTAGTTTAAGTTCATACCGGACCATGGTTATGCATTTTGTGTTTATACAAAATACTTCTTAAAAAATCTGGCATTGGTTAGAGTAGTGATGAGTTCTCCATCCATCGAGATTAATAAATAAGCTCCATTGGAGTAGACCCTATTTATTGAGTAAGGTACTTCCCATTTTGGCTCAAGCATGGGAGGTTTCTTTCTTGGTATCATTGGAGTTCTGTGAACTAATACAAATTCTCCCTGAGTGAATTAACGAAGATGAACTTTTTTGCTGAAAGCCCGTTCTATTCGATTTTGATAGACTTACATGTGGTGCAAAGTGCCAATATTTTCTCATCTAACCATTCCAATTCATTTAATCTCTTTTGAGATTGTTCATCTGTAAATGATTGATCAAAAATGTCTACTCTAAGCGAGGGTAGTTGATCGTCAATGTGCAAGACTGCTTCCGTTCTATATACCATTGAATATGGATTTTACCACGTTGCAGTGCAGGTGGTAGTCCGATAAGCCCATATAGCATGAAAGAGTTTATCAGGCTATGAATTCTTATCTTTATCCACCATCTTTTGCAGTATATTGGAAAGAGTCTTGTTAAGGGATTTTATCTGGCAATTGGCCACTGCTTGATACTGAGATGAATGATTGGATTTGATGTTTTATTTTTAATACAACTTCTTCACCTTGGATGAACAGAAGATGGTGCCATTGTCCGTCAATATGGTTTGAGGGACACCAAATCTGGTAATGATGTTAGACTTGATAAAGCTAAAAATGCATTTAGAATAGACTTCTTTGAGAGGTATTGCCTCTTCCCATTTGGAAAACAAATCAGTAGTATTAAGAATATAGTTAAACTACTAGGCCATAGCTGAAGGGTAAGGTCCCACCACATCCATTCCCCATGTGGAAAATGGCCATGAGTATTTAGCTATATGAAGAAACTCTGGAGGTTGATGAATGATGTTTGCGTGTACATGGCATGAATGACACTTCTTTGTGAAATCAACACAATCATGTATCATTTAAGTCCAAAAGTATTCAAGCCTTCGAATATGATCAGATAGTCTATGTCCAGACTGGTGGGCACCACAGATTCCTACATTCACTTCTTTCATGACATCCATTGTCTCTTCCCCATCAATTCATATGAAGAGAACTCCGTCAAAACCATGTTTGTATAAAATTTTCTCTAAGTGATATGGGTTATCATAAAGAGTAAAATTGACCACACATTGCCAGATTTGTTCTTTCTCAGCTCTATCAGGTGGAAGTGTTCCATTTTGAAGGTATTCCCTGATTGGTGACATCCATCCTGTAGCATGACCATACAGTTCAGGAATGGGACTAATTTCATTAATTTCTTCTGTTCTGATTTGAACATATGGTGAAATTGCATGAAGTTGGGAAATACTGATGGTTGTCTCGTCCCGATTTGGATCTTCCAGAGCTGTGGCTATATTAGCCAGTGCATCATCTTGAGCATTTTGTGATTGCGAGACATAAGAAAATGTCGGTTCCGAAGGGAATTCTGCCATTAACTCTTTGACGTAATCATAAAAAGGGATTAGTTCTTATTTTCTGATGGCATAATCCCCATTGACATGTTTGATTACCATGTTTGAATCACCTTTTACCTTTAAATGATTCACTAGTGCCTGAAGCCCCAATTCCAAACCAGCGATGAGAGCTTGGTATTCTGCTTCATAATTGGTACAAAATTCCCATTATAAGAAGGAATAAGGTAACACTGCCTTTTCTGTAGAAATGAGCACAATTACTAAGCCAACTTTGTGGAATTTGGGATTTTCCATTTTCCTCCCTGTTGGAATTCTGGAAGCACCATGAAAGTACATTTCCCATGTCTGAGAACTATCCTGAATAGAGAAGACTTTCTCATCAGGGAGTTCAATATCTGAAGATGTGTCTTCCACTGAAGGGTGTTCATCCATGAATTCAGCCAGATCTTGGACCTTTATTTCCTTTTGAGACACATATTGAATGTCGAATTGCTGAAAAATAACTTCCGACCTTGCCAGACATCCTGTAAGCATTGGACGACTAAGGATGAATTTGAGCAAGTTATTACGGGACACCAACTGGACCTCGTGATGTTGCAGGTAGTGTATCAACTTCTGAACTGCAAAGACTAATGCTAGGCAGCACTTCTCAATACTTGAATATTGGGTTTCAACTTCAAGCATAGTCCGACTGAGGTAGTAGATGCTGTTTTTATTCCCAGCATCATTCTTCTGAGGAAGAAAGGCACCCATTTATCACTCTAATGTTGTCACTTAATGTATAAGTGGCCTTCCTTCAACAGGTGGCATAAGTACCGGTGGACTCAAGAGATACTTCTTGAGAATATCGAATGCTTCTTAACATTCTTCAGTCCACTGGTAAGTGACTCCCTTCTTCATCAATTGGGTGAAGGTGAAACTTATTCCTGCTAAATTGGCGATGAAACGCCGAATATAGGCTAAGTGCCCTTGAAGTTTTCTTAATTATTTCAAATTTCGAGGAGGTGATGTAACAGCCCAAGATTTTATAAAAAAATATTCTTTTTAATTTTATTAATGTCTTGTGTTGTACGCTACACCAAAAGGAGCTTGTACAACACGCATCCTTGACTTTCCTTGCATTACACGCAATCGCGACCTTCCTCGATAGCGTGTGTAATACGCAATACCGAGTTTCACTAAACAACGATGTGCTATTAAAATATTATT
This sequence comes from Viscum album, assembly GCA_963277665.1. Classification (NCBI taxonomy): domain Eukaryota; kingdom Viridiplantae; phylum Streptophyta; class Magnoliopsida; order Santalales; family Viscaceae; genus Viscum; species Viscum album. The sequence goes on from OY728126.1 coordinate 1,111,043,128, forward strand.
AAAACTAGCCGTTATGAATAGTAATAACCACTTTTTAAAATTATGTAAATCTTATTTTTCAAAATGAACTTCTTTCTTGGATTCGGAGTATCGAATTTAGCCTAAGGTGAAATTTTGGTACTTTTCGGATAACTTTCATATTCTGATGAATAGTGAAAATTACTAAATTATAATTAAAAACAACTTTTTTAATCGAAATAATTAATAGTGATAAATCATTAATTTGAGTGGTTTTAAAGTATATTTAGAATATATTTTTACAATTTAATACAATGTTGGTCATTGGTTGTAATTTCACATTTAAACCAGACATAATCAAGTGTCAATCTTTTGATAGATATTGTTTCTTAAAAACACGCTATTTGTTTTAACAGAGGGATTTAATTATAAAATTAATTAATGAAACTTCTATGTTATGAATTTGGTAAAATAGACTTCATTTTTGAATTCGGAATATGAAATATAGCTTAGGATGAAATTTTGTCATTGTTCTGAAAAACATCAATTTTTGATTAATAGTGAAACTACTAAGTGGTAGTTAAAAAACTGAATTTTTCATAAAACATAATTTTACCGCTTCTGTGAATGGAATTTCAAAAATCCGAGAGACACGGTTAATATCAAGGACTAAAATGTGGTTCAATGAGATGAAAATAATTTTTTGGCGAATAGTAACTTTTTACTTTTTTTACCGCGGTTAATAGTAAATAGGGTAACTAAGGGTAAATATGATATTACTATTACCCTAACACATGTCCTAATTCTATTGGACAAGTGTAATTCGACCAAAAACAAACTTAGGAATAAAATATGACCATTTAGGCCCACTTGGATTAGATTAGGACATTTATTATTAATTTATTTAAAGAAAGGTTAAAATAGTTAAAATCAATGTTTAATAAGTAAATCATTTTTAATATGGGGTTATACATAAGATAAATTCGACTATAAATATTCATTAGAACGCTAAAAAGATTTCCTACATAATGGTATTTTATTTGTAAATTTTAGACATCAAATAATTTAATTAAATTATGACACAAAGATGATGCAGTAATTATCTTATTTATGAAATATTGACATAATTGATGTTATAAACACCAAAATAAATGTAATTTGAGAATTTTTATGAATTCCACTAATTTTATAGGTTACTATGGTATATTAATGTTGATTTAATAAACTTGGTTCGAACATTTAATTCTGTTATGACTTTCACAAAAATCATATATCAAATAGTGTCAAAATTGACACAAAATAGTTTTTAAATCAAATATTATATTATTAATTGTTATTTTATTCCTAAAAATCTAAGGTTCGGCCAAATGACTTAGATAAGGATATATATATTAATAATAAACAATTTGGGGTTCGTTTGGCATGTTATAGTAAGTGTATTAACCATATAGTGAAAGAAAACAAAAAGACACGGTAAAAGTCAAATTATTTAACTTAGAGTAAAATCTAATTGATAAGGTTTAAAATAAGATCCAAACATGTCTAAATTTGATTGGTTGATGAGATTACAACCCTATCTCATCTAAGCTTCGAATATGAGTCATTTTTGGAGGTTTTTAAGTGGGGTTAGATTTATTATAAATTAATATTTTTGAGATATTCCTAAGGTGCCCCTCTCCTCCCTTATAAAAGGGCACCTCCTCCCCCTCCTCCTCACACCAATTTGAGCACTCAAGCTCGGCCAACCCCTGCCATTTTCCCTTCTCCACTTCCCTAGAATAATCCTAGAGGTCCTGGTCTTCTCCAAAGACCAATCTTAGTTCCTTAAGTGGAGGATTCAAAAAGGCGTTCCAAAGAAGAGGTAATATCCATTACCGATCTTTTCAATTTCTTTCTTCTTCAACTTCTTCTTCTTTAGTTGTTTCATGATAAAGTAATAACATCAGTATTACTTACATACTGATATGTTATTATAAATATGAAACAACCCTAATTCACCTTCTATCCATCCTACGGAAAAATGAAATCACCGCGCGTGCGTACGTACGGAATACCGTCTCCACGCCGTGGTGTAATCTATTTTCCACCATCACCTTACAAGGATGGGTATAATGGTGTAATCAGTAACTATATATGATTATTATTAAGTAATATTGATACTGAAATAATATATATATATATACTCCAATACAATTCCACGATCACAGGAACGATATCATCACTCGTGCGTACGTACGGAATACCGTCTCCACGATATGATGCGACTCGTTCTACATGATCTTCATTTCATAATGATTATATAAATGAATTGAATGAATGAATATGGTATATACTACACTAATACCATTATGGAAATGAATTATCTATAACCTAAAGATAAGAATAAGAATTTATTCGACAAAACACGCATAAGAACAAAAAGTTATAAAGACCCGAGTAACAAGTAACAATGAAATATTACTAACAAGAAGCTAATAATATGACCATATATGATCTCATATCAATATGTATGATTCTGGAATAAGTCAATAACATTATTTAAACCATTATACAGGAGCTTCGGACATGAACAAAGAAAATCGGACCTAAGGTAAGGGAAATATCACAATCTCACTTTTATCCGAGATTGGTAATTACTGGGGTGTATTTTATCGTCCAAATCCATGTTTCATCAATATGTAATGTTATTTCCATCTACCTACAATTGTTTAAATCCATTTTTACCCTTCGGTGAGTTTTTAGTAATATGTATGAAAGGAATCTTTTGTCGTTTTTCGTACGAGGTACTTTTTGACTTTTCCGACAAAAGTACGAAGAATGTTTTTTTAACTTATACAACATGAATGGATTTTTAAAACATTATTTCAAAGAAGATTCCTTTACAAGTATTCAAGTTTATTTTTAGTCAACTTCTTTTAGTTTAAAATTGTATGACATGTTAAGAAAGTAAAAGTGTTTTTGAAGAAGAAAGGATATTTTCCTCAAGAATGAAGTTCATGTATTTTATCAAAATTATTTTCCATCTAAGATAATAAAAGGGTTATGTTTCTATCCCTATTATTAAATGGATTTGATTATGTTGTGATGGAAACATTTTTATGAATTCCTTTATCTTATATGAATTGTTTTATGATGTCATGTTGTTTAAGAATTCCATTTTTATTACATGGGTTATGAAATGATGTATGGTTTATGATGTTGTGGCACACATAAGAATGGTATCATTATGAGATGGGTGGGACCTATATCTCCCTCAAATGCATTGGGTAAAGATTTTATATCTCATGAGATAGACATGGCTGGAATGGTAGGTTATACCGGTTCAGTGAAACAGGACTGAAACGAGGATTACTCGATTCAGAAAGGGACTTTGTCCACTAAGATAGTCTTGGCAATGAGTCTTGACTAACAAGAAATGATTCTCTATGATTATGTGTGTATGCCACAATGAGTAATGTTTTAAGTAAGGGTTTCATTTTCACTACTATGATTTATCCCATGTTATGAAATTATGCTCTCTTTTGCAGGTTAAGATTTCCAAAAATGTTATGTTCTTATGAAAATTATGTGATTGATATTTCTTTTGTTTACCCTTACTGAGCATTTGAGCTCACCCTTTTATGTTTTCTTTTCCCCAGGATATAAAGAAAGGTTTTAGGTAAAAAAAAAGGAAGATCTTTTTGGGAGATTTTGAAGATCTTTCACCAGGATTAGAAGATTACGTTCTGAGTTTCCAAAGACACTAAACTATTACGATCCTTGTGTGTGTATTTTTGTTATGTATTAAGTATTCCGCAAAATTAATGTAATGTCCACGTACGTCAAGATACGGGTCTCTACAGTTGGTATCAGAGGAAAGGTTTAGTCAACCTTTGGGAACTAGGATGCGAAAACGTTAGTGAGATCCCTAGAGATATTTCTAAGGTATGTCTAGGGATGTCCCTAGGGATAAGTATACGTATAGGTTATAGTAATTGAATTATGCTAACGATCATAGAATTAAACCTAAGATGTTGGATATTGAAGGTACTCCCCCTTTATTATGTTGTTTTCCCTAGCATGATTTTTGCCTCTCACACTATTCTTTTTGGGTTTTAGACGATGGCTGGAACCCGAAGGAACCGTGTTGATCAATGCAATGGACAATGCAATGATTGCCCTCCTGAAAAGACAAATGTTATGGGAGATGGAGTGCAAAATCTTATTGCTATACTTACACAAGCTATGAATCATTCTGGACTTCCAAATGAGCAGAGAAGGGAACAATATTCTATTGAGTCCTTCATGAGGCAACGTCCACCTTCTTTCAGTGGGTCTACTGATCCATTAGTTGCTGAACAATGGATTAGTACTACTGAAAAGATATTTTCAGTTCTTCAATGTTCTGAACATGATAAAGTCATCTTAGCAGTATATCGTTTGGAAGGTGAAGCTGATCAATGGTGGAATCTTATCAAGAATACGAGGCCAAGAGATGAAATTGAGTCCATGGAATGGGACGAGTTCAAGAACTTGTTTTTCAGTAAGTACTTCCCTCGTATTCTTCGAACAAAGATGGAGAAAGAGTTTCTTGAACTGAAGCAAAAGGACGATGAATCTGTTTGTACCTATGAAGAAAATTTTACAAGACTTGCAAGGTATGCTTCTGGAATTATCATCCAACCTGAAAGTAAAGTTGATCGATTTTTCAGTGGCTTAAAACCAAGTCTTCGAAGGGCATTAGCTATAAGAGACTTCAGTAGCTATGAAGAAATTGTGCGTTGTGCTATCAAGGTAGAAATGGAAGTTGGTGTTATATATCCATCTCATGGTTTTGACAAGAAACGAAAGATGGAGTTCAAGGAGAAATCTCAGAATAATGGTGAAAAGAAGATGAATGTTTCCTTATGCACAAAGTGTGGAAAGAAGCATGGTGGAGACTGTCTTAAAGGGACTAGAAAATGTTTTAAGTGTGGAAAAGAAGGTCATCGAGCAGCTGAGTGTCGAAGTAATGGAAAAAGGGTTTCTAATGATGTGAATAAAGCAAACACTGCAGAGAACGCACCGCCAACACTTCAATGCTTCAAGTGCAAGGAAATGGGGCATTATGCTAATAATTTCCCTAATCCAAGGGTTAGTGATGATCAACATGAGCAACCACTGAAGGCAAAGGACAAGGGGAAATCACATGCGATCACTTTTGGCAATGTCGAATATGACAACGATGTGGTGGAATGATTAAGTGTTTATGTAATGGGATTCCAAAATAATGTTGTATCATTGAGTATTGATGTGGTATTCAAAGTGGAAATAAGATGATATGCGCATAATGAAGACGAGAAAATGAAATGTTTAATAGTATTCATGAGCTCATGATTGATATAAGGACTAAGTGATATCATGGTTTGAGTATATAGAATTTTGAGGATTTTGGTATGTGGAAAGTGTTAACTTTTAACTGCACTCATGTTTTCACTAAGGTATTCAAGAGAATACACGATTAAGGACTTTGAATGTTTGGAATGTGACCAACAAGACATATCTTATGATATGTGGGGATCAACGACAGTATTAAATCTCTGGTAATCGATGTCACTATATTATGAGAGAAGACTGCAGTATTATGTATAAGCCTAAAGATTAGACTGGATTATGTTGGACATAAGTTAGTATTGTTTAAGGATAGAAGATTTTCGATATTATTGATGGGATGTTATAGTAACGTAGTTTTAGAAAAAGGGACAACCTGCCGGACGGGCGACAGCCCATCGCTTCGGACAAGGCTGTAGGAATCGAAACCACAACCGAAGTGCGACTGGCCTTTATCGCCTACCACTGGCCTACAGGAAGTCCCTGTTTAGTAGAAACTAGTTTTATTATATTAAGCAGTATGATATATGAAGTATAAGTCCATTTTAGGAACCATATATGATTAATCTCACTATAGATCGATTTATGCATATAATTTTTGCTAACCTTTTGTTTGAGACAGATGGAATGACCCGTCATTCTATCACATGATCTGCTAACACTTCACGAATAACAAATTCAACTTCATTTATTTAAGAGATGAAGTGGAAATTGTTCAAGGCACGAACAACAGTGAGATTGTACCAAAATAAAGTAAGTATTTATTCTAATTCAAATTTTCAACTTTAGGGGAAATGATCTTGAAAACCAAAAATGTTGTCCTAGTGATCTTATACCTGATGAATCAGATGGTACCTTATATCATCACAAATCTATGGATTTGTGATTACTGGCTTTTCCATAGCCATGTTCTCTACCACTCTCCATCAGAACATGATGGTTAGATTTCTCTTCCATATCCATATTTTCACCTATGTGGAAACCCAATGATTAGTTTATTTGGGTAACCGTTAAGTTTCATACTTTTGTTTTTAAAGATTGGTTTTGATATTCCTTTTTACGATGTGGGTTTCTATTAAAGAAACTTTCGAATAGTAAACCATTTATAACCCCGACGAATTTCGAGGGCGAAATTCATTTTAAGGGGGGTAGAATGTAACAGCCAAAGATTTTATAAAAAAATATTCTTTTTAATTTTATTAATGTCTTGTGTTGTACGCTACACCAAAAGGAGCTTGTACAACACACATCCTTGACTTTCCTTGCATTACACGCAATCGCGACCTTCCCCGATAGCGTGTGTAATACGCAATACCGAGTTTCACTAAACAACGATGTGCTATTAAAATATTATTAAAACTAGCCGTTATGAATAGTAATAACCACTTTTTAAAATTATGTAAATCTTATTTTTCAAAATGAACTTCATTCTTGGATTCGGAGTATCGAATTTAGCCTAAGGTGAAATTTTGGTACTTTTCGGATAACTTTCATATTCTGATGAATAGTGAAAATTACTAAATTATAATTAAAAACAACTTTTTTAATCGAAATAATTAATAGTGATAAATCATTAATTTGAGTGGTTTTAAAGTATATTTAGAATATATTTTTACAATTTAATACAATGTTGGTCATTGGTTGTAATTTCACATTTAACCCAGACATAATCAAGTGTCAATCTTTTGATAGATATTGTTTCTTAAAAACACGCTATTTGTTTTAACAGCGGGATTTAATTATAAAATTAATTAATGCAACTTCTATGTTATGAATTTGGTAAAATAGACTTCATTTTTGAATTCGGAATATGAAATATAGCTTAGGATGAAATTTTGGCATTGTTCTGAAAAACATCAATTTTTGATGAATAGTGAAACTACTAAGTGGTAGTTAAAAAACTGAATTTTTCATAAAACATAATTTTACCGCTTCTGTGAATGGAATTTCAAAAATCCGAGAGACACGGTTAATATCAAGGACTAAAATGTGGTTCAATGAGATGAAAATAATTTTTTGGTGAATAGTAACTTTTTACTTTTTTTACCGCGGTTAATAGTAAATAGGGTAACTAAGGGTAAATATGATATTAATATTACCCTAACACATGTCCTAATTCTATTGGACAAGTGTAATTCGACCAAAAACAAACTTAGGAATAAAATATGACCATTTAGGCCCACTTGGATTAGATTAGGACATTTATTATTAATTTATTTAAAGAAAGGTTAAAATAGTTAAAATCAAAGTTTAATAAGTAAATCATTTTTTATATGGGGTTATACATAAGATAAATTCGACTATAAATATTCATTAGAAAGCTAAAACGATTTGCTACATAATGGTATTTTATTTGTAAATTTTAGACATCAAATAATTTAATTAATTTATGACACAAATATGATGCAGTAATTATCTTATTTATGAAATATTGACATAATTGATGTTATAAACACCAAAATAAATGTAATTTGAGAATTTTTATGAATTCCACTAATTTTATAGGTTACTATGATATATTAATGTTGATTTAATCAACTTGGATCGAACATTTAATTCTGTTATGACTTTCACAAAAATAATATATCAAATAGTGTCAAAATTGACACAAAATAGTTTTTAAATCAAATATTATATTATTAATTGTTATTTTATTCCTAAAAATCAAAGGTTCGGCCAAATGACTTAGATAAGGATATATATATTAATAATAAACAATTTGGGGTTCGTTTGGCATGTTATAGTAAGTGTATTAACCATATAGTGAAAGAAAACAAAAAGACACAGTAAAAGTCAAATTATTTAACTTAGAGTTAAATCTAATTGATAAGGTTTAAAATAAGATCCAAACATGTCTAAATTTGATTGGTTGATGAGATTACAACCCTATCTCATCTAATCTTCGAATATGAGTCATTTTTGGAGGTTTTTAAGTGGGGTTAGATTTATTATAAATTAATATTTTTGAGATATTCCTAAGGTGCCCCTCTCCTACCTTATAAAAGGGCACATCCTCCCCCTCCTCCTCACACCAATTTGAGCACTCATGCTCGGCCAACCCCTGCCATTATCCCTTCTCCACTTCCCTAGAATAATCCTAGAGGTCCTGGTCTTCTCCAAAGACCAATCTTAGTTCCCTAAGTGGAGGATTCAAAAAGGCGTTCCAAAGAAGAGGTAATATCCATTACCGATCTTTTCAATTTCTTTCTTCTTCAACTTCTTCTTCTTTAGTTGTTTCATGATAAAGTAATAACATCAGTATTACATACATACTGATATGTCATTATAAATATGAAACAACCCTAATTCACCTTCTATCCATCCTACGGAAAAATGAAATCACCGCGCGTGCGTACGTACGAAATACCGTCTCCACGCCGTGGTGTAATCTATTTTCCACCATCACCTTACAAGGATGGGTATAATGGTGTAATCAGTAACTATATATGATTATTATTAATTAATATTGATACTGAAATAATATATATATATATACTCCATTACAATTCCACGATCATAGGAACGATATCATCACTCGTGCGTACGTACGGAATACCGTCTCCACGATATGATGCGACTCGTTCTACATGATATTCATTTCATAATGATTATATAAATGAATTGAATGAATGAATATGGTATATACTACACTAATACCATTCTGGAAATGAATTATCTATAACCTAAAGATAAGAATAAGAATTTATTCGACAAAACACGCATAATAACAAAAAGTTATAAAGACCCGAGTAACAAGTAACAATGAAATATTACTAACAAGAAGCTAATAATATGACCATATATGATCTCATATCAATATGTATGATTCTGGAATAAGTCAATAACATTATTTAAACCATTATACAGGAGCTTCGGACACGAACAAAGCAAATCGGACCTAAGGTAAGGGAAATATCACAATCTCACTTTTATCCGAGATTGTTTTTACTTTGGTAATTACTGGGGTGTATTTTATCGTCCAAATCCATGTTTCATCAATATGTAATGTTATTTCCATCTACCTACAATTGTTTAAATACATTTTTACCCTTCGGTGAGTTTTTAGTAATATGTATGAAAGGAATCTTTTGTCATTTTTCGGACGAGGTACTTTTTGACTTTTTCGACATAAGTACGAAGAATGTTTTTTTAACTTATACGGCATGAATGGATTTTTAAAACATTATTTCAAAGAAGATTCCTTTACAAGTATTCAAGTTTATTTTTAATCAACTTCTTTTAGTTTAAAATTGTATGACATGTTAAGAAAGTAAAAGTGTTTTTGAAGAAGAAAGGATATTTTCCTCAAGAATGAAGTTCATGTATTTTATCAAAATTATTTTCCATCTAAGATAATAAAAGGGTTCTGTTTCTATCCCTATTATTACATGGATTTGATTATGTTGTGATGGAAACATTTTTATGAATTCCTTTATCTTATATGAATTGTTTTATGATGTCATGTTGTTTAAGAATTCCATTTTTATTACATGGGTTATGAAATGATGTATGGTTTATGATGTTGTGGCACACATAAGAATGTTATCATTATGAGATGGGTGGGACCTATATCTCCCTCCAATGCATTGGGTAAAGATTTTATATCTCATGAGATAGACATGGCTGGAATGGTAGGTTATACCGGTTCAGTGAAACAGGACTGAAACGAGGATTACTCGATTCAGAAAGGGACTTTGTCCACTAAGATAGTCTTGGCAATGAGTCTTGACTAACAAGAAAAGATTCTCTATGATTATGTGTGTATGCCACAATGAGTAATGTTTTAAGTAAGGGTTTCATTTTCACTACTATGATTTATCCCATGTTATGAAATTATGCTCTCTTTTGCAGGTTAAGATTTCCAAAAATGTTATGTTCTTATGAAAATTATGTGATTGATATTTCTTTTGTTTACCCTTACTGAGCATTTGAGCTCACCCTTTTATGTTTTCTTTTCCCCAGGATATAAAGAAAGGTTTTAGGTAAAAAAAGGAAGATCTTTTTGGGAGATTTTGAAGATCTTTCACCAGGATTAGAAGATTACGTTCCGAGTTTCCAAAGACACTAAACTATTACGATCCTTGTGTGTGTATTTTTGTTATGTATTAAGTATTCCGCAAAATTAATGTAATGTCCACGTACGTCAAGATACGGGTCTCTACAGGTGAAATACCAAGGATTGAATTTTTCTTCTCAGGATCGACTTAAATACGATGATGGAGTATAAAAAAGCCGAGAAATTTTCTTGAGGTTACCCCAAAAGAACATTTTAAAGGGTTCATCTTCAAATTATATTGTCAATGATTAAGGAATATGACTTCCTAATCAGCCAAGTGATTAGAAAGTTGTTTGGATTATACCACCAAATTGTCCACATAGAATTCAACAAAATTCCCAAAAATGGATTTAAAGATATGATGCATGGCACACATATGTGTTGCACCTTCATTCTTTAAGCCAAAGGGAATTACCTGGTAGCAAAACAAACCCTGAGGGCCTCTGAAGGCTGTGGATTCCTCGTCTTATAGGGCCATTCAGATTTGATTATATCCGGAAAATCTATCCATTAATGAAACCGCTTCATAGCCAGCTGTGGCATCAATTAAAAGTTCTGTAATTGGAAATTGGAAATAATCCTTAGGGCAATTCCGATTAAGATCTCTGAAATCGACGAAAACTCTAATTTGTCAGTTCTTCTTCTTCACAGGGATAATATTAGCCAACCACTTGGGATATTGATCTTCTCTGACAAATTTATCTTTCATAATCTTATCCACTTCAACTTCATTTTTGGAAGCATAAGTTGGGTGTGTTCTTCTCGCGGCTTGCTTAAATCCTCGATGTTCTTCTGCTAAACCCAAATGATGAGTAGCCACATCCGGATCATTCCAGGGAATTTCTGTATAGTTACAATCAAATATATCTCTATTTTTCTTTAAAAAAAATATACATCTCTTGTTCATCAAGAGTCATGGCCGCACTGATTAAAGTGGGGTGTCGATCTTCTTTTGTACCCAGATTTATTTCTCTGAGTTCATCCACGGTGGTAGAGATACCCTCTTCAAATGCTGGAGGAGCATCTCTGAGATCTTGATCTTCTTCTTCATCATGTGTTATTTCTTCCATTTCTACTTTCATAGCATATGATGAAGCAAAATTTCCATTATCAGAAAAGATGTTAAAATTTGAACATCTTGAAGAAGAAGCTTCCATTTCTGACCCAATTGATGTTGAAGGGTCTTCCTTGGGAAATAAAGAGGAGATGATGGATTTAGAATCTACCTCATTGTTCACCTCCGATGTTTATATAACTTCTTCTGGACTTGTTGGCAAAGTATAGACTTGCTGGATTTCAGCAGATGAAATGAAGACATCTCCATTTGAGCTTTCATCATTTCCTGGTGGGTTACCAGTTTCTCCCATGTTGTCGGTCTCGATTGCCGTAATTCACATTAGGGATCTTCCCAAAAGAGTATTTTGATTTCGGTCTACCCTGTCAATTTGACTAATAGGAAACACATAATCTATACTCACATGTGCACATGGATTTAATGGAATATTTTCCAAACAATATGGAGCATTAACTTTGGAAATCTCCCTGGTTGTGGATTTATCCTCTTCCTTTATGTGATAGAATTCAGTCTCAATGTATTGAGACTAACGTGTCTTGAATGGGGCCTTATCACCATTAATTGTCCCAACTAGATCATCGAAACAATATTTGAGACATTGATGGTATGATGAAGGGATAGACGCATGTTGATGTAAGCAGGGTCTTCCAAGAAAGATGTTGAAAGGTGAGTCTTGACCAACAACTGTGAAATCTGAATTGGATACAAGATATCCAAACTGAGTTTTGAGTTTAACTTCTCCCAGTGGTTCTTGTTCATTTTTATCATATCCTTGTAACATCATGGTAGAAGAAGATAAATCATATTCTGTGAGGCCCAATCGATGAAGTGTACGAATGGGTATGAGGTTGACTCCTGAACCATTGTCAATGAAAGTTCTCCGGATGTCTATGCCATTGACCTCGCCAGATTAGTAAAAAGGTATAATATGTCGATGCACGAAATCATCATCATATTCATCAGTGAAAGATATCACTGCATGGAATTCCGTAGGATTATTCTCTACGTGATAGACTTCAGCTGGAACAATTTCAGTTTAAAACTTCAGAGGACTTGACAAAGCCTCGATGAGTGCCTCCCGAAGATCCTTTGACAGATTCAAAGCATCCAGAATTGATAACATGGCCGGTACCTGGGCCAGGTGTTTCAATACATCAAACTTTTGATCCATAGGTCTGCGTTTCCCAGTAAGAACATGTGGTTTAGCAGGTTACTTGGAAGCAGATGCTTTGGAAGTTGATGCATCTTGTATCGGGATATGAATTGGCAATATTCATGGTTTTGGAATATTAGACCGATTAGATCCATTTACTTGTTGAGAGGAAGAAGATGGAACCTTCAACTTGTCTTCTAGAATAACTGTGACAGGACTGAATTTTCTATTGGTGGAAGAACTTACTTGTTCTTATTGAGCTCGCTGATGGGCTCTGCCACGAGTTTCAGCTACGTACACAGTTCTAGAAAGGGTAGAATTGTAATATTGGCCTCTAAAATATCCACGTCTTCCCCTGTATCCTAAGCCTATAGAACATCCTCTAATTCCTTTATTTGATATATGGAATTCGGGCTCATTATAATCGAAACTGCAACTGGCATACAGATCTATTAATTGAATCATATTCACAGAACCGAAAATCAATTCTTTATCTGATGAAGACGCTTTCTGACTAGCCAATTTAGGCTGTGCCATTTGATGGGGCAGTTCCCATTGCATCGAAGTAGATGGAATGGAATCTGCTAGGGTCAAGGACAACTTAGGCTTTGACACATACTGATCTTTTTCTGATTCTTTTCCTTTCTTTGAATCATATCGTTTCTTTGAGGATTTTCCCTCTTATGAAGAGGGTTTTGCTGCGACATTCATGGTAGAAGGCACAATTGGTTTCTTCAATTGCGTGTGCAAAATAGCATGAGTTCGGTTGATCGTCTTTCGGACCATCCACCCATCATATTTTTGTGCATTTTTGTTCTTAACTTCTTTCCATTCTCTTTCCTCTTCTGGAACTGTAGCAGTTACACATGCTACCTGAGCTGAAGAACCTTTTAATTTGATTTATCCCGACTCACCATCTTTTGTAGGAGGTCTTTGAAGAAAAAACACTCATGGATGGGATGTCCTAGCATCTAATAAAATGGGCAATAATTGGGACGGTCTTCATCTCCTTCCTTGTTTGGCCTTTTGGGCCTTGGCACCTGAACCAAATTATTTTCCAGAGCTGAAATTAATTAATGAGGAACTTTTTCATTTCTAAAAGTGTATGTTTTTCTCTTCAGATCCTCAATTTTTTTTTGTATTTAATCTCTTTGATCGACTTGACGAAACAACCTTTTTTGTTGGCACTCGGGAGGTGGATACCTTCTAGGAGATGACAGTTTTGAAGTAGAAGCAGGTATAGGTGCTTGTTTAAGCATAATTGTAGCAGTCTCTGCTTTAACCATTCTCATTCCTGGAGCTGTTGGAATTAGACGTGATTTAGCCTTAGTCTGTAAAATTGAATATTCAATTTGTTGAACGATTGATGTAAGGTCTTGAAACCCTCCTGGGTATTTCACAGGGATCAACGGCACACGTAATTCATCACACAGATTTGCCACACAGATTGGAAACAGTTCCTCTTGAGGCAGTGCTAAGCTCAGGGAATATGTTAACCCCTTCCAGCGAGCAATGAAATCAGAGACTCTTTCATTCTCCCTTTTCTGAAAGTTTTTAAGATCGAAAACTATTGTCTTTGGAAAATTTGAGCTGAAGTGAAGAAGAAATCGTTGACGGAGATCTTCCCATCTGGTAATTGACAGGGATTTCTAGCCTGTATACCAGAAAAAAGCTGGTCCTTGCAATGTTTGCAGGAACCATCTGAGTTTAACCACTTCTTGCTGCTCTAGAGTTCCCATCATAGGATCGCAACAAGACACGTAATGCATAAAATGTTGTTCAGGATCACCTGATCCATTGAAAATAGGGAATATAAGGTTCCCAAAATTTGATGGGGGAGAGATTGAATCTACACATTCAGGGTAAGATTTCTTATCCAGTTGAACCTGCACACGCTTTCCTTCCATAGCTTCCAACCGAGTTATTAATCACTCAATAGTAGTTATTAATTTTTTAGAAACATCTGGTTGAGATTGAATCTGAATAGTTGCTCTGAATGGAGCTTTGACAAGTATGGCAGCTGGTTCTGTAACTGAGGGAAGCACTTCCAAATGTTGTTGCACTCGACCCGTAGGATTAGACCTGTGAGGGTGTACTAATAAAAGAGGATATTCTTGATCCATCTCAGTAGCTGCAACAAAATCCTTTGGCTGACTAACTATATAACGCTTAAAAGGAAGACTACCCTGAAGTAGTTCTGTGTTCATCCTCCTCAATTCCTTCATTTCATTCTCCTGTTGTGCAAATCTTTGCTCTAGTGAGAGCGATTGGCCATCTCCAGAGGGAGGATATGTAACCTGATTCTTCCCCTTTCCCTTGTTTGATACCTTTAGGAGAGGGGGAAGTGGTTTATTTGAAGGAACAACCATACTTTGGGTAAAACATTGATTTCGAGTATGCACACCTTCTTCATTTGTGTCTATGCCTACAACTTCCTGAACATGAACATCTTCATATGATCCCTTTGAGTGAGCCTTATCTGGTGGATCAGAAATAACGAAATTGATGACATTGACTGATGCATAATTCATCACATCCCTTCTAACAACATTTCTGTGATATAGTCTATTTCCATGTCTATGATAAGACATTGCCTTTTGTTGATTCGATCCCTCAGGAATTTCTGGATGAACCATAATTCGGAGAGAATATCATGACAAATTGGATCTACGTTCCTCTTGTGTCTTCTTCCCCAATTTAGAAAAGACTGACATTCTCTGAGGAGTGGGTTGATGATTTGAAAAAGTCCCCAGTTCGGTGGACTGGGTCTATTCTTGCTGTCTTTGCTCAACTCCTTGAATCCTATTTGTTGATTCCGAGGATTGATTTAAAAGAGTCCCTAGTATGGAGAGCTGGGGTGGCTATTGACATGCTATGTCTGAGACTTTCTTAAAAGCTCTCTGGATCTTGTAGACCTTGTTCCAGAAATTAGCAGGATGCATCAATCGACATCCAATTTTATCACCCAGTTCAAAAGACCGTTGGATGATTTATGACACTTCTATCATTTGGTGATGTGCTGCTCCAAACGAGAGGCCTGTTCAATATTCTCATTTTCATGATGCAAGAGTAATTCAAAAAATTGTTCTATGTATTCTTGATATTGAGAGGAACTAGTTGAAGCCTGTTCTTGGGCAATATTTTTATTACAAAAAATCCAGGTATCCGTGGCAGGCCATGGGCAATAACATTGCAGGAGACCATTTTCGGAAGGCTTTGCTGACTGGAGAGCACTGTGAAATACAGTGCTCCATGAACGCCTGATCCTATGACATGAATACCAGATGAGGAATTGGCAATTAACTGTCGCAAATTTCTTAGTGCGCTGAGGCATGAACGCTAATGGGATCTCTGCTGCTTTTCAGCCTTTGGATATTGAGAGACTGCTAGAGACGCCATGTCAATTTGGCGTTGTAACCCTTCTATTATCTTAACATGATTTTCATATTCATCAATAGATAATACATTATTTTTCAACTGACAAAGTGTTTTCTATATGTTTACACGAATATCATGAATTCCATCTTCCATCAAAATTTCTAGATGTCATACTGAGAGTCAGCCAGAGGCCAAAACATGACTGGCACTTCACCTTTCGCTAGTTTTTTTTCTCATGTTCATCATTTCCTCTTAATCATTTGATGAAGATTCTTCTACCTGTTTTGACAAGAGCTGGGGATTCCATGTTGCTTCATTGGATTAAACAAGATTGGTATAGAAATCATTGATTAAACTAGAATATGCATGACTTAGGGGTGGTTTGGAGAATTAACTACACCCTGTGCTATCTTCTGATTGAGAATGTATTTCACCTTCCATCGATGAAACATCATAAATTACTACTTTCGCATTTTCAAGTGCATCAAGATAAGAGGGCTTTCTCGGCACTACATTGTCCACTGGAACATTTTCCGGGCAATGTGCATCACTACTATGGAGAGGACTTTCGCAGAGAAATTCATCATCATGGGGAGGACCACCATGGTGGGTTGCAAAAAAAGATGAGATCTCTTGATCCTTGGTCTTCTGGCCACACAAAGGGTTCTTGTGGCTCACATCTGAAGATGAATCTTCGAGATCGACCGAATTGTCATGGAGCAAGCCTTCATGAGGAAGTTTATGTTGAAGAACTTTGGAATTAATATTCCCACTATTGGGAAATGAGGGAGTAGAATCTTGAATTCCAAAAGATAACTGTCTGAGGGTTTCAAGAAATCTAGAATCGAGCAAGGCCTTGTTACAGATTTCTTCTTGATCTCTTGACTGTGTTGGGCATGTCTTTTTCTTAGACGCCTTCTTACGCACCTTGGAAACCACTTGTTGACGAAAGTGGCCGCTCTGAGTAGGTGTATGTGCCTGATCAGAAGAGATGGCCAGGTTAGGCTGACAATCTCCACTCAAATGAGGTGTATGGGCCTGACTTGGTTGTTCGTATGATATGGGGGAGTATTCCCCACAACCCTCTTGGACTGGAACAGATGCGCGGGTCAGTTTCAGAGTGAACTATTGATGTGTCACTCCACTGGTAGGGTTATATTTATGTGTCATTCCCTGATAGGCGACTGGAGCTGTTATAATATCCTGTCAGGCATCCAAGATATGAGCATGAATTTTCTTCTGCTCTTTCACCATTGATAGAATATGATTGGTGACTTCAGCTGCCAGAACGAGGATATATGTCCATTCCGTGCTTGGAGTAGGTGTATCTGCCTTCTCCTGTCCTCCTATTCCTGTCAGTGAATCCTAACAGTACTCAAGTGTTGGGGCAGAGAGTTGAGTCTGCCTCATGTTTATCACCGGAGCATTCCTACTGACTTCTCCGAATTCCACCAAGTGAGACTCTTGGTAGGCTTGATCAATATTAGCAGGTGTTTGTGCATTCTTATTGCACTTCGCCGAACGTGGTTGACGAGATCCATCATATGTAGTCAAACGAGCTTGATGACTAGCTGGTGATGTATAAACATGTGTATGTTCCTGCCTATAGTTCTCCACCGGAATTTCCTGGTGGGATTGGTGTGATGCTGCCAGACGAGTTAGCTGGACATCAGAATTAAAATGGGCAGGTGTGTGTGCCTTCTCATTGCTTGCCACCAAGTTAGGTTGGTGGACTTGTCCGGAGATGGCAGAGATGAGAACCTGCTCACTATTAAATGGATTTCACCTCTAGCGATTCATCTTGCGTTCTTGGGATCGAGGAACCTGAGATGAACGCCTTGAGTCAGTATCCTCATCATGTTGAGGCCACACTTCCGCACGAGTTTGGCAGTGGTTGTTGGTGGGAGCCCTCGGGAAGGACCCTTGTCTGCCTGAATTAAGGCCCTGAGGGACCTGCACATTCACCTCCCCAGAATAAGGGAGGGAATTGTGATTGCGTTCCGAGGATAATGACCCGAAATGGTTGGAGATGATGGTTAGCACTGCCTGTTTCTTGATCACTGTTCGTCGCTGTCTGGACGACCAGGGTGAGTTATTCACTTGGAGGGCTTGTCGGAAAGCCTTTAGATTTGGAATGGTACTGTGTTGACGGTACTCCTTAACCAGCGCATTTGATACCCAGCATTGAAGATGCTGAGTAGGTGATATCATCCTCAGATCGGATGACGATCCAGCAGGAGTAGCAGTAGTGGTATTCATAGCAGTAGTATTCACAGGTGTGAACTTGAGAGCATCCATTTCTTGGAATGCATAAAATCTTAGAAAAGAGTTCCTGTTTGATATAACAGAGGTAATCAAGGTAAATTCATCCACTAAATATTTTAGATGAACACATATGTCAATGATGGTTTTTTTGGCCCTCTCATTGAGTTTTAAATGGGGGCCTAACAAATAACCAAAACATCATTTTATCTTTTTTAAGGATTCAGGCCGGGTTCACCATTTTTTGTTTCCCTCTAGAATGGGGGATGACATCATCGATTTAAGGTTCAAACATTCCAAGCGGTTTCTAACGGTTTTGTTCGTAGAACTGGAAACATTCAATGATTCTATTTCTATTTGAACCTACTTTCCAAAGGTAGGCACTCATTAGATTTAGACTGATGAGGCTTAGGAATTTTCATTGGTCGAGAGGATGGGAGGTCGGACTCATCACACCTTTTTGAGGGGAATTATTTTCTACTCTTGGACTCTCTTTATAGATTTATGTTACGTTCATGAATCCTTATTACATTACCAAGTATAAAATGAGTTTTCCTTCAGATTTGACAATCAATGATTGATATGTAAGAAATTTAGAGAATATTTTTAAATTTATTCGAGGTTATTCATTGATAGAGAATCATCTGTATTTGTTAGAGAATCTTAGTCAACAATATCCTGTGATACATAAATTTCTATTGGTCATTATGATGACCATACCGGTTTTAATTCCACTCAGTGGGGAACTTGAAGTTTGTTTTCATTCAGAAGGACATTGATTATTTTAGATTTGGGATCATACCCGCAGCTAGGCTACCTACGTATCCTTTATTTAGGAAAAGGAATCATAACCCACATAGTTCGAGTAAGGGAATATGATGTTTTATGATTGATGGATCAAAGAAATATTTCATAATTACTTTTACACTCTAAGCTCATGTGAGTCATGCTTAGTGTGAAAAACAAGAGGTATTGGTAAAACTAGGCAGTTGTGCCATAAAAGATGCAATCATAAGAAATGATGTGGGGCTTATTTATGTATGACTGCCCAAATAGATGAATATTAGGATTTACTTTAGGGAAGAAATCCAGGAACATGGTCCATAAAGGTATATCTACTTTATGGAGATTTCGATACTCTAACTTGGGGATTAATCTTGAAAAGGAGGCCCTAATTAAGAGGGGACTTATGATTGAGTTTTACTCCTGAGAAGGAGATCCATATCAAATGTAATTATAACTGGTCAAGAGAAATTAAGACTGGGGCTTACTCCTGAGAAGGAGGCCCAGGTTATGGGACTTGAAAAATTAAGGGACATGGGGATTACTCCGGAAGAGGATGCCAAAATTTGAGACTAGGGCTTATTCCTGAAAAGGAGGCCCAAATTAGGAGGGGACAAATTATTGAGTTCTACTCCTGAGATGGAGACCCGGATCAAAAGTAATTATGACTGGTCAAGAGAAATTAAGACTAGGGATTACTCCTGAGAAGGAGGCCCAGGTTAAGGGACTTGAAAAATTATGGGACATGGGGATTACTCTTGAAGAGGATGCCCAAATTTGAGACTGGGGATTATTCTTGAAATGGAGGCCCAGGTTAATGAGGACTTTGGACTTATTCCTAAGGAGGATGCCCAATCTTGAGAATTATTACCGGGGCTAACTCCTGAAAAGGAGGCCCAGGATAAGAGAATTATGGTTGGGGCTTACTCCTAAGGAGGATGCCCATATTTGGGAATTTTATGATTGGGGCTTACTCTTAAGGAGGATGCCAAGATTGGGGGACTGGGGGCTTACTTCTAAGGTGGAAGCTCAAAATTAATAGGAATTATGACTGAGACTTACTCTTGAATAAGAAGTATAGTTTAAGGGGTTCTCTCATCTTTAAAGGATGAGGTTGAATGAATGAAATCTCAATCAGTAGTGACAAAAAGATGTGAAAATCACTATGTTTTGATATATGTTCCATGGAGTTTCTTTCAGATAAGGAAGCCGAATCAAGAAATCATTCCATAAATGGCTTTTAAGAGTGTCTTGAAGACTGAATATTGAATAGGAGAGGTGGAACATCATAATAGGTGTTAAATGGGAAAGAAAGGCACCCAAAAGGCAGGGGCGCACAAGTCCTGGTCACGCATGTATACCTGTGCGACACATGGGTACTTGCGCGTTTGTAAACCATCATGGTAATACTTGGGTGATCCTTGACCAATGCCTTTAGAATTATCATGAGGTACTTCCGGAGGAGAGGCACGCAAGTTTTGGTGAGGAAGTAGGGCACCGCGAAAGTATGTTTTTTTCCATTAAGTGTAAAACTCCTTAGGGGCGCAAGTGTTAGTGAGATATAACACTTATACCTTACTCCTCTTGTTTAGACCTTCCATTCTAGGTAATGAATTAACTTAGAAGTGTTCGGAAGACCTGATGAAGAGACTTGGGCGTTCAGAGCTCTAAATCTGAATTCTGAAGAGAATACTCCTCACAATGGGGGGCACACCAGGTCTATTTAAGGGCTGGAGAAGAGCCCGAGCGGTTATCACTTAGGGCGCACAAGTCACTTGCACGACCATTAGGAGTTGTGCAAGTGGAATTGAATAACAATGATGGAACTTGCGTGGCGCATGTGCTTTTGAAGCCTTATTCACGCCTTTGTCGATTTTTGATGTTTTCTTCAAAGGATGAATCAATTTGGGCTAAGTCATATCCCATCACTTTCCTTTGGACTCTGTGATGAAAGGAGAATCAACCGTTTTTTTTCTAGTATTATTTTCATCTCTCACATAATTCTTTTTCAGTATTTGAAATTGCTGGAAATAGGAGGATTTCTATTAATGGAGAATATTCCAGACAAAGGAATGATATTCTTCATGAGAAACCAAATGAAACATGATTTGGAATGAGAAAAATCCTTCTTATGCATAATCATAAATATAATAATATGATCAATAATTTCAAATTTTGTATACTTCCTGACCTAGTTAGTAAAATAAAGATGGAGTTTCATAATGATCATTGAGGAATGAATGTTCAATTTTCCTCATGTAAATCATGTGGGAAGAGGCATCAAGGAGATTGCATCAATGGAACTGGACGATCTTTTGGGTTTGGAAAATAAGGGCACAAATCCTGTAATTGCAAAGAAAAACGTTCGGATAACACAATGTACACGGAATGTTGTTTTTCTAAGACATAAATGATGGTTAAATGTTGTAAATGTGGAATGTACGGGCATTATATAAATTAATTCAATAAGGGAAAATCTCAGGATGAGAATCTGAACGGTCTTATGTTTTGTATTAATTTTTTTGATGATTAAGTGCTACAAATGATATGTGAGATGAAAGAAGTGTAAAGGAATAAATTGATGAAGCTCAGTCAATGGTTTAAGAAGGCAGTGGAATGATTGCATGTTTATCAATAATAATGTTTAATATGAAATGTAATGGTACTATGGAATAAGGAAACATCTAAGGATTGTTACACTATTGTTTTTCCGTAAGTATTTGAATATATATTTTTAATGGTACTAGTAACCATGGAAAGTTATTCATGTATTTTTAGAAAATACGTTATAGGTGAATAATTATGGGACAAGAAGATAATGAGTTGTTTGATAGTATTTATGACCTCAAGACTGATATATGGACAAATTGATATCATGATTTGAGTATATATAATTATTGTTAATTTTTTATGTGTAATAAGTTAACTTTTGATATAATTAATGTTTTCAATAAGGTTATATGGACATTCGTGTTTTAAAAGAATATATGATTAAGGTATTCACTTGTTTAGAATGTGAAAACCAAGGACTACCTTGTGAAATATGGGAGAAAAATATTAAAAATATTTATTTCACCTCTTACAATAGTTTTATATATTTTTATTTTTGAAAGGATTATAATGGTATCCATTTATGGATAGTAAAAGTTATATTCTGGTTGATGTTTGTATTATCTCACCATAATTGGCCTTATGAAAATTTGATTACCTATGCATAACATTTTTTGGAGACAGATGGAGCGAACTATCATTCTATCACATGATCTGGTAACACTTAATTAATGGAAAATTCAACATCATTTCATTAAATAAGAGATGAAGTGGAAATTTTTCATGGCATGAAAAATAGTGAGATTGTACCAAAATCAAGTACGTATTTATTATCATGAAAAATAAATCAACATTAGTAAAAATACCTTGAAACCAAATACTTTATCCAAGTTCCTTACAATATGATGAATAATACGATCCCTTAAATCATCTCTTATTTATGGATTTCAAGTAGTTAACTGTCTCCAATCCTTGTTCTCCGTCACTATCCGTCAGAACATGATGGTTATATTTCACTTCCATAACCATGTTTTTAATTCCCAGATATGTCATCCTCTATAGAAACACTATGATATCTTACATTGGGTGCCCATTATGTTTCATACATTTTTTTAAACGATGTTTTATCAATCCTTTTTAAAATTTGTTTTCCATGAAAGAAAATTTCAAGTAGAAAACAATTTATATAACCCTGAAGAATTTTGAGGGAGAAATTAATTTTAAGGGGGGAAGAATATAACACCCCAATATTTTATGAAATATACATTTTTTAAATTTCTATGAATTCTTGTATTATACACTACACCAATATTATTTTTCACTATACACAACATCGTATTAACTTGCACTATATGTAACTCAATATTGGTTTGTGTTATACAAAATTTCAAGTTCTTTTGATAGAATTTATTTCATCCAAAAATGTGTATAGATTTTTTCAATGTATAAATGAACTATGTGTGTATTATATTATACAAAACACCAAAGGAAGCTCTCCCTACACACAACACTGACCATGATAGCGTTACACACAAGAGCTTCCTTCCTCGATAGCTTGTATTGTAAAAAATTTCGAGTTTCACTTAACAACAATATATTATTAAAATATTACTATTTAATGGGATATAAACTATTCTTTATAAATATAATTAACCACATTTCGAATTTTAAATAACATTTGCAGTCATCTTACATATTTTCTATATCATGATATGAGAAAAATGTCAATTTTTCAGATAAAAGAAGAATTTTTAAATGTAGTTTTACCACCTTTTGATGGATTATCAGTATTTAATCTATTTTTTTAACACTATTATAAGTTAAATTTGAAAAAAAATTAACATTTTATTTGGATGCGGGACATTAAAAATTACTTTTGTTGAATTTTTGGTATTTTTTATAAAATTCATTTTTAATGAATAGTGAAAAATACTACAGTTTAATTCAAAACTACATTTTCATATAATTTATTTTTCTAGATAGATTATATTTTTAATTGGTTTTAAAGTGTAATTGGATTATGATTTAATGATTTAATCCAATTTTGGTCATTTTAAGTAATTTCACTTTTAAACTCGACATACACACATGTCAATCTTTTGATGGTTATTATTTTCTAAAATCCCATTTTCTGGTTTGGACAATAAGATTTAATTTTGAATTAATTACTCTGACTTATTTTTTTTTGAATTTGGAAAAATAGATTCAGTTTTTTGAATCATCAGTCTAAAAGTGGGTAAATAGGTTCCCTTTATTTTTTGAAATTATGAATTGTAACGATTGTAAATATTTTATTTATTATTGATTAAGGGTAAATCAAGTCAATAAGGGTAAAAAATAATATTATAATAATATTAAACTACACTGACACATGTCCTAATCCAATTGTATGAGATATTCCTTACCATGGGAATACTTGGGTCAATTATGGGACCCCATGGATTCACATGTATAAGAAAATGACATTTTATAATAATTAATTTAATGTAAAGATACTTATATCCTAAACATATATCTTTTATTATTTTAATTTTAATATATGGTTATATAACAGATCTTTATGTCTATAAATAATAATTATAAGATAGAAATATTGTATACGACATTGTATTTTATTTATTATTTTTAGAGATTATATATATATATATATTTCAAAAAAATATGATTTAGTGATTACCTCATTAATGAACGATTGAAATAAATGAATTTATAAATATAAAAATAAATTTCATTTTAAAATTTTGATTCCATCCATGAATTTTCTAGATGAAAATGACATATTATTAGTGATTTAATTCCTTTGGTTCAATGTAATCATGTTTTTATTAATATTTTAATAAATAAAAATATGAAAGGTGTCCAAAATTGATGCAATTCATAACATAAAAGATAAAATAGTTTATTAAATGAATTTCAATTCATAAAAATCATAGTTTCATCAAAACAGTTAATATAAGTCCATATATGTTATAAATAACTAAATTTACGTCTTTTAAAATGATATGATGATTGAATTAACCCAAAATGTTTAAATTACATGATATCATAGTAAGATTAAAATTTGTAAAATAATGGTTAAACCAAAAAAGAACCGGATATTGAAATATTTAAAACATGTCTTACAATTATTATATAGTGGTTAATTGAACCAAAATTCTTTTATCTTAAAATTAAATTAGTTTTTGATCATTTTTAATGGAAATTTAATTTATAATAAATTAATATTTTGAGAGTTTTCTTAAAGTACCCCTCTCCTCTTAATAAAAGGCCACCTCCTCCCTCTCTTCTTCACTCAATTATGAACCTTCACGCTAAAAAAACCCTTCTTATTTCTACTCTAAAACTTACTAGTTATATTCTAGAGGTGTTGATCTTTTCAAAATACCAACTCTAGTACCCTAAGAAAAAATTTATAGGAGGCACGTTGAGGAAGCGTTAATCTCTTCTACTGATTCTTACATATTTTTTTCTTCTTCATCCTCTTCATTAGTTTTTTAATTATAAAATAATAAAATAGATATTAGTTATATTATGATATGTAATTATAAATATGAAACAACACTATTAAACCTTCTATCCATCCTATGAAAAATGAAATCACCGCATGTGCGTACGTATGACTTACCTTGTTTATGTTATGGTGTAACAAGTTTTCCACCACACCTCACATGGATGGGTATAATGGTGGATGTAATAACTATATATTATTATTTTAACATTATACTAATTCTGAGATATTATACACTATCTTCTTCAATACCATTGAAAAATTATGGGAACCATATCATCGCTCGTGCGTACGTATGACTTACTGTCTCCACGACGTGAAGAGATTCATTATCCACATTAACCATTCTAGAATGATTTTAAAGTAAATATAATAAATAATCATGAAAGATATAAAATAATAATTCTATTTTATATATATATATATATATATATAAATTACTTACTTCCATTCAATTTAATAAGGAAAAGAAAACACTATTCATGTGTAAGTATAGAAAACCCTATCCATGAACAGTGTACTCCATTTCTTTTATCTATCTGTTATATATATATATTTATATAATGAATATATATTATATATAAATCCATTTTTAGATTCTATAAATAATGAAATCATGATTTAATAAATAATATCAATAATAGAAATTGAAAACAAGTGTGATAAATAAAACAATTACTACCCAAAACATTGCATTAACATGGAATTGACAAATGAACAGGTAATATAATATTATAAGTGAATCATATACGATATCATAAATATATTTTAGGGTAATGTTACAAGTTAATAATGTGTTTAAAACCACTATACAATAATTTTAGACACATGCTGAAGAAATCAGACATAAGGTAAAGGATTATTTTGTCTCAATTTTATTTTTGTGGGACATATGTCTTATATAGCATCTAATTATTTTGTGCGGTGTGTATGATACCCATGAATATTTTTATTATTCTTATTATGATGTTTATGATATTTACATATTCGTATAAATTTATTTATTTTATACTATTTGACTGATTATAAATTGGTATGTGATTATTTTGCAATCTCATTTATATTTGAGATTTCTTATATGTATGTATTTCTCTGGGGTTATATTTATCATCCATGTCCATGTTTTTTAAAAATATTTTCATTAAATATTTAAAAAAATTTCATGTATTATTAATGTCATTTTTACCCATTTTTTTCTTTTTCTACATGGTATGGATGTGATCTTTCATTTGTTTTCCATACATGGTACTTTTTTGACTTTTCTGGGAAATGTACGAAGAGAATTTTTTTTAACTTATATTGCATGAATGGATTTTTATGGTTTCATGAGGCCTTATTTCAAAAAAAAATATCTACAAAATTTCATGTTTATTTTCAACTAAATTATTTTCATTTAAAATTATGTGAACTTTTTAGAAAATAGTTTTTTTTTGAAGAATAAAGGATATTTTCCTCAAGAACTAATTTCAAGTATTTTATCAAAATTATTTTCAATATAATATGATTCTATCAAATTGGGTTATATTTCTATTACTATTCAGAATATATATTATTTCTTTAATGATGGAAGGATCTTTTATATGTATTCTATTACGATGGAATGATATTTAAGAAACCCATTTTATTTCATGGGTTATGAAATGATGAATGATTTATGTTTTGTGGATCATGTAAGAATTATTTCATTATGAAATGGGTAGGACCTATATAACACTTCAATGAATTGGGTAAAGATTTATATCTCATGATACATACAATATTTTAATGAAAAATAAATTAGATACAATAAAACATGGATAGAACAATATGAAAATATGGTTTGTAATACATGTTTGGAATAACAAGTAATCCCAGTTCAAGAATGGACTTTGTCCACTATGATAGTCTTATTAGCAATTCATTGGCTACAATGTAAATCATATTATCTGCTTATTTGTTTTCCACAATTCCATATTTTATTCCCAAAAAAATTATAATGGTTAATGTTCTTTTATGATCAATTCATTACGTACTGCAAAAATTTATTTCATTACTCATGATTTTGATGTTAAAACATTATGTTCATGTTTCAATGTTCAAATTTTTATGGTTTGTTTTATGTTCTCCATGATAACCCTTATTTATCATTTGACCAAAAACATTTTATGTTTTCTTTTTACTAGGATATATAGAATGATTTTAGGTTGTAAAAGAGGGGGAAGATCTTTATAGGAGATGTTGACGACATTTCACTGTGTTAAGAGATTATGTTTCATTCATCCAAATACAATAAACTAATAGGGTCTTTGGGTGTCTGTTGGTTTCGTGTATTAATTATTCCACATTATTAATGTTATATCCATGTATGTCATGATTGGGTATCTAAAATATTTCTATTCTATGAAGCATAATTTTAGGTGGACTGAAAGCATTGAGGTGGTCCAAAGGCTATGAGGTAGCCCAAAAGCATATCTGGCCAAAAGTCCTTGGGTGTTCTAATGGCCTTGACGGACCCGAGAACCAAACCGGTGGCCTGAAAGACCAAATAGAATACATTTTCGGGATGCTACAATACTGAATAGTACCTACTATAATTATTACTAATGTACTAGTACAATCCTCATATTGTAACCCAGAAATATATCTCTGCATGAATCAGAACTTTGGTCTCTTGAATGAACTTGTCAAATCCTCACCATCTTGGCTGAAGCTCTTATGCAATCATGTTCCATTACTGTGAAGGTATTTGACTTGTATTCAGTGAATGTCATTCTTGGTTCAGACCATGGAAATCCAATTCATACCCAATATGACATCATATGGTTTCATCATGATGCCTAATAGGTCCCATGTGATCTTATGTCTACCATGTGATAGCTTGCACTATCATCCGATAAAATATATAAAATAAGAATTCCCTATACGGTCCTCAAGAGGAAGACGTTGGGAAAGCACCTCAACTGGGAGCTCCATCCCTCCCACCTGAAGTGTAGTGATAATGAATGAATTAAATTTTTTTATAATAACAATAAATCATGAGTATAATAAACACATATCATAACACTAATCATCTTCTGTGCTATGAATGTTTATGCATGAAACTATCCGCAACCCAGAACTCCATTTCCATGATCCTGACGTTGGAAACATGGTGGTATTGATGAATTAATTACATAACATCACCACCCACCCATATATCATTCTTATCCACTACCAACTTTTCCTCTATGGAGGTCACCCTACCCTCAACCAGGAGATCTATGATCCTGAAACAACATCATCCATGGTGGTCCAACAGTTATCAGACAGCATGGATCAACATGGTTAGTATAGTAGTTTTACACAATGTGACATCATCTATCATGAGAAAATAATAACACCTCTCTAGTCATCCCTATCCATCTACACTATCTGTAACCATGTGTGGATGTTGTATCAAAGGGAGGTCTCCTGTATAGGGATCCTGGAACCTAGTTTCGATAACCTACTTTCGATGACTCAACTCTATGGTTCCCTCTACCAGTTCCAGACATCTTTAATCCCTATGATAGAAAGCTATATGTACATTTTCATGATTTATCACACCAACATTTGTGGGGAAGCAAAAGGGAACCAAGATTGCATGAACATCTTAGGTCAGTCCTTGTTCAAACTTCCATGCTCTAATGTAGCCATCCCAAATATCGTTAAAGGAGTTCGAGGTAAGGTTTGTGATCCTCGCTACAAAATTTTCCACTTTCATCTCTACATGATACATATCCATAGTCTCTTGAATGAAAACATATAAAAAAGAGGGCTATTCCCCCTCATAAAATTCCTATTGGAAGTTGGGCCATCTGAATGTCACCACTTCATGCGTTTGGGAATCAAGACTCCACTAGCACCCAAAAACTCCATGAAAAAGGCTAGTTGCCAACACAACCACTTGATCTGTCGGTGTCGGGATGAGCCTAAGGACATGGATCACTGAATCCATCCAATCCTCTATTTCATGAGGATCTAAATCATTATGAAAACTCATAGGCCCTTGAAATTAGAACTTGCAGAGAATGCTAATCTTGCCCACATCGTCATCCTACTCTTCTGGGATGATCTACTACTCGACAGCTGGAGGCGCTACTACCTTCCCACCTAGAAGGGGAATCCCATGGGATGTACAAAAAAATAAGGGCCCATTGTTCATTATATTTTCATGATGATCAAAAAATGGTATCCTAATAGGAATCCATTATAGAGAAATCCTAAAATTTAATAAATACCAACCATAGTTAGATGTATATATATATATATATATAATGTGGTGCTAACCTAAGAAGGATAGTAAAATAATCAATCTTATCTGATTCTTGTACCATTTATCCCTACATCCAATGTCTCGGTATTCTGAGTCAAAAAATAGTAATAAATTTCACGATGAATGGATATGTTTGTCATCCACACCATCACTAGATTACATGGAATGAGAGACACACTCAAAACACTTTGAAACCATATCCCTAATCCCAACCAAATAATTGTAAGAAGACTACTCGAATCACCTTCCCAATGATTGAAACACGTTGGATAATAGTCTATAATGACCCAACCCAAGACAGGTATCGAGCTATAACTACCCCAAGCCTACCTCTATAATACTGGGGTCAGCAGCCAATGAAAAAGTCAAAACTAACATTGTGATTCCTTTTCCTAAGTACGTGTTCCCACACATACAAACATTTCAATGCATAAGTGCAAAAGAAGTAAAACTAAAATAAATGGAAATTTAAGGTAATAAATGAATATAAAACCTCTAGATAGTACAATAGTATGATACTATTAACATGAATATAAAGGTAAATAATACATTCAAAACAAAGAAATATTTCCCAACCTGAAAAAACTATAAAATTAACCTATTAATATATCAATTCTCCTAATCACCATGCTAAACCACCATACATGGTATACATTAAAATATATCTTGACACTCCTCGAAAGCCACTACTGATCTATCTGTCATATACATAATAAACAACTTGTGTAGGTAAACTTCATGAGGGTTGGGTATATACATACAAAGTAGGATTCCTCATTGGATGATGTGGGGTCAGTGAGAGATACAAAAAGAACAAAAAGAACATAGAATGAAAAATATATGGAAATCAGTGAAAGCGTAATTTTCAACCCGGGATATGAGTTGAAGTAACCTCATCCCAACACAAGGGGACTAGCACATTGTGTAGATGGACTACACATCATGTATTTTGCAACTATTTTTGGAGAGTGAACTCATCATTTCATGAGAAATTATACATGGAAAGCACATGGAATACCTCACGCATCGTCATATAACATGAAAGTAGAGTATCCAAATCCAAATGTATTGATATAGAAGAATATATATAAATATATATATATATTATAAATAAAAATAAACCAAAATTCGAGAGTATGGGGATATCCATATCGCATCTCATCATAGGAAGACAAGTTTCCGATAGTTCTAGATGTCCATAATCAATGGCCATTATCTCAGGTGTCTTCCTTGATGTAGTCATGTGAGTCAATCTGAAACACATAACTGCATAAACAAATTTAGGTGCCACAATATCAATGTAGAGGACACATTCCTAAATACATTTTTAGCGTTCAATAATGTATGAACCCATAGAGGACCCACTCCCTTGCTGATGGGGGTTTCACTATGGGGTCACGAGGACCCCTCCCTGTACTAATAGTGGGGTTAAAATCAAGAATATAATAGACCTAGTCCCAAGATGATGGAGGGTTACACTATAAATATAGAGGAACTATTCCCTAGTTTGTTAGGTGTTATAATCTAATAATTGAAGAAATAAACCCCATACTATAGTGGGGTGCCACTCCATAGAGTAGAGGACCCCTTCCCATGATGATGGGGGTTCCACTCTATAGGTTAAGTAACCACACCCTAGTTTGAAAAGGGAGTTATATGCTTGTAATCGAGGACGAAAACGATATCTGATAGGTATTAGAATATAAAATTATATATAGTTAACATATTCCTAAAACTCATGTGGGTTCCACTCTAAAATAAATCTCATGTGAACCTACATTATCACTATTGTCATTGGGCATCGACACAATAAAAACTGAGCCAATAACATTTCACATGGTATCTAAAATATTGAAATAGTGGGTACCATCATGTGACATGTGAAAAAACACTCATGATAGGCTACTTAAGGGTCAAAATAAGTGTTCAAAATAAGGATATAAAGAAGATTTGTGTTACCTAAAAAGGAAACAAAGGGGTACAAATCATGTAATGCGACCCACACACTGTGTGGTCTAGATCCACTTTACGGTCATGTCTCTGGAAATAAAATGGATCCCAATCCATATAAGTGTACACATAATGCCGATGTACTACACCACAAGTCCATTTTATTTGGTTTTGGGCCATGTGCTTTGTCCATGTTCATGTACTACAATAAAGTTTGTGCACATTTGTGCATGGTGTGGTGCTTCAAACCGGGTGATGCCATTGTTCACTATCCAAGCCTATGTAATTGGAATATGGTGTGGCCCTAGAAAAATTATTTTTCAAATGGATCATCCACATGTATATGGTATTACATGGAATGTAGGGAAAATGGATGGTGTTTAATCCTTAAAAACTACTGGAACCCTTTCCTCGATATCTATGGATCTACACATCGTGACTTCATCATGGTACATGGACTATGGTCTGGATATTTACAAAATTTCATATCCTCAATATTCACCTTGAATTTGGACTTTTTAATAATCATATGGCCCAGATTTACCCCTTGAGTTCTAGATCTACCTTTTTATATAGGATTACGACCCTTTATTGTATGGAAACTCAATTATTTCATTATTTAATGTGAACAGTTATGCGCCTCTCACACCACACACAACCCAATCGTTCCACATTTTATTTCATAATATACAATCAGAAAAATTGTAATTTTTTCCTCACAATGATCCCATACATATCCTTATTTCATCGATTCAATCCTTGATCATTGTTTCTCTGTGGTTATGAGGGTTAGACTATGCTCTGTACGGCCCGAAAACGTATAACTGGGACCATGAGATCAAATCGTTGAAGAGAAGATATAAATAAAGGGATAAAATAACAAGAAAATGGGATTATGGATTTGTAAAATTTACTGACAGAAAATCAATCATGAATGGGAAACCTCAGATTAGAAAGAAAATGAAACAATCATATGAATCCAGTACGTAGGGGAATTCCAAGGCGACAATTTGGGATGAATAATAAAAAAGATTGATCTTATCAATAAATTTAATTAATGATGGAGATAACCTCAAATTAAAGTTTGCTACCTATATATTGGATCATTATTCATCGAATAACACACTCTCAAATGATTTAAAAACTTCCATGAATTCAACACATCCCAATATTTTCCTTTATAGAGATTCTCCACCACATGATATGATCCAAAAATAGTAGTAGAGGAAGATCATTGTTGGGGTTTCCATGATTCTGAGGCTAACCCTTGGAAATTTTCAATGATGATTATTTATATGAAAACAATTTAGGTCAAATATATAAGTAAATACATTTAATAAATAAATTTAGCACATAAATGTGTTGTAATCATTTGAGTTGTTTGAATGCCAACTTTAGGTCGCTCATAGGGTGAACACCGCATCTTGGATTCATCTGTGGTCTCAGATGTAGGATCTAATTATCCATTTATTATTTAACTAATTATCTTCATGAACACCATGCACCTAATATATAATAAATTTTAATATTTTGATGAAATTAATTTTTGGAACACCGTACCATAGAATCACATAACACGTCATCTCCTACCACTGGAAGTATATGAATAAATATTTTAATGTATTATATAAGAAAACAAGGTCTCTACACCATGAGATAGTATGAAATAATCTAAATTTTACACTATATCTGACACTCAATATTAAGTGAATAAAATAATGAGTCATCTATGAAATATATTCTATTGTTGATGTAAAATCCAGAAGCTCATGAATTCCATATTTTCATTTAGATTATTTATGTACATGAGAATATAACCATGAAGGATGAATATTAAATCGGTGAATCATCACATTTTCAATAATACCACATATTGTTCCAAATTATAATTATTAATTTTCCAAAAAAAGATTAATAACAATGTCTTTAGTGAACTCAGGGGTTTAATCACATGTAAAAATGGTGTTTGAAAGAAGATAATTGAATATGATTTTATAAGTTATATTAATAAAACAAGTAAATTTATTTTGATAAAACATAGAGAATTGATATAATTAAAACATAATAAGTGCCACATGTTATGATTCTCGAAATGAAATTAATATTTCTTTGAAATTTATATCTTTCTTAGTTGAATTTAAAATAATATTATTTTAATGTTGAAGGATATATACATTTGATCATCGTAGTCTTGAAATTTCATATTTTTTTCTAATACATTCCATTCCATAGTACTATATTAATTTAATACTATATTTGATTTATATTTTTATCATTAAAGTGTCGAAATATTCTTTATAATGCTAATATGATATTATTATAGTAAATTATTGGGATCCACCTACATTTTGTATACATGATTATTCTATATATGAAGACATGTATTTCAATAATTATTAACAAAAATATACTAATTAATGATTTAAAATTAGTTATTATAAGAAAAATGTTTCTCATCATGTTACATAATAATTAAAAATTCTCCAAAATTATCCTCATAATAATTCATTGTCATGGGACTTAAAAAAAAGAATTGAGACTCACATTTTCACACAGGTATATGATCATTTGATGTAATCTAGAATAGAGAATGTAAATAAAAGATAATGGAAAATAATATATATTAAAATAAAATGAGCTCTAATGAAAATTACATAAACTACATAGTGTGATTATTATCCTATTTTTTGATTGACCGACTATGCCATCAATTTATATTCATTTCTACAAAATATTATCACATAATTACA
The DNA here is from genome assembly GCA_963277665.1 of Viscum album. Lineage (NCBI taxonomy): Eukaryota > Viridiplantae > Streptophyta > Magnoliopsida > Santalales > Viscaceae > Viscum > Viscum album. The sequence continues at coordinate 1,111,077,173 of OY728126.1, forward strand.
TGGTTTAGTTTTTTTTAGAAAATTATTTACTATTTTTTTATGGGTTTTAACAATCATTGAATTATCTCTGTTGAATGTTGGTGGGTTTGGTAGTATACAATTCATAGAATATTGTTTTTATAGAGTAGTTTCATTATCATCCATCAATAGTAATGCTTGTTGTGGGTATATGATGTATGAAATACACCAGCTATGGAATGTGTTTAATGAATGTTATCAACATGTAATCCTTTATGGTCTAATTGAATCCCCCTATATACATGATGTGTGACTATGGATCTAGATAATGTTTATATAATTAATTTTTTTATTTTTTTATTTTCAATCTCCTCCACCTTAAAATAATTTTCATGACATTAATTTTTTTTAAATTTTTTTATGTATGTTCCATTATTAGGAATTATATAGTAAGAAGATTAACATCCCTTGTGAAAATATTAATTTCTATTTAATTAAATGAAATTAAAAAAATAATTCACTATAAATTACAGATCATTAATGCCTTGTGAGGGAATGAATGTGTATCACTGAAAAAAATTTGTAGAGAACAATCATCATTTGTTTTATGAATAGAACGTAATTATATTATAATTTTACAAAAATATTTAATATTTAAATAAATATCATACATTTGGTATCTGATGTTTGTCTCATGAGATGTAAATATTATTAGGGGTTAAAATTATTATTTGTACCACTATGGTTCTCCAAGTTATAATAAATATATTCCATGTGAATCATGATATTACCCACTCCACATGAATGAATAACTTCTTATCAAGAGTCAGTGCAGCTTGTACATATTATCATTTTTCTCAAGTTACATTGATTAATTGAATTTGGGTATGTTTTATTATAAGTATTAGAGTAATTAATGAAATGTTAATGAGAAATATTCTTTAATTAATTAAAAAAATGAAGAATTATTTAATTTAGTACTAGAACCATCCCTAATTCACCTACCTTAGTGGTACTTAATGAATTATATACATAATATGTTTTATAAAAGTCTAGGTAAACTAATTGATTAAAATAATGCTTGTATATTATCTAATATGATCCTTGAATATTATGATTATTCTTATGAATTATAGAATTTTTTTTCTCTTATCTCTTAAAATAATAATGTATAAATATTACAACACTTACACAAGCTATAATGAAAAATATCATATATATAAATTTAATGTTATATAAATTAAAAAATGTGAAATAAGATGTCGATTAAGAATAAAAATAAGTATTAATATAAATAATATTATGAAATGATGTCTCTCATATTCTATGAAAAAAATTTAATAAGTATAAATGAAACATAAATTGGTATGATTGGTAAATTCTCCGGAGAAGGTGGAGTTTTCATTACAACATTTTCCAAATAATATTAATGTGTTCACTATTAAATGGTGGTAGGAAATATTTTATGACAACACTAAAAATTAAATTAGTCAAAAAACCTATGTAAATTTTTATATGAATTCATTAAATTCCTTATATGATAATTTCAAAAAATATTAGTAAGTGTTTCTTATAGAAGTGATGTCTATTTTCATTGACACAATTATGAATATTAAAAATATTTTATGAAGTTCTTATAAACCAAATATGAGTGATTATAATAATTAAAAGCACTTGTCATCCTTCGAACTTGGAAATGTTATATTCTAGTTTCATAAGGATCAAAATGAGGTAATTATTAATAATTTATTGGATTTTTATATTATTGGAAGGGTTTTGAGATAAAACCCATGTTTAATTGATTATAGTGCGAAAATTTAAGGATTTATAGGAGAACATGATATCATCAAAATATATTTTTAACCAATTTAATTGATGATCGTAAAACAGAGGTAAAAATTATCATGTAATAAATGAAAATTTAAAATTCTCAAGGTTAGGGAAGAGAATATGAGTGTTTCTCTGGTGTCCTCTAAGTTTATAATTAAATTCAAATGTATAACAATGATTATTATTGAAAATAGGCTAAATTAAGAGTAAATTTTTCAATCATTATAATGTTTATGGAATGAAATCAACAGAGAGTTGAAATTATTAACATTGTTAAATTTTTGTTAGATATTTCAGAAACAAAAAAATTACAAATTTACAACACAATTTCCTCACTCTTGGATTAGTGGTATTTCTGGATTCATTAAATATTCCAAAATAAATTTAGAAAATGGTAAAAAAATATTTAACATCATAAAATATGGATACTCAATTATGGCTAACATGATTGATGTTCAAAGGATGTTATTATTGTGGGTTGTACAGAATAAGAGTAAAAATAAATTCTCTACAGTTTTGAACGATAAATTATTCAATTAATGAATCAAATTTCATTAATAAATTACTATTTATTATTTTTAATTAATAAATCATTTCTTCTCTAATGGTTATAAAATAAAATCAATTTGTAATGAAATCACATGAAAATGCAAAAATATAAAAATATATTTTTGATAAGGTTCTTGGGATTATAGAATTTTTATTATATCATAGGTTGATAATAATTCATATAAATGTTTTTGGATAATATTTGAAATCTTTAATGCGTATATTTTTTTAACATGCTATATTGAAGTTGATATGAATATAAAAAATAAAGTATTATTAATGCTAATGTGTGCTGGATAAAATTCAAATTCAATGAAAACATTAATATAAAATTAGTCATCATTGATATATCCAAATCGTTTAGGTGACGATAGGAATATATATAAAATTTTAGGATAGTTGAGAGTACATGTAAAATTTCTCTTTTTTCTCTTGAAATAAAAAGAGAATTTTAAGTATGAAATCTGAGAAAAGTATAATAGAAGATATTATATCAATCAGTTTTAGGAAAGAATAACATTCAAGGTCATTATTTGAATTGATTCATATTTAGAAACATAATAAATGGCTTCTTTTATTAAAAAATGGTATATAACTAAAATCATTATGCCTCAAAATCTAGAAAATACTTGTGTATTTCCCTGACCTGCACCACTATATTTGAGTCGAAGGGTCACATGACCTCATGCATGACTCCCCATATATAAGAGGCTTAGAAATATCATATAAGATCTCATTCCACAAATTGGGAGACTATAACCATATTCTAATTTCCAAAAAATAATAATTAAATAATAAAGAAATTAATTAATATTCTGGGTAACATAAAAAATTCTTATGTGGAATACATTCAAAACAATTAAGTGGGTTCCCAAAGTGGAACACCTAACTATAGTATAAGTCTAGATAAATAAATAAACCACTGGTCCCCTTGTGTTTTCACCATTCCACCACCTACTTCATGATCCTCTTTTTAACAGCAGACCACAAGGCCATATTTCTTCTCCAGATCTATAGTCATGTAATGTGAAAGTCCATCTAAATTAACAAGTATGGTGTTAGTTCAAGACATTGCAGGACACCAAAAATGTGTCATTAACACATGTAGATTAATAATAAAAACATTATTCTCAAATACAATTTATGTATCATCATGCATAAAAATACACAAACCAAAAATGAGTGGCCATGAACTAACCATACTACCAAAACCCCCGAATGTACATGCATCAGCTCTATACTAAAATGGTAATTATGAGTAGTATAAAAAATGATCATATGACTGACATAAGTATTCTATCATTCCATTTCATATATAAATAGATTAACTTTGGAAGGCTACTCAGTATCATGAGATATTCAGAAGGTTCTCATTATTCCAATTGGAATCCAAAAGGCATCAACTAAATATGCTACTTGGAATCGAAAAAACATCAAGTTAAGGGCATCTTTGAATCCAAAAGGCATCACATATTTCAATTTCTCCTCAGAATCCTCATAAGATCTAGGTATTTCCAAACCATATGGATATTATTCTCCACCTTAATCATAATTATACATGAATCAGATACCTCATATAGGGTTTTATCATACAATGAGAACCACTTGTCCCTTGTACCAAGACGAAAACCCTAAATGTAATGTTGATTTACAGATGGTATATTATGATAATAAATATAAAAAAATAATGATATAAATAAAAACATCAGTTCAATATGTGAATAAAATAAAAAAATGGAATCTTTCTATTGTAATGTTTTTCATAGAAATATTATCCTAACTGGCTCACAAGGGATACAAACATGACCTCGTGTAATCACTAGGCAAGAAAAAATATGAATAATAAAACATAAATAATAATATGGAATCATGTGAAAACCAGATCACAAAAAAATTAAGGAACATCCTAACTCTTTGGTGATAATGCTAACATCATGGATCATCGAGGATGTCATCCCCTGATGTATGTTCACACACAACCTTTAATGGCATCACACACAAAGGACTTATAGAGTCTATCATCGTCAATGTATGTTCTCAAGTTCGGCTAAATGAATTATTATAATTTTTTGTAAAATTTTGGGTTCTCTATGGTGCATTGAAAGTAGCTATGGAAAAGAGTTGTCCTAGTATCAACCATCATGGTGTAGGGGAAGTATCTAAGACAGTTGGTGTGAAACACCACATTAAGTTGGAGGGAACATCGATGTGGGTTACCACCCTTAATTGATCACTATGTCATAGAAAATGTACAATGAAGTGGAGTTGTATCAAAATTCCATTAGATATATGAATACCTGTCGAATGAGGAGGCTGAATCTAGTCATTTGGTGGAAAAAAGACCATGTGAAATTACTTCTTTAAGCCTTATCCTCTACCTAATTAATTCAAAATTTAAAATTCTATTCAACTGGAAAATAAACACACACAAAAGTTTTAGAAAACTATTAAAGGATTTTAATTATGACGTCCAATAACTGATCAATATTTCAATAATAGAGGTGAAATGGTCAAACAAACATGGTCTAATCCTACAATTCCCAACCTCCAATGATCATGTGGTCCATAGTGAAGGATATCATGAAAAATATGTATCAGTATAAACACCATGGCGTATCCTTTGGCTCTATGGATCATCCCATATTACAATATACCATTACTAAATAACCTTTTGTTCTATGACACATCCACTTATTTTGTAGTTTTTTTCTTAGCACTATTCGTAGCACTATTGTTATAAAATCCTTGTTTTGTTAATAAAACATACCAAAACATACAAAAAATAAACCTTAACCAACCCAAGGTCCATGGAAGTTCTTAAAAACAATGATAGACTCAAAATCAATGAGTATTAGAAGGAAAACAAATATATTTTTTAAGGACTTAAGATCTGTGTTATTTCAACTATCTCTATCTAAATACTTCTCATCCTTAAGAATAATTACTTCTATTATTGATAAAACAACTTACACCACTAATCTTGAACATCAAACTCCCAATCCAATGTCTCCTACTGGATCTATTTGTGCTTCCAATGAATCTGAACAAGTTGAACCACATTCTGTTAAACAAATTTCTCACTCAATTCTATAATATTCACTAGTCTCCCCTTGTATGATTCAACAGGATCCAACTCAACCACCTTAATGTCAGTGAAATTTATTGGATTACCCATGTACCTCTGGGGTTATGTCCCATAAAAATGATCATGCAATCATTAGTCGGGAGAAAGATGATCCAGATGGTACTTCACAAACCCCAATCTAATTAGTGATCTCAAATGGTAAAAAATAGTTATATCATACATTTATTCCTCAAATGTTGGATCTATAATTGATTAGTCATCATCATGAAAATCATATCACCCCTATAGGAATCCAATGCTATCATCCTTTGGTTGGAATATTTTCCATGTATTATCTGAGTGATGATAATAATATTTTGAATTTGCATCACTCTATTAGGGGTCTCATGAACTAAACTAGGTCCTACAACCACTACATCACCTATAACATTCAAATAGAGTGATGAATGATAAGAAATTATTTAAAGAACCTCGTAAAGTGAAATATAAATAAAATCATGGTAACTATTATTATAAACAAAAATAAACTAATTCTAGATGACCGTCTAAAAATACCTCGATATATAGAATTCATGCTCAAAACAAATAATCCAAAAAGGATATTGTATACAAATACTATCATTCTTTTAGATGATAGTACTCCATGCTCAATCTCAGCTAAGTCCCATGGAATTTCTGAAATATATTTGTAATGATTGATATAAATCATGAATATATATTTGATAAAATAATCATTTAAACTCCATTCAAATATATAATCATACAATCATATAACATTCCACCCTCCTATACTGAGTGCACCTATCTTATTCGTAAGAAGAGATATATATTTATTAGAAAATTAAGATATCATCAAAAATATATAAAAAATATTAGTGTTATAGGTAACCCCCTCACAATGTACATGATGATGTAATCAAAATTCTACATGGGAATAAAAAGTGGTTGGAAGAAACTATTTGGTGACTAATTCTCAGCCATCACCATTTGGTAGGTATGGATTGTGGAGATGACACCAGTAATGTCCTTCTTTATCCTTGGACACTAGAAATGGTGATTGAAGTGATTATACAAATTGGTTACAAGAATATGTACCACCCATCTTGTGGTATGGAAAATAATCATAATATTGTTTCTAATGTAATAAGGGACTACACACATCTCATTTACTAAGATGACATCATCACCGTCCATTGACTATATGAACATGCAATCCCCACCAACCAACTGTTCCCTTGTTTGAACACCCTCTAGTTATAAATCATGTCAAATTTTAAAATGATCTATAAGTGAGGATGTGATTACTATTGGGGAAGAAGTCGCAAATCCATGATCTTCCAAATCATCTATCATCTAATCAACTAAAAAACTCATCAAACACCATTGTTACCCTAAAGGGCTATCACCAAGCCCCAATTTATCATTCATAGTATGGATAAGAGATTCCATAAAGACTATAAATTTCCATAGTGAGTATATCATCTCAAATTAAAACATATATAGGAAATCAATATAATTCCACAATCTTAGATTGATGTCTACCAATGTTAAGATATAATGAAGCCTCTTTTGGTTAGTGTAAATAAGAAATATCTCAACATTGAGGTAAATTATCTAACAATTCATTTAATGGATTAAAAATGAAAAATCTAGGTCATATATAGGTTATTTTCACTCATGGTGTAATAGATGAAAAAATCTATTAGATAATACCTTCTCATCATATATTATTACCACTCCAAGACCAATTTTCATGCATCGTAATACACTACCCAACTAACCCTGGTTTTGAAGAGTTTCAATACTTGAGAAATTTTCATCCATTTATTTGGATCATTGAATGAATATTCACAATGTTTAAATGACTATAATCTCACCAGATTCTTCATTAATGTTTTCATTAGATTGGATAGATGGGTGAATTCTTGAAAAAAAAATGTAATATCCAACTTGGTATAGAAATTTATTGACCCAGAACATGGTTTTTGTATGATTACATTATATAAATGCCTCTACATTCTCATTGATTATGGATATCCCTATATCAAAAACATTACACCAAAATAATCACACTTATTATATCCAAAAGTCCCAAATCAATATCTAGGTGTAATACCAATGTTAATGAATTGTACTCTTGATAATATCGAGGTATATGGAATGTTGCTCCAATGTAATATAGTAAGTGAGGAATTCATCAATGAAAATCATGACAAACAAGCCTAGGAATGGGTGAATGTTATTGTTGATGTGACATATGAACATTGATGGTGTGATTGTCATCCTGAATGACATCGCAGTGTACTTTTACAACCAGTACCTACTCAAGAATGATGAATTCAGAAATCGATCCTCCCAAACACACAAATATTGAGAAAAAGATGGAAGATAAACCATGAGGAACTAGTAGGATCACTATAAAAGATCAAAAAGATCAACAATTTTGGGAAAAGGATATCATTTTTCAATGTCACCTGGTCATATTTTGGTAATCAGCAATGATTAAAATAAAAAAATCCCAATTCCTAGTGAATATAGGTGCACCCCTTAGTGAATTGCCTAACCTACAAAATCCCTTATGATCTAAAATATCAACAAGTACATTAAGATCCTTCAGCTTGGTTGGAACAATAGGAAACGTGGGTATCGAAATGGTTTGCACAAATGGTAGGAGGTCTATCTCAAATTCAACTCCTATATTAAAAAGAATTTCTATAAATTCAATTGTGAAAGACACCCTGATAGAGATCCACAACTAGAGAAAGTAAAATGGGGATTATCCCTAGGTCTACAGAAAGATCCATGCCCCCCATATGTATTACCATAATCATGAAATGAATCATGTGTGGTCCAACTCTTCCAACACATAGTTCCAATTCACTTTTCATCATATATCTATCCCCATTTTCTAATGTAAAAACAACCATTGGTGTTGAAAATTAGTGTGGTCTTATAATTTTGTTATAAAATCCATAATTAGTTTCACATTAATGGTTATCATATCAAGAACCATGGATTCACATAGTTCACCATAGCCAGAAATGAGATTATGACACTCTAATTAGAGAAAGATACGACCCATTTCAAAATCCAATTGTGTACCATGGAGAACTAACTTGGAGGAAAAATTTACTGACAGGTCATTCCAAAAAAATAATCATGTGAATACAAACAAATGGGAAGCACTAGTATCAATCAAGGTAGTTGATAAAGTGAATGTAATCTAGAACATTCAATGAATAATAGATTTACCCTATCATTCATCATTTGATGTATGATCCTGAACATACACATTTTCTACCTTCACTATTCTTCCATATCCCTATGATATATGACAAATCTGAGTACATTACTAAGGTCCCTATCCATATTATTTATATGAAGATCATATATTACCCCTATATATGTAGAAATTTCTCCGCAAATATCAATAAACAAATTATTGAATCCATTTATTAATGAACTATTGATACATTATCTATGATGTGGTACATAACATGTGATAATGTCTCTCCTTTATATAGTTGAAGCTATATAGAGATCCTTCTAAGGAAGATAAACTCTTCTATACCTTTATGATGGCATCCAATTGTACCTCACTCATCATCCCTTTCATACAACCAGAAAAGTTACTGATGAAATATGTAGGTTTTTGACTGTTATATATATAGATGGGTGGGAGGAAATAAATATATCTTTAATTTTCTATACCCTTTCATATCGTCGGCGCCTTACAGAGTACTTATGACAACATGTCCCTGCAATAAGAACAAACAACCCGCCTTAACATGGTCATTGGGTCTAGGCCTGCTAGGTGACACCAGTTTCCCCATAGACACATGGTCCCCACCTTAGGGCCCACCCACTTGACCAAACATGTCATCTGATTATTGAATGTCACAACAGGAAAATACATGTCCTTTCTAGTGTGATTTTACTCACCCACACACACCCTGAGAATCTTTCCAGAAGGTCACTCATCCGGAACAATACTCCATGCCAAGCACGCTTAGATGCGGAGTTCTTATTAGGAATTCTGTTGAAAATAAAGGTCCACCTAGTTGGAATGAGTCATTTCATTTATACATTTTACCATTTATCATTCGGGGGTGTTAAAATCTCCCCATATTTTGAGAACAACATCTTCGTTGTGGGCCCTACATCTCAATATAGGCAGTGCACCACACTTAAGGCTGTGTACCACCTCTGACCCCGAATGTGACAACTAGGCCCCAGTGAACGCATATACACCCCGTCATAACATGGTCATCATGTCCTGGCCCACCAGGTTCTACCAATTGTCCTGCAGACACATGATCTCAAACCTGTGACCCACCCACGTGTCTGAACGGGTCATCTGACTAATGACTATCACCACAGGCCAACACATGTCCTTTACAGTGTTCTATGTCTTCACTCACACACACCCTAAGAAACATCCCAAATGGGTGATCAATTCTAAATGTGAAGCATGCTTAATTGTGGACTTCTAATTAGGAAGGCTCTCAAAATAGATTGTACACCTTATTGACATGAGTCGTATCATTTATCCATTTAACACTTTATCTTGCGGGGGTGTTATAGAACATATGTATATGTTTTTATGTCGAAGTTCCTAACATGTCATAAAAATATTAGTTAGATTCCAAAATCAAACATCCTGGGATTCAACACATAATTGCAAGCCAAGAGTGGAAAATGATAATTACAAAGTGTTCCATGCAATCATAAATTATCATCACTCCCTATCAATAATCCATGAACTCCTATCATTGGTCCAATTTTATAATACTCATAAATAACTTCTCAAATAACATGCCATTGAATATCACCCATCTGAGACCCTCTCACATTCCGTCCTAAAGCATAATATCTCATCGATTTTAAATAGTTCCTTGCTATGTAAAGGATTCAATCTTCAATATATGATCATAATGAAAATATTATAATTATAATATCCACTCAAAAATATGAATCTAAAACCTCAGTTTCCTGAGTAAATAAAATTCCATGGAAATGTGAGGGGTTTTGGATTAGGAAGACCTGATCATTATCGACCATATTCTTAGTGAATCCTCTACCTTAAACATGAAAAATCTGAAAGAGACTCGACTAAAGTAGATATGAATCCTGTATCACTTGGTCCAGTATGTGAGCACGCAACGGGATGCAATCCTATAATACGAGAGTTGGCATAGAAGTATCCTCAACAGCCGTATATAGTTGTCGTATTATAAGTCTCTGAGTTTGAATCTCTATAACACAATAACATTATGAAAATTACAAACCTTAACCAATCTATGATATTAGAAATATAATTTCATAGGAGTATACCCCCAACCCATGGTATAATCCTACTAGAATTATCATCTGTCTCAATATTGGATATAAGTCACACTTATCATATATATTTAGTAATACAACAACATGCATAGTTCATTTAATTAATTCCAATAAGGATATATCACAATATCATGTAAACATAGATATATTAAAAAAATAACAAATTGATATCTTAAATAATGGTATTAAATTAATTAACTATATTCATACACATAAATAGGTATATATAGAGTATTAGAATATACATACCTAGTTATGATGAATGAACACACATGAAATATCATATATCAGATATAAAAATCATGTGTATCACCCATGGTGACTTTAATAAATGGAAACAAAACATTTTAATTTCCCAATATAATATGATATCATATGTTAACTATATAGTGATGGATATGAAATATCATAGTTTACCTTCCTATTTCCCAAATTTATTATCTCTTATATACACTTTCCCATATCAATGGAATGAGATGTAGGATGTTAGTGAATCCTAGTCATATTATACATTTATTGTAATTCCCCAACCTGAATCACCAGTTCAGAGTTAGGGTTCACCTGATATCATGTGTACTTCCCCATATCTAAGAGGATTTTGACTAGTATCTTGTGTCCAAGTATATTTGTGGAGGAATATATCCACAATATCATTTCATGGAACAAATAATAATAAAAATCATGAAATGTTTAATAATATGAGTAACATGTGGTGTTAGGAGATGGCATTCATGTTCTACAAATATGTGGGCCCCAAAATAAGAAATCTCTATTAGATTATATGTACATGTAAAAAAATAAAAAACATATCGGTCCATTGGTTTCCATCCCATTCAATTTCCAACTATATGCTCCTCTACTCAATAGTCCACCACATGGTCCTTACACTAAACCAGATCTCTAATTATTAAATCTACAAGTGCATTAAAATTACCAAGTAGGGTATGAGTAAAGAATATGTTAGATACCTCTAATACAACAATACCCTTGAGTTTTTTGGTATAAAAAGTATATTGAATAATATAATATGCACATAAACAAGAACAGAAACGCACAACCAAAAGCTACAATTTTTTGTATGTAGAAAGACTCCCCAATCCCCCAGATTTACCGTTTTTTGCTCCATGAAGGAATGATAATCACATTTTGTTTGAATATCGATCATAATATCTCTATAATAATATTTTAGTTCCACTCAAAATATACAAGGTATCATGTTTACATTCTACATGGAATTATTATAAGGCTTCAAGGAGGTCCACATGCTAATAAAATTATATATTGCATTGATTAGACATGATTCTCAAAATCAATACAGCCTCGAGTAAACATATACACAAAATCCAAAGTGCATCTAGTATTGAAACATCTCCTTATAATTGTCATGGAATTGAATTAAATCCAAACCAAAACAACATTTGTCTCTATTGTCATCATCATCATCATACACCAAGCACATAACACCCCTAAGGGTTAGTTATACATTGATGGTCACATATCATGTATACCAAGAAAAAACCTATTAAGGAAAGATTATACACAACCAAGATTAAATGGTAATACAAATAGCATAACATAATTTGATAAATAATTTCCACAATTCATGTGAATAAAAATAAAAATGGAATCTATTTATTCTTACACATCTCAGGGAAACGATATCATAACATATATCAAGTCCTATAGACACAAATTAACATGTGATCACAAGTCAAGAAAAAAATTTCAATAATACCCACATATAAATAATGAAATAGAAACATGTTTGAACAAGATCCCAAAATATAAATATCATTCAAACCGACTGTTTGAAACAATTACTTCGTGTTTTGTTTTGAGCATCATCACTCTAACCATGTCGACAAAACAATCGAACAAGATCACATTACATGGACTCTTGGGATCTATAATCATCAAAAAAAGTGATCATGGAAGGATGAATATATGATAAGTAAGGATCATGAAATTTGGGATGCTATAAATCAATAGGCATAGCACTACCGGGTGGAGGTGTGTTGGGAAAAATCACTATGGAGCATGGGGAATTGCTATGGTATGGGGTATGACACCAAATGGGGAAGAGAGGATAATTTTGTCATAATAATTAAGTGGAAAATGACCACTATGGTATTCATATGGTTCTATGTCATAGTGTTTCATCGATAATAATTTTCTATTCTAGATACCAGCCAATCATGGACAAATAATTGAGGCAATTGGAGGGATTTATACCTCATGGAATATCTAAATTTAAGCCTTATAGACTTCCCCAACCCAATAATTAATAATTGATGAATCCTTTTAATAAAAAATGGAAACCATAAATAAAATTCATCTTAGATTACTAAAGTCTAAAATTTGGAAGAAAATAATAGTTCTAAATATCTGTATTTGATATAGAATGGTCACATATACATGGTGTAATCCTCCATTGAACAAGCTCCCATGAATAAACCTTCCACAGTGTAGGATGAACCAAACACTCTATATCACTATCTACACTATATCCAAACCTTTTACACTATTTTGAAACACATTATCAAACATACCAATATAGTGTATAATTTTTGGGTATTGTGAAACCACCACCTCTATGGTGTGATCTTATTATCTACCACAAAACCACTATTGTTTTCAGAAAGAAACATATAAAAAAATAATGAACATTCCTTAAGATTCATAAGGCCCAAGTGGGTCCATACAAACATGGTATGACACAAATAAAGTTAGGTAACAAGGTAAAAATGCTTTCATTATAGACATATGTTTCTGTGTTTTATAACATAGAGGGGATGTAGTCTGGAAAATTGAACATGAAGTCACCTTATAGAATTTGAAAATAGAAACATGGAAATTGACATTAAAAATGGAGAGTTACTGAGGTTTGAAAAAAACATTATATTGTATAATAGTCTTATATAATATAAAAGATCATGAAATTATTTTAAGGATATGTAGATTTATGGTATCATGGTTGTAAATTCATTATTGACGTAACACACGGGAAGATATGATATAAAATTAATGTTAAACTATCAGAACCTCTATAATGATAAGGTATACTCCCCTATTAGGTTCTATCTTTATTAAATATATATTCTTTATCAATGGGGATGAATTAAAATCAATTAAATTAAAATATGAATATTATTGATAATTTGGATATTTCACATTATTTTATTGAAAATGGAGAGTGTAATTATATATTTCTATATTTTTATTCTAATGATATTTAAAATGATTTCATGATGCTGAAAAAATAATTAAATTATTTACGGTGATCAATATTTGATAAAAAAATATAATATGGTAGATTTGAGAATATATAGATTTATGGATTGTTTTTTTCAACATTAAGGATGATCATTGATAAATGATTCATAATGGAAAAAATAAAAAGAAATAGAGACATAAATTATTCATATAATGTCACGTACATAACTTAATTTAGTTTTATTTTTAATTTATTTTTCATTGATGAACTGTTATGGGGGTTTCCCAAGCTTTTCTAGTGGAATGTGTGAGTTTTCATGAATTGGGAAAAATCATGAGCTCAATTCCAAAATTAAAATAAATATTCTTTCTTTTATAACTCATTCATTTTTCAAGATTTTTTATTTATTAAAATTCCTAATTGGCCTTCCATGACCTATTAACACCAAAATTTATATTTGGGGCTTTTATAAATCAATAATCATGGGGGATTTGTGTTTTTATTTTAGAATTTGGCCGACCTGAAACCCCATTTTCCAGTTTTAATTGTTTTCTTTAATTTTTTAATATCTAAATCATGATAATGACTTTTTTAGTGATTCTACCTCCCTCTCGACCCTAAAAAGCCTAGGAGATCTACCATTTCCTTTTCCCACTCTTTGGATCTCTTTTTCATCACGATTGAGTGTTGGAATGCTTAGAGTTTCTAAAATCGGTCAGATTTGAGGAGGTATGTTCTTTCCATTATAAATCTCTCAATTCTTACTCTTTTTCCCCCATTATAGTTCCTACATGATTTCATAATACTTGTTAGAACTTCCTGTGAATTTTTGGATGTTTTAAAATTCAGATTCTTGTGGATCTTGGGTCGTTTTATTCAATATTATTTTGAGTAAGTGTATCTTTCTTCAACTTCTTAATTCTCCTCAGGGTTTCCTCCCTATTTCATTATTTTCTAAAATGTCCAAAAGATAGGGTTAGAATATATGGTTTGATTTGGTGTCTTTTTGGTTAAATATTGTGGTCTACGGCTAGATTCATCATCCTTGTGATGCGACAGTGGTGCGGTTGATGTTTCACACCAAGTTTTGAGGGATTTGACACATTTAGTAGGTGGTTCAATGAGTAAACAATTATTGATGAGTTAGCATGATATATTTAGTCATTTTTCATATTCCTCATTTTTTGGGTGTTGTGTTAGAAATGTTTATTATTGATTTGGTTAAGTGTTTAATTTTATATTTTCATTTTAACTTGAAATTGGGTATTTTAATGTGATACTCATGGGGTATTATTTGGGTGTATTTTATAACATATTTAATTGGTTTAATAAATCTTGTTTGGACATCAAATTCAGGTTTGGTAATGTATTATTGTCATGTGGGCCTAAAAATATGGTTTTTGAGTAGGTTTTATGTGTAAAACATTGTTATACTTCGTGAGAGCATTTAAGGAAAATGTGTGTTTTCAATTGAATATTTTTTAGTATTATTCAAGGTGATTTTATAAAACATGAAAGAGGATTTATAAATGCCTATAGGACATAAAATTTTGTTTCAGATTGTAATTGGTTTTGTTTTTGGTCTTAAAAGGTGGATTTGAAATGGGTTTTGTGTGCAAGATATATTGACACCACTTGGGTTTTTTTATGAAAATTGAAAATGTTTTAGTTGGTCAAACAAAGTGTGAAAATGGTGGATTTGTACTGATTGGTATGTGTGTTCACCTACTAGGGGGTTTTGAAAGGTGATGTGAGGTTTTAAGATGTCAAACATTTTTATAATGTTTTGAAAATTTCTGAAATGTTTTGATCAATTGTGATGTTTGAGTGAAACTTGTTTGTGGGAAGTTTCGTGTAAGTTTGATGATAAAATGATTTTTAAGGTAAAAGGGTATTATGTAAAATTTTAGTGGGATTTTATGAGTTTTTAATATATTTTAATGGATTTATAAAGTTTTTAATGTATTTGTGGAAGTGTTAAAGAAATGTGAATAGTGTTGTGGGCTATTTTGGTGTGAGTCAGATTTCAAAATCAATTTGAATGAAAGTGGAATTTTGTTACCTGTTTAGTATACTTGTGGGATGTTTGGTGAATTTATGATATGGAAATGATATTTTCATGTGAAAAAGTATATTCATTGACTTGTTGAACTTGTTTGAGCAGAAAGGGAAAACTCGTGTATCTAGGTGGGTGGACGTGTACTAGTATGCTAGTGAATCCATGGGGTTTGGCCTTAGTTTCACATAGAATGATTGATGCTTACAACTCTAAATAAACTATGATGATGAAGATTGGGGACAAATAGGTTATGGTTATGTTCCCTACTAGTGGATCGTGCACGAGAACAGATATTTGTGATGGTTACCCTCACCGAGATACGAGGTACCTGTGACCCACAGATAGCTAGTTCCTAGGGGTTATTTCCCATGGCTTATGCTCATAGGATATTTTTTGATTACCTTCAGCATACAGTATGATAGGCTAGAAAATTCAGTATCAATGGTATGTAGTTTAATTGTTTTTATTATTTATATTATCCCACCTGAATTTTTTTTTATTTAATGTTGTATCTTTTAGAAATTTTAACTAGCATCTCATTTTTTTGAAAACATGCATGCTTTTTGCCATTAAATGTTTATCACATGGAATATATAAGTGGTGGTATCCTATTGGTATTTGTCTCACACCCTACTTACACCCTTGGGTGTATGTAGACATTGTTATTTTTGTTGTCGCAGGTTGGGTACAAATTTTATTTCCAGTGGTTCGGGTTTCTAGCAAGTCCTTGGTGGTGATGTATTGTGGAGATGGATTGAGAGTGGTGACCCTTAAAATAAGGGTTCATGGGATGTCCTTATTTGATTTTTTTACCTTTTTAATGGTCTTTAAACATTGTTGTATCTTATGTAATTCAGTTCTGAAATTTTGTAAAAGACAGTTTTAGTTGAAAAATCGAGAATTTTTTTGTTGAGCTTGTTTGTTGTTTAATTTTATATAATCCGATAAATCATTCACAATTATCATTATATGTTACCCGGGAACCTGTTCTAGCCCATGGGGATTCGGAATTCCCTTCGAGACTTGGAACGGGCCGGGTTTGGAGCCTTTTTGATGGAGACCAGATTCGGTTCGTTACAAAATGGTATCAGAGGAGGTTCTGGTTTACTCTTTGGGTCACGTTATTTAGGGAGCAGTCCTGATAGTCTAGAGTTAGGATTTTTGGGACATGGTAGTTTGGTTATGGGTAGTGTTCCTGATCACCAGACCTCATGATGGGATTCAAGTAGCCAGGGGATGTTGGGATTTACTTAAGTCCTTTGGTGATCTTGGTTTGATGATGATTAGGGGAAATGAAAAGAGAGGTGGGTTAATGGTCTTAGTGTGCTCGCAGGGCCTGGAAAGCCATGTGGAGATGTGGATAGTCCCTATAACACTCTATATTATGGTGAAGTGATTGCAATATGGCTGCAATTCATATTTCCAAGTCACCCACTGAAACTAATTTCCTCTCGCATTGTTTTGTGCTTTAGTTTTGAAATCATGGCACATTGGTATTAATGTGACTTGGTTTTAAGAAACGTAAAGTTTTTGTAAATGATTATCAAATAAAGTGGGAATGGTTTGGTTTATGAAAATACGGAACTGAATTTTCAAAATTGGTCTGAAATGGAAAGTGGTGTCCTTACACCTCTTTTGAAAGTAGGAACTATATTGAAGTTGGTTTCGAAAAGTGTTTCCAATAGAGTTATCTAAACAATCAAAGTGTGTTTTAATGGGATGATATATTTTTAAATTGATGTGAATCTCTTGAAAGTGAGTTATTATCTAAATGGTTGTGTCTTTCTGAAAAGTTTTGTAAGATGTGAGTTGGGATTTTGATCTCGTGGTCAGCGGTTTTGAGAAAAAGTATGTGTTGGTTGACCATTTTGGTTTTGAAATGTGGAATGAATTTTTGTTTTAACCTTTGGTATTTTCATGATCAACCACATGAATGGGGTTATATTGTATGATGGATGGTTGATGACATGACTGGATGAGTGTCGGGATGGATATGAGGATGGTTCCCAGTGTGGCATTGAATCATGCATGTGTAAGGCTCAAGGGGTACCTTTGGTGGATGTGCTAACCGCTGAACCATTTGTTTTCAAAGAAATGTTTTTAAAGAGAAACATGATGCCTTGATGAATTTTTTGGGATGGTTTATATTATGTGATTTTGGAAAATTTTGATGTTGTGGGATGTTTTGAGTCCAAGAACCCCTCCATATCGAACTATGTTTTGGGTTTGTGTTTGGTCGGTATGTGTGGTAGAAGGACGGGTTATTAGCCTCCTCTGAGATATGTTTCAGGACACATTTATGGTGGATCCCTTCATGTGTTTGGATCTATTTTGTGGAACTTTTGGACCAATGGACCAGATTGGTTGGGTCTTTAGGTTCTCCTGTTGGATAAGGTATGCCCTCATTAAGGGTTAATGCAAAACTGAAGTGCATCCCAGATTGTTTTTCCATTCTAAAATCCATCAGTTGATCAATATAAGGAATATTTTTTTTGTCTTGAGATCTATAGATTGAGTCTACCCCCATTCCATTCATTTATTTTTAGAACATCTTGTAACGGGAGAGTTCTCATGGAATGTTGAAAGAGACCTTAGTTTCATAAGTTTCTTGATTCATCGAAGGTGGATGTGGTATAGGGTTGTTAGTGTGGATGAGTGTCTCGATGGTGTCTAAGAGATCCTTTGGGATATTCAAAGTATCTTTGAAGCATGAGTTCATTTTAAACCACCAGTGTTGGAAATATGGTCACGATAGGATATTGTGATCACTTTATAGATTTTTGTGTTGTTTGGGGATGTTGTATAAGGTCCCTCTTCATGCATTGTTATATCAATCACAATGGTCATGTTCGGTGATTCCTTATAATGTCATGTGCTCGATTAACTTTATAGGTGAAGGTTGTGGAATCTTATAAGAGTCCCTATTATGTTGGGAGAATGTCTCCCTTGGAAAAACATCAAAATCCTCCATTTTAGAGGAAGGTGAGTTTAGTTGTTCTTTACTTATATTGTTTCTCACTTGAAGAAACAAGGTCTGATGTGTGTGAATCTTGTTAGCCCTTGTTTCAGTAAAATATTGGGACAGGGTAAAGTGTTTTTGGAATTTGTTATGTCTGGAAAACATACTAGGGATTACGGTGTAGTTGTTGGTGGCACCGAAAGAATAATTCTCATTCAGTGGGTTTCCGAAGACTAACTGTGAGGCCGAATATGCTTCAATCATTTGAGCTCCAGCCATAGGTCTCAGAGAGAAGCTGGCTTGTAGTCAGGGGAAATCACATGGACATTTAAACACTTGTACAATGTCTTATCCTCTATATGAAAGATAGGAAGAGTTTAAACCTGTGATATAATTATCTTTATTCTGTTGTTCACGTTTGGTGGAAATAGGTGGAGGGCCTTGTACCAATGACATCACCCATTGTCATTCCCTCCCCATTTGGTTTCTAATGAGTCTTTGGAGAATGTTAGGAAATTTGGCTAGATAGGTTGAGCACATGGGTTGTGAACAATTAAGAGTGATTTTGTTCCTGGAAGCTATGCAGGAAGATTGATCAGCATAGTTAGTTCACAGTTTCAAAAACTGTGCGGACTAACCGTGCGACCTTCCCAAATCATGAAATTTTTCGGATTTTCTATGCCGGCCAATAATGGTCGGTTAAGATGGTTAGTTATTATGGTAGGGAGAACCACTATGATTAGCATGTATGTTCCTTTAGAAATTTTGAATGGAAGTATACCCTATGTACTAGGGAGTCCATTCAGGCCTCCCCCTATTAGTGTCCGGATTCTCTCAGAAAAAAATATTGGTTGTCTCTTATGGTGGGGAGAATATTTGTGTCCCCCCATACCAGTAACTTAGATTTATCCACGTTATTGGATTGGTGTATATAGTATCGTTCAGAGTTATCTAGCTACCAACATCTTCTTTGAGTAAACATTGGGACTGGAGAGAACCCAATGGTTTAGTTAAAGTTTGGTAAGTGTAACCTTGTTCAATGTTTTTTTTTCATTTGGGTGAATTTCTTGAGTCTTGTTCAGATAGTGTTTGAAGAGTTTTCTTTTGCGATAAAGTATGAATGTGATTGATCATTTCAGGAAAGTGGTGTATGTTTTCATTATGAGAGTAATCCTTAATTGATCACTAGAGGCGTTTTGGCCTTTGGGAAAAAACCTGGCAAGGGAGTACCTATTGGTTTCTCAGTTGGGTTTGGTTGTTGCTTTGACATTGCTGTGAATTTCCGGGGCGAAAAAGTTTACAAGGTGGGGATAATTGTAACATATATAACTTATTTTAGAGTTATTTTTAATTTATTTTTCACTCATGATTTGTTTTGGGAGTTTCCCAAGCTTTAATGGAGGAATGGGTGAGGTTTAATGAATTGGGCCAAACCGTGAGCTCAATTCCAGATTTAAAATAAATTTTGTTTCTTTTATAAATCATTAAATTTTCAACATTATTTAACCATTAAAATTACTAATTGGCCTTCCCTGACCTATTAATACCAAAATTAAAATTTGGGGCCTTTTTTAATCAATAATCATGGGGGAATTGGGTTTTAATTTTAGAATTCGGCCAACCCGATATCCAATTTTCAAGTTTTAAATGGTTTCATTAATGATTTAATATCATATTCATTATAATTAAGTTTTCAGTGATTAAACCTCCCTCTCGACCCTAAGAAGTGCAGGCGCTCTCCTATTGCCTTTCCCCCCTTTTGGAGCTCATTTACATCGAGATTTAGTGTTGATATTCATAGGGTTTCTAAAATAGGGAAGATTTGAGGAGGTAAGTTCTTTCCATCATAACTCTCTCAATTCATACTATTTTCCCCCATTCCAATTCCTACATGATCTCATAATGCTTATTCGAACATCCCTTGAATTTTTGGATGTTTTCAAATTCAGATTCTGGTGGATCTTGGGGAGTTTTATTCAATATTGTTTTGAGTAAGTGTTTCTCTCTTCAATTTCTTCATTCTCCTTTGAATTTCCTCCCTTTTTCATTATGTTCTTAAATTTCTAGAAGTTAGGGTTTGATAATATGGTATGATTTGGTGCCTTTTTGGTTAAATATTGTGGTCTAGGGCTGGTTTTATAATCCTTGTGATGCGGCGGTGGTATGGTTGATGTTTCGCACCATGTTTTCAGGGATTCGAAACTTTCGGTAGGTGGTTCCATGTGTAAAAAATTATGGATGAGTTAGCTTCCTGTATTTAGTAATTTTTCGTATTCCTCATATGTTGGGTGTGGTGTGAAAACAGTTTATTATAGATATGGTTAAGTGTTTAATTTGTTATTTGTATTTTATCTTGAAATTGGGTGTTTTAATGTGTTACCTGTGGGGTATTATTTGGGTTTATTTTATAAAATATTGAATTGGTTTCATAAATCTTGTTTGGACTTCCAATTATTGTTTGGTAAGGTATTTGTATCATTTGGGCCTAAAAAGAGGGTTTTTGAATAGGTTTTATGTGTAAAACATTGTTATACTTCTTGATAGTATTATATGAAAATGTTTGTTTTCATTTGAGTTTTTTGTAGTATTATTCAAGGTGATTTTATAAAACATGATATTTGTAACACCCCAAGCTTCTACAGTATGCTTCTCTTTGAATAATGTGATAGCGTGTGTTGTACGCAACACCGAGTTCTAACACACCATAACCAATCAAACTAGCCGTTATGAATAGTAATACCTAGTTTTTGAAATTATATATATTTTATATTTCAAAATGGACTTCATTTTTAGATTCGGAATATCAAAATTAGCCTAAGGTGAAATTTTGGTAAATTTCGGATAACTTTCATATTTTGATGAATACTGAAAATTACTAAATTTTAAATAAAAACAACTTTTTTAATCAAAATAATTAATAGTGATAAATTATGAATTTGAGTGGTTTTAAAGTATATTTAGAATATATTTTTACCATTTAATATAATTTTGGTCATTGTACATAATTTTACAATTAAACCGAACATAAACAAGTGTCAATCTTTTGATAGTTATTATCTCTTAAAAACACGTTTTTTGTTTTGACAGCGGGAATTAATTTTAAATTAATTTCTGCCACTTATGTGTTTTGAATTTAGAAAAATGTATTCCATATTTGGAATCAGGATTTTCAAATTGTGTAAATAGGTAACTTTTATTTTTAGACATTTTGAATAATTACTGCGGTAAATATTTTATTTACCATGGTTAAGGGTAAATCCGGTAAATAAGGGTTAAAAATTAATATTATAATAATACTAAATTACCCTAAAACGTGTCATTGCCTTATTGGTTGATACATGTTCGACCATAGGCATCTTTGGGTAGATTTGGGGACGCCATGGTGCCACTTGTAGGTGATAGGGACAATTTATTTTAATTAAGTTAAAATGAATACAAAAATGACACAAGCATATATCTTTTAGTGAAACAATTTTTAAATATGGTTATATATGTTTGATTTTAGATTATAAATATTCATTAGAAAGATAAAGATATTTCCTACATATTTATAGTTTATTTATAATTTTTATACATTAATTAATTTAATTTATTTGTGACACAATGATGATGAATTAATTACTATAATAGTAAAAAATTAAAATAATTGATATTATAAATACCCAAATAAATAAAATATGAAACTTTTAATGAATTAAACTAATTTTCTAGGATAATATGATATATTATGATTGATATAATGGACTTTTTTTGAAGTAATAAATCTGTTATGAGTTTCACAAAAATCAACTATTGAAATGTGTCAAAATTGACATAAAAGAGTTCTTAAAACAAATATTATATTATTAATTGATATTAAATTCCTAAAAATCTAAGGTTCGGACAAGAGACTTATATAATGATAGGTTCATCATTAATGGACCACTTGGGGGTCTCTTGGATGTATATAGTAAGTTTATTAACCATATTTTATAAAAATACAAAGAGACATTGTAAATGTGAAACTAATTAACTTAGAGTTAATACTTAACGATAAGGTTAATATAAGTACCCAAATCTATATAAATTCTATTGGTTGAGTTGTTTTAGACCCATAACCACCCTAACATTTAAATAATCAACTTTGGAGCCATTATAAACCGAATAAGAATTTATTATAAACTATTATATCTAGCTTTTCCAAAGGTTCCCCTCACCCCTCTTATAAAAGGGCACTCCTCCTTCTCTTTTCTTCACACCATAAAAGCCTTTTGGTTCGGCCAAAATCTGACCAAATACTCTCCCAACTTCCCTCACTACAACCTATAGGCCTTAGTTTGATCATAAAACCAACCTATGGAGCCCTTTTGATCAAATCAAATGGAAGAAACTGAAGAAGAGGTAATGATTTCACCACCCTTTTCCAAGTTCCTTCTTCTTCCACTTCTTCTTACTTTGTTGTTACCATTCTAAAATAATAACTCCAGTATAATATATATACTGTGATGTTATTATAAATATGGTACAACCATATTCAGTATTCTATCCACCCTTTGAATAACATGTCACCATACGTGCGTACGTACGGCTTACCGTCTCCACGTCGTGGTGTAATTGTTATTCAATATATTATTATTTGGATGGGTATAATAATGATGTGTTACTCATGTAAATAATAAATATAACATGTTAATGATTCTTTATATATGATATATCATCCATTTATATATTATTTTAATATCAAAATAATGATATTGTCGCTCGTGCGTACGTACGGACTACCGTCTCCACGAACGCGATGAGATTCATTCTCCATCATATCCATTCAAGTATAATTATCATTTTCTGATTTAAAAATGATTTTTAAGGACTTGATATCATTCTGGATATGAATAATATACAACCTATCCATTACAAACATGGATTACGTAATAAAACATATAAAAGAAAATGAGTAAGTTAACACCCGAAACAACGATAATACTAAGACATTATTAACAAAGAATAGTTAAAAGATCATATATGATATCATATTAATATATATGATTCTTGTATAATTTAATAACAATTATTTCACTATTATACAGGAGGTTAACCTACCCCAACCAAGTAAAAGTACAAGGTAAGGGGTTTTCATCTCACTCCTTATTCCCGTGAGATTCATGCCATATTGCCACCATTACCATTTGTGTGGTGTATGTACTGCCCATAATTATATTCTTTGTGTAATACACTCTAATTTATGTGTATTTACATATTCATTGTATGATACCTCTTTCATGGGTTGTATGTTTCATAAGTTACCAAATTGGTAAGGGTTATTTCACAATCTCTTCATTAACTGAGGTTGTTTATACGTAATTATCTACTGGGATCTCTTTATCATCCACATCCATATTTCATAAAAATGTATTTCAAAACATTTTTACTATTTACTAGTATATGAGTTAAAGTCATTTATACCCTTTTTGACTTTTATAAGTGGTTTATAAAGGAATCTTTCCATCGTTTTCAAAACAAGGTCCTTTTTAACCTTTTCGACAGAATTAAGGTAAGAATGTTTTTTTTAACTTATATGGCGGGTGAGGCTATTTTCCGCCATTATAAAATCTTCAAAGCTTCCCTTACAAGATTATAAGAATATTTTCAAAGAAAATGTTTTATTTTATATGGATCTTCAATGATTTCAAAATAAAAGGAGATATTTCTTTAAAAAGAATTTTGATTTCATCTATGTCAACATCCTTTGATGGATTTTACGCTTATTTAAAGTTGATTTGTTATGATACAAAACATCTATATTATATTGAAGTTTTTGTGATTTGTTTGACTGTGGATGTTCTATTTTTATACCATTCATGGTTTATGGTGAAATTATTGATATTTCGTATGCTAGTTTTAATACGAATGTTTATGTTATGTTTAAACCTTTTCATATGGGAATGCATTGTACTTAATATGTGACGGGTGGAGCCCGCTATAGCTCCTCGATGCATCAGTAGGTCTCATGAGACAAAATAGTGTCTTGGCACAAGGCCTTGCCAAAATCTTATTTGTAGTCTTGGCACGAGGCCTTGGCTATGTGGTTATGATAGTCTGGCATTATGCATTCCATCATTATGAAAGTGGTTATTGATTTTGCATGTGATTATTCGATTAGTAGAATAACCATGTGAATAAGTAAATGGTATTATTTCATTTTATTTATGCCATACTATTTTAAATGTTCAAGATTAAAAGGCTTTTGTTTTAGTTATACATTGCCTTAAATGTTTATTCTTATTTATGAAAGTTTCCGCTATATTGTTATCCTTACTGGGCATTTGAGCTCACCCCTTTTCTATGTTTTATTTTTCCCAGGAAGTGAAGAAGTAAATTATGAATGACCTGCAGGGATATTATGTGGGGATATGAGTGTGGATTATGGAGACAATATGTTGTTGTAGTAGTTTTTCATTTTATGATGTAATGTAAGACTTATGAATATATCTAGTGTTTCCAAGACTACTAAACCAATCGGTCTTTCGAGATTTGATCTTTCTTGTGATCATGACAATGTTATGTAATAATGCACCGACTCTGGGTAACTGGGGTCGGGGCGTTACAGTTGGTATCAGAGGAAGTTTAGTACAAACATTGGAAGCTAGATTTAGATAAACTCTGATTAGAGCACGTAGACCTAAGATGAACTTTGAGGATTAGTAGAGAAGAACATCCTAGAATTTTGGTATTGTAGAGATTTTGTGAGTTTTCCGAGCAATACATCCCTGTCTGGATACGAGCAGGTAGAGGCGGCTCTGGCACAGATGTACCTAGGGGTAAAACCCGAAAACAAAACTTTGATCTAGACTCGAACGGGAACTGGTGCACGACAACGGGCCTTGCTGCACTCTTGGTTACGACACTCCCGGGGGATATGCTTAGGATAACTCTCATTTTCATTACAAATCATTTTGAAGGGATTATGAGTATATACTTCCTCAAATAAAACATTCTTATGATTATGGATTATATCCATAAATAGTTCAAGTTATGTTAAGTGTTTTATAAGTATGGGATTATGTATTTTGATTCATAAACTGATCTAGTTTATGCCATTGTTTAGAAATGGCGCCTAGTGGAAGAAATGGAAACCATATCAATGCACGCACTCCATGTAGGGATTGGCCTCCTGCTCGAGATAATTATAGTGGAGCTGGTGATGCAACTGGTGCCGATCAGATAATCACCATACTGGGACAACTTACTCAGGTTATGAATAATAACCTTACCCGTATGGAGCACCCTGATCCGCAGCGTGGAGGATCAATTTTAGATCGATTCATGAGACAACAACCACCAACGTTCAATGGGAGTACAAATCCCTTAGTAGCTGAGCAATGGATATTTTCCCTAGATAAAATATTTCAGGCTTTGGGGAGCAGTGAAAGGGAAAACGTTATCATGGCAGTTTACCGCCTCACTGGAGATACTGATCAATGGTGGTCATTGATTCAAAATACGAAGGAAGATGATGAAGTATAAAATATGGAATGGAGGGAGTTCAAAGATCTGTTTTTAGAAAAATACTTTCCTCGCGACCATCGAGCAGATATGGAAAGGCAATTTTTAAGTCTGAGATAGAAGGAGGGTGATAATGTCACAAAGTATGAGGCTAACTTTACAAGGTTAGCAAGGTACGCTGGTGATTATATACGTAACCAATGAAGTAAGATTTATCGTTTCTTTGATGGGTTAAAACCATTTCTCCATCGAGCATTAGTCTCACAATCCTTTTCGTCGTACGAAGACATTGTCTCATGTGCTATCAAGATCGAAAAGGAATTCTCTAAGTCTTATGAATTTAAATAAAATCAAGAGAAGAAGAGACCTGCTGATCAATCTGGGAATGGAAATAAAGGGAAGAAGGGAAATGTTGAATATCCATCCTGTGGTAAATGCGGGAAGAAACACCCTGGTACTTGCTTGAAGGGAATGGGAGTCTGTTACAAGTGTGGTGAAAAA
Organism: Viscum album; assembly: GCA_963277665.1. NCBI lineage: Eukaryota > Viridiplantae > Streptophyta > Magnoliopsida > Santalales > Viscaceae > Viscum > Viscum album. The sequence goes on from OY728126.1 coordinate 1,111,104,153, forward strand.
GGCCACCAGGCTCGTGATTGCAAGGGGAAGAAGGAAGCTACCAACGTTCAGTGATATAATTGCAGGGAGATGGGGCATTATGAAAATGCATGTCCTAAGCATCAGGAGAACATACCTCAGAAAAGGCCAAGGGATCAAGGCTAGGCTTATGCTATCACTACTGCTGAGGTAGAAGCTCCGAAAGACGTGGTGGCAGTTAATTTAATGGTTTCCTCAAATTTAGCAAATGCATTATTTGATTCTGGATCATCACATTGTTTCATATATTCCCAGTTTGATACGAAAAATAGATATTTCCAATTTGATTTAATAAGGGAGTTGTCAGTTAAAACTCCTAAGCGAAGTATCATTGCAACAAAGTTTTGTGAATCAGTCCCCATTAGAGCACATAAATGTTCTTTATCTACTGATCTCATCGTCATACATATGATTGAGTTTAATATAATCCTCGGTATGGATTGGCTTTTGGACTATGATGCGAAGATTTATTGTAAGAAGAAAGAGGTTACGATTCATGATGATAATGATAAGGAACACCTTATCTTTAGAGCAGAATCGTCACCACCTAATTCTTATTTAGATCCACCCTCAATATCTCAACTAAATTCAATTACTGGGGAGGAAGAGAATGAAATAACTGCGGGTGAGGAAAGGAATGTTCAAATAGAGGATGTACCTATTGTGAAAGAATTTGTAGATGTATTTCCAGAAGATTTACCTAGACATCCTCCAGAATGAAAAGTTGAGTTTTCCATTGATTTAATTCCTGGATCAAGGCCTATATCGAAGACCCCTTATAGAATGGCTACTGTAGAGTTAGTCTAACTAAAGAAACAACTAGAGGAATTGAGTAATAAAGGATTTATTCTCCCTAGTGTTTCTCCATGGGGAGCCCCTGTTCTTTTTGTTAAAAAGAAAGATGGATCTATGAGGTTATGTATCGACTACAGGGAGATCAATGCTATAACGATAAAGAAAAAGTATCCCCTACCTCGCATTGATGATTTTTTTGACCAACTACATGGATCTCAATACTTTTCAAAGATTGAACTTCGATCTGGATACCATCAGTTGTGTGTAAATAAGGAAGACATTCCGCAGATAGCATTTCGAACCAGGTACGGGCATTACGAGTTTACTGTAATGCCTTTTGGATTGACTAATGCACGCACTGTATTCATGGATCTGATGAATAGAGTTTTCAAGGAGTATCTCGATGAATTTGTGGTGGTATTTATTGATGATATCTTGGTATACTCCAAAACCTACGAAGATCATGAAAATCACTTGCGCATTACCTTGAAGACTCTGAGGAGGCATGAATTATATGGGAAGTTTAGCAAGTGTGAATTCTGGCTTCAGGAGATTTCTTTTCTTGGCCATATTGTCTCTAAAGATGGAATCTCTGTTGATCCTTCTAAGACCAAGGCAATCCAAGAATGGCCAGCACCTACGAGTATAACTGAGGTACATAGTTTTATTGGTTTGGCAGGTTATTATCGATGCTTCGTCCAGAATTTTGCCCGATTGGCTAACCCATTAATGAAGCTCACAAGTAAAGGGGTTAAATTTGTTTGGACAAAAGAGTGTGAAGAAAGTTTCGAAGAACTGAAGAGAAGATTAGTCAATTCTCCTATATTGACTCTACCATCGGGGAATGATGGGTTCGTTATTTATAGTGATGCATCGAAGAAAGGACTTGGTTGTGTCCTTATGCAGAATGATAGAGTTATTGCCTATGCATCATGACAGTTGAAAATTCATGAACAAAACAATCCTACTCATGATCTTGAGTTAGCAGCTGTGATCTTTTCTTTGAATATATGGAGGCACTACCTCTATGGTGAAAAATGTGAGATTTATACTGATCACAAGAGTTTGAAGTATATTTTCTCACAAAAAGAACTCAACATGAGGAAAAGGAGATGGCTTTAATTACTCAAGGATTATGATTGTACAATACACTACCACCCGAGGAAAGCAAACAAGGTGGCAGATGCTTTGAGTAGAAAAGACCATGGAGTTTTGAACAATATGAGAATTGAAAGGGATCCAATTTTCTTGGATCTAGTGAAGATGGACATGGGAAAAACCAGGGAAGGAGAAACATCATTTCTTTTTCAAATGGTTGCCAAAACATCTATAATAGAATGGATTAAGAGTACTTAGACCGATGATGAAAAATTTCAAAAGAAGATTAAAGCTGTGAATGATGGGAGATTGAGAGACTTTGTGTATGAAGATGGAATTTTCAAATTTGGGAAGAGACTTTGTGTTCCCGATATACCTGATCTAAAAAGGGAATTGCTGGAAGATGCACATAGTTCCAATTTCTCTATACACCCTGGGAGCACCAAAATGTATAGATATTTGAAGGAACATTTTTGGTGGGACAACATGAAGAGGGAGATTGCTTATTTTGTGTCAATATGTATGGTTTGTCAGCAAGTGAAAGCTGGAAGGCAACAACCTGGAAGAGTCATGCAACCTCTTCCCATACCGGAGTGGGAATGGGACAATATTACGATGGACTTTGTCATGGGGCTACCAAAGACTCCTAGAAGGAACAATGCAATATGGGTTATTGTTGATCGTCTTACCAAGTCAGCACATTTTCTTGCTATAAGAGAAGATCTACCCCTGGAACATCTAGCAAAACTATATATTAATGAAGTTGTGAGACTTCATGGAGTACCCCTATCGATTGTTTCTGATCGTGATCCCCGTTTTACTTCATGATTCTGGAAAAGTCTTCAGAAATCCCTGGATACTGAACTTCATTTGAGCACTGCTTACCACCCTCAGACAGACAGACAGTCAGAATGAACTATTCAAACCTTAGAAGACATGTTGAGATCTTTCTCACTTGACATTCAGGGTATGTGGGATCAATATTTACCTCTGGTAGAATTTTCCTATAAAAATAGCATCCATTCGAGTATTCAGATGGCACCATATGAAGCGTTATATGGAAAGAGATGTCATACACCAACCTGTTGGGATGACGTCGGTGAAAGAAAAGTTGTAGGTCCAGAACTGGTGGAGGAAACGATGGAAAAGGTGAAGGTAATCCAAAATCACATCAGAGCAGCTCAAAGTAGGCAGAAGATCTATGCCGATAATCGAAGGAAGGATTTGGAATTTCAAGTCGGTGATCATGTTTTCCTGAAGGTATCTCCATGGAAGGGAGTCATACGTTTTGGTAAGAAAGGTAAATTGAGTCCCAGGTACATCGGACCTTTCAAAATTCTAGAACGAATTGGGGTTGTAGCTTACCGATTGGCAATGCCGCCAAGTCTCTCCAAAGTTCACGATGTGTTCCACGTATCTCTTTTGAGAAAATACATGCCTGAACCAAAGCATGTATTCACTTATGAGTAATTAGAACTGGAACCTGATCTGTCTTATTGCGAAGAGCCCGTCAGGATTCTTGATACAAGAGAACAAGTACTGAGAAACCGGACGGCACGTCTGGTAAAAGTTTTGTGGAGAAACCATAAGATGGAAGAGGCAACGTGGGAACCCGAGGAACTTATGATGAAGAATCACCCGAGTCTTTTCATGTGATAAGTATTCTAGAAATTTCGAGGACGAAATTATTTGAAGGAGGGCAGAATGTAACACCCCAAGCTTCTACGGTACGCTTCTCTTTGAATAATGTGATAGTGTGTGTTGTACGCAACACCGAGTTCTAACACACCATAACCAATCAAACTAGCCGTTATGAATAGTAATAACTACTTTTTGATATTATATATATTTTATATTTCAAAATGGACTTAATTTTTGGATTCGTCATATCGAAATTAGCCTAAGGTGAAATTTTTGTACATTTCGGATAACATTCATATTTTGATGAATAGTGAAAATTACTAAATTTTAATTAAAAACAACTTTTTTAATCAAAATAATTAATAGTGATAAATTATGAATTTGAGTGGTTTTAAAGTAAATTTAGAATATATTTTTACCATTTAATATAATTTTGGTCATTGGACATAATTTTACAATTAAACCGAACATAAACAAGTGTCAATCTTTTGATAGTTATTATCTCTTAAAAACACGCTTTTTGTTTTGACAGCGGGAATTAATTTTAAATTAATTTCTGCCACTTCTTTGTTTTGAATTTAGAAATATGGATTCCATATTTGGAATCAGGATTTTCAAATTGTTTAAATAGGTAACTTTTATTTTTAGTCATTTTGAATAATTACTGCGGTAAATATTTTATTTACCATGGTTAAGGGTAAATCCGGTAAACAAGGGTTAAAAATTAATATTATAATAATACTAAATTACCCTAAAACGTGTCCTTGCCTTATTGGTTGATACATGTTCGACCATAGGCATCTTTGGGTCGATTTGGGGACCCCATGGTGCCACTTGTAGGTGATAGGGACACTTTATTTTAATTAAGTTAAAATGAATACAAAAATGACACAAGCATATATCTTTTAGAAAAACAATTTTTACATAGGGTTATATATGTTGGATTTTAGATTATAAATATTCATTAGAAAGATAAAACTATTTACTACATAGTGATATTTTATTTATAATTTTTAGACATTAAATAATTTAATTTATTTATGACACAATGATGATGAATTAATTACTATAATAGTAAAAAATTAAAATAATTGATATTATAAATATCCAAATAAATAAAATATGAAACTTTTAATGAATTAAACTAATTTTCTAGGATAATATGATATATTAGGATTTATTTAATGGATTTTTTTTGAAGTAATCAATCTGTTATGAGTTTCACAAAAATAAACTATTGAATAGTGTCAAAATTGACATAAAAGAGTTCTTAAAACAAATATTACTTTATTAATTGATATTAAATTCCTAAAAATCTAAGGTTCGTCCAAGAGACTTATATCATTATAGGTTCATAATTAATGGACCACTTGGGGGTCTCTTGGATGTATATAGTAAGTTTATTAACCATATTATATAAAAATACAAAGAGACATTGTAAAAGTGAAACTAATTAACTTAGAGTTAATAATTAAAGATAAGGTTAATATAAGTACCCAAACCTGTCTAAATTCTATTGGTTGAGTTCTTTTCGACCCATCCCCACCCTAAAATTTAAATAATCAACTTGGGAGCCATTAGAAACCGAATAAGAATTTATTATAAACTAATATTTCTAGCTTTTCCAAAGGTGCCCCTCACCCCTCTTATAAAAGGGCACTCCTCCTTATCTTTTCTTCACACCATAAAAGCCTTTTGGTTCGGCCAAAATCTGCCCAAATACTCTCCCAACTTCCCTCACTACAACGTATAGGCCTTTGTTTTATCAGAAAGCCAACCACGGAGCCCTTTTGATCAAATCAAATGGAAGAAACCGAAGAAGAGGTAATGATTTCATCACCCTTTTCCAAGTTCCTTCTTCTTCCACTTCTTCTTACTTTGTTGTTACCATTCTAAAATAATAAATCCAGTATCATATATATACTGTGATTTTATTATAAATATGGTACAACCATATTCAGTATTCTATCCACCCTTTGAATAACATGTCACCATACGTGCGTACGTACGGCTTACCGTCTCCACGTCGTGGTGTAATTGTTATTAAATATATTATTATTTGGATGGGTATAATAGTGATGTGTAACTCATGTAAATAATAAATATAACATGTTAATGATTCTTTATATATGATATACCATCCATTTATATATTATTTTATTATCAAAAGAATGATATTGTCACTCGTGCGTACGTACGGACTACCGTCTCCACGAACGCGATGAGATTCATTCTCCATCATATCCATTCAAGTATAATTATCATTTTCTGATTTAAAAATGATGTTTAAGGACTTGATATCATTCTGGATATGAATAATATACAACCTATCCATTACAAACATGGCTTACGTAATAAAACATATAAAAGAAAATGAGTATGTTAACACCCGAAACAACGATAATACTAAGACATTATTAACAAAGAAAAGTTAAAAGATCATATATGATATCATATTAATATATATTATTCTTGTATAATTTAATAACAATTATTTCACTATTATACAGGAGGTTAGCCTACCCCAACCATGTAAAAGTACAAGGTAAGGGGTTTTCATCTCACTCCTTATTCCCGTGAGATTCATGCCATATTGCCACCATTACCTTTTGTGTGGTGTATGTACTGCCCATAATTATATTCTTTGTGTAATACACTCTAATTTATGTGTATTTTCATATTCATTGTATGATACCTCTTTCATGGGTTGTATGTTTCATAATTTACCAAATTGGTAAGGGTTATTTCACAATCTCTTCATTATCCGAGGTTGTTTATACGTAATTATCTACTGGGATCTCTTTATCATCCACATCCATGTTTCTTAAAAATGTATTTCAAAACATTTTTACTATTTACTAGAATATGAGTTAAAGTCATTTATACCCTTTTTGACTTTTATAAGTGGTTTATAAAGGAATCTTTCTGTCGTTTTCAAAACAAGGTCCTTTTTAACCTTTTCGACAGAATTAAGGTAATAATGTTTTTTTTAACTTATACGGCGGGTGCGGCTATTTTCCGCCATTATAAAATCTTCAAAGCTTACCTTACAAGCTTATAAGAATATTTTCAAAGAAAATGTTTTATTTTATATGGATCTTCAATGATTTCAAAATAAAAGGAGATATTTCTTTAAAAAGAATTTTGATTTCATCTATGTCAACATCCATTGATGGATTTTACGCTTATTTAAAGTTGATTTGTTATGATACAAAACTTATATATTATATTGAAGGTTTTGTGATTTGTTTGACTGTGGATGTTCTATTTTTATACCATTCATGGTTTATGGTGAAAGAATTGACATTTCGTATTCTAGTTTTAATACGAATGTTTATGTTATGTTTAAACCTTTTCACATGGGAATGCATTGGACTTAATATGTGACGGGTGGAGCCTCTTATAGCTCCTCGATGCATCGGTAGGTCTCATGAGACAAACTAGTGTCTTGGTACAAGGCCTTGACAAAATCTTATTTGTAGTCTTGGCACGAGGACTTGGCTATGTGGTTATGATAGTCTGGCATTATGCATTCCATCATTATAAAAGTGGTTATTGATTTTGCATGTGATTATTCGATTAGTAGAATAACCATGTGAATAAGTAAATGGCATTATTTCATTTTATTTATGCCATAATATGTTAAAAGTTCAATTTTAAAAGGCTTTTGTTTTAGTTATACATTTCCTTAAATGTTTATTCTTATTTATGAAAGTTTCCGCTATATTGTTATCCTTACTGGGCATCTGAGCTCACCCCTTTTCTATGTTTTATTTTTCCCAGGAAGTGAAGAAGTAAATTATGAATGACCTGCAGGGATATTATGTGGGGATATGAGTGTGGATTATGGAGAAAATATGTTGTTGTAGTAGTTTTTCATTTTATGATGTAATGTAAGACTTATGAATATATATAGTGTTTCCAAAACTACTAAACAAATCAGTCTTTCAAGATTTGATCATTCTTGTGATCATGCCAATGTTATGTAATAATGCACCGACTCTGGGTAACTGGGGTCGGGGCATTACAAAATTGGTTTTATAAATGTCTCTATGGCTCCAATTATTTTTTTTTATAGGAATTGGTTTGGTTTTTGGTCTTAAATGGTGGTTTTGAAATGGGTTTTGTGTGCAAGATATATTGACACCACTTGGGTTCATTTTATGAAAATTGAAAATGTTTTCGTTGGTCAAACAAAGTGTGAAAAGGGTGCATTTTTACTGATTGGTATGTTTGTTCACCTATTAAAGAGTTTTCAAAGGTGAAGTGAGGTTTTAAGATGTCAAACATTTTTATAATGTATTGTAAAATTTTGAAATGTTTTGATCAATTGTGATATTTGAGCGAAACTGGTTTGTGGGATGTTTCATGTAACTTTGATTATAAAATGATTTTGAAGGCAAAAAGGGTATTATGTAAAATATGAGTGGGATTTTATGTGAGTTTTAATATATTGTAATGGTTTTATAAAATTTTTAATGGATTTGTTGAAGTGTTAACGAAATGTGAAAAGTGTTGTGGGCTATTTTGGTGTGACTCGGATTTCAAAATCAATTTGAATGAAAAGTGGAATTTTGTTACATGTGTAGTATACATGTGGGTGGTTCGGTGAATTTATGATATGTAAATATTATTCTCATGTGAAGAGTATATTCATTGACTTGTTGAAATTTTTTGAGCACAAAGGGAAAACTCGGGTATCTAGGTGGGTGGACGTGTACTAGTATGCTAGTGAATCTGTGGGGTTTGGCCTCAGTTTCACTTAGAAAGATTGATTATTAAAACTCTTAATAAAATATGATGATGATTATTGGGGACCATTATGTTATGGGTTTGTTTCCATCTAGTGGCTCGTGCATGAGAACATATATTTGAGATGGTTACTTTCACCAAGATATGAGGTACATGTGACCCACAGTTCGCTAGTGCCTAAGGATTATTTCCCAGTGCTTGTGCTCACTTCATATTTTGTGCTTACCGTCAAAATACGTTATGAGAGGCCCGAAAATTCAGTGTCTATGGTATTTATTTTAAATGTTATTATTCTTTATATTATCCCACCTGAAAACTATTTTTATTTACTGTTGCATCCTTTAGAAATTTTAACTAGTATCTATTGTTTGTGAAAACATGCATGCTTTTCGTCATTAAATGTTTATCACATGGAATATATTAGTGGTGGTATCTTATTGGGATTTGGATCAAACACTACTTACACCCTTGGGTGTAATTAGACCTAGTTTTTTTGGTCGCAGGTTGGGTACAGTTTTTAGTTCCAGTGGTTCGGGTTTCTAGCAGGTCCTTGGTGGTGAAGTCTTGTGGAGATGGATTGAGGGCGGTGCCACTTTACATGAGGGATCTTGGGCTGTCCTCATTTGGTATTTTACATTTGTAATGGACTGTAAACAATGTTTTAAATTATGTAATTCAGTTATAAAATTTTGTAAAAGACGGTTTTAGTTGAAAAATCCAGTTTTTTTATTGAGTTTGTTTGTTGTTTATTGTTTATAAAATCAGGTAAATCATTCCCTTTTTTCATTATATGATACCCGGGCACTTGTTCTTACCCGTGGGGATTGAGAATGCCCTTCGGGCCTTGGAACGAGCCGGTTTTGGAGTCGGTTTGATGGCGACCAGATCTGGTTCGTGACATAGCTAGTGATCATCATTAGATTTAATGATAAAATGAATGATAATCATGTCCATCAAATTGAATTCAGATTCATAAGAAAAAAAATAAAATTATAGTAAATTATAGAATTTTAGGAGATAAAAAATTACTTGAGTAAAAATATTTTTTATGTTCAATATAGTGTCTAACTCAATGAGAAAAACTAATGCGACATTTCCAAGATCAAAAAAAGTAAAAATCAATATTGAAATAATATTTCCAAAAAATTCTTATATATACTATGATATTAAGAAAAGAACAACATTAAGGGTGTAATCTATGGATTATAACTTTAAACAAATATTTATTCACTAAAAATTATATCAATTTGGTGTTGTTTTCTAGGATATTTCTTTACATTGACTTGAAATCATTCTTATAAACCGAGGATAGTTAACAGTTATATATATATATATGATCAATGAATTTTATATGAGATGTTCAAAGGTATAAAAAGTTATTTCATCTATTATGTTATCATTTAATGGAGTACAAATTAAATTATATTAACCAAAATTGGAAGTAGGTGATCAAAACATGTTATCTCTACTAATGAAAAAACCACATGTTTTGTGACTAATAAGCTTACCCTTTAAAAAATAATACATATAATATGGGTATATAAAAGAAAAAAATCATTCCAAAATTATTACAGTAATTTTAATATCTATCATTGTTTATTTGAGGAAAATTTGTGTGATTAAATTTTTACTAGTTGACCATAGCTAGGAAATATCATTTTCTATATACACATAAGATTAATATATGTTTCATCCCATGTTTCACTCAAATAGTAATCAAAATAATTATAATTAGAGTTAATTATAATATTTATCTATTCTAATATTGCAACTAAAATAGTTCAGATCCATAGGATCTATATAGAAGCACATAAAATGATGACAATTCTAGCTAGTTCAACATGAGTTTGATAGTAAATAATATATCCACACACATAACATATATTCTGTGTAAATAAGGACCCTCAAAATGACTCAGTAAACATAAAAATGATTTTTATAAATTTTTATCCATGTTTATATAATTTCTTACAAAATTATTACTTGATTAATAAATGGTTCAATGTAAAATATTTCATCTTCAAAATATTTTATTTTGTTTTGTTTTTTTTAAGATAAAAATTTATATAATATTAAATAAAAACACACAACATAGTGGTATTTATTTAATGATAAGGAAGAAAAATTTCTAACAATATTATTGATAAATATAAAATAATTCTTATCTCATTCAGAGTTCAATTCTATAGTATATAACAAACCATTATGAAAACCAATAAAATCAATATGTATATATAAATTCTCATCAGTATTTATAAAAACAATAATATTTTTATTAATTTAAACTATTAATATGGAAATAAAATGTTCGATAGTAGGAATTATATATGTGTATCGCTTATATCTCAATAAAAAGGGTCATCTTCAACATTATTGTGGTACTCATCTGTAGTCTGGTGGAAGATATATGTCTCTTGTTTCATGGAAATCATGTGCTTTTCTATGGAAATATCATCATAATATTTCACATCCATAATGAAGAGAGATTCGAGTTAATTCTAAGAGAAACAAAACTCCTCGGGTTATGTATGATCAATAAAGAAGCATGTATCAGGGAGGAAATTTTATGCAACAATATGGGGTGGAACACATAATAATGTATGAAAAATAAAGTAATTAATTAGTTTATGGTATTATTCATTTAAATTATATCCTTATATAGGTATTTTGTGGTAGGTCTTTGTCTCACTCAATTATTAATTTTCATGTTGTGGATCATATGGGCTTTCATGGTGAGATAATTCATTCTATTTTGACGATACAAACTCTACTTAGAAAATGAGATACATACTTATTTATGTGTGAATCTTTTGTTATAACTATTTTTGTGGTTGAATTGGTGTGCTCTTTCTCAATTTTTGAGATGGATTTATATGACAAGATTTTGGGCATTGATTGGATGTCGAATTTAAAGGACCATATCAAATTTTATGGCCATCAATTTAGTTTCACATAATTTGATGTTATTAATAATATCATTAAGAGATATTGGGAAAAAGCATATGGTTTATGACCTTTAGTATCATGGGTTGGGACATTCTCATATCCTTTACCAGCAGTTACATTAGAATATATAGATTCAATAGAGAAAGGATACTACCTTGATATCATCGACTAGTTTAATAATGTCTTCCCTAAAAATTTCATTGGGTTACCACATGATATAGAAGTAGTGATTATTATTGATCTCCTAATAATAAACAATACTATTTCACATACATCATAAATTATGGTACTAATAAAATTAGGATTATTTAAAGTTAAACAGGATGAGTCAGAAAAGAAAGGTTCCATTCAATTGAGCACATTTTCATGGGAGGAACCGGTCCATATTGTGAAAAGGGGGGATGAAAATCTTTGATTTTATCTAGATTATCGTAACATTAACCAATATAAAATGAAGAATCGATATACTATTACTTGAATAGATGATTTTTTTAATCAATTTGGTGATGAATCATGGATTTCAAAATTTTATTTATGATCTGGATGTCACAAGCTTCATGTTCTAAAGGATAATATTCAGAAAGAAACATTCTATAGTTGTTATGGACATTATGAGTATATCGTCCCACCCTTTGACCATAAAAAAGAACCGACTGTGTTCCTCGAATAAATGAATGAATATTTTTAGACATATATTGATTTCTTTACAGTTTTGTTTTCTGAATGATATCTTTATTAATTCTCAGACTGTAGTGGATTCTGTTGAACACATCACTATAGTGTTGAGAATCATACATGAACATTATCTTTATTAAAAAATTTCAAATAATTTTTATTTGGATTCATGAGGTACATTATCTCTTTCAAGTCATTTTATGATGGAAAATCTTGAGTTTATTCTGAATATATATTAACAATTATCTATTGTAAAGTAATGAATAATTTTATTATGATATGTAGTTTATTTAGATGATAAACATATTGTTGACACATCATTTTTTATTTGTCACATCTTACATCACCAATAATATCTTTTAGAAATAAATGTGTACCGTTCACATTGAATGATGACTTCCAGAAATTATTCCAAGAACTCAAGTTTTATCTTATATATTAAATTATCCTTACATATTAAAATATATGATATGGTTACATATTCTATTGTTATGCAATGAGATATGGTTTGCAATGTTTTCTTCTATCCAGATATTATGTGGTTGCCTATGGATCATGATAGTTATGGGAACAAAGGAAATGTTAAAAAACATTACGTATTATTGAAAATATAATTATATTCCTTAATGATATTTCTCCATTATATCATTTCTGAGAAATTCATGTTTTTTATAGATGATAAGTGTTTAAAATAAATTGTCTCCCAATGTTTTTTTTAACATATGTAAAATGATATGGATTTAATATCTACATATGATTTTATTCATCTTGATATATACCCTAGGTTAAGGGAAATCTATGACATATACATTATTTATAAACTCATATAATCAAATGTTTAAAACTATTCAAATCAATGGAAGATAATGTAAGTCACAACTGATATACATATGGATTACACATAATGAGTTGATAGTGGTTTTTTGTCATGTTTTTGTTATACAATATTTTGTTATGAAGGTTTTATATTACTAGGAAACTGATTCATAATGTGTTACCACAAGGGAAAAACTCAATGGTGGGGTGTCAATTTTGTGATGGAATGTGTACTAGATATCTATGATATGTTTTATAGATCAGATAGTGGTTCTCCCAACCAATATAGAACATATTATCCCTTATTACCACTCTTGGAGATGAAATTTGTAACATAAAATAAATATAACGTATGATGTGTTGAAAAAATAGTTTTTTGTGATGTTATAAGGTTGAGTGTAATTGAGTTTTTCTAATATTTATAAAAATTCAGCAGGTCAAGGCATGTAACCATAATCTAGTAGTTATGTTGTATTATTTACTTATTTCATTGTGTAAATATGAGAAGAAAAACATGTAGCTTATCACAAGTCTTCCAAGAATGTTCTGGAAATATAAATCTTTTTGGGTGATTGCGGATCAACTCATGAAAATGAGGAAAATCATACATACTCTTATTTTAATCATGCTAAATGGATTATCAAAATTATCCATTTATGGTGATTGTAAATATTCATGGTTTAACTGTTTTGACGGTGCCTAAATGGGACCATATATTATCATATAGATTATTGAAATACATTCAGCAAACCCATGGAACCTAGTAGACCATGAGAAAATATTTTAATCATAAATGGATGGAAAATATTAATGGATTATCATAAAGTATAAACCAATTAATATACCATATATAATATATGTTGTAGGAACAAAGGAGGATCACATTCTATTATTTCAGTTCTCATACAATAATATATATGAATAACCCATATATATGGATCCTTTTTTGAAATGTATGGACGTCCTTATAGTTTTCTACTATATTGGTTAGAAATAGCCGAGAGATCACTTATCAGAAATAACCAAATGAGAGAAAAAATATATATTATTCAAATGATCTAAAAGGGAATTTTGGTGGAAAAAAATCATCAGAAATCGTATGCTGATTATCTTTGGTGTCTATTTTAATTATATGTGGATGACCAAGTTTTCTCGAGAATTTCTCCCAGTCTATGGAACCCCCCTTTTGGTAAGTAGTACTATATCGTTGATACATTTCCCATTTTTACATATATGAATGTGTGTGTGATGTCTAATATTAGTTGTATTCAGTATCAATATTTAATTACATGAATAATGTGTTTCGTGTTTATCAATTTAAGAAGTACTAGCCAGAAACATAGTTTCTGAATAGATAGGACTATGTTGGTCTAGAACCTAGTGCTATGTTGGTTCATGTACTAGTATCTGTGATGGATAAAAAATATAATATATTGTGTAGAAAAATAATTATTTTTTATGGGGTTTGTGGTAGCATGGTTAGATTCAGAAAGATTTATGGGTATGTGAAAATGTAATTTTGGAATATTGGCCCAAACTATACCAGGAAAACAATAAGTTCCAACATCATATGAATGGAAATTCCAACGGTAAGGAGAATATAATACCACTAGTATTAGGTAATTTATTCATTTTTTATGGTTTCTAGTATTATAAATTCTTTGGTTTATGTTCAGGGGTTTTTAGGAGGATCAAAGGGGGTTTTCAAAGGGGATGGGAAATGTTGGGCAATTGCTATGATATGGATATTTGAATGAGATGTGGACCTTAAGTGGATGAACCATATATGGATATTCTGTGCTATTGGATCCAATGATATAGATTTAAATACTACTTCCCATTAAGATATGGTTTCACTATATATAAGGTATATGATGTGGCCTGGTCATACACCATTTTATGGAACTGGATTGTTGAATATAGTAGTTGGGTACTAGTTGTGGATGTCATGGCTGTTACATACTATTATTAGGGGTGAATTAAATGGTTCTCCCAATTTTTTCGCACCTATGACAAAAGGGGTACACTATTTATAACCATTCCATTAGCATTAGGGTATTATTGGTGAGGTGGTATATTCTATACGTTAGAAAAATTCCTGAAAAATAGAAATTGGGAGCTCCATATTCCATGGAATTTGTATCCTCTACTGGAAGGGGGTAACTAAAATGGGACAATATGGTCTATTATATATTGTTTTTTGACTAGTGGGTTTTCCCTTTCTCTTTTCTATTTTTTGGTTTTTTCGGCATTTCTGCACCATGGTCTTTTGGTCCTATCCTTTCTGTAAAATGAATTATAGCCGTTGTCCTTTTTTGAGTGAAACAAATCTTCTCCACCTATGTTATTTGGTTTCCCTAAAAATTTTCCTATGATATTTGATTTCTAGAATCTGATTCAAAAAGATCCTTTAAATTTTGATTATGGAAATCAATGTGTAGGATTTATTTCTTCCTTTTAACTTGGATCTCCATGGGGTTACATGATCTGAACCATAGATCTATATTGGCACCCATATCATTGGGAATTATATGTGTTCTAATGATATTTTTTTTCTTGTTGTGAGATGTTATTGTGACCATGGATACATAAAATTTAGTTTCATTCCTCATCCTTGCATTGTTTTTTAGGTATGTTCTTTCTCTATCATCTTCACATTTCTAAAACATGAATTATATGTTTTCCCTATCATATTTTAAGAATTTTCTATGGCATCGTTGTATATTTCATGAAATAATTTTTTTTATTGTATTGGGATTTCATAATAATATGTAGATCTTGGACACCCCACTTTGTTTATAATTTTAAAATGATCATTTTAAAAATATTGAATAGTTTCTATGCCTGAAACGTATTTGACGAAATTCTTTCTATGGAAGAGTGGTTTATAGAAAATTAATTTGCATGGAATTTTTCCCGATTAAGTTGGTGTGTGTTTAAATAGGAATTTAATGGTCAGAAGCTCTATCAACATGGTTGGATGGATTATGGACATAGATTACTACTGTTAATGATAACACCATGATTTTTTGATTTTATTGTATGCGATTGTGTGTGGGTTTGTGTGTGATACATTAATTGATTATTCCAAAATTGAATTTATTGAGTAATCTTGTTTATTTTTCATATTAATTGGTTTCTTATTGGGTAATTATAAATTGTTTTTACTACTTCTCATAATGAAGTATATAATATTTTCTCACTTGTAATGTCATAGTGTCATGCTTTAGGATGTCATTCGGGGAATCCTATTGACTTTATAATCACGATATTTCTTATAAAGGTTAGTTAATTTTTAGATTTCATCTACCGAGATATGGATGAATGGATTATTTGTTAACTATCTAGTGACACACCTTTATTCTTAGACATGGTTGGTGGTGTTATGGAATGGATCTACTTTGGGTAGTTCTTGGAATGATACCACTTCAGTGTCTTCAGTGATTTTTTATAATGGAAATTTTTAGTTGTTTTATCATTTCTGATTTTTCAGTCTGATATTTTTGGTTGTTTGGTAGTATTTGTTATATTGCATGTTTTTTCATACATTATATAGATTTTACTTGATATTTATTATTCAATGTTGACATGTTATTTTATCGTTAAAGGTAAAATCATCCTGGAAATTTTTATGACCTAGAAATTTACATAGTTTTTATTGACTTTGGGATTTCACTTTATGAAAATAGTATCTCCACATCCTCTCAAGATAATGAGTTGGGAGGGGATTCTAAAACATTAATATGAACTAGTTTTAAAAAAATAACTAAAAATCTATCAAAACACGATTATGAAAATTGTATAAAACATTAAAATCATTTTTTAAACACATCATGGATGTCACAAATAAATAGAAACAATTATAAAATGAAGTTTGTTATCCTAAAAGTGCACATAATATTCCAAATAGAAAAAATTGTAACTATCCAATCTATGTCTGGTCAATGGAAAAACTCACCTTCAATATATAGAGAACCAATTTTTAAGTGAATAATCATTAAAAGACTAAAAAAACCCAAATAGAATTATTAGACCATCTCAAATAATTTTTCAAACTAATATTTCTATTAGGGTTCATGGGAGAAGAAGAAATTGAAGAATGAATTATTTGTGAATAAGAATAAAAAAGAAAATAGTAATAAATCATTGAAATATTAGTGAAACTATATCGACCATATTTTATCCTTGTAAGACATTGTAATAATTATAGACAAATTTTTGGATCCCAAAATTGAGATGATGTGTGATTTCTAGGCCCAGTGTTCCAAACTATAATTTTATAAAAATATTAAATATAATTTATATAATACATGAAAAATTTCATAAAGAAAATGTGATATATCCTAAAACGAATATCGAATTGAAATTATGAGACAGTTGTTGAGTATAGAATGCGAGTTTTACCAAAATAATGACATAAAATGGATCAATGTAGGGTGTTCAAATAAAATGTATATTGAAAATATATGTAGTCGGTTAGTTAGATATATAATTTATATAATTTATTTATTGATTAAACTGAAATACATCTATAATTTCTCTATTATAATGATTATTTAGCCTCATATGCATAAACCATGGGATAATTGAGAGGTTTTCCTTCCACCCCTCATCAAAGAGTCATAATCAGATGACAAATAGACTCATAATCCAGGATGATCAATATGCAGAGAAAAAACCCCCTCTCATTCAATTATGGGAACAATATTCATCGAATAAAGATCCATATTGAGGTTGGACCCATTAATTCATGGATCCTTAAAATATTGATTAAATTTAATGAGAATAATCACCCTATCGTTTTTATATATGCCAATAGTAACCGCTAATTTGAACTAATGAATAGATTTAAATTGAATATTAAACTAAATATACATATTAAATTTTACAATTCAACTATATTCACACCTTGGACTATACAAATTGTATTATTTTTGAAATGAACTCTTTGAAAATGATTTTTTCACCTATGTTCTTGTGATTTTCTCCATATTCTTCTTTTTAAACTACACCAATAGATCAACGGTGTCTCCATTCAATGTTTTTGGGTGGGACTGAGCCATATTGGAATCCTATAATTGTGGCGTATTCCTATTCTATCTGTAGAATGAAAAATCAACAATGGAATGAAACGATTTGTGGGATATGACATATTATATAAAGGACAAGTTTTTTAGGAAATAATAGAAGAACGTAGGTGCAACGGTGTAAGGCGGAACATTCTGGATTCTTATGGATCAATGGAAATCCATTTTTTAGACATTAGAGGGATTGAAAATATGATAATGATCTGTTTCAATCAATTTTGGGTGGCTTGGTGTAGAGTTATAAAGAACCAAACATAGATATGGAATTCATGTGAATTGAAGTAACTTTCTAGAAAAATCTGAACTACATGTCATCTACATGGATGAACACAATCATGGTTGTAACCATGTAGACGCATTTATTGGGTGCTAATTTTTTTATCACACAATGTATGACACTCACTAGGTGTAAACATATGTAATAGAGCACATGGTTAGGACCCCTTGGTGGAGAACACATCATGAACCGTTGTACAGAGACATGGGAAGGCATACATTGACATGGCTATAAGTGAAAAAAAGATGTCGAGTGACTAAGGAATGTCATGATGTTCACCTAAACATCATGCATTGATACATAGTCAGTGAGTGGTGTACCGGTAGGGACCTATCAAGGCATCGGAGAGGGTCCACATGCCATGTGGGTCCCTTATACATTCCCCTTCTTCCATTTTAAGATACATTCAATCTCACTCATCTTATCCGTTCAGACTCATATTTTGACCTGCGAGTACCCTATCCTAGATGGTTATTCATGTATAACCTAATGGGTTCAAGAGTATTATATTCTAATATATAATACATGATGTAATGATCATTATTATAATTCAGGAAACCCATTAAGATGGTCTTGATTGGGTCCGATTCTTAGAGTGGTACCCCCTGACAGACTGGGGTGCGGGTCCTCCGTCTCTTGCTTGACTTGTTCCCCATCACAGATCAAGGTGTGGTTCATGTAAATACTATGAGGAACCCCCTTTATGATAAGTTATGAGTTCTCCTTACATTGAGTCCTACCCCCTTGGAATATGGGTTTGGTTCTTCTGTTTACTAAGTGGTACCCCCTAATAGATCTGGGTGCTGGTCCTCCACTTAATGAGTGGTACACACCTATTGATCATTTTTAAGATTATTCTAACACTATGTGGAAGCCCCTATGTAATTAGGGTTAATTTCCTATATCAACTGGGTGGTAACCATTATGGTATTAGGGTATGAGTCCTTTATCTACATATTGGTACCCCTTTACGAAATTTGGTTGTGGGTCCACCATCTAACCACTAATCCCCCCCCAATTAGAGAGGGTACATGTCCTACGTACACTGAGTAGAATCGACATTCATTCTAGGGAGTGGGTCCTCTAGTTGTAAATTGTGTCTCATGGATTCTACGACACATTGTAATGGCATTGGAGTGACAAATGTCTAATACTTCGGACTGACGTTAAACATGTTGGGATCATTGATGGACCTCTCGAACTGATGATAATCATTATCTGGGATGGGATTTGAGATAGATATCCCCTTTCTCTCTCATATGGCGTCTTTTTTTAGAATATATGTCTATATCCTTGTTGTTGGATTCTTTTTATTTCATTATATGGTTTGATATGTCTATATTTTCCTAATACGCATCTTACTACTAGCCCATCATATATTAAGGAATCATAACAGGTATGTATATACTCACCCATTCATGTAATTTGAATTAATTTTTCATGTTTTATGTATATGGAGGATGGTTCAATGGAAGTTATAGTAGAGTATAGGGATACTAGGTTAATTTTGCTGCTTACGGTAGTTGGATATTGGAGGTAAGGATTTTCACTCTCTCATTTTTTGTTTTTCATGTTTTCCATGTTGGGAATCCATTCATGTATGGCATGTACTTATCAAATTTAATTTATTTTAAATTATCATACACTTTTTTAACCTAGTGGTTTTTCATGTATGGTTATTACTAAAAATGTTGCATATTTTCCCTTTATTCCCATTCACTCCTACATTGTGATGTTCATGTGTGTGCGTATAGTTACATTGGAAAAAAAGCCCTCCCTTATAATATATACCTTTTATCAGTTGTCTCCGACCAATAGACCATAATGGCAGGCCAGTGGTAGTTGTGGATAGAGCACCGTTGGGTCTATTCATGATAAAAATCCATGAAGAAGAAGAGGAAAAACATGGTGGAAGATGGATGGATATATATTATGTCGCTTGTGAGGCAATAAGTTATCATTGTGAAAGAGGAGACCAAGTTATGGGTATTATAAACAAAGGGGTATATAATAAATTCCATGATTATAATTTTTAGGAAAGTTTTAGGGTGTGTATACATGGTTCAGTAAACATAGTGAAACCTATTTAAGAACCACTAGAATCAATCTACAGTAGTATCATAGATTTGACACAATGATCTCCTAAACCATTCAGGGTATACTAAAGAAGTTTATCCCAATATAATGAGAGACTCTATATCTACTATGAATTATATGTTAACTATGTTCCAACTCTATCATAAAATTTCCACAACATTGGATTAGAATACATTGTTTCCCAGAACCATTCAATAATAGTGAGATAACATAAAACATCTGAAATTATTTTTAAAAAGCATGTATTCGAATTCAAAAACAAATTATAATACAAAATAACTCATAATTATATAATATTTAATATAACTATGAAACTACGGTGTCTCATTCCCATTTTCAAATCCCTTTAATAACACCCCCTCCTAAAAAATAATTTAAATCATATTGGATTTTAGTAGTTATTGACCTTTATTTTTTTGACATTACAAATATTAATACAACTTACCATGATCTTCAATAATTAATATCCATGCAAACCACACAGGAGTCTTCATCATTTTTATAACTAAAAAATAATTATTGAAGAACTATAGAAAACACCAAACTGTAGCTTAATCGTAGTACCTAGAGTTTGATTTTAATGATAGAATTTTATTTTTCATTAAAACTAAATTTTTTCTGCAAATCTAATGGATAACGTGATATGTTTTTAGGAGAAAAAAAGGGGAATACAACCCTTATAGCTATGTTATTACATATAACATTCTTATTTAATTAAAAACACACTTATTTTGATAAAAAAGGCTAATAGTAATTGTAATAATAATAATAAAATTTTATTAATTACTATTTTTTAGGGAACCATACATCATTTACTATAAAAATTATTCATTTAAATATAAATTTAATAAAAATTTATTTCAACATTCCCTATCATATTTGAATATTTAAACTAAAAATAAATTTCATTTCTTTTTTTTAAGCCTAAAATAATCATCGAAAACATATTGAACATCCAAAAATGAGATATATTAAATGTCCCTATATCCACACAATTATCCCTGATGATATATGCATTTCATAGTAACATATCACCATACCATAGTTTAATGGATATCATTCTCTAATACCAACACACCACTTGAGACATATTATCTAGTAAGAGATCACATATAGAGGATTAAACCTTCATTATTTTGAGTTTCGACATTATGATGTCCCAGTATATATATATATATATATATATATATCTTCACTATATCAATATCACTATGATATATAGGGTTCTAAAAATTACCACATAACATAACAGATGTAAACAAGGAAAAAATTCATTATTTTAGGGATCAATTGATCTTAATGATATTGTGAGTTTTAAATATTTTTTTTCTAAAATAAACCAAATAAATTGATAATAACATGTCAAAATATCCTTAAAAATATCATATATAAATATATTTATTTGATCAAATTAATTATTCATTATTTTAGGACCACATTCATTCCCAGAGTCCCATGATGGCTGCAAAGGTTAGCTTTGGGAATCTATATTTCAAATCCCCTTCATATTCTATGAACAATAACGAACCAGTATTAGGATCATTAGGAAAATTTCATTAATGGATCATAGTATATAGATTCATAGAGTATAAATGCTTGGAATAAAATTATATGTTATAGTATTATAGAGTTGCTTTACATTATCAACCACTATATCCTAAAATCCATTAAATGATATAATCCTTAGGACCACATGTGTAACATGTTGAAATAATATATATTAAAATTCCATTGGGTATATTTTTATAATAACTATTATATAATGTTAATTGACTATTATATCGTAAGATTATTTGTAGTTATAACATAGAAAAGTGTTTGATTTTTAAAAAAAAATGTTCAATAAAAAATAAAGGATTTATGAAAATATCTAAATATATTATAATTAATTTAATATATATATTGCATTTTTAAATAATGACCATTCACTTTAGAAGTCATTAATTCCTAATGAATCATTCATTTGATAATGGAGTTCTATATAAGGTGGATTTGTTTAATTACTGCACAAATGTTAGTGATAAACTCCCTAGGTGAAATTGTATATCACTATTCCTATAATGGAATAATGTGGAAATAAAACCCTATAAAAATTAACAGAGACACTATAATTGTAAATTATGATTCCAAAACTACTGAATTATCTATATAGTATTGAATTATTTTTTTATTACATTGTAATAATAATTTATTACAATACTATAATTGTTACTTTTTAGATCTTAACTTATGTCATTCATTTATATTTACAGTACAATTAAAAAAAACTTATATTCCATTATCATAGTCAAAGAGATTATTTTGTATTATTTAGACATGTTAGTGTATAAAAAACTCCCCAGTTACTTCCCAAAAATCAGTATTTGAATCAAGTATAAAATTCAATTTATTTACAAAAGAAATCTTAGGAGACCCAAATTTTCCGTAGAAGGGTATCAAGATGTTATACTCATTAAAAAAATTAATTTTAGAGTCTATATAAATACATAATTAATTTAAATATTAAAATAAATTGGTTCCATGTATCGCACCCAAACACCTCTAAGGGTTTATTATGTGAGCAACATAAATAAAATCTCACATAAATCCTAGAAGTGGATGGTAGAGGTAAAAAAATTAAAATAAATATTAGTTAAAAAATAATTTTACTATGTATCTCCACATGGAAAAAATGAAGGTGTTCCCATGTTTATTATTTATGGTCTCAGATCACACAATGTGTTTGATCATAGTTATGAATGATTTTTAAATAGAATATGTGATTCATTGCATGATCCATGTGTGTTTAGTATTTTCAAGACCCAAGAATGATTTATGACTTATAGAAAATATGGTATATGATTATGTGATGAATATCATATAACATACCTTTGATTTTCTGATATCTTTAAATCATTCAATTTAATTGTTTTAAAACTATAATTTTTATCATTAATGACATTGAGGTATAATTAAAATAGGTAGATACAATTCCCAATTCCTCAAGATAGGATGGAACTCTATCCTCTATCTATGGTGAATCTATCAATGGAGTCAGGATCCCAGACCATAGATGTAAAAATATATATTACACTAATTTAATGTATTATACATCTCCCTAGAAACTAAAATAAAAAATAAAAATAAAATGTGGTGTTCACACTAGTATAGAAATGATTTTTAAAGTCAATTATTTATCATTTTACACCAGTTATATGGTTCCATTATTTGAGGTGACATTGTCAATATGTATTTAACATCCCTTAAAAATGGACTTCATAAATGATTCATTTAATTGTTTTTTACATTGGATATTTTGTAACCAACATAAAAGCACATTTTGAATGGATTTTCATACGAATTATTTAATAAACTTGAGAAAATTACTTGATAATGGCTTTATCATGTCAGTTATTTAATAAACATTGTGACATACAGTGTTCCAAAACTGTTATTTAATAACCAATGGGAAAAACCATACATAAAAGGGTCTTGAAATTATGATTATTATAACAAATAGGAAAAATATTTTTTAAAAATATTTCAATTCAACCATCCTCTCTATAGCTAACCATAAAAGAAAATAAGAAAAATCTGCAGCATAACAACTATCAAAAAATTTAAATTATAAAATTCCAAATTATAATATTTAATAAAAATAAAATAAAATACAATGAAACCTATATTGTAATTTTCCCATTCGAATTGTATTTCTTTGAACTGTTTTGCAATATAAGGGAATGAGTCATAAAAAAGATAAAATTAAAAGGAACTCTTTAAAATTCATTATGAATAAAAAAATAAAATATTAAGGAATTATTTATAAATAAATCTAAATTGATTGAACCATATAAATATCATAGTTAAAATTATTTCATATATAAATATTAATAAATAATATCTATATTTTTTATTGAGTATTGTTTTTGAAATTTCTATTTAAATGTGTTTTTCATTTCAAAATAACATATTTATATAATATATCCAAGGTGTATTCATTATGAATGAAAACTCAAATTTACTATTACATATTTTATCTTGGAATGAATGTAATGGCCCGGAATTTCTATCAATTTTTTTCTTAAATAAATGAGAATTTTACGAGTCGGTGAAAACCGGCGGCATATGATTCTGAGGAATGGTGTTCCCAAAATCAATTTTTTATGTTTTGTTCAGGTACGTTTAGTAAATGTACAAGCGGGTTTTTATAACTTTTAAAACGGTGCTCGGAATTGAAATATGAGGGAACTATTGAACTCGCATTTCCGGTATTCGCTTAAGAATAATATCGCCTCAACAATAGATGGTCGTAAATAATAGTTAGTTTTTTGATTTTAATAAATTAAATAAAAATAAGGTTTGGTAAACATGAATTTATTAGTTGGTTAAAACCTCCATGTAGAGGTTAGAGGTGGGGACTTCTACACCTTAACCACCCATGAGTGGTTATGGAGGTGGGGCCCACCCAAACCTAACCTCCTCTTCATTTTAATGTGGTGGGGACCACCTGTGGTTAAAATCTCTTCAACTCCCCATTAATTTGGGAGAAACCTCTTAAGATCCCTACTTAATGGAGCCACCCCTCTTTTTAATTTTTTATGTTTACACCTCTTGAATTAATGGTGCACATCAAATTAAATTATTAAAACATAATTTATTTTATATTTTCCATTCCTTTGTTGGGAGAGGGGTTGGTAGGGCACTTGGATAAACATATTCTCCCCAATGAAGAATGAACCTCTCAAAGAAGAGAGTCCATCAAAGAACGAAGAACACCTAATTTTCCAACGATGGACATCTTCTTCTTTGATCGTCAATCGGAACAAGGGAGGAAGTTCCATCCTTGAAGAACAATGACAATGTCATCCTCGCCTTCTTCATCATCTTCCCCGATGTCTTCGAATTGACGTCTACTTTCTCGCACCCATGTCGACGATCAACGATCCAAGATAGGGGTACAAGAATTGTAAATTGTTTCTTGTTATTCGTTTTCCTTTGAGGATTATAATTTGAAGCTACAAGATATCACCCCAACATAGAGGGTACGGGCCGAACAAACATGGCCCGTTCCCTCAGCCTTATTTGTGGAATTGGATGTTAAACTTGGCATGAGACCGGGATGAGCGATTCTCATAAAAAATTATTGCGGATCGAAGGCGATGTCTGAGGGAATGCGCGAATACTTCCAGAATTATAATTGGGCCACTAGAACTCGTTCGGTTACCCGCAGAAATATCATAGACGGATGGAGAGACAATCGTCACAGCATGGATAGCAGTGGTGCAACCGCGCCGCTGGAGGAGTAACATGCGGCCGACGGGATGCGACGATGCAACAGAGGCTGATGGAGTCCCGAAAACAATGAAAACTGGCGGCCCAAGCTGTTTGGTCAATAGAGAGGGCGTGTCGCAATCGCGCCATGTGGTGGAGAAAAAACGGGGCCACATCCCTCCCGGCCGCGGCGCAACTGTGCCCCACGGGACGTGGGTGGCCGCTCAGCTAGCTGAGAAGAGTGGGACTCGTCACTAAATCGTGTATGACGCGGACCAGTGCCACATGGTATGGGTTATACTTCAAGCCAAACGGCTATGCCGTTTGGGATTTCCAGGGGGCGCTGCCTCCACCCTGGACGCGGCTAGGGCGGACCCCACGGGCCGTCGGGCTGACCCAGCGCGGGATGGGCCACCGGTTGGGGCCGGACCTAGCACGTTCCGGGCCTCCCTCACCAGATAGGTCAGACCCGCAGACCGGGTCGGACCCTAGTCCGGACTCGGGTCAGGTCAGGTCGGTCCGAATGGGCCGGACAAGACCCGGACGTGTTTGACCTGTTTTCACTCTTTTTCCCGTAACATGAGCTATGGGCATCAGATTGAGGAACCATCTATGTATACATAAATCATGGAATGATATGGTTCTTTTGGTATACCATACATGTTGTTTGGACACAGTATGGTTACAACCAGGTTGGATCGAACATAAATCCAATCAGGCCCACCGAACGAAAATGATAATAATTCTCAGACCGGGGGTCCGATTGACGCACCATCGGTCGCGTTGAGTTTCTTATAGAAATATGGATCTTTTGGATAAATCAAATTAGTACTTCATGGAAGTTGATGTATCGACACTTGGCTTGAGGAGCTGACCCTCCCGTAATCAAGCATACTTTGTATGGAACCCTGTGGTCGCATGTGCCCTGACGACTGTTCCTGGATCCTGTGGGAGTTCGATAGCACTGACGACTATTCCGATATCCTGTGTGGGTTCTACATCACTGAAGACTGTTACTGGCTCCTATGTGGGTTCAACAGCACTGATGAATATTCCTTGATCCTGTGCGGGTTTGAAAACTTCGACAACTGTTCCAGGATCCTGTGTGGGTTCAACATCTCTGTTTACTATTCCTGGATCCTATGTGAGTTCGATTGTTCTGTTTTTTATTTTGGGATCTTTTTTAGGTTTGAATGAATAGATGATTTGGTGGCTACATCTAATCATCTCTAACTCTCTATAGATGTTGTATACATGTGTGACCTAAGTCAGTAACCTCTCATTTTCCTCATGATTGAAAATTATTACTTGATAACTTATGTATATGAATGGTCATATACTTATGTGGGATTAACTGTTGATTTCATACTCTTTGGTTTATCCTTGTTGGATTTAGATATACCGTGGGGGTCCCAGGGTCCCTACTATGTATCATTACACTTACCCATCCACGGTCTATTCCCGCAACTCATTTTGTTGGATACAGACGACGACCAGCACTGACCGAGGTTGAGTGTACTAGGACTTGACGGTTCCCGGACGTGGACCACATGATGAGTTGGTAGCCTGAGGATACTGTTAGACGTGGAGGGTTGAGGAGGCTATCTATACCTATCCTTCAGGTAGGCTCTATGCTGGACGATCCAAGAGATTTTTTTTCATCTTCCAGCAGTTTTTCCCTTTTCAGCTGTACTTGTACATTACAATTGGAATTTTATTTCCAACCCCTTTACTTTTTATCACACTTTTATTATAATGTTTTTATAAGTGTTTTATATCCATTTGTTTCCTTTTTTGTTTGTTTTTACAGTTATAAAGCCAATGCCTTCCTAGATTTTGGGAATTACGCATTTAGTGCCTGTCGCCAGGCCTTGGCCCATTGAAGGCATGTTTGGAGTAGTCATGTCATAGAACCCGGGGGATGGGTTGGGAAAAAATTTCATTAGAGGATTTGGTCCTACCATAGTACTTTGGACTCTGATGTTTTCTAGGATGAAATAGTGTTAAGGGTGCTGTGTGTAGTTTTCAGTTCAGGGAGTCTAGTATTGGTGCAGCAGCCGATATATCCATACACCAGGACCCTGATTTCTGATTTCCAACTCAGTGTACAAAAAACACTGATTGCATGTGTGTTTTGAAGATTTTTCTATGTGATCTCTTTGAGTCATCTCACCAGGTATAAATTTTTACCATGGAATACCTGTTTCTTTACAGGATTCCTCCACACAGACAGCCAGCCAGGGTTCCAAGCATTGTACGAGATGGCAGTCCACTAAGTGATGAGGCCTCGGTGCATGGCCCTATCACAATGGAGGCACCAGTGGTACCACTACTTGTTGGGCCACCGATGCCACCAGCCCAAGCAGCAGAGAGTGCATGACGCATGAGCGCGTTTCATGAATTCTAGCGCAAGAGGCTGCCCAGGTATTGGGGCGTGACTGAACCGCATGCAGAAGAGGATTGGCTGGAGGCGGTGGTGAGAGTCTTCAAACTAGTACGGACACCAACCGACATTATGGTGATCCTTTCCGCTAGTATTCTTCAGGTAGAAATAGGAAGATGGTGGATTCTGATGCTCGGAGTGCATAACAAGGCGACACTACTCTGGGCAGACATTGAGAGCCGGATTCGGGGGGAGTTTGTCCCAGCCACCCTATGTGCAATGTGGATACAGGAGCTACTTAATCTATAGCAGGACAACATGACAGTGGAACATTACTCAGCGAGGTTCACCGACCTCTCATGATACTCCATAGATATGGTTCCAGACCCATTATTCAGGGCCTAGAACTTCGAGCAGGAGATCAGGAGAGAGATTAGGGATTCGTTTAACTCCCTCAGCATCCTGACACAAGAGGGGGTGTTGGAGCGATCCCTCTTAGTGGATAGTTTCATTGCTGAGCAGTCACCAGCAGCAAGACCCACCACCAGGTATCACATACCGGTGTCTCCTACAGCTGGCAGCAGATAGATGTCGCAGAGGTCCAAGAAGAATAGACCATTCGGTGGATGACATCAGGACTGTGGTTCAGTTGTGCATGGCACCCAAGATATAGCTAGTCATTTGAGGAACATGCAGTGTTTCACAGGCAGTGGGCAGGGTCGCATGGCTTGAGACTGTCTGACCTTCCATTCGGATGATCAGTATATACTTGAGGTAACTCCGAGGGAGGGGCAGAGGTTCGATCGAGGTGGTCTGCAAGGAGTAGGAAGACGTGCCAGAGGAGTTGGTAAGGCAGCTGGTGGTGGAAAACATTTTTAGATGTTACCACCACCACCACTCAGAGGTCCACCCTAACCGCAGGGAGCAGGTAGATAGGTGAGAGCTCAGCTCCAGGTAACTGAGGCTTATGATCATGGCACTCTGTACATGATTTGAGTTATGAAATATGTCTAATACACCTTAGATATATTTCATATAGACACATGTGCTAGTCTCTATTTCATTTCCACTGCACTCATTCGGATCTCGGAGATTTCGACAGAGTTGCTGGCTCGATCTTTACGGCTAGAGACTCTTATGAGAGCAGACTCGATGATCACGCACTGGTGCTAGTAGTGTGAGCTTACTCTAGGAGGTGAGAGCTCATCTGGGATCTCCTCGTAGTGGCGTCGAGGCCTTATGACATCATCTTGGGTATGGGCGGGTTATCTACAGACCATGCTCATATTGACTGTATTAGTCGCAAAGTGCGGTCTATACGCACAGATGTGACAAGGTTCACCTTCACCATCTAGAAGGGAGCCTTTTTAGCGCATTAAAGTCTTAAATAGTGGAGGGAACACCCGATCACAAATCATTTGGAATGCCTTACCCACTGAGTAGTTTATGTGTAGATTATAAGCTATCCTATAGTGGTGGACCAGTACACAGAAGTTTTCCCTGATAATGTTCCAGGACTACCTCCTCGCAGAGAGGTGGATTTTTACATTGACAAATACACTAGGATGACACCGATATCTACACCAGCATATCAGATGGATCCTTTGGAGCTTCGAGATTTGTGGGTACATCTAGAGGACTTGTTGGAGATGGGATTAATCTACCCTAGTGTTTCTCCCAGGGGCTTCATGATTCTGTTCGCCAAGAACGCGAATGGAAGACTAAGGATTTGTTTCGACTACCATCCCCTGAATTAGGTGACCGGGAAGAAAAAGTACCCACTCATGAGGATTGATGACCTATTTGATCAGATGAAGGGAGCACGTTGGTTCTCAATGATAGACATCATATCAGATTATCACTAGCTCAGAGTTTGAGATGAGAATGTACAAAAGACATCTTTCTAGATGTCGGTACGACAACTATGTTTTCTTGTTTATGCCTTACGGTGTAACCAATGCTCCAACAGTGTTCATGGGACTCGTGATAAAGATTTTCAAGCCATACCTCAATCACTTTGTCGCAGTCTTTATTGACTATATTTTGATCTACTTGACTACTGAGGAAGAGCATGCTTGCCATTTGCAGGTAGTACTAGACACACTCATAGAGCACTAGCTTTATGGTAAGGTATCGATGTGCCAGTTTTGGATCCGAGAGGTTCAATTTCTAGGACATGTAATATCAGAGGCAAGAATTTCAGTAGATCCAGCAATGATTGAGGCTGTACATGCTTGGGATCCACCCAAGAGTGTGGCGGAGGTATGGAGTTTCCTTGGTTTTACTAGATATTATTGGTGGTTCTTACCAGAATTCTCCAGAGTTGAGACCCCTCTTTCAGCCTTAATGATGAAAGGGAAACCCTTCATGTTGTCGGAGAGATTCCATTAGAGATTTCAAAAGATGAGGCAGAGGCTGAATAGTGCCCCCATCATGAGGCTTCCAGAGGAGGTCATAGGGTACATAGTATACTGTGATTCATTAGGGACCAGACTCAGGCGTGTCCTAATGCAGGAGAGAGAAGTGATCACTTATGGTTCTCGTCAACTGAGACAGAATGAGAAGAACTACACCACTCATGACTTGGAGTTTGCAGCAGTGGCCTTCGCCATGAAGATGTGGCAGAACTTTTTGATGGGCGATCATATCACAGTCTACTATGACCACCAGAGTCTTATGTATATATTCTCTCAAAATAACCTGAATCTGTGTCTTCAGCGATGGCTTGGGTTCTCTAGGACTATGACTTCAAGATAATATATACTCCAGGGAAGGGGAACATTGTATCAGATGCTCCCCCTAGGAGGTCAGGGATTCAGCTATTAGGATAGGTGACAGAGAAGCTGGCTGCTTTACAGATATCCTTTGTGGACCTATATGTATAATCTTTCCTTCAGTATCATACAATCAGTCCTCCACTTCTTCAGTGAGTCAGGGAGGTACAGTGTGGAGACACTGACTGTGAGACACGATGTGCTCAGATATCCACAAGGCAAGAACCCGATGGATTTTCTGATGGTGGGGGAGATCATCATTATCTTTTGAGGACATACCTTGTTACCAGTGTCACTTTAGAAGGAAGTGTCGAGGGAGTCCCAAACATCCCCTATAGCAGTACATCTAGGAGGGTTGAAGATGTACAAGTACATTAGATGACAACATTGGTGGCCAGGTACGAAGAAGGTAGTAGTAGAATTTGTCTCTTGATCCCTCACTTGTCAAAAAATGGATGCAGAGCATCATGTACCATCAGGCTTGGTTCTGCCTTTAGTTGTCCTAGAGTGGAAGTGGGATGGGATATTTATGGGCTTCATGACATGACATCTACGTACATCCAGAGGTCATGACTCGATTTGGGTGATCGTCAACCAACTCATCAAGTCGGACCACTTCCTACCAATCAGAGAGAAGGGATCAGTAGAGAGATTGGGACGCCTTTGTGTGTACAAGATTGCGTGGATACAAGGAAGAACTTCTTCGATTATCTCCAATCTTGACACACGGTTTACTTCCTGGCTATGGAAGGGGTTGTAGGAGGCTTTTAGGATGCAGCTACGTCTGAGAAATGCCTTCCATCCTCAGACGGAGGGTCAGAATGAGCGGACTAATCTGATCCTCAAGCACATGCTATGTGCTTGTGTCCTCCATATCAGTCGCAACTGGGAGGAACACTTACCATTGTTGGAGTTTTCAAATAACAACAAATTTAAATCCACCATAGGGATGTCACTTTTTGAGGCATTGATAATGGCTTTATCATGTCAGTTATTTAATAAACATTATGACATACAGTGTTCCAAAACTGTTATTTAATAACCAATGGGAAAAACCATACATAAAAGGGTCTTGAAATTATGATTATTATAACAAATGGGAAAAATATTTTTTTAAAATATTTCATTTCAACCATCCTCTCTATAGCTAACCATAAAAGAAAACAATAAAAATCTGCAGCATAACAACTATCAAAAAATTTAAAATTATAAAATTCCAAATTATAATATTTAATAAAAATAAAATAAAATACAATGAAACCTATATTATAATTTTCACATTCGAATTGTATTCCTTTGAACTGTTTTGCAATATAAGGGAAAGAGTCATAAAAAATATAAAATTAAAAGGAATTCTTTAAAATTCATTATGAATAAAAAAATAAAATATTAAGGAATTATTTATAAATAAATCTAAATTGATTGAACCATATAAATATCATTGTTAAAATTATTTCATATATATATATTAATAAATAATATCTATATTTTTTATTGAGTATTGTTTATGAAATATCTATTTAAATGTGTTTTTCATTTCAAAATAACATATTTATATAATATATCCAAGGTGTATTCATTATGAATGAAAACTCAAATTTACTATTAGATATTTTATCTTGGAATGAATGTAATGGCCCGGAATTTATATCAATTTTTTTCTTAAATAAATGGGAATTTTACGAGTCTGTGAAAACCAACGACATATGATTCTGAGGCATGGTGTTCCCAGAATCAGTTTTTGATGTTTTGTTCAGGTACGTTTAGTAAATGTACAAGAGGGTTTTTATAACTTTTAAAACGGTGTTTGGAATTGAAATATGAGGGAACTGTTGAACTCGCATTGCCGGTATTCGCTTAAGAATAATATCGCCTCAACAGTAGATGGTCGTAAATAATAGTTAGTTTTTTGATTTTAATGAATTAAATAAAAATAAGGTTTGGTAAACATGAATTTATTAGTTGGTTAAAACCTCCATGTAGAGGTTAGAGGTGGGGACTTCTACACCTTAACCACCCATGAGTGGTTATGGAGGTGGGGCCCACCCGAACCTAACCTCCTCTTCATTTTAATGTGGTGGGGACCACCTGTGGTTAAAATCTCTTCAACTCCCCATTAATTTGGGAGAAACCTCTTAAGATCCCTACTTAATGGAGACACCCCTCTTTTTAATTTTTTATGTTTACACCTCTTGAATTAATGGTGCACATCAAATTAAATTATTAAAACATAATTTATTTTATATTTTCCATTCCTTTGTTGGGAGAGGGGTTGGTAGGGAACTTGGATAAACATATTCTCCCCAATGAAGAATGCACCTCTCAAAGAAGAGAGGCCATCGAAGAACGAAGAACACCTAATTTTCCAACGATGGGCATATTCTTCTTTGATCTTCAACCGGAACAAGGGAGGAAGTTCCATCCTTGAAGAACAATGACAATGTCATCCTCGCCTTCTTCATCTTCTTCCCCGACGTCTTCGAATTGACGTCTGCTTTCTCGCACCCATGTCGACTATCAAGGATCCAAGATAGGGGTACAAGAATTGTAAATTGTTTCTTGTTATTCGTTTTCCTTTGAGGATTATAATTTGAAGCTACAAGATATCACCCCAACACAGAGGGTATGGGCCGAACAAACATGGACCATTCCCTCTGCCTTATTTTTGGAATTGGATGTTAAACTCGGCATGAAACCGGGATGAGTGATTCTCATAAAAAATTATTGCGGATCGAAGGCGATGTCTGAAGGAATGCGTGAATACTTCTAGAATTATAATTGGGCCACCAGAACTCATTCGGTTACCCGCGGAAAGATCATAGACGGATGGAGAGACAATCGTCACTGCATGGATATCAGTGGTGAAACCGCGCCGCTGGAGGAATAACTTGCGGCCGACGGGATGCGACGATGCAACAGAGGCTGATGGAATCCCGAAAACAATGAAAACCGGCAGCCCAAGCTGTTTGGTCAATGGAGAGGGGGCGTCGCAATCGCGCCATGTGGTGGAGAAAAAACGGGGCCACATCCCTCCCGGCCGCGGCGCAAATGTTCCCCACGGGACGTGGGTGGCCGCTTAGCAAGCTGAGAAGAGTGGGACTCGTCACTACATCTCCTATGACGCGGACTGGTGCCACATGGTATGGGTTATACTTCAAGCCAAACGGCTAAGCCGTTTGGGATTTCCAGGGGGTGCTGCCTCCACCCTGGACGCGGCTAGGGCGGACCCCACGGGCCGTCGGGCTGACCCAGCGCGGGATGAGCCACCGGTTGGGGCCGGACCTAGCATGGTCCGGGCCTCCCTCACCAGATAGGTCAGACCCGAAGACCGGGTCAGACCCCAGTCCGGACTCGGGTCAGGCCGGGTCGGTCTGAATGGGCCGGACAAGACCCGGACGTGTTTGACCTATTTTCACTCTTTTGACCGTAACATGAGCTATGGGCGTCGGATTGATAAACCATCTATGTATACATAAATCATGGAAGGATATGGTTCTTTTGGTATACCATACATGTTGTTTGGACACAATATGGTTACAACCAGGTTGGATCGAACGTAAATCGAATCAGGCCCACCGAACGAAAATGATAATAATTCTCAGACCGGGTGTCCGATTGACACACCATCGGTCGCGTTGAGTTTCTTATAGAAATATGGATCTTTTGGATACATCAAATTAGGACTTCATGGATGTTGATGTATCGACACTTGGCTTGAGGAGATGACCCTCCCGGAATCAAGCATACTTTGTATGGAACCCTGTGGTCGCATGTGCCCTGACGACTGTTCCTGGATCCTGTGTGAGTTCGATAGCACTGACGACTATTCCGAGATCCTGTGTGGGTTCTACATCACTGAAGACTGTTCCTGGATCCTATGTGGGTTCAACAACACTGATGAATATTCCTTGATCCTGTGCGGGTTTGACAACTTCGACAACTGTTCCAGGATCCTGTGTGGGTTCAACATCTCTGTTTACTATTCCCGGATCCTATGTGAGTTCGATTGTTCTTATTTCTATTTTGGGATCTTTTTAGGTTTGAATGAATAGATGATTTGGTGGATACATATAATCATCTCTAACTCTCTATAGATGTTGTATACATGTGTGAGCTAAGTCAGTAACCTCTCGTTTTCCTCATGATTGAAAATTATTACTTGATAACTTATATATATGAATGGTCATATACTTAAGTGGGATTAACTGTTGATTTCATACTCTTTGGTTTATCCATGTTGGATTTAGAGATACCATGGGGGTCCCAGGGTCCCTACTATGTAACATTATACATACCCATCCACGGTCTATTCCCGCAACTCATTTTGTTGGATGCAGACGACGACCAGCATTGACCGAGGTTGAGTGTACTAGGACTTAACGGTTCCCGGACGTGCACCACATGATGAGTTGGTAGCCGGAGGATACTGTTATATGTGGAGGGTTGAGGAGGCTATCTATACCTATCATTCAGGTAGGCTCTATGGTGGACGATCCAAGAGATTTTTTTTCATCTTCCAGCAATTTTTCCCTTTTCAGCTGTACATGTACATTACAATTGGAATTTTATTTCCGACCCCTTTACTTTTTATCACACTCTTATTATAATGTTTTTATAAGTGTTTTATATCCATTTGTGTCCTTTTTTGTTTGTGTTTACAGTTATAAAGGCAATGCCTTCCTAGATTTTGGGAATTATGCATTTACTGCTTGTCGCCAGCCCTTGGCCCATTGAAGGCATGTGTGGAGTAGTCATGTCATAGACCCCGAGGGATGGGTTGGGAAAAAATTTCATTAGAGGAGTCAGTTCTACCATATTACTTTGGAATATGATGATTTCTAGGATGAAATAGTGTTATGGGTGATGTGTGTAGTTTTCAGTTCAGGGAGTCTAGTGTTGGTGCAGTAGCCGATATATCCATACACCATGACCCTGATTTCTGATTTCCAACTCAGTGTACAAAAAACACTGATTGCATGTGTGTTTTGAAGATTTTTCTATGTGATCTATTTGAGTCATCTCACCAGGTATAATTATTTACCATGGAATACCTGTTTCTTTACAAGATTCCTCCACACAGACAGCCAGCCAGGGTTCCAAGCATTGTACGAGATGGTAGTCCACTAAGTGATGAGGCCTCGGTGCAGGGCCCTATCACAATGGAGGCACCAGTGGTACCACTACTTGTTGGGCCACCAATTCCACCAGCCCAAGTAGCAGAGAGTGCATGACGCATGAGCGCGTTGCATGAATTCTAGCGCAAGAGGCTGCCCAGGTAATGGGGCGTGACTGACCCGCATGCAGAAGAGGATTGGCTGGAGGCTGTGGTGAGAGTCTTCAAACTAGTACGGACACCATCCGACATTATGGTGATCCTTTCCGCTAGTATTCTTCAGGTATAAATAGGAAGATGGTGGATTCTGATGCTCGGAGTGCATAACAAGGTGACACTACTCTGGGAAGACATTGAGAGCCAGATTCGGGCAGAGTTTGTCCCAGCCACCCTATGTGCAATGTGGATACAGGAGCTACTTAATCTATAGTAGGGTAGCATGACAGTGGAACATTACTCAGTGAGGTTCACCGACCTCTCATGATACTCCATAGATATGGTTCCAGACCCATTCTTCAGGGCCTATAACTTTGATCAGGAGATCAGGAGAGAGATTAAGGATTCGTTTAACTCCCTCAGCATCCTGACAAAGGAGGGGGTGTTGGAGAGAGCCCTCTTAGTGGATAGTTTCATTGCTGAGCAGTCACCAGCAGCAAGACCCACCACCAGGTATCACATACCGGTGTCTTCTACAGCTAGAAGCAGATAGATGTCGCAGAGGTCCAAGAAGAATAGACCATTCGGTGGATGACCTCAGGACTATGGTTCAGTTGTGCGTGGCACCCAAGATATAGATAGTCATTTGAGGAACATGCAGTGTTTCACAGGCGGTGGGAAGGGTCACATTGCTTGAGACTGTCTGACCTGCCATTCAGATGATCAGTATATACTTGAGGTAACACCCAGGGAGAGGCAGAGGTTTGATCGAGGCGGTCTTCAAGGAGCAGGAAGACGTGCCAGAGGAGTTGGTAAGGAAGCTGGTGGTGGAAAACATTTTTAGATGTTACCACCACCACCACTCGGAAGTCCACCCTAACCGCAGGGAGCAGGTAGATAGGTGAGAGCTCAGCTCCAGGTAGCTGAGGCTAATGATCATGGCGCTCTGTACATGATTTGAGTTATGAAATATGTCTAATGCACCTTAGATATATTTCATATAGACACATGTGCTAGTCTCTATTTCATTTCCACTGCACTCATTCGGATCTCGGAGATTTCAACAGAGTTGTTGGCTCGATCTTTACGGCTAGAGACTCATATGAGAGCATACTCGATGATCACGCACTGGTGCTAGTAGTGTGAGCTTACTCTAGGAGGTGAGAGATCATCTGGGATCTCCTCGTAGTGGCGTCGAGGCCTTATGACATCATCTTGGGTATGGGCGGGTTATCTACAGACCATGCTCATATTGACTATATTAGTCGCAAAGTGCGGTGTATACGCACAGATGTGACAAGGTTCACCTTCACCATCTAGAAGGGAGCCTTTTCAGCGCATTAAAGACTTAAATAGTGGAGGGAACACCCGATCACAAATCATTTGGAATGCCTTACCCACTGAGTAGTTTATGTGTAGATTCTAAGCTATCCTATAGTGGTGGACCAGTATGCAGAAGTTTTCCCTAATAATGTTCCAGGACTACCTCCTCGCAG
This sequence comes from Viscum album, assembly GCA_963277665.1. Lineage (NCBI taxonomy): Eukaryota > Viridiplantae > Streptophyta > Magnoliopsida > Santalales > Viscaceae > Viscum > Viscum album. The sequence goes on from OY728126.1 coordinate 1,111,141,527, forward strand.
AGAGGTGAATTTTTACATTGACCAATACAATAGGATGACACCGATATCTACACCAGCATATCAGATGGATCATGTGGAGCTTCGAGAGTTGTGGGTACATCTAGAGGACTTGTTGGAGATGAGATTAATCTACCCTAGTGTTTCTCCCAGGGCCTCCATGATTCTGTTTGCCAAGAACGCGAATGGAAGACTAAGGCTTTGTGTTGACTACCATCCCCTGAATTAGGTGACCGGGAAGAAAAAGTACCCACTCATGAGGATTGACAACCTATTTGATCAGATGAAGGGAGAACGTTGGTTCTCAATGATAGACATCATATCAGGTTATCACTAGCTCAGAGTTTGAGACGAGAATGTACAAAAGACATCTTTCTAGATGTCGGTACGACAACTATGTTTTCTTGTTTATGCCTTACGGTGTAACCAATGCTCCAACAGTGTTCATGGGACTCATGATAAAGATTTTCAAGCCATACCTCAATCACTTTGTTGCAGTCTTCATCGACTATATTTTGATCTACTTGACTACTGAGGATGAGAATGCTTGCCATTTGCAGGTAGTACTAGACAAACTCATAGAGCACTAGCTTTATGGTAAGGTATCGATGTGCCAGTTTTGGATCCGAGAGGTTCAATTTATAGGACATGTCATATCAGAGGCAAGAATTTCAGTAGATCCAGTAAAGATTGAGACTGTACATGCTTGGGAGCCACCCAAGAGTGTGACAGAGGTATGTAGTTTCCTTGGTTTTACTAGATATTATTGGGGGTTCTTACCAGAATTCTCTAGAGTTGAGACCCCTCTTTCAGCCTTAACGATGAAAGGGAAACTCTTCATGTTGTCAGAGAGATTCCATTAGAGCTTTCAATAGATGAGGCAGAGGCTGACTATTGCCCCCATCTTGAGGCTTCCAAAGGAGGTCATAGGGTACATAGTATACTGTGATTCATTAGGGACCAGACTCAGGCGTGTCCTAATGTAGGAGCGAGAAGTGATCACTTATCGTTCTCTTCAACTGTGACAGAATGAGAAGAACTACACCACTCATGACCTGGAGTTAGCAGCAGTGGCCTTCGCCATGAAGATGTGGCAGAACATTTTGATGGGCGATCATATCACAGTCTACTATGACCACCAGAGTCTTATGTATATATTCTCTCAAAAGAACCTGAATCTGAGTCTTCAGCGATGGCTTGGGTTCCTCTAGGACTATGAATTCAAGATAATATATACTCCAGGGAAGGGGAACATTGTATCAGATGCTCCCCCTAGGAGGTCAAGGATTCAGCTATTAGGATAGGTGACAGAGAAGCTGGCTGCTTTACAGATATCCTTTGTGGACCTATATGGATAATCACTCCTTCAGTATCATACAGTCAGTCCTCCACTTCTTCAGTGAGTCAGGGAGGTGAAGTGTGGAGACACTGACTGTGAGACACGATGTGCTCAGATATCCACAAGGCAAGAACCTGATGTATTTTCTGATGGTGGGGGAGATCGTCATTATCTTTTGAGGACATACCTTGTTACTAGTGTCACTTTAGGAGGAAGTGTTGAGGGAGTCCCAAACTTCCCCTATAGTAGTACATCTAGGAGGGTTGAAGATGTACAAGGACATTAGACGACAACATTGGTGGCCAGGTACGAAGAAGGTAGTAGTAGAATTTGTCTCTTGATCCATCACTTGTCAAAAAATGGATGCAGAGCATCATGTACCATCAGGCTTGGTTCTGCCTTTAGTGGTCCTAGAGTGGAAGTGGGATGGGATATTGATGGGCTTCATGACATGACATCTACGTACATCCAGGGGTCATGACTCGATTTGGGTTATCGTCAACCAACTCATCAAGTCGGGCCACTTCCTACCAATCATAGAGAAGGGATCAGTAGAGAGATTGGGACGCCTTTGTGTGTACAAGATTGCGTGGATACAAGGAGTAACTTCTTCGATTATCTCCAATCATGACACACGGTTTACTTCCTGGCTATGGAAGGGGTTGTAGGAGGCTTTTAGGATGCAGCTACGTCTTGAAAATGCCTTCCATCCTCAGACGGAGGGTCAGAATGAGCGGACTAATCAGATCCTCAAGGACATGCTATGTGCTTGTGTCCTCCATATCAGTCGCATCTGGGAGGAACACTTACCATTGTTGGAGTTTTCAAATAAAAAGAATTTTCAATCCACCATAGGGATGTCACTTTTTGAGGCGTTGTACGAGCAACCTTGTAGATCAATTTTGTGCTAGACTGACCCTAGGGACTCAGCACTAGTGGGACCAGAGATGGTATGAACTACCATAGAGAATGTGCAGATCATCAAGGAGTGGATAAAGACTGTACAGATTAGACAAAAGTCGTATGATGATAGGAGATGAATACCTATGGAGTTCTAGGATGGAGACCATGTCTTTCTATAGTTTTCAACAAGATGAAGATTATAGTGATTTGTCCATGGAGGAATGTTATCTCACCATTTCATCAGACAATTTTAGTTCCTCAGTAGAGTTGGCGAGGTGGCATACCACTAAGCTCTTCCACCTCAGTTGCACCAGGTGTACGACATCTTCCATGTATCCCAGCTGTGGGGATATGTGAATTACCCTTCTCACCTCATCGATCATTGGGAGATGGATGTCGATGGTGGGGCCACTCTTATTGAGGTTCTAGTGGAGATTGAGGATCGACAAGAGTAGGACCTTCGCGGACGGTCGATAAAAATTGGTGCGGGTTCGCTGGCAGCACAGGAACCTCCAGGAGAGCACATGGGAGCAGGAGGCCCTTGTGCATGCTCAGTACCGTAATTTGTTCCATTAGTTCATGTTGTAGCTTAAGGGGACATAAATACCAGAGGTGGGGAGAATGTAATGACCTAGAATTTCCAATGAATTTTTTTTTCATAAATACATGGGAATTTTACGAGTCCGTGAAAACTGACGGTGCATGAATCGAAGGCCTAGTGTGCCCTGAATCAATTTCTAATGATTTTTTGAGCACATTCAGTAAACATACAAGCGATTTTTTATAACATTTGAACTGGTTCTCAGAATTGAAATCAGAGGGCACCATTGAACTCATATTGCTGATATTATCTTAAGAAGAAGTTTGCCTTGATGACAGATGGTTGGAAAAAAAATTTAATTTTTGGGTTTTAATGAATTAAATAAAAATAAGGTTAAGAATCTTTATTTTTATTAGTTGGTTAAAACATCCATATAGTGGTTGGATGTGGGGACCACAACACCTTAACCTTCCATGAGAGGTTATGGAGGTGGGGCCCACACGAACCAAACCTCCTCTTCATATTTAATGTGGTGGGGAACACCCAAGGTTAAAACCTCTTGGAATCTCCATTAAGTGGGGAGAAACCGCTTATGCTCCCAACTTAATGGTGCCACTCCTATTTTATTTTTTATGTCATCACATCATGAATTAATGGTGCAATTTGAATTAAATTATTAAAACATAATTTAATTTATTTTTTACATTCCTTTGTTGGGAAATGGGTTGGAAGGGAACTTGGGGAAACATATTCTCTCCAATGAAGATTGCTCCTCCCAATAAAGATCAACCATCGAAGAATGAAGAACACATCATCCGCTAACAATAGACATCTTCTTATTTTATCATAAACAAAAAAAAAGAGATGGAGCACTGTCCTTGAAGAATGCCGATGATGTTGTCCTCAACTACTTCAAATTATTTCCTGACGTCAATGAATCGATGTCCGCTTTCTCGTGCCAATGTCGACGATCAACAACCAAAGGTAGGGGTAAAATATTTGTAAATTGTTTCATGTTATATATTTTCAATTAAGGATAATAATTCAAAGCTGCATGATATCACCCTAACATGGAGGGTGCGATCCAAACAAACATGTCCCATCCCCTCTACCTTCTTTTTGGAATTTGATGCTAAATGCGACATGAGATCAGGATGAGTGATTCTTGTCAACAATGATTGTGGATTGAAGGGGACGTCATGAGGAATGTGTGAATTCTTTTGGATTTAGAATCGAGCCATTGGAACTTGTCCAGTGACCCGAAGAAAGCTCGCTGATGGATGCAATGACAATCTTTACCACATGGAAGGTGGCAGCGCAGCCACACCACCATAAGAGTAACCTGCGGCCGATTGGCCGCAGCAGTGTAACACCTGTCGACACAATCCTGTACATGATGAAAACTGGAGGCCCGAGCCGCTGGGCAGTTGGAGAAGGCACAATGCATCCACGCCATGCGGTGGAGTAACAAGGTGGTTGTGGCAGTTCTGACTGCGGCGGTGTAGTTGAGGTTGGCACAAGGTTGGCCGCAAGAATGACAGGCGGCCCGAGCCGCTGGGTAACCGGAGGATGCGTGGAATAATTGCACCACCTTGAATGTGGCTAGCTGCAAAGGCAGCCAAGAGAAGCGAGACACGTCTTTGGGTGACACCTGATGTGGACTGGTGCCATGTGACACGGACCGGTGCCACATGGAGACTGTTTGACTTCCACCCGAATGGGTAAGCCATTCGGGATATCCAGGGGGTGCGGCTGCACCCCTGAACGCGGAATGGGCAGACCCCACGAGCTACCGGGCCAGACCCAGCGCGGTCCAGGCCACCCTCACAGGCTGGGTCAGACCCACAGGCCCAGTCAGACCCACAGACCGGGTCGGTCTGACTGGGCCGGACTGGACCAAGACCTCTGTGACCTGTTTCCACTCTTTTTCCTGTAACTAGAGCTATGAGCGTCCGATTGAATAACCGTCTGTGGTAATGGAAGCCTTGAAAGGGGAAATTTATTTTGGTATATCCCAATCATGGTTTGGAAATAGTTGGGGTATTTCCAGGTGTGATCGAACGTAAAACCCACCGGGCCCTTGGAACAGAAATGCCAATACCTCTCAGACCACGATTCTGATTGACGCACCATATGACCCATTGAGTTTCATCTGGAAAGATGGATATTTGGATACATCATCTTGGGAAATCATGGTAGTTGATGTATCGACACTTGGAATGAGGAACGAACCCTCCCAGAATCGAGCATGCTTTGTGCGGAACCCTGTAGCTGACTGTGCACAGACGATTGTTCATGGATCCTGTGTGGGTTCGACAGCACTGAAGACTGTTCCTGGATCCTTTGTGGGTTTGACAGCACTAACTACTATTCTTGGATCCTGTATGGGTTTGACATCACTAACGAAGGTTCCTGGATACTATGTGGTTTTGACACCTTTGATGACTGTTTCTAGATGATGTGTATGTTTGACAACTCCGTTTACTTTTCCTGGATCCTGTGTGGGTTCGATAGTTCTGATTTCATTTCCGGGATTCTATATGGGTTCGATTTAATATATGATTTGGTGGCTGCATAGAATCATATATAAATCTCTATAGAGGTTATATACATGTGTGAGATGAGTAAGTAACTTTGTGTTTTCTTCATGATTGAGATGAATTAATTGATAACTTAGGTATATGTATGGGCATATACCTATGTAGGGTAAGCTGTTGATTTCATAATTTATGGTATATCCTTGTTTGATTTATGGAGACATTATGTGTCTCAATGTCCATACTGAGTATCATTATACTCGCCCCTACACAGGCTATTCCCGCACCTCATTGTGTTGGATGCAGACAATAGACAGTGCTGACTGAGGATAAGTGTAGTAGGACTGGACAGTTCCTAGAGGTGGATCTCACGACGAGTCAGTACCCAGTGGAGACTATCAGATATCGAGTGCTGAGGAGGATATCTATACCTACCCTTCAGGTATGATCTATGATAGATGATCTCAGAGCTTCTTTTCATCTTCCAGTTGTTTTGTCCTTTTTCAGTTGTACATGTACTTTACAGTTGGGATTGTATTTCTGGCCTCTTTACTTTTTAGCACTCCCTTGTTAAATAGTTTTTCATAGTGTTTTGTATCTAGAAATTTGCTATGTTGCATGTGTAGACAGTTATAAAGGCAATTACTTCCTATTTTTAGGGAATTCCTCCTTTGGTGTTATCCGCCAACCCCTATCCTATGGAAGGCGGGCATGGGGTAGTCACGACACGGGCCCCAAGGGACGGGTCATGAAAATAAATTTTGATTATGGTTTGTTAGATAAAATTCCATCCATGTTAGAAAATTTTAATAATGATATAAATTTACAATTCATTATAATATTAACTAGTATTATGAAATTTAGACTAAAATTTAAAATATAGCCGTAATATTTTTTTTCATTTCTCTATAGATAGTGCATAACCTTTAATATCCAATTTACTATGAAAAATACTCCTATCAACTAATTACCAGTACAATAAAATAAAATTTAATGTTAATATTTATTATTTTGAAAAACATATAACACGTTGAGAAAAAAATTATTCTTACACTTGAACATATGGAAACAATGAGCACTAAACATTTACATTCTTCTGAAAGATTTCATCTATATGAAATATTTTTCAAATTCAACAATTGTTCTCAATATAGGTGAAATGAACTACGGGTCATTAAATCTATAAACCTCTGACATCTGATTCTACATAGACATTTTTTAATGAGACCTAATACAATACAAGAATAAGTATAAATTTTCAAAAAATTATATGTAGTGAATGATATATGTTAAAACATACTGGGAAATTTTTTTTATCATGTTGATTACCAACATATCTCTAGTTACAAGCTCCACGATATCATTTTTAAAAATCCCTATAGTCATTTCAAACACAAAAATATCATATTCCGTTGGAATCTCAGAAACCACTAACAAAAAATTTGAATTGGTTGATAATCTATCAAGAATAATAGAATCTGTATCTAAATTCACAAATCTATGTATTTGATGTTGAATATAAAATATTTCTTTATCATTAATGTATTCCGAGAAAAATAGATATATATATAATCATTAAATAGTTAAAAAAATTTAATACAAAAATTAAATAAATGATATAATATACACATACCTATAGGGTAATATGTCACAGAAGTCTAGATTTCTAAATTAAAATTGGATGATAAATCTTCCAAATATAGTCCCTTCATCTATAGGTATCATTACTCCATATGATCTACCTATAGTATCCTATACATAAACCCCATGATACACTATCTCAATCTGATGGTAATGAATGGTATTTCTAAAATAAAATATCATCGCATATGTAATAATATTATACTAAGGATCATCAATATATAACTCACAGAAAATGGAAAAAAGTAGATGAGGGGGTGTAGGAGTAGGATAAGGTGTGGGGTATGTAGGTAGAGGTGGAGGAGAGAGAGCTACTAGAGGAAGCAAACGAGTGGGGTTTATTTTCTGAAATAGGATTTTCTAGTATAAAAAGATGGATTGTGATGACACTATGATAATATCCTCCATCATCTCATTAATTTTATGAAATGGAGAATCCAATGATTTTTTTAGTATAAAAACACTCTATTAAAGAAGACAAATAATGTTGAAACACCATTATATGTGATACAACCACCAGGTATCCTCGTAAACGACCAATGTGTTCATGCTTTCCAAATGCTATAGATAAAATAACCTTCCCACCCTTTGTTACAAAGACCCCCTTATGTTCCCCGCGACATAATATAATCCTATATGAATTATATGAAAATCTATGTAATGTTTCAAAATAGGTAAATAATTTTAATAACTAAAATAAAAAAATAAAGTAAACATCTTACAATTCTCTCAACTACAACCCTCGTCACATCTGTATGATATTGTCCCATTTTGCACTTCTGATCCCTCATCCATTTTTCTTGTCTAGTTTGGAGGACAAAGTGGAAACCTCTCCAGATCATGAATAATTAGCTCTCAGTTATTGAGAAAATTCATCCATCATTCCTTCATCAAATAATGTATGCCCTCCCCAAGATAACATATGAGGATATACATTTCTAGATTGGATCTTTTGACTAGTTCTCCCAGATTGCTAAAACTTAAGAATAATAAACCAGTAATAAGATCATTAATTTTAAAAAACATCTAAAATTTTACATTACATTTACCAAATATTATATTTTTCATCAACATTCAAAAAATATCTTCCATGGGTCCTCATCTATGAGAGAATATATATCACATGTATTGTGATGTTTTTTATGACCATGAATGAAATCAGATGTGAGGGTTGATTTGATATCCCTCCATCTTCCAGTAACCAATGATAAAAATTACCTTTGGGCTCCTACATTGTATAGTATATCATATGTCATATAATAAAAGGTGGAAAATATATTAATATAAACATTTAAATAATATAAAATCAATAATAAATGATCTTAACAAAATTTTCTCCAACAATAGAGATAGTGTCACTTTGAAAAAAATTCGAAAATCATCAATCTAAATACTGACTTCCCTTTTATCATGAATTGATGTAAAATTTTTGAATTGTGTTTAGTTAGGATCTCATATAATATCATTATAATCAATGTATACTCGTACCCTCTTGTCTTGGCTATGAGCAACTTATAATTTTGTTAAACTTATGCAGTCACATTTACCAACCCTAAAACTATTCTTTTTCCCTATGGTAGTATTTGAATCTTGTTAAGAAGGATTTTGATCTTTATGAGAGGCATCAGAACATTCCTTCATAGAGGTATGAGTATGATCATCTCTTGATGTTTTTAATTGACTAGTATATTTCTATGTAATTATCCTATAAATCAAACCAAAATACAATTAGTACACAAATATATAAATTCAACTATTACAATATTATTGTAAATAAATTATGGAAAATTATGAAACACAAATGTCAAATAAATTAAAGCAAACACATTTTTATTCATATTTCTTATAGCTAACTAAAATTATCACAATATAAATGATATATGAAATTTCCTTTAAATGATTTTAAAAAATAAACAAATTGTGTATGAATAATAAAAATGGCCCAACCTAATAAATCAATTTTTACACAAAAAATTATATGATTTAAATATACTCTTAAGAAAATTTTGTTTTTAATTAACATATTAGATTAAATATAATTGTATTAAAAAAATTAATTAATATATAAGTTACAAAATGGTAAACATGGTGAAATAAATAATAATAGACAAATATAAACCTACATTTTATCTTATTGGTTTTAATTTGTGTTCTAATAAATAAAATGAAAATAACATATATAAAATTTTATGAAATTTTTAAATGTAAACAATAAATAAACAGCTGTTTTGTATATCACTACAGATTTACTAATGGTCTGTCTTTATAATTTTTTCATCAAGATCATTCCTTATGGAACAAAACCTGTATATGATTTGATCATCATTATCATATGTTTAATATTTTCCTCAAACTAGGGTTCAACGGTAAATAAACATCTTCTGTATGTTTCTCATCACCAACATATTGATTTTCCTTGTTAAACGATAGACTGCTAAATATTATATTGATCAAGAATATAATATTTTTTATTAGTTTCAATTTTATAAGGATTAGTTCTGTATTGGAATCTATTCATATTAATACATGACATTACAAATTCGTCAACTCTTAATATTTTGTTACTAAAAAACCATCATCTATAAAACATTGGGAAATTTAATTTAATATAATCAACCATGAATATTTCTTCAATGACTCCATAATATGCACATGATGTGTAAACTTGGTTTTTGTCTATAAAAAAAATGAAATACTTCTATGAAAAAAATATACCACATTTTTGAAATTCACTTTTGTTATCCTGATCTTTTATATTAAATATATAGGCATTGATTTCATACATAGGTCATGTTATCAAATTGAAACCTGGAGTACCCACTAAAAATTTTACCGGTTCCGATGCATCTGATTTACCATGAAATATCTCTTTAAAACAAGGGAAAAGTTTATTTATGGTCAGTCAAAATCCTTATACATTTCTCCTTTAGAGAACATTATTTCAACACATAATATGATATTTTATATATGGTGGAGAATCTTTCTGGTTATTTGAGATGTATAAATTTACCTTCATTATATATTCACCTAACAAAGATATTACTTTCACACCAAAAATCACATTTATCCCATCATTGACTTTTTTTGGTGCGATAGAGGCAAACCAATGTGCTCAACCATAGGAAAATAGCTTTTTCAATGCTTTGTATCCTCCATAGAAATATAATATTCAACAATCGAGGCTTTGGGTAATTGTGAATTATTAACATACCCCTTCAATATCTTCATACACATTTCAAAATGATACATCTAATGTTGATATAAATTTATGAAAATCATTAATTTTCTAACCAATTGAACCGTTAAATACAAAATTATTTCCAAAATAATATAATGTATAATATATTTCCAATTGAAAGAGTATAGAAATTCCTCTATTTTCTAGAATTCACAATGTATTGACATTAATCACCTTATGAAAAAATGAATATGAAAAATAACAAACCTCCATGATAATCATTCTAACACAGATGAAAAATATTATACACAATGGAACTAGTAGATGTTGTTGCATCATGTTGTGACAATAATTATCTTTCAGGCCCATCAATTCAAATCCTTTATATACAAGAACAAATTACATTTTAAGAATAATACTACAACTCATTGATATCATGAATACATAGACCATAGATAATTTTCTCCCACATAAATAATGTATGACATATCAGGGGAAGAAATGTTCACTTTCCAATAGGAGTGGGAGTTGAATCCAAATTTTTTCCCATTGATTGTATGTCCAATATAGTATTCAACCCATATTTACTCATTCCTTTAATATCTAACAATTATCTAATCAATCTGTGGAATATATTCTTCTATAGTGTTATGAAATAAATTGTATGTTTCATCTCATGAAATATATAATATGGTGGAGAAAAAAATATTGTATATTTCATCCAAATATTTCAATCCTTACCATATTCTTGTGCCATTCCAAATGTCACATCATGGGTTTTCACCCTTTAAAATTATTGATCAATGGATAATTGTTTTGGAGAAATATTAAATTCTTCTGACCCATTTAATGCCTTTTTTAATATTTTATAATGGTTATCCATTGAAAAAACATTCTATGTCCGACATATACTGGTTTTATCCCACGTTGAAGATAATAATTTGAATTAGATTTTTTTTGAAAAATGGTCAGGCTTTATGCCCCCTAAAAATGTATCCAGAATAACTTCCATACACCAGAAAGTCCATTATTGTGATCATAATCCTTGAATGTAGTTGAAAATATTACATTTTATAAGAATCAGACACCCTAATACCATCCCCCATAAGAGTTTCAACTCATCAATTAATAGTAACAAAAAAATATCATTTGTGGGATGTTTTGGTACAAAGTTCATTTAACTAAATGTGAAATATTTATTCTGCATAAAATATTAAGGAGATAATCTATTAAAAAAGTTGAAATGTCCATGAAATATGTGTGCTACTCATGCTTTGATATGTATTCATTCAATATGCGAATAGTCCATGATTTTGATTTCTAATTTTATTTTTGAGTGTCATAAATTAATGATAAATTATCTTCCACTATGGTCAATCAACTGGATATCGTAATTTTGGATCACATATCTGCACCTCTCGATGCCATCTTAACATTTTTTCATCATTGAAATTTTAAAATAAAAATTTTAAATGAGGAATTATAGGATGATTCCAAAATTCATTGGGAAGGATCATTATAACTACTAAATCGCCATTAATTTTCTCTTTAAACATATACCTTGACATCCCATATTTAGGACACTTTAAAAGAAATTCATATTTCTTCCTATATATCACATAGTAATTTGGGATTGAATGTATTTTTTATACCATAATTTGATTATTCATAATATTTTCTTCACTTTATAATTTAATAATACAAGTTTATTTCCATTAAAAATAAGATTCTTTAAAAAAAATTTCATATTCGTAAATATTTTTTACTCAAAACATGTTGTGCCTTCAAGTAAACATATCTTAACCCAACCGATAAATCTGTAAATTCCGTTGAACCATGATACACTAGTTTTTTAGAATCACAATATAAATGCTCAATTATTAGATTATTATCAATTTCATCTACATTAATATCAATAATCATTTATTCGATTTCATCAGTGTTATCATCCTATAAAGAATCACCATCAATAGATCTAAAATTCAACCCATTTTCACTATTCCAAATCCACGCAATATAACTCAAAATAAAACCATGAAATATTTAATGATCATTATCCCCTATAATTTTCAACGTATTTATTTTTAAAAATTTCATACATGGATATAAAATCATATTGTTGTTTGGAACATTTCATTAGGAAAATTCCAAATAAACATCAACAACATCCTCATATTCATCACTCATTCAATGATCTGCAATCTGAAATTGACTCAATACTATCTATAAAAAATATCCAAAATATATATATTTCCATGATAATCAAATTATAAATTTATATGAAATATTAAAAAAAATTAATGTAATAAAATTTTCAAAAATAAAATAAAAATATTCGTATTTGAAAAATATAACTATAAATTCTACATATTAATGGAAATAAAGTTTAAATATAAATGGTAAAACATAAAAATATAAGCGTGGAAGTAATTTTAAAAAATAAAATATATATAGTAAGGTAAAAAATTTGGGTATCTTATATACACACTCATAGGGAAATTAGATATAAAAATTAATCAATGTTGTAAGTTGTTTTTTCAACGATGGATTATGTTAGGGAACTATATAAAAATAAAATGAATTTGTATGTGGATCGAAAAAATATTCTAATTCTCATTAATTTAATTATATTTTCATGAATATACTAATTTCTGTTAGGTATGATATAAAATAAAAACCTATGAGTGTTTTTTGATCAATTAATGCCTTAAAAATGGTTTTTGATCTAACCCCATAATAATTTATAATGAATAAAATTACATAACTAGGACATCTCAATATTTATTATCATTATATAAAAATACAATATTTTAAATACTGACACGTGGATTACTGACCCATCAACTAATTTAAATCTATTATTTTATAATAAACATTAAAAGTTCTACTATAGTACATGAATCACATACATGTATGGGATACTTATTGATATAAATTTCTAATAAGGTTACTAGATTCAACATCTAGCTGATCTGAAGAGTGATACCCAATCCTAATAAATATAGTGACCCTTATAAGTTTTCGGTCAAAAATCACTAGTAAGACTATGTGTCATGTGCATTTGGTTGATTATGGGAATCCCTGTCTCCTACTCAATCCAATTAAACACGATGACTAACTTAATTAATGTTTAAAAGAGGATTTCAATTCATGGTTTAATTTCTTCACTGAATTCATTACATTCATGAAGAATTACTACTTTAGTGATTAGAGTTTTTCCCTCTATGTTGTCCCATGTAGAATATTTGGAAATGAAAAATTGTAAATATCTCAAAAAATTGATCTCTTATAATAATTTCAACATCATAGAGGCTTACTCCAACCTATCAATTCAATAGATGGAATCTATTAATGTTAGCTATCTATATACTAATCAGGTTTTGGAATAATGTTACTATTCCAATGATAGATATCCTTAATTACATATATTACCTCATACAGACCTACTATATTGTACTCATCATCTAACATTGATTAGAGTTATCTCACACCGAATGGCAATCCACAATCCACACAAAATGCCCCTCCAAAAAATATATCAATTCAACACCCATCCTATCCAATAGTCAACAATTGATTTATTTATGATGGACCCATAAATGTGAACTCATGTATTTGGTACGTATTAAACTTATTTTGTTGTGATGAGATTATATGCTAAGATGTACCCCCATGAGAAATAATCTACCATGATAAAAGAAGATGAAATATTATCATTATAAGCATGGATACTTTTAAAGATAATATATGAGATTACATGAGGAGATTAAACAATATTATGAAGAATGATTTTAGAAAATGATGTTGATAAATGGAGAGTCAGGGAATCCAGGACATTGAATGAATCATAGTGAGGTGTGTGAGTCTTACATGAGAGTTGAGAGTCAATCAGATCGAATGCATAGACAAAACAAAGGATGTATGATTCTGTAAAATGAGTTTGGAGGCTACTAGATCAAAGAAATGAGGTTATTATTTATGTGCCAGGGAGAACCAAGTCTACCATCGCCTAATTGGAAAATACTATAATGAGTTACAACATGAATTTAGAAAATTAACAATGATTATCCACATTTTTTTAAATAACTTATGTGAAAAAATAGCTTTTATTAGATGTTTCATGTTAATTAAATTTTAACTGATTTGATAAATATATTTACCATGTCAATTAATTTATAATGTACTTTAAAATGTAATGATATTTTCTTTATAAAATAACTTACAGAATTACTGATTAAAAAAAGGACATTATCATTTCAGTTATATAATAACTAATGTGATAAAAAGGGATATATTATTTATAACATTGGTTATAGGATAAACTACATAAAAAATCATAATACATGGCTTTGAACATAAATTATAAATAAACAACATGAATGTGCTGATGCAATATATAATTTTTATACTAGTGTGAATTTTTATGCAAAAAATTTATGATATTTTTATCCACATTCCTTTAACGAATTTTGATTTAGATTTATAATTGGTTGAATAATAAGATTTCATTGATGTTGGTTCTAACAAAACTCTCTATTTTTCATATCATTTTTAAAAAAGAGTTGGAGATGATTATTTGATAAATGTCCTCTATTAATTATCTTATTACTTTTAATTTTTTAAACCAAAATATAAATTAAAATTTTTTATTAATTATTTTCTATTAGTTAAAAACCATTTCTGAAATGCAAAATTATTTTTCTCATTAATCAATAATTGACGAATTATTCTTATCTATATTTTGCATTATACGAAAAACATATACATTTAAAATGAATAATATGTAAAATAAATAATCCAAAATTTATAATTTCTCTTGGATATATGTTTTTTAAAAAAATTACCCATTAAGAGGACACCATATTTTGTGAAAAACCATGATCAATGTTTTCCAAAAATATAATTTATTTTCTTGAATTATTTATATTCTATCTATGATTCCGTGTTCAAGAATTTATAATTTTATGAATAATTTTTTATTATTTTAAATTTCATATATTACTTCCATATTTAATTTAATCATAAAAATAAACCTAAACATTGATGATAAAAATTCCAAGGGTCTATTTTTGTTGAAATAAACATAGAATCATGAAATATTTTTAGTTTAAAAAATTGGAATAAAATATAATTATCATATGTTAAGATAATGTCAAAAATATCCATATCAAAATTCTTAATTTTTTTGTTCCTACCAAATTTTCTCAACTGACTTACTCTTCTACATTTTTCATTATATCGGAATATTTTCATTGTAATGTATCAAAATATATATACAAAGATGTAGCTAAAAAGATCATTTAACACCCTATTGATTAATGTTATTTATTATGAAAACAATTCTAAAAATATATTCCAAAATACTCCAAAACACATCCCCATTTAGTTATCCATTATAATATTATAAAAAGATCCTCTAATATGCCAATATTTTAAAATAAATTAAATATAGATATGTATGTTTAGGTATTCATGATTTTTTTTGTCCAGGAATTAAAATTGCATATGAATTTGATTATAAATCTCGATATTCATTCAAACTTTTACAAATGTAATTTTGTGCCTCATGACTAGAAATCCATGAATTTCATTTGGCTTCATATATTCTGTAATATTAATGTCTGATTCCAAAAAAAACATTAATATCAACAATTCAATTTCAAAGGCTTTGATAATTTTAAATTACATTCAAAACATTTAGGTATTACTTCTCAAATATCTATCATGTCATGTTCATTTTTAAAAAATAACAATTTATATATATATAATATATTCTTATATTTAATACTATTCCTTTATAAATTACTTATAATTGGTTAAAATATATTAAAATTATAGTTCTAAAGATATTTTCAGAAGGAATATTCTCAAAATTGAATCCTATGGTTTCTAATGTAAATCATATGAAATAACATAGCCATTTTGAGATATTCATATAGAAGAAATATCTTTAAATAATTGAATTAATTATATATAATTTAAGAAGTATGATTTGATAATCAATATCTTTCACCCTATTTTTTATAATATATTAAACAAAAAGATACACATGATATTAAAATTATATTAGAGTGACAAATCAAATTAAATTGAACTTAGATACAAAAATACTTATATATTGTATAGATTCAATAAATACTAATATGAGTGGTTTTTTAATAATATATCTCTATAATGGATCATAATTAAATTTGTTTAGGTCATATGTGGTAAAATATAATGAAAAATAATATCTATATGATTTTTACTTTCATTTTATTTTAAAATAACCAATTATAATTGATTTAAAGACCAATTATATCAATAATGTCATGATATATTAGGATTTACATTGGAAAAACATAGATTAAAACCATATATAAAATATTATTTTGAATAATTTATATTATAGTTTTAATATATCATATATATACATACCAAAAACCTATAAAAAATTATCCTTGAAGTTGAATAAATAGGCCTTCATATATTGTTTTACACCAACATTTCAATGTTGACATATATTTTATTTCATTTCTTATTAAGGTGTAGTAATTTAGTTTCTGATAATTTTTGGGTTGAATTTGAAAAATATTGATTATTTTCCATCTATAGAAAATTTAACAGAATAATATAGGTGAAACCATGTGGAGACACGTACACATTGAACTTTTTAGTTCAACGCAATCCATGGGATACATAGGGATAACAACGTGGTAGATTTGATGAATATAAATAATAGATCACAACTTATAAATAGTTAAGTGAACTATAGGAGAAGTATTTGAAGTTGGTTTGGAATTATTTAGTTCTATTAGACATAGTACAAACATGTCTAGTACCATAATGCATACTCTATAGGATAAACTGTTGAACCCATTTTTGGAAGTTCTATAATCCTTATGGGTGCATTGTATCGAAATTAATTCTTTCAAAATGAATGTTTTACCAAATTTTTAAAATTTTAGAAAATTCTAAAAATCCCCACTTATATTGGGGATTGAGAGAACTCTTTGTTTCCCCTCTATCTCTACTGATAATGGGGGTTTTATGGGATATTTCTTCTTTCATTCACCTTGTATTTTGTAACACCCCTATATTATATAATTTATTATTATTTAAAAAAATATTTGTGTGTGAAAACCTAATTTAGATGAAGCTATGATGTTTATATCAACCCCAATATAATAAACCTCTATTTTTCAGCAATTAAATTGTTAGGTATGAATAATAATCAATACATAATGTAAAATATGTATAAACCCTATAAATAATTAAAATATATTTATTTCCATCCAGTGTTAATTTTTTAAATTCAAACTCTTTTAATGGAGAAGTGATAACCCTTACATCATTTTAGTTTCAGCACCAAATTACGTACTAGATTTGTTGAAAAAAAATTGAGTTGGTTGGATCTAATCTCCCTAAACAATATACAGGGGATAGAATGAACCTATAATTCTGGGTAGTCCTTTAAGGTTCCTTCGTATAGATGATCCATGTTGTACCATGATTTTTTATATTCCTCCTTATATATCTTCCACAAGTTGAGTCCTTTAAGAAAATTACAGACTTGGTTATCTATCCACTTGCTTTTCTCTTTAGTAGTTGGTCACCTAAAGTGGTCTCATCTGTTCTGATGCCTTAATATCCAAAACGTCCCCTACCATTTCATAAAAATGCCTTAGAAGGTCCCTGTGTTCCAACGCCGATGTCACTTTTCACAAAGCATCTTCATTGAATCCTGCATCATGTTGGTACCCTGGATGAAGGAGCCCTTTTTCACCCAAGGGAATGATAGGTGCTACATCCTTATATCATGTATCCACTTGGTCCTTAGAGATGTCGGACACCTCATGCCTATCCAAACCATTGTGTTTTTTCTAGGGAATGGAGACTCCAATTATATGTGACTATGGTGGAATATTTTTATTTTATATGGATCTAGTAACTGGAGGACAAGGAGAATTGGAGTAGTCCTTCTTACATCGTTCCCTCCGGTTGTTCATAATGAATCCTTATGAATCCAATATTTTTTTCTTACCCATCCGCGAGGAGGATAATATGGTGTCCTTCTCTATGACCAACTCATTAGACTCAATGGAATATTTGGCCTCATCCATTTCCTCTTGAGATGATTTCATATCCACCCGGGGGTTCACTCTGTTATCTATTCCTTCTACATCCTCATTAACTTGGAAAATATCTTCCCTTAAAACTGAAAACTGGTTTTGAGAAAACAACGATGAATCCTGAGATTTAAACATCTCTACATAAGAAATTCAAGACTGTTTGACCTACTATGAAATTTCTGAATCTCTTGTCTATTCTAATCCTTGACCCACGAATTGGAATACTACTTAGTTGTCCCCTAGAACCATACAAAGGGACACCTATCCACTTCCTTGATCCGCATAGATATCCTCAGTTGATGAAACTCTAATGGTTGTGATTGAAGTATCCATTTTCAATGTCAGTGGAATGGAAAAGTGGATTGCCCTCTAATCATAACGAGCCATTGATCAGTAGAGTCTGACTACTTAATGGGGCTCTACCTAGTCTTTCACACATGAATCCTTTAAAAATGGATTTTGATGCATTTTAAGTGCACCTACATAAAAATGAATTAATAACATAATTTTATAATTTATTTTATGATATTAATATATTTTTTTATATCACTATATTTATATTATCTTTGGATTAATTTTTATGAAATACAAAATAGTGAATAGTGATGAATAATAATAATTTGTAAAAACCGTAATTTATTTCCAAATAAAAAAGTCACATTATGATCTAAATTAAAAATTATATTTATATAATAATCCATTTATTATATACAATATAATTAATTACCTATTAATCATCATTATAAATTATTTTACTATAATTTTATATTTAGGAATAAACATATATTTTTCTAAAACATATTTTTATTAATGAAATATATTTTTATATAAATTAATAAAATTTTTCTCCATTTGTGTTGTTTTTAATGAAATTTATATATTTCATATTCCATAAAATATTTTATCCTTCACATTATTGATTTTACAAGAAATAAGATATATATAAATTAAATTTCGTGCTTAAAGATTCATTTTCTAAAATGTGATTCCGTTGTATGGTGACCAATTAATTAAAATAAAATTCCACAACTTAATGAAATAGAAAATGGTAAAGTGGATATAAAATTTTAAATAATAATAATTAATAAAATATAATAGGGTCACCTTAATTTTTTTTCATATTGAACTATTAAAATTGATAACTTATGATTACATAATTGATGTTAAAATGAGATTTATAAGGGGTTAAACTAATATATAAGGGGATTATTTCCCAAAAAATCAATATTATTATTATTTTAAAAAGATATGTAATTAAATTATTATCTTTATTTAAAATAAATATTTATTTGGTGATGTTTTCCTCTATAATTGACCATATAGAATTGAATTTTTTTTGATATCTTACCGATGTCCCTCCCCTCGTATATAAAATTGTGCATATTCTTCGCCATTATTAATAAAATTTTGGCCATAAATATCAGTCAATACAAACTAAAAATACATACTATAATAATTAACTTAATCCTTTTTTTTCATATCCTTTTACAAATCCTTCGTGGAATGAGGAGTAAACCAAATGTTATTCTCTCAAAAAATTTGTGTATATATTAAACAAGATCTTTAATTTTAGTTTTATATTTTAAATCCACTAAACATGTTTTATTTATAAATAAACTGACATGTTATTATAATTACAGAACAACTATTTCCATTCCCTTTTTATTCAATTGAATAAAATTATCCCTCATGCATATGTGTGGACTACCACATCAACGCAGTGATATGATTCATTTTCTATCACCATAATTTATAGGTGTCTATAATGATGGATTTAATATCCACATTTGAAAATTATATTATGATTACCATTCATTAATATTAATATATTAAATACCTTCATACTTTGATATCCATTTGGTAATGGATAAAGTCGCTTGAGTATATGAGTGGACTACCCCATTTGAAAAGTATTGTGATTTTTCTCATTTAATGTTTAAATGTATACAAATAATGATATATTTGATGAAAATAAAGTATATTTATGGAAATATAATTATTTTATAAATGTGAATTATCATTTTACATTCATTAAATCAATCCATCGAAATGAGGAAACATCACTCATATTTACGTATGGATTATTATCTTCATGGGGAAATATAATTATTTTTTCATCACTGATTTATATAAATACTTATAAATATGTATATAATAATTATATAAGATAAATATTTCATTATTAACAAATTTGAAAGAGGAAAATTGATTAATTTGAATGTACTATAACTTTTAAATTGAAACAACCCTGAAAAAATGAAGCAATTAATACATGAAAAGATGAAACTAGTAATGAAATGTCAATAACCAGATATTGAAATGATACAAGAGGATCATTTATGACATTATAAGTTGGAATATTTTTTTATATATAAATATAATAAATCTTTATTTATTATATAGTATTTTAGATTTCTTATAAATGATGTCATATATAATGTAAGGGGTTTGTCTTAATTTTTCATTATTAACCATGTTTTTAATGTTATGAACCAATTTCGTATTTATATGTTTTTAATAATGAACAGTAATATTTTTTTCATTAATATATAATATAATTAAATATATTTATATAACTAGATTATTTTTAAATAATTTAATGACTTTGAATTCTAAAATTTCAACTATCTTAATTGTTCTACATCTAACTATTTTTTGTTGAGTTGTTTTGAAGTTATACACCTATTTATATTTATGGGGTATATATAATGATACCTTGACATGTTATATTATTAATTATATTTAAATCATTTAGTTTAAATTTATAGTTCAAACTATTCAATCTAAGAGGTGTTGATTCAAGTATATTTATAGTTGTGAGGGTTTATCAACACGAAATTTCTTTTTTCGGATATATGCAATGTTATAAACCGATCTTATTTTTGAGTTTTATATTATAGCACATTGTTATAATATAGAATGGATATACATATTGTAATAGTATTAAAATTATAGTTTGATGTTATTTCTTGAATGTGATGTATGAATAAAAAATATACCAAATCATTAACGTTTTTATATGAAAATATAATTTCTCACCATGATTGATTATGGTTAATTTATAATGTTGAATTTATATTATATATTTAAAAAAAATATTCAGTTACATTTCACCTATTATTATTTCATGAGATTAATTTCTTTCCATTCTATTTACTATCTATAAGTACTCATGTTACTGAAGAAATCTATTTTAAATGAAAACGATTTTCTCTCTCTTATGGAATGAATATTTTTTTATATGTTTATATTTTATTTAAAATGTTTTTAATTTTATCCCATGATTCATTATATTCATATTGATCCCTTATTTTAAATTTATAATGACATTTAATGTAAAATAGTTTTCTTTTCCTTGATTAGCTACATCAAATTTTTAACTGAATGTATGAAAGAAATTTTTATTTTAATGAACACTATTTCAATGACATTCACCACATAATCTTTTATTTTATGAATACTATAATTTTTTCCAACATACGTCTCAATGAAAAAAATATCAATATTTTTGATGTTTTTAGATTTCAACTAATTGAATTCAAAATGATAATAGAATTTTCCTAAAAAAATATTCATGTTATATTTTAAAGGTATTTTAATTTATTACATTAACCATTGACTTATATAATTATATAATATAGATATGTTCAAATTTTAACATAATTATTATTTCATTGGATGGAATACTATTATGATAATGTAATTTTTATTATAATAATTTTCATTTTAATGGGTTATACATTGAGGTAATGAAAAAAAAATCATTATATTTTGGAATACATATGAATAGATTATGATTTTGTTTTGTCCAGTTCTGTTTTAAACCTTTAATTGGTTGTTATGTTGTAAACCAAGGATGGGTCGTTACACTATAAAACCAAGATGCGTGGGTATGTTTTATCCCTCTATTGTATTGATCAATTATAATAGAGTAGAAAAAAACATAAGAGGTGGTGGAATTAACTATGTCTTATGATATGTCTACATTAACTAGATGGATACTACTCCTAATAGAATATTTTAAATTATGGGGTAAACATTTCAATTTTTGCAGTGTTTTCACATTAATAGTCTTGGAATTGAACAAGCAATTTCGAAGTTAATTTTTATGTTTATTTGAATTCCTAAAACATATTTAGAAATCTATTGATATAGTCTAATGGGTATTGATTTATTATTGATGATTCCACAAGCATATGTCTTATATATTTTTATTGAATTATCTATATCACATAATTATTGTCAAAAGTTCATTGTATGATTTAGTATAAATATTGTATGTTTTGATCATGTTCTCATATGATTATTTTTATGTTATAGTCACTTATGATCATTTATTAATATCTCCCTTTTTATCTATATTGATAATCTGAGCTCACCATTTATTATGGTAAATTTTCTCAGGTTATGAATAATTGTTAAATGTATGTGTATATCTTGGAACATGTTAGTTGTGAATAACTAAGATATAGATAATTTTGATAATTGTCTGTACCCATTGTTTATATATTCATCCTTCCAAATATAGAAAAATATTATAATTCTATCATGTATTAAATTGATATTCATAAAATGAGATTCCATATTTACGTATAAAATGTTGGGGTTTCTATAGTATGTTTTAAAGAAATTATTAGTCATTTATGGGATCTATGATGAGAAAAATTAAGTGAAACACCTTTATATGGCCATATATATTGGATTACATCTTATGTTATGGCATATAAAGGTGTGATGTTTCCAAAAAAATCATCCCTATCAGGATAGAAAAAATAAAATTTAATCTAGAATTGATTTATATATGGTTAGTAAACCCAAAAGGGTCTTTTTTGAATATCTGATACATAATTCTAGTTCATGGTGACTCTTTCCATGATTTGTGAAAAGTATTAATGATTCATAGGATTTTATATGGTTATCTCACATTTTAGTTACGAACTATTAGAAAGGGTTTTATAGATATGGACCATGGATGGCCATTTTTAAACCTAATGTGTTATAAATTGACAAAAGTGTTCATGATTTATATATAACATGAGTTATTTTTCTATGATTATATGATTTCTCACTATGATTATTGTTTCGGATACTAGTATTGTCGGTTTCTACAAATTGATTGAACTAGAAAGAATTATGTTAAATATACATGTGACAAATGTTGCATTGATTCAACTCCCGAGCAATAAAATGTGCTTGGATATGGAATAAAATATCTAATTTTTGTGGTAGAAAAAATTAATTCTCCATTAATAAAACTAAAATTTGAAATGGGAAATGAGGGAATAACACCTTTTTGTGCATTTTATAAGGAAACAAACACCTACTTTTTATGGGACCATTGATACAAATATTTATATGGAATGGATCGATACCACTAAGGAGATATTTTTTATCTATTGCTTGGAATAAAAAAATTATGTATTTGAAATTTAATATTTGTAAGTAGAAGAAGATAAATAGAGGAATATTATTAAAATATGAGGTCACGAGAATAAATCGACTCTATAGAGTGGGATGAGTAAATGAGTTTATTTTTCAATAGGTAATTTCCTAGAAATATTTATATGAAAATGGATAATAGATTCCATGAACTAAAGAAGAAGTATTATTTATCAATTGGTACCTATGATGAAAATTTTCCAAGACCATCAATGTATTCTTATGGTATTATCAATAAACCGGAATGTAAATTTGATCAATTATTTAGTGGATTAAACTAAGTCTCTATAATATATTATATATAAGTTAATTTAGTAACTTAAATGAAACTGTTTAATGTGGTATCATTATGGGGATAAATAATGGAATCAGCAGTCAATCTCGTGGTTATGATAAGAAAATTAAATTTTAATTTTATGAAAATTATATCAACAAAACCCATGGAAGATAGAAGAGAAGTTTGTATTTATTTTGACAACATGGAATGAAATATTGTAGAAATTTTCTTAAGGGGACTAGTAAATTATTTAAGAGATCTTAGTAATGTCTTTGAGAAAAATAGTATTTATGTGATGTGAAAATTCCAATCTATTTACGGAATAATGAAAAATATAAAGAAAATTCACCACCACACTCCAATTATTCCATTATAATGATTATTCTTATTATGAAAACAAAATCCCTAATCCCAGGGAAAACACATTGCCAATCAATGAGAATATATTATTCTAATCATTAATGTGTAATAATTGAATTGTTTATGTATTGAATATTTAGTATTACATTGCATAAGTGTTTTAATATTGATATTATAATTATATGAATTAGGAATCATGTATTGATTTTGCATATGTTTCTTTTCTAGGAGGATTTTTAAGCATATGATGAATTAAATCAATAACCTAGACAATTAAAGTATTTTCCAGATGATATATTTTTAAGACACATGATTGATGGATAGATAACCATTAATATTTGTCTGAGTTGATATGATAATTTTTTCTTGAGATAAAGAATCTATTGATATTGAAATGTAAATTTGATAGAATTGATTACAATGAAATTAGTTCATTATTTGAGGAAAATTTTATTTATTTTATAATTTCTGAATTTTATATTATATAAGGATCAGTTGAATATATTAGAATGTATGTGATTTTTTTGAGTAA
The DNA here is from genome assembly GCA_963277665.1 of Viscum album. Lineage (NCBI taxonomy): Eukaryota > Viridiplantae > Streptophyta > Magnoliopsida > Santalales > Viscaceae > Viscum > Viscum album. The sequence goes on from OY728126.1 coordinate 1,111,166,382, forward strand.
AAATGATTATGTTATTTTTTGGAAGCATATATATTTTCCACGAGTTTTGATGGTGGTAAAACTTATTAGAATGTTTTTGGATAATATAAGATCAAGGTATTCACAAGTTAGTTATGTGAAATAATGATATAGTTTATGTTGTTTTGGGATTACAATAAACTGGATTAGAGAACATTCTGGACCATTTTATAAATTTATTTATGAAAATTTTTAGACATATTTTGGAGGAGTTTTATGGTTAACTATTTATAGAATCGTCTATGTTGTACATTGCATGATAGTATTTATGTTTTAGATATTAATATAGTATTTCATATATATAATGATTTATCCATATTATATAACTTATTCTATTTGTTTTGGTTTTGGTATTTATTTAGAGACAAATGGTAACAATTTTTATTATTTAAAGCATCTTATTATCCCTAAAAGGTAATTTTACTACATGATACATGAAAGTTTACGCTTTCTCATTTATGATTGAAATATGGATGAAAACATGTGGAATACCCTTAAAACACACATCTAAATATAAAAGCATGTTTATTGATTTTAATAAATAATGTATGTACAGTTTCTCTTATTCCATGGAAAAAGTGTTCCTTAAAACATGAAAAATGGATCCTTAAAATATGAACTCTTTTTTTTAATTTAATTTATTTGTATTCAATGTTTGTGATCAGCCTAAATGATTTATATGTTTAGATTAATTAAATTTATCATGACCATGTTATCTATCACTCTTTGTGTACTATGGAAATTATATTTCTCCTCCATGACAATATTTTCAATTCCCACAAATTTATCATTATTTGGGAAGCCAAATATGTTTTATTTAAATATAACATTATGTTTCCCACATTCCCTACTAAAAGAATATTTATTATTCCTTTTCACTATGTGGGTTTTCAATAATGGATTTTTATTAATAGACCTATTTATTGAGGTGGTAAATATTTAAAAATGATAGACTATTTAAGGGGAGATAAATTAACATAATAATATTTTAGAATGGTATTTTTTAAAATATAATTTAAGTGTTTGGAAGCTATCGTTACATGTTAAATTGAAGACTATGAAAAACAAAATATAGTAATTCATTATTATATAGTCAAAAAAATTAATAAGGTATGAATAGTAATAATTAAATCATGATAAATATGTATACAATTTTTAATAATGATTGTGTATTTTTCATTCAATAAAAAATATGTACTCAATTTTTAGTAAAATCATTAGGCATTAGAAAATCATTTTTGTAAAAATTATATTTTTTGTTTAATTAACATTGAAAATAAAATTAATTTATAAAATTTTAGAATTTTTTGGATTAAATGAATATTATTTTACAAATCATAATGTCAATATTATATTATGGTGGATTCTTATGTTTCTTATAAAAAGACTTATTATTCCATGAATATTAAATAATATGGGTTTTTATAAAGAATATCAGTTATTTTCAGGTGAAAATATTATTATATTTAATATTTTATTTGAAATTAAATTAATAAAAATTTAATTAAATATAATAGAATTAATTATATATAGATAATCATTCTAATTTATTTTTTTTAAGTTATATTTTTGGCATAGTCAATTTCCTATTAAAGTTTTTTCACAAAATGTGTTTTTATCATAAAAAATTTGAATTAATATTTATGGAATTAAGGTTTTAGTGAAAAATATTTTATATAAATTCCAACATAAATGTTAACATTCATATTTTGGTTAAAAATACAATTTAAGTAAATATTTTTCATAATGATTCATTTTTTTAAAATTGCATTTCATTGCGGTTGTATGCTTATAAAAAATTGAATCCCATCACTTATAAAAATTGAATCTATTAAACTAGGTTACATGTTGCTAATGATAATAATAAATATATTTTAATTGGTTAATAATTTTTTTTAGTATTGAATAGTTAAAATAGAAAATCTGTGATATGAAAATTAACTTTAGAGAGGGTTTACTATGGGCTGAACCAGGTGATAAGGGTATGATTATGAACAAAAAATATCTAAATATTTTTAATTGAATATATTTAAACATTATTACAATAGAAGTTTTAAAAAATGTCCATTTAGATTCATATTACATTATAAGTGACCATATATCATTGAATTTTTGTAAGAAATTCCATGTGGGTCCCCCCATTACCCATTAAATAGTAAATATTCTTCTCCATTATCCAGACCATTTGAGTCATATAACTTTTCCAATACCTAATTAAAATATATTATAGAGTATTTCCCCTCAGCCAATATTTTTTTGTTCTCTTTTAAGACCAACCCTTTTTGGATTAACAAGGAATTTAAAATAGGTCTCTTAAAGAAGAGGTATAGATCATAACCATGATCTTTCATTTTAATTTTTTAATCAACATCCTCTAATGATTTTGTATCCATTATAAAATTATTACATATTTATCATAAATATTATTTTATTTTATTATGATGATTTCAACGACATTTTACACCCCTTCTCAATCAAATGGGAAATAAAATCATATCCCATCCACATGTGTTGACTACCATCTTTACCTAGTGGTTTGATTACTTTTCCTTCAGCATATTCTATGGAGTATTTTTGACTAGATTAATATTTTTATGATATTTATAGCATAATAATTAATTTCAGGAAATAATATTTTATTTGTCTTCTTACCTTCTTATCCGTTGGTAAAAGATAATGTCTCTCATCCAAACATGTGGACTACTACCACCAAGATGAAATGTGTTTTTTTATCATCTCCACATTAATTAGATAATAAAAAATATATAATTAATGAAAATGTATGATATTTATGATATAATTATTATTATGTAAATATTTATTATCTTTTACCATTATCTCATTTAATACATTGAAAATTGGAAACATCACTCATGTGTATGTATGGATTACCATCTCTATGAAGTGATATAATGAATATTTCATCACTTCTTAATATGAATGGTAATATATATATATATAAGAATTAAAAGGATTTCATTATCCTGATTTAAATATTATATATTTATGGTCTATGATCAATTGTAAGTTCCATATCTATCGAATTAAAACATAGATGAAAAATGAAGCAATTTACAAAAAAATGACTAATTTAATAGAGAACCATTAATAAAGGTGTGCATAAATCAAATAATTGAACCATGTATGATATTATAAGAATAAATATGATTTTAGAATATAATAATTATAAATTAATGTCTATTATAAGATAGTTTTTAGTTATTTTGAATTATGTTGGGTATAAGGTAAACATTTTGTGTAAGTTTTCCTTTATTAATACATGTTTTAATTTTACGTACCAGTAGATTATTTTTTAGAGTATATACATAAATTTAATGTGGTGTTAAAAAAATGAATAATTTTAATGGATTTTTATAACCCTTTTATTTTCAAATCATTAAATGACATTGGTTTCAAAAATTAATAGCATCGTAAGTGTTCTGCAACCCAATTTTAATTTTTTGAGACACATTTCTTTTTATTCACTTATCTATGTTTAGGGGGTGTATATATTGATCATTGGAAATTTTGTATTATTTATAAATATTAATTAATGGTAATTAATAATTCAACTCAAAATATTGTGTTCAACTATTTTTATTCAAATGTTACAAAATATTTACATATTATCTTCTAAAATTGTCTTCCTTTATACATATGTAAGGTTATATAAATTTATTTAATTATGGGGTTCATATATAAACATTTATTTATTTGATATCATGTTTGTTCATATTTTTTTGTTGTATAATGTTTTATTTGATTTAATTAAATATATGGGGTATATGAATTGATATTTACAAAATCAGTAAGGGTTTTATTTTAAAATCCCATCTTTCACTAGGATTGTTTATACATAATCTAAGATATTGATATTTATTTATCTATATCTACCTAATATTTTATATTTTATTATCTAATTGTTATTTTTTAATATTACATAATTTCATTTTATTTTCATTCATTTATGTGATGAATATACTAATATTTTTTTAAATGAATCCCAAATTTATTTCATAGAATATTAAAAATAAATGGGTAGAAGTTTTGAATATGGGACATTATACACCTAGATAGTCTTGGGAGTGAACTTTGACAAATAAAGTTTTTTTTAATACATATGTGAATACTAAAAATTCATGTTTATGATCATAATATTTTATAATAGATCATTATTTATTTTTAAAAATTCCACTCTAATATAGTATTTATTTTTATTGAAAAAACATTATTTTGGGATTCTTAGTTTAATATCGTTGTCTAATTTGGTATGATTATTTATAGTTTTGATAATATTTCTATAACCTTATTATTATTATTTACCCAATTGTTATCATTGATTGATATCAACCTTATTTACTCATTCTAGCATATAAGATAACACATTCTTATGTTTCATTTTCCCAGCTTATGAGGAATGATTTTAAAGACCCCGTGTCTAATAAGGGTTCTAAATCTAATTACATAAGTGGGAGATGATGTAGATCCTTTTTGTTCCAATTTTTTATATATCATTGTTTCCAAATACAACAAACACATAATGTTCTGTAAAAAAATATTAATATGTAAGTAATATTCATCTAATAAGATATAATATTTATATATGATGAGATTGTGTCCCTATAGATTCATATCTTTTTTGTTCTCTGATTCCAAGTGTGTAAGACTTAATTTTATCCACTTATATTCTTTCCTATTCATTCCATTATATATATATATATATATTTGTCACCCCAAAAATGCCAAACCATTTATTGGTTTAGTAGTAGGTTTCAAGGATGTTCTGATGATGTGAATATAGGTTGTTAGCTATTGAGGAGAATTCATCCCGAATTAGTTATGCATTCTACATAGAAGGAAACGAGTTTTGGAGGTGATTTATCTTAAATGTTATGTTTTTATGTATAGAAATGCATTGTAATATTTATTTTAAATATATTAATTTTATTAAATGTTTCCTGAGAAATTATAATCCTTTTGTAGGTATGTTTTCTATTCAAATAGGTTGAAAATGGTTTAAAAACATGTCATGGAATTTTGTCAAATGAGAAGTTTTCATTAAAATTACCATGATGATTTTGAAAAGACAAAAGTAGGTTTTAATGGGAGATCAACATTGGGGGGTTTTAAGAAACTGTGTGAAATTTTAATCGAAAATGCTTAAAAATTAAGAGAGTTGAGCTTTGTTAACTTAATGTAATTTGGATACCGTTAGGTTTCATGGTGTATTGAATTGTTTTAGAAGGGGGATTAAAGAATTTTAAAAGGTTATATTAATCCAAGTACTTATTAAAACAATGGTGTTTAATAATTTTAAATATATTTTTGTGAAATGGTTAAGTATCTAAATTTCCATAAAAGTGTGGTTTGGTAAGTCTATGTCAATGAATTTTTGAAATGTGGTTTCCAATATGAGTAAAATTGTATTATATTCCTAATAAAATTCATGAATGTCATGTAAGAATATTCAAATAGTGGATTTCTAAAAATATTAAAGATCCCCAATTTATCCTTTTGTGATTATTTTTATCATAGTTCCTTGTAACTCTATAAGAGATTCTATATTTTGATATATAATCATGATATTCCAGTTCCGGGATGTGAAACAAGATTTTACTTATGTGGGCACATGAGGTGAGTTGAAATTAAATTTAAAATTATTTAAATAATATTAATGTGATGATTCATCATTTCATTTGTTTCTTATATCCATTTTTGACTATTTATGGGATTCCTAAAAGACTAGAAGGGATTTGAATAATTCATTTTCCTATTATAGAGTGTACTACATAGGGTAAGATACTCAGTTATACCAAGTAGGAGAACATGATGTTTCTATGTCTTTGAAATATCATAGAAGGGGCCATGTTTTCTATTGATCCACTTGATCATTAAAGAGTCTAGTTTTTTTTCTATTAATTCTAGGATATACAGGGTTTTTTAATGTCGTCCAATGTTCTGTATCACTAATTCGGGATCCAGATACAAAATTCAAATGAAACTTCCAAAGAAACCAAGCTATTTCATCAAACACGTTGTGGAATTTACTTTCATGGATGGTTTACATTTCTATGGTTCGTATGGTTATAAGAAATGGATTTTTAGGATTATATCCTTGATTGTGTTTCCAAATGTCATCGGATCTCTTGTTTGATTATTATTTCACCTTTAATTACTTCTTTCTTAATATCAAGTGATTTTTTTAAAATGGATTTAAAATGATATTTAAAATGATAATTGGTTTTGATATTTAAAATAATTAATGGAATGAACTGATTTCAATTTTTTATGAAAAATATGTTTTCTCAAATTTTTTAGAAAAGGGGATAAATGTTGATTTATACTGAATTATATAATTTTACAAGCCCTATTTTGTAGGTTTAAAATGATTTATTAAATTGTTGTCAATATTTATTTATTTTTTTTAAAATGGTGATTGTTTAGAAATGTGAGTTTGGTATGATTATTAGTTTCATTTTATATAAAACATCAAAATAAAAATTAACTATATTTAAATGGATTTTTTAATTCCCCTCGGTTAGATCATACTATGAATTTCTATCTCACACCATATATATGTAGTAGTTCTTGGGTTCATATGATTCTTTTATATTTATATTCCATATGCTTAGTTATATTTTCATTCTTTATGTACAGTTTGGTTTTTGGATGAATTAGGGAATATGATGTGTGATTATGGGACACAAGTCATGTGAAAGAGTTATTTATATTCCATTTTTATATGGTTACATACATTCACCATAGTATGTTTATCCCTATTTTATTCGATATTTATTTTTTATAATTTTTATTCTTGACTAGATGTTTATTTGAGATATCGTATTTTATTGTATATATTTTACTAACGTAATTGCATTGTTTCAATTTTTTATTATGGAAAATATTATTTTGAATGTGTGTTCAGAATTATTAAAACACTATTTTCTAGCCCCTGGGGATTCCTAGTGCTTTTTGGCCCCATTATTGGATTGATTTAGGTGACAGTTCAAAAGGTTCCACGAGCCAATTCATTAAAAATTGTTCAAAATCCTTGGTTTCTAAGTAGGGACCTGGTTTAATGAAATAAATATATATATTTTTGGGGTTTTGTGGTAATATTATGTTAAGAATAGTATTAGGAAATTGGAGGTTTTTTATATGTGGGTTCATAATCAACACTACTCATAAAACTACAATATTTACAACTATAGTGGTGTATTAATTTTGAAATCAGAATTTAATTTTGATTACTAATGATGTCATATTGATACACATGTAATGTTTTGAGTTTCTTTGGGGGTTTTTTGGGCATGGGAAAATAATTTTTTTTGTGGTGTGATGTTATTTTTCATGGCCTAATAAACTGGTTATTAGTGAACCACTCAATATTGAAGACATAATGGGTATTGTTGCATGACCGTCCCAAAACCCATCAATACATGTTACTAAATCATGCATAGTTCCACATCCCATTTTGATATTATATTTAGATATACCATTATGTAGTACCGAGTGATGGGGGTGGATTACATTGTGTTTTATAGGATGGTGAATATAGATTCCATTTGGGTTTTTTAGTGTGAATTCTTTTCGGTGTTATTTTAGAATAAATTAATTTTTTGTTGAGAAAGGAATATTTTATAGAAAATGATTTTTGGGATTTAAAATTATGGCATCTATCATCTTTACAATATTCTGTATATTTTTTTAAACACATACGAGAATATTTTCATTTGGAATTGGATGAATTCATTATGAATCCAACAACTTTTTTTATTTTATAATTGGGTGTCAGATTGAGTTCAAGGGGATTTTAATATGTTTGGGATTTTTTATAAAATGGGTTTAAAAATCTTGAAATAAATTTAAGGTTGAAATGAATAGTTTTTTTCTAAATTATATTGTTTATTGGATTTGTAAAAATGTTTTCCAAATGTGTTGGTTTTAAAAATTGTATTTTTGGTTAAGTGAATATTTAATTTGAAATCATTGAGGTGATTTTAAAAAGTGTTCGATTTTATTTAATGAAAGTGATAGTTATGGTTTTAAAAATTATTTATAATGGTGTAAGGTTTTATTATAATTTAAAATTATTTTATTTTATATGTTTTAGTGAGTCTTTCATTTTAAAAGAGAATTAGTGGTTTATAAATCATTTTTAATTTTTTTTTCTTCAAATTTCATTAGGGAATTATGATTTTAAATTAACTAATATTATTTCAAATGATTCGAAAAATTTAAAATAATATGTGGAAGATGGTTATCTATAAGTTTTGATTTAGGTACTTTGTTATATGATTTAACCCCTTGAGAATTTTACAGAATTACATTATCTTTGATAAGGAATATGACACTATACACTAGGCTTAAAGTAACCATGAAATATATTATTTAAATATGACCTTCAAAACCATGATTTTATGTTGGTGTCAATGAAAAAAATTAATCATATTATTAAAATATGTATAATGGTTTTATATATGTATTGATAAATAATACCATAATTCAAAATAAAATACCTTTATGTTTATATATAAATTTTCTTAAAAGATATTTTATTTTGTCTTTTGTGTTTGGTAATTATAATTATTTTATAATTATTTTATAAATTTTATTTTATAAAAACAATAAATTTTTTTAAATAATCATATAAATATTATTTTTTTGTGAAACTTTAGTATTTATCGTAGAGGACAGTTTTTTTAGTGAATAGTTAAAGATACTGTTTTTTAGAAAACTGTCATTCCATTTAAATAAATTAATAAATTTAAAAGTACCATTTTGATTAATATTATTTCAAAGAAAAATATACATTATTTATTTATATTTAATATAATTACTTACATTTGAACCATTATTATATCATATTTTGGTAAAATTTTATTATTTGTTTAATGCAAATATGACTGAAAACTATTTTTAAGTATAGATTGTTTCTCTATTGTATTTATATAAAATAATCATTAATAATGAATGATTTAAATTATTTTTATTATATATATATATATATAACTAATTTAAAATAAATCTCATTATGATTTTGAGTTATTTATTAAATATAATATAATCTTATTCTACAAAAAAGTGTTTTTTTAAAATCACTTTTAATCATTATTTATGGGTTCATTAATAAATTTATGTTTGTAGCTTATATTATCTTAATATGACAAAATATATTATATATCTAGATTAAAAATAATGAATATTATATAATAAGGTGAAAATAAATTTTGGACATAATGAATTCGTGGAAACAGTGAAAAATTAATTACTACTGGTAACGTTGAAATGGGTTTATTAGGGGCTAAAACTAAAATTCTATTTTTTCTAATTAATGTTTTAAAAATCCTATTTTAAAGAAATATTTAAACCTTATATTTTCCAAAATCATAATATAATTCCATTATGATTTTTTTCATTGGAATTTTATTATCATTTTTTATTCTTTTGGGGGTTTTCCAAGTTGTTTCAAAATAGGTCCCCGCCCCAATTATAAAAGGGCCCATGGTCCCCATAGTTGTTCACATATATCATGAATTATTTCTCAAAAAAACCATACCAAAATTACTCCCCAACATCGATATGCACATTAAATATGTTTTGGTATACCAGAATGAAAAATCAAAGGATTCTTAATAAGAGTTACATTGTAGGTTATTCTAAGATAATGTAATTTTCTTCATTGTGATCAATCTTCTTACCTCTTATTTACCGCCTTTGATTTAATCTTAAAAATTGTAGTATAATAAAAATTATATTCCATATAACGGTATTTTATTATTATATGGAATTATATTTAACAATATTCTTCTCCATAACTTAGGAAAAAATCCATCACTTATATGTATAGTAGAATACCACCTCACGAACCAATGTAATTAGTTTTCCATAACGATCTCACAGGGATCGACATAATGAGAGGAATAGTGAATATATATGATAAACATTATAATATATTAATTATTTTAAATTTAAATATCATCCACTTCCTTATACATTCACCTATTAGGTTAATGATGTCATTACTCATGTGTATATATGATCTACCGGCTCCATGAAGTGATGAAATTAATTTTTCATATCCAACATTCAATAGTATTTATAAAATTGTATAAAATGAATAAATTTTTTTTATATATCATTAAAATAATTCAATTCATGATATAACTATATCATATTCTCAAGAATCAAGACATTCGTGACAATTCACTCATGAGAAAATGAAGTAGTTAAATCCAAAAACAATATCAATAATGAAATACTAAAAAAGGGTGGGAAGATACTATAAGATGACAATTTGTGATTTTATAATTATTAATATCAATATTTAACAAAATAATATCATTTTTACAACCATTATTATGATGTTAAATCGCTTTCAAAAAATTGGAAATGTGAAGCACTAGATTCCATCTTACATTTATTTCATTGAGGAAACCCTTCATGTTAATCAAAATTATGTTTTATATGGTTTATATGATGACCCTGTATAATAATAGATCATTAATAACACAAAATTAGGGTATTTCAATGTTTCAAAAAATAAGGGTATTTGACTTGAATGTTACCAAGTGGTTAGATTTGCATTACTCAATTTATTTCCATTATGTTATATTACATCTTATCTGTCTTTCATATAATACGAATATGTGTGTATTGTTTTTTAATATGTAATTTTTTATTTCCCCATATCTTATATGGATTTTAATTTGATAAATGCAATGAATTCAATGAATAATTCCTCTTTCTTTGTGGTAATTATTCAAAATTAAATCAAACCAGTAAGGGATTATGTTTCAAGCTAATTCTTATCAGGATATTTTGTACCTGAGTTCAAATTGAATGAAATTATGAGATAATAATCTAATTAACCCATTTATTTTTATTTCGTATTGTTATTCATGAAACTATCATGTATTATAACCATTTTACCTATTCTGTACTTAAAATGGCTGTGAAAATGTTTTTTTAAATCAATCTTTATTTCTCATTTTGGTCCAATATTATATTTCTCCCAAATACATGAGATATAAAATTGAATTAAAACACATTTTAATATGATCTTATTATTTTTAAATGAAGTTTTACCCTTGTTTTACATTTTACTAAATGGTTTAAATTGAATTTTATTTTCATTTTCAAAACAATGTACATTTTTAATTTTTAAAGGAAATGTGTAATGAATATCAGTTTTAATATACATGGAAAGTATATAATTTTCCAACTAGCATGAAAAATAATTTATTAGAAAATTACATTAAAATTTTACAATGTTATTTAAAAATAATTTTTTTCACAATATTCTATAAATTTTTATCTTTTTAAAATTTATTATCAAAGTAAATAGTGTATTTTCCTAAAGAATGTTTTCAATTATATTTTATAGATGTTATATTAATGAATTTAAAAAACCATTTATGTAACATGAATTGTACAGGGGAAATTTCATAGTAATACCATCCTTATTATTTATTATTATGGATTTTGATCAGTTTGACTTGGGAAAATATTAACATTCACTTTCCAGATTAATTTTTATTTCATTAAAAATCCCTAGAATCTTTTAATTTCTATAATTATTAGAGGTTAAATTTAACTTAAATATCCATATTATTTATCATATATATTCATATATCATAAAATGGAAATTATTTCAACATAATTTATTTTATGTTGTATGTTACTTGGGCCTTGGGCCAAAAATTTGGGCCTATAAGCCACATAATGGGCAACATGCCCAGTATGACTTGAGGATATGTATTGGGTCTCCCTATACCTAGTCAAAAGATGTATTTACATCCCATTAATAATAAAATGTGGCTTCATCCCCAACATTTAAAAAAATATATTTATTGATAAGAAATATTTTTCATTAATTATTTCAATCATTCGATATACAAGGAATTTTTTAGACATGAAATTATGGGAGGGGCCTTGAATTATATATCTCATCATTGATAGTATAGGTCTCATTATACAAATCATTATAAGGGAATTAAATGTGTCTTTACCCATATTTATAAACTATATTGTTGAAATTCCATGATGGTTTTGATGACATTATTTTTTAGATCATCACATACACTATTAAGAATTTCCTTGATCTGTAATCAATTTCTTATTCTTCGTTAGATTATTTCACTGATATTACCCATTTATGTATTTTGTTGTGTATTTCATTATTAAATTTAATGTGTGTTATGTTATTTACCTTTTTATAATTATTATTTCTTACATAATCATGATACTAAATTAATTGATTAAATGTAATATGTGTTCAGTTATTTACATTTTTCTATTTAATATGCCTCATCTATTCTTGATAGTTAACTTGTTTATTTAATTAAATGAGTTTTCAGTTATTTATATTTTGATATGTATTATTCCATAGTTCTTGATGATATCTTTTATTGTACGTAACCCATATAGAGTATCTGAGAACAACATTATTTTTTATCCTTTCCCCATGATATGAATATTGGATACTTGAATGAGTTTAATGATGTTGAGTTTTTTTAATTTCACTCTTTTTTATTTCATGTTTTACAATTTAATATGATTTTTTAAATTGTATCTAGTTTATAACACTACCAATATACTTCCCCTTTAGGATAAGATCAATCGTATCTTATGCTAAAGTGTTAAATTAACCACGAGATATGGGTTATAGGGGTAGGGGTCTGAAAAATGGTATTAGAGAATGTTTATTAGAGACCATAGATAATATATTTATGAACCCATTTATTATAGAATATAATCATAATAATTATTTTTGTTCATTTATACTTATATGATAGAAACATAATATTTTTTAGGCCGCGATTGTGTAGATTTCATTGAAATACATACATATTTATATTCTGAAATGGATTTGTCTCTCGAACCATTGTACCTAGGGGTAATAAAAATAAATATAGGGAATTGGGATTTCACTAAGTAATCACTTAGTGTATGATTATGGGATTTTCTACACACAAGGTTTGAAACTCCAAAGGGAAATCCATAGGATAATTCATAATTTATTTACGAACTATTATAAAGAATTCAAGGAGATGATAACCATGAATGACCTAGGTCAATCCAAAGGCATAATAGATTGGAAATAAATTGACAAGATATAGATATTATATGAATGATTTTTTTACAAACATTTTCATTCAAAAAATTATTTCATGTTTTAGACTATTTTATATAACTATGAGGAATGATGTCATCTTTGAATGTGAGGAAGAATATAGGGATTATGATAACAAATAAGATAATAAGTCGATGGATAAATTTTCGTATTATTACTAATTATTTATCCCAATATATTATTACAAATATATACATTAATGAACTCTAAATCTCACCAAAAAATAGAAGGATGGAGTCCACTAAAGAGATAGAGTGGTGGAGACCATGGAAAAATTAAATCTCAATTTACTTTGTGAAAAAATGAGGAATGATAAACTTAATAGATTGTCTCAATGGAATAATGGACTGTATAATACATAGAAAGGTAGGAATAGATTAGATAATTATTTATTTAAAGTGAGGAGTTCAATAAAGTGAAATTAATTTGTTCATAGTAACCCATTAATAGTTTTTTTCTTAAATGTGGGAACCTTCGACATTATCTCAGTCAACACCCTATTAAAATGTTAACTCCAAGACCATGTGAGGTCCTATGTTATAATTACAATTGGTGGAAGAGGGTTACCATATTTATGTATTGGTAGTTAGGAACTATGTTATATAATTATATTTACTAATAGTATTGTGGTTATAAGGTTCAATAAAAATATATGGATTATGTTAATTTTGGATGCATTGATATCATGATGTAAGATTATATTAAGAGTTATGAATCCCATTATGAATTTATAATATTAAGTTTGTTCATAAATTTCATTTCAAAAAAAATCCTCATTGATATTTTATGTGATTGGAGTTTATCTATAATAAGGATATTTTGGGATGCATTTATAGCAATATAACACTCATTTAATAGACATTGTATTGATAATTTTATTTAAGAATAATTCCATTTCATTTTTATCAGAACATTAATGTTATTAACAAAATTTAATTTTATCCAATTTTTTATATTTCAAAAACTATGGATAAATAAAATTTGTCAATTTTATATGATTTATATTAATACAGTTTTGAATAAAATGAATACCCACACATTTGGTGGAAACCCATCACATTTGTCGAGGCCATGAGAATCAAACCCACAAACGAATGGTTATAAGGGTATAGAACCTACCACTATCCCATATGGTACTTTTTTAATATGTTTTATTTTTAATTAAATTAATTTATAGATAAATATTAAGTATAACTTAGGTTGTTACTATTGAGGTTTAAAGATAATATATTTTAGTAGATAACTTCTGATAATCATTATAGTTTTGATAAATATTTATAGATAGATATATAGACATTTAAATCTTTTAAAAATCATTCTATCTATTAAAAGATAATTTTATTACATCTTTCATAAAAATTTATATATATTATTCATTTCATGGAGTAAGAAATTACATAGGAGTTCAGTGAATCCCAACAAAATAAGTAAACTACACTTTTAAAATTATAAATATATAAGGTGAGTATATTTTCTTATGTCTTAAATATTTTATTTAAAAGAATAAATCAACTATATAATGTATCATGATTTAAAAAATATCATATTACCTTTATATATGAGGAATCAATAGTCCCTTAACACATTATAGATTTATGGTTTTCTATTCAGTAACTTTCTCTTCATCATTCACATTCTTTTTATAGTTGATCTATATAACACTCTATTATTATCAATTCCTTTAATTCATGCCCATATTTTCAATCCTCAGAAATATTAACAAACACTGACACAGAGTTATGTGTCCATACAAATGACCTTCATATTTTTCTTGTCCCTCTTTTAAGAGTAAAATTTTCAACCATTTTTATGATGTTTATTTTTCAAAATGGAATTTAAAAATTGAAATAAATGGTGTATTGGGTGAAATAAAAAATATCATGGACATAAATTATTTAATGTGTAGATAATGTAACACATTGAGATTTTAAAATAAGAAAATTCTGTTTGATAATGTATACATCACACTGAACTGAGTGTAAATGATTCGATAAATATTTTATTTAAATATAATAGTTAGAAAATAACTATTATTTTGGTGGGAATGAACATTTTTAGTCATATTAAAAAAATTATCTATAAATTTAATATATAATATCATTATATATAGTTAGTTAATTCCCAATTAAATCATTTTATGAATTAAGAATATATTTTCTCAAAAAATAGACTTATTTTTTATTTTATGTAATTTTAGAAAACATTTATAAAATTAATTTTATAAAAATAAAATCATATATGAATTCAGCATATCAAAAACAGCTTAGAAAGATGTATTGTTATTATTATAATAAAATTATTCTTCAGTAAATAGTAAAAAATGCCAATTTTTTAAGAACTAGTATTATTTAAAAAAACAATGTCACCAAAATGTTATATTATTAATTTTATTATATATAATAAATTTTTTGTATTAATTAAATATATTTAATGTAATTAATTACATTATAATAATAATAATACAATAAATTGTCAAATGTTTGGTTTTAGGAATAAAAAATGTTTTTATCTGGAAATAGTTTTTATGTGCATCATGACTGTTAATAAAATTAATTACATTCGAATAATTTTTATACTAGAAATTATCATAAGGGTATTTTAACAATATTAAATTATATTTAATGATGAATTATTTATGATTAATTTTATGATTATATATTTTATTGTATTAATTTACATCCTTTTAATCACTATTAACAGACATATTGTTAATATAATGTCATCTAATTTCTTGAAAAAAAATTTTCATGAAAAATGGTTTTTCAACACAATTTACATGTTTATCCTTAAATTAAATTACACCTCAAATATTAAATGAAATTTTAAATATTAATTCAATTTTTTATGAGAATATTTAAAATTTGGTAAAATTTTCAAAATTCTTTTTGTTCATAATGGATGATGAAAATAATAAAAAATTCAATAACGCAGATGAGGTTAAAACATATTTTTTAGTGGTTAAATCATGTCATAATTGTAGTTTATCAAATTAAACTATAAAAAATCCCATGTTATGAATATATTTTAACCATACACTATCCCATATTTAATATAAGGTAAATTGGATGAATTTTAATTAGGAATGACATTTTCATTTTGTATTCTTTTGGGAAATTTCTAAGTCGTTTCCAATAAGGATATATTTCCCACATATAAAATGAATCCTCATTTCCCCACTTATTAACATTATCTAAAGACATATAGCTCAACCAAAAACTCAAAAAATCCATCCCCAACATCCTTATGTACATTTTTGGGTTATGTTTTTCTTAAATGTCAAATTCAAGGATTCCTACTAAGATATACAAAGAAGGTTATTCTAAGTGAAGGTAAATGTATTCAACAAGATATTTCTATTTTAAAATATTTATAACCTTAAATTATGTCTTAAAATTAAATAATAATTATTTAATTTTCTCCAAAATATTGATATTTTTTGTTTCATAATAATTATCCATCTCCTTCTCTATCACATGTGAAACCGAGTGATCATTTATGTTTACAACGGACTACCACCCCACTAACGGATGCAATTTTATTTATATAATAGACCTAGAAGGATTGTAATAATGATGGAAATAATTAGTATATATATAAAATATGAATTTATTTTAAATCTATAAAATTAATTTATCATACACATTCTTACCAATTCACCAATTTGTGGAATGTTTTCATCGCTCGTGCGTACGTACGACCTACCACCTATATGTAGTGATGCAATTAATTTCACATGTAAATAATTCAATAATGGTACTAAAAATATTTTAAATGAATTAATATTATTAATAGAAAATATATAACTATTATCTAATTATTTATCTCTATCAGTATCATAGCAACCAGAACGTTTGTGACAAAACATACCTGAGAAAACGAACAATTAATTTCACGAACCGTCCCCCGGGGCCCATGTCGTAACTACCCTAAGCCCCCCTTCTATAGGCCAGGGGCTGGCGAGTAGCACCAAAGGCCTAAATCCCTATAATATGGGCCTGTATTTCCGTCCCCTTTGTACTTTCATCACTATTGTTACTGCTGCACTTAGTGTTTTCTTCTACTAGTACTCTGGATGTGTTGTTTTTTACGTTTATAAAGGCAACGCATTTGTCACGACCCGTCCCCTGAGGCCCGTGTCATAACTACCCCAAGCCCGCCTTCCATAGGCTAGGGGCTGGCGACTAGCACCAAAGGCGTAAATCCCAATAACTGGGAAGGCGTTTCTTTTATAAACGTAAACAAAAACACAACAAGAGTTAAAGCGAAAGAAAACACTAAGTAAAGAAGTAAAAAAAGTACTAAATGTACAATGGGGCAGGAAATACAATCCAAATAGACAGGTAGAACTACAACTAAAAGTAAAGTACAATAGAAAAGACAAGCA
Source organism: Viscum album (assembly GCA_963277665.1). Classification (NCBI taxonomy): domain Eukaryota; kingdom Viridiplantae; phylum Streptophyta; class Magnoliopsida; order Santalales; family Viscaceae; genus Viscum; species Viscum album. The sequence continues at coordinate 1,111,183,919 of OY728126.1, forward strand.
GCTAGAAGATGACATGCAGCTCCTGGTTCGTCCACCACGGTTCCTACGTGAAGGGTAGATACAGATGTCCCCCTGGGCACTCCACGTCTGATCGTCCATCCTTCTGTGTCCTCCGGGAACCGACTCGTTGTGAGATCCACCTCCGGGTACCGTGCAGTCCTTGAACGCTCGGCCTCCATTAGCGTTGTCCGTTGTTTGCATCCAACACAACAAGGTACGGGCATAGCCCATGAAGGGGTGAGTATGAAGATACTCAGTAGGGACCTCGACACCCTCAAAATCTCTCTAACATCAAACAAGGACAACCACAAAGTAGTGTGTCAACAGATAACCCTTACTTAGGTATAAGCCCATAATTATAACAAATTTACCATGTAACCCATCTTAAACACGAGGAAATACAGAGGTTATGAAATCAACGGATAACCACTACTTAGATATATGCCCATACACATACCTAAGTTATCAAGTGACCCATATCAATCATGAGGTAAACACATAGGTCATAGACTCAGCTCAAACCAGGATTTTAATTATTGAAACCGTAACTGCTGAAGAGCTTTGTCTCTGACGAGTACAATGATCCTGTCAAGACTCTGAGGTACTGCTCACTAACCACATACTGCTGAGGTACTCATCCTCTCGAGTACCGCGGGTCTACTGCCAACTACCAGGCGCTCCGTCCGCTGAGGGTCTGCCGCCAAATACTAGGCGCTCTCCCTAATAGCCTACAGAGGTACTCCTCCTGTCACGTACCGTGGGTCTGCGGCCAACTACCGGGAACTCCGTCTACCGTGGTTCTGTCGCCAAATACTGGGAGCTCCGTCCAAAGGGATAGTCGACTCACTCCAAGTCGAGTCGGTCATGCAGTCGTCAGCTCTCAATCGACTACACGGTCTCCGTACTCTGCATTCTCATCAGCGGGAGGGTCCGCTCCATGAGCTATTGGTTGATACTCCAAGTATCACAAAGTTCCACGAAGAATTACTTCAAAGGACCACCTCGTCATAAGGTTCTCAACGCAATAGACGGTGCGTCAATCGGACGCCCGGTCTGTGAGTTATTATCCTTTTCGTCATAGGGACCTGGATGGTTTCGTGTTCGACCCAACCCTGCCGTATATCAACTGTACCCCGAACTATCATAGGTTATACTCATTGGTACTGTTTCTCAACATCATCACCAACGCCGCTGACAGTTCGTCAAACAGACGTCCGGTCTGAAAGTTATCATCTTTTCCGTTCCAGGGGCCCGGTTGGACTTCGGGCCCAATACAACCCGATCACTATCCAACTACGTCCAAACCTCAGGAGAAGTATGCTAAAAGTTTCGTCTCATCAAAAGGAAACCAAAAAAGTCAACGGCACGTCAATCGGACATCTAGAGCTCAAGTTATATGTGTTTCCACTCCGAGGGCCCGGTTAGTTTCGGGTTCGAACCAACCCGAACGTACCCCATGTTTTCTGAAACATTGAGTTTAATATAAAAATATGATTGTCTCGATCTGAGGATCGCATCTCAACTGATGGTGTGTCGATCGAAGGATTGTAGCCCATGTTATGGGTGTCTGAACGAAACTACCCGAGAATAGGGGGTTCGGGCCCGGTCCGACCCGGCCCGATACATCCCCGAGTCAGCCCGAACCGGGTCAACCTGACCCGGGTCCGGGTCCGGCCCAATAGGGCGCGGCCGGTCCGCGTGGCCAGCCTGGAGCGGGAGGTTACACCCCCCCCCCCCCCCGCGGTTGAGTGAAACTGGCACGACATAAGTCTCGCCATCCAATCCGGAACAGCTTCGGTCGTTCCAGTTCTCCATCCACCGATGTGGCATAGCCATGGCGGTTTTCTCTGGTCGCAGGTGCCACCACCTTCTGCGGACCACCGGACGCGCTACAGTTTTCTGTTTCGCATGTCGTCTTCGCCAGTGGTCCTCCCGGGACCCGATCTTTACTGCGAAGAGTTTCAAATGCCATTACAGCCCGCTTCGTCGTCACCCGTCGATTCGCACGCCAATAAACAAACTATGGAGTCTTTGATTTGCTTCTGTGGCCACGACTCCGGCCACAGTTTCGTTCACCCTCAATGGTACAGCACGACGGCGCCGTGCTTCTTCGTCGCATTCTTTCTTGTTTCCGCGTGGTGCCGTTGCACCGTGCCGCCTTTGTTCGAGCCGCAACGAACACTACATAAAAGGGGGAGGAGGATCGGCCATGTTCGGGCGGTCCGACCTCCTCCCGTTAAATTGATAACAGGCGTCCCGGATATTAATCTAAGAACACAAATAATTATTTACAAACAATACCAAACCCCTACTTGGATATTTTACATCGCACATCAGGTGTCACGGAGAACGGGGTTGCGGGGGTCGGACGTAGATTCCGTGGACATCGGGGTGCATCCAAGGAGGAAGCGACATCTCATCACTTGTTGTGGGGATGAAGAAGGAAGGTATTTTGTCATTGGCATTGATCATCGCAGTCGGCTACCTCTCCCATGTCACAGAGGAAAAGAAGTGTTGATGGTCCTTCTTCGTCGAGAACGTTCTTCGGCGGAGAATGATGTTCTTCACGAAGGAGTAACTCCCGTCTTTCTTCACACAAAGGCTCCCCTCAAAATATTTTACCTAAAAATATTTCATTAATCCTCATTCTCTTAAAAGATCTCCATTCCATTCAAAAAAAAGTCAAGAGGTGACAAGGTTAATTAAATTCCCTTAGTTGGCTCATTATGTTTGGGTGGTGGGGAGGCTCCTCATTAAGAAGGGAAGTTTCCAAGGAATTTACAAGGGAGGTTTTAAGAGGTCAAGGGGGGTTATGGGGAGGTGAGGAGTTAAAGGTTCGTGTGGGTCCCGCCACCTTAAACCCTCCCATGGGAGGTTAGGTTGGTGTGGGCCCCACCTCTAACTCCCCCTTTGTAGGATTAAATTCACCTTCCTTTGATAAATTTGTTCATAACAACATTTTTCTATGTTAATCAAATCCCATTTATTAAAACTCAACCTACTCAAAACACAGCTTCAACAAAGGTTACCCTAAGTAATTACCGGCACTACGAGTTCATCAGTGCCCTCTGATTTCAATTCTGAGCACTGGTTCAAATGATAGAAAAACCCGCTCGTATGTCTACTTAACATACCCGAGCTAAACTTTGGAAATTGATTCCGGGAACACCGGGCCTCGGAATCAGGTGCCGTCAAAAACCTCATACTCGAAAAATTCCAAAGAAATTAAGAATAAAATTCCTAAAAATTTCATGGTCTTTACAATTTAACACCTGAAACAATTGTAAAAATAAAAATATTATTAATGAATGGTGGGTGATATGTTGTATGAGGATAATTTTTTATATTATAAATATTAATATGGTTATTTTAAAAATAAATAATTTTTTAAACAATTATATAAGAGTTTAAATGATTTTCATGTAAATAGAAACATGAGGTAAGGGATTCCAACTCAATTTCTATTTTTGATACATATTTAAAAGTTATGTACTATTGAATTTTATATGGTGTAAATTCATACAATTTTAAATATTATATAATTGATACATTATAATTATGTTATATTAATGTTTCTATTTTAATAATATATTCCGAGTGGATTTTTATTGAATGTGATGATGTGGTAAGTGATTCATAACTCAATTTACTTTCATTGGGTTATGCTATTTTAACTTTAAATTTAATACACTAAGACTATGTGTATAATAACTATTTATTATATTATATTGAATTTCCATGTTTTTTTGATTTATATTTTATACAAATAATATGTTATTCATCGAATTATATCTTCATGTTTTTTATTTTTTAAGAGACTTCTACTTAATTTTGACAAAATTGAAAAATATTTGGTATTATGGACATATAAATTTATATGGTGTATATATTTTACCTATGATATGTTAAATTAGGAATATATTTTAATTCATCTTATTTAATTGGTCCAATTACATTATTTCATTAATTAGGGTTATGAATCAAAATTTATCGATAGAGTTAGGGGTTTATGCTTCAATCGCATTTTTATCGAAATTGTGTATGCTTGAATTTCAATTGATGAAATTTATTTCATTTATTTCTAATAAAACCATAAAATAATCTTCTCATATAGTTAATTTTAAATATTTCATGTAATGTAACAATTTTTCATTATTTTTTAATTTAAATGATTTAGAAAATGATTTTATGAAAATCTATCTTAATTTCTACTTCTAGTCAAAACATTCATTTTCATCCATGTCCATGTTTTCATAAGATTCTTTTTAATCTTATCTTATGATTTATATTATAATTATTACAGTTTTTTGAATTATTATAAAAAGGTTTAATATAAGTGATTTTTTCTTTTCTTAAAATAATACATCTTTTTACTCAATCATTGAAAGGAATTTATATTTTAACGTACCTCATAGGTACATAATTTTCACTCCATAATGAATGATCATTATTTTAAAGAATAAATTATTATGATACAAGGTTAACATATATATTTTTTTCTACTTTTATTTATTTAATAATTATTTTTTAAAAAATATATATTATTTTTTTCAGATTTAAATTTGTATTTCTCCAAAAGTATTTTTTAATATTTTTTATGGAGTTTCTATTCAACATTGACAAGAATCCTTTATTTTTCAGATACTCTAATGGGAAAATGTCCTAAAGATACCATTATAGTTCATTATATGTATGGATTATGGTCAATTTTATCAAGGAAATTATTTTTATTCACATTTCAAAATAATCTTTTATTCATTAACATTCCCTCGAAACATTAAATTTTTTATGATCATTGGACATAATATACCCTTAAAATATCTATTTTTATTTTTGATATTATTATTTATTAAAATATATATCATTTCTACATATAGATTTTTTGCATTGAAATATATTTGATTGGATGGGGTAAATATAGTAAAAACTAAATTCATTACTCAATATATATATTTATTAACATGTCAAATTTTTATGAATTAAATTATTAATTCAATGTATAAGGATTTCATTTGACATAATTGGATGGGTGGGGACTGAATAATATTTCACCTATTTTCATCAATAGTTCTCAAGAGAAGAACTTGTATGCTAGCATGAAATGGGTATTTTCTCATAGTTCTAAACATTGTTATTGAAATGTATTTCTGGTATAAATTTAATGATATCTATGATTATTTTTAAAATAATAATAATTTTCTTTTATTTTGAATTCATTCATTATTATCCAATTGATTATTACATTGATGTTATCCATGGATGATTTTTTCTCATGCTATTTAATAAAAAACTTACATATTTCGTTATTTATCTTTCCCTATTGCTTTTTCATTATCTAGTCATGATAGTCAACTTATTGATCAAATGTATACAATGTTCATTTGGTTACCTTTCTATATTGATTGATATCTATTGATTCATGATACTCATGAAATTGATTAAATGCAATGCATGTTAAGTTATTTACCATTCCATAATTATTATACTATATCTAAACATGATAGAAAATATATTTACTTAGTGTAATTTATTTTTAGATATTTAAATTTAAATATTAATTTGTTATAATTTATTCATGATATATTTTGTTGTACATAACCCTTACTAATCAACTGAGACTACTAATAATTTTTTCCCATGTTATAAAGAAGGAAAAATTGGATGTCTTCAAGGATATATAATTTTTTATTTCACTATGTTGTATTATATGTTTTTCAATGTAATGTGAGATTCAAGAATCTATCTTGTTTACAAATACTAATAAACTGTTCAGTTCACTAAGATGTGATCACTCATATATTATGATAAAGTGGGCAAGTAACCACAAGCTCTAGGATACTATGTTGGGGGCCTTTAAACTGATCTTTTTAAAAGTTTTTTGGTTTGTTTGATTATTTCCGATCTCATTAGATTTCATAACCATGGATTTAATAATGATTTTTGATTGATGATTTTATTGATTTATGTGAATTATGTGTATTTTTTTTGTTGTGATCCAAGGGGGTTATTTTGGAGTTACTATACTTGAGAGATGAAATCAAGGATGTTCCAGCATTTTATTATATGATAATTATATATATTATTGTGGTAATTATATCTTCATGGTGAGATCCATTAATAGACTTTTGATTTATTTTCTAGATATGGCCTGACCTTGGGTGGGTGACTCGAGATTCTGGGATAGGCAGGGCACTCATTGAGATTATGTAGTTACTAGTACCATATATATATTTTTGGGACCCCATGAAGGTGTAACGTAGTTATGATGTCTTATTTCACTAATTCACCATTGTAGGTGACCCTAGGTTAGTGGTCATTTCATTTATTTGACTAATCAAAGTATCTTTTCATTGAGTTCGTTGTATATTTTCATATGTGATCTTTTGTTGAATTTTTTCTTGTGATACCTGGGTGTTTTTCTTGTCTCATTTAGTGTTATGTTTGGATTCAATGATTTTGGGTCACCTTGACGACCCAATCTTGTGATCTTGTAAATCTGCAATCCTTATGGTATCCTAAGTATTTTGTAGTTAGGGAACCATTTTTTCAGTTCATTTAAATTGAAGATATCCATTTATAATGGAGCCTAATAATTTTCATTTAATATTTGTTGAATCATTATTTTCCCTAGGAAAAATCTAATTATAGAAGACATTATTTTTTGTTTTTCCCATTTAGATCAATATATGATTTCAGGAGACATCATTTAGTCTCCCTTTTTTTAGAGTTATTTTTTGGGTGTCTGGGGTCGATTCCATCATTAAGATGTCAATGATGATTTTAGATTTTATTTTTTATTTTAGTATATGGATCATGATAAATGTTTCCATGATATTATAACCTTTTGAGATAACTTTTGTTGAAAAAGTCGGTTCCCTAGACCCACTTTAGCACAAATTTTTTGTTAACATTTCATGAATATAGTAAAATATTCATGAAGTTATATTACCTTTCTAGTATATAAAAATCAATATCTTCTATTTAATTATAATTTTATATATAATTAATTGTATGAAAATGTTATAGCAGATCTCATGATATAATCAGATCTATGAGATATAATGAATGTAATCCAAAATATATGTCCAATGGTCTATATACAACAATATGACTATACATTTCAGATGTATGATTATCAGGTTTTGGGGTCTTATATGAATTGAGAATTCATATCAAAAAGTGCACAAGTGGCGATCTTAGGAAGTGGAGATCATGAGGAGAATGTGCTAATAGGAACAAAACATGTTTCATGTTTCACTTGTAGTTCACATCAATTGATATGTTATTAGTATTCTATTCTGAGATCATTCTCATTGTGTTCCATTTTATCATGTAATTTGATTGAAGGTAAAAATATTGACAAATAAATCATATGGATGTAGCTTGTGTTGGGAGTGTCCTTGGTGGTATGATATTAGTTTATTGGTCAAGATAGAATTTTTCACTTCCAAGTTGTAAAAGTAATATATCTGGAATAGAGGATTATTATGGTAGTACCAAAATAAATACATGGTAATGTTAGTTGAGTGTAACTACTTCTAGATATACCAATAAAAAAAATAATAGGACGATGAAATGCTTTTCATCATTTTTTTGATATATCGATGACATAGATATTATATTATACAATACGTGTTCGTAGGATGGTTTTCGTTGCTATGAATAATCATTATCTATTTAGGGAATATGATTAGTATCAATAATATTGTTTTTTTCTATGAATTATATTCACTACTATTGTGATAAATACATATAGGGGCACACAAAATAGTGTATTTAAATTTATGAACTATTCTTATGAATAGGAGTTGAGGACCTGATGGGTCCAATTATTTGTTCCAGGATTTTTCCAAATATATCCATTCATCAAAGGAATAAATAAATTTATGTAATTAGATTTTATAATAATCAGTAATGAAATTAATTTTTCATAATATTATCATGTGTTAATGTAGATAAAAATTGAATATTAGACAAATAAAATTTATTTTAATATCAATGGTTCGTTTAATTTTTATGGTAATGATGAGTCAAGTTAGTGGATAAATCTTATCCTATAATATATATATATATATATAATATTATAATTATGAAATAAAAAAGTTGTGTAAATAATGTTTATAACCCAATTATTTGGTCATAACACATAATTTCTAATTTTTCAGTGATAAATAAATATTCGAGTATTGGGGATTTACTTTTGAGTAATTATTGACTCATTAAAAATAGAGGAGTGAGATATCATGATAGGTTCTGTTCTCTGATTAATGGTAAGTGGCACCATTTTTCTATTTTTATATTTGAAGAGAGAGATACAATTTTTTTAAGAAATTGATCATAGCACTAATTCATGTGAAGAATGAACAATGTTGCGATGATATTTGGGACATTGAAGGTGTCTTCAGAACTACAATCTATCACCATTAATAAGAATTTCGACACTCTTGTAGGATTTTTAACACTTTTTGGATGATCTAAATGAATTAAACATTGTATACCTCATACAATAGTCAATGTTGATGAGAAGATGTCGAGTGTAGCTTCAGATTGAACGCGGAATTTATTAAGATTATTATTTTTAAATTATTCTAAGGAATATCATCAAGTTGTAATTTGGTAGCACTTCATTGACAATGATGTTGTTATGTCAATCAAGAGTGGAAAATTTTAAAATCACATTTTTTTGTGTTTTCATTGTGCTCTATACAATAAAATTTAATCAATTCGAGCTATGGAAATTTGTAAGCTGATGAAAAATTATATTTTTATTAAATTTTGATGAGGATGTGTATTGGTTCCCAATACCATATATGGGTTTTCATTATGACATCATATGAGTACATTGTGGCTATACATTGTTTTTATTGATTTGAATTGAAATTATTTTTCCATATATAATTATTAATAACATATATATTTTATATATTTTATTTTACTCTAAAAAATCTAAAAAATAATTCATCGTGAAATTGAACACTATCTAGACTATCATTCTTTGGAATAGTATTTTATAAATACGTATTTTTTCATTAGAAGCTCCAATAATATTTATTATAAAGATAATTTTACTATATTAAAACTTATATTTACCTATTTGGATATAATGTATATTTTTTAAAAAAAAATTTAAGTGGTGTTGATGTTTTATTAGTCCAAACTCTAAAATATATAGAAAAATATTAGGAGGAACACACATGGGGTTCTCAGTGTGCATGTGGTCTATCCCTATGAAGGAATATTCCACTGATAGACCCCTCCCTTCCAAGATTATCATAAGACACTACATGTGATTCCCACCACCGTGTTCCTTCGATTTAGAAAAATTCATTGAATGGCATTACCTTCTTGTGTTTATCCTAAAACACTTCCCTAGATCCCCCTCCTAACCCATGGATAGGCTACAATGACTCATCGATCCAGTGATTCGTGATGCTGATTTTTTGTCACTAATGTTTATTATCATAATATGATGAATTACTAGAGTTCGATAAAATAATAGGATACATTTAATGATTTAATAAATAAATAAATAATATCTAAAATGATAATCAAGATAAAATTACTAATCTGTAAAAATTTTTATAGAAAAATAGGTTCTAATACAACAAGATACATTTTTCATTATTTATGGGATTATTTAAATGTCTTATCTAGTGAAATTTAAAAAATTAGTACATTCACTAGTGTAGAATTCTACAAAAAATGATATTAAAGGTAATGGAGTCCTTAATACCTGTTAAGTCACCATAGGAATTTGGTGTGTAAAAATTATTTATATGAGACTCGGGATATATGTATAGGGTGGTAATTTCATAATTAAATCATAAATACTTGATGTAAACTGTGGATACTAAACATAGGAATGGATTATATTACATGTAGTTTCATCTCTGAGAATCTTGTAAAAAGAAATTAGAGCACATAAATTAGTTGGTTCTAATTAGACCTAATATTTGTAAATATTAATGGTGTGTCATGATCTTCCAATGAATCTATTTCTCATATAATTTATACAAATATACACTGGTTTGATTTAATTTTACAAAAAAACATATTTTGGAGAAAAATACTTCGTTACACTCTAGGTAATGTTCACCAAGAAATATGAACATTAAGGAATGATTAATATTTAGTTTTATAGTGAACAAGTATAAATAAAATGAAAAAAATTCCAATGGGAAACATAAATTTAAATGAGCATTTTAAACATATTTTCAATATCTCTGTATTAATTTTGAGGTTATTTGCTTCATATATCATGAAATAAATTCAACGGATGTTCAAATTGATGAAACTCAATTGAAGAATCATGTACTAAAAAATTCATGCATGTATATTCATTAATTAATGATTCTTTTATACTACATGGGTATTAAATACATTTTTATTATCACAGGTGTGTCAAAATAATGTAACCATGTAATAATAAAAACATTAGTGGAAGTGCGGTGTATTCTCCAAGCTAATGAGAAAGGGTTCTTCCTAAGTCAATAGAGAGAATTATAAAACATATAATTTAAATATTTAAGAATTCTAGTTGGATATTTTGAGTATTATAAAAAATTATTTCACATGTTTTTTTCAAGAAATAAATACATTACTTCAAGTTTTGAATTAATGTGGATTGTTGTGTCGAAAACATACGGGAAATTAAAACATTTATTTTAAAACCACTCTTAAGGGGAAAGTTATAACCCTAAAAAGCTACACCAAAGAAAAAATTAAAACCATGAAACATATTAAAAATCCATTATAAAAATTATCATTGATTATTGAATGTAACACTTTATATAGTATCTATTAAATATAGGATACTTGTGTACCTGGATTTTATTTGATGGGATCTAGAAATTAGTATGCCATTTTGTCCCAAAACTAAATTTATTCCTCCAATGTAATTTTATTCATATTATACATGAAACAAAATATGGTTTTTATTATTTATCTAATAATCATTATAATCATTAATATCCACTCAAAAAATTCATTAGAACATTTTATCATCACCCTCCATTGAGAAAATGATTATATATTTCTCCACCATAATTTCATCAATGGATCGGAGAAGAGGGTCCAAGTCATTTTTTCTATCATTATAACTCTTCAATTTACCCTTGTAACTCCTTAATTTCATTACAAATTATTATCCTGTTCGTTTTTCTTATCAAGATGATCTTCAACCACCTCATCACAATGGTGGGGTTATTTTTCCTCAGAAAAAATGAGTTCTTGGACTGCTCATTGGATATGAATCATAGAAAACATTCTACCCCTACCTCAGTGAGGTTTTGTTTACTATAAAATATGTTTTCTCGTGTTTTAGGTAAATTTTACTACTATTTATTTTTTCTTTTCCTTTTATATTTTTTTACAGCAGAATATCTGGAGCCATGGGTTATTTTATTCCCTTTTCTCGAGCCATACCCATCAACAACTATTAGGTGTTGGTCTTGTTCCTGATCTAATGTTTGTTGAGATTCTACATCTTTATCAACAATATATATTACACCATAGATTTTATAGAATCCTTGATTCCTTTTCAACCATGGAAACATATTCTTCAACCCATTCTAAATGGTATCTTCCAATGAAATATGTAATTAATACCAAATGTATTTCTTACAAAACAATTTGCCGCAACATCATTATTTTCCAAGAAAGACAATTTATTTTTCATTGATATACCTATTATGGTATTCATTATATTCAGTGTATTAAATACCTTATGTATTTTCAAAACACTTGTGTACATTTTTTTAAAAAATTAATTCTTTATAAATAAATTTAATCCATAAATTTTTTGGGACATGTTCAGCCTGAAACAAAAAACTATTAAAAGTGAAATCTAGTGGAATTTATACATTATATGATTACATTATGTGTTTATTTAATGAGAATGGGAAGTCTGATACATTGATGATTATAATATATGATATAGTTTTGTTGGTATATGGAGAATTTATTGACTGATCATTCATCAATCAATATAATATAGTGTGCAGTGATTCATAAACATGAAATATCATAAACACAACAGATCTATTATTCTAATGAGGAGGATCAATTAAGAGTTTTATTTATTAGCATGGATAAAAAAATATATTATATATTAATTCCAAAATGAACCTTTTCATATATACATAAGACTCATTGATTATGTTAACGGAACATCAATTTTGGGACATAGATCCATTATTTTTAATGGCATGCATTATAAATATAGTCATTGTCTCTTAACAATATGTAAAATATCAACTAAAATGGATATCATAGGATATATTGTATGATATAAATCCATTTTCTAAAGAACATGTGTTATTATTCAAAGTGTTTCTTAATTATATAAACAAGCATGCATCAAGAAAAACCCAATGTGCATCTAAAGTAATTATTTTGAAATATTATTAGGATATTATTGAAATCAATTTGATAGAAAGGTTATAGTCATGTAATAGACTATAATATTATGAAAGGGTTGAAGTATCTATTTCAAATTGTGGAAGGGATATTGAGTGTGGTTTAGTCAATACTAGATATGCACATGTTGTTGATTTAGGACCAAGTTCCATAAGGCTTTATGGAAGACTAATGTTATAGAGATACATATTATCAAGGATGTAAAAAACAATTATGATGGATTTATATTCACAATGAATAATGATACACTATGAATCCTATAAATAATAATTATATCACAATTACCTATGATTGACATGTTCTATAAATAATTAAAATTGGATTCCTTGTATCAAAGTATAAGGGATTATTATTTTTAATATTGCAGTGGGTATTCTAGTAAGATGATACGTGTATTGTACAAGAATTTTAAAACTCTGGATCAATTGTTTACACCAAGTCATTACGTCTAAATCCATTAGACTTTTACTTTTCCTAACTAATTTATATGATCATTACATTGATCATTTTATGTCAAAACCAACAATTATGGAAGGTGTCTATACGATTAAACCAGAATAGGATAATGACATCATAGAATACCATTAAGGAATCAAGTTACTAAACTTCATTTTAGGATTAATGTGTTTAACAAGATCCATGATAAATTAATTTCAAATGATTTTTAAATGTTATTATGAGTGGTTAGTGAGAGTGGAATTGTTTTCCAAGTAAAATATTTTTTATAACATATAGAAAAAAGCTATCAGTCTTACAATTTTTAAGAATTTAATTAAAGTTATTATATAGTTATTGAATTAATTTATAAAAAAGTGTGATATGGAATAATATATAATGATGTTTATATAATGGTTTCTAATAACTACTAAATCGTATATATACTAATATACTTTTGAAAAATTAAATTTATATAAATTTGATAATAGATTATTTCCAATGTCACATGGCATAATTCACCCCATGAAAACAAGAATGTTCATAAGAGGAGATTAATGTAGTGATATTAATTTTATATGATTAGGTGATGTATCAATCATATATTCTGTGATATATTAAAATTATGATATTACCAACATATAAATAATTTTTGAAAAATATAACTAATATACATAAGTACTATAAGGGAATCATTCATAACTATCCAATTGTAGTAGAGGATGTACCATGGAACTATTACTATTCTGGAGAGAGGAAATTATTCATGTTATAAGTGGATACAATATAGTCTTCATTTAGATCAATTTGAACATACATCACAGTTAGGCTAATGTAATGAGCTTGAAAATGTCATTTAGGCTAGCGGTTTCCATATGAAAAAATACTAAGTGTGTTGCGATTTCTAAGGAAGATATGAGAAGTGTAAATTACAAAACAGATTTTTTCCTACTCTAGAATACTCACCCAGTAATTAAATTATTATCATAATCTAAATTATGATACTACTAGAAGAAAAAATAAAAATAATAGTTAGTATGAAAAAATTAATACAATCAAGGATTACAATTTTTATAGAATTTTTCTCAAGGGGATGAGGTTGTACATAACAGAATATCCACGCATCAAATATATGATAGAGCCAGAAAATAAAGAATGAAACACCAGAGATGTGATCTTAATCAAGTGATAAATAACATTTATGGTTAGCAACATGGTATTAATGAAAGATGGTGTGTTGTAAGTGTAAGTTCTCTAGACCAAGCAATATTAGTGCTTTTCGATAACCATTTAATATATACAATGTTATATGCATGATTTTTAAATACAACTATAGTGTATACAATTATATACCCACTATTTAATTGTAATTTCTATAGATTATTTATCATATCAAAAGGTTATATAAGATCCATTTCAACAATTAGAACCTTGACATACAATGAATTTAATATTTAATATTTTTCATATGATCTAGATACATCATATAGGTAGAACACAATAGATGTATGACTATCAGGAGTTGGGGGATTATAAGCATTGATACTTCACCTCATGAATTTCCATATAATGATATTTGGAAGTTGAGATCTGGAGAATAGACCTAAAAATAGAAACACCAAATGTTTCATGATAAATTTTTAGTTCTTATCTATGGACATGTGTATTTTTCTCATGACATGATATCATTATCAAGAGGTACCATTTTCTCACAAAAACTGATGAAAGATAAAAAAATGATAATGAAATAATAGTAAGTTAACTTATGTTTGGTTCATCTTTGTTGGAATGGAATTGGATGAATGGTTATGATATTATATTTTTCTTCCTAGTTGAGGAAGTTATAGCTTAGGATAGCTTGATAACAAGGGTATTTCCTTCATTAATCCATGGTCATGGTAGTCTGAGGTAAATACATATAAATGGATCAAAAATATAATAAAACATGAAAGGATGATGGCCGTAGTGTGCATCCAGATATATGATATAAAGTATGATAAAGATATTATATTATGTAATGCATTTTTATAGGATGTTTTTCATTACAATGACTACTATTTATCACTATTGGGGATGTGACGGGTTGATTGAATATGCTTTTAGTCTATGAATTCTATTTATTACTACCATGATAAAGATCTAATGTGTTAAAAAATTATGTATTCAAGTGGCATCCCTGTCTTGATGAATATGAGTTAAGTAAAAGGTGGGTCACATCATTTGTCATAGTGATTTGTCTGAGAAAATAAATTAACCAAACGAATAAATTAATTCACAATAAAATAGTTTATAATAATTAGTATTTAATTTATTTAGTAATATTATATAAACCTAATAAAAAACTACATGTAAAATATTAACTAATCAATACTACATTAATATTCATGGTTCATTTTATCTTTTCTGGAAATGGTGAGTCATGTTAATGACTCACTTTTATCTTGTAATATATTATATATATTACAATATAATTATTAAAAATAAAAATAACTTTATAACCCATTTATTTGTTCATAACAAGTAATTTATGGTTTTGTTAGTGAAAAATAAATATTTAGGTATTGGGGAGTTTATTAATAATATTTATTAATTCCCTAAAAATTTATGGGTGAGCTCTCTTAATCGTAACTATTCACTACACTATGTTGAGATCCTCAATCTCTTATCTCTTTTGAGCCCATGAGAGATATGATCATCTCCTAGATGCTCGATGGTAGTAATTCTTCATATATCGATGAAACAGAGAAGTAGTGATCATTTGGACATCAAACACATTGTCCTAAATCTACAATAGCACCTAGATTCTGACTATCAACACTCCCAAAGGCTTTTGAAGGATGTCATATGGTCCTTATTGATTCAACATTGCATCTTTCCAGAAATGATCATTGGTGATGAAAATATGTAGATCAAAACGTTAGATAATAATATGCATTTATTCAAACTAATTTTATATTTATATTATTTAAGAATGTTTTTAAATTTCCAAGACTTATTTGGAGGTATATTCTTGATTATATTTTTATTAAACTCAAACTGTATATTTTGGAGATTTGTTTCCTTGGAGTTGGATGATGTTATGGGGTGTTATGTGGGTTTTTGACATGCATATGGATGAACGGAGGATTCTTTGGGTAGGGAACCTGATTTTCACATAGTTAGTATAAACCATGAACCTATACCTTTCAGCATATAGGGTGAGATTTAATGGTGGAAAATCATGCATGTGGGATACTAAAAATAGTGGTAAATTGGATAAACCCATTTTTCACGTCCATCGGATGTTTTTTCGAATTGTGTAGGCTCTTGAGAAACAATAAGACCCAAATCCCCAATCGACCATGGGTGTTTCTTGGTTTGGAAAACGTTGTGTACTGACCACACACATCATCAAATTGGTTAAATTTAAATTTTTTTCCATCATGATTTTTGAAACCTTACCCAATTTTCTTCAACATTCTTTCTATTGTAACCTTAGTGATGGACCAACCATCCCAATATTCCTAAGGAAAATATCACTATTTTTAAGGATGTTTTGAGCATCATTGGGTGTGGATTTAGGATCTTGGTTAGTAAAACACTCTTATTTATTCTGTTATCTAGTTATGGGGTTTTGTACAATTTATTCTCCTTCTGAATACCTAAATTTATATTTTTCATCATATTTCTCTAATAGGGCCTGAAATGGGTTTTTAGTTTGAATCAATGTCTAAATTTAATAATATGTTTGTCGAAGACCATGAGGCTGGTTATATACAAGTTATATCACATTTTATTTATTCCCTATTGAGTTTATAATTGATTTTGTGGTGTGTAATTAATTTCCATCTTGTTTCTATGGGAGTAAATGTTAATTGGGTTAAACTAATGATAAATTGAAACCCTAACTATCCTCAGGGGATTTGATGAGGGTGATCTGACAAAGAATATGGATACCCATGGTTGTACCATTCCATTTAAAATGAAATATTAATATATTAAATGATTAATTGTTTGGTTATGATATTAAATAAATGGTTAATGTGAATAATATAGTAACATATCAAGATAGATTGGGTGGATTATTGTGATCAGTTATGTAATCAATAATGGATAAATGGTATGATATGATAATTTGTTAACATGTATTGGAATCATGGTTAAATTGATTGCAAAATGGGGGATAAATTTTTGTGCAAACTATTAAATGATATAATGACATTCTATTAAAAATTTAGAACATAATGGTAGTAATGATGCACAAATTTTGAATAAATAGAAGTGGTACACCCATGTTATTTTCTGTAATGAAATGTTTAATTATTATGACCTAGTATGACTTTGATATAAGTTAGTGGGATATTGGATTGATGCCACGCTCAAATGAAAGGGCTTGATTAATGCTCAGGAACCCCTATGAGTAATAGTTATTTAGGTGATGGATTGAGTCTCTTGAACATAATGGAATGGACATGGCTTTTAATATCAAGGTTGGAGGGTCATACATGGTGTTAGGAATCCCAATTGGATTCATGGATGGAGTGTCCATGATTGACGACCTATTCCCCAATGATATATGGATTAGATAACTGAAACTGGATAAATTAGGTTTGACAACAATTCAGAAAACACTTAATTTAGAATTAATTTTATTGATCTAATAATATGTTAAATTATTTAACATATTATTTTTTATTTCTTTATTATGTGAAATTTAAAATACACTATACTAGACTAGATTTTATGTAGAAACCATTGTTGGTCGACTACTTAGTTTTAATCACACCTTAATCGAGCCATCATTGTGTACTAGAGCAGTCATCATGGTTTCTATTCAGGATAGAGGAAATGGACATATTGTTGATGGTTAATATTTGGCTCGAATATATTCTTGGATGAGGGAACCAAACTTGGTGTCAAGACCATTTTTGGAGGACTAATCAAATTTAATTTATTTAGGGTTTACATTGAACATTTAATTCTATGACATGACATAGAATGGTTATTATTGGTATTGGGAATGTACACAGTATTGGGAAGTTATTTTGGCAATTCATTGTTTTATTTCATGTTTACTCTTTTGTTATTTATTTATTATATGCGTTTTAATCTGAAAAATAGGGTATAGCCTCCCCTCTTTCATTATTATACCCTCTATGCTTTATGGTAGACTATGGGGTATGAGTATGCTTGCCTAGGGTGACGCGGTAAACTTGCTAGTGTCAAAATTTGTAGTGGATCTAGGGCCAGGGTGTTACAAGTGGTATCATAGTAGGGTTATTTTCTAATATTTAATTTAATTTGGGATGGTATACATGATTCTATGACCTGTCGTATCTTGGAAATTATCTCAGGAATTGAAGTATCTAACCCTTTTTTGGGGGAATCACCAAGTGTACATGGTGGGACTAATGTTTTCAATGCTTGATGTAATATTTGGATCTTATTTCACTCTAAGGGATGAATTTATAGTGTTTTGATATCAATTTTTTACATTTCATCTATGAACCAACATGGAATTAGGTCATACATGCATTTATCATTCTAGTCACATAGGGATACATATGACATACATCATGCCTGAAACAGATGAGAAAATGGTTATGTTCATGTCTAGAAATTGAAAAATAATATATATTACATTGATATTTATAAATAAATTTCCCAGTAATGATTATGTAATTGAAAAAATAATTAAGCGATGGTGGTGAAAAGGTTAAAGAGTTGATTAATTTAAATAAAAATACTGGTAGTTGGTTTACTCCATGATAAAAAGGATCATGCTATGGGTGGTTGGGAAATGGTGTTGGGTTAGTTGTTATGCGCACTATGATAGTGTGTGTAGAGATGATATTTTATGGCTAGTAAT
Organism: Viscum album; assembly: GCA_963277665.1. Classification (NCBI taxonomy): domain Eukaryota; kingdom Viridiplantae; phylum Streptophyta; class Magnoliopsida; order Santalales; family Viscaceae; genus Viscum; species Viscum album. The sequence goes on from OY728126.1 coordinate 1,111,202,619, forward strand.
GAGTTCTCTTTTGTTAAATATATATAAAAAACAACTTATGTATTTGAGAAGTGTGTTTTTATTATATAGGGATTCCACCATGATGAAATCCACTAGTGAGGGAGCAAGGGGGTATCCCCAAAATTTGTCCTACAGTAGCAGGAATGGAAAACACGTCGGTTTTGGGTAATAGAAGAGAGGAAAAATTTCTTGAGAACCATTAAATTTTTTTCTTATTGAGAAATACCCATGGTTTATTTCAATGACTATGTAATATTTGAAAAGAGAGATCCAACAACAACACCCTCCATGTTTAATAAAGAGGGTTTACTTGACGCAGTTGAGTTCTAAATCGAGTCCCTCTAAATGATCCTAGATCATATGGATACACCTCACAAAAAGAGAGTTAATCTGATAATTTATTTGTTGAGGTGATCATTTAAGTGATTTAGTGATATTCAATATTTGGATGAGAAGACAGAGGGGATGGCATGGAAGTTCATCATGGAAATTTTCAGAAAACACTTTTCCCTTATTACATTTAGTCAGCGAAATGATGAAAATTTTATGAAATTAAATTTGGAAAAAATCATGTTAATGGATTATACTATCCACATCAATGATCTAAATTTTTTTTCTCTAAAATTGATATAAGATTATGTGATTATGGTTTGCACTTTTTTGATGGGATTTTGTGCGAGATCAACCTAGAATTGAATATCATCCACATGAAATGGTTTCCTAAGGTGGTAGACCAGACATTTATTTCATAGTGGAACTGGAACAAATCTTCTAGTGGTGGAAATTTTGATATATATACGTGATCCAGTAGTACATTCTCTGATAGAATAATGTGTCATTGTGAGGGTTTTCACTAGATTATTGATGGATAGATTTTAATGGGGAGAGGAACTATATCTCAGGAGTGTAGCTCTAGTGTATCTCATTAGTTTGGTAAGCAAGGAAACATTTCAGGATGGTGCCCAGGACAACCATTAGAAAATGGTTCATCAAATAAGATGAGTTATATGAAAATATTTTGTAGGAACCCACTATAGGTTATTAGTGGCGGAGGACCTAGGCTAGTAAATTACACCCGTAGGGGGTCATTAACTCTATTTCAGTAAGGAATTTTATGTTCCAATGTTTAAACTAGTCAGGGTGGGGGATATTCCACATCCGGGTAGAACCATCTATAGTAGAATAGTATTGAGAAACTGAGAACATAGACTAGATCCCAATTTGTAGGTGCAGGTTAGTTTCATGTAGTTTAGACTGCAGTAGGAGATAGAGAAGTTGGACCATCGACTATTCAATGTAAGATTTTTGTATATTCCTTGTTTTCTAGTGAACTATTTTATACATGGGCCTCATGCTCAGTTATATATTCTTTTTTTGAAAAAAATAATGGTTTAGTGGTGAATCATGAGTGTGGGGTAATATCTATTGAAACATAATTAGGAGTAAAATATGAAATTATAATTTAATGTAAATATTATGCTCTATATGATGGTGGATACTATTTCTTTTGAGGCATGATTATAATATAAAAGTCTAGTTTTGAACTAATCTTATGGATGTATGGTATTTTTTATCAATCCCATATCTATTTCAACCGTTGAAGGGTAACATTCACATCCCATGAGGTCGACAATTATATTCACTGGGGAGAGTGGAATATTGAAGCGGTCCATGAAGGGATTATATTTTAATAGATATGTTATCTCAAAAAGAAAGTGGTATGTTTAGTGATTGATGATGGGAGACTAGACCATGATGAATTTCCAACTATGTTGGATTATTTCCAAGACATGTTTACTGAGGATATATTAGGGTTATTTATTTAGAGAGATAATTATTTCATTATTGATCTTATTCCAAGAGCTACAAATTATCCAATTTATTCATAATGAATTTATCTAGAAGAGATTCAAGTCCTCAAGAATCCATTTGATGAGTCATAGGGTAATGGATTTATCTTCCTGAGTATGTCACCATGGGGTTCTCCAATTGTTTTTGTTGAGAATATTGATGGGTCTCTATGTTAGAGCATCAATTAATTAAAATTGAATAAGATGAAAAATAATCACACTATCCTCTTTCATGTATATATGGGATTTCTTAATAAATCAATGGATCTTGTATGTTATTAATAAAGGATTTGAGATCATGTTATCATCAGTTGAGAGTGATACCTTCAGATATATTGAAAACTCGCAGCAAGATCCTGCATTGTTAATATGAGTTTTTTATGATGCATTTATGATTAGAAAAAACTCCAAAAAATTTAGTGGTAATAATGAACTAAATATTCAACCTATACGTAGACTAGTTTATAGTGATTTTGTAGATGGAATCTTGGTGTACTATCAAGATCATGTTGACCATTATAGACATCTTGACATCATTTTGAGTACATTCAGAGTGGATCAACTATATTCCCGCCTTTATAAATGTAGTTTCTAGTAAAAAAATGTACATTTCATGGGTCAAAACAATTAAATGGAAGGTGTTTTAGTGGACCTTCAAAATGAGAAAGTTTTCATATCATGGGACCATCCATAGAATGTATTTTAATTGAAATCCATTATGGGTTTGGTGGGATATTATTGAAGGTTTAACATGGACATATCTCCCATGGAATTTCCATTTCATGTCCTATCTATAAAGGGTGTCATGTTCAAATGGTATTGAGCATGAAATAACTCCTTCCAAGAATTGATGAAGCATTGGAATATTTCAAGTATTGTTAATCCTACACGATCTATATAAATAGTACACATTGTTATGTGATGTGTTTGGGCTCAGACATGGTGTAGTGTTATTGTAGATAGATAAGGTTGTGTCTTATGGGTCTCAACTGTTGAGGATGCATCAGCGAAATTACCATACACATGACACTTATTTGGCCCCAGTTGTATATGATTTAATGTAAGTGTGCAATTTAATTTTAGGTAAATGTTTTATTACATATATCGACCATAAAATCCTGAAGTATATCATTTCTTAGAGAAATTTAAATCATTTTTAGTTGAGATGGGTTGAGTATATGAAATATTTTGATTTTGAGTTGGCATAAATTCTATGGAAAATGAATTGTGTTTCTAGCATTTTATAATGGAAAATATAGACAAACATAGTCCACAAGTGTAGTTTAGTGTGTCAGTTTCTGTATTTGTAAGATAAAAATATTTTAGTGGCGTAAGTTTTCCAGGAACATGAGTCTCTCTAATATGTAATAGTTGATTCCACAATTTTGAGTTGGATCGGGGAGATGAAGTATGAGGATTTTGTATTTTTTCACTTGAGAGAAATCCTTAATGGTGGGGAGAATCCATAAAAATTGACTATTGGTGATGATGAGATCATTTATGTTCAAGTAATTATTTTTGTTAACCCATGTATGTGGGAAGAGATGATGCATGAGTTTCACCCAATAAAAATGGTGGTACAGCCGAGTTTAACCAAAATATATAAAAATATTCATATATATTATTTGTGGTCGAGGATGGACAAATAATTTTTTGGTTTTGTGTCATAGTGTTATACCTATCATCTGGTGAAGGCTAAGCCCTAACAGTCAGGTGGTATGATTCATCCATTTTCTATTATGGTATGGAACTCAGATTATGTCACCATTGCCTCAATGTTGGGACTTTCGAGGAAACCATGGATGAATGACGTGATATGGTTATTTTTCAATGGAATGAAATTGTTTATGTGCTTCCTACCCATTTGTGGGACTTTTACTATGGATCAGTTGGGTGACTTGTATATTTAAGAGATAATGTTGTTGTAGGGGGCCTTAGTGTATAGTTTCAGATTGTGATACCCAACACACCTCACAAATCAATAATGTATTGTATAATTCACTAAGTACGTAGATGTTTCTGATTATGATCTTTCACCCACATATGGATGGGTTTTCAGAGAATTCAATTCAGGGGAAAAAGGTAATGTTGGGATTATATTTTCATTTTTTTAGGAACCATGGAAAAACACATATAACTTCTTTATTTTTACAACTAAAATATTTATTATAAAATTATTGAAATGGTACCATATGAGGTTTTATGTCAAATGACATGTTGATACTTGTAATTTTAGATAGAGGCGCAAGAATCAGAGTGGCTAGGTGTGAGTCTCATGATCGAAACCTCAATGAAGGATTATTTTATTCAGAAGCAAGTGGATATGAATTAGAGTATGAATTAGTCAAATGATGATTAAAATCACCGAGGACTTTAGTATTTTTTTTAGTGGCTTCACATGTGTTCTTCTGAGTGTCACCAAGTCTCAGTCACTATTGGATTTGGAAATAGTGAATGTCCACACCCAAGTATGTCAGCCTGTTTGAGATAGTGAAGAGGATCAGACTGTTGTAAAACTAATTGGCTCATCCATAGTGGTATATTAGCGTGCATATTGTTTTTCATGTGTCACTTCATTGCAAGTATCACCCCAACCTTCTCTTGTGATCATTTTGATGAGGATGAATTTGACGATGATGTGTCCTTTGAGTAGCATAAAGTTCATGTTGTGGATCACAATAAGAATATTTTGTTGGCTAAAACCTTCCATTGGTACAATTTTGGTGGAATGTTGGTATCATTCATTAGGATACATTGGACAGATTGGAGGACTTATAAGAATAGTGAAAAAAATGTTTTACATAGGACACTCATAATTCATGGGGGAACACCTCGATGATGAACTATTATAAAGTTGGAGGTTGTATGTTTGTAAAATTCTCTTGAGATACATTCTTGTATATGTTTTTGTTAATATACCTATATTTTATTTATAGATTTTCTAACTAAGAGTTTGATTATTTTTAGTGTTGTTTTGATCAATTGAAACAAATGTTTGGTGAAAAAAACGATTCTATATATAGGGGGAATGGTTAGAACATGGTTAGTAGTAAAATTACACCTTAACCATTAGGTATATAGGGGAGGTAGTTTTGTTATCAAACCATGCTTAGTGTAGCCACTAAACTGTATGAAATTGGAAAGATCCATTTTTCATGAACACTAAATTGGTGTTCAAATTGTGTGGGATCATAGGAGACCGTAAAACCTAGCTACCCTTTTATTAATCGGTGGTACATTGTATGTAGATGGTTTTTTCATCCTTCTGACCAAACTGTGATCCTTGTTGAAGGGGGTGTATTTATAGTTTCCCCCTTAGTATTTATTAATCCTTACCCAATTGTATTCCCCATTATTCTAACAACAACCTTTTTGATCAGTCAAACCCTTCTAAGCATCCCAAGGATCAATATCCCTTGTTTTTTCCCATTTAAAATTTCTTTTTCTAAATATTGAAGGTCCATGTGATTATAACACTCCTCCGCCTTCAATTTTCTAGTCAAGGTCTTGTGAAATTTATTTCTCACTATAATCCCCATAATATATTTTTCTAGTAGATTATGAGTTTAAGGATTAAAAGTTTGGTTGTGTTTAAATCAACTGCTAGTGTTATGATAACATATATCAAAACCTTTAGTAAGTAGTTAATATGTCATATCACAATGTCTTGATACTCTATTTAATGTATATCTATTAGTTTTTGGTGCGTTCTTGTTCTCCATATTCTTTTTATTGGAGTAAATCGACAATGGGTTAAATGAGAGAGGAATTGAAACCCTCATGATCTTTAGGAAATTTTATGAGGATGAGTTCATCAAGACTATAGACAGCCATGGGGTGGCTAACATACATGAACATGAAGGATTGTGATGCTAAATTTCATTTTTTGTGTTTTGATTTTAATCTAGTGGATACCTTGATTAAATAAGAATCACTTCTTTTTGGAATGGTCAGTTTGACATGAAGAGTTATAACTGAAGATGGGTAAATGATAGGTTATGATAATGTGTTAGGAGGTAATTCCATCATGATTAAATAGATTAGAACAAGGGGAATAAATTTTTCTAAAGATTTAAATGGAATAATTATATTTTAATGAAAATTGAGAACACCATGTTTGTAATAAATCATGGAATTATCATTAAATGGAAATGGTACATCCTTGTTTTTTGAAATAAATGGACAATGCAAATGATCCCATTTACTTTTGATATATGGTAGTGGTATGTTGGAATGATGGTACACTCTAATAAAATTGAAATTATGATACTCTGAAACCCATATGTATAATAGTTATTTATGGGGTAAAATGATGATATATAACCAATGGGTATCGACATGGAATTCCATATCATGGTTGAGATGGTCAAACATGGAGTTATGTATCCTAGGTGGATTCTTGGAATGGGGATCCATGTTTTCTAACATGTTACTCATTTAAATATGAATTATATGTCCAGTAATGATCCATGTAGGTTTGATAGAAAATGGGTAAAACACATAATTGAGAATGAATATAATTTATATAATAAAATTGTTTATGATTTATCCTTTTTTATTTTGTTGTTTTTATATTACATGCACTCCAGTATACACTATAATGGACAATATATTTTTAGGCACCATTGGCGGTGGCCAATGTAGTGTTACTAGCACCTTTCACAGGATATCATTAGGTACATGAGTAGACATCATGGTTGCACTTCATGATAGGGGAAAAGTCCCTATTCTTGATGGATGATTTTGGGATCAAGGTTGTTCTTGGATGAGGGAACTAGACATGGTGTCAGGAACTATTTTGGGGGATTCTTTTGCTTTTCTTTATTTTTGCAATACGTTACTCTTGGAATTGTATGAAATTTTATGGAATTTATACCAATGGTAATGGGCATGTACCCCATTTTGGTAAGTTATTTTGGAAATGCATAGTTATCTTATATGCTAACTCAATTATTCATTTTTTATATTTCGTGGTATATTAATTATAACAAAGAGGTTATTGTCTCCCAACATATTTTATTATACCCTCACTATTAGTCAAATTACTCTTCCATAAGATGGGAGGTCATATGGGAAAAAAAATTCAGGCATCAATTATAGTGGCTTCTATGATGGAGTGTTACATAAAGTTCATGAGGTTGTAATTAGGCATCAATTTTTCAAAAAAATTGGTAGTTATGTTTATCATTGTGGACATTTTTAATATCCCAATTTTTGGGGCATCCAATACATGCCTTATAAGAACATATTTTACCTTTCAACATCATGGAATGGGATGATTGGCTTACTCATTTCTCTACTACCATTATATTTGTCCATAGACAATCTAGGGACAAAAAGTGACATTGTGGGGGGAAGTGTGACACATAAAATTAACAATTACATGGAATTTTATATTTTTTATCTTAATGATTCATAAGTTCTTTAAAATAATATTTATATAAAAACATGGAAGATATTTTATTTTCATAATTTTCAAGGACTTAACACATTTTTGGGGTTGGAAATCCATTATTCATACGTATAAAATTCATATTTGGTTTATTTTTTTATAACATGGTGGTTTTTCATTGGTAAAACATGGTTTGGTCGAAACACTATGAATCCAGGGGACAAAAACTATGAAAATTTAATTTTTATGGTTATTGGAACACAAATTATTCTTTTTTAGGTGCACCATGTTACCAACATGCATATCGAGTTTAAAATTTAATCACACCATTTGGAAGGGTTTTCACATTGCTAGTCGAACAATGCATGGTCTACAAATTAATCATGAAAAACCTGATTCCATTGGTAATTCCATCCTCAAATTTGGAATATTGTTTAGAATATAATTCTATCATCCTAGTTTTTGAAATTTATGGAAATTCCATAAATTTGAAATCAAATTTCTAGTATTGGGGGCCTCCTCTCTTACCCCACATATTGATAGATTCTATGGTGTGAGTGGGGGGATTTCTCAAAACGTGATTTTTTATTTATATTTTTTATGAACCCAGACCTTCTTTTTAGGTATGTTTTTCCTTTTTTGTGTTTTTTAGAAAAGAGGAGTTTTTTGAAATTTTTGAAGTACATGCCGTGTACTTTAGGAGTATACGTCGTGTGTTTCGTTATCATCCATGGTTGTGGGCTGGACATGTAAGGCCCACACACGTGGATGTGTGGGGTGATGTGGAGGCCACCTAAAGTGAAGTAGAAAAACAGTAAGTACATGATGTGTACTCCAAAAGTACATGTAGTGTATTTTTGTTTCTTTCATTAAACGCATCGAGGTTGCATATTACAGAAACAACACCCTTAATTTAGCTTTGGTTCATCCGATAGAGACCGTATAACCACAGATCTTCTTCAAGCCCCAGAGCCTCTGTCTGTTCTCTGAATCGACCGATGCCGATTGCATTGGAACCGTAGTAGTAAGCTCCCCTTCTTCTAGAGCATCATTTTCCAATTCGTCCACTTTTTCATATTATCGTGACTTTAATGATTTGTGCATTTTTGTATATCAATGATGTTCTAAAGAGATTAAAGCCTTCTGGTTCAAGTATATTGATCTCTTAGCACCGATGTTGGTGGTTTCTACCTTTATGTTGAAGGTCCTTGAAAATAATGTGCAAATTCCACCAATACCATTTACCGGGGTATTGTGTGTTTACTGTTTTACCCCCATTGTATGCCTTCCATGCTTGTATATTTGTGTAGAGGTAAATTGGACATGTTCTGGGTTGATTATTATACCTTGGATGCTCTAATAATGATTCGTTCTATATACGACTGTTTAGTCCTGTTTATCCAATTTGTCTGTTTACCTATTTTCCATGCCTTGTGATTGTGGGGGTGGACTGTTGTATTAGGACATGATTGAGATGCTCTTGATTGGTTATCCAAGTAGTTCTGTAGGGTTACATTGGCCATATATAATTACTATGCATAGTCCTACCAAAGGCAGTGAGATCCTGGTGCTATACACTAAAAGAGAATAGAACGAGTGAGCTTCCTTTGAGAGCCTTTTGATAGCTGTAGACTATAAGGGGAAAAACCGAGTGAGCTTCCTCAAAGAGTCTTTGAGATTTATGATATAAGGGGATTGACCAAGTGAGCATCCTCATAGAACCTTGGATTAATTTGGTATATAATGGGATTGTTCGTGAGAGGTTCCTCTGAGAGTCCTTGACTGTTTTAGAGTATATGGGGATAGACCGTGTGAGATTCCTCAGAGAGTATCTGTTTTGTTGGATTTAATCACCTGACTTCTATAGTATATATGAGGGATTGACTATGTGATCTTCCTCTGAGAGAATATGAACGACCTGGGCTATAAGGGTAATTGACCGAGCGTGATTACACAGAGAGTCCTTGAACTTGGATATATAAGGTGAATTGACTGTGTGAGATTCATTAGAGAGTTCCTGACTACCCTAGACTATAAGGGGAATTGACTGCATGTGCTTCCTCAGGGAGTCCTTATAAATCTGTATGACCAAACCTGTGGGGTTAGGCTAAGTGCACTGCCTAGAGGGTTGTTGGTTTTTTCTAGGTAGGTCTAGAGGATTACCTTTTGTGTTTTGCTACTTGTTATTTTTTTCATGACATTGGATTTGTGGATTGTTTATTGTTCATCATGTTACTATTTACTGTTTTTTGTGAATTTACCTTCTATATATTCATTGACTATTAGTCACAGATCTTCAGGTGGTTTCCTGTTGGGATTTCATCTCACACCCTGTTTGGGTCATGCTTTTGGGCCCAAACAGACTATATTGCTGCAGGTATAGACAAGGGCAAGCACCCTTCGACTTCTGGTACTTGCCTTGTTGTGGAGCTGGAGAACATGAGACCATGTTTAGGCTTGCAATACTGAGGAGTTATTATCATTATTTAGTACTTTTTTGTACTATTAGTATTTCTAGCATTGTGAATTGTTTGGATGCTTTCATAGACATATGTATTTTTCATCATATATATATGTGCTTCAGTTTTTTATCATATTTAGTCTTTCGTTGTTCACTTGTGTATAGATTGTTTACTGATTCTGCTATTGTTTGTAAATTTTTTCTATCCCGATGTATACTATGCTAATAAGGTCATTGTTTCCCCCACTATCACACCCAAATCCCTTGCTACTAGTTGGCAGCCTCTGGCATTTAGGGAAATGTGCTCGAGGCCAGGTGACCAATTAGTTACGGGGCCTCCTTCGGTGGCTTCCGTATTCGAGCGTTACAAATTGGTATCAAAAGGATTCTTTTCTCATGACTTACTTTTTAGATCCTATAGACCGGGATAAGATGAAATAGGCAATTGGTAATAATCTGTGCCCGGGAGTAGCTAACCCATGAACAGGGAAAAGCCATACTACTTCGTTTATTGCAATTTTATAGGTTTGTAATTTTACAGTTGAATTGATTTTACCATTGAGTGATTCACATGCTTTGTGCTTTTACCATTGGTTTTAATGATATTCTATTTCTATTGCAACCCAATGAGATGAGGGTATTCCATCTCAGGAATCTTATAGGATCTTGTTATAAATCCCATGCCATGCATTCTTTCCATTCCTTATAGTATGCATTAGCAATTGCATGTTGTTGTGATAGACATTGTTTAGATTATTCATGCTGTTGTGATAGATGCTTTGATAGAATCTCTGTTGTCTGATAGAGAACTTGTATGTAAAGTACTTTTCTTAGATGGATTCCAAACATTGGTTCTTGACATGTTATGGGCCCTCAAGGACTGGGATTTGGTGGATCATTGTCGGGTTTCCTTGTTATAAATTGTATTGGATGCCAATTTTTGATTCGCGGGGTGTATGGGACCTCACGGATCGGAATTTGGCACCTTAAGGATGGTTTTCTGTGTTTTAGGGGCTCCAGAGAAGTTTTTGAGGCTACTGTCTAGAAAAACATACAGTACACAGTGTGGAATTTATGAATACACGTTGTGTAGTCTATAAAAGTGTCATTGACTGTGCGAGAAGGGACACATAGTTGTGAAAAATATTTTAGGAACACGCCGTGTACTAGTTTAGCATGCTGTGTATTATTAAATAGGTACTCAAGCCCTATCACGAACAATATATGTCATTATATAATTTCACATATACGCCGTGTTGGAATATGAAATGTTGTGTAGTATGAATTGGGTGCCCAACCATGTCAAGAACAACAAGGGCCAGTGTTACCTCTTTTCATACACACTGTGTCCACCCAGAACGCGCCGTGTGTTGTCAGGTGTGTAACAAGCTATGTCATGAACAACATGGGTCAAGTTATATTTTCACACACACACTGTTTCGGAATATGACACACCGTGTTGTATGACCTGGCTGCCCGGTCGTGTCATGAACAACATGGGTATGTGTTACCTCTTCCCATACACTCTGTGTCCTCTTGGAACATGCTGTGTTGTGTCAGCCGTGTAGCTGGCCGTGTAACTAACAACACAGGTCGTTGAAACTTGTCTAGTATATGTTGTGTCCTTTGTGAAAATGTAGTTTAGTCTATGATTAAGAGGGACGTGTGGGTTTGTCTTGTAAGGAGGCTCGGGTAAGGGAATAGAGTTCATGTACACGCCATGTGGTTTGAGAACATGCCATGTGTTTTGGGTGTTACACGACCAGTTTAAATAGAATTAAATGCACATGTGGATAAATTAAGGGAATATTACCTGTAAGGAAATAAATCATAGTGTAGTCATGTTTTGCAGAACTTGAATGCCTTTTTTTCCCTGCTCTTTCTTGAGCCTTCAGAATGTGGGCCCATGTTAATCTTGAATATATTGTGTGCATTTGACTTTTCACAATCATGCCACTTAGACATCCTCCAGTTGACCAGCAGTTGTAGGGGAGTGATCAGACACCTGATATGGTTGATCAGGGACTTCATGTAGATCCTCCTATAGTGCCAGCCTTGGCAGCAGTGGTTATACAAGTTGCAGGCACTGATGCACAGTTTAGAGAGGGTATTTTGAGGATTATGCAGACCTTCCAAGGACCGTGGTCTCCTTCCCCGTTGATTGCTGATTTGACGCGGGTTTTACAGCATCAACATCCTCCCACCTTTTTAGGGGAAGGAGGACCTCAGGATGCAATGACGTGGCTCGAATCCACATTGACGATCTTCAAGAATCGCAGGGTACCACAACAGAGGAGGGTGAAGCTCGTGACCTACATGCTCCAAGACTCCACCAAGAGGTAGTGGGATGTCATCTCTAAGGAGGGATGTCACAAGAATATGGATTGGGAGGAGTTTCAGCTTATCTTTTATGATTACTTCTACTCGGAGACCTTTATGGCCAACCGAGCCTAGAAGTTCATGAGCATTGAGCAGGGTACACTTTCTGTAATGGAGTATTCCTCTCGTTTCACAGAGGTGTAAAATTTCATGCCAATCCCAGTAGGTGATGAGTTGTTCCTGGCTAGGAAGTTAGAGGATGGTCTCTTGAAAGAGATCCATTCCCATGTTAACATCTTCAGGTTGACTTCAATATCCTCTATCATCAAACAGGTACTGATCACAGAGTGAAATTTGAGGGATTCTGAAGTAGTGAGTTAGAGTAGTTCGACATCCGGAGCTATTGTTCCACCTACAACCAGTAGGATGCATCGCAGGGAGATTTCTCGAGCAGATCTTACTAGGTGGGATGAACCTTCTGGTAGCCACGTGGTGTGCTACCAGTGTGGAAGGAGTGGGAATATGAGGCCACGTTTCCCGAGTGACCCGATGGAGTGCTGATATTCTGGTAGGATGGTCGATCTCTATCGTTTCTATGAGTTTTTTCCTCCAGTAGCCGGATACATGGGTTCTTCTATGACTCCGCATTCAGGAGCATCACCACTAGTTTCACAATAGTCTGGGAACTAGAGTTCTTAAATCCATCCAAGACGAGGTGGAGGTCATGGCTGGGGTGGTCAGTAACTGGTCTATCTGCCATAGTAGAGAGGATCAGGTCAGAGCGGTCAGGTAGGGTCACAAGATCGTGGAGCAGGCCAGACTTTTGTGGGAAGTAGACCCAGTAGGAGAATGATCTGGAACCTTCCACAATTTGCGGTACGATCATAGTAGCTTCGGTTTTATCTTCCACTTTCTTTACATAGGGGATTCCCATATCATTATCTATGTTACTGTTGTGGAGAGCCTTGGGCTCTGTATCTTTTATTCTGCCAACATGTGGCCACTAGACACACCGTTCGAAATGAGCACATCTAGCGTACGTCAGTGCAGAGAGTTTGCACTTGAGGTTGCAGGGTGTCACTTCTTATGGGACCACTATTTTATATAGATGAAAATCTATGATTTCCTTCTTACAATGGACTAGTTAGTCCCCTTCCAGCCAGTCGTCGACTACTACCAGCGAATGGTGAGTTTTATATCACAAGTGTGTGGATCGTTTCTTCATCAGGGCGAGTTGGATGTCCAGGAGAGTTGAGTAGGACCCTAGCATCATGGTCTAGGAGGAGTTATTGCCCAAATTACTAGTGCATATCTCAATGACAAGGGGACTTCACATATAGACTTTCCTCCAATGGTGGATCGTTTTAGAGATGTCTTTCTATAGGACTTTTCAGGTTTTCCTCCAAATTGTGTGGTAGACTTCTTGATTGAGCTTGTGGAAGGCGCGACATCGATTCCCATTACTCCTTATAGGATGGATACACCTATGTTGCATGAGCTAAAGAAGCAGTTGTAGGAGTTGATGGAAAAGGGTTTCATCCTACCCAGTACTTCTCCTTGGTTTTAATCTGTCCTGTTTGCAAAAATGTGGATGGTACCCTTAGGCTTTGTGTAGATTATCAGAAGATGAACCAGTTGAAGGTCAAGAACCGATATCCATTTCCTAGTATTGAAGATATACTTGATCTTCTATGAGGATATCGACTGTTATCGATGATTGAATTGGGGTCTGGTTTTCATCAGTTGCGCGTTAGACTATCAGATAACTCTGACAGCCTTTAGGAGCAGATATGGTCTATACAAGTATTCAGTAATTCCATTCAATCTCACAAATGCGCTAGCAGTTTTCATGGCGTAGATGAACTATTTTTTCAATCCTTACATTGATTCCTTCATGGTTGTTTTCATGGATGATATCATGGTTTACTCTCACCCTCAATAGGACCATGATACCCATCTTGAGATCGTTTGGAGTACACTGAGAGAGCATCATTTATATGCTATGCTCTCAAAATTACACTTTTGGATTGATCAGATTCACATCATATGTCATGTCGTCTCAGAGACAAGAGTGTTAGTCTACCCAGAGAAATTGAGGGCAGTAGATTCCTAGGATAATCTGAAAAACATCTTTGAGGTACGGAGTTTCATAGGGATTTCTTGGATACTATAGACGCTTAATATAGGACTTTTCATGCTTAGCAGCACCACTAAGAAGGTTGTGAAGATCTTGTGGTCAGATTTATGTGAGTCAGCCATTAAAGAGATGAATGGGAGGTTGACATCAGCACCCATACTAGTCTTTCCAGAGCTGGGCAAGAGATATAATATTTACTGTGATTCTTCAGGTATCGGGCCTGGAGCTGTGCTGATGTAGGGAGATAGAGTCGTTGCGTATGGGTCTCGATAGTTGAGGACAAATGAGAGAAATTAACTGACATATGATCTAGAGTTGGAAGTTGTAGTTCATGCCTTAAGATATTGGAGATATTATCTTCCAGGAGAGCATTTTGGGGTTTTAATTGACCACAAAATTCTCAAGTACATCTTCACTCAACGTGATCTGGATCTGAGACACTGCAGGTGGGGCGAGTATCACCAATCCTTTGACATTGAGCTTACATATACACCTAGTAAGGTCAATGTAGTGGCTGATGCGTTGAGCATGAGAACTCAGATACATGCAGTTCAAGAGGACAACAATGAGTGGTGGCTTATAGCTCCGTTCTTTGAGATGCATGAAACGCACATCCGATTGTCGCCTATCGACCGGTCACTGTTCCGGTGCTCTGCTAATGTGTATAGCAGCACTCGGGTCAAATTCTCGGCGATGATACTTTGTAGCAGTTGTTTGTTTTTAGTTGATTGTATTTTGATTAGGGGGGGTTTGTTGCAGAGCCTAATTGAAATGATTGATTGAATATAATTGATTTAAAAAATTGATAAATATTAGGGTGAGTTCATTATTAGGGAATTAATCTTGTGATATCCTTGAGCTTTTTTTTATATTGCATTTTAATTAACACCCACTTCACAAGTTGACGTCGATTAGAATTCCTAAGTGTTAAAGCTTTAATCCAAGCCTTAACTTAACTAGGATTCGAAAATCAATTAGTACTTGTTTATGGTAGTGTATTTATGGTTCCAATAATCCATGGAAACCACATGCTAAACAAAATATATCATTAATCCATGACACATTATGTCCAACATACACAATGTTAAATTAACGAATACTCATCGAGCAAATACTCTCAATCACTTAACATACCTAAATTTTGAATCACCCCAAAGAGATATTTACTCAGACATTTGGGTTTTTAATATTCTGGTTATAATACTTATGATGATAAATTAATAATAGAAGAAAAAGAAAGGGATTAGAAAAGAGTGGTACGTTGAACACACACACACGAACAATGATGATAATTAAAAACAGATTTTTGATTGAATCAGGAAGCAACAGAAGGGAAGGGGATTCAACTAAATTTAAACAATTTTAATAACATTAATATTAAAATACAGAAGGTGGAGGATAATAAGAGATATTGAAGAAGAAACTTTCATTAAAACAAAATTACTAATGAAAGGACTTAAAAAATTACAAAAATGAAAAACACAAAAGTACGTGAAAACAAATAGAGGATGAAAGGTCTCTCAAGTGAAAACTTGATTATGGCAGGTCCTCCCATGACTTTTTCAATTCTTTGGTCATGCCAATATGATCTCCTCTCTTCTAAAATGCCAACCCCACTCAAGGAGAGAAGGGGAGAGTATTTATAGCCCAAGGAGTGGATTGTTTTCATTCCCAATCTGTCCCTCCACTTGCATCTCCAATTTGGCTATTTGGAAAACCGAATATCCAAATATCTCCTTCTTAAAAGTTGTATATAATAAAGTTTTCCGACTACTGTCAAAATATGGAGACATTTGGACAAGTGGAGCCAATGTTATGGCGGTTTTATTAAACGAAGGTAAACTGTCCATTTCTATCCATGCTTTTTCGATGGCCAAAATGTGAATGGATTTTTGAACAGGACGATGCCTTCAAATCTGAATGACTTCTTCAACAAAGTCAGACGAATATATCGCCTCTTTCACAATGCAAAATCTCATCTCGATTTGATTCTTACATCATGAGATATGTCATGAATAGTATACTAAGTTTAATTCTCGGACAGAATGGTGGGCTGGACTTCAAAGCTTCATTTGGGCCCCTTGTACTTGGATTGGGGCCATGAAATTTTTATCCAATATTAAATGTAGTGTCCCCCGAATTATGGTTGAGAGTTAATGTTTTTGGACATCTGTATTGAGCCCAGTAAATCAATCTTCAATGATGGTCCAGTTTGTTCACAGATTCTTTGGTCTTGTTTGCGAGGACCATATGACCCTTCAAATGGCAGAATTGGATCATGGTTCCTCCTAATGAAATATTTTATATTGAAATGAGAATCCTAAAAAACAAGAACAACACAATTTGGATCAGTATAGTGATAGTTATAATTAAAACATTAAACTAACTCAATTGGACTACTTCTAAAAATGCTCAAATATTATACTTAATATTAAAACATTATTATTGCACAAAAATTATGCACATTTCATATAAAATAAGTAAAGGGGGAATATAATAAGTCATGAAAATATTAATAACATCTACTCCCCCACACATAGATTTGTGCGTGTCCTCATGTGCAACAAATATAAAAACATGACAAAATCATTTTCAGTCACCAACAAATATTAAAATTTTGTTTTCTCCAATAAGGGGAGGTTTAGACTATTTCACTCATCCATATTGAATTTCATCACAAATTTTGTTCACAATAATGCATCAGAAACAATTCATTTTTTCATGTTCAAGGTTTGAATTATAAAATGTGGGCAGTCAAAACTTACTCCTCTCAAGAGGATAAAAATGTATTTTAGGAGGTTCACTCATTCACCAAAAAAAAAGTGAAAATCAAGAGTTTGTAAGAGCTCTCAGCTTCCATTCCCAAATCTAATGTGTACAAGAATCAAGAGGGCTTTTAAAGGGGTTTTCAGTGGCAATGGGACGGTAGGTATATAATTTCAAAAGGAAAAGAGGGGTTAATACACCAACATGGAAAAATCAATGCACATTTTTTTTGAAATTTGATTTGAAAGGAAATAGAAACACATATTTACAAGGGCATGAATGTGTGATGAATGAAAAGTGAGGAAGATAGAAAATGGAACAGGGTGAGATGATGGAATATGTATAATATGGAAGACTTCCAATACTGACACAATACAAGATGATTCAATTGTTCTTTTTTTTTTGAAAGTTGTGCTTCAAACAAGTCTCACAGTCATCTCCCAACACATGTTTGATCTTCTCATGGAACTAATTTTAGTAGTTATAACACAATCAAAGGTTGATGATGAATGATTTTTGACCCACCCAAGACACAACCCATTCCTTTCATTTTTTTTAATATAATTTTTTTTCATTTTTCTTGAACACTTTTCAATGAATTTTGTACAAATGACAATTAAACATATACGCACCAAAGCTCACAGAATTACAACCTCTCCCCCACACTTGAATGGATACTTTCCCTCAAGCATATGATGACACATTGGAAATCAGTGAAAGTACGCCCAAAAATGAAGTCCATTCCCCCCACACTTAAATATCAATAAATTGTACAATGAAAATCCATGAAGATATTGGGTGGGACAAGGTATTAGGATTTTAATGTGTCTATCAAAATAAAGGTTTTCATAGGCTCAAAGGGGATTTCAAAAGTAGGATCAATGTAAGGGTAACAGGAGGCTATTTGGCTATTCTGATTCTCATGTGGCTTAGAAAAATCCTCTATCATATTAATGCACACAAAAGATAGAAATTCAGCTCGAAGGTCCACAAACTCAAGACTCACAATCAGTGGTGAAGACACACAATGAAAAAGATGGCCATAGATGACCTTGGAATGAATGATAATGTTATTCCTCACGGTAGGGGAAAAGCATTTTCCAAATCAAAAATTGAGCATTCAAATTGTGATGGTTTTGACACAAAATTCTTTATCCAAAGTCATGATGAAAATACAAAATTTCTGAGATGAAAATATTTCTGTTAACTCCCAAAAATGGTTGGACAAAATTTCAAAACTCGATGGTGAGTAAGCATGACTCTTTTTTTGTAATTTTTTAAGTAATTGTGTTTTTTGGTTTTTTTAGTTTTTAAGGTTTTTTTTTTAAAAATACACACCCACACAAGAAATATAAAAAGAAAGGGTTTGATGAATAAAGTGGTAAAAAAATGAAAGAGATAGGAAGAAGAAGAAAGAGGTCGAGGGAGGAAGAGATCGAGAGTGAGTTAAAGGGAAAGAGGTGCCCCGTCGTTTGGATTTGGGGGGTCTCCATCCAGTGGAGGTTCTATTGAAGTGGATGGGGTTTCGATGGAAGTCGACATGGTTCCTGGATTGTGAGACCTTTCATGGTGATTCTTTAACCGATGTCCTTTAACCGTGAATGTACTTTTGGAAGAGGGGTCTTGGACTTGCACTGCACCAAATGGGTAAACGTTATTAATAACAAAAGGACCTTCCCAACGAGAATTAAGCTTACCTGGGTGAAGTCAAAATCGAGAATTGAAGAGCATTACCTTTTCACCTTCATGAAATACCTTTCGAAGAATGTGGTTGTCATGGAGTGAATTTTACTTTTCTTTGTAGAGAATGGAGTTCTCATACGAATCGAGTTGAAGCTCCTCCAATTCAGTCAACAACAACAATCTTTCTTCACCAGATTTTTCATAATCAAAATTACATGTTTTGACTACCCAAAATGACTTATGTTGGATTTCAACTAGTAAATGACAGGTTTTACCAAAAACTAGCCTAAATGGAGAAATCCCAATGGGTGTCTTATAGGCTATTCGATAGGCCCAAAGTGCTTCACCAAGTCTATTGGGCTAGTCTTTTCTTGTGGGTTTAACAATTCTTTCAAGCACTCTTTTCGCTTCTCTGTTAGAAAGTTCAGCCATTCCATTTGTTTGAGGGTGATATGCAGTGGATGTTTTATGTACATCCCCATTCTTTTTCAAAAGTGACTCCATGGTTCTATTACAGAAATGAGTTCCTAAGTCACTTATCAAAGAACGTGGTGTTCCGAATCGATGGAAGATATGGGTTTTGAGGAACTCACTCATAGTTTGAGCATCATCTTTCCTAGTGGGTTTGGCCTCAACCCACCTAGAAACATAGTCAACAGTAAGGAGAATGTAGGATAATCCATTGGAAGGGGGAAAAGGTCCCATGAAATTGATTCCCCAAACATCGAAAAGCTCACAGAAGATTAATGGATTTTGAGGAATTTCGTTTCTTTTAGAAGTTGTGCCAAACTTTTGGCAAGTGGGACATGATTTACAGAACTCGTGTGAGTCCTTGAAGAGTGAAGGCCAAAAGAATCCAGAATCTATGACCTTTCGAGAAGTCCATTGTGGTCCAAAGTGGCCACATCCAGTCATTGAGTGGCAGAATTCCAAGATGGAGGATTGTTCAGTTTCATCAACACATCTCCTAATTACCATGTCAGCCCCAGTTTTCCAAAGTTTATTATCTTCCCAAAAAATAATTCTTTGAATCACTTTTCATCTTTTCATTTTGTTCTTTTGAAAAATATTCATGGAAAACACCAGAAACCAAGTAATTGACAATTGGGGCATAACATGGTAACATTGGAGTGAGAGATGAGAGGTGTTCAGTTGGAAATTCAGGATCAATTATTTAAGAATGAGAAGAATTAGAAATTCTACTCAGGAGGTCAGCCACAGGGTTTTCTTTTCCAGGTTTATCTTTTATAACAAGGTCAAACTCTTGGAGCATTAAAATCCATCTTGTTAGCCTTGGTTTGGAATCACTTTTCTTAAGTAAGAACATTAATACTGAGTGGTCCGTGAAGATGATGATTTTGGCACCTAAGAGATAGGTCCGGAATTTATCCAAGGCAAAAACCATAGCTAAAAGTTCTTTTATAGCCACAGTGTAGTGTGATTGAGTTTCATCCAATGTTTATGAGGCATAAAAGATGACATGAAGAATGTTTCCTCTTCTTTGACAAAGAACAGCCCCAATGGCCCTATCAGAAGCATCACACATCCATTCAAATGGTAAGGACCAATCTGGGGGTTGGATTATTGGAGCAGATGTGAGATAATATTTGAGTTCAATGAAGGATCTCTTGCAAGCCTCATCAAAATTGAATGTGATATCATTTTGAAGTAAACGAGTGAGTGGGAGGGAAATCTTGCTGAAGTTCTGAATGAATCGCCGATAGAAACTGGCATGACCAAGGAAGGACCGAATGTCTCGAACTGATTTGGGTTCAGGAAGTGATTGGATCACCTCAATTTTGGCTGGATCAACTTGGATACCCTCTTGAGAAATTATGTGCCCTAGAACAATCCCATTTGAAACCATGAAGTGACATTTTTCAAAATTCAGCACAAGGTTGCACTTGACACACTTTTGAAGGACCAAAGAGAGTGAATGTAAGAAAGATTCAAATGACTCTCCATAAATGGTAAAGTCATCCATGAAGTCCTGTATGAAATTGTCAATGAATTCAGAAAAGATACTCATCATACACCGCTGGAATGTTGCAGGAGCATTACAAAGGCCAAAAGGCATTCGCCTATAGGCATAGGTTCCAAAGGGGCAAGTCAATGTGGTCTTTTCTTGGACTTGAGGTGCGATTGTTATTTGGAATTAGCCGGTGTAACCATCAAGAAATCAATAGTGTGACTTTCCGGCCAATATCTCAAGCATTTGGTCAAGGAAATGAAGTTGTTAGTGATCTTTTCGTGTTTCAGCATTCAATTTGCGATAATCGTTGCACACACACCATTTGTTTTTCACTCGAGTTGTGACCACTTCTCCATGTTCATTTGTGACAACTGTTATCCCGCCCTTCTTAGGAACGACTTGAATTGGACTAACCCATTCACTATCAGAAATTGGGTAGATAATACCAGCTTGAAGAAGCTTGGTAATCTCTTCCGTAACTACCTCAAGTATGAGTGGATTGAGTCTTCTTTGAGGTTGCCTAATTGGTTTGGATGATTCCCCTAGATCGATGTGATGCTTGCAAAGGGAAGTGTTGATTCCTGGAATATCCTCTAGGGTCCAACCTAAGGCATTTTTGTTTTCCTCTAACACTTGAACAAGTTGGGACTCCTCAGTTTCAGAAAGTGAAGTAGAGATAATGATGGGGAAGGAGGGATCATGGAAAAGGAATGCATACTTGAGGTGTGAAGGAAGTGGTTTTAGATTAGTTTCATCCTTGATTTGAGAGCTCGACAAGTTAGGAGTAGGAGAAGGGATTCCATATGGGTTTGGATCATTTTCCTCAACAATGTCCACGGTGGAGCAGTAGAGATCAGAGTTGATGTGGGATTCAAGAGAGTTTTCAAGTTCCTCTAGATTGATGGAGTCTATGAATGAGAGGTCCACATCAACTTCACCATTTATGACTTTGTTAATCATGGTGCAGATTTCACAAGATCCTTTATCATTAGAACATGAAGAACATGGTGGATTGTGGATTGATTGAATCTTAGAAGTGTCCTCAAAAGCATAGATTGAGAATGCAGAGTGATCCTCAGATGGGTATCGCGTGGCTTGGAAAATGTTGAAGTTGACCAGTTTGTCACAGAATTCCATGGATAAGATGCCTGAATGGATATCAATCTTGGTTCTCACAGTCATGAGGAATGGTCTTCCTAGAATTAGGGGAGATCGAGAAGAGGTCGTCTCACCTTCCATGTCAAGGACATAGAAAGCAGCTGGGAAGATAAGATCATTGACATGAACAAGAACATCCTCAATTATCCCCTCAGGACTGGTAGTGCTTCGATTTGCTAATTGAATGACAACACTCGTTGGGTGCATGGGACCTAGACCAAGGTTGGAGAAAATGGATTTGGGCATGATATTTATTGAGGCTCCAACATCTATGAGTGCATCATCAAAGACGAAACTCCCTATTTGACATGGAACTGTGAAGGTCCCTGGATCTTTGCACTTCATGGGAATGTACAGTTGGGTTGAAACATTTTCAATGTTCCTAAGTTGCCTCTTATGGGTTCACAATTCTTTAAGAAACTTGGAATACTTAGGGATTTGTTTGATGGCATCTAAGAGGGGGATGTTCACTTCAACACGTCTAAACATGTCAAGCATTTCAGGATCAGGTTCAAAGGACTTCTTAGTCTTGGAGATGGCTTGAGAAAAAGGAATTGGGTTCCTTAGAGGAATGGAATGAGGTGAAGGAGTGGATTCAAGTTCCTCTTCTAGCTTTTTGTTCTTTTCATTTTCTATATCAACATCGAAAGGGGAGGTAGAGCAATCAGCATGGGGCATAGCAATTTTCTTTCCCGATCTAAGTTCAATTCCACTAACATTACCCATAGGTTTGGGTAAAGGTTGAGCTGGGAGTTGGGATGAATTGGATGGTTGTTGCTGGCTAAGGTGGGATGCAAGTTGACCTATTTGGGTTTCAATGTTCTTGAGGCTATAATGGATGAAGGAAGAAAGATCCTCTACAACACTTTCCCATGGTTGTTTAGAAGAAGAGGCTTGTCCCAAATTAGGTTGGCCTTGATTTTGGTTCTTGGGAAAGCGATTGTATTGGTTGGGGAATTGGGAATGCTCGTTAGGATAGTGGAATCCAGGAGTAGGATTGTTCCTTTGGGGTTGTGGAACAAAAGGATAAGGTTGATGGATGTTACCACCACTTTGACCATATTGGAACTGGTTTGGATTTTGATGAGGGAACTGAGAAGGATGAGAAATAGGATTACCATACCTCAGAGGTGGGTTAAAGGTAGAAGAGAAGGGCTCAGAGTGGGGTTGGTTGAAGTTTCTAACAAACTGACCTAATTGTTGAGGGTTGAAGTTTTGCTGAGCATATGTCGCATTAAGCTCCATTGGACTAGATGAATCAGATGGATCATCATGAAGTTGTGGACATGTGTCAGTCGGATGAGATGGAGAGTTGCAGATTCCACAATTCATGATAGGTCCAGGGAATAGTGACTGTGGAGAAGATGATGTTGGGGCTTTGGTAGCCACCGCTAGTTGACACACAAGACCTGTAAGTTCACTCATCCACTCAGTCATCTTGTTGGGCTCTATGGATTGATTCTCTTGGACTTGTTTCACTTGAGCATGTGCTTGAGTATAGAATTGCTGCGTGTTTGCAGCCATGTTTCTTATGAGTTCTCGTGCAGCTGGAGGAGTTTTGTCAACAAGAGCACCGCCACTTGCGGCATCAATGAGAGTTCGCTCCATAGCCAATAACCCCTCATAGAAGTATTGGAACATGAGTTGGTCAGGGATTTGATGGTGTGGGCAGGTTGCCACAAGCTTTTTGAACCTCTCCCAATACTCATGGAGTGATTCATTAGGTAATTGACAGATGCCGCTTATTTCCTTTCGGATAGAAGTTGTTCGGGAAGCGGGAAAGAACTTCTCAAGGAAAAGTCTCTTCATGTCAACCCATGAGTTTATGGAACCAGGTGGGAGGTAGTAGAGCCAAGACTTGGCAGAATCCGCTAGGGAAAAGGGGAAATCTCTAAGCTTGATTTGTTCTTCAGAAACCCCTTGAGGCTTCATGGTAGAGCATACTACTTGTAACTCTTTAAGGTGAAGATGTGGATCCTCACCGGCTAGCCCGTGAAAATGAGGGAGAAGATGAATCAAACCCGATTTGAGTTCGAAGTCAGCCTCTATGTTTTGATATTGAATACCAAAGGGTTGGTATTTCATATCAGGGGCAGCAAGTTCTTTCAATGTTTGTTCCCTAGGATTGGCCATATCGAATTCAATTGGTAGGTCAATGATTGGTTCTTGGGTGATTTGTTTATCCCTAATGGTCCTCCTAAGTCGACGAAGAGTTTTATCAATTTCAGGGTCAAAAAAATCCGAGGGATTGTTTGGGAGGCTGCGGGGAATTCAGAGAGATTTAGAAAGGATGAGTAAGATGGGTTTTCCTTTGTATTTTTTCAGTTTATGATTTTTAAGAGGAAGATAGGTTTTTCATTGTGTTTTTTTCAATTTTTTTCAAAAATTTTGATTTTTTTTGGTTTTTTTTACAATAACCAGAAACTAATGACTACTTAAAGCACCATCCCCGGCAACGGAGCCATTTGAAACACACGGCCGATTGTCGCCTATCGACCGGTCAAAGTTCCGGTGCTCTGCTAATGTGTATAGCAGCACTCGAGTCGAATCCTCGGCAATGATACATTGTAGTAGTTGTTTGTTTTTAGTTGATTGTATTTTGATTAGGGGAGTTTGTTGCAGAGATTAATTTTAATGATTGATTGACTATAATTGATTTAACAAATTGATAAATATTAGGGTGAGTTCATTTTTATGGAGTTAAGCTTGTGATATCCTTGAGCTTTGCTTTATATTGAATTTAAATTAACACCCACTTCACAAGTCGACGTCGATTAGAATTCCTAAGTGTTAAAGCTTTAATACAAGCCTTAACTTAACTAGGATTCTAAAATCAATCAGTACTTGTTTATGGTAGTGTATTTATGGTTCCAATAATCCATGGAAACCACATGCTAAACAAAATATGTCATTAATCCATGACATATTAAGTCCAACATACACAATGTTAAATTAACAAATACTAATCGACAAATACTCTCAATCACATAACATCCCTAAATTTTGAATCACCACAATGATATATTTACTCAGAAATTTGGGTGTTTAATATTCTAGTTATAATACTTATGGTGATAAATTAATAATAGAAGAAAAAGAAAGGTATTAGAGAAGAGTGGTACGTTGAACACACACACACGAACAACGATGATAATTAAAAATAGATTTTCGATTGAATGGGGAAGAAAAAGAAGGGAAGGGGATTCAACTGAATTTAAACTATTTTAATAACATTAATATTAAAATATAGATGGTCGAGGATAATAAGAGATATTGAAGAAGAAACTTGCATTAAAACAAAATTACAAAAGAAAGGACTTACAAAATTTCAAAAATGAAAAACACAAAAGTAAGTGAAAACAAAGAGAGGAGGAAAGGTCTCTCAAGTGACAACATGAGTATGGCAGGTCCTCTCAAGCCTTTGGAAAATCTTTGGTCGTGCCAATATGATCTCCTCT
Organism: Viscum album; assembly: GCA_963277665.1. Taxonomy (NCBI): domain Eukaryota; kingdom Viridiplantae; phylum Streptophyta; class Magnoliopsida; order Santalales; family Viscaceae; genus Viscum; species Viscum album. Next base: position 1,111,227,815 of record OY728126.1, read on the forward strand.
CTTCTGAAATGCCAACACCTCTCAAGGAGAGAAGGGGAGAGTATTTATAGCCCAAGGAGTGGACTGTTTGCATTCCTAATCTGTCCCTCCACTTGCATCGCCAATTTGTCTATTCAGACAGCCGAATATCCAAATATCTCCTTCTTAAAAGTTGTAGATAATAAAGTTTTCCGACTACTGTCAAAATATGGAGGCATTTGGACAAGTTTAGACAATGTTATGGCGGTTTTATTAAACGAAGGTAAACTGTCCATTTCTATCCATGCTTTTTTGATGGCCAAAATTAAAATGGATTTTTGAACAGGAAGATGCCTTAAAATCCGAATGACTTATTCAACAAAGTCAGCCGCCTATATCTCATCTTTCCCACTGCAAAAGCTCAGCTCGATTTGATGCTTACATCATAAGATATGTCATGAATAGTATACTAAGTTTAATTCTCGGACAGAATGGTGGGCTGGAATTCAAAGCTTCATTTGGGCCCCTTGTACATAGATTTGGGCCATGAAATTTATATCCAAGATGACATGTAGTGTCCGCCGACTTATGGTGGAGAGTTAATGTTTTTGGACTTTTGTATTAAGCCCAGTAAATCAATCATCAAGGCTGGTCCAGTTTGTTCACAGATTCATTGGTCTTGTTTGTGAGGACCATATGACCCTTCAAATGGCAGAATTGGATCATGGTTCCTTCTAATGAAATGTTTTATATTGAAATGAGAATCCTAAAAAACAAAAACCACAAAATTTGGATCAATATAGTGACAGTTATAATTAAATCATTAAACTGACTCAATTGGACTACTTCTAAAAATGCTCAAATATTATACTTAATATTAAAATATTAATATTTCACACAAATTATGCACATTTCATATAAAATAAGTAAAGGGGGAATATAATAAGTCATGAAAATATTAATAACATCAATGAATTTGGAGATGCACGATAGATAGGGGTAGTCTTTTCTATCTTTCATATCTGTTACTTATACTTTTCCCAATCAGGTAAAGATGAGGAAGCTATCATACTCAAAAGGAAAATTCATACAAGAGATTGTGTCTAGAGAGGACCATCTTCCTAGATGGACAGTAGGCAAGGAAGAGATTTAGCGATTCCAGTGATGCATATGGTTGAATGCAGACATAAGCTTAGATATGATGCATGATTTTCATTCCTCATTTTGGGCAGTTCATCCTGGCTTCACCATGATGCATCTTGATGTACACTACTAGTATTGGTTTCCTGGTATGAAGAGAGATGTTTCTTCTATTTTCATGTGGTGTTCCACTTGTTAGTGGGTGAATCCAGAGCATTCGTGACCAAAAATTCATTTACAACAGTTACCCATTCTGGATTTCAAGTGGAATGATGTCTCGATGGACATAATGACTGGGTTTGCGAGGTCACATCGAAGGAATGATGTTATTTGGGTTGGCATAGATAGAATTATGAAGGTTTCTCACGTCTTGCATGTGAGGGAGACCTTCATTATTGATGATATGGGATGTTTGTACATCCAAGAGGTTGTACATCTTCACAGAGTTCCACACTCCATTGTTTCAGATAGGGATGCACATTTTACATCTCGGGTCTGGTAGGGGCTTGAGAAGGCTTTGGGTACACATGTACTTTTGAGTACAACTTACCATCCCCAAACAGATGGCCAGTCCGAGCGTACGATTACTGTGCGTGACGATATGCTCCGAGCATTCATTCTGGATTTCGGACGTTCTTGGGAGAAGCATATAACTATTATGGTGTTTACCTAAAATAATAGATTCCTAGAAACTATTCATATGGCACCTTATGATGCTATATACGGTAGAGCATGTTGATCACTCTTATGTTTGCTAGAGGTAGGAGAGGCATCTTTACTAGGACCTCATCATCTTCTAGAGACTACAAAGAAGATAGAGTTGATTTAGAAGAGGATGGATACTATAAAATCTCGATAGAATTCTTATGATGATCAGCGGAGACAACCATTGGAGTTCGAGGTTGGGGAACTGGTTTTCCTGTGTGTCACATTAAGGCTGGGAAACAAGAGGATTTGGAGACAGGGTAAGAATTTACCGTGGTATATCGGGCCATTTGAGTTGTTGGAAAGAGTTGGGCCGGTTTCCTATCGGTTGCAGTTTCCTCAGAGGTACCAGACTATGCATGACGTCTTCCACATTTATCAACTTCGACGTTTCTTTTCTGAACTGTCTCATGTCTTTCAACCTGAGGTAGTTGAGCACTAAGAGAATGCATCATTTGACGATCATCCTATCTGGATTGAAGATCATAGTACGAAGGTTCTCCATGATCGGTCTTTTCATCGGGTATGAGTTCTATGGAAGCACATGCGAGAACAGGATGAGACTTTGGAGAGGGAGGCCGATGTACGATCATAGTGGCCGGAGCTATTCATGGTTTCTTCTTCTATGAATCGCTAAGGAAATTCGGGGATGAATTTCATTAAGGGGGGAAGTTTGTAAGAACCTAGACCTTACTTTCAGGTATGTTTATCCTTTTTTGGGAGTTTTGAGAAAAGAGGAGTTTCATGAAATTTTTTAGGTTCACTCCATGAACTTTAAGAGTACACGCATTGTACATAATTGTCACGCGAGGCCATGTGCTGGACGTATGAGTGCCACACACACAGATGTGTGGGGTGACATGGAGGCTGCCTAAATCGGAGTATGGAAAAATTAAGTACACATCGTGTAATCCAAAAGTACACACCGTGCATTTTGTTTTACATTAAATGCACTGGGTCGCTTCTGAAAAATAGAACACCCTCTTTTTAGCTTTGGTTCTTCTGAGAGTGAGGGTACAGTCATAGATCTTATATAAGCCCCCCGAGCCTCTGACTGTTCTTGTAATCGACCGCCATCGATTTCATTGGAACCACAATAGTACACTCTCCCTTCTTCTAGATCATCATTTTCCAATTCCTCCTCTTTTGAATGTTATCATGGGTTTATCGTTTTGTTTGTTTTCGTAGATATATGATGTTATAAGGAGATTCAAGCCATTTGGTTCAAGTATATTGATCTCCTAGAACCAATGTAGGTTGTTTGTGCCTTTCCATTCAAATTCCTTGAATATTATATGCAAATTCCACCATTACCCTTGAACGTGGTATTGTCTGTATTCCGTTTTACACCCATTGTATGCATTCCATGCTTGTATGCTGTGTAAAGGTAAATTGGACATCTTTTCTGTTGATTGTAATACCTTTGATGCTCTTCTCATTCTTCGTTCTATTTACAACTTTTTGGCCTTGTTTAGCCTATTGTGTGGTTTACCTATTTTTCATGCCTTCTGATCATGGTGTGAAGTGTTGTTTTCTGACATGCTTGACATGCTGTAGATTGGTTAGACAAGTAGTTCCATAGGGTTACATTGTCCATATAGCATTATTATGCATTGACCTACCCATGGCCATGAGAACATGGTTCTATTATTAAAAGTAGATAGAATGAGTGAGCTTCCTCTTAGAGCCTTTGGAAAATAGTAGACTATAAGGGGACAGACCGAGTGATCTTCCTTAGAGATTCACTGAGCATTAGGATATAAGGATATTTACTAAGTTAGAATCCTCAGAGAGCCTAGGATTACATTCGTCTATAAAGGGATAGATATTGGGAGCTTCCTCAGAGAGTCCTTGACTATTTATGACTACACGGGAATAGACTGTGAGAGATTCTTCAGAGAGTCTCTTTTTTGTTTATTTGAATCACCTGATTACCATAGGCTATAGGAGGGATTGACTCTTTGAGCTTCCTCAGAGAATCTATGAATGACCTGGGTTATAAAAAGAACTGATCGAGCCTTCTTACTCATAGAGTCTCTGAATTTGGGGCTATGAGGGGAACTGATTGTGCGGGCTTCCTCAGATAGTTCCTAACAACCCTAGAATATAAAGAGAATTGACTATGTGTGCTTCTATATAGAGTATTTATAATTTTTTATGACCAAACCAGAGTGTTTAGGTAGAGTGAACTGCCCAGAGGGTTGTGGGTTTTTCCTAGGTAGGACCAGAAGATTACATGTTGTGCTTTGCTTCTTGTTAGTTGTTTCTTGACTTTGGAACTGTGGATTGTTTATTGTTCAGTGTGTTACTGTTAACTATTTTTTGTGCTTTTTCCTACCATATATTCAATGACTATTAGGGACAGATCTTCAGGAGGTTGCATACTGGGATTTAGTCTCACACCCTGTTTGGGTCATTCTTTTGGGGCCAAACAGAATATATTATTGTGTTATAGAAAAGGGAAAGTGCCCTTAAACTTCAGTTGGATGACTTTCTGTGGCGATGGAGAGAATGTGACCATTCTTAGGCTTACGATGCATAGGAGTTGTTATATTTGTTTTTTACTTTTTTGTATTATTTGTATTTCCAGCATTGTGAATTGTTTGGATTCTTTCCTAGACATATGTATTATTCATCATATATATATGTTCTCCTGCTATTTATCTTATTTAGTCCTCCGTTGTTCACATGTGTATGGATTGTTTTCTACTTCCACTATTGTTTATTTTTTTTCTCTTCCGCTGTGTACTCTGTAAATGAGGGAATAGTTTCTCCACTATCACACCCAAGGCCCTCATAACTAGTCGGTAGAATCTAGAATTCAAGGAAATGCGATTGAGGCCAAGTGACCTACTGAGTACAGGGCGCTACTGGGTAGCTTCAAGATCCAGGGCATTACAATTTTTTTTGATTAAATGTTGTTAGACATTCAATTATTCCTTTTTTCTTCTCAATTCTTCTTATGTTTTTCACTCATTTGTTTTTTCACACAATAAAGAACCTAATAAATATTGTGTTTGGTATTAGGGTATGGTTAGGTTATAAGGATAAGGATTTAATATATTAGGGGTTGAAGATGATTTCACCTAGATTAATTTTGTGTTTTTCATCAAAGGAGATGAGTTTTAGTTGTGATTATGCATGAAATGAGAACTCTTTTTTTAAATTACATTAAATTCATATAATAAATTTCAGCAATGTATTTAAATTTTTACAAATTAAATTATAATACTATAGTATTCCATTCTTAGTTTTAAATGGATTTAAAATGTTTTAATCATTTATTAATGGCTTATGTTGCCTGCTAATTTTTCGATAAAATACAAAAGTGAATGGTCTAAATAAATTTAATGGGGGTTTGAAAGGTTTTTGACACATTTTCTATTATCAATGTTTGTGTGTGATGTTTTAATTGATTATTTTTAAAAATTAATGTGGTTTTCCATCATTATATTAAAATTTTTTAGAGACCATTGGATCCCATACACAATTGGAATGTTTCACAATTGGAATAATTGTTTTATGAAAGGGTTCATGGAACCTATTTCATATTAAATGAATGTGTACTAATATTATGAAAAGTAATTTTTGAAATGGTTAGGCATAAAAAATGTTTCTCATGTGATGTTTTATAAATGTTTTATAAATCGAATTTGAAATTTGTTTTTCAAATGATATAAAAATGGATTGGGTTCCTGAGAAATGTTGAACAACCCATGTTACGATCATAAAGAGTTCATATATGCAAATTGTTTTGACCCTATATTGAGCCCCATGTGAGTATTGTTCATAAGATAGATTATAACCATATTAATGAATAATTTATATTGAAAAATATTATTATGAAATTATTCTTCATGGATATGAAAGGGTATATTTTTTATGAGTGTATGACATTTGTTGCAAGGATTAAATGATATTTTAAGAATTTTTTTATTAGGCTTTTTTGTTTCATTGGCTATCTGCATACAATTTTGAAAATTCATGTGAATACTAGGAGAAAGGTAAATATTATAATTACTTAAGTACCTCTTTTTGAGTGTGATACATCTAGTAAGGTAACTAGTTATGATAAATGAGCTAATAATACGTTTCTATATACCATTTATATTTTATATGTTTTTGGGGTTACTTTTAAGCCCTGTGATCATGATGGACCCTAGGTAGTTCCTTAAGAATTCAATGGCATGACATGTTTAGTTGTATAAGCCAAGGTTTTACATCACGAATTTAGGATTTATATACAAGAGTTCAACAATATTTACCCATACGATTAGGTCTTTCTTGTGTAAATTTATGGAATTTCATTCCATGAATAAGTTTTATTCACCCAGTCCATTTGATTATATGAAACAGTTTTTAAGTTATTCTCTTTCACAATGTCTCCATATTAACATTTTTCCTATGTATAATTCATGGATCACATTGAGTTCTACCATTTTCATTAAAAATAGTTTTTTATTTTGTTTCAAATTGTGAGTTTATATGGAAAATGGTATTCCTAGCATATTAAAGAATTTTAAGAATTATTTTCTCATTAATGTTGTTTATGAAAAATTATTTTTCTAGAAATGTTATGAAGGGGGGATAATGGATGATTTAGATTTCTCTATTTGTATTTAATTTCTAGCATTTCTTGGATCAAAATTGATTTACTAAAATGTTATCCATATTGGTTTTCCTTAAAAGAGATGTTGTTCAAAAATAGTTATGTGGAAGTATAAATGGAATTTTATTAATCTTGTTAAGATCCTTTTTTATTTATAATAAATTTAAAACTATATTAGAATTATAACAAATTGATTCATAGAGCCTTTTAGATGACATAGTATAAGACATATTGTTCTTATACCTTACATATACACTTATTCCTTGGTTCCTATGAACAGATTATTTTAATATTTAAAATTACTAAATCTATTTTCCTTAAGTTATCTATTGTCCTATGGATGGATAGTGGGATGTGTTAGGGATCCTATGTCAATAGTCTTGTGTTGGTGTTGTTTTATCTTAGTTCCTCATTTCAATTTCCTTTTTTAGTTTTTAATTTCCCATTCATCCTAGTTTGTTTGTATATGTCAGCTTCTACTATGTTTTTTCCATTGTCTATTTGGGTGTGAATTTTTATTTGACATGCCAATTTTTAAACCATTTTCCCCAATAGATCATTATTTTATAATGTTATAATATTATAAAAAAATTTGAATGTGTGTTTTGAGATATTCATGCACAATTTGGTAACAAGGATGGATTGAGAATGCCCTTCGGGTCCAATAGTGGATAATTTTAGGTGTGATTTTAGGAGGGAGATTGAGAAAATATATTATAGTAATGAAAAATAATGAACTATATAACCTTATCACCACGACATAATGAATTTATTTAAAGTAATTTCACTAAACTATATCCTCATACCACTAGAATCATAATATATAAAAAAATATAGTATAGATAATTCATATCCAAGAAGATTATAGTTAAAAAACACTAATAAATATATCACATTGTAGGTTGACATATTAAAACATGGTTTATTATTTGTTTACATGTTATTATATTATTAATTAATATTATATCTGATTTTACCATATATCTACACATAAAAAACAAAAATATTATAACATCCATTTTAATAATAGATAAAATATTAGTATTTAATTTGTTACAACATACTTTATTATATTTTATGTGATTTTGAAACACCAAAATTATATTTTCCAAATCAAATGGAATAATAACTATATCATTCAAAATACCATGAATTAGTATAATGCATATGTTCATTCATGAATTTAATTATTTTATCATACTTTACCTCATCTAGAGTGTTTAGTTTAATCATTTATGAAGGATTAAAATTCACATAAAAATAAAAAATGTTACATATTTCAATTGAAAAGTAATTATGAGATACTAAATTGTCCAGGATGAATGTTATCTAATCAAAATTCCGGATTTATTAAAATTTTCACATATGTATATTAAGATATAAAATACAAATGTGGTGTCTTTATTTAACCTAATATTACATTAATACCCAAAAATTAAGAAAATGAAACAAGGATTGCACTTTATTACATTTCAAGGATCATTTATGTTTAGAGTTTTATAGAACTATATTAAAACTTACACATGCATCCCTTATAATAAACTGTGGAAACATCTAATAAAAATCCATTTTTCTACAAAAATAGGACTCTTATATTTAAACACATTTTTCATTCAAAACAAATTAACTTATGTAACATTGAATCTCCAAAATAGATAGTATGACCATACAATAGTTACTATGATTTCTTGGCCCCTACAATTTTTTAAAAACATTGGATGATCATAGAAAGATTAGCAGTGATACAAAAATAAAAAATCCATTAGTCTATTTTGAAAATAATAAATCCTATAAATTTTTTTACCTTATTACATAATAATCATTAAAATCAATAACATAATTTCTTACTCATGGAATAGTAATCATTGAAATATATATTCATAAATTATATTAGAAGAAATATTAAAATAAAAATCATTATCATGATCATTTCTTGTCCAAAATGGATACTCCTAAAAACATTATCTTGAAAACCAAACTCCTCATCTCTATAAGAGGAAGAAAATATCAATTAAACATAATATCATTAACATAATATGGATTAGATTTAAACTGATATTTATAATAAAAAAATCATATAGGAACCCTATGACATAATCTTTATTCAATTCGTATAATCATTATTATAAGAACTCTTATAAATTAATTAACCTTCTCAATTAATTACAACATTTTCCCTAGAAGAAAATAATCATTTCCAAAGGAATTTGAAAAATATATCGAGCTCACCAATCATGCAAGAATGATGTAAAAAAATAATTCCAATAAAACCACATAGAGTATTTTATTTCAATTTTTAAAACTCAAATATATTTACATTTAAGACATAAGAATAGAACTATAAGATTCTGGTAAAATAGAATCATCTATTTTTATTGAAGAATACATAAATAAAAAATACATAGAATAATGTGAGATAAGATATTAGTTTTACGAACAATATCAAAATATCATGGATGTTTATTTATGAATAATTGGAAATTCATATGGAAAATGTGTTCTTGCTATATATGGTAAAATATATATTTTATTCACACATTTTTTAAATGTATCAGAAAAAAATTACATTTTTGATAACATTTAGAATAAATATTTTAAAACTATCAAAAAAGAAGTAAAACATTTTTTAAAGTGTAATTATTCATAGATTTTCTTATATTAATGACATGCGTAAAAGATTTAAATGAACATTTTTGTGTACAAAAATAATAAGATAATACTTTAAAAATTATTAAATAATGTTGTATTAAAAATATTCTTACCAAACTTATAAATTATGAAAAAAATATAATTAATGGAAAATATTTGAGATGTTTTTATAAAACAAATAAGTTTTATTTTACTATTGATATTTAAAATATATAACATAATAAATATACTAATGAAATGAATACATTGTTTGAACATGGAATGAGTCTCAATGCTATATAATTATGATGAGTAATCTCATAACTTGAGTTTGACTCTCTACGTGTATACTCTAACACTAGTATAATAAATTTATATTCATATTAAACCTAGTTAAGAAAAATTTTAGATGTATTCCCTTATTTTTATCCATTTTTTTACATTTATCATCATTTTTTATATAGTTATTAAATTATTTATGTTTACATTTGATGCTAGGAAGAAGTACAATTCATAATCCCAAAAACATTCGGAGTTTAACAATGGTCAAAAGGGTCCATTTATAATAATATATAAATTTATAATCATGGAATAATTATTTTTAAATACATTTAAAAAATTGAATATTAAATAATAGCATACAAGAAAAATGAGTCAATATCTTTTTGAATGTGGTAGTCCACATGTACACATGAGTGACATTATCATTTTGTAATAGAAGGATTGATAAAAATATATGTAATATATTTTCTTTATATAATTTTCATTATGAAATTAATGTAATATATATTCTTTAAATCCATCATATTATAATTCTTTGTGAGGTGGTGATGAAAAAATGAAATACGTCACTTCATGAAGATGTTTATCCATGGGTACACATGGGTGATTTCTTCATTTCCCATATGATGGAAAAGAAGACAAAAACATGATATAATATAATAATAAGGAAATAATTATATAAATTATAATGATTTTATTATTTCATTATTGTTAAAGAATAATTTATGGAGTAAGAAGCAGAAATAAATATTCAACACATGATAAAGAATTATAACACTTATTTAGAAAACCTCAAGAGAAAATAAACTAAAGAATTTCTTGGATTTTATATTGTTGAGAAATATAAATATAGGAAATTGATTTTAATTTGGTGAATTTAGTATTTTATTTTCTAGAATAAATTAATTTCTCAATTATGTTAATAAGTCATGAATGGGGATTCCCTTTTATCTGGTTCTGGAATGAAACTCATGTATTATTTAAAAATTATAAAAAATATAACTTATTATTCATGGAAATATGGCCTCAGAGATATAAAATTTATTATATCATAAAATAATTTTCTAAATAATATAACCCATATAAATATAAAATTATATTATTTTACCTTGTCTATTTGTTTTAACCATTGTTAACGTGTTTTACCCTTTGTCATGAGTGAAATATTTTTTCAATGGCTACTATTCATTATGACCAATAATAAAGTTCAACTCATTAATAAATTTTAACAACCCAATTAAAAATATTATATAAATTTTATATTATTCAATTTCTATTATTGGATGACATAAATTAAAAAAAAGCACATAAAATGAAATGAAAAACATTTTTTTTCAAAAAAATTTGTTTTGAATACAAACAACTAGTTTAAATTGAAATCGATCATATTGTTTAATCCCACAGAAATAATTTGTTAATTTTTAATAAAGTTGGATAATTTTTAGTTAAACCCCAATATAAAATATAATTGGGATTCTTTATTACATGAAATTAAATGATTGTTTTTAAAAAAATTATCATCATTCAACATTTAGTTAAAATTAATATATTCAAAAAAAATCTGAGAAAATCATCTTATTATATATTTGACATAGTAATATCCAAATGTAAGCACATTTTATCAAATTTTATTTTCTAATATTTAAAATTATATCATCTGAATAGGACTATATAATACATGGTAATGAAATTATTTTGAGTAAAACAATTTCTTCTTATAATTGAAAAATAATATATATATATTATTAATGAATGTGAATAAATAAATAATAATAATGAATATTAATTATTTATAAAAATTATTTATTTTTAAAATAACATATAATAAGAAAATCATCTTAAATTAAATAAATTTAATCCTTTGAATTTTTTTCATCACTTTAACAGGTAAAAATATATATTTCCTCATTTCTTTTTTATTTTCCCATGTTGCTTACACAATTATGTTATTCATATAAAAAAAATTCTAATTTATTTAAATTATTATATAACATATTTCTATCTATATTATAGAATATTTATTGAATTTTTCTTATTTGAATACTTTCATTCCAACTAAACTACCTCGAGGCACAAAACATGAGATGCATCTGGTGAATATTAATTTAATAATGAAACTTGAAAAACATTATTTACCTATGATAAAACTAGAAAAATTAAAATGGGATGAAATTGATTCTAATATATCCTAAATTTATTTTAGACCAAAAAATATGGAATTAACAATCCCTTTTTTCCAAATTGAAGAATATTTATCCAAGGATACATTTTAAGAAAACATGATCACCTACTGGAAAATAATGGTATTTACTCTAATTATATTTAAAAATATTCTTCCTAATTTTACATTCCACTATGTATTTCTGAATCATCATTACATTTTCAATAATGTATTCTTCTAATTTTATTACCAAAAACATTCTTCCTTTAATATGATATTTGGTGCAAACCAAGAAAATATAATAAAATTATCTTCATAGGCAAGAACATAGTCTTCCTTGATTTTCTCATATTCCACAAATTGAATTTTCATATAATTGTTGTGAAACCATAGGAAAATAATTATTAAATAAATTATTTTAAATATTGTATACTCTATGGTTTTTATCTCATATTTCTCTTTGATATTATAAATCTAAGGCCACCAATGAGCAGATTCACTTTCAAAAGGACTAATGTATAGTATTTATTTCATATTTTAGAAACAATGAAGAATGTTTAGTTTATTATCCAATGAACTGATTTATCCTTTTTCTACCACTGTATATGAGGTTCCCCCAAATTTGGTGGTTTCATTCCTGAAATTATATACTATATAAAAGTTTATCTATGAAGGGTTTGTTATTTTATAGATTATGACTCACCAATAATTGACCATGGTATCAAAGTTAAAATCAATAAAAACTATTTAGTTATAATTACCAAAATTTTATCTACTGATTTATTAGTAAACTATTATCTATAATACTTTTTATGCCATTCAAAGTGTTTTTGTTATGAAAAATCATTCTGAGAAGACATGGATTAGAAAAGCAACATGAGAACCCTCATTATTTTTTCATGGTCCTATAATGAATAGATTAAATTCACTTATATTTCATTTTTTATCTATTATTATCTTATAATGTTATTTCATCCTTTATTATAATACAAATTATAATTCCATGTAACATAAAAACCTAATAAATTCATGACTTATAATATAAATTTTACATTTATATATTTAAATGTTGTTTTGGATTTAAAATTTATATATTTATAAAAAAACAATAACATATAAAATAATTATAATACAAAGTGATTAATTTTAATAAATAACATTAATATATAAAAATGGGATCCATATATTAAAATTATTATTTCAATCAAGATAAGTAATCTTCTTACTTAATTAATACCCATATATAAAAATCAGACTTTCATATAGTTCATACTCATAATCAGGCCCCGTGAAATAATATTTGAAAATTTAGTATGGAAATAAAATAATCATTAATTGATAAGAAAATAATTAAACCATTTAGTTAATATATAAAATAATGAAATTTTGTTTGAAATTTTTCTCTTTTCACATAATAAACATTGGGATAAAATACTCATTTTATTAATTATAACGTACGATTCATTGGGAAATTAATTTTGGAAAACATAACATATTTTTTATATTTGGAATAAATATAATTATGGGTGATTCCTATAAAACATGGTTACTCATGAAAAAATATTCATGAAATGAAAAATTTCCTCCTTTAAAAGGGGAAAGAAATTTCATCTAAATATAAACTTATTAGAATAACATAGGAAAAAAAGTACATACAAGAAAACTCATTTTTAGGAATATAAAAACCATGATTATACATTGGGAAATAATATTCATATAAATATTTCGATATCCCTTAAAATATAACTTATAAATGGAATAATATACATATATAATTAAAATATAATTACACAGAGATCAAAATAATTATCCATTACATTGGGGAGACATATCAGGACAAAACATCATAATGAACAATATAAATGAAAAATATGACACAAATATCACATATAATAATCCATTAAAAAAATAAAATATCATAAATTATTATTTTTAACTCATATAAAATATCATTTTAGGAATTCACATTAAAATATGGATAAAAATACATTTTTAATTATAAATATATAAATACATTATTTAAAGAACAAGTAATAGTTTATTATATGTAAAAAACATGAAAAAATATTGATGATGGATTTAAAATTATAATACTCATGATGAAAATATATTCTACTCAGTATGTATATGTAAAAAAAACTATTCATCTCACACTCATTAAAAAATATCAAAATAAAATTTCTTTGAGAAAAGTAAAAATGCATTCTTTTAAAACACTTTTAAATAATGTTTAAAAATTCATAAACTATTTTTAATATTCATATAATTATATTAATAAAATAAATTAATTATTTTAATAAATATTAATATGGAGGAATAAGTGATGAATAACCATTAGAACTTTTAAGATAAGGATTTATAGAAATGAATTTTCATCTTTGGTACCTTCTAATTAAAAAGATCAATGAATGATATAGTATAAAAACAATTTTTAAAATTACATAATTTCAGTAAATTTATAATAAAATAAATCTATATTTTAATATAAACACCACACAAATAAAAAAATGTTGTAAAATTAGAATGTGTCTCATTGAAAGTAAATTTAGACGAGAAATTCCTTACCTTAAGACCATGTGTCCATTTATGTACATCAATTCAAATATAATAAAATTATTTTAATTTAATACTCAACAAAGTTTATTGATAGGGTTATTAAATTAATATTATCAATTTTATTTTATTTATTTCCACACCATTTGTTGTTATTAAATTTGTAATGTTTTGGTGGAATATCTAGAGTTCATTTGTATTAGAACATCAAAACAATATCAGTAGGTAGACCGTAGTAAATTTTCTGCTTGAAAAATCATTTAATTAATATTAATCAAAAAATAATATTCATTTTATAAATTATATACCAAATTTTAACCATACATATATTTTGTACATAAATAAATGTTCCACATCACATTGTGGGCATTGTTGTCCACATATATAATTGAGTGACATTGTAATTTTACATTAGATTGAAACATAAGAAAGAATGTAATATATTAAAATAAATAATCATAAAAATTTCATGAAAAATATATATACTTATTTTACCCATTAGAGTACACAACTATGTGAGGTTGTGATGGAAAATAAAGAACACCATTTTATGGAGGTGGTGATCCACACATACAGACAAGTGATATTTTCAATTCTCATCCGATGAATGAAATAGAAGAAAAAATGTGGTACCTTAATAATTGTAAAATTTTTAGTATATCAAATATATATATGTTATCATTTCAATAAGTTTAAGAATATTATATGGAGGAAGAATAGGATATAAACAAAAAACACATAGTGAAGAATTATAGATTATTTTTGAGAAAACACAATTGGATTACACATTAGTTCTTCCTATGATAAAATTGTATTGAATCTTGGTCATTTAAAAGATAGAGAAGGATGCTGGTAAGGTATTTTGTAAGTTTTTTGTTGATATTAATGGCTCAATGTATGTTAATAAGTAAAGACATGGGGATTCCCATCGATAAGAGAGTGGAGTGGAACTCTTGTTATTTTTAATGTTACAATTTAATATAAAGTATAATTCTTATTAATTATGACTTAAAACCATCCCATATCAATATATAACATTATAAGGGTCTAACTAAAATCATAAAATCATATATAACATGATATTTTTGACCTTATCACTTATTTTTTGTCTTAAATAACCCATTTTACCCTTCCATATGGTGAATTTTTTTTACATTGGTTATTTTTCATCATTAAAAAATAAATAATATTATTGATTAATATGTAATTAAATTTTATAATTTCAATATTATTGTATTAATTATAGTTTAAAATAAATCCAAAATATAATGGGACTTTCTAAATACATTATATAATTTTTTTTAAAAAATAATTATTATTCAGTATTCACCCGAAAGTTATTCCATTATAAAATAATGTAAAAATTAATACTAATATATAATTTATATTATATAACATAAAATTACGTTCATTTAATGAAATTAAATTCCTAAAAATTAGAAATTATCATTTAAACAAAACCATATTATAAATGTAAATCACTTTATTTAGAACAAATCATTTTCTTTTTTTGATTTGGAGAATCTTATAATATTAATGAAAATAACGTGAAACTATAAAATGTAATAATATATTATTATTATACATTAAATACATGTATTATTAAAATAACATCACTTGTCCCTAATCGATTCTCTTATTCATGTAAAACTCATTGATTTATATTTTATAGAACTTTATACTATTATTTTTTTTATATTTTTTATTGATATCTTTACAAATCTTTGAGGCATTATTTTCATTAATTTAAAATAAAAAAATCAAGTTATTGAAATAAAATATAAAACCATTTTTAATGAAAATATTTTAATATATGTAATATAATAATTTCACACCTATAAGAATCTATTTAATTATATACGCATAGAAAAAAAATTATGCAGTTATTGATTACAACTGATTTTTAATTTTGAGTATCATAATATACATTTTAATTATTTTATATAATTTATTCTATAGAGAAAAAATACTAATTTATTCCATATAGAAATCCTTTCATAATCAAAATGAATTATATTTTCCTAGTCATGTATGTCAGTATTTTAAGAACCAATTCTATTTGATATAACAACTACAATGTATATAATATCATTTTTTACCATGATAGTAACATATATATTAAAATATGATAATAAATTGGAATATTTCCATTTATCAGCACTATATACACCTACTTTATCCACCCTCTATAGAGAAATAATAATTAAAATTTTCAAGATTCCCTTCTAAAGTGATTTTTTTTTATATTTTTTTGCTTCACTAACATCAAATTACTCAACCACTAATTCAGACAAATAAAAATTTATCATGACGCTATCCTCAAATGAAAATACATCATCTTATTTACCATTTTCATTTTTAATATACCTCATTAATGAAAATAATTACTCATTATGGAAAATTTGTATTCCAAAAAGAACAAAAATAATCAGTTATATAAAATTCATAGATCGATATATAAAAATTATCATTGAAACCATCGTAATTCATCTAAAAAATAAATATTTTTATTTATCACAACTTATCTATATATTTTTACATAAATTTTATGGGATTTTTTTTATTTATTGTCATTATTTGAAAGTGATATATTATGCACCTCTAGATATCAGTTTTGGGAAATGATTTATTTATAAATATATTATAATATTATTTTATAACATATCTTATAACTATTAGTACAATAACAAAACAATATTAGAGAAAAAACCACTTTTTTCTCAGATCAGATGATTGTATGTCAATCCTAAAATCACTAAACCTGGACCTATATTTTTATCACATCATGTCCTTATTGAAATTATTAGAGGAATGATAAACATTAAAAACATTATTATTATTTTATCCAAATATTGAATCTATAATCTAATTCCTTTTATGTAAATAATAATCTCCTTGATATTTATAAAATGATAACTAAAGGATATATTCTTTATCATCATTAATCTATGAACCATATATTTTTCCAATAATATTGTTTAAGTATATATATTTTAATTTTTCACAAACATTTTGTTTCTAAAAAAATTTGTATTATTTAATATTAATACTTTTATATTTTTAGAAAATTATTATTATTTTATATTATCTAGGTTCTCATGAATTAAACCCCTTTCCATTGTGATATGTAAATTATTTCTATAGTTATTTTAAAAATGATGGTTTTAATATTTTTTGTATTTTTGAATTTTTGATTAAAATATTAATTTCACTAAATAGAAAAATTCATAAAAACATTTCTAAATTAATATTGATTTTAGAGTAGGTGGTTTAACTCATTCAATAAATTTTACTAGAATTACTGATTTTTGAAATTTTGAGTTTTTTTTAGATTGATGAATTAATATTTGTACATTAAAATGTTTTTTAAAATTTATTTATTCACTATTATCATGTTTATTATATTTATTGGTTTAGTGGAATATTGGAGTAGAAAATGATGTCAGTCAATTAGATATAATTAAAAAAATTCAAAAAAATCCATATTATTCTCCAACACACTGAATTAATATTTATTTTCATAATGTTGTGTCTATAAAAGTGTAATGGGGAACAATACCACACAAAAATTATCATTAGTTTCTCTAATTATATTTATTATTTTTTAGAAAAATTGAGTATTTGAGTTCATGCCTACCAAAGATAAAATTTCATTCTCACCAATTAACTAATTTTTTAATTAATAAATATTTTGGAGTTAAATAAACATAGTATATCTATGTAAATATATACTGATAATAATGTAATAAAAGTCAATATAGATATCATAAGGAGTATATATTCTTTTATACAGATTCAATAATGATTATACATTTATTTTTTAAAATGATTAAGGAAAATTGTATCAAATTCATATTTTTTGGATTTTATAAAAGGTTACATAAAGTATTACACATTTGATTATATTTTACTAAATCATTCTAATTTTCCTATATACTGAATAATTTTTGTTTTTTGTAGTAATATTAAATATTATTGGATTTACATATTCTATTTTCTAGAACATGTTTCTATGAAATATTTTTAATTTTTATGGGTTAATGGATGTTCTTTTCTGCACATTAGATGATATATTTCAATGATTTTCATTAAATAGATTATTGATAGACTCCCTCTCTTCTATTATTCATTAATTTTTTATTATATTAGTGATGAAAAATTTTACTCAACAACATTTTAATAATTGTTATACATAGTTATTCTATTTATATATTTTTTCTGTTTTATAAATTATTTCATAGGGGATTGTTTTAGGTTATTTTGTTACGAATAATTTTTTCTTTATTCAGATGTGTTTCTTAGGTTGTGTTTTAGAAGATGTTGATTCATGGTTTCTAAAATCCTATATATGGGAATTTATAGTGGATATGGTGACCAATATTTTTCATACATTATTTTTAACATAAATAAATAACATGAATTTAAATTGATAACAACAAATATTCTTCTTTTTTCATAGAAACTAGAAACATAAAACAGAATGTACATAAAAAAATAGGAATTATTTAATATATTTTAATCAATTGTTTAAAATCCTTCATAAGTCACCTCACTGCATATCATTTCCTTGGTAGAAACATCGATAGAAAAGGTGATCATAATTCCCAATATGTTATAAAAAAGGTAATATGAAGTATATTAACAAGAATAATTTAGAATCCATAATAATAAATTATGATCATAAACACATGATACGTAAAATATAATCCTGATTATAATTATATGGGGAATAACCTAGAAAATGGATACAATATAAAATGAAACTTTCATAAAAATATCACAAATGTACATCAATATGTATTGATGAGATCAATTTCCATGTTTTTTCTCAATTTTATTATCAAAAATACTATAGAATGGTTCCAAGGTATTTTAAACATTTCACATCTTGAGATAAAATCGTTACCCTGTTCATTGGGGAGTTGTGATGGTGCATCATTCATATGTCTAACATTTTGTGTTCCACTTATATTATATAACACAAGTACATATTTCATCAAATCAATTTTGTTATTAATAAATGAGGTTTTTATACATGGAATTCTCCAATTAATGTTGTATTGTTATATCTATGTGAATACCCATGAATGATAACATAGTGAGGTATTCACAACAAATGGAACATAAAATCAATATTAAATTTTTTCTATATGATGGGTGTATATATAATTCGTAGAATGGATTAAGGAGAGAATAATATGGTCTATCATTGTTTTTAATCCTTTAGATATTAAAGTAATATTTATACAAATAAGATGAAAATTAGTGACTATAAAAATTCTTATAAAAGTGATGTTCTTTATTGGAAAAAGAAGGTAGGGAACCCCTTAAACTGAGTGTATTTTTTGTAATTATTGAGAGGACCTCCGTAGAACCTCTTTAAGAATCTATTTAGTCTGGAAAATTAAATTAAATAAATTGTTAAAGGATTTACATTTAATTTTAATGGGAGAATGTGTGTTTATTTAGATAAAAATAATGGAAGTTTATTATTAATTTTTTAACATGGGTTTTGGACTCTATGTTATAAAAAATAAAACAATTTGATATCCTAGTGTTTTCTCCCATTGTATTGTATAATGGGGTGTGGCAATTAAAATTTTAATATTTTATGATACAAATTCATTAAAAAATACAATACTTGATGTGGAAGGGACTTATATTCATTTATAATTCTATAAAAAATTTAAAATACACCTTAGGTATTAGATGATTCATTAAAATTTTGAAAAATTAGTCTAATTAAATAGAAATTAATATTTTAATGAGAATGTATATTTTAAATTGGAAATAAATTAAATAATATATTTCATCACTTTTCTTCAATATGATGTCAAAATAAATAACATTTCTTTATACCTTATTTTATAATTTTTCCTAAAAAATATTTAGTCAAAATTATAAAATAAATAACCCAATTAATGTTTTAATATGATAATTTCAAACAAAAATACATTTTATCTAGAATGTTATCTGAATATGAAAACTTTTATTTTTTGTATATCATTTTAAATGAAATATATAATTTTTTATTATACAAACTTCCAACTCTTATAAAAACTACATTTAATTACATTGAATTGTTTTATTCATTATTTATGAATACATATATTTTCTCTAAACTTGACAAAAAAAATGTCATAAAAATATATTTCATTGATAACTAAAAATATATATTAATAAATTTTCATTTTCATTTGTTTTTTTCAAAAATATAATTTATTATGTTCCTGATATATTTTATTTCATTTAATAATTAATATATTGGTCATGTTATCATAATAAATATGGGATCAGGTAAACAATAATTTTTATTGTAATATAATTAACACCTTAATACATCAAAAATTCTTTATACATTAACCATTATCACACAAGTTAAAGACCAAAGGATATGATGCGTGATGGTGTTACTAATTTGTGTTGTTTTATCTTACATTAATCAGGTGGTGATCTACACTAAGTGGAACTTATTCCATGTTAATGTTCTCTTGTACTTTAATGACTGAATCTCTTCGTTGGATTTGTTACGGGAGATCCCCAACAATAACACCTCACTCCCTTGATCTGAAAAATGTGATCCATATTTGTAACATCCAAGCCTAACTTACTACTAAACTAGTATCTGTACTGGTCACCAAATAATGTCAAGTGTGTCTTCCTGTACGGCAATGGTTGTCGATTAACATTGATGGAGTAAAGGTAGATTCGTGGGGAGACTATAAAATAATTATTAGAGTACATAATAGTAACCAAATAGTATATATCAGTACAAAAAGAAATAAAATAGTAATAAAAATGTATATAGAATTTTGAAAAAGTCAGTTTTACAATTCATGCATGTCTTATAATGATTACATAATTAAATCAATAAAAAATAAAACATGATTTTTATCACATTACAAAATAAAATAATAAATAAAAAGCCAAAGATAATCACCATCATCTTCCCAATCTATATCTTGGTCCTTTTCTCCCAACTTCTATATATAATTAACACTGCAAAATCAAATTCCACATCCCTAAAATCGCGTAGATCTGCTTGGGTACCAATGGTACACATGTTGGGTATGAGATATAAATCATAGTAGGCTGGCACCCACAATTTAAAACCAAATCCAAACTGTTCTATATAAACTTAACAATGTATGAATATATATAACAAGTAATGAAGTACTCAAAAGTATACATACTTTGTATGAAGTTAATCACTTAATATCCTTTTCATTTTACAAAAATATAAACAAATTAATTAATTTTACATAGAAGACCTGAGATATGGCTTGGGACCTATATCCCCTATATAACATTAACAAAATTGATACCTCAGAAGGTTATCAAAAAAAATAAAAGTTTAGAACTAATCCAATATTGTTCATTGGCTTGGAATACACATTATAAATAAATTCATTCAATGTTCTATTTATATCCTGCTCCAATCCGTGAAATTCCTAATGGGAATTCAAGTATTTATCATGGTGAAAAATCAACGACACCCTAAAAGACCATCCCGGTGAACCACATAAGATGTTTATGTCACTCTAGGTGTGGTATACGTCCATGTCAACTATGTTTTTCCTTTGTAGTTCAATAGGGATCCCCATGTATCAATCCTGACATATTAATAAAACACCTTTCTGGACGATAAATGGAAGTCCTATAGGGATCCAAAATTCAATAATAATTTAAGTATATCCATAATGATCAAATCCATTTAATCCTTCAATAAATCCATGGTACACACATGGATTAAACATATAAATTCATTGATACCATCCATTGGATTCTAAAAAAATCCAATGTTCACTCAATATACAAAAGTAAAGTAGTCACATGATCCCATCCATGGAATTGTAATATGAATCTAGGAGTCATCCAAGGCTATTAACCATTTCATCATCAAAATAATTTATTCATTTTATTAGAAATGACATGGTCAAAACCACTTTCCCATAATATGACTCACCACCAAAGGGTGGATCAAGCATGGGGTAACATCATAAGGCTCACTCTTTCAATTACTCACATTCACATATTTCTTATAACAATAAATACATGTAAATTAATTAATTACTTGGCATAAACATCATTTAAATAATTTTATAATACCATAATAAGTGAAATTCATCCCAATTGCATTAATTTAAGCCATATCCTTATCTACAATCATGTGGGAATGGAATTATAAATCATGACATAATATCCCATGACATAACATGGAAATTACGTTAATCAACTCAACTAGGAAATTATTTATAACAAAATTCTAAATACTAAGAACCTAATACATGATGTGGATGTATCTATATCATGTGGGTAAATCTATACATTGAAATTCATTCATAATTAAGAAATAATATAATAATTTCCAAGGGTCTTTGGTACTCATCCATTCCCAGTTAATTCATTTAGTATATAAATTGACACAAAAAAAAATTACATGTTTTAAATCCCCTGACATGTGGTAAAAAGGCACACCTAAATGTTTCCATGGCCAAATATTGTTGATCTTCCATTAAACAATATATCCTAAATTGTTGTTTATACTTCTAAAGTTTATCTCATGCAATATATTTAAACATAACTCACATGGGAAACATCATTTAAGAATATCAGAGGTTCCATGCCTTAATATATCATATATCAACACTAATATGAAGATATATTGAAACCACAAGAAAACATGATATAACAGCTATCACTAATTTTTGGTTTGAAGGGAAGTGCACCTCTGTTGGAGGGGTATTATTATTAAAAATTAATTTTACAATAAAAAATTCACTTCTCATCATTAAGTATTTTAGTCATGTTGTAATGTCCCATTAAATAAGGAAACTCATAATTCAACTTATTTAAAAAATAAATTAAGGCATTATTAAATAAATATATTAGGGGTAGAAATTACACATCATGTAGAAGACCATAAAAACAATTTCTAAATGAAGATTTCATGTACTGTGAATCACATAAACCCAAAAATGTACTTTCATACATTCGTGCAAGTCATAAATGGGAACCAAAATTCAATATATATATATTTATGATCAATAAACATCATACTTCCCTAATATAAAGGGTAAGAAACAAAATAATGGCTAAAAACCCTTACCTCCGATTGTGGAGGTGAACTGAAACAACATGAACTACCTGGACATTAGTGGTTGGTTTCAGGATTCAAACCAACATATCTCCGGAGTCCTGGTGAAATACCCTAAAATAAAAGAATAATGAATAATGGATCGATCCCTAATATAATGTTTTGGCCAAATCCTATAGTGAAATAGAGAGACCTAAAATCGGTCAGAAATAGGGAGATATGGGATGAGAAGGACTCACCTAGACGTTCTGACCATGATTTCTCAATAAATCTATAGAAACCGTCATACAGGGATGAGGCTGTGAGGAGTGGTGTGTGGGGACTCAAAAGGGAGAAGGAGTGGCTGGTGTCGTGTGACCCAATAGGGAAGGAGAAACACCTAAAATCCCCATTTTATTTTAATTTATATTTTATATTAAATTATCTTATTTTTAACAACAATACCTTACCTTGAATAAGACACATGGTTACTTCTGTAGTCTAAAAAGTTATAGATAAACCATTTTCTTTTTATAGGTCCTTTAAAACCTACCCTTACTAGTCTATCGGTCCAAAAACTCATTGAGAAATCTAGGAATGTTTTCAAGACTTCACCCATGTAAGAAAACCTCACATTTAAATATAAGTGCTATAATAATTTCATTTCTATGTTCCATTTAAAAAATTAACAATCTAGTAAGTAAAAAAAATATTTGTATTTCCTTAGTATTTTTCCTAGTTTAAAACAAGACTTTTTACAAACACTCCATTAAAGAACAATTCATCCATATGATTCCTTGGAATAATTACACAAACATCTCCCATCCTACCATAGTTCTAAAACATCCTTCAAATTGATGTGTCATGTTTCCAAATTCCCAATGTATCTTAAGGTACCACACATTCACATGACACTCCATCCTTCAAAAATGACCCAATGTTCAATTTCTATCCGAGACACCAAATAGGCTCTAAATGAAGTGAACTTAACCAAATAAACTATCACATCATCATACTTTTAAAACCCAATCCAAAGGAGCTCCCCACTACAGGCTTTAACATTAGAAACATTCCAATTATCAATCCATGCTTTCTTCCCATAGATAGAATTACCTTACCAACCAACATGCCCTTAATTATTTTACAACAACCAAGTCCATAAATGCTAACACCTGACTTCTAATTACTTTTTCAAAACTAACCATCACATGGTCATTTAAAAATGTTGTTACCTAAACCAAATGAAGGTGTAGACAGATTCCAATCCACTAGAAATGGTTCCCTGAAAGCATTACATCGAATCCCAATAACAGGCCTAGGATAACCCCAGATTCATCCGACAATATTCCATGCAACTATCACATGGTAGTATTTAGCCCATACTAAATGTGAGACATTGTTACAAAGTAAAAACGTCCACCATGGAATACTGACTGAGGCTAGAGTGGAATCCCACTTGAGATACATCAAAAGGTGTGGAAGGTTTCCAAAATTACATCCAAGACATTCATACATCGGAACCCAAAAATCAATTAGGAATCCCCAAACCTCCAAAAATCCCATGAAAATTGTGTACGACCTTGATGGGTATAAAAAATCACCCAATGAATTTTAATCATCAGTTCAGCGTATAACTGATGCTATCATAGAACATCATGGATGACGTCATGATCGGTGATATGGTTATATCATTCTGAATAGTGTGCTAAGAATTAACCAAAGGTTATAAAGAAGATCATTTGAAACCCTATTAGTAATCTTAATAAAATACTCGACAACACTTATCAATGCATCACAAATCCACCCAAATGAATAAACCACTAGAGGAATTAATGTTTGTTCTAACATTACAAATGAAACACCTAAAATGATTAATAGAGTGTAATATGGGTTTCAGATAACTTTAACCTCATTTATTCCATGCTACCACTAAATCACAAAAATTTACACCAGAACTGACATGGCGCTCCCTGATCCATGTTCACACATGCTAAAACATTTGGTCATAAAATATGAGATCAAATAGACAGAAGATTCAACCCACCAAGCCCAGATATTTCTATAAAATATTTGGATGAACTTGATTTAAAATTCTAAGGTCACTCTACAGTGATGATGACCCAAAAACATACTAAACATCATGAAGCACATGATTAAACTGGACTCAAATAGCTTTCTTTAATACATATCACTCAATGGGTACCTCATATGTCAACACATATTATCGAGAGTTTACAAGATAAAATTCCACATATTGAGTACCATATATAGGTTTTCCACCGTATGAAAT
Source organism: Viscum album (assembly GCA_963277665.1). Classification (NCBI taxonomy): domain Eukaryota; kingdom Viridiplantae; phylum Streptophyta; class Magnoliopsida; order Santalales; family Viscaceae; genus Viscum; species Viscum album. Next base: position 1,111,253,217 of record OY728126.1, read on the forward strand.
CATGTACTAGATGAATCACATAGAAAATTTCCCAAAATAAAATCATTATAAACATCTATTTACATAGATGACAACATATTATGTCAGCCATAACTTAAGAAAAGAGATGTTCACAAGACCTCTTATGCGGATGACATTGACTGGGGCATGTCTAACCTTCTGAACCCAGAATTCTGTGATATTCACCCCCATTTCAATGGTCAAGATGCAAAAACCACCCATCCAATCAAGGGAAAACATTTAATGAAAATTTCTTACGAGGGTCAATGACACCAAAATGGAATAAAAAATAAAAAATATTTCAATAGAATGCAATATATCACTTGTGGTGTGGTATAAGTCCGTGTCAAATGATTAGACATTGGCTATCCAATAAGGATCCCTAAGTATAAATAATCACATATAAATAAAATTCCACTCAATCCCATTCATGGATGTCCCATAGGGTTCCATGATTCATTCGTCATTTAAGTACAACCTTGATGATCCCATCCATAGTATCCCTCAATTTATCCCTGGTTCATGCATGCCTTAAAGATCTTAAACCCTTTGAGCTAGTCTAGGAATTCTATTTGAGTCCAAGGTTCACTCTTGGTATAACAGTATAATAGAGACATGAGACTATCCATAGAACATTAATATGAATAATGGTTCACCCAAGGATTTTTACCATTTCACAATCAAATTCAATTCATCATTTCATTAAACTCGCCAAGGTAAAAACCAATAGAATATAAAATAAATCAACAATAAAGGGTGTCTCATGCACGGGCCAACCTCATAAGGAATATCATTTAATTTACTCACATGGGGATATATCTCTATAAAAATAAAAAATTTAAATTAAACAATTGATTAGCTTAAAAATTATTTAACTCACACGAGGAAATCCATAATAAGAGAAATTCAATCCAACTGTATCAATTCAATTCATAGCCTTCTCTTTACAAATGTGGTAAAGGCATTATGAAACTCTACATAAATTCACATGCCATGACATTTAAATTACATCAATCGACTCATGTGGAAAAATGTTTGTAATAAGATTTTTAAGATTCACAACCTACTATAGGACATGGCAGTATGTAACTAATGTTGGAAAATCCATACAAGGAAAGTCATTCTTAATAAAAAAATGAAATAATACGGGACAATGATATATTTCACTCATCCCTTCACAATTAATTCATTTTATTTTACAATTGATATAAAAATGGATTACATGTTTGGAATCCCATTCCATGGGGTAAAAATGCACACAGTAAGTTGTCCAAGGCCAAATGCATTGAATTTCCATTTAACAAGAAAACCCAAATGGGTGCTTTAACATTAAAAATCTATCTCCTGGAATATATTTAATCATAACTCATATAGGAGACATAATTTAATAATTTCAAATAAGTCATTAATTAACATATCATATATCAAAAACCAACAAATAGATATATTGAAAGTTAGAACATAAGAATGAATGATATAAAAACTGTCACTAATTTTTGGTTTGATGTATGTGAACCTACATTGGAGGGGTTTTATTATAAAAAGATGAATTTATCGAACAATATGTCCCATATCATATTTACGAATTTTATTACGGATATGAAGTTCTATTAAACTAGGAAAGTAATAAATAAATATATATTAAGAAGAAGATTAAGGATTGGTAAATAAAGAGGATAAGGATAGAGATCCAACCTAAATAATAAGAACAATCCAATGCTTTTAACTCATATTGTTAAACACTAGAAAGAAAACACTCCAATATACATTCCTTCGTATATGAATGAATTATTTCCTAGGGAACCAAAACTCACTACACATATACCCGGGACCCATAAACACCCTAAGACCCTAAAATATAAGGCAAAATTATTGTGGGTAAAAATCATTACCCTGGATGGAGGCATAGAACCAAAACTAAAATATATGTGTCGCCATTGGTGGAGGCTTCTAGAACACAGAAGCAAATAACTCGGCATACCATTATTTAGAACTATAAAACTGAAGAATAAAAAAAATTATCAAAAATAAACACATATTTTTCGATGAACCCTATTGGGTGATGGAGAGACCACAAATCGACCCAAAACAAGGAGAAGAGGGGGGATAATGAATCACCATAATTACCTTACCAACTAACATGCCCTTAAATATTTTATAACAACCAAGTCCATCATTGATAAAACCTAGCTTCAGGTTACTTTTTCAAAACTAACCATCACATGGTCATTTAAAAATGTTGTTCACTAAACCAAATGAAGGTGTAGACAGATTCTAGTCCACTAGAAATGGTACCCTGAAAGCATTACATCGAATCCCAATAACAAGCCTAGGATAACCCGTGATTCATCTGACTATATTCCATGTAACTATCACATGGTAGTATATAGCCCATACTAAATGTGAGACATTGGTACAAATAAAAAATGATCACAACAGAACATTGACTGAGGCTAGAGCGGAATCCCAATTGAGATACATCAAAAGGTGTGGTAGGTTTCCAAAATTACATCCAAGACATTCCTACATCAGAACCAAAATATCAATTAGGAATCCCCAAACCTCAAAAAATCCCATGAAAATTGTGTACGACCTTGATGGGGATCAAAAATCGCCCAATGAATTTTAATAATTAGTTCGGTGTATAACTGATGCTATCATAAAACATCATGGATGGAATCATGATAGGTGACTTGGTTATATCATTATGAAGAGTGTGCTAAGAATTAACCAAAGGTTATAAAGAAGATAATTTGAAACACTATTATTACTCTTAATAAAACACTCAGCATCACTTATAAATGCATCACTAATCCACCCAAATGACTATACCACTCGAGGAATTAATGTTTGTTCTAACATTACAAATGAAACACATAAAATGATTAGTAGAGTGTATAATGGGTTTTAGATACCTTTAACATCATTTAAGCCATGCTACCACTAAATCAAAAATATTTACACCTGAACCGACATGACTCCCTCTGATCCATGATCACACATGGTAAAACATTTGGTCATAAAATATGATATCAAATAGACTGAAGATTCAACCCCCCAAGCCCAGATAGTCCTATAAAAATTGGGATGAACTTGATTTCAAATTTTAAGGTCACTCTACACTAATGATGACCCAAAAACATACAAAATAGCTTGAAGCACATTATTAAACTGGACTCAAACATCATTCATTAATACATATCACTCAATGGGTACTGCATATGTCAACACATATTATAGCGATTTTAAAAGAGAAAATTCCAAATATTGAGTACTATATATAGGTTTTCCACCATATGAAATCATGTACTAGATAGATCACATAAAAAATTTCCCAAAATAACATCATTCTAAACATCTATTTACATAGATGACAATGTACTAAGTCATCTATAACTTAAGAAAAGAGATGTTCACAAGAACTGTTATGCGGATGACCCTGACCGGGGCATGTCTAACCTTGTGAACCAAGAATTCATTGATATTCACCTCCATTTCAATGGTCAAGATGCAAATCCCACCCATCCAAACAAGGGAATAAATTCCAAAAAAAATGTTTATGAGGGTCAACGACTCCAAAATGGAATAAAACATCAAAAATATTTCAATAGAATGCAAGACGTTATGTTCTAAGGGTTCTACCTTCCACAAGATATCCTTTAATGAATCACAAGCATTGAACCAATCTCCTAGTCTTGAAATACAAATTCACTAGGATCAAGAGTCGCATTAATTTAAAACAACACTAAACAGAAATATCCAATAGATAATCTCTCACATCTCTGTTCCAAGGATTACCCTTGAAACATTTAAACTACTCTTACACGATTGGATAAAAAAGGACACCACATTAGGATCCAATTTATGGTCATTAAAATAAATAACATTAACCTTCAAAACATTTGAATAAATTTAAAGAAAAACATCAAACACCATTATAAAAAATATTGAACCTGGAATACACTTTAGCTAATAGCTCACTAAAAAACTGGAAATTTAGAACATAAATTACATATAAAAAATGATTTGTCCTCTGAGGGTCCCCTTAACCAAACTGGGACTCTTAAAAAGAAACCCATTAGCTTTTGTTTACCAAATAAACATTAAAACAATGATAATTTATCTTATAAAATCATGATCCAACTAACAGACATTGGTCTATTTTAACAATTTAAAAGTTAATTTCCATTTTAAATTCAAAACTCAACAACATATATTTTTATAACAATTCTCAAACATAACATGGTTATGAATAGACTCAGTCACATGGTTGAACATCTTCAAATCCATAAAGAGCCCATACACATTACAGGTGGGATTTAGATCCCATTAATTTAAAACAATAAACAATAATATTTAACATTATATTCCTTTTTCATTCTAACAATATCTATAAACATTTAATAAGGTCTATAAATTTTTTGAGTATTCATTTTTCCATTTTTCTAAATCATAAGGTTCATATACACCATAAAATTTGACATTGGATTCCTTATATACTGCAATAAAAAAACTACGTCCTATAATACAATTTTACATATCAAAACTATGATTCTACAATAATCTGAAAATCATGGAAAATATCATCTAAGCATGTTTCACCACGAGAAAGTCATGCTAAATAAAAAATTAATTCTAAAAGATTACCTCAATTTGAACAAATCTAAGCATAGAATCACTCAAGGAATATAATCATACTTAGTAGGCAATCTAATAATTAAACTACATGGAATATCATACACCTTCCATGTTAATTTCTATGTGCCAATAATTATGTGTTTTCTGTTTATTCATTTCCATTGCATTCTAAGTTCAAAACTGCAAAAATTTCAATAAATCTATAAGCCCTGAAAAATACCCCATTCTCCTTAGGTGAATTCATATCAAATATAACATTGAACAATAAGAAACTAAATCCTAGCTCAGGACACTTGGTCAATTTCAATACAGGGGGTGATCAATCCCAGGCACGACTATATACCAATTGCTGACACATTTTTTATCTCATGTCTACCATCCCAAAACAGTAAGAGAAATGAAATAACAACCTATTAAATAACTTTTTAATTTCCCGAACCTACTAACCACTAACCTGGTAGCAAAACCGATTTCCACATAACTTCGGTCACATCTCCCCATATGACATAGGCTGTCCACTAGCAGTGACTGAGTAATGGTATTTCAATCGGGAGACTTTACCCTCATTTTGAGAGTATAGAATGGTAACCAAATTGTAAAACTCAGGAAATAACGGAAGAAAATTGTAATAAAAACTGATTAAAAAATATGGCCAATGCCAGTCTTACAATGCATGCATGTCATAGAATAGTTACATAACTGAAATCATTAAACAATATAACATGTTTTACATTACAATATTAAATGAGAGAATGCAAAAATCCAAGTTCAATAACCCCGATCATCCCAAGCACTATCTCAATCATTTTCTCCCATCTTATTGATACAAGTAACACTAAAAAATAAATTTACATAGCCCTATAATAAAATAAGTATACTCAAGTACCAATGGTACCCAATAAGGGTGTGATATATAAATCTTAGAAGGTTGACACCCACATATCCAAACCCAATCCAACCTATGCTATGAAAATATATCAGTGAAAGCAGATATATATTAGATAAGGAATTACACAAATGTAACCATACAACAAATGAAAGTAATAATTTATTATCCCATTCATTTCGATAGAAGGTAAAAAATTAAATTCATTGAATATATAAGTCTCAGGATACATCTAACACTGACAACCCCTGTATTACTTTATGCACTACAGATGCCACATAAATCCATCTAAATAATACAAGTCTATACTGAATCCATGATTTTTATTTGGCCTGGTAGGAACACCATAAATCAATTAATTCAATATTCAATTTATAACCAGATCCCATCCTTGAAATTATTATCTTCCAACTCAAGTATCACTCAAAGTGGGAATTCACAAACACCCTCTAAATGTGTCCTGATAAGCCTATATGGAAATAGATATCACGCGTGGTGTGGTATATGTCCGTGTCAAATGAGTTGGACTTTGGCTATACAATAAGGATCCCTAAGTATAAATCATCACATATAAATAAAATTCCACTCAATCCCATTCATGGATGTCCCATAAGGGTCCATGATTCATTGGTCATTTAAGTACAACCTTGATGAGCCCATCCATAGTATCCCTCAATTTATCCCTGGTTCATGCATGCCTTAAAAATATTAAACCCTTTGAGCCAGTCTATGAAAACTATTTGAATCCAAGGTTCACTCTAGGAATAATAGTAAAATAAAGACATGATACTATCCATAGAAAATTAATCTGAATACATGATTCACCCAATGTTTTTACCAATTCACCATCAAATTCATTTAAAAATTTCATTAAACATGCCAAGGTCAAAACCAATAACATCTAATATAAATAGACACTAAAGGGTGTATCAAGCCCATGCCAACCTCCTAAGGCATCTCCTTTAATTTACTCACATGGGAATATTTCAAAAAAAAATAAACACAAGTAAATAATACAATTAATTAGCATAAAAATTAATTAACTCACATGAGAAAACACATAATAAGAGAAATTCAATCCAACGATATCCATTCAATTTATAGCCTTCTCTTTACTCATGTGGTAAAGGCATTATGAATCTTCACATAAATTCACATGTCATTACATTGAAATTACATCAATCGACTTATGTGGAAAATTATATGCAATATGATTTTAATGATTAACAACCTACTACAGGACATGGAAGTATGTAACTCATGCTGGAAAAGCCATACTTGGAAAGTCATGCTTAATTGAGAAATGAAATAATAAGGGGCAATGATATATTTCACTCATCCCTTCACAATTAATTCATTTTATTTTACAATTGATATAAAAATTAATTACATGTTTGGAATCCAATTCCATATGGTAAAAAAGCACATCTTAAGTTGTCCAAGGCCAAATGCCATTGAATTTCCATTTAACAAGAAAACCCAACGGGGTGCTTTAACATTATAAATCTATCTCATGGAAGATATTTAATCATAAATCACATGCGTGACATAATTTAATAATATAAAATAAGTCATTCATTAACATATCATATATCAAAAACCAATAAAAAGATATATTGAAAGTTAAAACCTAATAATGAATGATATAACAACAATCACTGCTTTTTGGTTTGATGTAAGTGAACCTAAACTGGAGGGGTTTTATTATAAAAACATGAATTTATCGAACAATATGTCCCATATCATATTTATGAATTTTATTAAAGATATAAAGTTATATTAAACTAGGAAAATAATAAATGAACATATTTTAAGAAGAAGTTTAAGGATTTGTAAATAAAGAGGATAAGGATAATGATCCTACCTGAAGAAATAAGAACAATCCAATTCATTATAACTCACAATGAAAAACACTAGAAAGAAATACTCCCATAATCATACCTTCGTATATGAAGGAAATATTTCCAAGGGAACTAAAACTCACTACACATATACCCCAGACCCATAAACATCCTGAGGCCTTAAAATAAAAGGCAAAAATATTGTGGGTAAAAACCTTTACCTCAGATGGCAGCATAGAACCAATACTAATATATATGGGTCGCCATTGTTGGAGGCTTCTAGAAAACAGAAAAAAATAACTCAGCATGTGATTTTTTGAACTCTAAAACTGAAGAATAGAAAAACAATTATCAAAACCAAACATATATTTTGGGATGAACCCTATAGGGTGATGGAGAGAACACAAACCGACACAAAACAAGGAGAAGAGGGAGGAGAAGGAATTTTCATAATAAGCCGACCATGATTTATCAAGAAATCATGAGAAAAAGTTGAAAGAGGAGGGGTGGTGAGGACAGTTCCTAATGAATCAAATTGGAGAAGGAGATGATGATGTCACGTGATGCAACAAGGTAGAAAAAACTCTATATATCCCCCTTTTGATTTCATTAAAATTTTTATTTTAAAATTTTAAAATTTTAAAACTTGGTCTCGATGCATGGTTTAGGTCGCATGGTTTATCAGACTGTGCGCCACCCATGTGACCTATAACAACCCATGCATTACATACATTGTTATTACATCAGAATTGAAGCACACTTATTACAACATATAACAAAACCAAGAAAGGACCGTATAGGTATAGAGTCTTTAGAAACTGGGAATCATAAACAACTGGTTCATAAAGCATCTACTTTGCCTCCCATTTATTTCATCATATCTAGAGTCCCTTTTTGGCATATCCTACTTAATAAACTTCTTCCTGACCTGGGGAAATAAAACATACAAAAGGGTGAGCTCAAATTCTCAGTAAGGGTAAACAAAAGAAATATCAATCACATCATATACAAAAGAACATAACTTTTGGAAATCATAACCTGCAAAAGAGATCATAATATCATAACATGGGATAAATCATAGAAGTGAAATGTAATCCCAATAATCATAACATAAAACATGAAACATTATGGTATACACACATAATCATAGAGAATCATTTCTTGTTAGTCAAGACTCATTGGCAAAACTATCTTAGTGGACAAAGTCCATTTCTCAACCGAGTTCACTCCTCGTTTCAGTCCTGTTTCCATGAACCGGTATAACCTACCATTCCATCCATGTCTATCTCATGAGATATAAAATCTTTACCCAATGCATTGAAGGGTTATATAGGTCCAAACCATCTCATAATGATACCATTCTTATGTGTGCCACAAAATCATAAATCATACATCATTTCATAACCCATGTAATAAAAATGGGAATCTTAAACATCAGGACATCATAAAAAAATTCATATAAGATAAAGGAATTCATTAAAATAATTCCATCACAACATAATAAAATCATTGTAATAATAGGGTAAAAATAGAACCCTATATTATCTTTGATGGAAAATAATTTTGATAAAACACTTGAACTCCATTCTTGAGGAAAATATCCATTCAACTACAAAAAAACATTCCTTTCTTTAACATGTTATAAAATTTTAAACTAAAAGAAGTTGATTAAAAATAAGCTTGAAAACATGTAAGGGCTGATTCTTGGAAATAATGTTTTAAAAATCCATTCATGTCGTATAAGTTAAAAGAAAACATTCTTCTCATTCTTTTGTCAGAAAAGTCAAAAAGTACCTCGTACAAAAAACGACAAAAGATTCCTTTCATATCTTTTACAAAAGACTCACCGAAGGGTAAAATTGGATATAAACTATTGTATAAGGATATAAATACTACATATTGAGGAAGCATGGATGTGGATGATAAAATACACCCCAGTAAATTTCAAAGTATAAACAATCTCGGATAAAAATGAGATTGTGATATTTTCCCTTACCTTTGGTCCGATATGCTTTGTACATGTCCGAACCTCCTATATAATGATTTAAAAAATGTTATTGACTTATTACAGAATTATATTTATTTTTATGATATCATATATGGTCATATTCTTAGCTTATTATTAGTAATATTTCATTACTACTTGTTATTCGGGTGTTTATTACTTTTTGTTCTTATGCGTGTTTGTCGAATAGTTTCTTATTCTTCTCTTTAGGTTATAGATACCTCATTTCCAGAATTTTATTAGTGTAATATATATCATATTCATTCATTCAATTCATTTATATAATCATTATGAAATGAAGATCATGTAGAACGAGTCGCATCACATTGTGGATACGGTATTCCGTACGTACGCACGAGTGATAATGTCATTCCTATGATCGTGGAATTGTATTGGAGTGTATGTATACTATTTCAGAATCAATATCACTTTATAATAGTCATATATAGTCATTATTTACACCCTTATACCCATCCAAGTAAGGTGTTGGTGGAAAATAGATTACACCACGGCGTGGAGACGGTATTTCGTACGTATGCACGCGTGGTGATTTCTTTTTCCGTTGGATGGATAGATGGTGAAATAGGGTTGTTTCATAATTATAATAACATATCAGTATATGAGTGATACTGATGTTATTACTTCATAATGAAACAACTAAAGAATAATAAGTTGAAGAAGAAATAAATTGGAAAGGATCGGTAATGGATATTACCTCTTCTCTGATGTGCTTCTTTGATACCTCCTTATAGGGCACTAAAATTGGACTTTGAAGAAGACCAGGACCTCTAGGATGTCTCTAGGGAAGTGGATAGGAGAAAATGGCAGGGGTTTTCCAATATTGAAGGCTCAAAGTAGTGTGAGGAAGAGGGGGAGGAGGTGCCCTTTTATAAGGGAGGAGAGGGGCACCTTTGGAATATCTAAAAATATTATTTTATTATAAAGTCATGTTCGGTTTTAAATATCTCAAAATTGAGTTATTTTGAAGATAAGGTAGGGATGGGTCGAAATGAACTCATCAAATAGAATTTAGACAAGTTTAGGTCATTATATTAAACTTATCTTTTAGTTTTAACTCTTAGTTAATTAGATTGACATATACCATGTCTTTTTTTATTTTTATATTATATAGTTAATAAACATACCATATACATCCAAGAGACCCCCAAGTTGTGTTTAATTAATATATATAACCTTATATAAGTCATTTGGACGAACCTTAAATTTTTAGGAATAAAAAAACAATTAATAATATAATGTTTTTTTAAAAAACTATTTTATGTCATATTTGAAACTATTTAATAGTTGAGTTTTTTGAATCACATAACAGAATGATTACTTCGACCAAAGTTGATTAAATCAATCCTAACATGTCATATTATCCTATAAAATTAGTTTAATTCATAAAAAGTCTGTAATTATACTTATTTAGGTATTTATAATATCAATTATTCTAATTTTTCACTATTATTGTAATTACTGCATCATCATTGTGTCATAAATAAATTAAATTTTTTAAAGTCTAAAAATTACAAATAAAATATCATTATGTATGAAATATTTTTAGAATTATAATTAATTTTTATAGTCGAATTTATCTTATGTATAACCTTATATTAAAAATGATTTAGTTATTAGACTTTGATTTTAACTATTTTAACCCTTCATTAAATAAATTAATAATAAATGTCCTAATCTAATCCAAGTGGGCCTAAATGGTCATATTTTATTCTAAGGTTGTTTTTGGTCGAATTACACTTGTCCAATAGAATTAGGACATGTTTTAGGGTAATAATAATATCATTTTTACCCTTAATTACCCTATTTACTTTTAACCGTGGTAAAAAAAGTAAAAACTTACTATTCACCAAAAAATTATTTTCATCTCATTGAACCAAATTTTACTTCCTGAAATCAACCGTGTCTCTAGGATTTTCGAGACTCCACTGACAGAAGCGGTAAAATTACGTTTTATGAAAAATTTAGTTTTTTAATGACCACTTAGTGGTTTCACTATTCATCAAAAATTGAATGTTTTCTGAAAAATACCAAAATTTCACCCTAGGCTAATTTCGATATTTCGAAACCAAAAATGAAGTCCATTTTGAAAAATAAAATTTATAAAATTTCAAAAAGTGGTTATTACTATTCATAACGGCTAGTTTTAATAATATTTTTATAGCATATCATTGTTTTGTGAAACTTGGTATTGCGTACGACGCAAGCTATCGAGGAAGGTCACGATTTCGTGTAAAGCAAGCCAACAAGTGTTGTGTGTAGAAAAATATTCCTTTGATGATTTATATAACTTAAAAGTATCGGTTGTTACATTCTACTCCCCTTAAAATGAATTTCGCCCTCGAAATTCGACACTTTGTAACAAACAGATGAGGATATCTCTCCCTCGTCATATCCTCAAGCTCCCATGTAGATTTTTCTAGTTGGTGGTTCCTCCATAAAACATTCACCAATCGAGTGGTCTTGCTTCGTAGGACTTTTTCGCTACGATACAGAATCTCTATCAGTTGTTCTTCATAAGAAAGATCTTGCTCCAGCGGTACAACTTCTGAGCTGAGTACATGTGAAGGATCATGTATGTACTTTCTCAGGAGAGATACATGGAACACATCGTGATCTTGAGAGAGATTCGGTGGAAGCACTAATCGGTAAGCTACATTCCCAACAGGATCCAGTATTTCGTAAGGATCGATATATCTAGGGCTCAACATCCCCTTATTTCCAAATCTCATAACCCTCTTCCAGGGAGATATTGGTAAGAACACTTTATCACCCGCTTCAAACTCTAAGTCTTTTCTTCGGTTGTCGGCATAACTTTTCTATATACTCTGATATTCTCTTATGTGTTGTTGAATAGATCTAACCTTTTCTGCCATTTCATCAACGAGATCAGGTCCTAATAGCTTTCTTTCCCCATCTTCATCCCAGCAAGTTGGAGTCCTGCATTTCTTTTCATAGAGAGATTCATAAAGAGCCATCTGAATACTGGAGTGAAAGATATTATTATAAGAAAATTCCACCAAAGGTAGGTGTTGATCCAAACCACCTTTGAAATCCATAGAGCAAGCTCTCAACATATCTCCTTGAGTTTTAATTGTTCTCTCAGACTGACCATCTTTCTGAGGATGATAAGCAGTGCTGAAACTCAACTCTGTATCCAGAGTATGATGAAGACTTTGCCAGAACATTGAGGTAAATCTCGGATCCCGATCAGATATAATAGAAAGTGGTATTCCATGCAACCTTACCACTTCCTTTACATATATCCCGGCAAGCTGATCCGGAGATAAATTCTCTCTAATAGCAATGAAGTGTGCAGACTTTGTAAGACGATCAACTATGACCCAGATAGCATTATTGCCTTTGGATGTTTTAGGAAGTCCTGTGACAAAGTCCATAGTGATGTTTTCCCATTTCCATTCGGGTATGGGTAATGGTTGTAACATCCTGTTAGACTTCTGTCTCTCAACTTTAACTTGCTGACAAACCAAGCATCGAGAGACATATTCAGCAACATCTCTTTTCCTGCCATCCCACCAAGAGTACTCTTTCAGGTCCCTATACATCTTCGTGCTTCTAGGATGAATAGAGAATGAAGAACTATGAGCCTCATCCAGTAGCTCCTTCTTTAATTCGGGGTTGGGAGGAACACAAACCCGATTCCTGAACATTATTATCCCATCACAATCAAGGTTGAATTCAGGAACATTTATCACCTTCTTTTGTAACATGACATCTTCTTTTTGTGCCTCTTTAATCTTCACATGTATTGATGGTTGAACATTCATTTGAGAAAGACAAGATTTTTCCCCTTCCATTATAATTCTAAGATCCATTCTTTTTAATTCCATAAATATTGGATCTTTTGTGAGCCTCATCTTGGATAAAATGGCATGGTCTTGTCGACTTAATACATCTGCCACCTTGTTTTCTTTCCCAGGGTGGTAATGGATTGAGCAGTCATAATCTTTAATCAGCTCCAACCATCTTCTTTGGCGCATATTCAGCTCCTTTTGTGTGAAAATATACTTTACACTTTTATGATCAGTATAAATATCACACCTTTCACCATTTAGGTAATGCCTCCAAATCATTAATGCAAAGATTACCGCAGCTAACTCAAAATCATGAGTTGGGTAATTTTTCTCATGTATTTTCAACTATCGTGAGACATAAGCTATCACCATATCATTTTGCATAAGAACACACCCCAGTCCCTTCTTGGATTCATCACTATAGATTACCAAATTTTCTCCACGACAAGGAAGTGTGAGCACAGGTGCACTGGATAAACTTCTTTTCAACTCATTGAAATTCTCTTCACATTCCTCCGTCCAAACAAACTTAACTCCTTTCCGAGTCAACTTGGTGAGTGGATTAGATAATCGTGAAAAATCTTTCACAAAACGTCGATAGTATCCTGCCAAACCAAGAAATATTTGGATCTCGGTTACTGTTGTTGGTCTTGACCATCTTTCGATAACCTCTGTTTTTGCTGGATCCACAGATATCCCCTCTTTTGAGATTATGTGACCCAAAAAATGCAACTTTTTGAAGCCCAAATTCACACTTGGTAAATTTGGCAGAAAGCATCTCCTTTCTTAGGGTCTTCAATATAATTCTCAAGTGATCTTCATGTTCTTCCTTTCTCTTTGAATAGACAAGAATACCGTCTATAAAGACTACCACAAACTGATCAAGGTAGTCTCTGAAGACTATATTCATTAGATCCATGAAGATAGCAGGGGCATTAGTAAGACCAAATGGCATCACTATAAATTCATAGTGTCCATACCTTGTACGGAAAGCCGTCTTTGGTATATCCTCCCTTTTGACCCTTAATTGATGATACCCTGAATGAAGATCAATCTTGGAAAAGTATTGAGCTCTGCGTAGTTGGTCAAATAGGTCATCAATGCGCTAGAGAGGATATTTGTTCTTGATAGTGATCTTGTTATGTTCTCGATAATAAATGAAGAGTCTCATTGATCCATCATTCTTATTAACAAATAGAATAGGTGATCCACAAGGTGACGCACTAGGGCGTATGAACCCTTTATCAAGATTATCTTGGAGTTTCTTCTTCAATTCCTGCAACTCAATTGGGGCTATTCTATAAGGTGTCCTTGAAATAGGAAAAGCACCCGGTATGAGTTCTATTGAAAACTCAACTTAACGATTCAGTGGAAGACCCGACAATTCCTCCAGAAAGACATCATCAAACTCCCGTACAATGGGTATATTATTAATTGTGAGTTTCTCACCAACCATTTGAGATAAATAACCTTTATTTAGTGGAATCAATACCCATAAAATGGAAGAAATTTCCACTAGAAGGTTATGTTCATCCTTGCATCGATAGACGATCATAGATTGATCTGGAATATGAAACGTGACTTCCCTTCTTTGGAAATTGATAAGAGCTCCATGTAGAGAAAGCCAATCCTTGATATGAATCACATCAAATTCCAGTATAGGAAGGATCACAAGATTTCTAGGAAGCACTTTCTCACAAACATCAATCGGAGAATAATTATAAACTTTTGATGTGACTGTTGTGCCATTAGGTGTTGTCACAGCTATCTCAACATCTAATTGTTGAGGTAATAAGGTGATACCCTTAGAAAATTCTTCATAAATAAAGGAGTGGCTGGATCTAGAATCAAATAAAACATTTTCTACTTTAGAGTGGATGGTATGTGTACCTTTAACCAAATCATTATCGTACTCCACATCGCTGATAGAAATTGCATGTGACTTTCCTTTGTCATTAGCCTTAAGAGTTTGTTGACGTCGACCATCATCATCAACCCTTGGATTAGGGCATTTATTGGCATAATGTCCCATCTCCTTGCAATTGAAACATTGAAGTGTAGTAGGTTCATTCTGTGTATCCCTTCCTTTGTTTGCATCATTATACATCTTCTTCCCATCATCGCGACATTCAAATGCCCGATGACCTTCCTTTCCACATTTGAAACATTTACTTGTCCCTTTAAGGCAACTCCCTCTATGTTTCTTTCCACACTTTGAGCATAAGGGAAAGCTCATCTTTGTTTCAGTGTGCTCTTTAGATTTTCCTTTGATTTCCATTTTCCTCTTCTTATCAAACCCATATGACTGATTGGTTACTCCAATCTCCATCTCAACTTTGAGAGCACATCGAATGATTTTCTCGTAGCTATTGAAGTCCCTTATGGCTAAGGCCCTTCTAAGAATTGGTTTTAAGCCACTAAATAATTGATCGATCCTACTCTCAGGTTGGATAATAATACTAGAAGCGTACCTTGCATGTCTTGTAAAATTTGCTTCATAGGTACCAACAGATTCATCATCCTTTTGATTCAGTTCAAGAAACTCTTTCTCCATATTTGTTCGGAGAATACGAGGGAAGTACTTATTGAAAAATATGTTCTTGAACTCGTCCCATTCCATGGACTCAATTTAAGCCCTTTTCCTCGTATTATTAGTAAGATTCCACCATTGATCAGTATCACCCTCCAAACGATACACTGCTAAGATGACTTTATCATACTCAGAACATTGATGAACTGAAAATATCTTTTCAGTAGTACTAATCTATTGTTCAACAACGAATGGATCAGTAGACCCTCTGGATGAAGGTGGACGATGTCTCATGAAGGATTCAACGGAATGTTGCTCTTTCCTTTGCTAGTTTGGAAGTCCTACATGATTCATAGCTTGAGAAAGTTGTGTGAGCATGGCTACAAGATTTTTCATTCCAACTCCCATAACTTTTGGTTGCTCAGGGGGTCAATCATTGCATTGCCCGTCGCATTCCGCATTAACACGGTTCCTTCGAGTTCTAGCCATTGACTAAAACCAAGAAAAGTAGTGTGAGAAACACTAATTATAATTGGAAAACCACATAATCAAGAATAAAATTTCACAATTAAGGTCTTATCCTAGGTTATTCATGGGCATTTCTAAAACACTAATATTGTGTTCTATACTTAGACTTATCCTTAGGGTTCCTACTAAGGATTTCGCATCCTAGTTTCCCAAGGATGACTATACCTTTCCTCTGATACGAACTATAACGACCAATACTTTTCATACATTGTTATTACATCAGAATTGAAGCACACTTATTACAACATATAACAAACCCAACAAAGTACCGTATAGGTATGGGGTCTTTACAAACTGGGAAACATAAACAACTGGTTCATAAAGCATCTACTTTGCCTCCCATTTATTTCATTATATCTAGAGTCCCTTTTTGGCATATCCTACTTAATAACCTTCTTCCTGACCTGGGGAAATAAAACATTCAAAAGGGTGAGATCAAATGCTCAGTAAGGGTAAACAAAAGAAATATCAATCACATCATATACAAAAGAACATAACTTTTGGAAATCTTAACCTCCAAAAGAGATCATAATATCATAACATGGGATAAATCATAGAAGTGAAATGTAATCCCAATAATCATAACATAAAACATGAAACATTGTGGCATACACACATAATCATAGAGAATCATTTCTTGTTAGTCAAGACTCATTGGCAAGACAATCTTAGTGGACAAAGTCCATTTCTCAACCGAGTTCACTCCTCGTTTCTGTCCTGTTTCCCTGAACCGGTATAACCTACCATTCCAGCCATGTCTATCTCATGAGATATAAAATCTTTACCCAATGTATTGGAGGGATATATAGGTCCCACCCATCTCATAATGATACCATTCTTATGTGTGCCACAAAATCATAAATCATACATCATTTCATAACCCATGTAATAAAAATGGGAATATTAAACATCAGGACATCATAAAACAATTCATATAAGATAAAGGAATTCATTAAAATAATTCCATCACAACATAATAAAATCAATGTAATAAAAGGGTAAAAACATAACCCTATATTATCTTTGATGGAAAATAATTTTGATAAAACACATGAACTCCATTCTTGAGGAAAATATCCATTCTACTACAAAAACACTTTCCTTTCTTTAACATGTTATAAAATTTTAAACTAAAAGAAGTTGATTAAAAATAAACTTGAAAACATGTAAGGGTTGCTTCTTGGAAATAATGTTTCAAAAATCCATTCATGCCGTATAAGATAAAAGAAAACATTCTTCTCGTACTTTTGTCGGAAAAGTCAAAAAGTACCTTGTACGAAAAATGACAAAAGATTCCTTTCATATCTTTTACAAAAGACTCACCGAAGGTTAAAATTGGATATAAAATATTGTATAAGGATATAAATACTACATATTGAGGAAGCATGGATGTGGATGATAAAATACACCCCAGTAAATTTCAAAGTATAAACAATCTTGGATAAAAATGATATTGTGATATTTTCTCTTACCTATGGTCCGATATTCTTTGTACGTGTCCGAACCTCCTATATAATGATTTAAATAATGTTATTGACTTATTACAGAATTATATTTATTCTTATGATATCATATATGGTCTTATTCTTAGCTTATTATTAGTAATATTTTATTACTACTTGTTATTCGGGTGTTTATTAGTTTTTGTTCTTATGCATGTTTGTCGAATAGTTTATTATTCTTATCTTTAGGTTATAGATACCTCATTTCCAGAATTTTATTTGTGAAATATATATCATATTAATTCATTCAATTCATTTATATAATCATTATGAAATGAAGATCATGTAGAACGAGTCGCATCACATCGTGGAGACGGTATTCCGTAAGTACGCACGAGTGATGATGTCATTCCTATGATCGTGGAATTGTATTGGAGTGAATGTATACTATTTCATAATCTATATCACATAATAATATTCATATATAGTCATTATTTATACCATTATACCCATCCAAGTAAGGTGGTGGTGGAAAATAGATTACACCACGGCGTGGAGACGGTATTCCTTACGTACGCACGCGTGGTGATTTCTTTTTCCGTTGGATGGATAGATGGTGAAATAGGGTTTTTTCATACATATAATAACATATCAGTATATTAGTGATACTGATGTTATTACTTCATGATGAAACAACCAAAGAAGATGAAGTTGAAGAAGATAGAAATTGGAAAGGATCAGTAATGGATATTACCTCTTCTCTAATGTGCTTCTTTGAGACCTCCTTATAGGGCACTAAAATTGGACTTTGAAGAAGTCCACGACCTCTAGGATGTCTCTAGGGAAGTGGAGAGGAGAAAATGTCTGGGTTTTACCAATATTGAAGGCTCAAAGTAGTGTGAGGAAGAGGGGGAGGAGGTTCTCTTTTATAAGGGAGGAGAGGGACACCTTTGGAATATCTAAAAATATTATTTTATTATAAAGTCAAGTTCGGTTTTAAATAGCTCAAAATTTAGATATTTCGAAGATAAGGTGGGGATTGGTAAAAATCCTCTTATCCAATATAATTTAGACATGTTTAGGTCATTATATTAACCTTATCTTTTAGTTTAACTCTTAGTTAATTAGATTGACATATACCATGTCACTTTTTATTTTTATATTATATAGTTAATAAACATACCATATACATACAAGAGACCCCCAAGTTGTGTTTCATTAATATATATAACCTTATATAAGTCATTTGGCCGAACCATAAATTTTTAGGAATAAGAAAACAATTAATAATATAATATTTTTTTTAAAAACTATTTTATGTCATATTTGACACTATTCAGTAGTTGATTTTTTTGAATCTCATAACAGAATGATTACTTCGACCAAAGTTGATTAAATCAATCCTAACATGTCATATTATCCTAGAAAATTAGTTTAATTCATAAAAAGTCTCAAATTATACTTATTTAGGTATTTATAATATCAATTATTCTAATTTTTCACTATTATGGTAATTACTGCATCATCATTGTGTCATAAATAAATTAAATTATTTAAAGTCTAAAAATTACAAATAAAATATCATTATGTATGAAATATTTTTAGAATTATAATGAATATTTATAGTGGAATTTATCTTATGTATAACAATATATTAAACATGATTTAGTTATTAAACTTTGATTTTAACTATTTTAACCCTTCATTACATAAATTAATAATAAATGTCCTAATCTAATCCAAGTGGGCCTAAATGGTCATATTTTATTCCTAAGGTTGTTTTTGGTCGAATTACACTTGTCCAATAGAATTAGGACATGTTTTAGGGTAATAATAATATCATTTTTACCCTTAATTGCCCTATTTACTTTTAACCGTGGTAAAAAAATTAAAAACATAGTATTCACCAAAAAATTATTTTCATCTCATTGAACCAAATTTTACTTACTTAAATCAACCGTGTCTCTCGGATTTTCGAGAGTCCACTCACAGAAGCGGTAAAATTAAGTTTTATGAAAAATTTATTTTTTTTATGACCACTTAGTGGTTTCACTATTCATAAAAAATTGAATGTTTTCAGAAAAATACCAAAATTTCACCCTAGGCTAATTTCGATATTTCGAAACCAAAAATGAAGTCCATTTTGAAAAATAAAATTTATAAAATTTCAAAAAGTGGTTATTACTATTCATAATGGCTAGTTTAAATAATATTTTAATAGTATTTCATTGTTTTGTGAAACTCGGTATTGCGTACGACGCAAGCTATCGAGGAAGGTCACGATTTCGTGTAAAGAAAGTCAAGAAAGTATTGTGTGTAGAAAAATATTCCTTTGATGATTTATATTACTTAAAAGTATCGGGTGTTACATTCTACCCCCCTTAAAATAAATTTCGCCCTCGAAATTCGTCACTTTGTAACAAACAGATGAGGATATCTCTCCCTCATCATATCCTCAAGCTCCCATGTAGCTTCTTCTAGTTGGTGGTTCCTCCATAAAACTTTCACCAATCAAGTGGTCTTTCTTCGTAGGACTTTTTTGCTACGATCCAGAATCTCTATCGGTTGTTCTTCATAAGAAAGATCTTGCTCCAGCGGTAAAACTTCTGAGCTGAGTACATGTGAAGGATCAGGTATGTACTTTCTAAAGAGAGATACATGGAACACATCGTGATCATGAGAGAGATTCAGTGGAAGCACTAATCGGTAAGCTACATTTCCAACAGGATCCAGTATTTCGAAAGGATCGATATATCTAGGGCTCAACTTCCCCTTCTTTCCAAATCTCATAACCCTCTTCCAGGGAGATATTGGTAAGAACACTTTATCACCCACTTCAAACTCTAGGTCTTTTCTTCTGTTGTCGGCATACCTTTTCTATCGACTCTGAGCTGCTCTTATGTGTTGTTGAATAGATCTGAACTTTTCTGCCATTTCATCAATGAGATCAGGTCCTAATAGATTTCTTTCCCCAACATCGTCCCAGCAAGTTGGAGTCCTGCATTTCTTTCTATAGAGAGCTTAATAAGGATCCATCTGAATACTAGAGTGAAATCTATTATTATAAGAAAATTCCACCAAAGGTAGGTGTTGATCCAAACCACCTTTGAAATCCATAGAGCAAGCTCTTAACATATCTTCTTGAGTTTGAATTGTTCTCTCAGACTGACCATCTTTCTGAGGATGATAAGAAGTGCTGAAACTCAACTCTGTATCCAGAGTATGCTGAAGACTTTGCCAGAACATTGAGGTAAATCTCGGATCCCGATCAGATATAATAGAAAATGGTATTCCATGCAACCTGACCACTTCCTTTACATATATCCTGGAAAGCTGATCCGGAGAGAAATCCTCTCTAATAGAAATGAAGTGTGCAGACTTTGTAAGACGATCAACTATGACCCAGATAGCATTATTACCTTTGGATGTTTTAGGAAGTCCTGTGACAAAGTCCATAGTGATGTTTTTCCATTTCCAATCGGGTATGGGTAATGGTTGTAACATCCTGTTAGACTTCTGTCTCTCATCTTTAACTTGCTGACAAACCAAGCATCGAGAGACATATTCAGCAACATCTCTTTTCATGCCATCCCACCAGAAGTACTCTTTTAGGTTCCTATACATCTTCGTTCTTCTAGGATGAATAGAGAATGAAGAACTATGAGCCTCATCCAGCAGCTCCTTCTTTAATTCGGGGTTGGGAGGAACCCAAACCCGATTGCCGAACTTTATTATCCCATCACAATCAAGGTTGAATTCAGGAACATTTATAAGCTTCTTTTGTAACTTGACATCTTTTTTTGTGCCTCTTTAATCTTCACATGTATTTATGGTTGAACATTCATTTGAGAAAGACAAGTTTTTTCCCCTTCCATTATAATTCTAAGATCCATTCTTTGTAAATCCATAAATATTGGATCTTATGTGATCCTCATCATGGATAAACTAGCATGGTCTTGTCGACTTAATACATCTTCCACCTTATTTGATTTCCCAGGGTGGTAATGGATTGAGCAGTCATAATCATTAATCAGCTCCAACCATCTTCTTTGGCGCATATTCAGCTCCTTTTGTGTGAAAATATAATTTAAACATTTATGATCAGTATTAATATCACACCATTCACCATAAAGGTAATGCCTCCAAATCATTAATGAAAAGATTACCGCAGCTAACTCCAAATCATGAGATGGCTAATTTTGCTCATGTATTTTCAACTATCGTGAGACATAATCTATCACCATATCATTTTTCATAAGAACACACCCCAATCCCTTCTTGGATGCATCACTATAGATCACCAACTTTTCTCCACTACAAGGAAGTGTGAGCACAGGTGCACTAGATAACCTTCTTTTTAACTCCTTGAAATTCAATTCACATTCCTCCATCCAAACAAACTTAACTCCTTTCTGAGTCAACATGGTGAGTGGATTAGATAATCGTGAAAAATCTTTCACAAAATGTCGATAGTATCCTGCCAAACCAAGAAAACATCGGATCTCGGTTACTGTTTTTGGTCTCGACCATCTTTCGATAACCTCTGTTTTTGCTGGATCGACAGATATCCCCTATTTTGAGATTATGTGACCCAAAAATGAAACTTTTTTAATCCAAAATTCACACTTGGTAAATTTGGCATAAAGCTTCTCCTTTCTTAGGGTCTTCAATATAATTCTCAAGTGATCTTCATGTTCTTCCTTTCTCTTTGAATAGACAAGAATATCGTCTATAAAGACTACCACAAACTGATCAAGATAGTCTCTAAAGACTCTATTCATTATATCCATGAAGATAGCAGGGGCATTAGTATGACCAAATGGCATCACTATAAATTCATAGTGTCTATACCTTGTACGGAAAGCCGTCTTTGTTATATCCTCCCTTTTGACCCTTAATTGATGATACCGTGAACGAAGATCAATCTTGGAAAAGTATTGAGCTGCACGTAGTTGGTCAAATAGGTCATCAATGCGCAGGAGAGGTTTTTTGTTCTTGATAGTGATCCTGTTAAGTTCTCGATAATAAATGCAGAGTCTCATTGATCCATATTTCTTCATAACAAACAGAACAGGTACTCTACAAGGTGACACACTAGGGCGTATGAACCCCTTATCAAGATTCTCTTGGAGTTGCTTTGTCAATTCCTGCAACTCAATTGGGGCCATTCTGTAAGGTGTCCTTGAAATAGGAAAAGCACCCAGTATGAGTTCTATTGAAAACTCAACTTCACGATTCAGTGGAAGACCCAGTAATTCCTCCAGAAAGACATCATCAAACTCTCGTACAATGGGCATATTATTAATTGTGAGTTTCTCACCAACCATTTGAGATAAATAACCTTCATTTAGTGGAATCAATACACATAAAATGGAAGAAATTTCCACTAGAAGGTTATGTTCATCCTAGCATCGATAGACGATCATAGATTGATCTGGAATATGAAATGTGACTTCCCTTCTTTGGAAATTGATATGAGCTCCATGTATATAAATCCAATCCATTCTAAGAATCACATTAAATTCCACTATAGGAAGGATCACATGATTTGTAGGAAGAACTTTCCCACAAACTTCAAGCGGAGAATAATTATAAACTTTTGATGTGACTGTTGTGCCATTAGGTGTTGTCACAGCTAACTCAACATCTAATTGTTGAGGTAATAAGGTGATACCCTTAAAACATTCTTCAGAAATAAAGGAGTGGGTGGATCTAGAATCAAATAAAACATTTGCTACTTTAGAGTGGATGGTAAGTGTACCTTTCACCACATCATTATCGTAATCCACATCGCTGATAGAAATTGCATGTGACTTTACTTTGTCTTTAGCCTTAAGAGTTTGTTGACGTCGACCATCATCATCAACCCTTGGATTAGGGATTTTATTGGCATAATGTCCCATCTCCTTGCAATTGAAACATTGAAGTGTAATAGGTTCATTCTGTGTATCCCTTCCTTTGTTTTCATCATTAGACATCTTCTTCCCATCATCGCGACATTCAAATGCCTGATGAACTTCCTTCCCACATTTGAATCATTTACTTGTCCCTTTAGGACAACTCCCTCCATGTTTCTTTCCACACTTTGAGAAAAAGGGAAAGCTCATCTTCGTTTTAGTGTGCTCTTTAGATTTTCCTTTTATTTCCATTTTCCTCTTCTTATCAAATCCATATGACTGATGGGTTACTCCAATCTCCATCTCAACTTTGAGATCACATCGAATGATTTCCTCATAGCTATTGAAGTCCCTTATGTCTAAGGCCCTTCGAAGAATTGGTTTTAAGACACTAAATAATCGATCGATCTTACTCTCAGGTTGGATAATAATACCAGAAGCGTACCTTGAATGTCTTGTAAAATTTGATTCATAGGTACCAACATATTCATCATCCTTTTGCTTCAGTTCAAGAAAATCTTTCTCGATCTTTGTTCGGAGAATACGAGGGAAATACTTATTGAAAAATATGTTCTTGAACTCATCCAATTCCATGGACTCAATTTCATCCCTTTGCCTCGTATTCTTACTAAGATTCCACCATTGATCAACATCACCCTCCAAACAATACACTACTAAGATGACCTTATCACGCTCAGAACATTGAAGAACTGAAAATATCTTTTCAATGGTACTAATCTATTGTTCAACAACTAATGGATCAGTAGACCCTCTGAATGAAGGTGGACGCTGTCTCATGAAGGATTCAACAGAATGTTACTCTTTCATTTGCTCGTTTGGAAGCCCTGCATGATTCATAGCTTGATAAAGTTGTGTGAGCATGGCTACAAGATTTTTCATTCTAGCTCCCATAACTTTTGGTTGCTCAGGGGGTCAATCATTGCATTGCCCGTCGCATTCCGCATTAACACGGTTCCTTCGGGTTCCAGCCATTGACTAAAACCAAGATGAATAGTGTGAGAAACACTAATTATAATTGGAAAACCAAATAATCAAGAATAAAATTTCACACTTAAGGTCTTATCCTAGGTTATTCATGGACATTTCTAAAACACTGAGATTTTGTTCTATGCTTAGACTTATCCTTAGGGTTCCTACTAAGGATTTCGTATCCTAGTTTCCAAAGGATGACTATACCTTTCCTCTGATACCAACTATAACGACCCATACTTTACATACATTGTTATTACTTCAGAATTGAAGCACACTTATTACAACATATAACAAAACCAAGAAAGGACCGCATAGGTATGGAGTCTTTAGAAACTGGGAAACATAAACAACTGGTTCATAAAGCATCAACTTTTCCTCCCATTTATTTCATCATATCTAGAGTCCCTTTTTGGCATATCCTACTTAATAACCTTCATCCTGACCTGGGGAAATAAAACATACAAAAGGGTGAGATCAAATGCTCAGTAAGTGTAAAAAAAAGAAATATCAATCACATCATATACGTAAGAACATATGTTTTGGAAATCTTAACCTGCAAAAGAGATCATAATATGATAACATGGGATAAATCATAGAAGTGAAATTTAATCCCAATAATCATAACATAAAACATGAAACTTTGTGGCATACACACATAATCATATAGAATCATTTCTTGTTAGTCAAGACTCGTTGTCAAGTCTATCTTAGTGGACAAAATCCTTTCCTGAACCTAGTTCACTCCTCGTTTCAGTCCTGTTTCACTGAACCTGTATAACCTACCATTCCAGCTAGGTCTATCTCCTGAGATATAAAATCTTTACCCAATGCATTGGAGGGATATATAGGTCCCTCCCATCTCATAATGATACCATTATTATGTGTGCCACAAAATCATAAATCAGACATCATTGCATAACCCATGTAATAAAAATGGGAATCTTAAACATCGGGACATCATAAAACAATTCATATAAGATAAAGGAATTTATAAAAATAATTCCATCACAAAATAATCAAATCAATTTAATAATATGGATAAAAACAGATCCCTATATTATCTTAGATGGAAAATAATTTTGATAAAACACATGAACTCCATTCATGCGAAAAAATATCCTTTCTACATCAAAAACGCTTTCCTTTATTTAGCATGTTATAAAATTTTAAACTAAAAGAAGTTGATTAAAAATAAACTTGAAAACATGTAAGGTAAGATTCTTGGAAATAATGTTTTAAAAATCCATTCATTCCATGTAAGTTAAAAGAAAACATTATTCTCGTACTTTTGTAGGAAAAGTCAAAAAGTACCTCGTACGAAAAACAACAAAATATTCCTTTCATATCATTTACAATAAACTCACTGAAGGGTAAAATTGGATATAAACTATTGTAGAAAGATATAAATATTACATATTGAGGAAGAATGGATGTGGATGATAAAATACACCCCATTAAATTTCAAAGTATAAACAATCTCGAATAAAATTGAGATTGTGATATTTTCCCTTAACTTTGGTCCGATATGCTTTGTACGTGTCTGAACCCCCTGTATAATGATTTAAATAATGTTATTGACTTATTACAGAATTATAATTATTTTTATGATATCATATATGGTCATATTCTTACCTTATTATTAGTAATATTTCATTACTACTTGTTATTTGGGTGTTTAATACTTTTTGTTCTTATGCGTGTTTGTCGAATAGATTCTTTTTCTTCTCCCTATGTCATAGATTCCTCATTTCCAGAATGTTATTAGTGTAATATATATCATATTAATTCATTCAACTCATTTATATAATCATTATGAAATGAGGATCATGTAGAACGAGTCACATCACATCGTGGAGACGGTATTCCGTACGTATGCAAGAGTGATGATATCATTCCTATGATTGTGGAATTGTATTGGAGTGTATGTATACTATTTCAGAATCAATATAACTTTATAATAGTCATATATAGTCATTATTTACACCATTATACCTATCCAAGTAAGGTGGTGGTGGAAAATATATTACACCATGGCATGGAGACGGTATTCCGTACGTACGAACGCGTGGTGATTTCTTTTTCCGTCGGACGGATAGATGGTGAAATAGGGTTGTTTCATACTTATAATAACATATCAGTATATGAGTGATACTGATGTTATTACTTCATAATGAAACAACTAAAGAAGAAGAAGATGAAGAAGAATGAAATTGGAAAGGATCAGTAATGGATATTACCTCTTCTTTGAAGTGCTTCTTTGAGTCCTCCTTTTAGGGCACTAAAATTGGCCTTTAAAGAAGACCAGGATCTCTAGGATGTCTCTAGGGAAGTGGAGAGGAGAAAATGGCAGGGGTTTTTCGAGCTTTAAGGCTCAATGTAGTGTGAGGAAGAGGGGTAGGAGGTGCCATTTTATAAGGGAGGAGAGGGGCACCTTTGGAATAACAAAAAATATTATTTTATTATAAAGTCAAGTTCGGTTTTAAATAGCTCCAAATTGATTTATTTCGAAGATAAGGTGGGGATGAGTCTAAATACTCTAATCCAAAGGAATTTATACAAGTTTAGGTCATTATATTAACCTTATCTTTTAGTTTTAACTCTTAGTTAATTAGATTGACATTTACCATGTCACTTTGTACATTTATATTATATAGTTAATAAACTTACCATATACTTCCAAGAGACCCCCAATTTGTGTTTTATTAATATATATAACCTTATCTAAGTAATTTGGCCGATCCTTAGATTTTTAGGAATAATATAACAATTAATAATATAATATTTATTTTAAAAAATATTTTATGTCAATTTTGACACTATTCAATAGTTGATTTTTTTGAAACTCATAACAGAATGACTACTTAGACCAAAGTTAATTAAATCAATCCTAACATGCCACATTAACCTAGAAAATTAGTTTAATTCATAAAAAGTCTCAAATTATACTTATTTAGGTATTTATAATATCAATTATTCTAATTTTTCACTATTATGTTAATTACTGCATCATCATTGTGTCATAAATAAATTAAAATAAAATAAGTCTAAAAATTACAAATAAAATATCATTATGTAGGAAATAATTTTAGATTTCTAATGAATATTTATAGTTGAATTTATCTTATGTATAACCTTATATTAAAAATGATTTAGTTATTAAACTTCGATTTTAACTATTTTAACCCTTCTTTAAATAAATTAATAATAAATTTCCTAATCTAATCCAAGTGGGCCTAAATGGTAATATTGTATTCTTATGGTGGTTTTTGGTCGAATTACTCTTTTCCAATAGAATTAGGACATGTTTTAGGGTAATAATAATATCATTTTTACCATTAATTACCCAATTTAATTTTAACCGTGACAAAAAAAGTAAAAAGTTACTATTCACCAAAAAAGTATTTTCATCTCATTGAACCACATTTTTACTTACTGGAATCAACTGTGTGTCTCGGATTTTCGAAATTCCACTCACAGAAGTGGTAAAATTACGTTTTATGAAAAATTCAGTTTTTTTAACGACCACTTAGTGGATTCACTATTCATCAAAAATTGAAAGTTTTCAGAAAAATACAAAAATTTCACCCTAGGCTTATTTACGATATTCCGAAACCAAAAATTAAGTCCATTTTGAAAAATAAAATTTTTAAAATTTCAAAAAGTGGTTATTACTATTCATAACGGCCAGTTTTAATAATATTTTAATAGCATATCATTGTTTTGTGAAACTCGGTATTGCGTACCACGTAAGCTATCGAGGAAGGTCGTGATTTCGTGTTAAGCAAGTCAAGCAAGTGTTGTGTGTAGAAAAAGATTCCTTTGATGATTTATATAACTTAAAATTATCGGGTGTTACATGCCCCTTTAACAAGCACCACGTCACCCTGCATGGTTGGACCTACATAGTTATTTGACCTTGCAAAAACCATGTGATTAGAAATTTGTATCTACTACCTCTGCTACAAAGTGTGCGGGATAGATGCATAGTTTGACAAACCGTGTGTGGACTATGAAAAACACCACTATAAAACATCTAAACTCTCATAATGACATTATTAAATTTTGTTTAAAAAACCCATCCTATAATTTCTAAAAAAAATTAAATTCCATTGGAATTTCATCTAGTTTGAAACCAGATTTCTTACAATAAAGATTGATTCTATAGGTTTAGGTCATCATTTCTCCCTTCAACAATAAAATATATCTCTACATTACCCGTTATAGAAAATAATACCAATGGTAACATTGTTACTAATAGTCATAATTCCAAATTGTCTTAATACCCAATGAATGTATCCTAACCATGTTATTTCACATTACACAATATATATAATCAATCATTATCAAACATCATTAATAACTGCTTCACATAAAATGTTTATACACTTACAATGATAATGTCAATTATAATTTTTAATATTGTATTTCTATTTTTAGGTAATATTTTAGGAGTTAATTTCATTGGAGAATTTGAACCTATAGAGTTTACCATTATATATATATTGTAAATTATATTTTATCAATTTTTAATATTCTTATTTATAATCAATAAAATTATTATATTAGAGACAAATAAAAATTATTGTATTTATATATATATATATTTATTATAAATGTTAATGAAATAGCTATTATGAAATATTATTTTTTATTTTTGTAAATAAAGGAATTTTTGTGATTTGACATTATCTCATTTAAAAATTTCTCCACAATAATATGTGGAATTTCATAGAAAATGAGAGTATTTAATCTTAATCACTACATTAAGTGCCCATGTTTATTTTCCATATTTGTTATTTATCTATAAAATTTTTATAATAATAGTATTCTTATCCCTCTAAACTATTCCCTTTCATCTGGAATCACTATTATTTCTTAATCACATTGACATATTAGTTCCCTGTCCACATCATTTTTCTAGAGTATATGTGATGGGACGAATATATAACATATTAGGAGGGATATATGGAAAACATCATAGACCCTGTAATTATTAGTATTCGGTGATAAATAATGAGAAAATACACCAACATGCTACAAAATAATAAATTATCAAATGTATCATGAACATAGTTTTTCATTATTTCTGAATACAATGACTCTTTTAAAGGGTGATATTTTGAAGAATATATAATCCCTATAATTAATTTCTATGTCATTCCTTATATTGTTATCGTAACTCCTTTATTTAATATAATAATCATTGATATGTTTATAAAATACTTTTATATTCTCTATAATTTCTTTCACAATGTCGGGTCCAAACAGATTTTATTCTCTTAAATTATAAAATTCAGATTGAGTTATAAACATGTTCCCAAGGAGTGCTTCAAAAGATTCATTTTAAATACTGAAGTGAAAATTATTTTCACTTGTAAATCAAAAAACTAATCTATTTTAATACAAATTCTATTGAAAATAAAGTTATTTAAAAGGTAACATATCTTCCAATGTTTGAGATGTCATATTAGACTTCCCATCAGTTATTGGATAATCAGTTGGGATGTGGTTTACTTCTTTATTCATCGACTTTTGAGGGATCCTCCAAAACATAGAAGTAAAACCTATATCAACGATAATAAAAATTGATAGTGGTTACCGATGATGTATCACCACTAATTGATTATATTGATAAGTAAGGTGATCAAGGGGGAAATGATCTCATATTACACGAAATTTATAAAACACTGTTAATCTATATATATTTCATCATATATAATTTATCCACTTGGATGTGTTAGAGATGCCAATAATAATTTTCATTATAATGTTTTACCACTTCAAAACATGTAAGGGTAGTGTTTTTATAAAAACCAAATAAGGTTATGATTTACCTTCACTTTGTGACTTAACAAATATCTTTTTGAATAATCCCCAATATCCCTATAGCTATTATCCCACAAATGATGACTTTAGAAATATATATATATTGTTTGCTCCCATAATCTATAAAGAACATAGAACTATCATATTCTTTAATCATATCCTTCTTGTACTATGTAATAGATGAAATTCACATCCTTATTCTAAACCTTAATACTACCTCCTCATCAAAATTCAACATAATAAACCTCTTATTTCTCGAATCTTATGTCATAATTTGTAACATAGAATCATCCATTTGGGATTCCAAGATATTCTCTGGTAATGTTGGTTTAGAATTAATTTGGTATAATATTGATGATATTCAATACCCTGTAACTTCTATATCCACCATTACCAATTCGATGATCAATAAATCATCTTCAATCCTCATTATTTCATGATCTCTGGGTCTTTCTTAATCAATTCACCAGTTAATTTATTTTCTTTTATATGTAGATAATGGATTAAAGAAGAATATTATTTTATTATATTCCCCCATCTCATGTTTCTCAAATTTGATAATATTTTATATAATAAATACATTATACTATAACGGTCAATTTATATATCACTCATATCCGTATTAAGATAGTGTTCCCATATCGTTAATGCTACAATAATTGCATAAGAAGTCAAATCATGGGTCACTATCGACATGAAATTGAAATCTACATTTAATTTTTCAAGGGTACATATCAAATTCATTTCATGTATGAATCATTATAAATGATGATAATTTCCCTATTTATTGTTAAGGTTTGTATAGGTTAACTTACCAAAATTTTATTTAGTTCAGGGAAATCACCCTCATTTTTATTGATAAATGTAATTCTTTTACTATATAACATTGTTTCTTGATTTAGAATCAATGAAAAACTTTTCAGAACCCTTTTACAGTATACTAAATAAATCTCAATCAGTATTGTAGGATGATATCCCCCATATATGATATTTTTCATTTCTAGATCAACAGATAATCCTGCACTGGTTAAAAATTTTCTCGAAAATGATAATTTTTTTAAATAAAAATCATATTTATGGAATTTACCTAAAACATTATATTTACGTAGTTTTTCTATTGTGACCATTAGATTATCCTCAAACTCATACATAAATCTTTAATATAATATATTTTTATCTATAGTCACTCGAGATTTTGGTTCCATTAAATTAATTTTAACTTTGATAGCTTTCTCCACACACAACACTAAACTAAAATAAGGAATGTCATATTTATTATAAATAAATGTTAGAATAATAAACAATACAGTTAATAAAAAAAGGATTTAAATAATATATGAAATTAATATAAAGTTTAAAGAGGTACACTAGTTGTTTTAAAAAGTTATTTTTCAATTAATTCTGTATTCCTTATATATATATACATAGATTGAAATATTATTTTATCGTAAAATTTTTCACTTTTTGAATTTAAATTTTTCAAAATGACATTCCTTTTATAATATTACATAATAAAAATTATCCCATGGTTAATATATGATATTTTCTAAAATAATTGTCCTTTAGGTGAATAGTAAATTAATACAAATTTATTCATATCATTGTTTTTAGGAAATTATAACAATACAATAATATATAAAATAGTATTTAAAAAAAACTACATAAACATATATATTTATAATGAAAAATAATTAAGTTATGAATAATAATATGAATTTGTTAAACTCATCTGAAATTTTCATAAAACACAAGTAATATTTTATTCTGAAAACTCTTTTTATTCACTTATATAAAAACATTCAATTCATATTTTTTATAAAATAAATTCAAAAATTAATTTTTTTTAAATCCACATATTAATAATATTCAATATTTTTAATTTAATTTTTTCACTCTAACGTATGATAGAAAATATTAGAATTAATGGACATGATAATATAAATAATAGTATGTTCATTGAATTATTTAGTAAATATAGAATAATTGTTATCTAATACAATAAATTATTATCTCCTCAAAAATCAGATTAATATAATTTTTAGCCAATATATATATATTGTATCATTTATTCAATTAGTATTAACTACTAAATAATATTTAAAACACATAATTTTGAAACCAAAATTCTTATCAAAATGATATTCTATATATAAAATGATTAAATAAACTATTAAATTTCACTAAATTATAAATTGATTTTGAATCAATATTAGTTAAATTTATGTTCTTAATACCCATATATAGTAATAAGATGACGTATCATGGCACAAACCACAAGATTTGAACTGTAGTTTCACAAGGCCCGATCTGTATATACTCGTATGCAAGAGGATATAGACTAGTCGCGAGTGTCTCTTTTTTATCAGCGATGACTCTATACCCTTAATATTTTATCATAGGAGAAATAATTGAAGTGATAACAATTAAATTAATAAATAATAAAAGATAGATAACCATCACAGTAGAAGTATCTACAAAAACTATCCATTGCAGTATCATATGTCATGTAAAACAATAACTAAAAGATTCATAAAATGATATAAGGAATGGTGTGAATTAAGCAAATAGAATTCTTAGTAGAAAGACAACAAAAGATCCATCTTAAAATTTCTGCATCCCCATACAACAACTACTCAATCATCCACTAATGTAAATCTACCCATGCTGGATCCATAAGAATAAAATATATTATATTATTCAAATGATCAAGTTTTGTGTGAGTTGAAGACTCAATATGACACCCCCAAAAACCCGTTAAAATCAATTAATAAGTTATAAAAGTTCCTTCCTTTAATTTAAATATTGTACAAATAATGAAACAAATTATATCACACAATTATAAAACATATGTTGGGTCCTTAGAGTCTATAACTACCTCCATTGGTAAAATTTTGGAAGTAATATCTCTCGATATATCTGATACCTCTACCTCATTTGTGGGTAATTCAAAAAAATTTGACTCCTACCATCAGAAGGGATAGTTATCTCCCATTTTTATCAATATCTCACCCATCCATCATATGTGAGGATAATCATTATGAGACCACCTACATTAACACTGTAGATCAAAATAGTACATGAATACCAGTATATAAGATGACATATCAACATTATGTTATATCAATAAAGATACATAGCCATAACAAATAACATATAAGAAAACATCAAACATAGATTTCTTGGGGTAACACATGCACACCTCTTATGATAAATATTAAACATATGTCTCATTATCAATACAAACACTAATAAAACAAGAAAATAAAACATACAATACATTTGTGAATATAAAAAACATTCTTCCTCAATCCCATTGACGATGTACTTCAGGGTTTATTTAGTAAAGGTCACGTGAATTATGTTAATGTGTTTATAATCTCAAAAATATTTTCATGAAAACCTATAACAACATTCATTTATTTTATTTCTAAATAAAATTATAATACAACATGTAATAACAAATTCTTTCTCCAAGATAATTTACAAAATTATTTTTTTATTCTGAAGAATGTTTAATCTATTTATTAATTATAGATAATTGAAATCCACCATTTGATAATAAAATTCCCTCACTATAATAATATCAGAGATAAAAGAATAACAATTACTATTCATATCCATAATTGTGGGTTAATATTGTTAAGTATTTAATCAAACCATACTTTCATAAATCATTGTAAAATATTAATATTTAATTAATCAATTTTTTCATAAATATTATTTCATAAGAAACAAATGGAAAATTATATCTATAAATAATATCTTCTAAAAACAGTACCCCAGTGGAGGAATGTAAAGTGTTCTTCATTCTTGTAAAATAGAATAATTATTATAATTAATCAATAGAGGATCCACATATATCAAAAAAAATTATGTTACTAGGATTGAATATGATAAGAAAAATTAAAGTCGATGGTTTATAGAAAATTGAAGAATTTAAACTAGTGTATAGGTTCACAATAATAAAGAACCACAATTTAAATTGTTATTATATTAATTATCTTGTAGATCGTTAAATAAGAGAGGTAAATTTTTCAAAACAAGAGTTACAATCCATAAACATGTCAATAGAGTTAATTCAAATTACTATTTCCTTTATAAGTAAGAAATATTTGTTAAAAAATCATGTGGGATGATAAGAAATGATAAAGTGTAAAATATATATAAATTTACATAAAATAGACTTTTGTATTGTAATTTAACAACCATCTCCTCTTTATTATCTTGATAAGGTCGAGGAACATTATAAGTCTCTAAGTGATATCCCCTTAAACACCAATGGTTTTCAACAATTTCAATGTTATTGATTTATAGTTATGGGATGATTTTTTATTCCTAAAAAAATACAACCTACTAAGATAATCACAACCAATCAACTATGACAAGATTCATAAACCCAAGGTAATAAAACTAAATGTGAAACCAAAATTACCACAAATAGACTGTAAACATATAAAAATTTAGAGTAAAATGTAGAAACCAATGTATCAATATCAGAATATTAGTAGAAGATAAGAAAAAAATCCCAAAGACTCCAACGATATAAAACTCATATATCCCAATATAATCCATTTTATAACTTCACAATATATCCCATGTATCATGATTTGTCACCAATGAAATGAGATATAATTCCTTTAACTATTAATAGATGAACAATATCTCTAAATTCACTAATGTTCCCAATGATGGGGTGAGTAATGAATACTAGCAGGTTTTCCCAAAATAAATTCTCCATTGATTCCACTGTGATAAATGAGGTTAGAACATTTATATAATTTTTCTAAATAAAACTCTTTATAATATTTTATATCCAAACTAATACATTTCTATGAAAAAAAGTTTTCATTCGAAAAAAATTTACCTAACAAAATCTTTTTCATGGAAATCAACAAATATTGTCTTTAAACCATTTCACATTCCATTTGGAATACCCCATTCTATTATAGATTTCCACCAACTCATGTAACCATATAACTCCCTATAATTATGAATTTGGAGAAATCCATTCCCTATTCTATCACATGGTGAACAATTTTGATAGTGGAAATATCATACTCTTATCTATTGCACTTTTGATGGGGGGAAGCATTATACACTTATTCATATTAAATGCCCAAGAATACACCCTAACCACTATTCAAACAATAAGACAAATCAACCATGACCAGCCATATAAATAAATAATTTATTTTATTAAAACATTTCAATAAAAAAAATTGATGAATCGAATGAAAGACATATTTTAAAAGAATCCTTTTAAAATCATGAACAAATCTCATTAAAAAATTAGTTTCCAAAATTTTCCAAACCAACACTATAGAGGGTTTCTATGAAATCTGTCACATTAATTTCATAATTAATTATAAAAAATTATTTCAATCTAAAAAAATCCTTTAGTTTCTAATAAGATGGTTTGAGAGTGAGGAAACATTCTAATAAACTATGTTTAAAATGAATAATGACCCAAATTCGTCCACAAAATGGGGGTGAATGTCAAAAATCCTACATTAGATCATGTTCCCTAAATCCAACACTACCACATCTCATCAATATTGGGATCACACAACAATGATTTATCCCCACTAGCTTGGATGTCTCATTCCAAGATATGGAAGATGAATAATCTAAAGAAAAACAAAGATCAACGAAAACTTACCAAGGAATATAAACCTAAATGTGCCTACATTTTATAATGGATTGGTCCTAGATAATGAGGACCAGTCTCCAATTCCATTAGGAAGAGATGAAAATGACTTCGTTTCATAATATGGGAAAATAAGAAACTAAGGAGAAAATATAATTTGATCTACAAATTTTATAACTAATTTATATACATTCATGGTTAGTGCCTATAGATAGGATAGCCATGCACAAACAATAAACATTCCATTATCACCAAATCCATGGTTACTACTAAGTGGACACATAGTTTGGCCAAACTATGAACCTAACTATGTTCTTAACTAGAGCCCACTTCCTAACATATCATAGTTTTCTATAGGATTTTCACAGTTTTTACTAACCATGATCAATCCATGAAACTCTATAAACTTCTTAAAACATTCCAAATTTCATTAAAACCCAGTGAAATATCACCCAAACACTTTTCATAATTAAAATACATAATGAAATAGGCACTTCATTGAAATTAAGGGTGTGTATTCTCCCCACCATTATCCTTTGAATCCTATAAATGTAAAAAACAACTATTTTATTGAAAGTGTATGGATGATTTCACCACCATTTTTTTCTATTGTTCCCATGTTTCTGTCTAAATATGACCATGTAGACACAAATCCCACTCTAGACTGATAATTTTCCCACACAAGCATCTCTCTATCCTACCCATCATTTATACCATCATATGAACCATTTAAGAATCCATATCTAGGTTAATATTTTCCCAATGAATCCTTAGGAGTGGATCAAGATAATAACTTTTCAACTAAGATATGTGAAACACATTATTCAATTCAATGAACCTTGGTGGAAAATACAACCTATATTGCACCTCACAAATCTGTTCAGGTATCTCATAATGGCCATTATAAAAATGAGGTTGCATTCCCTTCATTATAAAATAGTGATTCGTAATCCTTGGGGAGATTCTCAAGAACACATGATCACTCATATCGACTGACAATGGCTATCAATAATGATCTATATATTACATTCGATAACTTGGATCCATCTCCATTAACTTCATAATCTAATGAATCTCCTTTTTCATCAAATGTATAAGGATTGGTCCAACTAGGGATGTATCACATAATTATACTGAATAATGTTGTGAACAACACAGATGACCATATAATTCCTCAAAATTAGCCGAAAATATTGAGACGTGTTTAAATTTGTGATCTGAGAACTCCAATAATAGTACATGATCCCCCCATAAGCAATCAAAATACAATACAAAACCCTGAAATATGTCTTCTGATATTTTTATCAATCATTCAGATTGTCCATCCATATGATAATGATATGTCATAATCATAGTCAACTAATTCCTAAGGTCTTGTAGTAAGGATTTCAATAAAAGTGTTGTAAAAATGAATCTCGACCAAACACAATCAAAACAAGTATTCCATGACTCGTTAACACTTCATGGATATGAAATTTTTATATTTCATCCACCATATGAAATTCACAAATAGGGATTAAATGGGATGGCATTGTGAGCCAATCCAATATCACCCACATGGAAATGTTTTTTCAAACCTATTATTAAGAGATAAATCAAAAAATCAATGGATATCATATCATATTTACAAACAAAAATAGGGAAAGACTACAACATACCTTATGGACTCCAGTTCTCAATGTTAACCATCTAACATGTGAGGAAACTAAAAATAGACTCCACCACTATTCATATTATTCCAACCAATAAAATTTTTTCTTTAAATGACATTAAAATTTTCTATATTCTCGCATGAATAGTCCATCTCAAATGGTGGTAAGAATGAGGAAGTTATTATTAACAAGTTGAATATATGATAATATGACATGGAAAACATAAAAGTAAACACCCATCTAGCTATCAATCCTCAGGGGTCTCCCCACCCTTGATTTTCATCCTTATCACAACATAGATTGAATCATATGTTTATTCCTCCATAACATTAAAAAAAATTATGAAAAAATAAATAGGTATGAAAACATCAACACTATCTATGTCTTAAGAATCCAGGTTCATGTTAGTGAATTATGACATCAATTAGATCTTATCTGAATCTCATATTCCATGTGAGAATGAGTAATTATTCTTACTACATCAACAACTAAAGTCTCTTTACCTAATGTGTACATAAAGTTTGGGATAAAAATTTCGAGATAATCCATCGTTAAACTTTTTCTCTTATTCAAACATCATTCTTAGAAAATATGGTTCAAGAACCTATGATATATAAACACTATAAGTTTTCCACCAAAGAGGCAATGATTCCATGTCTTAAAAGAATTGACTATAGAATATTACTCCAAATAGTGATTGGGGTTAAGCTCATGAAACCATAACATTCTTGATCTATAAGAAACAACATGATATCGTTACAAGAGAACATACTCCATCCCATATCAGAAAGCATCACAATACACCACATACCCATGCCCAAATTCTAGTAAAACCAAAAATAGTGATGATGTAAGAATAACTATAAGCTTCTTTAAAACTAATCTAACATTAACCATTCCATTAGAAATAAAAATTTTTCCTTTATAGATCTATTTGGGGGAGCTAGTAATGAAAATACACAGAAAAAGTGTCAGTAATAACCTGCCAATCCAAAAAAACTATGCATCTCAAAGAAATTCTTTAGAGATTGCCAAGGGATAAAAAACAATTACTTTTCTAGATAAAATAAAATATCAATTTCATAAATAACATGGACATGGAAATTTAATTTTTCTATCAAAAATAACACTTTTATAATTTTGGATAAAAATGACTCTCCCTCAAGACTCCCAACACTGTCGCCAAGTGTTTCTCGAGATCATACCATGTTCTTAAATGCATCAATATATCATCCAAAAACACCACCGAAAGAGAATCTAGATACTTTTAAATATCTAATTCAAAAATTCCATAAATATCACATTAATATTATTTAAACCTAAAGATATAACCACATTCTCATACAAGCAATATCAACACCTGAAATCTATTTATGACTACCCCCTTCAATACTCACAGTTAGAGATATTATGATCCCATTTTCAATATAGATTTGCACTAGAATGCATTAAATTTATAGAAAAAGTAATCAATGTATATATGTGGGTAATGATTCTTTATCGTAACATGGTTAGTCATAAAATAATCCACAAAAAGCATTTGTGTTCCATCCACATTTTTCATAGACAAAACATGATATGCTCATGGTGAGGTAATAGTATGAGTGAAAAGTTTTCTTTCTAGATCGTACAACTATAATTTCAATTCCCTTAATTATATCACTTATATTCAATAAGATGAAAGTGAAATTGGATCAATCCCTTGAATGAGATAACACATAAACTTCACTAATCTCGTCGG
Organism: Viscum album; assembly: GCA_963277665.1. Taxonomy (NCBI): domain Eukaryota; kingdom Viridiplantae; phylum Streptophyta; class Magnoliopsida; order Santalales; family Viscaceae; genus Viscum; species Viscum album. The sequence goes on from OY728126.1 coordinate 1,111,292,676, forward strand.
TGGGAACCTTGATAAATTATCTACAAAAACATATAAAAACATATCAAAAACTATCAGAAAAATAGTACTACTTGTCATATACATCTATAAAAAATTAAAATTCTATTATATATTACAATTACATTCAAACTACTAGCTTCAACAATCCCATTGTACCTTCCTATACATTATGGTCTCCTATAAATAGATGCTTGATGCCACAACTCGTCAAAAAAACAATTCTTCACGTATAAAAATTGTTGTGACCTATAATCATTCCCACCAAATGCATGCCCAATATTATTTCATATATATCCAAATCAGGTATAGAGAAATCCTATATCAACGTGGTTCAATCCATAATTATAGTGAATTATCTACCTTTAAAGGCTTGACATTCTATTTGACTGTGAGGGGTTTTATGTTCCAAAAAAGACCTAATCTCATCATTAATAAAAATTAAATCAAAATCATCAGAAGAAATAATGAATGGGATGAACCATTATCAATAAAATCAACAATAATTATGAATTAACGGAATCATACCGCTCACCATTGATGGACCCATTTTATCATCCACAATCCCTTTCTCACCGCCCATTAATTGTTTACTCACTACACTTTGGAATTTAATGCCTTGTCGATGTTTTCCATTCTAAAGAGTCCCATAATTCATAAAATCACTATTGTTTACTCTATTATTTTGATTAGAGTTATAATTTTCCCTTATCCCATTGAATTATATGATGTCTTCAAAAGATGATGTGTGTTTGGAACACATAAAAATGGAGCACTATGATAAAAGCACTGGATATTCCCCATTTAGTTGCAATTTTGGAATGTTCTAGTTGATGTCATAAAATCTTACATCATGTGATAAATAAACACACTTAACAATCATCAAGGTTTACCCTATCATTTTAGAAGAATATTTACAGAAACATCAATGTAATTCTACGTCATCCCACAACCTTGGAAATTAGTTACCCTCTTCTATTTGTTCCCATCGTTAGAGTTAGCCCTATTTCACATGGGTATCAACATGATACATACACTAGTGGTTCCTAATATTCCTCATTATTCTAACTTTTAACAATTTTACACCTCATTGTAGTCTATTATACCAAGAATGTTGATATTCATGCAAATTTCTAACTACATCCTCGATTCAAATATGTGTCCCTTTAAGGACATACGTGGAGAACCATTTTGTAAAAATGGATAATAAATTATTATATGTATCTCCATACTATATTAATAAGTTGTCATCCATAATCATGATGGAAAATTCTATCAATCTAGAAATCTTGAATGTATGAGGATAGAGTTTTTTATTGAAATTTTTTTAAATCCCCCGATGAAATTCCTTGGACTAGATTTTCATTTACTGCAAAATACCACCACAAGAATGAAATATCATCCAACATATTTATTAACAAAATAATATTAATATCTATTATTTTTGTAAGGAAATGAAATATTAATTTCATCTTATTAATACACACTACTTCCTTCTCTTGTTATGAATCCACACAACTGGTAGGATGATTATATTTCTATAACTGAATGGAATGATCTACTATAATTGGATTATAAATCATGATCCTTTTATCCATATAATTTAAATCATGAAAAAACATTTTATGTAGTTGTCAGTACACCTATGGATTGGTTGTAACGACATTATCAAGGGCCTTTCTCAGTTGGTTTTTGTGATGCATATTGGGTAAAACATTTTGTAACCAAAAAAATTGCATAAGTATCTTTCTCTAAAAATGGATGGAATACAACTTTTAAAATTACCATATCACAAATATTACAATATGGATTTACCAAATACTAAATTTTTTCATTTTAAAATCATATTTGGATGATTCCACCATGATTTTGAAGAAAAATCCATTTTCAAAATTTCAATATCATGACATTTTAAAATATCACATTTGATATCTATTTCCTCACTTTCAAAAAATAATTTTTTTTTCACAAAATCATAAATCATTGCTCAAATTAAATATTCACACTTATTAGGAAGTCATTACTATCAATTCATGTCATTATTTTATCATTGGATTAACCCATGACAATGGGTAACATAGCCATATGTTTCTTAAAACACCCATGTTCTCATACATCCTAGTAACATTACGTTCCACATAAGAAGGTTAGCTAGGAAGTTTTATTCTCCAAATTTCATGTTCTGATGATCCTACCTCCATGCTACCATCCAAACACATGGACTGAACAAAAATGAATATTTATCTCCAAAACCAACATAACTAATATCCAATGATAGAAGAAATGTACACTATTTATGAAATACCTCCCCTAAAAATTACCATGACAAGGTAATGAATCATTACTTAATAATCAGTGACATCTCAAATACACAAAATTATAGAAATAAATTCCAATATATTCATTAATAGTTGATGGTGGGATATTTCCATTCTTAAAATAAAACTACCAACCAAGGTAATCCAGAAACAAATAAATACTACATTACACATCGGTAGAACATAATAAAAAACTAGGTGAATCAAAACTAACAACAACCAAAAAACAACAATATTCCATATAATGGTATAATGAAGAAACCAAAACACTAATATCAAAATACAAAGAGGAATCCAAAACCATGAAATATTAAAGAGTAAAATTAAAAACCTCTATAACTCCCATTATTATCTAAGATCCAACTCCAAAATATAGCACAACTATCATGACACATCACTAAATAAATGAGACAATTTTCCATTACCGATATCTCAGTAAAAAATATCTAAAAATTCACCAAATTACCAAATCAATGGGTGATCAATGAAAGTAAGTATGTTTTCCACAAATAACATCCCCACATATGCCTCTACGAAAGAACATGTAACCATATTTATATAATAGAATTTATATAAAATAAATTAAAATAGTTTATATCCAACCCAATCTCTTTGAAAAATGTTTTTCATACCTAAATATTTTTTCAATGAAAATTTATTTCCTTAGAAATAATCCAATCATGTCTCTAATGGATTTCACAATCCATTTCTCAAAACATATTCCATTCAATACTTCCACCAATTCATGAAACTAGGGAAGTACCTATAATCATGAGTGTTGACTCATCCGTTCACCAAGATGTCACATTGTGAACCATTTTTAGGTGGGAAATTTTGTACCCTTACCCATCCCACTTTTTATGGGGGAAACTGTATTCTGTTATCCATCATGAATGAACATTAACACACATTAACCATTATGACAAAACAAACTCAAATCAATCATGCCTCACCATTTAAATAAAATATTATTTTTATTAGAAATATTTATATCAAACCAATTCAATGAATAAAAAATGATTTATTTTAAAAGAATTCATTAATTATCATGAACAAAGCACTCTCCAAGGTAACCAATTTCTATTATTTTCAAAACAATCACTAAAGTTGGATTATACCAATATTTTTCCATTAATTACCAAATAAATTTCAATAAATTAATTTTTTTTGAAACCTATCATTCATGTTAAAATAATAATAGTTGAGAGTGAATCTACCTCCTTCAGAAAATATGTATAAAACGAATATCAACACATGTTCTTCCACAAACTGGGCTGAAACTCCAAAAATCAATCTTATACCTTATTCACTAAAACCATCAAAAATCTTATCATCAATATATACATCAAAAAACTTAGATCCATTCCCAATGGATTGTATATTTCATTAACATATAATCTATAGGAATAATCTATGTAAAAAAATGATAAATAGAGACTTACCCTATAATACAAAACTCAACTCACCAATAAGTTCAAATAGATCTGTCCAGGATCAAGAGGAATAGTCCCCAATGAATTTAAGAAAAGTGGAAGATGATTTGGGGACATAATAGGGGAAACTATAAAATTATAATGAAAACCCAAATTAGATCTACAATTTTCATAAATAATTTCCAAAAGTGAAAGGTTAGAGTGCAGAGGTAGGAAAAATGAACGCCAACAGTTCGCATGCCTTTGTCCCCAAAGGAATGGTTACTCATAGATGGATGCCAAATTTTTTCATACCATCTGCCTAACCAGGAACCTACCCATATCCCACAAAATAAATTTTCATGGTTTTCTATTAGAATATCATGATTTTTACTAACCTTTATCAAACTACGATGCTCCATAAAATCCCTAAGAGCATTCCAAAAGTCATGCAAACACTCCAAAACATCATTTAACCACATTATATACATAAAATATAAAATTAAATGGGTATGTAATTGAAATTGATTGTGCAATAGGTGACATGGTTTAATCATACACATAAAATATATTTATTGTAATGGTATGGAGTTAAACTTATAAATCAAATATAAATAAGTAAATAACCATATGTAGTGAAATACTACCCTTATTAACCATTCTAAAATATCATTTCACCCATATTAGAATATATTTATCCTTTAAAATGTTCTATAAAATAGATAGATACCATTATGTAGATAATGGAGACTTATTAATACCTTCACACAATCCATACGTATAAGGACATACCCCTATGTAGCCTATAGAAAAACACTTATAATCTTATATAACCCTTGAAAACTAAGGTTTACCTTTACATAATCCTTGGACCTCCTCTTTACCTCTAGGTGTGCCTGATTCCATACATAACATTGGAAATTTAGTTAATTTTTTTAAAAAAATATTACCTCAAATATAGATATGAAATAAAGACAAAAATGATTTATTGAAAATGAGGATGTAACAAATGGTTTGTTTTACATTTTTAGTAAATCATTCATTAATTTGTTAAAAACTAGTTATCTTTGTAAAAATGGTAAAAGGTAAAAAATAGAAAATTACATGAAAAATGATTAGAAACTTGTAAAAATAATAGGTAGAGTATTTCCAGACCATATCCACCCAAATCACATTAATTTTTAATTTTGAATCATTTGAATCATGAATATGATTATATCATTATTTTGAGATAATAGTCATTCCCAAAAAACCCGTTTCTTCACATAGAAATGGGGAACACTTATATTATGTCATGCCATACCTATTAATTAAATATATTTCCAAATATCCTCCAGTTTTAGCCAACTACAATCCTCTCTTTAATTAATATATTTCTATTTTAAATTAGTAATCCTATGACATATTTTCATATGACACTTTAAATGCCATGTTATCTGTCCCAATGTGAGTATTACATTTGATTTATCGATTATTGCTCAAATTTTCAATTATAATCATATACTTTTCACAATATTATATTGAAATAAAAACCATTATAATACTAAAATTTTGTCATATTAATGTAACATCCATTTTTTATTCCATCCCATCCACATAAAATATAATAGTGATTATGTGTTTGTACGGACAACCCCCTCCCTGAAGTGATACACCTAATTTTCCATCACCACTTAAAATAGAAAAATTCAGTAACCTAATTAAGGAAAAAATTTTATTTTCGAATATATTAATATATATATATATATATATAATTGGATATTAAATATTTAATATTAATAATTTAATGTCATACTAATCATAATAACCTAAAACGAACTTATCATAACACCAATCATATTTTGAGTTCATTTTGTAAAAACCAATGTAACTATTTTAATATTATATTCATAGAATAATAATATAAATGTACCCATTATATTACAGATATAATAATGTTTTTGTAAAAAAAAAATCAATCAAAAAAAGTTATTATATAGATTTTGATTGAACCACGTTAAATTACCATCCTATAAAAAATAATATTATAGAAAATTACCATGAAATAATGAAATGTATTTAGTAATTAGAATTTGATTTAATAAGGTTCCTAATAAGGCATATAATACTCTTAAATTCATTATATGGTTTCTATTATTCTTTTTTGATTCATTACACCATGAAATCTCTTCCATTAATGATATTTCAAGTAAAATCTAAATCGCATTTCAAATCAAGGGGTTTTAATTTATATATTACTGAAGTAATATTATATTTATTATGTCATATAATTTACACTAGGATTACAAGAAATCCCTAAGGTAATGATTTTGAACTAACCATTTTACCCTTATATTTCATCTATCAAATGTTAATTTAACATTTTCATTGGGTATGCGACATTATTTCCTTGGAATAATCCTGTTTCATGATATATATTTTCATATAATAGTTTAATGTTGGTATAAATATCTCCCATATTTTACAATAAAATATTCTTCCCCATTTTTATATTCCCTTCAAATAAATGTTTTCCACTCATTTTGGGGACTGAAATATTTATTAATTCCATTGATACACTTAGTTTTCATAACAGCTAATGAAATGTAAATTTTATTAAACTAATCATGATGTAGGTTTTAAATAAAGGTGTTTCCAAAATATCAAAAGGTTTTATATATAATGGATATGTATTATTTTCAACAATATGTATTCTCTATTAAACCCCTATTTATTCAAGACTCTGTTATTAGATATTTTTTGAAATGTTATGCCTCAGTATACCTAAAATAATTCCATTCATGTCTTTTTTAAATTAAATTTAAAACGTGATCTTTTCACATAGACCATCATTATATAAATATTAATATATTAGTATATTTTCCAATGAATGTATTTCCCATTATTTTCGAAATCTATTCCAACATTTCATTGTTTTATAATGTAAATTTTTATTCTTCCATTTTATTTTTTCTTATTAAAAGTGTTTTCATAGACACTGTTTCTTATTAACAATGATTTTAAAGTTTAAATTTTAATACTAATCTAATGATATTTTTCATCTACATATTTATACAATATCAATTATTTAAAAATGATCATTTATAAAACACTATAAAATTTATGATCTATCAATTCCTTTATCATGAAAAACTATTTTCAGTGTATAAAAATAATTATCTTCCAATTACATTCATCTGTTAATATATTTTTTACACCACATACAAAATGTTGTTCCTCTATTACATATCAATTTATTGAGTATGGTATTATTGAAAAAACTATATACCATTTTATAATTAAGTGAAAATACAATATAATATTATATTTTAAGTTTATTTTCCTTGAGAGAAACTTTATTTAATCAGATATCCATTTATATTAGGTGAGTTTATAATATTTATTGATATAGTTAAGAAATATTTACAAATTTAATTTAATTTGAAAATAATTTGAAACAAATTTTCTTCCTATGGGTTCATTAAGATAAATTATAGATTATGGTACACATGTTTTATTAATATGATCAGTGTGGTCTTATATCTCCCCTAAATGAATTGTTAATTATTATATCTCATAGGCTCAAAAGGATACATTATAATATGTTTACCTTGAAAAATGAAGCACAATATGATTTATCCATTGAAAAATGGTAAACAAGAGGATTTTTCCCTAGACAAACATTACAGGAGAGGAATTATCCCAATAGAAATGGTATAATAGAAGATTTATACAAGGAAAAAGGGTAAATGTGAGTATTCATTCTAATGTAATGTATAAATTGAAGGGTTGACATTAGAATAAGGTTATGTGAGAGAATTATATAATATTTATAATGTTATACATTTAATTTTCTTATTCCTACTATGTGATTATTTTCTTGGTCAGTGGATTTTATATATAATTTCCATGATTTTATTTATTCCATTCCTTAGAAATCTTGATTTATGATAACGTTGTTGAGAATTTTTCTGTCATATATCTTGATTATAAACATAATCCCATGGAATTATTTATTATGATAATTTGTTATTACAATGAATGTTAAACCATACAAAGTGTTTTAGCCCACTTATTTTCTTATGTTTCATTTCCCCAAGTAATATCGATAAATAAAAATTATAAGAAGTCTAAAAGGTATTCTATAAGTGAATAATTATGAAGAATATTTCTAATATATTGGAAATTAAATAAAATATGTTACCGATCATAAAATATAAAAAACCAAAGGGTTCAATATGTTTTGTGTGATTATAATTATATGTAATATAAATGTGATATTTTTGATTTTTTTGAATGGATAGTCTCTATTTGAATCAAATATCATTTTTATAAGTCTATTATTATAATACTAGACCCTAGAGTGCATGTCTAGGGAGCCTAGTCTGTAATAAAAATATTGTGTAGTTAATTTTTTTATTATATTATTTATTTTTTATTATTATAAGAGAGAATAAGGGAAAATCTAGTAACTGTTTAAGGGAAAATTCTATTTGAAGGATAATATCAAAAAATGTAGCATAAATATAAACTATTTAACCTAGAAATTATATCATTGTCAAGTTATTGTAGATATATATAGTCTCTAGAATAAATATATCTATGAAAAATAACCAAAAAATGGGTGATTTGGTAATAACTTGATTTTCACTTGGTGCACTATAAATAGGTCAACTTTAACAACTGTTTTAACAATCCAATTCATTTTCTCTAACTAATTAAATTACTATATAATGAACCATTATAGGGAATTTGAGTATGATGATATCTAATTATTTGAGATAACTGATTAAAAAAATTACTATGGATAACAATGTTCCAAATAATGAGATTAATAGTTTGAATAGATAGTATCATATATTAAAAACTATGGTATCATTGGGGAAGACATATTTATATTGTTTTTTTCATATTTATGTATTTCATATTGTCATTACCAATTTTAGATTCAGTATTTGTTCAAATATGTTGAAAAAATAGCTAAGATATGTATGAATTAAGAAACCACTATATTACGTAACTAGATGAGGCAGAATATATAAATATTTGATAATAATTTTATATTACTATTATACCTAATGTTGTTAGATTTATTTTATAATAGAAAATATATCATGCCACTCCCAGTTATTTTCGTTAGTTAGATATAGTAATATTTTATATTTTAATATATTCTATAATTCATTTGGATAATGTAAAACATATATGTATTGGTGTTTGGTAGATTTTATTTAGTGGTTGAGAATCAAATATTAAATTGCATCAATAACATTGAAAATTTATTTTAAAAAAATGTGATATTTTTTTGGGATATCAATTTATGAAAACATTATTGAGATACGTATAACAATTTTGTTTAAAATTATTATTTATTTTGAGAGAATTATTCAATGAATAATTGATATCCTGATAATAGATTATTTATTTCATGAAAACATTATCCATCATATTTTTGTTGAGTTTTATCCCACTTTTGGATTGTAAAATATATTGGATAATTTCTGGATATATAATCTAGTGGTTAATATATTTGAGGGTTAATGATATAGATAAATTTGGGGAAAATATATAATTATATTTTGGTTTAATGTGTTAAATATTTATTTTTTTAAAATGTTTTATTATTTATAATATATGATCAGGGTTCATATATACTAGGGTACACAATTGTATGAATGATTAATGATTTTGAATGAAATATATGCAACCTGATATAGCCTTAGATAGTATGTTATATGTTATACAACATGTTATATCCTAAATTAATTATATGAAAATAACATGTTTACCTAATTTCATTAGTGATTAGTAACTAAAATCGCAAAGGAATAATTATTTCATGGCATTAGAATGTGACCAACAAATATTTTAGATCTGTGGTATAAATACCATATCTTGTAGATTTTTCAGTATACCACACTAAACTAAGTTCAGATGTGACATATTTATTATTCATAAAATTTATGTATAATAAATCAGATAGTAAATAAATAATATTATAATCAATTAGAAAAGTCATACCAAATATGATTAGAAACACAAAAGGTTTTAATATGATGTTTCTAAAAAGTATTTTTTATTTATATATATTTATTTTTTCTAAAAAAATAAATTTACAGAATGTATATATTTAATATTAATTAATTAACGTCATTTTTATATTATATAAAAAAAGTTAAAAGTTATTTTTTGACATTTTGATAAATTATTTATATTAAGGTGATTAAAAATCCGATTTTTTCAAATATTTGGGTTTTTATGTGAGTATTATGTTAACAAAATCAATTAAATATTTTTTAAAACATTTATATATAAAAATATATATTGAAAAAATAAAATTAATTATATAAAAATACAATTTTCAAATTTACTAAAACCAGGTTTAATGTTTTGGAATCTTTTGTAATATTTTATTCTAAAACTTGTTATTATCCACGTTTATTAAAAATTATTTCTCACCCCCTGAAAAATTTAAATATTCAAAAATGGATTATATATTTTCGATCAATATATTCATAATATATAATAAGTTCAATTTTTTTAATATAATAATGATTACTATGATTAAATTTAATGACAATGATAATGAAAAAACATTTATTTTAAAATCATAATTTTATTAATAATTTGTAATTGATAAAAAAAATATGTATTCCCATTAAAATTTTTAATATTACCTCTAAACCTATATATAAATATTTTATCATTAATTAAATTGGTTATTATTATTAATTATGATTATGTTCACTAAATGGTAATTACAACATTTACTATAAAACAATTCTTCTACATGTTGAATGTTTTAAATTAAAAGTAAATCTTATTTTATTTTTAAATCTAATTAGATTAAATATATGTTAAATTTAGGTTTATAACATAGTAATTTTAATTGGTCTTTTTTTACATTCTTTAAAACATATATTATATAGTTAATAACTAGTTACCTATGTAAAAAATTAAAATAGTAAAATATATAAACATAATGGTATATATGTAAAAAGTGTATAAACATGTGTTAAAATAATTATATAATTTTTCAACCTTATACTAAAAAATAATATATAATATCTCACAGTCATACCCCTTAACTATTTTTTAGTTTTATTCTATTATTTAAAATTTTTTGGTGTTCACCAAAGCACCATTTGCATCACTTTTAAAATAATAAAACATTCACTGCTTAATGCCACACTAATTCCTTCTAATTACATCATGAATGTCGTTAATTTTTATAATAATTTAATCCTATATATGATTCATATTCATTTGGTAGTAATCAGTTTTCCAAATCCATTCCATTCCATGACAACTTTGAAGAGGTTGGTCAGGGTCTGAATGTGAGTATTACATAATCCTTATCCATTTCTTATTAAGTGTTCACTTACAAACATATCCTTAATATATTAATATTATGAAATATGTGTCAATAATACAATGTAATTTTAGTATATTATTTCAGAATCTCATATTATTTCATTCACATCCACTTAGAGAAAAAGTCATTTATATAGTGTTCGTGTGCTGACTACTACATCCCTAAAGCAGCACACTATGTTTTCAACACTACATAAAATTGATGACCTTAATAGTTTTTTAATGTAAAAAATAAATTTTATAATAATAATATTATTATCAAAATATAATACTATACATTATATAAGTTATATTAAAATAAATGGTCATAGTGAGCATAATAACCTAAATTGATCATTTTAGAGTGCCTATCCGAATCTGAGATCATATTATAAAATCATATATAAGTATTAAAATTTTATTCTTATATAATTATAACGGAAATACTCCTCAAAATTTATAATTGTATTTTTTAATTATACCACACCTATAACCGTTGTTAATAAACCAAAATTGTTACATATAAATTTATTAAAAACCCTCAAATAACTAAAATATGTAAATACTATTTAAAAAATTAATATCATATGACTATAGTGAATCAAAAATAGTATAATGATTTTTCATCTCAAATCCCATTCCCTGAGTTATGTTTATAGTCTATAATTAATTTTTTAAATGATTTATATTCTATATATTAGTTTCATTAACCCATGAAATATTTTTAATTCATGGAAGAATTTATTCATTTTAAATCAATCATTCTCATTAATGATGTTTTGATAAAAATGATACTCAATCCATTACATATTTCCAGTGTAAAATTATTTCTCTTTGGGTTATAAGTTCTCTACATTGTGATAGTCCTCTAATCCTCCTTTTACCCTCCTAGATCCTTTTTATAATATAATTTCTCATTTTATCTATGTATGATACCTATTTTAATTATATTGATATTGTTTTATAAAATACTATCTCAAAATAAGGTTTTATGTGGGAAATATTAACTCCTATTAATTATAATAGACAATCCACCTGCATGTTGATATTTCCTTCCAGTCTATGTTTCCTCACTTTTTAGGAACTAAAATATTTTTTAATTCATGTGAACCTTTTAATTCTCATCCCTACATTTCAAATGATAATTTTATTTCCTTATTTACGATGTGGGTTTTCAACTATAGTTATTTCAAAATATAATAATATTTTACATCTCATGAATGTGTATTAAATAATACATTTTATTGTTTCCTTATATAAACATTATGTATTTTTAATGACTCTAGTATTAGTGACTTCATAAAAATTAATATTTTATTTTGTCTGCGGTATTTTCTTTCCATCCATTTTTAAAATATATTTTAAAAAGAATCTAGTTAATTTATTACTAAGACATTTTTTTATAGAAATAAGAAATGAAATATATTTTTTAAATATATTTTCAATAATGGTATTCCCATAATTTTGAAACCTCTTTATCATGTTTAATTATAGTAAATTTTTTTACCATATTATATGATTCAGTGAATATGTATTTAAATAAAATGTTTCATTTGTTCATTTTTTAGTTTAATATTATAAATTTATTATAAAACTACTCTACAATAACCCAATATTTCTTCACATATGTTTTCATATAGTACAGTTGGTAAAACCATATAATATAAATGATCTATCACTTACTTTTTCATTCCTAATCATCATTAATGTATTAACATATTTTTCTAACAATGAATTAAAAATGTGCACACACTATTTTTATACCTTTAATTGATATGTGTTCACCTAGTTTCCCATATGTTGATTGATTTCGGAAGGTTGACTAAAATGTATACTGTATATATATAAATTATAAATACCATGAATTATAATATGTGAATTTAATTAAACTATAGAGTTATTTTATTTCATTAGATAACAATTTATATTCCATGGGTTATTATGATTATTTCGGGAGTTCAGAATATTTTCATTATATGATTACATTTCAAAGTTATATGAAACCATTTTTCCATACACAAGTTATTTATGATAAATTAATTATTATGTAACATATAGATACCAATTATGATTGGCAGTGTCTTATACCCCCCCAATAATTAATTGGTAAATTTTATATCCCAGGGGGTCAAAATGATACAGCATCATTTTTATAACTATTCAAATAGTACAAGAAATTATTTTAAAAAAATAAAAATAGTACATGATATTATTTACCCTTAGAGAAATGTAAAAAAAATGATTTATCCTAAAAATGTAAAATGAGATGATTTATCCTAATACAAAGCTTAATTAGAGGTCTTATCCAATGATAAATATACAAAGACGGTTTCTCACAATCCCAAGGGTACTTGAGAGGATTATCACATCCCCGTGGTGGTACAATGATGAAAAACTGAGGCCTACAATGTCATGAATATATTGGTAGATACCTTGAAAATGTGATCCCAATAATTATATATATTATATTACTTATGAAAAAATGAATGATGATATCAATTTTTTGGGTATGATTTGTTTACATATCATTATAATATAATAATTATAATATCAATTTTGATCCTCTATTGTTATCGCTTATTTCCACATACACTAGGTTTTGGTTCTTACCCCTTTATTAGGACTCTTTTCTCTATATTATTAATATATGAATGAAATGTGGCTTGTCTAGAAGGGATTATAGAAGAGTTTGATTATGGATACAAGTAATCATATTTGCGTAATAAATTAGCGTGTGTGGCTTGTACATAAGGAAACTAATCTAATAGGATCTAAATGTTGTGTCAGGATATAATAAAATTTAATAATAATGTGAAATTTTTACAAGATTATTTTTTATATTCTCAGGTTGTATCAAGGTTAATTTTTAAATATATGTGTCTTTAGAAATAGACCTATGAGTGTAGGTATGGGGTACCTCATAGTTAACCAACACCACAAATAATTTATTAAATACATCCAAAAATAATATATTGATAATAAATATAAATATAAATATATTTTAAATTAGTAAATATATAAGGAATAACAAAAAATCAAAATGGAATTTTATTTTAGAAGGTCGTCTTCAAGATAACTCATTTATTCACACTGAACTAATGATACCCTAATCAATGGTCAATATTAGATAAGATATGAGATCTAAAAATATTGTATAATAAACCATAATCTTGAAATATAGTATTCTTATTCACATCATTTCCATAATGTTCTCTGTATTCAATTCATAGCCACATTGTTATATCCGTCTTCGTCAAAAGGATAACATGTTCTCCATAAGGAGAAAAAATCTTCCAAATAAAACCCTTCTCTAAAATATCCTGTATTTGATAATACAATTCCTGTAGAACCAAATATTTTAATCATTATGTGGTTTTTTATACATTTCTAGATCATTATATTATTTAAATTTATAATTCAACCATTCATTGTAAGAGTGTTCTATGTAATAATTTACGAAATAAATCAATATATTACTCAAAAAGGGGAATATATTGTATCATTATACATTAATTTGAACCACTTCATAATTGACGATTTAAATAGATAAGGCTATTGGAAGTAGATATTATTAAAAAAATGTATTTGAAATGTAACCTATAAAATAAAAAGAAGTTGTCCCTTTAAGAATGATAACATTCCCTTGATGCAACAGTTGATATTCAAATTATATTTTTATAGAAAATACATACATAGTATTATATTAAATCATTTTATAGTTATTATAGACGATTCATCCATACATTATCACACTTATATGTTTTGATCAATGGATTTTAATAATTAGTAAGGTTTAGTTGATCTGATGATTTTGAGAGAGACCCCCAAATGATGAATGGTATATAGACAACATTTTTGATCCTACCATTACTAAAACAAGTTATGAAGTATAACAACCATGTTGATTAATAAAAAGTTGTTAAGGGAGAAATATTTATGAATAACGGTTATGATGTTTCTTATAGGTATAGTTTTTGAATCCACGTCAAAAAAATTACCTGACACATATGTTAATTTTATAAAATGTTGAACATGAATTCTGACATTGCTAGAATTATTTAATTGGAGAGTTGATTATGTTTTATACATTCCACAAGTGGCAGATACATATATTATGAAAACAGTATCATAATTTTTGACACTAAGGTTGTGTTTAGTACTTCTTTTATATTGGTTTTATGATTATGTATTCACATTTATTGGTTATATAGTTTTAGATGTTTTAATCTAGAAGAAATTTACTCAAGTTGTGTAAGAATCCAATTGTCATTGGTTGATGATGAAATTCATTTATGATATAAATATCTACATTCATGGTTTTGAGGATAATTAATCCATAAAACCCTTTCTGTCAAATATTAACTCCTCATTAGGGTGAATATGATCCAATTATCAGATTTTGAATTTTTAGATATGATATACTGTGTATATGGTGGGGAGCTGCCAAAAAATAACTATCATAAAATATATGATATCCTTCATATATTAGTTTTGAAATGGTCTCCATGAAAATACATGAAGAACATATAAGGGACTCATGTTTCTCGAGATGAGAAGTACAACATGTTTTCACTAAGATGTTTTTTTATATACAAAAATAATATAGGAATCCCAAAAAAAGAGACATGGTGGTTTTTTGAAATGGTTATCCACTTGTCATAATGTGACCATTGAGCAACAAAAAACAACAAGTATATATAATCCACTACCCATTTCCATGAGGAAATGAAATGTTGTAACCATGAATTCATCGATGGGGTTGTGAGGAATCCCTAGGGATGTGCTACAATATAGGTTACTATGGAAAGATGGAATAAAGTGGCCCATTTTCTAATGATAATTTAAACAATTTTTTTAATGAGAAAGGAAATATTTATTGGAGAAAGATAGTGTGTTTTTATAGGGTCATGTATATTTTTATTTGAGACATTAAATACCATTTTACATCACACTTCTTGTAGAGGTTACAAAATGTTCTTAGTATGTATGTTTGTTTATAAACTATCTATCGCTGAGATTCTGATGGGTTGTAAGAGTGTAAAATTCATATTTTAAATGACATTGAGAGAGAATTAATCATGTATTTGGGTGTTTTTTTCACTAATCCTTTGAATTTAGTGATCTTAACCTATAATCATAACTATTTGGATTGGATAAATTTTAGTTATTACATGTATTTATAGGTTATTTCTTACCATTCACTATTTTGTGGAAAATAATTGATTGATTGTATTATTATTGGGTCATGTATTATACATGAGAATAGAGAGAATATTCAATTGATCATGATTTGGATTGAAACGACCTAATATATGCACAATTTTTATGCCAACAAATAGAGACGTCCTCTCAATTTTGTAGTTAGTGGATGAGTATTCTTATAGGTGATTCAATGGATGTGAAATAATCATATATAGAGGTATATAAAAATAAATATTGGGTATATTTTATTATTATAGTATGTGGAGAGGGATATTTTAATGTTAAATAAATTGGATCTCCCCCATCCTTTCAGTGCTACACATGATGTATTCATAAATCAGAACATCAACAATACTTGCCTGATCCATCTTACACAACCAACAGTAATGATTTTGAGATCAATAAAACCACATATTTGGTGGAAAATATATATTAAATAGTGTATAAGAGTGATAATACTACTCATATAAAACATGAATCTACTGTTATGGGTGTAGTAGAAACACAACCGTATCTAGGTGGTGTTGTGGGAGTAGGAGACAAATATGTGAGCTCAATAGTTAAATTTATTCACCAATGAGTATCGGTGATTCATGGAAATATAACTCATGGAAAAACTATAGTTTGGTGAGATTGTTGTAAAACCTCACACATTTTGGTGATATGTTATTGTTTAATTTTATGCCTATGATTTCATCTTTAATTAATTTATTTATAAGTGGAATACATTAAAAAAGTGGAGTAGTTTTATTATCAATTCAGTGGTTAGAGGCTAATTTTTTTGGAAACGAGGATTTTATACTTTTGGAACATGGTTAACACCCAGTTACTTCTAATTTCATACCGAAATATATTGAACAGGAAATTTATTGTAAACAGTTTACATAACCATTCGATGTGTTAGGAGAAACATGAAAATCCACCAGTTTTTATTAGACCCAATTCTCATGGTTGGAAATTTTTTGAAAAAATATCTTGCCCATCCATACATGGTTTCATTTCTATAATAGTTGGAAGAAAACAATTTGTGATTGTTTTCAAATATCTTGAAATCTTCCTAGTTTCCTAAAATTTATGAATTTTTATAATTACTTCCCTTTTTTAAGTTAAACACACTATTTCCCAATATTATTTTAGCAACAACCTCTAATGCACCTCTATTTTTTCCCACAATTCTTTTACTCTAGAATCTAGAGGAAATAGTTTCCTATTAAATATTATGATGTGAGGAGATATTCCTTCATTTTATATCTTTTATTTTACTACATAATGTTATCATGTAGATTTAAAATGTTCTTCGTTGTTTTTTGGTTTTTTTCTACATTTTAGATTTCTACCATTTGATGTCTAATCAATAACCAATATTCATTGATTCAACATTTATTAAACTAATGTATGATGTATTCTTAGCATCATTCAAGGATGTACCCATTTACATTGTGCATATAATGTGTAGTTTCACCTACTTACTACATGTTTTCCTAAAAATATAATAATTTTATTCGATGATTGTTTTGATTGATGAAATTAATTTTTTATTTTTAGTATCCCATTAGTGAGTTTTGAGACGTTTATGGAAACTATGCTTGATAACATTGATTCCATAGATTTCCTCATCGGATATAGGTGTGATACATGATGATATAAGGGTTCCTTAGATATATTCAATGTATTTTTATTTCTGCAAATTATCATGTATTCTATAGAATATATCCTTCAATATGATCATTATTCATGGTAACATGTATTCTTTTTAAAACCACCTTATATCATATCTTTATTCATGACAATATGGATGACTTTGATTTCCTCCATAGATCTAGTAGATATTCATGTTATATGGGTTTGGTACATAAAATCATTCAATACAATGGTTAATTTTGATAACCTTTAGATTCCTTATACTTTTTTATTATATCTAAATTTATACCAATTAATTTAGGATTCCTATTATTACCTCCTAAGAAAAAATCTAATACTAGATAATACCTCTTCTTCAGAGTCTTCTTTCAAATGTTGAAGATAGTACAGTCGGTCTTTGTTGTCTCCTTAGAACTTGTGGATCAACAATCATTTATTTATTTTTTATTTCCATTATTAATTATGTACATCCACAAAGACAATTACACAAACTAGATATTTTTTTAGAAGTTTACATGATGTACAACTAATTCATACACACAACCTAATATAGGAACCATTAGTACGGAAGAGTACTTCATTGTTTTATGAATAGAGTAGGGAAGGCACCCTATGATAGAGGGTTGAGTTTAAATTTTATGGGTAGAATATGATATCTGATTATATAAGGAATCAGATCATATTTTTCAATTTCCTATTTTTTTATATTTTTTCTTTTTCTAGTTTCTGAGATACTCAATCGATTATGTTTTGTCTATTATATATGTATGAATCTCAACACGTTTATGAAATCCATTTTTTATATAATTTGAGGTGTATGTTATTATTATAACATATCGTGAGGTCTTCTTTCCGGGTTATATTGATGTATGATACTGTAATTAATTATAAAATTATTCCATTATTATATGAGAATATGGACAATATTTTGTCATAACACAGACCCTGCTTTATTTTCCGCATCCTCTGAAATACAGGGAGGCATTTCTATCTTCCAATTACACTACCAGTCCCAAAAATATTGAGTGGTCCTAAAATAGTTATTTTAGAATAGTAATAATTTTTTTTTTCTGTATAATAGAATTGTTAATAAAAAAAATTTGTAGTGTAAAATTTTATCTAAAAGGAGTGAAAATAATAAGAAAATTGAAAAGTTTTTTAAATTACTATGTAATTGATAAATTCACTCTTTCTCGACATGAGTTCATTCAAACTGAAGGATTCATGCTTCGTTATGGGAACTAGATTCTATAAAATAGAAAAGAATGTATTTAGAGGGGGTAAATGGGTTGGGATTCAAGATTTAAATGTATATTATTAGGGGTTTGGAATTTATAGAGGATGGGTCCTTTTATATGGGATTTTGGTGTGTAATTACTAAAAAATAAAATTTCATGATGAAAAGGTTTTTATTAAAAAAGGGAAGTGGATAAAAAGTCCATAAAATGGATACCGTATATTTTTTTCTATGAAATCCAAATTCTCCACATTTAATCCTAGTTTATGGTATATTTTATGCATCTTCCAAATAGTTTGAACATTTTTTATTCATTGTACGTCTACCATTTAACCTATGTTTTTTACTCGATATATTAATTTTTTGACAAAAAATGAAATTTTCCTCAATACCTATGTTCGGAATTAGTAAAAACAGTGCACACCATTTTACATAATTTAATTTATAAATATTATATATTAAATATTTATTATAAAATATAAAATATATAGAGAAATATGTTATCATAAAAAACATTTAAAATGAAAAGTGTTCCAGAAAAAGTTTATTAAAAATTAAAAATTTAATTTGTTTTAATGTATTGATTTATTAATTAAAAAGTTTTGTTATAAATGTATTTAAAACTATTCAATTTAATTTCTTATGTAAATTAACACAATAATTTAAATAATCTCTTGGAAAATATAGTTTTAAATATTAAAAAAATTATTATTGTGTATACAAAATTGAAAGTCATTAAATTAATGGTAATTAATTTATATTTATACCCATAAACAATTCATTCCACTAAATTTCCTAAAATAATATAAATATAAATTTTAAATAAATACATTTAATATATAAAAAATAAACCTTTTTAAACAAACCATATTTATTGGGATGTGATGAATAAAATTTAAATCTTGTATAGTCCATTAATTATTTAATCGGTGATATTTATTTACATTAATGATAATTTATTTTTGTCAATCCATTTTATTGAATTAATTATATAATAATAATAATAATAAATATATATTACAAATAAAAACATAATATTAAAATAAATGTTTTGAATTAAATATTACCTTATTGGATTCTTTATTTATCATTTTTTAATAATATTATTTTTAATTTTTTAATGAAAATTCCACATCCTGAATATACGTCTTGGATAAAAGATTACTCACATATCATATATCAAATGACCAAATTTCCAACGACCATATTTATAATGACTATATGTCTAACAACAAAATATATAATGATCAGATTTCATCCATATATATATATCTGTATATACACATGTATAATCATTCATCCAATTCATTTAATGGTATTACAACATTTAGATTTTATAACAAATTCCTTAAATTATTTACATTGTTCCAATTGGGTTTATGATCCTTATAAAAATCAATGATGATAAATATTTCATGTTCATTGAAAATATTAATTACATACTGATATATTCATCTTTTAATTTTCTTAATTTTTATTCATATGGAATTTTTATAATTTATTAAGGTTTTTTATCAATATAATATATTATAAAAATAAATCATATGTTTGTTCAATTTAGATCAATATATTATATAAACCATGATACTATATATAGTAATTAATTTATATGAAATTCACATTTAAATATCAAGGAGAAAAATATGTCGACCATTGCATAGTATGCCTCCCAATTATATATAAGATAAGTTATTGTGTTGAATTTCATCTCAAACACCCATTTCTAAGTCATATTGTTCATTTTTCTTCACATCATTATGTTCAAAAGATTATCATGACATGGTCTATATTTCAATCATAGAACACAATATATAAAAATCATTATTTTCAAATAAATAAATCAATTTTTATCTCCAAAACTACACCATATATATTCATATCCTAATAATGGAATTATTATTCCTTTTACACTACATTCTTCTCTGAAATGGTATATAAAAAAGTTGAAATTTCTTATAATCAATTTAAAACACTATAAAACAACAAAATGAACTTCAGCTAAAAAATAACGACATGGAATCAATTGAGCTTCAATATTATTCATACCATGACTAATGCATTGATTACAAAATCATACCTACAATTCATACACCATATCCACTTGATATTCAATTCAAGAAACCCCCCCCCCCCATGAAAAAATACCCTCTTGAGGATCCGTCAGCATCTTCACAAAATCTATAATTCAATAATCTCATTCATCTTATGCACATTCAAAATATCCCCTTTCAAAGTTTTTATCCCATAAATTTTCGTTTGACCGTTGAATAGAAGTTATCCATTAAAATTAGAAATGAAAGGATATTCAATCATTTTAACACAAATGATTATAAAAATTGTAAAAAAAGAAATATAATTAACAATAACAAATCCTTGTTTATAGGTACCAATCACCTGCATTTGAATATACTTTTTTTTCATATACATTACATATATTCTCTCCATAAAAATTCATTGATTTATAATAATAAAAAAGTATTCACAGAATCCAAAACAAAAAAATTGAACAATATAAAAATGTCAAAATAAAACACTCACATAATTAATTTATATCATTTTCATTTTAAACAAATCCTCTAAATAGAATATTCACTTCAATAATATAATAATAATAATTTAGGTCAACACATATATTTAGACTTCTCCCTATTTTTTATTCTAACCTATGGAAAATCCATTCATAAGAATTTCATAAATTGATTGGATAATTTTAAATATTAGGATTGATGCCATGTTTAGAACTGTTTGAAAATAAATATTCCATGAACATAAAATAATTTCAATATCACAATAGTGTAGCCTTTAAATGATTAAGGTTTAACACTTATAATAAATTTCATATTTTTAAAATGAAAACATAATAAGTGGTTTATTTAAAAAATCCACTATTTTCTTTAGATTTAACCGACTCCAATATAAACTCACATTATTATACCAACCCCATGTTCATATAGTAATTAATATCATGTGTTTTAATAAATAATGATTTGCATTTTTATTTAATTTATTGATGAAACATTGATTTTCACATCCCATAAAAAATAAAAATATCACATACCCCATGATATCATCAAATTTTATTTTCATCCTCTTCAAATAGTTCATCACTTAATTGGTATTGACATGTTCCACATCAATTATATTGAAGGCCACTTAATTCCACTTCTTTTTGGTCCAAGTCACACACGATTCTCCAAAAATTAAAATTATACTACATATTTATCTATTATGAATAAAATTTTCAAACCAATTTTAATTTGTATATCCAAAAACTTCAAGATCTCATTTATTGTTATATTTCAAACAAGAACATATTATGAAATTAATGTATTTGAGGAACCTCTAAACAATAATGAGTTGTGATTGAATTTTTAAAATTTATAAGCAATCCTCAAATTTAAAAATAGATATTAAATCCAATCTAGGAGAATTCATGTAGATAAAACTAAAATTAATTTTTATGAACTCTCTGGGATCATATTTTTAACACCTTCATCCATTAATAGTATGATTCCCATCAAAATTAGGATATGAACCTTCATTGAATAATTTATTTAAAAATTATCCAAAATTTATTGGGTAAAATTATCATGATAAATTAAATTATAATCCTCCTATAAAGATATTCTGAAACTCATTATATATTTCACGTCATCATTCATGAGCGTTACAAACAATATTTCTATTTACATAGAAAATTTCAACCAAAAGAATTATTCATTTTAGATAAATTTATATCATATAAATTGACATTAAAAATAATATATACATATTTATTAGATTTTTTGTCATGATTGTGGTCCAAACTTCAATTCCTGAAATTGGGTCACATCAAATATGTATTTGACATGTAATACCATGATATTGCGGCTTTTTGTAAATGGATTAAGACATTTTCAACATGGAAAAATATATTTTAGATTATACATGAAATAATAATTATGTTTATCAATGTATATATTGAATAAAAACACCCCAATGTGGAAGGATGACCTGAAATCCATTTTTTTCATCACATTATTTTATCGAGAACAAGAGATATATTAACAGTCTCAAGCATTGAAACTGGTGAAAAAGTCTCATAAAAATATTATTATTGAACTTGTGAGTATACATTTAAAAAAATAAATTCCTTATTTCTCATCACCTATCATTTATGATAATTTTTATATATTACCCAATTAATCTCCCCATATATTCTAAACAATATATTCTTTTATGGCCACATATATTCAACTGCATGGGTTACATACAACACTAAACCATAAAAAACTATATAAAACTATATAAAATAAAAAATGAATCAATATAAATGGTGTTTTAAAATAGAATTAATGAAATAATCAAATATATATAAAAATTTAAATAATGTTACTCATTAAAAAATAGGAATTTACAAAATTAAATTATGGTATTCAAATAACTAATAACTTAATTTAGGAATTTTTTTTTTAAAAAAAATTCTTTTATAATTTATTTTTATATGGTAATAAATAAATTATTAATAAAATAATTTCATCATATAAATAATATATTATCACCATTTTCGTAATTTCTATTATTTTAAGTTAAATTCTAAAATTTTGGAATTTGAAATTTTAAAAAACAATCATCAGTTTTGGATAGAAAAACAATATTATCTAAAAAATAAATTCTATGAATTATTTAAAATGGTTTATTTTTAGATGACTGGTGAAAGAATGTTTTTTTAAAAATACTTTATTATTTTAAACATTATCATCAACTATTTATTACTAAAAAAATATTAAAAATATTAATATATATATATATAATTGTAAAATTAATCATTTAAAAATATAATAATTAAACTAAAAAATAATTGTTCAATATTTTGAAAACAAGTGTAATATTTTACTCTAAAAACTGTTTTTCTTCACATATACTAAAAATTAGATTCCATCATTTTTAAAAAAATAAATAAAAAAGTGATTTAATATGTCATATCAAGATATTCACAGTATTTAATAAGGCTAAATACCTTTTTAAGAAAAAATATATTGTTAATATGATTAATGTTAATGCACATGATAATGGTGAAAAGGTTATTATCGAAGACTTGTTTTATTAATGATTATATATATAATAAAATTAATTTGTTCTATTTTATATAATTACATTGATATTTTTTTAAACATAGATAACAATGTTCCAATAATTATTTAATTGGTAATTAATGGTATATAACATTTAGTACTCTAAATGGTCAAAATAATATTTTTCTACAAAATTGATTTTCAATATTATTATTGATTCAATTTAAAAGATAATTTTATATTTTTCTAAAATTGAATTGGATTGAATTTTTTTAAAATAAAAAATTCTGACCTCAACAAAATTTCTGATGGTTTAATTTATATTTTTATTTAGTCATAAATTATATGAGTGAAACCATATACCATTGTATAAATAGAGAAAATGAAAAAGTAAAAATATCTGAATAAAGGCATAGAAAATGTTTAAAAATGAATATAAATTCTTAGACGAGGATTGATAAAACCAATATCATCCTACAATCTATTATTTATAATTTATTTTATCCATTTACCCATAGGTAGTGTGATTCAATCAGGGAAAAGTTATTGGGTATTTTCCATTGGGAAATTTCCATTAATTATAAAAGGGGATCACATACACCACTTTTTTCACACATTAAAATGTTTTATAAAAACAAAAAGATTTCCATATACTATAATCTGAACTCTCTACATATAATCCATTTCCCTGAATAAAGACCATGATATTGATCTGAATAGTGTTACCCAAATTAGAACATCCAATGGGAAAGGTAATGATTTCAAGACATAGTTATTAGTTTTGTTTAGACTTATACCCTCCCAAGCATCTAAATCCATAAAAAAAATAAGTGTTCTTAATACTAATAATTTTATTACACTAATGATATATCAATTTTCAATATATGAGAAAAATTATTTTAAAATGAATACATCGTCATGCATTTGTGTGGAGTACAAAATCCATGAACAAAAGAATGTTTTTATAATATCAATAAATAGATTATTCAAAATATAAAATAAATGAGAAAATATAATATTTTTATAATTTATATGTTTTTATAATGATACTTTAATTTACATTATACCTTCATACCATTCAAAAAAAATATTTGAGTTTAACCCTTGTGTTCATATAGACTACCACCTCCATCGAACGTTACATTTTATATTCATTCCCTCATAACAGGTATGAATTTAAAAAGGTTTCTAATGTATAAAAGTATATTTAAAAATAATTATTATTATTTTATTATAATTTATTTATTATTTAAATTTAATATTAATTATAAATTTTTATTATAAAATTTGACCACATTAAATTAACATAAAAAAAAATTCTTAATTTTATTTCATTTTAAAAAATCACAGGGAATCATATAAATTATATGATATTGGAATAATAAAATAAGTTAAACCATAAAATTTGGGATATTATGAAGATATTTTATGATAAATTTAAACACAGATAATATATTAAGAATGTTTCATTGAAATTGACCAAACCACCTCAAGTAGCTGACATAAGAAAAAATAATTTAATTAAAAAAAATATAATAAATAGACAATAATAAAATAAATATATGTGTAAAATTTTCATTTATAATGTTTATAAAAATACTATTTGTATAATATAGTATGTTAGGAATATTGTCAAGATGAATCAATCCATGCAGTAAGGGTTTTTTCATAACTAGTTTTCTTTATTGATGTTTGATGCATATTCACTATTTGTTTTCTTTTTTTAGTGAATATGTTAGTCATGTATTTTTTTATTATAATTTTTTAATAAATAAATGGTATTTATAAGTAAATCTATTTTCCTACCATTAATGTTTTTTTGAATTCGTAAAAAGGATGTTGTTAGAGTTATTTTTCACAATTTTCTATTCCTTGAAAAAAGATTGATATTTTGAACCA
This sequence comes from Viscum album, assembly GCA_963277665.1. NCBI lineage: Eukaryota > Viridiplantae > Streptophyta > Magnoliopsida > Santalales > Viscaceae > Viscum > Viscum album. Next base: position 1,111,318,768 of record OY728126.1, read on the forward strand.
TAAATTGATTTATAAAGTGTATTAAATTACATCATTAACTATTCATATAATTAATAACTTTCATTTAATGATTTATTAATGTCTATTTCGTGGTACCCAACAAATGTTCTTTTTTTTTCGTATGTTTTTACATCCGTAAGAGTTTTTTATCTCACAAACCATTCTTTGAACATATTTTGTCATGCACACACAATTAAATATTTATATAGTTTTTTAATTCCTATTTTATATATTATATAAATATTTTTATTTCATTCATTCTATTTTATGATCACTTTTATGTTTTGTCTGTTAATGGGTTTAGTAGTAAAATATTAACCAAGCCATAATGGTTTTCTCTCAAATCCTAATTTTGATAACTATATTTCCTTATAATAATAATACATTTGTAGAATGTGAATTCTATTTATATATAAAAACCTAATATTTTTATTCTCCATTGATTATTTTTTTGTTTACGTGTCTTGTCACTATTTCATTTTTCTAATTGACACATTTTTTTAATAATAAGATAACTAACCCCACCACTTATTTTCAATAGATAATCCTTATCCTCTTGGAAGGTATTAATTTGATGATTTGTGAATGACCTTATCTATGAATTTAATAATTTTTTAATATCCTTCCATGTTTAATATATATTATAAAATTAATCAAATATTTAAAGGTTAAATGATTAATCACTTATTTTATCTTCACAAATATGTCCCTTTTATTTAAATGATTTTTAATCAATTTTATTTCCCCATGGAATACACTTTTTATCATTTGATAGTTTTAGGTGAATTTATATATATAACAATGAATTTATCAATTTGGTATATTTATTAACTAATAAATATACAATTAATTTATATGAAGTTATTTTGAGGATGCTTACATTTAATGTTATTCGACTAATTGATTCGGATATAATATCCATAAATATACTTTTCATTTCAAATATTAATTATTTATTAATTACATAGAAAATTTTATTGTTTTGTTAAAACAACCATCTTTTTTCTATATATGGGTTTTGTTAATTTATTAACTTGAAAGGAATATATATTTGTTGTGTTTCTATCGTGAAATTATTATTTTTGGATTACTATGGAATGTTTATTATACATAAAATTGGTATTTGTATCACTCACATTGTTGATGCATTAGACATAATGATGTGATGAGTGTGTCTTGGTATTATATTTCCATTTAATTCATTGGTTGACCTCATGAGACATATGATTTGAGAGTTTGGTATGTGACATCCCAATAATAACATGACATCTTTCGTTAAATTTTTTTGGGGAATGTGATTTCCTTGATGTGGCCTTGATAAAAATAATAAAATATTTCCAGAGGAATTCATAGTAAATGATGAATGGAATTATGAATTCCATAACCATTAATTGAATTATTACTACCTATGTGATTATTCTTGTCTATATATCATCCATTGTTTTATTTGAAGCTCATATTATTTATTACATAGAATTAGTTGAATCTTATTTTTTTTCTATAATAGTAATCATTCCAGGATAGCATCTAATATACATTTTCCCTTATTACGTGTTTATGCTCACACATATTTTGTTTTCATTTTCAATAGTATGATGAAACGTATTGAATATGATATGTATAAAGAACATAGTTAACATAGTGAATTTGGTGTGATATATAAGTCTTATTATGTATTAATTATTACCAATTATAGTTGAAAAATATTCATTAGCTTAGATAAAATTGGGGCATATAATAATATGGTTTTTCACATTCAATAAATCTATAAACATATTGGATACTGGGAATTTATATAATTGTATATTTTTATTAATATATGTAGTTAAATGATAGGTATATTTATAAATATTTAGTTGGAATCAATGATAGTATGTTAGGTATGTATTTTTTACTCTAGATCAAGGATTTTGGATCTGAGGCACTATAGTTGGTAACATAATAGGGTTTAGATAAATATAGAGGTTATGATACTTATTGGGGATAATATAATTATTGTAGACAACATTATTGATTAGTATCCTTTAGGTGGATTATAATTTAAAAATAATATATAACCCTTTAGGTCAATTTAGGTAATAATAAATACATTATTATTTAGGGAATATAATATTATAATTTAAATGAAAAACCTAGAATTGAGTAATTATATTGTAAAAAATCATAAATTTTAGAAAATTATGGAGTTATGGACTCGTATAAATATCATTCATTTATAGATAATGGAAAGTGGATGTTACTTAAAACCAATCCACCTTGGGGTAATCACCTCAAAAAAGATTACGGGATCTTTAACATGATCATAAATTTGTTTATTATGAGTTGTTATAAGACTATACTCTATGATAGAAACTCTATAGAGATTTGTTTTTTATCATCCAGAAAAACCCCATTAACCATTTTAATTTATTTAAATATTTTAGTTTTCTAACCAAATTAGAGAATGTGAATGGATAAAATTGATTTAAAAAATGTGATTCAAATGTATATAAATATATTAATTGAAATGTGATTTTATAAATAATGAGTTTTTTTAATTTTGGAAACATATATTTCATTGAATATTTTGTTTAAAATATTATAATATTCTTTATAGTCATTTGGGACTGTTGTATTTTACTGTTAGAAGAATTTATGAATGAAACATAATGTTATATAGTTTGATCCAAAATTGAAATATCCTGATCTAAAAATAAATGTTACATAACATTATGGCGAAATATAATAGTATTTCTTGAGGATTAATGTTTTTGTAATTACCTTATGATACTAATTGTTGATAATTCAAGTTAACTATTTTAGATAAGAAAAACCAAAACTACAATATATAAGATGGACAATTTAGGGATGATACAAATGTACAATAAATGGGATAACATTAATAGTGAAAAAAATTGTGATTCTGAGGAAAAAACGGTCATTCAATTAATTAAAAATAAGAACATATTTGAATTCCTACACAAAAATAAATAAGATCGTAGACTATCTTGGTAGTTTTAGTGAAAAAGGTGATAAAGGGAATAATACACAATCTCCCATGTGAGAAATGTTTTGGAACTCAAAAATATTTTATGGAAAAATTAATCTTTTGGTCAGGAACATAAAGAAAAAAATTGTTTCCTAAAAGTACCTATGATATTAAGGTACACACCTCATCAGAAAATATATATTGACTTCACTTTGGGATAACCCTGACTAATTATATTATTATTTGAAGAATAAAATTATGGGAAATAAATTTATTTTGGCTGTATTTAAATCCTAAATATTCAATATTATATAATCATTATGACATAATAATTTTTATATTATGTTATACACATAAAACTAAACCAAAACGAACTAAGGATCAATATATGATTGTTAAAATGTATCAATAGAATTGGTGGGTAAAAATAAAAGTTTTAAAAATAAGAACTATATAGAGAAATAAAAATAATGTTCCTCATTAAGATTAATCCATTTAAAAAAATAAATTAGTGTTGATAAATACATAATAAATCCACTGAATGAAAAAAATTCTAAAAATTGTTTTTTTATTATTTTCATTATTTAAAGGTAGAAAAATATTATGTATGAAATATATTTTTGATACAAAAATAGATGATTAATTATTTCATTTTTAATTGATTGGAAATAAGAATAGTTATACTTAATATTTTATTCCAAAAAAGTGTGAATTTATAATGAAAATCTATTTATTAATATTTTAATGTCATTATATTAAAGAAAAATTAGTTTTTTTTAAAAATTTTAGGTTAATAAAATTTAATCTATTTTTTTGTTTGGTAAGACAATATTATCTTACGAGATATTTTAAATACTTTTCTGAAATAGTTTATTTTTATATGATTATTAATAAAAATAGTGTTTCTACTAATATAGTCAGGTTTTAAAAATTTCAAACAAAATAACGCGCACAAATGAAAAATACACTAGAAGTAAATAAAAAACATACAATATCTTGAATAAAGGGACACTACAGTAGTAACATTGGGATAGTGAACCAAGTATTCAAGAAACACGTTAGACTACAAAAATGCTTCATTATTTACCATTTTTTTCAATATGATCCACACAATTATTTTCAACCCAGAAATCTTGAGTGATGAAGAGATTCATATTTCAAAGAGTGTCTAAACAATATATCCATTGATTGTTCACCTTCAATGATAGATGAGAATCACTATATAAAATATCATTCATGATAATGGTGGAATCACACACAAACCTTATGTTCTTATAACCTCTTTTTCTTTTCATCTAAACTAGCATGACTAATACAATCATTTCACCTACAAATAATGACCCCATTCCACAAGGTCTTTAAATATAATTCATCCCATTAAAAATATTGTCACTAAAAACAACACCAAAACTAGAAAGAACATTGTTCTCTCTTTTGGCATTATCATGGTTTCATTTTGTCCATACATAATGTGTTGAACTCCAAATGACATCCAAACTACCTCTAGGAAGACTAAAATTACTTTCATTATCAAATATTTCTAATTTTGAAAAATCATAAATAGATTTTTCACAATACCTATTTCAAAATTTGTTTCCCTCTTTCACATCTACTATAATTCGAGCGATGTCTGACTAGTGATTGAATAACACATGATCAGGAATGATATAATTTCTTCTATTCAAAATAGTGTAAATAAGTAATTTACATTCTTCCAAAAGGTACTTATTCATATTCCATGATAGAGAATGATTGAAGAAAGCATTTAATAAATTCAAAACATTTTCAGTATATGGAAAGGGTAATTTGAAAATGTCAAACAATGCATATCAAAGAGCCAATAAAATATTAAATATTTATAATAAATGATTTATTTCCTCCTTATAATGATTCAATAAGATTAATTTGGACCATAATGAAATCTCAACTGATTGAAGGAAAGAATCTATAAAGAGTATTAAGTAACACAATTTCTAGGACAATTTAAATCTGGAATGTGTAATCCACTATTTATTCCAATTACCATTACAGTTATATGTCGTTCCATGAGTGTATTATTTTTAGAAAAAAATTGATTTTGGAATACCATTGGTAGTAAGTTCTATGATCATCATGTTTTCATAATTGATAAAATTATAGTTCATAACAACAATTATGATTTTCTTGATGAGACTGTCCATGTTCATAATATTCTCTTTGATTTCCAAATTTCAGTTAATATTGTTATCCATTAGAAAAAAATATCTTCGAATGGAAGACCTATCTAATTTTCAATCCTCAAGTTCATAGTGTAATACCTATTGACAAGACAGTGAGAATTATAGGATATGATGTAAAAAAACTACGTAAATTATTTAAAGACAGAGGATTCCACATAATTCAATTAACAATCCATTACATTATTATAATTCTCCATTTAAGAAGTCTGATAGAGCTAGAGTTTTCTTTCAACACTCTCTAAATATAATTATTTTATAGATCTTGATTGAAAATTATCATATTATTGATTATAATGCCACAAAAATCATAATTATTGTACCATTACATCCAAGAAAAATTGTTGAATTTTCTTTTCTAGAACAAAACCAATCAATACAAAATTTCTATTATTAGGGTTATTCACTTTAATTAGAGAATTTCTCCATTAATACACCATTAATTAATATACATGTTCATATAAAATTATGTTCCTAATAGGTTACAATCTCACAACCATTGATATTGACATTACTTTTTATGATGTAGTTTAACTTCTATCCTTAACCAAGATATGACTAAAGTGACATGATTTTGTATTCACCCATAGTAAAGGAACTGTCAGATAGTTAAAAGGTATGGTTCTATCATTAATTTCATATTTAATTATGATTATTCATTTTATAGATAATGAAATATTATATTAAAAGTAATGAAATGATTTATTCCTTCTTATCTTATATCCCCATATGTTTTCATAATTTATAAGGTACTTTTTTATGTTTTCAATGTCTATTTTACCCACTTTAGTAAAAAGAATAATTTCTTTATTATAAAAAATGAGAATGGAATGATAGGCCTATGAAAACACTAATGGTTTTTGAGATCCCATTAACAACCATTGATTGAAACTTCTTATAAGATAATATTCTTTAAGAGAAAAGAAAATGGAAGAAAAGGGGTTGCTTTGTTTGACCCCTCAAAATAATGTGAAATAACAAAAAATTATTTATAGTCATAAGAATAAATATATGAGTTCAGATTGATAATATTTTTATCAAATAAACAATGACTTGGTCGATGCCCAAGTATATTATCACATTATATATAAATCCTCAATCCATTATGACATAGGATTCATAACATTCAGCCTAAATGAAATGTTTCCACCCCATTTAGATATTATTTAGATGATAAAATGAATTACCATAGGAAAACTATATTTAAAAAGTTTAATGATTCATTTAACACTACTGTGTTTAAAATATAAAACCCCTGATTATATTTTTTAATTATATGTAATTGTTTATTCTAAAAACATTTTTTATTTGGAAATAATAAAAAATTTCCATAAATTATATAAATTAAATATGATTAAATTAATTTTACATTTTAGAAAAACATGATAAAATTATTTGATACGATCAATTTTTTTGTCATCAAACTGTGATTACTATGATTAACGTTAATGAACATGATAATCATGTAAATGTAAAAATCAATAATTTATTTTATTAATGCGATGTAATTTTTGACTAATATATTAAATATATAACTTTTATATAATCAATTGGATATTGTTTTGAAAAATATATATAAATGTATTCAAACATTTTATATAATTAATTTGATATTGTTTTTAAACATATATATAAATATATTCGAACTCATTTAATTTGTACTATATTTTATATAAATTAGGAACACATAATGTTGAAAATTATATTTTTATTCAAAACAGCTTTTCTATATATTAAATGTTGTAATGTGAAATTTATTTCTTTAATAATAAGAAAATTTATTGGATTAAACGAGTATAAAAATAAAATACAAAACCTAAAAAAATTATGATGAGTTAATTTATATTTTCATTAAATAATAAATTACTCAAGGGAAATCAACTTACCATGGTATAAATGAAAACATTAAAAGTAAAAAATAAAAATAAAAATCATGAAATATTTTTATAAAAATAAGTGAAAATTTATGGATGACTGTTTATAAACCAAATATCCAAAAAAACCACTATATCTAACTTTTTAAGCTATTTTCCCTTTAATAGTGTCATGAAATCATTGGAAGTATAATATGAATTTATTAATGTGTTTTTTTATTTAATTGTAAAAGGGGATCAAATCTACCCAATTAATCCTACAATGAAAAAGATATAAATCAAATCTAAAAATTCATTAGACACCCATCATACAACTACCCATGTCCTAGTAGAATTTTCCTTGTCAGATTTCCAAGATATTATTCATTATGTTTTTACCTAACTAATAACATTTAAAGGGAAATGCAATGTCCTCAATCAAGATATATTAGTTTCCTTATACATCTACCTTATAAAAACCCTTATATAAAAAAATTATGACTACATTATATTTACAAATAATTTGAATATTTTTATACTAATGGAATATATCTTTTCCACCAAACATTTAATCCTTTCAGAAAAAGGATATTTCATTATTAATTTGTACGGACTACTTCCTTCATGAATGGTCATTTCTATTTTTCATTAAAATTTTAAATGGATTACTCATAAGTTTTATTTACTAAAAAATATAATATTTTTATAATGGATAACATTATATAATAATTTTTCATTTTACTTTCTATATATCAACTATTTAATGAAAAATTATAGCATCAAATGTGTGTACCAACAAACAACATCGTCTATGGAATGAAACATTTTATTTTACTTTTTTCCAAAAAAATAGATGACTTTAATATTTTATCTAATGCCTATCCATGATATTTATAACACCATCATAATTTTTTTATTATAATATTTTAATATTTGTAAGTAATCGTACAAATAAATAGTTATAATAATCTTAACAGCATTTAATGAACATATGAAAGGAACTTTAAAAATTTGATTAATATTTTGGAAAACAAGTAGAAATGTAAATAAATTATGAAAATTTATTAATTAAAATTTCAAAAATATATTTTTTATATTATGGAAATATTTTAAAAAAAATTTAAACATAGTCAATTCATCAAGAATGTTTTAAATAATTATGACTGAATCACCACATGTAACTGATATAAGTGAAAACAATTTAAAAAAATATCATAATATAATAAATAGACCATAAAATATGAAATATATATGGAAAAGGATATTATTAACATTTTAAATAATATTAATTTTATTATTAATTATGTTTTGCACATGTGTAGAATTAATAAAGAACTTGGTTTAGTGTATTTCCATCTCAATTTTCTTCATTGACATATAATGCATATTCACAACTTGTTTGTGTTTATAGTTTCCACATATTTATCCTATCATAATATTTATTTAGTCTAAGGGATTAAAAAATATATCTTCTTCTACCTTTTGTGAGATTTACATTTAAAATATTACGATGATGTCAGATTCATTTCTCTTTATTATCATTTCCATGATATGAGTTTGATTTTTCAAACTATAATTTAAAATATATGGTTTATTCGTTTCACTAATTTCCTTAACATATATTTAATATATTTTATTTAATGATATTCTATTTTTTTCATGAAAACCATCTTGTGTTCCCTTGATTCTAATATTAATATAATTGTAAAAGTTTTTGTCTCAAATTTGTTTCATTGAGATGTTATGTCTAATGTACCCAATTTAAATAAAACGTTTTGTATACTACCTATTTTTTAATTAAATAAGTAATTATATTTAATTATTTAAATATTCCATTTAATTTAAATATCACCCCATTTTTTGGGTTTTTGATAAAAATGTAACCCTAGTTATAATGGTTTCCTCTCTGATCTAAATTTTAATACTGATATTGATATTAAATAATATTTTAACTCCAGTATTAAATATATATTTCCTCCATAAACCCCAATAATTTTATTCTACTATTTTTTATTTTTATGTTTTACATGTATTCTCACTATTTTATTATCTCTATTTGCTCATTATTAACTTATTTTTAGAATACATTCCATGTTACTTTTTTCTGTCTTGAATAATTCACATCCATGATGTTATTAATTAGATTCATTCTAGGATATCCTAATCAATGAATACAAAAATTGATTAAAATAATTTTTTTGTATAATTTTTGTATAAAACCCTTCTCAACTTACCATCGAACACGTCCCCTGACTCAACCCACCACATGTTCCAAAGACTGTTCCTAATGCCTATTGGCTGGTGACAAGCTCATATGTGTCATATGAATCCATTTAAGAATAATTTCATTAATATTACTGATTCAACAATTGATTAAATAAATAAAGGGAAAAAATAAATAAAAAAAATGCCAAAAGTGTCATAATCAAAAACTATGATACATCCTAATTGCATATACATGATCATAATCATTGAACAAATATAGGTATGAAGGAATAAAAAACTAACAAAAAATAAAACTACCATAGACAACCAACTCAATCAGAGTTCAAAAACAAAACCACACTAACTATAGTTTCACACCACTATCCTACTCACCCCAAAATGCAAACAATAAAAAAGATAGATCAAACTATAAACTAGGATCCTAAATTTTTTTTGGAAAGAGTTAAAAACTCCATCAGTTCACAACATCACACACAAAAAACATTCATTTCAGAAGGAAATTCACTGATGATATTATGAAAATAAATATAAAAATTAAGCCTCAGAAAAATAAATTTCATTTAAATAATACTAATTTCACAATCCACTTTCAAAACCATAACATTTATTTCTCAAAACAAAACACATTCATTATAAAAAGAATCCCATCAGCCAATGATGTTCAAAAACCAATTAAACAATTTATATTTCTCAAAAAATACTCAATCATGTTTTAACCAAAACAATATAGTTTCTTTAAATTATTTCATTGATCAAATACATATGTAACCGCAAAATTCATTGTTTAATTCACTACGATGAAATCATATAAGACAATTTGAAAATAATAAAACCATTTTTAAAAAACTACAAACACTTATTCTAAAGGGAAATGACCCATCTCAAATGTGTTAAGCACAAAATCTAGGAAAATTATATATTTCAAAAGGAATATAAAAATGAAAAAAGTGTTATATCAAACAAATAAACAGATATTTTAAAAACAATATCTACATAAAACTCCCAGCATTCACTAACCAGTCTTCATGAAATCGAGTGTTTCATTATCCTACACAATGTAACTATTATTACAAGTATCTGACCACAAAAGTTTATAAAAATCAAAAATAGCATTTATAATATGATTAGATAATACCGTAATCGAATTATGAAACAAAATAATACTTCTCATGACAAACTTTACCAATCACTTGTTCCTATCATGATAGTTGGGTAACTAGAGCCATGTCAACCAACTTGGGGAAAGAGCTAGATCTTCCACATAGTACCCAACACCCCCTTACTAGTAAATGAAGTGAATCATAGGGAAACAATCCCAGTCTACCCACTAGTCATAACAATAACTACCCTCACTGATAACACCCAAATGATGAATATAACCATAAACCTGAAAAGTACACTAGGTATATTAAGAAAATTCCTTCATAAGGCGTGGAACAAGAATAACATAGTTTTCACAAACACAAAAGGGGTAAATAATCAAGGAGAAATAAAGGATTTAATATACAAATTCCCAATAAATCCATGGTTCTATTCAAGCCATTAACATAAAAACATGAATCAGAATGCAACACCTATTTAAAATTTCATAAAATTTATTCCTAACCCCATTTTTAAAAAGATGTAAATCCTGTAAACTTTTAAAACACTTATAAATCACCCCTACACAAGTAAATTCTTATTATAAAATAAAAAACATTTCAAAATCCAATATTTCTATAAGACATTTCACTAAACCCAATACAAAAAATGGGTTTTTATAAGAAATAACTCATCACATGGAAAATGATTCAATGATATTCTTTAATAGAGAACATCCCCTATCAAAATAAATCATAGAAAAAATTAAAACCATTTCCCATAAAATCATTTAAAAAAATTAACAAGGAAATTTGATAAGTGCAGGGTAAACAACACAAACTTTTAAAATCGCCATATTAAAGTCATTAAAACACCCCTTTATTAATCATTTTGAAGTATACATCTCTGTTCAAGACTAAATTTATTTAAATGAATTTCTTTTCACTAATTTAAAACCAAAAAAGGGTAAACTAATTGATCTCACAAAACCCATTTAAATATCAAAAATTCATTTCTTAAGTCTGATCAAAATAAAAACATTCGATTTAAAAACATAAACCATTATATTGATATATAAACACAATTAATCTAAGTATAACACTCCATAAAATAGTTCTAAATAGTCACAAGGATACCACACCAAGATTTTATTACTATAAAAAATATTAAATAAAGTTAATTATTGATTTTAATTAGAAAAAAAACTATTTCACTATAATACATACCTCAAGGAATCGGAAACCACGTTTAAGAATTCTGAAATATGTCATATTAATTTATAACCAAACATGTGGAACTAAAAACAATTTCTATATCATAGATGTAACACCTGAGATTTTTATGAGTAATATTTTGTTTTTATATATCATCAAAGTAATCTTTCACTACATACTAGCTTGGCTTACTTTACACGTAATCACGACCTTCCTCGATAGCTTGCGTCGTACGCAATACCGAGTTTCACTAAACAACGATATGCTATTAAAATATTATTAAAACTAGCCGTTATGAATAATAATAACCACTTTTTGAAATTTTATAAATTTTATTTTTCAAAATGGACTTCATTTTTGGATTTGGAATACCGAAATTAGCCTAGGGTGAAATTTTGGTATTTTTCTGAAAACTTTCAATTTTTGATGAATAGTGAAACCACTAAGTGGTAGTTAAAAAACTGAATTTTTCATAAAAATTAATTTTACCGCTTCTGTGAGTGGAATTTTGAAAATCCGAGAGACACGGTTAATATCAAGGACTAAAATGTGGTTCAATGAGATGAAAATAATTTTTGGTGAATAGTAACTTTTTACTTTTTTTTACCACGGTAAAAGGTAAATAGGGTAAGTAAGGGTAAAGATGATATTATTATTAACCTATCACATGTCCTAATTCTATTGGATAAGTGTAATTCGACCAAAAACAAACTTAGGAATAAAATATGACCATTTAGGCCCACTTGGGTTAGATTAGGACATTTATTATTAATTTATTTAAAGAAGGGTTAAAATATTTAAAATCAATGTTTAATAAGTAAATAATTTTTAATATGGGGTTATACATAAGATAAATTCGACTATAAGTATTCATTAGAAAGATAATAATATTTCCTACATAATGGTATTTTATTTATAATTTTTTAACAATAAATATGTTAATTTATTTATGACACAATTATGATGCAGTAATTATCTTATTTATGAAATATTGACATAATTGATGTTATAAACACCAAAATAAATGTAATTTGAGACTTTTTATGAATTACACTAATTTTATAGGTTACTATGATATATTATTGTTGATTTAATAAACTTTTTTCGAACATATAATACTGTTATGACTTTCACAAAAATCATATATCAAATAGTGTCAAAATTGACACAAAATAGTTTTTAAATCAAATATTATATTATTAATTGTTATTTTATTCCTAAAAATATAAGGTTAGGCCAAATGACTTAGATAAGGATATATATATTAATAATAAACAATTTGGGGTTCGTTTGGCATGTTATAGTAAGTGTATTAACCATATAGTGAAAGAACACAAAAGACACGGTAAAAGTTAAATTATTAAACTTAGAGTTAAATCCAATTGATAAGGTTAAAATAATAACCTAAACTTTTCTAGATCCTATTGGTTAATAGGATTTTGACCCATCCCCACTTTATCTTCTAAATAAGACCCTTTGGAACCATTATAAACCGATTTTTACTTTAATATAAAATAATATTTTGAGATATTCCTAAGGTGCCCCTCTCATCCCTTATAAAGGGGCACCTCCTCCCCCTCCTCCTCACACCAATTTGAGAACTCAAGCTCGGCCAAACCCTGCCATTTTCTCCTCTCCACTACCCTAGAATAATCCTAGAGGTCCTGGTCTTCTTCAAAGACCAATGTTAGTTCCCTAAGTGGTGGATTCAAAGAGGCGTTCCAAAGAAGTGGTAATATCCATTACCGATCTCTTCATTTTCTTTCTTCGTCAACTTCTTCTTCTTTAGTTGTTTCATGATAAAGTAATAACATCAGTATTACTTACATAATGATATGTTATTATAAATATGAAACAACCATAATTCACCTTCTATCCATCCTACGGAAAAATGAAATCACCGCGCGTGCGTACGTACGGAATACCGTCTCCACACCGTGGTGTAATCTATTTTCCACCATCACATTACAAGGATGGGTATAATGGTGTAATGAGTAAAAATTTATTATTATTATAAAGTAATATTGATACTGAAATAATATATATATACTCCAATACAATTCCACGATCATAGGAACGATATGATCACTCGTGCGTACGTACGGAATACCGTCTCCACGATGTGAAGCAACTCGTTCTACATGATCATCATTACATAGTAATTATACAAATGAATTGAATGAATAAATATGATATATGTTACACTAATACCATTCTGGATATAAGGTATCTATAACCTTAAAAGAAGAATACAAATTTATTCGACAAAACACGCATAAGAACAAAAGGCAATAAAGACCCGAGTAACAAGTAACAATGAAATATTACTAACAAGAAGCTAAGAATATGACCATATATGATATCATATCAATATGTTTGATTCTGGAATAAGTCAAAAACATTATTTAAACCATTATACAGGATCTTCGGACATGTACAAAGCAAATCTGACCTAAGGTAAGGGAAAATATCACAATCTCACTTTTATCCGAGATTGTTTTTACTTTGGTAATTACTGGGGTGTATTTTATCATCCACATTAAATGTTCTCTCAACATGTAATATTATTTCCATCCTTCTAAAATATTTTATATCCAATTTTTCCCTTCGGTATGTTTTTTGTAAAAGATATGAAAGGAATCTTTTGTCATTTTTCGTACGAGGTACTTTTTGACTTTTCCGACAAAAGTACGAAGAATGTTTTATTTAACTTATACGGAAAGAACGGATTTTTAAAACATTATTTCCAAGAATCTTCTTTTATAAGTTTTCAATTTTATTTTTAATCAACTTCATTTAGTTTATAATTATATGACATGTTAAGAAAAGAAAAGTGTTTTTGAAGAAGAAAGGATATTTTCCACAAGAATGGAGTTTAAGTGTTTTATCAAAATTATTTTCCATCTAAGATAATAAAGGGTTCTGTTTTATCCCTATTATTACATTGATTTGATTATCTTGTGAGGGAATTATTTTTTTATGAAGTCATTTACCTTATATGATTTGTTTTATGATGTCATGATGTTTCAAGAATCCCATTTTGTGTTACATGTGTTATGTGATGATGTATGATTTATGATTATGTGGCACACATAAGAAAGGATTCATTATAAGATGGGTGGGACCTATATCTCCCTCCAATGCATTGGGTAATGATTTTATATCTCATGAGATAGACATGGCTGGAACGGTAGGTTATATCGGTTCTGTGAAAAAGGACTGGAACGAGGGTGACTCAGTTCAGAAAGGGACTTTGTCCACTAAGATAGTCTTGGCAATGAGTCATGACTAACAAGAAATGAATTTTCCCTGATAATGTGTGCATGCCACAATGTTTCAAGTTTCATGTTATGATTATGGGGATCTCATTTTCACTTCTATGATTTGATCCATGTTAAGATATTATGATCTCTTTTGCTGGTTATGATTTTCAAAAAGATATGATATGATTTTTATTTCCTTTATTTGCCCTTGCTGAGCATTTGAGCTCACCCTTTTATGTTTTCATTTCCCCAGGTCAGGAAGATGGATATTAAGTAGAATATGCTAAAAGGGACCCTATATATGATGAAATAAATGGGAGACACTGTAGAAGATTTATGAACCAGTTGTTTATGTTTCCCAGTTTCTAAAGACACTATACCTATACGGTCCTTTGTGGTTTTGTCATATGTTGTAATAAGTGTGCTTCAATTTTGAAGTATTAACAATGTATGTAAAGTATGGGTCGTTATAGTTGGTATCAGAGGAAAGGTATAGTCAACCTTTGGAAACTAGGATGTGAAAGTCTTAGTAAGAACCCTAAGGATAAGTCTAAGCATAGAACACAATCTTAGTGTTTTTGAAATGGCCATGAATACCCTAGGATAAGACCTTAAGTGTGAAATTTTATCCTTGATTATGTGGTTTTCCTATTATAATTAGTGTTGCTCACACTATTCTTCTTGGTTTTAGTCAATGGCTGGAACCTGAAGGAACCGTGTTAATGAGGAATGCGATGGGCAATGCAATGATTGTCCCCCTGAGCAACCAAACGATATGGGAGCTGGAAAGCAAAATCTTGTAGCCATGCTCACACAACATTCTCAAGCTATGAATCATGCATGACTTCCAAATGAGCAAAGGAAGGAGCAACATTCTGTTGAATCCTTCATGAGGCAGCGTCCACCTTCTTTCAGTGGGTCTACTGATCCATTAGTTGCAGAACAATGGATTAGTACTACTGAAAAGATATTTTCAGTTCTTCAATGTTCTGAACATGATAAAGTCATCCTAACAGTGTATCGTTTGGAAGAAGATGCTGATCAATGGTGGAATCTTATTAAGAATACAAGGAAAAGGGATGAAATTGAGTCTATGGAATGGGACGAGTTCAAGAACTTATTTTTCAATAAGAACTTCCCATGTATTCTCCGAACAAAGATGGAGAAAGAGTTTCTTGAACTGAAGCAAAGGGATGATGAATCTGTTGGTACCTATGAAGCAAATTTTACAAGACTTGCAAGGTACGCTTCTGGTATTATTATCCAACCTGAGAGTAAGATCGATCTATTCTTTAGTGGATTAAAACCAAGTCTTCGAAAGGCGTTAGCCATAAGGGACTTCAATAGCTATGAGGAAATAGTTCGATGTGCTCTCAAAGTCGAGATGGAGATTGGAGTAACCCATCAGTCACATGGGTTTGATAAGAAGAGGAAGATGGAATTCAAAGGAAAATCTAAAGAGCACACTGAAAAGAAGATGAGCTTTCCCTTATGCTCAAAGTGTGGAAAGAAACATGGAGGGAGTTGTCTTAAAGGGAAAAGTAAATGTTTCAAATGTGGAAAGGAAGGTCATCGGGCATTTGAATGCCACGATAATGGGAAGAAGATGTCTAATGATGCAAACAAAGGAAGGGATACACAGAATGAACCTACTACACATCAATGTTTCAAGTTCAAGGAGATGGGGCATTATGCCAATCAATTCCCAAATCCAAGGGTTGATGATGATGGTCGACGTCAACAAAATCTTAAGGCTAAAGACAAAGGAAAGTCACATGCAATTTTTATCAGCGATGTGGAGTACGATAACGAAGTGGTGAAAGGTACACTTACCATCCACTCTAAAGTAGCAAAGGTTTTATTTGATTCTGTATCCACCCACTCTTTTATTTCTGAAAAATTTTCTAAGGGTATCACTGTATTACCTCAACAATTAGATGTTGAGTTAGCTGTGACAACACCTAATGGAACAACAGTCGCATCAAAAGTTTATAATTCTTCTCCGATCGAAGTTTGTGGGAAAGTGATTCCTGCAAATCTTGTGATACTTCCTTTAGTGGGATTTGATGTGATTCTTGGAATGGATTGGCTTTCTCTACATGGAGCTCATATCAATTTCCAATAAAGGGAAGTCACATTTCATATTCTAGATCAATCTACGATCGTCTATCGATGCAAGGATGAATATAACCTTCCAGTGGAAATTTCTTCCATCTTATGGGTCTTGATTCCACTAAATGAAGGTTATTTATCTCAAATGGTTGGTGAGAAACTCACGATTAAGAATATGCCCATCATACGGGAGTTTGATGATGTCTTTCCAGAGGAATTACCGGGTCTTCCACCAAATCGTGAAGTTGAGTTTTCAATAGAACTCGTACCGGGTGATTTGCCTATTTCAATGACACCTTATAGAATGGCCCCAATGGAGTTGCCGGAATTGAAGAATCAACTCCAGGAGAATGTTGATAAGGGATTCATACACCCTAGTGCGTCACCTTGGGGAGAACCTGTTCTATTTGTTAAGAAGAAAGATGGATCAATGAGACTCTGCATTGATTATCGAGAACTTAACAAGATCACTATCAAGAACAAATATCCTCTCCCATGTATTGATGACTTATTTGACCAACTATGCGGAGCTCAATACTTCTCCAAGATTGATCTTCGTTTAGGGTATCATCAATTAAGGGTCAAAAGGGAGGATATGCCAAAGACGACTTTCCGTACAAGGTATGGACACAATGAATTTATAGTGATGCCATTTGGTCTTACTAATGCCCCTGCTATCTTCATGGATCTAATGAATAGAGTCTTTAGAGACTATCTTGATCAATTTGTGGTAGTATTTATAGACGGTATTCTTATCTATTAATAGAGCAAGGAAGAGCATGAAGATCACTTGAGAATTATATTGAAGACCCTGAGAAAGGAGAAGCTTTATGCCAAATTTACCAAGTGTGAATTTTGGCTTCAAAAAGTTTCATTTTTGGGTCACATAATCTCAAAAGAGAGGATATTTGTGGATCGTGCAAAAACAGAGGTTATCAAAAGATGGTCAAGACCAACAACAGTAACTGAGATCCGAAGTTTTCTTGGTTTGGCTGGATATTATCGACGTTTTGTAAAATATTTCTCACGATTATCTAATCCACTCACCAAGTTGACTTGGAATGGAGTTAAGTTTTTTTGGATAGAGGAATGTGAAGATAATTTCAAGGAGTTGAAAAAAAGGTTATCCAGTGCACCTGTGCTCACACTGCCTTGTAGTGGAGAAAGGTTTGTGATCTACAGTGATGCATCCAAGAAGGGATTGGGGTGTGTTCTTATGCAAAATGATATGGTGATAGCTTACGCCTCACGACCGTTGAAAATCCACGAGCAAAATTACCCAACACATGATTTGGAGTTGGCTGCGGTAATATTTTCATTAAAGATTTGGAGGCATTACCTTTATGGTGAAAGGTGTTATATTTATACTGATCATAAAAGTTTAAAGTATATTTTCACACAAAAGGAGCTGAATATGCATCAAAGAAGATGGTTGGAGCTGATTAAGGATTATGACTGCTCAATCCATTACCACCCTGGGAAAGCAAACAAGGTGGCAGATGCATTAAGTCGACATGAACATGCTAGTTTATCCATGATGAGGATCACAAAAGATCCAATATTTATGGATTTACAAAGGATGGATCTTGGAATTATAATGGAAGGGGAAAATCTTATCTTTCCCAAATGAATGTTCAACCATCTATACATGTAAAGATTAAAGAGGCACAGAAAGAAGATGTAGAGTTACAAAAGAAGGTGAGAAATGTTCCTGAATTAAACCTTGATTGTGATGGGATAATAATGTTCAGGAATCGGGTTTGTGTTCCTCCCATCCCCGAATTAAAGAAGGAGCGGCTGGATGAGTCTCATAGTTCTTCATTCTCTATTCATCCTGGAAGCATGAAGATGTATAGGGACTTGAAAGATTACTTCTGGTGGGATGGCATGAAAAGAGATGTTGCTGAATATGTCTCTCGATGCTTGGTTTGTCAACAAGTTAAAGCTGAGAGAAAAAAGTCTAAGGGGATGTTACAACCATTACCCATACCCGAATGGAAATGGGAAAACATCACTATGGACTTTTTCATAGGACTTCCTAAAACATCCAAAGGAAATAATGCTATCTGGGTCATAGTTGATCGTCTTACAAAGTCTACACACTTCATTGCTATTATAGAGGATTTCTCTCTAGATCAGCTTGCCAGGAAATATGTAAAGGAAGTGGTAAGATTGCATGGAGTACCACTTTCGATTATATCTGATCAGGATCCGAGATTTACCTCGAAGTTCTGGCGAAGTCTTCAGCATACTCTAGATACAGAGTTGAGTTTCAGCACTGCTTATCATCCCCAGACAGACGGTCAGTCTGAGAGAACAATTCAAACCCTAGAAGATATGTTGAGAGCTTGTTCTATGGATTCCAAAGGAGGTTGCGATCAACACCTACCTTTGGTGGAATTTTCTTATAATAATAGCTTTCACTCCAGTATTCAGATGGCTCCTTATGAAGCTCTCTATGGAAAGAAATGCAGGACTCCAACTTGCTGGGATGAAGTTGGGGAAAGAAAACTATTAGGACCTGATCTCGTTGATGAAATGGCAGAAACGGTCAGATCTATTCAACAACACATAAGAGCAGCTCAGAGTCGACAGAAAAGTTATGCCGACAACCGAAGAAAAGACCTAGAGTTTGAAGTGGGTGATAAAGTGTTCTTACGAATATCTCCCTGGTAGAGGGTTATGAGATTTGGAAAGAAGGGGAAGTTGAGCCCTAGATATATCGGTCCTTTCGAAATACTAGATCGTGTTCGAAAGGTAGCTTACCGATTGGCACTTCCACCGAATCTCTCTCAAGTTCACTATGTGTTCCATGTATCTCTCCTGAGAAAGTACATACCTGACCCTTCACATGTACTCAGCTCAGAAGTTGTACAGCTGGAGCAAGATCTTTCTTATGAAGAACAACCGATAGAGATTCTGGATCGTAGCGAAAAAGTCCTATGAAACAAGACCACCTGATTGGTGAAAGTTTTATGGAGGAACCACCATCTTGAAGAAGCTACATGGGAGCTTGAGGATATGATGAGGGAGAAGTATCCTCATCTGTTTGTTACAAAGTGACGAATTTCGAGGGCGAAATTCTTTTTAAGGGGGGTAGAATGAAACACCCGAGATTTTTATGAGTAATATTTTGTTTTTATATGTCATCAAAGGAATCATTCACTACATACTAGCTTGGCTTACTTTACATGCAATCGCGACCTTCCTCGATAGCTTGCGTCGTACGCAATACCGAGTTTCACTAAACAACGATATGCTATTAAAATATTATTAAAACTAGCCATTATGAATAGTAATAACCACTTTTTGAAGTTTTATAAATTTTATTTTTAAAAATGGACTTCATTTTTGGATTTGGAATACCGAAATTAGCCTAGGGTGAAATTTTGGTATTTTTCTGAAAACTTTCAATTTTTTATGAATAGTGAAACCACTAAGTGGTAGTTAAAAAACTGAATTTTTAATAAAACTTAATTTTACCGCTTCTGTGAGTGGAATTTTGAAAATCCGAGAGACATGGTTAATATCAAGGACTAAAATGTGGTTCAATGAGATGAAAATAATTTTTGGTGAATAGTAACTTTTTACTTTTTTTTACCACGGTAAAAAGTAAATAGGGTAAGTAAGGGTAATGATGATATTATTATTACCCTAACACATGTCATAATTCTATTGGATACGTTTAATTCGACCAAAAACAAACTTAGAAATAAAATATGACCATTTAGGCCCACTTGGGTTAGATTAGGACTTTTATTATTAATTTATTTAAAGAAGGGTTAAAATAGTTAAAATCAAAGTTTAATAAGTAAATCATTTTTAATATGGGGTTATACATAAGATAAATTCGACTATAAATATTCATTAGAATTATAAATAGATTTCCTACATAATGGTATTTTATTTTTAATTTTTAGACATTAAATAATTTAATTTATTTATGACACAATTATGACGCAGTAATTATCTTATTTATGAAATATTAACATAATTGATGTTATAAACACCAAAATAAATGAAATTTGAGACTTTTTATGAATTCCACTAATTTTCATGGTTACTATGATATATTAGTGTTGATTTAATCAACTTGGTTCGAACATATAATTCTGTTATTACTTTCACAAAAAACATATATCAAATAGTGTCAAAATTGACACAAAATAGTTTTTAAATCAAATATTATATTATTAATTGTTATTTTATTCCTAAAAATCTAAGGTTCGGCCAAATGACTTATATAAGGATATATATATTAATAATAAACAATTTGGGGTTCGTTTGGCATGTTATAGTAAGTTTATTAACCATATAGTGAAAGAAAAAAAAAGACACAGTAAAAGTTAAATTATTCAACTTAGAGTTAAATCCAATTGATAAGGTTAAAATAATAGCCTAAACTTGTCTAAATCCTACTGGTTGATAGTATTTCGACCCATCCCCACTTTAGCTTCGAAATAAGACCCTTTGGAACCATTATAAACCGATTTTGACTTTAATATAAAATAATATTTTGAGATATTCCTAAGGTGCCCCTCTCCTCCCTTATAAAAGGGCACCTCCTCCCCCTCCTCCTCACACCAATTTGAGCACTCAAGCTCGGCCAAACCCTGCCATTTTCTACTCTCCACTTCCCTAGAATAATCCTAGAGGTCCTGGTATTCTTCAAAGACCAATTTTAGTTCCCTATGTGGAGGATTCAAAGAGGCGTTCCAAAGAAGAGGTAATATCCATTACCGATCTTTTCAATTTCTTTCTTCTTCAACTTCTTCTTCTTTAGTTGTTTCATGATAAAGTAATAACATCAGTATTAATTACATACTGATATGTTATTATAAATATGAAACAACCCTAATTCACCTTCTATCCATACGGAAAAATGAAATCATCGCGCGTGCGTACGTACGGAATACCGTCTCCACGCCGTGGTGTAATCTATTTTCCACCATTACCTTACAAGGATGGGTATAATGGTGTAATGAGTAACTATTTATGATTATTATAAAGTAATATTGATACTGAAATAATATATATATACTCCAATACAATTCCACGATCATAGGAACGATATCATCACTCGTGCGTACGTACGGATTACCGTCTCCACGATGTGAAGCGACTCATTCTACATGATCATCATTACATAGTAATTATATAAATGAATTGAATTAATAAATATGATATATGTTACACTAATACCATTCTGGATATAAGGTATCTATTACCTTAAAAGAATAATAAGAATTTATTCGGCAAAACACGCATAAGAACAAAAGGCAATAAAGACCCGAGTAACAAGTAACAATGAAATATTACTAACAAGAAGCTAAGAATATGACCATATATGATATCATATAAATATGTATGATTCTGGAATAAGTAAATAACATTATTTAAACCATTATACAGGATCTTCGGACACGTACAAAGCAAATCGGACCTAAGGTAAGGGAAAATATCACAATCTCACTTTTATCCGAGATTGTTTTTACTTTGGTAATTACTGGGGTGTATTTTATCATCCATATCCATGTTCCCTCAATATGTAATATTATTTCCATCCTTATACAATAGTTTATATCCAATTTTACCCTTCGGTATGTTTTTTTGTAAAAGATATGAAAAGAATCTTTTGTCGTTTTTCGTACGAGGTACTTTTTGACTTTTCCGACAAAAGTACGAAGAATGTTTTATTTAACTTATACGGCAAGAATGGATTTTTAAAACATTATTTCCAAGAATCTTCCTTTATATGTTTTCAAGTTTATTTTTAATCAACTTCTTTTAGTTTATAATTATATGACATGTTAAGAAAAGAAAGGTGTTTTTGAAGAAGAAAGGATAATTTCCTCAAGAATGGAGTTTAAGTGTTTTATGAAAATTATTTTCCATCTAAGATACTAAAGGGTTCTGTTTTATGCCTATTATTACATTGATTTGATTATTTTGTGAGGGAATTATTTTTTTAGGAAGTCATTTACCTTATATTATTTGTTTTATGATGTCATGATGTTTCAAGAATCCCATTTTTTGTTACATGTGTTATGCGATGATGTATGATTTATGATTATGTGTCACACATAAGAAAGGATTCATTATAAGATGGGTGGGACCTATATCTCCCTCAAATTCATTGGGTAAAGATTTTATATCTCATGAGATAGACATGGATGGAACGGTAGGTTATACCGGTTCAGTGAAAAAGGACTGGAACGAGGGTGACTCGGTTCAGAAAGGGACTTTGTCCACTAAGATAGTCTTGGCAACGAGTCATGACTAACAAGAAATGATTTTTCCATGATTATGTGTGCATTCCAAAAAGATTCAAGTTTCATGTTATGATTATGGGGATCTCATTTTAACTTCTATGTTTTCTTCCATGTTAAGATATTATGATCTCTTTTGAAGGTTATGATTTTCAAAAAGATATGATATGATTTTTATTTCCTTTATTTGCCCTTGCTGAGCATTTGAGCTCACCCTTTTATGTTTTCTTTTCCCAAGGTCATGAAGATGGATATTAAGTAGAATATGCTAAAAGGGACCCTAGATATGAGGAAATAAATAGGAGACACTGTAGATGATTTATGAACCAGTTGTTTATATTTCCCAGTTTCTAAAGACACTATACCTATACGGTCCTTTGTGGTTTTGTCATATGTTGTAATATGTGTGGTTCAATTTTTAAGTATTAACAATGTATGTAAAGTATGGGTCGTTATAATAGAGACATTATATGACCAATAATTAAGACCATTTTAAACTATAAATAAATCAACATGATAACCTAGGTTCATAGGGGATTCAAATCCAGAAAATAAGAAGGGATAGTAATTATGAGAAAAGGGAGGATAAAATCACCCATAACCACTTGGAAAACACCATTGGAAGGGAATGAATTATAGGAGGGTGAAGGTGAAACTCTTCTGAGGGATCCCAACGGTTGTACAACTCATGTGGTAGATATGAGGGGTGAAATAACACTAAATATGGATGGAAAATTTGCGAATTGCCAACTTTTTTTAACACATAGAGAACTATCATATTTGGTCTATATGGTTTGGATAATTATGCCCAAACTATGCTATTTACACTTTCTAAAAAAACATTATACCACATTCATAATATTAAGAGGTCACATCCTTAAAAAACAGTGTGAATCACTCAAAAACCACCACAAGACTCATAATAACTACTGGGATGCCCCATATAGTTTAAAAACCCATGAAAATCCATGAAAACAAATCCATCAAAAAGTACAGATCCAACTGGACAATTTCATGGATTGCTTACCAAAACGTGATAAAGTTATTTTACACACCTAATATATAAAAATGAAACTCATGGATTAGTATAGGTGTCTTATGGATTGTAATTAAACAAGCATAGCCCTTGTTGAAAAACTATGTATAGTTCAAAATGAAACATAAGGGATCCTCACAATGGGGCCACAGAGTTTCTCTCTAACCATTCACCCTAACTGTTCGTAGTTGGAAAACCCAAAAAATCCATTTTCAAATTTGAAACTATATATAAATAAAACCCATACCTCTACTTCATTAAAAAACACCAAAAAACAACATAGTGATATGAGGATGTAATAGACTCTCCACAATTCCACTTTCAACCACCAGAATGTCCCATCCAAAATGAGAGAGAAAGGAATTATGTGGTGTGAACTAGACCTAAAAAAAGTACTACTAAATATTTCTCAAATTCATTGAAGATATTCACGAACATTAAAATAATTTAATTTATTATCAATAAAACACCAAACCGTTCTAAGGATAACTAAAAAGAAACCCCACATAGGATTTCCCTATGATGCATAGGAGACCTAACAATATCTCTCCACTATTTAAAGATGTTATAAAATTGTTTCCCCACCCTTTATAGACTCTCTATCAAGAAATAGTAAATATTAACTAATATAAACACATCCTCAAAAAACTGATCAACCATGAGTGAAATACGACTCTAATCTATAATAAAATTGAAAAAAATGGAATGAGAAAACCCATGGATAGAATCAAAATAACAATAAGTGCACACACCTCAGGCTACGAACAACATTGATATCATATGTTCTACAATTGATTGCCACCACATGATGAATCCCAAGAATGTCTAATAACCAAACATCAGTTTTTATAAGATACTCAACTGCTATATCACACACCCATGTTACCCATTAATACACCAAAATTCATCCCTCAATATAAAAAAATGATCACAATATCTATTCCATAATAGAATAGGTTAAAATAAAACTCTCAAGGGTGATTTAACTAATCAATTAGGATCCAAAAAAATACCCAAGTCCAACAAATTGTATGAAGAAAAAAAACCATAAAAAACATTCATAAAAAATTCTAAAATGAAATCATCTATAGGGGAAACAATTGAAATAGTGAATAAAATACATAAAATCTAACCACACAAGCCAAATAACAAAGCCTATTTTCACATCCTCCAAAGGAAAACAACCTGAACCAACCAACCCATCCTTAAAAGTATCAAACATTAGACCTATTCCAATAATATATGATTAAATAACAACCCTCAAACATCAATGGACAAAACAAAAAATCCCCATAAATTTTCTAAAATTGAATAATATGATCTCATTATCTCTTAACTAAGGATATTATGGTGTCCCAAGGTAATGGTGGGAATTCTAAATCTCTTACAATATTATATATTCAACCAAAATAATTGAATATTTCTATTTCCACAACTCAATATGGAATATGGGTATGCACTCAAACCATAGAATATTTTCTAACCATTATGGGGGATATCAACAATTGAGACAGGAACCATCCTGAGTCATGTCCTATAACAGTTACAAAAAATAATCAATCACAAATAATGAATAAAAACCATTACAACAATCCCTCATGACATTCATGAAAAAACCACATCAATATAATATTTTCTTCTGAAAACTAAAATTTTACCAAGGAACATTGAAATTATCCTCTACCACGACACACAGTTGATGGAAAAACCCCTCATGGTTTAAAAAAAAGCAACATAGTTTGAATTAAAAAATTTCATACAAAAGGAAAGACACAATATTACTTTAAAAAATTTATTTTACCATGGAAAATAAGGATCAAAAAAATGATTATAAAAAACACATTACCCTCTTCCACAACACTACCCAAAATTTCTTAAAAACAATCATCTTTTTGAAACAATTAAATACCATAATAGAAACAAACACATTTTAACATATACTAAAGAAAATAGTAATTCACTCCTCCAACCCATTTGAAATCCATGTTAGAAAATATATATTTTTCATAAATTACATTTATACTAAAATAAAATGTTTTAAAATTCAAGAACATTGATAGTACTAAACATGAATCAACCCGTTGAATAATAAAATAAAAATCCCAAATGGTAGATAAATCACACCTCATTCCACCTAAGAAATATGAAATCCAATTTTAGAGAATTACAAAATCAAGAATGTTGAAAATAGGCCATCCAAGAGAAATGGTGTTACATTAACCATGACCACCATAGTTTGGAAAATTGGGATTCAACCGGGAAACACACCGCTAAAAAAATGCTGCTTCAAATATTGGAGAAGCACATGGATTTCTATATAATTTGTGTTAATTTTGTATTTTTGGTTATTTTTTGCTTCACCACAAAAAAAATCCCTAATATCACATAAATAATGAAATGGGAACATAATATTTATAATAACAATAGAAAAGGTAAACACATGCTTGATTACACAAATATAAACACAACATCCCCTGGAACCTTGATATTCCGATTGAGAAAGATATTAATAGACACATCACATCCTTAACTATAGAGACCCGAAGCCTGACGTACATTGACATTACATTACTTTGGCGGAATACTTGGTACATAACAAAAACACACTCGCAAGGATTGTAATAGTTTAGTGTCTTTGGAAACTCGGAACGTAATCTTCTAATCTTGGTGAAAGATCTTCAACATCTCTGATAAAGATCTTCCTTTTTTTTACCTAAAACCTTTATTTATATCCTGGGGAAAAGAAAAAAATAAAAGGGTGAGCTCAAATGCTCAATAAGGGTAAACAAAAGAAATATCAATCACATCATATACATAAGCACATAACTTTTGGAAATCTTAACCTGCAAAAGAGATCATAATTTCATAACATGGGGTAAATCATGGCAGTGATATGTAATCACAATAATAATAACATAAAACATGAAACTTTGTGGCATTCACACATAATCATAGAGAATCATTTCTTGTTAGTTAAGACTCATTGCCAAGACTATCTTAGTGGACAAAGTCCCTTTCTGAATCGAGTAACCCTCGTTTCAGTCCTGTTTCACTGAACCGGTATAACCAACCATTCCAGCCATGTCTATCTCATGAGATATAAAATCTTTACCCAATGCATTGGAGGGAGATATAGGTCCCACCCATCTCATAATGATACCATTCTTATGTGTGCCTAAAAATCATAAATCATACATCATTTCATAACCCATGTAGTAAAAATGGGATTCTTAAACATCGTGACATCATAAAACAATTCATATAAGATAAAGGAATTCATGAAAATAATTCCATCACAACATAATCAAATCAATGTAATAATAGGGAAAAAAACAGAACCCTTTATTATCTTAGATGGAAAATAATTTTTATAAAACACTTGAAATCCATTCTTGAGGAAAATATCCTTTCTACTTCAAAAACATTTTCCTTTCTTAACATGTCTTACAATTTTAAACTAAAATAAGTTGATTAAAAATAAACTTGAAACCTTGTAAAGGAAGATTTTTGGAAATAATGTTTTAAAAATCCATTCATGCCGTATAAGTTAAAAAAACATTCTTCTCATACTTTTGTCGGAAAAGTCAAAAAGTACCTCGTACGAAAACGACAAAAGATTCCTTTCATATCTTTTACAAAAAACTCACCGAAGGGTAAAATTGGAAATAAACTATTGTTGAAGGATGGAAATAATATTAAATATTGAGGGAACATGGATGTGGATGATAAAATACACCCCAGTAATTACCAAAGTAAAAACAATCTCGGATAAAAGTGAGATTGTGATATTTCCCTTACCTTAGGTCTGATTTGCTTTGTATGTGTCTGAACCTCCTGTATAATGATTTAAATAATGTCATTTACTTATTACAGAATCATATTCATTGTTATGACATCATATATGGTTCATTTATGACTTTATATTACCCGTTCTTTTGTAAATTCCATGTTAAAGAAGCGTTTTGGGTAAAATCGTTTCATTTATCGTAGGTGTTTTGACTTGTTGTTCTTGACATTATTATTACTTATATCATGATTTACTTACTTCCAGAATATAAAATATGATTTATATATCATATATATTCAGTATATATATATATAATAGATAGATAAATGAAATGAAAAACACCGTTCATGGAGACGGTAGTCTGTACGTACGCATGAACGTTGTTTTCCTTTCCTTATTGTCTTGAATGGAAGTAAGTAGATGACATACATATATATATATATATAAATAAATCCAGTAGCTTTATAATGTCATATATTTCATTATTATTTCTTATATATACTTTATAATCATTCTTAAATGGTTAACATGGAGAATGAATCTCATCGCGTCGTGGAGACGGTAGTCCATACGTACGCACGAGTGATGATATCATTTCCATAAATATTGAATTGAATTGGAGTGGATTATACAATATATCAGAATCAATATTATGTTTTAATAACTATTTATAGTTATTCTTTACACCATTATACCCATCCATGTAAGGTGGTGGTGGAAAATAGATTACACCACGGCGTGGAGACGGTATTCCGTACGTACGCACGCGAGGTGATTTCGTTTTCCGTAGGATGGATAGATGGTGAATTAGGATTGTTTCATACTTATAATAACATATCATTATATGAGTGATAATATTGTTATTACTTCATAATTAAACAATCTATGAAGAAGAAGTGGAAGAAGAAATAATGGTGAATGAATTGGTAACAGAAATTACCTCTTCTTTGAAGCGCCTCTTTGAGACCTCCTCTTAGGGCACTAAAATTGGTCTTTGAGGAAGACCAGAACCTCTAGGATGTTTATAGGGAAGTGGAGAAGAGATTTTGGCAGGGGTTGGCCGAGCTTGAATGATCAAATTGGTGTGAGGAGGAGGGGGAGGAGGTGCCCTTTTATAAGGGAGGAGAGGGGCCCCTTAGGAATATCCCAAAATATTATTTTATATTAAAGTCAAAATCAGTTTATAATGGTTCCAAAGGGTCTTATTTAGAAGCTAAAGTGGGGAGGGGTCGAAATACTATCAACCAATAGGATTTAGACAAGTTTAGCTTATTAATTTAACCTTATCAATTAGATTTAACTCTAAGTTAAATAATTTAACTTTTACCGTGTCTTTTTGTTTTCTTACACTATATGGTTAATACACTTACTATAACATGCCAAACGAACCCCAAATTGTTTATTATTAATATATATCCTTATCTAAGTCATTTGGCCGAACCTTAGATTTTTAGGAATAAAATAACAATTAATAATATAATATTTGATTTAAAAACTATTTTGTGTCAATTTTGACACTATTTGATATATGATTTTTGTGAAAGTCATAACAGAATTATAAGTTCGAACCAAGTTGATTAAATCAACACTAATATATCATAGTAACCTAGAAAATTAGTGGAATTCATAAAAAGTCTCAAATTACATTTATTTTAGAGTTTATAACATCAATTATGTCAATATTTCATTAAAAAGATAATTACTGCATCATCATTGTGTCATAAATAAATTAAATTATTTAATGTCAAAAAATTACAAATAAAATACAATTATGTAGGAAATATCTTTATCTTTCTAATGAATTTTTATAGTCTAATTTATCTTATGTGTAACCCCATATGAAAAATGTTTTAGTAAATAAACTTTGATTTTAACTCTTTTAACACTTCTTTAAATAAATTAATAATAAATGTCCTAATCTAATCCAAGTGGGCCTAAATGGTCATATTTTATTCATAAGTTTGTTTTTGGTCGAATTACACTTATCTAATAGAATTAGGACATGTGTTAGGGTAATACTAATATCATCTTTACCCTTAATTACCCTATTTACTTTTAACCGTGGTAAAAAAAAGTAAAAAGTTACTATTCACCAAAAATTATTTTCATCTCATTGAACCACATTTTAGTCCTTGATATTAACCGTGTCTCTTGGATTTTCAAAATTCCACTCACAGAAGCGGGAAAATTAAGTTTTATGAAAAATTCAGTTTTTTTAACTACCACTTAGTGGTTTCACTATTCATCAAAAATTGAAAGTTTTCAGAAAAATACCAAAAATTAGGCCTAAGCTATATTTGATAGTATGAACTCAAAAATTATTTCTATTTTATCAAATTCAAAACATATCAGTTGCATTAATTAATTTAAAAATTAATTCCCGTCGTTAAAACAAAAGGCGTGTTTTTAAGAGATAATAACTATCAAAAGATTGAGACTTGTTTATAACTGGTTTAAATCTGAAATTATATCCAATGACCAAAATTGTATTAAATTGTAAAAATATATTCTAAATATACTTTAAAACCACTAAAATTAATAATTTATCACTATTAATTATTTCGATTGAAAAAGTTGTTTTTAATTAAAATTTAGTAATTTCCACTATTCATCAAAATATGAAAGTTATCCGAAAATAACCAAAATTTCACCCTATGCTAATTTCGATATTCCGAATCCAAAAATGAAGTCCATTTTAAAAAATAAAATTTACAAAATTTCAAAAAGTGGTTATTGCTATTCATAACGGCTAGTTTTAATAATATTTTATTAGCATATCGTTGTTTAGTGAAACTCAGTATTGCGTACTACACACGCTATCGAGGAAGGTCACGATTGTGTGTAATGCAAGGCAAGTCAAGGATGTGTGTTGTGAAAGCTCCTTTTGTTTTAGAGTACAACACAAGACATTAATAAAATTAAAAAGAATATTTTTCATAAAATCTCGGGCTGTTACATTCTACCCCCCTTAAAATGAATTTCGCCCTCGAAATTCGTCGGGGTTATAAATGGTTTACTATTCGAAAGTTTCTTTAATAGAAACCCACATCGTAAAAAGAATACCAAAACATGGCTTTAAAAACTAAAGTATGAAATGTAACGATTACCCAAATAAACTAATAACTGGGTTTCCACATAGGTGAAAATATGGATATGGAAGAGAAATCTAACCATCATGTTCTGATGGAGAGTGGTAGAGAACATGGCTTTGGAAAAGCCAGTAATCACAAATCCATAGATTTGTGATGATATAAGGTTTCATCTGATTCATCAGGTATAAGATCACTAGGACAACATTTTTGGTTTTCAAGATCATTTCCCTAAAGTTGAAAATTTGCATTAGAATAAATACTTACTTTATTTTGGTACAATCTCACTGTTGTTCGTGCCTTGAACAATTTCCACTTCATCTCTTAAATAAATGTGGTTGAATTTTATATTCGTGAAGTGTTATCAGATCATGTGATAGAATGAAGGGTCATTCCATCTGTCTCAAACAAAAGGTTTGAAAAGTTATAAGTTCATCTTATGGTTAGATTAATCGTATATGGTTCCAAAAATGAACTTATACTTCATATATCATACCGCTTAATAAAATAAAACTAGTTTCTACTAAACAGGGACTTCCTGTAGGCCAGTGGTAGGCGATAAAGGTCAGTCGCACTTCGGTTGTGGGTTCGATTCCCACAGCCTTGTCTGACGCGATGGGCTGTCACCCGTCCTGCAGGTTGTCCTTTTTCTAAAACTATATTACTATAACTTCCCATCAATAATATCGAAAAAAACTTCTATCCTTAAACAATACTAACTTATGGTTAACATAATCTATTCCAATCTTTAGGCTTAACTAAAATACTTCAGTCAAGGCTCATAGTATAAAGAAAATGATTACTTGAAATGTCGTCAACCAAGCATGTGAATACCATCATTTATCCCCCATATATCTTGTTGGTCACATTACAATCATGTGAATACCTTAATCATGTATTCTCTTGAAGAATGAATACCCATTGAACCTTAGTGAAAACATGAATGCAGTTAAAATTTAACACTTTCCATATACCAAAATCCTCAAAATTCTATATACTCAAACCATGATATCACTTAGTCCTTATATCAATCATGAGCTCATGAATACTGTTAAACATTTCATTTTCTCATTTTCCCTTCATTATGCACATATCGTCTTATTTCCAAAAATATCTCAATCACTTTGAATACCACATTAGACCAATACATAAATATTCCAATACTCCATGATACAACAGTATTTTGGAATCCCATTACATAAACACTTAATCATTCCACCACATCGTTGTCATATTCAACATCGCCAATAGTGATCGCATGTGACTTCCCTTTATCCATTGCCTTAAGCGGTTGCTCATGTCGATCATCACTAACCCATGGATTAGGGCATTTATTAGCATAATGCCCCATTTCCTTGCACTTGAAGCATTGAAGTGTTGGTGGCGCGTTCTCTGCAGTGTTTGCTTTATTCACATCATTAGAAACCCTTTTTCCATTACATCGACACTCAGCTGCTCGATGACCTTCTTTTCCACACTTAAAACATTTTCTAGTCCCTTTAAGACAATCTTTACCATGCTTCTTTCCACACTTTGTGCATAAGGAAACATTCATCTTTTTTTCACCATTATTCTGAGATTTCTCCTTGAACTCCATCTTTCGTTTCTTGTCAAAACCATGAGATGGATATGTAACACCAACTTCCATTTCTACCATGATAGCACAACACACAATTTCTTCATAGCTACTGAAGTCTCTTATAGATAATGCCCTTCGAAGACTTGGTTTTAAGCCACTGAAAAATCGATCAACTTTACTTTCAGGTTGGATGATAATGCCAGATGCATACCTTGCAAGTCTTGTAAAATTAGCTTCGTATATACCAACAGATTCATCATCCGTTTGCTTCAGCTCAGGAAACTCATTTTCCATCTTTGTTCGAAGAATACGAGGGAAGTACTTACTGAAAAACAAGTTCTTGAACTCGTCCAATTCCATGGACTCAATTTCATCTCTTGGCCTTGTATTCTTGATAAGATTCCACCATTGATCAGCTTCACCTTCCAAACGATATATTGCTAAGATGACTTTATCATGTTCAGAACATTGAAGAACTGAAAATATCTTTTCAGTGGTACTGATCCATTGTTCAGCAACAAGTGGATCAGAAGTCCCACTGAAAGAAGGTGGATGTTGCCTCATGAACGACTCAATAGAATATTGTTCCCTTCTCTGCTCATTTGGAAGCCCAGAATGATTCATAGCTTGTGTAAGTATAGCAATAAGATTTTTCACTCCATCTCCCATAACATTTGTTTGTTCAGGAGGGCAATCATTGCATTGTCCATTGCATTGATCAATATGGTTCCTTCGGGTTCCAGCCATCGTCGAAAACCCAAAAAGAATAGTGTGAGAGGCAAAAATCATGCTAGGGAAAACAACATAATAAAGGGGGAGTACCCTCATTATCTAACATCTTAGGTTAAATTCTAAGATCGTTAGCACAATTCTAGGACTATAACCTATACGTATACTTAACCTTAGAGACATCCCTAGACATACCTTAGAAATATCTCTAGGGATCTCATTAAAGTTCTCACATCCTAGTTTCCAATGGTTGACTAAACCTTTCCTCTGATACCAACTGTAGATACCCGAAGCCTGACGTACATTGACATTACATTACCTTTGCGGAATACTTGGTACATAAAAAAAACACACTCGCAAGGATCGTAATAGTTTAGTGTCTTTGGAAACTCGGAACGTTATCTTATAATCGTGGTGAAAGATCTTCAACATCTCCCATAAAGATCTTCCTTTTTTTACCTAAAACCTTTCTTTATATCCTGGGGAAAAGAAAAAAATAAAAGGGTGAGCTCAAATGCTCAGTAAGGGTAAACAAAAGAAATATCAATCACATCATATACATCAGTACATAACTTTTGGAAATCTTAACCTGCAAAAGAGATCATAATTTCATAACATGGGGTAAATCATGGCAGTGATATGTAATCACAATAATAATAAAATAAAACATGAAACTTTGTGGCATTCACACATAATCATAGATAATCATTTCTTGTTAGTCAAGACTCATTGCCAAGACTATCTTAGTGGACAAAGTCCCTTTCTGAATCGAGTAACCCTCGTTTCAGTCCTGTTTCACTGAACCGGTATAACCTACCATTCCAGCCATGTCTATCTCATGAGATATAAAATCTTTACACAATTCATTGGAGGGAGATATAGGTCCCACCCATCTCATAATGATACCATTCTTATGTGTGCCACAAAATCATAAATCATACATCATTTCATAACCCATGTAGTAAAAATGGGATTCTTAAACATCGTGACATTATAAAACAATTCATATAAGATAAAGGAATTCATAAAAATAATTCCATCACAACATAATCAAATCAATGTAATAATAGGGATAAAAACAGAACCCTTTATTATCTTAGATGGAAAATAATTTTGATAAAACACTTGAAATCCATTCTTGAGGAAAATATCCTTTCTACTTCAAAAACATTTTACTTTCTTAACATGTCTTACAATTTTAAACTAAAAGAAGTTGATTAAAAATAAACTTGAAAACTTGTAAAGGAATATTCTTGGAAATAATGTTTTAAAAATCCATTCATGCCGTATAAGTTAAAAAAACATTCTTCTCGTACTTTTGACGGAAAAGTCAAGAAGTACCTCGTACGAAAACGACAAAAGATTCCTTTCATATCTTTTACAAAAAACTCACCGAAGGGTAAAATTGGATATAAACTATTGTAGAAGGATGGAAATAATATTAAATATTGAGGGAACATGGATTTGGATGATAAAATACACCCCAGTAATTACCAAAGTAAAAACAATCTCGGATAAAAGTGAGATTGTGATATTTCCCTTACCTTAGGTCTGATTTGCTTCGTATGTGTCCGAACCTCCTGTATAATGATTTAAATAATGTCATTTACTTATTACAGAATCATATTAATTGTTATGATATCATATATGGTTCACTTATGACTTTATATTACCCGTTCTTTTGTAAATTCCATGTTAAAGAAGCGTTTTGGGTAAAATCGTTTCATTTATCGTAGGTGTTTTGACTTGTTGTTCTTGACATTATTATTACTTATATCATGATTTACTTACTTCCAGAATATAAAATATGATTTATATATCATATATATTCAGTATATATATATATATAATAGATAGATAAATGAAATGAAAAACACCGTTCATGGAGACGGTAGTCCGTACGTACGCATGAACGTAGTTTTCCTTTCCTTATTGTCTTGAATGGAAGTAAGTAGATGACATACATGTATATATATATAAATATTTACAGTAGCTTTATAATGTCATATATTTCATTATTATTTCTTATATATAATTTATAATCATTCTTAAATGGTTAACATGGAGAATGAATCTCATCGCATCGTGGAGACGGTAGTCCATACGTACGCACGAGCGATGATATCATTTCCATAAATATTGAATTGAATTGGAGTGGATTATACAATATATCAGAATCAGTATTATGTTTTAATAACTATGTATAGTTATTATTTACACCATTATACCCATCCATGTATGGTGGTGGTGGAAAATAGATTACACCACGGCGTGGAGACGGTATTCCGTACGTACGCACGCGCGGTGATTTCGTTTTCCGTAGGATGGATAGATGGTGAATTAGGATTGTTTCATACTTATAATAACATATCAGTATATGAGTGATACAATTTTTATTACTTCATAATGAAAAAACCTAAGAATAAGAAGTGGAAGAAGAAATAAAGGTGAATGAATTGGTAACGAAAATTACCTCTTCTTTGAAGCGCCTCTTTGAGACCTCCTCTTAGGGAAATAAAATTGGTCTTTGAGGAAGACCAAAACCTCTAGGATGTTGCTAGGGAAGTGGAGAAGAGATTTTGGCAGGGGTTGGCCGAGCTTGAATGATCAAATTGTTGTGAGGAGGAGGGGGAGGAGGTGCCCTTTTATAAGGGAGGAGAGGGGCACCTTAGGAATATCTCAAAATATTATTTTATATTAAAGTCAAAATCGGTTTATAATGGTTACGAAGGGTCTTATTTCGAAGCTAAAGTGGGGATGGGTCGAAATCTTATCAACCAATAGGATTTAGACAAGTTTAGGTTATTATTTTAACCTTATCAATTAGATTTAACTCTAAGTTAAATAATTTAACTTTTACAGTGTCTTTTTGTTTTCTTACACTATATGGTTAATACACTTACTATAACATGCCAAAAGAACCCCAAATTGTTTATTATTAATATATATATCCTTATCTAAGTCATTTGGCCGAACCTTAGATTTTTAGGAATAAAATAACAATTAATAATATAATATTTGATTTAAAAACTATTTTGTGTCAATTTTGACACTATTTGATATATGATTTTTGTGAAAGTCATAACAGAATTATATGTTCGATCCAAGTTGATTAAATCAACACTAATATATCATAGTAACCTAGAAAATTAGTGGAATTCATAAAAAGTCTCAAATTACATTTATTTTGGAGTTTATAACATCAATTATGTCAATATTTCATTAATAAGATAATAACTGCATCATCATTGTGTCATAAATAAATTAAATTATTTAATGTATAAAAATTACAAATAAAATACCATTATGTAGGAAATCTTTTTATCTTTCTAATGATTTTTTATAATCTAATTTATCTTACGTGTAACCCCATATTAAAAATGTTTTAGTAAATAAACTTTTATTTTAACTCTTTTAACACTTCTTTAAATAAATTAATAATAAATGTCCTAATCTAATCCAAGTGGGCCTAAATGGTCATAAATTATTCCTAAGTTTGTTTTTGGTCGAATTACACTTATCCAATAGAATTAGGACATGTGTTAGGGTAATAATAATATCATCTTTACCCTTAATTACCCTATTTACTTTTAACCGTGGTAAAAAAAGTAAAAAGTTAATATTCACCAAAAATTATTTTCATCTCATTGAACCACATTTTATTTCTTGATATTAACCGTGTCTCTCGGACTTTCGAAATTCCACTCACAGAAGCGGGAAAATTAAGTTTTATGAAAAATTCAGTTTTTTAAACTACCACTTAGTGGTTTCACTATTCATCAAAAATTGAAAGTTTTCAAAAAAATATCAAAAATTAGGCCTAAGATATATTTGATATTATGAACTCAAAAATGATTTCTATTTTATCAAATTCAAAACATATCAGTTGCATTAATTAATTTAAAAATTAATTCCCGTCGTTAAAACAAAAGGCACGTTTTTAAGAGATAATAACTATCAAAAGATTGAGACTTGTTTATAACTGGTTTAAATGTGAAATTATATCCAATGACCAAAATTGTATTAAATTGTAAAAATATATTCTAAATATACTTTTAAACCACTAAAATTAATAATTTATCACTATTAATTTTTTCGATTGAAAAAGTTGTTTTTAATTAAAATTTAGTAATTTCCACTATTCATCAAAATATGAAAGTTATCCGAAAATTACCAAAATTTCACCCTATGCTAATTTCGATATTCTGAATCCATAAATGAAGTCCATTTTAAAAAATAAAATTTAAAAAATTTCAAAAAGTGGTTATTACTATTCATAACGGCTAGTTTTAATAATATTTTATTAGCATATCGTTGTTTAGTGAAACTCGGTATTGCGTACTACACACGCTATCGAGGAAGGTCGCGATTGCGTGTAATGCAAGGCAAGTCAAGGATGTGTGTTGTGCAAGCTCCTTTTGGTGTAGCGTACAACACAAGACATTAATAAAAATAAAAAGAATATTTTTCGTAAAATCTCAGGCTGTTACATTAACTCTCAAATTTAAATAGAGCCATAATATCCTTTCTAACAAGACATAACCAAATAACAAGGGTAGATAAAGACCCTTATGTTCCTAAAAAACGAGAATCAAAAATATATATTTCAATTTTGTAAAAAACCATCATAGGATTCCCCTAAAAACGACCCCTGAATGAGACTTTAACATGGGCCTAAAGAATTATCTTTCCCGATGAGTTTTTTAGTGGCACCTAGTAATATAAAAATCCCATTAGGGTATTGTTTCTATAAAATCATTGATAGAATGATGAAGTAAATACATTACGGAACTAAAATAAAAAAACACTCTAAATAATTCATAACTGACCTCGACAACGAAACCCATTTTCATATACATGAAAAACATCCATGAATAAAGAGAGAAATGAATGAAAAACAAAAAAAAACAAAAAACACACCTTAACCCAACAACTAGAGCCAATGCTAAAAACAAAACCATGAATCCTAGAGTTGGAAACTATAACAGCCCTTACATAACATATATTTATATTACATTAAAATTGAAAAAAATCAATAAAAATGAAATTAATCCATTATTGGATCATATTAGTGAACTGTCTTTAGAAATAAAGAATAATAAACCACTTGTTCATAAGAAAACTTCATTATCTCCCTCAGATTTATTCATAACTATATCCTTTTGAAAACATATTACTTAATACCCTTCTTTGTGACCTAGGGAAAAGAAACATATGAAATTGTTGAATCAGATGCTCAGAAAGTGTAAACAATGGAGCTATCAATCATATCATAATCATAAGAAATATGAAAATCACACTTGAAAATTATTTTATAGTATATAAATGATCGTGATATCATGTTGTGGAATAAATCATAATGTTTCATAACAATCAATGAACATTATCACAAAAGTCATATCATAAGATTGAATATTTTTTGGTATACACATAAGCATAGAGAATCATTCCATAATAGTCAAGGCTCAAAGCTTAGACCATCATAGCATTCAAAGTCTATTCATTAGAGGGATATATATATCCTCACAATGAAAATAATGAATTAATTCTTACACTTTCTATTATAACATAAATAATTCATCATAACCCAACAAATAAAATGGGTTTCATTAAACTTTAAAAAATAATCCACGTCAAAAAGGGATTTAATAAATATCACATAATCAAATCTTATGAAAAATGATTTTATTATACTGGAATCATAAACCTATTAAAGAATTAAGTATTTTATGTAAAATAAATTTCATATTACACTTGAAAATAATTCTTGGGGAAAATATAATTTCTTCTTCAAAAACATTTTATTTTCTCAAAATGAAAAGGAATTTTAAAAGAAAAGAATTAATTAGAAAATAAACATTATATAATTTATAGGACGCTTCATTGAAATTATATATTATGAGAAAGTAAAAATTTATTCATTCCGTATAAGTTATGAAAACATTATCCTCATACTATTTTTCAGAAAATTCAAAAACTATATAATTTAATAAATGACAAAATATTCGTTACATACATATTAAAAAAAATCAATTGGTAAAATTGACTTAAAAAATAATTATAATAATATAACTAATATATCCGAAGACATAATTAAGAAATAGATACATTGATGATAAATATACCCCATTAAATAATTACATATAAATAGGCTCATATTATAATGTGATTGAAAAATTATACATTACCATAGGTCTAATTTACACTGTATATATCTGATGATGATGTATAATGATTTAGATAATATAATTAAATTATTTAAAAATCATATTAATTTTAATGAAATTATATATGATCATATTATTATCCGTTTGTTA
The DNA here is from genome assembly GCA_963277665.1 of Viscum album. Taxonomy (NCBI): domain Eukaryota; kingdom Viridiplantae; phylum Streptophyta; class Magnoliopsida; order Santalales; family Viscaceae; genus Viscum; species Viscum album. The sequence goes on from OY728126.1 coordinate 1,111,358,506, forward strand.
GTTAAATTATTACTCGTATATTTGGTGTTAACTTCTTTATTTTCTTATGAAGGTTTTGCCAGATATGTTCATTTACCAATTATTAGGTTATAGTTATATCATTTATGGAATGATATAATATAATATATATCATATTTATTAATTCCATTAATTTATATAGTTATTATTTAATCATTCTTATATATAAATAATTGTATCTCATCATGGAGATAATAGGTCATAGGTACGCATGAGAGATGATATAATTCCCATAATTGTTTAATGGTATTGAAGTTGATGGTTTATAATATTTTAGAAACAATATAATTTTATAATTATCATATATACTTATTATTTACATCATTATACTCATCCATGTAATATGGTGTGATAAACAGATTACACTACGGCGTAGAGACAGTAATTCGTACATTTCCATGCGTGGTGATTTTTTTGTATGATTGATTGAAAACATAATCTTTTTGTTTCATAATCATAATAACATCTCATTAAATAATTGATATATATTTATTAGATTATATTGAAAAAAATCATGAAGAGTATATAGAATAATAATGTTGTTTGAATGAATCAATTGAGGATATTATCTCTTCTTTGACGTTCTCCATCCAAAATCAACTTTTAAAAATCCAATGTTTTTCATTGAATAAGGAAAGAAACTCTATAATGTTACTAGGGAAATTTGTAATGGAAATGGAATGGGAATGACAAAGCATAAAATCTCAATTTGAATTGAAGAGATGAGGGAGGAGGTTCCCATTTATAATTGAAGTGAGAGGCACTTTTGATATATCTATATATTAATTTTTAATAAAATAAAACCCCATACAAAAACACAAAGATGCCTAAATTTATAATATATGATTATATAGGGTTGTAATACCATAAAAAATTAAATTTTGACAAGTTTTTATATCATTATAAACCTTATATTTTTAATTAACACGAAATTATTATATTAAATTGTTAACTAGGGTAAAAAAATAATTCAACACTAAAAGGGTGAAATATTAAGTTATTTTATGTCAAATAGAAAATAATTAAATAACATTGAAAATTTTATACCATATAGTAATTATTATATATTTTATAAAGAAGTTATTTTTTTAAATAATTTAATAAAACATTATCTTTATAAACTATCATTATTTTCAATTTTGACGCTATTGGATTCATTGATTTATAGAAATATTATGATAAAATATTATCTTAAAAAATTATATTTTTATATACCTAAGAGATCACGGTAATCAATAAAATTCATTGAACATATTAATTATCCGAAATTATGTTTATTTAAATATTTTTAATAATATGTTATTGATATTTCCCTAAAGAAAATAATTACAAAACCTATATTGTGTAATTTTTTAATATCATTATTTGTTAAATAAAATTAAACATAATATACAATGAAAAATATATGTCCTATATAGTTCATATGAATACTTATATTCCAATATATCTTCTGCATAATACATCATTAAAAATGTTATACTTATTGAAACATGGATGAGATATGTTTATCATCACATTATGTTAAATAATATATGTGTCATAATCTCTTATATACGCCTCCAAATTCTTAATAATTCACCATTGTATTGTAATGGTCGATATATACCTGACCTATCACATTTGGTCATGTTTTTGGGTCATTTATTGGTTATTGGAACTTCAATAATTACTATTTTATCGATTTATCATCAATTAAATAATTTCTATATCATTAAAGGACTATTATTTAATTAAATTATTTATATAATAAATTATAAAAATAAATAATCAGGATAATTTAAAATTATTATCTTTCTAATTATTATTTATATTCGATTTTATCTTACATATGACCTTATATTAATACTGATATAGGTATTATCATTTGAGTAATACATATTTAACTTATCTTTGAATAAAATAAATTTAATGTCTGAATCTCATCCATGTGGCTTAAAAGGACACAGTTTCAAACCATGGATGATTTAAGTGAAAAATGAACTCATCCGATTATATTTGGACATGTGTAATGGTAATTTCATAATATCATTTATACCCATAATTACCTGATTTATGCTTTTACAAATTTATTAAAAATCACTGAAGTTACTACGCATAATGATCCAAAATAAAAGTACTCTATTTATATATTTGGTCTTACAAATTCCAATTATTATGTCCAAGTTACAAATTTTAAATCACAGATGTTCCATTAATTAATTTAAAATTAATCCACTTTTCGTAAAGAGATAATGTTTTATAAATGTCTCTTAATTCTAAAAGAATGAAATGTTTATACCTCTAAATCCAATGTAAAATTAATTATAATAAAATAAATTATATTGAATAAAAATAAATATCAAATTTATACATTAAAATATCTAAATAATACAATTTAATCATATAGAAATTTTCTATGAAAAAAGTTGTTTCAATTCATTTTTAGTGTTTTTTACTAATCATCAAAACATGAATTTTATCCGTAAAATACCAAAAATTAGTCTAAATTAAATTATTATATCATGCATCCAAAGAACATATTTTTTTCATTTAAAAATTATTAATGTTTCAAATTAATAATTTTAAAGGGGATCCCCATTAAAATCCATAAAATCACCCTTTTAAAAAATATGAGTTTTTATACATAAAACTGGTTTTATACATACCCTTTGACAAAAATATATATATGATTAATATTAATGATATTATGAAATATACATAAAAAAATTAGATTATTTTTTATTACTTTTAAATGATTAAACAAAATAAAAATATATAATATATTTATAATTTTCATTCACAATAAATTTTCGTGAGTTAGTTATATATATTCTCGCTAACCAAAGGGTTCGTTTATAATGGTCATTTTATGTAAATAGAATCTCACAGCTTGTATAAACATAATATTATATTAAATAAAAGCTACTGAATAATTGAAATCAATTAATGAAAATATTTTATAAAAACATCCATGTCCTATATTTTACCACACTAAAAATTTAATTTTTCTCCAAAAACTCATCACTTATATTAAAATAGATGAGGATAACTCTTCCTAATAACATCCAAAAGTTAAAATGTAGTATCCTAAAATTTTTAGTTCAAAACAAAAATTTAACTAATCAAGGGATCTTGTTTCATATAAAATTTTAACTACGATTGAGAATATCTATCAGTTTTCTTTCATAAGAATGATCATTATGCAGTGGTACAACTTCTGAGTTTAGTAAATGTGAAAGATAATGTTTGTACATTTTTTGGAGGAATACATATAATACATCATGATGTTTAGATAGATTCAGTGGATGTTCCAATCCGAAAGCTACATTCCCAACATGATCAATAATTTGAAAAGTACTGATATACCTAGGGCTCAACTTCCCTTCATTCTAAATCTAATTACTCTATTTTAGTGTGATATTCCTGGAATCACCTTTTCACCCACATCAAACTCATTGATATTTCATTAATTATCATCATAACTCTTTTGTCGACATTGAGATTCAATTATATGTTGTCAAATAGATATGACCTTTCCACCATTTTATTAACAATATCTAGTCATAATAACTTTTTTTCCCCAACATTATCCCAACATGTTAGGGTTCAATACATATTTCCATAGTGAGTTTCATAATGATCTATCTGAATACTAGGATGAAAGCAATTTTTGTAAGAAAATTCCACCTATGGAAGGTATTGATCCCTATAACTTTTGAAATACATAGAACACGATCTCAACATGAATTCTAGTGAATACTTCTCAATAACATCAAGGTAAACTAAAAATCCTAATCAGATATAAGGAAATTTTGTACATCATGCATTCTTACCACTAATTCTACATATATCATAGTATGATAATCAAGAGATAAATCCTCTCCAATGGAAATGAAGTGTGATGAATTCATAATGTTATTAACTATATCCAATATAGCATTTATTCCTTTTAATGTTTTTGGATGTCCATTGATGATGTCCATAGTGATGTATTTCTATTAACATTATCGTATGGGTAATGTTTTAACATTACATTAGACTTCAGTCACTCAACATTACCTTGCTGGGAAACCCAGCATCGAGAGACATATTCATCAACATTCATTTTCATGCCATCTCAAAAAAAATACTCTTTTAGGTGCATGTACATCATTTTTCTTCCAGGATAAATAATTAATAAAGATCTATGATCATCACACAATACATCGTTCCTTAATTCAGGTATGTGAGGAATAAAAATATCGTTCTTAAAATTTATTATTCCAATACAATAAAGGTTGGATTTTGGAACATTTAACACCTTATTTCGTTTCTCTAAATCTTCCTTTTGTATCTCCTTATTCTTCCCTTATATAGATGGTTTAACATTCAGTTAAAAAAGATAATATTTCTCCCCTTCCTTGAAAATTTCAAGATCCATCCATTTCAAATCTGTAAATATTTGATCTTTTTTTATCCTAATCATATATAGGGTAGCATGATACTTTCAACTCAAAGGATATTCCACCTTATTCACTTTCGCATGGTGGTAATGAATTTAGATGTCATAATATTTAATCTACTCAAAACATTTCTTTTGATTCATATATATATAATTTGGTGTGAAAATATACTCTAAACTTTTATGATCATTATAAATATCACACTATTCCATATAAAAATAATTCCAATATATCATTATTGAATCAATTAATTAAAATAATTCTAAATCATGAGTTAGATAAATATTAATATTGATATTCAATTGTTGGTGGCATAATCTCTCATTGTATCTTTTTTTCATGAGAAAACAAGATATCCGCTACATGGATACATCACTATAGATCACAATCAATTCTCCACTACAAGTAAATGTGAGTATAGTTGAACCAACTAACCTTATTTTGAAACCATTGAAATTATTTTCACATTCTTCCATCCACATGAACATAACTCCTTTATGAGTCAACATGGTTACTGTATTATATTACATTAAAAATTCTTTTAAAAAAATTTATAATATTCATTCTAACAAAGAAAAAATCAGATCCAAATTACCATTGTGGGTCTCGGCCAACTTTCAATAACATATTTGTTCAAATCCATATATATCCCCTCTCTTGAGATTTTATGACCCAAAATGAATCTTTGTAAATCCAAAATTCACACATAGAAATTTTTTCATAAATATTATACATTCTGAGGGACTTTATTACAATTATCACATGATATTAATATTTTTCCATGCTATTTGAATTTATAAGAGTATTATATAAAAGGAGTACCACAAAAAAAATAAAGAGAGTATCTAAGGACTCTATTTATTAGAACCATGATGACAACATGGGTATTATTATGACCAACAAGAATCACTATAAATTCATAATGTACATACCTTGTACATAATAATGTATTTTATATATCCTCAAACTGAACCATTATTTTAATATATCCTTAATGAAAATAAATCTTGGAATAGTGTTGAGATATGTGTATTTGGTAAAATAATTCATCAATGTAGTGAAGTTGAAATTGTTTCAGGAAAGTGAGATTGTTATATTGTCAATATTCAATGTAGAGTCTGATTTGATCCATCTTACTAATTATAAAATTGAATAGGTGAAACCCAAGGTGATGCAATAGGGTATATGAATCCCTTGTAATGATTGTCTTTGAGTTTATTCCACAATTACTTAAACTTATTTAGGGATATTCTATATGGTGTCAATGAAATAGTCACAGTACCCAGTATGAGTTCTATTGAAAACTCAACCACATTGTTTGGTGGAAGACCTATAAATTCTTCCAAAAAGTTATCATAAAACAATATTACAATGGGTTTATTCCTTATTATTTTTTCTTCCCAAACATTTGGGAAATATGACATTTATTTACAGGAATCAAGATACATAATAAGGAATAAATTTCTTTTTTTAGGTCATATTCATCCTGGAAGAAATATATGATCATAAATTGATCTTGAATAGAAATTTTGACATCCCGTCCTTTGAAATTGATATTATCTCCATATTGATAAATCCAACACATTCCAATAATCAAATAATATTACAATATATGACGTATCACAAGATTTGCTGGAGTCACATTCCCAACGATATCAATTGAAGAAAAATTATAATCTTTTGATGTGAATGTTGTGCCATTAGAAGTTGTCAGTGCTCACTCCAAATTGAAATGTTGAGGACATAAATATATACCCTAATAATGTTACATTAAAATAAAATACTAGGTGGATCCCAAATGAACTAAAATATTTTCAACTCTAGATTTGTCCGTAATTGTACCTTTCATTACATCATTATCTTTATCCAAATCACTAACAGTGATCAGATGTAACATTCAATTTTCTTATGCTTTTAGAGTTTGATGATGTCGGTCTTTGTCAATAACCCTTGGAATATGGAATAGAATCTCCCAATACCCTATTTCCTTTCACATGTAGCATTTAACTGCTGGAGTTTCATTTAGTGTAACCTTTTCATTATTTAGATCATTAGACCACTTTTTCCTATCACATTATAATTAAAGTCCTCGATGAACTTGTCTCCCCCACATAAAAAATTTTCTAGTCCCTTTATTAAAATTTACTACATATTTCATTCAACACATTGAACCTAAGGTAAATCACATCTTCATTTTAGAGTGTTATTTATATTTTTATTTTTAATTCCCTTTTCTCTTCTTATAAATCATATAGTAATGATGGGTTATTTCAATCTCCATATCAGCATTGAGATAACATAAAAAGATTTCTTCATATATATTTGTTTCCCTTATGATTAATTCCCTTTAGTGACCAGGTTTTAAACTACTATAGAATTGACCAATTTTACTCTTAGGTTGGATAATAATTCCAAAAGCGTACCTTGAATGTCTTGTAAATAGTTAATCATAGGTACTAACGAATTTATCTACCATTTCATCAATTTCAAGAAACACATTCTTCCTGTCAGTTTAAAGAAGGGGAGGAAAGTAGTTATTAAATAATAAGTCAAAAAACTCCTCAAATTCCATAGATTCAATTTCATCTCATTTCCTCATATTATTAAAAAGGTTCCACTAGTGATCAGCTTCATATTCTAATAAACAGACTCCTAATATGAATTTATCATGTTATGAAAATAATAAAGAAATATCTATTTCATGGTACTAATACATTGTTAAGCCACTAATGGATCAGAAGACCCACTACTAGAAAGTGGATACTGGATCGTGAAGGACTCAACCGAATTTTGTTCCCTTATTTTCTTATTTGGAAATCTTGCATGATTCATAACATGATAAATTTGATTGTCAATAATTACAATATTTTTCATTACGATGACCATAATTTTTTTTTTCTCAAGAATGAAATAATTTCCTCACTCGTCAAATTTAGCATTATCATGGTTCCTCTACGTTCCAGAAATTCACTAAAACGAGTAAGCATATTGCGATTAAAAATATTCATAGAGGTAAATATGCATAATCAAGAATAAAATATAAATTTAGGACACTTATGTTTTTATCATATTATATTCATGATCATTTATATAATAATAGGATTGCCACTTATAATTTGAAATATCCTTTGGGTTCTTACTATGGATTTCTGAATGTAGTTTCCAAAGTATAACTATATTGTTCTTCTAATAAAAACATTAAAATCCCTTTCATTTAAAACATTGATATTAATTCAAAATTGTTGAATAATCATTACAGAAAATAAAAAATTCATGATAGGACCTTAGAAGTATATTTTCAATAGAAACCGGGAAACATAAACAACTAGTTCATAAGGCATATTTATTGTCTCCCCTATATTTCATCATTAGTAGACCCATTTTGACATATCTTAAATAATATACATCATAATAACCCAGGGAAAAGAAAAATAAGAAATCGTGGTCTTATATGATCTGTAAGGGTAAACAAGGGATATATAAATATTATAATAATCATAAGTCACGAGAACATAACATTTGATAAGCTTATCTAACCTATGAATGATTTTGATATCATGCCATGGTTTAAATCATTACATTTCATAATAATCAATGAACGTAATCCCAAAAGTCATAACAAAAGAAATGAAATTTTATGGCATAAAAAAAGCATTGAAAATAAATTCCTATTATTCAAGGCTCATTTCCAAGACCATCAATGTGGAAAACGTCCACTACTAAACTGATATCACTCTTCATCTAATCCCTATATTATTGAACCAATATCATTTCCTCTTTCATCCATGTATATCTCATGATATATAATTCGTTACCAAATTAATTGGAGGGAGGTATAGACCGCAGAATTCTCATAATCAAATCATTCTTACATGTTCCATAATAACATAAATCAATCATCGTAAAAAAAGGAATAAAATGGAATTCTCTAAACACTATATTATAATCAATGTGAAAAAATGAATTTCATAAATAGAACATAATCATGCCACATAAAAAATAAGGATATTATAATTGAAACATTGCACTATTAAATAATTCCATCGTTGATGGATAATAATTTTGATATAACACTAGAAAATAATTCTTGGAGAAAATATCATTTCTTCTTTAAAAACATGTTATTTATTCAAAATGTGGCTCAATTTTATAAGAAAATAATTTATTTCAAAATAAAATTGAAATCACGTAGAGTAATTTCTATAGAATGTATGGATTTTGAAAACATAAAAATACATTCCTGCAATATATGTTTAAAAACATTCTCCTCATACTTTTTTTTGGAAAAGTCAAAAAGTACCTGGTATTGAAAACAACAAAATATTCATTTCATACTGTTATTTTTTTTACCAATGATGAAAATTGACTCTAATAAATCAACGAATAATTGAAATAATATTTACATATATATAATTAGGATATATGGACATGGATGATAAAAACCCTACTAAATACATACGTATAAATAATCATCGATTATAATGAGATTAAAAAATTATCTCTTACCTTAGGTCTAATTTCCTTGGTATGCATTTGAACCTCCAATATAATTATTTAAATAATTACATTGACTTTTTTAGGATTCAACGTCATTGTTATTTTATCATATATAATCATATTATCACCATTTTTTAGTAACATTATTTCTCATCCATTTGGTGTTATATTCTTTATTATCTTATACATGTTTTGTGGGATATGTTCTTATTCATATTTATGGGTTATTGTTAAATAATTTTCAGAATTGTATAATAAAATTAATATCATATTTAGTCTGTTTCTTAGTTTATATTATCATTATTTAATGAATATTATGTGGAATGAATCACATCACATCGTGGAGATGGTATGTTTTTCAGACACACGAGTGATGATATCACTCCCATAATTGTGGAATGGTATTCAAGTGGATGATGTATACTATTTCAAAATCAATATCATACTATAATAATCATATATACTCATTATTTACAACATTATACACATCAACGTTAGAAGTCAGTGAAATATATATTACACTACAATGTGGAGACATTAATCCATAGGTACGCAGAGGTGGTCATGTTGATGTTCATACGATGGATTGAACATGGAATATTACATTTTCATCATAATTAAAACATATCATTATATAAATGATACTAGAGTACTTAATTTATAATGAAACAACTCATGAAGAGGATGTATATGAAGAACGATGTTTGAAAGAATCGGTAGAGGTTATTACCCATTCTACAACTTGATCCCTCAAAATATCCTCTTAAAGCACTAGATATTTTTATTGAAGAATGCTAGAACCACTAAAATTCTACTAGGGATGTTGAGAAACGAAATGTGTTGGGAATTTTCAAAATTAAGGCACAATTTGAATTGAATAGGTGAGGGTGTCGGTCCCTATTATAATTGATGAGAGGGACTATTTTGGAATCTCAAAAATATAAATTTATAAAAAAACAAAACCCCATCAAAAAACCTAAAAAATTTACCAATTTAGAAGATCAGTTGAGATATGATTGTAATATAATCAACCACTTAATTTTATTAATGTTTTTCATTCAATTTAATCCTTATGAGTTAATTTAGCAATTAGTTATTCTATTTAAATTTTTTACTTGGGCAACAAATATTTCAATCTTAAAAAGGTCAAATATATAACTATTTCATGTAAAATAGAAAATAAATAGATACTGTATAAACATTCATCCTATATTATAATTATTATATATTTTTTAAAATTATTTTACATTTTCCAAATAACTTAATAAATCATTATTTGGTTAAACAATCATTATTGTCAATTATGACACTATTCAATTCATTGATTTACAAAAAATATTATGATAAAAATTTATTGTAGAATAAATTAGTCTATTATATTTTTATGATGACAATTTTATATATGAAATTATTTTGATATATTAATAAGACAAATTATATTTATTTTAATATTTTTAATAAAATTTATTTGATAATTTTCCTAAAAAAATAATTACTACACGAGTTTTGTGTTATTCTTTAATATGGATATTTGTTGAATAAAAATTGATTTTAAAATACTATGATAGATTTATTCCGTTTGATTTCATATGAATACTTTTAATTGAATATATATTCTATAGAATCCATCATTAAAACTGTTTTATTTATTAAAACTTCAATGTGACTTATTTATCATCACTTTAAATAAAATAGTATAAATATCACAATTTATTATATAATGCTCTAAATGGTTAATAACAACAACCTTGAATTTTTATGGTATATATATACTCTTCCAATGACATTTTGTTATGTTTTTAGGTCTTTTAATGTTTATTGTAACTTTTATATTAATTATTCCATTAATTTATAATCAATTAAATAATTTTTTCTCATTATTGTGAAGGTATTTAAGGTATTTATTTATTTTTTAAAAATTAAAAATGAATTATAATGATAAATAAAAATATTTTAGATTTTATTTGAATATCTATAATTGAATTTATCTTTTTTATAACATTATATTAAAAATTATATAGTAATTAATATTTGAGTAAGACATATTTAACTTTTTTATAAATAAAATAAAATAATTATCATAATATCGTACAAGTGGATTCTAAAAGAAAATATTTAAGACCAATGGTGATTTAGGTCAAAACTTACTCATCCATAGACATATGGACAATTTTTTTTGGTAATTTTATAATATTATTTGTACCGTTAAATACCAGATTAATTCTATTTTCAATAATAGTAAAAATTACCGAATATATTATTGATAATGCCAAAAAATTAATGTAAGAAATTAAAATATTTGGACATTACCGATTCCAAATATGGAATCCATTTTTCAGAATTTATAGAAATGATGTTTAATTAATTATTTTAATATTAATCCGATTTTTTTAAGGTGAGGACTAATTTTAAAAGGTAAAACAATGCAAAAGATTGATATTTTTTATATTTGAATTCAATATAATATTAATGCTAATGACATACATGGTATCGAATTAGAAAAATATTTTATGCTTCTACTTCAAAACCATGAAATAATATTATTTAATATTTTAATAAAATTAATGAAAAAATATGATTTCAATTATAATTTAGTTTATTTTCACTATTCATGATAACATTAATGTTATCATAAATATATCAAAAAATATTCAATATTAAAAATTAATATTCTGTTTCTAAAGAACATGTTTATATAGTCAAATAAATATTATTAATGCGTCATAATAAAAATATAAAATTGGTTTTCTATTAAAATTTGGAAAATTAACCTTGTGTAAAATAACATTTTTTATATATCAAATTGTGTTTATACAAACCCAATGATTGAATTTTATATTTGCTGAATATGAAAAATATTTTATTATATATATGACATATATATTTCATTAATTTCATTTTATAATTGTAAATTCAATAAAAATAGATATATATATAATTGGTTTATATTTTTAATTCACAATATATTATCATTAGTTAGTTATAATTATTCCCTCTAACCTACCGGCTAGGTTATAATGGGTATTTTATATGAAGGGCATCATGGGGTTCATTAAAACTCACAATTTCTTAAATTTTAAGCTGTTGAGTAATTATTGTTTTTAATGAAAATGTTTCATAAAATCATATGGGTGATTCACACACCCCTACTCAAATCCGCACTCATTGGGCACAAAGAAGAAGATAGTTCTAATTGAGTATGGGGAACCTGAAATTTGTTAGACATTGGACAAAAACTCCCATAGGTCACCAAAAAAAATTTGAAACAATGAAATTAGCTTTATAAGAAAAATCAGTAATGTTAGTTTGAAAATTTAAAAAATGTAAGAATTCTATATAAACATTCCATGGTAATAAAAATAATTCCATTTTTCCACTTTCAAAACATATCCATTTGTTTCTAAAATACAATAATATGTTTTCTAAAATCAAATCCATTAGGAAAGGTAATTTAATAAGCACATAAAACGTTAATATTTAAAATAAATAAACCACACTTTTTTATGCAAATGATAATTATTGCATTAAAACCTATCCTTGGATGAATGAATATTTGAACCCAAAAAAATTTCAATAACATCATTAAATCACTCATATGGTGGAGTCATTAAAAATAATCAAAATAGATTTTGACCAAAATATTTGAAAACTCATTTTCAATTGATGAAAATAAACTCTCAAAGGAAAATCATATAGTAAGGAACCATGTATACATAAAAAGGTATTTAAAAATGAACCATAAATAAGAATGTTTTTATATCGAATAAAATTGGGGAAATTTCAAAATTAAGAAATAGATTAAAATTACCACAACCATTAAACATGAATGAAGAAATCATGTGTCATGGTCAAACCCAATGTTAATAATACCCAATCAATATGACATTACATTGGTATAACCACAAAAAAATAACTACTAGAATATATTAAGTCATTATATCATCCAATTATCCCACACTAGTTTCATTGCATTGGAAAACCCCCACCTAGCCCATATTCTATGGATGACTAGAAGGATACTAATGGTGTGTGAACCAACTAGAAGAATGGGATAGAAATTATTATTAGTACAGAGAATCCCTTTATGGATGAAATAATGAGATGTAGTGAAATAATGACTTGTATATCCACAACTGATAATCATAATTTCCCTCACCCCTAACACTTAAATGATAAAAAGTCCTAACATGTGCTATGCACACCAGTCATAAAAAGAACACTCCCTTGCTAGGGGAGAAACAATCATCACATATTGGCCACAAAACCACACAAGGGGTAAAAAATAAAGAGGAAATCCAGGGATCCATATATATAAAACATTTAAAACCAAGGTTCCAAATGGCCCTTTAATATTGAAAGAAATTTCATACTTTCATTCACTATTCACTTTTCAAAAAATAATTTCAAAACACCATTTAGAAAATTATGGAAATCCAACCAAACTTTAACTCATTTGAAATCCATCCTTATACACGGGTTATCTTATTTGATATTCTAAAATGATTTCAAATAAATTATTTCCATCATTGTTTTCAAAAAACACCATCCAAAATAGTTTATGAGTTGAAAATAAATATATAATTTCTTTTAAATTGATTAATAGTTATCATTTATGAAGATTATTTCTCATTGATAAACTATCATGGATAAATGGTCTAACATTCACCATAAAAACATTTAAGACAATCCAAAATGAAATTTCAAAAATGAGGGATAACTGTCACCAGCCATTGAAATCACCATTTTAAATTCATTAAAACAACCCTTTGAAAATCAATTTCAATTTCAAACATCAGTTAAAAAATGTATACATTTTAAATGATTTTTTCACTCATTGAAATCCCAAACTAGAGTAATATAAAATTTTCCAATTTAAATACATTTCAAAATATAATAATTCCTTTCAAAAAATCATAGCATAATAATAAATATTCAATTTTATACTATAATACATGGAATTAAAATATAAAAAAAATAATCCAAGAACAAAACTCAAAAAATTATTTCAAATCAACCGTGGAATTATATATATAGATATGAATTCATTTAATGTGTATTTATAATGTGAAATAATTATTTGGATTATAAAATGGAAAATTTTCATAGTGACACATACCTAAAAGAAGAAGAATCTAAGATGAGACATCCTGAAAAATTTCACCTTCAATGGAAACCAAACCCATGGGATTAAAAATGATGTCTAAAAACCTAAACTCAAAAAATCCATCATTATAACATCACATAAACCTAATGTCGATCCATATGATAACTAAGGAACTTGGGGGAATCCATTTCTAAAAAAAGTTGAAGAATAATGATAGAAGTTAATAAAAAAAATCTCACTAAAAAGCCACTAAAAAACAACAATAGAAGGGTGTGAATCATGGGAGGAGGAAATAGGAACTCCTCCAAGGGGAAATATACTTGTGTGGAGGAAAATATTGGTTATATAAATCTTAATTAAGGAAGAAAATTTTAGAATTACAAATTATTTTAAACACCTAGACAACTCAAACATTTTGATAAACCATGAACCAACTGTGTGGGCTCTACTAACTCCCAAAAAAATAAAGTATCATCATTACTCTTAAGATTACCCACTTTAAAAAAATATTACAAATCACCCAAATTACATTCTAATACTCACACTACCTTGTACGTTATCCCATGTAGTTTGGAAAAAAATGTGGAAGCTATGGGAATGGAACTATAAAAAAACAATAAGTCCTACCACATGTTCCTCACATGGTTAACCAAAACATGGGAAAATCATTCACCCCAAATCAGACTCACCAAGGAACCTATGTGGGTTCTCCCATTGGATACATGATTTGGACATAACCCTGCATAGCTCGTATAGAAAAATCATGTTATTTTCAAAATAAATTAAAATTGATCACTGCAAATGGAGGCCACAGATTTCTCTATAACTGTTATTCCTAACTATGAAAAATAGTAAAAAAATAAATTATTTCCATTATCCAAGCATTAGATCATAGAAATTAATCACACACCTCAAATTACTAAATGAAAACCGGAATAAGAACATTTTGACATGGGGGTGTCACATTTTAATTATTTAAAAATGTTACAATCAAATATATATTAAAAAAATGACCCATAAAATACATTATCCTTTCGAATCATCCAATTTTAAAGGAATTATTTTTAAATTAAATCCTTACTTTGGTGAATACCGTATTTAAATTTTCATTTTCTATATAGAATCCACCTAGATACCTATAAAATAATCTATTTAAGAAAATTATGACTTATCTATATAACATTTATCATTATAGTGTCAGAAATGGGATACTTACATAAAAAGATATTCAATTATTTATTGGTAAAATATTTTAAATCAGTATACTATTTATTATAACACAGATTTCTATTGATGTTATACTATAGAAGATGCAGAGATAGGAGGGGTAAATCCAGGTGTCACATTATTCACGGAATAAAATGGATTTATTCCTCAAATAGTTTAGAATGTGATATCACTACTTTATGGAATCATGAAATTTTCAAATGACCATTTGTAGAAATAGAAAAACAACATAGTGGTTTTACTTGGTTTAATAATAAGGGTTAGTTCACAGTGTACAGCCCAATAGTTTTTTGTTCATACCTAAATCCAATAAGATTCATAATATTTTTGTGTTACAATTGAACATACATTGTCACTCCATTTGAGGAACACTACCATTATAATAATTTTAGGGATTGAACAATGTCTCCTTATATAACTTTGGTTGACTCCGTATTCCCACTACTTTGGGAAAATTCATTCATAGTTTATCAATATGAAGGTCACATCAATATCAAATCACATGAAGATGGTGTTTTTCATCATTTTTTAATCTTATGATGATTTAATAAAGTCAATAATATTTTACCATGTTCAAATATTCTCATTTAGGTGTCTTTCATGAAGTAGCTGTTTTCAAAAAACTTCTTTTTATTTCAAATCACTATCAGGATTCTTGAAACTACACACTTTTAAAAAAAACCCAAACATTTTTTAAAAACCTAAATTCTATGAAACTCCCATATTTTTTTAAAAAATCATTAAAATATATAATAATATATTCTTTAGAAACTTTTATTCTAGAATCATGTGTTTGAATAAAATAATTGATTCATGTAATAATTATTTTCTAATAAAACCATTATGAAATTAGAGTGGTCATCCCTCCTCGAAAGAAACTTACCAATGCTCGTATGCTAAGAGTTAACCATTTTTAGGATGTGGGTTACCATTTCATTAAACATTTTAATTTCATGAAATTGTTTCATGCTCTAAAAACATGCCACTAAGATTTTTTAATGTCAACATGTCATTAGTGAAACACCATATACTCTCGAAATAGGAGATAAATTTCCCATGTTGGAAACATCTCATAATCCCATAATAGTTCATATTTATCGATTTAGGAATAATCATGTAATTTTATATCATACTAACCTTTTTAGGATCATAATTATTTCATGGGAAATTATTTCTTGAATCTATAAAACTTCAAAGAAACAAAATTTTGAGAAATATTTTATTCTTTAATATTTTCATAAGGTTGTCATGAAAAATCATCATTTGTGAGACCTGTTCCGTTTTCCAAATTTTGGGCCGAATGTATTTGTAAATCAGTTGGGAATAATTAAACCATAAAAAATTAATCATATTTAATTTAAATAACACTTTTCTTAAAAAATACATGATCAAACTATTTTGTATTGATATATCAAAATAATATGAAAATTCTACTATGAAAACACATGGTTCCAATAATTCTGCCTTTGGGTTTGATGTCAATTTGTTGAGTAATTACATAGATAAAAAAACTGAAACAAAAACATAATCATAGGGAAATAACTAATCCATATTTTTAAGTATATTTGAGAAAAGATTGAAATCGGAAAAAAATACATGAGAAAATTTCAAACCTAAAAAGACCACTAACCTCTCCAACTAAACAATATTATAATGAATCTCACCATTCAATAAACCAACATTCCTTTTAATATCACCATTTTACCCCTTTAAAAATAAACCATATATTTTTTTTGGTTATACCTTAGAGCTCAAAAAACACACCCAAGAAAATATCTCCCCCTATGACATGCATCACATCACAAAAAATATTTATAAAATTAACAGAAATAGGGAGAGGGGTTAAACTATAACTCCCCCATGTAATGGAAGGTGGATGAACACCGAGGTGTAGCATATTTCTATATATTATTGGTGAATCTAAAGTCTTGACATGATGTCTTATACTTCGTAATTATCTTGAAAAAACAATATTTTAATCATATCTCATATATATTTTTCTTTGATGAAGTGATATTTAATCTCAATATTATTGTTAAAAGAACTTTGAATCAGATTTTTTATTATCTCGATCAAAACCTAAATATTACAATATATCACCATAATCTATTTCAAATCATCAAAAATATTGGTATGTTGTTATATTATTAACAATTTTTTATTGTATTCTTTTATCAAAAATATATTCATAGCTTCATTTATGATATGTGATATTATTTATTGTTTCATAATCAAATAAAAAACAAATTTTTATCCAATGAATACTGTATCCCCACTTTTTATTTTTTCTACCACATCTCTATCCTTGTAAAAATAAAAAAATGTTTGCAGTTAGTTTTCCTATATTTCTTCAAAGTATATTCTAAAATTATGAATAATGATTTAAATTTTTTTTAAAATATGTTATATTGTCATGTTACATTCAAATAGAATAATAATCTAATGATTCTATTGTACAACATGGGTTCCATAGATTTCTAATCCTCATTATTTCCAAAGATTATTGAACTGAAGTCACATTTGGAATTTTTTTGTCATTCAGGCATCTTAGATATCACCAAACAACCACATACCTAATTTCCCTCAATAATTAATGTGTATTCCTTATTTATAATCACTTTCATCAAATGAAAAATGAGACTTCACGAGTCATAGAAATTTGGAATTCTTATTTCTTATTAATATTATTTTATTCAACATATTCGTGCCTTATTCTTGATAATATAATATCATTTACATGCTCAAAGAACCATAAATTTATATCTTTTATAATTATTAAAAAAGATATTTTTTTCGTCACGTAACCTTTTATATTTTAACTTCATTATATAAGAATCCCGTTAATAATACCATTCTTATGGTGTCTATCTTAGAACAACATGATCTTTATCAAATCATAATAATATTTGTTTCATCATTTCCGATAAAATATCCAATTGTTTGATCAATATAGACATATTTTTCATAACCCCATTTAATAATGTTTTTTTGACACCAATTTGATAAGCATTGTACCCACTTAGAATCCCCCTGACTAAGAATAACCTTAATGACTGTAGTGATGGTACTGGATCAGAAATTTTCTGAACATTAATTCATTCAATCATTTTATTTCCTTTACACAAATTGTATTCCATTTTATCTCATTTTCTATCTCATCAATTTTTTTAAAAGTACACTTTCCTCCAATCACATTGTGATTTTATGGCATCTCATTAATATCCCATGGCTTATTTTCATCAATCTGATCAATTACATCATTTATTTCCGTAACAAACGATACATCCTTCACTTATTATTCAATTAAGTTTTGTTACATAGCTGATATAATAGTAGAATGAGCTTCACTCTTCATTATCCTTTCATGTCTTTGGGCAACACTATCCCTACTGACAATGAATATATAACAATTTTATATTAATTTTAAACTAGGAGATTATGGTAGAGTTTATTATGAAATTATATCTACTTATGATTATACATCTAAATAAATATCATTTGAAGTATCTTAAATGTTTGGAAAGACATCCAAAATTTGTCTATTTTTATATATCACATTTCCTATTTCATTTCATCTTCAATAATATCAATATCTGACATCCTCCAGCTGATCCTAATTTTAACCAAAATGATATTTAAATAATCTCCCTAAACAATTAATATATGATTATTATTTTATAATTTATATTATTTACTCTCCATTGATTGTCCATGGAATATTCCATCATCTTCTGTATCAACATACATACGTTGATATCCAATTTTGTTTGAAATGAAACATTTAATTTCAAAAACCAGTAACAAATTAATGATATCATACCTCTAATCCAAGTATCATATGGTTTCATTTCCACTTCTAGACTCATTCATATTTGATTTTGGTTGTACAGTGAACTGTGTATAGTAACATTCTAGTAATTATGAGAGACATACCTCTCATTCGATATAGTTTTTTACATTTTAATCATATAATGATTTATCTTTCCAATGAACCCATTTTGTTGAGGAGTTAACACTAAATATACATGATGCTTGATCTAATGTTTTAAATATACCTTTAAAATTTAATTGATATATATTATATTACATTATCAGATCATAATATCTTGATTGTGCATCCAGTTACATTCTCAACTCATCAAAGATATCTCTTCATGCAGTACATCACTTCTCATTTACACTACATAAACATAATAAATTCCATTGTACTATAATAATAAATAAAAAATAACTGCCTCCGTCTATATGTTCCAACTATATTAATTGTTCCACATATAACTGTGCGGATAAGATCAAGCCGATACGATTCCATTTTGTTCACCAATCAATTAAAATTTCAGAGCATATTTCTTTCAAAGAAATCATCACATTTCTTTTCATGATCAAACTTTATATTAGTAAAGTTTACAAAAAAACTTATCTTGGGTATTTTTCCAATTATATGATGATTAAAATGTCCCACCCTCGAGTGCTAGAAGTTATTTTACTCTTCAATTGTTATGAAATAATTGTTTTCTTTAACATATATATTTTATAAATTTCCATTTTTCATCACTGATTCCATGATATAATTACCTAACATAACATTATCGGGTCACCATTTCTATCTAAATGTCCCAACTATTCTAGATTCACATAGTCAACTCCCAATCTAGATATTCTGAAACAAGTCATCCACAAAGAGCACTCCTCATTTCACTAGATCATCATTTTCTAATATTTTATTTCCACTCACTTTCATCATCAAGGCACATTCATTGTCGAGTAATGTTTTTCCATCAACCAATTACTTAACAATTTTTGAAAACCAATCAGTTGTTGTCCTGTGGGATGACCATATTTTATCATGAATCTAGGTGCTACTATTCATTATAACCATGACTATGATCTTGTCCAGGATGACTATCATAATATTCTCATATCAAATCCAAAATATACATGATTGAGTGGAGGAAAATTATGTACTATACAATAGATTTTCGTCATGTATTCTTGAATCATACTCATATTCTTCTTCTATTAGGGAATTATTATTTTTAAGGTTTATTCTACTTAGCTTAAAATTATTGACTTCTCTCTGAGTTTTGTTGTTTTGTTATCCACCCTCTAACTATATACAATGAATAGATTTATGACCCACATTACAATAGTGAACATAATATCCACATAAGTTATTTATTTTATATGATGAATGATATTATCATTCTCATTGGTTGATTAATAGGTTCTTCTCTATACAAATATCTCCAGGCCTATTCAATGTAATAAAGTATTTTGGTAAAAAATTCATTGGATAGACATTACAAAATAAGAAATATCCTCTCACCTGCATTCATCCATATATCCATTTGTTTGGTATAGATATTTGCTTAGTGAATATCTATAGATAATTAAATATTATTTTTATCTCTCTTTGTAGTTTGGATTGAATCTTTATTTATAAAATATTTAGGTTCCTTCACAAAATGTCCAAAATTTAAATACCAATTGTTTTTTCTTATATCGATTTTTTCTATTGATGTTTCTATATCCCAAACTATTCAACTTCTGCCCATAAATTCCGACATTTGAACATTAAATCCTTTATATAATCTTTTGGAACCACATTTAACCATTTCTAGATTACCAATATATCAATTAATTTCATAAAAAATGTAATTTAGTCTTCATTTACCTTGATTTTTATTCAGTTACATGTTATATCATTAAATAAATTACTTTTCCATCATCTAACTCTACTATCCTATCATTTTTACCCACATTGATATAAGGTCATAGTTATAGTTTTCTAACTCATTAATCTGTACATTAAACTCTAAAACCACATCTAATCCATCATGTGTTTCCTAATTTTCTTCCAACTCTATTTGTTGTTGATCAATATCTACTTCTTTATGATCCACATAGTATGATTATTGATTAAACAATTGAAAAATCATTCAATTTTTCTTTAATTTAATGTCATTCTCAACGAGATAACCCTTATGTTACAACATGATATGGAAAAAACCATCCCATATATATTCTTGTTCTTTCATAGGTTCTACATTTTTCAACTGTAGACATCATGGAAACATATAAATCATATTTAATCCTTGGGTCCACATCAATCAAAATTTCTTCATCATCTTATTCCTCTTTTAAAATTAACACATTCCATTCAAATTTCATTATTGATATTATGTCTCCATTTTTATGGGATCCTCTTATGAGACATATACATGATTTTTTGTTCTCGTTATTCATAATTTATTTTACATAAGAATAAAAAAGAAGTGTTCCTTAATTTACCAAACTTAAAACAAGTCAAATGATGATTTCCATAAAATCCCCCTTTTTCTCTCGTAAATTTTATTGGTAAAAATAGAAATAATATTTTCATCCACAGCGTCTCCATCATCACTAACTATTGTAATTTCATGTTTCTTCATGTATATGAATGATATTTACTTTCTCACTTAAATTTTGGTATCTTCTGGTCTAACTCTAATTTCATTAGCCTCCAGAATGGTTATTAGATCACCAAGAGAAAGAATAGATAGATCCCATTCCTCTATGATAGAAATTTTTTGATAATCATGTGTAATAGTCTACTAAATATATTTTTATCAATTTCAATTTGATTAATTTATTCACTAAGTATCAAATTTATCAAAAAACATTTATAATTTCAATAAAAAAAATATCCAAATTTTCATCTAGATTCATTTTCATAAAATCAAACTAATTTTTAGAACAATTCTATTTGGATTCCATCTCTTTTATAAAGATTCCTTATATATTACTAGTTTCAACCACATTTCCTTATATGTAGTGATTATCATCACCATTAAGTGACTTTTTTAATCAAGAGTTATGGTAACAGAATTTTTAGATTTAGTATCTACATTAAGAATTTTCTTATTTTATTAGGTCATAGAAAGAACTATCACATCATTAACATTAATCCCTTGAATTATTTAAATATTAAATTCCATTCCATGATATCACATATGAGATCTCATTATATTATAATTTTTTTATGTTTTTTCATTCAAGAAGGGGAAATACCTTAAAATACACCGAATTAACCATCAACGATAAAATATAAGACATATTTAACAACTATAACATGTTCCTTATGATACTAGTTAAACCATAGAACACCATGTGTGGTTAGTGGTGAATTAGTTTGTAAACTTGTTCACTAAATAGATGGATCATTTCCCCGTGTCGGTATAAACTTTTTAAACTTTTCTACATTATTTATATCGTTAGCAAACACCCATATTTATAAATTTAATCCCAACTCAATTGTTTTATTTAGTTTCCAATTAAGGTTCTTTCGATGTAACATATTGTAATAGTGTGTTGGTTATACTTGGATCCACTATGTTTCACCATATTTTTTGGATTATAATTGATCATAAACTTTCAATCCATGAAGGAAACACTAACATTATAAGAAATTTATTGATGGAACATAGCCTCAGTTAGATAACTTCCATCGAAATACCATTGAATGCTGCATTGGTGGAAGTATTTCTCATATTATTGACTTCACGTTCTCTTTCATATCATGGAACTTGATGATTAATTCTTCCTTCATGTAAGTTTTTCTATAATGGCACAATATATTATATAATATTATCCTATACTCATGTATGATTATATATATATCTTTTTTGAGGCAATAAATTTCAAAAAACCCCATTTAATTTCAATGTATGTTTATATTTCAGCAAACAACCCACTTTAATGAAATTCTAATATTTTTTTAAGCTAATAAAATTCATGACACATAGAAATTTTATAAAAATCCTTCAAAATAATTCATTCACATAAATTAGTTCTCAATTATAACTTTAATGAAATTTTTGTTCACATAAGTTACCTAATTCTGGTAAAAAATATGTTCATGTAAAACCATCATGATATCGGTGAAATCATACCTCAAAAAAACTGCATTTATATTACGATGACATGCCACCTATTTCAATAGGAGGGTTACAATTTTTTAAACAATACGGGTTTTGAGAAACTCTATTGCTCCCAATAAACAAGTCATCTTAATTCTCAAACATCAACAATTTATTCATGAATCCGGATATCATCTCAAACATAAAATCAATTTTACATTCACAAAACATCCTATAATAACATAATATGACACATTTTTTTCATTTAAAAAACTTTTAATAATTGTGTAACATTCCACCTTTTTATATCATGGGTTATTATTCTTTCATGAATCTACAAACCTTTTGGACCACAAAATTCCATGAATTCCATTCATTTTCTATATTTTCTTGAAGATGTCCTAGAAATCTATATTTGATGAAACATGTCCCTTCCCCAAAATTTATGGCCCCAAATATTTGGAAAACACTATTAAGTGAACACACCTTAAATAATGAATCTATATTAATTATAATATCACTTTGCCTGCATACTTCTTGATCAACAGAATGTTTAATGGAAAAAACAGAAACTTCGATCTCCTTTCAACTATGAAGAACCTTGGTTACATCAATTGATTACCCAAGTAAATTGATTATATATTGATTAAAAATTATTATACATTTTATTAAAATACATATGTTATTTTATTAATAAATAATGATTAGTTATTACTTATCCATCAATATTATTTATCAAGATATAATATGATGGTTTATTTACTAGAAATGTATGGACATTTTATATGATTGTATCTCAATAAATGTGTTTATTAAAAACTATATAATGTTGATTATGGATTGAATTAAATTTTATATCATTAAATTGGGGAATATATAAGACTTAATAATGTGGGGGGGGGGGGGTTAATTTATTGTCCATCCCCATGATTCATCTGTTGGTACACTATGACAATATTCTGGGATATTTTGTGTAGACCAACCCGATGTAAGTATGATATCTTAGTTGTATCCTTAAAAACAAGAGTGACATATTTCATGAGGACTTGATGAAATGAATAATGTCCTAGATGAGGCCATAATAGTAAAATATGTATTCTATTATTCATTATATCACCATTAATTTAGTTATTGTTATCTATGTGACTTTTTATATTATTATGTCATCCACACATTTATTTTAAGATCATGTGTTAAATTATATTTACTTTTTTACTCTTATTTATTTTTTTCATATTATTTAATCCATTATAGATCTTGATTCAAATTTTTCATTTACTTGGAATTTGACCCCCAAATTATTATGATCCATATTTATTAATTATTAAGAAAAGTATTATGCATTATAATTCAAGCTGCCAATAGCATGTGAAGTGACTTTTAGGTTGATATTTAAGTCCTATTATATATATTTTGTTCCTAATATATTGGTTAAAATTTCCATTAGTTTAAAAGGGCATGTGTTTATTTTTGTTTTTCAAATTTTTCTGAAACTATAAACCAAAACATTCATTAGAATCTATGTAATGTTATATTATATTTATGTCAAGTAATTATGAAATATTTTTTCCATGAATTCATAGTTGGTATAAAATTATTTATGTTATTTATATGTTATTAACACCATATATGGGAGTATAAACCTTATTTTGTACACACAAGTTATCTTAATATAATTATTTTAGTTGGTTTCCATACTAAAAACATCATATAATTGACCCGGATCTGATCCTACAGTCATTCATATCATCGATCCAATTATGATTCTAAAAACATCTTTTATACTATATCATCCTATTAAACCTATCATGTATTTATTTATGACCTATATGTTCTTATAATTTGAATAATATATCCATTATATCAAAAATATTCTATTGATCTATCTACCATATCTGACATATATGATTTGAAAATGATTTTTCATCCCTAGTAGTGGGTGGATCATTATATTTATCATGTACTTCTTCTAAATTACCAATAATATAAAAAAAGTTTCTTACTTTCTAATAAATTCCGCAACATTATCCATACATTCAAAATTTTATTCTTGATATGTGACATAATTTCTTGACTACTCCAACACTTCCAAATCATCATTATCCATAATCTTCCATGTTTATTCATTACCAGAAAATATCATTTTGTATTTAGTGTATGAACAGAGAAGATACCATCAACTCTTATTTTCTCTAAATTCCCTAAGAATTTATATTTAAATTTTTGAATACGTGGTCTACAATATAACATTAATTATTTAAAATATGTGTTTTTTATGTAAGACATATTTTATGGGGATTAATTTAGACTTGTATGATTAAAAAAATGATTTTGAGTATCAACCTTTGTACCAAAATATCACCTATAGAAAAATAACCAAGTATTATTTTCATGAAACATGGTGAAATAAATTTTCTATAATTTATTATAAATCAATTTAATAACACCATTTTCCCTTTATAGTATGGTGTATAAAATTCATATTGAATCCTATGATTTATAAGATATTCATTAAATTTTCCACATGTACCTTCAACATTATAGACCATGTGATTCTTATTCAAGAAAAAACCATGATATTTTCCTTCAGTGGTTTAAAAAAATTTAAATAAAGGTTACTTAATTATATATCACGAGCACTATCTCAATAATATTATTGAATATATTAAAAAAATACATATCTCTGTAAGTTGAGATTTTTTATATAATAAATATCTTAATGAATTATATCTATTTGGTGAGACGTTTGAGTTGTGTCATTCTTGTGTGGGGAATTTTCAAGATCCCCATTTTGGAATATAGAACCTACCCAATTTAGTTCTCTCTTTTATATAGGATTATCATGAGAACCAATTCTTTGGTTAATATTTATCATTTTAGTTTTTCCAATGTGGCATATTATTCAATCCTAGAATTTATTATCAATTATTTTAGATAAATTTAATTTAATATTTATCATAAGAAATGATTACACATGATCACTTCCATATAGTCAATAAAAATCCATCAGTCATCATTTTCACCAATCATTTTTTCACTCAATGAAACCAAATATTTCCCTTCGTCACAATGATTTGAAACATTTAGAATGTATTGTTTCAAATTATCAACAAATAATTTTTTATATGATATTATCTTGTTCTATCTAAGGAAAATTGAACCAACGCCTCTTATATTGCGTGTACCATAATTGGAAAAGTCCCTTCCATCCTTCTTTTATCTTTTAATTATCCTATAAGAGCATCAAATATTATCTCATATGTGAAGAACACATAAAATAAAATATATATGGAAATAATATTTTGATGATTATTTAGTGACACTTCAATGAATAATTCCTTTTTTGTATTGTTTCATTATTCATCTAGGAGCATTGAATATTAAAATTAAAAATAAATTAGGTAATTTTAAATAGGATAATAACATTATAATTTTGGAATACTTGGATATAATAACCATATACTTATTCAAATGATCATATATTCTTTTCAATATTCAGTCCAAATTTTTTATATTATTTTGAAATTTTTCTAATTTGACTAAATTAAATATGAATCAATCCCCCATATTATCATAATAGTCTATAAAGAGGTTTTAAATTAAATGAAATTATTAATCCCATGTTCCCAAAGCCCCCACAACACCAATAATTACCATTAAATGTATATTTCCTTTTGAAAAACACAAATGGTTAAACCAAAGTCACCTAATCCCCTTCTGAGTTTGAAAATTAACATTGTATAGAATGCGTGAGACAAAATTATGTTGAACATGTTTAACATTATTCTATATTCAAGCATTCTTTCATTAATTTTTTTGAATCTATATTTTATGAATATTTCTCTACCAAGTAAGTATTCCCAAAATTTATATATTTCTTTGAATTTTATTTCATTATCAAAAATTTAACATTCTATACATTGGTTGTTTCATATTAATTTTCAATCATGTTATTAATTATGATTTATCGAACATCTTTAATATAATTTTGAATATAAAATTTCGGCATTTTTAATTTCTTGTCTACTTATATTAATTTTTATTAAATAAATACATGTCATTTCTGCTTTCATTTATCCTCTAATATCATAATTATATTCAACTACTTATTGTTAATGAGTAACTTAATCAATTTATCAATCTCATTATCCAAATATGAATCATTTTTTAGTATGTATGATGTTAATTTTTATTGTTTTTGATCATTTTTATTCAAATTCTTTTTCTCATTCTTCAATTTTGAAATAATTGAATGTTTTTCATCAACATATCACATTACAATGAAATCCATTTGTGTTTATCCTTTTATTAACTAATTTTTACTCTTATAATCAGTGAATTATTTATCACTCACTTTTTAAATTAAATTTTTATCACTACTTTCACTAATGATATAAACTTAAACATCACCTTAACTGTTTTAACCATCTTCAAAAATAAATTTATGAAATTTAACTTTTGGTTTTTCATAAATTATTTCCCTTAACCTTTTAATAAAAAAAAATTTATATAAAAATATACATATTTCACCATGGAGGAACTATTTGTTTTCTTATTCTGATATTCACTATCATTTTACCCCTCCAACTATGAGAAATTTGTTATGAAATATTGAATGGTACCATAGGTGAAACTCTATAATAGAAATTTCTACGATATAAAAACATTGATCCTTGAAAGAATTCCATAGGATTCATGAAGAGCCTAATAATTTAAATAACTTATATATGATGAATATTCTTTTGTTCCCACCATGATAAAGATTAGAAGAAAATAACCACTAATGTTACTACACCATATCGACACTGTCACACACTTGATAAAAAAACTATTGAAAAAAACAAGAGAACATGAAGCAAAAGTAAAAAAATGAACAATAATAAGAGATTATAGGAGGATTATACAATAGGTCTACATAAAAAGGAAATTAATTATAGATAATTTTATAATATAATATAATATAATATTATAATGACTATCAGTATATTAAATTGATATTATATCACTACAGGACACAATTACATGTGGTGACACCCCTTTTATTTATATTGGATTCCATGTGGATAATAGGGAACAAATTCATTTAATATATTTGAGGCAAAAATATTTTTTATTGAGGATGAATGAATTCTTATAAGTCAATCTCCTACATCTATTACCATCTAATGAATTTTTCATTTCATTCTCACTCAACAATATGTGAATTAGTATTTGGCCTATTCAATCTAAAGGGATTAACATTCCAAACATTTTTAGAGTATTTATTTGATTATCTATAGCTTCCACACATCAATAATTGAGACTTAGAAACTAAAGCTTTTAATTTTGGAACATGTTATCAATACTAACCTATCACATGTAGGACTCCTACATATATGTTCCTCCATATTTCATAGTACCTTATTTCAAATTAACTCAATTTAGATACAATAATCATAACTAGAAAGAATACTTCCAACATTCCTAAAAGAAGATACCGTAATAAGTTCATTTTATTATTCACATATAATGAAATTAATAGTCCTAATTTAGAATTTTTATTTTAATTTTTTAATTTTTTTAGAATCAATTTTCATTTTCAAAAAAATTGTTTCATGATATTTTATTTTTTCAATTAATTATAGGGTATATACTTTTCACCTTTATAAATCTAATTCAAATAAATTCCATTACACATTTTATATTCAATTAATCTTTTGAGATGATCACACAATAGATCTATGGTATAATCATTATCATTATGTGATAAAAAAATTATTGAAATTTTCTTCTAATAAATGTAGTATCATTTTTCAAAACCTAGAAAATTTAAACATCCCAATGGAAACCCCTTTTGGAGTTCTCATCATCCATATCTATGGTAATGAAATAATGTAATTTATCATCATCAATTATTTGGTGATCATCATATTTTAATCTCCAATCCTATATCCCATATTTCTTCACTTTCTCATTAAGATAAATAATGTTTTCAAATTATACCCATATTATTTATTTTTCTTAATCCAATTTAATTTAAGGAATTCCATTTGTGATAGAGGTGAAATTGTAGTATTCTAAACACATAATTTTTTTCATAATTATTTATTTCAAATAGAGTTGAAAAGACACTATCAACATGAGGTATAAATTTATTGGTAGTAGCATCAAATTCATCTAAACACATTAATAAATGATATAGAAACCTTAAATCTTTCATGGATATTAATTCATCCTATAAAAAGTGTAAAGCTATTTATTATTCAAATAATTAATATAATACAAATCCAATAATTAAATTAACAACATTGAAACGTAAATCATAGAGTAATTACATCTTAATACACTCGGAACAAAAAAAAACATTATAGGAAAAATGAAACATTGTTTTTGTTTAAACCACTGAAAAATGAATCACAATAATTTATAAAAATAATATGAATTTTTTTGAATCATTTTAGTAAATAATTATGAATAATTGAGAATCATTAAAAATTCGTTTTTTTAAATTAATTTATTTTAATGAAAATATTCTTATTAAAAATAAATAATAAATTTATTTAATATATATACTTTTTAAGGATCTAAAATTTAATTTTATTTATTTACAATTTATTATAAATTTTTGAACCATTTAATTATTTTTTAGGCATATGATTACAATTTCCACAATGATCACCTGTAATTATAGTACTCTCACTCACTCTCACATAGTTATCTAAGTACTAATCACACTATACAATGAAATTATATCTATTAATATACTAATAAATTTTATTTAACAAACTAGTTTTAATATATTATTTACATTTCTCACCATCTCAGGAGGTCACTCATCCATACACTACCCATTTCATATTTATTTGACTTTGTATGTACTAAATTCTTGACCAAATCAAATTACATGTGATTATGTGCTAATAATTGTTATTTAACCTATTTGAAAAATAAAATACATTATATAAATAACTAATGAATAAAAATTAAAATTCATAATGAATTATTAATTATTAATTATTAATATCAACTAATGAAAAGGTAATTAATTAATTAATAATAAATTCCTTAATGATGGTAATTTTTTAATTAAAAACACTATTTAATATGTAATGAATAATGATTAAAAAATAATTCAATTTTAAAATAAAATATAAATAGTAATTATATATAATTTAGAATTAATAATTTTAAATTGATTACTAATAATTAATAACTATTAATTACTAAATAGTAATTAATTATTGCCAAATATTTTTTAATAATTAATAATTACTA
Organism: Viscum album; assembly: GCA_963277665.1. Taxonomy (NCBI): domain Eukaryota; kingdom Viridiplantae; phylum Streptophyta; class Magnoliopsida; order Santalales; family Viscaceae; genus Viscum; species Viscum album. The sequence goes on from OY728126.1 coordinate 1,111,388,925, forward strand.
ATTGATAATTGATAAAATAAATATGAAATTAAAAATGTTTATAATTGAAAAATTATACAAAATATATAATTATTTTTTAAAAATTACCATGTATTTAAAATGTTAATTAGGTTTAATTATGATGTAAAAATTATTAAAAAATTGTGATTATCTATTAATAGTAAATTCATTTATATATAATAAATATGAATTAAAAAATGATTAATTTTTTTAATTTATTTATAAAATATAATTAATGATATATATTTAAAATGTAATTAATTATTGAACATACATATTTTAAATAATTAATAACTTGTTAACTAAACCTATATACTAGATAATTAATAATTACTATATAGTAAATAAAAAATAATTGTTATTAATTTATAATTAAAATTCAATTAAAATAATTTTAAATTAATAATTAAAAACTAGTTATTATAATTTTCAAATTACTAATTAATAACAAAATAATTATTATTAATGAATATTAAATAACTAACAATTGTAAATAAATAATAATCAAATTATTAATAAACAAGTTATAGTTTAATAACATTTTGAATAATATTTAATATCAAATTATAAATTATAATTGTTAATTAATATATTTTTAATAATTAATAAGTAATATTTAACAAGAAATTAAATTCATTATTAATTATTATTATTAAACATTGACTTCATGGGATTATGTCAAGAATACATCTATAAAAATAAATAAAAAATAAAAATATATGTTGTGACAGTTTTATAAAATAACTACTGAAAAAATAAAAGTAGATATTTATAGGTAGTTTTCAAACCCATTAATTCATGTAAATTAATTCGTGATTATTAATAGATTCAACATCACTCATTAATATATTTAAAGCATGATAATGTTCAATTTTCATTGTGATGACATGGAAATGTATGCTTTAGAATAAGAAATGGTTTATGTAATGGAGTATTTGATATTTTATTATCTAATTTTGTTTTTATAAATTTGTTAGTCGAATAATTATATATATTATTTATTTTTATCATTTAATTTGTATATAACATATTTTATTAACTTTAAATATATTTTAATATTCCCAAAATTAATTTAATTTATCTAACTATATATAATTTTGAATTTTAATTATTTATATTTTAGAAAGTGTGGATTTATATATGGATGATAATAGAAATTTATTTAATTTTAATTACATATATATATATATTAATGTAGTAATAATGGGTTAGTATATATTTTTTATAAATTTCGTTAATTTTGGATCACATTAATTTTAATACACATTGAGAGGTGAGTGAAATAGTGTGATATTTATGTTTAAATCCTTTCACTATCCTAATTTAATAGAACCTCCATTTAAAATTACAAATTGATGTATAAAAAAAGTAGTAGTTAACATTGTTCACCTCATTGTAGATTACTAAACCTCTAGTAAAAAATGGCTATAATCCCCCCCACACACAATTCATATATTATTATCAAAATTATCTTGAGTAATGGTGTTTCTATGAACTCGTATGACTACTAGTGATTACCAATTAGAATCCTCCATTATTAAGAATGATCTCTTATGGAATAATGATCAAATATGATTATATAACCATCGACATGAATCTACGAATAACGGCCATCTTCAACTTCATATTAGAACCCGACCTTAAAACATAGATAGTCTTGAATTAGGTTAATAATTAACATTGAGGATCTTACCATGTTTATAGATTTAGATAATTAAGTCATAACATTTACATTTCATTTAAAAAATTACAAAGTATAAACTTCTACTCAGTTTCCATTTTTTCACAAAACATAAACACTTGAAAAACGAGTATTGTCCAGTTCCATGTTTAAGATAGATTTAGTTTTCTTTGACCCCTTCATTGAACGTATTATTTTTTACGTCCTCTGGAAAACATTTCAAATCTTTGGATGAGCATAAAAATCTCAGTAAGGGATACACAAAGATGGAAATCTATTAGTTTTTCAAAACAACAAGTAAAACATGAATACTTTATCTTCTATAATAATTTTAACCATTATGATGATTTAAATACTCTTCACTGAATAATAGATCATTACTTACCCTTTCAAAAACAAAATATTTCCATAAAACCCATATATAGGACACATAACATATAAAGGTAACTCAGGACATAAACATACTAAAACGGAATAACCATACGGTGGACATCCACACATATAACTAAATGGAATATATCAATGGAAAACTTCCTTACCCAATGAATTGGAGGTTATAATGTAACCACTCATCCTAGTTTTCACGGCACCACCTGTCAATTCGTTTATCACGTAACCACCCATCAAATGTTCATGTACCATTATAAAATCATTACAAATAAAACCAATATAATGAAATGATAACATTTCCACATTTTAGTCACAAAATATCATTCTAATATATAGACATAAAATAATTCTTTATCCAGCCTTTTTCAATTCGAAAGTACATAAAATATTATATGGAATTTGTTTTCATTTAAAAACATTTTATCTTGTTGAGGAAGCCAGAGATCAATTAAAACTCACGATGATGGAAAAGGTCGTTGTCACCACATATGTTAAAAGAAACATTCATTTTTTATTAGAAAAACGCTTTTTAGAAAAAGATTCCATTTGAAAAGTCATGGGTATTTATACTTCGTATAAAAGAAGGTTTTGTATTAAAACAAAATATGCCTAAATGAAAGGAGATTGAGATGAAGTCCCTTACCTCATGTCTGAATTGACTCAATCATTCTTTAATTTTATTTAATAATATAAAAAGGTTAATTTATAATTTATTAATATCCTTTTACATGATTATTATTCCTTTTATACCACTTATTTCCATGTTATAAACATTATGTAATTATTCAAGTTAATAATGTTCGTTTTGTGGATATTTGGTACTTGAGCCACAAATGAACACCATATTGATAACAGTTGGTCACATGGTCAAAAGATCATTATATCCAGAATGTTATTCATGATTTAGATATCATCAATATCATATATATCCAGTATATACATTATTTATAATAGTACATTACATTTGGAGGTAAGAAATGAAATCCACCATTCGTGGATACGGTAAGGCGTACGTACGCATGAATGCTACTTTAATTTTTATTACGTATTTTAATGAAATTAAAACATAATGATACATTGTAATAATATAATTTCAGTATTATTTCATATATAATACCATTAAATCTATGCTTTATATGTCCCACGTATGGCATGAATGAGTCATATCACATTGAGGGGGTGGTATTTCACACTTCCTCAAATGAAATTATCGTGTTTAACCATAATGGAAACCATAAAGATATGATAAAAAGATGCAGAAGAATAAAGAATACATAAGTATAATATATATCATATATAAATATAGTTTAATCTTAATGACCACCATGATAGGCGGTAGAAGATAATCAAACAATCATTGTTTCATGTGGCATTAGTTTTCCATCAACAGAATTAGTATGTTCATCACCCATTAGATGGAGGTGTGTGTAAGTGTAGTTTGAATACTTCTTATAAGTACATCGTATTATATTTAGGATACTGTTGTTGTTATAATGGAATGTAATAACATGAGTTTAGGTGTTGGATATGTAAAATAAAAGAAAAGAAGTTAAGAGAAATTGTTACCTTTAATTTTGGTAACTCCCTTTGGTTTGAAACAAATTGGTTTGTTGATGGTCCTTCTGCCTATGGTAAGTCTTCTATGTATAAGAGAGAGATATAGGGAGCTTAATTGGGTAATGGTTGGATGAGCCAAAAGGCTTGAGAGCTGTGAGGAATTTGTTAGAAGGGGGGAGGGACTCTTTAGGAAAGTGTGAAAATATTATTTTATTATATAATTATATTCAGTTTATAAAGGGCCAAAATCATTAAAGATGAAGATATGATGACTCATTGTCTATATAATATCATCTAATTGGAATTGGACAGGTTTTGGATAATATTTTAATCATTATAATCTTATTTATTGAGATCATTTATTAATGAGGTAAATACTGCATCTTTATTATGTCAAAAATAATTTAATTTATTTGCTGTCTAAAAATTATAAGGAAATAACATGATGGTGGAAATCATTTTAGATTTCGAATGAATATTTATTGTTAAAAATATTACTAATATAACACCATATAATAATTAATTTACTAAAATAATATTTGTTTATGTCATTTTTCCATTACATTAAATTAATTAATCTAATGTTTCATTATCATTCATAAGTGGCTCCATTAAAACACCCTAAGCATCCACGTTACATTTCCCTTTGAATAATGCAACTGCTTGCAATGTACAAATCTTCGAGATTCTAACACACTAAGACCAATCAAAGTAGCTGTTATGAATAGTAATACCCACATTTTGAAATTTTATAAATTTTATCTTTCAAAATGGACTTCTTTTTTGGATTTGGAAGATGAAATTATATTAGGATGATTTTTTGGTATTTTTCTGAAAAATTTTAAATTTTGGATGAATAGTGAAAAACACTGAGTTATACTTTAAAACTGAATTTTTATTTAAATAATTATTAATTTCATTTAAATTTATTTTAGGTCAAAATAGATACATAATACCTATATTATTTCAATATAATTCATTGGAGTCAGTTTATAATAATTTTAGATATATAAAATTTTTTATTGAACTCTTCACCGTCTTTTACCCACCTTTGAAGAGAATTTACAAATTCACATAAATAGTAATTTTACAACTTATGTGAGTGGAATTTCCAAAATCTGGGAGACACTGTTCATATCAGTAAGTAAAATTTTGATCCATAAGATGAAAATAATTTTTGGTGAATAGTATCTTTTTACTTTAATTTAAACGGTTAATAGTAAATAGGGTAATTAAGGGTAAAAATGAAATTATTATCACACAAACACATGTCCTAATTCAATTCGATAAGAGTAATTCACCCAGAAACAACCTTAGGAATAAAATATGACCCATTATGTCTACATAGATTATATTAGAGCACTTATTATTATTTTATTTGATGAAGAGTTAGAAGAGTTAAAATTAATGTTTAATACATAAAACATTTTTAATATTGCGTTATACATAAGATAAATCTGACTATAAATATTATTTATAATGATAAAAATATTTCCTTTAAAATGGTATTTTATTTATATTTTTTATACAATAAATATCTTAATTTATTTATGACACAATGATGATTAAACAATTACTTAATTAATGATATATTAAAATAATTGATATTACGTATATCCAAATAAATCTAATTTGAGACTTTCTATGAATTAAACTAATTTTTTGGGTTAATATAACATGTTAGGGTTATATAGATTAATTTTTTTCTATGTAATAATTCTGTTATGAATTTAGAAAAAACAAAATACCAAATAGTGTCAAAATTCACAAAAAGAGCTTTTCAAACAAATATTATATAATTAATTAATATAATATTCATAAAAATATAAGGTTCATCCAAAATACTTATATAATCATATTTTTATCATTAATGAACCACTTAGGGTTATCTAGGAAGTATATAGTAAATTTATTAACCATAAAATATAAAAATACAACGAGACATGGTAAATGTCAAACTAATTAAATAAGAGTTAAATCTAAAAGATAAAGTAAATATATTGACACAATCCATTCTAAAACCTACTGGATGAGTGTTTTTCGTCCCATAACCACCATATCCTTTAAATAATCTATTTTATATCCACTAGAAATTGAAAAAAAATTATTATAAAATAATATTTCTACCATTTTCTAAGGTGCCCATCACCCCTCTTATAAAAGGGAATACCCTTTCTCTCTAATTCAAACCTTCAAAGCCATTTGTCGCAGCCATCCCCTACAAAAATACCCTCTCAACTATAATCCCTTCATATTAGAGGCCTTTATTTAGTAGGAAACCATCTTAAGGTGCCCTTTTGATCAAATCAAATGAAATAACCCGAAGAAGAGGTAAATATTTCATCAACTCTTTCAAGTTCTTTTCTTATTCCACATGCAATTTCAATTTTATTTCCATTATAAAATAATAAATCCAATATCTTCTATATACTATGATGATATTGTAAATATGGTACAAACATATTCATTATTCTATCCATCTTTTGAATGACATGTCACCATACATGTGTACGTATGGCTTACCGTCTCCTGGTTGTGGTGTAATTGTTATTCAATACATTATTATTTGGATGGGTATAATAATGATGTGTGATTTATGTTAATAAAAAATATAAGATGAGGATAATTATTTATATATGATATACCAACCGATTATATATTGTTTTAAGAATGATATTGTCACTCGTGTGCACGTACAGATTATTGTCTCTATGAATGCGATGAGATTCGTTCCCCATCATATCCATTCAAGAATAATTTTCATTTGATGAATAAAAATAGTTTTTATAGACTTTATGTCATTCTGGATATGAATTAGATACATCTCATCCATAAAAAATATTACTCACATAACAAATAATATAAAGGAAAACAAACCTGTTAACACCCAAAACGACGATAATACTAATATATTATTAACAGAGAAATGTTAAAAGATCATATATAATATCATATTAATGTATATTATTCTTGTATAAGTTAATAAAAATTATTTAACCATTATACAGGAGGTTAACCTACCCATGACCAAGGAATAGTACAAGGTAAGGGTTAATTTCATAATTTCTTTATTATCTGATGTTTTTTATAAGTAATTATCTACGAGGACCTCTTTATCATCCACATCCATGTTTCTTTAAAACATATTTCAAAAATTTCTAATTATTTTATAGATTATAGGTTAAAGACATTTATACCCATGTTTGACTTTTTTAAGATGTTTATAAACGAACCATTCCGTCGTTTTCCAAACAATGTACATTATGACCTTTTCGACAAAATAAAGGTAAGAATATTTTTTAACTTATACGGTGGGTGTAGTTATTTTACAATGTTATAACATCATCAAAGCATCCCCTACAAGTTTATAATAATTTTTTAAAATTTATAATTTTCATTATAAATATGTGACTCTTAAATGATTTCCAAATAGAAAGAGATATTTCCCTAAAAACGTTTTGATTTATTTTATGTCAACATCCTATGATGGATTATATGTTTATTTGAAGTTTATTTATTATGATACAAAATGTTTATATTGTATTGAATGTTTTGTGATATGTTTAACTGTTGATTTTCTATTTGTATACCATTGATGGTTTATGGTTATTTTATTAACATTTCATTTGATAATATTAATTTGAATGTTTATGTTATTTTTCTACATTTTCATGTGAGGAATTTATAAGACTTAGTATGTGATAGGTGGAGTCCGCTATAGCTCCTCGATGCATCCTTAGGTCTCATGAGACAACTAGAAATGGAATTGGCTTAGGCCTTTCCCAATTTAATATATGGTTTTAGCCCAGGCCTTAATAGTTTTTAGATTTCTTGGCCAAGGCCATCACAAAATGTTTCAGAATGTCTGGCATTTTACATTCCCTCATTATGAAAATAATATTGATGGTTTATGTGGTCATTCGACTAGTATAATACCCATGATTATGTTTTAATATGGTATTATTTACTCATCTCATATTCCTTCCATCAATGTATTCATGTTTATAATTTGTAAATGCATGTGGTTTCGATTATTCACCATGCTTAAGATTTATGTTATCTTCCTTTGTATTACATTCCCTTACTTGTTGTTTGAGATCACCCGTTTCTAATGATTCATTTTCCCATGATATGAAGAAGTTAGTTATGAGTGACTTGCATGCAAAATCTAGGAGGCTTGGATGTATATAATGGAATATATTCTTTTTGAATTTCTTTTCAAGCTGTAAAGTTGGATTATGTATGAGTCTTGTTTCAATTAATACTAAACTGATCGATATTACGAGGCATGATTTCTTTTTTATCATTCAAATGTTATGTAATAATGCACTGCCTCTAGGTAACTAGGTTCATGGTGTTACAGTTGGTATTAGAGGATGTTTAGTACAAACCGTGGAAACTATATTTAGATAAACTCTGATAAGAGAACATGACCCTAAGATATACATTGAGGATTAGTATATAAGAACATCCATAAATTTTGGTATTGAAGATATTTTGTGTGTTTTCAAAACAATGCATCCCTGTATGGATATGAGCATGTAGAGGCGGCTCTAGCATAGATGTACCTAGGTGTAAAACCCAAAAACACCGTTTTAAGCTAGACTTAAATGGGAATTGGTGCATGACAACGGGCCTTGCTGCACTCCTGGTTACGACACTCCCGAGGGATATTCTTAGGATTATTCACATTTTTATTAAAAACTATTATAAAGTTTTTATGAGTATATAATTCTTCAAATAATTTTTTTATGATTATGGATTATATCCATAAACTGTTCAATTTATGTTAAGTGTTTTATAGGTTTGGATTTATGTATTGTGATTCATAAAATAATCATGTTTCTGCCCTTGTTCTGAAATGGCTCCTATTGGAAGTAATGGAAACCATATCAATGAACACACTCCATGTAGGGATTTCCCTCCAACTCAAGATAATTATAGTTGAGTTGGTGATGAAACTGGTGGTGATCATCTAATCATTATACTAGGAAAACTCACAAAGGTTATGAATAATAACATTACCCGTATGGAGCACCCCGATCCACATCATGGAGGATCAATGTTTGATCGCATCATGAGGCAGCACCACCAACATTAAATGGGGGTAAATATCCATTAGTAGATGAGCAATGGATAAATTTCATAGAGAAAATATTCCATGCCTGGGATAATAGCGAAAGGGAAAAAGGTGTCATGATAGTTTACCACCTCACGGGAGATGCTGATCAATGGTGGTCATTGGTTCAAAACACAAAGGAAGATGATGAGGTATCAAATATGGAATGGATAATGTCTAATGAAAATTTATCAGAAAAATTCTTTCCTCATGACCATCAAGGAGATATGGAAGGAAAATTTCTGAGTCTTTGGCAAAAGTATGAAGCTAATTTTACACGGTTAGCATGTAATGCATCAAATTATATACAAAACCCAATAAGTACGATTTAACATTTCTTTGATGGGTTAAAAACATTTCTCAGTCGAGCATTAGTATCATAATATATCTCATTATACGATGCTATTGTCTCATGTGCTATCAATATGGAAAAGGAATTCTCTACGTCTTGTGACTTTAAAGAAGCATAAGAGAAAAAGATATTAGTTGAACACTATGCGAGAGGAAATAAGTAAATAGAGAATAATGGTAGAATTGAATTTCCACCCTATGATAATTGTAGAACGAAGCACCTTGGTGACTGTCTAAAAGGAAAAAGAGTTTTCTACAAATGTGGATAGAAAGTTCATTTTCCTGGTGATTGTAAGAGAATGAAAGATGCTACCAATGTTTAATGGTACAATTGCAGAGAGATGGGACATTATGAAAATGAATGTCCTAAGCATCAGGAAAACATACCTCATAAAAGGATAAGGGATCAAGGAAAATCTTATGAAATAACTACTATTGAGGTTAAAGCCCCAAAATATGGGTTGGCAGGTAATTTAATGGTTTCTTCAAGACCAGCCAATGATATATTTTATTCTGAATCATTACATTGTTTCATATAATCACAGTTTTCTAAGAAAATTAGATATATTTATTTTGATTTAATAATGGAGTTTTCAGTCAAAACTTCTCAGGGAAGTATCATTGCAACAAAGTTTTCTGAATCAGTCCCCATTTGGTCATATAAATGTTCCTTATCTACTGATCTCATCGTCCTACCCATGATTGAATTTGATATAATCATTGGTATGGATTGGATTTTAGACAATGATGCAAATTTTTTCATAAGATGAAGGATGATACTATTTTTTATGACAATGATAAATAACACCTTATCATTACATCAGAATCTTCACCAACTAATTCTTATTTAGATCCACCACCAATAGCTCAAATGAATTCAATTATTGGGGAGGAAGATAAAGAAATAACTGTGGGTGAGGAATGGAATGTTAAAATACATGATGTACCTATTCTTAATGAACATGTTTATGTGTTTCTAAAGATTTACTTGGACATCTTCTAGAATGAGATATCGAGTATTCCATTGATTTAATTTTTTTTCAAGGCCCATATCGAAGACCCCTTATAGAATGACCACTGTGGAATTATTGGAACTAAAGAAAAAACTAGTGGAATTGAGTAATAAGGAATTTATTCTCCCTAGTGATTATCCATGGGGATCCCATGTTATTTTTGATAAGAAGAAAGATTGATCTATGAGGATGTGCATTGACTACAAGGAGATCAATGCTAAATCAATAAAGAAAAATTATTCCCTACCTTACATTGATGATTTATTTGACCAAATTCATGGAAGTCATACTTTTCAAAAATTGTCCTTTGACCTGGATATCATCATTTGTTTATGAATAAGTAAGACATTCCAAAAAAAGCATTTCGAACCAGGTATGAGCATTACGAGTTTATAGTAATGCATTTTGGATTGACTAAGGCACCCTATGTCTTCATGGATCTAATTAATAGAGTATTCAAGGAATATATTGATGAAATTTTAGCGGTATTTATTGATGATATTTTGGTATACTCAAAAATCTACAAAGATCATGAAATTCACCTATGCATTTTCCAAAAGACTCTGAGAAGAGATGAATTATATGGTAACTATAGCAAGTGTGAATTCTATCTTCATGAGATTTCTATTATTTTCCATACTATCTCCATGGATGGAATCTCTGTTGATCCTTCATTGACCAAGGAAATCCATGGATGGCCATCACCGACGTGTATAACTGTGGTACACATATTTATTGGTTTAGAAGGCTATTATCAACATTCGACCAGAATTGTTCCCTATTGGATAACCCATTAACAAGGCTCAGAAGAAAATGTGTTAAATTTCTTATGAAAAAATAGTGTGAAGATTGTTTTCATGAACTGAATACAAGATTAGTCAATTCACTTATCTTGACTCTACAATAATGGAATGATGGGTTTGTTTTTCATAGAAATGCATTAAAGAATGGACTTGGTTGTGTCTTTATGCAGAATGATAGAGTTATTTCCTATGAATCAATACAACTGAAAATTCATGAGAAAAACTATCCTACTCATAATCTTGAGTTAGAAGCTGTAATCATTGCTTGGAAGATTTGGAGACACTATCTATACGGTGAAAAATGTGAGTTTTATACTGATCAAAAGCGTTTGAAGTATATTTTATCTCAGAAAGAACTCAACATGAGGCAATGGATATGGATTGAACTACTCAAGGATTATTATTGCACGATACACTACGACCCATGGAAGGAAAATATGGTGGAATATTCTTTGAGAAGAAAGGATAATGGAGTTTTTAACAAGATGAGAGTTGAAAAGGATATTATATACATGGATTTAGTAAAGATGGATATGGGAATCAACATGGAAGGTTAAAAATCAATAGTTTTTCAAATGGTTGCCAATACTTCTTTACATGAAAGGATAAAGAGTTCGCAAACCAACGATGAAGTGTTTCAGAAGATGATTAAAGCTGTGAATGATGGGAGATTGAGTGACTTTTTGTATGAAGATCGATTTTTAATATCTGGGAGGAAACTTTGTGTTCCTGATATACCTGATATAAAACAGGAAATGTTGGATGATGCTCATTGTTACAATTTCTCTATACACCCTGGTAGCACAAACATTTAGAGAGATTTGAAGGAACATTTTTTGATGGGACATCATGAAGAGGGAGATTGATGATTTTGTGACAGGATGTATGGTTTCTCAACAAGTGAAAGCTGGAAGGAAATAGCTAGGAGGAGTCTTGCAACATCTTCCCATACCTGAGATGAAATGGCATAATATTACGATGGACATTGTCATGGGACTACAAAGGAATCATAGAAGGAACAATGCAATATGGGTCATTATTGATCGTCATACCAAGTCATCACATTTTATTTCAATAAGAGAAGATTTATCACATGATTGATTAGTAAGACTATATATTAATGAAGTTTTAAGACATCATGGAGTACCACTATAAATATTTCTGATCGTGATCCCTGTTTTACATCATGATTCTAGTAATGTATTCAGAAATCCCTGAATTATGAGCTTCATTTGAACACTGCCTACTACCCCCAAACTGATGGAAAATCCGAACAGAATATTCATACCTTATAAGACATGTTGATATCATGCTCACTTGACTTCCAAAGAATGTGGGATCAATATTTACCTCCAGAATAATAATCTTCTAACAATAACATTCAGTCAAGTATTCAGATGGCACCATATGAAGCGTTATACCGAAAGAGATGTCGCACACCAACATTTTGGGATGATGTTTGTTAAAGGAAACTCGTAGGCCCAGAACTTGGAGATGAAATGATGGAAAAGGTGAAGGTAATCCAAACACACATCATTGAAACTCAAAGTAGGCAGAAGAGCTATGATGATAACCGAAAAAAGGATTTGTTATTTCATGTAGTATGTCATGTTTTCTTGAAGGGTTTTCCATGGAAGGGTGTAATATGTTTCGGTAATAAGGGAAAATTAAGTCCCAGGTACATTAGACCTTTCGAAATTCTAGAATTAATTGGGGCGGTAACTTACCGTTTGGCAATGCTACCATGTCTCTCCAATGTTCACAATGTGTTTCACGTATCACTATTGAGAAAATACATCCCTGACCCAATGCATGTACTCAACTATTAGGAATTAGAACTACAACCCGATCTATATTATTGTGAAGAGCCAGTCAAGAATCTTGATACAAGAGAACAAGTGTTGAGAAACCGTACGACTCTTCTGGTAATAGTTCTATAGAGAAACCATAAGATGGAAGAGGAAACGTGGGAACATGAGAAACTTCTGATGAAGAACCACCAAAGTATTTTCATGCGGTAGGAATATAGAAATTTTGAGGATGAATTTATTTTATGGAGGGAAGAATGTAATAGCCCAAGTTTTTATGGTATGTTTCCCTTTGAATAATGCAATAGCTTGCATTGTACGCAACTTAGAGATTTTATCACACTATGACCAATCAATGGAGCTGTTATGAATAGTAATACCCAATTTTTGAAATTTTATAAATTTTATCTTTCAAAATGGACTTCATTTTAATATTTTGAATATCGAAATTAGCTTCGGGTAAATTTCTGGTATTTTTATAAAAACTTTCTATTTTTTATTAATAGTGAAAAACAATGAGTGATAGTTTAAAACCAAAATTTTATTTAAATAATTATTTATTTTATTTAATTTTAATTTTTGTCAAAATAGATACATAATACCTATATATGTTCAATGTAATTCATTGGAGTCAGTTTTTAATAATTTTAGATATATAAAAATTTTATTGAATTTTTTATCGTCTTTTACCCACCTCATAGGAGAATTTGCAAATTCCCATAAAACATCATTTTAACGCTTCTGTGAGTGGAATTTCAAAAATCCAATAAACATAGTTGATATAATTAAGTAATAGTTTGTTCAATAAGATGAAAATAATTTGTGTTGAATAGTAACTTTTTTACTTTTATTTACCACGGTTAAAAGTAAATATGGCAATTAAGGGTAAAAATGATATTATTATTACCCTAAAAATTGCCATAATTCTATTGGATATGTGTAATTCGACCAAAAAAACCTTAGGAATAAAATATGATCCTTTAGGTCCAACTGGTTTAGATTAAAACACTTATTATTATTTTATTTAAATAAGAGTTAAAAGAGCTAAAATCAATGTTTAATAACTAAAACATTTTTAATATTGGGTAATACATAAGATAAATTTGAATATAAATATTCATTAGAAATCTAAAACTATTTCCTACATAATCGTATTCTTTTATAATTTTTAGACATTAAATAATTAAATTAATTATGACAAAATCATGATGCAATAATTACCTAATTAATTAATTATAAAAATAACTGATATTATTATCATCTCAATAAATGTAATTTGGGACTGTTCATGAATTAAACTAATTTTATAGGTTAATATTACATGTTTTGGTTGGTTAGATGATTGGTTTTCAAAGTATTAATGATGTTATGAATTTAGAAAAAACAAAATACCAAATAGTTTCCAAATTGACATAAAAGTGTTTTTTCAAAAAATATTCTATTATTAATTGATATTCTATTCCAAAAAATATAAGGATAATCCAAAAGAATAACATAATGATAGGTGTATCATTAATGAACAACATTGGGTTATTTGGTATGTATATAGTAAGTTTACTAGCCATATTATATAAAAATATAAAGAAAGATGGTAAATGTCAAACTATTTAACTAAGAGTTAAATGTAAAAGATAAAGTTAATATAGTGACAAAAACTTGTCTAAAACCTATTTGTTGAGTGGTTCTCGACCCATACCCCCCCCCCTTTCCTCTAAATAATCAATTTTTGATCCATTATAAACAGAATATTATTTTATTATAAAATAATATTTCTAGCATTTCCTATGGTGCTCCTCACCCCTCTTATAAAAGGGACTTCCCCTAATCTCTAATTCACACATTCCAATCCATTTGGCTCGGCCAAAACCTACCCAAATAACCTCTCAACTATCCTCCCATCATCCTAGAGGACTTATTTTAGTCATAAATCCAACTTAAAGAACTCTTGGGATCAAATCAAAATGAAGAACCCATAGAAGCGATAAATATTCCATCACCTCTTTCAAGTTCTGTTCTTCTCCCATTTCCTCTTTCATTGTAATTTCCATTCTAAAATAATAACTCTAATGTATTTTATATACTACGATGTTATTAGAAATATGGTAAAAACATATTAATTATTCTAACCATCCTTTTAATGGAATGTCTCCATATGTGAGTTCGTATGACTTACCGTCTCCAGGTTTTGGTGTAATTGTTATTCAATTAATTATTATTTGGTTGGGAATAATAATGATGTGTAATTGATGTAAATAATAAATATGAAATGATAATGATTCTGTATATATGATATAAAATCCAATTATATATTATTTTAAGAATGATATTCTCACCCATGCATATATACAGATTATTGTCTCCATGAACGCGATGAGATTCGTTCCCCAATGTATCTATTCAAGACTAATTTTAATTTGATGATTAAAAATAATGTATTAAGACATGATATCATTCTATATATGAATAATATACATCTCATCCATAGAAAATATTATTCAGATAATAATGATTATAAAGGAAAACAAATCCATTATCCCCCGAAACGACGATAATACTAAGATATTATTAATAGAGCAATGTTAAACGATCATATATGATATAATATTAATGTATATTATTATTATATAATTTAATAACAATTATTTCACCATTATTAAATAGGTTAACCTACCCTCTACCAATGAAAAGTTAAATTTAAGGGTTAATTTTAAAATCTCATTAATATCTGAGGTTGTTTATACGTAATTATCTACTGGGACCTCTTTATCATCCACATCCATGTTTATTAAAAATGTATTTCAATACATTCATACTAGTTTATAGACTATGGGTTAACGTAATTATACCCTTTTTTGACTTTTATAAGATTTTTATAAAAGAATCTTTCTGTTTTTTTCCAAACAAGGTACATTCTGACCTTTTCGACAAAATTAAGGTAAGAATGTTTTTTAACTTATATGACTGGTCCAGCTATATTACATCATTTTAACATCATCGACGATTCCCATACAATCTTATAAGAATATTTTCAAAATAAATGTTTTCTTTTATAATTATGTGACTCTTAAATGATTTCAAAATAGAAATATATATATCTCTATAAATGTTTTTGATATCATCTATGTCAACATCCATTGATAGATTTTACGTTTTTTTATGTTGATTTATGATGATACACAAGTTCCATATTGTATTGAAGGATTTGTGATATCTTTGACTGTGGATGTGTTATTGGTATACCATTCATGATTTATGATTAATGTAATGACATTTCTTATTCTAGTTTTAATACGAATGTTTGTTTTATATTTTAAACTTTTTATACGAGGAATGTATTGGACTTAGTAAGTGATGGGTGGAGCCCGCTATAGATCCTCGATGCATCGTTATGTCTCATGGGACAACTAGAAGTGGAATTGGCCGAGGGATTTCCCGATTTGATATATGGTTTGGGACGAGGCCTTATTCATTTTTAGATGTCTTGACCATGGCCTTGAAAAAGTGTTTCAGAATGTCCGACACTATACATTCCTTCATTATGAAAATAATATTGATGGTTCATGTGGTCATTTGACTAGTACAAAAGCAATGATTATGTGTTATTATGAAATTATTTACTCAGATCATAATCCTTACATAATAGTATTCATGTTTATTATTGGTAAAGGAATGTGGTTTCAATTATTCACCATGCTTAATATTTATGTTATCTTCTTAATGTATTGCTTACCCTTACTAAGAGTTTGAGTATACCCCTTTCTTATATTTCATTTTCACAGAATATGAAGAAGTATGTTATGAGTGATTTGTAGGCATAATCTAGGAGGCTTGGATTTTTCTAATAGAATATATTCGTATTGTATTTCTATTAAAGCTATAATGTTGAACTTATTTATGAATCTTTTTTCCAATAATACTAAACTTATCGGCCTTTTGAAATAAGATTTCCTTGTGATCATGCCAATGTTATGTAATAATGCACCGATTCTGGGTAATTAAGGTAGCGGCGTTACATCCATGGGGTCCCAAAATAAGCCCAAGAATGGACATGGTCGGCCATTACTCATCAAATATGGATAGGACAAGTGTTAATCTAATTATTTATTTTTATAATATTATTTTTACCTTGAATTGCCATATTTACTTTTAATTGTGGTAAATAAAAGTCAAAAGTTACTACTAAGAAAAAAATATTTTCATTTTACTGAACCAAATTTTACTTACTAATAACAATCATGTATGTCAAATTTTTTAAATTCAATTCCTAGAAGTGGTAAAATTTCATATAAATGAAAAATTCAGATTTTTTAACTACTACGACGTGGTATCACTATTGACCAAAAATGATGTTTTTCAGAAAAATACTAAAAATTCAGCCTAATCTATATTTGATATTATGAATTTAAAATTTATGTCTATATTACCAAAATCTAATCATAAGAAGTTACATTAATTAATTTAAAAATAATTCTCGTTGTTAAAATAAATAGCGTTTTTTAAGAAACAATAACAATAAAAAGATTGACAGTTTTTTATGTCCAAATTCAAAGTGAAATTGATTTAAATGACCAAAATTGGATTAAATTGTAAAAATATATTCTAGTTACACATTAAAACCAATTAAAAAGAAAATATAACCATATAAATAAATTATATTAAAACATAGTTTTGAATTAAAATATAATATTTTTCACCATTCATTAATAAATGAAAATTATTGGAAAAATTACAAAACAATTACACAAAGTAAATTTTGATGTCCCCATTCTAAATATGGATTTTATGTTTCCAAATAAATTGTATTAAAGTGACCAAAACTGGATTGAATGAGGGTTCACCATTACAACGACTAGACGATAACTACAATTTAAAATAATAATATTATATTATTATTGTGCATCGTAAGATTACAAAGAAACATGTTTCTGCGTATTAGGTACGCCATCGAATAGAGCATACCCTTTAATGTAAAATTAAAATTTAATTCAAAAATATTAATAAATATTAGAGTTGTCTTATTTCTTTATTTACCTGGGATGATATATCCTTCCCCCTATTGGAAATTTCTTCCTTGCAGTTTTCTTCATTTATCAAATAATTGGGGATATTTATCCCTCATATAATTTTCAGATTCCCACATTGACTATTCAATAATATTTTTTTCCATAAAACAATTACCTGGTGAATTTCCTTATTCCACAAAAATGCTCTCTGCGGTCATGATTATGGACTGGTTGTTCTTCATAAGGGAGATTCTTTCCCAACTGAACTACCTATGGACTCAAAACATGAGATGGATCTGGCGTATTATTTCTCCACATCGATACATGAAAAAAATTGTGTACTTGGGATAAACTAAGAGGTAAAGCCACTGTGTATGCAACTGATCCAACATTCACTAGGATTTCATAAGGTCCAATGAACCCCAGACTCAACTTTCCATTCTTACAAAAACACATCACATTTTTCCATGGAGAATCATTGAGAATGACATGATCACCTACTTTAAAAAAATATCCTTCCTCCTGTAATCCGCATAACTTTTTTGTCGTCTAAGAGTGGTTCTCATGTGCTTCTGAATCAACAGAACTTTCTTTGCCATCTCTTCTACCAATTCTGGTCCCATCAGCTTCCTTTCACCCACTTTATCACAAAATGATTTAGTTTGACAACGATGTCTATATAATGCCTCAAATAGAGCCATCTGTATACTAGAGAAAAAACTGTTATTATAAGAAAATTCAACCAAATACCAATGTTGGTCCCATCATCCCTGATAATCCATCGAGCTAACACATAACATATCCTCCAACGTCTAAATTGTTCATTCTGACTGCCCAAATGATTGAGGATGAAAAGATGTACTAAAATATAATTCAGTACCCAACAACTTCTGAAGGCATTTCCAAAAGATAGAAGTAAACCTGGGATTACAATTAGATAAAATGGATAGGTAAACTCTATGAAACCTGGCTATATCTTTGACATATAACCGAAAAATTTGATCTAGAGACAAATTATCTCGAATATGAAGGAAATCAGCAGATTTAGTCAATCGGTCAATAATAACCCAGATTGCATCATTACCTTAATATGTCTTCAGTAATCCCACAACGACATCCATGTATATATTTTGTCATTTCTTCTATGGGATCGGTAAAGGCTGAAGCATCTATTTTGGTAACTATCACTCTTCTTTAAATTGCTAACGTGTCAAACTCTTCACAATAAAATCAACAATATCTCTTTTCCTTCCATCCCACTATTAATAGTCCCAAAGATCTATTTACATCATAGTACTACCAGTATGAACTAATAACGGTGAACTATGAGCTTCACCTAACAACTCATTCTTCAACTATGAATCACAAGGCCCTCATAATATCTTCATAAACCTCAAAAAATATTTTCAATGTTGAAATCAGGCAACTTACCATTGTGACCCAACTCTACCTTTTTCTATAACTCACTATCATCCATCTATGCTTACTTAATTCTATCTGATAGATATCATTTCACTAACACTAAAAAAAACAAAATAATTTATTAAACCAACAAATTCTATTCTATAGTTCATCGAAACAAAAACGAAAAGATCTCATTCCCAACATAGCATGGTTAATGAGACATTAAATTTTCAACTAAAAACATCAGATACTTTATTTATTATCCCCAGATGGTAATGGATCGTGCAATCATAATCCTTGATTAATTCCAATCATCTCCTCTGTCTCATGTTCAATTCTATATAAGTGGATATATACTTTAATCTTTTGTGGTCATTATATATTTCACATTTTACTCCACATTAATGTTGCCTCCAAATTTTTAAAGCAAAAACAACAGAAGCTAATTCCAAATCATGTGTAGGTTAATTTAACTCCTTAGGTTTCAAATTAAGTAAAGCACAAGAAATTACCTGATCACTCTATATAAGGACACATACAAGTCCATTCAATGAAGCATCACTGTAAATAACAAACTCAACATTTCTAGAAGGCACTACCTAATATGGACCATTCACCGATCTTCTTTTCAATTCCTGAAAACAATAATCATATTCTTTTCTTCAAATGATTTTAAAACCTTTTAGAGTTAACAAAGTCATTGGACTAGATAAACATGAATAATTATCAACAGACCTATGCTAACAAATTACAATATCATGAAAACTACATATCTCAGTTTAATATGTTGGTCTTGGCCATTATTCAACAAGTTTTGTTTTTGAAAGATAAATAATTATGCTATTTTTTGAAACGATATGACCAATGAATGAAATTTGTTGTAACCAAAACTCACAGTTGTTGAATTCCCCAAATAGTTTCAATTATTTTTAGGTTTACAAGAGAACCCTTAAATGACTTTCATTCTCCTCTTTAATTTTAAAATAAACTAAAATACCATCAATTAACACAACCACAAACATATCCAAGAACTCATGGTAAATTCTATTCAAAAGATCCAATAATATAGAAGGTGGATTGGTTATCTCAAAAGGCATAACTACAAATTCATATTGTCCATATCTAGTACGAAATATGATCTTAAAAATGACTGCTTCCTTTACATTCAAATGATTGTACCCCGATCTCAAGTCAATCTTCGAAATATTATGAGCTCCCTGGAGGTGATCAAACAAATTATAGATATGAGGAAAAGGATAATAGTTCTTATAAGTGAAATTATTCAATGCTCTATAATCAATGCAAAGTATCATTGAACCATCTTTATTTTTAACAAAAAAGTCATGTTCATCACATGGTGATGTGCTTGGTCGAATGAAACCTTTATCTAATAATTATTTTAATTTCTTCCTTAACTCTAAAAGAACAATTTGAGCCATTCAATGAGGGTGTTTTGAAAATTTTTTATCATCGGGAACCAAGTCAATAGTAAATTCAACTTTCTGATCAGGTATAATACCAGGAAACTCATCTGGAAAACATCAAGATACACATATACAACTGGAACATCATTTATTTCAACAGCTTATATATTTTCAACAATATGTGCAAGGTAAAATTCTTTTCCATCTTTTACTAGTTTCTCAGCTTCTTGATATGTTATCAAAATCAAGGGATCCTTATTGTAAACAAACTATAAATCTTTTTGAAATTAATCCTCTTTAGCTCTGCAGTCAATTTTAGCATGACAATTAGACTGCAAATCCATTCCCAAAATAACCTCAAACTCTACTGGAGGGAAAAAAAGGTTTACAAGTAGATTCTTCCCGCAGACAAGGATAGGAAGGTTCTTATGTTTTCTTTTTGTATCAACATTTCCTCCAGGTGTTATTACCATAAGTTCTATATTCATATCTTGAGATGGAATTCCTAATTTATTAGAAATATTCTTTGAAATTAATGACTATGTAGCCCTTGAATCAAACTACACATTGGAATAATCCGAACAAACAAACAATGTACCTGATATTACATCGTTAGATGGACCAACATCTACTGAAGTAGTTGCAATGGATTTCACCACCCATTTTTTCTTGTAGTTTGTATGATTTCCCTCTATTTAGTTCTTAACTAGACAATCATTTTCATAATGACCCATTTAATTGCACTTAAAACATCTTACTGATGGATTTTCATTTCCTGCTTGATCATATTCCTTAACGTTACGAGAAATATGACCATACACACCACACCGGAAGCACTTTCCAGACATTGATAAACATTCTGATTGATTATTTTTACCACACTTCTCAAAATTTGGATATTTAATTTTCGTACCTCAATGTTTTTTTGATGAATTATTTCCCTTTTCCTGCCAACTAGACCTCTTATTCTGTTGTTTGTCAACAAACACCAAATCATTAGAAAACTTTATTTCCACCTTCTCAGCATATCGAACAAGTTTTTCATAACTTTTGAACTCACGAGAGGCTAATGATCTTCGATATTGTGGCTTTAGCCTTGAGTAAGATCGAAATATATTACTATCAATATCTTGGAAGAAATTTGGAGCATACCTTGCTAGTTGAGTGAATGTTTTCTCATAAGCATCCAGTAAGTCATCCTCTTACCTTAATTCTAGGAATTTGTTTATATCCTAAGACGAATCTGTTAGGAAAATATTTCTCAAGAAGCATACCTTTGAATTCATCCCAATAAAAGAATCAATCTTCTCATTATCCATGATATTTTTCACCATCGACCACCACTGATCAGATTCACCTTCAAAATGGTAAATAGTGAGACTAACCTTTTGATGTTCTAGACACCCCATGATATTAAAAATTTCTCCAGGGAATTAATCCTCACTTATGCTAGCACATGGTAAAATGATCCTCTGAATTATGGGGGATGTTGCCTCATGAAATGATCCACTAATAACATATTCCTCTGTGGTTGATCTGGCTAATCTCATACATGGATACCACCACCATTTATAGCCTAAGAAAAATGTGTCCTCACTGCACCAAATTGTTTAGTTCCGATTCCGACCATCTTTGGTCGCTGATTTGGAAGGTTTTCTTCCTCGTAATGACGTCCCAACACAGCTACCCTATTTTCTATGCAGAAAACCATTCTGATCACAGAAATATCTTAGGAAAAGAAACATGGTAATTTTTAAATACTATATCATTTCAATATTACAATTAATTAATTTATGGACATTTATTTATCAATACCCTAACACCTAATGTTGTCTAAATCGACCTCTGATACCAACTATAAGGACCCGTCATTAAATCATACCTAATATTCAGTTAGGTAAATAATTCACAATGTGGATCGTTTCAGTTTTAGAGTTTTAGAGAATTAGGTCATAAATATTAAATTTCTTTTCAAAAATTACAAAGTAGAAACTTCTACTCAGTTTCTATTTTGTTAACAAAACAAAAACTCTTGAAATAAAAGAGTCATGTCTAGATCCATGTTTAAGATTGCATGACTTTTCCATGATCGCATCCTTGACCCTATTCCTCTTTATGTCCTGTGAAAATCAATTCAAAACATGGTATGAGCATAAAAAGCTCAGCAATAGATACAAAAGGAAGGAATAATATTACTTTTTCAAAACAAAAAGCAAACCATGAATACATTATCATAAGTAAAAATTTTTACCTTTATGAATTAGTAAATACTCTTCATCGAATAAAGGATCATTACATACCCTTTTGTAACCAATTTTTTCCCAAAAAACACATATAAAGAACACCTAACATATAAAGGTAACTTGAGACATATACAGACTAAAATATAAAAACCATACGATCGACATCCAAACATGTCACTAATTGGAATAGCCATACAGCCGACTTCCAAACCCAAAGCATTAGAGGTTATAACGTTACCACCCATCCTAGTTTTCATGGAACCACCCATCATTTGGTTTATCACGTAACCACCCATCAAAGGTCTAAGTACCATTATAAAATCATAACACATAAAACCAATATAATGGAAAGAAAACATTTCCACATTTCAATAACAAAATATCATTTAAATATTTTGATATAATAAAATCCTTTATCAATACCATTTTCAATAACAAAATACATAAAAGAGTATATGGTATTTATTTTCTTTTAAAAACATTACGGCATTTTGAGGAAGCCAAATATCAAATAATACTCATGGCGGTGAAAAAGGTATTTGTCCCCACATACGTTAAAAGAAACATTACTTTTTGATGTTTTGTAAAATGCTTCATAGAAAACTATTAACTTCGACAATTCAAGGGTTTTTATACAGAATATATAAGAAGGTCGTGTATTAAAAAAAAATATTCCACAATTAAAGTAGACTGAGACGAATTCCCTTAGCTCGTGTCTGACTTGACTCGTTCATTTTTTTAATTTTCCCGAATAAGAAGCTAAAGTTAATTTTTACTTTCTTAAGAACCTTTGACATGTTTATTATTTCATTTATATCAATTATTACCATGTTATAAACATTATGTAATCATTCTATTTAATAATGTTAGTTATGTTGATATTTGGTACTTGAGTCACAAATTAACACCATATAGTTACAAGTTGTTCACATGGTCAAATGTTAATTATATCCATAATGATATTCATGATTTATATATAAACTACATATCATATATATACATTATATAGATTTATTTATAATAGTACATTACATTTGGAGGCATGAAATGAAATGCACAGTTCATAAAGACGGTAAGCCGTACGTACCATTGAACGCTACTTTCATTTCTATTTAGTATTTTAATAGAATTAAAACATAATGATAAAATGGTATATTATAATTATAGTATAATATCATATATAATAACATTAACTTTATCCTCTATACGTCCCACGTGTGGCATGAATAAGTTATATCACATTGAGGGGGCGATAATCCGCACTTCCTCAAATGAAATTATCGCGTTTAACCATAATGGAAACCATAAAGGTATGATATAAAAGAAAAATACAGTAGAATAAAGAAAACATAAACAGAATATATATCATATTTAAATATATTTTCATCTTAATGGCCACCATGATAGGTGGTAGGAGATAATCGAACAATTATCATTTCGTGAGTCGTTAGTTTTTCCATCAACATGAACAATATGTTCTTTAGCCATTAAATTCATCTTTGATTAATTATTGTTATAATACTTCACATAAATAAATCCTAGTACATTGAGGATACTGGTGTTGTTATAATATAAATGAATAAAAATATTTTAGGGGTTGGAGAAGTAAAATAAAAGAAAAGAAGTTTAGAGAAACTGTTACCTTTAATTTCGGTAACTCTCGTTGGTTTGAACCAAAATGGTTTGTTAGAGTGCCTTTTGCCTAAGGTAATGCTTCTAGGGTTAAGTGAGGGATGTAGGGAGCATAATTGTGTAGTGTTTGGACAAGAGAAAAGGCTTCATAGGTGTGAGGAATTGTTTAAAAATGGTCTCCTTTTATAAGGGGGACGAGGGGCTCTTTATGAAAGAGTTAAAATTTTATTTTATTATATAATGATATTTGGTTTCTAAAACTGTAAAAATCATTAGAGTCAATTATAAGATGACTAATAGTCGAAATAATGTCATCCAATAGGAATTGGATAGGTTTTGGATTAAAATTTAATCATTATAATCTTATTTATTTCAATCATTTATTAATGAGGTAAATATTGCATCATTATTGTGTCGTAAATAATTAAATTTATTTGATGTATAAAAATTATAAAAAAATACCATGATGTAGTAAATCATTGTATAATTCCAATTAATATTTATAGTCAAAAATATTACTTATATGACACCATATAAAAATTAATTTACTATAAGATTCTGGTTTATTTTATTTTCTTCCTTTACTTTAAATTAATTAATCTAAAGTGTCATTATCATTAATAAGTGACTCCATGGTGTCCCAAAATAGACCCAAGGATTCCCATGGTCATCCATTACTCGTCCAATAAGGTTAGTACATGTGTTATGTTAATTTTGAATTATTATAATATTTTTTATCTTTAAATACCCTTATTACCTTTAACCGCGGTAAATAAAATTCAAAAGTTACAATTCACCAAAAATTTATTTCATCTTATTGAACCAAATTTTAATTACGTATAACAAACTTGAATGTATGATTTTTGAAATTCAACTGACAGAAGTAGTAAAATTTCATTTAAATGAAAAGTTTTTTTTAAACTACTACAAAGTGGTTTCACTATTCGTCAAAAATTGATGTTTTTTAGAAAAATACCAAAAATTACACCTATGATATATTTGATATTTAAAATTCAAAAATTATGTCTATTCTACCAAATTCTAATCATATAATATTCATAAATTAATTGAAAATTAACTCCCGTTGTTAAAATAAATAGAATGCTTTTTAAGAAACAATATCTATCAAAATATTAACACGTGTTTATGTCTAAATTCAATGTGAAATTAATTTCATTGAACAACATTGGATTAAATGTTAAAAATATATTCTAGTAAAATATAAAACTAATAAAAATGATAAACTATCCATATAATTAAATTATATGAAAATGCAGTTTTGAATTAAAATACAATATTTTTCACTATTAATTAAAATAATAACTTCATCGAAAAAATTAAAAAAAATTTCACAAAGTAAATTTTGATGTACATATTGTAAATAATGATTTTATTTTGTCAAATAGAATGTATTAAACTGACCAAAAATATATTTAATGAGTGTTTTCCATTAGAAGACAGTAAATCAACCTTTTAGTGAATATTAGATTATTTATGCTTTAAATTGAATTATTTTATTTTTTAAGACTCTAAATTTTATTGAATAAATGGGAAACCATTTAAAAATCATTTATAATCACATTTTATTTAGTTTTATTAATTCCTGCCAATACAACAACTAGACATTAACAATCATTTAAAATAATAATATTATATTTTTATTGCACAACGTAAGATTCCAAATAAACACGTTGTTTCCTATCAGGTACACCATTGAACATAACATACCCTTTAATGGAAAATTAATATTTAATTCAAATATATTAATAAATATTAAATATGTCTTATTTCTTTATTTAACATGGATGTTACACTTCGTCTCACAATAATCTATTACAACTATTCAAAATGATTATTCCTCCACATTGATACAATAATATATCACTTTTTCATCTCCAAAATATAACCTCTTCTATTTATTTCATTATTATTTCTTATATTCCTCAAATTCTATATATAGAGTTTTTACATAATAATTAAATAAATAACAATGTGTTTTGGTAATATTGGATGCATTCAAACTCATAATCCTTGATTAATGGATTCATTCAAGTAATTTTTTTAAAGATCCCTAAAATTTTGACATTTATTTCCCATTGTTTAATTGAATTATCATTTTCAATATTCAGTTCATCCATAAAAACATCCAACGCCAATCTAAAACTCTTGAAGATGCTGAATTTAAAATATATATTTTATTAAAATAATTAATGGTTTAATATAAAAAATATCTAGTGATGTTATTTATTTTTAATATTTCCATCTACATGGAATCATTTATCATTTCAATGTGGTACTCATATTTTCTTCATCACAACATTCATGAATCATGATTTTATTGAGTAATCATGATGTATATTCCATGAATAAATGAACATCATTCAACAACTAATTCTAATATCATTAGAAAAAATAATACTTGAAATGTATATTTTCAACAAAAATACTTCAAATGATTGTTCCCTTTGTACATAAGAGACAATTCCTTGAAAAAAACAAATGATAATTTCAAATCGACCATGAGGATGGACTATATATCCCATCCATGATAAAATTATTGTGTACATATAGATAAAATATATGAGTAACCTTTAGATCGACTGCATGAAAAAATGTCAGATCAACAGCATGGCATATCTAAATCAATCTCACTATCTAGATTGATAACGTGTACAAACACAATTTACCGTGAATATAAAAACTAACTACAATTTATTGAAAGCATTAAAAAAATGGATTATAACTGAGGTGAAATATATCATATGTCTCATGAAGAAATTGGATCAATCATGTGTACTTTTTATATGTTTCATTATATAAATTCTTTCTATCATGCAATTTTATTGATGAATCCACAAAAAATCTCAGGAAAACCTCATGAAAACATCCAATAATGTATTGAACCTTTATTATATTTCTATATTCTTCACAATATTGGAATATTAAAATATATATAATATGGGGTAGAAATAGCATTCACTTTAGTAGTACATGTCATTAACATTAAGATCATTTCCTCATCAATAATAATAAACATTCATAAAAACATTCTAATTATATAATCAAAGATTGATTTCACTTAAATTTTTTCCGTACATATCTCTATCCTATAGAGAATATCATCAAATTCCAAACGTAGAAAGTGTTGAAATCAAAGTCAACATAATAATCAAGTGTGTTAAATAATCTCCCCCTATTTATTTGATGTTAATATATCCAAAATATCTCAGCTTTATTGATTGTAAAAGGAGTTTAATATGTTGACAAGGATAATATTATATTTATGTTTGAAAAAGAAAAAAAAAATAAATTATTTATAATCCTGCATGTTCTGTATAAATATTGAAATTTATGTTAGTAAATCAAATAATAAATTTTTTCTATAAAAAAGTCAAATCGACCCTATTATATTTTCATACACGCACATCAAAAAAATTAGAAAAACATTTCCCACATTCTTTCATTCATAGATAATCAGACAAATAAAAATAATTTATATCTAGTGGAAACCACATTTTACCCCTAAAAAACAACACATTACGATGTGATCAATAGGTTGTAGAGGATTATACTCTCTATATGGTATAAGTCTTTGAGAGGAGGTGGTATGAACTCCCAGTTTAACCTTATCATCTCGAACTATTCGTTTTTATATGATTGGTATGAATATAAATAATCTATTCATTAGTGGGAATAAATTATTTCAGCAAAATACCATCTTCAATCATCTCCATTAGAAATTGGTTCATTATCTGGATGTTCCTTGACCTAGAGTGATGTACTACATTTTAAGATAGATATATGGGACTATAACAAAAACAACATAATATAAAAAGATAAGTTACTTTGACACTGAATCCATTCAACTGTTTATTTATCCATATCTATTGTGTAGCTTCTAATGACACATCCACATATTTCTCCATTGTATATAATTGACTCATTAATGATTAATTCATGAATTCCAATACACACAACATATTATAATGAAATATACTCCCATGGATTTGGATTTCATGTCACTAAAAACCTATACCAATATATTATTAGTAATTACCTTTAGAACTAACTAACCGTTATTCTTATACATCATATCATTTTTGAGTGTTTCTAAAATGTTTCTTAACATCATTTTTTTCTAAGAAATTAGTTTTCTATAGATTGGATTGATACTAAGCATAAAGGGTAAAAACATATACAATGTCATTTAGGGACATTATGATGTATATAAGACTTATTATCAAAATTTTAAATTTCTTCTGACTTTAGATTTCTATTCATCACATTTACTCATCTTTATTACTAACATATGTTTTTTATAGACCTAGAACATTATATAGGTCTAATTGTTTCAAGATATTATTTTTAGAATTTTCTAATGAGAAAATAATACTTCCCTTTTAAATAATTTGTATCCCTATGAAGAATCATATGTATTACATCATTGATGTTTCAAACCATAAATTCATGAACCATATAAACAACATATCAATTTTTACTTCATTAATGTAAAATTATATATCGTTAAAATAACAAATAACGTATAGTGATGTGGTGTTTCTCATTCATATAATGAATTTTTTCCATCAGAACATGAAAAACATGATTCATGTTTGATAATAACCATGTAATACTCTAAGATGTTTTGATGTATTTCTCTTTAAAAAACATTTAATTAATTCAATAACATGTGATACAAACAGCCCTTAGCCTAAATGAACCACAATATAGTATATTATTTAACCTAATTATTGAATTAGAGGAGTATAAGGACCCGACCTTAAACATTACTTATTATTGAATTAAATGAATAATTCACATTGTGGATCTTTTCAGGTTTAGAGTTTTAGAGAATTTGGACATAACTATTACATCACAAATATTACAAGGTAGACACATATACTCATAATCCATTTTTTCACAAAATGAGAACTCTTGAACAAAAGAGTCTTGTCTAGTTCCTTTTTATAGACAGCCTGACATTTACATGATCCAATCCTTGACCATATTCAACATTATGTCCTGTGAAAAACATTTCAAAAAAACATGGTATGAGCATAAAAAGATTAGTAAGGGTTATAAAAATACTGATATAAAACATTAATCTATGTATACATAAATATCAATGAAATCATGCATTGCTCATAAAATATAAGCACGCTAGCATACCTCATGAAATCATAGGATTTATGAGTAACTCATAGAAATCATAAGACATAAAGGTAACATGATGCATCCATAACATTCTTATGTAGGGAGTAACCCTCATGGTTATGTTTGGTATACCCATCATAGTATATTCCAAAAATATCTTCGGAGAAACCTTAATGTTTAACTCCTTCGCGTTACCCAATGCAGTGGAGAGCTATATCGGGGTTACCCGCCCATAGTTTATCACGGAACCACCCATTTTCATAAAAATTCCCCATAACCCTAACATAAAAATATCACATAAAACATGAATAAATTAAACATAAAATTTCCACATTTCAATCACAGTATAACAATTTAATATATTTAAATAATGAATCCATTCAAAAAAACATTTTCAAAACCATTTAAAACATTTAATAAAGAGATTTTGAATCAAAGTGTCCCACACCACATTGAATATTTTAACATTATAGACCATTAATATCCATATAAATAAATACTTAAAACCATTTTGAAATCATTGATATTAATTAGAACAAATAATTAAAACATTTAAAGCAATATTTTGGTTAAAGTGTTTTTACCAAAATTAATGACACTTGAGTACAATAATTGAGGAATAAAATTTAATAAGAACACTATAATATCTTTAGAATAAATGGATTCATGATATAAAATTCCAAAGGATAGTATATACACCATATAAGAGTGAATTGGTGCATAACAACAATGAAGTCTCAATAGAAATGTAAAATGAGATGAAATCCCTTATAAAGAAGGTATCCTTTAATTAAGGATAAATCAATCTCAAAATTATGTGTCACAAATATAAATACACCAAATATAAGTGGATATTAAGTGTAAAACAATAAATGTTCATTCACACATATTCAGAGGATGACATATTAAATAACAACATGGTGAACCCAAAGAAATCGAAATTTGGGGTTAAAAAGATCCCTTGGTAAAATTCGACAGCATAACGGCGTCACTTCAAAATTCAGAAAATGAGTTGATGAGAGATTAAAAGGGTATCTCATCATTTGTTAATTAAATTTACATCAATAAGGATATATAAGAACATATCCCAACATAATAGTATGTGAATTCAAAGACATAACAAAAGAAGTCTTTTAAAAAGAGGATGGTGAAAGGTTCCCATACCGATTTGGGTAACATTCGAAACATACACCCCATTGAATAAGGGTCATAAAATGAATATATAAATACCCATAAATGAAATTATATTACACAAAGAGTATAATAATGGGCAGTAAATACACCAATCAAAGGAAATGGTGGCAAATGTATCATAAATCTCATGGGAATAAAAGTGAGATGAAAAATCCCTTACGAAAACTCGGCAGCCTAACAGCGCCACTTAAAACTTCCAAAAATGGATTTATGAGACCAAATAGGTTCCTAATAATATAAACATTAAAATTACAGAATTATGAGTATAAAAGAACATCCCCAGACATAAGAAAGATGATCTTAAGAGAAATGACATAAAAGAGAGTACTTAAAAAGAAAGAGAGAGGTAAGATCCCTTAACTCAAGTCTGACTTGTCTTGTTCGTTTCATTATATTCCTAAATAATAAACATTGGTCAATTTATAATTTCTTATGGACCTCTTTTAAAGATTATTATTCAGTTCATACCACATATTAGAATTGTAGAGACCCGTATCTTGACGTACGTGGACATTACATTAATTTTGCGGAATAATTAATACATAACAAAAATACACACACAAGGATCGTAATAGTTTAGTGTCTTTGGAAACTCGGAACGTAATCTTCTAATCCTGGTGAAAGATCTTCAAAATCTCCCAAAAAGATCATCCTTTTTTACCTAAAACCTTTCTTTACATCCTGGGGAAAAGCAAACATAAAATGGTGAGCTCAAATGCTCATTAAGGGTAAACAAAAGAAATATCAATCACATAATTTTCATAAGAACATAACATTTTTGGAAATCTTAACCTGCAAAAGAGATCATAATTTCATAACATGGGATAAATCATAGTAGTGAAAATGAAACCCTTACTTAAAACATTACTCATTGTGGCATACACACATAATCATAGAGAATCATTTCTTGTTAGTCAAGACTCATTGCCAAGACTATCTTAGTGGACAAAGTCCCTTTCTGAATCGAGTAATCCTCGTTTCAGTCCTGTTTCACTGAACCGGTATAACCTACCATTCCAGCCATGTCTATCTCATGAGATATAAAATCTTTACCCAATGCATTGGAGGGAGATATAGGTCCCACCCATCTCATAATGATACCATTCTTATGTGTGCCACAACATCATAAACCATACATCATTTCATAACCCATGTAATAAAAATGGAATTCTTAAACAACATGACATCATAAAACAATTCATATAAGATAAAGGAATTCATAAAAATGTTTCCATCACAACATAATCAAATCCATGTAATAATAGGGATAGAAACAGAACCCTTTTATTATCTTAGATGGAAAATAATTTTGATAAAATACATGAACTTCATTCTTGAGGAAAATATCCTTTCTTCTTCAAAAACACTTTTACTTTCTTAACATGTCATACAATTTTAAACTAAAAGAAGTTGATTAAAAATAATCTTGAATACTTGTAAAAGAATCTTCTTTGAAATAATGTTTTAAAAATCCATTCATGCCGTATAAGTTAAAAAAACATTCTTCGTACTTTTTTCGGAAAAGTCAAAAAGTACCTCGTACGAAAAACGACAAAAGATTCCTTTCATACATATTACTAAAAACTCACCGAAGGGTAAAAATGGATTTAAACAATTGTAGGTAGATGGAAATAACATTACATATTGATGAAACATGTATTTGGATGATAAAATACACCCCAGTAATTACCAAAGTAAAAACAATCTCGGATAAAAGTGAGATTGTGATATTTCCCTTACCTTAGGTCCGATTTGCTTTGTTCGTGTACGAAGCTCCTGTATAATGATTTAAATCATGTTATTGACTTATTACAGAATCATATTTATTGTTATTTTATCATATATGGTTCACTTATGACATTATATTACCCGTTCTTTTGTAAATTCCATGTTAAAGAAGCGTTTTGGGTAAAATCGTTTCATTTATCGTAGGTGTTTTGACTTGTTGTTCATGACATCATTATTACTTATATCATGATTTACTCACTTCCAGAATATAAAATATGATTTATATATCATATATATTCAGTATATATATATATATAACAGGTAGATAAATAAAATGAAAAACACCGTTCATGGAGACGGTAGTCCGTACGTACGCATGAATGCTGTTTTTCTTTCCTTATTGTCTTGAAATGGAAGTAAGTAGATGACATACATATGTATATATATACATAAATCCAGTAGCTTTATAATTTCATATATTTCATTATTATTTCATATATATACATTATAATCATTCTTAAATGGTTAACATGGAGAATGAATCTCATCGCGTCGTGGAGACGGTAGTCTGTACGTACGCACGAGCGATGATATCATTTCTATAAATATTGAATTGAATTGGAGTGGATTATAAAATATATCAGAATCAATATAATGTTGTAATAACTATGTATAGTTATTCTTTACACCATTATACCCATCCATGTAAGGTGGTGGTGGAAAATAGATTACACCACGGCGTGGAGACGGTATTCCGTACGTACGCACGCGCGGTGATTTCTTTTTCCGTAGGATGGATAGATGGTGAAATAGGGTTGTTTCATACTTATAATAACATATCAGTATATGAGTGATACTGATGTTATTACTTCATAATGAAACAACCTAAGAAGAAGAAGTGGAAGAAGAAATAAAGATGAAAGAATTGGTAACGGTAATTACCTCTTCTTTGAAGTGCCTCTTTGAGACCTCCTCTTAGGGCACTAAAATTGGTCTTTGAGGAAGACCAGAACATCTAGGATGTTTCTAGGGAAGTGGAGAAGGGATTTTGGCAGGGGTTGGACGAGCATGAGTGCTCAAATTGGTGTGAGGAGGAGGGGGAGGAGGTGTCCTTTTATAAGGGAGGAGAGGGGCACCTTAGGAATTCTTAAAAATATTAATTTATAATAAATCTAACCCCACTTAAAAACCTCCAAAAATGACTCATATTCGAAGATTAGATGAGATAGGGTTTTAATCTCATCAACCAATCAAATTTAGACATGTTTGGATATTATTTTAAACCTTATCAATTAGATTTAACTCTAAGTTAAATAATTTGACTTTTACCGTGTCTTTTTGTTTTCTTTCACTATATGGTTAATACACTTACTATAACATGCCAAACGAACCCCAAATTGTTTATTATTAATATATATCCTTATCTAAGTCATTTGGCTAAACCTTAGATTTTTAGGAATAAAATAACAATTAATAATATAATATTTGATTTAAAAACTATTTTGTGTCAATTTTGACACTATTTGATATATGATTTTTGTGAAAGTCATAACAGAATTAAATGTTCGAACCAAGTTGATTAAATCACCATTAATATATCATAGTAACCTATAAAATTAGTGGAATTCATAAAAATTCTCAAATTACATTTATTTTGGTGTTTATAACATCAATTATGTCAATATTTCATAAATAAGATAATTACTGCATCATCTTTGTGTCATAAATTAATTAAATTATTTGATGTCTAAAATTTAAAAATAAAATACCATTATGTAGGAAATCTTTTTATCTTTCTAATGAATATTTATAGTCGAATTTATCTTATGTATAACCCCATATTAAAAATGATTTACTTATTAAACTTTGATTTTAACTATTATAACCTTTATTTAAATAAATTAATAATAAATGTCCTAATCTAATCCAAGTGGGCCTAAATGGTCATATTTTATTCCTAAGTTTGTTTTTGGTCGAATTACACTTGTCCAATAGAATTAGGACATGTGTTAGGGTAATAGTAATATCATATTTACCCTTAGTTACCCTATTTACTATTAACCGCAGTAAAAAAAGTAAAAAGTTACTATTCACCAAAAAATTATTTTCATCTCATTGAACCACATTTTAGTCCTTGATATTAACCGCGTCTCTCGGATTTTTGAAATTCTATTCACAGAAGCGGTAAAATTAAGTTTTATGAAAAATTCAGTTTTTTAACTACCACTTAGTAGTTTCACTATTCATCAAAAATTGATGTTTTTCAGAACAATGCCAAAATTTCATCCTAAGCTATATTTCATATTCCGAATTCAAAAATGAAGTCTATTTTACCAAATTCATAACATAGAAGTTGCATTAATTAATTTTATAATTAAATCCCGCTGTTAAAACAAATAGCGTGTTTTTAAGAAACAATATCTATCAAAAGATTGACACTTGATTATGTCTGGTTTAAATGTGAAATTACAACCAATGACCAACATTGTATTAAATTGTAAAAATATATTCTAAATATACTTTAAAACCACTCAAATTAATGATTTATCACTATTAATTATTTCGATTAAAAAAAGTTGTTTTTAATTATAATTTAGTAATTTTCACTATTCATCAGAATATGAAAGTTATCCGAAAAGTACCAAAATTTCACCTTAGGCTAAATTCGATACTCCGAATCCAAGAATGAAGTTCATTTTGAAAAATAAGATTTACAGAATTTTAAAAAGTGGTTATTACTATTCATAACGGCTAGTTTTAATAATATTTTAATAGCACATCGTTGTTTAGTGAAACTCGGTATTGCGTATTACACACGCTATCGAGGAAGGTCGCGATTGCGTGTAATGCAAGGAAAGTCAAGGATGCGTGTTGTACAAGCTCCTTTTGGTGTAGCGTACAACACAAGACATTAATAAAATTAAAAAGAATATTTTTTTATAAAATCTTGAGCTGTTACATTCTACCCCCCTTAAAATGAATTTCGCCCTCGAAATTCGTCGGGGTTATAAATGGTTTACTATTCGAAAGTTTCTTTAATAGAAACCCACATCGTAAAAAGGAATATCAAAACCAATCTTTAAAAACAAAAGTATGAAACTTAACGGTTACCCAAATAAACTAATCATTGGGTTTCCACATAGGTGAAAATATGGATATGGAAGAGAAATCTAACCATCATGTTCTGATGGAGAGTGGTAGAGAACATGGCTATGGAAAAGCCAGTAATCACAAATCCATAGATTTGTGATGATATAAGGTACCATCTGATTCATCAGGTATAAGATCACTAGGACAACATTTTTGGTTTTCAAGATCATTTCCCCTAAAGTTGAAAATTTGAATTAGAATAAATACTTACTTTATTTTGGTACAATCTCACTGTTGTTACTGCCTTGAACAATTTCCACTTCATCTCTTAAATAAATGAAGTTAAATTTGTTATTCGTGAAGTGTTAGCAGATCATGTGATAGAATGACGGGTCATTCCATCTGTCTCAAACAAAAGGTTAGAAAAAATTATATGCATAAATCGATCTATAGTGAGATTAATCATATATGGTTCCTAAAATGGACTTATACTTCATATATCATTCTGCTTAAAATAATAAAACTAGTTTCTACTAAACAGGGACTTCCTGTAGGCCAGTGGTAGGCGATAAAGGCCAGTCACACTTCGGTTGTGGGTTCGATTCCTACACCCTTGTCCGAAGCGATGGGCTGTCGCCCGTCCTGCAGGTTGTCCCTTTTTCTAAAACTACGTTACTATAACATCCCATCAATAATATCGAAAATCTTCTATCCTTAAACAATACTAACTTATGTCCAACATAATCCAGTCTAATCTTTAGGCTTATACATAATACTGCAGTCCACTCTCATAATATAGTGACATCGATTACCAGAGATTTAATAATGTCGTTGATCCCCACATATCATAAGATATGTTTTGTTGGTCACATTTCAAACATTCAAAGTCCTTAATCGTGTATTCTCTTGAATACCTTAGTGAAAACATGAGTTCAGTTAAAAGTTAAAACTTTCCACATACCAAAATCCTCAAAATTCTATATACTCAAACCATGATATCACTTAGTCCTTATATCAATCATGAGCTCATGAATACTATTAAACATTTCATTTTCTCGTCTTCATTATGCGCATATCATCTTATTTCCACTTTGAATACCACATCAATACTCAATGATACAACATTATTTTGGAATCCCATTACATAAACACTTAATCATTCCACCACATCGTTGTCATATTCGACATTGCCAAAAGTGATCGCATGTGATTTCCCTTTGTCCTTTGCCTTCAGTGGTTGCTCATGTTGATCATCACTAACCCTTGGATTAGGGCAATTATTAGCATAATGCCCCATTTCCTTGCACTTGAAGCATTGAAGTGTTGGCGGTGCGTTCTCTGCAGTGTTTGCTTTATTCACATCATTAGAAACCCTTTTTCCATTACTTCGACACTCAGCTGCTCGATGACCTTCTTTTCCACACTTAAAACATTTTCTAGTCCCTTTAAGACAGTCTCCACCATGCTTCTTTCCACACTTTGTGCATAAGGAAACATTCATCTTCTTTTCACCATTATTCTGAGATTTCTCCTTGAACTCCATCTTTCGTTTCTTGTCAAAACCATGAGATGGATATGTAACACCAACTTCCATTTCTACCTTGATAGCACAACGCACAATTTCTTCATAGCTACTGAAGTCTCTTATAGCTAATGCCCTTCGAAGACTTGGTTTTAAGCCACTGAAAAATCGATCAACTTTACTTTCAGGTTGGATGATAATTCCAGAAGCATACCTTGCAAGTCTTGTAAAATTTTCTTCATAGGTACCAACAGATTCATTGTCCCTTTGCTTCAGTTCAAGAAACTCTTTCTCCATCTTTGTTCGAAGAATACGAGGGAAGTACTTACTGAAAAACAAGTTCTTGAACTCGTCCCATTCCATGGACTGAATTTCATCTCTTGGCCTCGTATTCTTGATAAGATTCCACCATTGATCAGCTTCACCTTCCAAACGATATACTGCTAAGATGACTTTATCATGTTCAGAACATTGAAGAACTGAAAATATCTTTTCAGTAGTACTAATCCATTGTTCAGCAACTAATGGATCAGTAGACCCACTGAAAGAAGGTAGACGTTGCCTCATGAAGGACTCAATAGAATATTGTTCCCTTCTCTGCTCATTTGGAAGTCCAGAATGATTCATAGCTTGTGTAAGTATAGCAATAAGATTTTGCACTCCATCTCCCATAACATTTGTTTGTTCAGGAGGGCAATCATTGCATTGTCCATTGCATTGATCAACACGGTTCCTTCGGGTTCCAGCCATCGTCTAAAACCCAAAAAGAATAGTGTGAGAGGCAAAAATCATGCTAGGGAAAACAACATAATAAAGGGGTAGTACCTTCAATATCCAACATCTTAGGTTTAATTCTATGATCGTTAGCATAATTCAATTACTGTAACCTATACGTATACTTATCCCTAGGGATATCCCTAGACATACCTTAGAAATATCTCTAGGGATCTCACTAACGTTTTCGCATCCTAGTTCCCAAAGGTTGACTAAACCTTTCCTCTGATACCAACTGTAGAGACCCGTATCTTGACGTACGTGGACATTACATTAATTTTGCGGAATACTTAATACATAACAAAAATACACACACAAGGATCGTAATAGTTTAGTGTCTTTGGAAACTCGGAACGTAATCTTCTAATCCTGGTGAAAGATCTTCAAAATCTCCCAAAAAGATCTTCCTTTTTTTTACCTAAAACCTTTCTTTATATCCTGGGGAAAAGAAAACATAAAAGGGTGAGCTCAAATGCTCAGTAAGGGTAAACAAAAGAAATATCAATCACATAATTTTCATAAGAACATAACATTTTTGGAAATCTTAACCTGCAAAAGAGAGCATAATTTCATAACATGGGATAAATCATAGTAGTGAAAATGAAACCCTACCTTAAAACATTACTCATTGTGGCATACACACATAATCATAGAGAATCATTTCTTGTTAGTCAAGTCTCATTGCCAAGACTATCTTAGTGGACAAAGTCCCTTTCTGAATCGAGTAATCCTCGTTTCAGTCCTGTTTCACTGAACCGGTATAACCTACCATTCCAACCATGTCTATCTCATGAGATATAAAATCTTTACCCAATGCATTGGAGGGAGATCTAGGTCCCACCCATCTCATAATGATACCATTCTTATGTGTGCCACAACATCATAAACCATACATCATTTCATATCCCATGTAATAAAAATGGAATTCTTAAACAACATGACATCATAAAACAATTCATATAAGATAAAGGAATTCATAAAAATGTTTCCATCTCAACATAATCAAATCCATGTAATAATAGGGATAGAAACAGAACCCTTTTATTATCTTAGATGGAAAATAATTTTGATAAAATACATGAACTTCATTCTTGAGGAAAATATCCTTTCTTCTTCAAAAACACTTTTACTTTCTTAACATGTCATACAATTTTAAACTAATAGAAGTTGATTAAAAATAAACTTGAATACTTGTAAAGGAATCTTCTTTGAAATAATGTTTTAAAAATCCATTCATGCCGTATAAGTTAAAAAAACATTCTTCGTACTTTTGTCGGAAAAGTCAAAAAGTACCTCGTACGAAAAACGACAAAAGATTCCTTTCATACATATTACTAAAAACTCACCGAAGGGTAAAAATGGATCTAAACAATTGTAGGTAGATGGAAATAACATTACATATTGATGAAACATGGATTTGGATGATAAAATACACCCCAGTAATTACCAAAGTAAAAACAATCTCGGATAAAAGTGAGATTGTGATATTTCCCTTACCTTAGGTCCGATTTGCTTTGTTCGTGTACGAAGCTCCTGTATAATGATTTAAATCATGTTATTGACTTATTACAGAATCATATTTATTGTTATGTTATCATATATGGTTCACTTATGACATTATATTACCCGTTCTTTTGTAAATTCCATGTTAAAGAAGCGTTTTGGGTAAAATCGTTTCATTTATCGTAGGTGTTTTGACTTGTTGTTCATGACATCATTATTACTTATATCATGATTTACTCACTTCCAGAATATAAAATATGATTTATATATCATATATATTCAGTATATATATATATATAACAGGTAGATAAATAAAATGAAAAACACCGTTCATGGAGACGGTAGTCCGTACGTACGCATGAACGCTGTTTTTCTTTCCTTATTGTCTTGAAATGGAAGTAAGTAGATGACATACATATGTATATATATACATAAATCCAGTAGCTTTATAATGTCATATATTTCATTATTATTTCTTATATATACATTATAATCATTCTTAAATGGTTAACATGGAGAATGAATCTCATCGCGTCGTGGAGACGGTAGTCCGTACGTACGCACGAGCGATGATATCATTTCTATAAATATTGAATTGAATTGGAGTGGATTATAAAATATATCAGAATCAATATAATGTTGTAATAACTATGTATAGTTATTCTTTACACCATTATACCCATCCATGTAAGGTGGTGGTGGAAAATAGATTACACCACGGCGTGGAGACGGTATTCCGTACGTACGCACGCGCGGTGATTTCTTTTTCCGTAGGATGGATAGATGGTGAAATAGGGTTGTTTCATACTTATAATAACATATCAGTATATGAGTGATACTGATGTTATTACTTCATAATGAAACAACCTAAGAAGAAGAAGTGGAAGAAGAAATAAAGATGAAAGAATTGGTAACGGTAATTACCTCTTCTTTGAAGTGCCTCTTTGAGACCTCCTCTTAGGGCACTAAAATTGGTCTTTGAGGAAGACTAGAACATCTAGGATGTTTCTAGGGAAGTGGAGAAGGGATTTTGGCAGGGGTTGGACGAGCTTGAGTGCTCAAATTTGTGTGAGGAGGAGGGGGAGGAGGTGTCCTTTTATAAGGGAGGAGAGGGGCACCTTAGGAATTCTTAAAAATATTAATTTATAATAAATCTAAACCCACTTAAAAACCTCCAAAAATGACTCATATTCGAAGATTAGATGAGATAGGGTTGTAATCTCATCAACCAATCAAATTTAGACATGTTTGGATCTTATTTTAAACCTTATCAATTAGATTTAACTCTAAGTTAAATAATTTGACTTTTACCGTGTCTTTTTGTTTTCTTTCACTATATGGTTAATACACTTACTATAACATGCCAAAAGAACCCCAAATTGTTTATTATTAATATATATATCCTTATCTAAGTCATTTGGCTAAACCTTAGATTTTTAGGAATAAAATAACAATTAATAATATAATATTTTATTTAAAAACTATTTTGTGTCAATTTTGACACTATTTGATATATGATTTTTCTGAAAGTCATAACAGAATTAAATGTTCGAACCAAGTTGATTAAATCACCATTAGTATATCATAGTAACCTATAAAATTAGTGGAATTCATAAAAATTCTCAAATTACATTTATTTTGGTGTTTATAACATCAATTATGTCAATATTTCATAAATAAGATAATTACTGCATCATCTTTGTGTCATAAATTAATTAAATTATTTGATGTCTAAAATTTACAAATAAAATACCATTATGTAGGAAATCTTTTTATATTTCTAATGAATATTTATAGTCGAATTTATCTTATGTATAACCCCATATTAAAAATGATTTACTTATTAAACTTTGATTTTAACTATTATAACCTTTCTTTAAATAAATTAATAATAAATGTCCTAATCTAATCCAAGTGGGCCTAAATGGTCATATTTTATTCCTAAGTTTGTTTTTGGTCGAATTACACTTGTCCAATAGAATTAGGACATGTGTTAGGGTAATAGCAATATCATATTTACCCTTAGTTACCCTATTTACTATTAACCGCGGTAAAAAAAGTAAAAAGTTACTATTCACCAAAAAATTATTTTCATCTCATTGAACCACATTTTAGTCCTTGATATTAACCGTGTCTCTCGGATTTTTGAAATTCCATTCACAGAAGCGGTAAAATTAAGTTTTATGAAAAATTCAGTTTTTTAACTACCACTTAGTAGTTTCACTATTCATCAAAAATTGATGTTTTTCAGAACAATGCCAAAATTTCATCCTAAGCTATATTTCATATTCCAAATTCAAAAATGAAGTCTATTTTACCAAATTCATAACATAGAAGTTGCATTAATTAATTTTATAATTAAATCCCGCTGTTAAAACAAATAGCGTGTTTTTAAGAAACAATATCTATCAAAAGATTGACACTTGATTATGTCTGGTTTAAATGTGAAATTACAACCAATGACCAACATTGTATTAAATTGTAAAAATATATTCTAAATATACCTTAAAACCACTCAAATTAATGATTTATCACTATTAATTATTTCGATTAAAAAAAGTTGTTTTTAATTATAATTTAGTAATTTTCACTATTCATCAGAATATGAAAGTTATCCGAAAAGTACCAAAATTTCACCTTAGGCTAAATTCGATACTCCGAATCCAAGAATGAAGTTCATTTTGAAAAATAAGATTTACATAATTTTAAAAAGTGGTTATTACTATTCATAACGGCTAGTTTTAATAATATTTTAATAGCACATCGTTGTTTAGTGAAACTCGGTATTGCGTATTACACACGCTATCGAGGAAGGTCGCGATTGCGTGTAATGCAAGGAAAGTCAAGG
This sequence comes from Viscum album, assembly GCA_963277665.1. Lineage (NCBI taxonomy): Eukaryota > Viridiplantae > Streptophyta > Magnoliopsida > Santalales > Viscaceae > Viscum > Viscum album. The sequence goes on from OY728126.1 coordinate 1,111,431,166, forward strand.
ATGCGTGTTGTACAAGCTCCTTTTGGTGTAGCGTACAACACAAGACATTAATAAAATTAAAAAGAATATTTTTTTATAAAATCTTGGGCTGTTACAAGAATGTTATAATAATTGGTTAATAATGTGAGTTCATATTAGAAGTTTTTGTCGATGTTTAGTATATGAGTCAAAAATGAACATGTTTGAAAATGATTGTCCATGAAGTTATAAGTAAATCATCACTAGAATAGTATTAATGATTTAAATATCATATATATCCAGTACATGTTCCTTTTATACTAGTCCATAACATTTTGAGGTAAAAATAAATGAAATGCACCCTTCATGGAGACGATAGGTCGTACGTACGCATGAACGTGACTTTTATTTCATTGTCATATTAATGGAATTAACAAATAATTGATAGATATATATATTATAAATAATGTATAATATATATGTTATATGGGTCACATATTTTCAATAATTTCATTCTTTATACATTCCATTATTGCATGAACGAGTCACATCACATGAGGGGGCGGTAGTCCACACTACCTTGTATGAAATTATCACATTTGCACAACATGAAAAGCATAAAGTCGTGTTTTAAATATAAAATTCAGAAGAATATATAAAACATAAATACCATATATATCATATATAAAATATAGTGACATCATAATGGCCACCATGAAAAGTGTTAAGAGAAGATTGAACAATCATCGTTTCGTGAGGCAGAAATTCGCCGTCCATAGAAACAGTATGTTATTTAACAATTAGAAGAAGGTGTGTGTAAGTGTAGCTCGAATACAAAACATAAAAAGATCCTAGTATATTTATTATACTGTTCTTTTAATGTAATGTAATACAAAGATTTTATATGGTTGGAGAAACAAAATAAAACAAAATAACACAAGGGAAGACATTACCTTTAAATCGGGTAACTCTTTTTGATTTGTTCTCAAAGGCTTCCATGGAAAGGATTATTCCCAAAGGTGAGGCTTAAATTATTAAGATAGGGATGTTTAGAGATGAAATGGGTAGGGGTTGGCTGAGAAAAAGGCTTGAGAGGTGTGGTTAAGGTGGTAGAGGTGGGGGTCTTTTATAAGAGTAGAGGAGGGGCACTCTTGGAAAGTTATAAACTTTTACTTTATTATAAAATGGTTTTCGGATTTTAAAGGTCCCAAAATTATATATTTCGAGAATAAGGTGCTAAGAGTTCGAAATACACCCATAAAATAGGTTTTTTAAAAGTGTAGGTTTTAGATTTTACATTATCTTTTCATTTTATTTAAATTGGTAAATAATGAAAGAATCACTGCATCATCATGGTGTCATAAATAATATAATTTATTTAATGACTAAAAATTATAAAAAAATATCATGATGTAGGAAATATTTTAGCTTTCTAAAGAATATTTATAGTAAAAAATATGACTTGTATAACCACATGTAAATTTTTTTAGTAAAACAATACATGATTGTGACATTTTAATTTTAACTGTAAATAAAATGTTATTGATGTTATTTTCCGACCAAAGTGGCTCCATGGGGACCCCAAGTCGACCCATGGATTGTATTTGTCGGCCATTAATCATCCAATAAGGTTAGGACATGTGTCAAGGTCATTTCATATTATTAAAACATTATTTTTACCTTAAATTACACTAACTACCTCTAATTGCGATTAAAAACATAAAAGGTACTATTCACCAAAAAACTATTTTAATCCCATTGAACGACATTTTACATCCTAATGAAAACCATGTATGTTGGATTTTTGAAATTCAAATCACAAAAGTGGTAATGTTTCATTTAAACGAAAGATCAGTTTTTAAACTACCACTTAGAGGTTTCACTATTCATCAAAAATTAAAGTTTTTCAGAAAAATACCAAAAATTCACCCTAAGCTATATTTGATATTCTAAATTAAAAAATGATGTCTATTTTAAAGAATTCAAAACATATATGTTGCATTAATTAGTTTAATAAATAATTTCCACTGTCAAAAAATATACCGTGTTTTTAAGAAACAATATCTATTAAAAGATTGACAGTAGTTTAAATCCAATTTCAAAGTGAAATTAATCCAAACACAACTATTGGATTAAATTGTAAAAATATATTCTAATTTCACTTTAAAACCAATAAAAATATAATATAATCATATAAATAAATTATATTAAAAAGTGGTTTTCAATTAAAATACAACATTTTTCACTATTCATTAAAAAATGAACTTAATCTGAAAAATACCAAAAATTTACACAAAGTAAACTTTGATGTCCCGATTTTAAAGAAAAATTTTATTTTGTCAAATATAACAATAAAATTGTCCAAAAGTGGATTTATAAGAGGTTCTCCATCAAAAGGCGGTTAATCGACCTTTTAAAGAATATTAGAATGTTTACGCTAAAAATTGGATTCATTCGCATTTTTAATCCTATATCATTTATTGTAAAAAGTAAAAATATTTTAAAAACATATATAATCATTTTTTAGTTAGTTCTGTTCATTCCTGTCATTAAAACAGCTAGGTGTTAACTACCATTTAAAATAAAATTATTTTATTATTAGAGTGCAAAGTAAAATTTCAAAGGAACTCGTTGTTGCATATTGGGTAAGCCATCAAGCATAGTGTTCCATTTAAATTAATATTAACATTTTATTCACAAATAAGTATATATATGAAAATGTCATATTATTTATTTACCTGGGGTGTCACATCCTTCCCCCCTTTTGGGAATTGAATCCTCACAATTTTAAAATTGGGCTCGGAAACATCATTGAAAGTCTCACATCAGAACAAGAGTCGGTAAAACAATAACTTTAAAATAATGAAGGGGAAGTACAGAGGTCACCAGAGTTAACCCATACTAGGATTTCATGTAGGAAAACCTGGATGTGGAAGAAAAATCAAAGGGTCATGTTCTGAGGGAGAGTGATATAAAACATGTTTAGGAGAAAGTTAACCACAAGAAAATCACAAACATGTGGTGGGTAAAACGGTAATCGATTCCCCAGTAGGAAAAGTTAACAGACAACATTTTTGTTTTTAAGTTACTTTTCATTGAGGAATTTATTTTTGAGCGAAACTAAATTATAAGGAAACATACTTACTTGTCATGTTGATCTTCATCTCTTACTAGATTTCTTACACAAACTCATATTTTCTCCAAAAGATGAGTATTTAGGATGACTTGTTCACATTAAGAGTGATATAATCAACTTCTAGAGAATCACCTAATCCACAAAAGAGAACAATATACTTCCCATGACTTTAGACCTTAACCAAAACGAAAACCAAAAAAGACAGTATGAGATTAGATAATACCCAAAAAGGATAAGCCTTTATAAAACAAAATCTATTCTTAATCTCCACAATTTGTCAAACAATACCCAAAGTTCAACAAAGACCATTCAATAAGCATTTATCCATAAAATTCATCAATGTAATCAAAACTAAAACTGAAACCCAAATCTCTGAAGGATTTAATTACATAGTATTCCATGATAATCCTTAACATTTATCTCCAAATAACATCAGTTACTCTTAAAGTCTCATACTGAAAAGTAATTATCCTAATCACATATCCTCCATGATAGGTTAATAATTTCCATAGATAAGACAAAATCAACTTATTCAAGATTCATAAGATCATTTAACTAAAAATAATTAGTCAAAATAACTAGGGACTTCACGTAGTCCAATGGTAGGTGATAAATACCAGTTGCACTTTGGTTGTGGGTTCGATTCCCGCAGCTTTGTCCGACGCGACGGGTTGTCACACGGTCTGCGTGTTTTCCTTTTTCCAAACTATATAATTATCAAATCATTCCCCAAAAAGATATAGAATCATCAAAAATAACCATGACATAATTTAACCTCATGTTTATCTCATGTCGTTTATATTCCATCATAACATATAGTAACCCATAATTACTTCAAAAGTAAGGATCATATAAACCGAAATAGTTCTATATAACTATCTCCACAAAAGAACAGATAACTATTCCTTGAATAAAATTTTCATATATCAAACATCAGGGTTACACATACTATAAAATGTCTTCTAATGTTACCCCATCATCAAAAGAGACTTAATATTCTTAATAATTTCACCATAACTCTTGAAGACCTTATATGTTGACTCCTTACTCATTCAACATTCTTCATGATCCATTAACCATTCCTTTACAACATATTCTGAAATACTTCTTTCCTACAAACACAATCATTAGTCATATCCTAAGATTCCAAAATAGGAAAACAAATGTTAGGAAATAATCCATACCTTTGTTTGGTCATTGTCAGTTTTTTCATCGTCAATCGGAATGGCATTAGGTATTGGTAAATGAATATTTTTATGATCTTGGTGATACCATTACCGAAACATCTTCATGGGACATGTGTTTTCACAACTACCATGCACACCACATTTAAAACATTCAATTGATCCCTTAGAAAGAACTTCATTCCCTTTCCTCGAGTCAACTGGATGCTTCCTTTTTCCATGGCAGGTTCTTGCTTTATGACCTTCTTTTCCACATCTATAGCATATTTTTGTCCCTTTGAAACATTTTCCTAGGTGTTTCTTTCCACATCATTGACACGTAGGTTTTTGAACACACTTACCTTTATGATTATTACCTGTAGTTCCATAGGGATTTGTTTCTCGCATATATGATGCCTTATAGAAATAACAAAGGTTTAGGTGGTCAATCATGACTCCAGATTGTTGGTTGAGGATAAACAAAAGTGTTCTCATTGTAGCTCCCATATCATTCAGTTGCTCTCTCAGAAAACTGTCACAGTTTCCTTCACATCCAATGTTACTTTGGTTCCTGCTAGATCCAGCCATTTACTAAAACCAAAAAGGCCAGTGTGAGTATATCAATAAAACTATCATGTACTAATGAGGGAGATAAACACTAAGATATACTTACTCATTCACTTTATCTAAAACTAGGACTCTTTCTAAAATCCTAACCATTATTGTAATGTCACTTATGCTTAAAGAATACACTAAACTATAAAGTTATATAAATCGAACTATAATACCAACTATAAGGACCAGACCTTAAACATTACTTATTATTCAATTAAATGAATAATTCACATTGAGGATCTTTTCAGCTTTAGAGTTTTAGAGAATTAGGACATAACTATTACATCTCAAATATTACAAAGTAAACACATCTACTCAGCTTCCATTTTTTTTCCACAAAATTAAAACACTTGAACAAAAGATTCATGTCTAGTTCCTTGTTTTAGATAGCCTAACATTATCTTGATCCCATCCTTGACCCTATTCAACTTTATGTCCTTTGAAAAACATTTCAAAAAAACATCGGATGAGCATTAAAATCTCAGTAAGGGTTATAACAATATGGAAATAAAACATTAGTCCATGTATACATAAGAATCACTGAAATAATAAATTACTCATAAAACATAAGCACGTTAACATACCTCATTAAATCATAGGATTTAAGGGTGAATCACAGAAATCATAAGACATAAAGGTAACTTGAGGAATTCATAACATTATTACGTAGGGATTAACCCTCATGGTTACGTTTGGAATACCCATCACAGTATATTCCCTAAATCTCTTCGGAGATACATTAACATTTAACTCCTTCGCGTTACCCAATTCAATGAAGACATATATCAGGACCACACGCCCTTATTTTATCACGAAACCAACCATTTTCATTACAATTCCCAAGAACCATAAAATATACATATCACATAAAACATGCATAAAGTAAAAATAACATTTCCACATTTCAATCACAGTATAACATTTTAAGATACTGAAATAATAAATCCATTCATGAAAAAAAATTTCAAAACCATTTAAAACATTTAATAAAGAGATTTTTGAATCAAAGTGTCCCATACCACATTGACGCTTTTAACATTTTATACCATTAATATCCATATAAATAAATCCTATAAACATTTTTAAAACAAGGATATTAATAAGAACAAATCATTAAAACATTTAAAGCGATATTTTGGTTAAAGGGTTTTTACCAAAATTAAAGACACTTGAATACAATAATTGAGGAATAACATTTAATCAGAACATTATAATTTCATTAGAATAAATGGATTCTTGATATAATATTCCAAAGGATAGTATGTACACCATATAAGAGTGAATTGGTGTATAAAAACAATTAATTCTCAATAGAAATGTAATATTAGATGAAATCCCTTATAAAAAAGGAATCCTCAAATTATGGATAAATCAATCTCAAAATTATATGTGAAAAATATAAATACACCCAATATAAGTGGATATTAAGTGTAAAACAATAAAATTTTATTCACACATATTCAATGGATGACATATTCAATAACTACATGTTGAACCCAAAAAATCAAAATTTGGTTAAAAAGTTCTGTTGGTAAAATTCGACAGCCTAACGACATCACTTCAAAATTCAGAAAATGATTTGATGAGAGGTAAAAAGGGTATCTCATCACTTGGACATAAAATTTACATCAATAAGGTTATATAAGAACATATCCCAACATAATATTGTGTGAATTAATAGACATAACAACAGAAGTCTTTTAAAAAGAGGAGGGTGAATGGTTCCCTTACCGACTTGGGTAACTTTCGAAACGTACACCCCATTGAAGAAGGGTCATAAAATGAATATTTAAATAACCTTAAATGAAATTATATTACACAAGGAGTATAATAATGGATAGTACATACACCACTCAAAGGAAATGGTGGAAAATGTAGTATAAATCTCACGGGAATAAAAGTCAGCTGAAAATTCCATTATGAAAACTCGGCAGTCTAACGCCGCCACTTAAAACATCCAAAAATGGATTTAAGAGATAAAATAGGTTCTCTCATAATATGAACATAAAAATTAAAGAATGTGTAATATAAAAGAACATCCCCAATCATAAGAAATATGATCTTAAAAGAAATGACATAAAAGAGAGTACTTAAAAAGAAAGAGAGAGGTAGGATCCCTTACCTCAAGTCTTACTTGTCTTGTTCGTTTCATTATATTACTAAATAATAAACATTGGTAAATTTATAATTTCATAAGGACCTCTTTTAAATATTATTATTCAGTTCATATCACATATTATAATGTTATTATAATTGGTTAATAATGTGAGTTCATATGAGACGTTTTTGTCGATGTTTGGTACATGAGTAAAAAATGAACTTGTTTGAAAATGATTGTCCATGTAGTTATAAGTAAATCATCTACAGAATAGTATTAATTATTTAAATATCATATATATACAGTACATATTTCTTTTATTCTACTCCATTACATTTGGAGATAATAAGAATTGAAATGCACCGTGCATGGAGACGGTAGGTCGTACGTATGCATGAACGCTACTTTCATTTCTTTGTCATATTAATGGAATTAACAAATAATTGAAAGATATATATATTATAATACCATTATAATTTATATGTTATATATGTCACATATTTTCATTAATTTCATTCTTTATACATTCCATGTGTTGAATGAACGAGTCACATCACTTGAGGGGGCGGTAGTCCACACTTCCTCGTATGAAATTATCGCATTTTCACTACATGAAAAGCATAAAGGAATGTTTTAAATATAAAATTCAGAAGCATATAGAAAAAATAAATAACATATAAATAATATATAAAATATAGTGACATCATAATGGCCACCATGAATGTTGTTAAGAGAATATTGAACAATCATCGTTTCGTGAGGCATAAATTCACCATCCACAGACACATTTTGTTCTTTAACCATTAGAAGAAGGTGTGTGTAAGTGTAGCTCAAATACTTCACATGACAACATCCTAGTATATTTAATATACAGGTTTTGTTTCAAAAGAAAGTAATAAAAAGAGTTTAGAGGGTTGGAGAAGCAAAATAAAACAAAAGAACACAAGGAAAGACATTACCTTTAAATCAGGTAAATCTTTTTTATTTGATCTCAAATGCTTCCTTGGAAAAGATTATTCCCAAATGTGATGCTTAAATGATTAATATAGGGATGTGGAGAGATGAAATGGGAATTGGTTGGCTGATCCAAAGGCTTGAAAGGTGTGGGTAAGGTGGTAGAGTTGGGGGGATTTTATAAGAGGAGAGGGGCACTCTTGGAAATTTATAAACTTTTACATTATTATAAAATGATTTTCGGATTTTAAAGGTCCAAAAATTATATAATTCATGGATAAGATGATAATAGTTCTAAATACACCATAAAATAGTTTTTTTACAAGTGTAGGTCTTAGATTATACATTATCTTTTCATTTTATTTAAATAGTTAAATCATGAGGTAATCGATGCATCATCATGCTGTCATAAATAATTTATTTTATGTAATTTCTAAAATTTATAAAACAAATATCATGATGTCAGAAATCTTTTTAGCTTTGTAATAAATATTTATAGTAAAAAATATGACTTGTATAACCCCATGTAAATTTTTTTAGTAAAACAATACATGTTTTTTACATTTTAATTTTAACTTCAAATAAAAAGTTATTAATGTCATTTTCCAACCATAGTGACTCCATGGGGTCTCCAAGTTGACCCATGGATTTTCTTGGTCGGCCATGACTCATCCAATAAGGTTAGGACATGTTTTCAGGTCATTTCATAATATTAAAACATTATTTTTACCTTAAATTACACTAATTACATCTAACTGGGATTAAAAACATAAAAGTTACTATTCACCAAAAAATTATTTTAATCCCATTGAACCACATATTACATCATAATTACAACCATGTATGTCAGATTTTTGAAATTCAAATCACAGAATTGATAATGCTTCATTTAAACGAATGAACAGTTTTTAAATTACCACTTTGTGGTTTCACTATTCATCAAAAATTGATGTTTTCAGAAAAATTCCAAAAATTCACCCTATTCTATATTTGATATTCCAAATTTAAAAATGATGTCTATTTTAAAAAATTAAATATATATATGTTTCATTAATTAATTTAATAATTAATTCCCGCTGTCAAATCAAATAGTGTGTTTTTATGAAACAATATATAATAAAAGATTGACACTAGTTTAAGTCCAATTTCAAAGTGAAATTAATTCCAATGACCACTATTGGATTAAATATTAAAAATATATTCTAATTTCTCTTTAAAACCAATTAAAAAGGTAATCTAATCATATAAATAAATTATATTAAAAAGCTATTTTGAATTAAAATACAACATTTGTTTACTATTCATTAAAAATGAACTTTATCGTAAAAAGACCAAAAATTTACACAAAGTAAATTTTGATGTCCCAATTCTAAAGAAAAATTTTATTTTTTAAAATATAACACATAAAATTGTCAAAAAGTGGATTCAAAAGAGGTTCGCCATCAAAAGGCAGTTAATCGACGTTTTAAAGAATATTAGAATGCTTACGCTTAAAATTGGATTCAGTCACATTTTTAATCCTCTAATATTTATTGTAAAAAGTAAAAATATTTGACAAACATATATAATCATTTTGTAGTTAGTTCTGTTCATTCCCATCATTACAACAGCTAGGTGTTAACTACCATTAAAAATAAAAGTATTTTATTATTAGAGTGAAACGTAAGATTTCAAAGGAACTCCTTGTTGCGTATTCGGTAAGCCATCGAGAATAGTGTTCCCTTTAAATTAATATTATCATTATATTCACAAATAGGGATATATATAAAAATGTCATATTCTTTATTTACCTGGAGTGTCACAATGAGTGCACTGGAATGAACACATATTTTTTAAATATATATTCAAAGGGATTTGTTAATGAAAATACACAAACAAATAATTAATCACTTTTTAGTAATTTCATTATATAATTTAAAAATAACCTTCTAAAAAAATTATTGATACTTTGAGAAAATAATAAATTTAACATCTTCCACTTCAAATAAATGAATTTGAAAAAAATTAAATTATTTATAGAAATAAACATAACAATATTATCATAGGGTTAAATTTTTGGATTTCTTTTAAAAATGATTGGTTTTATAATGAATAGATAAATTAATGTATTTAAAATAATTTCAGTTATTTTTATTAAATAGTAAAATTAAAAGGACAAAATATATTTTTGATTTGGTATTAAAATGAAATTGTATCGATATAAACTATATATAGTAAAGTTGGGTTCCTCCGGGCTGACATGTCTCCTCTAGATGCAGCCATGTCACCAAAAACAAAATTTTCTCCCGCATTTACCCCCAGCCTATCGGGCTGCTATTGCGAGAATATTTCTCTGAGCTCCATGATGACCTCCCGCAATGTTGTGTTTACCTCTTCCTCCATCTGTGATTAAGGTTTCATCTCAACGGAGTTCATTCGTAGACTTCATCCTCAATCATCTCTACAAGCTCGAGAAACTACTGTTGAGAGAATATTTCTCCGAGCTCCATGCCGACCTCCCGCAATGCTGTGTTTACCTCTTCCTCCGTCCGGGTTTAGGGTTTCAAATCAACAGAGTTCATTCGCTTACTTCATCCTCAATCATCTCTATGAGCTCGATGTCGTCAATTACGCTCTATTTCTAGTGGCAGATAAGGTATCCTGGAATCTCAGTTCAATAAACCGCAGTTCGATTCCTCAAATCTCCCCCTGCATATCATCTGTCGCTTCCTCTGAATTCATCTCATATGACTATGCTTAATCGTCGTCCAACAATTTCACAAAGATATAGAACCCAAATCTATGGTTAAATATTCTACTCAAAAGTCTGTTTTCAGATCCTCCACTTATGCCTTCACCGCAACTGGTTACTCTTCATTCATCTCTTTCACAACCAGGTCCTCCGATCTACCTACGGTTCCCACTCTCTCGAGCATGCAGCAAGTAAGGCCAGGTATAATTAACATTCAATCATATGAAGCCTGATTTTTTGTAATACTTTAAAGATAAACATCTTAAATTTTCACTCACGATAGAATTACAATCTACAATACAGATGAATCTCTGGAAAATCGAGATTCAGGTTGATCCTCGAGCTTAGTCAGCATACATGACATCCCTTACTTCTCTGAGAAACCGATTGTTTTTAGAAATCATGCCACACTATCCATTCCAAAGTATTAAAACAGGTAACTCCTCCTACATTGATGCAGTCTGCATATAAATGTAGTAATATTAGATTATTAATAGCTTACTCTTTTGTTTATGATTCGTTTTCTCTATTGGAATCAGATAAATCTGCTAATATATTTCCAGTACTTCTACTCTATGAACAATGGTAACTTACTATCATACATTTTATACAAAGTATTATTCATGGATGATGAAATGTTGCATTATAGTAGGCTGTTTAAATTGTTTTCAGAGAGAATCTGTGGTGTTTGGATCTAAATCCACGTTCAGTCATATATTCAAAAGGAAAATCATTCTACATGACTGCATTTTACTCCATATTTCTGGATTATAATCAACATTGCTTTAAAAAATTTAAGAGTAACAGTTAGTTTTGAAATTATGAACCATGAGATCTTGGAGTTATGGGATTATTCTATGCATTATATTGATTTAATAAGAGGCTTAAGACACTTGCTAGTGTCCACTTTATTGCCTTTTTGAACATGTTTTTTTTTCGGATAAAGGTTTTTAAATTTTAATTATTGATTCATAGAACATATTACATTATTATAATAACAATATTATTAATAATGATTATTAATTTCATGGAATCATTGTTTATGTTTTATCAATAATTTCAATTCTTATCATTGTTTATGGATGTCAGGGGACACTACCTGCCATCATTTAGGTGAAATTGCATTTGTGGGCTACTATGGACCGTTCAATATAACCTCGCGGCTGAAATTTCACATTCACCTTATGATTATGTGGTACATAAATCTAGAGGTATTTTGTAAAATTACACTTCTCAAAAGTTCACATTTCATAATTATTTTTTTGATAATTTCAGGATCCAGTTCAAGAGGCTGTATAAAACCTGGGATATCAATGTATAGAATTTGAACAATATGTCAATTTCATGTATGGATGAACAAGGTAAGGGTCTATTTGAGAAAACATTCCAAAAACATCTTACATCACATATTCCAATTTGTATTCATAATGTATGTTTCCTACCCAAAATATATCTTCCTACCCAAAATATATTTATTCTTTCCCAATTTAAATATTTTATACTTCAAAAGCTATGATATGTGGTCTCAAGAAGTGATTCATCTTCTTTTTGGTATCAGGTATAAAAAAAAACTTCCCTTGATAATTATTTTTTATAATTTTAATTTCTCCGATTATAAACACTAATTGCATTTCATTCCATTGATATTTTCTTAGATCACATCATATAATAATTATTTACGGTAGTTTTTTCGTGTAATTTTATTTGTTATTTTCATTTAATATTATTATTTGTTTGTTTAAAATCTAGGTATCTGATTTCTATATTGTCATGCCAGCGTTTTATGAAAAAATAAATTTCATATAAATTTCATATAAATTTTTTAATTTTAAATTTGTTTATAGTTTATTTGTTTAAAATATTACTAAATGAGGGGTGTCCATTAGTGATTCTTCTTTTATATGGTTTCATGTACGAAAAATTAATTTATTTATTAAAAAAAACTAAATTTGTTTATCATTTATTTATATAATTATCAAATGTTGTAGGTAATTTAATTATATGTTTGGGAAATTTTTTCATGTGATTATTATACAACATGTTCTATAAATAGGACGATCTACAAAACTTTCTTGATTATTGTTGATTCTTTATTTTGATATCAAATTTGTTCTGTTTTAGTTTAGTTGATAAACCAAACATGCATTCTATCTTGATTTTGTTGTTTCAAACTGAAAATTCAGTTATTTTTTTTAATAAAGCTCTTTGCATCTGTGGTTCTTTATTTTCAACAATAGATTCCATTTAAATTTATTATTAATAGTTAAATTGTTATGTTTTTTGTTAATTTAGTTTTTTATGTTTCTGTTGCATCGATTTTTTTATTTCATGTAATAGATTTATATGTTTATCTATGAAAAAATATGTTTTGGGTTCTATGTTTCTAAATAATGAATATTCGGGTTTTCATTCTTAAATGAACATATATCCAGTTATGAGGAAGTTCATGGGTGTGTATGTAACTGTGTCATAACATACATGGTATCCATGTTAAACCCTTTGAATTCATCATTTATGAAATTTGAGTTATCAGTTTCAATCAATTTTTTGTACTTTTTTCAAAGAGTTTTAGGATTACAATCCCAAAAAAATGGATTTTCCATTTTACCATTTGGTTTGATGTCATGATTACACATATTTTCTGACTAAACAAGAAACATGTTAGTCATCACCACATGGTATAGGTGGCCTACTACAAACTAATGGTTCCACCTTATGTGACCATATGATGATGCATATCAGGAAATGAAATAATCAGGTAATGTTGTAGATAATTTGAGGAATGATATGCATATTTCTTATATTAACAACTATACATATACTCTACCAACTATACTAATCCTAAGTAACCTTTCTTGAAACGTGTCACATTTGTTACTATTTCTCAAATCAACTTTCATTGATTTTCATTTTCTTTCATTTCATTTTTTAATGATTTTATTCTCATCACGAGAGTCATTCATCATATGCATCACCAATTTTCATTGAATTTGATTTTGATGGATTTGAGGTATGAGTTTGTTCATATTTTATCATCTGGATGACAACATAGTGCTCCTTAATTATTGGAATGATAAATGATAATGGATTTTTCCTATATTAAATAATAAATGACCGAGGATTACTATTTCAGCCGGATCATTGCCCGTTATTTCGTAGGCTCCTGAAACACTGTTTTAAATTTTATATTATGGAAAAATTTAATTTTTCATTCGTTATATGTACATGCTTACATGTTATGTTCGAAAAGAGCCTGGTTGAAATATGGTAACATTAAAATGGCTGAATTGTTTTTTTTTAATTCTCAGGAACATTTGGGTTTTCTCTATTTTTATGGTGGTGAGCAATTTCAATAATAAAAGAGGCTTAAATTGGTGCTACTGTGTATGTTTTATATTTAAAAATGTTGTTTGTATTTCTAACATGTTTTATATTCATTCATTAACTTGAATTTCATAATGATGAATATGATTTTGTTGGAGATGAAGTCTCATTCAACTGCATATATTCAAAACTATTCCATTATTGACACACCCAGCGGATGTTACCAAAAAGTTATTCGAGCTGGAGGAGGGATAAGGTATGTATCTTTATACATTTTATGAAATTGTAGTCATTTTTTAAATTCATTAAACAATTAATTCTAAAATTTTATTTGTTTAAATCGGATTTTAATTTCTTTTTTTTGATTTCCAATCTTTCTTTAGGGGAACATTTCAGTTTATATTGTTCTTCAAAGCATGAAATGAAATTAAGTTAACATTAAAATGGCTGAATTTTTTGTTTTTTTGAAATTTTCATGAATATTTTGGTTGTCTCTATTTGCATGGTGGTGAGATTTCTCAAGAATAGCAGAGGCTGAAATTGGTTCTGTTGTGTATGTTTTATATCTAAATATGTTGTCCATATTTCTGACCGGCTTCATATTCATTCTTTCACTTGATTTAAATTATGATGGATACTCTTTTGCATAATATGAAGTCTCATTCACCTTGATATCTTAAAAAATATTCCATTCTTGAAACAACAACATGATATTACTAAAAGGAAATTCGATTTGGTGGAGGGGCAAGGTATGTATCTTTATAAATTTTATGAAATTGTAGTCATTTTTTAAATTAATTAAATAATTAATTCTAAAATTTAATTTTTTTTAATTCTGATTTTTATTTACTTTTTTGATTTCAAAACATTCTTCTGGGGAACACTTTAGTTTATATTGTTCTTCAAAGCATGAGTTGAGTATCAGGCACTAAAGGAGTAAGTGCCCAACTTATGCATATAATAACATATGACCATTTAAACTGTTTCTAATTAGGGATGAAATCGCATTTAATGCTTTAATTGCTTCCTCAATAGAACTATAATTCACCATTTTTTAGGATGAACCAATAGTAGCTTCATATACATAAATTTTGAAACATTAAGAAACATTTAGTTTCTCTTTTGAATCTAAGTTCAAAATTGTTTAGAGGATGAAGGATTCAATCTACTTCTGAATATAATATATATATATATATATATATATATATATATGTTTCTATAAGACTTTATTCCATTGTAATTCTTCTTGAAATAAATATCTTTAATGATGATTTTTGGGGATACTAGATGTTATAATGTTATATAGTTATATTTCTTCCCAGATTGGTCTTTCTGCTTTTGAATTTAGATTAGTTTCCATGCATATTTTATAATATGCTGAAACTAGCTGGTCATAATATAATAAAAAGGCATTGCTGGATTCTAATGGTCATTTATGGTTTCTCAATTTTCCCAAAGGTTCAATGATGTTAAACTGGAGTTCATGAAACCAGTCATGCCGGCCACGTAAATGACCACTGCAATAAATAAAAGGGGTGATATCAATCCCACATTCACTCACTATGTCCATTTCCCATATATGATTGATGATGTTCCATGGAATAGAGTAGCAATATAGGCCTTAGTATTCAAGGCACCTGAGAATGTTTCATTACATACTATTCCATTCATTTTTATTAATGTCATCACTTCATGTCTTCTATTTTATGGACATAATATTGTTTCAATTATTTTCATCTTGTGATATTTCTTCCCATTCAAGTTTTCTACAATGAAACAAAATCCATAATCAATAAGATGAGTATAGTTTCTATTAAATTATGTGAGACTTCTTAGTTACCTACTATTTTTATCTTGAAATAACAACAATTATGGGTTTGTAGACATGATGCTGCTTAGGGGGAGGGGATGGGGAGAATTTGGCAAGGGGTAAGGGATGAGAGGGGAAGAACTGGGCAGGGGGAGGGGGTGGTGGGGGATGGGGCTGGGTAGGGGGATGGGGCTTGGCAGGGGAGGGGCTGGTGGGGGAAGCCGTTTGGCAGGGGGGAGGTGATGGGCAGTGGGGAGGAGGAGGTGGGAGGGGGGAGGTGCTTGGAAGGGGTGGGAGGACAATGTGGGAAGGGGATAGGGGAGGGGAAGAGATGGGTAGGGGGAGGAAGGGAGGGGAAGAACAAGGTAAGGGGATGGGGTTGGTGGGGGATGGGGGTGGGCAGGCGGGATGGGGCTAGGCATGGGGGAGGAGCTGGTGGGAGACTTCTTAGATACCTACTGTCCATATAATAAAATAACTATAATAATGGGTTTGTAGCCTCGAAGCTGGTTAGGGGGGAGGGGAGGGGAGAGGCGAGGCATGGGGGATAAGAGGAGAAAAATGGGAAAAGGGGAAGGGGTATGGTGGGGGATGGGGCTGGGCAGGGGGGATGGGGATGGGCAGGTGGTATGGGCTGGTGGGGGAAGGGTTTGGGCATGGGGGAAGGGCTGGTGGGGGAAGGGGCTGGGCAGTGTGGAGGAGGAGGTGGGAGGGGGAGGATCTTGGAAGAGGTGGGAGGACAAGCTGGGCAGGGGGTGGGGAGGGGAATAGCTGGGTAGGGGGAGGATGAGGAGGGAGGTGCTGGGAAAGGAGGGATGCGAAGCTGGGTAGGGGGGAGGTGCTGGGAAGGGAGGGAGGAGAAGCTAAATGGTTTGGTTTGTTTATTTTTTTAGGATCATTTTCCCTATCTCTATTTCCATGGTCATGTGATTTTGCAACAATAGTAGAGGTAGAAAGTGGTGCTATTGTGTATGTATGATATCTAAATTTTTTTCCGCATTTGTAAAATGTTTCCACACACATGTGCAAGTACCAGATTACTACCATCCAGCAACCACAAATACCTGTCTACTGCAGCACCAAAGGAACCCAGTTATGGAAGGTTTTTACTATTAAAATTTATTGAAAATAGTTTCATCCCAATGGGGACACCATATACTATTAAAGTATTATCTTAATGTAATATTTATCACCCAAGTCTTTTCTAAATAAACAATGTGTCCAAACAATCCCTTTTTGTTTCCATGTGTTCCATTGATAATTAACTCTGAAACAATTTATGTTTCAATTTGAATGTTTCACTCTTTATAATACATCTTAATAATTTATCTAAATAATACATCATTTATCTTATTTCTCTTTGTTGATAATATATTACTATTACTTTTCAAATGAACTTTCTTCTATTTACTAAAATATTGATTTCTTCTTTTTACTACAATGTAGAATTTTCAGTAATAAGAGAATATTATTTATGTGAATTGAGTACGATGACATTACATTTTTTTAAAATTATGTAGAACCATAATATTTCATTGAAATATTATTTCAAAATAAAATTGAATAATCCCGTGAAAATTAGAATTTCATTCTTTGTTTTTATGAATAAATTTATAATTTCAATATATTATTTATTAATTTTCATTCTGTTTCATCGTTGGTTCCTTCGTTGTTAATTTTCTTCCTCAATTTCTGTAACCTTTATTCCTCATTTTCATTTACTTTTCAAATATATTCAATATTAATATAAACTGTTATGTTTTATAAATAGTAATCTATAGTTAATAATAAGAATTATTTTATAGTGTCGTGCATCACATGGGTGGAGTACTTGTTTTTTATAATAATATCATTATTTTAATTTCAATCCTAGGTATTCATTATTTTGGTATATGTCAATTTTTATGAGTTAAAATAAATGTTTCAA
Source organism: Viscum album (assembly GCA_963277665.1). NCBI lineage: Eukaryota > Viridiplantae > Streptophyta > Magnoliopsida > Santalales > Viscaceae > Viscum > Viscum album. The sequence continues at coordinate 1,111,448,882 of OY728126.1, forward strand.
AAAACATTTTTCACTTGTACATTTTGAATTTATATTTAGGATTATTTTTTCCACACATAGATATTAAACTTTTATAATTGGATATTATATTTTGATTTATGAGGTTCAAATTTGATAAATATTTCCCTTTAAATTTTTAGTCATTATAAATTGAAGTTGTTGTCAATATTTGTGACATCACTAAAGGTAAAATGGGTAAAATAGGATTAAAACAATGAGATATGGTCAGAAAATCAACCGAGAACTTGAATTTATTAATTTTTATGGGGGATATTAATCCATAAACATCTATAACTAGAATATGTTAAATTTTACCTTTTTAATGAAGTTTATATTAATTTAAATAATGAAAATACCAAAATATAACCTCATTGACTTTAATATCAATAATTTTTTTAACATAAGTATAAAAAGTGGAAATGTTTTTTGATAAAATAATATTTTAAATATGAATAACATTTTTACCATGGAAATTTAATTTTAATTATTATATATGAAATAATTTTCAAAAATTCGTTCTGAACATCGACACAATGCACATATTATGAATACAAAAATTATATAAATAAATTTAAAAATTGTATACATATTAGTTCATTATAGTTACAGTTACCTTATAATTTTATAGATGATTAAAATAAAGTTAGGATGTTTTAAATGTTGATATCAAAATTTAATTACTATTTTGATTATATTAATGTCAAATTAATTAAATAGTATGAAAATGACTGTAATAACATTTTTTATAAAATCATTAAATATAATAAAAATTTTGAAAGATGACAAGTGCAATGAAAAATAAACAAATTTTTAATCCGTTTTCCATTTATTATCTTATTGTTACCCTATAAATAAAATTATAACTCTTTATGATTTAAAAAATCATTATCATAGTTATGTATAAAATCAATTAATGATGGGGTTAAATTGAAATATATGGTTTCAAATGATACAAAAAAATTATAATTTTTATTTAGTGATGATATCTTGAAGATACTATATTTTTATTTTAATATATTTCTATTTATAATAATTTACTTGAGAAATAAATATATTATATTCAAATATATTATATAATTCCTGGTGTGTCCTTTAATTCACTTATAAATGGACACCAATTATCTTTTTTCTTACATAAAAATGATCCTCATGGTTCTCTAATTCCATACCCAATTTTATTATAGACTTACCTATCCACAATTTTTATGTTCTATAATTATTAAAATCTCTTTCAAATGGTTCTTAAGAACATACCTAAAGGTGGTGTATGGTTGAAGAGGTAATCATCCTTGCTAACATTATTAAATTTACTTGTATTATACATCAAATAAATATGTGTTATTCATCATAAAATAACATCCTTATTATTATTAATATACAAAAATGTTATTATGATTATATAGCCTCTGATATTTACCATCTATTCAAATGGATTGGATGAGAAATTATCACTCGTGTGTATATAAGGACCTGGCCTTAAACATTACATAATATTAAAATAAATTAATTATTAACATTGAGTATATTTTTAGGTTTAGAATTTTAGTGAATTAGGCATAACTATAATGACCTGTAAATTTCATAGAAATTTCTTTTCTTAAATTCATTGGAATTTTACAAGAACACAGTTTCTGACAGCACCTGATTTTGAGGCCTGGTGTGCCCGGAATAATTTCTTGAAGTTTATCTTAGGTACATTCAGTGATGGAATGAGTGGGTTTTTCTATCATTTGAAGCGGTGCTTCAAATTGAAAATCGAGGGCACCGATGAACTCACAATGGCTGTATTTTTTTTATAGGCACCTTTACCGAAGATGCGTTTTGTGCGGGTCAAAATTTAATTTATGGGGTTTAATCTTAAACTAAATATAATTGAGTCATACATGATTTTATTTTGTGAGTTGGTTATTTCCTCCCAAGTGTGGATATTTGTGAGGTGGGTCCCACACGAGCCCATACTTCAAATCCCCATTACATCCCTGTTGTTTCCTTTGACAATTCCCCATTAATACCCCTTGTTTAGTTACTTTGAACACTCCACTTTTCCATTATGGTGGAACCTTCCTACCTTCCTCATCCCATTAAACGTGCCAACCAATTAATTTAATATCAGCGTTAAATTAATTGGCACCGCTTTAGAATTAATAAGATTTGCATGAAAATTATGTTAATTGGAGAGCTTATTATATATTTTGTTGGAAAATATCTTTGGGAGAAGACTCTGGGGGATTAAAGGATAGGTGACCCTTCATCGACGAAGAACATCATTCGTCAATGATGAACACCCCTGGAAATGAACGTGAGGAACTTCATCCTCGGATTTACGTCGACATCATGTGGCCTACGTCACCTACGACAATGACCCTTCCTCCAACTTTAATGGAACAACACCATTCTTCCGTGACCCCCGTCAACCGCGATGCTCATCTTCCACGGATCGACGAAGTACGACAACAACTTTGAGGTAGGGAAAATTTTGAATATTTTATTTATGTGATTTATACTCTCAAACGTGGAGTTTAATTGTTGGGTGTTGATTTGAACCACTAACACGGTTTGTACGGACTAACGAACAAGTTCGTACCCACCAAAATTTTCTTCTTGATGCGCGGGGTGTTTGGAAACGACAAAACGGGGCCGCAACGGTGATTTGGGGCCTTCTTAGTGGAGTTCGGATACTGAGACGACCACAGACGTAGTCGGAAAAAAAAACAAACCACCAGAATGACTCTGGTGGCCTACAGAAGACCCCGACGGTGCGAGGTGCCGACAGCCGGAGGCGGCAGCGCTCCGACGTGCCGTCGACATGAGCTCTCCGTGGAACGTGCCACGACGGCGAGCGGTGGATCCCGCGGCCAAGGGAGATTCGAGGTTACTAGCAGCGCAAGCTTGGTGCCGCGTCTGTGCAAGAGGGGTCCCCCCTCCCCCCCCCCCCGCTTAGCCAATTGGCCGAGTTGGCACCCTCTACCCACCTCAGCCATGATGGGGCAGGTCACGGGGTCCGGGCCGTTCCGGCCGGGGCAAGCCGTGCCTCGCCAAGCCAAGATGCGCCCAGCTACTCCTGACTTGGAAATGGGGCGGGACGACCCAATTCGGGCCGACCCAGGGTGGGTTGGGCTGGGTTGAACCGGTCCCAGACCCCCCCCACTTCCGACCATTTTTTCGATCTTTTTCCCATAACGTGATGTATGGACATCCGATCAACACACTATTAGTTGAGTAGGAACCCCTAGATCGAGATGGTCGTTTCGTAATATTACACGCGAGGATTCTGTGAAGTATGGGTATGGCTGGGTTGGTTCCAACCTGAAACTAATCGTGCCCTTAGAGCGGAAACACTTATAACTTATGGACCAAACATCTGATTGACGTGCCATCAACAACGTTGAATACCTTTTTATTGGGAGGTTGTTTTGGAAGAGTCAACTTTTGGTTTAGACATAGCTGGAGTATGGTCTGGTTAGTTTTAGCTTAAAACACAACAAGGCCCCTGGAATGAAAAAGACAATAACTCTCAGACTGGGAATCTAATTGACCCGCCATATATCGCATTGGGTTTCTTTTGAAGAGATGGAACTTGGGGATACATCAACTATAGACTTTGTGAAAGTTGATGTATCGATCCCATGGCTCGAGAAGTGGTCCCTCCCGGTATCGAGTGTGTTGTGTGCGGGAACCCTAGAGCTGGTTGCGACTGCATCGACTATTGTACTTGAATTATCAGTGGGTTAGACAATGACGACTACCATACTGGATTCCTCCGTGGGTTCGATGGCTATGACTACTGTTCTTGTATCTTGTGTGGGTCTGATAGTATTGACCTCTGTACCTGTATACTGTGTTGGTCCGGTAGAGTAGCTGGTCTTGTATCCTGTGTGGGTCTGACAGCTTAATTAGACCTGTATCATGTGTGGGTCTGAATGCTTTGTTGAATCAGTTACTACAACAGATCATCTCTATCGCTATAAGAAAGATGTATACTTGTGTGAGATGAGTCTTGACTCTCAATCATTATCATCGATGTGATTCTCTATCTTTCCTATGTGGATTGGTTTGTGCTTGGGATAGGGAGTTGGAGTCGAACTGTGATTGATTACTTAGGTATATGTATGGGAATATACCTAAGTAGAGTTTTTTGATTCTTAGTGATTGCATCTTTCCTTTTTTGTTTATCCATAATAGAATCTGGAAGACCTTCGGGGGTCTTGAGGTCCCTACTGAATATCATATACTCACCCCTGCACAGGCTATTCCTGCACTACGTTGTGTTGGATATAGACGACAGACATCACGGACCATAGATGAGTCTTTTGGAGCTAGATGATACCCGGAGGTGGATCACCTAGTGAGGCATGCACAGAGCGGACAGGCGGACCCAAGGTGGTTTGTAGACCATATGTACCCACCCTTCAGGTGGTATTCCCGGAGGACAACTCAGCAATTGCTTCTTTAGTTTATTGTTGTTGTACTTACCTTTCAGTTGTACTGTACTTTCTATTGTGTATGTATATTGGCCCATTTACTTTTCAGTACTTAATATTGTACTCCGTTTTACATAGTGCTTACTTCACATGCCTACTCTATTGTGTTGTTACTTATATAAAACGGTAATGCCTTCCCTTTTATCAGGATTTACACCTTTAGTGCTTGTCGCAATCCCCTGGCCTATGGATGGTGGGCTTGGGGTAGTCACGACACATGCCCGGAGGATGGGTCGTGACAATAACAATTACCTTATGTCTCAAAAATTCCAAAGTACACAATTCAACTCAGTTTTCATTTTCTTCACAAAATAAAAACTCTAAAAAATATTCATGTCTAGTTCCATGTTTTAGACAGCAAGAATATTCCTTGATCAAATCCATGACCCTATTCCACTTTATGTTCTATAAAATACATTTCAAAAAAATGGGATGAGCATAAAATCTCTTTACGTGTTACACAAAGAAGAAAAACAGTTAGTTTTTTAAAACCACAAGTAAACCGTGAATACATTATCATAAGCAATAATTTTCACCATAAAGAACTATTAAATACCGTCTCTAAATAAATGTTCATTGCTTACCATTTTGTAACCAACAGATTATAATAAAACCCACATAAAAAACATATAACATATAATGGTAACTTGGGACATAAACATACACAAATGGAATAACAATTTGGTCGACTTCCACACATATCACTAAATGGAATAGCCATATGGCCAACTTCTATACCTAATGCATTAGAGGCTATAACATAACCACACATCCTGGTTTATCAAAGAACCACCCGTTATGTGGTTTATCACATAACCACCCATAAATTATCCATGTACCATCACACCACATAAAATATTTCAACTATAAACATTTCACTAATTAAATTTCATTTGCAATCACATGAATTTATTTCAATATATTGAAATAATCATTCCATTTTCAGAAGCCAATTCAAAAGGTATTTTTGAATCAAATTGTCCCATACCACTTGGATGATTTTAAGTGAATTATAATTTTAATACATTAATGTCCATATAAATAGATACTCAAAACCATTTTTAAATCATTTCCATTAATGATATTTATTTATAATAATAAATCATTTAAACATTTAAAATGATATTTTAGTAAAAGAGTTTTTAACAAAATTAGAGACTCTTGAATAAAAATTAATAAGGAATAAAATTCAATATGAAAATTATAATTTTATGATAATCAATGGATTCTAGTTATAATTTAACAAAGGATTGTACATACACCATATAAGAGGGAATTGGTGCATATCAATAATAAAGTCTCAATGGAAATGTAATTTGAGATGAAATCCCTTATAAAGACAGTATACATAAATTAAGGATAAATAAATCACATAATTATGTGTGAAAAATATAAATTCAGAAAATATAAGTGAATATTATGTTTAATAAATCATATTTCATTGAAAAAAATTCATATGATGACATATTCAAGAAGTACAAGTTTAATTCCAATAATTGAAATTGGATTAAGAAGTTCCGTTGAAAAAATATGATAGGCTAACCATGTATCTTTAAAATAGTGATAATTTTTTCATGAGATAAAAAGTGTATCTCATAACATGGACAAAAAATTTACATCAATAAGGATATATAAGAACATATCTCAGCATAATAATATGTAAATTAAAATACATAACAAAAATAATTCTATTAAAAAGAGGAGGTTGAATGGTTCCCTTACCGATTTGGTAACTTACAAAACATATGCCACATGAAAGAAGGATTATAAAATGAAAATGTAAATACTAAATAATTTATTTATATTACACAACTATTATAATAAATGGAAGTAAATACACAACACAAAATGAAATAGTGGAAAATATAGCATGAATCTCATGGGAATAAAAAGTGAGATGAAACCCTTTACCATGTTGTAATCAACTGAGTCATATTTCAAAAATTTAATGACCACAAAATGAATTACAGAATACCATAAATATAATGAGATTAATTATAATATATATCAAATGGAAGTACACAATACACCAAATTAAATGAATAAGTGGCGAACATTGGAAATATCATGGAATTAAAAGAGAGTTAAGAAATCTCCTTACACCGTTGTCCGACTTGAACTATTTGTTACTTAATCTACAAAATAATAAAATAAAGTTAATTTCTGATTAATTGATAAACTTTTTCGTGTTCATTATTCTTATTATATAATTTATTACCATGTTATAAACATTATTTCATCATTTAAGTTAATAATGGTCGTTTTGTCTGTATTTGGTAGTTGAGTCAAAAGTGAACTTCTTATAATCACTAATTGTTCATGTGGTCAAACATCCATTATCTCTATAATGATATTAATAATGTAGATATAATATATATTATATATATCCAGTATTTATATTTATTTATAATAGTATATTACATTTGGAGATAAGAGATGAAATGCACCGTTCATGGAGACGGTATGCTTTACGTAGACATATATGCTACTTTCATTTCTATTTATTATTTTAATGTAATTAAAAAAGATTATACATATGAATAATATAAATCTAGTATAATATAATATATAATATCATTAAATCTATCCTTTATACTTCACACGTATGTAATGAACAAGTAATATCACATTGGGGGTGATAGTCTGCACTTCCTCAAATGTTATTATTGTGTTTCCCATAATGGAAACCATTAAAGTATGGTATAAATGAAAAATAAAGAAGAATAAATAAAAAATAAACAGAATATATATATCATATATAAATTTAGTGACATCTTAATGGCCACCATGATAGGCGATAAGAGACAACCGTACAATCATCGTCTCGTGACGTGTTAGTTTACCATCCACATAAACAGTATGTTTTTCACCCATTAGATGGAGGTGTGTATAAGTGGAGATTGAATCCCTTTCATAACAACATCCTTGTATATTGATGATACTGGTGTTATTATAAAATAAGGGAATAAATTTTTTTTAGGGGTTTGGAAAAGTAAAATAAAAAAAAATAAAACAATACAATTTTAGAGAATCTGTTACCTTTTATTTTTGTAACTTCATTTGGGTTGAACCAAAATAACATCATAAAGTGCCTTCGGCCTATGTTAAGGCTTCTAGAAAGAGGAGAGGTATTTAGGGATCTTAATTAGGTATAGTTTGGACAATAAAAAAGGCTTTAGAGGTGTGAGTAATTGGATAGAGGTTGTGTTCTTTTATAAGGGAGAGAAGGGGCTCTTTAGGAATGTTTGAAACAATTATTTTATTATAAACATATCTCTGGTATCAAAAGGTCCATAAATCATTAATGGTATAGATAAGTTGACTCATTGACGAAATAAGTTCATCCAATATGAATTGGACATGTTTTGGATATTAATTTAAAATTTATAATCTTATTTATTTAAATAATTTTTTAATGACGAAAATACTGCATCACTATTGTGTCATATATAATTTAATTTATATGATGACTAAAAATTATAATAAAAATACCATGATGTAGTAAACATTTTTATATTTCAAAATAATAGTTAGAACGAACCATACTTTACAGACATTGTTATTTCTTCAGAATTAAAGCACACTTATTAAAACATTTTACAAAACCAAGAAAGGACCGTATAGTTATAGTGTCTTTAGAAACTGGGAAACATAAACAACTGGTTCATAAAGGATCTACTTTGCCTCCCACTTATTTCATCATATCTAGAGTCCCTTTTTGGAATATCCTACTTAATAACCTTCTTCCTGACCTGGGGAAAGAAAAAATACAAAAGGATGAGCTCAAATGCTCAGTAAGGGTAAACAAAAGAAATATCAATCACATCGTATACACAAGCACATAACTTTTGGAAATCATAACCTGCAAAAGAGATCATAATTTCATAACATGGGATAAATCATGGCAGTGAAATGTAATCACAATAATCATAACATAAAACATAATACTTTGTGGCATACACACATAATCATAGAGAATCATTTCTTGTTAGTTAAGACTCATTTCCAAGACTATCTTAGTGGACAAAGTCCCTTTCTGAACCGAGTAACCCTCGTTCCAGTCCTGTTTCACTGAACCGGTATAACCTACCATTCCAGCCATGTCTATCTCATGAGATATAAAATCTTTACACAATGAATTGGAGGGAGATATATGTCCCACCAATCTTATAATGAATCCTTTCTTATGTGTGCCACATAATCATAAATCATACGTCATCGCATAACACATGTAACAAAAATGGGATTCTTGAAACATCATGACATCATAAAACAAATCATATAAGGTAAATGAATTCATAAAAATAATTCCCTCACAACATAATCAAATCAATGTAATAATAGGGATAAAAACAGAACCCTTTATTATCTTAGATGGAAAATAATTTTGATAAAACACTTGAACTCCATTCTTGAGGAAAATATCCTTTCTTTTTCAAAAACACTTTTCTTTTCTTAACATGTTATAAAATTATAAACTAAAAGAATTTGATTAAAAATAAACTTGAAAACTTGTAAAGGATGCTTCTTGGAAATAATATTTTAAAAATCCATTCATGTCGTATAAGTTAAAAAAAACATTCTTCGTACTTTTGTCGGAAAAGTCAAAAAGTACCTCGTACGAAAAAACGGTAAAATATTCCTTTCATATTCTTTACTAAAAACTCACCGAAGGATAAAATTGGATTTAAACATTTCTAGGTGGATAATATTACATATTCAGGAAACATAGATGTGGATAATAAAATACACCCCAGTAAATACTAAATTATAAACAATCTCGGATAAAAATGAGATTGTGATATTTCCCTTACCTTAGGTCCGATTTGCTTTGTACGTGTCTGAAGCTCATCTTCTTTGAAACGCCTCTTCGAATCCTCCACATCGGGAACTAAGTTTGGTCTTTGACGAAGACAAGGACCTCTAGGATTATTCTAGGGAAGTGGATAAGGGATTTTGGGAGGGGTTGGCCGAGCTTGAGTGCTCAAATTGGTGTGAGGAGGAGGGGGAGGAGGTGCCCTTTTATAAGGGAGGAGAGGGGCACCTTTGGAATATCTCAAAATATTATTTTATATTAAAGTCAAAATCGGTTTATAATGGTTCCAAAGGGTCATATTTCGAAGGTAAAGTGGGGATGGGTCGAAATACTATCAACCAATAGGATTTAGAAAAGTTCAGGTTATTATTTTGACATTATCAATTAGATTTAACTCTAAGTTAAATAATTTAACTTTTACTGTGACTTTTTGTTTTCTTACACTATATGGTTAATACACATACTATAACATGACAAAAGAACCCCAAGTTGTTTATTATTAATATATATATCCTTATCTAAGTCATTTTTCCGAACCTTAGATTTTTAGGAATAAAATAACAATTAATAATATAATATTTGACTTAAAAACTATTTTGTGTCAATTTTGACACTATTTGATATATGATTTTTGTGAAAGTCATAACAGAATTATATGTTCAAACCAAGTTGATTAAATCAACACTAACATGTCATATTAACCTAGAAAATTAGTGGGATTCATAAAAAGTCTCAAATTACATTTATTTTGGTGTTTATAACATCAATTATGTCAATATTTCATTAATAAGATAATTACTGCATCATCATTGTGTCATAAATAAATTAAATTATATAATCTATAAAAATTACAAATAAAATACCATTATATAGAAAATCTTTTTAGATTTCTAATGAATATTTATATTCGAATTTATCTTATGTATAACCCTATATTAAAAATGATTTAGTTATTAAACATTGATTTTATCTATTTTAACCCTTCTTTAAATAAATTAATAATAAATGTCCTAATCTAATCCAAGTGGGCCTAAATGATCATATTTTATTCCTAAGTTTGTTTTTGGTCGAATTACACTTGTCCAATAGAATTAGGACATGTGTTAGGGTAATAATAATATCATATTTACCCTTAGTTACCCTATTTACTATTAACCGCGGTAAAAAAAAGTAAACAGTTACTATTCACCAAAAAATTATTTTTATCTCATTGAACCAAATTTTACTTATTGATATCAACCGTGTCTGTCGGATTTTCTAAATTCCATTCATAGAAGAGGTAAAATTAAGTTTTATGCAAAATTCAGTTTTTAACCTATCACTTAGTGGTTTCACTATTCATCAAAAATTGGATGTTTTCAGAAAAATACCAAAATTTCACCCTAGGCTAATTTCGATATTCTGAGTCCAAAAATGAAGTCCATTTTGAAAAATAAAATTTATAAAATTTTAAAAAGTGGTTATTACTATTCATAACAGCTAGTTTTAATAATATTTTAATAGTATATCCATGTTTAGGGAAACTCAGTATTGCGTACGACGCAAGCTATCGAGGAAGGTCGTGATTTTTTGTAAAGCAATCCAAGCAAGTGTTGTGTGTATAAAAAGATTCCTTTGATGATTTATATAACATAAAAGTCTCAGGTGTTACATTCTACCCCCCTTAAAATGAATTTCGACCTCGAAATTCGTCACTTTGTAACAAACAGATGAGGATACTTCTCCCTCATCATATCCTCAAGCTCCCATGTAGCTTCTTCAAGTTGGTGGTTCCTCCATAAAACTTTCACCAATCGAGTGGTCTTGTTTAGTAGGACTTTTTCGCTACGATCTAGAATCTCTATCGGTTGTTCATCATAGGAAAGATCTTTCTCCAGTGGTACAACTTCTGAGCAGAGTACATGTGAAGGATCAAGTATGTACTTTCTCAGGAGAGATATATGGAACACATCGTGAACTTGAGAGAGATTCGGTGGAAGCTCCAATCGGTAAGGTACCTTCCCAACACGATCCAGTATTTCGAAAGGACCGATATATCTAGGGCTTAACTTCCCCTTCTTTCCAAATCTCATAACCCTCTTCCAGGGAGATATTCGTAAGAACACTTTATCTCCCACTTCAAACTCTAGGTCTTTTCTTCGGTTGTCGGCATAACGTTTCTGTTGACTCTGAGCTGCTCTTACGTGTTGTTGAATAGATCTGACCCTTTCTTCCATTTCATCAACTAGATCAGGTCCTAATAGCTTTCTTTCCCCAAATTCATCCCAGCAAGTTGGATTCCTGCATTTCATTCCATAGAGAGCTTCATAAGGAGCCATCTGAATACTAGAGTGAAAGCTATAATTATAAGAAAATTCCACCAATGGTAGGTGTTGATCCCAACCACCTTTGAAATCCATAGAGTGAGCTCTCAACATATCTTCTAGAGTTTGAATTGTTCTCTTAGACTGACCGTCTGTCTGAGGATGATAAGCAGTGCTGAAACTCAACTCTGTATCCAGAGTATGTTGAAGACTTCGCTAGAACTTTGAGGTAAACCTCGAATCCCGATTAGATATAATAGAAAGTGGTACTCCATGCAATCTTAACACATCCTTTACATATATCCCGACAAGCTGATCTAGAGAGAAATCCTCTCTAATAGCAATGAAGTGTGAAGACTATGTAAGACGATCAACTATGACCCAGATAACATTATTGCCTTTGGATGTTTTAGGAAGTCCTGTGACAAAGTCCATAGTGATGTTTTCCCATTTCCATTCGGGTATGGGTAATGGTTGTAACATCCCCTTAGACTTCTGTCTCTCAGCTTTATCTTGCTGACAAACCAAGCATCGAGAGACATATTCAGCAACATCTCTTTTCATGCCATCCCACCAGAAGTACTCTTTCAGGTCCCTATACATCTTCGTGCTTCCAGGATGAATAGAGAATGATGAACTATGAGCCTCATCCAACAGCTCCTTCTTTAATTCGGGGATGGGAGGAACACAAACCCGATTCCTGAACATTATTATCCCATCATAATCAAGGTTGAATTCAGGAACATTTCTCACCTTCTTTTGTAACTCAACATCTACTTTATGCGCCTCTTTAATCTTCACATGTATAGATGGTTGAACATTCATTTGAGAAAGATAATATTTTCCCCTTCCATTATAATTCCAAGATCCATTCATTGTAAATCCATAAATATTGGATCTTTTGTGATCCTCATCATGGATAAACTGGCATTGTCTTGTCGACTTAGTGCATCTGCCACCTTGTTCTCTTTCCCAGGGTGGTAATGGATTGAGCAGTCATAATCCTTAATCAGCTCCAACCATCTTCTTTGGCGTATATTCAGCTCCTTTTGTGTGAAAATGTAATTTATCTCTAATGATAAGTATAAATATCACACCTTTCACCATAAAGGTAATGCCTCCAAATCTTTAATGCAAAGATTACCACAGCTAACTCCAAATCATGTGTTGGGTAATTTTTCTCATGGATTTTCAACTGTCGTGAGGCATAAGCTATCACCATATCATTTTGCATAAGAACACACCCCAATCCCTTCTTGGATGCATCACTGTAGATCACAAATCTATCTCCACTACAATGCAGTGTGAGCACAGGTGCACTAGATAACCTTCCTTTCAACTCCTTGAAATTCTCTTCACATTCCTCTGTCCAAACAAACTTAACTCCTTTCCATGTCAAATCGGTGAGTGGGTTAGATAATCAGGAAAAATATTTTACATAACATCGATAATATCCATCCAAACCAACAAAACATCGGATCTCAGTTACTGTTGTTGGTCTCGACCATCTTTCAATAACCTCTGTTTTTGCTGGATCCCTAGATATCCCCTCTTTTGAGATTATGTGACCCAAAAATGCAACTTTTTGAAGCCAAAATTCATACTTGGTAAATTTGGCATAATGCTTCTCATTTCTCAGGGACTTCAATATAATTCTCAAGTGATCGTCATGTTCTTCCTTTCTCTTTGAATAGAAAAGAATATCGTCTATAAAGACTACCACAAATTGATCAAGATAGTCTCTAAAGACTCTATTCATTAGATCCATGAAGATAGCAGGGGCATTTGTAAGACCAAATGGCATCACTATAAATTTATAATGTTTATACCTTGTACGAAAAGCCGTCTTTGGTATATCCTCCCTTTTGAACCATAATTGATGATACCCTGAATAAAGATCAATCTTGGAAAAGTATTGAGCTCCGCGTAGTTGGTCAAATAGGTCATCAATGCGTGGGAGAGGATATTTGTTCTTGATAGTGATCTTGTTAAGTTCTAGATAATCAATGCAGAGTCTCATTGATCCATCTTTCTTCTTAAAAAAAACAGGTGCTCCCCAAGGTGACGCACTAGGGCGTATGAACCACTTATCATGATTCTCTTGGAGTTGCTTCTATAATTCCTGCAACTCAATTGGGGCCATTCTATAAGGTGTCTTTGAAATAGGCAAAGCACCCGGTACGAGTTCTATTGAAAAATCAACTTCACGATTCGGTGGAAGAACCAGTAATTCCTCTGGAAAGACATCATCAAACTCTCGTACAATGGGAATATTCTTAATCGTGGGTTTATCACCAACCATTTGAGATAAATAACCTTCATTTAGTGGAATCAAGATCCATATGATAGAAGAAATTTCCACTGGAAGGTTATGTTCATACTTGCATTGATAGATGATCATAGATTGATCTGGAATATGAAATGTGACTTCCCTTCTTTGGAAATTGATATGAGCTCTATATAAAGAAATCCAATCCATGCCAAGAATCACATCAAATTCCACTATATGAAGGATCATAAGATTTGCAGGAAGCACTTTCCCACAAACTTCGATCGGAGAAGAATTATAAACTGTTGATGCGACTGTTGTGCCATTAGGTGTTGTCATAGCAAACTCAACATCTAATTGTTGAGGTAATACAATGATACCCTTAGAAAATTTTTCAGAAATAAAAGAGTGGGTGGATCCAGAATCAAATAAAACATTTGATACTTTAGAGTGGATGGTAAGTGTACCTTTGACCACATCGTTAACATTCTCCACATCGCTAATAGAAATTGCATGTGACTTTCCTTTGTCTTTAGCCTTAAGAGTTTGTTGACGTCGACCATCATCATCAACCCTTGGATTTGGGCATTGATTGGCATAATGCCCCATCTCCTTTCACTTGAAACATTGAAGTGTAGTAGGTTCATTCTGTGCATCCCTTCCTTTGTTTGCATCATTAGACATCTTCTTCCCATCATTGTGGCATTCAAATGCCCGATGACCTTCCATTCCACATTTGAAACATTTACTTGTCCCTTTAAGACAACTCCCTCCATGTTTCATTCCACACTTTGTGCATAAGGGAAAGTTCATCTTCTTTTCAGTGTGCTCTTAAGATTTTCCTTTGAATTCCATTTTACTCTTCTTATCAAACCCATATGATTGATGGGTTACTCCAATCTCCATCTCAACTTTGAGAGCACATCGAACGATTTCCTCGTAGCTATTGAAGTCCCTTATGGTTAAGGCCCTTCGAAGACTTGGTTTTAAGCCAGTAAAGAATCAATAGATCTTACTCTCAGGTTGGATAATAAAACCAGAAGCGTACCTTGCAAGTTTTGTAAAATTTGCTTCATAGGTACAAACAGATTCCTCATCCTTTTGCATCAGTTCAAGAAACTATTTCTACATCTTTGTTCGGAGAATACGAGGGATGTACTTATTGAAAAATAAGTTCTTGAACTCGTCCCATTCCATGGAATCAATATCATCCCTTTGCCTCGTATTCTTAATAATATTCCACCATTGATCAGCATCACCTTCCAAACGATACACCGCTAGGATGACTTTATCATGCTCAGAACATTGAAGAATTGAAAATATCTTTTCAGTAGTACTAATCCATTGTTCAGCAAGTAATGGATCAGTAGACCCGCTGAATGAAGGTGGATGCTGTCTCATGAAGGATTCAACAGAATGTTACTCCTTCCATTGCTCGTTTGGAAATCCTGCATGATTCATAGCTTGAGATAGTTGTGTGAGCATGGCTACAAGATTTTTCATTCCATATCCCATAACGTTTGGTTTCTCATGGGGACAATCATTGCATTTCCCGTCGCATTCCGCATTAACACAGTTCCTCCGAGTTCCAGCCATTGACTAAAACTAAGAAGAATAGTGTGAGAAACACTAATTATAATAGGAAAACCACATAATCAAGAATAAAATTTCACACTTAAAGTCTTATCCTAGGTTATTCATGGCCACTTCTAAAACACTAAGATTGTGTTCTATGCTTAGAATTACCTTAGGGTTCTTACGAAGGCTTTCACATCCTAGTTTCCAAAGGTTGACTATACCTTTGCTCTGATACCAACTATAACGATCCATACTTTACATACATTGTTATTTCTTCAGAATTGAAGCACACTTATTACAAAATTTAACAAAACCAAGAAAGGACCATATAGGTATAGTGTCATTAAAAATTGGGAAACATAAACACCTGGTTCATAAAGCATCTACTTTGCCTCCCAGTTATTTCATCATATCTAGAGTCCCATTTTGGAATATCCTACTTAATAACCTTCTTCCTGACCTGGGGAAAGAAAACTTACAAAAGGGTGAGCTCAAATTCTCAGTAAGGGTAATCAAAAGAAATATCAATCACATCGTATACACAAGCACATAACTTTTGGAAATCTTAACCTGCAAAAGAGATCATAATTTCATAACATGGGATAAATCATGGCAGTGAAATGTAATCACAATAATCATAACATAAAACATGAAACTTTGTGGAATACACACATAATCATAGAGAATCATTTCTTGTTAGTCAAGACTCATTTAAAAGACTATCTTAGTGGACAACGTTCCTTTCTGAACCGAGTCACCCTCGTTCCAGTCCTGTTTCACTGAACCGGTATAACCTAACGTTCCAGCCAAGTCTATCTCATGAGATATAAAATCTTTACCCAATGCATTGGAGGGAGATATAGGTCCCACCAATCTTATAATGAATCCTTTATTATGTCTGCCACATAATCATAAATCATACATCATCGCATAACACATGTAACAAAAATGGGATTCTTGAAACATCATGACATCATAAAACAAATCATATAAGGTAAATGAATTCATAAAAATAATTCCATCACAACATAATCAAATCAATGTAATAATAGGGATAAAAACATAACCCTTTATTATCTTAGATGGAAAATAATTTTGATAAAACATTTGAACTCCATTCTTGAGGAAAATATCCTTTCTTCTTCAAAAACGCTTTTCTTTTCTTAACATGTCATACAATTATAAACTAAAAGAAGTTGAATAAAAATAAACTTGAAAACTTGTAAAGGAAGCTTCTTGGAAATAATTTTTTAAAAATCCATTCATGCTGGATAAGTTAAAAAAACATTCTTCGTACTTTTGTCGGAAAAGTCAAAAAGTACCTCGTACGAAAAACGACAAAAGATTCCTTTCATATTCTTTACTAAAAACTCACCGAACGGTAAAATTGGATTTAAACATTTGTAGGTGGATAATATGAAATATTCAGGAAACATGTATGTGGATGATAAAATACATCCCAGTAAATACTAAAGTATAAACAATATTGGATAAAAATGAGATTGTGATATTTCCCTTACCTTAGGTCCGATTTGCTTTGTACGTGTCCGAAGCTCTGCTTCTTTGAAACGCCTCTTTGAATCCTCCACTTAGGGAACTAAGATTGGTATTTGAAGAAGACCAGGAGCTCTAGGATTATTCTATGGAAGTGGAGGAGAGATTTTGGTAGGGTTTGGCCGAGCTTGAGTGCTCAAATTGGTGTGAGGAGGAGGGGGAGGAGGTTCCCTTTTATAAGGGAGGAGAGGGGCACCTTAGGAATATCTCAAAATATTATTCTATATTAAAGACAAAATCGGTTTATAATGGTTCCAAAGGGTCTTATTTCGAAGGTAAATTGGGGATGGGTCTAAATACTATCAACCAATAGGATTTATACAAGTTTAGGTTATTATTTTAACCTTATCAATTAGATATAACTCTAAGTTAAATAATTTAACTTTTACCATGACTTTTTGTTTTCTTACACTATATGGTTAATACCCTTACTATAACATGCCAAACGAACCCCAAGTTGTTTATTATTAATATATATATCCTTATCTATGTCATTTGGCCTAGCCTTAGATTTTTAGGAATAAAATAACAATTAATAATATAATATTTGATTTAAAAACTATTTTGTGTCAATTTTGACACTATTTGATATATGATTTTTGTGAAAGTCATAACAGAATTATATGCTCGAAAAAAGTTTATTAAATCAACACTAACATGTCATATTAACCTAGAAATTTAATGGGAATCATAAAAAGTCTCAAATTACTTTTATTTTGGTGTTTATAACATCAATTATGTCAATATTTCATTAATAAGATAATTACTGCATCATCATTATGTCATAGATAAATTAAATTATTTAATGTCTAAAAATTACAAATAAAATACCATTATGTAGGAAATATTTTTATCTTTCTAATGAATATTTATAGTCGAATTTATCTTATGTATTACACTATATTAAAATGATTTATTTATTAAACATTGATTTTAACTATTTTAACCCCTCTTTAAATAAATTAATAATAAATGTCCTAATCTAATCCAAGTGGGCCTAAATGGTCATATTTTATTCCTCAGTTTGTTTTTGGTCGAATTACACTTGTCCAATAGAATTAGGAAATTTTTTAGGGTAATAATAATATCATATTTACCCTTAGTTACCCTACTTACTATTAACCGCGGGAAAAAAAAGTAAAAAGTTACTATTCACCAAAAAATTATTTTTATCTCATTGAACAACATTTTACTTACTGATATCAACCGTGTCTATCGGATTTTCGAAATTCCATTCACAGAAGCGGTAAAATTATGTTTTATGCAAAATTCAGTTTTTAACCTACCACTTAGTGGTTTCACTATTCATCAAAAATTGAAAGTTTTCAGAAAAATACCAAAATTTCACCCTAGGCTAATTTCGATATTATGAGTCCAAAAATGAAGTCCAATTTGAAAAATAGAATTTATAAAATTTTAAAAAGTTGTTATTACTATTCATAACGGCTAGTTTTAATAATATTTTAATAGTATATCGTTGTTTAGTGAAACTCGGTATTGTGTACGACGCTAGCTATCGAGGAAGGTCGCGATTTCGTGTAAAGCAAGCCAAGCAAGTTTTTTGTGTAGAAAAAGATTCCTTTGATGATTTTTATAACATAAAAGTCTCGGGTGTTACAATTATTATAGTTAAATATATGACTTATATAACCCCATGTAAAAATTTATTTAATAAGAGATATTTGATTATGTCATTTGTGCCTTTACTTTAAGTTAATTAAAATAAAGTGTCATTATTATTCATAAGTGGTTCTATGGGGCCCCAAAAACTACCCAATAATCCCCATTTTCAGTAATTACTCATCAAATAAGGATAAGACAAGTTTTACTATAATTTGGTATTATTACGGTATTATTTTTACCTTGAATTACCCTATTTACCTTTAACAACAATAAATAAAAGTCAAAAGTAACTGTTCACCAAAAACTATATTCATCTTATCGAACCACGTTTTACTTACTAATAACAACCATGTAAGTCAGATTTTTTAAATTCAATTCCAATAAGTGGTAAAATTTCATTTAAATGAAAATGTAAGTTTTTTTAACTACTACTCAGTGGTTTCATTATTCATCAAAACATTATGCTTTAAAGAAAAATAACAAAAATTCAGCCTAAGATATATTTGATAATCTGAAATTAAAAAATGGTCTCTATTTTTCCAAATTCAAAACTTAAACGTTGAATTAATTGATTTATAATTAATTCCCATTGTCAAAACAAATATAGTGTTTTTATGAAACAAAAAACTATCAAAAGATTGACACTTGTTTATGTCCAATTTCAAAGGGAAAATTAATTCCAATGAACAAAATTGGATTAAAAGGTAAAAGTATAATTTAATTACACTTTAAAACCAATTAATAAGATAATATAACCATATAAATATATTAGATTAAAATGAATTTTTGAATTAAAATACCGGATTTTTTTCTATTCATAAAAAAATATACTTTATTTAAAAATACAAAAAAATAACCAAAGTAAATTTTGTTATCCAGATTAAAAAAAAATATTTTTTCAAATAGATCATATAAAACTGAGCAAACAATATTTAAAGAGTGTTATCCATTAAAAGGTGTTAAATCGGCCTTTTAAAGACATTTAGAATCTTTGTGCTTCAAATTCGATTTATTCAAATGTTAAGCCACTATATTTAATTGGATAAATGTAAAAAAATTAAAAAAAGAAAATTATATTTTATTTAGTTCAATAAATTCCTGCCAATACAATGACTATACGTTAACTACCATTTAAAATAATAATATTATTTTATTAGTGTGCAACATAAGATTTCAAAGAAACCCATTGTTGTGCATCAAGTACGCCATCAATCATAGCATCCCCTTTAAAGTAAAAATAACATTTAATCCAAAAATATTATTAAATATGAAAATTTCACGTTCTTTGTTTTTTTGCGATGTTACATCCTTCCCCCCTTTTAGATATCGCATCCTCTGAATTTTAGAATTGGGCTCAGAAAAATTATTTAATGTCCCACATCATAAAAAGTGTAAATAAAACTATCACTTTAATAGAAAGAAAAAGAAACAAAATGTTTACCCAAGATAACTTATAGTAAGATTACATGTATAAAAACATGTATATGGAAGTGAAAAAAATAATGTTTAGATGGAGAGTGATGGAAATAATGATTAAGAGAAATTTATCCTACATAAAATGAAAAACTTGTGTTGTGTTAAACAGTCTTTGATTACCCATTTGGAAACATAAACTGATAACATTTTTTTTGTTTTGACTTCCTTTTCTTAATTCTAGGAATTCAATTACTACATAGAATAAGAAAATAAGAAAATATACTTACCTTCAAGAAGAGTTTCACCATTTAATAAGTTTTTACCAAAACTATTCATCACTCTAAGAAAGAGCATTCAAAAATACTCAGTCACATCAAAAGAACAATAATAAACTTCTAGAGAATCAAATAATGAATCAAAACTATATATTTCCCCTGTCATTAGACATTATCCAAAACCAAAATATTTAATAACATAATCATGTAATCCCCATAAAGGATAATCCTTTATAAAAATAAATACTACTCTTAATCCCAAAATTCAAAAAAAGTACCCAAAGTCCAATAAAGACAATCCAATATAGCATTGTCCTTAAAATTATTCAAAAAAACCCAAACTATGATTTTAACCCACAACATAGAAATTTTTAATCACATAGTCTTCCATAGTAAATATTAACATTTAAATCTAAAAACATTGAATACTCTTAAAGTCTCATACTTAAGCATAATTAGCCAAATAACATATTATCTATGAGAGGATAATCATTTCCATAAAAAACCCAAATCCCTATATGTCCATAACAAAAACATAGATTCTCCAAAAAAATCAACCATTACTCATCAAAAGAAAATATAATTATTCCTGGAATAACATTTTCATATATCAAACTTTAGGGTTACACATACTATAAAAAGTTTTCCAATATAATCCCATCATCAAAATAGATATAATAATTTTATGCTTTTCATCATATTAAATTCTTACATAACACTTGAATCCCAAATATGTTGACTTCTTACTTTCATTGGTCATTGTTAGTTTCTTCATCCTCATTGGGAATTGTATTAGGTATTGGTAAACATATATTTTTATAATCCTGGTGATCTCATTCTCGAAACATCTTCGTTGAATATCTGTTGGTATAATGACCATACACACCCCCATTTAAAACATTCAATTGATCCCTCAAAAAGTACTAATATCCCTTTACTAGAGTCAACTGGATGATTCCTTTTTTTCCCTAGTAGGTTCTTACTTTATGAACTTCATTCCAATATCAATAGAATCTTCCTATCCCTTTTAATAATTTTCCTGGGTGTTTCTATCCATATCCTTGACACATAGGTTTTTTAACACACACACCTTTATGATCATTACCTGAACTTACAAAGGGATTTTTTTCTCAAATATATGATGCCTTATAAAAATCAACAATATTTAGTTTGTAAATCATGACTCTAGATAGTTGGTTGACAAGAACCACTAGTGTTCTCATTATTGCTCTCATTCCTTTCAGTTCCTCGTTCTGAAAACTATCACAGTCTTCTTCACATCCACTGTTACATTTGTTCTTGCAAGATCCAGCCATTTACTATAACCCAAAACGTCAGTGTGAGTATATCTATAAATACATCACGTAATATCTTATGAGGAGGGTAAATAAAAATTCATATTATCTTAAACTCATTGAAAATAACTACGACACTTTCTAATATTCCAACAATTCTAGTTATGTCACTTATGCTTATATAACACCTTAACCTAAAAACATATCTAAACCGGCCTCTGATACAAACAATATAGACCTGGCCGTAAATATTACATAATATGGAATTTAATGTATAATTCACAATGATGATCTTTTAAGGTTTATAGTTTTAGAGATTTAGGCGTAAAAATTATATTACATCTCAAAAATTTCAAAGTAGACACTTCTACTCAGTCTCAGTTTTCGTCACAAATTAAAAACTCTAAAAGAAGATTCATGCCTAGTTCAATGTTTTAGACAACACGACTTTCCATTAATCTCATCCTTGATCATATTCCACATTATTTCCTGCGATTTTTTTTTCAAAAACGTGGGATGGGCATAAAAATATGAGTAAGGGTTACACAAAGGAAAAAATGTTAGTTTTTCAAAAAAACAAGTAAACCAATAATACTTTATCATAAGTAATAATTTTCACCTTTAAGAAGTAGGGAAAACCTTCACTGAATAAAAGATCATTTCATACCTTTTTAAAACCAAAAGATTACCCTTAAAACCACATAAAGAACACATAACATATAAAGGTAACATGATACATAATCATACATATATGGAATAATAATACTATCGACTTACACAAATATCACTAAATGGTATAGCCATACAGTCGATTGACATACCTAATGCATTGGAGGTTATAATGTAACCAACCATCCTAGTTTATCGTGACACCACCCATTATATGGCTTATCATGTAATCACCCATCAAATATCGATGTACCGTCACAACACATAAAATATTGCAAATATAAAACTTTCAAAAATAAGATTTCATTTTCAATCCCAATAAGTAATTTCATGATATTGAAATAATCAATCCATTTTCATAAACCGTTATAAAATAGATTTTGGAATCAATGTGTCCCATACCAATTTGAAGACTTTAATGGAATTAAAATTTTAAAACATTAATGTACATATAAATAAATACTCAACCCCATTTTTAAAACATGAATATTAATGAAAAGGATTTAGAATAATAAATCTTTAAAACATTTAAAATGATATTTTTTATAAAGAGTTTTTAACAAAATGAGAGACTCATGAATTCAAATAATTGAGGAATTTAATTTAATAATAACTATATGATATCATGAGAATAAATTAATTCATGATATTATATGACAAAGGAATGTATATACACCTTATAATAGTGAATTAATGCATAACAACAATGAAGACTCAATGGAAATGTAAATTGAGATGAAATCTCTTATATGTTATCCTTAAATTAAGGATAAATAAATCACATAATAATATTTGAAAATTATGAATACACACAATATAAGTGGATATTATGTGTAAAAAAATAAATGGTCCTTAAAAAATATTCATTGGATGTCATAATCATGAAGTACATGTTTAACCCAAATAATTGAAATTGGATTATGATGTTCTCTTTCAAAAATTCTATATCCTAACTCTGTCACTATAAATTTCATAAAATGAGTTGATGAGATAAAAAGGGTATCTCTTAACTTGGACATTAAATTTAAATCAATAAGGATATAAAAGAACATATCCCTAAATAATATGATGTAAATTAAAAGGCACAACAAAAAAAAGTATTTTAAAAAGAGGAGGGTGAAAGGTTCCCTTACAGATTCAATAACATAAAAAACATACGCCAAATGAAAGAATGATCAAACAATAAAGATTTAAATACTAATAAATTAAATTATATTACACATAGTGTACAATCATGGGCAGTACATACACCACACAAAAGGAAATAGTGGAAAATATATCATGAATCTCACGGGTGTAAAAAGTGAGATGTAATCCCTTACCACATTGTAATCAACAGAATAATATGCCCAAATGTTAATAAAAACCAAATGAATAACATAATACCATGAATATAAATATAATAATTATAATATATATCAATTAGAAATACAAAATACACCACAAGAAATTAATATGTGCCGAACAATGGAAATCTCACGGAATTAAATGTGATAATAGAAATATCCTTACCTCGTTGTCCGACTTGACACGTTCATTATTTAATCTCCTAAATAATAAACTGAAGTAAATTTATACTTGATTAATAACCCTTTTCAAGTTTATTAATATTTTTATATAATTTAATACCATGTTATAAAAATTATGTAATCATTTAAGTTAATAATGGTAGTTTAGTCGATATTTAGTACTTGAGTCGAAAAATAACTTCTTGTAATTAAAAATTGTTCATGTGGTCAAACATCCATTATCTATAGAATTATATTCATGGTTTAGATATTAAATATATTAAATATATCTATTATATATATGAATTTATAATAGTAAATAATATATCGAGATAATAAATGAAATGCATAGTTCATGGAGATGGTACGCCAAATGTACACATTAACGCTATATTCATTTCTATTTATTATTTTAATATAATTAAATCATAATGATACATAGATATATTATAATTCCAGTATAATATCATATATTATATAATTAACTCTTTTATTTATATGTCCGACATTTGGTATGAACGAGTCATATCACTGTGAGTGGGCGGTAGTCCGCAGTTCCTCAAATAAAATTTTCGCATTTACCCTTAATGGAAACCATTAAGGTATGAAATAAGTGAAAAATACACAAGCATAAAGAAATAATTAACATAATTTATATATCATATATATATATATATTCAGTTCCATCTTAATGGAAAACATGAAAGGTCGTAGGAGAAAATCGAATAATCATTGTTTCGTGAGGCGTTAGTTTTCCATCCATAGAAACCGTATGTTTTTCATCAATTAGATTGAGGTGTGTGTAAGTAAAGTTAGAATACTTTTCATAACAACATATTACTATATTTATGTTACTGTTTTTGTTATTAATTAAAGGAATAAAATGAGTTTAGGGGTTGGAGAATTAAAATACAACAAAAAAACAAAAGAATTTAAGAGAAACCGGTTCCTTTAAATTAGGTAACTTACATTGTTTTGAACCAAAAAAACTTATTAAAGTGCCCTCTGCCAAAGGTATGGAGTGTAGGATGAGGAGAGGGATGTAGGGAGCTTAATTGTCTAGAAGCTGGATGAGAAAAAAAGAAATAGAGTTTTGAGTAACCGGTTAGAAATGGTGTCCTTTTATAAGGGGGAGGAGGGACTCTTTATGAAAGTTTGATACAATTATTTTATTATAAACTTATCTTTGGTGTAAAGAGGTCCAAAATCATTAATGTAGAAGATAAGATGAATCATGGTTTAAATAAAATCATCCATTATAAATTGCACATGTTTGTTTGATATTATTCTATTATTGATAGTCTTATTTATATAAATCATTTTTAATGAGGTAAATATTTCATCATTTTTGTGTTTTATATAATTTAATTTATATTATGTCTACAAATTATAATAAAAATACAATGATGTATTAAATATTTTTATCCTTCCAAATAATATTTATATACTTAATGATGACCAAAATATCCCAACGTAAAAATTGATTTACTAAAAGAAATTTGTTTGTGTGATTTTGCCTTTACTAATTTAATTAAAATAATGTGTCATTTTAATTCATAAGTTTCCTTATGGGGTCCCAAAATAGATCCAAGGATACCAATGGTCAGTAATTACTTGTAAAATTTGGTTAGGACATGTCTTAAGGTTATTTGGTATTGTTATGATATTCTTTTTACATTGAATTACCCCATTTACCTTTAACTATGGCAAATAAAAGTCAAAAGTTACTATTCACCGAAAATTATTTTTAACATATTGAATCAAATTTTACTTAAAAATAATAACTCTGTATGTTGTATTTTAGAAATTAAATTCACAAAAGTGATAAAATTTCATTTCACTGAAAATGTTTGTTTTTAACTACTACCAAGTGGTATCACTATTCATAAAAACTTTAAGCTATTTCAAAAAAATACAAAAAATTCAGCCTATGCTATATTTGATATTTTGAATTATGAAATGATGTCTATTTTACCAAATTCAAAACATAGAAGTAGCATTAATTTATTTAAAATTAATTCACATTGTTAAAACAAATTGCATGTTTTTAAGAAACATAACTGTCAAATGATTGACACTTGTTTTTGTCTAATTTCAAACTGAAATTAATTTCATTGACCAAAATTGGATTAAATGGTAAAAATGTATGTTAATTACACTGTAATATCAAATAAAAAGATAATAAAACAATATATACAAATTATATTAAAATTCAGTTTCGAATTAAAATACATTATTTTTCACTATTCATAAAAAAAATATACTTTATCAGAAAAATTCAAAAAATTTACCCAAAGTTAATTTTGATATCCATATTTTTAATGATTTTTTTTGTAAAATAAATCATATAAGAGTTACCACAACTAGATTTAAAGAGGGTTCACCATTAAAATGTAGTAAATCAACTATTCCAAGAATAATAGATTATTTGTGCTTAATATTCGATTTATTCACATTTATGCCACTAAATTTTATTGGATAAATTTAAAAACATTTAAAAACCATATATAATCACATATTAGTTAGTTTTATCCATTCCCTCTGATACAACGGCTCTGTGTTGACTACTATTTAAAATAATAATTTTATATTATTAGTTTGCAACATAAGATTTCAAAGAATCTCGTTGTTGCGTATTAGGCACTCCATCAAACATAGCATCCCATTTAAATTAAAATTAATCTTTAATCCAAAAAATATTTGTAAATATGAAAATTTCATTTTTTTACCTGGGATGTTACAGTGTACGTGTTGACTACTACATCCATGTTGAGTTACAATTCATTTCTCGTCATTATTTTCATAAAAGGTTATTATTATGGGTTTAAATTTTATATATTATATTTATTAAATCATTATGATTTTCAATCATAATATCATATCTATCGTCCTACAATCATATCAGTGAAAAAATGGAAAAGTTGATCATGCGTATGTCCGAATACCACCTCCACAAATCGATTTGATTCATTATTCATTACCAATTTACATGGATGATAATAACGATAGATTTAATTAAAATATATTAAATAAAAATTAATTTTTAATGTTTTATTAATATTTACCATTCATTTTTACTATCCATAGAGATGTGAGTAAATTATTCATGCATATGCCCTGGAAACCATCTCAAGTAAAGAGGTAATTCACTTTTTTCACTATATTTTAAATATTACTGTATATATATAATTAATATATATGATATTTAAATAATTATTATCATTATATAGAATATGGAATAATTATAAAAGTACATGGACCAAAATTAACAAAATAATACCTAAAAAATTAAACATTTAACACCCAAAAGTGATAATTTTAAATTGGAATTATCAAAAAAGGGTGTTAAAATGAATTAAGTGGATAATATATGATATTATAAGAATTTATATGACTATGGAATATATATTAAATTGAATTAAATATATTTTTAAGGATTTTCGGTAACCGTCGAAGAAATTAGAATTTGAGGAAAGGTATTTTTTTCAATCTCATTTTAATTGGAATTGTTTTTTCTTGGATTTATGTTGAATAAAATTTCAAAATAATTCTACTATAAACCATTTTATTTTATTTTCCTCTATTTAACTATTTTTAATACATTTCACCTTTAATTATCCTCATTTTAAATACTAAATAGATCAAAATATTATTTTTATTAGAAAATGAGATTATTTATCCCTTCAATGAAAAATTATTTTTATTCTATATATATGATTTCTATGTAAAGAATGTTTATATTATTATATTATTTTTAAATTTCACTTATAAACTTGAAGATATTTTAAAAAATTAATTGAATCTTCTTATCATTTTCCAAATGAGGTACTTTTGAAATTTTATCCAAAATGTGAAAGGAATCCTTATTTTAACATGCACGACATGGATGGAATTTTCCACCCTAATGACCACATTATGGATTGAATATACCATTACAAGTTTTAAAAGTTATTTCATTTTATATATATTCATTAATAAGTATAATTTTTTATATTTTAATTTGTGATTTAAAAATAAAAGTGTATTTATTAATAAATATTCAACTAATACTTTAGATTAATTTTTCTTCTATTATAAGGTATTTTTATGTTAATTAAGATTTTATATGGACAAGATATAAGGATATAATATTTTTTATTAGTATGGATGTTCTATTGTTTTGATTATGATATATCAATTAAAAAATATTTATTTTTTATATATGGTAATTTATGATGCCTTTTTTTATCATCGGACATACATATGAATCGATTCATGTATATGTGATAGGTGGGCATATAATTATATATACCTCTAGTAAATTGGATAAATAATAATATTCTATGAACTCAAAGGGTACCTAATAGGTTATCAATATCCGTAAGTTATTAGACATGAGATTTTTTAAATACAGATATTTTATCAATATATTAGTAGATATCCTTTATATTAGATTTATATTCTATTTATTTAGTCAATATTTATGCCACTATTTTGTGACATGATATTAATCTACTATTATGGTCTCCTATATCTTGTTCAGTGATCCCTGTATGATTCATGTCATATGAACTTCTAAGCTTTATTCCATCACTCATGTTTCATAACTACCAATTACTAGGTATGATTTTCTAAGGTAAATCTCATGTTATAATACCCATAATGAATATGTTCTATCCAAAATATCATAAATATATCCCATTTTTGTCCTTACTAGGAATTTAAAATAACCCTTTATTATGTTTTATTTTCCACATTATTTAAAAATTGTTTTATATATTATATGTCTAAAATGGGTGTGTGTTTTGAAGAACTATGTTTTCGATGATCTATATATTTAATTATGCATTTTTTTATATTCGACTTTAAAAATGCATTAAACTTTTTGGGTTCTAGAATTTATCATAATTCTTTGTTATGAATTCTGATATTATAATATGTTAAATTTAGGTATGAAAAGTATGGGTCATGATATTAGGTATCATGTAAAGGATCAATTAAATTTGGAAACTGGAATGTGAATCCTTTAGTGAGAACTATTAGGATCATCCTATATATAGTAGAAGATTTACATCATGATATTATAATGTAAGAAACATATATTAGATAACATGAATGAAATGCGACACCAAGCGCATAATGGAATATATACCCTAGTAATTTAAAATATATTTAATATTTTAAATAACTTTGAAATATTCTAAATTTTGAAATGCACGCAACACTGATTTAGCTTTCATTACACGCAATATATTTATTCTTTGAAAACGTACATCACTAGAAATATCATGTTCTACAAAACAATTTTTTTTTTCAAAAAAATTATTATTTAATATAATAACACAATACCTAACCCTTAAATAAGTATTTATAAATTTTATTAACTAAATTAAGAAAATATATGGTTTAAAAAAATTAAAAATTCATTCATTCATTAAAAATAAATTAGAATTAAATATGAAAACATATTGAATATAATAGAATGTATTGTTATTATTAGGCTCACAAAGCTATTTCACCATTGATAATTAATTTAATTACAATTACAGAGTTATTTTAATTATATATATATATATATATATATATATATATATATATTATTGAATAAAATATTTTTGAAATTATTCCAACAAATTTTATAGGATTAATAGAAGCCTAAACCTGATATTACACATAAAATACAATTTTTTGTAAAGGTACTTCTATCATCTTTCAATGGTGATCCCAATATAAATTTATTTCTATGAACATTTTATAAATTTAGTTTGTCAACATAAATTTTAAATTTTTAATTGAAATATAAAAATTAGGATTGGGATTTTTTAAGAATCATTTTTAATAAATCCTGAAAAATAATGATATTTAACTCAATACTATTTTATCATCTAATTTATTTATAAAGATAAATTATATTTAAAATAGGAATAAAATTTTAATTATATAATATAATTATTAATTAGTCTAATTTAGGTAATTTTAATCAATTTCACTTTGAAATTGGGAATAAAAACATAGAAAATGATTGGATGTTTTTACTTTAAAACCCGTCATTGATGTCTGGTCTATATGATTAAATTTAAATTAATTTATAACACTTATTTGATTATAATTTTGAAAATGGATGAAATATTTAGACATAGAATAATTTATAATTTCTTATATTTTCAACTTAGTTGTTTACCAAAAATATTAGTAAATTTAATCAAAATTAATTACAATGATTAAGATAAAAGTAAACATAATAAGGGACTAAACCATAATCTTAATAGGCCAAATGACATATAAACTTATCCAATAGAAAATTTATTTCTATATATAGACCGTATACCCACTATAATATATTCTACCATTACATGGAACACATTCACTATGGAAAAAGTGATAAGAATTTCTTTTTTCCAAATATTACAAGAGTAAAACTCTTCCTCCACTATAAAAGGAAACCACTTCTCTCCATTCTTCAAAAATTTCAAAACACATAGGATAGACAATAATCTACCCAATTAACTTCCCAAATCCCTCCACTTGATCTTTAATCCTCCATTTGGGAAGGAATCCATCCATGTAAGCCCTTTTGTTTAAACCACAAAAATGTTACCCAATTTTTAAGGTAACGCTTTTGAAATACCTCTTTTCGTTCATTTACTTTTCAACCACCTCGGCTATTTTTCTTCGATGAAAATATAATCAAAAAAGTATCCTAAATATACTAATATGATGTTATATTTATGTTTTTACCTAAACATACACACATTAACATTTAATGAATTAAGAACATATTGCTTACATTTATGATGAACTACAATATCACAAAAGGATGATTATTCATTTTTTCTATACCACCTATTATGAAGGCCATTATGACATATAAATTATTCATATATGAATAAAATGATATTTATAATTTATTAATACTTCATTAATTATTTTATAACAGATACCTTGCTATATTGTATTTTGTGTAAATATGATAACATCACTTATAGAAGTTTGGACTACCACCCCTTCAAAGCAATGTGACTCATTCACACTATACATGGAATGTATAAAGGAAGGATTTAGTGAACCTACATAAACTATATATCATATATGTAATATTTTAATAATAATATATAGATTTATAATTTAATTTATACTATTTTAATATCATAATGATATGAAAGTAGTGTTCAAGTGTATGTAATGCCTACCATCTCCATTAATGGTGAATTTCATTTATTATATTAATAATTTATATATTATTATAAATAAAAGTGTACTGAATATATATATGATAATTAAATAATTTTTTACATTTTTTATATGATGAAATCGTTATCTAATAAATAAGATTATATAGATTTATCATTTAATATATACTATTTAAATATCATAATGAAATGAATGTAGTGTTCAAGTGTATGTAATGCCTACCATCTCCATTAATGGTGAATTTAATTTCTATTATTAATTATAATATATATATATTATTATAATTACAATTTTTCTGAATATATATATGATAAATAAATAGTTTTTTACAATTTTTATATGATGAAATCGTTATCTAATTAATAAGACTAGTAAATAACTAGTCAAAACCAACTTTAGGAAACTAGACAATTAACACCAAAATTAGTGAAAATAATGAACATGTGTTACCAAATACATAATAAAATATGATGAGAAGTTAATATGTTATAGTATAAAAATTGTATGGTTCTAGTATAAATTAGTAACATATTTCAAATCAATATAATTAATGATAAATACCACACAATTAAATGATAGTTAAGGAAATGTATTTGGGCCTTAATTTTCGTTCTGTGAGGAATATTACATATAAACCACTTATATATTTTTTATAGTTCATATACTAACCATTTTTATACATTATATAATTAATCATTTTTCTTAACGGTGTGAAAAAATTTCCTTAATTAGAATTATGTGTTAAATGTTTAAATTGGTATGTGACACTTTAGGATGTTTAATGATTATTTTCATCAAAAGTGTTCTTAATGGTTATCTTTGAAATAACACTTACTTTTGTAATTGTTATCTTTAACTTGGAAAAAACATTATTTTAATCATTATTCATTAGAAATTACCTTAAATGTCAATATTCTCAAAAATTGGATTTTATTTTTTACTAAATTATATATCATTTTACGTATAGTGTTCACTTTGATCACAATTTGATTAACTTGATAATTAATGATAAATCTGTTTATTCTATTCAATACTGAAACATTTTGATAAGGAACATTGTTTATTCAGTATATCAGGAATAATTTGT
Source organism: Viscum album (assembly GCA_963277665.1). Classification (NCBI taxonomy): domain Eukaryota; kingdom Viridiplantae; phylum Streptophyta; class Magnoliopsida; order Santalales; family Viscaceae; genus Viscum; species Viscum album. The sequence goes on from OY728126.1 coordinate 1,111,480,926, forward strand.
TTGTGAAATACATGGGTTTAGGACCTTTTAAATCAATCCTTATTGGTTAATGATTGATTAATGAAATCCCTTCGATGCATCAGTGGTCTCATGAGATAAACTAATTGGAAAATACAATATAGTAAAACTATAGCTTGATAGTAAACGTATCATGTACCTAAGAAACATGAAATTAGATAATTATGAATTTTCATTAATGATAATTATTAATTATTTATCTATGAAATTTTACATTGACATATCTATAGATACATTTTTTTACTTCATTGATCTAATGGAATGTGTTTTCAGTTTCTTACATTTCCATACTGATATTCCTTATCAAGTTAATTTTATATCATGTGTTATCAAATTTTTACCTTTCCTTGTAAATATATTTCTATTTATTAATTATTTATTTGACCTTACTCATCCTTATTGAGAATTTTATCTCACGCAAATTATGATTACATTCACAAGGTTGTGAATTAGAAATCATTGAATAAGCATTCAAGGATGCATATTAATTTATTATTTTTATGAATCATGTTTATATTTAATCATCAAAGTATATTATCCATATCATGTATGTAATTTGGATTACCTAGACTATTAAAATGAATGATCATTTAGGATTTTATTCCTTTTAATAATGGAAATGTAATAATATAATGCCTCGACTCTAGGATTCTTGGGTCAGGGTGTAACAGTTGGTATTAAATGATGTTTTATAGAATCCATAGAAAATAGATTTATAAAACATTGATCATTGACTACAAACCAATCATATACATTGAGGATGATTATATATGAACACCCAATATTTTTGGTAAGGTATATATTAAGTTTGAACTCCAATAAATATAACCTAATTTAGATACTAGAAGTGGAAATGGTTCGGGAATAGATGAACCAATGAGTATTAACTCAGAAAAGGTGTTACAAGGCTGCCTCGGTGTAACATCGAAAATGAAAATGTCCCTTACTATAAACCTTTATTGACACTCTCAGTGGATTTTAATGGGGTAATTCACTTTTTATTTACCTACTTATACAAATAATATAATGAAAAGATGCACCCAATGTATCCAATGTTTATGATTAAATGATTTATGATTAAAAAATTTAGGTTATGGTTTATATCATATTTGGAATTATATATAATGAGATAATCTAGTGTATTACATTTTTTAGAAATAACACCGATAATTAAGAATAGTATCAATACTCATGAAAAATATAGAGGTTTTCCTGTTGAAGAATTCAATTTAGCATATATTAGAACTGAGTAATTTATGGATATATTAATTCATCTAAGTCATGTTATGACAAGTAACATTTCCAAAATGAATCAACCAATTCCACATAGTGATTATTATGTATTGGATCAATTTATATGGTAAAACCTCCAATCATTAGTTGGGCTACTAAGCCAATTGTAACAGAGCAGTGGATTATGTCTCTGGATAAGATATTTTTAGACATGGGATGTAGAAAAAATGAAAAGGATATACTTGTGGTCTATTGACTCCATGGTTATTCTAATTAATTATGGTCCTCGATCCAGAATGATTTGCGGGAAGAATTAATATAACTCATGAATGGGAGTGTATTTAAGGATACATTCTTAAAAAAAGGCATCCCTTATAATTCTCCCATTTATATTAAAATAATGCTTCTTATCTTAATGAAAATGTAATAAGAGTGTATCATGGTTTATGAATCTAACATTATGAAGTTTTCTATGTATTTTTTGGTTCATATATGCAACACTAAGTGCAAGATCAACAAAATCCTTGAAGTTCCTATGCTTAATAGTAAAATGTCTATAGTTTCTCTGAAATTTTAATCATATGTAGAAATAGTTTTATGTTCCATTATTATAAAGAAGTAATTTTCTTTGATCCATATATTCAAGGAAAATCATGAGAGGAAGAGGTCCTATGAGCACCATGAAAAAGGTAATGATTCAATGAACATGACGGGAAACAATCATTTTATAATTTTTGATAACTAAGAAAATGATCACCATAGTAAATTGTTAATGGGATTGGGAGTATGTTATCAGTGTAGAATGAAACATCGCTAGGAAATGGAATTAAAAGAGAGGAAGGAAGACCTAGTTATTCATTGTTATAACTACAAGGAGATGGGGCACTATAGACATGAAAAACTCAATCATAAAAAAATATAACTCTTAAAATGATAAGGGATCAATGTCAAAAAACATTTATTGACACAACCAAACATGAATTATTAAATTTAGTATACATTTAGATCTATTTAATATTTTATAAAAGTATTTTATTTATGATGATCTTATCATTTGACTTATAAAAAATATAAGAATTGTGTTGTATCACTTTTTCCTTAAGAAATTGGGAATCATATGATGAATTGTACCAAGAAATATTATTTATTAGAGTGTTATGCATTTCAAGAAACAAAATAATGAATAAAAGAAATCCCTTAATATGTTCAAGATTTTGAGATAATGATGAGGAAATTATTGAATTATACTAGTGCTAACTACCTTAGAACTAATTTATGAATTGTTGAAAAGTGGTCCCTGATATCATTGATTGAGTTTAAAATACTTTTTTATATGAGGTATATATCCAGAAACATTTATCATACATAAGTTATTATGTAAAATTCGTGATTCCAACAAGGATTTATGGTAATTTTAATTATTACCATATATATAGAGGATACATGTTGAAGTTATTCTCATCTATGGAATGTGAAACATTAGAGATGCTTCATTCTGATTGATGGAAAATGATAAGTTCATTTTTTAATTTCACTGACAATCCTTATAATGTGTTTGATTATAATAATATCCAAATGATAACCATTTATTAAATGGCCTAAGGTGATCATTGGATAATGTTTTAATGGTTAATATATTACATCACCGTATGATGCATCATATGATATAAGATGTTGTAGAAATAGTTCAATGTATAAAAAAGGAATTTATTGTGAATAAAGAAATTTATATTTAATTATATTATTATATAGTTATAGAATTAGTCAACAACAAAAAAGTGTTTTGAGATATAAAATTAATCCTACTACCATTATTTTTTATGACATCCATGACTTTTAACCACACCTATGGTTTATGGTTTTATGGTCAAAAAATTTAATCTGAACATGTTCTCTGGAACTCTCCACCAGAACATGGTTATTGGATTTTTATTATATATCCATGGTTCCATTTCCCACATTTGTTCTCCTACTAGGGAACCTAGTTATGTGAACTTTATACTTCCCATTCTATATTTTCAATAGGGTTTTTAACCATCAATTTATATGATGTGGGTTATCAACATAGTAAATATCAACCAATATATTTCTAATATTAGTTTTAAATTGTGAGAAAACTATTTAATTAATGTGGTGTAATTGAAATTCCATTATATTTTAATGTAAGAACCTTTTATTAGATAGTGTTCATAACAGACTACACCAAGCGTGTAAGGGAATATATTACCTTGATACCTTAAGATATATTTATTTTTTTAAATAAATTTGAAATATTTTATATTTTTCAATCTATGAAAAACTGAATTATCTTGTGTTACATGCATGGGATACATTAAAAAAAAGCATACATTAGTGGTAAGACCATGCTTTTTTGAAAAAAAAAATATACTAGAAATCATATTTTCATTTTCTCAAAACCAGTTTATGGGTTACCGGTAACCATATAGAAACTTATCAAAAAAAAACAACTAACAACCCAACCCCATATTCAACCATCCAAATTCAAAATTTAAAAACCATGCTATCATTTCAAACGCAAGTACCGAGGTGTCTCGGGCAGAAAGCCACCTCGATCCATACCCCTACAGCGTTAGCTATATCGCTAGCAACAACCACCATCGCCACCGCAGGCTACGACGTCGGCGAAAACCCTTCAACCAGTGTCGGCAAACCTTCAACAATGCAACAACACCGCTCACCGATTTCAATGAGGGAGGAACCCTCAGCACAACTCATCTTCATTACAGGAAAATCACCAAAAACAACAAGACTGTCGAAATAACTATGAAAAAAAACACAGAACCAAAAAATTCATCAAAGCATCCATCCCTCATTGGAAAACCCCATCGACCGAATTCATTAATCACATTCGATGCATCCTCGATCAGCAGCGGCGCTACAAAAACTACAAACCAAAACAAACAACCTGCAAGAATATACCGAAGATTCCCAAAAGTAGAGCAAAGAAGCTTCCCCCTTCTGTGCCACTCACCCGTCCAGGGCATCACTTCGACTTGAGAGTCTCTCCTAGAACATGTCAGCCGGAAAACTAGAAGAAACCACATGTCATAGCCTCGCGCAAGGCTATATCCACACCAACGCTGGGCCAACACACCGGCCAGATCCACGCCTGAGCATTTAGGAGGAGACAAAGCCTAAACTACCAGCACCATGCCGACTTGCCAAAATGTCGAACCAGATCTTCTCCTGAGTCATCTTCGAGAAGACGCGCCGAGGAGATCATCACTGGTACACGACGACGCCAAGATAAAGACGCTGACCCCAATCCACATCGAGACGCACCAGAGGATGGAAGGGAAGAAGGCCTCAAGCAAAACTCAAGCTCAAGAAGGAAATATAAAATTAATTCAATGGTTACCAATTAATTTGAAATGAATATGAAAACCTATGGAATATAAAGGGAAATATTTTTATTTTTAAGCTCATAATGCGATTTTTCCATAATGAAATTAAAATTATTAAAATTATTGAGTAATATTAATGTGATATATATATATTATATTTAATAAATTTTTTATTATCTTCATCCAAAAGATTAGATATACATGAGATAAGACTGAACAGAATATTACACATATAATAATAATTTATTTTAAATGTTTATTTTTTCCACATTCTAATAGATAACATATTTGAAATCCTATTTTTGACTATTTAATAAGTTTAATAAGTCAAAAATACTTTATATGTGGAGTAAAATCATTTAAAATTAGGGTAAATTTATTGTATCTTTCTATGAAGATTCATTTTTTAATGAATAATGGAAAATACTGAAATTTAACAGATAAATTTTTTTCATCTAATTAATTCATAAGGATGTATTATATTTTCAATTTGTTTCAATGTTTTATTATTTAATATTTTTCATTTATTTCAATGTTGGTCATTGAAATCAATTTTACATTGAAAATAGGTATTGGAACTTAGAAAAATTTTGGAAAATTTTATTTTAAAACCCATATTGGAATCCCTTCTATGAGATTAGATTTGAATTAATTATCCCATATATGTGATTGGAATTTTGAAAAAAGCATCCATATTCATAATTAGAATAATATAATATTTATAATAACTAGTACCTCGCTAATGCATACACACAACACTATAATTCAAATATAATTTTCAAAAATTGTAATGATAATTTGTGTAGTTAATAATGAAAATTAGTTAACAATTTATTAATATTATAGTATTAGTGACAAATAATAATGAATGAAATTAAAAATAATATCATTTATAAAAAAATATATGAAAAGGAATGAAAAATAAATAACACGATGTAATATGATACAGAAAAACATGACATATCATAAAGCATATATCATAATCAATGAAACAATATTTTCACCATGGATAATTCGTAAAATATAATGTACCATGCATTTGTAATAAGAAATACTAAAAATTAACATTGATACTCAAAATTTGAAATTTTCATAGTAACTAATTACATATTTTTTTGAAACCATGGACACATAAGAACATATCTGTAGTGAAAGACGTCTTTGAAAAAACATGGGTGAAATCTATAACAATAGTTAATGTTCATAGAGTAAGTGATATACATTTCATAGTCACACACTGTGAGTGATGACCATGGTATTAATACCCCGATAGAAGTGCCCTGTGTTGCAGCAGTAATGGTACAGTGCTAGTGGATGTTGATTGGGATCATAGTGGGTTTCTACAACACTTCAGTAATTCTCATAAAAAATAAATAATATAATCTAGTCACTATACATAAATTTATTAGCATAAGTAATAATAGTCTGGCTTATATATACTATTATATGTATTATGTATACTAAAATTAGAGTTAAAAGTTTAACTATTAATGTTAAAGATCATTTCTACATAACAGATTCAATAAAGATTTTCCAATACCATCCAATTGCATCATCACATCAGTCAATTTTTTGAATCTTCTTATTCCTATTTTAATTTAAATGAGAATGAACATATTTGAATTGGCTTGTTGATTTTGCCGTGTCTGGAGAATTTTTATCATTTCGTTGGACCACATCATCATCATTAATCTCAATCAAGAGTTTTTTCTACATCGACAAATGACTTCAACAAAAAATTAAAACATAATAGTGAAACGTATAATCATTAATGTAGTAATATAATGTTTACTAGAATGAAATGAGAATACTAAATGTAGTCTATTTTATGGATATAGTCAACGTGAATGAAACTGAAAAATTATCAGTATTTTTTACTCCAATGATGTAATTAAAATAAATCAAAATGAAGATATAAACATTAATACCAGGGTAGAGTGTCATATAAAATTTCAGCCTTTGAAACTGTATGAATGATTTGAAAGGGTTTTAGATAGATGTTTTCACCATTTTTAGATTCTAACCGACTGGTTTAATCCTAAATTTCATTATATTCCACTATACTCATGTTTTAAAAGTCCACCATTTTATTTTCATCATGAGTCCATTCAAATATCTTATTATGTCAACACATCATGAAACTACAAAATATGATTTGGCAGATTTTTAACACAAAATTCATTAACTTTATCAAGATGAGCACTGATTTTCATCATCAAATGATACATTTCGATATCACAATTGGGATCATGGATGTTTTTGTTTTCTTGAAAATGATGGGGACTTCTATGTATAGTTATAGAAACATTTTCCTATTGAATAGAAATAATAGGAAGAACTTATGTATTTTTTTCACATATCTCATTATAATCCCTAATGTGATCCATGGGTTACCTAGACAGAAAAAACACTGAATTTCAGCAGTTGAGAATAATATGAAGAAAAAATAGAAGATAAAGACTACACAGTAGATTCAATATACCGAAACAGTAATCAAGAATTTATGTTATTAGTTACAATAACACAGAAAATATTGAATAGGAATATGATGTTTACAAACTTAAATTGGGAAGAAGAAATGGTGTATGTTTTAATAATACAGTCGATGAAAATGAAACTAAAAAAAATCTCCAATGCCAAATACAATGTAGTAATGAAAATAAAATAAAATTTAGATTGAAATATTAATACCTAATTTGGTGAATTTTTTTAGTTTTTGTAACAAATCATCTGTCAATGTTTCAAATGACTCCAAAAAAGCTAGCGATTTCTTATTATTATAACAGAAAAGTAAAACAAATTTTACAAAATTTTGGACTACATTATTTAATAAAAATAAATTTAAAGAGTAAAAGAAACAAAAACCTTCCAATACTGGTCAAAATAAACAATTCATTCTATTGGAAACTAATCGAAATTTAACGGAACGTATGTGAACATATATAGAAAACATCGTGATAATACATGAGGAAATGCGATGTAGATGCCTTAAATAAAAAAATGTACATATTAACATTTGGGTGGAACTACATATCTTTTAATTTATTTGAAAATAGTAATAGAAATGGGATAGTTCACCACTAAGACAGAGACAAAAAATAACAGCATTAAAACATTATCAGTTTACACGAAGACCTCTAAACATCAAATACATAATAAGACCCAAAGCCTGTTCATTATGTCCAAAACTATTAAGCCCATAAATATATATATCCTATGTTACTACAATATGTTTCATTACACTGGTTTCCAATTATTTTAAAATCCCAAAAGCTTGTGCATGATAAATTTCACACTACCTTAGATTCTGCTTAATATAACTTTTGATCAAACTGTTATAGGTGTAAACATTCAGTGATGGTCCAGAAATCTCTAATTCCTTAAAAATATATTGGATGAATTATATTTCAGTTTCAGTAGCCAAACACTACAATAAAAATGTACATGAAATTGTGCTTGGGTAAAATCCCACATTTATAGTTTTGAAAAACACATTAGTTTCATATTTGATCATTAAATTTGCGTCGAGGACCTTAATAGGCTCACTGATTACAACATTTGACCCCTCTACAATTAGGTGGTTCTGATGAAAGAGTATTATGAATAATGTATTGAAAAATGAATAACACATGAGACACATCACCATAAAAAATAAGAGTTCAAAATTGATATATTTAATACTATAATAAGTGAGAATTTATTTGAAAATATTATCATCATAACACATGAGAAGAAATGGTAAACTGGGTGAAAATGAAGAGATGAAATAATGGAGGAAAAATATTGTATATGGTAAATAAATTAATTGAAGGGAATTTTGAAGAAAAAATAACCATCTTATTCTTGTATCTTCACATCAATGTCATAGATTGATATAAATGAATAAATTTAAAAAAAAATAACTATTGAAATCATTTGATTGGGAAAATATATGAATATAGGTTTGAATCTATATTAACAATAGAGGAATTTTGATGTGGAAATCAAACAATAGGAATGTGATGAGTCCTAGACTAGTTACAAAGATAAATAAACCGAGTAGAGGGGCACATGAGATATGTCACAATAATGTAAGAATTTTGAATTGTATCATGTCATGTAATAGAAAATTTAAAAAAATTAGTTTCACTTGAACACATGTGTTACAATGTATTGAATATGGTGGTAGAGCGATGAAATTATAGAGGTAATGAAATAAGATAATATTAACATTTTAGGAAAGATGAAATATTATAAACAAACATTATTTTTCTACCTCGTGAAAATTGATATCATGGATGAAGATTGAGTAATAATCTTGTATAATAACTAATTACATATAATATATTGAAAAAGTAATAACAAACGAGATGGGTAACCATAGATAAAAAATAGGTGAAACCTGATATATTTTATACAAGAATAAGTTAGAATGGATTTGGAAATGATTATCATCATAACACATGAGATGTAATGGGAATGTAAGAGCCGTCAAAGCGATGAAATAATGGAGGTAATGAAATTAGATATGGTAAAGAAATTAATGGACAACTAAAATTGATGATAAACTAACCGTATTCTTGTTACTTGACATCAATGCCATAGATGAAAATAAATGAATGAAGTTATAAAATTAATTATAAATAAAAATCAGTCAATATGGAAATCATATGGATTCAGGTTAGAATTTGTATTAATAATAGAGGGATTTTGATGTGGAATACATATTTTAGGATTTTTATGAATCATCGATGAGTTGCAATATTAAATTAAAAGAGAAGAGGGGAAAAGAGACATCTCACTCTAATGAAAGAGGAAGAGTCAATTAATACATTCCATGTATAAAGATGATACAAATTATACAAAAATGGGTTTGATTGGAACACATGTGTTGCAATGGAAACTGGGGGTGGTGGTAGAGTGAAGAATTTTTGGAGGTAAAGAAATCAGATAATATTAATATATTAGGAAAATATGGTAAAATAACTTTAAACAAATATGATTGTTCCTGAACTAAAAATCAATTTCATGGATGCAAATAGGGTAAAAAAATCTCGTAGAATAATTAAACACAGAAATTATATGGTGGGGAAAACCAATTAATACAGATTCAAATGTTTATTGGATTGAGAAGTGGAAAAAATACCGATGGAATGTCAAGAATAATCGACTAGTTATGGGGTTCAATAGATCATGATAAGGGAGGGATGATAATATATGTCATTTTAATTCATGAATATGTTAGAATGGACACATGTCCTGTATAATAATGAAAAAAATGAAAATAATATGATTTCAAGAATGAACTTGAAAATTAATTACCACTGATCATCTTCAATATTGGATCGATGTAAACTCATTTTTAGAAACAGACTAATAAAAATAGCAGATAAACCCTTTGAATGAATACAGTTAAAAAAAAAACAGATATCTAAATACAAATTCATCATTGATACTGAGAAGAATTCGAGAATAATCGTTCCAATTGAACCAATTGTGATGAATATCAATGTGCAGAACCACAATGAAATTAATATAAGTTGAAAGTAATATAATAAAACATAATCCATTTGATGTTTATTATTATGAAACATAACATGAACAATCAAGGGAAAATATTGAACTATAAGTGATATAAAATTGGAGTGAACAATTAAACAAAATTTTTAATAAAGGATTTAGATTTTAGAATGGGTTTTTATTCACATATTAATGTACGATGACGATGCATGAGGGAAGAGGGGTTTTATTGGTAGCGAGCTGTAGACCTGAACTATAAAGAAGATGTGAGATGGAAGGGGGAGATGAGATGAAAATTCAGATGCCGAAACCTGAGAATAAATAATCACATACCTAAACTGCAATTCATATGTGGAATTGTATCACCGATTGAGCAAGGGTCATTATTTTAGTAGTTTAGTGTTTCCGGAATCTAATTCCAGTATTGTAGTTGGTAGGGTTACCTGGATAGAATTTTGAGCATACCTGCACAATGAGCTGAAGGTAGCTACAGTCAGAGGTAAACAACTATGTATTGGATGAAAACTATGAATGGTAGTTAGAGGACTAGTGGATATAAACTGGGAGTGGTAGACATCAGAGTAGTGGATGAAAACCGGGATTCCTAATAATTTGAGGTACTATTATATGGTAGTGGTTTTGGTAGTGGATTGAGAGTAGGGAAACAAAGGAACAGTATATACAAATTTAGGTGTTAATGGCTATCACTGGAAGATAATCCTCTGGGAAATGAAAGAATAAGAGTATAGGTAACACTAGGATCATCACGGGTGCGGGGTGGATGAGCATGAATGGGAATTAAGAGAGGGATGGATAGATAGGGTGTATGGGAATGGTAGATGTGTGTGATTGATGAAGTGACATGTAAATATGGTGGTACCCATGATTAGTATGTATAGTCTATTTCAACATAGATTTTGACCAAAATTATTAGTGAATATAACAAAAATTAATTACAAGAATTACGGTAAAATTAAGCATAATATATGACGAAACCTTAATCTTAAGGAATAAAATGACCTATCCACTTATTAAAGAGCCATTGGATATATATATTTTAACACTATAACCCCTAGATATAATTTTTTCAATTATTGGTGAGTATTTCAAGGTAAAAAAATGTTGTAGGCATTATTTTTCCAAAAATATTACAAGAGTGCCATTACTCCTCTATTATAAAAGGACACCACTTCTCCTTATTCCTCACACATGAAGAAAAACATTGGTTATATCCATCATATTCTCAATTAACATACAAATTTCCTTTCAATCGACCATGATTCCTAACTTTTGGAATTAATACTTCTAGGTAAGCCCATTGGTTTAAACTAAAAGGAGTTAACCGATTTTTAATGGTTTCCCTTCCACGATCACTTGTCTTTCATTTACTTTTACACCATATAAAATATTCTTCATCTATTATTATATAATAACAATATAATACTCAATATAGTGAAATGTTTTTATAATACAATATTTAAATACACTTAAACACACTTCCATATAATGGATAATGAATACACTGTTTACTTGTAAGGTAAACTATTGTCTCACAAAATGATGATTGTTAATTTTTCCTTTACCTCCCCTCATGGGGGTTATTATGATGGAAAATAATATTTATATATGATATATATTAAATTTATAAAATCTTAATCCTTCATTATTATTTTGTAGAAGATACCCATATACATTCCATTTTTTGAAAATACGATAACATCATTTGTTGAAGTGTGAACTACCGCCTCATCAATGTTATGTCACTCATTCAATCTATACATGAAATATATAAAGGATAGTTTTCAAAAAATTAGGTAACATATATAACAGATATATGATACTGAAATTTTAATATACATATATATCATTTTATTTTCATTCTATTAATACAACAACAAAAGGGTAATGGCCTTCATGTGTACGTACGACCTACCATTTCCATAAACGGAGCATTTCATTTACTATATTAAAAAATTATTGGTTATTTTAAATATATATTTTCAAACTATATGTGATAATTAAATCATGGTTTTAATTTTTTGTATGATTAAATCATGATCTATGTAATATTGGTATCAATTAACACACCAAGAATAATTAGAAAAATAGGAAATTAACACCCAAGGTAGAGAAAATTTAGAATGAGTGTTTACAATCAAGTAATAAAATATTATATTGTTTTAATATATTATATTATGAAACTATATATGGTTCTGGTATAATTTATTAACATAATTTAATCCAACATATAAGATGATAAATACTGCAAAACAATGGTAAGGGTAAGGTTATGGATTTTTGCCTTAATTTTAATTCAGTGATCCATACACGATATACACCACTTACATCTTTTGTGTTGTGTATATACTACCCTGTTTCATAAATTATATCATGAATCAATTTTATTCATGGTAGTAAATACATTTCTTAATCATAATTATTATTTAAATGTCTTATGTGGTATGTGACACTTTGGGGCGTTTAAAGATTATTTTCCTCAAAAAACTTTTTATGATTATATTTGAAATATCACTTATTTTTTTGATTATTTACTATATCATGGAAAAATAATTTTATTATTATAAAGTCTCATTGGAAATTAACTAGAATATACATATTATCAAACAATTGATATTATTAGTTCCAAAACTGTATATCATTTTACATATGGTGTTATATTTTGTCGTTATTTCATTAACATGGGAATTATTGATAAATAAACACCTTTAATTCAAGACTAATACATTTTCAAAATACACATTATTTATTAAATATTTTGTAATTATATGGACATTAAATTCATCGGTTAGGGTCAATTTTAAGAAATACTTATGGTTTAGGGAGAGGTTAATGTAATATCCTCAATTCATTGGTAGTATAATCAGAATAATTATTTGGAAAATTGGAATATTTACACAATCTAATGACATTAAAGATATCATGTACCTGCGTAACATGATGTTCGATAATTAATCATTTCATATATTTAGAATTTAGTTATTATTTATCCCAGATATTTATCATCGATATATCTATAGATTCATTTCATTTTTCGTTCATTGATTTAATGTAATTTCTTTTCTGTTTCTTACCTTTGCATATTGATATTTCATTGTCTAGTCCTTTGAACTGAATGTGTTATCATATTTTTCCATTTACATGGTAATTTATTTACATTGATTAAGTATTTATTTTGATTTACTTATCCATGTTCAATATTTCATCTCCACCCTATTATGATTCCATCACCCGGTTCATGAAAAATAATTATTTGAATAAGTGTTCATAGATACAGTTTATTTTTTTTACTGGGAAAAATGTTTTTATATTATATTCCCAATGTTTATGGGTATTATGTATGTATTATGAATTTAAAATATAGTTTAACTAAATTTTCCGTTCATGTTTGATTCCATGTAATAATGTTAATGTAATAAAAATAATTCTCTGGTTCACAGTTTCTAGGGATGGGGCGTTACAAGAAAGTCCAATGTTATGTAAAAAAGGCTAGTGATTTTTCTAAAAAACATTGTTTAGATATTACAAGTTGACATGGTTTTGGTATAGATTTATCTTGTGGTAATAAATCCATAAAGAGTTAAATGAGTATATGTTGGCCATCATTCTAGGGAATGGTGAGTAAGCCTTTATAATGAACCTAGTAAGAAAATCCATTGATAATTCATGGGAAATTTTATATTTTATTTATATAAAATTGTTATTTATTTCAATAGATAAGGACAATGAATGATATAAGTTAAGGATAATGTGTCATAAATTGAAAACAAGGTTCCAATATTTAGATATACATTGAATTATTTTTTATTTATTTAATATTTATCAATATAATTAAAGAATCATTATGTTCATAAAAATAATTTGTGTTTTAGAAAGGTATTGATGATATGAAAATGAAATTCAGGTGGTGGAAGTTACTCTCAAATATTGAAGTATTTAGTTTGATCTCTATTATATAACATACCATAGTTTTTTTATAGACACTAGGAATATAAATTCCTACACTTGATAATTAGATGATGTATTATAATTATAAAACCATAATATTAAAATGATTGCATCTCGAGTATATGATTATTATATGATTGAATATTAAGGAAATACGCATCCTTTATATCTTTTTATTCTCCCTCAAGTTGTATTTAGTGTTATGCATGGAAATGATTTTTTTTCATTACAAAAATCCTGCATTAATTTCATTGTTGGAGCAGTTATATTATATATTAAAAATAAATCTATAACATTAAACATAGTGTGATGAAAATTATGATCTTTTGATTTATGTTACCTTAACTATATTGGTATTGATTCTGAGTATTAAGTATCAATCATCTTAGATTAATGTGGAGAAAATCAACATAAAATATTTACTTATTGTACATATTTTTTTTAAAAATATTATAAAAGAATATCCAATTCTTCATACAAATAAGAAAGTTGTGTTTTAAAGAGAACTCATACTAAGTGCTAAACCTATACTAAAGTCTCAATATATAATTGCCCTCTTTTTTTGAGGAATTAAATAAGAAACTCCTAGTAAATCTTCACAAGGGTTCGTTTGACAAGGTGCATCACCTTGGGTTGAATAATTATTTTTTAAAAAATATACATTAATTAATGAGTGTATCTATTGATAATAAAAAACATAACAATATCACTATCATGAATAAGTATCCTCTTTCCCATATTAAAGATTTATTCATTGAATTATTTGGATGTAAATATTATCTTAAAATCTATTTTAAATCTTGATATTACCAATTGTGGGTAAAAAGTTAAGACATACCCATTAAAAACCTTCTATACGAGGTATGCACACAACGGATTTAATGTGCTACCATTTCTTCATAAAAATTCCCCCTTTTATCTTCTTGGATTAAAAAATTGAGTCTCTAGATATTAACATGATCAGATTTTTGGATGTATTTATAGATTGAATCCTTATATTTTCTATGTGTAAGGTATATTATAAAGATCACATATTGATTTTACTAAAGGACATAAAATATTTTAATCTATATAATATAATTAACAATTTCAAATTTCATATATAAAACATTCATTATTTATAGAAATAATCTCAAGCATCGTTATATCGGGGGAATCATCAATGTTGAAAGGTATTAAACATTGGGGTAGATCGGCCACAGTGATTGTGATCTTTAGTTTTCATTTTTTGGTTAGAAATTTTAAATACATTGTAAATATTTCTTGGTTTATTCTAATACACTCACGAATTTAATTTGGAAGGGATACATATTACATTCAAATGATAAATTTAAAGAAAAAATTAAGTAAGTAAATTGAATGACAGTTAAAGAGACCATGATTAAATTAACTTATAGTGGATTAGGGCTTATGATCTATAGTGGTGAACTGATGATTTTAATATCATATGTCCTATTAAAAAATGATATGATGATATCTTATTCCTCATGTAAATTGATGATTCATGGAAAAGATTCCTGAAATAATGATTTGGTGTTACCTGAGATAAATTTTTCACTAAGAATGTGGTGGAATTAAATTTATATATCAATGTGTTATATAGAAGCTAATAACAAAATTTTAATGTATATATTATAATTGAAAGAGTTAAATATGCACTAGAGAATATTGTTATAGTTTATTAATTATTATTATTATTTAACACATCACCACCCTGGGTGGGTGGAAAAGGTGGTTTATTCTCAAATTCAGGTCCAATGTTTTCCATGATAATGATTAAATGAGATCCAACATAATGATTTTCAAAAATGGAACTTCAAATAATAACATTGAATGGGAAAAATAAAATATTCCAAAAATAAATGATCAACAGTTCATCCTTGAAAAATTTAAAGAGGCATGGAACGAATATTTAGAGTGGTAAAATAATGTGAGATATGTTCCTATGTTCGGGCATGTTTTTATGGAATGATATGGTACATGAATCAGGTGTGTGTCTTATAAATACCATACATGAAGAAGTATATGATAGATTAATCTCATTGTTCCTCATTCTTTATTCATTTTGGAATTATGAGGATGTATAGAGATTTGAAATAGTATTTATAGTGGTAATATATGAAGATTGATATTTCATAGTATATATATTACTGTATGGAATTACCAAAATTTAAGTATTAGGGAAGGAATTATAAGGTGGATTTATTTCCATTATCCACACCAAAATGTAGATGAGGAAACATCATAATGGAATTTTTTCATCGGACTTCCAAAAATATCTAATGGGAATAATTTTGTTTGAGTTTTAATTGATCTCTTTATAGTTGTATATAACTTCATATTTATCATATAGGAATTATTTTTTTATCTTTCTATAGGAATATACATTAAATAATTATTAAGGTGGCATGTAGTACAACATTATGTTGTATCTTATTAGGATACGAGGATTACCATAATGTTTTGGTGATGTATTCAATAGGCATATGTTATATTATTGAGTTTTAGTAATTCATATTAATTAATTTTGATGGTTAGTTTAATGGAACCATTTTTAACAAACAATATATTCTTATATATATTTCTATGGATTCCATTTGTGGTTCAAATCATATACTTACACCAGTCATGTATTCTTACAACAACAAAATTCACTTAAGAATATATATTTCTCATTATAAAAACCTATATAGAAATATGAGTATAAATCCAATGTTCTCAGATGATACTATATAAAAAAATATATTCGTACTTGAGTGGGGTAAGAAAATGGAAATTAATTCAAGGCCATTCAAAAGCACATCAAGGAAGCATAGAGCAGATATAAATTTCTTGTTGACAATCATCAGTAAATGAATTAATTTTATGTGGTTGAGATAGTATTCCAATAAATTTCCACATGGAAGAAGTTTATTTGGTTCATAAATAAGTTAATATTGGGTCCTATATATATTTCCACCTATGATATTTTTGAACTACTAGATATAGTAGCGTATTGGTTAGTGCTTCAATTGTAACGCACCGACCCCAGTTACCTAGAGTCGGTGCATTATTACATAACATTGGCATGATCACAAGAAAGATCAAATCTCGAAATACTGATTGGTTTAGTATCCTTGGAAACACTAGATATATTCATAAAGTCTTACATTACATAATGAAGTGAAAAACTACTACAACAACATATTGCTTCCATAATCCACACTATTATCCCCTCATAATATCCCAGCAGGTCATTCATAATTTACCTCTTCACTTCCTGGGAAAAAAATAAAACATAGAAAAGGGGTGAGCTCAAATGCCCAGTAAGGATAACAATATAGCGGGAACTTTCTTAAATAAGAATAAACATTTAAGGCAATGTATAACTAAAACAAAAGCCTTTTAAACTTGAACTTCAACATAGTATGGAAAAAGTAAAAATGAAATAATGCCATTTACATATTCAAATGGATATTCAACTAATCAAATAATCACATTAAATATCAATAACCACTTTCATAATTATGGAATGCATAATGCCAGACTATCATAACCACATATCCAAGGCCTCCTGCCAAGACTAAAAATAAGATTTTGTCAAGGACTTGTGCCAAGACACTAGTTTGTCTCATTAGACCTACTGATACATCGAGGAGCTATAATAGGCTCCACCCGTCACATATTAAGTCCAATGCATTCCCATATGAAAAGGTTTAAACATAACATAAACATTCATATTAAAACTAGCATACAAAATGTCAATACATTCACCATAAACCATGAATGGTATAAAAATAGCACATCCACACTCCAATATATCACAAAACCATTAATACAATATAGAAGTTTTGTATCATAATAAATCAACTTTAAATAAGCATAAAATCCATCAAAGGATGTTGACATAGATGAAATCAAAATTCTTTTTGAAGAAATATCTATTTCTATTTTGAAATCATTTAAGAGTCATATATTTAAAAAATAAAACATTTTCATTGAAAATATTCTGATAATCTTGTAAGGGAAGCTTTGAAGATTTTATAACGGTGGAAAATAGATGCACCCGCCGTATAAGTTAAAAAAACATTCTTACCTTAATTTTGTCGAAAAGGTTAAAAAGGACCTTGTTTTGAAAACGATGGAATGATTTCTTTATAAACTGCTTATAAAAGTCAAAAAGGGTATAAATGACTTTAAATCATATTCTAGTAAATAGTAAAAATGTTTTGAAATACATTTTTAAGAAACATGGATGTGGATGATAAAGAGATCCCAGTAGATTAATACGTATAAACAACCTCGGATAATGAAGAGATTGTGAAATAACCCTTACCTTGCACTTTTCCTTTTTTGGGGTAGGTTAACCTCTTGTATAATAATGAAATAATTGTTATTAAATTATAAAATAATCATATATATTAATATGATATCATATATTATCTTTTAACTTTCCTTTGTTAATAATATCTTAGTATTATCGTTGTTTCGGGTGTTAACTTACACATTTTCTTTTATATGTTTTGTTATGTAAGCCATGTTTGTAATGGATAGGTTGTATATTATTAATATCCAGAATGATATCAAGTCCATACGCATCACTTTTAAATCATCAAATGATAATTATATTTGAATGGATATGATGGAGAATGAATCTCATCGCATTCGTGGAGACGGTAGTCCGTATGTATACACGAGCGACAATTTCATTCTTTTGATATTAAAATAATATATAAATGGATGGTATAGCATATAAATACAGAATAATTAACATGTTATATTTATTATTTTCATGAGTTACACATCATTATTATACCCATCCAAATAATAATATATTGAATAACAATTACACCACGACGTGTAGACGGTAAGCCGTATGTACGCACGTATGGTGACATGTTATTCAAAGGGTGGATAGAATAATGAATATGGATGTACCATTTTTTTAATAACATCACAGTATATATATGATACTGTATTTATTATTTTATAATGGTAACAACAAAAGAAGAAGAAGTGGAAGAAGAAAGGAACTTGGAAAAGGGTGGTGAAATCATTACCTCTTCTTCGGTTTCTTCCTTTTGATTTGATCAAAAGGGATCCTTAAATTGGCTTTCTGATCAAACTAAGGCTGCTAAGTTGTAGTGATGGATGTTGGGAGAGTATTTGGGCAGCGTTTGGCTGAACCAAAAGGCTTTGAAGGTGTGAGGAAATGAGGATGAGGAGTGCCTTTTTATAAGAGGGGTGGGGGGCACCTTTGGAAAAGCTAGAAATATTAGTCTATAATAAATTCATATTCGGTTTCTAATGGCTCCAAAGTTGATTATTTAAATTTAAAGGTGGGGATGGGTCGAAAAAAACTCAACCAATAGAATTTAGATAGGTTTGGGTACTTATATTAACCTTATCTTTAAGTATTAACTCTAAGTTAATTAATTTCACTTTTACAATGTCCCTTTGTATTTTTTTATAATATGGTTAATAAACTTACTATATACATTCAAGAGACCCCCATGTGGTCCATTAATGATGAACCTATCATGATATAAGTCTCTTGTCCTAACCTTAGATTTTTATGAATTTAATATCAATTAATAATAAAATATTTGTTTTAAGAACTCTTTTATGTCAATTTTGACACTATTCAATAGTTTATTTTTGTGAAACTCATAACAGATTGATTACTTCCAAAAAAGTCAATTAAATCACTCCTAATATATCATATTATCCTAGAAAATCTGTTTATTTCATTATAAGTTTCATATTATATTTATTTTGGTATTTATAATATCAATTATTTTAATTTTTCACTATTATAGTAATTACTTATCATCATTGTGTCATAAATAAATTAAATTAGTTAATGTCTAAAAATTGTAAATAAAATATCATTATGTAGTAAATATTTTTTTCTTTCTAATTATTATCTATAATCTAAAATCCAACATATATAACCCTATGTAAATTTTTTTTTCTATAAGATATATGCTTGTGTCATTTTTTTATTCATTTTAACTTAATTAAAATAAAGTGTCCCTATCACCTACAAGTGGCACCATGGGGTCCCAAAATCGACCCAAAGATGTCTATGGTCTAAAATTTATCAACCAATAAGGCTATAACATGTTTTAGGGTAATTTAGTATTATTATAATATTATGTTTTAACCCTTATTTACCGGATTTACCCTTAACCATAGTAAATAAAATATTTACCGCAATAATTATTCAAAATGTCTAAAAATAAAAGTTACCTATTGACACAATTTGAACATCCTGATTCCAAATATGGAATCCATTTTTATAAATTAAAAACATAGAAGTGGCAGAAATTAATTTAAAATTAATTCCCGTTGTCGAAACAAAAAACGTGTTTTTAAGAGATAATAACTATCAAAATATTGACACTTGTTTATGTTCGGTTTAATTGTAAAATTATGTCCAATGACCAAAATTATATTAAATGGTAAAACAATATTCTATATATACTTTAAAACCACTCAAATTCGTAATTTATCACTATTAATTATTTTTATTAAAAAAGTTTTTTTAAATTAAAATTTAGTAATTTTCACTATTCATCAAAATATTAAAGTTTTCCGAAAAATACCAAAATTTTACCTTAGGATAAATTCGATATTCTGAATCCAAAAATGAAGTCCATTTTGAAATATAAAATATATGTAATATCAAAAAGTAGGTATTACTATTCATAACGGCTAGTTTGATTTATTCTGGTGTGTTAGAACTCGGTGTTGCGTACAACACACGCTATCACATTATTCAAAGAGAAGCGTACCGTAGAATCTTGGGGTGCTACATTCTCCCCTCCTTCAAATAATTTCGTCCTCAATATTTCTAGAATACTTATCACATGAAAAGACTTGGGTGTTTCTTCCTCGTAAGTTCCTCGGGTTCCCACGTTGCCTCTTCCATCTTATGGTTTCTCCACAGAACTTTTACCAGATGCGTCGTCCGGTTTCTCAGTACTTTTTCTCTCGTATCAAGAATCCTAATGGGATCTTCTCAATAATATAGATTGGGTTGCAGTTCTAATTCTTCATAGGTGAGTACATGCATTGTGTCAGGCATGTATTTCCTCAATAGAGATACGTGGAACACATCGTGAACATTAGAGAGACTTGGCGGCATTGCCAATTGGTAAGCTATAGCCCCAATTCGTTCTAGAATATCGAAAGGTCCGATGTACCTGGGACTCAATTTACATTTCTTTCCAAAACGTTTGACTCCCTTCCATGGAGATACCTTCAGGAAAACATGATCACTGACTTGAAATTTCAAATCCTTCCTTCGATTATTGGCATAACTCTTCTGCCTACTTTGAGCTGCTTTGATGTGATTTTGGATTACCTTCACCTTTTCCATCGTTTCCTCCAACAGTTTTGGGCCTACAAGTTTTCTTTCACCAACGTCATCCCAACAGGTTGGTGTACGACATCTCTTTCCATATAACGCTTCATATGGTGTCATCTGAATACTTGAATGGAAGCTCTTTTTATAGGAAAATTCTACAAGAGGTAAATATTGATCCCACATACCCTGAAAGTCATGTGAGGAAGATCTAAACATGTCTTATAAGGTTTGAATTGTCTGTTCTGATTGTCCATCTGTCTGAGGGTGGTAAGCAGTGCTCAAATGATGTTCAGTATCTATGGATTTCTGAAGACTTTTCCAAAATCTTGAAGTAAAACGGGGATCATGATCAGAAACAATCTATAGGGGTACTCCATGAAGTCTCACAATAACATTAATATATAGTCTTGCGAGACTTTCCAGGGGTAGATCTTCTCTTATAGCAAGAAAATGTGCTGAATTGGTAAGACGATCAACAATAACCCATATTGCATCGTTCCTTCTAGGAGTCTTTGGTAGCCCCATGACAAAGTCCATCGTAATATTGTCCCATTTCCACTTCGGTATGGGAAGAGGTTGCATGACTCCTCTAGGCTGTTGCCTTCCAGCTTTCACTTGCTGACAAACCATACATCTTGACACAAAATCAGCAATCTCCCTCTTCATGTTGTCCCACCAAAAATGTTCCTTCAAATATCTATACATTTTGGTGATCCCAGGGTGTATAGAGAAATTGGAACTATGAGCATCATCCCGCAATTCCCTTTTTAGATTAGGTATATCAGGAACACAAAGTCTCTTCCCAAATTTCAAAATTCAATCTTCATACACAAAGTCTCTCAATCTCCAATCATTCACAACTTTAATCTTCTTTTGAAATTCTTCATCATCGGTCTGAGAACTCTTAATCCTTTCTAGTAAAGATGGTTTGGCAACTATTTGAAAAATCATTGATGTTTCACCTTCCCTGGTTATTCCAATGTCCATCTTCGCTAGATCCATGAAAATTGGATCCCTTTCAATAATCATATTGTTCAAAACTCCATGGTCTTTACTACTCAAAGCATCTTCCACCTTGTTTGCTTTCCCCGGGTGGTAGTGTATTGTGCAATCATAATCCTTGAGTAATTCAAGCCATCTTTTTTTCCTCACGTTGTGTTCATTTTGTGAGAAAATATACTTCAAACTCTTGCGATCAGTATAAATCTCACATTTTTCACCATAGAGGTAGTGCCTCCATATCTTCAAATCAAAGATCACAGCTGCTAACTCGAGATCATGAGTATGATAGTTTTGTTCATGAATTTTCAACTATCATGATGCATAGGAAATAACTCTATCATTCTGCATATGGACACAACCAAGTCCTTTCTTTGATGAATCGCTATAAATAACGAACCCATCATTCCCCGATGGTAGAGTCAATATAGGAGCATTGACTAATCTTCTATTCAGTTCTTCGAAACATTCTTCACACTCTTTTGTCAAAAAAATTTAACCCCTTTACGTGTGAGCTTCGTTAATGGGTTAGCCAATCGGGCAAAATTCTGGACGAAACGTCGATAATAACCTGCCAAACCAATAAAACTGCGTACCTTAGTTATACTCGTAGGTGCTGGCCATTCTTGGATTTCCATGGTCTTAGAAGGATCAGCAGAGATTTCATATTTAGATACAATATGTCCATGAAAAGAAATCTCCTGAAGCCAGAATTCACACTTGCTAAACTTCCCATATAATTCATGCCTCCTCAGAGGCTTCAAGATAATGTGCAAGTGATTTTCATGATCTTCGTAGGTTTTGGAGTATACCAAGATATCATCAATAAATACCACCACAAATTCATCAAGATAATTCTTGAAAAATCTATTCATCATATCCATGAATACAGAGGGTGAATTAGTCAATCTAAAAGGCATTACAGTAAACTCATAATGCCCGTACCTGGTTCGAAATGCTGTCTTCAGAATGTCTTCCTTCTTTACACATAACTGATGGTATCCAGATCGAAGGTCAATCTTTGAAAAGTATTGAGCTCCATGAATTTGGTAAAATAAATCAACAATGCGAGGTAGGGGATACTTGTTCTTTATCATTATAGCATTGATCTCACCGTAGTCGATACATAACCTCATAGATCCATCTTTCTTTTTAACAAAAAGAACAGGGGCTCCCCATGGAGAAACACTAGGGAAAATAAATCCTTTATTACTCAATTCTTCTAGTTGTTTCTTTAGTTATACAAATTCTACATTGGCCATTCTAGAAGGGGTCTTCGATATAGGCCTTGATCCATGAATTAAATCAATGGAAAACTCAACTTCTCGTTCTGGAGGATGTCCAGGTAAATCTTCGGGAAATACAACTACAAATTCATTCACAATAGATACATCCTCTATTTGAACATTCCTTTCCTCACCCACAGTTATTTCATTCACTTCCTCTCAAATAATTCAATTTAGTTGAGCTACTGGGGGTGGATCTAAATAAGAATTAGGTGGTGATGATTCTTCTCTAAAGATAAGGTGTTCCTTATCATTTTCATCAAGAATCGCAACCTATTTCTTCTTACAATAAATCGTCGCATCATAGTCCGAAATTCAGTCCATACCGAGGATTATATCAAACTCAATCATAGGTATGACGATGAGATCAGCAGATAAAGAACATTTATGTGATCTATTGGGGACTGATTTGCAAAACTTTGTTGCAATGATACTTCCCTTAAGAGTTTTAACTGACAACTCCCTTGTTAAATCAAATTGGAAATATCTAATTTTCTTAGAAAACTGGGAAGATATGAAACAATGCGATGATCCAGAATCAAATAATGCATTTTCTAAACTTGAGGAAACCATTAAATTACCTGCCACCATGTCTTTCGGAGCTTCAACTCAGCAGTAGTGATAGCATAAGATTTTCCTTGATCCCTTAGCCTTTTCTGAGGTAAGTTCTCCTGACGCTTAGGACATTCATTTTCATAATTCCCCATCTCCCTGCAATTGTAGCACTGAACGTTGGTAGCTTCCTTTTTCCCCTTGCAATCACGAGCTTGGTGGCCTTTTTCACCACACTTGTAATAGACTCCCATTCCCTTCAAGCAAGTACCAGGGTGTTTCTTCGCGCATTTACCACAGGATGGATATTAAACCTTTCCCTTCTTCCCCTTATTTCCATTCAGAGATTGATGAGCTGGTCTCTTCTTCTCTTGCTTTGATTTAAAGTCATAAGACTTAGAGAATTCTTTTTCGGTCTTGATAGCACATGGGACAATGTCTTCGTATGACGAAAAGGATTGTGAGACTAATGCTCGACAGAGAAATGGTTTTAACCCATCAAAGAAAGATCAATCTTACTTCTTGGGTTATGTATATAATCTCTATTATACCTTGCTAGCCTTGTATAGTTAGCCTCATACATTGTGACATTCTCATCCCCCTTTTGTCTCAGACTCAGAAATTGCCTTTCCATATCTGCTCGATGGTCGCGAGGAAAGTATTTTTCTAAAAACATATCTTTGAACTCCCTTAATTCCATATTTGATACTTCATCATCTTCCTTCGTGTTTTGAATCAATGACCACCATTGATCAGCATCTCTAGTGAGGCGGTAAACTTCCATGATAACTTTTTCCCTTTCACTGCCTCCCAAAGCCTGAAATATTTTTTCTTGGGAATTTATCCATTGCTCAGATACTACGTGATTTTTACTCCCATTGAACGTTGGTGGTTTTTGCCTCATAAATCAATCCAACATTGGTCCTCCACTCTATGGATCAGGGTGCTCCATACGGGTATGGTTATTATTCATAACCTGAGTGAGTTGTCCCATTATGGTGATTAGCTGATCGGCACCAGTTGCATCACCAGCTTCACTATAATTATCTTGAGAAGGAGGGCAATCCCTACCTGGAGTGTGTGCATTGATTTGGTTTCCATTTCTTCCACTAGGCGCCATTTCTAAACAATGGCATAAACTAGATCAGTTTATGAATCAATATACACAATCCCATACTTATAAAACACTTAACATAAATTGAACTATTTATGGATATAATCCATAATCATAAAATTGTTTTCATTGAGGAATTATATACTCATAAACCCTTGATAATGATTTGTAATGAAAATGAGAGTTATCCTAAGCATATCCCCCGGGAGTGTCGTAACCAAGAGTGCAGCAAGGCCCGTTGTCGTGCACCAGTTCCCGTTCGAGTCTAGCTCAAAGCGGCGTTTTCGGGTTTTACCCCTAAGTACATCTGTGCCAGAGCCGCCTCTACCTTCTCGTATCCAGACAGGGATGTATTGCTCGGAAAACTCACAAAATCTTTACAATACCAAAATTCGTGGAAGTTCTTCTATACTAATCCTCAAAGTTCATCTTAGGTCTACGTGCTCTAATCAGAGTTTATCTAAATCTAGATTCCAAGGTTTGTACTAAACTTCTCTGATACCAACTGTAACGCCCCAACCCCAGTTACCTAGAGTCGGTGCATTATTACATAACATTGGCAGGATCATAAGAAAGATCAAATCTCGAAAGACTGATTGGTTTAGTATCCTTGGAAACACTAGATATATTCATAATGTTTTACATTACATCATAAAGTGAAAAACTACTACAAAAACATAGTGCCTCCATAATCCACACTATTATCCCCGCATAATATCCTTGTAGGTCATTCATAATTTATTCTTCACTTCCTGGGAAAAAAATAAAACAATGAAAAGGGGTGACCTCAAATTCCCAGTAAGGATAACAATATAGCGGAAACTTTCTTAAATAAGAATAAACATTTAAGGCAATGTATAACAAAAAAAAGCCTTTTAAACTTGATCTTAAACATGGTATATCAAAAGTAAAAGTGAAATAATTCCATTTACATTTTCACATTGATATTCTACTAATCGAATAATCACATGCAATATCAATAACAACTTTCATAATGATGGAATGCATAATGCCAGACTATCATAACCACATAGCCAAGGCCTCGTGCCAAGACTAAAAATAATATTTTGTCAAGGCCTTGTGCCAAGACACAAGTTTGTCTCATGAGACCTACCGATGCATCGAGGATCTATAGCGGGCTCCACCCATCACATATTAAGTCCAATGCATTCCCATATGAAAGGGTTTAAACATAACATAAACATTCGTATTAAATATAGCATACGAAATGTCAATACTTTCACTATAAACCATGAATGGTATAAAAATAGCACATCCACAGTCAAACATATCACAAGATCATTAATACAATATAGAAGTTTTGTATTGTAATAAATCAACTTTAAATAAGTGTAAAATCCATCAAAGGATGTAGACAAAGATGAAATCAAAATTCTTTTTAAAGATATATCTATTTCTATTTTGAAATCATTTAAGAGTCATATATTTATAAAATAAAACATTTTAATTGAAAATATTCTTATAATCTTGCAAGGGAAGTTTTGAAGATTTTATAACCGAGGAAAATAGCCGCACCCTCCATATAAGTTATAAAAACATTCTTACCTTAATTTTGTCGAAAAGGTTAAAAAGGACCTTGTTCTGAAAACAATGGAAAGATTCCTTTATAAACTCCTTATAGAAGTCAAAAAGGGTATAAATGACATTAACTCATATTCTAGTAAGTAGTAAAAATGTTTTGAAATACATTTTTAAGAAACATGGATGTGGATGATAAAGAGATCCCAGTAGAATATTACGTATAAACAACCTCGGATAATAAAGAGATTGTGAAATAACCCTTTCCTTGCACTTATCTTTGGTTGGGGTAGGTTACCCTCCTGTATAATAGTGAAATAATTGTTATTAAATTATACAAGAATCATATATATTAATATGATATCATATATGATCTTTTAACTTTTCTTTGTTAATAATATCTTAGTATTATCGTTGTTTCAGGTGTTAACTTACTCGTTTTCTTTTATATGTTTTGTTACGTAAGCCATGTTTATAATGGATAGGTTGTATATTATTAATATCCATAATGATATCAAGTCCTTAAACATAATTTTTAAATCATAAAATGATAATTATACATGAATGGATACGATGGAGAATGAATCTCATCGCATTCGTGGAGACGGTAGTTCGTACGTACGCAAGAGGGACAATATCATTCTTTTGATATTAAAATAATATATAAATGGATGGTATATCATATATAAAGAATCATTAACATGTTATATTTATTATTTACATGAGTTACACATCACTTTTATACCCATCCAAATAATAATATATTGAATAACAATTACACCACGACGTGGAGACGGTAAGCCATACGTACGCACGTTTGGTGACATGTTATTCAAAGGGTGGATAGAATACTGAATATGGTTGTAAAATATATATAATAACATCACAGTATATATATATTATACTGTATTTATTATTTTAGAATGGTAACATCAAAGGAAGAAGAAGTGGAAGAAGAAAGGAACTTGGAAAAGGGTGGTGAAATCATTACCTCTTCTTCGGTTTCTTTCTTTTGATTTGATCAAAAGGGCTCTATAGGTTTGCTTTCTGATCAAACTAAGGCCTCTAGGTTGTAGTGAGGGATTTTGGGAGTGTATTTGGGCAGAGTTTGGCTGAACCAAAATTCTTTGACGGTGTGAGGAAATGAGAAGGAGGAGTGCCTTTTTATAAGATGGGTGAGGGGAACCTTTGGAAAAGCTAGAAATATTAGTTTATAATAAATTAATATTCGGTTATAATGGCTCCAAAGTTGATTATTTAAATGTTAAGGTGGGTATGGGTCGAAAACACCTCAACCAATAGAATTTAGACAGGTTTGGGTACTTATATTAACCTTATCTTTAAGTATTAACTCTAAGTTAATTAGTTTCACTTTTACAATGTCTCTTTGTATTTTTATATAATATGGTTAATAAAAAAACTATATACATCCAAGACACCCCCAGGTGGTCCATTAATGATGAACCTATCGTGATATAAGTCTCTTGGACGAACCATAGATTTTTAGTAATTTAATATCAATTAATAATATTTTATTTTAATTAAGAACTCTTTTATGTCAATTTTGACATTATTCAATAGTTGATTTTGGTGAAACTCATAACAGATTGATTACTTAAAAAAAGTCAATTAAATCAATCCTAATATATCATATTATCCTAGAAAATTAGTTTAATTCATTAAAAGTTTCATATTATATTTATTTGGGTATTTATAATATCAATTATTTTAATTTTTCACTATTATACTAATTACTTCATCATCATTGTGTCATAAATAAATTAAATTATTTAATGTATAAAAATTATAAATAAAATATAATTATGTAGGAAATCTTTTTATATTTCTAATTAATGTTTATAATCTAAAATCCAACATATATTACCCTATGTAAAATGTTTTTTTCTAAAAGATATATGCTTGTGTCATTTTTGTATTCATTATAACTTAATTAAAATAAAGTGTCCCTATCACCTACAAGTGGAACCATGGGGTCCCAAAATCGACCCAAAGATGCCTATGGTCAAACATGTATCAACCAATAAGTCTAGGACACGTTTTAGGGTAATTTAGTATTATTATAATATTATTTGTTTACCGTTATTTACCGGATTTACCCATAACCATTGCAAATAAAATATTTACCGCAGTAATTATTCAAAATGTCTAAAAATAATAGTTACCTATTTACAAAATTTGAACATCCTGATTCCAAATATGGAATCCATTTTTATAAATTCAAAACACAGAAGTGGTAGAAATTAAATTAAAAATAATTCCCGTTGTCAAAACAAAAAACGTGTTTTTACGAGATAATAAATATCAAAAGATTGACACTTGTTTATGTTCGGTTTAATTGTAAAGTTATGTCCAATGACCAAAATTATATTAAATTGTAAAAAAATATTATAAATAAACTTTAAAACCACTCAAATTCATAATTTATCACTATTAATTATTTTGAACAAAAAAGTTGTTTGTAATTAAAATTTAGTAATTTTCACTATTCATCAAAATATTAAAGTTATCCGAGAAGTACCAAAATTTCACCTTAGGCTAAATTCGATTTTCCGAATCCAAAAATGAAGTCCATTTTGAAATATAAAATATATATAATTTCAAAAAGTAGGTATTACTATTTATAACGGCTAGTTTGATTGGTTCTGGTGTGTTAGAATTCGGTGTTGCGTACAACACACGCTATCACATTATTCAAAGAGAAGCATACCGTAGAAGCTTGGGGTGTTACATCAATTGTATCTCTCTCATGTTTAAGATATCTTCCATGTATCTCTCCTAAGTATGTAAATAGTTGATCAATCATGTGATAATAAATCATATTTTTCGGCTATATAATGATATTTACTATTTATAAAAATAATTATAAGAATTTGATCATATATACTAAGTGTCCTAAAACATGACTACTCACCCGGATAATATTTCCTTGGATAATTTAAAATTTGAAGAAGAAACATTGGAACTTGAGGACTTAATGAAATAAAGATAAAATCATTTTTTATATCTGAGTGATGGATTTTTTAGGGACAAGTTAATTTTATATGATTATAAGGTAACACCCCTTTATTTTTTATATTGTGTTCTTTAAATAAATATTTTGTTTCTATTATATCATGTGAAACATGAATCACCATGTCTAAATGAACTATAGTTTAGTATATATTTTTTCCTAGATATTGAATTGGTAGATTGAATATTAATGACCACATTTTGAAATAATATATGTATAATTGATTGAAAAATATAATGATACATTGGGAAAGAACATTTTTTAATATCCCTATATGAATTAAATATACATTTCCTCTAAAATTATTTTTATTTAATTTTATGTGAAAATAATAATATAAATTTTTTCTAACTTTATTGAATGTATTTTAAAAAAATTTCATTATTTTGGAAATTATCATATTTAAAATTACATTTGGTAAAATGTTGCTATTCTTATAAATAGTTTGATTTTTCAATGAATAAAGAAAAAGGATGATTTTGAAAGTACTATCAACTATTTTTATAAAATAATGTAATTAAAATTTTCAATTATATTTCTATTTTATATTAATTTTATATATGATCAATTTTACATATAACAGTCTAATTATTTATAGATAAATTGGAAATATTCTGTATTTTTATATAAGATATTATTTAAAAACACATTTTTTCTAAAATATATTTTTAATTGAGATTTCTAAATTTACAATAAAATTAATTTCAACCACTTATATTAATTAAATTTTGAAAATTTGATACCATATTTGGAATTATTAATTTCAAATTTGGTAAATGACAACCTCTTATTTTTTCATTATGAATAGTAACAGCGGTAAACATTTTTCACCTCAATATAGGTAAAATGAGTAAAATAGGGTTAAAACAATGAGATAAGGTATAAAAATAAATCTAAAATTTTATTTCATTTTATTTCATTAGAGAAATTAGTTCATATACTTCTCATATTATAATATATTACATTTGGTTCCATTTTCCCTTCATAATGATGTATATATCATTTTTAATAATGAAAATTTCAAAATATCACCCTCTTATCATTAATGTCTCTAAATTTTTTAAATAAGTATAAAAGGAGGATTAGTTCATATATGAATGATTGTTTAAAATATTTATTAGTTTTTTTATCTTATTAATTTATCATAATTTTCTAATTATGTGATAATTACCCAAATTTTTTACTCAAGGTCGACATAGTTCCTGTGCAAGTAGTATAAAAAATTTATGTAAATGATTTTTTTTAAAAACTATTATTTATTTTCTAATTTATTGATCCCCATGGATTACATTAAATATAAAAAATATAACGGATTTCTTTAAATGTTTATATTATAATTTTTATTCTATCTTCAGGACTGAAAAGTCAAATTTAATTATTAGTGTTAAGATTGACAATAATGATATTTTATAAAAATAATATATTAATAAATTATTTAAAATAATTAAAATATTGAATGTTGAGAATTTTGATGTCAACTGCTCTATAAAGTAAATGTTTGGGTAAATATGATTCATTTTTTCCCCAAATCTAGAATTATAAATATTTTATTAATTTTTTTTGATAAAATTATGGATAAAATTGGTTAATAAAGTGGTAAAATAAAAAGGTTATGTTTAAAATTTCTCAATAACTAGTGTAATTTTCATCATCTGAAAAAAATTAAAATAGACCCTTTTTATAATTCAATGATATTTTAAACCATGATACATAATAGAGATTCTAATTATATTTAAATATATTTAGTAATTCTAAGTGCTTCATTTTCATCCCTTAAAAGGGGAATCAAATTTTACCTTTCTAATACACATCTTTGCACTATAAATATAAAAAAACCCCTGTTTATATTTTAAACTAATCATTCTAGGAATTATATGTTAATATATTCTTAACATTCTATTTCTAGGTTCCTTATGAAATGATCTACATGAGGACTTTCAAAGAAGAGGTAATCATCCAACCAAACCACGTTCAATTTATTTCTTGTTTTTCCTAATGTATGTCTATAATATTCATCATAAAATAATAATTATGTATCATAAATTATATTAAAAGATATGATTATTATTTTAACACCAATATTAAACCTATATTCCCTCAAATTGGAAGTTAAATTATATCTCTTATATATATTCAGACTACAACCTAAATTTTTTGATACTATTCATATCTCATCACCATCATTAGGGGATGGTTATTATGATGGTATTATTGTTTATATATATGATAGTTATTTCATAATAATTATTATAAAATTATAATAACATATTTTCTTCCATGGGTTCCTATTTATTGAAAAATGATATGACTTCTCATGTGTACCTATAGACCACCCCCTCTCTGAAGCAATGTAAAACATTTTCATTTAAAATGTACATGGATGGTAGTAAGGAAAAATTTTATGAATATACAAAATATATATTATATATGTGATATAATAATTTTTCTTAAATTGTGATTTATTATTTACCTTTATTATTTTATATCCATGGAAATGTGAAACATTGTTCATGTGTACATACATCCAACCATCTCCATGAATGGTTTAAGTCATATTTATATGTCTACATTTTTATTATGTATATATATTAATTGAATATGGATTTTATTTATATTATTATTATTAATATAGAGATGATAGATCTAAGATCAAATTGCATGGACAAAAACTATCGATCCGAAATTCTCATGAAAAAAAAACAGTTTAAACCTAGAAAAAATTATTTTTGTATGGATTTATGAAAAAATTGTCATTGAAATGTTATAATTGGATCATATATTATACAATGAGTATGTAAATTATTTTTTTATATCATTATCGTAAATTTCATCTTATTAGAAAAAATCTCAAGTGACATTAAAGTATGTCAATCTTCAATTAATAGATTTATGTTTCAAACTGATTTTAATTTGAATTGATTATTTATGAATTAAAATGGAAGGGAATTATATAATACTTTCCTAAGGAAAACATATTATTTTATTCTCATATTGTTATTTATTAATAATAAATATTTTTTTTCTTTTTCGTCATGTTGATTAGAGAAGATATCGAAAAAATATTTTTAAGAGAAAAAGACATTATTTTTTCCGTTGATCGAAAATACATTTTTTCCATATCCATATTATTAAAATATGTGTAATAAATTTATTATTATTATTATAACATTAATTAATGTAATTTTTTACATTATTAATCATTTTACACATTTTTTAATATAAATATACTTACTATTTTTGTAATATTATAATTATTTAATTTTTACTGAAAATGTGAAAAGAACCTATATTTTAACAAGCATAACATAAATAGAATTTTCATCTATAACTATTTCTCATGTTTTTCAATATTACTTTATATTTTTCTTAGGTTATATTAAATTAAAATATTTTACATAATATTTTTAAAATTCTTGTATTTTAAAAATTGATTTCAAAATGGAAAGTGTGTGTTCATCAAGAAATATAATAATGATATTTTGACAGATATTTTATTTTATGATATCATAATTTGATGTTCATTTGAATTTACTATTTTTTAGTTATAGATATAAAATATTGATGAAACCTATTTTCTTTTCCATTTATTATTTTATGATGAATGTTTTTATATTCTTGTGGCATGCAAGTGAATATATTTATGATTCTGTAATGGTTGAGCCTGGAATTATATATCCATTCAATTCAGTGAGTAATGAATAACATTTTATGATATCAAAGGGTTCATGGTTGGTTATACCAGTCCTGAACGAGGGTACACATTAGCTTATCCCAATCCCAAATCTGGTATAATGGTGGTTAGACCAAAAAAACATATTATTAATTCCTTGGTGGGTATCCTTAAAATAAAATTTCTATGATGTTGACTATGGAACAAATTATATATCTCTTTTATTATATGATTTTATTCTAATGTTATGTTCAAATAGATCATTTTCAATGATCATTTTACGATCCATGTATTATGAACTACTATGTATTATGTCATGACTCAAACATATGATCTATGAATTGATGGGTATGAATTTCCAAGGTTAAGCTCAGGTTATAATAACATTTATGATCATGTTATGCTAAAATGATCTATGATATATCCTATTTAACCCTTAATGAATATTTTATCAAACCAATTATTATTTTTTGTTTCCCTGGAATATAATGAAAATATGTAAGTATGTTGTGTCTTAGAAGTGTTCTAGTTGTGAAGAAATGAGGAAGAGATGACAAATATCATTTAAGTACCAATTGATTATGTATCTGAGTTTCTTAATAAACATAACATTTATTGATCAAGAATGGATAAAAATTTAATGTAATTAATATTATTCTAATTGTATGTAATATTTATATATGAATGGTATGCGTCTATATACATCATACATAAAATTCCTTTATTTAGGGATTAATTAAAAAATAATTATTATTTATACTTCTTTCATTACAATTCATCCATCTGAATAAAGCATAAATATTTTTGGATATTCCATGTACACTTATTACTCAATCCCACGATTATAAAAATACATATATTGACTATTTCAAATATTTTAGTGGATATGTTCATTTATTGTGGATAATAATAATGTGAATAACTCAATTATGGTAATTGGTCAATATGATATATCTATGTCCTCACCCTTATTTTTGAGTACCCCTAGCACACTAGTCTGGATTTTTTTTATCCCTCAAAAAATGTTTTCATTCAAAAACAACCTGATGGTTTTGGGGTGAACTATTTATGTCCAATTGAATCACCCAATTAAATTTGATTACAATCATTGATTAAAGACCCATTATAATTGGATAAATTTATAATTTTAGTACCACTCACTTTACAATCCATGATATCATATCCCAAATTTCACACCCTCCATGTGTTGCTCAATTCAATTCCCAATTCAATGATCATCCTTGTCGTCCTAATTTTTTAAATTATGCCTCATGGGGTTTTGGAATTTCCATGGGTAAAAGAACTATAATTTTTTAGTTGGACTTCAATATGGAAAGTTTTATGTTTTAGATGATGCACAGTATAAGGTCACTAAACATAGCCTATGTCTCATCCCCACAAAAATTTCCCAAACCACATTATGTGTCGTATCTAAAAGTCATTGAAAAACATTCATCTTACACGAACCAACCCATATAATATCTGCAACTATAAATATTATTCTTCAAACCATTTCTGGGAAGATTCCATTTAAACCACCCCCATATATTTTCCCAACCTCCTACCTCTGGGAGAAAAACTTTTCTCAGGAAAACCCCCTTTAAATAAACATTCACCCCTCACCAGAGATTATGGTTACAAGATCTACAAATATTTAGTTCACTCAATCTTACACTTAAATATCACATTATTATCCACCTTATGTTATATAAATCCACACCTCCTTGATAATTGATCACCCTACTAAAAACACCATGTTTTCTATCATGATTTCCATAAAATGTTGTTAATCCCCTAAAAGGAAGAAGTAATATAATCCAAAAATTAACCCCCATACAATATGATCCCCATGAATTTTCTAATTATCTCTCATATGATACGATCCCATTAAGCATTGAATAATATATATCATGTCAATTCCAAAAAAGTTGACTCATAAAATAGTCAATAGTTCGTGTAACAAGTTCCCATGTCCCATTCATTTACATGTTATTATGTTCTTCATCAATTCCCTATACCCACTACATTGGATCTAATGTTTCATCAATATATATTTTATTAACTCTTTATAGAAAACTAGTTTTTCGTTTTTATGAATTTTCTCTTAGTTTGAAAACATTTATTTTGTAAAACAATTTTTATATCAATATATATATATATCTTTTCGTTCTTGAACCTAAATATATTCAAATGTTTCACCTTTTTATTTCCATAAAAAACACATTTTATCATCAAATTATCTTAATCAACACTGGAGACAACAAAATATTATACTTCTAGGTAATGTTGTACATTTTAAGCTAAATGTTAAAGAGATTAATATTATTAAATATCACCCTCACCAGCATAAAATGTTATTATTATAAATTCATATTCATCATCAAGAACTACAACATTATAACAATAAATAATTATTTATTAATTTTTTCTAGAAAACCTATTATAACTTATAATTTGTGTTAATCCTAGGAAAATATCATCGTTAACCTTTTTATCAAACATTCATTCATTTTTCCATTAATTTGATAATACATGGACTCTGAAATAACAGATATTATATAAAATTTTGTTTGATTTTATTCCATATATCATTTGGTTTCATGATTGTACTTTTTGAAATCTAACATATACATTGAATGAATCAATAAGTTATAATTGCATGTGGCTAGTAAAATTGTGAGGTTCCATGTTATGTCATCATTGTTTTATATGTGCCTATTAAACTCATATTATTTCTTTCAACAACTCTATTTTTATAATCTATATTATTATCATTTGTTTAAGACTAAAAAAAGAAAACCAGAGCTTGTTCTTGATACCATTACATTGTCATAAGATACAATGAATTAAATCTCAAAGGGCCATTCAATTTAGTAGTCATGGTAAACTAGTTATGTACATGTGTTTTGAATTACAATGGAATACAAAAAGTACAACATTATTGTTTTTTAAAATAAATTTATTCTATATAGTGTATCCCAACTTATCGGTCAAAGTGAACATCATAGAATCCATGTAGATGGATGTAAATTAAGGTTGAGCATGAATTTTAAGTAAAGGTCAAGCCCAATGGAATACACCATTAATAAATAATCATAATAAACATGGAATGGATAATAAATGAATATAAAATACATTTAAATAATTGGATAAGGAATAATCAATATGGAAATTTGAATAATTGAACACACATTCAATTATGATAATAAGATAAAGAATAATCATCCTTGAAAGTTAAATATCAAAAAACCATTCCATTTAATCAGTAAACCTATAATTAAAATCATCCATATATTTCTTAATGGTGAAAACTCTTAGATAATAATTACAAATATTTAATAAAAGAAATTATTAATTATTGGACTTTATGTTTCCTGGGTACAAGGAGACTTTAATATTAATAATATTTAGAAGATGATATAAAACTGATTGGGAGAAATCCTTTTCACTAAGGCTAGCTAAGTGACTCATCCCATGATACTGCTGATGCATTGAGGGATTATCCTTAAATATACCCCACATGGGTATTCTTGTCCAATGCATTCCTCATATATAAAATAATTGATATTATTCAAAAACAATGTGACTTATCATAGAATATCTATATTATGTAAAGAATATAATTTTATCACTATTACCCCAGAAAATAATTACATTCAATGTACTATAGTTAATAGAGAAATGTTGTAAAATTTAATAAATAAAAATTGACAGGATAAATAATATAGATATTTATGAGAAATCTGTTATCTAATGATCGATGTAATGTAAATATTTAAAGGGTATGTTAATGGATAAAAAATTGATTCAAGGAAGTGAATTTCTATAATATACTTGTTCAAAATAAAAATAATATATCTAGATTAAGAATAAGGATTTTATGAATAATATATATACCTATTGGAAAAAATAATATTTTTTCCATTAATGAAAAAAATATCTTTAAAAATATTCCTGTTGAAAATACCCATTTAATTTTGAAAGAAAAATTGAAAATAATTTTCATTGAAATAAATTTAATAAAATATATATATATAAAATATCATCATGAACACGAAAGTGTAATTTTAAAATAAATGATTGTGGTTAATTCTATAAAATGTAAAAATAACATTGCTATAACACTGAATAATGGTTAGATAAGTTGCATGTTCAGAAATTGTATGAAGATTATTTTAAAAAAATTGCAAAAAGGTAATGACTGTAAAAATTTATTTTAATAAATCATTACGATAATTTTTAATGGAAAACTCTTGAAAAGATTTTTAAAAAACACAGTTTTGTATAAAAACAGATTTTCTACTGAAGAGAGAAATTGAGTCATATTTTATTTAAAAACATTATCAGGGATTTCAAAAATGAGAGAGTGTAAAATTTTATAGTTAACTGAAAATAATAATTAATAAACAATGTAAAATAAAATTAAATGTGTTTTTAATCAATTAGAAATTAAATTCCTTCATTTTATATTCAAGTGAAAATAATCATGAATAAAATGAGATTGTAAAAAAAGAATAGAAAGATCATAACGTTGATGTAAGAATAATTAAATTAATCGATTATGTGTATCAAATGTAAATAAATATAAAACAAGTATAAATGTAACAATTAATATTCAAAATTCATTAAACAAATAATCAATTAATATTAATGACAATGAGGGTGTAGTCTAACCCAATGAAAAAGAATTGGGATATGAAATTTTCGGCCACTTGGAAACATTTAATTCAAATCCACATAAATGAAATAACTCAAATTGAAACATAAATACCAAAAATAATGAGGTATT
The DNA here is from genome assembly GCA_963277665.1 of Viscum album. NCBI lineage: Eukaryota > Viridiplantae > Streptophyta > Magnoliopsida > Santalales > Viscaceae > Viscum > Viscum album. The sequence continues at coordinate 1,111,519,338 of OY728126.1, forward strand.
AATGATATTAAATATTATATTTTTAGTACGCACACAGTATAAAAAAACTAGGTGCATAAATATAATTTATGCCTAGATTAAATGAAATCGAGAAAAAATATATTACCTCACAAATTCTTTTTATTTATACATGCTTTAACAACATTTGTAGTTGTTTTAAATATTTATTTAATGTATAATAAAACAATATTAATATTTATTTTATCATATATTATTCTTTTAAATAATTAATTACATATTCATTAACAGTCTTTCAATATTTTAATCATTTCATTTAATAAGTACTTTGTTTTTTGAGTTTGTTCTGACTTGTTTTTCTTAATTACATAAATAATAATTTCATCGTCTACATAATATAAGTAATTATTTATATGTCATATATATTTAGTAATTATTTTTTTATATTAATCTATCAAATCTAGTTATAAGAAATGATATGCAATATTCTTGCAGAATGTATGTCTTACGTATGCATGAACACTACTTATATTTTCATGAGATACAAAATGAAAAAAAAATTAATCGATATATATTGATATTATCATTATTGAATCATATTTATTATATATTTATCCCATGTTTTTATTAAACCCAACCTTAATACATTCCACATAATGTGTAAAGGAATCACATTGTTTCACGTGGTTGTAGTGTGTCGTACACACAAACAACATTGTCATATTCCCACAAAATGGAAAGAAAAATGATATGTATTATATAGTAATTATATAAAAATAAATATATTAAAAATATAATATATATCAAATATAAACTATAAATTCATCATTATTTCATTCCATGAAAGGTGGTAATGGAAGAACAAATGACATTGGTTCAGGAGGCAGCCATCTGTCGTACAAGCGAATAATGATTGCACATCTTATTTAATAGAGTAGTGTATGGTTCTAGTGCATACCATTAAAATAAATAAATATAAATATATTTTTAATATACTCATTTTATTATATAATAATGATATAAGAATAATTTTAGGATCTATAGAAGGAAATAAAATAAAAATACTTTTAAAAAACAATACCTCTTCTTCAGGAAAGATTAATATGTTTCAGCTAATTCCATATTAATTTGGATTTATTCCTAAGATAATTCTTATATTATGATGAAAGGGAGGTTAATATGTGATACAGGTAGGTAGATTCTACGAAAAATGATTTTTATGATGAAAATATAGGGGAAGAGGGGTTGTCTTTTTATAAGTGGGGCGAGAGGAAAACTAAATTTTTTTTAATGAATATATTCCACCCAAATTTTATTCATGTCATGTAGCTCCCAAAATGAACCAAAAAAGATTCTATATGTTATAAGGTGTTTTTATGTTCATAAAATGTCTTTTGGAAACGTTTTTAGTTAATTTCCCCTTATTTTGAAAATTTAGTTCCCTGGAAAACTCATTTTTCTCTTAATCGTAGTTATTAAATTAAAACGATTTCCCTAAAAAATTTAAAAAGTAATGTGGGAAAAAATAAATATTATAAAATATAAATATTATAAATATTGAATACATTTTTCCTAATTCAAACCACATAATTGGAAATGAAATATATTTAAACATAATCCCGTAGACAATATATTAAAGTAAGGTTTTAATGTGAAAATCTTCAACAATTTTCTATGTTTTTATATCTAATGTTAAAAAATTATTCCAATTAGATTTTTTTTTAAATATATATATAATTGATATACTGTGACTTTAAAACTAATTAAATTTAAAATTTAAAAATATAAATTATTTAGATGAAATATCATTTATCAATTAAAATACGTTATTTTTTCACTATTCATCAAAAAATGTAACTTCCCATAAAGATATAAAAAACTCACCCAAATTTTATTTTGAAATTAACATATTAAAAAAAATTATTTTGACACATATAATTTATAAATGATCCAAAATATAGGTAAAAAACAAGTTTTTCACCAAAAGATGGAAAACTTTTCCTTTAGAAAAGTACATCTATCTTTGCAAAAAAATTGGATTTGTTATGATATAATGTATATAAAATATATTTAATGAATGTAAAAAAATTGATTTAATATATAATATATAAATTTAATTAATATAATTAACCAATATTAATTAGTTTTTTATTAGGATAATACTCTTTTGGGTGTATTAAAATAGTCTTTAAGACATTTTCTTTTATACTCAATTAGGTTTTGTCTACATTTCTAATAAATTAGTAACCAATGAATCCAATAAAATAATTAATTAAGTTATTTGATCCTATAAAAATCGTAATATTTAAAAAATATGAAAGAATTTTCCTTTTATATAATAATATTAATACTATTCTGTAAAACTCGGTATTACGTGTTGCCCAAGATATCGAAGAAATACATTGTTCTGTGTAATGCAAGATAACCAGTGTTGTTTGAGTTGAATGCTATACCATTTATTGTACTTATTTGAAATATTAAATATTTTTTAAATTATTGGTAATTTATATTCCAATATACACTTGGTGTTTTGCGTCACACACACTATTGAATAAAATGTATTCCTTTTAGAATTTTTGGGTGTCACATTCTCCGCAAATTAAATAAATTACATCCTCATAATTATAGCTTGGTATCTGTAAGAATGTTTAAAATTTGTAAATACAATATTAAAAAATCCAATTTGTATAATATTTAATAAAATATCCTCTTAATAAGAGGAAACATGGAGTATTACTGTCATATAGTACAATATATGACTAGGTTTCTACACATGGGATCATTTTTTAGAATGTAATGATATAAACATAGAGGAGCAGTGTAAATAATTATATAATTTTTTTCCATTCATTGATCACAATTAATTAAATAATTATTGGAATGTTAATGCTTTTAAAACCATAAAACATTCTTGGTATAGATGAACATGTTATTTATCATATATGAATGTAATAGAATATCATTTTTTGTTTGAGATTTTTTTCTTAAAGCTTACAATTTTTCTTAAATTCGAATAATATTTGAAAATGTACCTACATGCCGTATTTTATTTAATAAACACCATTTCATTCTCTATTTGTGCTTTGATCAATTTATAATTTATCCATTTAATCAAGGAATTGAATACAAAAATATGACTTTTTTAATCCTAGCGCACTAAGATTTTATTTTAAATGATCATATGATACATAAAATAGTGAAATGTATTTCAATCTACCTAAAGATATTTTCCAAAAAATTATTGATGATTAATTAAACTCTAATCCTCTAAATGAATACTAATGGTTAACCTTTAATAATTATCCATCAAATTTTTTATCTATAAAAAACACAGTTACCTTGAAATTCCATAGTTCAATGTTGGTGTAATACCATTATCATCATTCGGTTGTGTGTTCACAACATTCAGTCCTTCAAAATATTATGGGTTATCACCCAATATATATTTTATCACATTTATAAAATTTATTAATATTATTCATATAATGTTCCCAAAAAATGACTATCATCCTCCAAATTTAATCACAAAATTACCTTCTCTATAAGGTTATCAATGATACCACTTTTTTTAGAAGTCTAATAATAGAATTTTAAATGTATTACAATGTAAACAATTATTATATTAAAACTTATTTTGACCAATAAATTTACACCCATTTTTCTAAAATTTAGTGGCATTATTCATAAAATAACTTTTCCACTAAAACATGTACAAAAAGAACGAGTTTTATTACTATAACATTCATAAAAAATATCCTTAACCATTCAAAATTAAAACCAATGAAGAACTAAAATGAGGTGTTTGAAAATTTGAAATTATGGTCATTCTTGAACTCATTACCCTATTATATTATCCATTGATCTTAAGATAATGAATAAACAATTTCTCGAAATATATACCATAACAAATAGATGATTCATGATATTTATAATCAAAAAACCAAAGGTAAAAATGCATTTAAAATTTAATTCTTGAATCCCAATACAAAAATTTTCATCCATTTTATTTCAAATAATTCCTTCCATTCCATAGGGTTTCACATTGGTCCTTCAATTTCATTATCAATTCAAATCCTCAATAATGGATTGTAATGAAATTGTTAATTATCCTAATAATATCACCCAATAGTATCAAACTAGCTTCATAGAAAATCTTATTGTCATATACCAGGATTTGCTCAGTTCAAGCATGAAACATCCTTCCCATTGTTATTACCCCACGGTTCATTTTGAAATAATCATAATATATAAAATTAGGAATAATTATGGTATCAATATGATTTATACCCATTAGAGCATGAATAATGGATTTTTTGTTAAATAAATAATAATATATTTAAACACATTATTGAAGAAAATATTATTTTCATTTTATTGAACATTTAAGAAATTATTTTCAATGAAAATAACTTTAAAAAATGTCATTTAAAAATTCAATTATGAACATGTAATGGAATCATCAAGGAAATAATGGTCATTAATTCTATTTAAGGTAAAAATAACACAACCATTTCATTATAATGATGATAGATAAGTTCCTTGTGAAAAAATCGTTAATAATATTCATTTAAAAAGAATAAAAAATTAAAAATAGTAAAAAATGTATTTTAATAAATCATTATTTAAATGAAAAATAAAATATATTTAAAACATTTTTAGATAACATGGTCTGGTAGTGAAACTAATTTTTTACCTAATATCAGAATGAAGATATATTTTCTTAAAAATTAATTATAATACATTTTAAGAACCATAGAGTAAAAAATAGAAGTATTAACTGAAAATAATATTGAATAACTAGATTAGAATTAATTTATTGGTTTTATTAATCAATTATAAAATAATTTACTTCTATGGAAATTCATGTGTAAAAAATACTAAATAAAATGAGACTGTGATGTAAATCATTCTGATGATCATAAAATTGCAATGAGAATCAACCAATGAATCTATTATGTATATCAACTATAATTCCACATTAAAAAGTGTAAATAATGAAATATATAGTCGAAAAACATTACACACATAATACTAAAATATTAATGGTGATAAGGATGTAAATTAACCCATTGAAAAGGAATTGGGTTGTAAAATTCCCTACCACATTGTATCTTTTAATTAAAATTATTATAAATGAAATATATCAAATAGAAAATAAAAATACCATTAATAATGAAGTATCAATGATATTACTTATTAAAGGCGTATCATATACACCTTATAAAATATACCTGACAAATAACAATACAATATGCCACAATGAAATGAATTTAAGATGATATCCCTTACCTTCCACTTTTCTTTTGATCATACATGATTTAACCTCATATAATGTGGTTTTAAAATTGTTATTAACTTATAAAATAACATTATTATTATTTATTATATCCAATATGTTTCTTTAATATCATATTATTACAGTTTTTCTAATAATATTACATTATATTTCTTGTTTTGGGAAATAAATTGTTTGTTTTTTGTGTATGATTTGACTTGTTATTTCTTCCATCTAACCTACAACATGATTTCATAATCTCCAAAATTTTAACAATTATTTATTGACAATATATATTTTATATTTATGTATTTATAATTATCCATAAAAGATACTTATAGGAAATAAAATGCATCATTCATGGAAATGGTAGCTTGTACGTACGGATGATTGTTGCTTTTATTTTCATGTAATATTAAATGAAATATATGTAAGAAATATATATTTATATTAATAATATAGTTTCATGTTTATATTATGTTTATAATACGTGTCTATTAACCCCATTTTTAATACATTCCATGTAATATTTGAACGAATAAAATCATTTCGCAAGGCGGTAGTCCGCCGTACAAATGGACGATGTTATCGTATTCTAAAAAAATGGAATGAAAAAATGTATGTGTTATATCATAATAACATATGAAAAACGAAATTATAAAAGTCATATTTATCCAATAAAACTATAAATCAATTATTATTACCAAGCATGAAAGGTCATAGTGGATGAACATATGACATCAATTTATGAGGTTGTAGTCCACCATACACACTATCAATTATTGTGTATTCCATTTATAGAAGTCTATGTAATTTAAGGTCATAAAATTAACATAACCAAATATTATTATAATTAATATAATTATTTTAATCTATAATCTATATAAAATAATAAAATAATGAGGTATAGAAGGAAATAAAATAAAAATTCATCTAGAAAAACATTTCCTTTTTTGGGTATCCTCCTTAGGCTTACACTAATAGATTCCTAATTTTTATTTAATCCCAATATAATGATTATAGTATAAGATTACATAATTGGAGATTTTATTTGTACATTTTTTTTCTTCAAAAATTATACTTGATGGTTAGAAGAGAGAAGGAGTGGGCGACCTTCTATAGATAGGGTTTGTGGAAAACATGTAAATTCTTTAAATAGGGAATTAAACCAAATTATTTAATTTAAATCGGGTCCAATAATTGAAAATTTTATATAATATATGGTATAATGTCTAAATAGTACCAAAAAAGGGGGTTTTTATTTGTTTATTGTTTATTCCCCCATATTTTTAATGTTTAGTCCTTTTGTAATCTTTGATTTTCTATTCCTCACCGTAATTAATTTTAACAACTTTCAATTATAATATTGATAAAAATATAATTTCAACTTATTAGAAATTATAAATTAATATTATTTCAATTATTTAATCTATATATCCAAAATTCTAACAACATATGTGTAAACAATTAATATAAAATTAATCCCTCAGATGGAATGCGAAGCTGGTTGTACAAGTGAAAATCAATAAAAGTTTCTTTGATTTTATATATAACTTTTATTTACAAATTATTCTAATGACCTAAATTATATTAATATATTTATAATGGAAATATCGTGACATTAAAAAAATTAATATGTAATTGTACATTATATGTTATCATGATAAAAAGTCATTTTTCAATTAAAATTCATTATTTTTCAGTATTATTCAAAAAATAAAAATTCTCCCCAAAATAAAAAAAATATCCCAAATGAAGTTTTGAATGTAATATTTTGAATTTTATTTTTATTTTTTTCAAATATAATTTATAAAATTTTTCAAAACTATTCTTTAAAACAAATATTACATTAAATGGTGACAAAACCATTTTTAGAAAAATATAGCTTTTTTCATAAAATTGGAATTACATTTTTCTTATTCCAATCAAATATATTAGATGAGTTTAAAAAAATTATTGAAAATATCACTTATATGATTCTTTAATAAAATTACGAAATATTAAATAAATTTATTTATTATTATAAAACTCATTTTGGCATTTGAAAATATTTCCTTGTAAAGACATTTTATTAATATTTAATTGGTTTTCAATTTTATTACTAATGAATTGGTAACCAATGAATTCATCCATTTCTTTTAAAAAGATATTTAGTCATGTGTATAAATTAAAATTACATATCTATACAATACTTTTGATATTAAATAATAATATGAATAGTATTCAGTAAAACTCAGTCTTCCGTGTAACGAAAGCTGTCAAAAAATATTTTTGTTGCATGTAAGACAAGATAACATAGTGATATTTGCATTATAATATATAACATATATTGTTATTTTTTTAAAATATTAAATATATTTTAATATCATGAGATATTATATTTCCTAAAACCCTTTGTGTTGGGTTTTGTGTATATTATTGAAAAAGGGTTATTATTTCTGAAATTTAGTGTGTTAAATGAATAAATTCTGGTCTAATACAATTTATTTAATATATAATATATATTATTTGTTGCATATTCAGTTAAACTATTTGATCTTAATCTCTTCAAATCCTATCATTTTTTTTATTTTCCAGAATTTGCCTAAAAATATTGATCATATGTAATACCAATGATTATCGTGACATAAAAAAGATACATGTAATCCTTTTGAATTAATACATGAATGAAATAAAATATTTTTCTCTAAAAATTTAGATTTTTTGGTCATGGGGATCGAAACATCTGATTGGATCAACTCTATTTATTCTGATTTTTCAATTTCAACTATATTGTGAGATTTTTTTCAGGAATTCCTTTTGTAGATTTTAAAAAACAATAATGTATATCCATTTTTTATATAAATATTTCTCATATATTCATCCTTAATGATATTATTAATTCTCTATATTTCATTGTGACCAGGTATTATATGTTGTCGATCATTTTTTATATTCTTACATAGAATTGTTTTATATTCCTATCCTACTTTAAATTCATATCCTTGTACAAGAAATCCATTTTTCACAATTTCAATATCCTTCCACATTTTTAAAATTGAACAATTTCTATATAATGTTTCATAATTTATATAATCCTATTTCTATGATACCCTTATAGTATTGTTATTTAATCCATCAATAAAAAAAATAGAGATGATCTGATACTTACTAATATATAATATTACAATTTTAGAGATTGTATGAGGGATATCATTTTCAAATGGCACTACTCATCCAACATATTTCTCAATATGGTTATTTTTTCTCATATATCACATCATATGATATGAACATCAACTGTCCCAGTTAAAGAGTTTTTAGTTTTTCAATATGAAAACGACACATAAATTAAATGTTCTTATTTCAAGAATGAGATTTGATTCTGGTTATTCTGGAACATTAGCTATATAGCTACTAAGATGGAATGAATGGAACACACATATTTTATGTGTTTCATTCATAATCACACGTTCCACACACCTCCTGAAAGAATTTAAAAATCATTGTCACTACAAACATCCATTAAATTCATTGATGACCTAGATAAGTTCTCACATGATCATATTGTATCCCACCTGATTCCTTTTATAATATTTGTCTAGGAAGATACATATTGTACTAACAGTTATAAGTGTTGTTATAAATATGTAACGTTACCATCAGTTTAGCTTAAATCTTCTATTATGATATAACTTTATTATGGTAATTGTTCTGGTCTTTTTATATTTTCATCCCATGAATGATTTGATCTCACTTGGACCATATTAGTGTTATTTAGGGAATATTAATTATAGATGAAGGCCCTTTTTTATTCATAACATATAGTTTGGATACAACCACCCACAATAATATAATGTTATTATTCTCTCTAGGAGCCACCTTGTCTCGAACCGAATCTGGTCACCATCAAAACCAGCACCAAACCAGGACCCTATCAAGAAACGAAAGGAGTTATAGATTCCAATAGTCTTGAAAAAGTTCTCGAGAATCATGAAATGAAATTTGGAAACAATTTACTTGAGTTTATGAACAAAAAACAACAAACAAATCAAATAAAGAAAATCAAGATTTTACAAACAAAAACAGCTTTTAGAAAAAACTTGAATTGAATTAAATAATTTAGAACAAAAATCAAACACTATAAGAAAGTAAAAAAGTAATAATGGAAAACCCAATAACCTCCTCATGTAAATTGGAACCTCCCACAAGCCATCTCCATGACACCGCACCATGAAGGACCACTAAGTGCTCATACTATTAGCACTAAAAGCATTTCCCAGACCTGCAACAAAAAAACCAAATCTACTTATAGAAAAAGGTGTAAGTAGAGAGTGAGGAAAATAATAGTATGATGAAACAAATAAAAGATTCCATGTGATAATCATTACAATGAAATAATGTTTTAATTTTTGGTAAACAAGAAATTCCAGTAAAAATTTCTAAAAGATGCAACTTTAAATAAAAACTACTTTCAAGTGGGCTACATCAAAGAATCAAATCTTTTAAATTGAATGAAAATGATACTATATTTTTCTATCCAAATGTATTGTATGCCGAATGTATGTTTAAAATTTCCAATGATATCTAACAATTGGAAAAACCCCATGGAACTAGCTCATTGGGGATCCCAGGTACCTCATATCTTGGTGAAAGTAACCATCACAATATATGTTCTCATGCACACGATCCGCTAGTTGGGATCATACCCATAACCTATTGGTCCCTCAAAATCATCATCATCATCATTATCATCATCATCATAGTTTATTTAGTTTTTTCATCATAAAAAATTCAATGTGAAATAGTGGCCAAACACCAATGGATCACTTGCATACCAGCACACGTCTATTCACCTAGATACCTGAGTTTTCCCTCTTGTGATAGAACATGTTCCACAAACCATGAAATAAAAGTTTCACATGAAACACCACTTCAAATAAACAAACACACCAATAATCTCAACCAATCATCCCATTATTCCCTTTTACATTCAAATACATTTTGGAAGTCATACTCACACCAAAACAACCAAATACACATTTCACCTCTCTTTCAGTCTTCAACAATTTTTTAAACAATTTTATAAAATCATTCCTAGGTAGTACACATCACATAATATCCCTTTCACATTAAAATTGACTATTTAAAAATTACACTCCAACCAAAATAGTTTTTCAACATTCTTTCTCCAATTAAATAAATCATGAAACCATATAAAACCTTCAAAAAAAATTCCATGGAGTGTAACCTTGTTTTGCACATGAAACCCTTATGAAAACCCTCTTCTCAGTCCAACAGAATTCGAATAAACAACAAAACAATAATTAGTATCCCTAAAAACATTTAATAACATTATTTCTAGAATCCTAGAATAACCCAAATTTATACAATATGAAATAAATATTAAAAACAATCATTATTCCAATAAGATTCCACTTAAAAATCCAACTCTTAACAAATTATACCAAATATAATTTTCTGACCACACAATATGGAGGAGAATCCTGATAAAAATTTAAATCAATAAAAACTAACTAATCAAATAATTATTACACATTTAATCACCTAACATTTTTGACAAAAACCCCAAACCCTTGTGCAGAACTCCAATCACACTGCCACACCACGAAGGACTGAAAACAACCTAAAACTTCAATATTTCACCAAAAATACACTAGGTTAATCTCTATGTACGAACCCTATGTATTATACATATTATAACTTAAATAAAATATGGATGAAACCCTATGAAAAAAGAATAAACAATATTCTAATGGGAGAAGGAAGGATGGAATCCCACTTACATGAGATATCTTGAATAAACCGACACAAATACATCATTACTAAAATTAAAAATATCCAAAAATTAATGTGAGATCCTAATAAAGATGATTAGAACATGTGAGTACTCAAATGGTGGGAAAATAGTATCAATTGAAGGAGGTATGAATGAAACATGTTACCTCTTCAAATCTGAAAGATTTGATAAATCCAGATATGTTTTCCATAATATGCGATTTATAAGAGCTTTAAATATGTGGAAAAGGACGGCGGAACGCCATATGAAATTTGGCTCATGTGAGAGTTTAAATCAACAAAAAATTAATAATTTTAAGGAGATATTAAACAATTAATTTTTTTAAATGATTAAATAGGCTTACGGTTTGACCCAATACCTTAATCAGAATCCCAAATCCATCATGATTATGGATTCACATGAGTTCCAAATGGATATGTTTGTTTTAATAAATTAGTTCGTTCGAATTGGGATGTGGAATGGGTGCAGAATTTTAAAAAAATAAGGTTTTATAAATAGAAAAAAATTATTTTTAAGACAAGAAATGGGCTCACGGTTTTGCACAAATCATGAAAACACAACCTTTTCTCCAAAACTACTTGGGAAACCCCAACAATCAAATCAAGAATAGTAGTTAAATGAAAAATACCTTTAAAATAATTCATGTATGTGACAGTTCTCCCCACCATAAATTGTTCCACCTTCAGAAAGCCACAACAAGGCTAAAGGAAAAAAAATAAATCCCTACTTAATGGAAAAAAATAGATTCCTTTACAAAGATTCGCTCACCCCCAAAAGGCCAAAACACCACAAATTGATCAATCAATGAAGGAATACTCTCAAAAACCAAAACATAATCCAATTCCTAAAATTATCACAAATATTCAAATTATATCCCAAAACAAGGCACCTCAATCAATATCCGATCAAGACTCACACAACATACCTAGAATGAACAACAAGAATGAATGAGGTCATCATAGTCTTACTTAAAAAATTCATTGGGTGCACTCTAATCCCAATGTTTACTCAAGGTAGTAGTTATAAGTTAAATAACTCTAAATGATAATAAATATTGATATATCAACAATAGGGTAAAAACTAAGTTACTTATATGGGGAGGCACAAATAGACTCCCAAACATAAGGGCCAAATCAGTTTTTTTCTGAGAATGAATATAGACACTAACAGTTGGTGGAATGAATGGACTCTGGGAATAATTGGTAGACATTCATTCGAATTTTTCAAAATGAAATAAATTAGACTCATAGGTGGTCTCCCACTATGAGATCCATCTATATTAAGCGACAGACATGGGCTATCATGAAAACTTCAAAATTTTAAATAGTGGGACGACCACATGATTAGTCCACAAAGTCTGGGAAACTATGCACCTACCATGCAGAGAATTCTATCCAAAGGGGAGGCTTCACACATTTACAAGGGATGAGGTGCATAGTCATGCAGATACCATGTGGTATCTCCAATCTCTTATCTCATAGTTTTCTAGGTTGGCGCATAATTAATACTAACCATTCACACATCGTTCTCTTCAATCATCCTAGCCCAAGTTTCATCCTTTTCTTTAAAACATCAATGAAATACCATGTGAAATAACATGATCTCAGGCTATGAAATTGAAACAATATCCTCCTACCTCTACCACCAAATGGGAATAACAAGAACAAGAGGATGGCACCAAAGGTTTAATATATTCCCATATTTCATATTGAGGATAGGTCTTTGACCAAAGGATTAAACGACCGAAGGATTTCCCTCTAACTATGTAGTAGGATCACATTGGGACCTATGGATGTAGCTCAGATGATTGAAGCATCTCCTTCCTTGTAGTCGGGTTTTAGAAACCCCATATCAGAACTTCTTCTTCCAATGCCATAAACAATTACACTGTGATCTTATCTGGGCTCAATGAGACAAGACACAATTCAGACTCACATTACCCTAACACATCATTTTACAAAAACATGGGCTTAAAGGATTCACACACATCACCGCTTGTTTCTTCAAATTAGAAACAAAAATAGTGAAGGATATATGGAAATACGTTCCTCAAAACAATGGATTTTTAGTTTTCCCAAAAGGAGACACACTTTAAAGAAAACAAAGACTCACATGAGTATTGTAAAACTTCACCTTTACTCCCAAACAAGAACTTGACATCACAAAGAATCACTGAACATGACCACTGTGATTTATAGAAACAATACATGGAAAGGGAACTTATTCAATGTCCCCAAACTACACACAATTCCAGAAAATTATCACTATATTATCTATTTCCCAAATTTTCCACACGGGTGTTTTAATATATGTCATTACTTCAATGAGACTAGCGAAGGACCTCGAGGACCTCATATAGAACATCCAACACTAACAACCCAGAACTATTGTTACCAATGAAGACTTAGGTAAACAAAGAAACTAAGGCCTATTTCATCCTTCAATGACCACTCTCCTACTATCAGAAGATCAGAAAAATACAAGAGGTATAATTTTGTAGACTCAATCTATAATTCTCGATAAAAAGAATACTTATATTGATCAATTGGAGGATCTTACAACAATGGAACAATCTGGGTTTCAGATTAGTTGTTCTCTAACCCATAATAGGGGAATTATTTATCCAACAAGATAACCCAAGGACACAACCAATCTGGTCTATTGGTCGAGATATACAACAAACAAAATCCACAAACATGAGGGTATCCACTACATTAGCCTCATGAACATTTGCTCAAAATATACCACGGACTAACGCTTCATTCATAGTTATAGAAGAAAAACAAACCCAAAACCTCATTTAAACAGCAGGGGTTCTTGATCTCGATACATACAATAATAAATATCCATTAAACACATAAGCCACACCTCCCAACCACACATTATCCTAACACAACACTATACTTCAATAGAATTCATAAAAAATAGTGTAGGTGTGTTGTGCATTTACTAATGGAATCTCATGAGCCTCAGACATGCATGTTTACATGCCATATCTGGAACCCACCTCATATCCATCCATGAACTCTTCCATTCATTCCATTCACCACCCATCATCCAATATAACCTCATGCATGTGGTCGCTCATGGAAATACCTATGGTTAAAACAAAAAAATCATTCAACATTTCCAAACCAAAACATTCAACTGACACATACCTTATTCTCAAGACCAATATCCATGAAATAAATATTGATGTTTGAAACTAAATAAAAATATTAAAATCCCCAATAATTCAAATAATAACTCACATAATTTCATTCCACAAATATTTCAAAATATTTCAACCCATTTCAAAACCGTTATAATTTCCTGAAACTTGTCATTCCAAAAAATATACATTCAATTAAGTTCTCTATGCTTCACATTTAAAAACAAGGTTATAAAATTTCATAAAAAATTTCAAATACTCAGTTGATACCTAATAAAAATCAATCTTAAACCCCAAAAAATAATTTCTTAAACAAATTATTCCATTTAAAAAAAATTCAATAGTTGAAAAAATATTATGTGAAACAAACTTTCAATACCCACTTTAACATAATTTATGTTTTAAAAGATAGTGTAAAAAAACCATGTATAATTTCAAAAGAATTATAGAAATTCATATCCATATTTCCAAAATGAAACATCTTCCACATTATTGGAAAATCATTTCAAAAAAAAATCCTAGTTTCTTAGAACCATGAAATTTTAATTTTATAACCAAATTTCAATGATTAAAAAACAAAAAGACACAATACAATATGATAGATAACTACTGTCAGTGGGTGATATAGAAATGTGGTAAGAAACCATAGGCCAATAACTTCACCATCAAGGACAGTGTTCTAGGGATATATCTGTGGCTCCAGCTGGATTTATAGGCTCCTCAATCTTGTTAGGTCCATCAACCAAACACTCTTTTAATTTTCCCCAATCATCAACGAACAATGAGATAAAAAAACTCATATAAACCCCGACTTCCAATGGAGACTTGACCCTCATCACAAGGTGTTTTTGCCAAGAACCCTACTCCTAATTGGAATATCCAGTCCCAACAATCCATTCCCCAAAGTATCCCAACTATTCTGTAAATAATATGACCCAAGAGGGGTGAACCTCATCTGATACGAATTTTTCCCAAACTGAATCACCACGCAATCAAAACTAGCACCAAACCCTGCCTGTGGAAAGACCCAAAGGTCATTCCTGATCCCCATTGTCTGGAACAAGTTTTTGGGTATCAGATAATTAATTTTGTGAATGATTTACCCTAGTTTATAATGAAAAAACAAAAAACTAATCCAATAAACAAAATATTCATATTTCAAAATAAAAAATATTTTACAAAAATTTAATTGAATTACATAATTTAGAAAAAAAATCAAATACTATAACAAAAGAATATTTGAAAAAAGTATAGCCCACGGAACTCCTCATGAAAAGATGCACCTCCTTCCATCAATCTCCACCAAACCACACCATGAAGGTCCGCTAGAAGCCCATAACATTCGCACTAAAAGCATTACCCAAACCAAAAAAATAAATAAATCTACACACACCCAATGGTTTCAGTAGGGTTTGAGACAAATAATAGTTGGCTTCTACCACTAAAATATTCCATGTGATAATAATTATATGTCAAAAATCGTGTATGTTTTGTAAACAAGAAATGGTAATAACAGTTTCTAAAAGATGCACCTTTAAATAAAAACAACTTTCTAGTAGGCTAATTTAATGAATCAACCCTTTTAAATAGAATGAAAACGATATTAAATTTTTCTAGTAAAACATACCATAGGCTGACGATAGGTTTAAAATATCCAAAGAGCACTAACAATAGGAAATAACCCCATGGAATTGGCTCACTGTGGGTCCCACATACCTCATATCGCGGTGAAATTAAACATCACAATATCAGTTCTTGGGTACCCAAGCCACTAGTGGGGATCATGCCCAAAAGCTAGTGGTCCAAAAACTAAAACAACAACAAAAGAATCATCTTTTAGTTAGTGTTTTCATCATCGGACATGCTACATGAATGTGGGGAAAAACTCTACAGGATCACTTGCATACCAGTACACATCCTCCCATATATATACTCGTGTTTTCCCTCTTATGCTCAAACAATTTACAAAATCATGAAATATAATTTTCACATGAAAATAATAGTTTGAATAAACACACACACAAAACATCACACATACATGTCACATGATCCCATTTTTCATTAAAATTCATTTTGGAAATCATACTCCCACCAAAACAGCCCATATCATGTTTCACCTCTCTTTCACACTTCAAAAAATCCATTAAACAATTTTATAAAACGTTTACAAGATAGTACACATTACATAACAACCCTTTCACATTAATATTAACAATTTATAGATTACTCTCCTACCAAAATAGTTTGGAAACATAGTTTTACCTCTTACATAAATCAAGAAACCATTAAAAATAGTCATAAAACAATTCCAAAGTGTGTAACAACTTTATTCACATAAACCCCTCCAAATACCCTCTTTGGTGTACAATGGAATTAAAATATAACACAAGACCATATTTTTCATCCCAAAAACAATTAATAAAACCATTTCAAGAATCGTTGAACAACCCCATGTGATACAATAAGAAATACATATGAAAATAAATCATTTTTGCACAAAGTTACCACTTAAAAACCAACCACTTTAATAATGATACCAAATATAATTTTAGAACCACAAAAAATGAAATAGAATCATTATAAAAATATAAGTCATGAAAAACTAAATCATAAAATAATTCTGAAACATGGAATCACCTACCATTTGTGCCCAAAACCACAAACTTTACTGTGAAACTTAAATCGCAACACCTCCACATGACAAGGGAGTGAAAACCAACATAAAAACTCAAACTATCACAAAAAATACACAATGTTAAACCCTAGGTACAAAACCTGTATTTTTTACATTTTAAAAAAGCATCAAAATATGGGAGAAACACTATGAAAAAGGATGAATGCCTCTGAAAATGGGAGAAAAAAACAGTGGAAACCAACATAATTAAGAAATATTGAATAAAATTCCACAAATACACCAGTATATGAGTTTACAAATAGCCAAAAATGAATGTGAGGTTCTAATAAGGATGAGCATGTCATGTGAAAACTAAAATTGATATAAATAAGTAAAAATTAAAGGAGTTATGAATGAAACAAGCTACATCAGAAAATCTGGATGATTTGACAAATCTGGAAAAGTTTTTCCCAAATTCACGGTGATTATGATCTCCAAATAGAGGGAAAAGAGCATGGGGGTGCACCTTGGGTAAGTAGACTCAGGTGAGAGATAGATTCACTAGAAACCCTTATAATATTCATGATATACTAAAGAAATGATTTTTTTGAATGTAGGAAATAGAAATATGAGATGGCCCAAAACCTTAAGAAGAAACCCAAATCCATCATGATTATGGATCCACATGATGTCCAAATGGATATGGTTTCTTTTATATACTACGGTATTTTATTTGGGAATTGGAATGGATAGAAAATGCTAAAAAATGAATGATTTATAAAATACAATTTTTTTTAAAAAATATGAAATGGGCTCGCGGTTTGGCCCAAAATTAAGAAAACACACCCATTCCTCCAATACTATATGGGAAACACCCACAAATAAATAAATAATATTAATTAAATGAAACATACATTTAAAAGAAGTCACGATTGTGACACACCATGAACATTTTTCCTTTACTAGGAATCACACACAACAATCCATGGTATTTTGATTTTGAGGATCCTTGAATTAAGTTATTAGTCACAAACAAATCAACACCACACTCAGTGTGGGAATCGTATCTTACTAGGAGATCAACCCCATCACATAGTCATTCAATACCTATCATGAATCTTCTAGAATCATTTCATAACAACGAGTGAAAAAATATAACCATCAGTATTACCTATGGGATTAGAATCTACTTATGGATCTCTTAGTATAAACTAGATAGGGTGGATCCCACAATTATTATATTTATCATTATTTATTATACTCTAATTTTTATTACACATGTTTTTTTGTCTTTATGAATCATATCCATTTATAAAGGGCATTGTGATAGTGGGGATTCTCAAAATGAATTATTATTCACACAAAAAACATCCCCTCACCAAAATATAAGTCTCCTATATTTCTATCAGATAACACATGAAAATTGGGTGGGTGGCCCCTATCAAAAAATTAATGAGAGAAATAAATATTATTGGGATCAATAATTATCATATTAGATCAAATTTTTAGGATAGTTATAGTTAAATAATATTTTTTAGACCTTGTTTGGAAATTTATTCAAAATAAAAATTAAAAGATAAAAACATTTTGAATTTCAGAAGAAAAAAATCTATTTAATGAAACCATATTATAATAAAATAATACAGAATAAAACGATTACAAAATATGAAATTGGCTACCAAATATGAATAAATGTAAATATAAAGAAAGATTCATTATTAGAAACAACACATGGCAAAATAATCATAGACGAACAAGATAATTTCTAAAAAATAATACAACATATTGTCAAACCAAAAAAGGGATGAAAAACTACACTAAATATAGATTCCTTGAAACCTGACCTAATAATGGTAAAACCCTAAATTTTTTCGGAAATTCCTCTTTGGAAACATTATTATCTATGAATCATGACTTGCAATGTACTATCAATCATCTTAATGTATCCATATGTAAAAAATATACATAATATACTTATTGAGAATATACAGTTGCATCAAAATGTTTAAATGTAACAATAGTATCCCAACACACTTTGAATGACATATGTAAACCCATATATCTTATTATTGAGACATTGAAAACACAATTCAATGGAGACTTTACTTTTAGATTACATTACTAAGAACCATAAACAACCATATTGAAGTGATTTCTATTGTTAAATATTCAAATGGACATAAAAACATAAAAAATATACTAAACCCAATATAACTATCTAAAAAAATCAACATTATATTTTATATGATCTCTTGAAGATATTAATGTCAGGAAAATGAATGAAGGGATCAATTTTCATTTCCAAATATTTATAGAACCTTAAAAACCATGATATAGTAGGTTCCCAAGTACATAGAACATTATACCACCAATTTATATTATATTAATAGTATTGAATATTAATAAATATCTTATAACAAAATATGTGTTTTTTTCATAACATTGATATGATAATATCTGTAAATTATTTTTCGTGTAAAATTTTTTTAGATGTTCCCTACTATAAAGACAACTATAAAGGGACATAATGAGGTTATATATATATATATATATATATATATTCTATGGGTGAATGAAATATATTCATCTAGATATAGATGTTATATTCTATCATGTGTGGGAACCTCATAATACTTTGAGACTTATTCATAGTAATTTTTTAATCATTAAATGCTAGGATGGGATGTTATAAGAATAGACCCATCGATACAAATTCCACATGTTAAATATGTTATTAGATATTCCTTTCTAAATAATGATATTTGGTCCTCAGAAAATATATTTTTGTTAAAATATATATAAAATTACATGTATTTTTTAAAATCATGATGACATATTCTCACAGTTAAGTTGGATACATTCAGCATTTCATAATTGGTATACTATTAATTAAATAAATAATCAAATTATTTTTACCTTTTGATGAAATTGATGTTGATATTAACTTTGTTGTAATTGGTATGGAGCTATCATATTAAGTCTATTGACAAGGATCTATATTTAAGATGTCATTAATGAAATTTTAGTTGTTATATATATCATGAATATCAGTTTCTAAAATATGTAATGATATCTGATTGATAAGATATCATAGAAAAATAAAATATATTACACTATAAAAACTAGTTGGTGGTAGTCATACCAATGAATTATACATATCTTGTAATAGTTTATGATGATACACTAAAAGTTATAAATATTTTTTGAGTAGCAATCTCTTCTATCAATATATCTGCATGTATAGTGGTAGACAAGGGTTATCAAAAATTTGAACACATTCAACTGAAATTTATTTTAGGATATAGTGGTATCCATATGTAAATATTGGTGAATTTCCATGTTAATCATCACATTCCAAATTTATTATTCTAGTTTAAAACAATTAGAGTGTATTTTATTTCTCACCATATTCAGTAATTAAATTTTTATAAAATTGAATATGAGAAAATGTTAGGTTTGAATGAATTTTAAACATTCATGGATTAATAACTACTTACAAGATGAATGAGGTGAGTAGATTCATCATGGTTCATCCTGGAACATTTATGAATATCACCCATTTGTGGTGATATATTTATGACATAATGAGATATTTACTTAGTTATTCATGTCATATTCGGTCGATATTGGAGTATTAACATAGAAAATGGATTATGTTAAATTATGGAATGCTATGATTCCAAATTTTAACTCAAATTTGTTCCATACATATGTGGTGTGACTTTTAAAATAAATTTTTAGTCCTCTTCCCGTATAATTATATCTCCTATGATCTATGTAGATAAATTTATGGTAAGATCTAGAATGTGTTTATCCATGATTGAGAATACATCATATGAATTTAACACAAATATATTAGTAGAATACATACTTTGATGTTCCATTCTATCATAGAATAATTAAATCATGTCTTTCGAGGAGTAGTGGTATATATATGTATGATCTAGTGGGAATATGAGTGTATGTTTATGAGATGTGATGATTTTTGGAAAAGAAGAAATCACTAGGATTTTTGTTATTCCAAAGAAGTTGTATTTTAATATTATTTAAATATAAATTGAAATGTATTATATCGTTAAAATTAATTAGCTATCAAAATCCTAGATTGTGTATATAAAGATATATTCATTATAAAAATTTAAAATTCATCCATTTTTTTTGAAACTTATGCATAATCATTCCCTCATTATTATTAGAGTGATCATGTATTTTTAAGGAATATATTTTGAATGACCTTACTAGAAATCATATATAGTGATAGAGTATGGTCACAATTCTACTATTGATCTATCAATGCATGTTGGAGTAACCATAAAATTATTGTTATAAAATAACCATGATTTTGGAAATGAATATGAAACAAGTTTATATTTATATATATTATGTTTTTTCAAATAGTTTTAGTTTCTATAGAGGCAAATGATAATTAATGGTTCTCTCTACACACTAGATAGTAACATATAAAAAAATCAATAGTAATGATTATGTTAGAAAAAATATTTACTTATTAAAATATTTCTTCCCATAAAATTTGATAGAGGTAGTGGAATGTGGTGTGGGTTTCATGATTGACATGCCATGCAAACATAAATACCCAGCACGAATCCAGGTCTCCCGACACAAGATATGCTGGTTTCGACCTTACCATAACGACCCAACTCAATAGACCTTCTCCATGCCCTAATAACCGTATAAGGATATATTTAATATCCAAAAAGTCCCAAAACGATTAATAAATTTGTAAATTAATTTTCATAAATTTAAATTTATTAATAATAATCATTTCTATGTGCATATCCTTTATTAATAAAAATTATCTTAATGTAATTATATTTCATTCAAAATTCAATTTTGTTAAATTTTAGAATCAGTAGATTCTATAAATAAATTTAATTATACGCTAGATTACAAAGATTTTAGACTAGTCTATTCTTGATTAGATTTTTATGTATTTAATTTTACTATTTAATTAGAGATTTCAAATTTAAAAATCATATACTAAATATAATTTTTACAATATGCGATTCTTCCCTTCATCTTTAAATATATAAGGGTATGTTTATGCACAATTTGGTTAAAAAAGTTAATCCCTAAATACTATTTTCTCATTAATTACATGATATTATGAATTATAATAACTCAATGAGTTTGAAAATACATGATTTTAGGCTATGAGTTAGTGTAAAATAAAAATATGAATAGTACACTTGTTTTTTACGAGTGATACAATTTGAGCCCAGATAGGTTTTGTAGAATTTCTATACGGTCTTAGATGATCCATTTTCTTCATTATTGATCAAACAACACAAAACAACTCATCATAATGTCAATATTTATATATTGTTGTCTTTCTGACTTAATTGAATTGTTTTCTATTGCAATATAAGAACATAGGCTTGTTAAAAATCACTAGAAGAAAAAACTAAATAAAATAAAGAATAATTTTTTCAATTTTTGAATGTTTAAAGATATGAGTATGTTCATATAGTGAAAATAAGGATAAAAATATTTTCATTTAATTATTAAACATAAATTAATGGGATAAGTGTTACTTACATTATAAAGTCATAGTAGATTAAATATGTAAAATAAATTTAAAATTAACTATAATATAAAAATATTAAATGATTTAAATTAACCATAAAATATAAAAACACCTAATGGAATGATTATGTTAATAAAATCCTTCCATTACCTATTTTGAAATGAAATAACAGTCCAACATGATTTGTTGGACTCTTTCTGGGTGCTGTCAATTATAATGGAGTATTAACACTATTTTTACACTAAAATAATGTATTTGAAGTCATAGTTTGACCTTAGTAAAAATTACATGATATAATTATGTTACATGTTTTGAGGATATACATGTCCAGGATATCTTGATTTGGGATTCCACTCAATGGGTAATGGAGGATTCAGATAATGTGGATCAAAAGATTTTCCTTCCAAAATACATTTGAATAATGTTTCAATACAATTTATAGATTATGAGAATAGAAATTTTTATCATTGACACTATAATATTAACATAGCAAGATAATCTTGAATCCAACTGAGATGTATAATTAGATTTTATAAAAAAGGAGTATCATAATAAATACAATTTATAATCTTATAATTGGTAACCCTGATAAACTACAAAAACATGGTCTAACATTGTTTTAAAAATATAAATGAAATTAAACATTGAAATTATAATCATGACTGATATTGGAGAAATATATTATCCCTACTGACATAAATTTATTGGTGTTATACAAGCATTTTCACATCTTACTTCGATAATAGAGGAAATTGTACATGTTGGAGTCCCATGTTTCTATTAAATAGCACTTAAAATGGTCTACTGAGGATAATATGGATCTATCACTAAAACACGTACATGATTTATTCGATGTATTGTGACTCATGTAATAATCAATGACAAGTGAAGTATAAATGTTTCAATAGTATATGTATGAATATAAAATTCTTCCCAATATTAGTGATCTTCTTTTTGAGAAATCTAGATAGGGGTGGTATGAGATATCAAGGGAACTCATCATGTGAAATTTTGGATAAATAACACCAACGTGACATCAGGTAGTCAATATTATTTGTTATATTGTGAATTTGGAGATCATCAATTTCAAGATACCCGATTAGTTTCCCATCAAACTCATCAATACCCCACTTCCATAGATCTTCTATAGTTTTATTTTGAATTATAATATGAAATATATTAATAATACTATAACAAAACACTTTACTATGATTCCAAACTATGATAAATTAATGAGGACTGGAAATATAGATTTTTTATGGTCAATAAGTGGAAGGGAAATTCCAAGGTCCCTAATAGTACATCCTTTTCTTAGGATTATATGCACAAACCAAACCAATTCCAGGATGGTCAAGACATGGGATGAGAAATATCTGTAGAATCTTTTCTCAGTGGTGTGAATGGACATTGGAAGAATAAATGAACCATAGTGAATATGAATGTGTAAGATTATAGTGAGTTTGTTATTGAATAAAAATATTCCATTTCTAGAATTTTGAATTTAGATAAATCTCTTGATACCTTGACTTGTATATGAAGATGAGAACAATTTATATTTATGAAGGAATCCACAAATGGGTTTGAAATTTTTGTTTCCAATAGAAAAATACAAATTTACTTTTCTTTATGATACTACTGAAATTATTTAACAACGTAAATGATTTTGGTATTGAGTAATTTTTATTATGTTCCTAGTGTTACCGTGAACACAATTATTTTTTACAGTTTAGACATTGATGTATTTATATTTTATTTCATCAATATAAGTTTTTAATTTAAAAAATAATGAATTAATTATATGGAACATATTAATAACATTACTTTCATATAGGAATATTATGATCTACTATTATTAATTAATAATGAATCAAGTTCACATGAATAAAATAGATGCAATTGAATCATTACTAGATTTTTCTTGTCAATGATAATATCATGAAATAAGTATATCAATGTTGGTATTTATATTATTATGAATTACAACCACTTGGTATGTGTCATGATTCGTTGTAAAGAAAAATGATCAAACATAAAATTAATTTAAATGATGAACGGGATACAAAGTTTGTTAAATTATTTCAAAATGATGTTTGTGGACCATACCAAGTTGAATATATAATAAAATAATTAAACTTCATATCATTACCATATGACATGAGTTGAAAAGTATATGTCTACAAAATGGGGTATAAGTCAGAAGATATTATTTAATTTTTGGATTTCATGAATTTTGTACAGATTCTTCATAGTAATAATATAAATAATCTTCTATTGGATGAAGGGGAAAAATATATTATTTAAGAATTCTTTTACAGTATAAGAAAATTTGGGATAATATCTCAACTAATTACTACTTATACGTTGTACAATAATAGTTTCATTGAAATGTGGAACCAAACATTATTAGACTCTATCAGTTTTATAATGAGTCATTTTGGTATTGAACATTCCATTTTGGGATATTAATTTTAGACTATAACATATTCACTAAACAATGTTCCAACTAATGAGAAAACATGATTTCTATTTTTTCATAATAGGAAAATGAAACCATTTTTTCATACAAATATATATGGTTTTTGAGAATTTTTTATGTATATATAATGAAAAAACTAACACCCAGGGGTATGATGTATATCTTTATATGATATCCATCACAGTAAGGGTATATAATCTATATAACTATAGATAATATGGTAATAGTTGACAGAAAATTCATTTTCCATAAGAGGGATCAGATATCCAAACGTGATAGTGAGTGAAATATTTAAATTTAACAATTTCATGATCATTATGTGATAGAGTAGGAAAATGAAAAAATTCTAATAGGAACCATATAAATGATTTTTTTGGGACTCGAGTACTATTTAAGAGCACAATAGAGTTTTGAGAAAAAAAGAGATATTTTTTATTAGTGTTACTGGGGATGAGACTCATTATTAGTTGATAAGGATGAGAATATATCATAGAATAAAGAATTAATGTGATCATAAGTTTCGTAATGGAAATGATAAATTATTTTTATGATTTTTTTCAATATACCAGAACCATTTTTGTATTATTATGATCCTCTAATTTATGTAATACATGTTGGGTGAAAAAATAATTTAAGAAGAAAATAGAAATTAAATGTAAATTTTGTATATATAATGAACAATTTTTTGAGAAAGGGATTAATAAAAATCAATGAATATAGTATAGAAAAACCTTTTCACTAGTTTACATGACTATATATACCAGAATTACTTAATCCATAGTAACGTATGTGGATTTTGGAATTTTGGAAATGAATGTCAAAATATCAATACATAATAGAAAACTACTGGAAGTTATATATATAAAACAAATAGATGGGTTTCTAAAGAAAATTAATGAGGTTTGAAATTTTAAGAGATCCATTTATGGAATTAAGGAAGTATCTATATCATGGAACATTCAATTCTATAAACCCATAAAGAAATTTTGTTCTATAAAGAATGATAGTAAGACTTCTGTCAAAATTTTACTTAATGGAATTGTCATTATATCTATTTTAGTATCCTTATATAACATATTAAATTATTAAACAAGATACTAGTATTATAGTTAGTTAACAAATTTATGAACATATTTGTCCATTATAATCACTTAAGTGAAAAAGCCATCATTTTACGGATCAAGATCATTCCGGATAGATCAAAAATGATACACAGAGAATATTAGGGGATATTTATTGACCAAATACTAAATTGAATAACTATATAAATATAAAATATGTTATTTTTTCTACTATCATATCTTATACATCTCCCAATCGAAATATTTCCTCATAAAAAAATAAAATTGAGGGGATGATGGAAATTCATTATTATTTTTTGATATGTTCTATGAGGTTTTCCTTGCAATGTACAAGGAATGATGTTTCCTACACCATTAACATTGATGGTATATTTTAAAAATAGTCATTGGACTAACACTGGACTATTGTAAAGAGTATCAAAATGTATATGATGATTACAAATGATATATTCCCATTTTATAGATAATATAAGTAATAGGGAATTAGAGAACATACACATTATGTCTCTGGAAGGATAAAAATGGTCTAATATATTATTCTGGACATGTATGATACCTTAATATTCGATCATTATGCATTAATATCTAATAGAAGAAATTGATTTCGGTCTTATAGTATATTTTGAGAATATTTTATCTTTTCTGTGTTCTCACTAAGGAACTAGTGTGGATGAACTACTTTATATATAATCTCTATATGGTTCCTAGAATTTAATATATTATCATATTGTAATTTGATTATACTAAAATAGTGACCAAAACTAAGGATCCAAGTCCACATAAATGGATAGTGTGTGTAAATAAAATGTATCCCCTTTTAAGGGATTTATCTAAAATGGGATGGGTTAAAACAAGAAGGATTTCATTGAAGGGGAACATAAAAAACCATTTAGCTAAAGGCTTATCTTAGTAAAATCAAACATAACATATGCGAGATAATGAAAAAATATTCAACAACATTTGGGTCTAATTCAAGTGGGAGTATCTTGGAGTTAGTGCCTTGTAATTAACTACATTATACATTATATAATTAATATAATTAATATCATCAATATTAATAAATATCTAATAATATTATCATTTCTCTTCAATGTAAGATAAACATGATAATTAATGAATGTATTTTTATCCTAAAAGGTTATAACAGTTCCATGATATAATGATTCCCTTGATGTTGGATGAATATATTATTATATATATATTCCATCGATGGATGATATATATTTTTAGCGACATAGATGATGGATTATATCATGTTTTGGGGTCTCATTAGACCTTGATAATTCTTTAAATGATGTTTTTAATTGTTAATATAAAGGAGAATAGGTCATAATAATAGAACCACCCGTCTAGTTTCAATATTTAATATGTTTCATTGTGTATTTATATCGATGTAAAGATATATTGGTCCTTAAATGTGAGGATATTATTAATTTATAACATGAATCATGAATATTGATGTATAGATGGAAACCCTGACTAGATAATCCTGCTACGATGTAAGATACATTAAATACAACATAACTAATATGATATTAATTAAATAATTCATTAAACAATTTTTTTATTCTGATTTAATATAATTTGATATCTCTAGACCATTAATTGAAAATAAATTTTTTAATTAAGTCCAAGTCTATGAATAATTTTCAATAATTTCATTATTAGGATGTCAAAGAATGATATATAAAAAATATAGGTTGATGACCCATGTAATTCATCCTTCAGGATGAGATATTGATGAAAAGGGGTTATAAAGCACAGTGAGTGTTCAAAAGAGGTACTCATAGTAATAAATTATCATTATATTTATAGGGTTCATTATGTGTTGATAAATAAAACTAACAGTTAATGGGTATGTATCATAACTATTAATATAATTCCCAATATATTTATTAACACAGTATATCCACATTTTCCACTAATTCAAAAGAATTAGAGAGTAGGATAAGGTGGGATCTATATGCATGGACTTGTGAACGTCCATGTAAACTGCTATAATTCAATTATGATATCTAGTTTAAAATAATGAGAATATAATTTCATTTTCATCTTATTCACAAATTATTTAATTATAGATTTTAATATGACATGTTTTTATTTTCGGACAAGTTATTAAGTAACAACTTGAGTTTTTAGGGAAACTATGTTTGATAATGTAGAAGACAGAGGACACTGATCCTATATGAACCATGAAATATTAATATTTAAATATAATATTAATAACCTAGCTATTAGATTAGTAGATATGAATAAGATAAAATAATTTCTAAAATATATATAAAGTACCTACCCAATATAAATGTGTGGATACATTCTTGTAAATAATCACTCTATTTTTAAAAACACATTTTATTATTCAAAAATAAATATTCTTTAAAAATTTATTTTATTACATATTATGAAAAATATTATATTTAATTTATGGATCATTTTTAATTTTTATTCGATAAACGGTATATCATTTTGGAAATTTCTATATAAAAATTATCAAATAATGAATATTTGATATTTTATTGAAAAAAATACTTTTTCAATCAATAATAGAAAAATAAATATTTTTATTCCAAAATGAAATTTATTTTTACTTATTTTAAAAATAAAATGTCATTTGGGATTAGTTATAAAACATAATTAGTTTCATTTAATTTTAAAAATATCATCATGTTCTTTGTAATTATATTTATAGGTTTATATTGGGTATAAACTTGTTATACTTAAAATAGATTTTATCTGCAATATTGGTCTTCACTGAATCTGCTAGGTATAATTTTAAATTAAATTATACCCTTATATAAATTTAATCATAAAAAACTTGTTTTATTCCTTGAATCAATATAATTTTTTTAATAGACCCCTTTTATTCCAAGTTATTAGAAATAATAACTATAGTAAATTATTATCCACACGGTAATGGTAAATCAGGTAATACAGGTTAATAATAAAATGATAAGGCCTAACAATTGACCCTAATACATTCATTTTTCCAAAAGGATGATTTTATGTGAACCATTTACATAATTTTTTTTAATAAATGGCTATATGGTTCAATATTTATTTGATATTAATATATATAATATTTATCTAAATGATAAAGAATAAATTTCACATTCGTATTTCAAATAAATACAATATCTTGTGACAAGGATAAAAAACATATATTAACTAATAAATAGTGATTTTAAATATATAATATTTTTTTACATGGTATCTAATTTATAGTTTCTTGTAATGAATAATTGATGTAAAATATTATGAAACCCTGATAGTATATTTATTAAATTAATATAAAAATAAAATAAATAACCTAAAAAATCTTAAATTTAATATAAATTGAATTAATTGTTGTGTTTTTGGAATTATTTAGATAAATATATCATGTTGGCGGTGTGTTTGAGTATTATATGTGAATTCCATTGATTTTATCTTGTTTTAAATGTCAAATTAAATGAATAGTTCCAAAAAAGGATGTAATAATATTTTATAATAAATAATATTTCAATATATCATTTAAAATTCCTAAAAATATAATATTCAGATAATATCATTCCATATTGTTTCAAATAATAATGATGTTCTAATAATTGTAATTTTTTTCTTTTATATAAAATACTATGATCTATAATGTCTAAATACTTGGTTACCACTACAATTTTCAAAACGGGATATCATTGGTTAAAATAAAGATATAAGAGTCAAAAACTATACCAAATTTGACTAAATTTTATTGTACAAAATATATTTATCCCATCCACATCCTATATTTTTGTTATATCAGTTATGAGCCTTTATTTAAGAAAACATTAGAATAATTTAATGTTTTTTTGATATTCCCATTGTGCCCCACCATTTATAAAAGGATACATCATCTTCTCATTTATTCAAAATTAAAAATATTGGTGGTTCATCCATTCCCAGCCCAAAATTATTCCAAACATTTCTTCCCATTTCCTAGATTCCTTGGTTAGATTATAATACTCTCTTATTAATTCTTCTGTTGTAAACCTAAATATTTTTTCCAAAGAAGATGTGGCATTCATAACAATGAATTTTAGTTTTTATCTTCTTCAAACTCTTTAAAATATTATTCAACAATGATCATATAAAAAATAATTATCTACCATATAATGAAATGTTATGATTTTAATTTAATAACCAATATTGATATCATATTATATAAAATCGTAAACCAGACCATATTTCATGTGTATAGAGGATTGTCGCCCCATGAACTACTATAATTAATTTTATATCATTTCCACTCATGGTTTTTTATGATGATGATTTTAATATATATACATATATTATATTCAGAACATATTAATTCTTCTAGACATGTAATATATCAGGTATTTTTATCACTTCATTTCATTAGATGATGATAACATCATCCATGCATATATGTTGATTACAACCTCCAATAAGCGATGTGATTCATTTTTCATTATCGTGTTACATGGATGGAATATATATGATAAATAAATGAAATAATATTTTATTTATTTTCAAATATATAATTCTATTTTGTGTTAATTTATATTTTTTTCATACCAGTGTTTTATATCATACATGTGTGTTTTCCGTGAAATATTGCAGTTTTGGGTGGACATAAAGACACACATAGGTGGTGAATGGAATCGGGAAATCCAAATCCTTACAATTGAAAAATGTGAAACCAAAACATTAGTAATGTATATGAAACATAGTTAGGTATACGGCTGTACAACCTTCCCAGCAAACCATACATCTTACCCCTCTTATTGGATAGTGGTGATGTACAGTTTGGGCACTTTCTGGTAGACCCTATTTCCAAACTATGTGGCATGTAAGATTCATAAAACAATTTAAATTAAAATTATACCCCTCCGTGATTTTATCAAACTAACCCCATTATATCACCCCATTACACCCTCCCTACCCCTATTCTCATCCCTCACCCTCCTACACTCCATTTTAGATTTATTTTTAGGTGGTTATTTGATTTATTCATTCAAGAAGCTCCATGAACCTTCTTCGTCCCTTCTCTAATTCCCTTATCTTGATCTCTAATTCCTTTTGTCATGGGTTATCTCTTCTACAATAGAGAATTTGAACTGAAATTGGCTTCAAATCATTTCATTAGGTTAGATATTGATGATTTTGGTGTTTTCTGTATCCTATTGGTTCTTCTCCTATTTTGGATTTTAGTTTCCATCTATATTTGGATTCTTTATTTTCAAAGGATGTTGGTTCTATATGATGCCATTAATTGATCACTTTATTATTCTTTACTTCTTTGTAAAAATATTTCTATTTTTTTAGGTGGGAAATGATTTTTTCAAAGGTATATGTGCGAGTATAGTGTAATGGAGTGTTTTACCCTACTATAATTGGTTAATTATTTCATGTGGTGATTATGATTGATGGATTTGTGATACAAACTTTTTTTCATGATGTTGAATTAGTATGTAGCATTTGGGAACCATAGGAACAAAGGTGGTTTTATAATGACAAGTATGCCAATTGAGTGTCCAGGGCACTGAAATATACTCCCTAGTTAGATAATTATATAACAATAACCAAAAAAATATGATGATTCTATAGGGATACCTAAAATATTGTATTTAAAATATCTAGTGGATCATCTATAATAATCAATTGTATAGTTCAATCATTATGAGTATGAGGATCATAGGACCCTAATGACCTAGATTCTTATGGATTCCTCATAGTGATTAAATTACATATTTACCAATTTTTAGATATAATTGAATTTATTACATTTATTATTAAATTAAAATTTTGTTCATTTCAAAATGACTAACCTCGTGTTTTAATAACTAGTATGTTTCTTTTTTCATATTATTTTATGGAATAGAATCTTTTGGTGATATCATAATTGGAAATTGTGATCACAACCTATATATACCAAATGTGGTTATATCAGTATTTTTATTCATGAAACATGTAATGGAAATGATTTCCTTTTGGATGATAACAGGTGTACATAATAGAAGCATCCATTTTAGTGGGAGTTATGGTGGTGACCTGGTGGAGGATGATCGCAATGTCACGTAGAGGAATATTTTTATAGTTTTCTCTAGTACTATATTTTTTTCTATATTTTTGGATTATTTGTTAAATATGTAAATTTAAATTGGGATTACATGTAATTTTTCTATTTGGTGGTGGGATCTATTTGTTACGGTATATTAGATTAATATATTTCATTTTATTTTAACTTTTTCTATGATATTTCAATGAACCCATTACTAGAAGAGTTAGCATATTCCAATACACTAGTTTCTACACCACTGTGATTGGGAATACCCATCATTCTATGTCATGGTCTATGTTTGTAGTCAGTTTGAATGGAAACTATGGCTAGTTCATGAAAAGATGTTATCAAAAATGTTTTCACTTCTGTTAGATCATTTTAATTGTGAAGTGTAAATTGATAGGATCTATTACTTTAAATGATTAAGGATCTAGATACAAGAGGGGTATTTAGCCAACACATCTTATCAAGGACCATTGGTCACCATGGGATGTTAGTAATTTGGTTTGATTCCTTTGTCAGCTTAGGTGGAGCTTAATGAATTGTTTCTTTCAATTTTATTGGATTTAATTTTTAATGTCGAAAATTGTTTAAATTTTACACATTTTTGTATACCATTGGATGATTTAATGATAGTTTTAGTTGTGTTTTTTGTATTATAATTCCCAATTAGATAACACTCGTACGAGTTTTGGAAGAGTTAGGTGGGATTTATCCCTCAGTTTTTAATAATAGATTAGATATGGAAGTTTTTATTGTAGTTCAAGATCTAGATAAGAGATTTTTCTATTGACATTATACGGATAAAGAAACAAAACCATGTCCCGAAATGGATAGGTATCTGGAGTTCCTTAGGTATAAACCTACTACTTTATAGGAAATTGTGGATCCCAAGGAATTAGAATATTATATTGAGATGATTGATAGGATCATTGGGTTCCACATGACATTTGATGGCATCTATGTGAATAATGATGAATTTATGTTTCCTAATTAAATTATCTAAATATGTGAATTAGTTTCATATATATGATGAAAATATAATATGGGATGGATGGACTTTGGGGAAACATTTATTGCAATGTATATCCCTATAACTTCAAAACATTCTAATACCTAGGAGTTTCTAGACCACCATCTGCGAGAATGGCCAGTGTTGGAACATTGCATCCTTTTATCTTAGGTATTATATTTTTCTCCCAATACGGTTTTCAAATAACATTTATTCGCCAAATTGATTTAAATTGGGATTCATTTATATATTTAATTAAAGGTAATATTTTTTATGTTGAAGACATATGCTGGGGTGGATGACTGATCCCTAATGGTGTAAAATAACAATGAATATAAATATGGGTCTTATTGAATATTTCTAGATGTGAAAAAATGTGGGGTTGGCGAGTCCTAGGAGAAGAGGGATCATGAGGTTAAATCGAATAGGGGTTGTAGTATCTCTTCATATCCACCATGATCATCTTTGTTTGATTTTATTTTTGGTGTGTTTGCCATTTAACACTATTGTGGGACCCCAAGGCACATACATACCACATGTTTAGGTCCACCTAGTATGTTCAATTTCTATGCACCTGTGGTCCATTTACAAGTATATTGAATAAATGTTCAACCATATCAAAGTGATATTGGATCATAAGTTTCCTTGGGGATGAAATATAATTCATGCCCATATATATCCATAGGTTCATGGTTTTTTTAATGGTGGGAGGGTTTTATCATCTACTACACAGAATCTATTGAAGGTAGAGTCATAGGGTAGTAGTCCCCCAGAGTACAGATAGAGATGAGACAAATTTTTAATATACATCATATTTCATTAGAATTATATATGGGTAATTCAGTTTTTTGTGGTACCATTCTTATTACATCATCCATAGAAGTTTTCTTATCTGATACATGTGCTTATAATTCATTAATTTATTCTCACCTTGAATTTTCTTTTAAACCCTTGATGATGATTAATTCATCTTCCATAGATTTGGTTAAGACAATTATTAAGATGATGAAATAGGGTTTTATATGACTATGTTATGTTATTACCCTATTTGATGTTGAGTTGGAATGGGAATGTACCTCTTTGACATTAACTTTAAAATAGAATAGATTTAGTTCTTTAATGACATATCAATTTTTATCATCAGCGAGTTACATTTATGGCCCCATATGGGATCACTTGGTTCTTCCAAGGTTAATGAATAAATGGTCATGATGAGCTTCTCCAGTACTTCTAGATATTGTGATACATTCACATAAGTTATTTATCTAATGTTTTTTTATGATAGTAAAGGTTCAAATAATGGGTTTCCTTCCATAGTGGATGAGTTCCTAGGTGTATTTCCAGAGTATTTTTCATGGTTACCTCTGAAATAGGATTTGATGTTCACCAATGATTTTATGTTCGGGACATCACTGATATCAGTTCACTCATATCATATACCCCCACCAAGTTAATGAACATAATGATGCTTCTAAACGATATAGAATCCAAAAGATTAATTTTCCTAAGAGTCTCACCTTGTTCCACATAATTTTTCATTATAAAAAATCTGATGAATCTCTTCGGTTCTTCATTGATTTCCAGATGTTGAATAGGGTCATGAACAAGAATAAATACCCATTTCCCCACATTTATGACCTCATTGAATAACTCAACAGAGGAAGGTCATTTTCTAGGATTGAAAAGTGTTCTGGTTAACATTTTGTTTAGGTTAGTTAATCCAACCTTCCAAATCTAGTTTTCCAAAGAAAGTTTGAAAATTTTGAGTATCTGGTTATGTCATTCAGATAAATGAACTCTTTTATTGTTTTCATGGCCCCTAAAAATTGGTTATTTCATAAATACATTGACTCTATTATTGTGGTGTTTGTTGATGTCATCTGATTCACTATAGAGTAGAATATGAGCATGGCCATCATTTGGGTATTTTTAGGTATAAAACTAGAACATCATATTTATACAAAACTCTTGAAATGTAATTTTTGATCTCGAGAGGTAATATTTTTAAGTAATGTGATCTTAAAGCATGGTGTTTTAGTGGAACTATAGAAAAATTTGGAATTTATTTAAGGAAAAACAAAAGAATTTATTTTATATTTGGTATCCTTTATGGCCTTGATCTATTTAGAGGTTATTTAATAAGGATTACTCTATACTCACTTCACGCATGATACCTCTCATTGAAAAATGGGTTAATTAAGTTTGGAGTCCATGATTCTATGAATACATTTAGGAGATAATGTGGTGGTTGACATCCACCATTGTATTGAATTTACCTAAGTCTATAAATGATTATGTGTTTTATTTGGATGATTTAGGTATAATTTTTGAATGGTTACTGATGCAGGGTAACTATGTGGTGGTGAATGAATCCTTACAATATTAACCACATGAATGAAATTAAAAAATCCATGAACTCAAATTTTTAGTGGGTATGTGTTATATGAAATCATGGAATTACATCCCTTTGATAAAGAAATCGATGGTTTACTCGGATCATAATATATTATCCTATATTTCCCCCTTGAAAGGTATGAATGTTGGGAAACATCTATGTATTATGTAACCTTGTGGTTTCGAATTTGATATTTTATTTACCCTAGGAGAAGGGAATATTTTAATTGATTCAATTATTAGTATAATAATTACTTGTGCATTGATGGAGTCCAGTGATTAGTGGATCTTAATGAGACATTTCACTCAAATGCATTTTGAAGCCATTGATAATAGGGGTGGTATAATATTTTCTTCCATTAAGTAAAATATAATCTTTATTTATCAAATTTCCGAAGAGAAACATAAATATGATCTATTTAATAGCATTATTTAGCTTCTAGTTTGAGGGGATGTTTTTTGATTGGTCAATAACTTCTAATAGAATTTGTTTTTTAAGGGACACATTATGGTTTCGTAATCTCAATAAAGGTATATAATATAGGATAGCCCTATTCATTGTTGGGAATCCAAACTAGGACAACCAAGATGATTTATTATGTGCATCATGGGTTTTAGAGTCCAAGTTTGAGGCATGACATAACACCTTTTTTATATCAAGACTATTTGTTTTGTAAAATTATAGTTTGGAACTAAAAGACCTTATGTTACATTCAACTACTCTATAATCCTACCTAGAAGTGGGAGGAGATTATAATTGATTTTATTCTTGGTATTCCTCATCCAGCTCAACGAAGGAATAAAATTTTGGTGGTTATTGATCAGATGAAAAAAAACATCCCTTTTCATTCAGAAAATGGATTTGACTACAGTAGATTAATTGGGTAGTGTATACGTCTATAAAATTGTAAGGCTTTATGATGTGCCTTTGACCATTGTTTCATAAGGGTACCCCATTTTACCTATGGGTTTTGTGATGGATAGAAAAATGTAATGAGATCACAAATCCATCTTTTCATAACATACCATCACTAATAGAATCGTAATATAGAACCCAAAAAAACATATTCTATAAGAAATGATTCATTTGGGTCTTTTCGATTTGTAATGCTGATGGGATGACCATATTGGGTGTGTGGATGTTTATTACAATAATAGTTACTATTAAAAAAATCATAATGGATCCGGTGAATGTTAATTATCTTTAGCCATTTCTATCACCTATATGAAGGATCGAATTCGGGGAGGTTTCATTCTGGTGTTGAGCCTTGTGAATGAGACATCTGGTAATGTTTAGATGATCATACAGTAATTTGAAATCACATAGCTGTTATAAGTCTAATATAGATATGTGAAACTGACACATGGGGTACTCAGTCGGTGCCCATGTGATTCAAAGGGTGACACCTTGTTTGGATCACCATTATCTTATTAAGGGAATCTTATTTCGAGGAATGTAAAAAAATTATAGATTTTTGAAATGATTATGAATGTGAAATATTTATTGTATTTATCTTCCATGTTTTTATCGATTCACTCTGTGATCCATGGCTCATAGTAATTTATTTATAATCTAGACTCATATCATATACTGAATTGGCATTAAATTGAGTTTGAACCTTATTTATCCATGGTAGAGAAACTATAATTGATTCAGGATTCCTAGGTAAAATTACTTTAGGGAAAATATATTCGTCTATTTTGGGTTATTTTTTAGTAGGACCATGATGAGAATGATACATGGGAATTGAATTCTTGGGTGGAGGAGCAGTATCGTCATTTATTCACTGAATGATTTTTATATTGAAATTATGTGGGTGGAATGTTTTCATGGTGGGGAGAACTGTGACACCCATTATTTTCTTTTGTGATATTTTTTCAATTTTATAATTAATCTTACTTTTGTTTAATACATTTCCTTTGTTCTTCCAATAGATGTGGTTTTTTTGGTGAGGAAATAACAGGGCACACACTAAGTGAATGTTTAATGGAAACAATAAACCACCCTATGAAAACCATGTAACCTATATAGTGGAATTATTCAAAATACACAGTTAGTTAAACGTCCATTCTCATATCCTAGATTCATACCACTCTACTGAGGTATAAGTGTTTCATATTCGGAACATGTTATGGAAAAATGTTCCGCCAAACTATGCGGCCTTCTAGATTCAAGAGAAATTAAATTATAATTATACCCCTCTTATATTTTAATATTGTAACACCATATTCAACTCTATTAAACCCTCTTTAGTCTTAAGCACATCAATCATCCGCCTCCACTCTATCATAGAATGTTTTTTTGGTAGTTTGAGCCTTGATTCCTCAAAAAAAATCCAAGTATGTTCTTCATCACATCTCTTCTTCCATTATATCTATATATTCATCCTCCCTCTTAGGATTATATATTCTCTAGTGTAATTGTTAATCAAAATGTGTTCCATATCATTTATGGGATGGATATTGATAGTTTTTTTTTGTTTTGTTCCTTCCAAATGGACTTCTCTTGATGAAGCGTGTGGTTTTTTCACATCCCAGACTTCATTTAAGGGTATTTATCGTTAAATAAACATTATTTATTTGTTTGGGGGTTTTCCATGCATTTTGGTGGAAATAGCGGGTCATCAAAATTTGGGAGAAATCGTGAGCATGTTTCCATATTTCAAAATAAATTTTGAATCTTTTAGGAATCCGTCATTTTTCAAAACATTTCACTCATTCAACATCCCAATTACCATACCTTGTATATTGAAACCACAATTTAAATTTTGACCCCCTATAAATCCATAATAATTATTGATTTGAGGTTTTTATTGAGGTATTGGGAAATCCTGTAAACCCATTTCCATCATTAAATTATGTTCTTAATTTTTTATTATCTCAATAATTAGTTACGTTTTTCTGTTTTCCCACCTCCACACAATTTACAAATTCTTGGGACCACCCACATTATCGATTTGGCCTCTTTCTAGCTCATCGCCCCTAAAGATTAGTTAAATCTTTCATATTCATTATCAAATACCCCATATTTGAATAGGTAAAATGTATATTTCATAACTCCATCAATTTTACTAATTTCCACCATTTTAGTTCCCACATGACCTAATAAATCTTATGTGAGCCTCCATATAATTGTTGTAATCTTCAATATTCAACTATTAATGTATTTGGGTAGATTTATTCAAGATCCCTGAATAAGTGGGTTTCCTTCCTCCTCCCATTTTCATAGGATTTCATCTTTTCCTTAGAAGTTCATCCTTGTTTTTATGATGTTCATAGTTTATAGAAGCTACATGGCATACATAATGATTAAAATTGTTTAATCTTGGTGAAATCATCTAGATTAAGGCTTTATTTCACTCCATAGTGGTATGAGGATGGTTCAGTTGATCTTATGCATAATATTTTGGGGGTATTGGCACAAATGGTAGGTGATTCTGTTTTTATGAATTACTATATGTGTTAGATTTCTTAATTTTTGATATTTCTAATTCTTATCTTTTATGGTTTCAGTGATAAAATTTTATTTGTTAGCATTTGTTTTGCAGTTAATTTTTCAATAGAAACTTTGTCATTAAGTGGGGTTGTTACAAGGTTCTGGAAATAGTTTTATTAAATGATTTTAGGGATTTCAATTCTAGTTTTATGTTATATTGTCATTATCATAGTCTCAAAAGAGGGTTTTTAGAACAATTTTATGTCCAATACTAAGTGACACTCCTTGGAATTATTTCATGAAGGTTTTAAGTGGATTCTTGATCAATGTAAGAGGTGTAACTATGTTTACAAACTGTTTTGGTAGGGATGTACATCTAAAATGGTCTATTTCAATGGGAAAGGGCTGGTATGTGATTTTTTCAATCTTGTAAAGGTTTTAAAAAAATTGATTAAGGGATTTATTGAAGTGTGAATGAAATATAAAATGTGTTGTTGGTTGTTTTGGTGTGAGTATGATTTCAAAATGAATTTGAATGAAAAAGAGGGTTTTTGTGATTTTTATGATATACATGAGAGATTTTTGGGAGTGTATTATTTTTAAATGGCCTTTTAATGTGGAAATAGTAATTTATATTATTTTGAACTTTTTTGATCACAAGAGGGTAAACTCGGGTATCTAGGTGGGTGGACGTGCACAAGAATGCTAGTGATTCGGTGGGTTTTGGACCCTATTTTATGTAGAACGATTGATGTGACTCCACTAAATAATCAATGATGATGATGTTGGGGGTACCACTACTTTATGGGTATGCTCCCTACAAGTGGCTTGTGTGCATGATAACATATATTTATTATGGTTAAATTCATCGAGATAGGACGTACCTGGGTCTTACCACGAGTTATTACCTAGGGGTATTCCCCATTTTTAGTTCTCATTAGTAAATTTAAACTTACATTTGGAATATTGTGCTTTTGGATAGATAAATTTATTTTCTTGTCTGTTTTATTTAAAAGTGGCCATTCATTAAAATAATCCTCTTGAAAACTATTTTTATGTTAGTTGTATCTTTTATAAATTGTAACTTGCATTTCGTGTTTACAAAACATGGAAAATTTTTGGATTAAAATGATTATCTCGTGGAATCATTTAGTGGGGGAATCCTACAATGATTTTTCTCACACCCTACATACACCTTTTGGTGTATGTAGACTTGGTTATTTTTTGTAGGTTTGGGTGAAACTTTTAGTGACAATGGTCCTGGTTTTTAGCAGTCCTTCATGGTACAGTTTTGTTGGGATGTCTTGATGGCGGTGCCTCATGGCATGATGAGTTTCTTGGGTTTTAATTTTTGTTTTGTTTCCCTTTTAATGACTTTGAGTATTATTTTAATGTTTTAAAAAAATATTATGAAATTATGAGAATGATAATTTGTTTTGAAAAACCATGATTTGTTTTATTCGATAAATTTTTTTATGGTTGTAAACAAGGGTAAATTATTCCATAATAACATCTTATGTTACTGCGGAACTTGTGCCACCCTGTTGAGACATGGATCACCCTTCGGGCCATGCCATGGGGCAGAGTCTGCAGCTGGGTTTGATGGAGATCAAATTTGGTTCAGGAAAAAATGGTATCATAGGAGGTTCACTCTATGGGTCTTGTTATTTTGGGATGATTCAGCATATACTAAAGATAGAATTTTTAGTGTGTGACATTCTTATTAAGAATAGGGTGCCTTAACATCACACCTCATAACGTGATTGATGTTACCAAGGGAAGTCAGGTTTTATCAATGTCCTTTGGATTTCATTATTTGATGATGGTTTGGGGAAATAAAAAGAGAGTTGGGTTAATGGTCTCAGTGAGCGTACATGGCTTGAAAAGCCATGTGGACCAAATGATATTTCCCTAGAACACTCCCCAGGATACTAAAGTGATTAGCATATGGCCACCAACCATATTTCCAAGTCCCCCACAAAAACTAGTTTCCTCTTGCATTGTCTTGTGTCCTTTAGTTTTGGAATCATATAAGATTGGATTTTAAGAAACAATGACTTGGTTTTAAGAAGAAAAAAGTTTTTCTAAAATTATTTTCTAATAAATAGGGAATGGTTGGATATTTCATATGGTGGAAACAAATTTTCAGAATTTTTTAGAAATGGAAAATGGTATATTTAAATTCTTTTGAATGTATAAATTATGTCAAAGTGGAGTTTGAAAATATATTTCAAATGGAACATTCTAAATAATAGAATATGTGTTTTTAATAGAATTAATGTTTTATAAATTTTTGTGTGGATTTTAGAAATTTATTTCAGATTTCCTAACTACTGACAATTTGAAATGTTTTAGGAATCATTAGAACATTGTTTTAGATAAGAAGAGAAAAGTTTTTAAATGAATGGGTGTGGATCAAATCATGCTTGTCATAAAACAAGAACTGTTTTGAAAGGGGATGATATGATCTGAAATTGATGTCTATATCATTAACATGATTTATCATTTGAATGATTCTTTCTTTATAAAAAATTTTGTAATCAATAAATTTGGATTTATTTTGTGGTTAGTGGGTTTGAGATAAAGTGTTTATTTAATGTTTTGGATATGAAAAGTGGAAATAATTTTTGTTTTAAGATTTTTTATTTTCATGAACAACCACATGATTGGGGTTACATGGGATGATGGACTGTTGATGGAATGATTGGATGAGTTTAGAGATATACACAAGGAGGGTACCCGGTGTGGCATGAAAATATGCATGTGTGAGGAACATGGGATAGCATTGGGGGATATGCTAACCACCAACCAATTTATTTTCAATGAAGTTATTTCAATTAACGGAAAACATGAGGTCTTGATGACTGGTTGGTTTGGTGTGTCTTTTTTGTTTTTTGGAAATGTTGTTTTTGTGGGATGTTGGAGCCCAAGAAACCCTCTTGTTGAATGGGGTTTTGGTTTCTTATTAGGTCAGAATGTTGGGTTGGAGGTCCAATTAGAAGTATCCTTATGCTAAATGTTCTAAGAATACTTTATTGTGGTTTTCCTCATGTGTTCAGTTCGAGTTTATGGATCTTTTCTACCAATGTACCATCATGGTTGGGTCCTTGGGTTCTCTCCTTGGATAACGTACACCCCCATTAATAGTTAATGTATGATTGAAGTGCATCCTATATTTTTTCTCCATTGTAAAATCATCTAGTTGAACAACATATAGAATTTTGTCTCAATTTTTCGAGATTGAGTATACCCCCATTACCTTTCCATTATTTGGGAATCCTCTTGTAGCGGGAGAGTGGTCTTTGAAGGTTGAAAGAGACCTTATTTTCATAAGTTACATGAGTATCCAAAAGATAAAATGGTTTTTTTGTTTCAGAATTAGATGTTTTCTAAGAGGGCCCCTGGGTCTTCTGTCTTTCTTGTCAAAGAAAGAGATCATATTAGTTCATTACTGTGGAAAATAGGGCTGAGTGAGACAATTATGACCACTTATATGAATAATTTGACTTTTGGGAAAAGGAATAAGTTCCATCTTCTTGTTTTGTTTATATTATTCATAATGGTCATGTTAGGTGAT
Organism: Viscum album; assembly: GCA_963277665.1. Lineage (NCBI taxonomy): Eukaryota > Viridiplantae > Streptophyta > Magnoliopsida > Santalales > Viscaceae > Viscum > Viscum album. Next base: position 1,111,561,695 of record OY728126.1, read on the forward strand.
TCCTTGTGACGTTTTTTTCTCCTTTTACTATAATGGTTAATGTTGTACAATTATCTAAGAGTGTCTTTTTTGTTGGACGTGTGTCACCTTTTGGAAAATCCTGACATCCCATATTTAAAAGAAGGTGTTTCCATATGTGCTTTTCTCCTTCCATTTTTCTTATGATAATGAAGGGGTGGTGAGTGTTCATATTAGAACACATTTTTTAATAAAAAATTTTGTTTTTTTAAAGCTTGTTTGGAGTGTGATTTGTCTTGGAAAACCCATATGGGATTGTCGTGTAGTTGTTTATAGCACCAGATGAAGAAGTTCCATTTAGGTTTTTCCAAATCCTAAATATGTGTCCGAAGATGCTTCAACCATATGAGCTCCATACATAGGTCATGGAGTGATACTGGAGCATATTCGGGGAAATAATGGGGTTGTTTAAACCTTTGGCCTATTTCCTATACACAGTATGAAAGATTGTAATCGTTTACACTTCATGTGTCGTCAACTAGTTTCAGTTGTTCATGTTTGTTGGTAGAGGTGTTAGGACCACGTATCCTAGTTATAGCCTGAGCTCATGTTATTAACTTAGGTTTCCTTTGATTTTTTGAGAAAAGAATGAAATTTGGGATATGCAGATTGAAGAGCACGAATTGCACATGGTTAGTAATAACCGGGCACCAACCTAGGAAACAGTGTGATAAGAAACAATAGATACCACACAGTCTCTACACAACTGTGTTCCTTAGCCCATGTAACCATGCGAAGCTTCTCCTTTGGACATAATTCTTTGCATAGTTCGTGCACGGTTTCCCAAATAGTGTGTACTTACCATGCCGTGGGGCAACTCTTTAAAGGTTGGGATCTTTTCGTGTCGGCCCTTCCTAGTCAGTTATGATGGTTAGTTCTTATGGTGGGGAGACCCACTATGAGTATCTTGTATGTTATTTTGGAAAATACAAATGAAATTATTCCACTTATATGGAGAGTATGTTTTGGACACCCCTGTTAGTGACGTGATTCTACCTCAGAAAAATGTTTTTGTTTCCCATTATGGTGCGGAGTTTGATTGTGTCTCCCTAAATAATTAACATGGCTTTTTCCCTAGAATTGTTCTAGAAATAGGTAGTCTATTTTGGAGTTATTTAAACTCCAACTTCCTCCCTATGTAAATTTTGGGATTAGAGTGCACCCAAAAAATTTTCAATTAAGACTACGGTGACCTCATTCATTCTCGCTGATTGTTCCATGTAAGTTTCTTGATTCTTGTTCGGATACTGTTTAAGGTTCTTTGATTTGATATGTAGTTCGAATGTTCTTGATCGTTTCAAGTAGTGGTGTATGTTTTGGTTGGTGAGAGTATTTCTTCCTTGATTGGTCAATTGGTGGTGTTTTGGCCTTTGGGGGGTGGGCGAAACATGGAAAAGGAGCCTATTTTGGCCTTTTTGTTGGGGTTGGTTTTTTCTTTTGGTCGTGTAGCAGATTTTTTAGGTCGTAATGTTTTATGGTGGGGATTATTGTAAAACTAATGAATTATTTTAAAGGTATTTTTCATTCAATTTACATTTTTTTGGGGTTCCCATACATTTTTGTGGTAATTGTTGGTTTTGAAAATTTGGGCGACATAGTGATCTCATTTATAGATTTAATAATAATTTTTTTACGAATCCTTCATTTTTAAACATTTTACACCCATTCTACTTCCAAACATTCATCCCTTGGGATATTAAGACCACTATATCAGTTTGGACCCCATAGGAATTCATAATTATAATGGATTGGGGGGTTTTATTAAGGTATTGGGCCATCCCATTATACCATTTCTATTTTAAATGATATTTTTAAGATTGTAATAAGTATTTAATTTGATAAATTTAATTGTTTTTCCACCTCCCACTAGATGAAAAAAACCTAAGGATCACCCCAATTATCTATTTTTCCTCTTTGTAGCTTATCTCTCCAACAGAGTAGGGTAGTCTTTCTTAGTTTGTCTCAACTCTCCATGATTTGACGAGGTAAGATTTTTCTTTCATAACTCCTTAAATTTTCTCTCTTTTCCCATATTTCAATCCCTAATTAACCTAATAAGACTTATTAGAGCTTCCCATACATTTTAAGGAACTTTATTGTTAAACTGTTGACGGATTTGGGCAGATATCTTCCAGATCCCTTAAGTTAGTGTGTTTCCATCATTCCTCAACTTATTCTCTTATGGTTTCCTCCTTTTTCTATGACTTCATCCATGTTTGCATGTATAAAATAGTTATAGAATATATATTTCAAACATTGGGTTTAAACTTAAGTTTTTATGGTGAAATGATGTGTATTAGGGATCGATTTCACTCCCTTGTGGTGCGGTTGTGGTGTCGTTGAAGTTTTGAACAATGGATTGGGGTTTTTAGCACAAATGATATGTTATTCCATGTGTAAGAATTATTGGATGAATTAGTTTTTCCTTATTTATAAGTTTAACGTCATTCTCTTATAGTTTATTTGGTACAGAAATTACATTTGGTCGCATTAGTTAAGCAGTTGATTTTTAAGTGGCCACATTGGATAAAAATGAGTGTTTGTCATGTGTACATCATATTCTATCATGTGGGGTTGTTCCAAGGTTAATTAATAGGGTTTTCAAATGTTTTTTTGTCTTAAAATTATGATTATATGTTATATTATAATGTTCATCATCTCAAAATAGGGTTTTTAGATAGATTTTATGTGCAGAACTTTGTTACGCTATTTTGAATTGTTTCATGACGGTTTTATGTGGTTTCTTCTTCAATGTAATAGGTGAAACTATATTTCCAAACTTTTTTAGAGTTTAATATTAAAATTTTATATTTTAATGTGAAAGGGATGTTATGTGATGTTTTCTATCAAGAAATGGTTTCATATAAATTAATTAAATGGTTTATGGAAGTGTGAAAGAGATGTGAAACTAATTGTGGAATGTTTTGGCTTGAGTATGATTTAAAAATTAATTTGAATGAAAATGGGAATTATGACCCTAGTGTGATAAAAATGAGGGATTTTTTGTTTGTGTGATTTTTATCTGGCCTTTTTAAGTTTTAATGGTACTTTATAAGATGTTGAACTTTCTATAGAAAAAGGGGGAAACTCGGGTATCTTGGTGGGTGGATCTGTACTCATATGACAGTGATCCAGTGGGGTTTGGCCCATGTTTCATGTAGAAAGATAAATATGAAAACAATAACTAAAAAATGATTATAATGTTGGGATACCACTAGTTTAGGGGTTTTCTCCTTATTATTTTCTCATGTGCATGTGATCATATATTTATTATGGTTAAATTCATTGAGATTTGAGGTACCTAGGACCAACAGCGAGCTACTGCCTTAGGTTGTTTCTCATTTCTAGTTATCGTTTGTAAATTTACACATACCTTGGGAAACAATGTTTTTTTCTGGATAAAATCATTAGCTTTTTTATTTTATTTAAAAAAATTCATTATTTAAAATAACCCACATGAAACTATTTTAATGTTAGTTATGTCTTTTAGAAATAGTTTCTGGCATTTCTTGTTTACAAATCATGCAATATTTTTGTCTTATAATGATGATCACATGGAATATTTTAGTCGTGGAATCCTATTGGTATTTATATTACACACTACTTCCACCTTTGGGTGTAAGTAGATTTTTTAATTTTGTGGTAGGTTTGGGTAATGCTTTTAGTGCCAATTGTTCAGGTTTCTAGCAGTCCTTCATGGTGCAGTGTTGTAGAGATGGATTGAGGGTGATTCCTCTTGACATGAAGAGGTTCTTGGGCTGTACTTTTTGTTTTTTCTGCTTTTTATAGTCTTTGAGTATTATTTTATATTATGTAACTGAGTTCTGAAATTTTCTAAAAGATTATTTGGATTAAAAATTCATGATATTTTTATTGTATTAGATTATTGTTTTATAGTTACCAACTCATGTATATAATTCACAAATTCCATTTTATGATACTCATACACTTATTCCCGCCCTTGGGGATTGGGAACGCCCTTCAGACCTTTCCATGGGTCTAGTTGGGTGCCAGTTTTGATAGAGACCATATTCGGTTCGTGATAGGATTCTTGCAAGATTTGGGTAACATGAAGTGATTGGTTAGTTGGTACATGCATTACTTTACTTTATGAATCTAATAAACTTTCCTTTATGTTAAAAAGTTTTTCTAAATTGTGTAGCTATATTAAAATATTTTTTTCATATGTATTAGTGTGAGTAATGTTCAAGGGTGTATTTTACGCCTTTTTATTGGTTAGTTTTTTAATATTTGGATAATCATTACAATATTTATTATTAAATTAGTATTTTTGAATGAAATTAAATTAGGATTAAAAAATTGGAAACCATGGATACATATGTAGCTTACTAAGGTCTAATACAACAGTTGAGTCATGTAGCATGGACTCAAGCTCCATGGAAGGATCATGATAAAACACTAACTAAAACATATGATGATTCATTGGGGACCTTTTAAACAATTTATTTGAACTCTATACTATATTCTCCATAATAACATCTTATAGGTTTGATCAATTATAGAATTAGGACAATAGGTCCTTAGTGACCTAGATTCTTAAAGATTTCCCATAGTTATTAATTTTTTTTACATATTTTTTGATACAACTATATTGTCTATAGTTATTATTAAAATAAACTTATATTATTTTAAAATGAATAAACCAACTTATTTTAAAACTAGAATGATTATTTTGTTGATAATTATATTTAATGGAATATTTAAGTGATATTTTACTAGGAAAATTATCTTACACCATACATATACCAAATGGGAATTTACAAATCTTTTTTTCCCTGACATAGGTAAAGGAAATTCTTTCCTAAGGGATGATGGAAGGGGAACCCTTCTGTATCTTTATTTTTTGGCAGTAGTTTTGGTTGTTTCATGAAGGTGGATAGTCTTAATGTCACATGATATTTTCTTTTAATAGTTTTCTCTAGTCACATTTCATTTTAATATATTATTCTCGGGTAATAAATATATAATTGTAACATAGAGTTACATGAATTTTTTTATTTTGTTTTAATTATTCGTATTAATGGAATTTTGATATAATTGTTTCAATGCATGCTAATTACTTATATGATTGTGACACTACATTATTCTAAAATTAGAACATTGTATTTGATATAGTGTGTAAAATTCAACACTAAGCATCTTATAGAATATAATATCACAAGAATTTATAATATATTTACTATTTTAAATAAAATTATTCTATGATATAACTTTCAGTGAACATGATATTGAGTTAGTGTGCATCACACGCAATAATGAGATTCTTCAGTGTCTTGGGTTTCACAGAAGACCGAGTTTAATCAAGAATCAACAGATTATTAAAATAATATTATATAATACAATAATATATGACCTAGAAGTTAAAATAGAGATTGTTAATAGGATTAAATATCTTATTAAAATATATGGTTTATAAAATTATAATAAGAAATCATATGATACAAATAAATTATAAATGATTATAAAAACCAATTGAATATGAAGAGGATTTTTTATAGAAAACTATTTTTATGCCCACAGAGATATTTTGTAATATTAAATTATATTATTTAAAATTATTTAGCTATATTAACACAATATATATATATATTATTCAATAAATGATAAATTCATTAAATTATTTTATTTTCAAAATATAATTGAAAACCCAAATATTTGTTTTGTTTAAAAATAAATATTTTTTCTAGGCACTTTACATCTTTTTAATGTAAAAATTAATTTATAACCAATTTTCAAATCAATCATAAATTTAATATTTCAGAATAAATTTAAATTTTTAATTTGAAAGATCAATATTATTATTGGAGGATTTTTTGGTTTTTTCAATAACGATTCAATTTTTCATGAATAGTGACAAATACTGAATTTTAATTTAAAAATAATTTTTATCTATTCTATTTTTGATTATTAACTATTGTTTAAATTTGTTTTGAACTACATTTTTATCAGGTATAAATCAATTATTCGTATTTAGGTCCTTGATATTAATTTATCATTGAATTTTGAAATAAACACATCTAAAACTTTTGAACATTTTCACATTAAAAACCCCATTTTTTCCCATCTACAGGATTAAATTTAAATTTGATTATAAAAACTATTTATTGGAATATTTGAAAAATGGATTAAATATATTTAATAATAATAATTTATAATTTATAACAATTTCATATTATTTTTTGACTAAAAATATTACTTACTGTAATTAAAATTAAATACAATGATTAAGAGAAAAAATCCCTTATAAATGAATCCACCTTAATCATAAGCCCCAAAATGCCCAAAAACATTTCCAAAACCATTTTATATTTCTATTTAGACCCTATACTCACTTCGATCGAATTTGGTTCCATTATGGAGCCTGGTTTCAAAGGAAAAACAAGGATATAATTCTCTTATTTGAAATTTACAAGAATGACTCTCCTCTACTATAAAAAAGGAATTCAACCCTCCCACTTCATCGCACCTCTCAGTCCACATTTAATCGATCATTTTATATAAAATTAGATCCTAAAATTCCCTCTCTTAATTATATATTACACCCTTTGGGTAGGATTCCATACATGAAATCCCTTTAGTACAAGACAAAAGGAGTTACTTGAATACGAGGCAACATCGTTCGTCAATCACTTTTGATTTATTTTAACATTCCACCTGCTCAAATTTTTTTATCCATTGCCTATATAATAACAAAATTTCCCTAAATATAATTATTTTTTATTCTGATTTTTTTACCTAAACATACACAAGCATCTATATAATGTGTAATGAACTTTTTGTTTATGTGTTAGACGATCAACCGCCTCACAAAAAGATATCGTTCATTTTTCCTTTACCGCCTATAATGGTTGAAAATTATAATTGATGATATTTTTATATAATATATATATAATATTTATAATTTATTTATTATTCATTATTTTTTATATAAAAAAACCCTTGTTCGTTCCATTTAGTGTAAATATGCGAACAATGTTTTCGTAAGTGTGGATTACTGACTGCTTAAAGTGATGTGGTTCATTCACGCTATACATAAAATCTATATAAGATGGTTTTAATAATCCTATATAAATTTTATGAAACATATATTATATATGAATTATATCATACAAATATATAAATTAATATTCAGCCTTATAAATACAAAAAAAATTGAAAGTAGTGTTTATGCATACATACGACTTACCGTCTCCATAATCATTGCATTTCACTTCATAAATCCAAACATTATAAAATGTTATAAATAAATATATATTTTATATATATGATAATCATATCATGATTTAAATTATTTATATTATTAATTCATTATCTACATTAGAAGAACAAAAATAATTATTTAAAACATTCCAAAAAAACAAGACAATTAAGTGAATAAATAGGTAAAATAATTAACGGTTATTAAAGAATGAGTAATAAGATATTATAAGAATATTATGTATGAGGTTATAATTTTTATTTTTGTTTTTTTATAATTTATTAAAATGTTTAAAAAATTATATGGGAGGTTAAAATATGTTAGCCCAAAAGTAAATGCACAATAAGGGATTTTCATCTCAATTTTTGCATCCACGAGATAAATCTCATATTCACTATTTATTTCGTTTTTGTGTTGTATATACTAACCATTTTGGTGTATTATATCATGAATTGTCTTTCATTAATTGTATTTTTATTTTCATTTTTAATTATTTATTCTATGTGGATCTATGTTAAAGGTTATCTTATGGTATAGAATTTCATAACACAATTCATTTTCATTGTGTTATTTTAATTCCTACATGTCATTAAAAATATATGATTATATGAGTAATAAATTTTGACTACTTATTTATGTATTTCCTATTACTTTATATGGATTTATTTGAAACACATAATTTCTACAATGATTGACTATCAAATCAACGTTATGGAATTTTCAAGGGTTTACTTTAAAATCTCATTTTGTTTCGGATTATTTACACATGAATTACCATAAAAGGAATTTATTTGATAATTTTTTAATTAAAAATTAATTTTCTTCATATATTTCAATTATTGACCTTTTTCAATTAATATTTCAATCTTCCCACTCTTTTGAACATAAAATATTTTTAAAAAAATCTAATAAAACCAAACATTAATTCTCTCTTTAGTCAGAGAACCTGTTTACTTTTAATAACCCTATTTTCTAAAAATGGTGTCCAAAATACTGTTAACCCTTAAATTGATTTATTAATGAGTTTTTTAGGATTTTTTTCCTCTTTAAATGTTTTCAAAGATGTCTTATTGTCTGTTTCTGAACAAGAAATTTTTCTAACCATTTATCGTGTAAAAGGATTTTTTTAACCTTTTACAACATCTACAAATTTTCCGTTCACCATTTATATGTAGATTTCATTTAATTTATAATAGGTTAATTTTAAAAGATAATTTTTTAAGAGATATTTTAAATGAAAGGGATTTTAAAAATTATTTCCAAAATAAAGTGTATATTTTCATCAATGAATGATTTTTATATATATTTTTATAGTTTTTTAATTCCTAATTGGAAACAAACCTTTATTTTTACTCCAGATAGAATATTTTTTATTAATAAAATAGTTATTCTAACTCTGGATGGTGTATGAAATCTTTGACCAAGGATATTTTTGATACTTAATTCCTTCATACTTTTGTTTGTCCCCAAGAAATATTTAATCTCAATGATCCTTGAACACTATGTTGACCCTAAATATCCATATCATTAATCTTGGATATCATTAATTTTTAAACTATATACCATTTTACCTACGGTATGTACTAGATCATTATTTGATTAACTAGGGAAATATTTATAAATATGGATCATTTACTCTATATGGATATTTGATAAAGGAGATTATTAAATAAAATATTAAATATATTAGGACTGATTTGGAAATGTATGACACATGTGGGGGAAGTAATAGATGACCCCTCAATTCATTAATAGTCTTCTCAAATGAGTTATTTGGATTACCATATTTGGGGTTTTACCTAATATGCTAAACTGTCTTTTGAAAGGTATTGATAGTAATGTTACAAAGTTCCATGGAAAAATGGAACCAATAATTAAGCATTTAAATCATTTAGATTCAGTTATTATGTATCCATGAGATTTTATGTAGGCATGTATATGGATTCATTTCACAATCAGTTCATTGATTTAATGGAATGTGTTTTAGTTATTTGACTTTGCATATTGATTATCACATCTCCGGTCATTTAAATTCATTTTTTATGAGATACCTACATTACCAGATGGTTTATCCATTCAGTTTGTTGATTTTATAGAATTTTTTCTAGTTTTTAACTAACTATATATATTATCCTCATCTATTTATTATTTATTACCTCATACATAACCCTAAAATTTCATTTATTCTCACTGTTATTTTATTTCTTTTCCATATAAATCCATGAATTTTAATATGAAATATCTGAAAGGATATCCTAGATTAAATATAGTTATTTGAAATGAAAATAATGAAATATTTTGTTATTAGTTTATTGATTTTTAAAACAAAATAAATTTATGTATTTGGATAACTAATACTACTAAACTCTTTGATTATTAAATATTTGATTCCTAATAATCATATCAATATAATGATAGAATACATTGGCTTCTGTCTTACTGCAATTGGTTCACTATATATGGTATCAAATAATGTTTAGTAGAAACCATGGGAACTATATTTAATAAATCTTTTATTAAAGAAAATGTCCCCACAAAAGGCTCTTAAGAAATGTATAGAACAATATACCTAGAGATTGGTAAGGCAGAGATAATCTGGGTCTCTATGTGTTGATACAACCAGTGGACATGGTTTTCAGATAAATGTACTTATGGATAAAAACTGAAACATGGTGCATTGGGAATGAATTGAGTTTAACATAGTACACAACAATGGGTCTTTCTAGCATCATGGTCTGACACTCTTAGGGGTTATTCTTAGGACAATATAATTTTTTAAAAACCAATATCAATTATTTGAATATGTGATAAAAATTAATAACCATGATTACACCTAAGGTGTTTCAGATTGAAAATAAAGTGTAATGATTTAGAAAACATAAAATAAATATATAATTTTCATAATATGATATTTTATTCTCACAATATGGTTTTTTGTTTTATTATATTACCTCCCTGATATAAAAAATACTATACAAAGGAAGGACCTATGTGGGAAAAACGGATTAATTATATATGTACTAAGTTTCTATTTAATAACTTAGATAAAATGTTATTTGATGACTACATTTCAATGATTTGCATCATATTTTACAAATTTGATTAATATTATTTTTGAAAAGATAACCTGAATGCTAGTTGAAAAAACATAAAATTCAGAAAGTCCACTAGACTTGAGCCCTTGACTAAAAGAACATAAGGGTTTAATGCCAACCACTATCCCACATAATTTCCTAGTTAATATGTCATTATTACTAGTTGAACAATTTGATGACTATATATTAATGAATAACCCATATAGTAATTTTTTATGTTTATGGATTAATTTCCAAACCATTTTAGTCCTATAAAATAGTTATAGTGAAATTTAAAATCTTTTTTATGAGCATTACGATCCATTAAAAGTTTATTTTAGTACATGATGCATCAATGTTTGTTGTTGGGTATCCGTTAATTAATGGATGAATTTAAAATTGATAGAAGCACAAACACTTGATGAAATTTTTTTAATATAAATACGTTAATTAAATATATTTCCTTAAATCTGTAAGTAGAAAAAGAATTACTTAACATTAGGAAAATGATATACAATTCCAAATGCCTTCATTTTTTTAAACCAATGGCCATATAAATCATCAAAAAAATATGAATTTTCGGCCCTAAACATTACATTGATTATTTAATTATTTTTATTGATGACATGTATTAATATATAAAATTATTAATTCTTTTACACTATGTATGATTCGTAAGTTGTAATTAATTTTCTCATAATTAGAGACCTAGTAGTGTGATAGTATTTAACCTTTATACTCCCCTTACTCCCTTTTATAGATGATTTTTTACAAGAACTTATTAGGATGTGGGATTTAAATATTGTAAATATAATACAACTTATCACCAAGTGAGATTTTAAATTATGTGTATGGGATTTAATTAAGTTGAAGATGATTTAATTCCCATAAATTCTATAAATGTACATTTTATTTATTAGTTTGTTTGAAACAAAACACCAAGCATATAACGGAATATAATATCCAAAGACATTAAAATATATTTCCTATTTAAAATTTAATTTATCTAAGAGATATATTTCAATTTACATTATACTAATTTATGGTTTGTGGCACACAATAACACATTTCTTTAATGGATATTTTTATACACAAGGCCATGTTTTACTGATCAACATTGTATTATTAAAATATTATTGTTTAATATAATAAGATTTAATCTATCCATTAAATTATAGTGTTTGAATAAAATTATCTATCTTTTGAAAATATATGGTTTTAAAAAATTAAATATGAATTAATACATATTCATTTAATTGTAAATTAAAATAAAAAAATTGAATACAAAGGTAATGTTTCTATAGAAAACTATTTTTCTTCCAACAAATATTATTTATCCTAATAAATATAATTTATTTCAATTAGTGAGGGATATTAACTAATTATATATATTATATATTAAATACAATATTTTTTACATTCATACAATAGAATCTATATTCAAAAGATTAGAGAAAACCCATTATTTCATATAAAATTCATTTTTTATGATGGTACTTTTATCTCATTTTAATAGAGAAATATTTTTCAATAAAATTTTATGAGGTTTTAAAAAAATATGATTTTAAATAATTTTTTTAAAAAAAATTATGAATAAAAATTTGGTTAGGGATAATTTTTGGTATTTTCTATGAAGTATTATTTTTTCATGAATTTTGAAAAAATACTGAATTTAAAATTTAAACTGTTTTCACTTAATTTTTATATAATGGAAAACAATATATATATAATTTTTTAATATAAAAATATATCAATTATTAAAAATAATATACAATTTATGTCAATTGAATAAATTAATCATTGAAATTGAATATAAACACATCTCAAACATTTGTTGATTTTTCTTTAAAAACTATCATTTTATCATATCTATATGATTAAATTTAAATTAATTTATGCAACATATGTCATTTAAATTTGGAAAATGCATAACATATTTGTAATCACAATATTTATAACTTTTAATAAGTTAAAATTTGTTTTTGAACTATAATATTAGTGAATGTTATTAAAATTAATTTTAATAATTAATAGAAAAAAATAGCTAAATAATGGACAAAACCTTATTCATAATGGACCGAATGATCTAGAATCATATAAAATTCAGACGAAAGTTTATATTTATAGAATATAATCTATTTTTTATATTATTTTTTGATTTTTGTGCAACTTTTCATTATATAACGTCAGTGGAATTCCCATTTAAAATATTTATAGGAATGCCCCTCCTCCTCCACTATAACAATGAACTGACCACTCCCACATCCTCACACCATTAAAGCCACTATAGATCAAAAAATATATATAAATAATAGATCATAAAAATTCCTAACCTATCAATATATTCGTCCCATTTGGTTGGAATCCATCCAAGTAATAACTTTTAGGCAAACCAAAATGTGTTCCCCAAAAAAGAGTCAACGTCCGTTATGAAGGTATTTTGCTTTATTTTCATTATCCACACCCCCAATTATTAATATACCATGCTTATAAAAAAATAATAGTATCATAAATTTACATAAATTTTTTGTATAAAATGTTTTATACCTAAAATTACACACACTTCCATGTAATGTGTAACAAGGATACCTTTTTTTGTATGGCTAGCTAACACATCAAAAAATTATTATGTTCATTTTTTCCATTACCACCTCTCATGGTTGGAAATGTTGATGGAAATAAATAGTATATATGATATTTATTATATTTATAATTTCTGTATTCTTCTATAATTTTTATACAACACTTACCCTTATGCAATCAATTTTTTTTAAATTTGATAACATCTTTAGTGGATGTGTGGACTTCCACCTCCTCAAATTCATGGGATTTTTTTACGCTATATATGGAATGTATAAATTTTTTTTATATAATCATATGAAAAGTATATGAAAAATATATTATAATCGAATAATTATATATATATAATTTAATTTTCATTATATTAAATATGGAAAATATATGAAAATAGCGATCATGCGTATATACGTCATATTGTCTCCAAGAACAATCCATTTCACTTCTTATATCAATATATTATGGATTGTAATAATTTTTTTTGGATATATATGATATTTAAATCATGTATTAAATTCAAGATATTATCAAATCATGATCTATTTAAGAAGAAAATTTAAGCAAGATAAATCATACGCAACAAACATGGTAATTAACACACAAAATAGTGAAAATGATGTATGATTATTAAAAAATGGATATTATGATATTATAATTTGAATATATATGATATTATAAATATAGTTATCATTATTTTATAAGATAGTAACATTTTTAAAACTATTATATAAGATGTTAATGGATTCTTAACCAAAAGTAAATGTAACGAAATAGATTTTCTACTCACATTTTTCATCTGTTAGATAAATGTCATATTCACCACTTACGTAACATATGTCATGTATCTACTAACCATTTTGATATATTATATAATTAATTGGTTTAACTTTATTATATTTTCATTTTCAATTTGAATTATTTCTTCTAAGGGGATTTTAGTTAAAAGTTACTATGTTGTAGTGAATTTCATAACCCAGTTTCATTTCATTGGGTTAAATTTCATTCTCACTATCGTTAGTATTATAATTTTTTATGTGTGATAATTTATATATATATATTATTTTATTTCAACTTATTGATGTTTGGTTTACATTTCACACACATAATCTATTCATTGATTGATTCTCTTGTAATCATTGTGGACTCTTTAAGGCTTTTCTTCACAATCTCATTTTTTTCAGGATTGTTTAAACATGAATAACCACTAGTGGAAATTATTTTCACATTGTCTAATAAACACATTAATTTTCTTATAGGATCTGGTTATTAATGACCTTATTCATGAAATATTTTCATTTAACATTATGTTTCCCCTAAATATCTATATCATTTATTGTGGATACGATTGTTTCCTCAATGGTAATGTAATTTTACATATGGTATATATTTTAACATTATTTGATTAACTTAGGAAATATTGATCAATCTATATCTTATACTATATATTCTTATTTGACAATGAACATTGTTAAATATATTATTTTATATATGATTAGTTCTTTGGATATGTATAAAATGAGTGGGTATCGGTTATAGATATCCCATAGATGCATCGATAAGCTCATGGGATGCGTCATTTGGCTAACCTTAGAAGGGTATTTAACCGATATGTTAAATCATCATGTGAATGGTCATGATGGTAAAGGAACTATGTACCTAGGAAACATGGTTTCCAATAATTAATATTTCCCTCATTTAGATTCATTTATTTTTTATCCATGAGATTCTGCTTCAACATATCAAGGGAAGAATTTCATTCTCAGTTCACTGATTTAATGGAATGTCATTAAATTTCTTTCCATTACATATTTATTAATCAATGTATAGTTGTTTTAATATAATTTTATATCATTTATCTACCATACAATATTTTTTATCCATTTCATTTACTGATTTTATGTAGTGTGGTTCGATTTTACCATTCTATATTGATTTTTCTCATTTATTAATTATTTCCTCCACAATATGTAATCCTTAAAGATAATTTTAACTCATATTTATTATATTTCAATTCCATAGTAATATAATATGTATACTACGAAATATTTTAATGGATATGATATATATAATAAAATTTTTATCCTGGAAATAAAAAAATATGTTTCAATTAGTGTATTAATTTGTAATTAAAGAGTCGTGTATATATCTTGTTTACTAAGACTACTAAACTCTTAATTAATCGATGATTTATTTACATATAATAAATTCAATTTAATAATAACAGAAACCGATTATGGGATTAATGGTTGTGATTTTCTAAAAATATATTCTAGGAAAAGGATTCCTAAATGACTTATCAGATTCCCAAGTGTAACATTCCATCCCATGGAGAATAGGAATTCCCATATGGCCATATAGGGGACCATTATAGATGTCAGGTTATATGAAAACCTTTTCTGTTTAATTATTTTTATGATATAATTATAATTTTGGAAAGATAAAATACCACTTACATTATTTCAATCAAGATCGATGAAAATGAAAACATTACTAATGTGGGCCTATATCCTATAGTCCCCATGATTGTAACATATTAAATTTTTTATAAATATATTTCATGGTTCATATTTAAAATATAATTGATGAAAAATAATTATAATTATCTATTGATTAATCTTATAATTATGAATAAATGATGACAATGTCACTCATAATCAACCAACATAAGTCAATTGGAAAATTTGAGCTGAATATCATCAAATTGTCTATTGTGATCTTAAATGGTTTAGTAATTTAATATTACAAGATGATTTATAATAATAAATGGATAAAAATATTTATAAATTTTATTAATAAATTATATAATCAAAACAAATTTATTATTCCATAAGTTTAAAGACCATATTTGATGAGTTAGACTCAAGTAAATGGAAATTCGTTTAAAAATATTTTCTTCTAATGTTTCCCTTCCATCTCATTTTCATTCATGTACATGTTATTCTAAATTCCTCTATAATGATTTTATTTATGGTTAAATGGATTCAAAAGGTCATTTTTATAAATATTTTACATTGTTTAAACTTTTTCAATATGTTACCTTTTACAATTTTGCATAAAGAAAACATTACATTGAAATACTCATATTTATGGTTCTTAAAAAATTATAAATATTCCATTTACATAATTATATTCTTAAAAATATTGTTTTTATCATTAACATGTAAATAAATTATTTATAAAATAAATTATATGTATCTTATGTATATTTTGCAAAATTTTTCAAAAGGAATAATTTTTGTATTTTAAGTGAAATATTTGGAGATTATTTAAAAAAGAGATGTGGAATTTTTAATTTTATCATATACCGGATAAATGTTTTATCATATGTTAGTCATGAATTCAAAGGAAATTTTATTAGTTTTATTATTACATAAAATTTTCTTAGGAAATGTGTTATGATAAATTTTAGTCAAAAACATGTTCTTATTGGTTAATAATTTTTTTCTTAATCACACTGTTTAATTTTAAAAAAGTAAAATCTTGTATAATAATTAATGAACTAATAGGTTTTTAATTAATTTTATATATCCTTTAAAAAGATTTGGTTCTCATACTACATATAAATTTTCTTAATATGGATTTAAGTATGTGTATAAACATGTATGATGTTAAAATAAAAACTAAAAAGGTATGTCATGAAAAGAGAACTTGGTATATCATGTCAATTTTGATTCATGGAAAAAATGGATAATAAGTGCTAGTGTCTACTTTTTTTATGTAAAATGTATTTTTTATAAGGTTAATACATTTATTCTAGAATAAAATAATCTATAAATATCTTCAAATGTAATAAAATTAACTCTTGACTTAAAAATCATGATTATGTAATGTTTGAGGTGGTTTATTTATATTTTGTATCAGGGGATATTTTTATATAATTTTTGATATTATAAAGTTTTCATGAGTGTTTAATGGAAGATCTATGGATACCATCATGGATTTATGAGCTTAAGGTAGATCAAAATATCAATGTCTTAGACACTCCTTTTGATGAATTTAGGTGATAAGATTTAATGTGATTAATGACATTGTTGGTGACGTATTAAATGGTTGAGTTATATATTACCCATGGGTTCAACCTGGAATGTTATTTCATGAAGAATTACCTTCTCATAAGTTTAAGGGTGTTGATAATCACCAGGGTGTATATGATTTTTTATGATAAAGGTTGTTGTTTTGGACGTTCATCATATTTATGGGGACATTTTAGGATTATATTAATATATTTTTGATAAAAATGATAACATATCACATCCTTGAATTTTTTAGAGTTTCAACCCTCAACAAGGGGGAAAAGGTGTGTAATACATGTTATTAAACTATTTAATGATTTAGTTAGTATTAAATATAATTTTTATAATTATTTTATGCATAAAGAATAAGATTATTTTTGGAACATATTTGTTATCATAGAGATAAACATGGGATTGCAATGTGATTTTGTAATTAATGTTATTTATAATGAATGTTCACAATTTTGGAACCCTTGTATGATTAATGTAAACATAACATTATTAGATCTTATTGGATGAATAATTGTAAAATTATATTTTGGGTGAATGTATGATTTCAATTTTCAATTTTTGTTTTTATGTATATTTATGGAAATGATAATCTGGTCCTGGATATTATTTGATTAGGGAATATAAATTTTTGTAATGTGACATTAAGAGTGATTTATCTTATTTTTATATAAGTGTTAAATTTATCTCTAAAAAATATATGATCAAATAATTGTAATATTTGGATTTAAATCGTATTATAAAATTTTTTGATTATTTTTAGTGTTAATTATGCATGGAATGATCTTCGTTGAATATTGGTTGTTGTTGTTGAGGCTTTAGTGATTAATATTATATTTATTCATATGATTATTTCTTTATTTTGAGAAATATCTTTTGATAACAATTTTTTATGGTTAATGTATAAATAAAAAGGGGGACCTTTTTATCTTTTTTTGATCGTTTAATCCAATAGAATTTGATTTTAGTGTCTCACACATTAAAAAAAGTCATATTAAATACTCACCATTTAGGGCACAAGCTATGATTGGAGTAAAAAATTTAGAGGATGAAATTATAAATAGAAATATAAAAATTTACATTGTTTTATTCATCCAATGGTAATTTAATTCCATAAATCTATGAATATTATACTAAAAGATTTGTTTTTCATATTTCATAAATTTTTTATGAATATATGCCATTTTCACAACACAATGGTTTGTGGTTTTTTTATCATTAACATTCAGTAGTCAATCAATTTCTTAACTCCAATGATCACTATAACCCCCCATTATTATTTGGACATTACGTTTTTCCTCCATGTCCATATTTTCATATGCCAATAATGTTCAACCATTTTTAAACCTAGTTATGTGATTACATTCATATTCTCTATTCCAATTCTCAAGAGAAAGTTTTATTAACCATTTTTATGATGTCGTATTTCATAAAATGTATTTCTAAATTTAAAAACCTTGTTTATTGTGAAATAGTTGAATTTTAGAGAATGAAATATATTCAATGTGATGAATTTTACACCTCTATATTTTTTAAAAATAAAATTTTGTTTAATAGTGCATACAACATGCAATACTATCCCTAAATAGACCATGAAATAATATTATTTATATATGTCCATTATAAAATATTCGTCAAATTATTGGGTATGGATAGAATTATCTTATATAATAAATATATATAAATTACTAACTTAATATAAATTTGTTGATAAATTATTAGTAAATAATCTCTCATTTCATAATAAATTCATTTTATTCTTCAAAACTGCTTATTATTCAAAATTGGGTTTTTTTATTTTCCTAAGACAACATTATAATAAGTTTCTGGAAGTATAAGAAATATTAATAGATAAAGAAGATATAATTTTTTTGTATTATTATATTTAAATTCGCTCATATTAAAAATTCTTTGTTTTTTAAAACTATGAATTTTCAATGAATAGTGTAAAATAATGATTTTTATTTACAAATGAATTTTATCTTCATGTGTATACAAAGGAAAATTATATTTTATATTATTAAAATACATGAATTAGTTCTTATTTATTTAAAATTTTATAATTATGGTATTTATAATTAATTCAATTCTTGAATATACTATAAAAACATTTTATAATTAACAAATTTTTTATAACCTTTTTCACTTAATCTTGTGTGTCTAATTTTAAAATAAATTCTACCACATAAAAAATTGAATCATAAAAATATTAGTTCCATATTTTTAATCCATATTTCCAAATTTATTAAATATTACATTTTTATTATTTTCATTATGAATAGTAACTATATTCAAAAATTGTCTACACGATAAGGGTAAATTAAAAAATTATGAATAAAAATAATATGTTAAGGACTAAAAATTTAAACTAATATTTTATTTTAGCATATATTTAATGGGATTTAAAACATTTCCAAAAAAATAATATATGTCCACTTGGTTACACATTTTATTGATTAGGACCATAATAATATTAATGTAAAATATAAAGACCAAAATTTAAATTTCATACTTTTAAAAACAATACTCTTTGTAGGAAGGGATGAAATATATATATGTTACGTTATAAATAGTTTTTTAAAAGGTATATAATTTTTTAATCATCAAAATTTATTTTAAATTTATGGTATTTAATAAATTATCTAAATTCCTTTTGAAACACTAACACATTATTTATTCAATTAATTGTAAATTTTAATTATTAATTTTAAATTAATTGATTTTAATATAAATTGAATTAATAACTATTTTATAAGAATTTATAAGATAAATAATAAATGTTAGTTATATTTTAATGTATTATATTGTAATTACATTAATTTTATTTTTTTTTCAAAGTCAATTTAATATAATAGTTGAAAAACTGATATTAATTATATTTTATAAAAAATAATATAAAAACATGTAAAAATTTACATGAATAAATATCTTCATCCAAATGACTATTTATAGGTTAAAATATCAAACGTGGTCCATTTATTCTCCAATTTCTCTTTTATCATATAAATGTTGATCGTGAAGTTCTAATAAATTATTATCATGGTTATTTTCAAATTGAGTAATCGTAGGTTAAAACAAAGATATTAGTGTCAAAACCTAATCTAGACATGTACAAATTTTATTTAATAAGTTTATATTTATTTATTTTTTTCGTATATTATAATTATATTAGACTGGATTATTTTTTCCATTAAAATAATATTATATTAATTAAATATTTTTGAAAATTACGAAATTTAAACTCCCCTCACTTATAATAGGAAACATCATCTCCTTTTCTTTAAAAAAATAAAATCTTTTAGAAAATAATTTACCTAATATTGTACTCAAATAACATACCTCTTCATAAATGCATTCTTACTTTTTATAAAAAATCTTCGAGGAAGGTTTGTTAGTTTTACATGAAGTGGATTATTGATAAAGGAGTACCATTCTTAACCGAGTGTTTTTGTTTTATTTATTCTTCAATATCCTTTAAATATTATTCATCCTTGAGGATATAAAAACATAAATATCTCCCAAATAATGAGATTTTATTATATTATTTCAAAAAAACATCATCCATCCAATCATATATCAAATGGGAAAAGAAACCATCATTCTTGTGTACATCGGACAACTACCTCACGAAACGATGTGATTTTTACCTCATAACCTTAAATAGATGTTTATGATGATGGATTAATGTATATATATTATATATATGAAATATTAATAATTCTATAAAATTTATATATTATATAGGTTTCTTAACATCCTATTCATTGAGAGATTGTAATGTCGTTCATGCATAGGGATGGATTACAACCTCCACGAAGCTATGTCATTTGTTCTTAATTAGTGAATAAAATGGATATTATATATATGTGAATCTGTAGATATAATATTATATTTAAGATATAATTATCATTTTATAAAGATAAAATAATACATATATTTTTTCCATATAGATCATTGAAGAATGGAAATGTTACTTGTGCGTATGTACGACTCATCATCTTTATGATTGTAACATATTTCATGGTTGGTTTTAAAAGAATAATTTATTTATAAAAATTATTATTTTTTAAATATTTTTATTCATCATGTGATCAAATAATGACCTCATTGACCATAATCCATTACTAAATTAATTTTCAACATTTGATCATAATATCATCAAAACAACCAATGTGAACATAACAGATTGCATAATTGAATATAACATGATATAAAATAAAATAAAAGTTGAAATAAAATATAAAAAGGTTTCTTTGAATTTTAAGAATAAACATAAATGTATTTATCAATGTGATAAATAATTTATGTGAAAAGTCATAATCAATGTAAGAGATTTCATTCAAAAAATCCACTTTTAATGAATATATTTTAAATATTTTTACTTTAATTACTGTATTCTTATAAATGTTTCAATAAATTTTATAATTATTACTAAATGTCTATTAAATGTCATCTTTATACAAATTTTACATTCTTAATACGTTTATTGAATTAAAATATTTTATGGATTTACATAAGGGACAATTCAAATTGAAAACACCATTTTAAAGGTTTTTATGATTTATTTTCTATATCACTCTATTATGTTTCCATTATATAAAAATTAAATTATTAATGAATTTATATAGACATAAATTAATAAAAAAATAAATGTTAGTTGTATTTTATACATTATTTCAAAGATTTTTAAAATGAATATTTTTACATATATTATATGAAACATTTTAACATTCTTTAAGAAATAAAAATGAAATATTTAACATTATCACATATGGAATCAATGACATTTCCCACCACCAAAATAGTATTTTTTTATTTGGTTGTAATTTTTTTCATCCTTGTATTTTTCTAATGAAACCCTAATTTCGAATTCATCACCCTATTTTTCAAATGTGTTTTAAATGGAAGTGATATTTAGAAATATGGAAATTTATTTATTATGGGTGAATGGGCTCTCTCTGAACTAAATTATTTCTTTGGGTTTTGACCATTATCACTCTAAATTACATTCTATCTTAATTTAATTTTTTTTAATACAAGTAAATTCATTATATATTTCTATCACATATAGACATATATTATTCTCCCTTTTATTGATGTAGTAATATATGACATTTGATAACTAATCAAATAAATTCTTAATGAATTTTTTATTATAATAAGACATATGATTATGAATCCAATTTTAATTATATAGGTAAATCTTATTTTTATTCTTTATGATTTATTACCTTTTTGGTCCCATGTAATCATAAATATGTTGTGATGCCTATTTCTTTATTTCTATAAAATCCGTTGGGTAGTGTATTTTTTTCATGATACTATGTATGGTATTTGGGAGTAAGACTAATCCATTAATGAAATTTTTTCACCATGTAATGTTGTCTTGGATATTATATTCAACTTATTCTTGTGTGTTGATTTTTGTTGCTACAAAATTTCCTAAATTTATATGATATTATGACACCATTTTCATTAAGTTATTACCCCATGTTCTTACTCATTAGTTTAGGTTTATATCATTGTATATACTACATCAAATATGTGAAATATATAACTTAATTTTTTTAAAAAGTATTCATAGGTTTTTAATTATTTTGTGGGAAAATTTATGAGTTTTATTTTCTATTTATGATTTCTTAAGAAATTTTTTATAAACGATATAGGAATAGAATGTTTATTTCTTTTTTAAAAAAACGATTATTTTTTTCCTAATGTTTAATGATGATTATGAAGAATGATTTATATTTTTTCATGAAAAAATATTTTACATTTTTTCATTTTATTCATGCCTAAATGTGATTTTTCTACTCAATTATAATATTACATAGTTTTCCATAGTTATTTAAATTGAATAGGGAAATGGATGAGTTCAAAATATAAAATTTGATGATATTTCTTAAGAAAACATGATATATCAAAAATGTTTTCTATTTGGAAAGAACCCTGCATTGTAATATTAAATCATTTTTTAGGAGATTGTGTTTTTTGAATATTGGAAGTTTTTTATTGACCAAGAGAGTTTTCTTTTTGAAAATGAGGGTTTCCATGGTCATTTTTTGTGTTTCAAAAATATTTTTAACGACCTATGTTGACAAAGAACCATAAAAAGTTTCCTCGAAATAAACTTGTATGAAATATAAGGTTACTCGAAATAAAATTACACACCCTATGTGATGTAAAATGGGATTTTATACACTTTTGGAGGATCATTCACAACAAGTCAAATATTACACGCATTTTTCTACGACACCTATAAATAAGACGCGAACCCCACATTAAAAGCTTCTCAATACATATAGATAATCTACGGTCCATATTAAGTAATGTTTTTAAGCAAAGGGAGTTCTATGAATGATTTTTAGTTGCACGCAATCTATGAAATTTGTGCATACTATTTCAGTTGTGCGTAAGATTGATGTTACCTATAAATGGTCTTTCTTGACAATAGTGAAATATGTAATTCAAGGCATTAATGTTGCTTGAATGACATAATAAGTGTTGTGATAAAGATTTGAGGTTTCCAAGTAATATTGCTGTAACGTTGTATTCATCAGTGGATGAAAGTGGAACACCAATAGAGAATATATATATATTAGAAAATGCATTCATGTGAGATAATGAAGGGACCTACGAGTCTATATTCTATGAGGGGGTATTCTGAAGAAATAGTGATCAGACATTAGTGGAGAGAGTAATGATATTTCAATTTTTAGAAGGTTGTAAACCACAAGGGACAGTGAGTCTGCTTCGAATTTGCAATCAACAGTGCACCTATAGTATATTGGGTAAATAGGAACATTTCTAGTGTATGATCAAGGGATTTAGTCCAATGAGGGTAAACCAAGTAAATTTTTTGTTCCATGTGCATGTTATAATATATTTTCACACTATTCAATAGTAATGAGAGAGAAGAGATTTTTATCTATCAATAAAACAAGTTAAAAAAGGGGTAGTAGTTTTAATCTGTCATACATTGATTCACCCCCCATCAGGGTATATATCCTAGTGGAGCTAACATATTATTTTTTGAGGAAAATTTATACCATGTGGAATTTTACAATTTTTTTGTAATATTTATTCATGTATCTGTAATGAAATAATTCATTAAAACTCTAAACCATAAAGGTCATAAAATATATTAAACTTAATTATTGATTAAGAACTCAATATTATATAATGTTTAAGGTTAGGTACATATTCATTACATGCACATGGTTAATTATATTATTATTGGATGAATGATATGTGTTATTAGGACATGGTTCATCACCTTAAATATAACAATTTCTTCGGTTAGTGGGGAAATATTATGGATATACACAACATTTTTTCTTAGTTATTCATGTTTTTGGGTCAATTTAAAAGGGTTACCTTATAAAAGTACCCAAATAAAATTTTATAATGTTATTACTATCTATTTAACCTCACATTAGGGAAGTGAATTGGTTGTGAATACATTCACTTGAAATTTGAATTCTCTTCTCCACTTATAAACTCTATCAAATTATATAGAGATAAATATAAGGGTAGATCAAATGAAGATATAAACAAGTTTTAGTATTGGTAATGTGATATTATATTGATCAAACATGAATTGTAAGAACATTGATATTTAATTATAGTAGTTGATAAATGAAGCACACTCTTTGAGCTGATGTGGCATATGTATGGGTGATTTAGGGAGACTCTAGTTTGATATACTAAATCCAATGTTTTTAGAAAATGAATGTATATTCCCTAGATCTCAAAATTCAAATTAGGTAACATTTTAATTACATTATTTAATTAAATTTAAATAAATTATATCATTGTCATGAAATAGTTATCTCAATGCCGAATGAAGAATATTGTGATAGATTAAGGGTTAGAAATTAAATATTTGAATATATTTTCACAATTAATGCATATTTTATTCCTCCAATCCAAATTTTTACTCAAATATCAGTTCACCCTATAAATATAAGAGAAGAAGAAAATTCCCCGAGTATGCATTTTCATCAAAAAAGCTTCATAAGACACTAGAGATAGCTCACATCATGATGAATCAAGAACTAACATATATACTAGAATGATAGAGATTAATTTAATACATGATCATAAAATAAATACACAATTATTCTAAATAAAAAATCAGAAAAAATGAATCACAAATCACACGTGAAAAAATCCATATATAATGAGAAATAATATACTATTTTCCAAATATAGAATAATAAAAACTATTTTCCAAAATATGGTTTATTTTTTAATGATAGAAAAACACCTAATAAAAAACCACTTTCTTTAGAGAATTTTTTAGAAGTTTTTCTCGGAGTTAGTTTCTCCAATATAAATTTTCCCAATTATGTATTGACTAAGGAATTCCCTTTGTAAATAATTTGTAGAAAAATGGACCATATTTCATAATTTCATATATGAAACGACTTTAAATTATGTAGTGACCAGTGTGACAACTTCTATTTTATTAATAACACCTATAAATCTATATGTTTATATTATATATATATATATATATTCATAAAAATCAATTAAATATTTTTATATTTTCTATTTATTACATTAACAAAATTTGAAGATATTATATAAAATCCCATTAAAGACACCCTCTTAAACGGATGTGGTCCTTGATATCATTCTCGTAATATTGATATGGGATTCACACACAACATTTCCAATTTTAAAAAAATTATATATTTTATTTTATTGTTAATAATAACACATTAGTGATAATAAATTATAAATATTAAGAAGTGACAAATTTTTAAAATATAAATTTTAATGAAATATTTAGAAATCAATATATATTTATGATTTTATTTATTAATGATTAAAAATAAATTTTTATAATTACTAAAATTTTAGTAACAATAATTATTATATTTTAAATAATAATTAGAAATAATTTCTTTAATAATGTAATCAATATATTTATTAATTCTTAGATATTTTTTGGAAATGAAATTAATAAAATAATATAATTAATTTCTATTACTAATAATAAATAACCAATGTCTCTGTACAACTCATGTAAAGGTTGAAAACAAAATTATCCAAAGAATTAAGAAAAACTAATAATTCAATAAATAATATATTTACTAATGTAGAGAAAACTAATTTATAATAAATATTTGAAAAATAAAATTTAATTATATTTTTAAAAAATAATCAAAAAATTATTATAATATTGGATATTCTATTTCTATTAAAAATAACTAATAATAGTTAATATGTAATAAAATAGGTCAAGTTGGTGTTTGAATTTTTCATACGAGGAGGGATGAGGATTGATACATTGGGGTTCCTTTGTGTGTAATTTGTTTGTGTTTTGTAATCCCCTATATCTAGGATAATATAAAATTATAATTATAAATATGTTAAAAAATACTTTAATAATAATGTAAATATTAAAATTATAAGCAATGTATTTAATAAAAATTAATAATAATGAGTATTAACTATTGTCAGGGGTTACATAAGTGGTAATGTCCCTATGATCGTATATCATGGACTTGGGTTCAAATCTACACAGAGGAAGATTTCTTTGGTACTATATTACATCTGAATAACGGTTTATATATGTGTACTACAACAACGTATTGTATTAGTATATGTATTACTAATCATTTAGTTTTGGATTTGGGGCAATCTATCTAGGCCATAGGGCTACCAGGCCTTTGGGCCGTTAATGTAGGTCATATGACACATTAATTTAGAGCCTCTACTCTGGTTGGAACATCTTATGGATAATGGATTAAATTAATAGATAGTGGTTACTAATTAGAAAGAGGTGTGTGTCCAATTTTTGACTAATCATCGATCAAATTCAATGAAAATGCTGGGTACATTGAGGATGGATACTATAGAATGTGAAGGTAATATTTTGGTATCTAAATGATATATTATAAGAAGATGGTAGAGGTATATTTAGCTAGGAATAAGTTTACTTGGTCCTTCTAG
Source organism: Viscum album (assembly GCA_963277665.1). Classification (NCBI taxonomy): domain Eukaryota; kingdom Viridiplantae; phylum Streptophyta; class Magnoliopsida; order Santalales; family Viscaceae; genus Viscum; species Viscum album. The sequence goes on from OY728126.1 coordinate 1,111,588,565, forward strand.
TAAGTATATTGTTGATTTTAGGCCATATATTGTAGTTACATTTTTCCTCATATCCTCCATACCATTTAAGGGTTCCCTCTAAACCATGTTTAAAAGGGGCTATCTAAAAATTTAGAATCCATATGCCTCTTGATTTAGTATCTATAATTATTAATATCCATGAAATTTATGGTTTAATTAAACATTAATTGAAAAAATTCATAAAAATATTATTAATTTTTATAATAATACCTAATCAAGGATATATTAATCAAAGAATTTTAACAAAACCATGTCCAAATAATTTTTATTAAAAAATAAAAATAAAGATATATAGTGGTACAAGGTGTTTCCAGCTTTATAAATTTAAAAAAACATGATTAAAAATATATAAATAAATGATAATAGGATTGTTTTCATCCTTTAATAAAAAATTATGCGACCTATATCCTCCATATAGACCATGTATTGGAAAACATCATTCATTTATTTATATTTACTCCACCCTCTCAGAGATCCACCTCAACTTGATGAACATCAACTTTTCATCCATTGGGTAGTTTTGTATGGAGCAGTTTTATCATCAATGTCAAATTTATCTTCTAATTCACCTTTAACCTCTCAATATTCCTTGGTTCGGATAATATATGATGTTGTTGACATCCTTCTTTGCAGTATTTATCTATAGTCACTCCTTTTTTGGAGCAATATCCCCATGTGCGGGATTTTGGGGTTCTATGTTTAATTCATTTATAATTTCCTATGATGGATCCCCATCCAATGATAAAGATCATTTGTTAGTATTAATTGGATCAATCTTATATTTCATCGAGTCAATTTTATTATCCTTTCCAAGAGAGTTATTATCAATCCTATAATGAACCGAAAGGGGAAAAACTCCTTCTATTTTAAAAACCATCTTTCTCAAGACTCTGATGAAAAATCCTATCAATCCTAAGTGAATCAATGGATTCCAACATTGAAAGGAACTTGGGAACCATATTTCTCATTTACTTTTACCTGGTGTAATAGATATTTTGGGCTACAACACTAATACATTTAGTTCATCAAACATTATTAGTACACACTTACATATGAGTATCATCCTATGAAATAAATTTAGTAGTTTTTTAGGACTTATCTTAAAGTGGTATGTTATTTTTATCAACAATAGAAATGGAAATAACACCTTCTTTAGGAATGTGTACCTTTATATAATCATATAGTTGAGTGGTTTATGCGGGGTCTAAGCATCCATATCATCATGTTTGGTTGAATAACAAACATGTAATCATAACATAATGGTGTACAAATATTATTAAATAAATGGATTGAAATGTTATAATACTATATAATTATGTCCATAAATAACCACCTGAATGTCAACAATTACCAAATCATTTATCCTCATTATATCATATGCAATAGGCCTATAAATAGATCTTATATTTCTCTTTTTTTATACACATATTCAAACACACCATAGAAGGGTGATTTCTAATAAGTACATATAAATTTTTATCCATCACCTCATAATTTTTAGAAGATTTACAATATGAATAATTTTGAGATGAAATTTTTCTAGTAGAAACATTATCCTACACACCATCAGAAAATCAAGGACTAATAGTCCTATTAAATGATCTTACTACCAGCATTGAAACTATAATAAGATCAATATATAAAATTGAAGCTTATTTGTGTTCATAGTCATATCACTGAGTACCTTCTACCCTAACTGGAATTGGTGAGATGACTATGTCAATTCTCATATATAAGACAAGTTCCTCTTTTGATGAAAACCAGGGCCCAACACAAACAACATATACATTAGTGTGAGACATTCCATTCATTTAATTATAGGTAGGTTAAATGAAACATGTAAAATACATATAATGTTTCTCTTTTATATCACCAATATATATATATATCCTCCAATAAATTAGAATTATTATTACTATGATCAGTATATAGGTCTTCACTCTCAAACTTATCATCCACTTCACACTCAATGGCCCTTTTCAATGAATTATATCATTCAATAATATAATCAATCTAACTCTAACCCCAGATGATATCCACTGTATAAATATATTCTATTAGCCTAAAATCATCCCATTTTCCCTCCCTCAAAATAGTAGGGTAGGAAACCTAAGTTAGAGAGGCACTCATATTTTTCATTTATTTAATGATCAGAACTAGAATAAGGATGCATCATTCTCACACCCATACCAGATTGTAGTGATAGTTTATAACTATTATATATCTTATTTATAAGGAGGTAAAAAATATCTTCCTCCATAGATAAAAAATACTTTATTAAAAAACCAATCGTATTAACCCTCGTACCTTATATAAAAGAAGAGGTAAGGACATTCTCCAAGATTTCAAGTGCTGAGGAGATAAACCTATACATAGTCCCTTCAATTTATCTAGTTAAATTATCATATAAGACATTAATCTCCAATAAAATATTAATTTCCATTTTCATGTAGTTTTTCAACACTACCAAAAACATCTCAATGGGAGATAGAGGAAAGAGAACAAATATCACTACCATGAAACCTCGAAAGGTCCATAGGTACTAGTTTAAATACAAAAGATTCTAAATCAATGTGAGATATTTGAGAGGGGAAGGTGTGAATCTGTGATCAATTTATTTTAAAAATAATTATATTAGAATTTATCCACTAAATCGTGTTAGAGTTATAATTCGAAAATCATTTTTCACAACCTTATATTACCTTCTTTTAGTTAAAATACATACACCTTTTCATTTGGGTTATCCACTTTAACAAGAATTGTTTTACCATATTCTTCAAGATTACAATTTAATATACAACAATATGTTTTCCACTCCATTATCTATTCATCCATCTAAAATTGGTTACAAACCCTATAAATCATCTTTTATTTTATATATTCTTATACACCCCAATTGTCCTTCATGAATCCACCTTCTTCACAACGGGTTATACACCCTGTCCACAATCCATTTGAACAACTAATTCAACACCCCTTCTTAAATATCTATATTCTAATTTCCACACCATTGTTGAAATATATTCTTATTTATATTTTCATTATATTCATGAATTTTGGATCACCTTCATCAATGTACAGATTTTTTCACGATAATCAATAACTCTCCTATGACATGTTTGGTCTCAAAACATCCTTCTGTTCTGAGAATGACCTGAATAAACTAAAAATCACATTTCTAGAACATTTACATCAAATAAACCCTAGAAAAAATATTTTTTTATAAGTCTAAACATTATTATACATCTTATTACATTTAGTTTATTTAAATATGTCTGATGCACTATATACAAAACTAAAATAATCAGTTATGCTCTATGAAATGAACTTCATCTGTAGAATATTGATCTTATGGTCCTCTATATAATGAAGAATCACAATATGCTTCTCATTATTTATATGATACTATATATATAACATGCATACATATCTAGAATAATTATTCTATAAATCCATCCTTATGATTCTCTAGTTTTTAACCTATTAAAAACATTTCTTGGTAACCCACATTGTGAAATTCAAGATTCCATTACAACTACTCCTGGTCAGGTCATTCTCTTGAGTATATTTTGTTTAACAATTCGTCTATTTCCTATACAGAACCAATGATTAATTAATTTTGTTTCGACACACTTTATATACTAACTCCTCTTCTGAATAACTAATAGAAAGTATCGTCCCAAAATTCATTTTGGGAATTTCCCTACTGAACCCAATTTAATTTGACAATCTTTAATCCTTATAGTACATAATAGCCATATTCCAATATAAAATATTTTCTAGATCATAATGTCATATATATATTTAAACATACATAAATAGTATCCTGATTTACAAATATTCAAAGAACATCTCAAAATCACAACAATTTTAAATACTTTAAATTTTTTATAAAGATATTAAAACTTTTATCGGACATAAAATCATTTGGGAAACTCTATTTGATATGTCTTCTATTAAAAAATCTAGTATGATGGTCCTTCCCTAGTAAAAAATCCTCATTATCATTATGATGTACTAAAATAGTTATTTTATTTCATTTCATGTTTTTAGAAAACACATATCATGTGTGATCGACATATTATTATCTAATTACTTCGAAGTTATATATATATATATATGACGATATTCCGTTCCTCTGTGTCTGGTATAACATCGTAGTTCATAGTCTTGTTCATATATTTCATTCGGTACTTCATTGATCATCATATTTATCTATCTTAAAGACATTATATTTATCTATTTTTGGAATGACATCCTATCGTCTCTCTCTCTCAGGTACGAATCAGCTCTATCCCACACTTCCTGAATCCATTATATGTTTGTATAAAACTATTTTCTATTCATTGGATGAAATAAAAAACTCTAATTTATAGATTTTTCATGTGTTCATATGAATTTCCGTAATCTATTGTAGCTTAATAAATTTTTATTCTTGGTTCTTTATAAAGGTCGACTCTATATGATATAATATAAAATATATCCCATATCATTTAATTAATTCAACATTACACCAACAGAATTTTAATGGACATAAAAACATTGAAATTCATTCTCTTTCAAACATCACCCTTTTATAATCACATGTTTTGTAAACAAATCATTTTCCTATATAGATATTTTTGTGCATATTTATATTTTAACTCATTCTTTGTAAATATATAACTCTATAGATAATTATTCAAACAATGACATAGTCAAATATCATAAAGTTCCAAATTATTGAATAATTCTAATGGTACATTATATTCTCAAAATAGACTTGTTTATTTCAAACCTTAAATATTATATAGTTCTATATCAAACATTATAACATATATATCATATTATTCAAACTGATAGCAGTAGTCTGATTTTACTCTATCATCACATAAAATTCAACACTAAATCATACTATGAACTATGTATAAAATCAACCCGAACTTCATTTGAAAACAAAATTCACCTTCTTTGTACCAACAGATATGGAAACAGTAATATCTTCTTGATTTATGAAATATAAATATCATTATGGAATCTTCTGAATAATAATTATTTTATAACTATAAAATAATGTCTTATCACAGTCTTCTCTATGTTTCTAATGTAACATTCTCGATAAAAAATATTGGCATATTGATGAAAATTAAAACAAAAACAAAATAAGACAATAACCATACCTTTGTTATCAATATCCCTATACTTATTAAAATTTATTTGAAGTGAATATGTGTTCTCAGAAAATTATCCCCATATAATGTTATCATTTTCTAACGCATATGTTCTTTATCCCCCTAATTGACCATCAAATGTAGTGTGTAACATAGGGATCACTAACTCATCTTTATTAACCATATAATATTGATAAAATTTTATAATTGGAGAATGGTATGATTTTATTTTCTTAACAATGAACCATTAAATTTTGAACTCAACATATATATGGGTGAACAAGATATAGAAATAAATAGTGTATAATCTTAGTGATAAATGTTTTCATTAATTTTTCTTCTTTTAGTTAGTTTCATAATGTTTATTCCAATATATTTAGATTTTGGAAAATATGTTTTTTTCAGATACGTCATGTATCCATCTAAATATCCATAAAATCAATTCAATTATATAAAAAACACCCCCAAAAATCATAACTTTCTTAACATATTCATATTTTTTAAAAAATAAAATACTCATATCAAATCTTCGACATTGCTCCTCTTAAAGAGGAGAATTACAATCCTCACTATGGTGATTGTGATGTTCCATTATGGATATATATTACATATGAAAAACTACTAGTGTATCTAGTGATCTTTTATAATTATTCTCCTTTAATTCCCAGTAAATTAGTTCATATAAAAAAGATTATTTATTAAGAGTGAAACCATAGTATTCATGCTATGTAACACTCATATTGTCAAATACATAGCTTATTTTAAATGTATTTGTATTTTAATTTCCATTAATTCTCTGTTTTGGGGGTTTCCAATGGTTTTACAGAGAATAGGTGAGTTTTCGTGAATTAGGCAAACCGTGAGCCCAGTTCCAGATTTAAAAATAAATTTTGAATCTTTTATAACATATTCATTTTTTATATTTTTACTCCTTACAACTTTTATATTTCCTCCCCTGATATATTGACACCACAATTAAAATTTGGAGCCTTTGAGAATCCATAACCAACGTTTTTTTGGTTTTTATTTAAGGGATTGGGCCTTCTTGGAAGCCCATATCCAGTTTTAAAAATTAATTTTATTTATTTAAAATATTATTCAATTTTAATTATTGTTCGTTGATTCAAAGCCTTATATGCGCCTATTACACCCATCCTCTCACCCAGACTCTTTACCCCCTCTTTGGAGCTCTTAGAAATCGAGTTTTAGGGACGAACATCTTAGGGTTTCTAAAATCATCCAGATTTGATGAGGTATGTTAATTCAATAATAACTCTCACAATACATACTCTTTTACCTCCATTCCAATTCCTAAATGACCTAATAATTTTTTTGCGAACATCCCCTGAGTTTTGTCCGTTTTCAATTTCAGATACTTGTGTTTTTGGGAGATTCATTCTAGATTTCTCAAGTAAGTTAGTTCATTTCATTTCACCTTTCAAATTGATTAGGGATTCATTCTAATTTTTTTAGTGTTTCATCCCTTTTCATTGAAGTGAAAAATTACCAATGGGTAGGGGTTCGAACCTAATGTTTATCCTTGGGTTTTCTTGGTCCAATTTTCTATTTATAGGTTTGATCTTCCCTTCTTGAGGTGCGGCAGTGGTGTGTTTGTGTTTTCGCAAAAAGGATTCAATGGTTTCATTTGATTTGGTAGGTGATTCCAATGTTGATGAAATCATTGTGTATTAGAATGATGTATTTATCATATTTTCATAATTATATCATTTTATTATTGCTGCAAAAAAATTACTAATGATGTTTCGATTTCAATTGAATTTTAAATTCCAATTTAGTGTGTAATTGGGGGTTTTCCAAAGAAATGTTTTATTTGTTTATTTGGTGATGCCCTATAAATACATGGTTGTTTTTATTGATCTGTAATAAGGCATACAATACTTTTTGTAATGTTTATCCGTTTTGGTTATTGCTACAAAAATGGGTTTTAATTGTGTTTGTAAATAAAGTGATGTTTTGGTTCCACTTTTGTGTGAAAATGAAGGTTTTACAAAGTTAACACTTCTTGGTTAACATGGGGATTCCCGAAAATTGATTTTTTGCTTTAATGGAAATGTATTAGGCTGACATTACTGTTTTGGTAACTTAAAAGTGTGAACATAGTGTACAAGTGGGTTTCTTAAGGGGTTCTGTGTGCAAAACATCACGGGATTTTGAGAAATTGATTTATTCAAATTCAAAGAGTTTGTTTTGTGTTTTAAGTGGTATAAAATTCGATGGATACTATATTTTTTGTATGTGAACATTAGTGCTATTTTAAATTAAAATGGATACGGGTTAAATCCTGAAATTGTTTGAGCACAAAGGGGGAATCCCGGGTACATTGGTGGGGCGGATTTGTACTTGTACAGCGAGTGGACCAGATGGGTTTTGTCCCTATTTCACTTAGAATCTGGATAATGACAACTCTAACAAAACTATGTAGATAATGATTGGGGACCACTAGGTTATGGGTATGTTCCCTACTAGTGGCTTGTGCACGATACAAGATTTCACTATGGTTACATTACACCGAGGTACGAGGTACATGGGGCCCGAGACTATCTAGTGCCTAGGGGTGTTCCCGGTATTGTTGCTCATTGGATTTGTGGTATTTTTCCATTTATTTGGGTGTCTTTGGAATTATATTTCAGTATATAACATGCCTATTTAAATGTGTTAACATTATGAATGTTTTATCTTGAAAAATGTTTTCAATTTAACGTTGCATTTCGTGGAATTTTTCACCACTTTTCATTGCATATTAAATCTGCTTGCTTTTTCATCTTGTATTGCATGCACCTTTAAATCATTGGGTGGTATCCTATTGGGAATAGGATCACACCCAACTTACACTCCTTGGGTTTAAGTAGACTTTTTTTGACCTAGGTAAAGGAAAGGCTAAGGGTGATGGCGGTTCAGGGTGTTAGTCCTCATCCTTGGGGTAGAGTAGTGGAGACAACTTGGGGGGTGATGACCCCTTGTCATGTGGATTCCATGTGGATTTTTTTCTTTTAAATTGTGTCTTTTCAACTTTTTTATTTCATTTGATCTTATGTATTCAGTTCTGGATTTTTTTATAGACCTTATTGGTATGAATTTTTAAGATTCATTTTATCAGATATTTTTGGTGTTTTATCTAAACATATTTGAGTAAATCGTTCCCAACCCAAGAAAAATGATTCCCAGGCACTAGTGCCAGCCCGTGGGGATAGGTAATGCCCTTCAGTCCTTGACACGGGTTGGGTCTGGTGCCAATTTTGTCGGAGACCCGATTCGGTTCGTGACAAAATGGTATCAGAGCAGGTTCTTGTTAACTCGTTGGGTCATGTTATTTGGGGAAGAATCAGGATATTATAGAGTTTGGATTGTAGGGACAAGGTATTCTAGTTATGGGTAGTGTGCCTGATCACCACACCTAATGATTGGATTCAAGTTTCCTGGGGAAGTTAGGATTTAACTAAGTCCTTTGGTTTTCTTGTTTTAAAGATGGTTCGGGGAAATGAAAAGAGAGTTGGGTTAATGGTCTCAGTGAGTTCGCATTTCCTGGCATGCCATGTGGAGCCAGGGATCATCCCTAGAACACTATTTGTTACTGTGAAGTTATTGGGATATGGTCTCCAACCATATGTCCAAGTCACCAACTTAAACTAGTTTCCTCTTGCATTGTCTTGTGTTCTTTAGTTTTGAAATCTTGGAACTTTGGTTTTAATGTGACTTGGTTTTAAGAAGTGTAAAGTTTTTTTTGAAATGATTTTCAAATAATGATGGAATGGTTTTGTTAATGAAATGGTGGAACTGAATTTTCAGAATTATTTTGAAATGTAAAATGGTGTGCTTACACCTATTTTGAAAGCATGAACTATAATGATTTTTGTTTTGGAAAGTGTTTCCAATAGAGTTTTCTAAACAATCAAAGGGAGTATTAATGGGACGAGATGTTTTGAAATTGATGTGAATATCTTGAAATTGAGTTCTTGTATAAATTTTTGTGTCCTTCTGAAAATTTTAGAAATATTTGAATTGGAATTTTGATCTCCTTGTTAGCATTTAAAAAAAGGATGTGTTGGTTGACCGTTTTGGTTTTGAAAAGTTGAAATAATATTTGTTTTGACCATAGTTATTTCCGTGAGTAACCACATGCATGTGGTTATATTGGATGATGTATGGTTTATGGCATGACTTGATGAGTGTTGGTATAGAAATGTGGAGGGTGCCCGGTGTGGCACAAAAACATGAATGTGTGAGGCCCATGGGGTACCATTGGTGGATAAGGTAACTGTTAAACAATTTGTTTTAAAAGAAATAGTTTTAAAGAAAAACATGATGTCTCGATGAATTGTTTGATATAGTTTGTATTATGGGTTTTTGATAATGTTGATGTTGTGGGATGTTGTGAGTCCAAGAACCCCTTTTGTTTGAACTGTGTTTTGGGTTTGTTTTTGGTTGGTGAGCTGTGTTGTAGGGACGGTTAGTGGTCCCTTTTGATAAATGTTTTGGGATGCCTTTGTTGTGGTTCCCTTTATGTGTTTGGGTCTAGATTGTGGTATATAATGACCAATGGACCATATTGGTTGGGTCCTTTGGTTCAATCATTGGATAAGGTACGCCCCATTAAGGGTTAGTTCACAACTGAAGAGCAACCCAGATTGTTTTTCCTTTTGAAGACCCTCCAGTTGATCAATATAAGGAATCATTTTCTTGAGATTTTTAGATTGAATCTACACCCTTTCCTTTCATTAATTTTTAGATCCTCTTGTAGAGTGAGATTTCTCATGGAAAGTAGAAGGAGACCTTGGTTTCTTATGTTTCATGATATGTTGAAGGTGGATGTGGCCTAGGGTTGTTAGTGTGGATGAGTGTCTCGATGGTGTCCAAGAGGACCTTTGGGTTCTTCGATGTTTCTTTGATGCATGAATTCATGTTAAACCACTAGTGTGGGAAATATGGTCACAATAGGATATTGTGGCCACCTTCTAGAATTGTGTGTTGTTTGGGGAATTTGCATAAGGTCCCTCTCCATTTATAGTTTATATCAGTCGCAATGCTCATGTTCAGTGATGCCTTATGATGTCATGGGATCGATTGATCATAAAGGTGAAAGTATGACAATATTATGAGACTATCTGTTATGTTGGGAGAATGTATCCCTTGGAAAAAATCTTAAAAATATTCCATCTTAGAGGAAGGTGAGTATATGTTTTATTTACTTCCATTATTTCTCACCCGAACAAACAAGGTGTGCTGTGTGTGCATATTTTAAGGCCTTGTTTAAGTGAAATATCGAGTTAGAGTAAAGTGTGTATGTAATGTGTTATGTCTTGAAAAAATTATCGGGGATTGCATTGTAGTTATTGGTTGCATCGAAAGAAGAATTATCGTTCATGGGGTTTCCAAAGCCTAACAGCAAGGCCGAATATGCTTCAATCATTTGAGCTCTAGCCATAGGTCTCGGAGAGAATCTGTCTCATAGTCAGGGGAAATCATAGGGTTGTTCAAACCCTTGTACAAATTCTTATTCTCCGTATGAAAGTTAGCAAGAGTTTAAACCTATAGTGTCATAATCTTTCTTCTGTTTTCCATGTTCTGCGGAAATTGGTGGAGGGCCATATACCCATGTCATCGCCCAATGTTATTCTCTCCCCCTTTGGTTCAACTGATTCTTTGGAGAAAGGTTTGAAGTTTGTCTACACTATTTGAGAACACGGTTTTCACTTAGTTAATAGTGAACATTCCCCAGAAAACATTGTGGATAGAAGGATCCCTACAGTTAGTGTATGGTTTCCCAAACCATGCAAACTAACCATGTGGTCGCCCCAACTCTTTAAATGTTGGGGTCTTTCTTTACCGGCCAGTGCTGGTTGGTTCAGATGGTTGGTTCTTATGGTGGGGAGACACGCTATGAGTCTTATATAATTTCTATTGTAAATTTCTGATGGATGTATATCCTTTGTACCGGTGAGTCCATTTAGGCCTCCCCCGGTTAGTCTCTTTATTATGTCCCGAAAAAGAAAATTATTGGTTGTCTCTTATGGTGGGGAGCGTATTTGTGTCCCTCCGTACCAGTAACATAGATTTTTACATGGTCTTGGCATGGTGTAGATAGTGTCGTTCAGATCTATCTAGCTACCAACATCATTCTTGAGTAAAATTTGGGACTGGAGAGCACCCAATGGTTTAGTTAAGGTAAGGTAAGTGCATCCTTGTTCAAAGTTGGTGTTCGTTTGGGTGAATTGCTTGAGTATTGTTTAGATTGTGTATGAGGATTTTTCATTTGGGATAAATCCTGAATGTTCTTGATGGTTTTAGGAAAGTTGTGTATGTTTGTTTTTTGAGAGTATTCCTTCCTTCATTGATCAATAGAGGTGTTTTGGAATTTGGGGAAGAAACCTGGCAAGGGAGTACTTCTTGGTTTCTCAGTTGGGTTTGGTTGTTGCTTTGGCATTGCTGTGACTTTCCAGGGTGGAATGTTTTTATGGTGGGGAGAATTGTCACATATATAGCTTCATATAAATTTATTTTTATTTTAATTTCCATTAATTATTTTTTGGGGGTTTCCAATGGTTTTATGGAGAATAGGTGAGTTTTCGTGAATTGGGCCAAACCGTGAGCCCAATTCCCGATTTAAAAATAAATTTTGTTCCCTTTATAATGTATTCATTTTTTTATATTTTTCACTCATGAAAACTCCAAAATTTCCTCCCTAGATATATTAACACCACATATAAAATTTGGAGCCTTTGGAAATTCATAACTAAGGTTTGTTTTGGTTTTTATATAAGGGATTGGGCCTACCCGGAAGCCCATATCCAGTTTTAAAAATTAATTTTATTTATTTAATAACTTATTCAATTTAATTATTTTTCGGTGATTCCAAGCCTCATATGCGGCTATTACACCCAACCGCTCCCCCAGCCTCTTTAACCCCTCTTTGGAGCTCTTAGAAATTGCAATTTAGGGACGAACAACATATGGTTTCTAAAATCGGCTCGATTAGATGAGGTATGTTAATTCAATAATAACTCTCTTAATTCATACTCTTTTACCTGCATTCCCATTCCTAAATCTCATATTAATTTTTGTGGGAACAGCCCTTGTGTTTTGGCTGTTTTCAATTTCAGATATTGGTGTTTTTGGGAGATTCATTCTAGATTTCTCATGTAAGTTAGTCCATTTCATTTCCCCTTTAAAATTTATTAAGGTTTCATTCTATTTTTTTTTTGGGTTTCATCACATTTCATTGCAGTGAAAAATGACCAGTGGGTAGAGGTTCGAACTTAAGGTTTAACCTTGGGTTTTCTTGTTCCAATTTTCTATTTTTAGGGTTGATTTACTATTCACGAGGTGTGGCGGTGGTGTGTTTGTGTTTTCTCACAAAGGATTCAATGGTTTCATTTGATTTGGTAGGTGATTCCAATGTTTATGCAATATGTGTGTATTAATATGCTGTATTTATAATATTTTCATACTTATATCATTTTATTATTGTGGCAAAAATTGGTTCTAATGATGTTTCTATTTCAATTGAATTTTAAATTCCAATTTGGTGTGAAATTGGTGGTTTTCCAAAGAAATGTTTTATTTGTTTATCTGGGGATGCCCTATAAATACATGGTTGTTTTTATTGATATATAATAAGGCATAAAATACTTTTTATAATGTTTATCATCTTTGGTTATTGCTGCAAAAATGGGTTTTAATTGTGTTTGTAAAGAATGTGATGTTTTGGTTTGACTTTTGTGTGAAAATGAAGGTTTTACATAGTAAACACTTCTTGTTTAACATGGGGATGCCTGAAAATTTATTTGTTGTTTTAATTGAATTTTATTAGGCTGAATTTTCTGTTTTGGTAACTTACAAGTGTGAACATAGTGTACAAGTGGGTTTCTTGAGGGGTTTTGTGTTCAAAACAACACAGGATTTTGAGAAATTGATTTATTCAAATTCAAAGTGTTTGTTGTGTGTTTTAAGTGGTATAAAATGTGATGGATACTTTATTTGGTGTATGTGACCAATAGTGGGGTTTTACATTAAAATGGATATGTGTTAAATCCTGAAATTGTTTGAGCACAAAGGGGGAAGCCCGGGTACCTAGGTTGGGTAGATTTTTACTAGTACGGCTACTAGACCGGATGGGTTTTGTCCCTGTTTCACATAGAATTTGGATAACGAGAACTCTAACTAAACTATGTAGATGATGATTGGGTAACACTAGGTTATGGGTATGTTCCCTACTAGTGGCTCGTGCACGAGAGAGGATTTTACTATGTTTACATTACACCGATGTATGAGGTACATGGGGCTCGAGACTATCTAGTGCCTGGGGGTGTTCCCGGTTTTGATGCTCATTGGATTTGTGGTATTTGACCTTGTATTAGGGTGTATATGGAATTATATTTCACTATATAACATTACTATTTAAATGTGTTAACATTCTGAAAGTTTTATATTGATTTTTTTTTTCAATTTAATGTTTCATTTCTTGGAATTTTTCACCGCTTTTCATTTAATATTAAAACTGCTTTCTTTTTCACCTTGTATTGCATGAAACATGGAATCATAGGGTGGTATCCTATTGGGGTTAGGATCACACCCTACATACACCCATTGGTTTTAAATATACTTTTTTTACCCAGGTAAAGGAAAGGCTAAGGGTGATGGCGGTTCAGGGTGTTAGTCCTCATCCTTGGGGTGGAGTAGTGGAGACGACTTGGGGGTGATGACCCCTTGTAATGTGGATTCCATGGGGATGTTTTGATTATGTTTCATTGTGACTTGGGGAATATTTTATTTCATTTGAACTTATGTATTCTATTTTTCATTTCTTTTATAAACCTTGTTGGTATGAATTTTCCAGATTCATTTTATCAATTCTTTTTGGTGTTTTATCTATACATATTCTATTAAATCATTCCCAAACCAAGATAACCGATACCCGGGCACTTGTGCCAGCCCATGGGGATAGGGAACTCCCTTAGGTCCTTGTCAGGAGCTAGGTCTGGTGCCTGTTTTGGCGGCATACCGATTCGGTTGGTGACACATATTGTGAGTCTTCTCGAAATAATGCCATCTAATTTTTCTTAATCTTAGATCTAGAATGGGTTTGATTATCATCATTATCATAAACCATATTTAATTTTTTTAATGGATTACATCTAATCTATGGAATAATTAGAATAATCTATCAAATTATATTCAAATTTTATAAAAGATTAATTCCCTAGAGTGTGTAATATCATCTTTCTTATTTCTTCTTGTGCTAGTAAGATAGTAATGGAATTTTACATACAATTCCCATATTACTCCCACATCTTACATTTATCTGAATCATAAATTAACATCTATTAAAAATATGTCACAAAATATTTATCATATATTAAACGATGTTTATTTAAGGATTCTTCAATATAAATTTTTTCTTTCTCTATCATTCTATCCGTTGATTCTTTTTCCAAAATAACTGAAATTAATATCTTTCCATATTAACCATTATTTCCTAGATTAAAATTCATGAGATATTTTTATTTCTCATCATACATAAAATTTATGCATGTCTCTCATTATGATTTAATGTCCTTTATGTTATAAACACTATATTCTTCCTCATCATGATATCCATGAAAAAATATCTATATCTCATAGAACCTTATTTAATAACACATTCCTTGTAAAGACGTATTGTAAAAGCAAGAGTTTTATTTTTCCCTTATTTATTCACAAACGCCGTTTTGAACTATGAATCTTGATCATTCATACTATTAGTAATAATATTATAATTTTTTCAGGTTTATAATATAAAAAAAAAATTGATTCAATATTAATATGATAATAACCAGGAATTATTCCAATCATTCTTTTTGGAAGACAATTCCTCGTTAATCATCATGGTCATGAATGATTAAATCATAATTTATTTACTTTAAAAATTATTAAATAATATGTATCTAGAGATATCTTGCTAATAAAAAAAAAATTCTAATGAACACTATTTTTACAATATTTTTAATATTCACATGTAACCTCAACTTATTTGATGGAATCATATCTGATCTTCATTTAATAAAATTATGTTGTAATGAAAATGGATAATCATTTTTAATAATATTCCTATTTCCTAGAAAAAATTTCTTTAATATTGTTTATATTATTCTTAAATAAATCTAATAATAGAATGTTCTTCTTACTATTTGAAAAACATAGCGTGTCTTCCTTTTTTAGATTCTCTGTTCCATCTGATGATTCTTCATAACAATTCATTTTATTATCATTATAATCCAATTTCATATTCATAATTATAGTTTCAAAATTATTATTACATACATTTTGAGATGATCACCATTCTAATAATCTATCTCCTTAACTTCATTCTTTAGATCCATCCATTAATAGTTAAATTGTTTATTTTTCTAAAGAGATTCTTCAATATTTTCAGTTAGAGTGCACACATATTTTTTTCTCTCTTCTCCATTATAATCACTATCTTATTGAGAAAATTCTCATGTAACATAATATAAAAAGTATACACAATAATCATAATAATTAAGGGTTTCATAATCATCCTTCTCTTCTTCGAAAGAAACATTCCTACTTATTCCTAAGTAATATTTTCTTATGTTTAGTCCCCTTCCACTTCCAATAATTCTTCTATTATTCATATATCTCAAAATAATAGAAGATTTTCTTTATAACAATTAATAAAAAGGATGTTTATAATTACAGTTCTTAAATTTTATAAAAATTTTCCATTTTTCCAGATGTCCTTCTTTGTATCACTTAAAAAAAGATAAATGTTTGCATTAAGGTCAACTTTATCTACCTCATCATCTAAATCACTCGATTCAACATATACCTCTCTTTCTCTAAATGTCCCTTTTAATAAATTTTTAAAATGTATATCTTCCTTATAACTAAATATAAATTATGTTTCTTTTTTTCATCTAATCTACCCCAAGAATATTTATATTTTAATCAATTGATAAATATTCTCAATAATCTAGATCTAGAACTTTGGCATTAAATACTACATTAAATTTTCTCATTAATTTTTAGAAAAAGTTTAATCTTGTAGATTTTTATATAAACCATTAGTATTTATGAAAATTTAATTGACTCTTATAAATAATTCATCAATACTTTCTTCCTCATCTATATTGAAATTTTTAAATTTTCTCCCCCTGATTTGTATCTTTTCCTCCTTCACATTCTAATTTCCATCATAATTTCTTCTCAAAATATAACACAAAATATTGGTTGTGGTGAATCCCATAAATGTTTTATTTAAATCATCAAACGGATCCATCCAAATTGAACTTTTAGCTTTTCCATCAACATTAAAATTTCTAGAATCAGTAGTTGTTACAGATCCTTATTAAAAAGATCAAATTACAGTATTTAAGAAACACTATCATTTGGTAAAAGAGTTATAAGATAGGGAAAAATAATATTTTTATAACAATTATGTTTATTTCAAAAAAAATACATCAAAACCCTTCTTATTCATAGAATTTATATTTTACAACTTTATTAGACAGTTGGGTATTTTATAAGGAATCTTTCCATGATACCAATTAAGTATCTCATATCAGTGTGAGATCCCTAATAAAACGAGGTATAAATCAGTGATCACTTACCATTATGATTTTTTATCATAGAATTTAACATTTAAAACTTTGTAGAGTTATAATCTAGTAAATTATATCTATAAACCCGACTTTTTATGTAGTATATTTAAATTAAGATCAAAACACTATATTTACAATGTTAAGTACAATGATTTCTTCCTTTATATGTTAGTTATGTACCCAAATAGGGATTCTTTTACTAATATCGTATTTATTATAAAATAATTTGCTATAACTAGCTATGCACACTATTAATCATTCCTCTAACTATCCCTTATTTTATACCCTAGTAATCAACTCTTCCCCCAAAATTGGTTATATCCCCAACTGGTCTACTTTTTTCATCTTTCTTTATAAATGGTTATATTCCCTGACCACAAGTGTAACACCCAAGACTTTTATGTGAAATATTTTGTTTTTATGTTATATAAATCATCAAAGTAATCTTTCACTACACACAAAACTAGCTTGTCTTTCTTTACAGGCAATCACGACCTTCTTCGATAGCTTGCATCGTACGCAATTCCGAGTTTCACTAAACAACGATATGCTATTAAAATATTATTAAAACTAGCCGTTATGAATAGTAATATCCACTTTTTGAAATTCTGTAAATTTTGTTTTTCAAAATTGACTTCATTTTTGGATTAGGAATATCCAAATTATCCTAGGGTGAAATTTTGGTATTTTTCTGAAAACTTTCAATTTTTGATGAATAGTGAAAACACTGGCTTACTATTTAAAAACCGAGTTTTTATTTAAATAATTATTTATTTTAATTAAATTTATTTTTGGTCCAAATTGATACATAATGACTATATATGTTCAATGAAATTCATTGGAGTCCTTTTATAATAATTTTAGATATATAAAAATTCTATTGAACTTTTCACCATCTTTTACCCACCTCCTGGGAGAATTAGCAAATTTACATAAAACATAATTTTTCAACTTCTATGAGTGGAATTTCAAAAACCCGAGAGACACGGTTGATGTCAGTAAGTAAAATTTTTTTCAATGAGATGAAAATTATTTTTGGTTAATAGTAACTTTATAATTTTATTTACCACAGTTAAAAGTAAATAGGGTAATTAAGGGTAAAAATGATATTATTATTACCCGAACACATGTCCTAATTCTATTAGATAAGTTTAATTCGACCAAAAACATATTTAGGAATAAAATATGACCATTTAGGCCCACTTGGATTAGATTAGAACATTTATTATTAATTTATTTAAAGAAGGGTTAAAATAGTTAAAATCAAAGTTTAATAAGTAAATCATTTTTAATATAGGGCTATACATAAGTAAAATTGGACTATAAATATTAATTAGAAAGATAAATATATTTCCTACATAATGATATTTTATTTGTAATTTTTATAAATTAAATAATAATTTATTTATGACACAATGATGATGCAGTAATTATCTTATTAATGAAATATTGACATAATTGATGTTATAAATACCCAAATAAATGCAATTTGAGACTTTTTATGCATTAAAATAATTTTCTATGATAATATGACATGTTAGTATTGATTTAAATCACTTTTTTCGAACTAATAATTCAGTTATGATTTTCATAAAAATTAATTACCAAATATTATCAAAATTGACATAAAATAGTTTAAAAAAAATATTATATTATTAATTGTTATTTTATTCATCAAATTCTATGGTTCGGCCAAATGACTTAGATAAGGTTATATATATTAATTATAAACAACTTGGGGTTCATTTGGCTTGTTATAGTAATTTTATTAACCTTATAGTGTAAGAACACAAAAAGACACGATAGAAGTAAAATTATCTATCTTAAAGTTAAATCTAAATGATAAGTTCAAAATAGTAAACTAAACTAGTCCAGATTCTATTGGATGAGATGATTTCGACCCATCCGCACCTTAGTTTTGAAAAAAATCAATTTGGAGCTATTTAAAACTGAATATGGATGTATAATAAAATAATATTTTTAGTTTTTCCAAAGGTTCCCCTCTCCTCCCTCATAAAAGGGCACCTCCTCCATCTCTACCACACTCCACTATGAGCCTTCAAGATCAGCCAAACCCTGCCAATTTCTCCTCTCCACTTCCCTAGAAATATCCTAGAGGTCCTGGTCTTCTTCAAAGACCAATTTCAGTTCCTTAAAATGAGGTCTCAATGAGGCGCTTCAAAGAAGACGAGGTTCATACACTTACAAAGAAAATTGGACCTAAGGTAAGGGAAAATATAACAATCTCATTTTTATCAGAGATTGTTTATACTTCAGAATTATTGGGGAATATTTTTCATCCACATCCATGTTTCCTCATTATATAATATTATTTCCATCCACTTACAATTGTTTAAATCCCATTTTACCCTTCGGTGAGATTTTAGTAAAACATATGAAAGGAATCTTTTGTCGGTTTTCATACGAGGTACTTTTTGACTTTTCCGAAAAAAGTACGAGAAGAATGTTTTTGTATCTTATACAGAATGAATTAATTTTTAAAACATTATTTCCAAGAAGCTTCCTTTACATGTTTTCAAGATTATTTTTAATCAACTTCTTTTAGTTTAAAATTTTATGACATGTTAAGAAAGGAAAAATGTTTTTGAAGTAGAAAGGATATTTTCCTCAAGAATAGAGTTCATGTGTTTTATCAAAATTATTTTCCATCTAAGATAATATAGGGTTCTGTTTTTATCCCTATTTTTACATTTATTTGATTATGTTATGATGGAATTATATTTTCCTTATATGTATTATGTTATGATGGCATGATGTTTGAAATTCCCATTTTTATTAAATGGGTTATGCAATGATGTATGATTTTTGATATTGTGGCACACATAAGAATGGTATCATTATGTGATGGGTGGGACCTATATCTCCATCCAATGCATTGGGTAAAGATTTTATATCTCATGAGATAGACATGGCTAGAACGACAAGTTAAATCGGTTGAGTGAAACAGGAATGAAATGAGGAATGAACATGGTTTAGAAATGAACTTTGTCCACTAAGATAGTCTTGGCAATGAGTCTTGACTAAAAAGAAATGATTCTCTGTGATTATTTCTGTATGCCACAAAGATTCATGTTTTATGTTATTATTTTTGTGATTACATTTCACTACCATGATTTATCCCATGTTATGAAATTATGATCTCTTTTGCAGGGTAAGATTTCCAAATTGTTATGTTCTTATGAATATGAAGTAATTGATATTTATTTGTTTACCCTTACTGAGCATTTGAGCTAACCATTTTGTATGTTTTCTTTCCCCAGTTCAGGAAGAAGTTTATTAAGTAAGATATTCCAAAAGGGACTATAGATATGAAGAAATAAATGGGAGATAGTGTAGACGCTTTATGAACCAGTTGTTTATGTTTCCCTATTTCTAAAGACACTATACATATACGGTCCATTCATGGTATTTTTATATGTTGTAATAAGTGTAATTCAATTTTGAAGTACTAACAATTTATGTAAAGTAAGGGTCATTATATATGGTATCAGAGGCAAAGGATGTAGGAATGTATCCGATCCTTGGGAAATCTCACATGTGAGCGTTGGACGAAGCATGGCTCTCTGCCCATGGGCTTCATGAGGAAATGTCTGCCATTGGGGATGGTGTTGTGTCCCGCCCAGGGGGTGTAGCCGCCCATGGAGTACCCTGATAGGTATCAATTATAGTCCACTAAAATTAATTCCAGACCGTTATAGCTGGTATTAGAGGAAAGGTATAGCTATCCTTTAGAAACTAGGATGTGAAAGGCTTAGTAAGAATCATAAGGATAAGTCTAAACATAGAACACAATCATAGTGTTTTAGAAATGGCCTTGAATAACCTAGGATAAGACCTTAAGTGTGAAATTTTATTCTTGATTATGTGGTTTTCTTATTATAATTAGTGTTTCTCACACTATTCTTCTTGGTTTTAGGCAATGGCTGGAACCTAAATAAACTGTGTTAATGCGGAATGCGACAGGCAATGCAATGATTGTCCTCCTGAGCAACCAAACGTTATGGGAGCTGGAATGAAAAATCTATTAGCCATGCTCACACAACTTTCTGAAGCTATGAATCATACATGACTTCCAAATGAGAAAAGGGAGGAGAAACATTCTGTTGAATCCTTCATGAGGCAGCGTCCACCTTCATTCAGCAGGTCTACTGATCCATTAGTTGATGAACAATGGATTGGTACTACTGAAAAGATATTTTCAGTTCTTCAATGTTCTGAACATGATAAAGTCATCCTAGCAGTTGATCATTTGGAAGGAGATGCGGATCAATGGTGGAATCTTATCAAGAATACGAGGCACAGAGATGAAATTGAGTCAATGGAATAGGACGAGTTCACGAACTTATTTTTAAATAAGTACTTCCCTCATATTCATGGAACAAAGATGGAGAAGGAGATTCTTGAACTAAAGCAAAAGGATGATGAATCTGTTGGTACCTACAAAAGAAATTTTACAAAACTTGCAAGGTATGCTTCTTGTATTATTATCCGACCTGAGAGTAAGATCGATCGATTTTTTAGTGGCTTAAAACAAAGTCTTCGAATGGTGTTATCCATAAGGGACTTTAATATCTACGAGGAAATTGTTCTATTTTCTCTCAAAGTTGAGATGGAGATTAGAGTAACCCATCAGTCATATGGGTTTGATAAGAAGATGAAAATGGAATTCAATGGAAAATCTAAAGAGCACACTGAAAAGAAGATGAGTTTTCCCTTATTCTCAAGGTGTGGAATGAAACATGGAGGGAGTTTTCTTAAAGGTATAAGTAAATGTTTCAAATGTGGAAAGGAAGGTCATCGGCCATTTGAATGTCACAATGATGGGATGAAGATGACTAGTGATGCGAACAAAGAAAAGGATACACAGAGTGTGCCTCCTATACTTCAATGTTACAAGTGAAAGGAAATGGGGCTTTATGCCAATCAATACCCTAATCCAATGGTTTTTTATGATGATCGAAGTCAACAAACTCTTAAGGGTAATGACAAATAAATGCCACATTCAATTTCTATCAGCGATGTGGAGTACGATAACGAAGTGGTGAAAGGTACACTTACCATCCACTCTAATGTAGAAAACGAATTATTTGATTCTGGATCCACCCAATCTTTTATTTCTGAAAATTTTTTAATGGTATCATCGTATTACCTCAATAATTAGATTTTGAGTTAGCTGTGACAACCCCTAATGGCACAACAGTCGCATAAAAAATTTATAATTCTTCTCTGATTCAAGTTTGTGGGAAAGTGCATCCTGAAAATCTTGTGATCTTTCCTTTAGTGGAATTTTATGTGATTCTTGGCATGGATTGGATTTCTTTATATGGAGATCATATCAATTGCCAAATAAGGGAAGTCACGTTTAATATTCCATATGAATCTATGTTCGTCTATCGATGCAAGGATGAACACAACCTTCCAGTGGAAATTTCATCCATCTTATGGGTCTTTATTCCACTAAATGAAGGTTATTAAACTCAAATGGTTGTTGAGAAACTCACAATTAAGTATATTCCCATGTATGGGAGTTTGACGATGTCTTTCCAGAGTAATTGTTGGGTCTTCCATAAAATCGTGAAGTTGAGTTTTCAATAAAACTCGTACTAGGTGCTTTAACTATTTCAAAGAAACCTTATAGAATAGCCCCAATTGAGTTGTAGGAATTTAAGAATAAACTCCCAGAGAATCTTGATAAGGGATTCATACGCCCTAGTGCATCACCTTGGGGAGCACCTGTTCTATTTGTTAATAAGAAAGATGGATCAATGAGACTCTGCTTTGATTATCGAGAACTTAACAAAAACACTATCAAGAAGAATTATCATATCCCGCACATTGATGGCTTATTTGACCAACTACATGGAGATCAATACTTTTCCAAGATTGATCTTCGTTCAGGGTATCCTCAATTAAGGGTTAAAAGGGAGGATATACCAAAGACGGATTTCCGTACAAGGTATGGACACTATGAATTTATAGTGATGCCATTTGGTCTTACTAATCCCCCTGATATCTTTATGGATCTGATGAATAAAGTGTTTAGACACTATCTGGATCTGTTTGTGGTAGTCTTTATAGACGATATTCTTGTATATTCAAATTGCAAGGAAGAACATGAAGATCAATTGAGAATTATATTGAAGTCCTTGATAAAGGAGATTCTATATGCCAAATTTACCAAGTGTAAATTTTGGCGTCAAAAAGTTTCATTTTTGGGTCACATAATCTTGAAAGAGGGGATATCTATGGATCCAGCAAAAACAGAGGTTATAGAAAGATGGTCGAGACCAACAACAGTAGCCGAGATCTGAATTTTTCATGGTTTGGCTGGATATTATCAATGTTTTGTGAAAGATTTCTCATGATTATCTAATCCACTCACCAAGATGACTCAGAAAGGAGTTATGTTTGCTCAGACAGAGGAATGTGAAGAGAATTTCAAGGAGTTGAAAAGAAGGTTTTCCATTGCACCTGTGCTCACACTACCTTGTAGTAGAGGATGGTTTGTGATCTACAGTGATGCATCCAAGAAGGTATTGGGGTGTGTTCTTATGAAAAATGATATGGTTATTGATTATGCCTCACGAAAATTGAAAATACATGAGCAAAATTACCCAACTCATGATTTAGAGTTAGCTGCGGTAATATTTGCATTAATTATTTGGAGTCATTATCTTTATGGAGAATGGTGTGATATTTATATTTATCATAAAAGTTTAAAGTTTATTTTCAAACAAAAGGAGCTGAATATGCACCAAAGAAGATGGTTGGAGCTGATTAAGGATTATGACTACGCAATTCATTACCACCCTCGGAAAGCAAACAAGGAGGCATATGCATTATGTCGACATGACCATGCCAGTTTATCCATGATAAGTATCACAAAAGATCCAATATTGATGGATTTACAGTGGATGGATCTTTGAATTATAATGGAAGGGGAAAATCTTATCTTTCTCAAATTAATGTTCAACCATCTATACATGTGAAGATTAAAGAGGCACATAAATAAGATGTAGAGTTACAAAAGAAGGTGAGAAATGTTCCTTAATTCAACCTTGATTGTGATGGGATAATAAAGTTTAGGAATCGGGTTTGTGTTCCTCCCATCACCGAATTAAGGAAGGAGCTACTGGATGAGGCTCATAGTTCTTCATTCTCTATTCATCCTGGAAGCACGAAGATGTATAGGGACATGAAAGATTACTTCTAGTGGGATGGAATGAAACGAGATGTTGCTGAATACTTCTCTCGATGCTTGGTTTGTCAGCATGTTAATGTTGAGAGAGATAAGTCTAAGGGGATGTTACAACCATTACCCATACCAGAATGGAAATGGGAAAACATCACTATGGAATTTGTCACCGGACTTCGTGAAACATCCAAAGGCAATAATGCAATCTGGGTCATAGTTGATCGTCTTACAATGTCTTCACACATCATTTCTATTAGAGAGGATTTCTCTCTAGATGAGCCTGTGAGGATATATGTAAAGGAAGTGGTAATATTTCATGGAGTACCACTTTCTATTATATCTAATCAGGATCCGAGATTTACCTCAATGTTCTGGCGAAGTCTTCAGCATACTCTGGATACAGAGTTGAGTTTCATCACTGCTTATCATCCTCAGAAATACATTCATTCTTAGAGGACGATTCAAACTCTAGAAGATATGTTGAGAGATTTCTCTATTGATTTCAATGGTGGTGGGATCAACACCTACCATTAGTGTAATCATCTTATAATAATATCTTTCACTCCAGTATTCATATGGATCCTTATGAAGCTCTCTATTTAAAGAAATGCAGGACTCCAACTTGCTGAGATGAAGTTGGGGATAGAAAGCTATTAGGACCTAATCTTGTTGATGAGATGGCAGAAAAGGTCAGATCTATTCAACAACACATTAGAGCTCCTCAGAGTCGAAAAAAAAGTTATGCCGACAACCGATGAAAGGACCTAGAGTTTGAAGTGGGTGATACAGTGTTCTTACAAATATCTCCTTGGAAGAGGGTAATGAGATTTGGAAAGAAGGGAAAGTTGAGCCCTAGGTATATCGGTCCTTTCGAAATACTGGATTGTGTTGGGAAGGTAGTTTACTGATTGGCGCTTCCACCGAATCTCTCTCAAGATCACAATGTGTTCCATGTATCTCTCCTGAGAAAGTACATACCTGATCCTTCACATGTACTCAGCTCGGAAGTTGTACCGCTGGAACAAGATCTTTCTTATGAAGAACAGCCGATAGAGATTCTCGATCGTAGTGAAAAAGTCCTACGGAACAAGACCACTCGCTTGGTGAAAGTTTTATGGAGGAACGACCAATTATAAGAAGCTTCATGGGAGCTTGAGGATATAATTAGGGAGATGTATCCTCATCTTTTTGTTACAAAGTGTCGAATTTCGAGGGCGAAATTCATTTTAAGGGGGGGAAGAATGTAACACCAGAGACTTTTATGAGAAATATTTCGTTTTTATGTTATATAAATCATCAATGTAATCTTTCACTACACACAACACTAGCTTGGATTTCTTTACACGCAATCACGACCTTCCTCGATAGCTTGCGTCGTACGCAATACTGAGATTCACTAAACAACGATATGCTATTAAAATATTATTAAAACTAGCTGTTATGAATAGTAATACCCAATTTTTGAAATTTTGTAAATTTTATTTTTCAAAATTGACATCATTTTTGGATTCGGAATATCGAAATTAGCCTAGGGTAAAATTTTGGTATTTTTCTGAAAACATTCAATTTTTGATGAATCGTGAAAACACTGGGTTACTATTTAAAACACGAATTTTTATTTAAATAATTATTTATTTTAATTAAATTTATTTTAGGTTAAAATTGATACATAATTCCTATATAAGTTCAATGCTATTCATTGGAGTCATTTTATAATAATTTTAGATATATAAAAATTTTATTGAACTTTTCACCGTCTATTACCCAACTCCAAGGAGAATTTGAAAATTTACATAAAACATAATTTTACCGGTTATATAAGTGGAATATAAAAAATCCGAGAGACATGGATGATGTCATTATGTAAAATGTGGTCCAATGAGATGAAAATAATTTTTGGTGAATAGTAACTTATAACTTTTATTTACCACGGTTAAAATTTAAAACGGTAATTAAGGGTAAAAATGATATTATTATTACCGTAGCACATGTCCTAATTCTAATCGATAAGTGTAATTCGACCAAAAACATCCTTAGGGATAAAATATGACCATTTAGGCCCACTTGGATTAGATTAGGACATTTATTATTAATATATTTAAAGAAGTGTTAAAATAGTTAAAATCAATGTTTAATAAGTAAACATTTTTAATATAGGGTTATATATAAGATAAATTCGACTATAAATATTAATTAGAAAGATAAAAAAATTTCCCACATAATGATATTTTATTTGTAATTTTTAGACATTAAATAATTTAATTTATTTTTGACACAATGACGATGCAGTAATTATCTTATCAATGAAATATTAACATAATTGATGTTTTAAATACCCAAATAAATGTAATTTGAGACTTTTTAAGAATTTCAATAGTTTTATATGTTAATATGAAATGTTAGTATTGATTTAATTCACTTTGTACGAACTAATCTTTCTGATATGATTTTCACAAAAATCAGTTACCAAACAGTATCAAAATTGACATAAAATAGTTTTAAAAAAAATTATATTATTAATTGTTATTTTATTACATAAAATCTAAGGTTTTTACAAATGACTTAGATAAGGTTATATATATTATTAATAAAAAAACACGGGGTTCTTTTGGCTTTTTATAGTATGTTTATTAACCTTATAGTGTAAGAATACAAAAAGTCACAGTAAAAGTAAAATTATCTAACTTAAAGTTAAATCTAAATGATATGGTGAAAATAGTAAAATAAACTTGTCCAAATTCTATTGTATTAGAGGATTTAGACCCATCCCCACCTTAGCTTAGATATAAATTAATTTTGATCTATTTAAAACCGAATATGGCTTTATAATAAAATGATATTTTTAGTTTTTCCAAAGGTGCCCCTCTCCTCCCTTATAAAAGGGCACCTCCTCCCTCTCTTCCACACACCACTTTGAGCCTTCAAGCTCAACCAACCCCTGCCAATTTCTTCTCTCCACTACCCTAGAAATATATTAGAGGTCCTGGTCTTCTTCAAAGTCAAATTTTAGTTCTCTAAAAGGAGGTCTCAAAGAGGCACTTCAATGAAGAGGAGGATTAGACACTTACGAAGCAAATTGGACCTAAGGTAAGGAAAAATCTCACAATCTCATTTTATCCGAGATTATTTATACTTCAGAATTTACTGGGGAATATTTATCATCCACATCCATGTTTCCTCAATATTTAATATTATTTCCATCCACATACAATTGTTTAAATCCAATTTTACCCTTCGGTGAGTTTTTAGTAAAAGATATGAAAGGAATCTTTTGTCGTTTTTCGTACGAGGTACTTTTTGACATTTCCGAAAAAAGTATGAGAAGAAGGTTTTTTTATTTTATACAGCATGAATGTATTTTTAAAACATTATTTTGAAGAATCTTCCTTTACATGTTTTAAAGATTATTTTTAATCAAATTATTTTAGTTTAAAATTGTATGACATGTTATGATATGAAAAATGTTTTTGAAGTAGAACGGATATTTTCCTCAACAATGGAGTTCAAGTGTTTTATCAAAATTATTTTCCATCATAGAAAATATAGGGTTATGTTTCTATCCCTATTTTTACATTTATTTGATTATATTATGATGGAATTATCTTTTCCTTATATGGATTATGTTATGATGGCATGATGTTTAATATTCCCATTTTTATTACATGGGTTATGCAATGATGTTTGATTTTTGATTTTGTGGAAAACATAATATTAGTATATTTATTAGATTGGTGGGAACTATATCTCCCTCCAATGCATTGGGTAAATATTTTATATCTCATGAGATAGACATGGCTGGAACAACAGGTTAAACCGGTTCAGGGAAACAGGACTGAAATGTGGAATGGACTCGGTTCAGAAATGGTCTTTGTCCACTAAGATAGTCTTGGAAATGAGTCTTGACTAATAAGAAATGATTATCTATGATTATGTGTTTATTCCAAAAAGATTCATGTTTTATATTATGATTATTGTGATTAAATTTCACTACCATGATTTATCCCATGTTATGAAATTATGATATCTTTTGCAGGGTAAGATTTCCAAATTGTTATGTTCTTATGAATATGATGTGACTAATATTTCTTTGATTACCCTTACTGAGCATTTGATCTCAGCCTTTTGTATGTTTTCTTTCCCCAGGTCATGAAGAAGGTTTTTAAGTAAGATATTCTGAAAGGGACTATAGATATGATGAAATAAATGGGAGACAATGTAGATGCTTTATGAACCAGTTGTTTATGTTTCCTAGTTTCTAAAGACACTATACATATACGGTCCTTTCATGGTTTTGTTATATGTTGTAATAAGTGTACTTTAATTTTGAATTACTAACAATGTAAGCAAAGTTTGGGTCATTATAACAAGTCTTTTCTGAAACATATTCTACACCTTATATATTGGATCTCCTTTTTATTTTATTACCAATGTAGAAATATCTTCTTATTCTTAAAATTTTAATTCTCTACAAGAATGTTTTATCATATTTACTTGTGTAAAATATTATTGAATATTTTTAATAATATCCTTTATATTATTTGGTCTCAAAACATCTTATGGATCTAAAATGGATCTACATTAACAAAAACTCGCATTTATAACCAATTTTTAGAAATATTTCTTATACATGGTCTGTCAAGTGGAACTCTATTTCATATGATTTGTATTCATTTATTTTATTCAATGTTTTAGGTCTATTGAATTTACTCTAATACCCATTAATTTTTTCAGTTTTATATTACGTACTACTTCCAATTAACCTAGATCTCATGCTCATATACCTGATGAAACTACATATTATGATACTCCCACTTCATCTAATAAAAAAAGTGTATGACACAATAATTTTTAAAGGACATAGTTCAAAAAAATATCTAATTATCACATATTTTACCATGTATAATCTATGGTAGAAATATCACACTATTCTCATGAATAAATCATCAATTATAATTTCTATTATGTAGATTTTTCTTGTATCATTCCTTTATTGATTCCACTATTTCATGAAAAAAAACATTTTAAAAATTATACCATTTCTTCAACCATTATTATAAGAAATCTTCCTTTAAATAACTGATTGAAAGTGTGGGATCTAATAATATAAGCTTTAAATTATCCTAACTACCTCCACATCATTCTAAAAACTCATGGAACACTTGATTACAATTTAATTACAAATTATTCCTTAGAAATTATTATCAAATAAGTTTTATAAATTCCTTAAATATAAAATTTATGTCTGATCATTTGATGAACAACATAGCATTGTCACATTATTAATGAATTTAAAAGTATTATTAAAGATTCTTAAACATCTATATGGTGTGAAAAAACTAATTTAGATATATCAGATATATCAATGTATTAATTTCTTTATTTTTACGATGTTTTCTGTTAAACCTATATCATTCTCCCTATGATAGAATCAATAACATTCTTTATCATATTAAAATTTTTTTGAAGCCACATTCAGAAGGTCTCCTCCTATATTGGTCTAGTAAATTTTTAATAATTTTTATAATGACATCACATTTCATTGGCTCTTATAAAACTTCATATTTTATCATATTGTTTATGTCATTATCTCTGCACATCAGTTATAATATTCTAAAACTATTTATTAGGCTTCATACCACTCTTCGGCCAGTAATACATCATATTCCCTCTATCTAGTGTGACTCAACCTCATCTCAAACTTGAAAATCCATAATTTAACTAGATATACTTTTTAATACATCATTAGATGAATTCAAAAATATCTATATGATAATGTTTTTAGGGTCTATGTGTTCATCCATTGTATGTTTCATCTTTAGATATTTCATTTTTTGTTCATTTCATGGGTTTATTCTGTCTGATAACTTTAAAAATATATCAACCATCTGTCAAATATCTTGAACATATATCATATAATTTTTATAGACTACATAACAACAAAAATTATACTATTTTGAAACTTATCAGATTATAATATTGAGTTATTTACAAAAAATATCTATTTTTATAACTAGGTTTGGGGAATCTTTACTCTATAAATCATTATTCCTATAGTTTCATCTTCATATAACAATTATAATATGACCATAACTTTAAACATTATTAATTGATCTTATTATAGTCCTATAAAATATTAATTGTCTAACGTTTCTTATTCTACTCAACATAGTTTGGTATACTTCATATTTTTTTCTTTTTATATCCCCATCATTAACTTTGTAACGTAGAATTTAGATATTTAATTTTGATTTCAATAGTTTGATAGTACTCGATCCTCATTAATAAATATAGTGTACTTCATACCATGAACATTGTGATGGTGAATCATGAACTTATTTAGGAAACCAACTTCACCATCTTCATAAAATTTCATACACACATAGTTTGGGTGAGTAATATCATTATGATGTTAGGACCCTAGAGATCATTATAAAATCTTTTAGAATATAATATTGTTCTAGACATAGAAAAAACCCTTCACTAAAAAATTTCCAAGATTATTATAGAGACTCATCTATGAACACATATAAAAATATAGAAAAAAATGTAAATAAATACACATTAGTACAATAAAAAAATTCAGAACCTGGTAGGAAATTGTGTAATAGGAATCCTATATATACAATTTTACATTACAACAATTCCCTAAATGAACAGTCTTGTTTTAGATTGAACACCTCAACATCTTAAAGAACATTTCAGAATGATTCACAATGAAGAATATATATTATGAAATTAGAAAACAATTACTTTTAGGTTTAACTCTCAAAATTGAAACAATTACCAACTAAAAAAACTAGTTTCAATTTATTCATTAATGTGGAAAACCTCTTGCCAAACACATGCATAATGACCATATAGAGCGTGTTAGTTCTCCATGCCAACACTAATAAGAGTTCCCACTCAAGAGTGAATGTACCAAATGATATTTAATTCCAAAGAAACCAATATAGAACCGTAATTAAAGTACATAATTATATAGCAGTGATCCAAATTGAAATGTGGTTGAAAAATTTAATGAATCATTATGATAATGAAAAATATATTTTGGAGTAATATAACCAAAACGAAAATATTTTAGCATAATATCCTTTGAAATGATGAAAATTTAATAAAAATACTTAACTATATAAGTATTTATTTACCAAAAATATAACAAAAATGAAATAAATATATTTTAATTCCATCAAGATTCTATGAATTGTTCTTCTAATAAAATATAATTTCAGCAATAATTCAGAACCTATATTCATTAAAAAATTTAGGGCTTCACTGCACAAAAAGTATTTGATCCATTTATAGGAATCCATTTTTACCATGTCTCTAAAACATAAATAATATTTGATAAATTAATTGTTTGGAAACATAATATGTATATGATAAATAATTAATTATCATTGATAATTGATTCTTCGAAATTTATTTGAACATTTATTTAATGTTCATCAAATCAACTAAATCTTCTTGAACCGAGTTACAACTTTCTCTATTATATTTGGAGTCACGCTGAAAAACTAATTTGGATGGAAGTAAGATATTTTTGAAACTTCAATCAATGATTGTTTAATTTTTAAAATTTCAATTAGAATGTAAATATTATTTATATCAGGTATGTATGTAATAGAAACGACTTGAAACATAAAATAAATCTTTATGTTTAAAGTAGGTGACTATGAAAACATTTAAAATTTATATATAAATATAATATGAATGATATTTAGAAAAATGATTGAACATATATAAGACAATAATTAATAAATATTCTAAAAATATAAAAAAATAAAATATAATTGAAAAAACAATATTTTTTAAAAACATATTATATATACATCAAAATATGTTCATGATAATAAATTCACAATAATATAAAATATAAATTACAAATAGACACTAAATATAAATTAATATATACGTTCATAACAAATAAAATAATCCAAAAAGAGAATATATTCTAGGAAATAATACAATAATAAAATTTTGATGTTACGAGACATTGTAACATTGAAAACAAATATTTATACGGAAGTTCCCAGGTATGAATTTCATATATCTCAATTGTTCAGTGTGTGTTTAGAGATACTTATGGTGATTCATGGAGGTCTATTGGGGATTCATGAACATGGAATTAAGATACATTATTGATAAAGCATCAACATAATTCCATAAGATGTTTGAGGTACTGCAATGATTAATAACAATGGTTTTCTAAGAATCCAAATTAATGAATTTATTTTTCGACATTTAAAACCAAGTGTTATTACATATGAAATTTTTTTAACTATTAATAAATTCCAAAAATTGTTTTAATTGTATTTAGGGATGGAATACTATTTATAATAATGTTGTTTTATGTAAATTTAACTGTTGATGAAGTCCATGATTTTTTCTTCATTGTTCCATGATGAATATTTAATAATGGTTTTTAGAATATTTTGAAGTATTATTTTATTTCATAAAAACATATTAATATGAAAATAATTGTGTTATTTGAAAAAAAAAGAGTGTAAAACCATACTTACAATTTAATATAGATTTGCGTTTCATAATAAAATTAGGTTTGGGTCAGCCATAAGTCCCATGTAATATCACTAAATTAGTAAGAATAATGATCAATAACATCCTGTATATTTATGTATGTGGGGGAATAGAGGTTGATTAAAATGGAAGAATGTTAGAGAACATTAAAATATTGAAAATGAATAAAAGGGTGTAATTATGCCATATTAAAGGGGTTTTAGTTGGTTATTATTTAGAGGTGTGACCCACTAGACATTTGTGTTTGAGTTTATTTGGGAGCTGACAAAAGTGTTTAGGATGAGAAATTTCTTTCACCTCACATATTATTATGATGAAGAGGAATAAATGAATTCTATATTTCATATGCCTTTATACCAGTAGAAAATTGTGATATATATATCTAAAACTATTCTACATGATAAATTTATGATGTTTCAAAAAAATTTACCACTATATGGGAAAGAAACTGATCATTCAAGATGAACATACAATACAAAAAAAGTAAAATGTTATATAGTATTCCATAAAAAACATGATTTGTGATGAACCTACCACACACTAATCTTTTAAGTGACCATGTTAAGGGTGATCTCGTGGTTGTACTAGTGACTAAAAAGGAGTAATATACCATTTGTTTTTATGAGATACGGTATGATAGAGATAAACATACCATGAGCTTCATATATCAGTTGAAATAACTGCATGTTCAAGAAAAAATCATGTGTAATTAAAGTGACTGTCATTAGGATCCTCCCACATGATTAATTCTTGTTCTACTATGATCTAAAATGATCTACATAGATACCACCCAAAATAATTTCATCATCCCCATGAACATCCAGGATATGTGATGTTAATACATGAAAAAATAATATTATGATAGCTGTACATGAATAAGCGAATGTGAAATACTATCCAATGCCCTATTTTTATATTTTTTAGGGATTAATATTGCATTATAAATGAATTGATCATTATTTTTACCCCTAATTATAATGTTTTAATCAAAATGATATAGGAAAAATTCAATTGTGAGGTTTCCATATGGATGAAGAATCATTGTCTTGAAGGTTACAGAGAGATGAATATGAATGAGTTCACACATGATTCACACTGATTAAATCCCAATATCATGTGATTTGTGGGTCTATATGAATTGATTTTATACAATTAATAAGAAGATACAATAGTTTTGGGATTTATGATTCTTAATGAAATCCCATTTATATATTTTACATGATATCTCTCATTCATGAATAGTGAAGTTGTGGAATTCAAATATATGAAATGTGATTAATAAAATAAGAGCAGTCAAAATTATTTCATGTTGAAAAGGTATCTATATGAGAATTTATATATGAAATAGTATCGAATAATGAATGATGTGTTATTTTATGTTATACTAAAAATAGAAATCAAGGAATGATGTAATATTGAAAAATGGTAGATAACACAACATTTTTTTGAAAACAATGTAAAAAATAATTAATGAGATATAGAGTCCATTGGGTATTTTAAAAAGCAGAGACTAGATTAGAAAATATTAAAAATATTGTGTGATATTGTACACAAATTATTTAGGGGAGTTAAATATATATTATTACCTATACATTATTGAGTTTTAAATAGAAATTAAATCATGTTAAATATCCTCTATAATCGAATTTAATGATCAATTTCTAACCAATATTGGAGGATATTTCATATTTAAATTATAGGAATAATATTTACCATAAGATTATTGTTAATATAAATATAATTATTAAATTAAGAATAATGAATTCATTAATTATATGATCCTCTGCATAAGTTGACCTCATTCTGAGAGACTAATAAATATACTATCATTGAGATAATAATTTACATTTTTACTAGGAGTCCATTAAAAATTCATAAATGAAAAATTGAGGAAGCTAAGGAGAATATAGATGGATCCAAATATGTAAATATATTCATGAAATAAAATCATTTCAAATATTTTATTAATGATATTTATTGTATTCATGACCATCCATGTTCTTATAGGTACATGGATGATGATCATCGAAATATATGTCTTTTTTTACAAGAATGAAAAATAGAAATTTAATCTTGTAGATGTGTTATATAAATAGTATCTTATGATTATTAGGGATAGTGTTTTTAACCATTCAAAATAATAGGATAATGTTTTGGGGGTATAATTAACCATGGAAGAAGTGTTGATGGATGGGATATAGATTCATGATCAACTAGAGGATCAAGAAATGGGGTGTATAAAATATTATTGAATATCCCACTATAAATAATGTCATGATTGAATTCTATACTATATAATGGGATATATAACTAACTTGGAATGGTTTATTCCTTTATACTGAACCATATAAATAATGTGTTCTGATATCTCCCTAATTATTACTACACTTGTGATGAGGTTGTGAGTTACTACCAAAAGATTGATAACATTAGAAAGATCGGAATGTTGAATTAAAACAATTTTAATTTGTCAAATATAACATTGATTCACCCCCATCCACTCTCAGTGGTCAAATAAATTTTTATATATATAATTGGTATCATAGAAAACAGGATCCCTCTAATGATCCAATGTTTTTCCCTGCTAGTTTTTACTAGGCTCGAAAAAATTAATATCTCAATAAGTGTTGGAGATACAGAAAATAGAGAAAAAATTAAATAATGATGAATATATAATGGCTTATTCTAGGACATAGAGTACTTAAAGAAACAAGATATTAGGAAGCTGAATGTGAACCAAAATTTGAACAGATATTCACCACTAACTGAATGATGTAATAGTACTATAAGTAGTAATAATACATTTTATAGTTATTGTTATAATAAATATTTTTTTCATTGTAAATATATTTTATCACCTAAGGATAACCATTTATATATTAAAGAAAATATATATAATGTTCCCAATGTTGTAGTGAATTTTTACCAACATTATATGAATAGTAGGATGTGAAAGTTTAGCTAGAATATGTATATATTTAAATGGTTGAGGCATTGGAAAAAATGTTGGTATATAAAACACTCTAAAAATATAGTGTGATTGTTGTGTGGAATTATCTCACATTTCATTGAAGAATATGTTGAAGATATTGAATTATTTCAAATGAATATTTATGAGAGTGATATCTATTCTATTCACTAGGAAAATGACCCCAAATCACTTAGGATGTCAAAGAGACAAAATTTTAATTTATGGAATGAAGAATTAATATGATTGAAAATTATTTAAAATAATTAAACAATTCTTGAAGAAAAAATCAAGAAGATAAATAATACATAGAAGAAATACTATGATTGGCTAAGAATATAAATAGGACCACTATATGATGTTTATTGAGCTTGAGGTAATTTTGAGAAGTTTTGAATCCACATAAGAAATGTGTTCCAATATTTTTATAAATTATTTTGTTGCCAAACAGATTTCAATTGAGAACCATGGATCTAAGATGACTCATAGTAGTGTCAAAAAAATCATCATATCATACATACATCTAATAGAAAATTACATTTAAATGAAGTTATACAATAACGAAGATAGTGCCTTTTTACAAATGTTTTTTCATAAAAAAGTATAATTTTAAAACCTCATTATTTTAAAAAATAGATAGAAAAATATCTGAACCAATATACCACATAATCAATTATTCAGGAGATTAAATTTATATTAAATTTTTTCCCATTGAGTTAGAAAAATATTTGTGGATCCATAAAAATATTATGGTTCACAACATTTAAAATCCTGGTGGATTACAAAAGAATTAGAGATAATGATTTTTATAGGTTATTGTTGGAATTTCTATAATTTTTAAACTAATAACAATAATGTATGGATAAAATTTCATCCATGAAAATCATTAAAATAAACAATAATGGTCAATCGAAGATGAGTAAATTATAAAATATTATTTCAAAAGGTCTAATTAAATTGATTATTCTATGATGAGAAAACAAAAGAGATATATTTTACAAACATCTCCAATTATTAAATGAATATTGAGGAAGGGGATTCATTTATTCCATAATAAACGAATGGAGAAAAAGATATTAAATTGAAACATGATATATGTGGATTCTTAATGTGAAATATGCTAGATTTCCGGACAAACAAACAAAACATTCTTATCATTTAATCGTAGACAACTAAAGTAGTTTTTTAAAAAATAAATCACAAGAAACCTCTTATTCCTAAATTATTATAGAGTAATAAGATATATCTATTAAAGGAAATAATAATAATAATAGAACAAAATAATGGATTAGATTTATAGGATGTATGAATCCTAGAATCACCTCAGAAAAATATGGAGGTCCCTACTTATACCATATTCTTATTGATTTTATGTGATTCCATGCATGGAATTATACGAGATTATTTTAGGATGTCATTACTTGAATAAATTATAATGGTTCCATTTATAAAACTATATTGAAGATATTTCTCTATAATATAAAGGAAATATGTGAATCCCATTAGGTGAATCAAACATAAAAGGTAGCTTTAAATTTTTTTATTCCATGTAAATCAAGATTTTCATGATTTCGTGTAAACCCTGAAAAATTAGCTATCTTTTCACACTCACAACATTTATTATGATTGTAATAAATACATTTATAAAGGGGTGTTTTGTTGAATAAAATTTGAGATATGGGTTATTTTTCTTGTACATGAATTGTATTTATGGATTTGTTGAGATGGGTACATATTATAGGTTTCCTATTATTAAATATATTTATGAACCCCCAATTTGATAAATGAGAAGTTTTTTAGAATTGTATAAAATCAATGTCTTTTATAGAGATCATATAATAAAATCTATCTCTTTATTTTTGAAACCATGTTGTCACACAATGATTTAGAGTAGTCTAAAGGATATTTATTAGGAGAAGAATATACCAATATCCTTATTTCAGAAATGGTGGTGAGAATTTGAGGGAATTTAATTTTTGAAAATTTAATAGAAGATACATTCACATAACATTGTATTTCAATGTAATTAATTAGGAGATGAAATAAATTACTGAATCTCACATAATGAATTTTAGGATTTATGGTATTACCAACAAATTCAAAGGGGGAGATTAGACATCCCATGTATATATTGAAATTGTTGCTAATGTTTCATTATGTGTTTAGAGGATTTGATAAGAATTATTAGAGGATCATTTTGGATTAAAAAATAATTAATTATATTAAAATATTAATAATAAATATTTGTATTTTTATAGGTCATTTTATGGGTTTTGGTGGTTAATAGAAATGTTTTATAAGGAATATAGATTGAATAACTTATTTGGATAAGTCTAAGACAAAGGGTGTCATATATGTCATTTAGAAACTGAGAATTAATTATAAATCGTGTAGAAATTGTATTTTT
This sequence comes from Viscum album, assembly GCA_963277665.1. Classification (NCBI taxonomy): domain Eukaryota; kingdom Viridiplantae; phylum Streptophyta; class Magnoliopsida; order Santalales; family Viscaceae; genus Viscum; species Viscum album. The sequence continues at coordinate 1,111,626,480 of OY728126.1, forward strand.
GGATGGAGAATTTTTTTACAATAATAAAAAATTTCATAATTTTAGGTGTTGTAGAATGAAATGAAAATTTATATCATATTTATGAATAATAATTTAAAAATTTATTGATAATATAATTAAATATTTATTATATAATTTATTGAATTAACGTGAAAATAATTGTGTTATTTATTAAATAAATACAGGATATCCATACATAGTTATTTTAATATCTAATATCTATTTGATATGATAAAAATAGGCATGGTATGTCCATATGACCTATATGCAGCTGTTGCCCCAATGCGCATAAGGGCCAACAACAACCATCCCATTTAGGGAATTGGTGGTAATATGCTCGTGATTCGAAATGGATATATGGTGTATAGGAATTATACCACATGCAAATAAAAAGAATTAGACATGGATGGTTCACAATCAGTGGAATGCAGGGTTGTAAGTATGTTAGTTCTGGAAGGAATTACCAATTAATAATTTGTATGATTGTATATATGATTCTACCCTAGTGTCCTGGACAAAATGTTTGATGTGACTGAAAATCAGATATTTTTATTTTTATATATCACTTTTAAGGAGAATGTGGAAAATAATACACATTTAGCCTGGAAGCCAATAACTACTATATGAAATCAAAAAATCGTTGAAATACAACTTTAGGAAAATAGAAACATATTCCATATATAATTTCCAAAGATTTTAATGTGTTATTTTTATATCGTTTATATTTAATGAGGTCTTTAAATAAGAATCCATCTTCTATGAGTTTAGAAGAACACCAAAAAACGTAACTTTTGTTCATTAAAACATATTGTTAGTAGAAGAGTGTCATGTTCATCCAATAACAGTTCTCTTCATTTTTTTAACAAAAATCGGTCTCTATGGAATCCTATACACTGGATTTTGGGTGCCGTAAATTAGAAACTCCTCCTTGAAAATTTCCTTCTTTGTGTGCATGAAAATATCCCATATTTTTTCTTTTTCATTAGCCCCCTCACATACAACCCACTGGTGAAATAATAGATTATCATTGGTGAGAGTGTCTAGATCGGTTATGTTATATATATTAGGAAAAACCTCAACCATAGAATTTCCCTACATCTAATCTAGGACATCCACCCCACTATCCTGCTCTTATTCCCCACCTCACCACACACCACCGTTTGTTTTTCACTATAAATATTCAATAGAAAATTATATTATAAGTCATTGACATTGGGTTCACCTTGCATCAGGTTGGACATATATTTTTTAATAGTAATTATCTTTTTGGATTTGAAATGTGATAATAATCCATACATATTATAAATATCATCCAGTTGAACACAGTGTATCTCACTAAATATTAATTTCCTTTCTACCCCTTCTTAATTCTTGGGATGTGAATACCAGTATACATCCTTTGAATTTCATAGTTACTTGGGTAATGAAAAGATTATTCATCATCAAATTATTCCCCCAAAATATTCAATCCTTATATGGATTCATATTCTCAAGCTTAGTCTCATTGATCCGGATCTTTCCTTTCCTATTCCAATCCTTTGAGTTGATTAAAAACATTAATATCCTCACTAATATTTCTTGGACATAAAAAATTCATTGTAGTCTCTCATCCCAATTTTACAGTAAGATAGAGTAGTGTGGTATTCACATGATCTATGATACACAGTTTCCCTCCTTCAATAACCGTTATAATGAACTCTTCATGAGTGTTACTGATCCTATGACATTCTTCCCCATCATTAAATTATTGTTTTCGGTAGTTGGATCCAGGTTCAATGAAATTATGTCTACACACCCCAATCACTGCCTATATGAGGTAGATATTGCACATCCAACATATAATCAACCTAATCAGTTCTCAAATGGTCAATTAATTCCTTCTCATTCATCTTAGAAACCAATTATTTTTCCTCCTTGAAAGGATAATCCTTCATTGTACCAATATGGTTGTCATCATTATGGGTAAAAAATATTTATCCCAAAATTACTCTTGTGGGATCATGCCAGGCCCATGATATACCTCGCGCCTCAATGACTTGGTGAAAGCATGATTAACTAGCCATTCACAAGATGAGAATTAATAAATCTAGTAGTCAATGACTACTTCCTGTCATCATTGAAATTATTCTCCAACTGTGATCCCAAATCAATCAATAGATAGGTTTGAAACATCATCCCTAATAATAATATGTGGGGATATAATATTGAAATTTGATATTATGATAATAATAGAACACAAATAATTTATTATCATATATCGTGTGTCTATATTCCTTCTTGGGCATACAAGGGTTATATGTGAAAACTCATCAAACATACACATGTCTAATAATATTCATTGAGACACTCTAAGATGATGTATCAAGTGATCATGTGAGATATATATAATAAATGAAAAATATTCGTCCTATGGTATGTCGTTATGCTATTGTATGTGTTATGATCAATACATAACATGATCATCTTTGAACCAACTAGATGATGGGTTTTCTTTAGGCCACTCGAGTTATAACATGTAAATGAAGCTATTGTGGTTTTTTATAAGCTATGACATGAAGGATATCAACCTACCAAGGACATCCCATAAAATTTGAACTAAGAACATATTCACCGACATATCATCAGTATATCTAGTTACTTACAACTTCATAAAAGTATCATGATCATCAATGAGACGATTTAAGATACTGATCGTCCTCTAGAAGCAATGTTATCGACCACTTCCACAATAATGATTGATAAAAATAACATATTAACAAAATGAATGTGATAATTTTGAATACATGAGATAATTTGGAATATTATAAAATTTTATCTTTCAATATTGTTTTTCGATTTAAATGTCATGATAAAAGAAATTCTCATCATAATCTCCAAGAATGAAAATGGGTGAAGTCCAAGGGGTCATGACCATGAATATTGTGATGTTATTTAATGAATTAACCATATTTGTGTCAAAGTTTATAATAATATTAATATAAACGAGTCAATAATTTATTTATATCGAATTAAATTCAACTACCTGTGATTATTGCATACACATTTATTCATGATTTGGATAAAAGAGAGAAATACCATATATGACTTTAAGGATGTATCAAGATATCACATGAATATATATTCCATGAAATCACCCATGTCTGAATAGTAAATCTATAGAAATTATTGTCAATAAATTATTATACCATGCATGAGTTCATGTAGTATTATTTAATTTGGATTAGAATTCTATATGAGTATTATAATGTGGAAAAGTAATTAATAATTCATGCCACTTGAGTTTATATTTTTAGAATAATAGAATATAGTTGATGTTATAGGAGGGAATAATGGGACATTAGTTCATTGTTATTTAAAAACCAATGTTAGGATAATTAAAGAGAACCCGAGTCCTTGAGTTATTCAAAATTTGGATCTATGATTTTATATAATTTCAAATACCACGTTGTTATGAAAACTGAGTCTCAATGTTATATAAGTAAATATTAGGTGTTGTATTTTATAGTTATTTTAATGAAAGTTTAATAAAAATAAACATTATTTTTGACTTCAATGAAATTATAATCTTCCAAAACTAATTTAATTTGAATAGATATTTTGAGTTTGATAATTATTTTTACAAAAAATATTATTTTGTATATAAATTGAATCTATAAGAGATTAGTAAGATGTAATTATATTATATGAGCATGTTAATATATTGATATCATTCTGAGAAACTGATATATAATATATTTAGGATATAATATATTGAGTTGAATAAATGATTCCCTAATGTAAAGATATCTATTTATCCCCAAATGTCAGGATAATCCTAATGAATATTATCCATGAATGTGTTTTAGGACAAACATTCTTATTTAATATGTTGTTGATGATCATAAAGGTATATATGAGAAACCATGATCATATAGTCTAGTATATAAGGATCATATAAAGAAATATATATTTATATAAATTGATTAGCATGGAAGAGGAGAAGGTTGTTGTTGTGGTGTAGAAGATGTTTTATGATTCTGATGGGTGTAGTGTGTAACGAGTCAAGATAAGAGGATAAAGGTTGGGATGTAAAACAACCCTAGGAAGAAGTGATGATGGTTATGTTATACAATTAGGATCAAATGGATGAACCAATATTGTTGTGTATAACTATTTTCTTTATAATATGTTATAAATGAGGATAATATTATCATAGAGAATCCATGTTTGATCACCAAAATAACATAAAAAAATGTGCATTTATAATGACCCTTATAAATTATATGTGATTATCTTTCTCTCATTAATACTACACAAGAGCTAATGATTTGAGAAAAAAATATGTGTATTGAGATCCTTAACAATTTTGAGTGGTTGAATTAATGAAATATTATTCACAAAAGAGCCATTTATTCACCACACCCTCTCCTTGGTTAATCTACATAGGGCTCTAGATATTCTTCAAAACAGATATCTCCATAAAAATGTATATATTTGATATATGATACATTGAATACATAAAAATATAACACTAAAAATAAATATTACATAGAATATTATATTTAAATAAATGTTATTAAAATGAATATAGACTTAAAAAATAGATAATATTATGAGAGTTGAAATATTTGAATTGCAGAATAAATATGATAAAATAATGTTTTTTCCAAAATTCAATATCATTATTACTTAATTTATTAATTATGAAAATAAATATATTATATATGTGAATATAAACAATGTGATTTGAAAAAATAAGGTTTTTTGTCAATTATAATATTATTTTAAATTATATTTTTTATTTTTATTGTTTTTATGAATATGGGGCTGTTTAAAATTTATTTATATTTATTTACAGTTTAAATTTTGTTTGAATAAAAATCCACCTACTTAAAACATAATAAAATATATAATATTTTAAGTACATGAAACTGAATTCTTATAAAATTTAAAATTTAATTATAATTGAAAAAATTACAAGAACATTTTATGAACACATAAAATTTATTTAAAATAAAAGTAACTTCATAAAATAATAAATAAAAAAATTATGAATTATGTCAAATATTATATATTAAAAAACAAGAGTTTTATAATTCAAATAATATTTACACATAATTTTTCCCATTTAGGATCAAAAACAAGGAAAATAATAATATAATAGTTTTTTAATAATTTATGAATCAAATTTTCTAAATTTTGGAGAATTATAATGAATGGTTCACTAAAATTCTCTAAATATAATCATACAACAATTTATTAATGTATTACTATGTGAATGAATTTGATTATTTCCCTTCTAGTGATTTGATAGAGGGGAAATCTCCGGAAGATAGAGGGAAAATAGAGTCGGATTTACTTTTTAGGGGGATTAAATGTATAGATTATTACATCCCTCAGTAAGGATTTGAAAAAATTATTTTTCCTTCAAATGATATTAATGTTAAATCATGTGTATTGGGTTTGGATAACATCAATACTAAATCATTAAGGATACATTACTGAGATTCTCATTTCAACCATGAAATAATTTTAAATTTATCATTAATGTTTTTAATAGGGTCCACAGTTTCATTTGGTCTTTTTGGTCTCCTCATCTTCTCGGGTATTTTTACTCCACTATTGGTATTTTGTGTAAACACATCAAAGAATCATAATGGGTATGGTTTTTCCATTTCACTCAAATCAGGTTTGAAATTGATTTTTGATCAACTACTACTGAAATTGTTTATTTTGGTTGATGACGAGTATACTTTTACCTAAATATTGTTATAGAAAAATGCCTTGATTTTAATGAAAAATATTGGAAAATGTGATATTCTTTTGAGAAATGATATAAATGATTAGTTATTAAGAATTTAATTAAATATGTATACTTTCATGATCACTAAAAATTCAATATTATACTGAAAAAGGAAAATAATAGATTCACTGTTTTACATGGGAAAAACTATATGAGAAATGTGATGGGGTAAAACCATTAACATTGTAACATGGGAATGATGAAGTTGCTATGCCAAAACCTATAGAGGTGTGTACTCCAGCATCCATGAATTCACATTTTATGAATGATGATGTTGAAAATAAGGGGTATTCTAACTCAATCATTGATGTTATTCATTCAAATATCTAGTATGACTCCAACAAGTCTTCAAATGATCACAATAATGGTAGCACTCAATTTTTTCTTCATCTGTTCACTTATAGGGAAGAAAGTGTTCCTTAAATCATAGTAAATTTCTTTCTGTTAATGATATGGTTGCCTCCACTAGCCACACTAGGGAATTCAAAAACACTATAAATTTTGGGACATAATATAGGAATCCTAACAGATTTACATATCCTACAAAAGGTGGGAAAGAAATCATTTGTGGTGTTGTTGAACACACAAATACACCTTCAAAAATAAGGAAGGGTTAATCTAAGTAAATAGAGTATATCGAAGATAATATATATGTTGTGTATATTGAATATGGAACATTCAATTAATGTTACATGATTGTGAACACTATGCTAGATGGAAGTAGTAATAATATAACAAATGTGGTATAGGAAATTAGGATTGATGTTAAAAAATATATTTACAAACAAATATTTGATCTACATGAATATGAGTACGACCATAATATCAAAAGACCAGAAAACACAGATGATGATATTCATAGTCAATGATCTATTATTAGAAACCAGTATTTGGCCCCTGACACATCAGAAATTTTCACAGAAATTGATTAGACCAGCACTCCAACACGTCAACTAGATAATGAAAAGGTAGAAGGTTATTCTATTCTTGTCATTGAAAAAAATCAGCATGAAGAACATCACACCACTCATGAAAAATCTCATCTTATCCATGTCATTAATGTTGCATATGAAAATGTTGGAAAGTCTCTTGAAACTGTTATATCTTATCCTACTTTTGATAATTTGATCATTGTCTGGGTTCAATATGGTATTGGGAAAATGATTCATATATGCTCTATTTTAGGAATTATTTCACTCGGGTTATCCATTCAGTTGTGCCTGATATACGCATTGATCAAATTAAAGCAATTAGTGAACCATAGTGGTCTAACCCGGTGGTCCAATAAGACCCTAAAAATATGTATTCACATCCTTGATTAGATTCTATTTGATTATTTTTAATGTATTCATTTTATATTCGTGGAATACCTATTTCATCATAAGAACAAAAAAATTACATATTAGGCAATATCATCTTATTCTCATAAAAGCAAAATTTTAGAAGATTTAGTTTTACATGAACATATTATTATTTATTGAATACAATGACAACCCAAAGTGTTATAAGATATATCTTTTGATTCATGAGAGGGGTCATAAAATCATAAAATATCTCTACACCCACCATTGTGATTGAATCAAGAACTGAACTTGATAGCAATACACTAGAATTTTTTGATGAGTTGAATTATTAAATAATAATGATTAGCTTGTTATGAATTTTTTTCAAATGGAACATTGGTAATATCCTTGATAACCAATGGATAAAAAATATATACCCAAAATATTGAATCATCTTGAATGATTATGTAAGTGTCATTCAGCAGAAAAAAGAAAACAACCCAGTGGTAGGGCCCTTGGGAATTAGAGATGAGTAGACACTCATGAATTCTCCTGGTTACCAAAAATATGGATACCCATAAAAATAAATGAGTATTGTAATGTCAATCCAATATAAAGGATACGAGATTCATGTTTTCATATTGAATACTATTGGTGCAATATGAACATCTTGAAATATATTGATTCTCAAATGTGTGTGCCATATGTTTTCATCAATTGTATCTGGTGGCATTGTTTCTACAACCTAATATAAACATATATCCCATTGTGTCTTTTTATTAATAAATTTCTCAAGACCAAGGTATTAGATAGATAACTCTATGGTCCATGCAATCTTTTTATTTATTAATAATGATTACTAATTAAATTATTAATGTCATTATCATTATGTTTTATTTAATACATTTTTAATTAAAATACAAATTATAATAATATTTAATAATTATTATCATAATTATAATAATAATTACATTATTATAATTTTCAAAAAAATATTATTTTTAGATAAATTTATTAATTTTTTCAACATTATTAAAACAAATTTTTCTAGAAATTAATTAATATTTTTTTAAATTATTTTTAAAATATTATTCAATTTTCATCACTCGAAAAAAATGTGTTGATAAACAAGAAATATAGGGTTTTATTCTCTTCTTGTAGAAAACATGGATCTAATTGGATATTTTACCATTATTTGCGGTGATTATTTTTTTGTTCGGACACCAACCCATAATGGGAGGATTTCCTCAATGTTTTTCAATCAATTGATTATATATTTGTAGAAAAGGAAGGAGGCTTAGAACATGAGCTGATTCGTCATAAATCCATCATGAATTAAAATTTTATACTGGGTTAGTCATTATAATATTAATAAAGTTGATATCTTACAGATTTTAGGAATTAACATGTGCTCTAGATGTTCTCGATGAAATCATCATAGGGATGACATTGATAACCTGTATCATATTTTTTTGATATCTACTGGAGTGTAGACTAAAATAGTATATTTTTTAGGAGACTCTACCCTATACAATGCTCATTGGGGACCATATCATAGTTTTCATCAAAAATTTCTATCCTATCATATGATGAAATTATTTCAAGTTATTACCTCTAAACTTGTACATCTAATATAAACTATCAATAAAAATGTATACATGATAATTAACATTTCTTCATTCAGTCTCCACTTTTCTAAACATTGGATGTAAAAAAATGAAAATGTAAAAAAAGGTTTTGGTGATAATTATAGAACTTATTTCTCATTGCCTAGACATATTTTTAAAAAGCAATTAATTTCCTACTTTTTGGTACATTCGAATTCCTGTGGATAAGAATATTTTTTGTTTGCATAAAATGTGTCATGGAAGGATATTTAAGAGGAATTTTGGGTCTTAATGGATATGGTGATGTCATTAGAAATCATCATGGTGAAGTATTAGGCATGCTATATTATCATTGTGGAGCCACCACAACTATTGACGTTGAGATTTTTTGCATTAATAATGTAATTGAAATTTAATACAGAGATGTTTAGTTTAATTTGTGGCATGAATGGTATTCCACAACCAATTTATGGGCTATCGAAAATAACATCATTCATCTCTCATGGTGGCTGACTACAAGGTGTAGAAATTTAATAGACTCCTTATTTCCATGAATTTCATCATCACAAAAACGTATCATGACAAAAATTTCATGAATGATTGGATTTAAAAAAAAAGTTATATGTGCTTATAATTTTACCATTCTCAATAACATGACTAATGAGCATGAATTATTTTTTAAAGGCATTATTATAAAAGACAATATTTTCAACTTGTGAAATTTTTGTTTTTAAAAATCATCTTCCATTTTGGAATGTTTTTATTTTCTAAAAATTTAATATTATTAGTAAAATTAATTACAATATTTATGAAATGTTTTTAATTTTTATACTAATTCATTAATTGTTTTAATAAAATTAATATTTATTATTTTTTGGATTAATAACCATTATTAATTAAATTGTCAAATATAAATTATTTATTATTAACTAAATTAAAAAATTTAAATTTATCAAAAATTATGTTTTATTAATACTCATTTTTATCATTAATAATTTATTATTTGTAATATATTATTTTATTTTATTTATTTATTGTAGATAAAGTGGAGTCTGAATCCTGTATCGAATGTTTTAAAGGTTATTCAGGACCACATCCTTATATGATGGAGTCATGTATGAGACATTGACTCAAGATACATCAAATAATTTATTATAATTTATATTATATGTAAATATAGTTAAATATTTTTTTTATTTTAATATTTTAATAAATAAATTAAACATCCAAAAGGCTAATACATATTTTTTATATAAATAATAGGGAACTAAACTGGCTTGTATATTATTTTTAAAAAATCAAAGATAGAACAAGGGATTAAAGAGAATCATTGATACATTATTGAAGAAGTTTCATTCAATTTCATCACTACCATTTGAAACTTCTTTATGATTTCACGGACTCAAAATGTACAATAATTATAAGTTTTTTATATAAAGTCATTTCCCATTAAGCGCCATTACTTATTAGAAAAATAATCCCAAAATTGAGAGTTAAATTAGGTTATTTCATCTTAATATTTTTTTTTTAAAAAATTTCATCACATGATAATCATTCCCATCAGAAACCCTTTTTTTTTAATTTATGAAATAGATTAAATGTCTATGTAAACCAATAGGAGGCTTTCCCTATTTTAATATAACATGACTGTAAATCCAAGTAACCACACTATCATCAGTATTCTATTATCCATGTACATTAAGATATAAAAATGAGAATAAATCATGGGCTCCATGAAATAAGGTTTCCATAACTACGTTCTGTATCAATAATACATAATTTTTTTCAAAAAAATAGTGAAACAAAATAGCCTGTAAATTATTTTAAATAGAAATCAATGATGGAACAAGGGATTAAAGTGATTCATTGATACATTATTGAAGAAGTTTATATCAATTTCACCACCATCATTTGTTATTTTTTTTGATTTCACTAACTCGGAAGGTACCATCATTATATGTTTTGTAGATATGGTCATTTCCCATTAAGCTCCAATACATCTTAGAAATATTATCCTAATATAGGGGGTTAGTTTAGGTTATTTCATATTAATGTTTTTATTTAAATTTTCATTACATGAAAAAATTCCCATCAAAAACCCTTCTTTCTAAATTTATGAAATAGAATAAATTTCTATATAAACCAATAGAATTATTTCCCTAATTTAATATAACATTATTATGAATCCAAGTAACCTCAATATCATCAGTATTCTATTATCCGCGTACATTATGATATGGAAATGATAATAAAACATGGGCTTCAGGAATTATGGTTTCTCTAACCACATTCCATATCAACACCAACTTACATATCTACATTGTGGCACTTAGGTGTAATGTTTTCAAAATTCATTTATAAAATTTTTAGTCTCTAGTTGAAATTAAGATATCAATCACTAAAAAACCCATATAAACACAAAACACCATCTGAGTGAATAAGGAATTGATATCAACCACTTTCCTAAGAACATAATGCTCATAGGTTTCTGAAAGAATCACTTAACAAAAAAACCATTTTGAATGTGGAATAACCAATTGACTTGAGGAAGATATTATAGGTTTCTAATTTTGTTGAGTGATTTCAAAGAATAAATGGATGAGGAATCTTACCCATTAAAATAATGGAAGTCCAAATAAAAAATCTTTCATATATAGTGTAACATGTGAATGAAAATATTACAAAAAATGCACAACCTTAATGATGTTCCTTCAGGACCATTTCTATTACACGAGATGATTATGGGTGTAGATTATATCCTCAATAGTAAAATTCATATGTAGAGACTTCACCACATCATTATAGTGATGTGATATTATGAATAAAATATTAATATATGAATTATATTATATGTGATTTAATTTTATCTAATATTATTAGCATAATATGGGTGAATATAACTATTTTGATTATAATACATAAAATGTATATAAATTAAACTAAAAATCAGTAGTTAAAGTGAAATTAATAATTTGGAAATTATCTTTTTTACTTTATAATTGTAGAGTGGATAATTGAGAATTTTTAGTTTTATTGAAATATTGAAAAATATGATTATATTTCACAATTTTCCAAATCATCCCTGAAAAGAAGAATATTTTGATGAAATTTAAATTAAAAACCCAAAATCCATTATTCTCTCTTGACCTTTATAAAAAATATTGAACCAATGGTATAACATGTAATATCAATGGAGAAAAACCTATAGGATGATATATTTTATGAGATTATATTCTTATTTTTAAAACAAACGAATCTTGATGAATATGGTTTTATTTTTTTCAATTATTCATGAATATAAAATGATGTTACTAAGAATGTATTTCGAGGGTATTATAATATATTCAAGAAGGGATGAAGTTTCTATAGTTTCATTCAAAATGGATTTATTAAGCTCTATAGTCCTTTTAATTAGAAAAATTATTGATGAATTTAGATTTGAAAACATTCAGATAAGTTATTGGAATGTTTTTAAGAATCATTGGAGTTTTTATAATAGACATTTCCATTTTGAATGGGTCATCTAGACAGTATTGGATTCATGGAACTATTGTATCATAATCATTGTTATTTTTGTATGATTCATTCTCCTTTCCTAAAATTTGTTTCAAATTTATTATTACTGATTTCCAATTAAAATGTTTCATTGGTGAAAACATACAATTAAATAAAAAACATATAAGATTAATTTTACACATAAGAAATATCATATTAGTTGAATTATGGGTGGTATGGAATAACTGAGAGATCCGAAGTGTAATTTTACCCTAATAAAATGATCATCTGTAGAGTGTCACGACCCGTCCTTGGGGCCCATGCCGTGACTACCCCAAGCCCGCCATCCATAGGCCATGGGTTGGAGACTAGAACCAAGGCATAATTCCCGATAAATAGGGAAGGAATTGCCTATGTAAAGTAAACAAACACCACCGATTGAGCAAGAAGAAGTAAACAATATGTAAAACTAGGTATAAAAGTATGTTCTGAAACGTATGTGGGCCAGAATACAAACCCAAACTGAAATTAAAGTACAACTGAAAAAGGGAGTTCAACAACTGAAAAGTAAAGCCACAACGTCGAGTCGTCCACTGGATGTCCCACCTTAAGGGTGGGTACAGATAGCCACCTCAGCTCCTCAGGTTCAGCCGTCCGCTCCATGTACGTCCTGCCCAGTGGTCCACCTCCAGGTACTGTCTCGCTCCACAAGCCTCAAACACGATCAGTGCTGTCTGTGGTCTGCATCCAACACAATGTTGTTGTGGCATAGCCCGTACAGGGGTGAGTATAAGCTACTCAGTAGGGACCCCGATACCCCCAATGGTCTCCCCGAATCCACAGAGTATAATCCACAAAGGAAAGATACAATCACGAAGTAACATCCGACACTACTTAGGTATATTCCAATACATATACCTAAGTCATAAATTCCAGTTCAGCTGTAACATCTGATCCCAAGTACAACCCAATCTACATAGGAAAACATAACCCAATCCACACAAGAAGCATAACGTAATCCACATAGGATATCAAGCCAATCTTGTTGAAGATAAAGATTGAAAGTCAAGACTCAGCTCACACAGGTATACTTCTTCATAAGACGATGGATATGATCATAAGTAGCCACTGATTCATCTAAGCCGTCGGACCCACATAGGATTGATAGGTACTAAACCACGCAATGTCCCACAAAGGATCGATAGGTAACTAACACCCACAATGACCCACAAAGTATTGATAGGTAACTAACCCCCGCAATGACCCACACAAGATCTGACCCACACAGGATCGGTATGCGCTGTCACACACAGGACCGCTAAGCACTGACCTACATAGGATCTGACCCACATAGGATCGGTAGCACTGATCCACGTAGGATCGCTGAGTGATTTAGTCATCGTCGTCGAACCCACGGAGGATTCCCATACTGTCTTCATCGTCATTGCAGTCGCAGCAAGCTCTAGGGTTCCCACACACAACTTGCTCGTTCGGGAGGGTCCGCTCAGGAGCCGAGGGGCTGATACATCAACTGACACGATGTCTGAAGTTCATGTATCCAAATGTTCTGTATAGTCAACAAGAACTCAACGTCATAGACGGCGCGCCTATCGGACGTTCGGTCTGTGAGCTAGGGGCCCGATTGGTTTTTAAGTCAAAACCAACCCGAACATACTACAACTGCGTCCAAACCTTGAGCAGAGTAATCCAAAAGGTTCTTATCACTAAGAGGAATCCATCAAAGTTGACGGCACGTCATTCGGACGTCCGGAGCTCAAGTTATAACTGTTTTTACTGCGAGGGCCCGGTTGGTTTCGTGTACGAACCAACCCTGCCAAACACAATGTTTCTCGAAACCTTGAGTGTAATATACCTAAACGACCATCTCGATCCAAGGATCGCATCGCAGCTGACGGTGCATCGATTGGAGGTCTGCATCCCATGTTATGGGAAAAATACCGTAATAGGTCCAAAAATAGGGGGTTCGGGCCCGGACCGACCCGGGCCAATACCCCCTGGGCCGGCCTGAACCGGGTCGACCCGACCCGGGTCCGGGTCTCGCCTGCTTCGGCACGACTGGGCCCGGCCTGGCCTGGGCATGGCCCGACCAGGGGGCGCGGCCAAAACGACCGAACAAGGGGGGGCACGCTGCCCCCGGTTGTCTTACCAAGGCCCCCATGTGGGGGGCCGCTCTTGTTGGCTAGCTAGGGGTTACGAACCCTGGCCTTCTCGGTGATCTGCCGGCCCGGATGGCCGGCCGTGCTGCTGCCGCGAGACCCCGTGGTCCTGCCCTCCTGCCCGGTGCCGGTGGCCGGAAGCTGACCGCCGCATCCTGCTCTGCCGCGGCCTAAGGTCGCGGCCTTCGTTCGACCGGCACGGCGCGGCGTGACGGCGCCGCGCCCCTCTCTCGTGGCCCCACTCCACCAGCGGCCTCTTCATGGATCTCTGGTGCATAGTGACGGTGCCACGCCCCTTTATTGTGGTTCCCTCGTTTTCCAGCGCGGTGCGACGACACCACACCATCTCTATTCCAAAACAGAACAAGGAAAACAACAGAAATAAGGGAGGAGGGTCGACCGTGTTTGTGCGGTCCGACCCCCTCTCGTTAATCGATATCAAGCGTTTAAAATATTAATGAAGAACATACAAAAAATTCACGAACATATAATCAATCCCCTACCTCGAGTGTTGTGGAACAATTGCTCGTCGTCGAATTGAAGGTCGCGAAATAAGGCGTTGTGGAAGAAGGTTTAGTACACGTTGACGGAGATCGTCCGAGGAGAAATGGTGTCTACCTTCCATTGACGCGGGAATAAGGAATGACGGAATGCGCGTCAGTGTTCTTCGCGTTCTTTAAAGAAGTAGATGAATATTCTTCAAGAGTTGGAAATCTCCCTTCTCAAAACTCCACACAACAAGTCCATCCAAAATAAAATAAGACTCTCCTTATTTTATTAAATCTTGGAATGTATTTCAAAAATACAAAATTCAAAAAAAATAAACATAAATAAATAAACCTATGTTGTCATATTAAAATGAGGGTTATGGGAGTTAGTGAATATGAAGGGGTGGGGTTCTTGTGGGACCCACCTCACAAATATCCTAACTAGGTTAGTTACTCAACTTCCACACAACGGATATAACCACATAGTAAAAAGAAAAATAAAATTGTAGCTTAATTTTATTTTTACCTTCCATAATTTTTTACGTCTCGTCCCGCAAAAATGCAACCTTAGAAAAGGTGTTCTTAAGAAATTATCAGCGCTACGGTTTTATTGGTGCCCTCAGATTCCATTTCTTAGCACCGGTTCAAAAGTCAGGAAAACTCGCTCGTTCGTTCAGTGAACGTACCCGAGCTAATCTTTAGAAAATGATTACGGGCACACCGAGCCTCGAAATGAGGTGTCGTTAGAAACTGAGTTCTTATGATATCCAAAAGAAAATTAAGAAATAATTTCCCATGAATTTTACACGACATTACATTACTACCACTTCAGGGCTTTAAATCCCCGTAAAGATACATCATAATCTAGGGAAAAAATGTTGGAACTGTGCACGCATCTGAGCCTCCCGCTCCCAAGTTCTCTCCTAGAGGTTCCCATAATTCCATCTGATGCGCACTAGAGGAATTGTCCATCCACATAGAACCCACTCCTTTTGATCCTAGATCTCCACCAGGACCTCCGAAAACGTCGCCCCATCATCAATGTCGAGCTCCCCGTGGTCGATGATATGCATGGGGTCGTGCACGGATCTCCTCAGCTGAGATACGTGTAAGACGTCGTGCACCCAGTGCAACTGAGGTTGTAGAGCCAGGCGATAGGCCACCTCTCCAATCCTACTAAGGACCTGGAATGGTCCGATGAAGCGTGCAGACAACTTGCCGCCTCAGACAAATCTCTGTAATCCACATTGAGGTGAGACCCGTAAGAAAACGTGGTCGCCATCCTCGAACTCTAGTGGCCTTTGCCTCCTGTCAGAATAAGACATATGTCGGCTCTGAGCTATCCTCATATACTCCTAGATGACCTGGACCTTCTCCATCGTGGCCTGGACCATCTCTGGTCCCACAAGAGCTCACTCCCCATGGTCTGTCTAGCACAGAGGTGATCTGCAAGGTCGACCGTACAACGCCTCATATGGTGCCATCCCGATGGTGGAGTGGTAGCTGTTGTTGTACGTGAAATCCACCAAGGGTAGATGATCCTCCCAGCTACGACCATAGTCACGGACACATGCACTGAGCATGTCCTCGAGAGTCTGAATGGTTCTCTCTGTCTGACCATCTGTCTGAGGGTGAAAGGCAGTGCTCAGACGTAGTTGCGTCCCGAACGCCTCCTACTACCCCTTCCAAAGACAGGAAGTAAATAGAGAATCTCGATCGGAGATAATAGATGATGGAACACCATGAAGCTGTGCAATCTCTTGAACGTAGAGACGTCACAAGCTCTCCACTATGCCTTTCTATTTGATGGGTAGGAAGTGATCCGACTTGGTGAGTCGGTCAACAATCACCCAAATGATGTCGTGTTCTCTAGAAGTGCGTGGAAGTACATTCATGAAGTCCATAGATATCCCATCCCACTTCCACTCCGGGACCACCAAATGATGTACCAAGCCTGCTGGTACCTGGTGGTCTACCTTCACGTGCTAACAGGTGAGGCATCAAGAAACGAACTCTGCAACAACATTCTTCATACCTAGCAACCAGTTCTGTCGTCTGAAGTCCTGGTACATCTTCGCCACTCCTAGATGTACCGCTAAAGGGGAAGTGTGAAACTAACTCAGCACCTCCTTCTGTAAAGTAGCTGTTACCATGGTACATCCTCTGAAAAGGATGACGTGCTCTCCTAACATAGAGAATCCATCTGGTGCCTATACTGAGGATATCTGTGCATGTCGCGTCTCACTGTCATCATCCCCATGATGTGCCTCTCTGACTCACTGTAGATGTGGAGGGGTGACTATCAGTGACTATAGATAGGCTGCTCCAGCACTATCCATGAAGGATATCTGCAAAGAAACTAGATGCTTTGTCGCCTCTCCAAGTAGCTGAATGCATGTGCTCCTGCTGAAAGCATCGGCTACTACGTTCCACTTTCCAGGAGAAAAACTATCTTAAAGTCATAGTCCTGGAGGATCTCGAGCCATCCCTGCTGTCTCAGGTTCAGGTCCTTCTGCGAGAATATGTATGTAAGACTCTGTTGGTCAGAATAGACTGTAAAGCGCTCGCCCATCAGATAGTGTCGCCACATCTTCAGAGCGAAGATCACTGCTACTAACTCCAGGTCATGGGTAGCGTTGTTCTGCTCATGTTTCTTCAACTAAAATGATCCATATGTGATAAATACCTACTCCTGAATCAGGACACATCCGAGTCTGGTCCCTGATGCATCGCAGTAAACCACGTACCATAATCCCTCTTCTGGTAGCCTCAAGATAGGTGCACTGGTCAATCTCTGTCTGCTTTCCTGGAAGCTCTGCTGACATCTATCTGACCACACGAAGGGTTCCCCTTATTCATCAAAGCTGAAAGTGGTGCTGAAACTCTGGATAAGTCTAGGACAAATATCCAGTAGTACCCACCAAAACCCAAGAAACTCCGCACCTCCGTCACACTCCTGGGTGGATCCCAAGCTAGCACAACCTCGATCCTCGTAGGGTACACCACAACTCCCGCCTTAGAAATGACGTGTAACAAGAAGTGGACCTCATGTATCCAGAACTGACACTTCGAGAGCTTACCATAAATCTGGTTCTCTCGGAGTGTGTCCAGTACAACCCGCAAGTGGTAGGCTTGCTCCTCCTCAGTCATCGATTATATCAATATGTAGTCGATGAAGACCACGACAAATCGATCGAGGTATGGATGATATATCCTGTTCATGATACCGATGAACACTGCTGGAGCATTGGTCATGCTGAAAGGAATAACCAAGAACTCATTGTTACCATACCGACATCTGAAGGTCATCTTCTGCACGTCCTTGTCCCAAACTCTGAGCTAATGATAGCCAGACCTGAGGTCTATCTTCAAGAACCACCATGCTCCCTTGAGCTGATCGAAGAGGTCATCAATCCTCGGTAGAGGATAATTGTTCCTCACGGTCACCTGGTTCAAATGACGATAGACGACACAAAGTCACAGGCTCCCGTCCGCCTTCTTGGCGAAGAAAATCGGGGAATCCCAAGGTGAAACATTGGGTCGGATGAATCCCTTGCCCGGAAAGTCCTCCACCTGTACTCTTAGCTCTCAATGCTCGGCGGGAGCCATCCAATATGATGGAGTGGATATCGGGGCCTTCCTGGGGTACAAGTCAATATAAAAGTCTACCTATCTGCGAGGAGGTAGTCCTGGAACATTGTCATGGAAAAAATCTACATACTGATCCACCACTGCAGGTAAGCTCAGACTCCGCAGGTCAGCTGCTCCAAGAATGAGGATAGCCAACTGATGGGTGATGGTTTGTCCTCTCCTCTGTGTGAGACCATCCTACAATGCAATGGTTCCCTTCTCACTGGTGAATGTGATCATGCTCCCATCGGTGCAAACACCTCGCACCTTGCGCCTAATGCAGTCAATCTGAGAATGGACTATAGATAACCAATCCATTCCCAAGATGACGTTGTAAGGCCGCGACGCTGCTACAAGAATATCCTAGCCGAAGCTCTTGCCTCCTAGTGTTAGCTCACAATGCCTGCACCAGTGCGTAATCATTTGTCAGCTCCCGTAGGAGTCTCTAGCCGTAAAGATCGAGCCAACGGCTCTGTCAGAATCTCTGAGCTCCGAAAAAGGGCAGCAGCAATGAAATAATGACTCACCCCTATGTCTATAAGAACTGCAGAAAGGGTGGATTAAACACAGATAGTACCTCTAATCATCTCAGGCATTCTGTGGTCGTAGGCCTCCGTTGCCTGAAGTTGTGCATGTCTCGGCCTGCCAGCTCCCTGTGGTCGGGGTGGACCTCATGGTGGTGGTGGTGGTGGTAGAGCCTTATAGAGTCGCCCACCACCTACTTCTTGGCCATCTCCTCTGCCTCATCCGCCTGATCCCTATGTACTGACACGGTCGACCCTTTGCCTTTGCCTGGGTGGTCCCTCAACCGTCTACTACTCCTCCACTTGGCGAGTCGGGCAGTCACGAGCCACGTGGCCCTGCCCGCTGCATGAATAACATTGTCTGCCTCTCGAAAGACTGGCTCTGTGCTGTGTAACCCAAACCTTCGAGACAGTGTCCTGAGGTCGTCCGCCTAAGGGTCTGGTCCGCCTGGACCCATGTGTCATCCGTCGACTGCCAGGTGAAAAAGAATCTTCTACGTGCCGCCCTGCAGTAGGTCTCGCTGCTGGTGTAGGCTCAACAAGACATCTCTCAATGAGATGGGATTGCTCCAGTACCCCTTCCTGAGTCGGAATGCTGAGGGAGATATGTGATGCCCTAATCTCATTCCACAATCCATGCTTGATGGTTCGGGCCCGGAATAATGTGTCCCATACCATGTTCATCGAATAGCGTGAGAGGTCGGTAAATCTCGCCGAGTACTAGGTGACCGTCATGCTACCCTGCCACAGCTGTAGTAGCTCCAAGATGCGTACCGCACAGATGGTTTCTAGGACGAACTCCGAGAGGAAGAGGCTCTCAAAGTTTGTCCAGAGGAGAGATGCCTTGTCGTGTACCTAAAGCATCAAGCTCGACCATCTTCCTGCTGCCGCGTACAGGAGACTCGCAGCAAGGATCACCATGATGTATGCTGGTGTCCCTACGAAACGGAAAACTCGTACAACTACCTCCAGGAAATCCTCGGCTGCCTGAGGGTCCGTCTCCCCAGGGAACCAGGGCAGTTGCTGACACTGAAACTCGTGCAGTGCAGTAAGGCGACGTGCACTCTCAGCGACTGGGGCTGGTAGCATCGGTTGCACGGCAGGTAGAGTTACCGCCGGTGCCTCTACTGTAAAAGGGCCCTATACAGAGGCCTCGTTGCTCGGTGGGATGTCATCCCGCACAACGCTCGGAACCCTAGATAGCTGTTGTCGTGGGGCCATCCTAAAAATGAACAGCTGCACCATGGTCAAACTGTATACCTGCTGAGCTGACACAAAGTAATCACAAAGAAAACATGAAACAGACATGCCATCAATGTTTTCATGCATTATGTCGGAAATCAGAAGTCAGGGTCCTGGTGTATGGATACGTTTGTCGCCGCACCAAAACTGGACACCCTGGACTGATAACCACACCCAATACCCTTAACACTATTGCTTCACATAGAAGAAATATCAGAGTCCAGTGTTCTGTGGTAGAGCCGAACTCCTTTGATACCAATTTTTCACGACCTGTCCTCGGGGCCCATGCCGTGACTACCCCAAGCCCGCCTTCCATAGGCCAGAAGCTGGCGACTAGCCCCAAGGCATAATTCTTGATAAAAAGGGAAGGCATTTCCTATGTAAAGTAAAAAAACACCACAGAGTAAGAAAGAAGAAGTAAACACTATTTAAAAATGGGTACAAATGTATGTGCAGAAAAGTATGTTGTCTAGATTAAAAACCCAAACTGAAAGTAAAGTACAACTGAAAAAGGGAGTACAACAACTGAAAATTATATCTGCAACGTCGAGCCATCCACTGGAAGTCCCACCAGAAGGGTGGGTATAGATATCCAAACATCTTTGAAACCATGATTGTAATATACAGAAACGACCGTCTCGATCCAAGGATTGCATAGCAGCTGACGGTGCGTCGATCGGTGGTCAGCATCCCAAGTTATGGTCAAAAGACCAAAAGAGGTCTGTAAATATGGGGTTCAGGCCCGGACTGACCCGGATCAATACCCCCTGGGTTGGCCCTGAACCGGGTCAACCCGACCCGGGTCCGGGCCCGGCCTGCTTGGGCAGGGCCCGTCCCGGCTGGTGCGGCCCAGCACAGCCTACGCGGCCCAGCCTGGTGCGCTCGGCTTGGCCGGCGTGGCCAGGAGGCTCTGCCGAAACGACCGAGCAAAGGGGGGCGCGCTTCCCCCGTATTTTGTAACTGCGGCCCCCACGTGGGGGGCCGCTCCTGTCGGCCAGCCAGGGGTTACGACCCCCAACCTTCTCAGTGATCGGTCGACCATGCTGCTTCCGCGGGACCCCACAGTCCCGCCCTCCTGCACCAGCATCGGCTGCCGGAAGCCGGCCGCCACTTCCTGCTTCGCCGCAACCTTCGTCCGACCGGCACGGGGTGGCGCGATGGCGTCGCGCCCCTCCGTCGTGGCCCCGCTCTGGCCGCGACCTCTTAAATGATCTAGGGCCCGGCACGACAGTGTCATGCCCCTTGGTTGTGGTTCCCTCGTTTTCCCGCACCGTGCGACGGCACCACGCCATATCTTTTCCAAACCACAACAAGGAAAACAACATAAATAAGGGATGAGGGTCGACTGTGATTGTGCGGTTCGGCCCCCTCCCTTTAATCGATAACAAGCAGCTAAAAGATTAACGAAGAACGTCCAAAAAATTCACGAACATATAATCAAACCCCTACCTCGAGCATTGTTGAACAAAGGCTCGTCGCGGAATCGAACGTCGCAGAAGAAGGCGTCACAGAAGAATGTTCCGTACACGATGATAGAGATCGTCCGAGGAGGAACGGTGTCTCCCTTCCTTTGAAGCGGGAAGAAGGAACGAAGGAATGCTCGTCGGTGTTCTTATCATTCTTCAAGGAATAAGAAGAAGATTCTTCAAGAGTTGGAAATCTCCCTTCTCAAAACTCCACACAATGAGTCCATCGAAAATAAAATAAGGCTATCCTTATATTATTAATGCTTGGCATGTATTTCAAAAAAACAAATTTAAAAAAAAGCCACATATATAATTAAACATTTGTTGTCATATTAAAAGAAGGGTTATGGGTGTTAGGGAATATGAAGGGGTGGGGTTCATGTGGGCCCCACCCCACAAATATCCTAACTAGGTTAGTTCCTCAACTTCCACACAACGGATATAACAACTTTGTAAAAAGAAAAATAAAATGGTAGCTTAATTTTATTTTTACCTTCCACAATATTTAACATCTCTTCCCAAGATAACGAAACCCCAGAAAAGGTGTTCTTAAGCAATTATCGATGATGTGGTTTCATCAGTGCCCTCTGATTCCAATTCCGAGCACATTTTCAAAAGTTAGGAAAACCCGCTCATTCGTTCACTGAACGTACCCAAGATAAACTTTGGAAAATGATTCCGGGCACACCGGGCCTCTGAATCAGGTGCCGTCTGAAACTGCGTTTTTATAAATTCCAAAAGAAAAGTATGAAAAAATTTCCATTGAATTTTACAGGTCTTTACATAGAGGTTTTCATGGTTCTTCTCCTTATTAAAATTTTGGTATAATGATGGTGATGAATAAGATGCATAAGAAATCATAAGATTCATAATTTCATCCATAATATATTAAATATAAAATTACACGAATAATATTGTTATTTATGAAAATAATAACGAATACTTATAAAGTTGATTTCTTAGATTGATAGGATGTTGTAAAAAATGATGTTATAAAACCATAATGATAAATAAATGAAGGAATTCACCCTATATGGTCCTTATGGAGCCACCACAACTATTGACGTTGGGATTTTTTTCATTAATAATGTTATTGAAATTCAAAATAGAGATATTTAGTTTAATATGTTACTTGAATGGTATTCGACAAATAATTTATGGGCTATCAAAAATATCATCATTCATCTCTCATGGTGGCTGACTACAAGGTGGAGAAATTTAATGGACACATTATTTCCATGAATTTCATCATCACACAAACGTATCATGACGAAAATTTCATGAATGATTGGATTTCAAAAAAAAAATTGATATGTGCTTATAATTTAACCATTCTCAATGACATGCCTGATGAGCGTGCGTTATTTTTGTAAAGGAATTATTATAAACAAATATATTTTCGGCTTGTGAATTTTTTTTCTAAAAATAGTCTTCCATTTTGGAATGTTAATATTCTCTAAAAATTTAATATTATTAGTAATATTAATTACAATATTTATGATTTTTTTTTTAATATTTATACTAATTCATTAATTATTTTTAATAAAATTAATACTTATTATTTTATTCGATTAATAACCATTATTTATTAAATTTTTAAATATAAAATAAATTAATATTAACTAAATAAATAATATAAAATTAATCATAATTAATGTTTTATTAATACTCATTTTTTATCATTAATTATTTATTATTTGTAATATATTATTTTATTGTCTTTATTTATTGAATAAAAAATTGAGTCTGAATCCTATATCAAATGTTTTGAAGTATTTTAAGGACCACATCCTTATAAGAGGGAGTCTTGTTTGTGAATTTATGTAAAAATAATTCAAATAACTTTTTATAATTTCTATGATATGTAAATATTGTTAAATATTTTTGTTAATTAAATAAATATAAAAAACAACCAAAAGGCTACTACATAATTTTTTTTATAAAAAATAGGGAACTAAAATGGCCTGTATATTATTTAAAAAAAACAAAAATGGAACGAGGGATTAATGCGAGTCATTGATAAATTATTGAAGAAGATTCATTCAATTTCATCACTATCATTTGAACCTTTTTTATGGTTACACTGACTCGGAATGTACCACAATTATAAGTTTTTTATATGAGTTTGTTTCCCATTAAGCACCATTACTTCCTAGAAAAATTATCCCAATATTGGGAGTTAGATTAGGTTATTTCATATTAATATTTTTTTTTTAAAATTTTCATCACATGATAAACATTCCCATCAGAAACAACTCTTTCTAAATTTATGAAATAGATTAAATGTATATATAAACCAATAGAAGGCATTCCCTATTTTAATTTAACATGAATTTGAATCCATGTAACCACACTATCACCAGTACTCTATTATCCATTTATATTAAGATATAAAAATTAGAATAAATCATGGGCTCCAAGAAATAAGGTTTCTATAACCATGTTCCATATCAATAATACTTAATTATTTTTTATAAAAAATAGTGAACCAAACTGGAATGTATATTGTTATAAAAAGAAATCAATGATGGAACAAGGGATTAAAGTGATTCATTTAAACATTATTGAAGTATTTTCTTTCAATTTCACCACCATAAATTGATACCTTTTTATGATTTCACTAACTCGAAAGGTATCGTCATTATAAATTTTTTATATATTTTCATTTCCCATTAAGCTCCATTACTTCTTAGAAATATTATCCCAATAATGGGAGTTAGTTTAGGTTATTTCATATTAATGTTTTTTCTAATTTTCATTACATGAAATACATTCCCATCAGAATCCCTTCTTTCAAAATTTATAAAATAGAATAAATGTCTATATAAACCAACAAAAGGATTTCCCTATTTTAATATAACATGATTGTAAATCCATGTAACCACACTATCATCAGTTTTCTATTATGCTAGAAATGATTATAAAACATGGGCTCCATGAATTAATTTTTCCATAACCACATTCCTTACCAACACCAACATACATATCTGAATTGTTCCAATTAGGTGTAATGTTTTTGAAAATTAATTTATAAAATTTTTAGTCTCTGGATGTTATTAAGATATCAATCACTAAAAAACCTATATACACACAAAAACAACATATGAGTGAATAAGGAATTGATATCAACCACATTCCTAAGAACATAATGCCCATAGGGTTCTGAAAGAATCCATTAACATAAACACCATTTTAAATGTGGAATAACCAATTGACATGAGGAAGATATTATAGGTATCTAATTTTGGGGAGTGATATTCTAGAATAAAAGGATGATGAATCTTACCCATTTAAATAATGGAAGTCCAAAAAATATATGTCATATATAATATAACATGTGAATGAAAATAATAATAAAAATATGCACAACCTTAATAATGTTCATCCAAGACCATTTCTATTACACTAGATGATTATGGGTGTAGATTATATCCTCAATAGTGACATGCATATGGAGAGACTTAACCACATCATTATAGTGATGTGATATTATCATGAAATTATTAATATATGAATTATATTATATATGATTTAATTTTATCTAATATTATTAGCATAATATGGGTGAATATAACTATTTTGATTATAATATATAAAATTTATATAAATTAAATTTACAATTAGTAGTTATAGGAAAATTAATATTTTGGATTTTTTTTGTTAATTTATAATAGTAGAGTGGATAATTGAGAATTTTTAGTTTTATTGAAATATTGAAAAATATGATTATATTTCACAATTTTTCAAATCGTCCATGAAAAGAAGAATATTTTGATGAAATTTAAATTAAAAACCCAAAATGAATTATTCTCTCTTGACCTTCATAAAATATATTGAACAAATGGTAGAGCATATAATATCAAAGGAGAAAAACCTATAGGCTGATATATTTAATGAGATTATATTCTTATTTTTATATCAAAATAATCTTGTTGAGTAAGGTTTTATTTTTTTCAATTATTTATGAATATCAAATGATGTTACTAAGAATGTGTTTCTAGGGTATTATAATATATTCAAGAAGAGATGAAGTTTCTATAGTTTCATTCAAAAGGGATTTACTAAGCTCTATAGTCATTATAATTAGAAATATTATGGACGAATTTAGATAAGAAAACATTCATATAAGTTATTGGAATGTTATTAATAAACATTGGAGTTTTTATAATAGCCATTTCCATTTTGAATGGGTCATCTAGACATTATTGGATTCATGAAACTATTGCGTCATAATCATTGTTATTTATGTAGGATTTGTTTCATTTCCTAAAATTTGTTTCAAATTTATTATTATTAATTTCCATTTAATATGTTTCATTGGTGAAAACATACAAGTAAATAAAAAACATATAAGATTCATTTTACAAATAAGAAATATCACAGGAGTTGAATTATGGGAGGTATGGAATAACTGAGAGATCCAATGAGTAATTTTACCCTAATAAAATGATCATCCATAGAGGTTTTCATGGTTCTTCTCCTTATTAAAATTTTGGGTTAATGATGGTGATCAATAAGATTTATAAGAAATTAGAAGATTTATAATTGCATCCATAATATATTCAATATTAAATTACACCAATAAGATTGTTATTTATGAAAATAATAAAGAATAATTATAAAGATGATTTCCTAGATTGATAGGAAGTTGTAAAAAATGATGTTATAAAACCATAATGATAAATAAATGAAAGAATGCACCCTCTATGGTCCTTATGGAACCACCACAACTATTGATGTTGATATTTTTTTCATTATTAATGTTATTGAAAATTAAAATAGAGATGGTTAGTTTAATTTGTGTCTTGAATGGTATTCCAAAACTAATTTATGGGCTTTCAAAAATAGAAATATTTTTCTCTCATGGTGGTTGACTGCAAGGTGGAAAAATTCATTGGACTCCTTATTTCCATGAATTTCATCATCACACAAACGTATCATGATGAAAATTTCATGAATGATTGGATTTCCAAAAAAAAGTGAAATGTGATTATAATTTAAAAATTCTCAATGACATTCCTGACGAGCAAGGATTATTTTTATAAAGGAATTATTATAAAAAACTATATCTTCAGCTTGAGAAATTTTTGTTTTTAAAAATAGTCTTCAATTTTGGAAAGTTATTATTCTCTAAAAATTTAATATTATTGGTAATATTAATTACAATATTTATGAAATGTTTTTAATTTTTATACTAATTCATTAATTATTATTAATAAAACTAATACTTATTATTTTATTGGATTAATACCCATTATTAATTATATTGTTAAATATAAATTAATTATTATTAACTAAATTTAAAATTTAAAATTAATCACATTTAATGTTTTATTAATACTCATTTTTTATCATTAAATATTTATTATTTGTAATATATTATTTTATTTTATTTATTTATTGTAGAAAAAGCAGAGTTTGAATCCTATATCGAATGTTTTGAAGGATATTAAGGACCGCATCCTTATAAGAGGGAGTCTTTTATGATACATTATGTCAGAATACTTCAAATAATTTATTATAATTTATATGATATGTAGATATAGTTAAATATTTTTTTTATTTTTCTATTAAAATAAATATAAACAACAACCAAAAGGATAATACTTAATTTTTTTATAAAAAATAGGGAACTAAAATGGCCTGTGAATTATTTAAAAAAAATCAACGTTGGAACAAGGGATTAAAGAGAATCATTGATACATTATTGGAGAAGTTTCATTCAATTTAATCACTATCATTTGAAACTTTTTTATGATCACACTAACTCAGAATGTACCATCATTATATGTTTTTTATATAAGGTCATTTCCCATTAAGCTCTATTTATTCTTAGAAAAATTATCCCAATATTGGGAGTTAGATTAGGTTATTTCATATAAATATTTGTTTTTTAAAATTTTCATCACATGATAAACAATCCCATCAGAAAAAATTCTTTCTAAATTTATGAAATTGATTAAATGTCTATATAAACCAATAAATGGATTTACCTATTTTAATATAACATGAATGTGAATCCATGTAACCACACTATCTTTAGTATTCTATTATCCATGTACATTATGATATGGAAATGAGAATAAATCATGGGATCCATGAAATAAGGTTTCTATAACCACGTTCCGTATCAATAATACTTTAATATTTTTAATAAAAATTAGGGAACCAAACTGGCCTATATTGTAATGACCCAGGTCCGGGTGCCACGCAACGTGTGCCCCTAACCTGGTTCGCCACGCGACCTCAAGCACATTTCCCCAAATGCCAAAGCCTGACGACTAGCAGCGAGGGCCCAGGTCTGATAGTGGGGAAACTATGCCCTCATTTGTCAAAGTGTAACGCAACGAAATACGAAATAAAACATACAACAATCAACAGAACCAGTAAACCGTACACAACTGGAATGAACAAATGATGAAAAATGAGGGCATAGTTTCACCACTATCAGACCTAGGCCCTCGCTGCTAGTCGGCAGCCTCTGGCGTTTGGGGAAATGTGCTTGAGGTCACGTGGCAAACTGGGTTCGGGGCACCCGTTGTGTGGCACCCGGACCCGGGACGTTACAAAGTGGAATCAGAGGGTGTTCATTTCATTGACATAATATTTGGAGCCTTAGTCAGGGATAGGAGGAACGTTATTTGGTAATTAGTTGTGCCTGAACGTAGCTAACCCGTGTACAGTGAAAAGCCAGTCTACCTCGTATTTTTTTCAATTCATTTGATTTTAAAATTTTTACAGTTTATATGATTTCACCATTGGGTGATGCACTTGGATTGCGCTGTTTATATTTTATTTTTTGGTTCTATTTAGTTTCATCCCAATGAGATGAGGTTATGCCATCTCATGCATCATTTAGGCACATGCTAGAAATCACATTACATGAATAGTTTCCATGCCATGTAGGTGCATTAGAAATTGCATGTTGTTGCGATAGTTGTTGTGCTAGAAAAGCATGATGTTGTGATATATGCTTGATAAATACCTGCTTTGTGATAGGGTATTTTATTTTGTGAGCCTGTTTATAGAATGAACACTAAACTTTGGTTTTTGGGGAGTATGGCACCCCATTGACCTTAATTTCGTGGACCATTGATTTTATACTAGATGTAACAAAGATAAGATGTCAAACATTGATTCGTGGGTAGTATGGGCCCTCACGGGTTGGAAATTGACCCTTAGGTGTTATTTTGAAGTGTTTCTGGGTTCCGGGTAAGTTTCTAAAGCATACTGTCTGGAAACCCAGTATACACACCC
Source organism: Viscum album (assembly GCA_963277665.1). Lineage (NCBI taxonomy): Eukaryota > Viridiplantae > Streptophyta > Magnoliopsida > Santalales > Viscaceae > Viscum > Viscum album. The sequence continues at coordinate 1,111,655,431 of OY728126.1, forward strand.
TGTAGTATTTTAAACATGCCATGTATGGGCTTCTGTTTGGGAAGAAAAATTAACATTTTGAGTACACTCCATGTGCCCTGAGTACATGCCATGTAGTCTCTTCCTCTGTCACAAACCGTGTTGGCGGCGACATGGGGAAGGGAAGCGCCTGGGGAGAACACGTCGTGTAGCGTTTTTACATGCCTTGTAGATTTGACCCGGAGTCCGGCCATGTAACTAACAACATGATTCGGTGAAATCTTGTATAGAACACACCGTGTCAATGATGAAAACACTGTGTAGTGTGACCTTTGGGCTCGGCCGTGTAACAAACAACATGGGTCAGCGCCACCTCTCCTTGAACATGCTGTGTACTTGTGGGACACGCCGTGTAGACCTGTCTGTGGATAGTCCGTGTTGTGTTAGCTGTGTGGCTGGGAAATGGGGTGATGTACACGCCGTGTTCGGGTGTAACACGCCGTGTGGAGTCAAGACGAGTTATTGTCCGTGTCACAAAAAACGCAGGCAATTTGAAAATAAACACCATACCTGGCATGTAGATATCATACACGCTGTGTTGTTTTTGATCAATGAGAGTCGTGTGGATTAGCCATGTCGAAGGACCCGGGCAGGGGAAAGGAAGTCTAGTACACACTGTGTAGTCATTGAACACTCCGTGTAGTCTTGTTTTTCAAATCTTTAAATTCCTTCTTCCTCTTGTTCCCTTTGTGGTTCCTTCGCTTTCAGTCTTGATAATCTTAAATCTAAGGTGTGTTTTTGACCTTGTAGTGTCATTCCACATAGATGACCACACGTTGTTCTCTAGGAGAGTGTCAATGACTATACTCTAGAGATGGTGGGCCATGGGCTACCAGGGGATCCTCCATTAGAGCCAGATGTGGCCCTAGCTGTTATACTGGACACAGGCACGGAGGCACAGTTCCGTGAAGGCTTTATGCAGTTCATGCAGACCTTTCACGGAGCACCGCAGGCTGCCACATCTATGCTCGAGCTGACTCGTATCATTCAGCAGTAGCATCCACTTATGTTTCCCAGGTATGGTAGACCACAGGCTGCGGAGTCTTGGATAGGATCGATGTATACTATTTTCGAGCATCTTGAGACACCTCCAATGTGGAGGGTCAAGCTCGCGACTTATATGATGCCTGATTCCGCCAAGAGGTGGTTGGATGTTACCAACCGGTCAGAGCATCACAGAGACATGGTGTGGGAATATTTTCAGGCAGTCTTCTATGACTTATTTTCCCCAGAGATGCTAAGGGAAGATAGATCTGGAGAGTTCATGAATCTGCAGTAGGGTGCTATGTCGATGATGGTCCATTCTGCTAATTTTACCATGCTTCAGCACTTTGCACCTGTGCTGGTGGGTGATGAGATGTTGAGAGCCAGACGTTTTGAGGATGGTTTTCGTTATGACATCCTACCACTGGTGAATGTTTTCAAGTTGCCTTCAGTACATGATATTGTGAACCAGACGCTGATTACAGAGAGGGACCTTCAGAAATCTAGTGGTGTGGGCCAGGGTGGTCCAGAACCAGTTACTAGTACTATTTATATTGTCAAGAGAAGAGACATATGGACTTCTCTCCAGGTGGAAGTACTATTCAGAAGAATGCATCAGGTGGAATGGTCATGTGCTACCAGTGTGGTAGAGAGGGTCACAAGAGGCCATAGTTTCAACGAGACCCGGTGGAGTGCAGAGCTTGTGGTAGGATGGGTCATCTGCAGCTCTTTTGCATTGTGTTTCCACCGATGGCTAGTGAGCGGAGTTCTATGTAGACTCCGCATGTGGTAGCAGGACATGCAACTTCTTACCAGTCAGGGAACTGGAATACGTTAGGGCGTGCAGACAGAGATGGTGGTCATGGCCTTGGAAGAAAGACACCATGATCTTATAGGCAGCAGGGTGGGACAACATAGGGTATCCAGGCTGTGTCGCAGGGCCATGGCACTGGGCGGGCATATGCAGTGCAACAGACCCAGCAAGAGCAGGATCCCAGACCTTTTATAGTCAGAGGTACTATTCTAGTATCTTATGTCTTATCTTCAGTGCTTTTCGATATGGGTGTTATGAATAGTTTCGTATCTGCAACCGTTGTTGAGAGCCTTGGGCTCGGTGTTTCCCATTCATCTGATATCATGATGGTAGACACTACATTGGGGACTAGAATGGCTGGAGTGCGTCAGTGCAAGGAGTTCCCCCTGAGGTTGTAGGGTGTCACTTTCTTTGGGACCTCTATGTGTTAGAGATGACAACTTATGACGTCATTCTTGGGAAGGACTGGTTGGTTCCCTTTCTAGCCATTGTAGACTTCTATCATCTCAAGGTGCGTTTCACGTCACCAGAGGGTAGAGATTTTCTATACAAGGGTGAAATGGGATGTTTAGGCGAGTCGAGCTGGAATAGAGCATCGTGGGCAAGGTGGAGTCACGACCTAGATTACAAGCTTATATATGGATGATCAGGGGACTTGTCAGATGGATTTCCCTATAGTGGTTAATCATTTCAGGGATGTCTTCCTGGACGACTTTTTAGGTCTACCTCCAGAGCGTGAGGTGGATTTCTCTATTGATCTTGTGCCAGGAGTTGCACCGATGTCTATTACTCCTTATATGATGGCCACACCTGAGTTGCAGGTACTCAAGAGATAGTTAGAGGAGTTACAAGAATAGGGTTTTATCTGACCTAGTACTTCTATGTGGGGTTCACTGATCCTTTTTGTGAAGAAGGTGGATGGTACCCTCAAACATTGTGTGGATTATCGGACACTGAACCAGTTGACGGTTAAGAACCGATATCCCTTACCAATGATTGATGATATTTTTGATCATCTTCATGGAGCACGAGTGTTCTTGAAGATTGACATAAGGTCAGGATATCACCAGCTACGCGTAACACCATCAGGTATACTGCTTACGACTTTCCGGAGTAGATATGGTATGCAAGAGTACTTGGTTATGCCGTTCGGACTCATGAACGTGCCAACAGTTTTCTTAGATCTTATGAATTGTGTGTTCTATCAGTATCTTGATTCATTTGTGGTAGTATTCGAGGATGACATCTTGGTGTACTCTTGCACTCGACACGACCATGCCACCTATCCTGAGATCGTATTGAGTACACTGAGAGAGCATTGACTATATGATAAGCTCTCAAAGAGCAACTTTTTGATGGAACCGATTCACTTCCCGGGTCATAGCATCTCAGAGGCAGGAGTTGCAGTAGACCTAGAGATGTTGATAGTAGTAGTTTCATGGGAGCAACCTAAGAACATGTTTGAGATACGGAGTTTCTAAGGGATGGTTGGTTACTACAGGTGATTCATAAATGACTTCTCCCGCTTAGCATCACCGTTGACAGGTCTGACTGAGAAGGTTGTGAAGTTTGTTTGGTTGGAAGCTTGCGAGAATGCATTTAAGGAACTGAAGGGAAGATTGACATAAGCATCGATCCTGATACTCCCAGAGCAGGGGAAGATCTATACAGTTTATTGTGATGCATCAGGTATAGGGTTAGGAGCTGTGATGATGCAGGGAGATCGAGTTGTTCCGGACGGGTCTCGGTAGTTGAGGCCACATGAGAGGAATTACCTAACACATGATCAAAAAGTTGGCTGCAGTTGTGCATGTGTTGCACTGTTGGAGACATAATCTATTGGGAGAACATTTTGTGGATTTCACCGACCAAAAAGGACTCAAGTATATCATTACTCTGGGTGACATGAATTTGAGGCATAGAAGGTGGGTCAAATACCTACAGTCCTTCGATTTTGAGCTTTCCTATACACCTGGTAAAGGTAATGCAGTAGCCAATGCATTGAGCAGGAAGACTCAGATACAGGCAGTGCAGGAGGCTAGTAGTGAGTGAGATCTTATGGCCTTGTTCTCTGAGATGCATCTGGAGGTGCATGATAGTCAGGGGGAGACATATCCTTCATCATTAGATATGACATATACCCTCCTGGAGAGAGTGAGGATGAGACAACTATATGATTCAGAAGGACTAGCTCTACGGGAGTCGGTGGCAAGTGAGGGCCCTCCCATTTGGGAGATAGGATATGGTACAGTTCTTTGTTTCCATTGACGAGTATGGGTTCTAGTGGATATACATGAGGAGATGATGAGGCAGTTTCATGCTTCAGCTTGGGCAGTTCATCCCAGGGCTACCAAGATGTACCAAGACTTGAGACGTTAGTACTGGTGGACCGGTATGAAGAGAGATGTGGATGGTTTTGTTACAAGATGTTCAACCTGTTATCAGGTGAAGGCGGATCACCATAGACTAGCTGGAATGTTAAAGCAGTTACCCATTCCATAGTGGAAATGGGTTGATGTCTCGACAGATTTCGTGACGGGTTTTCCGAGGTCACCTCGAGGCAATTATTCCATGTGGGTTGTTGTGGACAGACTCACGAAGGTAGCTCAATTTTCTCTGATTAAGGATACTTTCGGTGTTGACGAGCTTGGAAGGTTGTATATCCGTGATATCGTACGTCTTCATGGGGTCCCTCGTTCTATAGTTTCCAATAGGGACGCCCGCTTTATGTCTCATTTCTGGCAGAGTTTTCAAGGGGAACTGGGTATGCAGGGGCTCTTGAGCACAACATACTACTCTGAGACAGATGGCCAGTCAGAGCTTACGATACAGGTTCTTGAGGACATGCTGCGTGCGTGCATCCGAGACTTTGGGGGCTCTTGGGAAAAGTATTTACCCCAAGTCGAGTTTTCCTATAATAATAGTTTTCAGGTGACTATCGAGATGGAACCATATGAGGCTTTATATGGTAGGACATAACGTTCACCTTTGAGTAGGTTAAAGGCAGGTGAGGCAGCTTTACTGGGACCACGTCTCGTGCAGGAGACTTTTGAATAGGTCCAGTTGCTTCAGAAGTGGATGGCTACCATGCAGTCTCGTCAGAAGTCTTATGATGATCGCCGCAGACGACCTTTGGAGTTCGTGGTCGGGGATCGGGTTTTCTTGCGTGTTTCTCCGAGGGTGGGAAAAATACGGATCAGGAGAGAGGGTAAGAATTCACCGTGGTATGTGGGGCCATTTGAGATTTTGGAGAGAGTCAGGCTGGTTGCCTATTGGTTGAAGTTACCACAGCGGTACCAATCCATGCACGACATCATCCATGTATCTCAGTTGCGCCTCTATCATTAAGACCCATATCATACCCTTCATCCAGAGGAGGTTGATCATCAGAGGGATGCATCCTTTGAGGAGCATCCTATTTTTATCATTGAAAGGATCACAAAGGTTCTCCAAGGTCGTTCGGTTCCTCTCGTACGAGTGCTATGGAAGCATGGCCGAGTGTACGATGAAACCTGGGATCTGTAGACCGACGTACGTTCTCAGTGGCCAGAGTTGTTCCCAGCTATATCTCCGCCACAATTGGAAGTGATATTAGGGGATGAATTGCTATAAGGGGGGAGTTTGTAAGAACCCGGTTCATAGTTTTGAGGCATGTGCTTCTTCTTTTCCCTTTTCCATAATTGTTTTTGAGAAAATATTGAAAATGGAGAAAATTCCCAAATTTTGGAACTACACGCCAGGTACTTTTCCACATGTCGTGTACTTTTGGCCGTGTGGGATTAGTACAAGGGGCGTGTGGCCATGTCGGTGAAAAAGGGTGTAGGAACCAACTACAAGTCATGTAGTGGTCCTTTACACATCGTGTAGTCTGTCGGTAGGCCAAAACAGTAAGGTGGTGGAGTAGCCGCCAGCTGGGCGATAGTACACGATGTGTACTCGTGACTACATGTCATGGACTCATGTCGACAGATGAACAATATGGAAGTGCCGCCAAGGGAACAGTTAAAAAACAAATTACACGGCGTGTACTCATCCCGGATCCGGGTGCCACATAATGGGTGACCTGAACCCGGTTTTCCACGTGACCACAAGAACATATCCCCAAACGCTAGAGGATGCCGACTAGCAGCGAGGGCCCATGTCTGATAGTGGGGAATCTATGCCCTCGTTTGTCAAAGTGTAGCGTAGTGGAATATAAAATAAACATATAAAACAGCAGATGTAGTAACAATATATGAAACTAAATTGGGTAAATGATAACAAAAAGGGAAACCAGATGTTATATATATATATATGAAGATGCAGCATGTCACTATTCTATGAAAACAGCCAGAACATGTTACATAGTAGTACAATACAATACAACTAAAATACAAATAAAGAAAGCAAGACATAAAAGCTAGCAGCATCACGAGCCAATGCTCGGTCCCATGCTCTATTATACCCTAGTAGTAATCACGTACCTATATAAGGGATCTTTCCCCTATCCACACCTGAAGAAATGTAATCTTTTTGGGCCGAAAATAATGACCCAATCAGGTTGTGAGAAATATATCTCAGTAGGCACCCAACAAAGGCCTGTGCCCAACTATGTGAAAACATGCAACAATAGTGTGCAGTAGTAAAATGAAATAAAGTAAGTAGTACTCCAAAGTAACTAACTACCAGTTATATTTCCATTTTATCATTAATTTAATCATTTAATTTAAAATGTCACCACAGTGAATATTCTAAGTAACCAGCTAATGTTCTCAGAAACATAAACGCCTACCCTCAGGTAAAGAGTATCCAACACAAGAACATGCCCGCATGCATATAGATATTGCCCACAGGCGTATGAAGTGTCGCCCACAGGAACAGAATCAGCTAACCACAGGCATAGAAGATGTTGCCCACAAGCTATGTAGTAAATTTCCTACAAGGTAATCACAACACTTCCCTCAGGCTAAACAGGTAACCGGGCCATTCCCAACATGTAAATAAACATTCACAAGAAATTCCTCTCAAGGAAATTCTACAAACATTACTTTAAATTCATACCGTCTTGTATCCTTGCCAAATGGATAAATATAGGAACGCCCCCCTGGGTTGGTCCTGGATCCAAGAAGCGATCCCAAACAAAATTTTAATATAAAAACTAATTACATATACAATTATAGGTACTTAAAATAGTCACGACCTCATCCACACGACCCCCCGACATGGGTTCGTGGTACCAAAATAGACAAAATACACAGCAGTTGGAAAACTAAACACCAAGGAACCTACCTTATACGTCAATGAGCAATACACACGATCGTCGATCCCCGAAACGCTCAAGAACGGCATAGATTTTAGGTAAGAAAACATTAAATCAACCTCAAATAACTCCTGTTAGGGAAAGAATTGGTAAGCAACACGCTAGGAGAAGAGAGGTCTTACTCGCGCGGTTCAAACAAGTTTGTCCGAGGTGAAATCGGATTCCCTTTTCATGATCGACAAATCTCCAATGGCTCGACCGTCCACTCCCACTCCTCCTATCTGGTTCTAAGCCTTCACTATGAACATGGGAGGATACTGCCAATTTATGTGAAAAAATTAAAGTACACAATGTGTACATCCATGTACATGACATGTAATTCCATTATTTACTATTCCCTTGGCGGCACTGCCATATTGTTCATCCATCGACATGAGTACACGACATGTACTCCGGAGTACAAGGCGTCTACTATCACCTAGCTGGCGGCTACTCCACCACCTTACTATTTTGGCCCGTAGATTGAATACACGGTGTGTAAATGACCACTAAACGGTGTGTAGTATATTCCTACACCCTACGTCATTGACATGGCTACACTCCCCATGTACCCATCCCACACGGCCAAAAGTACACGACGTGTGGAAAAGTACACGACGTGTAGTTCAAAATTTTGAGATTTTTCCACATTTTCCATATTTTCTCAAGAACACTTATGGAAAAGGGAAAAGAAGAAGCCCGTACCTCAAAACTAAGAACCAGGTTCTTAATTTTATATTATTTTATAAAGAAATAAAATATTGAACAAGGGATTAAAGTGAATAATTGTTAAATTATTGAAGAATTCTCTTTCAATTTCATCACCAACATTTGATACTTTTTTATGATTTCACTGACTCGGAAGGTACCATCATTATAAGTTTTTTATATATGGTAATTTACCAATAAGCTCCATTACTTCTTAGATAAATTATCACAATATTAGGAGTTAGTTTAGGTTAATTCATATTATTGTTTTTTTTAATTTTCATTTAATTAAAAACATTCCCATCTAAAACCCTTCTTTCTAAATTTATGAAATAGACTAAATGTATATATAAACCAATAGAAAGATTTTTCTATTTTAATACAACATGAATTTGAATCCACGTAACCACACTATTATCAGTATTAGATTATCCGCGTACATTAAGATATGGAAATGATAATAAAACATGGCCTCCATGAATTAATGTTTCCATAACCACATTCAGTATCAACACCAAATTACATATCAGCATTATTCCAATTAGGTGTAATGTTTTTGAAAATTCATTTATAAATTTTTTATTCTCTGGATGAAATTAAGATATCAATCACTAAAAAACCCATATACACACAAAAACACCATCTTAGTGAATAAGGAATTGATATCAACCACTTTCCTAAGAACATAAAGCTCATAGGGTTCTGAAAGAATCCCTGAACATAAACACCATTTTGAATGTGGAATAACCAATTTACACGAGGAAGATATTATATGTATCTAATTTTGGGGTGTGATTTTCAAGAATAAAAGCATGAGGAATCTTACCCGTTTAAATAATGGACGTCTAAACAAAAAATCTCTCATATATAATATAACATGTGAATGAAAATATTAAAAAAAATATCCACAACCTTAATGATGTTCCTTTAATACCATTTCTATTACACTATATGATTCTGGGTGTAGATTATATCCTCAATAGTGACATGCATATAGAGAGACTTCACCACATCATTATAGTGATGCGATATTATCAAGAAATTATTAATATATGAATTATATTATATGTGATTTAATTTTATCTAATATTATTAGCATAATATGGGTGTATTTATCTATTTTGATTATAATACATAAAATTTATATAAATAAAAATTACAACTAGTATTTAAAGGAAAATAAATATTTTGAAAATTATTTTTTTACTTTGTAATAGTAGAGTGGATAATTGAGAATTTTTAGTTTTATTGAAATATTGAAAAATATGATTATATTTCCCAATTTTCCAAATCATCCATTAAAAGAAGAATATTGTGATGAAATTTAAATTAAAAACCCAAAATACATTATTCTCTCTTGACCTTTATAAAAAATATGGACCAATGGTAGAGCATATAATCTCAATGGAGGAAAACCTATAGGATGGTATATTTAATGAGATTATATTCTTATTTTTAAATCAAAAAAATCTTGTTGAATAAGGATTTATTTTCATCAATTATTCATTAACATCAAATGATGTTTCTAAGAATGTGTTTCTAAAGTAGTATAATATCTTCAAGAAGAGATGATAATTCTATAGTTTCAATCAAAAGGGATTTACTAATCTCTATAGTTATTATAATTAAAAACATTATTGATTACTTCAGCTAAGAAAAAATTCATATAAGTTATTTGAATTTTTGTAAGATTCATTGGAGTTTTTATAATATGCATTTCTATTTTCAAGGGGTCATCTAGGCAGTATAGGATTCATGGAAATATTTCATCATAATCATTGTTATTTTTGTAGGATTCATTTTCATCTCCTAAAATTTGTTTCAAATTTATTATTATTAATTTACATTTTATATGTTTCATTTGTGAAAACAAACAAGTAACTAAAAAACTTATAATATTCATTTTACACATATGAAATATCACTTGAGTTGAATTCTGGGAGGTATGGAATAACTGAGAGATCCAAAGTGTGATTTTACTCTAATAAAATGATCATCCATAGAGGTTTTCAAGGTTCTTCTCCTCATTAAAATTTTGGGAAAATTATTGTGATCAATAAGATTCATAAAAAAGCATAAGATTCATAATTTCATCAATAATATATTAAATATAAAATTACACAAATAATATTGTTATTTTTGAAAATAATAAAGAATAAATATAAATATTATTTCATAAAGTGATAGGAATTTGTATAAAAATTATGTTATAAACCATAATGACAAATAAATGAAATAATTCATCACAATTCAAAAATAATATAAAATACTCATAGTTTTCATTTATTTTTTTGAACAAGAATCAAATATATAGTTTCAAATCATTATTTGATAGGATTTTTAATGAGAATGTAATGTCATTATATTGATGGGAATTTCAAATTTATATATTTGAAATATATTGTCATGATCAAGATGGATTAATTCCCAAGGATATATGGAAAATGATCATTCCACAACATTGAATCCAGGTATATTTATAAATTTTATATATGAGAAATATTATTCAAATATTAACTTTGAATACTGAAGAGTAAAATAAATACATATTTTATGTAATTTATAATAAATAATTTTGAAGATGATTCTTTATATCAATATAGATCCATTATATTTAAGTTATTGGTCGAATAGTAAGTTAAAAATTTAATATTACATCATTTATAATTATTTTTAGAGGAAATAGAAAACACTATTAATCTTATTTTGGAATTATTTATATAATGAGGAATACTGAGGTGTGTGTGTGCTCAACACATATTTCATTCCTTATAAAAACATTTTTAGGGAAGGAAAACGTCAATATTATTTTGGTTATAGATATCATATTTCAAACAATGATATTTTGAAGAATAATTTATTTTTAATGGTGTTGATACATCCTAAAATACACGGACTATATTGATCCTTAAAAGAACATAATGGCTTATTAAATATTATTAATTCTAGTATATATAATCCTTCTTGAAATTAGGAAGAGGATGATAAATAAAAATGGAATTAGATAATACCAAACTCAATATTTTTTTTAATTTTTATTCACTTGTAAGAACAAAATTTTTAAATTGGGATATAATGTGTTTGTCAATAATAATGAAAACAGAACAAGGAGTAAGTTTACCAAATAATTTCAATAATTCTAAAATTTAAATGTACTTATTTTATTAATTTTAATTTCATTTACAGATACAGTGGATAATATTCAATAGAAGTGAGTGGAAACATTAAAAATGTATTAGATGTATACATTTAAATAAAAAAATAAAAAATTGTTCCAGTTATTCTCTAGCACACTTTTGTGAAAAATCTATTTTCTTGGTCACTTTAAGTGGTATTATAGATAGAATGGTCCCAAAATATATCCTTATCTAATCAAAGTAATGTATCTATAACCAGAACTCTTTCAACTATAAGGGTGTTCAAATATTTTATAGGAAGAACAATCACAGATGAAAGAATATAATTCCCCCATATCATTAATCATTAGTCCAAGAATTTAGTGTCGATATGTAGTTAGGTATGCACCAATATAATGTGATAATCTCATAAAATAATTAGGAATCAAATATATATATAGCTGGAATGGATATAAGTTCAATTGTATAATCGATTTATGATAATGTGTAAATACTATATTAGACTCAGAACAAATAATGAAGTTTGATATAATATAGAAAACATTTTTTGTTGAAATATTATTTCTAACGAATAAAAACTACATATGTTTAAGTAATTTAATTTAATTTCATTGAAATTGATTATGGTGATATGGCTACTAATTTTCTCACTAGGGTGTTTGAGATAATTTGATGTATTATATGGATTTGTGATACACAATAATTATCAACTATTACCAAGAGATGAATGAGATGTTTTATTTAAACATTTAATCTGAATGTATTTTAGGAAGATGAAATAAAATACTTTTCCCTTGACGATCTAAATAAGATACTCCTCAATTATTAAATTTTGTTAAAACCTGTGTCTAAGAAAATGGTTAAGGAAAAAATATAAATCATGTTTAAAAAGAAAATTTGGATCCTGTACGGGGTGTTGAAAAGTCCACTTAATCAAAAAATAAAAAGAGGAGAATAATAAAGAAACCAAGAGGATAATTTATGTTATATTTAAAAAATATGAAATTTAGAAATGCTATGTATAATGAAAATCTTCAACATGTGTGATTTATATTTTTACCTATTGTACATTATAATACTAATTGTTTGTAAAATAAATCTTTTGAGTATGGAGATGAAGAGTATAAATAAAGCACTAAAAAATGGAAATTGGGACGAAGTTCTAAATAGTCTAAGATGTTTATTCAGAACGTGAAAAAATGACAATATATAAAAAATGGTGGTGTAATGAGTAAGTTATTAGATGAATACTCCACCAAAAGTAGATATAAATATGAATATTATGTTGGGAAAGTTGTTAGCTATGTGGATCATATTAAAAGTTATCACTAGATATCAAGTAGTGGGGAAGAGATAAAATAAAAAAATTTATCACGAGGTGAAAATGAGATTCACATATGTCATGAGAGAAAACAAAACATAAAAAAGAAATTAATTCGTCGAATAATGATGTATAAAATTTTTAATGAGGAAATGGTGAGTTCTACAATAAAGAAATATATTATGTTGAGAAAAATAGAATTCTAAAAGTAAAATATGTTAATAATGATATGACATTGATAGTGGTAGACAAGAATTCTGATGGTAAATAATGGTAAATAATCATGTCATAGTCGATGTGTATTATAGCTAAGAATTCGATGGTAAAGAAACATCTATTGTCATTATGTAGTTCAAATAATGTATTTGTATTCACAATTTTCAGAGAACTTTTTTATAATATTTTTTAAGAACTACACATGTGAAACAAAAAAAGGTTAATTATATTTTTTTCTTTTAGTTTTGTTTACCGAATACAATCTAAAAATGAATGGGTTCATATGAACTATAAAAAAATAAATTTTATATGAAAAAAATTTAATTATTACATAGAAATATGATTCACAAAATATAAAGTAAATAATTTGAGAAATTTATTATTATTGCATGATACATATTATAGTCATTCTCATATGTTTCATGTATTAATCGGTTTAAATGTATTTATTGTGTTGTTGAGTATTTGGACCTAAATCAAATGTTCTAGAGAATAACATTTCATATACATGTAATTAAATATTGAAATAATTAAAGGGTATATAGTCAAATTATTAAACCTATATGACTAGTAAGTAGAAAGAAACTTATATAATTTCATCTTGGTTAGCTAAAAAATGGATTCATTCATTTGGATAAAATAAATGGAAAATGTGAGCAATAAAGTTGCTACGATGCGGAATGTATAACATTTATCCATGTAAAAATTATATAGGATACTAAATTAAGGAAGAATCATATTGTTAAAAATATAGAAAATTTAATAATTATTAAATTTTTATTTAATTCTAGAAAGAGGAGAAATAAATAGATTATTAATTATGGATTCCCATCACATGGGATTGGATACATTAACATATTAAAGTATATTATAGAAAAATATTCAGTTTTTGTTACCTTTATTAATGAAATATCTCTAAATATATAAAGGAATTAGAGTAGTTAATATTAAATTTCAAACACCAATATCAATAGATGTATAATTTATTTGTGGGTGAGAACATAAATTATTATGAGTAAGACAAATTTATGTTGACTAAAATATAGTTATATTAATAAAAAACAATCTTTATCATTATAATTAATTATCAGAGGATCACAACTAAATATAATAGAATGAGTGAAATTATATTTTAATTGGTTTTATAAATAATTCATATTACGTTATTTAAAAATAAAAAAGTAATCGTTGTAATTTGAAACTGGTACATCTTTGTTATTATAGTTTGAGAAAAACCTCAATAAAAATTGTGTGAGGGAATTACCCCAATTAACAACACTCATGGATGTTGTGTGTGATTATTGTCAAGATGAGAATATAATACATGTAATACATAATATGTTGTTAATATTATCAACAAATTCACTTGAATTAATCCACATAAATAATGTGGATAAATGAAGTATAAATCCACATGTGTTACCTTATACTTAATCACATTTATTGATTATTTTAAAAAATTGGAAATGTATTATTTATGAATCATATATTAAAAAAATTTGAGAATTTTAAAAATTTTAGAATGAATGATAACAAAAATCATGGATTTATAATAAAATAATTAGAATAAATAATGGAAGCAAGGTTAATTTAATATTTATAATTATATAAATCTAAACAAAGAATAATGAATAAATATATCACTCTATAAAATGAATATAAGAATGGTGTTATTAAGATAATTAACAGAAGTATTATTGAAATGGGAAGAACACTACATTTTATGTTTAACATGTTAATGTTTTTCTAATATAATGTTTGGGAATTATATTTCATATTTGGAACACAAATTAATGATATTTAATTCAGCTATGAAATAATAGGAGATTATTTACAAAATATCAGAAACATTAAAATATGTTATATACATTAATATTCACTAGGTGATAAAAATTAAAAACCATAATTTGGGGATGATTGGCGAGATGGATAAGGAATGATTATTTCTACGATATTTGTCTAATCGAAAATGCTACTGATAAATGTAGAAGAAAAAATAAAATCTGACTATAACATTGTAAAGGAAATATTTTATGATGAATCTAATGAAAAAAAGTTCTTATTTCTGATAAATTAAGTTCCGAACATGATCAATATGAATGACATGTTTCTGAAATTACTCTGATCACACTAGTGATAAGGAAAATAGATCTTAAGAAGAGAATATAAGTTCTAAATACTATTGAATCATGTGGAAGAAGAAAACATAATGGGAGATTATAATTCCCATGTTCTAACCAGAAGGAGATTGAGTATTATTAAATGAATATATATTGTATCATTGATCAATGAATATTCAGTTTCATATTTTTTCAAATATAAATAATGAGTCAATTATATGAATTATGGAATGGTATAGAATGATAGAAAATAAAATTATGATATTACCCATATATTAGAAATAAATAATGTGATTGGGACCAAGTAGGTATTTAAAAATAAGTTCAATGATAAGGGATAAGACCAAGTAACAATTCTAGGAATAGATAAAAAGGAAATTAATAGGTATAAGGATATGATTTTTATGATACCTTTTATCTTTTTATAAGTATAGAATCGATTAATATGTTCCCAGTAGTTACATTTCACATGAATAATAATGATATCAACTAGTTATAAAATCATCCTTCATAAATGGCGATATAGATGAAGATGTGTAAATTGATCAACACAATTCACATAACCCTGAAAATTATGGGAACAAGTTTTCAAGTGTAAAAAATCAATCTATAGGATAAAATTGTACCTCATAACCTTGTAAGAAAATATGGATACCTTATTGGCTATCATTAAATCCCTTAAATGAATGGTTGATTGTAGATTTTATGTGAATTAGGTGTAACTAGGAACTCTTATAGTAATTTTTTATGTAAATTATATTATTCTTATTTTGTTGAAAATGGATTTTTATTATAAAAATTATATAATAATGAAAAATATGCATTAGATTTATATGATCAAATAATTGATAATTTTTTTAGATTCTATGTGTACAAAATGATGTATTTATTTATTAATCATAATATATTTTTGAAGGATAATTGTTGAATATGTGTGGAATATAAGTCTCTTAATTATTCGAAAATCATATATAGTTTGGGATAAACATCATGAGCGATTTTGAATATGATTTTGTGATTGAAAAGGAATTAAAAAGTATTTTTGGGAGCTTACATTATGTAAATTCATGTATAATAGATCCTTTCTGTATAGTATTTTTTTGTGAAAGTTATTAGTTTTATACGTAGTAATCAAATATAATGGCTTCAAAAAGTGAAATCATTCACATTAAAACAACCCTGATATCTAGGATGATATAAAAATTGAGTGAGAACCTATATCTGTCTTCATTTAATCATGTTGAATATGAAGAACCCAAAACATGAAATCATGAATCCTGTGATGAAAATATAAACATTACACATATGATTTGATACATTTTGAGGTTATATTAGCATACCACCGACATTTTTTTAATGATTAAAAATATATTTTCAAAAAATCCCACACAATATAAAAAGACAAAGGTTTATTTTCTATATATATTATCTTCATGATCTTCCTATTTATAAATAAATTATAAAAATTTTAAATGGATAATATTTTCTTATGATACCGTATTAGACACATAATACAAAATACCCTTCATCATAACATGTGGAATGTAAATTGATGAAATGGGTGAGTTCAAATGATCCATAATGGAAAACATAAGAGACATCAATCGAAGATCATTAGTGATCATAATTCAAACATGTGGGTATAAGAGAATAATTATTGTATATGAACATAATATAAGGAAATCGTACCAACTAAAATAATGATCCCAAGCACTAATAATAACATAATGAATTAAATATAGCATAATTTATAAACCACAAAAGTGTATAAACATGAGTCCAATATCATGATCCAAGAACATGACCATGAGAGAAATATGTTATTAATATCATCAAAGAAATTGTAACATTGGTCCTTAATATGGGCATCAGTAAAACATAATACATATATCATTAAAATGTGTATGTAGTTACATGGGGAAATAACCACGGTCCATAAGGAAAATAATAGAATATGATATAATCATCAATATAGCTAACAGTTAAAATTTAAAACATTTAAATAAAATTCACACTTAATATTGGGATCATTTAAATAAGGTTTACACTAATCATGGTGAACATTCTAATAAGTTTCTTGGCTAGCATTCAAAAAATATAAATATTTTACCAACATAAAAATAAGAAAATTTAGATATGGAATATTGTTAATATTTTTAATCATTAAATAAGTTCCCAACTTATCATTCTAAACATTTCAATATGACCGATGCTTAATATTTTTAATAGTTCAAGACATTCCACATATAACACTGTGAAAATTTCAATAAGGTTAATGATTTAAAAATTTATTATTTTAATAATGTCTCCTCTAAACCATTTGAATATATTTTTAAGGATCATAAATACCATAAAAAATATTTTATTATGTTCCTTTCTTAAAATAAAGGAAATTTTAATAATTTATATGCATTAAATTGTAAATATTTCTATAATTTCCATTTTGATAATTGTAAACATATCAACATGGTACACTCTTAACGTTATTTATATTAAAAGAATTTATATACTTAACATTATTATCACCTATTATATAAATATTTACACAATTTTATGGAGGTGTATAATGGAATCATTGGTCATATAATGATTAACCATACATATTTGTAACACAATAACAGGAAAAAAATTAATCATAAATTAATTAACCCATGGGAACGAAATTAGTTTCATGAAAAACATAACATAAAATGATCATAATCAATCCAACTAATTTAGGGATATGATATCCTTAGATAATATCCCAAATGATGAAAAATGAATAATTAACAAAATTTTGGATGGATGATTCACTCTTTTCTGAGAACATTATTAAATATATATGAACAAAAAAGAAAAAATATTAATTTATTTTGATATATTTTATTCCAACAAGAAAATTTAAAAAAAAATGGAATATTTATTTATTTTGAATATATACAAAATATGGAGAGGAATTTTTATTATGAGATATTGATTTTAATCTAAGGAAAAATATTCCACATGGTAAATTTTAATATTAATATTGTTTTTACACTTTTATATTGAATGTAAATTCAACATAATATGAATAATATGAAAAAATTATAAATTTATTAATTAAAAATTCATGTAAATAAACATAAATTTAATATAAAATTCTCAAATTAATTAACTGAATCATAGCGATGGAAATTCATAAAACTATTAAAATAATATGAACATATAATAGAAATATTTCTGATTAGAACAAACTTTTATGGCAAATAAACATAAAAATATTATTTCTATCGAATTGAGAACCAAATAATCATGAATTATTATGAATTCATGTAATCCCTTAAAATAAGTATTTCAAAACCAAACAACTATGTTTATATATAGAATGAAAAATTATTTCTCTAGATGGAATTTTGAACAAAAATATTTTATTATTCTAAATGAAATTGTGAATGGAACCCATAATCCTTTGGTTAGTTCAGAATAATATATATATTGAATAGATATATTTAGTTTTATTGTTAATACCCTTTTTTATGAAAATACCTATTAAAAAATCCATGTGTAGTATATATACCACACAAAAATATGTAAGTGGTGAGTATTGAGCATATCTCAATGAATGGAAATTGAGATGAGAAAACCCTTAAATTTACACTTGACTTCCATTAATGTGATATAAAAGGATATATAATAAATATAACCATCTTAAAAAGATTTTAACCTCATTTATATATATTAACTTTTATCAACATCCATTATAATTATTGGTTACAATTAAATAGTTACAATTTATTTTCCTAATGAGTTTTAGTTTTATTGATTGTTCAAATATGTTTATTAACACTGATTTATGTCCAAAATCCCTAATACCATTTTCATGATTAATATTTTATTCAATATATTTGAATATATTTTTTATAATTATGTTTTCCCATGTCATTTTCTCCAACCATATGGGTATGGTTGGAGAGAACAAAATCTATGATGGGATAGTATTCAAAAATTTACTAATAAAGACAGATAAATCTATTATTATCAATTCTATTTTTTCCGACATGAAAAATAAAATTAATGTCATAAATTAACACTTAATATCATAAATAACCATAATTAATATATTTATACTTCTTCATGATGAAAATACCTATACCTGCACAACATCATTCTTTTATGTGTATAAACACTCATAGATAATATCAATGATTTCTATTGAAAGAGTAAGAGAGGATATTTATATAATTGTAATATCATTTTATCATAAGATTATTTATGTTACTATAATATCATTATAGTGGATAATGATATTTATTAATTTTATATATGATAAAGTAATTGAAAAATATGATGACTAACATAGATAATTACTTGATCAGCTCACTCATTCTTGAGAAAACAATCCTCATAGTAAATTATTTAATGGAACAAAAGTCTATCAAACATCTATTTTGGACTGAGGAGATTGAATATGGGTATATATTCAAGAGATACATAATATGTTTTAGTGGTTTTGAAGAGTTTGAGGATGGGTCATTTTTATGTTAGATTTGAGGGGTGGAATTTCCACAAATTCTCATTCCACAATGTATACATTTTTTATATTAAATGTAATGTAGGTAAAAATATGAAAATGATTTATTTGAGATAACTTTTAGTCATTAAATCTTTAGTCAACACATTTAGAGGTATTTTTTGTAAAGACCCAGAATTTTCATATATTTTTATAATTATAATGAATTTTCACGAGACTACAATATTTGATGGAATGTGATTTTGAGGCCCGAAGTGCCATGAATAATAAATCGAAATAGTGTTTTCCTTAAAATATTGTGCATGATTACATTTCCTGAAAATTTGAAGGACACTTAAATGGGTGAAAAAATTAGTAATATGAGTGCACCATTGCATTCAGGGTGGCGTGATTACCCTAGGAAAGACATAAGTTTAGTCAGTACATGCATCTAGTGAGAAAACCCGAAAATGGCATAACGATAAAATAAATAAATAAATAAACTATATTTACTTTTTAAATTCATAAAACTCATGAACGGTGACCCGGATTAAAAATATGAGACCACCGCTAAATTCATGAGGGTTAGCTTTCCTTAGGCAGATACTAAAGTTGGCTGGTGCGGGCCACCAGTGGAAGTCAGTTTTTGGTTGTAAATAAAATAATGAATTGGAAATTATTTTATTGTAAAACTCTTAACATCTAAACAATATCTCAAATTGAATATCTTATAGTACCGTTGAACTCTTTAGGGTCTTCTCCCCTAACGAAGATCCTAACATCGACTGGTGTAGGGCTATGCTGATTGTTAATAATTTTGGAACTATTATTAAAAGGGTATGTTTAGTAAACATGTGGGAAGATTTTTCACTCTCTTTAACTGGTGCTCAGATTAAAAATTTGAGTGCATAGTTGAATTCACAATTCAAGGATTCTCTTAAGTTAGGATTAAATTTGACCGTATTTGGTCAGGTGAAAATGTTAGTTTTTCTATATTTTAAGAGAAATAATAATAAAATAACTTAGGAATTGTTATTTTTTTTCTTTTTTTTCAACCACCTATTTAGCGGTGGTGGTAAGGACCACAGATGTGGTCATTATTTAAAATATAAGGTATTAATTGTATGGTTACACATTTGTAGCATAACCACACCTCTTGTAATTTTATTGGCACATTAATTAAGTCAATTAATGATTTTTATTAATTCCATGGTGCATTACTCAGTCTTTCCCCCCTCCATTTAAAAGGGGATTTTGGTAGAGTTTTTTAAATGATTTCTTCATGCAAGGTTCCTCTTGTAAAGTGGTGTGACACATTCAACCAGTGAAGATGGAAGCTATGACTGCATTAAACCTGGAATGAAAAACGCTGACATCTTTCTTAAAGTGCAGATTCTCCTTCCACCACCGTGATAACTACAACGATTCTTGAGGTAGGTTTTTCCTTTTAATTCAAGAAATTTCCACATTTCCTCCCATAATTATTGAATTTCCGAGTGGTCATTGCAATTAATTTGAATGGGGTTTATAATTATTTTAATGTGATTATAAATTAACCCCACATGTTTTGATGCTAATGCAAAGGGTGTGGGACAAATGAACAATACCTGGACAATATACCGCTTTTTTTCATTAAATTTTTCAGAGGTGGGTTTTTACAACTTGACAGAACCTTGAAACCGAGAGGCGCACAATGATGGAAACATCCCGAGAGGACCGTAGGCATGTCCGGAAGGAAGAGCAGACCATCGGAGCTCACCCGATGGCCCACAAAAGAAGCGTCAGTGCACAACCATTGTGGCGTCGTCACAGTAATGCCAACTCTACTAGATGAGTGAAATGGGTGGAAACTGCTAGATGCAGAAGAAGAGTGGCACCACTCGGCGTCGCGTTGGTCAGACCAGTGAGTCGTAGCGGCAGGCCAGAGAGATTGAGTTTGCGTGTCGTCCGACGCCACGCTGAAGGGAGTCACATCTCAAAGATGTGGTGATGCAAGGGACCCTCTAACTGATGGTCTCGTGGGTGATGAGTCGATACCACCTGGTGCCTACAATAATGGTTCTGAATGTCTCCTTTAAGCTGTCTGGGAGTAGCTGAATGTGCGACCTCGCATGGGTCATGCCTTCCGGCGGGCCGAGCACATCGCAGCCCATCCCATCAAGGTCGGTCCATGGCCTAGCTCAACCAGGTTAGGTTAGACCAGGATCGGTTTGGGTTAGAACTGGACTAGGTTTGATCAGTTCAAGCTAGGTCATGCCTAACCGGGACCCCTCTCGGGCCTAGATACGTTTAACAGGCCGTATATTAAGAACGAGACGTCCGTTTGGTGAACCGTTTATGACGCTGGGATCCTTGGATAAGGACGATCCATTTGAGATTCTCCATGTGACTTTAGAATAATGTTGGTGTTTTTATGGGTTAGATCATACTTTAATCCAATCAGGCCCTCAGAAATAATATGTATCTATCTTACAGACCAGGTGTCTAATTGACGCGTCGTTTGTTGCGCTGAAACCATTATGGTGTGACAAATCATCAGGTTACATCCTTGTAGAACTTCGTGGATGTTGAGGTATGGAAGATAACTAGAGGAGCAGAATCAGTGTGTTAATTGTAGTGATGGTTAGGATAGCTACACCCTTGATGACTCATGGTGTGGGTATTCCATATTCCTCTACTCCAGTAAAGACTGGACTCCCCATGTCATGATTGCATCTTAATTTCCCTCTGATTGGTTTTTATATGTTTGGATTTGGTTCTCCCTTACTAGACTATGGCATGGGTCCCCCATACATAATTGACATAGAGCCAGGTACTCCCCTACCGGGTAGGGTGCGGGTCCTCTATGTTAGGAGTAGGTACTCCCCTACAAAACTAGGGTGTTTGTACTCCTAATGTAGTACTACATCAGAGTCGGTTCTCCCATTCCATGCCAGGGGGCAGGTCCTCTAGCCTAGGGTCAGTACACCCCTAACGTACTAGGGTGCGAGTCCCCCAGAATGAACAAACTACTAGATTAGTACTCACCTACCTGGTAGGGTGCGTGTCCTCACATATAGAGTCGGTACACACCAATCATGTTAGGGTGTGGGTCCTCTATCCTGGGGTCGGTACTCCCCTGACATACTAGGGCACGGGTCCCCCAAAACAAACAAACTACTAGAGTTTTACTCCCATGCCGGGTAGGGTGTGGGTCCTCACATATGGAATAGTACTCCCCCATATCCACGTAGCGATGGGGAGAGGGTCCTTCAGGGGAGTAATAGCTCCCTCGACTGCAGGAAACTATGTCGAGGAGTGGGCCGCTACACTTGGTTTTCTTTTTGTCTTGCCACTAGAAAAATACTCTGACTGTGACACCCCATGTGTCGAGAACTATCTGTAGTTCTATCATAATGTTCCTGATTGAGAATGAAATTTCAGAAGTTCAATTAAAAATCTTTGATTTATAGCTGATGAAGTACATCTCTCAGATGGGTGCATTCAAGGATATCCATTTTTTTAATGGGTACTCCCGATCCTTATGATATGCTTTTATCCTTCATTGAAAATCATTGATATGGCTTGAGTTTGGGTTCTTAGGTTTCTTTGTGGATGAGATGAGGATATCATGTTGGAAATGTGTATTTTTCATTTTTTTGCGATTGAGACCATGCTTCTGGGTTTCCTTTCTGGAATTATAAGAGACCTTCACGGGTCTTGGGGTCCCTTCTGTGTATTGTTGTACTCACCCCTGCTCGATCTTCGCCCGCACCTTATTTTTTATTGTACAGATGAAGGGTAGACATGACTGCAACTCGGGAAGGTAGGACCTAATGGTGGATGGAGGTTATTATTTACATGGATAGATATGGAGATGAGATGTACCCACCCATTAGGTAGGATTCCCAATGAATGATCTTAGGAGCTATTTTCCATTTTTAGTTATAGATGTATCTCTTCATTTGGGATTATATTTCGGGCCCATACATTTTGTACACAGTTTTACTACAGCAGTATTACTTCATGGATGCATCTTGTTTCATTACAGTATGTGTGTTTAAACAGTTTTAAAGTTAATGGCATCTTGGTTTAGGGATACAACTTTCTGTTGCTAGTAACCAACCCCTGGATTATGCAAGGCGGGTTTGGGGTAGTCACAACACGGGCCCTGAGGGACAGGTCGTGACAAAGTGGTATCAAAGGGGATCAGTTCGACCAAATAACTAGGACACCGGTCTTACCAATTCAGCAATGGTGTTTAGTGTTTTCAGTGTAGTTTCTAGTTCGAAGAGTCTAGTTTTGGTGTGGCGGCTGATGTATCCATACACCATGACTCTGAATTCTAACTCTTGACTCAGTGCATGAAAATACTGATTGTGTGTGTTTTGGGAATGTTTTATTTTTCATCTTTTTTTGAGTCATCTCACAAGGTATAAATTATTGATCTTTGTTCATCTTGATTTTCTGTCAAGTTGACTCTATGAAAACACCCAGTAAGGATTCCAGTGTGTGACCAAGAGGATGGTCCGCAGTGTGATTACACTTTAATACAAGGATGGTTTCACAAGATAGGTACCTTCGGGTGGTTTCCCTGTGATACCACATCCCACTGGTCAGATGATACTACCAGTGATATCGGTAGCAGAAAATTATTGGATCAATGCCTTACATGAGTTTCAGTGACATATACCCCTTAATATCTGAGGTCAGCCGAACTGACATGCGGCTAAGGACTGGCATGAGGTGGTGACTGAGTTTCCATCTAGCCAGGGCACCATTAGATCAGATTGTGGTCCTAAAAGTGAGCATTCAATGTGTCTTATTAGGGAGAGTACAAGAGTTATATTACTACTATATTACGATGAGGTGACTTCTTCATGGGATAAATCATGGGAACCTTCCACAGAGAAGGGGATATTTCCCATAAAAATCTAAGGGTTATGTGTTCCCTAGAGCTTCTACAGCTTCGGTCAGAAGACATGTTGGTATATGAGTATTCATCGAGGCGAACTGACCATACTAGGTACTCGATGAATACAATATGACTTGTGATTTAGGGCTCTGACCACTGAATGAGATGTTAGCGGGACATAGAAGATAGAAATAGTCCTCTATATATTCCCACTTATGGTAGGGTTTAGATAGAACATTTGTGTTTGAATTTTTTTTTGGCTGAGCAGATACGATATGTGAATGTCAGTAGTGGGAAAAGAGGAAACCGATGTTAGTCATGGAGACTTGAATGTTTAAAAATGTTTTTGGAAAAGGATGTGAAAGGGAAAGATGAATATGTCTGGTAGTAGACTTGGAAGAGGAACTAGGAGAGCAGAAGGATCTGGAATAGATTTTGACATGTTACGACCACCAACCCAATGTGGTCCCCACCAGTCTCAGGGAGCTGCATGATAGTGGGAGGGAGTAGCTTCATGTAGTCATGGAGTATGACCCAAGGGCTCCATGAATGATTCACGGCATGATCTATGTCTAATACTATCTTCCGTATTAATAGACGTTGGTAATAAATAGTCCTTCTATTCAAGAATCTTGTTCAAGGCCTAGATTTTCCTACAAAACTATTGACATGTCCCATATATCTGAAGATACCTTTGGTAGGAGACTCTATAATAACACCTATGTCAACGGTGTGATCTGACCATTGATGCTAGAGTTTTAGTAGAAACCTCATGGTGGAAGTGTCGAAGCCTTACGTCGTTATTTTTGGTATAGACTGTTCATCTACATTTTGTGCTCAAATTGATAGTTTTTGTTAAAAAGGATGTGATATATCTATTGCATTGGAATGGTGTTTTCCTTTTTCAGTGTAACAAGAAACCAAGGATGCACAACATAAACTCGTTCATAGGAGGGTGAAGCCGATCACTCTTGAGTCAGCCAGCCTTACCCTCATGGTAGCAGGAGTTTTTATTTTTTCATTTCCAAACATTAGTGTCATAGTGCGAGAACATATTTAAAAAAATACAAAATTAACTCCGCGTAGGGACAGTGAATTATGCATTGTCATGTACCAAACGACAACACTAATATCCACAACTGCATATTGAGTGGCTCATGCAGAGCTCAAGAAGCTGAGGGTTAGAAGTGGGACGTGGTGGTATATGCACTCCACAGGAGGTCTGGTTTACAGCTGATGAGTGTGGTGACAAAGTAGAAAGCCACATTATAGAAACAATATGTGGATAGTGATGGAGTAGATTACCACTACTCTATAAATATCAATCCTCCATATCTTCATCGCTTCTGGGAGGCACAACATTGGGGTGTAGACTGCGATGCCTGACATGCTCAGATATCCTAAGGACATGACCCAGAATGTTTTTTTGAAGCTGGGTATCACGTCATCATTGTAAATGGATGAATCATGGTACTAGTGATTCAACTAGATGAGGTGTTGATAGAGTTCCATACATCCCCCTTTTCGGTACATCCTGGTGTGGTGAATATGTATCAGGACCCCTGGGATCAGTACTGGTGGCCAGGGATGATGACTATATAGAGCCAGTATAAGTTTTATGCCGAAAGGAGACGGAGAACCTTAGAGTTCAAGGATGGAGACCCAGTCTTCCTATGGGTATCACCCTGATGAGGATTGTGGATATTCAGTTGGGGAAGAAATCATTCTATGTGGTTCATCTAAACATTCCAGATTCTCAATAGAGATGGTGAGGTGAAGCACCTACTAGATTTTCCCCCATAGCTGAACGGGGTACATAATGTTTTTCATGTGTCGCATCATAGGATATTTGTGCCTGATATATCCAACATTATTGACTAGGGAGAGTTGTACTTTGATTATGGAATAAATTTTACGGAGTTCATTGTGGAGATAGTAGAACGATAGGAGTGAGTCCTTCATCGATGATCAATCCCTCGGGTGCGAGTTCGGTGGCAGCACGGGAAGCTCTAGGAGAGCACCAAGGAAGAGAAGGCTCAGATTCATGGTTAGTACCCTCATTGGTTGGATTTTACATTGTTGTGACTTTTGAGGACACTAATCACTAATGTGTGGATAATGTGAAGACCCATAATTTCTAAATATATATTTTTAATTATAATGAATTTTTACTAGACTGCAAAATTTGAGGGCATGAGATTCTGAGGCCCGGAGTGCCCAGAATGATCCGTCGAAAAAGTGTTAAGCATAAAATAGCGCACATGAGTAGTTTCCCAAAAAAAGTGTAATAACTCTAAAATCAGGGTTCAGATCAGAAATAATATGGCACTTTTTCATTCTAGATATCGGGTTTGCCCTAGGTGCGACTTAAGTTTAGTCGGTGCAGGCCTCTAGTGAGAAACCCCAAAAAAGGCATAACCGTCAATAAAATAATTAAATAAAATTATTTTATTTTTCAAATGCTTATTACTCACAAAAAATAACTCGGATTGAAAATTTGAGACCACTTCTGAACTCATAATTCTATTCCTTCCTTTTTATGATACTAACTTTGGCTGGCGTGGGCCACCAGGGGATCTTAGTTTTTGGCCATAAATAAAATTATTAAGTGACAATTATATTATTGTAAAAACATTAAATTCTTAACAATAAGTTGGATTGATAATCCAAGAGTACCATTTAGGTTTTGATGGCCTGTTCCACTTAGGTGGGGCCTAACCTCGACCGGCGTGGGTGGAGGGTGACTGTTAAATAAATTTTAAACATTTTTTAAAAGGTATATTTAATAAATGCGTGAGCGGTGTTTTCTATCTTTTGAACTGGTGCTCGGATTAAAAATATGAGGGAACCATTGAATCCACAGAGATGGGAATCTCTTAAGAGATTCTTAACATCGACTGATGTTGGTTAGTTGAAAAAGATAGTTTAAATGACTTTTTAGAGAAGTAATAAAATCATATTTGAAAGGATATTTTATTTCTTTTTTTCCTACTGTCTATTGAGAAACAGTGTTGGGGACCACAGAGGTGGTCATACTTTTAAATATGGGATCTTAATTTCCTGGTTAAACTTTTTTGCGTAAGCGACCCTCATGTAATTTATGTGACGCATGAATTAAGTCAATTAATGAATCTCATTAATTCCTCAGTGTGTTACTCACTCTTTACCCCCACTATTTAAATATTGACCAGGGTCTAGTTTTTAAAATGGCTTCTTCAAAGGAGGATCCAATTGCGATGTTATGTGACACCTTCCATAGATGAAGATAGAAGCATGGGTGGAAATGAATTGGGTGCGATGAATGTCACCGGCTTCATCAATGTACATATTCTCCTTCCACAACCCTGATGACTCCAATGATTCTTGAGTTAGGGGTTCCATTTTAATTAAAAAAATTCCTATATTTCTTCTCCTTGCTATTGATTTTTTGGGTCTTAATTATTGGGGATTCGAATGTTTTTTATCATTATTCTATTTTGATGTACAAATTACCCCCACATTTTATAATTTTAATGTGTAGGGTGTGGGATAAACGACCAAGGACGAACCCTCTAACGGTTGTTTTTTGTTGTGTTATTTATAGTTGGGTTGTTATAACTGGACAAAAACTAGAAAGTGAGAGGCGTTCAATGGAAACAAATCCCAAGAGGACTGTAGGCACGTTTAAAAGGAAGAACGGACCCCCATAGCTCACCCGGTGGCCCACAGAAGAACCGTCAGTGCGACACCAGTGTGGCGGAACCGATGACTTGTGCCGAAGGATGTGGGCTGTGACTAGTAACCTACAGCTGCAGTCAAATAATACCACCTCTTAGTTCCATGCTGGTTGGATAGGCGGCCGCAAGCGGGAAGCTATGGAGGTGGAGGCGTCGCCCGGTCGCGCACCACGCTAAATGGAGCCACTGCTCGAATTTGGGATGATGCAGTGGACCCTCTCTTTATGGAACCCGTGGGTGACGATGTGGAGCCACCTAGAGATTCCAATAAAGGAGTTGAACGGCTCCATTGAGGTTATTTGGAGTAGCGAATGGTGCAACCCTGCGTGGGTCATGCCCGCCTGTGGGACGAGCCCGTTGTGGCCTCTCCCAACAAGGGCGGGCTGGGTCGGTCCACGGCCCTGCCCAACCAGGCCAAGTCGGGTCGACCCGAACAAGGTCAGGTAGGCCCAGGACGGGCCGGGACACGACGTCCCCTGGTAGCTCTGTTCAGGTCGGCCACGGTTCGGTCGAGTTGGGTTAGACCGGACAAAGACCCC
The DNA here is from genome assembly GCA_963277665.1 of Viscum album. Lineage (NCBI taxonomy): Eukaryota > Viridiplantae > Streptophyta > Magnoliopsida > Santalales > Viscaceae > Viscum > Viscum album. The sequence goes on from OY728126.1 coordinate 1,111,683,644, forward strand.
TCCAAGTCCCAGATACACTTAAAAGGTCGTATCATTAAAAGAAAATAGATTTTTGATGAACTGTCAGTGACACTGGAGTCCTTAGAGAGAGACAGTCCTTTTGAGATACTCTTCCTGACATTTGGAGAATGTTGGAGTTTCTTTGGCTTTGATAATATTCGAATCCAGCTGGGCCCTCAGAATTAAAATGTCTAGAGATTAGGGACATGGTGTATGATTGACATGTTTTCTGTTGCGTTGGAACCCTTACAAAATGACAGATCATCGAGTTGCATCCTAGTCGAACTTCATGGAGGATGAGGTATGGCTGATAACTGGGGGACCAGAACCATTGAGTTTCTTATATTGAGAGTTACTATGGATACTCCCTTGATGAATCAAGTCATAGGTATTCCTTAATCCTATCTTCTAGTAGAAAAGTGATTCCCCATGTCATGAGTGTGGGTTTGTTTCCCTCTGATTGTTTTTTATATCTGTGGAGTTGGTAATACACTAATGGACTAGGTCGCAGGCCTTCTATACATAACTCACATTGAGTTAGGTTCTCCCCAACTGGGTAGTGTGAGGTTCTTCTATGTTAGTAGTAGGGACTCCCCTGTTAACCCAGGGTGCGGGTACTCCTTATGAAGTACTACAGTAAAGTCAGTACTCCCATGTCGTTCCAGGGTGAGAGTCCTCTAGCCAGGTGTCAGTACTCCCCTGACGTACAAGTGTGTGGGTCCCCCATAGTGAACAAACTACAAGAGTTGTAATCCCCTAATGGGTAGGGTGCAGGTCCTCACATATAATGTCGGTACTCCCTTATCATGCAAGGGTGTGAGTCCTCTTTCCTGGGGTCGGTACTCCCCTGACATACTAGGGCGTGGGTCCCCCACAACAAAAAACTACCAGAGTTATACTCCTTCACATGGAAGGGTGCGAGTCCTCATATAAGGAGTTTTCCTCCCCCTTCTCCATGTAGCGACGAGGAGTAGGTCCTTCAGAGGAGGTGGAGCCCCCTCGAATGTAGGAAAAAGTGATGAGGAGTGGGCCTCTTAACATGGTTTCTCGTGGTATTTCATCGGGCGCAATACTATGACTATGAGAACTCTAGTTTCGGGCACTAGGAATAGTTCTAGCATAAAGTTCCCAATAGATCATGATATTTCAGACATTTTATTAGGAATGGTTGAGTTGTACCTGCTGGAGAAAACCTCTTAGATGGATGCCATTAGAGATGGCATGTTCATGGAGTGTGTACTCCTGGTCCTTGAGTTACGCTTTGAGTGTTCTTTGGAAATCCTCGAAAAGGCATGAGGTCAGGGCCTTATATTTCTTTGTGGATGAGATGAGTATATCTGGATTGAGTTGTGTATTTTGTTTTGTGCTTTGGGATTGAGATAATTCTTGTAGTTTTCTTTTGTGGAATTTTGAGAGACCATTGGCTATCTTGGGGTCCCTTATGGGTATTATTATAGTCAACCATGCGCGACCTTTTCCAGCACCTTATTTTGTTTTGTCCAGACGACTGGTAGCCTTGACCGGGACTTGAGGAGCTAAGACCTGACGGTGGAAGAAAATGATGATTGACGTGGAGGGCTAAAAAGATGAGCTTTACCAACCCTTCATTTAGGATTCCCAGTGGATTATCTCAAGATATGTTTTTGGATTCATTTATAGTTGTATCTATTCAGTTGGGCTTGTATTCTGTCCCATTACATTCAATACACACTTTTACTACTGCAGTTTTACTTTGTGGTTGCATCTTGTTGCATTATAGTCGGTGTGTTTGTATAGGTTCAAATGTAATTCCTATCTATTTAAGGGATTTTCCTTTTCTGTACAAGTTTCCAACCCATGGCATTTGGAAGGCAGTTATGGGGTCATCATGGAACGTGCCATGTGGGTTGGGTTGTGACAATTTTTTTTTCAAATTTTGTATCTTTACCACATCATTAGACTCGTTTTTACCTCATTATACACTTACCACAGTAACACGATTTATAACATGGTAACTTATTTTTATATCCAAAAATGATATTTAACTTCTTGGCTAATTCCTATATTCTAAATATTTGACTACATTTAATCTTATTTATTTTAAAAATACGGGAAATTTTATTCTAAATAAAAACATTAAATATAGTGATAATTATTTATACGGAAATATTATTTTTCAACATTATGTGTTTTTATTTAATTTATATTAAAATAATAATTAAATTATATTAAATCGTTTGTATTATATATTGAATCATTTCAGTAAATGTATCAAAAAAATTTATTAATATAAAAATATACAACACTTTAAAAACAATCCTTTAAAAATTCTATCTTTCTAAATTTAATATATTTTGTTATAAATTCTAACAAATTGGTATTAATTAAATAAATTTTAATTAATTTTTATAAAATACAATCAAATTTATTTTATTTTTTAAAATTGGTGAAATTTATCATTTAAATAAAAAAAAGTAATATATAATAAGAAAAATTAAAATAAATATTATTTATGTTGCAATTAATAAAAAATAATAAATATTTATAGTTTTTTATATATTAAATGGTGAGTATATAGAAAATTTTTAAAATCATTCTTTTATTATAATTCCATTTTATTGAAATAATTATTATATGATAATAACAAAAAGAATAATAATATGTATCACATAAAAAATTATAAAAAATATTATTATTGATTTTTTTCATTTTGTTTCAATTGTTTCCATTTATTATTTATGTTATTTCATATTTTTTACTAAATATTAATAAATATTCAATAAAACTATTGTATATATACATACCCAACAACCATATTTACATTGACCATATGTCTAATGGTTATATATCAAATGAACATATATATATATAAATGTGTTATTTCATATGTATATCATAAAAACAAAACTAAAATAATTAAACATATTTTATTATCTATCAATATATCTATTATATTCTGAAAATATTTCATTCATCCCACAGTTATAATTGTGGTGATGATCTTCATTCCAAAACATGATGATAAATATTGCATGTCTGTGGTCTTTCTATTTAATTCATTATGCATCAAAAAAATTTGATTATCCACTCTCCATTTTAATATAAAACAAAATTATTTTTTATATTAAACTAATAAATTTTTTTGAGAAATATAATATATTACAGGAATGATATCCAAAAGATAATATTTATCATTATTTCTAGGCTAAATTAATTATATAGATATGTTTCTTACATTCATATATTCATTTATTCATCATATATGACACAACCATGTTAATTAAAAAGTTACTTTCAATATACATAACATTTTATAATGAACTGATGAACCTAGATAAATATAATCAAAAAATTTCCAAGTAAGGAAATCAAAGAATTATATCCATTATACTATGATATTTACTGTATTGGGAGGCAATGGCTCACTACAATGGTTTTAAATCACAAAACAAATGGTGCATCATGATGGGTGATGTATCCCCTCTCTCTGTACAGATAAATCCATATCAAATATTACCAAGATAATTGGAATCACTATTATGAATATAAGCATTCAATACCTCAACATCCTTTTAAAAAAAGGTGGGTTCAACATATGTACTTGTCCTTAAACATCACATATTATAGTGAATTTATACTTGGATTATCTTTCATTAGTTCCCAAATAACTTTTCGCATTTATATTTACATAAATATGAAAAACAATTACATAATAAACCAATACATTAAATTTTTAATCTTCTACTCATTATATATTTTGTAGACTAAATATAACTCCATAAAATAAAATATGATTTTATTCCATTAGAAATCATAAATATTTTCTACAAGACCTCATCCTTTTCCCTACTCAACATTAAATCCATATGAAAAATATCTAAAATGCGGAATGATCCCAAAAATATCAGTAAGGGACATAATAAAAGAAACCCATTAGTTATGTTAAAACCATTAAAACCCATTTAATGTTATTAAATCAAATGAAATAAATCATATTCAACTTAAAGAAGGAACATTTTTTTCTGGAATGAATCCTTTAAGACCCATAGAAATTTTAAAAACTCTTTTTGGTAACCCAGAGCATCACATTCATAAAACCATTTCGAATCCTTGAAATTATAATAACCATACATATTTAATACAATGTAATTCTTAGATGAAAATAATAATTAAACAATGCATTTCATAGTTACAAGAGGGATCACTGGCAAGACCCCCTCCCTAAAAAACGTTGGTGCATATCCATCTGTCCTCACTAGAGTTTGTGAAAAATAAGCCCTCATCATGTAACTATGTTAGGGATGGAAGCTATTGCATGATGTGGGTGGGGTGAATATATAAGTCACTATGAATATATAACTATATACATATAGACTCACACATCCCAAACCTATGGATTCACAACTAGAAAATAATCAACACAACACATAACCTCTTGTTATCACCACTAAATGAAGAAAACCACCCCACTGGATACAAGACACATTCATGTTTCTATGAAACATATTTTATCATCTCATTCTTTTAATTATTTACCAGAAAAACACTTTTAACCAAAAAAACCCACAATTTATTTTCTTATTAGCCATTTTTTTACCATTTCCCAAACCTGCACAATTCATTTCAATCATTATTAATAAATTTTTTATTCTATCAGTTGCTAGTTAACTAAAATAATGAAACCACTACCTTACCTTACCAAAATAATATCCAAACAAACCTCCTCACTACCAAAAAACCATGATCAAACAAACCACTTAACCACCCAAAAAATGTCCAATGAACCACCTCGATGACCCAAAATCATAGATGAAAAATCACATCACCACCCCAAAATCACTACTAAAACCACTTCACCACCAAAAAGCACATCCAAATGACCATAAAACCTACAATATCTAACCACACATGGTTTTCCCAGATACCCAAATACATGTCACAACACATCATGATCATTTAAAATCGATAATGGGGATTTTACAACATTACAATTTATTTTATGGACATTATAACACAAGACATAATCTTGTGGAAACCATATTATTAGAAATATATAATTGGTTGGTAAAATTTCCATTTTAGGGTGATATTAAAAAATCATATCAAATGAAGTACTCACAACACATTTCATCAATGGAAAACAAATCCCACAATATATAGCGGGACATCAATCCCGTACAATCCACAATATCATAATCATATCAAAGATACTAAATCATATGAATCAAAAACCTTTACCACCATAAATTTCAAATTAAACTGTTTATTAATATTAAATTATTCCATTAAAACCATAATGGATTGGTAAACAAAAGGAAACAACTCTTGAATTAGGAGAGAAATATGGTATTCCTAACTATAAACAATATTTTCCAACATGATGAGAAACTCATGGTGAAGAATAATATACTTAACACCACAACTGTAACGTGTGATCATGGATCCACTTGCACCACAGAAAAGACCCATCATATCAAAAGCAATATACACATCCAAATCCAAAATTCACCCCCACAATAAATCTCTAATGAATAGGAAGAGGAAACTAACTGAGAACAATAATGGTATTAAAAAGGATTTCCAGTGAACACTATTAGGAACCAATGAGTCAAATGTGGTGGAAGTGGTTTGGAAGGTTTCCTCATGTCACATAGGGTTTTCCCAAAATGAGAGAAAGAAGAATATAAGAAGAATGAATAAAAATTTATCTAGAAAAAACTGAGAAGTGTAGATCGTATTGTTAACACATCATGTATCTGTTACACAGCTTGTAATCCTTTTCCTTCCAAAAATTTAAACATTCGCCAAAAAATATTTCTCTTTCAATGATTAATGATTGGAATTAATTACATGTCATGAATCCAAAATACACGTTTTGTTTCCCTTTTGTGGGATTCCCCTTGGCTGCATACAATCCGTGAACCACCTGGCTGCACAAGACAGGAACCACCATTACAAATTGTGAAATACATTTACCCAATGATTCTTTCTTACAGATGGTCTGATGCAACTTCAACCTCTACTAAAAACTTCAAGAACTTCTCCCAAACACCTCCAAACACTAAAAATAGAAAAATATCTAGCCATGAAGGCATGGTTTATTACATCAAATACATATCATATGGTTCTCTCTCTAGAGAATAAAACAACCCAAGAAGGATATGTGTCTAAAGAAACACATAATGAGATACCTCTAAAGGATCACTTTGAACCTCAAAAGCTACCACTATCCAAACATTCCGAACCAAATGGACTCAATCATATTGTAAAAAAACATCACCACATCCACAAACAAACTCATATAACAAAATCACTTAACCATTACCATCCCAACCACTATGATGGAAAAAATACCACTCCAACCAATGAATCACAAAACCAAAAACACAAAAACCAGGGAATATTATCATCCACGACTAGATATTATACACTAAGGGGGGAACTGAATCCCCTTGATGGGATTAATAACATCACAGATAATGAGTATTGATTAGAAATCAGTTGTTCCACCTTCAATATGTAATGACATTATCACACACTATTTATCACTAAACAAAGAAAGAAACTTATATCATAAAATAGAAGAATCCAAACATCACATCAAATGAAAAATTGGAAATAGAAAAACAAAAAAATTATGGGTATTATCCATATATTTTACTAAATCTCTCCCAAATACTCTCTTCAATGCAAATATTCCTCTAAAAAGGATGAAACAAAATAACGGTCCATCCATGAAGTGCCTTCTCTTGACAATACTTGATCTCTGTTAGTCACTGCAATAATGATGTGTCAACCTTGATATCTATCCCCCCTATTCAATGACACAAAATTACTCAAAAAGATTCATTTAAAGCTACTATTTGTAGAATAAATCATGGGTCCTCTCTGGTCGATGTGGTTACACCAACTAATACACCACCTCTCCAACTCACCCTAAAACCTCAAAGGGCCAAAACTACATATGAGAAAGCTTACTACCCTTCCAAACCTATGCTTCCCACATTGAAGAGAACTATTTAATAACATGTGGCCTCCAAGATCAACCAACGAGATCCTCCACCAATGATTAGTATTCAACTTATGTTATTCCTGTACTAATTTAATCATACCATGAAAACACTAGACCTTCTATGATGTGCTTTGTACCACATAGAAACCAAAAACTTCTAACTCTCTATCCTCTGTCCTAGAAAAAGTGAAAAAAATAGTCTCCCATGAAATTACTCAAACAAATCCAAAATAATAGAAGGTTTATAGCTATTATTATAAGAAAACTCAACCAATGGAATGTGTCATAGACAAGGTCCACCAAAGTCAAAGACACTTTCCGAAAACATATCCTCCATCCTATGGATATTCCACTATGTATTCACATCCATCTATGAGTGGAAATTTTTTGAGGATTATCTAGGTTTCAAAATCATGCGGAATTCACCATAAGCCTATCCAAGTAAACTATGCATCTATATTTCAGACAATAGACCTCAACACTCCATGAAACTGCACCACCTCATCCAGAAAACTCATATACAAAGAATTCTATGTTCCAAACTCCTTGAACACTATGAAGTGGTCCAATTTCATTAAATGATCCTTGAACACCTATATAGCATCAAATCTTATTTGAGGTATGACTAACCCTTCGATGAAATCCATCAAGAATTCTTCTAATTCCCACCCAAGAATAGTCAAGGGAAGCAAAAAACCAAATACAACATGATGCTCATCTTTTACCTCAAGTCAAACCATGAGCTTCACCACAAACCAATCCACCACCCATTACAACCTGGGATACCAAAAGGGTATCCTCATGAAATATTAAATCTTCTAAAACCCTAGCTCTATCGCTAAAGGTGTTATTAAAAACTCATTAGTGACTCTTCGTGAATCACTAATGTAAATAAACAACCTCCCATGAATCAACATATAGTTCCATACATCCTCCTAATATTCTTTTGGAGCATCACCATGGACAACATAATTGTGAATCTCCTCTGCATATGAGTCTCCCCTCCAAGACTCCTTCACATACTGTATCATGGAAAATGTCACCATCATCTGAAAAAAAAACATCTACCACCATAATCCCATTTATCAAAGTGAAATGATTACAACTCTTCAATTTCTCTCTATAAATCCTCAATCTCTTGAACAGAATCCTTCCCCATCTTATTTATCAAGGAATCAGCCACAAAATTAACTTTATTTGAGGTGTAGGATTTCTCAAAATCAAAATCCAAAAGAAACACCATCCACCTTAATTGTCTCATGTTCATATAAAATAGTGAAAATATGTAACTAATGATGTTGTTATATGTGATGAAAACAAACCTCTCCCCAGTGAGATAATTACACTAAACCATCAGTTTATAAGCACCCCTGCTAACTCCAGATCTTGGGTTGAGTAGTTATTCTCATAGGTATATAACTATTTAGACCAAAAAAAGATCAATTCAATTTTCCTTATATACATGAATCCCAACCCCAAAAGTGATGTGTCACAAAACCCCTCAAACATCAACCCCTCTATAGTAAAATAAAGTGTTCGAGCACTCTCCAACATCCCCTTAAGAATCCAAATGGTCTTTTGCACTAATTAGTCTACAGTGAATCTTTATCCATCATGGTTAAAGCTATCAACAAGGCTATAAATTGATATAAATTTGGTTCAAACCTCCGATAATAACCCATGATACCAAGGAAACTGTGAATCAATATCAATTTCGTAGGATCCTCCTATGAAACAACTGCTTAGAACATTGAAGTTTCTACTGCCAAACCCTACTAATACATCTAATTCTTAAGTAAATTAAACATTAATGTCTAAACCATACACTTAGATAAATTTACATAAAGCTGGTTGTGTGAATGATGTGAAACGCATCACTTAGATGCTTGGAATAATCCTACTCTATCCTCGAGTAGATCATGATATCATCAATGAATATACTAGAAAACCAATCTAGGATCTCACATGATATTGATTTTATAATCCCCATGAACATAGCTATTGTGTTTATAATACCGAATGGAATTAAGACAATCTAAAATTTCCCATACATTCATCTGAAGGAAGCCTCTAGGATATTCATTCATTCACCTTCAATTATCATTATCCAAACCACAGATCGCTCTTAGAAAACATACCCCCCATCTTATCTTGTCAAAAAGATCATCAATCCTCAAAATAGGAAAATTTTTCTTGAATTTCACCAGATTTCACCTCTAGTACTCCATTCACAACATCATAATATTATTTTTAATCTTGCTGAACAACACTAGATCACCCCCATGGTGACACATTGGGTCAGATAAATCACATTCTATAATATATATTCTATCGGAATGTTCAACTCCTACAACTCATAATGTGTCATCCAATAATGATCCATTGAAATCAGAGATGCACCATGTTGCAATTCTATCCTATGTTCAACATCATGTCTAGGGGGTAGGATCACAACCTATTTAGGGAAAACATCTATAAAAATCACCAATGACCCAGAAGATATCTTCTTCCCTAGTTTCCACTGATTTCATCGATAACTCATCCACCAAGGATAGAAGGGGATTCAAACGCCAACCGCCCTCATGAAAACCCATCTCACTTGTAAAAAATACATGTTATCCCTGAACAAATGAGAAAATTAATCTTCTCTATAAGTAATAGATAATCATATATAATGAATAAAATCATTCAATTATGAGGATGAAATCATATAGATACATAAATTGAAAAAAAATGTCAATGAGACTATTGTGGCCCCATAATTATTCTACAAAATGGAACACATCAAACAATATATGGGGGACTCTGATCGGTTTAGTAAACACTAGGGGAATTAGGATCCTCTAAACAACATGTCACATTTCTCATGCTAGAGTGGGTGAAACAGAGTGTAAATCTCCAGAATCCAAAATGACAAAAATGGTATAAAAAACTGAGCATACCTCTGATAATTTCTAGCCCCACTAGAATTTCCACATCCAATGCATGAAGCTGAATACGCCCAACTCCTGTACCACTCTATGGACAAACATATTCACGACCATGCTCAAGTCGAGGTCCTTGAACAAATGTAACATCATGACATCAGACTCTAACTACTCTAACTCCCATGAGTAGAGTATAATCTTTATTCCCATGTTGTTGAAACAATCTAACTAGAATATGATGTTGGTGTTGGAATTGAACCTTCCAAACTCCACCAAATTGAGCTCTGGGTACTAATGGGAATTAATTATAATGATGGAAACGAAGACCACAATAGAAACCCACTGGAACAAATGCCCTAGAAAATTCATAGAAACCACTAGCCCCATAAGGTCAGAAGGGATGCTATTGTGGTCAAATCCCTCCAGATCATAACCTCAATGGATTTCATTACTGATACCTACCAATAAGATATCTAATCATCAAGAATCCCTCTTGGTAACCCTATCATAGATAAAACTCCTCATTAGTGAATCTACCCACTCACCTATGCCATCTTATGATGCAAAATATGCATTGGTAATGTAGAAGGAGTAACTGAATGCAAGATATAAGGATGGAGTGCTTCTTCAAGAAGTCTTTCATGAGACCCCTCATGATGAAAACGTATATAAGAAAATGTAAAAGGTCCATGGACATTATTCCCAACACATGTACTAATTACTTCTACTACAAGAGAGAGATAATATAATGCCTCTTCATTTCCTTCATGGTCGATGAATGAAACTCATTGCAAAAATCGTTCTAAATGTCAAGAAAAAAACATTTATCTTCATCTAATCTCCCATATACAACAGCCACTACAGATGAGAACCCCTTTACCTCTGACTAACTACCATGGGGACCAAGTACCCCATTAGGTCCCACGTCTAAATAAATGTTTTCTCGTGCTCCTCAAGTCTACACTCTGTCTCCTCATCTAAAACAATTCCCTTGTACTTCTTCAAATCATTCTGCTGAAAACCAAAATATTCCCTCTACCAAGGATCATCATTATATGTAGGAACAAACCTACAAAAATTAATTATATTAGCAAGCTAAAACACAACTTCTTGATCCATATGAAAATAATGAATACGATCTATTGATGAAATATGAATAAGAACTTCTTAAGCCTGGTAGTATAGAATTTTATTATGGATCATTTTTAATTAATTTTATTAATTTAATCCTTTTATAAAAAACTGAATTCCAAGAAGAAGAAAATTCATCAGAATTCATGAATCTATCCTAAGATGGAAAAATGAAAATAGTTCCACCTCACTTGATTGTTCAATATGCTCATAGTATATGCATTAGATCATGTAGGGACTCATATCTTGTTTCCTAGACTGTCTCCTTCACCTATGAAATACACCAAGGTCAAATGATCTATTTCTATAAAATCCCATGTAGTTTCTATTATTCCAATCTCCAAACTCCATTTTATCTCATATCCATCACCTCTGATACTACTTTGATAGTACACCCTCCCTTGAAATATAACGCAGTGAGTGGAGAGAGATAATGACTCTGGAGTCCTTCCTCTAGTTGTCCCTGAGTTGGTGACAAGTTTCCAGGGTATAAAAAATCTGAAAATGGGAGTCATTACACTTTATAAAAAATAATATCAGGAGATAAGATGACTAATACACAAGCAACACCAAGAAAAAAATATAAAATGAAACCAAAACCACCCCAAAATGCGTGTATAAATAGAACTTATATAGATAAATTTATCCAAAAGTAAATACAAAAAAGAAAATCTAATTAAATGATGGATTAGAAATCCAATGTTCTGAGTTAATAATCCCAAGTATGGTCCAAATAATTCTTCTAGAATGTTGATTATGGTTTATATACGTTGGGGTATCATAAAAGTATTCATGATACGGAAAACCAATGTCTCTCATGAATATGTTCAAGAAGCATTCTAATTCCCACATGGGAAAAATAATAAAACCATAATAGAACCTATTAATGTATACTAACAAAACCAAACCTCATCATGGAATGCTCACTAAATATCACAAATCATGTAATATAACATAAGAATATACATATTGATAAGGGTACCCAAAAACCACATTTCAGATGGTATGTATCTCTCACACCCCAATGTCACACGTCATGGAACTCCCTTTACATTCATATAACACAATGCCCCAAAAGAACAGTCACATCCCATCATGCCTATATACACCTGGGCTAAAAATCCTATAAGAACTACCACATCACATCTAATCTAAAAACACCTAGGATATAATTCTTCACTACCAATATCAAAAAAATTACTATTTTATCATGAACATGTAGGAAATTAACCTCATTCCATCATATTACCATGCACGACCCTCACCAAATGCCACCTCACAAACATAGTCAAACCTATACTAAAAAATAATCAGGATATCACATATCACATGAATCATCCTCAGTTATCAAAAAAACAATATAATTCACCAAAATAAATTTAGACATAATATACTTTGAAATACCTACCTATCCTACAAGAGAGAGTGGTAATGATTAGAAACCCATCCGTATATCCTCCTCACTAGATATTGGGATTAATCCCCCCCCCCCATATGACTATGTGGGTGGTGAAATATAGTTCTCAACATAGGTGGGGTGTATATAGAAATCAAAATGAATATAAAATTATAGGAATATAGCCACACAAAACTAGATCATATGGGTTCACAACAAGGAAATATTCAATTCACCACATCACCACATTCTAAACAACTTATAAATAAACCCCCCCCCATCCCTAGTCCACATTTTTTCGACCAATTGCATTTAACCATCTCATTATGTTCATCATTTAGAAATAACATAATTTAACCACACAACTCAATATTTATTTATTCATAACCATTTTCAACCCATTAACTGAACCAACCAAAATAATATTAATTATTATTTTACAATTGTTTCTTACTTCACTTCTTAGGAATATGAGAAAAAGAAACTAAAATATCTTGACCCAAAAAACATGGAAAACCCCGTCCAGACCCCTTAAATCATGTCCAAACAAACCACCTCCCCACAACAAAAATAAAACCATCAAAATACCTTTCTATAGAAAAATCATGTCCAACAACAACCTCATTTCCCAAATATCATGGAAAAACAAACCAACATGATTCCCCAAAATCACGAACATAAAACATACTCACCCACAAAAAATCACATAAAATAAACCATCAACCCCATAATCCCTAACCATACATCATCACCCCAAAATAATGGACACACATCAATGCACATCATGATAATATTACAAATTTATAAAATATATTTTATAACATTCAACTTTATTATTGGGGAATTATCCCAAAAACTATAATCCCAAGGAAACCATTAAAGTATGAAAATATAATCGGTAAAAAAATGTTTCATTTCACTGTGATATCAAACAATAATAAAAATCTTAGCAGACACAACACATGTCATCCAGGGAAAACAAAATCCACAAAAATCTCAATTTCCATCAAGGCATCAATCCCGTACAATATGAATATATCACAATCATATCAAGGTTATAAAAGAAGGTGATAAAACCGCTTTAACCATTAAATATTAAATTAAGTTTCTTCTTTTTGTTCAATTAATCCAGAACAACCATAACCCATAGGTAAGATAAAATTCCTCCCACATTATAAGAGAAATGAATGATTAACTACTTTGAAGAAGGTTTTCCAACTTGTTGCGCATTGAATATCAAAGAAGAAACTCCCTCCAACCACAAAATATTTTAATATGATAGATGAAACTATAACACAACAAAGATCTATTAAAATGAAACCAAAATACACATCCCATAAAAATGATGCCACTACAGCAAAACTACGAAGAATAACAAGAGGAATCTATCTAATAATAAGGAAAGAATTACCACATATTTCTAATGAACATACAAATGAAGAAATGGATAATATGGGGATAATAGATATATATGGTCTTTTCAAAGATCCTAGGCTTATCCCGAAATGATAGAGAGAATAATACATGGCTGATTGAATAAAAATTTAGTTGAAAAAAGAACATAAAACTATTGATCTGGAATATTACATGTCATTTTACAATTACACAGTGTATAATCTTTAGGTTTTTGAAAATATAATCTTTCACTGAAAAATGTGTCACCTTGAAGGATTAATCCCACAAAATTATTACACATCTTGATTCTCACTTAAATGAAATATGACTGTTTCATGAGCTACCCATTAGTGGAATATAATCCAACAATTACCATAATAAACAAGTTATGAACCACCCATTCATGTTGTGTAATACATCTACACAAGCTGTATTTCCTACAGAAGATCGGTTTCACCTCTATCCTCCCATAAAAACTATAAAACCTCTTCAAACACCTCCAACATCCAACACTATCAATGTAATGTGTCATGAAGGCATATTACATTAATCTCACCCGTCATATATGCTATATCGGGCTCACCCATTTTTCATGAGCTATAATGGGGATGCAAACAACATAAATGATATATCATGTGAACCCATTTCAGATATAATTCTCATGTAACAAATCATGAATAAAAAAAATTCCTTTAACTTTTCAATATAAATCCTTTAAACAAAATTGTTCCATATGAAAAACGAATTGTATATCAAAATTTCCTATTATTTTAGAAACTCATTTTCAATACCAAAATACCAAGAATAAGGTAATGAGGATTTTTATTTGAATAAAATTTCATTAAAACCTTCTTGATGAAAATAGAAATTCAATATTAAAATAATTTAATTTTTTGAAAAGTAGAACACAATTAAATGAAAAAATTTACATTGAAATTTAATAGATAAACATATAAATTAAAATTAAAATAAATAAGGCATTATGAATTTAGTAATATATTATGATGTGGAATATGTTAAAAATGATAGTTTTATCTTTTTTGAAAAAGAGTTGAAATTTTGACTCAAATATAAATTTTTTAAAAGAAGTTCCCTTACCATGAGTAAAAAGTATCACATACGAAATTAGTCTTCCAAAATAATAAAATTTGGTTAACTAATTATGTACTCAATAGACTATTTAAATATTATTATTGTGTTTATATCACTTATTTACATGTTTTATATTTTTACATCAACACTTAAGTTCATGCCATATGCTTTGAGGATATATTAAACATATGTCCAAAATGATTTCAGTTTGTTGACTATGGTTAAATAATTCAATAATCCCGTATATTAAAATTTTTATGAAGAAAATATTTATAATTTATAAAAATAAAATATGCTTTTAAATCCCAAAGTTAAATGTGGTTATATAAAATTAACAACATTACAATCATGGATAATGTACGCTTTAAATACATAGTAACATTTATGTTTTTAAATGATCTTTTAGAAAATAATTAGTGTATTGTTTTATAGTTATATAATGATAAAAATGTAATAAAGTTTTTATTAATTATTAAAATATACTTATATATTCATCATCTATGTGATGAGGTGAAAAAAATGTATGAAATTTCTTCATAGAGGTCGTAGTCCACACATACACATGAACATTATCATTTTCCAATATGTGGAATGAAATGAAAATATGTATATATTATATCTAAATAATTGAAAATATTCCATTTTTAACATATATGAATATTAATTCTATATTTATAAAATTCCCTATAGTATGATGGTGAATAAAAATCGCCATTGTGTAGATATGGTAAGTCGTATGTATTCACATATAGAGATTTCATACCCACTAAATTAAATTCTAGGTAATAAGAGTCGCATTTAAATAATATTCTGTCTTATTCGTTTATGGTTAGTGTTGTGTATATTGTACACTATCAAATGTGGTGTTCCCTTTCAAAATTTTCAAGATATTAAATTACCCCACCCATTAATAAATTTCTTCCACGAAATTCAAAATTGTTATTTAAAACTAAGGGTTTGAATTTTCAAAATACCTTTCTTGAAATCCCTAATCATAAGAAATATTAATAAAGCATCCACTTTATATGAGAGAAAATGGAAGTATAATGGTCATCTGGAGTTACCAATAAATATATCATTAAAAAAGAAATATTTTACATTTTTTAATAAAAAATCCACTTTCTGTATAATATATATGATATTTATACCATTTTATACATTTTTTAAATAATTATATCATTATAAAAGAAATAGGAGCATGAATAACATGTCAAAACATACTCTAAAAATAAAGCGTTTATTACCCGAAACATAACATTAACATGGACTTGTTAATAAAAGTGTATTATAAAGTCATAAAAATTAAAATATGGTATTAGATATAAAAATATGTTCTATTATATATTTATAATAAAATTATATTTATTATACAAGGGGTTTTAACATGTATGAATAAATTCAAGACATAAGGTAAGATAATTCCATCTCACTTTTTATTTCTATGAGGTACATGCCTTATTCATCACTAATCTAATTTTTGTAGTGTGTATAATTACCATTGATGTATAATATGATGATTATTATTAAAATATTTTTTATTTAAATTTCCATTTTATTATATTTTTTAATGGGGTATTTTGTTCCATAGTTACCAAATCGGTAGTGTAATTTTGCCTCAATTTTCATTCATTAAGACACATTCCATGTTATGCACCTATATTTTTCTATGAGGTGTATATATTTCACATTGACATGTTATATCAAGAATATAAATATTTTAATGATATTTTTATCTTCATGTATTTTTATAATTTCAATATTATTATGATTTAATGTTATCACAATATTAATAGTTTATTGCTACAATCACAACATTTATCATGTTTTTTTATTATTATATTTCAATTGATAATATTTTATGATACATATCTCATGAACAATCATGAATTTTCATCATAAATGGATATTTATGATATCATCATGTTTTAGTTCTATTTTCACAATTTTTTATTTAAAATTATTAATAAAATATATTTATAAAAATGAAACTTAATTTCCAGTCTCGGTAAGAAATATGTGTTATTTTAAAATGGTGTTTTATATAAAAAATATAATATTTTTCACTATTATTTTTTGATGTTCAAAAAAAATTTACACATGTTTTACCTTTTTCAATATATTTTTAAAAGTTGTCCAATTTTTTATTGATCAAGACAATTTTTTATACATTTAAGGTGAAAAAGGAATGTTATGAATGCACGGACATACCCACTTCATGACCATCACTTCAATGAGTATTCCTTTTTATGATTTCATATTTCCTTTAAAAAAATTTCATGCCAATATTCTTGATATTATTTTATTTTAATTTTTTTCAACAAAAAGTTTTTAAAAAATTATTTATTTTATAAAATTTTCAAAATGATTATCAATGATATGATTATAATTTTTTAAAATGGTCATTTTCATATAACAGGGTATCAATGATTTCACGTTTTATTTAAAAAATTTCCAAAAACATTTCTTGAAAAGGATTTCCAGAATGATTCAATATATATGTTTAGGTTTTTAATTTTTTATTTGAGAAAACGGTTTTCAAAATTATTTATGTTAATATCATATATTATTCCCTCTATACTTATTTAATATTTTTTACTGTTAAATATTTTAACAAAAAATTATATTCATGAAATATCATTATTTTCAATTTTGACACAATTTATTATATTTATATAAAAAGTATCAATAAAACATGATAAATTTCAAAATAATATATTAAAACATCCCTATCATTCTAATGTAATTATATAATTCATGTTATATATTAATTATCTAAAATTATATTTATTTTAATATTTTTAGAATCATTATTTTGATTTTCCAATTAAATGAATATTTATTGTATCATAGTAATCTAACAATTTACGGTAATTATTTCATATGTAAAAAATAAAAATAATATAATATAATGAATATAAATATTTTATATTTATAGTGAAAATTATTTTACGGGTAATATTATATTAAATATATTACATTTATTAAAAATAATAGTGTATCAATTTTTACTTTTCATTAAATAAAATATTATAATGTTCATAATCTATCAATGTACCCCCAAAAAGTCATAAATTTCTCATATGATTATTATGGTAAATATTTACTTAACCAATAATATTTAATCAAGTTTTTGGGTTATTGAATAGTTCCAATATTTTTAATTAAAATGTTTTTATTTCTTTTTATTCTGATTTCTCAATTAATTCATTAGATTTTCCAAATAATTAATTGTATTTATTATATATATAAAATATAAAACTATATTAATATCACTAAAAAATTATTAATCTCAATATAATACCTTATATCCATTAATTATATATATTTACACATATCCATGTCAATAGAACCTATTTAATTTGTTTATTTGACTTTTGTAGCCTTGTGTAAGAATTTCACAAACATTATGATAATATTCTCCTTATATAACTCCAAAATATGAGATTATAATTAATAATAATTTCATGAATAAATTTAATAAAATAGGTCATTAAAATACTTTATATATCTAAATTATTAGCATTATGACATCAAATATGACTTTTCTAGTACTATGCAAACAGTGCGTCGACAATTAAAATGATTTTCACATTTAAAAAAGATATAAACTATAATCATAATTTTATGAATTAAATTTTAATAAATTTTTCATAAAAATACAATAATTTAGCAATTCCATAATTTTAGGAAAATTATATCATAATTATTTATTGAATATAACCCAAAATATACAATACTTTAAAAAACACTAGTTTTTTTACTATTCACAAAAATATAACTTTTCCAAAAAAATATCAAAATGTCACTATAAAATAATTTTTATATGATTATATTTTAAATTATGTTCAATTCATTAAATAAAATTGATAAAAAATTTTAATATTAATTATAATAGTCACCCATAGAAATCATGATATCCAATTTTTTATGAAGATATATTTCTCTAGATTAAAGTAAACATATTTAATGTTATGTTATTTATTTATAATTATTTCGCAAAATAATTTATATTTATTCATATATATTTATTTATTTCATAAATAATTAATTATTATTCTGTTTATTTAAATTCTGTATTAATAAATAATGGTCACATTTAAATTATAATATTGGGTTGTTCATTTAGGATCAAGGTTTGGTATCTTACACATTATAGAAAATGGTATTTACAATTTAAAATATAATGATGTTACATTCACAACCCATAGAATATAATAATTTAATTCAAAACATTGATAAAATGTAATCTATTATTAGGAGTAAAATAAATTAAGCATAAAATGAATCATATTCTATTTACTGGAACTATGACCCATATCACATGGGTCAGATGAATAGTAAATTGATTATTAAAATTGAATACATACAAAAACCCCATCCCTAGACCAAATATATTCTAAAACAGTACTAAGAGAAGTGTTTCCAATGAATATGATTAGAGGGACCAGACTCTTAGCCTATATCTTCACATTACCGAGCATGACAATAGATTCATATAATGTTATGAATAAGGTTAGATAAACCCTTTTACATAAATTATATCTATATAGATACTTCAAAAGGAAGGAGTTATACTTCCGAAAATTTAAGGTAAATAATTATTTATTGTGAATTAAATGCTAGAGTGTTATGGGAAATCACTGCTCAAGGATTTAGTATGTGAGTCTCAATCAACTGAATGAAAAGTTTTCCATACACTCATTCCAAAATTATAAAAATTAAATAATGATTTTAATCCTATTAATTTACGTCAAGTTGTTAAAATTCTATTTTTTATCCTAAACAATTAAATCCATTGGTCTCACCACATATCCTGAGTAACGCATATATTTCTCAAGAAATGGGAAAAAATAAATGTATGAAAATATACCATGGGTGTATAAGAAAGATTCATTTCCTAAAATATGATCTTATCACATCACCCTAACAATATCCAACCCCCAAAAAACCTGAAGAACAAGAACCACAACTGTTGATAAATCCTTAGTAATATTTTTATAACCAATTAATCATTGTTCTTCCTACAAGAACAATACAAAACAATGTTTAACACTACCTCCTCTAACCAAACCTCTATCCCCCTATCTGAAACATATCTATTATACTTATATAGACCATGGTATTTGAACATAAGTAATTTCCTCCCCAACATGTTTTTATCATCAACCCCCACTCTATAGTTATTTTTTAACACATCTTAGTAAATAAAAATGGAAATAAACTGATGAAGGAGTTTGCCTATATCCACTCCTATTAAAGAATAAATGTTTAATAATTCCAAATGGGGGCATATATTATTTTTAATTTAAATTAATTTATTTATTTTTTTATCTTATTTTCAAATTTCTAACAGATTCAAAGATAAGAGATCACAAGCATGATGAATAACTCTTTCAAATGTATCTACACTAAAATCTGCATCACTTTGAATAATAAGTCCAACAATATTAATATTCTTGTTTTCAGATCATATGGGAATATAAACTCATATGTCTTTGGTGGTATTCCTTGTTTCCAGTGTGTATAATAGTTATCTAATACTCTTTCTATACCAACCCACAGATTCTCACCAGTGCCTATGTACAAACCCTATCATCTCTATCAACCATCTCCATTGATACTACCATGTCACCTCCCAATGAATATAATGGAACCCTAATTTGTACACCAATATGTAAATATAGATAATGACCAATTTAGACAGTGTTCTATAGGTTACATGATATTTACTATCACAAATGTTATATAGACTCACACATGTGAGGAATTACCCAGAAAGGTTTTTTATAATTAATAGATATTAAAAGGGAAAACATTAGACAACTATGAATCATAAAACATGAAAAATAAATACCAATACATGTTGTAAATAAATACGAAAATAAAAACTATAAAGAAGAATACTAAAGATATAATCATCTAAAGCAACAATAATTCTCCAAATACTCTTGAAAAACTCTATGATCTAGTAATTTTAAGCTATATATCTAACTATATCATACTAACATTAATTTATATATATATATATATACTTAGAATAACATGTATTTCAATACGATTATCCATGAACCCTCTTGTCAAAAATGTTAATGAGTCACACTAAATCCTAGGGAATAAATAAATGAAACTAACTTGTCACATAAACAGGTACACTATGTTTTTCTATCCTTAACATGTCTCAATTATAAAATTAGAAATAAAATTATAACCATAATATTGGGAAAACACACACACACACAAATATATATATGGGTGCATTATAACCACTTCCCCTTGTTTTCACCACTTTCGTGCCAAAAATTCAAACATCATGAACTCCAGCCCATTTCAAAATAATCATCACTAAAAATATGTGATATAATGTAATATATCATTCACCCCATGGAACATATCATCATATCCAAAAACATAATATAATAAGCAGTATTATTTATGAAATATACT
Organism: Viscum album; assembly: GCA_963277665.1. NCBI lineage: Eukaryota > Viridiplantae > Streptophyta > Magnoliopsida > Santalales > Viscaceae > Viscum > Viscum album. Next base: position 1,111,705,020 of record OY728126.1, read on the forward strand.
ATAGCATGTGTATTATGTACTATACCAAAAGACATCACAACCCATATATAACACAACTATAATAAACATTTGGATATTATATCCATAATTCACGGATATGAAACAACCTTTAGTGATCACATCTCTCATTATACATTTATAAGTATTCAACCACATACAATCTGTCATGAATACCATATCAGAAGACAAGGGGGAAGAGAGGGAGTCATCATTCACATGAATCCATGCTGAGATGAATTTTAGGAAAATATTCCATAAAACTGTAATTATTATCTACCCTTATAACATGGGTTGGGAGAAAATTAAATTTGAAAAAATATAGAACAAATAGAGGACACAACCACACAAATGGTGTATCCTCCCCAGCACAAGTAACCTTGATTCAATTACATAATTTATTAAATTGGCATAAGAAACCAGGAATCTCATCTCGAAGAACCAAATGGTTTAGAAGCATTGCTAAGATAGATACATATATGAGTCCTATATTACAGTTGAAAACAAAAATTACAATATACATGTTTTTTATAATAACCTTATTTCTTCTAGAATATCCTTGTATATAATTCTTAGTACATTTTTGGATTCTTGGGGAATGTAAACTAAATAAGGGTGATCTCAAAGGCTCTGTAAGGGATATTTATAGTAGATTCTATCATTAATAAATAATGAATAATCAATATTGAAAGGTAAATAACTAAAAAAACATTGATTTTATATAATTATATAAGGAATTAATTTATAATTCCTAATCATTATATCAAGGTGAATAACTGAAAGGAAATTTCATTTAATTAAAAAACGAATACCGAAATAAATTTAAAGGTTATATCATTATAAGATTATTAATAAAAAGTATAGAAAAATTTATATTTAAGGAAAAGCATAAATATTGGATGTCATGTGTCTTTCACATGATTCCTATACCATCAAGACATTAAATATAACAATTTAATATAATGGGTGTGAAGTTTTACAGTTTTAAAAACAACATCTCTACTGTCAAGACCATTCAGAGGACATTTTAAAACGTATAGTAACATATTCATTTGTTGTGGGAATTTTATTTTTCTCTTTAAACCTATCAATCCATCAAGGTTCATTCTTTAAATAGTCCCAAATAATAACATCAGTTCTAAATAATTCCTCATATATGGAATAATTGGTTTAATTCATAAAGAGGGTGCCTTATAAAAAATTACCCATGTTTAGTAAAATATATGACATTATCAATATTTTATTAATAAATCAAAAAGCATTCCAAGTAAAACAACATATGTCGAGATGATATAAATATTAAGAAATAAACATATCCATGATAAATAGTATTGATAGTTATGGTAAATTTAATGTCTATGGGGATATGAATAATTCATTTGATGTTTAGTGACTACGAAAATGAATTACGGAAGTGAATGTCAATACTTTCCTGCAAAAAATGATCCTTAACCATCCATATGATAAATAAGTATAATATCGTTACAATATATACCAATTAGAGTAATAATATTGGGTTATAATAATTTATTAATAGAAATACCCAAAAAATATAATTAAAATCATACTTATAAAAGATAACATATAAATTTTGAAGGAAAAATGAAACTATATTTTCATAAAACATTTTCAAAATAATTTTATTTGAAAATAATTTTTCAAACATATAAGTAAATCATTAAATAATTTTTTGATCATGAGGGTGGGAAATTCCTTTCACATCATACCTATTAAAATAAATATTACATAATTTTTTTTAGTAAAATCCAAATTGGGATTGTTTGGAAAATGGTGTAAAGAATCCTTTAAAAAAATTATAAAAGGTGAAAATGTATAAAAAATTATTTAATAAATCATTTTTAAAATAGTAAGAAATCTTTTTGATTTTTTAAACATTCTTTTGGATGAAAACATATTTATATACAACGATTTACATGTTGTCATATATTTATTAATTAAATTATAAATTATTTTAAGTACCAATGAATATAAAATTGTAAAATTACATTTAAATCACCATAACAACCATATTAGAATAAGATTAAGTTGGTTTATTATAAAATTATCAAAATATATTCTTCAAATAAAATCCATGATTAAATAATCTCGATTAAATTGAGATTTTCAAATAAAGACTTATAATGATCGGAATGTTGATGTGAGAGTAAATAAATGAATAAATTATGTGTATCAACTATAAATAAACATATAAAATTGTACGTAAATCATTAGATAATAAAAATTACTTTAGAACATAAGTCTATCATGAGATAATCATTGAAGTATGTGTTTAACACAATGAATAGAAATTGACTTTAGAAATCCCTTACCACATATGTCATTTTGAATAATCATTGTTTAACATTATTTATACTTGTTTTAACAATATTATTATTGTTTAAAACGATCATAATTTTATTTATAATAACTTATATTATCCACTTATAACATATCATCACCCATTCATTAATGATATTTCATTTTTTTCGTTGACTTGGGTGTTAATTTCCATATTTTCGCAATCATTCTCTGTTTTTACAGTTCAGGTTCATTGGAATATAATATATATCCATAATATATCAAATTATATTATTTTAATTAATATATAATTGTTGGTCTGAGTGGATAATCAGGGGGTGAATTGAGTTCTAATTAAAATTTTATGTTTAAAAGATTTATATTAAAATTCCCACAATTTAAATAAAAGGATAAAATGTAGTGAATTATTTATAAAGTAATTGTTTGGTTAGCTTCTCAGGATATTCATTAATTCTCAGTTAATAAAATCTGAAGATTTTAATAGCCTTTTAAACTAACCAAATTTTTTACAATAAATACAATCACTTGATAGTTTAATAATCAGAGTAACGGTAAAATAGATTTGAATTTAAAGTACTTAGTATCAGAATATAAGATATAGTTTAAAATGAAATTGGATGCACAATAGGTTTAACCAAGAGGTTCTATCTCAAGCCGAGATAATGTCCTCTCAAACATTTTTATATAATCTATGATCCACACCCTGGATCAGGGTTTAAAACAGTACTCAGACTGTCCAGGTCCTCATACCTCAACCAAATTTCTTCGTGGGAAATCAAAAATAACAACAGTTTACAGGTTATCCAAGTCCTCAGACCTCCACCACAATCCGTAGTGGGATACAAGAGTTTAAGGTAAGGATTGAGGGAGGATTTAGAAATCCTCTAGTTTAGCACATGAGATAGTGTGTGCCTAAAAATACAGAGCACACACACTAATCAAAATGTAAATAAATGAAACACAATAGAACTAAACCAACAGAGATGAGTTTAGAATGCTCTATGTGTCTTGAGTGAAGCTCTATACTCCAATTATTGTTTTAGATGAAGCATTTAATCCTCTAGTTTTTTTGTCAATAAAAATAGAGTGTTGTTTTCTTATTTGACATCTAGGTCCAAGATGATCAGTCTGATCAACTCGAGTATACATAAAATCGCTGGATCTATTTACTCCTTGAATGTTCAGGCTCTAAAGATTCAGTATGTATTATTCCTTCTTCTTTTATGCATCTATGTCCTTGTGTATCTTCATAAGATTGTCTATTTTGTGCATGGAAAGACTGAACGATCTCTCTTTAGTAGTAAGATGTTCCCTTTTATAGCTTATGTGGTCTGGAAAAAAGTATGATTACTTCTGCAGGTACGAGGTACGGTTTCCTGACATTCATCATAAATTAATTAATTAATATTTGTTGGAATTAATGCCCCAAATATGACCATTGTTAATAAACAAATATAAGTAATGTTTAGAAATATAGTTACTGGTTTCCATCGGTAGCTCCTAGTATTTGTGAGCTTGTATCGGTGGACATGAGTCAGTAGTCTGTATCGGTAGCTGTTACTCTTAATAACAGTAGACTATGTATCAGTGACAATGAATCTTTATCGATAGATCCATTTATCAGCAACTCTTCTATATATGTGGTAATCTTGTATCAGTGGCCCTCTCCATCGGTAACTCACTTTTATCAATAGCTGCTTGTATCAGTGGATCTCACGATATATCAGTGGACTTCATATTAGTAGCTGTTTGTTTTTATCAGTAGACTTAATATATGTAGGTCTATCTGTATGTATCTGTAGCTCTTGATATAATAGTAGACTATGTCTATCTTTGGTCAATTCGTATTGGTAGACTATTTCTGTTTCAGTGACAATGTATCGATAGTTCTGTATCAGTGACTCAAAAACATAATACTTATTTGTTATATGCAAATCTTATCCAGAGTGAGTTAGTGTTATTTCAAAACATGTATAAACATAGATAAAAAATTAATAACATATTCCATAGATTATTTTGATATAAATGTCAACTCAATAGATGGATGACATAATTTAACTAATATATGGGCTTATCAAAACATATTAAAACATAATCAAGTTTATCAAAACAGGTGAGGTCAACAATATACCCCTTTTTGATAATCACAAATTATGGTATTAAAATCAAAAATAATCCTTAATATATCAATATGAAATACATTGGGTCTCACTTCTCAGTGTGAGTAAAGCAATTTGAAAATATATTAGAGAATAGCGTATTTCATGCAAATATATCTGAGGTATTAAACAACTATATCAAAGGTAGAATTATAAAACAAATGTACCATAGGTAGAATATATTATGCTCCAATTTATCCACCTTTGAGATTATTAAAAAAATAGTAAACAAGGGATGAGAGAAGTAATGAAAGGGAAAAGATAATAAGTTCATATATATTTCATCGGAAAAAAAAGATAAATAGAATATTGAGGAAAAAATTGTACAAGTGATTCCTATAATTTTTTAGCCACTATTAAATCCACCTCCTCAACATGTGATTTTGATTTTTCCTTGGAATCAGAAGAGGATTCAGGCATTTTAGATGCAATTGGAGGCTTGGGAACACCAGTAATAGTCCGAGGAGTTTGAGCTACTGAAATAGTGCAAGGGCTATAATCTGAAGTTATCTGGGTGATCATAGGAGAGGGACTTCTGATTGCATGCTCTGGTGTCATCTGAGGAATGGAGGTAGACTGAGCAGAGGCAGGCAGAGTTGGAGGAACAATTATAGCGGTACTTTATACATGCAAAAATGGCAGCAACAGATTCCTAAAGTCCATAATGATTACTCCTCCTCTTTCCATAGAAGTGATAAATTCATCCTTGTTCTCCATTAATTTGTCTACAGTGGGAGTCAATTCCTTAATCTTGCTTACTTGTTCTCTGATGTCTTGAATCACAGGAGGTAACATCAAATTTTCAAACCAAATGTTGAAATGATGGTTCAAATAATGTCTAGTGAAGATCCTTTGGAGATAATAGCCCACATTGTCCTTTACATCTCTCTAAGAAGTGGTGGCCTCTCTCATAATATTCTAAACAACTATACATATATCCCTAGTGGTATTCACCACTTGGGTCAAGGTAATAGAGTTTACACAGTCACTGGTAGAAGATTGTCCAATATATTCTCTCATCACAGCTCGAATCTGATCAATATCCAAAGAATACCTAGTAGTACTCAGAGGTGCAATAGTAAAGGCTACTGTTTCTTTAAATGATTTAGTCATCCCACTTTTATGATCTTTTACAACATAGTCCTGGGTGTTGACATGCTGCTCCATGGAAATCATAAATTCCTCAAAAAATGATAACATCAGGCTAACTATACTTTTTTCAAATGCCAAATCCTTGTCTTCATGAGATTTAGAGCTCATATAAGACTCCATAGAGACAAATGATTTCTTTAGAGATTCAGAATCCTATTCCAATCATGAAACTCTATCCTTGCATGCCTTGACTTTATCCAAAACACCAGATACTGATTCAAGCATCATATTTTGAATAGATGATATTAATGAGGATTCAATTATTCTCATATCTCCCATAAAACACGTCTTAAGATCAGAATTCAACTAGTTTAAATCATAGTTTCCTACTGTATCCTCATGTAATGTTTCAGTAAGGATATTATAAGTGACAGGAGGTCTACTGATGGGTGTCTCATCTTCTGAATCAGGATAGTCCAACCTAAAATCTATAAATCATGGGTCTTCGGGCTAGTCTTTAGTCTCATAAGCTACTGAAATAGTACCATGTCATATGGGATGATCCCCCTCAATTTGTGCATTCAACTAAACATATATATCCAAAACATCTTGAGTAGGCAGGTCTTCCTCAGAAGAATCCTCCACATCCATCTCCATTTCAAAAACAGGAGGCTCAATAGAAATAAGTGCAGGTTCTATCATCTCAAACAAAATAGCATCTTCAGGCATAGGAGAATTCTCAATCAGTGGATGTATGCTCAAAATACTATCATCTGAACTATCAGAAATATGTTCTCTATATTCATATACTTCTTCCTCGTTCTCTGGAGTTGGATTCTCTTCCTCATCAATATGGGATTTTTTATTTCTTAATCCAAAAACAGTTTCTTTTTGAGATGATACAACCTTAGAAACTAGACTTGGAGGAATGTATGGATCCCCTCAATCAGCTATAGAGGTATCTTCCTCATCAGTATCATCAATATACTGAGGTTCCTCTTCATTAGGTCCTGGACATGGATCTCTTCTATCTCTTGGCCTATTGGGATTGTCAACAGGGTTGAACATATCATACACCTTCTCATAATCAATTACCCATTTCCATCTCCATGGGTTCCATCCAATCATTATATACTTAAAGATTGTTCTTATGATGAAAATATTGTTACTCACAACTACTTTCTAATCCTGAGACTTAGCTACTCCTTTCACCTTAATCATTACTGAAATTAACATTGTAAATAATAAAGCATTCGATTTTGACTTAGGCATAGTCATATTCCAAATCTAGATCATCAACAACCTACACATATTTACCATGACACAATGCCTCAGAAAATGAAACAAATAAATATCATCGTATCTCAGATTTAGAAAGTCCCATCTTTTTGGACATAGCACATGTTGGATGAATTTGAATAAAAGTGGGTTTTCTCCATCCATCTCTCAGCCACTGCCCTTCTTTGTATGCCACTACTAGTGAGCTCTTCCAAAGAAACCTATTAGTCAAAAATGTCACTGGTAGGAGGTATTGTCTTCAAGGTATACCTAAATACACCCTCATATGGGACTTTCAAACATTCAACCCATTCAATAGAAGAAAGAAAAATTTCCATTCCATTCACTAATGAAACCATTTTGTTTTATTCATCAGACTTCTCAAAATGAACAAAAGCATAAAACACCTTAACCAACATCAGATAAAGAGTTCCCTTATTGTTCTCAAAACATTCGATCCATTAGTGTCCCTCAAATACTCTTAGAACTAATGACTTTCTCGGAAAGATCCATTCCCCACTGAGTTTCTTATTGATTACTATTTCTCAATTTTGCAAATACAGGTTCATAGCATGCTTCCCCAACCTTGTTCTACTTTCACTGGAACTAACTTCATGTCCTCCTTTATTCTTCTTTTCACTTGATGCATCACTATCATTCATGAATATCGAGAGTTTTGTTCTTGCTATTTCCATTCGAAGAATGTAGGGTTTTTATTAATGTGGGAGTTTAAGAAGTGAGGATTGAAGAAAATAGAGTTTGCGGTGGATTAAAATGAGACTAAGGCATAGATTTTATCATTTGGGAATTGAAATGTAATAAAAAGAATTATAATAATAAAAATAAGAGTTTCGGCTAAAGAAAATGGAAAACAGACAGCGCATGAAAAATCAGTGACAATTACCGGTGAGAACCATGATGGTGAGGTTTATCTAACGTTGAGGTGTCTCTAGCAGTGAGGCATCTTTAGCGGCGATGTGTCTCTAGAGGTGAGGTTTTCTAGCGGTGACTTTTTTAGCGGTGATATTTTCTATCCGTGATATTTACTAGTAGTGAGGTTTTCTAACAGTGAGGATTTGGCTAACAGTGAGGATTTGGCTGATAATGAGGATTTGGCTGACAGTGAGGATTTGAATAAGAGTGAGGATTTGGATAATAGTGAGGATTTGGCTGTTAGTGAGCATTTGTCTAACAGTGAGGATTTGGCTAACAGTGAGTATTTGGATAATAGTGAGGACTTGGCTAACTGTGAGGATTTAGATAACTGTGAGGATTTGTCTAACAGTGAGGATTTTATTCTACAATGCCTATCATTCCTAACTCGGCTCTAGTGTACCTTCACCAATCTAAACATAAGGTCTTGCTGAATATATCAGTTAATTGATGTTCAGTACCTATAAATTCATTGGTAATATCACCGTTTTGGTAATGATCTCTCAAAAAGTTTTTCCATACATCAATGTGGTTGGTCCTCAAGTGAGATATATGATTTTTAGAGATATTGTCCGCACTAGTGTTGTCACAGTTTATAGATACATTTCTATACTGATATACATAGTCCAATAATGTATGTTTCATCCACGGAATTTGTGCACACCAACTACCAGAAGCAGTATATTCTGCTTTAGTAGTAGACAATGTAAAAGAATTATTCTTTTTTCTACACCAAGATATCAAGGACATACCTAGAATATGACATTTTCTAGAAGGTCTATTTCTATCTAACTTGCAACCAGCAATGTCAGCATCTAAATAACTTATTAAATTGAATGATTTTCCTTTTGGAACAAATAATCCTATGATGGTAGTATGTTTAAGATATTTGAAAATTCTTTTACCAATAAGCAAGTGTGACTTTTTTGGATTAGCTGAAAATCTTGCACACATAAACACACTAAACATAATATCTTGTCGACTATCAGTAAGATAGAGCAGACTCCCTATCATACCTATGTGGTTGGATTGAACCACTGGTTTTCTAGTCTCATCGGTATCCAACATACACGTGATACTCATGCATGTGTCATTACCCTTACTACTATCCAAACCAAAAAAATTTGAAATATCCTTTGTATATTTACATTGATATAATATAATACCATTTTCATTTTGAAAAACATAAAATCCATGAAAATATGTATGTACAGTCATTAATCTCATTTCAAATTAATTTTACATACTCTTTTAAAAATCAATACGCAATGCATTTTTAGAAGATCTAAAAATAATATCATCAACATATATTTTCACTATTAAAACATCTTTGAAAATACTATTAATAAATAAATTTGGATCAAAAATACCTTTAGAAAAGCCTTTTAAAATAAGAAAACTACTAATTCTATCATACCAAGATTTTGGGGATTGTTTTGAACCATATAATGCTTTAGAAAGAGAAAAAACTCAATTTGGATAATGACTATTAGTAAATTCAGGTGGTTGTTCCACAAAAACATCTTCAATTATAAAACCAATTTGAAAATCACTTATAACAACCATTTGATAAAACTTGAAATTCAGATGAGTAGCATAGGTAAGTATAATCCAAATAGATTATAATCTGTCTACATATGCAAAGGTTTTTTCATTGTCTATTCCTTCCTCTTGACTATATCCTTGTGAAAATAATCTTGCCTTATTTTAATGATATTTCCTGATTCATAAACTTTATTTTTAAAACCCCATTTAGTGCCTATGGTCAATGTGTCCTTAGGTCTATCAACTAATTCCCAGAATTTTTTTCTTTCAAATTTATTTAATTCTTCTTGCATATCTATTAACCAAAATTCACCATTGATAAAATCATTGATTTTTTTAGGTTCTAACTATGGATGAAAGTCTTGATGTTCAACCTTGTTTCTTGGATATGCTCTAGTCTATGTCCCTCTATCAAGATTACCAACAAAAGAATCTAAAGGATGATTATTTAGAATCCTAGTTGGTCTGGTCAAGGTAAGACTAGAGAGTTCAGTTTCTTCTGTAGGTTTGGTTCGAATATAATCGGGTTCTGGAAAATTTCCATAATAACTTGTTTTTACAGAAGGATCACTTTCTTTATCATCATGGTCCTGAATAGACAAATCTTCTTCATGATTTTCAGAAGTGGGCTTAGGATTATGCTGATCATTTTAATCAAATTTGATGTGACCAGATTCTTCCACACATTTTGTTATTTTACTGAAAACTCTATAGTCTTTGATAGATATAGAAAAACCTATAAATATTCCTTCATCGCTTTTGGATTCAAACTTATCAAGATTATCTTTAGTAATGAGAATAATGACTTTGAAACCACAAACTAGGAAGTAACAAACATTAGGGTTTCAATTATTCCATTATTCATAAGGGTCTCTTTAAGAACAGGTCTAATCAAGACTCTATTTATAATATAACAAGTTGTATTGATAGATTATGCCCAAAAATAAACAGGTAGGTCATACTCATTATGAATAGTCCTTGAAATTTCTTGAAGTGTTCTATTTCTTTTTTCTACTAAACCATTCTGTTGAGGTGTCCTAGGGGTAGAGAAATTATTATTGTAGCCATTAGGTGAGAAATAGGTTTCAAAATCATAATTTTCAAACTCACTGCAATGATCACTTCTTAGGGTCTTATTCTTAAGTACACTAAGGTTATCTACTAACATGGAGTATTTAATGAAATAAAAGAAAGCTTCTCTTTTGTGAGAATGAATGTATACCAAAGTATACCTAGAAAATTCATCTACTAAGACATAAAAATAGTTCTTCCCATTCAAACTAGAAATTCTAGAAGGTCCAAAAAAATCCATTTGAACCAACATAAGAGGTTGAGAAGTTGAAACCTATTTCTTTAATTTGAATGAAACTTTATTTTTCTTCCCCTCTTAACAGGGAGTACAAAATTTTTCTGTTTGGATTTTTAGATGAGGTAGGTCTCTAACTAAATTTTTCCTAGTTAGTTTTTTTGAGTGAGTGTATGTTAAATTGTATTAATCATATGTTTCATATCCAAGACTCTTTATGAAAATCATTTAAATAAGTAAGCTTTTGTCGGGCTATAGTGTTTAAATCTACACCATATACATTTTCATTTCTCAAGGCAGTAAATACAAAATCATTTTTAGAATCAAATACATTGCATGAATAATTTTTAAATTTAATATTGAAGCCATCATCAGAAAACTGAGAAATGCATAACAAGTTCTATTTTAATCCATCAAAAAATAATACTTTATAAATTAAAATTGAATCGGTGTTACCAATTTGGCCTAAGCCTATAAATTTTCCTTTTGAATTATCACCAAAGGTGACATGCCCTAAATCAACTTTGAATAAACTTTTGAAACATGAGTAATCTTCAGTCATATTCCATAAACATACACGGTCCATGTAACATATCTTATTATGGTAACTCTTCAAGAATGTCTCCTAAAAAATAGGTTTAAATAGAAAATGATTTCGATACCAAGATTTTATTGGGTCCAGGCAGGTTGGCACGAAATACCTTAGGCATCCATATTTTTCTAATCTTTTTTCCATAACTATCAGATTCAAAATATTTTTGAATAATTTATTCCATTTGGTCTAGTAGAACATGAAAATATAAATGAAGCAACCGAATTTTTAGAATAGGAACTATCACCAAACTGTCCAGCTTTTGGAATAAATTTATTCTTAACAAGTTGTCTCTTTCCAAGTTGGTATCCTAAACCAGTAGTGTACATTTGTGCAACTTGTTTTCCAAGCATTTGATTTAGATTATTCTATACATATGTGAACTTCTCTAATTATATATCTATGTTTCTCACAAGAAAATTTATGTTTGGTATTATACTTTAACAGTTTAGCATTGTTTTCTTTTTCTATACTAAGATCAGATTTAATAGTACAATTCATGGCATACTATTTATGTAATGACTTTTATTTGTCTTTCAGCTCATTATAATTGTCTTCTAACATATTATAGTATTCTAATAATTAATATTTAGACATATTGTAATCACAATTTGAATCAATTTTATTCCAAGAATAATAATCATTCAGTATAGGGGAGATAGGTACATCCGATGTTTTAGTCATAAAACACATGTTGGCATGATTCTTTTCAGAATCAGAAGCCTCAAACTCGCTTGTGTTGTCTTCTGAAGAACTCCATGTTGCCTTCATAGTTTTCATATGTCTTCTGTCCTTGTAGTCATATTTCATCTTGTACTTCAATTTTTGACAGTCAGCCTTTATATGGCCTTTCCTTTTACATTCATAACATACTATCTCATCTTCTTTAACATATTTCTTCCAATCATTCATCCAGTCACCTTGTTGGTTAAACAATACCTTATAGTTTGGTTTTCTGAACAATTTCTGCTTCCTATAAAATTTATTGAATCTTTTGGATAATTCACCCATCTACTCATCATTATCGGAATTTGAATTTCCACTTGTTGAGGTTTCAGTATGGGTTTGAACATTCTCTTTGTCCTTTCCCTTTGAGGCAGTAGACCTAAATTCCAATGATCTCTTGTTAGGTTCAACATATTTCTCTTTGTTTACCTTTAGTTCTTATTCATACATCATCAACATACTAATTAAATCCTTAAATAGTAGTGAACTTACATCACACGAGACTCTTATTGAAACTGGTGTGCCTCTACAGCTTTCTAGCAAACAGTTGAGTACTCTCTTGATTTTATCCTTTTCTGGAAGAACTTTTCCCAGTGAGATCATAGTGTTAACAATCTCATTGAACCTCAGATACATGTCAAAAATAGGTTAATCAGGCGTAATTTTAAAATTGACATATTTGATAGTGTACGTGTTTAATTTCATTTATTTCACATTGATTGTTCCTTCACGAGAAACTACCAAAGAATCACATATTTCATGTGCTGTTTTACAAGAAGAAATTCCGTTAAACTCTTCATCACATAGAGAGCATTAAAGGGCATTCATGGATTTAAATTTATTATTGTAATCGGATATTGTAGCATCATCCCATGTAGCACTACAATTTGTTGTATTATCATACTCAGAATCTATAGGAGTCGAAATATCAAAACCTATACTTTCTAAATGAATTTTTATTTTGATTTCCCCTTGGGAATAATGAACCCCATTAAGAAAAGGTGGCCTATTGGTAGTTGCATATTCTAATCTATTATCCAAAATTAGATTTTAGAAATTAAATTTAAAGTCATAAAATTTAGAACTAAATGAAATTTATGATCTTTAAGATACAACTAAAATCATAGTTGAAAGACATAGTGTTTGGAAATCCATTATTAATAAAACTCCTCTGATTCCAAATATTGGTCAGATTGGATACTCAAGGGGGGGGGGGGGTTTAATTGAGTTCAAATTAAAATTTTATATTAAAAAGTTTTATATATAAAAGGCCCCAATTTAAATAACAAGCTAAACTATAGTGAATTTGTAATAAAGTAAAGATCAGTTACGTTCTCAGGAGATTGATTAGTTATCAGTTAATCTAATCTGAATATTAGATTATATTTTGAAACTAACCTATGGGGTTACAATAAATACAAACACTTGCTAGTTTAACTATCAGAATGACATTAAAATAAATTTGTATTTAATGTACATAGCAGCAGAATATAAGATATAGTTTAAAATGAAATAGGATGCACAAATGGTTTAACCAAGAGGTTCAGTCTCAAGCTGAGACTTAGTCCTCTCAAACAGTTTTATATAAACTATGATCCACACCCTATATCGGGGTTTGCAACAGTACTCAGAATGTCCAAGTCCCTATACCTCTACCAAAGTTCGTCATGGGAAATCAAAAATAACAATAGCTCACAGGATGTCCTGGTCCTCATACCTCTACCACTATCCAATATGGGATATAAGTGTGTAAGGTAAGGATTGTGTGGGAATTTAGAAATACTATAGTTTAGTACTAGATAATGTGTGTGCCTAAAAATATATAGCACACACACTGATCAAAATGTAATAAAAATGAAACACAATAGAGATAAAAATGGAGATGAGTTTAGAATACTCTATGTGTGTTGAGTAATGCTCTGGACTCTTTGGATTGATGTAGATGAAGCTTTGAGTCCATCTCGGGTTTTTCGTCAAGAAAATATAGTGTTGTTTTTTTATTTGACATCCATGTCCAGGTTGACCAATCTGATCAGATAGAGTATATGTGAACTCATTGGAGATCTTTACTCTTTGAATGTTCAGTTTCTACAGATTCAGTATGAATTATTCCTTCTTCTTCTATGCATGTAAGTCCTTCTTTATCTCCAGAAGATTGTCTCGTATGTTCATGGAAAGACTGATTGATCTCTCTTTAGTAGTTCAAGGTTCCCTTTTATACCACATGTGGTTCGACAAAAAGTATGATTACTTCTGCAGGTAAGAGGTATGGTTTACTCACATTCAAGAGTGATTAATTAATTAATAGAATTTTAATTGAAAGCACCAAATATGAATATTGTTAATAAACAAATATAAGTATGGTTTATATGTATAGTGACTGGTTTCCATCAGTAGCACCTATTATTAGTTAGCTTGTATCGGTGGACTTGAGTCAGTAAGTCTATATAAGTAGTTGTTACTCTTTATAATTTTAGAATATGTATCAGTGAATGTGACTTTCTATCGGTATCTCCACTTATCAGTATCTCTTCTGTATATGTAGCATTCTAGTATAAGTGGCTCTCTCCATCGGTAACTCACTTATATCAGTAGCTGCTTGTATCGGTGGCTCACTTTGTATGTTGGTGAACTTTATATCGGTAGCTATCTATTTGTATCCATAGACTTCATATTTGTAGTTATGTCTGTCTGTATCGGTATCTATTGATATAACATTAGACTATGTCTATCGTTGATCATTTCTTATCAGTAGACTATGTCCGTATTAGTGACTATGTATCGGTAGGTCTGTATTTGTGACTCAAAAACATAATACTTATCTGTTCTATAAAAATCATATCTATATTGAGTTACTTTTATTTCAAGACAAGTATAAACATAGATAAACACTTATTAACATACTACAATGATTATTTTGATATAAATGTCAACTCAATAGATGGATGACATAATTTAACATATAGATAGGATTATCAAAACATATTAAAACATAATCGAGATTTTGGAAATAGGTGAGGTCAATAATTATTTACTCAGTATAAACATTATTATAAATATTAATGAAATTTTACCAGGGAAAATGAATCACATAACATTGTAGAGACTGTAGGATGTCCGCACATATGAGCAATGATATCATTCCCTTAATGAGTGAAATGCTAAGGAAGTGGCTTATATATTAAATTTATAGAGTAAATATATTAACATATATATCATATATAGATCATATATATATATATATATTAATTATATACTTTTTACATTCTATATAAATGATTTTTTAAAAATTAATCACATCGCTTCACAAGGAGAGAGTCTGTCACACACATAAGTAAAGTTATCATATTTTAAACGGGATGGGAATTAATAGGGTATATGTGATATTAAAAGTATATAAGAATGTAAATATCATAAATACAATATAAATTTGATTAATATATCATTATATATAATTGTGACAGTTGTAATAAAAAATAAATGACATTGGTTTGTAAGGTGAAATCCCACCATACACATGAATGATGATTTTATAACCCATTTGATAGAAGTGGGGGTGGATAAATATTATAAAATAAACATAACAACATAATAACATAATATTTTATTTTATACACTATTTTTATTGTATTTTATGTTTTAATACATAAATTAATGTGTTAAATAAGAAAAAAATGCAAGATCATTGTTAAGATAACTACCTTCTCTATGATAATCCTTGTTTGGGTTTCATGTTAAGTTCGCTTTGGATGGTATTTTTGGAGAAAATTTTCTCAAGAATGTTATTAAGGATGTTGTGGATATAATTGGGTAGGTTTTGTTCGATCCAAATGTCCTGTTATATGTAAATATGTGGGTGTAATTATTTGCCTTCAAAATTTGGGAAAAGTGACCACTCTTGGAAGTAACAATGTATTTTCAGAAAAAATTCTGAAATTGTAAATTCATTCAGAATTAAAATGAATCAAAATTTATATATATTAAATATTTTTATGGATAGTATTTAATTATTTCAATAATATAATTTTTTACAATGTTTTATGTCAATTTACCTTATATCGTTTTATTTTAACCCCATGGTAAATCAATTTTTACCTTAACAAACCTATATAATTTTTACTATTTCCCCTATTAATTTTGTTCAATAAAATAATTTTTACACATTATATAATATAAATCATTAGGACTCAAAATATGTAATCCCTTTTGAAAATTACAATTATATTAGCGGAAATGTAATATTTAAACCTAATCCTGTAGACATTATGAGAAAACTGGTTTTCAAGGATGAAATGTTCAATAGTTTGTATTGTTTAATATAAATATTCCATGTTAAAATTATTAAAGTTAACTAAATTATATAAATGTATTTATAATTTAACTATTTTAAATTTTAAACCAATTAATAATATTAGTTAACATTTAAATAATGTAAATTGAATTGATGTTTCAATTAAAATTCAACATTTTTCACTATGCAACAAAAAATGAAAATATTCAGAAAAATCCCAAAAGTTAACCATAGGAAAATTTTCATATTCAAATTTAAAAAATGAATTTAATTTTATACAATTTTATTTCTAAAATTTATAATAATTAATTTTAATTTAGGTGTTCAATGAATGATTAAGTCGTCTTTTAGGGAAAATATAGTTTTTTTAGAAATCATTTGTTTTTCTTTTAAATAATTCTTATTTTATAAGAAAAAAAATATTAATAATAAAAATGTTTAAAATGTATATTTTCAACGATATGTAATCATTGTCATACCCTTCATTCAAATTAATAGCAGTTAAAATTCATATTAAATAATAAAATTTCAGTAATATGTCGTGTTTTGTTTAGACTTAGTGTTGCTTGTAATGTAAGATAAAATAAGTGTTTCATGTAATTCAATAATAAATAAATGTTAAATATAAATGAAGATTAAATTAATGATGATTTTAATTGAAGATATTTGAAATATTTATATTATTTTAAAAATAAATATACCATAAAGTCTGAATTTGTAATATTTTCTTTTAAGACTTGGGTTATGTTTCATAAAAGTAATCAAATACAATATTCTTATTTCATATATAAGGGAGTTACATTCTCACCACTATATGTAAATTTAATCATCATAATTTTAGAATTATCTATATAACAAAGGGTTTAATATTTATAATTTATTTATAAACCCCCACTTTATAAAAGGATTTTATAAAACATACTTTTATTAAGATAGAATGGGATGTATAATGGTCATATGGAATCACACATAAGTAGACTTATCTGTATTAGAAAATTTGTAAACAGTGATGATACTGACATGGATAATAATAATATATAAGTATAGATATTGATTTATGTTATTGATCACATTCAATTGAATGATCAATGGAGTTTTATGGTCCTGAAAACCAAAAATCTGTGATGATTTAAAAAGCTTTAATTTTCCTCAGATACGAATTTAATAGTATAACATTTTTATTTCATGATTATTTTTCTAATAATGGGAACTTATTTTTCAATATAAGAAAATAAACAAATCTACTCACATGATATGTTTCTATTTCATAATCACATTATTTTTATTCTTCAATAAATTTCTAATTCATCTCTAACTCCATAAAATGAATAACCATGAATTTTTTTATGCTCAATGCCCAGAAATTCTGTATTAATAGATCATAATATGCATAATATATTGACAATTATTTCCATATATATAAAAATATTTTTCAAAACAAATATTGTTTTTCAAATCTATCTAATATTCATAAATCTTCATATAGTGAAGTAATACATTATTCTCTAAAACCTCGTCCAAATTTCAAATTTAACCATTTCATAAATTTCTAACCTTCTGACCATCCAGATGATCAAAATCCAATCTTTGGAAAAAAGGTCACTAAATTTTTTTAATTGAACATTCCATTAATTTCTCAAACAACATAATTTTGCTCTTAATTTTCACATACCAAACATGGGAATTTTCTTATCATGTATTATTTTGAAACATGGTAATAACATGAATTGACCTAAAATATTATTCAAAACGTGCATGATTACTTATTTATTTATTGAACAATATATTGTTGGATATATTTCTGAAATAAAATTATTTTTTAAACCTTAATAATTATATTATAAACAAATTTTTCAAAAAATCATTAAACAATCCCAAAGATAACAGTAGAATCAAATTTAATTTATCCATATCAATTAAATATTTATCCCAACATCATTATCTCAACATTAGGAACATATCAAGGACCCCACTCATGTATTTTAAAAATATTTGAACTTGAAACTAAATCGTTTTTTCTTGGTCATCGACACTATCGAAAATTTTCTATAAAATCCCTAATAAAAAATTAGTATAGGACAATCCAAATATATTCCATAATTATTATAATGAGAATATCATAAATAAATTAAAAAAATAATATTATTATGGAAACCAAACACAATGAAATTAATTATTCCTATTCTTTTATGGTAATAACAAAATATTGACCATATTAAATTATATTTTCTTCAGTTAAATTCTATTGATGCATTTGAAGTTTATTGTTTAGTGTCCCATTTCCTTACAGTTGAAACATTATATATTGGGAACTTTTTTCTTACCCTTTAAATCATTGTACCGGTGGATTCCCCCTCCACAATATTATAAAACACTGATTCCTTTTGTCAAAACACCATGCTGTGTCTATCCCTAATTATGATATATTGGAAAATCCTTATCTCTCTTTTTCCCTTCATCTGTCATTTTATATTTTTTTCTATTCTTATCATTCATCCCTTAGAAGAAATAATACATTGATAATTATTTCACTATCTTATTATTACATGGTACTATGTCATATTACGATGAAAATGTTTGGGGGACTATTTACTTTTGAACTATTCAATTAAGACCATTAATAAAATTCACATTATTATAATTTATATTACTTATATTGGTATAAATATAATTCCTTATTTAAGATGCCACTTCTAAACAACGTCATATTCTACATTAGATCATATCATTTTGAAATAAATTTATATTACAAAATCTTCTGGAATTCATACATAAATTGAATATTTTATACAAAACTAATCATATAATCATAATCATGGTTTATATGACACTGTGTGATTTTCTAAAATATTTTTTAAATAATTTAAGTCTTTTGTCTATATTTTTTCTTTTCATGAAACACTAAATTTAGATTGTTTTATGTGATAGAATAAATTTTGTCCTATGTTTCATGCTACACCAAGTTATGCATTCACTAAATTCAACACTTGGATTATCTTTTAGAACATGATACACTACATTTGAATTATGTAACACATAATGTTGAGTTCCATCGATATCTTGCGTATCACGAAAAACTGAGTATTACTAAGCTACAATGTACTATCAATATTGATATTAAAATACCATTATAGTAACCACAATAAAGTTGATAAGGGTTTTAATAAATTTATAAATTTAATAATGAAAATAGATTTTACAAATGTATGAAAAATTAATCCACATGTTATCAATTATTGAAAATGAATGTAAGAATAATTTGAAAATAATGAAATTCCTTCCCTATGAATACTATGTACAAATAACAGTTTTAAAAATAAATTAAAAAAACACTATGGATGAGTTTTTTAAATTAATTTTTTTCATTATATAGTAAATATATATATTTTATACTCATCCAATATATTTTATAGGTATAATAAAAGAATAAATCCAATTTTCGGGAAATAATGTATTTTTGTAAAAGGTAATTTTACCTCCTTTTAAGGGGGAACCCATTTTACATATGAATTTTGAAAATTTTATAATTAATATTTGACAAAATTAATCCTCTTTTCGGATATATGTAAATATTTATTTATTTATATAACATTTTCTATTTTTTACATGTTTTTAAAGAAGATTTATATTTTGATTAATAGGGGAAAACATTTTATTTTAATTCAAAACATCAATTTCATCTAATAAACCTATTGGGTTAGATTTTATTTATAGTTTATTTTTAATGTTTTATTATATCAAATATACATAAATTAATCCAATTTAATTCATTTGAATAAAATTAATATTTATATTAGATATAAAAACATTAAATGATTTTGAACACTTTTACATTAAAAACCCATTTTGGCGTCCTGTGTACATGATTAAATTTAAATTAATTTATAAAAAATATCTTATTAAAAAATACAATATTGTATTCTATATTATTATTCATAATCATTAAAAAAATTATAATGATTTTAAATTATATTTTTTCAGAAAATATTAGTGAATTTGATTAAAATTAATTATAGTAATTAAGAGAAAACATAGCTTAAAAATGGGTAAATCCATAATATTAAGGCCCAAAATAACCTAGTAAAAAGACTACATTCCATGTGACGTTTATATTTATAATATAAACTCAATTCTCATGGATTTGGACCAATATTGGGGCTACATGACATTGGAAAAATGTTGGGGGAATCCCCTGTTTAAAAATTTACAAGAATCTCAATCCTCCTCCACTATAAAAGGGCACTTTACCCTCCCATTTAACCTCACCACTCAAGCCCTATGGCTCATAAAAGCATCTCAAATATCCTCAAAAATTCTTATAGTAATCATCGTTGCCTCGATTTTTTACTAAACTCATTCAAGGAATCCCCTTTGTGAAAATTAAGTGGATTTCCCCAAAGAAGAGGTAACTTCCTTCCACATACTCTTTTGTTTTATTTTCAATATCCACCACCTAAATAATTATCAATCCATGATTATATAATAAAATCACTATCCTAATTATTATTATCAATTTTTATTTGAACTTTTCAGTCTATACTTACACACATTTCAATTAAAAGGGTAACAAACATGTTGTTTGTGTGAACAATGGAGTACCGCCTCGCAATAATGATGTTGTTCATTTTTCATTTACCACCTATCATGATTAGAAATTATGATGGATAATATGTTTTCATTTGATATATATGATATTTAGGATTTATTTATTCATATATAATTATTATATAAAATATAAAATCATTCATTCCATTTTGTTTAAATATGATAATTTCGTTTATGGACATATGGACTATGGCCTCCTCAAAGAGATATGAACTGCTCACATGTAACATTGAATCCTTAACGGATGTATTTAGTGAAATTATTTTATATAAATGACATATTAATAAAAATTTAATGATTGTATTTATATATATATATATATCATTTACATTATTTATTTCAATGTGCCAATAAAATTGAAACAATGTTCATTCGTACGTACGACCTACCGTCTCCATTAACAGTGTATTCAATTTCGTATTTTTATATTATATAGATTATTATAATTTCATAAATAATGAATATATATATTATATTTATATCATTTTTACATTCTTATAATAATTAAGTCATAATAAAATTAGTAGGATCAATAATAAAAATTCAAAACCTACATGAAAAAGGAATGTGAATATTCACCAAAAGAAAACATTAACATGGAATTATTCATAAATCTGTAATATAAAGTAATAATAAAATAATATCTGGTATTATATATATGAATATTTATCTTTTGTAAATTTATAATAAATACACATTTAATATTCAGAAGTTTTTAATGTATACAATGAATGTCAAGAGATAAGGTAATTGTTTTCTCATCTAACATTTTATATCCATGATATACATGACATGTTCATCCCTTGTTTATTTTGTGAGGAGTATATAATTCCAATGAATATATTATGTTTTAATAATAATCAAATTTCTGTTTATCTACATATCCATTTTATTATCTCTATTTCATGGGCTTTATGGTAAAAAAGTTGTAAAATCAGTACATTAATTTTGTCTCAATTCTATTTCTTTGAGACACATATCATTTTTTGCACCTATATTTCTCAAAGGAGATTCTATACTTCCCTTTGATATTTATTATTATAAATATAATTCATTTAATTATATATTAATATTAATGTAATGTTATTAAATCATTGGGATAAATATATAATTTTTTTATGTGGTAAGAGTTTATTACTTTAACATCAATATTTATCAGGGCTGTTTAAGAGGCTGCTTCCATTGATTAAGTATTATAATCCGCATCACAATAAATATAATTAATGTTCTTATCATTTTTTATTAATATTATATCATCTCAATGGTATCATTTTTACACTATTGAGTAACAAATATAATTAAGAAAATGTTTTTATAAAAATATGACTATTTCTTCTTTTAGTTGAAAATTTCCATTATTTAAAAATAATATTTCAAAATATTTTTTTTAAATGCATATTATTATCCTGTAATGGTTAATGGAAATTATAATCAATGTTTTACTATTTTATAAAATGGTTTTAAAATTAACCTACATGTTGTTTTATGATTAGGGAACTTTTCAAAACTTTTTATAGTGAAAAAAGGAATGTTTGGAATGTACGGTCTTACCCTCTGTAAAGACTGTCATTTCCGTAAATATTAAATTTTATTTTTACAGGATTCTTTTTAAGGATTATTTTTCCAAATATTTTCTAATAAAATTTATTTTAAAAAAATATTCACTAATAAAAAAATCAAAATGATTATAAACTTATTATATAGGCTTTCAATGAATGGGGTTTTCAAAATGACTTCAAGGTTATTTTCAAAGAAAATTCTTTTTAAAAAGATTTTTGTTTGAAAATGATTTTATTTTAAAAAATTATTGATATTTTCATAATGTTATGTTTAAATTGATTTTAATTATTTGTTCATATTTTTTCACGTTTCTTAACAAAATCAATTTTGCACATGTTAAATTTTTTGAAAATTTAATTTAAATGAATTGTTATTTTCCCAAGTGATATTTCAAAATCCTTCTACATCTAAGACGGAATACCCTAATATAGTTTAAATTTTATTGGGGAAAGGATCAATTGATACAAGTAATATTCATTCTTTAATGGTTTATTTATTTATGGAATGATATTTGTGACACCTATTTCCCTTACACGAGTTATGAGATTTTAAAACTCACTTATTTTTATATGATATCATTTAATTGATTGATTATGAAACCTATATAATTTCCATAGTTTCTAATGTGATTAAATTTTAATGATTCCAATTTTATTTCATGGGTTATGATATGATGTTTACGAAACCAATCTCTTTCTATAAGTCATGATATGATGAATATTTTTGTTACCTTGTGGAACCTGTATGTACGATTTCATCATGTGAAGGGTGGGACCTATATATCCCTCAAATTAATTGTGTAACGATAATTTTTTATGAGATAAAGGGGTATACATGAGGTTTGACCATGTCCAACGAAATTGGGTACATGGGAGGGAATCCCAATACCGAAATAAGATGGTAAATTGTAGGGGATCCCAAATCCAAAACAAGAGGGTACTTGGGAGGTCATAACAGTACCAACATAAAAGGGTACATGAGGGGGCATCCCAGTCCAAAAACAAAAGGGTTCATGGGAGATCATAACAAGCCTAAAAAAGTAGGTACACTGGAGGGAATTCCAATCACAAAAGAAAAGGGTACATAAGAGGGAATCCCAATCCTTAAACAACAGGGTTTACGGGAAGTATGTACATAGTTTATTATCCCAAGGAAAAAATTCTATGAAGGTATTAGTAGGATTATTGGACATAGAATTTTATATGCTTATGTGTATTCCACAATCACATGTAAAATTATTATATAATGATCTCATTGATTATTCTCTTTCAATACTTATTATTCATGTATTATGAACTACCCTTATGTATTCCATGAATCTTGATTATGATAATTGATATTGAAGGTATGATCTTTGCATTTTAATATCACCATCTCATAACCTTATTCTCATATTATAATTACACATCTAACTTGTTTATCGTTACCAAGAATATATGTTCACCAATTTCTAATGTTTCATTTCCCCTTGTTATAAAGAATTGTTTTGAGTAGGCATACTAAAGTGGAAGATCATTAAGTTAAATGTTGAATATAATTCAAAAAATATATAGTCTTATATTTCAATGTTTCCGAATACAGTAAACTATTATATTCATCTGGCATGTATTTTTCAGTGAACTGAATATTCATCTATAATGATACAATATCCATGTCGGTTAATCCTATGTCGCTATATATGGTATAAAATGAATTTTCTTGTAATAATTTGGAAACTAGGATGAAAAATAATAAATGAGATCCCTAGGAATATTTCTAAGGATTTTTCAATGAATTTATCTAAGGATAAGTCTGAGGAAAAAATAATGTATAGTAAAAAGTCCAAGATTATTGGTAAATAATAAAGAGAGTGTCTTCTAATCAATAAATAATTTTCTATATAATATAAGTGGATTTGATTCTATGATGTATGTACAAGGGGATGACAACCCCGAAAACACTGTATTGAGATAATACTCAATTAGGAACTAGTTCACGACAATGGACCTTGTTTCACCCGACTTTTGACAATACTATGGGGTGTGCATTGGGAATTCACAAAATCATCTATAACTGTCATGAAATATTTAAATAGATGATGAATATGAAGGATCTAGGATAAACCTATGGTTTCATTGATTAAATAGAAAGGTGTCATTATTTAGACATTCTAATCTTCATTTTTAATGATTTTGTGGTTCCCCACTATGATAAATGATTACTACTCTATTTTTTCATTAATTAATATAATTCAAAGAAACTGTGTTACTGAGGAATGAAAGGGGAAATTCAATATTTTCCCTATAGAGAAACTAAATGTAATGGGAGATTAAATTAAAAACATCATTTTTTTCTCAGAATATTATTGAATCTATGATTTATATTGAATATCCAAATGATAAATGAAGGGAACAATGACTTATTGAGTCCTTGATAAGGAACATGACACCTTATTTTAGTGGATCCACTAAACCATTATTTATTGAGAAATATATCATTACCATCAGAAAGATATTTTCCATTTTCTAGTTTTCAGGGCATGAAAATTTCCCTTTGGAATTATAACATCTTGAAGGTGAGTGAAATCAATGGTGTAATCTTATTAGAAAAAATATGTGAAATGATAAAATTGACCCCATGGGTTGGTACATGTTCTAGAACATATTTTTCAATAATAAATTTCCTATTATAATTCATATGAATATGGAAAATTAATTCCTAAATTTGAATTAAAAGGATAATGAATTGGTCCATTCCTATAAAGAAAATTTTACATGTCTTATGAGTTACTCTTCAGGAATTATTATCAAACGAAAAAGCAAAATTAATCAATTAATTGGTGTCCTAAATCCTATTCATCAAAAGTAGTTGTATATAAGAGACAATAATAGCTATGAAGAAGATGTTGGATGTTCTATTAAGGTGGAAATTGTTGTTTGATTTGTGTATAAATACCATGATTTTGACAAGAAAATGAATATTGATTTAGAGGAAAATCTATCAACCATGGAGAAAGGAAGATGAGATATCCAATTTTTACAACATGTGGGGTGAAACATGGGGGTAATCTTTTTTAGGGGACAACTAAATTCTATAATTTTGTAAGGAAATTCCATTGAGTAGTTGATTGTCAATTTAATGGGATGAAATTATCTAATGATTAGTATAAGACCCCAGCCTTAAACCTTACTTAATCTTTAGTTATTACAAGATTACACATTGAGGATCTTTTCAGGTTTAGAGTTTTAGAGAATTGGATCATGAAACATTCATTACATTCCACATTTAAACAAAGTTGTTACATAAAAGACTGTATTCATTCTTCCCATCAACGGGAACATATTTAAAATATAACATGGATTCTTTCTTGACACATCCTTGACACTACCATCACATCATTTACCTTTCCCTTGACCTGTGAAAAACATTTCAAAAACTTGGGGTGAGCATAACAATCTCAGTAAGAGTTATAAAAATATGGAAAGGAAACATGAGTTCATATATACATTAGAATGAAATCACACTTTACCCATAAAACATAGGCATATCAAATCATGAATAAATCATAGAAAACATAAGACATAAAGGTAACTTGAGGCATTCATAACATTCTTACGTAGGGAGTAACCCTCTTGGTTACGTTTGGAATACCCATCACAATATATTCCATAAATCTCTTCGATGAAACCTAAACGTTTCAATCCTTCGCGTTACCCAATGCATTGGAGAGCTATATAGGGCTCACCCGCCCTTAGTTTATCACGGAACCAACCGTTTTCATAACAATGCCCAAGAACCATAACATAAATTTATCACATAAAACATGCATAAAGGAAACATAACATTTCAAATATAACATTTTAGTATTTTGAAATAATGAATACATTCAAAAAGAAACCATTTCGAAAACCATTTAAAACATTTAATAAAGAGATTTTTGAATCAAAGTGTCCCATACCACCTTGAAGCTTAAAAATTTAAACCATTAATATCCATATAAATAAATCCTTAAAACCAGTTTGAAATCATGGATATTAATAAGAACAAATAATTAAAACATTTAAAATGATATTTTGGTTAAAGGGGTTTTACCAAAATTAGAGACACTTGAATACAATAATTGAGGAATAACATTTAGTCAGAACTTTATAATATCATGAGAATAAATGGATTCATGATATAATACTCCAAAGGACAGTATATACACTATATAAGAGTGAATTGGTGCATAACAACAATGAACCCTCAATAGAAATGTCAAATGTGTTGAAATCCCTTATAAAGAAGGTATCCTTAAATTAAGGACAAATCAATCTCAAAAATATGTGTGACAAATATAAATACACCCAATATAAGTGGATATTAAGTGTAAAACAATAAAAGGTCATTCACACATATTCAATGGATGACATATTTGATATTACGAATTCAAAAATGATTTCTATTTTACAAAATTAAAAACATATAAGTCAGATTAATTAATTTCATAATTAATTCCCGCTGTCAAAGCAAATAGCGTGTTTTTATGAAACAATAAGTATCAAAAGATTGACACTAGTTTAAGTCCTATTTCAAAGTGAAATTGATTCCAATGACCACCATTGAATTAAATGGTAAAAATATATTATAATTCCAATTCAAAACCAATTAAAAATATAATCTAATCATATAAATAAATTATATTAAAAAGAGGATTTGAATTAAAATACAACATTTTACACTATTCATTAAAAAAATGAACTTTATCGGAAAGATACCAAAAATTTACACAAAGTAAATTTTGATGTCCCGATTCATAATAAGAGTTTTATTTAGTCCAAAAGAATGTTTAAGAGTGAACAAAACTATATTTAATTATGGTTCAACATCAAAAGGTGATAAGTGAACCTTTAGTGAAAACTAGGGCATATATGCCTAAAATTGAATTCTTTCCGTATTTTAAGCCTTTATCTTTTATTGGATAAATGTAAAAACATTTAAAAACATATATAATCATATTTTAGTTATTTCTATCCATTACCGCCAACACAACGGCTACATGTTAACTACCATTTAAAATAATATTATTTTATTATTAGAGTTTAATGTAAGATTCCCAAGAAACTCGTTGTTGCGTATTGGGTACGCCATCGAGCATAGCATCCCCTTTAAAGTAATATTAATGTTTGATTCACAAATATGGGTAAATATAAAGATGTCATATTCTTTATTTACCTGGGGTGTTAAAATTAGAATAATGATAAATCCCCAAAAAAATGACCTCCCACATATGAGTATTTCAATTACTTGGAGTTTGGTCATTATGCATACAAGTTCCCCAATACGAGGAATATGGTGGATGATAAGATACAAAACCAACTAAATACAAATGAAATAATAAAAATACTATGATATCATAATAGATAAAGTGATCCATTATAATTATATTATTGTTATCCTCCCCTCCTTAGTTGGGAATTTCATATGTGATATATTATGAATAACCACAATGAAAATCTTATTTTTCAACTTTTGGTGAAATTTTATGTTATTATCACCCTCTAAGTGGATTATATAATAATAAAATCATATTTTATATTATATCAATATGAGGATGAAACATAGTTTCTATTGAAATTGTTTTTTGGAATAATGGTTGATTTATATTTTGAAAGGGTTATAAGGTTAACCATTTATGGAATGGTTTATGTTATTCATAGAATGATTTTTTAGAGAATAAAGTACTATCTCCCTATATGAGGATTTATACATACTAGTTAACTAGTGATAATCAATTTTTTCTAATATTGACTAAAGGAATAGGGAATGACTTGTCAATATATTTATGGATATCATAATCTATTAGTTCTTCAGGAACAAAAAATTCACCATCTTATCATGGAGAAATATATAAAGCATAAATTGAGCAAGGAATAACCATGGGGTGTTATTATTCATACGAAATGGAATGAAATTACTTAATTATATATTTATGTAAATAAAATCCTTCAAAATTAGGGAAATGATCATGATGTAATGGTTTGTATACCTATCATCATTTTTGATGATATCAATAACCTATTCCATACCACTTTGGTTTATGGATTCCTGATCATTAACATTAGCATGAATATGTTCCCTATCACTCTATATCAGAACATGATAGATAGATTTATCATCCATGTCTGTTATTCTGCTTTCCACTTATGTTCAATTATTTTGTAACCTTATTATGAGTTAATCTTTGTAACTGTTATGGTTCAAAAATTCTTATTTTGGAGGAAGTGTTAGTATTCTGTATTACATTATGGGTTCATATGAAATGAATTTTCAATTATTAATCAATCAAATACTATAAAACATTTTAGGGTGAAATTCATTTTAATGGGGGTAGAATGTAATACCTTGAGAAATGGTCATTTTTTAATTAACTTAATATTTTTGACACTTTTTCATTTGAGTAAGCATTAAATATATTTTTTGTTTTATGAAACAACTATGTTCGTATTTTTTTCACAGAACACCAAGTTAATTTTTTACAAATCACAACACATAGATTATCTTACATTACATTAAACACTATGTTGGGAATTTTTTTCCACGTAATTTTGAGTTACATAGATAGCCTACATTACATACAAGGATGAGTTATACCAAAATTAAAAATACTATTAATTTTTTTTATTAATATATCGGTATAGTTATCACTTATATATTGGAATGGGATTTAATATTAGGATTATTATAATTAAAAAATTAGGGTGTACACTTTTATATCAAATGAATCTATTGGTTATCTATTAATTACAAATGAATGATAAAACTATTTCCAAATAATGATCTTTCTTTTCTAAGAAAGCTATGTAAAAACATCAAATCAAATCAATATACTAAAAAATTACTATTGATGAATTTTTTTCAATAGAATTTATATATAATATATTTAATAAATATGTTTAATACTCATCCATCATATTTTATTTGTATAATATAATTTTAAATCAAATGTTATAAAATATATTATATTTTTTTAAATATAAATTTTCTACCTTTTAATGGAGAAACCATTTAAAATAGGATTTTCGAAAATATTATAATTTCAATTTTAAAACATAATCATCATTTCTAAATTCCGGATATCAAAATTTACTTTAGGTTAAATTTTTTATATCTAAGAAATGTATAATTTTTTTACAAAGAGTAAAAATATATTAATTTTATTCAAATATGCTTTCTCATTTAAATACTTTTTTGGGTTATATTATAATTTGAATTGGTTTTAATGTTTAATTATATAAATTTGAAATTCATTAATACAATTAAGGACATTTGAATCAATCTCACATTGAAATTGTATGTAAAAACATTTCAAAATTCTAATGATTTTTACTTTAAAACCGCTCTTTGTCATCCCCTCTGCAAAATTAAATTTAAATTTTTTTCTTCCACATATATGATTATATTTTTGAAAAATGGATTCCATATTTGGAATCAAAATAATTTAAAATTACAAACAAAATCATTATAGTATTTTACTAAATTTATTAGTGTATGTGATTAATATAAACTAGAGCGATTAAGTGAAAAATTAACATAACAAAAGATAAATCATAACAATGAGGCAAAAAATGAACTACTAACACGAATAAAATAAATTTTATTTTCATATTTCCACCATATTTTCCCTTGAAACATATTTTGATAATTATTAGAGAAAACTTATATGGTAAAATTATGTTTGGAATTCCCATTTCAAAATTTTACAAGAATTACACTGCTCCTTCACTATATAAAGGCAGTCAGCCATCCCACTTATTAGGACCTTCAATTCCCTTTATAATAGAAGTATATTTTCCATATATAATCCCAACAATTATACCTTTATCCTATAATCCTATATTTTGGAATAAATTCAATCAATGATTCCCTCTAGTATAAACCAAGAGGAGGTACCCAAAGAAGATTTTGCATCGTTCCACAAGTTCTTTCGTAATATTTTCATTATCCACTACAGTAATTAAATGTTTTCTATGATTATATAATATCATTTTATCCTAAATATTCTAATATTTTTTTATTTTTTTGTTTTAACTAAAAATTACACAAACTTTTATCTAATGGGTAACGAACTTATCATTTGTGTCTGTGGTGGATTACCGCCTCGCGACAACGATGTTGTTATACTTTCTACTAACACCTATCATGGGTGGAAATTATGATAAAAAATACATTTTAATATGATATATATTATATTTATTATTTATTTATTCTAATTTAATCATTATATAAAATATACCTTCATGCTTTTCATTTTGTGTAAATATGATAACTATGTTTGTGGACGTGTAAACTATAACATCCTCAAGGAGAGGTGATTCATTCACACATTACATTGAATTTATTATAGATAGGATAAGTGAAATTATGTGATGTATATTACATAATAATTCTAGATTAATAATATTATATAATATAATATTTCTCTATATTTATTTTATTATGAAAAAAATGGAAATATTGTTCATGCATACGTATAGTCTACCATCTCTATGAATGGATTATTTCATTTCATACTTCTATATTTTATAAATTATCATATATAAATATATAATCAGTAGATAAGATATTTATATCAATTTTAATTTATTTAAATTTTTAAATCATGATTTTTTAATAGTATCAATAAAAACAAGTCAAAACATATACGAAAAACAAAGTGGATATTACATGAAACAGAACATTAATGTACAATTGTTAATAAACAGGTTATATAAAGTCATAATAAAATAATATATATATTATTAGATATAATAATTTTCTTCTTTAGAAGATGAATAATAAACATATACTTATTATAACCAAGTTTTTAATGTGTTCCAAGAAACTCAATACTTATGTAAATGGATTTCGTATACCACTTATTATATTTGTGAGATACATTCCAAGTTCACTACTCATTTTATTTGTGTAAAATATATTCTGAACATGAATATATTATTTAATAATTATACTAAAATATATTATTATTTAAATATCATTTTATTTATCTCTCCTTAAGGGATTTTATTATTCAAATGTTAGAAAATTAGTAATGTAATTTTGTCACAATGTTCCTTCTTTAAGAAACATACAATGTTATGAACCAATATTTTTCTATGAGGTGTATATAATGACCATTAAAATTTTATATCAATAATATACTTATTTTAATTCTATTTAAATATTCATGTCAATTTCTACTCACATGATTAGTGTTATTTAATGTTTTGATTATTTTAATATATTATTTCTATAATATAATCATTTGTTAGGATTGTTTACTAATATGATTCTAATGAAAAATATTATAATCCATATATTAAGAAATATCATTAAAATTTTTATCCTAGTGTAATTAATTTTATATGAATGAAATTTAACCATTTTCTACTCATTTGTAATTAATATTATTAAGAAAAACATTTATGAAAAATTGACTTTAGTTATCCTTTTAGTCGGATGTTTGCATTCATTAAAAACCATGTTCTTTAATGATGTTCTCAATAATGTTTTAATATTATCCTATTATTTAGAATGTAAATATTTACCAATGTATTACATTTTTTTTAAAATTTTTTTGAAAGTAAAAACTTGTCATTTTATGATTAATGCACATTTTTTAAAAAATAATGGTTCATAAGAATGTTAGGCATGTATAGAACTACCAGTAGTCATGACCTCCATTTTATTATTATGTTCATTTTATATTAACAAGATTACATTTAAATATAAAATTTTCCCAATATTCAATAAATCTTATGACTTTAATGTGGTTTTCAATGAATAATGTTTTCAAAATGTCTTGAGGTTTATTTTCAATGAAAATGGTTTTTAATAGATTTTATGTTTCAAAAATATTTTTTTTAAATATAATAAAGGATATTTTGATTAATAAATGTTTAGAAACATTTAAATATTAATTTATATGTTTTTATAGGTTTTTTGAAGAACATGATTTTGAATATAGTATATGATTTAAAATTTTAATTTCAATTGAAGGTTACTTTCTAAAATAATTTCTCCAAGTGATCCTTAAAATTAATTATCCATATAAGAAAGAATTATTTGATATAAATTATGATATATTAGCGACATGACACATGAATAGAATCAATATTATTTCTTGAATGGACTATGGTTTGATGGAATTATGTTTCTGACACCAATTTCTCTTCCATGGGATATATGTTTTCAAAACCTACTTCATTTCCCAAGATATGATTTAAATAAATTACTATGAATCCTATATATTTTTCATAGGTTATGATGTGGTGATATTTTAATGATACCCATTTCATTTTATTGTTTATGAAATGGTTTTTATGAAACACATCTCATTTACGGTTCATGATAGGATGAATAGTTTTGTTATATTATATCATAGGAATGTATGATTTCATAATGTGATTGGTTAGACCTATATCTACCTCAAATGAATTGGGTAAATAAAAATGATTTATTATCTAAAACAGTATATGGGATTGTATCCTACGCCCGAGAGAAGAGGGAAAATGGGAGCGTATCTCAATCACGAAACAAGAGGGTGCAAAGGAGGGCATCCTAAGCCTATAATAAGAGGGTACATGGTAGGGAATCCGAATATTGAAATAAAAGGTTACAATGGAAGGAGTCCCATCCAAAAAACTGATGGTACACGTGAGGGAATCCCATGCATAAAACAAGAGGTTATATGGGAGGGAATTCCAATCCCAAAATAAAAGGGTATATGGGAGGGAATACCAATCATAAAATAAGAGTATATGCAGGAGGTATTATTAATCCTGATGTAGCTATATGGGTTAGTATCCCCAGTCTAATAGGATTTAAAGGTCTTGGTAGGTATCCCATAAATTTTATTTTCTATGCTTATGTATATTCTACAAAAACATATCTTATGATTATATTATGATATCATGGATTATTCTTCTATTTTCATTACGATTCTTGTATTATATAATACCAATGTCTATTACATCACTATTCATTATTATATTTGATATAAAGGGTGTCATATTATCATGTTAAGATCATATTCTCATACACTTATGCTCATGTTATTCTTATATATCCCCCTTTTTTCCATAGTGATCATCTGAGCTCACTCCCTCCTTATTTTCCTTTTCTAAGATGGTTTCATGGGAGAAAAATTTGTTTTATGCTAAATAGGCCCTTTTCCACTCAATGTGATCTGACCCAAAGTTCCTATGTACATCTTTTAGTTGGATCTGGCACAGTGGTAACTACATGGTGTTGGGGTTTTTTGTTCAACATTTGAAAAGATTCAAGGTGATGCTGAAGATGTGGGGTTTTTTTGTTTTGTTTGATTTGGGTTTATTTGTCTATTTTATCTTTTTCTATGGTTTTTTTTATGGTTTCGGGTTCTCTGATGATAGAGATCCAGTTCCCATTTGTGTCAATGACACCTGTTTTCAAGATGTTTCATTAGGACCGAAGATAACTATGTGACGAAGCACCTTTGCTTCTCAACCTGTGTTGACCACATGTTTCTATTTAAATCTTATAGTTGGATCTGGAATAATTGAAACTACATGGTTATGGGATTTTTAGTTCAGTATTTGAAGGGAATCACGACACTTCCATAGTTATGATCAGTTGTCTTTGGCCTTGATTTTTTCGGCATGATGGACTATTTTGGGGTTGTTTTGGTGGAATTTGGAAATGGATTCTAGTGAAAATGTTTAGTTTATGGGATGATGTTGATGAATTACATAACAAATGTGTTTGTCCTCAATGGAATTGATGTACCTTGGTTGTTCGTGGGATTTGTGTGATTTGTGGTGATGGTTTGAATTTGGAAACTGGTGCGTAATGGCGAATGGAATGGTGAATGGGTTCTATTTTACTATTTTGATTTTTTAATTCCTCAATGTCTGTTTTTTAGAGTCTATCTTTATGTGAAGGAATAGTTTGGTAGGATTCCACTTACTATGATTGTTTTCTTTCAAAAAAATAATAAAAAACGATTTTGGAATGTGCCTTACCAAACATTGATATGTACTAAGTAATAAATATAGATTTATCTATATATTCCAAGTAAATAAAATAAATGGAATTATAATGATCCATATGTATATATTAAATACATTTTAAGATATAAAAATTTTCATTAGAATTTGTATTGGTAGTTAGGGTAAATTTACTGTCCATAAAAAAGTAAATAATTCCAGGGAAAGTAAACGAATACAAAAAATGAATCAAGGAAGTTTAATGTCAATAGATTCCATATTAAAATGATCATTAAACATCCATAAAAAGAATAATGTTGGTAATAATAAAATATATACCTATTTTAGTAATAATATAATTTTATTAGTTGATAAAATGAAATATCATTAAAAGTTCATTAAAATCACACTAGGAGATAATATCCTTTTCATTTTGAAAATCACATTTTAAAACAAAAAATTTGGAGAAAGTATTGAAAATATTATTGTATAAAAATAATTTTCGAATCATATAATGCAATTTTAAAATAAAATTATTAGTCAATAGTATTGGAAGTTTCATTCGTTTTGTACACATTATAACAAATATTCCCTTAATGTTTTTAGTGAAATCCAAATGGGAATTGTTTTCAAAATGACATGAATATTTCATTCAAAAAAATTAAATGTAAAAAAATGTGAAAAACGTATTTAAAATTAATTTTTAGTATTTTAAAAACATTATTCAAATCATTTCTATAAACCCGGTATTATAATAAATAAAATTTCTAACTGGAGAGATACATGAAGTAATATTTGCTTAAAAACATATTATCAAATATACTCAGTAAAAAATACTGTAAAATGGTAATATTAAATGATGATATCATGAATAACCATAGTAGTGGAATGCATAAATGTTTTTTTAAAAAATGTTCAAATTATTTCCTTCAACTAAAATTCAATGAAAATAATTCTCGATTATAATGAGATAGTCAAATAAACCATTACAATTATCATAACAATGATGTGAGAATTAATAAATGAATAAATTATTTGTATCCATTATAAACAAAAATTAAATAATATTTAATAAAACATTATTTATTCGAATTTAATTATTCATTGAGTCTAGGAATGACATAATTGATGAAGTATAATTTTAACCCAATTAATGGAAGTCGAGTTAAGAAATTCCTCACCAAATTATTCTTTTTTATTGTAATTTGTTTACCAAAATTTATAGTGGTTTTAAGCATGTTAAAATCTTATAAAATTACCATATTAATATTTATAATTTCATGCATGATCCTTTTATATAATCTCATCAACCATTCCATAATTTCTATTTATTATTTTCATTTTATCGGGTGTTAATTTCATTTTTTCTCACTCATTATTTTTCCTAAAACGTCTAGTTCAATTATATATATTTTATATCTGTAATATCTATAAATATAGAAATTTTCTAAATTTCATATTTATTAAGTATACATATTATTAAAACTATTTATGAATTTGTATCTTGGAAAATGAATCGCATCGCTTTGTGGGGATGGTAGGTCGTACGTACACATGAGTGATGATATCATTCCCTTAACAAGTTAATGAGTAATGAGGTGGTTGGTATATTAAATTTAATGAATCAATATCATGTCATATATATTAAATATAAACACTATTTTTATCATTATTACATTCTATGTAAAGCCTAATTGAAAAATTAATCACATCACTTCGTGAGGTGGTAGCCCACCATACACACAAGTGACATTATCAAATTTCAAATTGCGTAGAACATAAAAAGGTATATGTAACATTAAAATTATATAAGATTATTAATCTCAAAAATATCCTATAATATTTTAAATATATTATTATATACGACCATGATAGATGGTAATGTAAACACAATTGACATTGGTTCACTATATTGTAGTCCAACCTACACACGAATGATGATTTCATAAAACAATTGAAGGAACTGTAGATGGATGATTATATTACCATCAACATAAAAATAAATTATTATATTATATGTAATTTTATTATTATATATTATGTTTTAATACATAATTTAAGGTTGAAATAGAATAAATAAAATGAATGATATTTGTTAAGATAACTAAATTCTCTATGAGAAACATCATTTGGATATCCTCTTAAGGACCATAACGATAATCTTTTAAGAGGAAATAAGATCTATAATGTAAATAAGGCTTTTTTGGGGAGAGTATTTCTTGTTTTTTTGATAAAATGTTATTGTGGTGTGTTAATAAGGGATTGGAGGGAGTCCACTTTTATAAGTTGGAAAGGGAACCCTCTTGGATATTACATGGAAATCTCCCAAAAGAATACAAAATATTATATTAATTCACATAAATAGTTCAAAAAAATGAACAGATATTATAAAATGGGAAGTATAATATTTAAATTATTCCATAAAATTAATTTTTTAAAAGTTTTTAATTCATTTTAATTATTTTCCTTTTAGTTTAATCCCACTTAAATACATATTTACCTTAACCGTGGTTAATAATTTTTACATTTTTCACAATTATTTTTTTTAAAAATTAGAGTTTGACTTATTAAATATTACTAATTACAATTAATTGAAAAAAAAATCCATTTTTAATATTTTTATTCCCATAAATTTCAATATTTAAATTTAAATTAATCCCGTTGACGTGACGATAAAGTAGGTTTTTAATGTTAAAATGATCAAAAGTTTACAAAGTTTTTATATAAATATTTAATATAAAATGATTAAAATGACATAAATTAGATTATTATGTATGTAATTTTACTAATTTTTCATTAAAAAAATTAATAATAATTTAAAATCATGTGTAATATTAAAAAATTGTAGTTTTCGAATAAAATTTAATATTTTAACTATTTATCAAAAAAAGAAACATTTTAAAATATCAAAAAACATTACCAAAATATAATTTTGACATTATAATTTAAAAAATGAGTATAAGTTAACAAAAAATATATAATAGTTAAAAATGAATTTTAAATTGTGTAGGAAAATCATGACCATGTCATCATTTAGGGAAATAGTCATTTTTCAAAAAAAAAAATTATTTTTATTTTAAATGAATTTTATCTTTTTAAGAATAAATATATAAATGATGGAAATATTGTAACTATAAATTTTTGAAATTTATTTAATCATATTGATTATCTCCATTCCAAATTCTAGGATATAAATATCATATTAAATAATAATATTTTTAATAATGTGTCATGTTTCATTTAGACTCAGTGTTTCATGTTACAAAATATAAACTCAGTGTTGTGTGTAATGCAAGAAAAACAATGTTTTTTATAACACAAGATTCTGAAGATAATAAATTTATTTGAAAATGAATATATCATAACTTCTCATATTGTTTTATTTTCTTTAACGATTGATTTTTTGTATCATGTATGCTATAAAATAAAATTTTCATCATTTATAATAGAAGGATATTACAAAGGGAAACTGCATATCTTTAGACTCATCTATTAGTATCCAGACATAGTACACATAACTACCATTTCTATGTTCAATACATAAAAAAAGAACAAAATCATCAAGTTTAATATTAATTATTCATTACCCATTAATTAATATTAAACCATTTACTTTCTAAGATTTATATTTTAATATTATTAATAATGTGTCAATAACACTATTAATTCATTTCATGTTTTCTTGAATATTTAATCATCATAATTTATATTCAAGATCCAAATGTTTCATTCATTAAATCATTGTTATTTCATAGTCAATCAGGTAATCTAAGAATCAACTAAATCTACCACATAAATGATATACTCATATGGAATATCATCATACATTGACCAATATTTATAAATTTTTCATATATATAAAATCTATCAATTTACCATAATGTAAGTATTAAGTAATATGTAATAAATTATAATAAATAACCACTCTAAACTCATCATAACTACCATTTCATCCCATACTATTGAACATATTTTTACATATAACATCTCATGTTAATATCATCATCATAATCAACACTTTATTCCACCAGTATCATCATAACATTCACCCCATGATACTAGTATATCCCCAAACATCCATCCTATTCCTTATAAAATATTCCAAGAACAAGAAATTATAAATAAATTATAAAAAGAATCTAAATACATGGAGCATAACTAAATATTAAATGAATTATTATTTATATAATAATAAAATTAATGTACATGATCATATCATCATGTAATTCAAGCCTTAGACAGTCATTAGTGGCATTTGTTATCCCCAATAAATTCATCTTTAACAAAAAAAATTAATTCTATATTGAATGGACTAATTAATTACTAAATGTTTTCTCCACACTAAGTAGCCTCTTTCAGTAGATAAAATTGGCTACAATCAATGTAAAAAGCCTCAATAATTAATAAATGATTGGGAAATTCCACAATGGGAAAGTAATTATTCTCCTCAATAAACTTCAATTAATTTAATAATATCAAAGGAATTTATATATTTTATTAATTTAGATAATTTAACCATGCTAAAAATAGAAAAAAACCAAGTATATTGTGAACTATCTAGTAAATATCAACTGGTAAAATAAAATATATTTGACCAAAAATTCATATAGAATAATTTAATTTTGAAAATAAAATATTAATTATCATTGAGGTACTATTATCCAAATTTATATTTTCAAATATCTATAGTTTTTGAATAATTCTAATCATTAAAATTTATTCAGTTTAACACAATGAAATTATGTAATTTCTTTATTAACATATAATATTTTAATTTTTTAATGTGATTATATACTTACATATCATATATATTTTGATATTAATTATAATTATTCTAAAAAATTCTATTAATTAGTTCATCCTTCTTTTGATAATCACACAAATTATCAAATACTATTTTCTACTCCATGTGATAAATAATTAAAATCCACTATTAAAATTATTAAAATATATATATATATATATATGTATTTCATTCCAAAATATCATGATTCTATGAAATTCATATTTATCAAAAATATTAAATATTCTTCATAACAAAATTTAAACAATAATTACATTTAAATTTTATTCATATTATTCATCTAATAAACTTGTATTTTATTTATTTTAATATTAATAACACATTAGTAATATTTTTATTCTTGAAACTTTGGATTCATCAATATAATAAAAAGTATCTACAATATGTCATTATATCATTATTTCTAATTTCTTAACCATGTAAATAAAATTTCAACATGAGATAATTTTTTATCATGGTCAATTAATAAATTTTCCCTATGAATTAATTAAAAATAATTTGGCATCAAATTATCATTTTTACCATATCAAATAAGAAATTTATATTTATAATATTGTTAGAATAAAATATAACATTAATTAAATTTCTCTGCAATTTTAATTAGTGAAATAATAACATCAAATTAACATAAATTCACATCATTCGTTTTATCATCCTCTTTTACAATTCTAGATTATCATATATTTTTCCATCTTGAGATTGTTTTCCATATGATTATATGGTTATGGGTAATATCAAAAATATAACTAGAGTATTCAAAATCAATTCAAAATCATAGTTACATGGTATAAAATAATGATAAGAAAAATATCCCTTATCTTGTCATACTTTTATGGTGTAAATGTTTTGCAAACAGAATATGGGAGAGAAGAAGTTGATAACATCTTTTGAAACATAGGATACTCATTATAAGATTAAAAAAAGGGGTTTTAGATCTAAAATGGTGAGTTTCGGGCCACCCAAATATGTAGTAAATGAATAATTCAGGATAGGGTAAATTGGTATTTAAAAAACAAATATGAGGTTATTAAGTCCATATTAAATTTATTTTAAAATTCATTTTCTTTTTTATTATTTCAATAAATTGTTTATAAAAAACCAAATATTTAGGAAGGTTATAAATTTAGTTCTAAACCCATAATAGATTCAAAATATCAATATTTCCAAATTTATTTACTTCAAAACATTAAAATTATATTACATAAGGTTTTACAAAGAAAAAACTGAGATTTTATGGAAAATGTACCACATGTACATGATACCCTAATGCAACGTAAGGGTAACACAATTAAAAAATTATGTGGTTGATTACTAATACAAAATTATATGAATGGATAGGATAACCTTACATGATATTTATAATTCCTAGAGTACTCATGTGTATCAGGCATGTGCAGCGTATGTGTAACATAGTTTTACACTTACATCTCTGGTTACACTTAAACGAGCATTAAAATATCATTATTAAACATATGAGATAATCGTATTAGCCTCATAAAATCTATGGTAACTTTGATAAAACATTATGTTGTTAAGGAACTGGCCTTACGAGAGGTATACATTACATTTATGTGAGACCACCCTCACAATAAGCTCATCTTACCTTTATGTGACGAAACATAAACCCTTATGTGAGGATGAATATAACATTACATATCTTCCAAAAAGTTAAACATTAATATATATGAACATGGAAGGACCAATATACAGTATATTGGGGCTCTTATTTACCATTATCAATGGTAAATAAAAATAATATTTTACTTACAAAACTCATTAAATCCAATGGTTACCGTTATAAGACCATTATAAAAACCACATTACAATTACAATAAAAAATTGTTCGTAAGAATATGTATTTATTGTAAATATAAAAATTATAATTACCAATTTTATAAATAATTAAGATAATGGTTCATTGTTACATTGAAAATCCCAAAAAAACATTCAAAATAATATAATCTACTTATAAATGTAAAAATTTATTTTTAAATAATCATTTAATACATCTAAATTACTTCCATTATTCAATAACCTTTTAAAACCATTTCATAAATAAAGAAGAAATTTTAAAAACAACCAAGCATCCCATGATTATAAAGTAAGGCTTAAAAATATTATATTCTGTTACACTCATAATCACTCGAACTGTAAATATTGGTTTAATATTTTCATTAGTAACAAACTAATGAAATTATGTTTTAAGTTTTCTCATAGAATTTTATCCTTGAAAATATTTATTTTGTACATTTTATAATTTAATTGATGTTTCATAAAGGTGACAGATATATTAAAAATGTGTAGATAATTACTATAATAAGTCACAAGAGTCTACACTTAAAACTTTTCAAAAAAATCATGAACCACTAACTCTCACCCATTTTCTCAGTGGTACATTTATTTTCTAATGCTATTCAATGTTAACCTTAAAATAAGTATGAAATCCATATGAGTGACCTTGATATAGAGATTAAAACCTTTTTTATATAGATAAGCAACTAAATATGGACATAGGATCTGATAACTTATGATAAAGAAGGTTATACTGAATTGTTTAGGATGAGAGAAACTATTGGTAGCTAAAACTCGAATGAATTATAAATCGTGTTACTCATAAATAGTGATTATTTTAAAGATAATTATTGGAATTGAATCCATACTATGTTGATTACATGTATATTGAGACATATTTCCAGAAAAACTATTTATATTTTGATAAAACTCACTATTATTAAATAATATTACTATTTACCACCTTGTTTATTATAAAAATCTTATTGTGCTTGGATATTTTTTATATATATAAATATTACTTATAATGAAGCTTAATAATGATAAATTTGGGCATAATCTGGACCTATTGGTGAACCAAACTTTACGATATATGAATGTGAGTATATTGGGTGATTGGTGTGATATAAAGGATCCCTTTTTTCGGCCATTATAACATTATTTTTTAATCCTTTTAATGTGATTAATTATATTATTAAAACATTCTTTAATAAATCACTTATTGAGTTGATTTTTTGTATTGAGATATACAATTAAAGGTGGATAAATTAATTAGTTTCATTGATTTTTATTTATAATTATTCAATTATTTTATTTTTATATATTATTTATCTATTATTATTATTTAAATATTTATGAATAATATTTTTTTAATAATTATTTTTTAATTTCACAATTTATTAAAAAAAATATTATACATGGTATTAGTTTTTATTATCTATCTTTTGATTCTTTTTTAATCCACTTAAACTATTCTGTTAGTTTATGAGCTTAATTAAGTAAATAATTTATTTTAGTTACTAGTGAATAAATAATTAATCATTTATTTTTTAGAAAAAAATATAACAACAAATTATTCATTAAACTCTATGAATTATAATTATTTCATGTCCACATATTTATAATTTATAGCACAACTTTATTTTGAAATGTTATCCATTAATTTTACTTATTTAATTCTATATTCATTAGTATATAATTTTTTTAATTTCCATAACATTTAAATAATTTTAGTATAATGAGGATCACATTTTATCTTTAGAATTGGCACTAGAATGACTTATTTTTTTTATTTTTTATTTTTTAAACAAGATTTTTTTTAATTATCATTGTACACATTTTAATATACACTTGGAATTTTTGATGCCTCTCTTGAAATCATTCTTTATATTATATTTTCCATTCCATGAAATATAATTAATTGTTATAAAGAACCTATTTGATTCTTTATACTAGAACCACCATTAAATGAAGTTACAAATTGATATAAATTATCTTATTAATGAAATAATGGATGTTGATGTTTGAGAATTTTTAATGAAGTCTAATAAAATTAATTATCTTGGACTAAAAACAATCATATTATAATCTATCCTTTTCTAGAAACCATTAATATATGGGAAATGTGACTAGTGAAGTCTCAAAATAGAATATGAGAAAGGTTTAATGACTTGGTATCAGTCATTTTTAGAACTACTAGCTCCATCGAAAAACTATTATGTTTCTAAATAGAATATTTGAATATTTTAAATCCTTTACAATAATAAATAATGATAATTCATACATTTATCATGACTATAAACATTACTCCATCACCCAATCTAGAAAAAATAACTTATCTAAGAAAATAAGATCTTGAAAACATCATCCTTCTCTTTCAAATATGCATATGTTCTCAAAGTAAATGTATATTTTTATTGAATTATATTTTATTGTAAATATATAATAAATGAACCATCCCAAAAAATCTAATTAGTTAGAATATTAGTAGAATGATAAAAAACCCCTTAATTTTTACCCTAAACACGAAAATTGAAGACCTCCACTATTAAGTATTCATTAAATCAGAATGATTCTTATCTCTAGGATTCACTATATTAAACACCATAGTAAATTTCACATAAAATTGAATTCACCAAATTATAGTTGAATCTTAATCGACAAAAAAAGAAAACCCAATAATTAATTTTTTCAAATAATATGTTTGAGGAAACTTTTTATTTCTAGAAGATATGATGATAATGAAGGAACCCAAAAAATAGATCTATTTTACCAAGGGATTTTGTTGAAGTAATAAGTATAGGGTTATAATTTATAAATTTTGTGAAGGGTATATTTTTAGATGCGTTAATAATATTATAAATCATGTTCTAACATAAGTGATTTATTTTATCATAGTTTTCGATGATTTAATTTTAGATATTTGAAAGTTTCTTAAAGTGATTCCAAAAAATTTCTTGTCATTTTTTAGTGTATTGTGGAAGAATGATGTGATAGTGGACACAAAATTTTAATTTTAAAACCAAAATAGATGTGTTGTTGGGATAATATGTAAAACGAACATATTAATTATGAAATGATAA
Organism: Viscum album; assembly: GCA_963277665.1. Classification (NCBI taxonomy): domain Eukaryota; kingdom Viridiplantae; phylum Streptophyta; class Magnoliopsida; order Santalales; family Viscaceae; genus Viscum; species Viscum album. The sequence continues at coordinate 1,111,749,064 of OY728126.1, forward strand.
TTTTAAAAATATTTACTCTATATAAAATGTCTCTACAATTCCATACTGTGGTGAAGAGAATTCGATAATAGAGAAAATAATTTTTGAAAGATTTCAAATGGTTTTCTTGAAATTAATTTCAATTGATTTAGTATACTATATAAAAACGTTTGACATAATATTCTCTAGTCGATTGGTATGACCCGTGGATAAAATGATAGGATAAATGATCATGAAAAATTTGGTGGTGAAATAATATGGGGAAATATGGAGTAACTCAAACAACATGGACTGAGGTTTTGGGATTAAGTGATGATTAATGAAAATGTAAAAATCAATATTTATGGTAACAATTGAAGAATTTTTTGACCAAGGGTTAGTTTATTCAGCTTTACATTATGAGGAAATTTTACTATCATAGTGATTTTTATCAATCTGCAGATGTATTTTAAAATGGATACAATGGATTTGGGGTTTAAAAAATTTAAAATACAAATAAAATTTTCAAACTCATATAAAAATATTCTAGTGGTAGGTGATTTGTGTTTGGTGGTCTGTAGATAGATAGAATAATTTTGGAGTTGAAATGTTAAAATTTATGAGTGTTTATCGATATAATGATGAAATCATGATTCAACATTTGTTATTATGCCCCAATTATTTCTATATATAATTAAATTGTAATTGGATGGAAATATTTTTTGGATTAACACTTATGAGATAGACTATATATAAGGTGTGTTTGAGTCTGGTCATGTCGTGGGTGTTTAAATCAAGAAGCTATAGGTTCTACTAATTTTTAAATTATTCTAAATAGAATGATACATAACATGTGAATATTACTATAAGATATTGACTTAATATATAACATAATGGTTGAATTTTTGAGCCAATCATTAAATATTAATATTCTTAAATCAATCTATTGTTATATGGAATCCATGTTATGATTTATAGAGGTATATTTTTCTGGTTCTCACTTTTATGAGGAAATAATGTATTTCACAATTAAAAATTGATTTGTTCCATACGAGAGATGAGAATGAAAATACATGAATTGTAAAAATATTTTCCATCTATAAATTAAAATGTGGAATGAGAGTTAGGTTTATGAAAACTATTTTGTTGTGCTTTGAATAAATTGAATATGTCCTCATTAGGATCAATACACCATAATTATATGTAAACATTCATTATATTTCAAGATTCTAGAATTCAAGATATTGATGATATGGATCATATGGATATTCATGGAACAGCCCAACTAAATTCATTAATTATTATAATATAATAAAAAATGGATAAAATTATCTAATATATCCAAATATTGAAGAAAAAGTTAGATAATTTGGGTATATTTTAAAAGAACATGATAGTTGTAATTATTATATTAAATTAAAATTTTAACATAAAAAAGAGTATCATTAAGTTTAATTTTATGGATCATGGGTCTATGTTCAATTAAGATAAGATATAGGGGAAGGAGTTCCTGAATGAGAAGTTATCATATAAAAAAATTCAAGAATAAGAGTTCCCACATGTTTGTTTTTTATCATCACACTATTATTGGTTGTAGAGAAGGTGATAATTCCACTATTATTTTACATAATTATGAAGTGTGGGATCAGAATATGTTATAAAGAGATGAATATTCATAGTAAAATGATTTTCATTACCTCAATGAAGAAAAGTAAACATCATTAATTACTATAATAAAGGGGAAATAATGACTTCTCATGTCAGGAGACTACTTTATTTTATTCTTGTACTTTTAGAAAAATGATAAGTATTTCTTATTGAATACAAAATTTAAATACTCTTGTATTTTGTGGTGTAGGGGTTTTGTGATATCATTCCATGGAGTGAATTATTAGTTTTCATAATGATTCATATATATAGTTGTTTTGTTTTTTCATTCATAAGTGTGTAGGATGTTCATCATTGATATCACTCAGCTAATCATGTGCTATAGGTTTATTTTTTAAGACTTCATTAAAATAAAAATGAAATATTTATCACTAATTCACCCCTCTCTTTATGAATAAAAGTCATACACAGAGGCTATCACATGTGATTTCAAAGTGTTCTAGGTTTCCTATAAAGATAAAAAAGATTGATGTTTTTGTTTTTGAATATTTTTTAACTCAATTATTATTTTATTTTTTCTATCTCATTATATATTGAAATATTATATGAACCTATTTTTTAAAGGTGTTAAATGATGTTATTTTGTGATATATATTTTTATATCTTTTATAGTTGATATTAATTCAGTACAAAACATAAAAGTTATAACAATAAATTAGAAAACCTATAATTTTTTGAATGAGAGAATTAAATTGAAATAAATTTTATTTGTATTGGATTTAATATAAATTATTACATATGATTTGACACCTTTTACCAAAAGTGACACATTAACTTGGTTGAAATGAATTAATTTATAGATTTATATGCATGTAATAAAGACCATATTATCAACAAATTTATAGAAGGTTTTTTATAATATTATGTGTACTACTACTATGAAAGGAATTTTGGAAAAGTTATAAAACATCAATGATGTAAATTTCAATGTGAATAAGTAAAAATAGAAAATTTGTTAGTTGATGTATGTTGAAATTCATATTATTGATGAATAATATGTTCATGAATTATTTTCAAGTGATAATGAAGTGGTGATAACCATAATAATATTTTATGTGACTACTAATGATACCATATTTGATGAGAAGATGCAATATATCTTATCAAAAAGATGAAAAAAAATTGACTCTTGAGGATAATGTTCTTCACACACTTCCTTTTTCTCACTTGTAGCATATCTTGGTTTCATATTAGATGAAAAAGTAATGTACTTTGAAGTAGAAATTTTTTGTTATGAATTTAGTATCAATAAATGCCACGAATAATAAAAGGACATAAAAGAAAGTTATGGAAGAATATGGAGATGAATTTATAATTTTATATTTGGATAATTATGTTGATGTGATGATTGAAAATCACAAGTCACTTATCTAAAATAATGTTCAAAGAAGAAAGGGTAATTTTTTTTAGTAATTTACCTTTATAATGTATTTTTTCAGTGGGGAAATTGAATTTTTTTTTAAAATGACCAAAATATTATTGATAGTGAAAGTAAAAATAAATATGATTCCACTTAATATTTTTAGATGAATAATTATTATAATATCAATACAGGGGAGTTTTCAAAAATAACTCCAACAATGAATCTTTATTTTACAAAAAATTACTGTTATTTAAACAATAAGTATAAAACATCATGGTATGGAAGTGAGAGACTATTTCAAAAATATTATAAATGATAGTACATTCATTACAATAATGGATTCAATAAATTAATGATGTAATGATGTATCAATGAATTAATAAGTGGTTTTATAATGAATAGATGAATTGATACATGAATCTCAACAGGATTTCATGATTAACAAATAAATGAATAATATCATCTCATTGTTTTTAACGTTAGAGAATGGATTATGGTAATGAATAATGCATCAAATATGATTTAATTATATAAGGTATGATTATATAAGATGAATGTTTTGTTGATCATGTGATTTAGTGAAGTAAAGGACATACTCATGAACGAGAATAATTAGTTTGAATTATTCAAATAGAAAAGTATTTCACAAGTAAATGAACATGAATCTCTTAAAGATGAGTGCTGCAAAGAGAATATATTATTGAAAATTTCCTATCACAAACCATTCAATGATGTCATCCGACTCGACACCTGACCTAGACCATAGTAAGGCTTGATGGGGGTTTTGGATCCACACAGCCTGTTAACTAGTGTCTAGGTATCAACATTTAGATTTTGGGAATGATTTAAACCATGATATTACACCATAAAAAATTATAGATAATCAAACATCACATCACAAGCAATAATATTGGTACAACTATCACATGTTAAATATTTTACACTTCTAACCACAATTGAAAATACCGAAATATGGAGGGAACCATCTACACAACTAAACCTCCATTAAATAAAAGGGTCATAACTGTCATTAAACCTCCATTATAACCTAAAATGATAGAAACCACATGAAACTGGATCCAATATCATTACCTTGGAACATCCTTCCATTACCTAGGTCAAACATAACAAGGTCTATAATGATTCGAGGGTGTATGGAAGATGGGATAAAATTATCAGTATTCCACAAAAATGATATTCTATGATGTAACATTATAAGATAAATTGACAAGAATTTCTTATTGAAAAAGTAATCAAAAAGGTTATGGAAAATGCGATTTCAAATTAATATGATAAGTAAGGTCCATCCTATGCTGATAGTAGGCACAACATCACATGAGAACCAAGGGTAATCTCTAAAGGCATTAGCAATAATGGGTACCTAGGAATTCCATATCTCAGTGATATGGTATAGAATCCATGTCTCAGAGAATCCTTATGTATATTCCAGAAGAAAGAAATCCATCCACATTTCAAGTGGTCTCCAATCATCATCATAGTTTAGTTATTTTTGTAGCGTTAATTCTTTTCTAGCGAACCTAGCCTTGAACATGATGATCCAATTAGTGTACTACTGATAGACTCCCCACTGTGGTACCTTGGATCTGCTTTTTTATTAATTCCATTTCTAAATTCACATGAACAAACTCATTCACAAACAAACTTCAAACATCGAAAATACTCAATCGAGTCATACATTTTAATTTTTAAAACAATCTTTCGTCCCAATACACACACCAAACCATTTGAAAACATGATTCACACCACTCACTAATTTCATAGAACACATTTAATATATACATAAATCGAATTAAAATATTCAAATAATGAAAAAGCAGGGAACCAATCACCTCATGATTGGAAAATTCATGAAACTAGTTGTAACCCTCAACCTCAACTTAATGATATCTTATAAATTCAACAAAATTACTCACACAATATTTTTAAACTAAAATAACAATGGTAAAACCCACTTTAGGGAATCTATCCCACTCGAGAAGGGAAACCCCATTATTGAATAAACCAAGAAGATGGAATATGAAGTGGAATGGAGGGACTTACATGGATTTTTATGAAAATTCCCCATAAAAACCATGTAATATTTTTAGATCCATCTGATATAAGTGGAGAGTTATAGGATAATTGGGAAGATAATGTTTAATAGGGGGAACTTGTGGATTTGGGTTAAAATCAAGGAACATGAAACATGAATGTCAATATTTTTAATGACCTAGAAAAATAAGATTGTTTGGTTACATTGTTTTTCAAAAATATTCAGAATTGTGTGGAACATCTATACATAGGAAAAAAAGTCCACTAAATTATTAGGGGGATCCTATATGCCCCTATGATAAATTATTATATTGAAAAATTCCCACTATTAATGCTGAACGGTAAGCCCACATGTTTACGAATGGGCTTTTTTCCTTCGATATTGCAACTGTCCAGGGTTAACGGTCTCCTATAGGGTGGCTCACAGTTTCTACTAACCGGGTTCCAATCACGTACCACCTTCTACCATGTCCAAAAAAAAAATTTCACTAATAATTACCCTGAAATCATATATATATATATATGAAAATAATACAAATATAACTCAAAATAATACCTAATATGTGAAAAATCTCTCCACCATGTTAACTATCCACCCTTCGAAATTCAACTCGAAGCCTAATTAGTGAACAAAGTGGATATTGACTTTTAACCTAATATTTTCACCCCCATGTCTCATGATCATAATTCCTGTTATACAAAATAATTTTAAATAACGGTATGTAATTTCCATGAATCACTTTCCCATAGGAATACATAATCCATACTAGTGGCTCCAACATGATAAATTTGGTTCCAACTAATTCTCTTTCCAATTCAGCACATGAGAGATTTATGTATTATACTTATTTAACAAAAAGATGTGGAAAACATCAGGGATAGACATCAACTGGTCAGGAAAATCTAACTGATATTCCAATATACCAACCCACTCAGTAACCTCAAGACTACTTACATACCTCAACATTATCTTCCCTTTTTTACCAATATGATTGTGACCTATGTGTGGTGATAGATATGAAATATCCAATCATCAAAAAATAATTCCTAGGTATAGAATGAATATTTAGAATAAAACATGGGGTTAATATATATTATCAAGACACCCTAAAAAATACAATGATCTTTATCAATGTCTCTTGAACCTGGCTCAGTCCCATCAATGAGGTCTCAACCATCATTATCCAACACATAGTTTACTAACACGATTGACCATAAAGCACCACAATGTGTGTCATTAAAATTAAGGTTTGGTAACTATTGTTATTTAAAATATCAACTAACCCCAAATGTCTATCCCAAATTCCTTAGAAATCATACACACATGCCTGGACCATGTCTTCAAAGATATAATTTCCATGCTCCATCTGGCCTTTTATTTGAGGATGGTATGTCATACTAAACTAGATCAAGGATCCCATTTCCTTATGAAGGGCATTCTAGAACTGAGAAGTGAAATGTGTTTCCCTGTATGGGACAATAGGTTATGGAATAACATGAAGCCTCACTATCTTTTGAACAAAAAATTTCCCAATTCATCCACCTTGGCAGGATACTTATTCTGAATGAATAGGGGTGAATTTTTTTAGAATGTAACTCACTACATATGTAGAGTTAATTCATCTTGTTGTATAAGTCAAGATATTAATTAAGAATAACGAATTTCCATCCCAGTTCTATCTAGGAATGGGTTATAGAAGAAGAAAATTAGAGCTCATCTAGAACTTTTCTTTAACCACCTAGTGGGTATAACACTGAGATACAAAATCAGCTATATCCTATATCATACATGGCCACCAAAACTAGCGACACCCATCATATAAAAATTTCATGTTACCATGATGACTTCCACAATATGACTAGAGGAAATCCTATATCACCACCACTCAAAATTATCACAGCACTATGAAGCGACCCATTAAATAGATAACTCTCTCAAGAGATAATAAACATTTATAAGCAACATCAGCACCATCTAGGATACTTATAGAGCATTGGAATAACTCATCTTCATGATGATATCCATAAATCAATTCCATAAGGGAGGGTGTCATCTAAACACTAGAATAAATATACCTCTACTATTCTCGTTAATCATTAGATACATCTATTCAAGAAGCCCTACAAGGGTCTACTCATCAATGGACTCCTTTAGAGATTACACTAGAATCCTCCATCTAAAATAATATTCTACCAAATTACCTATTATCTAGGTATTGATGTGGTCAACATCAAACCCCAGAATGTTTTCAAAAAATGTTGATTCCTCAAATTCATTTTCATCTTGGATAATATATTGGACAATCTCTTATAATCGTGATAGAAGATAATATTTTCCTCTTAAGAGATAGTGGCATAATGTCTTCATGGAATGAATCATTTCCCATAATTCTAGTTCTTTGGGTGGATAGTTCTTCTCATGTGGTCATATATGGGTAGAATCATATGCCACTATATGGTTATCCTACATTTGCACACAACCGGGACCCATATTTGAGGAATTATAATGTAACACAGATCCATTTATAGCATCCATTATGATTAGAAAAAGGGATGTGGCTAATCAACTCTTATGATCCTCAAAAGGTGCTTGATATTCTGGGATCTACTAGAACCTTTCCCCTTTTCATGTAATAGTATTCATGGGAGAAGCAAGATGAGAGAAATATCTAACATGCCACATGTAATACCCTTCCAGTTCAAAAAATATCTTGAATTAGAAAATGTTTATTGATTTCTCCCATGACATCACAACAAAAATCTTCTCAGGGTCCATTGAAACCCCAAAATCCAAAACCACATGGCATAGAAACATATCATACCTAATAAATAAGGTACACATGGAAATCCATGCATAGAGGAGATGATATCAGTGAGTGCCCAACCTAATCCTTAAATTTCCTTCATGTTCCACATCAAACCCAAAGTAGTATAAGATATATTGCAGAGATACTACAAATAAATTATCGAGGTACTGATAGAACTATTTGTTAATAATTTCCATGAAGACAATCAGAGAGTTTTGAAAATTAATGAAAAGAAAAGAATACTCAAGGTGGTCATACCTACTTTGGAAATCTATTTTCAGCACATATGCCTCTTTGACATGGACCTGGTGATACCTGGAATGCATGTCAATCTTGTAGAACAACTTTATCATATTGACATTATAAAATAGGTCATCAATATGAGGAAAGACATAATTATTCTAGATCATTACCATGTTTAGATACCAATAATCAATAGATAAATTAAGAGATCCATCGGCCTTTGTTTCAAACATGATTGTGGAGGCCCAAGGTGATATTCTCTATAGAATAAATCCTTTTGATTCTAAATCATTTATCTGCATGGTTAATTCCCTCAACTCAATGGTAGTTATATGGTTTGAAGGAAGAGATATCAGATATGTTCTGGGTTCCAAATCAATGATAAAATAAAAAACCCTCTTATGATGAAATCATGATAAATCATCTAGAAATTCGTTTATAAAACATCAACCACATGAGGTAATCCATCCATGGATCTTCTACCATCATCATGCAACATGTTAAATGAAATATGAAAAAAATTACCAATTTGAGAAATGGGTGTCCAAAACATTGAGACTGGGGATCCAATATACAATGGAAGACCTAGGTACTCCCTAAATGTGGTAAAACATCATGCACTAGTGGTGATATTTTATGTGTACCAAAAAATCCACCATCAAGTCTATGCTAAGGATCTCATCAGATAGGTCCACATCTAGGATCAGGAACTCCCACTCTATATTATCCCCGAACCTTGTTAGTGACAATAATAGAAACCTTAAACCCTACTTCCACTTATTAAAAATGATAATTACAAACACCATCACATATGATATAATATATATTTGAAACTTCGACAATAATACTTATTCTCTGAAAAAATACCACTAGCATTTACCACAATTGAAACTACCTTTGAAAACAAAGTCATTCATATACAATCCTTCTCTACCATGAGTGATCGATCATCCACCTTAGTATATTTCTTCAACATAGACAAGAATACATCATGTCAGATATCTATCTGAAACCGCATTTCAAATTGTTAAGTCATTGACTACTCATTTCAAACTACGTCAGGTATGAAAATGACTAGCTCATCAAAATGGTTGGAATACTCCAGTTTAGTATGATCACCCTAGTAGAGATCCATGATAATTTAGGTCTATATGAAAAAATGGGTATCAGGGAAATATTACTCATTAATGATGACCTTTAATGCCATTCAATCCCTCTTCTCATGCTTCCCAACCTAATCCACTACGTCACATCACATTTGACTTGGACCTTCCAAATAAAACAAATCACATTTCACATTATCTTCCTCACGTGTATTAAAAACCAAAAACATACTTTATATTTTCTTACATCACTTGTCAAATTCTGGGGGATCCGAGAAATGTAGAAAATAATATGGCTTGTTCTTTAGAAAATCCTCATTTTTTTAATTTCCTAGACATGGTTTGGATTCCTTAATTTGAATAGGTTCATATCCCACAACCTAACATAATTCATTGAAATACTGAACCATATGATCCACTAGACATTTAACAATTAGGGATAGAGGTCTCTCTCATTACTCTTCCCACTATTTCATGGGATGTCTTCATGGAAGAATCTTACAAAAAAAACCAACAAAATGAGAAACACCATCATGAAATCGTTCTGAAAACATTTCACCAAAAAATGTTCAACATATTAATAAATCAAAAAAAAAATTAGAACAATAAAAATTATTACAAATCCACCCCCACTCAGCATTCATACGCAGTCATATTCTTATACATCTCCCATAGAATAAAATAAAATCCAAATCCCAAACATCCAATTGATACCTAAGACTTATCATGAGGTGTGTTGTCTAGACACCTCACTCATGAATACATCCACAATTCCCAACATTTCTATATTTGGTTTATCTAGAATCTCCAAAATATTGTGACCTAAAGGAAACAAAAAACAACCTCTAAAATCATTTTTTCATGAACCAACCTAGGGTTCCATCCAACCCAACCCCAGACCAAGCCCGTGGTAAGCCTTGAAGGGAAATCCCAATCCCCACTAGCTGGTAAGTATTTTTTGAGTATAAAAATTACAATATTGGGAATGAATTCACCCATTATATTAATAAATCTAAATAATATAAATATATAAAATCTCATGAAAAAACCATAACCAAAATAGGTACAAATATCACATTTTAGGCATTTTAAACATTTCACCACAACCCAAAATACCGAAACTAGGATGAGAATCAACTATAGAACTAAAAACCCATGCAACAAGATGGTCATCCCTCTCATCTCACCTCTACCAATACTAGTTTGTAGAGGAACCAATAACAATAGGATCTTCCATCACTACTATGGAACATCTTGTTTCTACTTAGGTCTAACATAATAGGGCCACTGGTGGAAAAATGTATTTCCACGTCTGTTTTTTTAAATTTTGACATCGGTTAAAAACTGACGTCAATAAGGGAGACGTAAAAAATATATGTTTCAATGTCACTTTTTATAAACCGATGTCAAAAATCTTCATCATTGCAGGTCTTTGGGGTTGTTTCATATAAAAACTGACGCAAAATTTCAGGGCCTCGGGGGTCTTTGTTGTCAGTTTTTATATAAATCGACGCCAAAAATCAGGTCCTGGGGGTCTTTGGCATCACTTTTTTTTAAACTGGCACTTAAATTTATGACATCTTGGGTCATTGGCATCAGTTTCTTAGAAAACTGACATCTAAACTTGGATTATACATGAGTTTTAATGTCAGTTTTTTCATAAAAACCGACATAAAAAATATGTTTTCTAAAAAACAATTTCCCCATAGATTTTCAAAAAAAAACGACATCAAATCCCCGAAACTCGGAATACTGGAATATAGATCTTTTTACAAGCTTCGAATTTACTATTTATGGAGAAAAAACGAACTTACAGATCAAAAGTTATGGTCGTCGTAAGTTGTACTTCTTTATGGGTTGATCGATAAAACTTTCTTTGAAGAATACATGAAAAAAAGAAACAAAATGTATATTCCAAATGAACAAAAAAATATAATTAATGATTGAAACTAAATATAATTATATTATTGGGCCATATGAATCGATATGTTATTTATCATTATTTCACTTCGTTTTAAGGCGGAACTCACGCAGTAATGAAAACAGTGAGTGATAAAAAAAATTCCCAAATACTAATGAATCTTATGCAGAAGTTTTATTTTTGTATCACGAATAGAAGAATCCATCATCAAAATTATAAAAATAATAATATTTTTAGTGATAAGGAAAACAATAATAATGATATTAAATGATGAAAATAAATACCTTGTATAAATCGTCGATTGAAGAATATTTGAAATATTGATTGTAAGGAAGATGTCAAAATTGATGAAAGAAAGAGTATGAGCTTTTATATAGTGTAAATGAAAATTTCTACAGTGGAGATTCAATTATATTTGAGTGGGATTTTGAAAATAGGAATGCGCCATGGGAAAAAATTGAAATATTGATGCCGCGTATTTAAAATTTTACGTTTAACATTGGTTAAATATATAACCGATGCTAAAAATATTCTCATATTCAGGTATTAACATCAGTTTTTGAGAAAACGATGCAATAAAGTGACTTTTAACATCAGTTAAATGTTAAAAAGACGCCAAAATGTGTCTTTTAACGTCAGTTATTGAAAAAAACTGATGCCAAAAATCAATTCATATAATCTTCAACTTCCTACATCCATAAGTTTTATTTGTATGTCCGTTTTTTCTCCACGAACTGTGAAATTGAAGCTTTAGAAATTATATAAAACATGTATTTTTCTGTTAGTCATCAGTATTTAGTATAACCGATGGAAAATAGGGTCTTTTAACGTCGGTTATTAGAAAAACTGATGCCAAAAATCAAGTCAGATAATATTCAAATTCCAACATCCATAACTTTTGATCCGTAGGTCCTTTTTCACTCCACGACCTGTCAAATTGATTCTTGGGAAATTATATAAAACTTTTATTATGATATTTGGTGTCAGTTTATTGTGAAACAGACGCCAAAAAGTGTATTTTAATGTCATTTATTTAAAGATACCAACGCCAAAAATCATGTCATATAATCTTAAGCTTCCAACATTAATAACATTTGATCTGTAATTCCATTTTTACTCGACGACATGTAAAATTGAAGCCTGGTTAATTATCTAAAACTTTTATTTTGATATTTTTCGTCGTTTTTTTGTAAAAACAATGTAAAATGGGTCATTTAGTGTTAGTTATTGAAAAAAAACCGACACGAAAAATCAAATCATATAATCTCCAACTTCCGATGCCCATAAATTTTGATCCGTATGTCCATTTTAGCTCCAAGACATGTCACATTGAATCTTTGGAAAGTATCTAAAACATATATTTTGATCTTTGGCGTCTATTTTTTGTAAAACTGACGCCAAAAAGGGACTTTTAACATCAGTTATTGAAAAAAAACCGACGCAAAAAATGAAATCATATAATCTCCAACATCTGATGTCTATAACTTTTGATTCGTAAGTCCGCATTCACTCCACAACCTGTTAAATTTAAGATTGGGAAATTATCTAAAAATTTTATTTTTATATTTGGGTTCAGTGTTTTGTAAAGCCGATGCCAAAAAGGGTATTTTAACGTCGATCTCTTAGAACTGACTTTAAACTACAAATGTTAGAAACAATTTTTCCACTACTGAGTCTACAAACACTCGACTGTTTATGTACGATGTGACCTAATTCCCATTATGATGACAAAAAAAATAGATTCCATGATATAGCATTATAAAACAAATCAACCAGCATGTTTTTATGAAAAAGTTACAAAAACATTTTACCATATGATGATAGTAAGAACAAAATCAAATTGGCACCATGGGTGTTCCCTAAATAAACTAGAAATAGAGGGAAGCACATAACATCATATCTCGGTGATATGGTATAGAAACATTGACCCAATGTTTCTTCATGAATAATCCACTAGATATGAATCCATCTATAGTTATATTGTTATTCCATCATCATTATAGATTACATAGTGTTTTAGTGTCAATCTTGATAAAGAGAACTGCACCTCGACCCCACCATTATGACTTGAATACTAGTACAATTATTCACACCTAGTTTCCCATGATCCTATTTCTGTAGAATTCTATTTCTTATGTCACATAAACCTACAATTTCAAAAACCCTCCTACTACATTGAAAACACCCAAGCCAATAAAGCATTTGTATTCGGACAATCATATATCAATACATACGCACACCAACACTATTTGAAAAGATGTTTTTCACCACCAACACAATTTGTAGAAATTTTTTTGAAGAACATAATGTATACTAAAATCAAATAATATTTTTAAATTACAGAACCACCCACATGATGATTTGGAACATCTGGAAACTAGTGGAAAACCACCACAAAACCACAATGAGATCCTAGAAATGAAATAACATATCATAAAAATAATGATTATAATCTATAAATAAGGTTAAAATACAATTTATAGAAACCATACCACATGGGAAGGAAAAACCTAATGAAGAAGGAACAAAAAATATTGAGGAAGAAGAAGAATTTAGGGACTTACTTGTTATTTCTTGAAGATTCCACACAAAAACCACCAATGATTTAGAGATACAAGGGATCTATGAGTTGAAGAACATACTTATATTGATGTGAATATACAATGGGAGAGAAAATTATGGGATTATGGAAAAAATAATAATAGTAAAAAAAACATGAAATTCAATATATTTAATGACCTGAAAAATCGTCACAGTTTTCCAAAATATGCAACTATTGTGTGGCACTATCATCCTAAGAGAAAAAAGTCTGCACAATATTTTGGGGGATCCCTCAATCCTATGTAAACAATCATACTCCTCGAATAGAGTTGATGGTCTGGGCACAATGTTAGCTGTATACCCATACAAGGGTCGTGTGCGTTGGAAAGTTCCATAGTCCAAGGTGTACAGTCTTTTCTATGCTAGCACATACTAACAATTCGACAATCATGCGGTACCTTTTGTCGGGTCTAAAAATCAATATTTTAATAAAAACTAGGATTATAATTGATATATATAAGGCCAAAATATAAGAGAAAATTACCTAAATATAAAACCATCGATGTGGAATTTTAGATATGATTTACTAATTCCATGTATAAACCGGGAGATTTTTCAATGACAAAGAAGTCTATTACAGTTGATGTTAGTCTTTGTGATTTTTCTAATCAACAAGGATATAAATAAGTGATATATAAATATCATGGAATCAATATAGTAAATTTTAATTCCCAATATAAAGTGAGAATAATGATGTGAATACCACAAAATAAGAAAATTAAGAGAATATTGTATTCTTTAAAGTCTAATATTAAATTGAAATATACTATTGTGTGTCAAAACATTATAATAACCCAATATTTAGTTTATATTTTCTTTTAAAATCTTTATATGTTTGATAACATATAGCACATGAAAAATCGATCATGAACAAGCCCCAACATGATATAATTTATTTAATGTTATTATAAATAGGTCATTGGGTTGGCAGGTATGAATTGGTATACACCCCATTGAAAAAGGTTTATAAAGGATTCATATACGGTGTATTTATTAAATAATTTATTATATATTGGCACTAAAATTTTATTAAAGTCATTTTTTCCTCAACAATATATTATCTTAAAAAATGGTTTCCATTATATTTGGGTTCTCAATATTATACTTTATTACATCAAAATTTATAAATTTAATTTAAAATTACAATATTTTTTACCACATTATGTCATACTAGGATGTTGATGAATTTTTTTAGATTTTTCTACAAGATTGTTTTTTCATTGAATACTAATAAATATTGATAATTAAAAAATGTTAATTTATTTTCCTCAATTCTGGTAGTTTAAATGTCCATATAATTTTTTAATTTGGGTTTAAATTAACATAAGTTTAATTTTCCTAAAAACAATAAAATTAATTCCTTAGTAATAACCATTATATTTAATTTTTTTATAAGTCAATTTTCACTATAATAATCAATTTATCTAAAAATATATTTTCTTTGTGTTTTTCTCATTTATATTGAAATTTTACTCTTCCAATTATAGAAGTATAATATTTAAAATTTGCATCATTTTTAAAATTATTAGGTCCATATTTTGTAAATATGTCCCTTTTTTACTTTTAAATATTAACTATCCTAATGATTTTTCATCACGGTAACAGGTATAACATGTTAGTTAGGGATAAAACATTGTGAATGGTTCTAAAAATAATACATATTTTTTTCCTTATCACATTATATGATATTAATATGATGATATTCATACTAACTTTTAATATATGAAATTTTGGATCCATTTTTCTTTGATAATGACAATTATATTATTTTATGTGAAGAATAAGAAGAAAATGTCACTCTCTTTCTTTTAATATGTCTAATTTATTTACATTAGGATAAAATGAAATTAATATCAGTTATAAATTTTTATTTTTATGAATAAATAAATATTTTAAGGACAAAATATTATTAAATTTTGAGTGATGATATACTTTTGAAAAATCCTTATGCAACACAGATATTATTCTTATCAAATTTATAGAAAAACATGATAAATGGTTTTAAGAGAAATAAATTTAATATTTTTTGTATTAATAATGGTATTCCATGAATTTAAATGGTTGTTATAAATTATAATTAATGGCAGTTTTTTTATATTCTAAATAATTTTATTTCAGGATATCTTTGAAGTGAAATTAATTTTATAGTCTAAAAAATATCATTAATGATATTTAATGAAAATATATTTTTTATTAAATTATTAAAAAATTTATATAAGAAATGTTGGATTTTAAATTGATGTAAATTTAATATATATACTATTTTTGATCCATCTATCACCATATAATAAAATTCAAATCCCAAAATGTCTAGAAAATGTATTACTATAGTTTATGTTAAATCGGTTAACAAGAGGCTTAATCCATATGAAAATATTTATAATTTAGAAATAACAAATATAAATTGAATTATTTAATTTAATTAAAAACATATCATTTCATAAAATCTATATTATTTTGATTTGGTGGAACATGACCTGATTATGATATAAATTATATTTAAATATATAAACTAATTCCAAATATATTGTTCCAAAACATATAAAAGGGATCTACTTCTCTTATATTATTGACATAGCTTGAGAAACATAGCTCAAATAATGCTTACCCAAATATATTCTGAAAATTCTTCCCCATGATATATATCATTTTTTTCTCATCAATGGACCCTCATAGAAGGTAGAAGGTTTAAACCAATAGTTTTTCTGGAAAAATTGGTATAACTCTTAAACGATTATTTTCTATTTATTTCCTCTTATTCCAACTAAAAATAATTTATAATATTACTAGTATAGTAAAATATTTATCTTCCATATATTTAATTTCTCATATTGAATTCAAAAACCATGTTTTCCTCTTTTTTATCCTATTGAAATTAAAACATCACATGTTTATAGGTATGACTTATAGTCTCCAAGTAGTGGTGTGATTTATTTTTAATCACCATATTACATGGATTGTTAAAACGGTGTAATTAATGAATTTATATAATATTTATGAAATAATGACTATTATTGAAGTACAAGATGTCAAATACCATCTTACCCTTCCTAGTGTTGAAAAATGATAATTTCACTCGTGCATACGTGTGTACTACCACCTCCATGAAGTGATGTGATTCATTTTCATACTAATAATATAAATAAATGTTTATAAAAATTTATAAAAGGATAAAATATTATGTTTAAAAATGTATTTAATATTATTTTTATGATGTTTCTATTTTATTACTCTATTAATCGTGGCCATTATAATAAATTAATTTTGGAGAATTGGACTAAATAACCTTAATTGGTCGATGTAAGAATTTTTTTTGATGAATGCATTATAAATTATTTCAAAAGGGACATAAACATTAAATATAGTTTAAAAAGGATATCAATTAGGAAATTAATAAATTTATACTCATTATTGGTAAGGATCAAATACAAAAAACTAAATGGAGACCCACTGTAAGGATAATTTCCTCACAATTCAATTTCCATGAGACATATTTTATATTATGAATATAATTTCATTTAAATGGTTTATAAAACTACCAATTTACACATTATATCATGATTTAGTATTCATTTATTTTATTTAATGTTTTGTATTCCTTTTTTTCAATCTAATTTTTTTAAAGTAACTTATGTAGTAAGGGATTTAAAGGACAATCTCATTTTGTTTCTGGTTTTTTTATATTCATATTTATTTTTGGAAAATTATAATATACTAGTTTCGAGAACCCCCATTATATTTTATTCTAAAGTGGTGATTTTGAGGATTTACATTTTTATTTTCATTTTCTTCTCTTTTTGTATGAATAATAAAAAAGAGATTTATATTTATGGCACCTTCCTTTATAAATATTTTTTAGAGATTAATTTTCATAGCATATTATTTGATTTTGAGGTTCTATTAAATGTTTTAGGATTGTTATTATATTTAATTCAAAATTGAAAAGTTACCTTTTTCCACTTTTTATTGATGTTAGTTTTAGAGTATTAAAATTGAAATTTTTTAATGTTTATCAAATGGGTAATTTTTTACTTTTTAAAAATTTAATAAAATAATATATTCTTATATATATAAGTAGGAAAAACCTTCCAACTATTACAATCATTATATGTAATAATTAATCATTTATAATAACAAATACTTATTTTAAAATAAAATGATATTCTAAGTATTTTTGGCACTTTTATTTAAAATTATATCAAAATTAAATTCTATTATTTTCTAAATAGAATAATAATAATTCTAAAAAGTCAGTTATAACACAATTTGTAGATACATTTACAATGAAGTTAATATTAATAAAATATTTCAAATTTTTTTAAAATTATTTATTTTACTGCCAAAAAAATTAATTATTTTCTTAATTTATGGTCTTATATAATCCATTATTGATCATGGATTATACCATATTTCAAGATCATCCACATTCGTGGAATCATTCCCTCCATCACTCTCCATTATTCATTAGAAATTATTTTTCTCCATCGTGTCTGATTTGTTAAAATCATTGATGAATTCAAAATTATTTCTCTTACTATGATGACTTTTCTACTATATTCCACTTATATATAAAATATCATTTTATGAAAAATAATTAAAAAATTTCTATTCATTTATAGTGTATATAATAATTTCGTATATTCTCAATTGAACATAGATGATTGTTGTTTTATAAGGAATTTTGAGAAATAATTTTGCAGATCATTCAATATATTCGTAATGTATAGTATTTGAAAGTCAATATTGTGGAATGTTATTAGATAACCCTTGATGTATCAACAAGTATAATGGGAAAAACATGTTTACATGTTAGATGGGTATTTGGTTTACACCAAAAAATTTATTAAAAATGATGTCTTGTTTGAGAGGCCTTGATGGTATGATTCATGATAACATGGTTATGTCCTTGGTATATAGTTCATAAATTTAATAATTCATGTATTTAAAAATTTTATAATTTTAAATTATTTATACAAGTGATTTCTATGTTTATAATTTCTTGGGATTCTCATTGAAGTCATATTTTTGATTGGATATCATTTATTTTGATTATCCAATGAGACATATTTTGTATTCCTTATTTTCTAATGATAACGTCTACTATATTAAATACTAACATAGAAACTTATATCACCCGGACATTAGTTATTTTCAAATATATAAAGAGGATATTATGGTTGATTTCAAGGATTTAATAATATTACTTTATTATATGTATTTATATTTCCAATATAATATGGGAATCATGTATGTATCTAGTTTAATAAGACTGATAAACTGATCAATCCTATTTAGTGAGATCTCTTATATCTTCTTATGAATATAATAATGTAAACACAAGATTTAATTTAGTATAGTTTGGTTGTTATATTTGTTATTAGATAATGTTCAGTGTAATCCTTGGAAACTAGATTTCTGATTATCAAAGATAACATGAGAATTATGAAAACCCCTTCTTGTATTTGAGAAAGTTTTTGGAATTTTTATTCCACGTCTCAATATTCAGGATGTGTATGACCAAACTAATTGAATTCCATTATTTAGGAAATAATTATGGAAGAATTAAGGTAATAAACACTGATGATCAATGTTGGGATTACACTAATAATTTTATTGATGTATTTATTCACGATATCAGAAGATAGACTAAGGTTTATGAAGCACATGAAAATAAATTGACAATAACTCTTGAAAATTTCAGAGAAAAATGTGTTATAGGTTAAATTTAGTTAGTGTTAGTATTTATTTAATGATTTTTATTTTATTGTAAATATCATCATCATGGTTTAAATGTCTATTTATATTTTTATATAGAAATTCTATCAAATAATCACTCTCATGATGAATAAAACATTTATGGATATTTATTAATGGTAATTATTGTTAAATAGGAGATAATTTAATTATTTTGTGGTGATATTTTTCAATAATATTTTGGTGTGAAGATTAATATAGAAAATACAATGATTTTTTAATAGTATTTTTTCTGAAAATATTAGATAATATGAATTTTGGAAACATAAGTTGAATGGTATTAATAACCCTTATAAATGATGTGACATTTGTAGAGGAATTTATTGAAAGAAAATATAAATTACCTTTATGGTTATTATTGGAAAGGGTAGGGTGATTCTTTGTGAGTCTAACTACCTTTTGTTTATTTTTTTTTGGAAAAATATACTATAGAATATACATATTTTAATGTGTGAATCTATATGTGAAAACATTATAGAATAATATTTAAAAAAATCTCTATTATTGTGTTTGAGTTTAATTAATCATATTTGAAGAATTGTTTATATTATTATTTGATGAAAATTAATATTTGATGACTATTAATATTTTTGAATTTATTTTTTATGAATTTTTATTTGTATTGAATATTAATTTACCATGTTTTAAAAATTTCAATTTTACACATGATCAATACACTTTAATCATTTTATAGATCTTATAATCGATTAAAATATTACATTAATGCTTCAAGAATGAAATTTTCTTCATAATCGAGATTATTCACAATAGAATACAAAATATTGTTTATAAAATGTTAAATAATCAAGTAAATTTATCATATTCTTTATCTTAATATTAAATAATTTAATCAAAAAAGAAGATAATTGATAGTAAATTTATTAAGTCTTATGTGTAATGTAACACTCATTTAACAATGTATATTTTTAGAAACTAATTTAAAAATATGATTCTTATAGTGGTACATGCATCATATGTTTCTTGGTCATTACGAAAAAATTATTGTTTATGAATAAACTTATATCAAATATTATTAAAATCTTACAACATATTTATTTTATAAATTATAAATTAAAATTAATATCATTAAATTATTTAAGGAGAGGAGAATTATATACACCAATATTTTAGTTGAAATTTTATTTTCAAAATATCACTATATTGAACAATGTGTTGCATAAGAAAAAATTATCATAAATAAACCCTGAAATAATAATTTTTTTATATGGTTATAATAACCTAGTCATTGATTGGGTGGGTCTGACTATAAATAATTAAATTTTTAAGAAAATGTATAATGTTTTTGTATACATTAATTTTATATATTAATGAATAATAAATAAGTACTCAATATCTAGTAATGTAATTTTGTGCTTCAAAAATGTGTTTTCTCCAAATATACATTTCATTAAATTTTTTATGTGGATATTGTAGTTAATTACATACATTGTTGAAAAAAAATAGAAAAATTGAGGAAATATTTTCAATAATGATTTTCTTATAGGTATAGGATAGTTTTTTGATATTTTTTCTTAACTAATTTATTTTCTATTTAATATTGACAATGTTAATTTTTTTTAAAAAATAATTTATTTCCACTAAAAAGGTAATTTAAAATAATTATTCTATGGTGAAGTTTTCTTAATTAACCCAATATCCACTAAAATATATATAACCTAAATAATTCTACAGTAATCATCATTATGTTTTATTTCTTATAAATTTGTCTTTTGGACTAAAAAATAATTTTTCTAAATACTATTTTTCATTCAATTTTTGGATTTCATATTATAAATTATCTCTATCAAATTTTCAAATTTATTTTTGAAACATTAAATCCCCATTTGGAATCATGGTGCTAAATTATTTTGAATAGTCTCATTTCATTTTCAGTAATTATAAACTACATTCATGGTATAGATTTATCACCAAAGAAATGGGTAAATTGGGATTATTAAGACTAAATCTATATTTTATGTTATTAAAATAATCCTTTAAAATTCCATTATATAATTGGATGATATTAATTAAACCATGTCCATTATAATATCTAATATATATTATTTTTGTACCATTTTCATTTAATAATAATATTTAGTTTATATTAAGTAAAGAATAAATAAAAAGTCACTCTCATTATTTAATGGCTCTAGTACATTTTAATTGGGGAAAAAATAAACTATGATCAGTACTGAATGGTTATATAAAATATTAATAAATTAATTTTATTATTCTAATTTATTTTAATTTTAAATGATGATATAATTTATATAAACTCTTACACAACATTTATATATTATTTGTACAAGAAGTATAAAAAACATGGTAAATGATTTTAAAGACAATATAATTATTATATTTTGTTTTAATTTTTATAATCCATTTATTTCATAATTAATATAAAATTATTTTAAATTTTAAATTTTATTATATATAAATTTCATTTTTTTTCTTCAAGGTGAAATTAAATGAATTGTCCCATAATCATCATTAATGGTATTTAATAATAAAAGATATTTTGTTACATGAGTTTAATATCAAAAAAATATTGAATGAGGAAAATTGGGATTTAAATTTGTCTAACATTTTATCACTGGGCCATTTTGAGACACTTCTTCGCTTATTAGTAGACATATAATAATTAATTTCTAAAACATTTGTAACCATATTTCATAATAAAATTGGTTAATGAGGGGTCAAACAAAAGATAATGTTTTAATCTAAAGCCTAAAAATGTATACATTGTAATTTCTGAAGGTATTTCATACTCATAATTTCATTCCTAAAATATTATTTCACATTGTTTCCACTTTACGTGAATATAATATATATTATATTTTAATCTATTAAGTAATTCCACATGTGTCATTTCCCTCGTTTATAAATTGGTATCACTTCTCTTCTATTCACCACTCCTCATGGGTGAATTAGGCCAACCAATCATATAAAAATCAATCCCAATAATTTTTATCCTTACTCTCCATAACCTATATTCTATGGTCTCATTAAATGCTTTCCCTTAACGTTTTACACAGTAAGCCGAATGTGGTTTTCTGAAGAAGAGGTATAACTCTTAATGATGTTCTTTAATTTTATTTTATCGTATACCTGTAATAAATATTCTATAAATATTATCATATTATAACATCACTCCTTCATACTTATAGCCTACCATCACTACATAAGGGTGTGATTTTTTTCATAATAATATTACATTGATTATTTTTGTGGTGTAATAAATGATTATATAGTATATTTATGAAAAAATTATTATTCTATATGTATAGGATATCATCTACTGTCTTACCCTACCATTCGTTAGACAATTATAATGTCGCTCATGAATATGTGTGGAATACCACCTTCCCGAAGTGATGTGATTCTTTTTCATTACAATGATGTATGGACAAAAATTAAAAAAAAATATAGTAGATAAAATTTGTATTTAGGACACAAATTAAATTTTATACATTTTGTAACAATTTTATAACTTCTTTTACCATGGTCAATATATCGAAGTAATTTTAGAGAAATTCACCGAACAACCCAATGTGCTCAATCTAAGAAATAAACATTCAATGAAATGATTTCAACGTATTATAAAAGGAATATAAAATGTAGAAAAAAATAATTATTGTTCTTAATGTAGAATTTAATTAATTTAAATTTATAATCCATGAATATATAATAAGTAAAACTAAGATGATACATATAATAAGAGTAATTTAATCTCATTTTTATTTCAATGAGACATGTTTTACACTATGATCCAAATTTTATTTGCATTTTTTATATACTAACTCATTTAAAATATTTATTTCATTAATCTATAATTATCCATGGTATTAATTATTTTTAACTCATGTTTTCTCATTATGGTTTTTTTATTCAAAATATAAAAATGTAGTTAGATATTTCCATTATAATATCAGTTTATTTCAAGATTGTTTATAATAACAATTCCATTTGTAAAATTAAAAGATATTAATACATTAAATCCCATTTATTTTCATCAATTTTTGGTGTAAGGGGTTTAAAAATTAGTTTCCATTTAATCTCTTTTTGAATTAAGTATCAATAAGTGAGTTTCATTTATGGGACATTCCTTTAAAAAATTTATTTTAATGGATTATTTTCAAATCCCTTTGTTCCATGTAAAGGTTTTCATGAAATATACAAGAATTTTATTATTTATGCTCAAAAGATAAATGAAAATTATTTTAAAGTAGTTATGAAATTATTCGTAAATTATTAAAAATGAATATTTTAAATTTCTACCTAATGGGTTATTTTCAAATCTTTGCAAAATAAAAATGAATAATGTTTTTACATGTACTACTTAACCTCCCTTTCATAACATCATATCTATTATTTGTTAACATGATAACATTAAATGGTTCCATGGTTATTCAAAAAGATATATTTTACATGGTATTTTGTGATGTTTTATTTAAGAGGAAATAAAATGAAAATATTATTACTCTCTTAATAGAGGGAAATGAATGTTAGAATGTGATTTGTAACTCAGATCTTACATGATGTTTCATGTTATATTTAATTCATTTTGTGTTTTTTCTTTACTAAAATTTTGTATTAAGAAACCGTAATTACTGGTGAATATATGTTATTTTATCATCCATTAATGATAATAAATTACAACTTATTTTGAGATCATTCACTTTATTGTGATTGTTCTCTATATCAATCTCTCTTATTCATCAAACATTATGTTTCCCCTTAATATCAAAATTTATAATATCCTAGATGAATTCAGAATCAGTTCAATTAAATTGATGATTCTTCCACCTTATAAAATGTATATATAAAGTATCATTTTAAGGATGTATATTAAGAATTTAATTTAATTTACTAAGGAAATAAAGATTCTTAGTATTCTATATTCAATAATGATAAATGTTTCTTTAAGAATAACTGTTAAATTTATTTTTACGGATCATTCAATATGTGAGGAATTTAGAGGGAATATAAATGAAGAATGGGGATCATATATAAATATCCCATCAATGTATCGATGTGTCTTGTGAGGGAAAACATGTGTCCACATTAGATGGGAAATTTTTTATACCTACCTATTTATTAATAAGGATTTTGTGGTAGAGAGTCCTTGATAGTAAAAATAATTTTAATTTTCCTTGGGTCTTAATTGAAAGTTTATGAATGTTTAGATTTATAAATTTCATTTATTTAGAATTTACCCATCAATGTCCATGTGATTTATATGGCATTATTACACTCGGGAATACTTTTTACTCGTGTTATTTATTAAATGGAATGTTTTTTGATTATCCACTCTTTCTTATTGATTATGCCCTATTTACTCATGGTAAGATACATTGTGTATATCACTTATTGAGTATCTGAGATTTACCTTATTTTCTTCCCTTCCTCGGGTTATAAAGAAGGATTTTATCAATGAATATTAGGATTCCAGAATATTTCATAATTTTTTTTCTAAATTCACAATGTAATATGGAAATCATGTATTTATCTAGTTTTCCAATATAACTAAATTCATCAACCCTATATTGTAATACTTTGAGTCTCCTTTACTAATGTAAGAAAGTAAAAAAATTCATATTACTATATTGGGGTGTTACAATAATTGGACCAATAGAAAATTATATATTGAATATAAATATATTAATAGTATAATGGAGTATTCATTCATCAAAAAATGGTTAATAAGGCAATCAAAATGATGGATTTCATTAAAGTATTATTTTTATATAGACATAAATTTTATAAATATGATTATTGATTTATGATAATTGATCATTTTATATAGGATAAAAGGAAATGAATATATTTGTTTCATTTATATTATAAATAAGATATTCTATTACGAAAGATATAAGACACACAATTAGGGAATGATAACCCTTACAATCAAAGAATGTCAAGAACAATGATATTCAAAAATAATGTATGGAGTTGAAGAATGATTTTTATGACTTGAATGAATTATATGGGAAATGTTATCAATAAGTTTATATAATAGTAAAATTTCACGTGCTCTAACCATCTCAAATTATCCAAAAACATAATCCAATTAGTTTTTTATAAAATTCATTAATAATAAAGTTAAATATAATAATATTCCATGTAATACGAACATAGAATACATTGAAAATTCATTATATATTATTACTAGAAAAATGGTAAGAAGAATTTAATTAAGGATAATGGTATAATTGTGATCTCAAGAATAAAATATTAGATAAAAATTAAATAATAAGTTTCTATTATTTTTGGAAAAAAATTTCATTGTTATGAAAAAGTATGTGAAGTCGAGTGAAGAAAGAAGAAAGAGTCATTGTCATGATATATTGTTAAAGTTAATATAAAGATTAATTCTCCATATATAAAATTGTTGTTGAAGAATAATTTGGACGATTAAATTTTTTTTACTCAACGAGTGGGTTTAATACCATTCTATGGATTTTAAATAATAAATATCAACCTTCTCTCATAAAAGTCTGTGATACGTTGACTTATTCACATCTCCCAATTGTTATATTCATATTTAAAATTAATTCAAGAGAAAGAAACATAAAAATAACATTTCTTTTTCTATATTTTTCAGGGAGTAAAAAATATTAATACGAAGAATATGATTTTCCCTTGTAGGTATTATATATTTTAAGAGATTTCTTAATATTGGTAAAATATGAAGGCATAATTTATTTGTGTCTCAGTTTGAAGGTATTCAAACATTTTTAGTGTCTACAAGCATAATATCTTGTTATAAACTCATTCAAAGAAAAACATTAATGTAGAAGATGTGTGATTTTAAGAATATTATCTCTATTCCTTTCAACTATTGTGAATAAATAGATCTTAGTCCCCTTAACAGAAAATAATAAATTATCATTTATTATTTTTTATCCTATAATGAATTCCCATTCATATGCTTGTATTTGTTGAATAGTGATTCATTACTAAGTTTCATGAGATTTAAAATTTATTTCTGTTCAATGGAATAGAAAAACAAAGTATAAAGGGGTAATATTTAGACAATGATTTGATTAATAAATATGTTCACATATGAGGTTAATGGTACCTTGGGGAGATTTCTATGGCGCAATTGAAGATTTATGGGATGAATAACTAAAGAATAATTCCACAGTATTGTCCACTGTGTCAATGGAAATATAAATTAGAGAAGATATGGTGTGGATATAGTATTTTTTTTGTTTTTTTATTTGAATACATTATTCCTGTTTAGACACACATATAAATTCAGTTTATTGTTGGATAGAGGTTTTTTGGAATATTGGAAATGGATTAAATAAGTTTATATTTGAAATTTTAATGTTAAGAAGTACTTATAAGGCTTAGAATTAAATCATGTAGAAAATCAAATTCACACATAAATTAAATCTACCATTAATTAAACTCAAATAGAAATAATATCCTTATAATATCAAATCGGTTGAGTGAAACTATATGTATAGAGATGTCGGGACTTGACACACTTCATTTTTTATAATAATGAAATAATGAGAGATAAATAATGTAATTCTTTTATGAAAGGAATGCTATAATATAAACAAATAATATTGTTAAATAATTAGCCATGATAAAACCAAGAGTTTAATATCATGATTCCAGAAGTTAATATGAAGATATTATTAACTTATCAATCATGGTATGGATTCTTTTATGTTATGTATAGCTATGAGTTTTCTTTTTCTCAATATTTTGATAAAGGTATCAATTATACAATAATGATAATAATCACACCACGATGTATTCTTGGAATAAAATCATTATTTCATGAATTTTTTGGCCTCCCTATAAAATATAAATAATTTTGAATAGTAGATTGAGGAAAAATGGTTGGTCACACCATGAAGATATTTACTAAACCATTACTGTGATGTCAATTCCCTAAATAAATATATCATTTCATGATTTTTTTCATTATTCATCACTTCATGATAATAATTTTTGGTAAAATTTAGTGCTTTATGAGTTTCCCAAAATAGACTCCTTATGTTTTTAATTATATCCAATCAAAAATAATATTCTTGGATATATCCAAATATTAATGAATATACGAGAGAAGTTTATGAGAACTTGAAGGAAGTTGTGAGTTCCAATTTTAAATATAAATTAAAATTAAGACTTCAAAATGACACCCTTATGGTTTATATTGATTGATTGAGATAATTTTAAGAATTAAGACAAAATATGGAGAAAGTAGTGTTTATAATATAATTATTCCTAAATAAAGAGAGAAGAAGTAAAATATACACTTGGATTGTGTGCTACCATCAGACATGTGTAGTGTTTTAAGGAAGAAGTATATTTAAACCTATTTTCTATAATAAATATGTTTTGTACCATTAAAAATTATTGAGATAAAATCATTCAATGTAAAATGATAACCCACACCTCATGAATGGAAATGCAACATCAATAGTATGTTTCATTATGTATGATCCATTATTCATATGTAGAGGTATTATTATGTAGTATTCTTGTAATACTAGTTTAATGATAAACCATAAATGGTGTGTCCACAATATTGATTCTCATGGACTCTGTAGTCCCTAATTTCATTACTATAATTATAATGATATATATGGAAATCCTTAATAGTGAACCATATGCATTGGGTTTCCTTGTTAGTTATTGTTCCATGATGTGTTGGAAGTCCATAAATGACATTCCTCAATAATAAAAGTGAGGGATGAAGATTTAAAAATAAATAATATAAAGATAAATGAAATATTGTTCACTAGTTCACCCTAGCCCCCAATTTGTAAACCCACACCATACATTTTCACTATTACCTGAGGTCTAAAATGAAATTACCAATTTCATCGTTCATTGGTTCATGGAATTTTTAGAGAAATTTTAAACTTAAATGGGATTATTTCCAATAAAGAAAAAAGACATCTTTGAAAGATTATTTTTATTTCAATATTAAATTGAGTAAGGATAAATAATGGTAGATATTGAATATTTGTTTGTGTTCATATAAAATCACTATCTAAAATGATGAAGAGATATTATCTTGTGAAAATGGATAGGTTATTTGAGGTTTGAGATGAAACAATATCCATACGCAATATTAAAATTTGACTGGACTTTTTTATTGAATTATTAAAATAGTTCTATGTGGATGACTTCAAATATCTTTTAACACATCATGGTAATCTCAATCAATTTATTTTGAGAAGAAATTTCTTTAATTCATATACTTTCAAAGTGTGGTATAATTTTTTCCACATGTGGCTACTAAAATGTGATTCAAATTCCCAAAATTATATTCGAGGGAGGATAAAGTGTTTGGATTGAAAAAATATATATATAAATAAATTACAAGTAATTGAATAAATTTGATAATTTTTATTATTATTTGAAATTATAATTTTATTAATGAAGTGTTAATGTTGTTATATAATAAATTGTGTAAAATTAGATAATAAAAATAAATAGAGAATGTTTACAGTGGTATGCATAGTGAAAAGTAATATGATGAAGATGATATGAAGAAGGGGAAACACAATGATATGTTGATATATGAATACTATGGTTGAAGACTCTCTCATTTTTATCTTTCATATTTATATATTAGTGTTTGATTAGGAAGAAATTTTAAATTTTGGGATATGAATTATATATCACTCAATCAATTATAATCCCTATTTATTGTATCCCACATGTTGAAACAAGTGGATTGTTTTATTATGAGATTTTTATTGAATAATTATACCTACCCATATTCTACAAGAACTATGTTTGGATATATTCATTCAAGATATAATTCTATCTACTTACCTATCTTGTTTTTTATCGATGTTTATTTTTCCCTTGGGAACCCT
The DNA here is from genome assembly GCA_963277665.1 of Viscum album. NCBI lineage: Eukaryota > Viridiplantae > Streptophyta > Magnoliopsida > Santalales > Viscaceae > Viscum > Viscum album. The sequence goes on from OY728126.1 coordinate 1,111,778,388, forward strand.
TATTGTTACACATCCACTTATTTTCTATTGGAGATCTGGTAGTGCCCTACTAGAGTTTTTGTGGCACCCAAACTACCATACCCCCATTCATTCCTACCAATATTCTTCACTGAACCCTTTTAAACCATTCATACACCCAATTCACTATTAATGGTCCATTTATATCATTTAACAAGTATCAAACATAGTCTCCACCTCATGTAAATTGAAAAAAATAAAATTTAAATTGTATCCATAACTATTTTTTACTTTAAACATAATAAAAATGATTAATGTTATTATAAACTATCTTTTATAAATTTGTTCATCCATAAGAAATAAAAAGTGATAACTCAAAAAAATTTATCCTAAATATGGATTCCACAAAACATATTAAGATTATTCTAATCTATAAATTAAAATTTTATTATAACCCCATAGAACTTGGTCCATAGTTCATATTTCAATAATGGTTTTGAATTAATAATATTAAAATGAGTTTACTAAAATACCATAAAAAGCTATGAAATTCATCATTTGATTTTTCAAAATTCTATTACAGAAAGGAAATCCATCCAATAATATTATTCTCTAAAACATAGATTTGGACTATTATCCAAAAAATAAATAAAACCTAATTGAATCTAGGTTATAGTCATTATGATATTATAAAAAAGGTTTATTACTAGTTAAATAAATTAAAATCTCCTTATTTCCATTAAAAATAAAATTATATATTTTTTAAAATAAATTTTTTAACTCAAATAAATTTTTCGTTGGTAGCATTTAAAACATTAAAATTTTATTTTGAATCTCATGATTGTCTCATTTTTCATATAATAAAATTTGAAAAATATATTTTTATAAAAAAATATAAAATCATTTTTTATATAATTGAAAATTTTACCCATAAACAATAATTTATTAAACAGGTAAACAAAATGTGGTATGGTTTCATACTATAATAAGAAGACAATGAAAAACTAAATAAGGTTTAGTTTTCATATCATTATAGGAACAATAAACAATATGGTATATAATTGAAATGATTATATGATGAATAATTACACAATCCTAGAAAATTGATTGATATATAAATAAAACACTACTCAAATATAACAATCCATTTATAAAATCAATATAAATATTAGATTATAATGAAAACCCCTTTTTTATATGAATCATTTTCAATGGAATTTTATAATCAATACTAACCTGAAATAAAGAGTATGAGTTCAACATATCAGTAGAACATATTAGATAACATTCTTACTAATATAATAAAAATTAAATTATGGGAATGCATATATAAATAGTAAATACCACAATATTATCAATATTTCATTCAAACAGTTAAAAAGGTATCAAAACCCAAATACACTAGCATGAGTTAGAAGAAATATAAAACATCCTATCAACATAGCATTTTATTATACTGAATTTATATCAAAACAATTCTCCATAAAATAATATCATAAAATATACCATGATCAATAACAAAATAAAAATAGGATCATAGAAAATTTGTTGAAAAAATAATAGAGAATATACCTCATAAACCAAAATTTCAGTTACTTTAGTCAGTTATTTAGAATCAAAAAAGAGTGTAATAACCCAAACTATACTACCCCAAATCTAGTTATTATTTTTTTAAATTGGTATAGAATACATATATCACAATTCATAAAATACAGTATATAATTAGTCAAAGAAAAAATATACACACATGAATATTGTATCACTTTAGAACAAAAAATGAATATTCTGAATATATGAAAATTTTATTATTATTCATTACATTTCCATATGTCACATGTAGTTTCCATTATGTTTTCCAGTGAAAATGGTAAAAAAATATAAACTGTTAATCTTAATAACATTGTAAGGGGTAGTATATAGTGAAGCATATCATATTATGATAAAAAACACATAATATAGTCAGAATAAATAATTATTATAATTCCATAACAATTAAAATTATAATCCTAATATATCCATGGAGAAAATAATAATAAACAAACACATGGATAAAAATAACTAATCTCATAGTGATGGAATGCATATATAGGACATACTTAACATATCTCGGAGGCCTCATGAAAAGAAATCATATATAAATGTGTAAATAATACCCCAAATATCTAATTAGTTTATATCGTAATACATGCCATATTAACTAGGGGATATATGATTAAAATCCCCATTTATCAAATAATATGTCTAATGGATCCCTAAATTTAAGAGACTAAAAAAATTATCCTTATATTACCTATGCAACCACATAAATAATCATAGATAATTAGTATGTAACTATACATATAGAAATAATGGAAATAATGAATATCAATACGTTACCAATTATTAGAAAAATGTGTCTATCTATGAGAATATCCCAAAATCAACATAGAAACTATATGATATTCAAAATTTAATGAAAATACCCTTACTAATGCATTGATAAAAACATAGTATGGAAGTTTTCTCTCATGGTGTAAATATAACAAAGGTAAATAGATATTGGTTTCAGTAGTTCTCAATAGTATGATCCCAATGAAAAGTGAAAAATTTCCCACAAATCCAAACTTATTATCCTAGATATAAAATTACATACATTATATAGACAAATTAAAAAAAATATTTTAACATGATAAAATTATATTAAAATTCATAGTTATGGTTCAAAAATATATTTTGAATCATCCGACTCATATCTACCGAGATTTTTAACTGGGTGTCTAGTTAGGCCCATTTGTTTGGAACAGATTAAAGATTACGTTAATATCGAACCAATTATTTTCATAGTTAATATTCATATGATCATCTAAGCTAGAGTTTTTATCCACCAATTCTATCAAGTAAATAATTCCATTACAAGGAAACAACACACTCTTTATGTTAAACAAACATTATGATGTATTCACATATTTAGGATTATCCTTAGAGATTCCACTAATGTTTGATCATTATTACAATTTTTAAGGATCAATAATGAGAGGAAATAATGATAACATGTTTTTAATATGATATATAAATTGTGACTCACCGTAATATTTCATATTGAAATGAAAATAAATTTTACAGTACAATGAAATAATAGATAAGAATGGATTATATAACCCTAAATTTGAATAAAAAATATTTTGGAAAGAATAAATTTATATATTATAAGTAATATACCACTGAAATTACATCAAATGGATGACAATACAATGTAATCGCATTCATATAAATATATAAATATTTACTTAAAAAGATACTATATAACAAAATTGTAATTGAAATGAATAGATGAGGATTGGTAACCATTACATGAAAAGGTATCCTATTAAATTTTTATAATAACAACTTAAGATCAAATTAGATGAATTAATGGGTGGGAAAATGAATGGATAATCATTGAAAATATTTTAGAATGAGGAGGCCTAGTATTGTAGATGTTTTTGTTATTTTTGATTTTTGTAGACATGTTGTTGTCATTATTTTGGATGATTTTGGTTCTAGAATGATTTTCAATGATTTTGCTTTGGTTATTATGGGTTCTCGAAGGGATGTTTTCACTATCTTTTGTGCTGTTATGTTTCTAATGGTGGTGGATTCTAGATTTTCTTCCTTATTGATCCCTAGCATGTCTTTGGAAACATCAACGGAGGTGCTGATGGTGTGGATTCATGAGGTGATGTTGCTTGAGGTGTGGACGATTCAGAAGGTTAGAGAAGACGGTGGAGGGGCTGCCTTGTCTCGCAGGTAACCTGATCTGAGTCGATGTTGGGGTTACACGATGACATGCAACTCGAGGTGGTAGTGCAGCTTGAGGAGGACACGTGGTTCTCTTGATGTTTGAATTTTTAATTTTTAATTTTTAATTGTATCTGGAATGTTTGGGGTCTCTCTAGTCCCGCGGTTGATGTATTTTAGTGTTTGGTTGTACGGTTACCTGTTACCCTAAATAGGAATTTTGAAAATAAAAAAAAAGATTTCCAGCAATGATCAAATTCCAAATATTCATATTCTAATGGTTATATTTCCTCTTATATATACAAATAATTATAATTCACAAAATAAGTCACATAGGATATTAGTTTTTTATTGTTCTAATAAAAAAAAACATACATATTTTCTAATTTTTATACAAGGTATATTATTTTCCATATATTTTTCTTCTTAATCGATATCTATCTCATATATGGAATTTTTTTATTAGAATGATCCTATAGAGTAAATAATTACTGTTTTCACATATTGTTACATGATTTTTGGTTTTTTATCTTATGGAATATGAAATTTCTACGTTGTCTGTTCTATAATATTGTGGTGTGATACTATGATAAAATAATACTTTTTTCATAACTATATTTTTTGGAATTTTTTTACTATAGTAGAATCATCGGTATAGCATTGTCCTCCTTAAATAATTTTATCCATGAAATATGGTGTATATTTTAATACATGAATAGATAAAAGTAATTCTATTTAATTACTTCATCTGGCTAACAAGTTGCCTCTTCCAACATGTGATTCCGCCAAAAAACTTTTACAATTTTGTTTATCTTATTTAATAACACATGATCTCTTGTGTCAATAATCTAGATATACTATTCGTTATAGGACAAGTTAGGTTTAGGTAATTTTTCATTAGTGGTTATTAAATGTATATGTTATATCATCTAATTCCTTAGCATTCATACATTTAAGAAATTGTGGACTTTAGATTGGTTTTGTGTTAAATCCAACTGATAATCCACAAAACCTATTTTCTAAAAAATGTCTAAATGTCTAATAAACCAAAACGTATATTCCACTTAATAGAAAACCATATGACTCCATGCTACCATGGTACTTCAAATATGACAAGAACTATAACATAAAATTCTAATTTCTTTTCCAATAATCATTATATATTTTATCTATACACTAATCTATCAATATTTGATTTTAGATATCTCACACACTGTTTGTTTTTTCCATAATGATTTTTATACCAAATTTTCTCTTTTTTCTCATGTTGATCTATTTATGAGTTACTACATATGTAAAACATTGTAAATTAATATATATGTCACATAGTTCACTATTGAGAACAATTCATTATATTTTCAATGCAATGATAACAACTCCCTAATCAGTTCATGATTTTGTGAGTTTTTAACTCTTGATTTCAATTGTATTAAAACATAACCCACAACTCTATCATTTTTACATGAGGAGACACCTTAGTTGTTTGTTTGATGAATCACTTAATATAAATCATCTTTTATTTATAAATGGTTTAATAATAGTGTTTTTATCAATATGATCTTTACTCCCACAATTATATATTCCCCCTTCCTTTACCGTGTTAATTTAATCACAATATGTGTAAACCTTGTTAATGAGTTTGAAAATGAAAAAAAAATTTAAAAAAATCATGGAAGATATGTATCATAATTAAGGAAATAACATATCTCAATTATATTAATAGGTTTGGTCCATTATTTAATTGAATTTTTCATTGTGGGTTCAACTATTATTACATCCTTAGAGATAATATATCCAAGAAAGTATTCATTGTAGAGGAAAAATTCACAATGACTGAATATTATATATAGCACATTCTTCATTAATTTCATAAGGATAATATATAAATGATCACAATTAACTTTACTGAAATTAAATTAAATCAAGATATTATTAATAAAACAATATAAAAATAAATCATTATAATTCTTGATTACTCAATTCATTAAATCCATAAACACTAAAGTTGAATTTCTTAACCCAAATTTTATAATATTGAACTCAAAAAACAAATAGATTTTGTGGAAATACTTCTTCGATATATCATAATTATTGAATTTTAATGGATTTTTTCAAGACCTAATAGAAATCATTGATAAATATAGATCCCCTTAATGTATAAAAAATAATCAATATAGGGTATGGGATGCTTAATATTAAATTTTTTTTATTGATTTCACTATAGTCAATACACAACCTCATATTTCCATCCTCCATCTAGAATAATATGAGTGGTTCTTCCCAAGTTCAATCATAATGTAATAAGAACAAATTATCTCACATCTCCAGTATTTTTGGTTTTGTTTTTATAATTTCCCAAGAGAAATTATATACTGAGGCTTAGATATGGGATTTTTATTTGGGATAAAATCAATAGTGAATTCAATATCATGATCTAGGTGATATCTACGATGTTCATTAATAAATATATAAATATAATCAATTAAAATTGAAACATACAATATTATAATTACTTTATCAACATTATTTGATTCATATTTTCCACTAAAATCATTAATATGATCCATAAAAGGTGGTTCCCAACATGATTTAGGCAATGATGTCTCTCTTTTAGAAACATGGGATTAGGATATAGATTCAATGATTTAGATCTCATTATCACAATAATAAATTATTTTATAATACTTTAACAATAAAATCATCCTATGTATTATATCCAATCCAAAAATTTCATTAACCTCACAGGTTATGACAAATTATCCTCCTTTTATTTTATTTTTGAAAAATCATTTTTGTTTCTCTGCAATAATATTTACACCTAAATTATCAACTAATTGATAATTCCCTCATGAATTAGTGTATTTTTGAATGCTTATAGATAAAATAAAAGACAAAAAAGAGTGTTGATAAATAATATAAAATAATTTTTTATCTAACATTGAGTATATGATCAAAGTATCCATTATGACATCATTTGCAACCTCAAATTCTATTTTTTGATTTCATATGCTTGACCTTGCTCCCTATTCCTCTCATAGAGTTAGTTCCCTTGATTCTTGAGGAATTAATTTTATTAATGTCCAATAACGTTTCAATTAAATCATTAGACAGTATGATTTTCAATTTATCATTTGAATTAATGAACGTGGTGGCCTTTATCACTGCATTTAATTTAAACTCCAAATCCCTTGAATCATTTCCTATGATGATTATTTTTATAATTATTACATATAAGAAATTATAACTTTCCATTCTTCTTTATTCCTAAATAACTACTATGATGTGGTTATTATGACAACCTATTATACTATTTATTCCCATTTAAACTAAAAGGCTTAGAGAACTCCTATTTATTACACCTGGTTTTTTATTTTTGTCCTCTATTCTGGTTTATCTTTTGGATCGTGGATTTCCTCATGTGTTTCCAGTATTTTGTGATTTTATTATATGGTGGTGCATTATTTATTTTTGGTTTCATGTTTATTATTAATTTTTAGGATGTTTTAGTGAAAATGGATATTTTGGGCTTGATATAAGGTAGATCATGATTGGTGCATGATTAGAGAAAATTGTGAGACGTGCTCTAAGAAACCATGCTAGCCTTTGGATTCCTCTGGTTAGGGGTGAATGGCCCATGCATGGTTCGAAAAATTGTGATGAAGGTGTTTGTAGGGTTCTTCAATTTTTTGACAGAATCCTATCTCACTGTTGGTGCATCGTTTTCCTGACCGTGTAGCCAATCCATGTGAGTACCCAGTTTATCAAGTAATAGAATCATGGATGGCGCACATCTTGGGAAACTATGTAGTCTAGACATGCACTATGCCAGGGTAATTAAACATTTGATTTTAACCTTATACCATCTTGGGATTTTAGCCCCAAAAAGCCTCATCCCTTCATTACCTTGTTCATACAACCGAAAGGGAGCCTCTCGCTTCCTCTAGAATCCTCCTATCCTCATTATAAGTGTATATCTTACTATCTATTCTTGTTTTAATGGAAATTTCTCAATATATTCTCCTAATATCATATTCATCTTCGTTATTCCTCCATTTTTCTATTGAAATATTTTTCTCCCTTAGTATTTTGGATCAAGGATTCATGTTTCCCTTTTTTTATGTTAGGGGTTTTGTCTTATAAGATTTTTTTCTCTATTTTTCTTGGATCTACAATCATTTTCAGAGTTGTTTCAGGTTAGATTTATTGAAAATCTTGTGATTTTAGGTAGGTTTCTATTTTCAGTATCCCTTTATAATAAAAATTTTATATTTTAATTATTTTCACACCTTCCTTATATGTTACAATGTGATTTATACCATTTGGAATAATTTTTTGATGACAAATTAATATGTCTTAATGGTTGCTTTGAAGTATATAGAATTCTTTTGTTATGTGATTCATTCCATGTGTAGGATAAATTCCATTAATTGATATCACAACTGGAAAATAGTTTTTAAATCATGGTTTGGATTTTAAAATATAATTGAGGAACTTTAAATTATGTTTTGAGTTTCCTGAATTGGTTTCCTTGATTTTTTAGATTTAAAAGAGGTGTGTGTTTGGCTCATGAATGTGGGTTGACATGTGATGATGCAATGAGATCTATTTGGAATATTTATAAAATTAAATTGGGTTTGAAAATTACTTTTGAGTGCATAATTTTAATTTTATAAATGACTGTGAAATGAAAATGGTCTTTTGGTAACATTTTGGAATGGTGAATTTTGTTCTTTCAAAAAGGGTTGTTTCTCAAATTGTGTTTGAGGACCGTTTATAATTTTACTGAAATGTGTAAATCGTGACAAGTATCCTTAGAGAATTATATTTCCTTTATTATAATTATTGTAATGGGAGGCCCACAAGAAGAGTATCCCTTGAGATTAGACGGTTTAAATTCAAGATGATGTTCTTTTGGGTGGCTTGTGGATGAATTATTAGAAGTTTCTTGGATATGATTTATGTACATGCGACTAGATACTTGGTTGGAATTATTGGATCACCCCCACGTTACTCATAACATGAGAACCTGTAATAGCTAGAATATTTTATTTGAATGTATTCTACACTATATTAAGATTTCACACTACCTAGTTTCCCATAGTTGGGGATTTGTTTTTCTATGGGATAGTGCCCATTGGTTGAACCAGGTAAGGTGAAATCGAGCTTGTGGTTGAAATTGATGTTATCGGGTAAAGAATTACATTGGGATGAGTCAATATTTATAGTATATTCTATATTATTTCACTAAGCTATTAGGTTCTCCCATGACTTCTAGGATATAGTTTTCTACAGTGAATGATTTAGATTCTTGTTGGTTGGTTAATCATTCATTCTTATTTCCATTTCCTTTATTATGTCATTTTTTTTGTTTTAATATTTTATGTTGAACCATATTTGAGAGGTGGTGAGTTTGTGTAACACCCCATGTAAATAAATATTATGAAATTTTTATATTTATCTGTATTTGTGAATAAAATATTAATATTACATTAAATGGAACACTATGCTTGATGGCGTACCCAATACGCAACAACGAGTTCCTTTGAAATCTTACGTTGCACTCTAATAATAAAATAATATTAGTTTAAATGGTAGTTAACACCTAGATGTTGTAATGAAGGGAATAAGAATAACTAACTAAAAAATGATTATATTTGTTTGTAAAATATTTTTACTTTTTACAATAATATGTTAGAGGATTAAAAATGCGAATGAATCCAATTTTTAGCGTAAACATTCTAATATTCTATAAATAGTCGATTAACCGTCTTTTGATGGGGAACCTCTTTTAAATCCACTTTTTGAAAATTTTATGTGTTATATTTTACAAAATAACATTATTCTTTAGAATTGAGACATCAAAATTTACTTTGTGTAATTTTTTGGTATTTTTCCGAAAAAGTTCATTTTTTAATGAATAGTGATAAATTTTGTATTTTAATTCAAAACCACTTTTTAATCTAATTTAATTATATAATTAGATTATCTTTTGAATTGGTTTTAAAGTTAAATTAGAATATATTTCTACCATTTAATCCAATAGTGGTAATTTGAATTAATTTAACATTGATATTGGACTTAAACTAGTGTCAATCTTTTAATAAATATTGTTTCTTAAAAACACAATATTTGTTTTGAAGGTGAGAATTAAATATTAAATTAATTAATGAAACTTATATGTTTTGAATTTTTTAAAATAGACATAATTTATGAATTGAGAATATCAAATATATCTTAGGGTGAGTTTTGGTATTTTCTGATAAACATCATTTTTTGATGAATAGTGAAACCACTAAGTGGTAGTTAAAAAACTGATTTTTCGTTTAAATGAAATTTTACCAATTATGTGATTTGATTTTAAAAAATACATAATACATGGTTTTCATTAGGATGTAAAATTTGGTTCAATGAGATTAGAATAATTTTTTGGTGAATAGTAACTTTTATGTTTTAATCGTGATTAGAGGTAATTAGTGTAGTTTAAGGTAAAATTAATGTTTTAATAATATGAAATGACCATGAAACATGTCCTACCCTTATTGGATGTGTCATGTCCAACCACGAAAATCCACAGATCAACTGGGGGACCCCATGGAGCCACTTTGGTAGGAAAATGACATTAATACCTTTTTATTTATAGTTAAAATTAAAATGTCACAAACATGTATTTTTTTACTAAAACAATTTTTACATGGGGTTATACAAGTCATATTTCTGACTATAAGTATTCATTAGAAAGCTAAAACGATTTCCTACATCATTATATTTGTTTTATAATTTTTAGACATTAAATAAATTTAATTATTTATGACACCATGATGATGCAGCGATTACCACATTATTTAACGATTTAAATAAAATAAAAAGATAATGTAGAATCTAAGTCCTAAACATGTCAAAAACATATTGTATGGGTGGATTTAGAACTATTATCAACATATTCTAGAACTATATAATTATGGGACCTTTAAAATCCAAAAATCATTTTATAATAAAGTAAATATTTAAAACTTTCCAAGAGTGACCCTCCTCTCCTCTTATAAAAGGACCCCACCTCTACCACCTTACCCACACCTCTCACGCCTTTGGCATGGCCAAACCCTGACAATTTAATCTCTCCAAATCCCTATATTCATCATTGAAGCCTCCCCTTTTGCATAGTGCTATTCAAGAAACCCTTTTGGTTCAGACCAAGAGGAGTTACCCGATTTTAAGGTAATGTCTTCACTTGTGTTCTTTTGATTTATTTTGCTTCTCTAACCCCCTAAACTCTATTTATTTATTTTTTTGTAACAACACCAGTATATTCAATATACTAGAATTTTTTTATGAGGATTATTCGAGCTACACTTCCTCACACCTCCATCTAATGGTTAAAAAACATATTTTTTCTGTGGATGGTGAATTTCTGCATCAGAAAACGATGATTGTTCAATATTCTTTTAACACCTTCAAAGGTGTCCATTAAGATGTCACTATATTTATATATGATATATATAATATATTTATGTTTTACTTAATCTTATTTATTTTTGTATTTATGGAATTCCATTATGGTTTCCATTATGGTTAAACGCGATATCTTCATTTTAGGATGTGCAGACTACCGCCCCCTCAAAGTGATTTGATTTGTTAATGCCATATGTGGGATGTATAAAGGATAAATTTAATGATATTATATATGATAATATACTGGAGTTATAATATACCTTTATATCATTATTATTTAATTCCATTAAAGTATGAAATAGAAATTAAAGTAGCATTCATGAATACGTATGGCTTACCGTCTCCATGAACGGTGCATTTCATTTCTTATCCCCAAATGTAATGTACTATTATAAGTATATATATATAATTGATATAAATGAAATATGTTACATATAAATGATTAATATCATTCTGGAATTATAATATATATATATCTCTCTCATTTAGTTTTAATTCCATTAATACGACAAAGAAATGATGGTAGCGTTCATGCGTACCTACGACTTACCGTCTCCATGAACGGTGCATTTTATTTCTTACCTCTAAATAATTATGTAAAATTATAAATGCATGTATATACTGTATATATATTATATATATGATATCTAAATCATAAATATCATTTTTGAGAGAATGTATATTTGACTACATGAACAACTAGTAAATATAAGAAGTTAACTTTTGACTCAAGTACCAAGTATCAACAAAAAACTGTTATTAACTTAAATGATTACATAATGTTAATAACATGGTAATAAGTGATATAAAAGGAATAATTAACATTAAAAAGCTTCTTAATCATGTATAAATTTGCTCAAGTTTATTATTCATTATATTAAAGAACAATCAAGTCAAGTAGGACACGAGGTAAGGGATCTTACCTCTCTATTTCTTTTTAAGTACTCTCTTTTATGTAATTTCATCTAAGATCCTATTTATTATGTTGGGAGATGTTATTTTATATTCCTATTACTATAATTTTTATTTTCATACAATTAGAGACCCTATTTGATATCATCAATCCATTTTTTCATGTTTTATGTGGCGCCGTTAGGCTGCCGAATTTTCATAAGGGGATTTTCATATCACTTTTTATTCCCTTGAGATTCATGATACATTGGCCACTATTTCCTTTTGTGTGGGGTATTTACTACCCATTATTTTACTATTTTTATAATATACTCTCATTTATGGGTATTTACATCTTCATTGTATGACCCTTCTTTCATGGGGTGTACGTTTCGAATGTTTCCAAAATCAGTATGGGAACCTTTCACACTCCTCTTTTTAAAAGACTTATTTTGTTATGTATTTTAATTTAAATATTTTTATATTGGGGTATGTTCTTATATATACTTACTGATATAAATTTTATTTCCATGTGATGAGATACAATTTTATCTCTCATCAACTAATTTTATGAATTTTAAAGTGATGTCGTTAGGCTGTCGGATTTTACCAAGGGAACATCTTAACCCAATTTCGATTTCTTTGGGTTCAACATGTAGTTATTGAATATGCTGTCTTTCGAAAATGTTTGAATGACCTTTGATTGTTTTACACATAATATCCACTTATATTGGGTGTATTTATATTTATCACACATAATTATGAGATTGATTTATCCTTAATTTAAGGATACCTTCTTTATAAGAGATTTCATCTCAATTTACATTTCCATTGAGACTTCATTTTTTATATACACCAATTCCCTCTTACATGGTTTATATACTTCCCATTGACATATTATATCATGAATCCCTTTATTCTCATGATATTATAATGTTATGATTAAATTTTATTTCTAAAATATTGTATTCAATTGTCTCTCATTTTGTTAAAAACCCTTTAACTAAAATATTGTTTTAAATGTTTCAATGATTTATTCTTATAAATATTTCTCATGAATATATATGTTTTCAAAATGGTTTTATGGATTTATTTATACAGATATTAATGGTTTAAAATGTTAAAAGCTTCAAGGTGGTATGGGATACTTTGTATCAAAAATCTCTTAATTAAAATTTTTAAATGGTTTTGGAAATGATTTTTATAATGGATTCATTATTTCAATATCTTAAAATGTTATATTGTCATTGCAGTGTGGGAATGTTATCTTTCCATTATGCTTAAGTTACGTGCTATGATTATGTTATGGTTGTTGGGCATTGTTTATGAAGACGGTTGGTTTCGTGATTAACTAAGGGCTGGTGAGCCAGATATAGCTGTCCAATGCATTGGGTAACGTGATGGTGTTAAACGTTAAGGTTTCTCCGAAGAGATTTAGGGGATATAATGTGATGGGTATTCCAAATGTAACCAAGAGGGTTACTCCCTATGTAATAATGTTACGAATGCCTCAAGATTCTTTTATTCCTTATAATTTCAATGTTTTATTCATGATTTAATGAGGTATGTTAAAGTGCTTATGTTTTATGAGTAAAGTATGATTTCATTAATTCTAATGTATACATGTACTCATGTTTCCTTTCCATATTTTTATATCCCATACTGAGCTTCTTATGCTCATCCTAAGTTTTTGAAATGTTTTACACAGGACATAAAGATGAATAGGGTTAAGGATGTGATCATGGAAAGACATGCTATCTAAAAAATGGAACTAGAAATGTTTCTTTTAATAGTATTTTTATGGAAACTTAGTAGAAGTGTCTACTTTGTACTCTTTTGAGATGTAATAGTTATGTACTAATTATCTTAAACTATAAACCTAAAAATATCCTCAATGTGAATTCTTGAAATAACTCAAGATTAGGTAATGTTTAAGGCTGGGGCCTTATAGTTTTATTTTTAAATGATTATATAAAAAATATTTTAAAAATGCATTACAGTCTCTTTTCCATTTTTCAGAATGAAAACAATATCATTTATCATTAAATAAAAATGGTTCCTCATTAGAAATGAATGTGGTTTTAAATGGAATATTTGAAATGGATAATGTTTTTTTAAAGTGGAAATGTTCGAAACATATTAAATTTATAATTTATCAAAAATGTAAAGTTGATGTTTCTTTTATTTGTAGATGTTCATTGGGAATAAACTTGTCTATGCATGCCTACCGAGTTTTAATACTCACGCTAATATTAATTTTATAATTATAGAATAATGTGTATGTTTCATATTGGTTTCGATCATTGTGGGTGATGGTAGGTCTTGGTATCAGAGGGTGACACTCACGGTCTCTTGGGAGTTTTGTGGTTATTAGTTTTAGTTTGGTTTTTATTTTATTATTATGTTGTATTATCAATTTTTTAATAAATGATGTTCAATTTGAAATATTTTTTTATTCGGGGTACTATATTTGTTTCCCCTATTTAATTTATTTTAATTAGATAATATTATTACAATGATTTCTCTATTGATGGTTTCACACTAGTTTTCATTATAATGGGATCGAGAACACCTCTCAAGACTTTTCATGGATCAACTGTAGTGACTGGTTTGGGGTTGACCTGATTTGGTTTGTAAAAAGAATGTTATCGAAGGATGTTGGTTATTTATATGATCCTATTTTTCAGATCATCCTTTATTACCATGGGATTTCAAGGTGAATGGAGTAAGACTATTCAAACAAGGTGTGTAGGTCTATAAGAGTGTTTGGACTATACTTTCTGGACTGAACATTGATTTTCAAGGGGAATTTAGGTTTGGATTGGTTTTATGGTTTTTGTGTGATGTTTTTTGTTTGGAAAATAAAAAAGAGAGATAAGAAAAGAGTCCATGTGAGATCATAGTCCCTGTAAATCCTTGTATATCTGAGAAAAGTGTTCAAGAATAATCTATGTAATAGTGATGTGATTGGCATATGGCCGCCAAACATTTGTCCAAGTAACCCATTCAATCTTGTTTCAACTTTTAAATTGTTTCAGGTATTCTGTGATTCTGGAATTTTTTTTCAAAAATGTAATTTTGAAATTATGAAAACTAGATTTGAGGAGGTAATAATAAGGTTTTGGGATGATAGAAAATGAGTTTTCATATTTATTTTGAATAATTTTTTGTAAAATGGATTTTTATAATATTTTTTTTGTCCAATTGAGAAGAGTTTATTAATATTAGATTTCTATTATCAAAACTTATGGATTATCAAAAAAAATCATTTGGATGTAAATGTTTGTTTAAAATATTGTTTTGTAAATTTTTGAGGTGAGAAAATTGAGTTTTTAATGAAATTAGTTTTTGATGGAATGATATTTTTTGAGCTGTTAAAAATGTTTTCAGTGGGATAAAATGGATTGATGTGTATATCCTTCAAATGGTTCTTTTCTTGTTGGTCAGTGAGTTTTAAACAGTTATTGATATCTTTTAATGGTAATTTTATTGATAATATGAAAACTGGGTTGAATTTTTGTTCCAAAAAATGGGAATGTTTTGTTTTTTACCTTTGGATTTTCCCATGAGTGATCACATGCAAGGATGTGTTTAATGAAAAGGACGGTCGATGGAATGAGATTATTATTTCCTATATTAGAATGTGTTGATGAGTTTCTATATTGGAATTGGAATATCCATGTTAGAGATTATATATGGAATACCATTGGTGAGTGTCTACCCCACAATGTTTTTTTCTTTTCAAAATTTTTTAAGAGTATAATTGTAATTTAATGATAATAAGATGTTGTTTGGTTTGTTTTATTGTGATTTGGATGTTTTTTATGTGGTGTTTTATGTTATAAAATTCTTTATGACAAGTTGGATTTGATTGGGTTCTTGGATCCCTCGTTACATAGTGTTCACCCCCACCAAGGATTCAATTGATATTTGAAGTGAAGCTTTGAGGGGTTCACTGTTATCAAGTCTTCCTGTTGATAAACCCATATAATTCCTTCACGACATTCAGAATTTGAATCTTCCTATATTTTATGGTCATGTAGATCCTCTCGAAGAGGAAGAATGGATGTGTAAAATAGAAAGAATCATCAGATTTTTTGTGTCTCGTGAATATTTAAGGTTAGGTTTAATACCTGTATTCTTAGTGGGACGTCCTAGAAGTGGTGGAAGTGGGTTACTCGAACAAATCCATAAGAATATCTCATCTAGTTTTTTTAAAATATTTGTTCATCCAAAAGTATTTCTCTGAGGTTGTGAATGTGAGGAATGAGAAGGAGACTTGATGTATTCTTCAAGGTGATGGATCAATGTAAGAATTTTTTATTATTTTTATGGATCTAGTTAATTACATTCCATAAAGGGCAACAAATGATTCCTTGAAGGCTTCACATTTTGAGATTGGGATTCTTCATGATATTCAGTTAAATGTTTCAGAGTTGCGTCTAACCTTCTTTTCCGACATGGTGGAAAATGTTATTAAGGTTGAAGCTATTCCAATGGGTGTTCTTGAAGTTTCTCACCAAACTCTTGTATCTTGAATCGTGGAATCTAATTCTAGTAAGTATATTGGAATGTGGAAAAAATATGGTCATGTAGTTCATAGAATTAATAGGCCTTTAGAACTTTCATCATCAACCTATAAACATTATACCATGGTTTGTCATTAGTGCAGTGATCTAGATCAAAAAAATCCATCTTGTATGTGTTCACAAAATACATGTCATGCATGTGGAATCCTAGTTAACATGAAATTTTTCTATCAGTGTGTTTTTAAGAAGCATTATAGAGCTAGATCCAAACCATTGAAAGACACCATATCATGGTTGTAGGTGTAGGGTGTTTTTTTTTCTCAGTTTAAAATCTCTTTCTATGTTATTCATTTTTTGTTGTGGTGGTTATGTATAGTGGTGTTTCTATTGTTGTTCGTTATTTAGATTGTAAAAGTGTATGATTTGTATCTCTTGAGAACCCCCTTTTTAATTAATGGATGACTTTTAGAATTTTTTTTCCAATCCTGTGTAGAGGTGTGTTGTACATGTACCTTATTCATACTATATCTTATAAAGGTGAAGTAGAAAGATGTAGTTGTTTCCCATTATTTGATTGAACTATATTTTTATATAAAAGTGATTATTAGGGTGTTATTTATATGTTGGTTCTACCTAGGGTGTCTTGTGGCCGCTCGTGACACAAAAAGAAAGAGTTATGATTTTGGATTTTCATCTCCATACTATGGAGTAAAAGAAGCTTCAAGACCTCAGGGATACATCCATAGGTCCTAGAGTGATGCTCTTTATGTAGTCATAAAATCAATAGGGGTGAGTGAAACTTTGGCTAATCTATTCTTTATTATATTATGGTGTAGCTGGTTTAAGAGTTCTTATGGTAGTTTCCCTTATTGTTTTATTTTTCTCTTTGTTGCAAGAATATTGGCGGTCTTCTCTCCAAGCAATTCATGTGCTGTTGTCTTTTTCATACGTGGATCTCTAAATGGTGGTCCATGGGGGGTTATAGCTAGTGGATGGTTTCTAGTTTTGGTTTATTGTTCATCTAGATATGGTTTTATCTAATGAAGAAGATGAATCACGGTTTATCCATTCCATTGGGTTGGGGTCTCTTTCTTCATGACCCTCCAACCCCCCCCCCCCCTCGATGGTGGGAATGTTTATTCTATGTAGGAAGTGAGTGAGTCGGTCTATGTTGGGATCCCTATATCGAACATGATGATTGGTTTAATATAGTTAGTTATAAATGATGGGGAGAATGAATGTCGTTCTTATCAATGAATTCCTCTAGATATGATCGGTTTTAGTTGTTCTCTAATGGTGGTGAGTCCATTATGGAATCACATTTTTATATTCCAGTTTAGATTTTTGTTTAGCATTGTAATGGGTGGTTTTTATTGGATTTTTCTGATTTTTAGTTCTTTTATATTTTGTTAATGTTTTATATTTTCATGATTATTACCAATGGTCTTGCTTGAAGAAATGTTACCGAAGTTGAATCTCAAGTTTCTCTTCTGTTTCACAAGAAGTGGTTCGGGTTCATTGGTTCATCATATGTAATAGGTATGTTTTTTGTTCCTCTAATGATTGTGTTTTTCTTGGAATGATAGGTTGTATCATACTGTTATGGGAATTCTTTTTCTTTGACAAATGAACTAGAAATTTTTTTTTCTTTCTAGATGTGGAAATCAATATTCTAGGGGTAATTAGCCCACTGATATTTTTATTTTTATTCTCATTTTTCAGTTTTCCTTTTGGATCATTGTTTTCCTCTAGAGTTCTTCTTATTCTATGTTTATGTTTTGTGGTTTTACATTGTTAATTATTTGTTATGTGTTTGTTCTTTAGTTTTACTATGAGTTTTTAGAGAACAAATTCAGATTTTGGGCTAGATAGAAGGTGGAACAGGGTTGACGCACGACTAGAGGAAACCATATGACTTGATCAAGGACACCATGTGAGCCTTGGGATGCCTCTAGTTAAGGGAGTAAGGCCCACACAAGGTTAGGGAGACCATAGAGAAGGTGTGTCCATAGTTATTTCATTATCGATAGAAACATGTCACATGGGTTACCAAACCATGTGTCCAACCCATGAAAGTACCTAGGTTATCCAGAAAGTGGTGCATGGTTGTCACATGATTTCGAAAATTGTGTAGCCTAACCACGCAACATTCCCATGTCATTGAAAATGTTATTTTTCACTTATAAACACATATTTTGTTAACCCCAAAACACCTACTCCCTTTATTATAAGGTTTCTGCAACAAAAATTGATCATTTATGTACCTTTTGATGCTCCTCTCCTCCTCTAAAGAGTGGATCTAGTGATTTCTTCAAGTTTTAATGGTGATTTCTCAAGGTATTATCCTGCACACAAGTGTGGATCTAGTGGTTTCTCCAGGTTTCAATGTTGATTTACCAAGGTATTCTTCTCCTCCCTTCTTCAACTTCCATATTTTTCAATTTTTTCTTGAGTTATTCTTCACACATAATCTTTTGGATTTATTTTTTTGTCCCTTTGTTTATGTTGGGGGTTTTGTCTTATATGGGTTTCTCTTTTTAGTCCTTGGCTATTAAAACCATTGTAGAGTTGTTTTTTGTTGGAATTGCTGAACCGCATGCAATTTTAGGTAGATTTCCCTTTTTCATGTTCACATTAAATATAATAATAATTCATTTCCTTCTTTTTTCACCTTACTCAAATGTCAAATAGTGATGTGTGACCTTTAAAATAATTTTTATGAGGAAAAAGGTAGTGGTTTTCATGAATGATTTTAAAAATAAATAATTATTTTATTATTTGATGCACACCATGTGTTTGATAAATTTACCGGTTGACTTTTTCTTGTTTAATATGTTTTTTAATGCAAGTATTTTTTTGTAAATATAATTGTGTCAGTTGAAATTATAGTCTAGGGTTTAATGAATGGGTTTTCCAAGTATTTTGGATTTAAAAGAGGTGTCTGCTTGGCTTATGAAAATAGTCTGACATGTGATAATTGTGTGTGGTCCATTGGGAAACATGATAAAAGTGGTTTTGGTTTGAAAATGTAGTATTATTGACTAAATGGAATATTCTAAAGGATTTTGAAATGATTAATGGTGTGAATTCAACTTTTTTGAATGGGGAATTTGGTTTCTTTGAAAATGATGGTTTATCATAGGCTTTTCAGTCAAATTTGAAATTTTTGTGAATTATGTAATTCATTATAACTCTCCTTGGATAATTCTCTTACATGGATTGTATTGATATTTGTAGGAGTCCCACAGTGAGAGGATCCAATTTTATTGGATGTCTTAAAGGAAAAAGGTTGTTCCTTGCAGTGTCATGGGGGTGACTTATTGTGTGATTTATTTGAATACGATATATGTTCATTTTATTTGATGCTTGTTTGGATTTGATGGCTCACCCTAACATTACTAATGACATGGGAACCTAGAATGGATAGTTGAATTTTAATGAATAGTTGCAACAATAGATTCATATTTCTCTCTCTATAGTTGCCCAAAGTAGTGGATATGTATCAATATTTAGGTGATAGTTCCCCTCAGTCAAACCAAGTAAGGTATGATCGAGGGTCTTGGAAATATTTATGTCATAAGGCAAGGCATTCCTTTACGATGATTCAAGATGAATAGCATGTTATAGATTATTCCACTAAGATAATATATTCTCCATTGTATTTTTGAAACATATTTGTATATGGTGGATGATTGAGATGCATGTTGGTTTGTAAATATTTCTTGTTTATTTCCATTTCCCTTATTATGTGGTCATTGTTGTTGCTATCTTGTGAGATGAACCTTATTTGAAAAGTGGTCTGTCTTCCTTTTATAGGAATATGGAAAAAAATATTATTGGAAATTTATTAAACTCTATTTTCCTATTTTTTATATAAATACATTATCCTCTCTCTTTTAAATGTAAATGGTTTCTCCTTGGAAAGGAATTTTATTCTAAATGAATTAAGGGAAATTTTTTGTGTTTTTTAGGGTAAATTTTTACAAAATAATTCATTAAATATGTTGTATATCAAACCTGATGTTGATGTTCCTATTATTTGATGTAATGGAAGTGGTAATAGACTAGTTTGGGTATGACTACTGTGTATTAATAATCATACCTATAGTTAATTATTTGTTTAAATTTTGTTATATGTTTCTCCTTGATATTTATTTTTGTGGTTGATAGTTTGTCATGGAATTGGAGGGAGTCCTTTAGGGTAAGATGGATATTATGTTCTTTTTAGGTTATGTTTATGATTTGTTGTATAGTTTGGTTGTATCTTAAATTTTGTATAAATGATGTTCAATTTGGAATATTCTTAATTTCTCTTTCTCCATTTGTTTCCTATGTTATATTTATTTACATTGGTTTAATTAATTTAGATGTTTTCACATTTTATTCATCATACTTGTTTCTATCCTGGGAGGATCAGGAATGCCTCTTGGTCCTTACCATGGATCGACTTAGGTGAGCATTTTGAGGTCAACCAAGGTTGGATCATGATTATAATTCATTATGGAAGTAGTTACTATAATATCATAAGATTATAATTTTTGAGATGAAAATTCTCTGCTATAATTTCTCTTTAATCCCTTAAAGAAGTTGTTTATCATTGTTTTTAGGTTAAATATATAATCTTAATCATTCCTTATGAACAATATAATGTTATCTTAGAACTCAAACATAGGTTCATCCCTATTTTTTCTAAAAATACCATATTTTCCAATCCATTTCATCTCATTTAGCATGAGGAATATTGTTTTCCATCAATATAACATTAAAATAATCCCACATAATTATTTTTAGCTATTCCACTTTCTTGGTGATTTGAATAAAATACCACAAATGATCAGAATATCCCCTTATATGATATATATTAGTTATGACCTTCTCCCCTTCACAACATCCAAAATCATGGAATATCATCCCTTAATAATTGACCAATTTCCCATCCAATAATGGGTTATTGATTTTATTGAAATCTATAAGTAATTTACTAGTAAAATAATCCAATTTCGTTACATCATATAAAGGTGTAAATGATTTTTCCTTATGAGAAATGTAATTTTTCATAACCATTGTAAACTACAAGAATATATTAATAATAAAATTATATCCAACATCAACATCATTGATTTTATTATGAGGAAAATATAAACAAAAATTAAAAGTGTTGAAATGATTTTAGTTCATTCTATTGTAAACTATTTATAGATTGTGGGATATATTTAATTATTCTATGAAAACATTATTAATTACAAATCATAGTATATAATTTATTTTTATTTTTTATATTAATTTTATTTTATGTATAAATATTTCAAGATTAAACTACGTTTTTGTCATATAAATCTTTTCCCAATCGTTGTTATTCTAAATCCAGTTTATAAGGTTTCTATTAAACATTCTATTATACAAAATATAAATACCCCCACACCAGTACCCCCGATCTGATTGTTATTTTATTACATTGGTATATAATATATATACATATATATCCAAATATTAAGGAATAAAAATTTTTACATTCTCAAGAATCTAGATATTCAAATGAACTTTATTGAACATTAAAACCTTAAATAAATCATCTTAATAAATTAAACTATTATTAGTTATCATTGAATATCATTATGTCAAATTTAATAATATTCTTACCTTCTTGGGGGAATGGGAAAGAATATAATCTTTTTATCATTGATGATGACTAAGTAGTGTTGTGCAGTAGAACCTATCATAACATATTAATGAATAAATAACATATCCAAAATAAATTAATGTAATAATGTAATTGAAAATTAAAATATGAGTATAATATATCCATGTATAATATAACAATAAATAAATATATGTATAATAATAACTGATCTCATGGTGATAAAATTCATATTGAAATACATCACAAACAAACTATCAGGATTCATTCCAAGACATTATACATAAAAATATAAGGAATACCCTAAATACCAATGTCAGTATGTCTCATAAAAATTTATGATTCATTGATGTGAGATATAATTTTTGGAATCATAGACCATATAAAAAGTCTATTGTATCTAGTATATAAACCTAATTGATAAAAAAAATGTGTATCATAATGTTTCCTAAGTATCCTCATACATAATCATCGATAATTAATTAATAGGTATCCATATAAAAATAATTGATATATACATATTCAATTTCTCTACATTCAATTGAATAATAAGGTTATTGATGTGAATTTCATACAATCATTTTAGAAACAATATTACATTAATATTATAATTGAAATAACCCATACCAATGAAATATTCGAATGATTTTACTGAATCATAATTTTATGTTTTATGGACATCAATAGGTAATTGTTATTGAGTTCAATATTGTGCAGTGGTAGGAGACAAAAAATTATATAAAAATTTCCTCCAGAACAATACATTTATATATCAAATTTCAATAACATATATTAGATATATAAATAGATAAATTATTTTATAAGTATAAAATTTTATTCAAATCCTTTATTATGGTTTCTAATGACAATTTTGGATCGTCCAAATCATATCGTGGGGGAGTGTGAAATAATGTCTATTTTCTGGAAAATTTATTTTGAACCATGTGATGATTGATTTAATACCCAATCTACCTTTTTTGGGGTTATAATACCTATATCAAATTGATCATGATCCTATATACAGATTTAGTATTCGAAGGTGAATATCTATTCTAGAAAAACACAAACTCTTTAATTTACAAATATATTAGAATTTTTCTAATATTTTGATTTAAAACACGAATTTACATTAATATTTGAGGTTTACAGTGTTTTATAAAGGTATTATGATGAAAGATAATGACGATCTCTTAATAATAATTTGATATGATAAAAAGGAATAAATAAATTCTCATTAGATTGAAAATAAATTCAATAATATCACATAAATAAATGATAAAAAGATAATATAGACCCTTTAATTTGCATAATTACAACATAAGTATTGTAAAAATGAGAAAGAATATCTAATATCCTATTTTTTTAGATGGAAATTTTTTAAGGATTTGGAATTTTCAATTCTTATACATGTCAAATATTGATCATTGATTTGGAATAGTAATTAAATGTTTAAAAATACTATAAATAATGTTCATAGTTTTGGGATGTGTCATGGTCAGTAGCTAAAGGTTTTTAGGATAATATTGATCGTTCGGGGCTATAGCCCCATGTTTTGGAAAGGTTTAACTAAGGGTAAAAAGATAGAAATCGGTTTTTGCTAACTATTAAAACTATCAATTTAGTCCATATTGTATATAAGAATGGTTTGATCATTCATGCAGTAGGCTAGAGGAGACCATTCATGGGATCTGCAATTATATGCAGACATCTCACATGGTTTTTTCATGATTTGAAAACCATTTGCTATGATTGTGTGAGGTGAAGTTTTACTTAGATATTAGAGGCACACGTTTAGTGAATGATTTTTCAAACAAACTATTGAAACCGTACGACACGAGGGACCATGATAGATCCCACCACACAGTTAGTGAATGGTTTTCAAATCCTTGTGGGACAACCTCACAACTCATTAAACGTGAAAATTTCATATTTTTTCATTCCTAACATAACATGTGTCACCCCAATATTCCATTCCCTTTTATCACAAGATCACAAATCCCACTTCCACCCCTCCACCATTGGATTTCCCCCTAGTTCTAAGTCAGAATCATAAGCCATAAGGTGATTCATAAACGTTTACATAAGATTTTGACTCTATTGTCCATCATGGAGTTTTTCTTTGGATTCCTCTAACTCTTTGTTTCTCTAGATATGTTTTTCTTGTTTTGATTCCATTGGATTATATTGGAATTGAATATCGATGTTGGGGTTTGCACTCTTCCTATGAATTGCATAACATTAGAGGTTTTCATCACATTGAGGTGTTTCATTTCCTCAAGGTATGTCAAATTTGGTAATTAAAAATATCTAAAAATAAATAAATTAAATTAGTTTGTTTTAGTGATTGGATAGGTATTTTCTTTGGAATATTCTTGGGGATACATAGTATACCTTCTACATGTGGTTTATTTGAATTTCATTTAACAATGGGCATCTTCTGAGTTATATTCCATTATTCCCCTTTGGATATTTTTATATTAAATTTTTTAACATTCTAATTTATTTTCATAGACTACGTTAAAAATGACATATGTTGTTTGGCGAAATTCATGAAAATGTGTGTTGGATTGGATATTGATGATCTTTAATGGAGCATTGAGAGATGGTTATAAATGGTTTATAGATTCTTATATGTAGGTTGTCTGTCATAACATTCATAGAGTATTTATACATCCTTTTATAGTATGTGTACACTTTCTCTTACCACTAAGGGTGACTCCCCCTTTTTTGATTTACCAAAATGAACTGCTGAATTAAAAATTCATTAACTTAATAATTAAAGGGATGAATTTCATGGGTTGATAACAACACTTATTCATTATTTTCATCCTTCAACTTATCACTCAGGTTGAGGGACCATTGTATGATGCCTCAATGTATGATCTGAACTAAAAAATATCATATATTATGCCTCATTTTTATTAATCCATCAAGGATCATAATAGGGATTATCATATTTATGTTTTCAATTAGGGGGTTCCAATATGGAATCCTCTGTTAAAATGTGAACCTTGAGAATCGTGGTTGGATTCCTCTCAAAATAATTATCCTAGGGGACCTAGTGGGTGACCTAATGATTAACTGACCATAAGAATGTACATCATGGGATTGGTTTGAGAGAGTAGTGGGTATCACATTAGAATTTATACCAGACTAAGAATCCCATGAGACTATGATATTAGTGGTGGGTTAGGCATTTTCCCACTACACTATACTATTTATTATTGATGCATCTATGATTTCTATAGTTTCTTCCTAGATTTTTTCTGATAAACCTAACGTGATATGGAATACCATAGGGATGTCCATAGGTACTTCTTTATATCTGACTTATAATCCTTATTCATAGAGATAAATATCATGGTATGAAATCGATGTGGGCAATCATGGTAAGGAACCAACAATTCTTGATGGTATTCCATTATTTACAAAGAATCACAGGGATGTTCTCTATGAACTAAAAGAGGATTCATTGTTCAATGTCCTTGGCTACTGCCCAAGTAGGTTTATATTTTGTTGAGTTTTTATGTACTTTGTCCATGTAATTGAAAAATACACCCAAGTCAATTGTCCATATTCACGAACCTTATAGGTTTATATTATACCATGTTTTCTATAGATGTGATCCATGAACTTGAATATGATTCCACGGTCAATGGACCTAGTTTGTGGCCCTCATAGTTTTTGTTACTTAATACAACTGACATAGGCCGCATTAGATATAGTTCCATCTATACTGGGATTTCCATTGATACGTGTAATCCCTTATTAAATATATTTTAGGTGAGTATGGGTGTTCTCAGGGTAATTAATTGGTTCCCCGTGGTGATCAATATTTATCATATTGTTTTCTAGTGATGTTCAGGATATGTATTTATCAATCAATATTAGGGACCGAAGGATCGACTTTGGGTTTTTTATTCATGTTATTTTGTCACATTACTCACATATATATATTTATTTATTTATGGGGAGACACACACACACACACACACACATATATATATATATATAATTGATATAATGTCTTCATCAGATACATTTTGGCTTAGCTTGAACTAGGTATTGTTGACCATGATAATGGGCCCAATGATCATCTATGGTATATTTTAATTGCATCCATTTTTTTTTTATTTTTTTAGTTACTTTTTTCATTCTTCAATATATTTATTTAACACTTGGATGATATGTGATTAATTATGTTGTTTTTACTCATATTTAAGGTCATAGTTTCTCCAATGCCACACCCTAGGCCCTTGATACTAGTTGGTAGCCTCTATCATTTGGGTAGGAATGCTTGAGGCCTTTTGGAATACCAATACAGGGATTAGATTAAGAAATATGGGTATGGATGTTACAAATTTTTGTTATAGGGTTTAATTTCAAATTCATTTACTATTTCGGATATGGTTGATAGATGTATGAGGATTATGTCAGAATCTATGATGGATATCATACTAGTGAATTAAGAACAAATGTTCAGGTAATAATTATTGTGTTCTAGGGTATAGAAATTGGTATTCATGATATGTGATGTAACAATTGTATATTAATTTTCCTTTGAGAACCACACAATATTTTTGGATATTATGACATATTAAATATATATAGATATAGATCTTTTCACGAGAGGAAATATATGGATTGTTGGAACTTGGTCATTGGCAGGAGGCCAGTGTCTAATGTTGAATTTTTTTTTGAAAAATTAAACCATCATCTCATTTATTATATTTGGAACATTAGATTCACATGATATATGACAGCAAGTGTGTGACTTTACTAAATTCATATGCTAATTTCATAAATTTTTAATTTTAACATTATTTGTCTTTTAACATATAGATTATTAGTGTAATTATACTCAACTATTCAAAACTGTATATATTTTTTTATGATGGATGTCTATGCGGATCCGTGATGAAATTTTTGATAGTGAGTAAATGACTCAGTCCCGGTGCACCAGAGGTGCAATAACCCAATTAGGCTAATATGGAACATGATTCCCATGTGATGGGCCTCTTAAAAAATTACTTCATAGGTCTGGTTTTTTGAATTATTAGTAACAAACTATATAGACTTTTCCTATATATATTTGAATTATATTTAACTCATATATACCATTTGAATAATGTGTACCCTCAATGTACAATGATTCTATTTGACACCTTCATTATAGTTATCTAGTCGTGCCTCTTTTTTCGATTTTGATAGATACCTCAACATTTATAGTGAACTAGAACCATGAGGGGTGTTGACGTATATTGATTCCTTTTTAGTTTCATTTTATTATTATTTTATACCCTATATAATGATACTCTAAGGATAGTATTTTATGAGGATTCATGGTGACGATCAGTTCCAGGTAGTTCAGTGCTTAACAGTTTTTAAACCTCATAGGTTGATGTTTTCATAAACACTTTGGGATAATATGTATATAGGTTTGATATATGGATTATGTTGATATGTGTGTGTGAATGACACCCCATGAGATGCGACCTTATAGTGGTTTTAACATTGGGTCAGGTGGTCAGACCTATTGATGTTGTTGTAAGACATGATCGGTAAGGGTAGATGGAGGACCTAGAGGCCCTTAGTTTTGTCATAGACTCATGTAATTTGACATTTAAATTTTATTGAGGGAAGCCTATGTGTAAGGTTGGAATATATTAATAGATGCCTTTTTAGTTAGTGATCCAGGTTAAAAACTCATTTGAGATTGATGCATAGTTAGTTCTTGGGTTTTGGAATATAAGCAAGGTTATACCTTCGATTTTATAGAATGAACCGTTGTGATTATGTATCGAGAATCCCTTCAATGTGTAGGGTCGGTCTGGTCCATGGCCTAGTAGAACATTAGTTGTGTGGTTAATGGTTAAATTTCAGAAAAATGACATTGGTCGATGGGTGATAATGGACTATATCAGGGCATAGGTGAGGTGTTTGATTTTGAAGATGAGTTACAAGGTACATCCTATAACATTAAGATGGATGTTCCTTGTAGCATGGTCATCTTGGAATTTTTGATGAGAGACACAATGGAGCATGATTCATGTGATACTAATCAGTTGGTATAGGATTTTACACCCAAAGGATAGAACATTTTTCACACTTTGGATACAAATGTTATTATTTAAATCTTAAATCAGTGAGAGGGAATTTTTCAGCTTAGTACTGATAAATTAAAAGAAATTCTATGGTCTCGGATCTATGGTTTTGTGACTTAAATGATGAATTCCTACCTATTTTTGTGGATACATCAAGAACAAATCGGGTTTAGGGATGGATTTGGCCCATGGTTAGACCATGTAACACATTATCGGAAGACATGGTGTTGGGAGTTGGATAAGACCAATGCATCCTATTTATATTTGAGCATGTATTGTAGGGTAAATAAATTACCATCAATGGAATCATAGTGTACACATAGATAGAGGTGATCATACCAAATATAATGACATCATCTAAAATACAATGAGAGAGTTTTCTCTAAATGTCATTCTACCGATGTATATTTTGTGGTATGATGGAAGACTCATTGCAAAAGCACTTGAGGAGACATTTAAAATTAAGATACATGGTATGTAGTACACGATTAATCATTTAGGGGTGGTCACCCTAGTTTTGTTCAAAATTTTAGAATGTGAAATGTAAATTATTCTCAAGAAGATGAAATTTTTCAGGGGTGATGTTTTCATTAATTCTCAAGATGAATGTGTTCAAAACCATGATAGTTATAATATCTGATATGGGTAGGGAATAGGTTATAGTGATTGGGTTATCAATTCATTTGATCAATGAAAAGGGTGCTCTTAATTTAGAGATTGAGATGATTGGTTAGGTTGGGATACCCTTATTTGATAAGGGATATGAGATCATGATACTGGTTATTAGACAGTTTTTGTGGCTCTCAGAGTCCATAAAATAAATTGACCAAGAATGGTTGGATTTCTCAGAAAATGACACTGTAAAATTAGAATATAGAATAGGGTGAAGTCTGAGTGTGGGAATTAATCCTGGAGAAGTTTCTGATGATCCAATGGTTTTGGATATTGTTTTCTATCAGTGATTATTTTACAATATAATAGCATTTTTGAATTGGGTATTATTCGGCTATGAGTTATTACAAGAATTTGGAAGTAGATTTTTATGTCAGAGGATAAATACATTGGATGAGATTTTAGGGACGCATTAACTATTCATGTCAAGAATTTTTTTGGGAGAATTAGACCATAGGTAGTTCAGATTTTGTTCTATTTTATAGTTGTATATGGTTAGTAAGGAACCACATTAGGCACTCCCTTATAATAAAACCATTTATTTCAAGGGTCATCGATGCCTTTTAAAGGAACTTCTAGCAAGACCAAGAAAATATTATCCAGTTGGAGGATGATTGGTTAAATAGGATCTGAGAATAAAGGTAGTTTTCATATGATTTATATTATGTATTATTTTCATATATATTTTAGAAGATTCTTAAAGAGAGTATGTACATGTCTCTTTAGGCAATTCAAATGGTGGAAGTATTGTGAGATGTAATTGTCCATAAAAGTAAGAATCTATCATAGGATGTACCTTTGGATATTTGATGAAAAAGATGATGAAATGATCATATTAAGGGTTTTATGGGGTCATGTATGTGTCATATCAATTTCTTAAAAAGTTTTATAAGTGTTGGATTGATTTTCGTAGGTTAGGATTTGTATAATTAAATTATTGATTTGAGGCATGCTCTGATTTATGAAACGCTATATAGCCTTTTGAACATAGTTCATGGACCAATTGGGTTGGGTAATTCATTTTTATTCCCACTATGTAATCTTTGGTATGAGATTTTTTATATTTTGGAGGCTATAAGATCCTGTGTTTTTGCAATTTCTAAATTTCCTGTGGATTTTGAATTTTAAATTACAATATGGGTCAGATATTTATCTGATATTTGGAATGGTAATAAAAAATATTGAATATCTATAAATAATTTTTCTAGATAGGTTATGTGGCTTGGTTTATATAACAGAGATTTCAAGTGCATCCAAAGGGTTAAGGTCTATATACCTAATGTTTTGGAAAGGTTTAGCTAATAGGGGATGTTTGGCCCATGGTTAGTACTAAATATGTGTTCAAACTATACAAGTTATTTTGTATTGGATCACAATTTTGAAAACTATGTAGTGGGATAGATTAAGGCCATGTAGGTGGTGTAAAATTTTCCATAGAAATGTCTCATAGTTAGCACACAGCTTAACAACAGTGCACTATAACCATGTGTGGTGGAGTGTGTATCAGATAGTATAACTACACAACTGATGCACTCTCTATTAATATGTTGTTATTACCATGTGAGATGATGGGACAAGATAGAATTAATCTCATAGTTGGAACATGTATTTAAAACCAATGTGGTCATACCATGAAACTCAATATAAGGTAAAATTTATTATTTTCCTCCACTGGCCCATAAAGGGTTTCACCCCATTTTGTTTCCACTTTCTCCCCCACATGAGAAACCATCTTCCTCCATTCATCCATATAATTTCCCCCTCATTATTAGTCAAAATATGGTGTAATCATGTGCTTTGGAAAAACAAAAGTAACCATTCTACTATGTTATCCATTGTGATTTTTCATCGGGTTTCTTTAACACTTGGTTTCTCTAGTTGGGGTTTTTTGTATTGATTCCACCATATCATGGTGAAATCAGATACAGATGTTGGAATATTCTCTCTTCCTATGAACCTAATTCCCTGATAGGCTACCTACACTTCACAATAGGTTGTTTTGTTGAGGCATATCATTGTGGTGAGTTCCGGATTCATTAAATACTAAATTTAAATAATTTATTTATTAGGTTGACAATATTGTTATTGTATTTTCTCATGAATGGTCTCTATTGTACCAGAAAGTCCTTTTACTAGTGGTTTCCTTTATTTTATTTTAAAAATGGGAATCCAATTAGATATCGCTTGTTATGTCCCTTTGGATTTTATTTTATATTAAAATTTTTAGTTTTAACTAATTTTTATATATTGTGTTAACCTACCTAATGTTAGAGGATAACTTGAAATCCAATGTGTCTTGGCTAAGATTATAGCTATCGTGGATGGAGTTTTCAAGAATTAGTAATAAATGGTTTAATGCTTCCTAATGTTAAGTGGTTCAACATGCCTACCATATTGTATTTATGCTTGTTTATGTAGTATGATTATTCTTTTGATTTCCGCTGAGGGAGATTCCCCATATTTATATTTACCAAAATGAATTGGTAAATATGAAATTATATAATTTCGTAATTAAAGGTATGATCACCATGGGTAACTAATAACCCCTTGATGTTAGTTTCATCGTTCGACATATCTTTAAGGACAATAGACCCCTATGGTACACCTTTGCGTATGATATAGCCTATAGTTTCCCATATAGGATGCCTCATTTTTCTTCCATATTACAGGACCTTTCAAGGAATACCCTTACATATGTTTTAAATTAGTGGATCCCAAGAGGGATGTCTCAATTTACATATGAACCTCAGGGAACCCAGGATAGATGCCACTCTTTAGCACTGACCTAGGATACCCAGTGGGTACCACAATGTTTTACTAACCCTAAGCTCATGTATCACGAGTTTGGATAGATATGGTAGTGGTTGTCACCACATAAACTTTACCAAACTTGGAAGATAATTATGTAGCAGCCTTGACCCTAGTAGTTTGGAGTGAATACCTATTTAACATATTGGAATATGACACAGGGAATTTCATCGCAAGTGACTTAATAGTTTAGTAGAATTTTTAAATTATATACTACATGAATACCATATTACATTTCATTACAAAAATTAAAACATAATTTGATTTTTGAAAATTACATTACTCCATCTATGATATCATTTCATATTAAAAATATTATACTAAATGGATTCTTGAGGAATGAAATATAATAATGGTGAGGTCAAATTATCATTAAGGGTTTAGTATAGTAGATACAATCATGAATATATATGAATAACCCATATATAGATGTAAATAACTTAAAACACATGAAATATAATTAATAAATTGAAATGTAAGTGTATCTACAATTAATATAAATTCATAAATTTATTGAATAATAATAAATTTAGATAGGTAAATGACTGAAAAGACGTGTCATTTAATCAATAACATGACTATCATTACAAAATAATTCCTAATAAATGTGGGAAGGTAAATAACTGAAAACACATTCCATTTAAAAAATAATTGATATGAAAATAAATACATATATAATTTCATTACAAAAATACAATGGGAAATAATAACTAAATTTTTGCAGAAGGAATTTCTTAATTATTGGACATCATTATCTTAGGCATCATGATACCTCTAATTTCAATACATTTCACAAGATAGTTCAAACTACTAGTAAAAACCCATTGGGTTTTGGCCAACTAGTTTTATATTGACGTTATTAATTCTCCTCATGAGACAACTAATGAATCGAGGGTCTATAATAAATAAATCCCCATCCATGTCATCCATGTCTAATGAATTCCCCACATATTGAATAATTGCATTAATTTAAAAACAAAGTTTCATATCATCAAAAATACATATTTGGTAAATAATACAAATTTCTCAATATTTCCATATATAAATAAATGAAAATAAATTTAGAACGCCTTTTGTACAAATTATATATTTTTTATGAAATAAACATACCCATGATAAATAATAGGGATTCTGAGGGGAAATTTAATGTCCAGTGATCACAAGAAAGTGAATAATTAAAGGGGTTAGATAAATACAAACTAAATCCTGGATGTTAATGTCAATAATATAATTGGTTAAAATAATCATACACCATTTAAGAGAAGAATAAACATGATATAAATCAAAATTATATCCATAAGAATAATATTAACGGGTTGTTTTCATTGTTATTGTATGAAAATGTGTATAATGACTTATGATTATGTTATGTTTTATTTTCACTTGTTTTATATTGATTTATAGTAGATACAAGTTATCAATTCATTGATTAATTCTCACTTCAATGTTGTTAACAATATAAGTGTTTATTTCAGAATCATATTCTTATAGAGAATTTTTTTAATGATTTTAAAATAAAGGGAATTATTTGATCATGGTGTAATAAACCATTTTATTTTAATCTCCACTGTTTATTCATTAATGATTTCATGTAATAGTACAATTTTAAACTCATTTGTACTTTAAATGATTGAAATAATATTTTAATAAAATATGACTTCATTTATCTCTTTGGTTAGAAAAATTGTCCTTCCTAAAAAATGTATTATAAAAATATTTACAAAGGAATATTCATTAATTTTTCCAAAAAAATCACTTTCCGATCCTTTTTATAATATAAAATTAGTGTTCTATTATATATTAAAAAAATATACAGAGTTTCTTATCCTCATGAACCTTCAATGTTTTATATATTCTTTTATAATTTTAAAATAGTATTTTCAAATAAAATTGTTTTCAGAATGTTTTTCAAACATATAGCTTTAAAATTAATTTTTAAAATGAAATGGTTGTTATCATCATGATTTTTTAAATATATTTTTATGTAATTTAATTTAATCAATAAAAATAACCCATTATTATTAATCTAATGGGTATATATTGTAATGATAACATCCTTTTTTTCTTCAAGATTATTTATTATTATTATTACAAAAGATAGAATTGAAATTTGTTTCCTGGATTAATTTTTTTCATTAACCTCCCTGAATTATTCACTTTCCTATGATAAATATTTATTAAATTTCCAACAAATATTCATATTCTTTATTAGGGATATTTTTATTTTATAAATTATATGTCATTTTCCCACACAATCTTCTATATTGAAATTCTTATTTTTATGTTGGTATATATTGAAAATTTTGTATTCTATACTCAATATAAATATCTTATGTTAAAGAACATTATTTATAAATTAAATTGATTGTTTGATATATGAGGAATTATTTGGACATGCAAGGCATGGTTGGGTAATAGTTAATTATATCCCCTCTAAGTATTATAAGACTAATGTGGTTAATTATTAATTCTTGAAAAAATCTAATTTGGCCAAACCCAATGCATTTGTACCCAGTAGTTTTGAGCTGTCTTGTCAAATGTATTGATGGTATAGGTATTGTGATTCATTACAGTATGGTGGCCAATTATTAATCATTTCATTCATTATGAATCTGTTTTTTATTATCCATGATATTTTCACAATGATGTTATCTCTAGATTCATTTCATTCATTATTATTGATTAAATGGATTGTTTTCTATCTTATTTTACTTCCCATATTAATTTTTACTCATCCAATTATGAATATTAGGTTGTTGATTAAATTGAATTTTTTTCAATTATTTAAATTTCAATATTTTTTATTATCTCTAAGACGTCAACATTGATATTTTCGTTAGATACACTTACTTATAAATTTATTCATCGTATGGCATGAGTGATCAGTTATTTACCATTCCATGTTAATTATACATATTAATTAATAATATCATACACATTACATAGCCCAAATAAATAATTTTATCTTACTCTTATTATTTTTCCTCTACATGTAATCCATGAAGTGTACTATGTATGATATACAAGGATATCCTTGAGAGAATGATGTTATTCATGAAAAAAATGTTATAATTTAGGTTTTCAAATGTAATAATGACCTATGTTTTTATCTAATTTACCAAGACTATTAAACTATTCAATCCTTTATCATGTGATTATTTTTATATTATTCCAATATAATAAAGCATAAAAAATATATGCGATTCTATGGTGTGGGCCAGTACAGTGAATATCAAAGATAGTGGAGAAATAATATACC
Source organism: Viscum album (assembly GCA_963277665.1). Lineage (NCBI taxonomy): Eukaryota > Viridiplantae > Streptophyta > Magnoliopsida > Santalales > Viscaceae > Viscum > Viscum album. Next base: position 1,111,813,452 of record OY728126.1, read on the forward strand.
ATTATGAAAAGAAATAGATTTTTCAAATTCATTACCACTGGGTAACTCTTAAATCAAATCCTCATTGATGAAATTATTCAAATTAAAAAATAAAATATAATTAATTGTTAATTAATAATTATATTACATGTAAAAGATGTAGTATATACACTATATAATATAAATTTGTTAGTAACATTTTAATAAGCCTTAGTGAATGGAAATTAAGATGAAGTCTGTTACCTCACAATTCCTTTTGGATAAAAATTCTTGTTTCACTAGAAAATATCAAATTCATGGTGGGAAAATGGTATGAATGTTTTATTGGGGTTGTTTACTATCTTTATAGTAATTCATATAGGGATAAACATTATTTTTTATGCTTCATAGAAACTCCCAAAGGTTCCCACATCCATAACTGAGTTTGAAACTACTTTTTAATGGTAGGTAGACGATTAGGGTTTCAGATCCAATGAAACTTCAGAACTTACATTTCTCTGGTAGATGGGAGGTTGGGATCATAACACCATTTAGTGGGAATTTTTTTCTACTTAGAGACTCTCTTATTGGTTTAATATATATTGAATAATGCCTTCATACTACCGATATAGAACCGGTTACCCGGAAAAATGATCAAATATTGAATCCTTCCATGTCTTAAGGGGGCCTATTAATGAGTCTATATATATGTATCTAAGGTATTTTAAACGTTTACCATTAATGGGTAGAAAATTATATGTTAAACCCATATAATTAGGCATTTTTGAATTTACTGTCATCAATGAAGATGGTTCGGATGATGTTATTATGCCATTATGAGGCATCATATGTTTCATGTTTATCGTAAGAATCAATACCCATATATTTCATTGATGCCATGAATTTTAACATCACATGGAGAGAAAAAAATATGGGGCACATAGGAACCTGGTATTGACCTTGGTACTTAGGGAGGTGTTCTATGTATCTGTGTTATGGCATGAATCAAAGTTGTTGTATTTCATTCATGCCCATGGGAGTTAACCCAAGGTATATTCCCTTATATGGGTGTTTTCATATCATTCCACTAATTAGGTCTAACATATTGAGGTTCATCTATCTACTATAGATTCATTAAGTGAATTATATGATCATTTTGTATCTGTAATCCCATATATGCCATGATTGGTGTGAGAATCAATGGATATAAAGTAATCTGTATGACATCATATAGACATAGGACATGCATGTTGGGATAACCATTTGGTTGTTTATTATGGATATTGAACCTTAAGAAGGCGTCCTACATATCCTGGTTATTGCAACAATCAAATTTATCATAGTCGAGTAGCCTTCTCACTCTGTTAGTGGATGAGGAGGAATGGTCCTCAAATAAGAGAGATAGGGTCTTGATGGTTGGAATGTCAGAGACATGGGTTGATTACATAGAGTTTGGTTTCCATTTGATCATGGACCTGAGGAGGGAGTCATGCATATCCTAGTTAGATATAGAATCAATGTTCTCTTTGTTTAGTTGATCAGAGGTTACACAATAAGTTTTCCCTTATATATCTAATGGAATGGGTTATAATGTCATTGTATGTCGGCTTGACATGGGAAGACATTCTACTCAACATGTTTGATTTCCTTCCCGGCATGTTTGAGGATGTGTGGGCATGCTCTATTTTATTTTGTTAGAAACCTAGAGGCAATCACATGATATATCTTACTTTTATGGAGGGTTCTCCATGACCTATCTGATTTTGTAGATGAAAATGCATGACCAGTGCTCGCATGTATTGAGGGTGCCACATGATCAAGGATAACATGTCCAGATAGTGTCATGTGATCAGAGATAATATATCTTCAGAAATCCACATGATCAAGTCTATCATGTTTGGAGGGTTCACATTATCAAGTTTAACATTTATGGAGAGTTTCGCATGACCACATATGACATGTCTATAAGAAAACATATTTCCAATTCTATCCTTTCTGGATGACATATCGTGATCAATATGACCTGTCTCAGTGTCATTATGGGACATAGATGACATGTCTTGTTTTCACCGTAATACATTGATGACATTTCTAGAGTCCATCATAATATTTGGATTGAAATCCCAGTGGACTTAAAAAAGATATAGGTATAATGCCAAAAAATCATCATACAAATTTCATTACATAACAAATGGACATCGCAAGACCCCAATTAAATGTTTAGGGAGTGTATTATGCCTTGGGAAACATGTCCCAGTAATGTCAGATGATTATAATGAATCTTGTGAAGTGCATAAAGATCCGGGAATTTTTCTTTTCAAAATAATCCCATATTCTTGGTCCTTTATTCATGCCTTTTTTCATATTATCCTCATCTTTATCTAGTTATAGATTATTTTAGATTTCATGTGACCCAACTCACATGTGGTACCGCCTTCACATAATCCATCTCAAACACTCAATGTCCTTCTTGTGATCTATACGAGGATCATGTGAAGCTCTTTTTCATGTCATTTGATCATATAAGACACACCGCAAACTTTACCTATCATAATAATATTACGATCATGTGATGAGTCTCTCTTATAAGACCACACTTAGTCTCCCATATGTGATCGATCATAGGTTCATTTTTTATGTTATGGTGGGGGGATATATATATGATTCTTTTTAACAATAATACTTCACCTTGAATAGTTTGTATCTCAAAAATGTGATCTTAAGTTGGTCAAGGGATTTTGGTCTCATGACCTTTGTGAGATCTTGTCATAGGTTATGTAGGGGAATCACATGATTTTAGGTTACTATAATAATGTAAAATCAGTTTCACATTTATTGGAATTTGGGTGATCAAAATTATTTTTCATAACCATGTGGACATGTCAATTTGATTTTATATGATCATAACATTACATAAAATATTATACACAATATCAGGATTCATGTGGAAAGGTATTATAATGGTCAGTGATGACTCATCTATGGTTTTCCCGAGTCTAATATTGATTGTCAATGGGACCCCACATGATCATGCCTACTAGTCGAGGGGTTTGCGAGATCAACAGAGATCACACATGGTGTAGAAATATTTTCACATCAAAATCAATATTTATTCCTTTGACAAGAAGATATGAAAATTTCCCTTTAATTTACTTCTTTATTTTACAAGATATGGATATAACGCACATTCTTGCGAGGGTTATTGATTAAAATCACTCTCCATGTCTATGATGCATCACATGACCAATAATGGGTGTTTTCATGATATAAGAGAATTATCATGGAAAATATTCTATTTTTATATGGATCCTAATGCATAGAGTAAAATCAACTAGTCATGTTTTAAACCCTTTTCATGATGAGGATTACATGTTAACTGGTTCTTGTAAGAGATGTCGGTAATGTAATTTTTGATCTACGAGTTCTTATGAATCATATGAGTATGTCGCAAAAATATAAACTAACACATAAGTTATCTCTCTTTATAATATTTTCATCTGTTATTTTAAAGTGATTTTTGGATGATTGTCAAGGGCCTTCTGGTTGAAATGTTTTGTGATCAAAAGATCTTTTATGGCATCTTTAGTTAGGTAAAAAAGTGTCATGGATACCGTCAAAATAATATAGTGGTTATCAAAGGAGAAATACATGATATTAAGAAGATCATGATCAATGCATGGACAATTCTCATGACCTTTTGAAGGTCATGCGATCGTGTATTCCATTGAATGTTGTGTGGTCCGTGTTTTCAATCCACCTTATCATACTTATTTTCGAAAAATTAATAATAAAGATTCTGGTACTTATTCCCATGTATATTTTCTGATACCCAGTTTTTTGGCATGAGCATATGACAACCCCCCCATAGGAGTGACATCTGCATGGACAATGGCTCGGTTCTGAAGAAATTATATTCATGGCTATGTCTATGGGGTTTCCTCCAACTAGTGTCATGGGAAATATTAGTGATTTTGGGTGATGGTTGATATTATGTTGAGGACCCTATAAATAGGGGAGTAGATGGGAGCTTATTCAAATATGACTCCAACCCTCAAGATCTCTTGAGATCTGCCTCTCATATGTGATCCCTTTGAAATACATTCTGTGACAACCGACCACAAGACTTACCTAGGAGACTATTTCGTGTGAACTTATTTCCTGATATCGGATTTATCACAACACTTTGTCGAATTAATCACAACTCAAATATCTTTAATTACTTGATCCTTTTTCTAATTAATTATATTTATGTTTTAATTTTTTGGTTTCATAGGATCTTCTAGTTTGTTCACATGATCTCTTGAATATTATGTGGTTAACATGAACATGTCAAGGCCATGTCAACCTGAGTCTTATTATGGTTTCTGTAGTTTGGATATGTCTAGTTGGTCAAGAGGTCTGTGTGATCTCCATGGTTCAGAAGGTTTTTCATGAACTGTATCAGGTCATGAAATTGTGAATCCCATCCGGGGCCTTGTGATTTACCTGATTATTCCATATTCCTATATCTATTTTGATGTAATTTTTTTCTAACATATACATATTAATTTTGTACCAATGCCTTCCCTAAACCATTCATCTTCCACTACAACTATCTAAATGGACATGATTTTATGTAATCGTAATGCTGACCCTTGATGTCATGTGCATTCTGAAAACATGGTTTTGAAGATACGTATATTATCTAAACATTAAAGCTATTTTTTTATCATACTGGCTTCCACATTATGAATTCAATATGATGGATGATGTTTTAATTCCATATCTAAACTATAATATTATATCATTGTGGGTGTTATCTTCCCTCTATTGCATTTAGAAAACAATTTAGTAGAATATTAAACTAGTTTTGACATGGTCCCATGGGTTTTATTATATGCTATAGAACTCCCCTTTGGGTCTAAATATATGGTATTTCCCCCACCAACCAATTTCTCAATGAAATTATAGTATAGTTGTCCCTCTTTAACAATCTGGATTGCATTTGGTTCTCGAAATGGGACATGTTCCAATATGGAAATTTTTTTATTAATGGAAATAACCTTTTTGGGTTAGATAGATCTATTTTAAATAATCTATCGCGTTACATGTTATCTTTCATTATAAGTCCATTTTGGTTTCATATTTCATAATCTAATATTAGTTATATCTTCTCAAATAAAAAATATGTTCTTCCTTCCCAGACACAAATTCCTTACATCCATATCATAGTGAAGTATAAATTATCCTTTAGTACATTTATCAATTGTGAAGAATACACCCCCCCCCCATTTGGTTATTACACAACAAGTTCCATTCAACTACGGATGTCAGGTATGATCCCACACATACTTTGGTTTTGGTACGGGACATGCTCCATATTGTGAATGAAATGTAAAATAAGGATCTAAATATATTCTCACGCATCTAATTTAATTATTGTATCAGAGTTTTTCATTATGATAGAGAAGATCAACCAATTGGAATATTCCCTCATGAGTTCCCTTCATGGATGGTCTGTGATTTGATTGGATCATATTGTGCAATCATGGAAGCATAATAAAAAATTTATTGTGGGAACCATGTTAGTCTTTTGATATAATTTGGCCTTAGTCTACTGGGTTTAATAGCCTTGTTTTTGAGCATGCGGCTCTTCCTGACTACTGATCTGTACTCAATAAACCAAATTATCACACAGGTGATGGAAATTAAGTTAGTAGAGGGATGGAATATCTGTCTAAATTTACTAACTCTAGCATACCATTACTTGATTATAAAACATATAAAATTGTAAAACCTTACTTAAATATTTTTTGGTCCATTATTGTTTTTATCCAGCTGGATAGGTGAGAAATTCCACTACTAAAAATGCCAAAAAACTATCAGGATCATAGGTGCCTCATTCTACCCTAGGTTCCTGAATATCTATGTAGTTTAATAAATGATGTTAGGACCTAATATGGTCATTGAAATGTTAACCTAGTCTGATATTGATAACATCTTGACTTATCCCCCACTAACCATTCCAATTAATGATAATGGTCATTTATCTTGTGATGAACGGTCATACATGATCTCCCTTCGAGATGGGGTCCTCATGGACATGATGAATGTGTTCATTATTTGAAATCTATATACTCATGTTCAGTTTTCTCCTCAATTTGGTTGTATCTAATGGGTGTCTCTCCTCACCATGGTTGGCATTAAGGTAGAACAATATCCTAGTATTATATGATAATTAGGGCTCATATTCGCATATGATGGTACCAATGATCGGATTAACCTTCCACTTATTGGCACCTACCTCATTCTATGGTATTATTTTTCCTCGACATGAAAGGAATCTAACCTAGGTGGTGTACTGAATAGGCTAGTTCATCAAGTGGATTAACTATCTTCTTTACAGACCACATTTTCTATAGAGACAATGGAGCTAATTCAATATTTTGTTTAGTTTATAAAAAAGCATCCTCCTCCTATCAATTATCATCCCAGTAGTGTTGATGTTTTTTTATAGGAGTCTAGTCTTCTAGTTTGATAAATAGATGAGGAATAATAGGATTAAAGATTATATGGTGCTTCCCCTCTTTCTTCTTTATTATCCCAACAAAATTTTCCCCATTTTGATGTATTTACTCCAAAAGATATAGAGGATCTACCACATAATAGTATAATATGTCACTAGTTTAATGGTGATAAGATAACAACAACATCATTCTAGTGGGAGATTAAAATATTATAAATCATGGATCGAGTATCTTTTTTCATGAGTAATGATATGAGAAAATCATGTTTGGGATGGCCCAGAACACCCGTAGGTGCTAGGTTTTTCCATAATGATTTCTATCCCACAAGGATCATAAATCCCTTCATATAGGGACTATATGTCTCTCGTTGGAAGTTTAAATCTCTTCTACATCAATATAATGGTGAAAAAATGGAACTATTTTCCTTTCCAAGGGATAAGAAAGGCCTACGGAAACCTAAGGTGCCCATGAAATGAACTATGATTCATGGGTTAATGGGATTAAAAGAGGATGAAAGTACCCCATACCCAGGTTAAAAATGTTAATACTCTTGGGATCCACCCATAATGAATGATAATGGGTGATGGAATGATCCTTTTAACATCATGTAGTTGGAATGTATTTTGTGTGCAGTTTTAATTTCACGTAAAAAAATGTTTTCCTTACAGATTAACATCATGAGGTAATCAATTTTTTCAATTAGTTTAACGTCATGAGTTATGGATATTTTCCTTTTAGATTCACATTATGTGTTATGAAAAATGTTTTTTTATCTCAATTGTTTTATTGTTTCATTTGATATATCAGCCAACCAACTTCCCTAATCTCACATGAGCAGAGAATGGCATGTGAAACAAGGGAAAACTAGGTAGTCGGTTAACATATGAAATAGAGTGTCTTAAATGGATTGTTTCATAGGTCGAAGACATATATAGTATAGGGTTTATTTTTATCTTTTAATTTGATGTTGTTGAACCCAATATCAATGATATAGGTGTCCCTATGTATCATGTACTTGTAGGAATACGGTCATACAGAGTTCTTGTATAAAATATCACTGTGTTGGTAATACCCATACATAGTAAGGGGGAATTTTCAAGTTGATTGTTTTAGTTGGACCTAGGATTAACTATAAAAGCATCACTATATAACCTTTGATGAAAATAATATATCAACACATTGTTCTTGAATAATAAACCCCCTAAATAGTTATAACCCATACGTACAGGGGGATTATTCATGTTGATTATTGTTGAAGTATCTAGAATTAGAGACCTAGGTGTAACTACATATACTGTTTTGATAGGAATCAATCCACACATATTTCTTGTGAAACCATGCCACTTATAGTCATGAGGCAAGGATGTGAGATATCCTATTTGAAAAGAGATTTTTTTTGGTTGTTACCAAGGATCAATATCTAAGTGTCATTATGTATCATGTGATGTCAAGAATCAATCCTCATGTAGTTGTTGAATAGAAGTGTGGTGGGTGACCAACACTTAAAATAGTGGTCCTCCCATGTGACATACTTGGTAATGAAAGGTTCTTGTTTCATGCAAGGGAAATAATTCATGTAGTTTAATGTCACGTGGCATGAACTAAGGGTGTTCCTTTTAAATACATGCATCCAAGACCATATTAACAGAATCCTTTCATGATATGTATTTATCATGTGGTAAATCCTTCTCTAATATTACTAATACCATGTGAGTTTTTCTCATTGTGAGAAACAATGAATGAAAATATTCTTCCCAACATGGATTCAACTAGAGAACGATCATGGGAATTATGTATCATGGGGTGAATGGTCAAATATATAAGATCTGGTAATCCATAGATGTCCCATTTGAAATGAGAAACAAAATTTTTCATATTTATGGAGACCCGTTAATTTTAGAGTTTTGTTATGAGGACATAAACCATGTATTTTATGGCCTAGTTGTATATATAGAGGTTACTTGACGCAAAAGAATATGAATATTAACATTGGGCCCAAAAATGATGGATTTGGGGTCACTATGTAACCTATTATTCCAGGAATCCATCCACCTGTAATTATGTGAAACGAATAATTTTAGTGGCTTATCGAAAGGAAATCATCTATGAAGTTTAATGTTTTTCGATAAGGATGATGCTCACCCGACATGAAAATGATGGCTTCACCATTGTTGTACAGTCTGATATATTATGACTAGGTAAAATATATTATGTTTGGGATTAGTATTCAAGATCCAAGTATTACTATGTATCCTTTGATGATAAGAATCATTCCACACATAGTTCTGGGATGAGAATACCCTCTGGGGATCTGAGTTACATGCTAGGATAGGGGAAAGTAATTTCTCTTTTTCACAGATCTTGTTCATGTGTGATGAATTGTTGTTGGGTTGATGTTTCCCTTGAAATTTTAATTCCAAGTGGTGAGGAATTATACTGTTCATTTTTTCATCATGTTGTTAGGATGTGTTCCATATAGTTTAATATCATAGGGTCGGGACATATTTATAACATCCCACCATTTTATTACATAACATTTCATTACATTTTACAAACAGAGGATCTTTAAAGTCTACTGTCTTGGAAATGAGGAACATAAAACTCTAGAACAACATAAGACATTTTTTCTTAAACACTTTATAGGCTTATTTATTTTCTTCATCCTAATTTCATTACAGCATATAATAACCTGTGAATATACATCAATGGAAAGTCTGAGAATAAGGCCCAATAAGGGACACAAGGGAATCATTTTACATGTGAACTTGAGATACATAATTAAAGCCATGATAAATAAAATTAACTCTTGAGAAAGAGATCAGGAGGTTTATCATAATGAAAATTACATGATTCATAACTTGAAAATGTGGGAAAAACATTTAACTTAGACAATCATGAACATATCACCAAGGTCCATCCCCAATGTGTCATTAAAAAAGTTTCCAAGGTTATTCACCAAGGTCGCGTGAAAATTGTAATGCCTAGAGATTACACTATTACCAAATGCATTGAAACACTATCTGGGAGAACCCTTAAATGTTTCATTATTATCATTTGAGACACATATAAAATCATCAAACAATCCATAAATAACCCATATAGCATAAGATAAATGGGTTTCATTTCATAATCATAATGTTTTTAAAACTTCTTTTAAGACATGATTTTTATATCATTTTATACCCACATAAAATGAATGTGGGTTTCATGTATGTTAATACCAGAATTAAAATGGAACATTTTGATATATATATATATATATGTGTGTGTGTGTGTGTGTGTGTGTGTGTGTGTGTATTTGTGAATACCCCTATAGAATAAAGAGATTTTATTATTCACCAAATAAAATAATTTGAGAAAAATAGAGAGAGACATTTTGAGACGAAAATGTTGCAGCATAACAGATATGTTACAGGGTTTTAGAAAACATTGAAAAGATAGGGGACACGAGTTACCCACTCATAAATGATCCAAAAAAACTGTATAGGGATATAATATAATGGATATAAGAACATGGTAGTTATATTTTAATGACATACCATATGAAATGAAAAAACATGAAAGGTAGAAAAAAATAAGATTTCTCTAAAAAAAATTCGGCAGCCTAATGGTTTCACATAAAAAATATAAAAAAATGAATTGATGAGATCAAATAGGGTGCCTTATAATATTAACATAAATTAATAGTATGATGGATATAGTGATCACACCCCAACATAAGAAAATGTAACATGAAATACGTGTCATTAAAATAGAACATTGAAAATGAGAAGGGTGATAGAATCCCTTACAAAAATTCGGGAGCCTAACAGCACCACATAAATATTCTTAAAAGGAATTGATGAGATCAAATATGTTATCTCATCATATGAACATAAAATTATAGTATGATGGATATAGATATGATACCCAAAAATAAGAAAAATTAACTTGAAATACTTGACATGAAAATAGAACTTTGAAAATTAGTAGGGTGAATGAATCCCTTTAATAAATCTGGCAGCCTAATGGCACCACTTAAAAAATCATAAAACGGATTGATGAGATTAATATGGGTTCTCTAATCATATGAAAATATAAATTACAGTAAGGAGAATATAATAGAACATACTTCAACATAAGAACAGGAAGCATAAAAGAAATGACATAAAAGAGATTACTTGAAAAGAAAGAGACAGGTGTGATCCCTTACCTTACAATGTAACTCTTAAAACTCGATGGTCAGGACCTTGATGGATTGGGAGGACCTTGAGTGGAATCCTTTAGAGGTAATGAGAGAAGAGCTTAGTTAAGGAGGATTTTTAAAGGAAATGATTGAGTGAAAGGCTTGGTATTAATTGGAGAAGTGTGGGGACAAAGCATTAATTGCCAAGGGACACCTCATCAGTGGTATTGGAAAAACCAAGGGAATTCCCATGGTATTTTCCCATGTTATTTGCCACGTGGAACACCTCATACCTTATATTACTATTCATAAGTCCACCAGAAAATGTATTTTCACTATTCACCAAAAATTCAACTTTCTTAGAAAAATACCAAAAATTCACCTTAACAAAATACTGATGATCTAATTACAGAAATGAACTCCATTTTATGAAAAAAAATTCTAAAATTTTTGAATTTTTTTTTAAATAAATACACTGTTCACTAAAAATTCAACCATTTCAGAAAAATCCAAAAAATTTACCTTAACTAAGTATCGATGATAAAATTTAAAAAATGAAATCCATTTTATGAAAATAATTTTCTAAATCTTTTTTATATAATTTTTAAATAAAAAACACTATTCACATGAAAAAACTAATACATAACCAATAATTTTTTAAATAATTATTTACCTATTTAATTTAATCACATTACTTAATCAAGGTGCCAAAATTATAATAATAATTTCTTAAGTGAAGATACATAAGCCATTTGGTCACATTACTTATCATAAGCATAAAATCACTATTCATAATTTAATATTCATTAAAAACTATGTTGATCTTATTAGACTCTAAATTTCTTACTAAACATTACTGTAGAAGACCATTTTTTTAAAATCATTACACATTAGTAATTATTTAAGGTTGACATAAATATTTTTAAAATATCCTTTTTTTAAAATTCATCAATAATATGAATACTATATTTATCTGGACATATGAAAATTCATAGAATTCACCATAAGAGGATATAACAATTTTTATTTAAATCAAGGGATTACACAAGGTAGTTACAGTCTCATTACATAGCCTCTTATAACACAAGCATAAGTTCTAATAGTAAGGTGTGCTAGGGTGATAGAATCATGGGGAAGCTCGGCCAACATCACTCGAGTAGTGATTTCTATCAGTTTTAACTTCTCGTGAAGGCAATTCTGTTGCAACTTCACACAATGAAGTTTGGCATGGGTTTGATCTGGAGCAAATCCCAAAGGCGCTAACTCCTTTCCGAGTTCTGTCAGATGGGCTTTGATCTGCCCGACACTACTAGATGGGGCCATCGAATCTTCTTCTTTATATTATTTAATCAATATCACTTGTATTTATAAAAAATAATAACAACATTTAGTTTCTAATGGTCATATAACAGTCAAAACCCAATGATACTATTTTAATTATACTCATTTTATTAAAATAATTAGTTTTGTTGCGTATTAAATAAAATAACACACAAAGTTAGGAAACAAAATTTATTAAAAATTTAATATCATTACAATGTTCCCCCCCTTAAGAAATTTCATCCTCTCAATTTTAAAATTGGGCATGGAAATTTCATTGAATGTACCAAATAAGAAAAGTGTTCAGTAAAACTATTACATTAAAAGAAAGAAAGGGAATTAAAAAGGCCACTTGACAGAACCCATACTAGGATTTCATGTAGGAAAACATGAATATGGAAGAGAAAACAAAGGTTCATGTGCTGATGGAGAGTGATAGAAAACATGATTAGGAGAAAATTAACTACAAGAATATCACAAACATAAGATGTGTTAAATGGTCTTTTATTACCCAGTAGGAAATGTAAACCAATTATTTTTTTACATTCCTTCATATAATTTTGAGTAATTAATTTACTACGTAGAATAAAAACATAAGGAAATATTATTACCTTCAAGTAGAGTTTCATACGTAAATTAGTTTCCACCAAGACTATTCTTTTCTGCAAACAGTGAGCATTCAAAAAGACTTAGTCCCATCAAAAGCAAATGAATAATATTCTAGAGAATCACGTAGTCCAAAAAAGAATAACTATATTTATCACTTGTCATTAGTAATCAAATAAAATTAAAAAGGTTTTTATGAGATGATTTAATCCCCAAAAAGGATAATCCTTTATAAAAAGAAAAAATGACTATTAATCTCCAAAATTCAACAAAAGTACCCAATGTTCCAGAAAGACCATTCAATACACAATCATCTTTAGAATTATTCATAATAATCAAAACTAAGATTTGAACCCAAAACTCAAAAGGATTTAATCACATAGACTTTCCCAATATATCATAACATTTATCTTCAAATAACAGTAACCACTATTTTTGTCTCATAATAATGTGTAATTAACCTATTGAAATTTTTTTAAGCTGGGTTTATTATTTTCTATAAATAACCGAAATCACCATATGTCCATAATAAATACATAAAAAACAATATTACTCCTCAATTTGAATCCTATAGTATTTTAATTCCCTTAGTCATATAGTACTCCAAAGGATAAAACATCGTCCAAAATAAAGTTTATCATTTAATCACCAAATAATTTTCTTATACAAAGGATATCCATTTGATAAAACATAAGTTTCCAAAATAAACTTATTCTTGATCCATAAAAATCCCAGGTGAATTAGTCAGTACGAAGGGCATAAAAACAAACTCATAATGGTCATATATTGATTGGAAGGATGTTTTTGGAATATCATCATTCTCTACCATCAATTAATGATAACCAAAACGAAGATCAATCTTAGAGAATAATTGAGCCCCACAAAGTTGGTCAATTAAGACATCAATTCTTGGAAGAGAGTATTTGTTCTTCACTATTATCACATTCAGTTCTCTTTAATTAATCCATTGCTGCATTGATCCATCCTTTTTCTTCACAAATAGAACCGGCGCTCCCCAAGAAGACACACTTGGTCAGATAAACCCATTCTCCAATAGATCATGTAGTTTTTTCTTTAATTCCCCATGATCCACATTTTCAATCCTATAGGGGGTCTTTGAAATTCGATGAGATCTCGGTATGAGTTCAACGGAGAACTCTACATATCTTTCTGAGGGAGGCTAGGGTAACTCTTCATGAAATGATTTAACGTATTCCTAGATGATGGGGAAATATTCTAAAATAATAAATCCTTCGTGAGAGACTTATTTCATTTACGAATCTTTTAACTAAAAAGGATTTTATGTCACAAAACTGCATGCATAGATAATTACATTTTTCTATAATTACATAATAATGATACATAAAAAGCTTACGATTAACCAAACATAACCTTCGGGAGTGTCGTAATGAAGAGTAAGGCAATGCCTGTTGTCGTGTACCACTTCCCGTTTCAGTCTATCTCAAAGAGATGTTTTCGGGTTTTACCCCTATGTACATTTGTGCCAGAACCACCTATACATGCCCGTATCCAGACAGGGATGTATTTGCTTGATAAAAAACTTACTCAATAATCCACAAAATACTAGGAAGATTTCATATATTTAAACTTTTCTATAGGGTTATTCCTAAAGTTTTAATATCCTAATTTCCATAAATTACTAAACTATCCTCTGATACCAACTATAAAATCTTGCCTTTTTATTACATAACATTTCATTACATTTTACAAATAGAGGATCTTTAAAGTCTAGTGTCTTGGAAATCAGGAACATAAAACTTGAGAACAACATAAAACATTTCTTCTTAAACACTTGAAAGGATTATTCATTTGTTCATCCTATGTTTATTACTACATCTCATAACATGGGAACATACATCAATGGAATGGGCGAGCAGAAGGGCCAGTAAGGGAAACAAGGGAATCATTTTACATGTGAACTTGAGATACATTAGTAAAGTCATGATAAATAACATTAAGGATTGAGAAAGAGATCATGAAGAATATCATAATGAATAGAAGATGATTCATAACATGGAGATGGGGCTACAACATTTAAATTAGACATTCAGGAACATATCACTAAGGTCCATCCCCAAGGTGTCATTAAAAAATATTACCAAGGTTATTCACCAAGGTATCGTTAAAATTGTAATCCATTGAGATTAAGTCATTACCCAATGCATTGGAGTGCTATCAGGTCGCACCCTTAAATTTTTATTTATGATCATGTGATACATATATATCATTATCAACCATTTTATAAATAACCCATATATCATAAAAGAAATTGGTTTCATTTCAAAATCATAACATTTTTAAAACTGTTTTTAAGACATGATATTTTTGTCATTTTAAACCCATAGAAAAGGAATGCTGGTTTCAGGTATGTAAATTCCAGAATTAAAATAGAACATTTTGATATATATGTGAATACCCCTGTGGATGAAATATCTTTGATTATTCACTTAATAAAATTATTTTATAAAAGGAGAGATACTTTTTGAGACGAAAATTCTCCAGCGTAACGACTATGTTATAGGGTTTTAGAAAACATTGAAATGAGAGAAAAAATGGGTTAACCACTCATAAATGATCACGAAAACAGTATAAGGATATAATATAAAGTATATAATAACATTCTAAGGATATTTTAAAGACATACCATATGAAATGAAAAACATGAAAAGAAGACAAAAATAAGATTTCTCTTATAAAAATTCAGCAGCATAACAACATCATTTAAAACTTCTAAAAAATGAATTGATATGTTCAAATAGGATATTTCATCATATGAAAATAGATGAAAATTATTATGGATATAGAGATAATACCCCAACTTAATATAAAGTAACTTGAAAGACTTGACATGAAAGTAGAACTTCGAAAATGATATGGGTGAAAGAATCCCTTACAAAAATTTGATAGCCTAATGACGCCACTTAAAAATTCATAAAATGAATTGATGAGATCAAATAGGGTCTCTCATAAAATGAACATAAAAGGAAATAATGATATATATAGATATAATACCCAAAAAATTGAAAAGGAACTTGAAATACTTGACATGAAAATAGAACTTTGAAAATAAGAAGGGTGAAGGAATCCCTTACAAAAAAACAATAACCTAACGACGCCACTTAAAAATTCATAAATTGAATTGATGAGAGTAAGAAAGGGTCTCTCATAATATGAAAATACAAATTTCTATAAGGTTAATATAAAATAACATCCTCATACATTAGAACATGTAGCATATAATAAATGACATAAAAAAGTTTACTTGAAAAGAAAGAGAGAGGTAGGACCCCTTACCATAAAATGTAACTCTTAAAACTCGATGTTCAGGACCTTGAGGGCATCGGGCAACCTGGGAGGACTCCATGGGAGGTAATGAGACCATATATTTGTTGAGGAGGATTCAAAAATGAAATAATTGATGGAAAGGCTTGGTATTTATTGGAGAAGTGAGGGGACAAAGCATTAATTGCCAAGGGACACCTCATCTGTGGTATTGGGAAAACCATGGGCTTGCCTACTGTTTTTTCCCATGGTATTGGCCACTTGAGACCCTTCATACCATATATTACTATTCATAAGTTGACCAAAATTGTATCATTATTTTAAAATCCTAAATTATTTCATTAAACACATGAAACTCAAAAACTGCATTTTTACTATTTATAGAAAATTCAACTTTCTCAGAAAAATCCAAAAAATTCACCGTAACCAAATATCGATGATCGGATTCCAACAAAGAACTAAATTTTATGAAAATAATTTTTTAAATATTTTTAATTAATTTTTTAAATAAAAACACTCTTCACTAAAAATTCAACTCTTTTAGAAAAATCCCCAAATTTTACCTTAACCAAATATCGATGATCTGATTTCAAAAATAAACTACATTTTATGAAAATAATTTTCTAAATTTTTTTAATTTAAATTATAAATAGAAAACACTATTTACCTGAAAAAATAATACAAAAAAATATGTTTTGAAATAGTTATTTACCTACTTTGTTGAATCACATTACTTAATCAAGGTGCCTAAATTATATTAATACTTTCTTAAGTGAAATTACTTAAACCATTTAGTCACATTACTAATCATAAGCATAAAACCACTATTCACAATTTACTATTCATCAAAAATTATGTTGATCTTATTAGACTCCAAATTTTTTACTGAACATAACTGTAGAAGGGAATTTTTTGAAAATAAATACACATTATTAATTATTTAAGATTTACATAAATATTTTTAAAATATCCTTTTTCTAAAATTCATCAATAATATTCATACTATATTTATCTGTATATTTGAAAATTCACAGACTTCACCAAAAGAATATATCACAATTTTTATTTAAATCAAATGATTACACAAGGTAGTTACTATCTCGTTACATAGCCCCTAATAACACTAGCATAGGACCTAAGAGTATGGTGTGCTAAGGTGATAGAATCATGGGGCAGCTCAGCGAATATTTCCTGAGTAGTTATTTCTATCAGTTTCAACTTCTCGTGAAGGTGATTCTATTCCAACTTCACACGATGAAGATTGTTTTGGGTTTGATCAAGAGAAAAGCCCAATGGTGCTGCCTCCTTTCCGATTTCTATCAGATGGGCTTCGATCTGCCTGAGACTATTGGATGGGGCCATCGAAACATCACCCTATATTAATTAATCAATATCACTTGTATTTATAGACAATAATCGCAACATTTAGTTTCCAACAGTTATGTTGACCAATTGTCATATAACAGTCAAAACCCAATGGAATTATTTTAATTATAATCATTTTATTAAATGAAATTGTTTTGTTGAGTATGAATGAAAATAACACACAATGTTAGGAAAAATATTTATTAAAACTTTCAGGCCGTTACAATATTGGTTCATTTTAACATCATGAAAAATAATATTGACACAATTCAGATTAAAGTCTTGTTGTGTAGATTTATTTCATATAGACTAAAATCATTCGGTCAAGATATCTTCCATATAATTTAACATCATGTGGTCAAGATGTATCTGATCGTTTTAATATCATGCAAGAAGGATGAGTGACATCATGCATTTTAAAATCATGTTGCAGTGAATTCTTTTATATAGTTTAACATCATGTGGTTAACACATGCTCCAAACAATTTAACATTGTCTGGTCAGGATTTATTTGTGAATATTAACATCATGAAACCAGTATGATTGATTCCATAAATATTATATTATTAATACATGATCCAATTCAATACATTTTAAAATTATGTAGTTTGAATATGTTCTGTACATTTTAACATCATGTGGTAAGGGAATATTTTTCCAGTTTAACATCATATGACTGGGATGATTTCCATTTAGCATAACATCATGTGTATATGAAATATTTATTCATTTTAACATCATGTGTCCAATTTGAGTTCCATATATTTTAACATAATGTGGTCAAGACATATTCTTACAGTTAAAGATCATGTGACCAAGAATAGATTTTTATAGTTTTACATCTTATTGAAAAAAATTTATTTATATAGATCAATATCAAGTTACTGGGAGGAGTTCCAAAATGATTAACATATTTTGAATAGGACATATTTTTGTATTTTAACATCATGTAACAAAGAATAGATCCATATAGTTTAACATCATGTGGTTAGGACATATCTGTTTTGCTTAACATCATGTGACTAAGAAGAGTGACATCGTGCAGCTTAATGTCTTTCTAGATGAACATATTCTATATATCGTAACACCATGTGCTCATAAAATGTTACAAATATTTTAAAATCTTTCGATCAATATATATTTGGGAATTTTAATGCAATGCAACCAAGATTATTTTCATACAGATTAATGTCATGTAGTCAGGACATATTTGTGTGGTTTATTGTAATGCATCTAGGATGAGTTCTGTACAATTTAACATCATGTGTCTGGAATATATTTGTATTGTTTGACATCATGAAATAATGATTATTTTTGTATAGTTTAATTTCATGTGCTCAGGACATATGTGTATTTTCATGTGACCAGGAAGAATGTAATTATTGATGACTGATATGCAATGTATTTCTTGAGAAATATTACATTGGTCCGGGATGTGACACATTCTCCATAAATTTTTTCAAATGAGTAAGTCAGGTTGTGATATAACATTTCTATGGTATAAGGCCAATCTCAGTACAGTTCTATCATAGGTTTATTACTATGTGTTATCATTGGGGTTTTGAGATCCAACAATAGTTCTCCATGATTGAACGAATGGTGGGAATAATTTTTATAGAAGGCACATACAACCCAATTTGGATGGACATCATGGTTGAGTAATGTATGGAGCCTCTTCACATCAAGTCACTCTAATTCATCTATCCATTTTTGTGATGTATCATATTCGGATAGTTTTCCATAGATAAATATTCGAAGTGAGGGAATCTATACTTGTGTGGGTAATGCTAACTCGGTTTTATACAGCAATGAATACCAGGTTGGTTGTGCAGTAGTATGGGTAGGAGTATAGTGGACCCAAAATCCTTGGTGGAAATTGATTGTCCATTAATTATTTTCCATGCTCACCATATTCTAGATTATATTTTACGAACACTTATTGAAGGCCACTATCTATCCATTTTATATATTATGATATTGGTATGATTGATTGGAATTGTTGTTGTACTCATGGTACAATTTCTTCAACTCTAAAGAATAAAATATGGTTTCATTTTCTGTCAATGTCAATGTGTGGACTTCTAACATGGTGATGATAATGAACTTTACGAAGTTCATGATATTCTTATCCCCTTCATATATTAGTGGTATTATCTCATCCCATTTGGAATAGAAGTTAGTTGATGTTAGGATATACTTAAACGGATTGGATTTGGATAAGGTATACGGCCCAAAAAATTCCATTCCATGTACAAAAAATGACAAAGAATATTTAGATGTATATAGAGATTTTTTGGTTTAATGGATGATGTTTTCATGAATATAGATTTCATGATATTCCCTGTTAATGTCCACATAGTTCAAGGTCATGGTTTTCCAATAGTAACTTAGCCACTAGATTTGGTTGGAGACCCTGGTCCAAGACTAATGAGCATTGTAGGAGCCTGTATGGAATTATTCAATGATGGAAGGAGTCTCTCTTTTAGATACGTATCTGAGGAGGAATCCCTCTATGCCTCAATTATAGAGGTATTTTGTATAATTTGGCCATTCTAAATGGTAAATATTTTTATATGTCACCAAATAATTTCCCTTATATCTCATCCTTCTAAGAGGATCCCATTTTTATGATAATAAACATTAGGAATCATCTATCTAGGTGTAGATTTCAGTTTATCATGCTCTTAGTCAGTATTGATGGGATTGATTTCATCCTAGTCGTAGACAATTACTGATGAGAACATCCTTTATTGCAAGATGTGGAAGATTACATCCTCCTGATCATGGAAGGTGAAGACTATGGCTGCATTGTCCCACATGTTTCCATAGGCATTCTATGATCGGGGAAATGAAAAATTGTGTGTTTAAAAGGTAAATATCCATCATCCTTTTGATGTAGCTAGTGGGAGGGGATAATTCTTCTTTCTTGATGTCGTATTCACTATTCTTTTTCATTTTCACTATATCTAAATACCATTTGATATTTAGGTAAAAAAATTGAAGTTATAGGTCTAGTTTGAAGTTAGTAATGAGGATTTGTATTCAGCATTCTTATTCATGCAGCTATTGGATAGTGAGATAGAGTTGGGATAAACTAATTTTTCTGGAGAAATAAAAATATAATTCCTATGACAACCTGATTGTGCTTTGGAGTTTCTAGTATTTTTCTAATAATACATTTGTATGTGCCATCAAAATACTCATCACATGTCTTGAGAATGTCATGGGAATAGAAAACCTCCTAAACATGATGTTCAGTTTCCACTAGTTTACATTGATGGGTTAGATGTGTTGTAAGTAATTCAACCAGGTCCAACTCATTCATTGACTTTTATGACACAAATATGAAGTCATTCTTTTATGAATGACCACCCATTGGTCTAGACACCCAATCATCATGTGGGGGCAATGAAGTACATGAGAGTATCAAAACGAGAGACTCGGTGGACTTTATGGTGACACATGTAACGCCAAATATTTTTCACTATAACGATATGGGAGATGTAGTTTGTCTAAACATTAAAGTACCAGGATTTATTACTTATCAACATTTAGTTATAGTGTTATTTACTTTTCTCTTTCCCATCATCGTTTTTCTATGTGATAAGAGATCTAAGTGGTTTTCACATGGTGGAGGAATATTATATGAGTGGATTTTTATCTACTGAAGCTATCATGACCGATCGGTGTAGATGATATTAATTAATACTCTAAAAAGATTCTTTGAATTATTCTTCCCATCAGTAGTTGACTCACATATACCTTATCATAGTGAAGGGGAGATATTTTTCAGCCTGGTTGGCTAAAAACCCTGACTGTAGGTGAGGGTACACTGGACACCCCTCACTTATTTTAGATTATGAGGTTGTAGGATTATTATAATTGAATTATTCTTATCTGGTACATCCTCAATTTCATGGTGGAATACCATAAATTCTAGGAATTTCCATCACTTTACATGAAAAAGTGAATTTTAATGGAATCATATTCAGAATGTGTCATCGTAACTTATTGATGAATGTTTGAAGGTCCATGAAGTGATCACATCACTATCGAGATTTGACTATCAGGTCTTCTATTCAATAGTTTATTATTCTTACAAAAAATGCCTTAAAGATTTTACCCAAGGCTCATTGATAAGTGGAACTATCATTCATTAATCCAAATGGAATCTCCATATAATAAGAGATCCTAGGGGTTTCTCTGAAGGTAGTGTCGTCCTCATCCATAGGGTCCATCTTAATCAAATATACCTTGAATAATCATCCATGAAAGAATGGTATTGGAATCTTGATGTTTCATTCATATATATTATTGTGATCAGAAATGTGAATTTTTCCTTTGGTAAATTTCAATTAAGGTCCCTAAATTTGATGCATACCCTAATCCTCTCATTCTATTTCTTGACAAGAATGATTTTGGGGAGAAATAATTGGTATTACTCTTCCTAGACAATGTATTCAATGTTATAATTATTAAATAATGATTCTAAATTTGTAACATTAGGGGGTTTTATCATCCTAGATTATTTATTGAGACCTCAATGGTTATTGGGTAAGACAAGATACTACATAGTGGAATTTTGTTCAGTCCTAGAATTTTTGTATAATTACTAGAAAACACATATCAAATTTTCATTGGTAATAAAATATACATATCAATATTCTCTAGGTGATTGGTGGAACTAATCAATATATGATTTGGGTCTTATTTTTTTCATATATTTACCTTTTTTAACTCATCATGGTGGTGGAGACGCCTTCCTCAAATGGAGGAGGATCATTCCTTAGTTCTTCATATATTCTTCTTATATCTCTAAGTTCGCAGAGGAATTTTTGGATGAAGTAGACAATATAAGGTCATATCAACCATTATCAGGGTGATAGAGGCCATGGGAAGAGATGTTAAAATCCCTTAAAAAATATTCATTGTGGAGAGGTTACAGAGCTAATATTATTCATTCATGTTGTCATTGGAGATAGAAGAAACATATAAATCTAGGATTAAGTCTAGTTCATAAACGAGATCTATTGGATGAACATAATAACTATCAAGCATACTCTAGGGATTCCCATGTGTGTTACTCCTTCCATTGGGGAATATGTCCTATATATTATCTTCTATCATTGGTTGTTTACCTTCCCTTTTATAGAAACCTGCTTCCTCATATGTAGATTTTCAAGAATTTATGGGAGTGTTATCACTATGTAGTATGACGACCATCCCAATGATGGATTATTTTATGAATTGATGGAATGTTTAATGAACAGTCGTTTGGCTGTGATACAAAGTCCATCCATGTAGGACTTTATAGGTACTGTCTTGTTAGATTACCCTAATATCAACATTTGATGTGAGATCCCAAAACTGAAATTGGAGCTTAATCTTCTTATGGGGAATTTTCTCACACTTATCATACCCCAAATTGTATTCTTTGTGGGATATATATCTCCCTCAAAATATCCAAAAATTTCAACGGTTCTATATTGTGATGGTGTTGATCCCAAATCTGTTATAAATAAAATCCAACTGGATATCATCATAATTGAGTTTTCCTGAAATTTATTGGTGTCTGGTGTGTCCCTACATGACCTCTTCCTGGTCTTCATATGTCTATGATATGGAAGAATGGAATTCTGATGGCATAGGCTCCACTCAATAATCCTCGACTACAGTGTATTATGTCTCAAACTCCTATGGGGTATGGAAGGATTTAGAGAGTACCTATATGATCTCTTTTTAAAGATGTAGCACATCCATGATTGAGATAATGGCTAGGAAAACCACTAGCTATTTAAGAATTTTTTTACTTTTGTTTTAATGATCAGTGCTTCCTTTGGTGTTGTTTCTCCTTAATATGTGTACTTGGATATGAAGAATTTTGGATAGGCAGTCCAGATGCTTGTGATCCGCTGAAGGATCATCATCTACTAAAATAAAAGGTTGTGGTAGAATTTTCTATCATCTAGGTGGTTTCAAAAATTGAACCCATTACATACACTTTTGTAAGTTGATTGGCCTAGGGTGAATTTAGGAGGCCTCTGATCCACCTCGGTGTTTCTATTGAGATCACTGGAGTGATTTCCAATGGGTATCTATTGCATATATGTCATCTATGTGGAGTGAAAATGTATATTGTGTCTGATAATGCCATTTTCATCTTGTATATTCTTGAATATTTTTTATGTGGCGTCTGGATCGCCGTTAGGTATGTTGAACTCATGTCTCAAGGTTTATTCCACATTGCATAAGGTTTATAAAATGTTAATCATGTTGACATGTCCAAATGTGGAATCTTAATCCTATGAGGGATCCATTAGGTGGGGTGGTTCCCATTCCTAATATATCTCATGGAAAAAGTATTCTAGTGTATGATCTTGCATTTTATCTGAATATAACAACTAGTCTTCTGGTTATTCATGTGTCCAATTGTGTTGTCCACCGCTTAGAGGTGTATTTTTGATCTACTACATAGGAAAATTAACCTTTATGGATTTTAGAAGCTTTGATATTAGGGTGTCATGAGATTGATCAACAGTCTTTGTAGTAAACTAGATGTCAATATATTCTAGCACCATACATGACCTCTTTTATAGTCACATTCATCTCCTAACTGAGGAAAGGTTAAGTTTGTCACCGACATTAGGTATTTAGCCATTATCACTTGTGTGGTGTTGACTATGATTTTCCATATGTGTTTGAAGATGAATAAGTCCTGGATGTTATGGCCCAACATTCTATGGAAAGGTAACTAATCATGGTGATTATTGATGTTTACCCCATTTAGATTCATGGGTTATATCAACTTGAGAAGATTATTTTACATTTCAAAAACTAAATTACCATGGACATTCTCAGTTTGAAAGGCATACATATCATTTTTCCATTACTCAACTACTGAGTGACCCTGGTCTCTTTTTTCTTATATCCAAGGGGTATATTATTTTACACTCGATATGTGGTGCCAGTTAGTTTAGAACCAACCAATGTGCTTTAATTGGATCCACTACTGGCTTGAGGGTAAAATGATAGTTTTTTCTTTTCTGATCCTTTCCCCTTTGATTATATAATAATTCAAGACTTCAATAGGGTCCACAAAATGGTGTCTTACAAAAAAACTCACCATTTTTTGAATACACATAATCCACTAGGATTTTCAATCCGGATTGGTGATATCTATAGTTCATCCAATATATTTTTTGTTGAGAGTGAAAAAAATTTCTCTTGTGAGAGAGGGATGTCAAGTGGAGAGGTTAAAACTACTTATATGATTATGAATTCATACAACCATCATTTTTTCCATGGATTTGAATTCATTAGGATGAAAATTTCTGTTTCACTCAGTGTGGAGTGAAATTTGTAAAGTAATTGATGAAAAGGTTTTCCAAGGGTAAAACTGATCCTAATAGAATAATTATATACCATACAAATGATTGATCTATTTGAGTCTATAAATACTACCTCATGTTTGTTACCTCTTGTTGATATCAAGGTACCATCATCAAACCATATTAGAACACCATGTGTGTGAGATTCTATTCTGGGTCTCCCTTACTATCAAAGGTAGAGAAGGTAGGGTTATCAAAATTTGATTGGAGAAAATTTTCATCCACCCATTCAAGATATGTATTTTCTTTAGGTTTCAAAAGTGTGTGTCAACAATCCATGTCTACCAATTGAGTAGCCAGGGACTCAATGGAATTGAGTAGTCCTGGAGCTACTGAATCATGAGCTACCTCTTCTCTTTAAAGAGAAGTCATGGTTTGATACGGTGGCCCAGTTTTCATTTACTAATGAATCATGATCTATGACAATACTGATTGATCTCCCTAGGTAGGGTGAGTTCATCACCGTAATGCAGGGAATTTGTGATTATTTTTAGCTTCTTCCTTTAGGTAGACAAACTGCCTAGATTTCGAGATAGTCTAATGCTCATATGATGATCTTGTTAGAGGATTAGTTCTTTCTTAATATATTGGAGGATCAATATTCTATTCTATATAGAGATGATACCCAGTGAAAATGTTTCCCCTGATTAACTCCCCCTTATATTGTCTGAGAGTTTGTATCTCATTATCATATTGTGCCAATTGTTCGTCCATGGAAAGAACATTTTTTATTCTAGGTGATGAGTGGTTTATGACCACTTCGTTCCCTTTATCCTTGGATGTGATTAAATATAGGGGTGGAATCCCAATAATTAGATGTTCTAGGTTTTGGATCTTCTTATGGTTCTTGGTTCATGAAACTTCAGTGGGTGCATCCAATTCACCTTCATCTCGGGGTATATTTTCCGGATTGTATCTCTCTAGATTTGAGACATGATCCGAATTATATGTTGTATTTATAACGATGACATGAACATAGTTATATCAAATAATAGTGGTCTTCATATTACTCTCAATGAAATAGGATGATTATATACTGCCTTTATCAAGGTCATTTCTCAAACCCTTAGCTATATTGAACTATTTTTCCTTCTACCCCTGATGAGTTTACATTACCTACATCGTACATTAATCTTGTATTTTCCAATGTATTTTGAGCTTGAGGGTGTTTATGGTTATGTTTTTTGAACATATTTTGAATATTATAGGTTTGTCTTATAGAAAAAGGAATGGATGGGATGTCGAACATTGATATTTACCTCCCATTGTGGAGAATAATGATTCTCTCTACATTGATGATTATGATTATGAATATTCCCTCAGCCCTCTCGGATGGGAATTATCCCGGGACTCCATTGTAATTTACTGATCCCTTTTTTGATTATTTGATGATTCAGGTTGAGGATTTGTTAAATACTAATAAAAAATTGAGATATGAAATCTCATATACTAGTGGGAAATGGTTCATCTAAAACTATCATAAATTTTCTAAACCCACTAAGAATGTGATAATACATGTGATTTTTATTGAGATATAAATTCCCCCATTATAATTAGATTTGTCTGATTGGTATATTTGGTTGATATTTCTTGAATCCTCTCAAGGATTAATGATCTGATGGGTGGATATAGTTTTAAATATTCTCCCAAGATAGTGGATGGGTTCTCTATTGGATTTCCTGTAAATCATCTATTATTATGAAATTTTGTGATATGGTGCATCTATGCTTATGTAGAATTTGGGTGTAATGGTATCCTACAATGGTGGTCATTTTCTATAGAAAGATTTCAAGTTGATCAAAACAGTAGATTACAAGCCTGAAATGTGTTCTTGTTGTTTTGAGGGGCCATGTTAAAAGACCTTTTGGTTGTCTTATCCCTCCATTTGACGTTCCATTTCAACATTAATGCATGTGAATTCAGTTTTTGGGAGCAACTGGATCGCACATTACCTTGTCCCATTATTTTTCTGATGTATATGAAATTATTGGGTGCTTTATCTAGGGGGTTCTATTATTGTATGGGAATATAATGTGAAATTATCCATATTTCATCCATCCTCATATATAGACATATTAAAATATTCTATAAATTAGTCATAGGAGAGTTTTCATGATGTAGAGACAAAAACTATGTAAGTGTTTATCATAATCCATCATTATAGGGTTTCAGGCAATGAAATAGATTTCCATATTTATTTGAAATTAGAGTGTATTGGTGATCTGATGGTGATTCTAATATCCTAAATAAGGTAGATTTCTAGACTTCACTATATAATGATTCTCCCATATATTTTGTTTAACATTGGTCATGCACTCCAAATCTAGATTATCTAGGACTTAATTTTATGAAACGGTGAGGGGCCAAAACATGGTTGTGAGGTTTTTTCCAACTAACTCTCTCTTTATGTTGATGTTGGATTCCTATTGAAGGGAAATACACCCCTCTATATAATCAAACTATTGAAGGTTCTTCTTAGGGTCTCTTGCTAACCATAGTGGAGTGTTTCTAGTAACTGATGGATAACTATATACTATTAACCGTGATGTTTTGAGAGCTTACCTATATGCAGGTTTTTGAATTTTATAACCTCTCAATACAAGTTTGTATGGGAAATGGGATGATTTCCTTATATATGAGAGATATCACCATGGGTAGGCAGACCATGGATGATGATAGGAGTAGATTCATTGCCATTCATTTATCCAATACCATGAGAATGAATATGCTAGTAAAGATTACCTTCTTCTTTGATTGAATTTTCAGTGCACCCTTGGGGTGTTGAGAATGTTTTTCAAAAAACATCAAGAACAATAGAATTAAGAATATTGTAAATATAATCCATATTCTACTTGATGGTTGGAATATTCAAACCTTCATTTCGGGATTATACAAGGATATGAGCCAATTTTATAATGTTTGTTGGACTATGTTTATAACCATCTTGTGTTGTGGGAGTACGATCCAACAAATAAGAGGATTCTAAAATATTATAATGAGATTATATATTCTCAGCAAGAATATGGGAATTTTGATGGGTGGTTTCCATAATTTACTAGTCAACTGCATATGGAAATGGGACATGACAGCTGTTCACATATGAATTCCCCACAATAATTATATCGATAGACCTTCAAAATGGGATAATGGATATCTTACTCCTCATACATAGCCTTTAATGGATGTTAGTTTAGTCATTCAATAGTGGAAGAAGAGATAAGTGTTTGGATTATATGACCATCTAAAATATTCAATGTAGACTCCCTAATAGGAATATGAGCCTTCCCTAAGGTGTGTGCCTCTCTCACCTAGTGGGCCTTAGTCTGAATGAGGATATGAGCCCAATCCTATGCCTTTAGAGTATGTCACTAGAGTTTTTTTATCGGAATATGAGCCTCCCCCAAGGAATGTTCCACTATCACATGGTGAGGTCTATTTAGAATGGGGTTATGATCCCAATCCTATGACATTGGAATATTACACATGTCTTTTTCAACAAGAATATGAGACTACCCCGAGGCATGTTGCACTCCCACTTAGTGGTCCCCAGTCAGAATGGGGATATGATGATAATTCTAATACATTGGTGTATATTTTTGATTTTTTAATCAGAATATTGTCCTATATTGCTGTATATGATTGTCTCAGATGTTGGGTCCAAGTTCACATTGGAATATGATGCTAGTTTGGTGCCTCACCCATTACTAAAATATGCAGATATTCATCCTTAATGGTAGTAAGAATATGTTATTACTTCAGAGAAACTAGTTGTTGGTTCTTATAAATGTGTTATTCTTCCATGGCTATAGGGATAATAATATGTTCACATCCTTATATCAGTATAAAATTCCAGAATAATCTAGAGGAATTCTTCAATTGTTTCTAGAATGTGATGCATCTTTATTGAAGTGTGAAACTGAATGTATGCCTACACATTTTCAATCACCACTATATAATAAAAATGTATTCATTTGAAGTAGGGATATGATCCATGTTCTACCCTTCTTATTCTATAGTAATATGATTATGTGATTCATGCATACAGGTAAGGATATGCACTCCCCCATGCTTATTGCCGAAAAATGCCTTCATATTTGTTTCGAGTGAGAAGGGATATGATCCAACTTGCTAGATAACACTAGAATATGCCAAAAATCTACATATGTGGATGTGTGGATATGATACCAAATTGGGTTATCTATATCCTTATATGCCTTATGTCTCTTCTTTATTGTCTTTCCATCGTTGTTAGATGTGGAAATGTTTCGGTTGGTTCCATCAGTAGGAGACTGAGGGGATCTATCAATATGGTGTTGGTAATGGCAGTTAATAGAATCCATCCTCAGTAGCTCATGAACCATAAAGGAGATATTGTTTAAACCTTTATCCAATATCATCAGATACTAATGGTAGTGATTTTATTTCTATAGAGATATGCTTATGTAGTCTTTGATGGTGGAAATGAGTACCATAGGATTTTCTTCAATAATAACTAGTATATGTGGACTCATCTGTTTCAGTATTTAGAGACCCTCGTGGGACGCCTCATTGGTCAGTATCAAACCATGAAAAATTCAATCAATGGATGTTGAATTTTCACCCAAATCTAAAGGTGTCAGGCGAGTGAGGTCATTATTTGTCCCATGATGGTTGTTTCTATATAAGATTTTCCAGAAAAGACACTAGTTGAAGGAAATATCTCATGTTAGGTGTTTTTTGTGAGAGTAGTATCTTCAGTCACAAAGATAAATTGGAACAATTTCATAGGTCAGGGCACCATTATAGGCTTGATATGTATTCAATAAAATATTGATTGGTAACTCGATTGTCATATGTTATTATGGATCTGGCCATTTCGTTCAGGTGTAATATTTACAACAATGATAGACATATTTAATGAAAACATCAAGTTATAGAATATAATCTAATCATTTTTATCACTTGAAAGATTAATGTCAAGTTCTCCACGTTTTTAATACGTTATTCAAACAATAGGGACCAATGCATTTTAAATCTATCATTATTCTATTTGAGATATTCAATTTGGGTTCACCATTTTTGTTTCCCCGAAAAGATCACACACATGGTGGAAAAATTGGCCAAAATATTAGATTGATGGTGTTTGATTTCTATAAAAAAATTCACATCATGTTCACAATTAATTTCAATCATTCTTAAAAAACTCCCAACTATTCCCACATCCATAACTAGGCATATACATACTTTCTAAAGGTTAGTGGTCAATTAGAGTTTCAGAACCAATGACTCATAGAATCGAACATTATTCGAGAAGATTGGAAGTTCAGGATTATCACAGCCTTTTGGTGGGAATTTTTTAATATTGTGAGACTCTATTATAAATTTAATATATAACATAGAATCTCTTTATAATTCCAATATGGACTTGATACCCTTAAAAATTTAACAATTATTGAATCCATTCAAGGGTAATGGGGGGATTGTTGCTTCCATATATATATCTATCCATGGTTTTTAATCTATATCTAATTAATTAGTATCCACATTTATGTAGAATCCATTTTATAATGAATCCCAGAATTTACTATCATATACGGAGGATATTAATATTCAATATATGGGATTAAGTCATTATGATGCATACAAATTATCTTGTTTATATAAGGAATAAAAATGAACATAGTTCAATGAACAATTTTAGTTTAACATCATAATTAGAGGACATAAATGGGGAACATATGAATTGGTTAATGAGAATGGTCATTAGGGATTTTTCATTCATATTCTTGTTATGGTGGGTATCAATGTCATCACAGTTTTGTCACAACCTGGGGACTTACCATGTGGTAGATTCCCTTATATGAGGAATTTCATATCATTCCACTAATCAGGGCTTACATAATGATGTTTTCCTACATGATGGATATTCATGATTCAAATAATATGATACTTGAAAATTTATATTCCCACGCGAGTCATGCTCGGTGTGAGAAAAAGGGGACAAAAATTAATTAGTATTAGTACTTATAGATGTAGGAATCACGTGCTCGGACATCCCATTAGATTTTTAATATATATATGGACCAAATGAATGTGTCTTGTGTATCATATATATTTCTAGAATCAGTGTTCTTGTAGTTCATTTTCCTTCTCAATTCCCTGGTGGATGCGGTAGAATCGTTAGCCCATAGGAGAGATTGGGTCCTTGTTGTGGGAATGTTGGAGACATGAGGAGACATAAATAGAGGTGTATGCCAAAGTGAGCTATGTAATGACCTGGTCCCAAACATCCACTCGAACTATGATAAATAGGTTAGGTGTTACTACCTTGGGTGTACCTCCCCAAACGCCAAATGATGCCAACAAGCACTGAGGGTCTGATAGGTATAGTGGGGAGTCTATACCATATCGAAGTATACAAATGGTACTAGTCTGAGCATATTATGAAAATTGAATACTTGAACCATACCCACATATTGGAAGCACAATAAATAGAAATAAACAACATAAGCAATAAATCCAAAAAAATAGAAGCATAAAGTAAAAAAAAAATCATGCTAACCACTTATAATAACTACTAGAACAAACAATCCATGCATCCATATAAAGTCGACATAAAAAATGGAGCCATTGTCTAACCAATATGAGCTATAATAACTAGTAAGCACGCTGGTACATAAGAAAAGCTATACAATGCAATATCAAGCCGGGAATGAACACAAGGTCCACACTATCTCTTTTCAACAGCTAATACATCCAAACTCATGAAGCTGACCTCTTTCCTGCACGTAAATCCATAACGTCTGCACATGTCCCGATTGGCCCGTGCAAGGTGTGAGACAAATCATAGTAGGATACCACCCAATTGTTTGTACGTAATACAAGTTTTTAAGTAGGAATTCATTTATAAAGAAATTTTTAAGCATTATGATGCACAAATAAACATAAACTCCACTATTGCTCAGTAGCCACCATGGAGTGTCACCTGCTTTAGCCAACACTGAAATCCTAGTCAAGTAACCTGACACCATGTGCCTCCTAAAACTATGTCTCTTAATTACCAATATCCCAAAGTCAAGCCCAAGAAGTAGTAACTCAGATTAACAGTAATGAATGTGCTCAAATTAGTAATCGAACGGACAACGATATCTTCCCTCGAACCACAATGACCCTTTTCCCCCAAATTAACAGCCTCAACGCTATCCCATAAATGCTAAAATAGGGTCATGGTCAAACTACCCAAATACACGCTAAATGACGTTCCACCCAAATGACTATAAATATAGAAAAAGGGGTATACACCACCTACCCAAGACTCGTAAACGTTGTCACGTCTGATATAAAGATCTAATTTGAATCTAATCTTCAAATATCTACATTTCCATCAAATCCTAGCAAATCTGCTCGGATGGAAACCACAGTGTGTGAGGATAATAAACTGGAACAAAAGAGTGTGTGTGGGTTTACCCTAGCTAATTTGATCCCACATCCACGGATAGATGAAATAACGTACTTCGTATGAAGTATCTTGGGCAAGGTATGTAGTTCGTGATTTTAGAATTGTATTGTTCTGATGTTGGGAAACATGAATATGTTTTCCAAAATAAAACGTGTCAATCTTTAATTTAAGGGAATAAAAAAAAATACACAATGTGTATAAAGGAATTAATGTCGTGTATTTAACTTGTATATACTCTGACGTAATTAGAAGTATCCACACAGCTTAGAAGCATCACACGGGTCGATGCACTATAATAACTCAGCATGTACATAAAAAGGAGAATACATGGCCTCTCAAGACACACTACACACCATATAGTCGGAAATCCTCACACGGTCATCACACGACATGTACTCGGTAAGCAGATGGTCGGTACACGAATAACCCATACACAATGAGTACAATTGATTACATGACGTGTAATATAGAAATCTGTAGAACTTTCTAGAGTTTCCCATTTTGTCTCAGAAAGAAGTTAAAAATTCAAACAAGGTCATGATTTTTTCCCATTCCTAAATACTGGGATTCATAAAATCTCCACACATTAACATAACTCATCCCCGAGCTATCAAAAGTAACCCAGAGATGGAACCAAGCATACCAACCTAATCAACGTAACCCATACTACCTCATAGTCAGTGTTTCTAACTAAATTCCTCAAGGGGATCCCCAAATTAAGAATTTCCTATCAAAGTTTCAACCCAAAAAAACTCAAATCAAGAAAGGGTTCACAAACCTGTTTTCTGGACTCATAGTCCCCTCATGAAACATATTCACACTGGCGCCACATTGGTGCTTCTCTGTTGTTTACAACACCAAAAATTTATCCCGTAATTCATCGGTGTC
This sequence comes from Viscum album, assembly GCA_963277665.1. Classification (NCBI taxonomy): domain Eukaryota; kingdom Viridiplantae; phylum Streptophyta; class Magnoliopsida; order Santalales; family Viscaceae; genus Viscum; species Viscum album. Next base: position 1,111,846,389 of record OY728126.1, read on the forward strand.
TACCTCTACGAGGTCCTACATCCCATGGTTTCTCAAAACAAACATGGCGCCTTGAACCTCAAATGACCCACATCCTCGATGCCTCGGTTCCCATAGAACCTCAAGTAACATGTAGCCTCGATTCTCATGATGCTTCACATATCGTATAAATATAAATATAAATATATATATATTAATATCGCAACCGATATAGAGAAAATACCTCTGACCAACAGTTGGTCTGTCCACATAAATCAGTGGCACGTCGTGCACTCAAAGAGGACATCCCCAAAAGGCCATGCCAAAACAAGTAAAAACAAAAAAGATCATGGCCACAACCACAGTGTACCTCTAACCATCGTTGGATCACCCGCATGATCAGCCTATGGTAGCTCCACAACACACAACTAGCATGATGTAGGACTGGCTGATGTATGACCTCTATATGGTGTTGTTCCAGTCATCGGCCACTAACCCCTCACCTGGGTGTCATTGTATCTGTCATGTCATCCACATGCAGCTGATACTCAGCTACCCTCTATTAGTATCAAACCTAAACAAACTAAAGATTCCATAGTCTCTCCCGATCCCTAATTTATAGCCGTCTGAGAAGGTTTCTTACAGATCCTCTTGAGATGCCCTACCCATCCACATGCCCGACACTCTGTTGGAGGCCTATCACACTGAGTATGAACATTCCTTAGTTGTCCACACGAAAAGAAACCCACTGAATAAATACTACTAGTTGTTATAGCTGATTCATTGGCCTAACCGCCCTGCTAAAAGTCATCTCATCCTCGCATCCTACTATCTGAACCATCACATGAATCATTCATGCGGCCTACATGGGACATATCGCTCTAGTTTCCCCTATGAGCACCTGATTTACTGCCTCTAAGAACAAACCCATCATAATGATATTTACAAGGATCTGAATGGAATTTTTTAGTCCATCCACGATGTGCCTCACCCTTTTCGATTCATCACCTACCATGTTAGGCACAATTCTAGATAGCTCAGTGAATATAGTTGTGCAGTCCATGATGAACATGTCTCCCTACTGAAGGATCAATAACTCTCGAGGTCTCTAATCCCTCAGTGTATCTGGTAAAAATTATCGAAAAAACTATCCTCTAAGTCCTAACATGCCAGTCCTACGTGCCTGTGAGCCTGGACCAGCACAACCCAACAACACTTCGCCAGTCCTCACAGTATGTACATCGACAGTTTGACCCTCTGCTTTGGAGGCATCTCAAGCTGCTCAAAGACCATATACATGCTCTCTATCGAGTTCTCATCCTCATGTTGACCCCCCTCACCCAAAAAAATTGGTATCTGTTTTGACTAGAACTCCCATATTAGATATTCCATAGATGGCCCAATACCATGCGCACCTCTATTGATCCCCTGCAAGACAAGTATCAGACTAGAACATAGCTGCTCATCAAGCCACGGTCTGAGCTCTACCGAACCAGGTTGTTGTTCTTCCTGTACTAGATCCTAAACCTGATCATGTCTCTAAGCCTGTACATGTGGCTCATGCAGTGCCTGCACTTGATCTTGAATCTGATCCTGGTCTTGCGGCACTATACAATCCCATGCCTGATGCTCTATATTATTCATCTAAAAAATCCACTGAATACCATAAATGTTAAGACATCCCACATATGTAGCAATATATATATATATATATAACACAGATAAGGAAATCAGTAAAAGCCAGTGCATAACCTTTACCTTTACTCATCCCCATGTAACCCATTCCCACGACATCCCAACCTCATGACCTCCATAACCACCCCCAACAGAGCCAGTATCAATAGTACATCAGACCATGCCCATCCTGAAAACCAATGTTGCCTCAACCTGACGACCGAGTCACCCAATATTGATAATCAAAATCACCTCAACCATAGTACATGACGGATCTTATACGAGCCAATCCCAAATTGACTACAACATGAAATTCTAAAAACATATAAATAATGGGATAACACATGGAAATAAGTAATAAATTCTCTCATAAATTTAACCTATTCACTTTTCAAAGCATACAAGGTATGTAATTTTTTATCATTCACATGGAAATATCACTACACAAAGCATACGTGTAGTTATGAAATTTAAATACCCCAAAATTGATCCCATAAAAACCTAAACAATCAAACCTTGATAGACCATTCCACATTCCAAAATCTCCCTTACCGCACTGGGTTGAGGGTTACATATCACAATCGATAACCTTATACACCATATGAGCCAACGAGGTGGAAAACTTATAAACAGTCATTTGATCAAAAGAAAAAAGCAATTCCCAAACATGGAAACATGGTCCATCCCTCGTACATATGGCTTCAAGGAACCAAGAACATTCTAGAAACCATGTTCCAGTAACAACCAATCTCTATTCAACAATATCCCAAATAGTAAAACTTGTAGAAATAAAAAGAGAATTCTCAATCTCATTAGTAGTCAGAAAAACACTGCTACTAAATCCCTATAAAAACTCCTCTGATACCACTTTTTATGGATCCATACCTGAACAGCCACCCAAACAGTTATAAATGGTTCGGTTGTTACTACAATAGGTTCCCCACCCCGAATGCCAACTGCTTCCAACTAGAGGCAAGGGTCTGATAGATATAGTGGGGAGGCTATACCATCTTAGAGGATATTAATTGTACTGTTCTGAACATAATATAAAATTAGAAGACACTACATACTCAAATCCGAACCGTATAGAGGAAGCACAATCAATAGAAAAAAATAAAAGTAATAAATACAAACAACAATAGTGTAAAGTAAACACCACAACATGCTGACCAATTGTAACAACTACTAGGACAAACTAGTCATGCATCCATAGTATGTCAAAATAAAAAATGGCCCCAATAGCTAAACAATATTAGCTACACTAAAAAGTAAGTATGTTGATACATAATGTAAACTAAACTAATTAAACTCCATCCAGACATGGCCTCAAGTTCCATACCATCTCCATGAAATAGGTAATATAGTCCATCTCATGAATCTGACCTCTTTCCTACACGTAAATCCATAATGTCTACACGTGTCCTGAAGGCCCCGTGTAGGGAGTGAGATTATTCTCATTAGGATACCACCCAATGGTTCATACCTAATGTAGGTTTTTAATTAGGAGTAAATTTTTACGGAATGCAGTAAGTAGTATAGTTCACAAATAAACAATAACTCCACTATTGCTCAGCAATTACCATATTATGTCACCTGCTTCGGCCAATTCTAGAATATCAGTTATGTATCCAAGCACAGTGTGCCTCAAGACACTATGTGTCTCAAGTAGCAACATCCTGATGGCATGACCAAGAATTAGTAACTTGGAGGAACAGTGATTCCTATCCTCAATTCAGAAACCAGGGGTACAACGATGTCTACCATGAAATCACAACAAGCATCTACCCCCAACCCAATAGCCTCAACGTTATCCCCTGAAGGATCATTACATTCCACATGGAAATATACAGAATGAACCCCCAAAAAAATAGTAACTGAACCTCAACTAATGGGGGCCTCTACCCACATGAGTGGTCAATACCACCTCATCACTGAGTCTCTCTATGTGGTCACAACTCAAAGAATACGGGTGAGCGGTAATCACAAAAATAATACCCATTACACAACGTCTCTACCACCTCATGCCCCTACAACCTTGTCTCTCAGGTCTGATGGCCTCACCATTCAAGTAACCTAGGCCATGCCCAACCAGACAGTCACACTGCCTCATGCCAACATCCATGACACCCAATCCCATGGTCAGAACCACCCAATGTAACCCGGGCCAATACAAACATGTGATCATCATTACTCAAGAATATTTGGCCCATGCCCAACCCAAACTGAAGGTTCAAACATATGAAATATCACACAACACCAATATATTTAATCCAAATAAGTATTTAAAACAGTAAAACAAACTAATCATTTGAATTGCACTAATTGTGTGATGTCCCATACCAGCACCATGGTATGGTAAGCCTCTAACAATTCATATCATGACTTAACCAATTAAACATAGTAGTTTAATCAAATAAAATCAACTTATACCATTTTGGCACCCCCGTCCAAAATTCTACAAATGATAAAAATCCCATCTCCCAGCCCTTCTCAAGCAAAACAGGAAATAGGGGATTCTCAAAGGCATCCCCTAGGTCAGATAAACAATTTAATATTCAATGGAAGGTAAAAGAATGTCATGCTCCAAAAACCCAAATACGTACTAAAATTTGTGTCACCCAAATGACTAAGGAGACACAAAATGAGCCACAAACCACCTAAATAAGACTCATAGACGTAGGAACATCCGATATCGAGCTCCATTTTGAAGAAGATATTCGTAGATCTATGTTTCCGTCAAATCCAGGCAATTATACACAGATAGAAACTGTGGTGTGTGATGAAAATAAACATAGAATAATGAGGGAGAATAGGTTTGGCCATGCTAATGTGATCCTATATCCACTGATGGTTTGAATAATGTACTTAGTATAAAGAATCTAGCGAAAGGTTTGTATTTCAGGATTTTGGAACAGGAATGTTCTGAATTTGGTGAAGAAGAATATATTTTCCGAAATAAAATGTGATACTCTTTAATTTAAGCAAATAAAAAAATGGTGTGTATAAGAGACTACCCTCTCTGTAGATTCCTTGTCTGTACTCCGATTTATGTGGATGTAGCCACATGGCTTAGTCGTTCCACATGGGTGAACACCTGACTAGATCTTAGCCAGTATATGGAAAGAAGATTACAAAGTGTGTCAAGACACACTAAACGTTCTGTCATAGGAAATCCTTACCCAGTAATCACATGGCATGTAATCGACAAGCACATGGCCAGTACATGCCTAACCCTTACATGGAATGTAATTTGGAGTACACAATGTGTTATCTGAAAATTTCTCGAACTTCCCAGATTTTACCAGTTTTTCTCAGAAACAAGACAAAAATTAAAACAGAGTCGGGATATTGTCTCGTTCCAATAACCCAGGTTCTTACAATCTTGGACCTCAAAAATGAATCATATATATCTAGGATGGATTATGAAACATATTTCTCATTGTTCAGATAATCAGGTCTTACACATTATGTTTTCCCTTATATATTCACTAGATAATATTATCATGTCCTTGGATTTTTGTTTACCATGTCCTCATTGTCTTCCAAACATTTCTAATTGTATACATGACTTGTTTGAGGATTTTTGGAAATTTCTAGGTCTCATTACGGACATACATATAGAAAATCAAATGATCCATCTAAATTTTTTAGAGGGTTCATCATGACCTGGATAACATTCATGGAGGACATTACATGATCAAGGATGGAATTTCTAGAGGGTGTTGCATGATCATGGATTACATGTTCGGAGCATGTCACATGATCACGACTGACATTTTTAGATGACTTATCATAATAATGGATGGATTTTTTAAATGGTGTTTCATGATCAAGGATAACTTGTTTAGAGATTTTGGTATTATAACATCTGACATGTCTGGATGCTACAACCTGATCAAAGATGACTTTTCTGATGGACATCGCATGATATAGATGACTTTTACTGTCTTCACTACTAGAACTTTCATAAATGTCATGGTGTTATCATATTACTTGGGAGAAATGTCTGGAGGCCACCATATGTTTGGATGCGAAGCCCATATAACTAAAAAAAGGCTTGGGTGGCATGCACGAAATGTATCGTGTGAATTTTTCTGATGCTCGAGGGATATCTCATTATTCAAATGTCATGTCGAGGGATATTTCTGTATCTTGGGTGACATATTCTATTGATACCAAATGATTAGAATGTGTCATGTTAATGGCATGTAGAGTAGTGAATTTGTCTTCGAATTAGCTTTTTAAGTCCCCAGCCTTAAACCTTACTTAATCTTGAGTTATTACAAGATTACACATTGAGGATCTTTTCGGGTTTAGATTTTTAGAGAATTAGATCATAAAACTTGCATTACATTCCACATATAAACAAAGTGGTTACATAAAGATTGTATTCTTCATTCCCATCAATGGAAACACATTTAAAATAAAACATGGATTATTTCTTGACACATCCTTGACTCTATCATCTTATCATGTACCATTCCCTTGACCTGTGAAAAACATTTCAAAAACTTGGGATGAGCATAAAAACTCAGTATGGGTTATAAAACATGGAAAGGAAACATGAGTTCATATATACATAAGAATGAAATCATACTTTACCCATAAAACATAGGCACTTTAACATACCTCATAAAATCATGAATAAATCATAGAAATCATAAGACATAAAGGTAACTTGAGGCATTCATAACATTCTTACGTAGGGAGTAACCCTCTTGGTTACGTTTGGAATACCCATCACAGTATATTCCCTAAAATCTCTTCGAAGAAACCTTAATGTTTCACTCCTTCGCGTTACCCAATGCATTGGAGAGCTATAACGGGCTCACCCGCCCTAAGTTTATCACGGAACCACCCGTCTTCATAATAATGCCCAAGAACCATAACATAATCATATCACATAAAACATGTATAAAGGAAACATAACATTTCCACATTTCAATCACGAGATATCAATACAACACATTGATATAATAAAACATTATGAAATCCATTTTCAATACCAAAGTAAAAGAAAAGTAAAACATGGTATTTATTTTTCTTTTAAAAAGAAGGTATGGCTTGTAGAGGAAGCCGAAACTCAAATAACGGTTACGACGGCGGAGAAGTCGTTGTCACCGCATACGTACGACAAAAACATTCCCTTTTTGTCGTTTAGTAAACGCTTTGTATAAAAAAGATTCCTTTTGAATAAACGTAAAAGTCATAGGGGTTTATACACCGTATAAAATAATGTTGTGTATAATATAAAATATGCCTCAACGAAAGGTGATTGAGACGAAGTCCCATACCTCGTATCTGACTTGACCCGACCGTTCTTTAAACTCCTGAATAATAAACTTGAGTTAATATCTACTTGCTTATGAATCTTTTTCAAGTTCATTATTCCTTTTATACCATGTTTTTAACATCATGTAATCATTTATGTTAATAATGTTCATTTTGTCGGTATTTGGTTCTTAAGTCAAAAATAGACTTCTTATACTTACATGTTGTTAATTTGGTCAAAGGTTCATTATATCCAGAATGGTATTCATGATGTAGATATCATATATGTCATATATATCCAATACCTACATTCATTTATAATGTTACATCACATTAAGAGGTAAGAAATGAAATGCACCGTTCATGGAGACGGTAAGCCGTACGTACGCATGAACGCTACTTCCATTTCTATTTCATATTTTCTGGAATGGAATCATAATGATATAAGAGTATATTATAATTCCAGTATAATAACATATATAATATCATTAACTTTATCCTTTACACATCCCACATATGGTATTGACGAATCAAATCACTTTTAGGGGGCGGTAGTCCGCGCTTCCTAAAATGAAGATATCGTGTTTTACCCATAATGGAAACCATAAAGGTATTCCCAAAATGAAAAAACATAAGCTTAAGGAAAACATAAACATATTATATATCATATATAAAAATAGTGACATCATAATGGCCACCTTTGAAGGTCTTTAATGAGTGTTGAACAATCATCGTTTCGGGAGGCAGAATTTCGCCATCCACGGAAACCTTATGTTATTTAACCATTTTATGTAGTTGTGTGAGAGTGTAGCTCAAATAAATCTTATAACAACATCCTAGTATATTGAAGATACTGGTGTTGTTACAAAAGAAGTAAATAAAAAGAGTTTAGGGGGTTGGAGAAGCAAAATAAAACAAATAAACATGAGAGAATGAATTACCTTTAAAAAGTGTAACTCCTTTTGAGTTGAGCCTAAAAGCTTCCTTTGAAAGGATTATGCCCAAATGGAATCCTCTGGGATGAGGAGAGGGATGTGGATAGAGCAAATGGGCAGGGGTTGGCCGAGCCAAAGGCTTGAAGAGTGTGTGAAATGAGGTAGAGGTGGGGGCCTTTTATAAGAGGAGAGGAGGGGCCCTTTTGGAAAGTAAAGAAACATTACTTTATTTGAAAATGTGTTTCGGTTTTAAAAGGTCCCACATTGATAGAATTCGTGGATAAGGTGATAAGGCTTCTAAATACACTCATCCAATAAGTTTTGGACATGTGTAGTTCATAGAGTTTACATTATCTTTCTATTTTATTTAAATCGTCAAATAATGATGTCATCGCTGCATCATTATTATGTCATAAATGATTAAATTTATTTAATGTCTAAAAATTATAAAAAAAATACTATGATATAGGAAATCTTTTTATCATTCCAATGACTATTTATAATCAAAATTGGGACTTGTATAACCCCACTTAAAAATTGTTTTCGCAAATCATATTATGTTTGTGTCATTTTCACTTTAACATTAAATAAAAAGTAATTTATGTCATTTCCCAACAAAAGTGGATCCATGGGGTCCCCAAATTGACCCATGGATTGTCTTGGTCGGCCATGACACAACCAATAAGGTTGGGACATGTGTCTAGGTCATTTTATTTTATTAAAGTATTATTTATACCTTAAACTACCCTAATTACCACTAATCGCGATTAAAAACGTAATAAGTTACTATTCACCAAAAAATTATTTTAATCTCATTGAACCACATTTTACTTCTTAATGACAACCATGTATGTCGGATTTTCAAAATTTAATACACATTAGTGGTAAACTGTCATTTAACTGAAAAATCAGTTTGCTTGATTACCACTTAGTGGTTTCACTAATCATCAAAAATTGAAGTTTTTCAGAAAATTACCAAAAATTCACCATAAGCTATATTTGATATTCCGAATTCAAAAATGAAGTCTATTTTACAAAATTCAAATCATATAAGTCATATTAATTAATTCAATAATTAATTCCCGCTGCCAGAGCAAATAGCGTGTTTTTACAAAACAATAAGTATCAAAAGACTGACACCAGTTTAAGTCTAATTTCAAAGTGAAATTGATTCCAATGGCCACCATTGGATAAAATGGTAAAAATATATTCTAATTTCACTTCAAAACCAATTCAAAACATAATCTAATCATATAAATAAATTAGATTAAAAAGCAGTTTTGATGTAAAATGCATTATTTTTTAGTATTCATTAAAAATGAATATTGTCAGAAAAATACCAAAAATTCACACAAGGTAAATTTTGATGTCCCAATCATAAAGGATAAGTTTATTTTGACAAACATAGTTTATAAAATTGTCAAAATATAGATTCAAAAATGGTTTTCCATCAAAAGGCTGTAAAACAATCTTTTAAGAATATTAGTTTATTCCATGCATAAGATTGTATTTATTTTCATTTTAAGCCTCTATAACACTATATTAATCATTAATAGACATAGATAAAAATATCTATTATTCATTACTTACTTGGGATGTTACATCCTTCCCCCCTTTTGAAAATTGCGTCCTCGCAATTTATTTACTTATCAAATAAATGGGGGTACTTATCCCTCATTGCATTTTCAGATTCCCATGTTGCCTCTTCAATCATGTGGTTTTTTCACAAAACCTTTACCTGGTGAATCACCTTATTCCGTAACACTTGCTCCCTGTGGTCAAGAATCTGGACCGGTTGTTCCTCATAAGATAGGTTCTCTTCCAGCTGAACTACCTCTGGACTCAAAACATGAGATGGATCGGGCATATACTTTCTCAACATCGAAACGTGAAAAACATTGTGTACCTGAGATAAACTCGGAGGTAAAGCCACTCGGTATGCAACTGATCCAACTCTTTCCAGAATTTCGTATGGTCCAATGAACCTTGGACTCAACTTTCCTTTCTTACCAAATCTCATCACACTTTTCCAAGGAGAAACCGTGAGAAAAACATGATCACCTACCTCGAAAGATAGATCCTTCCTCCGGTTATCCGCATAACTCTTCTGCCTGCTCTGAGCTGTTCTCATGTGTTTCTGAATCAGCTGAACTGTTTCTTCCATCTCTTCTACCAATTCTGGTCCCATCAACTTTCTTTCACCCACTTCATCCCAGAAAGCTGGAGTTCGACACCACTTCCCATATAATTCCTTAAATGGTGCCATCTGTATACTGGAATGAAAACTGTTATTAAATGAAAACTCAACCAATGAAAGATGTTGGTCCCAACTTCCCTGATAATCTATAGAACAAGCTCGTAGCATATCCTCCAATGTCTGAATTGTTCGTTCTGAATGCCCATCTGATTGAGGATGAAAAGCTGTACTAAAATTTAATTCAGCACCCAACGACTTCTGAAGGCCTTTCCAAAAGTTAGAAGTAAACCTTGGATCACGATCCGATACAATGGTGAGAGGAACTCCATGTAACCTGACTATCTCTTTACGATACAAACGGGAAAGTTGATCAAGAGAGAAAGTATCTCGTATAGCAAGGAAATGAGCAGATTTGGTCAAGCGATCAACAATAACCCAGATTGCATTATTACCTCGAGATGTCTTTGGTAATCCAACAACAAAGTCCATGGATATATTCTCCCATTTCCACTCTGGCACTGGTAAAGGCTGAAGCATCCCTTTCGGTAACTGCCGCTCTGCTTTTACCTGATGATAAGTCAAACACTTCACAGTAAAATCAGCAATATCTCTTTTCATTCCATCCCACCAGTAATACTCCCGCAGATCTCTATACATCTTAGTACTGCCCGGATGAACTGAAAACGGAGAACTATGAGCTTCACATAACAACTCTCTCTTCAACTGTGAATCACAAGGCACACACTATCTCTTCCCAAATCTCAAAACACAATCACTATCAATGTTGAATTCAGGCAACTTACCTTTCTGAACTAGCTCTACCTTTTTCTGCAACTCACTGTCTTGCTTCTGTGCTTTCTTGATTCTATCTGATAGAGATGATCTCACTGATACCTGAAACAAAACAGAAGGACTTCCTGCACCAACAACTTCTATGCCAAAGTTCATCAAATCCTTAACCAAAGGATGACGTTCCAAACGCAACATTGTTAATGAAGCATTTCTTTTTCGACTCAAAGCATCAGCCACTTTATTTGCTTTTCTCGGATGGTAATGAATTGTACAATCATAATCCTTGATTAATTCTATCCATATCCTTTGTCTCATGTTTAACTCTTTTTGAGGGAATATATACTTTAAACTTTTGTGATCGGTATATATTTCACACTTTACTCCATACAAATGATGCCTCCAAATTTTTAAAGCAGAAACAACAGCAGCTAATTACAAATCATGTGTAGGGTAATTTACCTCATGAGTTTTCAACTGTCGTGAAGCATAAGCAATTACCTGATCATTCTGCATTAGGACGCAACCAAGTCCTTTCAATGAAGCATCACTGTATATAACAAAGTCACCATTCCAGGAAGGTAGTGCCAAAACTGGAGCATTCACCAATCTTCTTTTCAATTCCTGAAAACAATCATCACATTATTTTGTCCAGATAAACTTAACACCCTTCCGAGTTAGCTTAGTCATTGGACTAGATAACCGTGAAAATTTTCTAACAAACCTTCGGTAATAGCCCGCCAAACCAAGGAAGCTACGAATCTCGGTTACATTTGTGGGTCTTGTCAATTCTTCCACAAATTTTGTTTTTGCAGGATCAACAATTATTCCATCTTTAGAAACAATGTGACCAAGGAAAGAAATTTGTTGCAACCAAAACTCACACTTCCTGAATTTCCCATACAATTTCTTTTCTTTTAAGGTTTGCAAGATAACCCTTAAATGTTTTTCATGCTCCTCTTTACTTTTAGAAAAAACCAAAATAACATCAATGAAAACCACCACAAACTTATCCAAGAACACATGGAAAATTCTATTCATTAAGTCCATGAATACAGCAGGTGCATTAGTTAGCCCAATAGGCATTACTACAAATTCATAATGGCCATATCTCGTACGGAACGCGGTCTTCGGAATATTTGCCTCCTTTACCTTCAGCTGATGGTACCCCGATCTCAGGTCAATCTTTGAAAAAAACTGAGCTCCTTGGAGCTGATCAAACAAATCATTGATATGAGGCAAAGCATATTTGTTCTTAACAGTGATATTATTCAAGGCTCTATAATCAATGCAAAGTCTCATAGAACCATCTTTCTTTTTAACAAATAAAACAGGAGCACCCCATTGTGATGTGCTAGGTCTAATGAAACCTTTCTCTAATAAATCTTGCAATTGCTCCTTCAACTCTAAAAGTTCAATTTGTGCCATTCGATAAGGGGGTTTTGAAATTGGCTTAGCATCAGGAACTAAGTCAACAGTAAACTCAACATCCCGATCTGGTATTATTCCAGGCAACTCATCAGGAAAAACATCAGGATACTCATTTACCACTGGCACATCATTAATCTGAACAGTTCCTTTATTTTCAACGACGTGTGCAAGGTAACATTCATTTCCATCTTTTACAAGTTTCTCGGCCTCTTGATATGTTATCAAAAGTAAGGGTTCATTCTTGTAAACAAACTGAAAGTATTTCTGAAAAGAAACTTCTTTAGCTCTACAGTGAATCTTAGCATGGTAAATAGAGAGCCAATCCATACCCAGGATAACATCAAACTCTACTAGAGGTAGAACAATAAGGTTTGCAAGTAGGTTCTTTCCACAGATAAGGATAGGAAGATTCTTATATATTCTTTTTGCCTCGACACTTCTCCCAGGTGTTTTTACCAAAAGTTTATGAGTCATTTCTTGAGATGGTATTCCCATTTTACTGGAAAAGGTTTCAGAGATGAAAGAATGTGTAGACCCCGAATCAAAAAACACACTGGCATAATCTGAAAAAACAAACAAAGTACCTGATACAACTTCATTTGATGGCCCGACATCTGCTGAAGTAGTTGCAAAGGATTTCACCACCCCTTTCTGCTTGTAGTCTAACTGCTTCCCATCACTCAAGCTCCTTGTCGGACACTCGTTTGCATAGTGACCCATCTCATTGCACTTATAACATTTCACTAACTGTAAATCAAATTTGTTCTTACCTTCACCTTGATCCTTTTCAGTGCAATCACGAGCCTTATGTCCCATCTTACCACATCGGTAGCACTTCCCAGAATTTAGAAGACATTCCCCAGCATGCCTTTTGCCACATTTATCACAAACTGGAAACTTAGTTCTCTTACCATCAGACTTTTTTGAAGAATTCTTACCTTTCTCCTGCCACCTCGGTCTCTTCTTCTGCTGGTTTTTATAGAACACTTGGTCATCGGCAAACTCCATTTCCACCTTCTCAGCACATCGAACAAGCTTTTCATAACTTTTAAACTCACGAGAAGCTAATGCCCTTCGATATTTTGGCTTTAATCCTGAGTAAAAACGATTGCTTTTACTATCAAGGTCCCGGATAAAATTTGGAGCATACCTTGCCAATCGAGTGAACCTTTCTTCATAGGTAGCCATTGATTCTTCCTCTTGCCTCAATTCCAAGAATTGCTTTTCCATCCTAAGTCGAACAGCCTTAGGAAAATACTTCTCAAGAAACATACCTTTGAATTCATCCCAGTCAAGAGCATCAATCTCATCGGCATCCCTGATATTTTTAACCATAGACCACCACTGATCTGCTTCACCTTCCAAACGGTAAATAGCAAGACTAACCATTTGATTGTCTGAACACCCCATGACATCAAAAATCTTCTCCAGTGCTTTAATCCACCCTTCAGCTAGCATAGGGTCAGATGATCCTCTGAATGATGGTGGATGTTGCCTCATGAAATGTTCCACCACTGACATGTTCCTCTGCGGTTGATCTGGCTGATCTCGTGCATGGATACCACCGCTATTTATCGCTTGAGTCAATTGTGCCATTACTGCAACAAACTGTTCAGTTCCAATTCCGACCATCTCAGGATGCTGATTCGGAAGGTTATTTCCTTCTGTATGCCTTCCTAGCACTGCTTCCCTGTTTCCTCCGCGGAAAACCATTCCGAAAAAACATGTCTTAGATGAAGTAACATGGTAATCTTTAAATGCTATATCATTTCAAAAAAATATTTTTGGATAATCATTTAATAGAATTCTAACTCCTAAAGTTATCTAAACCGACCTTTGATACCAACTATAAGGCCCCAGCCTTAAACCTTACTTAATCTTGAGTTATTACAAGATTACACATTGAGGATCTTTTCGGGTTTAGAGTTTTAGAGAATTAGATCATAAAACTTGCATTACATTCCACATATAAACAATGTGGTTACATAAAGATAGTATTCTTCATTCCCATCAATGGAAACACATTTAAAATAAAACATGGAATATTTCTTGACACATCCTTGACTCTATCATCTTATCATGTACCTTTCCCTTGACCTGTGAAAAACATTTCAAAAACTTGGGATGAGCATAAAAACTCAGTATGGGTTATAAAACATGGAAAGGAAACATGAGTTCATATATACATAAGAATGAAATCATACTTTACCCATAAAACATAGGCACTTTAACATACCTCATAAAATCATGAATAAATCATAGAAATCATAAGACATAAAGGTAACTTGAGGCATTCATAACATTCTTACGTAGGGAGTAACCCTCTTGGTTACGTTTGGAATACCCATCACTGTATATTCCCTAAAATCTCTTCGGAGAAACCTTAACGTTTCACTCCTTCGCGTTACCCAGTGCATTGGAGAGCTATAATGGGGTCACCCGCCCTTAGTTTATCACGGAACCACCCGTCTTCATAATAATGCCCAAGAACCATAACATAATCATATCACATAAAACATGTATAAAGGAAACATAACATTTCCACATTTCAATCACGAGATATCAATACAACACATTGATATAATAAAACATTATGAAAACCATTTTCAATACCAAAGTAAAAGAAAAGTAAAACACGGTATTTATTTTTCTTTTAAAAAGAAGGTATGGCTTGTAGAGGAAGCCGGAACTCAAATAACGGTTACGACGGCGGAGAAGTCGTTGTCGCCGCATACGTACGACAAAAACATTCCCTTTTTTTCGTTTAGTAAACGCTTCGTATAAAAAAGATTCCTTTTGAATAAACATAAAAGTCAAAGGGGTTTATACACAGTATAAAAGAAAGTTGTGTATAAAATAAAATATGCCTCAACGAAAGGAGATTGTGACGAAGTCCCATACCTCGTATCTGACTTGACCCGACCGTTCTTTAAACTCCTGAATAATAAACTTGAGTTAATCTCTACTTGATTATGAATCTTTTTCAAGTTCATTATTCCTTTTATACCATGTTTTGAACATCATGTAATCATTTAAGTTAATAGTGTTCATTTTGTCGGTATTTGGTTCTTAAGTCAAAAATAGACTTCTTATACTTACATGTTGTTAATTTGGTAAAAGGTTCATTATATCCAGAGTGGTATTCATGATGTAGATATCATATATGTCATATATATCCAGTACCTACATTCATTTATAATGTTACATCACATTTAGAGGTAAGAAATGAAATGTACCGTTCATGGAGACGGTAAGCCGTACGTACGCATGAACGCTACTTCCATTTCTATTTCATATTTTCTGTAATGGAATCATAATTATATAAGAGTATATTATAATTCCAGTATAATAACATATAAAATATCATTAACTTTATCCTTTACACATCCCACATATGGTATTAACGAATCAAATCACTTTTAGGGGGCGGTAGTCCGCGCTTCCTAAAATGAAGATATCGTGTTTTACCCATAATGGAAACCATAAAGGTATGCCCAAAATGAAAAAACAGAAGCTTAAGGAAAACATAAACATATTATATATCATATATAAAAATAGTTACATCATAATGGCCACCTTTGAAGGTGTTTAATGAGTGTTGAACAATCATCGTTTCGGGAGGCAGAATTTCGCCATCCACAGAAACCTTATGTTCTTTAACCATTTTATGTAGTTGTGTGAGAGTGTAGCTCAAATAAATCTTATAACAACATCCTATTATATTGAATATACTGGTGTTGTTACAAAATAAGTAAATAAAAAGAGTTTAGGGGGTTGGAGAAGCAAAATAAAACAAATGAACATGAGAGAATGAATTACCTTTAAAAAGTGTAACTCCTTTTGAGTTGAGCCTAAAGGCTTCCTTTGAAAGGATTCTTCCCAAAGGGAATCCTCTAGGATGAGGAGAGGGATGTGGAGAGAGCAAATGGGCAGGGGTTGGCCGAGCCAAAGGCTTGAAGAGTGTGTGAAATGAGGTAGAAGTGGGGGCCTTTTATAAGAGGAGAGGAGGGGCACTTTTGGAAAGTAAAGAAACATTACTTTATTTGAAAATGTGTTTCGGTTTTAAAAGGTCCCACATTGATAGAATTCGTGGATAAGGTGATAATTCTACGAAATACACTCATCCAATAAGTTTTGGACATGTGTAGTTCATAGATTTTACATTATCTTTCTATTTTATTTAAATCGTCAAATAATGATGTCATCGATGCATCATTTTATGTCATAAATGATTAAATTTATTTAATGTCTAAAAATTATAAAACAAATACTATGATATAGGAAATATTTTTAGCTTTCCAATTACTATTTATAATCAAAATTGGGACTTGTATAACCCCACTTAATAATTGTTTTCGCAAAACATATTATGTTTGTGTCATTTTCACTTTAACATTAAATAAAAAGTAATTTATGTCATTTCCCAACAAAAGTGGATCCATGGCGTCCCCAAATTGACCCATGGCTTGTCTTGGTCGGCCATGACACAACCAATAAGGTTGGGACATGTTTCTAGGTCATTTTATTTTATTAAAGTATTATTTATACCTTAAACTACCCTAATTACCACTAATCGCGATTAAAAACTTAATAAGTTACTATTCACCAAAAAATTATTTTAATCTCATTGAACCACATTTTACTTCTTAATGACAACCATGTATGACGGATTTTCAAAATTCAATACACATTAGTGGTAAACTGTCATTTAACTGAAAAATCAGTTTGCTTGATTACCACTTAGTGGTTTCACTATTAATCAAAAATTGAAGTTTTTCAGAAAATTACCAAAAATTCACCCTAAGCTATATTTGATATTCCGAATTCAAAAATGAAGTCTATTTTAAAAATGTCAAATCATATAAGTCATATTAATTAATTCAATAATTAATTCCCGCTGCCAGAGCAAATAGCGTGTTTTTACAAAACAATAAGTATCAAAAGACTGACAGCAGTTTAAGTCTAATTTCAAAGTGAAATTGATTCAAATGGCCACCATTGGATAAAATGGTAAAAATATATTCTAATTTCACTTCAAAACCAATTCAAAACATAATCTAATCATATAAATAAATTATATTAAAAAGCACTTTTGATGTAAAATGCATTATTTTTCACTATTCATTAAAAATGAATATTGTCAGAAAAATACCAAAAATTCACACAAGGTAAATTTTGATGTCCCAATCATAAAGGATATGTTTATTTTGACAAACATAGTTTATAAAATTGTCAAAATATAGATTCAAAAATGGTTTTCCATCAAAAGGCAGTAAAACAATCTTTTAAGAATATTAGTTTATTCCATGCATAAGATTGTATTTATTTTCATTTTAAGCCTCTATAATACTATATTAATCATTAATAGACATAGATAAAAATATCTATTATTAATTACTTACTTGGGATGTTACAATCTTCCCATATTCTTAGTCTTTTATTCCTACCTTTAAGGCATACATTCCTTTTGTTTTTTCACTATTATTGTAGGTTTTGTTTTCATGACATAGCCATCATGCATGACCTCCTTCTTATAATCTAGATGAAGTTTTCAAAGTCCTTCACAAGACCTTTATATTGATCACATGAAGTGGTTATGCATTCTATGTGATCATCAAAGTCATTACATTTGCAATACATTGTATCGTATTGTTTTATCACGTGACTAGTCTCTCTGAGAAGTCAACTCCTGGAATTTTATGTGATCGATCATTGATACATTTTCTATACTGAGGTAGAGGTATTTATAGGCCTCATTTCCTTGGATATATATCACTATATGTAGAAAATATCATGAAAATGTGAGATGGATTCAGGGGAGGAGTGTTGATATCACACACTTTGTGAGATCCTACTATAGGTCATCCAGGGGTATTATGTAATTTTCAATTACCACAGGAATGTCCCATCAATGCCACAACTATTGGATGTAGGCTAATAGAAGTTAGTATTCTTAACCATGTGTATATTTATACATTATTCTATTTAAGCCTATGAGTCATTGTCAGATTTGTATTCCCATGGAAAGGCTTTCACATGATCGAAAATGACTCATCTAGAGTTATTCACAGGATGAAGGTGGCTTGTCAGGGGGCCTCAAGAGATCATGTTTTCTTATCAAGGGTAGATTTTCAAGACCAAAATTTATCCCTCGAGGTGTATATATCCATTCTCAAAAAAATAAACAAATATTTTCCTTTTAATAATCTTCAATCATTTTCTTTTTATTTACATATTAATTTCACAAGGGTATGAGATATCATGAATCTATGTGAGTGTTGTCAAACTCAATCACTCTCGTTATATGTGATGTGTTGTGTGACCCAAATTGGGACTTGTGATAATATGTGATCATTATCATGGAATATAATTCTATTTATCTTTGAATCTTTATGGGAATTTCATAATCAATTATAATTTTAAAAAACCCATCACATGATGAGAGTGAAATGTTGTACTTGTGTGATAAGGTGGACATGTTTTCCAGACTCTATGAGGTCTTGCAAACCAATTTATAATTTTGTATGAATATTAATTACAAAATAAGGTTTCATTATTTTCTTTATTTTAATCCTTTATTTTATATTTATTTTTGGATGATAGTCAAGAAACTGATGTTTACAAAGATGCCTAATCAGTAGAGATTGTCTAGAAACCTTTTTCATGATGAGTTACTATCTTATACTCCTTCACATGAATAGAGGGTATTTTCAAGTGGATTCACATAATCTCAAACAAATCATGATCTGTTCTTGACTCATTCGCATGAAATTTAGAGGTCCATATGATGGTGTACTTAATTAAAGGATATGTGATACCTATGTTTTTTCACCTTCTCTTCCTTTGTTTTGTAGATAAAATAATACATATTGGTTCGGTTTTTTATTCCCTTTTAGATTTTCTAATGTTCATTTCATGGGAGTAAAAAGTGATTTAACTGCTTTTATATTGATTTTAAACATTTAACAGACTTATTTATGAGTCATATTTATATTTTCAATATCATATATAATCATTTTAAACTATTTGATAACTCATTTGTTATTAATCAATCATTAATTTTATTATTTCAGGTGTTAATTGTCTTGTATTATCATGTTTTGTTTTTCTTGAAAGATACAATTCTTATGAATATTATATAGAAACATAATCTATATAATAATGATCATGGAATAATTATCATTTTTAATTATGAATTATAATTTTTATACAAATTATTATTTTTTAGAAATTAATAATTTTACGATCATGGAGATGGTGGGTTGTTCGTATGAATGATTCAAATTTCAATTTTTCAATAATCATTATGAAAAAGAGGTATATAATATTTTATCATCCGAAAGTAATATTAATATAATATTCCATATTATTTCTTTAAATATAATAATATAAAACATCCATGTGATGTGGTAATGAAAAGATACTCATGTCATATTGTGATGTTGGAAGCCCATAGGTACACAAATTATGTTATCTTCTTTCATTGAATGAAAAATGAATGAAAGAAAATGTTATATATATTATATTCAGAATGATAAATATTTCATTAATTTAATAATTATTTCATGAATATTAGATATAATCATTAATTTATTTCTTTTCACCTTCAATGTAAAGAATTAGTGGAAGAAAAATCACATCGCTTCACGAGGCAGAGGTTCACCATACACATGAGTAAAGTTATTGAATCCCTTAAGGATTGGAATGTAAAAAAGTTATATATGATATAATGAAAAAAAGTAAAATTATGTTAAAAATATCATATATATACATTAAATGAGTCCTCATCCCAACCGTGAACGGTGGTAATAGAAAAATGGATGACATTGATTTTTGAAGTAGAAGTCTTGAGTACCCACAATTGATTGTTTGATAACAAATTTAATGGTAGTGAAGTTGGTTGTAGGACATGAAATATTTTTAACAAAATTTTATTATATATAATATAATTATCATAATATAATTTATTTATTTAATCATAATTAATGTATGTATAGGAACAAATAATATTAGAATGATTATTTGAAAACATTACCACTTCTTCGGGTATCCTTATTCGGTTGGCATTAAATCCTTTCTATGCTGGCATTATTACAAGAATAAGTCCCCTAAATGAATGTAGGGAATTTGGAAAGAGATTTTGTTAGTTTTTTTATTAATTAAAATGGTTTAAATTTTTGAATAAGATACTAATGTGTGCCTTTATATAAGCAAGCTAAGTGGAACATTTTTAACTTCTTTTAAAATATTCAACCATACCAATAGTTATTTTCAATCCGCAATCCTCTAAATTGAGTAATTGTCGAAACAAAAAGAGGTAAAATAGAAATATTTCCATCAAATTGAGTTAGAAATTTTTTTATGTAATTTTAACACTTATCTTCAAGGATAACCCCTGGTAAATTTATTTTTACCTTAACCATAGTAATTAATTTTAATAGTTTTTGCCATTAATTTTTTTTAAAAAATGATGTTTCCATTGTTAGAAATTATAAATTATGATTATTCCGAAGATTAAAAAAATTCCAAATTCAATTTATATAAACATTAAATTTTAATTAAAAATTAATCCCACATATCTGATGAGAAAATGAATTCTCAAATAGAAAATCATTAAAAGATTATAATGTTTTTATGATCAATTAAATCTATCATTATATATAATTATTTACTATTTTATTCCATTTCCACATATTTAATTTCCACCAATATTTTCCTATGTAGAATCATAGTTATATGATTTCCCATATTGACTTTGTACATATTTATCTCCCTTATTAAGAGGATATTTTATTTACCCTTTTTAAGATGTGAATGTTTTTCCACAATGGTATTTAAAAATATAAAACCATTGATTTTATAGGTTAAGATTAAATTTTGAGGATTAAATTCATATATGGTGGTGATAATGTAACACACCATGGGATTTTAAAATAAGAACATTGTATTTGATACTGTATAAGACACACACAACCCTGATTAGAAGAAAATATAACACCTAAAGACTTTATGAAATATTTTATTTCAAATAAATTCAATCTCTTATACAGATTTCATCACACACAAAACATATTTTATCTTGCTTCATAGATAACAATGAGTTTAGCATGTGTTATAAGCAATACCATGTTTTACAAGTGTCCCACACAATAGAAAATTTAAATGAAATATGAAATAATTTTAAAATTTTATTTTTTTAATATAATAGATATAATATACCTGTTAAATTGGTGAGTAAAAATATTAATAGTTAAATTTAAAAAATAAGGATATATATATATCTATTGATTCATTTTGAAGAATAATAATATTTTTTTTAAAAAAACTTCTTTTTTACTAAATAATGGTATAGTTATACAATGTGAACATAAAATAAATAAATTATTAACTATTTTATAAAATTTATTTTAAAAAATTAAAATAATTTTTGAAATCAGAATACAAATGTTATCTTAGGATTATATTTTTGTATTTAAAAAATAAGTTGTGTTTGTTTAATGATTAGTGAACAATATTGTCTTTTAATTGAAAACTTTCTTATTATTTAAATAAATCATAATGTTAAACCATTTTTTTAATTCGTTTTAAATTAAAATTAAATCACTTTTATATCAAATAATCCAATGTAATTCATTTTAATCATTTTCAAATTTAATTTTCATATAAAAAAATTCTATGGTTTTGAACATTTTATCTTTAAAACACACCCTTTTCATCACGCCTAGGGTGTTAATATAAAATTTAATGATGATAGTTATGTGAATATAATTTTAAAAAAAATGTATTCCATATTTGTAATTAGAATAATAAATAATTTATAATATGTTCAACTTACTAAATTAATTTTGAAATTAAAAAATAATCATTACAGTAATTAAAGGTAAAAATTGAATTTTTCCAGGGTTAAACTAAGAGGGTATTGGTCAAATATGACCTACCAACTTCTATAAAACCTATGTTATTGAAATAGTTATACCATATAAATTAAATTTTATATATTGGAACATTTTATAGTAATTTTAAATATTAATAACATGGGTATTGTTGAATATTTTTAAAAAATTACAATTATTCCATAAACCACAATTATATAAGTCCATCCCCTCTCAGGTATTATTCACACCCTAAATCCATTTGTTTCAGACAATACAAACCCAAATAACATCCCAAAATCCCCCCCTCTTATATTATAATCCTTATTTTTCTAATAAATGGATCCTTGGATGGATTTAGTATAAACATAAGGAGTATAAATGAAGAAGAGGTAACATTCATCAATTTCCATTTCTTTCATCCTTTACATCCTTCTATTTTTATTAATCCATCATAACATAATTACCAAATTATCTTCCATATAATGAGAATTTTTAATGTTAAATTAATTACCTAAAATAATTTCCACTTACATCAAATAGGTTATGAAATCATCATTTGTGTGTAAGGCAGAATACCGCCTCACGAAAAAATGTCATTCATTTTCCATTAACACCTATCATGGTTGGGTATGATTATGGATATAATGTATATATATGATATTTATAGTATAGTTATACCCATGGATTCATTATGTCATATATGATATTTTTTTACATTCCATTCTGTAGGGGATATGATAACATCACTATTGTGTATGGTGGACTACTTCCTAACAAAGTGATGTGATTGGTCTTTCAGAGACTCTTTCCATATAATGTGATAAGGATGTAGTTAATGAAATTACAGGATATAAATTTACTAATTATTATATTTCTGACATAATTATTATTATTTAAATATAATATATCATTTTCTTTCTTACCTTTTTCACTCAATGAAAGATGATAATGTCATTTGTGTACATGTGGACCATCGCATCAAGAAACGATGTGAATATATTATCATCACCACACCACATAAAGGATATATATATATATATAATTATACGTAAAGTTAAAATATTATATATATGATATTATTTTAATTATTGAAATATAATATATTACTCACCTTCTTTCCATAAATATAACTGGAAAATGGAAACGTTAATCATGCATATGTATGGATTACCGTTTCCATGATCGTGAAGTACATAATTCTTCAAGAAAACATTCATAACTAGTTTTAAAATTATAATTTATGTAAAAATAATTTAATTATTAAATTATTATTATTATTTAAATTATAAAACTATATAATATGTGAATGAACTGGATCTTTCATTACCAAATATGCTTTAGAAATCAAAGAAATTAACACATAAGAGAATAAAAATAATGAAATATTATTAAAGAAAAAATTATAATATGTTATAAAAGGATCGTATATGATATTATAATTATTGATATGGTTTTCATTAAGATAATTGAATGTTTAATACCACTTTAAATAAAATTAAATCATTTCCATCCAAAAGGAAGCATGATGTAAGCGATTTATTCTCAATTCTATTTCATTGAGGTATATTATAATATTATGAACCTAATTAATTAGGTATGTAATATATACTACCCATTTTATATTTAATATCATGAATACTACATAATTTATAATAATTTATATTTAATTTGATCTATTTCATCAAAATGGATTTTAATTGAAAATTAACATGTGGTAAAACATTTCATAACAATATTTATTTTCATTGGATTATAATACTTCTTGGTTGTCATTGATATTCTAAGATTATTTCTAAAATGACTTGTGACTATAAAATGTTTTATTCTCAATTGTTTTATGTGGATTTATATTTTATAAACATAAAATTTTGATTGATTATTTATTACTTCAATTTTGTAATCATTGTAAGGGATTATTTCAAAATCTCACTCTAATGGAGATTATTTATACATGAATTCTCATTAAAGGAAATTATTTGATTATTTTTTAATAAAAACATGATTTTTATTCTTGTATGATATTTGATGATATTTTTAATGAAATTGTTGAATTTATCATGTTTTTGATATTTAAAATGTTTTTAAAAATATTTTTTTAAGAAAAGTTGACTTTAAATCTCTCTTCGATTGAAAAACAATTTTCTTCCAAAACATATTAATTCTAAAAAATAATTTAAAAAATGTTTGCCTCATTTTAAGAAGATTTATTAAATACTTGTTTACGTTATTTTCTTTGTTTAAATTTCCTTTCAAAGTAATATTCATTTCTCTTTCTAAACAAGCAATATTCCTAACCATTTTACTGTGGATAAGTAATATTTTATTTAACTTATACAGAATGTATGGAATTAATTTCCATTATGACTGTATTTTCTTTGAAGATTTATTTCCATTTTTACTGGGTTATGTTTTAAATAAATTTTTCCCTCATATTAAGTAAATTGATTACATTTATTAAATTTATTTTTAATGAAAATGATTTTCATGTTTTTCTTTTTTTAAAGTGATTATAAAAATGAAATTAATTTATTCCTGAATAATTTTTTGAAAAATATTTTATTTTATTTCTATTCATCAATGGAAACACCAATTATTTTAAATATTATACTATTGGGATTTGTTGGATTGATACAATCCTTACTCTTCCTCTGAATGGTCTATGATTATTTTGACCAATGATAATATTTTCATTCACTTTATTGTTTTATTTTTTACATTAACATTAAATTAATTTATTCACATTCTTGTGATCGTTGAACTTTAAATTTCACACAATTATCTATATTATTTTTTAAGGGATTTTTTACTTCTTAAACTGTATATCATTTCTATATACAATGTTCTATATTGATAGTTAACTTTTCTACCTATGAAAACATTGATAAATATGTATTTTATTAACATAGAAGAAAACTCTTTAATAGTCATTAAGCCTCATTGGAGATTTATAAATTATTTTCCCAAATCTCGACATAGGGTATTGGTTAAAAATTATTTGACACCAAATAATAAAAATTATTCCATATGTGAATACTATTTTTCATCACGTTGACCATATTATACAATCATTAGAGATATTCACCTTTTAGTATGAATGGTTGGTATCCAAACCATTTCTTTCTCTCGGATGTATGTAACCACAAAGATGTGATGGATAAAAATAATCCAATTTTGTTATTTTTATACATATTCTTCCTATATAATATTGGAGGAATGTGAAAATTAAAATCATTCACTCTATGCGAATATATTTATTCTTTTCAAGGAAACTCTTTATTTGAATCTTAAAGAAAATGAGAAGACACCTCTATAACCTGAGGATCGTCTATTACTTGTTCTAGAAAAATATTCATTCTATGTGAATATTCCATAGAATGAAATGATCATCTAGGTGGTGTACTCTATAATACAACTAATAGAAAACATCATTTCCATCATGTTGTCAAAAACAATAAAATTGATAACTATGTTAAAAATACTATGTTTTACCCCCTTTTCCACTATCAATTCCACTATTTATATAAAAACTCATTTTTATTTTAAAAATGAATTCTATATATATTTTAACATAATCATGAATAATATTAATCATATTTATATATATATAACATAATTTGGAAATAATACGTAAAAAACTATAAACATGGGTATGAATGTAAATAATATATTATTAGAATTAAGGATTCATTTATTGGTTCATATTTACATACTTATTAACAATAAATATATAGGAAAATGTTATTTATTTGTTACTATTTTTTATGTTAATATAAAAATATTACATTTCATATCTACAGTTTAATCTTCTGTGGTATGGTATTGGGATGACATGTAATCCAACCAGTTCCTACAAAAAAAACCAATCATATTTAGGAAAGTTAAGAAAAATGACGGACTATGGAAAACAAATGACAATGTAATTTTTGAAAACACATAGAAAGTAAATAATTGAGCATAGTTATGTTAGTCATATATGTTTATGGGTCCCATCCTAATTCTCAATGATCTTAGTTCATGTATAGATTTACTTCCAATATCTAATATCCCATAAATGTGGGCTTTGATACTATTTTGTGACAACTATGACCTAGATACTATAATTGTACCATGATCAGGCCTCACATTACCTTAGAAACACATCCTGGTCATAAGTGTGTATAGGAAATGATGGGGGTGAGTAATAATTCAATGGGAGATGGTTTCTACTCTTGAAATTTGTAAATCTATTTAAGATCATAGAGGTGCCCTTGAGAGGTGGTGAATCATGTGTTTTCAAATAATTTTTCCAAAATATAAATCATTCTCATAGTCCAATAAAACCCATTGGAATTAAACCTATGGAATTTGTTAAGGTAAAAGGTTCCATTTTATGATTAACATAGTATACACCAATAAAAAAATATACAAAAATATATGAAGATGAAATTATAGTTTTAAAAAAATTATCTCAATGTGAACCAACAATTTGTTATAGATGTTCACTATCTCATTTTATCTATTTTTCACTATCATGATTTTTATAAATACAAGTGTATAGTTGTAAGACTTTATCGTAATCCATAATCACCATATTACATAGTTGTGGAATGTTCACCATATTCTGTATGTGAACATAATAAGTATCCTAGAACTTTTTTTCAAATTAGAATCACAAAAAATATTCTTCTATTTATCCATCCACTTAAATTAGATAACTAAATTCCGTATAATATTTCACAATATCACAAAATATGATATCATTTCACAAGAACTTAGTGTCTTTGATAGTATGACTATTTTTTAAACACATCACTTGAAACACAAATTTGATCCTATACTCAGCTTCGAGATCTTTTACATCCATTCACTAGCTTATAACACTAATTTCTCAACACTGATATCTCTGGTATTAATATATATTATGGATCAATCAACTTTAGCTTTTATCGCTTCTCATACTTCAT
The DNA here is from genome assembly GCA_963277665.1 of Viscum album. NCBI lineage: Eukaryota > Viridiplantae > Streptophyta > Magnoliopsida > Santalales > Viscaceae > Viscum > Viscum album. The sequence goes on from OY728126.1 coordinate 1,111,873,462, forward strand.
TCTTCTTTCACTATTGTAACTAAATAATAGTATGGGTTGTCACAGTCAACATCTTCTTCCCCTATCATCATAACCTAGTATGGTGTATCTCTTCCACACTAGTTCTACTAAATATAATTCACTTATTCATATCAATATATTATAGTCGAACCAACTTCTTCTTCTTCATTGAGAGTATTTGTTTTACTGATATAATCACAATACCAATATATTATAGTAGAAACTCCTTTTTTGATATTTTATTCTTCCTTGAACATCTCACATTCTCACATGAATAAAAAAATTGTATTATATTACTTGTTTAATTAAAAATTCCCATAAAATTGTGTATTTTTAGGTTTTTTCAAAAACAAAATCATATTAAAAATAAGAACGTTTTCGTCATGGTGATATTTCATCCATTCCTTATGACATCCTCATTTTCAATTGATACGTTATTTTAAATTCAAATATGCATTATGTAGAGTTTTATGCATTATTATGGTTGAAACATTGTTTTGATATGTGTTCAGGGTTATTAGTAGTTTTAAAAAAGGTATTCAGTTACTTTTGGTGTAAAACAAGATACACCATGTTTAAGGACCCAAAAATCACACTCCAAGATCCATAGACAAAAATATAAACTATTTATTTCTGGATTTGATTTCCATAAATGTGATGTAATTTTTCCATCCAAACCTCACAACATCTAAATAATATGTTGGATTAGTTACATAAATGAATAACTTTTATGTATAGAGTTTAGGGAATTTGAAAAAATACTTATGTAAATAAAATCGATGACTTCAAGAGAGTAACTTTTCCACTATACCCAATTTTTCATATTCCATATTATTTCTTCAACATCTCCCAAATGAATATTGACAAAAACATCTTGTTTTGAGAAAATATAATCATTCACCATTGAATATCATAAGTAAGGAAATGATGACCATAAAGGTTCAATGACATGATCAATGTGAATTTCCAAAACATAAGGGAACTCATACCCATCAATACATAGATCATCAATCCTGCCACATGGAATAAATATTTAACAAACAATTGAGCCATTAGAATCAATAATATTGAGCCATGTGATTTCAATATTTATCAAATTAATAGTCCAAAATCCATATCTATTCATTCATAAGAAGTAGAAAACACTTTTTTTAAGAATAAACTCATTATTTCACCTTAAAAATAATAAGATTTCATTAAAATACTATAGAAATAATAAATAAATCATATATGTATCTTGGAGATTCATTTTCATATCAGTGTTGCATATATAGTAACATTCATGGTAACAATGGAATAACTAACATAGTTAAAATTGAAATAATCATTACAGTTAATCGTAGAATACCCATTATAGTATATTCTCATAATCTCATAGGATAAACCTAATCGGTTAAATACTCTCATTTACCCAATGAATTGGACATCTATAAAGGGCTAACTCAACCTTGGATTATAATAGAAAAAAATATATTCATAAATATTTCCCAATAAACATAAAATAAATAACTTATATATATCTTTCATTTCAACTTAAAACTCATAGAAACATCCATTATTCCTTTAGTATCATGACTAACTTATGGGAAATGAATGGGTTCAATTAAAATATCTTAAAACAATTATAATAAATCTAGATAATTAATAATGATAGTATAGATAAAAAAACTCTATTTGATCATATGTAACATCATGGGTGGTTGATGTTGATGAATGGAAATACCATTAAAATATCCTTAAAATCATTCTTTAGGAAGATAATCCTTCCACTATGAACATATATTTTTAAAACATAAAATTGATAAAAAAAATTGAGAAGAATTTTAGATATTTTTTTTGTAAAATTATATATTAATATTCAAAAAAATTATAATAATTGGGAAATTCATTCATGTTATAAGTTTTAAAATTAAACATTATTTTCAAACATTTTTTAAAAGGGGGTTTAAAGTGAAATATTTAAAAACACTATGAGATTTTTGTTAAACCCATTTATAAGAAGTTTAAATAAAATCTAAAATATCTATATGAAATAATATAATTTAAAAATACATTTTAAAAAATTTCAGAAAACATTTAGAATGAATATAATCATTCCTAGTCTGAATGAAGATAAAAGATCAGAATCACTAACAGACGAATTCATTGATGATTATTTAATAGTTATTGAAGGAAATAGAAATTAAATATGTAAACCATATTAAAAACTAGAGTTTAAGAGAGTATATTTTGTTTAATAAAATAATTGAATTTTGTTCTCTAAAAAATAATGAAGAATATTACCAATTACATAATGATGTAGAGTGTAATATAAAGCCTTAGCCATATTGGAAACTCTTTAAACATAATCCCCACGAAAGAATATCTTCAAATGAAACAATAAATATCATCAAAATAAGTTTAGTCATGATATAACTTATCAAATGTGTTTTATATTCACCTTATAAGATAAGATAGCTTCATATAATCAATTTTTGTCACAAATAAAGAATATTTTAAAAGAACTACCCTTATAAAGATTGTATCATTGTATTGAGACATAATTAATGGATTGATTCTTTATTAAAAATAAAAATACAAAAAAAAATTAAGTTGATATATATAATAAAACAATTTATAGATTAATTTACATATAATAATGTAATTATAATTTCATATAATATTATTTGTAACCTCATAAATAGAAATTAAATTAATGATCCATTTACCACTTTGAAACTTTGAAGTCAAATACCCTTTTTGATTTAATTGAAATTAAAATATAAAATAAAATTAGGTATTAATTATTAATCATAAAAATTGTAAATGGATAGTATATACACATCATAAAATAAATTAATACTATAACATTAAAATATTTTTGAGTTAAATGAAATTGTTATCGAACCCCTTACCTCAATTCCATATTTTCTATGTATGCAATTTAACACATATATAATAAACATATAAAAATTATTTTATTTATTAAGATATACTTCTAATATTAATAACTTATTATTAAATAATTTATATCATTTATTTTAATTACATATTTTAATATTTGTCAGTTTTGTCTATGTCAGGTGTTTTGGGGATGTTCGGTCCATATTTTCAAAAATAACTTTGGTATGTTACTTGTCATAAAAGGTAAAATAATTCATTCATATTTAAAATAATAATAAGGACATAATTTTAATTATTAGAAATCAATTATACATTTAAATCCAACCATTTGTAAGGTTTGGACTAATTCACTATTTTTCTATCATGGAGACTACAAATATTATGTACACATGAGTAACATTTTCATAATTCAATGGTCATTATGGAAATAAAATAAGTATTAATTTATCATTATATAATAATAAAATTCCTTAAAAATCTTATTAATTCTTTAAATATACATATATATATCATCTATGTGACGTAGTTTTAAAAAATGAATTAAATCACTTCATGGAGGTTGTTTTCCACACATACACATGAATGATGTTGTCCTTTTAATATAAATAGAATTCTTTGACATTTAATGAAATATTATCATTTAATGAATATAAAAAGGTAATTAATATATTATATAATTGTTAAATCCATCATTAAAACCATCTGTTTGTGGCAGTGATGGAAAAATAATTACATCGGTCTCTGAGGAGGTAGTCTGTCATACACACAAATGATGGTTTTATTTCTCATTTGATAGAAGATGAGATAAATATACAATATTTCATTAACATAATAACATATGAGTATATTTATAATAATTTTTTAGTCTATTGTCATGTTTAAAAAATATTTTAAGGAGGTTGAATAATAAATAAAATAAAAACAGGCGGGGAAAAACCATACCTCTTCTTTGGAAAATCTCATTTGTTTAACACCTTAAGACCTATGGAGTTAGTTTTTGTAAGAAACAATTAAGGCAACTTGAATATTTTTGGTAATTTTTAAGCTTGTTTTTAATGTATTTGATAAATCAAAAATATTTTGATATGTGAATAATTTAGAATATGTAGATCCCTTTTATAAGAGAGGGGAGGGCCACTCCTGGATTATTTTAAAAATATTAATTTAATAAAAATAAATTTTGATGTCCAAATGGCTCAAAACTGATAATATTAAAATTGATTATTAAATTTTTAAATAATATCACCCAATACATTTTCTACAGTTTTAGATCATATTTATACTCTTTTCTTTCAGTTTCAACATCATTTTAACTCTTTTGACAATTACCATGACACTATAGTTTTTTACTATTTGAGGGTCTGGATAAATACTATAAATAGAAAAACAAAACTCCCATAAATAGGCCTCGGATGATATTTTAAACTATATAATAATAAATTGTTTTAGGATAGTACTATTAGTAATTTAATATCATTTTTTAATATATTATTTACCTAAAATATTATGAATTCCAATTTCAGAACAATTAACTTACTTTGGCTTTTATAACATCGAGAAAAAAATTAAATTTGAATAGGATATTTTAAAATATCCAAAAAATTTAATTTACATATATATAATTAGTTTTTAACATAAATTGTTTCAAATTATACTACCTTAAATATTTTTAATATCATTTAATTTAATTTTTCATTAACTGAATAATTACTACATCAGGGTTTTGTAAGCATTAAAGGTAATTATTTATTCTCTAAAAATTAAAAATAAATTTCCATTACGAATATAAATCATTTATATTTAAAAATAATATTTACATCCAGAAATATTCATTTTTTATTCTCATGTTAAAAATTTTATAGCTACTAAAAACAATAGGGTGACATTTTTTAATTTTCGTTACATAAAATATTATAATGGTATTAATAATATTCAAATTGAAAAAGGTTATATTACCAAATATAAAATTATTATGCATGAAATTTACTCATACAATAAAATTAATTCATTTTTATAGTTATTTTCTAATCTATATCATATTATTTGTACATTTTAATTAAGTAATTTACCATCAACATGGTAACAAAAAAAATGAATGGTAGTGTTAATAATGTCCCAAATTAAAAGGGAAATATTTAATAATTTTTTACTGATTAATGAAAAAATTATTTGATTTTTAAAAATTCAATCTATATAAGTGGAGGAATTTAATTTAAAATTAAATTGGAAAATCCCGATGAATTTTTTTCAGATAAATGCCTTTAAAATAAAAAAAAATTATTTTATAATAAATTCAAGTATAAAATAATTTTAAAAATCCAAATTGATTTGTTCTAAATAAAAGTTAATTTTTTATAATTTAATAAAATAACTAAAAATATAATTCTACATTTATAATAATTTAAAATAAAAAAATTTCAATAAAATGAGTATTTTAACACTTCATTAAAAAATCAAACATTTCCTAAAAATATCAAAATTTCATCATAGGATAATTTTGGTATTCTAATTTAAAAAAATATAGCATTTTTGTCATATAATAGAGCTATAATTTACATAAATTTATTATATTATTCTCAAACAAAGAGGAATAATTTTTTTTAATAAAATGTATTTTTTATGAATAAAATGACGTTACGAAAAATTGAGAACTTATTTCTGAAGAATTAATCATTAAATTCGTTTATATTATAACCATTATATATATTAAAAAATTAATTAATATTATTCATACCACCAATATAATTTCTAGGTTATAATGTAAATATTTAAATAATAATATTTCAAAGTTTATTTGGGATACTTGTTGTGTGTCATACACATTATAAAACATAATGTAATTCTCATAAAATATCTTGATATAAAATTAGCCCCCCAATTAATAAATTTCATATTCTCTTTTTTAACAAACCATCAGTTATTGAATGTTTTCTTTCTAATAAAACCATTCTTGAAATCCCATGTCATAAAATGGGATAATAATACTTCCCCTTGAAAAGATGGAAAAGGAATTACAATGGTCATATTGAATAACACATAAATGTTTTATCAATAATAAAATTAGGTGGGAGTGAAAATATGGAGATTAAATAAATGTATAATGTCAAATTGATGATGGTCAGTGACAAACATCAATGATCATATGTATGTAAATTATCATGATAAATTCAATGATCGCAAACCCATAAATAAAATACGTGACTATCAATTAATCAAAAATGATAGTAAAAAGACATTTTTAAAAAAAAATCCATTTACTAGTGTTGAGGAATTAAATTTCCATCTATACTATAAAGAAATATACTAACATGGCAAGTATAATTTCATCATTTAATCAATTTTCAAAATTATATTATTTTTAACCAAATAATGAGTATTCATGATCAATTTTTATATGCATAAATCACTAAAATTTCCTTCAAATGAATCACATTATCAAAGATATATTCCTTATATCATAAGAAATTTTTAAAAACAAAAATTGTTTGAAAAATATTAGATAATTCCCAAAAATAATTAAACCTTTGTATGATTAAATACTAGATTAATCTCAAGAATTAAACTGTAAAAAATAAATTTGAATCTCAATAATTTCATAAATAACAATCATTAAAACTGTTCAAAATATTCCCAATAAATCATTAAAAAAAATATTAGAAGGATTTGATCACTTATTCCTCAAAGATAAATTTAACATTTATCTCAAAAATACATAAATTACTCATAAATTATATACCTAAATTGTCTATTACCTAATCATATAATCTTTATGATATGATAATGATTTCCATAAATAAAATGTATTACTATAAACCCAAATTATGATCATATATTCTTTAAAATTAGAAATAAACATTAATTCCACATATAAAATACCATAATATTATATTTAACTGAATCATATAATTTTTGTAGTATGGTTATCTTACTATATCATAACATCAATCACCTAGTCAATAAATAAGTTTTCTTTCTCTTGGTTTTATACATACTAAAACATATGTTCCAAAAATTAACTTTATATTTATTTTCTAAATCATTTATGTATAAAAACAAAGTCATACTAACAATGAATTCTCAAAGTCCAATGGAAGGAATTGTGACCTTTTCTCCCATCATTTGTGGGTTCAACCTATTAGCCATTCCGAATGTAATGGTTTGTCACCCGACATATAGGATTTTCTTTTTTAAAAATATATAATTATTACAGTGTTCCCTAATATTATCAAAGATCATATAAACACTAATGTTTATAAAAAAATTTAAAAATTATATCAACAAAATTTAACTGAATTATTCTAAAAAAAATATTTCATATAAATATATTGTTTAAATAAATCTCAACCAAATAAAACAACACACAAAATATCATTACACAAATTAAAATTCCATCACATAAAACCTAAAAAGTGGTGATTAATACTCTAGACATATGATAAACCTTAAAATTATAATCCAATAAATATATATATAAATATGAATATAACCTCTCAAAAACATCATTATCTACAAATTTATCTAAACCTAGAACTGATACAAACTTCAAATACCATAGTCCTTCAAATCCTCATACTATGATAAACATATAAACGTTAAATTTATTGATTTTATAATAATAAATGTGACCCAATTTTCCCATAAAATCATTACAATATTAAGATGATATATTTGATCATAAACATGTCAAAATAAAATTTAGTTTTAGGGTTTTAGATAAATAGGAAAAAATATATCATGAAAAATACCCATGACTTCAATAGAGTATTTTTCCACTATACCCAAATTTTCATATTCTATATTAAGTAGTCAGCATTTCCCAAAAGTAATATTTACATTCGAATCTATTTGACAATAATATAATTTAACATCATTCTTTATAACCTGGTGAAATAGGAAATATAATAAGGGTGAGATAAAATTCTTAGAAAGGGTAAAAATAAGAATTGACAATTGAATGTCATTAGTGAGAATATGAGGAGGATGATAGTATGATTATATAATAAAAGTGCATGATCATAACATAAGTTAATTTATACTCATATATACCAAGATCATCAATCATGAAACATGGAATAAAGCTTTAACAAATTAAAGGGTAATTTTAATAGATAATCATGATCCATGTGTCGTCACTATTAATTAAATGAATCATAAAACCCCCCTTTATTAGAAAACATAATAAGTATAAAATATGTTTTTTAAACATAAAATCATATGCTTACATAGTGAAATAATAATATTTTGGTAAAATCATACAAAAATCATAGATAAAACATATATTTATTTTAGGGAATCATTTTAATATCACTATTAAATATAAAGTATCCTTCATGGTCACACATTAAGTAACTATCAATGTCACACTATAAATAATCTTCAAAGTTATACTTGGAATAACCATCATATTATATTGACATAATAACATAGGAGAATCATATTTAGTTAACTTCATTCATTTACCTACTACATTGGAGAGATATAGCAATGTCACCTAACTGTGGTAATAATAGATCCATTTGTCCTCATAAACAGTGACCAAGAACCATAACATAAATAAAGAACATATGGATTTCATTTCAACATAAAACTCATAGAAACATCCATTATTCCCATCATATGTTGAATAACCCATTGAAATGAAATGAATTACTTTAAAATATCTTTATAAATCATAATGCGTATAAAGAAAAAATGAGTACGGTATTAATAAAAAATTTCCTAGTGGAGCATAAGGTACATCAAGGGTGGTTGATGTTGTTGAATTTAAATTCCATTAAAATATCATTAAAATCGTTCTTGAGGATGATAAAATTATTAGTTTGAAAATCACATTTAAAAAATAAAAAATCCTAAAATATTATGATAGCAATTTTCATTGGAAATAATCTTTTATACATAAAAAGTAATATTCAAAATAAATAATTATCATGATGGTTTAAAATGTCATTCCAATTGTAAATTACATAAATAAACATTATTTTAAAAAAATTTGTAAAATGGAGTCTAAAGTGACCCTTTTCGAAAATGTTATATTTTTTTAAAACCATTAAATTAAGTTTTACGATAACATAAAATATATTTTATAAATCATATATGTTTAAAAAACAATATTTCTGAAATCATTTAAGAAAACATGGAAATGAAAGAGAAAAATTATCTATCTAAAGGAAGATATAAGATTTGTATAACTTATATATGGATTTTCTAATGTTTCTTTATTCAGTATGTGAGAAAATGTAATGTAAATAAATTTAAACTATATTCAAAATGATATGGATATAGAGGATATTTGTTTCAATAAAATATTAGTATATTATTTCCCCTTAATTAATTATAAACATAAAAAATCTATAAAATATATAAACTATAACATAAATATTTTTCTACTTTGCTAACACTTTAATAATAAGACCCATGAAAGAATAAAATCAAATTAAAAATTAAATATCATGAACATAAATAGATTCCATTAACAAAAAAATGGCTACTATATACACCTCATATAATAAGATCGGACTGTATCATATATGTATGTTCCAAATAAAGCGACTTATATACTATATACCCTAAAAAAGAGTGTATATTTTCATTGAGAAATAATCAATAGAGAGATTATTTGAAGAAAATATATATACACACAAAAAAGTGGGAATAAAAAAATAGATCTTGATTCACACATAATCATTTCTTTATAATGTTAATGAAAGAGAGTTATAACCTAACAAAAGAAAACTGAGATATGAATCCTTTTACCACATTGTATCGTTTATGTCAAATCTCCTTGTATTATGTAATTGTATTAAAAAAAATACTATGATGTATGAATGATTCATGATATAAATTTTATGGATAATTATATACCCCTCATAAAACAAATTTGGAATATAATATTAAAATATTCCTCAATGAAAGGAAATTTAGAAGAAATCCCTTATCTCAAGTTAGTACATTATATGTCTTCCCATTAACAACTATATAAAAAACATATTTAAAATATTTACTTTCCTAAAAACTTATAAATTATTAATCTATTCTCCCTAAATAATTTTTTCATCTAATTTAATTTCTTATTTAAATACATAGTTGACTAAATCCATATTGGGTGTTTTTAAGACATTCAGTCCATATTTTAAAAATGACTTCGGGATTTCAACCATGGTCAAAGGTGTAATTTTTTCATGATGTAAAAAATAATTATTATGAAATAATTATCATTTATTACATGATATATATTTTTATAATCAAACCATTAAATTAGGAAATGGAACATAAACTATTTTACAATCATGGAGATGACAACTCGTACGTACGCATGAGTAATGTTTCTATTTTCAACAATCATTATGAAAAGAGGTTAAGAATTGTTTTATCATCAAATAATTTTTATAATATCATAACTTGCATATTAATTCATTAAACTTTATTATATATATCATCTATGTAATGTAGTGTGGAAAAATTAAACACATCCCTTCAAGGAGGTGGTAATCCACACATACAAACGAATGACATTATCATTTTTCATTAATAGGAAATGTAAGAATTTAATGGATATATTATATTTTAAAAATGATAAATATATCATTAATGTCACATATAAACATTAATTCCATCATTATATCCATCTTTGGGAGATGGTGATGGAAAAAAGAATTACATCAGTAATCCAGGCGGTAGTCCTCCGTACATAAGATGGTATTGTTTTCACTTTTGATGGAATAATATATAGATATTGGTTATTAACATAACATAATAACATAAAATTATACTTATAATACATATTTTATTATTTAATAATTGTTTAAGAATATTTTATTGTGGCGCAGGAAGAAATAAATCTAAAATATGCAATTAAAAACTATACCTCTTCTTTGGGAATTCTTCTTTACTTAACAACATAAGACCAAAAAATGGAATTATTTAAAAAAATATGGACTTCATAGCACGTTTAATGATTTTAAGAAGTTATTTGGGAAGTAATTATCTAACAAAAAGTTATTTTTCAATATGAATAATAGAAAAGAAGTTATGCTCATTTATAAGAGAGGGGTTGGGCACTCTTGAAATGCTGTTACTATATTAATTTAAAACAAATTATTTTTAATTCCCAAAAGGATAAAAATTGATAATATTTGAATATAACAATATTTTTCGTTTAAAGATAGTAATAAAATAATATTTGGACTAGTTTATATCATATTATTTCTCTTATCATTTTTTAACCACCTTTTAACTCTTTTCACACGTATCACAACAATAAGGGTTTTAAAACAATTTGGATCATGATAGTTACTATAAATTTTTAAACATCCCATAAATGGAATATGGATTATATTTTATACCATATAATAAAAAATTTCCAAATATAGTATTTGGATGAATTTTATATCATTTAATAAATTATTATCAAAATAAAATATCCCTAATGTTAATTGTTGATCTATTAATATAATTTCAATTTAATAACATGAAGATACATAATTAAATTAAGATAAAATAAATTAATATATCATTAAAAACATATTTTTATCATTAATATCCATAGGTCCTATTAAATAATTTATATTATACTACTTTTAAAAAATTTAATATCATTTAAATTATTTTTCTATTAATTAGATAATTACTACATTAGTGTAGTCTATGAATTTAAGGTAATTATTTATTATCTAAAAATAAAAAAAATACAATGATTAATGGAAATAATTTATTATTCCAAATATATTTATATCTTACATATCCTATATTAATAACTATGTATGAAAATATTATAGTTATTAAAAACAAGATTGTGACATTTTTTTACTATTCTATACATAAAATATTTTAAAGGTTATAATAACATAGGTATGGAGACAAAAGGTCATATAACTGAATCTTGGATGATTATGGATAAAATTAAAACATCCATTAAAATTAATTTATATTTTTGGGTCATTTTCCGGTATATATCATATTATATTTGACCCCTAATTACTTGATTTACCCTTACTATGATAACAAAAACTTCTAATGTTATTATTCATAATGTCCAAAAAATGTAACTATTTAATAAATACAGCCCCACTAATTCCAAATAGAGAATCAGTTTTTCAAAAATAAAAATACATAATTGAAATAATTTAATTTAAAATTAAATCAGTAAAATGTGTTGAAAAAATGTTTTTTAGAAAAATTCCATTATAAATACAAAAAAAATTCTACCAAATAAATATAAACAAATAAAAATAATAATAGCATTTTTTAAAATAAAAAATAATTAATTATGTTTTAAAATAAAAAAAAATATAACTTTACTTTGTAACTATTTTAATAAAAACTATGTTTTTCAATAAAAATATTTTTTCACTATTTGTTGAAAATAGAATTAATTTACTTAAAATTTAGCACTTATTTCCTATGAATTAATTATTAAATTATTCTTTGGTATAAACCTATTATATATTCTAAAAATTATTTAATATCATTAATACACACCAATTTAATGTCTAGATTATAATGGTCATTTATAAATAAAATGATTTCATGTTTTGTTTATGCTTGGTGTTGCATTTTTTACACACTATATATCATAATGACCTTATTTTGAAATATTGGAACATTAACCCATCATTCTAGTGAAATCCATGGAATTAATATGTATAAAAATACCAAGAAATTTTTTTAGTCCATGGACGTATTTATCTTAGAGAGAACATGTGGTGAATTTTTTGGGAGACATCACCATGGATGTAGTGGAGGCCAAAGTGAGCGGAAGCTTCATGTTGTTGGAAAAGACCTTATATGGGAAAGATGTTTTTCTTGGGTAGTACAAGAACACCACGACTATGGTATATTCTCTTTTAGAGGTTGTTTCAATATTTTTTTGCATTATGGAATGTATTAAATGGACAATTCTTCCATAGATCATGTATGTTTGAAAGTAAAAACATGTTCATCGTGAATGAGGTGTACATAATTCAATATAAATCAATTACTTAATCAATTAATTATTTAATAATCCTATCTTGATAATTTCTTGTTTTATATATGAATTTACAGACACTTTTTAAAATCTAGGTTTTGACCTTGTGTGGCCTTCATCTGAGCTATGTTTTCTCCCTTGTTTGGTTCAATCTTTCTTCTCATTACGTAAATATAAGGGATCTTTATTTATATCATTGTTAGATTTTCTAATTTTCCATATTCATATGGAGAAATTTTTTGACTCCTTTTTGTTTCAATAATTCAACTTTTCTTAAACAATAATTAAATAAGACTCAAATGGATTATACTATGATGTATTTTGTAGTCTAGTGAAGTGATTCCTTGATTCGGTGTAACAAAACATTTCTTAAGGATCATTGGAGTTATACCAAGTCTCAATAGTTTTCCTCCTTATAAATATTTATTGTTTAGTATCTATATTTATATAATTTTTGTTACTCTCTTAGAATCATCATTCAAGATCTATCACGTGAATTTAGAGAAGCTTCTTAGAGTATTTTATTGTGAACTCGATTCAGGTGATAAGAATCTTGGTGAAAATTGACATTTACATCTATGGTATTAAGGTAAGAATATACCTAACACATAGGTTCTTGTATATGATATTATAATTTTTTGTTCTTTTATTCTTAAAACACATGATTGATGGATTTTTCTTATATTTGTGTGAGTGTACCTTGAGACCCATCCTATATATGTGTTCTTATGATATCATTCTATCCTTAGGAGAACTATTATTAATATTTTATATTGTTACATTTTATAATATATATTATTTTTGCTATTTAAGAGTTGAAAAAAAATTTATTTAGGTGTAATGATGAAAAGGGTTCTCGATATTAATTAGAGTACCCCTTGGAGGGGGTGCGTGATGAGGTGATAAAGGCTATGTATTATGGTTCATTTGAATGTATGAGCTTGATCGCAGACATATTAGCCTATATGGGTTTTACACATATAATGAATTTGAGTAACCTACGGCTATAAGGAAATATGGGATACATCCATAAATGTGTGATATACATGTAAAGATACACAAAATATTTCATGTGGTACTTAACATCATCTAAGTATTACAAGAAATGTTAGGTTGGGGGATATGGTGTGTCGAACTACTAATGTTGTTCCAATATATCCCATTTGATTTCAGTTTCAATGATCTTAAATATCATTTATATGGGACTTTGGAAATTTTTTTCTATGTGTGTTCCTCATATTTTATCTTTATTTATGTCTATTCTAATATAAGTCTCTAATTTTTTATGTTATTGCCGAAATATTCCTATGTTATGGAAATCAGGTACTTAAATAATTTTCAAATGTGATGAAATATTTATGTCAAGAAATATGATTTGTTTGTGTGCTACATTAAGGAATCACATATATGAAATGGTTATTCTATGAAATCAATTTTGTGAAAAATACTCTTTGTCAATGAATCACTACTGTAAGAAATTTCCTACATCATCAAAATAACTATGTTAATTTACTAATAAGATTTATTTACTACATGAGTTGGCTACACGGTAAATTCAGTTATCGTGTTTTAATTGTCTATGTGAATCAATCATATATGTAAACTTTTTTCTATATTATGAAATCATCTACAGAAATTTTCTATTTAATAAATATTTTATCCGAAGAATGGAAACACAGATCCATTCAGCTACATGAATTCAAATCCATAGAATTCATCTATGTTCTGATCTTGAATTTTCAACAATATTATACAGACAATGTGTTTATTACTATTTGTGAATGTTAATTGTAATTTAATGCTTCCAATTAATGTATTAAATGTTGTATTATTTCTTTGTGGAAAAAATTATTATAAAATCCTATTATGTACTGAGAGAAGAAACAATTACTAGAATAATTTATTGATAAGTACTACTATAAAGGTATTTTCATGAAAAAAGGCATATATAATTCAATTCAAAGAAAATATTTTATGGGATTTATTAATGTACAATATTAATAGATATTTATTTCATGAAAATTATTAATTAAAATGATAAAAAATATTTGAAATAAATGAATATAGAATAATAAAATTGATTAATTTCAATTAAGTTCTCTCACTCTTGAATCTCTTTGTGTGATCCTTTATTTTATGAGATAATGAACAAGAAGAATCATGATTATACATTTTTCATAAAATATTATTGTCACTGTATATTAGAGGACTATTTTTGAGCTACATTTCATTAGTATATTCTCCCATGGATATCCCATATCTTATGTTAGTTGTTCCTTGAAACGATAAGCTTCATCTATAAACATCTTCCATTCTGTCTCATTGTTGGATGTTTCATCTTCTTGCACTATTCTATGAATATTCCCAGTAAAATAACCATGATGTCTGCTATTCATAAAGAATTATTTTAGCACATTTAAATCTCCTAGTATCATACCAAAATCATTAACTCTATCAGTCAATATGTACTCCACTAAGAAAAGGATTGATGTTAGTGAAAAACACTAAGCTCTAGGAGTTATGATTTTTTGGAGTGGACTACGGTATTTTAGTTCCACCAACCAATATAAATCTTATATATACTATATTTTAATTATTATTTAATTTTAACTACATTCAAATATAATAAAACATAAAAACATATTATTTCTTAAAATATGGTGGTTTGATGAAAATAATATTTCATGAACTCAATTCACCCCCCTCCCGAAATAAATATTATTGAATTTGATATCCAACTAAAAAATTGCATCCGATATTGTAAATTTCTATTTCCCAACTCTAAAATGATAAGGTATTATGATCAACAAAAAAATGTCTACTAATAAGGAAAATATATATGGTAAGTCAATGGTAAAAGGATCCTACATTAATATAGAATATTGTGGTTTCTGGAAGGCACAAATGATAATCATCTTACATATCCATGGAATATGGTATTAATTAAAATTTGTGATTCCTTACACTAAACATGAAGGTTATCTCCTGATGTTGGATTGTAATTAATAAGGTGAAAATGATCTAAAATTTAAATCGATGAATACTATAATATGTGAAATCGGTCCTGATGAGTTTAACAATGTTTCACAGTGTTCATTAACTCATGATGTGTGGAATACTTTATCGGTGGATTATAAAGGTACTTGTAGTGTAATAAAATTGATATATAATACAATAATGATGAATTTTGACACGTATAAAATGGTTGATGGTGTAACCAGAACACATATGAATGGATTGATGATAAAGATTATGAATAGTTTTTATTCTTTTAAAGAACCAATTCCTAAAGCTAATCAGACATTGAAAGTACAAGAGTGATACCATATAAGTGTAGTTGAATCTCTTGTACCATTAATGAATTTAATAATTGTATTTATTTACAAATAAATAATCACTGTGGAAGCCTTATGATTTATGGAGAAGATATGGAAGCATAAAATGGTAAGAATAATCATGTTAAAAAATAAAATGTTTCATTGAAAGTTTCTACATCAAAACATGATAAGAAATATAATAGAATATAAAATAAAGAGTAATTTTATGATGATACATCAAATATTTCTTCTTTAATCAGTGATAAATATCATATTTCAAGGATGTTTATAGTGTTTTATAATGAGGGAACATGATTACATAAATCATTCACAAAGTATAATAAATATAAGGGAAACTCTAAAGTGGTCTATTTATATTAGTGGATTAGACACAAGAACATTATTCCAGACTTCCATCAACAACAATAAAAAAGGCATTCAAGGAATAAGAATTTTAATAAGGTTCGTTAAAATACGAAAACCATAAAATAAATAAATGATACTTTGAGTGAATACGGATATTCTATTGATAGTATATTTTCTGAATTATAATCTGAAATATCCCATCAAAAGGATAATATGTTCTTTATGATATAATCTGATGAAGTACACATGTATTATAATTCCGATCATTAGTATAACGCTGAAATTTAAATTTTCTCATTTGGAGAATTAAATAAATCTTATACCATGCTTGAAAAAAAGCATGAAATTATATGGAATAAAAATAAATCCCTTTATAATTCTCCTAATGTTGTTGTAAATTAAAAATAGTACTTTAATAAAAAAATTAGATCCTAAAATCATTGTATAAAATTCCTATGCATATTTTATTTAATATGGAAATAATATTAAAATCCAAAAAAAATTCTATATATTAATGTTTTTAAAACTTTTTTTAAAAATGGGGAAATCTATATAAAGTAAACTCTTTATAACAATAAATTCCAATGAAATAAATATGGAATTGGAAACAATGTTGGAAAATCAAATATTTTTAAAAATTAATTTTTTCCTACCTCTAAGAATAAGAACTACTCCAATGTTATTTTTTTCTATGCATAATTGAGACATTGTTATAATGGATTTAGTTTTAGAAATACTTAATTTTGAGTAGTTAAAAATATGTTTATTTCAATGATAATTAAATATTTAGTTATATAATTTCTAGATAGCATTGGAATATTTGGGTTCCCAAATATTTGGTTTCTAATATTATAGGAAACAAGAGAATATGGATACCCATATAGTTTCTTGTTTGATTTTTTTTATAAGGGAAAACTTTTGACACCATCAATGAGAAATAACATGTGAAAATCAGACTCTCAAGGAACATGAGTGGGTATTTTAAAATTTTACATTACTAATCTAAAATAAATGGTGGTTATGATACATTTTGTGGAAATACCAAAGGAAAACTTATAATAGTTGGATTAGTTGGAAATCCAAGATCATACCTTATCAACAATTTTCATTATTTGAATGTATTGAAGTACAATCTAATAATAATTAAAAAACATTTCGATGATGGTTATTCAATTTATTTTTCAAATAATTCATGTTTATTTTCAAATATAAACTTCTTAAATTCAAGGTATATGGATTATAGAATGTTTATACATTATATTTCAATTCATTGTGTAAAAAAATTACCCTTTAGTTACTGAAACAAATTTATCATTACTTTGGAATAGAATACTTTTGGAATATAATTCTTAATCTTTTTAATGATTTCTAATGAAAAATTCGTTTCATATTTACCTGGATTTAAATTGAATAATGATAAACTGTGTGATTTATACCAAATAAGAAAGAAAAACCAGTCATCTATTAAATCAATTATTGACTTTGTTATTACGAATCCTCTAAAATTAATTCTCATAGATTTTTTGGGCTATCGAGGGCATAAATACTAACATGAAAGTATATTTTTTAAGTTTCAGTTTATGATTTATCTATATTTACATGGGTTTTAATTTTCAGTGTTAATAGTGAGGCATTATCTATGTTAATATACTATTTTAATTTAGTTGAAAATTAGAAATTTTAAAAAATTATATCATTGGGAAATCACTATGGATAAATTCTCAAAAACCATGATATCAACTATTATTATTCAAAATATGGTATAAAACATACGTTTTCTACCCCAAGGACACCTCAACATAAATGTTTTATTGGAAGGAGGCATAATACCTTTTATTAAATTTTTAAAACTATGGAATGTGAATATAAATTTCCTAATAAATTTTGGGATGATGATATAAATTGAAAATTTTATATCCTAACTAGGGAACTCATTTGTCTTATTTTGAATAAAACACAATATATACTATGGAATAATTGAAATACAAAAATTTGGACACTTTCATTTGTTTGGATGAAATTTTTACATTATATAAACTAAGGATTATTCAATTTTATTTGATAAAAATTTACCATGGAGGAATAATTCAATGATATTCTTTGAGATCCCAGACTAATAATGTTTTCAAAAAAAGTATCAAATATTGTTGAAGAATAAACTCAATTGAAATTTTGATGGAAGTTATTTTTTGTCATAAAATTATTCTTGTATATGAGCTAAGTGATTCTTTATAAGACATAGTACTTGAATCTATTTTTTGAAATAAAAATATGGATGATTTTAAATTTTTTTAGTGAACCAAATCCTAATATGGTGGATACTAGTGAACCTAAAAGTATGATTCCTAAATAGCCTAGAACCTTGAAAACCCATCCCAAAGAAACTGTTTTTGGAATCTTAGATGGAGGTATTAGGACTAGAAGTAGTATTAGAATCCTTATATAATTGAATTCCTTTTTATATCAGGTAGATACTAAACCCCTAGAATAATACTTATAATGTTAGAGTTTGGTGTTAGATATGCTTAATGAGTTGAATCATTTTAATGAGAACAAGGTAATGAAATTAGATAATAATCCCTCACACTATCCTATTATAGGAGGAAAATGGGTTTCCCAAAATAAATTAGTTGTTCAGGGTGTGGTCACTAGGAATAATTATATAATATTAGTTAAAGGGTTCAACTAAAAGGAAATTATTTTTTATCAAAATACATTTAAACACATATCTAGTTTAACATACTTTATGATTATCATATTTTATTCATCATACATGGATTTAAAATTATATCAAATGGATATGAAATATATATTTCTAAATAGTTTTCATATGGATGAATATTATATAGAAGAACCTCAGGGTTTTGAACGTCCTCATTTTCCAAATTTAGTTTTCAAACTTACCAATGTTCTTTAAGTTCAAAAAATTCACATAGGTGTTGGTATGATAATTCAAGTTCATTTATTTGGATAATAGTTGTTTTAGTTATAGTGTAAGATAACAATATTTTAAATAAAACTTTATCTTTTTAAATTTTATGAGTTCATATATATATTGATGGAGTGATTTTTTGTTTTATATATAAAATTATCATAATTTTTTTTCAAAACTCTTATAAAAACTTTGAAAAGAGTATGGAGGGAGAGTTAAAGAAATGAAATTATGAATGTGATAAATCATTTTAAATACATAATTTACTAACTATAGTGGATTGGACTTCAAAATGATGATGTTTATGTGACCTATATGAGTTTTAATTAAACTATTATTTGGATAAAGATAGGAAACAAGTTGAAAATATATAGATAAATGAATAATTGGGTGCCAAATATATTGGAATTCTAGTGATCTAGAAATTATGTATTTGTTATTTTTTTGATCTATATTCCAAGATAATCCCATGTATTCTCATTTAATTATTTTTAAAAAAATTATGGTATTTTATAGGAACAATTTCTCTTTCCATACAATTTTTTAGAAAAATAATATATTAGATTCACTTGTTTTTGTAATGCTTACATTGGTGGTTGTAGACTAGATAAAAGGAATGAAACATTATTTTTCTAGAAAAATATCTAGTATCATAGATTATTAAGGAATAGAACTCATTTAAATTATCTTCTACAGAAGAAGAATATATAATCAGAGTCAGTTTTTTTCATTGGTGTTATGTATAAAACATATCTTAGTGGATTTATTATACAATTATAATCATATCTCATTAATATTTAATAAAAAATATTTTATAAAAAATTTCAAATAATCCAAAAAATCATTCTACAAAAAATAATATAGAGATAAGGAATCATTTCTTGAGATATCATATTCAAAAAGGTGATTTCAGTTTTGAATTTATATCTCATGATAATAAATTAGAAAATATTTTTATTAATCCCCTTTGTTGTTTGAATTTTGATTTCATTATGGGTGAATATTTAAATGGTTTATATTTATTTCACTAAATATTTTTTCAATTATATCTTAATATTTACTATTATTATTAATTATTTATATTTTAATGACTTTTTTAATTTATAATATTTTATTTTAATTTAGTTTATTATCAATTCTTATTCATTTATATATTTAATTAAATATAATTTAGTTATAGGGAATAAATATCATTTATTTTCTTTTATTTTCTTATGTCCGATCAACCCCTAGAACTTAATTTATTTTGAATAACTTTTTAAAAACCAGTACATGACCTAAAATAAAATTCCAACTTTAGTCCCTTTCCTTTTCTCTATTTACTTTCACCTTTCATATTTGAATAGTAACTCAACCTTTCTATTCACCTATATCTGATCCTTCTATAATTGGGACGTCTAAATAATATGATTGAGGTATCATTCCTATTCTTCAAGGAAGGAAAATACTAGTCTTACATAGTGTCATGTTCTCGTTGGTAATGTCATTGATATGGATTAGAGAAAGTGTACAAAGATGATTTTGAAAAATAATACTTTGTTTCATCGATGGGAATTAAAATTTTATGATAATAAACCATTTTTTTTTGTTTCAAGATGACGAAAATGAGTTTATGTGGGAAGATGTGTTTTAGTTTGGACAAAATAAGATATCTTTTCATCGAATGAAAATGGGAAGGCCCAAGTATTTTTGTTTGTATATATTGAATATGCTTTTCTATTTCCTCATGATAGTGAGTAAAAATTAATTTATAATTTATTAGGAATAATATTATTTGGTCCTATTAAACATTTCATGTTTTTTGGTACCTCTTCCTTTTAGAATAATAACATGGAAGATTTGGAATTGTAATGGATTGGTTTATGTAGTTTGATCTAGATTTTCATTGCTCAAATGTATGGTGATATAGAAAACAATGTTTTTGAAAACATTTAAATATTATATCTCATGATATAAAATATTAAGGTTGATTCTTATTGGTACAAGATTAATTCCATGCACTATTATTTGCCCAAAAATTGAATTTGATTTAATACCTTTATGATGTTTGATCTCTAAGGTTTTGATGAAGAATGTGGTAGAATTTAATGAAGGGGAATTTGTGATGTTTCTAAAGACTAACACCCTTTCAGTAGTTCTCAGAAATACATTTCACTACAACTTGTATTCATTTTCTAGATCAATAATCCTAATGGAAAAGTAGTTAGATAAATTAGGTAAACAATTTGAGGGGATCCATCCACTACCTCACATCATATGGAAAAAACACCTGCTAAGATAGTGCCTTCTATGGAATTACAAGAGTAATTTTTCATGATAACATATCATGTAGTTCTAGAATTTTTTCCATTTATGGAAGAATAATCCTAGATATAGGAATCTATAGTATTTAGTGTTGCTAAAAATGTTCAATAATTTCAATCATGTATTGAGATAGTCGAAAAATTAGAAGTTGGATATCTTAGGATAGTTGAGACTGTGCCATGTTTTCATACTATTGATATTAGAGTTGAGCCTCAGGTTAATCACAATGAGGTCGATCTACCCCGTGGATCACCAGATTATAACACAGATGGAGTTGGATATGTGGGTATAGTGTATTATACTGATCACTCAGATAAACCAGTACTCGTTCCATCACTATATCATGTGAATGAAGATGATCCATATATAAGAAAGTGTTCTAAAAATATTTATGTTGATAACCATATACATGTCTTTTCTTCATCAATGATGATAGAATATGATAATCTCAAGGGAGATTATGATGAGTTTTAGAAGATATGATTTTACTTTAAGGATGGAATATGATATCTAATGGGGAATTCCGTTTTTAACAGTGATTTTGAAAAGTTTATTTAGATTTCAATTTTCTATAAAACCCTGATAAATAAATTCAAACTACATTGATTTTTTCCTCTGTATTGAGTGATACGAAAATATTGGTAGTGAAAGATTATGTGAGTGCGGTTAGTAGTGTTTTTGATACTAAATCATTGATCAGTGAAATATTAGTGCTTGTGGAATCTCAGAGTGATATGGTTCAGAATATTCCAATAGATCAGTCTAGTCTTCCAGCGTTTATTCTTATTAAAATTATTATTTTTATGTCTGAAATGAAATATATCCTGTACAATTTGAATATTATAGTTGTAAGTCAGTTTTATTTCTTTAAGAGGTTTATACTAACTACTACATACTCTTTTTCACCTTGTGTAGCCCCATATGTAAATGTTTAGTTTGATCATGTGTTTTGAAATATGAATATAGTAACCACTCATATCTAATCATTGCAATGTGGTATGTTCACACCTGATCATATGTAAGTGTTTAAAAAGATACTTTTGGGAGTGTTTTTTAGTCTAAATAAATAGTTAGAAGACTTTTCATGATGTCATATTCATTTTTGAATGATTTGGTTATCCATATTCTGGGATCTATATTTTAATGGTAAATGATCCTTGGGAGTGTCTAATCAAGTAAATGACATTGTTTCTTGGATGATTGGTAGAATAAATAGAAACCATCTGTGATTTTCACATATACTTCTAATGATTTGTCAAGTAATACAATAAAATATTATAGACTCTTTAGAAGAGGATTCTAGATCCATAGAGTCTATAGAATCTCCTATTGTTTTAGTTGTCCCTAAAATATGAGATCTTATTGTTTATTGGAATTTTGGTCTAGTTGTTCCATAGAATGTTACTTCTTATATAAATGTTACGGATTGTTCTCATAGGGATCCAATCTCCCAAGAACCATAGTTATTTAAATAATGTAGGTAAAATCTTGACATATAAGTAATCTAACCTAGATCACAAGTTGATCTATTTAGAATGAAGACAAAATATTTTTCAAGTATCAGCTAAAAAAATTCAATAGAATCTACATTGTAATCCCTATGTGGGTCCATAATGTTCTAAACTCACTATACATTCTAGTTCTTATTGTTTTTCTAATAGAATGATAGATTATTTTAAAGAGATGTGAAATTATATTATAGAATTTTTTTCCTAGATTCAAAAACAAATTATCACTTCCATTATAAGTTTAGGTAAATCAGATTTCTTAAAGATAATTTTTATGGGTTTTGATGAACTATTTTCTCAAAAGGGAAGAAATTCACTTGTAAAAGTAGCACTAAACACTTATAAAGGTACCAAACATGTAGTTGACACTATTTTTACCCAGTACTGATTTATCAAAAAGAACACTCCATGATTTCAGCTATAGTTTCTGATGAAGTTAATGATAAAGGATCAACTTATTAAGAGACTTATAAAATTATTCCATTTTCTTGTGATAATTATACGATTCCATAATCTCTTTGATGAATCATGAGATGTTTTTTAACATTGCTAGATAGAGACCACATGATAGATCGGGTGTTGTGATAGAAGAAGGTTCATCTATGGATATTAGGAGTGCAGTTATACCTCCAGTAGTTGACCCCCCAACTACCTATTCATCCTATCAATCCTTTATGAAACCACATCCTAAATATCCTTATTATTTTGATCATATATAAATACCATGGTCTTATTACTATTTTTGGTAAATGTATTATTTTTTTATACTTTGATTTTTTATACAATTCTTAAACATTAATGAAATTTATGTTTCCATTTTTAAGAAAACGATTGTTTTCTTTTGGAGTTTTTTACTTCTATATATTTTTTAAAAAGTTATTATTTTGATTTATTGTTAATAATTTTTATTAATTTTTCACTTACATTATATTCAGAAATTTTGTCCTTCCATATTTCAAATTCAAAATTAGAACTACAGTTAAACAGTTCATAATTAAAAATATTATAATAAAAATTGTGTCCCTATACATATCCATTATTTTTAATTAAAAAGGTGGGAGAATATTTACAAATGGAGATATTTCTAATAAAGGGGTAGAATAAATCATAAGAACAAAAAGTTTAATAGAGCACTCAATTTTAATGTACTTTTGTAAGATCCTGTAAAATTTTATTTTTATTATCTAATGGGTTTTATGATCATAATAATGGGGGATATTGCTAGAATACTAATTTTACTCCAAAATATACCAGGTGAGTTATGATTTTATTTTCTCAAATAGTAATCATAAGTTACCAAGGATTTTTTATAAATATTTTCATTAGGTTTTATCTCTATTTATGTCTATTCTGATGTAATCCTGCTATTATAAATTTTTTTTTCTAAATTTGACTATGTCTATAAAATAAATTATGTGAAGACATTTCTTACTTAAAGAAATGTATATGTTGATAAATTTTCATTATCAATCAGTTATGTCAAAGAAATACCAAATTGAAATGACAAATTTCTAAAATCTGTTATATGAAAATCATTTACGTCTATGAATCTCTTAAATGAGAGAACTATGAAATTAAAGAAATGGATACATGAATAATCTATGTGGAGTTATCAACTATGTGAATTGGTAAATGATATATTTTATTATTTGGTTCTAATCATCTATGTGAATTAGTCAACTATGTAACAATTTGTCTATGTGAGGTAAACAAGTGCATAATTCGGCTAGATTGAGATATCGGTAACACAAAGAATAGATTCATGATCAATTTAGCAACATGAATTTAAAATAATGCATTTCATCAATGTAGTTATCCTAATTTATCTATTTTTTCAATAATATACATATTTATTATTGATGTTGAATATTATGTGTAATTTAATGTTTCCGATCAATACATTAAATTTTAAATTATTTCATTATGAGAAAATCAATAATAAAATGGTTTCAATTACTATTAGAAGAAGAAAATACAAAAATAATTTGTTGAAAAATAATGTTTTGGGTTATTTTAGAGAAAATCAAAAAAAGATTTCATTTTAGAGACTAATTTTTACTGGATATCCTTCTATTAATTATTTAAAGAGATTTATTTAATGTGATAGTTTTATTTAAAAGTAAGACAAAATAAATATTTTATAATAATAGATGTGAGGAATTATGCTTCTGCACTCCCACTATCAAAGATCTATGTGTTATGCTCTATTCTATGTGATAAATAAGAATAAGATTCATGATTATATAGTATCCTTTAACAATTAGTATTTTCTAATTTTAGAAGACTCTCCTTGAGTTGAAATAAAATCTTGTCATCTCTCATGGACATATCTTCTATTATATTAGTTTCATGTTATAACTATGAGAATTATCTATAAATATTCATCATTCTCTATCATTAATGGAAGTTTTATTTTCTTGTACTAATATGTGAAAGTTACTAGTAAAATAAAATTGAATTATTGTGTTTAATATCCTTTTTAGAGACCCATAAAATGTCCAATTATTTTATGATGTGATGACTTCATGAACATAATTAAGAAGTCCATAGGAAAAGGTCTGGTTCTAATGAAAAATCACCATTCTCATGGAGTTTATCAATTGAGGAGGGGACATGGAATTCTTATTCCATAAACCACTAAAAATATCTTTTTCTATATTTTATTATGGTTGTTATTTTTATATCATTCATGTCTTAATAAAATATCATAACATAATATACCTTAAATGTTATTTGGTTTTTAATAAAATAAAATTGGATATACTCAATTCGCCTACTCTTGAATCTTAGTGTAGTTGATCTTCAACTAACATGGTGTTCTGATAAATGAACACCTTCTCAGTAGAGTTTTTGGAATTCCATAATCGTGGACCTAAGATATAGGACTGATAAACATAAGGTTCCAAAATGCATTGGGAGATGTGACATGTCTTATAACATGATTGGAAAAATAATGACATCCTTACAGGAGTCCTACAGAATCAAGTGGGGTTAGGGTTCTTGAAGGAATGGTCAGGTCATGATTACACAGATAATGTGTGGAAGTAAATTTATATATACATTAATTTAATAACATGATTTAAACTCTTATATATTTTTTGTTTACTTCTGTTAGGGATGCATTGGAGGTGTCCTGCGAGGTTTAGACTCACACCTGGTATGAGAATCTTGATGTACATGTAGACTTCCTGATAAGGGATACATGAATGTGAAATGCCCCCATGATTTTGAGAAATGAGATAGAGAATAGTGATTATAAGTGGTACTAGGATAGAATTCAGAGTGATTTTTTAATGATTTATTTAATTACCTATTTTTCCCATACTCTTTCTTGGATAGCCACTATTTAGGGTCCCCTTATTATTATTCTATATGACTTGAAATAATTTTCATAGAATTTTTTAAACTATAGTTTATTTATTCCACTATGTTATTAATATTTCATATCTTTTATGAAACTGAGGTTATAGTCTCCCCACATATGGCATTCCAACCCTCACTTCAATTAGACAACCTCTTGCATATGGGGAGGCACACATGTGTCCTTGTCAAACTCCATCTCAAACCACGTGATTCATGTTGGGGAATTACAATATTGTATCATAATAGTTTTCCCATGTTTCCACAATATTGAATATGTTTTTGGATAACGTATAAAATAGTTATGATTTCTGGACTCAAGTATGATAGTTTTATGTGTACATGTCCATTACATGTGTAATAGCCCACTATGATACAATTATTGGGATTTTTTTATAGTTAAGGTTTTACAGTTTCATCTTGATTTGATGAATATTGTGTTGAAAATATTCTATGGTATTTAGGTGCATTAATGAATCATTACATGGAATATAGTATCACCTATCATATGTGAGAATATTAACTGTTACATAATAATTAATTATTTTATTTTGTGGTCTATATCTTACATTTGTATAATATATCCCTGATTATATGATATATTTATACATGAATTATATTTATTAAAGATATATTTATTGTAGTATATATGTATATTTCTATAACTAATGTGTATGAATAGATCACTTGGATTTAGTTATGTGTAGATCTTGGAGGGACATACCCTTGGTTATAGATAGACTCTTACGAGAACCTTCGTGTGATATGATAAACTGATTAGGATATTTCTTAAACTAATGACTTCATAAATCACTAGTGCAGAAAACGTTTTTTACGTCACCATTTTTTACGTCGGTTATATAAACCGACGTCATAATATGTAAAACGAGTTTTTTTACGTCGGTTATTTATTAACCGACGTAAATATTTGTATTCGGTACACCTTTAACGTCGGTTATTATTATAATCGACGTTATTAATCGCGCGGCTTCGTTTTTTACGTCGGTTATAACAATAACAGACGTAAAAAACGCGGTTTCCGAAGGCTTTTTTACGTCGGTTATTGAATAACCGATGTAACAAACGCGGTTTTTTAAGGCTTTTTGACGTCGGTTATTTTATAACTGACATAAAAAAAGAATCCGCAGATGTTTTTGACGTCGGTTATTCCAGAACCGACGTAAAAAAACGCGGATTTTGAGCCCTTTATAACGTCGGTTATAAACTAACCGACGTAACAAATAAATCGGAGGAAGGTTTTGACGTCGGTTATTGAAATAACCGACGTTATAAATGTTTTTAAAACAATTATCACGTCGGTTATTGAATAACCGACGTGATAACTCATTTAAAAATTTACCCAGACCCGTGGATTGTCATTCGCGAGTTTACCTTCGACAGTCGCGACTCGTCTCTCTCGCGCGTAAACCCGAATCGGCTCGTCCATTTCGTTGGTTTAGATTTGTTTTGCGATCATCGTTTCTCATATTTAATATCCTCGGATCAATCATCTAAACTCGCAGCACTCAGGTAATCCTCCCACTCGTTCGTTTTTTTTCGGGGATAGTATATATATATGTGTTGTGATTTTTTTGTTGAAACTAGCTAAGATTCTTCGATTGTGAACCCTTTTAACTCGTTTTGGCACCATAATCTTATTTATCATCCCTAGATCTATTTGTTCGACTTGCAATATTGAGGAATTTTATGATTTCACTAATTTTTCATCGTTTTCTATAAATCCCCGAGAGGGTTGGGGCGTGTCCATTTGGATGGGTTGCCCTTTTACAGTTGTTACTACTTTATTCACACACAACCATGGCATAGGTGCATGGATTTGGGGTCGGGGGGTGTCCAGGGGGGTTTACAATGGGGTGGGTGGGTGTGGGGGGCTGTCCAAGGGTGTGGGTGGGTGTTGGGGGGTGTCCAGGGGGGTGTCCAAGGGGGTAGGGGGTGGGGGTGGTGTTTAGGAGGGGTGGGGGGCTGTCCAGAGGGTTGGGGGGTGTCCAAGCAGGTCGGGGGTGGGGGGTTGTGTCCAGGAGGGGTGGGGGTGCTTTCTAGAGGGGTCGGGGGCTGTCCAGAGGGGTTGGGGGGTGTCCAGGGTGGTGTCCAAGGGGATGGGTGGGTGTGGGGGGCTGTCCAAGGGGGTGGCGGCCTGTCCAGAGGGGTCGGTGGAGTGTCCAGGGGGGTGTCCAAGGGGGTGGATGGGTGTGGGGGGCTGTCCAAGTGGGCGGCGGCCTCTCCAGAGGGTATTTGGGGTTGTCCGGGTGGGTGGGGGGGCTGCCCAGAGGGTTGGGGGATGTCCAGGGGGGTGTCCAAGGGGGTAGGGGGTGGGGGGTGGTGTCCAGGAGGGGCGGGGGGCTGTCCAGGGGGGTTTACAAGGGGGTGGGTGGGTGTGGGGGGCTGTCCAAGGGTGTGGGTGGGTGTTGGGGGGTGTCCAGGGGGGTGTCCAAGGGGGTAGGGGGTGGGTGGTGGTGTTTAGGAGGGGTGGGGGCTGTCTAGAGGGTTGGGGGGTGTCCAGGGGGGTGTCCAAGCAGGTCGGGGGTGGGGGGTTGTGTCCAGGAGGGGTGGGGTGCTTTCTAGAGGGGTCGGGGGCTGTCCAGAGGGGTCGGGGGGTGTCCAGGGTGGTGTACAAGGGGATGGGTGGGTGTGGGGGGCTGTCCAAGGGGGTGGCGGCCTGTCCAGAGGGGTCGGTGGGGTGTCCAGGGGGGTGTCCAAGGGGGTGGATGGGTGTGGGGGGCTGTCCAAGTGGGTGGCGGCCTCTCCAGAGTGTATTTGGGGTTGTCCGGGTGGGTGGGGGGGCTGTCCAGAGGGTTGGGGGATGTCTAGGGGGGTGTCCAAGGGGGTAGGGGGTGGGGTTGGTGTCCAGGAGGGGTGGGGGGCTGTCCAGAGGGGTCGGGGGGTGTCGAGGGGGGTTTACACATCGATTTGTTTTATATTTCAAAATTGTTTACATTCAAATTATGATTTTTTTCATATAAAAATATATTTGTCTTATCTAAAAAATATATATATTTTTGCTATTTGTTATAGGTAATAATGAGTCGAAGTTGCATTACGGCACATCGAATGAGCAATGAATATGAGGAAGGTGTTGATGCCTTTTTGGAATTTGCTAAACGAAATGTTCCAAGTAGTGACATTTTTTTCTGTCCATTCCTGAAATGTCTGAATATGAAGAAGATGAAAAGTAGAGAGATAAAAGATCATCTGATTTGTCATGGTTTCAATCCGAGTTACAACCCTTGGATTTGGCATGTCGAAACTGGACAGAATGTCACTGATGATAATGAATCGCAAGATGGTAACTCCGATGGAATTGAAGAAATGATTCGCGATATTGTAGCAGAACAAATTGAGATAGAACCGACAGTTGCACGTCTATATGGTGATTCCGAAAAACCATTATATCCTGGTTGTACAGATTTTACGGTTTTGTCGGCGGTGTTAAGATTGATTAACCTGAAGGCGAAACATGGATGGAGTGACAGAAGTTTTACAGAGCTGCTACAATTGATGAAAGACATTCTTGCAAAAGATAACGATCTTCCAGATTCACATTATAAGGCCAAAAAAATATTATGCCCGATGGGATTGGGATACAGGAAAATACATGCCTGTCCGAATGACTGCATTATATATAGGAAGGAATATGAATTTCTGAAAGAGTGTCCCAAATGTGGGACATCACGGTATAAGGTGAAAGAAAAATCACAAGCTGATGTAGAGATTACAAAGCTCCCTTCAAAGGTATTTTGGTATCTTCCTATAATTCCTCGTTTCAAACGTTTATTTGCTAATTCACATGATGCAAAAAGGTTAAGATGGCATGCTGATGAGCGGGTATGTGATGGAAAAATACGTCATCCAGCTGATTGTCCACAATGGAAGAAAATTGATGCCCAGTACCCTACATTTGGAAATGAAATTAGAAATCTGAGACTAGGCTTGTGCACAGATGGAATGAATCCATACCGAACCCTCAGTAGCACACATAGTTCATGGCCTGTTTTATTGGTAATTTACAACCTCTCTCCTGAATTTTGTATGAAGCGCAAATATGTCATGTTGAGTATCATGATCTCTGGTCCAAAGCAACCCGGCAATGATATTGATGTATACTTGTCACCGCTGATTGATGATTTGAAACTGTTATGGGCTGATGGTATTAGGGTGTATGATTCTTATAAAATGGAATATTTTCAACTACATGCAATTCTTCTATTCACTATAAATGACTTCCCAGCATATGGAAATTTGTCTGGATACAGTGTTAAAGGGCATAAAGCATGTCCAATTTGCGAACAACAGACGTCATATTGTCAATTGCATCATGGGAGGAAAACAATGTACATGGGTCATCAAAAGTTTTTGCCTATGGATCACCCTTATAGAAGACTAAAAAAGGCATTCAATGGCTCACAAGAATTTGATACTGCTCCTCAATCTTTATCCCCAGAATTGTATTTTGAGAGGGTGAAAAACCTTGATGTGACATTGGGAAAGACACAGAAATCTGGTAATGATAGACATATTTGGAAGAAAAGGTCAATATTTTTTGAGCTACCATATTGGAGGTATCATGAAGTCAAACATAATATTGATGTCATGCACGTGGAGAAGAATATCTGTGATTCTTTGATCGGAACATTGCTAGATATTAAAGGAAAGACAAAAGATGGGTTGAATGCAAGGTTAGACCTACTGTCAATGGGAATACGTTTGGAGTTAGCTCCCACTCCTAAAGGAAGACGAACATTTCTTCCCCCGGCTTGTCATACATTATCGAAGAGGGAGAAAAGTAGCTTTTGTCAGTGTCTTCATGATATCAAAGTGCCTCAAGATTATTCTTCAAATGTAAAAAATTTTGTCTCATTGAAATACTTGAAGTTGATAGGTATGAAATCACATGATTGTCATGTCATGATGCAACAAATTCTACCAGTTGCACTACGTGGAATATTGCCCATCCGTGTCAGAAAGACTATAATGAGGTTGTGTTATTTTTTCAATTCAATTTGCAACAAGGCGATTGATGTGAATGCTTTGAACATTTTGGAAAAGGATGCAATTTTTATACTTTGTCATTTGGAAATGTATTTTCCTCCAACTTTTTTTGATATGATGGTGCATTTAATGATTCATCTGGTTCGAGAAATAAGACTTTGTGGACCTGTATATCTTCGTTGGATGTATCCTTTTGAAAGGTATATGAAAATATTAAAGGGATATGTTAAAAATCCATATCGACCTGAAGCCTCCATTATTGAAAAGTATATTTCTGAGGAGGTAGCAGAGTTTTGTACGAGCTACTTGGCTACGACGCAACACATAGGTTTGCCTCCATCTCGCCATGAACGGGTTAATAATGAGGGAAAGGGGATTCGTGGCTTGAAAGTCAAATCACTGTCAGCTGAACATATGAAGAAGTTAGAATCATACATCTTGAATAACATAGCTGATGTTCAACCGTATATCACATTGCATATTAATGAGTTGAAACAATGTCATCCAAAGAAGAAAGAAATGTGGATTTTGAATGAGCACAACAAAACTTTTTTGCCATGGTTTAAAAAGACCTTGCTTGGTAGATCAGATGTATCAGAGACATTAAAATGGATAGTGGGTGGTCCATCTTTAAATGTGATAACATGGTCCGCTTATGACATTAATAGCTATACATTTCATACGAAAGCTCAGGACAACAGAAGTGCAGTTCAGAATAGTGGTGTATTGGTGTTTGCAGAAGCAATGCATTTTTCGAGTGCTAAGGACAGAAACCCAATTTCGGCATCAACTGCATATTATGGAGTGATTGAAGACATATGGGAGGCTGATTACTTTAAAATTAAAGTTCCCGTTTTTAACTGTAAATGGTTTATCGGTAACAACAGTGTCAGACACGATGAATTTGGAATGACACTTGTTAATCTGAATAGATTGGAAGACACAGCTGATTCTTTTATAATGGCAACACATGCCAAACAAATTTTCTATGTAGTAGATCAGTCAGATATGCAGTGGGCTGTTGTTTTACAAGGGAAAAACCAATATGTTGGTGAGGATGAATTTGATGAAGATGCTGATTTATGTGAGATCCCTACTTCCATGGAAAGATTAACAGAACATAATGATGAGTATGTTGAAGACATGGTTTGTGCCATAAGGAACGATCACGACGAAGGAATTTGGGAAAACAATCCAACTGTACATTCCTAAAATTACAGGTAACACAAGTTTATTTCTTGTTTACATTTAGTTTTTTCATATAATGTTAGATACTGTAAATTTTTTACTTATTAAAACATGTATCAAACCAAAACGATAAAACAATAAAAATC
Source organism: Viscum album (assembly GCA_963277665.1). Classification (NCBI taxonomy): domain Eukaryota; kingdom Viridiplantae; phylum Streptophyta; class Magnoliopsida; order Santalales; family Viscaceae; genus Viscum; species Viscum album. Next base: position 1,111,906,437 of record OY728126.1, read on the forward strand.
TTAAAGAGGAGAAGTCCTGGGAGCACCGGCTGGCCGGTGGTGGATCACCTGTTGGCCGGTGGTCCAGAACAAAGCTCTGTCTGGTCCACCGGCCGGCCGGTGCTGAGCCAGCGGCCGGCCGGTGGTCCAGACAGAGAGCCTTCCTCTCTGTCTGGACCACCGGCCGGCCGCTGGATCACCACCGGCCGGCCGGTGGACCAGACAGAGAGCCTTCCTCTCTGTCTGGACCACCCGCGGTCGGCCGTTGGTGAGCCAGCGGCCGGCCGGTGATCCAGACAGAGAGGAAGGCTCTCTGTCTGGTCCACCGGCCGGCCGCTGGATCACCACCGGCCGGCCGGTGGACCAGACAGAGAGCCTTCCTCTCTGTCTGGATCACCAGCGGCCGGCCGGTGCGGAGCCAGCGGCCGGCCGGTGGTGAGCCAGCGGCCGGCCGGTGGCACCAGGCAGTGGGCAAGTCTACTGCCTGGGTCCTCCGGCTGGCCGGTGTGCTCACACCGGCCGACCGGTGGACTCAGTGAGTCCACGTTTCAGCTTTCATGGGCCAACACTTTGGCAACCTTTTGCCTGTGTTTACCATGTTTATCATTGTTTAACATGCTTACCATATTACCAATGTTTACTATTATGTAATTTAGTACACTTTTCTATTTGTGAACTAATGTTTGTTTTTTTGATTTGAAGGAAAATGACAGATCAATCAGTTGATCAGCCACATGATTCTGGAGATGAGCATATTGGTCATACATCTGGGGAGGAACATTCACATGCTCCTATTACGAAAAATAGTTCAAAGGTTGGTAAGCGTGGGTGCACACGTTTACCAAAATTATCACTTGCCCGTACGAAGGAGGAGAGGATAGTCGTGGAGTTTGATGATGATGATCTTCCTAGAGGTCCAAATCCTAAAGATTTGAAGGGTTTTGTAGCAACTCAGGCTAAGAGCAAAGTAAGCATTCTCTATGATGATTGGAAAAGTGTGGATAAGGCGATAATTTCTCAGCTGTGGGAGACCATTTTGGTAAGATCTTTTGCTATTTTTTGACTGTTCTTTAAATGTTTCTAGTATATATAATATTTTTAACCTCTTTTTTATCAGATGACATTTGATATTCCTGACACTGGAGGAGTCAGGAAGAAATGCTTATCGTTGGCTGCTAGGAGATGGAGGGATTTCAAATCAACCCTCTCATCTGATTTCATTTATGGTCATAGGAGTCGTGAGAATCCATGTCGTATATATCCTTTTATAGATGAAGACACATGGAGACAATTTTTTGAAAGTAGAAGAAAAGAATCATTTTTGGTAAGGGCAATGTAAACTTTTATAAGCTTTCTTATATAAATGATCTTATTATTGTTTTGTTAATGATTACTTATTCTTAATTTACAGCAAACAAGGAAAGCTCATCAAGAGATCCAATCTAAAAATGTATACCCTCATAGTTTATCTCGGGGAGGGTATGCATTATTGGAAGAACAAATGATGGCAGAAAAATTTCAACAACTAAGAGCTGAGTCTTCAAGCTCTGGAGAGGTGGCCCCTCCATCCCCTCCATCTAGACATGAGAAATGGAAAAGAGCTCGGAAGGGCAAAAAAGGACAATATCTTTCGGAAGAATCGAGACTCGTAGTTGAGAGGATTGTAAGATATCTATTTTATTTATTTAAGTTTACTATTTTCGTCATATATTTCCAATCATTATAGAAATGTTCAATTAATTATTACAGGACTCTCTTGAGGAGCAGAGTTCACAGGGGACATTTACACCATCTGGGAGGGAAGATATTTTATCTGTGGCATTGGGAAAGCCCGAACATCCTGGCCGTGTAAGAGGATATCCGGCAGGTGTATCAGTAAGAAAAGTGTTGCCACGTTCCTCAACTTCTAACATTGAGGGAGTTTATAAAAAAAATAGAATCCTTGGAGGCTGAAGTCCATAATATTAATGCGACAATGGAGGACAAGATTAGAGCATCGGTGAAGTTAATGTTTGCAGACTTGCAAAGACAATTTCAGGGTGCAGCTCCCACTCCACCTCTCCCAGTAGCTCCCACTCCCCCACCTCAGCCTGCGGACCCCATTTTTGATCCTCCTCCTCCGCCGCAGCTACCTACTTATTGTGAGTTGTATGTTGATGATCCTCAACATCATATAGTTGCATATGGGATGGTATATTGTATAGGAGATACAGTTCATCATCAACTGTTAGAGGTAGAGAATCAGAGGGTCACTATACAGGATATTATAGATAGATCAGCTCGGATACCATTACCTACAGATGAGGTGACGACAGTTGGACATAGTATCGGCCATTTTTTACTTTGGCCATCCAGACTTCTTCGACTCATTACCATAGAGGTATGGATGTTATATCTTTTATTTTATATTTTTATTAATGTTTTATCATTTGAAAACTAATATATTTTTCAATTTATTTTTACAGGAATACTTCAAAGGTAAAGAAATATTGTATAGACAACAACAAAGACAGATAGCTATGACATCAGATGCAGATACTAGCAGTCTTGACAAATTGTCAAGATATTCAAATTTGTTGGCGGATCATTATGACTTTACAATGGAAGCTCATGTCTGTGGACGTGAACTATGTGTGGGGATTATGAAAACTGATATCATGGAGTTTGTCACTGGAGATAAGTTGGGAATCAACGTGGTGCAAATTTTTATCATGTAAGTCTTAACACCTTTTCCTTGCGTTATATTTATTAAAAATGTATACTTATGTCTGCTTTGTATTAGGTATCTGTATAAAATTTGTTAGAGGAATGAGCTGACAGATGTATATGGATTCGTGGACCCACAATTGATTTCCCCTGAAGCATGTGCATTGGATGAGGAACAAAGAATGCTTTATATTGCTGATAGATTTGAAAAGAATGTAATCACACAGTGTTGGATGATGCCTTTTTGTGAGAGGTATGAAACACATCCCTCTCAAAGAGTTAATTATCTTTTAACATAAAAAACCACTAACGTTAAATTTCCTTTTATCAGGGATCATTGGATGTTAGGGGTTTTTTGCCCTAGGGAGAAAACACTTTATTGGATATGCTCTCTCCATGATGATGTGCGAGAAAGTTTTAAGAATATATTGGAAACGTAAGTTTCAATTTCACAATAGTTTTATATATTATAATGAATTTTAAATTTACCCCATTCGTATTATTTTCTAACAGGGCATGGGTCCACTTTCGAAAAAGCGCAAAGAAAAGGAATTTCAAGATCAAATATGTACATGCGAAGGTAAATATCCATTTATAATTTGTACATTTTGATTTATTACATAAAAATAATATATTGAATTTACACTCATTCAAACAGAAATGTCATGAGCAACAAGGCATCATCGAATGCGGATATTACATGTTAAGATTTATGTATGAAATAATAACAACTGGGACAGTTCTGAGTTTTGACCTGGTAAGATTTCCTCTTTCTCATAATATTTCAATTTGATTTATTCATTATACACGTTGACTACTATCCTTTTCCTTTGTAGCTTTTTGATGACACTCAACCCTTTACTGCTGAAGATATCAAACACTTACAAGTGGAGTGGTCAAATTATTTTACAGGTTTGATTGACTTTTAGTTGTTTGTAATGTAAAATGTAATTTTGAATATTGTCAATGTAATTGTGTATTTCGTAGTCGTTTAGGTTGGATTTAGTTTTTTTTAAGTTGACAGTGTATGTTTTGAATGTTATATAAGTGAATGTTTAATTTTTCTCTACTTCTTGTTTTGGTCTACTGTTGATGGTTTTTCTGGTCTGGATTTTGGTATGGGGGGAGAGGTTCCAAGGGGGTGGGTGGGTGTTTGGGGGGTGTCCAAGGGATATGGGAGGGGTGTCCAAGGTGTTTTTGGGGCTATCCTAGGGGTCGGGGGGGTGGGGTGTAAATGAGGGTGGGGGGTGTCCAAGGGGTGGGGGGTGTCCAAGGGATATGGGAGGGGTGTCAAAGGTGTGTTTGGGGCTGTCCAAGGAGTCGGTTGGGTGTAAATGAGGGTGGGGGGTGTCCAAGTGGTGGGGGGTGTCCAAGGGATATAAGAGGGGTGTTTGGGGCTGTCCAAGGGGATGGGGGGGGGTTTCAAGGGGTAGGGGGGGTTTCCAAGGGGTCGGGGGGGTGTCCAGGGGGTGGGGGGCTGTCCAAGGGGTGGGGGGTGTCCAAGGGGTGGGGGGTGTCCAAGGGATATGGGAGGGGTGTCCAAGGGGTGTTCGGGGGGTGTAAATGAGGGTGGGGGGGCTGTCGAAGGGGTGGGGGTGTCCAAGGGGTGGGGGTGTCCAAGGGATATGGGAGGGGTGTCCAAGGTGTGTTTGGGGCTGTCCAAGGAGTCGGTTGGGTGTAAATGAGGGTGGGGGTGTCCAAGTGGTGGGGGTGTCCAAGGGATATAGGAGGGGTGTTTGGGGATGTCCAAGGGGATGGGGGGGTTTCCAAGGGGTAGGGGGGTTTCCAAGGGGTCGGGGGGGTGTCCAGGGGGTGGGGGGCTGTCCAAGGGGTGGGGGGGTGTCCAAGGGGTGGGGGGTGTCCAAGGGATATGGGAGGGGTGTCCAAGGGGTGTTCGGTGGGTGTAAATGAGGGTGGGGGGGGGGCTGTCGAAGGGGTGGGGGGTGTCCAAGGTGTGGGGGGGTGTCAAAGGGATATGGGAGTGGTGTCCAAGGTGTCTGGGAGTTCTGTCCAAGGGGCCGGTTGGGTGTAAATGAGGGTGGGGGGCTGTCCAAGGGGTGGGGGGGTGTCCAAGGGGTGGGGGGGGGGGTCCAAGGGATATGGTAGGGGTGTCCAAGGGGTCTGGGAGGGCTGTCAAGGTGTGGGGGGGTGTCCAATGGGTGTTTGAGGCTGTACTAGGGGTCTTGGGGGTGTAAATGAGGGTGGGGGGCTGTCCAAGGGGTGGGGGTGTCCAAGGGGTGGAGGGTGTCCAAGGGATATGGGAGGGGTTTCCAATGGGTGTTTGAGGCTGTACTAGGGGTCGTGGGGGTGTAAATGAAGGTGGGGGGGCTGTCCAAGGGGTGGGGGGGTGTCCAAGGGTTGTGGTGGGGCTCCAATGTGGTGGGGGAGGGCTGGCCAGGTTGTTAGGTGGGTATAGATGAGGGTGGGGTTCAGTTGGGGCTTGGGGGAGGGCTGGCATTGTTATTTTTGTTTGGTTTCTGGTTGCTTTTTGGTGAGAGCAGTGCAATTATTTAAAAAATAATAATTTCTTTCACGTCGGTTATTTTATAACCGACGTGGTAAATAAATCGCCAGGGGTTTATCACGTCGGGTTTTTCTAAAACCGACGTGATAAACCGTTCCCGGGGATTTTATCACGTCGGTTCCTAATATAACCGACGTGATAAACGATATCCCAGGCATTTTATCACGTCGGTTTAGGGAATAACCGACGTGATAAAGCCCCCCCGCGCATATTTATCACGTCGGTTATTATATGAACCGACGTGATAACCACCGTGATGTTAGGGATATTACGTCGGGTTTTAAATAACCGACGTAAAAAACGTTATTTATAGCGTCGTCCGTATTAACGTCGCCTAAAAACTGACGTAAATAATAAAAAATAACCGACGTAAAAAATGTTTTCTGCACTAGTGAATATTAAATTTTAATTTGGAATTTTAGATACATCATCATTGAGTAATTTTATGGGATTGATGAAAGAGTTTGAAAATATGTCCTCAGTAATAAGGACATGCTTGTACTACCACCAGTAGTGAAGGAGGATATACCCCATCATGCTTTTGTACTGGCCCTAAAAATTTAGGATGTAGAGACAGTTATATTAGAAATTTTTTGTATTGTGACCATAAACGGTTGGTACATTCAGATGATCATTACAAATTATTCTTTGAGATTCAAGCTCTAGAATCTACTATAAAATCATGGTACTCGAGGAATATATGATACAAAGGACTAGATAGAAATCATCAAGATAATTATCCATCTGAACTAGACTTCTATGTATGAGAGATTGATATCAAAAACCATTATGTTTGAAAAACCTATGAAACCCCAGACCCCCCAATCTGTAATATGGTGTTCATAGACATGTCCTTTATAAAATTTCATGAAACTGGCTTTAAAGTCCTAGATATAACCATCCATAATTAAAAAATAAATAACAAATTTTGAATTTTGTACATCCAATGGATCATTTCATGTTTATAGCTTTATTGAATTAGTACAAATCATAAACTAATAAATCAAATTTATTTCTCAACAAATATACATTGTTTAAATTATATATAAGAAACTATATATATTTTTATGAGTGATGAACATCTCCCATAAATTGTTCCATGTTTTTTATCCTTCTAATCATGTAACATACTACATTTCATCACAACATGGGGAAATGGGGTCATAATAATGGGTGAGCATAAATTTTTATTATGGAAAAGGTATAACTAAATTAATCATGTTACAAGAAATAAATAAATATTAATGTGGGTATATGAAAACAACATTAATACATAATCAACTTACAACTAAGAAGATTCAATATTGATGAAAATAAATAAAAACATGTACTTCAATAATAGTTATCCCATACTAATGGAATGAACAATTTTAAACATAGAATGAATTTATCAAGGCCTTATCCCAAGATAGATTCCTTATAGTTATGACTGAAGTAAGTACATCTTTCTAAATTGGATAGTCATACACTAAATATCAAAAAAAAAATTCTCAGGAGACCTATTGATGAATTGTGCTGCCATATAATTATAGAGGCCAAATGTCACATGATTAGTTATAATGAATATAATTTAGCATTCAATTGGAATATTAAAAAAATTACCTACGGGACCTTTGGATGAATAGAAACTATGTTACCGATATAATTAAGGATAAAGAATATCGATACGTGATCAACCATCATTATCGTCCAATAATCATCATGAATGCTAATATTTAACCCCATATTAATGAATGTGAAAAAAATCTCGTCAAACATCTAGAAGAAGAAGGTGGATGATTAAGTAATTAATAAGAAAAATTACAATAATTATATATAATGAAATTATAACATACATAATTCAAATACTTTTCTCCCTTTTAATAAAATTATATTCTTTTTAAGTGAGTATCATCCAATATGAATTATGTATGATGTGATGTTAACACTATAGAGAATAATTATTATATATTTAAATAAATAATTAAAAATCCTTGTAAAAATCCCTCTATGGGAATTATTTGGATGGTTTCAATATAATGTTTCTTTATTCTAACAAAGGAAAATTGGAAATATGATGTTATTAAAGAAAAACATCACTGAAACATGATGTGTGTGTCTGATATCACCCAATTAAGGGTTACAAATTGGATTGTTTGGTATCATGAGTTAGTTACCCAAAATATAGGTACACACACACACATATATATATTTATATATATATTGTAAATAGTAAAATATATATTAGGTTAAATCATTTTGAAAATAAAAAATAATATGTAAGTAAGAACATAAAATATATTTTCGAAAACATTTTTAACATTGACGTAAAAGTAAATTTTTTGGGTGACATCCAAAATATTTATCCAAAGGGTGGAAAAAAATTAACTAAAAAATATAATTTTAAATTAATATTTAATAATAGGACTTCAAAAATTAAATAATTTTTTCTAATGGAATTATGGACAAAAACATTTGATTATCAAAGAGACACTTTTATTTCATGAAATAACACATGTTGCAAGCAAACATTGTTAAAAGGGTTATAAAATCTAATGTTAATTAGAAAATATTAATCCAAATAGGATAATAAAATACCATATTATAAAATATTAGGTTGGGAAAACCCAAGAATTTATGAACAATGTTAATGGTAAAACATTATAAGTCCAAAATGTGAATTCGAGTTACCAAAAGAATTACTATTCTAGAAACAATTTTATCTATATCTACTTGAATAAAGAACATTATTTTTCTATTAAAAGCCATGAAATTATAAGTGTATGATAAAAACATATCCATGGGTAGTAAATAGACCATATAAAGTAATCATAGCTCTTAACATGTATCATTTATCAAAGAATCAAAATTCAGAGCGAGAAAAATATTACATCTTGAGTAACACTTCAATAAAATACAATTAAAATTTTGGGTATTTAATTTATGTATAATACCATTATTAAAATATAATTCATGATATGATAGCTCAAATAGGAATTATATACACTACATAAACGAATTTAGGAGAATAGTATCAAATGTGTCTCAAATAGAGGAATTTGATTTCATAAACCTTACCTCTTTTCCAAATAAATTTCAAACATACATTAACATATGTTATATAAAATTGAGATATATTACTCTCTTAATTTTTAAAATTACCCATATACATTTTATATTATACTTTCCATAAATATTCATTATCTACATGAATTCATTCAACTTTCCCTATTGGTTGTTTATAGTCTTGATCATTTGCAATAGTATTATAATTTCGATGTTAATATTCATTATTCTTCCAAAGTTCGCCAATAAAATATATGTTTGGTTACTCTAATGTATTATTTTAGTTATTTAATTTTTTCCATAATCCATCAATGAGTGTTTCAGTCCATATCCTGGAAGGTCAAATTGATATGAAGGACGCTTCGGTGATTCATAACAATGGAAGAGTGGTTTCTTTGTTAATTAAAAAAATATTGATATAAAATATTTATAGAAAAAAACAAAACATTGTACACTCATTTATATAATTTTATACAATTAATTATGTACCCATAGTCATTAATGATATAAATTCACATAATTTTCTACATAGATGGTTACGAAAACCCAAGAATGTACATACCCTGATTTAATGAATGATTAAGATGTGGGTTGATTATAATATAATTATTCCATATGACTAATGATGTTATTTATTGTTTATTAGTTCTATATATCATTATTTAATGACATTATAAGAATAATAAATAGATATATTAATATTAAACAATCTGAATAAAAGGTTATCCAATTAGTACACTTCTTTTAAATGATTAAATTAACAATGATATTTTGTTAACTATTTCATTAATAGGATATCTAGTATTTTGTAAATAAATTAATTATATAAAGAACATCATATGTATCATTTAATTCCATCCTTATATAAAACTATCTAAGACTGTGAAATAAATCAAATCATGTTGCGTCATGGAGGTGATAGTATGCACAACACAAAAACATCATTTTTTAATGAATGTGGTATATAAATAAAAAAGGATAACGCCCATAACAAAGTAACAGTAATGTATATAAATGATACTAATATTATTTTATTAGTTATTCTATAATAAAATTCAATGAATTTAATTATGAATAAAAATATGTTGTTTATAACAATCTTGTTAATGATTTGAATTTTCTTTAAAAGTATCTAAGGAAATGAAGATCTTATGCTCACTAATGGTTAACAAAATATTTTAAACGAGAAATAATATTCAAGGAGGATAGAAAAATATGATTTCAAGGATAAATTCTTCAGAGATGTGAGTCTTGAAGTGGGGATTATGATACTATTTTATAAGTGAATAGAAGGATAGTTTTGGAAATACCCATTGAATTTAAATAATATTATATCAATATTAAGGGGTTAAGGGATTAAAAAAGTGTAAAATGATTAAGAGTGTAATTATATTCAATAAACACCTAAAATGTCCTTTTGAAATCATGTTTTGTCATTTCCCTTAACCTTTTACCATTTTTACTTCATTCCGAGATAACTAATTTTTAGCCATATTGGTTAATTTTAATTAGAAAATATAAAAATAATGTTATTAACGAATACAATACTTCTAATTTAATATTTAAAAAATATTTTATTAAATAAAATTTCTACAGTTATGAAATATTATTTTTTAAATAAAATTAAAAATTAAACTCATGGAAAATGTTTTAGAGAAATTCCATAATTATTATTTAAATATATATAAAACGTAAAAATATCTTGGATAATGACTTTATCAATACCAATTGAAAAATTAAAACAAATAAAGGACATGAGGCCTCCCAAGAAATACAAAAAAAATTCTACCATAAAAAATACTTGATTCAAAAAAGAATGAAAATCTATTCTAAATTAAAGTAACATTTTAATTAGTTATAAAAAAATCAATTTGTTTTCTATATTTAAGTAATATTTTAAATTTATTAATTTTATTCCTATAATTCCTATTTTATTCAATTAACAGTTTTTGAATTTCTAAGTCATTTTTATATAATGATAAATCCATGAAATTTACCAGTTTAGTTAAAACCATGTTTTTAGATTAAAAAATATTGACAAATATAAAAAATTAATACTAATTCAATTTTGATATTATTAATTCAAAAAATATGTTCATTTTTATTAATTTGAAATTTAATACTTTATTAATATATTTTTTGAATAAAATCATAAATTGTAATTGAAACCCCATTTAAATAAAATAATGATATTTTCTAATATTAACTGTTTATATTTTAATGTCATATCAATTACCAAGAAAATTATTTCTTCCAATTATTATTACCAAAATTAAATATTTATTAATAACATGTTTCTTCAAATAGAAATGTGTATTTTATAAAGGAATTTTTTTTAAATATATATTTTTGAAATATAAATGAGCATAGCAGTTATTTTATATAAACAAATTGAATTTAATTTATATCAAAAGAATAAAAATTTATATTCATATATTTTATATAGGGATTACTCAAGTTCATTCATCATGAATAAATAAACATTTTAAGGGTTATAATTAAATATTTATTTTTTTCAAATATATATCCTAGTTTCATTTAAATGCAGTGTTTCATGTGGAAAACCGTTTCATAGTTGCTAACATATTTAAAGGTAATCATATATTATAATTTATGGGTATTACATTCCAACCCCCCTCCCTACCCAAAACAAATGGTATCCTCAAAATTTGATAAATAGTAATTTCTATAGGTAACTCATAAATAATACATACACCATTATATGATCGTGAGATTATTTAGGATGTATAATGAGATTTAACTTTATTAAAATTAAATATAATATCTTAATAAAAATATATCTAACCTATTCCTCGTTTAATATAGAATTATTAATAAGGGAAGAAGATCGAGATCAATAATAAATAACTTCCCACAATCCTTGAAAAATATGTATATGAAAATCATACAACTTGAGGTTTTTAGTTATAACTCAATATATGGTAAATAATTAAAAAATACTTTATATTATATAATAGAAAATATAGAATGAAATCTGAAGTATAATTTATTAGTAGTGGTTGCAATGTCATTTCCTTATTCCCATGGTTATTGGTGATTATTTCCCTTGTTGGACCTTGTATCGGGACATTAAGATTCCTATTGCCCAACTATCTTGTATTTAAAGTAAAGAATTTTTTTTATCTTATCTCTTTCCCATACACTTGTGGGTATGATAACCATTATCTATACACTTATATCATTTAATTGTTCCTTAAAGGAAATTTCCACCATGATCTATCCAAAATTTTTGACATATACGAAATTGAATCTTCTTTCTTCATTTATCTTCATCACATGACCTTCATGAGACTAAATATTTATATTCCATGGTACTATTAGTAAATTGAATAAATATATATTATTTATCATATTTTATGATAAATAGTTCTTCATAATAAAAAATGTTCTCACTCCAGCACTCATTTGGGTGGATTATTTGTTGGGGTGAAAATAATTTTTTTTAATTATCAAACGCCGTTTTTAGGGAACCGGTTCCCAAACATACAAACACAACATAAAAGAGAAACCCACAAACCCATGAAACACAACCAACACAGACATACACATAATAAAATCCATATTCATCTCCACATCCCAAGCTGGATTCATCCTCACCGGTAGCCGTAGACGATTCCCATTCTAGCGACCTCTAGAAGCTTTCACTTTGTACCTGACACCTGAGTTGTTCCATAGCTGGTTGATCTAATGAAGTCCCCTTGATCAATAAGCCCTTCCTAACAGCTAATGTCACCTCACTATTCCTTTTAGAGGTGGACCTAGTCTGCATCGGTCATGGGAGACAAGAGTATTCTCTCCTTAGCCGCCTTCATGGAGTAGCTGAAACATGCCCTTCAACTGAAGCACGAGGCTGTTTCCCTCCATGAACCACCTCGCTGAATGAACGACCAACCAGGAAACTCACATTTTCTCTTCCTCCCCTAGAGATCCCCTTTCCTTTTCCAAGATGATCCCCCATACCCAAACCAGGTCTCCCATCGTTTTTCTCCCACTGTTGGTCTAGAGTAAAGTTCTCCATCAGAGGAAGGTGTTCACCTCTGTAGTCACATTATCCACAGTCACTGCAAAATCCTCCTTCCAATCTCCACTAGTCTGGATATCCGGACTCCTATCTATTTCAACCAAGGTGGAGCACTTGTCCACTAAGTTGTGGTCTGCCGCTGTTAAACCACAATAATTAGGTCCCCTGCCTCCCGCATGAGCAGCCTCCAAAAACTACCTATTTGGATCCACCTCCTCTGCAGAATCTATGCAGTCATCACACGAATGATTATCTGAATGCCCCAAGTCTCCAGCGAAAGCTTTTTACATGGAAACAATCGGCTGCTTCTCAAACTCCTCCTCACCAGCAATCCCTCATGAAGGACCATCCTCTTCCAGACCCTCATCCATCAAATCATCAAATCTTTTTATCAAAGAAATAATAGGTGAAGACAAAGGGTCCAAGCCTCTATATTCCTTGGCACCAACCGAGTTATCTAAATTGACAGAAAGAAAAGATCCCCAACCCAAAACTTCCCTGCACACTCCCTGAACAAGTAGCTAGTGGAGGCTCCAACCTCCTATTTTAACCTGAGAAAATTACCAGTGTCCTTCGGGCTATGCCCCTTACCTCCCGCAGCTCCAGAGTCATGGATGCTCTTCTCAAAAGTCCCATTACAAGGGCCGGCTAGCTTACCATTCACCCCACCAGTGCCCCTTCCTCTGTCGACATGCCCTAAAGACCTCAGCTCAGTACCCATCACTAAACCTGCCTCCAAACGTGAATCAACAGTCGTGCTCCCCAGAATAGTTTTCCATTTACAATGGTTCTCCCTCAACCATGGCGGGTGTCCCCTACGGCATACCTCAGTTGAATGTCCCAACCTCCTACAAGAATTACAGAACTCGGTCCAATATGTGTAAATAACTCTTTGTCTACACCAATACTCTTCGCCAATCATATCCCAAACAAAGTAAAATGGCGTGCGCGACACATAAATCTCAACGCATACCCTGGGGTTCACTATATGACATACCACCTAGGAATGACTATTGGCACATAAGAATCGTCCTACCATGTTGCAAAGCATTTGAATAATCAACGGGTTTTGAAATGGTAATGGAAGTTTGGGAAACCATACCCAAATCATGATTGCAGGTGAGTCACAGTTCTTATGAAGATCAAATGACCAACGAAGAAGCATAAATCGAGTACGTTGGATTTGGCGAGGAGCCCTAGACCATGCTTGATTGAGATCTGCCTCTGTTTCAAAATGAATTATAATTTTCCTATTGTCGAGAAGACCAACAACGGTGCATTCTTGAAGACCCCACGATCTGAAAATAAAATGATTGAAGTCATCCACGAAAGGTCTCCTGATCATGAACCGGGACACCAGAGTGAGATTCTATAGGCTACAGGATTCCATAAACTCATAAGAGAAATTTTGAAGATTCGACACCTCGTCGAGCAGATCTGGAACCTTAGGGTTTAAAGCGACATTCGGGAAAGGAGGGAGTAATTCAGAATTAGAAAAGGGTTGAAAGATCCTTGCTCTCCTATGGAATAGAAATTCCCTCCCCCCATTGATGGGGGAGGGGCCGGCATAGAGTCTTCCATTGTTACTTTCATAGGAGAGTAATCAGAAGATCTTTAAACACCCGAGTATGGATCGGAAAACTTTTCGATTCGTTGGGGTAATATCTGCATTACCACACACACCCATGGTTCTTTCTTGTTAAATACAGTATTAATTCTAAAAGAGTATTCATGAGTGATGATGATTATAATTTATATATTATATATTAATATATTAAAATTTTACATCATTATGTCTCACTATATAAAACTTTCTTATTAGCCTATAATTCATACAAATCATCTTATATCACTCTCAATAAAAAATATATCATTATTAGTTTTTAAAAATATTACATTATGTTTTATTATAACATAAATTATAAACTAAAACCTAAAATAGTGATCCTAAATTACAATGATTAGCAAATTATTATGAACCCAATATTCATTGAAATTTATGCTCTCAAAAACTGACTTATCATTCCTTAAATAACATTAGTAATTCCTGTAATCATTTACCCAAGTATGTATATACCCAAATCATATTTTCTTAATAAAATAACTTTGCCAGACCTATTTTAATCTCCATTAAATTAAACCAAAATGAGAATATCTATTTTTATAAAAAATAACATTAAATTTGACCGTCAAATAGTATTATACACTATTTAATATGGTCACACACTAGTAAATATATATAAAAATCCAAAAAATTAGGTGAACTTATACATAAATATCACGAATCAATTATCAATCCCAAGGATTCCAATTTAGTTGACATATATTTTGAAAATCGTACCACCTTTTATTATCTCGACATCAAGTGTATTTAATACATAAAAGTTATCAAAACCTAAAGCATGTGTTCTCCAATAGTTATCCCAAAAAATATATCCTTATTATAAAATCACTTTTCTAGGTTACTAATAAAATTTTATATATGTTTTTAGGACATTAAGTTAAAAATACTAATGAAAAATCCATATATATTTTCCGTAATACTCATAAATTTTAAAATATACCATAATATCATTGATAAATATCACTCAATAGTGAAAATATGTAAGAGTATCAATATTTAATTTTTTTTATCATGAAAACCTACCTTTATTAGGTAATACAAGGAAAATCACTATTTACATCATAATTGTCATATACTAAAATTCTCAATCATTTAAGTATGATCTATAATTCAGTTATAATACATAGTGGTTTCTAGATTCAAACATTTATCTGCATCATTTTTTATCCTTTTCTAACCCAATAATAAAACCAAACTGAATATCTTAATATCTGAAATATGAATATGAAAACAGTAATTGAAATATGTATTCGCTTATGAAACATTAGGTTAAACATATGATACTTTTTTATTAACCACTGGCTCCGTTCATCAATCCATGGTAATCTATGGTCATTTCTTCTATTAATTTCTCTAAACTAATTATTTATCAAAACTATAAAATAATTTGTAATTGTTTAAAAATATAATGTTATTAACTTAAGCATATACCCTAGGAAATTGAAAAAAAAATCAGAAACCCTTTTTTTTGTTCCATTGGTGACAATCTAGTTAATACACAATGCTCTCTTTTTGGGGGGTTTAACTCCAAGATACATCTGGAAGAACCTCCATCCACATAGAGTATCCATACATTGATGTTTTTATAAGAAAAATCACATAACCTCAACTTTACCAAAACATCAGGATGTCATCCCATTATTATACTTATTCCAATAGTTTTCACTAATGTTTTCTTATCCTAATCAACAAATAAAATGTGCATTATTGCCTTAATATTAAATCATATACATATCCCATTTTGTTTTCTATACCTTTAGAGAAATGATAAAACATTAATTTTCATGACATAAATTATCTTTAATAAACATCCTAATCTCTATAGTTATCTAAAAAATTATTTTGTTACCAACTATGACATTTTATACTTAAACTCGCAAAACTAGTTCTCATATATATATACATTAATTAGTTTTTTGATACTAGCTGTAAAATCCTGAACATAACCACACATAATTACAAAATAAATAATTATTACTAAATTTATTATATGTGAAAGATATTTTTAGGTTTTAATAATTAATGAATTAGGTAAAATCTTAAATTAATACAGCCCATGGCTTTCGTAACTAATGGAAAATTTCCATTATATATACGAAAAGAATTAATTTATGACAATTCTCCAATATATCCCATAAATTCTTCCATACATGTTTTCCATATAAAAATTTTACGAGTATCACATATCGTCCAAGCATGATGAAATAGAATCATAAAAATGTGTGATATCAAATTCCTAGTAATAGAAATGTATGACTGAAAAAATTATGGAATGAATGTAGAATAAACATTATGGAAGGAATGTGTATAAATTAATCCATAATCAACTTGAAACAAATATCATTCTATATCTATGATAGTAAATGAAAATTTGGATATCAATAATATTTATCTCGTAATAATGGAATGCCTAATTATAGACATATAAACATACAATCGAGGCCTAATTTTAAGACACATTACTTGTAATAATGATTGTAGATAATACATCTTTCATAACTAGGTGTGCATACACCAAAAACACAATCCTATATTTTCTCTTGTTCTATATTGATTTATCATTGGAATATATAATTCTGAAACCCACCCACCAACTAATAATGTAAATTCAATCACAATAATTGTCATACACACCTTTTATACCATTCTCTATGGCACAACTGGATAAATAAAAACATTCTCATATGTATAGTTAAGGATATGAAATATCGATACGTTATTAACCTATGTTAAGAACCATCAATCTTCTATAATTATAACACTTTTCAATATTTTTATAAATGGTATAACATTGTAATAAACCATCTAAATGGAGAAGATATGTGTTTTAGTTTTACATAGTTATCTTTCCAATAATCATAAATATCTAAAAAAACATAAAAAATTCTAAAACTTGTCAACTTATCAATAGAATAAAATTGTTTCTAGGTGAACATAATCTAACCTGAAATATGTAAGATGTAATAAAAACATAAATAATTCTAATATTTTTCCACTTATAAATAGAATAACATTTTTTCTTGGTGAACAACATCCAATATGAAATATGAAAGATGTAATTTTCACACCATATAAATAAATGAGTATAAGGTTAAGTAATTACATGAAACACATGATCATAATATATATATGGGAAGGATATTTACGGTTTCTAATGAATATATCCTTAGTGAAACAATGGAAAACTAGAAATTTGTTTATATATATGAAAAATAAATATTTTTGAACTTATGCTTGTATCATAACACCCAATAAGGGATCCTCAAATGGACTGTTTGGTATCATGAGTTTATTACCCACAAAATACATATATATATATATATATATATATATATATGATTATAATTTTGGAACATAATCCTGATTATGATAAATAATTTTGAAAAAGAATAGTAAAATAGATGTGAAAACTTAAAATATCTTTAAGAATTTTTTTGATATTTATTTAAAAGTGGAAGTTACAGGTTACGTTAAAAATCCTTTTTAAAAAGGAGGAGTGAAAACTCATTGAATACGTTTTTGTTAAAAGTAATATATAAATATTTATTCTAGATAATTAAATAAATTTTTCTATTTGAATTTTGGATCTGACACATTTTAGTATGAAATAGACATTTTGAATAATTGAAATTACCCATATTTAAAACCATCATTATAGAAAGAGTAATAAAACCTAGTTTTTATTAAAGCATCATTTTTCAAAATAGGATAATAAAAAACCATATATTAAAATATTATAGTGGGATAACTGAGGCAAGGAATAATAATGTTCAGGATGAAACAATATAACTCCATGAACGGTATTTAAGTTACCAAAAATCATAACTAAGAGGAAAAAACACTATCAATAGACACATGAATAGAAGAAAATTATTTTTCTTGTAAATACCATGGAAAATGAAAATTGTGATACAAATATATCTATATCCATTGAATACACCATACAAATAAACATTGTTCTTATCATATAACATGGATTAAAAAATTTAATTAAGACTCTGAAAAATATTTCTACATGTGTAAATCATTAATCAATACCCTAGAAAGTGAGGTCCTATAATATAACATAAAATATATTTATTAAAATATAATTAATGGTATTATATATAAAATATAATTTATATAGACCATATAAATAAAAAAATGTTCATAATATCAATTGTGTCTCAAATAGAAGAAATTGAGATGTACAATAATAAATATTTTCTAAACATTAATGAATATCATGTAACATCATGTATCCAAAATATTTATAGAATAGTAGAAAAATTAATAACCATACTAATATCTATTATCAATAATATTTTTCATAAATATTTATTCTATATATGAATTATTTAACTTTTCCAAATTGAGTATTTATGCCCATGATCCATTTTAATGGGTTCTTAATATTGGTGTATGAATTAATTATTCAACAAGAATTTACCATTATGTAGTCATTGTTTTTCTTATAGGGAATTTTTTAATTATTTATGATGTTACAAAATCTATTCATGATTGCCTTAGTTTTTATCCTTGAAGATGAAATTGATAATAATTATGTTTCGGTGATTCATAACAATTGAAGTGTGTGTTCGTAATTAATGAATTTAATATTGATATTACAACTCCATAAATAGAAAATAATGATTTAGTAATTTATTTCAAATTATACATTTAAATATGTTATCATAGTTATTAATTTCATAAATTTATAGTTTTTTCTTGTATGTGGTTAAACCAACTCAAACATGAACATGTCCTGATTTAATGAATGATAATGAGATTGTTTAGTTTTAAAATAATTATACTGGAAGATTAATGATATTATTTAGATATTATTAGTTTGATATAATATTAATTTGATAATTTATTATAATAATTAATGGATATGGAAATATTACATAATTTAAATCGAATTTTATCATCTTGTTCTGGGTACTTAAAATGAATATAGTAATGGTTATCATTTTGTGATCATATCATTGATATATTTTATATATATTTTTTCATAAAATGACATTAATTATATAAATAATATCATATTAATAATTAAATACCATCCTTATATCCATCTTTTCAAGGTAGTGAAGGAAAAGAAGAAAAGTTGTGTCATGGAGGCAGTAGTCCTCACAATGCATGAAAAATTGTTTTGTATTTGTTAATAGATGGGATATATGAATAATTAATGATAATACCCTTAATATAGTAACATTTATATCTATAAAGTTAAATAATATAATTATATTATTCTGTCTAGAATTAATTTGAATGAATATAATTAAAAAGAAAACATTGTATTTAATAATTCTCATATCTAGGAAATTAATTTTTCTTTGAAGTTTCCATTGAAATGAAGGAAACTTGATATAAAATTCGAATATGATATTATGAATGTGGAATAAGATTATAGGAGGAGGAAAATTTTAGAGTTTAAATGATAATTTATAAGGGTAGCTGATTATTGAATTGGTGAAGATGTTAGCCATTTATATGTGAAGAGAATGGTAGTTTTTGGAAACACCCTTTGAAACTCAATAATTTAATTTCACTATTAATGTTTCAAGGGCCTAAAAATGAGAGAAATGAGGAAAGGGTTGGGTTTAGGTCAATCCACACCATGAACATCCATTTGCAGAAATGAATTAAAATATAATTTTTCCTTTCCTGTGTAGTAAAAGACATTCTACCATTTTTACCTTTTACTCTAGTAAATAATTTTTATCATCAGTAATTAATTTCAATTACAAAAATTAAAATTTAATTTATTAATAAATATTAACTATTTTATATAATATTTTAGAACCATTTTAGTTAATAAAATTTCTACATGTACGAAATGTTAATTTTAAAATATAATGACTTAAACAAGTAAAACTTTTGTTAGGGAGATAACATTTTAGTGAATTAAATTTATATATATAGTAAATTTACTTTGGATAATAATTATATTGACAAATATTGAATTAAAATATAATATATAAATTATAATAGTCTTCTAAGTTAATCTAATATAGAATACCCAATGAAAAATATGTGATTGAAAGGAAAATCCAGAAAAGTTTTAATACTAATTTAATTTTTAAATTAGTCCTAAAAACGTTTTCCATGGGGTTTTTATGTTGAAATAATATTATAAAATGGGAAATTTTATTCAAAATATTAATAATTTATTACAAAAAAGATTTCCTGCATTTTTGAGTCATTCTTATATAATAATGAACTCCAAAAAATTATATGTTTCATGGACATAGTATTTCTTGACTAAAAATCATCGTTTTCAAAAAAAATATAAAATTTATTAATTTTTTATTTTTGATTTAATAAATTCATAAATTATGTTCATTCTTATAAATATTAAATTAAAAAATTGAGAAATTTATTTTTTTTGGAAAAATCATAAAATATAATATTAAACCCGTTTAAATTGGATAATAACATTATAAAATATTAACTCCAATAATTATTATTTTATATCATCTAACAACTACATTTGTGTTAAAAAAATATCAGTATCTAACATAATTTATCAACAAAAATATTCTCTTGAAATAAAAATGTTAAATTCATAAACGAAAAAAATAAATATTTTTATAAAACATAAATGATCATTATAGAAATTTTAGTTAAAATAAATTAAAATTATTCAAATTAAAAAAGTCTTAGCTTTTAATATATATATATATATAACTCATAATGTGGTTTCAAAGTTATTTCCATCCAATTTAATGGACATTTTTTGAAATTTTATATCTAAATATTTATATTTTATCTAAATATATCTTGGTTTAATTAAAGTTAATTTTTTCTTATGGGGAATATTATTGAAGACATTAGATTATTTAAAAGAAATTAATATATTAATTATTTTTTGTTTTTATGAGGCCTATTAGGAGGTGTTTGACTATCATGAATCAGGATAGAATGTGATAAGGTATTACTTGGGTGACCTTCATGGGGTTGTTCCTCAAGAAATATTTTCTTGAAATGATTATGTTACACGATCCCCGTGATATTGTAGAGTTACAGGAGAAACCAATATAAGTTATAGAATATTTTTCTCATATTATAAAGTTGTTATGCTTCACCCCTATTATGTTGTGAAATAATGAGTAAAAGGCCTAAAATTTTTAGATAACCCTACATCATAAGATCTAATTGAAGGTTATCATATTTAATCTAGCATCATACCTAGTGTTTTTCTATAAGTATTTGTCTATAAATAAGGGCCTTAAGGAGGACAAGGTTGTATCCTTACTTCTACTCCATATAGGATAGGTGACTGAGCTTCCTCTCACTTTTATGAAAATCTATATCAGTAGTAGGAAGAGTAAAGTTAGTCAGGTGTAGTGGGGAAGTATGTTGATAGGTCAATGTAGTACATCTCTATTTTCTTCTATGGGTGATGATTTTTCTAGGTTCTTTAAATACATGAATATAGATCATCTTATCAATTCTTGTAGGAAGCTACCTGTGGAGTTCCATTGATATAGAATGGATGTTCATCTTTAACATTTTTTTAAAGGGATTCCGAAAGGTGTTCTAAGAGTTCAGGGAATGATGGGGATGGAGGACCTCATCAGAGGATAAAAACATTCAAGAATTTAATGACTTCAATGGAAGGTCGCAGAGATGGGGAAGGCTAACTTTTTATAGAGTATTTTCCTCCTTCTGTTGGAAATGAGGGACTATCTGTGGTTTTTGTTATGATATTTATCACCTCGATGATGTCATATAATTTTATGATACTAGGGATTTTCAATCATTTATCTCTGCTCAATTGGTAGTTGTCCTATACTAACTAGTTAGAATATCGTAAGAAATGCTTAGCATTTAAAAACTCTTAGTGTTACAAAATGGACTGAATAACCTAGAACATTAATAACTAAGTCGATCCAAACATAGAATATAGGTTATTACTAATTCCAATGGTTTGGATGCAATCACCTAGAATCATAAAAGTTAAAGATGGAGTGTTTTTTCACACAAACAATAGAAGAAATACAAACAAGTCAAAATTTTCATGGAAAACACCCAAAGCATACTAAACCATAAGTCAAAAAAGTATAACAAAACCCTAGGAGTAAATAAACAATGTAACATAAAAAATATAAATAGCCCAATTCCTAATGGATATAGCACTATATTCCCAAAATATCAACAACCACCACCTGCTAGTGGTGATTTACACTTTCTCATAACAGGACTAAAATATCTAAAAATTCCTAAAAATTGTAAGGAATATATAAAATCGCAGTAGGGTCGCGCTATGTGTTCCATAATAAGATGACATGGTAAATAAACTAATTCATTCGTTAAATTTTAAAAAAATAGGCATGTAGTATAGTTCCATATTTAAATCAAAAAAATCTGTTCAATTCACTTGATGGAATCATTTCAATAAATGGAAAAATAGAAATTTTATATAAAATAGTTCCTATAAATCAAAAGTCTTATGCAAAGCAATTTTATAAGAAATGGAATATATATATTTATATAATAAAAAACGAGTGACATGTCAATCTTCCAAGAGGATTGATAGTTCTGGGTTACGAGATCATCACACACTCATATAGTGATAATGGAAATGTGCACACAAATCCCTTTGACAGTAACACAAAGGACTACCCAATATCTCACTGTGGAAAAGATCTTCCTATATGACTATTTTATAGTTACAAATATTAAATCCATTTATAGGGAAATACCAACCTAGATTTTTTTCCCAAATAACTCACTAACTATCATGGAATGCATGTGCTAAAAAACAACAATTGGAAAATTATTTCAAAACTATTTAAAATTATATTGCATTGTTTCCAGTTTCAGTATTCCAATTTCACATTAAAAACAGAAACATGGGTTCTTAATAATTTCATTCTTTTTCTAGATAAAACCAAACCTAGTTTCATATCAAATAATTTTAATCCATTTTTTGTAAAATAAATTTCACAATTCAATTTCTACAAATTCTATCATTTTCAAATTAAACCCCAAATATAAATTTTATTGAAATTGGGGGATTTCCAAAAAAACTCATGCCTAATAAATATCAAATCTTCATCCACACTGAATTGGGTTTTTTAAATTAAAATTAAATTAGTTTAAAATAGTCAATAATTTCACGGTTAAACTCATACGGAACCACCTACCTTATATCAGGGGGTCATGTAACACAATACCCACATGGAGAAACTCCAATGAAGAACGTCGACAAAAAAGATTGATGAATTATACCTTAATTCATTATCTCAAAAAGAGTTCAATATATATCTCAATAATAAAAAGATCTAACAAATGTAAATGATTATGTAAGAAGAGAGGAATATAGAAGGAAAATAAAAATAACTCTTAAGATGAATATATATAATGATGTACCTAACTTTGATCCACCATGAAATGGGTTTTAAAGAGCCAAAATTTGTCTTGGAGAGAATCAAATTCCTAGGAAATAAACGTAAAAGAATTTGGGGCCAAGCGAGTGGTCTAAATGAGGGTTTGGGAATTTTTTTAATTTTGGGAAATAAAAAATCATAGATCGCAAGGTTAGATGGGTAGGTCGTTGTAGTTTTTTAAACTATCTTCCAACTTTGAATACCCTCGCTGCATAGTTTTTCATGGTATTCACTGAAATGGGGAACTATTTGGAAAACCCATCCACCAATGGTACATTTCCCAATAGGCTTCCAAAATCGTTAAAATTACTCCCAATGCACCCCTAAACAAGACCCATTAAAATATTGATAATAATAGAATTCTTGAAGTAACTGAAAATAGTAATATGATGTTACAACCTCTCTACCATTTAATATTTCGATCCCAATAAGGCCGGTAAAGAACTCTCCATGTAAAAAAGATGAGGCCACTACTCAATCATTAGCGCATATCTATCTCTATCTCTCAAGTCTCATGAGTATCATAACCATGTTTTCATTGTACATGAACCAATATTATCATCCTCCCATAAACTACCTTAGTTTTAGAATCAAATATCCTAACTAGATTCTCAATCCTGGAAAAATCAAGCTCAACATCGAGATCCCTCAATCTCAAAACATGATATGGATCAGAAATATAATTTCATAGCTACAATACATGAAAAATGTTATGTATCATCTTCAAATATGGACTACATTCTAAATAGTATGAAAATTTTAACACCTACTCACCAACCTCAAAAGGTCGTAAAGAACAAGATGTAAACATCCCTTGCCACCCAAAGTGTCTATGACCCAAACAAGGTGAAACTTTCAACAACACCTGACCACCAAATTAAAATTACTGAGGTCTGTGATGAAGATATATGTAATATTTATACAAGATTTGTACCATCAAAATTCTAAGATGAATCCACTAAATTTTTGTTTTATTCTTCTAAACCAGGTTTTGTCCAACCATGGAACTTCCACAGATCTATGACCAACAAAACAGAGATTTGCAATATCGGCAATACCAATCCAAAAAAGGATTCATCTTGATCATGAACGTGTTAATATTATTATAATAGATCTCATCCAATCCTAAATGGTAATACCAAGCTCAACCAAAGTCAAGAATGCTGGAAATGATCATATCTTCGGGAATCATAAAATATCATCTATATGTTCATCCATATATGGATGTCATATCATAATCATATTATCCTGATATCAGAGTGCCTCCCGAAGGCCTCTCCAAATGTGAGAAGTAAATTAGGTGTCCCTTTCAGTGACTATATCATATGGAACTCCAAAAAAAACAATATCTCCCACATGCCGGTAAGTATATGGAGATCAGAAGAGTATCGCCTGAGGAAATATTGCCTTTTGTAAATGAGCTAGGGGCTATCAATATGCAGAGCCGTTGAGGGCATGGTATGACCAGTCAGGAAATGGTGTCCATGGGTCGATAATATTCCATTTCCGATGGCCATGGATGATTATGAAAATCCCGGATTACTCATTGTAAAGAGTTAGGCATATGGGGGTAATGGTGTTCAAGCATACAAGAAACATCTTCACCGCAATTGCATGTCGATTTAAATCATATTAGCCCTGTTTGGATTTTTTTAGATGCAGATCATCATGCTAACCATGGGTTGATACATAGGATAACCAGGTAGAGATACCCTAGAAACGTTTGGAAGTGAGAGGAGAATGAACTTATAAACCACTGCTCCATAAACTTTCAGATTTGGAGGAATTATAGGGGGGATCTGAGGTCGGTATGCATACAGAGATAGGAAGAGTACCGCCTGAGGAAGTAATTCCTTTGGTAGATGGGTCAGGGGCAATAAATATGCAGAACCGCTGAGGGAATGATATGAATTCTCATGAAAAGGTGTCCACTTGTCGATAACTTTCCACTTTTGATGGCCACAAATGATTATGAAGTTATGAAATTATCCCGGTCATGGAGTTTGATGTATGGAGAGGATGCATCCAAATGTTCAAGGAGTATTCCTTTCTCATTTCTCCATATATCTTGGGTTGGTCGGAATTAAGTCTGTGCAGTTTTAACGTCGTGCGGTTAGGACGAAGTCCGTTCAGTTTAACGTCATGCAGTGAGGATGATGTCTGTGCAGTTTACTGTCATGTGGTAAGAAGGATATCCATACAGTTTAAATCCATGCGGTCATGATGATGCGGAATTATGTGAAAATTGGATCCCACATAGTTTAACCTCATTCGGTGAGGACGAGGGGTATATATACATGTGTTTTCTTTTATCGGTGGCTAGGCTATGATGTAAAATATTGGTGTCACTACATATCCTAAAATGGTAGGAATCAAGCCTCGCATAGTTTTTTTGAAGATAATACACCATGTGCATGTCTGGTCCATATACAAGGGAAGAGGGTGTTTTAGATATCCTTTCCGGGGTGGCTGGTCTAGGATTGGGGACCTTGGCATCGCTATGTATCCTGTGAGGGTAGGAATCTATCCTCATATTGTTTTTTTGAAGATAATACACCTCGTGTAGTTTTGGTCTGTACACAGGGGAAATGGCATTTTCAGTCCTTCTTATCCATGCAGCTTAATGTCATGTAGTGAGGACGGGGAATACACCCCATACTGGGTTGGTCCATACACTAGGGAAAAGGGAATTTTTTATTTTATTTGGGGATGGCTGGGCCATGATACATAATCCTGGTGTCGCTATGTATCGTGGGAGGGAATGAATCAAGCCGTATGTAGTTCTCTATAATCCATGCAGTTTAACATCATGCGGGGAGGATAAAGAATACACCCCGCGTAGGGTTGGTCCCTACACGGGAGAAAAGTTCATTTTTAATATTATTTGGGGATGGATGGGCCAATATAGAGAATCCTAGCATCGCTACCTATCTTATGAGGACAAAAATCAAGTTGTACATGGTTTTCTAAAATCCATGCAGTTTAACATCCTGTGGTGAGAACGAATAATACACCCTGTGCAGGTCTGGTCTGTACATGGGGGAAAATGGAATTTTTTATTTTATTTGGGGATAGCTGCACCAGGATACCGATTCCTGTCATTGCTACATATCCTGCGAGTGAAGAATCATGTCATACGTAGTTCTCTAAAATCCATGCAGTTTAATGTCAAGCGGTGAGAATGAAATACTCTTAGTTTAGGGTCATAGAGTTTGGACCATTGTGGCTTAGCAGTTTAATCTTCTGCATCTTGGACATTGACTACTTTTGATTATGCGAAATACTTCTTAAAAAATATCTCATTTGTTGGAGCAGTAGAGAATTGACCATCCATAGAGATCAGGGCATATAATCCATTGGAGTAGACCTTGTGTATAACATATGGTCCCTCCCACTTCGGTTCCAGCTTTGGAGGTTTCTTTCTGTGTATCATTGTGGTATGAAGGAGTAACACCAATTTTCCTTCCATGAAAGACCAAATACAGACCTTCTTATTGAAGGCTCGTGCGATCCAGTTCTAATATACGTCCAGATGGTGTAAAGTGTACAACCACTTCTCATATAGCTATTTCAATTCACCTAGCCATTTTTTTGATTGCTCATCATTGGATAAATAATCACAAATGGAAACACGGAGCGAGGTAAATTTGATCTCAATGGGACGGACTGCTTCTGTTCTGTACACAAATGAGTACGGAGTAGCCTGAGTAGTAGTGCAGATTGTGGTTCGATAAGCCCACAATACATGAAGATATATATTCTGCCATGATTTCTTGTGTTTTTCCACCATTATCTAGAGAATGTTGGTCAATGTCTTGTTAAATGCCTCTATCTATCCATTGGCCGCTATATGGTAGTGGGATGAGTGGTTAGCCTTGATACCATATTCTTGGTATAGTTTCTCTGTTTCAGACGAGAAGAAGTTGGTGCCATTATCCGTCAATATGGTATGAAGGACGCCAAATTTAATAATAATATTGGTTTTCACAAATCTGAATATGTTTCCTGCCCCAACATCCTTGAGGGTTATAGCTTCTACACATATGGAAAAGAAGTCGGTTTCTGCGAGGATATACTTCAGTTGTTTGGTCGTGGTGGGAGGATATGGTCCCATGGAATTCATTCCCCAAATGGAAAATGGCCAGGAGTACTTGTCCTGATGATGTAATTCTGGGGATTGGTGAATAAATTTGGCAATAATTTGGCAGGAGTGGAATTTTTCCATAAAGTGCTCGCAATCTCGTTCCACTGTGGGCCAATAGTACCCAAGCATTTGGAGCTAATGGGAAATCTTAGACCCCAACTGATGTGATCAACAGACTCTAGCATGAAAATCAGTCAGGACGGCATGGGTTTTATCTCCATCAATGCATTGGAGGAGGACTCCATTGAGGCCTCATTTGTAGAGGACATCATGCTGACCTATGCCGCCGTAAAGGACAAAGTGGGTTTCCCTTCTCCGTATTTTCTCTCGTTTAGCCAATTCTAATGAAAGATCTCCACATTGATGGTAGTTTTCAATAGGGGTTGTTTATCCGGTGGCAGGAGCATATGGATTAGGGACAGGACTGACATCATTTATTTCTTCCATCTTAAACAGAACAAATGGCATGACCATTCGACGATGGTAAATACTAATAATTATTTCATCTCGGTCTAGGTCTGCTAGGGTTGTGTCTGCATTAGCTAATGCATCGACATGGGCATTCTGAGACTAGGGAAAATAGGTCAATATTGGTTCTGTGGGGAATTCCACCATTAACCCTCGGACATGGTCAAATAAAGGAATCAAATCCTCTTTTTAAAAAACATTGTAACCATTGACTTGCTTGATGATTAGTTCCGAATAGCCTTTTACCTTAAGGTGTTGTACTTGTTCCTAGAGTGCGAGCTCCAGACCTACAATGAGGGCTTGATACTCCACCTAATTGTTCATACATCTTTCTGACAGGAAGAAGGAATATGGCAAGACATCCTTTTCCCGAGACATGACAATTATCTCCAATCCCGCCTTGTTAAATTTGGGATCCTCCATCCTTTTTCCTGTTGGACTTCAGGATGCCCCGTCGATGTACATTTCCCATTTTGGAATCTCCTCTTGAACCTAGAATATGTCTTCATTTGGTAACTTGATGTTCAGTGTGGTGGTCCCTGTTGAGGGGTTCTCTACAAGAAACTCTGCTAACATCTGGCCTTTGATGGCATTCTGAGGCACAAAACGGATGTAAAACTGTTGTAAGATGAAGGCCCACTGGGATAGGCACCCGGTCAGCATTGGGCGGCTGAGGATGTACTTGAGTAGGTTGCTACATGAGACCAAATGGACTTCATAATGTTGTAGATAATTTCAATGTTTTTGAACTATGAAGACCAATTCCAAACTACTCTTCTCGATTTTTGAGTATCAAGTTTCAGCATAGATCATGGTTTGACATATGAAATAGAGACTATTTTCACTGTCGGCATCATTTTTTGGTGTGAGGAAGGCTCCTAGTGACTGCTCTAGGGTAGTCATGTATAGGATAATAGGTCTCCCTTCAACTGGGGGCATGAGCACCGGCGAGCTTAAGAGGTACTTCTTTAGGCTATCGAATGCCTTTTAAAACACATCTATATTTTGGTACGTAACCCCCTTTTTAATTAACCTAGTAAATGGAAAACATTTTCCCACCATGTTGGCTATGAACTGCAAAATGTAGGCTAGGTTTCCATAGAATCCTCTCAACTCAGTGAGATTGCTGGGAGGTGGAAGACCAAGGATAACCTTTGTCTTTTGAGGGTTGAATTCAATTCCACGATAGCATACGATGAAGCCAAGAAATTTCATTGAGGTAACCCCAAAGGGGAATTTCAAGGGATTTATCATCAGGATATATTGTCGAAGTTTTTTGAAGGCAGCTTTAAGGCCTGATAGTTGATCTGAGAACTGTAATGATTTGACCACCAAGTCATCTACATAGAATCCGACGAATCTCCCCAGGAACGGCTTAAAGATACGATGCATGGCACGCTGATATGTTGCACTGGCGTTCTTGATACCAAAGGGCATGACCCTATAACAGAATATTCCATGAGGGGCTCTGAAGGCAGTGGCTTCTTCATCTTATCGGGCCATCCAGAATGGATTATACCGAGAATAACCGTCCATGAAAGGGAGGAACTCATTCCCGACTGTTGTGTCGATTAATAACTCAGTAATCGGGATAGAGAAGTCATCTTTCAGGTAATGCCGATTGAGATCTCTGAAATCGATGCAGACGTGGATTTGTCTGTTATTTTTATTTGTGGCGAAAATGTTGGCCAACCAAATAGGGTATTGGACCTCTAGAATGAAGCCTTATTTAATTAGATTATCGGCTTCAGCCTCTATTTTGGCAGCATGTGAGGGGTGCGTCCTTCTGGTGGCCTGTTTATAGCCCCGGTGGTCTTCTAGAAGACCTAAGTAGTGTGTCTCCACTTTAGGATCAAGTCTCGGAATTTATATGTAATTCCAGGAAAAACATCTCGATGTTTCCTCAGGATATAGGTATATACCTCGTGCTCCTCAGTATACATGGATGTACTAATGAGAGTGGGATTCGGTTCTTCCTCGATACCCAGGTTAATTTCCCTGAGCTCATCCATAGTGGTGGAGATATCTTCCTCGAATGAAGGAGGTGCATCCCTGAGATCTTCCTCCTATTATTCCACCACATTCTCATCTTCTTAACCTGACAGTGGTAGAGATCACGGCATGGGTCCTTGGGCGTCTGGAGGTGAGGCATCGTGGGTTTCCCATCTCACGTATTCATCCCCAAATTGAGGGTTAGTGGTCATTTCTGTATTTTCACGCTTGGCCGTTATAACTAATGTCATGAGGACAGTTGAGTGTGTCTCTGGGGTTGAATTCATGCTCTCAACATGGTTGATGGGCAGTACATAGTCTCCGTCGAGCTGCATGAGGGGGTCATCTGGATTCATTTCCAGACCATTTGGAGAGGGAACCCAGTCGTTACCATTGAGCAAAGGCTTCATTTTCTTTTGCTCATAAAACCCAGCGTCAATGTAGTGTGACTCGTAGAGCTCAAAAGGGGCCTTGTCAGCACTCAACGTCCCATATTTTCTATTGACGCAATACTTGATACACTAGTGGTATGATGAAAGAATGGCCATGTGCTTATGGAGCCACAGACATCAAAGAAGGACATTGAATGATGTGTTCTTCCAGACCACTAGAAATTCCGAGTAGGCCACAAGGTCACCAATATGGGTTCTTAGCTTGATTTTTCCCATTGGCATCTGTTCACTATTGTCATAACTCAACAGAGTTGTGGTAGAGGGTATTAGGTCATCCTCACTCTATCCCAACATACGGATTGTTCGTAGGGGATGGAGGTTAACTCCAGAGCTATTGTCAATAACGACATTTCGGATCTCAACATCATTTAGTGTGACAGACACATATAGTTGTTCGATATATCCTTGCATTATTGAATCTTCATCCTGGACAGTGAAGGAAATTACCACACTCCATTCAGTAAGGGCAGTCTCCAACCAGAAAATCTCGGCAGCAGCTACCTCGTCTTGAAACTCCTGGGGGCTGAGAAAGGATTTTTTAAGCAACTCCATGAGATCTGATAACAAATTCAGGGTATCTAGGATTCACAATTTTGTTGGTAGTGATGCCAAGTATTTATGGATATCGTATTTCTGCACTATAGGTCAGTGCTTCTCTTTTGGCTATAGATTTTTAGTAGTTATCTTGGGGATAGAATATGTGACGAGGATAGACCGCCTGCGGGGTCAGATGTCGATGATGTTCCCACATTCTTGAGACTCGGACCGGCCAGTCTGTTTGCGCTTACTAGGCAGCTAGACACTTGTTCGTCCTCTAATGGGTACCTCATAATGATGGGGCCAGAGTGGCCGTTTTTGGAGGTTGAGAGATATTCTTTCTCATATTGAGTCCGTTGAATGGCTCTCCCACATGTTTATGTAATATTAATGGATTTGGTCGGTGTAAAACCATGGAATTGGATTTGGCAATGACTGTGCCTCTCCTGGTATCTCCTACTTCTGTGATCCCCCCTCCTGGTACCTTGTGATGGGAACTCGGGTTCGTAACCGTACCCTTCATCGGGGAACAATTACAATAGATGGATGATGTTGATGGAACAATAGATTAGCTCTTCATCATGTGACAGGTCAACCTAGTCGGTTGTCCCTAGTGGTGTCGTTTGGTGGGTCGGTGCTCGTACTGCCAAGTTTGGGGGCGTAAAATCTGATAGTGTTGGTGCAAACATTGACCTCGTTGAGGACTTCTCCCCTTACGCTTGTCTCCTCCATTTTCAATTACGCTTGGATGACTGGCTCATGGAGGGTTGTGAGGCCGATATTGTCTGTTTTGTGGAATTAGGGGTTGTTGGCGGCAACATCGGATATCGTATTTGAGCTCAGAGTATGCTCTGAGCACGGTTAACAGTCCTCCGAGTCATCCGGTCATCAAATTTCTACACCTTTTTCTGGTTACTTCCTTCCACCCCTCCATCTTGTCACAATCGGTGGTAGAAATGTACTTCACATGTGGTGGGGGTGCTCCTAGCTCGACCTTCCCGGAGACTACCATCCTTTGTAGGAGGTCATTGAAGATGATACATTCTTGGATACTGTGCGCCAATATTCTATAGTAGGGAAGGTAATCTGGCATGTCATTGCTACCAAATTCTTCAGGTTTCCTTGGCTCCGGGAGGTGGAGGATGTTGCAATTCATGGCGGCGATGAAGTAGCTGCAGACATGGTCCTTTCAGAATGAGTATACATTGTGTATCCATTCCTCGAACTTGTTCTGCTTCGATCCTCTCTGATTGTCCCGCTTGGGTAGAGGTGGCCGCTGATATACAGGGGGCACTTGGCGATTTGGTGGAGGCCTAAGTAGTGGAGTAGGCACAGTGGCTAGCTTGAGCATGAAAGAGGATGCTTCAGCTCTAATTGTTCTCTTTACAGGAGCTTGTGAGGCTATTCGGGACATCAGATTGGTCCACTACAGGGTGCCTTCAATTCTCAGGGCTATGGCAGAGAGATTGCAGAAGGTAGTGGTGCACTCCACTGGTATGATCGGTGTTCGCAGCTCATCTCCATGGTTATCGATGCTTATGGCCAGCATCTAATCTTGTGGCTTGGCCTATTCTGGGTGTAGGTCAGACCCTTCCATCTGGAGATGAAATATGAGACCCTCCCATTCTCCCTCTGTTATTAATTCATGAGGTCTATATAATCCCACCTTTTTATCACATAAACTTTCATTACATTTTACAAAACTGAGGATCTTTAAGGTTTAGTGTCTTGGAAACCATGAACTTAAAATAAGAAAACATAAAACATTCTTCTTAAACACTTGAAAGGCTTCTCCATATGTTTATCCTAGGTTAATTACTGCATCTCATAACATGGGGACATACAACAAAAGAAAGGGTTAGCAGAAGGCCTAGTAAGTGAAATAAGGGGAAACATTTAACATGTGAACATGAGATATATCAACAATGTCATGAAAAAGAACCTTAAGGCATGAGAAAGAAATAATGAGGCATATCATAATAATAATAAAATTTTCCATAACATGAAGATGTGGCTACAACATTTAATATTAACAATCATTTCGGTTTCACCAAGGTCCATCCCCAATGTGTCATTAAAAATTACCAAGGTTATTCACCAAGGCGTCATTAAAAATAGTCATCTCTAGAGATTAAGTCTTTACCCAATGCATTGGGGCGCTATTAGGGAGAACCCTTGAAATGTATTTATTAACATGTGAGCCACATATATCATCATCAATCATTTCATAAAAAACCCATATAGAATCAAATGAATGGGTTTCATTTCATAATCATAACGTTTTAAAAACTGCTTTAAGGACATGATCTTTGTGTCACTTTAAAACACACAGAACAGGAAGGTGGGTATCATGTATGTAAATCCCAGAATTTAAAATAGCACATTTTTGTATATATGTGAATATCCCAATAGAAGAGAGAGATTTGACTATTCACTTAATAATATAAAACAACTTTTGAAAGAGAGAGAGAGACATTTTGAGAAGAAATTTTGTAGCATAATGACTATGATTCGAGGTTTTAGAAAACATTGAAAAGAGAGGGGACATGGGTCAAAAATTCATAAATGACCCATAAAACAGTATAGGGACAGAATATGATGGATATATGAAAATGGTAATGAAATTTTAAAGATATACCATATGAAATGATGAACATGAAAGGAAGACAAAAATAAGATTTCTCTTTTAAAAATTCGGCAGCCTAACAGTGTCACTTAAACATCAAAAAATGAATTGACGAGATCAAATAGTGTCTCTCATCATATAAAAATAAAATATCAGTATGATAGATATAGATATCATACCCCAATATAATAAAAATTAACTTTAAAGTCATAACATGAATTTAGAACTTTGAAAAATGAGAAAGGTTAACGAATCCCTTACAAATTTGGCACCCTAACAGCGCCACTTAAAACTTCCAAATACGGAATTGAAGAGATAAAATAGGGTCTCTCATTATATGAAAATAAAAGATTAGTATGATAGATATAGAGATAATATACCAATGAAATAAAAAGGTACATTAAATACTTGACATGAAAGTAGAACATTGATAAATGAGAAACGTGAACGAATCACTTAAAAATTCGGCAGCCTAACAGCGCCACTTAAAACATCAAAATACTGAATTAAAGAGATAAAATATGGTCTCTCATCATATGAACATAAAAGATCAGCATGATATATATAGAGATCATACCCCCAAAAAATAAAATGTATCTTGAAATACTTGACATGAAAGTGGAACATTGAAAAATGAGAAAGGAGAACGAATCCCTTAAAAATTCTACAGCCTAACGATGACACATAAAACATCAAAATATTGAATTGAAGAGATAAAATATGGTCTCTAATCATATGAACATAAATGATCAGTATGATAGATATAGAGATAATACCCCAACAAAATAAAAAGGAACTTGAAATACTTGACATGAAAGTAGAACATTGAAAAATGAAAAGGTGAACGAATCTCTTAAAAATTCGGCAGCCTAACGGCGCCACTTAAAACTAAAAAATACTAAATTGAAGAGATCTAATAGGTTATATCAATATATGAACATAAAATATCAGTATTATAGGTTTATATAACACAACCCAACAAAATAAAAAGGAACATGAAATACATGACATGAAAATAGAACCTGAGAAAGGTGAAAGAATCCCTTAAAAATTCGACAGCCTAACAACACCACTTTAAAATTATTAAAATGAAACGATGAGAGAAAGAGGGGGTATCTCATCATATAGACATGAAAAATACTGTTGGATGAATATAAAATAAAATTCTCCAACATAAGATCGTGGAGCATAAAAGAAATGACAGAAAAGAGATTACATGAAAACAAAGAGGGAGGTAAGATCCCTTACCTTAAAACGTAACTCTTAAAACTCAATGGTTGGGACCTTGAGGGATTGGGGGAACCTTGGAAGGATTACTTGGGAGGGAATGAGTACAAATCTTCGTTGGGGGATAGTTGGGAGTCTAATGGATGATAGGATGGCTTGGTATTTTTAGGAAAAATGAGGGGATAAGGCATTAATGGCCAAGGGACACCTCAGTAGTGGTTTTGGAAAAACCCTGGGCTTACCCATGGTATTTGACCATGCTATTGGTCACATGGGACACCACATACCTTATCTTACTATTCATAAGTCGACCATATTGATTACATACTTAATACATCTTTTAATGATGTCATTAAACACCTGTAACTTAAAAACTGTATTTTCATTACTCATCGAAAATTCAACTTGGTCAAAAAATCCAAAAATTTAATCTTAATACATCTTTTAATGATGCAGTAATTATCTTATTAATGAAATATTGACATAATTGATGTTATAATCTCCAAAATAAATGTAATTTGAGACTTTTTATGAATTACACTAATTTTCTAGGTTACCATGATATATTAGTGTTGATTTAATCAACCTGTTTCGAACATATAATTCTGTTATGACTTTCACAAAAATCATATATCAAATAGTGTCAAAATTGAGACAAAATAGTTTTTAAATCAAATATTATATTATTAATTGTTATTTTATTCGTAAAAATCTAAGGTTCTGCCAAATGTCTTAGATAAGGATATATATATTAATAATAAACAATTTGGGGTTAGTTTGGCATGTTATAGTAAGTGTATTAACCATATAGTGTAAGAAAACAAAAAGACACGGTAAAAGTTAAATTATTTAACTTAGAGTTAAATCTAATTGATAAGGTTAAAATAATAACCTATACTTTTCTAAATCCTATTGGTTGATAGGATTTCGACCCATCCCCACTTTAGCTTCGAAATAAGACCCTTTGGAACCATTATAAACCGATTTTGACTTTAATATAAAATAATATTTTGAGATATTCCAAAGGTGCCCCTCTCCTCCCTTATAAAAGGGCACCTCCTCCCCCTCCTCCTCACACCAATTTGATCATTCAAGCTCGGCCACCCACTGCCAAAATCTCTTCTCCACTTCCCTAGAAACATCCTAGAGGTTCCGGTCTTCCTCAAAGGCCAATTTTAGTGCCCTAAGAGGGGATCTCAAAGAGGCGCTTCAAAGAAGAGGTAATTTCCGTTACCAATTCATTCACCTTTATTTCTTCTTCCACTTCTTCTTCTTAGGTTGTTTCATTATGAAGTAATAACAATTGTATCAATAATATAATGATATGTTATTATAAGTATGAAACATTCCTAATTCACCATCTATCCATCCTACGGAAAATGAAATCACCGCCCGTGCGTACGTACGGAATACAGTCTCCACGCCATGGTGTAATCTATTTTCCACCACCACCTTACATGGATGGGTATAATGGTGTAAAGAATAACTATACATAGTCATTAAAACATAATATTGATTCTGATATATTGTATAATCCACTCCAATTCAATTAAATATTTATGGAAATGATATCATCGCTCGTACGTACGTACGGACTACCGTCTCCACGACGCGATGAGATTCATTCTCCATGTTAACCATTTAAGAATGATTATAATGTATATATAAGAAATAATAATGAAATATATGACATTATAAAGCTACTGGATTTATTTATTTATATATATATGTATGTCATCTACTTAATTCCATTCAAGACAATAAGGAAAGGAAAACAACGTTCATGCGTACGTACGGACTACCGTCTCCATGAACGGTGTTTTTCATTTCATTTATCTATCTATTATATATATATATACTGAATATATATGATATATAAATCATATTTTATATTCTGGAAGTAAGTAAATCATGATATAAGTAATAATAATGTCAAGAACAACAAGTCAAAACACCTACGATAAATGAAACGATTTTACCCAAAACGCTTCTTTAACATGGAATTTAAAAAAGAACGGGTAATATAAAGTCATAAGTGAACCATATATGATATCATAACAATGAATATGATTCTGTAATAAGTAAATGACATTATTTAAATCATTATACAGGAGGTTCTGACACATACGAAGCAAATCGGACCTAAGGTAAGGGAAATATCACAATCTCACTTTTATCCGAGATTGTTTTTACTTTGGTAATTACTGGGGTGTATTTTATCATCCACATCCATGTTCCCTCAATATTTAATATTATTTCCATCCTTCTACTATAGTTTATATCCAATTTTACCCTTCGGTGAGTTTTTTGTAAAAGATATGAAAGGAATCTTTTGTCATTTTCGTACGAGGTACTTTTTGACTTTTCCGACAAAAGTACGAGAAGAATGTTTTTTTAACTTATACGGCATGAATGGATTTTTAAAACATTATTTCCAAGAATCTTCCTTTACAAGTTTTCAAGTTTATTTTTAATCAACTTCTTTTAGTTTAAAATTGTAAGACATGTTAAGAAAGGAAAATGTTTTTGAAGTAGAAAGGATATTTTTCTCAAGAATGGATTTCAAGTGTTTTATCAAAATTATTTTCCATCTAAGATAATAAAGGGTTCTGTTTTTATCCCTATTATTTAATTGATTTGATTATGTTGTGATGGAATTATTTTTATGAATTCCTTTATCTTATATGAATTGTTTTATGATGTCACGATGTTTAAGAATCTCATTTTTACTACATGGGTTATGAAATGATGTATGATTTATGATTTTGTGGCACACATAAGAATGGTATCATTATGAGATGGGTGGGACCTATATCTCCCTCCAATGCATTGGGTAAAGATTTTATATCTCATGATATAGAAATGGCTTGAATGGTAGGTTATACCGGTTCAGTGAAACAGGACTGAAATGAGGGTTTCTCGATTCAGAAAGGGAATTTGTCCACTAAGATATTCTTGGCAATGAGTCTTGACTAACAAGAAATGATTCTCTATGATTATGTGTGAATGCCACAAAGTTTCATGTTTTATGTTATTATTATTGTGATTACATATCACTGCCATGATTTACCCCATGTTATGAAATTATGATCTCTTTTGCAGGTTAAGATTTCCAAAAGTTATGTGCTTATTAATATGATGTGATTGATATTTCTTCTGTTTACCCTTACTGAGCATTTGAGCTCACCCTTTTATTTTTTTCTTTTCCCCAGGATATAAAGAAAGGTTTTAGGTATAAAAAAGGAAGATCTTTATGGGAGATGTTGAAGATCTTTCACCACGATTAGAAGATTACGTTCCAAGTTTCCAAAGACACTAAACTATTACGATCCTTGTGAGTGTGTTTTTGTTATGTACCAAGTATTCCGCAAAAGTAATGTAATGTCAATGTACGTCAGGATTCGGGTCTCTACAGTTGGTATCCGAGGAATGGTTTAGTCAACCTTTGGAAACTAGGATGCGAGAACTTTAGTGAGATCCCTAGAGATATTTCTAAGGTATGTCTAGGGTTGTCTCTAAGGTTAAGTATACGTATAGGTTATAGTCCTAGAATTGTGCTAACTATCTTAGAATTTAACCTAAGATGTTAGATAATGAGGGTACTCCCCCTTTATTATGTTGTTTTCCCTAGCATGATTTTTGCCTCTCACACTATTCTTTTTGGGTTTTAGACGATGGCTGGAA
Organism: Viscum album; assembly: GCA_963277665.1. Lineage (NCBI taxonomy): Eukaryota > Viridiplantae > Streptophyta > Magnoliopsida > Santalales > Viscaceae > Viscum > Viscum album. Next base: position 1,111,944,864 of record OY728126.1, read on the forward strand.
CCCGAAGGAACCGTGTTGATCAATGCAATGGACAATGCAATGATTTCCCTCCTGAACAAACAAATTTTATGGGAGATGGAGTGAAAAATCTTATTGCTATACTTACACAAGCTATGAATCATTCTGGGCTTCCAAATGAGCAGAAAAGGGAACAATATTCTATTGAGTCCTTCATGAGGCAACATCCACCTTCTTTCAGTGGGACATCCGATCCACTTGTTGCTGAACAATGGATCAGTACCACTGAAAAGATATTTTCAGTTCTTCAATGTTCTGAACATGATAATGTCATCTTAGCAGTATATCGTTTGGAAGGTGAAGCTGATCAATGGTGGAATCTTATCAAGAATACAAGGCCAAGAGATGAAATTGAGTCCATGGAATGGGATGAGTTCAAGAACTTGTTTTTCAGTAATTACTTCCCTCGTATTCTTTGAACAAAGATGGAAAAAGAGTTTCTTGAGCTGAAGCAAAAGGATGATGAATCTGTTGGTATATACGAAGCTAATTTTACAAGACTTGCAAGGTATGCATCTGGCATTATCATCCAACCTGAAAGTAAAGTTGATCGATTTTTCAGTGGATTAAAACCAAGTCTTCGAAGGGCATTAGCTATAAGAGACTTCAGTAGCTATGAAGAAATTGTGCGTTGTGCTATCATGGTAGAAATGGAAGTTGGTGTTACATATCCATCTCATGGTTTTGACAAGAAACGAAAGATGTAGTTCAAGGAGAAATCTCAGAATAATGGTGAAAAGAAGATGAATGTTTCCTTATGCACAAAGTGTGGAAAGAAGAATGGTGGAGATTGTCTTAAAAGGACTAGAAAATGTTTTAAGTGTGGAAAAGAAGGTTATCGAGCAGCTGAGTGTCTAAGTAATGGAAAAAGGGTTTCTAATGATGTGAATAAAGCAAACACTGCAGAGAAGACACCACCAACACTTCAATGCTTCAAGTGCAAGGAAATGGGGCATTATGCTAATAAATGCCCTAATCCATGGGTTAGTGATGATCGACATGAGCAACCGCTTAAGGCAAAGGATAAAGGGAAGTCACATGCGATCACTATTGGCGATGTTGAATATGACAACGATGTGGTGGAATGATTAAGTGTTTATGTAATGGGATTCTAAAATAATGTTGTATCATGGAGTATTGGAATATTTATGTATTGGTATAATGTGGTATTCAAAGTGATTGGGATATTTTTGGAAATAAGACGATATGCGCATAATGAATGGAAAATGAGAAAATGAAATGTTTAACAGTATTCATGAGTTCATGATTGATATAAGGACTAAGTGATATCATGGTTTGAGTATATAGAATTTTGAGGATTTTGGTATATGGAAAGTGTTAACTTTTAACTGCATTAATGTTTTCACTAAGGTTCAATGGGTATTCATTCTTCAAGAGAATACATGATTAAGGTATTCACATGATTGGAATGTGACCAACAAGATATATGTGGGATAAATGATGGTATTCACATGCTTGGTTGACGACATTTCAAGTAATCATTTTCTTTATACTATGAGCCTTGACTGAAGTATTTTAGATAAGCCTAAAGATTGGAATAGATTATATTAACCATAAGTTAGTATTGTTTAAGGATAGAAGTTTTTTTCGATATTATTGATGGGATGTTATAGTAATATAGTTTTAGAAAAAGGACAACCTGCAGGATGGGCGACAGCCCATCGCGTCGGACAAGGCTGTGGGAATCGAACCCACAACCGAAGTGCGACTGGCCTTTATCGCCTACCACTGGCATACAGGAAGTCCCTGTATAGTAGAAACTAGTTTTATTTTATTAAGCGGTATGATATATGAAGTATAAGTTCATTTTGGAACCATATACGATTAATCTAACAATAAGATGAACATATAACTTTTCAAACCTTTTGATTGAGACAGATGGAATGACTCGTCATTATATCACATGATCTGATAACACTTCACGAATAACAAATTCAACTACATTTATTTAAGAGATGAAGTGGAAATTGTTCAAGGCACGAACAACAGTGAGATTGTACCAAAATAAAGTAAGTATTTATTCTAATGAAAATTTTCAACTTTAGGGAAATGATCTTGGAAGCCAAAAATGTTGTCCTAGTGATATTATACCTGATGAATCCGATGATACCTTATATCCTCACAAATATATGGATTTGGGATTATTGGCTTTTCCAAAGACATGTTCTCTACCACTCTCCATCAGAACATGATGGTTAGATTTCTCTTCCATATCCATATTTTCACCTATGTGGAAACCCAGTTATTAGTTTATTTGGGTAATCGTTACATTTCATACTTTAGTTTTTAAAGCCAAGTTTTGGTATTCTTTTTACGATGTGGGTTTCTATTAAAGAATCTTTCGAATAGTAAACCATTTATAACCCCGACGAATTTCGAGGGCGAAATTCATTTTAAGGGGGTAGAATGTAACAGCCTGAGATTTTATGAAAAATATTCTTTTTAATTTTATTAATGACTTGTGTTGTACGCTACACCAAAAGGAGCTTGCACAACACACATCCTTGACTTTCCTTGCATTACACGCAATCGCGACCTTCCTCGATAGCCTGTGTAGTACGCAATACCGAGTTTCACTAAACAACGATATGCTAATAAAATATTATTAAAACTAGCCATTATGAATAGTAATAACCACTTTTTGAAATTTTATAAATTTTATTTTTTAAAATGGACTTCATTTTTGGAATCGGAATATCGAAATTAGCATAGGGTGAAATTTTGGTAATTTTCGGATAACTTTCATATTTTGATGAATAGTGGAAATTACTAAATTTTAATTAAAAACAACTTTTTTCAATCGAAATAATTAATAGTGATAAATTATTAATTTTGGTGGTTTTAAAGAATATTTAGAATATATTTTTACAATTTAATACAATTTTGGTCATTGGATATAATTTCACATTTAAACCAGTTATAAACAAGTCTCAATCTTTTGATAGTTATTATCTCTTAAAAACACGCCTTTTATTTTAACGACGGGAATTAATTTTAAAATTAATTAATGCAACTGATATGTTTTGAATTTGATAAAATAGAAATCATTTTTGAGTTCATAATATCAAATATAGCTTAGGCCTAATTTTTGGTATTTTTCTGAAAACTTTCAATTTTTGCTGAATAGTGAAACCACTAAGTGGTAGTTAAAAAAACTGAATTTTTCATAAAACTTAATTTTCCCGCTTCTGTGAGTGGAATTTCGAAAATCCAAGAGACATGGTTAATATCAAGGACTAAAATGTGGTTCAATGAGATGAAAAGAATTTTGGTGAATAGTAACTTTTTACTTTTTTTTACCACGGTTAAAAGTAAATAGGGTAATTAAGGGTAAAGATGATAGTATTATTACCCTAACACATGTCCTAATTATATTGGATAAGTGTAATTCGACAAAAAGCAAACTTAGGAATAAAGTATGACCATTTAGGCCCACTTGGATTAGATTAGGACATTTATTATTAATTTATTTAAAGAAGTGTTAAAATAGTAAAAATCAAAGTTTATTTACTAAAACATTTTTAATATGGGGTTACACATAAGATAAATTATACTATAAATATTAATTTGAAATATAAAAAGATTTCCTACATAAAGGTATTTTATTTGTAATTTTTAGACATTAAATAATTTAATTTATTTATGACACAATGATGATGCAGTAATTATCTTATTAATGAAATATTGACATAATTGATGTTATAAACTCCAAAATAAATGTAATTTGTGACTTTTTATGAATTCCACTAATTTTCTAGGTTACTATTATATATTAGTGTTGATTTAATCGACTTGGTTAGAACAAATAATTCTGTTATGACTTTCACAAAAATCATATATCAAATAGTGTCAAAATTGACACAAAATAGTTTTTAAATCAAATATTATATTATTAATTGTTATTTTATTCCTAAAAATCTATGGTTCGGCCAAAAGACTTAGATAATGATATATATATTAATAATAAAGAATTTGGGGTTCGTTTGGCATGTTATTGTAAGTGTATTAACCATATAGTGTAAGAAAACAAAAAGACACGGTAAAAGTTAAATTATTTAACATAGAGTTAAATCTAATTGATAAGGTTAAAAGAATAACCTAAACTTGTCTAAATCCTATTAGATGATATTATTTCGACCCATCCCCACTTTATCTTCGAAATAAGACCCTTTGGAACCATTATAAACCGATTTTGACTTTAATATAAAATAATATTTTGAGATATTCCTAAGGTGCCCCTCTCCTCCCTTATAAAAGGGCACCTCCTCCCCCTTCTCCTCACACCAATTTGATCATTCAATCTCGGCCAACCCCTGCCAAAATCTCTTCTCCACTTCCTTAGCAACATCCTAGAGGTTCTGGTCTTCCTGAAAGACCAATTTTAGTGCCCTAAGAGGAGGTCTCAAAGAGGTGCTTCAAAGAAGAGGTAATTTCCGTTACCAATTCATTCACCTTTATTTCTTCTTCCACTTATTCTTCTTAGGTTGTTTCATTATGAAGTAATAAAAATAGTATCACTCATATACTGATATGTTATTATAAGTATGAAACAATCCTAATTCACCATCTATCCATCCTACGGAAAACGAAATCACCGTGCGTGCGTACGTACGGAATACCGTCTCCACGCCGTGGTGTATTCTATTTTCCACCACCACCTTACATGGATGGGTATAATGGTGTAAAGAATAACTATACATAGTTATTAAAACATAATATTTATTCTGATATATTTTATAATCCACTCCAATTCAATTCAATATTTATGGAAATGATATCATCGCTCGTGCATACGTACGGACTACCGTCTCCACGACGCGATGAGATTCATTCTCCATGTTAACCATTTAAGAATGATTATAAAGTATATATAAGAAATAATAATGAAATATATGACATTATAAAGCTACTGGATTTATTTATATATATATATATGTATGTCATCTACTTACTTCCATTCAAGACAATAAGGAAAGGAAAACAACGTTCATGCGTACGTACAGACTACCGTCTCCATGAACGGTGTTTTTCATTTTATTTATCTATCTAATATATATATATATATACTGAATATATATGATATATAAATCATATTTTATATTCTGGAAGTATGTAAATCATGATATAAGTAATAATAATTTCAAGAACAACAAGTCAAAACACCTACGATAAATGAAACGATTTTACCCAAAACGCTTCTTTAACATGGAATTTACAAAAGAACGGGTAATATAAAGTCATAAGTGAACCATATATGATATCATAACAATGAATATGATTCTTTCATAAGTAAATGACATTATTTAAATAATTATACAGGAGGTTCGGACACATACAAAGAAAATCAGACCTAAGTTAAGGGAAATATCACAATCTCACTTTTATCCGAGATTGTTTTTACTTTGGTAATTACTAGGGTGTATTTTATCATCCACATCCATGTTCCCTCAATATTTAATATTACATCAATCCTTCTACAGTAGTTTATATCCAATTTTACCCTTCGGTGAGTTTTTTGTAAAAGATATGAAAGGAATCTTTTGTCGTTTTCGTACGAGGTACTTTTTGACTTTTCCGACAAAAGTACGAGAAGAATGTTTTTTTAACTTATACGGCATGAATGGATTTTTAAAACATTATTTCCAAGAATCTTCATTTACATGTTTTAAATTTTATTTTTAATCAACTCCTTTTAGTTTAAAATTGTAAGACATGTTAAGAAAGGAAAATGTTTTTGAAGTAGAAAGGATATTTTCCTCAAGAATGGATTTCAAGTGTTTTATCAAAATTATTTTCCATCTAAGATAATAAAGGGTTCTATTTTTATCACTATTATTACATTGATTTGATTATGTTGTGATGGAATTATTTTTATGAATTCCTTTATCTTATATGAATTTTTTTATGATGTCACGATGTTTAAGAATCCCATTTTTACTACATGGGTTATGAAATGATGTATGATTTATGATTTTGTGGCACACATAAGAATGGTATCATTATGAGATGGGTGGGACCTATATCTCCCTCCAATGCATTGGGTAAAGATTTTATATCTCATGAGATAGACATGGCTGGAATGGTAGGTTATACCGGTTCAGTGAAACATGACTGAAACGAGGGTTACTCGATTCCGAAAGGGACTTTGTCCACTAAGATAGTCTTGGCAATGAGTCTTGACTAACAAGAAATTATTCTCTATGATTATGTGTGAATGCCACAAAGTTTCATGTTTTATGTTATTATTATTGTGATTACATATCACTGCCATGATTTACCCCATGTTATGAAATTATGATCTCTTTTGCAGGTTAAGATTTCCAAAAGTTATGTGCTTATGTATATGATGTGATTGATATTTCTTTTGATTACCCTTACTGAGCATTTGAGCTCACCCTTTTATTTTTTTCTTTTCCCCAGGATATAAAGAAAGGTTTTAGGTAAAAAAAAGGAAGATCTTTATGGGAGATGTTGAAGATCTTTCACCCCGATTAGAAGATTACGTTCCGAGTTTCCAAAGACACTAAACTATTACGATCCTTGCGAGTGTGTTTTTGTTATGTACCAAGTATTCCGCAAAAGTAATGTAATGTCAATGTACGTCAGGCTTCGGGTCTCTACAGGTTCACCATTTTTTTGTTTTGCAACGAATCAGATGGAGAGGAACGACGTGCCCGACTGTCGATCTCACGGAGGGCTGAGATCCACTCAATTACTATCTTCAAATATATTGAACTTCATTTTGAAATGCCCAATAGTTCCATATCCAATGATATGTGGACCTACTTTACAAAGACAGGAATTCACTATGTGATTTGGCCAGTGATGCTTAATAACTCACATTGGTCAAGAGGATGGGAATTCGTGCTCATCGCACCCTTTTAGGGGGGGATTACTCTATTATAGATTTAAGACGTATTCATATGTTAACGAATATTTCGTTTATACTGAAGAATATTATCCACAGATTACTGTTGGTTGGAAATGGTCATCTAATCATAGGGATTCAGAATCATTTTGGCCCAAGGTTTACCATCCCTCAATGGATTAATGACTCCTAGGAGTTTGGACTCATTGAGACGACACTATTTTGAAGCCTCATAACTGGGAGCCCTAGAATTTATTGTTATCCATGGGGACAGATAATGACATTAGCATTTGGATCGAACCTGTGATACAGAAATCCTATGTATCCTCGTGAGAGGATTTGTAATCCATGTAGTTCGGTAGTCCAGTTTAACGTCGTGCGGGACGAAGGATCGGGGATTATGCTCTGAGGTGGCCTAATGAGATGGCGGATGGGGCTTACACTCTATGGCTACACATAAAGATGGGGAACTAATGTGCAGTGGTCGGAATGACTGGGTGGTGGGATTGAACCTAATAGAGGCTTCCTACGTACCATGCCTTAACATGGATCAAATTTCTCATAGTTCACAAGAGGTTGGGGTCAGGGTCGATGCTTACTCTAATCCCACATGAGTCATGCTTGGTGTGAGAAACAAAAGACAGCAGAGACCTAACTATCATGTCGTGAAAGGTACGTCTGTGGAAAGTGTAGTGGGGCTTGAGCATGGAGCGGCCCAAATAAATGGATATTCAGACTTACACTAGGATGGAGGCCCGATGGTGACAAAACCCAATTGGAGAGGTAAAGGGTAAAGAAAACCACTGTGTCCATCACCCCTCTTGGTCCTTAGCACTGGGGAAGAACGGAGGTTCATGGGTGCTACATCCTGTATGAAAGGCTAGTGGATTACACCCATGAGGCTACCCTATCACTCTTATAAGAGGGGATAATTACTCACTACTGGCGTCGAAAGGAAACTCAAGCAAGGTCCCCCACTCATGGCATGTGGAAGAGGCAGGAAGGGGAATCCCGGGCTCGGACCCTGCACTACTGTGGGGATGTGAACTGATGAGTGTTTTTGGAAACCCCTCAAGGGCCGGAGCAACCCCTTATCTCTCGCATTCTGTGGGTATGTGAACTCAAAGCGGCGTGCTGATGTTACTATAGATTTCATCATACGGGTCTGGTGGCTTCTGTAGGGGCCTTGGCTTAGGGCTGCTGAATAGACCACTGAAGGGATTGCAAAGGATCAGGCCATATTGGAAGGATTTTATCTGAATTGGGGAATTGGAACACCGAAGGAGTTGGTGGGCTACATGGGTGTATGAGGAGTGGTTCCCTTCATGTAGGGAATGTTATGTGGCTGGAGAAGCCATCCACGTACCAGGGTGGTGCGCGGACTGATAGGCATCCCGCGTACTAGGGTGGTATGTGGCTTCGTGTTCGGCCTACATACCTGGTTGGTATGTGGTGGAGTCTGCATGAGCAATGACGGACATGGGCGACACCGGTCGAGGGTACGTCAGTCAAATATTTTCCCACGTAGGAGGGTACTACGCGGTTTGTATGATAAAAAAAGGGGCATATACTCCTTGGTCTGCGTTGAGTACATTTGTAGAGGGGCCATGACTAGTGGTCTTCTTTTTCATTTTATTTTATGTTCGCTATTCACCAATTTTTTATGCGTCTTTCAATTCCATATTTATTCGTTCCAAGTTTCATACATGTTCTGGTTCATGAATTGGAACATCACTATTTTTGAAATCCTAATCTCCTTCCTCTGAAATACTTCCAACTGAATCTGGTTGATCCATTTCTTCTCCCCCTCCATCTCCTTTTATATAGTGGGAAAAAAGATGTATTTGTGGTCATGTGGAACCTTTTGCGGAGGCCCATGACCGGAAACCCAGTTTATGGATATCTTGGTCAATCTGCAACTCTCAGTGGGCATTGAATGCACCTTCCCCACAACCCAAAGTTGTTCAGGGAGTGCTTCTTGGCCACATAGGGTTTCGCCTGTGTCCCACGAAAGACAGTGGTCCGCGGAGGGGGCTGCCTACTGAACCGGCCGCGTACAATCAATATTAGACCTGTACGCGAACCGATTTTTCCTTTTCCAATCTTGAGTATTCTCCATATTTTTGTCCAATTAATTGATGGAAATTTGGTATAATCCTTTCTGAAATTAAGGGGGATTCTATAACACCCCAGGTAAATAAAGAATATGACATTTTCATATTTATCCATATTTGAGAATAAAATATTAATATGTCTTTAAAGGGGATTCTATGCTCGATGGCGTACCCAACACACAACAACAAGTTTCTTGGGAATCTTACGTTGCACTCTAATAATAAAATAATATTATTTTAAATGGTAGTTAACATGTAGCCGTTGTATTGGCGGTAATGGAAAGAAATACCTAAAATATGATTATATATGTTTTTAAATATTTTTACATTTATCCAATAAAAGATAAAGGCATATAATATGGAAAGAATTCAATTTTAGGCGTATATGCCCTAGTTTTCACTAAAGGTTCACTTATCGCCTTTTGATGGAGAACCGTCATTAAATATAGTTTTGTTCACTTTTATACATCCTTTTGGACCAAATAAAACTCTTCTTACGAATTGGGACATCAAAATTTACTTTGTTTAAATTTTTGGTATCTTTCTGATAAAGTTCATTTTTTAATGAATAGTGCAAAATGTTGTATTTTAATTCAAAACCTATTTTTAACCTAATTTATTTATATGATTAGATTATATTTTGAATTGGTTTTAAAGTGAAATTAGAATATATTTTTACCATTAAATCCAATAGTGGTCGTTGGAATTAATTTCACTTTGTAAACAGACTTAAAATAGTGTCAATCTTTTGATACTTATTATTTCATAAAAACATGCTATTTGCTCTGACAACATGAATTAATTATTAAATTAATTGATGTGACTTATATGTTTTGAATTTTGTAAAATAGGATTCATTTTTGAATTCAGAATATCAAATATAGCTTAGGGTGAATTTTTGGGATTTTTCTGAAAAACTTCAATTTTTGATGAATAGTGAAACCACTAAGTGGCACTTATAAAAACTAATTTTTCGTTAAAATGAAATTTTTCCATCATTGTGTTTTGAATTTCAAAAATCTGACATAAATGGTTGTCATTAAGAAGTAAAATGTTGTTCAATGGGATAAAAATAATTTTTTGGTGAATAGTAACTTATTAAGTTTTTAATCGCAATTAGAGGTAATTAGTGTAGTTTAAGGTTAAAATATAGTTCTAATAATATTAAGTGAACTTTACACATGTCCTAACCTCATTGGATGTGTCATGGCCGACCATGAAAACCCATTTGTCAACTTGGGTACCCCATGAAGCCACTTTGGTTGGAAAATGACATTAATATCTTTTTATTTAAAGTTAAAGTAAAAATGAGACAAACATGAAATGTTTTACTAAAATTTTTTTTACAAGGGGTTATACAATTCATATTTTTTACTATAAATATTCATTGGAAATATAAAAATCTTTCCTACATTATAGTATTTTTTAATAATTTTTAGATATTAAATAAATTAAATTATTTATGACATCATGATGATACAGCGATGACCTCATTATTTAACGATTTAAATAAAATGCAAAGATAATGTAATATCTAAGACCTACACATGTACACAACCTATTGGATGAGTGGATTTAGAACCCTTGCCACCTTATCCTCGAAACACATCAATGTGGGACCTCTTAAATCTTAATACCATTTTAAAATAAAGTGACTTTTCTTTACCTTCCATGAGTGCCCCTCCTCCCCTCTTATAAAAGTCCCCCACCTCTACCTCCTTACCCACACTACCAAAGCCTTTGGCTCGGCCAACATCTGCCCATTTTGTCTCTCCACTTCCCTCTATTACACCTTGAAGCCTCACATTGGGCAGAAGTATTCCCAAGGAAGCCTTTGAGCTCAATCCAAAGGGAGTTACCCGATTTTAAGGTAATGTCTTCACTTGAGTCCTTTTGTTTTATTTTGCTTCTCCAACCCCCTAAACTTTTTTTATTCATTTCTTTGGTAACAAATCCAGTATCATCATTATACTAGGATGTTGTTATAAGAAGGATTTGAGTTACACTTTCACAAACATACATCTAATGGTAAAAAGAACATATTGTTTCTGTGGATGGCGAATTTCGGCCTCCCGAAACGATGATTGTTCAACATTCTTTTAACACCTCCAAAGGTGGCCATTAAGATGACACTATATTTATATATGATATATAATATGTTTATTTTTTCCTTAAGCTTATGGGAATACCTTTATGGTTTCCATTATGGTTAAACGCAATATCTTCATTTAAGGAAGTGCGGACTACCGCCCCCTCAAAGTGATGTGATTCGTTAATTCCATATGTGGGACATATAAAGGATGGATTTAAAGTTATTAGATATGATGTTTTACTGGACTTATAATATACCTCTATATCATTATCAATCCATTCCATAAAAATATGAAATAGAAATGAAAGTAGCGTTCATGCGTACGTACGGCTTACCGTCTCCATGAACGATGCATTTCATTTCTTACCTCTAAATGATTATGTAATAATACATGTATATTCTGGATATATATGATATATATGATATCCAAACCATGAATGTAATTCTGGATATAATGAACATTTGACCACATGAACAACATGTAATTATAAGAAGTCCACTTTCGACTAAAGAACCAAATATCGACAAAACAGACATTATTAACTTATATGATTACATAATGTTTATAACATGGAAATAAGTGATCTAAAAGGAATAATGAACTAGAAACAGGTTCTTAATAAAGTGGAAATTAACTCATGTTTATTATTCAGGACGTTAAAGAATGACCGAGTCAAGTCGGACCCGATGTAAGTGATCCTACTCCTCTCATTCTTTTTTAGTACACTATTTTATGTCATTCCTTCTTAGCTCATATTTCTTGTTATTGGGATGTTCTATTATATTAATCAATCTGTAATTTTCATTTTCATATGATGAGAGACCCTATTCTCTCTCATCAATCCATTTTGGATGTTTTGAGTGGCGCCGTTAGGCTGCCGAATTTTCGTAAGAGATCTAACCTCTCTCTTTCTCTTTAAGTACTCTCCTTTATGTCACTTATTTTAAGATCCTCTTTATTATGATGGGGGGTGTTCTTTTATATTCCTCTTTCTGTAAATATTATTATAATGAGATACCCTATTTGATCTCATCAATCCATTTTTGGATGTTTTACGTAGCGTCGTTAGTCTACCGAGTTTTCGTAAGAGATTTTTCATCTTACTTTTATTCCCGTGAGATTTATGCTACATTTGCCACAATTTTCTTTGATTAGTGTATGTACTGACAATTATTTTACTCATTGTGCAATATTCTTTCATTTATGAGTATTTACATCAATGTTGTATTCTCCTTCTTTCATGGGGCGTTTGTTTCGAAAGATACCCATGTCGGTAAGGGAACCTTTCACCCTCCTCTTTTTAGAAGACTTCATTTGTTGGGTCTTTTAATTTACATATTGTTATGTTGGGATATGTTCTCATATATCCTTATTGATGTAAATTTTATGTCCAAGTGATGAGATACACTTTTTATATCTCTTATCAACTCATTTTGATGGGACGTCGTTACGCTGTCAAGGGAACTTCTTAACCCAATTTCGATTTCTTTGGGTTCAACATGTAGTTATTGAATATATCATCCTTTGAATATGTGTGAATGACCACTGATTATTTTACACTTAAAATCCACTTATATTTGGTGTATTCTTTTGTCACACATAATTGTTCAATTGATTTATCCTTAAACCAAGGATATCGTCTTTGTAAGGGACTTCGTCTCAATCTCCATTAATTGAGGCATATTTTGTTTTATACACAACCTTCTTTTATACGGTGTATAAACCCCATTGACTTTTACGTTTATCCAAAAATAATATTTTTTATATGAAGAATTTTACTAAACGAAAAAAGGGAATGTTTTTGTCGTATGTATGCGGCGACAACGACTTCTCTGCCTTCGTGGCCATTATTTGAGTTTCGGCTTCTTCAAAAAGCCATACCATCTTTTTAAAAGAAAAATAAATACCATATTTAACTTTTCTTTTATTTTGGTATTGAAAGTGGTTTTCATAATGTTTTTGTATCAATGTGTTGTATTGATATCTTTTTATTGAAAGGTGGAAATGTTATGTTTCCATTATGAATGTTTTATGTGATAAGAGTATGTTATGGATCTTCGGCATTGTTATGAAGACAGGTGGTTCCGTGATAAACTAAGGGCGGGTGAGCCCGATATAGCTCTCTAATGCATTGGGTAACGCAAATGAGTGAAACGTTAAGGTTTCTCCAAAGATATTTAGGGAATATACTGTGATTGGTATTCCAAACGTAACCAAGAGGGTTACTCCCTACGTAAGAATTTTATGAATGCCTCAAGTTACCTTTATGTCTTATGATTTCTATGATTTATTCATGGTTTGATGAGGTATGTTAAAGTGCCTATGTTTTAGTATGATTTCATTCTTATTTATATATGAACTCATGTTTCCTTGCCATATTTTTTTGTAACCCTTACTGAGCTTTTTATGCTCATCCCAAGTTTTTGAAATGTTTTTCACAGGTCAAGGGAATGGTACATGATGTGATGATAGTTTCAAGGATGTGTCAAGAAAGAATCCGTGTTTTATTTTAACTATGATTCCGTTGATGGGAAGATTGAATATTGTCTTTTATGAAACCACTTTGTTTAAATGTGGAATTTAATGAAATTTTCATGATATAATTCTCTAAAACTCTAAACCTGAAAAGATCCTCATTGTGTAATCTTGTAATAACTCAAGATTATGTAAGGTTTATGGCTGGGGCCTAATAGTTGGTATCAGAGGTCGTTTTAGACAACTTTAGGGATTATGAGTTCTTCTGAGACACATGATTAGTCCCTATATCTATTATTTCAGTTAAATACTTGTTTTATAACTTTATTTTCAGGTCAAGTATAGTCAGTTACGAATGGAAGGAGAAGGATCTCGAAAGACATTCCTATCTCTTCGTGATGACATGCTTTCAATAATTATTTCAAAGTCATCTTCGGATGATTGTGAAACATTTTCTAGCATACAACTCACTTGCACGTAGTTGTTTGAGATATCAAACACCTCCACTATACCTAGATATCATCGTGGATCATGGGGGTTTTTTTGGACAAATAATATTTTCACAATATTCTCATATTTTCAAGAAAGGTAAATATTATCAAGGTATTTTCAAATATTTTACCTTATCACAAGAATTTGAAGCATATTATGATTTTAGAAATGGGGCTGAGGAAGGAGACACCTGCGCAACCTATTTATATTTTCTTTTAAAATATTGTCTCACATCACATACTTATTGTATTTTAAAAGGACCAATAATAGATAGTTTCAACTCAATTTCGGTCCGACTATTTTATAGAAAGCAGGTTTTATCAGATGTTTTGGAATTATATGTCATACATGATTATTTTTCAAAACTGTTTTTCTATGAACACCCATATGACCCATGTTGTACGAGTTGTATTTGGATGGAGGAAGCAAATGATTTTGAAGGATCTCTAAATCATTGTTGTAATGCATGGGACTTCTACCTATGTGAGCATGATGACAATGAAACCAAGTGGACGCCACGATCAAGGTATGATGGTATTCATTTTGGGAATCCTTTTATTTTATCTTATGGTGGTGAAATAAGACTTCAAGAATTAGGATATTGAGATCATAATGAATTTGGATGAAAATTAAAGGTATAAGGAAACGATTGAGGTTAAAACATGTTAGGGTTATTTTTGGAGTTTTATAAAATGGAAAACACGCAGACCGTGTGACAACCAATCACGTTGGAGAAATCTACAGGAATCAAACCCACAACCAAAGTGCGATTGGTATTTATCGCCTACCATTGGACTACGTGAATTCCATGGTTATTTTGACTGATTATTTTTAGTTATATGATTTTATGAATTAAGAGTAAGTTGATTTTGGGTTATTTATGAAAATGATTAACCTATCATGGAGGATATGATATTAGGTTAATTACTTTTCAATACGAGACTTTATGAGAAACTATTGTTGTTTGAAGATAAATGTTACGATTTAACTTGGAAGAATATGTTACTAAATCCTTCAAATATTAGGGTTTCCATCTAAGATTGGTTTAATTTGACGAATTTTATGGACATATTGTCTATCGGATGGTCCTCGTTGAACTTTGGGTTTTGATGGACAAATTGTGGAGATTAAGCATAGATTTTCATTTTAAAGGGTTATCCTTTTCTGGATTTTCTGACCTTGTACTAACCATTTTGGTTTTGGTTTTGGATAAACCCTAAACACATGGGAAGTATATAGTTCTTTTTGGTGGATTAGGTGATTATCTAGAATTTGATTATAGTACTCTTAATGCGAACAAGTCTCCCTAAATACTCGTCTTTTGAAAAAAATATGAGTTTGATTAAGGAATCTAGTAAAAGTTGAAAGTCAACGTGATAAGTGATTATGTTTCCTTATGAATAAATTCCTCAATAAAGAGTAAATTAAAACAAAAATTTTGCCTATTAACTTTTCCTACTAGGGAATCGAATACCGTTTAACCCATCACAAGTTTGTGATTTTCTTATGGTTAGCTTTCTCCTAGACATGTTTACTATCACTCTCCATCAGAACATGACCCTATATTTTCTCCTCCATGTCCATATTTTTCTACATGGAATCCTAGTATGGGTTAACTCGGGTGACCTTTGTACTTATCTTCCTTTATTTTAAAGTGATTGTTTTACCGACTCTTGTTCCGATATGAGACTTTCAAGGATGTTTCCAAGTTTAATTTTAAAAATTGCGAGGATTAAATTCCCAAAAGGGGGGAAGGATGTCACACCCAAGGTAAATAAAGAATATGACATTTTCAAATTTATCAATATTTGTGAATAAAATATTAATATGTCTTTAAAGGGGACGCTATGCTCGATGGCGTACCCAACACGCAAAAAGGAGTTTCTTGGGAATCTTACGTTGCACTCTACTAATAAAGTAATATTATTTCAAATGGTAGTAAACATGTAGCCGTTGTATTGGCAGGAATGGATAGAAATAAATAAAATATGATTATATATGTTTTTAAATATTTTTACATTTATCTAATAACAGATAAAGGCATAAAATACAGAAAGAATTCAATTTTAGGCGTATATGCCCTAGTTTTCACTAAAGGTTCACTTATCGCCTTTTGATGGAGAACCGTCGTTAAATATAGTTTTGTTCACTATTATACATCATTTTGGACCAAATATGAACTCTTCTTAATAATTGGGTCATCAAAATTTACTTTGTGTAAATTTTTGGTATCTTTATGATAAAGTTCATTTTTTAATGAATAGTGTAAAAATTTGTATTTAAATTCAAAACCACTATTTAATATAATTTATTTAAATGATTAGATTATCTTTTGAATTGGATTTAAAGTGAAATTAGAAAATAATTTTTCCATTAAATCCAATAGTGGTCGTTGGAATTAATTTTACTTTGAAAACAGACTTAAACTAGTGTCAATCTTTTGATACTTATTATTTCATAAAAACACGCTATTTGCTCTGACCGCGGGAATTAATTATTAAATTAATTAATGTTAATTATATGTTTTGAATTTTGTAAAATAGGCTTCATTTTTTAATTCAGAATATCAAATATAGATTATTGTGAATGTTTTGGATATTTCTGAAAAACTTCAATTTTTGATGAATAGTGAAACCACTAATTGGCACTAATAAAAAATGATTTTTCTATTTAAATGATATTTTTCCATATTTGTGTTTTGAATTTCAAAAATCTGACATACATTGTTGTCATTAAGAAGTAAAATTTGGTTAAATGGCATACACATAATTTTTTGGTGAAAAGTAACATATTAAGTTTTTAATCGTGATTAGAGGTAATTACTTTAGTTTAAGGTAAAACTAATGTTTTAATAATTTTAACTGAACTTGAAACATTTCCTAACCACATTGGATGTGTCATGGCCGACCAAGACAACCCATGGGTCAACTTGGGGACCCCATGAAGCCACTTTGGTTGGAAAATGACATTAATATCTTTTTATTTAAAGTTAAAGTAAAAATGAGACAAACATGAAATATTTTACTATAAAAATTTTACAAGGGGTTATAAAAATAATATTATTGACTACAAATATTCATTGGAAATATAAAAAGATTTTCTACATTGTAGTATTTTGTTTATAATTTTTAGACATTAAATAAATTAAATTATTTATGACATCATGATGATGCAGCGATGACCTCATTATTTAACGATTTAAATAAAATGGAAAGATAATGTAATATCTAAGACCTAAACATGTACAAAACCTATTGGATTAGTGGATTTAGAACCCCTATCACCTTATCCACGAATCATATCAATGTGGGACCTCTTAAATCCAAATAACAATTTAAAATAAAGTGACTATTCTATACCTTCCAAGAGTGCCCCTCCTCCCCTCTTATAAAAGGCCCCCACCCTTACCTCCATACCCACACTCCCAAAGCCTTTGGCTCGGCCAAACTCATCCCATTTTGTCTCTACACTTCCCTCTATAACTCCTTGAAGCCTAACTTTGGGCATAAGTCTTCCCAAGGAAGCCTTTGAGCTCAAACCAATGGGAGTTACCCGATTTCATTGTAATGTCTTCACTTGTGTACTTTTGTTTTATTTTGCATCTCCAACCCCCTAAACTCTTTTTATTAATTTCTTTGGTAAAAACTTCAGTATCATAAATATACTAGGATGTTTTTATAAGAAGTATTCGAGCTACACTTTCACACACCTACATCTAATGGTTAATGAACATATTGTTTCGGTGGATGGAGAATTTCGGCCTCCTGAAACGATGATTGTTCAACATTCTATTAACACCTCCAAAGGTGGCCATAAAGATGACACTATATTTATATATGATATATAATATGTTTATGTTCTTTATAAGCTTCTGTATTTTTCATTTTGGGCATACCTTTATGGTTTCCATTATGGGTAAACACGATATCTTCATTTAAGGAAGTGCGGACTACCGCCCCCTCAAAGTGATGTGATTTGTTAATGCCATATGTGGGAAGTATAAATGATGGATTTAAAGTTATTATATATTATGTTATACTAGAATTATAATATACCTCTATATCATTATCATTCCATTCCATAAAAATATGAAATAGAAATGAAAGTAGCGTTCATGCGTACGTACGGCTTACCGTCTCCATGAACGGTGCATTTCATTTCCTACCTGTAAATGATTATATAATAATACATGTATATTCTGGATATATATGATATATATGATATCCAAATCATGAATGTAATTCTGGATATAATGAACATTTGACCACATGAACAACATGTAATTGTAAGAAGTCCACTTTCGACTAAAGAACCAAATATCAACAAAACAGACATTATTTACTTAAATGATTACAGAATGTTTATAACTTGTCAATAAGTGATCTAAACGGAATAATTAACTAGAAAAAGGTTCTTAATAAAGTTGAAATTATCTCAAGTTTATTATTCAGGACTTTAAAGAACGACCGAGTCAAGTCGGACCCGAGGTAAGGGATCCTACTCCTCTCTTTCTTTTTAAGTACACTTTTTTATGTCATTCCTTCTTAGCTCATATTTCTTGTTATTGGGATTTTCTTTTATATTACTATTACTATAATTTTTATGTCCATATGATGAGAGACCCTATACTCTCTCATCAATCCATTTTGGGTGTTTTGATTGGCGGTGTTTGGCTGCCGAAATTTCATAAGAGATCTAACCTCTCTCTTTCTCTTTAAGTACTTTCCTTTATGTCACTTATTTTAAGCTCCTCTTTGTTATGATGGGGGATGTTCTTTTATATTCTTCTTTCTGTAAATTTTAATGAAATGAGATACCCTATTTGATCTCATCAATCCATTTTTGGAAGTTTTAAGTGGTGCCGTTAGGCTGCCGAGTTTTCGTAAGGGATTTTTCATCTCACTTTTATTCCCGTGAGATTTATGCTAGATTTGCCACAATTTCTTTTGATTGGTGTATGTAATTACAATTATTTTACTAATTTTGTAATATTCTTTCATTTATGAGTATTTACATCAATGTTGTATAGTCCTTCTTTCACGGGGCATATGTTTCGAAAGATACCCATATCGGTAAGGGAACCTTTCACCCTCCTCTTTTTAGAAGACTTATATTGTTGGGTATTTTAATTTACATATTGTTATGTTGGGATATGTTCTAATATATCATTATGGATGTAAATTTTATGTCCAAGTGATGAGATACCCTTTTTTTATCTCTCATCAACTCATTTTGATGTGACACCGTTAGGCTGTCACGGGAACTTCTTTACCCAATTTCGATTTCTTTGGGTTCAATATGTAGTTATTGAATATGTCATCTTTTTAATATGTGTAAATGACCTTTGATTATTTCACCCATAATATCCACTTATATTTGGTGTATTCGTTAGTCACACATAATTATTCAATTGATTTATCCTTAAACCAAGGATACCGTCTTGGTAAGGGATATCGTCTCAATCTCCATACATGGAGGCATATATTGTATTATACACAACCTTCTTATATATGGTGTATAAACCCCTTTGAATTTTACGTTTATCCAAAAAATAATCTTCTTTATACGAAGCGTTTTACTAAATGACAAAAGGGAATGTTTTTGTCGTACGTATGCGGCGACAACAACTTCTCCACCTCCGTGGCCATTATTTGAGTTTCGGCTTCTTCTACAAGAAATAATTTCTTTTTAAAAGAAAAATAAATACCATGTATTACTTTTCTTTTATTTTGGTATTGAAAATGGTTTTCATAATGTTTTTTATCAATGTATTGTATTGATATCTTGTTATTGAAAGGCGGAATTGTTATGTTTCCTTTATGCATGTTTTATGTGATAAGATTATGTTATGGTTCTTGGGCATTGTTATGAAGACGGGTGGTTTGGTGATAAACTAAGGACGGGTGAGCCCGATATAGCTCTCCAATGCATTGGGTAACGCGAAGGAGTGAAATGTTAAGGTTTCTTCGAAGAGATTTTGGGAATATACTGTGATGGGTATTCCAAACGTAACCAACAGGGTTACTCACTATGTAAGAATGTTATGAATGCCTCAAGTTACCTTTATGTCTTATTATTTCTATGATTTATTCATGGTTTGATGAGGTATGTTAAAGTGCCTATGTTTAATGGGTAAATTATGATTTCATTCTTATGTATATATGAACTCATGTTTCCTTTCCATATTTTTTATAACCTTTACTGAGCTTTTTATGTTGATCCAATGTTTTTGAAATGTTTTTCACAGGTCAAGGGAAAGGTACATGATGTGATGATAGTGTCAAGGATGTGTCATGAAAGAATCCGTGTTTTATTTTAAATATGTTTTCGTTGATGGGAAGAGTGAATAGTGTCTTTTATGTAACCACTTTGTTTAAATGTGGAATGTAATGAAAGTTTCATGATCTAATTCTCTAAAACTCTAAACCTGAAAAGATACTCAATGTGAATCTTGTAATAACTCAAGATTAAGTATGTTTTAAGGCTGGGGCCTTATAGATTCCCATTCTTCGTTGTAGATTTTTCAGGACGCTACACCATGGCTATCCTTCTGTGTAAAACACCCAAGAAAATGGGATGTACATAGCTTTGGAACTCATCAAGATATCCTATGGACCATATCTTGGGTGACCTCACCATGGATGAGCTAGAGTTAGTGGTGATAGAAAAAAGCCTAAGGTTGGGAATAATTCCAAAGGTGTTGGTCAAGATGTTTTGGGGTTCAAGAACACAAAGTCAATGGTGAAGACCATGGTTGAGGGAATGGTGATGTCATTATAAATTTTTAAATGGTTGAAATGGATGATTCTTCCTAAAAACATGTATATTTATAACAGAAAACACTAAAACGATAAATGAAGGGTCTTTAATGTGATATAACTTGATTACTTCATTTCTTAACCAATCTTATATCTTATCTTAATCATTTCATTTCTTCCAAACGAATTTATATATGCTTCAAAAATCCTTTCTGATGACCTTGTGAAAACATTATCTAGGATATATTTTATTCCTTTTATGGATTAATCATACCTATCCTTGGGACAATCCAAGGTTTCCTTCTATATTAAATATTTTGTGTTTTGGGTTATGTATGTTTCGTTGGATAACTATGGTGATTCTGAATTTTTTGGACCAAATACATATATATTTTTTGAATAATAATAGATTGATTGTATTATGGATTATACTATGGTGAATTTTTTCATATATTGAGTTTATTCAAATATATTTTCCAACTATATCATTTAATGAGATTCATTGGCATTGTATGATGTCTTGGTGAAGTTTCTCACGTAACTATTTTTGGTGAGTCCCTTTCTTTATAGCCTTCATGTTCCTCTCCTGGATTCTCTATTATTGAACTCTCATGTGACATTTGAGATGGTAAATAGGGTATTTGGGTGTAATATTTATTCTAGTGACTACCATCATAGTGAACCTTGATATTGAAATTTTTTATCTTTATTTAGAAATATAATTACTTAATAAGGACTTGTATATGATGTTGTCGTGATTTGATCATTTATACATAAAACGGATGCTAGATATATGTTTCACGTAGGTGTGTGAGTGTCCCGTGACTAGTAACTTTGATGTGTGTATTGAGATGGTATGCAGTATAATATACTCTATAATACCAAATGTAGGATCAAAATAATATAGATTGTGATTTTCGTATATAATGATGCTCAAAAAACAACAGGGGGTGTATTGTACACATTAAAACATTCCTTTGTAACTTTTAAAGATGGTTATTTTTAACAATGTTAAACATGGTAATTCACAAAACCTCTAGTTCTGCACACTTTCTTGATTCCATAAATATTATTCTGCGAATGAAATTCCAGAAATAAGGTTTCGGAAATTAAACATAAAAAAGTTTCCAAAGATAAAGATTATACCTTAAAGCGTATATAATCTTACAAAATCAATGTACATGTTTGAGAATGTATAAGATAGTTATACTTACTTCAACAATCAAAATATAGCAGAAAAATTGAAACAAACAAGTAAGAAGTAGTAAATATTTTAACCCAAAGAGAAGGGTTTCCAACAACCTTGGATAATAGCCCCTTGATTTATACATCCAAGAAAGTATAAATTAACCACACCAGGGTAATCCCTCGATACGAAGATCAGAGTATGTCTTGCAATCCCCGCAATCCTTCAACTTCAAGGTAGTCGATACATCTGTCTTCCTCAGCAAGAAAGTCCTCAAACTTTCTGGTAGTCAGCACCTCTGTCTTCCTATCCCTGGAATCCCTTGAATGTACTCAACAGCATTCAGAGTCACACGAAGCAATTCAGATCAATATGTTCCGTATGCACTAAGCATGTGAGTCTCTCTCTAAAAATCAGTTCAACAACATGTAATCTCGAGAGTCATAGAATAGTATTGAGCTCGTTTAAATGAGCTCTTATTTATAGGAACAACTTTAACAGTCGGCTCCCTCCTCTAATGGTCATATTTTTCCTTGACTTTCCAAGGGGCATGTACACTTGTCACTCAAACAACGGTTAGTTAGTACCTAAATGCACGACATAATTTTGTATCCAAATCAAGTGTATGAAAAAAAAATTCTTAACCAACTTTATTTTTGATGTATAATGAAAAATTAATATTTGGAGTCTAACTAAGAACTAATCAGAGTCTATAATACATGGATATTCTGATTCAGTTTATTAGAAGAATTCAGAGTTATAATTCTATAGAATTCTAATTCTAAATTTCAAGGAAATTAGGAGCTTGAATTCAAAAGAATTCTAAACCTAAACTCATAAGATTTTTGGGTCTGAATTTAGAGAACTCATAACCTGAACTCATAAAAGTTCGAAGTCTGAATTCATAGAACTCGGAACCTGAACTCCTAGGAGTTCAGAGTTTGAATTCAGATAACTCTGAGTTAGAACTCCTAAGAGTTAAGAGTCTTAATTCTATGAACTCAGACTCAGAACTCAGAAGACTTTGGATTCTAAATTCAGAGAATGCGGAGTCAGAACTCAGAAGATTTTGTAGTCTGAATTCAGAGAGTTCAGAACCAGAATTCTGATACACAAAATATAATTCTTTATATCAAAGTATATATATTATTATGAGGCTTTGGATATGAAAAAGAATTTTATACATATACAATATAACGAATATTGAAAAACATGGTAAGGATAAATTTCCTTGGGGAAAGACAAATTTACTTATGAAAGAAAAACATATATTAAAATGAAATTTGACTTAAGATAAGGTGTTTTTGATTTTCAAAACTTGAAGGAATTATAACATCATAAGGAAACATTATTGACTCAAAAATCTCCCAAAACATTAAGAAATTGAAATTTAATAAGGAATCCTTATTGACTCAATAATCTACCCCTTTTTAGAAAGAATAAATATCCTTATGGAAAAGAATATAAGGACATAGAAAATGTTTTTATAGACATTGAAAATAAAACATATCTCCCTTAACACATTGGAAATGATGAATATGAATAACTCCCCCTTAGTCTATGGAAACAATAAGGATTGTATTCCTGATTTCTCGAATGAGACTTATCATTTTATTGTATATGAAAATAATTATGATGAAAACTCACCCATAGATAAACTCTTCCTTCCATAGAGATATTTCTTCTTTACATAGTATTATTTTTTCCTCTCTCCCCCTTTGTTATTTTCAAAAGGAATTTTATGGAATGTAAAAGAAACTATGGTACCTAAAATATTAGTACAAATCATCCAAAAGACAAGAGACAAAAAAATCATTATGATAGGAAAAATTTGTACAAAGAAAGGAATAAAACAAAATATCGTATTTAAACATGATCATCCTTCCTTTTCCTTGGGCATCAACTTATTTTCTATTGTCTTCATATTCTTGAGCTCCATGTGATCTTCCTCTGCTAACTTAAGAAGTTGATCCTGATCCACTCCTTTCTTTTTTAAGGCTTTGATTTTATCATCCAGAGTCTTGATAATTTCAGCTTGAGCCTTCAAGGATTTGTTCTCCTTATAAATCGTATCTTCTATCTCTAACCTGAGATATCATTCACTCTTCTAACTTCGAGCCATAGAATATAACTTCCTATTCAGATATTTTACCTCTTGGGTCCAAGAATTCTATTCCCGAGACATTTTTTCATCAAAACTGCTTGTGAGATCATTTATCTTACCATCTTCAATATCTAAACCCTCCATGACACTATATTATAACTCATCATGATTTCTCATGTCTTCAATGTTTTGTCTTGACCAACTTGTCATCTTCTTTCATGATCATTTTTGGGCTTCATATTTAGTGAATTTGTTTTGAATTCATCCGCATGTTTGACAAACATGTCCATCACCATGGACACTAAATACAATTTTTGAATTAAGGTGTGCTGATGCATCTGGAATATCAAATCAAAGCTAGGAAAAATAGAAATAGTCCCCATAAGATTTTTCAAAGGATGTACGATGAAATCATGTCCACGGGATGATGATTCTAAATATGAAAAGTTGCTTGGTGAGGGCTCTTTCTCCAATGAAGCAGCCTTCCTCATCGATGATACACCAACTTACTTCTTCTACACAACATCTTTACAAGGTGTATCAACAACCACCTGTTTACCCATATCAATTATTAGAATGGCTTCCTCATCCGGAGATTCATGTTCACTGTTAGACAACTGAACAATTTTATCTTCATGTACTTCTTCTTTTTGAGCTCCTACCTCAACATCCTCTCGGTGTATGAAATGATGATTATATCTTTATTATTCAGACAAATTATTCTCTTTGTCTTCATCCTTTTCATCTTCACCTTTCTCATCTTTCCCAGGGTTATAAAACATTGATGATTGGGCTTCAAAAGTTCAGATTGAGAGCTTCTCGGATGGACTTTCCTTCTCATGAAAATCTATACCATTCTTAATCAACTCTGCGGTGTCACCACAAAATTCTACTTCTTCTTCAACATCCTTTCCTTTGACTTTTTCTAGAGTTAAAAATTTATTCCCTAGGGTCTAGGCCAACCATGGTCTCCCCTTCTTCCCTATTATTCTTATCTTCCATCCACTTAGCTAAAACCTCATCTGGATAGTCTTTTTCCCTTTTCGGCTTTGGGGTTGCTAACTGAACTTCCTTGGCCACCAGAGATTTTACCTTTTCTTTTACTTCATTCAAATTCCTCTTCTGTCTTTCCTTTTAATATGGTTCATCCACCTTCTTTTTCTTCGGTATGGATTTAGTTTCTTCTTATAGAATGTCATAAAATTCCCTAGACTCTTTAGAAAATCCAATATTCATCCTTAACAATGTATCATCACTAACCAGCATGACTTTTAAATTCCATGGTTTTTAACTACATGAAATTTTTAAAGACTCTAAGCACTAAACAATTTTCTTTGAATGAATGGCTGGACACATAATGATTTAATCTTTCAAACTTCCATTCTTTATATTCTTGATTGTAATCAGAATATACATAACTAGGTTGATCTTTCGTAGGTTCACAAAAAAATCAAAAATATACATGTCACTCTTCTTCAAAATGACTTTGTCCCCTTTTCTCAAAATAATAATTCCTTGAACAAATAATTCAAGAATCTGAATAATTTAGTGAGGTGAAAAATCGTCAGAATCAAAAAATATGGAAGACCGAGGCACTCCATAGATTTATTCTTAAAAAATCCTCTTTGAACATCTGGTAACTTATGAGAATAAAATTCAGATGCTCTTTCATACGGAACTCCAAATAAATTTGCAGTCTTGGTGTACGAGAGAGCATAAGTCGTCCCATAGAATTTGAAAGAGAACTTATATCTACCTTCTTCATGAAAAAAACATAATGTTTCATAAAATTCTACTATAAAATCATGATATACTAAATCTTGAGCT
The DNA here is from genome assembly GCA_963277665.1 of Viscum album. Lineage (NCBI taxonomy): Eukaryota > Viridiplantae > Streptophyta > Magnoliopsida > Santalales > Viscaceae > Viscum > Viscum album. The sequence continues at coordinate 1,111,970,820 of OY728126.1, forward strand.
CCTGGATTCGATATGAAAACATTGTCATATCAATTTCACTTTATGTTCTTCAAAATGATGGAATAATATTGGGCGAAGATGTTTGGATGCAGTAAAAATTCTCTATAAACCTGCCTCTCTGAGATTTTCTTGACAGTTGACATGTCTTTCTGAGAAGATTCTTCGACATACATTCAGAGTTGAGAATGTTCTAAGATGTTTGGAATGAGCATAAGTAGAAGGGAAGATCATTAGCATGAGAGAGCATTCAGATTGATGTGGGACAACCATTAGGGGTCCTTTATATTGGTGTTTGAAGTGATGGATCACCTTACAAACTCAATCCAACGGATTAATGAATTTCTAATCAGATCTGATGGTTGAAAATCATATCCACAAGGAAATTTTGGTAGGATCCAATCTTTTGAGGTTTTAAAGTGAAAAAGACATTGGGATTTAAGGTAAAAAGAATCCAAAAAATTTAAAAAAGAATGAAGATACCAGCAAGTAAAAAGATGAATACTAAAACTCATGAAAGGAAACATACCTTTCTGATTTCTTGGAAAATTATTCTTAATGAATAAAAACCTTCTTGAAGAAATTTAGATTCCGAAAATTTGAATACGGAAAAAAAAATTAGAAAATATGACTACGAAAATTTTTAGAAAAAATTTATTATGTAAATTTAGAAAATCTCCATTACAAAAATTTAGAAAATATAAATTACAAAAATATTGAAAATCTTTACTATGAAACTTTAAAAAATCATCATTATGAAAATTTTCAAAATCATCATCATGAAAATTTTGAAAATCTTCATTATGAAAAATTAGAAAAATCTTGATTTCCAAAATTGTAAAAATATTCATTATGAAAATTTTGAAAATCATCATTACGAAAATGTTGAAAATTATCATTAAGATAATTTAAAAAAATTATAATTTCCAAAAAATTTAGACCATGAATAAAATATTATTCTACCACAAAAATATTAGACTACAAAACAAATGTAGACTAACTAACAAGTGAATGTACTCCCCCTATGAAAAGGAGTTTATTACTGTAAAGAGATAGGATTTAATAAAAAGTTAACAAGGAAAATTTATTTACGATTATCATTCATAATTTTGATTTAATGTCTTCAAATCTATTGGAGGGTAATGATTTTGTGAAAATGTAAGCAAGTTGATCTTTCATTCTGATAAATTGAAGAATGATATCTCCTTTTTGTGTGTGATCCCTAAGAAAGTGATGCCTAATATCTAAGTGTTTTTCACAAGAGAGATGTCCAGGGATTTTACATAGGGAAATGGAACTGGTATTATGACACATAATTATTGTTTTGGTAAAACTCATGACATAGTCTATGAGTGTGTGTTGCATCCACAACAATTGAGCACAACAACATCCAACTGCTATATATTCAGCTTTAGTAGTGGAAAGTGATACTGATATGTTAATTGTTTCATGACCAAGAAATTAATGAATCTCCTAATAAATGGAATGTTTCGGATGTAATTTTCATATCCATTCTACATCCACCAATGTCAGCATCCAAAAAACTTATCCAAACAAAATCATTTCCAGAAGTATAAAAGGGTCCAAGATCCATGGTTCCCGTTAAGTAGAAAAAAATCTTTACTCTTCCTTTAAATGAAATTCCATAGGATTGGATTGATATATTTCACATAACCATACTAAAAAAATTAAGTTCGGATGACTAGATTTCAATTAATTTAAACTTCCTACAATACCAATAAAATAAGTTTGATCTACTTGTTTTCCAGATTCATCCTGATCTATTAAATTTGAGGTACCAATGGGAGTACTTATTTTCTTAGTGTTGTCGTATCCATACATTTTATGAATATTTTTTATATACTTATGTTGGGATATATAGATTCCTTCTTTCTTTATAAAATGGTTTGGATCTATATTTCCTTTAATGTAATTATTTTGATGCAAAAAACCTGTAAGTATATCATACCATGCTCGAGGGGCTGTCTTAAGTCCATATAAAGATTTAGTAAGATTGAAAACATGTTCAGGATGTTTTGTATCTTCAAAACTAGGAGGTTGTTAAACAAAAACATCCTCTTATACAAAACCATTTAGTAAAGAACATTTAACATCCATTTTAAAAAGTTTCATATTGATGAATTCTTTAAAGGAAAGCTGAATATGAAAAGATTCAAGTCTAGATATTGTATCATAGATTTACTCATAGTCTATTCATTCTTCATGATTATAGCCCATAGCAACCAATCTACCTTTATTTCTTATAATAATTCCATTTTCATCACACTTATTTCTTAAAACCAATTTTACTCCAATAACAGAAGTTTACATAGGTCTTTTAACCAAGGTCCATAATTTATTCTTTTCGAATTCCTTAAGCTCATATTGCATAGCATTTATCCAATCATCATCACATAATGATTCAACAGTGCTTTTTTGTTCTAATTGGGAATGGAATCCTATATGTTCTATCTCATTCCTTACAGAACTTCTAGACCTTACAAGTTGATTTACGTCCCCAATGATACTATCACTAAGATGATTCATAAGAAAAAACTGATTTGGGTTTTGTAAAACCTGTTCAACAATATAGGGTAGGAAATCTTCTGGGGTAAATGTTTCAAAAATATCTTCTTGGAGATTTTCTTTATCATAAGGATCGTCTAACATGGGTTGATAAACAGTTTTTGAAAACACATACGAATATGTAGGTTGGAGTTGCTTAAAAAGGATCATTTTCATCAAATTTGACATATACAGTCTCTTCAACAGTACAAGTGTTTTTATTGAAAACTCCAAAATCCCTAGAAGATGTGGAGTAGCCTATGAAAATTTAATCATTTGATTTTGGTGATAATTTGTGTAGATTATCTTTAGTATTTAGAATTAATACCATGAATCCAAAATCCTTGAAGCAAGAAAGTCTAGGTTTTCTCCCATTCCATAACTCATAAGTGGTTTTATTCAGTAATGTTCTCATTAATACTCCATTTATAGTATAGCAAGCAGTAATTACATGTTCAACCCAAAAATGTTTGGCAAGAGAATACTCACTCAACATGGTTCTTGTTATTTCTTTAAGAATTATATTTCTTCTTTCAACAACAACATTTTTTTGAGGTGTTTTGGGTGATGAGATGTTATGAGTAATGCATTTTCTACTACAAAAAGTTTCAAAATCAGAATTTTTAAATTCATCACCATGATCACTATGAATAGTTATCAAGGGTAGATTTTTGTCATTTTTAACATGGGATCTAAAACTTTTGAAATAAGAAAAAGCTTCATATTTCATTGTTAGAAAATAGACCCATGAAAATCTTGTGTAATCATTAACTAGAAGAAATATATAATACTTGCCTTCAATGCTTCCAGTTTGTGTAGGTCCAAAAAGAGTTATGTGCAATAACTATAATTCATCATTAGTTGAGACTTCACCAACTAATTGAACACTGATTGATATTTCCTTCTATATTGACAAGGATCACAAAAATTTTAAGAATCAAATCTATTCTCTGGTATATCATTAACAAGTCATTTTATAGAGTGTTTGAATAGGTTACTAAAGTTAGAGTGACCTAGAACTATATTCCATAACCAAGAATTATCTTCCATTTCACTATGTCAAGGTAGGTCTTGGCTCCTATGGTCTTCTAAGATTACTGTGTATAAATTCTCATGCCTCTTGGAAAAAATAATATACTCTTCCTTGGAATTGTGTACTAAGGACTTTTCATTCCTAAACTACACAAGGTAACCTTCATCACATATTTGACATATGCAAATGAGGTTGTGTAAAAGACTCTTACAAATAAAACATTTGAAATCAAATTTTTTCCAAGGAGAATGATGTTACCTATACCAATAATGTATCCCTTAGCATTATCTTCGAAAGTTAATTTTCCTAATATTTCCTTGATAATATTCTCAAAGATGTTTTTGTTACCAGTCATATGCCGGGAACATCCACTATCAATGTAATAGGTATTGTTGTTGGTACTTCCTCTATTTTCGGGAAAATAAGAGGGTTAAACTTTATGAATCCAAACATTCTTGGATCTCGAAACGTCAGAATGAAAAATCATGGGAACCCACATCTTCTTTGAAAATTAAACATTATGAAATCCTAAAGACTTAGTTTTTTTATGGAATAATTTCATTCCCAATTCAAACCATGATAACACTTATTTTAGAAAATAGCACATTGTGGAACAAAATAAATGATACTAATAATTAGTTTCAAACTAGTATAACCAAAACTAGAACTATTATTTATAGGTCAGATTTTAGAATACATCTTATCAGAATTTTCCTTACCTAAGGTAAAGATTTAAAAACACTTCCTCAAGTAAAATATTTCATATTTTCATCTAATAACAATGTTCATATCTTCCAAAACATTAGCATTAGACAAGAGTTAGGATCGAAAACATTTTTCATAGAAATTACATTTTATAGATCCTTAGAAATTTTATCCTTCTCAGAATTTTATTCCTCAAGGTTTTTAAAAATACTTCCAAAATCAAAGGACTTATTATCAAGATCCATAGAAAGATCTGATATTTCCTTAGTAAGTATAGAAATCCTAGAATTTTCCTTATCAAGGTTTTTGTTAACATTAGAATTTTTATTCTCAAGAAGATTATAAAACCAAAAAACTTCTTCATAGGTAGGTAATGTATTATCTTCATTAGAAGAAGATTCTTGATCAGAAGAGTTATAATATTTATAATTAATATAATTTCAATTTAAAGAAAAATTGTTAATTGATTTAGTATTTTGTACCTTAACCATTAATCAATTATTTTCAATCGGTAGTCTAGCTATTAAATCATGATTCTTCTAACCTGAATATTTGTAATCTAATGAATCATATGAATAATATCCACTACCGGCACTACATGTGTCATTAGATTTCAAAACATTCATAGATTTATCTTTTTTGTACTTCATTCTATTTATCTCATAATTTTATTCCTTTCTTTCATTTCTCTTAAGCAATGGAAAATCAGGTCTTATATGTTCAGCTCTCTTCATTCATAACGTGTAACTTCTGAATCTTTCTTATCTTTCCTTTCATTCTTCTTTTATCATGATAGAAATTTCTTCTGTCCAATAATCTAGATCATCCTTTGAGCATGATTAGTTAACTCATTTTTTGAAGATTCACTTCCACTAGATTCCGATTGTATAACAACCTTCTTTGATTTTGATCTTGGGACTCTCTTAAGAGTCTTAGATTTTATATAATTTGAAGATATTGTTAAAGAAGAACTTCTATTCCCATTATTCTTCATTACATTATCTGAATCTCTGTTCATTCTAGTCTCATGTTGAGGAAGAGTACCAAAAAGTTCATCAAGAGATATCTGAGTAACTTTTCTATTATCATCTATAGTTGATCTCTTGGATTCCCTCTCATTAGGGATGACATCTTTGATTTTTTCCACAAGAGCATCGTCATCTAATCTTTTCTCTCCCATAGATTATAAACTAATTTCTATATTCATAAATCTTTATTGGACTATACATACGGGTTCTCCAAATGGGAATCACAAACTATGATATTCAGCTCTGATCATGGATCTTCTTGTTTCAATAACTTTCGAAGTTCCAATGTGAGTAACTTCATGATTTTTCCATATACAATTTGATACTTTACAAGATGAAATTTGGATATATATTTTTCTAGTCATGGAATAAAGAAAGGTATTGCGTACCATATAATTCTATTGATATTCATGATTTTCTTCATTAGTAAAAGTACTAACTTCCTTGTTTGGGATTTTATTTCCTCTAGTAAGCATGACAAAATTGTCTACTCTGGTGTGGATAATAAATGTCTTCATGTGATCTCTCTTGTATTCAAAATAATTCCCATAAAAAATAGGAGGTATAGTATGATTTAGGTTCTCTATGGAACCGACGTTGTTTCCTTACATCATAATGAAAATATCATTCCACACAAACATCTCAGAAGTAAGGATAAGTAGACAAAGAAAATATTCCTCAACAAGGAAAAAGTATAACAATGAAAAACATGAGCAAGGAAAACTTATTTATGAATAAAAGTATTTTAGAGACCTCCTCTGATACCAATTTTTGAGATGTTATGGAGTATAATATACTCTGTAATACCAAATGTTGGATCGTAATAATACAGATACTGATTTCAGTATCTAATAATCCTCAAAAAACAAGAGGGGGTGAATTGAACACTTTAAAAAATTACTTTTCAAATTTTAAAGATGGTTATTTTTAACAATGTTAAACAAGGTAATTCACAAAACCTCTAGTTCTAACCACTTTCTTGATTCCATAAATATGATTCTGAGAATACAAATTCAGAAGGATGGTTCCAAAATTGAAACAATACAAAAGTTTACAAAGATAAATATTCTACCTTAATTCAAATAAAATCTTACTAAATCAAAGTACCAGTATGAGAAAGTATAAGATAATTATACTTTCCTCAAAAATAAAAATGCATTGGAAATCTTGAAACAAACATGTAACAAGTATTAAATCTTTTATCCCAAAGAAAAGGGTATCCAAAAACCTTGGATAAAGGTGCCTTGATTTATAGTTTCAAGAAATTATATCATACCCACACTAGAGTATGCCCTAGATATGAATATTGGAATCTATCTTGCTATCCACGCAAGCCCTCAACTTCAAGGTTGTTGGCACCTCTATATTCCTCAGCAAGGAAGTCCTCAAACATTAAGGTAGTTGGCACCTCTGTATTCATATCCCTAGAAGCCCCCAAATGTACTAGAAAACATTCAGAATCACACAATGAAATTATGAACAAGACGTTCAATACTCACGTAGCATGATAGTCTCTCCTTGAAATCACTTTAGCAGTATATAATCACTAGAGTCATAGAATAGTGTTGAACTTGTTCAAATGAGATCCTATTTATAGGCATGGTTTCAACGGTCAACTCCCTCCTCAAATGGTCATATTTTTCCTTTATATTCAGAGGGACCTGTACACGTGTCACTCAAACAATTATTAGTTAGTAACTGAATGCATGACATCGTTTTGTAACCAAAACCAGTGTAAGAAAAAAGTATAATTCTTAACGAAATTCAATTTTCAGAGTCTAAGGAAAAAATGATACTACAATGTCTAAGAAAAAACTATTCAGAGTCTATAATACATGGATATTCTAATTTTGATTATCAGAAGAATTTAGATTTTGAATTATATAAAATTCATAGTCTAAATCTCAAGGAATTTTGGAGTCTGAATTCATAAGAATTCAAAACGTGAAATCATATGATTTTGGGGTCTGAATTCAGAGAACTCGGAATCTAAACTCCTAAAAGTTCAACATCTAAATTCAGAGAACACTGAACCTGAACACATAGGAGTTTAGAGTCTGAATTCAGAGAAATCAGAGTCAGAACTCGTAAGAGTTTGGAGTCTTAATTATGATAACTCAGAGTCAGAACTCATAAAATTTAAGAGTCTGAATTTAGAGAATTTGGATTCAAAACTCAGAAGAGTTCGGAGTCTAAGTTCAGAGATCTCTGAGTAAGAACTCAATAGGGTTTCGAGTATGAATTCAGTGAACTCGAAGTCAGAAAACAGAAGAGTTTGTAGCCTGAATTCGTAGAATTCATAACCTAAATTTGGATCCAAAAATCTGAATGATTTATATCTATGTATAAATATATATGATTCTGAGGTTTTGGATATGAAAACAAAGTTTCTACTTAAACAAAATAATGAACAATGAAAAACATGGTAAGGGTAAATTTCCATTTTGAAGGAAATTTTTTTATGAATGTAAAACATACAGTAAAATTAAATTTCCCTTAAGATAATGTTTTTGTGATTTTCAAAACATGAACGAATGGTTAAGTCATAAGGAATACTTTTTGACTCAACAATCTCCCCAAACATTATGGAATGGAAAATTCATAAGGAAACATTATTTACCCAACAATGTATTCTTGTGATTTTTTTGTAACCACATGAGAAACATTCTTTACATGGCATATTATTTATATCTATGATATGGATTTTTTTTGGAATTTTATAGTTGGTGGACCTTTTTGTTATGTTTTTAGAAGAAAACGATTTGCAATATTGGTTAGATAACCACATTAAGAGGAGAATTATGATGTGATAAGGGCTATGAAATATAGATCATTTGATTGTATGATTCAAATAATAGATATTTCAGTTAATGTGTGAGTAGAACATGTGGGGATTTTGATTATCATTCACCTATTGGCTGATATGAGATATTTCCATTCTTGGTTAATGTATATATCCAAATACATCAAACATGATACATGGTATATAAAATCATATGATTATTATGACCTCATTTTGGGAGGGGTGTGTGGTGTTCGTGACAATTACCATCATCAGGGGGTGGTGTGTGGTCATCCTTAATGGTGTAACATGGATACATGATTGATAGGTGTAGGGGTAAACTCCATATCGGGACTTATGACTCGTATTTTAATATGTAGGGAATTATATTGACCTCCTTACTGGTATCTTGCTGAAGTAGGAGGTGGTGGGGTTTGTGGAGGCTTGGATAATGAATATTGAACTTGTGTATATAGAGATATATGTTGACTTATTAAATTTATTTATATCATGACATATATTATTTTATATTTAGTGTGCACATTTTTTAGGGACACATTGGAGGCTTCATACAAGGTTTATACTCACACCCCACATGGGTAACTTATTGCATGTGTAGAATTCAAGATTAGGGATACAAGAAAGGGAAATGTCCTAGTGACTAAGCGCTGGGAGATGGATCACAGTGATCAAATAATAAACTATTATGGACCCCTGAGTGATATCATTGTTTTTTATTTACATACCTATTTTGTTCATAATATTTTTTTCCTTACCACTTTTGGGGGTCCCATGTTTATTATTCTATATGTATTGATATACATTCCTTGTCATTTTTTATATCACATTTTTCCACTATATTATTATAATTACATGTCTTTAATGATATTGGGGTAACAGTCTACCCACTAATGACATTCAGGCCCACTCTAGTAGTTGGTCACCTCTTGTATATAGGAAGGCACCCATGAGACTCTGTACTACTCTCTCTCATACCCAAGCATTCACTTTGGGGCATTTCATTATTCTTTATATCAAATATTATCAACGAAATACACTTAATTATTGCACCTCACGTGTTTGAATAAATATTATTTTAATTCATTAATAATATCAACTTCATCTTCACCAAACTCAATTAGAAATATATAAAGTGTTAAATATTCATCCTCGCTTAATAAAATATAGTAGTCATATATATTTTTTTGTAAAGTAATCCTCTTGTGAAATGAATTCGAATTCAATAAAATATGTAAAGATCATTTCTTGGTATTATACTTATTAATAGGAATTCCCCCATTCCATCTTATTTTCATTTCAATCTTGAATCATAAAAAAGTATTGTTACATAAAAACACTAAAAACATAGTATAATGCATTAAAATATATAATATTTCATTTTTATATTCACTGACATCTTAAATATCTCATTTTCAAGAAAAAATAATTTCCATGAAGTTCATTGTAACATGATCATTATCTCAATAGAAAAAATAATAAATATTTTGGATTTTATGTATATTGCATGCTTGCACTGAACATTAGTTGAATTATTCTTGAAAATAATTAAATTATAATTTTGAATGTCATTAATTATTATCCTTATCAAATAATACATGTATCATGGGTATAATTAGAATGAAGATATTCAGAACATAGAAAATAGATTTATAATTTTCAAATGTCATTATCCTTAAAATTATAAATTCTAAAATTAAAAAATATAGACTCTAAAAGGTATATTAATATATTATTTTATTGATATTCCAATTTCAATTTGAATATTATCTCATCTAGATTTTATTCTTGGACCACCACCATTTGAGGTGTTTTTGATGTTTAATACAAAGAAGGGATGGCTTTAGAATCATCAAAATTAATTTCATTCGTCATATATTAAATATTTATGAAATTATTTTTAGTATGTAGAATGCTGTTTACGTAGAAACAAATGATACTTATTCTTAGATAGATGATTATTACTCAAAATATATCATGATTATATAGAAATAAATTACCGTTATGCATCCTAGTGAATAGTTACTCATGAATTGATGAATCTTACATAGAACTATCTATTCGTTACACATGAATGTCTTCGTGCATACATAGTGCAAGATAACTCTTACATAATTGTATAATAATGGCTACATAGTTCAATAAGTTATAGCCAGTAAAATTTAGTTTTTTTTGTCATCCAAGCTAGATGATGCTTACACTTGCTATGTACACGGCCATTTTATATATTAACATTAAATAGAATAAGGATTATCTAACCAAAAATCCAACCTAATAAAACCCTCAACTTAGAGTGTATAAACACTATGTATATTAGCCTTAATATGTAGTACTCCCAGAATGTTTTCCATATAACTGCATATAGATTACTTCTTTGAATGTGTACAATTTAATCTCTACACTAGCTGAATTATTCTGATACATATTGATCTTCCTATAAATTCTTATATATAGTTCTATATACCTCATCTTCAAATATTAAATACATATAATCCATATCAACAATCGAAAAATATGATGGGTTTCTCAATAAGAAAGCAACTTTATTCTATATTACCCAAATGCTTGGGTGGAATCACGGACATTATTTCCCAGCATAATATGGGTTCTCATTTACAAATACACCAACAACCAGTTATACATTCTCTTTTTAAACACGTTGAGTTTCATTATATTTACAAAAAATAAAACCTAATATTATTCAAATCTTAGTCCAGATCATTATCCCCTTTTCAATTTCTTGATAATTCTAATTTACATCCAAATTCATTTTTTTTCTCCCCCTTATTGAAAAAAACTGAAAAGGGGTGAAAAGTGTTCTACCCATTGAAATAATTATACGGAGGGTATTCTCATCTCCATAGAAATGATATTATAACTTCCTTTTACCTTCACTCCTATATCTGATGATAAAAATATCATCATTACTTTTATATATTTACACTAATAAATGTGACATAATTTTGGCCATCCAAATCAGAAAAAATCAAAAAGAAATATCTGATCACTTATATACCAAATAAACATTTAGTCTTAGAGTTTTAGATAATTGGTAAAATATTATACAGCTATAACCATGTTCCAAATGACAATTTCTCCAATATACCTAGCTATTATTATTTCAAAATAAGTCATCAATATGTAAAATAAACTATTCCGCACATAAAAAATTCCTCGACACAAATAATTTGACATCATTATCATAACTTAGGAAAAATGAAACATAAGAAGGTGGATATTTAATTCTCAGTAATTGAAAACATAAAATTTAAAAATTTAATATCATCGATGTGAATATGATATACATAAGTGTATAATGATATAATCTTACTTAATGAGAAAAACATAAGAGAATACATACCCATCAATACTTGGATTATCAATCATCAAATATTTCATAAATATTTATGAAAGGAAATATTCATAAGATTCCATAATTGGGATATATTTTAAGTCAATCATGATCAATAAAATATCAAATAGCTAAAGAAAGAAAAAATAAAAATGGACTTTTATTTTAGAACATTATCTTCATAACTCATGTTCAGAGGTACTGGATCCTAGATAAATCAATAGGAAAAACACACAATTTTTAACTCCATATTTCATTTTTTTGAAGATAAGGAACATTCCCCAATACATTGGAGGGTTCTATAGAGTTTACCCATTTAAATAAGTTATAGTAGGCTCACAGATTTGTATAAGATATATCATGATCATCAATTCATTTAAGATATATCGGGATCACCCTTCATCATCAATAATGTACAGTTTCACTTCATGAATAAAACTTTTATAATCATTCAATTTTAATATAACACCCTTAAGAACAACCATCATTTCAATATATCATTTTTTACACGTGAAAAATAATTCATCATTATCCATCTAGATAAATAATATGGATGATATCATAATATCATAATCCCAGGGAAGTATAATGATTATGAAATATTTATTACATAGTAAAAAATACCATTAAAATAACATTTAAAACATATCTTTTAAAAATAATTAAAACACTATTTTTTCTAAGAGGTTATTTTACAAAAATTTCAAAATATTCGAAAAAATAATTTTTTTTAAAATAACCTTAATAACATATAAATGAATCATCAAATAAAATAATGGTAATGATGGTAGTAAAATCGATTCATGTTGTAAATGATAAAAATAAAATTTCTATTCAAACATGTTGTAAAAATTGCCAAAAGTCTCCCATTATGAAAATGTTAAGAAATTAGCTTTTAAACACTTTTAAAAAATATCAAAGATTATGTAAAACAAATTGAGAAAATAATTTATGTTAAAATAATATTCTTTAATGAATTTATAAAAACACGGATATGAAAGAGAAAGATTCATTGTCTAAAATAAGATAAAAGATTTCAATCACTTATGAAAAACATTATTAGTGTTTGTTTAATAAATAAGGGATGAAAGGGAAACTAAACAGGTAAACCAAAATAAAAAACATATGTGTTGTCTCAGATCCAATTAACTCATAATTAATCAAACACAAATGGCCATGTCCTTAAGAACACCTCACTGTATACCAGAGTTTTTTTACTAGCTGCGAGGGTCAATGGTGGTATAGTACTGAGACTATATGATTTTTATTTGTGTCTAGCATAGCGGTGGATAAAAATAAATAAAATTAAAATTAATTATTCATTGTGAAATTAGTATATAATATTAAATAACTATCCAAATAACAGTAGACATAAATAATAAAAAAATCATATACAGATGACATACAAAACAAACCCACAATATGGAACAAGTATAATAAAAAGGAAACAAAAATGGATAAAAACATATATATCTATGAGAATATTATGTACTCATTTATGAATCTTCTCCAAAATACTTTAAAAAAATCAAGCATCCCAAGTTAGGTGATTCCCTTTATCCTTACCTACAACCAAGTAATTATATCGAGTATCCAAAGGTGGAACAAATAGGGTATGATTAAAACTCAGTAGACCACCACCAATAATCTCTAATAAAAAAACTATATATGAACATAAACGCAACTATGTGCATTTATCATAAATGTATGGATATAAAGTAATCATGACCCTTCCATTGACTACCTCCTCACTAGATTTCTGGTGGACCCTACCTACATTAGAACATTCCACATTTCTATGAAAATAGTAATATTTAATTGGATAGAGACCAATGGAACATTAAAAAGTTATACATGTATAATAATCCTAATTGATCCAAAAGAAACATATGGAATCCATGAACATAAATGGTCGATCCTTCTAGTAGTGATCAACTATGATGTAAGGCTATTGATATGTGTATAATCTGATGGATTGACCGTTGATATTCTACCCTAAAATTTTCTAATTGAACATAGAGACATGTCCAAGGTAATAATGTTCTATCGTGATTAGACATATAGGAGATAATCCAAGGTGTTCCATGACCAAGGAATTCAATCTGATTCCAAGGATATGATCCAAGGCATTCTACATTCCAGGATAATGTATATGAATCATTTGTGTTAATTAGAGTAATTCCCAAGGTAATACATTGATTATTCATGTGTTGGGTATCTCACATAGTGGTAGCGCCAATGAATCCGCTAGAATCCTTTGAGTTCCCCAAAGTACTTCCATGTCGGGAACTCAAGTCTTGATCCTGTTAGGGAATACCATTAACAATGTCATGAAGTTCCATAATAAAAATAAATAATTATATAAATGATCAATTTCTGCGTGATATATCCATGGCATTTAACATTTCATATAAACTAAATTGTCATTTTATTTAAAATCTATAAAAACATCCATGTAAAAATTCATTACTTTTTCAATACATTTTATACAAATTTAATCATTTCCCTTTATAATAGTAAAGGGACAGCTCTATAGGGTGGTATATAATGTACAAATAATGGAGGAAGAATATGTTTTGGTTTATGGTAAATGTGGGGAAAATATTAATTCATAAGCTGTATAATGAGGTGCATGGTTTGACATCATGGTTAGATAAATTGTACACCAACTATTGGGTGGACATTGTCCGTGAAACTACACATCACAAGGTTTCAACACACTATTAGACAAAAAAAATTTGAACTGTGTGTGGGGCCTAAAAATTTTATTGCAGTTTTGAATGGTTGTGTGCCTACTATTGAATGGTTTTTCTAACTATAATCCTCCCTTATAGGGCCACACGGTTGAGGTGAATAATTATCACTAACTTTGAACTAAACTTATGTCTCTCACTTTCTTTCCAAAAAGTGGAACTCTAGGCCCCAAACACTAGGAAAAACTCAAGGGACCCTTTAGGTACTTGTAACACCCGAGACTTTTATGTTATATAAATCATCAAAGGAATCTTTTTCTACACAACACTTGCTTGGCTTTCTTTACACGCAATCGCGACCTTCCTCGATAGCTTGCGTCGTACGCAATACCGAGTTTCACTAAACAACATTATGCTATTAAAACTAGCCGCTGTGAATAGTAATAACAACTTTTTGGAATTTTATAAATTTTATTTTTTAAAATGGACTTCATTTTTGGACTCTGAATATCGAAATTAGCCTAGGGTGAAATTTTGGTATTTTTCTGAAAACTTTCAATTTTTGATGAATAGTGAAACCACTAAGTGGTAGATTAAAAACTGAATTTTGCATAAAACTTAATTTTACCGCTTCTGTGATTGGAATTTCAAAAATCCGAGAGACACGGTTAATATTAAGGACTAAAATGTGGTTCAATGAGATGAAAATAATTTTTTGGTGAATAGTAACTTTTTACTTTTTTTACCGCGGTTAATAGTAAATAGGGTAACTAAGGGTAAATATGATATTAATATTACCCTAACACATGTCCTAATTCTATTGGACAAGTGTAATTCGACCAAAAACAAACTTAGGAATAAAATATGACCATTTAGGCCCACTTGGATTAGATTAGGACATTTATTATTAATTTATTTAAAGAAGGGTTAAAATAGTTAAAATCAAAGTTTAATAAGTAAATCATTTTTAATATAGGGTTATACATAAGATAAATTCGATTGTAAATATTCATTAGAAAGCTAAAAAGATTTCCTACATGATGGTATTTTATTTGTAATTTTTAGACATCAAATAAGTTAATTTATTTATGACACAAAGATGATGCAGTAATTATCTTATTAATGAAATATTTACAAAATTGATAATATAAATACCCAAATAAATGTAATTTGAGACTTTTTATGAATTACACTAATTTTCTAGGTTACTATGATATATTAGTGTTGATTTAAGAAACTTGGTTCGAACATATAATTCTGTTATGACTTTCAAACAAATCATATATCAAATAGTGTCAAAATTGACACAAAATAGTTTTTAAATCAAATATTATATTATTAATTGTTATTTTATTCCTAAAAATCTAAGGTTCGGCCAAATGACTTAGATAAGGATATATATATTAATAATAAACAATTTGGGGTTCGTTTGGCATGTAATAGTAAGTGTATTAACCATATAGTGAAAGAAAACAAAAAGACACGGTAAAAGTTAAATTAATTAACTTAGAGTTAAATCTAATTGATAAGGTTAAAATAAAACCCTAAACTTGTCTAAATCTTATTGGTTGATAGGATTTCGACCCTTCCCCACTTTATCTTCGAAATAAGACCCTTTGGAACCATTATAAACCGATTTTGACTTTAATATAAAATAATATTTTGAGATATTCCTAAGGTGCCCCTCTCCTCCCTTATAAAAGGGCACCTCCTCCCCCTCCTCCTCACACCAAATTGAGCACTCAAGCTCGGCCAACCCCTGCCATTTTCTCCTCTACACTTCCCTAGAATAATCCTAGAGGTCCTGGTCTTCTCCAAAGACCAATCTTAGTTCCTTAAGTGGAGGATTCAAAGAAGCGTTCCAAAGAAGAGGTAATATCCATTACCGATCTTTTCAATTTCTTTCTTCTTCAACTTCTTCGTCTTTAGTTGTTTCATGATAAAGTAATATCATCAGTATTACTTACATACTGATATGTTATTATAAATATGAAACAACCCTAATTCACCTTCTATCCATCCTACGGAAAAATGAAATCACCACGCGTGCGTACGTACGGAATACCGTCTCCACGCCGTGGTGTAATCTATTTTTCACCATCACCTTACAAGGATGGGTATAATGGTGTAATGAGTAACTACATATGATTATTATGAAGTAATATTGATACTGAAATAATATATATATACTCCAATACAATTCCACGATCATAGGAACGATATCATCACTCGTGCGTATGTACGGAATACCGTCTCCACGATGTGATGCGACTCGTTCTACATGATCTTCATTTCATAATGATTATATAAATGAATTGAATAAATGAATATGGTATATACTACACTAATACCATTCTGGAAGTGAATTATCTATATCCTAAAGATAAGAATAAGAATTTATTCGACAAAACATGCATAAGAACAAAAAGTTATAAAGACCCGAGTAACAAGTAACAATGAAATATTACTAACAAGAAGCTAATAATATGACCATATATGATATCATATAAATATGTATGATTCTGGAATAAGTAAATAACATTATTTAAACCATTATACAGGAGCTTCGGACACGTACAAAGCTAATCGGACCTAAGGTAAGGGAAATATCACAATCTCATTTTTATCCGAGATTGTTTATTCGTAAGTATTTACTGGGGTGTATTTTATCATCCACATCCATGTTCCCTCAATATGAAATATTGTTTCCATCCACTTGAAATAGTTTAAATCCAATTTTACCCTTAGGTGAGTTTTTAGTAAAGAATATGAAAGGAATCTTTTGTCGTTTTTCCGTACGAGGTACTTTTTGACTTTTCCGACAAAAGTACGAAGAATGTTTTTTTTAACTTATACGGCATGAATGGATTTTTAAAACATTGTTTCCAAGAAGCTTCCTTTACAAGTTTTCAAGTTTATTTTTAATCAACTTCTTTTATTTTAAAGTTGTATGACATGTTATGGAAGGAAAAATGTTTTTGAAGAAGAAAGGATATTTTCCTCAAGAATGGAGTTCAAGTGATTTTCAAAATTATTTTCCATCTAAGATAATAAAGGGTTCTGTTTTTATCCCTATTATTACATTGATTTGATCATGTTGTGATGGAATTATTTTTATGAATTCCTTTATCTTATATGAATTGATTTATGATGTCATGATGTTTCAAGAATCCCATTTTTGTTTCATGTGTTATGCGATGATGTATGTTTTATGATTATGTGGCACACATAAGAAAGGATTCATTATAAGATGGGTGGGACCTATATCTCCCTCCAATGCATTGGGTAAAGATTTTATATCTCATGAGATAGACATGGCTGGAATGGAAGGTTATTTCGGTTCAGTGATACAGGACTGAAACGAGGAGTGAACTCGGTTCAGAAAGGGACTTTGTCCACTAAGATAGTCTTGGCGATGAGTCATGACTAACAAGAAATGATTTTCCATGATTATGTGTGCATGCCACAAAGTTTCAAGTTTTATGTTATGATTATGGGGATCTCATTTTCACTTCTATG
Source organism: Viscum album (assembly GCA_963277665.1). Lineage (NCBI taxonomy): Eukaryota > Viridiplantae > Streptophyta > Magnoliopsida > Santalales > Viscaceae > Viscum > Viscum album. The sequence continues at coordinate 1,111,988,512 of OY728126.1, forward strand.
ATTTATTCCATGTTAAGATATTATGATCTCTTTTGCAGGTTTTGATTTTCAAAAAGATATGATGTGATTTTTATTTCCTTTATTTGCCCTTGCTGAGCATTTGAGCTCACCCTTTTATGTTTTTTCCCCAGGTCAGGAAGATGGATATTAAGTAGAATATGCTAAAAGGGACCCTAGATATGATGAAATAAATGGGAGACACTGTAGAAGATTTATGAACCAGTTGTTTATGTTTCCCAGTTTCTAAAGACACTATACCTATACGGTCCTTTGTGGTTTTGTCATATGTTGTAATAAGTGTGCTTCAATTTTTGAAGTATTAAAAATGTATGTAAAGTATGGGTCGTTATAGTTGGTATCAGAGGAAAGGTATAGTCAACCTTTGGAAACTAGGATGTGAAAGCCTTAGTAAGAACCCTAAGGATAAGTCTAAGCATAGAACACAATCTTAGTGTTTTTGAAATGGCCATGAATAACCTAGGATAAGACCATAAGCATGAAAATTTTATTCTTGAATTATGTGGTTTCCTATTATAATTAGTGTTGCTCACACTATTCTTCTTGGTTTTAGTCAATGGCTGGAACCCGAAGGAACCGTGTTAATGCGGAATGCGATGGGCAATGCAATGATTGTCCCCCTGAGCAACCAAACGATATGGGAGCTGGAATGCAAAATCTTGTAGCCATGCTCACACAACTTTCTCAAGCTATGAATCATGCAGGATTTCCAAACGAACAAAGGAGGGAGCAACATTCTGTTGAATCCTTCATGAGGCAACGTCCACCATCTTTCAGCGGGTCTACTGATCCATTAGTTGCTGAACAAAGGATTAGTACTACTGAAAAGACATTTTCAGTTCTTCAATGTTCTGAACATGATAAAGTCATCCTAGCAGTGTATCGTTTGGAAGGAGATGCTGATCAATGGTGGAATCTTGTTAAGAATACAAGGCAAAGGGATGAAATTGAGTCTATGGAATGGGACGAGTTCAAGAACTTATTTTTCAATAAGTACTTCCCTCGTATTCTCCGAACAAAGATGGAGAAAGAGTTCCTTGAACTGAAGCAAAGGGATGATGAATCTGTTGGTACCTATGAAGCAAATTTTACCAGACTTGCAAGGTACGCTTCTGGTATTATTATCCAACCTGAGAGTAAGATCGATCGATTCTTTAGTGGCTTAAAACCAAGTCTTTGAAGGGTGTTAGCCATAAGGGACTTCAATAGCTACGAGGAAATCGTTCGATGTGATCTCAAAGTCGAGATGGAGATTGGAGTAACCCATCAGTCACATGGGTTTGATAAGAAGAGGAAGATGGAATTCAAAGGAAACTCTAAAGAGCACACTGAAAAGAAGATGAACTTTCCATTATGCTCAAAGTGTGGAAAGAAACATGGAGGGAGTTGTCTTAAAGGGACAAGTAAATGTTTTAAATGTGGAAAGGAAGGTCATCGGGCATTTGAATGCCGTGATAATGGGAAGAAGATGTCTAATGACGCAAACAAAGGAAGGGATACACAGAATGAACCTACTACACTTCAATGTTTCATGTGCAAGGAGATGGGGCATTATGCCAATCAATGCCCAAATCCAAGGGTTGATGATGATGGTCGACGTCAACAAACTCTTAAAGCTAAATACAAAGGAAAGTCACATGCAATTTCTATCAGCGATGTGGAGTACGATAACGATGTGGTGAAAGGTACACTTACCATCCACTCTAAAGTAGCAAATGTTTTATTTGATTCTGGATCCACCCACTCTTTTATTTCTGAAGACTTTTCTAAGGGTATCACCGTACTACCTCAACAATTAGATGTTGAGTTAGCTGTGACAACACCTAATGGCACATCAATCGCATCAGAAGTTTATAATTCTTCTCCAATCGAAGTTTGTGGGAAAGTGCTTCCTGCAAATCTTGTGATCCTTCCTTTAGTGGAATTTGATGTGATTTTTGGCATGGATTGGCTTTCTCTACATGGAGCTCATATCAATTGCCAAAGAAGGGAAGTCACATTTCATATTCCAGATCAATCTACGATCGTATACCAATGCAAGGATGAACATAACCTTCCAGTGGAAATTTCTTCCATATTATGGGTATTGATTCCACTAAATGAAGGTTATTTATCTCAAATGGTTGGTGAGAAACTCACGATTAAGAATATGCCCATTGTACGGGAGTTTGATGATGTCTTTCCGGAGGAATTACCGGGTCTTCCACCAAATCGTGAAGTTGAGTTTTCAATAGAACTCGTACTGGGTGCTTTGCCTATTTCAAAGACACCTTATAGAATGGCCCCAATTGAGTTGCAGGAATTGAAGAAGCAACTCCAAGAGAATCTTGATAAGGGATTCATACGCCCTAGTGCGTCACCTTGGGGAGCACCTGTTCTATTTGTTAAGAAGAAAGATGGATCAATGAGACTCTGCATTGATTATCGAGAACTTAACAAGATCACTATCAAGAACAAATATCCTCTCCCACGCATTGATGACTTATTCGACCAACTACGCAGAGCTCAATACTTTTCCAAGATTGATCTTCGTTCAGGGTATCATCAATTAAGGGTCAAAAGGGAGGATATACCAAAGACAGCTTTCCGTACAAGGTATGGACACTATGAATTTATAGTGATGCCATTTGGTCTTACTAATGCCCCTGCTATCTTCATGGATCTAATGAATAGAGTCTTTAGAGACTATCTTGATCAATTTGTGGTAGTCTTTATAGACGATATTCTTGTCTATTCAAAGATCAAGTAAGAGCATGAAGATCACTTGAGAATTATATTGAAGACCCTGAGAAAGGAGAAGCTTTATGCCAAATTTACCAAGTGTGAATTTTGGCTTCAAAAAGTTGCATTTTTGGGTCATATAATCTCAAAAGAGGGGATATCTGTGGATCCAGCAAAAACAGAGGTTATCGAAAGATGGTCGAGACCAACCACAGTAAATGAGATCCGAAGTTTTCCTGGTTTGGCTGGATATTATCGACGTTTTGTAAAATATTTTTCACGATTATCTAATCCACTCACCAAGTTGACTCGGAAAGGAGTTAAGTTTGTCTGGGCAGAGGAATGTGAAGAGAATTTCAAGGAGTTGAAAAGAAGGTTATCCAGTGCACCTGTGCTCACACTGCCTTGTAGTGGAGAAAGGTTTGTGATCTACAGTGATGCATCCAAGAAGGGATTGGGGTGTGTTCTTATGCAAAATGATATGGTGATAGCTTATGCCTCACGACAGTTGAAAATCCATGAGCAAAATTACCCAACACATGATTTGGAGTTGGCTGCGGTAATCTTTGAATTAAAGATTTGGAGGCATTACCTTTATGGTGAAAGGTGTGATATTTATACTGATCATAAAAGTTTAAAGTATATTTTCACACAAAAGGAGTTGAATATGCGTCAATGAAGATGGTTGGAGCTGATTAAGGATTATGACTGCTCAATCCATTACCACCCTGGGAAAGCAAACAAGGTGGCAGATGCATTAAGTCGACAAGACCATGCTAGTTTATCCATGATGAGGATCACAAAAGATCCAATATTTATGGATTTACAAAGGATGGATCTTGGAATTATAATGGAAGGGGAAAAATCTTATCTTTCTCAAATGAATGTTCAACCATCTATACATGTGAAGATTAAAGAGGCACAGAAAGAAGATGTCGAGTTACAAAAGAGGGTGAGAAATGTTCCTGAATTCAACCTTGATTGTGATGGGATAATAAAGTTCAGGAATCGGGTTTGCGTTCCTCCCATCCCTGAATTAAAGAAAGAGCTGCTGGATGAGGCTCATAGTTCTTCATTCTCTATTCATCCTGGAAGCACGAAGATGTATAGGGACCTGAAAGAGTACTTCTGGTGGGATGGCATGAAAAGAGATGTTGCTGAATATGTCTCTCGATGCTTGGTTTGTCAACAAGTTAAAGCTGAGAGACAGAAGTCTAAGGGGATGTTACAACCATTACCCATACCCGAATGGAAATGGGAAAACATCACTATGGACTTTGTCACAGGACTTCCTAAAACATCCAAAGGAAATAATGCTATCTGGGTCATAGTTGATCGTCTTACAAAGTCTGCACACTTCATTCCTATTAGAGAGGATTTCTCTCTAGATCAGCTTGCCAGGATATATGTAAAGGAAGTGGTAAGATTACATGGAGTACCACTTTCTATTATATCTGATCGGGATCCGAGATTTACCTCGAAGTTCTGGCGAAGTCTTCAGCATACTCTGGATACAGAGTTGAGTTTCATCACTGCTTATCATCCCCAGACAGACGGTCAATCTGAGAGAACAATTCAAACCCTAGAAGATATGTTGAGAGCTTGCTCTATGGATTTCAAAGGAGGTTGGGATCAACACCTACCTTTGGTAGAATTTTCTTATAATAATAGCTTTCACTCCAGTGTTCAGATGGCTCCTTATGAAGCTCTCTATGGAAAGAAATGCAGGACTCCAACTTGCTGGGATGAAGTTGGGGAAAGAAAGCTATTAGGACCTGATCTCGTTGATGAAATGGCAGAAAAGGTTAGATCTATTCAACAACACATAAGAGCTGCTCAGAGTCGACAGAAGAGTTATGCCGACAACCGAAGAAAAGACCTAGAGTTTGAAGTGGGTGATAAAGTGTTCTTACGAATATCTCCCTGGAAGAGGGTTATGAGATTTGGAAAGAAGGGGAAGTTGAGACCTAGATATATCGGTCCTTTTGAAATACTGGATCGTGTTGGGAAGGTAGCTTACCGATTGGCGCTTCCACCGAATCTATCTCAAGTTCACGATGTGTTCCATGTATCTCTCCTGAGAAAGTACATACCAGATCCTTCACATGTACTCAGCTCAGAAGTTTTACCGCTGGAGCAAGTTCTTTCTTATGAAGAACAGCCGATAGAGATTCTGGATCGTAGCGAAAAAGTCTTACGAAACAATACCACTCGCTTGGTGAAAGTTTTATGGAGAAACCACCAACTTGAAGAAGCTACATGGGAGCTTGAGGATATGATGAGGGAGAAGTATCCTCATTTGTTTGTTTCAAAGTGACAAATTTCGAGGGCGAAATTCTTTTTAAGGGGGGTAGAATGTAACACCCGAGACTTTTATGTTATATAAATCATCAAAGGAATCTTTTTCTACACAACACTTGCTTGGCTTGCTTTACACGCAATCACGACCTTCCTCGATAGCTTGCGTCGTACGCAATACCGAGTTTCACTAAACAACATTATGCTATTAAAACTAGCCGTTGTGAATAGTAATAACCACTTTTTGGAATTTTATAAATTTTATTTTTTAAAATGGACTTCATTTTTGGACTCTGAATATCGAAATTAGCCTAGGGTGAAATTTTGGTATTTTTCTGAAAACTTTCAATTTTTGATGAATAATGAAACCACTAAGTGGTAGGTTAAAAACTGAATTTTGCATAAAACTTAATTTTACCGCTTATGTGATTGGAATTTCAAAAATCCGAGAGACACGGTTAATATCAAAGACTAAAATGTGGTTCAATGAGATGAAAATAATTTTTTGGTGAATAGTTATTTTTTACTTTTTTTACCGCGGTTAATAGTAAATAGGGTAACTAAGGGTAAATATGATATTAATATTACCCTAACACATGTCCTAATTCTATTGGACAAGTGTAATTCGACCAAAAACAAACTTAGGAATAAAATATGACCATTTAGGCCCACTTGGATTAGATTAGGACATTTATTATTAATTTATTTAAAGAAGAGTTAAAATAGTTAAAATCAATGTTTAATAAGTAAATAATTTTTAATATAGGGTTATACATAAGATAAATTCGATTGTAAATATTCATTAGAAATCTAACAAGATTTCCTACATGATGGTATTTTATTTGTAATTTTTAGACATCAAATAATTTAATTTATTTATGACACAAAGATGATGCAGTAATTATCTTATTAATGAAATATTGACAAAATTGATAATATAAATTCCCAAATAAATGTAATTTGAGACTTTTTATGAATTACACTAATTTTCTAGGTTACTATGATATATTAGTGTTGATTTAAGCAACTTGGTTCGAACATATAATTCTGTTATGACTTTCAAACAAATCATATATCAAATAGTGTCAAAATTGACACAAAATAGTTTTTAAATCAAATATTATATTATTAATTGTTATTTTATTCCTAAAAATCTAAGGTTCGGCCAAATGACTTAGATAAGGATATATATATTAATAATAAACAATTTGGGGTTCGTTTGGCATGTTATAGTAAGTGTATTAACCATATAGTGAAAGAAAACAAAAAGACACGGTAAAAGTTAAATTAATTAACTTAGAGTTAAATCTAATTGATAAGGTTAAAATAAAACCCTAAACTTGTCTAAATCTTATTGGTTGATAGGATTTCGACCCTTCCCCACTTTATCTTCGAAATAAGACCCTTTGGAACCATTATAAACCGATTTTGACTTTAATATACAATAATATTTTGAGATATTCCTAAGGTGCCCCTCTCCTCCCTTATAAAAGGGCACCTCCTCCCCCTCCTCCTCACACCAAATTGAGCACTCAAGCTCGGCCAACCCCTGCCATTTTCTCCTCTACACTTCCCTAGAATAATCCTATAGGTCCTGGTATTCTCCAAAGACCAATCTTAGTTCCTTAAGTGGAGGATTCAATGAAGCGTTCCAAAGAAGAGGTAATATCCATTACCGATCTTTTCAATTTCTTTCTTCTTCAACTTCTTCTTCTTTAGTTGTTTCATGATAAAGTAATAGCATCAGTATTAATTACATACTGATATGTTATTATAAATATGAAACAACCCTAATTCACCTTCTATCCATCCTACGGAAAAATGAAATCACCACGCGTGCGTACGTACGGAATACCGTCTCCACGCCGTGGTGTAATCTATTTTCCACCATCACCTTACAAGGATGGGTATAATGGTGTAATGATTAACTACATATGATTATTATGAAGTAATATTGATACTGAAATAATATATATATACTCCAATACAATTCCACGATCATAGGAACGATATCATCACTCGTGCGTACGTACGGAATACCGTCTCCACGATGTGATGCGACTCGTTCTACATGATCTTCATTTCATAATGATTATATAAATGAATTGAATAAATGAATATGGTATATACTACACTAATACCATTCTGGAAATGAATTATCTATATCCTAAAGATAAGAATAAGAATTTATTCGACAAAACATGCATAAGAACAAAAAGTTATAAAGACCCGAGTAACAAGTAACAATGAAATATTACTAACAAGAAGCTAATAATATGACCATATATGATATCATATATATATGTATGATTCTGGAATAAGTCAATAACATTATTTAAACCATTATACAGGAGCTTCGGACACGTACAAAGCTAATCGGACCTAAGGTAAGGGAAATATCACAATCTCATTTTTATCCGAGATTGTTTATTCGTAAGTATTTACTAGGGTGTATTTTATCATCCACATCCATGTTCCCTCAATATTAAATATTGTTTCCATCCACTTGCAATAGTTTAAATCCAATTTTACCCTTAGGTGAGTTTTTAGTAAAGAATATGAAAGGAATCTTTTGTTGTTTTTCCGTACGAGGTACTTTTTGACTTTTCCGACAAAAGTACGAAGAATGTTTTTTTTAACTTATACGGCATGAATGGATTTTTAAAACATTGTTTCCAAGAAGCTTCCTTTACAAGTTTTAAAGTTTATTTTTAATCAACTTCTTTTATTTTAAAGTTGTATGACATGTTATGAAAGGAAAAATGTTTTTGAAGAAGAAAGGATATTTTCCTCAAGAATGGAGTTCAAGTGATTTTCAAAATTATTTTACATCTAAGATAATAAAGGGTTCTGTTTTTATCCCTATTATTACATTGATTTGATCATGTTGTGATGGAATTATTTTTATGAATTCCTTTATCTTATATGAATTGATTTATGATGTCATGATGTTTCAAGAATCCCATTTTTGTTTCATGTGTTATGCGATGATGTATGTTTTATGATTATGTGGCACACATAAGAAAGGATTCATTATAAGATGGGTGGGACCTATATCTCCCTCCAATGCATTGGGTAAAGATTTTATATCTCATGAGATAGACATGGCTGGAACGTAAGGTTATTTCGGTTCAGTGATACAGGACTGAAACGAGGAGTGAACTCGGTTCAGAAAGGGACTTTGTCCACTAAGATAGTCTTGGCGATGAGTCATGACTAACAAGAAATGATTTTCCATGATTATGTGTGCATGCCACAAAGTTTCAAGTTTTATGTTATGATTATGGGGATCTCATTTTCACTTCTATGATTTATTCCATGTTAAGATATTATGATCTCTTTTGCAGGTTTTGATTTTCAAAAAGATATGATATGATTTTTATTTCCTTTATTTGCCCTTGCTGAGCATTTGAGCTCACCCTTTTATGTTTTCTTTTCCCCAGGTCACGAAGATGGATATTAAGTAGAATATGCTAAAAGGGACCCTAGATATGATGAAATAAATGGGAGACACTGTAGAAGATTTATGAACCAGTTGTTTATGTTTCCCAGTTTCTAAAGACACTATACCTATACGGTCCTTTGTGGTTTTGTCATATGTTGTAATAAGTGTGCTTCAATTTTTGAAGTATTAACAATGTATGTAAAGTATGGGTCGTTATAGTACTAATGTTAATGGAATGAAAAATTTTTTTATATAAATAAAAATGATTTATAACTCAATGATAAAAATTGATCTTATAACCACCCATCCTTAAAATAACTCATCTTTGAGTTTCCATTATAAGGGTCATTGAGTTGAATCCAAGAATTATTGCATCCACTAGGCACAAATATTGTCCCCTTCATTCTAGATATCATCCTAGACATGGCCAAGAAAATATAGAACCCAAAGAAAAGATTTTTTCCTACATCATTGATTCTTTTTTCTAAAATCTATGACATGAATTGGATAATCCTCAAAGGAAGCATCAACCTCTAACTAAACATCCAAATGATCAAAATAATTAGATGAGTCATAATAATAACAGAGGAGATTATAATCATGGAAGATATCATTCATAGCCTTGTATCATTGTGGAAGATCTATTTGATATTCTACAGGCCCAAACCTCTCTAAATATCTAGTGTCTTAATAAATCTTGGATACCATATACCTTACCTCAAAAACCATTAATGACCTTGTCTTGGAGAGATCAACAAGAAGACCTAATATCCCACCTAGAACACCATAGGTAGGCATCGACGATAGAATTATGAATCCGTACTAGAATTAAAAAATTCATTCATTTCTTGATAAACTATACATTCTTCGATGTTTTCTAAATAAGACAAGGTTGTTGTATCACTACCTCCCCTACATCAAACTAGCAAAGTGGTAAATGGTACGGCCTACCAGAGAGAACCCCATAAAATTACATTTGATTAATTACATGAAAATAATTTATTATAATAGAAATCAACAAGAGATAATTTATTTTACCCCATGCCTCTAAAAATAAGGACATACAGTCAAATAATGTCCTTGAGTACTTGTACAGTGCACTCAGACTTACCATAAGTCTGAGGGAGATATGTTTTACTCAGAAGTACATGTGAACCAAGTCCCCTCTTCAGACCTTTTAAATAACAATTAGTTAACCAATAATCTTTTTCTAATATGATGGTATGTATAACTCTATTAATTATTAAGATCACCTAGACATAAAATCTCCAAAGATCATCCAATAAGATGGTATCCAAGATTGGTAAGACTGGGAATCCTTCATCAGGCTGTCCATGATCCCCTATATGGATTCACATCCATAAATTGATTTTTATTATAGAGTCAAAAAAATCTATGGTGAAACCATCACATTTACACTTTGTAATGTATAAAACCAATAATTATCCTTCTAGTCACTAGTGTGCTACATTTTCTGAGAGATAGGTCGAACACTGAGTAGCAAAACTAGAATTATTTTTCTTCCCAAGAAACCAATACAAGTAATGTCATTTATGATTCACATAAGTAAATATGGGATGTAATTACAATTTATAAGAGTGATATTGTTGCATCATCTCCTATAACGTGTGTTTATGAACCTATACATGATGATTTATATATAGTATCTTGTCCCCATCAACCATACATCCAGTACATGGGTTGTTACTAGAAAACATTTCCTCAGGACCAAGCCTTCAGTATCTGTAAGTTGTTTCCTCGTTATGTTATCTAAAATTTATGAAGACACCCTTAAATACATGAGAATAAGATGCCTATGAAGTTACTAAAAGTAAAAAATTCATTTCCTAAAGAAGAATCATTAATTTTTATTCAACCACATCCTTCAGAACAACTTGAATCTAAGTATTTTGGATTAGAGCATCAACAGTTATATTTCCCTTAATTTCCATGTATGCATGCTAAAATTTGATTTACTAAAGGTATTTAACCAATATTTATTTTTATTGGTTCAATTTACAATTATTCAATATAAATTTGATTATTTTATGGTATCTATAAAACAAAAAGTGTTCCACCAACAATTAAAGTCTCTAGTAGCATAAAGAAAAAACCACTTCTGCTAACTTGTGGTCATGTGTCTGGTAATTATTCTTATATTCCCTGATCCTATGAGACATATATACAATGTTGCATTCCTAATGAATTAGAAATTTCTCTCATCCCAATGTTTTATGGGTCATAGTAAACGGTATATCCCTTTATAGGCTCAGGTAATATTAGAATCTTCATCGAGGTCATACTTCATTTCATCTTTTGATAGGCCATCTCAAAAGCATCTGACCATGTGACCTGTATAGATTTCTTTATAAAGACTATATGTGGTTATGAAATCTATGACTATTTTTAAATGAATAATTTATAGTAAAAATATATCATAATGATAAAATATATATAAAATATTTTCTTGGGTTTCTCCCTGTGAAAATTGATCTTATCATCTGTGGATCCATAAATACCCCAACATCTGATATACTACAACCAGGTCGTGAACTCTATCAATCTGTATTTTTTATTTTTTGATATTGGAATAGATCTTATAATATATTAGTGTACTAAATATTATTTCAATTTTTTTTTCAATATATATGTTTTTTTTAGAATATATTAATATATCATCCACAAAAACAAACAAATCGTAATCCAGGTACGAGTAGAAAATCAGATTCATCAATTCCATAATGTCTTCCAGTGTGTTCGTTTTTCTGAATGAAATCAATATATATTCGTAACATCCATACACACATTAGAATATTGTACAAGGTAAATCCCAAAAAATTACTCACACTTTATGGTTGATCAATCACAAATAAATCATTGAGAAAACATTCTGTCCTCAAGGCTGATCAAATAGATCATCTATATGAGAAAGTGTGTATCAATTATTAATGGTAAGATGATTAAACTACCAATGATCCATACAAAACATTAGGGAACCATTCTTCTTCTTGGGTAATAGAATAGGCGAAACCCAAGGAGATATGATAGGTTATATAAACCCTTTGTCTTATAGGTCTTTTATCTGCCTCTTGAGTTTATGAGGCTCATTGAGATCCATCCAATAAGAAGTTATAGTCACTGGTTCTACACCTGGTACATGTTTAATGGAAAATTTTACATCTATCTCTGGTTGTATACAAGAAAAGTCATCATTATATAAATCTCCATGTTTGTACCCCAATGGAGGAAAAATTGCCTATCAAATTTGTTAATCATAAAGAAAAACAAAATTCAATTGGGGTTATACCCCACCCATCCTATGACACTCAAGTCCATCTCAACATTCCTGGACATTCTATTCTCACTTATGAACATAGATACTGCCATCAAGTGATAAAAAAGACACCCTCCAGTAGTAAAAATCAATATGGGATCCATATGCCACTAGCTTGCTCATCCTTAGAATAATATCAAAACGCGTCATCTCGAAGATGAAAAAGTTCCATAATACATAGTAATATATAATCTTAAGGGGATTCTCTTTAAATCGGGTTAATCTTTCCGAACATACTCCCACTTGAGTATCAGGATTCATTACCCAATAAATGTACTCAATCTTTTTTCTAAGACTCTTTGTTATATCCAAATCTAATAATGAATTTGAATTTCTAGTATATAATAAAGAATATACTAAATTACAGGCTACTAAGATCTTACCATTCACTATATACGGATTGACACTCTTATCCTAAACTATAGGTTGTACTAAATTCTTCTATCATAATCCAGGGCCTTGATCTATAACCTGACCTCCATGAGAAGCCATGATTTACTAGCATTGTACATAATATGCCTTGATTCCCATACATTGACTAATACCTTGTCCTGATCAAAAAGTGGTACTCTATCTTCCTCCTTAAAACTGAAATATTGATCCTACCCCAAAATTGAGAGCTTTTATAGATCATATCCCATTGGAAACAAGTAAAAATTTATTTAAAAATTAATATAGATGGAAAATTTTACTAGAGGTTCGAAACACAACTAGTTCCATGTGGCACTTAGGGTTCATGTGACATTTCCTTCCACACTAATGGAATAATATATAACATATAGTGTTCATACTATGACTACCACTTCCCGAATAAAGATCCTCCATGGAACACTTCCTTCTACTAAACAATTCACATCACAGCCTAGTGGATGAACTACCATGCCTTGTAACATTAGATTTCCATAAAATTATTATCAAATATAAGGTTATGGAATACCATCTCATATATGATGGTCAACTAGAAGGCATTTACACAATATTGGATGTAATACAAAAGCCTATCATAAAAAAATCTCTCTTTGGATAGCTCATCACCATCAATTATAGGTGTCGAATGCTGGAGCTCCATCAAACATGATGCGTAATTTATGACATACATGGTGCCCTTCCCAAGGTTTTTAAATTTGATAAGGCAATAAACTCTCATTGTATCTGGGAAAATTTGTTTATAGAAGGTTTTCTTGAAATCCCTCCAGCCCATACACTGAATCAAATCTACCTACGTTTGAAAATACCACCACCAACTGGCATGTCCATGACGTATATACACAGAAAGATTTACCCTCCCATTTAGAAGAATATCCATATGCACAAATACTTTTTACATATAATATATCCACAATTTAGAATACTGGGGACCACATTTACCCGAAATAGTAGGTGTGTGATGAAACTAAAAAACTCTTTTCAACTCCGAAATAGTCGTTTTGGGTTGTTGAGGTCCATCCATAGACATTATTAAGAATATGAAACTCTCTCTGATATAAGTATCAGATCCTACTCCAAGACTGATAAGTGGCACAACAAGAGGTTCCATTAGTGGAACTACTGTTGGGTCATGTCCCATGACCTTAGGAGCAGGGTCGTCTCTAATTTCTTGGCACATGACCCAAGGACATCATGGAGGCATGTATCTGCAATTCCAAACACATGTCTCAAAGAAAGATATAATTTATATATGATCTTTAATAGTTAAAACAAGGATAGAATAAAATCCCATATAATAGAGATATACTCTTCAAATACCAATTTGTGCTATCAATATAGATGATTAATTTTAATGTTTAAAAAAAGATTTATTTATATGGTGTTTTAATTCAATGTTATAGAAGAAAAACTTTTTTTAGTTGTAATTGAAATCCCCATTTATGAGCAACATTTTACTAAAAAAAGATAGTGTATAACAATATATATATTTTTAAATAATGTTTTAGCCAGATTTATTTCTATTCCAATTTTATAAACTCTCAATCATTATAAGTTAAATTTAGAATCTCATGTAACCACAACCAACCCTTTACAACTGATCTTAGGATATAAGATGTCCATATCTGATGGTTTAATGATATTTATTTTCATTTTAAATTTTATTATAGGCATAATAAATATAGAAAATTCATTAATCAATAAGAATCAAAATAAACATGGAATTGAATTTAAAGGACCTATATAAATCGCTATGTGCCTATAATGATGCATGTGAAAAAAGTCCCTTAAATTTTAATCCCAAGGGTAAAAATACATAACCATGGAATCCTAAATCATTTTTGTCATCCAATGATGAAACTATTTCTACTATAATAGGTGAAATCATGAACTAGATGTTACTTCAATGGTAGATTTGATACTCCCATTAACATTGGTTAGCTACTCTGAGGAATGGATTATTACAAAATTCCAAAACATCCTAATATCCCATATACCAACTAAAAATAGTATAATGAAACAAAATAAACCTTCTGTGATAATGAATTTTTATGTATCAAACCATGTTCACTCATAATTAATCGAAACTGGTTGGGGACATGGCCACAAGTGCACCTACATATATATCAGAGGCTACCGACTAGCAGTGAAGGTGTTTGGTGGTACGGTAGGGAGACTATAACCTATGTATCGTAGTTCAACACAATAGTGGATAATATAAAATAAGTGGAATAATAATTAATAAAATAATAAATATTAGTGTCATTGAAATAACCATGTACAAAATAATAGCCATAAATAGAAGAAAGATCATATATAGATGAATGCCATGATGATGAAAAATGTGAAATAAGTAGAAAATATGGTATTGATAAAAAAATAAAAAAAGGACCAAAACATATATCGCCATGAGTATCTCAAGAATTGTCTCAATCATACCCTATATGAAATAAAATAAAGCATCCATATGTGGTAGAATTATTTTACCCTTACCTACATCCATGTAATATACCCAAATACCAAATGGTGTCCCATCTGTGGTGTGAGTAAAAGTCATTAGGACACATCTAATAGAATCCAAGGAAAATATAGTTTATTAATATAAAATTGAATAATACTCATGTATCATAAATATAAATATGCAAGGTAATTATAACTATGTCATGATCAAAATCCTCAAAAGATACCTACTCATCCCTACTTGTTTCGAACTAAGCTAGATGTCTCTCAGAATATGATCATTAAATTGTATAGGTACCCATGGAAAATAATGAGGGCATCCATGTGTAATAATAATAAATCATTTATGGTAGTGCCATGGAATCTACAACCCTAAAAGGTTGATCCCACTCGCAATGACCAACCAAAATGTAAGGCTATATGTATGAGTGTAATACATTGGATTGACCCTCAATATTACACTCTAAAACATTCTAACTAATCATAAGGACTATTAAAAGATAATATCGGGAAAACATTATTGGAGCCTAATAATATAATACTAGGTGTTATATGTCTGATGAAATCAAACCCAATCTAAATAGAAGAAATAAGGCATTATAATCTATAAAATAAATTCATTGAATCATTGGAGTCAAGATGAGCTATTGAAAAACTATGACATTGACCTAGCCCATGTTTCGTATCTTGCATAGTAGATGCTTCATTAAATGAGTTGGTATCCTATGAGATCACCCAAGGTATTCTAGTTCGGTAATCCAAGTATTACTCAAGGAATACATTGCATCTAACTATGTCATCAAGGTTTATAATAACAATCAACAATAATATAAGTGATCATATGTCAGGTAATATATTCATGTCATTTCAATATTCCATTAAACTAAAAGGTTATTTTATTAACAATTGATAAATAGAGAAAAATAAAGATCCATGACATTTACCATACATTTCATAATTATGTAATCATTTACATTTCTATGAGTAAATCCAAAACACCCATGGGGTGTTTAAATTTATAATATATAATGGTTATCAATATAATATTATGTGATACACCCTATAGGGGTAGTTCACTAGAATATATTTTACCCCCAATAATGTTTAGGGGGTCGATATCATGTATGATACCCGGTTTATACCATTAAATTAATTAGATTCACATTTTAGGGGACACCTGTGGTAATTCTAGCATGATTTACAATGGATGAAATTTATAATTGGAGGTACATTGGGAGAAAATTCATAAACCACCTACCTTAGTCCATTGTTGGACTTCTCATCTAATATGGTCTCAGATTTCAGATGAAATGAGATAAAATAGAAAACCATAAAAAATCTTTGAAAATATGGTATAGTGGGTCAAATAAAGATAATGCCAAATATTTGGAAGATATTTGAGAATATAAACTAGTGTAGTGTTAGACTTACCGATAGTGAACCAATTTTATATACATAAATCAAATAGAATTCGAAACATAGAGTATAATTTCAATCCTATGATGAGGGAAAGGGGGTAGATCCATACTGTGGTTCCTTGTGAATAAATGTGGGTAGAATAAGAAACTTGGGTTTGAGGGCAAAGGGATAAAATGTGACTTTTAGGATTTCTAAAAGGCCACACAGTTTGAAAAACCATATGAAAATAAAGTGATAGACAATATATATGAATACACACCCCTCATGGTTTAGGAACATGTTGGGAAAAACTATGTGAAACTCATGTGTGGTGCCTCTATTACTTATTACATGTTTTACAAAAACATGCAGCCTCTCCTTCCTGGTTTGAATGTCCATGATCCTCCATTATAGGGACACACCATTGTGGTGGATGATTAGTTATAACCATGCACTAAAATTTAACATCTCCCTTTCTTTTCAAAAACCAGAACTTCAGTCCCTGAACCAAGACCAAACTATCATGAAACCTCAATGACCCATTTATGCACTACCATTAGGATAAAACATGATATTTAGACCGAAATTAAAAGGATAAATACCTAAATGAAATGTATGGATCTAAAAAATGAGTAAAAGAAAACATATGTGGTTCAATAAAATAATAACATATGATTTCCTCCAAAGTAGACTTGAACACAAACAGTCTAAAAAATAAACGATATTGTAAGATTAATCATTTGCAGCATTGGTAACAATCAGATCAAAATTCATTGAAATAATAAATATGATATGTCTCCAAAAATCCCCTAACATACATGAAGTTACATGTATAAAAATCAAACATGAGTTATTATATAACAATAAAAGTAAATCGTGGTGTGTGACACGAAATATGTCTTCAGAAAATGAGATTGAGATAATGAAATCCCATGAAAAGATTGTAACTTTTTAATTCATAGTTTATTATTGCAGTGTTTATGTGAAATTATATGAATCTATATAAAATGATTAAAAATAAATATTAAATAATTTTATAATAATTCACATTAAATCATAGAATAATAAATTCAATGAACAATATGTATAACGTAAACAATGGAAAATTGAGTTAAGAAACCTCTTCCCGCTTGGTAACAGTCAAGTCAAATCCTGATAGATGAAATAATTTTAATTGACACATAATATAAATAAATTATTAAGGAAGTGTAATATAATATTTAAAATCGGATTATATACATAATATAATTGATATTTGATCTATATAATTAAAATATACCTCTATAAAAAGAAATTGAGACAAAATCCCATATCTCAAGTCTAGATTTTAAATGTTTGTAATTAAATCTAGTATAATAAAATTATATTAATTTTGTTATTTTTTAAGAACATTTTCCATTTCTATTAATTTATCCTTAAACAATATTTTTTTTATTTTAATGAAAAAATTAATTACTTCATTAGTTAAGTCTGCTTTGGGTGTTTTGAGGAGGTTTGGTTTGAAATTTGAAAACAACATTAGTATGTTGAGAATGATCAAAGATGTAATAATTGCATATTATCCAAAATTTTATTCATGGAATAATTATTATATATATATATATATATATATTATATACTTTCAAAAATAGTCATTAATAATGGTTTTGTAAAATAAAATACATTACAATCATCGAGACACTAGGCTGCACATATGCATCAGTAACGCTTCAATTTTGTAATTATCATGATAGAAAGAATATAAGTATTATTTTATAATTATATAATTATTATTATATCATAAATATTATATTATATCTTTAAATACATGATATATATATCATTCATGTGATGTAGTAATGAAAAATAAATCATATCTCTTTATGGAGGTGGTAATCCACATGAATACATGAACATTGTTTTATACATTTTCAATGGATGTAAGGTTAATAATATAGATTATATAATATATTTCTATAATTATATATATTAAATTAATATTATAGTGATATATATAAATTAAATCCTTAATTAAAACTCATCATGAGTGGTGGTGATGGAAAATGAATTACATTAGTTCCTGACAGTGTAGTACACTGTACGCACGAACGATGTATCCATTTCCTATTTGATGGAAGATGAGTATGGGTATTGGTTATTCCACTAAAAAATAAAAAAATAGTATATTTAATATACTTATGTTATTATTTCATAATTTTTTAGTAATATTTTAATGAGGTTGAAGTATAAATAAAACAAAAACAATCAGTTAAAAGGTTATACCTCTTCCCTAGACAACCTCAATTTCATCACACTGTAATCCATACATGGTTGGTACTATGCCAAATCTGAGACCTTTTTAACCTAGGAAGGATATTATGAAGGTGTTTTATTATTTATTATATGATATATAGTTCTAACATTGTTTTATAAGGAGAGGATAAGAGGTTCTATTTTATAAGTTAGGGGTGGGGAAATCATGTAAATTTTTAATGTACTAAATTAATATAAATTAATTTTAATTGAATAATGGTAGAAAATTGATATAACACTATGATTACATTATTATGTAAATAAATAATCACATATAATAAAATTTAGATAAGTTATAATTTTTTACCCTTATCTATTTGTTTTAACCCCTCATTAACCCTTTTGAGGATTATCGTGATATCATTATTTTTTTACATTATAATAGTCAAAAAAGTCATCATAAAAAAGTGGACAATAAATGGAACATGTTTGATATTATAAACCATATAAAATTAAATTTATGAATATTATATTTTTAGAAATTCTAAATCATTTAATATTTTTTTTCATAAAATACTCTTAATATCATTTTTAGAAATATTCCTTTAATTTCACTTTGAAAACAACATGAAAAATGGAATTTTAATATAAATAATTAAAAATACCTAATATGTTATATTAATCAATAAAATTAATGTGACACTAAAAATAACCCTAACAATATTTCTTTTTGAGTTTATCAAATCAATTTCTTGATTTTTCACCTCCTTGCTTAATCACTATTTCAGTGCTGTGTAAACATGTAGGGTAATTATTTCATCACTAAATATTTAAAATGAATTTAAAAGATAATAAATAATTTATATTTAAAATAAATATATTTAAAATAATATAATTTTCTATTATCCCTATCACAAAATATTGTAGATATTTAAAACAAGGGAGGGACATTTTAGATTTATATATATATAACATAATATACATTTTATAATTAGAGTAATGTGGCAAGAAAATTTAATATTTTCATGTATTTTATTTTAATGTATTAAATAAAAATATCCAATAATATAAATACCCTATTGGGATAAATTTGAAGACTTATCTCCTAGTTAATCCACATTAAACTAATTTTAACATCAATCATGATAACTTAAATTTTACTATGATAAAATAACCTAATAAAAAAAATAAAAGATTACATTTAGGAAACAAATTAAATTATTATTCCAAATATAAAAATCATATTAAATTTTAAGAACATTTAATTTTTACGAAATTACATTTAATATTAGAGCACAAAATTCATGAAAATATATTATAGGAAAACAATTATTTTTTATTATAAAACAATTCACCTTGATATAATGTAATAAATTAGTTTCCAGAATTTTTTATGTCATATAATTAATAAAATATAGTTTTTATGATTTGGGATTAGTCCAAAACAAAAATAACACTTTCGACCATGTTATTAAATGTAAAGATCCAAAAATAGTTTTTAATTTGATAAAAAAAATATAACTTATCATTTTAAAAGTCAATCCTTGGTTCTAAATTTCAAAATAATGTATTAAAATTCATTATTTAATTGCTTAATAATAATATTTTTCAAAAAATAATTAAAATAGTATATAATAAATTATTATGTTTATTTAAATGCTCTATCCTATATTTTAACCTTGTTTACCCCATTTTTCCCATTAAATATTTGAAACATTTTACAACATTTGTTGTTCATAAAGACTGAAAATAATATAAAACTATTTATAATATATTAACCTAATTATTAGAATTTTTGAAAATAGTTTTCAATTTTCAATTCCACTTATTTTCATAAATTATTTAATATAATAATTAAAACTGTAATGAAGAACAATTTTAATAAAATATGTTTTTTAAGCCGAAAATGAACTTATAACAAAACAATGTATAATAATGATTCAGATGAAATAAATTATATTATATCCAATTAAATTGTACCTATTTTAATTTGTTATCATATTTAATTTATAATTGTCATTTTAAATGAAAATAAATGTCAATTTTAAAAAAAAACTGTATTTTCACTATTCATTGAAAAATAAATCTTCTCATAAAAATCCAAAAATTTCACCCTATGAAAAGTTTGATATGAATATTTAAAAATTGATATCATTTTTATAAAATAAAATTTCCAAAATTCCAGAAATTAATTATAATAGTTTCTTCCAAGATGTTAACAAAATAATTTTTGATGAAAATGCATTTTTAAGCATAAATGACTTTAAGGAACATTGAGATATTATTTATTATGAATTTATATATAAATTTAGATATATAAATTCATTATAAATATTTTTTATAATACATTTATATCTATTAATATCTAAAAATTTGATATCTTGGTTATAATTGTATCATTTAAATAATAATATTTCATTTTCAATTAAGCTCTGTGTTATGTATTATATATGATATCAAATAAAAGTATTCCTTTTAAAATATAGGGGGGTCACATTCCCCTAATCCTTAATAAATTATGTCCTAAAATTTTAACATGATATATCTAATTAATAATTTTACATTTGAAAATAGCTTTATTGATAACCAAAATCGTAAAAAGGGTTAATAAAACATCATCACAAAAAGGTTGAAAAGAAAATATGAAGTTCATCTATAATAATAAGTAACTAGGTTCCAAAATAGGATAACATTAGTGGGAATTGAAAATGAGGACATGAATGGAAAAAACTAGTGTCTAAATAATGGAAATTGATAAAAAAAATTGGTTTTGGGAAATTTTATGTCCAATATACCATAAAACATTGAGGTGTCAAAAAACAGAAAATTCATCAAAAATAGAGGTAATATGATAAAATTTTTATTTCAGGATCTGTTTCCTAAATATTATGAATTACTTTACCATATAAAATAAAAAAATAAGAAAATATAATTACTTGAAAAGTATAATTTCACCATTTTAACCACTTCCAACTCCATTTCACCGTTTACACCAAACAATTAGAATTAAAGGAGAATTTTTCATTCATAGAGAACTTATATCAAATACCAGCTGATGAAAAGATCTGAAGAAAGGATAACTATCTATTCTTCCCATATTTATATATCATCCAAAACTGAAATATTTAGCACATGTTATGAAATTATAAAAAAATCTATAAACCATAATATGAAAATATAATACATTGATCACCAAAATTAAATAACAACACTAAATGTTAAATGTATATAGTTCCACAAATAAATAAACTTATATACCAACCTTAATATCATATACATTAAATAAATTTTATCCTAAAAATTATCGCATACCTTTTATCACATATCCCCATAAATGTAATAGGATTCTTTTAAAATAATACTTCACCTTAAAACAAATGGTTCCCAATATCTCTACCCAATAAAATGTCACCAAATATATCATTAATCTCAATAAAATTCCATCACAAAAAACCATGAAAGGGGTGTCTACAAATTTTATCCTATGATAAAAATTACACATATAAACCCATTATGGAATCAATAACTATTAAGATAACCTCAAAATAAAACATCCCAATCTCCAATGTTCTATAAACCCCTATTTCATACCATGTATAATAGTCATTGACTTGTTCTCCCATATTTCGTGTTAAAACATCATCTTTAAATTTATAGTGTGATATTAATAAAAGTGACCAAATTTTATCCATCCAAAACTTACAACATCAAAATGAAATATTGGATCACTTATAAACTCAAGTAACTTTTAGGTTTAGAGTTCTAGATAACTCTTATATAATAACACTCATGTCTTAAAATAGGTATTTTTTTCAGTATACCCAGCTATTGTTATTTCCCAATAAGTACCCAACATCTCCCACATAATTATCCAAAAAAAAACTTTTGTAGACAAGATCCATTTAAAAAAATTCTTAATCAATTGGGAAAAGGTAAACATATTAATGGTGGCTTAAAATTCTCAATAAGGTTAAACATAATCATTAATAATTGAATTTCATCAGTGGGAATTTGATGTGAATAAGTGTTTATTGGCAAAAAAAAAGGAACATGAGCATAAAATAATAGAATTCGTATGCATCAGTACATGGATTAAAATTAATGAAAAGGTGAATAAATCACATACAATGGAAAGATTCATAGGAATCAACAATCATGATATATGATATGTCAATCATTATTAAAGGAAATATAAAAAACCCATAGAAAGTAAAAAAATGATTTTTAATCATGGAACATTATCAACATTACAAATTTCAAAAATAACTGGAGTCCGGTTAAATACATAGGAGAAACCACATTGGTTAACTCCCTCCTTATTTTATTTTAAGACAAGGATGATTACCTAATGTGTTGGAGGGCTATAGAAGGCCCACTCATTCATATAAGCTGTATCAGTATTACCCATTCGTATATGAAATATCAGGATCACACATTCATATAATATGTGTTAGGATGAGCAGTTCATATAATATGTACTCTTCTCACTTTTGATCATAAATAATTTCCATGTACCAATCATCAATATAACATTTTTTATAATTCACTTTGTGACATAAAAACTTTAAAAAACCATTATTCAATTATACATTGTTTAACCAATAACTAATTTCTCATTATATGCCGACCAGAGAAATAAAATTGATTGTATCATAGTATCATAATCCTAATAAAATAAAGAAATACATTATTATTGGTTATAAAGATTAAAATAACTTTTAAAAAATATTTAGATCATTTCATTAAAAATAATAGAAAATACCCTTTTCATTGGGTAATATTTTGTAAAATACTGTTATAATTATTTTCTTTTAAATTACCCATGGGAACATGTAAATGATGGATCAAATAAATATAAAATTCATGATGGTGGTAAAAAAATCCTTTTTTTAAATATTAAAAATGACCTATATTTTCAATCATTTTTTAAACAGAAAACCTTCTGAAATAATGTCAAATCTCATGTAAAATTACATTATAATATAATTTATGTTTATATAATTTTATTCTAGAAATAAAATTATAAAACATGGATATGGAAATTATGTATTCCTTATACAAAAGAAGATACAAGATCAGTATCACTTAGTAAAAACATTATTGATGTTTCTTAATAGATAATAGAGGAAATGGAAACTAAAAATTTAAAACTAATTCATAAATATATAATATAAAAATCTAAATGGTTTAATAAAAAAATATCATATTATTTATTCTAATGTAAACTTCAATATAAACTATCATGAAATGAAAGATGATTGTAACATAAATAAATTACTACTTTGTTAACTTTTGAAACAAAAGTAATTAAAATAAATAATATGATATAGATATATAAATACAAGTAAATAAATTATGTAGCATGTAAAAATTTATTCATGATTTGGTATTTACTAAATAGAAGGAAATCATGGTGCATGATATGAAACATGTGAGATTGAGACAAATAAAAACATTGCAATGATCATATCCTTTTAAGTAATAATTTATCCATGAAGTGATTACGTAAACATATTTAAATCCAAATAAAACAAGTTTCAATGCATATTAAAACAATTTATATATCAATACACACATGATCATATCATAAAGAATTAAATGAAGTATCAGTATGACCAAATTGATAGAGATTGAGTTGAGAAACCATTTACCACTAGGTAATGTTCAAATCAAAACCCCTTAGATGAAAAAATAGGATTTGAAACATAAAAAACAATTAAATATGAATTAATAAGTATATAACTTTTAAGGTTTTAGAATATAAACCATATAATGGAATATAGTTTATAGTATTATAATATTCCTTAATAAAATGAAATTCAGATGAAATCCCATACCTCTAGTTTATACATTCAACATATGTCCCTTGACCCCTATATAATTATCATATATCCATTATTTTCCTTTTTAAGAAACATTTCTATGTTTATTAATTTATAATTAATCTATTTATTCATTTATTTTAATTAAATTAGTAATTACATAATCAATTAAGTAAACTTCATGTGTTTTGAGGACATTGAGTTCGTAATTACACAATAACATTAGTATATCAAAAGTGGTTAAAGAAGTAGTTATTCTATTTTATCCAAAACATTAATAATGAAATATTTATAATTTTTATACATAAATTATAATTTTAAAACCTACCATTATTAATGGATATGAAAAATGAACAACTTTACAATCTTGGAGAGGATAGTCTGATAGTCTATCCGTATACAGGAGTAACGTTTCCATTTTTTGATGATCATGATGGAAATATAATAATTATTATTTTAACATTAAATAATAAGTATTATATATTAAATATTATATTATATTATTATATAATTTATATATATCATTAATTTGATGTGGTGTTGAAAAATGAATCATATCGCTTCGTAAAGGTGGAAATCCACACATACACATGAACGACATTGTCATTTTTCAATTGAGGGAAATGTAATAAAATAGCTGATATAATATATTTATATAATAATAAATATTTCATTTATACCACATATATATATATATATATTGGTTTATTTAATCATTATAATGATCTGGGATAGGTGGTGATGGGAAATGAATTATATTTGTTCAAGAGTCGATAGTCCTCCGTACAAAAGAACCATGGATTCATTTCAGATTTGATAGAAGGAGATAGATATAGGTTATTCATGTAACATAAAACCATATAAATAAATTATATACACTAGTTTTATTATTTTTCATGTTTTAATATTATTTTAAGGACGCAAAAGAAGAAATAAATCTAAAACATTCAGCTAAATGTTGCAAATATTCTTAAGGAAATCCCCTTTGATTCACACATTAATCCCTATATGGTCGGTATTATTCAATAAATATTACATATAAATCATGGGATGAGATTTTATAAAGGTATTGTGGTTGTTCGTGGAATATTTATTATTCTAAAATGGTGCCAAAAAGAGAGGGAACGAGGTTTCTTTTTATAAGTTAGGGGAGGGACACTCTTGGAATTTCAAAAAGTATTAGATTAATATAAAATAATTTTCTCAGAAAAATAGGTCCAAATAAATATTTCATTTTTCTAACATGAGATATAGTAAAAATACTCTCAAAAATAAAAATTTGGATAGGTTTATATGGTTTTTATACCCTCATCTCTTTATTTTAAACCACATTACACCCTTTTGATGATTTCCATTATATCATAGTTTTTTACATTATAAGAGACGTGAAAGTTTACATAAATGATTAATTAGACCATAAATAGACCATTTTTGATATTATAAAACATATAACATTCACCTCGCTAAATATAATACTATTTGGAATTTAAAATAATTTTATAAAATATTGTTTATTATAAAATATCATTAATGTCATATTTCAAACTATTCATTTAATTTGACTTTGTAAATAACATAAAAAACTGAATTAAAATAAAAACATTAAAAAATATTTAATATTTTATATTGTTATAAAATTTAAAGTGATTCTAAAATACAATCAAACAGTATTACTTATAGAGATTTTAAAAACCTTTATGTGTTTTTCTACTGATTTCACAATCACTATGTCAACAATGCAATAGTTTTTATGGTAATTATTTCATCATTAAAAAATAAAAATAAATTAAAACAAAAAAAAATTATTTAAAAGAAAAATTTATAATAGAATAAAACTTTATACTATACATTTCTTCACATGGTAAAGATATTAAATGAAATATAGTTACATTTTTTAGTTCATAATTACAAAAATAAAATATATAGGTTATAATCCAAGGAAACTAAAAAAAAAAATTTATATATTTTAATCAATTATAAATTAATGGAAAAAATAGTTATAAATAAAATAAATAAATATTTTTCAAAAAAAATTTAAGAATTATGTCTTAGTTAAACCACTTTGTAATAATTTTCACCTTAACTTTGATAACATAAATGTTTACCATGATGACAACATTAAATGGCCAAAAATAAAATGAGAATTAAAACGAAATTAAAAAATAACAATTGAAAATTTTAATTGATTTTATCAGTTTCAAATTTAAATATTGGATGATATTACTTTTAATATATGATCACAAAATGCTGGAAAACAATTTTTAGGAAAGTACATAATTTTAAAGTAAAAATTGTTTCCCCTTGAAATCAATTAATAAATTTTTCTCCACAAATATTTATATTTAAATAAAAAAGAAATATTTTTATAATTTTAGATTAATTTAAAATAAAATGGAATCATTAATCCATTAAAAAAATGAAAATACCCAAAAATAGGTTTTTATTTGAATAAAATATAAGCTATCATTATAAAAGACAAGGTTGGGTTCCTAATTTCTAAATAATGTTTCAAAATAAAATATTAAACATAAAATAATACCTTTAGTGAATATGAACTCATCCAATAGGATGAGATACATTTTTAGGGTCATTTTAATGCTTTACGCTATATTTTTTTACCTTGCATACCCCATTTTCACATTTACCGATGTGATAAATTTTACTAAATTTACTATATTTAATACATAAAAATAAATAGAAAGTATTCAGAAAATATTTAACTCCTGATTAAAAATATTGTATCTATGTTTTTTAATTCCTATATTTTTCAGATTTTAATTTAAGATAAAAACACAAAAAACAACAAAAAATGGTTTTAAAAAAAATACATTTTTAAGCCCAAAAATGAACTTATACCAAAATAAGGTAACAAGATGATTAATAAGTAATAAATTAGATTATATCTAATTATATAATTTTTATGCCACTATAATATAAAATTAAATGAATAATTGGACTTTTTCATGAAAATAATTGATAGTATTACAAAATATGATATTTTTCCTTACTCAAAAAAAATTATTTTTACAAATTTCCCAAATTTTCAACCTAAAATATTTTTTAAATTATAATTTAAAAACAATATCATTATTTTTATATAAGGTTTCTAAAATTTATAGAAATTAATTATAACAGTTTCTCATATAATAAATAAAAATTATTTTTGAAGAAAATATATTTTTGAAACATGAAATGACATTACTAAATGTTTTTTAATTATTTGTTATTAAATAGTAAATAAATTATTATTATAGAAAACATTTTTTAATTTTTTTTTGAAATATGGTTTATATTATTCATACCTAAAAATTAAATGGTTTTGCTATAAATATCATTTTAAAATTTTAATATTTTAGGGTTTGTTTATGCTCGTTGTTCCATGTTTTTAATAATATCAAACAAAGATTTATTTCTTAAATATCAGCGTACTTCAATTATAAATTTAATAAATTCTTCTTCTATACATTTTTTTGTCCCTCCCTTTGAGAGAGTCAACATACATCTATTTGTGATATTTTTGGTGTCACATGTGATTTTATAAATGATTCATAAACACATAAACTCTAAGTATATGTGGATTAAACTTTTATACAAAACAATAATGAAAATATTATAAGGAAAACATGATCATAAATAAATAAACAGATGATTCCCTCTATAAAACACAATTTGATAGTGTTATCCATCCATATTTTTAACAAAATTCATAAAACTTCACTCACATTAATAAAAAAAACTAAAATATTTCAACCATAGTTGTATTTTCTCATTTGAGTATCTAATCTATCCCCTTGATTGTTATTTCAAAATTATCTAAAATATAAATAGGGTATTGAAATTAAAACATTAATATTTAATTTACTTCAATGTTATCAATATCTATATTTCAAATAATTTCATAAATCTATAAGAGCTTTTAATTATTTGATATCCCCCCCTTCATGGGACTCTCTCCATCATTTTTCACTTTTAATTGTCAACATTTGAGAATAGAAAATTTATATGGGTATAGGATTGATCTTTAATTCATCCACAACGTTATTTACCAGGATGAGACATATTTCCCAACATAGCTACTCTTTCCATTGAAGGTCAAAAGAATCAATTCCTATTATTTATCTCATCACCCTTTATTTTTCAGTTCTATTTATCTTTGGTAAATAATTTTTCTCCCTTTTAACCATATTTTTTTAGTTGGAGTGGCATTATTTTCCTATGAAATAATATTAATTTCACTTTTTTCTTCTTATTTCATCCTTTTTTCCATTTTAAACTGATATATAAATTTTCTAAACAAGTCAGTATAATAATTATATTCTTTGTTTTTTTGGGGTAGAATATTTTTCTATTAGGAGAATATATCTTGGAACATTGATTCATTTTTTTTAATTATCTATGTGTTGTTTTCCTATAACTAATAGCAACATGTTCTACCTTATTTCACCTTCTACAAATGTCTTTTTCATATTTTGAACAACTCTTGTAAGGAAGCAAGTATACCTATTCACTAGGAGTGTCAAACACTAATTAAATACATCTATATATTTATTAAAAAGATTATTTTTTGATTTTATTTTTCTTCAAAACACATTGTAACACCATGATATTTAAAAAAAATGTATCTAGGCTCGATAGTGTATAAGACACCCAACACCGAGTTTAACTGAGCATTAAAATAATATTTTTTTAAATATATCCATTTTATCATAGCCGATAAATTTGTGGGTATTAATAGCATTATATAATTTATGAAATATATATATTTCCTACATAATATAAATTTATTGATAAATTCCTTGTAAATAATCAATCAATGTTATAAAAGTAATTATATTCATCCAAAATATGAATTCATAAAAAAATATTAATTTTTAAATTTTGTGATCAAATATAATAATAAATTTATAAAACATTTAAAAAAATACATTTAATATTTGTATATTGATTTTTAAATCATCATAACAAAAATTACGTCGGGTAAAATGTTTGGATTTTTCAGAAATTATTAATTTTCAAGTGAAAAATGAAAAATAATGATTTTTGTTAAACTACCTTATCTTTTCAAAACAAATTATGTAATTTAAATTTACCATTATTATTTGTATTTGATTTCAATTAACATAAGTATTGTTTAGTTATATTTAATATAAATAATTACATTCTAATGTTCTTTGTACTGAATTTTAGTGTATATTTATTTTTTGGGTTTAAAATAGGTTTTTTAAGAGTTTTAAAGTGGATAATATCTCTCTATTTTAATCATTTAAAAATAAAAAATTAGAATTATTTAAATTAAATTTAAAGATTATATATCTATATTTTTGAATTTAAATATATATAAGGATGATTACTAGTCTATCATTGTGGTTTTATGTAAGTAATACTTCCTTTTTTATTTTTAAGTATATAATGTTCCTGGGTGAAGTTTGGGAGTGTTTGAAATAAATTTGGGAAGTTTTAAGGATTTTATAAAGGTTAATAGTCGGTTCACTGTAATTAGAAACCATGTAACTACATCATGAAACGATGCAAAATATGAAAGAGGATAAGGGGAAGGATAACGGGTAGGTTAACGGTTTTTCCAAACTGTGTGGTCACCAAGGAGAAACAACACAATGATGGATAGTATGATTTTCCCCGTTTAATGAAAATTGTGTCCAACCGCTTGTGACTACCATGAAATGTCCCTCTAAAGGAAAAATATAATTCATGTTTAGTGTATTGTTTTCCTAACTGTGTGACTAACTATGCATGGTTTAAAAACCAGATCCATAAAAAAGTGTATATAAGTTGGGATTAGCCTTTAGCACCATGTTTTTACTCCAAACCAACCCTAACTCAAGATTTTACCCTCCCAAATGTTGTAGAATTCTTCTACACTAAATTGGAAGTGATCAGGAGTTGTTTCACGGTGTTTTTAAGTCCAGTTCCAATGGTAATTCATCATTTATTGTTGGTACTCATGGTTTTTCTTAGAACTATTTCTCCCTCTATCATAGTTTCGTAGATATAGTAAAACTATGGATAGATATAATGTTATTTATTTTAATAATGATTATATTTGTACTTTTTATGATATGGGAATATATCTAACGTTCGTTTTGGAGATTCAACCTGGTTGCATTGGTTTTTTAGTATTGTTCTTTGGGTTCTCCTTAAATCCCAAGGTTGGCGGCTCCAATAATGACCCTACTTTCTATAACAAGAAGCATTAGTTTCAAATTGGTTGTTTTTTGGGAAATTGATTATGAAATTGTTATGTAATGATTAATGGAAACCTTCTATGGTGAAAATTTATGGTCATGTTCCAAATGGGTGTTTTGGACCAAGGTGAATTTGGAAACATGGTATTAAAATGATGACCATAAAATGGTTAATTTGTTTTATTTCATGGAAAAAATTTGGTTTTCAATAAAATGTTCGTTTTATTGAAATTGGTGTTTGAAATGCGTTATCAATAAAAGGTTGTATTTATTGAAATGTTTTTCTGTTATGTTTCTAAATAATAGTATGGTTTTAATGGAATGAATGAATTTTTTTAGAAAAAGTTACTTTTGACATGTGGTTGGATTAAATGGTTATAAATGGATGGAATGGAAAGGATAATGGTCATGAAGTACGCTTATCAAAGGGTAAGGGTTGTGAATGTTAAGTTCCACCATAAATGGATACACCAATCTTGTGTGGTTGTGTGAGGGGTTATTTTGAGGGTGTGTGGGGATAGGTGATATGGAATTGGTAATACCAATTTAAGGATTAAATTATAGGAACGACTTGTTGGGTTGCTTTCCGTGGAACTGTTTCGGTGTTAAATAGGTTGGCATTGATATATACTATTTTCAACTTTTTAATTTAATTTTTTTATATAAATGTGATAACATGTAATATCCTAGTGGAATGAGTGGGGAAGTAATTTTGGGAAAACCTACTGAGTTTCATTACTCACCTATACACTTGAATATTGTTTCTTTTGCATTTATTTTCTATTGAAATATAGGTAATGTTTAATTTCTAAGTATTTTTTACTTAAGGACAATTAATGTCTTTCCGCTTTCTCAATCCAATGAGGAGGGTGGGATGTCATAATTGGTGTCAACCATTTTAGTCCATGGCTTGTGAGTTGTATTAGTGTTGGTCGGTTTTTTACTCGATTATATCTTCTCAGTATTAGAGTTTAAATTCATTATCATATATTCATTATAACGGGTCGGTAAAAAGGAGTAGGATTGTGAGGAATTAAAATGAAAAGAATTAAAAGATGTAGCTAACCTTTTTATGTTAAACTTCATGTTACCAGGGAGTTGGGTACATATGTTTTTTGGAGACACTAATAGGATTTTTAATCTCATTTTCATAGGTTTATCCAATGAGGCGTCTAAGACATGAATTGTAGAAATGGAAACCCACTAAGAGTGCATATTTTATTTTAAGTAATAATTTATTATGTGGTTTAAAATATAGATTTTAAGAAATTGTAAATGTTTTTTTTAAAATGTGAGATTTCCAATAGTCAGGAAATTATTATTCTATATATTGATACTTATGGTGATTGTTGTTTTTATAGAAAATGGAACCTGGTAGGAATCATAGAAACCCCTTAGAGTAAGCTACTGAGAATGTGGTTCCACCTGAACCACAGGTGTACCAATTTCTAGTTTAGTGTATAGTACAGGTATTCCAAGCTGTGGTTATAGGGAACATAAGGGATGAACAAAGGAAATTGGATAAAATGGTATGAGGATCTGAGGCCCAGTGTGCCCAAAATTATTATTTTTCAAATATATTAAATATCATTTAGTGTTTTTTCCTAAATAAGTGTAATAACTCTTAAATATAATATTATATTAGAAATATGATACTTCCTTTGAGTTCAAAGAAGGGTTTTCACCCTAGGTGTGATATAACCATTTTCAGTGTGAGTAGTTTTTGAAAAGTGCAGTAATGTGCGAATAAATAAAATAATTAAATAAATTATTTATTTTATTTATTTTATTTATTTTATTTAGTAAAACATAGAGACCTAATCCCTTTCTATTTGAACACACTTATGAAAAATTAGTAGGGTTTTATTTATAATGCTAAGAGCTAAGAGATAGATTTCGATATATCCATGTATAGAGAAAACGATGGATCGATGATCATATACGCTAATGAAATTGGAGGATCACACACGCGATAATTTTGTAGATTTATTATTTATTAGGTATCGATCCACCTTGAGGTAAGATGCTTTTATTTTGTGGATTTATTCATGTTTCACTGAACTATGATAAACAGGAATCAATCAACACATGGATTGATTCATGTTTTAATTATATTGTGGGTCCAAGATTAATTTGTTGGGGATTATTACAAGAAATTTTTTATTTAATTTGGATCTTTGTTCATCATTATAAAATTAACGGATCGAGGCTAACCCAAACATAGAATAGGTTCTTTCATCTTTTAAGTGTATCTTGGTTTTCTTCCACCTCTTTTCATGTGTTCAACACCCGGGATTTGTTGAACTAGTATCTCAATGGATATCTAAGAAATCAATCAGTGTACACCCATTTCTTATCAAAAAAGTTTGATACTGTATGTGTGGGATCATATATGGATTTTAATGGAGGTTTTAACTAATTAAATCAGATCAGGATCATTCCAATAATCCACATTATTCATGTTTGGTTGTATGATGGTGAGGAGTTGTGATGAAAATTAGATTCCATGCAAATCGAATGGATTGATTCTAATGATAAGTGATGCAAAGGATCATCCTGATGTGTTCCTTGATTTCTAGAATGATTCACAATTGGATCGGACGATGGAGGATTAGATGATGACACATAAACCAGATCTATGATTCTATAATATCCAGGGTTACATGACATGTAATCCATAATTTAATTCCATGTCGGACCCCCTGTATAGCACTAGAGATTCCACGGAAGTTGTAAGAATCACAAAGCATGTGACCCCTATCAAGTGGTATGTAAACCCTACCTAGAATCTCAAAAAAAAACCTATGGAGGTACACAAATACAACTAAAAGTAAAAGGACTAAAAAATTCCATATAATTTGTCACGGACATGGATAGTAGGTTGCAGACATGTTTAGAAGTACAGGGTCTAGGACATGGCATATAAATTTTACATGGATATGGACAAGGTCCATTTTTCATGGGTAGATCCAAGTGCTAATGGAAAATGTCATGTAATTATACAACACATTGTGTACTTCTTCAAATATGGCATAGATACCTTGACTTCTTCATCTTGGAAAATTTTTGTTAGGGTATATTCTCTGGATAGTTCCCTTCAGAATTTTTTATGGATTCACATACTATTCATAGGAGGGTGATCCAATCTAAGGAAAATTATTCTTATATATCGTTGTATAATCCCATCATGAGGCCAAAATTGAGACCTAATATCATCATCATTTCCCTAGTTCTGGTTCTTAGTATCATCATGTCCAACACTACATGGGAATCGATCCACTACTTAGTGGGATAATTTAAATTTGGGTTGTCATTTTACCCCATGTATTTGGGAGTGATACACATTATTTATATTAATACCTTCATACTTCTAGATTTTACATCCCATAGAGATACCCAATGAGCATGACCTCTCGGATGGATATCGTGATTGCTATCACACTCTTGGAGTGTGTTCTCCAGGATTAGTGAAATATGGAACAATCAAGTAGAAATAATAGGATAGTTTTATGGTTGTGATCTTACCTTTAGATGTTGTGTCTACTTTGAGTAAATCTTGATATTATTTTTATATATAACATTGAAATATACTTGAATTGATATGACTGTTATTCATTATTTTATATTCTTAATTATTTGTAGTTTTCAAATTGTGTATTATTATACTCTCCCCTGCTGTTATTTCCCCCCATTTTCCATGTCTTATATAGATGACCGATCATTTGATGGATCCCTATAGGGTCCATGACTAGGTGGATCTTTTTAAGACGAATAGACAATGGTTTGTTCCGATGGTTACCTATAAAATATTTCCCTTCTATAAATTCATGTTGGAATTGTTTTCTAAATCATTTGGTGGTCTTGTATTTTTCCCATTTCATGTATAGTAATTGTTTTCATACACTAATAGATGGGAATTTAGATGTATAAAAACATGATTATTAGATGTTTATATTTGATAAATGTATTGTCTTGTGTGTGTGTGTGTGTGGGTACATAACGTTAGGGCCTGCCTTATGTGTGATATGTCTACTCGGTGTTTGTCACTATCCCCTGGATTATTGGAGGGTGTATTGGTGTAGTCATGGAATGGGCCCCGTTGGGATGGGTTATGATAGAGTGGTATTAGAGGCATTCAGTTGTACCATAGGACCAGATTCTATGATATTGGTTTGGGGTAACAATGTTAATTATTTGAGTTTGGATTTCGGAATAGGGATTCTAGTGTTGGTGCAATGTCTAAAAAATCCATACACTATGAATATGATAATATTATAGTTAACATGGTGAATTTCAAAACTATATATATTGAAATTTTTTTAAAATTATCATATATGATTGGGTTATGGTTTCCAATACCTTATTACATCAGATCTCTATATATACTTCTTGACTCTAGTATATCTTGTCTATTTTAGGATGACTCCATGATTTATTCTGGCAAGTATTCCATAGCTGGATCATGAGCATGATCCCCTCACCAATGAGGCTATGATATGGGTACATGTTCAAGAGGTGTTATCTCTTGGTGGTGCACCAGTCATACCACCACCTTTTGAGTAGTAGACAGTACTGAAATTACCATCGGATAAGGTGTGCAGGTTGATCATGCTTCATGATTTTTATTATTAGCGACACATCAGGATCCGAGGTGATCCAGACCTGCTGGAAGTTGAGTATTGGATAGATCTCAGGGTGTGATTCATTCATCTTATCAGAAAACCTGCTAACCATATGGTGGTCTTGGAAGTGAGCCTTCTCCATGGTTCTGTAGGACAATGGTGGGTCATAGTAACCCACTCATATGATGAAGTAAACATATTCATGGTCAAATTTAGAACACTATTTCATAGATGATTTTTCTGCATCTAAATTTAGTGTGGTGTGTATCCATGAGATTCTATATCTTCAAAAGGGTAATATGACTCTATATTATTATTCATCATGGTTTACCAACCTCTCTTACTACTCAATGGATATGGTCTATGATATGTTATTTTGGAATCATACCTTCATGAGAGGACTATGTAGATACATATGATCTAGAATGACACATTTATTCATTCCTTAATATGATGAGGTGCTAGATAATTATGTATTAGTTGATATTTTCTAGGAAGAGAATACTTGGACAATTGATTCTAGTAGTGGACACCGAGGAGTTGAGACATTGGAAGTAGGTTTCCAATGAAAAACACAAGGACTTGGACATGTGATACATTTTCAGAGTCCATTCCAAGATAATGGTTTTAGGGATCAGTGCTCGTCGGATGGATCTAGTCATCGTTGGGGGAGGTGGTTCTTCTCTTGTGATAGTATACATTTTTACTTGTTACTACCACCACCCCTAGGTGGTCCATGCCAGGATTAGGGAACTAGTGGTTAGGGATGAGGGGAGCTAATGGTGGAAAAGTATTATGACCGATAGGATCCATGGAAGATAAAAGGTATGGTATATGTATTTTATAGCTTATATCAAATTTTTATAGACATCAGTACAATTCATTCCTTTCATATGACTTATCTGGTCCAAGAATTATAGATTATGATTGAGCTCTTTGCTCAACCCTTGCACTTGGACACACTCACTCATGGTGACCCATTGATTATACACCTCTAACAATAGTATGACCTGACTATTGTATGTGAGACATTCATTTTGGATCTATTTTTAGTGAATATGAGGCCCTCAAATTTCATCTTTGGTATTGACTAGTTAGCTGTAATTCATAACTAGATAGACTTTTTTAGATATATGATGTGTTCTGTTCACAGTGATGGGATGAGGTTATCATTTGTGGGTAACAGAGAAACCCAGGCAGACAAGGATGGACTCATAGATAAGAGGATTTGTCCAATTACACACTAGTTTTCTAGTATGACATTTGGTGTTGTGGATTCTATGAGCCTTTGGATTCCTGTAGTGGTGGTGTATTATTAGGATATCTTCCATGAAAATGATTCAGGCTTACCTCCTCGATAAAATTTAGACTTATACAATAATATACACCCTCATGATGGCACATATATCTATTCTAGTGCATCATATGTCTTTTACAGAGCTTTGAGTGACGAGGGTGTAGTTGGAGGACTTAAAGATGACGGTCTTTTTCAGAAAAGTGTTTCACCCTGGGTAGCCCCTGTGTTGTTCACCAACAAGTCATAAAAGAGGTTTATGTTTTATATGGATTAACATCACCTAAACTAGGTGAATGTAAATAATAATTTTGAACTAATTATGATCGAATAACTCTTTGATTAGTTGATAGGGTATTGACAAATCTTCCAGGTTTACCCCATATAAGGATACAACTAGATATGAGTACGGTGAAAGGATATACAAAGGACAACATTGAGATGTTGCTACAGTGGATAGGAGTATTTGGTTATGTTTTTCATTGTGATGAACACCCCAAAAATGTTTTGAAACTAATGAACCATATCTTTCAACCTTTCTTAGACTGAATTGTGGTTGTATTCATTGATGGTATCCTATTTCTCCCGATGTCTGATGACCAGCACATGAGACACTTTTGGATGTTCTTAGATGTACTCCAAGAGAACCTAATTTGTGGGAAGTTCTCAAAGTTTCAGTTTTGGATTCATGATGTCTACTTTTGGGGAAATGTTATCTCAAATTATGGTATAGAAGTAGACTAGGAAAAGGATGAGGAAGCTTTATCTTGGGAACCATACAATTGAATAATGGATGTTTGGAGCTTCTATAGGTTACTAGAATACTATCAATGATTCATACCTTATATCTCCATGAAATAATCTCCCTTGACATCTTTGAGTCAAAATTGGTAGTCTTTTGTGTGGAAAGAGAGGTTCTATAATGCTTTTAAAGAGTTGAGGTAGATATTGTTGATAAATCCTTATTGATATTTCTAGTGGAGGGTGTAGAGTACATAGTGTTCTATGATGCATCAAGAACTAGGTTTGGTTGTGTTTTGATGCATAGGATGGTTGTGATTGTATATGGTAATTCTAGTTGAGACAACATGAGTAGAATTAAAATACCCATGATCTTGAGCTAGAATTGGAAGTATTCACACAAAATGTGTGGTGTCACTATCTTATAAGTGAGTGATTTATCATCTATTATTTCCATAAGAGTTTCAATAATATTTTCTCTCAGAATGATCATAACATGAGACAATGGTGATGGATATAGTTCCTTTGGGGATATGACATTGAGATTATCTAAACTCCTAGAAAAGGGGATGTGGTAGAAAATTCTCTTAGTAGAAGTTCGTGTATTCAGTTTCTAAAAATGGATTTAGAGAAGTTATCCTATTTGAAATTATCCTCTATAGATGGTAATAGAGTAGCTTACCATCTGTCAATGTATGTTACCCATCCACGTTAATAGTCACTCAATGTGACGCAGCTTAGGGATACATATTATGAGACCCTATGTGCTCATATATCCCCTGGACATACTCCTGGTTTATTTTTTGATGGTGGGGAACAAGTCATTTATTTCAAGAGAAGGAATATGGTTCCAGATTGGATGAGGGAGGAGTTG
Organism: Viscum album; assembly: GCA_963277665.1. Lineage (NCBI taxonomy): Eukaryota > Viridiplantae > Streptophyta > Magnoliopsida > Santalales > Viscaceae > Viscum > Viscum album. The sequence continues at coordinate 1,112,026,400 of OY728126.1, forward strand.
TTGAGAGATTTTTATACGTTACCCTTATCATTTTATATAGGTGTGGAGAATTTTTACCAAGACCTTTGGTGGTATTTTGATGAGTGGGGATAATGAAGGGAGTTGTAGATATTGGCTCTCAAAATCTTACTTATCAAGAAATGAAGGTCGACCACTAGGTTCCAACTATTTTAGTGAAACCCCTTGAGAATCCAAAGTCGAAGTGTGAAGTGGTATCCACGGAATTCATGATGGGGATACCACAAACATCCATGGGACATAATTCTATATAGGTGATCATATAATAAATAAACAAGTCATATAAAATACAAGAAATTTTATATAAGATTTTAGTTCAGTGCTTGGCACACTGTTATGTGAAAAATATTATTTGACTCATTGTATTTTCCCCAAATATTGTTTCTAACTGTGATTTTTTCATCACATCTTAGTTATGGAAGGGATTATAGGAGGCCTTTTGAATACATTTCCATTTGATCAATGATTTTCATCCCCATAATGATGGCCATACTAAGTGGACCATTCAAGTGATGGATGAAATGTAGTGAGATTTCATGTTATAATTAGTCCATATTTGGGAGGATAACATACCCTTAGTGGTGTTTGTGTACTAAAACATAAACCATTTTATAAATGTTATGGAATCATTTAAGGCCTTCTACGGGTGACACTACATGTCTCCACTAAGTTGGACCAACCCATGAGAGTCAGCACTTATGAGCCCATAGTAGGTGAGAGCCACTATAGAGAAGGTAAAGATCATCTATAAGTGGATGATTACTATATATATTCATCACAAGGTATATGAAAACTAATGATGATGGCTTTCATAGTTTTAGGGGGGAGAACATGTGTTCCTATGGGTTTCACCTTGGCATGGGTTTTGATGATTCTTCTAGGGTGGAAAGCTATTTATGAGTTTTAGTAGCCCATTCCAGATACTAAGAAGAGTCATTAAGGTGCATTAAAACTTATCTCAACCACCATAGTTAGACTTGGTACATGATTTCAACCATGTTTCACAACTAAGGAAGTATGTGCACGAACCATAACATGTTATCGACTGGGGAGAGCTGAAAATTGAGGATGGAGATAATGTTTTTGATTACCTGGTATATATTGAAGATTTGTATGAGAGGATCCTATATGGGAGTGAATTATTACATTAGTGTTTGTTCAATGTCTATACAAAAATAATTATAATAGTACATGGGAGTGGGATACCCACCGTTCCTTTTCCTCTAATTAACGCACCCACACCCCCTCTTAATTTCAAGTCAACTCTTGCATTTAATAAGTTATTAAACGCTCCTATTAATTGGGAGCTTTATTCGTAGAAATTAATTCTATGAATTAATGGGTCGTTACATAGTTTGTTTTACAATTTTTTCGCATGTTAATAAAATTAGACCAATGCTTGTCTTATTGAGGATTACTCATTGAGAGGATTTGGAGAAGACTCCAAGGCTTGAGATCTTCAACCTCCATCGCGAAGAACGCGAAGAATGCGAAGAATGCGAAGAACACGAAGAACGCAAAGAATGCTGTCACCCTCAGAGATCGACAACGTGACACTGCGTTCCGCGATGCTGATGATTCTCCCTCCGCGACGCTTATTCCACGACAATCCATCCCCGCGACAATATTTGATCGGCATCTTGAGGTAGGGTATGGTGGCCCTTTTATTTATTTGTGTATTATAACATCAACATGGATTTAATTGTTATAATTAAATCTGTATGTCCTTGATCCTCGGAGTTCGTCGACGTGACGCTGTATACCGCGACGATGCGACGCCCTTCCGCGACGTGATTTTCATCTTCAACTGTGACGATCAATTCCATGAAGAACTCGACCGACAACTATGATGAGGTAGGGGTCGTTTTGGAAATGATTTCTTTTACCTATGTTTGTTTTCATCCGTGGCAAGAAAGCGGACCAACCAATTAACCAGTTGGTTCGCGGATTTTTCTTGCGGGGCGTGGTTTATCAATTGCTGGGATTCATGGTCTTGTTTCAAACCGCTAGCGCGGTTGTTGCGGACCAACGAACAAGTCCAAACCCACCGGCCTTCATTTCTTGGTGGGCGGAATGGCGGACGATGAAAAAACGTGCCGCAGAGATGATTTTTTGATTCCGCAGTAAAGAACAGAGCCCGGGATGAACTACGGCGCAGACAGAAATGGATTCAGACCACCGGAGCAACTCCGGAGCCCGGTGGAATCCACCAGTGGTACGGGTCGTTGGCGCGGTGGCGGGATGCGGTTCCGTGGCCACGTGGAACCGGAGGCAGGGACGCGGCGGCCCGGCCGCGTCCGGTGACACCGAGCGACCCCACGTGGGGTCGCGGCTTCGCTTCACGCGGGGGTAGCACGCCCCCCACAGCTTCCGTCGCTCGGCCGCTCGGTTGAGACGAGCCGAGCCGAGCCGACCCACCGGTTCGGGCCGGGTCGCGCCCAGGCTGGGCCGGGCCGGGTACGACCCGGACCCGGGTCGGGTCGACCCAGGGGGGTCGGCTCGGTTCGGTCCGGGCCCAGACCCCCCCGTTTTCGGACCTTTTCGGTCTTTTTCTCATAACTTGAGATACGGGCCTTCGAACGATGTGACGTCAGTGGCGATGTGATCCATGGATCGAGAAGGTCATTTAAGTATATCACACTCAATGTTTCAGAATAATTTGGGTTCGGCCGGGTTGGTTCGTACACGAAACTATCCGTGCCCTCGGAGCAGAAACGCTCATATCTTGAACTCCGGACCTCCGATCGATGTGTCGTCAACTTTGATGATTTCCTCTAAGTGAGGCGGATATTTTGAATAACTCTACTTGATGTTTGGGTGCCATCGGAGTGCGGTCGGGTTGGTTTGCTCATGAAACCAACTAGGCCCTTGGAACGAAAAAGCCAATAACTCACAGACTGGGAGTCTGATTGACGCGTCGTCTATCTCCTTGAATTCCTCTTGATGAGACGGAACTTTTGGAATAATTCGGCTGAGTCTTGGTTGTTGTTGGATAGTGGTTGGGTTGGATTGTACCCAAAATCCAACCAGGCCCCTGGAACAAAAAATCTGATATCTTTCAGACCGGACGTCCGTTTGACGAACCGTCAGTGGAGTTGGTGATCACGTTCCGAAACGGTCCCTTTGAGAATACCCTATGGGAGTTCAGGGTACAGTTGAGATATAGCGGGGTTGGTTCTCACATGAAACCAACTGGGCCCCTAGGACGAAAAGGCTAGTAACTCATAGACTGGGCGTCCGATTGATGCGACGTCTGTTGCGTTGAGACCCCTTTGACGAGGCAGTCCTTCGAGATACTTCTTCGTGGAACCTTGTGATTCTTGTAGTATCGACCAGAAGACCATGGAGTGGACCCTCCCAGAGACGAGCATGCTGAATACGGAGACCGTGTAGCCGGCTGAGACCTAACGACTACTTGACCAATCGACTCGCTGTGTTTTGGAAAGCCCAGTGGGGAGCGCTTGGTTGTAGCGGCAGACCCACTGCGGAGGAGCGCTTGGTAGTTGCGGCAGACCCGCAATAATCAATAGAAAGAGTACCTCTGGAGGATATAAGGGGGAGCGCTTTGTTGTAGCGGCAGACCCACGACGGAAGAGTGTTTGGTTGTAGCGGCAGACCCGAGGTAATCCTCAGAAGGAGTTCCTTTGAGGCTATGAGGGGGAGCACTTGGTTGTTGCGGCAGACCCATGGTGGGAAGTGCACGGTTTTAGCAGCAGGCCCACAGTACTCGATAGGAGGAGTACCTCAGCAGTCTTAGGTTAGTGAGTAGTACCTCGGAGTCTTGACAGTACCACTGTACACTCCCGAGGCGGGGCTCTTCAGCAGTTACGGTTTCGATAATGAAAATCCTGGTTTGATCTGAGTCTATGACCTTTATGTTTTCTCATTATTGAGATTGGTTACTTGATAACTTATGTATATGTATGGGTATATACCTAAGTAGATTTTATCTGTTGAGATCTTCTTTGTGGTAATCCTTTTTGGTTTTAGTGAGACCTTGAGGGTCTCGGGGTCCCTACTGAGTATCGTTATACTCACCCATGCACGGGCTATGCCCGCACCTCGTTGTGTTGGTTGTAAACGACGGGCAGTGCTGATAGAGGCCGAGTGTTCGAGGACTGGACGGTACCCGGAGGTAGACTACCTGAAGAGTCTGTTCCCAGAGGTGGACTACATGACGAGTCAGTATCCAGAGGTGGACTTCACGACGAGACGACATTCGGAGGAGGTTAACGGGAGAGAGCGTTGTGGCGGCTATCTGTACCTACCCTTCAGGTAGGATCTGTGGTGGACGATCGAGGAGATGTGCCATCTGTACCAATCGTTCAGGTATAATTCGAGGAGGACGACCCATGAGCCGATTCTGTCCTTCCAGCTGTTTTTTTCTGTTGTACATTGTTCATATGTAGTTGTACTTTCTTTTCGGTTTGTATTCCTGCCCATTTACCTTTCAGAACTTCTCTTTGTACTTAGTGTTTTACTTCAGCTTGTACTCTTTGGTGTTTTTTTTAATTTTATAAAGGAAATGCCTTCCCAGTTTTCGGGATTTATGCCTTTGTTTCTAGTCCCCAGCCCCTGGCCTATGGAAGGCGGGTTTGGGGTAGTCACGGCACGGGCCCCGAGGACGGGTCCTGACATTACCGTAAAAAGGAACAAATATGAGACATGATCAAAAAAAATTCTAAAAATGAAATTAAATTTATTAAAAAATTTACCATTGAATAAGAAATTTTAATAATATATCAATTAAAACATGTATTGTTTATCAATAAAATCATATCGGAAGATGAAGTATATTGTTTTTAAAGGATGGAAAACCTTTTATTTTAAAATATTTTGAAATTCCTTTAGTTGAAAACAGACATCCTAAAGAGGTATTATATTTTATATTTGAAAATTTGTAATTAAAACTATAATAATAATATACAATATTTAATATAATATTTCCAAAAAATATAGGATAACACTAGTGGGAATGAAATCAAGGACATTGTAGAAAATATTCATTGTTTATGATGTGAATTATTCTTACCAACATTTGAATTTTAGTTTAGAAGTCATTTTGGAGAGATGTGGTTATTTATGATGAAAATAAAAATCCCAATAGATCGAAATTAAACCTTATAAAAAATAAGGGAAAGATATTATCAATTAAATATTGAAATATATATTTATAGAAGAAAAACTATGTCCCAATGAATGAGAAATTGAATCGTTGAAACTATAATAGAAGTGATAACATATGAATTAAAGGAGATTGAGGGGAAGATCATAAAATGGAACATTATATATCAGGAAATGGAGGATATTTTCATAAATTGAATCAATTGGGTACTTAATTTAACATATAAAATAAATTAGGGATCTAAATATTAAACATGTCCCATGGAGTGGAAAATGAGACAAAGAAACCCTTACATTGTCTCTCTACTTAGTCGAATGGATTATATGATCATGTATAGAAAAAATAAATATCTTAATCACATATTTTATAAAATATTTCATATATATATAATTTATTAAAATTCATTTATAATTATTATTTAAATTTATATTAGTTAGTTCTTACATATTTTCAATATCTTGTGTGGGTAATCGTGATCATTATGATTAAGATTCAATATAATAATGATGTTATTAATTCTACCAAAGTTAGTCATAAAAAATTACATAATTTTACTATAATTTATGACCTACAATTTTTTTACTTTTAAATTTCCATTCATGTGTAATTATGTATTTATCATAGAAGATGAAATTGACAACCAACATTTTTTGGGGATTTTCAACCTACGAAGGGAGTTTTATTAATTAATTAGTAAAATATTTATGTATCCATTCGAAAATTGAAAAAAAAATAATTATTTTCATAATTTTACAATTTTTATCAGTAAATAATTATTCATAATCATTCATGATATAATTTTATATAACTCTTTAAGTGCGTGGTTAATCCAACAAAAACATGAACATACCATGATTAATGGACTATGATGTGATTTATTTTCAATATACTTACATTGGTATCATAGTAATATAATTTTATGTTTATTACTATGATAAATAATAATTATAAATTATTTTAAGGTTTACGCAATAGATGTGAAAATATTATATAATTTGAAATAAATATTTTCCACTTAGTATGACTATTATAAATGATTTAATTATTGATAATAATTCGATGGTTATATCATTAATTGTTTATATAAATTTCATAATAGAACCTTATTTCATTCATAAAATTATATTTATGCTTCAAAACCATTCTCATTACCATCCATATAAGGATAATATGTAATGAAAATCAAAAAAACAATAGTTCAATGGGGGGGGGGGGTAATCTACACCTACTCATTGATGATGACTTCGTTTTCCCTGAATGTGAAAAGGATTAATATATATTATTATTTAAGAAAATCAAATATTCCATATATATAATTATTATATAATAAATTCCCTATTTGTACCATCCTTGTATGGTGTTGAATGAAAACAAAAAAAATTGTGTTGTTGAGGTAGTAGTTCGCACAACACACTATACACATTTTCATTTTTCTTAATGGAAATGGGGTGGGTGGTTAATTCATGTACCATAATTATAATAACATAACATTATAATAATGATAATTAATTTATAATTTTATTATATTTAAATAAAATTTGAGGGAGAATTAAATAACATAACGAAATTGAGAAGATAGAGATAGTTTAAGATCTTATTCCTCAGTTCATAGATTATCATTTTTAGAAGTGGATTAAACCCTTGAGAGATGGTATTTGGAGAAGAAAAAAACATAATTAAGGTGTATAGTTACGTGGATATGATATTTTTGATTATTTTTTGACAAACTTATGGGGTTTTGGAGTAAGGTGAAGTGAGGGGATGAGTGCCACTTTTCTATGTTAAAAAAGTATAAATTTTGTAAATACCAACTAATTTTCAATAATCAGAAGTAACTCTCAAGAAGTGTGTCTAACAAATAGATAAATAATAAAGAGTATATGATATAAGGTTGAACCACACATCAACCACTAAATTAAAACTTCTTTTTTTACATATTTGGCACTTTACTTCCTAGTTAAATCATTTTTAGAATTTTGGTTTCACCATGGTAACTTGTATTTACGTAAGTAATTTATCCCTTATTCGCAAAATAAAAAATGTAATTAATATATATTTTGGAATTAATTAATAAAAATTTGAAATAAATTTTTTTAATCGATTTTTTAATATGATAAATATTACATTTAAAATACTAATTGTTTACTATATTAGAAGTAATTTTAGGGAAAATATAAGATAAATTCTAAAATGAAAAAAATGGATTTATAAATTAAACATAAATTTTTTAAAATTAAATAATTGTTCCTAGAAAAAATATTATTTAATTTTAAATTCATAATTATATAATAATGATGTCATAAAAGTCATGTTATTTATAAAAATAGTGTTTTTTATTATTCACCTAAAATTCAATCTTTTATAAATTCCCAAAAAAAACCTGATAATATAATTTTAAAATTATAATTTAAAAAATGTAATTTTTTTATTTCTTATTCCAATATTTTTATATTTATTTCTTAAATGAAAATAAATATTATAAAGTAAATCACATTATCTACAAAATTACATTTTTAAACATTAAGTGTTCTTAATATTATTTCATATCAATTAATAATTTAAAATATTTTAATATGTTACATTATATAAATTAATATTTTAATTTTGTTAAATTTAATCTATTAATATAAAATATACAGTACATAACAATTTTTTTTTAAAATCATATAACTTTTATACTAAATACTCTCTAACCATTAATAATTTTGTTTATATAATTAAATTTTACTACTTCAATAATATTAAAAGATTTATTTGAATTTTATATATACATGATATCATATTTTAATAATAATGATATTAATATTTAGGTGCAACCCATAATTATATATATATATAATATTTTAATGTCATATTTTTATTTTAGTGTGATTATATTATTTTAATTTTTATAGTTATCCAAAATTAATAATTAAATATACATAATAGATATATGACCACCATATTTTCAAGGACCATTTTTAAAATAGCCAGATTTCAGTCTTATATATATAGACTCTCAAAATCATTAATTAATTCTATAATCACTAGTAATGCATAGTTCATTTTCAATTTTATAGATTTATTAAAATTATTTCTCATTTCGTGGTGATCTTCCACATTTTAGGTTTTCTAGCTATTGGTGATCCTCTCCATTGATGATAATCTAGGTAATTTCCAAGTCACAAATATTTTATTATTTTTATCAATTTCACCTATTGATTTCTAATTTTTTAATTGTTTAATTTTATCCATGATTATTAATAAACCACGTTTTGCAATACTTAGTTTTATGTGCTTTTGTTAAAACATTCCACTAATGAATGAATGAATTTTTTTAATTTGCTTCATATATTTCAGAGAAAATTTTATAATCATGTTTCAGTTATTATTAAAGAATGAATAAATTTTATTTTAATTTATATACATTAAATAATATTAGTAAATCCTAAGATATGTAGATTTTCAAGAACCTTTATGAGAAAATTTCTTTTTTAAAAATATTAAGATAATTCCTTTTTATTTCTTCAGAACCATCAAATTGTTATGATTTTTCATCATATAGATCCTATAATATCGAAAATAAATATGAGATTATATCACCTATAATTATTTTAATATATTAATGAACCTAAAATAGAGGTCATTATTATATTTTATAAGAACATTTTAATCATAGATTGAACTTAGAGGATTAGAGGTGTTATAATCAGTATATTTATCTGGATGTTTACCACTCGGACTTATTTTTGCTAGGGTTTGTTCTTCCATCCCCTTTTAAAAATTCATTTTCATTTTAGCCACTTTGTTATTCCTATTATTTAAGGTATTGTTAGTCACATCCACATATGTTCTGATAGGTTTGGAATCATATTTTCAATATAAGGCACTTTATAATTCTCTTCTAGGATAACATAAAGTCTTCACATCCTAAATACTAATGTAATAAAACATATGATAAGTAGAGATGTTACTATGATCAATGAAATTGTGCTGTGATAAAATTTCTGTTGAGATAAATAGTATTGATCTGAATCAGAGGGAACCATTCTCAAATATTAAATGTATGTCTGAGTAGGACAGTTGAGAAATTCCAGAGAGGGGGGTAAAATATGTGATTTCAAACTCTTTTTGAAACAAATTCTAACGCTTATTCCTCGACATAAATTTTTATTTAATCTTGTAGTGATGGTAAAATTATATGAATCCTTATATTTTTTTAAAATTTCATATGCTTATATGCCATGCAGATGAATTGGTAATGATACCATATGTATTTTTACAAGGCTCGGTCTTAATATGAGTCTACTCTTTGTCACAACTGATTATTATCCCAATCTATAGTTTATACACTAGAAATACTATTACCAATATAATAAAAAAATTTCAATTATTAATTGAACCCAATCTCACCATATTAAACATATGAAGATAGTTGAGTATATTAAAAATTTGTACATAAGTTGTGTCCCATTAATTATCTTCAATTAGGAACACATTAACTGTTCTTATATTTCCATCTCCACTTGTATTAGATCACTAAATTCTATCAAGGATATCACTAAATCACAAAATTAGATGTTCTTACCCGAGAACATAAATTCTTTGACTAACTAAATATTTTCTAAACATAACAAATAATTTTTTTTCTAATCCTCTACTCAATTTCCAGTTCATATGAATCTTTTTACATGATTCTAACACATAATTATCAAAATTGAAATTGTTAGTATAAAAATTTATCACAGATCAGATATCCTTGTCGTCAATCACTCTTACTTCTCTACTCACCTTCCTTGACCGTAAACATCCAGTAATATAAGCCAACACACTCAAATTATTCTATATTTTTCGATGAAACTCTCTATGTAATATCTCATAAGAATTAGTTCATATAAATATACATCTCTTATTCCTCACTAAAACATAAAATTTATCGTCTTCCTTTTTCATCAAGAGTCTATATTCTTTCATCACACTCATTATAATGACACACTTTATTGGAAACTCCTTACATTTTTTATTTTTTATCTTCATTAATCATCTCACATTCTCATATTCATGAGGATCTATATTGGATTGATTAGTTAATTACTGATATCCATAAATTTAATACTTCATGAATTTCTTCTTAAATGATTAGAATTATTATAAAATATCCACTTTTGTTTCCCCATGATATTTCATAAACGTTTTTTCAAATCAAAGAGTATTATAGAAATGTCATTAATTATTGCACTTTGCATGGCTGAATAAATATTACTTTTATTATTCAGTATGTTTTACTTCATATTCTCTAAAGTCAACTCAAAATATCACCACTAATAAATATTCATCAAATATTTTTAAAATATACCATCAATATGGATTTCAGTGAGGAGAATTTCAAATTCATAAAGAGTTCTTGATCAAGAAGCCGTATAGATATATTAGATTAAGTCTTTAATCTATAAAAAGAACTCACCAAAAATTACTATTCTCATTTAAAGCATAAATAAAAAATAAACATATGATATTTAAACATTGATAACATAATAACAAAATTATATGATCTATTTTGAATTTATAGATTCACTTAAATATAGAATCTATCGTTTTCATGGAAAAAAATAAATTCATTAAAATTCATTATTCCTTGATCTTCATCTAAATATCTAGAATCATATGTATTTTGTTATTTATGTATAGGGAATCATCGAAATAAATTCATTTGATTTATTCCAGAAAAATAATGAGTTTTTATTTCCATTTTCAAGAGAGACGAACCACATCATACTATACTCATATCACAGCTATAAATAGAATCCTTGAATTTAGAAGATTAATCTCAAAATCATCTTCTTCAAAATTAATTTTCATTATTATTATAAATTTTATAGACATAAATTTTTGACTCTAAAAATTATCTCAAAATACTCTTTCTTTGATTTTTTTCTCCTAGATTTAAGATCAGGTCCTCTTTGAATTAATTATTGGATTACACACCTTTTATGGTGTTTGTGATGTTTAATACCATAAAGGATCAACATGTAAATCATCATAATTAATTTCATTATTTAGATATTTAATCTAAAAAATCTAATTTTCAGTTTATGGAATGATTGTTACATATAAATTCATGATTCTTATTCATGGATAGATAATGGTTATATAGAGAAAATCTTAATTACGAAGATAGACTTTATGGTTACATAAGATAGTCAGTAGTTACGTAATCATATATATTGCTTACAAAAATCTTTTTGATTTTCATATGGGATAATATTACTACCTATGTAGTTAGGGATTATTCTTACATGATATAAAAATGTGGGTTATATTGCTTAATAATGATGCTTACATAGTTATTACAATTCCATTTATTGATGACATTCAAGATAGATGATGCTTAAAATGAAGAGGGATTGATATATTTTAGATATTTTCAATAATGAATTCAAGGTTGTCTCTACTCAAATTTTTCTTACTTTGCCATTTATATAATAATTTTTAAATATTATATATAACAACATTCACATGTAATACACCATATATGGTTTTCAAAATACTTCATCATCCTTTCTTCCTTGAATAATTACACTTCAATCTCTCTATAAACTAGATGCTCCAAAAGTATTTTCTTATTTATGTTACCTATTATAGAGTGTGCTCTAGACCACATCAAAATATATCATAGCTATGTAAAAAATAACAATATTTATCACATGTTATGGGTTTCTCACTTAGAAATAAACTTCATCCTCATTTACCCAAATTAATGGGAAGCATCTCAACTTTTCATTGCCTACATAGTATGGATTCTACATTGCATATAAATTGGAATCCAATTCTTAATTTTCCAATAGAAAAAATTGAATATATTTATATTTGAAAAACATAAATCATAAAATTCTCTAAATCCATGGTCATTTTAGAATATAAATGAAAATCAATGGGTATACCATACCAAAATTTTTATATGACCCCTCAAATGGAAAGAGGTCTGAGCTAAAATTATATTTGTTTCTTCCAGGGGATCCTTTTTACCCAGACACATAGAAAATATAAGAGTAAACATCTATATAAACATTCATACCAATATATTCCTTTCCCAAAATCTCCACAAAATATAAATAATTATATAAAATGATCTATAAAGATTATGACTAAAAAAAACATGATATAAGGATCAAAAGATGATAATTTACAAAGTTGAAACTCTTTTGAATGTTGTATTAGATATCCCCTATGTGTCCATTCCATAAACCCTCTAAAATGTGAAAACAATTTCACCCATACTCGTAATTCCATGTTGTAAATTCTCACAATATTTGGTGTTTCAAATTACCTAAATCACATATAATGTTTTCAACAAAATTCCCATAAAAGAAATGTGTGGGGAGTGAGTATGATAAACTAGAAAAAAATTTTTGTACAACCCCCACTAACCTATATAACAATTAAGTGAAAGTATACAACCATATATGGATAAATTAAAGATAAAAAAGGAATATAAACATTCCAGACAAGTTATAAAGTATAACATTGACTAATAGAGTATATAAATGTATATAATGGAAGGTTAATTACATTATCTTTCCTTATTTGGGAATATACATACATTAAAGTTAGTATGGTAGTCAGGAAATTAGTCATCCCATCCCATCTAGGAGGGTATGTTTAAAGATTAATGTCATGAACTCATCCCATGGGATAATGGAATGGGAATAGAATTTCAATTCCTGAGTCTAATTTTTGAAGCATGGAAAAGGGGTATACAAATATAGGGCACTATGTGCCAATCCTATCACCATTTACGTGTAATTTCATAACTGATTAACCATATATAAATAATAAATAACCCCTCCTACAAATTTATTAGTCATTATTATGAATATGTAAATCATATTACTACTTAATGAATTAATAAATGGATTCATACTTTTTAACACATTTTATAAAAAAGGATATCTTGAGAATTTGACTTCAAAAATAAATAAATGTAAAAATTTAACATTACAACTTGTCGTCAATAAAAAGGTTATAAGAATTTTCACAACAAATTGAATAATATAAACAAATTCTTATAACATATAAGTACTTCAATTAATTAAAATAAAACATTCATGCTTTGAAAAAGGGAAATATAAAAAAAATAACGATGAAACATTTATTTTTAACTAAATCTACTCTTCCAAAAAAAATTCCAACCTATCAATTAAATGATATGATAGGTAATAGGGTTATGCCTTCTAAAATATATGTCATATATTTCTTGGGTTTTGATAAGAAGAAATATTAAACTAAATAAAACATAATATACTTATGAATTAGTGATCTTAGAATTTATATTATTTTGATTTAGGGAATGCATGATTGGGATTGAAAATTCATGGAGTTACCTTAGCAAAACCTTGGATAATAACCCACATAATCTAGATATTGATCCGATATATGGATTTGAGAATATTTCAAAAACACAATTCCTAAAAAAGGACATTTGGTTTTCTATTATGTGTAGATAAGGGAAAAAATAGTAGTAAAATAAGTTTATACTCTAAAAAAGGAAGGTTAGATCCATATTAGATGGAGGGGAGGATGATAAGAGATCTAAATATAGGGGTATATGGATTTTGAAATATTAATATAGAATTAATAAAAATGTTTTTTATGAATAAAATTAAAAATATTTTTCATGATAAATGAATCATGAGACACAATTGATGAGAAGAATCACCCATTCGGTTTTGGACCATTACACTAGAATTAATTCATTTTGGATATTTCTAGAGTATCTTAACTTCACATGGTAATTATTATTATGATGGTTTGGCTTAGAACAGTTCCTATGGTGGGGAACCACTTATACCTATCAAGAAATCTTTTAATCATTTTGGGATTAGACGATAGAGGAATATTATTCACATTATAAGTAATTTTATTATGTGATATTTAAACTAGTACCTCCATCAAAACTATACTATATAGATTTGGAAAATCATATTAATAATTATTATGACATGATTTATGAAGAGGAAATATGGAAATAGTATTATTTTTTATGGAAGTAGATGTAGGGGAATACATAGCCCCTATAACCTGTAGAATATGACCACAGGTGGGAGTGGAAGATGAAGGAATATCTTCCTTATTTCCTTGGAATTAGGATCACTCATCACGTTATCCCTCTGATTTACTGTGATCTAGTGGTGGCGATCTATCCATTCGAATTTATAGAGGCATTGAAACTCCTTTGAATTTAAATTATGGAATGGTTTGTAAATCATCTCCCCTTTTCTCTCTATTTCAATTACCAAGTTAAATATGACAGGGGTTTACCATGAAGAGTTATGGTGGGTCTTTAGGAGATATGAATTTTCTCATTCATTTATCAGATGATGAAGATATTTTGAGGGTCTAGTCTCGAGTATCTCAATCATTTTGTTCATGCCTCTTCTAACTGTGGAAACGTACCTTCGATTATTCCCTAAACAAATCCCCTCAATATCTACGATATTGGTTTGTTTCCACTCATTTCCAATACAATTCTATAATCTAACAGTACTAATGCTTCTCAAGAACTCCTTGGTTTTTTTATTTATTCTGATTCTAGAACATGCACATTGAAGCACCCAACTATTTCCTATATTTGTATTTATGTAAACATCTATGATCCACTCCATAGTTTTATCTGTATTTTTACTTCAAGGAAACTTCCTTACAGAAAACATATTGTGTATGAATCCAATATTAGATACTGTAATTTGTGTTTTTGTCAAGGGCATACCTCGAAAATTGGATTATAAAGACCACTCTCATGTGATTATGCATTGGAGGTTCCTAAATTAGTGTCGGTGGTTTCCCAGCATGAATATCATGTGGTTGTTGAAAACATGATTTAGGATGGATTGATAGGAGTCGTAATGGGGAAGGCTTTGTGGAATAGTTTCATTGGATAAGCAGTACCCAACTAAAAGGACTTTCTTTTGGTAGCTTGGTGAATGGTTTGGCATCAATAGCAATAGTGGGAGTGGTCACCCCATATCAATATCTGAAGAAAGTGTCAAAATTGGGGGATGGTTTAACTCCATATATAGTGAATATTTTCCCAGTTGAGGAGGTCCATGTGCAGTTTCATTCAGCAATATCATAGGAGGATACATCAAGATAGAGACTAGAAAATTCTAGCTCCCAACAGCAGTACGTCAGACCAAGGTAGCTAAGTACAAAATCAGTTTGAGTGCATGAGTGAAATCATTGATAATATTTATTATGAGTATCTTTAGGAGAAATTAAGCTCTAATAAGATTAAAAAACGTCTAACACAATGGATAGAGTTTAATTGAAAGAGGTATCCCCACAATCATCATTGAGAAAGCGCTATGAAGGAAGGTATTCTTATATTATAGGGGAGGGAGACTATCTATAAGATAATTATAGATAAATATTTGACAATACTACTAATTATTTTTCATATTAGTATTAGGTAAATGAAGAAAATGTAATTACAGTATATGGGAATTTTTCATGGACTCTAATGAAGATGGGAAAGAATCAGAAGGATTATTCATTCCGGCACAATCCAATAATGACTACGTCAGTGTATATGGGATAAATAAAAAATGATTCTGGTTGACGTATCAAATCACTTGTGACATAGAACAACTAGGGTATCCCCCACTCCAAATTAGGTACCAGTGAAATTATGCAGGATCAATAGCCATCAAACTAGAGATAAGGGCAATGTCATAGATGAACAACTCTTGTAGTCTTCATCTTCCGGAAACACTTATCTGAAAGGATTAAATAAATTTTTATAGTTTTTATAAATACTCTATAGAAGATAATGTTAGATAATAAACTATAATTATAGATCTAACATCAAAGGAGGAACTAAAATTTAAGAGAGAGAGTCGTCTATGTGGTCTCAGTGGAGAACCCAAGCTATGGTTTGACTTTCAATTATATGTTTCGATGCTTGAATTTGAATATTAGAGCCTCAAATTTTTTTATCATATTAAGGTTGTGTATCTCATAACCTTCATGATTGGAGATAACCTTCATTACAATACCCATCCTAAATTTAAAGGACATTTCTTGAAAGTTCCCAAATTCCCCTCTATTGATTATAATCCAAATGTGTCTGTGGGGGTTTGCATCAGTGTTATGTGCTCTCTTGAACATTTTGTGGATTTAAATTGGTTCGTGTGAGGGTTCCCACTTAACCTATAAAAGTGATTTTTAGAAAATCAAAAAATATATTTGTTTGAGAAAAAATGGAATGATGCTATAGATTGGGGTGAAATATCAAAAATAAAAAGCTCCCTCATGTGAATGATAGTTTTTGGATCACTCTAAATAGTTTTTATATATGATCAATCACCCATAAAATAAGGGATACACTAAATTTATATGTGAAAAATGGATCCAATGATGTAATTTTTAACTAATATATATCTTTATTATTGTTTTTTTATTTTTTATTAGATTTTGTAATGGGATTCAACGTCACATTAAGTTTCATGTTAATACTAATAATGAATGGAATTTGAGAGAGATAAGTAGTGTATAATATCACATAAAGAATAAGATGTTTATTAAATAATATATTTCAATAATTATTTAAAATAACAAACAAGTCTATAGGGTTTTTTGAAATGAATTACTATTTTTAAAACATAATTCCTCTTTTTTAATTTTTTTTATTTAAAAACATTACTATCATATAATAAATATATGTTCATTTTCTTTAAAAATATTATAAAAATAAAACTATATCTTATTTTAAATTATATACCTTTATATAAAAACCTTAGGAAACAACCATTGATGTTTGGTCTTAGGGGACCATAAATATAAAGTATAGGTAGAAATGATTTTTTTTAAAAACAAACACATAAAATAGTTATTATAAATAATAAATATTTAACTATGAAAAAAATAACATTTAAATTTCTTATACCTATGTATTTATATCTATTCCAATTTAACTATACATAGTATTGTATTAAATATGTTGATATTATATGGTAGACCTTGTTCGAGATGATAAAACGGAATTTCATCGAACTAAAAATCTGATATTAATCAAATATTTTTAAGATTACCATGATGAAGGACTTGTTGAGAGCCAGTACTTTTGGAGGTTTGTGAAGACTAGGAAGGTTGTCTATATGATTTAGTAAATATAGTGATACAATTTTTCCTATATTGGTAGTTATGAATGATAAATGATATATTCTAGAAAAACATTATTCAAAATAAAATCTAAACAACAAACAATTATTATATTTAAAAACTATGAATTAATTTTGATAATTATATTATGTGCTGGCCATAATCAGTATCATAATAGAAATAGGTTTTTGATAAAAAATGAAAGGGTTTCACCAAAATCCAATACATCTTTATGGTTGGGAATATAGATAAAATAAACTATAATGAAAAAATAATTATGCATAAAAGAACATAATTCATTAAAAAACAAAAATACAATTGAATCATAGTAAAAAATCAAATAAATGTTTCAGAAAACCATAAAAAATGTTATTACTACATAAACATATTATAGAATGTAGAATATTGACTTTTAAAAGAGGTAATTATCCTTTACATTTAATTTCATTCCACTTAATTTATTATTGTAATATCTCTTAAGGGACTAAGGAAGTGCTTGGAAGTGTCTCGGGCTTGTTTAGATCATGTAGCACTGGCTCTAGAGAAGGGTATTGAGGGTCATGGTTAGCACATGGTTAGTAGTACCTAGATGAATCAACTTCACAACCTTGGTGAGGATGATAACATTTTAGTAAAGAATGCAAGAGAGGATGCATGACCATGAAAATAAATTATAGAGGTATTATTGAGATGAAACACATGGTTAGCTAATGGTGTTCGAAACCATGTGTTGAACCATGTGAGGGGTTGAGTCCTTCGACAGTTACCACATACAGCTTGTAAACAGTTTTTCAACTATGACCTTATCTAAGAAAGGAGGTGTGTCGCTTGGATACAGGTGGCACATGTTTGACACAAGGTTTGTCCAACCGTGTGGCCAAACCAAGTTCCCTTTAAAATTAGTTGAATTTAATTTTTTTCATATTTATATTTAACTCCCCTCCTCCATTTTCATTCCAAAATCACATTACACCTATCGTACTCCATTAATATTTCCTCATCCACCTCAAGTAAGGATTTAATCCTCCTACCTCAAACAACATCTATTTCAATCACAATTTGGCATGTTGAATTTTACATGGTATGTTATTTAATCCACTTACTTTCATTGTTTATTTAACTATATGAATTTATAAATTTCAAAAAATTAATATGCCCTATTTTTAAGGAATTTCTCTATTTCTCAGAATTCTCAACTTCTTTCTTAGATTGGTGGCTAATGCTGAATTAGAATCTGATACGGGAATAGGATTTTACTACCCATCTAAGGGAGGTTGTATAATGCCTTTCCCATAACATTTAATTTATTTACATTGTGCATTTTGTTCTACATGCCAGACATTCTGTGTGATTCCATTTAACAAGAATATGTTGAAATTCCTAAATTAAATCAAATGAAGTGGGAAATGTGTTATTCTTCCCTTATATCCTTGATGAAACTTGAGAGTGATGACCTTTCAATGAGACACCCCCATTTGGTGTGTTTTCTAGCATGTATTTGGACTTATGATCTTAATAATTATTCTGATTATTGATGGACATGATTATCCTCACTGATTATTTGGTATTAAAAGACTTGAAGTTCCTCATTTTATATTTTATTATTATTTTACATTGTGTTCCTTATCATTGTTTTTATTATTAACAGACATGATTCTCCTCATTTCTTACCTAGAATTAAATGACATGATGTTCCTTATTGTATAATTGATTACTATTGGACATGGTGCTCCTTATAGAATACACATTCTTATTAGATATGTAACTACATATCAATTTCTTGATTAGTATTATACATGGAATTCCACAGTGTATAATTTATTATTGTTTGAATTGATTGTATATGGAATAAACATCTGGCTCATGTTGAAGCAATTATGGTCAGCTAGTGTCCCATGGGTAACCAGATCCTAACATGGGTTATTCTTACATTGTTGTTTTTTTTATACCTACACACTATTGTATCATACATTCATGGACTAGATAGTTATAGACACCATTGGAAGTGTCCTACTACGTTTTACTCACAACATGTTCAAGCCATCATTTGGTACCCAGACAGACCTAATGGATTCATGTAGGGATAAGGGGAAGCATCCAATTATGGATGACTATTTTTTGTTCAATGATAGAGTATAGGATAAGAGGATTGATACTGTGAGCATGATTCTATAGGATAAATATTTTGGTCTTTTGATTATTTTTTAATCTTAGTTTATATGTCGGCTACATTGTTTCTATTTTGTTCCCCATTTTTTAATAGAATACAGACATCATCGCCTTTTTTTATATAACACTGGTTATTATTTATTCTCTATTTTATACTAATCTGTATTATCAGTTGTACTCTTTTTTCATCATTATACTTCCATTGATTTATCATTTAATTTACCACTATAGTAAAGGGGGTATAGTCTCCCTACCATAACATTATAGACCCTACTTAATATTTGGAATCCTCTGGAATATGGAGAGGAATACTTGAGGCCATGTGGAAAACCTAGTTGGTTAGTTATGTGTAAATTAGTCCTAGTACATTACAACATTGCATCAGATGAGATTTTTTCTTTTCCTAGAAATTTTGGGTTGAAAAAGGTGACTTGAATGTGTTATAATTTGGTAATGAGCATGTTCATGGGAGTAACTAACCCACATATATGGAAAAGGTAAACATTCCTATAATAGGACTGTTGATGCTCCTTTTCATCATAGAGTCTAATGATTAGAAAAGGGAAATTCCTTAGTCCAAATTGATTCATCCTCTGAATAAATGACAAAAAATCGACAAAGGGGTGAACCAAGAGAACATTGACCATAGGTCAGGCAAGTTCCCTCATGGTCGCACAGGTATACTTGCGCACCGCCTAATGGTCGCGCAAGTGACCTGCGCGACCTAAGTGATAACTGCCTGGGTCTTCTCTAGCCTATAAATAGACCTTGTGGGCCCTCCATTCGAAGAGGAATTTTTTTCCAGAATTCAGATTTGAGCTCCCGGCACCCTAGTATCTTCTCAAAGATTCTGAAAAACTTCTATGGTAATTTATTACCTATAACGGATGATCTAAACAGGGGGATGAAGGCCTATGTATTGAAACTCATCAACACTTGCACGCATGAGTGTCCATACCTTAAGGTAAATGGACACACATGTGCGCTGCCTTACTCCTTCATTAAAACTTGCGCCCCACTCTTCTGGAAGAACCTCAATATGATTCTAAAGGCTTTAATCAAGTGTCGATCAAGTATTTCCTTTCTGGTTAACCATAGGGAAAACACCCATGTGTCATGTAGGTATAGCTGCATGACCAGGACTTGCGCGCCCACGCAGTACCTGCGCGCCTACCAGGACATGCGCGCCCCTAACTTTTTGGGTGCCTTTCTTTCCCATTTCACCCCTCTTAAGCCATTCCACCTCTCCTATTAAAGATTCAGTCTTTAGGACACTCTTCAGAGTCATTTATGGCATGATTTATTGATTTGAATTCCTTATCTGAAAGGAATTAGGTGGAATATCTCTCAAAACCTAGTGATTTACACATCTTTATGTCACTAAAGATTGAGATTTCATTCATTCAACCTCATCATTTAATAATAGAGAACTCATTAAACAGGGACTCCTTTTCTAGATTAAGCCCTAGTCCACTACTTTGGGCATCCTCCTCAGAAGTAATACCCAATCACAATTCTCTTAACCTGGGCCTCCTTTTTAGGAATCAGTGCCAGTCATAATCATTAACCTGGGTCTCCTTTTCAGAAATACACCCCAGTCATAATCTCCAAATATGGGCATCCGCCTTAGGAGTAGGCCCGATGTCCTCATTAACCTGGACCTCCTTTTCATGAGTAAGCCCATGTCCCCTAATTTGGGCATCCTCCTCACGAGTAAGCCCCAATCATAATTCTCTTAACCTGGGCCTCCTTTTCAGGAATAAGCCACAGTCATAATCATTAACCTGGGCCTCCTTTTCAAGAATAAGCCCCAGTCGTAATCTCCAAATATGGGATTCCTCCTTAGGAGTAAGCCCCATTTTCTCATTAACATGGGCCTCCTTTTCAAGAGTAAGCCCTAGTCCCCTAATTTGGGAATCCTCCTTAGTAGTATGCCCCAAACCATAATTCCCTTAACCCGGGCCTCCTTTTCGAGAGCAATCCCTAGTCTCATATTTCACTTAACTTGTCCCGATTTATCTTTGATATGGGATTCCTTCTCAGGAGTAAAACCCAATCATAATTCCTCCACTAATTTGGGTCACCTTTTCGAGAGTAAGCCCCAAGTTAGAGTAATCAAGTCTCCATGAAACACCTATACCTTTATGGAACCTTTTCTTGGATTTATTCCCTGAAGTAAATCATAATATTCATTTATCTGGGTAGTCATACTTTTATAAGTCCCACATTATTTCTTATGATTGTATCTTTCATTGAACAATTGTCTAATTTTTACCAATACCTCTTGTATCTCACACCGAGCATGACTCACGTGAGCTTAGAGTGTAAAAGTAATTATGACATCCTTCTTTGAGCCATCAATCGGAAACATCGTACTCTGTTACTCGAAATTCATGGGTTCTGATTCCTTTTATAAAGAAAGGATACGTAGGTAGCCCATCTGCGGGTTCGATCCCAACTCTAAAATAATTCATTTCCTTCTGAATGACAATAAACTTCATGAGCCCCACTGAGTGGATTTAAAACTAGTATGGTCGTTATAATGACTAAGAGACTTTTACATATCAAAGGATACCATTGACTATGAATCTCTAACAAATAAAGATGATTCTCTATCATTGAAGAACCTCGAATACATATAAAATATTCTCTAAATTTCCTACATATCGATCATTGATTTTTATATCTAAATGAAATCTCATTTTATACTTGGTAATGTAATAATGATTCACGAACATAACGTAAATCTATAAAGCGAGTCCCGACATTGACAATAATTCCCCTAAAAAAGGTGTGATGAGTCCGACCTCCCATCCTCTTGACCAATGAAAATTCCTAAGCCTCATCAATCCACAAACTAATGAGCACCTAACTTTGGAAAGAAGGTCCAAATGGATGTGGAATCATTGGATGTATCCGGTTATACAAAAAAACCCGTTAGAAACTGATCGGAATGTTTGAACCTCCCATCAAGGAGGACATCCCCAAATTCTAAGGGAAACAAAAACTGGTGAACTTGACGTGAATCCTTAACCAAGCTAAAATGATGTTTTACCTATTTGTTAGGCCACTATTTAAAACTAAATGAGAGGGCCAACAAAAAAAATCATTGACATATGTGCTTATCTAAAAGATTTAGTGGCTAAATATATCTTGATTATATCTATTACATCAAACATGGCACTCTTTTCCAAGATCTTCTGCATTTCTAGAATGGCTGCTCTCAAGTTCA
Organism: Viscum album; assembly: GCA_963277665.1. Lineage (NCBI taxonomy): Eukaryota > Viridiplantae > Streptophyta > Magnoliopsida > Santalales > Viscaceae > Viscum > Viscum album. The sequence continues at coordinate 1,112,049,079 of OY728126.1, forward strand.
CACCATTGAATACTGCATCTACAAATGCCACTACTGCTACTCCTGATGTATCGTCATCTGCTCTGAGGATGACATCACCTACTCAGCGTCTTCAATGCTGGGTATCAAATTCTCTGGTTAAGGAGTACCATAAACATAGTACCATACGAACTATGGAGGATGTACAACAAGCCCTCCAAGTGAACAAATCACACCGGTCATCTGGAAAACAACGAATAGTGATCAAGAAGCAGGCGGTGCTGACTACTGTCTCCAACCATTTCGGGTCGTTATCCCCGAAACACAATCAGCATCCACACCATTATTCTTGGGATTTGAATGAGAAAGTGCCTCAGGGCCTTAATTCAAGCAGACACGAGTCCTTCCCGAGGGCTCCCACCAACAATCATCGCCAGACTCGGGTGGAAGTGCACCCTCAACATGATGAGGGTACCAACATCAGGCATTCGGCTCAGGTTCCTCGAACCCGAGCAGGCAAGACGAATCACCAGAGGCAAAATCCGGTTTATAGTGTGCAGATTCTCATCTCTGCCATCTTCGGAGAAGTCCACCAACCTAAATTGGTGGCAAGCAATGAGAAGGCACAAACACCTGCCCGTTTTAATTATGTTGTCCAACAGACTCGTCTGGCATCATCACACAAATCTCGCCAGGCAATTCCGGCAGAGTACTATAGGCAGGAACATACACCTGTTTATACATCACCAGCTAGTCAGCAGGCTTGTTTGACTATATATGATGGATCTCCTCACCTACTTTCGGCGAAGTGCAATCAATAGGCACATACACCTGCTAGTATTAATCAATCCTACCAACAGTCTCGCTTGGAAGCATTTGGAGAAGTTATTCAGAAAGCCCTGACAACAAATATGAGGTAGACTCAACTCTCTGCCCCCATACTTGAGTACTGTCAGGATTCACTGACAGAAAAATGAGGACATGAGGAGGCACATACACCTACTCCAACCTCGGAATGGACGTATATCCGCATTCCAGCAGCTGAATTCACCAAGCATATTCTAGAAATGGTGAAAGAGCAGAAGAAAATATCTGCTTATATTCTAGATGCCTGCCAGGATATTATAACAGCTTTAGCAGCATCTCAGGAAATAACAAATAAATTTATCCCTACAAGTGGAGTGGCACATCAACAATTCACTCTGGAACAGACACACACATCTGTTCCAGTCCAAGAGGGTTGTGGGGAATGTAACGCCCCGACCCCAGTTACCCAGAGTCGGTGCATTATTACATAACATTGGCATGATCACGAGAAAGATCAAATCTCGAAAGACCGATTTCTTTAGTAGCCTTGGAAACACTAGATATATTCATAAAGTTTTATATTACATCAATAAGTGAAAAGATACAACAATATATTGTCTCCATATTCTACACTCATATCCCCACATACTATCCCTACAGGTCATTCATAAATTACTTCTTCACATCCTGGGAAAAAAATAGAAAAGGGGTGAGCTCAAATGCCTAGTAAGGATAACAACAAAGCGGAAACATTCATAAATAAGAATAAAAATTTAAGGCATTGTATAACTAAATGAAAAGCCTTTTAAACTTGAAATTCGACATAGTATGGAAAAAGTAAAATGAAATAATGCCATTACTTATTCACATGGATATTCTACGAATCGAATAATCACATGCAATATCAATAACCACTTTTATAATGATGGAATGCATAATTCCAGACTATCATAACCACATAGCCAAGGCCTCGTGCTAAGACTACAAATAAGATTTTACCAATGCCTTGTGCGAAGACACTAGATTGTCTCATTAGACCTACAGATGCATCGAGGAGCTATAGCGGGCTCCACCCATCACATATTAAGTCCAATGCATTCCCATATGAAAAGGTTTAAACATAACATAAACATTCATATTAAAACTAGCATACGAAATGAAAATCTTTTCACCATAAACCATGAATGGTATAAAAATAGCACATCCACAGTCAAACATATCACAAAACCTTCAATACAATATAGATGTTTTGTATCATAATAAATCAACATCAAAAAAGAGTAAAATCCATCAAAGGATGTTGACATAGATGAAATCAAAACTCTTTTTAGAGGAATATCACTTTCTATTTTGAAATCATTTAAGAGTCATATATTTATGGAATAAAAAATTTTCTTTGAAAATTTTCTTATTAGCTTTTAAGGGAAGCTCGGACGATTTTATAATGGCGGAAAATAACCGCAACCGCCGTATAAGTTAAAAAACAATCTTACCATAATTCTATCGAAAAGGTTAAAAAGCACCTTGACTGGAATATGATGGAAATATTCCTTTATAAACCAATTATAAAAAGACAAACAAGGGTATAAATGACTTTAACTCATATTCTTTTAAATAGTAAAAATTTTTTGAAAAACATTTTTATGAAACATGGATGTGGATGATAAAGAGATCTCAGTAGATTATTACGTATAAACAACCGCGGATAATGATGAGATTGTGAAATAAACCCTTACCAATTTGGTAACTTACGAAACGTACAACCCATGAAAGAGGTATCATACATTGAATATGCAAATACACATAAACTAAAGTGTATTACACAAAGAATATAATTATGGGAAGTACATACACCACACAAAAGGTAATGGTGGAAATATGGCATGAATCTCACGGGAATAAAGAGTCAGATGAAAACCCCTTACCTTGTACTTTTCCTTGGTTGGGGTTGGGTAACATCCGGTATAATAGTGATATAAATGTTATTAAATTATACAAGAATCGTATATATTCATATGATATCATATATGATCTTTTAACATTGCTTTGTTAATAATATCTTAGTATTATCATCGTTTAGAGTGTTAACATACTAGTTTTCTTTTATATGTTTTGTTACATAAGCCATGTTTTTCATGGATAGGTTGTATTTTATTCATATTCAGAATGATATCAAGTCATTAATCATTATTTTTAAATCATCAAATGATAATTATACTTTAATGGATTCGATGGATAATGAATCTCATCGCGTTCATGGAGACGGTAGTCCGTACGTACGCACGAGCGACAATATCATTATTTTGATATTAAAATAATATATAAATGGATGGTATATCATATATACAGAATCATTATCATGTTATATTTATTATTTTAATGAGTTACACATCATTATTATACCCATCCAAATAATAATATATTGAATAACAATTACACCACGACGTGGAGATGGTAAGCCGTACGTACGCACGTATGGTGACATGTTATTCAAAGGGTGGATAGAATAATGAATATGGTTGTACCATATTTGTAATAAAATCACAGTATATATATGATACTGGAGTTATTATTTTATAATGGTAATAACAAAGGAAGAAGAAGTGGAAGAAGAAAGGAACTTGAAAAAAGGTGGTGAAATCATTACCTCTTCTTCGGGTCCTTCTTTTTTATTTGATCAAAAGGGCACCATAGGTTGGCTTTCTGATCAAACTATGACCACTATGTTGTATTGAGGGAAGTTGGTAGAGTATTGGGGAAGATTTTGGCCAAACCAAAAGGCTTTGAAGGTGTGAAGATATGAGAAGGAGGAGTGCCCTTTTATAAGATGGGTGAGGAGCAACTTTGGAAAAGCTAGAAAGTTTAATTTATAATAAATTCATATTCGGTTTCTAATGGCTCAAATGATGATTATTCAAAGGTTATGGTGGGGATAGGTCGAAAACCATTCAACCAATAGAATTTATACAGGTTTGGGTTACTATATTAACATTATCTTTTTGTTTTAACTCTTGGTTAATTAGTTTGACATTTACCATGTCACTTTGTATTTTTATATTATATAGTTAATAAACATACTATATACATCCAAGCGACCCCCAAGTGAGCCATTAATGGTACCACTATCATGATATAAGTCTCTTGGCCGAAACTCATATTTTTAGGAATTTAATATCAATTAATAATATAATATTTGTTTTAAAAACTCTTTTATATCTATTTTGACACTATCAAATAGTTGATTTTTGTGAAACTCATAACAGAATTATTACTTCGAAAAAAGTTCAATAAATCAATCCTAATATTTCATAGTATCCTATAAAATTATTTTAATTCATAAAAAGTCTCAAATTATATTTATATGGGTATTTATAATATCAATTATTTTATATTTTAACTATTATGGTAATTACTGCATCATAATTGTGTCATAAATAAATTAAATTATGTAATCTCTAAAAATTATAAATAAATATCATTATGTATTAAATCTTATTAGAATTATAATGAATATTCCTAGTGGAACATCCAACATTACCATATGTAACAAATTTTTTTATAAAAGATATATGCTTCAGTCATTTTTGTATTCATTTTAGCTTAATTAAAATAAAGTGTCCCTATCACCTACAAGTGGCTCCATGGGGTCTCAAAATCAACCCAAAGATGAATATGGTCGAACATGTATCAACCAATAAATCTAGGACACGTTTTAGGGTAATTTAGTATTATTATAATATTATTTGTTAACCCTTATTTACCGGATTTACCCTTAACCATGGTAAATAAAATATTTACCGAAGTAATTATTCAAAATGTCTAGAAATAAAAGCGACCTATTTACACAATTTTAACATCCTGATTCCAAATATGGAATCCATTTTTCCAATTCAAAACACATAAGTGGAAGAAATTAATTTAAAATTAATTCCCGTTGTTAAAACAAAAAAGCGTGTTTTTAAAAGATAATAACTATCAATAGATTGACACTTGTTTATGTCTGGTTTAATTGTAAAATTATGTCCAATGACCAACATTATATTAAATGGTAAAAATATATTCTAAATATACTTTAAAACCCCTCAAATTAATAATTTATCACTATTAATTATTTTGATTAAAAAAGTTGTTTTTAATTAAAATTTAGTAATTTTCACTATTCATCAAAATATTAAAGTTATCCGAAAAGTACCGAATTTTTACCGTAGGATTATTTTGATATTACGAATCCAAAAATGAATTCCATTTTGAGTGATAAAATTTATAAAATTTCAAAAAGTAGGTATTACTATTCATAACGGCTAGTTTGGTAAGTCATGGTGCGCTTTAACTCGGTGTTGCGTGTAGTGCAAGTTATTGAATTATTTTGAAGAAATAACACACTATGAAATATTGGGATGTTACATTATCCCCTCCTTCAATAAATTGCATCCTCGCTATTTGAAATTGTTCTTCGAAACTAAATGGTTGAAAATAAAAAATATCTTTGTGGGAAAACCCACATCGGAAATTAGGTTACTAAAATTTATTCTTAATATGAGGAAAAGAGAAATGAAAGGGTGACCACCAAATTATGATCTCAATTAGGAGAACATTGGTGGAAATTAGAGACATATAATTAGAGGAAAAATATAAATATTTATAGGTAGTGATTGAGGTCATCAATCACAAACAAGTGTAAAATTGAGGTCCTTAAATTCATCAATCTTTGATGATTTGAAATACCATCGGTTCAACAAAATATAGGGTATTAGGATAACACATTTTTGGTTTTAGGATTCATTAAATAAATTATAAGAATAAATTTCTTCATAGAATAAGAGAAAAGGAAAAATATTTTCATGAAAAATACAGTTCCATCCTTTAAGTAATTTCTACCATAGACTCATCATTCACTCTAAAAGATAATAAAACTTAAAAATAATATTCTATTTATCCTATTCGTATAAGGTTAAAAAAAGGAATTTATAATTCATCTATCAAAACCACTTAAAATGACATTATTTCATCCAGGACATCACGTGGGTCAGTGGTAGGTGATACACCCTCGTCGCCCTTCGGTTGTGGGTTCAAGTCTCATGGCCTTATCGGACGCGACGGGTTGCCGCCCAACCTCCGGGTTGTCCTTTTATGGCAATCCAAAATAATCCAAACTAGAACTATCCAAAATACTTCATTCCAAAATTTATAAGGAAGGTAAACACAATAAAGATCCTTTTTTCCATGTAATAACATGTGAACACCTTCATCATGTATTCATTCAAAACAATGCAACATCCTGAATTACCATAAAACCTAATTGATTACATTCATGATCCCTAATTCCTTAACTAATACCAGATATACTCCTTCAATCCAATTTTTTTTAAACCCCAACAATGATGGAATATACAAATCATTAATCAGTTTCAAGGTAGTCAAGAATATCCATTATAATTTATCCAAATCAACCATCTATTATTCGAAAATCACTACCTCGGTATCAAAACTATAGTATGGTTTATCATTCTCTCAACCATATATTTTCCAAAAATTTATCCTGTTATTGAGTAACTTTTATTTGTTCCACACAATCTCATGTCTTTAATGAAATTGTACTGCAGTAAAATCCTTATATACTCCATAATTATTATAACAAGTACATTGATGATACAACACTCAAATGACATAATCAACTTTGGAACTCTAATCATTCCTCTTCATCTGTGGTAGTATCATAACTTGATTATTATCCAATAGCATCATTTTCTGCATAGTCTGATGACTGGGACATTGGTTCGCGTAGTGTCCAAACTCCTTTTAAATGAAGCATTGTACATTTGAAGCCATTTTCTTACCCTTGCAGTCACGTACTTTGTGCCCTTTCTCTCCACACTTATAACAAACTCCCATTCCATTCAGACAAGTTCCAGGGTGTTTCTTCCCACAGTTATCACATATGGGAAAAATATTCTTTTTCCTCTTCCCTTTATCCATATTTCTCTCTTCCATCCTTTTTCTCTCTTGCTTCCCTTGAAAGCCATAGGACTCAGTAAAATCTTTACATATCTTACCAACACATGAAATTATTTCTTCATAAGATGATAATACATGGGAGACTATTTATCTTATAAATTACGGCTTAAGACCATTTAATATATGATCCATCTTTTTCTTTGGATCATGTGCATTACTGGAGTTCTCATTCCTTCTACTGGGCACCATTTCTAAACAATGGCATACACTAGATTAGTTTATGAATAACAATACCTAATCCCCAACTTGTAAGACACATAACATAAATTAAATAGTTTATGGATATAATCCATAATCATAAAAATTTCTCCTTTTAAAAAGTATATACTCATAAACCCCTCATAATGGTTTGTAAAGAAAATGAGAATTATCCTAAGCATATCCCATGGGAGAGTCGAAACTAGGAGTGCAGCAAGGCCCATTGTCGTGCACCAGTTCCCGTTCGAGTCTAGCTCAAAGCGATGTTTTCGGGTATTACCCCTAGGTACATCTGTGCCAGAGCCGCCTCTACCGGCTCATATCCAGACAGGGATGTATTGCTCGGAAAACTCACAAAATCTCTACAATACCAAAATTATAGGGAGTTCTTATATACTAATCCACAAAGTTCATCTTAGGTCTACCTACTCTAATCAGAGTTTACCTAAATCATTCTTCAAAGATTTGTACTAAACTTCCTCTGATATCAACTGTAACGCCCCGACCCCAGTTACCCAGAGTCGTTGCATTATTACATAACATTGGCATGATCACAATAAGGATCAAATCTCAAAAGACCGATTGGTTTAGTAGCCTTGGAAACACTAGATATATTCATAAGTCTTACATTACATCATAAATATGAAAACAACAACAACATCTTTTCTTCACATTCCACACTCATATCCCCACATACTATCACTGCAGGTCATTCATAAATTACTTCTTCACATCCTGGGAAAAATAAAACCTAGAAAAGGGGTGATATCAAATGCCTAGTAAGGATAACAATAAAGCGAAAACTTACATAAATAAGAATAAAAATTTAAGGGAATGTATAACTAAAACATGAGCCTTTTAAACTTGAAATTCAACATAGTATAGAAAAAGTAAAATGAAATAATTCCATTTACTTATTCACATGGATATTATACTAATCGAATAATCACATGCAATATCAATAACCACTTTCATAATGATGGAATGCATAATACCAGACTATCATAACCACATAGCCAAGGACTCGTGCCAAGAATAAAAATAAGATTTTGCAAGGCCTTATGCCAAGACACTAGTTTGTCTAATGAGACCTACCAATGCATCGAGGTGCTATAGCATGCTCCACCCGTCACATATTAAGTCCAATTCATTCCCATATGAAAAGGTTTAAACATAACATAAACATTCGTATTAATACTAGCATTTGAAATTTCAATCATTTCACCATAAACCATGAATGGTATAAAAATAGCACATCCACAGTCAAACATATCACAAAACCGTCAATACAATATAGAAGTTTTGTATTATAAAAAATCAACTTCAAATAAGTGTAAAATCCATCAAGGGATGTTGACATAGATGAAATCAAAACTCTTTTTAGAGAAATATCTCTTTCTATTTTGAAATCATTTAAGAGTCATATATTTATGGAATAAAACATTTTCATTGAAAATATTCTTATAAACATGTAAGGGAAGCTTCTATGATTTTATAATGGCGGAAAATAACCGCACCCACCGTATAAGTTAAAAAAACATTCTTACCTTAATTCAGTCGAAAAGGTTAAAAAGCACCTTGTTTGGAAAACGACGGAAAGATTCCTTTACAAACCACTTACAAAAAGTCAAACAAGGGTATAAATGACTTTAACACATATTCTTGTAAATAGTAAAAATGTTTTGAAAAACATTTTTAAGAAACATGGATGTGGATGATAAAGAGATCCCAGTAGATTATTACGTATAAACAACCTCGGATAATGAATAGATTGTGAAATAAACCCTTACCAATTTGGTAACTTACGAAACGTACAACCCATGAAAGAGGTATCATACAATGAATATGTAAATACACATAAATTAAATTGTATTACATAAATAATATAATTATGGGTAGTACATACACCACACAAAAAGTAATGGTGGAAATATGGCATGAATCTCACGGGAATAAAGAGTGAGATGAAAACCCCTTACCTTGTACTTTTCCTTGTATGGGGTAAGTTAAAATCCTGTATAATATTGAAATAATTGATATTAAATCATACAAGAATCATATATATTCATATTATATCATATATTATCTTTTAACATTGCTTTGTTAATAATATCTTAGTATTATAGTCGTTTTGGGTGTTAACATACTCATTTTCTTTTATATGTTTTGTTACATAATCCATGTTTTTCATGGATAGGTTGTATATTATTCATATAAAAAATGATATCAAGTCCTTAAAAATTATTTTTAAATCATCAAATGATAATTATACTTGAATGGATATGATGGAGAATGAATCTCATCGCGTTCGTGGAGACGGTAGTCCATACGTACGCACGAGCGACAATATCATTCTTTTGATATTAAAATAATATATAAATGGATACTATATCATATACACAGAATCATTAACATGTTATATTTATTATTTACATGAGTTACACATCATTATTATACCCATCCAAATAATAATATATTGAATAACAATTACACCACGACGTGGAGAAGGTAAGTCGTACGTACGCACGTATGGTGACATGTTATTCAAAAGGTGGATAGAATACTTAATATGGTTGTACAATATTTATAATAACATCACATTATATATATGATACTGGATTTATTATTTTAGAATGGTAATAACAAATGAAGAAGAAGTGGAAGAAGAATGGAACTTGGAAAAGGGTGGTGAAATCATTACCTCTTCCTCGGGTTCTTCCTTTTGATTTGATCAAAATGGCTCCTTAGGTTGGATTTCTGACCAAACTAAGGCCTCTAAGTTGTACTTAGGGAAGTTGGGAGAGTATTTGGGAAGATTTTGGCTGATCCAAAAGGCCGTGAAGGTGTGAAAAAATGAGAAGGAGGAGTTCCCTTTTATAAGAAGGGTGAGGGGCACCTTTGGAAAAGATAGAAATATTAATTTATAATAAATTCATATTCGGTTTCTAATGGCTTCAAAGTTGATTATTCAAATGTTAAAGTGGTGATAGTTAGAAAAAAGTTCAACCAATAGAATTTAGACAGGTTTGGGTTACTATATTAACCTTATCTTTTAGTTTTAACACTGAGTTAATTAGTTTGACATTTACCATGTCACTTTGTATTTTTATATTATATAGTTAATAAACATACTATATACATCCATGAGACCACCAAGTGTTCCATTAATGATACCACTATCATGATATAAGACTCTTGACCGAACCATAGATTTTTAGGAATTTAATATCAATTAATATTATAATATTTGTTTTAAAAACTCTTTTATGTCAATTTTGACACTATTCAATAGTTGATTTTTGTGAAACTCATAACAGAATAATTACTTCGAACAAATTTAATTAAATAAATCATAATATTTCAAATTTTTATATAAAATTTTTGTAATTCATAAAATGTCTCAAATTATATTTATTTGGGTGTTTATAATATCCATTATTTTAAATTTTCACTATTATGGTAATTACTACATCATCATTGTGTCATAAATAAATTAAATTATGTAATCTCTAAAAATTATAAATAAAATATCATTATGTAAGATATATGTTTATCTTTCTAATGAATATTTATAGTCTAAAATCCAACATATATATCCCTATGTAAATTTTTTTTAAAAGATATATGCTTATGTCATTTTTGTATTCATTTTAACTTAATTAAAATAAAGTGTCCCTATCACCAACAAGTGGCTCCATGGGGTCCCAAAATCGACCCAAAGATGACTATGGTCGAACTTGTATCAACCAATAAGTCTAGGACACATTTTAGGGTAATTTAGTATTATTACAATATTATTTGTTAACCCTTATTTACCGGATTTACCCTTAACCATGGTAAATAAAATATTTACCGAAGTAATTATTCAAAATGTCTAAAAATAAAAGTTACCTATTTACACAATTTAAACATCCTGATTCCAAATATGGAATCCATTTTTAAAAATTAAAAACACAGAAGTGAAAGAAATTAATTTAAAATTAATTCACGTTGTTAAAAGAAAAAGAGGGTTTTTTAGAGATAATAACTATCAAAAGATTTACACTTGTTTATGTCCGGTTTAATTGTAAAATTATGTACAATGACCAACATTATATTAAATGGTAAAAATATATTCTAAATATACTTTAAAACCACTCAAATTCAAAATTTATCACTATTAATTATTTTGATTATAAAAGTTGTTTTTAATTAAAATTTAGTAATTTCCACTATTCATCAAAATATTAATGCTATCCGAAAAGTACTGAAATTTCACCGTAGAATAATTTTGATATTACGAATCCAAAAATAAAGTCTATTTTGAGAGATAAAATTTATAAAATTTCAAAAAGTAGGTATTACTATTCATAACGACAACTTTGGTAAGTCATGGTGCGCTTTAACTCGGTGTTGTGTGTAGTGCAAGTTATTTAATTATTTTGAAGAAATAACACACTATGAAATATTGGGGTGTTAAAGGGAATACTCCCCCATATCATACAGAAAACCAAGTCAGGCACATATACCTGATTTGAGTGGAGATCGTCAGCCTAACCAGGCCATCTTTCCTGATCAGGAACACACACGTGCTCAGAGCAGCCACATTCATCAACAAGTGGTTTCCATAGAGAGTAAGAATGCATCTAAGAAAAAGACCCACGCAGCACAGTCAGGTGATCAAGAGCCAATTTTTATCAAGGCCTTGCTTGATCTTAGAGTTCTTGAAGCCCTCAGACAGTTATCTGCTGGAATTCAAGATTCTATTCCCTCATTTCCCAATAGTGGGAACATTAATTCCAAAGGTCTTCAACAGACACTTCTTCATGAAGGCTTGCTTCATGAAAATTCGGTCGATCCTGAAGTTTAATCTTCATATGAGAGCCACATGAACCCTTTGTGTGGTCATAAGACCAAGGAGTAAGAGTTCTCATCTTTTGTTTTAACCCATTATGGTGGTCCTCCCTATGATGATGATTTTCATTACGAAAGTCCTCTCTGCAGTAGTGATGCATATTTCGCGGAAAATGATCCGGTGGACGATGTAGGGCTGATAAAGCCCTCTTATCTTGAGGCACTTGCAAATTCGAAACAAGTAATGTCTAATGATTCATCGCTAGCAGGTGAAAAACTTTTTCCATCATGAAGATAGCCCAGGGTGTAGGTCATTCTCCGAACCACCCCTAAGACATGCATCCTCTAGTTTGATCAATGATTTCTCTACCAATCCCATTGAATCCAATGTAGCAACAAGGAAGCACAAAATCTGATCAAAAATTCTAGAAGAATCTTTATCAAATGATAAATAGGAAATGCTGAACATGAGAAAACTACTGCCAAAAGCTGAAGTGCTAGTCATGTTTTGGCCTCTGGATGATTCTTAATATGACATTCCAGAAATGTTGACGGAAGATGGAATTCATGATATTAATCTCAACATATGGAAAACACTTTGTCAGTTTAAGAAGAATGTATTGTGTTATGGAGAATATAAAAATCATCTTACGATAATAGAAGGGTTACAACGTCATATTGATTTGGCATCTCTATCAGTCTCTCGATATCCGAAAGCTGAAAAGCAGCAGAGAGCCCTTCAACGTTCATGCCTTAGTGAACTAAGAAAATTGCGTCAGTTAATTGCCAATGACCTATCTGGTATTCATGTCAGAGGATGGGGTGTTCATGGAGCACTGCATATCACGGTGCTCCCCAGTCAGCAAAGCCCGCTGAAAATGGTCTCATGCAATGTTACTGCCCATGGCTGACCACAGTCAATGGGATTTATTTGTAATCAAATGTTTGCCCAAGAACATGCTTCAACTAGTTCTTCTCAAAATCAGACATACAGAGAAAAATTTGTTGAATTACTCCTGCATCAAGAAAAAAAGAATATTGAATAGGTCTCTCGTAAGGAGCAAGCACATCATCAAGTGACAGATGTGTCGGAAATCATCCAACGGTTTTTGAACCAGGTGATAAAAGTGGATACAGGTTAATGCATCCATCTAATTTCCGGACTACGGTTTGCAAGATCATGAGAGATTTTAAGAAAGTCTCAGACATAGCATTTCAAGAGCCACCCCAGCTCGCCAGACTAGGGAATCATTTAAATCAACCCTCGGAATCAACAAATAGGATTCGAGGAGCTGAGCGGGAAAAGCAGGAACAGCCCCAGTCCACCGGACTGGGGACTTTTTCAAATCATCAATCCCCTCCTTAGAGAAAGTCTGTTTTTTCTTGATTGCGGAAGAAGACACAAGAGGATCAAAGAGCCAAATTATCAGGAGATTCCCACCAAATTAAGGTTCGTCAAGAAGTTCATGAGGGATCGAATCAACAAAAAGAAATGTCTCATCAAAGACATGAAAGAAGACAATATCACAAAAATGCTGATAGAAGAGATGAGATGCGTTATGAATCAATCAATTTCATTAACGTCGTTGTTGCTGATCCACCAGATGAGGCTCACTTTGGGGACTCGGATGAAGAGGTTCTTTCTCAAGAAGATATACGCACTGACACAAATGAAGAAGGTGTGCGTACACGAAATCAAAGGGTTGCTCAGAACCAAGGTAATCCTTCAAGTAACCCATTTCCCCCTCTCCGAAAACGATACAAAAAAAGGAGGGGAAAGAATCAGGTTACATATCCTTCTACTGGAGAAGGACAATCGCTCTCACTAGAGAAAAGGTTTGCACAATAGGAGGATGAAATGAAATAATTAAAGAGGTTGAATGCAGAACTACTTCAGGGTAGTCTTCTTCTTAAGCATGCTGGAGTCAGTCAGGTAAGGGAATTTTTTGCAGCTACTGAGATGGGTCATGAATATCCTCCTCTATCAGTAAAACCTCATACGTCTAATCCTACGGTTCAAGTGAACCAACAGGTGGCATTGCTATCATCAGTTGCAGCACCAACCACCACATCTGTCCAAAATCCATTCATTGCACCTACCCATGTCCATGTTCAACTGGGTGTTTCTCAAAAGTTAATAACTACCATTGTGTCATTAACATCTCAATTAGAATCTATAGAAGGGAAACATGTGCAGGTTCGACTAGAAAAGAGAGCCTACCCTGAATGGGTAGATTCAGTCTCTCCCCCATCCAGTTTTGGAAACCCTATATTCCCTATTTTCAATGGATCAGGTGACCCTGAATAGAATTTGACGCATTACGTGTCTTGTTAGGATCCTCTGATTGGATCTTCGAAGCATCAAGAAGCAGTGAAACTCAGATGCTTCGTGTGAACCTTGCAAGGGCCACCTTTTGTCTTGTATACAAGCTTGAAATCCCGGTCAATTACCAGATGGGAAGATATTCGTCAACGATTTTTTCTTCAATTCAGTTCAACTTTTCTGAAAACAACAATTTTTGATCTTAAAAACTATAAGAAAAGGTAGAATGAGAGAGTCTATGATTTCATTGCTCACTGGAAGGGGTTAACATATTTCCTGAGCCAAGAACTCCCTCAAGAGGAACTATTGCCAATATGTGTGGAAAATCTGTGTGATGAATTGCGCACGCCGTTGATCCCTGTGAAATACACAGGAGGTTTTCGAGACCTTACATCAATCACTCATTAGATTAAAGATTCCATTATATGGGCTAAGGCTAAATCTCGTGTAATTCCATCATCTCCAAGAAAGAGAATGGGTACAGCAGAAACTGCTACAGTTATGCTTAAAAAAGCACCTGTACCTATTTCTACCTCAAAACCTTCATCTTCTCGATGGGCTCCACCACCTGAGTGCCAACAACAATGGTCATTTCGTCCAGACGATCAAATAGATCAAAGACAAAAACAATTTGAGGATCTGAAGAGGGAAACATATTCTTTCCGAAATGAACAACTTCATGGTTACATCATTTCAGTCCTAGAGAATAATTTGGTTCAGCTGCCAAATCCCAAGAGGCCAAATAGGGAAGGAGTTGAAGACCATCCCAATTAATTACCCTTTCATCAAATGTTGGGGCATCCCATCCAGGAGTGTTTTGTCTTCAATGACCTCCTGTAAAATATGGTCGACTCGGGACAAGTCAAACTGAAAGGCTCTTCAGCCCAGGTAGCATGTGTCACTGCTATAGTTCCAGAGTAGGAAGGAAAATGGCATGAATCCAAAGAAAAAATACACAGAAGAATGATGATTGGATGGTCAGAAAGACAATCAACCGAACTAATTCTATTTTATGAACACAACTAATGAAACCTGTTGTGTCTTCATCCATGAATGTTGCTGATAAACCCTCTTCGTTAGAGGGAAAGTCCTAAAATAAACGACATGATTCAAAGAAAGAAAAAGAATCAGAACAAGATGAGTATGTGTCAAAGACTAAGTTGTATTTGACTATGGCAGACTTCATACCATCTACTTCAATGCCACGGGCACCACCCCCCCAAATGGTATAGCCTAAATATGCTAATCAGGCAGAGTCTTCATCTGACGAAGAGTTAATCTTTGGTTCTGTTAATATGATTCAATTAACAGATCTATATGCTAGTCGTTGTTTCGATTTTGATGAGCCTAAATTCCCTATATCAAACAAGGGAATCAAGGGATGTTCCAGGGGCTTAGGATACAGGGGAAGACGTGGATCTTTCAGAGGCCACTATTACAATTCTACCCCTTCTAGAACTGTGTACACAACAGAAACTCATGGTAGATCCCTTCAGCGAGTTCAACATAAACATGGAAGTTCTTCTACCAATAAAAAATTCAGTCCTGACACAGTTATTTTGGATGACTGATTGAAGTTTCCATCTTCTTCCTCTCAGCAAGTAAATGGGTCTAATCGGTCTAATCTTCCCAAACCAGGGATATTGCCAACTCCTATCCTGATACAAGATGCATCAACTTCTAAAGCATCTGCTTCCATGGTACCTGCTAAACCAAATATTCCTGGGGGGAAACGTAGACCACTGGATCAAAAGTATTATGTATTGAAACACTTTTCCCATTTAACTGCCAAGTTATCAATTCTAGATGCTCTGAATCTATCATAAGATCTTCGGGAAGCACTCATCGAGGCTTTGTCGAGTCCTCTGGAGTGTAAAACTGAAATTACTGCAGCTGAAGTCTATCACATAGAAAATAATCCTGAATAATTCCATGAAATAATATATTTTACTAATGAAGATGAAGATGATGTTGTGCATGGGCATATTATACCTTTGTACTTATCTGGAATGGTCAATGCTGTAGACTTCCGAAGAGCTGTCATTGACAATGGTTGAAGAGTCAACCCCGTGCCCATTCATACACTTCATCGATTGGGCCTCACAGAATATGATTTATCTCATTCTATCCTGATGTTACAAGGATATGATAAAAATGAACAAGAACCACTGGGCGAAGTTACAATCAGAACTCATTTTGGAGATCTTGTATCCAATTCGGATTTCATGGTTTTTGATCAAGAATTAGCATTCAACATCATGCATGGAAGACCCTGGCTACATTAGCATGCGACTATCCCTTCATCATACCATCAATGTCTCAAATATTGTTTTGATGGTAATGTTGGGACATTGTATGGTGATAAGGCCCCATTCAAGACATGTGAGTCTCAATACATTGAGGCAGAATTCTATCACATGAAGGGAAGGGAGAAATCCAAAACAAAGGAGATTACCAAAGTTAATGCTCCATATGGTTTTGAGAAGATTCCAGTAAATCCAGTTACACATGTGAGTATAGATTATGTATTTCCTATCAGTAAAATTGAAAAGATCGACCCAACTAAAAATACTCTTATGGAAAGATCCATAATGTCAATTACTGAAATTGAGCCAAACAACATGGGAGAAATTGGTAACCCACAAAGCAGTGATGAAAGCACAAATGGTGACGTCTTCATTTCATCTGTTGAAATCCAACAAGTCTATACCTTACCAATATAGTCAGAAGAAGATATAGAAACATTAGAGGTGAACAATGATATCGATTCTCAATCCATCATCTCCCCTTTATTAACCGAAGAAGACCCTTCATCATCAATTGGGAAAAAAATGGAAGCTTCTTCTTCAAGATGTGTCAATTTTGACATCACTACGGATCATGAAAATTCCGCTTTATCATATACTATGAAAGAAGAAATGGAAGAAATAACACATGATGAAGAAGAATAGGAAGATCTCAGAGATGCTCCTCCAGCATTTGAAAAGGGTATCTCTACCACTATGGATGAACTCAGAGAAAAAAATCTAGGTACAAAATATGATCCATGCCCCACATTAATCAGTGCGCCCATGACTCTTGAAGAGAAATAGATGCATATTTCTTTTCTAAAGTAAAATAGAGATATATTTTTCCTTGGAACTATACAGAAATGCCTGGGCGTGATACTGATGTTTCTACTCATCATTTGGGTTTACCAGAAGAACATCGAGGATTTACGCAAGTCGCAAGAAGAACACTCCCAACTTATGCATCTAAAATTGATGCTGAAGTGGATAATCATATCAAAGATAACATCATCATAGAAGTTCAATATCCCATGTGATTGGCTAATATTGTCCCCGTAAAGAAGAAGAACAGAAAAATTAGAGTTTGCATCGATTTTAGAGATCTTAATCGGCATTGTCTTAAGGATGATTTTCCAGTTCCGATTACAGAACTTTTAATTGATGAAACAGCTGGCTATGAGGCACTTTCCTTCATTGATGGATATTATGAATATAATCAGATCCGAATGGCCCCATAAGACGAGGAATCTACAGCCTTAAGAGCCCCTCAGGGTGTGTTTTTCTATCGGGTAATGCCCTTTGGATTAAATAATGCAGGTGAAACATATCAGCGTTCCATGCATCATATCTTCAAATCCTTCTTAGGGATGTTTGTTGAATGATATGTAGATGATTTGGTGGTTAAATCTAAACAATGTTCTAATCACTTGGCTAATTTGGAAGTCATATTCCGCAAGTTTTGACAACATAATTTGAAGATGAACCCCTTAAAATGTGATTTTGGGGTAACCTCAGGAACATTTCTCGGCTTTTTTGTCTGCCATCGTGGTATTGAAGTAGATCTTCAGAATACCAAGTCAATCCTTGGTATGTCACCTCCTCGATATTTGAAATAATTAGAAGGACTTCAAGGACACTTAGCCTATATTCGGCGTTTCATTGCCAATTTGGCAGGCAAAAGTTTAACCTTCACCAAATTAATGAAGAAGAGAGTCACTTACAAGTGGACTGAAGAATGTCAAGAAGCATTCGATATTCTCAAGAAATACCACTTGAGACTACTGGTACCTTTGCCACCTGTAGAAGGAAGACCACTTATCCTCTACGTGACAGCTCTAGAGCAATCATTGGGTGCCTTTCATGCTCAAAAGAACAATGTTAGGAATGAAAATAACCTCTACTATCTTAGTTGAACTATGCTTGAAGTAGAAACCCGGTATTAAAGTATTGAGAAGTGATGCCTGGAATTAATATTTGGAGTTTAGAAGTTGAGACATTACCTGAAACATCACGAGGTCCAATTGGTATCTCTCAATAACCACCTCAAATTCATCCTTAGTCATCCAATGCTTACAGGATGTCTGGAATGGTAGGAAGTTATTTTGCAGCAATTCGACATTAAGTGTGTGTCTCGAAAGGCAATAAAGGGCCAAGCTCTAGCTGATTTCCCTGCTTAACACCCTTCAGTTGAAGACACATATTCAGATATTGAACTCACTGATGAGGAAGTCTTCTCTATTCAAGAAAGTCATTATTCATGGGAAATGTATTTTGATGGTGCTTCTAGAAGTCCAACATGGAGGAAAATGGAAAATCATATGTTCAACAATGTTGTCTTAGGAATTGTGCTCATTTCTCCATCAAAGGTAGTGTTACCTTATTCTTTCTTATTATAGGAAGGTGGTACCAATAATGAAGCCGAATACCAAGATCTCATCGCATGCTTGGAATTAGCGCTTCAAGCACATGTGATTCACTTAAAGGTGAAAGGTGATTCAGACCTGGTAATCAAACAAGTCAATGGGGATTATGCCATCAAAAAAGAAGAACTAATCCCTTTGAATGATTACGTCAGAGAGTTAATGGTGGAATTCCCTTCAGAACTGACATTTTCTTATGTCCTAAGATCACAAAATGCTCAAGCTGATGCACTGGATAATATTGCCACAACCCTAGCAGATGCAAATAAGGATTAGAAAACCATCAGGATTGCCCACCGTCGTGCAATTTCACCTTATGTTCGAATCAGAACAGATGTACAGAATGAAAATAGTCCCATTCTTGAACTGTATGGTCATACTATAGGATGGATGTCACCTATCAGGTAATACCTTCAAAATGGAACACTTCCACCTGATAGATCCGAGAAATACTAAATCTGGTGACGTGTGGTCAATTTTACCCTTTATGATATCCCAAATAACCTAGAGAAAATTCCATACAAATGTGGTTTTGATGGAGTTCACTTTAGACGCATTGATGGTGAAGAGACAAAGGTTGTCATGAAAGAAGTGCATGCAAGAGTCTGTGGTGCCCACCAGTCTGGACATAGACTGTCTGATCAGATTTGAAGGCTTGGATACTTTTGGCCTTCAATGATACACGAATGTGTAAATTTCACAAAGAAGTGTCATTCATGCCATGTACATTCCAATTTCATTAATCAACCTCCAGAGTTGCTTCATATAGCTAAATACCCATGTCCATTTTCCACACGGGGAATGGATGTGGTGGGACCTTACCCTTTAGCTACGGCCAAGCAATTTATGTACATTATTACTACAACCGACTTCTTTTCCAAGTGGACAGAGGAAATACCTCTCAAGGAAGTCAGTTCTAAATGTGTTGTTAGCTTCATCAAGTCTAACATCATTACCAGATTTTGTGTACCTCATACAATATTGATGGACAATGGCACCAACTTCAGTTCATCCAAGGTGAGGAAGTTGTATCAAGAATATAACATCTCATCCAACCATTCATCTCGGTATCATGCAGCGGCCAATGGCTAGATAGAAGCTTTCAAAAAGACTCTGATAAATATACTACAAAAGATGGTGGATAAAGATAAGAATTCATGGCCTGAAAGACTCTTTCATGATTTATGGGCTTATCAGACTACCACCCGCACTGCAACTCGGTCAACTACAATTCATTGGTATATAGAACGGAAGCAGTTTTTCCAATTGAAGTTCAACTACCCTCGATCAGAGTTTCTATTTGTGATAAATCATCTACAGAAGAAAAATCTCAAAAGTGATTAAATGAATTGGAACAGTTAGATGAGAAAAGATTGTGCACTTTACACCACTTGGAAGTCTATAAGAATCGAATAGCACACGCTTTTAACAAAAAACTTCATCTTCGTTCATTCACTCAGTGGAGAATTGGTATTAGTTTTCAGAACTCCAATGATACCAGGAAAGAAACCTCCCAATCTTGAGCAAAAATGGGAAGGACATTACTCAATACATAGGGTCTACTCCAATGGAGCTTATTCCTTAATCTCTATGGATGGAGAATTCATCACTACTCCAACTAATGCATGATTTTTGAAGAAGTATATTGTATAAACACAAAATACATCATAAATGGTCCAGTATGACCTTAAACAGCAGCATGTTCCAGTATGACCTTAAACTGCACCAGGGTGCAGTGTAGCATTAAACCGCACCATGGTCCAGTATGACCTTAAACTGCACCATGGTCCAGTATGACCGTAAATTGCACCATGGTCCAGTATGACCTTAAATTGCACCATGGTCCAGTATGACCTTAAACCGCACCATGGTCTAGTATGACCTTAAACCGCACCATGGTCCAGTATGACCTTAAACTTTTCCAGTATAACTATAAACTGCACCATGGTCCAATATGACCTTAAACTGCACCATGGTCCAGTATGACCTTTAACTGCACCATGGTCCAGTATGACCCTAAACTGCACCATGGTCCAGTATGACCTTAAACTGCACCATGGTCCAGTATGACCTTAAAGTCCACCATGGTCTAGTATAACCTTAAACAGCACCATGGTCCAGTATTTCCTTAAATCTCACCATGGTCCAGTATGACTTTAAACTCCCCCATGGTCCAGTATGACCTTAAAATGCACCATGCTCCAGTATGACCATAAACTGCACCATGGTCAAGTATGACCTTAAACTACACCATGGTCCGGTATAACCTTAAACTGCACCATGGTCCAGTATTACCTTAAACTGCACAATGGTCTAGTATGACGTTAAACCGCACCATCGTCATGTATGACGTTAAACTACATAACCAATGGTCCATACATATGACCTTAAACTATTTTTATTTTTGTCCCACATGATGTTAAACTGTGAAAAAGTTCACTAAATGGTCCAGTATGACCTTAAACTGCACCAAGGTCTAGTATGACCTTAAATTTCAACTGGGTCCTGTATGACCTTAAACTGCATCATCAACGGTCCATGCATATGACCCCAAGCTATTTTCATGTCCCTTACATCCAGTAAGACATTAAATTGTGATGTCCTAGCTACATGACGTTAAATTGTATAAAAGTGCCTTACATCTGGAAAGACGTTAAACTACATAATCATCAATGGTCATGTATGACCTTAAACTACACCACCGTCCAGCAAGACATTAAACTGCATCGTCAACGGTCCATGCATATAACCTTAAACTATTCTCAAATTCGTCCAACATAATGCTAAAATGTGAAAAACTTCTTAATACGTCCAACATGACGTTAAATGGTGTACTCTCTTGTCCTCACTACATGACATTAAACTGCACAGTCCCCCTTTCGTCCAACATGACGTTAAACTATATTGCCCCCATCGTCCTAACTACATGACGTTAAACTATACAGAAAGTCTGTGATACGTCCTACATGACATTAAACTATACTTTGTCCCTACTAAATGACATTAAATTGTGCAGTGCCAATATTTCTAACTGCAATACTTTAAACTTCATAGTCCCCTCATATGTCCAACATGACATTAAACTGTGCATCGTTAAGGTTATTGTTACCTCTTGTTTCTCACACTGAGTATGAATCACGTGAGATTAGAGAAAACCTCAACCATAACACTCTATCTGGGATACTAACCATGTGTAAGTACTAACATCATTTTTTAGGTCATTGTCCCCAAGAACAACTTGATCATTAATTAATTATTTAATTGAACTACACAGACTTTGATCCTTGCCTTCCAGGCTGAGTACGTAGGCAACCTACCAAGGTAAAATCCCAAAACCAATCTCTTCACATTGGTTCACCTCCATCTCATACGATGTTTATTCTTGAAACCGCCCCTAGAATCAATATCTTTACATTGGTTCACTTTTGTCCTTGTTATACAACGTTATAATATACAACTCTTCTGTCCAGTATGACGATAAACTAATATATTCTTTGATACCCTCACATTAGAGGGAATCATTATTTACATTGATTTTCAATCATGTATCATTTAAAAGACTTCGTGCATACATGGAAATGCCCAAACCTTTTATCTTGGGTTAAACCATCATTGTAATAAATTCCCCTTTCACCCTTCACATGTACGAACCTAATTTGTAAAGAGGGTATTTCTAGAACTACGTGGGCTTGATTCCCATCATTATGGGATACGTAGGAACATTCAGGTGTCCCTCAAATCCAGCCCCAAGTATTTGGGCCTAACCCCAACTTCCATTTTCAATCCCTTGGATGAAATGTCCCCATGAAAACACACACTTTGTATTTCTTATAATGGTCTATGCTCTATAACCCTAATATAAAATCATAATACTTTTGTCCCACATGACGTTAAGCTATAGTTTATGAACGACGTATGACGTGATTCTCGTTCTTATGAGATACGTAGTGAAGTCCAGAATTTCAATTCAGGACCCAGCCACAACATGATTATGGTTCGCATTGATCTGTGTATCTCTGTATACATTGGACAATACCCATATGTATGTTTCATAATCCTAACCTTAAATATTTTCATATCTCCATAACCCTTTTCATGACTTCTAGTCACAAAAATGTCAAATTTTTTAGAGTTCTTTTACCTGACTATGCAGCACGTGCACTTAGGCGGCCTTGCATAAATAGTCCACATAACAGACTAGCCATCTGAAAGATACTATTATTTGACTATGCAGCCAATGCCCTTAGGTGGCCCTGCATAATTCAACCCCCTAACGGGTTTGTTAAATAATGGTAACATCATTCATGGATAGAAAGCCTATTTTTTTCTTATTGGACTTAAATGAAAGTATGTAGGGATACACAAAAATAGCCATCCTTAACATATTTGTCCCATATCCTTTTTCATGATCTGAAAGCATTCATGTCTATGTATTATATTATCCTTCCATACGTTTGGGTTAGACCTTTGAAGGAGTGATATCTATCTTGTTCTTCAATAATTATTTAGAGAAAAAACAACTACAGCTAGCTCTAAATCACGCGTAGGATAATTCTGCTCATGAATCTTCAACTGTCGATATGCATAAGAAATTACCTTGTCATTTTTAATGAGGATGCACCCAAACCCTTTGAGAGATGAATAGCTAAATTAACGAATCCTTCTCCGATAGAGGGTAGTGTTAACATAGGTGCAGTAAACAATCTCTTCTTCATCTCATGGAAACTTTCCTCACATTCCTTTGTCCAGATAAACTTAACCCCTTTTCAAGTCAACGTGGTTAACGGATTAGAAAGCCGTGAAATATTTTTCACAAAACTCTTATAATATCACGCTAAACCAAGGAATCTACGAATATCAGTTACTGTTGTGGGTTGAGGCCACTCCTCTACAACCATTTTCATTGCAGGGTCGTCCGAGATTCCATCATTGGCTACGCTATTCCCCAAGAAATCCACTTGTTGTAACCAAAACTCACACTTACTGAACTTTCCATAGAGCCTCTCCTTCCGCAGAGTATTCAAAATAACCCTCAAATGATCTTCATGCTCCCCACGTCTTTTTGAATATATCAAAATATCATCAATAAAAACTATCACAATGTTATCAAGGTAGTCATTAAAGACTCTATTCATCAAATCCTTGAAAATAGTAGGAGAATTAGTCAATCCGAAGGGCATAACAGTAAACTCATAATGCCCATATCTTGAATGGATGGAAGTCTTTGGAATATCTTCCTTCATCACCCTCAGTTGATGATAACTAGATTGAAGATAAATCATGGAGAAGAATTGAGCCACATGAATTTGGTCAAATAAATCATCAATTCTTTGAAGAGGGTAACTGTTCATCAGTGTGATCCCATTCAGTTCTATATAATCAATGAATAGACGCATTGATCCATCATTTATCTTCACAAAGAGAACTGGTGCTCCCCAAGGAGACACACTCGTTTTGATAAACCCCTTTTCCAATAAGTCTTGGAGTTGTTTCCATAACTCTTGTATCTCGACATTTTCCATTCTATATGGGGTCTATTCATCGGTTGAGTACTAGGTACGAGTTCAATAGAGAACTCTACCTCTATTTCTAGGGGAGCACCAGGTAACTCCTCAAGAAATACATCCATGTATTCCTGAACAATCAGAACATCTTCTATTTGAATACTCCCTTTTCTTTCTTCATCATCACCGATTAACTCCATAATAAAATCTATAGGAGGTTCTTCTAAATAGGGATCCATTCGGGATATCTCTCCTTGGAAGATAATTGTAGGTCATTCATTAATGACAACTAAGATTTTCTTACTTCGGCATTTGATCTTAGCATTATACTTTGAGAGGTAGCCCATCCCTAGTATAACGTCGAATTCCAACATGGGTATGACTACTAGATTTACGATAAGATTGTGCTCACTAAAGTAAACACTAGAGTCTCTAAACACTATTGATGCATGGATAATCCCACTTAGAGTCTTGATTGTCAATTCTATCTCATGTAGTTAAAGGATTGATTATATATTCTATGAAAACTTGGGGGAAATAAAGGAATGCATAGAACTAGAATTAAACAAAGTACATGCTATTTTTGAGTAGATAACAAGAGTACCTGCTACTACGTCGTTCGAAACATCAACTTTAGTTTTTGTGATAGCAAAAGCACGACCATGCTCACATGGCCTTTTCTGAGGTTGATGGTGATTCTATAACGCCCCAGCCTTAAACCTTACTTAACCTTGAGTTATTACAAGATTACACATTGAGGATCTTTTCAGGTTTAGAGTTTTAGAGAATTAGACCATAAAACATGCATTGCATTCCATATTTAAACAAAGTGGTTACATAAAAGATAGTATTCATTTTTCCCATCAACAGAATCATATTTAAAAAACATGGATTCTTTCTTGAAAATTCCTTGACACTATCATCATATCTTGTACCTTTCCCTTGACCTATGAAAAACATTTTGAAAACTTGGGATGAGCATAAAAAGATCAGTAAGGGATATAAAAATATGGAATAGAAACATCAGTACATATATACATAAGAATGAAATCATACTTTACCCATAAAACATAATCACTTTAACATACCTTATCAAATCATGAATAAATCATAGAAATCATAAGACATAAAGGTAACTTGATGCATTCATAACATTCTTACAAAGGGAGTAACCGTCTTGGTTACGTTTGGAATACCAATCACAGTATATTCCCTAAATATCTTCAGAGAAACCTTAACGTTTAACTCCTTCGTGTTACCCAATGAATTGGAGAGATATATCAGGCTCACCCTCCCTTAGTTTATCACGGAACCACCCGTCTTCATTATAATGCCCCAGAACGATAACATAATCGTATCACATAAACCATCCATAAAGGAAACATAACATTTCCACTTTTCAATCAGAAGATATCAATACTACACATTGATATAAAAACATTATGAAAACCATTTTCAATACAAAAATTAATGAAAAGTAAATCATGGTATTTATTTTTCTTTTATAAAAAGGTATGGCTTGTAGAGGAAGTCGAAACTCAAATAATGGTCCAGACGGTGGTGAAGTCGTTGTCGCCGCATACGTACGACAAAAACATTCCCGTTTGTTGTTTAGTAAAAGGCTTCGTATAAAATAGATTCCTTTTGGATAAACATAAAAGTCAAATGGGATTATACACCGTATAAAATAAGGTTGTGTATAAAACAAAATATGCCTCAATGAAAGGAGAATGAGACGAAGTTCCATACAAAGATAATTTTTTAATGAAAATAGATCTATTATGTGTATTCACTATATGTACACATAAATAAAGTAAAAAAATACAATATAAGACAAAATAATATATCTACATAATTTGAGAGTAGGAAATTGGGTTAAGATGTTCCCTTACCTTGTGTCTGACTTGACTCGATCGTTCTTTAATCCCCTGAATAATAAACATGATTTTATTAATACTAGCATAAGAACCTTTTTCAAGTTCATTATTATTTTTATATCATTTATTTCCATGTCATGAACACTATGTTATTATTTAAGTTTATAACCGTCGTTTTAACGATCATTTGTACTTGAGTCAAAAATGAGCTTCTTATATTTACAAGTTGTTCACATAGTCAAATATCCATTATCTGAAGAATGATATTAATCATTTAGATTCCATATATATCATATATATCTAGTATATAAATGAATTTATATTATTACATAATCATTTAGAGTTAAGAAATTAAATGCACCGTTCATGGAGACGGTAAGCCGTACGTACACATGAACGCTACTTTCATTTCTATTTCATATTTTATGGAATGGAATCATAATGATATAAATGTATATTATAATTCCAGTATAATATAATATATAATATCATTAATTGCATCCTTTATACGTCCCACATATGGCATTAACGAATCAAATCCCTTTGAGGGGGCGGTAGCCCGCACTTCCTAAAATGAAGATATCACGTTTACCCATAATGAAAACCATAAAGTTATTCCATAAATGAAAAATACAGAAGATTAAGTAAAACATGAACATATTATATATCATATATAAATGTAGTTTCATATTAATGGAAACCTTTGAAGGTGTTACAATAATATTGAACAATCATCGTTTCGTGAGGTAGAAATTCGCCATCCACAGAAATAGTATGTTCTTTAACCATTAGATGTAGGTGTGTGTAAGTGTTGCTCAAATAATTCTTAAAAAAACATCCTATTATATTTATTATACTGGAGTTGTTAAAAAATAAATGAATAAAAATAGTTTAGGGGGTTGGATAAGTAAAATAAAACATAAGAACACAAGAGAAGTCACTACCTTTAAATCGGGTAACTCTTTTTGATTTGAGCTCAAATGATTCCTTGGGAAGAATTCTGCACAATGTTAGGCTTATAATATTTAGAGATGGATGTGGAGAGATAAAATGGGCATGGTTGGGCCTAGCCAAAGGCTTTGGAATGGTGGGTAAGGTGGTATAGGTGGGGGGCTTTTATAAGAGAAGAGGAGGGGCACTCTTGGAAAGTTTAGAATATATACTTTGTTATAAAATGATTTTCAGATAAAAAAGGTTCCAAAATTATAACATTAGAGTATAAGGTTCTAAAGGTTCGAAATACACCCATTAAATACGTCTTTTACAAGTGTAGGACTTATATTTTACATTATATTTTTATTTTATTTAAATCGTAAAATAATGAGCTAATAGCTGCAACATCATGGTGTCATATATGATTTAATTTATTTAAGATATAAAAATTTTAAAAAACTACTATGATGTAGGAAATCTATTTATCATTCCAATTACTTTTTATAGTAAAAAATTTGACTTGTATAACCCCATTTGAATATTGTTTTAGTAAAACAATTCATGTTTGTGACATTTTAATTTTAACATTAAATAAAATGTTATTAATGTTATTTTCCCACCAAAGTGGATCCACGGGGTCCCCAAGTTGACCCATGGATTTTATTGGACGGCCATGAGACATCAAATAAGGGTAGGACATGTTTTAAGATCATTTAATATTATTAAAACATTATTTTAACCTTAAATTACACTAATTACCTCTAATCGCGATTAAAAACATAAAAGTTACAATTCACCAAAAAATTATTTTAATCCCATTGAACCAAATTTTACTTCTAAATTACAACCATGTATGTTGGATTTTTGAAATTCAAAACACATAGGTGGTAAAATTTCATTTAAATGAAAATTCAGTTTTTTAAGTACTACTTAGTGGTTTCACTATTCATCAAAAATTGATGTTTTTCAGAAAAATACCAAAACGTCACCCTAAGCTATATTTAATATTATGAATTCAAAAATGATTTCTATTTTAAAAAAATTCAAAACATATAAGTTACATTAATTTATTTAATAATTAATTCTCGCCTTCTGAGCAAATAACGTGTTTTTATGAAACAATTAGTATCAAAAGATTGACCCTAGTTTAAGTCCAATTTCAAAGTGAAATTCATTCCAATGACCACCATTTGATTAAATGCTAAAAATATATTTTAATTCCCTTTTAAAACCAATTAAAAAGATTATATCATAATATAATCAAATTACATTAAAAGTGGTTTTGATTTAAAATACAACATTTTTCACTATTCATTAAAAAAAGAACATTATCAGAAAAAATACCATAATTTTATCCAAGGTAAATTTCAATGTTGCAATCATAAATATTAAGTTTATTTTGACTAATATATCTTATAAAATTGTCAAAAGATATATTTAAAAATGGTTTTCCATCAAAAGGCAGTAAAACAATATTTTAAAAATATTAGTGTATTCCATGCTTAAGATGGGATTTATTCATATTTTAAGCCTCTAAAACACTATATAATTGACTAATAGACATAGATAAAAATATCTATTATTCATTACTTACTTGGGATGTTACATCCTTACCATATTTTGAAAATTGTGTCCCCGTAATTTGTTTACTTATCGAATAAGTGGGGGTATTTATCCCTCATTGCATTTTTAGATTCCCATGTTGCCTCTTCAATCATGTGGGTTTTCCACAAAACCCTTACCTGATGAATTACCTTATTCCGTTACACTTGATACCTGTGGTCGAGAATCTGGACTGATTGTTCCTTATAAGATAGGTTCTCTTCCAGCTGAACTACCTCTGGACTCAAAACATGAGGTGGATCTGGCATATACTTTCTCAACTTCGAAACATGAAAAACATTGTGTACTTGAGATAAACTCGGTGGTAAAGCCACTCGGTATGCAACTGATTAAACTCTCTCTAGAATTTCATATGGTTTAATGAACCTTGGAATCCACATTCCTTTCTTACCAAATCGCATCACACTTTTCCACGGTGATACATTGAGAAAAAAATGATCACCTACCTCAAAAGGGAGATCCTTCCTCCTATTGTCCGCATAACTCTTCTACCTGCTCTGAGCTGTTCTCATGGGTTTCTGTATCATCTGAACTTTTTCTGCCAACTCTTCTACCAATTCTGGTCCCATCAGCATCCTTTCACCCACTACATCCCAGAAAGCTGTAGTTCAACACTACATCCCATATAACACCTCAAATGGTGCCATCTGTAGACTATAATGAAAAATGTTATTATAAAAAAAATCAACCAAAGAAAGATGTTGGTCCCAACTTCCCTGATAATCCATCGAACAGCACATATCATATCTTCCAAAGTCTGAATTTTTCATTCTGACCGCACATCTGATTGAGGAAG
The DNA here is from genome assembly GCA_963277665.1 of Viscum album. NCBI lineage: Eukaryota > Viridiplantae > Streptophyta > Magnoliopsida > Santalales > Viscaceae > Viscum > Viscum album. Next base: position 1,112,078,654 of record OY728126.1, read on the forward strand.
AAAAGCTGTACTAAAATTTAATTTAGTACCTAATGACTTCTGAAGGCCTTTCCAAAAGTTAGAAGAAACCCTGGGATCACGATCAGATACAATGGAGAGAGGAACTCCATGTAACCTGACTATCTCTTTATGATACAAATGAGAAAGTTGATCTAGGGAAATAATATCTCGTATAGCAAGGAAATGAGGAGATTTAGTCAAGCGATCAACAATAACCCAGATTGCATTATTACCTCGTGATGTATTCGGTAATCCCACAAAAATATCCATGGATATATTCTCCCATTTACACTTTGGAACTTATAAAGGCTGAAGCATCTCTTTCAGTAACTGTCACTCTTCTTTAACATGTTGACATGTCAAACACTTCACAGTAATATCAACAATATCTCTTTTCATTCTGTCCCAACAGTAATACTCCCGCAGATCTATGTACATCTTAGTACTGCTAGGATGAAATGAAAACGGAAAACTACGAGCTTCACATAACAACTCTCTCCTCAACTGTGAATCAAAAGGCACACAAAATCTCATCCCAAATCTCAAAACACAATCATTATCCATTTTGAATTCAGGAAACATACCTTTCTGAACCATCTCTACCTTTTTCTGCAACTCATTGTCTTGCTTCTATGCTTGCTTGATTATGTCTGATAGAGAAGATTTCACTGATACCTGAAACAAAACATAAGTTCATCTGGCACCAATAACTTCTATGCCAAACTTCATCAATTCCTTAACAAAGGGATCGCGTTCCAAATGCAACATTTTTAATGAAGAATTACTCTTTTGACTCAAAGCATCAGCCACTTTATTTTCTTTTCCCGGATGGTAATGAATTATATAATCATAATCATTGATTAATTCTATCTATCTCCTCTCTCTCATGTTCAATTCATTCTGAGTGAATATATACATTAAACTTTTGTGATCTGTATATATATCACACTTTACTACATACAAATGATGCCTCCAAATTTTTAGAGCAAAAAAAACAACAGCTAATTCCAAATCATGTGTTGGGTAATTTACTTCATGGATTTTCAACTGTCATGAATCCTAAGCAATTACCCGATCATTCTGCATAAGGACACAACCAGGTCCCTTCAATGAAGAATCACTGTAGATAACAAACTCCCCATTCCTGGAAGGTTGTGCCAAACTAGAGCATATACCAATATTCTTTTCAGTTCCTGAAAACAACCATCACATTATTTTTTCCAGATAAACATAACACCCTTCTGAATTATCTTAGTCATTGGACTAGATAACCGTGAAAAATTTGTAACAAACCTTTGGTAATAGCCTGCCAAACCAAGGATGCTACGAATCTCAGGAACATTTGGGGGTCTTGTACATTCTTCAACAACATTATTTTGCAGGACCAACTGTTATCCCATCTTTAGAACAATGTGACAAAGCAAAGTAAATTGTTGCAACCAAAACTCACACTTGCTGAATTCCAATACAATTTTTTTTCTTTTAGGGTTTGAAAAATAAACCTTAAATGACTTTCATTATCCTCTTTAATTGTCGAAAAAACCAAAATATCATCAATAAAAACAACCAACATTTTTCACCTGAGTCAACTGAGCCATCACTACAACAAACTGTTTAGTTCTGATACTAACCATCTCATGATACTGATTTGAAAGGTCATTTCCCTCTGTATTCCTTCCCAGAAAATTTGTTCCGTTTCCTCTATAAAATACTACTCTGAACAAACATGTCATAGATGAAGCAACATGGTATTCTTCAAATTCTATATCATTTTAATTTGACCATTAAAAAATATTATTGGATAATAATTCAATAAAATTCTAACTCCTAAAGTTATCTAAATCGACCTCTGATACCAACTATAAGGCCCCAGCCTTAATCCTTACTTAATAATGAGTTATTACAAGATTACACAATGAAGATCTTTTCAGGTTCAGAGTTTTAGAGAATTAGATCATAAAAATTGCATTACATTCCACATTTAAACAAACTGGTTACATAAAAGATATTATTCATTTTTCCCATCAACGGAAACATATTTAAAATAAAACATGGATTCTTTCTTGACACTTCTTTGACACTATAATCATATCATGTACCTTTCCCTAGACCTTTGAAAAACATTTAAAAACGTGGGATGAGCATAAAAAGCTCAGTAAGGGATATAAAAATATGGAAAGGAAACATGAGTACATATATGCATATGAATGAAATCATACCTTACCCATAAAACATAACCACTTTAACATACCTCATCAAATAATGAATAAATCATATAAATCATAATACATAAAGGTAACTTCAGGCATTCATAACATTCTTACAAAGGGAGTAACCCTATGGGTTACATTTGGAATACCCATCACAATATATTCCCTTAATATCTTCAGAAAACATTAACGTTTAACTCCTTCGCGTTACCCAATGCATTGGAGAGCTATATCAGGCTCACCCGCCATTAGTTTATCATGGAACCACCCGTCTTCATAAAAATTCCCAAGAACCATAACATAATTGTATCACATAAAACATGAATAAAGGAAACACAACATTTCAACTTTTCAATCACAATATATCAATAAAACACATTGATATAAAAACATTATGAAACCCATTTTCAATACCAAAATAAAAGAAAAGTAAAACATGGTATTTCTTTTTCTTTTAAAAAAAGGTATGGCTTGTAAAGGAAGCCGAAACTCAAATAATGGTCATGACGGTGGAGAAGTCATTGTCGCCGCATATGTATGACAAAAACATTCCCTTTTGTCATTTAGTAAAATTCTTCGTATAAAAATGATTCTTTTTGGAGAAACGTAAAAGTCAAAGGGGTATATACACCGTATTAAATAAGGTTGTGTATAAAGTAAAATATGCCTCAATGAAAGGAGATTGAGACGAAGTCCCATATAAAGATCATTTTTTAAATAAAATAGATCTATTTTGTGTATTCACTATAAGTACACATAAATAAAATAAAAAAAATACAAGATACGACATAATAATATCATGACATAATTTGAATGTAGGAGATTAACCCAATGAACGGAAATTGGGTAAAGAAGTTTGCTTACCTCGTGTCCAACTTGACTCGATCATTTTTTAATCTCCTGAATAATAAACTTGAGTTAATTTATACTTGATTAAGAACTTTTTTCAAGTTCATTATTCCTTTTATATCATTTAATTACCATGTCATGAACACTATGTTATTATTTATGTTTATAACGGTCATTTTAACGAACTTTGGCACTTGAGTCAAAAATGAACATCTTATATTTACAAGTTGTTCACGTAGTCAAATATCCATTATCTAAAGATTTATATTCATGATTTAGATTCCATATATATCATATTTATCCAGTATATACATTCATTTATAATATTACATAATAATTTATAGTTAAGAAATTAAACGCATCGTTCATGGAGACAGTAAGTTGTACGTACGCATGAACGCTACTTTCATTTCTATTTCGTATTTTATGGAATGGAATCAAAATGATATAAAGGAATATTATAATTTCAGTATAATATCATATATAATATCATTAATTACATCCTTTATACGTCCCACATATGCCATTAACGAATCAAATCACTTTGAGGGGGAGGTAGTCCGCACTTCCTAAAATGAAGATATCGCGTTTACCCATAATGGAACCATAAAGGTATGCCATAAAAGAAAAATTCAGAAGGTTAAGTAAAACATAAAAATATTATATATCATATATAAATATAGTTTCATATTAATGGCCACCTTTGAAGGTGATTAAAGAATATTGAACAATCATTGTTTCGTGAGGCAGAAATTCGCCATCCACGGAAACAATATGTTATTTAACCATTAGATGTATATGTGTAAGTGTAGCTCGAATAATTCTTATAACAACATCCTAGTATATTGAAGATATTGTAGTTGTTACAAAAGAAATTAATAAAAAGAGTTTAGGGGGATGGAGAAGTAAAATAATACATAAAAACACAATAGAAGACACTATCTTTAAATCGGGTAACTCTTTTTGATTTGAGCTCAAAGGCTACCTTGGGAAGACTTATACCCAATTTCAGGCTTCTAAAAGTTAGAGAGGTATGTGGAGAGATAAAATTGGCAGGGGTTGGCCGAGGAAAAGGCTTTGGATGTGTGGGTAAGGTGGTAGATGTGGGGGCCGTTTATAAGAGGAGAGGAGAGGCACTCTTGGAAAGTTAAAAAAAGATACTTTGTTATAAAATGATTTTAGGATATAAATGGTCCCAAAATTATAATATTCGAGGATAATGTGGTAAGGGTTAGAAATCAACCCATCTAATAGGTCGTTCACAAGTGTAGGTCTTAGATTTTACATTATATTTTTATTTTATTTAAATTAATGAATAATGAGGTAATCACTGCATCATCATGGTGTCATAACTAATTTAAATTATTTATTATATAAAAATTATATAAAAACTACTATGATTTAGTAAATCATTTTAGCTTTCCAATGACGATTTATAGTCCAAAATCTGACATGGATAACCCCATTTAAAAATTGTTTTAGTAAAACAACTCATGTTTGTGACATTTTAATTTTAACCTTAAAAAAAAAGTTATTAATGTTATTTTCACACCAAAGTGGCTCCATGGGGTCCCCAAGTTGACCCATGGATTTTCTTGGTCGGCCATGACACATCCAATAAGGGTAGGACATGTTTCACGATCATTTCATATTATTAAAACATTATTTTTACCTTAAATTACACTAATTACCTCTAATCGCGATTAAAAACTTAAAAGTTACTATTCACCAAATATTATTTTAATCCCATTGAACCACATTTTACTTATTATTGAAAACCATGTATGTCGAATTTTTGAAATTAAAAACACAGAGATGGTAAAGTTTTATTTAAATGAAAAATTATTTTTTTAAGTACCACTTAGTTGTTTCACTATTCATCAAAATTGAATTTTTTCAGAAAAATACCAAAACATCACCCTAAGAAATATTTGATATTACGAATTCAAAAATAATATCTATTTTACAAAATTCAAAACATATAAGTTACATTAATTAATTTAATAATTAATTCCCACTGTCTGAGCAAATATCGTGTTTTTATGAAACAATAAGTATCAAAAGATTAACACTAGTTTATGTCCAATTTCAAAGTGAAATTAATTCCAATGAACACCATTGGATTAAATGGTAAAAATATATTCTAATTTCACATTAAAACCAATTATAATGTTAATATAATCATATAATCAAATTTGATTAAAAAGTGGTTTTGAATTAAAATACAACATTTTTCACTATTCATTAAAAAAATAACATTATCAGAAAAATACCAGAAATTTATCCAAAGTAAATTTCAATGTCCCAATAATAAATAATAAGTTTATTTTGACAAATATAGCTTATAAAATTGTAAAAATATAGATTTAAAAATGGTTTTCCATCAGAAGGCAGTAAAATAATCTTTTAAAAATATTAGTGTATTCCATGCTTACGATTGTATTTATTCTCATTTTAAGCCTCTAAAACACTATAAAATTAACTAATAGACATAGATAAATATATATATTATTCATTACTTACTTGGGATGTCACAGATTCCCCTCCACTACACTCAGATTTGGACAGTGATTAGAAAAGTGCCCAAGCTGTCGACACTTGAAGCATTTGACTTCGTGTAGGGCCGGAACCATCTTTCCTATATCGACAGTGTTGGGGAGTTGAGGCTTCATCTCACTACAAAAATTCCAAGAAAAATGACCTCCTCTTCCACACCTGTCTCACTGGCCACTTCTGATCAAGTAGTGACCCAGATGCTTCTTCCCACATTTATTGAAAGTGGTAAGTTGCATTTTCTTTCCACCTCTTCCCTGATCAAAAGTCTTCCCTAAATAGGGATCCAACGATATCCTCTTGTCATTTTCTTTATGAGACCATCGTGTCTCACCACACTCTAGCTCGACATTCATTGCACTCTGCACGATCTCCTCGTAGCTATCGTAGTCCTAGTTGTCTAGATTCTTCTACAGATGAGGTCTCAGTCCACCGAAAAATCTATCAACCTTCCCGCATGGATCCATGACAAAGCTAGAGGTATATCATGAATGTCGGGTGAAGTTCATATCATAGCATCCAACAGATTTGTTCTCCTTCTGCTTCAGCTTGAGAAACTCATTCTCCATTCTGGTTCTCATGGAACAAGGGAAATACTTATTAAAGAATATTCCCCAAAACTCTTCCCACTCCATAGCTTCCATCTCTCCTCTAGGCTTAGTGTTTTTGACCATTGACCACCACTGATCAGCTTATCCCTCTAGGCGGTAAACAACAATGGAGACTTTTGTTGTTTCGAACAAAGGAGTATAGAAATGATCTTTTCAATGGAGCTTATCCATTGTTCCGCAACCAATGGGTCAGTAGATCCACTGAATGTTGATGGCCATTGAAGCATGAAGGACTCAACAGAGTGTTGTTCCCTTCGTGGTGAGATCCGCCTATCAGCTTGATTCAAGTTATTACTCATAACTTTATTCAGTTGGTTCATCATTCGCATGAATGTATCCATTTCGGCTTCCATCGGAGGGCTGTCAGCCCATGGTGCATTGTGGTAACCATCTGCATGGTTCCTCCTATTGCCCGCCATTTTCAAAAAGGATAAAACTTTTGTGAGAAACTTGTTTCATTTATGAATCTTTTAACTAAGACTTTATTCTTAGACAATTGCATTTCTATTAATTCCTTAATAATGATTCATAAAAATCATGAGATTAACGAAACATATCCCTTGGGAGTGTCATAACCAAGAGTGCAGCAAGGCCTGTTATCATTCACTAGTTCCCGTTCTAGTCTAGCTCAAAGAGGTGTTTTTGGGTTTTACCCCTATGTACATATGTTCCAGAGCCGCCTCTACCTGCTCTTATATAGACATGGATATATTTGTTTGATAAACCACTTACTCAATACTTACCATGTTACCAGGAATTTTTCCTATGTTTAAACTTTTCTTTAGGGTTATTCCTAATGTTTTTATATCCTAATTATAATAAATAACTAAACCATCCTTTGATACCAACTGTGGCATCCCACATTTTTATAACATAAAATTTCATTACATTACACAAAACTGGGGATCTTTAAGGTTTACTGTCTTTGAAACCAAGAATATAATACAAGAAAAAAATATAAAACATTCTTCTTAAACACTTGAAAGGCTTATCCTTAAGATCATACTAGGTTCATTACTGCATCTCATAACCTGGGGACATACATCAAAGGAAAGGGTGAGAAAAAGGCCCAGTAAGGTAAACAAGAGAAACATTTTACATGTAAACTCGAGATACTTCAATAAGGTCATGAAAAGAACTTTAAGGCATGAGAAAGAAATCATGAGGCATATCATAGTAAAAATAATGTTTTTCATAACATGAAGATGTGGCTACAACATTTAATTTTGAAAATCATTTCTGTTTCACCAAGGTTCATCCCCAAGGTGTCATTATAATTACAGAGGTTATTCACCATGCTGTCGTTAAAAATAGTCATCTCAAGATATTAAGTCTTTACCCAATACATTAGAGTGCTATCAGGTCGCACCCTTTAAATATCTTTATTATCATGTGAGCCACATATATCACCATAAATCATTTCATAAACTACCCTTATAGAAAAAAATTAATGGGTTTCATTTCATAATCATAATGTTTTAAAAACTGCTTTAAAGATGTGATCTTTACATCACTTTAAACCCACGGAAAGGGAGAGCGGGTCTCATGTATGTAAATACCTGAATTTAAAATAGAAAAAATTGGTATATATGTGAATACACCTATATAATAGAGAGATTTTAGTATTCACTGAATAAAATTAAAGAACTTTAGAAAATGAGAGAGACATTTTTAGACTAAAATTCTGCAGCATAATGACTATGTTTCCGAGTTGTAGAAAACATTGAAAAGAGAGGGGATATGGGTCATACAATCATAAATGACCAATAAAACATTATAGGGACAGAATATGAATGATATATGAACATGTTAAGGAAATTTTAAGGACATAACATTTTAAATGAAAAACCCAGAAGGAAGACAAAAATTAGATTTCTCTTATGAAAATCCGGCATCCTAACGTCGTCACTTAAACGTCAACCAAAAATGAATTGACAAGATCAAAATAGGGTTTTTAATCATATGAAAATAAGAGTACAGTATGATAGATATAGAGATCATACCCCAACATAATTAAAAAGTAACTAGAAAGACTTGACATTAATGTAGAACTTTGAACAAAAGAAGGGTGAATGAATCCCTTAAAAATTTGGTAGCCTAACGGCGCCACATAAACATTATTAAAACGAATTGATGAGATCAAGAGCGGGTATCCCATCATATTAAAATTAAAAGGGAAGTAATATTAATATAAAAGAACACAATTCACCATAATAACATGGAGAATAAAAGGAATGACATAAAAGATATTACTTGAAAAGAAAGAGAGGGGTTGGATCCCTTACCTTAAACGTAACTCTTAAAACTCAATGGTTGGGACCTGGAGAGGCTTGAGAGAACCTTGGGAGGACTCCTAGGGAGGTAAGGAGACCAAAACTTTTTTTAGGATGGTTTTGTAGTCGAATGGATGAGAGGATGGCTTGGTATTTTTAGGGAATGTGAGGTGACAAGGCATTAATGGCCAAGGGACACCTCATTGGTGGTTTTGGAAAAACCAAGGTCTTGCCCATGGTATTTGCCCATGGTATTGGCCACTTAGGACACCTCACACTATAATTCATCCCCTTTAGTCTACCATCCCTTAGTATATCTCATGACATCATCATGACACAGTTATGATGTCATTTAACATACCAAAACCCTAAAACTGCATTTTTACTATTCACTGAAAATTCATCTTTCACAGAAAAATCCAAAAAAAAATTACCATTACATAATAACAATGCTCTGAGTTAAAAAATAATGTCCATTTTATAAAAATATTTTTCTAAATATTTTTCAATAAATTTTTATTTAAAAAACACTATTCACCCAAAAAAATAATACTTGATTAATAATTTATGAAACCGTTATTTAACCATTTTATTGAATCACATTACTTAATCAAGGCGTCTAAATTATATTAAAACTTTTTTAAGTGAGATCACTAATCAATTCAGTCACATTACTAATCCTAAGCGTAAAATCACTATTCATAATTTAATATTCATCAAAAATTATGTTGATCTTATTAGACTCCAAATTCCATACTGAACACTTTTGCAGAAGACCATTTTTTTAAAAATCATTACACATCATTAATTATATATGGTTTACATAAATATTTTAAAATATCCGTTTTTAAAAATTCATCAATAAAATACATCATAAAATTAATCGGACATTAGAAATTTCTCAATAATCACTAAAGGAAGAAATCCCAATTTATTCATCCCAAAAGATTACACAAAGAATCTATGTTATCGTCACATAACCCCATATAACACCAGCATATGAACTAAGTGTAAGGTGTGCTATGGTGAGAGAATATGATAGAGGCTCAGATAACATTTCCCTAGTAGTATACTGTACTACCTTGAAATTATCCCACAGGTGTTTCCATTCAAGATTGACACGCTGGAGTACGGATTGGGCTTGTTCCAAAGCGAAGCCCAAAGATGCTACCTCATTCCCAAGCTCTAATAAGTCGGCTTTATAAGGTTCAAGTCTACTGGATGAACCCATCAACTCCCCTTTATGCATTAACCATTAACATCTCTTTTAAATCGTTAATTGTAGGTTAATATACTATTCAAAAAGTTTGGGTCATTACACTTACTCCCTCACTTTAATTTTTTAAAATGAAATCAACATCCATGAAGTTCCAATTTATATCCTTCAAGGACGACAGAGATTTGTTCTTCATTTACTCCTTCATTATGTGTAATGAAACCATTTTTACGGTCTAAAAGTACAATAATATTTGTATTATAACCAAATGAATATTCACTAACCAGTATATATACATTTTATTAATTTTTATGAAAAAACTAGTTCATAATAATTCAAATACCGCCAAATAATCGAAGTGTTTGTCATCTAATCATTCGTCCTCATTCCATGTAAAAATGATATAAATAACCATTAAAAAATCTGCATGTTCTTAAATAATATGTAATTTTAATTCTGTAGATTTACAACCATTCCACATGAACTCCATCAGTTAAAAACAAGTGAACCGATTATGAAAATCAAGAAATCAAACACTCTGGAACGACGAAATTTGATATTATTACTTATCAATAATGACATAAATGAACTAAAAAGAAATTCTAAAAACTAAATACATGTATAATAATTTATGAATTAAGATATTAATTAGTATAATTCAATATTTTAGGACCTTATGTTCAAGATTGGAACACGTTGAGACTTAAGGTAATGGTGTTCCCACCCAACCTTCTATTTCCATTCGGGTTACTTTTATTGACTAATTACCTCAATGAAATTCATGTATATTATTATGTAATCATCATCAAATAAGTGTGAGTTTTCTACATATTTTTACCAACAAAAACCCATCCTTATTTTATGGATAGTTAGATGTTTTAAAAAGAACATTCAAAATTGTTTCCAAAATACAGGTCCAATTCAAAGGAATTTCTCAAATTCATAGCTATTTTCAAGGGTACCCTATAATATGTATTTTTTGAAACCATTATATTTATAAAATAACTCATTTAATTATAAAAACAATATATTACTTAACATCTGGTTTTATACAAAGATTATTTCTAAAAGAACTCATCTTTTCAAAATAAAGGATTATTTATCTCAAGAATTGCTAAATTATTTTATAAGAGTATTTTCGTCTGATTCAGCACTATTTATTATTATTATGTATTATGGGTTTTAATAATTTATGATTTCATCTACCATATTTTATTGAATGGTTTGTGACTAATTTTATTGTGGATGATATATCCTAAAACCATTCACCATGTTACTAGGAATGGTTAGTGTTTTTTGTTTAATGGTGGGGGAATGTTAGCTACATTTCATATGATAGTCTCAATATGAATGTATATGTTGTTTATGTTTATACCAGCTCATATGAGGAATAAATTGGACTTATTATCTGACGTGTGGTTCCCGTTATTTCCCCTTGATGCATCGATATGTCTCAAGAGACAAATAGACATAGAATTGGCCGATGCCTTTCCCAATTTAACATATGGTTTCAGCCGAGACCTTAATAATTTTTAGACATCTTGGATGAGTCCATGAAAAAATGTTTCAAAATGTATGGAATATCCACTTCCATATATATAAATCAAGTAATTTAAATTTCAAGTGGTTAATCGACTAGTATAATTACCATTATTATGTATTATTTTGGAATTATTTACTCAGCTCATATTCATGCCATAATGTTTTCAAATTTATTATTTATAAAGGCTTATGTTTTAAATTATTCACAATGCTAATGTTTATTTTAATGTTATATTTAGCTTTATTTCTTACTCTTACTATGTATTTGAGCTCAACCATTTCATATTATTCATTTTCCAAGGACATGAAGAAGTTAGTTATGAGTGACATATAAGCATAATCTAGGAGGCCTGGATGTTTCTAATGGAATAAATTAGTGTTACATTTCCCTTCAAGATGTATTGTTAATATTATATATGTATCTTGTATCCAAAAGCTACTAAAATACTTGGTCCTTCAGGATACATATTCCTTGTTTTTATACCAATGTAATAAAATAAGGCATTGGCTCTGGGAAACATGGGTCGGTCTTTACTATTGGTATCAAAGGATGTTTTGTAGAAAACAAGGAAAATAGATTTAGAAAACATTTATTAGGGAAAAAATACCTAAGATAGCCTTTGAGGACAAGTATATAAGAATATCCTGGTATTTTGGTAAGGAATAGATTTTATGGATATTTCTAGAAAATACATCCATGTCTGGATACAAACAGGTAGAGGTGGCTCTGGCACAGATGTACCTAGGAGTGAAAGCTCCAACAAGGAGTTTCGGGCTTGGCCCAGTTTATCCGGGTACATGAAAATGGGATTTAATGCACTCCCTCTATTTAAAATCCTAGAGAATATAATTAGTATAATTCACATTTTCTTTACAAGCCATTATGAATGATTTAAATGTAAATTTTTCTCAGAGAAACCATTTCTGTGATTATGGGATTAGCCATGTGTAGTATCTCAGTTTATGATAAGGATTTTGTTTAGTTAAGATTATACATTTTGATTCATAACCTAATATAGTGTATGTCTTTGACTAGAAATGGAGCCTAGTGGAAGAAATGGTAACCGCATGAACATGTGTATCCCATATAGGGATTTCCCTCCGATTCAAGATAATGTTGTCAACTATAGTGCTATGACTGGTGAAGAGCATCTTATAACTATAATGGGACAATTTACTTAGGTTATGAACAATAACATTACCCATATGGTGTATTCGGATCCTATACAAGGAGGATCTTTTTTAGATATTTTTATGTGTCATAATCCTCCAGCGTTCAATGGGAATACAAACCCATCTGTTGTTGAACAGTGGATAAGTTCCCTAGAGAAGATTCTTATCTATTTGGGATGTAATTAAAAAGAGAAGGCCCTCATAGATGATTATTGTATATCAGTAGATTCGGATCTGTGGTGGTCATTAATCCAAAACAAAAAGGAGGAGGAAGAGATATAATAGATGGAATAGAGGGAATTTAAGGCAATTTTTTGAGAGAAATATTTCATCATGAACAACGAGAAGATTTAGAAATGATGTTTCTGAATTTGAATCAAATGGAAGATGATAATATTGAAAATTATGTGGATAACATAACAAGGTCAGAAAAACATGTTGTGGAATACATATGAAATCTGAGGAGAAATATTGATTGATTATTTGATGGACTAAATCCATTATTCCAGTGGGCTCTGTTTTCCTAGATTTTCTCATCATATGAATATATAATATCTTGTTATATCAAGATAGAAATGAAATTTTCCAAGTCATAGGACTTTAAGTGAATGAAACAGAAAAAGATGGATGCCTAAAACTATGGAAAAGGAAATAAGGAGATATGGAATAAGGGAAGAGTTGAATTTACACCCTGTGATAATTGATGAAAAAACACCCTGGTGTCTGCTTAAAAGGAAAAAGAGTATGCTTCAAATGTGTACAGAAAGGCCATCTTGCTGGGGATTGTATGTGAAAAATCCATTAATGCTCAGTTCTATAATTTTTGGGATATGGGACATTATGCTAAAGATTGTACAAAGAGTCAAGGAAACATGCATAATAAAAGTCTAAGGGAGCATGGATAAGCTTATGCGATCATAACCACTAATATCTATGTTCCTAATTAAGTGGTTGTAGGTACATTAATAATTTCCTCAATCTTATCCAATGTTGTATTTGATTTTGTATTGTTTCATTCATTTATATATTCCTAGTTGGCGACGAAAATTAGACATGTCCAATTTTATTTAATAAAGGATTTATCATTCTAAACTCTTAGTGGATGTATCATTGCAAAAAAGGAATGTTGATCAGTCCCCCTCATGTCACATAAACGTGAAGTAGTTTCTAACCTAATCATTATACCAATTATTTACTTTGATATAATTCTATGTATGAATCTGATACAAAATTATGATGCAAAGATCTGCTGTAATAAGAATGTTGTTACAATTTTTTAAAATGGTATAGAATCTATTATCTTATAGTAGAAACCTCTCCATCTGATTCTCATCTAGATCCTCCACTAGTAGCTCTACTAAATTAAATTATTGGGGAGGAAGGGAATTCAATAACTATGGATGATGAAAAGAATGTTCAAATAGAAGTTGTGCATGTCAGGCAAGAATATATTGATGTCTTTCTAGAGGGTTTACCTGGACATCCTCCAATTTAGGAAATTGAGTTTTCCATTGTCTTAATTCCTGGTTCAAGGCTCATATCAAATAAACCTTATAGAATTACCATTTTGTTGTTAATGAAACTAAATAAAAAACTCGATTAACTGAGTGATAATTTAGTTATTATCCCTAGCATTTCTCTATGGGGAGCCCCTGTTCATTTTGTTATGAAGAATGATGGGTATATGAGGTTTCTCATTGACTACAGGGAGATCAAGTATATAACAATAAAGAACAAGTGTCCCCTCCCTCACATTGATGATTAATTTGATCAATTTCAGAGAGGAAAATATTTTTTGAAGATTTATCATCGATCTGGATATCATTAGTTTCATGTGAGGAAGGAAGACATTCCAAAAATAGCATTTCGAACCACGTATGGGCATTACGAGTTTATAGTAATTCATTTTAGACTAAATAATGCACCAAATTTTATCATGGATATAATGAAAATATTTTTCAAGGAATATCTTAATGAATTTTCTATGGTGTTTATTAATTATATCCTGGTATACTCTAAAATCTATGAAGATCATCAAAATCACTTGTGCACTATTCTAAAGACTCATAGAAGAAATGAATTATATGGGAAGTTTAGCAAGTGTAATTTTTGTCTTCAATCAATTTCTTTTGTAGGACACATTGTCCATAGGATAGAATATGTTTAGATCATACGAAGACAAATGTTGTCCAATAATGGCCTATACCAACGGACATAACTAAGTTACTAGTTTTATAAGATCACGAGGTTATTATAAGAATTTTGTTTTCATTAGGTCACCCATGTAGTCATCCCAATGACCAAGATTACACAAAAAGGTGTTATGATTTTATTGACAAATGAATGTGAAGAATGGTTTAAATAATTGAATAAAAGATTAGTGAGTGCTCCAATCTTGACTCTACCATTAAATAATGATAGATTTGTGATCATTAGCGATGCATCAACGAAATGAGTTGGTTGTGTCCTTATGAAGAATGATTCAGTGATTGCATTTTAATATAGGAATCTAAAAATTCATGAAAAAACAATACAAATCATGATCTTGAGTTAGTTGTGTTAATCATTTCTATGAAGTTTTGGAGACACTGCCTCTATGGTGAAACATGTGAGATATAAACAGATCATAACAGTTTGAAATATATGTTATCGTAGAAATAACTTAACACGAGAAAAAGGAGTTGGATTGAACAACTCATGTATTATTATTGCAAAATACACTACCACCCTGGGAAGGAAAATAAGGTGGCATATGATTTGAGTAGAAATGACCATATAATTCTGAACAAGATGAGAGATGAAAGGGATGCTTTGTTCATGTATATAGTAAAGGTAGATATGGGAATTATCAAGTAAGGTAACACATCACATCTTTTTCAAATTTTTTCCTAACCTTATTTACTATAATGGATAAAAAGATATAAGGATAATGATGATGATTATCAAAAGAAAATTAAATCAGTAAATGATGGAAAGTTGCTTGACTTCGTATATAAATATGGCATTTTTAAATTTCGAAAGAGGCTTTGTTTTCCCGAAATTCCTGAGCTAAAGAGGGAGCAGTTGGACAATGCCCATAGATTTAATTTCAGTATATATAATGGTAGCAAAAATATGTATAGATATCTAATGAAAGATTTTTTGTGGTAAAACATGTAGAATGAGATTTCTGATTATGTGTTGAGATGTTTGCTTTGTCAATAGGTGAAGCCTGGAAGACCACCTCCTGGAGCAGTCATGCAACCCCTTCCTATTAATATGTGGAGATGGGATGATATTACAATTTTACTTGTCATGGAGACACCAAATAATATTCGAAATAATAATGTGATATTGGTCATTGTTGACTGTCTTACAAAATCAACACATTTTCTTGCTATAATAGAAGATTTAGCACTTGAACATTTAACAAGACTATATATTTATAATGTTGTAAGACATCATGGTGTACCCTTATCAATTTTTTCTGATCATGATCCCCAATTTACATCACAATTCTGGTAATGTATTTAGAAGGCCATTGATACTGAGATTTTTTGAGCACTGGTTACCACCCACAAATTGATGGACAATTAGAACGGACTATTCAAACATTGGAAGACTTGTTGAGGTCCTGTTCCATTGAAATTAAAGTTAATTTAGATTAGTATTTCACTCTCATGGAATTTTACTATAACAATAGATTCAATTAATGTATTCAAATGTAACCATATGAAGCATTATATAGAAAGATATGTTGTACACCAACTTGTGGGGATGATGTAGGGGAAAGAAAGCTTTCCAAAACTTGTTGAGGAAACAACAGAAAAGGTGAAGATTATCCTAACCCTTATCAAAAAATCTCATGGTAGGAAAAAGAGATATTTTATAACTAAAGGAGGGATTTGGAATTTCAAGATGGATAACATGTTTTCTTAAAGGTATCTCCATGGAAGGGTATTGTATAATTCGGTAAGAAGGGAAAATTAAGTCCCAATTACATCAAACCTTTTGAAATTTTTGACTGAATTAGAGTTGTAGCTTATCATTTGGAAATGCCTCAAAGTCTCTCCAAATTTCACAATGTGTTCCATGTGTCAATGTTAAGGAAATACATGTCATACCCAACACATGTACTCACCTATAGAGAAATAAAACTACTTCCTGATGTGTTTTATTGTGAAGAGCCTATAGAGATTCTTGATACCAGAGAACAAGTATTGAGAAATTGGATGACTCATCTGGTAAAGGTTATTTGGTGGTACCATAAGATGAAAGATGCAACCTGGGATTCGGAGGAGCTTATGTTTACGACATACCTGAATCTTTTTAGGCAACATTTTGTGAATTTTGAGGACAATATTTTTTTAGGGAGGGGAAATGTAACACCCCAGGGTTTTGAAAATAAATATTTAATTAATTTTATAATATATATATTAAACAAATCATTGCCTCTACTATATTTTGAATAATGAAAAACGTTCATCTAGAGTTATGATAAGTAAGTCATTTGGAGTCTGATAGAGCAAACATGATTTTTGGGTGAATTGTAACATACCATTATGAATAGTATTATGACCATTATGAATAGTAAATAATGATATTATTTTATTTTCTTAAGGTACTAAGATAATTATATCTTAATTAATTTTTCAATGTGATATAAAACACATTATGTCTTCAAAATTGTTATTTCTCGAATTAACTGTGATTTTATTTAAAAATTAAATTAATAATTTTTAGAAAATTATTTTTGAAAATGGAGTTCAATTTTTTAATATAGAAATTAATAAATGGAATGGTTAATTTTTTGGGATTTTTTTGAAATTTGGGAATTTTTTATGAATAATGAAATACGGTAAAATACAATATATTCAAATTATGAGATAAATACACTATTTATGAATTCGATATTATAACATGTCAATATGGGTATAAATGTACTAAACATGAATTATGATAATCTAAATACATGTATAATAGGATCTGAATTATGTTTTTAATGAGTATAATTTCATATTCCATGACCATAAGTTCATGAGGGGAACACATTCGTACTTCAGGTAAGGGTTTTCTCGCCTGAACATCCATTTTCATTCGGGTTACTTTTATTGACTAATTACCTAATTGAAATTCTTGTATATTATTATGTAATCCTCATAAAATCTATTTTATTATTCTACATATGTTTACCAACTATAAACCTACCTTATTTTATATATAGTTACACATTTTAAAAGGAACATTCAAAATTTTTTCCAAAACACAAGCCTAATTCAAGGGAATTTCTCAAATTCTTACCTATTTTCAAGGGTACTGTATAATTTGTTTTTAAAACCATTATATTTATAAAATATCTTAATTTATTCTGAAAATTATATATTACATAACTTCTAGTTTTATTAAAAGATTATTTACAAAAGAACTCTTCATTACCAAATAAAAGACTATTTCTCTCAAGAATTGCTTAATGATTTTATAAGAGTATTTTATTCTTCTTCAACACTCTTGTTGATTCTTATGTATTATTGGGTTTAATCACTTATTATTTCTTCTACCCTATTTTATTTAAATTTTTTTTTGCTATTTTTATTTTGGATGATCTATCCTAAAACCATTCACTGTATTACTCGGAATAGTTAGTGTTTTATGTTTAATGATTGGGGAAATTTAGTTACATTTCATATGATAGTTTCAATATGAATATATATGTCGTTTATTTTTATACCTTATCATATGAGGAACTAATTGGACTTCTTATGTAATGATTTGTTCCTGATATATCCCCTTGATGCATCGATAGGTCTCACAAGACAAATAGATATGGAATTATCTGAGGCCTTTGCCAATTTGATATATTGTTTTTGTTGAGGCCTTAATCATTTTTAGACGTCTTGGACGAGGCCTTGAAAAAATGTTTAATAATGTTGGAATATTCAGTTCTGTCATTATTAATCTAGTAATTTAATGTTCATGTGGTTATTTGACTAGTCGAATAACCATGATTATGTTTTATTATGGCATTATTTACTCAACTCATATTCCTTCCATAAGGTGTTAAGGTTTATTATTTATAAAGGTACGTGTTTTCAATTATTCATTGGGCCTAAGGTTTATGTTTATGTTATAATAAATTATTTTTCTTACTCTTACTATGCTACTGAGCTCACCGCTTTCTTTTGTTTCATTTTCCCAGGATTTGAAGATGTTAGTTATGAGTGACTTGCAAGCATAATCACAGAGTCTTGGATGTTTCTAATGGAATAAATTAGTGTTTTATTTCCCTTCATGATGTAATCTTAAACTTATATATGTATCTTGTTTCCAATATATACTTAAATACTTGGTAATTTGGGATACAAACTCCTTTTTTATATGAAAATGTAATAAAATAAAGCACCATCTTCAGGCATCAAGGGATGGGTCCTTACTTAGATAATCTCTTCGACAAACTCTGAGGATCTTAGGTTTTCTCAATGATTGATCCGAGATTAGTAAATCACAATGTAAGGGTAATATTCTGAGATATTCCATGTACAAAATTCCATATTAGATACGTCATGTATGAATATTTGTTAAAGCCATTTGGTCTGATAAACGCACAAGAAATTTTTATGGCCATCATGAATCAGGTTTTCTAGCCATACATAGATTATTTTATAGTTGTTTTTGTGAATAATATCTGAGTGTATTTAAAAAAAGATCATGAAATAATTTTTGACATCATATTGAGTACACTATGAGAGAATATGTTATATTCCAAGATTAAAAAATGTCAATTTTTGATAGATAATGTCCCATTACTGGGTCACATTATCTTAGATATAGTAGTATCTTTGATCTTGGTAAGGTGAAATCCATTGTTTATTGGGAGAATACACAGTACATATTTGACCTATGATTTTTCTAGGATCAAGCTTGCTATTATAGGTACATTATTTATGAATTTCCATGCCTATATGAACCTCATAAATGATTAAGTAATAAGGGTGTTAAATTATCATGGTTAAAAGCTAGTGAAAAAATATTTAATTATTTAATAGAATATTTACGTCATTGTCGATCTTGGTAATACATGACCCTAGTAAAGGTTATAGGTTATATTCTTTTGTATCAAGTATTTTGTTGGGAGAATATTTGGTGCACGGAGATTGAGCTATGGAATATCAGTCTTCCCATTTGAGGCCACATGTTAATAATTACTTAAATAATAACCTTGAGCTAATTACCATTCGTTATTCCTTCAATTATTGAGGAATTATCTATTGGGTTAGTGTTTCATAGTTTACAAGGAATATAAAAGTCTCCAATACATATTACCTTAGTGTGACTTGAATCTCAGAAAACGAGGGTGGGTTAAATATATAAATTCTTTTGATTTTGAGCTCACTTATATGCATGGGAAATAAAATGTTGTGGTTGATGATGTCAGCCATAAGACTCAAAAAAATGGGTTGATAAGACATTAGTTAATAGAATTTGATCGTAGGTATTTATAAGATGATCTTGGAGGAACATGGCTATTACAGGTAGCTTGTAATCACATCATTATCAGTGAACTCTTTACTTTTTGATAGAGTGATGATGAGGTAGCTTTTAGATAATGGATTGTTGGTCCTAATGGAGATTGTTTTATTTGAGGACCCACTACATGGTTTAGACTCTGACGAGGATTATATCATGATCATTCACGAGAATATATAGGTTCTGATAGAAATATGAGAAGAATTGATGAAATAGTGTCATGCTTCTACTTTTGTAGTACAACTCAGTATTATCAAGATATACTATGACTTACACCATGGGTATTGGTGGTCAGAGATGAAAATTCATATATCAATTTTTATTAATAGGTGTTCCACCTATTAGATGTTGAAGGCGGAGCACTAGTGACCTATGGGACTATTATATCCATTTCCCATTCGTGAGTGTAAATGGGAGGAAATCACTATAGATTTTGTGACCATTTAACGTAGGTCACCTCAAGGATGTGATTCTTTAGTGACCCAGGCATAACATACATACATATTACATCATTTTCGATCAATATTCATCACATTACAAAAATTACATACCTGAGTACTATAATAGTTCAGTGTCTTTAGAAACATAGAAAAATAATCTTCTATCTTGGTGGAAGATATTAAATGTATCCCAAAAATATATTATCCTTTAGTAATCCTACAAAAAAACCTTTCTTCATGACATTGGAAAATGAAACATATGTAATGGGTGATCTCAAATTCTTAGTATGGGTAAATAAAGGAGATATGTTAACAAAACATTAGAACAGGGGTATGAGAACATAAAGATAACATTTGAAAATAATACCATGCATAACAAAGATCCAATAAATGAGTTATTGAAGAAATATTAGATGATCATAAGATATGAATTTTAAGGTATTCAAAGGACGTGTTACATTAGAGAATAACATAATCATAATACTTATATTTTTGGTATATATATAAGAATTTGATATATTATGTCATGGTTATCCACCAATACCTTAATAACATGTAAGGATAGAGACGACCACCTGTATACCAATATTGGGATTAGGTTAACCAATTGTGTACTATCCTATTTAGTATTGGGTTTTCCATTAGGGTTCCTCATTTATATGCTTGGAATTTCCACTCTTGTACCCTCCATTACATGCTTGGACTATCCACCTATGTACCCTCCTTTACAGTCTTAGGTTGTCTTTCCATATACCCTCCTTTAAAATCTTGGCATGTCAACCCATGTACCCTCCTCTATTGGCTTGGGTTTTCCACCCCTGTACCATCCTTTACAGGCTTGTTCTATACACTCGTTTACCCTTTGATATCATAAAATATTTATCATTATCCAATGTATTAGAGGTAGATATAGGTCCCACCGATTATAAAATAAAATCATAAATACAAATTTTATAAGATGATAAAACATTCGACAGATCATTACCCACTAAATGAAATGAGAATCATAAACATTTCATCATGTCATAACTTATGGAAAAGATATAGGTTTAATAATCATTTCATCATAACATAACCTGTGAAAAGAAGTGGGTTTTATAATCATTTTATCATGGTATTACCGGTAAAATGGAAAAGGGTTCATAAAAAACCAATCCTCATCAACATAAAATATTCTAATAAAAAATAATTATTTCCTTTAATAATATCCCCGATAAATAATAAATTATATCAAGGATGTCATCATATATGTAAATTAATTTTGAAATTTCTTTTAAAAATAATTGTGAGGAAAATGTCCTTTTAGTACTGAAAACTATTTTTAGAAAATAAAACCACCTGAAAACCTTTTTCTTTTAAAACAAATTTATAAACAAATATTTAATATTAGGAAATAAATTTTCATTAAAAATAATCTCGTAAACTTTTAAAGTAATCTCAATGAAATGAAGGACATGATGATGGATTAATCAGTACATGCCAAAAATTTATTTTTCACTAGAAAAAGTTTTCAAATGTTCCTTGATCGGAAAACTATAAGAAAATTCTGTTAAGAACCATTTTATAAAAATTTTAAAACATGGGTAAAAAATTATATTAAAAAAAATTATGGTAGAATATTTTTTAAAACATTTTTAGAAAACATGGTTTCGATAGGAATCATATTTTCTTCCAAAGAGAGTAATAAGGCCTTATTTTCTTAAAAATAGTTTCTTAATTATATTAGGTACCAAAGTGTGGTAAAAAGGAAAATATATATTAATATATCATTAATAAAAATATTAAAATAAAATTCATGAGAGTTATTGGGATATGGATCACAATATTTCATTAATTTATTCATAATCCTGAACAATCCAAATAAACAATGAGATTGTAGAAATAAAATATTACAACTTTGATAACATTGAATCATAACCCCATTAAAGTGGTATCCTAAAATGGATGTTTAATTATAATAAATTTCAGGTAAAACAATCATAAAATACATTCATGTGAATTATCTACAACACATTGAAGAAATATGTCGTGAATATAGCATGTGTCTGGCAAAAGTAATAAGTATGATAGAAATCTCTTACTACATGAGTAAATTTTGAATAATGATATCTATGAAAGAATAAAAATTATTGAAACTTATAATATCATGAAATAAATGATAGTAATTATATAACATGACAAAGATAAGTATATACACCACACAAAAGAAACTAGTTGTGAATATGGCTTATGTTTCGTAAAAATAAATGTGAGACTGAAAATCCACTTACCTTAAGTCTTGAAATTCTTCATACACATAGAACCTCCTATATAATAAATATAAGTATATTATAAATATACCAAAAAACTATATTATTATATATCATAATATATATTATTTTTTTTACTTTATATTACCCATTTATTAAAAATTTAAGGTTAAGGTTATATTTTAGTTAATAACTTCTTGGATTATCACATATGTTTTGACTTGTTATTCTGGACCCTCTTACATATATACTGATTGAATTATTTCCAAAATTTAAAACATTAATAAAATTTCATATATATTAAGTATATAGGTATTTATAATAATCTATACAAGATATAAATATGAAATGAAATACATCATTTTGGGAGACGGTAGGTCGTACATATGCATGAATGTTGTTTCCATATTTTTATTGTATTTTTTAGGAAAGAAAAGTTAATTTTATATATAAGAAGTATAATTATTATTTCATATATATATATAATATGTTTATTAAACTCATCCTTAATAAATTCCATGTAAAGCGTGATCGAATCATGTCACTTTGAGAGAACAGTATTCCACGTGTCCACAAATGATGTTATCTTATTCTCACAAAAAGGAAATCATGATGGAATATGTTAAATAATATTTAAATAAGAATAAATAAATCATATATATTATATATATCATATAAAAACATTAATTACATCATTATTCACAATCATTAAATGTTTTAATGGAATATTTAATGGCATTGGTTCTCGAGGTGGTAGTCTATCAGAAACACAAATAATGATTCTGAATAACATTTTTTAGAAATGTGTGAATGTGTAGGTAATAACACTAATATAAAAATATATAAGTATATTTATGATACATAAGTTATTATATAAGCTTGTAATAAGAATAATTTAAGGGGTGGAGAACGAGATAAAACCAAATTACTCATTGAAATAAGTTACCACTTCTTTGAGTAACTCCTTTGGGTTTTCACCAAAGGACTTCATTATTTTTATTTCATCCAAATTTTAGGACTATCGGTTTAGAGTAGTTCATTTTTTATCTAATTTTGTTTTTTTATTTGAAAAATGACATTATATGATTTAATAAGTGAGGGGGTGAGTTTCCTTTTATAGTGGAGGGAAGTGGAATTCTTGTAAATACAAAAGGTAATGACTATTGAGAGGTCTTTGTTACATCATGTTCCTCTAATAATGGACAATGTTTGATAGAAGAGGGTAAATTATTGAAATAATGTCATAAAAGTTATTTTGGAAATGTTTTTAGGTCATTATGACTCTTGAGATAAATGTTTACCCACTAAGTAAACTCATTTTTTCTCTTAATCACTATAATTAATAATAATTTCTTTCATTAATATTTCTGGTAAAAACTAAGTTGAACAGAATAGAAATTATATATTATGATGATTAAAAATTTTTATTTATTTTTTTGAAAATTTCAATCACTTGAGTGTTAGAAATTAAATTAAAACTAATCTCATAGATGGTACAAGACAACTTTTTTCTAAAGTAAAAATGATCAAAAGTTTAAAATGTTTTTATATTCAATTTCATTGTCAAATTGATTCCAATGGACTAAATTAGATAAATATATTTACTATTTAACTACAGATAATTTAAAATAAATTTTAAAAATAAATTATCTATATAAATAAATTTAATACAGATTCCTTTTTGAATTAAAATTTAGTATTTTTCAGTATTCTTAAAAAAATGAAACTTATTAGAATAATACCAAAAAAAACACCCTAAGATAATTTTTACATTAAAATATAAAAAATTAAGATTATTTTGTCAAATATAATTTATAAAAGTGTCCAAAATTTTTTTATAAATCAATTCATCCATTAAAAGCTTGTATAAATACCTTTTAGAATTATATAGATTTTTGTGCCTAAAATTGGATATTTTATTATTTTATTCCTACTAATCATACTAAATGAATATCAGAACATTTGGTCTAATTAAAAATATATTAATTTCACTAGTAAAACTCACAAACATATATTAATTTAATTAATTAATATAAAATTACTTTGTGGGCACACAATAGGTTTTTATGAAAACATGTCCTTTATATTCAATTACCTTTTGTATTCATTTATAATTAATTGATAAATGAAGAAATAATTTTATAAAAAAATTAAACTGCTGTTTCAGTATTTCTTTAATTTTATTCACATATACCATTCCAATTTCTAGTTTATAACTATATAAATATTTTAATAATAATATTAATAGTCTATTATAGTTCATTAAAAACCGGTCTTACATGTTTTCCAAGTTATTAAAGTAATATGACATTATGCGTAAAAAACACAATAATAGTGTTTCATGTACAAAAAATCATATCTAAATGTTGTGGGTAGTTAAATAATAAATTGTTTTAGCATTAATGAAATCCATCAGATAAATTTAATTTATTCGAAAAAAATAATTCATAAAAATTCAGGGTGTTACAAATGCAGTATGGGTGGTCATTAATTTGATGAAAAAGGGAAGAGACATATTGTCTATTATATAGACTTTTTATATGGACTTCCTAGTAATTATATATGTATGAGAGATCATATTCCTTCATTTAGATTCATGTACTATCATATCAAATAGAGATACTACATTTATATCCAGTTTTGGTAGGGGTTACAGGAGGCATTGGGATTATAGGTACATATGATTATAGCCTATCACTTACAAACTCATAGACAGTTTGAGTATATTATATAGGTATTAAATTAAATTTTCCAAGAACATTTCTATGATTTTATCATTTTTGTGATAAATACATTCCTCTCACTGAATATTATAATAATAGCTTCTTTTAGGAAACCATACAGATGGATCCTTATAAGGCAGTATATTGTATGCAATACTGTTCATTCCTGTACTAGTTAGAGGTAGGAGAGGCACCAGTACAGGGACCTCATCTTGTTTAGGATAAATCATAGTAAATATCGCTTATCAGGAAGTGTAGGAATATAAATCCCTCTAGGAAAAATTCTTATGTCGATCCGCGCCTCAAGACGTTGGAGTTTGAGGTGGGAGATAGATTATTCTTGTGAATTTTTCAAAGATTGGGGTATCAAACAACATAGAAACAAGTGAAGTTGGAACCAGGGTTTTTTTGGTTCCTTTTAGATCATAGTGATTGTCAATATGGAATCCAATTACTTGTAATTAACTCTAAGGTACTAGTCCATGCATGTAATAATCTATGTTTTACAACATATTCATTACCATACAGACGTGTCTTATGTCCTTCAGTGTGATGAGGTTTAGTTATATATTGATTCCACTTTTGAGGTACATTTGGTGAGTATCGTTGATCAAAGAATGAAATATCTATTAGGAAATTATGTTCCTTTGGTTTGGTTGAAATGGTAGCATGGTCGTGTATAAGATAATACCTAATAGGGAGAGCTTAATTTATTTCTTCAATGGCCATAAATTTTCTCAAATTATTTTTAACAACACTAAGAAGGGTAAATTGAGGATGAGATGTTTTATGAAGGGAAGTTTGTAACATCCCAATTATTCTAAGAGGTATTAAACCCTTATATTTTATTTTAAAACACTTATTTTATTTTAATAATATCACATAAGTGATAAAGAAGGGTTTTGAGATCATTCGGGGCTTGTTCAAAGCACATAGTTCCAATTTTTGGAAAATTAGATTATGGCCCATGGTTGGTCATAACCATACAACTAAAACTTGTGAACAATGTTAATATGATCATGGATTTATAAATCATGAAAGGGGGTCGTACTACCATGAGAAAAATTATAGAGGTGTTGTAGTGATGAAATGAATGGTTAGCACATAGTTTGTCTAACAGTGCTCCAAACTGTGTGAGGGGGTGGAGTCCTTGGGTTGTTATCATTCACAGGTTATTCACAGTTTGGTAACTATGTGCCTAGCCATGCGAGTGGGTGTTTCACTTAGATAATGTGGGTGCATATTTGGCCTTTGAGTTAGCCAACAATGTGGCCAAACCATTTTCTTTTTAAATTTTGGTTAATTTATTTTCTCCCCTATTTATATTTAAATATCCTACTCCCTTTTCATTCCCAAAGGTTACAAAACCTATCCTATTCTATTTAGATATCCTCTAACTCTTAAATCTAGTATTTGAGCCTCCTCTCTCATATAGAATTCGTTCCACTCTCTGATCAACTCGTTGAATCTGTCTCAATAAGTTCTTCAAACCTATTTTATCCATTATTTGATTATTTCACCACATGAAATATCAAATCTATGTGAGATAATATTCTCTATTTTCAGGTCATTTACCTATTTATTTGTTTTCTCTAATTCTAAACTATATTAGAGGATGATACTAAATGAGGATTCTACTTCACATTTACGGTAGTTGGTCTAATGCTTTTCCCCTAATGTTTAAGACTCTTATATTATTCTAAAAGGTCCACATGCCAGAAATTCCATGTGGTTATATTTAAATTAAATTTGTTGAAAAAACATAATTAAAATTTTTAAAGTGAAAATTGGGTTATGGTTCCCTTAGACCCTTTATAAAATTGAAGGGTTATAGCCTTTCACTAATCCACCCCTATTGGGTGTGTTTCCTTGAATACTTTTGGACTTATTCTCTTTATTATTATTTTTAGTATTGATGAACATGATGTTCCTCGCCTTTGACTTAGTAAGAAAAGACATGAAATTCCTCAATGAATAATTGATTTTTCCCATACACGGTGTTCCTTGTCATTGTTTTGATTATTGATGGATGTGATACTCCTCAATGCATACTTAGTATT
This sequence comes from Viscum album, assembly GCA_963277665.1. Taxonomy (NCBI): domain Eukaryota; kingdom Viridiplantae; phylum Streptophyta; class Magnoliopsida; order Santalales; family Viscaceae; genus Viscum; species Viscum album. Next base: position 1,112,106,056 of record OY728126.1, read on the forward strand.
GAAAAATATGTTGTTTCTTATAATATAATTGATTATTTTTGGACATGGTTCTCCTCATAGAATAATTCATCGTATTAGACATGTTTCTACTAATATATTCCTTGATTTGTATTTTTAATTTCAACCCAGAGTGTGTACCTAATTATTATTAGACCTAATCGTATATAGAATGAAAATCTAGCTTAGGCTGAAGCTGATATGGTCGGCCAGTGTCCCATGGGTATCTTGAGCCCAACATGGGTTATAAATACATTTTTTATGATACCTACACACTTTTGTATCATATATTAATGTATTGTATGGTTATAAATGATGTTGGTGGTGTCCTACTGAGTTATAATCACACCCTATTCAAACCACCATTTTGTACCTAGAAAAATTGATATAGGAAAGTATAAGGGGATGCATCAAAATATGGACTCCTGATTTTGTGTTATAGGATGGATTAAAGGGTTTGATAACATTCTTTGCTCATGATGCGATTGAAGATGTATTTTTGTATTTTTTTTATTTTTTATAGAATGTTGTAAATGTTTTTTACTCTATTTCCCTTTTATTCCCCATATTTTTATAGCATAAATACATCATCTTCATTTTCTATATGAGTCTAATTATTATTACTTCTATATATTATATTTATCTCAATGATCATTTCTACTCTTGTTTTTTATTATACATCTCTTGATTTATCAGTTATCATAATGATGTGATCCACTCTAGTAATGAGGGTGTAGTCTCCTCACCATAACATTATATACCCTTGATGTTATTCGGTGGCCTATGGAATGTGGGGAGGCACGCTTGAGGCTTTGTGGACTACTAGGTTTAGTTATTTATGATTGAACCAAGCCTGTGAAACTACATTGAAAATAGAAGAAAAAAATAAAAATGTCACATCCATATAAATAACAACAACCTTATTCATAGTATATTTGGTAAAAAAAATAGTAATTCAAAAAAATCACTTCATAAGAAGAAAATAAAAATACTAAAAAATGATTTCAATTTCTACTCATTCTATTTTCATTAAGAATTTTGTAAAATAAATTAAATGATTTATCCCAAAATCACCCCATTCTATGGATTATTTGAAATAAAATGGTTAAGATAAATTCATTTGTCCCCCATTAATATCCTAATAATTCATCCCATTAACATTTTCAAAAACCAAGAAAAAGAAGAAATTGTCATCTGGCCATTTATTTTCACATCTCCCGAAATCAACGATACATAACAAACTAAAAAACCCAAAAAAAATATTTTGAGATGTTAGTATACTCTATCAAAAATTGAACTCATTAAGTGTTAACATACAAATGAAAAACCCCAAAATACTTTTCATATTATGAATATAGTTATAAAATAATTGTTGGAAAAAATCCATCAATCTATCATTGCATCATTTTTCGGTTGCTTGTGTTTGTGGAAAATTTAGTTTTCCATGGAGAATTGTTGAGTTCCAGAGATGTTGTTAACAATCCTTGTTGATAATGAACCATGACAATGGAACAGAAGATCTGGAGGTAGTATAAAAGAATACATACAAAAAGGAATGAGTTTCTCGAAGATATCCTTCATGGATTGGATTATTCTAAGACAAGAAGAATATTAACAGTGTTCTTCGTGATTACGACGAGCTTCACGGACGACAGAGTTGAAGGGCAATGCGAGGGTGCTTCATGGTGGTGGCATGAAGTAATTGACAGAACGCTCCATGATTACGATGGGCTCGGTGATCAAAAAATTGTCAGGGTGCTTTGCAATATTGAGAGAATTTCAGCAGAAATTTCAGAGCATCGCAATTTTTGATGAAGTGGCACTGACATCACACAGATGGTTTGAGGGTTGTTGGAATTTCTTATAAATAGGCATTGACCCCCTTGATATAAATAGAGAGTTTTCCAAAGAAAAATTCATAGATCTAAAATTGTGAAGGCGGTTCGTGAAGACCGTGTTCTTTGTGAATGGAAGGAGCTTCGTGGATGCTAATATAGCTCTGAGAAAGTTGTGTACTTCGTGTTAGCTTAATGAGCCTTGCAAGGGATGTCACTCAACGATGACTTGAGCTCCACAATTTTCTGAGCTCTTCGAAGGTGTGAGATTCATGAAAATTAAGCGACTTCGCAAATTCTTGTTTGAGCTTTGCGAAATTGGGAGCATCACAAAGTAAGGTGCTTTACAAAGGTACTTCGAAAATGTTATTTCCCAGTGTTCAAGGGAAAATGGGTATTCATCGGTGGATGAAATATGGACTTCAATATGGCATCTACATATAGAAGATGATACATTCATTAGTGGTAATGAAGAGACCTATAGGTCTACAAACATTGGATGAATCTTCTAAAGAAGCAGTGAGGTCATTTCAGTTGACATAGATTTGAGTTCTCAAATTATGAGTGGTTGTAATCCAGGAGGGACAGTGAGTCCGCTTCGAACATGTAAATAGCAGTGTGATTATAGTATATTTGGTACATCGGCACAGTACCGGTGTATGCTCCTTGGATGTATCATAATGAGGGTGAACCAATTAAAAAATTTTGTGTCATGTGCATGCTTTAATGTTTATTCATACTCTACAGAGAGAATATGGTTTTTTTCTAATAGTAAAACAAGATCAAAGGGGGGAAGTTGTTTTAATTTTTCATACCCTGATTCATCCCCACCCCCATCATGGTATCTACCTTTGTGGACCTAATAATTGTTATCAGTGGGAAATGATGATATTAGTGTTTCTTTCTCAAATGGAGGTCACCAATCACAAAGGGATTCCGATATTCGATGGGAAAAATTTCCTGCTATGGAATAATCAGATGAAACAATACTTCCGATCTTTAGGAATGGATGTGTTCACAGTAGCAATGCATGGCATAACAGCTGATATTAATAGTGGAGCACTATCAGAGGATGAGCGTAGATAATTGAATGATGATTCCATGTGAGTTAATGATTTAGGGGGAGCCCTATCCAATGCTATTAATATGAAGTTTATGTATTGTAAAACATCACATTCTATGTGGGAAAATATATTGAATATATATGAATGAGATGAAAATGATAGATAGGAAAATTTGAAAGTGTGGTGGAAGAAGTATGAAGATATGAGAATGAACCAGAATGAGTCTGTTGAAGCATTCTTCGACAGTGTAAATGTTGTAGTACAAGACATGAGAGTACTTGGAGATGTTATTGAAGACATAAATTTTTTGAAAAGCATCTTGATGAAATATCGAAGTCGGTTCAATCCGAATGTTTCATTTTTAGAGGATAAATACCCAAAAAAATTGACATTGGATAACCTGAACAACACCCTTGTTTTGAATGAAATGAGAAATGATGATAATGATGTTTTGGAAAAGGGGAAATCCAAATAGGTGGAATTTAAGGCCCCGATGAAGCTCATCGTTGATGATTATCGATAAGAAGAAGAGATAGATGAGGTGATGGCATTCTTCTTCTCAAACCCTCAAAGAGGAAAAGGAGAGTTTAAAGGGAATCTTCCACATGCTTGTTTTCAATCTGGAAAGGTTGACCATCTTACGGCAAGATGACTCAAAAAGTTCAAAGAGTATGATTATTTCGATGAAACTGAAATTCCCAAGAAGAATTATTCAGCCTATGGGAATGGCAAGAAATAGTTCAAGAGAAATTTCTTTAAGAAAAAGAACCTTATTTCAAAAGAATATGATAGTTAAAATGAGTTTGAGGTTGAGGAGGTTGAACAGATAGATAACTACAGAGATCCTGGAGAAAATTCTATGGTGGTAGTTGTCTTTTTTTTTCATAAGGTGAATGAAATGGAAGCTGATGTAGATGAAGATGAAGTTTATGTAATAGTTGATATACAAGCTGAGTTCGAGGTTGATCTTGAGGAGATAGATGTTTGGAGATCCAAAAGAATGAAATATAACAAAGTAGTTCATGATTTCAAACTCTATATGTAGAAGTAGGAAGAGGAGATGTCTGAATTGATGGAAGAAATTGAGAAGCTCAATTCATCAACACCAGAGGAATCAGAATCAGTTATTGAATATAAAATAAAGATTGAAGAAAAATGGGAGATCAATGTCTTGAATAACACAAGGAAATATCAAATAAATCATATTAAAGAACATGAAGGAGAAGTTGTCAGTGTGCGGAAAAAGGTTGAGGATCATGAAAAACTCTTAACTCCAATTGGGAAATCAGGAAAGCAGATCACTTAGAAAACTGAGAAGCTAAAAGTGATGAATAGTGGTTCAGAAAAAAAAATCATCAATTATGTTCAGAAGCTAAGACCAATGGAGGGCTTGATCGAAAAAATAAAGCTATGAAAACTGAAGTCAAACTAGAAGCACCCATTCCAAGATTGAAGGTAGATTTGGGCACAAAGAAAAATCAGAATATTCAGTGTTCCCATGGGGAAACTAGCAGTGAAAAAGTGACACGAAGGAATGCACATTATATAAGGTGATATTGTTTTGGAAATATGGGACATTCACAGTATGTGTGTTCCATAGCCAAGAGATATCGAAGGGCACAAGAACCATGGTGGAAGACAAACAGATAATGGTTCTCTAGAACATATTTTGAAGGACACTGTTTTTGGTGTGGAGGATTTCATCACATGGCTAGTTATTGTTCTTCGACCATACAGAAGAATGTACCAAATGATAATCAAAATGTTCACATGCAGCAGATCAATGATCCAACAAGTGAGTTGAAAATTCAAAATAGAATTGTAGCATTGTAAGGTGAAGCTAGTCCATCATACTCTGAGAAAGATTAGAAGACTCAATCTATGCCAAGTGCGGAGGAAAAAATATGGACCAAGAAGAGAAATAATGAAAATGCAGTGGTGGTAGAAATTTCCCTAAAAGAATATGATCTCTCTGGTGTGTAGAACCTTGATAGCAGTTTCACATCTCATATGACAGGTAATAAGGATCTTGATACAAGCGTAAAATATGACAAAGAAGGAGTTTTCGCGTTTGGAAACAATGAAGGCCTGAAGATTATTGGCACAGGAAAGGCCAATTTTCAGGGAAAGAGATGAGATGTGAAGATGTCTTAGTAGTATATGGCCTCAGTCACAATTTTCTTAGTGTCATACAACTATGTGGAACATGAAATTCTGTACAGTTTAGTAAGAAGACGCGTATCATCAAGAGAAGTGACATAGTAGTCGTTCATCAGGTAAAAAGTACAAAGGGGAATCTCTACCTTTTAAATGGAGAACAAGATATGTGCTTTATGTCCAGAGAGGAAGAAAACAAGTTGTGGCATAAAAAACTATGTCATCTAATTCAACTATCCCTAGAAGATCTGGTAAAGTGTGATGCAGTAAGAGACCTCCCTAAGATATCATGTGAATGTACTCACATGTACGATGCATTCCAACAAGGGAAGCTCACTAGAAAGATGTATAAGGCAATGGAAAAGAAGTCAACAAGAGTGCTCGATTTGGTGCATGCTTATATTTGTAGGCCTATCACATCGAGAGAAGTTGATAGAAAGAGGTAATAAGTTAATTTTAATGATTATTATAGTAGAATGGAAAGGTTATTTATTATTTCCCATAATTCTGATGTGTTCAGCTACTTAAAATAGTACAGAAGCGAGTACCAAAGGATGCTTGGACAGAAAATTATAATGTTTCGTACAGAATATGGTATGGAATTCACAAACAGTTAGGTGGAAGACTATCTCTAGCAACACTGGAAAATGAATCAAGTTTCCCCAGTGAGAACTCCCCAATATAATGGTGTGGTTTAAAGGAGAAATCAGATCATCAACAACATGGTCAGAACGATGCTCATAGAAAACGACCTACAAAGAAATTTTGTAAGGAAGCAGTTTTTACATCGGTCTACATTTCTAACTGGGCTCTATTTTGTCTGAAAGAAGGAAATACTTCGTACAAGATGTGGTAAGGAAAGAATCCAAAAATGAAATACTTTTGAATATTTGGAAGTAACTATTTTTTCCTAAACAAGGAATGAAAATCATAGGAAATATGAGTCACGAGGAGATGAGGGGATATTTGTTTGGCTACTTTAGAAAAATCAAAGAATACAAATTCATTAACAAAAGTATTGGAAAAGTTGTTTAGAGAAATGATGTCATTTTCGTTGAGAATGAGGAGATCATTCAACATCACAGTGAATAATTTCATGATTAAAGTGATGAGGAGGAAAGAAATGCAGGGGGATTAGAAGTGGTTGATGTTGAATTATAAGAATGTACTGATGATGATAATGAGTAAGTAAAATCTGTATCTACACAAAAACCAAGGAGTCGAGAAAAAATGACAAGAATAATATCATTGGTGATTAGTCAGCTCCAGTTCAAACAAGGAGAATGAAATCACTACAGTAGACATCTTTCCTATCTTAGGATAAGCTAAATTGCTTCCTTGATGCAGCTGGAGATGAGAACTGGCTTCAGGCAATGAATGAAGTGCTTGATCAGATTGAGAAAAATCAGATGTGGGAGATTGTTTTGAGGCCAGAAAATAAGAATGTCATATGAAATAAATGGTTCTATCACAAGAAGATGAATGAATATGGCACAATGATTCAGAAAAAATCATGAAAAGTATGCAAAGGATACTCTTATATAGAAGTAATATATTCTGATGATACATTTGCATCGGTTGTGAGACTTGATACAATCAGATTATTCCTAGAAATTGTAGTGCAACGGAAGTTCAATGTTTTCCAGATGGATTTCAAATCTACATTTTTGAACGGGGTTCTAGATTAAGAGTTCTATATTGAGCAGCTAGATGGTTTTGTCATTCATGAGGATGATAACAAGGTTTTCAGACTGAATAGGGCATTTTATGAGCTGAAACATGCACCAAGATCATGGTACTCAAGGCTTGATCAGTACTTGAAGAAGCTTGGTTTATGAAATGGGGGAGTTGAATACAATATCTATTTTAACAACAATAATAATCAAAGGATGATGGTCCTAGTCTATATTGACGACATAATATTTGGTAGATCAGATGATTCTCAGTGTAGACAGTTCTCTGAATTCATGAAAAGTTAGTATGAAATTTCAATGATTAGATAACTACCATTTTTCCTTGTCCGACAGGTGACACAAGGAAGTAAAAGAACATTTAATTCTCAATCCAAATACGCCAATGAGGTTATGAGAAGATTTGTAATTGAAAATTCCAAGGAGATGAAGACTCCAGTTGATACCAAGATAAAACTGTCCAAAGATGAGGATTACAAGGCAGTTAATATCACAGAACACAAGAAAGTCATTGGAATTTTTCTATACTTGATTGTGACAAGGCCTAACATTGTATTCCCCACCTTCCAAGTAGTGAGATATCAGAGTAATCCCAAGGAAATACACATGCTTTCAGTTAAAAAAATACTTCCATATATCAAGGGAACAATTTATTTCGACTTGATATATATTGAAAAATATCTGTCCGAATTACTGAGATATACTGATGTAGATTGGTAAGGTTTAGCAGATGATAGGATATCAATGTCAGGATTTGCTTTCTATATTTGAAAATTGTGTGTTTCTTGGCTAATAAAGAAGCAGGATTTTATTTCATTGAGCACTACAAAAACTGGATATATTACCACCACTCAAGCTTGCACACTGTTATTCTGGATAAAGCAACAACTCTATGATATGGGCGTTGAAGTGAAGTCTCTGATCGGAAATCCATTGCGATAACTCAAGTGCTATAAATCTCATCCAAAATACCATCCATAACTCAGAGAGAAATTACATTGACTTAAAGTATCATTTTATCAAGGAGAATGTTGAGTATAGAATTGTGAAGTTGGAGTATGTTCCTATAGAGCTCCGGGTTGTAGATATTCGAACAAAGGCCTTACCTAAGAATGTTTTAAGAGTCATTGACTGGCTCTGGGAGTTGATTCCACTACCCTCAATTGATAAATTGTGGTTGTGGAACCCTCACCCCTCCCCTCGAGGTATGATGTGTTTTTCTCTTATGTGATAATATGTCTTTTATCCAAACTCTCCGACCATAGAGGAGTTCCCTTTTGGGTTCATTGACAAAGTGGGAGAAATAGTGACTCCTCAAGGGGGAGAAACTATGGATAATAAAGGGAGAAATTGTCTTTTTCAATGACATTAGGAGAAGATGATAGGTGGAACAATGAGATAGGGGGTGAAAACTGAGATAGGGGAGTGTTTTTAAATCTGACGATGCTAGAAGTGATCGATCAAAGAATTGACATCATTATAGTTGAGGATCGTGATAAAAGAAGAACAGTGATGTGGGAATGGTGTGAGAAGGTTTCCAACTATCATCAATTAATATCAATGCGGTATCAACAATTGGAATCGGGTTGGAAATTGGAATCAGTTGGATGTCAATATTTTGTGGCAGAAATGAAGTGATTCATTGATTATCTTTTCATTTACTCGTGTTTATCACGAAGAGAATTGCTTATGTGGGATTAGAGTATGTGGTGAGTGAATCTTTTATCTCTATATGAATTTCAAGAGGCTAAGGCTAGGTGATGATGAAAGGAGCTTCAGAGAGGAATCAAAGTGTAGAGAATCATTATAAGTAGAGTTGTCAACAAACCCAAATTGGGAGATTGTTGGGAAATATCCCTCAAGGTATCATTGCAGAATATTTGGGTGGCTTGTGTTTATTGACAATGAAGGATTACATGGTGAATTTTCGGGTTCCTACGATGTTGTTAATAATCCAAGTTGACAAAGAACATTGACAATGAAACGGAAGACTTGGAGGAGGTACAAAAGAACACATACAAGGTGGCGTCATTTTCTAGTATTTTCCATATTTTTGGGGTCTAAAATATGAATATATTTGAGCATCACATAATATGGATATCCTTGAAGATATCATTAAAATATGGAAAAGGCATGAGTTTAGATAATATAGGATTCATGAAAGGGATTTCACGAAGTCAAGAATAATGTTGACGGAGTTCTTCATGATTACGATGAGCATCGTGAATGGAAGAGTGGAAGGGAAATTTGAGGGAGCTTCATGGTGGTGGGGAGACTTAATTTAAGGAATGGTTCATGATTACAATGAGATCTTCGATCATTAAATTGTAGTAGTGCTGTGCGATATTTAGAGAATTTTGAGAGAAATTTTGGAGCTTGGCGATTTGAGTTGATGTGGGACTAACATCATGTGGATGGTTGTAGGGTCGATGGAATCACCAATAAATAAGCCTTTACGCCCTCTAGAGAAAGAGATAATTTTCCAAATAAAAATTTGTAGTGCTCTAATTGCGAAGGTGGTTCGCGAAGGCAGTGTGCTTCGCAAAAGGATGGAGCTTCGTAGCGGCTAATCTAGATTCATGAATGATGTGAGATCTACATTATCATAGTGAGATCTGTGAAGGAAGTCACCCTACGATGACTTGAGATCCATGATGGCCTGAGCTCTATGAAGTCGTGACCTTCAAGAAAAGGCAGGGACTTCACAGAGGCTTGTTTGAGCTTCAAGAAATTAGAAGCTTTGTGATGTAGGGTGCTTTTCAAAGGTACTTCCTAAATTTTATTGCCCAGTGGTCAGGGGAAAAGGGGTATTCATTAGTAGATAAATTTTTTACTTCAATAGAGCATCTATATACATTGTAGGATGCATTCATTATTGGTAATGAAGAGACCTACCAGTCTATAAATTGTGAGTGATTCTTATGATGAAGCCATAAGCTCACTTAAGTTGAGAGAGTAGTGAGTTCTCAAATTGTGAGTGGTTGTAAACCAGGAGGGACAGTGAGTCTTCTTCGATCTAGTAAATAGAAGTGCACTTATAGTGGATTTGGTACATCAGCACTCTACTGGTGTATTCTCATTGGATGTATCCCATTGAGGGTGAAATAAGTAAAAATTTGTGTGTCCTCTCCATGCTTTAATGTTTATTCATACTCTGCAATGGGAAGGATAGAGAAGAGGGTTTTGTCTAACAGCAAAACAAGATCCAAATGGGGAAGTTGTTTTAATCTGTCATAGCCTAATTCACTCCCCCCCTCTTAGGGTATTGAGCCTTGTTGACCTAACAAAAATATTAAATCAAAAAATGGTAAAATGATCACAAGATTTTTTGAGCATGATTAATGTTAATCAAGGTGGAATAGAGGGGGTGACGTTGTTAAAATTGCTTAGTTGTGTCGGGATGAGGTAGGAGTGGCATCTGTTCGGTAAAGGAAACATAAATAAAATGAATTAATGATCAATTAAATAAAAAAAGGTACTAAATGTGTCCTCATTGAAAAAGGGGTTGAAAATCAGGGATCAATGATAATTGATATGGTAAGAGGGCCTATATATTTCAACATGTCATGGGAGGGTTTTAGAAATAGTGGGAATGATGATTGGTTGGAGGATTTTTTTTGTTTACATAGACCTTCTCATATCACATGTGAAAAGAGAATATTGAGTGTCACATTATTCATTTTATAATATATAATGGTTGAATGAATAAAATTAACATATATTATTTTATGAATTATATATGAAAATTTCCCAAAAAAAAATTCATTATAATTCATTACCTATAAATCTTATTATATGTGGATTTTTTTATTAAAACATATTTTTTATTTTTACCTGAACAATATATGATGAATTTGAAAAAAAACATAATATATAATTTATTACCTAGTTTAACACCCTGGTATTTTAAAAGAAAAACAATATGTTTGAAAATGTATACAACACCCAACATCGATCTTAAATGACCCGTAGAATATATTATTTAAATATGATCGATATAACCTCACCATTAAATTGATGGTTATTAAAAAAATTAAAAACATTGGGATATATATTTAAATTTCCTACACAAGATAAATGTATCATTAAATTATTAGTAAAAAATAACTCAATTTTTAGTAAATCCATTTTATTCTTCAAAAATAATTTTTCTCCAAAAATGATTTGTATTAATTTTTGTGAGAAAATAATATAATTATTTTTTTTCAACATACAGAAAAATTATATGATATAAAGAAATTAATTTTTGAATCTCTCTTATGAACAATATTTTAGGGTGTACTTTTTACAATTTAATGACATGTTTTAATTTTCAATGAATTGTGAAAAATAATAATTTTTTTTAAAAACTGTTTTTAAATGCATAATGGAATTCCACTTTAATTAATTAAAATAATCATTTATAATGAATAATTTAAAATAAATGTATATATTATATATCTAAATATATGTACATAAGTCCTTATAATTATTATGACTAGTCATATAGTTAATGTAAGATCATTATATGCATGAAAATGTATTTCTTGAAAACCTATTTTTCAACATGATTTTTAGGTTAATTTTTAAATTTAATTATACGAAATATGTGAATTTAATTTTATAAAATGGATTTAATATTTTGAATATATATAATTAATATTTGGTAATAAACTTAACATAATTTTTTCATAATGAATAATAAAAATCATAAAAATATGTTACAACTGTTAAGGGTAATACAAGTTTATGAAGGGTTAAACAGAAATGATAAGGGTTATAATAACCTAAAATTTGTCTATTTTCAATTTTATGGACATATTTAGACCATATACGATATAATTTCATTAAATATTCCATTTTCTGTCCATATGACCATGATTCTGTCCTTTATAATAATTTACGTAAATAAAAGGACAAAATGTCACCCTCTTACTTTTAAAAATATTTATATGTTCACATATAGAAAAATGTGAGGTATATTAAGTTATAAATATTCATATAAAGGAAAAATAATTTATCTTTGTTGTGCTAATTTATTTATAATTTTTATTGATGAAATAATTACCTTAAATGCTTACGTAATAGAGATGTAATAATTATTTAATTAAAATAAAAAAATAAATGTTTTTAAAAATATGAAAAATAAGATTATTCTAAAAAAGAATTATTTCAAATTTGTTATAAATATATCATTTTAGGGATGTTTTAAAGGAATATACTCATATTTCATCTGTGTTTTGATGTTTTTAAAGTAAAATTAAATTAAGAGTGTTAAAATTGACCTTAATGATACTTTATATAAAGTAATTTTTAATTAAACGAATTCCAATCCCTAAAAAATATTATATTCACCAAATTAGATGGTAATTTTATGAAAATATCATCTCTGGTCTATTTATGGGCCTTTTTACCTTTGGTAGTAACTTTTTTACCTCTAAAGAGTAAAAACATTAATTACCACGATTTTGCATAAAACATGGTTTTATGTTTTGTATATACATGAACTAAAATTAATTCTCAAAAAAATAAATTTTATTTCATATAAATAAATTTTAATATTTATAATCATTGGGTGAAAATTATCTAATAACTCCCATTTTAATATTATGCATAAATAGTAAACGAAGCAGTTATCACCCGAAATAGTGTTTTAAATAATTAATGGTAATAAATAAGGGATAAAATGGTTATAAGTAATGATATATGGAATGATATATATGAATATTATTGTGTGATATATTTATAATAAACCTATAAATATTATATATGATGTTAAAACATGAACAAAGTAAGTTAATACTTGATTTAAGGTATTTTTTGTCTCATTTTTTTGTGGGACACATGATATATTCACTACATTCTTATTTTATGGGGTATATATATTCTCCATTATATATTGTGATGATTCTGATGATTGTTATTGGTTATTATATATCCTTATATCATTATTTATTTTATGGATATTATAATTAAAATATTTCTTATGTGGTAATGGTTTTATGTTACAATATCATTGTTTATTGGGGTTTTTTATTATTAAAATATTAGTGATGTAGTCCTATGATTTATCTCTAAATAAACTCATGAAGTTTATTATCCATTGGTTATCTCTAGAAATTACATGTTTTCTTTTATATTTCATCACTTTATGTACTCAATAGACCAAAATAATGTTTTTAAAGAAACCCAACTTTATCCCTCATCTGTCGAAAAACCATTCTCATCCATGTCCATTTTTTCTAAAAATGTTATAAATAATGTTATTACTATTATTTATTGATTTTTAATTTCTTTTTTTCCCTTGTTTTAATTTTAACAAAATGGTTTATAATTAATCTTCTTTCCATTTTATGAACGTTGTAATTTCAAATTTTTAATAAAATGTAAAATATATTTGTTTTAACTTATATGGAATGAATAGTATTTCTTATAATCATTAACACTCAAGGATTTAAATATTCATTTATTGTTTTTTATCATTATTTTAAAATAAAATGTTTTTTGTAATAATTATGAAATTTATATATTTTAATAAGATATTTTCACATCTAAAGGTTATTTTTCTCAAGAATGTTTTAATGATATTTCAACATTATTTATATTCATCAATGACATTAGCCCTTGATTTTACATATATTTTATTTTGGATAGGGTATAATTATACCACCCTATTCTTTCACAATATTGATTATGATTATGATTTAAATATGTTTATAAAACCCAATTATTTTCCACTAGTTATTCTTGTGAAACCCCGTTTATTTCCAATGAGTTAGGCTATAATAAACAAGTTATGAAACTTATTTACTATAAATGGGTTATTTGATTATTAATGTTTTATGATCTTATGAAACATGTATGTATGATTTTCATTATGTTATGTGTGGGCCGAGAATTATATTTCCCTCCATTGCATTAGGTAACGATTGATATCTTTTGAGATGGATATGAGTAGAATGGGGAGTGAACTCTATTATGTAAGGGACTCTATCCAATATTATAGTCTTTGGAGTGAACCATGACTCATAATATGGTTTTGGGAGTGAACCCATTCCACTATGATAGTTTTTTAAATGTTCCTTTATTAGTGAAAAAATTTCTTTCTATGCATATGAGTATTCCACAAACCTATTTAATTTTTTAAGGTAATTATCTCATAGATTATATTATTTTATTACATTTTGATTCATTTCATGTGAATTACTAAGATTTATTCCATGATTCAATCTTTTTATTTGATATGTAAAGTATTTTTTTCAAATGTTATTATCATGTACTCATGAAATTATGCGAATGTTATATTGAAATCTATATTATTTAACCTCACTGAGAATATGATATCTCCCTTTATTATGGTTCATTTCCCCAGGATATGATGAAAGGTATTATTTATGATATGTCTAATAAGTGTTCTATTTATAAATAACATGTTTTTTATTTATTAATGTTTCCAAATCCACTAAACCTATAGAATTATTGTGTGGAATGTTTTGTTATGTAATGAATATTCATCTAATATTATATGATATCTATGTATGAAATGTATGGGTCACTATAATTCTTATTGGGTTAACGGTTATCATACCATTGTAAACTATGATGGGAAAAAATTGGTGATAACACTTTAGGATAAATCGTATGTATATAATAGAATCCTATGTTATGGTAAAGAAATGAGTGTGGGTTTCCTACAAAAATATATCTCTTGATACTAAAAGTGGACATGGTTTTGTAATAGAAATAACAAAGTGTAATTACTCTAAATAGATTTGTTCGATTTTATATCATCTATAATTCTGGTTCATACTGAGTGCAACCTTACAATTCACCTAGTTTGACACTCCTAGATGATATTTTGTGGTTAATTTGAATTTTCTTTCTAAACCATTATGAAAGAATAAAAAAGATTTTGAAAATTAATGTGATAGGTTAAACCTAAGATGTCTAATATTGAAAATAAGGTTCCATGATTTATAAATACTATAAGAAATTTTGTGGTTTTCCACAATGATTATTATTAATCATACTATGTTATTTGGTTTTATTTAATAGACACTGAAGGTGATTAAAAAAATAGTGGTTATGAGAAACCAAATTGGATGATGAAAAGATAGAAATATATTATGATTACCCTAATCAATTATTATGATATATAATTAATATCTTGCAACTTAATGAACTATAAAATTCTCTATCGTAAAGAAAGACACAATTTTCTAAGAGACTGGATAATGGATACCACATAGGAAAAATGTCTTAATTAAATTCATTATAGAAATTCAGAAAATAAACACCAGATAATGTCTTGAATGAATGAGAATAACATTTTTATTGAAATAAATGAAATAGGGAAATGAATTTTAGAGTAAGTAAATGTCTTTTGTGTGGGGAACATGGGAATTATCTGAGTCAATGTCATAATCCAAGGGTTATCTCCTAGAAAAAGGAGGTACATATACCCTGAAAATAATTTAAGTGGATGGATTGAATAAATTTTTTGTTGGGATTCAAGAATTATATTATGGAAGTATTTTTTTTATAATAGTATTTTGGTTATAATAATCATAAAACATATAAGTATTTGATTAAGTTTGTAATTATACACGTATTTATATATGAATAACTTATGATTTATGGATACCATGATGGTTTTATAAGTTTAATATTGTTCATAAGTTCAAAGTATTAAACAACTCTTTTGGGGTTTTATGTGATTAGATATTAATGTTATTAATGATATTTTTTGGAGATGTTTTATGGGTATATGGTATATATATCCTTAGGTTAATCATGAATTAATATTTGAGAGGAATAATATTTTAATATGTTTAATGGTATTGATAAACATCCAGGATTATATGATATTTTATCATTAAGGTTATATTAATGGATGTTCATTATATTTATGGGGATCTTATAATAATATTATTAATATAGTTTTAGTAGGAAGACAACTAGTCATGTCTAAAAAGGTCTCTGGACTTCAAGACACAACTAATAGGAGATAAGGGTCTAATTCCTACCACCAGACTATGTGATGTCTTGGTTAGTATGAATTTTTTCAAAATTATGTGATAGATAAAGATTATTTTTTTTGAGAACATATGTTTTCTAATAATTTTTACTATGAGATTAGAAATAGAATTGGTGATTAATTTAATTTTGGAACAATTTTTCTATTTTTAGAACCTTATACGAGTAAGACAAACAAAACATTATGGGATCTTATTTTTGGAATAAAGGTTGAATTTTATTTTTTAAGCATGATTTATTTAAATGATTATTTATAATGATTAATTATATTTATAAAAATCATTATCATATCTATTATATTATATGATTATGGCATATTCATTTTTGGAATGAGACATTAATAGTGATTGATGTTATTTGGAGATAAATTTTAAATTTATCATAGAATAACATAAAATAAAATCACTATAATTTTGGGTTTAAATCTTAGTATGAAATATTTTTAATAATTTTAAGGTTGGTTATTTATCTAATGTTCTATGATGAACATTGGGTGATATTTTTGGAGATTTGGTGATTAGATTTGTATTTATTCATAGAGCGGTTTCTTCATTTTTATAATTATATTGTTCTAACCATTTTAGTTTTGTTTAATTTAAAAAGATGCAAATAAGAAATTTTATCATTTTCATTGATTATTTGATCTCTTATAATTTAATTTTAGTGATTTAGGAATAAAAAAATCATATTCTATATTCATCTCTTAGAGTAAGAAATAATGTTCAAATCTATCGAACTATAACCAAAGGATGAAATTGTTCTTATAAAATAAAAAATATATCATATAAGAATATATTTTGGAACTAAAATAATCCTCAAATAATAGGAAATGGATCTTGAAATGAAATTAGTTTTTCTATTACCATCCTTTATGATTAATTGATTGAAATTTTTCACCTCTTTGGTTTCTGGTTTTGTGGTCATTAACTATATTATGATCATTCACTCTCTTATGATCAACAAAATATATGACTCTTTATCATTATTTTGAGATTACTCTTTTATTACATCTCTAGGTTTTCCCTTATTATTAATTTTTTCCTATTTGGAAACATAGTTATTTGTTAATCTAAATAAAATGCATCCTACCCTTTCTCTCTTATCAAGAGAAATTTTTATTATCCCTTTTTATGATGTATGTTTTCAAAAAATGATTTTTAAAATATCTCACCCTTGATTTCTTAGATCATGTTAAAATTATGAGCAAATAAATTATTAGAAGGGTTAGAATGTAATGGCCCAAGATTTTAAAAGAAGAATATTATGTTCGATAACATATATTCCACACAACACTGATCTTTAAAAGCCAATGTAATATATTATTTAAATATTATTTTTATAACCTAGTCACCAAATTGATGTGTATGAAAATGATTAACTATTTTTGGAAACATATATAATGTAACTACTCAATTATGTGTATTGACTAATTTATAGTAAATATACACTCTTTTTTAGTAAATTCATTTTATTGATCAATAAAATTCTTCAAAAATAATTTTTACTCATATTACTAAGAGAGTACTATAAATAATATTTTTCGCTTTTATAAAAAATATTTGATAAAATGAGCTTTGTTTTGGAATTCATCAGATGAAAATTATCTTATGGGGAATTGTTTGGGAATTTTTTTGAAATGTTTTATTTTTCAAAGAGTATTGAAAAATACTGCTTTTTATTTAAAACTTTCGTTAAATTCATAATTTATATCAATTTAAATTAATTAAAATAATATTTGATACTAAATAATTTAAATTAAATATATAGATTATATATATAAATATTTAATTTAAATCATTATAAGGATAATCATTGTTATAAAGTTAATATAAGTTCATCTTATGCTTGAAAAATGAATTCCTTTAAAAAAAAATTTATCCATGTTTTATGAGTTTATTTTTAAATTATATTATTATAAATATGTGAATTTAATTTTTTAATATGTATTCCACATTGTTAATCATCATAATTAATATTACTTAATAAGTTAAACATAATGTTTTGTCATAATGAAATGTAAAAAACAGTAATAATAAGTTATCATTATTAAGAGTAAAATGGGTTTAATGACGGTTAAAATAAAACGATAAGGGTTATACTCGCCTAAAAACATTTATTATTTCTATTATATGGACATATTTTAACCATAACCCATATATGTTTTTAATATTTCATATCTTGAAGTATTATTGCCATCTTTATAACCATTATAATAATTTAAGTTAAGAAATAAACAAAATGTCACTCTCTCAATTTTAAAGATATCTTATGTGTTCATATAAAAATATAATGTAATTATTCTTGTTTATAAATATTTATATTAAGTATATATAATTTTTATAATAATGTTAATTTAATTCTAATTTTTAAGGATGATATAATTTCCCTAAATTTTTACGTAATTTTGACGCAATAATTATTCAATTAAAAGAAAAATAAAATGTATGATTTTGAAAATATTAAAATTAATTGAATTTTATAAATTATTATATCAAAAAAATTTGATAAATATAACATGATAGAGATGTTTTAAAGTCATATATTCTAATTCCATTTTTATCTTTATGTTTTTAAATACAAATTAAATTAATACTGTCAAAATTGACATTAATGATACTTCATAATAACTATTTTTTCATTAAATGATTTAAAATTCCAAAAAAGATTTTATTCAGCCAATTAAATAATAAATATATTATAATATCAACCATAGTCCATTTCTGTGTTGTTTTTCCTTTGATAGTAACACTTTGGACCCAAAATGTGTAAAACCTTTAATTATTGTTGATGTGGTTAAAAGGGTTGTTTCCATGTTACGTGTGCATGTGTTAAAATTAATTTTCCACATCCATAGTTTTTATTTGATAAATTATATTTAATATTTATAATAATTGGGTTTAAATTATCTAATAATTCCCAATTTATTTTTAGTTTTAAATGATGAATTACCTTGATAAATCTAACTTCTAACGATGATGAAAACTAAAATGGTAAAAGTGAGTAAACATAGAGTTTAAGGTAAAAAAAAGATTAAAACCTGTTTATCTTCATATATTTAGATGTGGATAGAAATTTACTTCCCTAAAATACATTATTTATCATTTTTGGAGGAACTTGTATTAACAGGTATTTTCTATAGTTGAATAGTTTTGGGTATTTACAATAGTGTCACCCCTACTCACTTATAAAAGGGAACCTCCAATCCTCTCATATCCATACTTCAAAGGAATTTTGTATTAGTAAATCCCTACTCATATAAATTAATTACATATCTAACCATGTCATATGGGAATTTTTTTATAATAACACCAATATGAGGATACTTTTTTTGAAAACATAAAGAGGTTGTCTGATGAAAATGTATCGTTCTTAAGTGAGCATTTTTTATTTATTATTCCATATATTTCAAATATTCTCCAAATATTCAAAAATAATAAGATAAGTATGTTAAATATTTTTTTTATAGTTCCATGACATATTTCTATATCCTCCTATATCAAAAGGTAAAAAATCATCGATCTTGTGTACAACGGACTACCACCTCATAAAAACAATGTAATTTATTTTCCATCACCACCTTCCATGAATGTATATAATGATGGATTTAAATTATATATATAATATTTATTAAATAATTATTCTTCTTTAATAAGAATATCAAATATAAATTCTTACCTTCTAATCTATTTGAAAATGATAATGTCTCTCGTGGATACGTGTAGACTACCTCCCCCACAAGGCTATGTGATATTTTTTTTCATTTTATTTTGAGATGGATGGTTATAAGGATAAATTTAATAAATATATATGATAAGTATGATATAAAAAATATTTTTTAAAATTTATTTAATATTTACCATTACTTCATTTCATCCATTGAAAAAAGGAAAACAACATTCATGCGTATGTACGACCTATTATCTCCATGAACGGTGTAATTCATTTTTCTATCCCTATATTTTGTAGATTAATCTAAATATATATATAATGAGTATATACGATATTTAAATTATTATTAAAACAATATTATATGATATAATCATGACCAATGTACCGAGACCAAATAATATCGAACCAAAACATCATGTAAAATGAAGCAGTTATCACCTAAAACATTGTTTTTAATTTAAAATCATTAATAAATAAGTGATAAAAGGGTTATAATTAGTTATATAAAGAATTAAATATATTATTATGGTTATATAATATATTTATAATAAAATTGTATTTATTATAAAGTAGGTTCTAACATGTTTGAAGTATATCCAGACATGAGGTAAGGGATTTTCGTCTCACATTTATTATATGGGACACATGCCATATTCACCAATTGTTTATTTGATATTGTCTATATACTTCAAATTAATTTATTTTGTAATTATTATTATTATAAAATATGTGGGGATTTAAATATACATCAATTATTATTTCTTTCATGTTTCTTATAATTTAAAATTTGTCAAACTGGAATGGGTTTTTTTTTGCAATCTCATTATTTATCAATGTTGTTTGTGATTATGTTTCTGATAATGAAGTGTTATTATCTATATCTCAAGAAACTCATGGATTTTATTATACTCTAGTTAGTTTTTTAAATTATATTTTTTCCTTCCATTTCACACACTTTATTTATTCAAGATACTAAATGACTGTTTTTAAAGAAACCAAATCTTATCTAAGTTTAGTTCAAAATAATTATTATGTCATGTACATGTTTTCTAAAAATGATTTAAATAGTATTGTTATTATTATCAAATTATTGTTTGAAGTCATTTTTACCCTTATTTCATTATTTGAAAAATGGTTCAAAAAAATTTATTTTTATGTTTCAAATGAATTAATTTTGATTTTTATACAAATTTTGAATGCAATATTTATTTAAACATATATAGAATGAACGGTATTTCTTACAATCATGATTGATCAATGATTTTAAACATAATTTAAAATTTTACAAGGTTATTTAAAAAAATATTTTCTATAATATTTGGGAAATTAATAAGTTTTAAAATAAGTTTTTGAAAGTGGAAAAATTATTTTCCTCATGATTGTATTTTATTATATTCTAATGGTTTTTGTATTCATCAATGACAAAAACCCTTGATCTTAATTATTATATTCTTGGGATATAATATTATTATACCATCCTTATTATTTTTATATATGGTTTATGATTTTGATGACATTATTTTTAGAAAACCCATTTCTTTTCCATGTGTTATTCTTATGGAACCAATTTATTTTCCATGGGTTATGCTATAATGAAATGTTTATGAATCTAATTTACATTAATGGGTTATGATATGATAAATTTTTTATGATCTTGTGGCATATATATGAATGATTTTAATTATATGAAGTGTGGTACCATAATTATATATTCCTCTAATTCATTAAGTAATGACGCATTTCTCATGAGATAACCAAGAATGGAATGGGGAGTGACCCTAGTTCAGTAAGAGACTCTATCCACTATGATAGTCTTGGTTGTGAACATTTAAAAATTTAATGGTTTATGGAGTGAAACCCTAACAATATGATTGTTTTGGAAATGTTCTGTGACTAATAATTAAATGATTTTCTAATCTTCTGTGGATACCACATAAATATTTCATATGCGAATGTTATGATCTCACATCTTATGTTCTTTGATTCTATTATGATTCATGTATTATGAATTGGAAATATTTATTCCATGACTCGAGTTTATGATATATGATATTTAGGGTATGGTTTTCAAATGTTTTTTTTTATCATAATATTATACTCAGGTTATGTTGATATCCTCATTGTATACAAGTTTTTAGAATATGAGATCACTCATTATTATGATTCCCTTATTCATGTTATAAATAAAGGTATTATGTACGATAAGTCGAAGAAGGATTATCATTATCATGAACCAGTTTTTATGTATTAAATTTTTAAAAGACACTAAAAATATTTGATTCTGAAAGGGATTTTTTTTGTAGTGCAAAGAATATTCATCTACTAACACATGATATCTATGTATGAAATGTATGGTTTATTGAATTTAAAATATATGATTGTTTCGTATAATAACCATAAGATACCTTTCAGCTACAAAAATATCATTTAAAATGTATATTGTGATTTCAATTGAAACCATCATATATAAGTAAATATTTCAACATGAATTTTTAGTATCATATTATTCCAATTTTGGAATATTTTAATAGTGAAAAATTAAATAATTTTTATCTTAAAGATGGATTGTTTAGAGAATCTAGAGGCTATTTTTCATATATTTATTATCTATGGAATGATAGATATTGTTATTTTGTGGATTATTCTATCAAAAAAGATTAATTTCGTTTTTGTGGTATTTTATGATATATATATATATATATATATATATTATTTAATATTGAATTTCATTAATTTATGATATTAAAACTATTCAAATTATGGGTTATATCATTTATATTTTTTGGATTTTTTTCTATATGTAAATTCATTCCATATGTGAGTCTACACCCTAAGATTTAATCCCTAGAATCATTGATGTTGGGTATGATTTTTTGTTCCCTGTCTAGTTATTGATATATAGAGGGACATTGGGTGGTGAGGTTGTGAAAAAATCTACCATATATATGAATCTTTATAAGAAAACATGCCTGATATTCTAACCCAAAAGAAAACCCACCCACCCACCCACCACCTAAATAACTATAATTGACAATATCTTCTCATTCCATAGAGAAATAAATTTAACTTAATAAATTTCTCAACATTGAATTTGTGTTCTTTCACCATCATTAATATTCTAGGAAATATTTAACAAATGTTTTGATTTTCAAAAATCAAAAATAAATACTTTCAAAATATTGTTTTAAAACTTATTAAAATACAATAGTTTGAAATAATTTGGATTAGTAAGTAAACTCTACTACAAATCAGGCTATAGACAATGATAGAAAATCCTTTATCCACACTAAAAACTATTTCTTATCCTAAGCTCCATTGAAAGGGGGTATCCTTTATCAACACTAAAAAAGTAGTGATAAAGGGGATCCTTTATCAGTTATTTTATATCACTAATAATGGTAAATTTTATCTGTAATAGAATTAGTTATAATAAAGGTCATACTAATATAATGTGTTGAAAAATTTAAATCACATTATAGTATAAAATACAAGTATATAAAAATTTTATAAATTAATTGAAATTAAAATTACATCAAAAATAAGGTAAAAAACACTATATTATAGAAATTTCAAATATTTTTTTGGTAAAATTACATTATCTAGTAAATGTTAATACAGGAATTAAAAAGCATCAATGTTTTCATTATCTTTGGTAGCTAACCCCTCTTAAAAATCCCAATCATTGTATTAGTTTTTGAACAAACCACCCTAATTAAAGAAAAATAATTCACCAATATAATAAAATAATTCTGATGTAATTAATACTAAAAATAAATAAATTAAACATAAATATGAAATAATATATTAAACTTTTCAATTTTAAACTAAAACTTCACAATTTAATTCACACCAGCCACACTGTGTATCAAATTGACTTGTGGATGACTCCTACACATCCCAAATGACTTATGGGTTATTTTAATTATGTTTAAAAACAATATGAACGTGCTTTCATATTTTTGAGTATGTTAAATGCATTTTAAACTAAAATGACATTTTTAAACTGCAAAAACATTGTTTGAGTCATATTGGGCATACTGTGAATCAAATGTAGGTGGGGTTGATTCCTACATGTCAAAAATGACATTTGGATAATTTTCCTAATGTATATAAACAATATGAATTTGTTCACATGGTTTTGAGTATGTGATGTGTGTTTTGGTCTAAAATTTTAGATTTTAATAAAAACACACACTTAGAGTCATATCGATCGCACAGTGCATCATATTGATGTGTAGTTGATTCCTACAAGTCAAAAATTACAAAAGGATTGTTTTAAAAAAGTATCAAAATAATATGAATTAATTATCTTCTCTTATAGTATATCACAATTCATTTTTATTAAAATGTTATTTTGACCTTGAATCACATACTTTGAGTCATACCAGTCATATTGTTTGTTAGTTTTACATGAGACAAATTCTTTCATGTTAAAATGGAGTATGAATCATTTTCATAGAGTATACAAACAATCCAATCAATTTTTTCTTAGTGTTCATTGAGTGACATGTGTTTCGAACTAAAATGTCTATTTCAAATTGATTATGAACACTTGGAGTCATATCAGGAACATTGTTTATCAGATTAAGGTGTGGATGATTAATACAAAACACAAATGATTTATGGATAATTTTACTAAAGATTAAAATTTTAAAAAATGTGTTTTCTTTGTTCTGAGTTCAAACATATATTTTTAACTAAAATGTCAATTTGAAATAAAAACACACACTGGGAGTTATGTTAGTTAAATCATGCATCATATTGACTATTGATTGATTACAATACATAAAAAATGACATGATGATCATTGATGTAATGTATCAAAATATTATGAATGTATTTTAACATTTTTTTATATCAAGTGTCTTTTTTACTAAAATATAAATTTAAAATTAAATGAAACGGTTTGATTCTCATCATCCATATCAAGTGTTGGTTTAATATGATAGTTATACCTACATGACACAAATAAAATATGAATAGGTTTACTAATGTATCAGTACAATATTAGTGTGTTTGATCATTTTTCAAGGTGATGAACTTGATTAGAACCAAAATGTCGAATTTAAACTGATAACATGCATTTTTATTGGTATTTGTAACACAGTTTATCAAATTAATGTGAGGTTGAGTCATACTCATAAAAAATTATTTATGGATAATTATTACAAATTATTACAAAATTGTGAATATTTTTCTAGGTTTTGAGTACATTATGTGAGTTTTGAAAAAGAATGTCAATTATTAATAAAAATACACTTTGATTCATTCATGTCACATAGTGTGTCATATTGATGATCGTTTCATCAATACAGAGCACACATTACTTAATTATTGTTTTCATAATTTATCAAAAATAATCCAAATGGGTTTTCTCAATTTGGAGTATGTCATGTGCCTTTTATTGAATTGACAATTTAAAATGAAAATATACACACTGTGACATACCAGTCACATCATGTATCAGTTTGACATGATACTATTTCCTAAAAATCAAAAATTACTTATGAATCATCTTCATAAATGATAATGAAAATAAAAGTGTTTTTGATTTATTTTCATTGACTGGAACATGTTTTGAACTAAAATATAAACTTTTAAATTGATAACATATACATTGATTCATATTGGGAACAATGCATATCAGATTGAGGTAATATAAATTCCAACATGTAAAAATAAATTATGGATCATTTTACTAATGTATCAAAATAATACTAATGCGTTTTATCAGTTTTGAGTATGTGACTTGTGATTTGAAATAAATTTTAAATTTTAAATGAAAATACACTTTGATTTATAATGTTCAAACCATGAATCGGATTGATGTTATGTTTTTTCCAACACTTCACGAATGGATTAAGGATAAATTTTATAAATTCTAAAAAAATGAATGAATTTAATTTGTTTTGAGTGTGTCCAATATCTTTTTTACTAAAATTTCAATTTAAACTAAAAACATGAACTCTGAGTGATACATGTCACATAATTTTTTTTTTGATGTAAGAATGATTCTTACAAAACAAAATTTAATTTTCAATAATTTTTCATAAATTATTATGAAAATAAATGAAAATTTATTTGTTTTCAGTGAGTGATGCATATTCTGAACTAAAATATCTATTTTAAACAGATAACATACATTTTGAGTCATACTAGCACACTGTGTATCAAATTGAGGTGATGCAGATTCTTACATGTCAAAAATGGATTATATAAATTTTTCATAAAGTATCAAAAAAATATAAATTCATTTTTTTGTCTATTATTATGTGATTTTTCATTGGAATTAAAATTCCAATTTTAAATAAAAATACACTTTGATTCATACCGGTCATACTATGAATTTTATTGAACTCACTCTCAGTCTGATGATATGATACCATGGGTTATAAAATAATTACATTCGGGATGAATACAAATATCAGATTATATTAAGTGTAAATGATTCTACCATATAGAAAATATAATCAATAGTGAAAAGTATAAATTGTAATTAATTAAATTATAATATAAAAGAGTAAAAATAAAAAAAAAGAAATAAAAGGATTCTCTTTCTATTATAATAAAAAGAAGAAAAGTAAAATGAATTACTATTCTTTTATTCCAAAGAGTAAGGTGTACTTTAACCTAGGTTAATAGGTCATTCATATCAACTCTAGTAAGACATCGATACGATGATTGACATGTCCATATTGTTATCCCCATAAAAACTCAATTTTATAGGTAATTGGCACCTATGTCTTTCAAACACTTAAAATCCCTCAATACGATGATTGGTCAAGCATTATGCCTATCCCTATAAGACCATGATAGTTATCACTTGATCGAACTCACCTAGAAAATCAAATCACTTATTGAAAACAAAAACTAATAATGATTCGTTCACATTATTTAATTTCAAGGCTTTCGAACGAAGCAAGATAGAAGTCACACAGTCTCTCTCTATAACTTGGAAGTAGAAAACGTTGTGTTCTCTAGTTTAAATGAACTCCTATTTATAGCCCTTAGGTTCCAATGGTCATATTTTCTCCAACAGTAATATTTCTATGGAAAATTCAAAGGGACTTGGACATCTAGAATTGTAATAGTTATATTGTAGTAGAAAACACATCATTATTAGTTTGTAACTTACTCCGAAAAATTGTTTTGGTTATAACAATATATATAAGAAAAATTATATAATGAGTATGATTATTATAAAAAAATTTTTTTATCAAATAATGAAAATATGCATGTGAGAAAAGTATGACCATAGTACGATTAAAATAGCTTGTTAGTTTGAATATAATGTGAAATTCTTATATGATGTAAAATGTGTACAATACACACTATGAGTACGATGGTCAGATTTAGTATGATAAACAGAGTTGGTACGATGGTCTGAGTGAGAATTATAAAAAGATTGGGTATAATGATCATAGTCAATACGACAAATAGAGTGGGTACAATTTTTATAGTTAGTATGATAAATAGAGTGAGTACAATGTTTATTGTAATTACCCAAAGTTTCATTAGTGGAAATCCCTCATGATCTAATTAAATTTCTCTTTATGTTTATTTAAAATGTCAACATCTTTGGTTTTATGATAATAATTTTTACTGTTTCTAATATAGTCATTGAACAGTGATCACATGATTAGTATAAATATAAGACTTTAACAAATCCAATTTACTCAGACAAAAGAAGCGATGGCCTCATCCAGTAGAATTTCTCCGTACGAAGCCCATTTGTCGGAGCTCAGAAAAGAGGTGGCATCCTTGGGCTTCGCTCTTCACCAATCCCAAGCTGAGCTTCATCATGTCAAGCTCGTACGTGACCGTCTACGGGAAAAGTAGAAGTTGATTGAAATTACCACTCGAGCAATGTTAT
Source organism: Viscum album (assembly GCA_963277665.1). Lineage (NCBI taxonomy): Eukaryota > Viridiplantae > Streptophyta > Magnoliopsida > Santalales > Viscaceae > Viscum > Viscum album. The sequence goes on from OY728126.1 coordinate 1,112,133,357, forward strand.
CTGAGGCACCCCAAGAGTATGTCACCATCACACATCTTACCTTTAGGACTTATGCGGCTCTCTTAAGGGGTTATGTAACAAATAAATAGTACTATGTTCATGTATATTATTTTTCTGTATATAATAGTGAATATACATTCTTTTCATTATTGATACATTGTAAATAGTTTTTTAAGTACAAATGGTGTTTTTAGTTATTATTTAATTAAGAAATATATTTTATTAAATAAATTTATTTTTGAATTAAATTAATATTTTAATGAAATAATAATAATAATATTAAATTAATTTTTATTAAACATAAATGATATTATAATTTTATGAATGCAATTATAATTTTTATTAAGGTTTGAAATTCCTTTCTGTCAAAACCCCTGAATTTTTTATAAATATCAGTTTTTATTTTAAAAGTTAAAATTAAAATATTTATAAAATTATTTAGATAAAATAAATTTTATTTCTGGAATCAGGTCGTCGAAATTATCCAACGGTTAATTTTTCATAATTTTCTGAGACAGTCAAATTTTTCGGTAAAAATTAAATATCGTTTAAATATATAATGTGTTTTATGGAAACATAATGACCCAATAGTGATGTAATAAAATACTATAATATTTATGTTCGCCCAATATATGTTTTACCATTAAAATAATTTGATTTTTGGTTTGTTTTACTTACTTTTCAATGAATTAATGGACCCCGCAAGACTTATTCAACACCTTGCCTTTTTAAATTAATTTCCATGGGAGTGTGACTCACCTCCACATAAGCAACCCTAATATTATAAGAAGTTAGGTCTTTGGACTTATAAAATATTGTTTTCCTCTTCCCTTTTCCAAAACCCATGGGAAAAAATCATGGGATGGTTTGTGGTTTCGATTAATTTAATGTTAGGGGTCCCAAACCTAAATAATAAAGAATTACCTCACCTTTCCTATATAAACCCACCCATGCTACCACATCATCCTCACTAAAAGTCTTTTGAGTTCATCCAACCTCTTCCCTACTATCTCTATAATCATCCCAAGGTTTCCCAAGCTCCCAAGTAGTCTCTCACAAGCCTCTCTCTTGCCTTTGGAAGCACACGTCCAAGTAGGGGTTTTTATCTTCCTTTCTCATTTGTGTCCAATTTCCATTATGTTGTTTTTCCCTTTTAATTTCAATTATGAATGTTGGGGTATGGTTTATCACCTCCCACATAATTCCCTCATTATTTTTGAATGATGGGAGAACCCTTTCTCTCTCACTAAATTCCTCCCATGTACACCCGTTACTATGCCGAAATTCAAAAAGGAACTTCTCCCTCCTATTTTACATTCATGAAATAATTTTGTTTCATGAATATAAATTCCATTAAAATTGTTTTGACATGTATCTATATGAACCCTTTACTGTCTATTTCATGTAAATATGATGAGACCCCCCTTTTTCTCTCATATACCATTTTTTTGAATTCTTATGTCACGCCGTTACGCTGCTGAAATTGCACCGATTTTCTAAGCCAATGCCATTGTGTAGTGAATACCATGCCCATTTCTCCATCAATGGTATTCCCCTTTATACACATTTACTTGTCGATTACATAGTTTCATGTATTAATTCCACATTCATTTATCATGGAATAAATTATTATGTTTTATTAATCCACGTTTTCTGATCCATGTGTCACACTTATGCATGAAATGAGATGTTTAATAAGGGTGCACCCTTATAGCACTCCAATGCATTGGGTAAAGTATAGTATCATGATACGTCATGTGAAATGAGTGTTGACTCATGATAATTCAAGTGCAATGAGGGTTTAGTCGTGCTTCATGTGAAATGAGGATTAACTCATGCTCTATGTGCAATGGGCCAGGGATCATGATAATTCCCAGTTAAGTGTTGTTGACACATTCCCATGTTATGATTATCATGATTTATCATGCCTTTATGTTCATGTTTCTCTTTTTATCTATTGATTTTCCTATTGTCTAACATGTATTTTACTCCCCATGTTATTCAATATGTATTCCCTTACTGGGCTTTATAGCTCACCCTTTTCTTATGCATGTCCTCAGGTTATCCCATGCAATGCTAAGTACGATGGAATGTAGTGGTCATGTAAAAAAAGATTTCAATAAAGATGTTGTATTTCATGTTGTATTTTTATTTTATGTAATGATCCTAAGCCCCAAAGTCACTAAATCTCTCAATCTTCTTTTTTGTATCAAGTGAATTTTTATGTAAAAAATCATGTTTTAGTTTGTAATAAAAGCAGGGTTGTCATAGTAGGTATTAGAGGATAGGTTTAGTTATTTGTGGGATTTGGATTAGAAACCCCTAGTTAAGCCTTAGATATATGACTATGTACAATAAATGCGTCCCTATGTTTTGGTGAGTATTGAGTAAGTGGGTTATCAAGAAAATACATCACTGTCTAGATACGAGGAGGTAGAGGCGGCTCTGACACATATGTATCCTAGTGGTAAAACCTGAAAACACCGCTTTGAGCTAGACTTGAATGAGACTGGTGCACGAAAATAGGCCTTGCTACACTCTTGGTTACGACACTCTCGGGGGATATGTTTTGATAAATTCACAGGCTTAGTATGAACCATTATTAAGGGAATTAAAAAAATCCCCTATGAATATATGTTAGAAAGTAGATCATTAAAGACTAGATTGAAGCCTATAGACTCATGAGTTAAGGAAATAAAAGTTTATTTATGATTCATCAACTTTTGTCTTTGTATTACCATTTATGTGTTACCCCTATCTTTCCGTTTATTCCAGCCAATGGCCGGTAATAGGAGGACTCGAGCTAACAACCGTTGTGAAGATCATTGTGATGACTGTACTGATGAGATTCCAAATCCAATGGGAGCAGGAATCGCGAACTTTGTCATGCTTCTCTCCCAGAAAACTCATGTTTTGAATAGAAACATGGATCAATAGGAATGTTGAAACCCCCCCCCCCCAAATAAAAAACTAGTCGCTATCAAGAGATTTATGAGGCAATGTCCTCATACTTTTAGTGGATCATCTGATCCCACGATCGCTGAACAATGGATCAACTTTATTGAAATGATCATCTACATCCTTCAATGTTCTAAACAAGAGAAGGTTCTAATGGAGGCTTATCACATGGAGGGTGAAGCTGATCAATGGTGGACGGTGATAAAAAATACGAAGCCTGAGGAGGAGATCGAGGCATTGTAATGGAAGGATTTCCAGAAGACGTTTTTCGATAAATATTTTCCATGCACCCTCCGACTTAAGATGGAAATGGACTTCCTTTCCCTCAAGAAAAAAGATGAATAATATGTTGGAGCGTACGAGGAAAACTTCACAAGGCTTGCATGATAGGCTTCCGGCTTTGTCGTTACCCCCAAATGTAATGTGGACCGCTTCTTTGGTGGGTTGAATCCTAGCCTGTGGAAAGCATTAGCGATCTGTGAATTCGACAGCTATGAGGAAATTTTCCGATTTTACCTCAAGGTAGAAATTGAGATCGGGGAATCACAGGGGTGTCATGGGGAAAAGAAGCGTAAGGTGGAAGTCAATTCTGGAGGTCCGATGGATAAATCCAACGTTGCTAAGAAGATCCAGCAACCCACTATCCAAAAGTGCGGAAAGAAGCACCCTGGAAATTACCTTAAGGGGATGAGGAAATGCTTTAGGTGTGGAAGGGAAGGGAACCAAGCTGTATACAGTCGGCAAGAAAGACATGCGGCTACGACAGAGGATAGGAACGCCCAATTCAAACCTCAATGTATTGTTCAATTCTACAAATGAAAAGAACCGGGTCATTTTTCAAATCATTTCCCTAATCCAAGGGTTTTCAAAGGCCACCAATAACCTCCAAGACAACAAGGAAGATCTTTTTGCATCACTTCTGCTGAAGTGAACCCCGACATAGAAGTGGTGACTGGTATGCTGGTTATTCATTCAAGAATAGAGGACGTACTTTTTGATTCAGGTTCTATGCATTCTTTTATATCTCGAATGTTTAGTAGAACAATCCTAGCACCACCACAAATCATGGAAGTGAAGTTGTTGGTGAGTATGTAAAATGGGGCAATCATTACATCCGATGAGTATATGTCCTCCCCTATTATAATCTGTGGATTGAATTTCCAGGAGAACCACGTCATACTACCTCTGGTGGAATTTGATGCAATTTTTGGCATGGATAAGCTTTCCCTATATAGAGCCAACATAAATTGTTCGGAGAGGGAAATCACACTCCATATGGAGAACCAACCCCATATTCATTACAAGTGTCAGGAGGAAGATGAATCTCCTTTAGCTCAATTATCTCAAGCATGGATATTACTGCCCTATGAGCAAACATATCTAGCTCAGATTATTGAGTCCATGGAAGAAACCATCCTTGATGAACTGCCTATTGTGAAGGAATTCGCGGAAGTATTTCCCGAGAAACTATCAGGTCTTCCTCCTAGAAGAGATGTTGAGTTCTCAATTGATCTTATACCTGGGGAGCTACAAATATCCAAGAATCCATATAGAGTGGCTATTGTAGAGCATGAAGAGCTGAAGAAACAACTACAGGAGTGTCTGGATAAAGGGTTTATACGCCCAATTTCTTCAGCATTGGGTGCACCATTCCTCTTCATCAAGAAGAAGGATGGGTCAATGTGGCTTTGCATCGATTATCGTGAACATAACAAAATCACAATAAAGAAAAAGTATCCTCTCCCACGAATTAATGACTTGCTTGATCAGCTGCGTGGAGCACAATACATCTCCACGGTGGACTTGCGGTCGAGATATTATCATGTAAGGGTGAATAAGGGAGATATCCTCGAGACTTCTTTTCGCACAAGATATGAGCACTATGAATTCATAGTAATGCATTTTGGAATCACTAATTCTCCCTCAATCTTCATGGGCTTGATGAATAGAGTCTTTATAGATTACCTTGACAAATTTGTGGTAGTCTTTATAGATAGAATTCTAATATAATATAAAACCAAGGAGGATCATGATGAGCATTTAATAACTATACTAGAGACTTTGCACAAGGAGAAGCTCTATGCAACATACAACAAGTGTGAGTTCTGGTTGAAGGAGGTCTCATTATTGGGCCATATCATCACAAGCAATGGGATATCTGTGGACCCCTCTAAAACAGATGCAATTGAGGGATGGGCTAGGCCAACATCGGAAACAGTTATCCATAGATTCTTGGGGTTAGCTGGATATTATCGACGATTTGTGAAAAAAATTTCATGATTTTCCAACCCTCTTACCAAGCTAACTCGAAAGGGAGTAAAGTTTACTTGGAGTGATGAATGCGCAGAAAGCTTCAAGGAGTTGAAACAGAGGCTTATCACTGTGCCCATTCTCAATTTACCCACAAGTGGGGAACTTTTTGTGGTATTCAATAATGCTTCAAATAAGGGCTTAGGTTGTGTGCTGATGCAGAATGATAAAGTGATATCCTATGCCTCAAGGCAGTTGAAAATCCATGAGCAAAACTATCCAACGCATGATCTGGAGTTGGCAGCTGTGATCTTTTCCTTGAAAATCTGGCTGTATTATCTCTATAGAGTGATATGAGAGATATATACTTACCAAAAGAGTATTAAATATATATTCACATAGAAAGAACTTAATATTTTCCAGAGAAGATGAATAGATCTCATCAAGGATTATGACTATTCAATACATTACCACCCTGGGAATGTGAACAAGGTGGCATATGCCCTATGTAGAAAGGATCCAGCGATTATATCAATGATGAGAATTGAAAAGTATCCAATCTTCTTAGACTTGATAAATATTGACATGTGAATCATATAGAAGGGAACATCATCAATATATTCACAATTTATTGCTCAACCATCTCTTTTGGAAATGTTAAAGGATGCTAAAAAGGATGATATGGGAATTCAAGAAAAAGTGGAAGCTATCAAAAAGGGGAAATCCTCAGAGTTTATTGTTAATGTAGAAGGAATTGTGTGGTTTGGGAAAATTCTATGTGTTACATCAAGTCTGGAGTTGAAGAAGGAACTTTTGGATGATGCACATAGTTCAAATTTCTCTATACATCCAAGAAGCACAAAGATGTATCGAGATCACCGAGAAAACTTTTGGTGGGATAATATGAAGAAGGATATTGCTTAATATACATCAAAGTGCCCGGTGTGCCAGCAAGTGAATGCAGAGAGGCATAAGTATAAGGGGATGATGCAACCATTTCCCATACCAAAATGGAAATGGGAGAACATCACCATGGAATTTGTCACCAGACTTCCGAGGATATCCAAAGGTAACTGTCACGACCCGCCCTCGGGGTCCGTGCCGTGACTACCCCAAGCCCGCCTTCCATAGGCCAGGGGCTGGCGACTAGCACCAAGGCGTAAATCCCGGTAAAAAGGGAAGGCATTTCCTTTGTAAAGTAAACAAACACCCAGAGTAAGCAAGCGGAAAGTAACACTAAGCAAAAACAGAGTACAACTAAAAGTGCGGAAAGTAAAAAGGGGCCGGAAATACAAGCCCAACTGTAAAGTACAACTTGAAAGGGAAAACAGCAACTGAAAAGTAAAGCAGCTACGCCGAGCTGTCCACTGGAAACCCCACCTGAAGGGTGGGTACAGATAGCTCCTCTGCTCCTCGGGTCCCGCCGTCTGCTCCAAGTATGTCCCGCCCAGTGGTCTGCCTCTGGGTACCGCCACGTCGTATAGTCCACCTCCAGGTACCGTCCAGTCCTCGAACACTCGGCCTCTGCCAGTACTGGCCGTCGTCTGCAACCAACACAACGAGGTGCGGGCATAGCCCGTGCAGGGGTGAGTATAACGATACTCAGTAGGGACCCCGATACCCTCAAGGTCTCACTAAAACCAACAAGGATAACCACAAGAAGATCACAACAGATAAACTCTACTTAGGTATATGCCCATACATATACCTAAGTTATCAAGTAACCCATCTCAGTCATGAGGAAACACAAGAATCATGAGATCAACGGATAACCACTACCCAGGTATATGCCCATACATATACTTAAGTTATCAAGTAACCCATCTCAATCATGAGGAAACACAAAGGTCAAAGTCTCAGCTCAAACCAGGATTTTCATTTATCGAAACCGTAACTGCTGAAGAGCTCCGTCTCTAGAGTGTACAGTGGTCCTGTCACGACTCCGAGGCTGCCGCTCACTAACCTAGGACTGCTGAAGTACTCCTCCTGTCGAGTACTGCGGGTTTGCGGCCAACTACCTGGCGCTCCGTCCGCTGAGGGTCTGTCGCCAAATACCGGGCGCTACCCAGATAGCCTACTGAGGTACTCCTCCTGTCGAGTACCGCGGGTCTACTGCCAACTACCAGGCGCTCCGTCCGCCGTGGGTCTGCCGCCAAGTACCGGGCGCTCCGTCCACTGGGCTAGTCGACTCACTCCAAGTCGAGTCGGTCAAGCAGTCGTCAGGTCTCAGCCAGCTACACGGTCTCCGTACTCTGCACGCTCGTCTCCGGGAGGGTCCGCTCCACGAGCTACTGGTCGATACTCCAAGTATCACAAAGTCCCACGAAGAAGTGTCTCAAAGGTCCGTCTCGTCACAGGAGTCTCAACGCAACAGACGGCGCGTCGATCGGACGCCCGGTCTGGGAGTTATTAGCCTTTTCGTCCCAGGGACCCGGTTGGTTTCGAGTGCGAACCAATCCCGGCCGTATCTCAACTGTACCCCGAACTCCCATAGGGTATACTCATAGGGACCGTTACTAAACGTAAACACCAACGCCGCTGACGGTTCGTCATTCGGAGGTCTGAGGCTCAAGTTATGAGCCAAAAACCGAATCTGGTCCGAAACGGGGGGGTCTGGGTCCGGGCCGACCCGGCCCGACCCCCCCCCCCCCCCCCGGGGGCGGCGCGGCGGTGGCACGGCGGCCGGCGGCGGCGGCGACGGCGGTACGGCGGCGGCGGCGCGACGGCGGCCGCGGCGGCGGGCCGCGATGGCGGCGGCGGCGGGCCGCAATGGCGGCGGCGGGCCGCGGCGCACGCGGGGGGGCTAAGCCCCCGCTCTTTTGACAAGGCGGCACGGCCTTGAGCTGTGCCTTTGCAACAAACGGCCCCCCACGTGGGGGCCGGTTTAATTAGAGGAACCGGGGGGGCTGTTGCCCCCCTTTCATGGAACTGCCCCCCTCTTAAAGAGGGGGGTTTTACAGGCTGGCCGGGGAATTAATTCCCCGGTTTAACGGCATCCGGCCGGCCAGCTGGCCGGCCGGTTTTCTCCAACGGGACCGGAATTTTCCGGTCCCCTCTTCGGCTTCCGACGCCGGCGGCCCGGCCGCCGGTCTTCTCTTCCGCCGCGGCCCGGAACCGGCCGCGGTCTCCTCGTCCCGCCGCGGCCCGGAACCGGCCGCGGCGTTCGTCATCCGGCGCGGTGCGACGGCACCGCGCCCCCTTTGCTGTGCTTTGAAGTTCACTCAACGCGGCGCGACGGCGTCGCGTTCTTGTTGTTTCTTCCAAGGTGCGCGCGCGACGGCATCGCGTAAGTTGAACGTACAATTATCCGCGTGGTGCGACGGCACCACGCCACCTTGCTTCCGCCCGCAAGATTAAACAACATGAACGATGGAGGGGGTTCGGCCGTGTTCATGCGGTCCGGCCCCCTCACGTTAAGCAATAACGCATCTTAAAATTAATCAACATCCCCACGTTAGTTATACGATCCACGAGGAAGAATGAGATAATTAAACATTAAATCAACATCCCCTACCTCGGGTTTAAGATTCGAAGAATCATCTACGTCCCGCGGAAGACGGCGTCGCGGAGGTCGGGCGTCGCGGTCGTCGTTCGTCAAATCCGTTGACGAAGTGTTATGCCCGAAGAGACACGACGTTGGCGGATCTTCGTTTGCCGACGAAGAAGGTCCGAGGAGAAAGAAGGGGTTCGAAGATACCGAGTCGCCGAGTCGATGATCCTTGACGAAGTGTTGTCGTTCTTCGTTGAGGATGAAGACGTTCTTCGCCGGAGAAGATGAAGTTCTTCAAGAGACTTAGAGCTCTCTCCTCCAATCCTCAACACAATCAAACTAACCCCCAAAAATAAAATAAGCTAATCTTATTTTATTAAGTCATTCTATGAGTTTCAAAAATTCAAAAACTTAAATCCATTAATTGGATTAGTGTGTTGGCATGATTAAAGTGAGGAGAGGGAAAGTCACCCAATTAATGGGAAGTTTAAAGGTTAAGATGAGTTACACATCTTAAGTGGGGGGGTTTAGAGGAGTTAGGGAAGGTGAGGGGTTGGGCTCGTGTGGGCCCCACCCTACCTTTATTCTCTCAAGGGTAGTTAACAACAAGGAGGTCCCACCCAACTTCCTCACAAAGGTTTAAACAAGTAAAAATAAAATTGTTCCTCACAATTTTATTTAACTCAAACTAAAAACTCCAAAACGTAACTTTCAACCCGCAACAAACGCAACTCCCGAAAAGGTCTCATTAAGCGAATATCGGCGCTGCGAGTTCATCGGTGCCCTCGGATTTCAATTCCGAGCACCGGATCAAAAGTTAGGAATTCCCGCTCGTTCGTTCACTGAACGTACCCGAGCCAAACTTCGGAAATTAATTCCGGGCACTCCGGGCCTCGGAATCAGGTGCCGTCTGAAACCGCGCTCTTGTAAACTTCTAAAGAAAATTAAGAAAAAATTTTCCTTGAATTTTACGGGTCTTTACATTACTCCCACCTCAGGGCTTTACGTCCCCGTAAAGCTACATCAAAAACTAGGGAAACAAAAGAGGGTACTGAGCACGCATCTGAGCCTCCCGCTCCCATGTGCTCTCCTGGAGATTCCCGTGCCGCCATCTGTTGCGCACAAGAGGAATCGATCGTCCATGTAGGACCCGCTCCTGTCGATCCTCTATCTCCACCGGGACCTCCGTAAAAGTCGCCCCATCGTCAAGGATGTGCGTCGGGTCGTGCACGTATCTCCTCAGCTGAGACACGTGGAAGACGTCGTGCACCCGGTGCAACTGAGGTGGTAGAGCCAGGCGATAAGCAACCTCACCAATCCTGCTGAGAAACTGAAAGGGTCCGATGAATCGCGGAGATAACTTGCCGCCTCGGCCAAATCTCCGAATACCACGTCGAGGTGAGACCCGTAAGAAGACGTGGTCACCATCCTCGAACTCTAGTGGTCTCCGCCTCCTGTCAGCATATGACTTCTGCCGGCTCTGAGCTGTCCTCATCCGCTCCTGGATGACCTGGACCTTCTCTGGTTCCACAACAGCTGCAAGATTTCTTCTTTGCAGATAAGAGAAATCTGGTCTCATCCCCTGGATGAACCACATTCTTTGCCTAAAACAGTCAATCCTAACATGGATGATACTAATCCATACCAAGAATGACGTCGTAAAGCCTCGACGCTACTACTAAGAGATTCAACCGTTACTCTCGCCTCCAAGGGTTGAGTCACACTGTCGGCATCATTGTGTGGTAACTGGGTCTCTTCCAGAAGATGTCTCACAAGTGAGGGTCAAGTCAACAGCCAAAACTGGAACCTCTTAGTAACATCACGAAAGAGGACAGGAACGAAAATATCACAAAGGTATGAGTCTTTTATTATTGCAGCTCATAATACAAGACGCTACACAAAAGCAACAAAGAACCAGAAGTACTAAGGACGTATCCACTAGTTCTGCTCCTGTCCATCGGCTCCCAGAGCTCCATGATCGAAGGCCTCGGCTGCCTGAAGCTGAGCTCTCCCCTGCGGTCGGGGTGGTCCTCCTGGTGGTGGTGGTGGAAGAGCCTCAAAGCGTCGCCCACCACCAGCTGCTCGTCCATCTCCTCTGCCTCGTCCGCCTCCTCCCTGCGGACCGCCACGGTCGAACCTCTGCCTCTGCCTGGGAGGTTCTTCACTTAACTGCTGATCATCAGCATGGCGGGTCGGACAGTCACGAGCCATGTGACCAATCCCGCCACAGGAGTAACACTGCCCACTCTCGGCACGCCTGGCTCTGACTCCACCCCGGCTTCACCGTACAACTGAGCCTGAGTCGTGCGGTCGGCCACCGGTAGGTCTGGTCTGCCTGGAACCCTGAGTCATCTGTCGGCTACCTGCTGCAGATGACTCTGCCACGTGCCGCCCTGCGGTGAGTTGCTGTGCTGGTGTAGACTCAGCAAGGAAACTCTCGATCAGAAGTGCCCGCTCCAGTACTCCTGTCTGAGTCGGTATGCTGAGGGAGATCAGCGATGCCCTGATCTCGTGTCTCAAACCCTACTCGAAGGTCCGGGCCCGGAAGAAGGGGTCCTGTACCATGTCTGTCGAGTACCGAGAAAGGTCGGTGAACCTCGCCGCGTACTGAGCGACCGTCATGCTGCCCTGCCGCAGCTGTAGAAGCTCCTGGATGCGCACCACTCGGAGGGTTGCCGGGACGAACTCAGAGCGGAAGAGGCTCTCAAAGTCCGTCCAAAGAAGAGATGCCTCATCGTGCACCTAGAGCATCAGACTCCACCATCATCCTGTTGCTGCGTGTAGTAGGCTCGAAGCGAGGATCACCATGAGGTCTGCTGGTGTCCTCACTAGCCTAAACACTCGAACTACTGCCTCCAGCAAGTCCTCTGCTGCCTGGGGATCCGTCTCCCCGCAAAACCTGGGCGGTCGCTGGCGCTGAAACTCATGCAGTGCACTGAGGCGACGTGCATCGTCAGCGGCTGCTGCTGGAAGCATTGGGGGCTCGGCGGGAAAAGCTACCGCCGGTGCCACTACTGGAAAAGGGCCCTGCACCGAGGCCTCGTCGCTCGGTGGGCTGTCGTATCGCTCGACTCTCGGAACCCTAGCTGGCTGCCGTCGTGGGGCCATCCTGAAAGAAACAATGTAACACGATCAAACGATTATACCTGGTGAGCTGACCTGGTTTGAGCTGTTTTAAGGGGAAAAACTTTTGAAAACACACACGCAATCAATGTTTTCGTGCATTAAGTCCGAAATCAGAGGTCAGGGTCCTGGTGTACGGATACGTCGGCCGCCGCACCAACACTGGACTCCCTGGACTGATATCCACTCTCAATACGCTAAACATTATTGCTTCACATAGAAAAGATCAGAGTTCACGGTAGAGCCAAACTCCTCTGATACCAATTTGTCACGACCCGCCCTCGGGGTCCGTGCCGTGACTACCCCAAGCCCGCCTTCCATAGGCCATGGGCTGGCGACTAGCACCAAGGCGTAAATCCCGGTAAAAAGGGAAGGCATTGCCTTTGTAAAGTAAACAAACACCCAGAGTAAGCAAGCGGAAAGTAACACTAAGCAAAAACAGAGTACAACTAAAAGTGCGGAAAGTAAAAAGGGGCCGGAAATACAAGCCCAACTGTAAAGTACAACTTGAAAGGGAAAACAGCAAATGAAAAGTAAAGCAGCTACGCCGAGCTGTCCACTGGAAACCCCACCTGAAGGGTGGGTACAGATAGCTCCTCTGCTCCTCGGGTCCCGCCGTCTGCTCCAAGTATGTCCCGCCCAGTGGTCTGCCTCTGGGTACCGCCACGTCGTATAGTCCACCTCCAGGTACCGTCCAGTCCTCGAACACTCGGCCTCTTCCAGTACTGGCCGTCGTCTGCAACCAACACAACGAGGTGCGGGCATAGCCCGTGCAGGGGTGAGTATAACGATACTCAGTAGGGACCCCGAGACCCTCAAGGTCTCACTAAAACCAACAAGGATAACCACAAGAAGATCACAACAGATAAACTCTACTTAGGTATATGCCCATACATATACCTGAGTTATCAAGTAACCCATCTCAGTCATGAGGAAACACAAGAATCATGAGATCAACGGATAACCACTACCCAGGTATATGCCCATACATATACCTAAGTTATCAAGTAACCCATCTCAATCATGAGGAAACACAAAGGTCAAAGTCTCAGCTCAAACCAGGATTTTCATTTATCGAAACCGTAACTGCTGAAGAGCTCCGTCTCTAGAGTGTACAGTGGTCCTGTCACGACTCCGAGGCTACCGCTCACTAACCTAGGACTGCTGAAGTACTCCTCATGTCGAGTACTGCGGGTTTGCGGCCAACTACCTGGCGCTCCGTCCGCTGAGGGTCTGTCGCCAAATACCGGGCGCTACCCAGATAGCCTACTGAGGTACTCCTCCTGTCGAGTACCGCGGGTCTGCTGCCAACTACCAGGTGCTCCGTCCGTCGTGGGTCTGCCGCCAAGTACCGGGCGCTCCGTCCACTGGGCTAGTCGACTCACTCCAAGTCGAGTCGGTCAAGCAGTCGTCAGGTCTCAGCCAGCTACACGGTCTCCGTACTCTGCACGCTCGTCTCCGGGAGGGTCCGCTCCACGAGCTACTGGTCGATACTCCAAGTATCACAAAGTCCCACGAAGAAGTGTCTCAAAGGTCCGTCTCGTCACAGGAGTCTCAACGCAACAGACGGCGCGTCGATCGGACGCCCGGTCTGTGAGTTATTAGCCTTTTCGTCCCAGGGGCCCGGTTGGTTTCGAGTGCGAACCAATCCCGGCCGTATCTCAACTGTACCCCGAACTCCCATAGGGTATACTCATAGGGACCGTTACTAAACGTAAACACCAACGCCGCTGACGGTTCGTCATTCGGAGGTCCGAGGCTCAAGTTATGAGCCAAAAACCGAATCTGGTCCGAAACGGGGGGGTCTGGGTCCGGGCCGAGCCGGCCCGACCCCCCCCCCCCCCCCCCCGGGGGCGGCGCGGCGGTGGCGCGGCGGCCGGCGGCGGCGGCGACGGCGGTGCGGCGGCGGCGGCGCGACGGCGCGGCGGCGGCGGCGGCGGCGGGCCGTGATGGCGGCGGCGGGCCGCGGCGCACGCGGGGGGGCTAAGCCCCCGCTCTTTTGACAAGGCGGCACGGCCTTGAGCCGTGCCTTTGCAACAAACGGCCCCCCACGTGGGGGCCGGTTTAATTATAGGAACCGGGGGGGCTGTTGCCCCCCTTTCATGGAACCGCCCCCCTCTTAAAGAGGGGGGTTTTACAGGCTGGCCGGGGAATTAATTCCCTGGTTTAACGGCATCCGGCCGGCCAGCTGGCCGGCCGGTTTTCTCCAACGGGACCGGAATTTTCCGGTCCCCTCTTCGGCTTCCGACGCCGGCGGCCCGGCCGCCGGTCTTCTCTTCCGCCGCGGCCCGGAACCGGCCGCGGTCTCCTCGTCCCGCCGCGGCCCGGAACCGGCCGCGGCGTTCGTCATCCGGCGCGGTGCGCCGGCACCGCGCCCCCTTTGCCGTGCTTTGAAGTTCACTCAACGCGGCGCGACGGCGTCGCGTTCTTGTTGTTTCTTCCAAGGTGCGCGCGCGACGGCATCGCGTAAGTTGAACGTACAATTATCCGCGTGGTGCGACGGCACCACGCCACCTTGCTTCCGCCCGCAAGATTAAACAACATGAACGATGGAGGGGGTTCGGCCGTGTTCATGCGGTCCGGCCCCCTCACGTTAAGCAATAACGCATCTTAAAATTAATCAACATCCCCACGTTAGTTATACGATCCACGAGCAAGAATGAGATAATTAAACATTAAATCAACATCCCCTACCTCGGGTTTAAGATTCGAAGAATCGTCTACGTCCCGCGGAAGACGGCGTCGCGGAGGTCGGGCGTCGCGGTCGTCGTTCGTCAAATCCGTTGACGAAGTGTTATGCCCGAAGAGACACGACGTTGGCAGATCTTCGTTTGCCGACGAAGAAGGTCCGAGGAGAAAGAAGGGGTTCGAAGATACCGAGTCGTCGAGTCGATGATCCTTGACGAAGTGTTGTCGTTCTTCGTTGAGGATGAAGCGTTCTTCGCCGGAGAAGATGAAGTTCTTCAAGAGACTTAGAGCTCTCTCCTCCAATCCTCAACACAACCAAACTAACCCCCAAAAATAAAATAAGCTAATCTTATTTTATTAAGTCATTCTATGAGTTTCAAAAATTCAAAAACTTAAATCCATTAATTGGATTAGTGTGTTGGCATGATTAAAGTGAGGAGAGGGAAAGTCACCCAATTAATGGGAAGTTTAAAGGTTAAGATGAGTTACACATCTTAAGTGGGGGGGTTTAGAGGAGTTAGGGAAGGTGAGGGGTTGGGCTCGTGTGGGCCCCACCCTACCTTTATTCTCTCAAGGGTAGTTAACAACAAGGAGGTCCCACCCAACTTCCTCACAAAGGTTTAAACAAGTAAAAATAAAATTGTTCCTCACAATTTTATTTAACTCAAACTAAAAACTCCAAAACGTAACTTTCAACCCGCAACAAACGCAACTCCCGAAAAGGTCTCATTAAGCGAATATCGGCGCTGCGAGTTCATCGGTGCCCTCGGATTTCAATTCCGAGCACCGGATCAAAAGTTAGGAATTCCCGCTCGTTCGTTCACTGAACGTACCCGAGCCAAACTTCGGAAATTAATTCCGGGCACTTCGGGCCTCGGAATCAGGTGCCGTCTGAAACCACGCTCTTGTAAACTTCTAAAGAAAATTAAGAAAAAATTTTCCTTGAATTTTACGGGTCTTTACAGTAACAATGAAATCTGTTTTGTTGTGGATAATCTTACAAAGACTGCACACTTCATTGTTATTCGGGAGGATTTATATTTGGATCAACTCGCACAGATATATATCAGGGAAGTTGTAAGGATGCATGGAGTACCACTATCTATTATGTCTGACTGAGATCCAAGATTAACCTCTAAGATTTGGAAGAGTCTTCAACATGCTCTGAATACTGAACTGAACTTCGGTACGGCCTATAATCCTCAAACTGATGTCCAATCCGAGTGGACTATCCAAACAATTGAGGACATGTTGAGAGTGTGCCCAATGGACATTAAAGGTAGATGGGATCAACATCTTCCTCTGGTTGAGTTCTCTTATAATAATAGTATCCACTCAAGCATCCAAATGGCACCATATGAAGCCCTATATGGGAAAAGGTGCAGAACACCAACATGTTGGGATGTGGTCGGTGAATATAAGCATCTTGGACAAAAAATTGTCGAGGAAATGGTGGAGAATGTGGAAACCATTCAGCAGCATATCAATGCATCCCAGAGTCGATAGAAGAGTAATGTAGATAACTGTCGATGAGACCTTGAGTTTAAAGTTGGATAAATGGTTTTTCTACGCATATCCTCATGAAATATGGTCATGAGCTTTGGAAATAAAGGGATGTTAAGTCCAAGGTACATCGGCCCCTTTGAGATTTTTGATCATGTTGGGGTTGTGGCCTATCGACTAGGACATCCACCTACCATGGACAATGTTCATGATCTCTTTCATGTATCCCTCTTAATAATGTACATACCGGACCCTTCACACGTACTCTATTCTGAGGTGGTATAATTGGAAGATGATCTTTCCTATGAGGAGAAACTAGTGAATATCTTATATTGTAGAGAAAATGTTCTACGAAATAAGACAATTCCCCTCATCAAGGTGTAGTGGGGAAACCACAAGTTTGAAGAAGTGACTTGGGAATCGATGGAAAAGATGAATCTGAGTTACCCACATCTGTTTTAGAGTGGTAAAAGAAAAAATTTGAGGGCGAAATTTCTTAAAGGGGGAATATTGTAACGAACCAAATATTAATTAATGGAAATCCAACTTGATCTAATTAAATGTCTCTTTTTGTTTACATAAAATGTCAACATCATTGGTTTTATGATAAGAATTTTGAACGTTGCAAATATAGACGTTGAACAGTGATCACATGATTAGTATGAATATAGGACATTAACAAATCCAATTTACTCAGACAAAGGAAGCAATGGCCTCGTCCAGTAGAATTCCTCCGTACGAAGACCATTTGTCGGAGCTCAGAAAAGAGGTGGAATCCTTGGATTTCTCTCTTGACCAAGCCCAATATGAGCTTCATCATGTCAAGCTCGAACGTGACCATCTACGGGAAAAGTCGAAGTTGATTGATATTACCACTCGAGCGATGTTATCCGAGCCACCCATGAGTCTGTCACCATCACACACCTTATCCTTAGGTCTTATGCGAATGTTTTAAGGGGTTATATAAAAAATAAATAGTACTATGTTCATGTACATTAATTTTTTGTATATAATAACGAATATACTTTCTGGTCATTATTGATACATTGTAAATAGTTTTTTAAGTAGAAATGGTGTTTTTAGTTATTATTTAATTAAGAAATCTATTTTATTAAATTAAGAGATTTTTGAATTCAATAATATTTTAATAAAAGAATATTATTATTATTAAATTAATTTTTTTTTAAATATAAATGATCTTATAATTTTATGAATGAAATTATATTTTTTATTAATGTTTGAAATCCATTTCTGTCAAAACCCATGATTTTTTTATAAATGTCGGATTTTATTATAAAAGTAAAAATTAACATATTTAGAAAATTATTTAGATAAAATAAATGTTATTTGTGGAATCAGGACATCGAAATTATCCAACGGTTATTTTTTCATAATTTTCTGAGACAGTCAAATTTTTGGGTAAAAATAAAATACCGTTTAAATATATAATGTGTTTTATGACATCATAATGACCCAATAGTGATGTAATAAAAACTATAATCTTTATGTTCTGCCAATATATGTTTTACCATTAAAAGAATATGATTTTGGATTTGTTTAACTAACTTTTCAAAGCATTAATGGACCCCTCAATAATTATTCAACACCTTGCCTTTTTAAATTAATTTCCATGGGAGTGTGACTCACCTCCACATACACAACCCAAATATTTTAAGAATTGAGGACTTTCACATTGTAAAATAATGTTTTCCTCTTCCCTTTTTCAATGACCATGGGTAAAAGTCATGGGATGGTTTGTGGTTTGGATTAATTTAATGTAAGGGTTCCCAAGCCTAAATAATAAAGTATTCCCTCACCTTTCCTATATAAACCCACCCAAGATACCAATTCCTCCCAACTCAAAGCCTTTGGAGTACATCCAACCACTGTCCTACTCTCTGTATAATCCTCCCATGGTGCCTCATTCTCCAAATAATCCTCTCACAATATTCTATCTAGCCTTTGTAAGCACACTTCCATGTAAGGGTTTTTCTCTTCCTTTCTAATTTTTGTCTAATTTTCTTTAAGTTGTTTTTCCTTTTTAATTTCAATTATAACTATTGTGGTATGGTTTCGCACCTCCCCCATACTGCACTCTTTATGTTTTAATGATGGGATACCCCTTTCTCTATCATTAAATTCCTCCCATGTACACCAGTTACTATGCCGAAATTCTGAAAGGAACTTCTCTCTCCTCTTTTACATTCAAGCAATACTTTTGTATCATGAAACTAAATTACATTAAAATTGTTTGTACATGTATATATATATGACCCCTTTACTGTCCATTTCATGTAAATATGATGATACACCCCTTTCTCTCTCATCAACCATATTTATGAATTCTTATGTCATGCCGTTACGCTGCCAAAATTGCACCGATTTTCTAAGACAATGCCATTGTGTAGTGAATACCATTCCCATTTATCCATCAAAGGTATTAAACTTTATACACATTTACATATTGATTTAAAAGTTTCATATTTGAATTCCCCAATCCTTAATCATGGAATAAATGATTATGTTTTATGAATCCATGATGTATGATCCATGTGGCACACTTATGCATGAAATGAAATGTTTAAGAAGGGTGCGCCATTATAGAGCTCCAATGCATTAGGTAAAGTATTCTATCATGATATATCATGTGCAGTGAGTGTTGACTAATGCTAATTCAAGTGAAATGAGGGTTTACTTGTTCTTCATGTGAAATGAGGATTAACTCATGCCTTATGTGCAATGGTCCATGGCTCATGATAATTCCATGTTAAGTGTTGTTTCCACATTCCCATGTTATGATTATCATGCTTTATCATGACTTTATATTCATGTTTCTCTTGTGATCTATTGATATGCCTATTGTATAACATGTATTGTACTCCTCATGTTATTCCATGTGTATTCCATTACTGGTATTTATAGCTCACCCTTTTCTTATGCATGTCCCCAGGTTATCCCATGCAATGCTAAGTATGAGGGACTCTAGTGGTCATGTAATGGATGTTTTCTATAAAGATGTTGTATTTCATGTTTTATGTTTATTTTTATGTAATTATCCTAAGCCGCAAAGATGCTAAACCTCTCGATCTTCTTTGTTGTATCGAGTGATGTTTTATGTAATAAATCATGTTTAAGTTGGTAATAAAAGTGGGGTTGTCATAGTTATAGTCAGTATGATAAACAGAAAACCATATTCAAAGTAAGCCCTTTATTTGGTTATTGAATATAAATACATTTTTTATTTCCAAAACAAAAGAAATCAAAGTTAATAGAATACTTTTGACTAACAATCTCCCACTTTTTGGAAAGCACAAAACATAAGGTAAAACTAGAAAGAAATACTTATCTCCCCTTGAGTTATGAAAACTCTCCTGAAAAAACAAATGAATAAAACTAACTCTCCCTTAGGTATAAAATTTCATTAAGATTGTATTCATATATATTTTCCTTGTTTTAGATTAATCTTCTATTTAATGTATTATATATAAGTAAAACATTAATCATTGTCCCCTTCTTTTAAAAAATCTCTCCTTTTATAAAATATTCTCCCCTTTGTGATTTACAAATAAAATATAGTAGTCTTATATATCCTAAAAAGGATAGGGAAAAATAGATAGAAAACAATGGAAATATAAACATAAAAACCATTTAATTTTCAAAAGATCAAATATTTTCAAAATACAACCAATAAAGAAAGATACAAAAAAATATTTATTTATTTTCTCTTTCTTTTTCATTCTTGATCAACTCATGCAGAACAACCTTCATATTATTTATCACATTCTTGTTTTCTGAGATTGAAATACCATACTATTTAAGAAACTCTTGTTGGACTACAAATTGTTGATGTTGGTTTTTCATGAAGTCTTCTTGGATTTTGATCACTTCTTCGAGAGTAACAATTATTCCATGTATATTCATATTTTATTCAGCCAAAAATTTGATTTGTTTCATTAACAAAAAAATTTAATCATTGAAATATGAAACCTTCTGGAACTCTTACTGGATAGAATTCAACCTTTCTTGTAACTCTTTTACTAAATGAGCATAAGCACCTTGGGGTTTTGGAATATATTTCAACCTCTCAAAAGTTTCCTTATCAATATTATTAAAATAATGAGAAAGATCATTTGAAATAATACATAATTGTTAAATATACTCCTCATATTCATTGACTGAACACTCTTTTTTTATGACCACTTGGTCATCTTGTTACATGCCTTCTTTTGATAAATAAAACTATCACTGAAAACATTTAGATTACCCTCTACTGACATCAGATTTTTTTGAGCTCTCTTACTGAACCGAATTTATTACATTAATTATTAGTGATGAAATAAATTATTCCTTATATATTGGGAATGTAAGGAATAGTCTTCTCAATCCATCTTAGAACATGGAAAATTTAATCTATTTTCTTGAGATAAATAGTGTGCTCTGAATCAGTGTCTTCATCATACAATTCAAGTTCATTAGATCATCTTGAGTCTTTATCGGGTTTTTCCATTTTCTGTCTCTTTTTTTTCAATGCCAAATTCTATATCATTACCACTTATTATAGTGGCTCTCTTGTCTTGGGATCCTTGAGCCATTTGATTGAAAAAAGAATTATCTCTTTCTAATTGAGTGTCGATAGATTGTTCAAGCGCTTGATTAGCATGATAATTTTGTTATTAAAATCATTCACTTTGTTTTTGAAGATATGTTTATTATTTACTTCCCCGAGAACTCTGAATATATTGGATATTAAATCTTTCTTACACTTCTTCTTCACCATTCTATTGTGAAAACGATTGAATTAATTATTAAACTTTTTCCTTCCCTTTATGTGGAATAGTATGTACGATCGGTTCTTGTTCTATTTCTTCTATCAGTTGAGCACTTGTTAACTCAACACCTATTAGTATCTTAGAGACATCAAAATACAGAGTTCTTCTTTTCAAAAGTTTCTCTTTCTTCTTCTCAGCATGTAAGTTATCTTTTATTCTTATCTTCTTATCTAATTCTTTATCTAGATCAAGACCAAACTGAAGATCACCTTCTTTTCATTGTTCATTATCCATTCTCCACTTGGAAACAACCTCTTTACTGTATTTTTTTTCTTTTTAAACTTTTCACTGGTTTTGGGATCTAACATCTGAGAAGGTATAACTGCTACAGATGACTCCACTAATATTGGTGCCAATTGATTTGGTACTAATTCTTGCACATCTTTGACAAGCAATTTTGATTCAACATCAAAATGAATGTTTAGTTTTCTAATTGTATCCTAGATAATCCATGATCCCTTCAACACATTCAATACTCCTTTCACTGAAATATTTAAAAACAGTAATCTTTCAAGGATAATCGTTGTATGAATGGTTGGATATTTGATTAGATGATACTTAATTGCTCCATACTTAACATTCTTAATTGTTTTGAAAATGTGACCCATTAGATTTACCTTTCTCATTTTTACAAGATAATCTACCCTAAAGATATCTTAAATCATAAGAGTTTCTCTATCCCATTTCTTTGGAATAAGAAACCCTTTTATCCATATGGAGAGAAACATATTATCTACAGAGATAAGGGATAACTTTTTCTTCACATCATTGACATGAAAAAATGAATTTTTATGCTTTTTCCTTATTAAACGTACCAACATCCTCTAGTAACTTATGATAAGGATAGAAGGAGTCACCTTTTGTTGTGACATTGACGAAATGTGCAACTTATTTCCCTGACACATAAAACATGATATTATACACAACAAAATTAATCATCATATCCTTATAGAAATTCCCTGTATTATAGAATTTTATAACCTCTTCAACAAAGAATCAGATCCTATGATATGGGTTTCATAACCCAAAGGAATTCCCAACAATGGGAAAAAATGTTCCTTTTAATATAAGAATTATAACTATCAATGAAATCTCGATTGACAAATAATTCAATGAAGAACTCAATTTCTGAGAATGTCATTGAAGCCATATCGGTCGGAGTATTGGTAGAATACTAAGACATAAAGATGATTTATGAAAGAAACAATTGTAATGAGACATAAGAGGATGTGTAGAGATTCGCTGAAAAAATATAAAAAATCAGTGTGGGTTTGAGGAGGGGTGACCCGTATTTATAGGAAAATTTTGGAGTTTATTGGTCTTAAATAGTTTATATTATAAGATAATGAATCCAATGATATAGAATAAAAGTAATTTATAAATTAATAATTTTTTAAAAAAATATAAAAGACCGAAAAAGAGAAACAATAACTTAAAAAAAAGAGATACAAAAGGAAAAATTAATGTACCTGTTGAATATTTCAAGTGAATTGTTGGTTTCATAATATTATGAAATTAAAAAACATAATATAATACAGAAATGAAATTGTTGAAATAATGAAATGTGAATATGATCAAAAATCAAACTGATGATAAAGAAATTTAATACGCTCGGTAGTCAGACTGATGAAAAAAAGTCAATGCCATAGGTTGTCATGTTAATGGAAAACAAATTCAATACCATAGGTTTTCAAGCTGATGGAAAACAAATTCAATACCATTGGATTCTAACTTGATGGAAGACATGTTGATTCAATATGGTTTTCCTTATGACTTTTCCATTCCTTCACGTAAAGGGAGAGATTTTTAATTCATAAAGGTATCCTTATGAATTTACCTTCCCTCATGTTTTGAAAATCACAAAAACATTATTTCAAGGAAAAACTAATTTTACCGATGTTTTACTTCTATAAGGAAAATTTATTTCCCTAATGAAATTTACACTTACCTTGTTTTCATTATCCAATCAAAATTTTTCTAAATCTAAACTTTAGATTGTAATACAATACCTTGGAATCTGATAAATACTTTAGTATGATGCATTTTGTATTAGGATATGAATTCTCAAAATTCTGATTACGAACTCTCCGGAAGTTCCACTCTGTATTCTGATTACAAACTCTTATAAAGTTCAGACTCTAAATTCGAATTAAGAATTCCAAATACAAACTCCTATGATGTTCGGGTTACGAATTCTGATTATGAATTCTAATTACGAACATCTCTATGTTCTAACTCCGAGTTCACTAAATTAAGACTCTGAAACCTTATGAGTTCTGACTCCGAATTCCTATGAACATTGACTCTGAACTTTGTATGTTCTGGTTCCGAATTCTAGTGAAACTAAACTCTGATTTTCCTTGAAATTCAGAGTCTGTATTTCTACAAGAATTCAGCTTCTAAATTCCTAAAATATAGAATATGAATATTCTAATGTTATAGAATCTGAATTTAATTTTTACTTACACTCCGAACTTTAACATTATCCACTCCGAACCTTCATTTTCTGCATTCTGAATTTCAGTTTAGTTATACATACACTTGTTCTATTAAAAGATGAAGTCGTGATTTTAGTTATTGAATAACAGTTGTTTAAGTGACACATGTACAAGTCCCTTTGAAAATCAAGGAAAATATGAACATTGGTGGAGGGAGTCGACCGTTGGAGCTTAACCTACAAATAATTTCTCGTTTTAAGGTGTTCAGGACTTTTGGAACTTTTGGAATTTTGATGCTCAGAACATCCTGAAGTGATCTCTAGTGAGAGAGGCTCTTATCCACTCTCAAGCTTCATGCAGAAAGTTTGAACCGCTTGTTCATAATTTTCCTTGTGCATATTTTCTTTATGCGACTCGGATTGTTGATTGTACAATCGAGGGATTCTGGGGATAGGATGATAGAGGATCCAAAACCATTAACTTGAGGACATCCATGCTGAGGAAGAAATATTTGTCGACTAGCTGATTGTTGAGGTCTTTCGGTGATATAAAGACAGTCTCTGATCTTTGTATCGAGGGCTTACCCTGGTCTGGGTAAGACAGACTTTATTGAATGTATAAATCAAGATACCTTTATCTAAGATTATTGGATACCCTTCTCATTGGGTTAAAAGACTTATTACTTGTTACTTGTTATTGTTACAAGTTCTTCCACTGCAATTTTGTATTGTTAAGGAATGTATAACTTCCTTATTATTCCTCACTCGTGTACTCTGATTTAGTTAGATTCTATACGCTTTAAGGTAGAATCTTCATCTTTGTAATCATTAGTTATGTTTCAATTTTGGAATCACTTTTCTGGAATCTAGAAAAGGTTTAGAAGATATAGATATATTGTGAATTATCTTGTTTAACCTTGTTAAACATAACCATCATTAGAAGTTACAAAGGAATTTTTAAAAGGTACAATTCACCCCCACGTCTTGTATCTGAGAATCTCATACTTATTTCAATCAGACACCTGGTATTAAAGAGTTTATCATATTAAGACATATCATCTCAACAATTAGTATCAGAGGTTGGAAACCTCAAACCCCTTACCAATTCAAAAATTGGTATCAGAGCGTTCAGTACAATCTGAATTAATTTCACGATTAGTTTCGGAAGAGAATTCTCAGAATTGGTATTTTTTGGAATAGAATTTTTCGGAATAGAAGTTTTGGAATTCATACTTTTTTAGAATCCCTTTTTCAGACTCATAGTTCAGATTCATTTTCTTCTTAAAGATACTCTTGCTTCATATTTTCTTGCTTAGGTATATTTTTCGTGTTTACAAACTTTTTCTCCTAATATGTTTTTGTGGAATGATTATTTCTGAATGATGGAAGGAATATATGTTGGTTCTATAGACAATCTCAATCCAACCAAACCACCTATCTTTGATGGTAATGATTAAGAATTTTGGAGAGATTGTATAAAGACTTTCATTATCAATAGTGGAGTTGAAAATTTCGTTATGCTTACAGGTGGATACAAAATTCTTGTTAAAGAAGTAAGTGCCTTTACAAACCAAGAAAATCATGATTACCAACTAAACTATAAGGTACACAATAAATTACTTTTTTAATGACTAGAAATATATATAGCCAAAGTTCATCTCATGAAAAAACAAATTCTATATGGAATAAATTTCAAGTTACTCAATTTGGAACTTCCAAAGTAATTGAGACTAGAAGATCTATGCATAGAGCTGAATATCGTGGTTTTAGTATTCCTTAGGGCGAACCCATATTCAAGGTACAACAGATATTGATGACTACAGTGAATTGTTTAAAATAAATGGGTGAGAAAGGATTAGATTATGAAGCTCTTGTTGATAATATCATCGACATCATTCTGAATGAGTGGGAATCTAAAAGCAACACAATTTATGAGAATAGAAAGGTTACTCAGATTACCCTTGATGGGATATTTAGAACTCTTCTTCAGCATGAGACTAAAATGAAGAGAGATGCTGATATTGTGAAGAAGATGAATGGAAACGGTAGTGTATCTTGTACTACTACTTCCAATCATATGAAAGCCAAGACTCCTGAGATAGTTACCATATCTAAATCTAAGAATGTTATTATCCATTTAGAATCTAGTGGAAGTGAATCCTCGAAAAATGAATTAGCAAATATTTCTCAAAGGATAGACAAGATAGATGGATAGAGGAACTTTCAATCCATATATAAGAAGAAGGAAAATAAATACAATAAAGATTCAAGAGTTACATGCTAAGAATGTAAGAGAGCTTGAAAAATAAGACCAAATTTCCCTATTCTCAAGAGAAAAGATAGAAAGGAACGGAATTCTGAGAAAAACAGAATGATGTATTACAATTCTAAAACTAAGAGAGTGTTGAAAGCTAATGACACATGGAGTTCCAGTGATAGAGAATCTTTAGATGAATCATTAGATTATGAATGTTTTGGACATAAAAATATTGGTCTTATATATATGATACCTAATGATAATCATCGCTTAATGGATAAGGTACACAATGCTAAATCAATGACCAATGTTTCTTTGAATTCTAATGATAGTAAATATTATAACTTTTTGGATGAAGAATATTCTTCTGATGAAGATAATACTTTACCTATCTATAAAAAAGATACTAGGTTTTCCAAACTCCTTGAGAATTAGATTTCAAATCTCATGAAAAAACATGATAAGGAAAATTCGAGGAATAATATTCTTACTAAGGAAATATTAGATATTTATAAAGATCTTGATAATAATAATCATGATTTTGAATGTATTACAAAAAATCTCGAGGAAGTACATTTTGAGAAGAATAAACTTCTTGAAGATCTAGAAAATGTAATTTCTAAGAAAAATGTTTTCAAGAATAGCTCTAGTCAAAATATAATGTTTTTGAAGAAAAGAACTTAGTTATCAAACTCAAATACGAAATATTTTCCTTGAGGATGTGTTTCTCAATCATTACCCTAGGAAAGGAAAATTTTGACAAACTGTATTCACAAATCAGACATTGAAGAAATACTTCTGGTTTTGGTTATACTAGTTATAAACCGATTTTTAGTAACAATTATTTTGTTCCTAAATGTGCTCCATTGTGTACTAAATGTCAGTGTGGTGGTCAATAGGCAATGAATTGTTACTTAAATAAAACCCAATCATTAGGATTTCATAAAGCCTATTTTTCTAAGAAGATGTGGGTTCCCAAAATTTTACTTTCTGAGATTTCTGGATCCAAGAAAATCTGGATTCCAAAAACCTAACTTTTTCTTATTTACAAGAAAATAGGGAAAGTACCAATAACAATACATGGTACATTTATGGTGTATTTTCCCGGAATATGACTGATAACAAAAAATATTTTGTAAAGATTATCAAGATGAAATAAGGAAATGTAACTTTCGAAGATAATGCTCAGGGAGAAATAATTAGTATTGGTAACATTGTTCTTCTTTGAAAAAAATTTATTTGTAATGTTTTATTTGTTAAAGGTCTAAAGCACAACCTCATCCACATAATTCAATTATGTGGTGAAGGCTACCTTTTGATTTTTAGGAATGATAAGTTCTTAGTACAAAATTTCAAGGAAGAGTTTTTTCACTCTTTCCACAGGCAAGAGAATGTTTACACACTAAACATAGAAGACCTTAGGATATAATACTTACCTTTCCTTAGTGCAATGGAAGATCATTCTTGGTTATGGAATAGAAGGTTAGGACACGGTAACCTTAGGAACCTATAGAAACTTCCTAAGAAAATATTATTTAGGGATCTACTAGAGCTTATATTTGATTATTCAAATGTCTGTAAAGCTTGTCAATGTGGAAGGATACATAAATAGAGTTTTAAATCCATTGGTGAAATATCAACCACTGATGCATTAC
This sequence comes from Viscum album, assembly GCA_963277665.1. NCBI lineage: Eukaryota > Viridiplantae > Streptophyta > Magnoliopsida > Santalales > Viscaceae > Viscum > Viscum album. The sequence continues at coordinate 1,112,160,547 of OY728126.1, forward strand.
ATCTAGTGCATATAGATCTTTTTTGTCCTTCACAAACTCAAAGCATTGGTGGGAAATATTATGTATTTTTTTAGTTTATAATTACACTAGATTTACGTGGGTCTATTTTCTAACAAAGAATTCTGATGCTTTTTATTATTTCTAAAGTTTTAGACCCCAAGCCAAAACTGAGAAAAACCATCCATTGAAAACTATTCATATTTATCACGGAGGAGAATTTCAAAATTCTGATTTGAAACTTTTTGTAGTAGAAAAAGTATTAATCACAACATCTCAGCACCCAGAACACCTCAAAAAAATGGTGTTGTTGAATGAAGAAATAGAATTATTCAAGAAATAACTAGAACCATGTTGAGTGAGTATTCTGTTTCCAATCATTTTTGGGATGAAGCTATAAGTACTGCTTGTTGTACTATAAATCGAGTTTTGATTATACCTTTTATTAATAAAACTCATTATGAGTTATGGAGTGGTAAAAAACCTAGACTGTTCTAGTTTAAGGTTTTTGGATGCAAGGTATTAATTCTAAATACTAAAGACAACATACAAAAATTCACACCAATATCTGTTGATGAAATTTTACTGGGCTACTCCACATCTTCTATTTCTTATAAAGTTTTTAACAAAACCACTTTTACTGTTGAAGAGACAGTACATGTAAAATTTGATGAAACTGATACTTTTGTTTTTAAACAACCAGAACCAACATCTTCGGTTGTGTTTTCAAAAACTGATTATCAACCTTTGATGGAAAATCCTTCTAATAAAGATACTGTTCAAGAAGGCACTTCTGAAACATTCACCCAATTTGATTTCTATCCCTATATTGATGAAACAAGTTTTACAAAACCCAAATCAGTCGTTTCTCAAGAATAATCCCAGTGATAGTATCATTGGTGATGTAAATAAACCTATAAGGAATAGAAATTCCTTAAGAAATTAAGTAGAACATCTAGCATTCCCTTCCCAATTAGAACGAAAAAGTACTGATGAAGCTTTAGGTGATGATGATTGGATTAAATCCATGAAAGATGAATTAAATTAATTCGAAAGGAATAATGTTTGGACCTTGGTTGAAAGTCCTACGGAAGCCTCTGTAATTGGAGTAAAATGGGTCTTCAAAAATAATTGTGACGAAAAGGGAGTGATAGTTAGCAATAAATCTAGATTAGTTGCTAAAGGCTATAATCAACAAAGAGGAATATACTATGAAGAAACCTATGCTCAAGTATATAGACTTGAATCTATTCGTATTTTACTTGCCTTTGTAGCATTCTTCAATTTCAAACATTTTCAAATGGATGTGGAATGTTCTTTCCTTAATGATTATGTTCAAGAGGAATTTTTTGTTGAACAACCTCCTGGCATTGAAGATAAAAAACATATTGATCATGTGTTCAGACTTAGCAAAGCTTTGTATGGTCTTAAACAAGCCCCTCAAGCTTGGTATGATATAATTTAATCTTTTATTGATCAAAATAACTATTATAAGAGAAATGCAGATCCAACCCTTTTTATAAAGATAGATAAGAAAAAAAATTTGATTGTTAAAATCTATGTTTTTGGCATTATATTTGTTTCAAATTAGAAATCTTTAACTGATTCCTTTACGGATCTAATGAAATCTGATTTTGAAATGAGTATGGCGGTTGAGTTAACATTTTCCCTTGGATTTCAAATTTCTCAAAAACCAGAAGGAATATACATATCCCAACATAAGTATATTAAATATCTTATTAAAAAGTATGGATATGGAAACACTAAGAGTTTAATTACTCCCATTGGTACCTCAAACACAATTGATATTGACGAAGTTGGGAAACTAGTAGATCAAACATCATTTAGAGGTTTGATAGGAATCCTACTTAATTTGATTTCTAGTCATCCAAACTAAATCTTTTTAGTATGCTTTTGTGCAAGATATCAATCAAATCCTAAGGAATCTTATTAAAAGGTAGTGAAAAGAATTTTTCACTACTTAAAGCGAACCATGGATTTAGGACACTTTTATAATTCTGGAAATGATTTTGTTTTAAAGACTTTTTTGAATGCTGACTATGGTGTGTGTAGAATGGATAGAAAGAGTACAGAGATTCATTAGTTTCTTGGTCCTGCAAGAAGAAACACTCAGTAGCACTCTCCACTGATAAAGCTGAATATGTAGCAGTTGGAAGTAGTTGTGCTCAAGTATTGATGATGCAACACACACTCATAGACAATGGATTGAGTTTTACTAAGACTCAATGTTTTTGAGATACCACAAGTGCCATTGACCTTAGTAAAGACCCTTCACATCACTCTCGTGCAAAACACATATATATTAGGAATCAATTTCTTATGGATAACACAGTAAAAGGAGATATCATTCTCCAATTTATCGGTATACAGGATCAAATTACTAATATTTTCAAAAAATAATTACCTTCTGATAGATTTGAATACCTTAAACAGAAGATAGGAATGATAGTCATAAGGTAATATTCCTCTATTAACTTTTTTTTGAACAATTCTCCTTACAGTAATAAACTCATTTTTATAGGGGGATTACTTCTCCTTGTATGTTTTTTCAAAAAAGCATTCGTAGCAGGTTTTTCTAATTTTTTCGTAATGAAGTTTTACATGTCTTTCTTAATGATGTTTTATATTTTTGTAGTTGGTTTTTCAAAATTTTCATATTGGAAATTTTCGCAATGGAAATTTTCGTAATGGAATTTTTTGTAATGACAATTTTTGTAATGAAAAATTTTTCAAAGGAAAATTTTTCAGAACTGAAATTTTTGTAATGAGAATTTTTTGTACTCAAAATTTTCGTAGTGTTTTTTTCATAATGAGTTTTTCGTAGTCAAATTCATTTGTTCAGGAAGAATATTCCTTAATATGAAAAATCATCCTAGAAATCCGAAATGTATGATTCTTTCTTATGTTTTAGAAGTCACTTTTACTTAATGGTATTTTCCTTTTATTTTAAAATTTCATGGATTCAAGATTCCATAAATCCCAATGTTTTCATTTTAAAACATCAAAATATCGGATTCAACAAATTTTTCCATGTGGATATCATATCTACCATTAGATCAGATTATAAGGATTCCCAACATTTAGATTGGAATTAAAATTTGAAACGTCACTTCCATCACCTATATAAAGGGGACCCCCGATGGTTGTCCCACATCGGTTTTCACGCTCTCGTGTCTCGATGCTCTTCCCATCTACAAAATCCTGTTCTGAAATCATCAGAAGTGCTCAGTCCAAATGTCTACAGAAGCCCCTTCTTAGGATATATCTTCAGAAAAACCAGTCATGGAGTGGAAGATATATAGGGAGAGGTTGGTACACCCAAACTTCTTTAATAATTATGACTCATTAATTTCCAAGAACATCAAGAAAAATAGATGGGAAGATGTATCCATTTCTAAAACTCGAGCTCAAGATGTGGTGTATCCGTACATGCTCATAGAGTTTTATGAGTCAGCCGGTTTTTTATGGAAGATGAAAGGGATAAATTCTCCTTCAAAAGCTATGGGAAGATGTAAGAGTTATCTTATAACAAGGCACCTAGCCTAGTTGGAATACCCTATGAAGGAGAGGCATAATTTTTCTCTCATAAGTTTCTAGAATTTCAGGGAAATTTTTGTTAGGAAAAAAATTTTGGAGTCTCTATGTCTTTTTGATATTGACACTACAAAGAAGATCTCCCATCTTTCAACCAATAATCAGATTCTACTGCTTTTGGTAAAAGGATTCATTGTTCCGAGAAAGGGTGATAAGGATACCCTCAAGAGGAGTTATATGTATATCCTTGACATTTTAGTAAACCTCGTGAAGGTTAATCTCATGAGACATATCCTCATTAAGATTCAGAACATCAATAATGGCAATCTTAGAGCTCAGATCATTATGTATCCGCCCTTTCTCTCAATGTTGATAGTGCGGTGCCTATAATCCATCAATATCCCTTGCATCTCCAAGCTGAGAAATTGCAAGATGATGCTGATCAGTGATAACACCCTGAAAAAAATGAAGGAAATTTTTTCAAAGGATTCAAGTGAATTTTAGGATCTACCTGAGGAAGATGTAGGGACCAATCCAGAATATATTGAAAAATCCATACCATCAAAGAATGCAGGATTGAAATGAAAGCTGAATGAAGTGGAGGAAACAAACAAAACCCACAAAGCCAAGAAAGATGAATCTACACCTCAAAACCCCACAAAAAAAAATGCCTACCCTGATGAAGTCGTAGAAAAATGGAGTTAAGATAAGAAGAATAGAAAAATAGGGGTGCCACAATTCGGTTTGGATCCTGCTGAGGCTAAGGCCTTGAAAGAAAAAGTTTCTGGTGAGCTAGAGAAGATGGCCAAGGAGAAGAAGCTCAAGAAGAAAATGACAGAGGATGAAATTTTTCAATCCCTTCTGAGGGATAATGAAATTATTTCCGAAAATATTCATGTTCTGAAGACATTTCTGGTTGAACAATTACCTGAGACCCCAGGAAAGAGAACTCCAAAAAAACTACAACAAGAGATTGTGGAAAAAGAGAAAGCTGCTGAATGAATGCATGAAGCTGAAATCACTGTGGCTCTGATGATGTGATTAAGTCAGTTGAATAGTATCAAGGAAAGGAATGAGTTTCAGAGAATTTTTCACTCCATACTTCTCAAGTTGGATCCTTAAAATTGGCTATACCCACAGATGATGAGTAGGGTGAAGGGGAAGTGAACAAGCCATTTGAGGAAGAGTGTCACAGCCATGCCTTTATTATTCATGAGGATTTTAATGGTGGAGTAGAGAAGAAGAAATTTGATGAAGACAAGATAGTACAATTATCTGAGAGTGAGAATGAATCCCCTGATGAGAAAGCCATACAGAAAATCAGCAAGGGTACAAAAGTGATTGTTGACACCCCAATGAAAGATATTATAAGGAATAATGAAGTTAGAGGTTCTTATAAGAGGAAGTTGGTGGAAATAGAATAATAACAATATCCTAGAATGTTGTCAGATTCAGATTCATCTTCATTGTGACATGATTTTGTGGTCCAGTCCCTACTGAAGCTGGTGGAAACCATTCCAATCATTACAAAAATTGAGTCTAGATTCCAGATGCTTCCGCAAACAATGAATTAGAAATCAGAATATTTATCCATGGTGATGGATATATGTGTGAAGGTTGAGGCCGATTTCAAAAAATTTCCAATCAATTACGAAGCCCATATATATTCCTGTAAGAATATGACTACATGGTTGATGGGAATTGGTGAAGATCCAAGAGAGCATGATCAGTTCTAGAATGATGTAAAAGAAGATTTTGATACAGAGGATTCCAAGATGAAGAATCATTCAAACAGATTTCAAGAAAAGATATCTTTTGAGAAAAATTATCAGATCCAAGATGTTAAATATCTGAATGGGAAGCTGAGATATATTGTTCAAAGCTTGAAAACAGAGATGGATCTTCGGATCTAGATGCATGAAAAGCTTTTGAAGCAAGATGAATTTCTAAAGACTCAAGAAGTGACCCTGAAGGCTTAGGCAGAGGTCCTAAAGGCACAGGAAGACAGGATCAAGGAATTAGAAAAGAAAGCTGAAGAATATTAGAAATAGTTGAAGAAGTTGAAGACCATTGTAATGATTCTAATTCAAAAGGAAAAAGAAACAAAATAGTCCACTCTGATCTTTTGTTGTACTGTTTTTCCCATGTACTAATACACTCAATCTTAATGGAATTTTCGATGGTTCTGTTGTTTTTATGTCTTTAAAAATATTTTAGGTACATTATTTCTTTTCCATTCCTTCAAAATCTTTTTGAAAATCACAAAGGGGGAGAAGGGAAAAAAATTCTAAATGAAAGATGAAAAATATAAAGGAGAGAATAAAAGGTCTTCTAAGTATAAGAAGACAAATCCCTAAGTAAGGGAGAGTCTATATATGGGGGAGTGATCATTACGATGATTTCCTTACCCAAGAATAATTAAATCCCATTTTTTAAATCTAGAATGCGATACATAGAGTTTCAATTCCTAAGGGGGAGTTAGTCGTATTCACCATTTTTCATAAACAAAGGGAGATGAGATTTAATTTCAAAGTCTAGAAATTTATTCTAAGTCCTGTTATTCTTTTTCGTATTGATATTTGTGCATTCCAAAAAGGGGGAAATTGTTGAGTCAATAAGGTTTTTCTTATGACATGTCCATTCATTAATGTAAAGAGGGAGATTGTTAAGTCATTATGGTATCCTTATGACGTTACCTTTACTCTTATTTTGAATTTCAAAAACACCTTATTTCAAGGAAAACCTCATTTTACCCCTGTTTTACATCTATATGGAAAATTTTCTATTCCCAAGGAAATTTACCCTTACTTTGTTTTCATAATCCAAAAAAAATTCTATGTATAAAATTCGGATTGTAATACAAAGCCTCAAAATCCTATAAATACTTAAGAATGATGCATTCTATTTTAGGATAAGAATTCTCATAATTCTAATTACGAACTCTCATGAAGTACCACACTGAATTCTGATTACGAACTCTTATGAAGTTCTGACTCCAAATTCCAATTACAAATTATGGATACAAACATCTTATGATGTTCGGGCTACGAATTCTGATTAAAAATTATGATTACGAAATTCTCTATGTTCTGACACTGAGTTCTCTGAATTCAGACTCTGAAATCTTATGAGTATTTACTCTGAATTCTAATGAACATTGACTCGGAACTTTGTAAGTTCAGGTTCCGAATTCTAGTGAAACCAGACATCGAATTTCGTTGAAATTCGGACTCTATATTTCTACAAGAATATAGGTTCTGAATTCATACAAAACATAATATGAATATTCTAATGTCATAGACTCCGAATTCAATTTTTACTTACACTACGAACATTAACATTCTCTACACCGAACATTCATTTTATCCATTCTGAATACCAGTTTAGTTATACATACACTTGATCTATTACAAAATGATGTCGTCCATTCATTTATTGACTTACCGTTGTTGGAGTTACACATTTACAGGTCCCTCCGAAATTCAAGGAAAATATGATCGTTGGAGGAGGGAGTCAATCGTTGGATCTTAACCTAAAAATAGGAGCTCATTTGAAAGTGTTCGAGACTTTTGGAACTTTTGGAATATTGATGCTCTGAACTTCCTGAATTCATTTCTAGAGAAATAGGCACTTATCAAGTTTAATGCTTCATGCAGAATGCTTGAACAGCTTGTTCAAACATTGCCTTGTGTAGATTTGCTTCGTGCGACTCTGATTATTTTTATGTACAATCGAGGGCTTCTGGGGATATGAAGACAGAGGTTCCAACAACATGAAGTTGAGGTCTTCCCTGTTGAGGAAGACAGAGGTGATGATTACCTGATAATTGAGGGCTTGTGGGGATAGCAAGATAGACTCTAATCATTGTATCGATAGCTTACCCTAATGTGGGTAAGACAGACTTTGTTGAATGTATAAATCAAGGGACCTTTTTCCAAGGTTGTTGGATACCTTTGTCTTTGGGTTAAAATAGTTATTAATTTTTACTTTTTTTGTTACATGTTATTCCACTGCAATTTTGTATTGTTAAAGAATGTATAAATTCCTTATACTTCCTCATCCTTGTACTCTGATTTAGTTAGATTATATATGCTTTAAGGTAGGATATTTATCTTTTTAATATTTTTTTATGTTTCATTTTTGGAAGCACTTTTCTGGAATCTAGAACTTGTTTAGAGCTTATTGAGGTCATGTGAATTATCTTGTTTATCCATGATAAACATAACCATCATTAAAAGTTCCTAAAGAATTTTTAAATGTTACAATTCACCCCCCCCCCCCCCCCCCGCAACTTGTATATGAGAATATCATTCTTATTTTGATCCTACATATGGTATTAATGAGCATATTATAGTCAGACATACCATCTCAACAAAACAAATTCAATACGATAGGTTATAAAACTGATGGAAAACAAAATCAATACCATAGGTTGTCATGATGATGGAAAACAAAGTCAATACCATAGGTTGTTAAATTGATAGACTGAGAAATGATTAAATTTTTTTGTAGTCTAGAATTTCAAGATGATAAACTAGACTCTATTAGACTGATTAGAAACAAAGTCATTAGTCATGTTTGCCATGATAATATAAAGAATGTCATACCGATAGACATAATGTCAAACTGATAGACAGAATTTCAAATGGATAAAAGTGAAGCTGAATAAGAAAAAATTAAATATAAATAAAACAACTAATGAATAAAATATAACAAATATAAATATAAACCAATGTGTTAAGATAAAATAAAAACATAGGATAAATAATAAAGAATATAAAACACAAAGATTAATATAAAATAGATAAATCATAGAACAAAAGACTAATGTTCCCCCACTATGAAGAGAATTGTATAATGTAAAGAGATTGTAAAAACATAAAGTAGATGTGAATTATTATTTTATTTTAATCATTATTATTTTCTATTTAATATATTCAAATTTATTACAAAGTAATGGTTTTGTAAAAATATAAACAAGTTGTTCTTGTTTTCCGATTAATTTTAAAATGATATATTCTTTTTGTGTGAGATCCCTAAGAAAATTATGCCTAATATATATATGTTCTGCATGACAGTGATGTGAAGGGTTTTTGAATTAATGAAATGGAACATGTGTTATCACACAATATTTGAGTTTTACAAAAACTTTTTCCATAATTTGTGGGTGTGTGTTGCATCAACAACACTTGATAACAAAAACATATAGCTGCCACATATTCAGCTTCAGCAGTAGAGAGTGAAACTAAGAGTTTTTTCTTCATGACTAAGAAACTAAATAATAAAATAGTAAAAGAAAACTTGTAGAAATAATCTTTCTATCAATTCTACAACAACCAATGTTAGCATCAAAAAAACCTTTCTATTCAGAATGATTTATAAATCAATAGAAAAGGCATGTATCCAAATTTCCTTTTAAATTATGGAAAATCCATTTCATAGCTTTTAAATTGGATTGTTTTGGATTTTATTGATATCTATAATATAATCATATGGAAAAAGTTATGTCTAGATGATTAACTATTATGTATAGTAGAATTCCAATCAAACATCTAAATTTTGTTTGTTAATTGGTTTCTCAGCTTCATCATGATCATGGGTGCTTGAGATTCCAATGGGAATACTAATACTTTTAGTACTGTCATATCCATACTTTTTTATTAATTCTCTGATACAATTATGTGGAGATATATATGTACCATCTGGTTTTTGTGAAATTTTAAAACCAAGAAATAATGTTATTTCACCCATTATACTCATTTCAAATCCAGACTTCATTGGATTCACAAATGAATCTATTAAAGAGTTTTGATATGATCCGAAAATGATGTCGTCAACATAAATTTTAACAATCATAAGATTTTTTTATTTATAAAAAGAGTTGTATCGGGTGTTACCTTAATGTAATTATTTTGTAACAAAAATCTTGTTAACATATAATACGATGATCTAGTGTCTCGTTTAGGTCTATAAAGGGCCATGGTAAGTTTGTATACATATTCATGATATTTTGTATCTTCAAAACTAGGGGTTGGTCTACATAGACATCCTCCAATATATATTTATTATGGAAAGAATAGTTGACATCCATTAGATAGAGTTTGAAATTAATGAATGCTGCAAAGGATAAAATAATTCTAATAGATTATATTCTTTCTTATGGATCATAGGATTATTCATTCTCTATGCCTTCTTGTAGATTATAGACTATAGTAATAAGTCTAGATTTATTTATTAAAATGATGCCATTTTCATCAATTTTTTTCTTAAATATCCATTTTACTGTAATAATATATGTATCCTTAGTTTTTTCAACCAAGGGCTAGACTTTATATTCTATTCTAATTCATTTATTTCATCTTGCATTACCTTAATACAATCTTCATCACCGAAAGCCTCATTTAGAGTAAATGATTAAATTGAGATAGAAAATCAGGAGGATATATTTTATTTATTATGGAATTCCAAGTCATTACTTCTTGATTTACATCACCATTGATGTTATATCTGGGATGATTCTTATGTAATAATTTATTTGGATTTTTTAAAGAATACTCATAAACATAATGTAGAAATTATTTAGGTTTAATGGTCTAAGAAACAGTTTCTTGAGTATTTATAATGTTTGAAGAATCTTCTATCAAATGTTGATATTCAGTTTTTGAAAACACATTAGAAGAAATATTATGAGGGTTTTTGAAAACAAAAGTTTATGTTTCATCAAACATAACATGTATTGTATCTTCAACAACACATGTGTTTTTATAAAAAACTATATAAGCCTTAGAAGTGGTGGAATAACATAAAAATATTCCTTCATCAGATTTATGTAAAAAATTATGTAAGTTAAATTTTTTTATTTAAACAAAAAACTTTTCAAGAAAATAATTTGAAGTGTGAAACATTAGTTTTTAGTCTTTTCCAAAACTTATGTGGAGTTTTATTAAAAAAATGTTGAATTAAAAATAAATTTATAGTATAACAAGTAGTACTAATAGCTTATACCCAAAAAAAATTTAATGAGTATTCACGCAACATGGTTCATATTATCTCTTAATGAATTATATTTCCACTTTCGATAACACCATTTGTATGGGCTGTTCATAGTGTAGAAAATTTGTGAGTTATACATTTATTACTACAAATGTTTCAAAATCAGATTTTACAAATTCTCCACCATGATGAATTGGGATATTTATCAATTGTTGTTTTTTCTCATTATTAACATTAACATCAAATGTTTTAAAGAAACAACAAGCTTCTGATTATTTAGAGAGAAAATATACCCATGAAAATCTATTGTAATCTTCAACTAAAACAAATACATAGTACTTCCCTCTAATACTTATATTTTATGTAGGACCAAAAAGATCTATATCCACTAACTGTACTGAATCATTAGTTGTGACCTCACTAATTGATTTAAAGCTGGACTTATGTATTTTTACATACTAAAAAGGGTCAAAAACATTAGAGGAATCTAACCTATGCTCATGTAGATCTTTAAAAATCCATTTCATAGGTAATTTATATAAATTTATAATATTACTGTGTCCTAGTCTTCCATGACATAACCAACATTGATCATTCAATGAACTTAGAGAAGGAATGACTTGGATTTTAAGGTCACTTAAGTTCCAAGTGTAAACATTCTCATGCTTTTGGGAAGATTTAATGAATTCATCCTTGAAATTGTGAGCTATACATTTATCATTCCTAAAATTTACATGGTAGAATTAATCACATTATTGACGTATTCTGATTAGTTTGTGCTTAATACCATCAATAAATAAAACATTAGAAATCAAACTTTTCCGAAGGAAAAAAATATTACCTATACCACTAATCTTTCCTTCAGAATTATCTCTTAATGTAACCATTCCTACTTTCGTATTGATCACTTTTTAAAAAAAAATTATGTTTCCAGTAATGTTCTTGGAACATCCACTATCCATGTACCTTTTATTTTTTTTGTTTCTTTTTTTGTTTTCTAGAAACAAAAAAAAACAAATTTTTGTAATCCAAACTTGTTTGGATCTGGAAATGTTATAAAGAAAATTTTTTGGAATCCACATTTTTTTAAAATGCTCTTTGTGGAAACCCTAATATTGTGTTTTATTTAAAGAAAAAAATTTATTCCAATGACCACCACATTTACACTTAGTTCTAATGGATCCTTTTTAGGAACAAAATAGTTGTTCATAAAATGGGTTTTTAATGGTTGTAACCTATTCCATGATTATTACCATGAGGTCGTACTTCAGAATACATCTTATCAAAATTTTATTTTCCAAATGTAAAATTAGATAAGTGTTTATTCAAAGGAAATAGTTCATATTTTAGTCTAATGACCAAATTATTATCCTCATTTGTATTAGTTCTAGAATTGAGTTTTTATTCTAAATAATTTTCTCAGAAATTATATTATCAAAAAATTTAGGAAGATTGATTTTTTGAAATTAACTTTCTCATGGTTTTTATAAATTTTTTTATTATCAATAGTTTTAGAATAAATATCTTTAAAGAGAACTGGCACTTATCTTATTAAATTATCAATCTTATTATTTTCTTTTTCAAGTTTAATAGAAACATTAAAATTTTTATTTTCTAGATGTTTTTCAAATCAAGAAACTTCTTCATAAGAATGTAAAGAATTATCATTCACTGATGAGGATGTTTCTTTATCAGAAGAATAATCATTATCATTGTAATTGTTACTTAAAGAAATATTAGTAATAGATTCATAACTATATACCTTGTCCCTTAAGTAACGATAATGTGTTTTGGTAAAGAGGCAAAAATTCTTGTGATTTGAGGTATCACTATCAGAAGAGTCTCCAAAATAATCACCTCTACTAGCACTCCATGATTCATTTACATTTAATAATTTCTTTCACATGAATTTCTACTATTAATTATTATTCTTATATTAATGTATTCCCTTCAAATCATTTTTTAGCATAGGAAAATCAGGTCGAGTGTGCCCATATTTTTTACATTCATAGCATGTGACTTTAAAATATATCTTGTCCTTGTTACCTTTGAAAGTATTTTTATATCAATATTGAAAATCATTCATTCTGATAATTTTTTTTTTCTTCAAGGAACATTTAAAATATCATTCTCCAACTGCTATGTATCACTGGAATCTGATAAGACATTAACCTTTCTCTTTCCAAACGTGGTTTTTATAGGTGATTGAGACATCGAAGGATTAGATGTAGTAGTGAATGTGAATCCACCATTCTTCTTTTTCACATTATCTTCAAATCTCTTAAGTCTTCATCCATATTGTAATAGAGTTCCAAAGAGATAATCAAGATTAATACTAGTAATCATTCTAGAATCACAACCATTGTCCTCTTGAATTCTAATTCATTTTTTATAATGTCTATGATCTTCTCAACTAAAAATCCATCTTCTAAATTTTTCTCCCCCATAGAATGAAGTTTGTTAACAATTGTCATAAATCTTTGATGAACCTTAACAACAGGTTCACCATAATGAAATACAAAATCTTCATAGTCATCTCTTAGAATTTCACTTCCTGTCTAAAAAAATTTGCATGTTCCAAAGTGTGTAATCTCTAATTTCATCCATAAGATATTAGTTGCTTCACTTGAAGATATTTGACTGTAAATATTAATGGTCATATAACACAAAAATGTATTATGTACCTCATTTTTTAACTTATATTCAATTTTTTCTTGGTCTGTAAAAGTTATGATTTCTTTCTCATAGATCTTATAGTCACAAGTGAGAAGAACAATGTTATATTCACAAGTATTTATAATAAAATCCTTCATTTGATCTCTCAAATATTCAAAATTATTTCCATCAAAGATATGTGATCATGTAGGATAAAGATTTTCAATTTAATCGACATTCATCATGTGTTCCATCATAACGAAAAATATAATTTTTCCACAAATATAGGTTAGTGTATTTATAAATATAGAAAATAATGTAACTTCAAAAATAAAAATTAGTGGAAAACCTCATTTGATATCAATTGTTGGATCAAAATTGATATGATATGGAAAAAATACAAGAGGGGGTGAATTATATGTTTATAAAATTATATGAAAACATTTAAGGAAGGTTCACGGTTTAATACAACATAAACAAAAACAATTCATAATTCCTCTTATAATACAAAAAAAAAATATCAGACTAAGTCTTAGTATAATTATATGATACCACAAGTTCTGAAAAAAATTTATTTGGGTTGAATAAAAATATTAGAGTATATTAAGTGTAAATGATTCTACCACATAATGTATAGAATCAATACAAAAATTTATAAATTGTAACTAATAAAATTACAATATAAAAGAGTAAAATTTGAAAGATAAAATAAAAGGATTCTCTTTATATAACAATAAGAAGTAGAAAAGTAAAACTAATTACAATTATGTTATACCAAAGAGTTGGGTATACTTTCACTTTGGATAATAGGTATGTCTTACCAAAACCTGTAATCCCTCTTTAGGATGATCGACATATCCATATTTCTATTCCCGCAAGCCCTTGATTTTATAGGTAATTGGAACTTCTATCTTTTAAACACTTGAAAGCCCTTGATACGATGATCAGTCACACCATCTACCAATACCTGGAAGTCCTTGATTGTTATCGATTGATCGGACGCACAAATCAAATCAACCCACTTATTGAAATAAAAAAAATCTAATAACGAGTCATTCATATTTTTTAATTTCAAGGCCTTGTCATGAAGAAATAGGTAAGTCATGCAGTATCTCTTTAGAATGTGGAAGTAGAAAAATGTGTGTTCTCTGGTTCAACTAACCTCCTATTTATAGACCTCAAGTTCCAACAGTCATATTTTCTCCAACGTTCATATTTCCTCGAAAAATTAAGAGGTACTTAGACACCTGGCATTATAACAGTCATATTGAAATAGAAAACACAACAACGTTTTGATTAGTTTATAACTAACTCCCCAACATCATATTGGTTAAAAAAATAGATATATGAAAATGATATCTTGAGTAAAATTATTATAAAACATGTGTTTTGAAAAAATAATGAAAATATTAATGTGATAAAAATATTATATGATTAAGATTAAAATATCATGTTAGTGAAAATATAATGAAAAATACTGATATGATGCAAAGTGGATATGATACATGTTGTGAGTACAGTGGTCAGTGATAGTATGATAAAAAAATTTGGTATGATTGTCTGAGTGAGTATGATAAACATAGTAGGTCTGATGGTCATAGTCAGTAAGACAAAAAGAGTTGGTATGATGGTCCAAGTCAGTATGATAAACAGAGTGGGTACAATGGTCATAGTCCATACGATAAAAAGAAAACTATATTCAAAGTAAATCCTTTATTTGAGAATTGAGTATAAATAAATTTGTGATTTCTAAAACAATAGACATAAAATTCAAAAGAATAATTTTTACTAAACAACATGTATTTAATTTATACATGTCAAAAATAACATATATATTTTCTTCCTAAAGTATTAAAACAATCTGAAACAATTTTAATAGTTCTAATTAAGTCATGTGTCTTTTTTACTAAAAGTACAATTTAAACTCAAAACATGACCATTGAGTCATATTGGTCACATATTATGTTATTTTATCATCAGATTGATTCACATACCTCATAAATTACTTAAGAATCATTTTCTTAAAGTATCAGGATAATATGAGTGTGTTTTATTGGTTTCAAGTGAGTGAAAGATGTTTAAAACTAAAATGTCAATTTTAATATCCAAACTGATACTTCAAGTCATATCAGGTACACCATGTATTGGATTGAGGTGAATTAGATTCCTACACAGTAAAAATGACTTCTTGATCATTATAATAAAGTATCAAAACAATAGGAATGTGTTTTCTTGATTTTGAGTATATGACAAATGTTTTGAACTAAAATGTCAATTTGGAACTGAAAACAAGACCATTGAGTCATAATGGATGCATATGGTGTCTAATTGAGGTGTAGTTGACTCCTACACATCAAAAATAATTTTGTATAATTTACCTAATGTATTAAAATAGTATGAATGTGTTTGGTCATTTGTTGAGTAAGTGATGTATGTTTTGAACTTAATTGTAAATTATAAACTAAAAACATATACTTCAAGTTGTACCAACCACACTCTGTATCAAATTAAGGTGTTAATGGTTAAGTTTTAGTTCATTCATACACCATTCAAGACAATGTTCATGGTATATCTTTTTTGAATTCATACTCTTCCATTAAATAGTTACAAAATACCTTAGTAAATTAATCCTTGTGATTCACTTCATATTTTAGGAAGCATGTGGATTAATTTAATATCTAATAGGAACATGTTATCTCTTTTATGTCTTATTATAAATAATTTAAGGAAATTAATTCTTCCAAAAATATGATTGAAAAATATTAATAAGTATCAAATAAAAATGATTAGGAAATTAACTTAAAAAATTGTAGAAAATGTGATGATAAAATTAACTAAATAATTAGTAGGAATTTATATTTTCATGACATATGTATACATCCTTTACCTTTTTCCATATCTCAGTTATCTCAATTATAGCATTGAATTCTAATCAATTATGAGAATGAGAAGCATCAAACATGTTACTAGATTTTTCATTCTAGGATCACCATTTATTAGATTGAGGTGCAGTTACACGAGAAAATTTAATTATAAACTGTTCTTCTAAATTATAATAAAATTAATATGTTTTCATGGTTACGAATATGTAACAATTTTTTTTAAAAAAATAACTTTCAAACAAAAAACATAAACTTCAAGTCATATTTGGCATAACGTGTTTCAGATTTAAGTTTATCTGATTCCTAAACATAACACTATTCCTTTTTATTTTATAATTAATATAGTATTTGGGGTTATCAACAAATATTTTTTCAATAACCCATAATTTTTCATTTATTTTAGAATAAAAAAAGAAAAGTGAACCATAAAAAGTGTATCATTCATGTTGAGTGCATGATTTTTGTGAAAATTAAAAAAATAATTATTACATAAAAATGATAATGAAAATATCTAAAAAATATATAAAATGGAGATAAAATATACTAAATTAGTAGTATGAACAAAAATCCTCTTCATAATGTTTGTATAGAATCAAACACCATGTATTCTGACCATTGTATTCTAACAAAATCTATTTACTCTAATGAATATGAGGACTATAATTATCTTGATAGTACTAAAAAAATATAAATAAAAAATTTATTAATAAACATTTAAAATAATATTTCTATTATCATCAGAAATACCACTTCATGGATTCTAGTTTATTGATTGAATATGATGTATTTTATTAATTTTAAAACATAATAACTACAATCACTAACATTAATTTTTTCTAGAAACTATATAGACATTGAGAAAAATAATTGATTTTTTTATAAATGTTTTGATTGTAGAATTTTATTATATACACCTTAATTCTCATCTATTTTTATAATTTGATAGGATTTTTGTGCTAATAGAATATCCTTATTCTATGATTTTTATTATATTCAAACACCAATATATCATAATATAATTTTCATTAAAACATAATAAGTAATTTATAACATGATATTTATTTATAAAATGTTAATTATACTTTATTATAATTTTATGAACATCAAAACATGTGGTCACTTTATTGGGTATCGAAATATTGAATCCAGAAAATAAATCTCTCGAGTATCCAAGTTGATTGAAATGTGCAACTATTGTAGCCTAAAAAATAAAAACGGATAAGTAATGAAATTAATGAAAATATATCGTATATGATTAAATTTTAGTGTTTCACCACTATATGATGGGTATTAAGAAGATTCTGTGATCTATAATATTTCTTTTAAAATTTGTGGAAAAATTTTCCACTATTACATTATATTACATTGCTTCCAATGCGAATAGTTGTGCAGAAGTTATGTGAGTACTAATGAATCTAAATTTCTATTCATAAGTTTTTCTATTCAAATAATTATTTTATATACACTTGAAAAAAATATTAATAATATATAGTGATAATTAACATATTAGATAAACTATTGGATAAAAAATCATAGAAAGAAACATTATGTTTACATTTACAACTAATAATCCAAGCCATTCAATCTTATGTATTTCATTTACATTATTAATAACAATAGAGTCTGTACTAGCCTCTACGTACATATTCTCTTAAACATTAATTATGGTTGTATCACCACCTGTTAACATTGTATCTCCATGAAAAAATTAATTTGAGTAAATGTGGAAGTTGAACAGTAGATGTAATGGTACTTTATAAAGATATTTTGGATTGTTTAGTTGATCCTTTAGATTGTTTTTATAAAATATTTCATTTCACTCCCTTCACATTGTCCATATATAATAAAAATCATCATTTCATTCCTTTTTTCATTAATTATTAAAGGTTTAGCATAAAAAATTAATTTCAATAGAATACCACATTGATGGAATATATTTTTATATGATCAAACAGTCATGTTATGAATGTTCTAATAGAAAGATCAACTGTATGAATTTCTACCTCATCAAGTGTAACATGTAGCTTGTTTCTTGGATTTTTAGCTACATGAATCTATATTATCACATGACCTTATTGGAATTTTTTATTGTGTAGAATATCTCATTGGATATTGTACAGGTTACCCCTCACAACTAGGCAATGGGTGGGTGTTAATAGATATAAATCAGAATAATTTTCACATTGTAGAATATCATATCAAAAATTTATTAGGGTCTATCTGGTTCCCATTTCATTGAAACAATTATCATAATTATGATTACCTCTTCTAAGATATCCCTTTGAGTGGAAAGTCTCACCTCAAAGAGAGTGGGGTGGGTGGATCTTCATGTAGTGGTTTTTGTTGTGTTGTTTCTTATATTTGATTACTTCCCCTAAAATTTTCTGACAACTCATATTTATAATTATGTTTTTATCATATAGTAGCTAACTATGCATAAATCTATTCCATTTTCTTTTATTTATCCCCCTGTTCATTTCTTTTCTCAATATATGTTCAGGGTGAAACCCAAAAATCTACACCACTAATGCGAACAAAATTTTCTGGCTACATTAAATCCACTGATAGTAGTTCTTCATCAGGTACATTAGATGATTATTCTTGTGTCTAAATTGTTTAAAAAATATAGTACAATATGTCATCAATGTTATGACATTTTTATTTAATGAAAATAAATATTTATTTAATTCTTTCATACACTTCCCATTATTTTTGTTTGTTTTCATATATTAGTATCTATTATTTATTTTAATATGCCTCTATTTAGAGCACATTATATGGGATGGGAAGTGGATTTGGATTATAAATCATCAATCAACATATAAACAAATGAAAATAATTATATTGTTTTTTCTATCATATAAAATTATTATTGTGTGTTTAAAATACATACCATTTTTTTCAAGTGAATCACACCCCATACTTGCTTTATGGTTTAGGTATGTTGGTTTTTATACAATTGGTTTATTTTCAGCAGTTAATTTTTGTTTCATAAAATTTAAATTTATAATCAAAGTGAATAATACGTGCATTTTAAATTAATTTATTACCAATAACAATGTACTTGAAAATTTATCTCCTCGAAAAGACAAATAAATGTATCCCACAGATATTATTTTATCAGATATGCATACATTAATGGTGTGATTGGGTTTACTTTCCCTTCAAAATCATTGAGATGATGCTTCATAATAATTTTCCAAAAGCCTCTATGTTCCTTTACAATGATAATTTAGAAAAAATTACCGTTGGGATTCATATATTATAAATTCACACTACATGGTATAATGAATAGTAAATCATCATTTCAGTATTTATATTTTTTAGTTAAACAAATAAATTATATCGTAATATTACCCTAATACCTTTACAAATTAGTGCCCAAAGGCTAAGAGTGAAATTTTATATTAATCTATATGAATTGTAACACACATTATATTAGTGCCAAATATTTGTACTGAACATTGACTTGGTAGGTTTACTAGGATGGAACTGTTTATTCCATATAACCTCAAATTTGATGCCATTGTTTCTATCCTTAGTAATTTTTGTTATAATTGTTACATATAATGTTATTATTTTTTGAAAGTCATAGTTTACTCACCATATACCATTTCCTCATCTTCAACATTTTCAATATATTTTTCTTTTATATTAATAGCATTGTCATGTGAACAAGGTAGTTGTTCCTCTATATTGGGAGCATCAGCATGTTGAGAAACCTATTCTTCCTCAAGATTAAGAGAATAAACAAGTTTAGAAGTCGTTATATACCGAGGTGAATTCCATACTTTTTTTATCGAGTGAATTTTGTAACGTGTCAATGACACTATAGAATACATTTTTTCACATATATAACATCAAGAAATTTTCTAGAATATAAACAATTCGAGTATAGTAATTCAAAAAATATATCACATTTTCCTAATAGTTTTCTTAAGGTTATTCGAAAAAATATTACAAAAATTAGTATTCATATCTTTTACTTTATCAATATATTAATTTCTTATTAGTTTAGATGTGTTTTACCATCTTATAAAAATTAATTGCATGATTTCATCCATGATTGATACAGATGTCACCACGTAAAAAATCTATGATGTCTTAGAAACACAGTATTCAATGAATGTATTAATTTAATAAATTGTGTACCTTGTTTAAAAATGAGACACCATTGAGTTATATTAATGATATGTCCTAAAAATTTTCCATAAATGGGAAATTCCATTATCATATCATACAAAATGTATCTTAGTATGAAATAATAATTTATATAAGAATCATACAATGTAACACCTTAATCCCACAAAAATTCCAAATATTTGATTAATGGTGCCTAATAAATAACAATATCATTACCTAGTTGTTCTGGTCCTGATATAAGAGGAGATAAAAAAATTTATTTTCATTTCATGCATAGCCACATGTGAAAATTATAATTTACCAACATAACCATCCATGTACTGTGATTACTACTTTGAAAACCAAAAGGGTTCACTCCATCTGTAGATAGAGAAAGAAGAAGGTTTCATGGATTTTTTTCAAATGCAGGATAATAATGAATAATTTTATTCTATTGGGGAGAGACTTTTGGGTGATGAAGTTTCCCAACATTATTTTCCATATTTATGTGCCACATCAATTTCATTGCAGTATCTTCATGTCCATATGGGCACCTAAACCATGGAATGAATGGAATGAACCATACAACATTTTTAGAACATAATTTATCCCAATTTTATTTAGAAGTACCACACTTTGGGAATTTTTTAAGTGAATTTTGGTCATTTTGTAATATTATACATTCATTTTTAGAGGCATATATTTATTAATAGGTTATACCCATTGAACATAACATTATTTTAGATTCATATGTTCAGAAAGTAAGCACATTATCATTTGGGATTATATCATTTAAGAGGGAAAGTAGTTCAGTAAAAGTGATGTCACTTCATATGGTGTTATATTCATAATTATACAGCTTATATATGTTTTAAAATGATGTATATTTAGTACAACTATTATAAAATGAAATCTTCTCACAAATATTTACCTTCTCAAACAATATTGTATAATCACAAATTTAATCATCAAATGTCATGTTCATTTCTGAAATACACTCTTCATCAGTGTTCACAATATTAATTATATCCTCGATACGGTCTTCATTATTGTTCACACATATAATCATATCAAATGATCCATAAAATTTAATTTTATCCCAGTCACTTGATACATTTTTTTCACCATGTTTAGTATAACATTTATATCATTCATTTATTCAATGACAGATCAATTGTTCTCCCAACTCCTCTGGACTAATTAATCATGAATAACATCAGTGTAAACATGGAAAAATGGTTAGTACGGTTTATATGCATGATAATTTGACAACTTGATAAACTCATTCCCCCCATACTCATACATGTTTTTCTTACAATTGGCATGTATCCAATTTTCATTCATATCCATCCTATTTGATTAAGTAATATTAATATTTAACAAAATAAATAAATGCACACAATTTTTTATCATGGAACCCATAAAATTATATTCTTAAATAATCATTTATTCTACATTATTTATTTTTAATAAGATAATAAGAGACAAATGATTTGAGTTCAGATTGTTTTTTTTATAAAAATAAATTAATGAAGGGAATGTGTGATATCTATAAAGTTACAAAGAATATAATTAAATTTTCATATGTTGAAAACCAACATGATCAGGGATAGTTTTTGTAACTTAATTAGATGGGATTATAACAAGGGTGTCAATTTTATGTTTATGAATTTCGTCACTTGTTATGTTTTGGCTAAAGTGGAGTTCCAATGATGGGATGCTTAGGAGCTGAAGTTGATATTTTTCAAAATGATGAAAACATGATAGTGCCCAATCACATAGCCTTGAGAACCCAATGTTTAATGAAACACATGATTTTTAATTAAATTAACTAGATTTCTTGGGCATGGGTTATAAATTTA
Organism: Viscum album; assembly: GCA_963277665.1. Taxonomy (NCBI): domain Eukaryota; kingdom Viridiplantae; phylum Streptophyta; class Magnoliopsida; order Santalales; family Viscaceae; genus Viscum; species Viscum album. Next base: position 1,112,182,613 of record OY728126.1, read on the forward strand.
TTTTATAAATTGAAAAACTATCTAATTGGGGTTTTAAGAATGCTTTAAATCTAAACAATTCCCATGGTTGGGATGAAGCCTCAATGAAGAAACATGAAAAAATTATGAGTATATATATAATCAATAATAAAATAAACATCACTAATATTTTAAGGAGTTTTTTAAAATTAAAATGAAATTAGTTATATAAAATTCCATTGAAGTTTTTTAAATGTGGATATATAGTACTTTTCACTACCAATTTTATGATTTTTACTAAAATTAAATGTGAAAATTAATATGATTTAACAAGGAGTTCACATAAAAATAAGACTAAAAAATTTAGAAACCTAAAATTTCACTCATTGAGAGTGGATAAGAATATATAAAAACACAAAAACATATATTTATTACCTAAATTATATTGTGTGGAAAGTGGTGATGTTGATAATGAAGTTTAAACATTAAGTAAATTTGAGGTGGGGTTATTGATTTAAAAAGTGAATACTATTGACTTCCATAGTGATAAATATTATGGTGTTGAAAATGATGAAATATATAAAATGATTTTTTCCCAATGGGATCATTATATGTTCATGACAATGAAAAAATTAATAATATTTGGATTCTTTTCATTGTTAATGGAAACTAATGGTTCGATTTGATTGATTTTAATCCATGAGAGTAGGAATGATACATGGAAATTAGATTATTCTCTCAATCATTTGATGTTTGAACTAATACATCTATCCAAAATTACCATAGTATGTATAAGGAGTGGGAATGTTCAGGTGACTAACACTTTTCGATGGCAAAATGTCATGTCTGACAAGAATATGTTACACAAACATTCACACCCTTTACAAATTCTATGGTGAACCAGGTGATAGCCAAGTAGTGTGTAATGGTGATGTCATATTAGGTATATGCGAGGGAGGTGAAATCTTGTTCTAGTAAATTAGGAAAATTAAAAAAAACTAAATAATAACTAAAATTGGTGAAATCTTGAACATTAGATAAGAATTCACATACCATGGGAATTAAAAGTGTCAATTTGTCTGAGGGAGAATGAGAGAGAGCACACAGTGGTGAGGGAGACAAGTGGAGAGGGAGATCAAACGGTGGTGGCAGAAAGTGATGTTGATGGAGAGTGGCAGCGATGTTTCAGTTTCACGAGAGCTTGAATGACATTAGAGAATTGGTTAAGTTAGGGATAAATTTATATGAAAATGAAGGGTTTTATGAGTGCTTCTAAAAATTCACTAACAAAGAGGGCTTTAATCAGCACTAATATAATAAGTACTAATAATATAAAACTTTATCTGTGCTTTTCTGGTGCTGATAAATATTTAATAATATAATTAATCTAATTAAAACAATTAAATGTATATAGTTATAAATTAATATTGATACTACTATTAATATATTTAATGAATTATAAATATGTACTTATAAATATAATTATAAAAAATATAAATATATGTAATTATAAATGAATACTGATTATATAATTGAAAATTATATTAAAATAATTTTAAAAAGTTATTTATAAATTAAATTTTAAATGTATATTTATAAATATAATTATATAAATGTATTTATAATTATAATTATAAATAAACATTTTTATAAATATTTTTATATAATTATAAATATTTTTATATATTTATATATAGATATATATATATGCATATATGAATATATATAATTATAAGTATTAGAAATATATTTATTATAATTTCACAATTATTTAAATATATATATATGTTTATAATTATATAAATACATTTTCAGAAAAAATATATTTATTTATTTATAATTATAAATATATAATTTTATAAACAGAGTAAATATACATTTATAAATATATTTATAGAAAATATTAATTCAATAAACTCACTTGTGCACACACATACATGTACACATGAAAAACATACATCTGTACACATATTCATCTACACACACACATACTCACATATATATACAAATATACACAAGAATACATACATTTATACATGTATGCATATTTTAATTTTTTTAATATCAACATAAATATATAGTTATATAAATATATTCATTTATATAATATATTTTTTTAAAAAAAATATTAATATATTATATTTATTTTAATTATATATGAAGTTCGTAATTAATATATATGAATATACTATTATCAATTTTGACTAATATAAATTTAATAATTTTATATAAAAAAAATTCTGAAAATAAGATTCATTTTCTTAACTCAGATAAATCATATATATATATATATATATATATTATATTTACATATATATAATAATTTTAATAAAATAAATAAAAAAATATAAATATTTATATATAAAATAAATAGCTCACTACGACCTTAATCAGCACTAAATAAAAAATGTTGATAAGTGCGTCACATTATACTATGTTAAAAAAATGTGATGATAAAGAGGGTCTTTGATCAACGCTAGAAAAAAATGAGATGACAAAGGGTTCCATTTTATAAGCTTTTTAGCAGTGATAAAAGTTATATTTATCATCACGTTTTGTGAGAATTGATAAAAGACCCCCCATTTATCACTTTTTTTCTAGCACTAATAAATACCATTATTGAATATCGCACAATATGTGGTAGTGAAACATGTTGGGAATAAAAAAACATCTAACACAATCGAGAACAAAAAAATGTATCTGAAAGAGTTGGTGTGACATATTTACTTAATCCAAGGAGAGAAAATGTTTTACCATTAGATATTTGAGTATACATCATTCTTTGAATCGTAGTCTTCCCTTAAAATGATAAATTATCTCACACTAATTTTGTAGATTTATATATTTTAAAATTAAATTTATACCTAAAACAAAAAGATAAATACATGATGTTAACATAACAAAATATCATAAAATTAATAAAATCAAATAGCAAGTGATATGTGATAGATTTCCAGACCTTTGTCAGTCACCATTCACTACTACAAATATGCCCTTTAATATCCCTACAAAACTTCTTTAGTAGTGCTACAAATAATTGGTGTCCTCAACACCATTAATGGGGGACACCCTTTATCAACACTAAAAAAGTGTTGATAAAGGATAACTTTTTATAGTGTGCTATTTGTATAAAATCACACTAAAAAATATACACCGCAAATACACTTGTAACATGTAAGAAAATATAATTGTCTGAAAATATATAATTTAATTAAAATAAATTTTACATCATAAATACTAAAAAAACTACTATATAAATTTCAAACAATATTTTGAATAATTACATTTATAATTAATACACAAAAAAATTTCAAAACATTAACGTTTCATCCCCCTTCGCACCCTCGAACCCCTCTCAAAAAAGCCTGCTGATGGTATCAGTTTCCAAAAAATCCACCCCAACCTGAGAAAAAGAATATACCTATTTAATAAAATAAATATTATCTTTGTAATACTATAAATAATTAAATAAAATGTCAATATAAAATAATACATTCATAAAATGTCAATTGTATATAAAAAGACATAGCTGGAGTTATAACGGTCACAACATGAATCATATTGAGGTGTGGTTGATTCATACATATCAAAATTGATGTATGGATAATTTTCCTAAAGTATCAAAATAATATGAATGTGTTTTCTTGGTTTCCAGTACGTCACTTGTTCTTTTTTAGTAAATTCAATGTCAATTTTTAATAAAAAGACACACATTGGGTTATACCGATCACACCATGCATCAGATTGAGGTTCAGTTGATTCCTACACATCATAAATTACTTATGGATCGTATCCCTGAAGTATCAAAGAAATACAAATGCATTTTCAATTTTTATTATGACACATGTGCTCTTTACAAAAATGTCATTTCAAACTAGAAACATGCACTTTATGTCATAACAGATACATTGTATGTCAGTTTGATGGGAGAATACATCTTATACATCAAAAATTAATTATTAATTATTGTAATAAATTATAAAAAAAATTGGAGTACGTCTTCATGGTTTTTAGTTAATGATATATGTTTTGAACTAAAATATAGATTCTAAACAAATAATAGACATTTCAAGTAATATCAGTCACACCGTGCATCAGATTGAGGTATATTTTATTCCTACACATCACATATGACTTATGTATTGTTTTATTAATGTATAAGAATAATAAGAACGTGTTATCTTAGTATATAATATGTCACTTGTTCTTTTTACTAAAATTAATGTCAAATTCAAATAAAAAGACACACTTAGAGTCATGTCAGTCACATCATAAATCGATTTGTGGTTAGGTTGATTCGTTAAAGTCAAAATTGACTTATAGATAATTTTTCCAAAGATTCTAAACATCCCAAATGTGTTTTCAGGGTTTCGGTATATTTATGGTTCTTTAAACTAAAAATAATGCCAATTTGAAATAAAAATACACACTTAGAGTAATACCAGCCACACAGTGAATCAGATAGAGGTGGGGTTGATTCTTACACGTAAAAAATTACATATGGATTGTTTTCATAATGTATCAATTAAATTTGAATGTGTTTTTTCAATTTTGAGTACATCACCTGATCTTTTAACAAAAATAAGTGTCAATTTTAGAGTAAAAGACACACTTACAGTCATACCAGTCACAATATGCATTGGATTTTGGTGTTATTGATTCATATATGTCACAATTAAATTATGGATAGTTTTTAAAAAGTATAAAAAAATCAGAATGCATTTTATTAGTTGTGATTATGTCACTTATTTTATTACTAAATATTCATTTGAAACTGGAAACATTCACTTTGAGTCATACCAATCACATTGTGTTTCGATTTTACATGAAACTACTTCCCACATGTCAAAAAATCACTTATAAATAATATTAATAAATTATTAATACACTCATAGTGAAATTTCTTGTTTTTTAGTGAGTGACACACGTTTTAAACTAAAATTTCAATTTTAAATTAATAACGGATAGTTTGAGTAATATGGGTCACACTGTGCACCATATTGTGGTTATGTTGATTCCTAAATGTCAAAAATGACTTATGGATCATTCTCTTAAATTATGAAAACAATCTAAATTAATTTTCTCAGTTTTTAGTATTTCAACTGTTCATTTTACAATAATTATTCTCAATTTTATATAAAAAAGGCACACATGGAGTTATATCAGTCACACTGTGAATCATATTTATGTGGGGTAGATACATGCTCATAAAAATGAATAATGGATCTTTTTATTAAATTATTAAATTAATACCAATTTATTTTATTAGTTTTCATAATATCACTTTTTATTTTCACTAAACTAAATGTCAAATTTAAATAAAAATTCCCACTTGGAGTTATACTGATCCGACCCTACGTCATATTGATGTGTGGTTGATTCCTAAACATAAAAATCGATATATGGATCTTTTTTATAAAGTTTCAAAACCATCGTATTGTTTTTTATTGGTTTTTATCATGAAACTTGTTCTTTTTACTAAAATTATTATCAATTTTAAATAAAAAAGTCACACATGGATTCAAATTCATGACATTGTGTTTCCAATTCAGGTATCTTTGATTCCTAAACTTCACAAATGACTTATGTATAAATTTAATAATTAATAAAAATAAAAATAATTTTTTTATTGTTTTTCAGTTTGTCACTTGTTATTTTTACTAAAATTAACGTAAATGTTAAATTAAAAGACCCAGTTGGAGTTATTAGGACACACTATGCAACAGATAGAGATGTGGCTGATCCCTAAACATCATAATTGAATTACATATATTTTTTATAAGTTTTTAAAACAATAATTATTTTTTTCATCGTTTTGGGTATGTGATTTTTGTTTTGAACTAAAATGTAAATTATAAACTAATAAAATATAGTTCATTCATACCGATCACACTGTGTATCGGATAGAGGTATGTATGATTGAGTATGTAATATGTCATTTTCTCTAAAATATATTCATAAATATAAAAATACAGAACATATTCCATTATGATATAAGATAAGCCTGATAATGTATGAAACACATCACATTTCAAGAAGCATGGGGTTTTTTATTCCATCATAATAGAACTTATTTGTTCTTTTCAATCTTTTTGCAAATAGTTGAAAGAAAATGTTGACTTCCTAAAAGATATATGAAAAAACTAAAAAAGTATTACATAAAAATGATAAGGAAATTATCATAAAAATAGTAGATAAAATAATGACAAAAATAATAAAATAAGTATTAGGAATTCACATTTTCATGATGGTTGTATGCATTCTTCACCTATTTCATTATTTTTGTTATTCTAGTTGCATCCTCAAAGTCCAATATTTCCTAAGCATGAGGAGATTTGAACAAACCACCCCATCCTGAAAAAAATTATTCACATGTATAATAAAACAGTTATTATGTTAATAATACTATAATGAAATAAATTAAACATAAATATGAATGAATATATTAATAAAATGTTAAATTTAGATTGAAACCATACATTTTGAGTCAAAATAAGTACACGATGTATCAAATTAAGAGCATGAACACAGTATAAAAGTGAATAATCCTTGATAGTGATTTCATTTCTTTATTATCTCTATTAATTTATGAAAAATAAGTATTAGATAGACATTCTAAGGAAATTAACTAATATAAGTAGATAAAATGGTGAGAAAATCAACTAAATAAGAATTATGAATTCACATTTTCATGATATATGTGTATATTCTAACATCAGGTATGATTCCCATTCATTTATATAAAAATATATGTTTTTTTGAATATATGTCTTTTCAACAGTCATATTAGTATTTGAAAAAAAAATTACAAAAAAATTAATAAATATTTTAAATGAAATAGTAATTATTGTCAAAAATACCTCTTTGGGTATGTTAATTTGTCTATGGTATAAGATATATATCATAAATTTGAAAAAAATATTACATAAATATTTTCTATTTGTTTGTCTTGGAAATTGTAGAATAAATGGTTAAATAAGTAATTATTTTAAATGTGATTTTGTAGTTAAATTTTATTATATATACCCTGATACTTATCCACCTATAGAAGTTGACAGGATCCTTATGTGCATAGAATGTCATCATGACATGAACTTTATTCTATTTAAACACGACCCTATCATAACATAATTCTCATTAAAACATAATAAAAAATATCTCTTGAATTATAGCTTAAAAATGTTTGTTGATGTGTATTAAAAATTTATAAATGTCATCACATGTGGTCAGATTGTTTGGTATCCATGGAGTGAATCAAGAAAATAAATCATTAGAATGTCCAAATTGTATGAAATGAGTACCCAATGTTTCATAAAAAATGAATAAGTAATTAAAGGAATTAAAATACATTTCATATGATTAAACATTATATTTTTACCCATACATATTTATTATTAATAAGATTTTGTCACACAAACTATTTCTATCAAAAAAAATTTCTATATTTTCCACTATTTCATAATTTTGAAATGATTCCATTTTGGTTTAATCTATAGAAGTAGCATGAGGACTAATGAGTCCCTATTTATGTTCATGGGGAAATGCCTTAAATTGGTATTCATATACACACCTACGAAAAAATGAATTTTATTTAGTCATAATTATCATAGTGGATAAGATATTTGAAAAAAAATCATAAAAATTCACCTCATGTATAGATTTATAGGTGATACTTCTATCCATTCATACTTGAGGATTCCATTTACATTACCAAGAGTAGTGAATTTTTTAATGGCCCCTCTATATATTTTTTTCTTCTAAATAAGCTATGTGATTACTACAACTTTATGAATTTTAATATATATGGACCTTCAATGTTAGTAAATGAGGATATTGAATGGGTGGGGTAAAAGTTCATTCTAATGATATTTTCAATCAGTTGGTGGATCCTTTAGATGGTTCTTATTCAAACTTTCCTTTTACCCCTTCCCTTTTCCAATCTATAATAAAATTGATCAGTTAGGACCATTTTTCATTAATTGTTAATGGTTTAGCATAAATATAAATTTAAAATGAATACCTTCTTATTGACATGTTTTTTATAAGATCTGGAGGCCATGATTTCAATTTTCCAATATATATCATGACCATATGAATATTTATTTCATCAAAGTGGAATATGTAGCTTGGCACTCAACTCAGGAACTATGGTAATCCCCACTCTCACCTGACTTGTTGGATGTTTTTTGTTTTGTAGAGTGACCTCTTGGATATTGAATATAGAGCCCTTGCAACAAGGAAGTGGGTAGGTGTTGATACATATAAATCCTATTCATTTTTACCTTATAGAATATTAGTGGAGGAAAGGTATAAGTGCCTTCATGATTCACAATTCATATAAAAAATAATTATAATATTGATTGCCTTTTCTAATATAACTCTTTGAGGGAAATGGATTACCTCAAAGATGGTGGGGTGGGGAGGGATCTTTATATAGTGGTTATTATTTATTAGTTTCTTCTCTTTGCTTCACCGAAAAATATTTTCTAGAAACTCATATTTTCAATTATTATTTTTTTCAAGGGAATATAATCATTCTTTTTTATCTTCCATTTTTTATCTTTATCCCCATATTATTTTCTTTTCTCAAAATATGTTTGGGGTGTCACCTCAAAACCCACACCATATATGTGCTCATATTATTTTGGATTCTTTATGGCCACCTATAGTCGGTGTTCATTTTGAATAGCTTTAGATGATTCTTATGTCTAAATCAGATATAAAATATAGAAAAATGAGTAATCATTCACTAGTGGAAATATTGGATTTAACATAAAAGTCATATTTGAGATCTCCAATGGCCATTCTTGTTGATTTGCTTCCATATTCACGATCTTCAGTCTGAGTTCTTGATTATCTCTCCTTATTTCATCATCTACATATTAGTTTTTCTTCCAAATCCAATTTTAGGCGACATTCAACCGTTGTTTTCTTTTAGTTTTTTGTTCATATTTATTTTTCATTTTTTACAATAATTTTTTATAGATCATTCCGTGTTTAAATTTACAAATCATTACACATATCAATGTTCGGATTGGGATCAATTTTTTTGTTAAACTCAGAATTTTGTAAATTTTTTAATTTTGAAGATAAATTTGTTATCATTAAATTATATCTTTTATTTTCTTCAAATATTCGTTTATATTTTATTATAAATGTGTTCGAACATGGTTAATAGTTATCTCTAAGAGTGATTATCCCATATACGGTGAAAGGTACAAGTGGCAAAAGATATTATTATTGTTTATATAGATTTTTGTTATGGTTATTTATGGTTTCACCATGACTGATGTGATTATATTCTTCTTTTTACTGATTTAGGATATGTATGGTATTTACACTTGTCCTGATATAGGAAGGATTTTTAATTACATGTATATTTATAGGAACATACAAATTAACATGTACATCATATGACATTCCATACAGGTTGCATTGATATACTATTTTAAAATTACTAATATACCTTGTATGTTTCATTAGAATACCTTTTACATAAAATGAATGTATTTTTATAAGAAAACATAATATTATTCATTTTAGGTATTTTATAAGCATGCTTGTTTTTATAGAACGCTTCTATTATATAATTATCATGTTGTAAATATATTCTATGCTAGAGTGTTTCCTGCTTATGTAGTCTCTTTTCATGCATAATTGTTATGTTGGTGCTTCTCTATCATGTCTACCAATACATGTTTTAGTGTTCATGATTCCTATAGATTTATAAATTGTTCCCAAGTGATTTACATATTTAGGTGATTAATTAGTAATCCATGGTTGTAGTGAATTCATATATAGTTAGACAACATGATTTCTTTTATTTATTACTAGTGATTTCATGATCTGATACAATTTCCATACACCGTTGGGTCAAATATAATGATGGAATCAATCTAATTGAAGTAAATTTATAATTTTGCATCAAATGATAGAAGAACTATAGATTCAATGGTGTATTTTACTAGGATATGCATTTCTTATTAATATAATATGATTTAAAAATTAATGTAAGTTATTATTGGGTTTCCTCGGTTGGTATAAATGTTCTCTTTCTTATTTTTTTATCTTATTAATAATAATTTAGAGAAATAATAAAAAATAAAAAATAATGAATCAAATGTGTTGTAGGATATAACCATTTAGTTATTTATTTACTTTCATATATCATATATTTGGGAGTATTATGGTTTATTTCACTTATAATATGAACTTTTATTCTAATTATTATTTTATATTACTAATAATAAATAATTTTTTCCCATTAAATTAATGCAATCTTCAATTCTTTTTACACATGAAAAATTGAAATAAAACAACAACTATGTAAAATGAACAAATAAATTTTAAAAGATTGATATTATAAATAAATTATAATATCAGAATAAAACATCTATATAATATGAAAATAAAAAATTTACTATTTTTAAATGAGTTTCATATCGGATGTTTTCTATCTAATTATCAATAGTTTTAATTAAATGTGTTTCAGTTTACAATTTATCTGTAAATATATATATATATATATATATATATATGTTTTAATTTATTCACCAATTATATTGGGTTGTTAGGTATTGAATAGATTGTAATTGGATACATTTACAAAGAACCACTAGTGAATATGAAAAAGGAGTTGATAAATTCATGGAATTTTCTAAAAGACATCTTCAAAACAATGATTTGATTTTCTGTCCATGTGTAATGTTTTTGAATATGAGAAGGATAAACTTCATAGATATCAAGGATCATCTCATTTGTTATGGTTTAACCCTTAATTATATACATTAGATATATCATGGTGAATGAACTCAAAAATTCAATATCCAATATTGATGAAAATATTAATAATGAGTTTGAGGATTATATTAATGAATTAATTCATGATTTAGGTGTTAAAAACATAAAAAATAGGAACTATTGATTGATTTTATAGAGATTCTAAGAAACCATTATTCCCAGGTTGCAGTAAATATACAGTGTTATCTGCAATTTTGTGATTTTTAAACTTAAAAGAAAAAAATGGTTGGAGAGATAAAACATTATCCATATTACTTGAGATTTTAAAAGAGCTACTTCAAGAAGGCAATGGGCTTCTATATTACAATTAAGTGAAGACAAAAATATTATGCCTAGTGGGATTGGGTATAAAATCGATACATGATTTCCCCAATGGCTGTGTATTTTATAGGAAAGAATATGAATATTTATCAAGTTATACTACATTTGGGACATCACACTATAAGATAGATGGGAATTTCAACTCATATTCATTCTTGGGTACTGTCATTTAATGTAATGAAAAATCAATCATGTACTTTCTAATGATGTCATCAAATATTTTTTCATAAAATTCGTATAATTCAACTGTGATTCATTCTTAGGTACCATAATCATAACTCAATATAAATAAATTTGGTACCTTATAATAATTCCTCGTTTGAAGTGTCTATATTCAAATTCAATTGATATAAAAAGGTTAAGATGGCATTCAGATGAGTGCATCTCTGATTGTAAATTACGTCACCCTACCGATTCACCACAGTGGAAGAGTATTGATAAAGAAATTCATGATTTTGGAGGTAAAGTTAGAAATATTAGAATGGGATTGTTTACCAATAGAATGTAACCATATAGGAGCCTTAGTAGCCAATATATTTCATAGTTTGTTTTTCTGGTAGTTTACAACTTGTCCCTACATCTATGTGTGAAGCAAACATATGTTATGATGAGATTGATGAATTCCAGACCAAAACAACCAGGAATTGCTATTGATGTGTATCTTTAACCATTGATTGATTATTTTAAACTGCTATGGGATAAAGGTGTTTATTTTTTCCATGCATACAATAAATAGTACTTGCTTTTCCATGCTATGATAATGTTCACTATAAATGACATTCCTGCATATGGAAACTAATCTAGATATTATGATAAGGGACATGAAGCATATCCAATTAGTGAAGAACAAACGTCATATTATCAATTAAAGAATGGAAGAAAAACACTGTACATGGGACATCAATGATTTTTGCAAATTTACCATCCTTAACATATATTGAAAAAATAATAATTTAACAGTTTTAAATAATACAACCTTTCATCTCAGCCATTGTCATCTGAAGAATATTATGAGAGGATGAAAAATATTTATTAAACATTTGGAAGGAAAACAATTTCTCTTCTTCAAAAAATATATGGAAGAAGAAATCATTTTTTAACTACCATATTGGAGATTTTTAGAGATAAAACATAACATCATTGTTATGCATGTTGAGAAAAAAACAAATGTGACAGTTTTATTAGAACTTTTTATCCATAAAAGGAAAGAAATTAAATGGATTTCATGATATATAAGACATGATATTAGTGAGAATAATTTTAGAGTTAGCTCCCTCCATGAAAGGAAATAGAACTTATTTACCTTCGCCTTATCACACATTAAGAATGATTTAAAAGACAAATTTTTTTCAATGTCGTCATGGTTTTAAAGTAACCATTGGTTTTTCATCAAATGAGAATAATTTTGTGTAATTTAAGGATTTTAAATTCATAAGTATAAATTCTCATGATTTTTATGTATTAATACATCAACTTTAACCAGTATCAGTGCATGTTATCTTACTTATAGTTGTCAAAAATACTATCCTCGGGTTTTGTAATTTTTTCAAATCCATTTGTCGCAAATTTATTGATCGAAATTTGTTAGATGTGTCATTTAATGAACCAACTCTTATTCGTTTTCAACTATAATTGTATTTCCCACCTACCTTTTTTGATATAATGGTTCATCTACTAATTCATTTGGCGCAAGAGATAAGAATATGTGGGCATGTTTATATACGATGGATGTATCCTTTTGAAATATATATGAAAATTTTGAAGGGATATGTTAAAAATACTTATCAAACAAAGGCCTATAGTTTTCAAAAATATGTATTAGAAGAGGTGATTTAATTCTATACTGATTATTTGATTGAGGTGGAGCATATTGGTCTCCTGATATCTCGATATATGTTAGTTGATAGTGAAGGTAGAGGAGTTCGAGGCTTAAAGGTAAAGTTCATACCATGTGATAAAGTGATACAAGAGCATATATATATCGTGAACAAAACATATGAGGTTTAGTCATATATATATTTACATATTTCTGAATTAAAATTATGATATCAGAAAATAAATAATAAGTGGTTCATGTTTGAGTATAAGAAGGAATTTGTTTCATATTTTAAAGATAAATCCCCCACAGATATATCTGTATTAGAAACATTGAATTGTTTAGAAGGGGGACCATATCTTAATGTGATCACATGGTCTGGTTTTGATATTAATGGTTGCACATTTTTATAAAAAAAATATGGATGAAAAGAGTACCGTTCAGAATAGTGGTGTTATGGTTCCCACTAAAGTGGTTTATTTTTCATGTGCGAAATGCACAACCAAAATTTTATAATCAACGCGGTACTTTGGAGTACTTTATAACATAAGGGAAATTTATTATATTAAATTTTGAGAAACCATTTCTAATTGTAATTGGGTTGATAGTAAGAGTGGTGTGAAACATGATGAATATGGTTTTAATCTAGTTGATTTGAAAATATTTAATTACAATGAGGAACTATTTATCATGGTGACCCATGAAAGGAATTATTTAATATCTTTTATCCATCGAATGAATAGTTGTCCATCATTTTCTAAGGAAAAAAATACTACTTTGGTGATAATAATGATGTTGAGGATGTTATTGAATTACATGATACTTATTAATCTATTACACAATTTTCAGATGATTGCAATGAGTATAAGACTGATATAGTGCATGCAATATGTAATGATCCTGATGAAGGAATGTGGGAAAAAACTAAATTAGTATCTGAATTTTTCTGTTAAATATTTTTATTTTGTTTCTTTTTTTGAAACATACAAATGTAGAAATATTTTTTACATACTTATTTTTTTCATTATTGTTTCTAAATATTTAGTTTTCTAATGATATGAAGGTACACAAAATTTCATTACACATTCTAGTAGCAATGTCAGATATAGATATAGAGGATCTATTACAGAGGAATATTTATGTTTTATATTATTAAATATTCATTACTATACATATTTAATGAACAAAAAATATTAATTTACAAAAAAAACTTTAGGACTACTGATGCGTCCATAGAAAATGAGACTTCTCTTGTTACTACAAAAAAATGAAGTTCAAAAGTTGGTAAATGTGGTATTAAAAATTTATCAAAACATTCACTTTATCGTGATGATAACAAATTACACATCCATTTTGATGATGATAATAACGAAACTGGACCAAATGCAGTTCAATTTATCAGTTATATATCAACACAGAGCCATTACAGGATTAGTATTTTATATCCTAATTGAAAGTCAATGGATAGGATGGAGAAGCAACAGCTTTGTGAAGTCGTGATGGTAAAATATCGTACTTGATTTTTTTTATCTCAATTTTTGAATATTAAATATTTTAAATGAAATATTTAATTCATTTATTTACTGATGACATTCAATTTTGAGGAAATCAAAGAAATTAAGAAAATACATCTCTCTTTAGTGGTGGTTCTATGGAGAGATTTTAAAACAAAACTGTCAAAAAATTATGTTTTTGGAAAGAGAGAGTGGGAAAACTCATGCCTCTAGTATCTGTTTATAGATAAAGATACATGAAAGTGATTTGTTGATAGACATCGGGAAATAAAAGCTTCAGGTAAGATAATTATTTTATATTTTAAAATTTATTATATTTTTTCAAATTACTTAGTAGTTTATTTTTATATAATATTCCTCCATGAGATCTCATCAAGAGATTCTGTTGAGAAATGTATACCCTCATACTTTATCACATGGAGGGTATCATTATTTGGAGCAGAAAATAATTGAAGAAAAAATTGAAGCATTAAGATCTCGATCTAGTAGTAGTTCAAAAGTGGTTCAACATAGTCCTCCATCTCCTCCCACTCACCATGAAAAATAAAAATGAGCAAAAATAAGGAAAAATGAATAGAATCTTAAAGAGGAAGTTATGAAAGTAGCTGATAAAATTGTAAGTAAATATTTTTTATTTTTAATCAATTTTTATATTTTATAAATTTTAAACACTAATATAACTTTTTCATTTTAATTTCATAATGAACATCATGAGCAAGAGACACATGTCTATTTTATCACCCAAGAGTTGGACAAAAATCCTAGTCACTACTTTAGGAGAGTCAAAACACCCCATATGGGTTAGTGGATATTAGTTTGGTGTTAGTATTCAGAAGGTTTTTTGTTTGAGTAAGAAATGAATATTCCTTGAAACATAATCATTAAAATCAATGCTGAAAATTATGAAACAGTCTATGGGTGATCAAATTCAAGAAGTAGTGCAAAATACATTGTTAGATTACTTGGTAAGACAGTCACAGTCTGCGCATCCTTTCGAAGTATATTATTTATTTTTCATCAATTTTTTTACTTTATAAATTATATACACTATTTTAATTTTTTCATTTTTCATTTGTCCCAGCCTAATCACTCGGACTACCTTGCCCAATCTACCTACCCTGCCCCATATGCATAGACTTCCTAGGTGTATTATTTATTTATCATCAATTTTTAAATTTTAGAAATTATAAACACTAATATAACATTTTCATTTTTCATTCTTCCTAGCCTGCTCAGCCGGGGTACCATGCCCCATCTTCCTACTTTGATCCTCCACCTCCTCTCTTGGACTAATCAGCATATTGTTGTTTTTCCTTCAATTTTTATTTTTTATAAATTAATAACACTAATATAATTTTTTCATTTTTCAACCTTCCCAACCAGCTCACTCGTTCTTCCCTACCCCATCTTATTACATTGATCCTCCACCTCCTCGCTCAGACCAAAACATATATTGTGAGTTGTTTGATGGACATACTCATATAAATATAGTTTTGTTAGGACTTGTGCATTTTTTGGGGGATTTTGTACATACCCAGCATATGTAGATGGGTCAGGATAGTGTATCAGTACTTGATATTATTGATCCTAATTCTACTACCATTTCCTACTGAAGAGATCACCATAGTTGGGGATTGTATAGGTTATTTTTTACTTTTTCCATCTAGTCTTCTGCATTCTATTTCATATGAGGTATGCATTTTGTTAATAATAATTACAAGTGATACCAAATTACTTATAATTTTTTATAACATTTATCTTATATAGGATTATATGAAAAAAAGAAACTGCACAAATGAATCCAAAATGTTCAAGAACAATCGACTCTAGATACGTCAGATATTTCTTATGGGATACAAAGATTGTCATAGGCTTATTCATCATTGAATTATATCTATGAGTTCCGAATGATGGATAATATATCAGGAAGAGAATATCAATTGAGATTACTCAAAGGATGTATCATTCATATATTTGATTTTGAATATCTCAGTCTGAATGTGATGCAGTTGTTTTCATTATAAGTAAATTGAAATTTGAATTTGTTTTTCTTTAAAAAGGGATGGATTTTAATTGACTAAATATATTTTATTTTTAAAATATTTATATACACATGCTTCTTATACAAAATGAAAGTACATGAATTTATTGTTTTATTGATCCATAATTCATTTCCATAGAAGTGCAATATGTAAAGAATCCATCTAGCGTTTCATATATATCTGAGATATTATAACATACAGAGATTGAGTTTTGGATTTTTCTATTTCATCATTAATAAGAATAGAAACATAATAACTAACAAATGATCATTATAATGTCATTAATTTTTAATTATATGTATTGTAGGGGGAATTGGAAGTTAGGTTTTTTGTTCCTAAGTGAATGCACCCTATATTGTGTTTTCTATTTATCGATGAATATGGGTAAGATCAGATTAATAATATTACTAGGATTCATTGAGTGGATACAATAACATTGAATGATATGTGATAAAAAAATAAAATAATATGCTAGAAAATATAAAAAAACTAATACCACTAACCTTATCAAATTCAGTAATTTCCACAATTGTGATTATCTCGTACATGAATAATAGAATATAATAACCACATTCAAATTTTTATTTTTGACGATGAAAATAAAATTATAAAACATTAAATTGATAATAAAAAGGAATATATAATAAAAATTTAAAACTAAATTTATTATAAAAACTAATTACTTATACACCCACATATTGGATTTAATTTGGTGTCTTTATCGACATGTACTCCTTAATAATTTTTACCACAAAATGCATTTGAATATATATGAACTCATAATTCATGATGAAAAAATGAAAATTAAACATAATGAGCTTATAAAAAAACGTACTTATCTAATAAGGTGAAAATTATTTTAAAAACATTCCTCGATAAAGAGAAAAAGCAATATAAGGTGCATTCACTTTTAGGAAATAAGATTCTATTTTATGTAACGTTTTTCAAAGAAACTGATGTAGAAACATATTTAGAGAGGGTTTTTTGCATCTATTTTGGGAAAAATGATGCTGAAACACTTAATGAAAACTATATTTTTTATGTAGAAATTATAAACATCGGTTAAAACCCGACATAAAAATGATGTCAAATCCTATTTTTGTACTAGTGACTTTTATTTAATAGAGAATTAAATAAAAGGAAATTTTTATTATGTCATACATACACATGTTTCCCACACATTTTGTGTGTTTTAATCTATTATTATCCTATTTTTATTTACATATGCTTCAATTCATAGCACATGAAGTTGGATGGAAGTGTATTTGGATTTGGATTAATCAATCTACCTATAAACAAAGGAAAATAATTATGTTTTTGTTCCATGTCACATTAAATTATTACAATAGATTTAAAATACTTATCAGTTTTTTCTTGTGAAGCATGCCTCATCCTTTCTTTATAGAAGGGTTATATTGATTTTTCATCATATTCCTTAATTTTAGCACTCATTTGTTTTTTCAAAAATTAAAAATTCTCAATCAAAGTGATT
The DNA here is from genome assembly GCA_963277665.1 of Viscum album. Taxonomy (NCBI): domain Eukaryota; kingdom Viridiplantae; phylum Streptophyta; class Magnoliopsida; order Santalales; family Viscaceae; genus Viscum; species Viscum album. Next base: position 1,112,200,556 of record OY728126.1, read on the forward strand.
AATACATGTATTTTCAAACAATGTACTACCATACAAAATTTACCCATAAAGATATATCCTAATAATGGATAATAAATTCACCCCACGCTTCTTGGTTTATTAGGTCTGAATAAATATGTGGTGGGTGTGGTTTTATTTTCCATTTATCATCTTTGAGATGAAATTTCATTAGAATTGTGTGAAAACATCTGTAATCCTTTCTATTAATCATTATTACAATTTTTTTGGGATTCATGTACTATAAATTCACTCTTTAAGGGATAGATAAGAGTTGGTCAATGTTTCATTATTTTATATTTTGATAAAATAAATAAATTATAACATAATGTTACCTCGATCTATTCCGAGATCAGTGTCTTAAGCATGGTAATAACAGGTTTCCACAAAAATAAATCAATATGCACGCACTACGAAGTGATTAGTCCAATTCAACTAATGAACATGGCCTTGTTGGGGTTAACAGGATGGTCAGACGCATTCCATCCAACCTCAAATTTGATACCTTTTCTTTTACACATAATATCTTTTACTAACACTATCACTCTACGATGATATTATTTTGAATAGGGCATCAGTTCCTCATTATATTCCATCCACTCATGTTCAACATATTCAATATGTTGTTCCACTAAATTGATAGCATTAGTGTGTGTAGAATACCATTGGTCCTCCACACTAAGAGCATTATCAGGTTGAGAAACCATTTTTTCATTAGGACTGGTAGCATAATCATGTGCTAAAGGTTGTCGTTCCTCTACATTGGGAGCAACAGTAGGATGAGAAAAAAAATCATCAGGATTGTGAGCATCAGCACATGAAAAACTAATTATCTACAAAGGTGGTTCAAAATTTAATTTAGATTGTGTAAACATAATAATGAATATATGATAACATGAGGTAATGAAATGTATATTACAAAAAATATATAACCTAATTATTAAACTATCTATTTTCTTAAATGTGGAAGGGATTTTCCCCCTCTATCGAGTGTCCAAATCCCATTATTATGGTAGGATATAACATACAAGACTCATTATGCATTGGGAACACTGTGAAATGATTGTGATATCCAAATCAAAGGGTTATCCTCAGTTGAATTTTCATATAACCCTTTAGTAGTTTTGGTTGATAATAGAACAATTTTCCACGTTAAGTTTCCAATATCTGGGACATAAAATACTGCTAATACCTATAATTCCATTATAAATGGTTAATATTTATACCCTACATTACTAAAATCTATTTTCTTGGATCCCAATTCATCTATTTTATCCTAACTCATATTATCAACCCACTTTGATTGAAAAATTAGTACTTAGAATTTTATATAATATAACAGACATATATTTTTTATGATGCCAAAGTATGACATATTTATATAAATTGGATATCTATCCTTGGTACCATGTACATGCATAAGATTAGACAAAAGTGTAAATCCGCTATTTTACATGGTAATTCCTTCATCATGTTCATTTGTAGAGAACGTAAACTGTTCATTACTCAACCATTTTAAGATAACACATGCACAGTAGGTCATCTAGATATCCATCAACGTTGTTCTAAAATTAAATCCTAACTTTCATCTAACTTCTCAAAAATATGGTCTCAAATAGATATTAAAAACAATTTATTGTGTGTATTTGATATCTCAATTTCATCCCTTCATGGATTCAAATGCCTAATAATTTATTCATTGGTTTCAAAATATGGGGAAACCCCTGAACTACATTGAAAAATGTAAAGGGAGTCCTGATCCCGATCTGTAATATTTATTGTGACAACATCTATTCTAGAAATTCCTACACCCACAATCCACCCAATGTGATGAGATTTTGGTAAAATTATTCTTTACACCCTGAAAAGGTAGTCAGTACGGAATTCCACTGTTTCCCCAGCAATATATTTCGCTACAATACAGCCCACTGGATAAATTTTATTTTCTGATATATCCTCTCAAAAACTTCATAAAATGTTTAATGTGATACATCTATCTATAAATTTTATGACCACATATTCAAATCTCCTCCACCTATTAAAATATCAAGTGAACCATCATATCAAAATGAATTGGTGGTAGGAACATTTCTAATTCACATAATATGACATGATTTTTATTTTCCATTGTTGGTAATTTCATTGGGTCTATTACTTTTCAGCATATATCTTTGAAAAAAATAGAGCATGGTTAATGTATGATGTAAATTATTTAAAAAAAATGAAACTTAATGCAATAGGAAAAAAATTAAATAATAATTGTTCATGATATGTAGCTGATGAGTGTAATAGTTATTATTACTTTTTGATTCCTGAGACTCATCCCCTTAGAATCAACAACCAAATCATAGGGAAGATGTAGTTATGTGGGACTCCCCTAATATAAACCATTAAAGTAATTTTTTATGAAAATTTGTTTTGAGAGTTTCAATGGGGTTAAAAAATAATTCCCATTTTTCAGAAGTGAGTTAATGATTGATATCCTTTGGGTTGGGTAGATTTAGGGACATGCTCTTTCGAGGGAGTTATTATCAATATATATTATGTTGGAGGTCATATTTTGTGTATCTAATAGAAATATGAATGTTAATATGATCATATAAATATAGATATCACCCTTTTTCCTTAATCATGAATGTATTTATTAATATATATACCACTCATGTCAATGTTAAAACATACTACATTATAAAAAAACGATAAATATGTTCACACTAATTTTAAATCACAAAACACCAATTTGATGACAATTTGAAATTTAAAGGATCATTATTTAGATCATCATCGAAATATAATATTTCATCCTTATTCTGAAACATCATAAAAATCAAATTTATCAACTTTAAAACCAATCATTTACCTTTAAAATCACATTTACATTATAAAAAACTGATTAAAATCTGACTATTGAATGTAGAAATGGAAATGTAAAAAAAATATTTTATTTGAAAACCATTTGCATAATAGAAAATAAATATATTGAATATTATAATGGTTTCAAAAATTAAAGAAGTTTATTTTATTTTTAAAAAAAAATCATCACTATCATTGAATTTCAAATCATTAAGTTCATACTACGATTGCAAAATAAAAGAAAATTAATCCAATTTATTAAAGTATATAATTATAATATTTAAAAGTAAAATTTATGAATGTATAAAAGTATAAAAATTTATAACAAATAAAACTATATCTTATTATTAATTTATAAATCTAGAAAACTATAAAAGAATAAATAATTAATAAATTATTATATTTATACAATATATATATATATTATGATATGTTTTTGTGTGTGTGTTAGAATATAATTATACCCCAAAACACATAACATAATATAATATGTTATGTTATAAAAATTGAAAAAGTATATAAATTTATAAATTAATAAAAGTATAAAAGTATAAATATTTAATAAAAAATTATTATTAAATTATATTATTACAATACTATATACTATAATATTCATAAAATTATATACATTTTTAAACATATAAAATCCTGAAATTATACATGTTAAAAAATAGTTTAAAATAGCATTGGGTTTGTAAAATACTATAATATCCTAATAACTAAAAAATCATTCTAAAAACACCCATTACAATTAATATGTATTTATAATAAATAAAAGGTAAACATAAACATTCCAGTCACCCCACTCCCCCAACAGAAATAAAATTTTCATAATACATATATGGAATTTATGATCAATTCATGAAGACTAAGGAATGAAAAAAATTAATATACCCATGGTTACGTTATATAAAATATAATTATGAAATATTTAAATCTTCACATGAAAAATACATAACACATTATTAGCATTTTAAAATAATCCAAAAAAAATCCAATACATGTCGACACTAATACTAAAATTAAGAAATATAATTATCACCACTATACACACAATACATATGTGCATGAAACTTACTCCATTGGATCCTTAATGATCTTCTGTTCATACCCCTATCAAAATAAGACTTCCCATATAAAAAATGAAAATAAATATTAAATCGACCTATACACTATTAGTGTGCGTGTATGGTGTGGGTATATAACCAATGGGTGAATCAGATTCAAATGACATGCATGGAGGTAAGAGGGGGTAAAGACATAAATGAATTAAGCGAGTAAAGAGGAGAATAAATAAACTCATACCTTAGATCTTGAGAGGATCGATTCATTGAAGAAGAGTGGCGAGGGTTTGGTTCCATGAGGGTCTCTGTGAGGGAGAAACAATGGTAGGGAGTGTTGATGATGGAAAGAAGTGATGGTGATGATGATGACGACATCAAAGGTGATGGTAGGGAGTTACATTGATGGCACGAAGTAAAGGTGGGGAGAGTGGTGGCGGCGGCAAAATGGTTCCATGAGAACATGAAGGTTCGAGTTGGAAAAACAATTTATTATGGTTCTTTGACAAAGATATTGTAAGGCTTTTATCAGTTTTTTAGCATTAATAAAGTTATAATCATAAAAATATATTTATATTAGTATATGTATTCATAAAATTATATATATAATAAATATACATATATGTATTTATAATTATATTTGTAAATAGTTATGTTTATAAGTAATTTATAAATATATTTATGAAATTATATATATTTATAAAATTATGAATATAAAATATATATTTATTATAATTTTAGAAATATAGATATATATATATATATATATTTATTTATTTATAATTATAAATAAATATAATCCAAAGGATCAAGGTCAAGAATGATTAATCCTCAAATTAATTAATTAAATAATAAAAGGTACATATGACGCAATGAAGTAGCAATAAAATGTCTTTTCACTAGTAGAAAAATGGTTTTTAACATCTTTAGTTTGATGTCGGTTTCATATAAACCGATGTATTATATGTTTGTAGAGAATTCTTGGAGTTGGTTTTTTAAAAAATTGACACCAAAAAGAAAAAAAAAATATTTTGGGCATTGGTTTTTTTTAAAAACCGATGGAAACAAATTACAAATTATATTTGGTGATCAGTTTTTACAAAAAAATGAAAATAATTATATTTTTTTACAAATTTTAGATTATTTCTTAAGATTCGATTTGATAGGTAGTGGAGAAAAAATGGAGTTGCGGTTTAAAAGTTATGATTATTGGAAGTTGATCTTCTCTAATAGAAGTCTTAAAGAAATCCATCTTTCAAAGTCCGTAACTTTTAATCCGTAACTCCGTTTTAGCTCCATGACCAGTCCAATTTAATCTTAAGAAAATATCTAAAACATTGTAATTTTTTTTCATTTTTTTTGAAGGTTTTCATAAAACCGTAAGCAAAAAAATTTATTTTTCACGTCAGTTTTTTTAAAAATTGGTGCCATAACAAATTTTATTAATTTTTTGCATTGGTTTTTAAAAAAACAAACGTCAAAAGTGATTTTTTTAATTTTAGTGTCTGTTTATTTAAAAGCTGAGGCCAAATTTTTTTTACTTCTTAGCATCGTTTTTAAAAAAACCAACGTGAAAAATAATTGTTTTTATACATTGTAGCGTCATTTTTTTTTAAACCTAATGCCAAAAAGGATATCGATTGGAAATTTGGGCATCAGTTTCAATCAAAATCGACGCAAAGGAGTATTCGCCAATACACAGGAATAAAATCCCAATTTTTTCACATTGCACATTTATCTTTTTAAACTCCCACCTACATTTCCATTTTACACTATCGAAAATATTTTCGTATACTATATACAAATCCATTATCTCCTTCATTCAACATTTCTACCTATTCAATTCAATCAAGTATGTTGCGCAGTGTCAATCGTTTATTTGAACATGGTACCTATTATAATCATCATTTTTCATTATTTTTATTTTCCTAAATTTCAAAACAACTCGATTAGCATGCTCATAAAGATGATTTATTCTTATTATTATGTTACAAATATAGAAGATTAAGATGAGATTTACTAAATGCGGTGTAAATTTAATTTTTGATCCCAGTTTTTATTTGGTGTATGTGATTTTAGTTTATGTTTATAAAATTTTACTTGCAACGACATGTACCAATCAAAACTAGGACAGATCTAACTTCTAACAACCATATCATTTGATTCATAACTTTTTTTGCGCCACAACCTATCGAATTGATGCTTAGACAATTCTCCAGAACATAGAAGAAGAAAATGTTACTTTTTGGCATTGGTTTTTGTAAACAAAATGCCATGAATAATTGTTTTCATTTATGGCATCAGTTTTTTAATTAAACCAATCCAGAAACTATTTCTTAAAACTTTTGGTGTCAGTTTTTAAGGAAACCGACGCCAAAAATGATATGGATGGATTTTTTTTTGCATCGGTTTTTTACAAAACTGATCCTAAAAAACAAATGTAATTCATTTTTTCAATCAATTTACAAAAACTGGCTTAAAAAGTCATATTTTTTACGTCGATGACTTCAATGTTGGGAAAAACGGACGTCAAAATTAAAAAAAAATAACGTTGAAGACCAATTTTCTACTACTGTGTGTCACAACAATGCCTCCAGATCACAAATAGAAGATAAAAAAATTAAACCTCTATTTCTGTGTCAACCACCCATGCCCCAAGATCCACCTCGAGATGTCAGGTTCCAACCTCTCTTCTATTAAGGAGGTTGTCAATAGGTTCTCTCAATCATATCCACCATTACATCGTCCTCATCTTGAGCTTCAATATGTTCTTTTATAGATCTTGGAAGCTGCTCTAGACCTCCATTTTGGCCTTTATCATCATCTTACATGGGCCCATCCAGAGGGGAATCATCTGTTAGTGCACTATATATGGAGTTATTAAAAAACTTAATATTATTATCACTACCAAGTAGAGAGTGTGCGTATTTCCTATTTTTCTTACAACCCATCATATCAAGACTCTCAGGGAATAGCTTTTCAAATTCATTTGAATTGATAAAATACAACATAGAAAATAAGTTCAGAGAACTCCCTCCCATTTCCTTGGATTGAGATGACATTAATTAAACATATGAAAAATGTAGTTTTTACGGAGCAAGACATTTTTGAATATCAATAGGACCTACTTCATTTATTGTATTTGTTGGTTCCCTCACATCAACAGTTAGAGGTTCTATGATGGGTTGAGCATCCTTCAAGAGGGTCTAATATTTGACAATATCCTCATCTTCCTTGCCTGCCCCCAAAACCTTATACTCAATTCCATTTTGAGGGACACTAAGAGATATATGAGTGTGTCTTGGGCTCTGTTCATCCAACATTTGGACGTGTTTATTCTATAAGATGAAAGCTGTTGTATTTAGCTCCTTCCCTAAATGTTTAACTAGTAAGGCCCCGGCCATGCGAAGTGATTTATTTCCCTTGTTGTTCCAAGATGACATATAAATATCATCTGGCGTATTAGCAGTATCAAGTGTAGCTTCAGACTCTATGCCATCAAGATTCTAAGCATTAATTGCATCCTTCTCTCCCATCATAGATTCAAACCTTTCAGATGTGATTAAACAAGGGATATCAACACCACAATCAACTCCAGAAACCGATGTAGAAAATGACCTTATAGGTCTCTTCACATAGGTTTTTGGAACATGATACAGACCACTAGATGATGCACCATACCTCCCCGGATATCTCATAGGAGTATCCACATATTTGGTAGGTAAACCCTTGGGCCTACCTTGATGGCCATATCCCACCACCTTTTCATCAATAATATGCTTCTTGAATTTACAGAACGCAATCAAATGAACAATATTTTTGCAGATATTTCATTTCAATTCCTTACAAAACATTTTAGTCAAATATCCAATGCATTTCCAGTTTCCATAGAAATCTGTCAATCGCTCATGCCCTACTAAGATCTCTAAGCTAAATTCATTGGCATTTAAAACACATTATCAATAAGAGGAGTGATAAGGTCCACCTCAACTATAATTCTAGAATAATGGTATACCTTGCAATCATAGTCTCTCTATCAAATTTTATGGGTTGTCTCTAAGCTAAAGCCACTTCCCAAAGAATTCTTGGGTTCTAGAAGAACCAGTTAAGTCCCCTAACCTTTATCCACATCACGAAAATATTATTATTATAATTGTTTAAATATTTATTTATTTATTTATAATTTCATAAATACTTTTTAAAAAAATTATATACATTTATAATTGTATAATTAAATAATTAAATTACATAATTATTAAAATAATCATTTAAATTGGTTAGTTATAAAAATTTTAAATATATTTTAAATATAGAAACTTAATAACTAAAAAAATAAACATTATTCATATAAATTACAGACATATTGAAAATATTACATGTATATAGTTAATACATATATGTATAAAAAATATTACAAAATTATTAAATATATTTTTAACATTATTAATGAATGTATAGTAAAAAAATGGATAAATTAAGTTAAATAAATAACAAAAATATTAAAAAGTGAATTCATGAAATTTACCTGAGTTATAAACATCCATATGTACACATAGACATCTACACATAAATGTATACACTTATATACACATACATACATGCAGTTATACATGTATATATATTTTAAATTATTTAATATTAATATATATATATATCTAAATAAATGTATTAATTTAAATATTTTATAATTTTTTATAAAATATTAATATATTTTATTTATTTTAATTATATACACATTTTGCAGTTAATGTATATAAATGAAGTAGTAATCATTTTTTCAAATATAAATTAAATAAATTAATAAATATATATAATTATTTTTTAAAAAATATATATATATACTTATAATAATAATAAAAATAATAATAAATACATTATATAATTATATATATATACTTATATATTTATATATTTATATATTTATGCATGTTTATTAATATGTAAGTATATATAATTATAAATATAATAAATATTTACTATTTAAAAATATTTATTATAATTATATAATTATTTAAATATATATATTATTATATATTTATAATTATAATTATATATAAGTATATTTATAAATATTTTTATATAAATATAAATACAAATATATATTTACATATACCAAACAGGTTGGGAATAATCCCCTTTATTAAAAAAAGAAAAAATAGAACACCTTTTTAACTAGGTAAAATGAAAACTCATTATACATATGAAGACCAGGAGACACTTAGGCTAAATTTTAGTGGACCAAGATCCCACTTGTGAATAACTATAAAAAGAAAAAAAAGGTGGTTTGGAAGTCGATTGACCTAGATAAAGGGCCAAAATTCCAGAGTCCATGAAAACCCAAAATTGAGGAGCCTCCCCGATCCACTACCTCAGGATGAACCCTAAGAGATCCCATCCACCATGCCCAGACAACACGAATGACCATTGACCCCCGTAGATGCTAATGATAACCGCAATTCCAAGACTAGCTACGCACATCTGGAGTTCCCATCTCTGAAGACGGCCAAGTAGCTACCACATTTCCCTGAGCTCCATCGCATCATTGAACACCATCCATGCCAACATAGTGCATCCTCGACCACCTGCTAAACTGAAGGAGATCTCTACTGAACAAAGACCCCCCATTACTAGCAGATCCCACCATCGTCAGAGTCCCTTTTCCATCTCAATACAGACCACTAGCATCGCTAACCAGATAAGAATGGGGTAGACTAGAATCAGCTGCAAAAGATATCGAAAACCATATATGATCCTAATGGGGCCCCGATGTTGTCCATCCATATCCAGCCAAAGGAAGATCCCCTAAAAGAAATATGATCCATTTCACAAGCAAGATCTATCTCTAGAGGAGGAACGCCACTGCTCCACCATCATCGTCACTGCACCTGCATCCCATCACCGCTCAAAGCCAAACCTGGCACGAAAGGCTAGATATTTTAATCAATGTCTTGATCAGTGAGACAATCGGCCTTTACACCCCTGATAAAGTCTCCTAAGCAAAAGGACCACCAATGATGATGTCAGGAGAGACTCCCAGTCGGGATTCCCCCTTTATATAATTATATATATGTATATAATAATATATATCAATAAAATTATATATCATTATATATATTGATATAATTATAAATATTTATAACTATATATATTTATATAATTATATATATATATACATATATAAAAATATAATTAAAATAAAAAATAATTATTATTTAAAAAAATTATTATAATTTTATAATTATTTAAATATAAATTTTTTTACTTATAATCTTATTAATACTTTTTGTAAAATATTATATATATATATATATGAATTACTAAAAAATATATATTAATATATCATATTTAAATTAAATATAAACATACATATTCTAATTAATGTATATAAATAAACATTACTTTTAATTTACATATTATAATAACATATACATTAAAAATATTTTTTATTAAATAACATAGTAGTGTTATTTTTAGCATTGATAAAAGTTACTCTTATCAGCCCTATTACCTATAATTGATAAAAGATCCCCTTTAATCAGCACATTCTGTTTAGCGTTATTAAAAGAAAACGATGCATATGTGCTGATATGTGGTAGTGATTATAGGTAATTTTTCCAGTATCAATATAGGGAGACCGATGTGGGTCTTCTAGAAAGTGGTTCAGTGAAAATCCTAAGCGTTTCTACCACTGTTCACTATCAATGATGTTTTCAACCTCACTACTTCACATATGGTCTTTATCAACAACAAAAATTACTTTTAATTGCGCTAATAAAAGAATTGTTAATCGTAGTGCAAATAAAGGGTTCCTTTATTCATGAAAAAAAGTAATAATTGAGGAACCACTTTATAGGTGCTATTTAATTATGATAAAGTCCACCCATTATCAGATCTATTTTTAGCACTGATTAAGGCCTAGCCAACTACGATGTGTTATTAATATAACAACACCCCCTACAAAAACTAGTAATTTCAGACAATATTGTATAAATTTAATATGACACCTTGAATACAAATATTCTATCCCATGGTATATACAAAAAACACTATTATATACATTTCAAAAAAAAATTATATAATTATGTTTACTTTTTTATGACAACCATTCATAAACATTAATGTTTCATCTTTTGACACACATGTTACCCTCTCAAAAAATGTCCACTCAGGGTATCCATTTCTGAATAAATCATCTCAACTTGAGAAAAATATTATTCCTATATATGAAAACAAATATTCTGTTAGTAATACTATAAATAATTAAATTATACATTAATATGATATAATACAATAATAAAATATCAATATTTAATAACAAAGACACATTTGGAGGTATATTGGACACACTATGTGTTTAATTGAGGTGGGATTGATTCCTACTTGTCAGAAATGACTCATGGATCTTTTTCATAATGTTTCAAAACAATCTGAATTGGTTTCCACAATTTTCAATATGTCACTTTTTCTTTTTACAAAAATTAATGACAATTTTAAATAAAAAGACTCATTTGGAGCCATACTGGTCACACCATGTATTGTATTGAGGCACGGTTGACCCATACATGTCAAAAATGACTCATGGATATTTTCCCAAACTATCAAGAAAATCTAAATTTGTTGGGTCAGTTTTCAGTATGACAATTGTGTTTTTTATTAAATGTCATTTCAAACTGGAAACAAATATTTTATGTCATACTGTTCACATTGTGCATTGGTTTGGTGTGATACTTCTACATACATGTCAAAATGGACTTATGAATCTTTTTTCTAAATTATCAAGTCAATCATATCAAGTCTTCTTATTTTTTAGTGAGTGGCATGTTTTGAACTAAAATGCCAATTTTAAACAGATAATGGACACTTTTAGCCATACTAGTCAAACTGTGATTCTTATTGACGTTTGGTTGATTCAAACATATCATAAATGACTCATAGATCGTTTTCCTAAAGTTTCAAAATAATACGAATGTTTTTATTGTTTTTCACTATGTCCCTTGTTTTTTTTCTCAAATTAATGTCAATTTCAAATAAAAAGACACACTTGGAGTCATTACAGTCCCACTAGGCATATTATATAGGTTACGTTGACTCCTAAATGTAAAAAATAACTCATTGATCAATTTACTATAGTATAAAAAAATACAAATGTTTTTCTTGGTTTTCAATATGCCAATTTTTTTTACTAAAATGTTATTTCAAATTGGAAACAAAAATGTTGAGTCATATCGGTCACATCATGTATTGGTTTGATGTGATATTTCTTCGTATATCTCTAAAATGTTTTATAAATCATTTTCCTAAATTATAAAGACAATCAGAGCATGTTTGTTTGGTTTTTAGTGAGTGAAACAATTTGAACTAAAATGTTAATTTTAGACTCATAACAAATACTTTTAGTCATGCTGGTCATATTTTGCGTCAGATTGAGCTATAGTTGGTTCCTAAATGTCACAAATGACTCGTGAATTGTTTTCTTAAAGTATTAAAAAAATAAAAATCTATTTTCTCTATTTTCAATATGTTAGTTGTTCTTTTTTACTTAAATCAATGTCAATTTTAAATAAACTGACACACTTAGAGTCATACCAGTCACAATTTGCATTATATTGAGGTGATTTTGACTCTTACACATTAGAAATGACTAATGTATTTTTTCCTAATGTATCAAAACAATATGAATACATTTTAACTATTTTTAAAATGAATGTTGTGTTTTTTTTACTAAAAAGTCATTTCAGACTAGAAACTCAAATTTTGAGTAATACTAATTGCATCATCAGTAGATTTGACATGAGACTACTTCATATATTTTAAAAATTAATTAGGAATCATTTTCATAAATTATCAGAAAATCAGAGCGTGTTTTCTTTTTTTTAGTGAGTTGAATATTTTGAACTAAAATGTCAATTTTAAACTGATAAAATACACTTATAGTAATATTGGCCACACCGTGCGCGGATTAAATTGTGTTTGATTCCTAAAAATATGAAATTACTCTTGAATTATTTTCAAAAAGTATCAAAAACAATATAAATGTGTTTGTTCGGTATTCAGTATGTCACCAATTCTTTTTTACATAAATTAGTGTCATTTTTAAATAAAATGAATCTCATAGAGTCATATCGGTCCCATCATGCATCGCAAGGACGTTCGGTTGACCCCTACACATAAATATTTCTCTTGGATCCTTGAATTGAAATATAAAAAAAATGTTTTTTTCTCATTTTTCAGTATACAAGTTTTGTTTTTTTACTAAAATGTCATTTAATACTAGAAACAAGCATTTTTAGTCATACCGGTCACATCACACATTACTTTAATGTGATAATTCTTCATACACATCACAAATGACATATAAATCCTTTTACTAAATTATCAAGACAATCAGAGCATGTTTTCGTGGTTTTTAGTGAGTGACATCTTTTGAACTAAAATTTCAATTTAAAAATGATAACATACATTTTTAGTCATTTTGGTCACACTGTGCATTAGATTGAGGTGTGGTTTATTCCTACACACCAAAAATGACTCATGTATTGTTTTAATAAAGTATAAAAACAACTTGAATGAATGTTATTAGTTTTCAGTATGTCATTTGTCATTTTTACTAATATCAACTTTAAATAAAAAGATACACATTGAGATATACTGGTCACACTGTGCATCATATTGAGGTAAGGTTGACTCCAAAATTTTATAAATGACATATCTATCATTATACTAAAGTATCAATAATGTCTAAATGCATTTTATCCGTTTTCAGTATTCTAGTTGTTCTTTTTACTAAAATTAATGTCAATTTTTTTTTAAAAAAAGTGGAACATTGAGTCATAAGTTCTACATCATGTATTAGATTGAGGTGTGGTTGATTACTATAGGTCACAGATAACTTATGGACAATTTCTGTAAAGTATCAAAACAATATAAATTGGTTTTATCGGTTATCAGTATATCAGTAGTCTTTTCTACTATTTTTTTTATTTCAAATAGACAGAAGCACTTTGAGTCATACATGTCACACCCTGTGTTGGATTGTGGTGAGGCTGAATGTTACACATCCTATAGTCTCAAAAAAACCTTAACTATCAATTTTCAATTGATTTCCATTTTCCTTCATTATCAAACTGTTAACACTGATTGTTGAATTGATGTTGTTAATGGACAAAAATTCCCAATTTTGAAATCTATGAGAGTGGAGGAAGCTCATGTGCGCATTATATCATGAAAACTTACCGCAATGAGAATATGTGATTCCTACCTTATTCTAGATTTCAATGAGAAAGGTTTTTCCACCAAATAACATTACCTCTAAACCATGTAGGCATCTATACAAAGAGAAGCAATGTAAATCATAACGTTGTAACACCCCAAGATTTTGATAAAAAAATATAGAATACAATCTAGTCTCTAAACACATATTTTCCTCTTCTGTGTTTGCAAATTCGAATAATAGTCATCTAGAGTTGTGTTCAGTAAGTTATTTGATGTTTGATGGAACAAACTTGATTTTTGGTGAATAATAACATACCCTTATGGATATTAATATGAATAGTAATATTCCCTTGAATAGTAAAAAATACTATTATTTTATTTTTTTAACACAAATATGATAATGTGATCTTAATCAATTTTTCAATGTCACGTAAAACTAATTTTACTTCAAGATTGTTATTTTTAGAAATAACTATTACCTTATTAAAAAATTTAAATTCATTATATTTTGAAAATTATTTTTGAAAAATTGATTTCCCTATTGAATTCTATATTTAAAAAAATGATTAGGGTAAATTTTGGGATTTTTCTAAAACATTTGATTTTTTAGTGAATAGTAAAAATTACAGTTTTTAGTTTCGGTGTTTTTATGACATCATTAATGAAAAAATGATGATGTCATAAATCATGTCGACTTGTGTATAGTTAAATACCAGGTGAGGTGTCCCAAGTAGCTTATACCATGGGAAAATACCATGGGAAAGCCCATGGTATTGCAAAAACCACTCATGTGGTGTCCCTTGAAAATTATTAAAATAATCCCTCACTTTTACAATAAATACCAACTCTTTCCTTCATTGAATCCATTCCCAATTCTCCCTCAACAATGTTCTGGTATCCTTAACTTCATATCAGTACTCCCTAGGTTTCGTCAAGCCCCCAATGTCCCAACCTTCATGTTCAAAGGGTTACTCTACGAGGTAAGAAAATTCATAATTTCCTTCTTTTTCCCTTTCAACTTCTCTTTTATGTGGTATGTCTTTCACGTTTCCATACAATGTTATTATTTTTGTTCTTATTCCTGATCTACTATATATTATGATTCATTTCTGGATAGGTGACACTTTTCCCATCTCTTTTTAATATTTTATATAACTATTTTGTGTGGCAGTTATGCTGTCGAATTTATGTAAGCGATTTCAAAATTATTCTTTTTTTTAAGTTCTTTGTTTATTATTTCTTCATCTATTCTTACCCAAGAGGAATGAAATCTACAGAATCTTGTATAATCTGGATGTTTTCATGTTCATGAGAAATTCCACATCAATCTTCTTCCCCCCCCCCCTTGTTCAAGTAAATAAAAACATTGTCTGTGAAGTGTTGAATTACTGACATCGTAGATGATGTGATTTTAGTTGGCATTAAATCATTAAGGTCTGGTCATGAAACCATTTATATGTTTGAACTAGGTTATAATATATGTGTTATGACTAACCCATGGCAATGTAATTCTTTTTTACCCATGGTTCTTATTTATAAGACAAAATGAGGTTGTTATTATCAAATAACCATTAAAACGATCTAAACAAACCTGATTAATGTTTTAACTAATGAATCATCATCATGCTAAATAACCCAAAATCATTATATGATCATTTATATCTCCATAATTTCATTAATAATATGTATTAAAAATTCTGGATGTTTAACCATGTTTCCAATGAACTTCCATTCATGGAAATAAGTAAACGAACCATGAAAACCAAGGAAGAAAATGCTTCCAAAACATGGAAATTGAACCAATTGAACCCATAGAACGGGACCTGAATGAACCTAATAAGGTTACAATAAATCTATTAAAAGAATAGGAGGTTCTGGAAATATTAATTAATGAATTGTATTTGATTATTCAGGACATTAAAAGAAACTAAGAACACGCTCGAGCATAAGGTAAGGGATTTCCACCCAAACATCTATTTTCATTTAGGTAACTTTATTGTCTAATTTCATCAATGAATTTATTATGTATTGTTATGTACTCCTCATAAATTATGTGTGAGTATTATTTATATTTACACTAACTATTATACTTCTTTATATATGGATATTTACGTGTTTTAAAAGAAACTTTCAAAACTATTTCCAAAATACAATTCCGATTGTATGGGGTTTCTCATATCACTTTCATTTCTGTGAGATTTTCATTGTTCACCACTTATTTCTTGTATGCGGTATATGTGTACATCCATTTGATATATATTAACATTATTCTCTTTATATTCATGTTATTTAATGATTCATTTTATGGTTATATGTTCTTTTCATATGATTCGACTGATTACATTGTGGCAAGGGCCTTTGTCTCAACTATCATTGTGTTGTGACTAACTTTCTATTGTGCACCAAATAATTCTTATGTGGTGTACCTAATTACCATTTGAGATAACTTATCCTTTGAAATTATGTTCATATTAAATTTCCATATTCTCATTCATGGATATGTTTATTCTCTAAACTATATACCATTATACATACGATGTTTATTTGGAAAGTTATTTTAACAATGGAAATATTGATGAATAAGTATTCTCTACTCTATACGGATATTGAATGGGCATATTGATCTTGTATTGAATCAATGTATAAATAATTATTTGGACATGCAGTGGCGGGTGGGTCCTAATATATCCCCTCAATGTATCGGTTGGTCTCTTGGGACAAAACAGTTTGGCGACATACCCTTCGAGTTTGTTTCCAAAAAATCAGACGGGTTTCTACCCACAATAGTAAACCGTTTATACGGTTTTATGGTTTCATGTTCCAGATACAAGAATTCCAATTACTAAGAATTATCTTTATTCAATGTTAGTTTTTATTATTATCCATGTGGTTTTCAATATGACAAAATCTATGGATGCATTTTCATTCTCCGATTATTAATGGCATTAGTTTTTTGTTTATTCAATATTCTAATTTGATTATGTTAGATTGATTAGGATTCACTTATTATTGTACTCATGATTCCGCTATTTGTAACCGTTACTGAGCATTTGAGCTCACACCTTTCATTGTTTACCATAGACGGGTTATGAAGAGGAGGTCATTTATTAAGTGCTAGTGGATGTAGTTTTGGTTTTTCATTATTGATTGTATCTTATATCCTTGTCGAATGTAATTTAAGTTAAATAAATGTATCTAGTTTCTCCAAAACTACTAAACTAATCTTTCATTTGGGATTATCTTTCCTTCTAACCATGCCAATATCACAAGTAATGTACCGGATCTAGCCTAGAGGGGTCAGTGTGTTATAGTTGGTATCAGAGGAAGTTTATTAAGAAACTTGGAAACTAGAGTAGGAAATATATAGTTGGGAACAAAGCCCTAAGGTAGAATTTGAGGGTAAGCATACAAGGAAGTCCTGTAATTTTGGAAAGGAATAGAATATGTGAATCCTTCTAGCAAATACATCCCTATTTGGATATGATGATGTAGAGGCAGCTCTGGCACATATGTATCTAGGGGTAAAACCTGAAAACAACGCTTTGAGATAGACTCAAATGAGAATTGGTACTCGACAATGGTCCTTGCTACACTCTTGGTTACGAAACTCCCGAGGGATATGCTTAGGATAATTCATATTTTTTTTATAATCCATTATAAGGGAGTTAATGTAAATTTTTCTCATAGGATTTGGTTTGAATAAACTATGGAAACCAGAGCAGAACAATGAAAAATTTACTTAAAAAATACTAAGAGTTATGTTTTCTTAATTTTAATATGGAAAATGAAGGTACAAGACTTTTGTCCCTTCCAACGGAAATCCATGAGACTATAAGCATTAAGTCATTTATAGAAGACTATGATCCCTTTGTAAACCTATGTCTATCCTACAAGCTTATTTACCAAGTGTCGAACAACTGAAATTTCCTTCAAATATTCCGGGGATCGGATGTTGGGTATAACCAAATGGCCAATGCACTATTCGATAATTATAAAAATAAAGGTAAGTACTATGAGGGACTCTTCCTGAGTTTCACCCTGAATAAGAAATGGCTGGCCTTCACGGATTTCGGCGAATCTTCAAAGGAGATGGACTTCCGCACATTCTTTATATAACAAATCCTATGTTTCTGCATGCTTGGGGACCTCTGCGATTTTGAATCATTCATCGAATCCTTCAAATATGATGTGATTTGAAATATCATAAGGAATAAAATCCATGTGGATGTCGCGGAAATTTATTTTACTCGTTCTGATCTCTGGAAACCCACATGTATCAAATGAGATCTTAGGTTTAACCATGATCAAAATTTCCAAAAGTGTATATGGGAAGATGAGACCAGCGAGCATTATTCTGCCTTGTATTTAAGCACAGATTTGATCCTAGCTGTCTGCAGTGTGTCTGGGCTGAGGAAATCGAGCAGCTGAATTCTACCTTAGGAATCCACCTGAGGTTTTTATCACCCTAGAATCAGTGGTTTTCCCGATAAAGGGACTTCGGTAGTAACAAGTGTATAGTGTTGCGATATTGAAATATTTGAACTAGGTTTGGGATTCGTGTATTGGGGGACTCAAGAAAAAATTAGCCCAGTTTTAATTTTTTAATGAGTGGTTATATATGAATATAACATTTTGTATCTTATTTTTGTTATCCTATCATCTGCTATACTTTTGAATGAGTATTACTAAGTGAAATTTTATAATAAATTTTTAGATGGAAGGAAAAACCCATATGTTATCTCTTCATGTGGAGATCCTGGGGATCATTGCAATCAAAACCTGTGAAGAAGTGTACCTACCTATCGAAAACATGCAAAAAACATGTAAAAAAATATATGAAGTGACAAATAGTCATAACATTCTATGCACCTATCAGGGGAATTCTTCTATTTACTACCACTTAGTTATGGCCCAATTTGCTGATTATAGGCGAATAGGAAAATACCACAAAGGGATTTTACTATGTTTCACCCTAGGACGGAACTACATGACCAGGTTATTTTTTCAAGAGGATACATTGGAGGGAAACCTTTGTGCAGCATACATGTACCAACTCCTTAGATTTATCATGTACAATAATATCTATGACTTAGATGTCCTCAGTCGAGACATAGTTCGGCGAGTTCTTTGTGTTTTGGTCCATTCAGACATTCCCAAACTTTTTACTATTCCAAACTCCCTCTAGATTACTGAGTGTTCGATGCAAGAGTTCAACCCTTTCTGTCTGATGTGTGTATGGGTCAGAGAACTACAGCAGTTGAGCAAAAATTTGGGTTTTCTTCTGATCAATCCTTAGGATCCTCTATGATGGAAGATGTGGTAAGAACATCATTGTGCATTATTTTGTGGTTATGAAATGAATTGAAAGGATGAAATTATTAAAAGGAAGGAATAATGTAACACCCCAAGATTTTGATAATAAATATAGAATACAATCAATACTCTAAACACATCTTTTCATCTTCTGTGTTTAGAAATTTGAATAACAGTAATCTAGAGTTGTGTCCAGTAATTCATTTTGAGTGTGATGGAACAAACTTGATTATTAGTGAATAGTAACATACCCTTAGGAATAGTAATATGAATAGTAATATTCCCCTTTAATAGTTAAAAAATAATATTATTTTATTTTATTATGTCAATATGATAATGGAATCTTAATCAATTTTTCAATGTCATGTAAAACTACTTGCACTTCAAGATAGTTATTTTTTGAATTAACTATGACCTTATTTAAAAATTAAATTAATAATATTTAGAAAATTATTTTTGAAAAATGGATTTCACTTTTGAATTATACACGTCGAAAAATGGTTCGGGCAAATTTTTGGGATTTTTTTGAAACAGTTGATTTTTCAGTGAATAGTAAAAAATACAGTTTTTTGTTTCGGTGTATTTATGAGATCAATAATGATGAAGTGATGATGTAATAATTCTTGTCAACTTTTGTATAGTTAAATAATATGTGATGTGTCTCATGTGTCTTATACCATGGTAAAATACCATGGTAAAGCCCATGGTTTTGCAAAAAACCACTCATGAGGTGCCCCTTGAAAATTATTAAAATAATCCCTCACTTTTCCTATAAATACCAACTCATTCCTTCATTTAATTCATTACCAATTCTCCATAAACTAAGTTATGGACTCCTTACCTTCATATTAGTCCTCCCAAGGTTTCCTCAAGCGCACAAGGTCCCAACCTTCACGTTCAATGGGTTACTCTACAAGGTAAGAAAATTCTCAATTTTCTTCTTTTTTCCTTTTAAGTTCCCTTTTATGTGGTATGTCTTTCATGTTTCCATACCATGTTCTTATTTTTCTTCATATTAATGATATAATATATATTATGATTCATTTATGGATAGGTTAACCTTGTCCCATATCTTTTTAATATTTTTTAAAACCATTTTGCGTAGCAGTTAGGCTGCAGAATTTTTGTAAGAGACTTCAACATTATTTTTTTATTTTGAGTTCTTTATTTATTATTTCTTCATCTCTTCTTACCCAAGAGGAATGAAATCTCCAGAATATTTTATAATCAAGATGTTCTCATGTTTATGTGAAATTCATCATCAATCTTCTTTTTTACCCCACTTGTTTAATGAATTAAAAACATTGTCCGTGACGTGTCGAATTACCGACATCATAGACCACGCGATTTCAATTTGCATTAATTCTTTCAAGTCTGGTCATGAAACCATTTATATGGTTGAAAAAAGTTAAAATATATGTGTTATCACTCACCCATTTTCAGGTAATTCTTTTTTACACATTGTTCAAATTTATAAGGCAAAATGAGGTTGTTATTATCAAAGAACTCTTAAAAAGATCTAAACACGCATCATTATGGTTTTAACTAATGAATCATCATCATGGTATATAACCCAAAATAATTATAATATAATTTATATCCCCATAATTTCATTAAAAATATGTATGAAAAATTATGGATGTTTATCCATGTTTCAAATGAACTTCCATTCATGGAAACGAGTAAATGAACCATGAAAACCAAGGAAGAAAATGCTTCCAAAACACGGGAATTGAACCAATTGAACCCATAGAATGGGCCATGAATGAACCTAATAAGGTTATAATAAATAAATTACATGTATAGGAGGTTCAGTAAGTATTAATTAATAAATAAAATTTGATTATCCAGGTCATTAAAACAAACGAAGAACACACTCGAGAATAAGGTAAGGGTTTTCTGCCCGAACTTCTATTTTCTTTTGGGTAACTTTATTGTCTAATTTTATCAATGAATTAATTATGTATTGGTATGTAATACTCATAAATTATGTGTTATTGTACTCTATATTTACACCAATCATAATACATCCTTATTATAAGGATAGTTACCTATTCTAAAAGACACTTTTAAAACTGTTTCAAAATACAAGTCTGATTGTAAGGGGTTTCTCATCTCACTTTCATTTCTATGATATTTTCATTGTTCGCCACTTATTTCATGTAATTAGTATATGAGTACTTCCATTTGATATATAATAAAATTATTCTCTTTATATTTATGTTATTAAATTATTCATTTTATGGTTATAAGTTCTGGTCATATGATTCGACCGATTACATTGTGGTAAGGGCCATTATCTCAACTACCATTGTGTGGTGACTAACTTTGTATTGTGCACCTAATAATCTTTATGTGGTGTACCTACTGGCCATTTGAGATCACATTTAATTTTAAATTAAGTTCATATTAAATACCCATAATCTCAAATCATGGATATGTTTGTTGTCTAAACTGTATACCATTTTTCATATGGTGTTTATTTGGAATGTTATTTTAACTATGGAAATATTGATGAATCTGTATTCTCTACTCTCTACGGATATTGAAACAGAATATTGTTCTTGTATTGAATCAATGTATAAATAATCCTTCAGACATGAAGTGTCGGTTGGGGCCCACTATAGCCCCTCGATGCTTCGCTAGGTCTCATGAGACAAAACAGTTTGGCGACATACCCTTTGAGTTTGTTTCCAAAAATTCAGCTGGGTTTCTACCCACAGCAGTAAACCGTTTTTATGGTATTATGGTTTCATGTTCCAGATACATGAATTCCAATTAACAATAATTATCTTTATTCATTGTTAGTTGTTATTATTATCCTTGGGGTTTTCACTACGACAAAATCTATGGATGCAATTTCATTCTCAGATTATTAATGGCATTAGTTGTTCATTTCTTCAATATGCCATTTTTATTATGTTAAATTGATTAATATTAACTTATTATTTTACTCATTCTTCTGCTATTTGTAACCCTTACTGAGTGTTGGAGCCCACACATTCTATTTTTTACCTTTAACAGGTTATGAAGAGGAGGTCATTTATTAAGTGCTAGTGGATGCAGTTTTTGTATTTCATTATGGATTGTATCTTATAACATTATCCAATGTAATTTATGTTATATCAATGTATCTAGTTTCTACAAGACTACTAAACTGATCGTTCCTTTAGATTCCTTCTAACCATTTCAATAACACAAGTAATGCACCATCTCCATCCTAGTGGGGTCGGGGTGTTACAGTTGGTATTAGAGGATGTTTAGTAGGAAACATGGAAACTAGAGTAGTAAATATATAGTAGGGAACAAATCCCTAAGGTAGCATTTGAGGATAAAAGTACAAGAACGTCCTGGTATTTTGGTAAGGAATAGAATACATGAATAATTCTAGCAAATACATCCCTGTCTGGATACGATCAGGTAGAGGTGGCTCTAGCACAGATGTATCTATGGGTAAAACCCAAAAACACCTCTTTGAGCTAGACTCGAACGGGAACTGGTACACGACAACGGGCCTTGCTACAATCATGGATATGACACTCCCGGGGGATATGCTTAGGATAATTCATATTTTTTTACAAGAAAATATAAGGGAGTGAATGTAAATTTTCCTCATAGGATTTGGTTTGAATAAACCTTGGAAACTAGAGCAGAACAATGAAAAATTTAATTAAATAATACTAAGAGTGATGTTTTCTTAAATTTAAGATAGAAAACGAAGGTACATGACTTTTTTCCCTTCCCATGGAAATCCTCGAGACTATAATCATTATGTCGTGCATAGAAGACTATGAACCCTTTGGAAACCACTGACTATCCTAAAAGCTTCTTTACCAAGTGTCGACCAACTCAAATGTCCTTAGAATCATCTGGGGATCACAAGTTGTGTATAACCAAATAGCCAATGCACTGTTTGAGAATTATAAAAATAAAGGTAAGTACTACGAGGGACTCATCCTTAGTTTCACCCTGAATAAGAAATGGTTGGCCTTCACAGCTTTCGGAGAAGTTTCAAAGGAGATGGACTTCCACTTAGTCTTAATGTTTGAAATTCTAGGATTCAGTATGCTTGGGGACCTCTGCGATTTTGAATCATTCATCGAATCCTTCAAATATGACGTGGTTCAAAAGATCATTAGGAACCAAATCCAAGAGGATGTTACAGAACATGTTGTTACTCGTTCCTATCTCTGGAAAACCACATATATCAAATGGGAGTTTGGTTTTAACCACGATCTAAATTTCCATGAGTGTATTTGTGAAGATGAGTCCCGCGAGCTTTGTTCTGCCATTTACATCAAACATAGATTCGACCCTAGCTATCTGCAGTGTGTCTGGGATGAGTAAATCGAGCGGCTGAATACTACCTTAGGAATCCACATGAGGTTTTCAGCACCCTAGCATCAATGGTGTTCCCGAAAAAGGGACTTCAGGAGTAACAAGTGTCTAGTGTTGCAAGATTGAAATCTTTGAACTAGGTTGGGGATTCATGTATTGGGGGACTCGAGAAAAAATTATCCTAGTTTTACTTTTTGATTGAGTTGTTATATAAGAATATAACATGTTTTCTCTTCTTTTTGTTATCCTTTAATCGGCTATACTTTTGAATGAGTACCACTATGTGAAATTTTATAATAAATCTTCAGATTGAAGGACAAACCCTTATCATATCTCTTCCTATGGAGTTCCTGGAGATCATTGTGATCAAAAACTTTGAAGAAGAGTACCTACCTCTTGAAAACTTGAGAAAAACGTGTAAACATCTATATAAATTGACAAATAGTCCGAACATGCTCTGCACCTATCGGGGGAATACTTCTATTTACTACCACTTAGCCATGGCACAATTGGCTGAGTATAGGCAAAGTGGAAAATACCACAAAGGGATTTTCCTATGTTTCACCCTAGGCCGGAACTACACCGATAGGTTATGTTTTCAATAGGCTACTTTGGATGGAAACCTTTTTGCAGCTTACATGTACCAACTCTTTAGTTTTACCTTTTACAACAATATATATGACTTAGATGTCCTCAGTCGAGAGATAGTTCAACGAGTTCTTTGTGTGTTGGTCCATTTAGACATTTCCAAACATTGCACTGTTCGAGCCTCCCTTTGGAAGCCTGAGTGATCAATGAAAGGGTTAAACCCATTCTTTCTGAGGTGTGTCCGGGTCAGAGAACTAGAGGAGTTTAGCAACAATTTGGGATTTCTGCTGAACACACCTGAAGATCCTTAACGATGGGAGATGTGGTAAGAACATCATAGAGAATTATTTTTTGGTTATGAAATGAACTGCGAGGACATAATTATTCGAAGGAGGGAATAAAGTAGCACTCCATGATTTTGATAATAAATATAGAATACAATCTAGACTCCAATGAAATCGTTTCCTCTTCTGTTTTTTGAAATTCGAATAACAGTCAGCTAGAGTGCTGTTCAGAAAGTCATTTGGAGAGTGATGGAAGAAACTTGATTTTTCGTGAATAGTAACATACCCTTATGAATAGTAATGTGAATAGTAATATTCCATTTTAAGAGTAAAAAAATAATATTATTATATTTTATTAAGGCAATATGATAATGGGATCTTAATCATTTTTTCAATGTCACGTAAAACTTATTGCACTTAAATATTTTTATTTTTCGAATTAACTATGATGTTATTTAAAAATTAAATTATTAATATTTAGAAACTTATTTTTTTAAAATGGATTTCACTTTTTAATTGTACACGTCAAATAATGGTTATAGTAAATATTATGGATTTTTCTGAAATAGTTGATTTTTTAGTGAATAGTAAAAAATAATGTTTTTAGTTTCGGTGTATTTTTGAAATGATTAATGATAAAATGATGATGTCATAAATCAGTTCGACTTGTGTATAGTTAAATGAAACTTGAAGTGTCCCAAGTGGATTATAACATGGGAAAATACCGTGGGAAAGCCCATGGTTTTGCAAAAACCACTCATGAGGTGTCCCTTGAAAATTATTAAAATAATCCCTCAATTTTCCGTTAAATACCAACACTTTCCTTTATTGAATTCATTCCCAATTCTCACTCAACGAATTTCTGGTCTCCATACCTTTATATTAGTCCTACTAAGGTTTCCTCAAGCCCCTAGGTTCCCAACCTTCATGTTCAATTGGTAACTCTACAAGGTAAGAAAATTCTCAATTTCCTTCTTTTTTCCTTTCATGTGCTCTTTTATGTGGTATGTCTTTCATGTTTCCATACCATGATCTTATTTTTCTTCTTATTCATGATCTAATATATATTATGTGTCATTTATGTATTTTTTACCTTTGTCTCATATTTTTTTAATATTTTCTAAAACCATTTTGCGTAGTAGTTAGGCTGCCGAATATTTGTAAGCGATTTCAAAATTATTCTTTTATTTTGAGTTCTTTATTTATTGTTTCTTCATCCCTTCATACCCAAGAGGAATAAAATCACCAGAATATAGTATAATCTGGATGTTATCATGTTCATGAGAAATTAATCATCAATATTATTCTTTTCCCCCACTTTATCAAGGAATTAAAAACATTGTCCATGACATGTCGAATTACCGATATCATAGACGATGTGATTTCAATTTGCATTAATTCTTTCAAGTATGGTCACGAAACCATTTATATGGTTGAAACAGGTTATAATATATGTTTTATGACTCACCCATGGTTATGGAATTCTTTTTTACTCATGGTTCTAATTTATAAAACAAAATGAGGTTGTTATTATCAAAGAATCGTTAAAACGATCATAACAAACATCATTTATGTTTTATCTAATGAATCATCATCATGGTATATATCCCAAAATCATTATTAGATCATTTATATATACATAATTTCATTCATAATATTTATTAACAATTCTTTATGTCTAACCATGTTTCAAATGAACTTCAATATATGGAAACAAGTAAATGAACCATGAAAACCAAGGAAGAAAATGCTTCCAAAACATGGAAATGGAACCAATTGAATGCATAGAACGGGCCATGAATGAACCTAATAAGGTTATACTAGTTCATTTACATGTATATGAGGTTCTGGAAATACTAATTAATGAAGATAGTTCTATTATTTAGGACAATAAAACAAATGAAGAACACACTCGAGCATAAGGTAAGGGTTTTCCACCCGAACTTCTATTTTCATTAGGGTAACTTTATTGTCTAGTTACCTCCATGAATTTATTATGTATTGTTATGTACTATTCATAATTTATGTGTGAGTATAATTTATATATACACCAACCAGAATCTTTCATTATTATAAGGATAGTTACATGTTTTTAAAGAAACTTTCAAAACAGTTTCAAAAATACAAGTCCGATTGTAAGGGGTTTCTCACCTCACTTACATTTTTGTGATATTTTCATTGTTCGCCACTTTTTTCTTATATTTCGTATATTTTTACTTCCATTTGATATATAATAACATTATTCTCTTTATATTCATGTTATTCAATGAGTCATTTTATGGTTATATGTTCTGGTCATATGATTCGACCGATTACATTGTGGTAAGGGCCTGTGTCTCAACTACAATTGTGTTGTGACTAACTTTTTATTGTGCACCTAATAATCCTTATGTGGTGTACCAAATTCCAATTTGAGATCACTTTTCATTTGATAATATATTCATATTAAATATCCATATTCTCATATCATGGATATGTTTGTTGTCTAAACCATATACCATTTTACATACGGTGTTTATTTGGAAAGTTATTTTAACTATGGAAATATTGTTGAATCTGTATTCTCTACTCTATACGGATATTAAAAGAGAATATTTCTCTTGTATTGAATCAATTTATAAAGAATTATTTTGACATGTTTTTGCAGGTGGGGCCTGCTATAGCCCCACGATGCATCGGTAGGTCTTATGAGGCAAAATAGTTTGGTGCCATACCCTTCGAGTTTGTTTCCAAAAAATCAAACGGGTTTCTACCCATAGCAGTAAACTGTTTTTACGGTATTATGGATTCATGTTCCAGATACATGACTTAAAATTAATAAGAATTCTCTTTATTCATTTCAGATTGATAATTATTCACTTATTATTGTACTCATGCTTCCGCTATTTGTAACCCTTACTGAGCGTTTCAGCTCACCCCTTTCATTGTTTACCTTCAACAGGTTATGATGAGGAGGTCATTCATTAAGTTATAGTGGATGCAGTTTTTTTTCATTATGGATTTTATCTTATAACCATATCTAATGTAATTTCTGTTAAATCAATGTATCTAGTTTATTAGGAAATATATAGTAGGGAACAAAGCCCTAATGTAGCATTTGAGGATAAACGTACAAGAACATCCTGGTATTTTGGTATGGAATAGAATATGGGAAAAATTCTGGAAAATACATCCCCGTCTAGATACGAGCAGGTAGAAGCGGCTCTGACACAAATGTATCTAGGGGTAAAACCTGAAAACACCACTTTGAGATAGACTCGAATGGGAGCTGGTAAACAACAACGTGCCTTACTACAGTCTTGGTTACGACACTCCCACTGATATGCTTAAGATAATTCATATTTTTTTTTATAATCCACTATATGGGGGTTAATGTAAATTTTACTCATAGGATTTTTTTGAATAAACACTAGAAACAAGAGAAAAACAATGAAAAATTTACTTAATCGATACTAAGAGTGATGTTTTCTTACTTTTCTGATGGAAAACGAAGGTACATGACTATTGTCCCTTCCCATGGAAATCCTCGAGACTACAATCGTTATGTCGTGTATGGAAGACTATGAAACCTTTGGAATCCTCCGACTTTCCTGCAAGCTTCTTTACCAAGCTTCGAACAACTCGAATGTCGTTCGAATATTCCGGGGATCGGAACTTTTGTATAACCAAATGGAAATTGCAATGTTTGAGAATTATAAAATGAAATGTAAGTACTAAGAGGGACTCTTACTGAGATTCACCCTGAATAAGAAATGGTTGGCCTTCACGGCTTTCATAGAAGCTACAAAAGAGTTGGACTTTTGCACAGTCTTTATGTACCAAATCCTATGTTTCGGCATGCTTGGGGACCTCTGCAATTTTGAATCATTCACCAAATCCTTCAAAACGATGTGGTTTGAATGATCATTTGGAACCAAATCCATGCGGATGTCGCGGAACTTGATGATACTCATGATTATCTCTGGAAAACCACATGTATCAAAAGATATCATGGGTTTAACCATGATCCAAATTACAAAGAGTGTATTTGGTAAGATGAGACCCGCGAGCTTTGTTCTTCCTTGTACTTTAAGCACAATTTTGAACGTAGGTGTATATAGTGTTTCTTGGCTGAGGAAATCAAGCCGATGAATACTACCATAGGAATCCACCTGAGGTTGTCAGCACCCTATCATCGGTGGTGTTCCCGATAAAGGGACTTCGGGAGTAACATGTGTCTAGTGTCGCGAGATTGAAATATTTGAACTAGGTTGGGGATTCGTGTATTGGGTGACTCGGGAAACAATTATCCTAATTTTACTTTTTGAACCAGTAGTTATATAAGAATATAACATGTTGTCTCTTCTTTATGTAATCCATTCTTCGGCTATAATTTTGAATGAGTATCACTAAGTGAAATTTTATTATAAACTTCCAGATGGAAGGACAAACCCATATGTTATCACCTCCTATGGAGACCCTAGAGATCATTGCGATCAAAACCTGTGAAGAGGAGTACCTACCTCTCACAAACTTGCGAAAAACGTGTAAAAAACTATATGAAATGACAAGTAGTCCAAACATTCACCGCACCTGTCAGGGGGATGATTCCATTTACTACCTCTTAGCCATGGCACAATTGGTTGAGTATATGCGAAGAGGAAAATACCACGAAGGGATTTTCCTATGTTTCACCCTAGGCCAGAACTACACGACCAGGTTATGTTTTCAAGAGGCTACTTTGGAGGGAAACCTTTGTGAAGCTTACAAGTAAAAACTCTTTATTTTTAGCCTGTACAGTAATATCTATGACTTATATGTCCTCAGCCGAGATATAGTTCGGTGAGTTCTTCATGTGTTGGTCCATTTAGACATTTTCAAACATTGCACTGTTTGAGCCTCCCTCTAGAAGCCCGAGTGTCTGATACAAGAGTTAAACCCCTTCTTTTTGAGGTGTGTCTGGGTCAGATAACTAGAGGAGTTGAGGAACAATTTGGGTTTTCCACTTAACGCACCTGAGGATCCTCTACGATGGGAGATGTGGTAAGAACATCATTGAGAATACTTTTGTGGTTATGAAATGAATTGTGAGGATGCAATTCCATGAAGGAGGGAATAATGAACACCCCAATATTTTGTTAATAAATTTAGAAAATAATCTAGACTCCAAACACATCTTTTCCTCTTCTCTCTTTAGAAATTCGAATAACAGCCATCTAGAGTTGTGTTCAGTAAGTCATTTGGAGTGTGTTGGAAAAAACTTGATTTTTGGTGAATAGTAACATACACTTATGAATAGTAATATGAATAGTAATTTTCCCCTTGAATAGTAAAAAAATAATATTATTTTATTTTTTTTAAGGAAATACGATAATGGGATCTTAATCAATTTTTCAATGTCACGTAAAACTAATTGCACTTCAAGAATGTTATTTTTCAAATTAACTATGACCTTATTTAAAAATTAAATTAATAATATTTAGAAAATTATTTTTGAAAAATGGATTTCAATTTTGAATTATACACGTCAAAAAATGGTGAGGGTAAATTTTTGGGATTTTTCTGAAACAGTTGATTTTTCATGAATGGTAAAAAATATAGTTTTTAGTTTTGGTGTATTTATGACATAATTAATGATGAAATGATGATGTCATAAATCAGGTATACTTTTTTATAGTTAAATATAATGTGAGGTGTCCCAAGATGCTTATAACATGGTAAAATACTATGGGAAAGCCCATGGTTTTGCAAAAACCACTCATGAGGTGTCCCTTGAAAATTATTAAAATAATCCCTCACTTTTTCTATAAATACAAACTCATTCCTTCATTGAATTCATTAACAATTCTCCCTCAATGAAGTTCTGGCCTAATTAACTTTATATTAGTCCTCCCTACATTTCCTCAAGCCCCCAAGGTAACAACCGTCATGTTCAAAGGGTTACTCTATGAGGTATGAAAATGCTCAATTTCCTTCATTTTTCCTTTCAAGTTCTCTTTTATGTGGTATGTCATTCAAGTTTACATACCATGTTATTATTTTTCTTCTTATTCTTGATTTACTCTATGTTATGAGTCATTTATGGATAGGAGACCCTTGTACCATCTCTTTTTAATATTTTCTAAAACCATTTTGTGTAGCAGTTAGGCTGCCAAATTTTTGTAAGCGATTTCAAAATTATTCTTTTATTTTGAGTTCTTTATTTATTATTTCTTCACATCTTCTTACCCAAGAGGAATTAAATCTCTATAATCTTGTATAATTTGGATTTCCTCATGTTCATGATAAATTAATTATCAATATTCTTTTTTTCCTAATTTTTCAAGGAATTACAAACATTGGTTATGACCTGTCGAATTACCGACATTGTAGATGATGTGATTTCAATTTGCATTAATTATTTCAAGTCTGGTCATGAACCCATTTATATGGTTAAACCAGGATATAATATATTTGTTATGAATCACCCATGGTTCTGGAATTATTTTTTATGCATGGTTCTAATTTATAAGACAAAATGAAGTTGTTATTATCAGAGAAACATTAAAACGATCTAAACAAACATCATAACTGTTTTAACTAAGGAATCATCATCATGGTATATAACCCAAAATCATTATAAGATCATTTATATCTCCATAATTTCATTAATAAGATGTATTAAAAATTATGTATTTTTAACCATGTTTCAAATGAACTTCCATTAGTGGAAATAAGTAAACAAACCATGAAAACCAAGGAATAAAATGCTTCCAAAACATGGAAATTGAACCAATTGAACCCATAGAACGGGCCATTAATGAACCTAATAAGGTTATAATAAATCAATTAAATGTATAGGAGGTTCTGGAAATATTAATTAATTATGCTAATTTGATTATTCCGGTCATTAAAACAAACAATGAACACACTCGAGCATAAGGTAATGGTTTTCCACTCGAACTTCTATTTTCTTTCGAGTAACTTTATTGTCTAATTTCCCCAATGAATATATTATGTATTGTTATGTACTCATCATAAATTATGTTTGAATATTATTTATATTTACAAAAACCAGAATCCTTCCTTATTATAAGGATAGTTACCTGTTTTAAAAGAAACATACAAAACTATTTCAAAAATACAAGTCCGATTGTATGGGGTTTCTCATCTCACATTCATTTCTGTGATATTTTCATTGTTCTCCACTTATTAAATGTATGTGGTATATGTGTACTTCCATTTGATATATAATAACATGATTCTATTTATATTCATTTTATTCAATGATTCATTTTATGGTTATATGTTCTGGTCATATGATTCGAATGATTACAATGTGGTAAGGGCCTTTGTATCCACTAGTGTTGTGTTGTGACTAACTTTGTATTGTAAAACTAATAATACTTATGTGGTCTAACTACTGTCCATTTGAGATCACTTTTAATTTGAAATTATGTTCATATTAAATATCCAAAATCTCATATCACGGATATGTTTGTTGTCTAAACCACATACCATTTTACATACAGTGTTTATTTGTAAAGTTATTTTAACTATGGAAATATTGTTGAATCTGTATTATCTACTCTATACGGATATTGAAAGGGCATATTAATCTTTTATTTCATCAATTTATAAAGAATGATTTGGACATGAAGTGGTAGGTTGGTCCCGCTATATCCCCTCGATGCATAGGTAGTTCTAATGAGACAAACCAGTTTGGCGACATACCTTTCGAGTTTGTTTCCAAAAAAGCAGATGGGTTTCTAGGCACAGTAGTAAACCATTTTTACGGTATTACTATTTCATGTGACAGATACATGACTTCCAATTAATAAACATTATCTTTATTCATTGTCAGTTATTATTATTATCCATGAGGTTTTCACTACAACAAAATATATGGATGCAGTTTCATTCTCAGTTTATTAATGGAATTTGTTATTCATTTATTCACTATGCCATTTTAATTATGTCAGAATGATTATGATTCACTTATTATTTTACTCATTCCTCCACTATTTTAAACCCTTACTGATCATTTGAGCTCACCCCTTTCATTGTTTACCTTCAATGGGTTATGAACATCAGGTCATTTATTAAGTGCTAGTGGATACAGTTTTTGTTTTTCATTATGGATTGTATCTTATAACCGTATCCAGTGTAATTTATGTTAAATAAATTTATCTAGTTTTTTCAATACTACTAAAATGATCGTTCCTTCAGGATTTTCATTCCTTCTAACCATGACAATATCACAAGTAATGCACTGGGCCCAGCCTAGAGGGGTCGGGGTGTTACAAACGATCTGTGAAAAAAACTAAATATGTGTTAGATAAAAATGATAAGGAAATTAAATTAAAAATTATATATAAAATGATTATAATAATAAAAAATAATATGAAATTATATTATGTTAATGTTGTAGAGAACATATAAAATTATGAAGAAAAAAACTATATTAAATAAACATTACCTTCTTGCTGAATTTTGAGTTACAACCTCGTAGCCCTATCTCTCATGAGCATGAGAATCTTCAGACAAACCATGCCGACTCAATCATAGGAATACACCTGTATAATAATATAATTATTATTTGACTAATACTAAAAACATATAAATTAAACATAAATATGAAACAATTCACTACTTTTATGAAAGTCACATCATCATGATACGTGTGTACATTCTTCCATAATGTATGTTTTCTATTCTTTTCTAAGAAAATATATATCATCTTGTGAATATGAGTATTTGATAGTCATGGTATTACTAGAAAAATATAAATAAACAAATGGTTAATAAATATTTTAAATTAGATAGTAATTATATTATAAAATACCTCTTCAGGGATTATAGTATGTTGATGGAATACGATATCTCTCATAAATTTACAAATATAATAACCACAATCTTTTCAAATTTTTTATTTTTCACACTACAGAAAAATTGATGAGAATAATTAATTTTAATGGATATGTGTTTAATTATCTAGTCATAGTATTTTTTATGCTCCCCATGCATATCCCCTGGATTCATTCTTTATATTTCACGATATTGATGCACCATCCAATCATAATTTAATCCTCATTGAAACATAATCTAAATTATATTACATCATTCTTAGTTCTAAAATTTATATGTAGTATATGAAAATTTTAAAAATACCATCATGTGTGGTAGGTTTGTTGGATATCCATGCATTGAATCTAGAAAATAAATCTTTGGAGTATCTAAATTGACTGCAATGAGTATCCAACATTGCCTACAAACAAAAAAAAGAATAATTAATGATAGAAATGAAAATATATTCAATGTGATTAAATTGAAGTGCTTTACCACTATATCGTTGGTATTAAGTATATTATTTCATCTAGAAGTTTTCCTTGAAATAATTTGACCAGGCATGACACCATTTCATCCGTTTTTGGAATCTATTTTTAGTTTTTCTATAGAGGAGATGCGAGGAATAACAATTCCAAAATAATCATGGGGAAATCCCCACAATGTTTTTTGATATATATTCCTACAAAAAATATGAACTTTATTTAGTCATAATTATCATAGTATATTAGCTTTTGGAAAATCAAATCACGAAAACATACCTCATGTATATATTTATATCCGAGCCTCCTAGCCAATCATAGTCTAGGATTTCACATAGATTATCAATAGTAATGAATTTTTTAACATCCTATATGCACAAATTTTTTTCAATATTAATTATGTGAGTAAAACCATTTTTTAACATTGTATCCACATGAACCTTCAAGGATAGTAAATACAAATATAGAATGGGTGGGGTAAAGGTGCATTTGGTAGATCTTTTTGATTGGTTAGTCGATCCATTATATGGTTTTGATCAAGGAATTCATTTCACCCCTTCCCATTATCCATCGATAATAACATTCATTGATTTAGTTATTTTTTCATTAATTTTTAAAGGATTATCATGAAAAATAAATTGGAAATGAATACCTTTTTATCAACATGATTTTTTACAAAATGTGACTGTCATATGATGAATGTTCAAACTACTTGTTTGACCTTATGAATATCTTAGTCATCAATTGGAACAGTTATCAAAGTGCTTGGCCCATTGGGTATGCTAATCAACACTCTCACTTGGCTTATTGGAAGTGTTCTATTGTGTAGCTTGTCGTTTTGGATATTGAACATCATAGCCATTTCTATAAGGTTATGGGTGGGTGTTGATAAATATAAATTATAGTCACTGTCCCCTATAGAATATCATTATTTAAAAGGTATCAGTCTATATCTAATTCACATTTAATAGAAAAAATTATTAGAACATTGATTCCCTCATCTAAGATAGGTATTTTATTCAAATCTCTCATCTCAGAGGTGGTGGGAGGGAATGGAATCACCACAAAATGGTTGTTCTTGATTTTTTTCTTCTCTTTTAATCCCCCCATAAATTTTTTATCAACTCTATTTACTATTAGAATCATTATTCATGGGTATCTATTCTTTCTCTCATATTCTTAATTTCATCACTTTGATCCTCCTCTTGTTTTTTTCCAAAATATGTTCCGAGTGCCACCCCATAACCAGCACCTCTGACACAACCATACTATTTTGGATGCTTCAAGGCCACCGATAGTAGGTTGTCATCTAGTATAGCTATTTCTGATTCATTTAACTATGTCAGATAGAAAATATAAAAAAATAAGTAACATTGAAATGTAATAGTGATTTAACAAAAAAAATGTTTTATATCATACTTACACATGTTTCCCTACTTTGTTTGTGTTTTAATATATTAGTATACCATATTTATTTACATGTGCCTCATTCCATAGCACATGGTGTGGGATGGAAGTGGTTTTGGATTTGGATTCATCAATGTACAAATAAACAGTGAAATATAATTATGTAATTGTTTTATGTCACATAAAAGTATAACCGTACATTTAAAATACATACAAATTTTTTTCAAGTGAAGCATACCTCATCTTTATTTTATGATAGGTTTACTTTTGTTTACTTTCCTATTCCATATTTCTAGTAGTTAGTTTCTTTTTCATAAATAAAAACATTTCAATCAAATTGATTAATCCTTATATCATTAAAAAATGTATTAC
Source organism: Viscum album (assembly GCA_963277665.1). Classification (NCBI taxonomy): domain Eukaryota; kingdom Viridiplantae; phylum Streptophyta; class Magnoliopsida; order Santalales; family Viscaceae; genus Viscum; species Viscum album. Next base: position 1,112,236,268 of record OY728126.1, read on the forward strand.
TATCCATAATGTACCTAAAAAGACACATATGTACGACGAATTGTAAACAAATCCCATGCTTCTTGGGTTATCAGGGGTACATAGATAAGTGGTGGGTGTGTGTTTTTTATACTTTTAGCATATTTAAGCTAATGTTTCATTATAATTGTGGGAAAGTCTCTGTGAATCCATCGAGCATGCATTAATACATATTTATTGTGGAGTTCATGTACTATTAATGAAATCTAAAAGGGATGATGAAGAGTGAGTCAATGTTTAATTATTTTATTTTATTTTTTAAAAATAAAAAAATTATATAATAATTTTAATATATTATCATTCCACTGTAGTGTCTTAATCCCAACTATAACATAGTGCCATGAATCTACATCAATCGGCACATGTTGTCGAGTGATGGTTCCAATATAACTACTAAACATAGACATATAGTTGTTAACATGCTAGCTCCATGCATTCCATATGACCTCATATTTGATTCCTTTGATTTCTTCATTAATGAGTTTTTCTAACACCATTAAACAACAACGCTCCTGTTTTTTTTCATCATTGGTCCTTTGTCTCGTACCATGTCTTTCGATTCAACATCATTAACATGGTCCTATGGAGTGGTATCATGAACATATGCATATGTTCATTGTATATATTCACTTGGTGTAGAAAAAAGTTAAGAACCATGTTGTTCTTTAGGATTGGGAGCACCAGCTTGTGCAGAAGGTCATTGTTCCCCAACACTGTGAGTAGCAGATGGTTTAGAGAGTAGTTGTTCTTCAGGATTGGGAGCACCATCATGTGCGGAAGTAATTATCTACAGAGGTGTTTTAATATTAAATTTAGAGTATATAAATAAAATAGTTTCTGGATAACAACATGAGGTAACACAATATATATTAAAAAAACCCTGATTATTGAAATCTGTTTTTTTATGGATAAAGGGATTTGACTCCCATATCGACTATATAAATCCCTTCATTGTGGTCTCCTTTGACAGACAAAACATCTTCTACATTGGGATTGCTAAAAAATGATTGTGACATCCCAATTAAAGGGTTATCCTTAGTTGAATTTTCATCTGACCCGTCAGTGGTTTTGGTCAACAAAAGAACAATTTACCACTTATGATTTGCGGGATATAGAACATAAAATACTTATACTACCTATGATTCCATTATTAATGGTTTGTATTTATACCCTTACTTACTCAAATCAACTTTCATGAATCCCAATTCATATATTTTAATAGTACTCATATTATAAACCCACATGCATTGAAAAATTGTCACATGGGATGTTGTATAATCCAACTCCCTATTTTTTGGATGATAGCAAAGTATGAAAGGTTTGCATAAATTGTATTTCTATCCTTATTAGAAAAAACATACATCACTTCGGCCATAAGTGTAACTACACTATTTTTCATGGTACTATCTTCATCATGTTCATTTGTATGTAATTTATAACCATTAATAATATAACCATTGTAAGATAATACATACACACTTGGTCCTCCAACTAGCCATAAAAGTCATTATAAAATTGAATCTGGATTTTCATCTAACTCATTAAAAATAATGTACCAAAACCATCCTATATATTGTTAATTATGTGTATTTTATATCATTATTTTATCCCTTTATGGATTAAAAATTATGAGAATTTCATTTTGGGTTTCAACATATGGTGAATCCTCCAAACTGTTATGAAAAATATAAAGGTGGACATTCTCCTATTCTATAATATTGATTGTGACAACATCTCTTCCAGCGATTCCTTTACCTGCAAGCTGCCCAATGTGATGAAATTTTTATAAACCAATTATTTTCACACTAAACTGGTATTTTATATAGAATTCAATGACTTCTTCAACAAATATATTTCTCTATAATATAACCCTCAGGTTGAATTCGTTATTTGACATACCCTTTCAAAATATTTAAATACCATTCAATGGGGTACATATATCTATAGTGTATAGTACCACATAGTCGAGTCTCTCCCATTATGTGAACCGTCAAATAGACTATCATATCAAATAATGTTGGTGGGAAGAATATTTCCAATTCACATATATGATAGAAATTTCCCTTTACATAGTCAGCAGTTTTTTTGGTCTATAACATTGTTACAAATTGCCTTGAAGAAGAAATAGAGTTTGGTTAATGTATAATGGTCATTCTTGGGAAAAATGAAACGTAATGCTATAAGAATTTTATCTTTCATCAAAATATGGAAGTCATGTGATTTCATACCCTTTAACTTTAAATTCGACATTAAAAAAATGTTCTTTGAATTTGATGAATACCCCTCTAGAATTTTTATATCATTCAAGAGGTCACAAAAATGATATCTCTCCTGATAGGAAAGAGTGTAATCAGCTGGAGGAAGAAATGTTCATTTTTCACCCTTCTTTAGTACTAAATCTTCTCATATTCCCATTCCAACCATATCCATCCTAGCCTTAATTCAATCATTTTATTATTGGGTGCATTTATCAACATGAAACTAACACTATCACATTCATTTTTTCCACATTCATAACATCAAGAAAATTTCATACATACAAACAATTCCACTATTGTAATTCAAAAGATCTAATATATTTTTCCAACTTATTTTCGTAACGTTTTTTGAAAAGGGTTTACTGAAAATAGCTTCCATGTCTTTTTCATTCGAAAACAGTTGATCACCTATTAGTGGATACAGTGTTCTACATTCTTCTAAACATCCATAGAATTATTTCATCGATGATTGGTACTTATGTCATCATGGTAAAAATCATTGATGTCCTATAAACATGGTTTTTAATGAATTTTTAAACCTAATTGATTGTGTACCTTGTTCAAAAATAGGACAACCATGAGTTCCATTATTTCTATATCCTAAAAATGTTTCATAAGATGGAAATTAATTTATCATCTTGTACTACATGACACTCAATGTGAAATCTTTATTTCTGTTAGCACCATACAACATAACACTTAAATCTCATAATAACTTAAAAAATTTGATCAATGAAGCCAAATAAAAATCAATATCCTTACTCAGTTGTTTTTTTCAAAATATAATCATAGATAATAAGATTTTTTTTTGTTTTATGCATAACCATGGTGGAAAGTTATAATTTACCAACATAATCATCCATATATTGTGAGTGAAACTTTGAAAACCAAAAGTATTCACTCCATCTATAGATAACGTGAGATGAAGATTTATAGGCTTATTTCCAAATTCAGGATACTCATGATTCATTCTCTTCTACTGAGGAGAGTCTTTCAGGTGACTTAGTTTATCATATTTATTTCTTATATTTGTGTGCCACATCAATTTCCCTGCAATCTAGTCACTTAAAAATTGGTACCCATGCCTTAAAATGACAAGAAAGTACCATATAACTTTTGTTGGATTGGATTCATCTTTATTATATCATGAAGTACCACACTTTGGAAATTATATAACTGAATTTTGGTTCTTGAGAAACATTATAAAATCATTTGAGTAGGCATATATTCTTTTATATATCATACCCATTGAGCATCTTATTTGTTTGGTGGACTATGTTTGGCTCGAAAGATCATTATCTTATGGAGGATGTCATTAAAGAGAGAAGGTAGTTATGTAAAACTAGCATCACTCCATCCATTGTCTACTTTAAAATTATACAACTTTAGTATAGTTGAGAGTGTTGTATATTTAGTGAAACTAGTATACAATGGAGTCTTTGAAAAACTCTTTAAATTTTCAAACAATTTTGGTCAATCATAATGTTAGTATTCAACTATCCTTGTGATTTTCTCAATAAAAACTCCATCTTCATTCAAATCTGTAATCACATCCTCGATACTATATTTTTCGTTATCAGCATGAGTAATCCTATTAGATGATCCATAAAATGTATTGTTATCTCATCCATTAGATACATTAATTTTTCCCATATTTATTCCAATATTTATAATTTCAATTTATTCTGTGACTATTCATTCAACTCCTATAGACTAATTAGCCCTGAATAGTAACAGCGTAAACACATAAAAAGGATTTGAGAAGGGATATATGCATGATTCTTTGAAAACATGATGAATTATTTCACTCCATCTTCATACTCTTTTTTTAAACAATTGGCATCCATCCATTCATTATTCATATTCATCCCATTTGATTTGGAAATATTACTATTTAACATAATAAATACATAAAAGTTTCCATACAGAAAAGGGTAACTCAACATTTGAATGATAGTTATTATTTAATTTTGTTTCCATATAATCATCCCCTTATAAGCTAACACCAAACTATAATGAAGATGTAATTATAGAGGACTCCCCTAATTTAAAACATGCCGGTGATGTTGGATGCAATGTGGGTTTATGAGTTGCAATGGGGTTAATCATTAATTCGCCATTTATAGGAGTGAGGTCATGATGGCTATCCTATGGGTTGGACGTAATTATTGACATTCCCTTGTCATGGGGTTATTCTCAATCTACTTGTCTTCACTATATAATGTAATAGTTTTCATAATTCAATAAAAATATAATCTCAAAATATTATGGAAAAACTACATTTCATATAACGTTTGAAAACTATATAAAAATCAAACATGAAATCCTTTTAAAAACTTACCATTTACCCACATTTTTCTTTAAAATAGAACACCCTTTTTAAAATAAATCAATCACTTCCAAGCACTCTGTCACGAAACCATGATTCATTTTCATTAAATAGATGAAGGAAACTTCAAGATCCAATGTTCTTAATCATTTAAAATGAGAGAAGACACTCTTTATTTTACAAATTGTCATTTAAAACTTCACAAAAACCTTGTTAAAATGAATCCAACATTAAATACACTTTCGAAACATTCATATACCTTATTGAAAGTCAATCAAGTGAGTTGACAAACACTGGGCATGAAACCTAAGTCAATGACAACTGATTAAATCATTGTAAAGATATTTAAACCCAAAAAAGGGTATGTTGAACACTTGTAAATTTTTATAAAACATTTACAAACACATGAATTATTTTAAAAGATAAAATTTTCCATTTTCAGAAAGACATAAATTCCAAGAGAAGAACTTTATAAAAGATAGATGAATAAAAAATAACAAACATATTATAAAATATAAAACTATAAATGGTTTACACATGATCAAAAATATTAATGAAACCCAAAAATGAATTTATTTTCAATAGATCCACTTTATAGTGAATATATTAAAAAAAATGAATATTTTGTCTATGTGCCCTATTGTGACCTCTACATCCCATTATCATTTTATATTTAACAAGTGACTATGGAACACCACTATAAATGTGCGTCCCTTTACCTTTACATGTACCATAGACAACTATGTATATATATGCACCAATTTGTATATGTATGGTGTGATCAAAGAGCCTAATAGGAAATCATCAAAGATTTTATACTATTCATTTTTTCAGACAATGCAAAAAATCGAGTTTTAGGGAAAATAATGAAATTGATTTTATTACATATGGTTGAGTAAATTAAACTAACAAAACATATATTTTTCTTTTAAAACAAATGTTATTTACCAAGATAAAACCATAAGATAAAATAATAATAAAATATCAAGCATTAACCATTAATGGGAGCCTACCAAAGGCATCGGGAGATAATCTAAGTTAAAAATTTAAGGGAATCATCAAACTAGAATATTGTTGCAATAAAAATGAAAACACAATCAACTCGCCATTAATGGCCTCATAATGAAAACAATTTCAATAGATAGTGTGATACCTAAGATATGGGTACTATAAATGTGTGCCAATAATATTATAACTCATGTATTTAGAATTCCCACATCTCTGCATAAATATTTCCATGATGTTTTTCTAAAATATAAAAAATAATAATCGATGAAACACATTTATAAAAATATCTTTTTAACGTTGTATAAAATCCATTGAAGCGTCCTCTTACACATCAACACCCATATGTAAACATGATAAAATTTCTAATATATATTAGAAAACCAATCAGAGAAAACACCAATATTCATCTCAAATGATTCCTCAAAATGTTAACCAAACCCAAACACTGACCCCACATTCACTATAAGATTCAACTAAAAAGTGTTTTATCTTATTTATCCATTGAAAAAATTATATTTTATCCAATATACTCATCGAAATCACACTATTATAACACAGATCATGATATGTTTCACCTAAATCAATCTCTATAATGTTTCTAATATATCAAACCACATCATCCAAACATGTTCTAACATTTAGATCAATCCAAATTCTGTAATTTTAATTGTACCCAAGTTCTATAAAACTATATATCGAAAACTATGAAATGTTTCATAGAATATGTCCAAAAAACAACTAAACACTTTACCAATCAAAAAACCATTGTCTCGCACCGATTAATCAAACATACCACAAAATTTATACATAAAAATATAGAACACTAAAACACTATAATTAATCTTTCACTATCTACGAATTCTAAATAATATTTAAACATACCTTAGATTTGGAGGTCTTGTTGTAGTAATAGGGTCTAGTGGAGGTTGAGTCGAGGTTGGCAGTGGTGGAGGGTTTGCAGCGGAGGTGGGGTTCACAACGGAGGCGTGTCCACGGCTAGGGTGGGTTTTGATGCAGAGGTGAGGTTCAACAGTGGTTGTGGGGATCGTGGTGGAGGTGGGTTTGTAGAAGTGAAGGGATTCACAGTAGAGGTCGGGTTCAGTGAGCAGTGGTGGTGGGGTTCGCAACGGTGGTGGAGTTCGCGAAGGAGGAGGGATTCACATCAGCGGAGGAGGGAATCACGACAAGAGAGGAGGGGTCGGGGAAGAGGAGGGGTTGGGGCATTGGAGGGGTCGAAAAAGGTAGAGGAGGAGTTGGTGGCGTTAGGTGTTGGCTACCATGAGAGTTTGAGGCATACGAGAGAGGAAATCAAATGTTAGGGTTCATTTATAAAATTGGGTAAAATTTTATCAGCGTTAATAAGGGAATGTTTTATCAGCACTAAAATAGAATGTGATGATATAATATGTCTTCATCAGCAATTTTTTAGCGCTAATAAAAGGTGTCTTTATCAACGCAAAAATTATAAACCTGATAAAGACACAGTTTTACAGTGCCTTTTTAGCACTTTCAAAGGCGTATCATTATAAGTGCTAAAAACTGTTGATAAAGTTGTAATATTAATAATTTATTTATATTATTTTATATATTTTTAAATTTATAAATATAATAAATATAAATATATATAAATATAATTATAACAATATATATATATTTATATATATATTAAGTATATTTATATAATTATATATATTTAAAATTATAATAAATATATATTTATTTTTATATTCATATTTAAAATATTTATTTATTTAGAATTATAAAATCATAATAAATATATTTATTAAAATTATAATTTTATATAATAAATATAATATTTATATATAATTATAAATAAATAATTTTTTATATTTTTAATTATAAACTTTTATATATTTATTTAAATAATTATTAAATTATAATAACTATATTTCTAATATTTATAATGTTAAAAATATATATAATTAAATAAATATATTTATAAATATATACATATATTTATGAATGAATACGTATATTTATAATTATAATTACAAATAAATATAGATATATTTAAATAATTATAAAATAATTACAAATATGATAATTATTTTTATGTATAAAATTATAACTATAATAAATAATGTTCTTATAATTTTATAATTATTTAAATAAATATATATATATTTATTAATGTTTTTTAAATTTTTTATTACTATGAATATATATATTATATATTTATTATATTTATAATCTTATAAATATATATAATTAGTATATTAAATATATATTTATTTATAGTTATACATATAAATATAAATATATTTATTTATATATTTATTTATCAAAAGGTTCCAAGAGTTAGGGGAACCCTCTCCTACCAAAATTTATTAAAAAATAAAGGATAGAACATAAAAGAGAGACTGGACGATGTTAAACAAAGGGCAAGCTGTCATCCAAAATGAAAAACAATAGAAAGAAGAATAAATCATTCCCATAAATATATTTATTTAATTTTATAATTATTTAATTATATCTATATTTATTTAGAATTATTATTATAAATATATTTTTAATTTATAAATATTTATAAATATTTATAATTATATTTATTTAATTATATTTATTTCTTAACCTTATAATAATTTATTATATATATATAAATTAATATTATTATAAAATTCTAAAAAAAAATTATTAAATTTCAAATTTTATAAATATATATAATCAATATATTTATTCTAATTTTATAATTATTTAAATTTATCTATATTTATTTAGAATTATAAATATAAGTATTTGTATTTATTTATAAATATTCACAAATATTTATAAAAATATTTATTTAATTATATATATTTATAAATTTATAAGTATAATGAATATATTTATTACAATTTTATTATTATTCATACATATATTTATTTATTTATTTAATATTATAACTATAAGTAAATATATATTTAAATATTTGTATATAATTATAAATATATATAATAATATATAATTATACTAGATGTATCTATTGTAATTTTACTATTATTTAAATATATATATATATATGGTTATAATTATAATTATAAATAAATCATATAATTATTAGAGTGTACATATAATACAAAATGAGTCACCGCATATGGAAAAGATGAATAAATAATAATAAGGATGTAATATATAAATGGACATTAAATCATGATGAATACATAACACATGGACATTAGTTATACTCACTCATTAATATATTTATTGACCAAATTCATTGAAAATACATATTTATTTAAAGATATATATATATATATAATTATATATATTTAAAAAGAATTTATATATAATAAATATATTTATTATTTAAGAAAATTTATTATAATCTTATAATTGTTTAAATATTTATTTAAAATCTTATATATTGTTTTCTAAAAACATTATATATTTATATATATATATTAATTATTAAAATATATATATCAATTATAAGCATGTGTTTTTTTATTTAATGTGTATAAATAAAGATGCCTGCCAAACAAGGTCCTACATGTTTTGGACTAGGATTAATGTTCCATAGATGCATGTTTGGGGTCTACCGTAGAATTAGGTTCACTGAACATTGTGATTGGAAGTTACAACCATCGGAGTAACTTGCTCATTTTACCTCCAACAGTGGACAATGTTGATTGGAACTAGATCTCTACACTCATAATTTTGATGATGGGTCGTCTATGAATATCTGATTTCGGTGCTTGTTCATTTACCAGCAGATACTTTCTACAATGAAAGATGAACCAGGGGTACACATGGATGTGTGATTAGAGATGCAATTAAAGATTATTTGTAATTAGTTAAATTGATTGTAATTATTGTATCTTTATATTGTAATGAAAAAGGAAGCAGATGTAGGACTAACATCCAACCCACCTAAACTCATCTGTCCCCTTTACAGTTTTTTCACTTGATTGTTTGTAAGTCAGTGAGTTTTTCTTGAGTGTGTGTGATGTTTATATGATTCGGTGAGTACTGTTTATTTACATCCTATCACCTGGTACCAAGCTCAAGGGAGTCTTCTAGAGGATCTGTTCCACTGCATGTATCATTCGATGATACGCTCTCTCAAAATCGGACAATGATTGGGATTCCCAACAAGTTTTTTCAGAGCTTGTGGTTGTTTCAACTCGCTAATCAATACACTCGGAGGTATCCGAGATAATTCTCACTCTCTTATCTTATTGTCATTTTGATTTATATGAGTTTTTACTATCAATAAATTGTAATGTTATGATATATTAAAAGAAAACTATATTCGATATCGTATACAACATGCAATGTAAAGCCCCACCCCTTCCTCATTGGCATGAGAAGACGGTGAGATGCTATTTGGACTTAGGCGACGTTCCCAAGGTGCCAAAGGTGTTAAATTAATATTGGGGGTTTCAAGAACAAGGGGGAATGATTTTACAATAGAATAAAAGCAATCTACCAAATGATTCTTAACCAACCAAACCTCATGATGCATGTCAACAAGGTTTACAACTCAACAAAACCAAAAGGCCAATACAACCAAACCAAAAAATCCACAATCAATGTACCAATCATAAGACTACAACCCCAAAACCCAAAAAAACTACCACACAATTTCATACCTCCAATCAAAACTACATGCCCCCAACACCACAAAATCATCCAAGCATCTCGATGAACTGCTAGAAAATGATATGCTCCACCCTTACACGTTCTCGGAAAATGATGTCAGTAAAAGTACCAAAGTACCCAAACAGAGGGTGATTACAAATACTCATTAGGATTTAAACAAATGACTTCCCTACACACGCCATTAGAATATAACTATTAGTACATTTATATATAACTTTTTATATAAAACATCAAATAGGGCAACAATTACCAACAATCCGAAAACACCTTTACCAAACCATTTTTCACCAAAAACCATACAACACAAGGGAATGTAAATATGCAAGACATAACCCATTTCATCATCTCATAATTGGAAATTAATTTCCACCTTTCATATAAACACACAACAAAGCGTAACTCTAGATTCCACATACCCCAAACTGGTAAACAACCATGGTGGAACCTCCCAAACAGGCCCATTTACTACCTTTCTAATATAGTTATACTTCACACCCACTTATCCTTGATGATGGATCTTCCTCCCACTATTCATCCCCTTTTTTATTGTGGTACTCCCCGCCCACCTCTCATCATTCCTACACAAGCATAAAATGCTCAAACCAATAAACAAGCACATAGCACACCAAGGATAAAAAAATTTAAAAACTACTATTTAATAGCCAAAAATTCTCTTATGAAATCGTCCTTGCCATATTACATTTCAATAATGAAACCCCTTTTATTGAAGACCACTTTCACAAACCATTTTCTTAAATCAACCCAATCCACCGATTTTAAAATCAAAATTTTAAAATCTAACAACAAAAAACATTTCACCATAAACAACCCCTTTTCCCTAAATACACCAATGATCACAAAATGGATTTATAACAATCTTCTCACATAATAATCACTACCAAATCCAAGAAAAACAATTAATAGAAAGGAAAGCTTCAAGTTCTAGAAAAATAGAGTCGAGAGAGAAGTCACTAACCTTAGGGTTCTACCAAAATCAACCCACCGCACAACAGTACACTGAATCCCGGTGAAAACTGCATGAAACTGCATTATATCCCCTTCCCTAACAGCAAAAATCCAAAAAATTACACATTAGTAAACTACAACACCATATTGACATGAAACGTGTATAGATCTAGAAAACTGGGAGACATGGAGAACTAGATCTAAGGAAAACCTAGTAAACCAATAGGGGAGACTTACCAGAATACGATTTCCTTCAACGCCCCTTGAAAACCCTTTGATTTTCTTCTGGAATGAGTGGAAGATCTCATCTAACCCTCGAGAACCAAAAATCCTAAGTGATGCTCAAGTGGGAGGTAGAATGGAGGGTTTAGGACAAATCTTGACCAATCATAGATTTAAAACCCCTATTTTTATTACTAAGAACGGTTATGAAAATTGTGCGCTAAGCGTGGGCATGTTACTTCCTAAAATGGAATTTTGCATGACCTCATCACACAGTTAATCAAACCATGCACAAACCGTGCAAAGTCCCACTGTCTCATGTTGCACAGTTACCTGTGGATTCTGTACGGCTTGCTCTAACCGTGCTCAAACCATAAGCCCTTTAAAAATAATCCAATGATTTCCAAATCTGTCCAAAACTCTTCCAAACAGTACCTAACAACTATAAACACATAAAAAGTAATAAACAAGGGTTACATACCACATACCGAGGGTGCTACATTCTCTCCACCATTGGACTTTCTATCCACAGAAAGTAGAGAACCCCTATTTTATATAAGAGAGATCAGGACATTTATTGGCTATCACTTTCTCTCATTCACAAGTCTCCTCCTATATTTGACCATGATACCAATAAACCCTAATTAGATGGATGATTATCCCATGCAATACATTCTCATGCCAATCCATAATCCGCACTAGCACATGCACCATGGAAGCATCCACCTCTAACTCAACGTTATTGAGAAGCCTAATTTATATATATATATATTTTCATGTCATTTAATCATATATTTTCATTAAATAACTTGATATTCTATGTGGTAGGTGTCCAAATTTTGCTGGAATTATAGATTCACAACTATTCAGGAAAGAAAGGAAAAATTGAAAAAAATGGCCAATTACACATCGTGATGCTTCAGTTCATATTGTGTTCCAAAGGATCACATCCTAACCCATGTCATGAATCTAATCCATGACCATGCCACAAATTCAGAAGGAGAATGTCAATACACGTCGTGTACACCCTAGACACTTTATCATTCCAATCAAACTAGATAGCGAGAAAGCAAAGAGGATTCCACGCAAAATCTAGCTGGACACGAGGTACATGTTGTAAACAACAGGTACATGTCGTGTACTTGGTCAAATATCATAAATTTGCGAGAGATATGTGTACCATGTAGGATATCCAAAATCAACGAATAACAACAGAAATCTATTTTACACATTGTGTACCTACGGTACACATCGTCATGAAAAACTCCTATATAAGTAGTGGAGCGGAAACGAATTTGACCAAAATTTTGGATGAGCTCTTCCATTCCTTATCAATTCCATACGAATCCCTTCTCCCTCCACCCTTCAAAACTCTAAATTTATACATATTTTTACATTTTAATTAATTCAAAAGCCTTATATATTCTGTTCATCAATGTTATCCCATTATTTTCCACATTTAGATTCAATTTTATCCTCCCTCTCAAGTATGTGATTTATTTATTATTGAAATTTACATTATGCATGTTATCATCCCTTTCATTTCAACCCCAAACCCTATCACAAGCTTATATCAAATAATTAACATGTCAAGATTGAGTTCTTATACTTATTTAATTATTTTTCTTTCCATCATGAGTAGATAAACATCATAGGGGTAGGAATCGACATTGATATATCTGCATATATATATAAATAGGTAATTATACACTAAGAAAACCTAATTTAGTTTGGAATTAGGATATAATCCAATGGTCTATCTCATTTGTATGAATGTACCTGACCACGAGATAGTCATGAAAAATACCCAATCCTATTTCAAATAGACTAAACTATGATCACTATCATAGAAATATTTTTCCCTAAGAAGCCAAACATAATGCTCCTAGGCTATCACTATTTCATGATCATAGAATACTTACTTCCTAGGTAGAGCTATAAGGCTAAGACCAAAGTCTACTAGTGATCCATGTATGCCTCGCAGACTATGACATGGGATCTTTCCAAGATTAGAATTAATGGATATCTTCTATCCAGATACTCAACCTGATCTCGTACCCTCTTTTATCATTTAATGTCACCCTAAAGTAGAAATTATAACAATTCCCAAACAATGAAATCTTCTCGAATAGAATCCCAATACAAGTTTAGAAACTAGAATCTCTTAATAAAACTATATTCTCGTTGTGGATTTGACCTGACACTCCCACTAAACTACACCCTTCTAGTTAGTGAATGTCTGGGACAAAAGATAAATTATAATTTGACACAATCCCTAAAGAGAAGTAACGACGCTCTTAGGGAATCCATTAATTTCTAAAACTATTGCTGGGGAGGAAACACTATTTTTAAATAAGAACTATGGTTTCTTACCTTAGGGTTACCTTTACATCATCCCTTTTATTATTTCACTTCAAGATACTCGGGTGTCTTCATCATCTCTTCAGTGCATGTAACAAGGTCCCTTAACTCAGTCAATGAACCTTGAAGCACATGAACACATAACCTTCAATCATGAGATCAAAAGTGATCTTTCTAGACTTTTCCAGTTAGCAATAGATGAGAAACACCATCATGCAAGTCCAGACCCACCAAATCCAAACCCCCATCATATTTTTCAGCGAGAGCACATGAAGCACCCAGAGAAGACCATCATGGACTATGGCTTACCATCGATCAATGGTGAGATGATCAGAATTTTTCTCCCTACTATTCAAGACCATTTGTTCAAAATCAAACCAAGAATCATTTATATGATCTAGAAAATGTTACAATTCAGTGGTATTCAGAGCGAAGACCCGCATGAACATATCTCTCACTTTGGGAAGGTTTGCAATACCTTTCGCAAACAAGGAGTTTCTTTTGATGTGAAAAGACATTGTTTATTCCCCTTTTCATTATGAGATATAGAAAAAGAGTGGCTATAAATTCAAGATCTTGAGTTCACCATGACTTGGGATGAGATCGCTAAGAAATTTGTCAATAAATACTTCTCACCCATCCGGACCTGGAAAATCCAAAATGATATTAAAAACATTGAAGAAGAGGACATAAAATCCACATGGTAAGAATGAGATAAATTAAAATATCTAATGAAAAAATGTCCACATCATGGAATCATTACATGGATTTAGCTACAAACATTCTATCAAGGACTCCAGTCAGCAGCACGAAAAGTCATCGATGGTGCCGCTGATAAAGGAGTAATGCTTAAAATACATGAAGCAGGAAGAGATATTTTGGATGATGTACCTCATAGTTCCATTATATGGTAGAGTGATTGTTGGCGCCAAAAATGTGGCCCGAAACAAAGGAACGAAAATAGCTGGCGCGCTGCCTCGCGAAGCTCCGCCGCGAAGCTCCGGCGCGAAGCCTCGCCGCGAAGCGCCCCAACCATGGCGACGCCGTGATGCTCCAGAGGCGGTGATCCTCCACGAGCCCGTTTGACGTTCGCGAGCCGCCGCGAAGCTCCAGAGGCGGTGATCCTCCGCGAGCCCGTTTGACGTTCGCGAGCCGCCGCGAAGCCCCGAAGGCGGCGCGCGAGCCCTGCTTCGCGGCGCCCCTTCCCTATAAATACTCGACTCCCCCTGAGTCCCGAGGATGGACAATCCGACCTTTCGGCTTCTCCTCTCCCGAATCGCGAAGCACGCTTTGCCCCGGGAATCATGAGCTCCGCGAGGTATTTCTACTTCGCGAGATGACTCTGATTTGTTTCGTTTTGAGCCCCTCTTCCGAGAGGGATGCCCTTCGCGATGCTCAAGGGCAGTCGCGAAGGTAGGGGATTCCCAAGGGAACCCGGGCAGCCGCGGAGCACTTGTGCTTCGCGAAACACCCAACCCATACGAGTCATCCCTATGCTAAGGCAGGATCGCTCCACTTCGCGATGCACATTTCTTGGCAGGACCATGCTTCGTAAACCATTCCTTCTTCGCGAGGCAGTGCTCCGCGAACACTGTTCCACTTCGTGAAGCACCTCCCACTCCCACCTATGCCCCATGCTAAGGCCAAGGCACCCCACTTCGCAAAGCACACTCTTCTGCATAGCGATTCCTCTTCCCGTGCGACCCTCCAGGTTTGCACAATGTGATTTCAAAGTCCCATGGACAACACCTCCCGTAGCGTTGCTTCGCCTAATGCTTCTTCGCATAGGCACGCTAATGGCTATTGCTTCTTCGCAGAGCCACGCTAACGTGGACCCCTCGATTGTTCCTCCCTCGACCCCCATTTACCATGGCCTTACCAACACCTTCCCTTCCCCAAGGACCAGAGGGTACCGGTTATGTAAGCCCTAGGGGTGTCGAGTGAACCCACCTCGTCCGAGCTGCAGGACGTTAAACTGCCAAGCACCACGTCCTCACCACATGACGTTAAACTGTGACCCAACCTCGTCTCCCTCACGAAGGGTCCCCACCACCAGCTCGAGCATTCATTACACCACTCGCCTCCACGGGAATGGTAACTCTTCCGCACATGGAATGAGATCCTCATTGTCGGAGTGGTGTATGTTCGCAGGGGAAGGGCTGCCTCAGAGCGTAAGCCCCTAACCCTTGGTACGGATGATTGCACCCGTGCATCTCTGTACTTCCCCACTACCATGGTCAGTGGAGGACGTGATAGGGAATGAGGCACCCCCCTATGGGCCTCCATCCTGGAGTAAGTCCCAACACCATGGGCCGCTCAACGCGTAAGCCCCTCTTCGCTTCTCACGGACGCACCCTTCGCGACGTGATCGTCAGGTCCTTGCAACCTCTTGTTTCTCACACCGAGCATGACTCACGTGGTCTTAGAGTGAGCACCGAACCTGAAAAACCCCTCCTGAACTACGAGGTCTTTGATCCATGTCAAGGCATGGTACGTAGGAAGCCTCTATGAGGTTCAAGCCCACCTGTCTTTCACGTCGGGTTTCACCCCCGTCCAGCACGACGTTAAACTGCAATTCTGGTACAGTGGTAAGCCATTGCGACCCGACCCACCTGAACTATGAGGTCTTTGATCCGTGTTAAGGCATGGTACGTAGGAAGCCTCCACGAGGTTCAAGCCCACCAATAGTGGACCAAGGTCTACTTTCACGTCGGTTTACCGGCGAAACCCTTTGAACTACGAGGTCTTTGATCCGTGTTAAGGCATGGTACGTAGGAAGCCTCCACGAGGTTCAAGCCCACCAATAGTGGACTCACGAGTCTACTTTCACATCGGGTCACACCCGCGTCCAGCATGACGTTAAACTGCACACCCTCGTCCCGCATGACGTTAAACTGTATTTTCTGAACTACGAAGTCTTTGATCCATGTCAAGGCATTGTACGTAGGAAGCCTCCATGAGGTTCAAGCCCACCCGTCGCTCTTTCATGTCGGGTCCCATTCCAGTCCAGCGGTAAGCCGTTGCGACCTCTTGAACTACGAGGTCTTTGATCCATGTCAAGGCATGGTACGTAGGAAGCCTCTATGAGGTTCAAGCCCACCCGTCGTTTATTCACGTCAGGGTTCACTATCGTCCCGCATGACGTTAAACTGTATTTTCTGAACTATGAAGTCTTTGATCCGTGTCAAGGTACGGTACGTAGGAAGCCTCTACGAGGTTCAAGCCCACCACCCAGTGGACCAAGGTCTACTTTCACGTCGGCTCACCGACACAACCACCCGTCATTTCACGTCGGGTCCCATCCTGGTCCAGTGGTAAGCCATTGCGATCATCACCTTTTGAACTACGAGGTCATTGATCCATGTCAAGGCATGGTACGTAGGAAGCCTCCATGAGGTTCAAGACCACCCATCACCCAATTCACGTCGGTTTATCGGCACCATCCCGAACTACGCGGACTTTGATTCCCTGCCACGGGGATACGTAGGAAGCCTCTTCAAGGCTCAAGCCCAACTTCACTGTCGCCCCCCTGCGATGGTCCCATTTCACTCTCATCCGTCTCCGCTAGACGTTAAACTCGCGGCATACCCTGTGTTGAACATGGGAAGATGAGGAAAATCTCAGATATGTGTCTATGACATGTAATTCCCCGCGCTCGATGTGGGATGCCTCGGGCTTCCACGCCCTCGAGAAGCCTTGTGATCAAGGATCACAGACAGACATGCCAGGTACCCCAGCATCCAGACACGCTACTGATGCCTCAAACGTGACTACTCCCCTGACCGAAGGTTGCTGCCCTGACTGGACCCTTTGGAATGTCCTGACAGAGGCAGTGTAATTAACCGTTGTCCATGGAAACATGGCACTGGGAAGAGTTTCATGAACTACGTATTAAATCTATGAGGGAGACCCGGACTAGGTGACGAGTTCTGAGGAGGAATCCACAGAAAGAAGAACCGACATCCCATCATCCCGTTTCGATCAAGGAGAAGACGTACCTGAACAAGGAATGAATGTCGCCCGCCTTTGAAAAGCGGGAATGCGGGGCAACAGAGCCGCGCGTCCCCCCCTGACAAACGGATGCGCGCGCGCCCCGACGAAAGCGTCGGAAATAGAAATGGTGAACCCGACGTGAAATTCTTCTCCTCAGCATGGGGATTAGTAGCGTTCGAAACACCAGTAGATTGACGTGTCACCATATCCAGATATCCGGTGCTTGGTCCCGCCAAGAAAATAGCGGGCCTGTCGTGGAACTCACCGGAAGTCGGGGTAGTAGAGCGTGGAGCACTCCGCTCTGCACCGTGTTGGCGTGGATCCTTCTCACAGACATGGGGGATGGAAGAACGCTGGGGCACTGGCTGTCAATCCTTTTCCTCTTAGTACTGATAAGTTGATCCCTTCGTTTTCCAGGAACTAGGTTGCTATTTCAGAGATGCGGTCACCATCCGCTCCTCGCCCGCGCAGGGGCAGGGGCAACACCACTACTGCCACTCCACATGGCTCCACTACCTCCATGACGGCTACCACGTCACGGGATGCGGGACGCCCACGTCCCCTTTCCCCATCAGAGGTCATCTAACAAAGGGTGATCAACAG
Organism: Viscum album; assembly: GCA_963277665.1. Taxonomy (NCBI): domain Eukaryota; kingdom Viridiplantae; phylum Streptophyta; class Magnoliopsida; order Santalales; family Viscaceae; genus Viscum; species Viscum album. The sequence continues at coordinate 1,112,254,628 of OY728126.1, forward strand.
CCTCGTGTGCAGGTATGAGGAAGAAGGGGTCATCCCGACTAGGGATATGGCCCGCTTGGACCTGGAGGCCTCCAGGCCCCGCCGTCAACGCCGCCCTGAAAGGCCGCGTAGGGAGCCCCTGCTCCCCACCTCGACATTCAACCGTTTCGGGAGCCTATCCCCGGAACGCCTTGACGACTCTTCACCTTACGCTGAAGAGGCAGGCGCTGTCCGGCTCAGTCCGCTCAGGGCCCCGACCCAGGGCCCCCAGGCGAGAGCTCCCGTCCGGCCACGTCCGCGCCGCCGTCCGGCCCCGCAGGAAGAGTAGGCAGACTACGTCCCTGCACCACCTGCACCGGCCCGCCTGACCCGACGTCAGCGCCGGGCCCGGGCTGCGGACGCTCGCCAAGGCGCGTCCACGTCGACAGCTACAGTGGCCCGATCCACCGCCGACGTACATTATGAAGCCCCCGCGTACATTGAGCACGGGAACCCCTCCGCCCAACCAAGATTGAGACCCCAACCGCCCCATGGGCAGACCGGGTTGACTCTCCGAGTTGCAGGCCCCAGTGATGATCGCCGCGAGCTAACCAGCGGTGATGCCACCCCGTACGGAGGTCCTCCACGTACCACTACTCCACAGAGCATGGGCCTTCCCCGCTCCGAGGTTCGTCATGGATTCATGCCTCGTGCTGCCCCCATCATACAGGAAGACCTGCCCCGTGGCAGTGATGCTCAGCGCGGAAACATTTCCTGCGCCCGCTGTACAGGGTATGAAGTCCATCCTTCTGAAGGCACCGTCCATCCGGTCCTTCGACGTGGGGGTCACCCCTACGTCCTCTCTGCAACTGGCGAAGGTCCTCCTCGCCCCAGCAACTCAAGGAGTGAAGGTCAGCCTCACTCCACTCGCATCGACCATGGAGGCCTTCCCCATGCTCCTGCCAGTTCCAACAGAGGCCCCGCCCACGTGGGTACTGTTCATGGAGGTCCTCCCCATGTACCCTTTGACATTTTCCCTGGTGCCCCTCGCACCCCGGCTGTCTCGAGTGGGGACCCTCTCCGCCACGGCGCCAGCGCCGCCCCAAGGCTGCCTGATAGGGGTCAACCCTATCCCGAAGAGCCACCCAGGGGCAGAAGAGCGGGTCGTCGCCGCCACCAGAAGAATCTTGGGAAGGCCCAGGGGGAGATCAAACCTACCCGCTTCTCCGATTCGGAAGCGGAATGCGATTCAGCGATGGAACCTTCTCCCAGCTCCTCTGTATCAAGGGATGGGGCAGGAACCAGACGCGTTAGCCTCGTTCAACCAGAATTTGAGGTCCACCGGATTCTCGTCTCTCTCCGCAGGTACATCCAGGAGGAAGAAATCCTGGGAATTCCGCAGGTTCCGACCGCGTAGTCACCGCCATCGTCACCCGAAGCGCCCTCTACCTCTACTCGGGATCACGAGGAGCTGTTTTGGGGGTCAACGATGGTGGAGCCACGACATGATCGGACACTAGTAACGGCGATTCCCGTACTCGAAGCAGTGGCTGTTTGCCCGTCCTATCGTGACATTGTGGTCAGGTCACCTCGCTCTTCAGAGGAAGGCCCAGAATTCGGTGGCCAGTCTGCTCGCTCGCCGTATTCTCCACCACCGAGTCTGCCGTCCCAGAGGTCCGCCTCGGTACCGCTACCGGTCCCTCAGCCGCCCCCGGTTGATGAGTGGGGAAGTGTAGGGCCGAACCCCGAGGACCAACCCAGGAGCTTCTGGAGTATTCTTGCAGCGTACTACTTCCCAGAGAAGTTCTGGCCCACGGCGGCGCTGAATTTCCGCGTACCAGAGTCGCTTACCCCTGAAGAAGTGGGATGCTTTTGTCGAACCCTGTGGGTGACGCACTTCCGCCTCCGCTGGGAACGGGTAGTGTACCCCAGGAGTCGAGAGCACTTCGAGGAGATTGGAAAACAGTGCCACCTGATTGATGCAGCGACGCTCCTTGTGGCCCAGCGCCCCGAGTCGACCGATCACCAGAGTGCCCTCCAACGAAAATGCGTTCAGAGATTCAAGGCACTTCGCAAGATCGTCAGGGAAGCCACCCCCCATGTGCAAGTCCGTGGTTGGGGACGCTATGCCGCTCTCCTCTTCGACCCTATCCGACGACAGCCCGATTCGCTATGCGACATCGAGGATATGCCCTCAAGAGGGGTCACAGTCCACATGGCCGATGTTGCGGATAAGGAAGATGAGCTTGAGTTCCTTGATGGGGACTTACCATCCGAGGGCGTACCACCGCTTCTTGACCCATCAGGAAGAGTTACCCGTCATCAGAGGAACCTGCTAGGCCTCCCCGTACCCACCGAGTCGCTGGCACTCAGTCGGAGCACTGGCAAGGGTAAGGAGCACGTCGGAATAGTCAAGCACTCCGACCCGTCCGCCTCTGTGCAGAAAACGGACGAAGATCCTGAGAAGGCCACGTTGCGCCAGCAGCGTGCTGAGCAGAAGAGGCTGGTTGACGAACTCTTGGCTGAGCGCGCCGCAGAGCGGCGACCCGACTATGGTAATCCCAGGCCGGGGCAGCAGGGGCAGGAACAACTTCCCCTCGGCGAGATGCCTCCGGGCAACCCTGATCATGCTACTGCCACGGATAGGGCGGAAGTCGGAACATACGGCAAGAGGGCGCGATATGTCTCGCCAAACCCCCCTGAGCGACGGGGAAATCTGAAGAATCCAACCCGGGTTCCCCCAGTCGCCCAGCAGGCCGTCCAACCAGTCGACCCGCGAGCAGCCGAAGCCGTCTACCGTGTTGAAGAACCTGGCAATGCGCTTGTGGTTAGGGATCCCCGTCAAGATAGGGACCCCCACCCGGAGGACCTTATTGCGGCACTCACAGCCCGCCTTGAGGCGTTGGAAACACGGAAAGTGGCGGTGCCACTGGATGGCAAGCCTTATCCCGCGTGGGTGGATGATATGCCCGCGCCTCCGGGCTTTGGGAACCCCACTTTCTCACCTTTTAACGGGACATGGGACCCACCCCAGCACTTGGCCCATTTCTCTTCCAGGTGTGGCCCCATGCTGGGGACCCCGGCTCAGTAAGAAGCCACTAAGCTCCGATGTTTTGTACAGACATTGGAAGGTCCTGCATTCGTCTGGTACAGCCAGCTCCCTATCGGATCGGTGACCGGTTGGGAGGATCTTCTCCGGCAGTTCTTGTACTAGTTCAGCTCCACCACGCGAAAGACTAGCATTGCGGACCTCTTCAAGTGAAAACAGAGGCCTGATGGGCGGGTTGCGGACTTCATCGCCCGGTGGAAAGGACTTACGTATTCCCTCGATATGCCACTGACTCAGGAGAAATTACTGACGATGTGTGTGGGGAACGTAAAGACAGAACTGGTACCCTCCTTGATTACCCAGAACTACCCTGGAGGGTTCAGAGATTTCTCGGATAAGGCCCAGCGCCTCGAGAAGGCCCTGCAACAGGCTAGTCAGGCACGTTTGGTGCCCCCTATGATCCCAGCCAGGAGGGCTGCCAGGGCTGAACCCGCCGCAGTGGCTCAAATAGAAGCCCCGAGGCAGCTGGAATTGCTACCGGCGGCACCAACCCCGCAACCCCGCAGAGGTCCTCCACCTCAAGCACATGCTCCTGCCCAGCAGCGACCGCCTCAGAACCGACAGGTTCCCCCGCGCAATGCGCCACCGCCACCTAGGCGAGACAACCAGGCGCCGCCCCCTCGGCAGGCCCCTCCGGTCCCTCGACAGGACCAGGCCCCCATGGCTCCTTACCCGGAAATAAACTACCATACCTATTCGTTCAACGAAAATCAGGGCCCTGGTTACTTCCGAAGTGCTCTAGAGCAAGGGATCGTGTGTCTGCCCGAGTGCAGGAGGCCGGCAGAGGGGCATCTCACTGATCACCCCAACTACTGCCCTTATCATTGGATCCTGGGGAACACCCTCAAGCGATGCTATGTGTTTAAAGATTGGCTTCAGGACCAGGTCAACAACAACATAGTCAAGTTGGGCCCAGCGCCAGCGCAAGTGGCACGCGTCTTTGCGGGATCAGAAACCGGCAGCGACAGCGAAGGTGAGTGGCAGCAGGTCCCTAGCCGCGGGTCCCAGAAATACGACAACTGGATGGCTCAAAAAACTGTCGTTCGTGCCCAGGGTATCATCCGGGCACGCCTGAAGCAGCCGGAACCTTCAGAAGAAGTAGCCGGTGCCTCAGCATCATCTTCACAGTCAACCTCTGACCAAAAGGGCAAGCAGCGGCGACGCAAGATGAAGCAATGTGCGCCGCCAGTGCCATCGTCATCCCGCACTCTCGGCGACTTTATGCCTCCCGAAATGGGCATTCCTCCCAGAATCCGCCCAGCGGTGGATGACTCTTCGAGCGACAGTCAAGGGTACGCTTCGGTTAACACCGTGGAGCTGGTAAAACCCTATATGACCCCCGACGAGGGGGAACTCCAGGCAGACCTCCCCAACGTTTCCAGCCGATGTCAACGTCGGCGGAATCGCAATCGCGCCGGTCACCGAGGTATGTCAACAGGCACTTGTGACCAAGCCGTGCATGCTACCGAGACCAGGCAACAGGCTCAGCGCAGATCTCAGCACGCGCAGACCCATCCAGCACCCTCGGCTCTACCTCCACCGCCGTTCGTGTTGCTGGATCGGGGAGAGCCGCCTCGTTCGTATCACAGCCAGCCGCGCCCGGCGACAGGCCAGCCTCCGCTGTCTGATCTTAGTCCGGTGACTACTCTCCAGGCTTCTACTAGCAGGCAGCAGGATGTACCCAGTGCTAGCCGACCGCCAGTTCAGCCAACAGGACCCGCTATGCCTCCAAATGCTGATAAACCCCCTGTAAGCAGAGGTTCGTGTTTGGCACGCAAGTATGATGTCCTAAAGCACCTGGCCGGCATTCCGGTGAGGCATTCCATCCTTGAGGCCTTGCGCCTGTCATATGAGATGCGTGAGGCACTTGCCGAGGCCCTGAGGAGTCCCCTCCCGTTCGAGACGGAGGTAGCAGCCGCGGAAGCCTTCCATACCGAGACGATTGAAAATGCCGAATGTCAGGCGGTTATCTCATTCTCCGGTGAAGATGAATACCCTCCTATATAGGGGCACATTCGCCCGCTGTATATCACTGGCTACTTTAACGGTGTGGAAGTCTGTCGCTGCCTCGTTGACACGGGTTCTGGAATCAACCTAATTCCGACCCAGACGTTGCGAAAGCTGGGTCTGTCCGAATGTGATTTGACTCCCTCTGACCTCAGGATCCAGTGGTACGACAGGACAGAGCAAACCCCAGTCGGCAAGATCCGCCTGAAGACTCAGTTCAGTGGCTTAATTTCCAGCACCGAGTTCATGGTTGTTTCTCAGGACACCGCCTACAACGCATTGATGGGTAGGCCATGGCTCCATCTGCATGCAGCGGTCCCCTCGTCGTACCACCAGTGCCTTAAGTACTCGCTCAATGGTCGAGTCGGCGTGCTCCAAGGAGACGCGTCCCCTTTCGCTTCTTGTGAGGCCCGCTATCTGGATGCGGGTTATTACAAAAGTAAGGACAAGAAAATCCTGGTCAGCAAGGATGAGCCCGCCCCGATCACAAGTGATCCCTGGGCGAGCATGGACGACGCCTACATCCTCCCGATCGACCGGTTGGAGGCCATGACCCCCAACATGGGACAATGTTTTGTTGTTTCAGGTACGCAAGGAAGGCATGTTCCCGTGTCCTAGCGACGGCAGAAAATCACCTCGTACTCCTACATCAACCAAGCTCGGGTCATCCCGGAACCTCCTACCCCTGTACGGTACTGTGACGTCAAGCTCATGACAACGACGGTGCGCCATACGTGTCTATTTCGCCGGGCTGGAATTAACCGACTCAGGCCGACACGTCACCACTGCTTTGATATCATCAAGCGTGGCCCCTTAGGCAGAAGGCCGGATGGGATTGGATCAAATGCATTCATTGCTATGGTCTCAACGACAAGTGAGTCTCCTGATGTGATGACCGCTGCTTCCCAAGCTGGCACCAGCTGCCCCTCGGGTTTTGAGAGCCCAGAAGTATCTTCCGTCGCTGGAAGTCCCCCCACGGCTGGGGAGGAAGACTTGGAAGATGCTCCCCCAGCCTTTGAAGAAGGCGTCTCTACCACGGTTGATGAACTGGTACAGGTGAACTTTGGTAGCAAAGAAGATCCAAGAACCACATTGATCAGTGCGGCCATGTCCCTCGAGGAGCGGCAGCAGTATGTAGACTTCCTCAAATAGCACCACGATCTGTTTGCCTGGAGTTACGATGAGATGCCAGGGCTGGATCCCCAAGTGGCCGTCCACCGTCTGGGCCTCCCAGTAAAACACCGCGGGTTCAAGCAGCTTCCCAGGAAGATGCACCCTTCCCATGGTGCTATGGTTGAGGCCGAAGTTGATAATCTAATCAAAGCCAACTTCGTCAAGGAGGTCCAGTACCCCAAATGGCTCACCAACATTGTGCCGGTCAGGAAGAAGAATGGGCAGATCAGAGTCTGCATCAACTTCCACGATCTCAATCGCCACTGCCCAAAGGATGACTTCCCACTCCCAGTGACGGAGCTGTTGATTGACGCCACGGCCGGGTTCCAAGCCCTCTCTTTCATGGATGGGTATTCCGGGTATAACCAGATCCGTATGGCCCCCGAAGACGAGGAGTCCACTGCCTTCAGGGCTCCCCTGGGTACCTTTTTCTACCGGGTAATGCCATTCGATTTGAAAAATGCAGGTGCCACATATCAGAGGGCCATGCATCGCATATTCAAGCCGATCCTCGGGACATTGGTGGAATGCTACGTGGATGACCTTGTAGTCAAATCATGCCAGCGCCAGGACCATCTCAAAGACCTTGAAAAGTGTTCGTTTTCCTCCGTTCCCGTCACCTGAAGATGAACCCGCTGAAGTGTGCCTTCGGGGTCACCTCCGGGAAGTTTCTGGGCTTCGTTGTCAGATACCGAGGTATCGAGATCGACCCGAAGAAGATCAAGGCCATCAGCCAAATGCCTCCCCCGAGCAACATTCGGGAGCTCCGAGGCCTCCAAGGACACTTAGCCTATATACGCCGATTCATTGCGAATCTGGCCGGCAAGTGTAAGCCCTTTTCCCGGCTCATGAAGAAAGGTGCTGCCTACGAGTGGGATGAGGAGTGTCGGATCGCCTTCGAGGAAATCAAGCAGTATCTGCTCCAACCTCCGGTCTTGATGCCACCCGTCTCTGGAAAGCCGCTGGTCCTTTACGTGACTTCCCTGGAGAGATCCCTCGGCGCGCTGCTCGCCCAGAAGAACAACGAGGGCACTGGGAACAGTCTCTACTATCTCAGTCGCATGCTTCTCGATACGGAGGTCAGATATTCCCCTATCGAAAAGAGCTGCCTTGCGCTCGTCTTTGTCGTGCAGAAGTTGCGACACTACCTGCAACACCACGAGGTGCAATTGGTCTCTCGGGTGGATCCGCTGAGGTACATCCTGAACCGCCCTATGCTGACTGGCCGACTAGCACGGTGGGCGGTGATTCTCCAGCAGTTTGACATCAGGTTTGTGCCTCAGAAGGCCGTTAAGGGACAGGCGTTGGTAGACTTTTTAGCTGCCCATCCAACCTCCGTGGATCAATCCCTGGACCTGGATTTCCCCGACGAGACGATCCTCTCGGTCGATCATGTTGTACCGTGTTGGCAAATGCATTTCGACGGCGCCTCCCGGAGCCCCACCGGTAGAAGGCTCAACGACCCCAAGCTCAACAGAGTGGGTCTGGGTATTGTTTTCATTACCCCGGTGCAAGCCGTCCTACCGTACTTGTTCCTGTTGTCAGAAGGTTGTACGAACAACGAAGCAGAGTACCAAGCTCTCATCACCGGCCTCGAGTTGGCCCTTGAGATCCATGTACCCCATCTGCATGTGAAGGGAGATTCCAAGCTGGTAATCAGATAGGTTAATGGAGACTACGTCGTCAGGAAGCCAGAGCTTGCACCGCTGCTGGAGTACACCCTCCTCTTAATGGCCTAGTTCTCTTCTCGACCAGAGGATACCCATGTCCCACGGTCGCAGAACGGCCAAGCGAACGCCCTAGCTGGCTTAGCCGCATCGCTCGCAGAACCCGAGCAAGATGATTTGGTCATACACGTGGCCCACCGGAGAGTCATTGCTCCCGTCACCCAAGAGGACCGTGATAGCCTGCGGGTAAGTCATCTCACCGCCGGACCCTCCATATCGGGAGTCCCGGGTTCGTCAGACGCAGTGGTTGAAACCACCCCCGACTGGAGAGGACCTTTTGTTGAGTATCTCCAAAATGGTCAGCTCCCGGACGACCGGGCCGAGCGCGAGCGAATCCGACGCCGCACACTTCAGTTTACCCTCCAGAGCGGCCCCAGCCTTGAGCAGATCCTCTATAAACGGAGTTTCGATGGTGTCCTCCTTCGTTGCATCCAAGGAGTAGAGATACCTCAAGTTATGCAAGAGGTTCACGCCGGTTCCTGTGGCGCCCATCAAGCTGGACCGAAGCTGTCCCAGCAAATCCGGAGGTTAGGGTACTTTTGGCCCTCCATGATCCACGATTGTATTGGATACGCCAAGAGATGCCACGCGTGCCAAGTGCACACCAACTTCTTGCATCGGCCGCCAGAACCCCTCCACCCCACCAAGTATTCCTGGCCATTTGCGGTACGAGGAATTGATGTAGTGGGACCGTATCCGCCAGAAACAGCCCGCCAATGTAGGTTCATCCTGACTGCTACAGATTTCTTCTCCAAGTGGGCAGAAGTAGTTCCGCTCAAAGAGGTCAAGGCCCGTTCCGTCGTTGACTTTGTGAGCTCCAACATTATCCACCGGTTTTGAGTCCCTCACGCCGTCCTCACTGACAACAGCACCAACTTCCGAGCAGCTGAATTGAAGAAATTGTACGCTAAGTATGACATCCGGTCAAACCACACCTCCCGCTACCACGCGCAGGCGAATGGACAGATCGAGGCGTTCAACAAGACCCTCTCTAACATTCTGCAGAAGATGGTTGGTCAGAACAAGAAGAGTTGGCCGGACAAGCTCCCCAACACCCTCTGGTCTTACCGGACGACGACTCGCAACTCTACCCAGGTGACCCCATATTCCCTGGTGTATGGAGCTGAGGCCGTCCTACCCATTGAGATCCAGCTGCCGTCACTACGCACTGCAGTTTATGATCACCAGGCATCGAATGAGGTAGCCGAGATCCGTCTAGCTGAGTTAGAGGCACTGGACGAGAACCGGCTTCGTGCCCTGCACAATCTGGAAAGGCATCAGGACAAGATAGCGAGAGCTTTTGACAAGAAGGTTCGTCTCCGCTCTTTTCTATAGGGTGACCTGGTACTGGCCCTTCGAGCGCCAATGATTCCCGATAGGAAACCACCCACGTTAGAACCCAAATGGGAAGGGCCTTATATCATCCATAAGGTTTACCCCAATGGAGCATACTCCTTGGTGACCACAGATGGAGAGCGTGTAACCCCTCCCACCAATGCCAGATTCCTCAAGAGATACTTTGCCTAGGGCAAAAAATTGGTCCTGCATGACCCTAAACTGCGACTTGGTCCTGCATGACCCTAAACTGCGAGGTGGTCCTGCACGACCCTAAACTGCGAAAGGGTCCTGCACGACATTAAACTGCATTAGTCCTGCATGACCCTAAACTGCGACTTGGTCCCGCATGACCTTAAACTGCATCTCCGTCGTACCGCATGACGTTAAACTGCATGTCGAGAACTACATATGTCTTGATTCTCATCCTTATGAGATACGTAGGAAAGCTCGGACGCCTCGTCTTGAGCCCAACCCCAAGTTTTTCTCTTCCGCTATTCCCCCTGGGGATAGTCTCCTTGGAGGATCTTTGTGTAGCAGGGAGTGGGCTTTCTTGGCCCCGCTCATGCAACCCCACTCGCGCAATGATTGTAAAGGTCGCACTACGCGCCCACTCCCGTTCTTCTACCCTCCCACGTCCTCACCACATGACGCTAAAATGCATGACCTTCAAGAACTACGTATGGATTGATTCTCATCCTTATGAGATACGTAGGAACGCCCGGACATTTCGTCCGTTGGCCCAGCCCAAATGCCAAAATCTTCCCCTCGGGTCAAGACATGGCAGGGTGCACACTTTTTCCCCGACCCACATCGAGCAAGCCTCGACCCGGCTGCACATTCCCCCTGGAGGTGTTTGCCCCTTTCGTGGATGAACGCAACTGAGCTCCACCCACTCCTTTGCTGGGATTCTGTCACCTTTTCACACCCGGAGGGACCCCCGATAACGGCCTGGATACAATGCCCAAGGGCTCTCCTACTGATACGGGCCGACGCTCCCGAGGATTTTCTTAAGCAACAAATTGATACAAGTCCCGCGTTGCGAATTTGGCCAGCGGTCGACGCTCATTTGTTTCCCCCATGCGGGCCACCATAGGAACGCTGTGTTTCGAATATGGTCAACAGTGATTCATTCTGCCCCATCCCGTGGCGACGAACTTCCCCCAGGTGGTACTAGCGATCGGGCCCACGGCCCCGATTCCTCATAGGAGTGTACGGTGTGATGTGGGACTACGTCCTCATCCACGTCAGGATCATGTGCCATGTCGTACGACTCCCCTTATGAGGCCCAGCCTCAAGCCCCTTGGCCTCCTCAGGTCCCTGACCCCCATCCTCATGTAAGACGTTAAACTGCAAGCCAGTCAGGTCTTCCTGATTGATGCTTGACCTTAGGCCCCTTGGCCTTTCCAGGTCACAGCCTAGGTCCCTTCTTACTCGGAGTGTACGGTGTGGTGTGGGACTACGTCCTCATTCACGTCGGGATCATGTACCATGTCGTACAACTCCCCTTACGTGGCCCAGCCTCAGGCCCCTTGGCCTCCTCGGGCCCTTGGCCCCTCGTCCTCATGTAAGACGTTAAACTACAAACCAGTCAGGCCTTCCTAACTGATGCCTGATCATGGGCCCCCAGGTCCTTCTCCCCTATTTCTCACCTGGAGTGTACGGTGTGATGTGGGACTACGTCCTCATTCACGTCGGGATCATGTACCATGCCGTACGACTCCCCTTACGAGGCCCAGCCTCAGGCCCCTTGGCCTCCTCGGGTCCCCGACCCCCGTCCTCATGTAAGACATTAAACTACAAACCAGTCAGGCCTTCCTGACCGAGGCTCAGCCTCAGGCCCCTTGGCCTCCTCGGGTCCCCGACCCTCGTCCTCATGTAAGACGTTAAACTAAAAACCAGTCAGGCATTCCTGACCGAGGCTCAGCCCCAGGCCCCTTGGCCTTTCCGGGCCGTGGCCCAGGACCTATCTTATAGGATTGTACGGTATGGCGTAGGGATATGTCCTCATTCACGTCGGTTTTTCGCCATAATGTACACCTTGCATAGGGGTATATTACTCCCCTCCTCATCCAGTATGACGTTAAACTGCATTTCAAGAACTACGTGTGGCTTGATTCCCATCCTAATGGGATACGTAGGACCACCTGGATGTCCAAGATCCGGGTCCAGCCCCATCTCTCGGGAATCCTCATCCCATCTTGGCCCCTTGGCCCATCCTTCCTCCATGAGGGGATCATATGGTGCGGTGTGGGATTATGCCCTCATTCACGTTGGTCTCGTGATGACCACGCCATGCTCCCACCCCCTACTGAGTTGTTTCATCGATCCCTTTTTCGGCTGTTCACCGATGTACTTAAGAGTACTCTGGTTAATTACCTAGAATGCCAAGCTTTACTCGGACACGTCCGCACTCGCTTTCTAGGATTTGAATACCCCCGCATCAGGGCTTTCACCATCTTTCACACCCGGGGGGACCCCCAAGAACGGCCTCGATGCTCTTCCCAAGGTCTCTCCTACCGATACGGGCCAACGCCCCCCCAGGGTTTCGGACGACAAATCGATAAAATCCCGCGTTGCGAATATGGTCAGCGGTCGATGCTCGTTTGTTGTTCCCACCTCAGGCTAACGCGATACAGACGCCGTGTTTCCGTCATGGATAACAGTTGTCCTCTGTCGTCACGCCGACCCGTTAATCCCAAATGCCGGGTACACAATTCACACCCTTCATCACTTCATCGTGTCCAAGTAGAGTCTCGGGATTCTTGGTACTTTTCCCCCATGCACGTCCGCGCATTGGGATAACAAGCTACATCAAAGGTGTCCTTCGAAACTCTCTGCTGACTCCCCTTTGATGGACGCCCCAAGTATTGCAATGAGGATCCCCCCCTTGTTTCCCACACCGAGTTTATCTCACGTGGGCTTAGGGATTGGGTTGACATCTGTGCTTACTCGGGAGTTGTCACCACCCACGGTCCGAGCTCTAAGACCATAAACTAAGACTCTCATCTGGAAATATGTTCAAGACCCCTTGTCTTCGGACCCAGCTTGAGTTCAGCAAATTTACCCCTCTAATCCTACCTTCAGGACCCTGATCACAGGACTGCGTGGCGCAGTGTAGGACTACGTCCTCATTCACGTCAGGTACGCAATAGCTGCACCATGCACGCCCCCATTCTGAGGTTCAGTCCTCCTGTCCCCTGTCCTGCATGACATTAAAAGGCACCCTTCAGAACTACGTGTGGCTTGATTCCCAACCTAATGGGATACGTAGGACCACCTGAATGTCTAAGACTCGGGTCCAGCCCCACCTCTTGGAGATCTCCTGATTTTCCGGTCACCTAGGCCACTTGGTCTATCCCTCTCCAGCGGGGGGTGTGTAGGTATGAAACAAGGTTTTGGGCACCATGCCCCCCTTCCCCTGGGAATCTGCCATCTCTCGATCACCCTCAAGTTTGAGTCCCTTGACTCCTTGCAGTGGCCTCCCGTCAATGTCGTTCACATGATTGTAGAGGCAATCAGCGGTGACCGATGTGAAATCCTTCTGTGCATGACCATCGGCCGCCCTGAACCATTGGTGCAGGCATGGTGTGCTCCTGAACCAGCAAGCTGGTTCATCCCTTCTTGCCTCAGGGATGAAGACGTCATCCCTTAGCCTGAAGCTGTACAACGGCAGTTTCTTGCACTGCGGGTAATCCCTCTGACCTTCCGACAGCAGGTCTGTCAAGGAAGTGTGGTCTGAGTGGCTCCGAACCATTTCCCCCAAGCCTGGACGGTTGGCCATCTCATCTCGACGAGCAGAATCTGCGAGGACCCCCCAAGACAGCTTCTTGATGGGCCTTTTTAACTCTGGCCCTCAGAAAAGGATTCTTCCGGATGGATCGCGAAGCGCAATCGCGAAGCTCGATCGCGAAGCCAGATCGCGAAGGTCAGTCGCAAGATCAAACCGCAAAGTCCAGCCAAGGCAGACAAGAAAAGTTTCGCTTGGCGCGGACGCGGAGTCAGAGACCCGCGGTTCGCCGCGAAGCTCGATTCGCGTAGGGCTGTCGCGGAGTACGCGGAGCTTTGTGAAATCGAGAGCGCACAAAAAGACAAGTCACGTGAAGACAAAGAAGGGAGGACCCCCTATTTATAGGCGACGACCCCGGAGCATCGCGGCGCGCCTCACCCGCGCGAAGCATCGCGGCGCGTCCGGATCCGCGGCCCGGCGAGCATCGCGGGCCCCCTTCGCGATGCAGCATCGCGAACCTCCGACAGTTTTGGAAATTATCCCTCAGACTTCGACCCTTCGCCCTCCGCGGCTCCAAGTCTGAGGGGGGGGGGGGGCATTTGTTGGCGCCAAAAATGTGGCCTGAAACAAAGGAACGAAAAGAGCCAGCGCGCTGCCTCGCGAAGCTCCGCCGTGAAGCTCCGGCGCGAAGCCTCGCCACGAAGCGCCCCAACCATGGCGACGCCGCGAAGCTCCAGAGGCGGTGATCCTCCGCGAGCCCGTTTGACGTTCGCGAGCCGCCGCGAAGCTCCAGAGGCGGTGATACTCCGCGAGCCCGTTTGACGTTCGCGAGCCGCCGCGAAGCCCCGAAGGTGGCGATCCTCCGCGAGCCCGTTTGACGTTCGCGAGCCGCCGCGAAGCCCCGAAGGTGGCGCGCGAGCCCTGCTTCGCGGCGCCCTCAACTACACCTGAGTCCCGAGGACGGACAATCCGACCTTTCGGCTTATCCTCTCCCGAATCGTGAATCACGCTTTGCCCCGGGAATCATGAGCTCCGCGAGGTATTTCTAATTCGCGAGACGACTCTGATTTGTTTCGTTTTGAGCCCCTCTTCCGAGAGGGATGCCCTTCGCGATGCTCAAGGGCAGTCGCGAAGGTAGGGGATTCCAAAGGGAACCCGGGCAGCCGCAGAGCACTTGTGCTTCGCGAAACACCCAACCCATACGAGTCATACCTATGCTAAGGCAGGATCGCTCCACTTCGCGAAGCACATTGCTTGGCAGGACCCTGCTTCGCGAACCATTCCTTCTTCGCGAGGCAGTGCTCCGCGAACACTGTTCCACTTCGCGAAGCACCTCCCACTCCCACCTATGCCCCATGCTAAGGCCAAGGCACCCCACTTCGCAAAGCACACTCTTCTTCTTAGTGATTCCTCTTCCCGTGAGACCCTCCAGGTTTGCACGATGTGATTTCAAAGTCCCATGGACAACACCTCCCGTAGCGTTGCTTCGCCTAATGCTTCTTCGCATAGGCACGCTAATGGCTATTGCTTCTTCGCATAGCCACGCTAACGTGGACCCCTCGATGGTTCCTCCCTCGACCCCCATTTAATATGGCCTTACCGACACCTTCCCTTCCCCAAGGACCAGAGGGTACCGATTATGTAAGCCCTAGGGGTGTGGAGTGAACCCACCTCGTCCGAGCTGCAGGACGTTAAACTGCCAAGCACCACGCCATCAACACATGACGTTAAACTGTGACCCAACCTCATCTCCCTCACAAAGGGTCCCCCCTAGCTCGAGCATTCATTACACCACTCGCCTCCACGGGAATGGTAACTCTTCCGCACATGGAATGAGATCCTCCTTGTCAGAGTGGTGTATGTTCGCAGGGGAAGGGCTGCCTCAGAGCGTAAGCCCCTAACCCTTGGTACGGATGATTGCACCCGTGCATCTCTGTACTTCCCCACTACCAAGGTCAGTGGAGGACGTGATAGGGAACGAGGAACCCCCCTATGGGCCTCCATCCTGGAGTAAGTCCCAACACCATGGGACGCTCAACGCGTAAGCCCCTCTTCGCTTCTCACGGACGCACCCTTCGCGACGTGATCGTCAGGTCCTTGCAACCTCTTGTTTCTCACACCGAGCATGACTCACGTGGGCTTAGAGTGAGCACCGACCCTGACAAACCCCTCTTGAACTACGAGGTCTTTGATCCATGTCAAGGCACGGTACGTAGGAAGCCTCTATGAGGTTCAAGCCCACCCGTCTTTCACGTCGGGTTTCACCCCCGTCCAGCACGACGTTAAACTACAATTCCGGTCCAGTGGTAAGCCATTGCGACCCGACCCACCTGAACTACGAGGTCTTTGATCCGTGTTAAGGCATGGTACGTAGGAAGCCTCCACGAGGTTCAAGCCCACCAATAGTGGACCAAGGTCTACTTTCACGTCGGTTTACCGGCGAAACCCTTTGAATTACGAGGTCTTTGATCCGTGTTAAGGCATGGTACGTAGGAAGCCTCCACGGGGTTCAAGCCCACCAATAGTGGACTCACGAGTCTACTTTCATGTCGGGTCACACCCGCGTCCAGCATGACGTTAAACTGCACACCCTCATCCCGCATGACGTCAAACTGTATTTTCTGAACTACGAAGTCTTTGATCCATGTCAAGGCATGGTACGTAGGAAGCCTCCACGAGGTTCAAGCCCACCTGTCGCTCTTTCATGTCGGGTCCCATTCCAGTCCAGCGGTAAGCCGTTGCGACCTCCTGAACTACGAGGTCTTTGATCCATGTCAAGGCATGGTACGTAGGAAGCCTCTATGAGGTTCAAGCCCACCCGTCGTTTATTCACGTCAGGGTTCACTATCGTCCCACATGACGTTAAACTGTATTTTCGGAACTACGAAGTCTTTGATCCGTGTCAAGGTACGGTACGTAGGAAGCCTCTACGAGGTTCAAGCCCACCACCCAGTGGACCAAGGTCTACTTTCACGTCGGCTCACCGACACACCCACCCGTCATTTCACGTCGGGTCCCATCCTGGTCCAGTGGTAAGCCATTGCGATCATCACCTTTTGAACTACGAGGTCTTTGATCCATGTCAAGACATGGTACGTAGGAAGCCTCCATGAGGTTCAAGCCCACCCATCACCCAATTCACGTCGGTTTACCGGTACCATCCCGAACTACGCGGACTTTTATTCCCTACCACGAGGATACGTAGGAAGCCTCTTCAAGGCTCAAGACCAACTTCACTGTCGCCCCCCTGCGATGGTCCCATTTCACTCTCATCCGTCTCCGCTAGACGTTAAACTCACGGCATACCATGTGTTGAACACGGGAAGCTGATGAAAACCTCAGATACGTGTCTATAACATGTAATTCCCCGCGCTCGATGTGGGATCCCTCGGGCTTCCACGCCCTCGAGAAGCCTTGTGATCAAGGATAACAGACAGACATGCCAGGTACCTCAGCATCCAGACACGCTACTGATGCCTCAAATGTGACTACTCCCCTGACCGATGGTTGCTGCCCTGACGGGACCCTTTGGAATGTCCCGACAGAAGCAGTGTAATTAACCGGTGTCCATGGAAACATGGCACTGGGAAGAGTTTCAGGAACTACGTATTAAATCTATGAGGGAGACCTGGACTAGGTGACGAGTTCTGAGGAGGAATCCACGGAAGGAAGACCGACATCCCATCATCCCGTTTCGATCAAGGAGCAGACGTACCTGAACAAGGAACGAATGCCGCCCGCCTTTGGAAAGCGGGAATGCAGGGCAACAGAGCCGCACGTCCCCCCCTGACGGACGGATGCGCGTGCGCCCCGGTGAAAGCGTCGGAAACAGTGATCGTGGACCACCGTGATGTGGAATCCACCATGTTTATGAGACCACCTAGTTAGCAGCACAAGTTGAAACGCTAACCATGAAACTTGAATACTTTCAGATAAAAACATCACAACTCACTCAAACCCAAGTCATGGAAATCCAATCAAGAGAGATGTGAACTGGCCCACACCAGTATCAGGATTAGAAGGTGGGATATGCGGAACCACTAGATTTTAATTATTTTAATTCATAAAATCATTCATTTCTGCAGCAACAACAACAACCATTTTATTAGTAGAGGTCTGCTCATCACTAGCCTAAAAACAATCAGGGATATTTTCAGAAATGAAGTGGTCAATATCAGTTCCACACTCAAGGACCACTACAGAATCCACCAATGAACCCTGTACCATGACCGCAGGTGCAGGCATATTAACAACAACCTCTTCCGAGGCCCCAATAACAATTTTAGGCTTCCTAGTCAATGGAAAAAAAATTCACCTCCACCCCCTCTACGTAACATGGAGAATATCCTGAAATCTTTTGTACAGAATTCTGATTAACGAATGAATAATCAGGAGACAGATTTGCAAAACCAATGAGCTGCTTTGCGCAATCTAGATTTTCAAATGGGTCAAACCTCGAAGACCTTTTCTAAAAGATTAATAGGTACTCTAACTATTAACAATAAGACATACCCATATGTGGAAGCAAATGTGTTAGTACTGAGAAGCAGAAAAGTGTTGGACTTTCATGAACCAAAACAAGAAATGCCACTATAAGAACCTACGAAGCAACAACAAGAAGAAGACGTAGAAGAATTAATTCTCACATCATCATCATAAGAAATTTTAGCTGGGAAAGAGAAATCCCTAGAAAAAAATGGAACCCCTTTATGTAGCCCCAGCTCCATACAAGCCACCTCTTCCCTTTCCAAAAATAGTGAGGTGAGGTAGGAAAGAGTCTTAGTAAATAAATTCCTTGAAACTATCAATCATTTTCATATCCATATTCCTTTTGCTGAAGCAATCACCCAAATTCCCATTTATGAAAAATTCCTCAAAGAAGTTCTATCAAACTAGGGAAATATTGAATACATAGAAGTCATTTCCTTGAATGAAGAATGTTTTTCTGTTGTATAGTATAAAATTACCCCAAAGATGAGAGATCCTATAAGTTCCCAATTCTCAATACAATAGGAGAGTGAAAATATTAAAGAGCACCCTATTATCATAGATACAAAATTAACATTATGTCGCTGATTATCTTCCACAAACTCAGAATACATGAACTCAAGGAAACCAGGGTAGAATTACAGTTAGATGATCGTTCATTTAAGTTCCCCCAATGAATTCTTGAAGATGTTATAGTTAATGTCAAAAAATTCATTTTCCTATCAAACTTTCTCGTGCTAGATATTAAAGGAGAAGGATATGTCCCTACAATTATCAGAGAAACCTTCCTAGCCATAGGAAATGCTCTGATTGATGTTAATCAATGACCTCTTATCATCATAACCAGAGATGAATAGGTAGTGATTAACCTGATTAAGGCATTCCAACATTCTGATGACACTACGGATTTAAAATCCATCTCTCCCATTCAGAATTGAGAGGAATAGAAGGAAATTGTGGAAGAGACTAATGATGCATATTCTGACAAAGAAGAAGACTCTGACATTGAGGAAGTTAGATTTATTGAACCACTCACTAGATACATTGTTCCACCAGTTATTTCATCCATAATTCAGGCACCCTAGTTAGGCTTCAAACCCCTACCCAATACATTAAAGTACTCATATTTAAGAGAATCCTCCTCCGAAATCATTATTATCAACTCCGAACTATCATAGTAATAGAATGAAAAGATGGTTTTTGTCTTAAAAAGACACAAACTATGAATAACCTAGGTTGTGGAAGATATAGTTGGAATCAACCCTATAGAGTGCACCCATAAAAGTTTACTTGAAGAAGACGAAAAACCAAAAAGGATACCTCAGAGGTGGATCAAAACACCAATAAAGGAGGTTGTCAAAAAATATTTTTTGAAGCTCATGGACAATGGAATAATATTTCCTATCTCAGATAGTGAATGGGTGAAACCCTTCAAGTCATTCCTAAGAAATGGGGACTTAAAATAACAATGACTGATGAAAATGAACTCATTTCAACATGACCATCATTAGATGGAGAGTTTGTGGGGATTATAGATGATTGAAATCAATAATAAGAATATACCAATTTCTCTTAATTTTTATGGATCAAATGTTAGAAAGACTAGCAAGGTGTGATTTCTACAATTTCTTGGATGGATATTTAGGATACAATCAAATTGTAGTCGACCCCACAGAATGGATAAAAAACCACCTTCATCTACCCATTAAATATTTTTCATACAGACGAAAGTCATTCGGTATGTGTAACACTCTACCAACATTCCAAGATGTATGACACACATATTATTAAATATGACTGAATAATTTTTCAAAATATTCAAGGATGATTTATCAATTCATGGGAGATCATTTGATGTCCATCTAAACAATCTCGAACTAGTTCTCCAACTCTTTGAAGAGAAATTATTGGTACTGAATTGGGAAATATGTTACTTCATGGTAAAGGGAGGAATCAAACTAAATCAAAATATATCCAAATAAATAATTAATGTTGATCCACAAAATATTAATTTCATCAAATATCTACCTGAACCATCAATCGATAAGAGAATCAGATGTTTGCCTGGAAATTTTGGATTCTACAGACACTATGGTAAAGATTTCACTAAAGTCTCACATCTATTGATACCCCTTTTTTAAAAATATATTCCTTTTTAATTTGATGAGGGCTAGTGAAAATATTTTAAAACACTAAAAATAGTCAGATTGCATCTCTAGTTACCAATTCACCAAATTGGGAAAAATATTTTGAGCTCTTGTGCGATGCTAGTGACCTTGTTGTAGTAGCTGTTGTCAGACAACACATTGAGAACATTTTCGTCCCAATCTATTATTCCAGTCACACATTAAATGAATCCATGATAAATTATATGAATACAGAGAAGGATCTCCTTACATCATTTATTTCTTTGAAAAGTTACATTCATACATGGTTCTGTCAAAAGTAATTATTCATACCAATAATGTTGCCCTTAGATACCTGATGTCCAAGAAAAATTCAAAATCTAGATTGACACGCTGGATTATATTACCACAAGAATTAGATGTCGTGATCCAAAATATGAAAGGAACAAAAAATGTCATTGCAAACCACCTCTCTATATTACCTCTTACCGTCATCAAAGAAGAAAATGAGGCTGATATTGAAGTGGATTTTCATGATGATACCTTATTCAATGTCAAGGCCCAACCCTAGTTCTCAGATATGGATAATTATCTTGCAACATGATTCCTACATCAAAATATATATTATCAGTAGGGGAATATGTTTTTATCATATGCAAAGAACTACATTTTGGATGAAACATTTCTATTCAATCATAGTGTTGATGGCCTTTTAGGATGCTACATTCTATAAGAAGATACACAAAATTTGATTGAAATGTGACACAAATATCCAACTGGCCGGAATAATGGAACTGAGCACATTGTGGATAAGATCCTAAAAAGTGGATTTTTTGGCCCTCATTACATCAATATTCTAGGGAATTATTCTAGCGCTATGGCATATTCCATATAATAGGAAATATCTGTAGCAGAAATGAGATTCCATAGAACCCCATTCTAGAATTTTAGGTTTTTGACGTCTGTGGAATCAACATTATGTGACCATTGCCAACGTCACATGGTAGGAATTAAATTTTGGTTGTAGTGGATTAAGTCTCAAAGTGGGTTGAATATGAAGCAATATATCATGACACAGCAATGGTAGGGATAGATTTTCTCCGAAAAAGTGTGTTTTCCTTTTTTGGATTACCGTGGAATACATGTATCCAACCAACTGGTATGAATGATGCTCGAAAGATATGACATTCAATACAACACTGGATCATCATATCACCCCAAAAAATTGGGTAAGTTTAATTATCTAATAGGGAAGTTAAATAAATATTTGAAAAAACTATAAACACCACCAGAATCAATTGGAGCTTTAATTTAGACGATTATTTGTGGGCATACGTAACTACATACAAGACATCCACATGCACCAACCCATTTAGACTGGTTTATGGTAAACCGTGTCATATTTTGGTTGAGATGGAACATCATCAGTTCTGGGAGATTAAAATGATGAATTTGGAAACAAAAAATGTTGGGGAGGAGCAATTGTTACAATTATATACATTGGAGGAAATAAAGAGAGACACATACGATAACTCGAGGATTTACAAGGAGAATAAAAGCTTCACAATCAATAAATTGAAAGACATACCTTCATACCAGCGAATAAAGTTTTTTTGTTCAACATAATATTGAAACTATTCCTAGGAAATCAGAAAACAAGATGGTATTATCCTTTTGAGGTTGTCCAAGTCTTTCCTTATGGAATGATTACAAATTAAAAATATGGAGGACCACCATTCAAGGTGAATGGTCAAAGGTTGAATATATTTCAAGAACCATTCCATGAAGTATGCGTTATCAGCCTCAGGTTCATCTATGATTTAATTAAGTCGTGTTCCTGACTATAGAGGAAGAAATGATAAGGAGGGAACCCATGATAAGAGATCTTTTGAGAATTATACTAGGACCTTCATAGATGAGTGTCTAGTATACAAGGCTAGGAAGCGTGCAAGGAGAAACAAGTAGGTCCAAAACTAGTTTAGTACATGATGTGAAGAAGTGGTTCATTACAGGTAGGATTTTTCCAAAATTATATTTATTTTTTACCCATAAATGACGTGATTCCTTAGTACATATCGTGGAGAGGGTCGGGGTTGTTTTTAAAATATTAGGTCGTGACCCAGTAGTCACAACCCACCTCACATACCCCCCAATGATTCACCTCTATTGAGCCCCCTCTAATTATCCCTTCTAGACAGACACAGTCCTCATCCACCCTCAATACCACATCCTCCCATCCATCTCCTTCCATCGTTTTTACTCCCCCTTCCCTTTAACCTACTCATGCTCTTCCGCCCTCCTCTTGTTCCCTTCACCTTAGCACCACACTCACTACTCCATAGAGAACACCAAGAAACCCCATCCAGAACCCTCTACTTGCTCATCTAGCTACTCTTCTACCTCTTCATCCTATAAGATCCAGAAAACAACTACTACGTGCCCTCTTTTTACTTCCAATTCGCAAGACGAGACCTCCTCCACATCCAACGATGATAACTTTCACCTGCACCTGTTCCTTTACTTCACTAATCCGCAACACCGGGTTAATCTTCTCCACCTATAAGAGAAGTTTATGTGCACCAAATGAAAATTATACTTGGATGTACTCACCAAACTAAATGTGTCTAAAGATGTCATGAGCCACCTTGATAAGTTATATATCGATGGAATTATCAATGTTTGAGAGGAGATGTATTAGGAATTATTTATGGGATTATTGGCCACTTTCATGATCACCGTAGACTGGCTGCATTTTCTGCTTGGTGGAAGACCTCACCAGCTTGATTTAGATAAATTCAGTGTCAACCTAGGAATCTATACCTAGGAGTTCATCATATCCTTTTTTTTCCATGATGAAGACACAACCAACACAAGATACTATGCTAGACCTATAGCCCCTGATCTCTTGTGACCCCTAGTCACATCATGACCCTTACCTCGCGAAGATGACTCAGCTGTGGGGCCAGACATTAAAAATCATTCATATAGTAATGAAGTATGGATAGTTTTCCTCATGATAGAATGATAGAAGTGTCTTTCATATTGGTGTCTTGATACTCACATCTACCATGGGTGGCCCACACATCAATATGGCCGCCCAGTTGTCCTCGTACTTCAAGTTCCAAGCAAAGAGGAAGTGGGGAACACTCATGGGTGGATCTTTCATCACCATTCCAACCAAGTACCATAGAATCTTTGAGGCCTCTCACCCCTCACCATCATTGGACCCATGGATCTGAATAATCTGGTGCTACTTCACAAGATGAAAATGATGGTATAGGAAGGCAACATGTATTTCTGGGCACGAGACGTCCAAGAGGCCATACCTCAAGAGCATCTACCCAGAGTAGCAGCAGAAGACCCACCTACCCATCCTCCTCCCACCACCACCTTAGCCCCCACCCCACCCATTCTCCCTCCACCATCCTCCTATACAACCCCAAATGAGTCATAGAGTCTTCACCAGTGAATTCTAGTGAATCTATTACAAATATCCACCCACCTACATCTCCACTTTATCGAACCCACCACTTTTCCCCTTCACCTTCACCCACCTTGGCTTGACCATCATCCACTACCATTCCCCCACTGCCTTCCAACCAGTCAGACCTACCTCATGATCTAACTAACTCACTTTTTCAATAGTAGTTTCTGGTGATGGAGGCCCAAAGGGGCAAGGGAATCACTACTTCGTCTACCCCTCCAATACCTTTTATAGATCTATGGGCCAGACCCATGACCCTAGTTGATATTGATACATCCCCACCACCCAACCCATCCCAGATTGATACCTCTTATACAACAAACTCCACTACCGCCACTACCCCCACCACCTTCTACTATTGGAGCTGTTGTGCCTGAACAATTGGTCGAGACTCTGTGATGGGGGATGAAAATAGAGGAAATTTTAATCACGGATTCCTAAAATTACTGTTTCCTATATTTTAATATTTTGGGATATTTTCATGTACTTTTTATGATCGTTATTTTAATCATTTTGTTTCCCACCTCTATATATAATTTGGATATATATATATATAAACATGGGATTTCGTTTCTTATGTTATGATGTGTTTTGTTTTTCATGTATTTTCTTTTTATATTTAGATTGTAATTCTCCTCATAATCATATACCATCCTTGATGATCCATTATTTCAAGAAGTCGTAGAACAATGGGTACTCGAGCAAGTCATCTGATAGCTTCATAATCTATCAATCGAAATTAACCAGCAACAACAACAACTGCATCTTACGATTAAATTCTTTCCTCACCTTATCCATGATCATACGGTTGTTCTAAAAGTGATCAATCCTCTAAAGAGACCATAGAAACATAAATATACCACCAATAGCATCTGTAAGAGGTGACGGAGTAACTAAGCAAATGGACCAACAGACAACAATCTTCATCCACCCATATGGCTAACAACACATAGTTGTCATTTATAAGAGGTAAATGATAGTTCATATCTAGTTTAGTTGTTTCATCATTGACGTGTCTTTTTAATTTCCTTTTCATTCTGCATTTTTCACATTTCATGGAGATACATTGTATACCAATCATAATTTGAATAAAATGAGTATCTCAGTTTCTCACTTTGTGTGCCTGCCTTTTTTTACTTTGCAAACTGATCATACCTATTAACTAATGTTTTTTATCTAGTGTATGATTTTATTTTATTAAAATTTTGTAGGTGGATTGGATTTTTTTATAAAACATCTCAACTACCCCCCATGTAATCTCACTTCTACCAGGGAGATCTCGATTCCCTCTTACTTAAATTATATCTAAAATTCAATTTCTATTCCTTTTAAAAAAATGCATACCCACTCCCACATGTAATTAATTTATAGTGGGGATACTATCTCTTTTATGTGTTTGTGTGTGTGTGTGGGGGGGTTCCTCATATCTTCACCCCCGATGCACATGAATTTTTTCTTGTTCTCAATTGTCTAAGAGATATTTTTAAAATGATAAGCATGTTTTAAACTAGAAAATCATTATTCCCTTGTAAATAAAGAAAAAATTAAGCAGAAAAGTATTAAAAATCATGTTACACTCCTACTTATACTTTTTTAGAATGATTACTCAGTTTAGATAATTAATTCAAATTCAAAATATTTAAAATTATGATTAATTGAACCGTTACAAAGGATTTATGAACTTTGTGATTACCAATTTGTGATTGATTATCACATTAAGAGAGGACTTTAAAACTTCAATTTGAAATTATTTTATGAATATATTTCTTGAGAGACACTTGGGACATATAAACTGACTAGAACATACACTGAGATTATATCTAAATGATGACTGAACAAGTATAAATATAAAATGGTTGAGGGACTCTTAAATATCCATTTTCCCTGAGACCCACCTGACTTCTATCCTCCTTTAAGACCATAGTTTCCTTGAATGATCTGTTATAATAAAAATATTTTAAGCCTATTTCCCTTCATAACCTACTCCATGTACAATGATTAAAATTTTCTTTGAATAAGTGTGGGGGAGGCATTCAGACAGCACGAGATCCTTCCACTTTCAGATATGTATAGTGAACTCACATGACTGTGAATTTGTGATCCACATACCATTGTTGAATCTCATTCGTATTCTATTACATTGAATAATAAAAAATGAAAATAAAGAAAAATTGATATGGGTTGTGTTTTAGGAAGGTCAAAAATCACTATTTTCAAGACCGATGTATCCCTTGATGGATCATATGTTATTAGGTGATGGGTGTGAGATCTATCCTAGGCATAACTTTAGAAAAAGTAAAAATTCCAAAGAAAAAAAAGGAAAGGAATAGATTCATTTCTTTGTATACATACTTTCTATACATACGGATCCAAATTGAGTTGATAGAGTATGGATTTGACTCACCAGATGAAGGAAATTTATCACACTTATCTTGATAACTATGAAATTTAATTTAGAGTTGGCCTCCTTTTGAACCTAATTTTCAAATCATACCTACCAACCTACAACCTAAGAGTCATCAGAAACTTATTTCTAAAGTCATTAAGATTAATTTTATACTTGTCTTTACATAATAGTGATGATAGAACCAGTGAAAGCATATGGTAATGAACATTTACATTGGGTACAAGCATACCTATACTCATATTTTTACCCTAAGTGATGAGAGAAAATATGGGTGAGGTAGATTAAAATTTGTCATATAACATAAAGAACAGTTAGAAGGCTATAATTAAAAGAATAAAATTTGTTTTTTAAAGCTAGAAAATGAGGCATGATTAACATTCAATATAGGGAGAATTCCAGAACATTACCTCTTATTTCTTACACATAATTTTAATTTCACAAGCATTATGAATATTTCTTTCTTTACAAAATTCTTATCCTTTTTCAAATCTGTTTTGAGATGTTTTATTGAGGACAAGAAATTGTTCAAGTGTGTGTGTGTGAGGGGGGGGGGGGGGTTGATAAGCCTTATATATATAGGTTTATTTTATTCATTGTTTTTCATTAAATTACTGAATAATTCATGTGGTAGGTGTCCAATTTTGCAGGAATAAGATCTTCATAGGTTTCTCGGGAATAATGGTAGAAAAAGTGAAAAAATGGCTAAGTACATGTCATGATGCTTCAGTTCACATCGTGTACTTGATGATCATAGCCTATCCCACGACATGAAGCCAATCTATGAACATAACACAATGAAAGAAGGAAAAAATTCATTACACGTTGTGTACACCCTAGACACATCTTGATTCCAATCAAACTAGATAGTGAGAATGTCATGAGGAATTCATCAAAAAGGCAGCTGGTCATGGGGTACACATCCTAAAAAATTTCTACACGTCGTGTACCTAGTCAAATAGCTTAAATTCGCAAGAGATCTATATACCACACTAGAGATCCGAAATCTATGAATAATGACACAGATCGATAGTACACGTAGTGTACCAATGGTACACATGGTGATGAAAAATGATTATATAATTAGTTGAGCGAAAAAACATTTAACTCAACTTTTGGATGAGCTCTTACTTTCCCTCTCAATTCCATGTGAATCCCTTCACCCTTCCCCATTCCAAAATCTAAATTTCATCATGTTTTTAAATTTATATTAATTCAAGAGTTATGGAGGTTCCATTCATCAATTCTTTAAATTCCTTTCCACATTTGGATTCAATTTCATCCTCCCTCCCATGTAAGTGTCTTATTTATAATTGAAATTTACTATATTCATATTGGAATCCTATTAATTTTAACCCAAAACCATTGGACAAGTTTATTTCAAATAATTAACATGTCATGCATGCATTCTTATACTTATTTAATTGTTTCTCCTTCATAAATGAGTATATAAACTTCTTAGGATTGGGATCAAGATAGATGTATCTACATAATTAAATAGATTTTTAGTTATTAACATGGAAAACCTAATTGAATTAGTAATTAGGATATAATCTAGTGGTCTACACCATTGGTATGCATGTTCCTGAACATCGAAATGTCAAGAAAACAACCCAATTATAATTGAAGTAGACTAAGCTACAATCACTATCATAGAAAACTTTCTGCGTGAATAAGAAAAATTTGATGCACCTAGGATGTCTCTATTTCCTGATCATGTAATATTTACTTCCTAGGTAGATCTAGGAGTCTAAGACCAAAGTCAACTAGTGGTCCATGTTTTCCTCATAGATTTAGACATAAAATCTTTCCAAGATTAGAATTGAAGTAAATCTTCCATCCAGATACTCTAATTGATATTAACCCCTATTTTATCATTTAAAGTCACACAGAATTAGAAATTAGATCAATTTCTAGAAAACAAAATCATCACTAATAGACTCCCTATATGGGTTTAGAAACCATAATCTCCCAATTAAACAAATTTCTCCCTATGGATTCAACCCCAAACTCCCAATATACTATTCCATTATAGTTAGTGAAATTTTGGGACAACAGAGAAATTCTAATTTGACCTAATGCTCATATAGAAGTAATGACGCTCTTTGGGAAGCCATCAATGATCCCATCAAAAAACAGTATATGAATCCAACTAATACTTCTTCAACTAAGAAACATGGAATAAATTTTGCACCACACTCAAATGTGGTGGAAATTCCGACTAATAATCCACCTCTAAAACCCTCTCATGTATCTCAAAAAGCCTAATATACCTAAAATATAACTTGCCTTTCCTTCGAAACTGACGATGTCCCAATCTCAGAGAGATTATCAAAAACACCGGATCGCCGACCTTGAATTACAACGACAGTGAATGATGGTCCAGATATAATTTATTATGACTCTAATTCAAATCAATTATCTTCCTGATCAATATAATATTCTCTATAGTCTCCTAGACAAGGCTTGGTCACACCATCAATGTTCGACCTATTTCCACCCAACAAAATGGTGAACGAAATGGACACCCATACAATGATTCAAATTGATCCATCTATATTAAGGCATGATAAATATTAATGTATGATAACGCCATTAATGGTATGTGATCCTCCAAGGATACACCAAAATCCATCACACAAGTGAAAAACATATCTTCCAAAAAATTTATTATCTTCTTGGATTGCCCATCCATCTGAGAATGATATGCCATAATCATTATCAATTGTGTGCCCATGGATTGTTGTAAGGATTTAATAAATCGAGATGTGAGCCTCAGATCTCTATCTGATACAATTGAAACTAGAACACCATGTCCCTTTAACACTTCACAAATATATATTTTGGATAGAACCTTCACTGAATGAGATTCACGAATAGAGATGAAATGGACCGACATTGTAAGCAGATCCACTATCCGCCATATGGAATCATGTTTCCTAACCATTAATGGGAGAACTATAACAAAATACATCGATATCTATTCCCAATCCCATATAGGGATAGGAAAATATTGTAGCATACCTGCCAAATGCTGATGCTTTGTCTTGAGTTGCTGACAAGTCAAGAATCTCGAAATAAACTCCACCATTTCCCATTTCATAACATCCCAAAAAAACTAGGCTTTCATCGACTTTTATATTTTTAGAATTCTAGGATGGAAAACCCATCTAGAATGATGATAAGCCCTAATAATTTCCTCCTAACAATCCACTGGTATAACCATCCGATTTCGAAAACACAAAACTAAATTCACATTCAGCTCCCATCCCTCAATGATCTAACAACCATTAAGTTTGAACTTCATCTACATGCACATAGAATCATATTCCTATGAATCTATAACCAGACCATCTATATCAGGAAGGAATGAGATTGGAAATAAAACCACACTATAACCTCGGTCCTCACATTCCATCCACATGTCAGATAGGACCGACATCAACTACCACTGATTTGATTCCTATTTCACCACATGAGTATAAGAATTCCTACTTATCGCATCCTCTAATAAATTTCCCTAACTAGATGTATACATTAAGTCAAAATAAAACATCTATAGATACATTTTCCATCCTCTTTGCCTCATGTTCAAATCTATTTCTGAGAAAATATTCTTTAAACTCTTATGATCAGTAAACACCAAGAAATTTTCACCAAAGAGATAATGACACCAAATTTTAAAATCCTGAACCACTACTTCCAACTCTAAATCATGTGTAGGGTCGTTTTTATCATGAACCCTCAACTTTTGTGGGCCATATGCAACCACATGATCCCATTTCATGAGAACACATCCCAACACTGATCTTGATTCTTCACAATACACCATGTACCATTTCCCGGGTTCTAGGAAAACCAAGATTGGTGCTTATGTAAGATGACCCTTAAGTTCTTCAAAATATTTCTGACACTGATCATTCCATTGAAATGGAACAATATTCCTTGTAAAAGCTATCATTGATGAGACCAATCATGAGAAATAATAAAGAAAACTTTGATAATACCCAACTAAACCATGGAAGCTCTGTGTCTCAAAAACATTATTTTGTTGTTTATATGAAACAACAGCCTCTATATTTTCTGGATCAAATAAAACACCATTATCGGAAATAACGTGGCCATGAAAACAAACCTCATATATCCAAAATTCACACCTTAACAATTTAGTATAAAACTGATGATCATTCATGATCCCCAACAATATTTCCATGTACCCCACATGCTCCATCCTCATCCTAGAATACACCAATATATCATCCACAAATACCACAATGAATGAATCCAGATATCTATAATATATATAATTAATCAATTCCATGAACACCACTGGTGCATTAATCAGACCAAAGGGAATATCCAGATACTCATAATGTCCATATCTACCCTGAATGGTTGCCTTCAGAATATCTTTCTTCCACACTAGCAATTGATGATATCCAAACCGCAATTCAATCTTGGAGAACCATTGAGATCCCCTCAACTGATCCAAAAAATAATCAATGCATGGTTGTGGAGATCAGTTCTTTATTGTAATTTGATTAAGCCTACGATAATCAACACACAACTACAAGGTTCCATTTTCCTTTTTAACAAACAAAACCAGTGCTGCCTATGGAGGAATGCTAGGATAGATGAATCCTTTCTTTTCATCTCCTCTAACATCACTATCAATTACATAAATTTTATTGGTTCTAATCTATATTATGGAAGTGAGATAGGAATAGTCCCTATTATGGGATCAATCATAAACTCCAATTCTCTCGTAGGTGGAAACCCTAAAAATTCTTCCAGAAAGACATCCATAAATTGATCATCAATTGTTGAAAAAATGATATTTTCAACTCCTTCCATTGATTCTAAAGAAAAAAACTTCCAATTGATATGAGATCATTCCAATAGTTGGTGTCAATAAACCTATTGCACCCAATTTTTCAATTGTCCCACTTCTAAATAGATATTCGACAACATCATCAATCATGAAACTAACGGTTCACGCATAACAATCAATGTGGGACTTAAGCATCGTTAGCCAATATTTTCCTAGGATTATATCATAAGAATCCATCTTGACCCATAAGAAATTTTTCATATACTCAACCCCATCCACAACTATACAACATGCTCTATAATGAAATGATCGACACTCTCTTTGAATAAAAGGAGTATGAATTTTTAAAATAGAATAAATCATTTCCATGGTTAAACCTAGAAAATCAACAATAAGAGTAGAAATAAAAGAATATAAATCACCTGTATCAAAAAAATGATTGCATCAAGGAAGAATTTTAAAAAACCATACCTCGCACCATGGATGGTACCAAATGATCATCCATCACAACCTGATCAGTTCCATACAACTTCTTGCTTACCAAACTCTTCTATTTATTTCCCTGCTGATAAGTCTTGGTATTCCTTGAATCACCATGACTAAATTTACTCTTCTGATGAGGGGTATGCTCCTTCCACCACCTTGTCAAGGAATATGATTCATACGACCCTTGAGGAGTGTCACAAACACCCAACCATATAGAATTACAACAATACTGTTGAAGATTCCTCATATTGTTATAGTTTTTACATGCTCAAAGTTGTGTTGTACAATCCTACTTGATGTGGCCAGTTGACCAACAATGAAAACATCTCATCTTACATTGGGGCCTTGGAGGAAGCTTCACTAATACTTCCATTAGATTCTAGGCTATACTACCAACCGGGAAATAATTGTCCCTCTTTCACTTGAACCTGGAATTAGAGTTACCACAATTGCCCATGGATACTAACATGATTTCCCCACCTGTAGCCCTAATGATATCTCATTCAGTTACTATTTCCCTATTGACCATTTCTGTATAATCAATTATACATAACACCTCTATTTTAGAATGAATTTCCTAGCTCAAACTAGCTTAAAAATTACAAGATTTCAATGATGTACTACAAAACACCTTAGGTGAAAATCACACAAAGTTCATAAACATTGATCCATATTCCTTTAACGAGACGTTCTCTTTCATCTTCTTAATGAAATATATTGGGCACTGAATTCTGGATGTATGAGGGTATAATTGTATATTAAAAAATTCCTCAAAACCATCCCATAAAATTCCTTGGTTCATTCCATCATGGACCACCAACTCCACCAATAAATATAAATATCTTCCATCATGTATATGGATAACTTCAATTTCATCTCTACCGATGATCCCAATAATTCAAATATCTTGTTTATTCTATTCAATCAGGATTCTACCCTATCTGGCTCTGAATCACCCCTAAATATGGATGGGTTCTACTTCGGAAACTGAACCACATGATTTGGAACTTCTACATTATTCCTACTTTCCATAGATTGTAAATCATGCACTAAACTATTCACTAGCTACTGGTTCACCCATGGCTCAGGTGCACCATCATTTTCAGAAGCCTCCGCTGGTTGGTCTCTACGAATCCTACCTAGTTCCATTTCTATCAATAAAAAATAAAACCATAAGTCGCATTCCCTATATAAGAAAAGGATTAGAATTTTAAATTAAACTACATTGAAACTATCACAAACATTCTTTCCACAATTTTATATTTCCCATGTTGCACAATTTTTAAAAAAATTTCCATGATTTTGAAAACCAACCGATTTTAAAAAAACCACAATTGTCCGCATTTCAAATCAACATATTTGAAAATAATTTCTATATTATTCACAAATCAACATAATTATAACACAATATATATCATTATACATAATGAAATACTCATCCTTGGGAGAATTCATTTATATGATTATCTAATTTTCTACACCCACTATAATGATATTTCCAATAACTATAAGTGTCTCTAACACACATATGTACCCAACTCCGTGGAAACATGATGTTTAGCATAAAAGGGTTAAATACATCCTTTTTTGATATATATTTCAATTTCTAACAGTCCTAGACGTTACTACTATACCAAATCAAGGAATAAACCACAAAGAATTATAGCACCCAAACAGAAAACTGATGTTAAGTCCCAACAAGACTAAATTTACATGTATGATAAAGACTGATGAAGATGAAGCCACTTGTATTTCCCCACTCACTTCCCATTATCTTGAGAAGGAAATGAGATTCTACATGGCCTTAGGAAATGTTCCCAAGGTTCCAAAGGTACGAAATTAATGATGAGGGCTTCAATAATAAGTGGGTAATGATTTTCCATTAGAATAAAAGCAACCAACCAAATGAGTCAAAACAAAACAAATTATATGATGCATGTCAATAAGGATTACAACTCAACAAAACCAAAATATCAATACAACCAAACTACTGGAATCCAAAATCAGAGTACCAAGAGGAATAATACATCACCAATACCCAAAAAACTAGGACATAATTACACATCTCCAAGACATAACCATACTCCCAGCACCACAAAACTATCTAAGAATCATGATGAACTGCTAGCAAAATGAGATGCTTTACCCTCACCTATATCCTAAAAAAACAAAATCTGCAAAAGAACTAAAGTGACAAAGATGGGGGTGATTAAAAATACTCAGTAGATTTTCCACAAATTATTTTCCTACACATTCCACTAGGATATAACCATTATAACATTTATATAAAATAGTTTATATAAAACATCAAATAGTGAAA
Source organism: Viscum album (assembly GCA_963277665.1). NCBI lineage: Eukaryota > Viridiplantae > Streptophyta > Magnoliopsida > Santalales > Viscaceae > Viscum > Viscum album. The sequence goes on from OY728126.1 coordinate 1,112,287,806, forward strand.
CAATTACCAACAAGCCAAAAACACCCTTACCAAGACATTTTCACCCAAAACCATACAACACAAGGCAAATACAACATGAAAGCCAAAACCGATTTCACCATTTCATCATATAAAAATAATTTCCTACTTGAATATAAACACATAGAAAATCATAAATCTAGAGTTTTGCATACCCCAAACTGGTAAACAACCATGGTAGAACCTCCCTTCCAAGACTATTTACCACCTTTACTATGTAGTGGTACTTCCCTTATAGTTATCTTTTATAGTGGATCATCCATCCACTATCTATGCCCTTTTTATAGTGGCACTCCATGCCCACTTCTTATCATTACAACACAAGAAAAAAATGCTCAAACCAATTAACAATCACATAATATTCCAAACCCACAACATTATGAAAACAACAATTTCATAGGAAAACATTCCCTTATGATATCATCCATTCCATATTACATTTCAATAAAGAAACCAATTTTTTTTAAACCAATTTCACAATAAATTTTCATAAATAAACCAAATCCAGCAATTTTAAAATTAACATTTTAAAATCTAACAACAAAGAAAATTTCACAATAATCACCCCATTTTCCCAAAATCCAAAAAATATCACACAATGGATTTGAAAAAATCATTGCACATCATAATCACAAAAAAATCCATGAAAACCCAATTAAATAAAAGAAAATATTCTAGTTCTTGAAAAATAGAGTCGATAGAGAATCCACTTACCTTAGGGTTCTAGTAAAATTGACCCACCAATCAACTGCACACCGAATCTAGGTTTAAACTCCACAAAACCACCGTAGATCCCCTTCCTTATCAAAAAACAGACATATCCTACAACTTTAAGAAAAAAACCTTAGATATACATGAAACAAGTGTATATCTAAAAAACATGGAGAGATTTCGAACTAGATCTAAGGAAACCCTAGAGAGATCCAAGATTAGAGACTTACTACAATAGAATTGCCTTCACCACACCAAGAAAACCATTTGAATTTCTCTAGAATGAGTGAAAGAGATTCTATAACTATGCACATGCTGCCAACTCAAAGGGAATTTCTCATGGCCTCCTTGTATGGTTAGAAAAATAGTGTGCAAACGATGCGAAAGACCACTATCTCATGCTTCACAGTTTCCTAGGGATCTTGCATGGTTTCCTTTAACTATGATCAAACCATGAACCCTTTAAAAAGCATCCTTAAATTTCTAAAATATTCAAAAAATATCCCAAACATTACCCAATAGCTTTAAACACATATAATGGCATGAAAAAGGGTTACACACCTTAAACTGGGCAATTACACATAACTTTGAGTATAAACAAATTGTGAAATATTAATATTTATATGATATAGTTATAATCAAGACATAAAATTGACAGGTATTAATATTATTAACCACATTATGAAATATATGTATATATATAATACTCAATTTCATTGTATTAATTAATTTTGATGAAATAAACACTAATTTTTTTTAGTAAAGTCATTTAATTGTTCAAAAATTTGTATTTATTAAATAAAAATTATTGTTTTTTATTAGTGATGAATTATAATTATAATTATTTTCATTTTTAAAAAATATATTTGATAAAAAGAAAAAACTTCTGAAATAAAAATATCAAAATTAGATTAGGGTAAAATTTTAGGATTTTTCTGAAAAGATTCATTTTTAAATGAATATTGAAAATATATATTTTTATAAAAAATTAATTTATTATTATTGAAAATTATCATCATTATTATTATTTGATCTTAAATTAACAATGATATTCATTAATCAGATATAATCTAATTAATTACATTTGAATTAGCACTATACATGATTTTTGTATAAGTTCATTTTTGGTCATAAAAACAAATTTTTCTAAAAATCATTTTTGGTTATGTTTTCTGTTTTAATATTAAATTAATGTCTAAAAATTTTAGGAATTTAGTATTGAATATTGAATCTCATTTTTCAACTCAGGATGTTTATATTTGAGAAAAAAATCTCTTCTTTTTTGTCATTATGAAAAGTAACCATAGATGTTTTTTACCCTGGAAAAGGTAAATCTAGTAATTAATGTAAAAAATAATATGATATGGTCTAAAAATCAACCAAAAACATTCACATGTATTCAATTGGAAGGGTTTATTTCATTCAAAATTATCCAACCTTTGAAAATGTGGGAATTTGTTACCACTTTCTATTGATTATAACAATTATAATATTTTATGTAAATATAAAGTAAAAAATTACCTCAGGGTGCCACTCAATGGTAGCTTCCCTAGAGGGGTATTGGAGAGGTATCGAGTTTGAGTATTGTTGAGTTATTTATAGTTTATAATGTTATATTTCTGTTGAATTTCTCCCCCTCTCTGGACCTTTATATATAAAGTAAAAACTGTCACTCTCTTACTTTTAATATCTATAATATTTTGTGATAAGGATAATGATCACTTGTGTTTGGTTCTAAATGGTCACATAAAAGTGAAATTATTTTTTATTATGATAATTTATTTTTTATTTTTAATGATGAAATAATGACTTTAAATATTTACGTAACACTGTGAAAGTGCTTGTGTATGGAGTAAAAAATGAGGTAAATGATTTTAAAATCACTAAAAGAATTTGGTATGCTTAGTAATAGTGTCTCCTGAATTTTATAGATCAATATATCTTATTAGGTATGATTTAATGTTTATCATAAAATAAATTTCTATCTTTTTGTCTTTAAATCCAAACTAAATAGATAGAGTTAATAACAACATTAATGATATTTTATGTTAAATACTATTTTTAAAATTATTTAAAAATAAAAAAAATCATTAAAGAAGACAATTAGGAAGGAAAATGGTCAAAAATGTCAAAAAATGAACATTTATGAGAAACTTTTCACCCTATAAGTTAAATTATAACACATTGGTATTAGAACATTCATTACCACAATTAAGGTTAAAATTTGTTAACCAAGGAGATAAACCAAAATATAAAGTTTAAATTAATATCTAAACCTATATAAATTTGATTTTATGATTAAATTAAAACATATAATACTTAACATAGAAGCCATGTCATTTTGGAACCATTTTATATGGGTTAAACACATATTATAATATTTCTTGTATTTCCAAAAAATTACATTAATGATATTTTATGTTAAACTATATTTTATTAAATGATTCAAAATTTTAAAAAATCATATCATCAGTCATGTGAATGAGATATGGTTTAAAATATCAACCATGTTCTTGCTATGGGTGATTTTTACCTTTATAGTAACTTTCATGATCCCTAAAGAGTAAAAAAAATTGATATCATGATAGTTTTGAAAAGAGTTAAAATAGTGTGAAAAATGATATAAGAGTGAAAAAAATATAAGCATGTAACAATTAAATTTATGAGAGGTATTTGAGTCCTACTCATCCTATAATATAATTAAATAAATTTAGTGACATAATAAAATGAAAATTAAGTTATATTAATTTAATAATTTATGAAGTTCGATGAATGTCAATCCCCTCACTTATAAAAGGGAAACTCATCTTCTTTCTTCCTCACACATTTTTATAACTCTATATTAGAAATGAAATACTCAAATCCATTACCAGAATACCTCCTCAAATTCTGTAAGTCTTATATTGGGAATAATACCAAACTTAGAGGTCTTAAGGTGTAAATAAAAATAGGACTTCTTTTGAAGAAGTAGGACCTTTAGCTAAATGTTTTAGTTTAATTTATTCTTTTTACTTCTTCAGATATTATTCATAAATAGTGAAATAAAAAAACAAATATATTACCTATACTAATATTTTTACTTTTTAATGAGATAACCTATATTTATATCCTTCTTCCATCAAATGGTAAATGAATCTATTGTTCGTGTATACGAAAGACAACATCCTCACGAACTGATGTAATTCATTTTCCAACACCACCTCTCATAGATGGTTATATAGATGGATTTTACGTATATATATATTATATTAATGACATAATTATCATTCCATAAATATAATATAAAATATTTGTTCATACCATTCCTTCCATTGAAAAATGATAATGTTTTTCATGCATATGTGTAGATTACCCCATTCAATAAGTGATGTGATTTATTTTTTATCATCATAAAAAATGGATGGTATATAAAAGTGTATTAAAATAGATAATATTGTTATTATTATATAATAAATTTTCTAAAATGATAAAATAACACTTACAATTTTTCCGTCATGATTATAGAAAAATGGAAATGTTATTCAATAGTATGTAAAACATACACTCTACATGATTGTAACATAATTCATTTTCTATAACCACATTTAATGGTTGTTTTTAAAAGTATAATAAATAAAAGAAAGGATAATTAGGTCATTATTATTATTCTTATTATTATGGAACAATTTCCTCTCTGACCATTTTCAATACACCAAAGCCAAATTGAAATTATGATATGAGCTTCCTCAAAACACATGACATGGACATAACCAATTAAGTAATTAAATTTTTCATAGAAAGAAATGAAAAATGGTATAATTATAAATTAATAAATATTTAAAATTATTTTAAAATATTTAAATAATAGATATAGGTTTATTATAAAATATTTATAGTACATTCATGGATAGTCTGGACTCAAGGTAAGATATTTTGTTTCAATTTGTTTTTATTGAGGCCTATATTAATTTTATGAACATAATTTATATAATTTTATTTATATGGTCCCCATTTTATATTTTATTTCTTGAATCCTTCATACTATATGGTATTTAATGGTACATTTTATGATATTTCATCCAATGGATATTGATTCAGATGTTACGAAAGCGGTAAAAAATTTCTTAAAACAATTTCCATTGATTGGGTTGTATCACTTCATCATTGATTAAAATATTTAAATATTATAAATGATGTGACCATTTTTTATTTATATTTTATTTTGACGTTTTCTTTTGTATTAAAATTTGTTACACAATGTCGATCAATTGATTAATTGTTATTTCAATGATATGTTCTTTGGAAGGGTTATTTGCCTCAAATATTCCTTCTTTGGGTTGTATGATTATGTTATGAACATATATTATTTTATGAGGTGTACAATTTTCCAATTGATATTTTATACCATTTATATATTTTTATTCATTGTATTTAATGATTCATTTGAATTCATTTCCTTCATCGACTTAAGGATAAAAAGTTACTAAAATTGTGAGGAATTTTATGATACAATATCATATTATTTTGAGATTTTGTATTTTAGAATTTTCTTTAGAAGGGATCATATGATTATATTTTATTCAACCAAAAAAATTTTATTTTCCTATGGTAATGAATTTTATTTACATGTTAATATTCAATTACCCCATACTTAATGATTAAAAGAACACCATAAAGTTGTCTGTAATTGATTTTGATCTTGTATATTCTTTTAGATTGAGAATATATATCTTTCATATCAATGTTTTCTAAAATGGTTTCAAGAATGTTATCATATAAATATAAATTATTTCCTAAATTTATTTTACAGGATATTTGATCATCATTTAATTTTTTTAAGGAATCATATTAAAGTGTTTGGTAAGGTTAAATTTTGAATCTCTTTATAAAAAATTAAAAAGATTGTTTACTGTTTAAAACACTTGAAACATGAATTGATTTTAGCATCACCATAAAAATTATTTTCCCTTTAGATTCCTCTATAAGTTTCTAGGTATATTTTCAAAGAAAATTATTTACAAAATATTTTGTGAATTTTCGGTTTTTGAAAGTGATTTTAAAATCTGAAAAGTTATGTTCCTCAATAAAGTTTTTTTGATATTGTTATGGTATTTATATTAAAAAATTAAAATAAATCATGATGTTTATTATGATCCACTAGTTATATTTCATAATGATACCATCCTTATTCATTATTAGGATATATTATGATTGTTTTAAAGATATTTTCTTGAAAACCATTTCTTCTCCATGGGTTAATCAAGGTATGAAAAGATTAATGGTTGTTTCTATGAGTTTTATGAGGAAATGGAAGATTTATGAAATTTATTCATGTCATGATTTATAGAAATTGTTTATTATGAAAGCTTTTTATAGTATAAACCAAGGATAGGTAGTTCCATTATAAACCATGGCTGGGTGGTTATGTTATAATCCTAAGATGGGTGGTTCCAATATAAACAAAGAATGGGTAGGTCTGTTATAGCCCCAAATGCATTTGGTAATGAGACAATGTTGATTGGATGATAGTTAATACAATGAAATAACATAGTTATGTTATTCTTACAAATATGTTGATATTTAACAGTTTTAGTCTACTCAAAAAAAGATATGGGAAATTTCTAGTTAGGTAAATATATGATGAAAGCATGATGTTTCAAGATAGCTTTAAATTCTTTCAAAGAGTTCTAATTGTTCCTTTATTCAAGGATTATTTTCACATGGATTGTAATTGTGGAATAATATGACTCATAAATTATGTTAATTATTTATTACATGTATCGTGATTTATAAACCATATTTTTTGGGTATAGAATCTATTATGTTACACCCATTCACATTAATTATTATTGGAAAAGTGGGTGCCCTGGAGCCAACGTTATTAGTAATTGTTTTTATTTCCATACCATGTATATTGTGAGTTATACATGATTTAATCAAACTATTATAGTATTGATATTTTTGTATCCACTATTTTAATGGTAATTTCCAAAGATTATTTTTCACATCAAAAGGATATAGAAATTCACAGGCTATAATGAGAAACTCGATATAATATGAAATTAATATTAAATATATGTACTACGATCTAGGTATATTATAATAACTAGACAAAATGGATTTTTCACTATAAGGTTAAGGTAACTCATAAGAATTGATATTTCTTCTCATGATGCATTCACAGAGTGATCTATAGAAGGTGAGATCATGAGGACATAGCCACCAATAGTAACACCACATGATTCATGTTTCATTAGTTGTTCATATCCACAAACATGTATGTTGGTATCCTGAAATGATATCATTATCAATGTGTATCATTTGATCACATACCTTGATGCAAAGAAAACCAATGACATTGAATTCATAAAGTGGTAGCTTGTGTTGGGTGTGTGTTTGGTGGTATGACAATGGTTGAATTGACAAGATATAATTTTTCTCTTTCAAGTTGAGGATGATATAAGATCCCCAATTTTTTTAATGAGGTAAAAATCCTTTTATTCCTGATCAACTCTGGTTTATGTTTTATTTTTTTATTAGACCCTTAATCCCAGCTCATGGTCCGGTTTAATTTTTTTTAAGGAAGGATGTAGGGGGATAAAGGAATGTTGCAGGAAAAGTACATGATATGAATTTGTAATACACTTTATGTAATAAAGACATGAAATTTAATGGACGTGATAGGACAATTCATGATGTGTAATGATATTTTCCCAAAAGGGAAATCATGATATTTACACAACATGCAATGAATTTACTCACTGTGTAAATTCCTGGAGTCTTATTTTTAAAATAATAGTCAAGGCCATCCTATTTTGATAGAATCTCACCCCTCCCTTCACTATCACGTAGAAGCATACCTTTAATCCTAACCCTAGATTTAGAGTTGTTTCACCAACAAACCTCTATTTCAATATCTATTCATCTCATTGGAACTGTGTTGGTGAGTTCCCTATTCCTCTTTCACCATTAACCATTTATATTCTTCTTGATGGAGTTATTTTTTACAGGGTCTTCTTCCCAATTTTCAAGGCGTTTTCCTGTTATTTTGTTTTCTTCTGATTTGGGCCAAACCAATGGTTCATACTGGTTGAGTGTTCTAACATGGGTATACAGTAGGTGTTCTATAACTTTTCTCTCAAATTATAATGATTTTATAGATATTTTTTGATGTTCCACATTAAATAATTTTCATGTGTTTATCCAAAAGTAATTGAATGCCTTTAATAATTTTTTTGAACCTTTATAGGTTTCTAACATTGTACCATGATATAGTTGAAGGTTGTCAAAATAAAATAGAACCACCTATGAGGTGTAATTTTTTATCTTCTCTATGATTTACCACCGCATTGGGTGTGTGAATTAACCCTCTAACATAGTGGGAGATATAAATAATTAAATGAGATATCTGAAGAGGGTTTATGCCTCCTTGAAATGTGATTACATGTTATTAACCTGATTAAATAGAGTAAATAGAAATTGTGGAATGACTTGTACAAACTCATGGATTATGAATGGATATTGAAATGGTCATGATAATATTTAATGTCATTTATATTTATTCTCTATGAATTTAGATATGTATTGAATGTCATGAACATTTCTATTCCATGGGTTTTGAACTACAGTGAATACGATGAACATTTCTACTCCATGGATTCCAAATTATATGGGATTCCATGGAAATTACTACTCTTTAGATCGGGTCATTGGGTATGACACTTGATTATGTGACATAATATGTTAAGGATTCCTTGGTCTTTTATAACTTGGATCTAGCCCATGTAAGCCTGGCATGATTAGGATGCATTGGTCATTCATAAATTGGATATGGACCTTTAGGCATGACACTATATTACTCAGTAGAGGATGGATTGGATGTTTATTATACTATATAGATAGCCATGGTATGGTTGTTTTATTATAGTTATTAGACTGGACAATATCACACATGCTTATTCATGCCTTACAGTTTTCCCGTGTTACAGTTGCTGGATTATGGTGAGCCTTGTTGGATGGGAAGTATTGATTTTTCGTATCTATTCATATAACTATTACATATATTGAACACTTCTTCTTATTAATATATATATTTTTCACTATTTATAGACACCATTTTTGGTCTCCTACTATGGTTTATATCACACCATCTTTGGGACATTATTGGGTACTCGGACATACTTCATGGAAGAATTTAGGAACTAGGGAAATCACCCACTTTACAATGCTTGATTTTTTGTGCTTATAAGTAGGGGAGCATAGGATTGTGCTATGATCATGATACAATATGGGGATATATCGTTTTGGTATTTTTTATTTGATTCATGTTTTGTATTGGATGTGTGTTTCAACATATTTCCTTCCATTTTTTATAGAGACACGATATACATACCTTTTTATATGATACTACCTTAGTTTTTATTAACATTACTATCTTCATGGTGTTTATCTTCTATCAGTGACATATATTATGCTTCCACAAAATTATTTACTTATGATACATCTATGTTAATATAATAATGAGGGTATAGTCTCTCTACTATACTGTCACAAGCATTCAGTGCTATTCGGCAGCCTTTGGCATATGAAGAGGTTCCCATGAGGCCTTGTGACCCACCAACTCGGGGAACCATTTATTAGCTTCAGGATAGTCATTACAAAGTGGTATCAGATAATGTTTTAATTCAATTTATTTTTATACCTTATTGTTTATGATGGTATAAAGGAGAAATTGGAGTGTGCTGGAATTTGGTAATGATCTTTTCTTGCGAGTAGATAACCCACATATAAGAAAAATCCAAATTTCTCAGGATGGGATATTTTGTTCTGATTTTTCCTATTACAGGTGATTTGATTCCTCCATTGAGTGATTAACATGATATGAGATATTATTATTACTATGAATGATTAATTTAGTGTTTATAATTGTCCTAATATTGAATGGAATTATGGATCGTGCATCATTTTAGGCACCTTATAGGATTCAAATGCAATGCATATGCCATGCCATATAATATGCATTGATTGACTGCATTACAATTATTATGAGTGCCTTATGTTATATAATTTTTATCAATTAATGATTATTATAGGATATTGGGAAACATAATTGTAATATAGATTGACCACTGTAGCCTAAATAATGATTTCCTATATAGGCTACAGCAGACACCTTAACTATACAATTATGACATGTTGAGTCATAGAGCATTGGTCACAAGGACAGGAATTTGTAATGGTTGGGATTAAATAGATCCCACACTTTATTTTATAAGGTGCATGTTCCCTTATATATTGTAATGGGATATACATTTGGTTCAACCATTTTATGAAAATTGAAAAAAATATGAATTTAACTGAAATTTAAATTATAAAATAGAAATGTCACTTATAAATGGATTTTTCAATTCCACTGGACAGTCCATATACTAAGAACTGTGCTGTGAAAAAGAGAACTTTACCTAGACCTAAACTTATAGAGTGTAGTAGGAATTGTCTCTGGTGTTCTTTAATATCATTTTCATTACCTAGTCATGGATTTTGAATCAGTCAGAGGGGTGATGTTTGTTAATAGGATGGATTGTACCTATCCTGTCCTTATATGTGTGATATTATTGTTATTAAATCTTTTATGAGGTGTCCATTTAGAATTTGTAGAGATATTCCACCATGAAAACCTTTAGTCATAAGTCAGGAGGGTAAAAACGATCATGCTCTAGAGGTGGGAGGCCCTGATCCTCTAGTAGAACCTCTAACTATGCCAATTGTGGAACTACCTATTGTTACTACTATGGGTGTTGATGAAAAATTTTGAGAGGGTTTCTAATGCTTTATGCAGACTATTCAGGGATCCCCAAAGCCTGTCATGACTTTGTAAGAGTTGAAACATCTGATATAATAGTAACATCCATCCACATTATTAGGGGATGACCGTCCACAGGAAGCTGAGATGTGGGTTTAGATTACTTTATTGATTTTCAGAAATCCTGAGACACCTCATGAGTTGGGAGTGTATCTCATGATGTTTATGATTTTGTGAGACACTAAGCATGGGTGGGAAGTTCTGAACCAGGATGATAGGCTTCAAGATATGGTTTGGGAGGATTTCCATATTATGTTTTACGATCAATTATTTCATGAGACCCTGAGAGCTGGATGCGCCGGTGAGTTTATGTATTTAGAGTAGGTCACTATGGACATTATGAATTATTTATATATCTTTATAATGATTCAGTGAATTGAAACTGTATATCATGCTAATGATCCATTTAGGGTGAGATGCTTCGAGGAATATCTCAAGAATGCCATATGTTCACATGTGAATGTGTTTTAGATAACTACTATATTAGAGATAGTGAATCAGTCACTGATTATTGACCATAATTTGAGGCAATCTCAAGGCCCTTAGTAGGGGAGTGCTGCTTTTTGACCTAGTGGTTTAGTGAAAAGTTACTGGAAGTTACATTTTAAGGTTACTTGTGAGGGGAATACCAACCATAGTGTGAGTGATAGTAGTTTTTTATTCATTAATCAGTTTAGAAGGTGGGGAAGAATGAATATTTGGTGAACTAGGGATCCATTTGAGTGCTGATCTTACAACAGTATGGGCCATCTACAACTATTTTGTTGTTTCATTCCTCTGGTTTTCAGTGGATGGGGGTCGACATTGACTCTAGATTCAAGAGAAGGATTCAATGCTCTATCATAATCTAGTAGTAGAGTAAAACATTTTTTTTTCAGGCTGAGGAGGTGTTCATGGATGAGGAATCTAGACACTGGTTTCATATCGACAGTAGAGTGGGCCTACTCTGGGTAGTTAGGATATTTCATAAGGTCGTGGTTCAGACCAGATATATTAAGTACAACCTACACCTAATAAAAATATATCCATACCATCTATAGTTAGATGTATAATATTAGTAGCCTCTACCCATTTATATGCCCTTTTTGATACATTTTCTTCTCATAGGTTAATATCTCTACAAGTTTTGATGATCCTCAAGCTCATTGTTCAGTTTATTGGTGGTATTATAACACTTGATATTTCATTTGGGATTATATCAGAGAGTATATTCAAGTGTAGGGAGTTATCCCTTGGGGTTGGTGGGTTTCACATTGTATAGGAGATATTCTTCATTGAGATGACATAATTTGACGTTATAATTAGGATGAAATGGAGGGTTTCTTATCATTCCCATTTAAATTGGTATCACTAGAGGGTGACCCTTACATCACTAGAGGCTAGGGAGTTTATTCACTAGGGTGAATGAGATGTTTAGGGGACAAATGATGGACATGAGCATCATGGACTATGTGGGATGATAATCCATATTTATGGATTATATCTAAATGACCAAGTAATGAGTCATATTGAATTCCACATAATGGTTGATCATTTCATGGATATTTTTTCGGATGAATTTTATGGGATATATCATGACAGAGATGTATATTTTTCCATTTAGTTTGTTCCTAGAGCTGCACCAGTATATATTACTCCTCATAGGATGGATACTAAAAAGTTGTAAGAGATCAATAGGTGTTTGGAGGAATTAGAAGAAAAGTGGTTTATATGAACAAATACTTATCCATGGGTTCGCTGTTCTATTTTGTGAATAAATGTAGATAAAATCTTCCGGCTATGTGTGGATTACAGATAACTGAAACAGCTGACAGTAAAAAATGGGTATCATTAACTCATACAAAAGACCTATGTAACCATCTTTGAGAAGACCAGGTTGTTTTAATAATTGATTTGAGGTGAGGTTAGAATCAGGTACAAGTTAGACCATCATACAAACATTGTACAACATTTCATAGTAGGTATGGTCTATATGAGTATCTGGTTATATTGTTCGATCTTACAAATTCACCATTAGTTTTCATGGCACTAAAAGAACATGTTTTCAGTCCTTATCTAGATTCATTTGTGGTGGTATTATTGGATGATATATTTGTTTGTTTTCATAGTTGTCATGTTTATTCCAAACATCATGATATCATTTTAGATACTCTAAGAGTGAATCAATTATATTCTCATCTTACAATGTGTGACTTCTGGATGGATAAGATTCACTTTCTAGGTCATATTATATCAGTGACAGGAGTATCAATTGACTTAGTGAAGGTGAGAGCTATAGTTTCCCAAGTCCCTCCCATAAATGTCGTTGACACATAGAGTTTCTTGGGGATAGCCATATATTAAATGAATTTCATACAATAATTATCACCCTTAAAATCACCTCTTAGTTGATTGACTAAGAGGGGTGTTAAGTTCATATGGTTAGATGCATATGAGATATCCTTTTAGGTGTTGAAAGGGATGTTGAATTTAGTGCTGGTCCGGATTCTTCCAAAGTTATGTTGGAGCTACACTATGTGTCATGATTCATCAGGAATTATTCTTGGAGTAGTTGTGATGCAAGAGGAGAGAGTCGTGGCATAAGGGTCTCTTCAGTTGAGGCCACATGAGAGAAACTACCCAACACATTATCTTGAGTTATCCATTGTTGTTCATGAAAAACGCTATTGTAGTTATTATTTACTAGGAGGGTGTTTAGTAGTGAAAAAATTCTATAAAGCCTCAATTATATATTTATGTAGTGTGACTTAAAATTTGGCAGATATGGTGGGTTGAGTACCTACAATATTTTGATTTTGAGCTAGACTAAATTTCTAGAATGTAAAATTTAGTTGTCGATGCACTGAGTAAGATGACATAGATACAGGAAGTTTGAGAGGCCAGTAGTGAGTGGATGCTTATGGACTTATTATCAAAGATACACTTGTAGGTGCAGGATAGTATCGACCATAATTTTCTCTCATCCTTAATAGTGGCATCCAATCTTCTTAATAGAGTGAGGATGAGGCAATTATTAGATTTTTAGGGCCTAGTCCTATAAGAGAGTGTGGGTGGTGAGGACCTACCTCCCAATTGAACCGTTGGCAAGGATGAAATTATATTAATACATGGTGGTGCTTGTGTACCATAAAACACACATGAGGAGATGATGCTAGAGTTTCATGACTCATATTTGGAAATACATTATGGTGTAACTAATTTTTATCGAGATTTATGATTCTAGGATTGGTGGATAGGTATAAAATTTGAGGTAGCTTGTACATTCACCAGGTGTTCCACCTATCAATAGGTGAAGGAAAAAAACTAAAAACAATTGAGATTTTACAATAGTTATATATTCCCAAGTGGTAATGAGATTATGTTACAATTTATTTCATGATTGAGTTCCCAAGGGTACCTCGAGGTAGTGATTCTTTATGGGTAGTTGTGGATACACTCAAAAAGGTCACCCATTTTTTACTAACCCAGGATGCCTTCTTAGTAAATGATTTTGGGATACTTTATATCTATTAGATTGTGAAAATTCATACATTTCATCAATATATTGTATCAAATAGGGAGTGTCAGTTTACATATTATTTTAGGAAATGATTATTCAGGTCATTGGGTACACAAGTACTTCTGAGCATGAAATACCACCCTCATTATGATGTCTAGTTAGAGATCAGTATATAGGTTTTATAGGACATTCATAAAGAATTCTTCTTTGATTTCATGGTCTCCTAGGAGGAAAATATACCACTATTTTAGCTCAACTACAATAGTAGTTATCAGAAAAATATACACATGAAACCTTTTGTGGCTTTGTATAGTAGGTCATGCCGATCACCTATTTGAGGATTACAAGTTGGAGAGAAATCACTACTCAGACTATGTCTCATGTAATATACATTAGAGTAATGTTTAGGTGATTTTGAAATGGATGGATATGGTACCGTATTGACAGAAATATTAAGTTGATCATCATTAATGACCTATAGAGTTTAAGGTATGAGATCAAGTATTTTCACCTATATATTAAAGGTTGGGGATAATAGATTTGGAGATAGGGTAATCATTTTCCATTATATATCGGGCCTTAAGTGATTTGGGAGAGAGTAAGGCGAGTAACAAATCAGTTGTAGTAAACTCATAGGTACCGAGCCAAGAACAACTTCCACCATGTAGATTAGCTACATATTTATCCATAATATATGTCCTAAATTCATCACCCAGATGAGATTGAGTTGTATATAGAGGTGTCCTTCAAGGATCATCCAATACATATAATTGAACGGGGCACAAAATCTCTTTGAGGCTGGTCAGTTCTTCTAGTACGGGTGATATGGAAGAATGACCACATAAATGATAAGACATGGGAGTGGGATGCCAATGTATATTCTTAGTGTCCAGATGTATTATCAGAAAATGCTTGACGTCCTTTGGAAGGGAAATTTTGGGATTACTATCTTTAAGGGGGAAAGATTGTAAGATCTTATAATTTTTTATGAGTTATATAACCTTTTATTGATGGTTAAACTATTGTTTAAGAGGCCAGGCCCATGGGCTAGTTGGGTTGTTTTAGAAGGAAGGATGGGGGGGCTGAAGGCATGCTATAGGTGAAGTACATGACGTGTACTAAATACACGATGTGTATTGTCCAGGGCATGAAAATTCACGATGTGTAAGTAGAGTTTCCTAAAATGAAAATCCCAAGTTTTATATGATGTTAATTCATTAAAATTTCATGTAAATTCCTTGATTTAGTTTTTAAATAAGTATAAGGGCCTCTTTATTTTGATAGAATCTCACCCCTCCCTTATCTTTCATATAGTGTCTTCCATTGAAGCCTAACACTAGGATATGGTTCCATTTCAATGTAAGATATCCTTTTTTTTGTTTTTTCATCTCGTATGATCCATATTGGTGATTTATGTATTCATATTTCAGCTTTCACCATTTCTCTTCTCCTCAATGGATTTATTTTTGTGTAGTCTATTATACCCTATTTTCAGAATTTTCTTCTATTCATCCATTTTCATATGATCTGGACGGAATCATCGGAATATAATAGATGAGGGTTATACCATAGGAATATAGTAGGTGGTTTATACATTTTCCTGTAATATTATAGTTTTTTTATAGCTACGATGTCTATGTTCAGCACACTATAATTTCTAGTAATTGATCCTAAATTAATTATATGACTTGATTAACTTGTTGGAACCTTTTTGGTTTCCCACTTAGTTCCATGATATGGTTGGAGGTTTTCAATCTCATCCTAGACGTCATATGAGGTGTAATTATGTATCTTCCCCATGAGTTAAATCCCCATTGTGTGTCTGTATGATCTCACCATCATAGAGGGAGATGTAATGAATTAAATTAGATACCAGTAGAGGATACATGCCTCATTTCCATGTGATTACATGATATTAAGCTGATTAATGGATTAAATGGAAAATGTGTAATGGGTTGGATGAAATCATGTCTTGTGAATGGCTATTGAAATGGTTATTATAATATTGAATGTCCTAGAAATTTCTACTCCATGAATTATGAGATTTATTGGATTCTATGGAAATTTTCACTCCATGTATTCAGAAATACATATAATTCCTTGGATATTTCTATTCTATGGATTTCAGATAATATGGTATTCCTTGGAAATCGCTACTCATTGGATCCAAGCATTGATTATGACACTTGAGTACATGGAATTTTCCATCAAGGATGCCTTGGTATTTTAAACCATGGATCTGTCCCATGAAAGCATAACATGATGAGGGTTACATGGTTGTTTATAACTTATATCCTTCCCTTTGGGTCGAACACTGGACTAATCTAAATAGGCCTCACTGGATGTTTGTTATTCCTTATAGATATCACTGTTATGAGTATTTGATTATAGTTTCTAAACTGAGTAGTATCACACCTTCTTAAACATACATTATAGTTAGCATGTGTTACAGTTACTACTTTATATTAAGCCTTATTGGATGTACAATATTAATTTTTCTTATCTATTCATATCACTATGATATATATTTCACATTTATTCAACATATATTACATAGAATGAATATTATATACAAACCATTGGTGGTAGACTAATGAGTTTTATCTCACACCCTATTTAGGCCACCATTGGGCACCTGGATAGACTTCATGGATGTATGTAGGGAATAGGGAAAGGAGTTACTTTATGATGCTTGACTGGTTGTGCATAAGAGTAGGGGATCACATGTCTGAGAAATACTCTTGATGCTAGTTGGGGATACTTCCTTTTTTTCCTCTTGTATTTGATACATGTATTGTAATAAATGTCTATTTCCATGAATTACTTTCCATTTTGTTTAGAGAAATGACATACATCATTTTGTATATGATACATCCTTGGTTTCGATTATTATTACTATCTTCTAGATGTTTTTATTTTATTAGTGATTTTTATTATATTGTTTTGATTCATTTACATGATATAATATTGTGTTACTCTGAGCATGATGGTATATTTTTCTCACCATACCATCACATACACTCACTACTAGTCAAAAGCCTCTGGCATACATGGAGGTAGGATTGAGGCCACGTGAAACACCGTATCGGGGACCGTTTAGTGTATTTTGGTTCAGGGAATTCTATAAATGATATATTGGACATAGTTGATCAGGATGGTAATACATTTATAACTCTTTGGACATTGTAGTCAACGGTATGTTTTCCCAGTTAAATCAAAAAATAATAAGGCAATTAATGATGATGAAAAAAGTGTGTTTTATGCTTTATGAGAAATTTCATGACAAAGATATCATATTACACATGGTGTGTTCATTAGATGGTTTTCATTAATATAACTTATTCTTTCCTCTTTAGAGTCCATGATGGGTTACAAGAGTCCAATATTGGTATGTTAATAGTTTTTACTACTATCAAGATAATTCCCTAGAGGGTCACGTGAAATATCATGTTCAAGAATCTTCCATATTCTAGTGAATAGGTATATATGACATAGTGGGTCCCACCATGGGGTCTGAGAGTTGCCTAAGTGTTATCGATCACCAATGAATTTATTAATTAATTATTATTCATGAATATAATCATTGGATTTAATTTATTTTTTATAAATATATAAACGATATTAAGTGAATACATGAAAAATATTATACAAATGAATATTATTTTATTCAAGGTTCATTTAATATTAGCAGATTATCAGATAAGTTAATGAATTTAGTTTTTACATAATATAATAATTATCTATTATGAGTAGGTGATAAAATATATTTTATTTTAATGATGTACACCATCATAAAATAGGATTTTATTAGTGCGAAAAAGGCCTTTATCAGTACTAAAAAGCAATGTTAATCAAGCTGCTATTATAGTGGGGTTCCCTTTATCAGTGCTTAGAAAAGAAATGATAAAGGGCCCCTTTATGAGCGCAATTAGAGAGCTAATAAAGTACCCATTTATCAGTGCTTCAAATAGTGATGATAAAGTCCCCATTTATCATCACTTCAAATAGCGCTGATAAAGTCTCTATTTATCAGGGCTTCAATTATCATTGATAAATTATTCCTTTATCAGCACTATTTGTAGCGCGGATAAAGGTTTCCCTACTTGGGTGTTTTATTTATATAATAGAACACCCATCCAACCTTTAAAAAATAAGCAACATCAAAATACAAAAATAACCTGCAAAAATAATCAAAAACCTGCTAAAATACTACCCATAGTATATAAAAAAGAACCACATACACTATCCAAATAAGGAAAAAAAAAGTTGTGCACACAATGGTTTGGAAAAAATTCTATATAAATTAAATTGACATCATGAATATAAAAATATTCACTAAGGTTATATACCAAAAATACACTTCTATAAACATTTGTAAGAATGTTTTATAAAATTACATTTACAATTATCCAAAAAAATATAGAAACATTAATGTTTTCTCTTTTATCATTTGTGGACCCCTCTAAAAAATGTCCAATGTTGGAAATACTCACAGAAAAAATCATCCAAACTAAATAAAAAGGTTCCACCTATATATGAAAACAAATATTATGTTAGTAATACTATAAAGAAATATATTAAACATTTCTATGAAGAATACATTAAGAAAATGTCAATTTTTAATATAAATGAAACATTTACAGTTGTTCCGGTCTCACTATGTGTCATAATGAGGTGGGGTTGATTCCTAAACATAAAAATTACTAAGGGATCATTTTTAAAATGTATCAATACAATTTGAATGCATTTCCTCGGTTTTAGTATGTTAGTTGTGTTTTTTACAAAAATGTCATTTCAAACAAAAAAACATTCAATTTGAGTCATATCATTTGCATCATGCATTGATTAGATGTGAGGCTAATTCATACAAGTCAAAAATGAATAAAAAATTTCTTAATTTTGATGATATTCATAGTGTGATTTTTGGTTTTTTAGGGAGTGACACATTTGGAGTTAAAATGTCATTTTTAAACTGATAGCAGACACTTTTAGTAATACTGGTCACACCATTCATCAGATTGAGGTGGGGTCGATTTATACAGATCACAACTAACTCATGGATCATTATCTTAAAATATAAAAACAATCTGAATGCATTTTATCAGTTTTCAGTATGTCAGTTGTGTTTTTTTACTTTAATTAATGTCTCTTTTAAATAACGCGACACATTTGGAGTCATACCGATGATACCATGCATCAGATTGTGGTGTGGTTGATTCCAAAACAAAACAAATGACTGATATATCTTTTTACTAAAGTATAAAAACAATCCGAATGTATTTCCACAGTTTTTAGTATGTTAGATGTGTTTTTTAGTAAAATGTCATTTCAAATTGAAAACATGCAATTTGAGTCATATCGATCAAATCATGCATCGGGTTGATGTGAGACTACTTGATACATGTCAAAAAGGACTATTCTATCACTGTCCTTAATTTGGATGAAAATCACAGTGTGTTTTCATTGTTTTAAGTGAGTGACATGTTTTGAAATAAAATATTAATTTTAAACTCAAAACAGACCCTTTTAGTAATACTGATCACATAGAAAAACAAATTGAGGTGGGGTTGGTTCATATACTTCAACACTGACTCATGGATTTTATTTCTAAAGTATAAAAATAATATTAATTCCTTTTCTCAATTTTCATTAGGTCAGTTGTGTTTTTTTTCTTGAATTAATATCAATTTTAAATAACAAGACACATTTGGAGTTATATCGGTCACAACGTGCACCGTATTGAGGTACATTTGATTCCTACACGTCAGAAATGACAAATAGATCATTTTACTAAATTACCAAAACAATATAAATAAATTTTCTTGATTTTTAGTATGTTAGTTGGGTTTTTTTAAAAAAAACCATTTCAAACAAAAAACATGTAATTTGAGTCATACTAGTCGTATCGTGCATCAGTTTAATGTGAGACTACTTCATACATGTCACAAAGGACTTATTAATTGTTGTCCATTATTTTTATGATAATTGGATACTGTTTTCTATGTTTTCAGTGAGTGGCATATTTTGAACTAAAATGTCAATTTTAAACCGATAGCGGACACTTTTAGTCTTATCGGTCACACCATCTATTAGATTAAGATGGGGTTGACTCATAAAAATCAAAACTGACACATTGATCATTTTCCTTGTGTATTAAAACAATCCATACTCATTTACTCATTTTTTAGTATGTCAGTTTTGTTTATTTACTTGAATTAATGTCAATATTAAATAACAAGACACATTTGAAGTCATAATGGTGACATCGTGCATCGAACTAAGGTGAGTTTGATTACTAAACGTCACTAATGAATGATAGATCATTGTATTGAAGTATCAAAACAATTAGAATGAATTTCATCAGTTTTTATTATGTCAATTTTTTTACTGATTTAATGTCAATTTTAAATAAAGACACATTCAGATTCATACTGATGACATTGTGTGTCGGATTGAGGTGTGGTTGACAGGGAATAACATCCTCCTTATGAATCATAGCATTAGTTGGCCTAGTGAATAACCAACTATCATATATTTAGGACCTTTGAATGAATATAAGACATTTGGTTCTTCACTAGGTCGACTAAATAGGGGAACTTCCAATGTTTCAAATTGAATCGATGTTTTTATTGGAGAAAAACACTTCTCGTTATTGAATACAAGAAGAGTGGATTAAGATCATGTGTCCATTATGTCTCATGACATCACAAAAAAACATAATGGATGGGGAAACCATATATGGATACTTTTTATCATGTGTGGTATGTAAACAACACACACCCTATAAATGGGGACCACCAATTTCATTGAAACAAACAATCATCATGAAATTCAATTAGTGCACAAACAAGTACCACCAACAGCCATGATTTTCAGTGGGGTGTTTAGCCCGTACAAATCACAACATTAACATAAAAAAAAGATAAATATAAGGAAAAATATATTATTAAAGTCAAAATTATTTTAGAAATTTACCATATTCATTCTATATTTGTACATTCTTCCTTCAGGTATGCTACCCATTCGTTTCTAAGCATATATATATTTTCTTGTGAATATGACTATTTTTTTAAGTCATGATAGTACTGGAAAAATATAAATACACAAAGGATTAATAATTATTTTAAATTAAATATCAATTTCCTTCAAAAATAACTCTTTAGGGATGCTGGTTTTTAAATGGAACATGATCTATTTCATAAACTTACAAACATAATAACCACAGTCTTTACAATTGGTTTTTTTGGGCACTATATAAACATTGAGAAAAATAATTAATTTTTTATATGTGTTTAGATAGTGAAATTTTATTATATATACCCTGATACTTATTCAGTCATAGTACTTTTCACGTTTTTTGTGTTTTCCCCCCGACCTCATTCCATGATGTAGGTGATATTCATGATCCACCCAATTAATCCACACTTAACTCATCATAATGGAACCTTCCCACTAGCCCTATCATAAACACAACAAGGGGGTCCATTGATGTGTGTTTACTATATAGGGTAGCATGAATCAAGTCCTACCACCTAGAAACCCAAGTTAACATAAACAAACCACCATGGAGGTGAGAAAAAAATCAAGATAATTACCAAAACCAGGTATCACACCTCACCTCCAACACAATCACATTTATTATACCCATTTCACATCATACATCCATCATATAAATAATTAATAGCCCATAACTTGTGAATCAAATATAGTGGAAATCATTTATGGTCACATGAGAAACAAACCATTTACTTTTTAAAGTGAAAAATTGGTCTTCACATGAAAACCAACATTATATGCAGATTCTTGCTCTCCTTATTTAATGTCTCATCATTTCAATGATTTTGGAAGCACGTGAAAAAAATTCTTTTATCTTTCAAAAAAATTCTCCATAAACATGGAAAATTCCATTGAAAAAAAAAATTCATAAGACATAAATTTACTATAAAAACTTTTAAATGACCATATAACATTTTACAAATATTATTTTCATGAGAATTAGTCTAACATAAAAATATTACATGAAATTATTATAAAAAACCCCTTATGCGAAGCCTATAATTTAAGAAATAATTTTATAATTTCGCCCAAATACCCATACATTACTATACTTTAATTAAAAAAATTTATAAAGTATACACATTCAATGAATTATAAAATAATTGAAGAGAAAATAAACACTTACTGTAAAAAAAATGGTAACCAATACATAATTGTTCACCATCCATGGAAAAAACTCAAAGAACCAAAATCCTTAAATCCTCTTGAAAAATTAATTTCAGTTCCTAGGAGAAGGAGAAACCAATGGTAAATATTGAACAGAAGTGGGATGGGGGAGATAAAGGAGAGAGAGTTGAAAGAATTCTGGAAATGGAAACTTTATTTTTTTCTTAAATAATTCAAAAACAATAACATAACAAAAACATAAGCAATAATAGAATATTATAATTATCATTTTTCAAAAATAATCATATCATAATAACATATAAATTGTGACTAAAATAACACTACATGGGAAAAATCATAAGACGATAAATATAAGTGAAAATACAAACCTTTTCACTACAAAATTTTAAAACGTTTAAGTGAATATTATATCTAATATTTTTTAAAGGGAAATATATTACTATTGAAAATGAGATATGTTCACGCTTATGTTTTAGTATTGAGGTAATTTCTTAGTGCACATTGGAAGTAGTGTGTAGGTGAACCTAACGCGTAGTTAGAGGTGGTTGGTTTTGTGTGTGCACCTAAGTGGATGAGTTGCACTAGTAGATGATAGATACTCTTGTAAGGGTGTTGATTATAGGAGATAAAGAATAAATCAATGATGTCAGCCTAAGGAAGGGGGGTTGGGTTGTGTAGGTGAAATCCTCATTCTTCCTCCACTACATAGGGATCTCAAACTTAGGGACAATAGTGGTTGTTCTTGGAGAATTATTTCCCTCTATAGAGCATTTCTATTATATATATAGGTGTTATTCCATGGGATTTCAAGATAAGTGATAGATTTTCCCTCTATTCTTCTTGTTCATATATGTACTTCCCTCTTCTCCTAAGGAAGTACCCAAGATCCTAACCATCATGGTATGATTTAGTAATTTCAACATGATCTAATGTGATTACTTCTATATTCGAAGAAAAGGAATGTAAAAAATAAATTTTTTTCTATATTTTTATCTGATTTATCTAGATATGATCATTATGATGGATATTTTTTGGTATTTATAAACCAATCTTATCCCTTAACATGTTCTTATTCTTATATCTTTACTCTTGAATCCTTATGTGGTGATTTTGGGTTGGTTATAAAGTACATTTGTGTCTGAGCATGTTTTATTTGGATGACCATGATGTTAGGATTTGATACTCTTAAAGTAGGATGTTCCTTACAATTTTATAAATATTATATATAATTTTATTATAAAAAATTATCTTTTATTTTTCTTGGTTACCATAATAATTTTCTTGGTATGAAATTCTTGTGTGTGTGTGTGTGTGTGTCCCATGAGATATCTATTAATAAGACATACATTTGTGTGTGTGTGTGTGTGTGACCCATGACACCTCTGTTAATTCAACATGTTTATTCATGTGTATAGCCCAATAATTTCAATTTTATGGCTTGTATTTATATATGTGTGTATATATGTATACTTATGATACCTGGTATCACGGTGACATATAGACACTTCATGGCTTGGTTAATCCTTTAAAGGGGAAGAATGTGAAACATGATGCATGATTATTACGGTGAGGAATTGAATGAAAATTATCATGACATGATATCCTTTTTGCACGAACTAATACTAGAAGAATGGTATGATGGACTTGTGGCTTGACCTGAGTTAATTTTTGGGGCCACTATGGCTTTATGGATTGAATTGTGAAAATTGGTGAGGCATGATGGACTTAATAATGAACCTAATTCATGATGGAATTAGGTCATATTATGAGACATAAAATATACATATGGATTATTGTTAGATTCATGGAAACCAAATATAGATTCTCTTCTAATATGGAGTCGATCCTAGTTAGCCTATAGTTCATGGTAGCCCGGTTAGCACATGATGACCCAATATGATATTTTTTACATGTGAATTTACTTTATTATCATCATATATACTTATATATAACTATTTCACTTATGTTAAGAACATATAAATGGTTTCCTACTATGTTTTATATACACACACAAAATGGGAATCTCGGTTCATGTGTAGACTTCTTTAACCTGGATTTCAGATGAGGGTGGTGGACTTGCCATTGGAAATTATACTGTAGGAGTAGGATAATATAGGTGATATCATGATATAATCTAGGATTCTTGTATATATACCACTTTATTAATTTATTTTTCCTTGTTTATTATTTATGGTTCTACCACATATTGGGACCTCTTGACTTGTTTCAATAGATAATGAATGTGTAACATCCCTAGAAAATAATGAATATGAAATTTTCATTTATAAAAATATTTTTTAATTAAATATTAATTTTACATTAAATGGGATGCTATGTTCGATGTCGTACATGATATGCAACCACAAGTTTCATTGAAATCATATGTTGCACAAAAATAATATAATATTATTATTTTAAATGGTAGTTAATACCTAGCCGTTATATTGGAAAAAATGAATAGAACTAACTAATATGTGATTAAATATGTTAGTTAAAAGTTTTTTCAATTATCAAATAAATGTTAGGGGATAAAATGTGAATGAATCTAATTTGAAGCATGAATACTCTAATATTCTGTAAAAGGTCGATTTACCACCTTTTGACGGAAAACCCTTTTTACATGTAGTTTTGTTTATTTTTATATGTTATATTTGGCCAAATAAAATTCTTATTTAGATCCGGGACATCAAAATTTACTTTGGGTAATCTTTTGGTATTTTTCTAATGAAGTTCATTTTTTTAATGAATTGTGAAAAATACTGTAATTTAATTCAAATGTTCTTGTTAATATAATTTATTTTTATGATTATATTATCTATATAATTGGTTTTAAAGTGTAATTAGATAATATTTTTATCATTTAATCTAATGATGTTCATTAGAATTAATTTCACATTGAAATTGGACATAAACAAGTGTCAATATTTTAATAGATATTGTTTTTAAAAACAAAATATTTGTTTTGATAATAAGGAATTACTTTTAAATTAATTAATGAAAATTATATGTTTTTAATTTGGTAAAATAGACATAATTTTTGAATTTGGAATACCAAATATATCTTAGGCAAAATTTCTGGTATTTTTCTAAAAAAGTCCGATTTTTTATGAATAGTGAAACCACATAGTAGTAGTTAAAAAACTAACATTTTCATTTAAATGAAATATTACCGCTTTGGTGAATTGAATATCTAAAATACTACATACATGATTTTTATTAATATGAAAAATTTGGTTCAATAAGATAAAATATTTTTTGGTGAATAGTAACTTTTTACTTTTATTTACTGCGGTTATGGGTAAATAGGGTAATTCAAGGTAAAAAGAATTTTATAATAATTCGAAAATGATGTTAACATTTTTTCAAACCTTATTGGTTGAGTAATTTACGACCATGGGCTTTTTTGGGATGATTTTGGGTCCCCTTTGAGCCACTTATGGGTCATAAAGACACATGCGATTAATTAACTTTAATTAAAGAAAAAAATGACAAAAACAAAAATCATTTTGTAAATCAATTTTTACATGGAGTTATATAAGTGATTTTTTCAACTATAAATATTATTTATAAATATAAATATATTTCCTAAATCATGTTATTTTTTTATAATTTTTAGATATATAAAAATTTAAATTACATATGACACAATAATGACGCAATATTTACATCATTAATAAATTATTTAAATAAATAAGATTATAATGATAAAAATATTACTGAAAACCTGTCCAATCCTTATTTGATGATATTATTTCGACTATGAGTAATCGTATCTTCAACTATAATGATTATTTGACCTTTATAAACTAAATATCCTTATATAATAAACTAATATTTTCACACTATCCTAAAGAGCCCCTCCCCCCCTTTATAAAAGGAGACTATTTATATCCAATTCCTTACACCACTCAAGCCATTTCGCTCATCACAAATATGCCCAATTTAGCTCCAAAAATCCCTCCTCTCCTCATAGAAGTCGTACCTTAGGCAGAAGGAACGTCAAAAAGTAATTTTGGTTCAAACCAATGGAAGTCACCCAAATTAATGGCAATAGTTCCTCTTAACTTCTTTTATTTTATTTTACTTCACCAACCCCTAAACTCTTTTTTCCTTTCTTTTATATCAAAAAAAGTATCCTAAATATACTATGATGTTTTTATAATAAGGATTTGAACTACACATACACAAATCTCCATCTAATGGGTGACGAACATACTATTTTTGTGGATGGAAAACTAACGCCTCACAAAACAATGATTGTTCGATAAACACCTACCACCTCTCATTTTGGCCATTAAGATGGCACTGAATTTATATATGAAATATATTATGTTTATATTTTTTTATTCTTCTGTATTTTACATTTATATCCTACCTTTATGGTTTCCATTATGGGTAAATGCGATAATTTCATTTGAGAAAGTGCGGACTACCGCCCCCAGAAAGTGTTATGACTCGTTAATGCCATATGTGGGAAATATAAAGGATGGATTTATTGATATTATATATTAAATTATACTGGAATTATAATATACCTATTTATCATTATGATTTAATTCAATTAACATATGAAATAGAAATGAAAGTAGTGTTCATGCTTACGTACGACTTACCGTCTCCATGAACAGTGTGTTTCATTTCTTATCGCCAGAATGGTATGTACTTTTATAAAGACATATATATACTAGATATAAATTATTTATATGATATCTAAGTCATGATTATCTATCTGGAGATAATGGACTATTGACCACATGGAGAAATTGTAATTATTAGGTGTCTATTTTTGACTCAAGTACCAAATATCAACCAAACGACAATTATTAACATAAATGATTGAATAAAGTTTATAACATGGTAATAAGTGATATAAAAAGAATAATTGACTTTAAAAAGGTTCTTATGTAAGTATAAATTAACATTAGTTTGTTATTCCGGAAGAACAAGGAACAAACAATTCAAGTCGGACACGTGGTAATGGATTTCTAATCTCACTTTTAATTCTGTGAGATTTCCATTGTTCGCATCTAATTTATTGCATGTGGTTTATTATGTACTGAAATTTGATATATATTATCATTATTCCTTTTATATTCATGGTATTCTGAGATTAATTTAAGTTTTATTAATTTTTGGTCATACGACTCGATTGATTAGGACGTGGTATGGAGTTTTCATCTCACGTTTTATTCACGTGACATTCATGCTATATTTTCCACTATTTCTTTTTGTGTGGTGTATGTACTGACCATGATTGTGTCATTTGTGTAACATAATTTAATTTATGAGTATTTACATATTCATTTTGTGATCCTTCTTGCCTGTGGCATATGTTTTCTATGTTACCAAATTGGTAAGGGAACCATTCACCATACACTTGTTAAAAGACTTATTTTTTGTTATGTATTTAATTTACATCTTATTATGTTGGGATATGTTCTTCTATATCCTTATTGATGTCAAATTTATTTCCAAGTGATTATATTCCCTTTTATCTCATCAACTCATTTTCTGAATTTTAAAGTGACATCGTTAGGCTGTCGAATTCATACAAGGGAACTTCTTAACCCAATTTCAATTCTTTGGGTTCTACTTGTACTTATTGAATATATCAGCCTATGAATATGTGCCAATGACCTATGATTGTTTTACACTTAATATACACTTATATTGGGTGTATTTATATTTTTCCAACATAATTATGTAATTGATTTATCCTTAATTTAGGTATACCGTCTTTATAAGGGATTTCATCTCAATTTACATTTCCATTGGGTCTTCATTATTGTTAAGCACCAATTCAATTTTATGTGGTGTATATACTGTCCTTTGGCATATTAAATCATGAATAAATTTATTCTCAATATATTATAAAGTTCTGATTAAATGTTATTCCTCAATTATTTGTATGCAAGAGTCTCTCATTTTGTTAAAAAAATATTTAACTAAAATATCATTTTAAATGTTGTAAAGATTTATTATTATAAATCATAATCATTAATGTCCATGTTTTAAAAGTGGTTTTGATTATTTATTTATATGGACATTAATGTTTTAAAATTATTAAAATTTTCAATGTGGTATGAGAAACTTTGATTAAAAAATCACTTTATTAAATATTTTAAATGGTTTTGAAAATGGTTTGATAAAGCCTTGATTATATAAATATATTGAAATGATATATTATGATTGAAATATGGAAATGTTATCTTTCTTTTATGCTTGGTTTATGTGTTATAAATATGTTATGGTTATTGATCATTGTTTACGCATATGGGTGGTTCCGTGATAAACCTATGGTGGGTGAGCCCAAGATAGGTCTCCAATGCCTTGGGTAACATGAAAGAGGTAAATGGGATGTTTATCCTAAGAGATTTTGGCAATATACTGTGATGGGTATTCCAAGTGTAACTCCCTACATAGCTATGATAGCTACAATGTATGTTTTATATGGATTCCATAAGTATCCTTTATAATTTTCGATTTGTGTGTGTGTTATTCTTAAATATTATTATTCTGTAAGGTATGTTATGATTGAAAAGTATGGTTTCATTGATTTTTTGTAATTGATGGTCTAATGTTTTCTGTCTTTATTTTCTAACCATTACTGAGCTTTTTATTCTCATCCCAAGTTTTTGAAATGTTTTCCATTGGACATAAAGATGAATCGGGTCAAGTATGGGAAAAAGGTAAAGTCATGATGTCCAAAACATGGAACTAGACATGTTTATTTTTAAGACTTTTTATTTTAGGAAAAATTGGATACTGAGGCCACAATGCCAAAGAGACCCAGTTGAGTTCCCTTTTCGATAATGGTGCTACGCATATCATTATCTATGTTGCTGTTGTGGAGATCCTTGGGCACTGTATAATTTCTTCTGCCGATATGTTGACAATATACACACCTTTGGGGATGAGGACATCTAGTGTACATCAGTGCAGATAGTTCCCTCTTGAGGTTGCATGGTATCATTTCTTATGGGACCTCTATGTTCTAGAGATGACATGATATGATGTTATTCTTGGGATGGACTGGTTGGTTCCCTTCCAGGCTGCCGTCGACTATTATTGCCGTAGTGTGAGTTTCATTTCACTAGAGGGTGAATCTTTTCGTCATAGAGGTGAACAGGATGTTCTGCCGAGTGGAGCAGGACTCAAGCATCATCGTCAAGGAGGGGTTACGGCCTAGATTACTAGTCTTTATCTGGATGAACAGGGCACTTCATAGTTAGAATTTCCTCCTGTGGTGGATCGTTTCAGGGAAGTCCTTCCACAAGATTTTTTGGTTTTCCACTAGAGTGTGAGGTGGAATTCTCTATTGAGCTTGTGCTAGGAATGGAACTGATGTATATTACTCTCTATAGGATGGCTACACATGAGTTGCAGGAGCTCAAGAAGTAGTTGGAGGAGTTACAGGAAAATGGTTTCATCCGACCCAGTACTTCTCCTTGGGGTTCGCCTATCCTGTATGCGAGGAAGGCAGATGGTACCCTTAGGCTCTGTGTGGATTATCGGAAGTTGAACCAGTTGACGGTCAAGAACCGATATCCCTTTCCAAGGATTGACAATCTTTTGGATCAGCTTCGAGGAGCTCGGGTGTTCTCAAAGATCAATTTGAGGTCTGATTATCATCAGTTGCACATTAGACCATCAGATATACCTCTGACAACCTTCAGGAGTATTTATGGTCTCTACGAGTATATAGTTATGACATTTGGTCTCACAAATGCGCTAGCAGTTTTCATGGAACTATTGAACCAATTGTTCCATCCATACTTGGATTCCTTCATCGTGGTCTTCATGGATGATATCTTGGTGTACTCGCAAACTCTACACGACCATGCTAACTATCTTGAGATCGTTTTGAGTACACTGAGAGAGCATCGACTTTATGCTAAACTCTCGAAGTGCCTCTTTTGGATGGATCTGACTCACTTCTTGGGCCATGTCATCTCATAGGAAGAAGTATCTGTGGACCCATATAAAGTGAGAGATTTAGTTTTCTGGGAGCATTCGAAGAACATTTTTGAGGTATGGAGTTTCCTAGGGCTGGATGGATACTACATACCTTCATTCATGACTTTTCACGCCTAGCAGCACCATTGATAGGTCTGACAAAGAGTGGGTCAATGTTCTTATGGTCAGATTTTGGTGAGTCATCTTTTCAAGAGATGATGGGAAGGTTGACATCGACACTGATACTAGTATTTCCAGAGCCCAAAAATGGGTATATTGTTTATTGTGATGCTTCAGGGCGCTGTTCTTATACAGGGAGATAGAGTCGTTGCGTACGTTTCTCGGTAGTTTATGCCACATGAGAGGAAATCCCTGACGCACGACCTGGAGTTGGCAGTTATTTTTCATGCCTTATGCCGTTTGAGACATTACCTTCTGGGAGAGAACTTTGTGGTTTTCACTGACCACAAGAGTCTTAAGTAAATCTTCACACAGCGTGATCTGAATCTGAGACAGTGCGGGTGGGTCGAGTATCTCATGTCTTTTGATTTTGAGCTGGCATATGTGCCGGGAAAGGGCAACACACTGACAGATGCATTGAGAAGGAGAACTGAGATTCAGGCAGTAGAGGAGGCCAATAGAGAGTGGAAGCTTATAGCTCTCTTCTATGAGATGCATCTGGAGGTGCACAACAAACAGGGAAAGACATACCTATCTTCTGTAGTTGTTACCTATACACTACTAGATCTGGTACGAATGAGGTAGCTATCTGACCCAGAAGGTTTAGTCCTACAGTAGAGTGTGTGAGGATAGTACCCTATTCATGGATGGACAATGGGTGAGGATGAGATCTTGCATTTCCAGGGATGTGTATGGGTTCCAACAGACATATGCAAGGAGATGATGTGGGATTTTAATTCCTCAGTTTGGGTAGTTTATCCTGGAGTCACCAATATGTTTCGGGATCTTCATCACCAGTACTGGTGTCCAGGTATAAAGAGAGATGTTGTTGGTTTCGTCTTAAGATCTTCTATGTGTTAGCAGGTGAAGGCAGATCAACAGAGACCAGAAGGCCTTTTACAGCACTTACCTATCCCGGAGTGGATGTGGAAAGGCGTCGCAATGGACTTCGTGACCAGATTTCTGAGGTCGCCTCGAGGGAATGATGATGTTTGGGTAGTCATCGACAGGATTATGAAGGTTTATCACTTCTTACCAACTAAAGAGATCATCAGTGTTGATTATTTGGGATGACTTTACATCCGAGAGATTGTATGTCTGCATTGAGTTCCACACTCCATTGTTTCAGACTGCGATGCATGCTTACTTCTCGGTTCTGGCAGGGGCTTCAGAGGGTTTTGGGTACACAATTACTTTTGAGTACAACATTCCATCCCCAGACAGATGTCCAGTCCGAGCGTACAATCTAGGTTATTGAGGATATCCTCCAAGAATTCATTCTAAACTTTGGTACTTCTTTGGAGAATCATATCCCCCTAGTGGAGTTTGCCTACAACAATAGTTTTCAGGAAACTATTCAGATGGAACCTTATGAGTCTTTGTACGGTAGGCCATGTCGATAACCGTTATGCTGGCTGGGTTAAGGAGAGGTAGCTTTATTGGGATCTTGTCTAGTTCATGAGATGTCAGAATAGATAGATTTGATTTGGAAGAGGATTACTACAACCCAGTCTCGACAGAATTCGTATGTTGATCGACGGAGAAGACCTATGGAGTTTGAGGTTGGGAATCAGGTTTTCTTGCATGTTGCACCAACGTTGGCACAAAAGATGATTTGAAGACAGGGTAAGATTTCACCGTGGTACGTCGAGCCGTTTGAGGTATTGGAGAGAGTTGGGCTAGTTTCCTATCGGTTGCAGTTACCTCAGAGGTATCAGGCCATGCTCGATGTCTTCTACGTCTCTCAGCTCTGACGTTACTTTTCAAAGCTGTCTCATGTCTTTCAGCCCGAGGAGGTTGAGCTCGAAGCTGATTCATCGTTTGAGGAGAATCCTATTCAGATTGTCAATCGCAGTAAGAAGGTTCTCTGGGGGCGGACTGTTCCTCTAGTAAGGTTTGTATTGCAGGATGGGTGAGTACAGGACGACACCTGGGAGAGAGAGGCTGACGTACGATCGCAGTGGCTGGAGCTGTTCGGGGTTTCTTCTTCTACACCTCGTTAGGAAAATTCAGGGATAAATTTCTTTAATGGTGGAATTTTTTAAGAACCCAGATCTTCTCTCCAGGTATGTTTTTTCCTTTTCCTGGAGTTTTTGAGAAAAGAGGATTTTCTGGAAAGTTTTGAAGTACATGTCATGTACTTTATGAGTACACACCGTGTAGTCCTTAGCTGCTCGAAGACGTGTGTTGGCCGTGTCCGGGCCACACACACGGTGTGTAGGGTTGATGTGGAGGACACTTAAAGTGGAGTATGGAAAAACCGAGTATACGCCGTGTACCCCAAAAGTACATGTCATGTATTTTTTTCATTAAAGGGACCGGGGTCGTGCCTAATTGCCAGAACAACCTTCTTCTAGGTCTCGTTCGGCCAAGAGCTCCCGTACATACGTGATTCTTCTCTGAGCCCCGTGCCTCCCTTTGATTTCTATGTTTTTTCTTATTTTTAAGTAAACTCTTATTTTTTACTCGATATTTTGATGCTTTATGACCTCATTTACCACAAGTAATGTAATATATAGTACCCTTTCCAAAATTTCCTCGATTATTATTCCCATACTTCTGATATATAGGTTGCGGGATATCCTTTAGTTCATCATATTGATTGTCTCAATTTTAATGATCCTTCATCCTTATCTTTTATAGTGTACGTAGGATTTAAACTATGTATACATTTTTTATCATGTTTTGGGAAGGATAATTTAGTACAATTACTTAATTTTTTACTCTATCAACAATTACAATAGGTTGATTTTTGAGGTAATTATTGCATTGTCCTTCACACCGAATGATAACTCGGTTCCTTTTTGTTCTAGTCATCACTAAAACCAAAATGGGTCTACATGAGTGATAAAAAATTTATAAAAGAGTATAATTATTAAAATCATTAAAGTAAATGGAAATAAAGAAGTATTATTCTATCACATTATTACATTATCCTATTGTTCTTTTATCTCGACCTATATCAATCTTATCTTAACCTAGGATACTTAAAGTTGGATTATCTTACATTTCATAACTTATTCTCTCAAACTATGTTAGAAACCAAACCTTTATAATGGTTTTTAATGAGTACTTGATCAAATAAATAATATCCCCCATGAGTTTCAAACCAAGTGTGTAGTCTTAAGACCACTCATCATGAATCTAGGTGAGAACCAAGTCCTTTATCAAGCAATATTTTTTGGGGTGAGTAACCCTATGTGCCTCTATGTCAATGCTACATCCACTTATAGTATCCAGATAAGTATACATGTTTACATAAGACCATATAATAAATAATTTACCCATATTCTATGATATATTATTTTACATGGACTCATATCTAGGGTTTTCTCTATGGTTTTCTAAATTAATCCCCAAAAATAACTAAACTAATATCAAAAAAATAACTAAAACATCCCCTAATTACAATTTTAGAGACCCATGCTAGAATTAGCTCAAATAATATAATATTATCATGATTTAAATAATAAATATCACAAATAGTCATACATCCCATGTATTAAAAGGTTTTTGTGTCCTAGAGATTTGGTACATAAACAACTTATTTTATAAAATTTGAAATAATTTCTCCATAATTATACTCATATTAACCCTTTACTAGACATTTATAATGATATAATCATATTCAATGACCATGGGAATGAAAACATAATATAGGGGTTATCTCAAAGAAAAATTATTAAAAAATAAATATTAGAAGGTATTATTTCATAAACATGAAAGGGAATAAGAGGAAGACATAAATATATTAATAAAAGATCATAAGAGAATGTATAATAATCATAAAATAGTATGAAGTAACATAATATAATAAAAGATTCATTAAAGAAGTATAAAATATATGTCAAGGATGAAAACACATAACAATAGTCATAAAACATGTGAACAAGGTATAAAAGATATGAATGCTTTAAAAATATTTCATGATCATGAAGATCTGGATTTTCAGGGAAATTAAATCAATCAAGTAACATTGACATAACTTGTTAAAAAAATATTTAATGTTTGATAACATTATTAACAACTTGTTATTTTTTAACAACCATAAGAAAAGGGAAAATTGACTGAGAAACCCCATTATAACCATTCATATGTGAACAAACTCATCATGGACATGCCTACATATGTGATCAATCTCTTCATGAGAACACCAATTTTAACAAACTAATTATGTCCCTACCTAACTATATCATGAGATATAAACATAAACTGTTTCATTAGAGGGAAATATAGTACCCATTCCGTTATCATCCATACATATTTATAGCACATAAATTCAAACACTATCATATCCTAAATAACCCAGGGAATAAAATGAGCATCTTAAAAATTAAAATAACATGAAATAAATTAATCAAAATATATCAAAATATAATTTCCCCAAAGGATTCATAAAATAATATCATATAGAGTGTGACAAAAACATTACTTCATTAGATATAAAGCTAGTTGAAAAAATTAAAGTGAAAATACACAAATTTTCACAAATTTTTTTTAGTTTTTTAATAATGTATTAGTTTTTAATTACATTCAAAAACCCAATTTGAGAAGGTAATACAAATAATTACTGAAAACATTATTATAATGAGGTCTAAATAAAGTATCATTTAAAATGCACATGTTTTAAAAATAGTGAACTAAAAATATTGTAAAAACATGTACGTTTTGAAATATTATTTAATAATGGAAACTAAAAAAACAAATTCAATAAAAAAATGTGGAGTGGATGGTCAAATCTTTTATTTTGAACGAATCTATTTTTTTTATTTTCATTATATAAAATTTTCCAAATAACCACAGAATTAAAATAATAGAGAGTAATTTACATCAAAATTAAATATGTGGAATGAAAGGATCATTAAAATAGATATAATTTGAGTCTCCACTAGGGAATGGAGAAAATTTGTGGGATGTAAAAATATAGGCATGGAATAAAAATCTACTAAAATTAATGGTAAATACTTTTTAAAGAACAAAATTTAACATATAATTAAAATCATTAAGGAATTATAATTTATCAATAACATGATTTCCATATAAAAAGATAGAATACATCTTAAAATCATCACACATTATAATTAGTAAATCATTAAATACAATAGACAATGATGAGTGATTATGACCTAAGGAAGAAAATTGAGTCACAGAAACATATTCTGGAATTAGTAAAATTCGAATAAAATAACATCGGAAGTTTAAAATCACATGTTATCTTAAATACCTTGTAATTAATACTAGATTATTAAAAAATGCATTTTTGGGAATATATACAGCTTCTAAATAAGCAATTGGTGCAAAAAAATATAATATCTCCCAATAATAGGATGTTGAGATGAAAACAATTATAGCCATTGTATATTTTGAATCAAAACCCCAAGAGAGAATAAACATGGATAAAAACATTGTAAATCATGAAATATATAGAAATCACTAAACAAAATGAAAAAGGGGATGTATTTATAATTTCAATAATGAAACATAGTATATAGTATAAACATGTCTCTGAGGATTTAAATTTGAGACATACAAACTCTTACATTGTTTTCCCACTTAGTTTAATGCATTCTAACATCCTATAAAAAAACATGACTCATAGTCACCCCTCCGACCATGATACTAAAATGAGTAGAGAGAGATGGTGACTACCTAAGTCCCACCTATAGAAGGCCATGGGTTGGGATGGAAACTAGCACTGATGATATAGTTAACATACATATGAGAAGCATTACCCTCCATAAGAATGTGAGCAAGAGAGGTATAAAAATTATTCACTAAAAAACTCGATTAGATATATATAAAGGAAAAACAAAGTAAAAACACACATTTTCATATATTACTACTCAACTGAAAGGAAAACTAAAAGTACTATGTGGTAAAGATGATTGTGATGATGAATCCCAAAGAGCTCTTGAAAACAAACAAGCTAGTAATATCTAACCTGATCTACAACCTAATTCGGATGACCTAAAAATAGTTTATTTACACATAGGGTGATCATAAAAGTATACTCAATAGAATTTTCTATGGAGACACTCTTACAGAAGATAAAGAAATCATACTAAAAATAGTGAACAATAGTGAGACTAACTCATCACATAAATAGGTATACTAAGTTTCTTACCTCAACATTGATAACACTCACCATGTATCACATACAAGACAACATAGAATATAGAAATAAAATATCAAGGTTACCCTGATCCCACTTCCCCACTGGTTTTCCACTCTACCTAAATATTGTACATCGAGAGTCATATCTCCACAAAAGTAATATATCTTGAAGACACCTTGGCAAGGCATCAAAATATAAAACCTCTTTCATCAAATACCCACACCCTCCATTAAACATTTGTATAGTAACCATGTAGTATCTAGAATTCCCCATGCCCTGTATAAAGTATATCAACTATCAGGTATTATACCTCATGGAATTACAACCCATTACCAATGTAAGTACCTCAAGCCATCCTAACCTATACATTCCATAACTATAATAATCCTTTTGATACTATATTTGTTAATTAAGGTGTGTGAAATAACAACAACCCATCATTACATTCTACAATCATATATGGGATAACTAATTGTTGTGTATACCAACACTAGTAACAAACAAGAGAGGAGAGCGGGGATATTGGGGGTAGTAATATGTTCATCACCCCACTTAGATGTTGGGGAAAATAACCTCCCAGAGTCCACTGGGTGTTAGTTTCCCCAACAAACATGGGTTGGGAAGCATGTTTAATCATAGAATATACCAGATATAATATATATTATCATCATAGTATCAGAATAACCTATCCATAGACTCAACTCCATCTAATATTTCTAGAAATATCAAATTACATTTGTTTAGACCATATATAGTATAATCACACAAGCTAATAATGATATTTATTAAATTACTTATAATTTTTTAACCATTTCTTCCCATAAATTTTTTTATTATCCATTAATTATCAATTAATATTTTTCCACATTTCATTATATTATATTATTCATTAGAATAAAGTCTATGACCTAATGAAATAATTTAAACAACGACCCTTGTTTATCAAGATTTACATATTTTTAAAATTCTCATTCCATCATCAACCAACCCCTTAGGTTAATAATTATTAAATACATTGTTAACATTATTCCAAATTTATATACTCTAGGAAAACCATAATAAGCTAAAACCAACAAGTAACACGAAACCAAGAACCTCCCTCTTCCTTAAGAAATAGGGAATGGAATGAAGATAAATCAAGCTAATCAAACATCGACCATTAAATATATTCATAAGTGGGCATACCATATCTCTGTATCTCATTAATGGGTAATCCTAGTTTTAAATTATTCCATTATTGTTGGTTATATCCATAACACTTACATACACATACTGATGGTTATCTTCATCCCATGCGTCAACTACTACCACAAAATTTAGCCCCTGCCCACATATGACGCCATCCATCATAGGATCATTTATACAAAGATCACATCATATCTAGGTCTCCCCTCCACAAATAATATATCCTTTGATAAAAATTATCTGGATCATATCACAAGGCTCATATCTAGAGAAAAAACAATGTTATTAATAATTAAAAAGAAATAAATAGGTCAACTAGGTCCTCAAAACCTGACATTCATCCTTCTCATGAAAATGTGATCTCATGGATCCAATACAAGGTACACAATCTTCTCATTAGAAAGAATATGTCCAGACATAGAATATCATCTTTATTACACAAAATGTTTTTATTCAATCTTAAATTTACTAATTCATTATATATAGGACTCAGCTATGGTAAATATATGGAATCAATCCATAAAAAGCTATTATAGGAAAATCATAATATTAGCATTTATTCTAATTTCAAAAAACCAGTATAAGTACCATTCTCAATTAACATGCCCTTTAGTTATTATAATCTTGAATAAATGTGATTCACATCATTTATAAATTCTATTATTGATATGGAAGATCACATTTAATTAAACATGTGCATTACATCAATTTTATTATCATCAAATTACATT
This sequence comes from Viscum album, assembly GCA_963277665.1. Taxonomy (NCBI): domain Eukaryota; kingdom Viridiplantae; phylum Streptophyta; class Magnoliopsida; order Santalales; family Viscaceae; genus Viscum; species Viscum album. The sequence continues at coordinate 1,112,326,226 of OY728126.1, forward strand.
ACCACCATATTAAAAACATGCCTCTTATTTCATTATCAATAAGACAATTAATTATTAATTAATTCCATATTTATATTATTTAACAATTCATTCATGATACTCCAAGCATTAGAACATGGTATGAAATCATGAAAAATTATAACACACTATTTAGAAAATCATGATTCAAATTGCTATCGTGGTACAAGGAAACAACATCATACATATATGATCACTATAGATTTTTTTTAATCAGGTTTAACAATTATTAGGTCAATTACATTTCCATACAAAGGGATAAAAAATGATCAATTTATGATTTAATTTAAAGAAAAGAGAATTAATGAATCTCTTACCTCAAATGTTTTCAACATTATTCACATGAGACTAAACCACATTTCAGATCTCCGATCACCCCTCCCTCAAGATATACATCCATATGAGGATTACATTGAACAAGGAAACCATGAAAAACATTAAAAGACCCATTAAAATCAGGGTAGATCATCTACCATATCATGGAAAGAAGAATTGGAGGAAAATGCGAACAAATTAAGGGAAATATCTAGAAAATGAATAAGGAATGTACCTTAGATAATGAGAGATCAATGATGGAATCCCAAGTATTGATTACAGACAAAGGGATCTATAAACGCCAATGGAGGGAGCCACAATTCACCTTCAGTTAGAGAGGGAGGCTCTACAACCATAGGGTTTGGAGAAAACTCGAGTTTCTAAAACATTTTTAAAATATTTGTGTAAAAAATTTACATGGATTGTAAAAAATTTACACATAATTTAAATGTTAGTATTTTATTCTCACTGAAATGTGTGTTAGATAGAACCAATTAATTTTTCAATAAATATAGGTCATATAACACCCAATAAACCTTCTTTAACAATACGTGAACCCCACTTACATGATATGATTTCATTCCATGTTGTGCATTCACAATGATTCAAGGTTTCTCAATAGTAAACACCTAAAAACATATTCCAAGACACTTATAAGCATTAATAGGCTTTGAAACACCCAATGGGTTATAACACATAGACATAATCCCTTAAAATAGATATCTCTCTAATAATTCTAACCCTCAATAATCCAAAACTATACCTAAAGAGAAAATAAATAGGGGGCATCCGAACAACCACCCCATGAGATACCTCTCAATGATCTCTCCATCTTAGTAGTTAAACCTCATAAGTAGAGGAACATCATGAAACTACAAAACATAAACAAAAAACTCTTGAACCCTATCACATGGGCGATACCTATAAATTGAGAGAAAGACCCAATAAGATATAAGAGAAACCCATCACATAAATTAGAAGGTCCCACATCCACAAAATAACAACATTAAAAGACAAGAGATAAACATCAAATAGATTGGTGCACTAAGTGTGTATATATTACTCACATTCCCAAGTAATCTCATCTATTCCACATTATTTCCACAAGGAATGGACTGATGGAATATTATGCTCATGCAACACCTTTTCTGGAGGTCCAAGATCTCTACAGGCCACTCCTCAAAGGTAGAATCATCATCAACATTGATCTCTCCCCAATCGATGAAATGATAGCCATCATGAAGATAACAACAAAGTTGTGACATGTGTAAAAAATAATGTATCTTAATTATCAATGGGGGAAGTGATATCTGATACATCTTAGCTCCAACATGATCAAACACCACGAGTGCCCCAAAAAATGGGGAGATATGTTACTCTCAGGACCAAACCATCATATACAATGATGAGGAGTCACCTTTCGGAGAACATGATTTCCAACATCAAATTAAAAAGGTATTATATTTATGATCGATATATAATATATGATGATATAGTACTACCTTAGTCTTCTTGAAAATTACATGAACCATCTCAGATGTATTTTAAACTAGTTAATGTTTTATAATTTCAACCTCTTTGATCCTAGTTCAGTACAATGGGAATTGAAAGGTTCATCCATACAAATATTATAATTACACTATACCAATGGTGGAGAAGAAATTATTATTGTAATAAAATAGAAAAAAGATTTGATGCCTCATCCACAAACCTCCATAATTGAGGACATAGGGGCACAACATGTCTTAAGGAGTCTAGATAGTACTATGTTTTGAGGATTTACTTCTGCAGATAAAATGTTGTGGTATGTCATAAGTAAGATCCAAAATCATTATGGATATATTTCAACACCATATATGTAAAACAAGGATCTCGATCAGACATGATCATCATTGGGAATCCAAGGAGTTACCCCACCACCTCTATATACTGCCTCCAAAAAACCTCCCCTGATCTTGACTCCCTAGTCATTATAATGTGGTATGATTTCATCAAAAAATAAACTAGAACCCATATAAAATCATAGCCTACATGGGGTAAAAGTAATCTGACAATGAAATCCATTGATATTTCCTCCCACTTCTATCGGGGAACATCTAATTATTGGAGAAAACCATTAGGGACAAGTTTATAAAAATTCACCATCTGGTAGATGAAACATCTAGAAACAGACTCTAAAACTAAAAATAGAATATTAGGCCACAAAAATTCCCTCTAAAATCAGGGAACCTCTTGGTCACCCTAGGATGTACCACCAAATTATAAATATAGAACTCTCAAATAACTATATCAAACATCACCGAAGGAATGCAAATATTTCCCTGAGAAAATACATGGTGTTATCCATCCTTAGACCAACCATTAGGGGAATCACTAAAAACATCTTGGTCTCTCCCGACCTCCACCTTATAATCCCCCAAATGGGACTCATCCACCCATTACACCAAATATGACTATAGTGTCAGATTTAAAAGAAAACCACCGCCTCCAAACTCTCTCATATCATGTTGAACCATAGAGAATTCATCTATCGCTCTTTAGGAATCTTTGGACTCACCCACAACATCAAAATCTGACTTCCTATACAAATAATTAGCTACAAAATTCCCCTTTCTGGTGTATATGAAACCTTGAAGTCATTATCCTACAAGAATTATATCCACTGATGTTTTCAAAAGATCAAGTCAAACTGTGAGAATTTATACCTCAATCTCTTATGGTCAGTAAAAAACAAAAAATCATCACTGATGATGTAATTTCACCATAACATCAAATAAAACATCACTGACATCTAATCAAGATCATGGGTGATATAGTAATTCACATGGAAATGTGACTCTCAAGAACCATAAGAAAAAACCAATCTATGCTGAATTAGAACACAACCCAAGAGAAGTCATGAAGCATCACAGAAACCTCAAAATAGTATCCTCTTCTTGTATATCAAAGAACTCGATCACTGATTAACTTCTCTTGCATGTACTCAAAAGTTTCATGACATTAGTCAGTCAAAAATAATGTCAAATAATTCTTCATAAAGTTAGTTAGAGGAGTCTCAAAATGAGAGAAGCAAAACATTGTACCTCTGCCACTATCATGGGGGATTCCCAATACACAACCAAATCTATATTCATAGGATACACAAATAATCTCAGTTTTAATACCACATTCCCCCCGAAATGGACTTCAAAAGCCCAAAAATCACAGTACTATAACTTACCAAACAACTAATAACAATAAATATCTCTCAAATTGGAATAAAGATGTTCATCATTATCCAACATAAATGCGTACTAAACAATGACTTCATCTATGAAAACCACCATGAACTTATCTAGGAACTCTATGAACAATACCTTAATTAACTCATTGAACATAGGTGGATCATTCTCCACACAAAAAAATCCCATAAAATTTATAATTCCCATGAAGAAAAAAAAATAAGTATTATAAATAGCATAATCCTTCATCCATATCATATTATATCCTAACCACAAATCAATTTTCATGAACCAAATTTCTCACTTAAACTGATCAAATAAATCATCAATCCATGTATAAGGGTAGTAGCTCTTCACTATCACTTGGTTCAAGTGATGATAATCGATAAAAAGATGCCAAATACCACTATCCTTATTTTCAAAAAAAAACTATTGAAAACTAAGGTGACACACTTGTACAAAAAAATCATTGATTCAATATATCATTTAGGTATACTCACATCTCTCAAAACATGGATGGTTCTATCCTATATGGAGACAGTGATATTGGAGACACCCCAGACTATAGCTCGGTCCCAAAAATTGATCTATAATTTGGGGGGTAATGCCACAACCACTTCTAGTAAGACAATAAGGTAATATTTCAAAACCTTAGTAAACACAAAAAACTAAATATCTGATGATCTCAACATCATATAGACCATTAAAGGTAAAAAGGATAAAACTCACATCTAAAATATCTAAGTGTCTTGGTCACCAACAAACACCACCGACACTCAATCAACCACATAGAACACAGCCTTCCTCCAAATGAAATCCCTAAAATCTTGAATCCAATAAAACCAATCCATGAAGATGATGAATTAATATTGATTATCTATAAAATAGTAAATCTACCTAAGATAATTACTACCCCAAAACTAGATCACAATATCTACATACTGCATACATGTTAGTAAAATGTCCCACTAGAATAGTCAGCCCCAAGGGCACTGAAAGACACCTTTCCAAAAATCCAAAAGCATGTAAAATGGTAGGTATATAAAGGATAAAATCACTACTGAATCAAACCAAGAATGCACCCATGTTGAAAATAATAAAAGGGTACCTAGAACGATGTCTCTGTCACCTAGTGTATACAATGATAAAGCATCAAGCGGACCATGAACTACTCCAAGACCTCTCTAACCCTACAGATGACGAGCTCCATAGCCATGCTATGCGTTCTAAGGAAGAGAAGAATATCATGGATGTCCTCTACCTACCAAATCCACTCTATACTGATCCCAGAATATATAACTCTACTGTTGCTTCCTTGGATGAAATTCCCTCAATAGAGGATCCTGAAGTAAAACACCTGGAATATACTGAATGTTTATAAAGTCAGGTAATATCTCTAATAATGAACTCATAATCTATATAAAAAACATGTGTCTAATATTTTGGAATAATAATGAAAGCCACCAACCCATATAAATGAGATGATTAGGGATGGGACCTACACCCAAATGGACAAAAACTCTTCTGTCCTAACAACCAAGAACCCCAAACCATATCTTTTCTTCATGAAGTATCAAATCTACTCCTCTATCATGATGATATTATACTAGACAAAATCCTATATATAACCCCTATTCTCTCTAGCACCTAGAAATACATATTAAGAATAAATGGGGTGACTTAGAACTGTATCTGTAAACACATAGAAACCATGTTATTTCTCAAATGGACTCCTCATCTGGAAACTGGTTTGAAGGATATCATATAAGGGTCCTAAAATGGATCTGAAAATATCACACATTAGAGCTCACTTGCAGAAGGGTAAGTAGCTCATGGTGACTAGCCATATTTATAGTTGAGGAAAGAAACTCTAATATTAACTAGTCTTATAACTTCTTCCATAAGACTACTGACTCCTCACGTTCCATGAGGAACAACAACTACCACTGCTTCACAGATCCACAAAACATCATCATTGAAAATGAAACATAGCACTCCTACCTTGTACATATGAAACTGAAATCTTTCACAACATTCTCCATCAAGTCTGATTTGAATGTATATAAAATATATCCCTAATACTTTTACAGACTCCATCACTGAAACTCTCAAAGTTTCCTCCTCTATTTTTCATCATAGTTGTTCTCCACTATGTAGTAATTTGCTAGAACATCCTTCTGATCATATTATTTGTGAACCTGATGAGGACATTGACCTAGATTGATACTTGTAAGAAGAAAAAGCTTCTAGATCTCATAAACCTTAAATGTGAAATATTTACATTAATTAATCAATTATATTTTTATGATTTTTAGTTATCCATAGGTCTACCCATTTCAAATACATTCACAATTTTTTACTTAGCCATTAGAATACAACCATTATGACTTCATTTATTAGGCTCAAAAAACATAAAGGTTCATGAAACAGATCATAGGGGCCCTAAATATATGTGTCTTATCTATTCTGACATGTTTTCCTCATTCTCTATACATAGATGACAACATTTCGCTACAAACTCATGAATCCTAACCTCTACCTTAATCCAAACACCATCCAATCCCTCAATACAAACCTATGATACCACTATTTCATGACCCCCTTAAAAAAAGATAATGAAATTGGGGGAGAGATATAGTGAATGCATAAGTACCATATCTAGTAAAACTCAGGTTTGTGATTATATCTGAGGGTATAGTAAACATGCATATAGGAGGAATTACCCTCTAAGATAATGCGTAGAAGAGAGTGATAAGAAGGATACCACAAAGAAAATTCAGACATATATACAAAATAAAACCTAAGTGAGAACAAACAATTTCATATAGCACTAAATAAATGAAAATAAATCTACACGTATCAAAAGGTAAAAACTTATGTGACCACAAATCCCAAAACAATCCATCAAAACCATGAGTTATTAATTTCTAGACATATCTCAAACCTACTCTAGATGGGATAAAAATGTTTATATATTCATAGTAAGATCATAATAGTATATTTAGTTGGATCCTCCCCAAATCCTGTGATGTAAAATAGAAAGAAAACATTCAAATGAATATTGAACAATATTGAAACTAACTCATCACATAAACATTTATAGTAAGATCCCATCCTCACCATAGCTAAATACCAAAAATTATTTAATATAAGAGAGTATATAATACATTAATAAAACATCATGGGCACCATTATACTAATTCCCCACTAGTTTTCCTCTCTGCTACATCATTGAAATTCATGATCCATAAATCTCTAAAAGTAAGCTAGTTAGTAGACACATGGAAAGGCATCACAACATGCACCTAATGAATCACTTAACCACACCATCCCATCACATATCCATATAGAATACAAGTAGTATCACGAGGCCACAAAAAATTTTATAATGTGTATCAAACATTAGGTATTATACCTCAAGACAATACAACTGATACACTGAGTATATAGCTCAAGATGTCATATGCTATAAATATTATACCAATAATAATCATTTGGACAATATATATGATAAAAAATGTTTGTGAAATAATAAAAATCTATCACATCCCTCTACACACATATTAGGGAAAACAAACCAGCACACATACAATCATAAGTAACTACCAAGATAAAAGAGTGGGGCTAGAGGGGGTATTCATCCATCCATCCTCTCATTGAGATGTTTGGGAAAAAACCCTCCTAGAGTCCAATGGGTTTCAGTTTCCCATACTAAAATGGGTTTGGTTACATATGAAATCATAGAATATACATGATATAATATAGCTCACAACCACACTATGAGAATAACATAGTTTTATATTCCACTATAGATAACATCAGTTAGACTCCTAACTTCCACCTCTAAGACCTAATATCTTATAATCACACAAGAAAATAAAGAGCTACATTAAAAAAATTATTTATTTTTTAATCATTTATTTTGTTAATTATTTATTTATCCATTAATGAATTATTAATATTTTTCCACATTTCATTACATTGAATTAATAATGAGAATAAATTCTATACCCTCAATTCATAATTCAAACCAAGTCCATGGTATAGAAATATTAACATTTTTATCATTTTAATTCCATATTCAACCAAGCCCATGGGTTAAGAATAATTCAACTAATTATTTGAATCCATTAATATCTAGGTACTCTAGGAAAACCATCATAAGCTTCCCCAAAGAGGAAACATGAAACCAAGATCATCCATCTACCTCAACTAGTGGGGAAAGGAGTGTAGCTAAAATAAATACTTAGACAACATCTATTAAATATATTCATATGTGTTCATACTAGATCACAACATCTAATAATGTGAAACACTAGCATTAACCTATTCCATCACCCTCAGTTTTATCAACTATACCCACATAAATATACGGATGTATCTCACAATCAAAGGTATCAACAGTTGACACATAATCCATGCCTCCTTACTGACATATCATGTTATCCATCCCAAGTGTAGCCATACTAGTCTCACGTCACAACCAGAGGACTCCTTAAAGAATATTATCCACCGAAGGCTGAGCCACATTATTCTAATATCACAAGGAATATATAAAATTAACATCACAAAAATAAATAAAAATAACAAGAAATCAATAAGGAAATTTGGCCCTCCAAACAAGGAATTTATCCTTCTCCAGAAAACAAGCTCTCAAAACTCCGAAACAAGGTACCCGAGATTTTTAATTAATGAGGAATCTCATGCCATAAAATGTAATATTTATCCCCAAAATGGATCTTATTCCATCTTGAATTAACCGATTCATTATTAATAAGTTTCATCTATGGGAATCCTAAGGCATTAGAAAATAAAAAACTATCAAATGAAAAATGACCTTAGAATTTATTACAATTTCAACAAATATTGTAAAGTACCATCCTCAATTAACATACCTTATTAATTATTATCCTAATGCATAAATGTTCTACACATCATATATTAATTACACTAATCATATTGAATATCAATTTAAATTAAACATGTTAATTGAATCAATCTGATTATCATCAACTAAATTTAACCACCAGATTACAGACATTCCTCTTCTTTAATTATTCTTAAGTCAACTAATTATCAATCAAGTATAGATTTATTATCTATATCAATTTCAACATGATAAAACTTGAATAATTATTTTATATGAAATAATATAACATATATATCACAATATATAGGAAGTCATAAAGAAAAATACCATTATGGTATAAAAAAGCAACATCATCCACATACCATCACTATACAATTTCATTAATATACTTTAAAAACTATTAGGTCAATATAATTTTTATAAAAAGGGATAAATAATAATAAATTTATTATTTAAGATAAATAAAATAGAAGTAATAAATATCTTACCTCTAATGTCGTCAATGTTCTTTACATGAGAACATACCATGTTATAGATCTCCAATCACCCTCCCAGAAGAACTATATCGATCTAAGGATGAATTGGAACAACTACACCAATAAAAACTAAGCAAACCCCCATTAGAAACATGATAGATCATCCAAAGATTCTTTGAAATAATATTTGGATGAAAAAAGATCAAACTAGGACAAACCAATAGAAAATATGGAAAGATGTACCTGAGATCACCACAGATCAAAGAAGGATTCCCATGGATTGATTCACATCGAAGGAATCTCAAAACACAAAGGGAAGGAGTCATGGGTCGCCAAGAATGAGAGAGGGATGATTTACAACCATATGGTATGGAAAACCCCTGAGTAAGAGAAAAAAATTTAAAATCACTGCACATGATATTTATATGGTGTGTATACCATTTACACATTGTACAAATTTTAGGCTTTGGTTATTAATGAAAAACATACTACCACATACCAATTAATCCTGAATAAATACACTTCATGTAGAACCCCGTGAAGTGCCTTGAATAATCCATGAACCAAACATAAATAGAATTTATACTTTAAGAATTGTGTATTCAACCTGATCTTAACTTTTTTAGTAGCCAAAATGTTTATCCAAAAAAATTAATTCCCTATATTTGTGATTAAGAAATGAATTTATTCCTTAACAAAAAATTCACCTACTTATTGTAGTCCTGACATCGAACATATGCATGTCCCATAAAAAGTGTACATAAATGCTATGGTACTCTTCTATAATTCCATATCCCCTACAAATCCCAAACCAATATATCCTCAAATGGATTTTTTTATAAAATTCAAGGCTATATCATTCAAACTTTTAATATATTATAGAATCCACTTCACAACTTTATTATAATCATTTCATTAATTTTTCCAAAAATATGGGTAATAAAAACCATTGTAAGAAAAATTTATGGCATCATAGAAACTATCACATACATAAATATCCTGAATACTTATGTATTTAAAACATTATCCATGTACATTTCATCATATTCTATTTTAAATGCATTCCCATAGGAAAAAATGAGGTGTACAACTGATAGAGCAGTCATAGCTTTGGATTTTTTCATTATGAATCACTAAATGATATATTGGATATAAATATTTGAGATAAAACCACCATTTAGGTATTTTTATCCCTCTTAATTCAATTACCCAAAACCTGCGTATATTTACCAAGATATTTCTTCTCAAACCTTCTAGAAACACCAACTCTTAACTCTTTAATATAGTCTATGTTAGGACCCACTAGAAGCATGTCATCCAGACAAATGAAATTAAAATATACACATACATTATTAAACAACTTTTTTAAGAGAAATTATACTTATTAATCTAAAAATCCCATATAATAGATAATGGAATCTATCTTCTAGTTCTATTTCCTTTCCACTTGCCTTAAACCATACATGCATAATTAAAACATAGAAACATGGAATTCGTTCCTTTTATCAATTTAACACCTGGTCAAATTTATAAATATCTCTTACTCTAAATCACCAAGAATAAATACTATTTTTTTTCTATAATTTTATTAAGTAACTCTTCTAGAGAATCCATGTTTTAAACCGTATGAAAAGTTGTGTGATTAAAAATATGGGAAAATCTTTTTTAAAAATCTATCACATTATTACATTGAAACCCATTTAACTAATACCTTGGCCTTATAACACATCCTTCAATCCATTTTATTCTCCAAATATTATACCCATTAATGATAAAATTATTTTTTATTTCATTCCCACTATCTTCCATGATATATTTTTTTGTAAAAAATATATTCATTCATTCCTAGATAAATCGATTTTTCTAGAATTTTTGAGAATTATTAATTTTTTTAGGATCTTGGGATCTATATATACATAATAAGAAATAAATTTAGATTATTTATAAACCACTAAACTAGTAATATCATCCTAGTAGGCAAAAAAAACTTAACTTGTGGAACAACTATTTTCAGAACCACTCCTTCTAAAATAACAACTTCTATAAATTTTTCTAGAGATTCCATAGTTCCAAATATTTCTAGAAGTTCTATCATTATTTTCTATTTTTAAATATATTTTATTTTTAATTTTCCAGTATCGTTTAGAAATACTATATTTTTATTCAAATCAACTTTTACATGATTTATTTCTTCTTTTTCTCCACCACTTCTTCCAAAATGTTCCCATATTTTCACAAATAATTATCATTAAATTTAACATTATAACTTCTAATAACATTTCATTTATGATTGTCTTAGAGATTTATGATATTATTAATTTAAATAAATATTATGGATACATTTATTTAAATTTTATTAATGTTTTATTTGATAATTTATTGTGTTTTGGTTTGTTTTCATAGGAATAAGGAAATTTGGATTCAAAGAATGAAATATTAAAAAGATGGAAAATAGGATTTATACTACATGAAGAGATTAAATGACGTGTATTCCTCATTCAAAACATCCATATGGATAATATAATAGGATGCGACAATTGATATGATGTGAAGAGATTACGTGGAATGTAACTACATTTCATATTAGGTGATTTTCAAAGTCTAAATCCCACTGAAATTACACCACAAGGTGGAAGTATATAAAATTAAAGACATACAGGAAATGTATAATATAGAAAACATGCAATTGATTGAGATGCAATATAGTCATAGATATAGCCTATGAAATTATCCTGATTCCATATTCTTATAGGAGATTGCTGATCCAAAGTACACGATGTGTAAAGCATGGACATCATGTAAAAGTCAAGACAGAAGTCACTTAAATAAAATACATGATGTGAATGCTTTACATATAATTTAACTATCATTATTATAAATATTTTAGTTACGGAACAATAGAAAAATCATTGGGACCTTTCATTTTCTCTATTGTTTCTCCTTGTTTCCTCTATATTTTCATTGCAAACTATTATTAATTTAATATATTCACTGTTTCATTAATTTTTTTTTAATTTCTTACATTCTACATCTTTTATTAATTCATTCTTCAATCATTGTGATTCTCATTTTTTGGATATTCTCATTTGTGATACCATTCTGTATTCTTCATCAACACTTGTATCATAATTATTTCTTCATTTTGAGTAAGTGTTCGATTTCCTTTACATTAAATTTAATTATTTAACTTAATTTATAATTGTTTTATTGTGGATTTACTATTAATGAATTATTTAATAGATATGATGTACATGATTGTTATTTATCTTATTTTGATCAACACTATCATGGATAAATGTAAATACCCAAACCCTAGTAGCCAAAAGAATGTGTCTTACTTTATTACATTAGAATAAGATAAAAGAAATCACATCACAATGTATTGAATAGTTTAATTGTCTTGGTAAACTAGATATATACTTAAAATTCACATTAAATTTTTCAACGTAGAATACACTAATAATTTCATTAAGTTTTCCATTATTCCCACTTTGTTTAACACTACATATCAGTTGTAATTTACTTCTTGGAATATCGTGGTTAAACAAAATATAATAGGGGTGTTATGAAATTCCTAGTAAGGGTAAGTGTATAATAGAGTTTATGAGTAAATATGGCATAAGAAATATGGAAAGGTAAAATAATTGAACAAACATTCAATTTAATTCTATAATGATTTTGAAAACTACAAATATATGGATTACATCATAGGGAAAATATCATAGATAAAAATAATTGAAATCTTAATGAAATAAATGCTTAATTATTGGATTTCATGTATCTAGAACTTGAACCACTACCATCAAGATATTTCATAATTTTGTTTTATTTTTATAGGTCAAAACCATTCAAATTGTCTAGATTTTTCATCTCATGATAGCACCGATACATCATGTGGATTTTCTATATACATTCCACACTGCTTCATTCATGACCAAATAATTTTTTATTTGTTGAAATGATTAATTTAACTCTTTAATCAATAATACTTGTCAACAAGTATCTGGATTGAGTAGAATATATTTATTTCACTTTATTTCTTCAGTAATTCAAATAACATTCAATGTAGACTCTAAATGTATAAAAGCTATTCAGGTTTGGAAATAATCAAAATAATCGATTTAATAAGGTATTTTTGAATATAAGTGTTTCGTACCACATTAAAATATTTGAATCATAAGTCCCATAAAATTAAATATTTAACAAATTAAATATTTAATAAAATGGAGATAAATAGGTTAATCATATGATCTATCAAAGGACCAGTACACCACACAAAATAAACAGGTGTTGAATATGTCATATCTCATAGAAATAAAAGTGAGATTATGAAAACATAAACTCACACTTCATTTTTTTTACGTGTTTAAAACTCATGTATAATGGTTTAATGATATTATTAATTTATAAAATATAATTTTTTATATATATGATACTTTATATGATCCTATTATATCATTTTACCAGCCTCTTGTTCATAATATTTCACTATTACCCTTGTTTTAGGGGTTAACTACTTCATTTTCCTATACATGTTTCGTCATGTAAGTCATGATTCTTGATCATTTGATATGGTTACAAAATTTCTAGAATTATATTAAGGATATATATATATATCATATTTATTCATCATATAAAATTTTATAATCATTCTCTAATTGTGGACATGGAAATTGAATCACATCGCGTCATGGAGACTGTAGGCCATACGCACACACAAGTGATGATATCATTCCCTAAATTGTAAAAGTTATAGGAATTGGTTGGTATATTAATAATCCATAATCAATATCATGTTATAAATATCATATATATCCATATTTTACATCGTTATACCTATCCATGATGAGTTATGATAAACAAAAATTACACAACGACATCGAGATGGTAAGTCATATGAACGTACACACTGTTCTTTTTTTCATAGGATTTATAAAATCCGAAATATTGTTCTAACATAATAATAATAACTTCATATTATATATACTATATTCTATTTATTACATTATCATTATAAAATCTCATGAATAGTATTTAGAATAATAAATTAACATGAATGAGTTATTAAAATGATTACCTCTTCTTCGATGGACATCCTTTAAATCACTTATTAAGTGATCTAGGGTAGGTATTTTGAATTAAAAATACCTCTAGAAGATAAAAAATGATTTTTAATAGAGATATTTTTAGGGTTTGGTCGAGCTAGATGACTCAAATTGAAGTGTGGTAGCAAGGGAGGATGTGCCTGTTTATAATTCAGGTGTGAGGAACTTTCAAAAATCCTCCAAATATTATAAAATAATAAGGATATTATAGACAAAATGACATTAAAATTGCCTAGAAATGAATAGGGGAATACATTTTAGACTATATATTATCCCCTTCATGACTATTTAACATTTTTATGATTTTTAAATATTTTAATAAAATATTAATTCACTAAAATATCATTATTATCAAATTTAAAACTTCTAATTTAATCTGACTTCAAATAAATCATGAAAAAGTGAAAATTCAAATAAAATTATTTAAAACATCTCTATTATATCATATATATCATTAAAATTAATTTTACACATTAAACCATACCATATATATCAAAAGTAATAATTTTAAAACCAAATATTTTATTTTACATGTAAATAAAAAAAATACTATATTAGTATTACATAAGCATTTAAGATAATTATATAATTCATAAAAATTAAAAATAAATTTATATAACGAAGGAATTTCATTATTATAAAAATAGAGATTTATTTTCATTCATATCTTTATTTTTTCCCTATGTTAAGACATAAAACTGATTAAATAAAATGAGTGTGACATTTTGTATCTATATTTGATTTAAATAATATATAAGTTATTTTCATGGACAAGTTTCCATTAAAAAATAAAAATTTTATATTAAGGTTATAATAGTCTGAAAAAATTTATAAAATATTTATTTCAAATTTTTTAATTACTTTTTACCCTTATATTTTGGTTTTAACACTTAGTTACACCCTTTAACTCTTACCATGATTACATGTCTTTTAACTATTTAATGCTAAATATAGTTTATAAAATTTCAAAAGGACCATAAATGAATCCCGAGTTATACTTCTACCCTTATTGAAATCATTTGGATAAATTTTATATTTTAATTAATTTTATATAATTTAAAAAAAGTTATATATTTTAAAAAATCATTAAATTTAATTTTGACACTATTCATTACTTTTTTGAAATATCATAACAACATTATATATTATAAAAATATCTTTAATAATCAATAAAATTTCAATGTCGCATATAATTTTTTTGATGAATTTAATTATTTCAAATTATATTTATTTTAATATTTTTAATATCATTTATTTGATATTTCAAATAATTAAACAATTATTGTATCTTCATTGTGTATTACTTTATGTTTATTATTTATTTCCTAATAATTAAAAATTTATCACTATGATGAATATAAACATCTTAGGCGTCAAATTAATATTTACAGATGTAGATAAAATTTGAATAACAACATATTAAAAATGTAATACTTATTAATAACATGATTATTTCATATTTGACTTTTCATAAAATAATATACTATAATAGGACTAAAGTCACCCAAGTGGCTCTAAGAGACAATAAAATTGTCCCAATAATGATTTTGTTTGAAAATCACTCATCAAATAAAATTAGGACATGTCTTTGGATAATTTTATAATACTTATAATTTTGTTGACCCTAATTAACCAATTTTGTAGGATCTAAATAGTGATGTAGATGCTCAATATACAAGAGGGGGTGAATTGTATACTTTAAAAATTCCTTCGGAACCATTAAAGTTAGTTACGATTAACTATGTTCTCCTTAAGAAAAGGAATGATCTAAGTTTAACAAAGTTAAACTAAACAAATTCACAACACCTCTTACACCGAATGCAAACTTGGAAAAAGATTCTGAAAGTAGGTTCCGGAAATATGGTCCCGGAAATAGAACCTTAACAAAAGATTACAATATGAGAGTCTACCTTAAAGCGTATAGAATCTAAATGAAACAGAGTACAAGTAAGGAAGTATAAGAAAGTTATACTTTCCTTATAATTCAAAATGTAGCGGAATATAAACAAGTAGTAGAACTACTAGTAACAAGATATAAGTCTTTTAACCCAAAGAGAAGGGTATCCAACAACCATGGATAAAAGTCCCTTGATTTATACTTTCAAGTAAGTTTGTCTTACCCACACCAGGGTAAGCCCTCAATACGAAGATCGGAGTCTCTGTCTTGCTATCCCCCCAAGCCCTCAACTTCAAGGTAGTTAGCAACCTATGTCTTCCTCAGCAAGGAAGCCCTCGAACTTCAAGGTAGTCGGCACCTCTGTCTTCCTATCCCCGGAAGCACTCGAATTTAATCACCAACATTTGGAGTCGCATGAAGCTTTGAGAGTTAATAAGAGCCTCTCTCTCTAGAAATCACTTCAAGCAGATTAGTCAGACTTTCAACAGCATTCATCTAGCAACACCGAGCTCTTTCAAATGAGCTCCTATTTATAGGTAAGGTCAGATCCTTCACCAACGGTCATATTTCCCTTAAGGATCGGAGGGACCTGTACACCTGTCACTTAGACAACGGTTAATAAGAAACAGAATAGACTACATCGTTTTATAAAAAAAGTGTAACAGAATGTACAACATTGTTTTAAAATCTAACTCAAATGTTCAGAAAGAAATATTCGGAGTGAAGGTTCAGAGTGTAATGGAAATAATAAAGAGTAGAAAAAAAATTATAGAAGTGTAAGCAGAATAAAAGTTCGGAGTCTAACCAAAATATTTTTTGGAGTCTGAATTAATTCAGAGTTTATAAAACAAAGATGATCAGATTATGTTCAAAAGGTGAATTTGGAATGGAAATTCGGAATGAGAATTCATCATCAGAATTCGTAATGAGAATTCTTCATCAGAATTCGTAATGAGAATTCTTCTTTAGAATTAGTAATGAGAATTTCTCATCAGAATTCGGAATGAGAATTCGTCATTAGAATTCGTAATGAGAATTAATCATTAGAATTCATATTGAGAATTCGTTATCGAACTTCATAAGAATTCGTATCCTGAATCTGGAATAGAACATAGTCAGAGTTCATATCCGGAATTCGGAATGAAACTTCCTTATAGTTCTTATCCAGAATTTGGATCCTAAAACAGAATGCTTCATATCAAAGTTTCAACGATTCCGTGAAAATAGAAATGAATCTGAATATCATACTTAAGAAAAATATGGATGAAAATATGATAAGGATAATTTTTCTTATAAAATCGATTTTTCTTATAAAAGAAATTTTCCTTAAGAAAGCAATTTTCCTTATAAAAGCAATTTTCCTAAAGGTAAGGTGTTTGTGATTTTCAAAACAAGAAGGAATAGAAAAGTCATAAGGAAAACCTTCTTGACTCAACAATCTCCCCCTTTTTGGAAAGCACAAACATCCTTACGAAAAAGAAATTCTTTGAAGAAAAAGCTTATCTCCCTTGCTTTAAGGAAATTGATGAATACGACTTACTCCCCCTTAGGCTTTGAAACTCTAAGGATCATATTCTGGATGTCCGGAGTGACATTTTATTACGAAATAAGAATGTATTCTTTAACAAATTATGCCTTAGATAGACTCTTATTATAGTTCTTATTTCTTACGCATCTTTTCCTTCTCCTCCTTATATAAAATCTTATTAGAGTTCTTATTTTTCTTAAGGATCTTTTCCTCCCCCCCCCTTGTGATTTTCAAAAATAAATCAAGGGAATGGAAGAAACAAAATAACAAAGTACCTGAAAAATTAGTAATAACAACAAAGAAACCGAGAAGCACAATTTTCATTAGATTTGAAATGTCGGAAACAAAGAAAACTAGATACAACAAAAATATCAGATTTAGTTATTTCAGATCTTTTTCCTTTGAAATGATCCCCTTAAGAATTGTCTTGATCTTCTTCGGGTCTTTATGATCTTCTTCATCTTGCTTCTCTAAGACAACTATTCTTGCGGATTGAGCTTCAATCTATTCTTCCTGGGCTTTCAACTTTTCTTCCTGAGCCTTGATCTTTTCTTCCCGAGACTTCATCTTCTGACCAAACTCGATCCGATGATCCCTTTCAAATTTCTAGTTCTGAGAAACAGAATTCAGTTTCCCATTCAGATCCCTAACTTCTTGGATCCGGAAGTTCTTTTCGTCTGTCAACTTCTCTTCAAAGGATGAAGTTAACTCATTTATCATCTTGTCCTCGGTCTCAAAGGAATCATTAACATTGTCTTAAAACTCATCAAATAGCCTCATCTCTTCCACAATCTTCCTCAACCATCTTGTCATCCTCTTGCAAGATCTTCTATGAGCTTCGTAGCCAACAAAAATCCTTTTGAACTGAGCCTCTATTTCAACACAGTTATCCATAACCATAGATACGGAGTCTGTTTTCTGATTTAGAGCATGTTGGAGCATCTGGCACCTTGAGTCAATACATGAGATGGTCGGAATGGTTCCCACCAACTTCTTTAAGGACTGTACAACAAAATCATGCCTCAACGAGGATGACTCTGAATATGAAACTTTTCTTAGAGAATTTTCTTCCTCAATAAGCTCCAACTTCATTTTAGGTGAATCACCAAATTCTCTTTTCTTGCTGGCCACTGATTTCAGAGTCTCAACAAGGAGTTGCTTTCCCTTGTCTTTTTTCGAAATCGATTCGTGATCAGGAGTTTTCGGCTCGCTAGTAGACACTTGAATAATATCATCAACAACTTTTTGAACAACATCTTCCTCATTCTTATCCTTCTCTGGAGTTACTAACTTAGAGGATTCAGCCTCTGAAGTTCGGAGCGACAGGTGTTCCGAAGGCGACCCCTTATACACACCCACCTCTTTCAATAAGTCTCTTGTTTCACCACTTACTTCAGCAAATACTTCTTCATCTTCCACTTGTTGAATCTGCTCGAGTTTCTAAACATGTTCAGTTGTACACTCTTCCGGAAAATCAAGGTTTCTTCCTGGAGTCTCAGGTAGAGATTCCAAGGAGAAAGATCTCGGAACTGGAATGCATCCGGATAATATTTCATTAAATTTCAACAATGCTTGGACTGCCTCGGCTTCTGACATCTTCTTCTTGAGCTTCTTTTCCTTTACTTGTTTTTCAAGCTCATCAGTAGTTCTCTCCTCCAAGGCCTTAGCCTCCGCAGGGTCCAATCCAAACTGTGGATCCCCTTCTTTCCATTTCTCTTTATCTGCTCTCCACTTTGCAACAACCTCATCAGGAAAGGCCTTCTTCTTCTTTGGTTTGGGAGGTGCGGTTTGAACTTCCTTTGATTTAGGATCCTCAAATTCAGCTGCAACATCTTTCAACATTCTTTTCTTTACTGGATTAGATGATTCTGGTTCAGCAGCCTTCGGAGTCGCTTCTTCTTGACTAGGAAAATCGAAGAACTCACCAGTCTCCTTGTTGAAAGCCACATCCATCCTCTTAAGTGTATCATCACTGACCAACAAAATATTGCAAACCCTTGGATTAGATCTGCAAGCTTCCTTGAAAGACTCAAGGCACCGAACTATCAACCTCAATAAAATTGTTGGGTACATTACGATCTGGGCTATGAGATTTCCTTTCTCAAGATTCTCAATGGTTATAAGTATGTGCCTCATGAAGTTAAACATCCTTAGATTTATCAGGAAATCTAAGATATAGATCTCACTATTCTTCAAGATGTCTTTATCACCTTTCCTCGGTACGATAAGACCTTGCACCCACAACTCTAGAATCCGGAAATTTGTAGGAAAACTAGCAATCTTCGGAGCCTTGTCATCAAAGAGTCCGAGAGTTTCTAAGGATTTTTCCTTGTCGAAGATACCCTTAGAGTACGGCAACAAATGAGAAGAAAATTCGTCTTCTCCTTCATAGGACAGCCCTACCAAGCTTGCTGCCTTGGTATAAGAAAGCTTGTAAGTCTTACCATAAGACTTAAAAGAAAATTTCTCCCTATTATCTTCCTGAAAGAAGGAAACTGTTTAATAGAACTCAATAAGTAACTCCTTAAAAACATCATATTGGTTTCCCAGTTTGGACACATCAATATCTTCCCACCCATTCAACTTAATGTTCTTCGAAATAAGAGAATCATAGTTGTTGAAGAAATCCAGATGGACTAAACATTCTCTGTAAACTAACCATTGTGAAATAGGTTTGGTGGATGACATCTCTTGAGATGCTAACTCCGCAGACATTCAGATCTGAAGTCCTCTGAGAAGTTCGGAATGGAGAAATATGATGTTCGGAACATCTTTAAAACAGAGAGGCAGAGATTCGAGACGCGAGAGCTTGAAATCGATGTGGGATAAGTATTTGGGTCCCCTTTATATAGGCAATGGAATGACAGTTCAACTTCCTCGGTTGATCTAACGGTTGAAAACATGAATCCGATCTTTTTGAGGTTTTTATTAAAACAAAGAATTAAGAAAACTATAATCCAAAAACATAATACAAGAAAATGCTAGCATGTAAAATATGACTATGAAAAATTGGATAAGGAAATCATACCTTTCAGATTGTCTTAGGAGGATTATTCGTAATTGATAACATTTTTAAAAAAACATTACTATGAAATAATTTACAAAACTTATTACAAAAAATAAACTCAGTATGGAAAACTCAGTACGAAAAACAATCTTAATAAGGAAAAACTTAGTACAAAAGTTTCATAAAAAAATTTATGAAGGATTCGGTACGAAAATCCCGTTATGAAAATACTAGTATGAAATTTTCCATTCTGTAAATTTTTTATACGAACACTTCCATTTAAGAAGTATTCTGTACGAACATGTCCATTCTGAAAAATTGTAGTTCCGGAAGTTCCATTCTAGAAATCTTCATTCCGAAAAGTATGAAAACAAACATTGAAAAAACTTTGTTAAACTGACAATCAAATGTACTCCCCCTATGAAAAGGAGTTTATTGTTGTAAGGAGACTTTTTCAACAGAATGTTAATTAAGGAGGATTACCTTAAGGTTATCATCCCTAACTTCTGTTTAATGTATTCAAATCTATCAGAAGGAAAAGATTTTGTGAATATATCAGCAAGTTGATCTTGTGTTCTGATAAACTGAAAAATAATATCTCCTTTAAGTGTGTGATCCCTAAGAAAGTGATGCCTAATATCTATGTGTTTTGCAAGGGAGTGATGTGCAGGGTTCTTACTGAGGGAAATGGAACTTGTGTTATCACACAAAATTTGAGTTTTAGTAAAACTCATGCCATAGTCTGTGAGTGTGTGTTGCATCCTCAACACTTGAGCACAACAACTTCCAACTGCTACATATTCAGCTTCAGTAGTGGAAAGTGCTACGGAATTTTGCTTCTTGCAGGACCAAGAAACTAGTGAATCTCCTAAGAAATGACATGTTCCGGATGTACTTTTTCTATCCATTCTACATCCACCAAAGTTATCATCAAAAAAGCTTTTTAGAACAAAATCATTTCCAGATGTATAAAATAATCCTAGATCCATGGTTCCCTTAATATAGTGAAAAATTATTTTTACTTCCTTTAAGTGAAATTACTTGGGATTGGATTGATATCTTGCACATAAGAATACAGATAAAATTATGTTTGGTTGACTAGCTATTAAGTATAGTAGACTTCCTATCATACCTCTAAAAGATGTTTGATTTACTGGTTTCCCAGCTTCATCAAGATCTAAAGAGTTTGAGGTACCAATGGGAGTACTTATACTCTTAGTGTTGTCATAACCATACTTTTTAAGAAGATATTTTATTTACTTATGTGGAGATATGTAGGTTCCTTCTGGTTTTTGAGAAATTTTAAAACCAAGGAAAAATGTTAACTCACCCATCATACTCATTTCAAACTCAGATTTCATTAGACTGGCAAAAGATTAAGTCAAAGATTGCTGAGTTGAACCAAATATAATGTCATCAACATAAATTTGAACAATCAAAACATTGTTCTTATCTTTATTATAAAAAGGGTTGGATCTGTATTTCCCTTAACATAGTTATTTTGAATCAAAAATCCAGTGAGTCTATCATACCATGCTCGTGGGGCTTGTTTAAGACCATAAAAGGTTTGGTAAGTCTAAAAACATGATCAGGATGTTTTGTATCTTCAAATCCAGGAGGTTGTTCAACAAAGACTTCCTCTTGAACATAACCGTTAAGAAAAGCACATTTCACATCCATTTGGAAAAGTTTGAATTTAAAGAATTCTGAAAAAGCAAGTAGAATACGGATAGATTCGAGTCTAGCTACAGGAGCATAGGTTTCTTCATAGTATATTCCCTCTTGTTGATTATAGCCTTTAGCAACAAGTCTAGATTTATTTCTTACTATGACTCCATTTTCATCACATTTATTTCTGAAAACCGATTTTACTCCAATAACAGAATTTTCCTTAGGTCTTTCAACAAAGATCCAGACTTTATTCCTTTCGAATTAATTTAGTTCATCTTGCATGGCTTTGATCCAATCATCATCACCTAAAGCTTCATCAGTGCTTTTAGGTTCTAATTGGGAAAGAAATGCTAGATGTTATACTTCATTTCTTAATGAACTTCTAGTCCTTACAGGTTGATTTACATCACCAATGATACGATCACTGGGATGATTCTTAAGAAACACCTGATTTGGGTTTTGTAAAGCCTGTTCATCAACATAGGGTAGAAAGTCTTCTGGGGTAAATGTTTCAGAAATATCTTCTTGAAAATTATCCTTATCAGAAGGATCTTCTATCAATGGATGGTAATCAATTTTTGAAAACACATCTGAGGAAGTAGGCTGGGATGGTTTAAAAAAAAGGATCTGAATCATCAAATTTTAAATGTACTATTTCTTCAACAGTGCAAGTATTTTTATTAAAATCTCTATAAGCCATAGATTTTGTGGAATATCCTATGAAAATCCCTTCATCATATTTTGGTGTGAATTTATGTAAGTTATCTTTAGTATTCAAAATGAATACTTTGCAACCAAAAACATTGAAGTAAGATAGCCTTGGTTTTCTACCATTCCATAACTCATAAGGGGTTTTATTAAGAAAAGGTCTAATCAAAACTCGATTTATAGTATAGCAATCAGTACTTACATCTTCAGCACAGAAATGTCTAGCAATAGAATATTCACTCAACATGGTTGTAGTTATTTCTTGAAGATTTCTATTTCTTCTTTCAACTACACCATTTTGTTGAGGAGTTCTAGGTGCTGAATAATTGTGAGTAATACCTTTCTTACTACAAAAAGTTTCAAAATCAGAATTTTGAAATTCTCCTCCATGATCACTATGAATTGTTTTCAATGGAAGGTTTTTCTCATTTTTAAATTGAGCTCTAAAACTTTTGAAATAGATAAACCTTCAGACTTCTTTGCTAGAAAATAGACCCAAGTAAACCTAGTGTAATCATCAACTAGAACAAACACATAGTATTTTCCTCCAATACTTCCAGTTTGTGTTGGATCAAAAAGATCCATGTGCACTAACTGTAATGCATCAATTGTTGAGACTTCACCAATTGATTTAAAACTAGATTTATGTTGCTTGCCATATTGACAAGGATCACAAACTTTATAAGAATCAAATCTATGCTCTGGTAGATCCTTAACTAGTTTCTTCTTAGAGAGTTTACATAGGTTCCTAAGGATACAGTGTCCTAGTCTTCTATGCCATAACCAGGAGTGATCTTCCATTGCACTTAGGGAAGGTAAATCTTGACTCCTGTGGTCTTCTAGGTTCAAAGTGTAGACATTCTCTTGCCTATTGGTTGAGAGAATAAATTCTTCCTTGGAATTGTGAACTAAGCACTTATCATTCCTAAAATTCACAAGGTAACCTTCATCACATAACTGACTTATGCTAATGAGGTTGTGCTTAAGACCCTTAACAAAAAAACATTTGAAATCAAGGTTTTACCAAGAAAAACAATATTACCAATACCAACATACTCTCCCTTAGAATTATCTCCAAAAGTTACCATTCCTCCTTTCGTTTTGATAATCTTTTCAAAATAGCTTTTGTTACCAGTCATGTGCCAGGAACATCCACTATCCATGTACCCTGTATTGTTGCTGATACTCTCTTTGTTTTCCTGAAATCAAGAAGAAAATTAGACTTTCGGAATCTAAACTTGTTTGGATCCAATATTTCCAGATAATAAAATTTTTGGAACCCACATCTTCTTAGAAAAGTAAGCTTTGTGAAATCCTAAAGATTGGGTTTTGTTTGAGGAAAAATTCTTTGCCCAGTGACCACCACATTGACACTTGGTACAAAATTGGGCACATTGAGGAACAAAATAATTGTTACTGAAAATTGGTTTTCCATGGGTATAACCAAATCTGGATTTATTTATTAAAAGTTTTATTTGGGAATACATCTTATCAAAATTTTCTTTACCATAGGTAAAGTTTGATAAACACTTCTATAAGGAAAAAATTTCGGACAAGAGTTTTACAACCTTGTTTTTATCCTCAAAATCATTAGTTTTAGAACTAGAGCTAGGCTCGAAAACATTTTTCTTAGAAATTACTTTTTCTAATTCTTTAGAATGTTTGTTCTTCTCAGAAATTACTTCCTCAAGATTTTTTGAAATACTTTCAAAATCAACATTTTTCCTATCAAGATCATTAGAAAGATCTGATATCTCTTTTGTAAGAATAGAATTCCTAGATTTTGATTTATCAAGTTTCTTATTGAGTTTGGAATTCTCAATTTCAAGAAGTTCAACAAAACTAGAGACTTCTTCATAAGTAGGTAATGTATTTTCTTCATCAGAATAAGATTCTTCATCAGAAGAGTTATAATACTTACTATCATTAGAATTTAAAGAAACATTTGTCAATGATTCATCATTTCATACCTTAGCCATTAAACAATGATTATCAATAGGTAATCTGGCTATAAGACCAAGATTCTTCTATCCTGAAGAATCATAATCAGTAGATTCATCTGAAGAGTTACCACCACTTGCACTCCAGGTGTCATTAGATTTCAAAACTTTCTTAGATTTGGCTTTATAATATTTCTTTCTATTCCTGTCTGAATGTCTTTCCATCCTTTCTTTCTTTTTGAGCATAGGGAAATCTGGTCATATATGTCCAGCTCTCTTACATTCATAACAAGTAACTTCTCCATCATTCTTATCTTTCCTGTCCTTTTTCTTATACTTATATTGAAAATTCCTTTGGCCAACTATCTTGTTCATCCTTCGAGAAAGATTTTCTAGTTCATTTTCTGAGACTTCACTCTTACTAGATTCGGATTGGAAAATAACTTTCTTAGACTTGGATCTGGTTACTCTCTCAGGAGTCTTAGCTTTCATCTGATTTGATGTTGTAGTAAAAGCAACAGTACCATTTCAATTCTTCTTTTTGATGTTGTCAGCATCGCTCTTCATCCTGGTTTCATGTTGTAGAAGAGATCCAAATAATTCATCAAGAGTAATTTGAGTGACCTTCATGTTCTCATCTATAGCTGTTCTCTTGGACTCCAACTCATTGGGCATAATATCAATTATCTTGTCCACAAGAGCTTCATCATCTAGAACTTTTTCTCCAATAGATTGTAGACTGTTGACTATAGTCATGAATCTCTATTGAACTTTACAGATTGGTTCACCATAAGGAAAGTTGAAGCCATGATATTCAGCTCTAAGCATAGCTCTTATAGTCTCAATCACTTTAGAAGTCCCAAAGTGTGTAACCTCTAACTTCTTCCAGATACAGTTAGCTGCTTGACAAGAGGAAATTTGGTTATATATATTTCTAGTCATTGAACATAGTAGAGTATTGCGTACCTTATAGTTGAGTTGATATTCTTGCTTTTCCTAGTTAGTGAAAGTTATAACTTCCTTGTCAGGAATTTTATAATCACCGGTAAGCATAACAAAGTTATCCACTCCAGTATTGATAACAAAAGTCTTCATTCGATCTCTCCAGTACTCATAATCATTACCATCGAAGATTGGTGGTCTTGTAGGATTCAGATTATCAATTGAACCAACAATAATGCCTGCCATACTAGAAATAATCTTCGGCACAGAAATTTTTTAGAAAAAATTTCGTAATAACAAAGTTCGGACTGGGAATTTTCGGAATTGGAAAGTTCGGAATGGAAACGTTCGGAATTACAAAGTGAGCAAGAAAAACTTTTTCGTAAGTATAAGTATTTGAGAATCCTCATCTGATACCAATTGTAGGATCGAAATAGTGATGTAGATGCTCAATATACAAGAGGGGGGTGAATTGTATACTTTAAAAATTCCTTTGGAACCTTTAATGTTAGTTACGATTAACTATGTTATCCTTAAGCAAAGGAAAGATCTAAGTTTAACAAAGTTAAACTAAGAAAATTCACAACACCTCTAACACTGAATGCAAATATGGAAAAAGAATCCGAAAGTAGGTTCCGGAAATATGGTTCTGGAAATAGAACCTTAACAAAAGATTACAATATGAGATTCTACCTTAAAGTGTATAGAATCTAAATGAAACAGAGTACAAGTAAGGAAGTATAAGAAAGTTATACTTTCCTTATAATACAAAATGCAGTGGAATATAAACAAGTAGTAGAACTACTAGTAACAAGATATAAGTCTTTTAACCCAAAGAGAAGGGTATCCAACAACCTTGGATAAAGGTCCCTTGATTTATACTTTCAAGCAAGCATGTCTTACCCACACCAGGGTAAGCCCTCGATACAAAGATCGGAGTCTCTGTCTTGATATCCCCACAAGCCCTCAACATCAAGGTAGTTGGCAACCTATGTCTTCCTCACCAAGGAATCCCTCTAACTTCAAGGTAGTCGGCACCTCTGTCTTCCTATCCCCGGAAGCCCTCGAATGTAATCACCAACATTCGGAGTCACATGAAGCTTTGAGATTTAATAAGAGCCTCTCTATCTAGAAATCACTTCACGTAGATTAGTCATCCTTTCAACAGCATTAAGCTAGCAGCACCGAGCTCTTTCAAATGTGGTCATATTTATAGTTAAGGTCGACTCCTTCTCCAACGGTCATATTTTCCTTAAAGATCGGAGGGACCTGTACACGTGTCACATAGACAATGGTTAATAAGAAACAGAATAGACGACATCGTTTTATAAAACAAGTGTAACAGAATGTACGACATCGTTTTAAAATCTAACTCAAAAGTTCGGAAAGAAATATTCGGAGTGAAGGTTCGGAGTGTAATGGAAATAATAAAGAGTAGAAAAAAAATTATAGAAGTGTAAGCAGAATAAATGTTCGGAGTCTAACCAAAATATTTTATTGAGTCTGAATTAATTCAGAGTGTATAAAACAAAGATGATCAGATTCTGTTTAATAGGTGAATTCGGAATGGAATTTCGGAATGAGAATTCGTCATCAGAATTCTTAATGAGAATTCTTCATCAGAATTCGTAATGAGAATTCTTTTTCAGAATTCGTAATGAGAATTCCTCATCAGAATTCGGAAAAAGAATTCGTCATCAGAATTTGTAATGAGAATTAATCATTAGAATTTGTATGGAGAATTCGTTATCAAACTTCATAAGAATTCGTATCCTGAATCTGGAATAGAACTTAGTCATAGTTCATATCCGGAATTCGGAATGAAACTTCCTTACAGTTCTTATCCAGAATTCGGATCCTAAAACAGAATGCTTCATATCAAAGTTTCAACGATTCCGTGAAAATAGAAATGAATCTGAATCACATAATTAAGAAAAATATGGATGAAAATATGATAAGGATAATTTTTCTTATAAAAGCGATTTTGCTTATAAAAGCAATTTTCCATAAAAAAGAAATTTTCCTTATAAAAGAAATTTTCCTAAAGGTAAGGTGTTTGTGATTTTCAAAACAAGAAGGAATGGAAAAGTCATAAGGAAAACCTTATTGACTCAACAAATTTACCCTTAAACATGGCAATTTTAAAAAAATTTATTAAAGTTACTATTCATGTTCTCAAAAAACAAAAGTGATCTATTTACTATATTAATAAATTATTATTCCCAATATAGAATTTATTTAAAAAAATCAAAAAATTTATAATTGGCTAAAATTAATTTTAAATTTTCCCCACTAACGAAACTTGAAAACAAGTTATTAATGTGAAAACATTTAAAATTTTGAATTTTTTATATCCATATTCCATTTTAAATTGATTAAAATGAACTAAATTTGATTAATTGCTATAAAAATTATATAATGATTCTTTAATCTCAATAAAAAAATATAATTTGACACTATAAAATATGTAGATGAAAAAGTTGTTTCAATTATAATCTTGTATTTTTGACTAATCATTAAACATGAAACTTATTAAAAACATACAAAAAAATTAAACAAAAGTAAACATTGAATTACTCTTTCAAATAATAATTATTTCGTTAAATATAATTAATAAAATTGTAAAAAACTATATTTAAATCAAAAATGATATAAAAAAGAAGAAAAAATGCCTTTAGAATAATATAAATTTTAATATGTAACATTTGATTTATTCATATCATATTATTATAAATTATATTGGATTAATTTAAAAAAATGAATATATATAAATTTAGTAATGTGTTTAATTCTATTCATTCTCGTGAATCCAATGTCTATGTGATAATTAGACTAATTAAATAATTTAGTTATTTATTTGAGATCATTTTTCTTTGTAACATATGCTATCAAAAATATTAAATCTAGAAAGAGAAATGAAATAAAATCTTGTTGTGTTACATTATTCCATACAACAATAAATATAATAATCACAATATGAAATTATAGTTTGTAAATCAATAGTTGACTCTTGAAAATAACATTACAAGATACCCACATCATAAATAGGGTTAAAAGAACATTATATTAATAAGATGGAAAAGGAAATGTGAAGGTTTAACATTCTAAACAATATTACAACAAAGTTGGCTGTCAGGAAAATAGATCACATGGTCTCCTGTTTTCATCCATATACACTAGAGGCCACTCACTAGAATTAAGGGTGTAATGATGGGATAATGGGGAGACTATACCCTCATATTAGAGTACCACAATGGTAATTGAAAAAGTAAAAATAATAAAATAATGGAATAAGTAATAAATGAATGATAAAACATCGGAATAATAATAATAAAATGAATATTAAAAGAAGAAAACTATAATATAAAACTGATGCATGCATGTACAAAAGATGAACAATGAAAACAACAATCATAAAACATGATAAATGATACAATACAGAAAAATAATGAATGAACATTAAATCCCAATGGGTGATCTCTAAATGTAATGTAAAGACCTGGAAAATTTCAAGGAATTTTTTTTCTTAATTTCTTTGGAATTTTACGAGTACGCAGTTTCTAACGGCGCCTGATTCCGAGGGCCAGTATGCCCGGAATCAATTTCCAAATTTAGCTGGGAAACGTTCAGTGAACGAATTAGCGGGATTGTCTAAATTTTGAACTGGTGCTCGGAATCAAAATCTGAGGGCACCGATGGAACTGCAATGCCGGTAATTGCTTAAGAGGACTTTTACTATAGATGCGTTTGCACGAGAGAAGAAGTTTAATTTTGTGGATTGATTAAGAGGTGAATAAAACTGTAGGACAATTTTATTAATATATCTTAAGTGGTTATAACCTCTACATAGGGAAGTTAGGGTGCGTACCACCAACAACCTAACTACCCATGTGAGGATAAATGTGGGGTGGGGCCCACATGAGCCCCAACCCTTCACATTTCCATAACTCTCATAAACCCCCTTTTGTGTTTGTTAACTCCCATTGTAATTAATGTATAACTCACTCTATCTCCCTCTTTATTTCATGCCAACTCACATTATGTTAATTGATTAAACCTAATTAATTAATTTAACTAAAGAGTTTGATTTTTGAGTTTTTGAAAAGTCAAGGAAAACATAATAAAATAAGGGGGAGGAATTATTTTATTAGGTTGGATAGTTGTGTGAGGAATTTGGGTGAGGTAGAACACTTGTTCCTTGAGATAACGTCATCTTCTTAGGTGAAGAACGCCCCCAGTTCAAGGAAGAACGCTATCCTTCTGAGGGAGAGCATCGACTCGACGACTCAAGTTTTTCTGTCATCTTCTTCCTCCATGACCAAGGTGGAGGCACCGACACGGAAGCTCACCATCGACATTACTATATAATATTCTCTCCATGAAAAAGGAAGGGAGACACTGATTCCTCCTCAAACGTTCTCCGTTGACGTATACGGTGCTTCACTCCGTGACATTCGACTTCCGCGACTTCGACGACATGCGACGTCTTTTCGAGGTAGGGAATTTATTTGTGATTGTTAGTGAACCCTTATTTACTTCATTATAAATATAAGACTGTGGATAAACTAAATATTAATTTCTTCCGTGAAGATTATGTTTTCTGGTTGGGAATTCTTGATTTCGGGGAAACTGTTTGGGTTGATTTCTTTTGTTCATGAAAAATCCTTGTTGTTCTTTGTTTTTTGGGCCGCCTGTTACCAACTTAAAGGATGGAGGTCAGACCGAACGAACACGGCTGACTATCCTCCCCATTTTTTTTCATTTCGGAACGAAAAAAAGTTTCATGGTGCAACAGCACCGCGCAGAATCAAGAAAGAACGTGATGAAGAATCATGGCGCCGTCGCGCCGTGCCGTTGAGGCCGAACGAAACAACGGCCGAAGTCGGGGCTGCGGAGACAATTCGAAGACTCCGCTGGTTGATCGTTGTGCGCGGATTGACAGACGACGACAAACGGGGATGCAATGTCAATTTGAAGCCACCGCAGTGAGGGTTGGGTCCTGGGAGGACCATTGGCGAAGGCAGCGAGCAAAGCAGACCACCGGAGCGCGTCCGGTGGTCCGAGGAAAATACCGCCGGTGCGCCTCGCCGGCACGGTGGCACCAGTCGCTGGTCCGGTGACCGCATGAGACCGAGGGAGGCAGGACGCAACGCTCGGCCATGTCCATTGTCAAGGGGCGGCCCCCACGCGGGGGGGGGGGGGATTTCTTTCAAGGGGGCGACCGAACCCCCTGTCCGCTCAACCAGATAGCCGAGCGGCCACGCGGCTGCGCCAGCGCGGCAGGCCAACCGGTCGGGCCGTGCCCAGGCCAGGCCGTGCCGCACCCACCGGGCCGGGCCACGCCTTTTTGCGATAGACCTAGACACGGTTCGGGTCGACCCGGTTCAGGCCGACCCAGGGGGTGTTGGGCTGGGTTGGGCCGGGCTCGAACCCCCTATTTTCGTGAAGTTTCCGTTCAAACGCCCATATCTTGGGCTACGGACCTCCGATCGACGCACCGTCAGTTACGTAGCGATACTTGGATCGAGATGGTCGTTTTGGTATATTGAGATGGGTCACCTGATAACATTGGTATATGTATGGGCATATACCTGGGTAGTGGTAATCCGTTGATTTCATAATCTTTGTGTTTCCTCGTGATTGAGATGGGTTACTTGATAACATAGATATATGTATGGGTATATACCTAATTAGCGGTTAGCTGTTGAGATAATTCTTTATGGTTATCCTTGTTGTATTTAGTGAGAACTTGTGGGTCTCGGGGTCCCTACTGAGTATCGTTATACTCACCCCAGCATGGGCTATGACCGCACCTCGTTGTGTTGGTTGCAGATGATGGGCAACACTGACAGAGGCCGAGTGTTTGAGGACTGGATGGTACCCGGAGGTGGATCTCACGAAGAGTCCATATTCGGAGGTGGACTTCACGATGTGACGATACTCGGAGTAGGTTGACAGGCGAGAGCATTGTGGAGGCAATTTGTACCTACCCTTCAGGTAGGATCCGTGGTGGATGATCCAGGAGCTACGCTATCTGTACCTACCCTTCAGGATGGATCCATGGTGGAAGATCTAGGAACTGCGCTATCTGTACCTAACTTTCAGGTAGGATCCGAGGAGGATGACCCATGAGCTGCTACTTTTCTTCCAGCTGTTGTCTTTTCTTTTATACTTTTGGTTAGTTGTAGATGTACTTTCGATTGGGTTTGTATTTTGGCCCATTTAGTTTTCAGAACATCCTTTTGTACTTAGTGTATTACTACCTCTTGTACTTTGTGGTGTTTGTTACTTTTATAAAGGAAATTCCTTCCTAGTTATCAAAAAATACACATTTGGTGCTAGTCATCAGCCCCTGGCCTATGGAAGGTGGCCTTGGAGTAGTCACGGCATGGGCCCTGAGGACGGGTCGTGAAAAATTGGTATCAAAGGAGTTCAGTTCTACCTCAGAACATAGGAATCTGATATTTTTATAAGCGAAGCAATATTGTTAAGGGTACCGGGTGTGGTCTTCAGTTCAGGGAGTCCAGGGTTGGTGCAGAGGCTGACGTATCCGTACACCAGGACCCTGAATTCTGATTTCCGACTTTCTGCATGAAAACACTGATTGCGTGTGTGTTTCCAAAAGTTTTAATGTCTTGTCAAACTGTGTCAGCTCACCAAGTATAAATCGTTGACTTTGTCGCATCTATTCAGGATGTCTCCATGGAAACAGTCAGTTGGAGTTCCGAGAGAGTACTCGATGATAGCCCACTGAGCGGCGAGGCTCCGGTGCGAGGCCCTTTTTCTATGTTGGCACCCACGGGTGATGTAACAGTAGCCCCACCACCTATTGGGAAGCAGATGCCACCAGCCTTACTAGCGAACTGTGCACGCTGGCAGAGCACGTTGCACGAGTTCCAGCAGCAGCGGCCTGCGAGGTTACGAGGAGAGGCAGATACTCAGACAATAGAGCAATAGCTGGAGGTGATTTCTAGAGTTCTCTGCCTAGTTGAGACACCAGTAGAGTGGATGGTGGACTTTTCTACTAGTCTTTTCTAGTATGTGACCATGAGGACCGTCCGCATAGTGATGATGCTTTGGTACGTGGACCGATGCATGCGATAGTGCCTTTGGGTAGTGTGTCAGCTACACATCACTACCTGTTGGTCTGCAGTTACAACCGACGGTACCGGTAGGTAGCACATGTAGACTTACTGCCTTACACATTTTCCATCATTAGATACCATCAAGTACCGAGGCGAACCTGACTCACATACAGATGAGGACTAGCTTGGGGATGTGACTGGGAGTTTTTTAGAGCTTATATAGCTTCGGCAGGACAACATATCGGTATCTGAGAATTCATCAAGGCATACCGAACATTTTGCGTACTCGATGAATATGATTCGATCAGTGCTAAAGAGCTCGGACCTCTGAACGTGGTGTGTTTAAGGATATTTGATCCATCACTTTTTCCTCTATGCATTCCTACTCACGTTAGAGTGCTAAAGAAAACCTTGTGGTTGATATTTTTTTTGGATGAACGAATACAACTAGAGAATGTTAGAAGTTGGAACGCAGCGAGCTGGTGACAGTCTCAGATACTGGGGTGTGCGAATGTTTCAAGAAGAGGAAAAGTTAAGGACAAATAAATCTGCAGAGCATCAGATGTGGAGGCAGATCTAGGAGAGAAGCATGAGATGGTGTACATTTCAACATGTTACAACCACCTACATTTGTTGTTCCATCCAGGCTCATGGAGCGGGAGGGAAGGGGAAGAGTGTAACTGCATGCAGTCAAGGAGTGTAACCTAACAACTCTAAGAAATGATTCGAGGGATAGACTGTGTCCACTAATATTTTCCGTAGTAATAGACATTGATACGAATCATTCCTTCCTTCCACGAATCCTGTCCCAGACCAAGAGTTTCCCGTTAAAACCGTAGACTTGACCCTCACGTCTGGAGATACCATGGGAGGAGACTCGATAATCACACATACGACGACAGTGTGGTCTAACCCAAAAGGCAAGAGTTTCAGTTGGAATCTCTTGGTGGTAGCGTCGAGGCCTTACGACGTTGGTCTCAGTATGGATTGGATTTATAGTTCATTCTCAGATTGACTATATTATGCAAAGAGGTTGTGGTTATCTACAACATCTGGATGGGTTTTACTTGGTTGGAGAAAAGGAAACTGCAGGCAGAATAGGATAAACTCGTGCATAGAAGGGTGTAGCTGATCATTCATGGGTCAACCGACCTTACCCTTGTGGCAGTAAGAGTTTTGAGTTTCAGTTTTAATCATGAAAGGGAGACCTCTAGAGTTCTAATATGATGACCACATTCTTATACGGGTCTCACCTCGACGAGGTTTACAGAGATGTGGTCGAGGCGGAAAGTAATATCTGAGGTTCAGCGGATCTTTTCAGATCCTCAGCAGGGTAGGAAAGGTGTCTTACCATTTGACCCATCCAACTTAGTTGCACTAGGTGCACGAAGTCTTCCACGTATCTCAATTGGGGAGATACGTGCTTGACCAGATCCATATCACCGACCATGGGGAGATGAACATTGGCGATGGGGTGACTTTTGCGGGGTTCCAGTAGAGGTTGAGGATCAAAAGGAGTGGGTCCTACAAGGACAGTTGATTCCTCTTGTGAACATTTGTTGATAGCACGGTAACCTCCAAGTTGGCACATGGGAGGGGGAGGCTCAGATGCATGCTCAGTACCACTTTTATTTCCTTTGTTTGTGGTATAGCTTTATGGGGACGTAAATCCTTGAGGTGGGAGTAATTTAAAGAACCAAAAAATTTGAAGGAATCTTTTTTCATAATTTCTTTGGAATTTTACGAATACGCAGTTTCTGACGATGCCTGATTCCGAGGCCCGGTGTTCCCCGAATCAATTTCTGAAGTTTAGCTCGGGTACGTTTAGTGAACAAACGAGCAGGTTTTTATATCTTTTGAACCGGTGCTCAGAATCGAAATTGGAGGGCACCGATGGAACCGCAACGCTGGTAATTGCTTAAGAGGACTTTTACTGTAGATACATTTGCACGAGAGAAGGAGTTTAATTCTGTGGATTGATTATGAGGGGAATAAAATTGTGGGACAATTTTATTATTATATCTTATGTGGTTATAACCTCTACAAGGGTAAGTTAGGGTGGGACCCACCAACAACCTAACTACCCATGTGAGGATAAATGTGGGGTGGGGCCCACATGACCCCAAACCCTTCACATTTCCATAACTCTCATAAACCCCCTCTTATGTTTGTTAACTCCCCATGTAATTAATTTATAACTCACCCTCTCTCCGTCTTTATTTCATGCCAACTCACTTTAACTTAATTGATTAAACCTAATCAATTAATTTAACTAAAGAGTTTGATTTTTGAGTTTTTGAAAAGGCATGTAAAATATAATAAAATAAGGGGGAGGCCTTATTTTATTGGGCTTGCTAGTTGTGTGAGGATTTTGGGTGAGGGAGATCTATTGTTCCTTGGGAGAACTTCATCTTCTTCGGCAAAGAACGTCCCCACATCAACGAAGAACGCTATCTCTCTGAGGGAGAGCATCGACTCGGCAACTTGGATTCTTCTGTCATCTTCTTCCACCAAGACAAAGGAGGAGGCACTGATGCGGTAGCTCTCCATCGATGTCGCTATATAATCTTCTCTCTGTGACAAAGGAATGGAGACGCCGCTTCCTCCTCGGACGTTCTCCGTCGACGTATATGGAGATTCACTCCGCGACATTCGACTTCTGCGACTTCGACGACATGAGACGCCTTTTCGTGGTATGGAATTTATTTTTGAATGTTAGTGAAACCTTTTTTACTTCCCTATAAATCTTAGAACGTGGATCAACTAAATTTTAAGTTGATCTGCAAAGATTATGTTTGCGGGTTGAGAATTCTTGATTTCGGTGAAACTGTTTGGGTTGATTTCTTTTGTTCGTGCAAAATCCTTGTCGTTCATTATCATTTGGGCCACTTGTTACCTACTTAATGGTAGGAGGTGGGACCGCACGAACACGGCCGACTCTCCTCACCATTTGTTGTTTTGTTCGTTGTAGCACGAACAAAGGTGGTACGGTGCAACAGAACCGAGCAGAAACAAGAATGAACGCGACGAAGAAGCGCGGCGCCGTCGCGCTGTGCCGTTGAGGCCAAACGAAACCGCGGCCGGATTCGGGTCCACGGAGGCAATTTAAAGACTCCACTGGTTGATCATTTTGTACGGATTGACGAGCTATGACAAACGAGGCTACAAAGTAAATTTGAAGCCTCTGCAGTGAGGGTCGGGTCCGAGGAGGACCGTTGGTGAAGGCGGCGAGCAAAACGAACCATCGGAGCGCGTCCAGTGGTTCGAGGAAAACACCGCTGGCAGCCGGCACCGGCCGGCTGCCAGGAGGCGGCGGCGCCCGGCGCGCCGTCGGGAAGGGCCGTCGCGGCTCTCAGTCGCGTCCATTGTCAAGGGGCGGCCCCCACGGGGGGGGGGGGGGGGGCACTATTTTTTTCAAGGGGGCGACCGCACACGCTGTCCGCTCTGCCAGACAGCCGAGCAGCCACGCGGCCGCGCCGACGCGGAATGCCAACCGACCGGGTCGTGACCTTTTGGTCCATACCCATACCTAGTTCGGGCTGACCTAGGGGGTCTCAGGCCGGGTCGGACAAGGACCGAACCCCCTATTTTCGGGCAGTTTCCATTCAAACGTCCATATCATAGGCCACAGACCACCGATCGACGTACCGTCAGTTGAGTATCGATCCTTGGATCGAGACGGTCGTTTCGGTATATTACACTCAGGGTTTCAGAGATCTATGGGTATGGCCAGGTTGGTTTGAACACAAAACCAGCCGGGCCCTCGGAGCGGAAACGCTTATAACCTGAGCTCCAAAGGTCCGATTGACGTGCCATCGACTTTGTTGGATTCCTCTTGATGAGACAGAACTTTTGAAATAATTCGCCTGAGTTTTGGTACAGTTGGAAAGTGGCTATGTTGGATTGTACCCGAAATCCAACCGGGCCCCTAGAACAGAAATGCTGATAACTTTCAGACTGGACATCCATTTGACGAACCGTTAGTGGAGTTGGTGATCTTGTTGAGAAACGGTCCCTATGAGTATACCCTATGAGAGTTCGGGGTACAGTTCAGATACGGCTGAGTTGGTTCGTACACAAAACCAACCGGGCCCCTGGGACGAAAAACCTAATAACTCACAGACCGGGTGTCCGATTGACGCACCATCTGTTGAATTGAAACCCCTATGACGAGGCAGTCCGTTGAGATACTTATTCGTGGGACTTTTTGATACTTGGAGTATCGACCTGTAGATCATGAAGCGGACCCTCCCAGAGACGAGCGTTCGGAGTACGGAGACCGTGTAGCCAGCTGAGACTTGACGACTGCTTGACTGACTCGACTTGGAGTGAGTCGACTAGCCTAGTGGACAGAGAACTACTTTGTTTTGGTGAAGACGCATGGCGGACGGAGCACTACTTTGTGACAGTGCAGGCCCGCAGTACTCATCCGGAGAGTACCTATGGAGGCTATTAGGGGGTGTGCACTGTAACACCCCCAGGTAATTAAAGAATATGACATTTTCATATTTATCCATATTTGTGAATAAAATATTAATATTTCTTTAAAGGGGACGCTATGCTCGATGGCGTACCCAACACGCAACAACGAGTTTCTTGGGATCTTACCTTGCACTCTAATAATAAAATAATATTATTTTAAATGGTAGTTAACATGTAGCCATTGTATTGGCGGGAATGGATAGAAATAACTAAAATATGATTATATATGTTTTTAAATATTTTTACATTTATCCAATAAAAGATAAAGTCATAAAATACGGAAAGAATTCAATTCTAGGCGTATATGCCCAAGTTTTTACTAAAGGTTCACTTATCGCCTTTTGATGGAGAACCGTTATTAAATATAGTTTTGTTCACTCTTATACATCCTTTAGGACCAAATAAAACTCCTCTTAAGAATTGGGACATCAAAATTTACTTTGTGTAAATTTTTGGTATCTTTCTGATAAAGTTCAGTTTTTATTGAATAGTGTAAAATGTTGTATTTTAATTCAAAACCTCTTTTTAATCTAATTTATTTAGATGATTAGATTATCTTTTTAATTGGTTTTAAAGTAAAATTAGAATATATTTTTACCATTAAATCCAATAGTGGTCATTGGAATAAATTTCACTTTGAAAACAGACTTAAACTAGTGTCAATCTTTTGATACTTATTGTTTAATAAAAACACGCTATTTGCTGTGACAGCGGGAATTAATTATTAAATTAATTAATGTGACTTATATGTTTTGAATTTTGTAAAATAGGCTTCATTTTTTGAATTCGGAATATCAAATATAGCTTAGGGTGAATTTTTGGGATTTTTCTGAAAAACTTAAATTTTTGATGAATAGTGAAACCACTAAGTGGCACTTATAAAAACTGATTTTTCCGTTTAAATGAAATTTTGCCATCTTTGTGTTTTGAATTTCAAAAAATCCGACATACATGGTTGTCATTAAGAAGTAAAATATGGGTCAATGGGATAAGAATAATTTTTTGGTGAATAGTAACTTATTAAGTTTTTAATCGCGATTAAAGGTAATTAGTGTAGTTTAAGGTAAAAATATTGTTTTAATAATATGAAGTGAACATGAAACATGTTCTAACCTCATTTTATGTGTCATGGCCGACAAATAAAACCCATGGGTCAACTTGGGGACCCCATAAAGCCACTTTGGTTGGAAAATGACATTAATATATTTTTATTTAAAGTTAAAGTCAAAATGAGACAAACATGAAATGTTTTATTAAAACAATTTTTACAAGGGGTTATACAAATCCAATTTTTGAATATAAATATTCATTGGAAAGCTAAAAAGATTTCATACATTATAATAACTTTTTTATAATTTTTAGACATTATATAAATTAAATTATTTATGACATCATGGTGATGCAGTGATGACCTCATTATTTAACAATTTAAATAAAATGGAAATATAATGTAATATCTAAGACCTAAACATGTCCAAAACCTATTGGATGAGTGTATTTCAAACCCTTATCACCTTATCCTAGAAACAAATCAATTTGGGACCTCTTAAATCCTAATACCTTTTTAAAATAAAGTGACTTTTCTTTACCTTCCAAGAGTGCCCCTCCTCCACTCTTATAAAAGGTCCCCACCTCTACCTCCTTACCCACAATCCCAAAGCCCTTGGCTCGGCCAAACTCTTCCCATTTTCTCTCTACACTTCCATATATTACTCCTTGAAGCCTCACTTTGGGCAGAAGTCTTCCCAAGGAAGCCTTTGAGCTCCAACCAAAGGGAGTTACCCGATTTTAAGGTAATGTCTTCACTTGAGTCCTTTTGTCTTATTTTGCTTCTCCAACCCCCTAAACTCTTTTTATTCATTTATTTTGTAATAAATACAGTATAAAAAATATTCTAGGAAGTTTTTATAAGAAGGATTCAACCTAAACATTCACACACCTACATCTAATGGTTAAAGAACATATTGTTTCTGTGGATGGCGAATTTCGGCCTCCTGAAACGATGATTGTTCAACATTCTTTTAACACCTCCAAATGTGGCCATTAAGATGACACTATATTTATATATGATATATAATATGATTATGTTTTCCATAAGCTTCTGTATTTTTCATTTTGGGCATACCTTTATGGTTTCCATTATGGGTAAACACGATATCTTCATTTAAGGAAGTGTGGACTATCGCCCCCTCAAAGTGATGTGATTCGTTAATGCCATATGTGGGATGTATAAAGGATGGATTTGAAGTTATTATATATGATGTTATACTGGAATTATAATATACCTCTATATCATTATCATTCCATTCCATAAAAATATGAAATATAAATGAAAGTAGCGTTCATGCGTATGTACGCCTTACCGTCTCCATTAACGGTGCATTTCATTTCTTACCGCTAAATGATTATGTAATAATACATATATATTCTGGATATATATGATATATATGA
Organism: Viscum album; assembly: GCA_963277665.1. NCBI lineage: Eukaryota > Viridiplantae > Streptophyta > Magnoliopsida > Santalales > Viscaceae > Viscum > Viscum album. The sequence goes on from OY728126.1 coordinate 1,112,365,942, forward strand.
TATCCAAATAATTAATGTAATTCTGGATATAATGAACATTTGACCACACAAACAACATGTAATTGTAAAAAGTCCACTTTCGACTAAAGAACCAAATATCGACAAAACAGACATTATTAACTTAAATGATTACATAATGTTTATAACATGGAAATAAGTGATCTAAAAGGAATAAAGAACTAGAGAAAGGTTCTTAATAAAGTGGAAATTAACTCATGTTTATTATTCAGGACGTTAAAGAACGAACGTGTCATGTCGGACCCGAGGTAAGGGATCCTACTCCTCTCTTTCTTTTTAAGTACACTATTTTATGTCATTCTTTATTAGCTCATATTTATTTTTATTGGGATTTTCTTTTATATTAATCTTATAGTAATTTTTATGTTCATATGATGAGATACCCTATTCTCTCTCATCAATCCATTTTGGAAGTTTTGAGTGCACCGTTAGGCTGTCGAATTTTCGTAAGAGATCTAACCTCTCCCTTTCTCTTTAAGTACTCTCCTTTATGTCACTTCTTTTAAGCTCCTCTTTGTTATGATGGGGGATGTTATTTTATATTCCTCTTGCTGTAAATTTTATTGTAATGAGATACCCTATTTGATCTCATCAATCCATTTTTGGATGTTTTATGTGGCGTAGTTAGGCTACCGAGTTTTCATAAGGTATTTTTCATCTCACTTTTATTCCCGTGAGATTTATGCTACATTTGCCACAATTTCCTTTTAGTGGTGTATTTACTGACCATTATTTTAATCATTGTGTAATATTATTTCATTTATGAGTATTTACATCCATGTTTTATTGTCCTTCTTTCACGGGGCGTATGTTTCGAAAGATACCCATGTCGGTAAGGGAACCTTTCACCCTCCTATTTTTAGAAGACTTCTTTTGTTTCGTCTTTTAATTTACATATTGTTATGTTGGGATATGTTCCCATATATCTTTATTGATGCAAATTTTATGTCCAAGTGATGAGATACCCTTTTTTATCTCTCATTAACTAATTTTGATGTGACACGGTTAGGCTGTCAAGGGAACTTCTTAACCCAATTTCGATTTCTTTGGGTTCAACATGTAGTTATTGAATATGTCATATTTTGAATATGTGTGAATGACCTTTGATTATTTTACACTTAATATCCACTTATATTTGGTGTATTCATTTGTCAAACATAATTATTCAATTGATTTATCCTTAAACCAAGGATACCGTCTTTGTAAGGGACTTCATCTCAATCTCCATTCATTGAGGCATATTTTGTTTTATACAAAACCTTCTATTATACGGTGTATAAACCCCTTTGACTTTTATGTTTATCCAAAAAAGAATAATTTTTATACGAATCGTTTTACTAAACGACAAAAGGGAATGTTTTTGTCGTACGTATGCGGTGACATTGACTTCTCCGCCTCCGTGGCTATTATTTGAGTTTCGGATTCTTCTACAAGCCATAACTTCTTTTTAAAAGAAAAATAAACACCATGTTTTACTTTTCTTTTATTTTGGTATTGAAAATGGTTTTCATAATTATTTTGTATCAATTTGTTGTATTGATATCTTGTTATTGAAAGGTGGAAATGTTATGTTTCCTTTATGCATTTTTATGTGATAAGATTATGTTATGGTTCATGGGCATTGTTATGAAGACGGGTGGTAACATGATTAATTAAGGGCGGGTGAGCACAATATAGCTTTCCAATGCATTGGGTATCACGAAGGAGTTAAAAGTTAAGGTTTCTCCGAAGATATTTTGGGAATATACAGTGATGGGTATTCCAAACGTAACCAAGAGGGTTACTCCCTACATAAGACTGTTATGAATGCCTCAAGTTACCTTTATGTCTTATGATTTCTATGATTTATTCATGGTTTGATGAGGTATGTTATAGTGCCTATGTTTTATGGTTAATGTATGATTTCATTCTTATGTATATAGGAACTCATGTTTCCTTTCCATAGTTTTTTATAACCCTTACTGAGCTTTTTATGCTCATCCCATGTTTTTGAAAATTTTTTCACAGGTCAAGGGAAAGGTACATGATGTGAGGATAGTGTCAAGGATGTGTCAAGAAAGAATCCGTGTTTTATTTTAAATATGTTTTCGTTGATGGGAATAATGAATATTGTCTTTTATGTAACCACTTTGTTTAAATGTGGAATGTAATGCATGTTTCATGATCTAATTCTCTAAAATTCTAAACCTGAAAAGATCCTCGATGTGTAATCTTGTAATAACTCATGATTAAGTAAGGTTTAAGGTTGGGGCCTTATAGTTGGTATTAAAGGTCGGTTTAGACAACTTTAGGGATTAGGAGTTCTTGTGAGACACATGATTAGCCCTATATCTATTATTTCAGTTAAATCCTTATTTTATAACTTTTTTTTCAGGTCAAGTAAAGTCGGTTACGAATGGAAGGAGAAGGATCTCATACAATATTCCTATCTATTCCTGATGACATACTTGCAGTAATTATTGCAAAGTCATCTTAGAATGATTGTGAAACTTTTTCTACCATACAACTCACTTGCAAGAAGTTGTTTGAGATATCAAACACATCCACTATACCTCGATATCATCGTGGATCATGGGTTGTTTTTAGACAAATAATATTTTCACAATATTCTCATATTTCCAAGAAAGGTAAATATTATCAAGGTATTTTAAAATATTTTACCTTATCATAAGAATTTGAAGCATATTATGATTTTAGAAATGGTGTTGAGGAAGGAGACCCTTGCGCAACCTATTTATATTTGCTTTTAAAATATATTCTCACATCACATACTTATGGTATTTTAAAAGGACCAATAATAGAATGTTTCAACTCAATTTTGGTCCGACTATTTTATAGAAATCAGGTTTTATTAGAAGTTTTGGAATTATATGTCATACATGATTATTTTCCAAAACTGTTTTTCTGTGAACACCCATATGACCCATGTTGTACGAGGTGTATTTGGATGGAGGAAGCAAATGATTTTGAAGGATCTCTAAATCATTGTTGTAATGCATGGGACTTATACCTATGTGAGCAAGATGACGATGAAACCGAGTGGACTCCATGATCAAGGTATGATGTTATTCATTTTGGGAATCGTTTTATTTTATCTTATGGTGGCGAAATAAGACTTAAAGAATTAAGATGTTGAGATCGTAACGAATTTGGATGAAAATTAACGGAATAAGGAAACGATTGAGGTTAAAACATGTTAGGGTTATTTTTGGAGTTTTATAAAATGGACAACACTCATACCATGTGACAACCCGTCACGTCGGAAAAAGCTGCGGGAATCGAACCCACAGCCAAAGTGCGACTGGTATTTATCGCCTACCACTGGACTACGTGAAGTCCCTGGTTAGTTTGACTGATTCTTTTTAGTTATATGATTTTATGAATTACAAGTAAGTTGATTTTGGGTTATTTATGAAAATGATTAACCTATCATGGAGGATATGTGATTAGGTTAATTAATTTTCAATACGAGACTTTAGGAGCAACTAATGTTGTTTGGAGATAAATGTTATGATTTAACTTGGAAGACTATGTGACTAAATCCTTAAAATATTTGGGTTTCAATCATAGATTGGTTTAATTTGAAGAATTTGATGGAAAATTTGTTTATCGGATGGTCCTCATTGAACTTTGGGTTTTGTTGGACAAATTTTGGAGATTAAGCATAGATTTTCTTTTTAAACGGTTATCCTTTTCGGGATTATGTGACCTTGTACTAAATTTTTGGTTTTGGTTTTGGTTAAAGCTTAAAGACATGGGATGTATATAGTTCTCTTTGGTGGATTAGGTGATTCTCTAGAAGTTTATTATAGTACACTTAATGCGAACAAGTCTCCCTAAATACTCGTCTTTTGGAAAAAATATGAGTTTGATAAAGGAATCTAGTAAAAGTTGAAAGTCAATATGATAAGTGATTATGTTTCCTTATGAATAAATTCCTCAATAAAATGTAACTTAAAACAAAAATGTTGTCTATTAACTTTTCCTACTGGGGTATCGAATACCGTTTAACCCATCACAAGTTTGTGATTTTCATATCGTTAACTTTCTCCTAGACATGTTTACTATCACTCTCCATCAAAACATGACCCTATGTTTTCTCCTCCATGTCCATATTTTTCTACATGGAATCCTATTATGGGTTAACTCGGGTGACGTTTGTACCTATCTTTCTTTATTTTAATGTGATTGTTTAATGGACTCTTGTTCCGATGTGGGACTTTCAAGGATGTTTCCAAGCTTAATTTTGAAAATTACGAGGAAGCAATTCCCAAAAGGGGGGAAGGATGTAACACCCCAGGTAAATAAAGAATATGAAATTTTCATATTTATCCATATTTGTGAATAAAATATTAATATGTATTTAAAGGGGACTCTATGCTCGATGGCGTACCCAACACGCAACAACGAGTTTATTGGGAATCTTACGTTGCACTCTAATAATAAAATTATATTATTTTAAATGGTAGTTAACATGTAGCCGTTGTATTGGCGAGAATGGATATAAATAACTAAAATATGATTATATATGTTTTTAAATATTTTTACATTTATCCAATAAAAGGCAATGGCATAAAATGTGGAAAGAATTCAATTTTAGGCATATATGCCCTAGTTTTCACTAAAGTTTCACTTATCACCTTTTGATGGAGAAACCTCATTAAATATAGTATTGTTCAATCTTATACATCCTTTTGGACTAAATAAAACTCTTCTTATGAATTGGGACATCAAAATTTACTTTGTGTAAATTTTTGTATATTTCTGATAAAGTTCATTTTTTAATGAATTGTGTAAAATGTTGTATTTTAATTCAAAACCACTTGTTAATCTAATGTTTTATATGATTAGATTATTTTTTGAATTGGTTTTAAAGTGAAAATAGAATATATTTTTACCATTAAATCCCATAGTGGTCATAGGAATTAATTTTACTTTTAAAATAGACTTAAACTGGTGTCAATCTTTTGATACTTATTGTTTCATAAAAACACACTATTTTCTCTAACAGCGGGAATTAATTATTAAATAAATTAATGTGAATTATATGTTTTGAATTTTGTAAAATAGGCTTCAATTTTGAATTCGGAATATCAAATATAGCTTAGGGTGATTTTTTGGGATTTTCATGAAAAATTCAATTTTTGATGAATAGTGAAACCACTAAGTGGCACTTATAAAAACTGATTTTTCCATTTAAATGAAAATTTTCCATCTTTGTGTTTTGAATTTCAAAAATCCGACATACATGGTTGTCATTAAGAAGTAAAATGTGGTTCAATGGGATAAAAATAATTTTTTGGTGAATAGTAACTTATGAAATTTTTAATCGCGATTAGAGATAATTAGTGTAGTTTAAGGTAAAAATAATGTTTTAATAATATTAAGTGAACTTAAAACATGTACTAACCTCATTGTATGTGTCATGGCCGACCAAGACAACCCATGGGTCATCTTCGGGACCCCATGAAGCCACTTTGGTTGGAAAATAACATTAATATCTTTTTATTTAAAGTTAAAGTAAAAATGAGACAAAATCAAATGTTTTACTAAAAAACTTTTTACAAGGGGTTATACAAATCAGATATTTGACTATAAATATTCATTGGAAATCTAAAACGATTTCCTACATTATAGTAGTTTTTTTATAATATTTAGACATTAAATAAATTAAATTATTTATGACATCATGATGATGCAGCGATGACCTCATTATTTAACGATTTAAATAAAATGGAAAGATAATGTAATATCTAAGACCTACACATGTCTAAAACCTATTGTATGAGTGTATATAGAACCCTTATCACCTTATCCTCGAAACAAATCAATGTGGTTCCTCTTAAATTCGAATACCATTTTAAAATAAAGTGACTTTTCTTTACCTTCCAAGAGTGCCCCTCCTCCGCTCTTATAAAAGGCCCCCACCTCTACCTCCTTACCCACACTTCCAAAGATTTTGGATCGGCCTACCTCTGCCCATATTGTCTCTCCACTTCCCTCGCTTACTCCTTGAAGCCTCACTTTGGGCAGAAGTCTTCCCAAGGAAGCCTTTGTGCTCAAACCAAAGGGAGTTACCCGATTTTAAGGTAATGTCTTCACTTGAGTCCTTTTGTATTATTTTGCTTCTCCAACCCCCTAAAATCTTTTTATTCATTTCTTTTGTAACAAATCCTGTATCATAAATATACTAGGATTTTGTTAAATGAAGGATTCGAGCTACAATTTCACAAACCTACATCTAATGGTTAAAGAACATACTGTTTCTGTGGATGGAGAATTTCGTCCTCCCGAAACGATGTTTGTTCAACATTCATTTAACACCTCCAAAGGTGGCCATTAAGATGAAACTATATTTATATATGATATATAATATGTTTATGTTTTCCTTAAGCTTATGTATTTTTAATTTTGGGCATACCTTTATGGTTTCTATTATAGGTAAACGTGATATCTTTATTTAAGGAAGTGCGGACTACCACCCCCTCAAAGTGATGTCATTCATTAATGCCATATGTCGGATGTATAAAGTATGGATTTAAAGTTATTATATATTATGTTATAATGGAATTATAATATACCTCTATATCAATATCATTCCATTCCATAAATATATGAAATTGAAATGAAAGTAGTGTTCATGCGTACGTACGGCTTACCGTCTCCATGAACGGTGCATTTCATTTCTAACCTCTAAATGATTATGTAATAATACATGTATGTTCTGGATATATATGATATAAATTATATCCAAATCATGAATGTAATTCTGTATATAATGAACATTTGACCACACGAACAACATGGAATTGTAAGAAGTATACTTTCGACTAAAGAACCAACTATCGACAAAACTGACATTATTATCTTAAATGATTACATATTGTTTATAACATGGAAATAAGTGATATAAAAGGAATAATTAACTAGAAAAAAGTTCTTAATAAAGTGGAAATTAACTCAAGTTTATTATTCAGGATGTTAAAGAACGACAGAGTCATGTCGGACCGGAGGTAAGGGATCCTACTCCTCTCTTTATTTTTAAGTACACTATTTTATGTCATTCCTTCTTAGCTCATCTTTCTTGTTATTGGGATGTTATTTTATATTACTCTTACTATAATTTTTATGTAAATATGATGAGAGACCCTATTCTCTCTCATCAATCCATTTTGGAAGTTTTGAGTGGCGTCGTTAGCTGCCGAATTTTTGTAAGAGATCTAACCTCTCTCTTTCTCTTTAAGTACTCTCCTTTATGTCACTTATTTTAAGCTCCACTTTGTTATTATGGGTGATTTTATTTTATATTCCTCTTGCTGTAAATTTTATTGTAATGAGATACCCTATTTGATCTCATCAATCCATTTTTGGACGTTTTAAGTGGCGTCGTTAGGCAGTTGAGTTTTCGTAAGGGATTTTTCATCTCACTTGTATTCCTGTGATATTTATTCTACATTTTCCACAATTTCCTTTGAGTGGTGTATGTACTGACCATTATTTTACTCATTGTGTAATATTATTTCATTTATGATTATTTACATCAATTTTGTATTGTCCTTTTTTCACGGGGCCTATGTTTCAAAAGATACCCATGTCGGTGAGGGAACCTTACACCCTCCTCTTTTTAGAAGACTTATTTTGTTGGGTCTTTTAATTTACATATTGTTATGTTGGGATATGTTCTCATATATCCTTATTGATGTAAATTTTATGTCCAAGTGATGAGATACCCTTTTTTAATCTCTCATCAACTCATTTTGATGTAACGTCGTTAGGCTGTCAAGGGAACTTCTTAACCCAATTTCGATTTGTTTGGGTTCAACATGTAGTTATTGAATATGTCATATTTTGAATATGTGTGAATGACCTTTGATTATTTTACACTTAATATCCACTTATATTTGGTGTATTCGTTTGTCACACATAATTATTCAATTGATTTATCCTTAAACCAAGGATACCGTCATTGTAAGGGACTTCATCTCAATCTCTATTCATTGAGGAATATTTTGTTTTATACACAAACTTCTTTTTTACGGTGTATAAACCCCTTTGACCTTTATGTTTATCCAAAAAAAACTTATTTATACGAAGTGTTTTACTAAACGACAAAAGGGAATGTTTTTGTCATACGTATGCGGCGACAACGACTTCTCCACCTCCGTGGCCATTATTTGAGTTTCAGATTCTTCTAAATGCCATACCTTCTTTTTAAAAGAAAAATAAATACCATGTTTTACTTTTATTTTATTTTGGTATTGAAAATGGTTTTCATAATGTTTTTGTATTAATGTGTTCTATTGATATCTTGTTATTGAAAGGTGGAAATGTTATGTTTCCTTTATGCATGTTTTATGTGATAAGATTATGTTATGGTTCTTGGGCATTGTTATGAAGATGGGTGATTCCATGATAAACTAAGGGTGGGTGAGCCCGATATAGCTCTCCAATGCATTGGGTAACGTGAAGGAGTGAAACTTTAAGGTTTCTCCGAAGAGATTTAGGGAATATACTGTGATGGGTATTCCAAACGTAACCAAGAGGGTTACTCCCGATGTAAGAATGTTATGAATGCCACAAGTTACCTTTATGTCTTATGTTTTCTATGATTTATTCATGGTTTGATGAGGTATGTTAAAGTGCCTATGTTTTATGGGTAAAGTATTATTTCATTCTTATGTATATATGAACTCTTGTTTCCTTTCCATATTTTTTTATAACCCTTACTGAGCTTTTAATGCTTATCCCAAGTTTTTGAAATGTTTTTCACAGGTTAAGGGAAAGGTACATGATGTGATGATAGTGTCATGTATGTGTCAAGAAAGAATCTGTGTTTTTTTAAATATGTTTTCGTTGATGGGAAGAATGAATATTGTCTTTTATGTAACCACATTGTTTAAATGTGGAATGTAATGCAAGTTTCATGATCTAATTCTCTAAAACTCTAAACCTGAAAAGATCCCCAGTGTGTGATCTTGTAATAACTCAAGATTATGTAAGGTTTAAGGGTGGGGCCTTATATGCACTACTGTGTTTGGGTGGAATACCCCAGCGGGAAGCGCTACTATGTTTGGGTGGCTGACCCTTGGTACTCGACAAGAGGAGTAACTCAGTAGTCTTAGGATAGTGAGCAGTACCTCGGAGTCATGAAAGGACCACTGTACAATCCAGAGATAGGGATCCTCAGCAGTTACGATTTCGATAATGAAAATCCTGGTTTGAGCTGCGTCTATGATCTTGTATTTACCTCATGATTGAGATGGGTCAGTTGATAACTTAGGTATATGTATGGGCATATACTTGGGTAGTGGTTATCCGTTGATTTCATAATCTTTTTGTTTCCTCATTATTGAGATGGGTTACTTGATAACTTAGGTATATGTATGGGTATATACCTAAGAAGAGGTTATCTGTTGAGATCTATCTTTGTGGTTATCTGTGTTTTATTTAGTGAGACCGTGATGGTCTCGGGGTCCCTACTGAGTATCGTTATACTCACCCCTGCACGGGCTATGCCCGCACCTCTTTGTGTGTGTTGCAGACGACGGGAAGTGCTGATAGAGGCCGAGTGTTTGAGGACTGGACGGTACCTGGACGTGGATCTCATGACGAGTCAGTATCTGGAGGTGGACTTCACGACGTGACAATACTTGGAGCAGGTTGACGAGTGAGAGCGTTGTGGATACTATATGTACCTACCCTTCAGGTAGGATCCATGGTGGATGATCCAGGAGGTGCACTATCTATAGCTACCCTTCAGGTAGGATCCGTGGTAGACGATCCATGAGATGTACTATCTGTTCCTACCCTTCAGGTAGGATCTGAGGAAGACGACCCATGAGCTACAACCTTTCTTCCAGCTATTTTATTTTCTGTTGTACTTTTTTTTCAGTTGTAGTTTTACTTTTTATTGGGATTGTATTTTGGCCCATTTAGTTCTCAGCACATCCTTTTGTAAATAGTGTATTACTTCTGCTTGAACTCTGTGGTTTTTGTTACTTTTATAAAGGCAATGCCTTCCCAGTTAACAAGAATTACGCCTTTGGTGCTAGTCGCGATCCCCTGGCCTATGGAAGGCGGGCTTGGGGTAGTCACTACACGGGCCCCGAGGACGGGTCGTGACAAGTAACCTGAGAACCTACTCATTCCTCTATTCATAACTACCCCACACTAGCTAAAAAGATCATGTAATCAACCAAGCTATATAAAATATTTGTTTTACCCAGGTACCCAGTGCAACGACTGCTTGACCCAGAACATTCCCACCCATGATTCTACAACTAAATCTAGTTTTTTAAATATAATTTAATGAAGTGTGAAGGTATAATATAAAATTAAAAAAAAAGAATAAATAAACAATAATCTTCCATTGTTCCTAAGGGGCACTTGAAGGCTATACCATCTTTAGCTCATAGCTAAAAGAATACATCTTACCCGTAACTATATACATAAAGTAATAATAATAATATATATATATATATATATATAGTATAGTTATAAATTTCATACACATATATAAAACATGTTCGTGGAGATGTAAGTGTCCATATACCTGAAATACTTGGTACTGGAAGGACTAGGGCATAAAATAGACATCCATAATCAGTCTAAACGAGCCTATAAGCTCAAGAAATAGTGTATATTCCCTAGATTCCAATAGTGTTATTTAAGTCATTGTACAACACTCAGGATACGCAGTGAGCCACCATGAAATCACTCTTATCATTGAATGTGGAGCATAATGTCCATCAACCATATAGTATCATTGGTGTGTGATGACATACTCAACACCTGGTGTAAGGGAGTGTGATTATCAATCATGGTTAAAACCCCTTACAATCATCCACTCCCTATATCAAGGCATATCATTTATAATATATTTCATGAGGAAAAACCTCAAATGAAACATATGTATCAAGCCTATATAAAGACGTCATAACATTGGTAATAAATTTCCATGGGGAAATACATCTCATTTTTACATTTATAATGCCTAAAAAAATTCATCAACGTGTTTATAATATAATATATAATCCAATACCTATTATTCACTTCAGACATCCAAGTTGAATTCCATTAAAACCATACAATTCAGATAACCATTTACAAATAATAGGAAATAGGCATGGCCTTACCACCCATATAAACCATTGTATGGGATTAATTTCGTCTAAACCATTCAATTTATTTTAAGGTAATGAAAACCATCGTGCACCTTTCATTCCATTTTAAACATTACATCGAATTCAAAAAACATGGAAATTCATTCTACAAACTTTAAAGAGGCACTTAGGAGGTACCAATGTCAACTGGGAAATTACCTACATGGGTAAACCCATTTACAAAGAAATCGATGCACTTAGGATGTTTGTAGTTCAAAATAAACATTTATTAAATGAGGAAAACTAATTTTAATAATATTAATGATGTCAATGTACAAATAGGACATATATCGAATAAATACATTCAATGAAAGAGGGAAAAAAGTCACACAAGATATTCTCGATTTATATCAACAACCAATATTGATTTGTTTAGAAGAAAATTCATTTCCATCGAGTGGTTTTGTTATAAAATCAGGATATTGTTGTTCAAAAAAATCATTTATAAAATTCAAACATCCTTTTAAATGTCATTTCTCAATTCAAAAAATGAAGCATTTCATAAAGCTACCAAAAATGGAAATTTAATTCATAATAGTTCAAAATGGTACTTAGTAGTTCCCGTGCTCTATAAAGAAAGTGTCTCTAATGGAAAAAACAATATCAATCCATGATGAATGCTTATATGTAATTCTAGGCATTTAAAATAGTTAATTAAAAAGGTAAAATCACATTGACACACCCAAAGGCTATACATAGTTGAGGGTGTTATGCTCTAATTTACCAAATAAATATTATAAAGGATGGATATAGGTTTTTTGATCAATTTGAACATGAAGGGACCAATTATAAATTAGAAAATAGAAAATTTCAGTGCACAACATAACACAACTATTTATAATATGATATAAACGTGAATACAACGTTTTAGGAAACATACCTTGATCTTATGATGTATCACTCATCCAATACCAAGATCTTATTTGATCATGTTTGTATGAAATCTAAAAAATTTGTTGTCTCCCTAAAAATTTGTCCAATGAGATCGCATGAAAATAGCATTGCTGAGGTGAGGTTAAATGAAGAAAGATTCAAAATCACTCGAGAGATTGCTGATGTGGATCCATAATGATTGAAGATGATTCATTTTGATGGTAGACAAAATATTTATCACAAATCATATGTTAGGATTGGTAGGGACCCATGATGTGAAAGGATGACTCTCACGCTGGAGTATAAGGATTTAAAAAAAGGATGGGGAAATAAGATCTCATTAAGGGAAACAAGGTCATTTCACAAAAACACTATGTCACATGGTTTGACAGGATGACTTTTCCAAATTGTGCTCCAACTAAGTGACCCCCATTTCTTAAGAAACAACCTTTCACAGTTTGTTCCACATGGTTACCATAACTGTACACCAGTTGTGTAATGAATAGTGTGATGGTACTACCTAATAGGAACTACCCATGTGAAAAATGTGCATGTTTTGGGTAAACCAAGAAATGTATGTGTTAGGTGACTACACTCTATTACTGTAGCCAAAAAAAATTTATTCTAAGGGCTACACTATATTATAAAATCTATGCGCCATATCCAGATCATCCAAAATATTTATTTTTAGATGCTAACACTCCCAAAACTCAATAAGACTCTTGAGAAATCTCTGTGTCCATTACCTATGTAAAAACACTTTGAAGGGTTCCAACTCTTGGAATTGCATTCTAAATATTAGTTTAAAAACCATCCCATCCAATAAAAACAAACAGTTCGAAAGTTGTTTGATTTTTATCAAGTTTGGGGAAACAGGTCATTACAGACGGTCACCAAAAAATTAGTGGAACGCAAAAATATGTACATGGAAGAAAAATCTAACATTATAGTTCTAATGAAGAGTGATAACGAACATTTTCATTGGGATATTAACCGTTAATGAATTACAAATCTTGTGATTATATAAAATACCATTAATTTCTTAGTAAGAATAGTACATGGATAACATCTTTGTTCCAAAAATACTTTTCCTAGAGTTTAGGGATTCTTTTACTATAAAGATATGAACTTTAAAAAATAAACATATATGATTTTTTTCCATGTCATAAGTGGAAACTCATCCTTTGGTTGTTCATCAATATATTTTCACTTCATCCCATACACAATGAAATGAATGTTAAATGTGAATTTTTTATACCAGAAGCGCTTTTAATGAATTAATAGGTCCTCATTTCATTCCATTCACCTCTAAATATTTATCAAAACCAATATGGTTATAATATGTTTTTCAATACGATAAATCATACTTTAACCTAAAAAATAATATCCAAAGTTCAACTTAATACATTCCATAATTAGTTACCTTAAGACTCAATAAAAATACTTCTGTCAAAGTTCAAAGAGAAAATATTTAGAATAAAGGTCCCAATATTTAAAAAATCAACATCACATCATATTTTAACCAAAAAACATAATTTAGATCTTATTGTCACATACAAAATATTTGATCACCTTAAAAACCGTAATGAAAATGATTATTCTTCCAAATCATTAAATCAGTAGTACTATAGTACAATAATTATATTTCTAAGGATTCTTATAACTAGAGAACCATTGATAACAAAAGTCCTAAATCCAAATACACATGATCTTTAATCATTCTACTTAATTTTTGAACCATTAATTATCCTTCATCATCTTATTTCTTAATACACCATTCCTTTTTTTCCTTTTTAGTCGCTTCATCATCAGTAGTATGACCATTACATGTACAGGATTAATGATTCTAACCATTAACTTAAATCAAAATAACTATACGAGAAACACCAATTGAAGTGATATATTTATAATGAATCATTTATAAGATGTCTAAATAGTGAAATCTTCTTCTCAATCGATGTGTCTATAGGTCCAACCTAGGTTATCCATGGTTTTATGAAATCTATAGGATGAAAGCCCATACACATACATATCCTCAAAGTCAGTAATAGAGTTATATTCCCTAATAAAATTATTCCCAAATCTAGTTCCCAAGGCTTATGCTACACATTCTTTTATACCAACTATAAATACCCCAACTCCAGTATCCTAGAGTCAATGACATAAATTATTACAATTGCATAAGTGATAAGAATTGTCATCCCAATGAACTGAATAGTTTAGTCGTCTTGATAAACTAGATATATACATGAAATTAACATTACATTTTAAAACATAAAATACACAATAAATTTGATTGAGCCTTCCATTATCCCTCCTTTGTGTAACCCTGCATATCATTCATAATATACTTCCTAGAATCCTAGAAAAAATAAAACATATTAAAGGGGTGAGATCAAATTCTCAATAAGGGTACACAAATAGTGGGATAAAAGAGTAAAAATATGGAATAAAAAATATGGTAAGGTGAAATAATTGAACCCAAATTCCACTTAATTCAATATATTTTTAAAAATATGAATCCATTTTTTATATCATAGTGAAAAATACATGGATAAAAATTACTGAAATCTTAATGAAGGAAAATATTAATTATTGGGCATCATGTATGTGGCTCAAAAAGCACTACATCAAGACCTTTCCCAAGAATATTTAATCCTTAGTAGTAAAAACCCATTTAATTTGGCCATATTGTTTATATCATGATACTACTGATGCATTGAAGGGATTTTCTATATACAGACCCCACCTATTCTTGCATGCCAAAAGAATTTATCATATATCTAAATGCTTGAATTAATTCTTTAATGAATAATTCTTTTAAAAAACTACATTAAATTAGCATAATTTATAGATTCAACATTATTTCGCATTAAATATATATTAATTTCAATGGAGAAACTATATGTAAAATTTTTATAAAACATTGGCAATAATCAAGTGAATCGATTTTAAAATATATTTTCTAATGAATGTGTCGCATACCACATTGAAATATTTGAATCATAATCCCCATAAAATAAAATAATTATCGAATGAATAATTGAATACCATGAATATAAATCTGTTCATGATATGATATATCAATGGGTAAGTACACTATAAAACATAATTATGGGTAGAATACGGAATATCTCACATAAATAAAAGTGAGATGACAAAAACCCTTACCTCACACTTCCTTTTTGTTGTATGTAATTTTACATCCTATGTAATGGTTTAAAGAATTTTATTAATTTATAACAGAACCATTTTCATATTTATGATATATCATAAGATCTTTTTATACCATATTATCACCTATTTGTTAATAATATTTTGTAATTACCCATGTTTCGGGTGTTAACTACTTCATTTTCTGATGCATATTTTATTTTGTATGTACCAATTATTATGCATAGAATATATTTCCATAATATATTTAATGATATTAATGTAATATATATAAATATTTATTCATTATAGAAAAATTTATTTTCATTATTTAATGCCTAACATGAAAAATGTGTCACATTGATTCTTGGAGACAATATGCTATACGTACGCATGAGCGACGATATCATTCCCTTAACAATAAAAGGATATGGAATGGGATGGTATATTAATTAACAAAAATCAATATAATTTTATAATTATCATATATATATATATATATTTTTCCATCATTATATCCTTCTACGAAAAGAGATTATGAACACCAAATTCCACCATGGCATAGAGACAATAGGTCGTACGTACACATGCGTGGTAATTTAATTTTTTAGTAGATGGAAGAAATAGGTAATATAATTATAACAAAATAATAATAAAATCAAATAATATATATGATACTGTTATTATTACATTATCATGGGAAGAACTCATGTGGAAGTAGTTGTAGAAGAAATGTACTTGAATGAGTATGTAAAATGATAACCTCCTCTTCGGTGGACATACATTAGATCAATTATAAAGTGATATTTGTTAGGTATAATGGAAGGAACAAGACATATAGAACTTAAATAAATTTTTATTGATGATATATGATCATGTTTCTATAGTGATATATACATCAACTTGATGTGATCAAGTGATGGATGAGGTTCCCTTTTCTAATTGAGGTGGGTGGTACTTTCAGAAATCCTCAAAGTATTAATATATAATAAAACTATTATCGATAAAAATACTCTAGAATGACCAATAATAAATAAGGGATGTCATTTTGTACCTCATATTATTTCATTTTTTATTATTTACCTTTTTTTATTTTTTAAATAAATTAATGGCATATAATTTCAATAAAATATCTTTATTGTCAAATTTGATAATATTCGTTTAATTTGACTGAACATCTATCAATACAATGTGGAAATATAAATATAGTGATTTAATAAATATATTTTATATCATATATAATCAATAAAAATAATTATACACATTAAATAATCTTAAATATATCAAAATTAATAATTTTTAATCAATTATTTTATTTTTATATTAATTTAATTAATACCATATTTGCATTGCAGAAGCATTTAAGGTAATTATATAATTTAAACAAATATAAATAAATTTATTAAATGAGAATAATTTCATTAGGATAAAAATATAAATTTATTTTCATATATATATATATATTTATTTATTTTTCCATATGTGATCACAGAAATGTTATTTAATAGAAATATATTGACATTTTGCAACTATCTTTGATTTAAAAAATTTATAAGTTATTATCCTAGACTAGAGTCCATTAAAAAACATCAATTTTATCTTAATGTGATAATAGTCTAATATTCATCATCAAATAATTTTTAGACAAGTTTATGTCACATTATAACAGTTATCTTTTATGTTTTAACCCTTAGTTAAACCCTATAACTCTTACCGTGACAACATTGGTTTTTACTATTTAAGGGTTAATATAGTTAATATAAAAATATAAAAACCCATAAATGATTTATGAGTGATATTTTAGACCTTATAACAATAAATTGGATGATTTTTATATTTTAATGAATTTTCTGTCATTAAATAAAATAATATATATTTTAGAATATAATTAATGTCAATTTTGATATTATTCACTACATGAATTTTTTAAAATATTATAAAAACAAGATATATTCGAAGAAAATATTATAAATCATCACTAAATTTTCAAATTATTCTATAAAATTAGTGGATGACATTAATTATTTCAAATTATATATTTTTTAATATTTTTAATACCATTTATTTGATATTTCCATTAATTAATAAAGTACAAAATCATCATTGTGTTATAATTTATGAAAATTAATTATTTCATTAAATGTAAAAAAATAAATCACCATGATTATGATAAACATATTATATTTCAAATTATTATTTATAATTCAAGATATATTATGAAAAACCACATTTTTGAAATGTAATAATTTTTAAAATCATGAGTATGAAGAATTTGTATTTTTAATAAATAAAATTCTATAAAATCCTTAAATTCATCCAAGTGGATCTAAGAGGCCCTAAAATAATCCAATGTTTTATTTAGGTTCACACTCACTCATAAAATATAATTAGGACAATTGTTTGTGTAATATTATAGTACTTATAATAATATTTTTACCCTTAATTACTTGATTTACCCTTAACTGTGGAAAATAAAAAATTACTAAAGTTACTGTTAATATTTTTTAGGAATAAAATGAACCTATTTACGAAAATAGGACATTATGATTCCAAATATGGAATCAAATTTTTAAAATTCAAAACACATAATTGGATTAATGTAATTTAAAATTAATCCTGTTGATGGAATAAGAAAATGAGTTATTAAATTTAAGACATTAAAAATATCGAAATATTTCAATATCCATATTCAATGTGAAATTGATTATAATGACCTAAATTTGATTAAAAAATTTAAAATTTATGTAATTATACTTTAAATCCATGAAAAGTTATTATTTTACACTATGAATTTTTTAGATAGTAAAACTATTTTCAATTAAAATCCTATATTTTTCACTATTCATCAAAAATAAAACTAATCAAAAAAAATAAAAAAATTTCAACTAAAGTTAATTTTGAATTTAACATATTAAATAATAATTCTATTTGGTCAATTATAATTAATAAGACTGTTAAAATCTATATTTAAAATATGTGTTCCGTTAAAAGGTGGAAAAATTGCCTTTAAAAAATTATAGATTTTTATTACATAACATATGATTTATTCTTGTTTTATTCCTATCAAATATATTAGAAGAATTTCAAAATATTTGAATATATATATATTTCATAATGTGGTTAATACTATTCATTCCCTCTAATCTAATATATAGGTTATAATTATAACAATTAAATAATTTAGTCGTTTGTTTGAGCTTGATGTTCGGTGTAACATAATCTATTAAAGACATAAAATGTAAAAAGAGACATACCATAAAATATTGGGGTGATATAGAGTCTAATATTATTATGGTTTTCGGTTGAGTGTATGGGGGTTTCTGAACCTAATGAATCTATAATTGTATATTTGTAACCATACATCTAGTAATTAGGTTAAAAAAGTTCCTCAAATTATTTTGCACAACCATGACCATGGGAGGTGAAATTGACTGAACCTGACCTAATTGAATTTGAATCTGATATGAACATTATCATGTGTTTATTTACACTATATAATCATTGCATAACGCATCCAGGTTGTTAGCTATACACATACCAAGGGATAGTTTCACCATAAGTACATGTAACTGGTTTGACCATAACTAATTGGAATCCCTAACACAACATTATATCCTTATCAATATGAATATTAAAAGTTATTTTAGGGATTATATATTTCATAAAACACATAAATTAACCATTATCTATTTTTTTTAAATGATTTAAATTCAAACTAAGTAGCTCTAAATATACAAAATTTTAAGATTGAACATGAGGAATCCTTCTACAAGGATTGAATCATTAGGTAGAATGCCTTCCATTTGTCCCTATGGGATCAACCCCACATTTACATTTTACTACACCCTTGTATTCGAGTAAAGTTCAAAAAAATAAATATATAATTTTACAATTCTTGGAGGAATCCATGATGCATTTTTGGAATGCCAAATTCTAATGCCATTGCCTCATGCAACTATTGATTTGGAACAATATCCTTTAGATCAAACATGGGATTACCTCACCTCTACCACTTTCTTCTATATTTTACCTTTAATATTACATGTATTTATCTCACAAACTAGATTCCACATCATCCATTTCACTACTAGTGCATGCGTAAGGTCCCTCTGACTCATTTGAGGGGCATTGATTCTCAATAATTGATTCTGTTCAATCCTGTGGTTGATCTGTCTATAAATTCATGACCCCAATTTGAAATGGATGATTGCATCAATCTGGAATAACATAATAAGAAAACTATACAATTTGGGGCACCTATAAAACATGGAGAGTGGTCAAGATAGTAGGAGAGAACCATTATGGATATAAAATTTCCATATATTAATGGTGTTGCAACTTGCATTTTTCACCCTCTTATTAAGACCCAACCCTTTGAAATCAATCCTAGACACATTAATAAGATCCAAAACATGGTGAAATTATGTGAGATTCAAAGAAAAGATACTCATGACCACATTTACAATTTTCAATGGGTTTGTGATACCTTTTTCAACCATGTAATTTCGTTAGACATGATTATAATACATGTTTTCCCATTATCCATGTAGGATCGAGCCATATATTTTCTTAAAAATAATGATCCCATGATAATGATGACTTGAGACAACATAGACAAGAAATTCCTATATAAATACATTACACTTGTACAGATTTGGAGGCACCTAAATGGCATTGAGAACATTTCTGAGACAGATGGAGATTCATCTTGAGAATCCAAGGATCGTTTTGAAGATCATAATAGAAATCTAACACAGAATAGACTTGATCTATGACTTTAGAAATAGACATTTTACTAGGGAATCCAACCTACTATACAGATTATAATATATGTCTCTCCTGGTGGTAAACTCATACTTAACATGCATGAATTTGTACAATCACTTATTAGTGAGGTCTCCGCCAATTCTTTTCTATGGAAAATATATTAAGAACCACCTCACCATGGAATAGATAAAGTGGAGGAGAGAACCTAACTAATAGAATTATTAAAACACCTTGGAAATATTATTATGTTATTTTATTTAAATACACATCAACCACCCCCACCTGATCCTGTATGGAAATCTAATATGATGAGATGTGTAGAAGACCACACCCATACCAAGGCTACATGGCAGGGATAAGGGAACCACAATCCCATGATTATTATTTAAACAATTATAATCAAGAAAGAAAATAGTTCCAAAAACATCTAAAAAACCAACATCATCTATACTACCAGTAGAGACCTGATTAATTTCAACAACAATATCCCAACTAAGGATACTATCGGTAGAGTATTTTTCCTGTTAAAAAATGAATTAGGGACCACCTGGGTACCCAGATCAAGTTCCAAATCTGCAAACACAATTGAAATTACCACAACAAATCGTTCCCATTAGAGCTCGGTAGCAATTCCAACCATATCTATAAACAACACCACAATAATGGGAACCTATATAGTCTAATCTTGAAAACATTCTCTTTGCATTTTTTGAAAAATAATTCCATAGAATTAAAAACACTAGAAAATAAATGAAAACCCAAACAGAACTAAAATATCTAATTAGAACACTCAAATACTCATTCCTAGATAATGAAGCAGCACTTCCAATCATTATCAACTTATAGATGACTAAAAAACAAGAGGAAAAGTTGATTGATGTTTTAAAAAAACAAGAACTCTATTTCATGGGGAGTGGGTGACATTAAGTGAATTGACCCTAAAATATTCACCCAAAAAATAAAGTTGGAAGAAGGTTATAAACCCAAATACTGATACCTCAAGGTGACCCACCCCACCAATGAATGAGGAAGATACGAATGAAGTACTGATCCTTTTTTATTATGGAATATTATTTTCAATGTCTGAAAGTGAATGGGTGATTCTGCTACAAGTCATTCTAAAGAAGGTCGACATAATCATTGTGAAGAAGAAGATAATGGGATGATTTATACTCAACCCATAAATAGATGGAGTGTATTGATCTATTATAGGAACCTAAATATAGAAACCTAAAAAGATAATTTTACACTACCCTTTATGGATCAAATTTTATAAAGACTAGTCGGGAAAAAAATATATTACTTCTTGGATGGATATTCAAGATACAATAAAATTTCCATAATTCAAGGAGAAAAATATATAACTATATTCACATATCCCATTTGAAAATTGTATAGCAATGTATGTAATTTAGTATGTGTAATGAACTAATGAATTTTCAAATTTTCCTCACACATAAATTCCATGATACGTGGAGGAGTTCCTCGAGTTCTTCATAGAATATTTTTTGGATAAGAATGATCCTTCAAGATGTGCCTGAGTAACATAGATATAGTCTTACAAAACTGTGAAGCAAAATTCATGGTGTTAAATAGGAGAAAATTCCACTTCATTTTCCCAAGAGGCACATTCCCCATTCATAAACTTTCAAGGAAATACATGGATGTGGATCATGTGAAAATAAAAGTGATAAAAATTTACCTAAACCTATATCATTAAAAGGGATAATGCGTTTTTTGGGCCACACAATATTTTACCTCTGCTTCATTTAATAAGTTTTGGAAGTAGGCCATCTATTGACATGATTTTTAGCAATGGAATCTCATTTTGAATTTACTAAAGAGTGTTGATGGGAATTCAATACCCCAATTAATAGTATAATGGACCCTCCTATTATCATTTCACCAGATTGGGATAAGGACTTCGAGATGATGAGTGATGAAAAATAATTCACTTTTGGCACAATCTTAAGTTAGTGAGTCAGAAATATATTTTGTACTATATACTATTCCATCCACAAACTGAATGATGCTCAGGTAAATTATACGACCACTAAAAAGGAACATCTCTAAGTCATCTATGCTTTTGATGATTTTCCCTTATACCATATAATATGAAAAGTAGTGTTCTACATTGATCATGTAGCACTTAAATATCAACTAAATGAAAATGATTCCAAAACATATCTAATATGATGGATCCTATAGCTACAAGATATTGAAATAGTATTTAAGGACACAAATGGGACTGAGAATGTTATTTTTATTCATTTATCCACACCTCTACATCCCAATATTAAGGATTAAAATAATATTTACATTGAGGATGACTTCCCTGATGAAACATTTTTCCTAATAAAAACCCAAAATCATCCATGGGATTCAGATATTTCAAATTATCTTCCCATGGGATAACTCATTCAGACCTCATCTTTTTCAGTGATGGAAGATATTCTTAGTCAAAAATTCACATAACTACTAGGAGAGCTACTACTTTTAATTATTTGTGGTGATGGATTAATGTGGAACTGTATCCCAAATGATGATGTAAAAAAACATGCTTGAGAGTATTCAGAAATCACCATATAGTGGTAATCATATAAATTAATATACAATGAAAAAGTGCTTTTAATTTGGATATTTCGGTCCACACATCATCAAAATTCAAGGAAATTTGGTGAAAATTGTTATCAGTTCTAATTGATATGCACCATAGGAAAAAGAAATGAACTAGAGGGAAATGAAAAGAAATTCCACAAAATACCTTCTCGGAAGTCAAAATATTATATGCATGGGGGATTGATTTTATGGAACCATTGCTTAATTCTCATTGGTTGTTTTATATCCCGGTCGGTGTTGTAAACCTTTCAAAATGGGTAGAAATTGATGCAACAACTCATTACACAACAAAATTGGAAATTAATTTTATAAAAGATATATATTCTCCAGATTTGGATTCCCCTAATTTATCATTAGTGATTGTGGAACACATTTTACCAACAATGATGTGAAAATATTACATGGATAATATGCCATTAATTATAAACTGTAACTACCTACTACTCATAAACAAGAAGGAAAGTTGAATTATAAAATATAGAAAATAATTAAATCCTAGAGATGATATGGAAAATGATTCGAAAGGATTGGAGTCTAAAACCTGATGCCACACATTTGGTGTATCCAATAACATACCAAAAACCTATTGAAAAAAATCCATTCATACTTGCATATAGAAATACATGCAATATAACAATGGGATTAGTAGAATGATCATATTTGGAAATAAAAAAATGAACTTGAATGATAATAAAAGAGAATTTAGAATGATATAAATAGATGTGATTGAAAAAAATAAGGAAGCATTATTATAAGAATTACATAATTTATAAATAAATGACAAATAAGTTTATTTATCAAAGAATTACATGAAAAATATTCACTCCTGGGGATAAATTTTATTATGAAATATTTTATTGAAATTATTCCCTAGAGTACTGATATCCTGATGTAAGTATCCTCCTCTCAGTCCATCATAACCCATTCTATACCATTTATTCTCTCTGCTTTCTTCCAACATGGAGAACACTAAAACAACCCACACTTAACCCAACAAACATACACCTGATTGAAATGGGACACCTCTTCCACCCAAGAGGTGCATTGATCATACTCCACCACCTGAAATACCTTCCACCTTCTCTTATTCCACTACCTATTCTTGTACTTCTACATATGAGGACTCTCAATATTCATCCATCAGGTTGCTGGGAACTACCTACCCACACCACCATCCCTATCTTCAGTTTTCAGAACCTGAGCACCAGGCCATGTTGGTCCATCTCAATGAAAATATTTTGATGAACAACAACACACTGAACCATGTAGTTCTTAAGAGGATCCATATTCACTATGTGGTCCTTGACCTTATTGTTCATTAGCACCTATCACACATTACCATGGTGCATGATGATTCATTCATGGAGATCATACTTGAGCTTATGGATACCATTGATCTGGTTATCGAATCCATTAGATTTAGGATCAGAGGTAGGTAGTGGGAGCTCACCATTTTTGTCTTTGGCATCTTCCTCAACAATTACACTACCGACATCATTGGCTCCCCAGTACTATAACTTTACAGCTCGAGCCTAAAAAGGAAGACGATTCATGACTTTGGGAGAGGATAGCTAGTGACCTATAGAGTCTTTATGATCATTGAATAATGAAGAGTATCCATATATTTAGTGATTCCCTTAGTATCCTTCATTGGTATTTATATTATGACTAGATGGTTCGAGGTTATTCTCATGTGATTGTGAGCCAGATTGAGGCGATTATTCTTTGACCAGCCATGCGAAACTCGTCTGTCAATATGTTTAGGTATTTCTACATATTTTATCTAACATATGTGATGATCACACAAGGTACATTGATTGTTGATATCCTTTTCATGAAAATGGTTAGGAATCTCAATTCCTTTGATGCTACTCTCCCTCACACTTCCCTTAGCCAAATCGATAGTCTTGGCCTACTTTTACTCCACAAGATGGGGAAACTAATGAATAGAGTGAGAATATACTGGTCAGAATTGACATAGGTGGTCGATGCTGATGAGGTTCCAAAATAGAAAACAGTGAACCCAACCTCCCTTTCCCATGTCCTAGTACCAACCAATTCTACCCCTACCACCACCTCTACCAAAACCACTTCCCCTATTACCACTACCATCCCACCCTCCACCACCCCCACCCCTATTTTTTCCACCACCACCACCACCCCTTTTTAAACTTCACCCCATCCTCCCATTCCCACACACCACATCCCATTTCTATAGGTCATACTGGAGAAAAAAACATAGATTTTCACTATTTTGGCATTCCATACACCAACCCATCTATCTTTACCACCCCTATCCACACAAGTCGCTTCCACTTCCCACCCACACCCACCTATATCTTTTGTGCTTCTATATCCCTTCCCACACTACATTCCACCCTATCCTACCTACCTTATGAGATCACCGAACCTTAATATTGGAAATAGTTTCTTATGTATTACACTATATAGGGAAAGGGATTTGAAATTCCATCTTCAACCGAGGTTCCCTATACTACTCATACTTTTAGACACATGACCTCAATATAGATTGAATCCTCACCTATCCATTCTCAACAGAGCATGCTGCTAGCACCATGAAACCTCATCCAATGGTCGAAGAACCATTCCATGATTCCATTGATGCTTATGATTTAACATAGAATCCTCATAGCCCTGATGTTCGAGAGGGGTAATTTGATGTAGAGGAAAGGATCATTATCCTACTCTTTAGTTTTGTCCCCATCCTCTCCCCCTTTAAACTTTTTTTGGTGGAAATTTTTTTTACTACTTGTATTCCATTTATAGTAAAGTATCATTGGTTATCTATATGGATGATATCACATTTTTTAATACAATCCTTTTAGATTATTTTTATTTTACTATTGCATTATTTTTTCCATGTATCGCTCTACTACTTATTCTATGGTCTCTAAATATCCAGTTAGGCCATATTATAACATCCAGATCAAGATATATCCTTATTTCACTAACCTATAATGAAAAGTTTAGGAGATTCATTTGTAGATCTTTGCTCAGTAGGGGTCCTTTTAAAGTATTACTATGATGTTATTCCAACAACATGAGATTCATGCACGATAACTTTATAAGTTGTTTAATCCTTCAAATAATCTCCGTGAACTCAATGACACTGCTACTAGTTACTCTAGAAGACAATAGACCTCTGAGTAGATGAAATACAGTGAATAATTTTTGTGCCCATCCTTATGTATGACCAAATTATTGTTAGTGATTTATGGGAGTCAACGATATTTTTATTTCTTTTTTATTAAGTTATTAAGAACTACGTTTTTCCTTTTGTATCATTTTAGTTCATAGGTCATCCTAAACCTCTCTGTACTCATCTTATTAGATTCATATGATATATTTTCACATAATTTCAACTATGTGAACCTATTTATTTAACTAAATACAAGTTGGTTAACCCATTTAGAGAATTGGTTTATATAGTGCACCTATTCTGTTTCTAATAATTTTTTCTGGTATCCTAGTTTCAATTAAATATCTAACAATTTTCCCCATGGAATGACATTAACTACAGGGAGATCTGAATCCCTAATTTTAAAATCCTAATTATCATTTAATCTATATCTATTCCTCATTTGATATATCTCTCATGATGATTTTCAGAATAGTGCAGAATATTTTTATTTTTATGTGTGGAGGAGTCTTTAATGAGATTTATTGTTGAAACATTTGGATTATTGCCTTTTTTCACTAGTTTAGGAGAAATTTTTCAATAAGATAATACTTTTATATTGATATCTCATTACACCCATTTAAATAAAATCCAAATTTTGGTTAGTGACTATTGAAATCCATTTTTTATTCATTTTTATAATTTTAGAATGATTGTTGAGTTTAATAATTTAATTATAATTCAAAATTCATGAAATTAATTCTGATTTTATAATTACTAGTTACTAATAACTTAGTGAATTCCAGTTATTCCTTTATACTTCCATTCCGATTTAGATTATAAATATAAGCATCCATATTCTTTTCTAATAATATTTATTGAGAGATAATTGGGCCATGTAAACATTTTAGATCAAGGAATGAGTTATAATTGAGGATATGACTGAAAAAATTAAATTTTAAATTGATCGAGGAAATATTTTTAATCCATGTTTTACTAATAAACACATATACATCATTTATTATTTATATTTTAGTATCCATAACTAACCTTGTTAGGACATATCCTTTCCAATCATTTTATCTTTTCCTACCATGATCTTTGTACGATTTAAGATTGGCCTTTGAACAAGTATGGGAGAATTTTCAATACCGCTGGATTCAAGATGTTGATTTTGAGGAGACACATGGTGAATATTTCACCAGATTGATATGATAAGGTTCAATGTTACATTTTCAATTTTCATTCATTAACCAGTTCCATTGAAAAAAAATAAATATATAAAAGAATGTAATAATTTTTGTGTTGTGTATCCGGAATGTCAAAAATCACATTCACCATACTGATCAATCCTATGATGGATCATATGTGGTTATATGATATATGTGAGACCTATAATAGATATGATTTTCAAAAAATATGGGGAATAGAAAATGGTACATTATTAATTCAATTTGGACACATTCTTAGACCAAATTTTATATATTAGAGTAATAAAACATTTTATCAAGGATGAGTTACTTAATTTTATTATTCACCATTATCATGCATTTTAATTTACATAGTACCGACCTCTTTGAGATTTACTTTTACCACTATTCGACCTTCCCTCACCCTAAATGTCTTGTAATACATATTTCTAAATACCTAATGAATGATTTTGTTTTTTATTTAAAATGTGGATATGTTATAAAAAATGAATTCTTATGGTTAGGTACATATATTCAGGGTATGAGAATATAATCAGTTTTATTTTACCTTGACTGATGAAAGAAAATTAATTGTCAGATAAAATGAAAAATTGGTATATCATTTAATAAACGTTTATGAAATTGTAATTAAAGGAAGAAGAAATCTGAATAAAATAAATGAAATATGAGGAATTTATGATTATCTCTACAAGATTGAATCTAGAGGACTTAATTTTACCCCACATAGTAAGATTTATTTTACTAGTTATAATACATGTTAATTTATTTAAAATCCATTTCATTTGAAATACATGTGGAGATAATTTTTTCTAGAGGATAAGGAATTGATCGAGTGTTGGGGAATTTTGATAAGATGAATTCATATACATATTTTGGATAAACTTATAAAATATTTATTCTTTTTTATTCTATAATACACTGTATTTTTTTTTCAAAAAAATAATGAATTTTGAACATAATGGATGAAATTATAAAAAGAAGAAAAAATACACATCCCGAAGAGATTGCAGGACGTGTATTACACAAACACAACATCCCTTTTACAAAAGACATGGTCATGATAATTTAAATGAAATTAAGAGATTACCAAAAGTGAAACTACCTTACCCATCATCCAATTTTCAAAATCTAAATATAGATAAAATTTCACCTTGTGAAGGAAGTATAGGACGTGAAATCCATAAAAAATATGTAGACTAAAAAAGATTTGAAATATTTTGAAATCCCATCCAGTCAAAGATACATCATGAGAAATCTCCAAGATTCTAGATTCTCAAAAGTGTTTTGGGATTTGAATTACATGATGTGTAAAGATTTCATATCATGTAAAAGTTCAGATAGAAGTCATATAGAGATAATATATGATGTGGATGACTTACTCATTATCTAACTCTCATTTCATTAAATATTACAACAATGACACAATAGATAATTATTTCGGTATTTGGATTTCTCTCTTGATTTTTCTCTTTATTTTCTATTTATTTTCATTAAAAACTAGTTTTATTTAATTCATTTCATTATTTAATTAAATTGTTTTTATTTTTACCATTATTCATATATTATTCATCCATTATTTGATCATTTTGATTCTATTTCTATATAGAAACATACTTTTATACCGTTTATTATTCATCATCGATTCTTGTTGTTTATTCATTTCAAGTAAATGTTTTACAGGATTTACATTAATTTTAATTATTTATCTAGATTTCTAATTGTTTTAACTATGGGTTACATATTTCAGAAATTTTTTATAGTTATAATGATCATGTTTACAATTTTTTTTTATCAAAACTGTTATGTGTGGTCAATCACGTTAAGGTTAGGGTTTGAGAGTATAGAGGTTTCTATGACCAATGAATATATAACTAAACCATGGTATTCCTATGTCTATTAGTGAAGTAAAAAATGTTTTTAATCAAATTTTCTTACAAATCATTGACCCTGGGAGGTGAAATTGAATGAATCTATCAAAATTGCAGTTGATCAAGCAATGACCATTAGCCTATGATGCTTTCAGTAGTAGAATATAACCATAATGAATCTAACTATTTATCTATACTCGAGTTAGGGGATAGTTTCAATATATATAGATCCAGTTTGTTTGAAAATGACTAATGGGCGACCCTTATAATGATTCACAGCCTATGCCATTGGACTATCTGAGGATATATTAAGGAATATATTTTTATTAAATCCTATGAATTGACCATAATCCCTTCTTTTTTATCTTATTTAAATATAAAATACCTAGTTATAGAAAATACTAACCTGAATAGTGATCATGGGGAATCACTCTATAGGTTTAGAATATTTAAATAACTTGTATTTAATTTTTCCTTTTGGGTTCGACCCCAAATATCCACATTTCTATACCATTGTAGATGTGTATAGTTTTTTAGAATAACAATTATATAATCTAACCATGTTTGGAGGGAAAAACACATTTTGGTTGCATTAATTTAAATCAATAGTTTATTCTCTAGATGAAATAATGAAATATTCTTGGAAATTTTACTGATGCTTGTACCTATCATTAGAAAAAAATGGAAATATGTGAGTCATTAAAAAACCATTAGATGAGAAACATACACATTTTATTTGACCATAAATATTTCCAAATATGCTTCGCTAATGGTTGTAGAAGGATGTTTGATAATGAGATGGGTTGAATAGTTAATTGATTCCACCCAAAACCCCTTTTTGAATCTTGTGTGAAACCTTATTATAATTGATTTCTCATTTAGTGTCTACTTAATCCACTTTATAACATTTTTTTAAACACTTATGTCATAGTATTATCAATCATGGTTTCATTTCTCCTAAAAACCTATAGAATTAAATGATACCATAACCACATAAATTATCAAACATTATGAAATTAATATTATTTCAGACCTCCTTATCCACCATGGACACCATTGAAAAAAATATTCCAATGACCTCAGACACAGTATTATGGATTTATACACATAAATTTTGTGTTTATACATTAATTAAGGAAACATAGTAAAATTACCCTCCATGATATTTTACTAAATTAGTTCTCTAAATATCCATGAAAACTAGTTCTAAATTTTGATTCTTATGCATCCTTACATTTTATACTAATGAAAACATTATTTAATTTCCTAGCTTAAAAATTTCACATATAACCATATCCATGGTATAAACCTTCAATACCCCATTATCAATTAAGAATCACATGTTTTTCTTACTCATTTATTAAGTCCACATATAGAATCACGTGACAACATCATTGTTAGGGAACCATATTACATCAGGTGGGCCTCTATATATGCCAGACACTACCAACGAGTAATAAAGGCCAACATCAAATATTGGGGAGACTATAACCACAATATTAAAACCATTAATTGAAATATATAACCAAAATCGTACACATTAAAGAATCGAACTATGCATTAATAAAAAATATAACCATACTACAATAAATTTAATGTACTCGTACAGCCAAACAAACAACTAATATCTAGTATGGATGATAACATATACAAAAGAAAAAAAATAAAAGGATGATAAACTATTATCCCCAATCCTTATCTCCAACCCATTTACAAAACCCTATTGAGATGCTCCTACCCAATCAACTCCATAACCTGCGCTCAGACCAAAAAAACAATTCCTTTGATGTAAATATAAAATAATTATCTAATTTATAGAAAACATTGAATTACATAGGATATAATTAACTTTTATGTTTATAAATTTATATAATTAGGAAAAACATTAAATATTAAAACCATAACAAATATTAATTTTTACACCATATAAGAAACTACTTAACCTAAAATTCATTCAATATCCCAAAAAAATCACCACACAATCATTTATTATTGAAATATCATGTGTAATAAATTTCTTCATAACCTGAGAAATGTAAAAATAAGGTGAGTGTTTTCAAATGATCTTTAAGAGAAATCATATACTATAAGCTATTATTGAATAAAAAAGGAATTAATAAAATAGAATGAAATAATTAACAGTCAATAATTAATTAAAATTAATCACAAGAACATAAAATAAATCTACTGATGGCATAAAATATAAATTATCATATGGTTGGATATTAATGGTTTTATAGTGATAGAATTCATAATGAAGAAATTGTTATGGTCTTGTGTGAAGACATTTTATACCATCAAATCCATTTTTGTAAGACACTTAATTTATATCAAGACCACAAATAAGACATTTAAATAGATGATTATGGATACCAAAACCCCCAATAAAATTTGTCTCATAAAAAATTCCAGTGCATATAGGGGCCACTTTGGGTGCCACTAGTCATTAAAATAAGGCCAATTAATTCACCATATGAATTAAATTAAAAACAATACAATTAATTATCAACTTTATTTAATAATCAATAAAATGTTTTATATGAATAAAAAATATAAATAATAGAAATAAATTCCCATGTAATTAAATGGAATGAAGTGTTCATAAACCATCCCAATAAATACATTATATAAAATTATTAAGGAATATCCCCAGTGAAACACATTAACATTTTAAGATGATTTCATAGATTAAAACCTAATTTATTATAATAACATTATAAAATGTATTACATTATAATAGTTCATGAATTTTATTGTTTGACACTCAAATTTTAATCCACCAAAAAATATATAAAGTGTGGTTTTAGAAGGAAATACAAGAAAACAAACTATATGGGAGTTAGAATATTTGAACATAAAAGGGAAAATGGAATTTTAATAATAGAATTCATTTTATGAATTTTTTTAACAATTACAATGAAAGTGGAAGTTATGAGTAACTTTTAAAATCCAATTTCTAGGAGGCGTAGTCAAATATTTTAAATCACATACTTTAAAAAATAACATTAAATAGTATATCATTATAGGAGACAGAAATTATATTTCAAGGAAATGTGGAGTGGGGGAAAAAAGAAGAACAATATTATTAATATATTCATATACATTAATTGAAATCCCATATTATAAAATAGAAATAAAAATTACTTTTTAATAAATGAAAATGTAAATATTTTTTTCACATGATATAACATATAATTGGGTTCCAAAATAAAAACGAAGGTATTATAGGGGATAAAAACCATTGTTATATAAGAGAAATAGCATACATGGGAATGATGCGAATTGTTTTTAATAACGTTACACTTTTATGAGAAATTAATTTATAATGGAAGGAGATTTGAATGAAAAATTAATGTTTTCCTTGAGAGGGATGGAGAATTAAATATAATAAAATATTATGGTGGAATAACCCAATAATTTAATAATTAAGTTATTGGTGAAATTTAATAACTCAATGAAATATTTTTTGAGTTATCAATATCCTTTAGGTAAGAAGAAACAATTTAATAACAAAATTAAAGAGTGTGAATGAAAATGAAATTTAAATACCATGAATAAAATACAATTTATGATATTATTTATTAAATAAGTAGTATTCACACTATTTAAATGAAATTATGTTTATAATGAAAAGATTGTTCAAAAAAAATATAATGAGACAAAACACCCTTACATATATCAAAATTTTTGAAGTGGCTAGAATTTGGAAATTATTTTATGTGATAAAAAAGAGAATAAATATAAAATAATGAGTAATTTTATCATAATTAAAATGTATGTAATTAAATTCACATCTTATAATAATATTTTTATTAAATAAAACTCATAATTCAATGATTAAAAATAGAGTTATCAATTACCCGTAAAAATATCATAATATATGAAGAAAAATCAATTTGGAAAAAAGT
Organism: Viscum album; assembly: GCA_963277665.1. NCBI lineage: Eukaryota > Viridiplantae > Streptophyta > Magnoliopsida > Santalales > Viscaceae > Viscum > Viscum album. The sequence goes on from OY728126.1 coordinate 1,112,398,660, forward strand.
AAATGAGAAGGAATTTTAAATCCTTAGAAATGAAATTTTAAATGAAATTTTATAAAATCAAAAGAAAAATTGGATCAAATTAAAAAAATGGGTTTCTATAAATAATCAATATATCGTAGATAAAGGAAATTGAGTTTTTACAAATCCCCTACATCTTTTGTAACATTTGAATAAAAAGGAAATTAAAGAAGAGAACATGAAATGGTTTTTAAAACCACATTAATTATAGGAATATTATTATAATATAAATTTTTAGGTAATAATATACTCAATATATAAGAGTGAAATTCATGAGTATGACTTCTTTGTTAATAAAGAAAAATTTAGATGAAATGCCCATTAAATATGTACTCATTTTCTCTATGCATTCACCTAACGCGATGAATAATAAAATTAATTTTATTTAATAGTTTATTAGGGAAATTTTTAATCCTTATTTAACATTATAAGGAAATTTTATTATCATATATTTTTTATTTAGAAATATATTTTTCACTTATATTTGCTAGTTGAGGCTATTTAGTGAAATTTTCCATAACTCATTTGTTATGTTGACCATCATAAAAGGGTTGGTAAAATACATTAACAAAATAAATAATTATAGTTTTATATTTCATTTTAATTCATTTATAAAAAACATATATAGTTTCATAGGTTTTCCCAAATGGATTCAAATTATGAAAAATTCATTAATATGTTCATTTTTTTGCGGTTGAGTCTACTATGACTGTTTATTGTTAATATATATTTTAAAATGTACAATATTATATTTTATGATTATTAATAGTGTATAAAAAAATTTAATATATATTATATTTATTTTAAATATCATCCATATTCTTTGGTAATGGAAAGTAAAATACGTCATTTGGTGGAAGTGGCAATCCACACGTACACAGAGATGACAATTTCTATTTCCATAGATTAAATAAAATAATTAATATATTAGAATCTTAATAATTTTATAAAGTGTAGATATTGTCATTATATAACTCTTTTATTGTTATCCATATATGGATGTCATGAAAAATATTACATGTTTTTTTATGGCGGTGATTGTCTGCACGTATGCATGACGAAGTCTATATTTTTAGAATTGTTTTGAAGGAAGGTAGAAATTTGTTATTCCATTGGATAAAACATTTAATAATATTAATAATATTAATTATATAATAATTTTTTGGTTTGCACTTATTTTCTAGTTTAGAATATGATAATAATTAAGAGTGCTTGGTTGATGACATTACAGTTTGTTTTTGAAGTTCTCCCTTGGGTAGCATCGTAAGTCTCCTTAGATTGGTCTTTTGGAAAGATCAAGGATTATAGAATGTGAGTAGAGTGTTGAGGATATACTATGATATACTTCTAGTTGATATAACACTTTATAATGAGTAGAATATTTGATTGGCGGTGAACTCCTTTTATCGGTGATGGAAATGAAATTTTTATAAATAATATAATAAAAAACACTATTTAAGGTTCAATAGGATCAAATAATTGAAAATAATTTATATGTGATGAGGTAAAATTGGTCCTCCTATAATATAATCACATAAAAAAATGTTTTAAATATTTTTTTATTATTATTATCCTCGATTAAACCATATTTAACATAATTTACCTTTACTATGGTATCCAATTTTTACCTAAACAATTTACATTAACTAGCTAGATAAAATTTGATAAAAAATACATAATTTATAACTAATTACCCACATATTAAATCCATTTTTTCTATGTAGATTTATATGCATGAGAAAAATTAATTTTAATAATTGAGCACCTAACACATAACAACCGATTTTAATAAAAGGATTAGTTTTATACATAAAAATTATTTTTTGGATAAAATAATCCAGTTTGTTATTTAAATGATATTTAATATATTTATTAATAAAAATAGAAAAGTAATATCGATGAAAAATTAATCAAAAATATATTTCTACCTTTTTATAACACAATGAATGAAAACGATGATTGTTTACTAGAATAGAAGACCAATCTAGTTTAAAAAAACCTAAAAATGAGTTTTCTAAATTCAAAATAGTATTATTAAATGATTTATTTTTTCTTATTAATAAATTATTATTAATTAATAAAGTTTTAAAAAGTTTTTCATAATTATTAGATCAAAATAAATTAAAAAATCATACAGTATAAATAATAATGGTGTTTTAACTATTCTTATTTTTATTTCATATAAAATATTATTTATATTAGTGTTATATTATTCATATTACATATATTAACACACACACACACACATATATATTTAATATTTATTTTTATTAAATAAATTCTAAAAAATTTAATATTTTGAAAAAAATCATTTATTGAATGATGTTTTTTGTTTTTAATTTTTATCAATACATTAGTAAATAAAATTTTATTTTCTTCATAGAATTTTTTATATTATTACTTTATTTTATACCCACTAATTTAATAAATATATTATATTGGTAAAACAAAATATTATTTTAAAGTATAAAAACTTTTTCAGTATGATGTTTCATGTGAAATAAACTATTTTACACATTAGTATTTTAAGAAAAATATAATTTTAAACCACAGGGTGTTAAATTAATCCCCCATTTAATAAATTACACTTTCACAATTTAAATTATCACTCACTAGTAATATTAGTTAAGTATATATTAAATAAATTCTTAAGTCATGATATAATTTCAAAGTATGAATCTATTTTAATATCAATTATATGTCTAGGAAACTCATATTTTACCTCCACCATGTTAATATATTGCTACGATTTTCCAAAGAAACTCATTTATTTTTCCAAAATATTTGGCACATAGAAAATTGGTCATTCTCTCCATCATTATTATTTTTTCACTCGAGGATCCAATAGAATACGTCCTTCTCTTCTCTAGTGTGCATGTGAAATCATCTATATCTAAATTGTTAATATTAATTAATGATAATTAGTTTGACCTAATCAAAATATTTGTTACTCTAGCTCTTATCTAGTTATATTATTCACTAGAACAATCACCACATTGTCAATTGCACCCATTTTAACCAGTGCCCTCTATGTTCTGTCCATTACTTAAAATAATGAATGTTTATGGATGAGAATTCATAATTTCATTGGAATTAAGCTTAAATTAGATAACTTATAAATGTTGTATAAACCGAAACATTTGAATTTATATGATTGGATCTTGGTTATCCAAAGTCATTTTCATATTATGTTTTCTAAACAAAAAATATATTCTAATACATTATAATGATGTATAAATAACATATGGATTATTAAAATAATATACAGTATGAGGGTTTATCTAGGTGTGAAATATTATAACCACTCAACATGAATTGGGGAATGATCAAGTTGATACTCGAATATAATTTTTAGGGTAATTACCCCGAAGTGAAACTATTACATATTTATATCAACTCTACAGTATACAAACAGTAATACAATTTCTATGAAAACAACATAGTATCTAATGAACCAAAATTTTGGGATTTTATTTTATAATTTGTCCCATCCCTAGAGTTTTCTATAATGTTATCTAATCTCAATCCCAAAAATATTAATTATTTATTTTTATAGTACCATTTAATCATGTTCCAACCTAGAAATTTATATATACCTTTGTTCTTATAGGGAAATAGAATAACTATCAACCCTTGATGACATAAATAGTAGTCAAATTAACCATAGATAACAACATAATTAAATATGAAGTTATCTAAACCCTAATATGATACCCACTATAATTCCCTAGAAGTAGCTACCCCATAATTAAATGATTTATAGAAAGTATTACATTATATTCATTCTCAAAAACTTTTAGATTTAGATCATTTAATTATTAATAAAAAAAATTTATCTAATAAATATCATGTCTTTCTCAACTAGTAGAAATTTTCCACTATATAAGATACTATCTAATCTATAAAAACTCTTCAAAATATCCCAAAAATTATCCATGCATGCTATTCTTCTTGAAATATCATGTGTAATACTATTCTTCAAAATCACTGTAGATAGAAACCGAATAATGGTGAGGTAAAATGCTTGGTATGGTAAAATATATCTCAGAAGCTATCATAGAATAAACAATGCATGAATAATATGATAAAAAAATTTGATAAAAAAATAATACCATAGAGCTGATTACATGAGTTTGAAATTAATCTACATATGACATAAAAATATAAATAAACACATTTTAAATAATAACTAGTTTCATATTGATAGATTATATAATTTTTGACTTATCAAGGACTTATAAAAATACATTAGGGACCACTATGGCCTTGTTCAGTGATATTTAATTCATGACAAGATTGAAAACATCATATCTGAATAAATGCGTATTCATGTGCTATATACATAGTATAGTATTTCTTATGAGTCCTATATCTGATTTAAGGGGATAATTCGGTCCCATCCCATCAATAAATTAATTCTAACACATTCATCATATTAATATAATGAATACCAATAAAATTCACACTATAAATTACATATTTAGCAGTAATAATTACCTTCTCCATTATATAAATAGAATAACTTATTAATAATGAATCCAAAGAAAGAAGGATGATGGAATCATTAAGGCATAACCCAACTGTAACATATAAACCCTAGAGGATGTTAACTTGGATAAAAAAACCTTTATAAGGGTAACACTTCAAATGGTATCAAATAATAAGGGATACATAATTTTATTGTTTGAAACAATGAGATCAATATTTTAAAAGAAAAATAATATGGTGTAATTTTGAAGGTAATTATTGAAAATTGAAAAGAAAATTAAAAAAAATTTATCATAAAGAAGAAAATTTTAGTATACTCATAAATGTGATTTTATAAACTATTATTTTAGAATTAGATAAAATAAGCATGTTACAAGTCTCTTAAAAAATTTCTACTTCAAGAATTAAAGTGAAAAAATATAAAATAATTTTCATAAAAAATATTTAATTGTTGACCCCTGAAAATGTTCACAAGACTATTTCAAGGAAATGTATAGTGGATTATAAAAATGAGTAACTTGAAAGGAAAAATATATTTAAAATATTAAAATACATTCATTTAAATCCTATATCGTAAAAAGGTTAATAAATGATAATTTTTACAAGTAGAGATGTTAAATATGAAGGTATCATGAGATAACACTTTATTAGATTCCAAAATATAAATTAGAAATTTTATGGAATTTGAAATCATGGATATGGAAAAAAAATGATCTTACTTATGACGAATGTGAATTTTTTATATCAATGTTATACTTTTAAGAGAATGAAATTCATCATGAAATGTGATTTCATTTCAAATTAACATTACCCCAGTTTGGTAGATAATAAAATATAATTTTATGGTTGAAAGACCGAAGAATGATATTATGTAGTTCAATAAGAAATATCATAACTCTATGAAATATTTTCTGATCTATTAACATCCTTTATAAATTCATAATTGTTTGAATAAAAACCCCTTGAAAGAGAGGGATTGGAAATAATAAAATATCAAGAATAATAGATAACTAATGATATTATATATCCAATAGTTATTATAAAGCCCATTTAAATGTATCGTGTGGTGTAATAAAACATGTATCAATAGAATAAAATTGAGAATAAACAACCTTACGAACATCATAATTCAGGATATAGGTTACATTTGAAAAAGAGATTATGAGATAGAAATCTGAATCCCTAGAAAATAGAGAATAATTTCAAAATAATGAAATCATGTGGGATAACATACCCAACTTATAAGAATAATTTTCAAGAAGAAAAATCACAACACACTGAATAAAATTCAATTAATAAAAACCCTTATAAAAATCATAATATTTGAAGTAAAAAATACTTCGAAATAGAATTCATGAGAAGGAATTATAAATCCATAAAAATGAAACTAGAAAAAATATTTTATTAAATCATTGGATAAAATAACCTAACTTATAAAAGTGGGGTCCAAGAAATTATCATAATGAAATAATGAATGAAAATTGAGTTATGAAAAACCTTTATGCCTTTTATAAATTTTGAATAAAAATGAAGTCAACAGAGTGATCATGAAATGGATTTTAAAACCATATGAATTTCATGAAAATTATTATCATATAAATTTATATGGAATAATATTCACAACATTATATTAAAAAGTGGTGAATTTGCTTCATATATAAATCAAGGAAAATAGAGATGCAAAACCCCTTAATTTAGGTCCAGATTATCACTACATATTTATCTAATTTCATGAATAATAAATTAAGTTAAATAAATAATTTAATAAGAATATTTTTCATATATATTTAAATTTATAAGTTCAATTTATAATTATATACTATTTAAATATTTATATTTTTCTCTTAATTTGGTTACATGATGTCGTTTAGTAAATTTTGATATAACATTATCAATATATTGATTGTAGTAAAATGTGTTGTAAAATAGCCTCATAATCTAAATAATTTTATTAGTGAATTTATTTTATTATTATATTAGATAAAATATAATTATTTTCTATAATTTTATTAAAATGGGTTTAAATTATGGAAGGTCTATTGATGTGTTCATTTTTTGGGCGGTTGAGTTTACTATGAATGTCCACTATTAAAGTCACTTTAAAAGGTAAAATATTATCATTATAAAATATTAATAGTTTCATATATTTAATTAATCCACATTAAATAAATTTTTATTGTTATCCATGTTAGTAGGTAATTTAAAAGAAATACATCATTCATATAGGAGGAAGTTCACACGTACAAACAAACAACAAATTCAATAAAAATAGAAAAGAAAGGGGTAGAAAAAAATTAATTATAATTTAATACTATTAATTTTTTTAATAAATATTATATATTTTCATTGAATAAATAATAATTTTTTACCATCCATGTATGTATGTTAACAAAAATTTAACATGTAGTTCATGGAGGTGGCAGTCTATACGTTTACATGATGACCTCTTCATTTTTTGAATGGTTTTGGAGGAAGGTATAAAAGTAATTTTTCATTACTATAATTAAAATTATATTAATAAAAATTATTCTTTCATAATTTTAGGTATATAATTTATTTGAGTGGGTAGAATAAGAAATGAATTAAGAGAGCTCAATTTTGAACATCAGCTCTCCCTTTGGATGTTCTCCCTTGGGTAACACCTTTGGGGTATATAACATGGTATTTTGGAAATACCAAGGTATATAAAATGTTGGGAGTGTGTTTTTAAGAAACTATTTTAGATTTTTAGTTTATCTAGGGCTTTATAATGTGTAATGAAATTGGTTGAAGGTGAGATCCTTTTATAAGTGTGGGAAATTAAATTTTTTGAAAATAATATAAAGGAAATTTCAATATTAAAGGGTCAAAAGGATCCAATAGTGGAATATAATGTACATGGGATGTTTTATATTTGATCCAAAACTCATAAAATCAATTTAAGTCAATTTTTAAATATGTTTTTTGTTTTATTACAATAGAGATACCATTTGAAAAATAATTTACTTTTATCCCTATAAGTAATTTGTACTAACGATATTTACATTTATTAACTAAAATAAAAATTGATCCTTTTAAAAAATATAATCCTAATTATTACAAATAGAAAATCCATTTTCTGAAATAAAAATTTCATATATAGTAAAAATTAATTTTCAAAATAGTGTACTCAATGCGTAAAAACCCATTTTTAGATAAACTATATATTAAGAATAATTTTATTTTATGTTAAAATTATAAATTCTGATTATTTCTAGGCCATTAATAATTTAATATTTAAAAAATATTATTTATATTTATAAAAACAAAAGAAATAATAAAATTATACAATGTGATATCATTATTAATGAAAAAAAGAAAAATAGTTTTATTATTATAAGGAATATTTCTTTGTTTTAAAAAGTTTTCAACGGGTTTTCGAAATTCAAAATAGTATCTTATAAATTTATTATTTTATTCCTTAAATACAATCTTGGTTTATTAATTTTTTTTATAAATTTATTGAGTCGGGGTTAAATAATTATAAATTCATTTTTTTTGTATTAACAAAAATTCTATTTTACAACATTCTCCTAAAAATAAAAAATATAGAAAAATTTAAAAAAAAATTATACTTGTGTAAATTTTCTATTATAAATCCATTATTGATGTAAATTTTTCCATATTTGAATTCCAAAATTTTAGAGTTTAATATTTTTAAAAAATAAAAACTTAATTGAAAACTATTTACATAGAAAAATAACCATTTCATATATTTCATGTTATTATTTTAATTTATTATAAATTAGTAATTATATTGGTGTTATTCTATTATTATTAATATATAGTTTCTATAAATAATTATTATAAAAAAAATCAAATTTTCCAAAAAAATATATTTTATTAAATTAAATAATCTCATTAATATTATCAATGTATTAGTAAATAAGAATTATTTCTCCTCATAGATTATATAATATGGTTAATTACATATATATATATATATATTGGAAATATATTATTATTTTAATGTAAATTTATTATAATTTATTATTGTTTCATTTTAGTTTAATGCAAATTGGTCATCAAGCTATTTGATACATTTGGTTTCAAAGGAATAAATAATTTAAAATATCGCAGTCTTAGGTGAAATAATCATAATGTATGTTCTCTTACAAGGGTTCCTATGCACGGTGTGAGAAATATATCATAGTATGGTCACGCCAATTATTTGGAAAATAAGTTGTCTTGTACATGTATATGCATGATTTGAATTAATAATAGAAGCAACTGTAATTAAAATTTCTTATTGAGTCATCCTGTTATAAAAATACCTCCTTGACACCCAAACCTAAAGACTTGGTGAATTACAGATGAAAAACCTCACTCATGTAATAAATTTAGCCCCACACTCAAAGATGAGGGATAGATTTACAAACCATGTCTGAGAACTACCATATTACATAATGTATGGACCATATCAACCCTTATTTCAAATTTTATCTCATATTATAACCTCACAACCAACCAATTAATTTTAGAGATGTATATATATCTTCCAAATCTAAAACATAGTGACTGATCTACATTCACATAGTTTGTATCTCACTATCACATCATATTTTAAATTACAAAACACATCCTGGATTTGATACCCTCTCATTCAGGGCAGTCCCTACTAACACATTCTCACATAATCTATTGAAAAACATATATAGTCCCATCATAGAATAATTCTCACTAAAAAATCTCCTTTGTTAGGGTTGGTATAAAAATTACAACATGAACTAATACATTCTCAATCATGGTGGTCCTTTATATAACCATATTACTGAAGTATAGGATAAACATTATATCTCATTATCAAACACATCACATTGAGCACTCCCCAATCCTAGTGTGGGCCCACATATATATCATGGGATAATACACTCTCACTTGAGGAAGCAACTAAAAAACATAACACATTTATAATGAACCAATAACATGTCACGTTGTCAATCTACACATAGACATGAGCATTCTTAGAGGAACCAACATTGAATCACTAAACATACCTCATTCTCACTAACACGCAACTGGGCTCTAACTCTTAACTGGCCTCTTATATCATCATCAAATCTCAAACACGGTTATCCCCATAGGCTATTTTTTAAATGAACATTTAAATAAATAGGTATGTCCTATTAAAGATATCAATATTCCCATCTCACTCATAATGGAACCTGTTGGGTTATCTAAACCCATATAGTCTATATTCACCAATACTAATATAAACCCATCACCCCAGGGGGATTCTATAGCCCACTGGACTTACCTTACCTTGGTATTAAATGTCTATTCAAAAAATTAATCAATTTCATTATAAAAGTTTTTTCACAATAACTAAGGACTAACTCACACAACTCATACTAATCCCTTTATCAACCCAATTACAAGTCGGTATGATAGTTTCCCAAAACCATGCTTGTTACTTATATCATATCAACCAGGTGAGAGATGTAAATTCCATCGTAGGGTGGATAACACCATGAAATACAACATCTATCTATGAACGGGTGATCACACTCCTATCACATGTCAAATCCCCAATCCACCCTCAAAAGGGTGCTCTTTATTATCAATGAGATGTTAAAACATCTTATAACTAATCATTATTCCTAGGGCCATAATGGCTTCCCAAATAGACCTTGGTGTCACAAACTAGTATATTAAAAACACATTTTAAAACCTAATACCCTCCTCATGTCACTCATGAACTCTACCAACATCATCTCCCATTTGGATAAATATTTTTTAGGTTATCACAAAATTCCCAACATGCAAAGGTAACATGATATAACTCTATGAGGTTCAATAACACCCTATCTTTTTACATAGGGAACGGTCAATGCCCAACTATTTTACCATAGCACACATTCTAATAAAAACTTATACAATCATATATAAACATTTATATGACCAATTTTTTTGGGTTGTAAAACCACATACAACAAGATAACATATTCAACCAATCCCATATATGATTCTTCCAATATTGTACCAATTCTAGAGATCCAATATCAATCCACCTCATCAAAATATTTAATTATAAAAATTTGTAAATAATGATACAATTTAGACTAATTTAAAATTTTAGAAAATGTAAATAGAGTAGAAAATATTTACTGAAACTATGAGAAATAAAAAACCAACCCTTTGTGACATGCTCCTAGAATGCTAATGAACAAAATACATACCATCTTGGACCAGTTACTCTATTAGCGATCATAATAAACATCCAAACGGATCTAAAAGATACAATATGAACAGCTAATAATGGAGAGGATAAACCAATAAAAAGGATAAAATCATACCATAAACCAAATTTAAAACCATTTTCAATCTCCATATACCAAGGAGCACCAAAGGTAGAAGTGTAAATGAAATGTGGATTATCCTCCCCATATAGAAAATATAAAAACAGAAGAACCCTAGAAGGATGTTTTAATTCATAATCTCTAAAAGACTCTTCTACCCTTAAAAAATCTTGAATAAAGTCATATCATGGAATAATCCTCTTACCATGACATTATTCCCTGGAAACACACCTCACGAAATAGATCTTGATTCATGACAAGAAAAAAGTATCTTAGGAATAAATGACATCTTCAGATCTAATCCTACAGAACATGGACCTTCTTCTCATAGTGTGGAGCCTTTCCATTGTATAAGTCCTTAACTATCAAGGAATAGTCCCTCAAGACATGGATTCCACCTCTATGATAGAATAAACACCCATAAACCAAGCTCCATTGTGTAGCCCTCAACCGTATATCTTCGTGCTCCTAGTCTAGATGTCCTTCACTTTACAATATATATCACTATGACTCTAAACATGATGTGAACCTAATGATCATGGTGTGACAAGATTTCCTCGTGAAATTTAACAAATGTATATGTAAGAGTTACCTAAACCCATGAAAACCCTACCATAATGACATGATAGAAATCTAAAAATGTTTCTAGATTACATGTAATGTAGGTAATGACATCATAACACCTTCAACCATTATGTGATCCATGGACACTACCGTTAACCCATAAAAACCAGTAATTTATCATTTTACCATTCATTATATACTTCATTCATTAGATCCCCTAAGGCTAAAAATTCAATAGTATAATCCTTACCCCTCATGGAATGCAAAGGAACCTCCCGGAAAAATCGTTAAGGGAGTAGCTTTCAACTAATTCCAAAAAAAAATTTAAATTTCCGTGAACTTTTACAAAACATAATTATGTGAGCCAAGAATAATTCCTAATATTAGTTTTATCATCATTGAGAATCACCGAATAAAATCTCATGACTTCTATTAAATCAGTTAGAATCTAATAACAATCCTAATTCCCAATTAAATAATAAACCAGTTGCATTTACACCATCCATGAACTATGCTTGGTTGCACTGACCATTCATAAAATCCACTGTTCGATCTAAAAAACACATTCATTATACCCAATGAAATACACCGTATTCTATTTCCACCAAACCACGTCCTATTATACACAAAACACCAGCTAGTTCTCCTCAGAACAATTTAACCCAAAAGTTTATAAGTCTCAACTAACTAAGTATCACAATACCTATTGATCATAATGACTTATTCCAAGATGCGTCATAAGATCGTGTAATCATCAACACATTTGTCTAATCTTGGAACACAATTTAATTACTTGGATATATCATCACCCATCTTGATCATCCATTTTACACCACCATGAGTACTAATATATCTTTAATTTAAATCCCTATTGGGTTGCACAAAATTATACATGAGATTGATGATAACACATAAAAATCATCTAAAACCACATTCGAATATCAAATTCCATATTTTAAAAGGAGAAATAAAATCATAGTCTTACCTACTCACCGATATTATAGTTCCATCTCAACACTAATTTAATCAATCTCACCTAATCAAGTACACTTATGACATGAGGGTCATACACCTATAAAAAATTTCAGGATCCATACCATTGGAGTATAATTATTGTTACAGTAATAAATAATAACACATGATCTTCCACACCTACATACTTTCTATCATGAAATGTAATGACATTACATGATCCTCAATATTTTTTAAAACTCACTTAAAGTGAGGGGTACACCCTCCAACGGCCAATTGATTTCACCCAATTAGTTAGTTTCCATTATATTTACCACTATGCACAACACCTGAGGAATTATGTTATAAAATGTTTGTCACTTGTCATAATATATGATCACTATATTCTAGAATCCCTCTTTAAAAGACCATACTCAGACCAAAATTAGAATGATACACCAATACCTATAAGGTGTTAATTATTTCTATATAGGAAAAAAATTTCATTATTATTAAAACCTTTGAAAAACATGCTTGGAATAATACCAAATATATATCATTCCTCAACCAACACTTAAACAAAAGACCACTTCCTACTCAAGATCACAACCTTGATGTGATTTTATTCCACAAAAAAAAGTCCCATTGAACATATACTAGTCTCTAAGGACTAATGTGAACAAAATAGGTTTTAGGAGGTATTTATATTTCATAAACAATAAATATATATATTATTGAATCTCTATATTATTGTATTTTCAATTGAGAATGAAATAAATCACACCATATTGGAGTCAAATAAGAACTGTACCAAGATACTAAGTATGAAAGCAAGGATTCCTAATTTTCTATGTATATAGATATTAATAAAATTTATTTGGATGTTAAATTTATATCTATTAATTATAAATAATTTATTTGAATCAATGTAATGTATTTTAGTATATATAAAAAGATTTAATTATTTTGTGAAAATTCATCTTATTCTAAAATATTTTGGTTATAAAATATAATTTTTTTATAAATTTATTACTTTGGAAGAATGATAAAAAATATACACATTGATTAAATTTGAGGAATGGATTGTAAAATAAATTAATAACATCCAAATAATAGTTATGAAATTATAAGGAAGGTTTATTTATTATTCAAGGACAAATAAAATTGTTTTGTTTAAAAAAATGTTATTATTATATATTATATATATTTTTATTTAAATGAATAATTTATAAAATATAAAGATTGAATATTATAAAATGAGTATCCATTATAGATTTATCATGCCAATATTTACTGAGGATGAATAATTTCTATTTTTCAATTTTTTTGAATAACGGATGAATATAAAAAACAATATTTTAAAATAACATAACATTTTAGAAATAATCATGATAAAATAATCAATCAAAATTTAGGGAAAATTTTTTATTGAAACAATATATATTTATGGTTTAAAATAAATCATTTAAAAATAATATTTTGAATTTATAATTTTACGTTTGATATCTTGAAACCCAAGTTATATATTATTCTAATAACAAACAATATCTCGTAATTTTCTTTTACTTAAGTATTCAAAAGATGTAGTAATGTTTTGGATTGGTTTTAAAGAAAAATAGTTATCTGTTGTTTAATAATAAAATAATAAATTTCATGGGTATCGATATTAGGGGAATTAATTAGTATTCATTTAATTTTATTCTTATAAATATATCTATCCTGAAAATAGTTTTTATTACGTTATGCACAATTATATATAATTTATTTTTCTCATATTTATAAATTGAATTAAATAAAAATCATTGAATATTTTTAACCTGAATAATTAACATTATAAAACAATTTTATTTTAAGTTTAGGAAATAAAATAAGTTAACATAGTAAAAGTTTTTCACCATGGTAAAAGCTAAAATAAGTTAAAAGTTTTAGATTAAGTGGCATGATCCCAAAATATTGAAAAAAATTATCATTAAATGGGTGGATGAGGGTATTAATTAACAATAATAAAGTAATAATACATAATTTGAAAATTTGGATTCAATTTCCTTGAATATAAAATTACATTTAAATTAATAGATAAGTATTTATTAAAATGCCAACCCTCTAACATTAAAAAGGTCCCATTAACCACCCTTTCAAAGAATAACTGATTAATAGAATTCCTCTCCATAGTATACCCTATTTTTCACCCTTATAAGACTCTAACATATTATTTATCCATTTTCATTAATAATATTACATATTCATTCAAAACCATTTACAAATCCAAAGGTAGATAAAAATCTATTTCTTTCTCAGAAATAACATCAAATCAATATTTTTCATTTATCCTCTTCATACACCTTATCTAAATTATGATTTTTATATTTAATAAAAAACAAAAATGTTATCATACTTATTTAGTGATGATATTTTAGTAAAATTACTTTACAATCATACTAATCCATTAATTATAGAAATATTTTATTTTGGCCAGTTTAAGGGACTACTTGAAAGATGCTATAAATTGTGATTACGAATAATTATATATACATAATTACTATAAACTTATTATTTTTTTAATTATTTAATCATTTTCCTTATTTTTGTTCTGGAATGGTAAAATTAATATTTTATCATTATCAATATACTTCGCTTTATTCCTTAAAAATTATCAAAACGAGCATATTATAGATTACTTCTTGGAGAATCATACCAAAAATTCACATGGAATGAATATAAAAATAATAAATAATTATGCTGTTTATATGAAAATATGTTTTATGTTATAGATATTATTAAATCATGAACATGGAATGGGGAATCAAATAATTATATCGATGTAGACATGGAACATTTGAAACAAATAAAAACTGATGATCTATATAAACTAAAATTAAATAATAAATATATAATAAATGAAGATAAAGGAATAATATAATTATTAATAAACCTATTTTTTTAAATGTTATTAATGAGTCTTATATTTTTATAAATTAAGATAATGTATGTATGGGCATGTTTTAATCCAATATGAGGGTTTTTGTCTGCATTACCATTTCTAATACATATTTTAAATTATTCACCAATTCATATTTAAAATGATTTACTTTCTATTCATTTAATTATTATATAAAAAAGTACATTGTATTAATGTGATTTAATCTTCACTTCTTTGATATTATATGATGTTCTATTGATTCACATATTACTAAACCAATATGAAAATTAATAACTCAATTTAATTTCATTGATTTATATCATAAATTCATTAATTATGTTATTGTATGATTATGTGTATTATTAATTATGATTATTTTATATTTTATTTAAAAAAAATTCTTATGGATTTAAATTTATTTTAGATAATCCATTCATCGATATATTCTTACTCCACATACTATATTCTTTGTAAAGGTGTTACTTTAAAAAATATCAATCATTTGATGAATTGTCATTCAATTTTATATTTCCATTATTTGAATACAATTAAATTTCTTTAATGTTTTTCATATTGTTTTACATCTATTTTTGATTAACTGATGGTCTCCTTTCCTCCCATGAGTATTAATTGATCATACCTTACATTATTCATAAGGGATTGTTTTTTTCATCTCACTTTTCATTCGAGATTTTTTATATCTAATTCATTATTTGGAAACATTATGTTTTTTATATCTAAAGAAATCTATTTTTTTATCCTCTATTTATTTTTGTGGTTTATCAGTTTTCTTATCTTGTTAGTTAACTTTGGTTTATAATTTAAACAAAATGAATATTACAAGTTTCACCAACGTTATATGTTATTTTTGAATGAGAAAAATTTTCAACCATTAAAATATATTATTTTAGGAATGTTATTATCTATATATAAATGATCAGATGTTTTTAATTTATATTGACTTTTACTTCCTTTTATTTTTTTTAAAACCAATTGTTTAATAGTTACCACAAATGTCATTTTTTATTTTCTTAAAAAATGGGTGAAAAAATAACATTTTAAACATTTTTTCAATGAAACAATTTTCCTTATGTTTATGATATATTTCCTATGGATGTTTCCACAATATGATTAAATGGGTTTTCAAAGTAATATACAATACTATTGTATTATATTTTTTATCTTTCAAATAATGATTACTGTTTAAAAATAATAAATAAATGGATTTTATTATATTTATATATATACATTACCTTCCACTCTAAAATTATTATATTTAAAATCAATTATTTTAAATGTTTCTATATATGGAGTTCATTTAAATAATTTTAGTTACCATATTTCACCACTTTAAAATGGATATTTTAGTTGAACATTATGTTTTTTATAACCACATTAAAAATACATCATAATGTTTTTTTTAAAATTTTACTTCACTTATTAAGTTAATATTTAAATTATTTAAATAATTTTGAAATATTATTTATATATTCCCCTATAATTAATATTATGATGTTGTTCATTTGGGAGACTGAACATGTAGTATCAATTGATCTAATTGTTTTTCTATTATTATGTGTTGCTAGTCTAAAGTGTAAAGTAATCCATCTTCTTATGATTTTTTATTTATTTATGTTAATATCCAATAAGTTTTCTTATGCTTCTCTTGGGATATTCTCTAATGATACCATCCATATTCATTCTCTTCATGGTATATGATCCTTATTTTGTAAATCTTCAAAAAAAAACTCAATTCCATCTAGCGATAATATTGCATTGATGATGTTATGAATAATTTCTTATGTCAAACACATATACATGTATATATCATTATTTAAATTATGGGACCAAAATTATACATCCCACCATACATTGATCTATTTTTTATATATCATGATATTTCATGTTTGGAACTAGGGAGTAAAATCAATTTACTATGGGACTTTGTTTAAAATATTATATTATCACTGTAGTGATCCTTGAATTAGGTGAATGATGACATGATTTATACTATTTACACATTCTTATGATACCATGATTCTTCAATGTCAGCTTCCTTATGAAAATATGATTATGTTACTATTCATTATGTTAGATATATAGTTTACTTGGTATGATTATTTTGAATTATGTTATTTCCCATCTATTATATTCTCAAACCCACATTTTTATATTATTCTTACTTATGAACATTGATTAATATCACTTTTGTTAATAATTTTTAGGTATTTTAGCTTAACAATTATATGTATCCAATTTCTATGTTTATGAATTATAGTATTGTTTAAGATATTTTTTGATGGGTATCATGTTTGGGGGATTTGTTTGGGAGATTCCAAAGAATTAATTTAAATTAATTATTTATAGGTTTAATGCGGGAAATTCCATTTTTTTGGAGAGATATGGGGTTTTCAGTTAATTTTATTCTTAATAATCCAAAACACTAGAGATAAAAGTTCGTGAATATGTAAATGAGAAAATAATTTTTGGATATTATAATTATGGATGGTTTTGTTTTGAAAATCTCATTTGGTATTGAATATTATTTTGAAATACAATATTTTTTTCACTACATCTGGGTGTGTGGGTTTGAGGAGTCTAAATTGATTCTATAATAGGGATTAGATTACATTAAATGTTTGGATACCGTAAAATTTAGATATGTAATGATTTATAGATACTATCATGGTTTTATAAGATTAATGTTGACCATATACACAAAGGTATATATACCCTTTTGTGGTATAAAATAATTGTATTTTAAGGATATTATTGATATTTTATGAAATTTTTATTGGGTTTTTTGATTAATACATGATTGAGGTATAAATAACCCTTTGGGAAAGTATGTGATTTAATGTCGAGGTTAATTAAGAAAATGGATTAAATAATTTTGTGACAATAAGTTGAGTAGTATTTAAAACATTGGTGGGTAAAGAATGATTTAGTAACAATGTGATTCAGTTTATTTTTTAACAATAATAATATGATTTAAATTATTTATGATGAAGTATATATTTATTGATACATGATTTTATGATTTTCTGGGATAAAAGCATATGTTTATTTCGTGGATCCCACTTTTATAGGGTTTTCAGTTTAGAATATAGTATGAATGATCATGAATAATTCATGTTTTGTAATTCATATGGATCAGGTACTCGATTTGAGATGATGAATTATATGGAAACTTGATATAAATTATAAGCATTATAGTTAGAATTTACAATTTCCAATTTCAACTAGATGTATCATGGGATGAAATAAAAGTATCCTAGGATGAAACATATTATGGTTGATTCATAAAATTTAAAGTATAATTTTAACTAATTTTATTTTTTTTAAACATAATAATTTTTGTTTTATTATTTGGTTGAGTAAGGGACCATGAATATAAGTCTATGTAAGTTGTGTCTATAGAAACTACAACAAAAAACTAAGGAGTTAAATTTTGAACAATTATTTTACAAAAATTAAAATTAAATCATATATAAATTATCATGGAAAAGAATTATTTCTCAGTCAGATATATGATTGTGAGGTTAATATCTTGTTATAAATTTTTCCTTGATTATTTTCTATCTTATAGATTCCATTATTTAATTCATAATTTCAAAAATTACGAATGAATAATTATTTTAAGGGTGAAGAATTTGACACAATAGATTTTAGGGAAAGTTTACACTGATTAAAAAAAAGTTCCACTCAATTATAAATACATTCTATTAAAATGATTGAACTTGTTAAGAAAATAAATCATACAATATATGGATCTAATTAGAAGGGTTTAATGATATTGTGGATAATATTGTCGGTTCAGACATTCTGAAATAATGTGATTTAAATAAAGTTAATTTAGTTGATAAATGTATACATTCTCATTATAAATAATTTATTTGTAAATATTAATTTATTTTATAATAAATAAAAAGATGCAATTTTTTTTTTGGAAAATTACATTCATTCTAAAGGAATTGTTTTTACAAATAATTTTCATTTAATTTATCCACTACATCTAACCGATTGTAAGATGTATATTTTAATTTAAATGTAAAATTAATTTTTTTTATAATTTTAATATTATTAAATTGAAATAATGTTATTATTTATAATTTATTTATTATCTTAGGATTCTTTTTAGTATTTTTTCTAAAAAATTGTTTTTTTGTGAATAATAAAAAAATAGTTTTTAAAAATACAATAAATTATATGATATCATCATAAAATATAGAATCAATTAAAATATTATGTAACCATTTATTTAACTGAATATAAATTTTAGGAGTAAAATAAAATATTTAAAAATAATAGGTTGAATTTAGAAACCTATATTTGATATTCAGGAAAAAAAGTTATATATTATATAAAATAAATTTAATTTTTTGTCATTTTCTTTTTATTAGAAATTCACATTATTCCACCTGCTTATGGAATAATTTGAAAATGTATTAAATCACCTTATTTTAAATGAAATATAATGAATTTACTAGGTATGAATACTATTAGAATGAATATGTATATATTCAATTTTATGCTTAGTAAGAATTTTTTTCTAAAAAATTATTTTATTTGAATTGTGCATATTTATGATTAACTTAATTCTTATAGTATTGATAAATTTAATTTAATAAAATCGATTCCATATTTGGAATCATAATAAAAATAATTTTTTAATTAGTTTAATTTAATTTTAAGAAATAAATAAAATTTACCTAGTTAATGGTTAGTCAATATGGTAGAGGATAAAATATAGTAAATGTGTTAAATTAAGTGATGAGGTTGATAAATATCAAAAAAAAACTTATAATTAAATATATTTATGAGGGTACTCTAGAAAACCAATCATATTCTCATCATTAATTTTCAACTTTTCTTTCAATTTCCTTAAATAAGAAATTCTTTTTAAATTAATATATTAGTATTTTTAAAAAAGACACTTGTATCACATATAAATGGATCCCTTCACCAACCATTCGAAGAAACAAAAAAATAAAAATCCCACTCTATAAAATTTAATATTTTCCTACGTTATAATACTCTTACATATTATTTATCCTTTGATCATAAGAGAATACTCTAATTCATTTCAAACATGGATGACTTCAAATGGGAGATGTGATTTATCATTTGTATATAGTAAATTCTAAACATTATATTTCATTTATCTTCATTAAAAACCTCTTATAAATATTTATTTACTTCTTTAAAAACATATAAATATCATAATTATATATATATATATTTATGAAATAATAATTAAATCACAGCATAATCATACTCATCTATTGATTATAACATGTTTTTTGGGGTAAGTTAAACCACATACATGAATGATGCTATATATTTTTATCAAGGATTATTACCAAAAATTAATTAAGGTAATATCATATATTATTTTTCTTATAATGTGTTTTTTGGTACTTTATTGGTAGAGTTATTATATATATCATTATTAAATTTAGATTTTTTATTCAATAAAAATTATAGAAATGATCATGTTATAAATTATATCTTAGATAACCATACTAAAAAATTTTGTGTAATAAACCATTAACATCATAACACATTCTATAATATCTATTATTGTACATTAAAATTTATGGTTATTATTAACTCATGAACATGGAATGACGATAACAATAATTACATCCAAACAAATATGGAATAGTATAACTATTTAAAACCACTAGTCAATATAAACTAAAAGTAATTAATAAATATGTAATGAATGACTATAAATTAATAATATAAAATTTAATAAACATGAATAATATTTTGAAAAATATTTTTAATTTGTATTGGTTTATTATATATGAATATAAATTATTTCAGAGCAAGAAATAATTCAATGAATTAGTACTTTATCTCAATTTACATTCTTTGATAAATAATTTAAATTATACATGTGTTTTTATTTTATATGATTTACATAGTATAAATTGAATTATTTTATAAAAAATATATTTTATTAACTTGATTTAAAATTATATTTCATGATTTTTTTCGATGATCTTTTGATTTTTATGTTATAAAACCAATAAGAAAATACCTGACTCAATTTCCATTCCATGAGTTGTATCCTAAATTCATATAATTTTTTCTAGATTATTTTAATTATGAACTCTTATTGTTTTATGTTTTATTTCAAAATTTTTTAAATGGATTTAAATATCACTGAAAAACTTCTCTTCATTAATATATCCTTACTTCACATGTTATGTTCTGGGTATATGTTTTCCTTTGGATGTGTTGAGTGACTTGTAGTATTATACTTTAAGTACATATTTTATCATTGTTGACAAAAATTAACGTTCATTAATATTTATAATTTTATTATAATTTAATTCCTATTGATTTATATGTCTCCTTTCATCCCTTGGGTATTTATAGTTTATAACTTTGATTGTAAGGGTTTCATTTCCATTTTCACCTTGAATTTGATATTGTTTATTTGTTAATACTATTTAAGAAAATTGATTATTCATAATTTATAGAACCACATATATTTTCATATCCCCTAGTGATTTATTGTGTTTACATGTTTTATTTTCATTTATCTTCTCTTTGGTTCCCAATTAAAACAAAATAATTCCTGTATATATAAGCTGCCTTATCTCCTTTTTTTAGTCTGGATCCTTTCTCCTCTATGTCCATGTTATTTATACTGTTTCAATAATATTATTATATATACTTGAATTATTTTTTATGTTAACTTTGTATTGGATTTTAATTAGTTTAAAAATGATATAAAGGAATATTGATAATATAGTTTTCATGAGTAATTTTCAACTTTCTTTACAAAAGTGTGAAAAGATTATCTTTTATAAAATTTTATAAATGAATACATTTTTCTTCTTTTAGAGCTATTTTTATTAATAAGTATTACACATATAATTTATAAGGTTTTGAAATATTATTTTTATTCACATTGTGGTGGGAATATTTCAATTTAAATTTTATATTAATATATTAACACAATAATAAAGGGACTTGATTCCATTTATGAAATTTTTTTTATTTATCTCCCACTCCAAATTTCTTATCATTAAAACATTTTTCTAAAAAACTAAAAAATTGTATTTTTTAAATTATGGTTTTCAATATCCTATTTTCACCCCCTTAAACTGAATATATGAACTTAATTATATGTTGGTTTTAACAAAAGTGTTATAAAAACTTTATTATAATTTTTTATAACTTCATTTCCATTTTACTCTAAAACTCTAAATGATCTATCTCATATGGAGTCATTTTTCTGCTATTACCCTCAAAATTATCTTATTAAGTTATTCATTATGGATAATACACTGCGAATCAAAAAATATGATTCTTGATATATTATTTTGTGATACTATTTGAATGTATTAAGTTAAATATCGTATTATAAAACAATTTTTCTTCTATGTAAACATAAAATAATTTTTAATATGATTGAATGTGGATACACATACATATTCTTTATCAAGATAGAATATGATCAATTGTTGGGAAATCATCAAGAAACCTATTTATTCCTCATGTTAATTAGTATTTGATAATTTTTCAAAGGTTTTATTATCCTCCCAACATATTCATGAAGATATTATGATATGGAAAGTGGTCCTTAAATTATATATACCTCTAATGAACTGGGTAATGTTTTATATATCATGAGATGACATTTACGAGATTAGAGATTAAACCCAATTAACTATGGGACTCGTTCCAAAATGATATGTTTTCTTATTAATTATCCATGACTTATTCTTATGCTATTATTTTTTAGGTTATTTCCTTATTATTTACATACTATTATATAATGATCCGTAATTAGTTATTCAAAAATCCTGATGTTATGATTCATGACTTATGAACAAGGATTTTCTGGGTATGATTTTTTATATTATGTAATTTAACATTAATAATTTTCTCATAAAAACTTGTTTATCATACAATCACTTATGATATTTGATTGCTATTACTTATGTTTACCCTTACTAGGCAATTTGGGTCACCATTCTTATGTCTATACTTCCCTACTTAAAAAATAAGTGACTTAATTTTGATATATATAGATGGTTATAATTTTTGGATAATTTTATGGGATATTTTGAATACTTATTATGAAATAATTAATCCTAGATATATTGGAAGAAATATTCATTTGAATGGAACGATATTTGTTTTAATGTAAAAGGTTTTTCCAGATTCTCAAAAACTCTAAACAAATAAGGTCATAGATGTGCATGTGACCTAATGTTTATTATTGATAATTCAATTTTGGATAATTTAGATTGGGTAATCACAATTTGAATCAAACATTCTTTGAAATGATTATGTTTTTTTTCACTATTTTCCAGAGTGAATGAATGCGGAATATCATATGGGGAACACCACACCATCCTGACTACACTAATGATGTTTTCCTAGAACCCTAAAAATTATCTATAGATCCATAGATGGTTTTATTTTCTTATATGTTAAACAAATGTGAACCATGAATAACCAATTTGAACTCACCCCCCATATATAGTCATTTCTATAAAAATCATTTCCAAGACACACCGTCCATCTCCTATGAGAGAGTGATCATTTAAAGAACCCTCTGACAAGTTCTTCTATATTACAAAAACCTATTTCATCCAATCCCTATTTTTTCATCCTACCATTCTAAAATAACTCACAATAATACTGATAAACCAATGAGTTATAAACATTCATTCAAAGACACATGCGATTAGAAACTAATAATGCATCCCATGAAATTATATTTTATCTAGATAAAATCTCTCTCAATACATCTTTTCCACCGATATAAAAGATCCCCACTCATGATAAAGACTAACACATGATCACTCACCATAAATAATTTTTCTAAATGACAAATAATATACCCTTTATCATCCCTTCATAGTCCAACATATCTTGAATCAAAATCCAATTTCTTATAAAAACCACACTTGAAACCAACGTGATTGGGTATCCATCTATGTCATCCATCTTATCCAGAAATAAATACCAAAAATACTACATGTTACTTAAATATTTAATTCACTTGGAAATTTGTATTCTTTTATCAACCCTCTAATGTTAGTTGAAATACTATAGTAAACACACACAAATAATGAACCGTCTCCTAGAAATAACTATCTGAAACCAAAACATTAAGAAAGTATTCAATTCATAAACCAACCCACCTAGAGTAACTATAAATCACAACACAATGAGACTTAATAGTACAAAATAGTGAGAAAAATTAAATATTTTCCACATAACTAACCACTATAAAAACATCCTGGTCAAGATAAGTATAATTACACCAATTATATATTAAAAAACAATATAATAATTTTTTTCTACATTAAACAATTAAACCCTTTATTATTAAAAAACTAGTTGCAGAAAAGAAAAAAAATGTAATGTGTATCTTAAATGAAAAAAATTATTTATGAATAGAAACCTCCTTCCACCTTAGGTTAAGAGAAAACCTAAAAATAAATAAATCACCAAACATCATTCTTCACAAAAATAAATAGATCAATTGTTATAGTAAAAACCAATAATAACATCTTGTTTCATAGATAAACAAGAAATCTAGAATGTTTTTCACCAGCCACCATTCTAATGACTATTACAAGATCCAACACCTTGCTATCTCTAAATACGAGTTCTCAAATAGAAAGATAATAAAATAACCTATAATAATTTTTTTTAATTTCTCAGATAAAAGCACTCAATGGTGTTATTGATGGAGGATCTTACTACCTCATACATATATCCCTATATACTATATATAATAAAACACATCTTTTATACATTATTATTTCATAAATTTAAATCTAAGAAGAAAAACAATGATATAATATAGAATTTAATGGTTTAGTTTCTTGGTAATAATTGATTTACAAAACATGATAACATATTAAAATTTTAAAATGATTTAAATCCTTCACGTATTCTTAAAAGGATTCCTAGTTCACATAATACATCCAATAAACTAAGGAAATATATAAATTAATAGGATTGTTAAATTCCCTTTAGGGGGTATAATAATTGGGAAGCAACACTAACATGAATCATAATGGTACATGGGTGAGAATAATAATCATCATCATATCATATAAAAAAGTATCATCATTATCAGCATGAAGGAATATTTTATAAGTGACATTGAATTTTCTATATGTATATTAATTAAATAAAAAAATATTTTTGGTCAAATTACACACATAAATTCTGAAAATATCAATAATCATATTCCAATATAACATATATATACAAATCATCACTTCAGATATTAAAAAAAAAATTAAGGATCACATTCAAAACATAAAATAAAAATAATCACATTATATATATATAATTTTGAAATTCATTAGAGCAATATACTTCTCTATTCCCAATCTTCATATCATAAAATTCTCATAATGATAATGTTTACCTAGAAAGGAAACTTATAAAAATCATATACATGAAAGTAACCTAGGAATAATGAATGGTATTTTCAAACATGCCAAAATGTATACTTGAAATAATAAATTTACAGGAATTGAAAATTAAATGTGAAAAAATATTGTTTGAAAATAAATATTGGCAAAAGATTAGCATAGGTTATGGATGGAATAAGAACCAATCAAGAGGAATTAATGATTTTTTTTTGGAAAATAACATATTTTTCAAAAATAATTTTAACTAAAAAAAATAACCACACAGAAGTTGAAACATATATATACATTTGAAAATAATATATAAAGAAAATATAAAGTCATTTAAAAGGTATTTCAGAATAATCATTAAAAAATATAGATGAAAAATAGATTACTTGAAAAAAAGAGATGGCTTTGAGAGTTCCCCTTACATTTGGCCTCATTTAGTATTGTCGCGTTTATACTCAATATATAGTAATATTGTGTTTACAAAAAAACTAATAAATTTTTTTATTCATTCATATTATTATAGATCAATTATAAGCATTAAAATTTATTAATTTATCTTTTCTTAGTTACTGATAAAATTTATTGATTGAAAAGTTGGATTTAAATATCCCATTTGTATTTTGATATCATTGTTCCAATTGTTCCTAATTTATCTTCTTGTAATAATTATTCTGTAAAGACCCATAAATTTAAAGGGAAATTTTTTCTAATTTTTTTTGGGATTTTACAAGAACGTAGTTTCTGAAGGCACCTGATTCTGAGGCCTGGTGATCCCAGAATAATTTTTCGATGTTTATCTTGGGTATGTTCAATGAATGAACCAGCGGGATTTTTATAACATTTGGGCCGGTGCTTGGAATCGATTTCCAAGGGCACCGATGGAATCACAACACTGGTAATTTCTTAGGAACACGTTTTCTGGAGTTGTATTTACTCGGGTGTGGTAATTATAATTTTGGGTTAAGTGAAGAATAAAATAAAATGGTGAAACCAATTTTTTTTATTTAATGTAGTTTAACCAAAGTTAGGTGGTTGGAGTGGGACACACTATATCCTACTCTACTAGGTAGGATATTTGTGGGGTGGGGCCGACACGATCCCCACCTATTCATCTTCCTCAACCCCTATTAATTATGTAACCCACCCACACCCCTTTTAAATGAATGTCAACTCTTAATTAATTAATTGAATAGGTTATTCAATTTAATTAATTCTTGGATTCATTTTGAATTTAAAATGAATTTATGGCTTGTGTTTTAATTAAATAAGACTATGTCCTATTTTGTGAGAGGTTAGTTCGTGGTGCAAGAGGATTTAGATAGGAAGGCTCTATGTTCCGAAGGACGTTCTTCCTCTGTGAAGAACACAAAGAACGCATCGTCGCCGACGAAGAACACCGACCTCCAACGAAGGACGACGGTGAGAGACGCCTTCCTCAGAGATCGATGACGCGAAGTCGTGTACCATGAAGCCAACGACCCTCTCCTTCTGCGACACCTTCTTCCACGATGATCAATTCCGCGACAAACCTCCAATCAATGATTTCATCGAGGTATGAGATTAATTGTTTTTGATCATGAATACTTGCTTTACCGTTCTTCATTTTCAAATTTGACCGCCTGTTATTGAAATAATGGGAGGAGGTCGGACTGCATGAATGCAGCCAACTCTCCTCTCCCCTTGATGCTTGAATTTTTTGTGGCACGATCAAGGTAGTGTGGTGCCGTTGGACCACGCGAAAACAATAAATAATGGGTGGAGAAGCGCGGCGCCGTCATGCCACACCGGAGAACCTCAAAGAGGTCATGGCCGGAGCGGGGCTGTGGTAGAGGGGTGCTGCGTCTTCACGTTGTGCCGGTCAGAACAAGGCTGCGGCCTTTGGCTGTGGTGGAGCAGAGAGCGGCGGCCAGCTTCTGGCTGCCAGAGTAGGAGGGAGGGACCGCGGTGGTCCCGTGATAGCAGCCAATGCCCAGCTGGATCGGGTCGGCCGGTCACCGAGAAGGCCAGGGGTCGTAAACCCCGGCTGGCTGAAGGAGCGGCCCCCCACATGGGTGCCGCCCCCCCCCCCCTTCCGCACGGCTGTTTCGGCCGAGATGCCTGGCCACGCTGGCCAGGCTGAGTGCCACAGGCCGGGTCGTGCCACCGGGCCACGCTTCGCCTTAATGGGCTAGACCGAACCCGGTTCCGGTCAACCCAGGGGGTATCGGGCCGGGTCGGACCGGGCCCGAACCCCCCATTTCCGGACAGTTCCGTTCAAACACCTGTATCTTGGGCTACAAACCTCCGATTAACGCACCTCCTGTTGCGATGATATCCTTGGATCGAGACGGACGTTTCAGTATATTACACTCAAGGTTTCTGATAACATGGGTTTGGCTGGGTTGGTTCGAACATGAAACCAACCAGGCCCTTAGAGAGGAAACACTTATAACTTGAGCCCCAGACGTCCGATTGACGTACCGTCAACATTGTTGGTTTCCTCATAGTGAGATGGACCTTTTGGCTTTATCCACACAAGGATTGGATGTAGTTGGTGTATGGACGTGTTGGTTTTGACTTAATAACCAACTGGGCCCCTAGAACGAAAAAGCCAATAACTCTCAGACCGAGCATCCGGTTTACACACCGTATGTCACGTTGAGTTCCTTTTGACGAAATTGAACTTTGGGATACACCATCCACGGACTTCGTTTCAGTTGATGTATCAGACCCTCGACTCGTGGATCAGACCCTCCCGAAACGAGCTTGTTGTGTGCGGGAACCCTAGAGTTGGTTGCTACTGTGACAACAATGAAGACTGCATGGGAATCCTCTGTGGGTTCGATAGAAACGACTACAGCACTGAGCGATCCTATGTGGATCACTGTTACCGATCATGTGTGGGTTCGATCCTATGTGGGTCAGTGCTCAGCGGTCCTGTGTGGGCCAGTGCATATCGATCTTGTGTGGGTCAGATCCTGTGTGGGTCGTTGCATGGATTAGTACCTATCAATCCTTTGTGGGTCATTGCAGAGGTTAATACCTATCAATCCTATGTGGTTCCGATGACTCAGATGAATCAGTGGCTTCATCTGATCATCTCTATAATCATACGAAAAAGTATACATTTGTGAGTTGAGTCTTGACTTTCAATTTTTATCTTCGATAATATTGATTTGTTATCCTGTGTGGATTACGTTATGCTTTCCTGTGAGGATTGGGTTGTGAATGCCTATGTGGAACGGGTTACATTTTCCTATGTGGACTGGGTTGTACTTGGGCTCGGATGTTGGAGTCGAGCGGGAATTGATAACATAGGTATATGTCTGGGAATATATTTAAGTATTGTTGGATGTTACTTCGTGATTGTATCTTTCCTTTGTGGATTATCCTTTGTGGATTTTGGGAGACCTTCGGGGGTCACGGTGTCCCTACTGAGTATCGTTATACTGACCCCTGCACAGGCTATGCCTGCACCTTGTTGTATTGGTTGCAGACGATGGGAAGCGCTGACAAAGGCTGAGTGTTCGAGGACTGGATGGTAACCAGAGGTGGACCTCACGACGAGTCAGTATCCAGAGGTGGACTACACGATGAGATGATACTCGGAGGAGGTTGATGGGCAAGAGCGTTGTGTAGGCTATCTGTACCTACCCTTTAGGTAGGATCTGTGGTGGACGATCCAAGAGTTGCGCTATCTGTACCTACCCAATAGGAAGGATCTGAGGTGGATGACCTAGGAGCTACTTCTATTCTTATAGCTACTTGTCTTTCTGTTGTACTTTCATTTAGTTGTAGCTTTACTTTCGATTGGGTTTGTATTCTGGCCTATTTACTTTTCAGCACTTCCTTTTGTACTTAGTGTATTACTTCTGCTTGTACTCTGTGGTATTTTGTTTACTTTTATAAAGGAACTTCCTTCCCAGTTATCATGATTTATGCTTTTGGCGCTAGTCACCAGCCCCTGGCTTATTGATGGCGGGATTGGGGTAGTCACGACACGGTCCCCGAGGACAGGTCGTAACAAATTGGTATCAGAGGAGTTCGGTTATACCGTAGAACTCAGGACTATGATCTTTTTCTATGTGAATCAATAGTGTTATGATTATTGAGTGTGGTTATCAGTACAGGGAGTCCAGTGTTGGTGCGGCGGTCGACATATCCATACACCAGGACCCTGACATCTGATTTCCGACTTAGTGCATGAAGAAACTGATTGCACGTGTGAATCAAGTTTTCTTTGTGATTACATACTGTCAGCTTCCCAGGAATACTGTATCAACCATGGCACACCTGTTTCTTTTCAGGATGGCCCCACGATGGAAGCCAGCTAGTTTTCTGAGTTTTGTACGTGACGACAGCCCACCGAGCGACGAGGCCTCGGTGCAGGGCCCTATTAATGCGGAGGCACCGGAGGTACCACTACCTACCGAGCCACCGATGCTACCAGACCCAGCTGCTGATAGTGCACGTCAGCTTTCTGCGCTGCATGAGTATCAGCATCAGAGACCGCCCAGGTTATGCGGGGAGACGAACCCTCAGGAAGCCGAGGATTGGCTGGAGACAGTTGTACAAGTTTTCCGATTGGTAGGGACACCAGGAGACAACATGGTGATCCTTGTAGGGAGTCTCCTACACGCGGCAGCGACCATTTGGTGGAGCTTGATGCTCCAGGTGCACGACGAGGCATCACTTATCTGGACAAACTTTCATAGCCTCTTACCCTTGGATTTCATCCCAGCCATCCTCTATGCGGTGCACATCCAATAGCTACTACAACTATGACAGGGTAGCTTGACGGTCGCCCAGTACTCGGTGAGATTTACCAATCTCTCGCACTATTCAACGGACATGCTACGAGACCCATTCCTCCGGGCCCAGACTTTCAAGTAGGGATTGAGGCATGAGATCAGGGCATCACTAATCTCCCTCAGCATTCTGACGCAGGCATGAGTACTGGAGCGAGCTCTTCTCATTGAGAGCTTTCTTTCTGGGCCTACACCAGTAGCGAGACCTACCACAGGGCGGCATGTATCGGTGTCTTCTGCATCCGACAGTAGACAGATGTCGCATAGGTCCAAGTGGACCAGGCCATCAGGTGGACGACCACATGATACTACCTCGGAGGTCCGGGGCACATGCAACATAACTAGTATTACGAGTGGAAGACAGTGCTATGCATGCGGCGAGCAGGGCCACATGGCTCGTGACTGCCTGACCCGCAATTCAGAGCGGCAGTTGACGGTTGAGGAACCCCCCAGCCAGAGGCAGAGGTTAGACCATGGTGGCCCTCAGAGAGCAGGTGGACAAGGCCAAGGAGCTGGTTGAGTAGCCGGTGGTGGACGATGTTTTGAGGCTCTACCACCACCACTGTGAGGTCCACCCCGACCACAGGGAGAGCACAACTTCAAGCAACTGAAGCATACGACCATGGAGCTCCGGAAGTGGGTGGACAAGTGCGGGACTAGCTCTAGGCATGGAGGCAATTTCCCATAATGCCTCAAGCTTTGTTTTTTGTGCATCTTTGTGTCCTTGTACATTTAGTTTTAGTAATAAAAGACACATTCAATAGTGACACTTTCTTTCTTGTCTTTTGTATGTTAATACTAAGAGGATCCGGTTAAAAACTGTTGACATGACCCTCACATACGATATTCCTACTGAGGGAGGCCCAGTGACCTCACACTAATGTCGACAGTGTGACTCAACCCTAGAGGCTAGAGTAAAGGTTGTATCTCTTGGTAGCAGCATCGAGGCCTTACGACGTCATCCATGGAATGATTTAACTGATCATGACAAGATTGACAGTATTAGGAAAGGAACGTGGTTCATCTAGGGGATGAGATCAGATTTCACTTTTTGGGAAAGGAGAAATCATTTCAGCTTTGCAGAACATTAAGGAAGAAGGAGCAAACCTTCGTGTGGCCAGATAGATTTCATTAGGGCTTATAGGAGCTGAGACAGAGGCTGACCATTGCAACTATCTTTCAGCTACATGGGGAGGCGATAGAGAAGCTAGCCGCTTTGAAGATATCTTTAATGGATAGTGATGGAGAAGCCTTTCTACAGTCACTCACAGACACTCCTCCACTTCTGCAGTAGGTCAAAGAGGCAGTGTGTTGATGTTGACTGTGAGACACGACGTGCACAGATATCCTCAGGATAGGCACCTGATGGATCTCTGTGGAGGTGAGCACGTCTTCTTTTTCAGAGGAAGAACCATGATACTAGTTTCTTTACAGGAGGAGGTACTGAGGGAGTTTCACACTTCCTCTTTAGCGGTACATCCAGGAGTGGAGAAGATGTACCAGGACCTCAGACGACATCAGTGGTGGTCGGGTATGAAGATGTTTGTGGTAGAGTTCGTTTCTCGATGCCTCAACTGCCAGCAGGTGAAGGCAGAGCACTAGGTACCAGTAGGCTTGGTACAACCCTTGGAGGTCCCGGAGTGGATGTGGAACGGGATATCTAGGGATTTAGTGACTGGACTTCCACACACTTCTAGAGGTCGCGAATCCATTTGGGTGACTGTCGACCGACTCACCAAGTCGGCCCACTTCTAACCCATAAGAGAGCAGGGCCCAGTGGAGAGCTTGGGACACCTCTATGTTCCGGAGATTGTACAGCTTCATGGTGTGCCATCTTCTATCATCTCCGATCGAGATGCTCGCTTTACTTCTTGGCTTTGGAAGGGGTTGCAGGAGGAATTCGGGATGCAGCTACGCCTGAGCACCGCCTTTCACCCTCAGATGGATGGTCAGACGGAGAGGACCATTCAGACTCTTGAGGACATGTTCCACCCATGTGTCCTAGACTTTGGTCGTAGCTGGGAGGACCACCTACCCTTGGTGGAGTTCGCGTACAACAACAGATACCACTCCACCACTGGGATGGCACCATACGAGGTGTCGTATGGCTGACCTTGAAGATCACCGCTATGCTGGACAGGCCCTGGGGAGTCAACAATTGAGGGACCGGAGATGGTCCAGGCCATGATGGAGAAGGTCCAGGTCTTCCAAGAGCGGATGAGGAAAGCTCAGAGCCGACAGAAGTCTTATGCTGACAGGAGGCAGGGACCTCTAGAGTTCGAGGATGGCGACCAAGTCTTCTTGCGGGTCTCACCTCGATGAGGATTACAGAGAATTGGCCAAGGAAGAAAGTTATCTCCATGATTCATCGGACCATTCCATGTCCTCAGCAAGATTGTAGAGGTGGCTTATCACCTGGATCTACCACCTCAGTTGCAGCAGGTGCACGACGTCTTCCACGTATCACAACTAAGGAGATACGTGAACGACCCGGCGCATATCATTAATGATGGGGCAACTTTTGTGGAGGTCCCGGTGGGGATCAAGGATCGACTGGATCGGGTCCTATGCGGGCGGTCGATTCCTCTAGTGCGCATTAGATGGCAGCACATGAACCTCCAGGAGAGCACTTGGGAGCGGAAGGCTCAGATGTGTTCTCAGTACCCACGTTTTCTCCCCTAGTTTATGATGTATCTTTACGGGGACGTAAATCCCTGAGTTGGGGTTAATATAATGACCCGTAAAATTCAAGGGAAATTTTTTCTTAATTTTCTTTGGGATTTTACAAGAACATAGTTTTTGATGGCACCTGATTCCGAGGCCCGGTGAGCCCGGAATAAGTTTCTAAAGTTTATCTCGGGTACGTTCAGTGAACGAACGAGCAGGTTTTTTCTAACATTTGGACCGGTGATCGGAATCGTATTCAGAGGGTACCGATAGAATCATAATGCTGATAATTTCTTAAGAACACCTTTTCTGGAGTTGTGTTTTCTTGGGTGTTGTAATTAAAATTTTTGGTTAGGGGAAGAACAAAATAAAATGGTGCAACCAATTTTATTTTTATTTAAACTATTTTAACCTAAGTTGGTTGGAGTGGGACCCACTATATCCTACTCTACTAGGTAGGATATTTGTGGTGTGGGACCCACACGAGCCCCACCTATTCAACATCCTCAATCCCTATTAATTATGTAACCCACCCGCACCCCTTTAAAGCGAATGTCAACTCTTAATTAATTAATTGAGTTGGTTATTCAATTTAATTAATTCTTGGATTCATTTTGAATTTCAAATGAATTTTTGGCTTGTTTGTTAATTAAATAAGACTAATTCTTATTTTGTGAGAGGTTAGTTCATGGTGCGAGAGGATTTAGAGAGGAAGGCTCTATGTTCCGAAGGACGTTCTTCATCCTTG
Organism: Viscum album; assembly: GCA_963277665.1. Taxonomy (NCBI): domain Eukaryota; kingdom Viridiplantae; phylum Streptophyta; class Magnoliopsida; order Santalales; family Viscaceae; genus Viscum; species Viscum album. The sequence goes on from OY728126.1 coordinate 1,112,432,535, forward strand.
AAGAACGCGAAGAACGCACCGTCGCCGATGAAGAACGCTGACCTCTGACGAAGGACGACGGTGAGAGACACCTTCCTTGAAGATCGACGACATGACAACGTGTACCGCAATGCCAATGACCATCTCCTTCTATGAATCCTTCTTCCGCGACGTTCAATTCCTAGACGAACCTTCATTCAACGATTTCATCGAGGTATGGGATTAATTGGTTTTCTTCGTGAACACGTCATTCATCGTTCTTCATTTTCAAATTGGACCGCCTATTATCTCAATAACGAGAGGAGGTTGGACCGCATGAACACGGCCAACTCTCCTCCCTCATTAATGCATGAATTTTTTGCAGCATGAGAAAGGCAGCACGGTGTCGTTGCATCATGCAGAAATAATAATGAATGGGCGGAGAAGCGCGGCGTCGTCGCACCACGCCGTTGAGATCGAACAAATCCGTGATGTCGTCGAGCCATACTGGAGAACCTAAAAGAGGCCACGGCCGGAGCGGGGCTGCAGCGGAGGGGCGCGACGTCGTCGAGCTGTGCCGGTCGGACCAATGTCATGGCCTTTGGCCGCGACGGAGCTGGAGCGGCGGCAGGCTTCAGACCGCCGGAGGAGGAGCGAGAGACCGCGGCGGTCCCACGGTAGTAGCAACCGGCCGGCTGGTCACCGAGAAGGCCGGGGGTTGTAACCCCTGGTTGGCCGAAGGTGCGGCCCGCCGCATGGGGGCTGCGGTGACACCAACAGGGGGGCAACGCCCCCCCCCCCCCCTTTCCGCTCGGCTGTTTCGGCCGATCAGCCAGGCCATGCGGGCCAGGCCGAGCGCGCCGGGCTGGGGTGCCAGGCTAGGCTGCTCAGGCCTGGCTAGGCCATTCCCAAATGGGTTGGACCCAGACCCGGTTCAGGTTGACCTAGGGGGTACGGGTTGGGTCGGACCGGACCGGAACCCCCTATTTCCGGAGAGATCCGTTAAAACGCCTGTATCGTGAGCTACGAACCTCTGATCGACGCACCGTCAGTAGCGATGCGATTATTTTGATTGAGACATCCATTTCAGTACATTACACTCATGGGTTTGGAGAATATTGGGTTCGGTCGGGTTGGTTCAAACACGAAACCAACCGAGCCCTTGGAGCGGAAACACTTATAACTTGAGATCCAGACGTCCGATTGACGTACCATTGAATTTGTTTTTTCTCTTAGTGAGACAGACCTTTTGGCTTACTCCGCTCAAGGTTTGGATGCAGTTGGAGTATGTCCGGGTTGGTTTTGACTTAAAAACCAACCGGACCCCTGGAACAAAAAAGCCAATAACTCTCAGACCGGACGTCTGATTGACGCGCCGTCTGTCACATTGAGTTCCTTTTGACGATACAGAACTTTAGGATACATCAACTCCAGACTTCGTGTCAGTTGATGTATCTACCCCTTGGCTCGTAGAGAGGACCCTCCCGAAATGATCTTGTTGTGTGCGGGAACCCTAGAGCTGGCTGGGACTGCAAAAACGATGAAGACCGCATGGGAATCCTCCATGGGTTCAAAAACAACGACTAAAACACTCAGCGATCCTATGTGGATCAGTGCTACCGATCCTGTGTGGGTTAGATCCTGTGTGGGTCAGCACTCAGCGGTCCAATTTTGGCCAGTGCATACTGATCCTGTGTGGGTCAGATCCTGTGTGGGTCATTGAGGGGGTTAGTACCTATCGATCCTTTGTGGGTCATTGCGGGGGTTAGTACCTATCGATCCTACGTGGGTCCGACGTCTTAGATGAATCAGTGGCTGCATCTGATCATCTCTATCATGTTATGAAGAAGTATACCTATGTGAACTGAGTCTTGACTTTCAATCATTATCTTTGATAAGATTGACTTGATATCCTGTGTGGATTACGCTATTCTTTCCTGTGTGGATTGGGATGTGATTTCCTATGTGGAACGGGTTACGTTTTCTTGTGTGGACTAGGTTGTACTTGGGCTCGGATGTTGGAGCCGAACAGAAATTGATGACTTGGTATATGAATGGGCATATACCTATGTAGTGTTGGATGTTACTTCGTGATTGTATCTTTTCTTTGTGGATTATCCTTTGTAGATTTTTGGAGACCTTATTGGGTCTCGGGGTCCCTACTGAGTATCGTTATATTCACCCCAACACTGGCTATGCCCGCACCTTGTTGTGTTGGTTGCAGACAACCGGTAGTGCTAAAAGAGGATGAATGTTCGAGGACTGGATGGTACATGGAGGTGGACCTCACGACGTGTTAGTATCCGGAGGTGGACTTCACGATGAGACGATACTCGGAGGAGGTTGATGGGTGAGAGCATTGTGGAGGCTATCTATACCTACCCTTCAGGTAGGATCCATGGTGGACGATCCAGGAGCTGCACTATCTTTACCTACCCAACATGTTGGATCCGAGTTGGGTGACCTAGGAGAAGCTTCTATACTTGCCGCTTCTTGTCTTTCTGTTGTACTTTCGTTCAGTTGTAGCTGTAATTTCGATTGAGTTTGTGTTCTGGCCCATTTACTTTTTAGCACTTCCTTTTGTACTAAGTGTATTACTTTCGCTTTCACTCTATGGTGTTTTTTTTACTTTTATAAAGAAAATACCTTCCCAGTTATCGGGATTTACGCCTTTGGTGCTAGTCGCCAGCCTCTGGCCTATGGAAGGCGGTCTTAGGGTAGTCACGGCACAGGCCCCGAGGACGGGTCGTGACAACTTCAATAATATTATTAATTTATTAAATAAATGGATATTAGAACATTATAAATAAAATGATAAAAAATGAAATGAGAGGCATGTTGGTTACCTCTTAATTAATGCTTTACTTGTTTTCTTTGGGAAAAATCGTCGAGGGATTGGATTTTGATGGCAAAAAAACATGAAAAATGTATTAATAAAAATTAAATGGGTAATTATCCATTAATTAATAATATTTTGGTGTACGTGTACCACACACAATATCGAGATTAAATAAACTATGATATACTATAAGAATATTATTATTTAAAGATAACCATTATAACATATCCATTGGATTGAAATGTATGAATAAGAGTAAAATATTTATGAAATATACATAGAAAATTTATACTAAAAAAAATTATTTATTATTTCATAAGAAAGAATTACTCAATATTGATTGATAAGAATGATATAATAAAAGGTTAAGAGTACTTAATGTTTAAAATGATAATTTTTCAATAAACTTATTTTTACTACATATTTTTTTCATTAGAAAGAAAAGTATATATGTTGTATAAATTTTATTTGATTAAAAGTACGTAAATTAAGTTTTTATAATATAAAAATTAACTTATGATTATTTTTTTATTTTTATAAAATAGTTTTTTGTGTGAATAGTGATAAATACTGATTTTTTATTAATGACACCTTTAAGAAATTATTAAAATATAAGAATGAAACATAAGTTCATGAAACCTTTTTATAGAAAAAATATAAAATCAATAATTAATACAATCCATTTAAAAATATAATATTTAACTTATAAATATATGTTTCTCATTTTAAATATTTAGGTAATGTTTTTATTCAAATAAAAACAATATTCAGTTCTTCTAATATTATCATGTTTTCAAATAATAAAATTTACTATTTAATTGGATGTAATGAAATTTAGTTATAATTATATTAATCCCAATCCAATTCATTGAAGGGTTTTCAACATTATAATTGATTTTTTGTAAAACAATTCTAGTCTAAAAAAACTTAAAAAATAGTTTTTCATTATGTTTTGTGAAATTTCATTAAAATTTACTTTTAAATATTATGGAATGTAAATATTATAAAATAGATTCCGTATATCAAATCATAATATTCATATTAATTAAATATTTTAATTTTATGTCTATTCACAATGAATAGTAACCCTGATAAATGTTTATCACCTTGGTAGTGGTGAAAATGTATTAAACTAGGATAAAACTATTAGATATGTTCCAAAAATAAATTGAAATAATCCATTTATTTTATTTTATTTTTTTATACCTTAAAAAATCCTATATTAAAAATTATTTCATTTTTGTGCCACTTGACATACAAAAAAGATGATATGAATTTTGAATCTCCCATGAATGGTCCATATGCCCTCCCACGGTTGTCTTACCCGACTAGTATGCCTATTGCCCCGATTGGGATGTCTTATCCAGATCCAACAAGTAAACCCACCTTTTAGGCATCTATCTACACCATTTTTCATGGATAACTTATAAAGGAACGCCATGAACCTGAAGGGTGGTGAATAATTCTGGACATTGTTAAAGGCATCTTCCACTCACCCAGCTGAAGGTCTTCCATCTTTTAATGTCTCAAGAAATGATTTTTGATAATCCTCAGATCAAATCTAGTGGAATCTAGTTGTGAAGTTCAGTATTGACAAACCTCAACTCTAGATTTTTTAGTTCATTGTATGCTTGTGGCACCTAGAATCCCTTACATGGATTTCAATGTTGATCCCTAAGGCTTTCTATATCATGATCTAGTCAATGGATAACATTGTTTCATCTTGTTTCAACACCCACTGATCGGTTTTATGATGGAGGTTTTATCTTCTCTAGTGGTCTATGAATACACATTTGGGTAGATATTAATCTATGGCTGTGATGTGGTTATCTCTTCCAGGTCTACCTTTACCCTTCATTGCACCTAGTTTTCTACGTGGTATTAGGGACTCCTTGGGGTCCTTATTCTATGAATATAAGATATCTTTTCTCTTTTATGATTCAGAGACAACTATATGTTGTGTTGAGATGGATTTTGTAGCTCTTGTTCCTCCCAAGATTCTATTATAAGTGGATGGAGGGGGATGACTGGTCTCAAGTGCTAGTTTACCCCTTCCCACCGGGTTTCTCATCTAGTTTTTCTACTACGAAACTCAATCAAAGAGTGACGCAAGTAACATATGGAGAATTCCGATGATCTGGTAGATCCTCCATACCATCTTGTGGCTCCTATGGTAGTACCTTCTGACCAGGCTTCTAGACATGTTGTAGGTCATGTTGTTTGGGGGATGAAAGTGCTTCTTCCCTCTCTCCTCTTTTCATAGAATATTCTTACACTTTTCAGATCAATTTTATAGTGGATCTCATCTTACCTTTCTTATACATGGTTACTTTTCATTATTAATCTCTTATTTTATGTATTATGGAATATATAGTGCTATAGAGCTCTTCTCAGTCCACCAAGAAGAGCCTCTACCCTTATCCATTACCAGTCATTTCATTAAAGAGAATAATCCAGGGGAGTCTATTAAGAACCGTATATAAAATTCTTCTCTAGTTATTAGATCTCCTCTAATGTTCAAGGATTTGATCCTTCCAGACACCCCCCCAGTGATTATAACACCCTCTACTCTGAATGGTTTGATGATAAAAAATTATCATTCATCTTCATGATGTTCCATTTCAAGTAGAATGGATAGCAGACCCCAATCACTAATGGAATCAAAATTCAGGTATTCTATAAAATCTAATGGATATGAGTCTAGGTCTAGTACCAAAAATATTTCCTTCAATTATAAATATTATCATTTTTAATAATCAACGATTGGGGTTACAGGTAAAATCAATGATTATTTACAATTAATTTCATTCTAATTTAGTCTCTTTGGTTGAAGTTGTCAATCCCTAATAGGTGTCTGATAAAATATAGTTCTTTGATTGGAGTATGAGAGCTCATGGTTTTGTACATAGTTCATTATCCATCTATATTATCTGGATGTTATGTAAATCAGGATCCTACGTTGATCTAGTTTCTATATCTCATAAATGTATCAACATCAAGATTTTGGTGAGAAGTATAATGAAACTTTTTTTTTGCTTTGAAATGTGTGATATTCATGATCATGAATCTTTATTAGATGATCTATGTTTTGATAACTCCGGTCACACACTTTTGGTATTGGGTGGGGATTTCAACGTTGTGTCTTGTATCAAGGGAAAAAAGAAACATGAACATTTCATAGAATAGGTATCTTGGATTTTATCTTGTTAACGCCTCATAATGACTTTGTGGATGTTTTTTTTTCATGTGACCCTTTTACCTGGTGTAATAACCATAAAGGAAACCAAATATCCTTGATCTAGTTGGATCACAACTTAGTTAATGGAGAATATTTCTCATCCTTACTTGATATAAATGTCCTCTAAATAGTGTGAGGCCTCTCTGATCACTCTGCCCTTAGAGTTTCAATGGTAGCTCGATGTAGCTTTGAGACCCCCATTCATTTTTGTTCGTCTTGGGAGGATGACCCTACATTCTATGAAATTTTTCAGAGAGTGTGGGATTTTTATTGAAGAAGAAACCCCTGTATTATTCTATACAACAACCTAAGAAGGATGGAGACCGACATTATCTTTTGGGTAAAAAATCTCCCCTCCACTAATGCTTCTATAAAGAATATTAACAGATAGATTCATCAAAAAGAATAAGATTAGTAAAATGATTGCGATGATATAGCTTCTATGGAGTTTCATTGTAAAAAAGAAATGTTGTCTGATGCACTACTTTAACAAGAATGTTTACTAGATAGGTGTCCCGAATCAAGTGGATTTCTGAAGGGGACCACAACACATCTTAATTTCATGCATTTATCATGGAAAAATACCAAATCACCAAACCTAATGTGTTAATGGAGGATATTTCCAATTAAAATGAAAAATATAACATTGGGAGCATGGTTTACATTCACTTCAGGTCGTTAGTGACTAATCCAAATACCCTCATGGAAGGTGGCTACCCAGGTGGCTCCATAGCCCCGTTTGATGCCATTCCATGATTGGTTTTAGAAAAATCCTATGTATTATTCAAATATTTTCAAGATGAGGATTAAATAGAAGAGTTTTTTGGTTTATTAACAAAGTTAGTTCACATGGTCCAAACTCTATTCCAGCCTCCTTCTATAGAGAGGCATGAGGTCCGGTGAAAAGAAGCCTAATAAGGGATGTGAAAGACTTATTTCAAGGAGGTAACCACCCCTAGGTGGTGTGTGCAACCAATATAGTTATTGTTCTAAAGGTCAAGTCTCTATGTTCATTTGATATGTGCTGACCTATTAGTCTATTCAACATTCTTTATAATGTTTTCGCTATCATTTTAAAATGAATATTGTCCCCTATATCCCAATTTGGGTTTCCCAGAAATAATAGGGTTTTTTTAAATGATGATATATCCAAGGGGCTTTTTCCATGGCCTTATAAATTATTAGTGACATAAATTTGAAAACTAGAGGTAGCAATGTGACCATTCATATCGATATGAGTAATGTTCATGATAGAGTGGTAGAGATTTTTATCATTAGGGTCCTTATGAGAATGGAATTTTCTCTTGGGGTTATTAACCGTATTTCTGTGGCTTCAGCTCACCCTAGATGGGATATTATATTAGGGGAACAAAATTTACTTTTTTGAAAGCTTTTAGAGGTTTGCGGATAGGGGAAACTATTTCCGCCACTCCCTTCGTCATTTCTAAAGATGCTCTCATCCATTATCTTAATCACTACATTTCTATTGGGAAAGAGAACCCATAAAACAAAAATATATCCTTTGGGGATGTTTCTCACCTGATGTTTATAGAATATAATATCCTTATTTTCAATTGTATTATGAGGATTATTTAGGGGGTTAATGAGGCTATTGATCTTTATTTCAGGTGGAGTGGCCATGTGGTAAATTTTGAGAAGATAATTTTCTTTACTCCCACCAAATGATTAAAAATTAGACCAAGTTTTCTAGAGTCTAGTCTCATAATGCACAAGGGATTCATCCCTATGATTTACCTTGGTGATCTAGTGTCCCCTAATACTCAACTTATTAGACACTTAAATATGTCCACATATAAGATCACTAAGCGAATCCTCATTTAAGAGAACATGTTCATCTCTTTGGGTGAGGAAATTATGTTGATCAACTCTGTTGTATCTTCCATTCCCATGAATATATTATTTACTATTAAGGATCCAAAGAAATTCTTTCTAATATTGAGAAAACTCTATTATATTTCATATGGGGTTGTCACAAATAAAATAAATGTCATTGGGATTATTAGAATATGATAACTATGTCTATAGAGGAAGGGGGTCTAAGCATGAGATGTGCTTCCAGCTCCATGAATGGATTTCATGCCATGGTGGACTGGGAGTTTCATGAGGTTATATTTATGGGGAAAGAGAGTTAAATCCACTTAAAATATTGAGGTGATTTCTACAAGATCTAAACCTTCCAAAAACTATAACCTTATCCAACAGTATCTCTTTCCCCTTCAACAACACACCTCTAGGATTGTGGGAAAAGGGGACATCGACTATTGGAATCATAACGAGTCTGGGACTATCATCGGATTCCCATACTAACCTTGTCTTCATATATATTTCATAGAGGCTAGTGACTAAACTCTTTTCATTCACACTACTTTGGATGTAGACCAGGAAATTGTTTTTGATATCATCACATTATCTAACCACCCAGATAATTTTGTGTTCCCAGGATCAGCCTTCGGTATGTTCTTTATCAGGGACATCCTTAAAATTCACTATGATGATTCAATTCGGGACCATTGCGGTGATATTTTACAATGTAAGAGTCTCTATTCTAATTTATTATTTCATATTAGGTGAGTTCAACATGACGTGTTTCCCTATGATGAAAATGCTCAGCGGAGAGTTGTTAGCCTGGATTCACTGTTCTTATGTTGTTGAGAGGAATAATATGAATCATCAGATCATATCTTCTTCAACAATGATTGTAAAAAACCCATATGAAGATTCTTTGGTCATATTATAGGCTAGTTTGATTTGGATTACACTACTGAATTTTTCTTTCAAAAATGGATCCAGGCGATGTACATGAAAAGTGCGTAACAGAGGACAATAAAGGTCATTTTCATAGGTGGTTTCGGATCCTCCAGTTTTCAAGACTGATTCAGTTGCTCTATTTAATTCACTATTAAGCAAGGATCCATCCACCTGGTCCATTTTTTCTCTATCTGATGCTCCAAGAGTATTATGTATGATTTTGTATCTTTTCATTATACCCAAATGGTGGGGAATACTTTGGAGAATTTCAATTCTTTTTCATCGTCTCAAAATGATCAGTCTCTTTTTTACAAACCCTTGATCCTTTCCCTCATCAGGAAAACACTTTCTTCAAGATGATGATCTATATCCTCACTTCATTAGAACCCCCTTAAATGTCTACTTGTAGACTTTCTATCCCATTCATATTTAATAAAAATAAAAATAACTTGGTGGTTGTGGTGACACTTTACACCAATTATATCCTTTATATTATTTTAAGTAAAGGATTATTAAAAAAATAAATCTATTTCTTTTAGTATCTCTGTATTTGTTCAAAGAGTAAAAAAATGTTCTGAATGATTATAAATGTTTATATTTATCATTAGTAGAATATTTTTATTATTTTAATTTACATTCAATTTTTATTAATGGAAAAATAACATCAAATTCTTATGAAACATTGATTCTTCACTTGTATAGAAAATAGATAAATCAATGAAATAGAAAAATTAACTAAATTATTTTAAAAAACAATAAATGATATTTTTTTTGTTAATAATTATAGTATTACATGAAATTAATTCATAATTATAAGGTATTAGTAATTTTTTAGTTAGTTATATTATAATTCCATTATTATGTTGGTTTATTAAAATTTAAGATTTGTGAATAGTCATGAAAATGTATTTAAATGATAATTAATGTTTAAAAATAATTTTAAAATTGTTATAAAATCATAAAATACAATATTAACTCAAGCAGATGTGAAATTTTAGAGACTATAATTTCTTGTTAATTTTAATGTCACTAGGAATTTCTAAAATTACTTTTATGGCCCTTAGTGATTTAGAAATTTGTTACCACATTTATTTTTAAAAGGGATGATGAGGAGGTTAAACTAATTGGTAAGGTTCAAAATGCTACATAAACTATAAAAAAATTTACTGGTTAAATTTATTTAGAACATAACATCCATATATTCCATGATATAACAAATTGGAACTCTTTTTCATGTGACGTAAAGAAATTATATATTAACATATCATGTATTTTTAGTATCTCTAGCTACCTCACTTATAAAAGTGATCCTCCTATACTCTCTCCCTCAGACAACATGATCTACTTACATTAACCATGATCTACCCAAATCTGTTACCATCCTTCATTCCCATTACCTAGAGGTTTTGGTATCAACAGAAGACTAAACTAGAGGGATTATATTCTAATCTAATTGAGTATTCTAAAATAATAGGAGGATATAATTTGTTTGAACAACCAAGAATCTTTGGAAATGGGTTTCTTAACTCAATTTATGTTCATTTAGTTATATAACTGATTCATTTAATATGTTATTATAATATTATTTTAAATGAGCTAAAATCAATTTATGTTCTTTTTACAACTTTTTATGTGAATTTATATTTTTTTACACAAATTCAGTTTATTGATTAATTCTTACTTTAGTGTTATGATCTTTGTAAGTGTTTCACATATGAAATTTCATTCTTTGTGATATGTTTTAAATTATGAACATATTCCAATTGAATAGTGTATATTATGACTATTTTAAATATTATTTCATTATATATTTTCTAATAAAGGAAATTAAAGTTCAATTAATGGTTTTATATTTAATGGGATCTTGATTCTAGTATTATAATCTTTTTTAAGGTTCTATGACTCAAATTTCATTCCATGAGATATTTTTCTTAATTGAAACCATAATTTATTTTTATAGTTTACTTACTACCTGGGGGATATTTTTTGACAAAATATTTTATTTAATTAATGGAATTTTCATAACAATATCATTTTGTAAATTTTTAGGACTTTTATTTGAATGTTTATAAATCTACAAGGGTTTTTTATATAATCTTCATTTTTATTCAGTTTTTTTCATTTTTTATTGGGGGAATTCATATAATCTCCCTTTATTAAAAAAATATATATTTTCTTATACTTTGGTAATTTACAGGGTTTACAGGGTTTTCATCAAACTTTTCATTTATTTGGTACTCAAAGATCAATAGAATGTTTTATAATTAAAATTTACTTTATTTCTCTATTTGGGATGGGAAATGCTTTCTTGTATATTGAAATTTCCAAAAAAAAAAAGATCATTAATGTTATTTTTTATTAAAAAATAATGTGAAAACTCATTTTAAACCACATTAGTAATTTGTTTTGAAGGTATTTAAAGGAAATGTTTTAATATTTTAAATACGGTCTATTTTTTTGTTTTTTACCAAATTGAAAAAAAATGTTTTTAATGTTTACTATAGGACTAACAATTTCCACAAACATATACATTAATAATTATAAATATTCCTCTAAATACATGTATTATTTTTTAAAAAATAATCGATTTTCCATTATTTGGAAAATTATCTAGTATTATAATTTATAATAAATAACATTATTTTCAAAACTGTTGAAATGAATTTTGTAAATGAATTACAAAAACATTTTTACTGAAAAAAATGGAAATTATAAAATTAAATTATTATTTTTTTCTTCAATTTTTGTTTGTAATTCGTAACATATATTTCTTCTATTAGAAGAATTATTTATAAAGAATTTATGGTCTTTTATAATTATTTATTGATTTATGAAATGTAACTTATATTTATATTATTCAATTCCATGTGATCATATTCCTTATCACTCTCTATTATTCATTGGAAATTATAATTTCCACCATATTAATATTCATTTACATCATGGATATATTTATAATTTTAATATTTCATTAATTGTATATAATTTATACAAACAATATTTGTCTAACTAATATTTTTTTAGAATGTTATTTCATTTTTTTGGGGAAATATTGTTGCTATATATTCATGATTCAATGAAGATAATTATTGATTGATTCTTTTTTATTAGGAGTAATAATTTTGATTTAATATATTATCAATAAATTGAAAATATGTACATGATAGGTGGGGACAAGATATAGATATCCTATTAAGGCATTTTTTATTTCTCATGAGAGTATATACTATTTGCCTTAACTATTTATGTATGATTCCTTGGTATGAGGAATTTATTTTCTTATTATGATATATGAAATTATGAATTCTATAATTATAATAACATTTAATATTATCCAAGTTATTATTTAGGAATCTATTTCATTGTTGTATATATACCTCTTTCATGATATTTTTATGTAGCTTATTTTCTAAATTTATCCCTAAAATATGTTTTTATATATTATTTATTCATGTTAACTTTTGAAATATTTTTTCTCTTAATATTATTCAAATTTCACCCCTTCTTATTTTTATATTTCCTCATGTTTTGGACATGATTAATAATTAAGATATCTCTAGTGTAACACCCAAAGATTTAGTTAGTCTTTTTAATAAATATAATATTTTATATATTTTTCATTAAATAAATTTATGATTTTAGATTACATTACATAAAATAGTTATTTTTTTATTTAATTACATGAAAAACTAAATTTCATTTGTTTTACGCACAATAATGAGTTTCTTCGATAGCTTTTGTAACATGTATGATTGAGTTTTAGAAAACAATAATATACCATTGACAATATATTTTAATATACCACATATCCATTGGAATGACATGTATGAATTGTATTAAATAAATTATGAAAATATATATTTTATAAAATATTATTATTTATATATTTATTATAAATAAATTAACATTCATTTAAAAGAAAAACACTTTATTCCTAGAAAACTGTATTTTTTTCTAAAAGAATCGTGTAATCATTCTTTGCACATATAATTTACAATTATTATTTTACACCATATAGAAAATTTATTTAAAAAAATTAATTTTTTAAATCATCATATAAAAATTTTATAAGGGTGATTTTGTATGTTTTTTTCAAAAATATTTATTTTTCGATGAATAGTGAGAAATACTAAATCTTAATCAAAAACTTATTTTTTTAATTTATTAAATTTTTTTAACATATTAGAAATTTAATTTAAAGTTAAATTAGTACAATTATATATGAATTAATATAAATTAGTTAATTTTAATAAATTTCATATTTAATTTTGATATATAAACGTTTTAATGTTTTGAACGGTTACGCTCTAAAAACCGGCTTTCTCATCGCATCCGCATTACTAATATTAATTTTTTTTTCATTTTGGTAAAAATTATTTGGAAAAATTATTTCCATAATTTTTATTATAAATATTCAAATTATATAATATGTTCAATTTAAATTTTGACCAAATTTAATTGTGATTTTAGTAAAAATTAATTATTGCATTTAAGGTTAAAATGGGATTACCAGGGGTTAAACCTAAAATATAAAGGTAAAAATGACCTATAAAAATTTATAAAAAATATTTTGTAACCATATTTAAAACCTTAAACCTCTAAGGTTCCATAATGTTCAATTTTTAACCCATTTGTATATGAAAATCATGAAATAACTCAATTATTTTCTAAATACCATGTGTGTCCTCTCCCCAAATTCTAAAAGGCCTCCAGTATCCTCATTTCTACAAACCTTCAAAATAAATATTTCAAAAAATACATAAAACAATACCTTACGAAATTATATACTCTCATTCAAGAAAGCTTATTTTGGATATATATCAACTAGAGAAGTATTTTAGTTCCAACCTAAGGAGGATACCTAAAGAAGACGCAACATTCATCGACTAGGGTTTTCGTTTTATTTCATACTACAACCGCATATATTATTATCATACAAATATGATATAATAAACTATGTATATTATATATATTTGATAAATTTTTATATTAATGTAATGATATAAAAACATCTTCTATTCAATCAATGGGGTTTAGAAATTATCATTCATGTGTACGACAACCAACCGTCTCGTGAATCGATGTCATTATTTTTTTTCATTAAACATCTCAAGCATGTAAATAATTATGGATTGAATTTTTATATATGAAATATATTAAATTATTATTACTATAATATTATTATATAATACATAGATTTATAATTTATATTTTTTGGGAATATGATAAATCTCTCGTGTGTACGGAGGACCGCCACCTCACGAAGCATTGTGAGTTACTATCACATTACTTAGAAGGTATTAAGGATATATTTGATGAAAAATTGTTATATATATGAAATTAAATGTATAATTTAGTTCTAATACATCATATAATTTTATTTCATTCAATTATATAAGTGAATAAAAACAACATTCATGCACACATACGACTTACCGTTTCCATTAATAGTGTATTTCATTTTTCGTCACTAAATTTTGGAGATTAATCTAAAGAAATCAAGAATGAATATATATGATATTTATATAATTCTTCAAATTCTAGAGATTATGATAACTATATCATATTATGCGGGATAAAATAAAAATCAAAACATTTATGAAAAATAAAGTAGTATTTACTTGGAACATGACTTTACCATGAGATTTTTAATAAAATGGTAATAAAAGGACATATATAAATCATATATGGTATGATATATGTAATCAATGTTCTGTAAGATATTTATAATAAAATTAAATTTTTTATACATGGCATTTAAATGTGTATTATAGTTGTAGAAACTTATGGTAATAGAGTTCCATCTCACTTTTTTATTTATGTGTGACACGTAACGTCTTCCACACCTATTTTATTTTATGTGGTGTATATAATACACAAAAATATATTTTATGATTACTATATAAATATTTATTGGGACATACATCTTAATTTTAGGATATATATTTCATGGGTTTTATATTTCAAAGGTAACCAAAGTAGTAATGGATTTTTTCTCAATTTTTCTTTGATACATATGTTATGATATACACCTCTATTCTATTATCAAGTGTATATAAAGCCTATTTGAAAAGTAATATCATGAATTTATTTATCCTAATAATATATTATTTCCCATTTTATATTATTTCTTCAAGGGAATTATGTTTCTAAATTACCAAAGAGGTAAATATTTTATGTTATAATCTCATTGTCTATCGAATTTGATTATAACTATGTTTTTGATGATCAAATATTATGATCCACTAGTAAACATAATCCTGAATATTCTAATACATTAGTTTTTAATGAGACTATAAAGTAATAAAACCATTTTCCAACTATTTATTACTTATAATAATGGAGAAAATGTTTTTAATAAATTCGACATTATTTCTCTATTTAGTAGAAAACCATTTTTCTTCAAAAATTATATTTCGTAAAAAAAATTTAAAAAAATTTCAATTTTTTTTAATGTTATTTATTAAATATTTTTTACCAATGTTTGACATTTTTTAATTTTTTTAAAAGAATCTTCATGTTGTTTTCCAAGCAATGTCTATTTGAATTTCATAAAAAATGTGAAGAGTTTGATTACTTTAAACTTGAAAGTAATGAATAGTATTTATTATTGTCATGACCACTAAATGATATTAATTTTACGATGATTTTTTTCAAATTTAATTTCAAATAGAAATTTTCCATAATATTTTAGTTATTTATATATTTTAAATAAAAATATTTTGAAAATGATTTTTGTTTTAAAAATAAATTTTTCAATAAAAAATGATATTTTATACAAGAAATGTTTAATTTTAATTTTAAATATTAATTTATATGATTTCAATGATATTTTCAATGAAAAGTTATCTTCCTCAAGAAATGACCCAATTTTCCATTCAAAATTGTTTTCATTCAAAGATGACAACCTATGATGTTACTTATGATTTTTTTGAGATACGCTTGAATGATACCATCATTGTTCATTATTGGGATGGTTAATGGTTATGTTGATGAAATTTTTGTAAAACCTATTTATTTTTCATAGGTTATGAAATGGAGAATTGATGAAATTTTTATAAAAACCAGTTTCATTTCAAGGGTTGTGATGCAGTGATAGGTTGAATATTTTATGATATAGTGGAAAACATAATTATGTTTTTCATTATGATATGTTTGGGACTGATATCTCCTTCCAATGAATTGGGTACATCTTTATATCTCATGAGATTCAAATGGGAAACAATTCAATTGCCTTGATTCACTATGGGAAACTGTTGTGTTCTGATCCCATATGGGAAACATGTGTGTCTTGATCCACTATGGTAACATGTGTGTCTTGATATACTATGGGAAAGAGGTGTGTCTTGATACACTATGGGAAATAGGTGTGTCCAGATTCACTATAGGGAAACAAATGTCTCCTGATCCACTATGGGAAATTGGTGTGTCCTGATCAACAATATGAAATAGGTGATAATCTATTATCCACATTTTTGATAGTCTCGGTGGTTAACCTTGATGAATGAAATTAGTTTTTGTATTATGATGGTACCCAAATTTTATGACCTGATGTTATGGTTCATGATAGATTTATGATGTTTTATACCCTTATGGGAAATTTTTTAAAAAATTAAAATATTTTATAATATGACTCATGTTCTTGATCAAGGAGAAGTTAAGTTTGAACATAATAAGTTATGTTTACAAGAACATACCCATATGATAATATAATGCTTTAATTTGATCAAATATTGATATCTATTATGTTTACACTAACTTGGAATCTAATATCACCCTTTCATATGTTTCAATTCCACAGTTTATAATGAACAGTTTTCTGTATGGTATGTTTATGAAGATTAAAAAATGGGATGATATTTTTTGGAGATACTAAATATCATTCACCATATTATAAGGTTGTGTTACATTATTCTAATGGAAATAAACTATTATAGTTCTCAGGTGTTTTTTGCAATGTAATGAATGTTTATCTATAATGATATAATATTCATATATTAGAATATTTGTAAGTAATATTGGTTATTATATGAATTTTTTTTAACCATTTAAAAATAGCATGATAAATCCCTAGATTAATCACTACGGAAACCTCTTAGGATATGTTAAGGGATATGTCTTAGGATAAGACTAAGAAAGATTTAAAGAATAAAAAATTGAAATAAAATATTGGTAGAGCATAGAGTGAGTTGTTTCATGGAAATTAAATTTATTTTTTGATTAAACAAGTGTATGTGGCTCTGGAATAGATGTACATAGTGGTAAAATCCCCAAAAATACCGTATTTATCATGATTAGATTCTAAAGTAGTGCATGATAATGGGATTTTCTATAAAACTCATGTGACACTACCGGGGGATATGATTCGGAAATTAACAAACTCTTGATGAACCACCATGAAGGATTTAAATAGACGGTGACTACAAATTAAATTAGATAAACCTGAGGTTTCATCTATTGAAATGAAGGATTCATGCATTAGACATCATATAAGTGATTTTTCATGATTATTTGGGTTTAAACCATGATTTTAATTTGTCACACTATATATTCTAGTTTAGTAAATATAAGGAACCCAAAAAACATATTAATGTAAAGTGCAATGAAAAATGAAATGATTTCCTTCCTGAGAAACCAAACGATATTGGAGATTAAAAATTTATTAATTATATGATCAAAAAACTTTATAAACATATTAATCTTGTTGAATATACAACTTATTAATGGATATTTGTTTTATATTGATAAATTCATGATGAAACATTCAACATATATTAGTGGTTCTAATGATTGAATTGTATCCGAAAAATGGATCTGTACAACTGAAAATATATATTTTTCTTCTTTATTCTATGAATGAATGATAAATTTTTCAAATTTATCATTTTTAAGGTGAATAATATCAATGACATATTCATAATTAGAACCATAAGGAACACGAAGAAATTGAATCTATAGAATTGGAAGAGTTTAATGAAATAATATTGAGTAAGTACATCCCTCTTATTATACAAAAATATGAAAATGGAATTCCTAAAGATTAAGAAAATGTATGATGAACCATTTAGTACACGTGAAGATAATTTCAAAAGACATTAATGGTGCACTTCTAGTTTAATCATAAAACATGAATAAAAAATAGACCGATTTTTTGTTGTAAAGAAACCATGTATTAAAAAGTCCTTGCCTTTAAGAGACTATACTATCTATGAAATATTCGTTCAATGTTCAATTAAAGTATAAACCTAAATTAGGAATTCCCAGTATTTCTTTGGTTTTGATATAAAAATAAGATCGAGTCTCATGAAATCTAAAATAGTTGAATGAAATTCCTGGAAAATGTATACCAAAAATATTGGATGAATAATCAAGGGAATCAGTTCAATGGTAATATTTAGTGCTTTAAATGTTTAAAGGCATGTAGTCATCTCTATGAATGTGAAATTTAAATTAATGGACTAGTTAATATAGCAGAGGGGAAGAGGACACAAACCAATGCACCACCCAAACTCTTGTGTTTCAAGTGTAAGGAATTTATGAATTATGTGTATTAATTACCAAATATAAGGGTTACTGTGGTTGATAGTCCATAACAAAATCTATAGAAAATGTAAAAATGGAATGTTTATGAAATTCCAGTGGATGAAGTTAATCATGATTTTTAGGGAACACTAATCCTAACATCTAGGGTTGGGAATTTCATGTTTGATTTTCTATTAATGATCCAAATATAAAATATCATTATTCAATATTTAGTGAAATTTCATGTGATATCTACTTCTATATGAATTTTTGAATAAAAAATAACATTTTATTTTAAATATTTACATAGTTGAACCCAAGATTCCAATGGAAATTTTTTTTATAAGATATGGAATTTTATACATAATAATTGGTAAATTAATTTTTGGAATTGCATATTAATCCATGTAATATTTACTTAAGTGTTGTGGATTACATCATGGGTTTTTGATTTTAATGAAGATCATAAGATAATAAAACACTTTTATTTTTTTCACAAGATGGAAGTTTATTAAAATTAATTATATTTTTATTGAAAATTATCGAAATAATACCCTTTGGTTTAATATTTTTTCTAAAAGAAATGTTATTTAATGATGAATGTATCTACACTTTTTTAACATAATATTAAAGATAAAGGTAAAAATTAGGGGTTATCTTATCTTTTATGATGAGGTAATTATATGTTGTAGTTTATCACCTTACAAAGTCATCACACTTCGTAGACATCATAGAAAATTTATCTCTAAAACCACTTTCAAGAAAATTCTTTAATTAATTCATAAGGTCACATGGTGTACCACATTAAATTATATTTTATTTGCGTATGTAGTTTAACTTGATGTTTTGGTGAAATATTCCAAATTCTATTGATACAAATTTGATTTTATTCACTACCTATCATCATAAGAATAATGGTAAGCCTGAGTGAACAATTAAAACCCTAGACAATATTGTAAGATATAATTCATCAAATACAAAATGGGATTTCAATAAAAAAATTCCAAAAGTTGAGTTTTTTTAAAATAGATTTCACTTGAGAATTTTGATGGATCCTTATGAATAATTTATGAATTGAAATGTATAACCGTAACGTACAAGATATATTTTGCATAAGGAAATATATTACTACCTGACAAAGTTGATGGGATGGAAGGGATATCTAGATCAATTCAACAACATGTATTAACTTCAAAAATTCTTAGAAATGTTTATTTTAAAATTACAAATGTGATTTATAATTTAAATTTTTAAATAAGATCTTTCTATTAATTTTTCAATGTAAACAATAAGGGTAAACTATGACATAGGTATATTGGTATCATTGAAATTATTGATCATATTGGGTGAATAACTTATCTCTTAATTATTGCACAGAAACTATATCAGGTTCATGATTTATTCAATGTATCACAATTAAAAAATTATATTTCAATTCCATTATATGAACTCAACTCATAGGATGTACCACTGGAAATGATATTTCTTTGGAGGAATAACCCGAAAGCATTCTAAATTTAATAAATAGCGTTCTACAAAATAAGACCACTCACCTAGTCAATGTGTCTTTGGAAAAAATAACTTCTTGAAGAATCATTGAGGGAACATAAGATATAATAAAGAAAAATAGTCATAATTTTTTGCACTATATAGATGACTCTCCGGGGATAAATTCATTGGGGGGATATAATGTAACACCCTAAGATTTTGTGAAATATATTTTTTGAAATGAATTTATTAATTACTATATTTTTCATATGAAAAAATATCAGGTTTATCTTATGTTATGAAAAACAAAGTTGGACAAAATTACATGGAAAAAATGGTTTATCTTTCATTACATGCAACAATGTGATTCTTAGATAACATACATTCCATGTAAGACCGAGTTTTACTGATAAATAATTTATTATTAATATTATTATTTAATATATTTCCTAGCTGTTGGAATGGAAGTTATGAATAAGATTATTTAAATTACGAAAATGTATAATTTACACACATTTTTAGTTTTTTAATTAGTATAAATAAAATAACAACTATTTTTAAAAATTAAAATTGTTTCTGAAAAACAATATTTTTCTCTTCTAAAAGAATAGTATAATTTCCTTTTTTTCACATAAATTTATATTTAGGTTTATCAGTTTTAGAAATTTAATTTTATGAAGAATAAATTTTGAAATCCTAATATCAACATTATATTACGTTGATTTTCTAGGTTTTTCTGAAATTTTTTTTTGATGAAAAATGGAAATATTAAATTTTAATTGAAAACTAAGATTTAATTAAATTTGTTTATAATGTTAAATTATATTAAAAGTTTATTTTAATGTTATTTTAGTTTATTTATATATCAATTAATCTAATTTAGTTCACTAGAATAAATTACATATTTAATTCTTATATAAATTGCTTTTAATCTTTTGAACATTTTCTCATTAAAAACCTGTTGTCTCGTTGCGTTTCTAAGATTAATTTACAACTAAAATTTTCAAATTTTTTGAATTGAATTTAGAAATATGTATTCCATATTTTAAATTATAATAATCTGTTTTTTATAATCAGTTAAACCTAATTTTTTACGAAAATGAATATTTAAGGTACTAAAAAATTAATTATCACGAGTAAGGTAAAAATTAGTTTACCGGGGGGTAAACTAAAATTATAAGTGTAAAAATTACCTATATATTTTATAAATAATATTTTATGGAAATATTTTAAATATAAAACCTCTATTGTTTTATAATGGCCCATTTTGGAATCTTTTTTGATTGGAAGAATGTTGGACCATTCAATTCTATTCAAAAATACCAAGTGTGTCACTCCAACATATAAAAGGCCACCCCCTATCCTCTCTTATTCAAACCATGAAAACCTTTTTGTTTATTCCTGAAATTGTAAAATCCATTCCAAAATTACGTCCTCTTATACTAGAAGGCTTATTTTTTACACAAATGTAACCAAGGAAAGCTTTTAGTGAAAACCTAGTTAGTATAATCGAAGAAGAGTTAACGTTCATCAAAATTGTTTTTTTGTTTATTTCATCCCCAACCACATAAATTCATATTATGACATGATGATATTATATCATCACTATATTCCAAATAGTTACATGTTTTTTATGTTTATTTAATTACCTACAACTATCCCCACTCCCATTAAATGGGATACAAAATAATTATTCGTGTTATGAAAGATTACCTCATTACGAACGATGTTATTAATTTTTTCATTACCAGATCATAAATATGGAAATATGTATGGATTTATTATTTATATATGATATTTATTATTTCATTATTTCTACATAATTTTTATATTAAACATTCCTTCACACTTTATATTTTTTGGGATGATGATAACGTCACTCATAGGTACGGCGGACTATCTCCTTGTGATGCGATACAATTCATTCATGATTTACATGAATGGTATTAAGAATACATTTAATGAATTTATGTGATATATATGACCTATTTATTTATATAATTTTAATTGATAATTTATCTTTATTTCCTTCAATCTAAAAGTAATTTGGAAATAGCGTTCATGTGTATATATAGCCTACCATCTCCTTGAAGGGTGTATTTAATTTTCCTCAATAAATTTTATGGATTACTCAAAATACATATATAATAAATATATATGATTTTTATATCATGGATTAAATTATTTATATTATATATTCATGATCAAATTAAGATGAAAAAAATTCTAAATAAAAAAATATATGAAAAACATAGTTGTTAATACCTAGAACATGGCTTTTACAATGGATTGTAAATAAAAAATTACAAAGGGGAATAATTAAATCATATATAGAAAGAAATATTTAATTATTTATATGTAATACATGTATAATAAAGTCATATTTATTATACTAGATGTTTGAATTAGAAAAAATGAATTTAGGACTTACAACAAGGGATTTCGGTCTCACTTTTTACTTATGTGAGACACATGCCTTATTCACAACCCATTTTTTATGTGGTGTCTGTAATGCACATGGATTTATTTTATGATTTGTATTCATAAAATAATTGTTATTTACCTAACCATTTTATAATGTTTCTTTCATGGGGTTTATAGTTGAAGAGTTACAAAAGCGGTAAGAGATTTTGTATATATTTTATTTTTTTCAAACATATGTTAGGATATGCACCTATATTTTTATGAGGTGTATATATATTCCATTGAACATTTAATATAATGAATTTATTTATCCTCTTGATATTTAATTTTTTATTTTTCATTTTTCCATAAGGGATATTATGTTTCAATCTTACCAAATTGGTAATGATTTTACGTCACAATATCATTATTTTTTATGATTTTTATGACAATGATTTTTATGATAAAATATTATGATCCATTTCCAAATAAATTCGTGAATTCCCATCACCTATGCATATTATTAAAATTTCAAAGTATTATTAAAATTTTATACTCTTTGGGACTTATAATAATTTATAATTTTTTTAAATAAAATCTCCCTATATTTCAATATTCAGTTGAAAAATGATTTTCTTACAAAACCATATATTATAAACTGGTTTTCAAAAAATTATTTAAAATTATTTTTATGATGAATTATTAATTTCATTTTACACATGTTTTAATTTTTTAATTTTTTTTAAAGGAATATTCATGTTGTTTTCCAATCAATTCTCGTTTAACATTTACAATTTTTTTGAAAATAATAGTTTTTAACATGAATAACATGAAATGTATTAATTACTATCATGCCTTCACAAATATTTCATGCTTCCCTTACAATCTTTAAAATTTCGTTTCAAAGACAGCTGTTTCCTTAATATTTGATAAATTTATATATCTGATGTTATTTATATCAATGA
This sequence comes from Viscum album, assembly GCA_963277665.1. Lineage (NCBI taxonomy): Eukaryota > Viridiplantae > Streptophyta > Magnoliopsida > Santalales > Viscaceae > Viscum > Viscum album. The sequence continues at coordinate 1,112,455,717 of OY728126.1, forward strand.
AAATGTTTTTTTAAAATTTTTTGTGTTTTAAAAACTATTTTCTCAAATTGGAAATTATATATTCACCGTTAAATGATTTAAATAATTTTTAAATATTCATTAATATAAATTTCATCATTATTTTAAAAGGTGATTTATTTTCCTCAATAAATGGACCAAGATTCCTTTCAAAATTATTTGTGATCTAAGATGATCCTATGATGTAATCAATACTATACTGGGGATAAGACTGAATGATACCGTCCTTATTCATTATCTGGATGGTTAATTATTATACTGATGAAATTTTTCGGCAACACATTTATTTTTCATTCATTATAGAACTATAAATGTATTAAATGTTTATGAAACCCAATTTCTTTTATTGGGTTATGATATGAGGATATGTGGGATATTTTTTTGATATTGTGCCACTCATATGTATGGGTTTCATTATGATAGGGGTGGGATGTATATCTCAATCCAATTAATTTGCTAAAGAATTATATCACACGATCAAAAAATGGGAATAATTCAATGGGATTAATCCACTATATGATATAAGCACGTCTTGATCGACCTTGGGAAAAAGTTTTTCTTGATCTTATATGTGAAATAGGTGTGTCCTAATCCATTATGGTAAAGGGTTGTGTCCTGATCCATAACGTAAAATAGCTTTATCTTGATCCACTATAGGGAATAGGTTTTTCCATATCCTCTATGGGAAATTGGTCTATCTAGATCCACAATGATAAATAAATAATATGCCTTGATACACTTTGTTGATAGTTATTGAAATTAACCTTGATGTCTGAAATAGATTTCCATATTAAAATGATGTCCAACTTTAATGATATGATATTATTGTTCATGATGTATTTATGTTAAATTTTCACCCATCTGGACCATGTGGTTGGAAATGGTAAATATTTATACCATGGATCATGTTTAGGATCTATGAAATGTTATGTATGAACTCCCCGAGTTATGTTCATAATCACAAACCCATATTCTTATATTATTCATTTATTTGATCACAGATTGAAATATTTTAATTTTACCCTTACTAAGCATCAAATATTCCTATTTATTATATTTCCTTTCCCAAGGTTATGAAAAATGTTTCATGAAGGTCATGTATATAATGAATACTAAATGGGATGATATTTTTGAGAAACATGGAAGACCATTCACTAGATTTGAAGACTTTATTCCATGTTTCCAAAGTCACTAAATGATTATGGTATTTAAGCTTGTGTTTTTCAAATGTAATGAATAATCATCTAAAAATATGTAATATACATGTATGAGAATCCCGGGTAGCTATATCAAGAATAGATTTATGTGTTGATAACTTTGTTGAATATGTTAAAGTTTTTTTATTGAATAATAAAATTATGATATCGTGGAAATCATTTCATTTGATAAAATGAATACGGTTGTTTTAAGTATTTATTATTCTTAATCTCAAAGGTTCTAACCCTAATATAGAATTATTTAATTAATGTACTAAATTATTTATTTTCAATGTTGTTATTATTGATGTTTAAAATTGGTCCGCATATATTGGTATTGAATCCAGTATGTAAGAGTTTGTTTTAACATAGATCCATGTTATTGGGACTAGGATAAAAAACATAATAAGGAGTATTAAGAAGAATAAATTGGGAATAACATGGCATTTGAGAAGTACATGTGATGTTATTTATTAAGGTATGGTATATGTGGTATTTATAGTTTAGGGGAGAATTATTTTTGAGATAAAATTTTAAACTAACTTTTATATACAATTTAAACCAATAATAATTGAAATTTTAAAAAATTGATATATAATTTATTTTTTTTTAGAAATTTCATAATGGTTTTACCACATGAATCTTTAATACCATAAAAAAGGGAGAATTCAGAATTTGTGAACATGAAAAAGAAAGTAAATAAATCTACTAAATATTCATATATGATAAAAATCACTAATTTGAAACCCACGGAGACTAGATAGAGAATAATATAATCAAACTATTAACACAAGATTCTAAATAAAATCAGATATACTACTATCCTAATATATACTAGTGAGGAAATGTATAATGAGACATTTCATGTTCAAGGATCATGAAATAATAAAGTATAAAATATGTGATGATATTAATTAATTAATTATAATGATCCTATAATGACTCACATGGTCTAGGTAGATACTTTTCAATCTCTTAATCATTGTTTTTATCATGTTCATGTATATTAGATTACTATGGTGGTGGGTAACCAGAATCCATATTTATAAATATAGTATGTATAAACACAACATTCATCTAGGATGTCTCACCCTATAAGACTCACTAAAATGTACTATAACACTCAAATATATAGTTAATCATGATATAATGTATTGGGAGTTTAATAAAACATACCATCCCACAAAATAAATGGTCATTAATAAGGGAAATAAAAAAAATTGATGGATAATAAGTAACAAGCATAAGTTTATAACATGAAACCCATAATAAAACTACTTTTACTAATAGAATCCAATTTTATAAAATAAATACCCTAAACAAGAAACCTATCATTTAATGGGATCCATGATATATTGAAAATAGAGAAAAATTAAAATAAACCCTTGATCAAAATAAAACGTTATCAAAATAGATGGTATTTGAAGAAGATCCATGAAATTTGATGCTTCGACTAAACAATGGCCACCTATTATTTAAATAAAACATTATTATTTGTATCCAAGCATATATATATATATATATATTTCTTTTTACCTTTCCCAAATCTTGTTTATATTGATTAAATTTACAACTCCCTATTTATGAATGAAATACACTGGTTGAATACCTATCACATCTCCTGGATGATATATCGAATAACATAGTTGATTGAGGGCCTTAATAAATATTTGGTTTTTTATATTTCTAAAAAATGATGCAAAATTTATTCATGAAACAAATAAGTATTCATATTTATTATTTCTACAAGGGAATTCATGAGTCACATTTCATCATGTCTGTTCATGGCCTGAAAAAAAACTGGAAAGTATATCATTTCTTCTTTAATGTTTATGGAATAGATGGAATACTTCACCACATAAAAAACTATATAAAAACACAATTAATCTATTAATATTTTCTTTATAGGAAGAAAAATCCATATAACAAAATGACCAAATTTAAAAATCAGCTTCATATTTATTCATGGTTTGAGTCAAATCACTTCAACAAAAAATAATTGTCCTTTTTTAGGAAGTCCTAAACTCATATTAGATATTATGAATTCATGTATTCTTCCATTGAATTCATGTAAAATTATACAGGTGTTCCACTTCATTGAGATGGGGAAATTTGAGGTCCATGCTCTATATATACCACTATGGAGAATTTTTAGTGGCCTAACACAGTGTGAACATGCAATAAAAACATGATACATTGTGGGTTTTTATTTGAATGAGAATATAAAATATACTTCTTGTAATAATGGTGTATATATATGTTAAATATTAATACATGGATTCATTATCTAACATCATTCTTTAAGTTTATCTTTCACTTTTTTTGATATCAATTTCCAATAGTAGTGACTCATAATACCTCTTTCAAACCAACCTATACAAGATATAATCTCACGAAAATTATCCAATGTGCTAACCCACTCAATCAATAGATTCTCTTTCCTATGTCTAACCCATGCCATGACATTCACCTATTTATTTATCTATGTCTCCATCCTCTATGTTGGCCAAGGTAAGGCCCCATTTTCCACCTATAAATAAATCATTTTTTACCTTAATATATTTTCCATTAAAAATATATATATATTTATATTTATATTTACAATATTACAATTTAAAGGTACTTAACAACCATTTATAATGTAAATCAATATAAAATTAGAAAAGCGTTATGATAAATAAGAGAATAAATAAATTTAAATAAAAAAATATTTCCATGAAATATATACATCAAATCCCCTAAACATTAACTATTTTTTCCCAATTCCTGTAGTATATTCATTATCATGAGGGAAATCCATGATATCAATATTTAAATACAAATTAAAATAAATTAAAATAATTAATAATGAGGAATTCAATTTCAAGTGCCATATAGAAGATATATATCCATTACATCATTCTCAAGGGAAGTAAATAAATTATTCATTTTAGTTTTCACTTTTAAATTTATGTTTTTTTTCCTAAATTCGAAATCACTTATAAAAAATTATTATTATGAAGAATGGAATTTAGGATTTTACACAGATTGAAATATTTTCTCCAATTACTCAATTGAAAAATTTAGAATTGTTATGGCCCGACCTCATATACTTTCAACATTCCAAAGTGTTTCTTATCATGTATAATCTCCACCCCATAAATAAAAATATCATTCTAAATCATGATAAATTCACAGTAGGGTCAAATATATTTAAGGTATAATGTAGTTAGTTAATTATAGTGAATGATAAAAAATATTAAAAATAAAGTTATCTCTAAAGATCATTGCATGATAACCAACAATTATGCTCAATGAAAGACCCTTCATCAAAAATTACACATCACCATAATTTTTTAAATCAATATAAAAGATCATCAATATAGACAAAATTTAAAATGAATTATATCAATATTTTTTTACCAATGAATTTTCAAATTGACAATTTTCATTAAAAATTTTCAACAATGTTTTTTATATTTTAATATATTTTTTTGAAATGATTATTTTTCATCTCAAGGGGAAAAATAAATATAATGATGAATATCTTCATGAAACTTTCCCAAAGAGAAAATGAACCAAATAACATATCCTTCTTATTGAAGCATAAACCTTTCCACATTGCAAAACCTCCCCCATAAAATTATTTGAATATCATATAGACGAATTAGATAAGGGTTGGCAGGATAATTATAGGAATGTAACAAGTCTATTCCCTAAAAAAAATCCATTCATGTATTTTATAATCTTAATGATATATAAAATTTTCAAGGTGGGTCTCAATGATAAAGGGTTCAATAATAAAAATACCTCAAGCATTTAAATATTGAATTTTTAAAATCATATATTTAACGAGATATCAGTTCATATACTAGTTGGTTAAATGACAGATGTATTCATAAATAATGGGTTACTAGAAATAATTATAAATTATTTTTTTAGAACCCTCTATGGAATGAAAACCATAAAATTGGGTGAATCCATCTAAGAATTATAAGTAATAATAAACCAATAAACACAAAATTCATTAAATCAATGTATGAAATATCTAAAAGGAATTTCAAGTATATAAATTAACCAGTCCTCCTAAATAATGTTTCATCAACTTAATACCTTGATTCTTATGTCTAATCATTAAATCTCATATCTTAAAAATTAAAACGTATTAAACATTATATCTAAGACATGGATTCATGGGATTGAAAATAAAATATTTTTGTCCCATATAAAACCTTTAGTAACTTATTTATGTGTGGAATAGAATTTCTCTCAAAACCCAAGATACATAAATTAAAATTCAAGGTAGTAAAATAAATAAATTATTACTAACAATATTACTCTTCCAAATGATGTTCTTTTTTCATTTTATTTTTTCCAATTTGTTCTTTTATCATAATGGACAAAAAATCAATCAAGTAAAATTACAATGTATATGCTTTAATGTTCAAAACGTTAATAGGGATTGAGAATATATACTAATATTTATTATTAATATAAATACTAAATTGCAATTAATAGGATTATATAATGAATTAAAAACATAAATCCCATAAATCTCCCTTGTTTAAGTTCATTTAGCATAAATTTACCTATTTTGATCATGTATTCGAAAGTTGATACAATGTTTCCCATCAATGATTAATCCATGTCTGAAACTGAATCGCATATAGGTTAGCTCAACATCAAATCCCCTTTAAAAATAATTTTAAGCATTGATATTTATAATAAAAAAATTTAAATACTAAAGGATTGGAGATATAACTATTGGGTTGTATATACATGGTAAGACACATCATTCCCTTCTAATTCTGTCTACATGACTTCGAATTATACTATTTGAATTCCATTTTAATAATCTTTTATCCAATCTTCCATATCTTATTATTTACCTTTTTCATTAAACTAAATAATTTTATTGGTGATTTCCTATGGAAATTTAAATTCAAAATCATCTTTAGAAGTTACCTTAGGTTCTATTTCAATTTTGATATCACTATAGAATTTCCCATAAAGATTTTCATGAATGTTGTATTCCTCATTAGTTTTTCCTTTTTTTATATGCCTCCACTTCCATTATTTCTAGATGTTTCAATCATTCTTTGAATTATTCTTCCATGTTATGGAGGAGTTTATCATTCAACTGTTGGTGTGGTTGTTAAACCCATGTTTGAATTTTTCACTCCATCCATGGATTTGGATCATCCCTTGGAGTATATAAATATATTTTTCGAAATTTTCCATTTATATTGACTATATGATGTGTTATTTGTTTATATTTTAATGAGATAACTTTTAAAAAATCCCATATATAAAATAAATAACAGAAAAAAACAAAAGATAAAATCAAGAAAAAATAGGAAGTGAAAATTCATTTCCCTAATGATTATTCTTAAGTATATTCTATACAATTCCCCCAATAAATGTTCTAATATGATGTTCTCTCCCAATTTTTCATCAATTTATATGGCCTTGAAAGTGTTTCTAATTTAAAAACACAAAATTTAAAATCACTAAATCTATTAAAAATTTATATATGATGAGAATCCTCAAGGTCAAACTCAGATAAACAAGGTATAATATACTATATTTGAATAATTAATATTATAAAAAAATGTGATATAGGACTACTAAAATTTTAATAGAAACCAGGTGAATAAAGGTGTATTATAAAAGTTCTAATATGTTGTTCTCTCTCAATTTTTCATCAATGATCTAAAAACCCGATTTGTCATCGCATTCGCATTACTAATATTAATTTTTTTCCATTTTGGTAAAAATAATTTGGAAAAATTATTTCCATAATTTTTATTATAATTATTTAAATTATATTATATGTTCAATTTAATTTTTGACCAAATTTAATTGTGATTTTAGTAAAAATTAATTATTGCGTTTAAGGTTAAAATGGGATTACTTGGGGGTAAACCTAAAATATAAAGTTAAAAATGACCTATAAAATATTATAAATAATATTTTGTAACCATATTAAACACTTAACCCTCTAAGGTTCAATAATGTTCAATTTTTACCCCATTTGTATATGAAAATCATGGAAGAACTCAATTATTTTCAAAAATACCATGTGTGTCCTCTCCCCATTTATAAAAGGCCTCCAGTATCCTCATTTCTTCACACTTTCAAAATAAATTTTTCAAAAAATACATAAAACAATACCTTAAAAAATTCTATACTCTCATACTTGAAGACTTATTTTGGATATATATCAACCAGAGAAGTATCTTAGTTCCAACCTAAGGAGGATACCTAAAGAAGATGCCACATTCATCGACTAATGTTTTTGTTTTATTTCTTTCTACAACCCCATATATTATTATCATACAACTATGATATAATAATCTATGTATATTATAAATATTTGACAAATTTTTATATTAATGTATTGATATAAAAACATCTTCTTTTCAATCAAAGTGGTTTAGTAATTATCATTCATGTGTATGACAAACAACCGTCTCGCGAATCGATGCCATTATTTTTTTCTTTACAACATCTAAAGTATGTAAATAATTATGGATTTAATTTTTATATATTACATATATTAAATTATTATTACTATAATATTATTATATAATAAATAGCTTTATAATTTATGTTTATTGGGAATATGATAAATCTCCCGTGTGTACGGAGGACTGCCTCCTCACGAAGCATTGTGAGTTATTAACACTTTACTTAGAAGGTACTAAGGATATATTTGATGAAAAATTGTTATATATATGAAATTAAAGGTATAATTTAGTTATAATACATCATATAATTTTATTTCATTCAATTCTATAAGAGAATAAAAACAACATTCATGCACACATATGACTTACCGTTTCCATTAATAGTCTGTTTCATTTTTCGTCACTAAATTTTGGAGATTAATCTAAAGAAATCATGAATGAATATATATGATATTTATATAATTCTTCAAATTCTAGAGATTATGGTAACTATATCATATTCTGTGGGATAAAATAAATATCAAAACATTTATGAAAAATAAAGTAGTATTTACTTGGAACATGACTTTACCATGAGATTTCTAATAAAATGGTAATAAAAGGCCATATATAAATCATATATGGTATGATATATGTAATTATTGTTCTGTAAGATATTTATAATAAACTTAAATTTTTTATACATGGCATTCAAATGAGTATTATAGTTTTAGAAACTTATGGTAATAGAGTTCCATCTCACTTTTTTATTTATGTGTGACACATGACGTCTTCCACACCTATTTTATTTTATGTGGTGTATATAATACAAAAAAATATATTTTATGATTTTTATACAAAGATTTATTGAGAATTACATCTCAATTTTAAGATATATATTTCATGGGTTTTATATTTCAAATGTAACCAATGTAGTAAGGGATTTTGTCTCAATTTTTCTTTGATACATATGTTATGATATACACCTCAATTGTATTATCAAGTGTATATAAAGCCTATTTGAAAAGTAATATCATGAATTTATTTATCCTAATAATATTTTATTTCCCATTTTATATTATTTCTTCAAGGGCATTAAGTTTCTAAATTACCAATGTGGTAAATATTTTATGTTATAATCTCATTGTCTATCAAAATTGATTATAACTATGTTTTTGATGATCAAATATTATGATCTGCTAGTAAACATAATCCTGAATTTTCTAATACATTAGTTTTTAATGAGATTATAAAGTAATAAAACCATTTTACAACTATTTATTACTTATTATAATTAAGAAAATGTTTATAATAAATTTGAAATTATTTCTCTATTTAGTAGAAAACCGTTTTTCTTCAAAAAGTATATTTTGTAAAAAAAAATTAAAAAAAAATATCAAAATAATTTTTAATGTTATTTATGAAATATTTTTTACCAATGTTTGACATTTTATAAATTTTTTTAAAAGAATCTTCATGTTGTTTTCCAAGCAATGTCTATTTGAATTTCATAAAAAATGTGAAGAGTTTCTTTACTTTTAAAATGAACGAAATGAATAGTATTTATTATTGTCATGACCAATAAATGATTTTAATTTTACCATGAATTTTATCAAATTTCATTTCAAATAGAAATTTTCCATAATTTTTAGTTATTTATATTTTTTAAATAAAAATATTTTGAAAATGATTTTTGTTTTAAAAATTACTTTTTCAAGGAAAAAATGTTATTTTATACAAGAAATGATTAATTTTATTTTAAAATATTAATTTATATGATTTCAATGATATTTTCAATTAAAAGTTATCTTCCTCATGAAATGACCCAATTTTCCATTCAAAATTGTTTTCATTCAAAGATGACAACCTATGATGTTACTTATGATTTTTTTGAGATACGATTGAATGATACCATCATTGTTCATTCATGGGATGGTTAATGGTTATGTTGATGAAATTTTTTTATAACCTATTTATTTTTCATAGGTTGTGAAATGGGGAATTGATGAAATTTTTATAAAAACCAGTTTCATTTCATGGGTTGTGATGTAGTGATAGGTTTAATATTTTATGATATAGTGGAAAACATAATTATGTTTTTCATTATGATATGTTTGGGACCGATATCTCCTTCCAATGAATTGGGTACATCTTTATATCTCATGAGATTATAATGGGAAATAATTCGATTGCCTTGATTCACTATAGGAAACTGTTGTGTTCTGATCCCATATGGGAAACATGTGTGTCTTGATCAACTATGGTACCATGTGTGTCTTGATATACTATGGGAAAGAGGTGTGTCTTGATACACTATAAGAAATAGGTGTGTCTGGATTCTCTATAGGGAATCAAATTTCTCCTGATCCACTATGGGAAATTGTTGTGTCCTGATCAACAATTTGAAATAGGTGATAATCTATTATCCACATTATTTATAGTCTTGGTGGTTAACCTTGATTAATGAAATTAGTTTTTATATTATGATGGTTCCCAAATTTTATGACCTGATGTTATGGTTCATGATTGATTTATGATTTTTTATACCCTTATGGGAAATTTTTTCAAAAATTAAAATTTTTTATACTATGACTCATGTTTATGATCAAGGAGAAATTATGTATTAACATAATAAGTTATGTTGATAAGAACATTCCAATATGATAATATAATGCTTTAATTTGATCAAATATTAATATCTCTTATGTTTACACTAACTTGGAATCTAATATCACCCTTTCATATGTTTCAATTCCACGGTTTATAATGATCAATTTTCTGTATATTATGTTTATGAAGATTAATAAATGGGATGATCTTTTTTGGAAATATTAAATATCATTCACCATATTATAAGGTTGTGTTCCATGATTCTAAAGGTAATAAACTATTGTAGTTCTCAGGTGTTTTTTTCAATGTAATTAATGTTTATCTACAATGATATAATATTCATATTTTAGAATATTTGAAAGTAATTTTGTTATTATATGAATTTTTATGAACCATTTTAAAATAGGATGATAAATCCCTAGATAAATCCCTAAGGAAACCTCTTAGGATATGTTAAGGTATATGTCTTTGGATAATACTAAGAAAGATTGAAAGAATAAAAAAATGATATAAAATATTGGTAGAGGATAGAGTGAGTTGTTTCATGGAAATTAAATTTATGTTTTGATAAAACAAGTGTATGTGGCTCTGGAATAGATGTACCTAGTGGTAAAATCCCCAAAAATACCGTATTTAGCATGATTCGATTCTAAACAAGTGCATGATAATTGGATTTTCTATACAACTCATTTGAAACAACCAGGGGATATGATTTGGAAATTAACAAACTCTTGATGAACCATCATGAAGGATTTATGTAACGCCCCGGCCCCAGTTACCCAGAGTCGGTGCATTACTTCGTAACATTGGCATGATCACAAAAGATCAATTCTCAAAAGACCGATTAGTTTAGTAGCCTTGGAAACACTAGATACATTCATAAATGTTAGATTACATCATAAATTGAAAATCTATAATAACAAAGTCTCCATAGTCCACACTCATATCCTCTTCTGACTATCCCTGCAGGTCATTCATAAAATACTTCTTCAGATCCTAGAAAATATTAAAACATTGAAAGGGTGATCTCAGATTCTCAGTAAGGATAACAATATTGTGGAAGCTTTCATAAATAAACATTAACATTTAAGGCAATGTATAACTAAAACAAAATCCTTTTAAACTTGAAAATAAACATAATATGGCAAAGGTAAAATGAGATAATTCCATTTACTTATTCACATGGATATTCTACTGGTCGAATAATCACATGAAATATCAATAACCACTTTCATAATGATGGAATGCATAATGCCAGACTATCATAACCACGTTGTCAAGGCCTTGTGCCAAGACCACAAATAAGATTTTGTCAAGGCCTCATTCCAAGACACTAGTTTGTCTCATGATACCTACCGATGCATCGAGGAGATGTAGCGGGCTCCACCTGTCACTTATTAAGTCCAATGCATTTATCGTACGAAAAATGGTATATAAACACTTAGGAATACCATTTTTTAAAATACCGTTTGAAATTAATTGCGGCATCAAAATACCAGTTCAATTTTTAGAAGATACTTACATTTAAAATTTCTCAAATATACTCCAGTGTTTTTCTGAAAACATTATGCAAGCTTCTAAAAACAAAATAACTAATTCTAAGACTGCTCGACTAATTACAGGCCATGATGGGTCCACTCCCAATCCCTTCCTGTCTACCAAACTCGAGAGTCGGGTTTTCTGAAAATATATTTAAGCATGCATTAAATACATATACATTTGTACTGGGTTTTCATATATTAAAACTCACAAACAAAATTTGACACATACCATTTTCAATACCAAAATAAAAGAAAAGTAAAATATGGTATTTTTTTCATTTAAAAAATTTATGGCTTGTAGAGGAATCCAAAACTCAAATAATGGTCACGGTGGTGGAGAAGTCGTTGTCGCCGCATACGTACGACAAGAAAAACATTTCTTTTTGTCATTTAGTAAAATGATTCATATAAAAATATTCCTTTTGAATAAATTTAAAATTAAATGGGTTTTATACACCGTATAAATGAAAGTTGTGTATAAAACAAAATATGCCTCAATGAAAGGAGATTGAGACGATGTCCTTACAAAGATCATTTTTAAAATTAGATAGGTATATTATGTGTATTAACTATATGTACACATAAGGAAAGTACAAATACAAGATAGGAAATAATAATATCATGACATAATTTGAAAGTAGGATATTAACCCAAAGAATGTAAATTGGGTTAAGAAATTCCCTTACCTCGTGTCCGAATTCATACGACCGTTCTTTGATCTCCTGAATAATAAACAAGAGTTAATCTCTACATTATTAATAACCTTTTTCAAGTTCATTATTCCTTTTATATCACTTATTACCATGTCATGAACATTATGTAATTATTTATGTTTATAACGGTCGTTTTGTCGATCATAGGTACTTGAGTCAAAAATAAAATTCTTATAATTACAAGTTGTTCATGTGGTGAAACATCCATTATATCCAGAATTATATTCATGATATAGATATAATATATCTCATATATATCCATTATATACATGCATTTATATTATTACATAACATTTAGAGGTAAAAATGAAATGCACCGTTCATGGAGACGGTAAGCCGTACATACGCATGAACACTACTTTCATTTCTACTTAATATTTAATGGAATGAAATCATAAATATATAAAGGTATAATATATTTCCAGTATAATATCATATATAATATCATTTACTCCATCCTTTATACATCCCACATATGGAATTAACGATTCACATCACTTTGAGGGGGCGGTAGTCCGCACTTCCTAAAATGAAATTATCGCATTTACCCATAATGGAAATCATAAAGTATGACATAAATGAGAAATACAGAAGCATAAGTAAAACATAAACATATTATATATCATATATAAATATAGTTACATCTTAATGGCCTCCTTTTAAGGTGTTATATGAGTGTTGAACAATCATCGTTTCGTGAGGCAGAAATTCGCCATCCACAGAAACCGTATGTTCTTTAACCATTAGATGTAGGTGTGTGGAAGTGTAGCTCGAATACTTTTTATAACAACATACTAGTATATTTAGGATACTGGTTTTGTTACAAATGAAATGAATAAAAATATTTTAGGGGGTTGGAAAAGAAAAATAAAACAAAACAACATTAGAGAAGACATTACCTCAAAATCGGGTAACTCTTTTTGATTTGAGCCAAAGGCTTCCTTGGGAAGGGTTCTGCCCAAAGTGAGGCTTCTAGGAGTAATATGGGGAAGATGGGAGAGTATTTGGGCAGAGGTTGGCCGAGCCAAATGGCTTTAATTTGTGAATGAGGTGGTATAGGTGGGGGCCATTTATAAGTGGAGAGGAGGGGCACTCCTGGAAAGTAAGGAAATTTTACATTATTATACAATGATTTTAGATTTATAAAGATCTCACACTTATATGATTCGTGGATAAAGTGATAAGGGTTCTAAATCTACCCATCAAATAGTCTTTGGACAAGTGTATGCCTTTTATTGTACATTATCTTCTCAATTTATTAAAATCGTTAAATAATGAGGTCATCGCTGCATCATAATGATGTCATAAATAATTTAATTTATTTAATGTCTAAAAATTATAAAAAAAATACTATGATGTATAAAATCTTTTTATCTTTCCAATTAATATTTATAGTCAAAAATATGACTTGTATAACCCCTTGTAAAAATTGTTTTAGTAAAACATTTCATGTTTGTGTAATTTTTTACTTTAACATTAAATAAAAGGTATTTATGTCATTTTATAACTAAAGTGGCTCCATGGGGTCCCCAAGTTGACCTATGGATTTTCTTGGTTGGCCATGTAAAATTCAATGAGGGTACGACATGTGTCAATCTCATCTCATATTATTAAAACATTATTTTTACCTTAAACAACACTAATTATCTCTAATCGCGATTAAGAACTTAAAAGTTACTATTCACCAAAAATTATTTTAATCTCATTGAACCACATTTTAATTCTTAATGACAACCATGTATGTCGGATTTTTGAAAATAAAATCACAGAAGTGGTAATATTTCATTTAAACGAAAAATTAGTTATTTAACTACCACTTTGTGGTTTCACTATTCATCAAAAATTGAAGTTTTTCAGAACAATGCCAAAATTTCACCCTAATCTATAATTGATATTCCGAATTCAAAAATGATGTATATTTTAAAAAATTCCAAACATATAAGTTGCATTAATTAATTTTATAATTAATTCCCGCTGTCATAACAAATAGCGTGTTTTTAAGAAACAATTTATATCAAAAGATTGTCAATTGTTTATGTCCAATTTCAATGTTAAATTAATTATAATGACCACTATTGGATAAAATGGTATAAATATATTCTAATTATTCGTTAAAACCACTAAATAGAATAATTTATCACTATAAATTATTTTGATTAAAAAGGTTGTTTTTATGTATTTTTCACTATTAATAAAAAATTAGAAGTTCTCAGAAAAATAACAAAAATTCAACATAGGCTAATTTCGATATTCCGAATACAAAAATGAAGTTCATTTTGAAATATAAAATTTCTATAATTTTATAAAGTGGTTATTACTATTAATAACGGCTACTTTGATTAGTCACGGTGTTTTAGAACTCGAAGTTTCGTACAATGCAAGCTATTGCCTTATTGAATGAGAAGCGTATTGTGGAAGCTCGGGATGTTACATTTTCTCCTCATTCAATAAATTGCATTCTCGCAATTTGAAATTTTTCTTGGAAAATAAAAGGTTGAAAATAGAAAATACCTTTGTGGAAAACCCACATCATAAATAAGATTAATAAAATTTAGCCATAATAAGAGGGAAAGGGAAATGAAAAAGTCACCACCCAATTAAGATCTCGATTAGGAGAACATTGGTGGAAATTAGAGACATATAATTGGAGGAAAACGTAAATATTTATAGGGAGTGATTGAGGTCATCAATCATAATCAAATGTCAAATTGAGGGACTCAAAGCCTTTAATATATGTTGATTTAAAATATCATCAGTTCAACAAGACATAAGGTATTAGGATAACACATTTTATTTGTTTTAATATCCCTTTACTAAAGTTTAAGAATTAATTTATTCATTGAATAAGAGATAGGTACATATATATTTATGCTTGACAATTTGAGTTTCAACCTTCAACTCATCTTTCACTCAAAAAGATAATAGAACAAAAAAATATTATATTTATCCGAATTGTATAACGTTCAAAATGTTAACACATACCATTTATATTAGTAAAATTATTTTGTAATAACCAGGGACTTCCTGTAGGCTAGTGGTAGGAAATAAAGGTCTGTCGCACTATGGTTGTGGGTTCGATTCCTGCAGCGTTGTCCGACGCGACGGGTTATTCCCCACCCTGTAGGTTGTCCTTTTCCTAAAACTATAGTATAATAATATTCCATAAATAGTCTTCATAAATTTTTTAACCTTAAACAATACTATCCAAAGATCAACTTAATCCACTCCAACCTTTATAGTTATCCAAAATACCTCTGTCCAGACTTTCTCTAAAAGGTCTCTTAATTCCAAAATCAATTTAACAGATTCCCCAAACAAAGTAAAGTTTCTCTTATTGTCACATACTAAAAATATAATTACCTTCATCATATTAAAACCTTACTTAAATCAACAAGTACTGCAGTACAATCCTTATATATATATCACCTTATTCTAATAACCAGAATATAATCCATGAATCCAAAAGCACCAATACATTAGTTATTCTGCTTCAACTGTAGTAACAGCATAAGATTGTCCTTGATCCCTTGGCCTTTTCTGAGGCAAGTTTCCCTGACTCTTAGGAAATTCATTTACATAATACCCCATTTCCCTACAATTGTAGAATTCAACATTGATAGCCTCTTTCTTTCCCTTGCAATCACGCGCCTGGTGACTTTTTCCCCACATTTATAACAAACTCCCATTCCATTTAGGAAAGTACCAGGGTGATTCTTCCAACAATTATCACATAATAGAAAATCTTCTTTCCCTTTTTCCATTTATCTGTCTCTTGTTCCACTGATCTCTTCTTCTCTTGATTTACTTTGTTGTCATAAGACTTAGAGAATTCCTTTTCTGTCTTGATAGAACACGAGACAATATCTTTGTATGACGAGAAGGTTTGTGAGACTAATGCTCGACGAAGAAATGGTTTTAACCCATCAAAGAAACGATCAATCTTACTTCTAGGTTTACGTATATAATCTACAGCATGCCTCACTAACATTGTAAAGTTGGCCTCATACTTTGCAACATTCTCATCCTCCTTTTGTCTCAGACTCAAAAATTGTCTTTCTATATCTGCTCGATGGTCACGAGGATAGTATTTTTCTAGGAAAAGCTCTTTGAACTCCCTCCATTCCATATTCGATATGTCATCATCTTCCTTTGTGTTTTGAATCAGCGACCACCACTGATCGGCATCTCCAGTGAGGCGGTAAACTGTCATGATAACCTTCTACCTTTCGCTACTCCCCAAGGCGTGGAATATTTTCTCTAATGTGTTTATCTATTTCTCAGATACTAACGGATTTGTACCCCCATTAAATGTTGGTGGTTGTTTCCTCATTAAAAAGGAATGTTTTATTTGAAGAAGTATATAATCATAACCCTTCATAGTGGTTTGTAATGAAAATGATAATTATCCTAAGCATATCCCCCGGGAGTGTCGAAACCAAGAGTGCAGCAAGGCCCGTTGTCGTGCACCAGTTCTCGTTCGAGTCTTGCTCAAAGTGGTGTTTTCGGGTTTTACCCCTAGGTACATCTGTGCCAGAGCTGCCACTACCTGCTCGTATCCAGACAGGGATGTATTGCTCGGAAAACTCACAAAATCTCTATAATACCAAAATTCTACAAAGTTTTTCTATACCAATCCTTAAAGTATATCTTTGGGATATGTGCTCTAATCAGAGTTTATCTAAATCTATCTTCCAAGGTTAGTACTAAACTGCTTCTGATACCAACAGTAACGCCCCGACCCCAATTACCCAGAGTCGGTGCATTACTTTGTAACATTGGCATGATCACAAAAGATCAAGTCTCGAAAGACCGATTAGTTTAGTAGCCTTGGAAACACTAGATACATTCAGAAATGTTACATTACATCATAAATTGAAAATCTACAATAACAAAGTCTCCATAATCCACACTCATATCCTCTTCTAACTATCCCTGAAGTTCATTCATAAAATACTTCTTCACATCCTGGAATATATTAAAACATTGAAAGGGGTGAGCTTAGATGCTTAGTAAGGATAACAATATTGTGGAAGCTTTCATAAATAAACATAAACATTTAAGGCAATGTATAACTAAAACAAAAGCCTTTTAAACTTGAACATCAACATAATATGGAAAAGGTAAAATGAGATAATTCCATTTACTTCTTCACATGGATATTCTACTGGTCGAATAGTCACATGCAATATCAATAACCAGTTTCATAATGATGGAATGCATAATGCCAGACTATCATAACCACGTAGTCAAGGCCTTGTGCCAAGACCACAAATAAGATTTTGTCAAGGCCTCATGCCAAGACACTAGTTTGTCTCATGAGACCTACCGTTGCATCGATGAGCTGTAGCGGGCTCCACCCTTCACTTATTAAGTCCAATGTATTTATCATATGAAAAATGATATATAAACACTTAGGAATACCATTTTTTAAAATACAGTTTGAAATTAATTGCGGCATCAAAATACCAGTTCAATTTTTAGAAGATACTTACATTTAAAATTGCTCAAATATACTCCTGTGTTTTTCTGAAAACATTATGCAAGCTTCTGAAAACAAGATATCTAATTCTGAGACTGCTCGACTAATTACAGGCCATGATGGGTCCACTCCCAATCCCTTCATGTCTACCACACTCGAGAGTCTGGTTTTCTGAAAACATTTTTAAGCTTGCATTAAATACACATACATTTGTACTGGGTTTTCATATATTAAAACTCACAAACAACATTTGATACATACCATTTTCAATACCAAAATAAATGAAAAGTAAAACATGGTATTATTTTCATTTAAAAAATTTATGGCTTCTAGAGGAATCCAAAACTCAAATAATGGTCACGGTGGTGGAGAAGTCGTTTTCGCTGCATACGTACGACAAGAAAAACATTCCTTTTTGTCGTTCAGTAAAACGCTTCATATAAAAATATTCCTTTTGAATAAATTTAAAATTAAAAGGGGTTTATACACCGTATAAATGAAAGTTGTGTATAAAACAAAATTTTCCTCTATGAAAGGAGATTGAGGCGAAGTCCTTACAAAGATCATTTTTAAAATTAGATAGGTATATTATGTGTATTCACTATAAGTACACATAAATAAAGTACAAATACACGATAGTAAATAAAACTATCATGACATAATTTGAATGTAGGATATTAACCCAACGAATGGAAATTGGGTTAAGAAATTCCCTTACCTCATGTCCGAATTCACTCGACCATTCTTTGATCTCCTGAATAATAAACTAGAGTAAATCTCTACCTTCTTAAGAACCTTTTTCAAGGTCATTATTCCTTTTATTTCACTTATAACCATGTCATGAACATTATGTAATTATTTAAGTTTATAATGGTCATTTTGTCGATCTTAGGTACTTGAGTCAAAAATAAAATTCTTATAATATCAAGTTGTTCATGTGGTGAAATGTCCATTATATCAAAAATTATATTCATGATATAGATATCATATATGTCATATATATCCAGTATATACATGCATTTATATTATTACATAACATTTAGAGGTAAAATGAAATGCACCGTTCATGTAGACGGTAAGCCGTACGTACGCATGAACGCTACTTTCATTTATATTTCATATTTAATGGAATGAAATCTTAATTATATAAAGGTATAATATAGTTCCAGTATAATATAATATATAATATCATTTACTCCATCCTTTATACATCCCACATATGGCATTAACGATTCACATCACTTTGAGGGGGCGGTAGTCCGCACTTCCTAAAATGAAATTGTCGCGTTTACCTATATTGGAAATCATAATGTATGCCATAAATGAGAAATACAGAAGCATAAGTAAAACATAAAAATATTATATATCATATATAAATATAGTTACATCTTAATGGCCACCTTTGATGGTGTTATATGAGTGTTGAACAATCATCGTTTCGTGAGGCAGAAAATCGCCATCCACAGAAACCGTATGTTCTTTAATCATTAGATGTAGGTTTGTGTAAGTGTATCTAGAATCCTTCTTATAAAAATATCCTAGTATATTGAGGATACATTTTTTGTTACAATATAAATGAATAATAAGATTTTAGGGGGTTGGAGAAGAAAAATAAAACAAAACAACATTAGAGAAGACATTACATCAAAATTGGGTAACTCTTTTTGATTTGATCCAAAGGCTTCCTTGGGAAGAGTTCTGCCCAATGTGAGGCTTATATGAGTAAGAGGGGGAATTTTGGAGAGTATTTTGCAAGAGGTTGGCCGAGCCAAATGGCTTGAAAGTGTGAATGAGGTGGTAGAGGTGGTGGCCTTTTATAAGTGGAGAGGAGGGGCACTCTTGGAAAGTAAGGAAATGTTACATTATTATACAATTATTTTCTGATTATAAAGGTCCCAAACTTATATAATTCTTGGATAAGGTGATAAAGGTTCTAAATCTATCCATCCAATAGTCTTTGGACAAGTTTATGCCTTGGATTGTACATTATCTTTTCATTTTATTAAAATCGTTAAATAATGAGGTCATCGCTGCATCATAATGATGTCATAAATAATTTCATTTATTTAATGTATAAAAATTACAAAAAAAATACTATGATGTTGGAAATATTTTTATCTTTCCAATGACTATGAATAGTCAAAAATATGACTTGTATAACCCCATGTAAAAATTGTTTTAGTAAAATATTTCATGTTTGTGTCATTTTTTACTTTAACATTAAATAAATGGTATTTATGTCATTTTCTAACTAAAGTGGATACATGTGGTCCCCAAGTTGACCCATGGATTGTCTTGGTCGCCCATGGAAAATCCAATTAGGGTAGGACATGTTTCAATCTCATCACATTTTATTAAAACATTTTTTTTACCTTAAACTACACTAATTACCTCTAATCGCGATTAAGAACTTAAAAGTTACAATTCACAAAAAATTATTTTAATCTCATTGAACCACATTTTACTTTATAATGACAACCATGTATGTCGGATTTTTGAAAATCAAATCACATAAGTGGTAATATATCATTTAAACGAAAAATCAGTTATTTAACTACCACTTAGTGGTTTCACTATTCATCAAAAATTGAAGTTTTCAGAACAATGCCAAAATTTCATCCTAAGCTATAATTGATATTCTGAATTCAAAAAAGATGTATATTTTACAAAATTCCAATCATATAAGTTGAATTAATTAATTTTATAATTAATTCCCGCTGTCACAACAAATAGCGTGTTTTTAAGAAACAATTTCTATCAAAATATTGGCAATTGTTTATGTCCAATTTCAATGTTAAATTAAATCTAATGACCACCATTGGATAAAATGGTAAAAATATATTCTAATTATACATTAAAACATCAAAATAGTATAATTTATCACTACAAATTATTTTTATTAAAAAGGTTGTTTTTAAGTATTTTTCACTATTCATAAAAAATTAGACGTTCTCAGAAAAATACCAAAAATTCAACATAGGATAATTTCGATATTCCAAATCCAAAAACGAAGTCCATTTTGAAATATAAAATTTCTATAATTTTAAAAAGTGGTTATTACTATTCATAACAGCTACTTTGATTAGTCGCGGTGTTTTAGAACTCGAAGTTGCGTACAATGCAAGCAATTGCATTATTGAATGAGATGTGTATTATGGAATCTCGGGGTGTTACAATTTAAATAGACGGTGACTACAAATGAAATTAGATAAACCTGAGGTTTCATTTATTAAAATGATGGATTCATGCATTAGACATCATATAAGTGATTTTTCATGATTATTTGGGTTTCAACCATGATTTTCATTTGTCACACTATATATTCTAGTTTAGTAAATATAAGGAACCCAAAAAAACATATTAATGCAAAATGAAATGAAAAATGAAATGATTTCCTTCCCAAGAAACCAAACGATATTAGGGATGAAAAATTTATTAATGATATGATCAAAAAACTTTATCAACAAATTAATCTTGTTGAATATACAACTTATTAATGGATAATTTTTTTATATTGATAAATTCACGATGAAACATTCAACATATATTTGTGGTTGAAATGATTTACTTGTATCCGAAAAATGGATCTGTACAACTAAAAATTTATTTTTTTCTTCTTTATTAAATGTATGAATGATAAATTTATGAAATTTAACATTTTAGAGGTGAATAATATCAATAACATATTCATAATAAGAACCATAGGGAACACGGAGAAATTGAATCTATAGAATGGGAAGAGTTTAATGAAATAATATTGAGTAAGTACATCCCTCTTATTCCACAAAAATATGAAAATGGAATTCCTAATGATTAAGAAAATGTATGATGAACCAATTAGTACACATGAAGATAATTTCAAAACACATGAATGGTACACTTATGGTTTAATCATAAAACTTGAATAAAAAAGAAATTGATTTTTTGGTGTAAAGAATCCATGTATTAAAAAGTCCTTGCCTTTAAGAGACTATACTATCTATGAAATATTCTTTCAATTTTCAATTAATGTATAAACCTAAATTAGGAATTCCCAGTATTTCTTTGGTTTTGATATAAAAATAAGATCGGGTCTCATGAAATCTAAAATAGTTGAATGAAATTCCCAGAAAATGTATACCTAAAATATTGGATGAATAATCAAGGGAATTACTTCAATTGTAATAGTTAGTTATTTAAATGTTTAAAGGCATTTAGTCATCTCTATGAATGTGAAATTTAAATTAATGGACTAGTTAATATAGTAGAGGGGAAGAGGACACAAACCAATTCACCACCCAAATTCTTGTGTTTCAAGTGCAAGGAATTTATGAATTAAGTGTATTAATTACCAAATATAAGGGTTAATGTGGTTGATAGTCCATAACAAAATCAATAGAAAAAGGAAAAAGGGAATGTTTATGAAATTCCATTGGATGATGTTAATCATGATTTTTGGGGAACACAAATCCTTATATCCATGGTTTGGAATTTCATGTTTGATTTTCTATTAATGATCCAAATATAAAATATCATTATTCAATATTTAGTGAAATTTCATGTGATATTTCCCACTACATGAATTTTTGTATAAAAAATAACATTTTATTTTAAATATTTACATAGTTGAACCCAAGATTCCAATGGAAATGTTTTTTATAAGATATGAACTTTTATACATAGTAATTAGTAAATAAAATTTTGGAAGTGCATATGAATCCAAGTAATATTAACTTTAGTGTTATGGATTACATCATGGGTTTTTTATTTTAAGGATGATCATAAGATAATAGAAAAATTTTATACTTTTCACAAGATGGTAGTTTATTAAAATTAATTATATTTTTAGTGAAAATTATGGTAATAATAACCTTTGGTTTAATATATTTTCTAAAAGAAATGTTATTTAATGATGAATGTATCTACACTTTTTTAAAATATTATTAAAGATAAAGGTAAACATTAGGGGTTATCTTATCTTTTATGTTGAGGTAATTATATGTTGTTGTTTATCACCTTACAGTGTCATCACACTTCGTAGACATCATAGAAAATTTATCTCTAAAACCTATTTCAAGAATATTATTTAATGAATTCATAAGGTCACATGGTGTACCACAATAAATTATATTTTATTTGCGTATGCAGTTTACCTTGATGTTTTGGTGAAGTATTCAAAATTCTATTAATACAAATTTGATTTTCTTCACTACCTATCATCATAAGAATGATGGTCAGTCTGAGTGAACAATTAAAACCCTAGATGATATTGTAAGATATAATTCATCAAATACAAAAAGGGATTTCAATAAAAAAATTCCAAAAGTTGAGTTTTTTTCTTAAAATAGATTTCACTTGAGAATTTTGATGGATCCTTATGAAGAATTTATGAATTCAAATGTATAACTGTAACATACAAGATATAATTTGCATATGGAAAGCTATTACGACCTGCCAAGTTGATGGGATGGAAGGGATGTCTAGAGCAATTCAACAACATGTATAAAAATCAAAAATTCTTAGAAATGTTGTGATTAAAATTAGAAATGTGATTTATAATTTAAATTTTTAAATAAGTACTTTCTATTAATTTTTCAATGTAAACAATAAGGGTAAACTATGACATAGGTATATTGGTATCATTGAAATTATTGATCATATTGGGCGAATAACTTATCTCTTAATTATTTCACAGAAACTCTATCAGGTTCATGATTTATTCAATGTATCACAATTAAAAAATTATATTTCAATTCCATTATATAAACACAACTCATAGGATGTACCACTGGTAAATGATATTTGTTTGGAGGAATAACCTGAAAGCATTCTAAATTTAATAAATAACGTTCTACAAAATCAGACCACTCACCTAGACAATGTGTATTTGGAAAAACTACCTTCTTGAAGAATCAATGAGTGAAAAAAAGATATAATAAAGAAAAATAGTCATAATTGTTTGCATTATATAGTTGAATTTCCAGGTAAAAATTCATTGGGGGGTATCTAATGTAACACCCTAAGATTTTGTGAAATATATTTTTTGAAATGAATTTATTAGTTACTATATTTTTCATATGAAAAAATATCAGGTTTAACTTTTCTTATGAAAAACTGAGCTGGACTAAATTACATAGAAATTTTTTTTTATCTTTCATTACATGCAACAATGTGTTTCTTAGATAACTTACATTCCATGTAAGACCAAGTTTTACTGAAAAATAATTTATTATTTAAATTATTATTTAATATATTTCCTAGCTGTTGGAATGGATGTTATGAATAGGATTATTTAAATAATAAAATGTATAATTTACACACATTTTTTGTTTTTTAATTATTATAAATAAAATAACAACTATTTTAAAAAAATAAAATGGTTTCTGAAAAACAATATTATTCTCTTCTAAAAGAATAGTTTAATTTCCTTTTGTTCACATAATTTAAAATTTAGGTTTATCACATTTAGAAATTTAATTTTATAAAGAATAAATTTTGAAATCCTAATATCAACATTATATTACGTTGATTTTCTAGGTTTTTCTGAAATATTTTATTTTTTTGATGAAAAATAAAAATAATAAATTTTAATTGAAAGATAAGTTTAAATTAAATTTGTTTACAATGATAAATTATATTATAAGTTTATTTTAATGTTATTTTAGTTCAATTATATATCAATTAATCTAATTTAGTTCACTAGAATAAATTACATATTTAATTCTTATATAAAATGCTTTTAAACTTTTGAACATTTTCTCATTAAAAACCCATTGTCTCGTCGCGTTTCTAAGATTAATTTACAACTAAAATTATCAAATTTATTGAATTGAATTTAGAAATATGTATTCCATATTTTAAATTATAATAATCTATTTTTTATTATCTGTTAAACATAATTTTTGATGAAAATGAATATTTAAGGTACTAAAAAATTAATTATCACGAGTAAGGTAAAAATTAGTTTACCGGGGGGAGGGTAAATTAAAATTATAAGTGTAAGAATTACCTATAAACTTTTATAAATACTATTTTATGGAAATATTTTAAATATAAAACCTATAATGTTTGATAATGGCCCATTTTGGAATCATTTTTGATAGGAAAAATGTTGGACCATTCAATTCTATTCAAAAATACCAAGTGTGTCGCTCCAACTTATAAAAGGCCACCCCCTATCCTCTCTTATTAAAACCATGAAAAACTTTTGTTTATTCAATAAATTGTAAAATCCATTCCAAAATTACGTCCTCTTATACTAGAAGGCTTATTTTTTACACAAATCTAACCAAGGAAGGCTTTTAGTGAAAACATATTTAGTATAATAGAAGAAGAGTTAACGTTCATCAATAAACGTTTTTTGTTTATTTCATCCCCAACCTCATAAATTCACATTATGACATAATGATATTATATCCTCACTATATTCCAAATATTTACATGATTTTTATATTTATTTAATTACCTACCACTATCCCAACTCCCATTAAATTGGATACAAAATAATTATTCGTGCTATGAAAGATTACCTCATTACGAACGCTGTTATTAAATTTTTCATTACCAGATCATAAATATGGAAATAAGTATGGATTTATTATTTATATATGATATTTATTATATCATTATTTCTACATAATTATTATATTAAACATTCCTTCACACTTTCTATTTTTTGGGATGATGATAACGTCACTCATAGGTACTACGAACTATCACCTTGTGATGCGATATAATTCATTCATGATTTAAATGAATGGTATTAAGAATACATTTAATGAATTTGTGTGATATATATGAACTATTTATTTATATAATTTTATTTTATAAATTATCTTTATTTCCTTCAATCTAAAAGTAATTTGGAAATAGCGTTCATGTGTATATATAGCCTACCATCTCCATGAAGGGTGTATTTAATTTTCCTCAATAAATTTTATGGATTACTCAAAATACAAATATAATAAATATATATGATTTTCATATCATGGATTAAATTATTTATATTTACATCCATGATAAAATTAAGATGAAAAAAAATCTAAATAAAAACATATATGAGAAATAGAGTGGTTATTACCTAGAACATGGATTTTACAATGGATTGTAAATAAAAAATTACAAAAGGGGAATAAGTAAATCATATATAGAAGGAAATATTTAATTATTTATATGTAATACATGTATAATAAAGTCATATTTATTATACTAGATGTCTGAATTAGAAAAAATGAATTTAGGACTTACAACAAGGGATTTCAGTCTCACTTTTTACTTATTTGAGACACATGCCTTATTCACAACCCATTCTTTATGTGGTGTCTGTAATGCACATGGATTTATTTTATGATTTGTATTCATAAAATAATTGTTATTCACCAAACCATTTTATAATGTCTCTTTCATGGGGTTTACAGTTCAAGAGTTACAAAAGCAGTAAGAGATTTTGTATATATTTTATTTTTTTCAGACATATGTTAGGATATGCACCTATATTTTTATGAGGTCTATATATATTCCATTGAAATTTAATATAATGAATTTATTTATCCTCTTGATATTTGATTTTTTATTTTTCATTTTTCCATAAAGGCTATTATGTTTCAATGTTACCAAACTGGTAATAATTTTACGTCACAATATCATTATTTTTTATGATTTTTATGACAATGATTTTTATGATAAAATATTATGATCCATTCCCCAATAAATTCAGGAATTCCCATCACCTATTCTTATTATTAAAATTTCAAGGTAGTATTAAAATTTTATACTCTTTGGGACTTATAATAATTTATAATTTTTTTAAATAAAATCTCACTATATTTCAATATTCAGTTGAAAATTGATTTTCTTCCAAAACAGTAACTTCCCAGGTAATTAAAGAATAAATAATTTTCATATTTATTAATATTTACGAATTAAATATTAATTTTAATTAAAAGGGGTTTCTACGTTCGATAGTGTACTTGATACGCAACGATGAGTTTCTTTGAAAACTTACGTTGCACACAAGTAATAAAATACTATTATTTTAAATGTTAGTTAACAAGTAGCCATTGTACTGGCGGAAATGGATATAAATAACTAAAATATGATTATATATGTTTTTAAATGTTTTTACATTTACCCAATAAAAGATAATGGCTTAATATACAGATAGAGTTCAATTTTAGGCATTTATACCCTAATTTTCACTAAGGGATCACTTATCACCTTTTGACGGCGAACCTTCATTAAATATAGTTTTGATCAATCTTATAAATTCTATTGGACCAAAAATAACTCTTCTTTAGAATCGGGACATCAAAATTTACTTTGTGTAAATTTTTGGTACCTTTCCGATAAAGTTCATTTTTTAATGAATAATGTAAAATGTTGTATTTTAATTCAAAACATCTTTTTAATCTAATTTATTTATATGATTAGATTATCTTTTGAATTGTTTTTAAAGTAAAATTAGAAAATATTTTTACCATTAAATCCAATAGTGGTCGTTGGAATTAATTTCACTTTGAAATCGGACTTAAACTAGTGTCAATCTTTTGATACTTATTGTTTCATAAAAACAAGCTATTTGCTCTGACAGCGGGAATTAATTATTAAATTAATTAATGTGACTTATATGTTTTTAATTTTGTAAAATAGACTTCATTTTTGAATTCGTAATATCAAATATAACTTAGGGTGAATTTATGGTAATTTTCTGAAAAACATCAATTTTTGATGAATAGTGAAACCACTAAGTGGTACTTATAAAAATTGAATTTCCATTTAAATGAAATTTTTCCATCATTGTGTTTTGATTTTAAAAAATCAGACATAAATGGTTGTCATTAAGAAGTAAAATGTGGTTCAATGAGATTAAAATATTTTTTTGGTAAATAGTAACTTATTAAGTTTTTAATCGCGATTAGTGGTAATTAGTGTAGTTTAAGGTAAAAATAATATTTTAATAATATGAGATGACCTAGACACATGTCCTACCCTCATTGGATGTGTCATGGCCGACCAAGAGAAGCCATGGGTCAACTTGGGGACCCCATAGAGCCACTTTGGTTGGAAAATGACATAAATAACTTTTTATTTAATGTAAAAGTAAAAATGACACAAACATAATATGTTTTACGCAAACAATTTTTACAAGGGGTTATAAAGGTAATATTTTTTATTATAAATAGTCATTAGAAATCTAAATAGATTTCCTACATCATAGTATTTTTTTTTATAAATTTTAGACATTAAATAAATTAAATTATTTATGACATAATAATGATGCAGCGATGACATCATTATTTGATGATTTAAATAAAATTGAAAGATTATATAAAATCTATGAACTAAACATGTCCAAAACTTATTGGATGGGTGGATTTCGAACCCCTATCACCTTATCCACGAATTATATCAATGTGGGACCTTTTGAAACCGAAACACATTTTCAAATAAAGTAATATTTCTTTACTTTCCAAAAGTGCCCCTCCTCTCCCCTTATAAAAGGCCCCCACCTCTACCACATTACCCACACTCCCAATGCCTTTGGCTCGGACAAACCTTGCCCATTTTGTCTCTCAACTTCCCTCTCTTGCTCCTTGAGTCCTTTTGTTTTATTTTGCTTCTCCAACCACCTAAACTCGTTTTATTATTTTCTTTTGTAACAACTCCAGTATCATCAATATAGTAGGATGTTGTTATAATAAGTATTAGAGCTACACTTACACACACCTACATCTAATGGTTAACGAACATACTGTTTCCGTGGATGGCGAATTTATGCCTCCTGAAACGATGATTGTTCAACATTCTTTTAAAACCTTAAAAGGTGGCCATTAAGATGTCAATATATTTATATATGATATATAATATTTTATGTTTTACTTATGCTTCTGTAGTTTTCATTTGTGGCTTACCTTTATGGCTTCCATTATGGGTATACACGATATCTTCATTTAAGGATGTGCGGACTACCGCCCCCTCAAAGTGATTTGATTCGTTATTACCATAGGTGGTATGTATAAAGGGTATATTTAATGATATTATATATGATACCATACTGTAATTAAAATACTATTATGTATCATTATGTTTTAATTCCATTAAATATGAAATAGAAATGGAAGTAGCGTTCATGTGTACGTACGGCGTACCGTCTCCATGAACGGTACATTTCATTTCTTATCTCAAAATATCATGTACTATTATAAGTACATATATATAATGGATATATATGATGTATGATACATCTAAATGATTTATATAATTCTGGAATTAAAATATACATACCTATCATATTGTTTTAATTTCATTAATACGACATAGAAATGAAAGTAGCGTTCATGCGTATGTACGGCTTACCGTCTCCATGAACGGTGCATTTCATTTCTTTCCTCTAAATGATTATGTGATATTATAAATACATGTATATTCTGGATATATATGATATATATTATATCCAAATCAGGAATGTCATTTTGGATATAAAGAACCTTTGACCACACGAACAACATTTAATTGAAAGAAGTCCACTTTCGACTTAAGAACCAAATATTGACAAAACAAACATTATTAACTGAAATGGTTACATAATGTTTATAACATGGAAATAAGTGATATAAAAGGAATAATGAACTTTAAAATGGTTCTTAATCAAGTACAAATTAACTCAAGTTTATTATTCAGGACGTTAAAGAACGATCGAGTCAAGTCGGACCCGAGGTAAGGGACTTCGTCTCAATCTCCTTTCATTGAGGCATATTTCGTTTTATACACAACTTTATTTTACACGGTGTATAAACCCCTTTGAATTTTTATTTTATACAAAAGGAATCTTTTTCTACGAAGCGTTTTACTGAACGACAAGAAAGAATGTTTTTTTAACGTATGCGGTGAAAATGACCTTTTCCGCCGCCGTGAGTATTATTTGGTCTTTGGCTTCCTCAAAAAGACATAATGTTTTTAAAATGAAATAAATACCATATACCCTTTTATATATTTTGGTATTGAAAATGGTTTTGATAAAAGATTCTATTATGATATATTGTGATTGAAATATGGAAATGTTATCATTCCTTTATATTGGTTTTATGTTTTATGATTTTATATTGGTACTTGGACATTTGACGGGTGGTTACGTGATAAACCATATGACGGGTGGTACCGTGAATACCAGGACGGGTGGTTACGTTATAACCTCTAATTCATTGGGTATGGAAGTCGGCCGTATGGCTATTCCATTAAGTATGTATGGAAATTAGCCGTATGGCTATTCCATTTAAGTGATATGTGGGGAAGTTGACAGTATGGTTATTCCACTTATGTATGTTTATGTACCAAGTTACCTTTATATATGTTATGTGTTCTTTATATTGGTTTTATGGTAATCCTTTGGTTACAAAAAGGTAAGTAATGATACTTTTTTTCAGTGAATAGTTATTACTACTTCATGAAGGTGAAGGTTTTACTTGGATAGAGTATACATGTTTTACTTGATGTTTGAAAAACTAACAGTTTTCATTCTTTGTGTATCCCTTACTGAGCTTTTTATTCTCATCCCAAGTTTTTTTGAAATGTTTTTCACAGGACTTAATGTGTAATAATGTCAAGGATGGGATCAAGGGAATTTCATGCTATATAAAACATGGAACTAGACATGTTACTTTTAAGAGTTTTTTTATTATGGAAACTTAGTAGAAGTGACTACTTTGTAATATATTGAGATGTAATAGTTATGTTCTAATTCTCTAAAACTCTAAACCTGAAAAGATCCTCAACATGAATTATTCATTTAATTCAATATTAAGTAAGGTTTAAGGCCGGGGCCTTATAGTTGGTATCAGAGGTCGGTTTAGACAACTTTAGGAGTTAGAAAATTGTTAAATTTATAAATTAGTTTATGGTATGATTGAAATGATATAGCATTTACATATTACCATGTTCCTTAACCTAAGGTATTTCAGTGTTAAGATTGGTTTTTCGTAGAGGAAACAAAGAAGTTTATTGGGAAGGCATACTGAGGGAAATGACCTTCCAAATTAGCATACCAAGATTGTCAGAATCAGAATTGAGCAGTTTACTACAGTGATGGCTCAGTTGAATCAGGTGATAAGTGGTGGTTGTGTAATTGTTGATATTTTGGTGTTTTCTAAAAGTAAAGAGGAGCATGAATGTCATTTAAGGGTTATCTTGAAAACATTAAAAGAAAAGAAACTATATGGAAAATTCAGCATGTGTGAGTTTTGGTTACAACAAATTTCTTTCCGAGGTCACATTGTTTCAAAAGATGGCATAACTATTGATCCTACTAAAACAAAA
Source organism: Viscum album (assembly GCA_963277665.1). Classification (NCBI taxonomy): domain Eukaryota; kingdom Viridiplantae; phylum Streptophyta; class Magnoliopsida; order Santalales; family Viscaceae; genus Viscum; species Viscum album. The sequence goes on from OY728126.1 coordinate 1,112,486,992, forward strand.
GTTGTTGAAGAATGGCCAAGACCCACAAATGTAACCGAGATCCGTAGTTTTCTTGGTTTGGCAGGTTACTACCGAAGGTTTTTTGAAAATTTTTCACGGTTATCTAGTCCAATGACTAAGCTAACTCGTAAGGGTGTTAAGTTCATATGGACAAAAGAATGTGATGATTGTTTTCAGGAGTTGAAGAGAAGATTGGTGAATGCTCCAGTTTTGGCACTTCCTTCCAGTAATGGTGAGTTTGTTATATATAGTGATGCTTCGTTGAAGGGACTTGGCTGTGTCCTTATGCAGAATGATCAGCTAATTTCTTATGCTTCACGACAGTTGAAAACTCATGAGGTAAATTACCCTACACATGATTTGGAATTAGCCGCTATTGTCTTTGCTTTAAAAATTTGGAGGCATCATTTGTATGGAGTAAAGTGTGAAATATATACTGATCACAATAGTCTAAAGTATATATTCACTCAGAAAGAATTTAACATGAGACAGAGGAGATGGCTAGAATTATTCAAGGATTATGATTGCACAATTCATTACCATCCGGGAAAAGCAAATAAAGTGGCTGATGCTTTGAGTCGAAAAAGTAATGCTTCATTAGCAATGTTGCGTTTGGAACGTGATCCTTTGGATAAATATTTGATGAACTTTGGCATAGTAGTTGTTGGTACAAGATGTTCTTCTATTTTGGTTCAGGTATCAGTGAAATCTTCTCTATCAGACAGAATCAAGCAAGCACAGAAGCGAGACAGTGAGTTGAAGAAAAAGGTAGAGCTGGTTCAGAAAGGTATGTTGCCTGAATTCAACATTGATAATGATTGTGTTTTGAGGTTTGGGAAGAGATTATGTGTGCCTTGTGATTCACATTTGAAGAATGAGTGGTTATGTGAGGCTCATATTTCCCCGTTTTCAGTTCATCCTGGCAGTACTATGATGTACAGAGATCTGCGGGAGTATTACTGGTGGGATGGAATGAAAAGCGATATTTCTGATTTTACTGTGAAGTGTCTGACTTGTCAGCAGGTTAAAGCAGAGCGGCGGTTACCGAAAGGGATGCTTCAGCATTTACCAGTGCCAGAGTGGAAATGGGAAAACATATCCATGGACTTTGTTGTGGGATTACCGAGGACATCTTGAGGTAATAATGCAATCTGGGTTATTGTTGATTGCTTGACTAAATCTGCTCATTTCCTTGCTATATGAGATACTTTTTCCCTAGATAAACTTTCCAATTTGTATCTTAAATAGATAGTCAGGTTACATGGAGTTCCCCTCTACATTGCATCTGATCGTTATCCCAGGTTCACATCTAACTTTTGGAAAGGCCTTCAGAAGTCGTTGGGTACTGAATTAAATTTTAGTACAGCTTTTCATCCTTAATCAGATGGGCAGTCAGAACGAACAATTCAGACCTTGGAGGATATGCTATGAGCTTGTTCGATGGATTATCAGGGAAGTTGGTATGACGCCCCGAACCCAGTAGCCCGGTGTCGGTTTTTCAGTTATGGTGTGCAATTTATTTTGCACAAATGAAACAAATAAGTCACACATCATAACCCATCAAGAGGAACTTTCTGGTTCAGATCCTGGAGAATCAGAGACAACAGCTTTGCTTCGTTATTTCTGAGCTAAGAACAAACATCCAAGACTTGGAAAGGCTCTATCAACCTGTAAAAAAAATTTAACATAAAACATAGGGTGAGCATTGAAATACTAAGAAAGGGCTTTTTGAAAATACTTAAATACAGCTTTTGAAAACTACGTTGAAAAATACTTTTCCATACATAGAAAGTTTTCTTAAAAGGAAATCTTCAAGACTAAACAAAGGTTGATACATCAGAGTTAAAGTACTTCATACTTATTCACTAGAACACTTAGCGGTAACTCACTTAGTAAACAAGATAAGCATAATAATAAAAAAGGCATGGGTTGCACGAAGTAAAGTGTCCATAAACAAGAAAGGTGTGTTTGAACAACAAGATGAAAATGTCATCAGAGTCACGCACAAGTGCATCATCTACACAAAATATGCACATTATGACATGATAATTGAAATACAACATTTGAAATGAAGTTCTGGAAAAGAAATTGGTCATGCATCAACATTGCCATATCATATGTCTCGTGTTTATTTTTTTATCTGATACTCATAGGTATGGTTCTATAACCAAGGTTATTCCTCTAATCGGAATAATCACTAGGTTGGTCATAAACAAAGAAATGTATGCTGAAGGACTAATGGTCTCTGTGTCAAGGCCTTGTGCCATGACCTATGGGTAAAAACCCAATTTGACTGTCTCGAGAACTATCGAAGCATCGAGGAGCTTACTTTTACCGGTCTCCATCCCGGAGGGCTTACTTTAACCAGTCCCCAACCTGGAGGGTTTTCTTCTTGCCGGACCCCATTCCAGGTAGTCCCATACATTTCTCACATGTTGATAATGTCAGATATACAAGGTGTCCCATACCACTTTGAATATTTAATTTTCATTTCATATTACCCAAGGTGTCCCATACCACTTTGGGTAATACCATTTTCATTTCCCATTACCCAAGGTGTACCATACCACTTTGGGTAATTAGTTTTTAGTTCCTCTTCATGTTGAGTCATATGCATGAATAATATGAATAAGGTAACAATAACATAAATGGTTTACAAATACATGATATGATACATAAACTTGAAAATATGGAATAAAAGAAGGCACGGTTAAGCAAGCATAATATGTGCGTAGAACAATAATTTAAGCACATAAAATGACGAATGTGTGAGACTTGCTCCCAAGGGTTATTAAATGATGAGTTTCTAAAATTCCAGTACATGGAAAATAACTACTTGGCATTAACTATTGTTCTTCACAGGTCACAGTACTTTCAACAAATCTCCATCCACTAATAATTACTGCGGCATTCTTGGTATAAAAATAATAAACAGTTTCCATCATTAAAATTCTGACGCTTGGAAGTAAACCAAATTTGAAATAATACTTTTCATTAATAATTATTCTTCAATGGTCATAGAATTTTCAGTTACACTATGCTCACTAAAAATCATTGCAGCGAGTTTGGTATAAAAATAATAGAGTATTTCTACATATTAACATAACCCTTAAACCCCTATCCTTTTAAAATGAGTTTAAAACAGGCATAAGCATATCCTAAAAAAACATAAACCATTTCAAGGGAAACATTAGACAAATTCATTGTTGTACCCTTAGACACAAAATTATAAAACAGCATAGGCAAGCGCTAAAATCCTACATGCATAAAAATATTAATAACCATTTCTTGAAACTACGGTTTTCATATATTAATCTTAAAAACACATACATACTTAGTGATATATATACACAAATTATATATATAGGTTTCCTCATAAATTACACATGGTACAATTAAAATCTTAATACCTCTAACTACTTATCATTTATTCAGTTTGAAATTCAAAACCACATGGGGGTTTAAATTTTCATGAAACTATAAATATATAAAACTTCAATTTAAACTATTACATTTTTGCACCTAAAACAAAGACCTGGTTCGCATCCAATATCAATCATCGACAAAGTACGAATCAAAAACTGATTTGCATTGAAATACATAACTTCTAAAATTATATAATTATATATATATAAGGCTTACATAAAGATCGTACACGTTAGGACTTGTTTTAAAATAACCCCTTTCAAAGGTATAATTCTTAACATAAAATATTGAATTATAAAGAAATCTTAGAAACATATTTTGTATGGTTGGAATGGAATATATATATATATATATATATATATATACCTTTAACTAGAAGGCACATATATATATATACTCATGTATATACAAACATGAACCAAGAACCATGGGTGGGAAAAAAACACACAAACGTGGCACCCTTACCGCTCAAGAGAGGAGCTTGCTAGAGGGAGGCTTGCTGGGTGGCCGGTGAACCGGGAGGAGATTTGGTGGCCGGTGGTAGTCCGGTGAGGACTCCTAGAAATGATGCAAGGTGATGGCCGGCACTAGTGTGGTCGTGCACGGGGGTGAGGTGCGAAACTGGAGGTGGTTCGTGGTGGCAAGGCGACGGTGAGGCTGGCTCCGGAGGTCCCCGTTTACACTAGGGTTTCTCGGTTCTTAAAGGAAGATGATCCGGGGGAGGGTAGTCCGAGCCTACGGAGGTGGGTGCGCGAGTCCAACGTGAGCAGTGGAGAGGAGGCATCTCGGGCAATCCAAGTCTGGTTCGCGGGTCCCTGGCGCGAGGTAGAAGAAGAGGCGGAGGAAGAAAGAAAAGAAAAAAAAACAACGGATGAGATCCGACCTTGTCATGATCGGGCGGATGAAAAGAAAATAGTGTTTTAAAAAATATCAATGGCCAGGATTGACTGTGGTGAGATCGAACGGTCGAGGCGAAAACAGATGGAGAAGATCTATGTGGGGTCGGGATGGCCTGGGTTGCATGTTTAAAAAAAACAGTTTTAATAAACATTAAAATTAGACATTTTACTACTTCAAGTTTTTTTAATATATATACATATATAACTAGAACATTATAATTTGATTTTGTATAAAACATAATAATTACTTTTAACTCATAATTTTCAAATCAAAAAATCCCATTTTAGTTTAAGTAAACAAATGATACTATTTGATAAAACTATTATTTTTTTTAAAAGATATATTTTTAATACCACACTTTTATAACTACTATGATCTTATAAGGATTAAAATCCAATTTATAACTTACTTCACTTTTTTATTTATAAAATTATGTTTAAAAGACACGTAGTTTTTCTCTAAGTCAAAACACATGGTTTTAGAGGTCCGAAAAGATACATTATTCAATTATTGCTGATACCCCGTTCGACACATTTTAAAAATACCATGTTTTCCATCATATAAATATCATCATGATCAAAATAGATTCATTTGCAAGAATAGTATTTTATTTTAATACTTGAAGTTATAATTATGATACTTTGTATTTATTAAAATATTGAAATACTATAATATTATAAAAGCGTTATAAGGACAAAAGTTTTATAAAATGATGCACTTTATCCATTGGAACCCAACGGTCAAAAAAACGGTCATATTCCCTTAGAGGTCTATTATAAAAGCAAGGGGTAGGATGTTTAACATTTTCAAAACACCGGACCCTTGGCGGATGGATCTCCTCATACCTCTGGTGCTGAGTGCGTGCGCTGTGATTCTGGCAGTTATACTTTTCACACTGATGGACCCTGAAGATGACGACTATCCGATTGCCCGTGTTGTGGTTATTTGTAGTATTCCTGTGGCCGTGTTAGGTCTTGTGCATGGTACATTCAATTAGATGGGTCTTGTTGTGATGTATCTTTTAAATATATAACAGTTTATTGTATTCTTCATGTTTGATTTCCACTCGAATTCTTTATCAGCACACAAAGAATAAAATAAAATAAAACAAGATACATCATTAAAATCACAACATTGTTCACTTGGACCAGTTTATAAAATTTGTGGCATCACATTATCCCCCTCTTAAAATAATTGCGTCCCCGCAATTCGATCGACGTACATACATTGACTTATTAACACCGCTTCTCTGACACCCTTGGTGACGTCCCTTTACATCCACCACCCATGGAAGAAGTTACTATTCAACTCAATCTCCAGGGCTGAACAAAGCTTGTGGGTCTCCTTTTCCCAAATACATTTTTGGTAAAGTGGTTCGTGGTTGAAGCCAAGCTCCCGTTTGATACAGGTGGCTTTCCAGAGATGGGAACGAGTGACATCAAGATTCACGACATCCGCATGTATTTGGTTCCTAAAGATCTCTTGAACCACTTCATAATTGAAGGATTCTATGAAAGATCCAAAATCGCAGAGCTCCCCAAGCATGCTGAAGCACGGGATTTGGTACATAAAGACTGCGCGGAAGTCCAACTTCTTTGCAGCTTCTCCAAATGTCGGGAAGGCCAACCATTTATTGTTCATGGTGAAACACAGGAAGAGTCCCTCATAGTACTTCCCTTTCTTTTTATAATTCTCAAACAGCGCACTAGCCATTAGGTTATACACAACTTCCGACCCTCGGAAGATTCGAAGGACATTCGAGCTTTTCGATATTTCATAGAGGGTTTTGCAAGTGAGTCGTAAGTTAACAAAAGGTTGGTAACTTGTTGACCAGGATTTTTCTACAATAGTCTCTATGATTTTTGTAGGGAGAGTCAAGAGTCTAGGTGTGGTTCGCTGTCTTGCCATATGAAAAGTTTAAGAAAAAACCATACTTAGTAAAACATTATTAATGGTTTTGTGTTTTCCTAATTTTCCAAGGTTGCCTAAACCATTCCTCTGATACCAACGATGACGCCCCGACCCCGGTAGCCCACAGCTAGTGCTATGGTTATGGTGTGCAATTTATTTCGCACAAATGAAAAAAATAAGTCACACATCATAACCCATCAGGAGGGACTTTCTGGTTTAGATCCTGGAGAATCAGAGACAACAACTTTGCTTCTTTATTTCTGAGATAAGAACAGACATCCAAGACTTGGAAAGACTCTATCAACCTGTAAAAAAAATTTAACATAAAACATAGGGTGAGCATTGAAATACTCAGTAAGGGGTTTTTGAAAATACTTAAATACAACTTTTGAAAACTACGTTGAAAAATACTTTTCCATACTTAGAATGTTTTCTTAAAAGAAAAACTTCAAGACTAAACAAAGGTTGATACATCAGAGTTAAAGTACTTCATACTTATGCACTAGAACACTTAGTGGTAAATCTTTTAGTATACAAGATAAGCATAATAATAAAAAGGAATGGGTTGCACAAAGTAAAGTGTCCATAAACAAGAAAGGTGTTTATGAACAACAAGATGAAAATGTCATCAGAGTCGCGCACAAGCGCATCATCTACACAAAATATGCACATTATGACATGATAATTGAAATACGACATTTGAAATGATGTTCTAGATAAGAAATTGGTCATGCATCAACATTGCCATATCATATGACTTGTGTTTCTTTTTTTTATCTGATACTCATAGGTAAGGTTATATAACCAAGGTTATTCCTCTAATCGGAATAATCACTAGGTTGGTTATAAACAATGAAATGTATGCTGAAGGACTCATGGTCTCTTTGTCAAGGCCTTGTGCCATGACCTAAGGGTAAAAACCCAATCTGACTGTCTCGAGAACTATTGATGCATCGAGGAGCTTACTTTTACCGGTCTCCAACCTGGAGGGCTTACTTTAACTAGTCCCCAACCTGGAGGGTTTTCTTCTTGCCGAACCCCATTCCGTGTAGTCCCATACATTTCTCAAATGTTGATATGTTCAGATATTTAAGGTGTCCCATACCACTTTGAATATTTAATTTTCATTTCATATTACCCATGGTGTCCCATACCACTTTGGGTAATACCATTTTCATTTCCCATTACCCAAGGTGTCCCATACCACTTTGGTTAATTAGTTTTTAGTTCCTCTTCATGTTGATTCATATTCATGAATAATATGAATAAGGTAACAATTACATAAATGGTTTACAAATACATGATATGACAGATAAACTTGAAAATATGGAATAAAAGAAGGCATGGTTAAGCAAGCATACTATGTGCGTAGAACAATTATTTAAGCACATAAAATGATGAATGTGTGAGACTTTCTCCCAAGGGTAATTAAATGATGAGTTTCTAAAATTCCAGTACATGGAAATGAACTACTTGGCATTAACTGTTGTTCTTCACAGGTCACAGTACTTGCAATAAATCTCCATCCACTAATAATTACTGCGGAATTCTTGGTATAAAAATAATAAACACTTTCCATATTTAAAATACCGATGCTTGGAAGTAAACCACATTAAAAATACTACTTTTCATTAATCATTATTCTTCACTGGTCATAGAATTTGCAGTTACACTCTGCTCACTAAAAATCATTGCAGCGAGTTTGGTATAAAAATAATAGAGGATTTCTACATATTAACATAACCCTTAAACCCATATCCTTTTAAAATGAGTTTAAAACAGGCATAAGCATATCCTAAAAAACATAAATCATTTCAAGGGCAACATTAGACAAATTCATTATTGTACCCTTAGACACAATATTATAAAACAACATAGGCAAGAGCTAAAATTCTACATGCATAAAAATATTAATAACCATTTCTTGAAACTAGGGTTTTTATATATTAATCTTGAAAACACATACATACTAAGGGATATATATACAAAAATTATATATATAGGATTCCTGATAAATTAAACATGGTAAAATTAAAATCTTAATACCTCTAACTACTTATCATTTATTCAGTTTGAAATTGAAAACCACATGGGGGTTTAAATGTTCATGAAACTATAAATATATAAAACTTCAATTTCAACTATTACATGTTTGCACCTAAAACAAAGACCTGGTTCGCATCCAATATCATTCATAGACAAAGTAAGAATCAAAAACAGATTTTCATTGAAATAATTAACTTCTAAAATTATATAATTATATATATATAAGGCTTACATAAAGATCGTACACGTTAGGACTTTTTTTAAAATAACCCCTTTCAAAGGTATAATTCTTAACATAAAATACTGAATTATAAGGAAATCTTAGAAACATATTTTGTATTGTTTGCATGGAATATATATATATATTGATATATATATACCATTAACTATAAGGCGTATATATATATACTCATGTATATACAAACATGAACTGAGAACCATGGGTGGGAAAAAACACACAAACGTGGCACCCTTACCGCTCAATAGAGGAGCTCGCCGGAGGGACGCTTGATGGGTGGCCGGTGAACTGGGAGGAGCTTTAGTGGCTGGTGGTAGTCCGGTGAGGACTTCTAGAAACGATGCAAGTTGATGTCCTGGTGTCTAGCAGCGTTGCGCCGACACTAGTGTGGTCGTGCACAGGGGTGAGGTGCGAAACTGGAGGTGGTTCGTGGTGGCGAGGCGACAGCGAGGCTGGCTCCGGAGGTCGCCGTTTACACTGGGGTTTCTCGGTTATTAAAGGAAGGCGATCCGGGGGAGGTTAGGCCGAGCCTATGGAGGTGGGTGCGCGAGGTCAACGTGAGCAGTGGAGAGGAGGCGTCTCGGGCAAACCATGTTTGGTTCACGGGTCCCTGGCGCGAGGTAGAAGAAGACGTGGAGGAATAAAGAAAAGAAAAAAAAACAACGGATGAGATCTGACCGTGGCATGATCAGACGGATGAAAAGAAAATGGTTTTTCAAAAGATATCAATGGCCAGGATTGACCATGGCGAAATCGAACGATCGAGGTGAAAATAGATAGAGAAGATCCATACGGGGTCGGGATGGCCTGGGTTGCATTAAAAAAAAACAGTTTTAATAAACGTCAAAATTAGAAATTTTACTACTTCATGTTTTTTTAATAAATATACATATATAACCAGAACATTATAATTTGATTTTGTATAAAAAATAATAAGTACTTTTAACTCACAATTTTCAAATCCAAAAATCCCATTTTAGTTTAAGTAAACAAATGATACTATTTGATATAACTATTATTTTTAAAAAAAATATATATTTTTAATACCACACTTTTATAACTACTAAGATCTTATAACCTCTAAAATCCAATTTATGACTTACTTCACTTGTTTATTTATAAAATTATGTTTAAAAGACCCGTAGTTTTTCTCTAATTCAAAACACATGGTTTTAGAGGTCTGAAAAGATACATTTTTCAATTATTGCTGATACCCCGTTCGACACATTTTAAAAATACCATGTTTTCCATCATATAAATATCATCATGATCAAAATAGATTCATTTGCAAGAATAATATTTTATTTTCATACTTGATGTTATAATTCGAATACTTTGTAATTAATAAAATATTTAAATACTATAATATTATAAAAGCGTTATAAGGACAAAAGTTTTATAAAATGATGCACTTTATCCATTAAAACCCAACGGTAAAAAACGGTCATATTCCCTTAGAGGTCTATTATAAAAGAAAGGGGTAGGATGTTTAAAATTTTCAAAACACAGGACCCTTGGCGGATGGCTCTCCTCATACCTCTGGTGCTGAGTGTGTGCACGGTGATTCTGGCGGTTATACTTTTCAAACTGATGGACCCTGAAGATGACGACTATCTGATTGCCCGTGTTGTGGTTCTTTGTAGTCTTGTTGTGGCCGTGTTAGGTCTTGTGCATGGTACATTCAATTAGATGGGTCTTGTTGTAATGTATCTTTTAAATATATAACAGTTTATTGTATTCTTCATGTTTTATTTCCACTTGAATTCATTATTTTCACACAAAGCATAAAATAAAATAAAACAAGAGACATCATTAAAAGCACAACATTGTTCACTTTGAAAAGTTTATAAAACCTGGGGCGTCACAGTTGGGACCAATGTATTTCTTTGGTTGAGTTTTCTTATAATAACAACTTTCATTCCAGTATACAGATGGCACCATTTGAGGCATTATATGGGAGGCGGTGTCGAACTCCAGCATTTTGGGATGAAGTGGGTGAAAGGAAACTGATGGTTCCAGAATTGGTAGAAGAGATGGCAGAAAAAGTTCATTTGATTCATAAGCACAGTAGAACAGCTTAGAGCAGATAGAAGAGTTATGCGGATAACCGGAGGAAGGATCTATCTTTCGAGGTAGGTGATCATGTTTTTCTCAAGTTTTCTCCTTGGAAAAGTGTGATGAGATTTGGTAATAAAGGAAAACTGAGTCCAAGGTTTATTGGACCATATGAAATTCTGGAGAAAGTTGGATCAGTTGCTTACCGAGTGGATTTACCTCTGATTTGATCTCAGGTACACAATGTTTTTCATATTTCAATGTTGAGGAAGTATATGCCAGATCCATCTCATGTTTTGAGTCCAGAGGTAGTTTAGCTGGAGGAGAACCTATCTTATGAAGAACAACCAGTCCAGATTCTTGACCATAGGGAGCAGGTGTTACGGAATAAGGTGATTAATCAGGTAAAGGTTTTGTGGAAAAACCATGTGATTGAAGATGCAACGTGGGAATCTCAAAATGTTATGAGGGATAAATACCCCAACTTATTTTGATAAGTGAATAAAATTGCGAGGATGCAATTCCCAAAAGGGGGGAAGGATGTAACATCCCAGGTAATTAAAGAATAAATAATTTTCATATTTATTAATATTTATGAATTAAATATTAATTTTAACTAAAAGAGGTTTCTACGTTCGATAGTGTACTCGATACGCAACGATGAGTTTCTTTGAAAACTTATGTAGCACACAAGTAATAAAATAATATTATTTTAAATGTTAGTTAACAAGTAGTCGGTGTACTGGAGTGAATGGATAGAAATAACTAAAATATGATTATATATGTTTTTAAATGTTATTACATTTACCCAATAAAAGATAAAGGCTTAAAATACGGAAAGAGTTCAATTTTAGTCATTTATACCCTAATTTTCACTAAGGGTTCACGTATCACCTTTTGATGGCGAACCGTCATTAAATATAGTTTTGATCAATCATATAAATTCTATTTGACCAAAAATAACTCTTCTTTAGAATCGGGTCATCAAAATTTACTTTGTGTAAATTTTTGGAACCTTTCCAATAAAGTTCATTTTTTAATGAATAGTGTAAAATGTTGTATTTTATTTCAAAACCTCTTTTTAATCTAATTTATTTATATGATTAGATTATCTTTTGAATTTGTTTTAAAGTGAAATTAGAAAATATTTTTACCGTTAAATCCAATAGTGGTCGTTGGAATTAATTTCACTTTGAAATCGGACTTAAAATAGTGTCAATCTTTTGATACTTATTGTTTCATAAAAACACGCTATTTGCTCTGACAGCGTGAATTAATTATTAAATTAATTAATGTGACTTATAGGTTTTGAATTTTGTAAAATAGAGTTCATTTTTGAATTCATAATATCAAATACAGCTTAGGGTGAATTTTTGGTAATTTTCTGAAAAACTTCAATTTTTGATGAATAGTGAAACCACTAAGTGGTACTTATAAAAACTGATTTTCCGTTTAAATGAAATTTTGTCATCATTTTGTTTTGATTTTCAAAAATCCGACATACATGGTTATCATTAAGAAGTAAAATGTGGTTAAATGAGATTAAAATAATTTTTTGGTGAATAGTAACTTATTATGTTTTTAATCGCGATTAGTGGTAATTAGTGTTGTTTAAGGTAAAAATAATATTTTAATAATATGAGATGACCTAGACACATGTCATACCCTCATGGGATGTGTCATGGCAGACCAAGACAAGCCATGGGTCAACTTGGGGACCCCATGGAACCACTTTCGTTGGAAAATGACATAAATAACTATTAATTTAATGTAAAAGTAAAAATGACACAAACATAATATGTTTTACGAAACCAATTTTTACATGGGGTTATAAAGCTGAGATTTTTGATTATAAATAGTCATTGGAAATATAAAAAGATTTCCTACATCATAGTATTGTTTTTATAATTTTTAGACATTAAAGAAATTAAATTATTTATGACATAATAATGATGCAGCGATGACATCATTATTTGACGATTTAAATAAAATGGAAAGATAATGTAAAATCTATGAACTACACATGTCCAAAACATATTTGATGGGTGGATTTAGAACCCTTATCACCTTATCCATGAATTATATCAATGTGGGACCTTTTAAAACCGAAACACATTTTCAAATAAAGTAATATGTCTTTACTTTCCAAAAGTGCCCCTCCTCTCCTCTTATAAATGGCCCCCAACTCTACCACCATACCCACACTCCCAAAGCCTTTGGCTCGGCCAACCTCTGACCATTTTGTCTCTCCACTTCCCTCTATTACTCCTTGAAGCCTCACTTTGGGAAGAAGTCTTCCCAAGGAAGCTTCTGAGCTCAAACCAAAGGGAGTTACCCGATTTTAAGGTAATGTCTTCTTTTGAGTCCTTTTGTTTTATTTTGCTTCTCCAATCCCCTAAACTCTTTTTATTCTTTTCTTTTGATACAACTCCAGTATCATAAATATACTAGGATGTTGTTATAATATGTATTCGAGCTATACTTACTCACACCTACATCTAATGATTAACGAACATACTGTTTCCGTGGAAGGTGAATTTATTTCTCCCGAAACGATGATTGTTCAACATTCTTTTAACACCTTAAAAGCTGGCCATTGAGATGTCACTATATTTATATATGATATATAATATGTTTATGTTTTACTTAAGCTTATGTATTTTTCATTTGTGGCTTACCTTTATGGCTTCCATTATGGGTATACGCGATATCTTCATTTAAGGAAGTGCGGACTACCGCCCCCTCAAAGTGATTTGATTCATTATTACCATATGTGGTACGTATAAAAGGTATATTTAATGATATTATATATGATACCATAATAGAATTAAAATACTATTATGTATCATTATGTTTTAATTCCATTAAATATGAAATAGAAATGGATGTAGCGTTCATGTGTACGTACGACGTACCGTCTCCATGAACGGTACATTTCATTTCTTATCTCAAAATATCATGTAATATTATAAGTACACATATATAATGGATATATATGCTGTATGATACATCTAAATGATTAATATAATTCTGGAATTAAAATATACATACCTCTCATATAGTTTTTATTCCATTAATACGACATAGAAATGAAAGTAGCGTTCATGCGTACATACGGCTTACCGTCTCCATGAACAGTGCATTTCATTTCATTCCTCTAAACGATGGTGTGATATTATAAATAAATGTATATGCTGGATATATATGATATATATGATATCCAAATCAGGAATGTCATTTTGGATATAATGAACCTTTGACCACACGAACAACATGTAATTGTAAGAAGTCCACTTTCGACTTAAGAACCAAATATTGACAAAACAAACATTATTAACTTAAATGGTTGCATAATGTTTATAACATGGCAATAAGTGATATAAAAGGAATAATGAACATTAAAAAGGTTCTTAATCAAGTATAAATTAACTCAAGTTTATTATTCAGGACGTTAAAGAACGATCGAGTCATGTCGGACCCAAGGTAAGAGACTTCGTCTCAATCTCCTTTCATTGAGGCATATTTCGTTTTATACACAACTTTCTTTTACATGGTGTATAAACCCCTTTGACTTTTACTTTTATACAAAAGGAATATTTTTCTACGAAGCATTTTACTAAACGACAAAAAGGAATGTTTTTTAACGTACGCGGTGACACCGACCTTTTCTGCCGCCGCGAGTATTATTTGGTCTTTGGCTTCCTCAACAAGCCGTAATGTTTTTAAAATGAAATAAATACCATACACTCTTTTATGTATTTTGGTATTGAAAATGGTTTTGATAAAGTATTCTATTATGATATATTGTGATTGAAATGTGGAAATGTTATCATTACATTATATTGGATTTATGTTTGATGATTTTATATTGGTACATGGAAATTTGACGGGTGGTTACGTGATAAACCATATGATGGGTGGTGTCGTGAATACCAGGACGAGTGGTTACGTTATAACCTCCAATGCATTTGGTATGGAAGTCAGCCATATGGCTATTCCATTAAGTATGTATGGAAATTGGCCGTATGGATATTCCATTTAAGTGATATTTTTGGAAGTCGACCATATGGTTATTCCAATTAAGTATGTTTATGTCCCAAGTTACCTTTATATATGTTATGTGTTCATTATATGGGTTTTATGGTAATCCTTTGGTTACAAAAACGTAAGTAATGATACTTTTTTTCAGTGAAGAGTTTTTACTACTTCATGAAGGTGAAGGTATTACTTTGATAGAGTATACATGGTTTACTTGATGTTTGAAAAACTAATAGTTTTCATTCTTTGTGTATCCCTTACTGAGCTTTTTTTGCTCACCCCATGTTTTTTTGAAATGTTTTTCACATGACTTAATGTGGAATAAGGTCAAGGATGGGATCAAGGAAATGTCATGCTATATAAAACATGGAACTAGACATGTTTCTTTTAAGAGTTTTTTTATTATGGAAACTTAGTAGAAGTGACTACTTTGTAATCTTTTGAGATGTAATAGTTATGTTCTAATTCTCTAAAACTCTAAACCTGAAAAGATCCTCAACGTGAATTATTATTTTAATTCAATATTAAGTAATGTTTAAGGCTGGGGCCTTATAAAAACCATATATTATAAACTGGTTTTCAAAAAAGTATTTATAATTATTTTTATAATGATTTATTAATTTCATTTTACACATGTTTTAATTTTTTAAATTTTCTTAAAGGAATATTCATGTAGTTTTCCAATCAATTCTCGTTTAACTTTTACAAATTTTTTGAAAAGAATAGTTTTTAACAAGAATAACATGAAATGTATTAATTACTATTATTCCTTCTTTAATATTTCATGCTTCCCTTACAATCTTTAAAATTTCATTTCAAAGACAGCTGTTCCCTTAATATTTGAAAAATTTATATATTTGATGTTATTTATTTCAATGAAAATGTTTTTTAAAATTTTTTGTGTTTTAAAAACTATTTTCTCAAATTGGAAATTATATATTCACCATGAAATGATTTAAATAATTTTTAAATATTAAATAATATAAATTTCATCATTATTTTAAAAGGTGATTTATTTTCCTCAATAAATGGAACAAGTTTCCTTTCAAAATTATTTGTGATCTAAGATGATCCTATGATGTAATCTATACTATACTGGGGATAAGACTGAATGATACCATCCTTATTCATTATCTGGATGGTTAAATTTTATACTGATGAAATTTTTCAGCAACGCATTTATTTTTCATTCATTATAGAACTATAAATGTATTAAATTTTTATGAAACCCAATTTCTTTTAATGGGTTATGATTTGAGGATATGTGGGATTTTTTTTGATATTGTGCCACTCCTAAGTATGGGTTTCATTATGATAGGGGTGGGACCTATATCTCTATCCAAATAATTTGATAAAGTGTTATATCACACGATCAAAAAATGGGAAAATTTCAATGGGATTAATCCACTATATGAAATAGGCACGTCTTGATCTACCTTGGGAAAAAAGTTTTTCTTGATATTATATGTGAAATAGGTGTGTCCTAATCCATAATACTAAAGGGTTGTGTCTTGATCAATAATGTAAAATAGGTTTATCTTCATCCACTATAGGGAATAGGTTTTTCCATATCCTCTATGGGAAATTGGTCTATCTAGATCCACAATGGGAAATAAATAATATGACTTGATACACTTTGTTGATAGTTATGGAAATTAACCTTGAAGTATGAAATTGTTTTCTATATTATAATGTTGTCCCACATTAATGACATGATATTATGGTTCATGATTTATTTATGTTAAATTCTCACCCATATGGACCATGTGGTCGAAAATCATAAATGATTATACCATGGATCATGTTTAGGATCTATGAAACGTTATGTATGAACTTCACGAGTTATGTTCATAATCACATACCCATATTCTTATATTATTCATTTATTTGATCATAGATTGAAATATTTTATTTTTTCCCTAACTAAGCATCAAATACCCCTATTTATTATATTTCCTTTCCCCAGGTTATGAAAAAGGTTTCATGAAGGTCATGTCTATAATGAATACTAAATGGGATGATATTTTTGAGAAACATGGAAGAACAGTCACTAGATTTGATGATTGTATTCCATGATTCCAAAGTCACTAAATGATTATGGTCTTTAAGCATGTGTTTTTCAAATATAATGAATACTCATAAAAAAATATGTAATATACATGTATGAGAATCCCGGGTAGTTATATCTAGAATAGGTTTATGTGTTGATAATTTAGTTGGATATGTTAAAGTGTTTTTATTGAATAATAAAATTATGATATTGTGGAAAATCATTTCATTGGATAAAATAAATATGGAGTTTTTAAGTATTTATTTTTCTAATTCTCAAAGGTTCTAACCCTAATATAGAATTATTTAAGTAATTTCCTAAAATATTTATTTTCAATGTTGTGATTATTGATGTTTAAAATTGGTCCGCATATATTGGTATCGAAGCCAGTATGTAAGAGTTTGTTTTAACATATGATCCATGTGATTGGGTCTAGGATAAAAAACATTATAAGGAGTATTAAGAAAAATAAATTGGGAATAACATGGTATTTGAGATGTACATGTGATGTTATTTATTATGGAATGGTACATGGGGTATTTATAGTTTAGGGGAGTATTATTTTTGGGTTAAAATGTTAAACTAACTTTTATTTACAATTTAATCCAATAATAATGGAAATTTTAAAATAATGATATATAATTTGATTTTTTTAGAAAGTTCTTAATGGTTTTACCGCATGAATCTTTAATACCATAAAAAAGGGAGAATTTAGAATTTGTGAACATGAATAATAAAATAAATAAATCTACTAAATATTCATATATGATAAAAATCACCAATTTGAAACCCCACAGAGACTAGATAGAAAATTCTATAATTAAACTATTAACACAAGATTATAAATAAAATGAGATATACTACTATCCTAAGAGATACTAGTGAGGAAATGTATACTGAGACCTTTCATGTTCAAGGATCATGAAATAATAAAGTATAAATTATGTGATGATATTAATTAATTAATTATAATGATCCTATAATGACTCCCATGGTCTAGGTAGATACTTTTCAATCTCTTAGTTATTATTTTTATCATGTTCATGTACATTAGATTACTATGGTGGGGGGTAACCAGAATCCATATTAATAAATATAGTAAGTATAAAAACAACCTTCATCTAGGATGTATCACACTATAAGACTCACTAAAATGTACTATAACACTCAAATATATAATTAATCATGATATAATGTATTGGGAGTTTAATAAAACATACTATCCCACAAAATAAATGGTCATGAATAAGGGAAATAAAATAAATTGATGGATAATAAGTAACAAGCATATGTTTATAACATGAAACCCATAATAAAACTACTTTTACTAATAGAATCTACTTTTATAAAATAAATACCCTAAACAAGAAACATATCATTTAATGGGATCCATGATATATTGAAAATAGAGAAAAATTAAAATAAACCCATGATCAAAATAAAACATTATAAAAATAGCTGGTAGTTGAAGAAGATCCATGAAATTTGATGCTTTGACTAGACAATGGCCACCTATTATTTAAATAAAAAATTATTAATTGTATCCAAGCATATATATATATATATATATATATTTCTTTTTACCTTTCCCAAATCTTGTTTACTTTAATTAAATTTACAACTCCCTATTTATGAATGAAATACACTTGTTGAATACCTATCACATCTCCTGTAAGATATATCGAATAACATAGTTGATTGAAGGCCTTAATAAATATTTGGTTTTTTATATTTCTAAAAACGATGAAAAAATTATCCGTGAAACAAATAAGTATTCATATTTATTATTTATACAAGGGAATTCATGAGTCACATTTCACCATGTCTGTTCATGGCCTGAAAAAAAAAGCGGGAAAGTATATAAATTCTTCTTTAATGTTAATGGAATAGATGGAATAATTCACCATATAAAAAAACTCTAGAAAAACACAATTAATCTATTAATATTTTCTTTATAGGAAGAAAAATCCATATAACACAATGACCAACTTTAAAAATCAGCTTCATATTTATTCATGGTTTGAGTCAAATCACTTTAACAAAAAATAATTTTCCTTTTTTCTGAAGTCCTAAACTCATATTAGATATTATGAATTCATATATTCTTCCATTGAATTCATATAAAATTATTATTTTGAATAAATATAGCTAAAAATATTGAAAACTCTCTAAATCATCATAACATCATCATCCACATAATAATCATTTGTCTCTCCAAAAGATGGAAAAATCATAATTTAGGGTTCTATGGCCTTATACAGGTGTTCAACTTCATTGAGATGGGGAAATTTGAGGTCCATGCTCTATATATACAACTATGGAGAATTTTTAGTGGCCTAACACAGTGTGAACATGCAATAAAAACATGATACATGGTTAGTTTTTATTTGAATGAGAATATAAAATATACTTCTTGTAATAATGGTCTTTATATATATTAAATATTAATACATGGATTCATTATCTGACATCATTTTTTAAGATTATCTTTAACTTTTTTTGATATCAGTTTCCAATAGTAGTGACTCATAATACCTCTTTCGAACCAACCTATACAAGATATAATCTCAAAAAAATTATCCAATGTGCTGACCCACTCAATCAATAAATTCTCTTTCCTAGTTCTAACCCATGCCATGACATTCACCTGTTTATTTATCTATATCTCCATCCTCTATGTTAGACAAGGTAAGGCCCCCTTTTCCACCTATAAATAAATCGTTTTTTACCTTAATATATTTTCCATTAAAAATAATATATATATTTATATTTATATTTCCAATATTATCATTTAAATGTACTTAACAACCATTTATAATGTAAATCAATAAAAAATTTGAAAAGCGTTATGATAAATAAGAGAATAAATAAATTTAAATAAAAAAATATTTCCATAAAATATAATCATCAAATCCCCTAAACATGAACTATTATTTTCCTAATGCCTGTAGTATATTCATTATCATGAGGTATATCCATGATATCAATATTTAAATAAAAATTAAAATAAATTAAAATAATTATTAATGAGAAATTCAAATTCAAGTGCCATATAGAAGATATATATCCATTACTTATTTCTCAAGGGAAGTAAATAAATTATTCATTTTAGTTTTCACTTTTAAATTTATGTTTTTTTCCTAAATTAGAAATCATTTATAAAAAATTATTATTATGAAGAATGGAATTTAGGATTTTACACAGATTGAAATATTTTCTCCCATTACTCAATTGAAAAATTTAGAAATTTTATGGCCCAACCTCATATACTTTCAACATTCCAAACTGTTTCTTATCATGTATAATCTCCACCCATAAATAAAAATATCATTCTAAATCATGATAAATTAACAGTAGGATCAAATATATTTAAGGTCTAATGTAGTTAGTTAATTATATTGAATGATAAAAAATATTAAAAATTAAGTTATCTCTAAAGATCATTGCATGATAACAAACAATTATGCTCAATGAAAGACCCTTCATAAAAAATTACACATAACCATAATTTTTTAAATCAATATAAAAGATCATCAATATAAACATAATTTAAAATGAATTATATCAATATCTTTTTAACAATGAATTTTCAAATTGAAAATTTTCATTAAAAATTTTCAACAATGTTTTTTATATTTTAATATATTTTTTAGAAATGATTATTTTTCATCTCAAGGGGAAAAATAAATATAATGATGAATATCTTCATGAAACTTACCCCAAAGTGAAAATGAACCAAATAACATATCCTTCTTATTGAAGCATAACCCTTTCTACATTGGAAAACCTCCCCCATAAAATTATTTGAATATCATATAGACGAATTAGATAAGGGTTGGAAGGATAATTATAGGAATGTAAAAAGTCTATTCCCTAAAAAAATCCATTCATGGATTTTATAATCATAATGATATATAAAATTTTCATGGTGGGTCTCAATGATAAAGTGTTCAATAATAAAAATACCTAATGCATTAAAATTTTGAATTTGTAAAATCATATATTTGACGAGATATCAATTCATATATTAGTTGGTTTACATGACTGATGTATTCGTAAAGAATGTGTTACTAGAAATAATTATAAAATATTTTTTATAACCCTCTATGGAATGAGAAACATTAAATTGGGTTAATCCATCTACGAATTATAAGTAATAATAAACCAATAAACACAAAATTCATTAAATCAATGTATGAAATATCAAAAAGGAATTTCAACTATATAAATTAACCAGTCCTCCTAAATCATGTTTCATCAACTTAATACCTTGATTCTTATGTCTAATCATTAAATCTCATATCTTAAAAATTAAAACATATTAAACATTATATCTAAAACATGGATTCATGGGATTGAAAATAAAATATTTTTGTCCTATATAAAACCTTTAGTAAATTATTTATGTGTGGAATGGAATTTCTCTCAAAACCCAAGATACATATATTAAAATTCAAGGTAGTAAAATAAATAAATTATTACTATCAATATTACACTTCCAAATGATGTTCTTTTTTCATTTAATTTTTTCCCATTTGTTCTTTTATCATAATGGAAAAAAATCAATCAAGTAAAATAACAATGTATATTCATTAATGTTCAAAACATGAATAGGGATTTAGACTATATACTAA
The DNA here is from genome assembly GCA_963277665.1 of Viscum album. Lineage (NCBI taxonomy): Eukaryota > Viridiplantae > Streptophyta > Magnoliopsida > Santalales > Viscaceae > Viscum > Viscum album. The sequence continues at coordinate 1,112,508,290 of OY728126.1, forward strand.
TATTTATTATTAATATAAAAACTAAATTCTAATTCCTAGGATTATATAAATAATTAAAAACATAAATCCCATAAATCTCCCTTGTTTAAGTTCATTTAGCATAAATTTACCTCTTTTGATCATGTATTCGGAAGTTGATACAATGTTTCCCTTCAAAGATTAATCCATGTCTGAAATTGAATCGCATATAGGTTAGCTCAACTTCCACTCCTCTTTAAAAATAATTTTAAGGATTGATAATTATAATAAAAAAATTGTAAATACCATAGGATTGGAGATATAACAATTGGGTTGTATATATATGGTAAAACACATCATTCCCTTCTAATTCTATCTACATGACATTGAATTATACTATTTTCATTCAATTTTAATAATCTTTTGTCCAATTATCCATATCCTATTATTTACCTTTTTAATTAATCTCAATAATTTTATGGGTGATTTCCTATGAAAATTTAAATTCAAAATCATATTTAGAAGTTACCTTAGGTTCTATTTCAATTTTGATATCACTATAGAATTTCCCATATGGATTTTCATGAATGTTTTATTCCTCATTAGTTTTTACTTTTTTTATATGCCTCCATTTCCATTATTTCTAGATGTTTCAATCGTTCTTAGAATTATTCTTCCATGCTACGGAGGATCTTATCATTCATCCTTGGGTGTGGTTGTTAAACCCATATTTGAATTTTTCACTCCATCCATGGATTAGGATCATCCCTTGGAGTATATAAATATGATATTCCAAATTTTCTATTTATATTGACTATATGATGTGTTATTTGTTTATATTTTAATGAAATAGCTTTTAAAAATCCCATATAAAAAATAAATAACAGAAAAAAACAAAAGATAAAATCAAGAAAAAATAGGAAGTGAAAATTAATTTCCCTAATGATTATTCTTAAGTATATTCTATACAATTCCCCCAATAAATGTTCTAATATGTTGTTATCTCCCAATTTTTCATCAATTTATATGGCCTTAAAAGTGTTTCTAATTTAAAAACACATAATTTTAAATCACTAAATCTATTAAAAATTCATATATGATGAGAATCCTCAAGTTCAAACTCAGATAAACAAGGTATAATATACTATATTTGAATAATTAATATTATAAAAAAATGTGATATAGGACTACTGCAATTCTAATAGAAACCAGGTGAATAAAGGTGTACTATGACTGTTCACCTTTAATGACTATGAAATAATAAAGTAAAAAATATTGGATGTTTGTCATGGTGTCATCAGAATCTATTTATAGTGAATCCTTTGGTCTGATTAGACACTATCCAATATCTTAAATTCTTATTTTATTCGTAATATGTACATCATATTACTAAATAGGTTTGTTACCCAAAACCATATTTAAACATAGACTAATAACAATCTTAATGTTCATGGTGGAATTCTCACTCTAAAAGTCACACTAAAAAGTTTTCTAACACTAATATTTATAGTTCATGATCATAAAAATGAATGATAAATGAATCATACTTATCAACCCCTTAAAAAATGGAAATAGAAAAGTGAAAAAAAATAAATGGGTGGAAGGAACTGTTAATGTGTATGATCCCAAAACTAAATTCATAATGAAAAAATATTTATAAAAAATACCCACTTTTTCTTAGAAAAACCTAAACACAAGAACCCCACCCACCTATTCTATACATGAGATGTTTGAAGTCAAATATATTAAATAAAGACAATATATATATATATAATAATTTATCCTCATTCATAGAAATAAAAGTATCTCTACAAAATTCTTTTCAATGAATGAAAAGATACTACACCTTATTTATAGATAAAATTATCCTGTTTATTTCATTATATATCCCCATATATATTAGTCTGTCATTCCCATATCTTTTAAAATTTGATTAAATTTCCAACTCATCATTTTTTGTATGATATATATCTATAGAATACATCTCATATATCCCATAAGATATATGAAATAACATCTATAAAAGATGGATAAAACTATTTTTTATTTAATTTATATCTATAGTTCGCAATATAAATAATTATTCATTGCACAATCACATATCAATCTTTATTCAGCCTCTATTTTAATTCCCAGCTCTCACAATGCTTTTTCTATTTGTGGTGTGATAAAAAACCTCTTAACTTCTTTTTTTTTCATCAGAGAGAATGTAAAACATCTAAATATGAATCAAATTATAAAAAAACTCATCAACTTTTTCACATGATTATGATATAAATAAAATAACTCCTGATATAATATCCTTCATAAGTTTAATACCTATATTTCATCCTGCTATGTCTTGATTCACTATGATAAAAATCAAATTTCAATTTTTTGAAAAATATAAAACTCATATAACCTCCAATGAAATCATTTTAACTCTTACAAAATCATAAAAACATTTCTTATGGTGTGAGATAGGTAATAATAGGGTGAACCCTCTAAAGCATAAATACTTAATCATCCTCATTATTATATTTTGTCCGAGAAAGTGTTTAAAAAAATGGATTCCAGTAATTGATATTAATTATTCCGTTTTACTTTATAGACATTATACATGGTAAGGCTAACAATTAAAAAAATTTGTCATGGATAATCTTCATTGGTTAGAAATTTTTATAATGGGTTGTTTGCAGCAGGAGCTGTGGAAGGCTTATATTCGAGACTGGGGATAAAAACTACTACTTAAAATGACATTGCTTATGAAAATAAAATATTAAAATAGATAATTACTACTCTATATTGGTATGTAACTTTATTTATTTCCTCTTTGGAATTTTTTTATAGAATAGTGACTGATTATGTCTCTTAGACACTAGAACATGTGGATGAGCATCCCTATTTTCATTTTCTAGTGCATTGAACCAAACACACTCTTGTTTCCTATGGATGGAATTGATAAATTTTAGGAATTTACCCTACCTTATTGTCCATGCATGTGTCCTCCTTGATTAATAATGTAAAAGATTTTTTTACTTATTAAAAATGATTTCTTTCCATAAAAAACTTCTCTTTAAATAATATAAAATTTAACTATACCAATATATTTTAAATGTTCTTAATTCAAATAAAAAATATAAATTAATGAAAAATAACAAAAATGATTTAATATTTATTGAAAATTTATAAATTTAAATTTAAAAATTTCTGCATGAAATATTGACATTGAAACCCACTTATAAATATAATGTATTATTTAAAAACGGAATGAATAAAATGAAAATTAGTTTTCTAAAAGAAAATCTTAAATTTATGGTCTTTTGAAGTAAATTTTTATGTTTATAATTTGAAATTATGGTTTTGAAATATTTTATTAATCTTATTAGATTTGTTTTTAGATTATACACTCAACATGTCATTATTATTGAAGATCCCATGCATGGATTTTATTTTTATCAACATGGAATGCATAAAATATGTGTTGGATAAGTCTGAAATTAATGATGAGCTCCTTCCATTATAAATATTAATATAAAAAATGAAGATGATATCTTCTATCATACTTGATAAAGCATGAATTTGTAGGAATGAAATGTTGTAAAATGAGTTGCTTCCTATGAAAAACGTTTTTGTATAGATCAACGAAGCATCCTTATGTGTGATGATTATTTTTGATGATCTTCATGTTAAAGATATGTGATGATAGAGGATTCTCTATATGTATATGTTTTCAATGTGTTTTTAAGATATTAAATTAGTGGGGAGATAATGAACTAATATGGAATATTCTATACTATAAAACATTATTTAGACTCCATCTTTGGATTTATTTTTCTTAAGAGTGATATTTGAAGTGTTTTGGTGTGATTGGGAATTATTATAGATAAATTGAAGAGGTTCTAGAATCATTTCAGGAAGTGTGTCATTGAAATATATAAAATTAGGAAATTACATAGAGGTTATATTGACCTACTAACCTATGTAAATGTGTACCTAAAGGTAACTTGAACACAATATAATGATCATTTCAAATTTCATTCAAAATATATGAAAGGGTCATCACCATTGGTTATATATCTTCTTCAACTAAACAATGTATGGGTAAGCTTAAATCATGTAAGGGTAGTCAATAACTATATATGGTTATTTTTTACTCCATATAAGTGTCATTTCGGAATAGAAGGACTAACATATTTGTGAAATTTACTTGTGTAAACGTCATTTAGCATGTATAAATTTGTGATAGATTGATTTTTAAATTTGATGATGTGTGATTGATTTCGAATGTATTTAAGCATCACAATGTATTTTTATGTTCTAATTGAGATCCAATAAATTCAATGACATGGAATTATTTAGTGATGGAATCAATGAAATTAGGAGATAAATATGGTTGCACTATAGTGGAAGCTATTTCAAGAAACAAGACGTAAGTCATGGTGTAAAATAGGGGAAACATGGACACTGAATCATAGTAGATGGTATATCTGGAAATATAATTATCAATGAGAAATGATATCATGTTTCTGTCATATTTAATGTCATGTTCGATGTCACGATGACTCACATAAAATATTATTATAGAAATTCAAAATGGTAAATACCACAAAAGGGCCATTTTTGGGTGAGTATTTTGAGATTCCATCGAAAATATAAATTGAACCAAGATTAACACAGGGAGTGCCATAATACGGGAAATCTTATCTTGTTTTATGATTAAATAATATGTTATTTAAATTGATATAATGTATCTAGATCAATGGATATGACTAGTATATGATAATTCAAATAAAATGTGATGTTAATCATCCACATCTATATTAGATATTATTGAAAATAATATACAATGTTTCATTAAGGATATCAGCTGATTATCGAGGAAGGAGAGACCAATTAACGTATAGAATCCTTATGCATTGAAAACGTAGTATGTGGATGACGCCAATACTATAGTTTTTAATCTAATAAGGAGGTGATGGTTTGAATAAGTTCATATAACCAATGATATATCTTTATCATTAGGTGATCCGATGAGAAAGGATGAGTGATCCTATTAATATCTAGACCTATGAACATGAAGATAATATAAGTCTCGTGCATATTGGACTTGATGATAAGAGTGTCAGAAAACATGTTCAAGGAGGAATTAGGGAGTACCCTTATATAATTTTCAAGTAGAAGATTAAAGAACATATTAATATGTGTCCATATGATTTTTATTAGATAACATAAACAATATAGTGTGGGTATAAGAACCCTTTTGGGGGTTTCCAATGTTATCACAATGTCCAATAATTTCATGAGATCATATACCAATATTTTTTAGAGATATATTTTACCTATACTCATTCTATTATAAAGTGTAAATCAAAAATTAAAACTTAAACTATATTTATAATTGAATAGGATTTCATTGTAAACCCTTATAAATAACTAATATTTACAACATTATCTATTACATCACTCGTTTAAGGATTAGAGTCATAATAAATATAAAATAATATTGTAACTAGTAAAATAGTATTAATTAAAATATAAAAATTAATAAAAAATATAAAAGGATCATTAATTCACCCCTCCAACTCCAAGGGATATAACCTAGCATTGGAACTATAATCCGTTTCAAATCTAACCTGGTTTCCAATGAAATATCAAAGATGATGTACGGTGAATCTCAATCATTTTTATAGTGCATGAATACATATTTTTGATGAAAATAAATTTCATGGATGGAAGGAGAAAAATATGTCATATCTTATTTATAAAGGCCTTACAGTGAGTGATTATGTTATAGTAGAATTTAATATATTAAAAGGAAATAATTCCAAGGATTATAATAAAATTATTAATCTGTAGGTGGATTATAAAGCTATAAATTAAATAATTCTACCTCAATATGATAAACTATATAACATAAGAATGGTACATAAAAATAAAAAAGTGATAATGAAGAACATTGAGAATATATATGAAAGAATTTCAAAGATAAGATAAGCCAAACATGAGATCTGGAGAGATATGTTTGCAGAAATTAGATTTTTATATAATAAGGATATAGATATAAAATTTACAAGGGTTAACTAAATAATCAAACAAATTAAATGATTTGATGATAATAAATATAATTTAAATGTTGGGTATAAAATTATGCCTATCTTCTAAGATATATTTGGGAAAATTATATTTTTCCTAAGAGTATGTAGGTTAACATTACATTAATGAGTTTCCCAAAAATCAATTTAATTTCTAAATTAGTATAGAAATTGATTTAAAAATAATGAAAATGAATAATTTACTTTCAAACAAACAAATGAATACAAAAATAAGGATAGGAAGGTTGAATATAATACATATTAAAAAAAAATTAATGATATAAATGAAAAGAATTATAAATCCTTATATTTTAACTCCAAGAACTATATAAGTGAGAATAAAATAGAAAGCTATACTTCTTTTTAGATTAATTGGTTTGGTTAGTATTGTAAAATTTTATCATTGACTTCTCAAATTAAAAATCCAATGAAACTATAATTAATGATGACAAAAAATTCCTTTCTAAATGAAGAACTAAAAAATCCATTATTGTTTACTTTATAAGAAAGATAAATTATTCACGAAAATTCTAGGGAAATTTTAGGAGAAAGTTATAATTTAAGTACTCATAATCATATAGTAAGTCAGATGATGAAGTCATATCTAAAAGTTATCAAACCTTTATTATTCTGGTTTAACATCTCGAAGTCTCACCAAAAAATTATTATAAGGAAGATAAATAGTAGGATATGTAAATGATGAAGGATTAATTTGTGGAGAACCTTGAGAAAATACTCGGATGAAATGAATGTAATGTTTATTGAAATAGAAAAATGATATTATGATTTTATGGAGTGTAAGATCATATAAGAGACCAAAATATCTATGGTGAAAAATAAAAATCAATATTGGATATCAGTAGATATCTATATAAAAACATTCTACAAAAGATAAAGAGAAACATGAGGAACGATCATGGGATTTTGAAGCATAATGAACCGTTATGATCATTGGATAAGACTGTGATAATTATATTAAAATTGAAGTTAAATCATATAATTCTATTCAGAAGTCTAACCTAATGAAAAAACGGTGATCTTATGATATTTTCAATATTCACATTGTGTAGGTTTTATATAATTATGATTAATATAAAACTCAAACATGAGGTTATTGGGATAAAAACATATATATAATAAGTTCCACTATTATAAATATAAAAATAGAGGAGTTTTTGAAATTGAGAATCATAAATAAGAAAATTAATAAATGTTTTAATACTCCATTACATCAACTAGAATTGTGTAAAAAACTATCTCATATGTTGAAAGATAAATCTTTATAGGATAAATCTAGTTTTATGGGTTATTTTGACATAAAATAATTAATTTATGGCATAATATATCATTACAATATATGAGGAATTAATCAAAATGGTGATATATAGAATAGAATAAAATAAAAGATTTTGGATAGATTAAAAGTAGAAGGAGAAAGCTTAATTTTTCTACAAAAGTAAGTCTATATATTCTAAATAATGTTGAAAAATATAATGACTCCTCTTATAGGTTTGATAAAATGTAAACATGTTGAGTGGTGACTGAAAGTAATTCCAAAGAATAATTGAAAATCTAGAATAGATAATATAGATCTAAGGAATAAATTGAAACTAGATCGCTTTTTTCACATCCATTATTAATCTAAATGAATATAATAATTCTTACAAGGTGTGGTATTATGTTGAATAAATGAGCAGGTTGAATAAACATTAAGAAATGGATCCTTAATTACACCAACTCAATATGAACTGAAAAAGGGAAGGAAAAAATTCTCATAAATAATGTACACTTATGGATTATAATGAGAATAATATCCCCGACTTTGTAACACTTCAAATAAGTGGAAATACATTTTTCCTCAAGAAGACATGATCCAGAAAATAAGATTAAGATTCCTAAATAGTCATATAAATTTATAAGTTGCAAAGAATAGAAGATCCTGATAAAGAGTTAACTATCAGCCTTACAATTTAGATTAAGGATCATGGAAACCCCACATTATTCCCTATGTATTTTTATTGTGCTAACATTCAGGTAATTTAACGAATTAAACCAAATGTGTGATTTATATGAGTTATGTAAGAAAATAAAAAAATAATAATGAAATAACTATCATGTATCATGTTCAATTACATAATAAAAATGTGAGTTCACCATTTAACGGAGCAAAAACAAAAGGGGAAAAATTATGGGCCATGTTTCTTCATGAAAAATATCAAATTTATTCGAATCCATTTTTTGAATAACATTGGGTAATTTAATATTAATTTATTCCATTAACATTTTCTTCCCATTATTTGATTATGAAATGAATGTATCAGGGTGGATAATTGACTCATGTTTTTTGTAAAAGATATGGTTCAAAATATATACTTAAAACAATATTTTATAAAGCATTTTTTTGATGAGTTCATGATATATATTTTATACCAAATCAACTAGTTAACCCAAAATTGAAAATATTAAATAAGATAAAACATGTACAAATTGGTAATGGAAAAATATGATGTTTTAGTTATATATATTGATTGATACATTGGGTTACTCTACATAGATAGAGATATCAATGAAAAAGGTTCAAATTCTATGAAAATTTATTTTGTGTTATCCTTCAATCTACATGTGTAGCATTATATAAATTCTATAAAATAAATTTTGTGAATAATATTTCGATTATAAGTGATTATAAACACCCTAATCAATGACAATATAGAGTCAATGAGTGAGGTGCACAACCAAAATGACATTTTATTTTATATAAAATATGGAGAATATGTAAATGTATGGATATTGACATATGAATTTAGAGTTAAAGAGACAAATCCATGGTGGATATAAAAGGGACTATGCATGTAATCAATTTTTTCCAATAAAAAATTTGGTAAATATTTGTTGGATAAGTGTAGAGGTAATTATGTAGTTCTTATTTTACAAAAGGAAAATTAATAAAAATAACCTGTGCAATTCATTCATACCTGTTAATGAATGAATTTTTTGGAAATGAATGTGGTAAGTTGAGGTACTTCCATGGATGGACATTCCTAGATTAATAAAAGTAATAAAAGATAAGTGTGATGATTTTTTTGATAACCTTTATATTAAATCCATGTGTTGATTGTGGAGTAACTATCAAAAAATGTAATAATGTTATTTTAAGGAATCCATTTAGTGGGTGGATATAGAATCCATTTGAATGATGTATAATAAAAAATGGGTTTGGGGGTCCATCAATTCAAAGAAGGAACATTGGATTATTTTTTAGTGTTTTTTTAGTAATTTAGAAAACCTCGATATAATTTTAAGAGGTTATGGTGGAAATTTTGGAAGTATATCATTGAAATATTGAAATGATTCATATTTTTTAAAGGTTATTTGGAAATTATATCTTCGGTAAATGAATATATAAAGTTAATTTAAACCCCACAAAATAGTCTATATAAGGTTCATTCAAGAATATTCATAGGGTCATCACTTCCAGTTCTATATAAGATTAAGATAATCTATATAAGGATATCATTGAATCATGTAATAGAAATATACAATAATGTAAGTGTATTTATGACTCTATATAAGGGTTATATTTGATGAAAAATACCTATATAAAGACCATTTTTACACAAGTAAATGTCCTTATGTGTTTGATAATTTGGGATAAATTGAGATTTAATTAAGATGATGGATGAAATATACTTAATAAATCTGAATATCATATAATATGTTGCAATTATTGATGCAATACATGTAATTCCTTGACAAATCATAATTTAGTAGTGAAGGAAATGAAATGAGATGATATAAATGGCCATGCCATAGTGAAAGTAATTTCACTGAGTATGGTGAAAATTATTGTTGAAAATGGGGACAAAATATTCACCACTTTGTTGTGCTGGATTTTATAGGAAAATTTATTACCTATGAGAAATGACAAATCATTTATGTCATCAAACATGATGAGGTTAAAATCAGGATAATCCACAAGAATGATGAGTTTTGGGAATCGAAATTTTGAGGACCACACCATGGTGATTTTTGAATGAACTTTTTGATAATCCAATAAAGGTATAAGTTGATTGACGTATATCAATAGAAGCACAAAGATCTGGGTAATGCCATGTTACTTCATGATTCTTATTGAAGTGATTTAAGTGGATTAAAAGTATTTTGATTACTATGAATGATGTGGACATGATTATTCGACTATCTTATTAATCATATCATCTAGATTTATAGGAGTTGTTATTAAAAAAAATATCTATTTGGAGTGTTTCTAAATGATTTAATATATGGGAGAACTGAATGTGTACAAATCATCGATAAAATATTCAAATTGTATCATGAATATATGTTAGAACAAGAGTACAAAATAGTGATTTGTTTAAAGAGAGACCATAATAACATGTTAATATATGATAATATACTAATTATTGATTTAATAATGGTATATAAATTTAGGAAATACTTATGGGTAAAAGAAGAAGGACGATGAGGTTTCCACTACTATTTCTGCAATTTTGACGCAGATAAGGAGATGAGAGGTAGAAATCTCTTATTTAGACCTAAAATATTTCTGTATCATCTGGTTATCTACTGATAATGTTCTAGTGATCCAAATAATATCTATATTCAAGGACTTAATGAATAATAAGGCTACATGCTCACTACACTAGAAGACATGAGTATTCAAAGACCAATTCAAGGAGGTGTTTGGGAGGACCCTTAAAAATATATTGAGAGGAAGTATAAATATACCACCAAGAGGTGTCTTAAATATTATCTCAAGGTAGATTCAACTTCCAAGATCGAGTATAAACAAAGCATCGAGTGGTGGGCACTATTATAATAAAAGAATAATAATTTAAAGTTTTTTTCAACACATATTTTTGTGAGATAACTTGTACATGTAATAAATGTTTTATAGCAGATAAACTAGGTCTCAAAAATCATCCAAAACCATGAAATGGAGTATTATTTCGTGGATAACCCATTTAATCTTCTAATGTTATTAATTTTATATAATGAATCACATGAGTAACGCTGGGAGAAAAAATAACGAGTGGATCATACATTAACCAGTCACAATGGTTTAATTAAAAGAGGAAAATTTGTTAAAATAAAATAGTTCAATGATACATTCCACCCCCTCTTCATAAAATCACTAGACCTATAAACGATAATTGAATTATGAAAAACTTATATTTTTATAAAAAATATATTTTAACTATTTGATTATTAATCCTTTTTTTTTGAAAATTACAAAAAATTCACTCATAATATCTTTTTATGTGTTGATTATAAAAATGTAGTAATTATATTTAAATATTTGTTATCATATGATATATTAATATTTAATATATAAAATATAGTTTTTTTATAAACTAAATTAATATATATTAATCTAATAAAAACTAATACATTATTTGATTTTATAATTTTAATATGTATGTCATGTATAATAATAATATTTATTTAATTTATTTATGGGCAATGTAATTTATATTTCATTTTATAGTTTTATTGGATATGTTTTTATTCTAATGGTTATATTACTAATCTATTTTGCATGCTTGTATTCCAATGATCATATTTATTTTACACATCTTATAAATACGTGAAATTTCCATTAATTCATTATTCACTTAAATTCCACTTAGGGATATATATTATTCATTTTCTAAATATTGATTTCATTATTATTTTTTTATATTTTTTCATTATTTTTCACTTGTGTTCTGTTTCTAGGAGATCAAAAATATCCAAATTTTCATATTTATGTTTTTTTTGTTTTCTATTTATTAAACCATTGTACCAGATACAGTTTTATTGGGTATATTATTTCATTAAATTTAATATTAAATTCTAATATAAATATTATTATTATTTTCATTATTCAATGAATAAATTTTATAATATACTATATTCCAAAATATTATACACAAATGTTTATTCAGAAGGAAAATTTAATGTATATAAAATTCAGGGATTTTCATATTCTTCCCTATTTATAAAATTCACCCTGAAAATTTTAAATCATATCATGAATATATATGGATATTTATACTTTATTGAATCCTTAGGTTCCCATTTTTCCTCTTCATAAATTTGGTATCACTAATGTACATTAACACTGTAAATTATCTTATTATGTACAATATGTTCTCATAGTCTAATATATTCATTAGTTTCTACTCATAAGAGTGGTCATGAACATGATGGTTCACATCCTAATTTTTTAAATGTGTAAGAATAATAATAGAGTCCATGATGAGAGATATGTGAAAAATCATGTAATTGAGCTAGATTTGGTGTTTTTAGGGTGTAGGCTAAAGTTCCTATGTCCAAAAAGGGGAAAATATACCTTGGGACATTCTTTCTTTTTTATAAACACATCGTGATTCTCTCTGGGAGAGATTTTTGTAGGAATACATTATATATAACTTAAAACTCTGTGTCCATGCAATGATTATTAAAATTACTATTATATCTTCTTATAGAATATTTAATATTTTTTCTAATGGATCAAATCATATATTTTATCTCATATAAATTATCAAGTTCAATAATATTATGTTCACCAAATTAATCCTAACATGTAAGGGTTTTACATCTACTCACGTTTAGATCTTTATATGGGGAAATATGAGTACTTCAGTGGTAACAACTATTATATGATAACTCAAAAAATGAAATATTATTATCCTACCCTCCTTTGAAGTCAATCTAGCAAGATCCCAAAATTATTTTTCTATTCCAGAATGGTACTTTCATATTTCCATTATTTTGGGGGTGGTAGGTCATACTGATGTTCAATTAATTTATCTATATATTTTGATGACTCCTCTAGAATATTTTGGTGAACCATTGATATTGATTATACAAGATAAATAGTGTTTCACCATGAAACATCACCAGTTTATTTACATATATCATTGAAATTTGAACAAGGTAGAAAAATTCCAAAGTATAGATGAAGTGAGTAGTCAAGGACAATTAATATATAATAACATATATGGTATTGTTTACATTATGTTTTATTGGAAGATATGTGATAATGAATATAAGGATTATATCTCATTTATATGGTAGTATAAATAATGGTTTCTTCATTACCTTAGGCTTCTACCACTCTTACTTATCTCACATATATATCAATCAGTTTGAGTAGTGATTTACAATTTACTACAACATGTAGTTCTAATAGAAGTTCTATGGAAGAACATGGAACATCTTGATATATACGGAAGGTATACTGAAAGATAATAATTTAGAATCATATAATAAATATTTCTCAATCAATTATGATGATTGACCACATTTTCTAGTTCCAAATCAACTAACCCCATATTAGTGGATAATTAATTTTTGAATATTATCTTCCATTATTCATCATAGATTTTTTAATATATAAATCTTCGATTAGCACGTTATTGATTTTCTTTTAAATATATTTTTGGGTAATCATTTGGAAAAGTTATGTTTTTATCACTACCTTTATAATATAAAAATCCAACCTTCACATCTCTATGAAAATAGGGTCTTTAGTAATCACTATCTTGGATAAAGCTGGTGGTAACATTCATGTAAGAACATAAACTACCTTATTCTCTGTTCTAGGATGATATTTAACCCATATATCATAGTCCTTGATTAACTATAACCATTTTTATACATGCCTGTTCATGTCATTATTTTAAAAAATATACTTTAAAAATATGTGATTTGGATAAAATTCATTCTTCTCTTCATAGAGTCAATGACTCCAATATTTAAATCCAAAAGCTCAATTACTGATTCCAAAACATATCTTGGGGTGTTGTTCCAATGGATATTAAATTTTACGGTGGAATAATAAATAAAATTATTATTTTTATGAGTCAAAAATATAGTTATTTCAATGAAACATCTTTGTATATCTCAAAACCTAGTCTAATTTAGGAGATCGTGAGTACATGTGTAATGATTGGCCTATGTTTGACATCATTAAATCTATAGTAACATTTCTTTATCTGTAAAAAAGCACTATATTCTATGTTATCATATTTTTTATAATAGATAATATTGCTATGTACCTCCCTAATAATTGTTAGTTCCTTATTAATTCATGAAAATTAAGATATCTATGATTTTTGTAGGTATGGAACATTAAAAAATTCATTAGTTTTTAAAGGATTCACATAATTTTTCTCTATTATGATAACATTAACCAAGAATGCTTCTTTCTGCATCAAAAAATAACACTATCCAAACATAACATAAAACATATCCTTCTATAATGTTTTCAACACAATAAATATATTATCTTTATATTTCATCTTATTGTTGGATTATATGATAATATATTCAATAACTACCACCAAAATATTACCAATGTAGTATTTGAAGACAATATTCATCAAATCCAAGATGATTTCCAAGTATTTTTATGTTAAAATGGAATCACTATTAACACGTATTGTCTATAGCTATTATTGAAGGATTTCATTTAAATATCCACTCGCTTCACCCTCAGTGGATGATATCAAGAATGGATATGAACTATTCATAAGTAATAATATTTTTGACCACGGTCAAGGAAGATATAAACCATTTTAAATGGAAATATGTAATTTATAGTGATGTTGTTGAGCTCCCCATAATAAATGAAAATCTTTTTTGATATATTCTTCATCTTGAAGAATCATAAGGATATTCAGTATGGTTTTTGGACCCATTTCATAAATTCTCTTATAATTGTTTTTTAATTTCATTATGTTATATTGAGGCCATCCTATATGTGATCTTGGATATATGTGGGGTTATTAGTATGTGTTATATGGATAAATCTACCACATTATCTTGGTGTAGGACATGAAATACATAATAAAATTGATTAGTATAGTCCCTCATAATAAGAATGGTTTTAAGGCTGATTTTTACCTTTTACTCAACCATTGGAGAAAGATAATAATTTTTATTGGGTACCAAAATCCACACCCTTGATGGGTTTTATAAAGGAGATTCATTATCCTCTATGAAATTATATAAGAGTATTTGATAGATGATAATCTGAAAATAGATTTACTTTTCAAGACATTTAATATGATATTTATATAATGAGATATAATCTATTTATAATATTATGTTATATTATACCTAATGAAGGACTATTAGATTCATAAAAATAATAATTCTATATATGTTAACTAGGGAAGAGTCCAATGCTTTATAGTAAACTATGTAAACACTAAGTGTTTTCACATATATCTCTAAGTAAATGCCTTGAAGGGGTGATTCAAATTTTCTATCAATCATGAATGATTTAATGGAATGTGTAAAAATATAACTAAATAGAATATTCACTAGAAAAATTTAAATATTAGGTGTAACATTCAATATTTCAATTAATTGATTTGCGTTCCCACAATTTTATTAAAGATGAAATCATAAAACAATAAAAAATTAAACAATGCATGGATAAATAACTTATTCATATTTTTAAATCGTTCCAAAATTCTTCAACTATAGAATCTTTATGTTTATTTTTGGTTATTTTTTACTAACTTAATTCTCAAATCAACTAGGCGTTTTTATGATGAAAATTATATAGACTAGAATATTTCATATATGATTACAACATTATTTTTAAAGTAAAATAAAAACATCTTATATAATCTATAATTTAATGTTTCTGTGTCTTGGAAAAATTATATTCATACAACATGATTACATATGAAATTTTAAAAGTTATCTTAATCATTATCTGTGGTCCTGATTAGATATTCTATAACAATATGAATGAATATAATAACCTTTACATTATATTAAGGATGAGTTAAAATCCCATTATAGTGATGAATAATTGGAAATGAACGTGTGACCTAAACAAATGTAGTACATGTGTGGGAAAAATAATCATTATTATACCATAGGAAAATAATAACCATAATCAACAAAAAATAATAATTTAAAATAGACATGAAATATAGAATATGTATAATAATAAAATAGTATCACATTTTTTTTCAAATCCAATAACTATATTATGGACAAATCCAACATTTTTTCAAGAGTTAAAATATTTTTAAAAATTATAAAATAAAAAATTATAAACCAAGATAATTTAATTTTCATGAATAATACTCACAATATCTTGAGATATTTCACAATAAACGAATAATATGAGGGAAATATAATTAAAATAATAAAATAATGATAAACATGAATTCCACATATAAAAGAAATACATGACCATGGTAATGATATAATAAACCCATAAAGAAAGTATAAATTTCATAAATTTTTTAAAATTAGGAATCAATAAATAGCCTTGGAATTTCGAAACATAAAGATGGGAACAATTTTTTTAAACTATAAGTACTTTTATAAAATAATCAATTTTCATGGATATAAAAATAGTTATTCAAGTGGAATCATTGAGGATCTTGGAAAATAATTTCTTCCACAAAATGAATTATATGTACCATAAAAACAATAATAATATAGTAGAATCATGAATGTCACTTAGAAAATAAATGTAAATGGATATATAGATGTTATTTGAGATGAATCACTATAAAAGTTTGAGTTAAAAAAGATAAATTCAATGAAATATGTGGTTTTTTGTGTTCCACTTGTACTGGGTTCAATTTTGTTTCATCAAAAATATGCCTCATATATAATGATGTAATTATTATTAAAACACTAATATAATAGAGTATTCTAATAATTTGTGTAGTTATTTATAATTTATAACAATTCAAATCAACTTTTACAAAAAATTAAAATAAAAAATAAATTACTTGAATGAAAAATATTTTCCAATTATCCCAAATTATTTTATGTGATGTCGATTATATTCCCTCTCATGCATCATTTTTAAAATAATTTTTAGAACGTTATACTACATTAAATTAAATATAAAAATAAAATATATAATATAAAATAAACATCCATTATAGTGGTGAAAATAAATTTAATGAAACATCCTTATAGGTAGATGAAACCAATCATTAAATGAATGTGTCATAAGAGTACATAGATATAGTATAAATACTTTTAATTAATTAGTTTTTTTAACCACATCATAATTACATTAAAAAATAATATAATAGTTTATTATGGTATGAAAAGAAAAGGGATAAGGGGTGATAAATGAATAATATAAAAAATTTATAATAGTGGATTTTAGATTACCTTGTTTCTAGCACTTCAATATTTTAGAATAACTCTATATTTTGTAGCATATACGTCAAACAACATTGAGATTAAAAAAACCATGATATATTATTAAAATATTATTATTTAAAAATTAACATTATATCCATGACATTAAAATTGATTGTAAGAATAAGAATAATAATATTATAAAATAAATATATAAAGATTATATATAATCTAAATATATTTATTTATCCATAATAAATAAGTAAAAAAACTTCAATAAATTCATTTTATGTGTCAAAAATATGTTTTCTTCAAAATATTTTTATTACAATTGTGATTATATATTATAATTAAAAAAATGAATTTTTATAAATGTTATTTTATAATATTAAAATTATTTTTTAAAACATCAAATAAATATTAACTTAGGGTGAAATTTTGGGATTTTTAGTAAAGATCTCTTTTTCTATGAATTGTGCAAAATACTGATTTTTTTTGGTAAAAATCTCATTTCTTTTAATAAAATATGTAATTCTAGAGTAAAATTATTCTTTTTATTTTATATTTATGTAACATAATTATTGTTACAATTATTTTAATAAAATTAATTATATTTCAATTATCTTTATTATGGATTTTAGTAAAATAAAATTTGGCATTAACGAACACTTTTTCCCGAAAACAATTTTAAAGTGCATAATGTTTCTCTATTAATAATTATAAAAAAACCATAATGATAATTTTTTTAAATTAAAAATATATATTATATATTTATAAATATTAATTGATATTCATTTAATTATTTATACTTGTCATATATTTAATGTGAGATAATACGATTATTGGAAAAAATATTTATTAAAAAACAATTTGTACAGTGGTTTTTGAGTTTAATTTTAAATTTAATTTTGAAATTTATGTGAATCGAACTGATAAAATGGATTCCATATTTGGAATCAGCATAATTAATATTATATAATTAGGTCAATTTAACTTTTGTATAATTAATTTAAAAAATATTTAAAATCTTTTATAAAGATTATGTTAAAACATGTTTATCAAGGGGTGAAACTAAAGTGGTGATGGAATAAAAATCATAAACTAGTTTTATTATTGAATAGAAGAGGTGTGGCTTGGAAATTTCACTCCCACACTCCATTATTTATAAATTTTGTTGGAACTGGGGTTGAGAGTGACTTCCCATTAATTAATAGTTTAAGTTATTTATAAAAATTCCACTCCTCCTCAATTATAAAATGGAACCCCTCACATATTCACACATATCAAGACATTTTTAATGAAAAAACCATAAATAAATGTCTCCAAAAAATATTTATGAAATAATTATTTATCCAAAATAAATTATTTTTGAACAATTAAAATATAATAATAGTATTATATAATATATAGTGATATTTTGTTATTTTTATCACATAATATTCATCCATATTCTTTTCCATCGAATGGTAAATTAAACCATCAATCATGTGTATGGTGGACTACCACCTTGTGAACCGATTCAATTATTTTTCCATCATCACCTCCTAAGGATATTCAAGATTTTTGGTTTATTTTTTATATTATATCTATGAAAAATCAATCATTATGAAAAATTAACATATCATATTCCTTCATACCATACCATCCATTGAAAAATGATAACATCATCTATGTGAATAAGAGACTACTATCTTAAGAAGTGATGTTATTGATTTTTTATTACTCCATCCCAGGGATTATTTAATTGTATTTAAATAAATACAATGATATTTATGATCTTATGATATTTCTTGAATGTTAAAATAAAACATACATTATTTCCATCACAATTGTTAGAAAATGGAAATGTTTCTTATGTATATGTATGACCTATCATTTCCCTGATTGTAACATAGATCATTTATCATAAACATATTCCATTGCATGTTTTAAAAGTATAAATTATGTAAAAATTATAATTATTTAATGGTTTTTGTTCTAAATATTATGGAACAATGATCTCTTTGAACACGGTAAACACATCGATGATATTTTGAAATTATTAAATGAGCGTTATAAAAATACCCAATGTAGAAATATCAAATTGAGTAATTAATACTATATTAAAATTAATAAATTGAATTGGTTTATTATAAGGCATTAAACCTATAAAATATTCTTATGAAAAAAATTAATTTTATTTTATTATATAGGATTTAAAAGACATATTTGAAAAATCCTATACTCAAAGTAAGTGTCTTTTTACACAATAATTTCCTTTAAGACACATATTCTATTATGAACCTATTTATTATATAGTATATATATCAAAAATATACATATTATATGAAGTGTAATTTATAATTAAATGAATTTTAGGTTATAATTTTTTTAATTTATTCATGTTGTGTAATGATTCAAAATTTACCAAAGAAATAAGGGTTCATGTTTCATTCTCATTTTCATCAAGAATGTTCATGATTAAATTTACGTTTTAGGAAATAATTTCATTTTTTTCAAATAATACCATATTATTTTATTATCCTTTTGTTATTTATGAAATTTTAAATTAATATTTCTATTTCAATCTTTTGGTAATTAAAATGTGGGACTATTTTTTTAAGCAATATATTTGGTAAAAACTCATTTCCATTTAATATATATGTTTTTTAAAAATATATTAATGAGTATTTTTAACAATACTAAAAATGGTTTTTATAGTTTTTTACCAATTTTTTCTTTTTAAAAAATAGTTTGAATGGAATCTTATTTCATTAGCTAAACAAGAAATTTTTTTACCTTTTTAAAATAGTTTAAAATGATTGTTTCTTTTAACTTATAAATCATGTATAACATTACCCACCATATTATCCATTCACATTTTTGAATATTCATTTTTTATTTTCAAATGGTTCTTTTTAAATAAATTATTTTCTCTAATAATATGGAAATTTTTTGTCATTCCAAAGAGATTTTAAAAGAGTAATGTTTTATCCTCAAGAATGTTTGAATCATTTTAAATGTATTATTATATTATATTAATTAAAAAAATATAATGTTATGTAATTATTATAAATTAGTTATAGTTGTCTCAAATATATATACCTAGGTCACTCTACATTTTTTAATAGTGTAACACATGCCTTACAATCATTTATCGAATTCCTTCTTTAAGAAATCAGTTTATATTATGATATGAGGTATGATTATGAAACAAATATTTTTTTCAGGGTTAATTATTATTTTTATGCTTAATGATTGAATTCCTTATGATGAAAACATTTGAATTTACATTAAATTTTTGTGATGGGTGGGACTGAAATTTTATTTCCCTCCAATGAAATGGGAAATCTTTTATTCTCATGAGATTTCAAATATGGGACTAGTGATCCAGCATAATCCATTATGGGACATTCTTCTCCATATGATGTTATCTCGACATTCACAATTCAATTATGTTTATGTATTGTTTTATGTTTTTTCCACATATTTTATAAGGCCATAATATTATTATACCTCAATCTTTATGTTATACTTCCATGTGATTACTCTTAAGACTTATCTTTTATGATATAATGTTATAACTTGGATGTATACATTATGTGTCACTATTATTTTTATTTCCCTTAGTAGGGTTTATAGGTCACCCCTTTTTCCTTTTTACTCCACAAGTTATCTCATGTCTTATTATGTGATCGAATGTATTTAAGATATCATTATAGATAATAAAGTAATGAAGTTTTATTGTATCCTCACATTGATATATTATAGACCTTGTCTTCTAATGTCACTGGGCCTCATGATATTTGGGTTGTAATAAATATACGTTTCTGTATAAAAACATATAATATTGATTATAATGTATATGGATTATATAGTTTCCATCATGGAAAGGTCTAGTTATTATTTGGGATTTGTATTAGAATAATGTATTGATTATCCTAGCATTAAAAATAAATACAAGAATATGTATAGAAAAATATCCTATATTTTTGGTGAATTATAGAGAGAGTGGGTTATATGGAATTAAATCCCTTCATGGATTCTCCAAGTGAATATGGCTCTATCAAAATTGAAAATGTGGATAATTACTCAAAAAAGGGAATATTGGGCTTGACTTTATCATTAACTAGTGACAAATAATGGACCATGCAACAAACCTGGTTTGAGACTCCCAGGGAATATTCTTGAAAAATTAATAAACTCTTTTATAATCCATTATTATCGACATGAACTAATTATTATGTCAAAAAAACAACTGATGTGAAATTTTACCATGAAAAACCAAGATTGAAACCCAGAGACTCAAAATATTGGTATAATTATAATTATATGTTTTTATTTCTTGGTGTATATGTTTCTCGTTTTTATGTTAATGTATTATCATATTTTTTATTTTCTTATTTTTAGAAAATGATGGGAAATAGGAGAAATCATGCAAACAACCAATGTGATAAGAAATGTAATGATTTATCAAATTGGATGCTATAAAAAATGGGAATGTAATAAAGAAATATTATGATCATTCCAAATGGTATATCACAAATTCTGATTAACAACTAGAACATAGTCTATTTCCAAAACACATAAAAGAAGAGAGAAATGGTGTCTCATAAATTTTAAAATTTATAGATGATAAATAAAAGAAGATTAAATTTTATACATGATATAATTGTGGGAATAAACACCACAGAACAAGACTTAAAGGAACATTATGATGCTTTATATTTGTAAAATTATGGAACAAAGTAGCCAGTTATGGAAGAAAAATGATTTGTCTAGTTAACAAGATTTTGGGAAATATAGTTCAACCTATGGAAAAATTAATAGTTCTGTGTTTTAGATGTGGGGAACTTGGTCATTATCCAAGTTAATTATCTAATTCGAGGAGTAATTCATATGGTCCTACGTTATGATAATGATTGAATTTGAAGAAAAGATGTTGTTTATGTGTTCGAACTCAACAATCATGCTATTAAATTATTTTTATATGTGATATTATGCTCAAAATAATACGAAAACTTTTAAGGTTTTTATGTAGTTGTTTTTATTTAAGGATTTGAAATAATATTTTGAATCATACTGATGACCTATTAATGTGATTTAATGGTAAGGTAATATATTTTTTTGAAAAATATTTGATTAAGGAAAATATTATCTTTGATATGACCTTGAGGTTTAGGTAATTATAGTCAATTAAAATTAATTAGCTTTGTGAAATATAATGGCATACAGAGGAAACCATAGAGGTGAAAAAAAAGATTTTATAACTTATTATAATATTGATTATGTTCATCATATTCTTAAAAAAGTTATAGGATCAATCTCAATTTTAAATATGATTACCACATTTTTTATATAGTTTTAGAAAAAGGAAATCTAGAAGACTGGGAAAGAACCGTCACATATTGCATGACCATAAGGCTTAAAACCTAATCAAAGGGTGATAAGTGATTAATGACTACATGTGGCCAATGTGATGTTCTAGTTAGTATGTAATTATTTTTACATAAATTATTTGATCGATAAATATTAATATGCTTTTTTAAATGTATTTTAGGATCAAATACATTTGATTTTTTTGGATTTTGATGTGATTATTTATATTTTGGAAAAAATTTCAATCAAGTTAAGTTACATTTAAACCTTAATGATAAAACAAGATTTTACATGAAATAATAGTTGGGAAGAAAATAAATAAAATTTTAAATTTTGAGGTTATTTTTTATGTAGTTTTATTTTTAATGGAATGATTTAAGTTGAAATATTATTTATAGATTAATATAAAGGTGTACATACTTTTGATGTTATATTACCATGTGACATTTTTTTAGTTTTGGTTAACATTTAATGATTGGAGGAATTTATTTTTATATTTTTTAGAGTATTTTATCTATTAAATGTATATTTTAGTTCTTCAAGAATGAAATAATTTTCTTGGAGACTCGTCATTTAGAGAAAAATATATGATTGTAGTGAAAAATAAATAAAATAATAAATTATACCTATTAAATAATTATATTTTCTTATATACATATTCTAGATGTTAAAAGGACACCACAAATTTAGGAAAAGGATCTTAAAATAGAAATTTTATTCATTTTGTACAAATAGATTCTCTATTCTCCCTTTAAAAATAGTAAACATTATAACCTATATTTATCTACATTTAAAATCCATGTTTTCAATTCCTAGTAATTTTTTCCTATGTGGAAACCGAGTTATGGGAGAACCTTCGTTGTTCCCTTTCCCATGTTTTTAGATGTTGTTTTATTAACCCATTTTACAATGCGATTTTTCCATAAAGGAATTTTCTAATATTAGACCTTAGATTACTGAGAAAAAGTTCCAATTGTGTGGTTAAAATTTATTTTATGCGTTTAGAATGTAATACCTTGGGATTTTAAAAATTACACTATGTTTGAAAGCATATACAAAATATAACACTGATGTTTAAAAAACATCAATATATTATTAAAATACTATTATTTAAACATGATCATTATAACATAGCTATTAAAATTGAATGTATGAAAATGAATAACCATATTTTGAAATATATCTTGATAATATTTATATAATATAAATATATTGATTAATTCATGATAAATAAGTAAACAAATTTCAATAAATTTGTTACATGCTTCAAATATATGTTTAATTCAAAATGATTTCTATTGATTTTATGAGATAATATTATAATTATTATTTGGAAATTTCACAAGAGCTATGTTCTAAAATTAAAATAATTTCTTAAATCTGTATATCAATATTAACTTACTGTTAAATTTTGGGATATTTCTAAAAATATTGATTTTTTAGTGATTAGTCAAAAATAGCAGTTTTTATAAAATAATCATTTATATTAATAAATAAAATAATTGAAAAGTTTAATTATTATTTTCATATTATTTAAAATTAATATTAGTATTATTTTTTTATTTAAACAAATTTATTATATTTAAATCATATTTATACTATAATTTGAATATGATTATTTTTAAGCTTATAAAATTATTTTTTTACTGAAAATAATTTTAAAGTGCATAATGTTTCTCCATTTTAACTAAATAAAATAACCCATAATTTGGAATGATTTAAAATAAAATTATATTATATATATCTATAAATGTTAATATAAATACATTTAATTATGATTACTTATATTATAGTTACAGTAATATCATCTTATACTTGAAAAATACATTACATGAAAAAAAATCGGCAAGTTTGCATGATTAATTTTAAATTAAATAATTCGACTAATGTGAATTAAATTTGATAAAATAGAATTGATATTTTTAATCATAATAATTAATATTATATAATGAGATTAACATCATTTTTTTTCATAATGAATATTAAAAAGAGTAAACATATGTTAAAATGGTTAATGTTAAAATCAGCTAACCGATTGGTTAAAATTAAGAGGTAAATATAATAAAATGTTTAAAAAAAATTATTTCTGATTTCTGATGTTTTTCTTGTCTATATAACCCTTAAAATCCATTATTTATCAATTTTTTTGGTAATTGGCTTGAGAGTGCCTTCCCATTATTGAATAGTTTTGTGTATTCAAAAAAATGCCAGTCCTCGTAGAATCACCTCAATTATTAATCCATAAACTACCAAAATATCACCCCAAATTTTCTATTCAACATATATATTTTCTTATCTTCCCAAAATACCAACCTTAGGGTATTTAATAAGAGACATACTGGAGGTTTTTTATGTGAAGATAATCGTCTTCATGGTGCTCTTTTTTTCTTATTTATTTGCCAACTTAAATTATGTCTTAAAAAATATTGTATAATAACACCATTACCACATATATATTATGATTCTATTATATTTCTGTCATAATATACATCCATTTCCACATTAATCAAATGGTAAAAGGAATCTCCAATCTTGTGTATGGTAGACTACAACCTCGCGATCAAATTTAATTCATTTTCTAAATCACCACATACAGATTTTAATGATTATGTATTCGATGTTAATATTTGATATTAATAAAATATTAATAATTTATCTAAAAGTAACATATCATATACTCTCTTACCTTACTATCCATTTGGAAAATGATGACATCATTCATGTGTACAATTAACTACCTCCTCACAAAGCGATGTAGTTTCTTTTATTTTAAAAAATCATATGGGTGGTATATATAAGTGCATTTGAAGAAATAATATTATATTTATTAATTTATGATTGTATTTTGAGGATAAAATAACACTTAATATCATTCCATCTTGATTTTGTTACAATGGAAATATTACTCAAGCATACGTATGACTTACCGTCTCAATGATTGGAACACAGTTCATATTTCATAACTATATTTCTTGTTTGGTTTTAAAAAATATTTTCTTATATATAAGACTAATAATTGTGTAGTTATTATTATTCTGGATATTATTGATCAATCAACCCATTGACCACAACCAATTCACTGATTCCATTTTCAAATTATGAACCATGCATCATCAAAACACCAGATGTGGACATAACTGATTAACTAATTAAAAATGTAAAAATATAATTGATATAAAAAGATTTAGTATATGTTACTAAAAATGGATATAGTTATTATGAAAACAAATAATTTATATAATTTTTTTGTACTAGAGATAAAATACAAACATGGAAAAGCATAGACTGGAGGAGAACGTTTGGTCTCAAAACTTAATTCATTGAGACACATGTTCTTTTATGATCTTATTTTTTTAAATGGTTCATCTTAAACAAATTTACATATTATATCATTAATAATTAATATTTAATGTAATTTTAATTCAAAATTCATCCACATTATTCATGGAATGTTATGATTCAAAAGTTACTCAAGGAATAGGGGTTTATATTTTAATCCAAATTTATTCATGATTGTTTTTGATGTAATTTAAATTGTTTATAATAATCTGACTAGTTTCTAATAGAAAACATTAATTTTCTAATAATATGTTTATTCATGAAATTTTCAAGGAATAGTAACATTTTTCTGTCTTTGTATATTAAAATTATTAGAATGTTTTATTATGAGAAGTTAATTTCAGTTATCTAATCGACCAAAAATATGTTTTCTTCCATATCCATATTTTCTAAAAATATTTTGAAGATTATTTTTAAAAATTCATAAAATATTTTATATTCATATTTTTACCCATTTTCAAATTATTCATAATTTTTTTGCAAGGAATATTTATGTCATTTTCAATATGAGGAACATTATAACCATTTACAGCAGTGTGAAGTGATTGTATATTTTAACCTATATGACATGTAAAATATTACCCACCAACATAAAAAATAATATTTTTTAATATTGCTTTATATTTTTCCATGGTATTTCATAATAAATATTTATTTTGTAACATTTTATAAATGTTTAGATTTTCAAAAGTTATTTTCAATGTGGATAGGTTATTTTCCTCATGAATGTCATTAATATTTTTAAAGGAGGTTTTATTAATAAATGAAACCAAACTATAATGATATGGAATGATTCTAAATTCTGTATATATGTCTCTTACATAAGTACCTATCCAACTATCCATTCCTTTGATAGGATTATATATTCCTTGTGATAATTTTTCAAGGTCCTTCTTTATGAAATCAATTTTTATTATGGTATATGTTAGATTATGCAACCCATTTTCATTTCATGGGATGTTCTTATATATAATCCTTATGAGTGAATTCCTTATATGGAACACATATGAATGTACATGATATTAATGTGATGAGTGGGACCAGAACTATATTTCCCGCCAATGCATTGGGTAATGTTTTAGTCTCATGAGACATCATGTATGTGATGAGGGAGTAAAAAAATACATATTTGGACTGTATCCACCATGTGATGTTGTATTGACATTTGGGTTCAACTTATTCTTATTCCATGATTTATTTTTCTCCCTCATTTCTCATTATACTTTGATATTATGATAAATGGTTCTTTATGTTATAATCCCATGTGATTACTCTTGAGCCTTCTCTTTTATGATATCATTTTATACCTATTACTCCCATGTTATGATTACCCAGTGTGTTTATTTCCATTACTGGGATTTTTATATCAACCCTTTTTTTATTTATTCCTTACTTAATCTCATAATGTTTTACAAGATCAAAAGGATTTAGGAGCTCATTTTTTAGAATAAAATAATGTTTTTTTATCCTCACTTTAATCTAATATGACTCTAGTTTTACAAATAGACTCTACCTTATAATATTTAGGTGGAAATTAATCATTTTTAATATTTTAAATGGTATGATAAGATGTGTAAGGTCTTTGGTCTCTATATCTTTTTTGAATAATTTACCCTTTAATATTTTACCTAAGCCTTATGGGATTGGGTTTATATGAATCAATAACATCACTATGGTTATATGGATATGTAGGAATTGATGATGGGGTAGATATATGGATTTGAGAAGTTTATTATATGTGTATTTTCAAGCGAATGAAGATGGGGTATGTAATAATGAAGGGAAATATTTGTTTAGGTTAAAATATTGAATAACTTATTATTTACAATGAAAAATATGTATTAGTGATATTTTTACATTATACACCATATTTTTTTGAAAACATTTTTTATTTGAACTTATATATCCTTTATAATCTGAATTTATTTGTTTATACAAAATAAAATAAGAAATTATTTTTTTAAATATGAAATATTATATTTTTTGAGATGGGAAATTAATTATAATGTTTGAAAATTAAATTTATTATATTAAAATGGAATATTTATCATAGTTAATATATTCTGTTCTATCTACCAATCATATAAATCTATTGGTCATTACGACATGATGAATGGTGTAGTGAAATCATACAAATTATTTTAAATTTTTTTTTCTATGAATATAAGGATTGAAATTATTAATAAAATTTAAAAAAATTTACCCATATTAAATTTTTATATGATGATTCCCAAAATGAAAATAATTTTATAAAAAAATTATAATATTGTAAATTTGAATATTGAATATCAAAATTATGTTTTTTAGAAAATAATTTAAAATATAATTTATGAAAAATTCACTTATACTTTATTTGAGATTCTAATTTGAATATTTATTATATGAAAATATAATATTTATATTAATTTAATTTATTATTGTTAAATGATATTTACATTTAATTTTAAAATATTATTTGTTATGTTACTATTCTAATTATTTGATTACTATACTTATGGTAATATTACTATTCCAATGGTCTAATTTGTTTTATAATACTAGTAAATACCTTATGTTTTCATTCATTAATTTATCAGTTCCATTATTCTTAAGGTTATATATATATATTTTTCAAAATTTTAATATCATTGCTATTGTTTTTTATTTTTCATAAAGTATTTTCCCTGAGGGTGATATTTTAATAGATCATAATAATCCATGTTTCTATATATGAGTTATTTTTGGGTTTTTATTGAACTATTGTACTAAATTCAGTTTTATTGGATATTTTTATTCTCTAAATGAAATATTAAAAATTAATATATTTAAATGGTTTTAGATTCAATTATCTATGTTAGGTCTTTTATAATATATTTTATTACTAATTATGATAGACCCATATTTCTTCAGTAGTAAATTCCCCCCCCCCCAACACACACAATTTTGGGTCATTACACCATAGACTAGAAACAAATGGAGGGAGAAAAAATAATTTTTTTTAAATTAAATGACTTGAATATCATATCCATTAATGAAAAAAATATCCAATAAACATCCAAAATAAATAATCAAAGTACACATTGTATATTCATACAAAAATTCTATTAAAAATGATATGTTTATATATATATCACAACTCATCCCCCACTAAGCTGATAAAATATGAAAAATGATCTAAGGAATTAAATTATAAGGAGGCTCTACTACCATTCATGAACCTCAACAATATCCCGTATCCAAATCCCTATCGATTTGATTTCCATAATTATTTTTAGAATTTTACAATAAACAAGAGGTCTGCACCCATATTAGGGTACCCTATAGGGTGTGGGAAATATATCATATTAATTTCTCATAAATCTTCCTTAATATATGTTATATTATACATGTGTATTAAATTAAAATGAATAATATAAATAATTGAACATAAGAATTCACATTAGGTAATTATGTTCTAACAAGTACATGACAACACAAAACCCTATATACTTAACAAACACAAGAATAAGAAGACATATTGCAATATATCACCCATAACCCATTGTATTATGTAGAAAAATAAGTGATAATGACTGTAGGTGATGTATCCAATACACCAAAAAAGGGAAATAAATTTCGTGTGATTACAAGACCATTTGGGGATGATTTTACCTTTAATATACTAATCCAGTAAGAGAAAACAATAAAATAACTATAATAGTATTTAATGAATGATATAAAACCTGAAAACTAAAAATAAAAGAAAATATGATAAATAAATGTTTTAGAAAAAAGTAAGATACACTATCATTCAAAACAAAAAGTTTTGATGATGTAATGTCACCAATGTGGCATCACTAAAAACATCCACACTAAATATCTCATTGGCCCACCCATTATCACCATGAAAATATATTCATGTTTCCCCATTAGAGAAATTAAAAACCTTCCTCTATCAATTATCATGTTAAAAAATATCTTCATATGAACCAATGTGTATATTTAGGGGGTTAATATATCAACATAGTATGAAATCTTCTAGAAGCTTCCCAAAAACACCAATAATACCAAGATAAGTTAGAAAAATTTATACAAAACAAAAAAAGTGTATGAAAATAGATATTTAAAGTGTTTCCTAAAAAATGTAATGATTCATATCAAAATAGTTTCTCAAAAGAATAATTTAAAAGGACTTCCAAGATCAACCCATTAAATTAAACAAACCATTTTTATAAGCATTGGTTCTGTGATTTCCTCTAATAGTACCCATTCAATATACATAAATATATATCCATGTATGACCGTTTTTAGTACTCATACTCCGGAGTGGTAACTAAACATCTCTTATAGGTTGTCACTTGGTCTTGCTCTCTTATTCCCTAAAAATTATTCGAAACCATAAACACATCAAAAAATTTCCCTTATAATGCCATCATGAACACTCACCAACTCATTTATTATAATGTCACACCAAAAAAAATATTTATTAAAAATCAATCATTTATGCATTTAAGAAAACATGGTGGGTGTATGTTATTATATCTATGATTTTAAGCCATATAATGAGAGAGAGAGTCTAAAAATAAATCATTAATATTTTTTCCAATTAAAATATTTGAAAGAGTTTTTGAAGTCAAAATCCATAATGTTCTAGAAAATTTGGATAGATAGAATCCACATACATTTAATAGATCCCATTAATAATGAAACACATTTTGATTTTCGTTGATTTATATTCTTTCTCAAATACCTTAAAAACTTTCAAAAATAAATATCCTCAAGACATGATCCAAACCAGATATCCATCCTTAATTGATATAATATAATTTTCATTCTTTGATAATATGAGAAGATCGTGAAGGAGAATAAAGAGACATATACTTACCGTAGATTTCTAGATCCAATGTACGACTATTCATCGAAATTGAAATGAAAAATAAAATTAACCACCAATATATCATAGAATAGAGTTCTAGGTTGATAGACTCAGACATAGTGGAAATAATAAGTATATTATGGGTGTTTTAATTCTAAAAAAATCATTTATAGATTTAATTAATTTCATCACATGGTTAGGGTAGATAATTCCCTAAAACATGTTCCAATTTTTCATGCACAAATTCCTAAAAACTCCTATACCGCAATATTTTACTACATAGTTTGGAAAACCACACACATATTACAAAAAACACCTATATCTAACATCCCATGATTCAATTGGAAAACCAAATGGTTTACTTCAACCATGTTCTAAATGTGTGCCTAATCATAGATTTCCTCAGTCTTCCACATGGTTACCTTGCATAATCACATAGTTTACACTAAACATAATATAATCATGAGACTATTACACATCTTACACAATATAGAAAATCCACTATAAAATTCATGAGACAATTCCCAACCGAACCATAGCTGAAGAACACAAAAAATATTAACACATAACACAAAACAAGGGTGTTAAATTATTCCAACCATTGTGTATTTTATCCTAAAAATGATGGATATAGGAAGTGATTTAGAAGAATTTTATGCATTACTCTATCAGGAATAACTCTTATAACCACATATCCTCTTGAATCTAACAATGAAAACATAATAAATACCCCAAACAAAATCATTTCCAATGAAAAGGCAAGTCATGTCAATCTGTAATATATATACTTGTGAGTATATATGTATCATATAGCTCAAGATTAATATAATAGAAATGAGTCACATAGTCTAGGTCATTATGGTACTTATTCAATTTAGGTGTCTGAAAAACATTATAAACTAAATTAAAAAATTTTTTAAAATCCAATCTATTGGCCAGATCCCCAATCCATTCATGTATCTGATAAGGTCTAAAATTTTGAGGGGAAAATTTTCCCTTTTCACTAAAATGATAACAACATTTAAATTGATAGATCATTAATAGAAGATTTCCCCCACAAAAAATTTATATTTCCAAATGATGGTGATATATATAACATTACTGAGAACAAAATAAAATTAACATTCTCTTCTAAGTCATGTATATCTTCTACATTATGTCATCCATATAGAGTGGTCTAATAATTAATGTATCTTCTTTCACTACCCAATTTAGTAGATAGAAACATGGATGGACATACAATTCTTAAAATGGACCTGTATTTATTATTTCCTAATAAATGTCGTTATACCAGAACTCTATTAATAGAAAATGATCATTCTATGATCCACTGAAATATATTACATAATCTATGGGTAAGTATTCGAATTTAAAGATCATATGTTATTAATTAAAATCCATTTTAGGGTGATATATTCTTCTCAAGGATAATTCGGTTCCAAGGTGATTCAGTAGAGATCATAAAAACCAAGTAGTAAACCTGAGGTCTCATTAGGATACGATCAAAAATGGATTACCGTGAAGCTTCACTACTTATTGACTATAATTATTTTCTTGGTCATTTACCATATTGGATACATGGAATAGAGTGATTTCAGATGACATTTTTTGGCCCATAATCACCTATTTGACATCAAGCTTCCAAATCATTCTTAATAAACCCATGAAAAATTATATAGAGATTTTATCCCACATTTCTTTTGGTATTTATATGGATTAAAATATATATAGTGATAATTAATGTCCTTCATTGACATATTGATAGTTGAGGTTTTTTTGAAAAACATTAATTTACACTTATCTTCATGCCTAACAACCAAAATGGGTCCTTTTGACATTTATATATTTTTGATGTCAGCACGAATAACCTATTTTGAATGGTGATAAACAAAAACAAGTTTTCATGATAAGATGGAAATACTGCTATCTGATTTAAAAAGTAAACACCATGTTCCCATCATTTATCCATTCATTAATGGTCTCATCACTATTTAGTGATGACTCATGGGTATATAATCAGGGAAAAATATTTGGGAATTCATTATTTTGTCAAAAATACCGGGAAAAAATAAATAATAGAAATAAGACTATAATATTATCACTCTCTATGAAATCATTATATATATCGATAGTCAGTATGATCTACTACCATCAATTAGAAGAATCTTTATCCAAATAATCATTTTACTTTCGATATATAACATCATCCATCGAATTCACTTTCCTCGTTTTATACACAATGTCAAAGTTAAACATTTTATGATATTAAAAACATCTCCATTTTTTAGGTTTAAATATCTTTGTGAAGAGATATTTTTCATTATTTAATGACTAATGACCTCAGTGGAAGTTTCACTGAAGACATGATAATTTTATATTTTCAACTCATGGACTATTATAGATTTATCTAGATCATTAATTAGATAATTATTTTCATGAACATATAATTGTCATGTTCATTAAGCTATAACTTGATATCATTTCATGAGAACATATCCCAATCCAGATCAAAATAAATCGCGATATACCACATCAAAATTTATTAGATTTATAAATGTAATGATAAGTGATAAAATGATCTCCACATTAATCTCTTGAATGGAATTATAACACCCATCATTCCATTGTAATACTATAAATTTTATTGTTTAAGTTATCATAATAGAGACATGATGTGAAAATTTATTGTCAATGTGACAGTAATGACCAGCTAAGATATGAATGCTACATATCTTAATGACATTATTGCTATGTTTTTAAGAGGTAATAAATTTTATCTTTTGATGGTATACTGATACAGAATTTTAAAAAATTCCATGTCTAGGAAAGAATAAATCTTTAATATAGAAGTCACACATAGAGAATTTAGTATAAAAGTTTTATTCCCATAGGGTGTACAATATTATATTCAATTATTATTCATGCATAGTTTTAATATGATAATACACTTGGACATCATAATAAATACCATAAAAAATAACTCAAGTTACTTCTTAATGATACAATTCACTAATTTCCTGGAAAATATTGGAGCATTCATGTGACCAAATGGAATAAAAATATATTAAAATTTCCATTATGAATTTCAAAATCCATATTTGGAATTTCATGATTCATTACCCAAATTTCATGATACTCTAATTGTAAATTAATTTTAGAGAACCATATGAATACCTTTAATTGATAAAATAGATTATCAATTCAGATAAGTGGATACTGATTATTTATCATAATCTAATTCAGCAAATGATAATCAATTTTTTTTATTTTAACTAGATTCCTTTTTCATGAAGAAAACATGAGTATACATAAGTGATATACATTGTCTTATGAAGATATTATAATCCAATTATTATAACATGAACATTAATTCTATCAATTAGATTAGTTTCATTATATAATATGTAAGTGAAATATAATTTTCCTTTGTAGTATATCAATAAAAAAGTTCACATTCTTTTTTCTAAAAATTATCATAAAATTTCAAGGAAATCCTTATGATATCCATGATATAAAACTAACACATTAGACATAACAATATATGTGGGATTAGATATTTATAATATAATCCATTCCCAAAATTATATTATTAATTTCCATAAAACAAAATTCTAAACTATCAAATCTCAATTAAAAGTATAGTTAACTCTTTTATTGAATCATTTCGTAAGAAGTGTTTGGATTATCATAACATATGGAATCATTTCAATATTAAACCCTATTTTATTTATGATATGAAATGTTTTAAAAATGTGTATTAACATATATTATAAAAAATTTCATTTGATATGAGTGTATAATATGGTATGTAAAATGATTGAAGGACCTAATTCATAATCTTTGTATATATTTCCCACACTATAGAATTTCATAATAGTTTATATTGAATTATCCTTACTTATTTATTATTGGGGAATCAACCATAGTATTTATGTGTTTCTAAAATCATCCTCAATCACTTATTTATGGGGATGATAACTATTATATTAAAAAATACCTATATGATCATAAGAGTATTGTTACTAGTTGGATCCATTTTCACCAATTTTCCATAGTTTTCTAATATAATAGAGTATGAGGTATCCAATTATTCTACAATTGTGACACATTTGAGAAATTTCCATATAATCACTATTTCTATTCTCTAATAATACACATTTAAAATAACCTGATATGGTGATTTTATAAAGAGAAAAATAAATTGATCAAAATCTATGTCTTCATGATTTTCTTACATGTTTGAAAACATTTTAACTAATTCCACTTGATTCCAGTATTCATGTTTCCAATTTTACTCAAATAATTAAATTTATTTCCCACACCATTGGTTTGACAATATATTTTAAATCATATTCATTATATTGAATATCACTATATAATCATTAATAATTCATATAACTACTTTAGAGAGAATTCATGGTCAAAATCTATGATCAATGATACACAAATTGGGGTAATTTCTTGCAACGAATCCTAGAGTATATCAAGTTAACTTTATTGACATAGTTTCATACTCCTTGATTTTTATATTTTCCCATGTGAGTGTAAACTAATATTACATATTTCTGATCTTGAATTTAATTGGGTAGAAATTTTTGTTAAACCAATTTTTATTTACATTTCATGTAATATCTTGATCATGTAATGTTAAGAAACTACATTAATCCATTGCAATGTACGATATTCTAGGATTTATACTCATAGATTCACCTTGTTATCAGTCAT
Organism: Viscum album; assembly: GCA_963277665.1. Taxonomy (NCBI): domain Eukaryota; kingdom Viridiplantae; phylum Streptophyta; class Magnoliopsida; order Santalales; family Viscaceae; genus Viscum; species Viscum album. Next base: position 1,112,543,717 of record OY728126.1, read on the forward strand.
GGTTCCTATAAAATTGTTGATTCGATTAATTCAACCAAGACATGACTTAATGTTTTATGGTCTCAAATCCCCCCAAAAATATTTTGGAATTATTATTTTAATGCTACCATGATGGATTTTCATGGAGTGGATATAAAATATGATTTTACATCTTATGAACATGTATGTATTGAACTATACTCTAAAACATATATGGAATCACCTATTTTTTAGTTTGAACCACATTCTTACACATTTCCTCCTATTTATTTGGAAATCTTTGAAGTAGTTCCACCTCTCTATAACCATAAACAATTTCTACTTAGTCACCACATTATAAATAACTAAAGTCTTATGCTATTACAAATCCTAAAAGATTAAATCATCATATCTAGATTCCAATAGTTGTCAAATATAATATGGATGATGGATTCCTAGTGTGAAGTCTCTCTACCAAAGCATGATACACTACACTCATTGGATAATACTATGTCGATGAGTTAATGATACTCAAAATGGTGTGATAAAAACCATTTCATACTCTAATCACCCTAGCATCTTGATGTTTAACATAATGAGGTTAGATATTAATTTTATGATCTGATTTTTTGTTCTGATGAATTTTATCTCAAAAACTATCATCTCGATTGATGGACTGGACCAAATTAATACCATTTGTAACATCCCATATATAACCCATTGGCATGAGAAGAGGATTAGGTGATACTGCCTTTGGGAAATATTCCTAGGACACCAAAGGCTGTTATTAATTTCCAAGGTCTTATAATATCATTGGGTTATAAATTTCCCTTTAACAAATAAAATCCATAACAAAAAATAAAAAAACACCTTAATAAATAATTATAAATGTATATAGGACCAACATCACAGAAATCTATGATGATAAAATAAATCATATTAGCATAATATTGTAAGAAACAATATATTTTAATACTAAAAGACATAATTATTTATTGATTCCAATAATGAATCCCTCCATACATCTGACCTGGAAATCTCCAATATCTACAAATAATCACATAGCCCATAACATCATGACGGTCATCAACAATAACAACAATCCTTCCCTTTAAATATATATTGATAAACAAGGTCTGTATATACACCAAATTTCATATATAGGGGTGAACATATCAACATAGTAGGAAAATCAGTGAATCCTCTAACACACAACAGCAATACCTTGGGATGTTATACCAATTTATATTACACAACCATGAGTATATAAATAGTTATTCAGATAATATTATATAAATTGTGGAAGGTGGAATTTCGAGATAGTTTATAAGAAAAGAATAATTTCATTAGATTTCCATGGTCAAACTAGATAACTAAATCAATAATTTTTATACGTATTTTATCACTTCTTTCCCCTTGTAATACCCATTACATCTAATCAAACACACATGCATGAATCCAAGATTAAAATACCAATTCTCATGTGAAATACATTGTCTTTCATACCAAGTCATCTTGTGGTCATGTAATTTCAATCCATAATTAGAGTTGGAAACCATTCCTGAATCCAAAAAGTTCTGTCATAATTAATTAATGAGAACACACCAACTAATGTGGGATAAATTATCCAACAAACATATTTTTTAAGGAATTTATTAAATAATTTTTCTATATCATTCTAAAACAATAATTTTCAAAATATATAATAATACATATTTCAATAATTTTCTATTAATATGTTATTAACTAAAAAAATAGTTTCATGAATATAAGGATCCTCATGTTATAAAATAGATGGATAGATAGAAACCATCATCATATAAAAAATTAAATCAATGAAGAAACACTCTATAATATTGTTATTCTAGAATAATTCCATCTTCCCATATATAGATTCAAAAGAAATAGAAGAAAAACATGATCAAATTAATAGATTCATCCCTAAATGATTCAATCTAATGTTTTTTCTAATATAATTATGAATTTCATGAATTTTAGTGAAGATAGATAGACAAGACTTCAATTTTTAGATCAAATGTACCTAGATCCATTGAAATTAGTCTTTAGATCAAAATGAATGACTAAAATTTACTTGAGGATGGTTGAGGGTAATGATCCAAAAAATGGTCTAAGAATGATTATTCAAAGGCAGTTTATATAATACTATTTTTTGATATTATTAATTATGTCTCATGGTTACGCCACAATTTTTACTAAACTTTGTGCCAATAGTGTGGGCAACGCTATCTCAAAACATAAAATCACATGGTTTAGACACACGGTATTGAGAATTTCTTACCAAACCTATCAAATGACATTGGACCATGTCACATGGTTCTCTTATAAACACACATAGGTAACCCTATATAATAATCATGTATGTACATCGTCTTGGTCTTCCTCATCTAGTTACTTGGTTATCAATAATATCACACAATTTGTACAAACTATGATCTAATTGTATGCCTATTGAAAACCATAAAAAACACACCAAAAGCATCCATAATCATAAAGATCCTAATAAAACCCAAAACATAAATAAATAAAAAATAAAATAGAAACATATATCTCAAACCAGGGGCATTATATGCCTCTTGAAACAAATAAGAACCAATTATTATAGATACAAGTTTGGGTGACATAAATTGATAGGATACTACCCTATTAATAATAGTAGATCCAATACCAATTCCTAATCATATATTATTCTCAAAATATAACCACATATGAACCCTATCACATAGAGTGGTTTCCATATATCATTTAATGGTATAACACAATGATTACTCCCCTATTACTCAATAGGGATCTCACTATCACCTCACATCAAATTATTCACATCACATTCGAAACTAGAACCCAATCACTCAATGAAATTATTTTTCATTAATTATCACCTAATACGAGGCCAAAAATCTAGTGCTATCATAATACAAATCTCCATGATCCATCAACATTGTATGGGTGGATCTCATAAGAACAACCTGGACCAATACTGTCTAATACAAGGTGGAACATGAAAACACTTTCTAATTTAATGTTAAGGAAAACATTATATCTCTTCATTAACCATATCATAAATAATTCTACACTTTATCAGGATGGGTATCACCATTAAAAGAATGTACATTTCCCTATTACATAGGGTATACCTAACCAATATCCTCTCACTTAGGGAATGTTTCAACATCCATTCATGTTATCAATAAATAAATAGAGTATCACACCCAAATAGTAATGAAAATTGCATCATAACCTATCCTAAATTATCACTAACTCATAAAAGAGGACCTATATTTCAGGTAAACTCAAATATCATCTTGATGTATCATATTTTTTTTATCCCAACATGATAATCTTTGGAATACCCTCCCAAAAAACAATGTATTTACAAACATGTCATCATTCCCATATTTCTTTTATGGAATTTTATTAGGGTTTCAATACCCTACCCATTCTCTACTCACTCATAAAAAACCACGCTCATCACACCATGGATACCCCATTGCCTTAAATGAAATTATCCGCAAAATGTTTCTAAAAAACAACATCAAATTATTATGTCAATATATATTTCCACTAACAATGGTCTAAATAAAATAACACACACAAAGACACATAGAATCCAAATGAAAATGCATCATTATAGTTACAAGGAAAAATTATTTAGAATCATCTCAAATCTTCCTTTATGGAGATATCAAGACTGTATTCAAGAAAACACACTTTATGAAACACCACATCCAGTCTTGAAGGACTAATTCCACCAATGTCACCCAGAAAATACCTAGTCCACTATTATTAGGGTGTTATGAATCATTAGTGATATGAATAAACCCTTATGTTTTCATCCTTAGGAATATAAACATCATGTATACCCATCTATCCCTATGAAATTAACCAAGGCTATCCCCAATTAATCGTGAAGCATAAGACCTACCCTTAGAATCTCATAACATAAAATGACATCTTTTCCCACATGGTGATATAGTCCTAGAGATATCTCAACATACACTATCTGAACATGATCACTTTATCTAACACTTGGATGCTCAATTACTATACCTTGGAAAAAATATATATATTAATTTTACCTAAACATACATATCATGATGAAATGAAAAATCATGTATAAAAAATAAAATGGTTTTGTTTTATTGGGACCATCAACCTCAAACATGGGATTTCCATATTTATCCAAGATCATCAATCAATAATATAAAAGTATACAAATGATAAAACCATATATCATTGACCAATAAAACACACATGATATGATCCAAAACACACATGAATAAAATAAATATCATATTATTCTAAATACACCATCGTCCAAAGGACTTAGTATCAAACCCTAACTAGGAAATACAAAAATAATCATATATCAAGTGAGAGAATGTATTGAGGAAAATACACTAATCCATAACATAAATGACGAGGAAAACCAACTTTAATCATAATAAAATAAGTGGTTTGATGGGAGAATAAGAATAAGTGATGTTTTCCCTCCCACAATTCGAACATTATATAGTAGAATAATCTTAAGTCATTTTTCATTTTAAAATCTCTCGAATACAATTAGATCCATGGTTGAAAAAACAAAAAAAAAATTCCTTCATGACATGCCCATTCATTAAAAAATTGACACATTAAAAATTTACATCATAGAATATTCTGTTGGGCCATGGTTTGGAACACCACTCCAATGTAGAGGTAACATATCAAGCTTCAATCCATCATGATGTGTCCATTATGGTGATGACATGTCCGCATATGTTTAAGGAAAAAGAAAAATATCAAGTCCATGGTTCTTATAGTGTATCTTCTCTTTTCATGTTAAAACAAGATCCCAAAGATCAATATACATAGAATGAGACAAAAAATAATGCAACAATTCTCCCATTATTTCCCTTCTCAATAATGAAACACATCTTGATGTAACCCTCATCATGACATGGTAGCAAGGGTCACGATGTGAAAAAATTAACATAATTTTTTTAAAAATGCATTTGTAATCGATTTTATATAATAGATATGGGTTACTAGACCCCACATGTAAGGGTTAATATCCCAACAGAAACCTACCTCCATGGTGTTATATCCATATGTAGGGGATGACATATGATATATAAGTGTCATCACTACAGCGTGATTCCCTCCTCCATAATGTGGTCCTCATACTCTTCAATTAATCCTCACATGTCAAGAGTTAATAAATTTATTCCTCCCAAAACAAATCATACTATGGTTCCCACTTGTATATGGAATGATCCTAAACATATTCTCATAATTAAATGATCCTAACACATTAATACATGTCTATCCACTTGAAAAAAATCTATAATGGGGTCACATTGATCTTTCTCTAGAACCAAAAACATAAATTTCATTTTAATTTCATAACCTCTGATGAAAAAGATGTTACATATTCATAAAACATAAATTCCTTAATTCTAAACATCATGATGTTTTCATTTAGACAATAATTACTCTATATTATCATCCGATTAGATATAATGTTACATGTTTAAGGCATATAACCACTGCCAATGTTATGAGTGATCTTACACACTCTATCTGATAGAATTGTATAAAATACTACTTTGTACAAGATGAGAATATGTATTATGTTCTTATATAAACCATTTATTAAATTAACTCTATACATTTGGAAACAAATTCCATTTTACATGCTTGCATTAACATCCAACTTCCCTATAATCTCAATAATTTTATAATCATTAAGAAGAACCTTATAGAACCTTATGTAAATATAGTTGGTTATACAAAACCTATTATATTTAGAGTGAAATTATTTTTATGAATAACTCATTATTATTATAATAGAGTATTTACATTAAGTTATAATCATATTTCAACCCCATTTTCATAATTATAGAAACTTCTAGATGTTCTCATTTTTAACTAACACTATGATCTCGATAATTCCTCATTAAATACTCCTTATTACAAAAAATAAAATATATAATTCTAGTTTAATTGTATATACATAAAAATATATCTATCATATCATTCAATTTCTTATGATATTTTAGTTGAATGTAAAATCATACTCATTTCACATTTCATTCCATTTGGGAGTGTATGATGAATTCTCATTGCATACTATCCTTAATCAAAAATGATATCATCAACATCATCAAACAAAAAATTGAACTAACCACTAAAATGGTTGACATAAATTTAAATTAGTTCATTTGATTTATGAGTGATGACTATTGAAAATAAATACAAAACTAGATCTATAAATGTTACTCCAGTTGATTCAAAATGACTATAACTCATATTGTATGTACTGATTTGTTCTACCATTGTAATTCCATACCACATTATTATTTCAAATAACATATATGTCAAAACAATTTTTTAACATTTTAATATCATACATATCTATAAAATCATTTAATTGTAACATAGTGTTTTTCATCCCCTGATTTTTAAAGATACATTCCATTCCAATGACATCTATATCACACCATTTAGATTCGTACCAATCCATTAAAATTTTTATTCATTAATTTATTACAGATTTACATTTTTAAAACATAAGAATTATGCTCTTATAGAATATATAATCAAATTTCGGTATCCCCAATAATCCAACAGCCATCCCATTTATGTTTTCAAAATGAACAATTCTCTCTTCCAATGACATTGTTCCATAGTACCATGAAATGTGTGTTCTAGTTTGAATAATAACAACTTACAGGAAGTTTCCATTAGATTTATATATGGAACCAGAAACTTCCAACAATTCTTTATCCAAATGGGACCTTCTTTCAAAAGGTATCCATTTGTTATGTTTGAACATTACAATACTTAGGAATGTGCATTAGTTGAGAGGATGGGAGGTCAAACTCATCGCACCCTTTTTGGGGGGAAATATTGTCTACTTTGGGACTCTCTTTATTAATTTATGATATTTTAATAAATCCTTATTAATTTACCAAGTATGACATTTGTTTCCATTGGAATTTACAATAACTTATTAACATGTATAAAATTTATAATCATCGGTATGTATTTAAGGTTCTTCATTAATAATGATATCCATATGTTTTCGAATTTCTCCATCAATGGAATCATCTCATATAAAATTTGAAGATTCCTTTAATCACCGTTATGTAGATACTGGTTTTTAAGCCACTCAGAAGGGTACTATGGAATTTAATTTTATCCAAGGAGAGGACTGTTTGTTTGGATATTGGGATCGTACCCATAAAATGGGTAACACATGTATCCTCATGAAAGGAATCATAACCCTCATAGTTAAGCACCACTTTATGGGACACATCACACCTTTAAAGTTCATGCAATAAGGATTTAATTGTACAGTTTAATGTCATGTGTTAAGGAAATCTAAGAGGAGGGTTCTTAGTCAATGTTTACTGTTGGAATTATACATAAGAAGCTCATGGAAAATGGAAATACTATTGTTTTCCATGTAAATTAGACATTTTTAGGAATATGGACGAAGGAGAATAGGGTTGATTTGAAGTGTTGGGTTTTAACCACAAGGAGGATTCCTACGTATCCCATTTTGATAGAAATCAAAGCCTATGTAGTTCGATGAATCTCATCAGAGTGTATAGTCCTTTGAGAGAAATGAGTTTCGAATTATCTCTTAAAAAGGATGCCTTGATGATTTTGGGGGTTTAATTTGGGGTTTATTCTTATGAAGGATTCCCAGATTAAGGGAATTAGGATTGGATTACTGAAGTGGATATCCAGTCAGCTCGGGCCCTATGAAGTCTTCCAACATATCCCGATTATGGTTGGAATTAGAGTTCTTTTAGTTCATTCAATGTGAGAGTTTGTGTAAATATTTCACTCATCGTGAATATCTAAGCCCACATGAGCCCTGATCGATGTGAGAAACAAGAGTATGTGAAATATTCAATAATGACACATACATGTTTCCTCCCCCGCTGGTTGATGAGGGAATGCCTACGACAGTGAGGGTGGCAAGGGTGGGGTGACAAGACTTCCCTCTATTCACATAACATTGGACAAGGGTCCAATGAAAGGAAGAAGTAATGAAGGTTTAAGGGATTACACAAGGATGGGTGCTCTAAAATTGAACCTGGTAAGGGAGGGAGAATTTTCTTTTTCTTGCATGGAAAATAAAGTCTAAACATTACCATTCTTACCAATGATCCGAGGTTCTGTCTCATTGGGAAGAGAAAGGTTGAGACATAAACCCTAATTCTCCAAACTGGGAACATCCCAATAGTATTCTTGGGATAAAAGTCCATGTATGTGCATATAAAAAGCCACAAACACTTCATGAATCCTAACCCCATTGTGAAACAAATGTGGGAATCCTCTGACTGCGGATATAGAAACCCAAAAAAAGAGTCACATTGATGTGGCTTTCTCAACTGTTTGACAAGTTATGAGGTTTTGGTGGAGCACATAATAGAATCCCTTTCAAACAAGGGGCCCAATAAAGAAAAATCCTTGCCATGAATGGATTTGAATGGGGATTGATGGATTTTAGACTAAACAGAGTAATTGAATCAATGAGGGGCTCTGAAGTAGAGAAAGGCGTGAAAGTATGTGTGTGCAAGTAGATTTTGGAATCCTATTATTCACTTAAGAGATGAAAAAAATATATGGTAATACATGGGTGAGACCCTGAACAAGCCTTTATGAGTATTCCCAGGAGATCTCAGAAGTGGGGCGCTCAAGTTTCTTTGAATGGAACAGGTGGCGCACAAGTGTTTTTAATTTTAAGAGGTTGGGTGCTTTAGGCATGAAAGTGTTAAGGATTTCAAAATCTAAAGGAATTAAGTCTTATGATCCTCCTTCAATTCCCCTACTTTAGGTGTTAATGAACTACCTTGAAAGTTTTAGAGGAATTGGTTGATAAACTAAGATTACCATTGCATAAATTGGGCTTTAGGTAAAGTTTTCTGCACAATTAAAGGCCCCATGAGTCTATATATAAAAAAATAGGACCTTGGGAGAGAGGAGTATGGGCGTGCAAGTAGGTTGCATGAAAGCTGGCGGTACACAAGTAGGTTGTGCGATAGATGAGGTTACAGAAGTATGTTGTGTGTCAACGCCCTTCTGTTCTGACTAGGGAGACCCAAAGCTCATGCATTTTCAAATCGTTATTGTCTTCATGTATTTTCCCCCCATCCTTATAAGGTATATCCCATTGTCATTTTAAGACTCTTTGACAGAACTAAGTATCATCAAAATCCCACACCCCCTCATAATTGGATCCGTAATGAAAATAGGATCATATACTGAGGTAATGTAATAATGGAGAAATAAGAGAGTACTAAGGCGCACAAGTTTTATGCATGTAGAACAACTAGTCAAAAAATATGGAAGTGCACAAGATTCTAGCATGTAGGGTGACATTCATCTCTTATATATAAAAGCTTCACTTCTATAAAAAGCCTCATGACTTCAATAATTTTATATTTCTACATTCAAGTCTTCTTTCACTCAGATGATTCTATTTCTCAACACTTCTTCTATATGTGTTTAGTTGTGCTCTATAGTTGGGGCATGCCACTTGTGCTTCATTTTTCACTTTCACTCCTTAGCGCGTTTTCAATTTTTTTTAATTTTTTTTCAAATATAAAAAATGAACTTACATATAAGATATTTTTCTATCTTTTTGTATGTTCAATGGATTCCAAAATTAATGGATCTACTGAGGAACTAAACATTAATATAATTGATGACATGATAAATGTCATCGGTCATGACTACTTCGATGATTGTGACACCACCCTTCCATACATAGAAAAATATTTGAAGAAGTATCATTTCAAATTTCCCAGAAGCACCTATCTGCCTTTGTATAGAAATGACCATTTGCTGGTTGTTAATATTCCAGAACCAAAGAACTATGTCCCACAATCATGGTTTCATGATTATACCAACTTCTCATATATCACTATTTCTGTTGGGGGCTCATTTTCTAATGTTAGGACATCTGAGAAAGCTCATATCAGGCATCATAGACCATGTGCTCCAAATTTGAATGCACACACACCGAGCTATGACCACATTGTTATTCATCCATCTTGTGGGATTATCAGACGGATCAGTCCAAGGTTTAGAAGAAAAGTTTTGATTTCCACCAGGAGGAGGCGTAAAACCCGCAAGGATGTGAGGAAACTGTGTTCTGAAGTCCTGTGCAGAATTTACAGATGACTTGAAAGGCATAAATATTTATGAGGCTTCTTGGGTTGGAAAAACTTATGTGTACTTGAATTATGATTTAATGCCAGAATTATTAAGCCTATGGAGAAAAGAGAATATCCCCTTACATTTAACACATGGAGAGGTAGGCATCATCTTGTGGGATGTTTAAAATATTTCGGGTGCTCTAATCCTTTGAGACATGTATGATGATTTTATTCCTCCCATGGAGACATGGAATGTCTTGGAGAATTCAACATTTTGGTAAATGATTTGATGAAAAAATTTAACAATCTTAATAACATGACCGCTATGATGTTTTTCAACTGGAGGGATATTAATTGAGAGTAATGTATGGAAATATTTTAGATATAGAAGATGGAAAAGGGTACCACATGCACCCATCCAAATAGTTATACCAAGGTAGAGAAGAGAGGTACCCATGATACCATTTGGCCAAAATAATAGAAAAGATAGTTTTATAAATGGGGATATGAATTCAACCCAAAAATTCATGCAAAAACACGTCTGGACGGTTTCTGGGCCATGAGGATTAGTGAGAATTTGTTACCAGTTTGAGACACCAATTGTGGCATGAGATCAGGAACATTTGATATTGTGGCCATGCTGGCTGATAAAAGAATGGTAGAGTTTGGAAATCATGTTTTGGCCAAGATTCATAGAGTATTCCTCATATTTACAGAGGGACTTCTACATTTAGAATAGCGAGACCATTCCAAGTGTTGTGGGGACAGATCACTACACTCTTTACAAGTTATGATTCACAATATAGGGTGTAGGTTTTTGGAAGTACATTTCAACTATCTGTTTTGGATTTTTCATGTATTTCACCCTTATCTCTAAACACTTATGACATAAAGGCTAGATTGATCATGCATAATAAGTTTCATATCATTTATTTTGGGAACCCTCCTATGGGGAAATTTATTGACGATGGGATGACCGATTTAAAGCCAAGGGAATATATGCTAGCTTGCAGAGATGGTGTACTGGCAACCATGATTGATGGTGAAATCATATGAGAAGCCTATTATTCTTATATATTTGATCATCAATTCAAATATCTGAAACAAAATATGGTATCCCCTCCTGTGTATGTCAGATTAAAGAATCATCTGATGTTTTCTCGACAACTATGGTTGTCGACATCTATAGAGAGGACTAGGGAAATATTTAATTAACCTTCTCCTAATGCAGTAAGCAGAATAATAATATGGTATGTCGAAAATAGGGCCGCATATTAACCTAAAGGGGTATTAAATCATATTGTTCCTTGAGTGGGTGTGAAGAGAAGTAGTATAAGGGAACCCCATCATTTAGAAGGAAACTCTTCATCATTAGTGTTCGACTCATGAGAGTCAGAGGGTGGAGGTAAAGATGATTCCAATTCACTGAAGTGACCTCGTTCTAGATATAAACCTCATAATAGTGTTAGGAAAGTGACACCATCAATCTCTATTGAATCTATATCAAGGCAATCTGGTCACCATCATTTTGAAGAGAGAAAAGTTCCATTTTCTATTCCCCCACTCGTGACTGCAGGGATTGGGAAGAAACATAAATCCAAGGATGCAAGATTTACTTCACAACCCTCTTACACACACTCTAAATATATACAACCTCAGGCAATTCAATTATTGGAAATTTATAATGTGATTCTAAATCCACTTGAATGGATCTGCATGAAGGGCTAAAAATTCTAGGAGTGGGGGATAGACGGGTTTCTTCAGATATTTTTTATAAAAAAAATCCCAATGATGTGAGGACCTATATTCGAGATATAGAAATGATCATATATGCAACTGATGAATCAGTTCCCACCACGAAGTAGATGAAGGAAATGGTATATCATTGTACCACTAAAGGGAGTAGTCATTCTGCAGATGAATAATGGCGTGAGTTTGTAGATCCTGGGAATGTAAGATTCCTTTTTCTCACATTCTCTTCAACAATGAAATTTTAATTTTAGTCAAATGATTGTTACATTGGGAATGTATCATCTTAAATTTCAACTAGATAATGGAAGACCAACTGAAGTTCCCTCACCATAGTATAGCCCTAGAGGCACTACCCTTGGAGATACCAGATAACCCAGTGAAACGGGAGAAATATCTCTGGGCCAACAAGCCATGGATGATAAAATAGAGAGGGTATTACAATAAATAATACCAATATTTGGATATGATGATGAAATACCTACTAAGAAGTAGAATTAGAAAATTCACCAAAGAAAGAGGGCCATGGTTAAGTGCAATTTTAGTAGTGGTAAGTTTTCTAGATAATCATGAATTTTAGCATTTATTCATGAAAGAGTGTTTAAACTCCATAAAATTACAAGGGCTTCAACTATTTATACATTGAAAGAAATTAATAATATGCTTTACAGAACCATGAGGGGTGGTGCATAACAAGAACAAAATCTTTCTAATCTAGTGGTTCCTTAAGAGTTATTGAGGCCAATATAACTGATGTCTTCTCCAATCACTGCTCACATTCCTACTATTAGAGGAGAGGAGGATTTTGGTAAATCAAAAATTCATTATAGGACATCAAATGTAACAAAAAATGACATCCATATTGGGGTAATTTAGGTTTATCACATACACCAGAACATATGGAAAAGACTGATGCTGATCCCACAACTGTTGCTGAGAAAACTATTCGGGGTCAAAAGTTTTCAGAGAAAGGTTTCAAAGAAAACACGCAGAGTGCTCCCATGGGTGAGACTAACATAGGATCTGGGATATCATTGGATTAAACGATGAACCTTGGCATGAATTTTTAAGAATTATTAGAAAATGTTAATATACCAAATTCTTAGATGATTTTGTTGTTCCTTGTATATAATCAATGAGGATTATGTTTTTATTATTCATCCTCTTAATCTATTTCTGATTAAATTTCTAACCAAGGTTAGTTGAAATATATAGTTATATATAAATATACTGATGCCACAATGATATTTGAAGGAAGTATTTATATTAATTTCAATTCCATTATTAAGGAGACTTTGTCTTAGGTTAATCTTGAGATAGAAAAAATTCCTGAGATTCATTCTGAATATCATGTGCTAATTAAAGATAGAAATCCCCACACAAAAACCTCAAACAAAAATGATGAAATTGTGAATATTTGGGATGATTCATCTGATGATACTGGCCTCCTTTTAGGTAAGAGATACTAATATTGTGATTGTACTCACTTTTTATATTCATTGAAGCTAACCACAAAAATAATTTTCGATTTACATTATAGTGCTATCAACATAAATGGATAGTTCCAAAGGTGAAGTCTCTACATCATCCCAAACAATACATTAAGGTAAACCAACCATTGTTTAGGAAGGAGTAGGACAAGACACTTATTTAAGTTCATTAATCCTAAAATACATCCTTCCTTAGGATAGTGATTCTGAATCAGGCCCAGAACTGCAAAAGGCTCTTCCTCTTGCACGTCGAAAATCATGGAAGAATATATTGAAGATAATATCTAAGATTCATATTAAGGAACTACCTTTATGAATTCCATGAATTTCATCTCTGTTTACCACATATGGAATTGGTGGTTTTGTGTACAACAAAATTCATACCGTAGGGAAAGAGATTATTCGAAGGAGGGACCAAGAGAACAAGATTCAACAAACCATGATAAAAGATAAATTGTGGATCAAAACTGAACAATTCCAAGAAGTGTTGTCCTAGGATGAGGCTAATCACACTTCAAAGTTGAAGGGACTGAAGCAGAATATAAAAGATAAGACTGTTCAACAGTTGTGCCTTGAACTTAAATTAGATATCATTATAGGGGAGCTTGACTAGATTCACAACTCATTAGGAAAAGTCTATAAGGATGGTGAAAAATCCGTTGTAGATTCTAGAAAATCATTTCATCATGATGAATAGAGTGGATATGGACAAATAAATGGGATTCAATGGACAACCAATGGGGCTAGAGAGGCTATTATCCATGTAAGGAGTTATATAGAAAACCTTTTGTAATTTTTGATAAGAGAGAGACTCTAATTTGTGGATTCTCCTTGGTGAAATGTTTTTCATAAATGAAATTCAATTTTTCTTTAATTATCTGTGTTTTCATTGTTGCAATCTTCTTTTGTTTTACCTAAACCATTGGGATTAGTAAGAATATTTTTATTTTTTTATAGGGTCATATAGAAATCCCAAAAAACATTGTATCTTTTGAAATTTTATTCCACAATATTACCTAAATCATACGAAATGTTCGTTTAGTGAGCTGAGACTTGACTTTTGTTCAGTGTTTCTATTGTAGGTTCCCAATCTGGTGAGTACCATGTCTCTTGTTGTTGGAAGCTTAGATTCATGCATGTTGAACTAAAAATGGATATTTTATAAGGTTGAATATCATTGAATATAAATTTTGAAATTTAATCACAAACACGACTCAGTGAATAAGAATTGATTTAATATTCTTCAAATATTTTCAAGGGGAATCCAGAGCCATGATTTTTATGGTCACCAAATTTAAAACATGTATCAACATATGTCTCTTCAAAGAATAAATTTACCCTTATTTGAAAAATTGATTATGGTAATTTTGTTTTTTAGTGAAATCATGGGCATATGGGGAATAATAATTAAATAGTATCTTTTGAATGATAGTCCGATTATATAGGCTGCTTATATAAGGTCATCGATGGGAACATACTACATAGTCAAGCAAACAAGGTCTTAGGAAATTAATATTTTTCTTCTAATAGACATTGGAAAATAATATTTGGGTGACTCAAGACCACAGTGGGTGGTTTATCTAAGTAAAGGAATTTTTATAATGAAAGGGGTGTTTTATGCTGACATATATCATGAATATGAAAACCATTTTCATACAAAATTTGTGTATGAGGAATGGAAAAAATTCGTCACAAAAGAGAATTTCTGATATCATATTGGGTAGTTTTAAGTCATGTAGTGAGGACATTGTATTTTTCAGTTTTAATTCATATAGAGAGGACATTTTACTGTGCGGTTTTAAGTAATGATGTGATGAAATTATATTGTTTAGTTTTAAGTCATGCAGTGAGGAAATTGTATTGTGCAGTTTTATGTCATGAAGTGAAGACATTATACTGTACAGTTTTAAGTCATGAAATGAGGACATTGTGTAGATTTAATTTATGGTCTCTATATATGAACAAAGGTATGATACTGTGACAATTTCTTGATAATTTTTATGGAATCATACAACCATATTCGGGTATGAAAGGGAAAATTGTAAACATTTATTTGGGAAATTTTAAATCTGAATAATGATTTGGAAAAAATGGAATAAAGAATTAGAGGATGTATTTTCGAAGAACGAAGTTACCATTATTTTACAAACCCATTATGGGGGTCATATTATGGAGGGAAAACTAGTGTATATGTTCTATTGTAAAATAGTGGCATCTTTTGACAGACATGCCTGTTATGTAAGAAAATTTCATGCAAGGCCACCTAAGGGAACATACTATGTAGTTAGGAAAAAGATCACCTAAGAATTTAACATTCTATTTCTAAAACCCAAAGAATGTTTATGGAGATTCATATTTTTCAAAGCACAGAGTTTGGTTAATAGAAAAAGGTACCTTAATGTGGAGAGGTTATTTAAAATCATGATTTCCAAAGAATCGGTGGTATATGATTTCTACGACGGTCTGACACAAATGTAAGATGTACGGTTTTTGTAGTTTAAGTTCAAACAACTAGGACCAGATATGGACATAATATATGATATGCATTCAGATGATACAATATGATTTTTTATTGCTTTTAACACATAGAGAGGGAAATGTATACACCATGGTTTTGTAAAATTTATGATTGAGAAAAAGGTAGTGGGACAAATATACATAAATGACTAATTTAAAATACAAATTCTTGTATATTGTCATCAATGTTTGATGGGGACAAAGGAACTATAACCAAAAATGAAATTACAGTCATTTGAAAAACCTATTATGGGGTCTGTATTATGTAGGTCCAATTGGGGCATAAATCGCATATCCAAATAATTGCATCTTTGTACTGACATGCCCGTTATGTAGGAAAATCATGAAAGGCCACCTAAGGGAACATACTACATATTCAGGAATAAGAGTTCACAACTATTAGAAACATTCTCACCATAAACCTTAAGAAATATTATGGAGATCTGAAAATATTCAAGATTAAGAGGGTGAAATATAGAAGAGGGATACACTCAATGAACATAAGAATTATTTGAATCAATATTCCCCTTGAGTTTTACATCCTTTACATAGATCTGACTCATATATAAAATGGATACATTCTTCACGTAACATTGACTTTACATTATGTTGTGCATTTCAAAATCTAGTAGCGAGGAAATTATACTATGCAATATTAAGTCATGTAGTGGGGACATTGATAGCCCCATAAGAAATTGAGACACCATATTTAAATAAAAAATCCTTTTACCAAATTCCTAATCCCACGTGAACTATGCTCGGTGTGAAAAACAAAGAGCAGTAAAGGTTTCTTCTATAACAAAAAGGTGACACATTTCAAGAATAGGGGTGTTATATTTCCATGAATTTTAATGTGATTCGGTTAGGTTAAAGATGAAAATATTTGAAAATAAAGACATATTGTAACTGAACTATGGGATAAAACCCATGTATCACAATGTTTCTTATCAGGGGAAAGAATCAAGCCATACATAGTTCATTAAAAAAATTAGAAGGTTCGATTTATATATAATGAATAAATGGATTTTTTATGTCATGGTTGGGCCCAAGAATGGAGATCTATGCATCACTAAAAATCTCATATATATGATAATCACACTGTACATACTTCTTTAATCATTAATTCTCTACAACAACCGAGTTTGACATGGAAGATGAGGGGATTTAACACATTCTTGAAGAATGATAAAATTTAAGACACAAGATGGTATGAAAATCAAATCATCTATCTTAAAAGAGAACTATGTGGAGATATAATTCGTATATAGGAGAAGAAAAAAATGGCAAATATTTTTGTGGTTTTAGCTAGGCCCATGGTTGGAGATCCAGGCATCTCTACATATCTCAAATAGATGAGAATCATGCCACACATATTTCTTGAAATGAGGCCCCTATGCAGATATGATTTAGAAATAGAGAAGAAAAGGACTCATGTTCTAGGAAGGAGTAGCAATAATATCAATGATGATTTATATAGATGCTCTTAATTTCTAGTATAGGGGACATTAACTGTAAAATTTAATGTCGTGCAACCAGTAAAAATGGTTTCATTTGAATTAATGTTGTGCGACAATGAAAAAAATTATATGAATTTTAACATCCAACAACATGGACATTTCAGTTTGTTATGCTGTTTAATCTATTAAAACTAGGACTTTGTACAATGTAGTTTTATGTCTTGCAGTAAGGATGCTGGTGGAAATGTAGTTTTCAGTCTAGCAGCGAGGATGATGTGTGTGACTACAAAAAGTATTTCTTTAAAAATATCGCGTTGGTTAGAGTTTTAATAATTTCTTCATCCATTGACATTAAAGCATAAGATCCATTTGGTTAGACCTTATGTATGGAATAAGGACCTTCACACATTGGCTCATGCTTTGGAGGTTTCTTTCCTAGAGTCTTTTGAGTCATGTGGACCAATACCAATTCTTCTGGAATAAATGAACGAAGGTGATATTTCTTGTTAATGACTCACACTATTCAGTTTTGAGGGACTTCTAAATGATGAAATGTATGAAATCTTTTTTCAACTAATTGTTCCTACAACATTACACCATTTCTGAGACATTTCATCTGTAGACAACTGATCATAGATTGCAACTCTGAGTGATGTAAATTGCAGTTCAATTAGAAAAACAAATTCTATTCTGTATACCAATTAATAATGAGTTTTCTGGGTAGCAGTATATATAGTACACTGATAAGCCCATAAAGCATGAAATAGTTTATTAGTCCAAGATTTATTATCTTTATCCATGATCTTATCGAGTATATTGTATAGGGACTTATTAAAAGCTTATATATGTACATTGGATGATGCATGACAGTGATATGAATGGTTAGATTTTATATTGTTCTCTTGATATAACTTATTTACCTTAAATGAAGAGAAATAGGTTCCATTGTCTGTTAATATAGTATGAGGGACACCAAATCTAGTGATGATGTTAGTTTAAAAAAAACTAAAAATGATTTTGGCTCGGAATTCATTTAGAGGAATTGACATAGAAAATTTAGAAATGAAGTTAGTAGAAGTATGAATATACATGAACTGATTCTCAAGAGATGGAGGATAAGGTCCTACTACATCCATTCCCCATGTGGAAAATGTCCTGGAGTATTTAGTCGTATGTAGGAACACAGGGGGTTGATGAATGAAGTTGGCATGCATTTGGAAGGGATGAAATTTCTTAGTGAAATCCGTGAAATCTTGCATCATTGAAGGCCCAAAGTATCCAAGCCTTAAGATTTCATCAGAAATCCTATTCCCAAACAGTTGATCACTATAAGATCTTGAATGAAATTATTTTATAACAGTTGCAGTTTCTTCTCCATCAACATATATGAAGAGGATTCCATAAAAGCCTCGTTTTTAGAGGATGTTCTCGTGATATGGACTATCATAAAGATTAAAATTGGCTGCTTGTCATCAGATCAATTATTTTTATCCATATATAATAGAATTATTCCATTATCCAGTGCATCAACTTGGGTGTCTTGTGATCACATGACATAATACAGTGTCACCTCTTAGGGAAATTCATCCATTAACCCCTGACATAATCCCAAATAGTGATTAACTCTTATTTTCTGATATAATTTTCCCAATTGATCTATTTGATTACCCATTTTCAATTAGCTTTCACTTTCATGTGATTCACTTGAACCTGAAGTAACAATTCCAAGCCTAAAATGAGAGCAGGATATTCTGCTTCATTGTTGGTATTAACATGTCATAATATGAAGGAATAAGGAAATACTTCTTTTTCTAGGGATATTAGTACAATTCCTTACACAAATTTGTTGAGTATAGGGTTTATATTCTCTTCAATGTTAGACTTCAAGAGGCACCATCAATGTATATTTCCAATGTTTGGGAATTTTATTGAATAGGGAAGACCTCTTCATCAGGAAGTTCAACATTCAATGATGTATCTTCCAAAGATGGATGTTTAGAATGGATGTCGGCCAAAGCATGGCCTTTTATATTTTTATAGAGAAACAACTGGATATCAAACTATTGAAAAATAACTTCCAACTGTGCTAGATACTCTGTAAGCATAAGACAAATAAGGATAAATTTGAGCAGTTTAATGTGAGATACCAACAAGAACTCATGATGTTGCATCTTGTGCTTCAATTTCTGAACTGCATATATTAATGCATGGTAGAATTTTTTAATACATGAATACCAATTTTCTACATCTAGACAAGTTCAAATAAGATATTAAAGGCTGTTTGCTTTCCCATCATCATTATTTTGGGAAAAGAAGGCTCCATGTGATCTCACTAAAGCTGTCACATAGAAAATAAGAGGTGTTCCTTCAATAGGTGAAATTAATACTGATGGACTCAAGAGATATTTGTTGATGGTATCAAATGATTCTTGACATTCTTCAGTCCATTGATAGGTGTCTCCCTTCTTCATTAATCCTGTGAAGGGAAAAACCTTCACTGCCAAATTGGAAATAAAGGGATCAATATAGGCCAACTATCCTTGGAGTACTCTTAATTCATTCAAATTTAGAGGAGGTGACATGATAATAATTTATTTTGATTTCTCAGGATCAACATAGATAACACGATGGTTTAAAACAAAGTCGTGTAACTTTCTTCAAGTTACCCCGAAATAACATTTCAAGGGGATCATCTTCAAATTATGTTGCCTATGTTTATTGAATATGGTCTCCAGATCATCCATGTGATTGGAACATTGTTAGGATTTGAACACTAAATCTCCCACATAACATTTAACCAATTTCCATAAGAAGGCTTTGAAGATATGTTGAACGAAACTTTGATACATTTCACCTACATTCATTAAGACAATAAGAATTAACCAATAGAAAAACACACCTTGAGGGGATCTGAAGGCTGTATGTTCTTCATCCTTTGGTGCCATATAGATTTGATTATATCGAGTGTATCAATCCATGAATGGAAGAACATCATAGCCAGCTATTGTATAAATTAAAAGTGCATTGATTGGAACTGTAAAGTCATCTTTTGAACAATTCCGGTCAAGATCTATGAAATCGATGAAAACTCTGATTTATCCATTATTCTTTTTCACAAGGACAATTTTGTCCTTCCATTTTGGATATTGAATTTCCTTGAAAAATATATCCTTTATAATTTTATCAACACCATCTTCAATTATAGATGCATGAGTTGGGTGTGTTCTTCTTGCTTCCTGCTTGAATCCTCCACCCAAATCAAATACTTATTCAAAAGAGAGACCAAAGAAAGACAAGAGAGAGAGAACTAAGGATAGAACAAATAAGAGGAAAAATTATAGAACAACAAGAACATGACTAAGGGGGCCTGAAATTATGTAGAATGGGGTAATCCGCTCTAATCATATTCACTCCATTTGGATTCATGAAATACATAAAGAAAAGACAAGTAAAAATGGATTTTTGGTCCTCCATCGAGGACAGATGATCCAAAACCCTATTTCCCTCCCTCCAAGTGTGGGTAACATAGATTTTCCACAATTAAGGACTCTAAATTTGTGAACTATGTAGGTTATGAACCAAGGAGGAGATCATATACCTTGTAGAGAATAATGAATGATGTTGAAATCTGTCTCCACATGAGTAATGTCGAGGTTCTATTGCCTCAATAGGGTGTGCTTGGTGAGTGTCTCTTTATCCTTGGCCTTGATTAGGTAATGATTCCATATAATTAAGTGAAAGCCAGAGCCACATTCCCCCCAGCTCCTCGGACCACACACCATCCACTCATGGTACCCATATTACAGGACCCATCCAAATGTAGTTTATGACCGTTGACGGGACGGTGCCATCATACCTAGTTACCATGCATATTGGAATGGACGAGATGCGAGGGAGGTATCCTAACCTGAAGAAAAAAAAGGAGCACCCCACCAGTCAGTGATGAGGGAGACCATGTACACCATCAGGAAGCATGTCATCGTGATAATGGACCTCCCTGAAGGCGTAGGCCCATCGAACCTCGCCTGGTTTTTGGATTTCCATAGACACCAGCACCCAACATTAAAAATATCCACATGATCCATTTGTACCATACATGTTTCCATTGAACCGTGAATCCATCTACCCAAGAAAGTATAATCCCTATTATTACTCAATGTAAAGCCAATGAGGCCTCCAACGGAATTCCACAAAGCATAGTTCCATTCCCCTTCATAGAAAAGATGATGATAACTCTCCTACCTCATAATACTGCACCCAAGGAACATTGATGCTAACCTTAACCCCATCTCTATGACGTTCTGATCCGTAGAAATGGCCTTGTTCCTGATTCACTAGGATGAGAAGTTATACATTTCTGGTATCCTATTGCACCACACCACATCATTTCAGCTATTTAGAGGGTTCTGCGAAAAATCATTCGTTGAAAATCTCTGGATGCGAAATTTTACAAGGAAGAAGGTGTGAACTTGTATTTGTCTGAATAAACATTCAAAACGATGGAATCAGGCATGCCATATTTATCCTCATCCGTAGTTTCCCTAGTAAAACTTGGTTAAATGATTTCCTATTTAACATTGATCAATGGCATAGGGAAACAATGGAATCCCAGGACAAAGCATGACTAGTTACGGCTCAAGAAAGAAATGGACCCCATGTCCACCATCCATTGAGCGTTCTGCAGAAGAGTCTAATAGATAGGGTAGATGATCAACCAGAAAATAGAAACACATCCTTGCATAGTCTTCAATGAACCCCCACAGATAATTAACATGGACTTACCCCACAACGTTTGCTCCTCAAGAATATCTCAATAATGCTTGGCGTTTATGCACTGATGTTTACTCTGAAGGCTTCTCATGTTAATCCCACCATAATGAATGTATCTCACCAACCCGTCCCATGTGCCCTAATGTCTCTTCCCTTCTGAATTAGCATCCCAGATAAAACTGCATAGAACCTTTTCAATGGTATGGATAACTCCTCATATAACAATTATTGACACCAACGCATGGATAGGGATGGTTTACATGATGCTATTGACCAGGGAAATGCATCCCCCAAATGATAGGAATCAGTTATTCCAGCTGAGATTGTGGCTCAGAACTCTTTTCACGGTTTTTTCAAAGTCCCACACATTCAGCCAACATGAGGAAATTGGTGACCCCAGGTAATCCATGGGAAAATCACCACCCTTCTTGTCAAGGACATTGTACAGAGAAGAAACACGCTTGGATGCACACATGTGAGAGATGAACATGTTATGTTTTGAATTGTGGATAACATTCCCACTCCAGTAGCAGTAATCATCCAAGATATTATTAATGCCTCTCATAGAGCTGTGACCTCCATTTTTAACGATGACTGTATCATCCTCAATCATAAAATGAGAGATCAATGAGAGATTTATCTTCCTTCTATAGGGTAGAATATCTCTCTTTGATATTCCCTGGTTGATAGAGAGGTTAATGGTATCCTCTAGCTGAATGAAGATACTTGGAGAGATCATATATCCCTGCTGAAGGCCCATCATTGCCTTAAAGAAACCATGAGACCTCCCCAATAGAGAAAACACCATGAACAATGAGCTAAAACTCCTAAAAATAATGTCCACCAACATGGCCGTGAAACTCTAAGCTGCTCGAACTATGTTAATAAAAATCTATTTGATTCGATCGTATTATTTACTCACATCCATTTTGATCCCTGGGTTAGAGCCATGAGTTTTTAGGTTAATATCTCGCATCACCTCCTATGGAAGATAAATATCTCCCTGAATGGAGGTCCCTCTAACAGAACCGTGTTGCTCAATGGAAATACACTAACAAAGATGTTTGGATAGTCTCTGATTCATCATACTCCTAAGGATCATATAAGGGAAATTCTGTAAACTCACTGGGTGATAGTGTGAAATAGAAGAAGGGTCCTTCATCATAAAGATTAGAATGATATTGGTAGCACATGAAACCTGGGGCAAACTCACACCCTAAAAATAGTCATGTATAGCTTCAATAATTCCCCCTTCAACACATCCCACACCCCACCATTAAAAATACACATGAAACATGTCTGGGCCGGGTGCACTCTTAGTGTTAAGATTCATCATTTTCAAATGAATTTCATCCTAATATGAGATATCCTTCATGAATTCGTTGTCAAGGACAAGAACAACCATGAGAATCGCCACCCAAAGATCATTCATGCCACTTAGGTATCCTCGAGTTGGTTCCAGCAAGGAGATCCCTGAAGAACATATGTTCCAAGATCCCAATACTGTATTTGTCCTCTATGAACATTCCATCCTCTATTGGAATATTTGGCTTGTTCATCCACCTCCTCTCACTAATACATTCATGAAAAAATTAGTTTTTTTATCATCCTCGTGATTCCATTTCATATGTGATCGCTCCCAACCAATTTTTCCCTATTTAAATATTAGCTCTGCCCAACTCACCCTCTTGTCGACTTGTTGTTCAAAAGTAGAGTCAATTCTGGATGCCTCCTGATTGGATTCCAGGTTTTTGATATCCTGTTTCAAATACTCCATATATTGATTGAACGGAGGAAGCCCCCTAGACCACTCCTAAAGCCCGAGTTTAACACTACGTAGTTTATTATAAAGCTCCACCAATGTAATCCCGTTATTAGGCTCACCCAATAGCTCTCCCACAGTCTGGTGGTACCCCGGGCTCTGAGACCACTACAAAAAGAACATGAAAGTCTCTAGGATTTCATGCCTTGGAGGCATCAAAACCATTAAAGGAGTGTGGTCAGAAATACATCGGACAAGATGATTAACCTTAGCTTTTGGAATCATTATAATCACAATAGTGTTGGACATAAACCGATTGAGCCTACTACAGTTGTTCCTAACACCATTTTGGTTATTACACAACATGAAACGTGCTCTCGATTACCCCAGATTAAGAAGTCCTAATCCCTCCAAGTAGCTTGCAAGGTCTGGGCTATCCTGATGAGGGAATGGGCATGTACCTTTCTTCTCCCCAGGGATGAGGACGACGTTGAAGTCCCCTGCCACGACCCACGATAGATCCTCCCAGTTGAAGGATCCATGATCAGACCACAACCTCTTCCTAGCATGAGTATCGCAACTACTATACACAAAGGAAACAAAGATACACTCTAAACCACTTGTGACTTTCTTTGTGACAAATTGGCCACCCATGCTAATCAGATCCAATGAAACTCCTTATTCCCAAATGGCCAAATACGGCGGTTGATCACGTCCACATGCTTGGAGCCATGCATTCAAACCCTATCATACACCTCCCTAATCTTATTTGAGATCTTATTATGTTCGAGGAGATAATCAAAAGAGACCGTGTGTTTGTTAACATCAGGGGATATGACGTAGGACATCACTCGTGCACCCAGACCATGAGAATTATTGATGATCATCGATAACATCTAAATGAGAGGGAGACCGACTCTTGCCCTAGGCTTGACGGTCTTCATACAAAGAAAGGGGGATCCTCCCTTGAGTTGTCTCAACCTATCACGAGTGCACATTCCTTTGTTCTGAACCAAAAACATTAGGAACATTGGAGTCACTGCATATGGAATCTCAACCGAAACCCCACTCAACTCCCCATGATAAGAAGGGATGAAGGAAAAACCATAGAAATAACCTAAGCCTCTAGGCCACCTAAAACATCAAATAAAACCTTGCTGGAACCCACCATCAAACAATGGAGATAACAAAAAAACCACATGCATCTTACAAATCATCAAATCCATCTGTAAGGGACTCTAAAGGGGGAAAGAGGAACCACCAAAGATCCAGAGTACAGAGATGAGATTTCAGGAGACACTCGCGCATCCAGAATACTCTGGGATCCAATGTAGGATTGAGCAGGGATGCCACGAGGAACGAGATCCTCCTGGAAATAACCCCTAACTTATACAACAATAGATCCAAGATGGGGTAAGGACCACTATCCTACGAATAGAAGAGATGAGCCACAAATGTAGGGCCCATCGTGGGGGTATAAAAACCCTCCATCTCTGGCTTTGACAACCAATCTTGGGGAGAGACATCCATGAAATCACCAGCTCGGGGAGGGAAAGACCCACCACCCAAAGGGGACTTCTACACCTGACAAGGGACTATTTTCTTATGATTTCTACACAAGTCCCTAGAGTGACTCTGGACACATCTCTGGGAACAAAACCTGAGTAAAACGGGGAATGAAATGCCTCAGTCTCAGGTCACCCCACCGAACACCTTTGAATAAATATTTTCACGAATTAGCTAGGAGAGATCCAATTCAACCGAAAGCCAAGGAACCAAAATTTCATCACATGAGAGGGTACGATCATCCGTGCATTGAAATCATCCATGAGAATCCCCGATGGCCTTTAGAAATGATCTATTTTGAAAAGGTAGGGATAAACCTGGAAGCCCCCACCAAAGTGCAGAATGGGGAGTCTCTATACTGTTATGTGCGTCCAGAGACTATGGATCCATGTGGAAAAGCCACCATCCAATGTACCTATGAGCTCTACACCACCCACTGAAAAAGTCTACCTCTTACTCCATTATACAAAAAAATTATTCTGATGGATCTCAGAGATCCTCAACTAGGCGAAAAGCCCCCATGACGCCGCAAACCTCCTGAAAACCTGCATGGAAGGAATATCCACCCAAAACAATCCACAAGCGTCTAATTAAGGTAAGAAACATCCTCCTAGAACTCGATAGGGGGAACCTCTAATGAAATATAGCAGCCATCCCGAGACACGATTTGAGAGACCATGCCCACCTCCGGGAAGCATTGTCGTTGGAAGGCACCAAGAGAACCGTACAAAACATCGCGATAAGATCTCACGTCCTGGAGAGACTTGAGGTGAGATCCAGAGGACCCCAGAGGGAAAGGGGGATCAACAACAGAAGATACACTAGGATTTAAGGATGTTGAAGTCGGAGCTACCACCTAAGAACCACCATCCAGAGAAGCAGCGATTGAGAAAATATTAAAATCACCTATCACATGAGGATTTTTCATTTGAGAATCCATTTTAAAAATGTGATTCCCCCTTTTCTATGAATCCTTGATGTTCTTTTGGAAAACCCAAATGATGGATGGATATGTCAATATTATTTTCGGGAATTTCAATATAATTTCATGAAAATATAACTCGATGTTTCTTTAGGAATAATGTATAATCCTCTTTCTCTTCAAATGTCATGGCCGTACTAATTAGAGTGGGGTGTGGATCTTCTTCTGTAAATAGATTTATTTCTCCATGCTCAACCTCAGTGGTAGAGACACCTTCCCCAAATGATGGAGCAGTATCCATGTGATCTTTCTCTTATTATTTATTACAAGTTATTTATTTTGTTTTTACTTTCATAGTAGATAAAGAAACAAAACATTCAAATTTAATATAAGAGTCAATATTGGATCATCTTGAAGAAGAGGATACCATTTATGACCCTAATGATGATGAAGGTCATTTCTAGGGTAATAAAATTGATATGATGGATTGGGAATCAACATCTATGTATTCCTCTAGAATTTAAAAAACATCTTCTATTATGATTGATGAAGTAGTGACTTGTTGTAGTTCAGTGGATGAAATGAAGACATATCCATTTAATCTTCAATCACTTCATGGTGAATCAACAAAGTCCTTGATGTTGTTAGGCTCGATTTCCACAATTGAAATTATGGATGTTATTGGACACGTTCTTGGATTTGGGTTTACCTTTTAAAATTGATTTATTGGAAACCCATAATCTATACTCAAATGTATGATTGGGTTTTATTGGATCCTTTCTAGTCCATTTGGAGCATTAACTCTGGTTATCTCCTTTATCATGGACATCATTCCCTCTGTGTGATAAAACTCTTCCTCAAGGTATTGTGAATCACATATATTAAATGGAATCTTATCACTGTAAAATGTCCCAATTTGACCACTGAAATATAGCATAATACATTGGTGGTATGATAAATGTATTTCCGCATATTGATGAATCTGTGGCCTTCAAAGCAGAATGTTGAATGTTGTTTCCTGATGAACTACCATGAAATTTGAATTAGATACATGATCACAAAAAACCATGTTCTTTGTGTAATATCATCCAAATTTTCTTTCTCATTCTTGTCATATCATTGCATCATTAAATTAGAATGAGATAAGTCTGATTTAGAAATGCCCAATCGTCGAAGTGTACGAATGAGAATGAGGTTGATTACAGATCCATTATCAGGGAAGTCTTGACAGATGTCTATTTCATTGACCTTTCTAGATATATAAAAGGATCTAATATGTCAATGTACCAAATAACCTTCAATAATAAAAGATATGAATGCATGAAATTCTATAGGATCATTCTATATATGGTAAATATCAGTAGCAACAACATTGTTTTCGAACTATTGAGTACTTAACAAAGCCTTAATAAGTGATTCTCAAGAATCAATTGATAGACTTAAGGGATAAAAAAATAACAGTGTGACCAGTACTTGGGCCAATTGTTTCAAGACATCATAATTTTGGTCCAAAGGTATTCATTTCCTAGTATAGAGATGTGGTTTTCAAATAGCCTTGGAAGTTGATACTTCTGATGTAATTGTACCCTGTGTCAGAGCAGAAGCTATAACTACACCTGGATTTGGTAGATTAAACTAACTAGGTATATTTACTTGTTGAGATGAAGATGGTGCGACTTCATATAATTCCTCAAACATTATCATTTCAGGGTCAAAACTATCTTTCATGGAATAATCTTCTTGTCTTTGTTGAGCCTGCTTAAAGGATATTCCATGACTTTCCACCACATACATGGTTTTGAGCATGGGTAGTGTTAGAATAGTGGCTTATAGAATATTGACTTCTTCCATTGTATCCTCGACCATGGCCTCTTCCTCTACTTACCAAATTAGATAAAAGGAAATCAATCTCAATATAATTAGAATCACCATGGGTTAAAAGATCCGTTAATTGGATGACGTTGTTAGAACCATAGATCAATTATTCATATTATGATGATTCTTCCTAATTGGTCGGTTCAGGTTGTACCATTTGGCGGGGTGGTGCCTATGCATTTGAAGTAGATGGAATGAAATCTACCAAGGTCATGGAAAACATTGGCCTTAACATGCACTCGTCTTCTTCTGACTTATCTTTGTCTTTATGATCACCCCGTTTCATTGAGGATTGAACTTCTGATGTCGATGTTTTTACTATGGAAGGATTAGTGGAAGACACAATTGGTTGTTTAAACTATTTTCTTAGAATGGCATGTGTTGAGTTGATCATTTTTCTGATCATCCAATTATCAAATTTCTATAAATTTTTACATTTAACTTCCTGCCATTCACCTTCATCCTCTAGATCAGTTTTAGCAACACATGCAATTTGAGATGGCAAACTTTTTAGATTCACTTGTCCGGAGTCTACCATTTCCTGCATGGGATCTATGAAAACAAAACACTCCTAAATGGGATTCCACAACATCTTGTGAAATGCAGTAATTTATAATATTATCATCTATTCTTTTTTTGGTTTCATCAGCCATGAAAACTAAACCATGTTGTTTTCCAAAGTTGATATAAAGTAACTAACATCTTTTTAATTCCAAAAGGAATGAGCATTTCTCTTTAATTCATCAAACTTTTTCTAGCATTGATCTCTTTGATTATCTTGATGAGGCAGTCATTTCTACTAATGCTCCAAAGGTAGATCTCTTCGATACGATGACAGTTTTTAAGTGTAAGAAGGTACATGTGCTTTCTTGAGTATAACAGTAGATTCCTCTACTTTCCTTGTTCTCCTTCTAAGAGCTAATGGTGTTACACTAGTTTTAACCTTAGTTTCAATAATAGAATTTTCCATATATTGAAAAATTGAACTAAAGTCTCAAAACCCTCAAGTGTATTTTATAGGGATCAGTGGTTTGCGTAACTGATCACATATATTTTAAACAAAAATTGGCAGAAACACTTCTTGAGGGAGTTCCAAAATTAATTAATACATTTATATCTTTCCATCAAGAAATGAAATCTGAAACACAGTCACTCTCCCTATGTTTGCAATTTTTATGGTCAAAAACTATTTTCTTCAGTAATGATGAGATGAATTGAAAAAGTAATTTTTTGTGGAGATCTTCAGATCCATTAATTGATCGAGATTTCAAACTTATATAACATACAAATGTTGCTCCTTGTAATGACTGCACAAAACACATAAGATTTACTACTTCTTGTTGTGGAGGAGTTCCCATCATGGGATAACAATGTGGAAAGAAGTGTGTTATGTGTTGTTCTAGATCTCTTTAACCAATAAAAATTGTAAATGTGGTATTCAAAAAATTTGGTGGGGGAGGAATCAGGTCCACCCACTTGGTGTATGCATTCTTTTCCGGCAGAACTGGAGGACTCAATTCTTCCATTGATTCCAATCGAGTTGTTAAAGCCTCAATTGTGTTCAAAAGAACTTTGGGAATATCCTGATGAGCTGGGACCTATATAGGTATAGTAGCATGTGCTAGAGCTAGTGCAATGAATGAAAAAGCCACTGGTTATGGTGCCGGTAGTTGCCATGGAAAACACATGGGAACAGGTTTATCGGGATGTGTCTGATCCTACCCTAACTATATACCCAATGGAGGGAATTCATTATGAATATATTTAGTTACCAAAAATCATTTTTTTAAGTAGCACCTAGAGGATGAACAAGGTGAGGATCTTCTTGAAGAGTACATCTAGAATAAATGCTTCTTTCAAGTAACTCTATATTGAGTCTTTTCACTCTTTCATCTCCTCTACTTGCTGTGAAAATATCTCTTCATGAGAATGATATTGAGCTTATCCAGTGGAAAAGGGAGAAGAAATATGACTTTTACCTTTCCACTTTTTAGATGCATTTTTTAGGGGTGAGAGTTTGGTTATTTCAAGGCATACCTAGATTCCGGGTAATCCTATGATTTCAGGTGCATACACCTTCTTCGTTGGCTTCAGTACGTACCGTATTATGGATAATAACATCATCTTTTTATTCCCCTGTAGTAGACTCATTTTTTATAGGATCTTTTATAATGGTGTTAATTATATTTATTGATGCATATTGCATTGACTAAATTATGTCAGTATCTTTGTAAGATTGTCTCACCCTATATCTTCCATGAGACTCTGCTCTCCTATATAATGGATTATCTAGAGCTGTTTGATGAATAATAACCTGAAGGGATTCCTCAGAAAGTTAATTTTTGCACTACCTTTGTGGCTTCTTCCATAATCAAGATAAAACTAACTTCAATTGAGTAGGGGATTATAGATGTGAAAAAGCCCCCAGCCATGTAGGCTATGGTTGTTCCTATTCTTCTTATTATTCAAACAATTGAACATTGTTTAATAGATTTGAATGTTAAATTAAAAAATCCCCATCCCTATATGATACTGTGGTTATTGAACTGATATGGATGAGATTCGTGCATCTGATCTTAATATTTATCAAATTTTGGTTCAAACATTAGATGTATGAATTATCTGACAACCACTCAAATAACCTGTTTTGAAAGATCATTGCACTATTTCAGACATTTGTGTTATCTAATGGCTGACATCCTCTATGCGGGAGGACTGATCAAGATTATCATATGCTTGATGTAAAAGTAAATCAACTGCTTTTATTCATTGCTCCTAAATTTGATAATAGTAAGTTGAGGTCTGTTCTTGAGTGTACATTTGATTACATAATAAATCTATGGATTTTTTCTTGATGTGGTAAATAACTTTTCATGAAACCACTTTTAGTGGTCATTACTATTTATGGAGTGTAGGGAAATTAAATGCTCAATGTGCACCACATCCTCAAATACAAACACCAGATGGGGAATCCAAAATTAAATTGAGTAGCCTCATTAGAGCGTTGAGGTTTTCCCAATGAATGGTTCTCTAATGCTTTTCAACCTTTGTATTTTGAGAAACCAAGAGATAATACAAGACATTTGGTGTTACAACCACTCTATTAACTTTACATGATTTTGATATTCATTATATGGTAATACTTGGGTTATCAAATGATGAATAGAATTCTATATTTTAAGGCAGACATCATTAATGAAAACTTCTACCATCAATTCAAGAATGTCATTTTGAGAATTTTCCAAAGGCTATAACATGAATGGTATTTCTCGTTTATTCAATTGTTTCCTCATATTTTACAAATCTTCATCGTCTTTGACTAGTGGTTTCCTCACTTGGTCTGACCAAAGGGGATGCTCTAAATTAGATGATAATTGACCTAAGGAAGGTTTGTAGAATGATTGTTCCATTAATATGTCCTCTGGTTGAGAATGTTTTTCACATTTCAAGGACAATGCATGATACATGACTGGAATTGTGTTTGAAAGTGCCTCGAGATAGGAGGAATTTCTCTTCACTACTATATCAATTATAGAATTATCTTGACAATGTGAAATAATACTGCGGAGAGGACTCTTTCAGTGAATTCCATCATGGGGAGGACCACCACAGTGGATTATAGAAAGGGATAAATCCTCTTTCTCCTTGGTCTTATGGACACACAGAGGGTTTCTGTGGATCTCATTCAAATATATCCTCTCCGGATTGACCAATTTTTTACGAAGCAAGACTTCATGATATTTTTTTAGATGGGTAAATTTATAATTACTACTACTACTCCAATAATTTGGTAATGATAGGGTAATATCTTGAGCTGCAATAGATAAGTGTTCGAGGTCTTAAAGAACTCCAGCATTAAATGGATCCAAATTGCATTTTAACTATTGATTTTCCAACTATCCGTAGAGAGACATTTTAGTGGATGTTATCTAATAATTTGTTGGGGAAACTTTTTGGGAGAATTTTTTATCATGGACACATATATGTTCTTACATTGGAGCAGTCAATAGAACTGATTGATTACCTCTGATTGGAATAGTTGTATGTTCTCGACCCGGATGTCTCTATGATATGGGGGAGTAGGCCCCCATGAACCACCTGGACTAGAATAGAGGTTTCTATCTTCTCTGGGATGGCATGTAGATGTATCATCCCATGTGTGGGGACATATTTATGTGTAAGATTCCCTGGTATTAGAGAAGTTGTTGTTATAATATCCTCACAAGCTTCTAGAATATGTGTAGGAATTTTTGTCTTCCCTTTCACCTTTGATAAGATGTGTTTGGTGACTTCCGTAGCCTGAAAAATGATCTACGTCCATTATGTTTTAGGAGTATGTGTTTTTCTTACTTCTATCCTCCTTTTCCTATAAATTGGTATCGATGGTACTCATGCCTGGGGGTAGGGGGTTTGGTTTTCCTCAAATTTGACGTCGGAACGTTCTGACTGACTTATCCGGGTGCTGCCAAACGAGATTGTTGGTATGATTGATGAACATTGGTAGGTGTACGAGACTACTGGAATCATTCTATCTAGAATATTTGATGGACATAATTCAACACTAGAAGACGAGACTACTGGTAGAATTGTAGAGTGTAAGGATTTGTATGTTTCTATTTACCTGTTTCTCCCATAGTGGATTGGGGGTTTCTTAAAATGAAACCAGACGAGCCTTCTGACTGGCTTATAACATGAAATTATGTGATTGTACTTATTGCAAGCACTCCACCAAATTTATCTGGTGGGATTGGTAGGTTTCTCCTAGACGACTCTTCTAGGAGGAAAAAATTCGACAGATGGGTGTATATGCCCCCTCATTGTTCTTCATCATGTTCGGTTGATGGACTTCATTGGAAGGGGTAGAGGTATGAACCAGGTATCTATTTATCGGACATTATCCCTAGTGATTCATCTTGCATTCCTGGGCTAGAGAGACCTAGGACGAACATCCAAAGGCATCAACCCCATCATGTTGGTGTTTCACCACCACCCAATTTGTTTTTGTGGTGATTGTTTGTGGGAGTCCTTATGAAGCATCCCTACATCTTAGAATGGTGACCCTGAGTGACCTCTTAATCCACGTACTAGTATTAAGGGAGGGACTTGTTATTTCATTATAGGGATTAGGACCCGAAACAGTTGAAGATGGTGGTTAGAACCGGCTGCTTCTGGATGATTGGTCATCATTGGCCGGATGATCAAGGATTTTTATTGACCTGGACGGCCAATCAGGCATCCTCTAAAGTTGGGATTGTACTGTGATGGCGATAATTCATTACCAACATGTTGGAGACCCAACATTGAATACGCTGGGTGGGTGATAATTTCCATCTCATGGATAAAGATCTAGCCTGGCCAGTGGTCAGAATGTTCACAAATGTCATTTTTAAGAAAGCCATTGTTGACTGAAGGTATTTCTGAGAAAAAACATGAAAGAAAAATTAAACACCATTAATTCAACATCTTTTAAATGGATATATACTTGATTTATTCCTTTGTATTTACTTCCTTTAGCAATTGATAGGGGCATGAAAGGTGGGTAACATCAATTACTTGGATAAGGATTCACGTCGTGTTCACTATTTGTGTTTCATATTTCTTTAAAACGTGTGTTCTAGTTTTTAGAATCAATACTTCCAGGAAGTTCTATTTGATTTATTTATGGAACTAGAAACATCCAATAGTGATTTATCAAAATGGGACATGCTTTCCAAACGCAGGCGTTCATTACGTTTTAACATTATGATACTTAGGAACGTGCATTGGTGGTGAGGAAGGGATGTCAGACTCATCACACCATTTTGGGGGGAATTATTGTCTACTCCGGGACACTCTTTATAAATTTATGATATTTTCATGAATCCATATTAATTCAGAATGTATAACATAATTTTACTGTGAAATTTACAATCACTATAACACCCTGAGATTTTATGAAAATTATTCTTTTAATTTCATTCATGTCTTCTATTATACACTACACAATGATTAGCTTGTACTATACGCAACACCGTATTATCATGCAGTATAGGCAACACTATTCATGGCTTGTGTTACACACAATTTCATGTTCGTTTTGTGGAAATTATTCTACACAACATTAAGTATAGATTATGTTTAATGTATAAATGAAATAATTTTTTATTTTGTTATACACAACACCAAACAGAGATTTCACTACACGCATCCCTGACTTGGCTTGCTTTACACGCAATCGCGACCTTCCACGATAGCGTGTGTGGTACGAAATACTAAGATTTACTAAAAAAGATATGCTATTAAAATATTATAAAAAATTGCCATTATGAATAGTAATACCCACTTTCTGGAATTTTATAAATTTTATTTTTCAAAATGGACTTCATTTTTCGATTCAGAATATCAAAATTAGCCTGGGGTGAATTTTTGGTATTTTTCTGAAAACATTCAATTTTTGATGAATAGTGAAAACACTAGGTTTCTATTTAAAAATAGACTTTTTATTTAAATAATTGTTTATTTTATTT
Organism: Viscum album; assembly: GCA_963277665.1. Taxonomy (NCBI): domain Eukaryota; kingdom Viridiplantae; phylum Streptophyta; class Magnoliopsida; order Santalales; family Viscaceae; genus Viscum; species Viscum album. Next base: position 1,112,578,461 of record OY728126.1, read on the forward strand.
AAATTTATTTTAGGTCAAAATTGATACATAATTCAAATATTAGTTCAATGTAATTCATTGATGTCATTTTATAATAATTTTAGATATATAAAAATTTTATTGAACTTTTAACTGTCTTTTACCCACCTCCTAGGAGAGTTTGATAATTTAAATAAAACATAATTTTACCACTTCTGTGAGTGGAATTTCGAAAATTTTAGAGACACAGTTAATATCAAGGACTAAAATGTGGTTCAATGAGATGAAAATAATTTTTAGTGAATAGTAATTTTTTACTTTTTTTACCACTGTTAAAAGTAAATAGGGTAATTAAGGTTACAAATGATATTATTATTACCCTATCACGTTTTCTAATTATATTTGATAAGTGTAATTCGACCGAATACAACCTTAGGAATAAAATATGACCATTTAGGTCCACATGAATTAGATTAGGACATTTATTATAAATTTATTTAAAGAAGGGTTAAAATAGTTAAACTCTATGTTTAATAACAAAATCATTTTTAATATAGGGTTATAAATAAGATAAATTCGACTATAAATATTAATTATAAAGATAAAAAGACTTCCTACATAATGGTATTTTATATATAATTTTTAGAAATTAAATAATTTAATTATATATGACACAATTATGATGCAATAAATATCTTATTAATAAAATATTAACATAATTGATGTTATAATTACCCAAATAAATGTAATTTGAGACTTTTTATGAAGTCCACTAATTTTATTGTTTAATATGAAATGTTATTATTAATTTAATTATATTTTTTCTAACTAATAATGCTTTTATTATTTTCACAAAAATAAATTACCAAATAGTTTCTAATTTGACATTAAATAGTTTTTAAAACAAATATTATATTATTAATTGTTATTATATTCCAAAAAATCTAAAGCTTGGCCATGATACATATATCATGATAAGTGTATCACTAATGGACCAATTGGGGGTCTCCTAGTTGTATATGGTAATTTTATTAAATATATAATAAAAAATAAAAAGTGACATGGTAAATGTCAATCTAATTAACTAATAGTTAAAATTAAAAGATAAGGTTAATATAATGACCCAAACCTGTCTAAAATCTATTAGTTGAGAGGATTTAGACCCACACCCACCTTATCTTAGAAATAAATAAATTTTGAGATATTAAGAACCGAATATTACTTTATTATAAAATAATATTTTAAGTTTTCCTAAGGTGCCCCTCTACTCCATTATAAAATGGGCACCCCTTACCTCTTCTCTTCACACCCTTTTGTGCCTTGAAGCTCTTCCAAAACCTTCTCATTTATCTTCTACACTTCCATAGAAACATTATGGAGGTCTTGGTCTTCTTAAAATACCATCTATACTTCCATAAGAGAAGGATTGAAGGAGGTGCATCGAAGAAAAGGTATTCTCTTCTTCTGATTCTCTCGAGATTTTTTCTTCGTCAACATCTTCATCTTATGTTGTCTCATTATAAAGTATAAAATATTTATTTATTATATACTAATATGTTATTATAAATATGAAACAACTCTATTTCACCTTTTATCCATCCTATAGGAAAAAGAAATCACCACCTGTGCGTACGTATGGAATACCATCTCCACGCCGTGGTGTAATTTGTTTTCGACCACCACCTTACTTGGATGGGTATAATGGAGTAAATAAATAACAATATTTGATTATTGTAATGTGATATTGATTCTAAAATATTATAAATACACTTAAATACAATTCCACGATCATGGGAATGGTATCATCGAACATGCATGCGTACGGACTACCGTCTCCACAATACGATGAGATTCATTTTCAATGATTAACCATTCATGAATGATTATAAAGTATATATAATAAGTAATCATGAAATATATGACATAATAATGATACTGGATTTATTTTTATATATATTTATGTCAACTACTTAATTCCATTCAATTCAATAAGAAAATGAAAACAACGTTCATGCGTACGTACGGCCTACCGTCTCCATGAACTGTGTATTTCATTCCATTTATCGTTCTATCATATATATATGTATATGCTGAATATATATTATATATAAATCATGTTTTAAATTATGGTATTAATTAAATCAGTATATAAGTAATAATATCACGAACAACAAGTCTAAACACGTATGATAAATAAAACGATTTTACCCAAAATGATGCTTTAACATGGAATTTACAAAAGAACGGGTAATATAAAGTCATAAGTGAACCATTTATGACATCATAACAATGAATATGATTCTTTAATAATAATATTAACATTATTTAAATTGTTATATAGGAGGTTTGGAAACATATGAATCATATCAGTACTAAGTTAAGGGATAATTATTCCAATCTCATTCTTATCCGAGATTGTTTATTCGTAAGTATTTTCTAGGGTTATGTTTATTATCCATGTCCATATATTCTCAAAATGATTTCATAAAATGTTTAGTTTTATTAAATGTAAGTTTAAAGACATTTTTTCCCTTATTTTTACATTTACCACATCGTATAGAAGGAATCTTTCTTCTGTTTACCATACAAGGTACTTTTTGACATTTTCGGAAAAAGTACGAGAAGAATGTTTTTTTAACTTATACAGAATGAACAGATTTTTACTATTTCATAATGCCTCATTTTCATGAAGAATAATCTACAATATTGAATTATTATTTTAAACAAAACCATTTTCTCTTAATATTTAATGTCAATTTGTGAAAATAATATTATTTTGAAGAAGAAAGGATATTTTTATCAAGAATTCATTTTAAGTGTTTTATCATAACTATTTTCCATCTAAAAATGACATTATTTAATATGTTTATCTTTCAAGTGTAATGTAACTATTATTTACATGGTTTTATTCTTCTTATGTTGAAATTATATCCATTTTTTTATATGGATTATGATATGATGGCATGATGTTTAAGAATCTCATTCTATTACATGGGTTATGCTATGATGTATGATTTATGATTTCGTGGAACACGAAAGATTGATTTCATTATGCGATGGTTGGGACCTATATCTACCTCCAATGCATTGGGTAAATATTTATTTCTCATGAGATAGATATGGATGGAATGGAAAGCTAATCCGGTTCAGTAATACCGGACTAGAATGAGGAGTGAACTCAATTCCGAAATGGACTTTTTCCACTAAGATGGTCTTGGCAGCAATGCCATGGCTACAATGGAAATCATATCAAGTTCTGAATGGTTTCCATAGTTACATGATTTATTCTCATGCTATTTTATCATGATTAATGTTCCTTTATGATATATTCCTTACGTACTTTAATGATTTATGTTGTTGCTAAATGATTTTGATGTTTAGATTTTATGTTCAAGATTTTGCATTCAAATGTTTTTGGATTGTTTTATGTTCTATATGTTTACCCTTACTGAGCATTTGAGCTCACCCATTTTATGTTTTCTTTTCCCCAGGATATAGAGAAAGGTTTTAGGTTATAAAACAATAGGGTAATATCTTTACGGGAGAAGTTGATTATCATTCACTACGATTTGAAGATTAAATTCCGAGTTTCCTAAGACACTAAACTATTACGGTCCTTGTGTGTCTGTTTTTGTTATGTATTGAGTATTCTGAAAAAGTAATGTAATGTCCATGTACATCAAGCTTTGGGTCTCTACAGTTGGTATCAGACGAAAGGTTTATTTAACCTATGGAAACTTGGATGCGAAAACATTATTGAGATCCCTAGAGATATTTCTAAGGTATGTCTAGGGATGTCCCTAAGGTTAAGTATAAGTATAGGTTATAGTCCTAGATATATGATAACGATCTTATAATTTAACCTAAGATGTTAGATATTTAAGTTAATCCCTCTTTATTATTATTTTGGCCTCTCACGCTATTCTTTTTGGGTTTTAGAAAGTGGCTGGGAACGAGAAGATTCATGATAATAGAGGATATGATGGGCAATGGAATGATATTCTTTATGAACAACTGAATGAAATTGGATCTAGAGTTCCATATATCGTAATTATGCATAATCAGAAATATCATAATATGATCAATAATATCAACTTTGTTATGTTTCCCGACTCAGCTAATAAGTGAAAGATGGAGTTTCATGATGATAATAGAAGAAGGAAAGTTCATTTTATGTCATGTAAAACATGTGGGAAGAGGAATCAAGGAGAATGATTCAAAGGCACTGGAAGATTCTTTGGGTGCGAAAAAGAAGGACACAAATCCAGTAATTGCAAAGGAAAAGGTTCAGTTAACACCAGGGATAAGGATAATGGTATTGGTACGACATCAACAATTATTAGATGTTTTAAATGTGGAATGTATGGGCATTATGCAAACCAATGTCGTAAGGGGAAATCTAATGAATATAATCAGCATGGTCATATGGGTAGTATTTATGTGGATGAAGATGAGGAGTCTACAAATTATATATGATATGAAAGAATTGTTGAAGCTTGGTCAATGGTTTATGAATTTATTGGAATGATTGTATGTTTATCAAGAGTTATGTTGTGTAGGTAATTTAATGGTACTATGGAATAAAGAGATATCTAAGGATTGTTACACTATTGTTTTTCCTTATGTTATTGAATGTAAATGTTAAATGGTATTGATAACCATGAAAGTCTATTCAGATATTTTTGGAAGGTAGATGATATGTGCATAATTAAAGGATAATAAAAAAATGAAAAGTTTGATAGTATTCATGAGCTCATAACTGATATAAGGACAAAGTGATATCTAGGTTTGAGTATATAGAATTCTGTGATTTTGGTATGTGGAATGAGTTAACTTTTGACAACACTCATGTTTTCACTAAGGTTTAATGGGTATTCATTTTTCAAAATAATACATTATTAATGCCTTCGAATGTTTGGAATGTGACCAAAAAGACATATCTTATGATATATTGGGATCAATGATGGTATTAACATGCTTTTTATATAAACTCTCTGGTAATCATTTTCACTATAATATGAGATTGGATAGAAGTATTTTGGATAAGCCTAAAAGTTGGAATGGATTATATTGGACATAAGTTAGTATTGATTAAATATATAAAATTTTCGATATTATTAATGTAATGTTATAATAATGTAGTTTTAGAAAAAGGACAACCTGCAGGATGGGCGACAACCCGTTGCGTCGGACTAGGATGCAGGAATCGAACCCACAACCAAAGTACGACATGCCTTTATTGCCTACCACTAGCCTACAGGAAGTCCCATGTTACTAAAAACTAGTTTTATTTTATTAAGCGCTATGATAGCTGAAGTATAAGTTTATTTTAGCAACCATATATGATTAATCTCAGCATAGATGGACATATGTATATTTAATAAATTGTGCTAAACTATTAGCGATAGAATTAGTTGGAATGACCTATCATTCTATCGCATAATCTGTTTAACACATCACAGAAGACAAATTCAACTTAATTTCATTAAGACATGAATTGTAAATTGTTCGAGCCATGAGCAACAGCGAGATTGTACCCAAATCAAGTAAGTATTTATATTAATTCAACAATTCTTCCACTTTAGGGAAATGATCTTGAAAACAAAAAATGTTGTCCTAGCGCACTCATATATGATGAATCAGATGGTACCTTAGATCATAAAAAATTTATGGCTTTGTGATTGTTGGATTTTTAATAGCCATTTCCTCAACCACTCTTCATCAGAAGTTGATGGTTATATTTCTCCTCCATATCCATATTTTCACCTATGAACTACTATATGGAAACCCAGTGATTAGTTAATTTGGGTAACCGTTACGTTTCATAATTTACTTTTTAAGGTCATGTTTTTGTATTACTTTTTACGATGTGGGTTTCTATTAAAGAAACGTTCAAGTAGTAAACCATTTATAACTCTGATGAATTTCGAGGGCCAAATTCATTTTAAAGGGTTGTAGAATGTAAAACACCTATATTTTATGAAAAATTTATTTTTAATTTCATTGATTCTTCTATTATACAATACCCCATGTTTATCTTGTACTATACGCAACACTGTATTAGCTTGCATTATACGCAACACTATTCTGGTCTCGTGTTACACAAAATTTCAAGTTCATTTTTCGAAATTATTCTACGCAACATTAAGTATAGATTTTGTTTAATATATAAATGAAATATGTTTTGATTATGTTATATGCAACACCAAACAGAGCTTTCACTACACGCAGCCCTGACTTGACTTGCTTTACAAACAATCGCGACCTTCCACGATAGCGTGTGTTGTAGGCAATACCATGTTTCACTAAACAACGATATGCTATAAAAATATTATATAAACTAGCTGTTATGAATCGTAATACCAACTTTTTGGAATATTATAAATTTTATTTTTTAAAATGGACTTCAATTATGGATTTGGAATATTGAAATTATCCTGGGGTGAATTTTTGGTATTTTTCAGAAAACATTCAATTTTTGAAGAATAGCCAAAACACTAGGTTACTATTTAAAAACCGAATTTTTATTTTAATAATTATTTATTTTATTTAAATATATTTCAGGTCAAAATTGATACATAATAACTATATAAGTTCAATGTAATTAATTAGAGTAATATTATAATAATTTTAGATATATAAAAATTTTATTGAACTCTTCACCGCCTTTAACCCACCTCCTAGGAGAGTTTGACAATTTACATAAAACATAATTTTACCACTTCTGTGAGTGGAATTTTGAAAATTTGAGAGACATGGTTAATATAAATGACTAAAATGTGGTTCAATGAGATTAAAATACTTTTTGGTGAATAGTAATTTTTACTTTTATTTACCACGGTTAAAAGTAAATATGGTAATTAAAAATAAAAATTTTATTATTATTACCCTAAAACATGTCTTAATTCTATTAGATAATTGTAATTAGACAAAAAACACCCTTAGGAATAAAATATGTCCATTTAGGTCCACTTGTATTAAATTACGACATTTATTATTAATTTATTTAAAGAAGGGCCAAAATAGATAAAATCAATGTTTAATAACTAAATAATTTTTAAAATAGGGTTATACATAAGATAAATTCGACTATATATATTCATTAGAAAGATACAAATATTTCCAACATAATGATATTTTATATATAATTTTTAGATTTTAAAAAAATAAATTATTAATGACACAATGATGATGCAGTAATTATCTTATTAATGAAATATTAACATAATTGATGTTATAAATACCCAAATAAATGTAATATGAGACTTTTTATGAATTCCACTAATTTTATAGGTTAATATGACATGTTAGTGTTGATTTAATTTACCTTTTAGATCTAATTATGATATTATGATTTTCAGAAAAATCAATTACCAAATTTTGTCTAAATTGACATAAAATAGTTTTTAAAAAAATATTTAATTATTAATTGTTATTATATTCCTAAAATTCTGATGTTCGGCCAAGATACTTATATAATGATAGGCGTATCATTAATGTACCACTTGGTGGTCTCTTGGATGTATATGGTATGTTTATTAAATATATAACATAAAAATACAAAGAGACATGGTAAATGTCAATCTAATTAACTAATAGTTATAACTAAAAGATAAGTTTAATATAATCAAACAAACATGTCTAAAATCTATTGGATGAGAGGATTTAGACCCATCCCCACCTTAGCTTCGAGATAAATCAAATTGGAGCTATAAAAAACCAAATATGACTTTATTATAAAATAATATTTTATGTTTTCCTAAGGTTCCCCTCTCCTCCTTTATTAAAATGACACCCCTTACCTCTTCTCTTTACACCCTTTTCAGCCTTGAAACTCGGCCAAAACCTTCCCATTTATATTCTACACTTCCATATAAAAGTTATATAGGTTTTTTCTTCTCAAAAGTCTAACTCTACCACCTTAAGAGATGGTTTAAAGGAGGCGCGTCGAAGGAGTGATAATATCTTCTTCCGATTCTATCAAGTTTAATTCTTCATCAACTTCTTCTTCATTATTTTTATAATTATAAAGTAATAACATAAGTATTACTTATATAATTATATGTTATTATAAATATGGAACAACCACATTTCACCTTCTATCCATCCAACGTAAAACGAAATCACCACGCGTGTGTACGTACAGAATACCATCTCCACGCCGTGGTGTAATCTATTTTCAACCACCACCTTAATTGGATGGGTATAATGGTGTAAATAAATAACTATATATGATTATTGTAATGTGATATTGATTATGAAATATTATTCATACACATCAATACAATTACACGATCATGGGAATGTTATCATCGATCGTGCGTACGTACGGACTACCGTCTCCAGGACGCGATGAGATTCATTCTCAAAGATTAACCATTCATTAATGATTATAAAGAATATATAATATGTAATCATGAAATATATGAAATAATAATGATACTGGATTTATGTTTATATATATGTATGTCACCTACTTAATTCCATTCAATTCAATAAGGAAACAAAAACAACGTTAATGCGTACATACGACCTACCGTTTCCATGAAGGGTGTATTTCATTCCATTTATCGATCTATCACATATATATAAATATATGTATATGTGAATTTATATTATATATAAATCATGTTTTACATTCTGAAATTAACTAGATCAGGATATAAGTAATAATATAAAGAACAAAAAGTCCAAACACGTATGATAAATAAAACGATTTTACATAAAACGCTTCTTTAACACGGAATACACAAATGAACAGGTTATATAAAGTCATAAGTGATCCATTTATGACATAATTACAATGAATATGATTCTGTAATAATTCAATGAAATTATTTAAATCATTATACAGGAGGTTCGTATATGTATGAAGCATATCAGACCTAAGGTAAGGGATAATTATTCCAATCTCATTCTTATCCTAGATTGTTTATTCGTAAGTATTTACTGGGGATATGTTTATTATCCGTGTCCATATTCTCTTAAAATGTTTTCATAGAATATTTAATTTTATTCCATGTACGTTTAAAGACATTTTTATCATTTTTTTTACTTTGACCACATCATATGGAAGGAATATTTCTTTTTTTTACCATACGCGGTAATTTTTGACTTTTCTGGAAAAAGTACGAGAAGAATGCTTTTTAACTCATATGGTATGAACTGATTTTTACGGTTTCATAACACCTGATTTTCATGAAGCTTACTCTTCAATATTTCATGATTATTTTCAACAAAACCATTTTATTTTAATATTTCTTGTCATTTTTTTGAAAGAAAATGATTTTGAAGAAGAAAGGATATTTTCCTCAACAAATAATTTCAGGTGTTTTATCAAAACTATTTTCCATCTAAAAATGACATTATTTAATATGTTTATGTTTCAAGTATAATGTCTCCAAAATTTAAATTGTTTGATTCTTCTAATGATGAAATGATATCCATTGTTTTATATGAATTATGTTATGATGGCATGATGTTTAAGAGTCCAATTTTATTACATAGGTTATGCTATGATGTGTGATTTATGATTTTGTGGCACACAAAAGAATGATTTCATTATGAGATGGGTGGGACCTATATCTCCCTACAATGTATTGGGTAAAGATTTATATCTCATGAGATAGACATGGCTGGAACGGTAAGTTAATCTGGTTCAGTAATACAAGACTAGACCGAGGAGTAATCTCAATTCAGAAAGAGACTTTGTCCACTAAGATGGTCTTGGAAGCAATGCCTTGGCTACTATGGAAGTCATAACAACTGCTAAATGGTTTCCACAATTACATGATTTATTCTCATTCTAATTTATCAAGAATAATGTTACTTTATTTTATATTCCTTACGTACATCCAATATTTATGTATTTGATCAAGATTTTGATGTTTAGATTTTATGTCAAAGATTTTTCATTCAAATGTTTATGGATTGTTTAATGCTCTATATGTTAACACTTACTGAGCATTTGAGCTCACCCTATTTATGTTTTCTTTTCCCTAGGATATAAAGAACGTTTTTAGTTTAGAAAACAAAAGGGGTAGATCTTTATGGTAGAAGTTGAAGATCTTTCACCATGATTAGAAGATTAAATTCCGAGTTTCCAATGACACTAAACTATTACGGTCCTTAGGTGTCTATGTTTGTTATGTATTGAGTATTACAAAAATTTAATGTAATGTCCATGTACATCATGCTTTGGGTCTCTATAATCATGTATTAACATGTGTAAAATTGATAATCAACACCATGTATTCAAGGTTCTTCATTAATGGAGATATTTGTATCTATTCAAGATTCTCCATCAATGGTATCCTATCATATATTATTTCATGATTTTTTTATCATCATTATGATGATACTGGTTTTTAAGCCACTTAGTGGGGCACTCTAGAATTTATTGTCATCTAGTGAGATAATTATTTTTATTGATATTGTGATCATACCCATAAAATGGTGTACCTTCATATCCTCGTGAAAGGAAACAAAACCCTCGTTGTTTGGTGCCTCTTGATTGGACAAAGAATAGTTGTTATAGTCATGTATTAAGGACCCAACCATAAAGTTTAATGCCATGTGGTATGTACATTTATGTGGAGTTTTATTAGTCGATATTTAATGTGGGACTTACAACTAAGAATCCAAAGGAACATGGAATGTATACGGGTTTCTATGATATATTTGACCTGTTGGGATTATGCGCCAAGGAGAACGGGGTTGATTTGATGTGTTGGGTTTTAACCTCCAAGAGGCTTCATATGTATCCCATTTGGATGGGAATCGAAGCCCCCATAGTTCAATGAATCTCATTGGAGAGTATAGTCCTTTGAGTGAAATGATTTTGTCCCATCTTCTTCAAAAGTATTCCTTGAAAATTTTGGGGGTTCAATTTTTTGGATTATTCCAGAGGACGATGCCCAAATTAATAGAATTAGGGTTGGATTACTGAAAAGTATATCTAGTGATCTCAGGCCCTATGAAGTCTTCTTAATTATTCTGATTATGGACGGAATAAATGTTCTCATAATTAATTCAATGTGAGTGTTTGTTCACATGTTTGAATCATCATGAATCTCTTAGACCACATGAGTCATGATCATTTGGAGAAACAAGAGGATTTTAATGGTTGAACTATAACACATAAATATTTCCTCCCCCTATAGTAGAAGACACGCCTACGTCAGCGAGGGTGGATGAGGTGAGGCACCGAGCCTTCCCTCAATTTACTTTACATTGGAAAAGGGTCCAATTAAAGAATGAATAGATGAAGGTTTAGGGATTTACATCCTGATGGATTCCCTAAAATTGATCCTAGTAGGGGAGGGATATTTTTCTTTTGCTTGCATGAAAAAGAATGTAGGAAATTTAACTTCCCTACCAGATATATAAGGTTATGTCTATTTTAGAAGGGAGAGGTCGAGGCCTAAACTCTAATTCTCAAATATTGGAACATCCCAGCACTATTCCTAGGAGAACGGTCCATGTGACTGTGGATATAAAAACCCACAGACACTCCATGAATCATAACCCCGTTGTGAATAGATGTTGTAAACCTATGATTTCTGATATACAAACCCAAAATAGAAGGCACGTTGATGTGACTTTCCTAGTGGTTTGATAAGGTGAGAGGTTTTGGTGGAGGTCTCAACAGAATCCATTTAAAACAAGGGAGCCATTGAAGAAGAACCCTTTCCATGAATGGAATTGAAGAGGGATTGATGAATTTTTGACTAATGAGTGTAAGTTAATCAATGAGGAGAACCCATGTAGAGAAGAGTGTGCAAGAATGGGCATTCAATTAGGCTTGGTTGACATGATATTCTCTTAAGCGATCAATAACCTGTATAGTAATACATGGGTGAGACCTGGATGAATCCTTCAGGAGTATTCACAAGTGATCCTAGAAGTGGGGTGCTCAAGTTCATATGAATGAAATATGTCGCACACAAGATTTTCTGGTTTTTGGAGTTTGGACACTTTAGACACGCATGTGTCATGGTCACCTCTTGTTACCAATAGATTTCATCACCACAATCACTCTATTATGGTGAATATTATAATTTACAATCAATAATCCTTATGATAATTTTTTTAGAGGATTTCAAGATCCCAATGAAACCTTTGTAATATTCAAATAATATAATTCTTACAATATACACTTATTTCATAATTCTATAATATAAACATGATCACATTCCCCATGATGCAAAGAATCAACTTTTAGACAGGAAAATCATTTTCGATCATAATCTACCAAAAGTCTACCCATGTTAGAGTCACATATTTTTGAATTTATCTTTGTAGAATATAATAATTATAACATGAATTTGTTATTCAAATAATCTAACATTATATTTTCGGACATAACTGATGAAAAACATCACATTATCCTTTAATGATAATGAAATTAATTTTTTATTCTTAAATATGAATTTAAAATTTTTTCTATAATGATCATGTAGAAAATATCACACCTAAATAATATTTGTTAAGGTCTATGTGGAAAATATTATTACCTAAATCATGTTTAATTATAGTTTACAAATAAACATGTATTTCAATGAATATGTTTTTGGATAAAGTGTTTAGGGAATAAAATTATTTATCAAAATAAATCATAGTTTTATTCAGGATAAAAATAAATTTCATGGAATAAATGAATAAAATTATATTTTATTTCAATATTAATATAAATTCCATGAAATAAAATTTAATATAATAGATTTGATCCAATGAACCTTGTACATATAATATTATCCAAAAATAATGCAACTGAAAATCCTTTAGTCATTAGATTTACAATTGTTGATTCCATGCAAATAAACTTAAGGGCAATAATTTTCTTAGCACATTATATATATAACAAGTACATATATGTTTTATTGATACATCAACATTTTTTCTGTTAAAAAGAACATAAAACCCCAATTATAAAAATAATCCTTAATGGCCTCTCAACTGAACTAATAACTTTTAAGTTAGAAATAAAATTCATCGTTATTAATGCCTATGATGTATTATTGTAACATTTAATATAATTTTCTTCCATATTTGATTATACAATAATATATCTCTTTATTATTTCTCATGATACAACACATACAATTTTGTTATGGAAATAGATTTATAAAGATATTATAAATTCTATATAAACAATAAAATTAAAATTTTAAGAACTATGTACTTAGAAATGATTAATATGCCAATATGTAAATCTATATTCTCGATACCGTTAAATTTTTTCTATATTGATTTTTAGTAATATGGAATGATTCATTCTGGGGATTTAATTTGTATATTCACAACAATTCAATGAAAATAACAATATCATGAATAGTTTTAAACTATGTTTACATAATGATTCATATTATAGAAGTACAAAAAGAAATATATACAGTTTATATATATTCAAATAGTTTTATGGATATTGATTATAATAAAAAAATTACATTTCAAAAATGGGTGTTGTAATTAGTGAATAATAATGAACCCTAAACCTTTTAATATCTTATTTAATTTAGGTAACTTAAGACATACTTGGACTTCTTTGGGATATATCTCTACATTAATTGAAATTTACCTTTTTGTGTCAATTATTTTTCATTTTCAAAAGTATTTAATGAGATATGTTTTTACAAATGTTGTTAAATGTAATAATTCAAATTTAGTTTTTAATAACCTATGTTGATGCATAATTTTAACTTCATTATTGTTAGTAACCACTGTTGAATTGATTCATATAACAACTTTTAGTAGAACATTCTAATTTATTCATATTTTAATCAATATAAAATTGGTCATTATTAGTTGGATTATAAGAAAACTAATGAGGTATGTCTTAAAAAGGACTTAAAAACGATTTTCATTGTATTTTTTAAGAATCAACTAATGTCAAAAACTAATTCTGAGGTCTATTTTCATAATATCTAACATAAAAACCATATTAATGTTTTTTTTAAAATAAAAATTGAAATATAATTCATAATATATATTAATAAAAATAAAAAGAAATAGTACTATAAAATATTGTTAAAATTATAACAGTACCAAGAGTGTGATGAAAACAAAAACCTAATAAAACAATATTACAACATTTTTCAATATAATTAACATAAATGAATATTTAAAATATAAATATATATATAAATTCTAGAATCCTATAAAATAGTTTCTAAATAAATCATTCAGGTAGTTTAAGTTATTATTTAAATTAAATATGACATCATAAAAAAATAAAAAATGTTATATTTACTAAATATTAATGTTTAATAAATTTGGTCAAAACATAAGAGTTATGGTGGAATAAACCCTGAAAATATTTATCACCATTACAACCATGATATTCTCCCAAATGAATCATAAAAAAATATATACATTAATCATGACCATTATGATGATGTAACATCATTTAAGAAATAACACATGGGAAAATACAGAGTATATTTATGATAAAGAACTATTAACTGTACTATAAAAGTAATCTGTTTAAACATGAATGTAATTAAAATAATTTGGTCTCTTTATTGATATGTAATTTTTGTTAGTCACATTTCATGATCTATTCTATGTTTATATATTAATTTATAATATATATATAAATAAAATTCTTATATTAAGGATCAAATAAAATAGTTTAAAAACAACGAATTCAACAGGCCATGAAAACATTCATGGACCGCACCATGTAAAGAGCATAACCAATATGTTGTGATTTTTTAATGGAAGACTATGCATTATATCTAATGATCAGTAAAACAGAAAATGATAAGCATAAATTATATTATAATAAATAGTAGTTTATAAATATATAAGTCTTCTTTCTCATAAATGAATTTAAGAAACTATGACTTTATATCCATTTTCCCCGGAATTCACCAATATATTTCACCATATTAGTCTTCCTAAAGTATTTTTAAACTAATTAAATATACTATAGATTCCTAAATCCATAAAAAAGTGTTCTCTCATTATATGAATGGAGTGTGTATACAACTAATTAAATAGTTAATAAATTAAATCACAATAAATTTTACTTATTTAATGAAATTAAAATTGAAATTAAAATTTAATTATAAGGAAATAACTATAACATGTGTACAAAGGGAAAATCCCCAATAAAAAAATCCGTGATATATTTTGAAACATTATTTAGGCATAGACTCTCCCACATATAGTGGAAATTGTCAAAATCTAATAATAAATATCCAATATAAAATAGTTATTAGATAATTTTGTTATGATTTGAGAAATTAGAGAAGTATATAAATGATAGGGTTATTGAAACTCTTTTATATTTTAAAAATAATACATTTATTTATAATACATCTATATAGTGTAGATATAAGAAAATTATACAATTAATTTAATATTTAATGATTTGTTTGGGAGAAACAAGACATAAAACATATGTATACTAATGAAATATATTATCTAAATAGTTTGAAAAATTACTGATACTCTCTCAAACTATGGACACCTCTTTATTATGAAATATTAATAGTTTACTTGGGTAAATATTATCACGTTCCACAAAATTTACGTGATCTAACTAGATAAAAAGATAATATATTTATTACCCTCAATGAAGTATGATTTCATATCCTATAATATATAAATGAGATCCCATGCATGAAACTCATTTTACATAGTTAGGTTAGAACTAGGAAGTTAAAGATCTAGATACGATGGATGGGTATGTAAGGGATGCAATATAAATTTTTTATTTGACACTATATCTTCAAATATATCTATTACAAAAAATTAACATTATATTTTATCGACAAACTCTTCTCTCACAAATCAGATTTCAAATAATTTTTTTACCCTATATTATACCTACATTTATGATGTACTAGGATAAAAAAGATTGTAATTCACACACCTGTCTCATATAACCAAAAATCAGATAATTATTTTTGACTTCCTAATATATTAAGATAAATTTCCATCCCATAGTTGTTGATAAATGTCCCCTATGATTATTTTTCTTCAAGGGAGTCAGGAAATAGTATAAGAAAATTATGTTTCAGTATGACAATTATATGAAATTCTAATATTTGCTATTAAATAAATAAATATTTATTTATTTAAAATATTATCACATACATATCATGATGGTTCTTTAAAAAATTATATTTTTTATCATCCTCACCATTTTCCATTTTCAATGGTGAGTGGTGGTCATGTATGGATGAACTAAAACTCCTTTGAGGAACAAATAGATTTATATCATATTTAAAAAAACGTTTTAAATATCATTTTCACTACTAGTAAATAATACACTCAATTGGATAATGTATGCGAGTATATATTCTACAATTGGATATCTTAGTGAGATCTCCAAATGGCATTTAATAGAAAAATATATGAATATTTTTCATTCAATTGACAAATAATTATAAAAATTGATTTAATTATCAATAATTTTCAAACTATAAATGATTCATTTCATTGACATAAATATCATTCTCCAAGGTCTATACATCTATAAATCATTTTTTTTGGAATAAGTTTTCCTTCAGATATTTATAAAAAATGTAATTTGAATTCAATAATATTTTAAAATCTCTCCCTCTAATTTCCAAAAAACAGATCCACCAATTTTTAATTTAGTTTGTTTTGTGAAACTAAAATTTCATTTATACAAGGATAAATTGACTATTTATTATGAAATATATTACTTCTGATGAAATTTAAAAAATAATGAAAAAAATAAATTTTACCATTATGAAATCCTATAGATCCTATATATCTAAATTTTCTTTAATCCAAAAAAGGATATAAAATAATAATCCTTTTATAGATCTTCAAAGAAAGATAACTCCTCAATTTCATTGAATTCTGGCCCAGATGGCTGTTAACATCATCAAATTAAATTCTCAATCTCTTATCAGGCTGAGAAAGTGATCGTTTTGTAAATTATGTAATCCCATGTAAACCAACTCTCAGTATCATCTTCTTTGTAGATTAAAACAATCATCAATAGGTGTCTCAAAGGTAGTGTTTCAAATAATTATGATAGTTTCTTTAAAATTTTATTTGATAATTTTGTCATTGTAGATATATTAATTTGAAAAAAATTCACACAGTCATCATTAAATGTTCTTATTCCTCTGTGAATTTAATTTAAGTAGATGAATTTAATAAAATTACACATATAATAATTTTATTAATGTTAGATGATTTTCAAAATAATAAAAATGAATTTTTAAAAATAAAAAGGGAATTATATTCATAATGTTAACTAATATGGCTAAAAATTGTATAAATTTAATAAAAAAATAATGATATAATGATTTTTTAAAAAAGTATGTAAAAACGATGAAAATATAATTTAGTTCAAATTTGGATGAAATGAACAAAATATATTGAGTTTAATATATAGGTACAAAAAAGTATTTTTTACATTTTTATGTAGGACAACAAAAATATTGATTTCTATTTTAAAAAACAAAAAAACATAATTAATATTATTGAATATTAAATTTAATAACAAAAATATGGAGATAATCAATATATATTAATTTAAATACCCATGTTTAAAAAATTTGAGTTATATATATATATATTTAATAAAAAAATTGAAAATAGAAAATTTATTAAACAATTAGTAGTGTAACAATGTGTGATCACATATCCCTATTACGTAATAATTTTTTATATAATAGAATATGTCTATGTCACAACCATTGTTATCATCATATAACTGGGTAATAAGTGAAAAACATACAAAATTCTATAATATCATCAAAATCATCAACACCCAAATAAATATTTTCTTAGAAAAAAGTAGAAATAATGATTATTAGATATATTAATAACATAAAATAATTTCATTACTTTTGTCTCCAAGATAAATAATTAATCATTACTACTGAATATATTTTAATTGAAAAGTGTAAATATATATTGATTATGTTTGATACCACTATTTCTATCCACCATGTTATTTATAAACAGTGGTTCAAAAAAAATTAGGAAAATTTTCCATATATCCTCAATATCTCAAAAGTAATCCATTGACACATAAATTAGGATTTTTACATTTATAGTATAAAAATAAAGTGCTTCTATAAGGAAAATTACTACATTATTTTGAACGTTACTCCATTTATTCGAAATTTTTTTAAAAATATTCCATCATCCTTGTTAAAACTAGACCATGATATTTCATTAAAACAGATTCCCTAAAACCAACCATTTCAAGGATTCTGTTGTAGATGATTATATATTTAATTTTAATTTAAACAATGAAACAAATGTATTTTTATTCTCATTCATCACTCTCATTTTTTTTCAAATACTAAACTATTTATTCAGAAATATGTGATGATTAATTTTGGGGAAGCTCACCCTTTTCTCTAAAAATACATAAATAATATTTCATTACTATATCACATGAAATTAACATTAATTTTAAGTCATATATCACCTTAAAATCATTATTAACATTTAGATATGGTGATATAGTGAAACTAGTGCGATTTGCATCATTGAAGTAGTCAAAAAATAACTTCATAAATAGTAATGATATTTATTTATAAAAAAATGATTCCTTTGGTTGATATTGATTTTTAATATACCTATTAATAATTTTCTTATATCATTCAATGGGATACATGAAACATAAATATACTGGCACACATATCCTTATACCTCACACCAAAGGAATCAAAATACAAACAAATATATCAAAAAATTATTGTTGAAAATAAATCTCTTACTTATATAGTATGATAAAATATTCATTTATAATGAATTTAACAAATTTTATTCCATTAATTAACAATAGGTTGTTTTAAAAAAGTAGTACACCATAATTATATACATTTTAACATGTATCATGAATATTCCATGAAAATAAAATAAGAGTATCTATATAATAAATACATGAACATCATGATATTTTATACCTATTAATTTTAAAAAATGTAATGATATAAAATTATTCAAATTTTAATAATAGCAACTAGGTACATTAATAGAATAAATATATAAATATATTTTTATCCTTTCACACTTTCATAACATGGTTTGAGTATGAGATGATTTTTTTCTCTATTCAGAGTGGTAGATGAATCTAGGAATTTGCCAACATATATTAGGTCCCATATTCCATGAAATTATTATTTTTTCATCCCATATGTGGAAAAAAAATATCAATCATTCAGATTATTTTTCTAAATATACATAACATTTATGTTATGTTATAATTTTTAAATCTATAATAATTTATGTAAAATAATATGGATCATTTATCCCCTCTGATTTATTAATTGCATAAACGTTTTGACTTACAAATTGTGACATTGTTATTTTGTCTTATTGAATTCTCTTCAGAATATAGAGGATATTGAGGAAAATCATATTCTTGTAAACCATTAAATGCAATTATTAATATTCTAAATAGTTGATCCAATGTAAACTTTTTTTTAATACCCTACAAAATAGTCTTTATCCCACTATTTAATTGGTTATATAATGTTAATTATACTAAAATTAGATAGGGATTATATGAATTAACACTATATCCATATAAGATTTCATATGAAGGGTATTAGTTAATAGAAAATATTTCTATGAAAAAAAATCTTTCTTATATACATCGAACACATTATAACATATAACCCATAAAAATTAAAAAATCACCAATTGGTGGTAATATATAAACCTCAAAATCATTTCAAGGGTGTTTGGACCAGAAATCATCAATCCCACTATAATATATTTTTTCATCATTCATGTAGAATTGACATTTTATCATTGTGTATTATATTATATTATATTGAGGTTATTTGAATTTTTAGAATATTTGTATTTAAATCTATAATTATTAAGGTTTATTATTTTATCATATTAATATTTTATTATTTTGGGAGAATACATAAGATGCCTTTGGGAATTGTTGTAGAATATTGATGGCTTCTTTGAATAGTTTTTTCAAATATCATCAGACTATTAAGGGTTTACAAGAATCTGTGTGGCTCTATTTTTTATGTTGTGTAATCCATAATGGTTGGATTATAGTTAGGGTAAACTATGTGTCAAAAATATTTGGTTCATATAGGATCCTTTTAGTGGCTCCTAAATTTATGGTTCATAATTTTCTATGATATATAGATAAAAAATGTTTCCTTCCTGGATTTTTAAAATATTGAAATTATGAAATTCCCCTAAAATTTCTGTGGTGTTTGGACTCATCCATTTTATTATTTTAGACAAAAAAGCCTAGAGTTCATGAAATAGGGATCTTCCTCACCACTAATGAAATTTTATCCTATTTGCCGCCGATTTCAAGAGGATTCTTGATGTAAAAC
Organism: Viscum album; assembly: GCA_963277665.1. Lineage (NCBI taxonomy): Eukaryota > Viridiplantae > Streptophyta > Magnoliopsida > Santalales > Viscaceae > Viscum > Viscum album. The sequence continues at coordinate 1,112,598,734 of OY728126.1, forward strand.
ATTATCTTACCCTTGTTATTCCCATATCATATTAACTATACCAGTTATATATATTTTTTAAATTCTTTGATAACCATATGATCATTTTTTCCATGATTAAGATAATTGTTGATTATCTTTTGGTTGTCTTTATTGTTTTAGTATTATAGAAAGATATTATTTTCTTTATATAACTATTATATCAAAGGATATTCATTGCGTCTAATTCTTATGGGTTTGACAAAGGTGTATCAATTCATTTCATATAATTGGAACATCATTGAGTTATTGGTGATTTCAATTCCTTGTAATATAATAACTATATTGTATTTAACTAATTTTATAATGGATTAACTCATTTGGAATAACGGTTTTAACGAGTTTTCTCATTTCTAAAATTATTATGAAAAATAAGAGTTTAAAAAAATTACTATATTTATTTTTAATGTGTATATTGATGACTTTTTGAATTTTAATTTTTTGGGATCTTCAAGTATGTAAATGGGAGATTATTATTGTATTTAAAAAAAACGAATGGAATTTCGGGAATTTTAATGATTTTAATGAAACATGAATTGGTCTTTTAGTCAATTTTAATCATGATTTTACATGTAATTAATAATAAAATTATATCTCAAAAATATAATTGAAAAGGATGATGAAATAGTTTTGTATCTCAAGATTTGTTTGGAAAATTCCCCATGTAATTTGATTTAAAATCTTTTATAGGGTGTTCTGTGGACTGTTTATGAAGAAAATTTTTAATGATGGGTTTAAAATGGTCAAAAATGAATTGGTATTCAAATAAAATTTTGAAATAATGTCCTATTTTGAACCTTATACTTTTTATTTTTTTAACAAGTTTGAGGCCCTTGGTTGTTCCCATATTTTTTATACATGATATGCATTTTTTAGTTTCGTTCGGTGATGTGTCCAACAATGGGGGTTGGGGTGATTCTATGTTGGTATAAATAACTTCAATTTTTATCATTTCCATTTGTATATCTTCAATTTTTAAAAGAGTAGATATTTCCTTCTATATATCTATACTTTGGTTTTTATATCAGAATATATGGAATATAAAATTAGCACAAGAGAACACAATGATTTTTTTTGAAAATATTTTACTCTTTATGGATTATTATAGTCCTAATGCATCATCGATATAATTATATATAAAAAAAATCCATCTTATTATCAAAAAAATAATGAGAAAGGGTATGTGCATGAACCTGTTATCTTGGATCCTACTAGATATAATTAAATAAAGAGACTAATTTTTTTATTTGAGTATAACATTGGATTAATCTTCTCCTTATGAAGAAGATCAATAATGAAACTCTAATGTACCTCATAGATAATGTTTATAATCATTTTTATTATTTTAAATTATATAGAAGTATGAATTAAAGTTCATAAAACAATTATAAAATATAAATTTAGGATGAATCTCTCAACATATTTTAATAAAATATGGTCTTCATAATCATACATGAACTTACACTTCTACATACATCTACAACATGAATGACACTTGCATGTTTTTTAATGTTTACCATCCTAAATATAATCGATGGTAGTAAAGGGTAGATGCACATCCCACTTACTTATTATTCATCTTAAACATACAAATTATTTATACTTGGACTCTACAATTCTTAGATACTAATATTTGAAAACATAAAAAACATTACCACTCTTTTTTATTTCATTATTTTCACTTAAATGATATGTATAGGTATGTAATATTGAGAACTCCATCTTTATTTTATTTCGTCATCTTAAAATTTATATCCATAACATCATTTAGATATGAATATTTGAATTTCCACTATTCTCTATTTTAATGTTCACGATATCATAAATTTTTTAAAAATCAATATCTTTTGTATTTGATTAATTCAAACTCATTAGTTAATCCACATTAATACTTGAATTACTTCATCCTCTTGACATTTGAAAATATTGTGGTCTTATGTCTATCAATATTATCTATAAAATCTATAAATTCACATTCCACATATGCATGGAATACACAAAACTAGAATGTGTCCCATGGCATGTAGTTCATCATGTTCGGTCTTAGAAAACTTCATGCATTGAAGGAATCTGAGAACACTCACATGAAATGAATCATGTATTGGTACACTAATACATTTTAACTATGGAATATTTCATTTTAAAATGATCATCACTATATTTTAGTGTTTATTATCTGATTTCTTTTTAGACCACAATTCTCGCCATAGTTTCATCATCATTGTCTCATTAATTCATTTACCATTTAAAAAACATGTTGACTCAAATGACTCTCATTATTCCTCATCATGAATAAATTTTTATTAAATTTTCATTACCATGGAGTGATGAAAATATTATTCCCATTTTTCATACACCAAGACCTTTACAGTGACATTAATTCTCTTGTATTACCATTTCACTATAATATGGTCTATGTCTTGCAAAATTGTGGGATTCTATAGACTTTAGATCATACAATTTACCTTACATATTCCATATTATATTAAATAATAAACCATATGTGATCATTATATTTATTCATTAATGAAACCCATGAAAAAATCCTATGAATTTAGATTCTTTACAATATATAATTATGGAATTATCATTATCATCATATTCTTATATTATCATGATTATGAACCTCTAGAATGATGTATTGTTATATTTTACTCATGATTAAATACATGATAATTCATGAATACATATCCTTATAAAATTTCTTATCCATCCCTAGACCATGTCTATATAGACGTTGAATTTTCTAGAAATCAACCTCAAAATTATCTAATTGTTGAAACCATACAGGTTGTCCATAAATGTCATACATGTATAACCATTTCAAAAATTTTAGACGAAATATAATTTAATATGTAATGTGAATTCATAATGAATATAATGTAATACAAAAATCTCCAAATTTTATAAAGTTATACCCCAATGTCAGAGTTGTTTAATATTATTTAAATTTTGTGTATTTTATGTTATTATTATTATTATTTTATAGGTTTCCTATGGTTTAGTATATGGTATGAGAATATTTGAAGAGTTTGAAGCTAGGTTTGTATTAGGTGACTCCATATACATAAGAGGCCATTCCATATACAACGTATGATGGAAAGAAGATATGAGATAGTCATTAGGGTAAACCATTCTATATAATATGGGGTATGTTTTGGTTAGTTTTGTGAAAGGTTTAATTGTGGATATGATACCTTACTACATGGGTTATACTTTAATGGGTGTTTGTGTGAGGGTGGTGGGTACTACATTAGGGTATTTTTGTAGTTGTGTAAGGAGGTGTTTAGATTTATTTAAGGGTAGTGCATAAGGGTTTTAGGGAGGTAGTATATTCAATAGTGGGAGGGGTATAATATAGTGTCTTGGATTCTTGGTGTCCGTGGTTATACCTTCCCATGGTTCCCTATGGAGTAAGATGAAGGCTATGCAATGAAAAGAGTTCGGTAGTGGACTCCATGTCATATAATAGAGGATTTAGTCACCCGTGGGTTTAAATACCATCCCTTATAATTTATGAAACTCTAGGATATAGTCCCAAGAGATACTCTATATGGGGTGTATGGTAGAAGAACCATGTTATATTTATAAAGGATATGTTGTGGGAATGTCTACAATGGTTTTCATATTTTTATATTTTCTATTTTTACCACTATTTCTTCTAAGTGTATTTCAACTCCTCCTATGTCTTTCATTTGGGCATGATCGGAGCTCATGGGAGAGTTTCAATCCTCTATCCCTTTTTTATTTCATGATTTTTAACCTATTTCTAGGTGGATTTTAACAATGATACCTTCACTGATTCTTATTTCCTTACCCTTATTCTCCCCCCTTCCTCTGTTGGTTTCTTTCTCCCCTTCAATCCATCTAGGATGCTATGGTTTGATCTAGGATATATGATGTCTTATTTCTGGGGGATTTTATGTGTAGGCCTTATTGAAGGACACTCATTTTTTGATATAGTGTCCACCATCAAAGGTGACAACTCTCGGCTCAATTTCGATTGATTTTAGGGTTGTTTTTTTTTCTGAATTTCATTTACATGGAATATCATTTATTAATTGATATTTATAAATATTTATTTATAAAATTAGTAATATATATAATATAAAAATATGTTTCATAATTGTTTTGGATTGGGATATTCACTTGGTATAAAGGGGTTATTTTGCTTGGTTTTGTTTTCTAAAATGATGTTTGAAGCATTAGTGTGTGTAAAAATAATTTAATAATTTTTTTGATGAGTTTTAGATTTCAAAATGATATATATATTGTTTGGATCTATATGTGTGGCTCATCTTGATATTAATATTTTGATAATATAAGGGTAATTTTTTGGGTCCTCTAGATCTTTTTAATTTAATGGGGGCATGTTATAAATTGTTTTTAATGTGTTTTTAATTCGAATAGTTCTTAGGAAATTATGTTATATGGATTTAAATAGTTAAAATATACTCAACATCCTTTGATTAGTTTTTTAAAAGTCATTTTTGGAACATTGAAAATGATTAATATGGATTAGATTTGACATCCACCTAATCACCTTAATTGATATGGATTGTGAAACATGAGAGGGGATATTCTTACCATCATTATGGATGAAATAATTTGGAATACTTTTTAAGAGTGAGTTTTAGTTAAGGTTTGTTAACATTTTAATAATTTGGATTCATTTATTAATTGATATATTTCATTCCTTGAATTTCTACTTTTAGGGGTAAAATAGAAATTGGATAAGAGACATTCATTTATAATTCATCATATTGTTTCACACTACTGTTGTACCATCTAGTATGAGATATGACTAGATGGGGAGTTCCATAGATGATGCACAGTAAAACCAAGTTTGGTATCTTCTATTTTTGGGTTTTAGTGTAGGTTTTAATTCATCGTGTGTATTGGTAATGTCTAGATGCATATTAACAAAGGACCTACTATATTTCTCATGATACTAAATGATGTCCATTGAGTAATATTGTATCATTCCCTTAATTATATTTTCATATATAGAAAAACGATTTTTTTCATTTTTTACTCATATCTCTTTGTGATGTGGTTACATAATATTTTATTTTACAATTTTAGGGAATGATTTCATTCATTAATTTTTATTCAAAATTTTTAAAATGGGTGTTTACAAAAAAATTTAAATTTAAAACAATAATGTATATTTTTAATGAAATTTTTATGTTTCTAAATAAGTATTTTAAATGTGAATATTTACATATAAAATAAAGATTTATAGATGTTTTATGAAATGGATCATTGTATGATAATGGGTTTTCAGACGCTCACCAATGAAAATAAATTTTAAAAATCTACTTTCTAATAAATATAATTTAAATTACTTTTTAAATGGAATAAAAAATATACTTAATTATATCTTATTAGTAGTGGATTTTATCCCACCCTGTACACACCATCTAGGGGATGTCATTCATATAGTTTTAGTTTCAGGTTCCTTAGATTTGGTCATGCCCTTATAAATTGGTTGATTTATTTGCTGTTGGTTGGGTGGTGTGTGGAGAGTGAAAAATGGGTCAGATATAGAATGGTCATTCTAGTTTGGATTTGTTTTTTTATTTTGGGATTCCATTATTTCAAACACGAAATCCTATATTTCTTTAGGTTTATTCTCATAATTATGGTTCGTATAACCATTTAATTTATATAATGTTGTTTATTATTTTTTTTTTAGTTAATAGGATGATATTTTATTTTATGTTTCATACATATTGGGTTTCTAAACTATTTATTTTTATTTATTTCCGGTGGAATCATACCCATATAGTTGGTTTGTGAAAGAATTGTATTTATATAACCTCTTTTTATATGGGAAGCATCTTGGTTTTATGGATATTAGGATTGTGTTAGGACTCTAGATATAGATCATAAATAGGTTATTGTTCCCCACATTTCATGAGTTAACATGATAATCCTTGTCGAGTTGGGATTCCAAAATTGATATATATTTTATTTTGAATTGTATTATGGTTCATGAACCATTACATGTTTTTTAAACTTAAAATGCAATTTTAGATGGAAATGAATCAAGAAAACAAATTTCATGGAGTTCATACATAGTCTATAAAATTATGTAGATCTCGTCATGTTGGTTCCAACACTTTTATAGAGGCTGATAGAAGGTTGGAATATAGCCTTCTAAACCATGTGGTCAAATAATAATTGAATCTATATTCATTATGAATTATATTTCTACCACATCAAGATATAAAATTTGTTTTTTAGGTGTCTAACAATCATTTTTGGTGAATACTTGATAGTTTTTTATTATATTTATTATGTTATATATAGTTTTGTCGGATGGTTACATTATGTTTTGTTTATATGTGTATTTTAAAAGTGTTTTTACAGAAGGGAGAAAATTTATTATGAAATGTTTTAATTTAAAGAGAGTTTATTGAGGTGGTTATGGATTTGGAAAACTAAATGTTGTGGTATACTATTAATATTATATTTTTTATATGAAAATAATTTCATGTTTACTAATTTTATAATAAAATAGAAATGGGTGTCTCATTTGGGTTAACTTGGGATTTCAAATGAGATAAAATGTTTTTTAAATAGTAAATTATTTCCAATGTGTATATGTCTATAAAAAAAATTGGGTTTTCTAAATTCCATGGTGGATATGTGGTTTTATATGAATGTAAGTTATGTGTTTTATTAAATGAGAAATGATTGAGATTGTTGTTGGTTTATGAATGAACTATAAGTATTTATTTCTAAAGTGTGAGGTGATTGTGATAATTTTTCATTTTATTTACTATATTCCACACATATAGTCATAAATTAAGAGTGGATGCTCACACATTGAGAAAATATTTATAATGAAAATTTTAATTATTTATGTTTTCATTCTTCTATTTTTGAGTATACACCCACTTGTGGATAAGTTTTGGATCTAAATTCAATTTATTCCGTAGACTCCCTCCAAGAATTCTAGATTCAGAATAGTCGATGTTCAAATCATGGTTCTATTATTGTTGAGGATTGGCTATGATTTTATGAGGAGGATTATTCTAGAGCCTTGTTATTGTAGGTTGGTAATGCTATTTTAGTTCAGGTATGTGGATATTAAATGTTATAAGAAAAAAGTTTTTGATTGATAATGTTCTAGAAGAAAAGGTTGAGTATATCTAGTATTTCATAAGATGATAAATAAGAATATGATTCATATAAGATTACATTATTGAGAACCTATAATTTTAATGTTATTTTGTTCATAATAATTAAGGGACTATTGTGTGTGTGTCATCCTATTCATTTTTCAATGGTTTTGTAAATAGATTTTCCAAAATAGAAAATATTTGGTGTAATTTCGTTTTTATAAAATATTGTTTTTATGATTTTTCTCTATTTTATATTAGAAAATTAAGTGTTGTTCTTTTGGTAATGATGATGAAATGTTTTTTATGTGTGCCTTTTTATTTTGATTCTACCTACTTTAGTTTTTTGGTTGTGTTATGGATATATTGAGGTTGGTTTCTTAGTGTTTTGAATATGATAGGAAATTGGGTCTATTGTTGGGTAACTAGGACCATTGTATTCATTGGGTAGTTATCTACTATTTTTGAAGGTTTTATCTTGATTTAATTTCCCTGGGAATGTGTTCTATTTTTGAGTTCGTAGTTTATCTGTTGAGTGTGAGGACTTGTTTTTTAGTGGCCATGTTTTTTCGTATTAGTGATTTTTTGGATGGTTTTAGTTAAGTGTTTCCATAAATATTTTATATTTCCTTCTCGATTTTGTTTCCATTATATTTTTAATTTCTTTATTGAATTACATGTGGTTTTTTGGGTTTTGGTTGAAAATTTATTTCATAGAGTAGTGTTCTCTAGGATAATGTATTGGTTTATTAGTGTTATTGTCTTATATATAACTATTTTACAGTAATTATAAATTGTGGTGATATCTAGTCTTGATATCTTCCTCCTTAGGGTTTATCCATTATTATCAGTATTATGTTATTTTTGGAGATATTTTGTTGTCCTTAAATTTTAACACATGTATATTGAAAAGATTAATATGATCAATGGATTACATAGGTCCATCTTTAACTCACATCCCTGCTTAACAAACCTATTTCATGGGGTGTTTTTGAAGTGTGTCCTCTAGTATTTATACTTTTACAAAGAATGTTTTGGAGAATAAAGTGATATAGTGTGGAAATTTTCACACAATAGTGTTATTATAATTTATTTTAGTTTATTTTATGTTTCTAGTGTTTAATTCGTTATTCGGTGTTTCCATGGTTTCTTAGGTGGTTCGAGAAGTTCTGGAGAGTTTAGAATGGGTTTCTAGTAGGATAGACCATAACCTAAGGAGTCCACATTCCAGAATACATCATTACATTTAATTTTTAGTGGAAAACGTATATTGAACCAAGGCTTTTATACATATTATTACATGATTCATAAAAATAAATATCCATTAATACAACACAATTATCATAAAGTCATAATATCATTGGAATACTAGGTCCATGACACATCATAAGAATCAAAATCATGGAATCCTTATTTTAATACCCATTGTAATCTCCTAAAATCTATGTGAGATCCTAAATATATATATAATAAGCTAGGTAATTCATGAATGAAAGGGGTGAGCTAAAATTCATAGTAAGGGAATAAACCTTATAATGAAGCCTTGAATGTGAGTCAAATGTATAATATGATATCATAGAAGAGAATGAACTTGAGAAATCAAATAAATAATAACATAAAAAGAATTGTTCCATATTATCATGGAAACATAGGGAAACTGGAGAAAAATAAATCTTCTAATTTACATAATTCCTGGAAAACTCCCGAGATAAAATCACATGGTAGATAGAGTCCCTCAATGGATTAGGTTCACTCCATAATCAAATAAATGACAACACAAGAGATTAAAATTATACCCAATGTATTTTATAGATTTATAATTCTAATCGCACCCATTATAGTAATTTAATCTACATGAATATTATTTCCATACAGGGATATCAATCGTAAGGCATAAACATAAGGATTACTGAATGAATGAAATGGGTTGCATAATTTTTTTCCTCAAAACATAATATAATTATATTCCTTAATGAAACCAGTATATATATGGTCATAAGGAATGTATTAAATAATAATACGAAAGAAGAATATTCTAGGTATGAAATGGGTTTACATATATATATAATTTAAAATAATTCTATAACTTTAAACATAGATAAACTGAGTTAGAGAAAAAATGTTCATAACCACAAGAAAAATGAGGGTTAGAAAGAACCCTTTGCCCAAGCATGATTAGTCACATGCTTTCTTTATAAATATTAATTATAAAAATATTATAATTATTTAACTTCTAAAAAACTATTGTCATTTTTTATTCCTTTAATTTTATTTTAAGCCATGTCCTATTCAGTTACATGACCAATTATTTTTATATTGTAGGTTTTTACGATAAATGACTCATATATCAAAAATCACATTGTTAAACTATATAAGTCCAAGTGATTATATTATAATCATCGACATAATAGTAATTTGGAAAATATTTTCATCTTATAAATAAATTATTCTATTTAAACCAACCATGTAATATGTTTATTAAAAATTAACTACGTTAGAATCATGTAGACGATAGAGCATACACATGAGTAACATTTCCATATTCAATATTCATGATGGAAATAAGGTTATTAGTAATTTTTTCTGTAATATATGATCATTATATATTAAATATAATATTATTTATTTATATATCCTTACACATACAATCAATGTGATGTCGTAATAAGAACAAATCACATTGCTTCACAAGGTGAAGGTCCACCACACAGACGAACAACATTTTCGTTTATTTAATGGATTGTTTGGAGAGAATATATATGATATATTTTTTTTCCATAATGTTTAATAATTCATTAATATCATATATAAACACTTAATTAATTATTATTTACTTACATGTGAATCATATGTGAAAAATTAATCACAATGCTTCATAGGGCGGTAGTCCACTGTATACATGAGTGACGTTATTGAATTCCTTAAGGAATAAAATGTAATTTTTTATTTGATATTATAATTATATAACTATAATTATATATTAAATATAATACATAAAAATTAAATAAACCATTTTATGTATCCATGATATGATGTTATGGGAATCAAATTACATCTGTTCTTCATGCAATAGTGAGTCGTACACAAGATCAACAAATCCATTTCCCATTTCAGAAAAAAAGATATTGTCATAGGTAATTCCATTAAGGTAAATTATATAAGTATATTTATTTTTATAAGGAATTTATATCATCTTGTTTAAATTATAATTTAATTATATGTAAGACGAAATAAATTAAAACACTCGGTTAAAGGCATTACATATTCTTTAGAAAACTACTTTATGTTCATGTCCAAATCCTTTCTAGATTAGAATTATAATAAAAAATGATTATAGGATAAGTGGAGGTAATTAATGAAGAAATTTTGTCAGGTTTTTTTAGAAGGATTTTTTTTAACTGTGTAAATGAGATCATAGGTGATGACCTCTTATAAGTTGGGGAGATGACACATTTGAAATATTTTAAAAGAAAGAATTCCACAGTCGATTCTTTTCATGAAACAAGTATCCAAAATGGATAATTTTATAACAATAGATGTTATAATATTTTAATATTACCATAAAATATGAATTTTGCATGTTTTAGGTCATTTTATTTTCTATTATTTTTAATTTAACCATTAGTAAACCTGTTTTTACCTTAATCGTGGTAATTAACTTTTACTATTTCTATTATTCATTAAGGTAAAAAATTAAATTAAACATATTAGATAACATAAAATATTATAATTAAATTTTTTTTTGAATTTTTAAAAATTCAAATCACACATGTGTTAGAATTGAATTTAATAATAAACATGTAGACGTGTTGTAAAAAAATTATTAAAAAGAAATAAATTTAAAAGTTAAAAATGTTTATATATCAAAATTCAATATGATATTTTTTATAATGACATATTTTGAATTAATAAATATATAAATGTACTAATTTTACATATAAAATCATATAAGAATAAAAATATTCTTATTATTTATTTAAATGAAATAGATGTTCTAATTAAAATTTAGTATCTTTCACAATTCATTGAAAAATGAATGTTTTTAGAAAAAGTACAAAAAATTAAACTTATGATAATTTAGGTATGATGGATTAGAAAATAAAGTTTATTTTGAAAAATATATTCTATAAAAATTGTAAAAATTTATTCGAAATTAGTTTTTAAAAGCGATCGTAATCCTCCTTTTCAAGAAATATAGTTATTTCATAAAACATTTCTTTTTCTATCAAATGGTTATTATTTCATTTCAAATCATCATGAAACATTGAATTTATTTTTTACATGTGAAAACCATATAATTTTCATAATTTATTTATTCATATTCATACTCACCATCCAAAATCCTTGATTATAATGGTAATGTATAAATAATAAGTTTCTAATACAATATCACATTTCGTTTAAAATAAGGGTTGTGTGTAGTGATTTATATCAAAGAGATTGAATTTATTTAAAAAGAAATATATTATAAAGTCTTATTGTATTAAATTATATTCTACATATTGTTCTTTGTTGTAAATTTCTAATGAAAATGATTCTCATCATTTTTATCATTGGGTGTTACAAAAAAGTGTGGATGTGTAGTGGAGTTAGTGGTCGTGCCATGTTTTTCTATCATATAAATGTGGAAGGTAACTATGTAAGGCACAGATATGGGAGGCAATGGTACAAAACCAAGTCTTCTGTATGGTTAGAGATCATTAATGGTTTATATGTGTGGTCATTCTACAATGGATAGGATTCCTCATAATTGGTGTTATGTGAAGGTGATATGTGCTATATAACTATCGTTTTATAGTTATGTAAGGGTTTGTATTTAGTTGTGTATGGTTTCTGCTTCCAGTTTCCTAGAATGATGGAAAATTCACATTTTTATAGGTTATTCCATAGTTTATAGGGTACTAGGGGTCTTTAATTTTATATCCTCTAGGTTCTCTACAGTATATGTTAGAGACTATATTGTGGAGGGTGTTTGATATAAGACTTCATACCCTAACATAAGTAACTTAGTAGACTGGGGGATCAAAGTAAAAAAATTATCATTAAGGAGTCTCCACACTATATCCCATGGGGATAATATATAATGGGATCTTGATAGGTCAACCACACAGTATTTGTAAGGGATACACTCTAGGTCCGCCTGACTAGATTTTTAATTTTTTGTACATCCCATTTTACCCATTTTGTTAAGGAGGATTTCAGTCCCCTTCAACCTCTTTCATTTGGGAAACTAAAGGTGATCATAAGGGATTTTCCTTCCTCCTTGGTTATCTCAATATCATTAAACCCCTTTCATGTAAATTTCTAATAGTGAGACCTACCTTCTATCTTATTTCATTCTACATCTTCGCCCAATACCATTTCCCTTAATTAGATTCTCTCTAATAGATCCTAGGGGATTATAGGGTATGATATAGTGTAATAGGTGGATTATTTTTGAGGTTTTAAATTCTTGGTATTATAAAATTTCTCTTATATCATATTGGATCATTCTATAATGAAGGTGATGTCTTTGGACTCGATTATCTTGGAATCGAAAAAGACGAATCTACAAACTATCATTATGGTGCATGCCTTTCATTCCTTGATATTTTAATAATTTTTATTTATTTTGTTATGAAATTATGAAATTTTTTTGTAGGTGTTAAAATTATTTTGGATTAGGTTAATCAAATGGAATAAAGGGGGTATTTCACATAGTTTTAAATATTTTTCTCTTAAAAGTGATTCTTAAATTATATTAATAAATTAGTTTCTATGAGGATGCAATTTTCAAGGAAAATTTACCCCATTTGGATCCACAATTGGATGCTATCATGGTTTAATAACACTATTTCCATGAAATGAATTTCTGACTTCCAAGAGGCCATTACTGAAGATAAAGCATATATTAATGGGATTGAATATGGTTTAAATTAGTATGGTTAAAATAATTGATATGAAATGGATTTCAATGGTCAAATATGACTCAACATGTTGTGTTTTTCATTAATAATTCATGTTTGAAATATTAAAAAAAATTTGAGTTTCCAACCCATATAATCCTCTTGTTTGACATGTATTATGACCCCATTGGAGCGATCGTCACTCCATTTTGATAGATGAAAATGTTGGGGATGTTTATTCAGAGGTAATTATGGGTTAGATAGGTTTTTGGTTTATACATTATGATAGATGTGCATAATAATTAAATTTTCACCTCATATCTATACTTTCATGGTAATATTATGAACTACCTAGGAAGTCTAGATTTATGATACCATATATAGTTTTAGAAATAATTTGTCACATCTATTTTGAGATATGATAATTTGGTGAGTTCCCTTAATTTTTATCTATGTTGGATAGAAGGATGGATTGTGTTTCTTAGATGCAACATAGAATAATTTTGAATCCCATGTATTAGTAAGGTCTATGAACAACATTCCTTAGGATTTAGTGTTCATCCCTTGATAATATAAAAATTACATTTGGGGATATCATATATTATTTAAATTTTGTTCTTTTGACATATATATAATCATAACATGTTCTCATTTCTTGTTTATGCATATTTTATAATGATTTAGTACCTTAGTATTATATTTTACCATTTTGAGCAGGTTATGTTTCTTTCAAATTGTTTAGAAAACGTTCTAAAAGGTTTTTTTTTCTAAAATATTTCAAATTTAAATCTATAATAGGGGTTTTATAGAAATAAATGGGGTTTAATTTAAAATTTTCTTAGTGATTTATCTCATTTTAAATAAAAATTGGTGGAAGTTCTATGTAATGGATTTTCGGGTGCATATTTTTTTTTCAACAAATCACTTAGAAAAAATGATATCTAATTTTATAATTCAAATATTATTAAAAGAAATATCATTTGAATAGAATAATACAAAATTATTGGTGAGATACTAACATTCATGGTTTTGTTCACACCATATATAAACCACTATGTATATGCATTTCCCTTTTTTATATTTTTAGGTGCCTTGTAATTTGACTTTTCCATGTCAAGTGCTTGGGTTGTTTGATATTAGTTAGTTTGGGATGTGGAGAGTAACCAAGGGGTCATATGTAGATAGTAATTTTAGTTTTAAGTTGTTTTTTTAAATTGGGGGTGCCTCTTTGTCATGCATAATGGACCATATCACTTTCTTTTTATTTATTATTTGATTGTTGAATATTCTATGGGTTACTTTTTACCAGAAATCATAGTTACAAATTATTAATATAATAATTATGAATTACATAAGGAATAACTATTTTCCATTTCTTTTTTGATGGTTTTAATGTCTATATGCATATATACAATTTCTAATTTTTATTTATCTTGATTACTACATGAAAAAATATAATTTTATTCCTCATTACATGAGAGGTATGAAATCCCATTACAAGATTCATCGAAAGAAAACATATCAACAATGAAATTTAGATAAATTCTACATTAACTATATTATATTAGTAAAGTGTTTTTCCCATCATTATTTGATGAGTCCATTCATAATTTGTCTCCTTTACTTTTATTCATATTTTTAGTATATTAGTAGACATTTCTTTTAATGTTTATCTTACGAGGAATTCATTTGAATATTTAAATATTCAATTTATAGAGACATTGAAATGAGATACTAAACTCAAAATAAACATTAATTGTGAGAATATAATTGAGGTGAGACCGTGTATGATACCCCTTGATATGACAACATAAGGACATCTCAAACCATGATATTGTTCTTTAGTGGTATAGATATGTTTAAAATTTTCTATCTATTTATTTACTATTTACTTGTTTAAAGACATTACAACACTTTCTCATTATATCTCCTTTGGTTGATATACATGAATATATTTAATCGGAATGCAACATAAGATAATACAATGATTTTTTGATGTGTTATTCCGCCCTATGTATGACTACATCCTTTGAGTATTATTGTTATTATCCCACATACATACAATAATTTTTATTATCTAATGAAGGTCAGGAGAGGGTATGAATTCAAAAAAAATTATCCTTGAACTATCCTATTACACTATATGCATGATTATAATGTTATTTTTTCTGAACAGGATAAAATATTATGTCTGATCCTTATAAGAATGTTCAATAATAAATCTCTTGTGTACCGCTTGGATAATCTGAATGATCGTATTCTATGAAATAAAAAACGAAGTAGGCTACCTTATGTATCTTTATAATTATATAACATATGACTATATATTGATAATCGTACATTTATAACATGGAATGTTATTATTAAAATCATATACATACTCAGTAATCCCCAAAACCTATATAATATGATTTTTTAGGTTGCTTAATAATTTTCATTGGACTGGATAAAAACAATGGTATTCAATGATGTATTCAAATCTAATTTTCATCAACATCATCTTCATCTGTACATATATTATTATAACAAGATCTCTGAAATTCATCAATACTCAAAATGTATATTTTTAAAAAACATGAAATATCTTTTACTTACCTTTTTTTACTAGTATGATGTGTATAGTTTTAGAAAAATGAGAACTCTATCTATATTTTAATTTCTCTTAATTGAATATATATATTCTTAGTACTATATGAATATGGATATATGAATTTATAACATTATAAACATTCATGTTCTATGAATCATAGACATCTAATAACTCAGTATATTTTTTCTTTTTTTATATTAAAAATGTTCTTGTAAATCTTTCTTGAATTTAGTGATCATTTCTTTCTCATGATATTATCAAATATCATGTCATTCATTGTATATATAATATCCAAAAAACAATATATGATTATTCCATATATATATGGAACACTCATTACTGTGAAATTATCATTGCATTTAATTCCTAATGCTTGGTCTTACACAACTTATAAAGTCAAAGGAAACTCAAATCTGTCATTAGAAATGAATCATGACATGTTCTACTCAACCATTTTCTATAAAAATGAGTAATTTTTGAAAAAATCATCAATGTAGAGTATGGATCAATATCATTAAATTTTAAAACCAAAATTATAACCAAAATTTATACTATATTTTTTCTTTCATCATTCACTATTTTATAATTAGGATTACTTGGACTAGTTATGTTATTTTTTACAGATAAGAAACTCTCTATAAATTCTTTAATAACACTATGAGGTTAGTATATTTATGCCATTTTCACTATAGAATAGCCTCTCTAACAATCATAGTTTACTATCTTCTTGATTGTGTCATCATGTAGTGTGGAAATATTTTAACATCATATAATTCCTTGTATAGTACTTCTTTTATCTTAGATTTATTTATGATCTATGAGTGATCCTAATATTTAAAACTTAAAGCTCAAAATAAAAGAATCGTGTGAATTTAAATTAATAATAATATAAAATTCTATAGTTCTGATTATAATTGGATACCAAAATCTTAAAAAAATAACCCACTAATGTAATGATCTCTGTGTATTTTGGGTTTAATGTTTAGACAACATCAAATTGAAGTCTATGGAACATCAAATATAATGTATACATAGATTTATTTATTTTTAAGTATTTTTTAAATTATTAATATATAGGTTGAATTCGTGTTTAAAAATATGATAATTCATATATATATATATATGTATCATCATAAATTATTACCATGCATTCTTATATAATTTTAATACAACCTATGACATTATAAAAAATAAACATCAAAATTATTAAATTGTTAAAGTTATATGTGCTCTCCAAAAAAGCCATCCTATGAAAACTTTTTAATAATTTTTGTGATACCAAGAATTTATTTTTATATGTGAAAGTCATAAGAAATTACAATTCCTATGAAGGCTATATGAAGTCCTATTGAAATAAAAAAATTCATGTGGAGTTATCTAAGTCATATGTTTTCATGACTTTTTAAAATTACCATTTTAGTACTCTAATTCTATATTTCAAAAAAAAATTAATTTAATACAATTCCCAATCATTCCAAAACCTCATTGAACATCTCAAAAAAACATCCAAGATAATGAATACATGTGTACCTTCACCCACATAATCTTTCTTATATATCATTTAAGAAAAACATTTATCATATAAAGTAATGGTTGTATTCATCTAGCTTATTCATTCCGATTTTTTCAAAACAAATAGTGAAAAACCATGTTCTTGGATTCATGGTATTCTTTACAAAAAAAACATGAATTGAGAACACCATGATTCTTCATAGAAAAATTATTCAAGACATCAAAATACTTCCATGAAAATCATCACATATATTTTTTCCTTCATTGAAAACAAATATAAAACATATAATGTTTGATCATTAATGTTCGAAATAGTTTTTTACCTAACCACTAACGCTCTAAGATGAGAAGGTTTTCTATGTAGATTTATTATTAGATGCATGATTAGTTTCTTACTAGGTAACCAACCTATATTTTTTTATGTCATCGCATTTCAGTGGGGTCTTCCCCCTTTTTATTAAGCATGTTTCTGGACCACCCCTTCCTGATGTGGGACATGTAAGTTGTGGTCATCAGTATATCCTATAATATCTTTGATAAGATTATTCCACCGTGTCATTGATAATTTGGTAGTGTTTTTATATATCGTTAAAAAATATCCTTATCAACACATTCCCAAAGGATATGAATTCCGGAACTAATGCTATGATATAATCATAATACTGTTTTCCCCACACACATCTTCCCTAATTTGGAATATTGTATGTTATTGAATTGTCATATTATGAGTGATTTTTTTCTTCCTAGTAAACCCACCCGTTATCATTTAATTCCTGAAAATAATGTGAGGTATATGAAATTATTATTATGAATATTCAAAAAAAAAATTTGGACCCCTATATGGGTCTCCAATCTTGGGGTCATAAACGCATCCCAGGATATCCACAAGATGTTTATTCAACCAAGTAAAAGATATTTTGGTAAATCATTACATATGATTCAAATATAAATTTTCCCTCGTATAAGATATTATAAATAATTTTTGTTGTGAATGTGATTAATGGGGGTAATTTCTTCAATGCGAATAAAAGGTGAGGTGTGATTCACACTACCCATTATATATTACTGATTAAATTGATCATGTTAATCGAATGTCACTAACCTATAGTTGATTTCATTAATTGTAACCTATGGTGATTTTTATATGAACTGGGTGAGATATACACTAGTATATATTATGTATTAGTTAGAGACCAATGTATTGTTGTGTTTAACTATGTGTTTACATAATTTTGATACCAAATGGGTAAGCCTCAGGGGAGTGAATCTAAGTTCACATAAGGTCAACATATTTTATTTTTTGAGTTTTTTATTTCACATATATTATCATTTATTTTTTAACCAATAGAGTTTCAAATGAATAATAGTTTCCAATGATTATTTAATAGGTAATCCCTTTCATTTCCTTGTTTAATCCCCTTATTTTATGATTTTGTTATATAGGTCTAGTGATTCAGTTTTACCGTTATTCCATTTTAGATTTTTTTATATTCCAGTTTTCATATGTGTATATATTTCATTTATATTAAAATATGATTTACTTTCAAATGATTTTTTAAATTATTCTCAATGTCTCTTTTAACTGGAAAGGTATTTTTATTTTATAAAAATATCTGATAATTGTTTTTAGAAAGGGGATATAAAATAGGGTTTGTTTTCAATATACCAAATAATGGAACTCATTCTTATGCCAAAAATAGTTTTATTAAAAATTAATTGGTTCCATATAGATTTTATTAATGTGGGTAGATGTTCTATAAAAGTGATTGTGATATATTATTTAATTTTGTCTTATAATTTTGTAATTTTTTATAATTTTGGTTTTAAACTAGATAATAAAAAATATTTTTGTATATAATTGACAAAAAATTATTGTGGAATCTTATTGGGTATGTTTATCTTATATCATGTATACACCAATGTGTATACATATCTATCATGGATTAATTAAATTTCCCATTCTATGATATCTAATATATTTTTTCATCTTGGTATTATAATATATGGTGGGATGTGATGAGTGACCATTTGGTTATAATGAAGTAGATGGTTTTTGTTTGGTATTGGTTATATTTATTAGACATTATGTATTATCCTTGATGGCCGAAATAATTATATTGGGTTGTGTTATTTATATTATGTTTTATTTTATTTTGTTTATGCGTTGATCTGGTTTATGAGATATTTTTTATCTCCAATTTGTATTACTCAGTTTGGTCCTTTAATTTATGTTAATATTTATTATTTAATTTTCATGGTGGTGCAATACGTAAAATCCTCATGTATGGTTCTTATAATATCATATAATACATGTTTAGTTTTTACAAAAATTGTGAAACCATTTTAAATATTGGGTCTTTGATACATAGGAAAAACGTTCAAACCTTTACGGACTAGAAACGTCATCCATGCCATGAGGTGGTCTAGGATAAGTGATGTTTTGGGATAGATTAAACTGGTTAGTTACAAATGCTATAGGTTTATAGGTTCTAAAAAAAGGAAAAGGTTCATAAATAACTCTATTAATTTTTTTATTATAAAAATAACAGAGATAGCAATGTCAAAACTCTAGTGGTTGGTGTTGGGGAAATTTAGTCAAAACATTAATGTTTAAATAATAATTTTCAATGGTTACTCAGAATTTAAATCATGTTTTTGAGTTAATTAGTTATTATTCTTGATGTATTGTGATATGATATGATTTCATTTTGATACCTGGTGAGTACAAAAAACGATTTATAACAGATCAGTGAGATTTTGTGGTGAAAATAGAAGATGAAATAAAGTTTAAAGTTTATCTTAAATAGAGAGGATATCCATTTTACACTACGAATTTGGGTTTTAAATCCATTTAAAAATCAATTTCATAGTTGGAACATTATTTTCCATCTCATAAAGGCAAACCATGAACAATTTTATTTTCCCATTTGTGTGTTTCATTATCTCCCATGATCACTGAATTTACCCCAATGGTTACAAAAATTGGTGTGTTATTAATTAATGGTGTTTTATGGTATAATAGTTTTATTGGGTCATGTTGTAATTTTTTGTTTTTTTCCTTTTTATTTTGATTCATGTTTTTAAAATTATATTTTGTTTTTGCGAAAATTTAGTTTTGGATAAAAAATGGATCTTAGTGGGTAATTTTTTACGAAATTGTATTATGGTAATAAAACTGATTTTTGGTGATTTTGAAATGATATGTAAGTGATTAGTCTTCATATTTAATTATGATTCATAATATTTTTTTTAAAATATAATGTATGATTTTATAAAGAGATTTTTGTTTTTAAAATTATGGTAATATAGTCTGTTGGTAGAAGATTTATACCATCATTGGATTTTTTTTAAAAGTTATTTATTTCTTAATAAAATTTGGATTTTTTTTGTACATAAAATAGGTTGATGGTAAAGGTTTCATAGAAAAATATTTCATTCATTATACATTCTACAATAGTATAATATTTTAGGAATAGTTTTGGTATTATAACGAATGTAATGGAGAAAATTGTCAATAAAAGGGAAACTCATAAAAGTCTATTTGGATTGTGTTTTGAAAAGTTCAGTGTCATAAATCGTGTATGTTTTTAAAAAAAAATTGTTTCAATAATCCTTTTAAATGTGTATATTTTAAAAAATTGGTGTTTTTATAATATTTCTATTTGATGTGAAACATTTACAAAGAGGGTTGGATTATTTTCAAAACATGTTTTCCATTGAAAAATGTTTTTGAAATTTTTAATGAATTGTGGTATTTTTTTAAAGAAAATATATTTTATAAAGATTCAATAGTTTTATATTTTTTAATTGAGAATTTATGAGTTTTGTTTTTTAACATAGAGTGTCTAGAGATTGTTTGATGTTGTATTTGAAATGTGAATTATCTATATTATTGTTTTATGGAACATTTTTTTTCCTCTAAGAAATTTCAGGACACAATGTTACTATGTTTTCAAGAATGGGTTATAGGGAGACTCCTCCGATCATATATTTATAAATATTTCAATAACAGACTCTTCATATAATCTTAATATATTTTTGGATCCATATCCTTCTATCGTGTATGAAATCTTGGGCCACATTAATTTTTTTTGTGGTCATCAAGGACTCTTCATAGAACTGAAGTGGTTTGGTTATTTCTAGAAATCCTCTATGATAAATAATCAACTGTAGAAGATATATTATGTTCTACACTATTCTTTTAGAATATTGTTTATAGTATAGAAACATGTAGAACTATGTAGAGCGAGAATGTATTGATCAATCACACGTTGGATTAGGGGAATAAAGTGGATGATCTTATTTCTATCAAAGGTAACCAAGAGGAGAACATAATTATATTCTTTTGCATTATCTCTTTACCTCCATATTATATTGGCATTGTTTATTGGGATATCCTTATTATTTACCCCATTCAATCTCCTTTAATCATCTTTATATATCATTCTCTTCCAGTACTTCGATTTTTATTTCATTTCCCGATATATTTATTTCATAGTTAAAATCATCATTTTCATCCAATCCATAATCCTTATTATAATTCATTATTACAAATATTAGGATGATTGTTTATTTTGGGATTTTTTCTCATTGTGATTATAGTGGATTGATTTTATTGAGGTGATTTCCATTATATGAATTCATTTATGAATTGTGGCTCATCAATTATGTGGTGTTGATTAGTATTCTTTTTCATATTCATTTTTTTAACTGTTTAGGATTATTTGTGATTATTTATATAGTTGGTGTTCAGTTTATTTGATATGGGAAGGCCTTGGGTATAAACCTTAAATTAATATGGATGATATTACACTAATTGAGTTATGTACTCTTTTCGTTAGGTTTCAATATATTTATATTCATAATGAGATAGTGAAATGCATATAAACTCTTAGATAACCCCTTCAATGTGTTTTACAGCTTAATGTTGGAGCCCTAACAGTTTCTTATTGAGTCAATTTTTTAAACAAATATTCTATACCTTTTGAATGATATGGGATATATAAATTTCAATGTTGATTCTTCAGAATCATGTATTTGTTATTTCTGTAATGATTATTTTGGGTATATGAGTTTGACTATCATATTGTTTTTTTTGTTAATGTGGGTTATTTGTTTCATTCAATTATTTCTGGTCAAACATTTTCTATCATGTTGATCTTCTCTTGGTATTATTAATCTTCTGTTTGACCACATTATAGGAATTTAAAATAGAAGGAAGATCTATGATATGTCTCCATAATCTATGATATATGTGTTTGATATATAATATTTGGATTATTCATGGATATGTTTAATTGTATTTGATGACTGATCTTTGGAATTGAGGAGGGGCATGCTTCCTTGGTGCTTTGTTCTTTGTAGTCCACAATAAACCTTTTTTATCCTTTCCACCTCCAATATAGGTGTTGAGGTTTTCAATTTTCTTTTTTATATATTTAACAATTAATTTAATTAGGTAGAATGTTTCTTTGTGTGGAAAACTATGATGATACCCTATCATTGTGGTGTATTATTTTGTCTTATTTTTAGGAAGTTTATATATTTTTATGTTTTTTATTTGAATAATTAATTTTTTTATTTATTCGTTTGCTTCATTGTTACCATGGGGAGATGGGTATCCTTGTTAGTTTTCCTTATGTAGTGTTGATTTTATTGTAGTGGGGTTTTTAAGGATGGAGGATAATTCATAAAACTATATGAGGGGGGGGGGGGGTTCCCAAAAATCATGTGAATTATGTTTTTATGTAGAGGTAACCCATATGGTTAGAGAATAGTTAGGGTAAAATATGTTGTTATTCAATGAGATTCATATTGGTTCCATATAGTGTCTCCCACATGGTTGGAATTTGGATGTCAAGTTAGATATCCAAAAAATATAGTTTTACCATCTTCTTAAAATATTAAAATTTTAAAAATTCTCTTAATTTGTTTTAATTATTATATCCTCCCTCTTTAAAAAATTTAATTTGACCAAGCCTATGGTTTGTGAAAGAGATATCTCTTACACTTACAGTTTGATTTTTTTTCCTCTTCCATTGACATCAACAATATTCTTATTGAAAATCCTTTTTATCCTATTATTATTCCCATATACTTTTCCATACAACCATTAATTTTTGATTTATCTTCTCTAAATTAAATATAAGTGGGTTTTGGATGAAATTTGGATATAGGGTGGTTTTGATTTATGGATTTTGAGTTTTTCTGGGTTATCTAGGGATTTACTTCTCATGGTAGTGATTTGATATCAAAGGCGACTCAATACAATTTTATTCCACTTGGTTTGATATAGGTTTTTCTATGAAGTTTATTTTATTTGTGGTCATTGAGGGTTGTGTGTTTTCAAATTATTTATTTTATTAAATTAAATATTTATTTGACAGCCATAAGGATTTAAAATATGATATTAATGATTTTCTCAAGCGGTTCAACGGTTACATAATTATTTTTAATTTATAAAATAATAATGAATGATAATGTTATATGAAAATACCTATATTTATTATTTAATGTTGATTTGGAGGATTATGGTAATTTTACCACATCAATGCATTGTAATTTTTTAAAAATTTATTCTAAAAATGTTTTGAAAATAAAAGGGATGTATGGGAATCAATTGATTAAAATTTAATGAGATTTAGTTCTTTAACAAATATTAAATGTGGTTTTACATGGAATTATTTTTAAAATAATATTTCAACAAGTGAATGCATCTGACACCCTCCAGACTTCGGGTTCTTTAGAATGATTAATGGTTGTTTACATATTCATTGAGTGTGTTAAATTCACTCGTTAAGCAGATGTAATTGAAGGGTTAAATTTGGTGAAACCCGATACAAAAATATGTGTTCTTCAATCATTAAGGATCATCATGAATCAACTATATAAGGGGAAATATATCCTTAGTATGGGTGTGGATGTCAAGTAATTTTGAAGTGAAAGTGATTGTGCATTTCATGAAATGTTTTCTATAGATTTATTCTTAATGATGCAGCATTCATCATTCCATATAAACGGTTCTTTAACACAATATGAATTTGTGAATACTCGTTATATGATTATGGATTCATCAACTGAAATAATCCCCAACAGATATAATCCATCATTTATTTACCATTTTTTAATAATACGACCATACTCAATCAAAGAAGATGATATATACCAATATAAAAACATTTATAATGTGATTTATATTTCGATGTTCTTATTTATTTCTTCAATATTTGATTATATCTTGATAGATTGTGAAGTATTTAGGTTTTACTCCCATACATAAGATCATATGAATATCCCGAAATTTCCATTACTATTATCAATTAAGGTTATTTGATAATTTTTTGTTTATTTCATGTCACATAAAAAATCAACATTTTTCTATACTGATAGAAAAATGGGGAGACAGCATGATTTTAGGAAAATATTTACGCAACATGTATATGTAGAATGAGTGAGTGGAACAATATATGCAGATATAGGATGATCATGATGATTTAGATGAAATGTGAAACATGAAATGCACATGGAGATAAATAGTGTCATATTGAACCTATCCCATATCATCCATTTTTTGGGTGACACTCATTAATCAGTGAGGGTGTACTATAATATATCTATAATAATTCTTATATAACTACGTTTGTACACATCTACAACCATTGTAAATCCCTATATAGTGGATCTCTTTCTTGAACAACCACTTTCTCAAATTTCAATGTTATTTCTCATACTATATGTTCTATTAATAACCCTCACTCATGAATACTATCACTCTCAATAGCCTTGGCTTCATCTTGGCCACTGTATATATGATTATTCACTGATTGGGAGAGTTAGGTAAGGAATCACCTAATATGTAGAGAAATAAAATAAATTATTTATTAGTTTTTTATAAATTGAATATTAATATATATTTTTAATAGTTTGTAAATTTTATGTTTTTGGCATTATAAAATAGGATTTCACAAAACATTATTAAAATAATAAAAATTATTATTGATTAACTTTTATAAATGAAATGTTTATTTTTGATGTTGTGATTATTTTATATAAATTATTTATAAATTATTGGTGTTATGTTTAATAATTTTTTTATATTACTATATTAAATTTTGAACATTCATATTTAATTCTCATGTTAGGATAAATGTCAATTAAGTTATTTAATATTTTTTAATATTTATTTATGTGATTTTTTATAATATTATTATTATATATGGAATAATATATAAGATGGTGTGTATATATATATACTAGAAAAGATGAATGAAACATGAGACCATAAATATTTACAAAGATGCAATCATTGTGGATTTAATATGAATTAGATAAATATTAAATTAGTGAAACACATACAAAATGACATATTATTTTAATATTATGTATTTATATTAGTAGAATAATCATGATTTATAGTGTTTATAAATTACTAAATATGTTTCCTTTCCTGATATAGAGTGTTATGGGTTGTTTATAACAACATAAGATTTTATGGTATATCTCTTCATAAATTGTTTCAATTCATTTGATAGCTTATTAGGCATACAACACAGAGTCTTTGTGAAATAAAACATTCTTATATGATATAATTATAACCTATCCATTAAACATAAATTTTCCTCTTTTTTTATTGTAATTTTGAAAATAAAATACACACATTTTTTAGTTCAGTAAAATACCAAACCCGTTTTCTTTTAGGAGGTTCTAAATGAGGTTATTTCATGAGGTAAATCCTCTTCATTTTTCATTTAATTTCATTTTAATTTAGCTTATTTTTTTATCATAACTATTATATAAAATTAATCATGTTAAATATAGAATCATATATATAAAATAATTATATCATTTTAATGTAATAACTATTATCAACCTCTTTACTCTCCCTCTATTATATAAAAACAAAATCATTTTTTGAGAGGAGCTATGTAACATCCTTCGTCGAAGACAAAGATTCATTATTAAAATTATTCTTCTTTGATGTTCATGAAACTATTTTAATGGATGAGATAGATTTTATAATATATAATACAACTCTGTTTATGTTTTATAAGTAACATATTTACATAAAAGTAAATGATAAAACAAAATGAGTTTGTTATGATCAATAACATTTATAATAATCTAAACAATTATCACTAAATGACATATGATTCGTCCTCATACCATGTAACAAAAAGATATATATAACCATTTAATCTTCTAGATATTATTTAATAATATATAAATAAAACTATGGAGAATTATTTCCATTTCACATGAACTTCTATACTCCTACACAAGTATGCTGATCTAGAATCCAAGGAATGAAATGCTCCCGACTTGTAAATTTGTTTCTTATAACTCTCCAAAAATGTTATTAAGGAACAAAATATAATAATAATAAAACATATAAATGGAGATAATTTCATGAATTAATGAATTAATATTTTTAATCTGATTATTCAAGACATTATGTTCTAGTGGAAATTTCTTTCAGGCTTAAGTTAAGGGGTTTCCCATCTCACTTTTTTTCAATGAGATTTATATTTTTCACCACTTATTTATATTATATGGGGTTTTTATACTGAAAGTTGATATATTATTTCATTATTATATTTATATTAAAGGTAATATATTATACATTTTATGGTTCTTAGTTTTTTGACATGCGATCTGATTGATTATAATGTGGTAAGGTACTTTATCTCAAATTCTATTTCTTTGAGACATAATTGGTATTGTGCACCAAATATTTTTTATGTGGAGTATATATTTCTCCTTAGAGATAATTTTTTAATTTAAATTAAATTCCTATTAAATATCTATATTATTGAATAATAGGTATGATTATTTTTTTAGTCGTATACCCTTTCTATAAGATATTTATTTTGAATGTTGTTTTAACTGTTGAAATATTGATGAATCTGTATTCTCTAGTCAATAAAAAAATAGATAAGGCATATTGTTCTAGAAATAATTTTTTGATTAATATTGATTTGGACTTTTAGTGACCGACAAGGACCACTATATCCCCACGATGCGTCATCATGGCTCATGAGAAACAATAGTTGGTGTCAAATCCTTAATATTTGTCCCCAAAGCATAATCAGATGGGTTTCTACCCAAAAACATAAAATGTCTCGATGGTATGATGGTTAATATGTCTGATACATGATGTCAACATAATAATAATTCTATTTAATAATTATTTATTTATTACTTTCCATGAGTTTTCCACTGTGTGAAAATCAATGGATTCACATTCATTATTAGATTATTGATGTTGTGTGTTTTTCAATTTTCCACTGTGCCATATTGATTTTGTTTAATTATTTATGATTCAATTATTAATGTTTCTTACTTCCACTATATTTTACTCTTATTATTAATTTCAGTTCACCGATTTCATTTGTTTTCCTTCCACAGGATATGATGAAGAGACCATTTATAGAGTTTTAAAGATGCAGTTTATTAGATTTTGTTATGTATTACATTTTATATTCTTTTACAAATGTAAAATTTGGTCTATATATGTTTCTATTTTCATAGTGACAACAAAAATGATCGGTACTTAAAGATATGATTCCTTGTAATCATGACAATGTAATAATAAAATTCACTGACTTCAGGCTTCCGGGGTTAAGGAATTATAGTTCATATCAATTAATGTTCAGTAGAATCCTAAAGAAAAAGATTTAGAAAGCATATATTAGAGAGCAAAAACCTATGATATACATTGGGGATAAGAATAAAATATCATACAAGAATTTAGTTAAGGTAGATATTATGTGGGTATTCCAAGAAATAAATCCCTGTCTAGAAATTACAAGTGGACGTGGTTCTGGAATAGAGGTACCTAGGTGTAAAAACACTGACAAGGTGTTCAAGGATTGACTTAGGGCACCATAGTACATCAAAATGGGCCCCACTCTGTAATTGTATTGACAATCCCAAGGGATATGATTATGATAATTCACATTTTCCATACAAACCATTACTAATTATTTAAATGTAAAAAGAGATCACGTTTATGATTGTGAGATTTGTTGTACACAAATTTTTTTATTATGTTATGTGTTTTTTGTAGTTCAAAATTATACAATATGATTTATAACATAATTTTTTTTATGTCATTGTTTATTTATGGAACCAAATAGAAGAAATGGAATCCATACCCATAGAAAATATAGCGATTTCCCCATATTACATGTAAATAATGTCAGTGTTATAGTTGAGCAGAAAACGACCATATTAGGAAAACAAACTCTAGATATGATGAATAACCATGATACGCCTATGTTGGATCATTCTATGCAATAGAATCCACTATATTTTTGCTGGACTATTAATCATGTGGTATTTGATAAGTGTATCTAGTCCCATGAAATGATATTTCTTTCATTAATATGAAATGAAAATGAAAAGGTAGGTATGGAAGTATATTGTATCAAGGGTGATGCCTATCAATGGTGGTCCTTCATGTATAATACCATGGAGGAAGAGGAAGTAGAAGATAAAGAATATATAACAATTAAGAAAGTATTCATTAATAAAAATTTCCCTCGTGAGCAATATGCTGAAATGAAGATAAAATTATATAACATGGAAAAACAAGAAGAAGATAGTGTTGCAATGTGTGATGCTACTATCAAAATATAATCCTTATATTTTGAATATTACATTCATTATTTGGAAGAAAAGATTGATCAATTCTTTTAAGGTATTAGTGGAATCTTCAAAGGGAACTACATTCTCAAAACATTTCATCATATGATGAAATATTATTAAGTGCCATCAAAATTGAGAACGAATTTTCTAGAAATTTTTAATTCAAGGTAAATCAAGAGAATAAGAGGTCTTATAATTAACATGGAAAGGGTTATCTATAATGAAGAATACGAGAATAATGACATTCCCATTTTGCGATAACTATATAAAGAACCATATAGGAATGTTCATGAAAGGAATGTGAGTTTAAAATATGTTTGGTCAAAAGGGTCACTACTCTAATAAAAGAAAGGGGAAGGAAAAAATCAATGATGTTCAATGATATAATTTTTGGGATATGGGACTCTATGAAAATTATTTTCCTAAATTTCAAGGAAAATTTACCTAGAAAATCCCACGAGAGAAAGGGAAGGCTTATGAAATCATAACTATATAGGTTAAAGTTCCTAATGATGTTGTGGAAAGTCATTTTCTCAATTTTAATTTAGTCTCTATTTGATTCTGGATCATCAAATTCTTATTTATATTCCTAGATTACTATGAAAATTATAAATTTTCCAATTTTATTTAATAAAGGATTTTTCAGTCAAAATTACTAAGGGAACTATTATTGCCACAAAGATTTTTCAGTCAGTCCCTTTTGTGACACATATTTTTAGTTTAGTTGCTAACCTTATCATCATACCTATGATTGAATTTCATATAATTATCAGTATGAATTGGATTTAAAATTACGATAAAAAATCTACTATAAGAAGAAATAAGTTATAAATTTTTGGAATGATGTATAATCCCATATCATTCGAGAAAAAACATCACCGGCTTGATCTAATCAAAATCCATCATTAGTAGCTCTTAAAAATAAAATTCGTTGGGAGTAATAGAAAA
Source organism: Viscum album (assembly GCA_963277665.1). Taxonomy (NCBI): domain Eukaryota; kingdom Viridiplantae; phylum Streptophyta; class Magnoliopsida; order Santalales; family Viscaceae; genus Viscum; species Viscum album. The sequence continues at coordinate 1,112,628,463 of OY728126.1, forward strand.
CATCATCTATATATCTTGAGATTGATTATTTTCCTGCTGTTCCAGAATACATTGATTTATTTACAAAGTATTTAGCTAGACATCCACACAAGTAGGATGTTGAGTTCTCTATTAATCTAATTACTAGTAAAAGACATAAATCAAAGTATCCCTATAGAATTCCCCCTATGGAATTAGTATAGATGAGTAATCAACTAAAATAATTGAGTAAAAATGAATTTATTCACCCTACTATTTCTCCATGGGGAGCCCCAATTCTCTTTGTCTAGAAGAAATATTGATCCATGAGTTTGTCCATTGATTATAGAATAATCAATGCTATTAAAATAAAGAAAAAATTATCCACTACCTCACATTGATGATCTATTTGATCATCTTCCTGGAGGTCAATAATTTTTTAAGATTGAATTTTGGTCTGGTTATCATCAATTTTATGTGGGAATAGATGATATTACATAGACATCATTTCGAACCAGGTATGGGATTACATGTTTATAGGAATTCCGTTTGGAATAACTAATACACCCACCATTTTCATTGATCTAATTAATAGATTTTTTGAAGAATATATTGAATATTTTTTTATGGTATATATTAATATTATCATGATATATTCAAAAAGCATGTGGACTATGAGAACTACATATGAGATGTTCTAGAGTCTCATAAGAGAATAAAGTTAAATGGGAGGTTTAGTAAATGTAAATTCTACATTTATGTAGTCTCTTCGCATGGCCATATTATCTCTAAAAATGGAAACTCAGTCAATCCTATGAAGATAAATGAAAACCATGAATGACCTATGCCAACAAACATAAGTAAGGTATGTTGTTTTATTGTCTTATCAAGTTACTATGGGCATTTATTATAGAATTTTTCCCAATTGGATAACCTTCTAACCAATAACACATGTAAATGGGTTACGTTCTTATAGAAAAAATAATGTTTAAAATGTTTTCAATAATTAAATAAAATATTGGTCAACGATCTAATTTTGACTCGTTCATCCAGAAATTATTATTTTGAGATATAAAGCAATGCATCAATAAATGTACAAAGTTGTAACCTTATGCTAAATAATTATGTTACTGATTTTGTATCACGACAGTTGAAGACATATAGAAATAATTATCTAACTCATTATCATGAGTTATTAGCTATAATCATAATTCTAAAAATTATAGACACACTATCAATATGGTGAAAGATGTGAGAAATAAAAGGATAACAAGAGTTTGAAAATAGATTTTTACATAGATAGAACTCAACATGGGGAAAAGGGTATGGATCGAGTTACTTAAAGATTATGAGTTTTCAATAAACTAGCACCCAGGAATGGAAAATAAGGTGGTATTTGCATTGAGATGAAATTTTTACAAAATTATGACCCAAATGAAGACTGAGAAGCTCCTATGATAATGGATATATTAAAGAAGGATATAGAAATTGTAATGGATGGGGAAAATATTTTATTATTAAAATAATTGATAAAACAAATCTATTAGAGAAGATGAAAAGTTTTCAATTTGATGATGTCAATCTAAAAAAGAAAATTAAATCTGTTAAGAATGAAGGATTGGAAGAATTCATGTGTGATAATGGAGTTCTAATATTTAAATATAGGTTATACGTTCTATATGTACCTAAGATAAAATGGGAAATGTTAGATGATGTTCATAGCTAAAATTCCTCTATAGACCCTGGTATCATCAAGAAGTATAGATATATGAAGGAACATTTTTGGTGGGATAACATGAAGCGAAAAATTGATGATTATGTTTCAGGGTCTCTAGTTTTTTAAAAAGTGAAGGTTGAGAGATAACATCCTATAGGAGTCCTACAACATCAAACTATTCCTATGTTAAAGAGGGGTGATGTTATAATGCAATTTCTCATAGGACTACTAAGGACACAGAGAATTAATGATGTAATATGGGAAATATCAAATCTTCTTACAAAATGAGCCCATTTCCTTGATTTAAGAGAGGATTTACCACTTAAGCACCTAGAAACACTACAAATTAATGAAGTTGTAAGACTTCATTATGAACATCTATTTATTTTGTATGAATTTGATACCCAATTTACAAAAAAATATGGAAAGGTATTTAGAAGGGATGGTATACTGAGCTTCACATGAGAAGTGATAATCACCCCCTAAATGATAGATACTCTGAAGGGACTATTTAAACACTGAATGGCATATTGGGATCATTCTATCTCAACATTCAAGGTATCTAGGATCAATAATTACATTTGGTGGAATTTTCTTATAGTAATAGTTTCCATTATAGTATTAAAATGGTGCCAGATGATGTATTATATGGTAAGATATGTTTGAATCCAACATGTTGGAATGAATTTGGTGAGAGGAAACATAAAGGCTCGTAGCATATTGAAGGGACAAAAAAATGTAAAGATAATTTTGTCCCATATTATAGAATCCCAATGTTGTAAAAATATTTATGATGACCATAATAGAATGTATTTTGAATTTATAGTGGGAGATCATGTATTTCAAAAAGTATCTTAATAGAGGGGTGTCTTAATTTTCGTTAAGAAAGGGTAATTAAGCCCTTGGTACATTGGACCATTTAAATTTCTAGAAATAATTGTATTTGTATCTCACCATTTAGAAAATTCCCCATGAATATCTAAAGTTCATGACAAGTTCCATATTTTATTGTTAAAGTATTAAATTATAAAAACAGGGAATGTAATCACCTATGAACAAATAGACATTGAACCTGATTTGTTATACTGTGAAGAGCCTATCGAGATTCTTGATACAAGAGATCATGTAATGTGAAATTTGACAACTTGATTGGAAAATGTTCTTTAGAGAAACTATAAAATGTAGAAACCAATGTGGGAGCCTAATAATCATATGGAAAGGAACCAACCACATCGTTTTAGGGGGCTATATACATGAAATTTTTTGAGGATGAACTTTATGAAGTAGGGATGAATATCACACCCCAATATTTTATGGTATGTTTCTTCTTAAACAATTTCAATTCATTAGAGAGATTATTTTGAATGAAACACTGAATTCTTCAAAAACAAAACATTGTTGTAAGAGATAGTTATAACGTAGACAGTAAACATAATTTTTTATTTTTTTCATTTGATTTTTGAAAAAATGATATACACAATTGGGTTCAGTTTGATATTTTGAGACAGATAGGATCAACTTAAGTTTTGGTGAATAGTAAATTACCCAAATGAATAGTAATGTACCCTTATGAGGATTAATATGACCCTAATGAATAGTAACCTCGCTTTTGAAGATATAATTAAATTTTAGGAACCTTATAAATTAAAGTGAACATTTTTAAAAAAAAATTAAGTGTTTGTATTTTTTTGAGCAACAAAAATTTAATTAAAATTTCAAAGTTAATAAATTTATTAAAAAGAAATGTTTTTTTCATAAAATGTATTTACAAAAAAAAATATTTTTATTTCCTAGTAATTTAGGATAATCCAATGGGACCTAAGATAATTTTTTAGGTTATCAATAAAGCTATTATAATTTTTAAAATTTATTTTTTTCGAAAATTGATATTTTATTTAAAAATATAATTACACATGTATATAAAATTATTTTTCTACAATGGATTTCATTATTATTTTCCAAAAAACAATTGATTAGGGATAATTTTTTGGGATTTTTCTGAAATATGTGAATTTTGAGAATAATGAAATAAGATAATTTAAAAAATATGCTAAATAAATAAATTTATACATCCTTCATGAGTAATAGATGATGTAAATAGAAATTGGTTCAAAATTACATGAAATTATTACCATTTTTGGCCATCAGAATCAATACTATTGTTATTCTTGAAGAAAATAATAAAATAATGAATTTTTTTTTGGAAAAACCCTCATCTCATCCACTATAGAAACTACCCTCACTCCCTCTTATCATTACTATTATAAGCCTTAATGCTTGTGAAATATCTGAAAACATACTCTTCCCTAGTGTCTCCCAATGTTTAGGAGCTATTGGTATTTCAAAATGTCCCAAACCCCTTTCCTTAAGGAGGTCCTCATGGGGGCTATTTCAAGAGATAAATCATCATCATTTTCCATTTAATTTCATTTAAATTTGTCATCTTTTTTATGATATCCTAACCAACGATGTAAAATTGATCCTGAAAAATATAGTATGATATATTTATTATAATTATATCATTTTAATTCAATACCAATTATCAATCTTCTTACTATCCCTCTTTTATTATATAAACGAAATCCTCATCCTGGAGGTGAAAATTTACAACATTTGTCAACAGTGAAGTATCATTCTGTAAATTATTATTTGATGCTATTCATGAAACCATTTTAATGGTTGATCTATATTTTTAATTATATAATATAGCCCTTTTTTTAATGATGTAACATATTTACATAATACTAAATGATACAACAAAATGAGTTTGTTATGATCAATAAACACTATAATAATCTAAACAATTATCACTAAATGACTTATCTAATGATTCATCCTCCTTAAATGTAAATATATATATATATATATAACCATTGAAACTTTTATATGTTCATTAATAATATTTAAATTCAATTCTGTATAATTATATCCATTTTACATGAACATCTGTACTCGTACACAAGTATGTCGATCATGGATACAAAAGAAACAAAAGATCTCTAGTGATAAATTGGTATCTTGTAACTCATCTAAAAGTCTGTAAATGAAGTAATATAATTATAATAAACCAGATACATGTATATAAGGTTAATAATTAATTATTTAATGGATTTCATATTATTATTCAGGATACTATGATTAAGTGATGATATAATTCCGGTATAAGTTAAGGGGTTTCTCAATCACGTTTATTCCCATGAGATTTATGTTGTTCACCACATATTTCTTGTATGTGGTGTGTGTATGCTGGTATTTCATATATGATGTCATTATAATCTTTATATTAATTGTACTTAATGAATCATTTGATGATTGTTAAATTTTTGGTCATGTTATTCAACTGATTACAATGTGGTAATGGATTTCATCTCAATTTCTATTCCATCATGACATACTTGGTATTGTGCACCTAATCATTCTTATGCGGTGTATCTACAGCCCCTATGAGATAGTTTTTTATTTTAAAATTAAAACCAACTATGTATCCATAATATAGTATATTGTATATGATTAATGTCTTATCCTTATACCCTTTTACATACGATGTTTATTTTGAATGTTGTTTTAAATATTGAAATAATGTTAAAGCGGTATCCTCTAATCAATACTGAAATGGATAAGGCATACTATTATATAATTAAATCTTTTCATAAGAATTTTTTTTACGTGAATTGAATATAGAGGACCACTATATCCCCTCAATGAAGCGATGTGTCTCATGAGACAAAATAGTTGGTGACAAACCCTTCTAGTTTATTTCCAAACCATAATCAGATGGGTTTATACCCACAGACTTAAACTGTCTCGATAGTATGATGGTTCATGTGCAATATATTGGAAGTAAAAATAATAAAAATAATTGGAATCCATTAATCAATTATTAATTTTTATGAGCTTTTCACTGTGAATAAAATCTATGGATGAAGTTTCATTCTCATTTTATTGATTATGCTTGTTTTTTAATATTTTAGCATGCCATATTGATTATTTATAACTTATTATGATTCATTTTTTATTGTTTCATCATTATAATATATATAACCCTTACTGATCATTTGATATATACCTTTTCATATGTTTTCTTTCAACAGGAGATTATGAAGAGATCATTTATTGAGTTTTCTAGGATGTAGTTTATTAAATTCGGTTATGTATTATATTTTATCTTATTTTTGAAATGTAAATGGGGTTCCATGTATGTATCAAGTTTCATCAAGACTACTAAACTAATCATTACATCATGTTATGATTCCTTTTAATCATTACAATGTAATAAAAAAATGCACCAGCGCTGGGCTTTTGGAGTCAGGCCATTACATTATTTCCTCACGTCCTAGTAGTTATGGGTTTAACCCTCAATGACCTAATGTTTAGGTTATTTTAGGAACATAATGTAGATTCACTATATCTATAATCTTGCATTGGAAAGAGTGTAGTAGAAAAAAAATACTATAGTAATAACAATAGAAACAATAGTAATGTAATAGTAGTGGGTACTAATGTAGTACTATTCAACGAAGGGGGATTTTGGAAAAAATTGATCTTTAGACCATAAGAAAGGTAATTCTACCCACAAGGCCTTTAGAGCTTTGAATTGTATAGTCTATGTGCCATGAATATTATATTTATTTTTTCATATAGGCCTTACAACCATGTAATTTCTAAGAGTATAGGTCATGTTAGGGAACTCTCTCAACAAAGTTAATTTATTTTCCTTTCCTTAATAATGGTCCTTAACAACAATTATTTTAAAAAATTTATTAATATTGTTAAATATAAACGGGTTTATCTTTAAAATTATGAATTCATATCATATTACATAATTAGACATACTAAAATTCAGTCCATATTTTTGAAATTAATTTAACCATATTAATATTAATTTTCATGATTTATTTTATCTTTGACTTAATAATGTTAATTATATGATATTTTCTTAACGGTAATTTTTATAAAATTGAAATTATACTATAAAAATATTTTAAGGAATAAAATATAATATATTTAATGTAAATGTTATATATTCTATAATATAAATTATTTCATCTTATTAAGTGAATTTAATGTATTTATATTCAATATTATTGAATTCCCATAATGAACATGTAATTTTATAAATGTTTACACTTTCTTTTTTATATGAATTTTAAATAAATATTTATGTCATGTTTAGCTATTTGAAATATAGATTTATTTTAAAATTAATACTAACATGATAATTAGTTGTAAATTGTTTGGGGGAATATGATTTTTTTAATTTTTATTTGTGAGATAAAATTCATCTAAAATATAGTGATTTAAATTTAATGTTATGTATGAATTTATAAAATTTAATTTTTAATTTATATTGACATAAACATGTTTTCAGTGTAAGGATATTGATAGTGATTTTTTAATATATTACGTATATATTATGTGTTATAGATTTCATTATTAAAATTCTATCTTAGGTAATGTCTCCTTATGGAGATGAACTTGGGGCCAGACAACCCACTAGCCTAGAGGATTATTTCATGTTCTAAAATGGTATTGAGTTTGAAATCTATTACTCCAAGAATAATCATGCATATATTTTCAAAATTATATAACTCAAGGAATTTACCTAAAATGATAATATTCATTATTTATAAGATGCATTCAAATATGTATAACCATTCATGAACGTTTTTTGGTAGAGTAAAAAAAATTGATGATTATGTAAAGAATTAAATATAAATGTGTTATAGGAACATTAATTTTTTTGGAAGGAATATGTATTCCAAAACTAAATATTTAGATGCATGAAAATATAATAGAATAAAACGCGAAAATTTGAAATTTAATATGATGTAATATTTATTAATTTAATTTAGTTATAATTTATATTATGTTGGTGACATGTTGAAATAAAAACTCTTAAATATTATGTGTGAGATCACTTTTAATGTGTACATTTTCATGATGTATATCATCTAACCGGGATGGTCATTAAAATTTTGTATTACCATTTTTAATCTTCGATAAAGAAAATAAGTGATCGGTACCATCAGAACATTCTTATGTTTCCTAGGATTATTTGTTTTAGTATACAACTATGTTTTATATGGATTACACATAGCCTAGAAACCCTTAAGAAGGACACCAAAATAATGGAGTTTGAATTATCCATATGATGTAATGGGTAAATAGTTACCTGATCAAATATCCAGGATTCATTAATATAATGAATTAGAGTATTCCCCAAATCAATAACAAAATAGTCAGAGAAACATTAATAAAGAATTAATCCTTAGTGAAATATAGATCATGGATCACAAAATTGAAATGACGTATAACATCATTTTTGTAATGTGAGTACCTTAATTAAACACTCCTTCCAAAAAATATATAAATTATGTTCCTCATATGATAGATAATTTTATTATAGACAAATATCATCAACAAGATAATATGTGACATTGATTATAACAACTTATAAGAGGAATATAAATTTAAGTAACTCATATAAATAGTAAATTAGGAAGATTAATATGTAAAATATATTTTATATGGTGGAGAATAACATAGTTGAGTAACAAAACTATTTAAATAGTTAAATAAAAGAATATTGTGCTTTTATAAAGAATTAAATGATTTATTTATGGTCCCAAAGGTATTAGATCTCAAACACCCAAAGGTTCTTCTATCCTTGATAATATTATAAATATATTTGGATATCTTAATTATTTCTGATAATAGAGTTAGTCCAAAAGATTTATTTAATGTAATTTATCTTATTACAATACATTGAAATATTTTGATAAGATTGATTGTTTCATTAATTTTTTACTCAAATTTTTCAAAGTGTTGAGAAAAAATAGTGTAGTATTTTGATGTAAATATTTTAGTACTGTATATAGAGTGAAAATTTATAAAAGTTAAAACTCAAAGAAGGAAAATATACTTGGGGAAGAAAGTGTTGTTTTATTCAAGTATCCAATAAAAACCATTAAAATGTATTGTTTAGAAGAGGAAGATTAGGGTTGTTATTAAATACAGTATAATTGATATGGATACCTCAATAAGTTTATAAAACTAAGTAGAATTTGCCTGTCAGTAATAAGAGTTATATCATGTGATAGGCAATTTATATTTTAAAACCATTTTAAATATTAAATTTATCAAAATAAAGGGGAGGTAATTGAAAGTTATTTGAGTTTGTGATCAAATAAATAAAATTTTTCTAAATTAAATATTTGAATATAAACTCATTTAAAAATATATGATAGATTTTGAAATATTTTAATATTAATAATTTTTCTATTATATGATTAGTTATGTTATTATTTTATAAAGGGTTATTATAACTATATTGAGATAATTGGTTATAAATATATGATTTAGGATTCATTAGATTACATAACATATTTTTGGAAGGATATAATGATAAAAAAAATTTATCCAAGTAAATTTTTAATCCAGATATTTGGGAAAATATGTTTCTAACCCCTTAAGTATCATATTTTTTTAAATAAACATTGTTTATATAGGTAAGTCCTCTAAACACATAGAATAATAAATATCATATGGAAATTATACCACCTTACACCAGTAGTCTTGAGTAAAGTTATATAAACAAATAATTTACATACAAGATTTGACACTAACTATAGATTCATGGAAGAAACATCCAATAATTATAATAATTAAAGAAAATATTTCATTTGATACATTCATATTTCATTTATGTTTAGTGATTTATAGTATTATGAAAAATAAAAATACTAATAAATCTTATCAAATTTCCATTTTTTACTTCTAATATGTATGAAACTACATAATCCATTATATGTCATCCACATGTCCAATACATTATCCACACAAGCTATTATATTGAAAATATCATGTGTAATAATTTTATTCACAACCTAGGGAAATGAAATCAAAATAATGGTTTTGATAAAATACTTATTGATGATAAACATAAAATTTGACAATTTAATATCATAAGTGATCCTTTTATGAGTGTATGTAAATGGAACAAATATATAATAAAAAATAATACCATAATAGAGTTGAATTAAAAACATAATATATCAATGGATAATTTTATAAATAAACAGATAACATGGATATCTACAATTGGTACCTTTGAATTAAATCTATATTTTTATATAGTTAATTCAATTCAATAATCCATGTCATCTGGATTATATACATCAGGATCTTACTTTTAAGTTCATGTAGAAATATCTTGTTCATGGTAGGCATACACCGAAATACCCAAACAATTTTGTCTCATGATACCTATCATTGAATAATGGGGATATAAAATTATATGCCCACCATTATTTTTTATGTCCCATGAATTCATAATATTAGCTAATGGGTGATATATACATAATCATCATTTCCAAAAAACATTTGTATTTTTAAAAATTATAAATAATTCTAATTGTTTTTCTTATGTAAATGAAAGGGATGAAAAATTTATAACTGATTATTTGTATCATGGTGTATGATACCAAAATAAATACTTAATTATGATGGGTAACCGATAAACATTATTTTCAAAATAATTTTTTTATAAATTATCAAAATTTCCCTAATCAACAATTAGAATAGATTTCTATGTTAACAACCCTTAAACTAAAACAGTAAAGATAAAGGGGTGTATATTTTTGTCAATAATTTCCTTATTCAATAAATATATTCCATATTGGTGAACATTCTAAATCCTAAGAATTATATATAGCGTTTCTATACAAAAAACTAATTCTATGGGAAATTAAGTGTATAATAGAGGGTTATTTTGAAAGGAAAAGGGATGAAACATTTCATTGAAGGAAAATATCATTAAATAAGCTATCCAAAGAAATAATTCTGACAAATAAAAAATATAATATCCCCAATTTAATAATGTAAAAGTAGAATATGTTGATATAAATTACAAACATCCTTTAAAAAGAATTTTATGAATGATATAAAACAGGAATGTCTCATGAAATTTAATTTTTTTAGAAAATGAGTTAAATCAAAAAAACTATAAAAATATATAGTTATTATAGGAAAAATAATATAAATTAAATTAAATAATTATTAATGATTTTTATAATGAAAAGTAAAATGTATGTTAAAACATAAAATTTATTTTTAAACACTATTTTTCCCATTTATGTAAAATAAAAACATTCAAATCACATTCAAAATTATAATTTGAAAATATGAATTGAATGATTCCGAATAAACTTAAATTTAAAAATAATATCTAATATTGGATACTTGAATGTAAAATAATCCTTTCTATCATAAGTTTTCATCCAAATAATAAAAATTTAATTAATAAATGAAGCCTTTTAATATTTTGATACTTCCTTTAGTGAAATCCCTCATTATCAAAGCATTTGAAAAAACTTTATTTTTCAAAATGAAATTTTACAAATTTGGATTATAAATTTTTTTTTGATAAAATAATAGTGTATGATAATACTAAAATAGAATAATAATTTTGAAGATAATGATTTATAAATGAATTAATATAGATTTAAGATAGAAACATCCCTTACTGGAAACATACTCCATATGGTAAGAAACATTCAACAAGTATTTATGTGGTCTGAATGAAAATAAATACATTAAATTGATAGAATATGATATAATATAATAAAAGATTTTAATTAACAAAAAAATATGAAATAAACTCTAGTTAATGATCACCACTGAATTAATGAATATAGATTTTCAAAAATCTTTTACAATTGAGGCAATAATTGAGTCAAAATATATTTGATGAAAATAAAATGGTTGGGATTAGTATATCCCATTAATTATAAGGATATAAACTATAGATAATTAAATTAAATTAAAATAAATAGAACACCATACAATGCAATCATGGTTCATAACAAGTAACATGTCTTAAAAAATTACAATTGAGACCAAGAAAACACATTTGTTAATTCCTGCTAAGTAGAAATGTGCTCAAATATCCAATATAATAAAAGTAACTATCATTATCATCCATATAATATAATTTTTCATTTCAATATCCTTTTATAAAAAAATAATAATAATTATTCTCTACATGTTTATTAGTTAGTTATTATCTATTTTTGACATCAAGTGTAATTAATAACGGCCATTTTGAAGTAGTTTTTTAACAGTGGAATTGTTTTTCATTAATCTCATAATTTTTATCATTTTATGATAATAAAATCTAATAAAATTTAATATTTATAATTATCTATAATTTTATAATTTTATTTTATCGTAGTTTTTGTTACAATTTGTAATGATAGATTTGGTGATGGGTAGGTTTCAATGATTCTAACCGAATGAAATGTGTTTTCTTAAATAATGATTTAGATTTTTATATTAAAATTTAAAAAAAGTTCAATATTTACATACATATATAATATATTACTATAGTGGGGGTTTGGCTTAGTGGTAAGCACCTCGTAATTCTACATGAAAAATGGGTGCTCAAAACCCATTGGGCGAAGGCACTATACCGATACTGTAGCAGGGGTGGCATTGTTCATCAGCGAGTACTATAGTGGCAGCATGGCACTATAGCGGTGGCATGGCACTGTAGCGGCGTCATGGAAATGTAGCAGGCAGTTTTCTATTCAAAAATTGTGAATTGGGCCAAATATTTGGGCCTATAGGCTATGTAATGGGCTACAAGCCCACTGGGCCTTCGGGCTATGTAATGGGTTTCCCTCTACCGAGTTAAAAGATGTCTTTGTTTTGATTTAATAAAAAAAATGAGACTTATACCCCAATGTTTAAAAAAATAATATATTACAAGAAAAGAAATTCTTATATTTGGCTATGATAAAAATTTGTAGAATTTTTCAAATAGATGGTTAAACAGAACCAAGATCATACAAAAATTAAGTGCTTATTAGAGAGTCATTTTTATTGAAATATAATTATAATAAAAGAATATTTATTTTAGCTAGTTTCTATTAGTGTTATATATAATAATTTTAAATATTAATAAGATAAATATAAAATATACAATGATATTTATTTGTAAAGGGGAATATTTTTTTTGTACGCCCTTATGGAGGGATGAATTTACTAGAGTAGTTTATTTCTCATATTATTAACATATAGTCCAATTGTTAATTTTTGAAACATAAAAAATTTAAAAAAATAATTTTAATCTATTAAACTAATTTTTGTGTAAATAAATTTAATTTGGTGATGAAATAATAAAAATTAATCATTTCATGGAAGTGGTAGACCACACATAGTCATTGATGATGATTTTTTTCCATAGAATAGGGAAATTGAGTAACATGTTTTATAATTATAGATTAAAAAATATCTCATAAATATCAAAATTATATATTGTATATCTTATTTGGATTACCCTTGTATGGAGGTAATGTAAAATGATACACGTTTCATTTTGGAATCAGCAGTAAGCATAACACATGAACGACAACTTGATTTTTTTTAGGAAAATTAGAAAAATTTGAATAATTATTTTACCATCATTATAATAACATAGAATAATTATAATTATATTTTATGTTATAATTTTATATAACATAGTGCAATTTTAGGGTGAATAAGTAGACATAAATAAATAGGAATGAGAAACGAGCGGTTTGAATGATATATATCTCTTATTAGATTTATCATTTACAAAGGGGATTATTCCTTGGGGGTTGTATTTAGATATTACTATAACATATTGATTATGTATAAAAAAATTTTGAGTGAGATGGGGAATATTTGTTTCGAACTGGGTATGTTGCGGTGTGATGTGAAGTGTGGAGAAATGTTCTGCTTTTATAAGTGAAAAGGTATGATATATTTTTAAATACTCATAAAACATTAATAATGGGAAGTCAATTTCAAGAAAAGCATATTAAATATTTTTAAATAATGGGTAGGTTATGAGATAATATTTATAATGTCCTTAATAATACATTTCTTCTCATGTTTTAAATAAGTTTGTGGTCTTTCTATCTAAGTTAACCTCTCTTTACAATTTTTTTACTGAGGTAACTAGTTTTTATTAGAGAAAATTACCTATAATTCATGAAAATATAATGGTATGTATTACATAATTAATGGAAAATTATTTAAAATTTGAGATCTATTTTTTTAAATTAGTATTTAAATATAATAAAAAAGAAATTTTAAAAAATTAATGCATAATGAAATTAAAACTATTTTTTTAAAAAATATATCACAAGTTCTAAAATTTGAAATATGGGTTTGTATTTTTTTAAAAAAAATTAAAAAATAAAAAATTTCATATAAAATACATATTTGTTCTATGAATTGTTTTTGATGAATTTAAAATCAATACATTTTATATATAATATCTTAAAAGTCATTTTATTTGTAAAACAGTATTGTTTTCAATTCACTAACTAATGAATCTTTTTATAAAAATAGAAAAAGTTAATCATAATGACATTTTATGGTTCTTAATTAAAAATAATGAAAATATTTTCATATTAACTTTCTAAAATTTTATAATTCAATATTAAAATTATATCATAAAATATATTGGAAAACTATTTATAAAGAATATATATTTTTCTTAATACTTACTATTCATTAAATTTATATCTTAAAAATTAATAATTAATACAGTGTTAATATATTATAAAAATCATTAATATATATATATATATATTATAATTATGCTATAAATAGTTTCTTGAATTAAAAATCTGATTTTGTAAAAATAGATTTTATTGTAATGATTTTATTAGTTCATTAACTATAACAATTGAATTTAACTTATGTTAAATCATGTATTTATTTTATTTATACACGTATTTAATAATTTGGTTAATCTGATTCATAAACATTAATTCAAAGAGATGTTTTTACTGGTCGAATTTGATATTTATATTTTAATCTAAATGTTTGGCGGTTTTCATTTAGGTTCAGTGTTTCTTATAAATCATGATATCCAAAATAATATTTATATAAGGAAATTATGTAGTGAAATATAAGTTTACTATAAAAATAATATTTATTTTTAGATATTCCTTGTAAAATTAAATTACCATTCATTCGGATGATAAGTGCGTTTTTATATCCAAACATGATATCTGTAATAACATATAATGTAATCAAGGTTAGAGGGATAATTTTTGAACTTTTATGAGTTCAATGTTTTTAAATAAAATATAAATCTAAAATAATTTTATGTTTATTTTCACTTCTATACCAATGAGTTTTTGATACATGACTCTAAGGTAAATAGTAAATAGTTACGATTTTTTCCATTAAATTAGATGTCACGTTAACCTGAAATTTTTATAGTGTTATGATATATAATAATACCAAAATATACAATATATAAAAGAAATGTTTTATGGAATATTGTAACTTATTATGATTACTTTAACCATATAAATTGTTCTATGTATAAAATTCGAATCAAAATTCATGAAATTTGATGTTTGAGACTTATGTAGTTTAAATAAATTAATATAGTTGAAAATTATGAATATGATTCTTGTGTATTAATATTATTCAAATAAAAATTAAACATAAATGTTATCCACAAAATAATTTATTTTTTGTGTTTTATTATATGGTCATATTGATATGTTATAGGAATTACCTAGGGATGTAATGATTTAACATAACCCCAATGTGTGTAGAAACCTAAGGTTGATTTAATGTCTATTATATTTGATATTTTAGGAAGGTAATTATGTATGATTTCGTTAAGTATTATTAATATTTATTTTAGATCATAAAATCTACCATGTTTACAAAAGGAAATATTTATTTTATCCCCCTATTACATTGGTTTAATATTCATTATGATGTGAAATGATTACATCCATCTCAATGCAAGACATTGAGATTTATTTCATTGATGATTACCATATAGTATTATTAGTTATGATGATATCATTATATTACCAAAATTTTAATCTAGTATTCGTTGAAAATTTTTATATAAAATATATTATGAATAAATTCATAATTTAATAGGTAGATAACTATTATCGTATATCTCATGTAATTTCATATAATCATTAATATTCTTAAGGGTGTATAATAATCATAAATATATATTACCTAAGGTTGGAAAGATAATTAAATTTTGAACACTCATAATTTGATACCTATCATACAAAAATTAAAATTAACTTATCTAAATAGGGGAATTCTAGGTATGTTTTTTATTATGTTGATGGTTGGAGAACAAACATGAAATGTTTTTTCCAATTGTATGATGTGTATAGAAATATCCGCTATATTAAATATTATTATTTTAATTCATGGTTTAAATACACCTACTCTATTAAACCATAATTGGTGTTTACTTTATTAAATTATAACTAAATATAGGTGATCACATCCCAATTGATGGGATACTTCTGGTATTGTTAAACTAGATAAATAAATTATTCACATTTTATATTAGCAATTAAATATAAATCATAGTGAGAGTAATTATTCTACATATTTGTTCATATTAAAATACTACTTCTTTATATCCTAAGGAAAGGGAAACAAAACCACGGTTAACTAAAATGATCAGTAAAGGTTATATTCAACAAAATATACCATAAATAAATAATGCTTAACCGATATGTAAAGGTAAATAACTTAAAATGATTTTCATTTAAACAAAAATATTAAAATCAAATATTTCCATAGATAATATCAATGTAGTAATGTCATAGATAATAATGAAAAATGAATTCTTAATAAAGGAAATTAATAACATTGGACATCATAATCTTATATATTGTGTTATATTTACTAAAAAGGCCTTATACCTAAATATATTTGTTTATGGGTAGGTAAAAACCAAAAAACCATTTAATAATGTCAGCTGACATATTTGTCATATGTGAACCTTTAACACATCAAGAGGATATATATAACCAAGAACCACCCATTAAATCATTCCCAATGTATTCATTATATATTTAATGAATAATTTAAAAAGTAAATAATATTCTTTATCTATAATTATATTTATTGACTAAATCATATGGAATATCTATATTTCCACATTCAATCGACTAACATTCACAGTATAAATCCATATAAGGAAATTTTATATTTTTTATGAAATAATCACATCCATGAAAATTAAAATATGGATTTATAAGAAAAATTTAATGTCCAATGATCATATTAAAGTAAAGTTTCGTTATAATATTAATGTAAACAAAATTTATAAGTGGAAAAAGATGACTATCTGATCCTAAAAAATATAAATTTATCTAAAAAAATATTATCATTTAAAGAATAAAATAATATTGAAGTGAAATATTAAAATAATATATTATTAAATATTTATTATAATAAAAACATTAAAAACATATTGAAGGAGTAAAATGTTGTAAAATAGTTATGGTGACGGTAAAATATATAATGTTGTATACTGTACAACAAAACATTCCCTCTTCACTCTTCATAACGAAAGTTGAAAATGATCCTTTGGGAAAATATAATAAAGAATAAATTAAAAAAATTACATATTAAATGAAAGAAATAAATTACCTTTTTAAATATTTGAGTGAATAAATAGTATTCTTGTATTTTGATTTTTGAAATTTTAGACATGGAATATATATATATATAATGTAAAGAGAAATAAGGCCCCCTTTTATTTTAAAAATTTATTATCATGATTCATGTTTCAAATAGTGGAAAAGATAAAAGAAAATATGAAAAATACATAAACATATATATGTTAATATAATATATTGAGTGTATTAAGGATATATTGTAATATTCCCTTACACAAAACATTTACAATAATAATGATATGGTAAAACAAATTCTTACCTCATTGTTGACATTAATATTATAATCCATTGGAATTGTAAATTTGAATTGAAAAATTAATAATAAATAAAAACTATATATTCATGTAAAATAATAAAAATTGTTATTATATGCACCACATATAAGTAGATAGGTGTAGAATGAAAAATATGTATCAAATATAGTAGAAATTGAGAAAAATCACTCACAATGTTCTAAAAACTGAAGTGATAATTAATCCATGAAATGCTTATATGCAAAAAAAGTAAATAAAAAATTGGAAACAAAAATTAATAAATTTAGTGTCAATTTCACATATAATCATGTTGTAATAGTAAATTATGTAGAAGTATAACCCAATGAATGGAAATTGTGTTAAAAACCCCTTACCTCAATTTCAACTTGAATCACAAGTGATTATAACCATATGTATATTAAATTTATATTTTTTTTAGTTGTATAATTAATCCATATATATATATAATATAATATATTATATAGTTATAACATCTTATCACTTTTTATTTAACATCATTTTATTATTATTATTATTATTATTTCAGGTGTTTAATGCTTTGTTTCTCATGTTAGTTTTGATTCGGCAATTGTGGTCCATGTATCTTGATCATAGTAATATCTTATATAAAATTTTAATAAATATATAAAAATCATAAATTTTAAATATATAATAATTTAAAAACATCCATTAATGGAGGACATGATAAATGAATCACATCTCTTCATGGAGGTGGTAATCCACATATACGCATGAGAAACATTATCATTTTTGAACAAGCACATGTGTGCGAAGTTAAATAATATATTATATCTATAGAATACTAATAATGTCATAAATATTATATATATTAATTAGTCCCATATTTATTACCATGAATGTAAATTGATGATGAAAAAATAATTATACCACTATGTGAAGATGATATGTTATACGTATGCACGAGCGGAGTTTTTTATTTTTTTGGAAGGAAACGTGATGAAATATAGTATTTAAAATAATAATAATAGAATATAACTATATTTATGATAATTCTATTATTATTCTTCTATGATTAAAATATATTTATATTTTTTAAATAAATTAATAAACATGGAAGAGTTGGTAAAGATGATAACCTATTATTTAGTACACTTCCATTAAATCCCTTTTTAAAGGCCCATAGAATGATCTTTAATGAATACCGGAACATTAAAATCAGATATAAAATATTATAATACAATATTATATGATTCTTTTAAATATATATCTTTCAATAATGTTTAATGAAAAGAGAGAAGTGTTGACATTTTATAACTGAGGGGTGGGACACTATTTGAAAAAAAAGTATTTAACTAATTTAAATTAATTTTCGTGATAAAATGGATCCAAATTGATATTATTAGAATATGATAGGATTATTAGTCTAAATAATCTCATAAAATAAAATTTTCAGAAGTTTTGGTTATATTTTTACACTTATCTATTAGTTTTTACACCCCATGAACTCTTTTGATGATTATCACCATATCTATATTTCTTATCTCTAGGGGTAATGAATGTTAATATAAAAATAGAGGAGTCCCATAAATAGATCTTGATTAATATTATAAACTATATCAAATTCACTTGGTGTATTATATGTTATTTCTATATTTTAAAACATTTTATAATATATTATTTATTATAAAAAATCATTAATGTAATTTATGGTATTATATGAAATATAATATTATAATATGTGTATAACTTAACAGAAAAGGGTAGAAAATGAAATTTATTATATTATAAAGAATAAAACATCTTAATATATTCATAAATTAAAAATCTAATAGGTTTAGATATCATTTTTATCCTTATTATATTCATTAACCTTTTAGTTATCCAATTTTAACTATAACTATGGTAATGGATTTTTCAATATAAAATGAATTTAATTTAACATATAAGGTGAATATTGTATCATAAATGGAAAAGGTATAAAATTTTATATCTTTTAAAATTTAAATTTCTCCATTTCATTGTTTTTTATTAAATAATTTAATAAAATATATTAAACATAAAATACTATAAATGTCATTTTATGGTCTATTCAAATAATTTTAATTTGAAAAATACATAACAATAATAATAATATAACATAAAAAATTAAAAAATATATATAATATATAATATTTATCTTAAAATTTAATTTTCAAATTAAAATAATACAAAAATATATATCGTTTATCATTTTTAAATTATTCAATTGAGTTTTCTACTACATGCACAAGTATAGTGTCAACATTGCAAAATGTTTTAATGAGTTATTTCATCACTAGAAAAAAATTACCATCATAAATTAAATAATTAAAGTAAAAAATAAATATGTATCTTCATTAAATATTAATATTTACTCATATCTATGTAATGAACGAAAATTTAGATGTTATTTATCTTTTTTAGTCTTTTTAAACATTTCCCTAGTATGTGGAGATGTATTTTTTATATAAATCCCATTTTCACATATATCCACAAAGAAAAAAAATATTACTCAATTTTTATGAACTATGTACAAAATATGATTCCCACTTCTAAAATTTTATATTTAGGGAACCAAATTAGAGTTTTCAAGTTTTATACAAGCACTACATCAATGGCTAAAATCATTTTCATATTTATCATTAAATAAATTATAAATTATATGTTTTAAATTATTATAATTTATATATATTTTATATTATAATAAATTATTCATTCCATAAGATTCATGAATTTTTATATCATATTTATTTCATGGACTTATCATAAAGGATACAGTATTTCAGAAAAACAATATTATTCACTATTCAATTAAAAAATAAATATTTTCCTAAAAAAATCTAAATTTTACCTTAAAATAATTATTATATAATGAAATATAAAATAATATTATTATATATTTCAAATAATATTTATAAAATTTCCATAAATTATTTATAACATTTTCTCAAAAAATCAATGAAAAACACTTTTTAATGAAAGTATAATTTTGTGATGTATAAATCCACTTTACTAAAAAAGATTGAGATTTTATTAAGAATTAATAAATAATTTTTTATTGATTAGAACCATTATAAATTTTTTTATGATGTGTTTACACATATTCAAAATATAAAATTAAATTTATCTGGATTAACTGTCACATTAAATAATTATTATTTATATAATATATATCAATTCTATTAAATATTTGTAATGAATCATTATCAAGCTATCATGCTCATTTTTATTTTAAACAAAATTCATAGGGTGTTTCATTATTTCTCATAAAAAATTAAAACTTCACAATTTTAACTTAGTCATCCAAGGTTCATCATTTGTTGGAAACAAACATAATATAGAGGGATAACAACACCTCTTTTGGGGAGGGAAAGTGAAATTCAATAATGTTACTTAAAATATCACATATTTGGGTTCAAAGATATTGAGAAAATTTATGTGAAGATAAAATTTATACATAGAGTATAAAACTAATTTCCAATGACAAATAGAGAGTAAGAGAGAACTTGGTAACGAGAATGTTAACAACCACAAAACTATAAATTAATGAGGGGATAAATACACTAAATTCACCATAAATGAAGGAAAAAAGACAATATTTTTTATTTTAATATCATTTTAGAAATTTCGAAAAATTATTCAACAATGAATATATAGAAATTGGGAAAAATTACTTACTTTATTCATTTCTATTTCATTAAAAAAAATCATCATTTATTTGTCATTCGTTCAATTATGTATCATCTATTACTATAGTAAATTAATATTAAATATTAAATTTTCATGCTAGAATCAATAAAATTAACTTCTAACAGTTCATAAGATCCATATAAGAATTAATATTAATTCTTTAATTCTATAATTTTTTTAAAAAACTTAAATGATTATAAAAATATATCCAATATGGTTAAATATAAAACATTAATCTCTTAAACATAAAAAATAACCCCCAAGGACAAATTTAGTCAGTTTAATAAATAATTAAATATAAGAATACTCCAAAATATTTATGGAATAATTTAAAAACCAAAAATCCAAATGATTTTGTTAAACATTTATACCTAGATAACATAAAGTAACATATAATGTCACATAAAAAACACACCAATACCTTGAACATATGTTATCTTAAAACATACTAAAAACCTTAACCCCTATAAAAACAAAATGGAAAATTATATTCTTCAAAAAATAACACAATGATTTATCCCAAAAAAAATAACAAATTATTGAATATATTTAATAAATACAAAAACATATTAATCCAATTTATCATTAAATCACTACTCAATTCCAAAATCATTAATAATATACAATTTAATTTATTAATTTCTATCACATCCTTATCCAAGATAAACATTATTAACTAAAAATTAGGGAACAATTAAGGTTAATAATTCCCTTAATCATGTCCTCCTTAAAAAAAATTCTCCAATCCATTAAATCATATTTCTAGTTATCAGTACCATTCAACATGTTCATTAAAATACATAAAGTGCTACTGAATAATATTCCCTATATGTTTCTTGATACTTATTACTATATGATCATTGATATAACACTTTATGAACCTACCTGTATAACCACAATAAATTAAAACATTAATATATTATGTTCAATGATTAAAATAACATGAGGAATTCATTGGTGTAAGAGTTAACCCTTATATTTAGAAACTAACTCAAATAGTTCCCATGATCAGCACACATATGACATTGAGTTATAAATGAAACCATAGGTTGAAATTCATACCCCACAATCAAAAAATTCAATTTTTCTATGTAATTACATACTCTCTTCCCTTTATTCAACACTTAAACCATTTTCTTATTCCATTGAGATATTTCCCTAAGTTATTCATCCCATATACTTGAGTTTTTTGAAATTGAATTTTATTTTCATCTATGGTATTCATGTAACTTCATTTTCCTCTTCTTATTAGGTGGTTTAGTAACAATATACAATTTTAAATTGTTAATAATAAAACGTGGTAGGTGATGTGTCATACACTCAAGATTTTATCATCAAGATCCCACTTCATTTTCTTTCTTATAAATAAATTCTTTCCATTTTCCATCATATTCATCATTAACCTGGTTTCTCATGGTTCCATCAATTGACTAAAACCAAAAATAATAGTTTGAGTAATAATAATAATATTGATAAATGAGGTGAAATCATTTATTTAATATCTAAATAATGACACCATAGGTTTATCCTAGTCCATCCATGATCATCAAATAATCAAACTATTCATAGTGGTTTATAATGAAAATGTGAATTAACCGAATCATATCCTCTATGAGTATCAAAACTAAATTTAAGAGTACATCATACAAGCACTTGAATGATGTCTCGGATATGCCTGAATAACTTTTTTGGGGTTATTACCCCTAGATGAATATTTTCAAAAAAACATATCCACATATAGTATGTATATAGGGATGTATTTCTTGGAAAACAACATAATATCTACATAAAGTTAGACATAGTATTAGAGTCTTTTAAAAGGTAATTTTTCATTATCTACATTTTTGTAAATTTAGTTTTCATGATTTCTACTATGATTTCCATGATAATAACTATAATTAACCTGAACCTTATAGCTCATGTTCTATGATTAATTTATTAAATTTGCACTATATAAAAGAGATCTTTTTAGAAGGGACTAAATATTTAAATTGAATTTGTAAATTAGATACGTACATCCTTTATAGTTTACATGGTATGTTATATATAAAACATATTGAATGTAATTACTTTTCATCATTGAACACATTCAATAATTCCATATTCATATAATGGGGAAAGGAAAAAATAAGGGTGATGTCAAAAGGATAGTAAGGGTAAAAATAGTCGAATATATCATGATTAAATATGGAATAATCCATATAGTAATGTAAAAAACTAAATATCAAATCTATTTAATCCAAAACATGGGCATGAAATGAATCCATGTATAATACCAAAGTATTAACATAATTGATAATAATTATTAAATTCTAATTGACGGGAATTCATAGTTTTTGATGTTAAGATTATACAAATAGTCAAATATAAACCATCAAGGACTTTTTTGAAAATAGATTAATTTATGGGTAGGTATAACACAATAAATTTTTTAATAAGGCTAGTTAACTTCTTTATCTCATGAGACATGTTGATGAATTGAGGGGCTATCCACCACTAGGACACACCCATTACTTCATGTACAATGAATTACGAATATATTGAATTATAAATTTAATTAATAACCAATATTAATTATAAAAAATTATCCATATTTTGTAAATAATAGAAAATATCAATATTTCCCAAGTTTATAAAATAAAATTCTGAGGAAGATATCATATATAGAAATGATATGAAGGATATAAAATAATAATAATCATGATACAATGAATATGCCTATTTAATAGAAAATAAATGACCTATTAGTTTAAGAAATTGAATGATTTAGGGTCATGTTAATGACAAAAACATTAATAGATATAAAATATGACCATCAATTAATCCAAAGTTTAGTTTTTGTAATAAAATCATGACCTTTGGAGAAATAATTGAAATGGAAGAAAAGTATAAAAATATAATTTAATTGAATAATTTTCACTATGAGTACATTGAATTATTAATAAGAATATAAATAGATTAAAATAATTATAGCCCTTCGAAAATATGTAAACTCTGTAAATTTTAGCAAGAAACAACATTTTCTTATTTTTGTAGATAAATTAAAATATGAACTATTTAGAAAAAAATTGTATTTTCCTTTAAAACGTTTTGAAATGAAATATATGACATAAAATTTCCATAATAAATTTTTTTAGTGAAAATATATTTATTTTTTAAAATAATTATATAAAATATTTGCATGGAAGAGATATATATCCAATCCGAAGATATATAAGATTAATTTTAAAAAATTAAATTTTTTTAAATTATTAAAAGAGGAAATTTTATAATAAAATATATAAAATCATTAAATAATTTAAGGATAATGAAATATATGGATTTTATGCAGGATATATTATATTATTACATTAATGAAAATAAGAGAAATTCGAAAAAATGAGTTTGTAAATATAATTCTTACCTTTATAGTAACATTTAAATTATAGTACCTTAAAATATTAACCATTAATTGAAAATTTCATCTTAATTAATAAATATATATTAATTTTTTTAAAAAATGGTAATTAAATTCACCATAAAAAATTAAGTCAGTTCACAGTACCAAATATGTCTCAATAGAGTGGAAATTGTGATTATATCGCTTATAAAGATCATATCACTGAAGCGCCAATAATTCAATGAAGTGATTATTTTTAAAAAATATAAAAAAATTGAAATAAAACATAATAAATTTAGAGTTCATTTACTATATAATCATGTAATAATTAAAAATAAATTATAATTATAACCATATAAAAGGAAATTGAGCTAAAACCCATTTAGCTCAAGTTCAAATTTCCTTGCAGGATTATTTAATCTAATGTATAAAAAAAATATTATTTATTATATAAATGTAATATCACTATATAAATCTTTATAATGTTATATTTTATCCATTTAAAACATCTAATAAACTTTTTTTATAATCTATTGTTATTATCATTATTTTGGGTGTTAACTGCTTCATTAGTTCATTTATATTTTGATTCAACTGTTATAGATGTAATATCATGATCATTGTAATATAATCTCCAATATTATAATAATTATATAAATACAATTAGTATTTTGTATATTAATATTTAAAATCATCATTTATACGTGATCAAGAAAAATTAATCACACTGCTTCATGGAGGTGGAAGTCTACACGAACACATGTGTGATGTTAAAATTTTCTAACAAGTTGATGGGTAAGAAGGTAAATGAAAAACTATATTTTATGAATTAATATTATATCATATATATCGCTTATTAATTATTTAAATTGTTATCACCAACCGTGTAATGTAGTGATGAATAATGAATTACACTACAATATGGAGAGAGTAAGTCTCACACACACACACACACACACGAGTGATGACTTAACTTTTCATCAGATGGAAAAGGGATGTAGAATGGTGTTTTGAAAGTAATATTTACAAATTAGAAAAAAAAATTAAATGGATTTATTATTTTATGATGTGCATTATATATTGATATAATGTATAATATTAAATAAACATGGAAGAGTTAGTAAAGGTGGTTAGCTCTTCATCGATAGATTTCTTTCTAATCTATTCTTAAGGGCCATTGGAATAATATTTTAACAATAAAAAACCTATATTTCTTATATAGTTATATCTATAATATAATTTTACATTGGTTTTTTGAGACATTTTTATCAATATGGTTTAATGAATAGAGAGAATGAGAGTCCATTTATACGTAATGGGAAGGGCAGTAACCGAATTACCTAAAAATTTAAATTATGATAAATTAATTATCATGTATAAATTTATCCAAATTGATTTAAATAAGTTAACTGTGATTATGAGTCTATATAATCTCATAAAATGTAATTGGGAACATTTTGGTTAGGTTTATATCCAAATCTCTTACATTGAACTCCATTTGACCCTTTTAATGATTAAAATGATATCAATGTTTTTTAATCATTAGGGCCAAAAACATTAACATTAAAAGTATAATTTACTCATAAATGGATTATTTTTGTTATTATAAATGATATCCCATTAATATTTAATATTGAAATATATTTATAAATTTTGAATCATTTTATAAACTATTATGTGTTATATATTATCATTAATTTCATTATTGGATATACATGGAATATTATAATATAAATTCTGTATAACTCTTGAAATAATGGTTATAAATTGAAATAAATTTAAATATAAAGAAAAATGTTCATATTTTTATAACACACTAAAATTTTATGAGTTTGAATATCAATTTATACCTTATCTTTTGTTTGAACCCCTCGGGTAACTAATTTTATCCTTAATCATGGTAATATATTTTCTAATATAAATGGGATATAATTTTACATATTATTTTTATAATGGATTTTAAATGAATAATTCACGAAATTTTAGACCATGTAAAATACTA
Source organism: Viscum album (assembly GCA_963277665.1). Taxonomy (NCBI): domain Eukaryota; kingdom Viridiplantae; phylum Streptophyta; class Magnoliopsida; order Santalales; family Viscaceae; genus Viscum; species Viscum album. The sequence goes on from OY728126.1 coordinate 1,112,654,963, forward strand.
CATGTACCGTTTCACTTTTTTTATTATTTTTAAATAAATATATCAAATATATCCAGAATAAAATAGTATAATTTCATTTTAAAAACTATGCATATAATTTCACTATGAATGTTTCATGAAAAAAATTTAATTCCATTATAAAACGTTAAAACGTATATAATATATTATATTAATCTTAATAATTATGGGTACATTATAATGTATCCCTAAAATATTAATTTAATAATTTTTAAAATAATTTAATTGAATTTCCTTTTCCTTGTACAAGTACAAATGTCGACATTGAGTTAGAATTTAAGGTAAATATTTCATTAGTATAAAATAAAAATATTGTTGAATCTTAAAATTGAATTAAAATTGTTTAAAATAATTTTATATTTTTTAAATTTTTTGTTTTATTCCAGGGTATATCATAAAAGGTAATGGATTTATTTATTTTTACTCTGTTATCCTTGTTTAAGCATTGAATAATGATTTGGATAAGTCCCTTCATATAAAAATATAAAATCCATATTTATCTATTAAAATCATCAATGATAAATAATATTTAATAACCAAGTCATATAAATCCTTCTTCCACCTCAACTATTCATTTTAGGACAAAATATTTGACTGTTCTAGTGCTGTGCAAGCACTGCATCATCACATAAAATGATTTTCATATTTATAATAAAATAGATTCTAATATATATGGTTTGATGAATTTTTATATTATATTTTTATTATATTATCATCAATGAGCCTTTACATAATTTCATAAACTTTTATATCATATTTATGGTTTGTATATATCATAAAACATATTATGTTTTGGAAAAGCTGTATTTTCCACTATTCGCTGAAAAATAATTCGTTTTTGAAAAATACAAAAAATTTATCCTAAAATAATGTTTATATAATGATACCAAAATAATATTCAGTGTATCAAATAATGTATCTAAAATTTAATAAAATTAATTATAATATTTCATCACAAATATCAATAAATACATTTTTTAAATGTAAATGTATTTTCTTAAAGAATAAAATAACTTTAGTAAATGTTGACTTCTTATTTGTTAATAATTCATATTTTCTTATTTAGACCATTATTAATTTATTTCAATTTTTTTACTCAAATTCATACACTTTAAATCAATTTTTATATTATAATGATCACATTTCAATAATAATATTTTTATAATATATCTAAATTCGCTAAAAGATTATTGTTTGCATGTTTAGAAGTATATAGAGCTTATTATTAAGTAAAACCCAATTGCATGGGTGTTACACATTATATGTTGAATTGAATATAAATTTTTTATCTACCATTATAGAGGACTTGTAATTTACTCATCATCTTGAGAACATTCATGTGATATATTCATAGACCTAGTAAGTCTTCTTCATATAATCAAGAAAAGTTGATATCTCTAAATACTTGATCTATATTGCTTCATGACTAGAGGTCACTTTGTTTCATATTAAGAGGGATTATATATCTACAAATATGATTCATATAATAAAAAAGTTGTGGATATGTTTATATAGTGATGTGTAATGGAGATCACACTAGACCTCTTATATTCTTGAGTTCCACAAAAGCTTTGTAAAAGTCTTCTACTTACATACAACTTTGATTCATTTATTTCGTATATATTTTCAATTATAATATGATTTAAATGGCCATATATTTAGACATTGGATATGTAATAAATATTTGGGCAATGATTTCATTTTAAAATGATAAGAGTTAGATAGAATTATATCTAATAAATGTTTTGGATGGAATCAAATAGTAGTGTAATTTTCTATGAAGGTCTTACTAATTATAGGTCAAGTGAGAGATTTTAGGATATAAACCAAAATAATATTCATGTAATGTATATTACAAAAAGAATGTGTTTCTGACCAAATCGACCATATGTATGATCGTGAGGTTATATTGATCCCCCATACCCTGGTTGCAACCAATGAAACATGAGGGCACATGAATTTGTGACCACACTCCATCTTGGTCATCATTAAATAGAATAACGAATTTTAATTTAATCATTTAGTGACTTAAATGAAATAATCAATGATAAGTAATTGAAGGGTTATATTTTACGGTACCAAACACATCAACACAATTTTTATTCTTGTACGAGTATGATACATAAACAATATAGATAGAATTATCTCATTTGTAATTGTGTATAAATTGAGTGAATTATTAGTGATAATGATAATAAGTTTCATGAATGGTTTTCATTAATTCATTCATCCAGAAACATCGTTCATCATTCCATAAAGAGGTCACCAGTACCCCTTTAGGGTTTGAGATTCCTGAAAAAAATGAGCATTGATCCTTTCGATGGAATAATCCATTGATGGTAAGGGGACCTTTTTATTATTCTGGTGATTAACATCATATCACACATCATTGAATTTTAAGACTACTACCATTTCACAATCATTCCAAGTATTCTCAATTTTTAGTATTCATTATTCTTCATGCATGTTTGATTATTTTCGGATATATTGTGTTATGTTTTAGGTTTTTTTCTACTACCCAAATTCATAAAATTATACCAAAATATCAATACATTTTTTCACCTAGGGAAATAAATTTTCATTTGAGGTATTCCCCAAAATACATACAATATCATTTAGGTTAGAACATAGTTAGTTACCTATGATTCATATATTTCATTGAGTATTTCATAAGGGATACATTTAATTTCCTCATTCTAGACCAATTTTATTAAATCAGTTATAAAACATCATTGTTTTAGTTTTACCTTATTTTTATTTTCATACTATTGATATTTTGGTGCATGTATTTATTTAAATTTCATTTGAATTATGGTTTGTTTTATATTCAAATGAATTTTATTTTTTTATTTTGAAAAGGGAAAGTGATGTTTAATTTAAATATATTATTAAGAAATGTTTTATAAATATGAAATGGTTTATCCTATTTTAATAATAAAAATAAATAATTGTCTTTCCATGGGTTAAATGTGTTTTTTAAAAAATGAATGGGTTCAACCCATATTTTCTAAAAGGGGATTGAAATGTTTTATAAATATTATTATAAAATGATATATTGATTGATATTTTCAACATCTAAAAACCTATTTTATATTTATGTTACGAACTATAAATATTGAAATGTGGGCTTAAAGGAATTTCACAAACTCAATAGTGAAATCCTACATGGAATTATTATCTCATACAATATATACATCAATGGATGTATTTATATCTCATGATTTTATTAATGTTCCATACATACGATCTATTTTGAGGTTTATGTTTGCTTTGGCCTGCTGTTAGATTATGGGATTTAAGGACCGACTATGGATAATGAAGAGGTGGTTAGTAATTTCTTGGATTTCTTTTAGAAATTATGTATCAACCTTATCGGTCAATATATATATTTTTTTTTGAAATACGTGTTATGTTTGATTAGTTATTTTTATCCATTGATGTGGTTTATATGTTTTCCTAATTATTATATCAACTACATATTAATCTATTTGGTTTTTTTGTTTATACTGAATATGTTGATTAAATTTTCATGGAGATCCCATTCATGGATTCCTCATATTAAATTCATGGATTATTTTTTGTAGTTATAATTATAGTGAAACATTTCCCTAGTGTTTTGCTTTGATACATGTGAACTACATTATAGTCCATGGGGATCCATAATTCATTTTTTTATCCTAGTGATACATTGGGCCAATATATAGGTAAATCCAAATCTGGAAAATTTACTCTACTATATATATCTAGGGATTTGTTATAAAATACCAACATAATATACCATAAACTAATTTGACTATTAATGGTATGATATAGATTCATTTAATATGCTCACAGACCAACACATACATTTAACACTTCAATTCCATAATCAATATCAGTTTTTATGAGATAACTTTTATTATAATGACTTAGTAAAATGTAATAGGATTCTATCATAGATTCCCTAATCTGCATGCCATATGAGCCTATTTTGACCATTTAATTTTGTGAAACCAAATTTACATAGATGGATGTTTCATTAGATTCAATGATATGAATCACATATGGATGTAAAAACAATTTTTTCCCTTGAGGTATCACATTTCAATAATTTTTATTATCCATAAAAAATATTTTCTATTTAGCACACATACAATGTAATAAACTTGTATTTTATTATATTATAGTCTCACTATTCATAAATTATTAAGATTATAATTATAATATTGAATAATTTTTTTCTTTTGGATGTAACCCTTTAAAAAATTCAAACAATTTGATTTTTTTCTTTAACCAATTCATTAATTTACGTTAACAAATATTAATACTACTAATAACACTATAAATGTTGTGAAAAATTACATAAGATTCCTTTTCCATACATTTGTCTTGATTTCATTTGATGACGAAGAATGTGGACAAGGTATGTTGTGGAGTTCAACAGAGATTATTGAAGAGGTATGTTTACATAGATATAAGATGATGGAATAGTAGTTATGCATGTTAAAAAAAACATATGTAAAGTGGAACCATTTTCCATTTTTTGCCAAAATTTTGGGGTCCAAAAATTTGTAGGATGACTCAACATTCACAAAATTTGGATTTCTAGGGATTGCTCATAAAAAACATGCAAAAATTAATGGAATTTATATAGATTTAGTGTATCATGAAGGTCTGGTTCATTGTAAATGTTAAAGTTTATATGAAGGTGTAAAAGATCAGGAAAAATGTATAAGTTTGAAGGAAATATGGTTAGTTATGAAATAATTAAAAACATCATGAATGGAAAATTCTCCAAAACGTTTCATGATAGAAAATTGATTATCAAAATATAATGGTGAGATTCACAAAAGGGTGGTGTCGTGGTTTAAATCTTCATGAAAGGGAGGAAAAACATATAAATAGGAATCTACTTCCTTAATATAATAAGAGGAATCCTTAATGAAAATCTAATGAATCTGATTTTGAAAAGGTGATTCGTAATAGATTTTTCGTACATGAAGGCTTTCATAAGATATTCAATTTAAAAAATAAAGGTTGTTAGTTAAGGCTATATAAGATTCATGGACGTAGCGAACTTTGAAAAAGGCATGATCATTATAAAAGGGGCGACATTCATAATATGTGAGGGCTTTGTGAATGTATTTATCTACGAGAAAGTATTGAAATTGATAAATTTGGTGATCTGTTCAATAGATAAAAGCCTCGTCAAAGAAAGTTATTCTTGTTATGAATTAAAAATCGTTTTGAATGTTGTAAAAAGGGTTTTCCCAAAATTAATTCTAATGTGAAGAAAATGAAATTTACCAATAAATCTATGGTAAATTGGTATTCATCGAGTGGATTAACTTAGAACTCAATGATGTAAAAAATAATGTATAAAACATATATATTCAATTAGGAAAAATAATAATAATATAAATGAAAAGGGGGAACACATTAGATGAGAGAGAAATGAGATTTGAAATTTTGGTTAGTTGTGAACAAGGCAGGATAGTGATTCCGCTCTATACATTTTAATTTTAGATCACTTTAGTTATTTTTTTATATAAACACAATTCCATTGTATTCTACTCAAATGAATCCCATTAATGTTATTCCATGTAAAATTAATATATATCATGCATGATTTCATTTATGCTCAAACATTTATAAAGGAATATGAGAGAGGTGTGTTTTGATTAGCAAAAAAAGATCCAAAGGGGCATTAGTTTTAATATTTAATTCCTTGATTCTCCGCCACAACTATTTTAATATTTAACCACATTCGTATAACAATTGGTATCTGAGGAAATGATTATTATCATTGATTCTATAAAAATGGATTCATTGGAGGTTTTCAATAATAATGGGATTTCAAACATTGATGAAAAAAGTTTTCAATAATAGAAGAATTGGATGAAACACTGCCTTCAATATTTAGGAATGGATGTATTTTTAGTAGTAATGTAGGTATTTTGGCTAGTATAGATAGTGGTTGTTTATTTGAAGATGACTAAGGATAATTGGTTGATAAATCTAAATTTATCAATGCATTAGGGGGATCACTGTCCAATACAGTCTACAAAATAGTAATTTATTGTAAGTCAATAAATTCTGTCGGGGAAAACTATTAAATATATATCCATTCTATTAAAATGGAATAGAATCAAAATTATTAATTCAGTTGATTAAATATAATGACATATGAAAGAACTATTATGAGTCTGTAGATGTGTTAATTGACTTTGTGAATGAGGTTGTGTAATACATGTGTGGTATTAGAGATATTATTGAAGATGTAAAGATCATTAAGCACATATTTAGAAAACATAAAACCTTGTTCAGTCTGAAAGCCTCTATACTAGAATATAAATATCCTAAAGGTGTGACATTGGATTTTCTACATAATACTATTATTCCATTCAATTTCAGATCTAAATATATTGAGTCTATTTAAAAAGGGATGTCTAAAGAGGGTGAAAACCCAAAAATATGCTCACTATTAATGATGAATTGGAAGAAGAGGATCAAGATGAGTTCATATCATTCCTTTACTCATATATATGAAGATGAAAAGGAATTTTCAAATGGAAACATACACTTGCATGATATAGATGTGGAAATGTTATAAATCTTTTAGAATGGATCCCAAATAAGTTTCATGATGATGATGATGATAATGAAGTATAAATTCCAATAAATACGTCTTCTGACAATGTGATAAGTAAGAAAATTTTTACGATAAATTTCATAAAAAAATAATATTCTTTCACATAAATTGATTTTTTAGGATAATATGAGGTCGAATAGATTGAGAACTATAAGGATCATAGTGAAAATAATACATTGTAAATTATTGGTAGCACCCTAACAAGGGAAGAAAGCGATAACAATGAATAAGATGTCTTGTAAGATTTGGTCTCTATGAAAAAAACTGAATCTTCTCTGGAGGATATAGAATTTTAGAGAGTAAAATAAATGAATAAAAATAAAATGGTCTATGAGGAAAATACAAATATACAAAAATAAAAAGAACATAAGTCCGAGCTATAGGAATAAATGGAAAAGATTATTTCTTTAATTCAATATATATTAGAAAAGTATAATGAGTAAAATATCAATGTTGAAGAATGTAATAGAGTGATCATTGGTTTAAAAATCACATAAAAATATAAAATCAAGCATATAGAAGAACATTATTAGTAAGTTATGGACCAATGAAGAAAAGTATAATATCAGGAGAATCATCTAAATCCCAATACGTCAACGAGAAAGGCGATTTACTATGTGATAGAAAATATTATAGTGGAGCATAGTGATCTAGAAAGATATTTTCAATTTTCATATCCAAGTGACATTGTTTTTTATAGGGATTGATCATATATACAATGATATAGTGAATGATGTCAAACTAGAATAACCCAATTCTATGATGAAAAATTATTTGGGTACAAATCTGAATCACAATACTCATTGAACCCATGAATGAACCGGCCCTAGAATAATGTATTTGAATACAACTATTATCAGGTGTTATTCATATGGAAATATAGTACATTCTCAAAATGTTTTTAATTTTGACAAAAGGTACATTATAGAACAATTGAAACAAATGAGTACATATAGATTTGAATATCTTGGGAATCATTTTTATTGTCACTATTTATAGTGCGAATGAATCAGACTCATGGCTAGATACTACTCATTAACATTTCAATAGAATGAGTGTATGTAGACCGAATGTGGTCATAAGAAGAAGATGAATAAATTATCAAAGGATTTTAAAATGAAGAATATATTTTTATCACTAAAAGATGAAGTTTTTCTATCATAATATGTGGAACATAAATATTTTCAATCGAGAATGGCTATGAAATCAAAGATATGGATAAAAATATAGTGGTTGAGAATGTAGTGGTTATATAGATTTATGGTAAACAATAAAACACTGCTAATGTTTAGATAATTGATAGTTTATGCACATATCATATGATGGAAAATAAGGACCATATTATAGACATCAAATATGAAAAAGAGAGTGTTGTAATATTTTGATATTATTGAGGCCTAATGTTTTTACCCTAGGAAAATCTAAATTTGGGGGAAATATTTGATATGTGATGATGTCTTAGTCTTTGACGGTATTAGTTCCAATATGATAAGTTTGAGTCAACTGTGAAAATTGAGTATTTCTATAAAATTTACAAAGAAATTTTGTATCGATATGGGAAAATATAGTTCATTTGTTTCAATTGGAATGTGTATGAAGGTGAATCTTTACCTTGTGAGTAGAAAAAAAGGGTATGTTCCTTCTATATAGAGAGTATGAAAATTGGTTGTGGTATAAATTTAGTTTTAATCTATGACAACCACCCAAGGAATATTTGGTCAAATTTGATGAATCTTGAGATATCCAAAAGAAACCATGAGATCATACTCATACATGTGATGCTTCCCAATAAGAGAAAATTTTTAGAAAAACATGCATGAAAAAAAGGTTCAAACTAAGTGCTTCACATGTTGAACGAATATGTATATAGACCTATATCTTCAATATTCACTAATTTGAAGAGATATAATCTTCTATCAATTGATGAATTTGATAGAGGGAATGTTTTTTTTCATTTCCCACAATTTAAATGTCATCTGTTTCATAAAAAAATATCAGAGGGAAATAGAAAGGATGTTTTCAATGAATATTATGATGTTTAGAAATTAAATTGCTAAACAATTCATTAACTATTTTGTAGAGGATTATCTAGAGAAACACTAGATAAGGGAATAGGTGTTGATAGTGGGAACTCCTTAACAAAATATTGAGGTTGGGAGAAGAAATTAGGTCTCAAACATCATAAACAAAACACTACTTATTAAAAAGGACCAACTAGAGAAATTTTCTATGGATGTAGCAATAAAATCAATCTACCAATAAAATATGGAAATTTTGAGTTCAAAATAATAAAATTATATGTATATGTTATGATACATATTGAATCAAACATTGAAATACATTAAAATCATAAAAAGTGAATGTTTTATTCTAAATAAGGAGAATCACATGAAATTTGAATTTTATGAAGATGAGAGGATATTCCTTGACTATTTAGGAAAAATAGAAAAATTCGTCAAGAAGTGGCTGGGAAAAGTATTTGAAAGCAAAGAAGTCATTAGAGTAGAGAATTAATAGAATCATCAACTATATAATGAACAGTTCCTTGCTAACATTTATTAATAGGTAACCAACTCAGAGGGATTTCAAGTGGAAAATTATTATTTATTAGATAATATTGATGATGAGAATGTGTATGTAATATATATATACACATACATAAATACATACATACATACATATATGCATATACATACATACATATATATATATATATATATATATATATATATATATTCACAAAAGCTCATGATTCGAGCTAAAATTGAATGACAAAACATAAATGGTGAATAGACAGTTCCAGTACAAATACAAATAATGAAGTGTTTACAGTAGGCATCTTCACTATCTTAGTTAGAGTCTAAATTCGTTGATAAAGTAGCTAGAGATAGGATTTGGATTTATGATATCACCAAGTAAATTGAAAAATTTGAGAATAACCAGACATGGGATACTTTCTTTGACCGTAATATAATAATGTTATTATTACCAAATGGGTCATCCAGGATAATCTAAATGAATTTGTATTGTTAATTCAGAAAATAAAAACACGACTAGTGTGAATGGGATAGTCCCATATCATGGGAATCAATGGTTATACTGAATTTTCTCCATTTGTATGTCTTTAGACTATTCACATAATTTTAGACATAACAGTGGAATCGAAGTTCAGTGTTTTAAATATGGAAATCAAGCCATCTTTTCTAAATAGAGTTCAAGGATTGATCAGTTATTTTAGAAGCTCAGTTTTATGTGTGGTGGATTTGATTGCAATATCTATGTCGATGAAGATAATAATCAAGGTATTATTGTTATAGAGTAAATTCTTGATATAATCGTTGTTAGATAAGATCAATCTTAGTGAAAAGAGTTCACATAATCCATGAAAAGTGATTTTGAAATTTCAATATTTAGTGAAATGAGATTTTTTCCTTCATATACTAGAGATTGAAGAAAGTAATGAAAAATTTATTACTCAATATAAATATTCCATGTTGGATTTAAGAAGATATGGAAAAGATAATTCCAATTTGGTGATGACCCTGATGGAAACCAAGATGATACAATACCAAAATGATGAATGCAATGCAGTTAATGTCACAATGTATAGGAAAATATTTTGTAGTATATTTTACATAAAAACAGAACAACCGGATGTTTTTTTACTACATTCAAAGAATCATGGTATCAATGTAACCCAAAATTAATCAACTTACATAGAGTAAGAAAGAATTATTTGGTAACTTATGTACGTAATGATTTTTGGTCTACTGCACAATGAAAAATATTAGCCAGGGCAAGGATTCATATTGGGAATGGTCAAAAAATAGGTGAAACTCAATATCATGTGGTTGATTCTATCTTGGAGCAATGTTTATTTACTTTATAATAAATAAATAAGATTTTATTTAATTGAAAATTATAGAAGCTAAATATATTTCTTCTACTCAAGCCTCTACAAAATTATTTCTGATTAAGTATCAGCATGATGATATGGGATTTGAAGTGATGTCTCTTATCAGAATACATTTTTTCTAGTTATATAATATTATAAAAAATAATACACATCACTCATAGATAAATAAAACTGAAATAAATGTATAATTTTATCATGTAGGTGGTTGAGCATGCTCTTTTAGGGTTGGATTATGTACAAAAATAATAATATGATGTAGAAATTATAAAAAATACCTTATCCATATATGTGTTTGAGATGAATCGCCTAAGATCTGGTGTGTTTTTACCGAATCTATAGATTTATGTTCATTACAATGATGCTGCCCCAAAGGAGTGACCATTATGTTCATTGAAAATGGAAAGAAAATATCCTGAAAAATATTGGGGGAGAAATTGATATGGTGTTAAATGAATTATGAGGATTTTTAAACCAAACAATAATGAATATTATCGATAAAGGATATATATCATGAATTATGGGGTTTGTGATGGATGTAGCAAACTATTTTGGAAATGAAGTTATTCATTGATAAAAAATTCAGGCTTCTATTGTTTCTCACAACAAGCATGTCTTTTGTGGGATTATATTGTGTGATGGGAAAGTCTTGTATCACTATATATTATCTATTGTCATCAATTGTGGTTGAATATAGGAGAATCATTATGGTGTTATCAAAATCTGAAGAATTTTCAATGAACAAAAAGGGGGATATTGTTGTGAAGAAATATATCAAGGTATCTTTGTAGTATTTATTTGATGATTGTGTTTGTTGAACAAATAATATGAAAAGGTTTAGTGTCAGTTTTTCAGATATATTATTGACAAGTTATATTGAAATATATCAATGAAAAAACATTAGAAACTCTGAATGTGGTATACAAAAAACACATGTACAAGGTGGTTTCGTTTCATATTGATTGCAAACTTTTTAGGATCTATTATATGTAAGATGATTAAATATTCATGAAAGTAAGATTTACAGGGATTTGAGATTAAAATATTTAAATTTAATTGAAATAAAAAAGATTTAATGTTTATAGATGGTCGAGTGCTTCCGAATTTGTTTTTGTTTTGTGAATGTATGGAGGTTCATGAAAGATGGTTTATTGTGAAGGAAAATGATTAGTTACTTGATTAGGAGAAGCTTTGTGAATTGTAAATTTTTCTATAAGTTTTTTGAAGGTATGGAGCTTCATCAACAAGAATGGGGAACTTCACAAAAAGGTGGTGGTGAGGTTGAAATATTTGCAGGGTTGATGTCTATAAATAGGACATAACCCCGTTATCTTTATAGAGGAATCCGTAATAAAAATATATAGGCTCTAAATTCATGAATGGTTTTTCTTGTGAATTTTTTTCATAAGATCATATGGTTCACATATATTGGAAGTAAAAGAATGATATGTAATATTTGATAGAAAGGTGATCTTCGTGAAAGGTGTGAGGTTTGTGAAATCGGTGAGATTCGAAAAAAGAGTAAGATACACGAAATTGATATCTTAATGAATATAGTGATATTTTCAAAATAATTGATATCTCAAATGTGGTGAGCTTCACAAAATCTATGATTATTTAAAAATTAGTGTGTTTTTTTTAATAATTGGGTCATTTCATGATTGTTGAAAACATGTTTTTTTAAAAGTAAATCATAGGTCAACCAAAATTGGATTTCCCATTAAATAAATAGTAATGTTGTATTCATCAACTTGATTAATATCTATCCTAAAGATACACAAAATGAGGATTAAAATGTATTTATTTAGGTGTTTAAAATAATAATCATCTAAAGGGTTAGTAAGAATACTTTAGTTGAGAGATAAATGAGATTTAAACTTATGATTGTGTGTAAAACATGAGGGATAATGTGTCTACTTTGACCATTTTTATCTACTGTGTGCTTTAGTGGGCCTGTTATATAGGAAAATTGAATTCTAATCCACCTTTGTCATAACCTTGTGCATGTGAACTATGTAAAATTGTTTTCACTCATGTATGACTTCATTTCTGCTCATACATTTCAATATTAAGAGAAGGGAATATTGTTTTTTATTGATGAAAAATGATATGAAGGTGTGGTATTTTCTAAAATCTCCTAGCATGATTAAACCCCCTCATAGATTATATAACTTGGTTGGGAAAATAGAAAATTTTTTACAACATAAAAATACTGGGTACTTAGCATCCCCATAATATCATTCAATAGTTTTTATTTTTTCAATGATTAGAATAACTATATCAGGAATTAGTTTTTCTATAAAACCATTCATCTGATTATTGGATATCTTCATAAATGTATAATATTGACATATTTATTATTCAACAATCATCATATTGAAAGAAATTAAGTGTAATTAAAGTGGAAATACAAGATTTAAGATGATTTATGTGTAAATTAAAGGAGAGATTCGAAACAAGTCCATGGTATAAGAAATAGCGAAATACAATGAAGTAATGAGAAAGAAAAAAAATTAACATTATATTAATAAAAAGTGGAATCATATCATGTAGTGAAATTTAGGAAAAATAATTCTAGGGAAGATTCCAGACACTCTTTGAACCGTATGATTCAAAATTTATTTATTTGATAGAAGGATGAGTGATGAACCACACGTATATTTTATTTTCTTGAAAAATATTATATCTATTATTATATAACTACATTAGAATAATATTTAAAATTGGTTATATAATATACCAATGCTAAAAAATTTAGATTTTAACAACTGTTGAAAGTATAATAATGCTAAAACCCCATTATTGGTCAGTTTCAAATTGGTCATACTAATAATCGATTTGAAATCCTTAAAAATTGTGAAATTTATGTTCATTACTAATAACCAACATTAAATCCTCAACATGAAATATAATTTTTATGCTAATTAAATTATCACTTTTGAAACTATAATAGAAATTGAGGATCTCTAATGAAAATAAATTAGTGAAAATGTCAGAAAATAAAAAAAACATAATATAAAGAAGAAAAATAATAAACATTGATTTATGTTGTATAGGATTAATTCATATACCCAATAAGTGGTAATATATTAATCACTTTTTCCATGATAAAATCATTTTTATTGATTTCATAAAAAACTATACCATGAATGAGATCACAGAGAAATGGAGCGTTGTAGTAATCTTCCTTCTTATAATATCCATATCCTCACAATATTTTTATGTTATAGTCTCTATTTTTAGGATTTTTCAATGTATTATATTAATTTATATTAGTCTCCTATCCAAACATGCATGATGCACACCTCATCAATAAACCTTTAATCCATACACGACTCTCCTCCTTTAGTCTCTTATCATCATGATGATTTTACCTCGATTCATATGTTTTCTCATTCAATTCTTCAAGGTTTGTTATTTAGATACCTCCTCTTCCCTAGGATCAAAGATTTTACTTCTCTCATCTTATATCTTGTTTAGTTGAACCGTACTGTAAGGTTTATCCTGATTATATGGTGTTTTCTTCCTTTGTTAGGGTATGTTGTGGGACTCTTGGGTTATCTCCTAGCGTGTTTCGGCATCTACAGTAGAAGTTGAAGAACATTGGGTCATTTTTGTTCAACATCCATCAATTTTGAATAAATTTTACTTAGTTATTAATTAATGAACAATTTATTATTTGGGGTTCTGTAGTTTTTGACTTTATTGTTTATACCTATAATATGTTTTGGTATTTGTAGGGATGGATTTCAGCCACCATCCTTGAATGATCACATGTGTATGTATAGGTAAGCATGTACCAGTATAAGTTCCCACATTATATATATTCACCCATGGTATGATGAATATATATAATGGGTCCAGGTGTGATTATATGGCTATATGAATTTTAATACATTTGTATGTAAAATGGATTATATGCACATATAATAATATATTCAAGGATACCCTTGTACATATTTGTCTATTCAAATATGTATATAAGTGTAAGTGTACTTTCATATTAGTAATTGTGAATATGAGTGAATGTATTAATGATAAAGCTCATGTTCCTATCATATAAAGCATCATGCCTTTAGTTGGAAGTAGTATACCTTTCTAATTCTACATTAAATTTATGAATGCCTTAATTGATCACAAATCAGAACATTATTTAATGCTAGATAGTGACGAATGTTTTTAGAATAAAAGATTTAGGAGAATCGATGGGATTTTATCATGGTTTAATTAATTGAAATGATTCCTTAACATGAATTAAGTTTGATACTTAAAATTTTAGTTAATTATGATAAATGAATTGATGGTAAACTATGCCAAGTTTTATTAATAAAACAAATCAGAATATGTGCAATTTCTTCAAAAATTTCAAAATGGTTATTTTTATTTCATATCTTATTCTGCATTATTACATTACATATTATATATTCCTTTTTGATGGTTCCAGTTTTGTGACATTCTAGAGCAATTCATTTTTTTGTTCGTAAAAATTTTATTCCCACTTTTATATATTATCATAATGAACCAAAATCCTCGTAACAGATTATCATTCTCTCTTAAATTTCAATGCCCATGTAAGAAATTGCTTAAAATATAAAAAATCCTTTTATCTGTCTCCATTAACCTGGTAATATAGATTTTCAGGTTTTTTTTAATTAAATTTAAAGTTATAACTTGAATATAATGTTCATGATGGATTTCATTCTTTGAATTTATCAATGTATTTATAGAATGAATTATAATGGGTGGAAATGAAACAACGATCATTGCATTTTTATTTCCTTGTATAATTATTATTGTTATTCCATTGATTGTGTAATGGGATTATTAAATCTATGGAATGAGAGGTATTTCACCGTGTAAATTTATTATAAATTATAATACGCTATCATATAGGTTGTGGAATGTTGTTAATGGATCTATTGATCGTGGTGGAAAATCGTTCTCCCTTACATCAGGTGTGGAGTTCATGACATCTCACACCATTGATACAATATATGATGTCGGTCTGAGGTGCCACTCTCCCTATTTACATTGTTAACATTATAGATCACCTACCATCCCAAGTGTTGTGGATGACATATGACACTCTATTGGTATGTGGGGAATGTGCCCTATTTCATTAACTCTTGGACATGTATATATTGGTTGTCGATGACTCAGTTACACCTGATCCAGTTAGAAACTAGTATACGATGTATATGGACACATAAGTCATTATTTACATTGGTAATATAAGTGGACTATATATAAAACTATACTAAATTTGAATATATAATTATTAATATATATTTATTTACTGGTAGGATATCTCTCCAAACTATGAGACGAAGTAGGTAGATTAGACACGTGTCGAAGTGGGACCCATCACAATGCATTTATTTAATTATTTGTATCATGAATCTTTTTAATATATAATATTGCTTAATTATTATTTCAAAAAATGGAATGGGATAGAAACCATGGGATTCGGCCTATAGAGATTATGTCTCACTAACTACTCTTGCACTATTTACTCCTGAGTAGACTTTATTTCTACAGTTATTGATAAAGGGTATCATCTAGCTTCAAAAGTTTGTTTTACATTACAAGGATGGAGTTGGGGTGAGGGATTGAAATTGTAATTAAGATGATCATGGATCTAGTTGATGTAAGTAATTTTTTATAAATTTTATTGCTATTTTAATTATTAATTCTCATACTTACAGCATCATCTATGATACATGCATTGTTTTAAATTAGAATTGGACACTTTTACTCAGATAATATATTACTATTCCACTATTTTTACTCTTTTATCAATTCTTAAAATATTCTTTGTTGATAAACACCTAATCTATAAATTTGTTACTCAGATTGTGAAAGTATAATGTCCCTATATTACCACTAGTTGACCCTCACATATTTTAAAAAACATCTATAAAATGAGGAGGAGTTCTTAAGACCACGTGGAGATCGATCCAGCTACTGCTTCTATAGTAATCTTGTCCAAGACATTTCAATATGTTATGAGCGGGTATTTTTCCTTTATCTTACTATTTTAAGCTATTAGACCAGAGACTAGGAATGTGTTATCAGTTGGTAAATAGTCATGCATGATATTTATCAACCCACATGTGGGGAAAAGATATAGTGGATAGGAATAAGATTGATTTAATTATATTTTTATTGTAGTTGATTATAATTTCACTTTAACTGACTGGATTATTTTCACAATCTTAATAATTTATAGGATTTAGTAATTACCCTTGACCTAATCTGAAAAAAGGATACATTTACATGAATCGTTATAGACATATAGGAATTATCATGGAATTCATATTCCACGGCATATAGGTAGCATTATTTGGATACTTGAAACTTTTTTTGTTTGTTGTATGTTTTGATTTCATTCATTTTTTTCCCATGTTAGGGATTCCAAAAACACATATAGTTTTCACATGTTTGGGAAATTTTTTATCCTTCTTTTTTACTTAATATATTTTTTCCTAATTCAGAGTGCTTACATAAAAAAATTCTATAGTTCAATGTTGTTTAGAACAGGCTGATGATTTTTGGTCGTGATTAAATCGTAGTCATCTTCCAATTAATAAGGTGTATGTGAGCCTTAGATGTTATAATTTTAAGACCCAAAGAACTGAACCATTTTTGACGTCATTTATAGAATTAAAGATAATTTTATGGAATTTAATGTTGTTAAAATTTTCTTTTTATCCTAATTCGGTTGGATATGGTTAAATGGAAATAATTTCCAATTAGTAAAGTGTTTCAACAATTAATGAATTGGAACAGGGGGAACCATATAATTAAACCATAGTGGTTTTCGATTCTATATTTAAATACTTTTTTCCTGAATGTTAGGAAGGGGGAACATTCATATCATTTTTGAAAGATATGGGTGCTGTAATATGGGAGATATATATAAATTTTAATGTGTATTTGTGATTTATAAGTGGATGGGTGGTAGCCTATAAATTCAAACAATCTATTATGGGCCTTTAATTAGATAATAATTAATAATATAAAATATTTTATCCAATAATGTTTTAATTTCATTATTAAGGGTCATACCTCTATTACTTAGGCTCAATTACCCATGTGTATAATTTCATAAAAGAAAAACTAGAACCAAGTAGGACATTTGGATCTTGTTTTTAATAAAATTTAAATTCTAAGGTTATTTTCTAATATCTAAAAGTTCAAGTTGTCTAGTTTTCATTTATTTTAACCCTAAATAGAATAATAGGTCCCTTGTAAGTATCCCTTTTCAATGATATGTTGTAAAGCATAACCTAGTTGGTGTATTTTATGTTATAAAAGGATGGTTCATTAAAGTGTCATCAATTATGGGGATTCATGGATGACTTGTACCCCATTAGTTAATATAATACATTGTACCTCCCTTTAGATTAACTTGTGTGATACCTTATCAATAAATGAATAGTGTTTAAAATTGGGTTCATATGAAAAAATTTCCAAATTATGATGGGACGTTACTAAATAGTAATGGTTAAAAGGAGGGTTAAAATACATTCCTTGTTTTTACTTGTGGCTAGTGTTAATATTATTTAAAATAGAACCATAAAATTTTTAGAGAATATTATAGTGTTGTTTTATTTCTTTAAAATAAACAATATGTTATGTTTGGTCATGAATGCTATGTAAGGGTTGTTTAAATACTCCCTTTCTTCCTCTTTTATGTAGGTCCATAAGAATTTGTTGCAAGCCATTCTCCAATAGCTTGGTCTTAATTGATGTATAATTTATATTCTTATTTACCTTATCTCGTGTGATCCCTTGGTAGGGTCAATGATTTTTGTTTTGGATAAGGGATAACCAATGTAGGTAGTATTGTTTGACTCTTTAAATATTATGTTGGTTTCTAGAGAGAAATACATATTATGTGGTTTTGTTTGGGTGAAAAAATACTGTGTAGGATTCTTGTTTTCTAAAAAAATTACTTTTTTATGAATGGTTGTACTTAATTTGACCATTGCTCAGGGTATGAGAATTTTTAAATGCTATATTTTAGCGAGTTGGACATTCCAACTGAATGGTCGACCAGTTGTTATGTCATGTGAACCTTCCACTAATGTTCTTTTAGTGTATTATGACCCATTTGGTTATGATTATTCTATATTCAAATGAGTAATAATATTCTGGGGTCCAGAATTTGGTATAGACCATTAGATACTTGAATGCACATAGGTGATAAACCAATGGATAAAATCATGGATGTGTATTTTTCTTGTGTAATCTTAGGGGATTATGTGTCCATATACATAGTTATCTTCATATTGTTAAATATTACTTCAAACCATTTGATTTCAGTGTTAATAATTTAATTTTTTGTTGTTATCCCTTGAACTTTGGTCAACTCCATAGTAGTGTGACCTGGGTGTTGACAAATTTCTCGACTCTTCCTAATGTTTGGGATTATTTTTTAGGAATAATATGGTGTTTGAAACACTATTCTATTTTCTAGTATTTACAACTAAAGAATTCCAAGCAGGGAACATGACCTAGAGAATCATCTAATGTACATCTTGGTGTGAATCAAATCTAGCACTCTTAAGATTTTGGGTATCTTTGTTCCCTCAATCAGATGCTTGTTTAAGTGTGATATAATCCTTTAGGATAGTATTCAGTGGTCTATGGATCATGTATCATTGAATGATATGCCTTTCTATTTTTATTAAAATGATAAGTACACATGTATGGTTGGGAGCGTCACATCAAATCTAGTTAAATGTGTCCTTCCAGGTAGAATGTGAAAAACCTAGAGAAATATTTCCAACTGGTCAGACTTTCTCAAAATTCCCTATGGATGATAATATCTGTCATTCATGTCAATTTTTTCTTGGGATCATGATGGTGTTGAGGTTGGTTACCAAGGGATGACTTGTGTGGAAAAGACACCATGGTTGGGTAATGGTGATGAATCTGTTTCTATATTTGAGCTCTTTCAAGGAAGTCCACCTATAATTGATCAACAACAATCCTTTTTTCAGCGGACATGGACTGTTTGAAAATGTATGGATAAATCGACCCTCATTATGAAGAAATTTTCTGATATCCATATGGATATCATTAAAAACAACATAGTGTACTTTTTGATTTAAGGATCCCTATCACGGTAACATCTGAGTGCACTGAGAGAGCATTAGTGTTAATCCATTCAAAGGTTTTAAAATGTCGTTGGGTTTGTTTGGGTTGTTTTAATTAGATTATCACTTCCCATTTATATAAGAAATTAAAAGAATTTTAAATCCTATGTGATACATGGGTTCCCAAGTTTGAATGCCTTGGATAAACCGATTGAAAAAATCAGTATCCATTGATATGATTTCTAGGGGGATGCCACTTTGGGGTATTCATTTTTCTTATTCATTGGAAATTTTAATTTTAACAGTGTCTCTATTATAAGTTTTCAATGTGGATTACCTTGGATGATATCATTGGATTCCATTTGTAGACTCTGAAGCTACCCTAGTTTTTCAATTGGGATAAAAAGGGGTGTTTAACTGTGATGATCCAAAGGTGCCAGATTGAGGAGGTTTCCATGTTCATGTTGGGTAACAACATTATAATTGAGAATTTTTTGTTGTAAGAATCACAGAAAATAGGTTTCAGGTCTCGATGATCATTCATGAATAAGTTCCAAGGGGAATTTGTCAAGAGGTATTGAGTTTGGATTTTGAAATGAACCATCAATCAATTTTGGGTGCCTCAAGGTTAGTCGAATGGGAATTGTGGGTCTTGATACACCTCTCTGACCACATGCAATGAGTGTGGAACTACTTATTGATGTTATCTGGTAATATGGGTGTGATGTTAGTATTTTATATAGTTTCTTATATATCATTTGACAATGTCAGTTTAAATAAGATAAGTTTGGAATCAACTACTTTGCTCAAACTGTTTGATATGTCATGAGCATCGCTGGAGCACAACCAACACATCTTGAAAAGAAATTCCAATTATAATAGTACCATGATTTGAAATTGGATCTTAAATGCCAAAATGTATGGTGGAGGATCCACATACTAGGTGGATAAATAGATAATGTAGAGATCATGTCTCTAGTTTTATAGGATTGGATAATCCTGATCTAAATGACTCATCTCGGAGACAAGTGTTGGTTTGAGTTTTTAGGGTTTCTGTGTTGTGTTTTATGTTTATGATTGAAGGTGCACTAGGAATTTGGCAATGAAATGTTTCCATTCAAACAAGGATTTATGACCATAGTAGGTTGAGTGATGTTAATTGTTCCCAATTGATACATAGAGATGAGAAGTTCTATTTTGTGGATGTAGTAACGACTCACGATTTTAGCCAAGGTGAAATTCACAAGAAAATTTGATTTCTTGGATTTACTTGATGGGATGCTCCCTAAAACAAGATATGTAATGTAATTACAAGATCTAGAATACATAAATAAGATATTTTGAGACATGGATAAAGTTTTAGGGGTTCCTCTGGTGTCTCATTCTGTTTTTGTAGCACAGGTCCCCGAAGATCTCATTTTTGGTGGTTTTCATTTGGGACCTTGTTTGTATGAAATTAAGTGGGCCCCAAAATCATACAATGTGAGATATAATAGGTGGAAATTGGCAGTTTATATATTCTAAAAGTGGTTTCCCAAACTATTTTCCTTGCATATATGGGTATTGCTATTTTAGTAGTGTGAGTGCACTGTTCATCACATCGTTTTCACAATGTTTGCATAACTGAGGAACCAAACCATGCGATGTGTTTGGTTTAAAATAAATAATTTATTTAAATTAGAATGAAAAAAAATAAATGAAAACATAATATACCCTTCCTACCCTCTTAAATTTTGTGACACCCCCTCCTCCCAAGACCTTTGACCACAAATGATGCCACACATTTAGCCTACTATCCTCATGATGATTTCCCTAGGATTATTAAATATTTCCATTTGATTCTTTAAGGTATAGTCTTCAGTTCCCTTCTATTACATTAGTTATTTAATTTTCCTCAACCCATCGACCTCTTGTTCAGCCAATCCCTAGGGATAGGGTAACTGTTTTTCAGATTTTTGGTTGTTTTCATATATTTTTAGGGTATGAAGTGGGTAACTTGAGTTATCTTATTTCAAGTTTTAGCATCCTAAACAAAAGGTAAAGTGCTTCGGTTAATTTTGGTTTACCCACAATCAATTTTGGGTATTTTTTCCCCATTAAAAAATAATACCCAATTTATAATTGGGGGTTTTGTAGTTTCTAAGTATATTTTTTATCTATAGTGTGATTTATTCTTTTTTGGGATGAGTTTTAGTTTCCATCATTGAAGGCTCTCATGTGTATGTGTTGGTAGACAAGTAACTCTATATGTTCCCCATTTATATGTATTCACCCATGTCATGATGAATGTATATAATGGGGATTGGTATACTTTTATGGGTATATAAAAATGAGTACATTTGTAGGTTAAATGGAGTATTTTTTTGATATAAGTACATATGTAAGTACCGCCTTGTAAATATTTGGCCATGAAAATTGGTAAATAGGGGCTACGTTTACTAGATTTTAAAACAATTGTACATATGTGTGCATGTGGTAAAAGTAAGGCTCATGTTTTCATCATTAAATGTAATGATCCTTGAGTTTGATGGTCGATCCCTTTCAATTTTCCCTTTAAATTTATGAATTTATCAATTTCATTCTCTATACAAACTTTTTAATTCTAGTTAGTGATGCATGATTTTCAGAATAAATACTTTAGGAGAATTGATGGGATTTCCTCATTGTTTAATTTTTTGAAATTCTGTTTTTATGTAAATTGATTATGATTCATAAAAATATGTTTAATTAAGATATATGATTTTTTGGTAAAATATTTCATGTTTTCTTAATAAAACCCCCAATATGAGGTTCACATCCTTCAAAATTACAATGTGGGGATTTTTATTTCATATCTTGTTCGGACTTATAGAATTAGTGATTACCTATGATTTTATGACGGAGTACATTATGTGTCATGTTAAAACAAGGAAATTTTAATGATCATAAATGTTTTTTCCATTATTTTATATAAAATCATAATGAATCAAGATCCTTCTAATGTCATCACCTGCTCTTTTAAATGACATTTCCCATGTAGGAAATTTAATAAATGTTTAAGGCACCTTTTAAATGTCTAATTTAAACTGGTAAAATGGATTTCCATGTTTTTTAATTATATTGAAATTATAATTTACAATAGAATGTTCATGTTCATTGAAAGTATTAAAATAATTTATAGAATTAATTGAAAATGTTTGAAAGGCCACACCAATAATTGCAAGCTTAGTGCAATCTATAATTATTATTGTCATTCCCTTAATTATATAATGGGGTAATTATATGTATGTCATTATAGATATTTACTCATAGACATTTATTATAAATATGTTTATTCCTTTAAATGGGTATTAGAATGATGGTAAGCGATCTATTGAGCATTAATGAAAATCAAGCCCCGTTACACCATCTGTTGAGTTCGTGACTTCTAGCGCCATTGATAATATATAAGAAATTGGGTTGAGGCAACATGATCCCTATATATAGTTTCCACATAACGAATCACTCACCATACCGAGTGTCATGCATGATGTTTAGCATTGAATTGTGTTATATTGAATTAAACCTTTTTTTGAGCTCGTATGCTCATATAGACAAGTTATAGATAAATGAATTTTGCCCGGTCTAGCCAGAAACTATTATTATAGGTATATGAACCCTTCAATCCAAACGCACATGGTTCATATAAGAGGATTAAATTTATAACTAAACTATATATATATATATATAAATATATATGTAGTTTCTTGTTAGAAAACTCGTCTGCCAATGAGACGAAGTAGGTAGATTGGACGAGTCTAAAAATGGGACCTAGTCCAATGCCATTGTTTATTCATTTCTTCTTGAATCTATAAACTATAGAATAATAAATAATTTATATTTCTAAAAAATAGATTTGGATAGACAATGTGTCTGATGACCTACTAAGATTGTATCTCACACCCTTCATGGGAACCATTGGTACCCAGTTAAACATTATTTATACATTTAATGATAAAGGGAATATGCTGATATCAAATATTTTTATTGCATTACTAGGATGGAATTGGGGAATAGGACCAAGATGGTAGTCTAGATTCTCATTGAGCTAGTTGTTGATTAGATAATATTTATTATATTCTATTTTTATTTTAATTCTTACAACATGTAATTGTATAATGCCATGTCATACATGAAGTGTTATAAATTGGCATTGGAAACTTTTTATCATTCATCATATTATTATTTTGTTGGTGTTACCCTTTTATATATTATTATTCTATTGTCTATTGATCATCAACTCTTATGTTGATTTGTTACTTGGATCATTAGGGTATAGTATCCCCACCGTACCTCCATTTGACCTCCACTTCTAGTTGGTAGCTTCTAGCATAAAGGGAGGTCCATTTGATGTCATGTGGTGTTCGATCTGGCTACTATTTCCATAGTCAGCTATTCTAGGATGTTACACTTTTTTGGGGTGGAGCTGCTCATTTTAACCCATATCAACCTCAATACAGAGTTTTATGGGTGAATGTAATGAAATTAGAGTTTAATACACTAATATTATATTATATCGAACTTATTTAAATGGATGTGGCTTATCAAATATAACAATATTCCACATTCAGACTAATCCAAAAATCAACCTCCTTTATTGTCCAAATTATGTGCTTCTAAAATCACCATACCTTTTTCATTCATAATTGATTTCCAAAATTGTCATAATAGTAACTCAACCTCGCAATAGAAATCTATTTTTTCAACATATCAACCATATTATTGTTCCTAAAATATATTACAATGTTATTAACCCATCATGTATCAAACCTCTATTTTATTAGTACTGAAAATAAATATGATTTGACTAAGAATGAATCAATTGGTTCTTTATAAGATGTATTACATACATAATTTCATAGTGTAATACATTTTCTTATCATTTTATATCTAATTATTCATTGAAATTGTTTAATAAATTACTCTCTTTCATAGATTGTGTTATAGAAATATTATTGGACTATATAGTAGATAGTTATACCAAAATCTGAAACAATGATAAAAAGAATATTCCAATTCATTCAAATGTAAATACATAACCTACGGAACATTTCCTATTGTAAAAACTAACTCTATAGATAGTATCCTCAAACCCTTGTAATAAATTTATATTCCACAAAAAATGATAATTACATACATAACTTTAGATAACATTTTTATCCACTTCGCAACATCCTAATTATTTTTCTAAGGATTTATAAGTACAATAAATAAAATACCACAATATTTGAAATATCAAAATTTTTATAGGCCTTGGAAATCATCAATATTCTTACAGATCATGGATAATGATCATTTTTTAGTTACCTAACCTCATCACATATCTTTACATTTTTATCCTTTGCTTAGTTAAAATATCCTTCAAAATGAATATAAACTAAATTCACATCCATTATATAAAATTGTTTCAAAACCTTTCTAATTTAGTTATCCTTTGATAGAATCATATTTTTGTTTTCTCAATCTATATTAATATTATTCGATATAATACATTTAACATCTATAAAATCACTCAACTCAAACTCCTTATATATATACTTTATAAATGATAGAATTTGTAAAGAGTTCACTCATGTTTCAATTATTTTATTTTGTGAAGGAGAAATTCTAGAATGTGGGACACTAACATGGGGAGGATTTTGGTAGTCGAAGACTTATGGGGGAGGATATTCTAAATAGTTATGTTCCAAAACAAGATAAAAAGTAATCATGTTCATATATTTGATGCTTAGAAGAAATATCTCTTATAAGGATTATTCTTTTCCCCATTCATACAGTTTTCTGGTTTGATTAAAAAATCTATATCGGAATATTATTTTTCCAAAGTGATATTAAATTTAATTATTCAATAGTGGTCAATGGTGGTGGTGGTGACATCTACATGTATCCAAGAAGATTCTATGTTCAATGATTGGATCCACACAAACAATGGAAGCAGAACGAACTAATTTTACTAGCTAAGAAAATTTTTAAATTGATGGGATGCCATCACTTTGGAATTTGATGTATTTCGAATTGATACAATAACATTATTATTGATTTCATCATACACTAGTATAATGATAATAATAAATCTCTCTCATGGAGTAAGAATAAAATCAAAACCATGTTATTCGTAAAGTATTTATATTAGTTCATTTTTACATGTGTTCTTGTTTATGGAGTTATGAATTTTTGTGTTTTATGATTCAATGTGGTGGTTCGGTGTCATGATCAAAACCGTTGTGGCTCACCTAAATATTATAAGGTTGATTCAAAACTACCACAATTCCACCTCTATGAGCCATGCACATACAATAATCATCGAAAGAAATAACTAAAATTAAAGGGCTTTACATAGGTTAAGTTTACGAATTCACAAAATCATCTCCATCCTGAAGTGAAAAGGAATATAAAATTAATGATAGTAACATAAAATGAAAAATTCAGAAATTTAATAACCTTTAGGGAATACAAAAGTCTATGATAGTGTAAACTGAAAAGTAAAGTGGAAAAATACATTTCCAACCTGAAAAGATTCCCAAATGTTACGATAACATGAAGAGTAAATGATGACAGAGAGAAGTTCTAGATCACTAAGCTCGAACACAGTATGCATTCTATGAACTTGGGTATCTATACACTACAAAGAAATCACTTCCGACCTTTCAGACATCTATATAAGACATTACATGTGCGGTAATAGCCCATGTAGAGGTGATTGTATTCAAACATAGTGGGATTCCCCAAAAAGAAAAGACTGAGAGATAGTGGACACAATATAAGTTGTTGGATTGTCACAAAAAGGTGGGTTAATCAATATTTGTGAAAAAAACCCAAATTAAAAGAAAACAAATATATTCTCAATAAAAATCCCAAATAAGAGAGAAATGATATCTCTACACAAAGCCCAACATTCAGAAATGAAAATGCTTCAAACTCTAAAAGTCACCATATTTGATTCCATAAATCTCAGGTGTTTTTCTAACGAAGTATGTTTGTGGAGGACCCACACCTCAAATTTGTGTCACATGTTTTAGGGGGAACTATATCCATGTAGAAGATTCACTTCCTAGACCATCAGGTGGTGCCATGCAGTAGATAGAGGACATGCTCCCTAGTGAATTGGGAGGGGGGGTTCCATTCTGTAGATTTTGGAGTTAAACCAAATTGTGATAAAAAGTTTTAATATACTTATAGATAATAAGTATGGAGGAACCATTCATTTGTATGATGTGGGATGGTTTCTATATTTTTGGATCGATGTACTACTCCCTGGTGAGACGGGTGGTGGGGGGGGGGGTACCATCGTTATCCTTACAAGTAATATAGATAATTTTCACCCTAGTATAATAGGGGGTACTGTCTCCATCGATAGAAGAGCCAAACCATTTTCCATCTGGGGGTAACATCTATACCTACACATGAAGTATAGAGAACCTGCACCCTGGTATGGTAGGGGGTACTGTCTCTAAGGATAGACGACCTGCACCCTGGTCCATCAGGGGGTACCATCTATATTTGTATCATCTGAAGCTCATCAATAATCACAACCATCATCCAGAACATCCAATAAAATAATTTTTCTTATAAAATCTTGTTGCGAATCAAAAAATCCACTATAAAGGACACCATCATGTTCTACACACATAAAAAGCCAGTATAAGCTATTAGATGCCCCAAATCCAGGTCCCAAAAGGTTATAAGAGATTTATAAGATTCATAAAGGAGTATATAAAATTAAAGGGAACGACATGGTGAGTGGTCCAGATCTTCATCCTAGCCATGTCATTTCTATCATACAGATTTCTTTATATGTAGTATTAGATGGTGATTAAGGGTATTACACAACTTTTCTTGGGTAAAATCCCGATGAATTAATAAGGCTCATCCTCAGTCCGAATGAAAAAAATGCAATTCCACTGATATTAATCAATAAATATCCTCGAATAGACAAAATAAATCAAACCATTGTGATTATCATGAAAAACTATAGGTATCGGCTATTCAATTTTACAAATTGGATACCAAGTAAATAATTCAAAATTCACCATATAATGCATGAATGGTGCTTTGTTGGCTTGAAACACTAGTTAAAATTAATGACCCGATATTAGTATTGAAATGTTTTCCTTAATTTAAAGGTAGTAAATCCATAGACAATTCATAATTATGACATTGTACTAAAACGAAATAGTATATACAAGAATCCATATTATTATTATTATTATTGTTATTATTATTGTTATTATTATTATTATTATTATTTTTGGGCACTCTATGGACTTGAATCATGAGCCCAAATAATATTTCCAACATTTGTCTTCTAATTGTTGTCTCATTTTCTTTGTCATCATGCCACTAATTGTGTGTCAATCTTAAAAAATGAAGGAATTACAACCATATTGATGTTTTGACAATAAGAATAATAATATAGTTATTTTATATTATAATTATTTTAAAACGTCAATTTTAAAACAAGTGATCCATGCACTTCTTACGACGTTCTAGGTCCTCTTCTTGGTGCCTCCCCATTTTTATTATTATTAAAATAATATTGTTATCATTATTTTATCATATAATTTCATTAAGAGAGGCATTAAAACATCCTATCAACAATTATTCACGCTACACCAAACCAACATCGTCATGTTAGGCATGTTGACCCCTCCTCAACTCTTCATTTATTTATTAAATAAAAAAACCATATTAAGTTATTTTTTAAAAATATCATTAAAATATCATTAAATAAAAAGAGACACAATGATTTTAACGAAATTAAAATCATCAAATGATTTTTCATCTTTCATCTAATTTTGGAAGACTATAAAAACTATTTTTCAAAAGGTTATTATTATTATTTAAAAAATAATAATAATAACGCTCACCACATTGACCACATCTAACCACCTTTTCTGATATCTGAGTCTAGCCACCATATTTTTCATTCCTAGAGGACTCCTCTAAGATACCCCATGAAACCCCACTCCTCTAAGAACTATTTCCACCACACCACACATCGTCATCTTGCATCAATCGGGAAAACATGGATCACCGATATGATCTCGAACCACCTCTAATCATAAAACCCACACATACAGTACCAACTATATCCATTAAAAAAATATCATTCAACTCATTTATCAATCCTCCTAGACTCTATCAATTAAAGTGTTGTTCGTGCCACCAAAAAAAATATGTGGGTTCAATCACACTTAAACTCACCATAGTAATGTCAAATCATGACCTCGTGGTATAGTGATGAATAGAATCCTGAATAAAGGGGAAAACGAACAAATAAAAAAGGTGACAAAAAATTTTTCCTAAGAATTAATAGACTATTATTTCATATAGGTGAAACTATGGTGAAAAATATGTTATGTAAAAGAAATTAATTTATTGAATAATTTATTTCGATAAGCAATATATGTGAAGGTTCATTGAACAACAGTTCCTTGAAATTAGAATTGATCATTCTCAATATTTTAATCATAAGGGAGAAAAAAAATAAATGATGATTCCTACATTGATTGTGGATCTATTGTTGGTGAGTAACACATCTGATATAATAGATGGTGATGATACCACTACATACGACATTCATTTCAGGATTATTCCCAATCAGATTGTAGTTCATTGTTCGATTTTGATCATCCAATGAAGAACACTCTCCTACACATCTCAGATCTAGAAATGGTTATGTGACAAACCCTTCACAATAATTCATATGTGTTTATTTATAAATGATTTTAATTAGGTCATCTAATAAAAAAAATTATAAATATTTACTTATTAATTAAATGTAGCATCCAATAGATACCTCAACAAAACATTCAACAAAGACCAAATTTATGTTGTTCCTAGGGTAAACCACACATTTCATACCCAACCGTGGTTTTAGATTTCTGATATGAGACTCTGATTGAGAGTTATTTCATATTTCTTAAAAATTTTGTTTGTGTAATATAAAATATATAAAATATTTTTATAATATTCATTCGGGGCTCATCAGGCCTCAAAATTGTGGGATATCTCATCTCAGAGATCCAAAACTATTAGTAGGGATATTTCAACATCTTACATGAAAAAAAAATAGAGTCTCTACAGAAATCCAATTATTAATGATTTTCATCTCTAAAAAGAACAATCCAAGAGAAAGGTTGTAGATACTAAGCCATCATTTAGAAAATCCACTCCCAATACAGGGATGTATATCCAAAGGAAAAGTGTGAAGCTTCCCCCCATCCTTCTCCATTAGCATGGCTTGAATCACCATCCATATTTGGAAAAATTATATTTGATTTCCTTTTCAAATAATCTAACAAGAATGTATCATGTGCATATTTGATCACAAAATATATTTTTCAATATCCCAATAATTTTCCACCCTAACTCACTGATGTGGTGGAGGGGTAACAACCATCGACTAGAGGTATGATTCACCATCCTCACCCACAAGTTTCAACTACAAAGAGGTTGAAAAATTCATCACCTTGATCAATCACAATGAACAAAAAACATCATTGTGAGCATCTTCTAATGTGACCATGCCCTGTGTGGCCCTCGAACTCATTCTTCTTCAACCATTTCAGGGTCCACTGTCACTCCCATGACTATGAAGACTTATAATAAGAAGTAATACATAGAATATATAACAAAATCCATGAGATCTATCATGTGAATTGAACTCCTGAATCATGTCTAGCACCATCATACTATGTATGTGTGCTCTTACTATGATTTTAAGGTCACAAGGTTTCTATTAAAAAACACTACCATGAACTGAACTAAAAATGGTTAATGATCCAAATCAGAATTCATGCAATCCATTATAGGTAATTCAACACACCAAAGGGTAACACCATGAAATCCAAAAAAAATAGTGGATCTAAGAATCCATGCTTGGTACGTCCACCTCTCATACATCGTTCTCATGAAAACATATACCAAGGTCACACATTGAGATACAATTTTATTCCATCCACTGGGAAAAAAGGTGATATTTTATTAGTGGTGAATAATTCACACATATTTCACTTCATTTTGGGGACGTTAATCAACATAAGTCCAAGGATATCATCCATATCTAGGAGAAAAAATACAGGGCTTCCCAAGAAACCATATTGGTTCTAATGAAAACCCAAATCTGTAGACTCCTCAAATAGAACCATTAGCTCTTACAGCTACACGAGGTCATGTGACAAGATAGATCCCACATAATATAATCCCCAACACAATTATCAGTAGTGATCCATCTCACTATTGGGAGGTAAACCGAATCAGTATTTATAAAAAACATCATCAACCTCCACCATTATTTTAGTAAGTTGAATGCTCACAACATACAATATTCCAATGGTAATAATAAAAATATGATGAATAAGTGTTTCTATCATGTTGAAAATATGCTCAAATTGGCCTGGTTAGGGATCACTCTCAATCAACGGGGGGAAAATCCCATCCCATAAACAGGATGCACTACCACACTCACTAGTTGTAATCATCTGAGCATGGATTGTCAATGATCATTCCATAACGAGGAAAACATCATATGGTCCCACTAGAACAATAGAAATATTTAGAGCAAGGATATCTCTTATTATAGTGTATGGTAACCCTATTGGAAGAAACAAGTGACCAATGATACTTTCTAAGGAAGCCTCCAACATAAGGTTTATGAAAAAAGGTTCTCAGCTGGTATCACTCAGTCTTGGAAAGGGGAATCATATAAGAAAATGTTTATTCCTTATCTATGCTAACAAATGAAACTAGAGTAGTAGTGAAATAGGTCATAACCTAATCCACATTTATTTCTTTTAACCGTAATCCCCTTCTACCAAAATCTCATCATTTCCCTTTCCCACCTTCCATCCATAACGATGACCTTCTCTGACACCTCATCACACCAACTTACCATGTACAGAAAATTCAAAGGGACTCATCTAAAATAATATGACACTATATGATTTGGGATAACAATAAATCTACCACATGGTTTTAGATCACAAAAAATTGTCGTGTATCGGTAGGAAACGATTCCCTATTCATTACATTAATGAAGCCACATCAAACATCACCAATGCATGGATCTACCGATGCCCATGTCACCATAAAAAATGTTGAACCTCTAAGGCCATCATTAAGAGGGATATTATCCAATTTTTTTATTCATACCATAGGCTCTCATTATTTATCTACCACATGAGAAGGATTAGCATAACTGACTATGAAATTTGAGTGATCACTGTCTTTAATGACCATGATGTGCACTAAACAAAGGTGTGTCATCTATCAGTTCCTGTAGATCCAAAAACCGATCCAATGAGAAGACTAGTCACCTAATCAACTACTTGACCAGTTGGGGTCTGTTCAAGCTGGAAAACTCCACCTTTTTCCTTTAGTCAAACATCTATTGTCTTATGGTATGTCTTGTCATAGAATCTTAGCAGTTTCGATCACTGGAACTCATGTAACACGCTAAGACTGTGTGTACCATATTCATATCCAAGTATAGCCATAGATTTCTCAACACATGGAATATATTTTTCCTGATCCTCAAAATGATCCATGCACTACTCAATAGATGGTATCATTACTCGATGACCACCTAGAGAAAACCCCCCATGGGTGTTTCCCTGAACAAAGTCCACATCGCTCTACTAGTCGTTATCCTGAAACTATCTCAAAATCCTTGTTGGATATCATTATGGATTCATTATGAGATTCATAAAGTTATTACAAAACCATATAGAATATATGGATAGATGAATAAATATTGAAATTCAATGGGCTCAATCATATATGATGCATGTACCGTTGATCCCTATAGCTGATGTCTGGGTGTGAAAATTTGAATAACATGTAATCTGAGAACTGTTGTATGGATGCATCTACCACCGTAAATACAATCAGTTTTATGGATTGGAATCCACAATCGATTAATTTTTACATTATTTCCCTAATTCCCAACCAAATCCTCATCATAGTTCTAACTCCAAACATTGTCCCAAGGATGAAGCTAAACCTCAAACCAATTTTTTTTCATAACATCATATAATGGGTAGTCACATTGACACCAATATATCATGACCCAAACCATTGAGGCCCTCTTGGTCAATGTAATTTAAATTCGCAACTACCACACACCCGCATCCATAGGCCTGGGGATGGAAACAAGTGCCGAAATTAATTACTAAAATTGGAGGTCTTTTCCTATAATACCTATATGAATGAAAACAATCATCAACATGAGTAAATATGGAAGAAAAAAAATAAAATACTATTATATATAATGTAAAAACCATCCATGAAATAACTTCATCGAAATAAAAAATATCACGATTGTTTAAACGAAAAAGTAATGGTGGAAAATAGATTCACAACCAGAAAATATTCCCAAACTAGAAATTAACTGGAAATGTAAAATCATAGGAATATCAACTTTAGATTACCACTATCAACCTCCAAATGTGTTTTATACATCTAGGTATCCCTACACTTCTCTGAAATCACCAAATAATTGTCTTTCATCTGTATAAGAAACAAAATGTGTTATAAAATCTCATATATGGTTACGTATATACATACCCATTATGAAAACCTAAAAACAGAAGATGGAGTGATAGAAGAAAAAATAGAATTAGTCATTCTATCATAATGAAGGTGTGTCAATTAGTATATGAGAATTAAAACACAATAATACCAAACCTAGATACTCTAAAAAAGAATCCCAAATGAGAGAGAAAGGGGATCTATATCAATATAGACTAGATAAGAATAATGAATCTTCATAGATCTCTAAAAAGGGACTATCTCTAATTCCTATAAAATTGTTTTTCTTTCTAAGTAATCAACTATATTGATGACTAACACCTCATCACTGAGTCACACAGTTGATGGGGCACAATCTTCAAGTAGGGGAATCATGCCCTAGTCCATTAGGGGGTACAATGAAGTAGATAGTAGACTCACACCCTTGTTCTTTATGAGAATACCACTTAGTAGATATAGAATCCACACCCTCATGAAATAGGGTAGATTTCATCTCTATATAAATAAGAATAATGGAGTACCCAAGACCTAGTATGATAGTGGGGTAGTGTAACCATGGATAGAGGTATCGTTCCCTATGAAATAGAGTGTACCATCACAATCTATACAATAATTTTTGAGGACAGGTGATGTGGTTTGACATGGGTGTACGATCTTCATGGATAGAGGACCCAAACCCTAGACCATGAAGGGGGTACAATCAATATCTGTATAGAAAATAAAGAGTACCTATGACCTGGTATAATTGTGGGTACTATCTATATGGATCTAGGACCTTCCCCCAAGTCCATCAGGTGGGTATTGTATCTATCTTAAGTCTCTAATGGTCTGGTAAGATCACTCCCATCTTCATGTCCAACCTAAGGAAATTTTAATCTTATAAAATCTATCATCGTATCTTAAAATACACATTGAAGGACACCATAACATTATATATGAAAATAACATAGCATGAGAATTTGTGGGATAAAATCCAAGTCCAAACAATGGATACATGAGAGATAGAATATTTTTAAAGGAGTACATGTCATTTAAGGGATCCACATGGCATGTCGTCTGGACCTGATGCCTGTCCATTTCTTCTCCAGTGTCCAAATCCATGTCCATGTTGTACTACACAGTGTTTAAGGGTACTACATGATGTGTCCCGACTAAAATCCTATGGAATACCCAAGGCTCGTCATCATTCTGAAATGAAAAACATAATTCCACCAATATCCATCTACAAGTATCCATGAATTGACAAATTTATCACACTATCATGATCCCCATGGTAAATTTCCAAGGAAAGGATATTTAATTTCCCAAATGAATCACCCAGTGAAAAAATCACATTCTACAATATGGCACATGAACGATGATTTATGGTCATGATCGATAAGTCTAAATTAAATACATTATATTGGTCTTGAAATTTTCACAAAAAAATCATTATAGAAAAGCCTCAAACAATTCATCATTTCAACATCATACATAAATGATATGTTAGATTCAATAGTCTGTAATAATAATAATATTATTATTATTTTGAACCACATAGTCCCACATTAGGAGACCAAATTATATATCCATCCCTGGTATTAAAATGATCTTTTTCATTATAGGTTCATAATGATTCTTAAGGCGCATCAATCTGACTCCATATGATGTAGTTAATGTCGTATTAAGGTTTTGAGAAGAAAAAAATAATTTTATTTTATATTTTTAAAATTTTAAATCATCAATTATAAAAGTGGCGAGATACACTCTACTTACTATGTGTTGGTCCCTCTCTACAGTTCCTCACCCTTATTTCATTTTTTTATAGTAATATTATTCTCATTATTATTTAATATCATATAATTAATTTATTTATTAATCCTTCCTCTCTGATTTTATTAAAAATGAACCAACACCTCTCTGCATCAAGGGATACATTCACCCCTCCTCAACACTTAATATTTTTTCTCAAATATAAAAACTCTATTAATTTCCTTCAATAAAAATTCAAAAAAAATTCATAAGATACAAATTATCAAAATTTTATATATATATATATTTTAAAAAATAAAATTATTTTGTTCTATGAATAATTTAAATACATTTCATTTATAGTGAATTTTTTAAATGATACTAATAACAGTAATAATAATAATAATATGAAAAACAAAAAAAAACCATTTAAATTGTCTACTTCGAGAAGCGTCTACCATGAGACCCCACACACCCCCCCAGTCGGAACTGAGTTCATGACACAAAACATCATCATCATGTGTTAACAATGAAAATAGAGAATAAAAATCTGATCCTAAAACAACTATGATCACAAAATCCACACCCATGGTGCTGATCCAATCCATTTACAAAACAAAATCCCTCTTATTTATTAATACACCCAAAAACAATCAATTCACATGTCATCCATGCCACCAAAATTAATTTAGGGGTTCAATCGCACTCGAACCCTCCCCAAAAATATCAATTCATTATCCCATGTACAATGATAAATAATATGATGAACGGAGGTGGAAAATCACCAATAGAAAAGGTGATTAATATCATTGTCTAAGTTCTCTTAAAAACAATTCATAGTACAGAAACTTGGTAGAGAAATATGACATAGGCAAAAAATAAATTTAATGAATAAATTAACCCGATAAATGGTCTCACACAAAGGTTCACATAAAAAAATATTAAAGAAATAAAATTTGATTTTTCTCAATATTTTAATAATAAGGTTGAAAACTACAAATTATTAGTCCCATCATGATTATGGATTGATCCTGGGTGATGAAAACTTCTGCTATCAATGACAGTGATGATTCTACTATATACATTATTCATTTAACTGTTATCCTTGATATGATTATATTTCTTTGTTCAATGTAGATATGCCAATGAAGAACTGTTTCCAACTCCTATTATATATAGGATGGGTTATTTAGATATCACTTAACAATCCAATGTAATAGGTTATTTATAGTTGATATTAATATGGCCATTTAATAATACAAACAGAAAAATATTTTTATTTTATTTTAATTAAAAGTTCCATCCAACAACCACCTTATTGAAACGTCTCATGCCTATCAAATTGAGGTCACACCTAGGGTAAATCCCAGGTTCCAAAATCTACTGTGGTTTCATATTTATGATCATAGACTATATTTTTTACTTACTCAATTATATCTAAAAAACTACACGTGGGTAATGTAAAATGTATTTTTTATTATTATAAAATTAAGTCTAGTCTCAGAGGGCCTTATAAACGTGCACTGTCTAACCACCTAGCTCCCAAAATATTACTATTACTATTCCAATGTCTAAGATGAAAAACTAATATCTCTACACAATGGTTATTTTTTCTTATCTTTTTTCCATATTGATAAACAATTTTATCTATTTTGAAAAGTTATATACTAATTTATATACTTGATTCTTTTGTTGATAAATTTTGGTTGTGGTGTTTATAGGACCAATAAGTGGTATTATAAAAAATGGTTTAATTAGTATTGGTGCCATAAGCATTATAATTTTCAGATTTACTCATATTTTTTTCTTTTACTTGGACTTTTATATTTTTGATGGAAAGACGTTGGAAGTGGGAAATGTTCAGATTAAAAAATTCAATGTGATAGAATATTGACACAAGAGGATATAATTTCTATATTATCTTTTCCATAATGATATTGATATTTTATTGAAAAGAGTTAAACCAATTATAAATTGATAAATAATAATTTCAGTGGATTAATAGGTTATCACATGGCATCATACAAATGTCACCAGAGAGGAATTGTTCCTACAACATCTAGGAGGAGATGAAAATTATGGAAGTGATTCGGGAGACTAATAATATATAATATAACTCAAGATACGGTTTGACAAGAAAATATATATTTTTGTGTTAGAATTATAAGATGAGAGGTTCCCCATTAATTATTACATTAATGTTTTTTAATTTATATCATTCATTAATGAATAAAACATTCCAATATTCCCCAATACAAATTTGAAGAAACTCTATGGAAAATTATAAAATATTCAGTGTAGATAATAATATGGATTTCAGTGTGGTGGTTTGTATTTGTGTATTTTTATCTATTAATACTTATGTTATATTTATTTTAGTTTCTATGAGGGAACCTAGTTAACCCAGAAAGATTTTTTTAGTAATAATAAAATATTGTTGGAAGGAAATATATATGAGAATCTATTTGTAATATTTTTTTATTTTTACAAAATTTATTTATAATGATAATATCATTAATAATTTTTTAAGATTAATTCAACATCAAAAAATCATCTTGAGTCTTTTATAATCATTAGGGGAAAAAATATATTGATCCAATTTGATATTTTTTGTTAATTTTTTCACTTCTAAAACCATATTATATGGTAGTTTCTAGTATAAAAAAATTCCACAGCTAAAATTGATATTTTGATGAAGAAATTCATGATCTCATATTGAATAAATAAATACATAAGATTAAAATATAGTAATAAATAAAAATTCCATTCAATATAGAAGTTAGAGTATACTAAGTTCAATTGCAATATAATAAAGAAAATGAAGACTATAGTGAGAGAATTTAAAATAAATTGATGATATATGGTCAAATATTTTATCATTTTGAGATGAATGAGGTATACAGAGAAGTAGTTTAGGGATAAAATAGTTAATTATGGAAGGATAAATTCAAGAATTTAATCAAATACTATAGATGTTTTTAAATGTATATTAATGATCATAATAAATAATCTATTGAAGTCAATGATTTTCAATTCTTGATCATCATTTCATTATATATCTTAGTGTATTAGTAGGGATAACTGTGTTTGTTGAATAATTAGAGAGGTTATTTTGGTAGATGATGAGGATCATGAGATTATAATGAAAGGAAATGTAATTTTTAAAATTCCAAAACGACGTTTTTCAGAGCATAAAAATGTTTATGAATATAATATTTTTTTAGAAGAACATTAATTAGGTTGGTTATCTTGATGAAGAAGGATTTTATACAATGATTGTGGATAGATTATGAAGGATCACATTGTGATACTTGGTGATATATAGTTGTTTAAATGATTTAAAATTATATGTGATGGAGTGATTAGATGATTCAATGATTATAAAAATGAATTGTTTATAAATTTTAATGGATTTAAATTTCCATCTTAGGAACTTGGGTGATAAGAACAAGGGAGTGTATGTACCTAATGAGATACTGAATCTGGGTAACATATATTTTATAATGTGTTAGATTTATATCTCGAAAAGGGTAAAAATGAGTCATTTTTCACAAATAGAAAGACACCAAATCGAGACACATGAGGACCAATGGATGGGAACATAGGAAAAAGGATGATTATTACTTATACTATTATCTTCAACATTGAAAAAACATCTAAGGTACTGGGGGTCCTCGGGATGTTGAGGACTAGGTTGAAATAATTGAGTGGAAAGGTATTCCATATATGAAATTAATGTTATATAGTTTCTTGGAATAGATTTGGACTGAAAAGAAATAATTGGGGTAGTTGACCTCAGTAGAGGATACAGATGACACATACATTGATAAAATAGGTGATCCAAGCCCTCAGGTTGAAGACTGTGGCCTTAATTATATTAAGATTCATGCACTAAACCATATTCCTATTTGTAAAATAAAGGGACCCTATACTATTTTTTATTTCCTTAATTACATCTATTATTTAATAATTAATTATTTACATACGAGCTTCACATTCATTTCTATTTACTCATGTTTTTTTGTAGTCCATAATTTATCAGTTTAGTTATCTTCTGACTTGGTTTTTATTTAGACACCCCAAGAGAAGAAATTGGATCATCACTGTTGATTTATAGAATATTCTATTGTTTTTTATTTTTATGAATATCTCTTGGAAGTAATGATTTTACGTATGACTAGCTTTGATTTGATATTTTGAATGTGCTGAGTAACTATTTATCATGTGTAAATTTATTGTAATCATGTAAAAATATCCTTTACTATGGAATAGTCAAATAATTTCATGATGACTATTGCTTGTGATGTTTGAACAGGTAGAATGTGACGAGACCAAAGATTGATTGGGGCTATTACGACATAAGTATCAGTCTTTTATTTTGTACAAGAGCCAATAATAACCTCATATTATATTTCTTCATTAGTGGATCAATAATACTATGTTATTCAAGATTAATTTTTAGGTCTCCCTCATGTTATAGGAATTGGGTTCAAGATTATAGTCCTTGCAGGAGTTAATCTATCATCTATTTTCCCACATCATATGACACTAGATGATTTGAAGGAAATCATGGTGAAATTCGATGATTTTTATGGGAAGTGTTCTATAAGGCCAACCACATCTCCTTGGGGTTCCCTAATATATATTTCTAATAAGAAATATATTAGGACTCAAATATGTGTGGCCAAATAAATATGAATCTTATCACATTTAATATTTGGTACCTAACAACAATGATATGTGAATTTTTTTATCAGTTACTATAATTCCTATAGTTCTTTAATATTTATCTACAATCAAGTTATCAGTATCTTTGGGTTATATGGGAGTATATACTAGATGACATTCAAGAGTATATATATATTGTACAAGTAAATTTTTATGCCTTTTGGGATGAGTAATGCCCAAATGGTGTTCAAAAATTTAAATAAAAGTATCTTATATCCATGCATAGACTTGTTAATTATAGTGTTTAATGATGATATACTAATATGCACGAGGAAATCATATAATTGTGCTAAACCCCATGAGATCATATCAATAAAACATTGAGCACATTGACATTATGAAAAATTAATGAACTGTGACATTTGGATCTAATAGGTGCACTTATTTAGGAATGTGAATTCAACATGAATAATTTTAGTTGACATGGAAAAGGTAGAAGGAATGTTTTTATGGGCCTTCCCATGAAATGTGTTTAATAACTTTAGTGTCTATTGGTTATATGGGTACAACATGAGGT
The DNA here is from genome assembly GCA_963277665.1 of Viscum album. NCBI lineage: Eukaryota > Viridiplantae > Streptophyta > Magnoliopsida > Santalales > Viscaceae > Viscum > Viscum album. The sequence continues at coordinate 1,112,695,153 of OY728126.1, forward strand.
TTATTGGGTAATTCCCTCTAATAAGTTAGTGACAATTACTGGGCTTATAAATAATGGTGTGATGTTTTAGTTGATAAATCAGTGTGAAGATTCATACATAGATCTGTAAAGTTATATAAAACTAGATCTCTTTTTAAAATTTCCTAATCCTTGTATTGGATTTATTGTTTATTATAATTCCTCATGTTTTGGGTTGGGAGATGTGTTTATGATAAGGGAATATATATGGGCTTTTTGGTCTGTTAATTATGATCCCACAAGTATAACTAAAATACATATTACTTTGGTTTAGTAGATATAGTTTATGATTTAATATACAGGTGAAACTATCTCTTCATTGTGTTCTCTTTTATTTTAGATGGAATAAATGATCTTAAGTTACATATTATCTCATCGGTACTTGAATCATAAATAGAGGAATTTGGTGGAATATCAAATAAAATTTAATTTTGAGATGCATTATTCTCTTAAAAATTAAAATATCATTGTCATTTCTCTCTGATGTAAAACACAAGATCCTATGGATACTCCATTGAAGGTGGAATATATGTTAATAAACATATTCCTCGAATGGTTTGTGTATGATTTTGAGGAACAAGGGGTAGTGTAAAGTTTTCCCTTAGTTATCATAAAAAATTTGTGTAATTTTTAATGACTGAAATGGGGTTAGATCCAAAATTCTATGTGATGTTGGAATGACTATTAAGAATTTAACTTGTTCTATGTTGGTTAATATATTTTAATGACATCATCGTAGTTTATGGGGGATTTTTTTTCTCAATTTAATGAGTGATGGATTGATGAGGGACTCCCATTCCAGTCTTTTAGATGTTCCAAATAGTCTATAAAAATGTATCTAGATATCTTGTGACACTTTTGGTCGTAAGGTCTGAAGAGTGATATTGTGAGCTTGGATTCTCTTTTCTGGACCTCTCAAAGAATTATGAAACATATTTAATAATGAATAGGGTTATGTCGTCCCCTTCTCAAGCCTATGTGGAAGTTGGACGAGGTGACAATGGGATTCATGATAGGGTTTCCCAGGACCCCAAGAATTCAATACACTATTATGGTGATATTTTATTGGTTGATGAATGTGGAAAACTTAATTTTAATTTGAGAGACCTACTCTGTAGATGAGTTGTGAACACTTTATGTCCAGGAGATTATATAACTATATGGAGTGTGTTCCAATATCACATAAAATAGAGATATGTATTTTTCATCAGAGTTTTGGAAAATATAATAGAATACTTTCATCAATATATTGAAGTTGTTTATGTAATATCTTTAATATACCGATGGACAATCGATGGGGTTGATCACGATCTTAGAGGATATGATTCAAGAAACAATTCTTGACATTAGTGTAGAATAGTGTGACCCTATGGTCATGGTGGAGTACATGTACAATAATATTTTCCATGTTTCAATTCATATGGAACCTTTTTAGGCCTATTATGGTGGTTCGTGCCACCCCCCACTATGTTGGATGAAGTAGAAAATTTCGTATTCGTTGGGATGGGATTAGTTCATGAGACCTATAAGAGGGTCTTATTGATCAGGAAAAGGATTATTCCCACTAAATTAAGCCTAATAACAAATTTTTATTGAATTATTTGACCTTTTTAGATCATTTTTCATGCATATGTTATCTTGTGGGGGTCACCTCTATTAGGTTATGGTAATTTTTATAGGAATGGGATGTTTGTGACATGGTTTGGGTTACAATTTTTTATCATAAAACTTATCAAAATATGGTCTTACTTATTGGACCATCCTCGTTGATATTTAGGTCCTCATGATGTGTTTTATGATTCTTAGATCTTGAAGTGCAATCCAAGTCTAGCGTATTTTTCTAATAGTAAGGGAATTTATTTAGATGTGGAAGAAATATTTATATGGTTGCTGAGACAAATTAGAGACTATAGAAATAATGTGAAAAGGTGGATATTGTACCACATATTCAGGACATGTTGTAGTATAGTTAGATGTATGAGTATACGTTGGATAAATATTAAGATGTGTTATATTAGATTACTGAGTTATTTGATAATAACTCAAAATACATTTCTTGAGGTTGATAAGTCCATACAATGGAAATTTTTAACATCCCAATTTTTAAATCTAGTTAATTTTTACAATTTTAATATTTCAATTTAGGTTTAAGAAGTGTTGTGGGATTAAAATTTCCTTTAATTGGGTTTTGGGTATTTTTAAATGAACAATGGTTATGACCACATAATCTTGTATTTCATTTATTAAAATAACACACATATTTAAATGTGGTTGCAAAAACATGGGTGGGTAGAACTACAATTATTTGTTTGAGACACAACCAGATCAACCACACCACATCATGGTGGAGGGTGTGGTGATTTAAAAATTATTAATCTTTAAATACCATTAAATGGTGGGTAATCATGGTGGATATCCTTGGCTATGAGTGATGGAATCCTCTGTGACCATGGTGGGAATAACCACATCATTGTGATAACTATTCAAAATTTCATAACCAATCAAATTAGCCACTGAAATTTGTGGGGTTTTTCATTTCAAATATAAATCCACATGAAATTAATTTAGGGTGTTTTTAGGGGGTTTTGAATTGATTTACAACCAGATAACACTTTATATTACCCCCATGAGGAATCATGATCTGTATGAAATCCAATGTAAATCTTAGATACACTTTCCCCCTTCTCCTCCGATTTATGGTTTAATGAGGGAATAATGTATTTTCCATAAATTCGTTATATTTTCTCAAGATAAGACAAATATATATTCTATTTTAAATTACCAATTATTTATGCTATGTTGGATTAATATAAAAACATAATATTGATCTCATGGTTGATTATTGTTATGGTTATAAATATGATACAATTTAAGAGTGTTGGTGGCATTTCCCATGATCAATTCAAGAACAACAATTGACAGTGGATATCCTTGTGTTTTTTGATGTAGTCGTACCATCTTGGAATGCTTTTAATTCATGAATTTCTATATACAACCTTTGTGACAGTAGATTAGATATGGACGATGAACCACATTTATGGATCATGGAAATTGAAATCCTCATACTTGAGGTGGGAAACTCATTATTACAAATGGAGCTTGTATATGTTTTTTTAGAAGGATATGGTAAAATATTATTGTTCCCATTGTGATCAATGCTTGATGTGTGACAGTTATGGGTGTGTCTTTGTGTGTCAATTTTAGAACCATGATTTATATGAACAGTAATTCTTTTTATAAAAAAAAATTATTTTTAATATTTTTTTTATTTTGGAACATTTCATCAGTTATCAAGATGATTGGGTTTCTCAGAATTGGATAGATGGATCCCTTGGGGGAGAGTAGATGTTTTTACAAAGGATATGTTAGTTGGTATTTATTTATAGTAATAGATAGATGTTATGGATATTTTCAATTGAAATTACATTATACCCTCTATGCGTGATTTGTATCCAATGTGTCCAAATTCTATCATGGGAGAAAAACCGTTCGTTGGTGATTGTGATTCAACTTTACAGGCATGTCAGGTGGATTTACAAAAACATAAACATAGGATACATCCTTTGTGTGGGGAATTATGTTATACTTAAATGAATAATTGACAATTAATAATAATGTCCATATGGTGATAAACCAATGCATTTAAATATTTTCATATTTCAAGACAACTGATGATTGAAATCAAAATCCTTACCGTTATAGTTCTACTGTATCTAGAGGTACGGTTTTTGTAACATGGTTTGAATGAAATGACCTAAAAATTGTGCGATTGACAGATTAAATATTCATTTTTTAGGTTATAGCGTACATCATAAATATATTGACTGTTTAATGTAAAAATAGGTGGTGACCTATAGGATTTTTAATTACACTCTATATCAACATCCCTATGTGTGTGAAGACTTGATGAACATGGAACTAAAAATGGGAAAGAGTCAAATGCAATATAGATAAAGAGATGAATATGGTGTTTTGATGTGGTATTGGGATATACTTTAGATTGATGTAGTGGTATATTTATTTATTTTCGTGGTTTAATTATTATACTCAGGTCTTACCTTCCGCATTGGGTTTTTTTTGTTTTAATATTGTGTGACTATGAAATACATGACATATCATCGGTTATATTTTTATTATTATTTAGCTATGAAATTTTTATTATTATTTCATTGGTATGATTATGATGTATAGTGTTTTTATTGGGGTCATATTCTCCCCAATACATCATTTTGTCCCTCGATGGTAGTTAACATACTATTGTGTATGTGGTGGTTCACGTGAGGTAATGGTTCTCGGTAATAGCCCGAGATTTTATGAAAAATATTCTTTTTAATTTCATTAATGTCTTTTGTTGCACGCTACACCAAACGGAGCTTGCACAACATGCAATCGCGACCTTCTTCGATAGCGTGTGTAGTACACAATAATGAGTTTCACTAAACAACAATATGCTATAAAAATATTATTAAAACTAGATGTTATGAATAGTAATAATCACCTTTTAAATTTTTAGAAATTTTAGCTCTCAAAATGGACTTCATTTTAGGATTCAGAGTATCGAATTTATCCTAAGGTGAAATTTTGGTACTTTTTTGATAACTTTCATATTCTTATAAATAGTGAAAATTACTAAATTATAATTAAAAACAACTTTTATAATAGAAATAATTAATAGTGATAAATTATTAATTTAAGTGGTTTTAAAGTATATTAAGAATATATTTTTACAATTTAATACAATGTTGGTCATTGGATGTAATTTCACATTTAAACCAGTCATAAACAAGTGTCAATCTTTTGATAGTTATTATCTCTTAAGAACACGTTATTTGTTTTGACGATGGAAATTAATTTTTAAATTAATTAATGCAACTAATATGTTTTGAATTTGATAAAATAGACATCATTTTTGAATTCATAATATCAAATATATCTTAGATCTAATTTTTTGTATTTTTCTGGAAACTTTCATTTTTTTATGAATAGTGAAACCACTAAGTGGTAGTTAAAAAACTGAATTTCTCATAAAACATAATTTTACCGCTTCTGTGAGTGGAATTTCAGAAATATGAGAGACACGGTTGATGTCAGTAAGTAAAATGTGGTTCAATGTGATGAAAATAATTTTTTGAAGAATAGTAACTTTTTACTTTTTTTACCACGGTTAAAAGTAAATAGGGTAATTAAGGGTAAAAATGTTATTATTATTACCCTATCACATGTCCTAATTCTATTGGATAAGTGTAATTCGACCAAAAACAAACTTAGGAATAAAATATGATCATTTAGGCCCACTTGGATTAGAATAGGACATTTATTATTAATTTATTTAACGAAGGGTTAAAATAGTTAAAATCAATGTTTAATAAGTAAATTATTTTTAATATGGGGTTATACATAAGATAAATTCGACTATAAATATTAATTAGAAAGCTAAAATTATTTACTACATAATTCTATTTTATTTGTAATTTTTCGACATTAAATAATTTAATTTATTTATGACACAACGATGATGCAGTAATTATCTTATTAATGAAATATTGACATACTTGATGTTTTAAATACCCAAATAAATATAATTTGAGACTTTTTATGAGCTAAACTAATTTTTTAGGTTAATATGTCATGTTAGGATTAATTTAATTAACTTTGGTAGAAGTAATCATTCTGTTATGAGTTTCAAAAAAAACAACTATTGAATAGTGTCAAAATTGACATAAAATAGTTTTTAAAACAAATATTATATTATTAATTTTTATTCTATTCTTAAAAATCCAAGGTTCAGCCAAATGACTTAGATAAGGTTATATATATTAATGAAACACAACTTGGGGGTCTATTTTATGTATATGTTAAGTTTATTAACGATATAATATAAAAATACAAAGTGACATGGTAAATGTCAATCTAAATAACTAAGAGTTAAAACTAAAAGATAAGGTTAATATAATGACCAAAACTTGTCTAAATTCTATTGGATGAGAGTATTTCGACTCATTCCCACCTTAACATTTAAATAACATAATTTTTAGCTATTTGAAATCTAACTTGTCCTTATAATAAAATAATATTTTTAGTTATTCCAAAGGTGCCCCTCTCCTCCCTTATAAAAGGGCACCTCCTCCCCCTCTTACTCACACCACATTGAGCCTTCATGCTCGGCCAACCCCTGAAAATTTCTTCTCTCCACTTCCCTAGAAACATCCTAGAGGTTCTTTTCTTCTTCAAAGACCTATTTTAGTTCCCTAAAAGGAGGTCTCAAAAAATCACTTCAAAGAAGTGGTAATGTCCTTTACCGATTCTTTCATCTTTATTTCTTCTTCCACTTCTTCTTCTTTAATTGATTCATTATGAAGTAATAACATCAGTATCACTCATATACTGATATGCTTATTATAAGTATGAAACAACCCTATTTCACCATCTATTCATCCTATGGAAAAACAAATCACCGCGCGTGCGTACTTACGGAATACCATCTCAACGCTGTGGTGTAATCTATTTTCCACCACCACCTTACTTGGATGGGTATAATGGTGTAAATAATGACTATATATTACTATTATAAAGTGATATTGATTCTGAAATTGTATACATACACTCCAATACAATTCCACGATCATAGGAATGATATCATCACTCGTGCGTATGTACGGAATACCGTCTCCACAATGTGATGCGACTCGTTCTACATGATCTTCATTTCATAATGATTATATAAATGAATTGAATGAATTAATATGATAGATATTACACTAATACAATTCTGGAAATGAATTATCTATAACCTAAAGAGAAGAATAAGAATTTATTCGACAAAACACGCATAAGAACAAAAAGTAATAAACACCCGAATAACAAGTTGTAATGAAATATTACTAATAATGAGCTAAGAATATGACCATATATGATATCATAAAAATAAGTATGATTCTGTAATAAGTCAATAACATTATTTAAATCATTATACTGGAGGTTCGGACACGTACAAAGCATATCGGACGAAAGGTAAGGGAAATATCACAATCTCATTTTTATCCGAGATTGTTTATACTTTGGTATTTACTGGGGAATATTTTATCATCCACATACATGTTTCCTCAATATGTAATATTATTTACATTCACCTACAATTGTTTAAATCCTATTTTACCCTTCAGTGAGTTTTTAGTAAATGATATGAAAGGAATCTTTTGTCGTTTTTCGTATGAGGTACTTTTTTGACTTTTCCGACAAAAGTACGAGAAAAATGTTTTTTTAACTTATACGACATGAATGGATTTTTAAAACATTATTTCCAAGAAGCTTCCCTTAAAAGTTTTCAAGTTTATTTTTAATCAACTTCTTTTAGATTAGAATTGTACGACATGTTAAGAAAGTAAAAGTGTTTTTGAAGCAGAAAGGATATTTTCCTCAAAAATGTAGTTCAAGTGTTTTATCAAAATTATTTTCCATCTAAGATAATAAAGGGTTCTGTTTCTATCCCTAGTATTACATTGATTTTATTATGTTTTGATGAAATTATATTTTTATGAATTCCTTTATCTTATATGAATTGTTTTATGATGTCACGATGTTTAAGATTCCCATTTTTATTATATGTGTTATGCTATGATGTATGGTTTAGGATTTTGTCGCACACATAAGAATGGTATCATTATGAGATGGGTGTGACATATATATCCCTCCAATGAATTGGGTAAAGATTTTATATCTCATGAGATAGACATGGCTAGAACGGTAGGTTATACCGGTTCAGTGAAATAGGACTCAAACGAGGGTGACTCGGTTCAGAAATGGACTTTGTCCACTAAGATAGTCTTGGCAATGAGTCTTGACTAATAAGATATGATTCTCTATGATTATGTGTGTATTCCACAAAGTGTCATGTTTTAAGTTATGATTATTGGGATTTCATTTCAATAATATGATTTATCCCATTTATGAAATTATGCTCTCTTTTGTAGGTTAAGATTTCCAAAATGTTATGTTCTTATGAAAATGATGTGATTGATATTACTTTTGTTTACCCTTACTAAGCATTTGAGCTCACCCTTTTATGTTTTCTTTTCCCCAGGATATAAAGAAATGTTTTAGGTAAAAAAAGAAGTTCTTTATGGGAGATGTTGAAGATCTCTCACCACGATTAGAAGATTACGTTCCTAGTTTTTAAAGACACTAAACTATTACGATCCTTGTGTGTGTGTTTTTTTTATGTACTAAGTATTCCGCAAAAGTAATGTAATGTCCATGTACGTCAAGCTTCGGGTCTCTACAGTTGGTATTAGAGGAAAAGGTTTAGTCGATCATTGGAAACTAGGATGCGAAAACGTTAGTGAGATCCCTAGAGATATTTCTAAGGTATGTCTAGGGATGTCCCTACGGATAACTATACGTATAGGATACAGTCCTGGAACTACGGTAACAATCATTGAATTTAACATAAGATGTTAGATATTGAGGATACTCCCCCTTTAATATGTTGTTTTACCTAGCATGATTTTTGCCTCTCACTATTCTTTTTGGGTTTTAGATGATGGATGGAACCCGAAGGAACCATGTTGATCAATGTAATGGACAATGCAATGATTTTCCTCCTAAACAAACAAATGTTATGGGAGATAGAGTGCAAAATATTATTGCTATACTTACACATGATATGAATCATTCTGGACTTCCAAATGTGCAGAGAAGGGAACAACATTTTATTGAGTCCTTCATGAGGCAACATCCACCTTCTTTCAGTGGGTCTTCTGATCCACTTATTGCTGAACAATGGATCAGTACTACTGAAAATATATTTTCAGTTCTTAAATGTTCTGAACATGATAAAGTCATCTTAGTAGTATATCATTTGGAAGGTGATGCTGATCAATGGTGGAATATTATCAAGAATACGAGGCAAAGAGATGAAATTGATTCAATGGAATGGGACGAGTTCAAGAACTTATTTTTCAATAAGTACTTCCCTCGTATTATTCGAACAAATATGGAAAGGAGTTTCTTGAACTAAAGCAAAAGGATGATGAATCTGTTCGTATATACGAAGTGAATTTTACAAGGCTTCCAAGGTATGCATCTGGATTTATCATCCAACCTAAAAGTAATGTTGATCGATTCTTCAATGGCCTAAAAACAAATCTTAGAAGGGAATTAGCTATAAGTGACTTCAGTAGCTATGATGAAATTGTGTGTTGTGCTATCAAGGTAGAAATGGAAGTTGGTGTTACTTATCCATCTCATAGTTTTGACACGAAACGAAAGATGGAGTTTAAGGATAAATCTCAGAATAATGGTGAAAAGAAGATGAATGTTTCCTTATTCTAAAATGTGTGGAAAGAAGCATGGTGGAGATTGTCTTAAAGGGACTAGAAAATGTTTTAAGTGTGGAAAAGAAGGTCACTGAGCAGTTGAGTGTCTAAGTAATGGTAAAAGGGTTTCTAATGATGTGAATAAAGAAAAGACTGCAGAGGACGCACCAACAACACTTCAATGCTTCAAGTGCAATGAAATTGGGAATTATGCTAATAAATGCTCTAATCCAAGGGTTAGTGATGATCGACATGAGCAACCACTTAAGGCAAAGGACAAAGGGAAGTCACATGCGATCACCATTGGCGATGTTGTATATGACAACGATGTGGTGGAATGACTAAGTGTTTATGTAATGGGATTCCAAAATAATGTTGTATATAGTATCATAGAATATTGGAATATTTATGTTTTGGTCTATTGTGGTTTTCAATAATTTAATGGCATCGATAACCATGAAAAGTGATTGAAATATTTTTGGAAAGCAGATGATATGCACATAATGAAGGGATAAAGAAAATCTAATATGTTTGATAGTATTCATGAGCTTATGATTGATATAAGGACTAAGTGATATCGTGGTTTGAGGATATAGAATTTTGAGGATTTTGGTATGTGGAAAGTGTTAACTTTTAACTGCATTCATGTTTTTTCTAAGGTTCAATGGATATTCATTCTTCAAGATAATACATGATTTAGGTATTCCCATATTTGTAATTTGACCAAAAAGATATATCTTATGATATATGGGGGATACATGATGGCATTCACGTGATCATTTTCTTTATACTATGAGCTTGGAACGAAGTATTTTAGATAAGCCTAAAGATTGGAATGGATTATGTTAGAAATAAGTTAGTATTGTTTAAGGATAAATCTTTTTTGATATTGTTGATGGGATGTTATAGTAATATAGCTTTAGAAATAGGACAACCTGCAGGACGGGCGACAACCCATCGCATCGGACATGGTTGTGGGAATCGAACCCACAACCGAAGTGCGACTGGCCTTTATCGCTTACTATTGGCCTTCAAGAAGTCCCTGTTTAGTAGAAACTAGTTTTATTATATTAGTCAGTATGATATATGAAGTATAAGTCCATTTTAGGAACTATATATGATTAATCTCACTATAGATGGACTTATGTATTTTTTGATAGCTTTTCTAACCTTTTGTTTGAGGTAGATGGAATGACCCATCATTCTATCACATGATCTTCTAACACATCACGAATGACAAATTCAACTTCATTTCTTTAAGAGATGAAGTGGAAATTGTCCAAAGAATGACAAACGGTGAGACTATACCAAAATCAAGAAAGTATTTCTTCTAATTCCAATTTCATCAACTTTCGGGAAATGATATTGAAAACCAAAAATGTTGTCCTACTGCTCTAATATCTGATGAATTAGATGGTACCTTAGTTCATCACAAATTTATGGCTTTGTGATTGCTGGATTTTCCATAGCCATGTTCTCTACCACTCTCCATCAGAACATGATGGTGATATTTTTCTTCCATATCCATATTTTCACCTATGTGTAAACACAGTGATTAGTTTATTTGGGTAACCGTTACATTTCATAATTTGTTTTAAAAAAAATGGTTTTGGTATTCCTTTTCATGATGTGGGTTTCTATTAAAGAAACTTTCAAGTAGCAAACCATTTATAACCCCGACGAATTTCGACATCGAAATTCATTTTAAGATGGGTATAATGTAACAGCCCAAGATTTTATGAAAAATATTTTTTTTTTAATTTCATTAATGTCTTGTGTTGTACGCTACACAAAAAGGAGCTTGCACAACACGCAATCGCGACCTTCCTCGATAGCGCGTGTAGTACGCAATAACGAGTTTCACTAAACAATAATATGCTATTAAAATATTATTAAAACTAGCCGTTATGATTAGTAATAACCACCTATTAAAATTTTTGAAATTTTAGCTCTCAAATTGGAATTCATTTCTGGATTCGGAGTATCTAATTTATCCTAAGATGATAGTTTGGTACTTTTCAGATAACTTTCATATTCTGATGAATAGTGAAAATTACTAAAATATAATTAAAAACAACTTTTTTAATTGAAATAATTAATAGTGATAAATTATTAATTTAATTGGTTTTAAAGTATATTTAGAATATATTTTTACAATTTAATACAATGTTGGTCATTGGATGTAATTTCACATTTAATCCAGTCAAAAACAAGTGTCAATCTTTTGATAGTTATTATCTCTTAAGAACACGCTATTTCTTTTAATGACGGGAATTAATTTTTAAATTAATTAATGAAACTGATATGTTTTTAATTTGATAAAATAGACATAATTTTTGAATTCATAATATAAAATATATCTTAGATCTAATTTATGGTATTTTTCTGGAAACTTTCATTTTTTTGATGAATAGTGAAACCACTAAGTGGTAGTTAAAAAACAAATTTTTTTCATAAAACATAATTTTACCACTTTTGTAAGTGTAATTTCGAAAATCCAAGACACACTGCTGATGTCAGTAAGTAAAATGTGTTTCAATGAGTTGAAAATAATTTTTTGGTGAATAGTAAATATTTACTTTTTTTACCACTGTTAAAAGTAAATAGGGTAATTAAGGGTAAAGATATTATTATTATTAACCTAACACATGTCCTAATTCTATTGGATAAGTGTAATTCGACCAAAAACAACCTTAGGAAAAAAATATGATCATTTATGCCCACTTGGATTAGATTAGGACATTTATTATTAATTTATTTAAATAAGGGTAAAAATAGTAAAAATCAACGTTGAATAAGTAAATCTTTTTTAATATGGGGTTATACATAAGATAAATTCTACTATTAATATTAATAATAAATAAAAATATATTTCCTACATAATGGTATTTTATTTGTAATTTTTAGACATTAATGATTTTAATTTATTTATGACACAACGATGATGTAGTAATTATCTTATTAATGAAATATTGACATAATTGATGTTATAAATACCCAAATAAATATAATTTGAGACTTTTTATGAACTAAACTAATTTTCTAGGTTAATATGACATCTTAGGATTAATTTAATTAACATTGGTTTAAGTAATCATTCTGTTATGAGTTTCAAAAAAATAAACTATTGAATAGTGTCAAAATTGACATAAAATAGTTTTTAAAACAAATATTATATTATTAATTGTTATTTTATTCCTAAAAATCTAAGGATTGATCAAATTACTTATATAAGGTTATATATATTAATTAAACACAACATGGGGGTCGCTTTGATGTATATGGTATGTTTATTAACTATATAATATAAAAATACAAAGTGACATGGTAAATGTCAATCTAATTAACTATGAGTTAAAACTAAAAGATAAGGTTAATATAATGACCTAAACATGTCAAAATTCTATTTTATGAGATTATTTCGACCCATCCCCACCTTATCTTCTAAATAACTCAATTTGGATAAATTTAAAACCAAACTTGACTTTATAATAAAATAATATTTTTAGTTATTCAAAAGGTGCCCCTCTCCTCACTTATAAAAGGGCACCTCCTCCCCCTCTTCCTCACACCACTTTGAACCTTCATTCTCGTCCAACCCCTGAAAATTTCTTCTCTCCACTTCCCTAGAAACATCCTAGAGGTTCTGGACTTCTTCAAAGCCCTATTTTAGTGCCCTAAAAGGAGGTCTCAAAGAAGCACTTCAAAGAAGAGGTAATGTCAGTTACCGATTCTTTCATCTTTATTTCTTTTTCCATTTCTTCTTCTTTAGCTGTTTCATTATGAAGTAATAACATCAGTATCACTCATATTCATATATTTTATTATATGTATGAAACAACCCTATTTCAACATCTATCCATCCTACGGAAAAAGAAATCACCGCGCGTGCGTACGTACAGAATACCGTCTCCACGCCGTGGTGTAATCTATTTTTCACCACCACCTTACATGGATGATTATAATGGTGTAAATAATGACTATATATGACTATTATAAAGTGATATTGATTCTGAAATAATTTACAAACACTCCAATACAATTCCATGATCATAGGAATGATATCATCACTCGTGCGTATGTACTGAATACTGTCTCCACGATGTGATGCGACTCGTTCTACATGGTCTTCATTTCATAATGATTATATAAATTAATTTAATGAATTAATATGATATATATTACACTAATACCATTCTGGAAATGATGTATCTATAACCTATATAGAATAATAAGATTTTATTCGACAAAACACGCATAAGAACAAAAAGTAATAAACACCCGAATAACAAGTAGTAATAAAATATTACTAATATTAAGCTAAGAATATGACCATATATTATATAATTAAAATAAGTATGATTATTTAATAAGTCAATAAAATTATTTAAATCATTATACCGGAGGTTCGGACACGTACAAAGCATATCGGACTAAAGGAAAGGGAAATATCACAATCTCATTTTTATCCGAGATTGTTTATACTTTGGTATTTACTGGGGTATATTTTATAATCCACATCCATGTTTCCTCAATATGTAATATTATTTCCATTCACCTACAATTTTTTAAATCCTATTTTACCCTTCGGGGAGTTTTAGTAAAAGATATGAAAGGAATCTTTTTTCGTTTTTCGTACGAGGTACTTTTTTGACTTTTCCGACAAAAGTACGAGAAGAATGTTTTTTTTAACTTATACGGCATGAATGGATTTTGAAAACATTATTTCCACGAATCCTCCTTTAAATGTTTTCATGTTTATTTTTAATCAACTTCTTTTAGTTTATAATTGTACGACATGTTAAGAAAGGAAAAGTGTTTTTGAAGCAGAAAGGATATTTTCCCCAAGAATGTAGTTCAAGTGTTTTATCAAAATTATTTTACATCTAAGATAATAAAGGGTTATGTTTCTATACCTATTATTACATTGAATTTATTATGTTGTGATGGAATTATATTTTTATGAATTCCTTTAACTTATATGAATTGTTTTATTATGTCACGATGTTTAAGGATCCCATTTTTATTATATGGGTTATGCTATGATGTATGGTTTATGATTTTGTGGCACACATAAGAATGGTATCAATATGAGATGGGTGGGACCTATATCTCCCTCCAATGAATTGGGTAAATATTTTATATCTCATGAGATAGACATGGCTGGAACGGTAGGTTATACCGGTTCAGTGAAACAAGACTGAAACGAGGGTGACTCAGTTCAGAAATGGACTTTGTCCACTAAGATAGTCTTGGCAATGAGTCTTGAATAATAAGATATGATTCTCTATTATTATGTGTGTATTCCACAAAGTTTCATGTTTTATGTTATGATTATTTGGATTTCATTTCACTACTATGATTTATCCCATTTTTGAAATTATGCCCTCTTTTGAAGGTTAAGATTTCCAAAATGTTATGTTCTTATGAGAATGATGTGATTGATATTTCATTTGTTTACCCTTACTGAGCATTTGAGCTCACCCTTTTATGTTTTATTTTCCCCAGGATATAAAGAAAGTTTTTAGGTGAAAAAAACAATATCTTTATGTGAGATGTTGAAGATCTTTCACCACAATTAGAATATTATATTCTAAGTTTCCAAAGACACTAAACTATTACGATCCTTGTGTGTGTGTTTTTGTTATGTACTAAGTATTCTGCAAAAGTAATGTAATGTCCATGTACGTCAAGCTTTGGGTCTCTACATTCTCTCTACATTTACCATGTGATTTAGGTCAGATCATTACATCTACAAACCAATATGCTCTTTGAATATACTATTTAAATGATCCGCTAAATTTGGTGAACAATGTTATTACATTAATGAATTAAATATATATTGGTTCTTGAATATGGATTTTCACTAATATAACTTCATGAACTAGGAGTTTCCCGAATTAAAATATTGGGAGTTCACAATAAGATAATTGTATATAAAGTGCACATTCCAAAATTAACGACATTTCAAAAGTGAAAAAGATAATATTTGAAAAATCATTAAAAAATATATAGGCATTTAAAGTTCAAGTTAGATAGTATTTCACATATATTTAGTGAAAGAGTCATGTCTGAGGGTCAATGAGAACCAACACATTCTTGGTGCGACAATGAGATATTTAAGTTTTATATTATGATATTTTCAAAACATTTATTCAATAATTTTAAATTATAAGCAAAGATATAGTGTTAATGTAATGTGATGTGAATGAATAAACTCTATGGAATAGTGAAAAAAAGAATCACTGTAAATGGAGTTAAACATAGAATTTATTACACCATACATAAATCTTCTATGTTTATTAAAAATGGGAATTAGTGATACCATTTATATACAATCTAATAAATGTTATTTAGTGTATTTTGTTTATTTAATCATTTTTGATGTATTAATCCTTGATTTATATAGTGTGGGTAAACCATGAAATATTATTGTGCCCTGTTTACATACATAAATTACATTATATGAGACACAAATACATGTTAATATGTTAATTTATTATTGATAAAATGAGATTAACCCAAATATATAAAATGTTTTTATCTGGTCGTCATTGAATGATGATTATAATAGTGGCCCTTCCAACAATAGAGTCAAAATAATTTATATAAGAGAGATTTTGGGGATTGATAAGTGAAATTGGAATACATTTTATTCATTGATTTACCCATAATCTCAACATTTATCTCACTAAATAACATCTTTGGGACTAAAGGTGTTATCAGATTCATGGTTTATCTTGTTCAATTTATTATTTTGTTTTGAATTCATCGAATTATTTTTTGGAGTAGTGTTTTTTATGTCCTTAAAATCTTATGGTGACTTGAAAAGTGGAATGAATCTATAGAAGAATAAGAACTCTATGGTCATTATTTATAATTAAATATTTCATGAAAAATTTGTAATTCATATAATAAATTCAATATTATCTTAAAAATAATGTCTTAATGATTATGAATATGAATTTAGAAGCTTATTCGTTGATATTGTAGGATTATCTAAGGATCCCAATCTCTGGAGTGATAATGGATGAACCAATGATGATAAAATTTCATAAAGTCCATTCATAGATGTGGCCACTTATCAAATGTTCAAGAAAAAAATATTCTAGAAAAAAAATATAAAGTGGATAAAGGGGAACCAGTCACAAGGGATTTATGTTTTATCACTAAAGATTGAGATTGAAAAATGAAAAGTACTTAATTAATGAATGATGTATATAGATATTGAAATTATGGAGAAGAATTATAATCATTATCAATAGTTGGTGGATATTTCTTCAAAAGTCTATAATTTTTGAACGAGTTATAGAGATATGGTTCATGACCAAGATAAATTTAAAAACATAAATTCCAAGAAGGATGTACTGATTTCCCACAAAACTAAATTGATATATTACAATCAAATGATGATGTAATTGGATGTATCCTTGAATTTTCATATTATTAATTTGATTGAAATAATTAATGGATGATGTAACAAACATAGAATTTTGTCACGTGGGATATAAGTACAAATAGACATGGATAATGTGATAAAATAATGCCTTACCACTCTCTATACACAACATTAAAGTGGATTAAATATTTAAGTAAGGTATTTAAATGGTTGAGGATATGACTATACATTTGATAGATAGGGATTACGAGATTATTGAGATTGATGAGAGTCTAAAACCCCATATAAAAAAATAAGATCACTCTCATGGTATTATTAACATGTGAACTCTAAAAAAGTAAAAATCAAAAAATATCAAATAAGTGAATGATTCCTAACTAATATAAATGGGATGACTACAATAGCATGTTCGTCAAAATTTATATTATTATGAGACTTTGTGACATATGATGAGTGTATATCTAGAATCCCATGGGATCATGCCGGTTAGAAACTTGATAAAAACATATTGATTGTAGAATAATTATTCAAGGTATGTATTTAATGGATTTGTTTACTTTTGATTACCACAATCATCTAGAAATAAATTATTCTTAAATAGTAACTAAATATAGAAAAATAAAATATTTCATTCCTTGAAAAAATAGGAAGAGTGTTATTAATTCATGAAGATATATTGTTCTTGTTAATATATTTACATAGTTAAAGGAAGGGAATATATCTCAATAAATTATGAACTGAGAAGTAATAATGGTTATCTCATAACAGCCACATATATATAAAGGATTTTTTTGAAAAAATAAGGATATTAATCCAGAAGTGAGAAATATTTATGGTCATAGATTAGAATACCCACCAAGGATAATATATCCAAAGGTGGATCTTATGGAATGAAATAAAAGAGACCAGTGGCATGATATATTGGTTTCATAAACTATACCATTTTGAAAGAGGTGAAGAGATCCATGAGATTTTTATATAAAATGGAATATAATGTATTTAATAAAAAATATGTAAAAATATCCATTTGAAGAGTTAAAGGACACCAAAAGATACACATGTGAATTAAATATCCTAAATAAATTCATTGGTTGTGAAGGATAATAAATCATGTTGGTATAAATAGGTAAAAACGTTTATTTGGAAAATAAATGTTTAATAAATGACATGTTAATAGATCAATGTGGTGAAGAGTAATCATGTATTAATAGCCTATTATTTGTGCTATGAACAAAATATAATATTGTGGAATGTGAATACACGTTTTTTTATATAAAAAATTATTAAAATCTAAAAATGGATTAAAAATTAAAGGTTAAAGTGAAATTTGTGGTCTAAAGTGACCCAAAATGATACTCTACTTATGTAAATTAATGTATCCCTCTTCATATGTATTTAATTAATATAAATATTTTTAATTTTTTTTTGATATTTTGGGGACATACAATCCAATTGGTGTTTTTATCATAATATTCCATTTTTATTGAGACATTCTTCGATGTTCAAATTGATGTTGGTAAATTACAACTGTAATAATACAAAATTTTGATCATTAAGTACATGTCTAAAAAATAGGTATCATTGTAAGAAAAATTGTATCACAATTGGTATCGTGATCAAATTAGAGTGTTATTTTCAAGAGAACGCATTATCAATTTTCATTTAATGTTCATGATTCAAGATTTTTCTTTGATAAAGAATAATTAATAATATTAATTTTCATGAGTTAATATTTTTTATCTAACATGTAACATAATTTAATTATTCTTAGGATATCATAAGCTACTATCAATAGGAAAATATCATACTGAATATTAATTATATAAATAGTTATAAATCCAATAAATTATACGGGAGTGTTTATAAATATTTATATATTAAAATTCTAATATTCACCCAAACAAAATGAAATATTATGGTGCATTTTGGGTATTTTTTTAACATGTTATTTATGAATTGGTATCAATAGATGATATTTAAATAATTGGTACTCTTTAATTGAAAAATTAAGTGATTAATGGATTATTCACTATCATTTTGGTGAATGGTTAATTGATTAAATTGGATAATTTCCTTATCAGAATATAATATTATATGATTTATTGAGATATATGGAAGTAATTGAGTGAAATTGATGAAATTGATGATATTTAGTTAATGACATATTTCCCTCATTCAGTTCTAAATCAACATCATTAGGGTTTTTTTTATGAATACTATCAACATTGAAAGCAAAACATCTTAAAATAAATATGAATACAGAAATATTTAAAATATTATTTTATATAATAAAGGGGAGAAGAAAAATTACTAGCCATTCATGATGAAATATTGGTATTTTTTCATATAATACGGCATGATTGGTCTCTATAAATTTGATAGAAGGTATACATAGTGAAATACTGACAATTTTAAGATCCTATGTTTTTGGACTTGGTTGACAATTTCTAGAGAATTCAGACCTTTTATTTTTTTTGGACGATGATTAAGTATTAGGTTTTTTCATAGGAGTTTAAATGAGTTTTTGATTTCCTAGGCTCTAAAAAAATAGTTTCTGGAGGAAACGTTTGGAGTTTCACAATTGGTGCATGACGAGTTTAATCATGAGGATCAACTATGTTGTCTCGATCCATAAGGGTAACGGTTTGTCTAAACCAATTGAGGTTCCCTGGAACATGTGAAAATTTAGGTACATGAACAGGGTAACCCAGACGGTTGTCTCATAGTTTTCTAAACTATGCATTGTTACCATGTAATTGGAGTCCCCTTTTGGTAGCTAGTGCACACAATCCACACACAGTTTCATAAATATTTCACATGGGTCATGTGAGGTGGCTACATTGGATAGTTTCTACCAAACAAATGGTATACAATTTTCCTACCCTTATCGAAAAAGAATTATTCTCTTTAAATTTCTATATTATTCTAATTTATCATCTTTTTTATGTCTCCCCCTCCGTTATTTCCTCTGCATACATAGTTTTCACCTTGCATGTGATCTATTCTTTGGCCTTCCACTATGAGTGGATGGATCTCTTCTATCCAGAATCTGATTAAACAACCATCTTTTGTGTTAGAAAACCACTAGCAAGATCTCCATTCTTCTTGGACCATTCCTCATTTATCTTCTTCTCAAGATATTTATTTTTATGGATGAAAATATTACATATTTTTTGTGTATTCTACTATTCTTCATTTTAATTTTATTTTAGGATGAACTATGAGAAAATACAGGATGAATGTTTTACCATAATCATAAGGTAGGTTTTTTAAACCTTTACCATTAGTTTTTGTTTTCTACTAATACATTTTCACTGTTTATCACCCAGGAGAAACCATATTTTACTCCTAAATTATTTTAATATAGTAAATTAAGTTGTTGGAACATTAAGGTCTTTACATTTTAACATGTTGATTTGGTTGGTGGTTGTCAGCCTTATCCTGTGCCACCTATGAAATGAGTTCCTTAATATTCCCCATGATAGAACCACACCTTTCAGTGAGTGAGATATCTATTTATTTTTTGGATCCATTTTTAATTAAATTATATTTACGGAGATGAAAATTCCTCATTTTCCATGATATACATTTTTAAAAATGTGATTTAATGGTTGGATTTAAATAAAAATGTTTAATGAGGTGGACAATCTCTTTTTTTTCATTTTTTATATGGATAATTTTTTTTTCATGGATGCTAAAATCATCATTGTAATTATTATATTATTTTCTTGTTATTCAAAATCGCGATAATTAATTGACATATTAGGAAGGTATGGAACCTGTTGCATAATGGTATGGAATTGACTATGTGACTGAGTTATTGAACCTATAACCATTATGTGTAATTTTTAATGGTATGACACTGATAAGGGAGTCGAGGTATGTCTCATATGACCCCTTAGTATTATTATTTAAATTATAGAGATTATACGATCAATAGATGTATAGAAATTATAAATTTTATATACATTTATATATCATGATACATGTCACCTTTCATATCACCTTGGGACCAGAACCATGTAGGTTTGTTACTATTTTTATCTTTCCATTATATGAGATCCTCAGTCTAGATGAGGTCACTCTGGTTATATGCCTTGGGACATAGCCCATGTAGGTCAATTACATATTTCACATGAGGTGTATTCTTACAAAGTAGTTACCTACTATTGACACTTCATATTGAAATTGTCGTCAACATGTTATAGCCTAATATTATTACAGCTAGTTCTCATAGACTATTCATATTTATTATCACACTACATATTTACTTATTATATATTCTTATGGTTATAGTTTATATTCATAGGATTTTTTTTATAGAAATTGTTTGTAGTGTCCTACAAAGTATATCTCACACCATGTTTAGGATGCTAGTGCACAAGGTTACCTGAAAATACCTCATGGTGGAAGTTTCAGGTACCCAGTTCACACATATTTTTCAATAATAGTATAAGAGAGCTTATGATCATAGGTATGAGTTAGATTTCATTATTGTTTTAGACATGGACCTTGGGGATTTTTTCATTCCCTTATATATTGATTAAATTTATCTAATGTACGTTTCTTCCCTACACATTATGGAATATCCATTCATGATAACTCTTAATTTATTATTTCAAGTGGTTTTTATTACATTAAATTTTTATTGTTTATTAAAATATATTTATTTCCAATCCATAGGCTATAGTCTACCTACTATACTTCCATTAGAAACCAACTGATAGTTGGCAATCTTTGAGGTATAGGGAGAGGTTCTTGAGGACTTGTGAAAAACATTCTTGTTGCACCAGATTACTTTCTCCTGGGTTAGTATGTCACAAATTGGTATCAACATTTTATACCCCTCATTGGTCTTACTATTTTTTGTATGATATAAATGATATAATGAATGTGTCAGAACATTTTAAATAACTCATGTCTAGGTTTGGCCACCACAAGAATTGGGGAAAGATAATGCGTCTGGGGATTAGACCATTATACCAAATTACAGTTTATTATTACATCATCGGGGGTGATTTTTATACTTATACTTGTTGTTGATTTATTAATTTTTCAAATTTGATTTTAACCTTGGTCTGATATGCAAAGAATGTATGACATCATGAAACATCTTAGGCACATAGAGATTCTCATTCCACGAATAGGACATGTCTTGTATATTGAAATTTATCTTGGTTGATACATGATAATTTTAACAACATGATTGTTTGATTATCATCATTCTAATTCATGTCCATCTTTGGGTAAATATTCCACATTCTTTCTTGCATAGCATTTTATTTTGGTAATTAGTATGGTAATATTTATTCCATGCTTGTGTAGATTGTATGATTGTATGATAGTGATTTCTAGTTTATATATTTGTTTTTATTGTTATATTGTGAAAAATAAATGGGTATAAATTGTATTGATCATTTTAAATGGTGTATTCCAACATTTGTTATTGTTGACGCCATTATTATCCAATTATGAAAAGTCTGAGCAATGGGAATAACTTTCATGGGATAAATCATTAGTGGTTGTGATTAAATGAAACCACTAAAAATTTATGTAATGTATGGGGAATTATAAATTTAAAAGGGTAACCCATATAATCATACCACTACATATAGAATTGTTTTATATTATAGAAACTAGTGTAACAAACTTGATTGTAGTTACATAAAATCCAAATGAAACTTATAAAGAAATATACCTTTAAAATATTGAAGCATAATTCATCTAAATAAACCATGATATATACATATATGTAAATGATGAAATCTGAATTTATATATAAAATGGTTGCCTTTAAAATAATGGTAAATTTTAATTTAAGGGGCTTATACCTCTATTAGTGGGCATGATGACAAGTATGACTGAATAGTTAAATAAAAAAATAGATCCCAATGGGTTAGTTAGGGAATGTTTCTTATGTGATAAATTGAAATCTATCTATGTATGTTGACCTTGGTGTATATCTTATGCAATAAACCCATTACATGTATTTTTTAATTTTGAATAATATGAAATATTATCGTTTTCATTTAATTGAACCCATGACTAAATGACGGGACCCCATATAAGTGACCTTCATTCCATACTTGATGGGACTCTCATTGGTCACCATTATTACATTATTTATGGGACCCTTGTACGTTGCTTTATTCTTTTACTCCATAGTGGATAACCCCATGGATATATGTTTTTTAAAATGGTATGGTTATTTAATGTGTCTAAATCCACTTACATGGTGTTTATTATTAACATATTTTGGAATCTTACATGACTAGTTCTTTTAAATAATAAAATAAATGTGGTCTAAATTTTTGTTTTATTATTATTATGAGACTTAGGTTAATTAAATTTTCTAAAAAAATAAAAATATTGTTTTCCTCAATGCATTATAAATTTATATTTTATTTAACTATGACCTATCATTATAACATCATGGTTGAATAAAAGGATAAAAATGAAAGTATAAGATTAATATTACTATTTTTGTTCGGAATCAGTGAAATTAAATTCATATAACTAATTTCAATTACAACTAGAACTTGATACCTTTGTTTATGATCTGATTTGAAATCTTAAAATAAATTAGAATTATTTAAATTAATTTAAGATGAATCCTTTTTCGGTGTTTATAGCGCAAGCCACCATTTTGAAGGACATTGTTAAATGTTCCCTCAACATTTTTATTTAATAATAACATGACTATTACCATTTAATTTTGAGGATTTATTCCAAGGATGTGTTGGGCCTAGAGGTTAAGCAGCAAGACCCGGTGATCATTTCAGTCACAACCTTACTATATGATCAATTCCATGTGTATTTATGAAGAAGGACTGGTTATTGAAGAGCCCTTAAGAACTTATGTAATTACTAAATTTTTAAGAAATTTCTTGATTATAGGTGTGGTGTTTCTACAGGATGTCTCAAGTAGGACTCAAGATCATGAATGGACACCCTGAGTCGGAAGTGGATATCTAGTACATTAATATGTATGGGAGTATCTCATATGTGAATACCACTAATTAGTATATCTTTATTATCTATTATAAATTTGTATCATTACACCAAGAAATCCCTTATTTAGATGCTCAATTATGATCAAGTCCATGCACACTGATGTTTTCAAGTGATGTTGTTATGCCTATAATGATAGAATCGAACAATTTTAGGTAAATTATTCCATACCTACTTCACTTTTTCATCCTATAAAAGAGTCTCCACAATCACATTAGATTCCATGTTATAAAAAAATGTGTGGTTTTTTTTCGCATAGTATAGACAAAGGTATAGGTATATGGAACTACATTTACTCAAATTGACTAAGACCCTATTAGTTCAATGAAGTTGTTTTTTATAGTCAACTTGTTGAAGGGTTTTCTCTAGGAATATGTTTTCCTTATTATGGTAATTTTTACAAACTATTCTAGACCGATGTATGGTCGGTTATAAAGTATATTGATTTATACTTGGTGATACCATGTTTTTGAAAATCAACCAGATTTTTTATTCATCCATACTGGCTACATTGGGAAGGATTATTTAGATGCATAGACTATTTACCTATTTTGTGCATTGTTGGTTCATATATTTGATTAATGAAATCATGGAGTGGGTGGTCGTGCTGTAAATCATGGATTATGTGAGACACCTAATTTTTAAGTGGAGTTCCATGGGAACATCAGATGTATTCAAATTCTATTGTGCCATGTAAGAGAGTTTGAACTCATTGGTTGATGAATCTCAGAAATCTAAGTTAGGTTTTAAAACTAGGTGGTATGGGATGTACACAACCACAAATAATACGTTTAACTTGTACTTATTATGTGGAATAAGTGTTTAAAATTGAATTTCGATGAGTAGTTGAGTAAGAGTTGAGGATTGAAGGTTTCAAATATTATGCTTATGGGAAATGTAACCCATAGAATTAGGTAATTCAACGGAAGTTCCAAGAACGAGGGAAAACCTTATTTGGACCTATACACACATGACCAAGAGATGTGGTGTCATGTGTAGATAAATGAAAGTGTGTCATAGTTTAAAAAATTATGGATCAGTGAAATCTATATATACCTATCAATGAAAATCATAATGTTCACCTAATTAAGAGGTTATCATGCACCTTATCTTGATATCCCCTTGATTATAATGAGAGTGTGTCAGATGTACACAAAGATACCTGTTGAAATAGTTCATATGACTTTATGAAAATAATAATTGGTTGTTATTGTCCTAGAAGATTTTTAAGATAATATTAAGGGTGTGTAGTTAACCATTGACCATTGAAAGCTGAAAACAATCATTATGATTCATGATTGGATTTCACCAGGGTAAACATTCTCTGTAAATGGGAACTAGTGATGTTTGAAATTTGTATTTAAGATCAGAATGTAAATTATCATAAACATGAATGTTGTTTCCTCCAAATAGGATATGGCATGAGATATGGTGATATGTTTCCTTTTCATTAGTGTGATGAAAAGTGTTATCCTATGCTGGGGGTTAAGATGATATTCATTGGGTGTAATCCTCAAGAGAGAAAGGTAATGGGACCATGAAATGATTTGTGTTACTTTAATTTTTGTATTTCTATGTTGTTCAACGAATGATTACATTTACGAATAGAATAAAAATAAATTCCATGTATGAATATAAAATGGATTTGGGTGAAATAATATTTCTAGTATTAGTCCTGGACTGTCATATGATCATCCGTGGATTTTGGATTACGAACAATTTTGTGTTGGGGATAAAGAATTATGATTTTTTTCTTGGGAGAATAGTCATCTATGATATGTCACTGAACGACAGGTACTAACTTCAGTGAGCATGTTTTGTATGATATTGATATGCCTTATGATAAGGGACTCGGAATGTGTTTTAGTGACACATCGACAACAAAAGCTGAGTGATTTTAATAATTTTTTGAATAGAGACCATTCTTCTTATTAAATCTATTTTATATTGTGGTGGTTTGTGAAAAAATATCATCGGTCATGCTGTCAGGATGATATGGGTGCATCTTAAGAGGTCATATGGGGGGTTTCAAGGAAAAAATTGTGTGTACCTTTGATATTAATTGGTTAATGTTTAACCATTTCAATCTAATTGATGGATGATGGTTGTATCCTAATGTTTATTTCGATAAATGATCTACGTGTGTTATAATAATTCTATAGATGTGTTTCAATGGGACATTATTATGGTAAGAGAACTACTACTTGGAATAGGCCATTTGAATTTATAAACTATGGTGGGAAGCACCATAGGCCCACTAATGATAAGGATAGAGTAGTGATGGTATATTAGGTTATACAGTCTCATGTAAGTTATATACAGATGTTTAGATGGTAGTTTTTATTGTTGGATCATGTTTTAGATGCTTTATTACCACTTGTTAAATAGTTCCTAGAGGTGTTTTGGGAATTTAAAAATACAATAGAACCATTTGGATAATGATTAATGACCCAAGTAGGGGGGGTTATATTTTAATTATTTCTCTATTAATTCCATGTGATGAGATATTTTATGATATGAAAAATATAAGGTCTCATGTTTTTGTAAATGGTTGAAAATTTAAAGAGAATATGAAATTTACTTTTGGTTGATGAGGATACATACATAAGAGGTGTCCTAAATGTTTGGATGAGTTCAAAAGTGTTGGGATATAAAAACATTGTTTCTGGAGGAAATTGATGGAGGTTTAAGGTTAATTTGACCATGTAGATTCGTTATGATAAATCTTTCTTTACGAGGGAATTTTTTTATAAACCATTTAAGGTTCTCAAGAAGTGATGTGGGTTAAGGTTGAGGGATAGAGTGACCGACATGGCTATAACATTGTTTTGAAAAACATGCACTTCAGTCATGCAAGGGTTTCCCCTTTAGGCAGTGTGTGCACATGTTCTTTTCATGGTTTGTTTAATGAGGAAAATGGTTTATTTGAGGTGGTTATCTTAGATAGTTCCAAACATGCATGTATTTCATTGTTTACCTAACCATGATACCAAAAAACGAAACTATATAAATAGATTGAAAATTCCATTTCAACTACTTCTTTATACATCATCCCTCTTATGTTTCCTCTCCACACATAGCACCACCTTCATGCGGGAGCTCCCCATTGGACCACTACTAGGAAAGGATGGATCTATTCTATTTAGAATCCAACCTTACCACTATATATTGTGTTGGATAGCCCATGATAATCTTTGCATTCATAATATACCATTCACTGCTTATCTTTCTGTTGAAGGGGTAATTTTGGTGTAATATAATATTCTATATTTTTATGATATTAAACTATTATTCTGTTTTCATCCATTTTAGTCAAAAAAAGTTTGATAATATATAAATGTACTACCATAGGAATAAAGTAAGTGGTCTCTACATTTTATCTAAGGTTTTATTTTCTATTAAATTTTTACCATTTTTCCAAACATAAGACCTTTTGAAAATTCCTCCTAAATTAATTAGATATAATTATTTAATTTTTGGAACCCTAATGTGTTTCTATTAATGTATCTTTATATGGTTCAAAGTTATCTAAAAGAACCCAATCCACCTATAAAGATAATTATTTAATATTACCCCTGATAAAACCACAACATTTGGTGTGTGTTCTCACCATCTTTTACTGGGATCCATTTTATATTAAATGATATAAATGTTGACGAAGATTCCAAAACTTTCCTTAATATTAAATGATATTAAAGAGAGTAAATTTTTGTATTTTAATGAATATGTTGAATGAGATGGATAATATCACCGCTTGTGCCATTTTATACAGATAACTATTTTTTGGATATAGATGCTAACATTACCCATTTCATTATTATATTACATGCATGATGTTAGAAATCATAGTATGGGTTCAAAATATTATGATGGTATAGAACCTATTACACATTGGTATGGAACTAACTGGGGGATCTTTGTATGGAACCTAAGACTGCTATATATGATTATTTATGATATGGAACTAACTCTTGTATTGATGTGTGTCATAAATTACCCCAAGGAATGATTATTTAGGGTATGACATTGATGAATAAGATTGAGGTATGGACCCTTTGACTTCCATATACATTCATATCCTTGGATGTATTTCACCCTAAATATCACCTTGGGAGTTGGACCATGTAGGTCTAATACTATTTTATGCTAAACGTTGGATGAGATCCTTGGTCTCAATGAGGTCACCCTAGTTATACACCATCAAACCAAAACTGTGTAGGTCTCATACAATTTTTTCATTTGGCATATACTGAGCTAGTAGTTACAGGTCGAAAAATAATATAGATATTGATGATCACATGTTATAGCCTTCTCTAATTATAGGGTTTGAGCATGGTATTATGATATAAGTTATTCACTTTATATATTTAACTTTTACAAATTCACATGATTGCATTTTATATTCACAGAATGAATTTTTTATTGACACCATTGGTGGTGGCCTACAGATTATATCTCACATCCTGTTCCGGATACCATTGCATTGGGGTACCCCCAAAAGACCTCATAGTTGCAAGTTAAGGTTCAAATATCATAGTTATTCTATGATTCTGATACGTCGAATCCTAGGGTATTCAGATTGATTCATAGCAAATGATTCTCATATATATGGCCCTTTTGTATTTTTTTCCCTTATATATATATATTTTATGTACATTTTTTACATTTATTACCTATACATTAGGGAATATCAATGAATGATTACTCGTTAATTATTAATGTAAATTACTACTATTCTAATCCATTTATTTATTATTTATTCTAATATACTTATTAAAAATTGATAGGGTATAGTCTCCCCATTATACCTCTATTAAACCATTTCCAATATTCAGAAGCCTTTGGTTTATAGGGAGTTTTACATGAGGCCTTATAGAGAACCCACTTAGAGAATTTTGATAATGGATATCAGGTTATGATTTTACAATGATATTTTTTTAATTTCTATACGAATAAAATTTAGGAGGAATATGGATTTCATTGAGATAATTTATAATCTCAGTGGGGTAGAAGACTTTAATTAAAACTTTTTTATGTAACATTTTAATTATAATGGGAATTAGAAAGTAAAGTTGACTACATTTCCCTTATGCATCAAGGTAGTGATTTTAAATGATTTCAAATTTTTTAATTATAGTGGTTGTTCTAGTTTAGATTTTATTTCATTGGATATGTTGGAGAATCCTCAATCCACACAAGAAAATGTTGATTTGTGAAGGGGACATATTGAAGCTAGTGAGAATATGAAAACGGCCAGAATAGGGTTCAAGAATCTAACATATAATAAAAGAGAAGCATGAAGTATTTTGGAACATATAAGGAATGGTTTTAGTGTCATGGTGAATGTTTATTTTTAGACTCATGATAATGTGGAAAAAAAATACAGTGGTGGAGATAGTTTTCCTCCAATCAAAAGTGGTTCTACTTTTTGTGGGATATGTTCCAAATGATGGAATGGTGTGTTGGAGCATGTGGGATTTCATTTTCACTATTTAAATAGTTGTTTTAGGTAATGAAATTCTAATTATAAGACACAAATGTTTGTTTATTTGTATTTAAATGTATACTTATTGGAAAAAACAATATATTTCCTGAATACTTTGTGTCTTATTAGA
This sequence comes from Viscum album, assembly GCA_963277665.1. Lineage (NCBI taxonomy): Eukaryota > Viridiplantae > Streptophyta > Magnoliopsida > Santalales > Viscaceae > Viscum > Viscum album. The sequence goes on from OY728126.1 coordinate 1,112,724,510, forward strand.
ATAAATATGTACCTATCAAGGGTATTCTCTTGGGATGAGGTCTAAGCCTATCTGAATAAGTTTTGGAATGTATCCAAAAATTAGTGTTGGACTTCGATGAGATTTTTTAATTTTATGTGATAATTTTCTAATCACTAAAACCATTTGAATTATTTAACAAAATTTATTATAATCCAGATAGTGATATGATTATACAATTTTGGGAAGGAAGTTTTAGGATCAAAAAAACCGTGATAGGCTATTGAAGGAATATATTTGGATGCCTGTTGAGGTGTTCTGGATGTTTTCATAGAATATTAATGAAAATGAATCATTTTATCTCAAATATACTGAGACGCATACACAAATGTGGAGTTTCATGAACATGATTTTGTTTGAATAAAAATATTCTACCCAAAAGGTTGATGTGTGTACAGTTATAATGTGAATCCAAGTTTAGAGAAAGAACATATTCATTTTTCATGATGGTTTAGTATTATTATTTTATGTTTTTAATCTATATAGAATATTTTATATTGAAATATTAGATTTATATGTTTTTAAGTGTGATAAATTAATTTCATCAAAAGGGGATTGTGTGAAATACTAATGTGAACTACTATCTGTTGTGAGTAAATTATTCAACCATTGAGTTCCATGAACATACTATTTTTTGAAAATTTGCTTTGTGTATTAAATATTCATACATTAAATGAACTAAAATTAATTGTTTCTTATATATTGATTTACACTAACTTACATACACATATTCGATGATTACTGAAAGAGAATATTATGCATTCAAAATAAGTGGACATCATAGAAATGTCTTGGAACTCATTCAATATATTTCCAAGGGAATAAACTATTCCTTGGAGAATTATTAAATATTTTTTCTAGAAATTGAGTCTTATTTTAGTGGGTATTTTATAATTAATGTGTTAAAGATCCTTATCTAAGGATCAATTTGAACCAACACATATATAGTTTAAAGAATTTATAGTAAACTCCTTCACTAGAATATGTTCAATGAGTTTTTTTTCTCTCATGATAATTAACAAGAGGAGGGTAAAAGGGTGTTCCCATTGAAATAAATGAATAAAAATGTTTAAGGAGTGACCAACCAGAAATCATTATATAGTGAGTAACCCATGGGAGGTACTTCATTATCCCTAAAACAAATATGTGAGGTTACCCTAGAATATGGATGACTTATCCTAATCCAAAAATGATATTTATTGATTTAGATTCTGGTACATTAGTATATTTTAATTTTATTAGCCTTGGATTATCTTGGTGTGGGCTAACTATGTACAATTATTCTTTGTTTTCAGAATTTTTTTAATTTTTACATGACATAAATTGGTGTTTGTAGGATAAATACATATTGACCAAATCAGATTATGGAATTGGAAAATCTATGTTTTATCAAACCACAATTAAAAAAAATATAATGGTATCCCTAATAATAATGAAGTTATGATCCATTTTTATATTGATTGTTTGGTGACTGAGTGTGGAAAATGAATTTCATTTCATTCCTTAATTCACCATACCCCTTATGTGTCATATCATTATAATGACACTTATGGGACAAGAAAATTGTGTATAATACTATAGTCAAGAGATTAATTTATTGATGGTTTTTATGAGAAAATTTTTATCAATTTATATGATTAGTTAGTTGAATTGTGTAGAATCAAGGAATGGTGCACTAGAATATTGTGAATTATATTTCTGATATCTTAGTGGATAAAAACAAATATACTTATTTTTTTCAATGTATTATATCATGATGCGATATGATAATAAATTATTCAGAGGGGATATAAATAAAAGGACGAATATCACATGGTTTTTTTACATTTTATCACACCCTAAAATTTTAGTAAGATGTATTCATTAAATAAATACTATATTTAATAGATTATCTCTCATAAAACACTAAAACAAAATTAACCATTAATATTTTTGTTAGGATAAATATAACCATTATAAATTATTAATTTATATAGAGGGTAAATCTAAATGTAAACATACTATAAATCTTATGTTGAAAGAAAGTTATAGGGAATTTTATTAATATCAATGCATTAATAGTTAGTGTTGACAAATTGCTTATATGATCATTTTATGGTTGAAAATGTATATTCCAAAAAAATTCCTTTTAGATGAAATGAATTTATTATCATATAATAATTGTTATATTATGATCAAATGGTTATAGAATATTTTTTATATGAATAATTAATTAATTGTAATTTAACTTGTAATTGGCATGATATAAGAATAAGAATATTTTTTAAGGGGGGGTCTTAGTTAAAGGGAGAATAAAATATTATCAAAATATAAAGAAGATGAAATGAGTCTAAAAGAGAGGATTTTATTACATTATGTTGGATGAATAAAATGAATATTAGATGGTACTCCATCTACCAAAGTGAGTTCTTTATTGATGATTTTTTTGCTAAGGGCTTCTGCCAATATGTTAGGTTCCCAATAAGAATGGATAATAATGATGTTTCTTTTTCTAAGGAAGGAGTAAAATTAAATCTATATCATATTTAGTTTCCATGAAAGATAAATCATGCCACTTGGTATAACTTGAACAATAATGGTTGTGTCACTTTCAAGACAATGGTTATTACATCATTGAAATATATAAATGTGAAATTCATGAATAAAACTAAGAATGAAAGCATCTAGGGAAGATGAAATTCTATAAGTTAAAAATAATCACCCATGTGACCATCCATTGTGATATAGATAAGTGGAACCACAATCCCTAGGACTCTGTATACCTTTTAAGGCCCCATCGACCTTTATTTTATATAATCATCAGAGATAAACATTCATGAATACATAAAACATTCCTTCTTGCAACTTCAAATCATCGGCCACACCTAGATTTGATAAAACCTTGATGATCTTTACCAAATTGTATCGGTGATCCAATTGAATACTATTAGTTTATTTTGGTGTACTAGTGAGCCAAAAAAGACATTATTGTATTAAGAAATGTGAATAATTGAGTATGATGACATTTTGGCCACTCTATATGAGATTCACGACATCTCTTATAGAATTTATGAATAGATATATCAGATGGGGTGATAACGTTATAGAGATGCAGTGCTAGAACATAGCTTTGATGCTATATGTTTTAGGTAGTGTAATGTCAAATATGTCATAAAATTATCTCTATAGTTTTGAAGTGGTGGAAGAAGAAAAAAATTGAGTTGTGTCCTCCCTGTTCTGGTTTCATATCATACAAAAGGAAATAAATTATTTGTAGAATATTATAACAATTTGTTAGTAGGAATTCTTTGCTGACCAAGCCTTGAAATTAGAGTTTGTATTAAAGACATTATCAAATTCATATCAAAACTATTAGTCCAAGAGAAATTATTATCTGAGTAGACATAGGCTTGATAGAAATTATACGAATCTAAATTTCATTCCAGGAATGTTCCAAGATCATTGTTTCCCAAAGCGGAGAAAAAAATATAATTATTTAGTCGAATAAGATATTTTTTTAGATAGATCCATATTTGGGAGTGATCAAAAATAATATATAAATACATTAGTTATGAGAGGAAGATGATGCTGATCTACAAGAGAAATAAGGGGAGTGAACATCCACCTATCAAGACAAAATTTACAAAAATACTCCATGAAATCAATCCATCTAGAGTGGTACATGATGATAATGAATGAATATTTGATGACATGGAAAATAGTAGTGTCTATATTATATCTTCTTAATTTTAGTTTGTGAATATATATATGCATATAAAATAATCGATCCATCTAGTCAGTATGTAAAAGATTCCAAGTGAACCGAGATTGATGTGCAATATTAAATAACAAGATGTCTTTGAACCACAGAACATCCATATATAGAGGATTGAAACATTTTCTCCATGGAATGGTCAAAAATTTTCATTATAGAAAAATAAAAATCCATGTACATTTACTGATCCAGGTATTGAGATTTTTAAGTAAGGGTATATTCCATTTATAAATCATAAACTAATAGATCCTTTGAGAGACAATTGTTTATTTAAACACAAATATTCTACCAGTCATCAAGAGAGACTTCACATTATAGGATGATGGTTTTTCTAGAATTGATCTACAATCATAAGAATGTAACTGGTTATTGGTCTCCCACAAAATAATGTAATTAAATGGTATTGGATTGGAAATGACCCCAATTTTATTTTCCAGTTATAATAAGAGATGATATTTTCTATTTGAAAGAAATGCCTTCCTAAAATAAGTATAACATTTATTCCAATTGGTGTACTTACCCGAAACAATTTCATAGTGAGAGAGGTTCATTTTGTGAATTTGAATGTTTCATTGACCTCCTTGCAGAAAAATGATCATATCATCATCATTGAATATGTGGGTGGGAAGATCACGTTTTATTGAATCATGAATGGATTTATGTTTTTGTATTTCACTATTTTTTTGAGAAGCATGTTAGATAATATTTGGAAAAAGAGAAAATAACCATATAAAGAGGATCCCCTTGTTTAACTCCCTATAAAAATTTAAAATATGCCATCAGAGAGCCATTGATAAGCACTAAAATATCAGAGGACAGAAAACATTATTTCTCACATTTAATATACATTTCCTTGAATCCATGGCTATAATGAAATTTGAAAATATACCCCAATCCATAGAAAAAATAGATTGTTGATCCTGTGTATATGGAGACTACAACCTCTACAAAACAACATATTTCATTTTTCCTAAAATTATATTAGGGATAGTTAGAAAAGGATAATTAATGAAAAAATATTAATTTTAAAACGTTTTTAGGATTCTTAATATATATATATATATATATATATTATTCTACCTTCTTACAAAAAATGTAAAAAATTAAAATGTCAATCATCCAAATGTGCATTCTACCTCCTATATGAACAATGTGTTTCCCACATAACCACCATATATAGACTAAAATGATTTATTTAATGAATAAATATGATATTTACTACTAGATTAATATTATGAAACATTAAATTAACTTCTACCTCATCTTATTTCTATTGAAAATGTAAAAATCATTCATGTGTACATATAGAATACCACATCTGTGGAACCACACATTGAATTTTTCTTCACCACCATACATGGATGATTCAAAAATTTATTTATTGAATTGATATTATTTTGTTTCATAATTATGTTTCTAAATGTATTATATTAATATTAAATATACGAATAATATACAAATATTTTAAAAAATACTAAATCACGATTTCCACTGATTTTGTCTTCCTAAATCATGACTGCAATTATAAAATATTTAAACTAAAATAATATTACTAATTATAAAACATCTATTATTGTATGATGGATAATATAGTAAATATAAATTTTTTTAAAATTTAATTTTAATCTATATTGAAATTTTAAATCATTCACAAAAGAATCAAAGTTGCTAGAATCAGAGGATAGAAAAAATTTATAATGAAAAATATAATATATAAAAAATATTATAACATCAGAGTATATATGGTATAAGATTTGAATAATGATATGAAATAAGTAATAAAAATATTTATTTTTATTATACAAGATGTTAATTCTCTTCCATTGATGCCAATTGTTAAGGTAATGGTTTCTCATCTCCTTTTTATCTTGGGGTCATATTTTTTTTATTATGAATATTCATTATTTTATATTGTGTATATATTACATATTAGAATATTTATATTATTATAATTATTAATTTATTTATATAACTGAATGATTTTTTTTCTTTTTCACTATTTTTGAGGGATTATTACATGAATGATTAAATAATATGTATTTTGATTTCGTGACTCATATTATTTAATTGAGTCTGAATAATCACCATTATCTATGGTTTTACAAGATTCTTTCAGTCCTATACACTAATGATTGTATGTTTCATCTCACTATTAATTTGAATGGAATTAAATTTTCATATGAAATACATATAATTTTAGTGATTTTATTCTATATTAAATTTAAATACGTTATGAATAATTCATATCCTCTCTACATGAGTTATTTATATTCCATGTCCATAACCATTATTCCCACAAATGTTATCCCTAATATTAAAAAATCCCAATATGTATTATTCATAGTGATATTAAAAATTCACATTATCTTTGTCAAAAAATAATATTAATTTTATTGTGGGTTTTATATAATGTTATTTTTAAACTTTTTAATATGTCTTTCCATTCCCGGTCGTATATTTTATATTTCATTCTATAAATATTTTGGTGTTTTTTTAGGATCCATTATATTAATTTAATTAAAAATAATGTTTGAAAAAGAATTCATTTCATTTTCTCAAAAATTATATTCTCAAAATTGAATCTTAACATATCCTCCATATGAAATTGATATGAAATTTTTTATTGATACTATTTTTTGTTTATCTTATATTCTTATTTGTAAATAAAAAAGATGGAGCTCCTGTAGATTTATATTATAAATAAACCTATAAATTCATTATTTAATTATTCATGTTAATTTATTCGGATTTATAATCAATTAATTTAATTCTGGAATTCATTTTATGGGAAACAATTTTGGAAATGATACAAAACCCATTTTTATACGTGGGTTTATTATGATCTGATGAATGATTTCATTTATATGGAATAAATATATATGGTTAATGATGTATGTGGTCCTATTTCATATTATAAATAATTTTATATGTTATTATATCTCATGAGATATTAGAGTGTGGGAATAATTGGACTTTGTCACCACACAAAGGGTTGGCCTTCTTAGATATGTTCACAACATAAAGGGCGAGCATTCTTGGATAAGATTAAAATGTAATGATTCTTTTTTATTATGATTTAGGCCACTGATATTTTTTATTTTATGTTTCCATTACATGAGAAATTTTCATTTCTTATGAACATGATTATAATTGATGGATCATTTTTATTATAACATATATTTATTCCATGTTACTTGTTTGTTAACTTGAGAATACATGTCCTTATACTATGTCTTATGGAAAACTATCATTTTTTCATGTTCTATATAATATGTTATTTATTAGATGACTATGTTCTATAGAAATATTTTAATCTAAAACATAGTTAAATATTGATAAATTTTTCATTACAGTGTTTTGGAGCTCATCCCTTTCTGATGATTTGATTCCCATTGTTATGAAGATAAGTATAACTTATGATAAGTGGAAAGGGGTATATAGAGGCGAATAATTATTGATAAATGTTCAAGTGTGTTACAAAATTAATTTTTATGTAATCAATAATCAAAGCCATGAAACCATTAATTCTTGGAATTATGATATTCTTTTTAATATGTAATTTTGATCATGTGTGTATTATGTAAAACAAAATTATGTTTACCATGGGTCACATAAGATTATAACAGATGATGTAATTAATGTATATGTTTTATCATCATACTAAGGTGTATGGGACAAAGGTGCCTCAGGTTTATCGATGTTAGTGTTTAATTAATGTGTTCAAATCATGATATTTAAGTGTCTGGAACTAGGGTTCCATAGTTGGTACCAACTAAGGGTTTAGTAATATTTTTTGATTAGTTTAGTTATTTTTTGGGATTATGACTAGAAAATATTAGGGAAATCCCTATGGATAATACAATTAATAGGATCAAATCATGATTTTTTGGTAAAATAGAGATTTTTTAGATTAATTTGGAATTATATTTCTTTCCAGATATGAATAAGTGGATACATGGTTTTACTCAAGCACACCGAGATATAATATCCTTCAAAATGATTGTTGGGTATTAAATTGATACAAACATGGTGTACGAGAAATATGATTAACTAGACACCTAGTTTTTAACTGTCATGGTATATGATTTATTTAATTTAAATTTTATTTAGGAATAATTATAATTTGTTTAAAATCAATGATGTAATAAATAAATTTGCAGGATACAAATCCCAGTAGGAAATGATGGTTAAACTGAAGGAGTTAAAGGAGGAATCAATTATATCATATTAGAACTAAAATTATCATAAGTTGAAATGAATTTTTCATAGTAGAATACATCATAGAGTTTGGTTATCATATTTACATGATCATTTATTATGATTTATTAAGATATTATCACAACCATTCTAGTTATATTATTTTGTTAGAAACAAGATCATGAAAATTAAGATATTAATTATTTTTATCTTTAGACATGAAAATATTATTGATATCATGGAAGAATATTTAGAATAAATGGTTGATAATATTGATAAAATCCTACAATAATTGAAAATATTAGTTATATAGTCAAAACCAAGACATTTTGTCAGAATTTAAATATTGAGTTTTACACACCCTGATATGTATTCATTTTTGAAAAAATATTAAAATTATGAGGACTAAATTTATTTTTGGGGAAGTTAAGGGGGATAATTTAACACCCTACTTTTTATGACGTGTTATACTCTTAATAGATACTATATTTAATATACTTTATCTCACATAACCATGGACGAAAATATTCTTAGACACATTTTATTAAGATAAATATAACCATTTTAATGATACTATTTAATTAGAAATTATAAGTAGTATAACTGAATTATGGAATATTTGATGGAAGAAAAAGGAAGAAAATTTTTTCTATATCAAATTATTAATAGAAATAAGCTTATATACTAAATATATAATATTATTAGTTTATTCTTATAAATGTATTTTCCAAAAAACATTCTTTTCCAGTTATATGGATTTTTTATTTTATGAAACTAAATATATTATGTTTAAAGATTGATAATATATATTTTAGATATAAAAAATATATAAATTATCCTTTATTCCGTAAATTATTGGACCCAATAATAAGAGTAATCATTATTTTTAAAATTCAATTTTCAAAAAAAATAATTTTTCATTATATTTCAAATTACCATTTTAATGTTAAATTACAAAATATTAGAATTTATAAATTAAAAAAAATGGACATAATATATGGATTCAAAAATATAATTTTATCTTAGGATTATTTCATAGAAAGATTAATTTTGAGGGTAATAGTGTAAAATTCTTTTTTTTATAAATTCCATTACTTTTTGTGATAACATTTGGATATAGGTTGGGATGACAGATACCTTTACTCCAAGGTCTAGTTACAAAACCACATACATTACCTACTAGATTGGATATAATATATATTCATGAATATAGTTATACAATATATAAACTACTTAATGAAAAAAATGCATATTTTAATTCCTTGTACATATTAATATTAGAGATATAGAGAATTTAGACTAAAAATAAAATAAAAAAACCCATTTATTTTTTAACTAACATTTATATTTTTTACTATTATGTAAAACCCACATAATCTATAATTCTTATTTGATGTATATTCATAATTATACAAACATGCAATCCTATTTTATATATCATGTTTAATAAATTTCATCATAACATGTGGAAATGATACCATATGAAGGGGAAAGATCAAATTATCAGTAGCAGAAAATATAAAACATAGGTAATAATGTACTAAACATGTTATAAATATTATATAAAGAATTAATAATCACTATAATTACTTAATAAAATAAAATTAAGAGAAAAATATATCCATGGATTACAATTAAAATAAATAAACCACCTTTATAATAATATATGGTTCTTTAGAATTGAACTTCAAAATTCAACACAACTTATTTAATACTATAATCAATGAAATCATGACATTAGAAATAGTTATCTAACCATTAAAGAAATATGTTATTCTATGAATCCATACAACAAAATATCCAAACATTTTTGTCTCATGAGATATATGGATGCATCGAAGGAATATATAATAATAGGATCCACCTAAATTTGTTTACTTACAATTCATTAATAATGTAGTAAAATGGAAAATAATTAATAATCAAATTTTCTATAATCATTTTCATTTATATAACAATATAGAATACAAAAATACATTTCCTAGTGATAATAAAAGGTATAACTAGACCATTAACCATTTGAAAGAAGAAGTCAAATGTTTAAAAATAAATAGTATACATTCTAATAACTATCCGTATTGAAATAAAAACAGATAAAATCATTATATTTTTTCTACATCAATAAAATGTATTAAAAGATCATAACTACTTCGAGAATGAATGTGGACAGTTAAAAAATAAAATAACTGAATAAGTAAGAAATACATTTCAAAGCATTTATGTGGTAGTAATATATATCATGAGAAAATAATGAGAGAATACCACATAATACAATTAAATGGAATAATGCACCCTACATATATGAAATTGGTACAATATAATGATCATGAATCCATTAATTAATGTTTAGTTATGTATAATCCTTAATATTATTCAAAGAACTGAATCAATGGACCCATGAATAAGGACACAAGATTTATCTTATAAATACCATGACATATAAGTATTATGATAAAAATAAATCTAGGGGTATTAAATACAACATAAAAAAGAAACATGGTTCAATAAATGCAATAGGTCCCAATAAATTTGATATCAAGACAAGGACAACCTTACAAATTTATAAAAATTTTGATTACAACACATTGAATTATATGGAATGTTATTGAAATTCAAATAAAATGACAAAAATATAATATTTGATCTGATATAAAAAATATATAGTTTATATATAACCACCATGAACCCTCACTCCCTAATCAGGTACAAAAAAGAAACAATATATTTATAGCATTGATATCGATGTAGGTGACCATATTTTTTCCATCCAAAACACTCATCATCATAAGGAATTATTAGATCACATTCATTATCAATAATCATTTAATATTATAGTTTTAGATAATTAAGAGACATGCTTAACAATATGGATTCATAAACAACTATTTTATAAGGATTAACATCATTTACCACTATACCATCCTTTTTATACTCCACATTTCATTATCATCATCATCCATGTGAGACACTTATAGAAGTAATTCATGTAACATATTTCAAGATAACATAGGGAAAAAGAAATATAATAATGGGGTTGTGAAATTCATAATAATGGTAAACATTATAATTAACTAAATAATTTCATTAGTTGGATTAAGATTCCCATAAGGGTATGATGACATAATCAATGTACATGATCATAACATAAGAGAAATCATACCCATCAACAATGGAATAATTAATAATGAAACATGTAATATGGACTTAATAAATTAAATATTCATAAGAATAAATAACAATGATCTGTGTTATAGCAATATTTATCAATGGAAACACTATAATCCCAAGGTAATAATTTATAAAAAATCTTGGTCTCTTAGAACATTATCATCATTGAACCCTTACTGAACCATTATAATTTAAATAACCAAGCATCCAACTTCTAATATAATTATATAATGAGAATAATCATTAATAAATACATTAGGGGGATATAATGGAAAAATATATTCTTATTTTAACTTGTAACAACCTATAATTGATTAATAATATAAGCACACATACTTTGTTTAAAAAATAACCACCCATTATTGGTTGACAACACAGTCACCAATTATTATAATCAATTTCCACGAACCTTATATAGAATAAAAAATATAAAAAATAAATTTCACAATATAATCATTGATGAAAAGATTATTACATTTCTAAATTTATGATCCCAAAGAAAATATTAGGATCCATAATAATCTCATTAAATCATTAATTACTCGTGGAAAATAAATGAGGTCAATAACAATATCTCAAAAACATGATTAAACAATAAAATATAATCATGTTCCATTCTAATATCTTTAGAAAACCATAATCAATCAATATAAATAAAAAGGATGGTATCATTAAAAATATCTAATTATGAAATATGTACAAACAAGTGTTGTTTATATTGAGGACTATAAGCACCATAAAATCACTATTAATTTTTTAGGAAAAAATACATTTTCATTTAGAAAATAACTCTTAAAAATGAAAAATTCAAAAAATCACTCAAAATTTTAAATTTTTAAGTAAAACCAGGGAATATAATAAAGGAAACATTGATGGAATGTAATGGATATTATTGAATATAATCTATTCATTCCATAAAAGTAAAAAAATAAACACATTTTTCAAAACATATTGGAAAATATAGTCAAAAGTGACCCATTTTAAAGTCCATGTGTAATTTATTTAAAAAAATTGTGAGAATCTAAAATATTATTTAAAATGTATTTATGAAATTATTTATTTTTATAAAGGTACATATTTGAAAACATTTCATAAAAATTCGATAAGGAAGACAAATATTGCAGATTTAAATGAAAATTTATGATCAGTATCACATACAAATGACATTATAAATTTTAATTTAATCAATAAGAGAGGAAATGGAGATAAAATATTATAACCACATTTAAAATAATTGGATTGGAAAGATATTATGTTCATAAAAATAAGATCTAATGAATTTCTCTAAAAGATCCTTCAACATAAAAATTCCATAAAGAAATGAGATTGTTTCTTCAATACATTCCATCTTTGGAAACTCATCAATTGTAAGACCACAAAATAATAATATAAAATGATACATTGAATATCATCAACATAAGTAATTTCATGATATAGCCTGTCAAATGGTAGTATATATAGATTAAAAATTATTATAGGTGCATATCATAAACTTATGTCTTAGGGAAAGAGGATTTGAGATGAATAACTCGTTATAAAACATACCATTGAATTTGGGAATTTATAAATTAATGGATTCTTAGTATTTAATTTAAATCCACACCAAATAATTATAAATAATAATTATTGAAATTTATAGATAAATTCAACATAATAATTTCATATTAGAGTCAAAGAAGGCGTTTTATAACCCAATGAATGTAAATTGAGTTTAAAATCTCTTTACCACTTGGTAACCTTTAAGTCAACCACAAAGGATAAATTAATTCAAATTGAGACAGAAAATAAAATAACCTATTTATGAATCAAAATATAAAATATAAAATGTATATTATATACAATACATAGAAAAAACAATTGGTGAATATTCTATATGTCTCAGAGAAGTAAAAGTGAGACAAGAAAACACCTTACATCCGGCAAAAAACATCTTTATATGTCCTTTAACAACTGTATAATAAGCATAAATAGTTTATTTTGTTCATAAAATAAATTTTATATGATTCATAACTTATAAATAAATTATTTCTTTTATTTCTTTTTAATATAATATTCAAATACATAATTAGTTATGTCCACATTTGGTGTTTTGAGGATATTCAGTTCAGTATTTCAAAATGAATTCAGTGTGTTGACAAGGGTAATAGTGGTAATTTTTAACATATTCAATAGAATAATTAATAAATAATTTTCATATTCATTTATTAAATAATATTTTAAAACCAATAAATAAAAATAGTTTTGAAAATGAACTATGTTATGATCATGAAGTCAATATGACTTACATACGCGTGAGTAACATTTTTATTTTGTAATGATCATTATAGAATTAAGTAATTTATAATTATTAATATATTTAATTATAATAAAATAATAAATATTATATAATGTGCATTAATATAATTATATATATCATTATTTTAATGTGGTGATAAAAAAGTATCACATCGCTTCATTGAGGCGTTATTCTAGGCATGCGCGAACGACATGATCATTTTTAGAATAAAAATTAAAATGATATTTTATATTTTAAAATTATTAATTTTTCATTAACAACATTATTATTTCATTTATATTACAAATTTTCAATCAAATTTTCTTTAATACATTCCATGTAAATCTTTACGGAAAAACAAATCACATCTCTTCAAGAGGCGGTAGTCTGCTGTACATTTGAGCGATGTTATCATATCCCTCAAAGAATAGAAATTAAAAAGTTATAAGTTTTTATAAAAAATTAGTTTAAATATGTTGAAAATATCATATATTTAATTTAAATTCATCATTAAAAAAATTCATAAGGGAAAATTATAGAAAATGAAGGACATAAGTCTGAGAGGTGATAGTCATCCGTATAAAAAAATGATGATTTCATATCCCATTTTACCAAAGAGGAGAGAAATATTGGTTATTAAATTAATATAATATAATATAAGTATATATTAGATATTTGTTTATCATACGATCATACTTTAATTATATTTAATATCTGAAGAATATGAATTAAAACAAAACATATAGTTAATATTTTTACTTTTTCTTAGATCAGCTCTTTAATATTATACTTAAATCATTCCATGAATAACATTATTTAAAAACCAAGGGTTCTAATATTAGTATAATGGAGTTATTAAGTGATTTGGGGATGGATTTTTTTGACCCATAAATGGTTTTATGGTGTGAATAAGATTGAATAGAGGGTGGATTTTTATAAGTGAGGTGAGTGGTACACTTGTGTATTTTAAAAATAAAAATATGTACCCATGTTTTTTAAGTAAAAAAGATTAAACTAAATAATATTATAGAAAATAATAAATTATAAGGTTTATATATTTCCCTAAAAAAGATTTTATAGCTATTTTAGGTCATTTTGACTTGTATCATTTTAGATTAACCCCAGGTAAACCGGTTTTTACCTAAACCGTGGAAATTAAATTTCACAATTTTCATTATTCATTATGGTTATAAATTTATTTTTCATTATGAGAAAATATAAATTATTATAATACCAAATATGGAGTCAATTTTACTAAATTAAATTCATATTATTTGAAAAATATATATTTAAAATTAATGTCAGGGATGAAATGAAAAATTGGGTTTTAACTAAGTGTATTTTTCAATGAAAAGACAATGATTTATTGACTATATGACTAAAAATATGTTCATTAATAATTTAAATTAATATTTATTAATATATAATATATAAATTTCATTTATATAATTTCTTATTTATTTTTTTGTAATTAATTAAAATGATAATCATTATGCACATTAATACAGTTTTCATAAATAATATTTTTAATCACAATGAAAAACTTAAACTAAAATAAAAAATGTTTTCAATAAAAAATAAATGTAGTGGATTAAATATAACTAAATAATAACTTTATTACATTAAATAATATTAAAAACATAAATTTAAGTATATATTTCATAATTTATTGAAAATAAAATATATTTTAAAAAAATATATATTTATACTATTTGATGAAAGTCAATTTCTTTAAAAAATAACAAAAAGTTAAATTTTTATATTAAAAATTCAAAAAAAAAATAATTTTTATCTCATAATGTTTAAAAAAGATCAACAAATAAATTATAATTTTTTTCCAAGAATGGAAATAAAAATAATTTTTAAAGAATAAAGTTATTTTACCCAAAATTGATTGATTATATTCTAAAAATTTATCAATAATTTATATTTATTAATAAATTAATATATATATATATATATATATATATATATATATATTTTACCATTTGTCTCTTCCAATCTAATGTATATGTTATAACATTTATATATAACACTGGTCATTTAAGCTTAGTGTAGTTTATCGAATATACTATTGATCCTAAGTATATTTTCTAAAATATTTGGGTTATACATCATACAACATATATTACTTTTCATCCTCCAAATTTAAAATTTATCATGGCAATAAAATGATTTTCATTTTTAAAATCCATTATATTATTCCCATATCATAAAAAGGGTAAACAAAAAGTCCTCTTGATATGAGAGAAAAGTACATACGAAGGTCATAAGAACTAACACATGATAGATTTAACAATATGAGATCATAGGTGGGATGTAAATATTTGGAGATTTATGAAAATTAGAATGCACTAATAATGATATAATTTTACATTTATTATCGATCAGAAGAAATTTAATGACCAAGGGAATGTTAACAACCTCAAAACGAGAAACCAAAGAGGTGTGAGAAGATCATTGATATCATTAGAAATAATGATAAAAGATCAATATATTATTTCAAAATCATTTTCTGATTTTAAATTAATTCATTTTGCAACTATAACATAAGTATAAGTAACTATAATAACTTGATAAGTTTAATTTCATCCATTAATCAATGTCCACCAAAATGACATCTTTTTCTGAAAATGATGAGTATTCCAGATGAATTGTTGTATACATGAAGTACTAAAATAATACTTTAAAATACCACCTAACCATAAAAAGTATAAAAAATTCGTTCTATAAATATTTATATATTAATTACCAATAAAATTGTTAGCAAATGGTAAAATAATTCTCAAAATGAAAAATATTTCATATAAAGAAATAATGGAGTAAAATCTATAATTCAATAGTAATATAGTAAGTTGAATGTAAATAATTCCATTGCTAAATAACCTTATTTCTCAAATAACCTCAATAAATTGAACATTAAATAGTATTTTAACCTCAAGGTAATCTCATACCTTTTACCTTACACGAATAAAAATATGTTAATTACATTTTGAAATAGAGTTAATCTCTTAGCCACCAAATCACATTTCAATATCAGGGATGTCTATATGATAAACATTTTGTTCCAATTATTAAATCATTATCCGAGATCATATACACCCTAAATTTTATCACCACCTTGAAACTTATATTTAAAATATGTACATTAATACTTTACATTAAACCAAAAAATTACATATATTTTAACCTAATAAAACGTTTCATAAAATTTCATTAATAACTTCAAGATTTCATAACATAAATCCACAATGGGGTGTCTATGACATTCAACTTGTTATTATCCATAATATAATTGATTAATATGGAATCGAATACTATTAAGATATCCTCACATGAAAACATCATAATCATCAATGTTATCTAAACCATTCCTATAATACCGACTATGACATTCTTCAACCTATACTCTCAGATCTGTTGCTGAAAACATAAACATTACATTTATCGATTTGATACTGATGAATGTGAACCAATGTTTTCCATCGAAAAAAATACTATATCATAAGGAAATTTTAGATCACATACATTATCAAGTAACTTTTAGGTTTTAGTTTTATATAATTTTTTCAAACTCTTAATATCAAGGATTATATAATCGAATGGTTATAAATTTGTACATCATTTCCCACTATACCCAAATTTTCAAATTTAACATTAGGTCATCATCATCATCCCTATGAAACCCGCAGAGAAATAATTTACATAACCAAATTCATAATAACATTGAAAAAAAGAAACAAAATTATTTTTATCAAAAATTCATCATAAGAGTAAACATAAGAATTAATATTTGAGTTTCATCATTGTGATTAATATTATCATAAGTGTATAAGGATATAATCAAAATGAATGAGCATATGATAAGAGTACTCAAACACATCAATTCCTGAGTAATCAATCATGAAATATTTCCTAAGGATTTTATAAATTAAATATTCATATGAATGAATGATCATGGGCCATGTGATATCATTCTGGAATAAAGGATACATTATAAACCCATGGAAAGAATAGATAAAATTTATTGGTCTCATGGAAGATCGTCATCATAGAACACCTAAGGAACCCTTACAATTGGAATAATCATACATGTGGCATCGAATCTAATTATCCAAATAACACAATCCTAACCCAATTAACTATTGGGATGTAACATACCCACACATCATTGGTTTTCACATAACCACCCTTCCTTGGTCAATAATGTGACCACCCACCCTTGAGATAAAATGGAACCACTCGTCATTAGTTTATAATGTAACAAAAAATCATTTTCAACAATTTCTAAGAACCGTATCATGAAAAAAGTACATTAGAAATTCATTTCATCAGAAACTCATTGAAATAACCATTATTCATTTCAGAAATTTATTAACCCATTGAATATATATGGGTTCTTTAGATATATGTTTGAATGATTTTTAACCTATATAAAAAAATGGTTTAATAATAATATCATTAGAATATGATTAACCCTTGAAAAAGAAATGTGATCCATGCCAATCAATTTAAAAAACACGTTAATTTATCAGGGAAATATTAATGATGGGATCATTAAAATATATCCCCAATAGATCATACGTATCATTAATGGTTTTTAATGATTATGAATGGAAACAAGATTAAAAATAATTAATAACATTTTTGTGGGAAAAAAAATTTCATTTTGAAGGTCAATTTTAAAAAACTAAAAATTCAAAAAATATTTAGAAAATATTTTTCAATAAAAAAACATTAAAAAGTTATAAATGAAACTATATGTAATGTAATAAAAAAATTGTGGTAATATTTGTTCATGTCTTAATTTTTTTTGAAAAAAAATCCATTTAAAAGCATTATATAAAAGGGAGTAATTGGTGACCTATTTGGAAAATGTTATGAAATTTATATTTAAATAATTTATATGAATGTAAAAGATGATGTGAAATGGATTTAGTAAAAAATATTATTTTATTGTGGAACATTTTCAATGACATTTTATAAAACACATATATGAAAGTGAAAGATTACCAGTCAATTAGAAATACAATATCATTATCACTTAAAAATGACATTCTCAGGTCTCGTTAATCAATATAGTAGGAAATAGAAAGAAAAAATGTTAAAATTTTTAAAAAAAATCTATAGGAAAGGGATTTCTTCCATGAAAATAATACTATATTATTTACTTCAAGAGAACATTTAATTTAAACAATCCCAAAAAAATTGATTGTAACATGTTTCCTTCTGCACTTTGGTAAATCTTTAATCGTAAAAACCATGAAAAAATAAAATCAACTGATACTTTGAAAATAATTAACATAATTATTTTCATGATAAAACATGTCGAAGTATGTATATACACCTAAAATTTAATAAAAAACCTATTATAAACATATATCTCAAAAAAGGAATTTAAGAAATATATCTCTTAAAAAAATGAACCATTTAATTTTATAATTCATAAATGAATCAATTTTTTGTACCAAATTTTAATCCACACACAAAAATTGTAAAAAAATTATAAAAAATAAAAAAAATTCACACATAATCAAATCATAATGGAGTCAATGAATAATTTACATGACCCAATGAAATGATATTGAGATAAGAAACACATTAACACTTACTAACTTCAACGTCAACCCCTTGGATAAATTAATAAAATTGAAATATAAAATAACATTATTTATGGAAGATTCGTGATACTACATATAAATTGGATATTATATACACCACAAAATAAAAAATTGGTGAATATAGAATATGTCACATTAATGTTAATGCGAGATTAGAAAAACCCCATACCATCAGCCCATACATTCCTTTTATATCCATCAACTCATGTATAATAATATTAAATACATTAATAAGTTTATTAAGAAAATTTTCTAGTTTTAATACCATTTACTTAAATCATATATTTTTTTAATTACATATTAAAATACTTATTCAAGTTTTTCCACATTGAGTAATTTAGTGATTTTTGGTTTATTGCTTCAAAACGGCTTTAGTGTGTTAAACATGCTGAACGTTGTAATTGATTCAACATATACATAATAATAATAAAAAATTATCATATCATTAATCAATTATAATTTTCAAAGTAATAATAATTAATGGTTATGGAAATTGATCTATGTTAGGAACATTGAGATGGTAGGATGCACATACACCAATATTTTTAGTAATCACCACTAATAGAATTAATGTGTAATTTCATATTTATTTAATTATCATAATATCATCAATACCATAATTTTCTTCAAATATACTTATATTTTTCATTATTCTGATGTGGTGGGGAAAAGAGAATCACACTGATTCATGGATTCGGTCTTCCACACGTTCATGAAAAATGTTATCATTTTTCAGTTTTAGAAACAAAATGATATATTATTATTATATAATGATAAATATGTAATTAATATAATTATAACATCATTTGTATCTAATATATTCATTAAAATTATTCTTATTACATTCCTTGTAATGTGCTAGTGAAAATAAAATCATATCACATTATGAGATTGTAATTTTTTGTACGCACGAGTGACATTCTAATATCCTGTACAAAATTGAAATTAAACATGTATATGTGATTTAAAAAATCCATAAGCATATATATGTTACAAATAACATATTTATATAAATACATTAAATCCATCATTGAAAAATCCATTAGATGCTATGACAAAAAACAAATGACATTGGTTCACGAGGCGGTAGTCGGCCATACACACAAATAATGATTTTAATATCTCATTTTGGGAAAATGATATATTTAATTTTATAAAATAGTATCCAATTAGTTGAGGCCTCAATCTGGTGGGTCCTAGGGCCTCATTTGCGCCTCCCCGTACTCTAGAGGGTATTGAATAGCAGTGATAGATTAAGTTGGTATAGTTGGGAGAAACTACCATCATATCCAAGCAGCATATTAGGTAATTATAATAATTAAAAAACAACTGAAGCATATATAAACAAAAAATATAATGAATATACCAATAACCAGTCATATAATAAGAATAATAAAATATAATTGATTTAAACACATAATAATAATAATAAACCAAAAGTTGTAATAATAATCAAAACCCAGGAGGATGAGTCATATATGTGATTTCATGGAATACTGATATACTAAAAGGGTAAAAGGGGACCCACATATGCAACATGTTATACAAAAATAAAAAATGTAAAAAATTACAAATCCACTGGAATCTAGAGAATATCCTATGTTAGTTTCTCCCACACTCAATACTATATGTAAAATGATTCAAACATTTATAGCATGGCGCTTTCTCTTATCCATAGCTCCAGAAATGTATTCTACCCAGGTACCAAAGGTGACACTAGAATGGAGTGGGAAAATATCCCAATAGGAAACCAAAAATCATTTTTAGAAACAATCCATCTATTTTAAATAACAATATATGTATGAAGGTATAATAAAATAAATAGAAATGATAGAAATAAATTAATAATAGCCAATAAAGGTTCCTATAATACACATGGAATTCTTCACCAACATTGGTGTATGCCTAATTGAGTCTGATCAATAACCATATATTTAGTAATAATAAATATATAATATAGTTATATTCTACATCAACCTACATGCACTATGTGTGTGAGAACATAATTAGGCATATACCCAAAAAATAGGTTTTTCCTAGACCAGTGTATAACTCAGGAATCCATAAATTGTGTAAATGGGCAATAAGCTCTAGCAGAGGGTACACACACTAAAAAAATCATTAGTTTAGGAAGTCTTGTTCATCACTCTAGATAGGTGGTTTGAGACATCATCCCCAATACCCGAAACATAAAAACATGGAACATCACGCCCGTCACTCATATATAAGTATAACGGTGAGAGACTTCTTGTGCGACACACATTGTAAGGGAGAAAGAAATTTCATGCACATCCAAACCCTTAACCATCATTAAACAACCAATAACAATTTCATGAACATAATAATATAATATCCTTAGATTTTACCACATATAAATCACATTCCTCAAGTCCCAATTTAAAAATATACAGTCACATTCTTTATGATTAATACATTAAACATGAATTATATAGTGTGGACTTTCTAGCAATTATAATTTATTCAAATAGTATATTTATTTAATTTAATAAAATAGAACCATGATAAATAATTTCATTATATAAGTATATAGACACACTATCTATTCAATTAATCAAAGCATGAAAAAAGTTATATTTTTTAACCAAACACATAGAAAATAATATTCTAAATTACGTAATTACCTACATTGGGTAAATTCCATTTACCACCCATGCCGAATACTAGAAGGTTTATGGTCTATAGAAAAATATATATAAAAATGGAATATAAATCCAAACACCCATGGGGTGGCCATTATTGAGTTTGGAATATTCTAAATAATAAATAATTATCCTCGAGAGTAAAACAATATCAGTATATCAATTTATAATCAAAGAAATCATTTTATGGAAATTTGAAAAAAAATGATAACATTTGGCAGTATAACGTGGACATGAAAACAATATAAACTTTAAAAAAATTATACCACCTACCTTATAGAGGAGTATGAATCCTTGTCCGATATTAGCATCATATTAACAGTATTTTGAAAGAAATAGATGAAACAGTCCAATGCCTTGAAAATAGGGAAAGTGAGATCACACTAAAATAACATAACAGATAAGAAAAAGATTGAATAATGAAATAAGGTGGATTTTAAAGTATAACTCTATCTATATAATGCTTGTAAAATAACATTATTTAGTGTTTGGATCTAGGAGATGTCACAATATAATGGAAAGAATGAGGAGGAGCTAAGAGAGGAGTGGAGGAGGCCAATTCACTAGATATAGGAGGATGAAGGAAATGGTGAGGATTTATGTTTTATTAATGGAAATATATTAATTTTACCCACATATACAGGGCACATAGTATGGCTATATTGTTTTCAACACCATACACTAATTGTATATGGAACACTACTATAAGGGGACGCCTTGCACAACCATGGAACATATTTTGATGAATTGTCCCCCAACTGTGCTTTTTGGATTTTGTAAAAGATTATGGTTCTTCACAAGATCAAGTTAATTAGGGTTTCATGGTTTCATCAGACCATTTTCCTCATGAACCCCACAATCAAGTCTCACATAGTTTCACATAATTGTGATTCCTTGATGGTTTTTTTAAAAAACATGGTTCTAGGCTCCATAAAATCCCCACACACCTTCATGAACTCTGTGAATCCATTAATTAAAATTCTATGAGACAATAAAATGAATTTAAATAAAAAATATTATTTGTACCTTTATGAAAATGTGGGTCATTACAACCTCCCCTCCATAAAATAATTGTCCTTGGGTTGACCTTATATGGGTAATATTGCATCATTATAGAATATCTGTGGACACTAATAATTTATACTAGATTCACACTCCCATGTCTTTTCATCTACCCACCCATCCTTCCATTACACCCTTCCCAAAGGAACTAACCATCTTAATAGTGTCATCATGCTTCAATCAACAATACACACAGGATAATCCTCAAAAGAAGAATCCATTTCAAATTCTAAAACATCTTGTTGAAATATGTTTTATGGGTATAGAAAATGACAAAGAGGTTTAGATACAAGAAACACATCATGAATAGGTCGGAATCTCAGATAATGTTCTATCTGTTTTTCCACTGGTCTGATTTACTTCACGACCTTAAATGAACCATCAAATTGAGGTAGAAGGTAACCTTACCTCTTGATATTTTGATAGCCCAATGTCGGAGAGGCTCACAAGAATATCCAATCTCCAACCATCAACTCAAGTGGTCTTTAATGTGGGTTGAAATATGACTGCTATCTAGACCAATATGTTACCATGAACTTTCTAATCAACTAGGCATACTCTGTAGTCTGCTAAACAAGATGTGGTCCAAGTGAAGCTACATCACCTGCCTCTAACTAATCTGGAGGTAATAAATATAGACCACCATTTAATTATTAATATGGATTCATCTCGATGTTATCTTCAATACTATTATTATATGAAAACTCAACAATGGGTATGTGTTTCTCCCAAGAACCTATTAATTTAAGGAAACATGCTTGTAGCGTGAACTATAAACCCCAAATCATATTCTATGTATGTCAGTTTGTTTGAGGGATATATGATATGATTAAAAACACCTATGAACCCATGTGATTATATAACACCATTCATAACCACAATGTGAGTGACAATTAGGCCCCACCCACCAGGTGCCCTACGGAAACGTGGTCCCCACCCCGGGGCCCACCCATGGGCCTGAATGGGTTATCTGACTAATGACAGTCCCCACAGGCCAACACATTTCATTTCTATTGTGCTTTTTCCTCACTCACACACACACTAAGAAACCTCCCTAAGGGTCACCCATCTTGAACACTACTCCAAGCCATGCACGCTTAACTGTGGAGTTATAATCAAACAGGATCCTGAAAAATAAGGTTCACCTTGTTGACCTGAGTAATGACATTTATTAATTTATCCTTTTTTCATTGGGGGTGTTACAAACATCCCCCTTAAGATCACAACATCCATGTTGTGTGCCATACATTTCAACCTAGGCAGTTCACCACACTTAAGGCTGGGAACCACCTCAGATACCAAATGTGACAATTGGGCCCCGCCCACCAGTTGCCCCGCGGACACGTAGTCCCCACCCCGGGGCCCACCCACATGCCTGAACGGGTTATCTGACTAATGACAGTCCCCACAGGACAACACATGTCATATCTAGTGTGATTTGTCCTCTCTCGCACACACCCTTGGAAATTTTCTAGAGGTTCACCAATCCAAATCAATACTCAAAGCCAAGAACAATTAATTGTAGCGTTCTATTTAGACATGCTCCCAAAAAAGAAGGTTCACCTTGTTGAAATGAGTCATATCATTTAGTCATTAATCCATTTATTATTTGGGGGTGTTACAATGTAAATTGGAAATCTCTATTAGAATTGACATATCAATGTTCTTTATAAAGATGTACGACCTTGATGATGTATAGCCTCCTTATATCATCTAATGAGAAGGTATCTTGTATATATATAAAAAGTGTTTGGCCTTAATAAATTGTTCAAAGACTACCGATACTGTATCATTTCCATGATATAATCTAGGTAAACCTGCCATGAAATCTATAGAAACATTATCCCTTATCCACTTTATAATGGGCAATGGTTGTAAGAGTCTTGTTAGTTTTTGATGTTTAACCTCCACATATTGATATTTGGAACACCATATGTCAATTATTGAAAACATGAATTGAGCACTAGTCAACCATTAATGTTTATTTTTGTCTTCATACATCTTGTTGACACTTGGATTCACTACCCATGCCGAGGCATGAAATTCCCGTAGTATCTCCTTTATAATGTTAACTAAAACCCAAACACACCCAAACAAGAGAAATGTATCAGCCTCATATATATTCCTTTCATAATATGTATCCTCATATGATATTTTTCCCTCAATATTAATACCTTGGGATCAGAATGGTTCATCATTCTTACCCATTCCAGAATGGTACATGTAACTTCTAGGGCAAAGAGGATAGTCGTCTGGTGATCCTCCAAAACCTCAACATGTATATATAAAAACATGTGAATGATCCACCACACTCTAATGGACTGTTGAATATCCTATATGTAAGTATTATAATTCATATCATTAAACAAAATGTTAAATTTCATATGAATTCAAGAAATATTGAAATCTAAGGACAATAGATACTCAACCCACCCATGCTGTCTGAGATTCAAATAACATTTTGTAAAAATGTACATGCAGATTTTGTGATTTGTTAATACCCAAAAAATTATCTCCTTGTAAATAGTATCTCAGAAAGGAATGATAATGACCTATATTAACCTGCTCGAGGTCATGCATTGGGTAATTCCGATCATGGTGTCTCAACTGGCGAGACCTATACATGATGGCCAACTCATCCTTTATAAAAAAATTCCGAGTCTAATATCGAATGCATCATAGTAGACTGTATAGCTCATGTATGTCTCTATATGAATCTTTATTAGTTCAAAAGTAAATCACCTCATAAAATCCTAAAATGTGGCTTCACAAGATTCTCACCCAATGATTTTCACCCCCTTTTTAGTTACAGCTGTCTGTGGCACTATAATTCATGAGAAATCCTAGATGAAGCATCTGTAATAAATGGATATCCTCAAAGATCTCCATTTTTCCAAGACATTCTTATGATTCTCATAAGAATACAAATCTGTCATTTTCTCCAGGACTAATGGAACTCTTGACTCTAAGATAATGTAACCTAGGAAGTGGACTTGGTCGAATTAAATGTTGAATTTTATAATATTAGGATAAGGTTGATGCTCACTTGTTTTATTAATTATGAAATCAAGGTTGTTGTAATATTCATATCATGATAGTGAATACACTAATATTTCATCAACAATGTCTACCATGAATGAATCATTAAATGGGTGGAAAACCTGATTCATAAGAATATAATGAAATAAGGTGATTTCATGTGCCTAAATGACATGACCAGTTGCTCATGTAGACCATACATGGTCTTGAAAGCAGTGTGAGGTATATATAGTGATATGAAATACACCTTATGGTAGCATGTACTCAAATAAGACATTAAAAACACTCACGGTCCTTGAAACCGATCAAAGATGTTATATATACATAGTGGTGGATGTCACGAACCAGGCCAGGTCGCCATCCGACCAGGCGCTCGACCCGGTCCGCGACATGGCCCGAAGGGCGTTCCCTAGCCCCACGGGCTAGTACAAGTGCCCGGGTATCAAAAATAAACTTGGTAATGATTTACCCGGATGAGTAAATATAAAACAGACAAAAACTGAATAAATTGAAACTAAAAACTGAAAACCAAACAGACCCTTATTCCAAGTTCATATTTAAAGTATACAACATGAACCAAAAACACAAAAGATACTACATCAAAGGAAACAAAAACTTAAACAAAAACTTCTGTGTGACATGAGGAGTCACATTCCCAAGACACCGTCATCAAACCAACATGAGGATGCTACCGAATACCCGAACCACCAATGCTATGCCCGATACCTCAACCAGGAAAGAAAAATAAACAATATCTACATACACCCAAAGGTGTATGTAGGGTGTGAGCTAAAGGCCTAGTAAGATGCCACCAAGAAAAAGGTTCCTTGCACAATTATTAAATAAAAAATACATTTGCAACATTAATTAAAGAATAGAACTAAAATCGCGAACAACATTAGAGAAAATAGATTTAGAGAAAATAGATTCAAAAAGGAACTACTTATATTAAAACACACGCACACACACACACACTTTTAAAATAACCAAAGTGTCACACCGATGAGCGTAAAGTAACAAATGAGCACTAATATGGGAGGGGTTGCATGTGTGTTAGCTAGCTTGGGTCCCTATATCTTTGTGTGTCGGTGAAACATGGCTTAGAAGGAAACGACCCTCAAAAAACGTGGATTAGAAGGCCACGACCCTCAGAAAACATAGCTTAGAAGACCACAACCCTCAGAATGGAATATGTTTAGTTAGTGTTGAAATCGTCAGTCCTGCTAGTGAAACCGAGTTGAGTCACCTCCAGAATGCTAGCCCACTAGTCTAGTCTACCATCCTAGCTACCTGGGCTTCCCAGTTTGTGCTCAAAAAAATTTCAAGTTCATGTCACATTTCATATCTATGCACCCAAATAGAACAAGACACCACACATGCCAAGTACCACTACTCTCACCCAGAAATACCATTTTAGAAGAATACAGACACTAAAAAAAATTTCAAAACTATATTTACACTACATACATTAATGATAAAAAGAATACAGTGTGGTCAAAGAAGACACCTTGAAATTCAAACAAACCATTAAAAGAATTTTATTAAACAATTTCAACCTATGTCGCACGACATTAAACACCGAAAAACTTTACACCATGTAGTCCAAACAAATTTTCATCATAAATAAATTTTTAATACAACAATCCAAATTTTCGTAAATAATAATTTTTAAGAGAAAAACCAATACTTTACACACCTAGTTGACCCAAAAACCACTTATATGACAATACGCACACAACATCACCTTAGGAACACAAAATACATTATCCACGCAATTAATGAAGCTGCATACAAAGTTGAAAATACCATCACTACAGTTAAACAACCCACCAAAAAAAACTTTCCAGCCTTTCTTAATGTTCGCCGCATGACTACGACCCCAAAACCCCACTCAGGTACTCATTCAAGACCGAACGCCTGCCGACGCTACACCAAAATACCAATTACACCCTTTGCACTCCCAAAAAAAAAGCGACTAACAGTTAAACCGAGATAAGATTTCAACATCAAGTATTTGTATTATGATGACACCCTATGAAAAAATTCAAGGCATGTAAAACTTAAATGAAAATCAACTTCGCACCAAAACGTCAATGAAAAACCAACTTCGCACCACACGCATTAATTATATAACACTCTAAAAAAATTCACCTTGCAAATTAATTAATCAAATAATAATTGGACGTGGAACCACTTACCTTAGTGTAGACCAACCACATGATTTTAGTGAGAAACTGCCACCGCACACCAACGCACCACGAGTGACACAATTAGAAAATAAAAATAAAACATCAGACCACATACACCATTATCGGACCAAAAAGGAGTCCCAAACCCAAATCTAAACTTAACAAAAATAAAATAACTAACAACCGGGGTATAGCGCACTTACGGAAAGGGGTCTGAGAAGATGTACGGGTGATTCTGTGGGTGCTGGAAGGTGTCGCGCTGGCTGGAGCCTCGCCTGAAGAAGGCGCAGCCAAGGGAGTCGTGACCGGAGGTGTGCTGCGCAGGTTGGAGGCTTGCCGGAAGGGGGCACGACCAAAGGGGGGAGGTGTGTCGGGGCTGGCTGGTCATCGGCCGAGCCCAGGAGGGGGTGCGGCCAAGGGAGATGTTGTGCAAAGAAGCGTGTAGAGATGAGTGTTCCGGTCCGTGTGCAGTTGGAGTGAAGGTGGATAGCGGCGTGATGGAAGGAGGCTGGTGGGGGTCTGGTGCGGCGCAGCTGGGTTCCCAAGTAGCCGATGGGTTTAGTGCACTGGTGGGAGGAGAGCAAGGGGAGGGCAGAGCCACCGGAGCTTCGGCCATAGGTTGGAAGTGCGCCAGAGGGAGACTGTTCAAGGGATATGTGTACACGGTGAGGAGGCTGGAGAAGTAGCGCCAAATGGAAGTAGGAGGGTGCATCTCGAGGGCAGTGCGCGCCTGTATTCTGAGTGGTCCGGCCAAGAGGAAGGCGGTGCGAGGGATGTGTGTGCATGGTGAGGAGGCCGGCGATGGGGCTGTGAGGCCTCGGTTTGATGGGAGGGCACCGCGGGTCTGCGTTTCCAGACCAGAGGAGGCCGGTGCGGTGCCACAAAAAGCAGAGAGGTGCTCTTCCGGTTCGTCAGAGAGGGAGAGGATACTACTGCTTCGTTGAGAAGGAGGGGGGGGGTGCGAGCGTGGGGTCTGGCCTGCAGAGGAGGGGAAATCGGGTGTGGCGGCTAGGGTTTCCGGAAGGGGTCGGTCAGCAAAAACAAAGGTGGAAACGAACAGGGGAGAGGGGAACAATAGAGAGGGAGATAAAAAAATAATAAAAAGTAAGGAAAAGAATGAAAAAAAAGAATAAATGGAAAATAATATAAAAAGAAAATAATATGATAAATAAAAACACCAATAAATAATAATGAATTTCTCACTAAAAAATCAAACAATACAACCAACAATAATAATAATAAATTTATAAATTCAGGTCGAACACTGTGCAAGTTTCCGTGCACAGTCGCGCGTGCGGTCGCGCGTGCGGTCGCGCGTGCGGTCGCGCATGCGGTCGCGCGTGCGGTCGCGTGCACGGTCGCGTGCACGGTCTCACTCATGAAAAATAACCCAAAAATAATAATTAATTTAAAACAAAGCTTCCGTCGCATGAATGGTCGCATGGACGGGCACGTTCGCGTGCCTTGTCACGATTACATTCGAGCACTCATAAATGATCTGTATTTCTTAAAAAATAGAACCAGTTCAACACACATATCAAAATAAATACTTTAAATAATTAAATTGAAAAGTAGTGTCAGCAGGGGTGTGACAATTCTCCCCACCATGACACTTTCTGGCCCTAGAAAGTCCAAAAAGACTGGGTCAACCAAGGGTTTCATGTGAGACCACGAAGACACCTAAAACACAACCTCAATCACCAAAATATTGGTAATTCAAAACACTGATGACCTAAAACTCCTAATATTCCAAAACCAGAGTCACTAAACAAAATGACCAACAACAAGGAATTCACCTCGAAATTGAACTACAACATTGAACACCCTGATGCTTGGCTTAGGGATCACCAGGGCCGCTCGAGATCTCTAAGAAAAAACGTCCAATTACCCACTATCTGAGCTAACCAATTAGCATGGTCGAGGTTGGGCGGAGCAGAAGCAAGGAGTTTCTCCTCCAAACACACTTTAAAAATAGAGTCTTCCACAAGCCCTCCCTATGGTGGTCTCCCCACCATATTAGGGTTCTCGTCAAACAATGGTTCTTCAAACCAAAACAACTCACAACTCATACAACCTCTAACACTAGCTTGAACATAAAAGTACCCTATGTTTAGCCAGCTAACATAAGAGGGAACACTGGTGAGACCCGCACTAGGTCTCCCCACCATTTAAAAATTTCCTAACACCATGAAACCTGCACGAGCATTCCCAGTTTTCTTTGAGCAATACAGACTGAACTCTGCATCACGAACCCACCAACACAGGCCGACCTGCATAGACGATTCCTACACTGGACAAAAATTTTCTCCATGAGATGGCTTTGATAGTCAAAACCCCTAACCTAGAGGCAAACCGGAGAGGCACACGTTAATCCCACAAGACATGATAATATTTGAAATGACTACGATTTCGATCCATAACTAACCACAAGAAGGTTCACAGAGCATGCCTTCCATCTTTACAAAAATACGGATTTTCCAAACATCTTTAAGGCCCAAGAGGAACTCTCATAAAATAAGACCACGACAAGTATAAAAGGGATCCATTCCCCTCACAACAAGAATGACACCTTCAGATAGGGTACCACAATAATGAAATTTATGTTTTCCCCATCCCGACATTGAGGACTAAAGTTTGACCTAGTCCACCCCACATCCGACAAGTTTTGGCTGCGCGCAAGCTTCGCCCCGAGACCTATGGCTGGGGCTTTGATGTCTGAAGCATCTATAGCCTCACAGTCATAAGCTGACCTCCTCTGACTAGCACTTCCTCTGCTGAAAAAGCAACTTGCATACTTCTCCTTGTGTCCCAAGCAGACATTCCGTCAACATACCAACTAAGAATTACAGTGAAAAACTTATGGCGTCCGACTGACCAAACTAGAGGTATAAGATTGAGCGTTCTGTCAAATGCGAGACACAAACTCACGAGAGGGGCACTCCAAGAACAAGTCCTATTAGTTCACACTCATTATTGGACGAAAAGTATCCACTTACCGTAGTATAAACATGGCCAAAAACTATTACGAACTTTAAACGGATTGTTCCACACAACCTCTGGGGAACAAGAAACTAGCTCATCAGAATGGTCAACATACCTCCTTCACCCTCTATTGACTGGTCAAGAACCTATGAGATCCACCACCTTCCTTCGCCTTCACTTAGGTAAAACTGCGGAATGAGACTAGTCTTGAGGGATTCTCACGACATCTCTTTTCGCGACGAAAATGAAACTATCACTATTTGTTGGTTTAGTTTTGCTCCTCCAAACATACTCGAGACAACGTACGCATATAAAACATCTAGAGTTCCTCCAAAATCATAGACACTTCCAACTTTCCCAAAGAACTCAATGACATCCAAATGACATCGACATCTACGAACAGTCGACACCACCGAGCAGAACCCAACTCTGTCACGCCACTGAGAGTCTGGGTCGGGCCAAGAACTGAAAGGCTTGCTGGAAACCCATGGGACATTTCTAGGGGGAATATCCCAGACAAGAAACATGAAACAACCTTCCACAAATCCAAGCACATCCCAATATAAACATCAACATTCCAGAAACAAATCCAATAATTCCAATTTAAAACATCAATTCATTTTCAATGAAAAACGCTCACTGGAAAAACAAAGCACTATGCAATAAGGCGAAAAGCTATTTTGAAAATCCATCAATACTCTAAATGCAATGTCATTTTATTTCAATTTTCAAAAACATTTGTCCACAAAAACCCTTTTAAGAAAAGGCCCACTTTCTTGGAAAAAAGAAGAAACCTTATAAATCAATCAACCACCACTGATATTCCATGGTGCCTCGCAATTATGCATTTCCATGCCCCTCAGGCACCCGTCCCCATGATTCACCAACTATCCATTAATCTAGTCCACAAGAACATGCGAGAACCCATAGGAATACCACTGGAGAGAAACAAGGTTACTCCGCTTTCAAAACAAAACATTCTAAATATCTAAAAATAACTTTTTTTCCAAACCATTTCAAAAATTGAAGATATATAAAAAAATGCTTCCCATTTCAAAAATAACTCGCTTCAATTTCAAAAATCCCAAAACGTTCTTTTATAAAATCATCTTTGACAAAGCGACGCCAAATTCCAAAAACAAGGTCCAAGAGAAACACACCCCAAAATAAAATAAAAGCAGTAGAAAAGTCTGCTTCCCTTTATAAAGGAAAATAATTTCACGTCAATTCCCAAAACTGAAGCAAGATATCGCAAACATTAAAGCACCTAGGTGGAGGACTAGTGGTTATGTCTAACCCGACTACATGGTTTAGCAGACCATGCCCTAGGCAAGCACCAACCACTAAAAGTGTCAAACCATACTCTTAGGCATCACATTGATCGCTACTCCATGTGAGACCACACGAAGCACCGGGTTACTCCCATTGTCATCCCCCTTCAACAAAGACCAAAGCCAAAACGTAGATCTCAGACTACACCTGGTTACACGACGATCGGAACGAGAAAGAGTTCATGACGCTCTTCCTACACCTACCACTCGAGTACCAACAATCATAACTTTGATCTACCTGACACCCCAATTTACAAGAACAAAACGTTGTTCTGATACCATTTTGTCACGCACCAGGCTGGGTTGCCATCCGACCCGGTGCTCGACCCGGTCCGTGACATGGCCTGAAGGGCGTTCCGGATCCCCATGGGCTGGCACAAGTTCCCAGGTATCAAAAATAAACTTGTGAATGATTTACCCGGATGAGTAAATATAAAACGGACAACAAGCAGAATAAATTGAAACTAAAAACTGACAACCAAACATACACGTATTCGAAGTTCAGATTTAATGATTACAACTTGAACCAAAAACCCAAAAGAGACTACATCAAAGGAAACAAAATCTTCAACACAAAATCTTGTGCGACATGAGGAGTCAAATTCCCAAGACACTTTCATCAAACCAACATGAGGATGCTACCGACAACCCAAACCACCAATGCTAAGCCCGATGCATCAACCTGGAAATAAAAAGAAACAGTATCTACATACACCCAAAGGTGTATTTAGGGTGTGAGCTAAAGGCCCAGTAAGATGCCCTCGAGAAAAAGGATCCACGCACAATTATTAAATGACAAATACATTTGAAACTTTCATTAAAGGGAAGAACTAAAATCTTGAACAACATTAGAGAAAAAAGGTTTACAGAAAATAGTTTTAAAATGGATCAACTTAAATTAAAACACATGCACACACACACACACTTTTAAAATAACTAAAGTGTCACACCGATGAGAGTAAAGTAACCAATGAGCACTAATATGGGAGGGTCCGCATGGGTGTTAGATAGCTTGGCTCCCTAGATCTTCGTGTCTCGGTGAAACGTGGCTTAGAAGGCCACGACCCTCAGAAAACGTGGCTTAGAAGGCCACAACCCTCAGAAAACGTGGCTTAGAAGACCACGACCCTCAGAATAGTATATGTTTAGTTAGTGTTGAAATCATCAGTCCTTCTAGTGAAACCGGGTCGAGTCACCTCCGGAATGCTAGCCCACTAGTCTAGTCTACCCTCCTAGCTACCTGGGCTTCCCAGTTTGTGCTCAGACAAATTTCAAGTTCATGTCACATTTCATATCAATGCACCCAAATAAAACAAGACACAACACATTCCAAGAACCACTACTCTCACCCAGGAATACCATTTTAGAAGAATACACACACTAAAAATATTTCATATCTAAATTTACACTACTTACACGAATGATAAAAAAATACAGTGTGGTCAAAGAAGACACTTTCGAAGTCAAAAAAACCATTAAAAGAATTTTATTAAACAATTTCAACCTATATCGCACGACTTTAGACACTGAAAACCTTTACACCATGCAGTCCAAACAAATATTCAACATAAATAATTATTTAATAAAACAATCCAAATTTTCATAAATAATTTTTTAGAGCAAAACCACTACATTACACACCTAGGTGACCTAAAACGCCCTTATATGACAATATGCACACAACTTCACCTCAGGAACACAAAATTCATTACGCACGCAATTAAAGAAGCTGCATAGAAAGTTGAATGGAACATCACTACAGTTATACAACCCACCAAAAAAAACTTTCTAGCCATTCTTAATGTTCGCCGCATGACTAAGACCACAAAACCCCACTCAGGTACTCATTCAAGACCAAATTCATACCGACGCTACACCAAAATACCAATTACACCCTTTGCACTACCAAAAAAGAGAGACTAACAATTAACCTGAGATAAGATTTCAGCATCAAGTACACGTATTATGACGACACCCTACGAAACAATTCAAGGCATGTCATACTTAAATGAAAATCAACTTTGCACCAAAACTTCAATGAAAAACCATCTTCGCACCAGACACATTAATTAAATAACACTCTAAACAAATTATCCTTGAAAATTAATTAATCAAATAAAAATTGGATGTTGAACCACTTAACATAGTGTAGACCAACCACAAGATTTAAGTGAGAAACAGCCACCACACGCCAACGCACCACGAGTGACACACTTAGAACCTAAAAACAAAACATCGGACCACATACACCATTATCGGACCAAAAATGAGTCCAAAACCCAAAATAAAACTTATCCAAAATAAAATAACAAACAATCAGGGTATAGAGCACTTATGAAAAGGGGTCCAAGAAATTGTCCGGGTGAGTTTGTGGATGCCGGAAGGGGTCGCACTGGCTGGAGCCTTTCCGGAAGAAGGCGCAGCCAAGGGAGTCACGACCAGAGCTGTGCTGCGCAGGTTGGAGGCTTTCCGAAAGGGGGTGTGACCAAAGGGGGGAGGTGTGTCGGGGCTGTCTGGTCTTCGGCCGAGCCAAGGAGGGGGTGCGACCAAGGGAGATATGGTACGAAGAAGTGGGTAGAGAGGATGGCGTCAGTCCGGGTGCAGCAGGAGGGAAGGTGGATAGCGGCGTGATGGAAGATGGCTGGTGGGGGTCTGGTGCGGCGCAGCTGGGTTTCCATGCAGCCAAGGGGGGTAGCGCGCTGGTGGGAGGAGAGCAAAGGGAGGGAAGAGCCGCCAGATCTTCGTCCGTAGGTTGGATGTGCACCGGAGGGAGGTTGTTAAAGGGATACGTGTGCACGGTGAGGAGGCCGCAGATGTAGCACCAAATGGAAGTAGGAGGGTGCATCTCGAGGGCGGAGCACGTTGGATTTCCGGGTGGTCTGGCCAAGAGGAAGGCAGTGTGAGGTAGGTGTGTGCATAGTGGGGACGCTGGAGGTGGGGCTGCGCGGCACCGGTTTTAAGGGAGGGAACTGGGGGTCTGCGTTTCCGGATGAGAGGAGGCTGGTGCGGTGCCACAAAAAGGGGAGAGGTGCTGGTTCGGTTCGTCGGAGAGGGAGACAAGACCAATGCTTCATTGAGTAGGAGGGGGTGCGAGCGTGGGGTCTAGCCAGTGGAGGAGGGGAAATCGGGTGTGGCGGCTAGGGTTGCAGGAAGGGGTCGGTCCGAAAAAACTATGGGGGAAACGAACGGGAGAGAGGGGAGTAAGAGAGAGGGAGATAAAAAATGAATAAAACGAAAAGAAAAGAAAGAAAAAAATGAATAAAGGGTATTTAAAATAAAAAGAAAATAATATGATAAATAAAAACACCAATAAATAATAATGAATTTGTCACTAAAAAATAAAACAATACATCCAACCATAATAATAATAAATTTATAAATTTAGGCCGAACACTGTTCAAGTTTGCGTGCACAATCGCGCGCACGGTCACGTGCATGGTCTCACGCATGCAAAAGAACCCAAAAAAAATAATCAATTTAAAACAAAGCGTCGGTCGCATGAATGGTCGCATGCACGGGCACGTTCACATGCCTGGTCGCGATTACGTTCGAGCACCCATAAAAGATATGTATTTCTACAAAAATAGAAACATTTCAAGCCACATATCAAAAGAAATACTTAAAATAATTAAATTAAAAAGTAGTGTCAGCCGGGGTGTGATAGTGGATACCAGTTATTTACTGTGAGTTGGTTTAATCGATAGTAATCCATAAAAATATCGATGGTATGATATGAATAATTAAAATAATTGACGAGTTAACCAATAGGAGACGTACTAGTGAGTATAAATACTTTATCCTCATGATCCTAAAATTTATTATTATTCTCTATAACCTCAATTAGTAGAATCCTATAATGGTGAATGATCCCTAGTGCTTCTACTAGACATCATTCAGTGTCATTTCCTACTGGTCGCACTGGAGATAGCACATAATATTCATCAGGGAAAACATACATGGAATGGTGCCCTACAGTAGATAAAATAAGGGGTTTGAACATCTCAACATCCAAATAATTGATCTAATCCATCACACTACCCATCTATTATTTCTCGAGTCCTGTTCGAGAAGATCGAACAACCAGTTCACCTTTATGTGCATACATAAAAACCAATGGTGATGTGAAAATCAATATATGATGATAGAAATAAATATGCGCTCAATAGGGAACTATCCATTCCATCTTAATGATTACATTGAACCTTATAATGTATTGGGAAAATATATCCCACATGAAGAGATATTCACCTATCTCAATGGGAAAATACATTCAATGGTATATGCTCTTTTATTATATACCCAAAGGGTGTTAAGTGTCATCAAACCATAAAAGTGTCCTACATTGAGGCCTATAATATCAATAATAAATTAATATATAATTGAATATTATGCCCATATCCTAAATAAAGAATACACTACTATATATGATACCATAATAGTGCTTTGAATTGTAGAGGTCATGAAACTCTAATCTTTCTACATACGCTAAGAAACATGTAACTAGCCTTTACCATGTACCTGAGTCAAAACCTAACTATCCTGAGAAAACATACTCTAATGGTACTGTGAATCATGAGTCTGATTACTCCTACCTAAACTACTACCTTATCCTGAGCTTCATGTGGTATTCCATCTTTCATCTTGAGGAGATGATACTGGCCCCACTCTGTATAATGTGGTAGGTGTAGATCCCCACTCACTATACCCTAATGGGAGGGTTTTAGAGAAGTGTTGGATATATCCCATCCTATTGTATTTTAACTATTTCAATGTATACCACAAACACATGGGTTTCATATGTCTCATCATCCTGCATTAATGACATTTAATAAAGCTATCATCACAAGGATTATGTATTCTTCTACCTCTGTGATTAACCTCAAAGAGACGATTGTGTCCTTTAGAAAAAAATGATAGATCTAGGTTCCAAAATAATTGGGATCACACCTCCAACTTCTATTAAATTATTATTTGTGATAAGGTCTCAATTGATAATCTCTACAATAATCTTCTATCTAAAAATGTTGAACTATGATCAGATGTTCTATATCATAATATCCTTGAATCAACTAGTGGTCATAAAGACATCACCCACTAAAGGCTGTGTGAACTAATAAAACTGATGAAGAAGAGTAGAGTACCCCTTGATAGACATGGATCCCAGGTACATGTTAATAAACATTCTAGACCAGTTATAGCTTATATAATATAGAAAGAAGTAATCTTATAAGACCATATTAATTTTTTCCCATACCATATCTCTATGATAATATACATGGAGAATAACATCCCACCCTCGTTTTGAAGGAAAACATAGTATATACAAATAAATTATCACCATATTCTCTAGAGGCATATCTAAATGCTCAAATATAAAAACAAAAGTTTTATGAAATGACTCAATAACTTGTGGTCTTCCATTTCTTGAAGAGGTGGGAGGATGATGCTACATGAACTCCCAATAAAATTCTACCATAGTTGGGGAATGCTGAGTGATACCATGAATTTTTTTGGAATCATGATAATGTAAACCTCTCATAATTGGGTGTTAGTTCCCATGTTGGGAATATAAGTAGGTTACATAGGTGGAACTATACGAGTAATCAATGATAGTTTAGGGATAACCAGCTCCAGTGCATGGTCGACGCCATATTCAGGGTGTACGACTGGAAGAGGTCATTTTTTCATGATACTATCATTCAAATAACACACCTAAGAATATAATTAAACAACTATAAAGTTTGAAGATAGATAACTAGGATAGGTACATATCCTTCTGGGGAATAGATCCACCTCTCCCACTACTTTGTAATCTAGGTCTAGGTTGTATAGAAAGACCATATCAAGCTATTTGAATGTAATATACACCCACATACACCCCTAATAAGGTTAGGTTTGGGTCTATGACTTAGATTGCACATATAAGAGATTAATTTCATTCTAAATGTTTTAGTCATTTTAAATTTGTGGTCATTTAGGTAAATAATTCCCTTTAACATTTTTAATTAGATGTATCACCATTTATAAATTATAAGGTCCCATAATCTGTATAAATTACAATGTGAAATAAACATAATAATAAACATAACATGTTCCATCCCATGTGACAAATAGTGCATGGATCAATGTTTTAAAACAGAAAACTCATGGTGTATGCTTTAACCAATTCAGAAAAAACTATATGGTCAAGGTAGATTAATTAAGTGTTAGTAATGTATTCTCATACCTGTAAGATATTTTATCACATTTTCATATATTTATAATAGGAACTAACTATATGAAATTATCAAGTACAGGGATGATGTATATGTGGAAGGGAAAAATGAATGGAAAATAAGTTATAATTTTCTTATAATACTGCATGTAATTAACACCATCATTTCTTCAAGTACAATTAAAATATATATCATTTCAATAATACAATTATAATAACGTCATACAACATGTTCATTACTAAATGGTGAATTCATATAATATCTATTATGAATAATCTATAATAGAAATTTTCCAACCCAAGTAATCCAGATTTCCCCTATACATGGGTTTTAACTTCCCATGAATAGGCTCATTTTCAAATTCCATTTTCTCTTTTAGATCTATATAATACAAAAATAAAAAGTCAAAGGAAAACAAAATGATTTGATACCAATTTGTAACATCCTAATTGGATGTCCAATTAATTGGGGCCCCGAGATGGTGGGTCATATGTCCTCAAGAATTCCTTCCCGTGCACTAGAGGCTGCCAAGTAGAAGTCAAGGTCTATGTTGTTATAGTGGGGAGACTCTACATTCATATAAAAGTTGTACAATTGATAATAATAATAATAATAATACAACGGAAAATGCATATTTAAACACACACTATAATTAATGGACTAGTAAACCATCGTAGCAGAAGAATAGTTTTACAGAACTAATAAACATCTTTAGAACCATATATAAACAAAAAATGTTGTAATAATTAATGTACAAGAGTTTTATTCATATACATAATTATAAGTATCATTTATTTAAAAAAGGTTAAAGGGGGATATGAATATACTACATGCAATAAAAAAATTACTTGAAGGACTAAGGACTTCTTGACTAACATCTCAAGAATATTCTTTGTCCTATACTTGGATACTACATTCTATAAGTAAAATTAATCAAACATCCGTAATAAGGTAACTTTCCCTCATGCATAATCATACATAAGTAATCTACTAGGGTACCTATAGAAGATTGAATAGGGTTTGAGATAAAATCCCAGTTGGCCACCACCAACAGTGTCTAAAAATAGTCAAAATAGTGTACACAGAATGAATTATGTGAAGGTATAACTGAATAATAATCGATGCTAGAAATCAATAAACAATATGCAGCTCATGTTCATTTAGATCACTTCGATAACTTCAACTACAATGGAATATGTTGTAATTATTCAAATATGTAACTATATATATATATTAATTATATATATAGTAACTATATATATAGTAATAATATATATATAGTAAATATATATATAGTAATTATATATATATAGTAATTATATACATGTAGTATAGTTATTTAACACATCCACCTATATATGGTAAGTTCCTATGGATGTATGTAGGTATATACATGGATTATCGGTATTGGCTGGAAGTGGGTGTAACTCAGGAATCCATAGTAAATCTAAATGAGATATATGATCCAATAGATTGAACATGCCCTAAATATCTTAATGAGTGTTTTATTTTATTATAATTACATGGAATAGGTTGGGTGAGACATCATTCCCAACACCATAAATATAAGAACATGGAACCTCATTCGCATCCCCCATATAATTGTGTAATGGTGAGAGACATAATGATCAACACCAAATGTAAGGGAGCGTGAAAATACATGCCTAAATGAACCCTTAACTATCATTCAAAAATATTATAACAATGGATTTATCATAATATTATAATATCTTAAGGTGTTACCTCATATACATCACATTCATCAACTCCTAATAAAATAATGGGTTGTCATAATTTTTCTGATTAAATCATTAAGAAAGAATCTATTTTCATGGCCTTGTCACCCTTTAACATTTATTCAAGTACTCCATTTAATTTGTTTGAGAAAAGAGAACATTTTAAATGAATTTTGTTCATATATATATATATATTTAATTAAAATAATCAGGAAATGTAAAATCCATTCTAAGGAGCATCCTAACAATTATAAGGTGATATTATAAATTATAAAAATCTAGGGAGGATTAATCTAAATACATTAAAATGAATCACGAGAGTACAACAAAAAGCGTATATAAATTAATAATGGAAAAAATAAATTTAGTGAAACACACGTTAGAGGTTTTCATGAGTCACAATGTAAAGGTTGTGAAAATAATGTAACATTTGGGGATAACTACTAGACCACCAACCATAGGTTCATAGATGACTACTCATCCATTATCCAATTCTACTTCATCATTTTTTATAGGAAATAAACGAAATGGTGCAATACCCTAAAAATAGGGAGAATGGTCATGCACAAAAATATAATAAAATATTGGAAGAATAATGAATAATGGAAACAAGAGGGTTCATGTGAATACCTCAAAATATCCAATGCTTTCAATATATCTCGATTCAGTGTCTGAGTTTTGGATATATCACATTACAAGGAATGGTTGTGGAAGATATATGAGAAAAGAAGAGGTGGTAAATCAATTGTAAATGGGAGGAAGTAGGTAAGTGTGAGTATTTATGTTTCATTATGGTAAATGTGTAATTTTTCATATACATACATGGTCACACAATTGGTAAAAATTTTCCCCAACCATGACCACCACACTTCTTTAAGGGAATACCTCGCTTGATTATGGTGCACAGTTTTCCAAAACATGCTCCGACTATGAAATTTGGACATAATAAAAGATATATGTTCACCAAATAGGAATGCAACTGAGGTGTCATAGATTTATTAAATGTGTGGCCTTCTATACGCCACTATCAGGCCCCATCTCGTTAGGAGTAACCTTGTGGTCTGGGTAGAATGTTTACTACTAAGTAAGATTCCATGTATATGTTTTCAAAAAAACTGGTGTTTCAGGATCCAACAAGCCCCATTCTCCCTCATGACCTTTGTGACTCCATTAGG
The DNA here is from genome assembly GCA_963277665.1 of Viscum album. Classification (NCBI taxonomy): domain Eukaryota; kingdom Viridiplantae; phylum Streptophyta; class Magnoliopsida; order Santalales; family Viscaceae; genus Viscum; species Viscum album. The sequence continues at coordinate 1,112,765,932 of OY728126.1, forward strand.
TGACATTATAAGGGCCGAGAAAAAATATTTTAAAAGAAAAATGATTTATAACTTCATGAAACAATGTGTCGTTACTAGATGGATTTATGTTTTTTCATTATGTTAATAACATATCAGCATATAAAAGATAATTTTATTATCATAAAATCATATTTGATGAATTTTTTAAATATTTGAATGAATAAATAAAAAAAAATACATTTTTATTATTTAACATATATATAATCTACCTTTTAAGGATTAAAACTAATGTGTTCTTTTAATATATTTCTTACCAAACCAAGCATTCAGGTATGAGGGGATGAATGTTGAAAATTTTTATGGGTATTTATTCAACAAAATTAAAGGTTTTTATGGTGTTATGAATATTGTAGAGGGGTATCCTTTCATATTTTATGTGAGTGTCACACATGTAATTTTTAAAAATAAAATGGTGTACCCATGTTTTTCACATGCCAAAATCATATAAAACTGAGTATTATAGAGGATTATATTTTATAAGTATGGAATAAATCCATCCAATAGTTTTTCAGAAAGTTTTTTTCCAATTGTACGTTTATGATTTTTCTAAAACCCTGATTAATACATTTTACCTTAACAAAAATATTTGTTATTTACTATTTTCATTATTCATTATGGTAAAAAATTATAATGAAGTTATTTAAAAATATAAATTATTATAATTCCAAATATTGAATACATTTTAACAAATTTAATTCAAAAATTTGAAAAAAAATAAATATATTAATAATGCTGCAAACATGATGAAAAAAACTGGTTTTCAGGAAGTGAATATTTTATGAAAAATATGATTTTATATTAACTATATGAATAGTTATATTTATTTTATGAATAAAAATTTATATTGGATGATATTTAAAATAAAAATATAATTTAAATTATCATCATTATGAACTTTTTAATTAATTAAATAGGAGAAACATAATGCACTATAAAACTGCTTTCAGAAAAATCATATTTTTAAACCCCAAGACTAACTTATAATAAAATAAATTATAAAGTTGGATAAAATATAAATAATTAAATTAAATATGTGGAATAATAATTATGTTACTTAAAATCCTATTTAAATCACATTAAGACTTTTAAATTTCTTAATTTATTGAAAAGATATGATATTTTTTTTAAAAATAATTTCACACTATTTGGTAACAAAATAAATATTTTCCAAAAAATCCCAAATCATCACCTAGATGTATTATTTATATGATGACAAAAAAAATTAATGTCATTTTCTCAACTAAATTTTATAAAATTTCAAAAAATATACTAAAATATTTTTTCATGAAAATCAATGAAAACCATTTTTAAATAATAAAATTACATTACTAATTTTTTTTGATTATTTAATAAAAATTTAATCAACAGTTTTATATTGATTAGTAAATTATATAAATATATATCATTAATTAATCAATACCATTCACACCATATATTTTAATGATTAGGTTATAATGGTTATATATATCAAATGTCGTATAATCACAGTTTTGTGTGTTCAATACATTATTTTGTATATTTTATAAAATATTCATGTTGTAAGAATATTCACCATATAGATTAATTTATTCTTACATTACGAAACAAGTCACAAAGAGCGGAATTTGACATGAAAATATTTACCTTGTCTTATTGCATAACAGATGATTGTCTATCCTCCTATAAAATAAACATTATTTCCTCAAAATGTATTTGAAAAACTTATTTATATATAATAAAATTACAATAAATTATTGTTAATTAATTATTAACTGAATATTAGTTATATATTTTTTCAAAAAAAATTTCTTACTGACTGTCTCCATTTTGGAATGTTTTATAATGTTGATATATTTCCACATTCTTTGATACATGTTTATTTTGATAAATTATTTAAGATAATATATTATAGAATTCATATTTATTTATAAAAATATTATATCATTCAATAAGTGTTTTAGTTATTATATGTGGAAATGGAATATATGTTTCCCATTATTTGTGATTATAGAGAATATAGATGATACACTAATAAGTAAAATCCATAATATAAAAACTTTCAGAACCATATACCAATCATTATTTCCATATTATATTATAATAATATTCTGATTTATGTACCCAAAGAAATCTAGGGAAGAGTTTTGTTGTATAATTCACATCATTGGTTAAATCAAACCAAACATGAAGACACTTTAACTCGATTGGTGAGTATAGATAAGGATGTGTTTCTTTTGATATAATATCATTATAATAAAATAATAAGGATATTTTTAGGTTGTTTTTATGATGGTGAACTATATTTTTTGTTTTTTTGATAAATATTACAATGATAGATGGAAAATGAAAATGATTTTTTCATGGAGGTATTAGACTACGTACAGAAATTATGGATGTTTCATTGGTTTTCTATTTGGATTAAAATGAAAAAGTTTTATTTATACCCCTAATATAACAACAAATCAGTTTTGTAGTGATATTGAATTCATAATATTTTTATTTTGAGCAGATATTTTTTTATTGTATGATTAAGAATAAATATAAAAGAAGGATATAATACATAAAATGTATATTTGATCATTCCTTGGTATAATCCTTTGAATTTAAGGGTTTAGGATAAATTAGTTTGATAAGAGTATTTATGAAGTGGAATTGGTTATAATTGGTGAAAATGAAAATTTTCTAGTTTAAATTTTATGGTTATTTGTATCTTTGAAATGGTAGAAGTGCTATCATTTTATAAGACAATAGAAGAAAACTTTTCAAATAACTCATCTTTTTTGATAATTCCATGACATTATTCATTGTTAAATGGAACAAAATTGGATAAATGGGTGTTTTGAAAAATATATTGTTTAAATTACCTCATCAATTTAATTTTCTTAATGGTAGGTGTGATATAAAACGTTAATTTTTTAATTTATACATTGACCAAAATTAACTTTTAAAATGGTATCTCTTTTTTAATTAAGATGTATCATATATTACTAAATATTAATTCTAACTTCTTGTACCTAAATTTAACTATATGAACACAAATTTACTCTCAATTAAATACTATTGAATTTATAAATTTTATAAAATTATCATAAAAATTAAATAACATTATAATATAATAATAGTTTTTTTGAAAATGAAGTTTTCCCCATGAAGTGTTATAAATATTAGTTAGTATTTATTATTCATTAAATTATTGTTAATATTTATATATATATTGTATAATATCATATTAGATACAACATTTATAATTTATTAAAACATTTTTTATAGAAAAATTATACATCATAATTTAAATAGTTTATAGGTTACCTTTTCCCCATTAATGGGGTAATTAGTATTAAACGTAGTAATATAATATTTTTATGAATAAAAAAGATTTATTCCTTATTAAATTATATTAACATAATTATTTCAAGTAGTATATCACATTTATAAAATTCTATTTCTATATTTATTGACGTTATATTTAATGTTTGTGCACATAACACACATAATTATTTTCTTGAAGAAGTGTATGTTAGTGCAGTAAGTTTATAAATAGAACAACATTTCCAGTGTTATTTATTATAATGATATTAAAAAGATTATGAATATTAAAATAATGGTTAGGAGACATTAAAATATATGGTAAACTAAATTTTCACATGCCTAAATTTAAATAATGAAACATACGAGAAATTCTTTTCATAAAATAATACATGGTTTTATAAAATGACCATAATGGGTTTAATAAATTTAAAATATTTATTAATGGATTTTTTTCATTATAAATATAATTTATATATATATTTTTTCAAAAACAAATTAGTCATATTAAAGTAATGGTAATTGAAATTTTTTTACCTATTATCCTAAAAATTGATTATTACTTGAAAATGGAAAAAAGTCATCCTAATATATTAAGATATTAATAATTAAAAATTTATGATTTTTAATTAAATTAGACATATAAAAATTTAAAAATAATATTTTAAAACATATGAAATATAAGCTAATTTTTTTAAATAAGTATTTTTAGTTATAAAATATATTATCAGTTTTTATTCTAAAGGTAATATATTTTAATGGATCAACATTTTCATATTTATTATATCGTTATAAAGAGTGTTTTTTATATGTTTGTTTAATTTTACATTAGATGAATCTAGTGTTTAATTGTATAATGTATAACATTAGATTAATTAGGTCTATAATTTGGGATCGTTAAATTAGTCATTGTTAAATAAATTTTATCCGTATAATATTAATTATTAGTCCTAGATTAATGTAGTGGAGGGAATAATTAAAATAAAAATTACTCTAGATATATCATTCAATGTGACATATAACTGACTTTTTTGGGTAGATCAATATACTTATCATTCTGTAAACTACATTGATTGTTTATACCCTGATCATATATTCTTCAGACTACACCATTCTAAAATACAACATAAGTATTCATGTCATAATATCAAAGTGAATCTGTATATTCCTCCACAAATTATTTTTATATTTATTAAAAAAGTTTATTATCCATAATTTTATAAAATCATAGACCAAAAAATATATAAAATAATAAAAAAATGACAAATATCACAAAAAATATAACCCTGTAATAGAATAGCTTTTCAAAGTTATTGATATAATTTAATGTTTGTTTCCAAAAAATTAATGCAACAGTAATGATGAACAATATTTATATGTTTCACATGATCCTAATAAACTTTGAAATATACAAGGATACCATCGATTAAAATTAATAATTAATGAAAATAACTTAGATTTTATTTGGTGTCAACATTACTACCTTTAAAAAGTAATTGAAAATCACCTTTTTGTCATAAATGAAATACATTAATATTCCCATCCATTTAATAAATATAATTTATTCAATTATACTACATTGTGGTTTCAAGATATACAACTTTCACAATGTCATCTCCATGACCTTGTTTCATACAAATACTAAATCCAATATTGTTATGATAATATGAAAAATATTAATACAAAGACATCATTATGAATATTGAGTCCCTTATAACGCCTTTATTATTAAAATATTATACATTTAGATCAATTGATGAATCTCAATATTCAATAATTTGTTTTTCATGGTTAATTTCATATTAGTTCTCTTTCAAAATTTTTTAACATCAAACTAAAATCACTCATAGTTATTTATTAGAGGAAATGTGATTAAATCATAAAATATTACCTAAGAATGTCAAACCATGTTTTATGTTATCCCTCTTTATCTTACACTAGCTAATGACTGAGTTAGTAACCATTCTAGTATTTTTAGGGTTATTACCTCTAGATACATCTTTTCTAGAGATTATATCAATATTTATTATTCATACATTGTAGTAATATCTTAAAGAAGTATTCAATATCAACATTATAAAAAGTTTAGGATGTTATCTTATACATTGAATTATATATCAGAATTATCCCAATATATTTCTGTAATGTTATCTTATCTTAATCCACTTCAAATTTTACATTTTTCTCATTGTCATTAAATTATATTCTACTCAAATTGGTTGTATATACCTTTTACATTATGATCAATCTCAATATATATATATATCTATAAAGTATCCTTAATAAATATACTAATATCCAATGTTATGTTAAACATGCTATAATACCATCTATGATTCCACAAACCCACACTCTTGGAATTGGTTCAATAAAAACATACATTCCGTTCAATAATACATGTAGATTCATAGATATAGTTATCCCATATTTCCTTTAAATTAATGAAAAATTGCATTACAACCCTTCCTGAGAACTTTTTGGGATATAAAATTATATAATAATAAAAATTAACTAAAAAATACCATCAACTAATCATCTAATTGATATATAATTTTACATTATATGAGAAATTTATTAATCCATAAGCCGTGAACATATGGCATAAATTGTCCACATATGATATCCTTTTATAAATATCACATGTAATAAATTTATTAATAACCGTAGAAAGTTTAAACATAATAAGGTAGGATCTATAACAATTATTAATGGGAAACATATAAATGAGGAAACAAGGGAATAAACATGACATTAATATTATATCTAGAATATGTATACATCATAATGCCATAATCAAATGAAACTAAAAGCCTCATATATCAATGGACTTAAATGAAAATATATAAATAAAATGTATAAAAACAACTTGTTCATTAGATATTAAATAAAAATGTTAGGGAGATAATTTAATTATATAATCAATTTCATCATGATATATGACATGATGATCTTATTTTCAAGAAAATATATTTATTTGGGTTAGAATACATTGAAATACCCAAACATGTTTGTCATAGAATAGTTATTGATGCATCATGGGTACATTTAATGTCATAACACACCCATAAATTTTTTTATGTTGGATGTATTCAACAATTAAGAATATTAATAAAATATTTATAATCAATATGCCAAAAAACATAAGTAGTATTATACCAACATATTGAACATCAATACATTTTCATGTGTCTATAAATGATATAACATGATCATATCCTGTCTAGAGGAATAATAAAGATAGTTAAGAAAATAAATTTTCATATTTCAAATAATAACCCATGTTAGAGTAAATTAATATATAAGGAAAATACTTTCCCAATTTTAATAAAAGGGATAACATGGTAATAAAAATTTTGGGGAATAGTGGAGGACAGTTGAAAGAGAACATAACCCAATAAGTGAGAAAAAAATTAAAAGATTTTATTTGATAGTAATTGATATCCAAATAAAAAAAATGTTAGGATTTAATATAATACTATAAAAGATAATTATATACTCATAATATATGGAATAATTTCATGATAAATACCATAACTTAGTGAACAAAAGTTGTGTTACAAAAAATTTGTATTAATAGGGAAATAACCAAATAAAAAACCATTTGAGTAAGAGAAAATGATTTTGATATTACTTCACATGGAATTAAACTATTCTAAAAAAACATCGATGGAAAATAAACATACCATACAAAGGAAATATCCCTCATAGAATGAAATGTGTCTCAAAAAATTAGAATTGAGACCGAGAAAAACCTAAAGATTTTAGAAACACTGGCATCCACACATATTGAAATGAAAGGATTGTAATTAAGAATAAAATAAATTTATTAAATGATAATTCATGATATAATATCTCAAATTGGTGGTATATACACACAAGAAATTAAATTAGTGGAATAATACCGAACATTTCTTAATGAGAGAAATTTCGAGACAAAAACACTTACCTTGTTTCTTTTTTTAGTTGATGACACACTAGAGTCATATAAAAATAAATTCATACCTTAATTATATATTTAATAACATTATTCATATGTATATTCATTTCTATCCCTTATATATAATTATTAACAATGGGTATATTTGATTGTTATAATTAATTTTATCTATCAATTGTTAATGACAATAACCATTAGTATATGATTGATAATAATGGTTTCATTCATGATCATTTTTAAAAAAATTAAAATTTATTAAAAATTTAATTTTATCTAACATATACATTATATAGATTTATATTAATCATATATCAATCTATAATTTATTTAGTTAATATGCTTGAAAATGGAATTATTGTTACCCATTTTTGGCAGTTTTAGTGAACAAAGATTTTTTTTTTAAAGATGTTGACAAGGAATTTATTAAAATCAAAATGTAGCATTACAAACACGAGGTGTAAAGAACTTACACCAGCGGGGAGTTATCGGGAATACAAGGAAGGTATATCAAACATACCAAATTCAAGAATTAAAGACTGCCAAAAAAGAGGCAGCAAGACCTTCCATCAAACAAGCAGGTGTGCCATCCAGTTCAATCTTTCCTCAGCCCTCAAATCTAGAGGATGGCCTTCTTTGAGCACCTCATCAAATTCCTCAGCAAATCAGAAGAGACATCAGTAAACAGATTGTAAAAACAAATATCAATCCATGTAAATAGATTATAGAGTAGTTAAATAGCACTACTCATCATAGAGAAAAGTCCAACAGCAAGTCCAGAAATCAGCAATACAAGAGCGAAGCAGCTGATGTAGAAAAAAAGGTCTGAAAACAGCATGAAATGCAACCGTGCGGAGCAGGGAAAAAAGTAGAAAGAGGTCATCTTGCTTCTATTGTATCCTTGCCATAGCCGTCAAAAATACAAAAGGCATACTGATCAAACCAGGAAATCAGAATACTTAATTCCAGCACTATAAGCAGATAGAGAAAATCTTCAAAATCAACTAGTGTCCAGGCAAGAACAAGCTAGAGGTTCAGAAAATCCAGACCTTGTGGAGTGTTAACAGTAGGATAGGGAGAGGTTTTTAGGACCTCACTTCTCAAAATTTCTTGAGAGCAGACAGGTCCCAAAATCATCAAATCAAGCAGGAAAAGCATCTAATATTCTGAGAAAAAACGAGACAAGCAAACAGTTTGAAATCCAAGCAGCAAGTGCAAACCAGCCGAGCCAAACCATATTGTAAAAGTCACTAATCTGCAGCAGAAACCAGACAAGAGCCCAACCTTGAAGCAATCATCAGCAAGCAACAAGATAAACCAGGTAGAGAGTGCACTTTCCAAACCAAAATGCAGCATTATAAAGTTGTGAACCATAAAATAAAAATCACCAATCTGCAACAGAAACCAGAAAATAGCCCAGCCTTGAAGCAATCATCAGCAAGCAGCAACAACTGCATCAAGGATAGATAATCAGCTTTAGAGGAACACAGATCAGCTAGAACAGCAGGAAATTGTGACCAGTAAACCAGAAAAAAAGACCACACAGAAAGTCTACAAACAAACATCAAGAAAGTGGTGCTTTCAAATTCAATCTCTCAAAGTAAATGAATTTCATAGCATTCTCGAATTGATCCTCATTGATAATCCCTTTTTGTTTCTCCTATTTCAACAAATCTTGTTGCTTACTCGTATGAGCAAGCCACCCTTGCTTTTCCTCTTCCGTGAATTGAAATGAGAAGTAATATAAAACAACGCTGGATTTCTCACAAATTAATTCTCTTTGATCTTTTCCGGGGTAAACCATTTTATTAGCTTCAGTCAACCATGTGTTGATGGTTCTTTCCACTTGTGAATAATCCTTACGTCTTCTAGTCTTTTTTGGGTTCGGGGTGATGAAACCATCAGCATCTACCACTGATTTTTTTCCTTTCCTAGCCATGGTTTTTAGGTATTCTTCTTCTAATTGTCCAGGCTTATCCGCCTCTTCAGATGATGATCCACTACAAAAGGATCCATCGTTTTGAACCATTTCAGCAACCTCTTGATCTGTGTTGACAGAGACAGGGTTCTCTTGCTGTTTGTTGACATCAAGACCATCCTGAATGAATTCTGAAGGTTGACATTCAGGTGCTTGCAACTTCAAACCCATTTTATCTACATCCTCTCCGTCCTTACAAACATCTTTAGAGGGCTCAGACACAACTATTTGCTTTCCTTTATCCTTTTCTATCCACAATGAATGCGGTTCACCCATGAAAATATGAGGATGGGCAGTGAGAGCCTCATGCGCAAAATCTGAAAGCTGACATCCAGGTGCTTGAGAATTCAAACCCCTTTTATCCTCATCTTCTCTTTCCATGAAAACACCTTCAGAGGTATCAGCCACAACTTTTTGCTTACCTCTATCTTTTTCTATCCATTTTGAAGTTGAATTTTTGGGGAAAATATTAGTTTTTCCACAACTACTTGAATTATGCCCTAACCTGCAACATAAATGACAGTAGTCCGGGACACATTCATAAATCACCTCTTGAGAAAAACCAAAGTCTCCACTTTGAATCCAAATAGCTGAGGGCAATTGTTGGGAGACATCAACTTCGACACATACTCTTGCAATAGAGGGTCTAGAAAGTGTTTTTGTGGCATAATCAAGTTTCATCCGGGAGCCAATGAGTGATGAAATAGAAAACAAAGCACTTTGCTTGAATAAGTGTAAAGGTAATCCAGGAAATCCAACCCAAATAGGTACAATTGGAGATTCAGCAAGAGGATCAAAATCGGGGGTCCATTTAAGAATTCTCATTTGGAAGCCCCGAAAGGACCATGTACGTTTGGCCCAAAGTCTATAATAGCTCTCAATGGAATCAAATCTTAGCACAATGTGCGAGGAAGTGAGGAGACTGAGTTGAAATCCCGTAAATCCAATGATTTCCAAAGAAGATCGAAGAAATTTCAACGATGGCCTTCTATATTGAAACTTCCCAACCAAGACAAATCGGAGATCCGAGGAGAGTAAACTAACCTCATCGGTTGAGAAGGCGATGGCGAGTTGACCACGATGCCGATAGGTCTTTGGTTTGATCTGAATGTTCTGGACCGCATCAGCATACGCAGTAGAGTCTACGGACGATTTACCGGCAACAACTTCAGCAAAAGTGCGAAGATCTGCGTTAGGGTTTGCATCTCGCGGCGACGGGTTCATTCTTGGTTCATGACGGGCCTCCCCCATTTTCATTTTAGTGAAAAAAGATGATATATTATTATTCTGAAAAAATATAATAATTATATTACCATATACAAATTATGATAAACATATTATATTATAAAAACGATTTTAATTTTTTTCCATAGGCAAACATGATGTATTTTTATAGCATCATTCTTACTGGTTGTTAAATAAACCGAAACATGATTGAAATTTAACTCAATGAGTGAGTATGGTTAAGGAGAAATTAATTTTGATATAATAAAATTATAAAAGAAGAATAATTATTTTTTTCATTTTTGTGAGGTTGTACCTAATTTTATATTTTTAGATAATTAATGAAATGATATATGTAAAACAAAAAAATTGTTTTTCATTGAAATAGTTTTCAAGACACACGAAGGATTGACATAACATTTATTTTATAAGTGGTTGGAAAATAACAAGTAAGGGTTATAACAATAATATAACATCACATCATCATGATAATGTTACTGAATAAATAATATTATTATGGCTATATGATATTTGTAGGAGTAGTAATATAATAAAAACTTAAGTAGGATATAATATTTTTCATTGGATACATGATATTTTCTAAGAATGCACCTTGAAATTGATGGTCTTTGGATAAATTATTTATTCTAAGTGAGTTAACTTGACCCAAATCCATTAGGTACTTTTACTAAAATTTCATATATATATTTTGATATATTAATGAGTTTCTTTTTTCATTAATATTATTGATACTTCTATATCAACTTATTACAATGTAATTTCCTCAACATGCGTGTCATATGAACATTTTGGAGTAGTTCTTATCTTAAATATGAACCATGAGATACTATGATGGTAAACATAAATATATATCCAATGGTTTAGATACATCATACAAAAATAAGAACTATATTTTTTTAGTATCTAGTGTTTGGGGATTATACTAATTGACACTACTTATCTAATTTTTCACACATAGTGATCTCGAGTACATGATGTAATAAGGACCAACGCTCCAATAGGATCACCTCATGATTTTAGTTTTACTTGTTATTCCAACCAATGAAAATGTTTACCAGTATATAGATATAATATCCTTATCACTATGTAAAATTTTATTGGTAACTTTGGTGTAAGTAATAATCCATGAAATTTAAGTCATTTTAAGGTAGATTTTATTGGGTGAATCTTTGGTTGTATGGTAATGAATTAATGATCATGATAGAATTTGTAATTTGTTGAGTTGATTGAGAGTTATGTCATGGGAAAAAGTTGACCATGATAGTATTTACTCCTTCAAATATGAGGATGTAGTAGAATAAGTTTAGTTCATATACTACAGAAATGAAATATATAAAGAATCAAAAGGATGAAAACACAAGTGTCCATCCTACTTTATGAGATATCATAAGTAAAAAAGAATATATTTTAAAAAAATGTTCATAATAGGTATACAAAGATATGAAATTAATTATCCCCTTTGAAACCATCATGGGTTTCTAAAAATCACACATGGTTTGTGTGTTTCACTCACTTCTATTGAGATGAAGACCGAGTGGGTCAAACACTTATTGTTATCAAAAGTTCCAAATATTCAGATGAATATGAGTTTATGATGATATGGGTCTCATATTCATGGTCCATTAAATATAAGAGTATGTTCAATAAAAAGTAAAATTATTCATTTATATTATTTATGATTAGTATATTGATTTTTAATTTTTATCTCAAGTAATTCATATGTTGTTCTATCATAAAGGAGAATAACAGAAAATATAAGTTTTTCAAACGAACATAATAGATTCAATATTCATTATAATATTTTTTTTAGTTTATATATTGTTTTAATGGTTCCTATTTTATCACAAAACATTTTAATGTGTTACCAGTGAGTGATAAAATATTGTTTTGATTTATGACATGTTTAATTAAGATGTATCTGTGAAAAATTGTAAATAGTGAAGGTTATTACTTTCCCTGGGCTAATGTGTAATTTTAGAAAATATAAATGAGGTGTAAAAGCTCAACTTGTCCCCTTAAATTGTGGTTTCAAGAATTTTTCTGGATTTAGAGAGATAATCCCCCCTCTCATATAAAATCTAGGTCTTAGATTGAGATCCTGAATAATGAAAAATTTCAAATCGATCCCAATTTTTTGATTGAGTTTTCATTTTTTATATAATTAGAGTGACATCATAAAGGACATTAAAATCCCACACTAGTAATCGAGAATCATTGGTTTACTATCACGTAGTATTAGTGTGTGTATGTGTGTGGAATATATATAGGACACATATATTGCACCCTTTAGCCACGAGATTCCAATAATAAGTCAATCAACTTATCAATATAAAATGAACATGGTACCATTTATGAGTATGTCCAATTTTAATATTCAAAAACAAATTGAATTAAAAATTATATTTTTGGGAATCCATGTCACACATTGATATTTTATGAAATATTATTTTTTTACACTAATTTAATTTCATTAACACTTTTCGTTACATAAAATACCGAGTTTTGGTGATCCAGAATATACTAATAATACTATTATTAATACTTTACTATTATAACCATGATATTAAATTGATGTCTATGAACATGAATAAAAAAATTATGAAAATTAAATAATTTACCCATGAATTAAATAAATTCATTTGTCATAAATTATTTATAAAAGAAAATAAAAAAACTTTTGAAAGTAGAATAAATGTTTTTCTCGAATAATAATTTTAGGTAGATGATGTGTTTTTATAAAAATTAATTAATTTATTGAATTTTGGAAAATAATTTTAAAAAAATTAAAATTAAATATATTCAAAAAATTTTTTTACCATTTATATACTATTTTTAATAAGAATGAGTTATGATTAAATCATGTTTTGTGATATATTTTTACACTAAAACATTTTATTTTTTTCACTTATTTTACAACTAGTATTTTTCTTTTATTTAAAATTTATTTAAAAAATATATTTTTTAAAAATATACATGACCATTTTTTCTTGGAATGCTTTTTTTATTTGTTTCTTGAAGTATTAATTTTTTGATAAATAATAAAAATAATGTTTTGATTAAAAACTTCATTTTTATTAAAATCATTAACAATATCCATTTTTTTAATATAGTTATAAAATTAAAATTTTATCATTTATATATTTACAAATCCAATTTTGGTTATTTTTTTCATTTTAATGTTGAATTTTTATAATAATGTATTTTTTAATTGAGAATGTTTTTATTTTGAAAACTTATTTTCATCATAGACCTGAAATTAATTTTAAAATAAATTATTCCAATTTTTATAATTGAATTTGAAAAAATTTATTCAATAATTGGAATAATAATAACTTCCATTATACTATAAATTCAAATTATTTTTTTTAATAATTAATATTTAAATTATAATAATTAAAAAACTCTACTTAATTGTAAAATGAGTTTTACATTATATTATACTATAATTAAAAGGTTACAAATAACCAAAAAAAAATATATAATTATTATTTTATGGAAATATTCAGACCTTATCACATATAATGTTTGATAATGTCCCATTTAAGATTTATGTTTAACTTATATAATGTTGGTACACCATTTTCAATTCAAAAAATCATAGTGTGTCCTCCCACAACATATAAAAGGGAACGAAATCTTATCTCACATTTCCTCTCCCAAAATAGTTTTTTCATAATCCATAAAAAATATATTCCATACATCTATCCTCACATCCTATAGTCCATTTTTTCATTTCTAAACCCTCAAAAAAAGATTTAGTTATAAAAGTAAAGTCGATCAATGAAGAAGAGGTAAATTTATAAAACTTGGGTTTTGGTTTCATTTTTTCTTCCACGTCCTTAAAATAATCTATGAAAATTATTATATGTATAGATTCATCTAAAATTAAAAAAAATTTCTAATTTTAATTAAATAACCCATATCCTTCTCATTTTCAATTAAATGGGAAACATAAATATTGATAGTTTGTACGAAGGACTACCACCTCATGAACTGATCTAATTTTTCTTCCATATATACTTCTCATGGTTCTATATAATGATGTATATTATATATTTCATTCCCCTCAATATAAATACAATAATTTTTTTTTCATTATAGTAGTCTACCGCCTTGTGAAGCAATGTGATTTGTTTTCTCTTTTGATTTACATAGATTGAAATAAAAGTAAATTTAATAAATATATATGATATATATGAAATAAATATTATTGTATTGTGGTTATATGTTATTTAACTTCATTACATTCCATATTTCAATAAAATAGTAATTACATTCAAGAATATGTTTGACCTACCATCTCCAAGAATGGTGTATTTCATTTTTCAATATATAATTTTTATAAATTAAATGATTTGTATAAAATTAATATATATGATATTTATATATTGGATAAATATATTGATATAATGGATAAATGATCAATGTATGATTACCAAAACTATGTAACTAAACCACAAAAAAATAAAAAGTAGTTGTCACCCAAAATAGAGATTTTAAAAAAGAATTTTTTAATAAATGGGTAATAAAATGTTATAAGCTAATAATATATGGTATGATAAATATGATTATAATTATATAATATTTTTTTAATAAAACTATATTTATTATTATTTATTTTCAATCATGTATCAAGGATGTAGAGGATTAATGTAAAATATTTCAGTCTCTCAGTTATTTACGTAAGAAACATTCCATGTTCACCACTCCTTTATTTTGTGTGGTGAATATAATACCCCATTGAAATGGTATATAACTAGTTAATTTATTACCATGATATTTAATGATTAAATTATGTTTATCATTCATTGGGGATTATTATTCATCATTTATGAAATCATTAATAAATTTTCATCTCACAATTGATTCAGGGAGACACAAGACATATTAACCAATTATTTCTTTTATATATTGTATATATTTCCCAAGAATGTATTTTATGATTATTATAATGAATTTTTTATGGATTTATATATCCATATATGTTTTTTTCGTTCATGGGGCTCAGGTTTCTAAATTTAACAACATTGAATGGTATTTATGTAAGAATTTCAATATTAATTAGGTTATTTTGGATTCTGATTCTAATGATGAAATTTTAGGATCGAACACTAAATAAAATAATTTATTCTATTATCTTATATTTATTTATAGAGAATAAATTTGGATCTCATTTTTATAACATTATTAGATAATAATAATAAAATAATGATATTTTTAACAAAAATTGACATTATTTCTTTCTTCATTCAACATTTAGTTTTCACAAAAATACATGTTTTCAAAAAATATTTTAAATAATGATTAAAGAATTTTCATCGAATTTTAAAGATGAATGTATTTTAATAAAATTAATATGAATCTTCTTATCAATAATAAATAAGGTATTATTTTATATTTTTTATATAAATGTGAAAAGAATTGTTTTTAATGAGTATATAATGAACAATTTTTTCCTTCATCATGAACACTAACTGATTTATAGATTCAATTATATATTTAAAACATTATATTCAATGGAATTTATCTTAAAATATTTTTGTGATATTTTTATTTTAAAAAAGGTATTTTCAATGTGAAATGGTTATTTTATTCAATAAATGTTCTCTGTCATCTTATAAAATCATTTTAGATCTAATTTGACATCCATTGATGTTACATATGATTTTTTAGAGATATTATCCAATGATACAATCATCATACTTTATCTTGATGTTGTATGATTATAATGGAATAATATTTAGGAAACCCAATCCTGTTACATGAGTTATTCTATGATGAAATGATTATCAACCATGTTTGTATTCCATTGATTATGTTGTAATGAAATGATGAAATGTTTATGAAACATGATTCTTTTCCAGGAGTTATGTTATGATTAAATGTTTATGAAAACCATTTATTTTCAAGGGTTCTGATAAGATGAATGTTTTATGATATTTTGGAACACATATATATAATTATTATTTTTTGATATGTAGTTATGTTTTATTCTATGGAAGGTGGTTACATTATAAGCGAAGATGGAGGATACATTATATCTATGGATGTTGGTAACATTATAAACAAGGACATGTATTTAAATTAAAAATTGAGTCAGGTGAGACATATATCTTCATAAAATCCATAAGATAATGATGTATATATCATTAGATAAATAGGACGATAATGGGGAGTGAAATTAATTCATTAAGGGACCTTGTTCAATACAATAGTATTGTGAGTGACCCTTGGAATGTATAGTGGATTGGGGACTAGACCCAATCAACTATGATATAATTCAAAATTATCCATGACATCTAGGGAATTGAATTTATCTTCATTGGTGTATACCAAAAGTATATGTCTTAGGTCAATATTAGTTATTCATGGGTTGTATGCATTAATTACATTATGATTAATTTCTTGTTTACTACCATGATTTTTTATGGTTTTTATTTAATATCTTTTAAATAAGGGGGCATTAAAACTTTATGTTATATTCATGCTCTCATACCCTTATTCATATCTTATTCTGCTATATGATCATCGATCAATACCTACCTTGATTACAATTATTGAGTATATATACTTACCATTTCTTGTTGTTATTTTCCAATTGTCATAAAGGAAGGTTTAATGTTGGTGAGTGTGAAAAATATTAACAAAAACATTAAATATATATGATTTTGGAAAACCGTAAAACAAATTCAGTGGTTATCAATAAATTATATATGAAAATAAAAATATTTTTAATGTAAATGAAATTAATTATATTGGAAACTCTTTTTATATGGATGAAGTTTTTTATCTAAAAAAATAAATTACTCACAACTAGTGAATTATATTAATGAAATTTATATAATATATATTGATTAATTTTCTAATCAGTAATATAATTTTTTTTAATGAAATAGAGAATAATAAATTCAATTTTATGTTTCCAAATTATATTTCCTTGAAAAAGATCTCAATTTGTCCACTTATTTTTAAATATATATATTTCACTTATTGATTTTGTTTTGAAATAATAAAAATAAATTTTGAAATATAAATTTCAAAAGTATCTTTATGTGTTTTTTTTTGAATTTCACATAAATACTAATCTTTTGAAGAGTAGTAAAAGTATATTATTTTTATTATTAAAAATTTTATTTTTTTAAAACATTTACAAGATCCATATTATTTTATTATGGGGTTTAAAGTAAAATTAGAAAAATTTTATATTTATTAATAAAATTATGTAAAAAATAATTAATATCAAATTTAATATTGATATTAAATTTTTTTTTACTTTGTAACATTTTCATTGGAAAGTAGTTTTTTCTTCGCATCTGTGGGATTAATTTTGAATTAAATTCTACTACTTTTATGAATTAAATTTTTTAAAAAGGAATAATTATTTGGAAAAATAATATTTAATATTATATAATATGTTTAACAGAATTTTTTTCCATAATGAATAATAAATATATTGATAATAAATTACCATGGTTAAGGGTAAAATGAGGTTACATGGGGTTAAAATGAAAAGAAAAAGGTTAAAATAACATAAAAAACGTCTCCAATTCACATTGTTTTCCAATATTTAGTTCTTATAAAATATTTGGTTCAATAGTTACTCATTTTATAAAATTGTGGTATGTTTAAAATGTTGGAACGCGTATTTATTTTTAAAAAAGCATAATGTGTCCCCTACCCCAATTATAAATGGGAATCACATCTTCACTCATATGAAAATATCCAAAATAATTTGGTTTGACCAAGAAATAAAAAATACATTATTTACTCATATAAAAACATCCTATAGTTATTAATCATATTAGGAAATCCTTTTATGAATTAATTATCTAAACATCTAAAGATATTCATAAATGAAGATGTAAAATGTTTAACTTGTGTTTTAGTTTTATTTCTTCATCCAACTCCATAATATTACTCAAATAAGATCTTATAATAAAAATATTTTTCTCATATTATTATATTTTATCCTGTTAATGCATGAAACAATATGCATGTCTTTATCCATGAAATGGTAAATGAAATCATCGATCATGTGTATGGTGGACTACCGCTTTGTGAACTGATGTTACTCGTTTTTCATCACAATATCTAACAACAATATATAATGATGAATTAAAAAAATATGATAATTGTGAAATTATAATACTTATGAAATTATAATATCACATATATTTTTTTTTAATTTCATGGGAATACTATAGCACCCCTCGTGTGTTCTGCATATTACTGCCTTACGAAGAAATGTTATTTGGTTTCACCTAAAAATTACATGGATGAAAATAAATTTATATTTAATAAATATATGTGATATATATGATATCATAATGAATATGTAAAATTTAAATATTTTTTTCCATTATTTCATTCCATCTGTCCATAAAATTTAAATAGTGTTTATGCATATATTTGGTCTAATATCTCTATGAATTGTGTAGTCCATTTTTCTATATCTCGATTTAGGGGGTGAATATAAATATTTATATAATTAATATAAATAATAATTATATCATATTTAAAAATCTATAGATCATATAACCTTGATCAAATTACACGATCCTAAATTATGAAACCAAAACATATATAATTAATGTTGTAATTATCATTTCAAACAATAAATTTAACAATGATTTGTTAAGAAATGTGTTATAAAAAGTATTAAGTAAATAATATATGGGATTGTATATTCTATTATATTTATTTAATATATTTAAAATATTCAAAAATATATATATATGAGGTTCATTAATGTATATTGGAACGTAATACTTTTTTGTAATGAATTTTTAGTCTCCCTTTTATTTATTGGAGACACATGCCACATTTATTTTATTTAATGAACATAATAAAAAATTATAATTTTATATCATGGATTTAATTATACTCATGATATTGAATGTTTTATTTAGTGTAAGTATTCCTTGGTTGTTATGATTCGAATGTTACGAATGTGGTAAGTAATGTTTGTTTATCTTTTTTTAAATGAGACACATGTCATATTCACTACTTTTTTATTTTATGTGGTGTATATAATTTCAATGATTATATTTTTCATTATATTTATGAATATAATTAGGATTTAAATTTCTATATATTATTATTTATCTAGTGTGGATTATTCTTCAAATGTTACATAATATTTAAGAGTTTTATTTAATAATCTATATGTTTATGGGGATTTATTATGATTATTCTTACCATCATGAAATATTTTGATCTAAATATCATGATAATCTTGTATATTATTATATTATGGTTGTTTTTATAGCATATATATTTCCATTTCATTTTTTATCATTAATAGTTGAATAGAACAAAAAATGAAAGGGAACTGTCTTTATTTCTCTCATTGGTCAGAAAACATTTTTATTCCTAATCCATGATTTCTAAAAATGTTATGCAATAATTTTTAAAATATATTATGGCCCATGATTATCCTTTAATTTTTTTTTGAGAAAGAACCTTCCAATCATTTTCCAAACATGATACTTTTTATATTTTCTTGTAATAATATGAGTGTAATCTCTGATTTAATGTGTATAAAATGAACAATTTTTCAACCATTATGAACACTCAGTGTTTTAGATAAATATTTAATATATTCAAATATTATTTTTAATTTAATAAATTTTAAAAATTTATTTGGGTCTTTTCATCTTAAAAATGATATATTCAAAGTGAAAAGAAAATTATCAGTATTAAATTTTCATACTATTCTTTTAAAATCTTTTTTCATATAAGATGACATACATTAATTTTACAAATGATTTTTTGGGGATGTGATCCAACAATACTATAAATATCATTCTATTGATGGTTTAAAATTATTATGATAAGATTATTATTATGACCATTCATCCAACACTAGTTATTCTATAATGGAATGTTGAATTTATTATGAAACATGATCAACTTCTACAAGTTCTTCTTTGATAAAATGTTGAAATATTTGTGAAACATATTTATTTTCTACTTCTTTTTCTTATGATGAAATGTTATTGACACCAATTTTATTTCATCAGTTCTAATATTATTAATGTAGTATGATCTTCTAGAACACATACATATTATATTCATTATGTTATTAGTGGTTCAATTATAAGATAATGGTAATGGTTATGTTTTACCCAAGGAAAATTGTTACATTATAAACCATGATAGGGGTTACGTTATTACCAAGGAAAAGTGGTGGAATTATAAAATGAGATGGGTGTGACCTATATATCAGTAAAATACATTGGGTATTGATTGATATCTCATGATATATATATGACTGGAATGAAAAGTTAACCTGGTTCTTTAGGGGACTCTATCAATAATGATTGTCCGAGGATTGAAAATTAACTACTTTAATTAACTTGGGAGTAAAACTAATCCACAATGATATTATTGGAAATGATTCTTAAATTAAAATTTAAGGAATAACTATTCCGGTGTGTATTACATAAATATATTTCTTGTTCTAATGTTATCATTTCATGGATTCTGTACGTTGATTCCTTTATGAATCATGTCTCATGAACTACTATGATTTATTCCATTACTCGTGATTATGATCATTTAATGAATTGGGTATAATATTTTTATGATATATTAATGATCTCATACTCTTATTATTTTATTATGATTAGATATGATAATAAATTGGTAACTCCCTTTTTTACCATTACTGAGAATATGAGCTCGCCATTTCAGGTGTTTCTTTCCCTGACTCATGAAGCAATTTTTCAAGTAGGGTATGTCTTTAAAGAGTACTAAGTGAGGAGATATTTGTGGGTAATGTTGAAAATATTTCAAAAAATGTAATGACTATATATCATGTATCTATATACATTAATTCATAATTGTAATCAGGAATGTATTTGTGAAATTTATTGAATAGTCCTTCTAAATAGATGTCACATTTATATATAAAAATATTGGGTTATTTTATACAAGGGAAACTGTTTAATTTATTTGGTTCTATTAACATGATTTCGACCCTAGAATTATAAATTTTTAATTTTTCATTCTTATCCTTCACATTAGGATCCAACTATTAGTATCATAGTGATCATGAAATAATTTAATATGAAAAATTTGAAATTTGAACAAACTTGTCTATGATTCATAAATCGGGTTTTGATACTGTCCAAACGTAAATGATAGAGAATTGATCCATTTTTATTTTTCCAGGATATATATGATAAAATATCTATGGGTTTTTTCATATAATTTATCATTTTTCATACATGTAATTTGTTTATTTCACATTAATTACTCTTTGTTCAAGGATTTTTATGTCATAGTGTGATGCGAGTGTATTGTGTATTGTCTATAGATACCAAAAATTTGTTGGATAGTCCATTAGAAATTCCAACATGTTGTGAAATATTATTTATTATGAAAAAATAATATATTTATATATATAAATAAAAATACAAACGTAACGTTAAGGATTATTAAAAAACAACAATTGATTCCACAACCCATTAATGGGGGTGGAGTTGTTTATCCTCGCCATTTATAAGAAGGCTGATTGTTTGAATTTATATATATAAATTATTATATATATTAAATAAAAAATAGATTATAATATTATATTATATATATATATTCCCTTAAATAGATGTCCAACTAGAATTAGGCCGGACTGGTATCATCCAGAATTGACCTGCCCAATCTATTTACCCAATCATAAAATGTTAATTAGTATCTAGGGATTATATTTTGGTCTAAATAGACCCAAAAAAGAATAGAAACATAAATAATTAAATTTAATGGTCTGAAATTTAGTAAAATTATTTTATATGGTATTTATATATGGATAATAAATTAGAGTTAATTTTTTCAAGTTAATGCATTAAAAATACTGTCAAGTAGATTTTTTTTTGAAAATATTTTTTATTATGTAATTTAATTACATATTGACTAATCATGGGTCAATATTGACTCATTCATGAAATTTATTATTTATTTAATTTAATTATATCATTTATTTTTTAAAATTTAATAATTATTTTATTTTGATGATGTTTTTATTATCCCATGGAAATATATTTCCATATAGGTATTCTTGTCCAAATATAAGTGATGAAATGTATCTTCAAACACCATGTTCACCTCAAAATTCTGTGACTATATATTATAATTATTTGATGAGATCATGGAATTTTTTTTTGAGTTGAGAGACAATGTAAATGAAATAATGGAAGTGTACTGCAATTTTAGGGTCTTTAATTCATATCACGTATTAACATAAAGTATTTCCTTAAGATCATCGTTAATCCATTATTCACTAGAAGGATTAAACATATTTATAAAATTATAATGTTATTATATATTAATTTTATCATATACATGATTTATTAATTTGTTAATATGTAATTTTAATAGTGGTCACCTAGTATAAAAATAAACATTTTTTCAAATATAAAATGAATATATGGGTTGTATTTTTTCTATTTATAAGGATTTTATGTTGTGATTGTTATCATATTGAAATGTATGTTAAATAGAAAATAATTTAATTCTCTATGATTAAATTAAGAAAATCCCATATATAAAATATTAAGTCATTAAAATCCATCCATCACTTGAATTCGGACACAACCAATAGTTTTAGGTGTTTTAAAATACCCAGTTTATGGTGAAATTTAATTTTGAAGAGTTCTAATAAGATTGTAGGGTTGAATTAACTAATTTTGGATGAAAATAAGTATTCATATATAGATTGTTTCATCATCAGAGGCAAATCATCGTTCATTTCCAGGTATTCTTTATAAAGGGTTAATTTATACTCAACAGGTCAAAGAGCCATGATATAGTGTAGTTTTCTCGTAAAAATAATACCATGGACTCTAGGACTAGTGGTGATGTCATATAATGGGATAAAAATAGTGGATTAAATATCCATTCAAAAATAATACTCAAGGGAATAGGTATTCTAAATCTAGTAGTCGGGGGATACTATGATTTGATAAAATAGTGGGAAAGATTTAAAAATAAAATATTGAAAAATTCATATTCGTAATAAGGATAATTTATTGATAAAAAAATATTTACTTGTTGTGTATCAAATGAAAACCACCACCAATTCAGTTTCACTGCTATCAATATTAGATAAAGAGAATATCCTAACAATCCATAAATTTTAGGTCTCTTTCATGTTATTTTACATAATACAACAAAAATAGATTATACTTCTTTATAAGAGTCCACAATTATTTTCGAGCCTCCTTAGGGAGTGAACAAGGAAGTTAGGTATGAATAAAATTAACTTATTGATGATTCACTAGATTTTAAGCGATTGATGTTTCCATCTAAGTCCAATGAGATATAGGAAATTAATAGGAAAAATATAACATCTAAATGTTGTCTTATAACCATGAATTATACCAAGATAGATGTCAATAATAAATATATTGGATAACCAATGTATTCTATAGATTTCTTCTAACATAAGGGAACCATTCATGACCTCATGTACTCAAGATGATTAGTTAGATTGAGAGATTTGGCTGAGTTGGATTCAAATTGATCCATGAACTAATAGAAAATATTATTATTTCCATGTTACTAAATATATTGAAGAAATTAGTTATTAATTATTATATGAATAACATGAATAAGTCCATCCAATATATGTTGGATTTAGTTTCAAAAAAAGATAAAATTATGAATAATTAAAACTCTTCAGTCATTATAATGAAAACACTAAGAATGGAAAATAAAAAGTGACAAAGGATGACTCCTCTTAAAATGAATTTATTCACAAACATTTTAATAATCCAAAAATATAAATATATATTATTGAAAAATTGGGATCATACATTTCATGTGGAATAAAAATCCTATAAAAGAAGAACATCATATCAGGGAAGAATAAGAAAGTTAACGATTCTTCTTCCAGTATAATTTTCATTGAATGAAATATGTCTCTTTCTACATGATGGGTATTGGATACCAAAAATTTCTCATTCATTTTATACAATTATATTAACCATGTAGACTCAATATGGCTGAAAAATGAGGTTTATCTCTCATAGTCAAATTGTGCGATCACAACAACATTATAAAATATGATATTATCATCTATCTTTTCATATTGGAATAAGTAAAATACAAAACATTTGTTTTTATGTTCCATCTGTTACCATAATCATAATTTAAATTTAATGTTTATACACAACATGATTTTATTTTATTATTTGAAATAAATTTTGACTTCTGTATAATGATAAAAAATTAATTGGTGTAACAAATCTTTATAATCAGTTGTATATACATGAAATATAAAATAAAATTTTAGAAATCAAAAAAAAATTCAATGAGAATGACTCATATCCTACACGTTTATGGCTCCTTAGTTAGGTCATGAAATGTAGAATTATTTAAGTAAACTATATCAAGAAGGGTATTGAAACTATATTCCCCGAAAACCAATAGATTTATATCACACTTTTTTACATGGTAAATGTCTAAGGAACCATTCAATGAGAAGGGAGAAAAAGGTAAAGAACAATTGGAAGTGGATGAAACTAATGTATATGATCTACTAATAGTAGTGGAAAGGGGGAATTTTTATTTAATAAATTTGTTTTATTGAATACTATAAAAGATATTGATACATCTACATAATGAGGTACACATATTCCTTTATAATTTTAAGGAATATCATAATGTAGTAGAAAATAAACTAGATAATAAGATTAAGTATCCCAGATTAGAATGGGATGGATAATATATTAATCAATATTTCGTAAATTATTTAAAGGATTGTGGGATTTTTACGCAACTCAATCCTATTTATACACCTCACTGGAATGATGTTAGTGAAATAAGGAATCAAACCATGAATGACAAGGTCATATCAATATTGAATCATGAAACTATAAAATTTTCCAAGTGGGGATATGCATTATGGATCATGGAATATACACTGATCAAAGTTCCATCTATGGAATTAGATGGAATTCCTTTCATGTTCTTGTATATAAGGAAGCATAATATGACACTTATATGTGCACAGGGATGCAATGTTTTTTTCCAGGTTTATACCTACTAAAAAATAATCACATTGAGGTATAAAGTTTATATTTATAAGTTTTCATAAAAATACAAACTAATATTAACTAAATAACCCATCAATTAAAAATTTGACAGTAGAATGACATGATAAATTTCTATAAACGGACTATGTTTCCAATGAAAATTTTGGGAGAAAGATTTACTTCGATTAAGTTGATGCTCTAGAGACACTGGAGTTGGAATGAAAAAATATTCATATTAAATAGTGGGAGAGGATGATTTTCATGAAAAATAGGTACTATGATGGTCTACTATAGAGGATAGATAACTAGAGATATTTTTTTCATGTCACTGAGTTAGGGGAAAAATCATACCTAGTAAAACATGAACCTCTAATCTATAAGGAATTGTTGACCTCTCTGGGAAAGCGTTATTTTAATAATCAAATATCTTAGTTTTATTTATTTCCTTTTAGTCTTTTGTTAAAATTGTTCTAAATGTGTTTTAATCATATCTAAAAATGGTTATCTATGATCAATGTATGTTTATGGTTGACCTATAAGTATACTGGATTGAACAAATACTTTGTGAGAATTCCATGTCTTGACTCACCGTTAGTTATTTTCCTGAGTCACTGATGATGAACAGTCATGGCGATGATGAACGGTTGCACCGAGGATGAATGATCTCACCGATGATGAACGGTCACACCGATGATGAATGGTCACACCGAGGATGAATGGTCTAACCAATGATGAACAGACACACTGATGATGAATGGTCGCACCGATGATCAACGGCTGCACCGATGATGAACGGTCACACCGATGATGAAGGGTCGCACCGATGATGAATGGTCGCACAGATGATGAACTTTCACACCGATGATGAACGGTCGCACCAATGATGAACGGTTTCACCGATGCCGAGACACCGATGCTGAGACACTGATGCTGAGACACCGCTGCTGAGACACTGATGTTCAGACACCGATGTTGATACACTAATGATGATACACTAATGTTGAGACACAGATGTTGAGACACTAATGCTAAGACACTGATGCAGAGACACCGATGCTCATTCTACTTAAACTGATGCTGATTCAAAATGTCACACCGATCCCATTACTCACTGATAGTCATGAAATCTATTTGAATTTATATAAATTCTTATTTTGTTCTAACAGTAATATTTGATGATTTTAATGAAATTAATGATATTTAATTTTAGTTGTTGGAATTTCAGGAGACCGTACCTCGTACCTTTGAAAAGGTAATCATTCCTATTGCCGGAACATGTGGAATAAAAGGACGATCGAGCTGCAGTAAAAGATAGTGTGCATAAGTGCGTAAAAAGTCATAGAGAGATAATTCTTCCATGAATGTACATACGAAAATGAAGAACACACGAAGTAGTTGAAGGGGGAATTTGCAAGATCTAAAAAAGAACTCTCCTGTATGAAATCAAGTACTACTAAAGAACACATGAAGAACACTAGAAATCAGAGAACACACTCACTTGTGAAAGACATCAAGATTAACTAGGATACTCATTTTTCAACAGAAAAACCACAGAAGGACTCAGAAGCATCTCTTCAAAATCCAACAAGTCTATAGATACACAACTAATCACTAGAGCTTTCTAAACTGTGATACATTCTCTCTTAGTAATTATTTTACTTGAATTTTTGAGAAGTGTGTGTACTCGGTACATCATGCAGACACACTGAAATCTGTATAGAACTAGAGGATATCAAAATCTTCAAACCAAATTTTCTTACTCTTTTTTACACACGATAACAGTGGAAGAGGTCCTTGTGTGTCCTGGTCATTGTTTTTGTTTCCCATGATGAACTGTGGTAGAGGTCCCTGTGTGACCTGGACAGTCTTTTACTGTTATCAACCCCAATCTAGGATGTGGATAAAATTTATATAAATTGTTTAAGAGGACTTGGTCTCGTCTTGTGACTAAGCCTCTTGATTTAACCCTCTGTGCATATTAGACTATGTCTAAAGTATACTATATATTTTCAGCTACTTATTAAATTGAAATACAAAACTATATTAGAGCTACTTTGATAGTTAAATTAGCAAGTGTTTATACTTATTATAAACCAGTAAGTTATTTTCAAAAGATAATCTAATCTTCAGGTTATCTTAACTAATACATAATCATTCTTAGAGAAATTAATTGAACATTTACAATCTTTATAAATTCACTACATTTAAAATTTGTTATTAATTTGGGGAATTTTAAGAGAAATATTCTCTAACAGAAATTTTAATTAGAACTCAATTCACCCCCCCCCCCTCTTGAGTTTCCACTCCGACAACCATTTGGTATCAGAGGATGTTTTTATTGATACAAGTTTTCGAAACATTCTGTTTTTCAACTGTGATTTCAGTTGCATCTTTAAAAATCTAAAATTTCTGTTAGTTCTAAATTTTATCTCTTTAATTTTTTGTCTAA
This sequence comes from Viscum album, assembly GCA_963277665.1. Classification (NCBI taxonomy): domain Eukaryota; kingdom Viridiplantae; phylum Streptophyta; class Magnoliopsida; order Santalales; family Viscaceae; genus Viscum; species Viscum album. Next base: position 1,112,793,876 of record OY728126.1, read on the forward strand.
AATCTAGTTATGGACAATAGACTAGAGGGTGCTGCTACCAACAATCCACCCTTCTTTAATGGTAAAAAATTTTCCTAGTGGATGCTTAAAATGAAAATTCAATTGGAGAGTATGGGTTTTGATATTTGGTCTGCTATAGAGTCTCAATATAAAATTCCAGAAACTAAAAGAACAACTTGTGATGAACCTACAAAGACTGCTTACAATAATAATTATAAAGTTATGAATTCCATGTACTGTGCTTTAGGAGATGAGGAATTTAATAGAATATCGGCCTATAAAACTGCTTATGAAATATGGGATACTTTGGGTGTTTCTCATGAAGGAACAAATAATGTTAAAGAAATGTGATTGAATACTTATACTATTAAATATGACAATTTTAAAATGAAAATAGATGAACATATTTTTGATATGTATCTCTGGTTTAATGAGATAGTCAGTAAAATGAGTTCACTTTGTAAGGTTGTTCTAGTAAAGGAACAAATCATGATAATCTTGAGAAGTCTACCAGACCGATGGAGAGGCACATCTTTTTCAATTAGATAATTATGTGACATTGGAGATCTACCTATCAAAGAACTTATTGGAAAATTAATTATGTATGTGGAAGAACTCAATGTGAATAGGGAAGAAGATGATGAACCTAAAAGTAAGTCTGTATCTTTTAAATCTACTACTTCAAGGAGCAATGACAGAGACAAAGTTAAAATAAAAACTGAAAGTTCCACAAGTGAACATTCAGACTCTGATAGTGATGCTGATATCGCTCAAATATTTAGGAGATTCATGATGTTCTATATGAAAAAGAAATTCTTCATAAAATATAATTAAAATGGAATGTATGACAACAAGGGTCATTAGAAGAAGGATTGAAATAAAGCTGACAAGAATGATGATATAGTCTGTTATGAATGAAATAGGAAAGGAAAAATCAAGGATAACTGTATAAAACTAAAATTAAAAAATAAATATGATTATAAGGACAAGAACTACAAGTATGCTATGAAAGAATCTTGGAGTGCTTTGGAAGACAATAGAAGTGAATCTGAAATTTATGAATTTGAGAAGAATCGTTCCAACATGTGCTTCATGACCAATACATGTGAGGTACTTGTTTCCCCTGTTCTGAATTATTATTATTCTGAAAATATCAGTGATTCAGACAATGATGAAAACATATCTACTGAAGAACTATTTGTATATTGTAATATGCTTGAAGATACAGGCAATGGACTTAAGGACAAATGTAAGTCACTAAAGAAAAAACATGCTCTTACTGCCAATGTTAAATCTGCTCTTGATATAGAAAAAGAAAATAATGATCAACTAATATTGGAAAATACTGATATGTAAATGTAAAATGAGCAACTTAGAATGTACTCAGAAATGATCACAATGGGAAAAGAAACACTTACTCAAATGTTAGGAAAACAATTTCCACCTAAATTCACTACTGGTTTGGGATACCAAGCTGGACAGAGAGAGTTCCATAAAACTAAATTTATTCCTATGTCTAGACAGCATTCTACTAGTTCCAGTTCTAGGAATTCATATGCTTCAACTAGTTATACATATGGTTATAGAACAAATAAATTTTATCTTTCAAAATCTTTTGATTCTGTAATTTATATGAGACCCATAAGACAAATTTGGTTACCAAAATATCTGATTTCTACCCTCTCTGGACCCATGAAGATCTGGGTACCAATTTCATTTTCCATCTAAATCTGTTTTTTAGGAATCATATTTGAAGATTTATTATAAGAAGACATGGTACATTGATAGTGGATATTCAAGGAATATGTCTAGAGATTACTCATGATTTAAAAGTCTAATAAAGGTTGATGGAGGCTATGTCACCATAGGTGATAATTCTAAACGAATGGTCATCGGCCATGGCCAAATTGGTAACACTGATTTCGTATTAATTTCTAATTTTTTATTTATTGATGGGATTAAATACATTCTATTAAGTATATCTCAATTATGTGATGATGGCTTTGATGTTAAATTTTAAATTTATTCTTATAATGTTTTTAATTCCGAAAATGATTTTGTATTTTCTACTTTAGGATATGAAAATGTTTATGTTATTGATCATAATTATTTATCTAAACAAAATGTTACTTGTCTAAATGCTTTTCATAAAGACTCTTGGTTATGGAATAAAAGAATAGGTCACTGTAATATACATTCAATTAGAAAACTAACAAGGAAGAGCGTGGTTAGAGACATACCTAAAATTTAATTCCCAAATGACCAAGTTTGTAATCCCTATCAAAAGGGAAAGCAACATAATGTTTATTTTAAATCAATGAAAGAAATTTCAACATCTCATCCTCTTGAGTTGGTTCACATGGAATTGTTTGGATCTTCTATAGTTTCTAGTTTGAATGGTATGCACTATGTCTATATTCTAGTAGATTACATTTCTAGATATACTTGGGTATACTTTCTCTCTCACAAAAGTGAATCTTGTTCTTACTTTACTAAATACTCAAAGTCTATGGAAAACCTTAGTGGACTTAAGATTAAATCTCTGAGAAGAGATCATGGCTGTGAGGTTGAAAATCATGAGTTTTAATATTATTTCTATCACAATGGCTATAGTCACACCTTTTTTTTCTCCTAGGACACCTTAGCATAATGGTGTAATAGAAAGAAAGAATAGAACACTTCAAGAAATATCTAGAACCATGCTTAATGAGTATGACCTGCCTGTTTACTTTTGGGATAAAGCTGTGAATACAACTTTTTATATTATTAATAGAGTCATTATTAGACATGTTCTCAAGAGGACCCCATATGAACTGTGAAATAATAGAAAACCCAATGTTAGTTACTTTATAATCATTGGATGTAATGTTTTTATGCTCAATACAAAGGATAAGCTGGAAAAGTTTGCTTCTAAGAGTGATGAAGGAATTTTTCATGGTTATTCTTTAACTAGAAAAGCCTATAGAGTCTTTAACCAAAGAACCAAATGTGTGGAATAATTTGTTCAAGTCAAGTTTGATGAAACTGATCCACATGATCCTAAAACCTCTCTTGATAATCTTAAAGAGGATTTGACTGTTTTGGACCATAATGATAAATCTAAAGAACCTTCCATAAAAATATCTATTTCTTGACAAATTTCCAAATCTATTTTTGTTGAACCTGAACCTATAGATGAACCTAATGTTTATAGTCCAACCTTTACTAGATCAACTAGGATTCTAAATAATCATCCTTTATATGCGTTTGTTGGTAATCATGATAGAGGGACACATACTAGATCTTCTCTAAGAAACTAGGTTGAACATCAAGCCTTTCATTCACATCTAGAACCTAAAAAAGTCAATGATGCTATCAATGATTAATTTTGGGTAATGCCTATGCAAGAAGAGTTAAATCAATTTGAAAGAAAAAATGTCTGGAAATTAGTTGACAGACCTAAAGACACTTTAACAATAGGAATTAAATGGGTTTATTGAAATAAGGATGTTGAATTAGGAAACATTGTTTGAAGAATAGCTAGATTAGTTTCACAAGGATATAGTCAAGAAGAAGGTATAGACAATGAGGAAGCATTTTCACCTATATCTATATTAGAAGCTATTATAATTTTAATTGCTTATGTTGCTAATCTGAATTTCAAATTATATCAAATGGATGTTAAAAGTTCATTTCTAAATGGTTTTATTGTCGAAGATGTTTTTGTTGAACAACCACCTGTATTTACTAATACTCATTTTACAAATCTAGTTTTAAACTTTCTAAAGCTTTGTATGCCTTAAAACAATCTCTTAGAGCTTGGTATGATTGAATTAGTAATTTTTTATTTCAAAAAGTTTTACTAAAGGGATTGTTGATCCAACTCTTTTTATTTAAAGAATTTCTAAAGATGTTTTAATAGTTCAAATCTATGTTGATGATTTTATTTTTGGATCTTCTAAACATTCTTTATGTACTAAATTTTTTATGAATATGAAAAATGAATTTGAAATGAGTTTAATGAGAGAACAAAAATATTTTCATGGATTTCATGTTTTTAAAAATGAAAATGTTATAATTTTATTCCAAAGTAAATATAAAAAGGATCTTTTAAAACGTTTTGGTTTGGATAGTATTAAGTAATGTGATACTACTATGAGTACAATTTGTAAATTGGATGCATATGAAACTGGGAATCCAGTGTATCAAACAAATTACAAAGGTATGATTGGAAGCTTACTTTACCTTAATGCCAGTCGACCAAATATTATGTTTAGTGTATGAATGTGAGAAATATTTCAAGCTAACCCAAAAGAATCTCATTTACTTTCTATTAAAAGAATTTTTAAGTATCTTAAACACACTGTAAACAAAGGCTTGTTTTAACCAAAAAGACAATCTTTTGAGATAGTCAGTTATTCAGATGCTGACTTTGCTAGTTTCAAGTTAGATAGGAAGAGCACATCTGGAACATGTCATTTAATGGTAAAATCCTTAGTATCTTGGTGTAGTAAGAAACAGAACACTGTTTCATTATCTACTATTGAAGCAAAGTATATTGCTGCTGGTAGTTGTTGTGAAAAAATTCTGTGGATGAAACACACTCTTTTGGACTATGGATATGATTTTAAGCATGTTTCAATTAACTATGAAAACACTAGTGAAATTAAAATTTCAAAGAACCCTATGTCTCATTCTAGGACAAAGCATATTGATGTCAAACATCACTTTTTGAGAGATCACTACCAAAAAGGTGATATTACTCTTGAGTTTATAGTTACTGAACATCAATTATTTGACATTTTCACTAAGCATTTAAATTTTGAATGGTTAAACTTGATTAAAAAAGAGTTGGGAATGATAGATCTGTCAAACAGATCTGTCAAATTGATCTATCATGTCTATTAGTGCTACCGACTGGGTTGTACTATTTTCAAAATCATTAGTTTCTGTTTAAAAAGACGTTGTTTTTCTTAGTATATATTTTATTATTTGTAACCATAAATGATCCAAATAATGAGACGCGACTATTCTATTCTTTAATGACTGTTGACCTTCCATTTCCCGCTGAACTCTCTCATATCTTCTCTGTATCCCGAGCCTTTTGAATCTTTCCAAGCCTCTCTATTGTCTCAAACCTTATAATGGCCAAGAAAAATAGACATAGCAAAGAATCTAATGGAACTTCACCTATCAAGCGTAATCTAGGTGAGTCAAGTAGTACGACGCAGAGGTCTGTGAACCCGGAGCTAGAATAATGGAATGTTCTAGCTGAAAAAGAAATTTGTCCGTAATGTGTTTTATCTTGAAAATGTATTCTCTAGAAAGTGTTGGAAACACAAGGATGGAAGGAGTGGTTCTATAACAATGATAGAGTCTTTAACCCGAAGCTAGTGCACAAGTTTTATTTAATCCTGGATATAGATTTGGATGTAGTAGAGGTTGTGAGATTGTCTTCTATAGTAAAAGGGAAAAATATTACTTTTTCATCAAAAAAATGGGCTGAATGTCTAGGCGTAACTCAAAATGGAAGGTACGATAAATTTTATGGTTATATTCCACCAACAACTGATTATTTTTCTTATGACCTTGCCCTGGAGTTTTTGACTAGGAATCTTGAATGGAAAAGGATAATTACTGCTGAGTTAGATGGTGAGAATCGAATCCTATTTGAATTTATTCAACATCAAATATGTCTTAGAAAAAGTGATTTTGATTCAGTTCGGTGTCAAGATATGTTTTTGCTATTCCTTTTTCTAAATGGTGAAAAGATCAATCTATGTAGATATTTTTCTGGGCATATTTTTGAGATGATAAATCCTTAAAATAATGCTACTACTCTGTTTTACTATAAGAAAATTTCTTCCATCCTGAAAATCCTAGATTGTGTGGATGATGGAGATGAGTTTATCTCATCAATTATCTTCTGTTTCAACAAAGTGATTTGTAATTGGATGAAAATCAATTGGAACCCGTGGATGAAAGCTTGGTTTTTTGATTAAGAAAACTTATAGGAGTCGTACAATCCTATTGATCATCCATGGAGACCAAAGGAAATAAACGATCCAAGCCTAAAACCTGGAGAGGAAGTTATTTATTTTTATGTAGAAGCGGAAGCGGTTGTTTCTAAAGAAACTGGTCAATCTAGTAAGAAAGGAACAGAATAAGAAGAAGAAGATGCGGATGGGAATCTGAATGCTGAAAAAGAGGATAAATAATCTCTTGATGAGAGGGGTGATCATGATACTGTTAGCCAGAAGAAAAGAAGGATGGAATTTGGTTCATCAAGTCCTCGTCTTAAATTACATGAAATTGAACCGCTTTTAGATGATGAAGAAGAAGGTCAGACTGATGAATCAACTTCTGAGAAGTACGAATCCGAATGTAGAGACAGTACAAGTGAGAGATCAGTTAATGATGATGATGATCATAATCACGATGATGAAGCAAGTGATGGTGATAAGGGTGGTGATGTTGGTGATGGTCATAGTGGTGGCAGTGATAGTAATGGTGATTAGCCGATGATGTTGATTGTGATGCTCGACCTATTGAAGGTCAGAATGTGATTCTAGATGTTCCTCAACACCAACTAATTGAACAAGAAAATTTCCCTAAGGCTAAGAGGACAGAACTATTGGAGAGTGATGAGGATGAGGATGTACTTCCTAAAATTTTTGGACAAGCTCAGTTTGTGAAACCTATGTACCATTCATGCAAAGCCGCATGGGAAGAACATCGAGGTCTTGATGTTCTAGGATTTGTTTATCCAGAGGAAGAGGAATGTGTAAAATTGATTCTTGCAGGAATAAGTGATTCTGTTAAGGCTCAATTTTTTGCCGAGTTTTTGAAAATATTAGATGTCAGACCCGATCCTTCAGTGTCTCAAGGTAGACCTGATCCTACAGTTGCTCAGTCACATTTTGACATATTCATGGTCGAATTGACTCAAGATGTTTGGGAGGATGTGAAAGATGATTCATCTCGTATTCTTGATACTAGTCCATTGACTTTATCTGATGGTTCAATGGATGATATGGCTCAAAGGGTGTCAAGCCTTATCAAACCAGACTTGTGCAATTATGGTGAGTCGATAGGAAGGCATATTACCACTTTGAATCAAACACTTACGGAGTTACGTAGCAATCTTGTTTCCCTATAAAGAGATTTCAGAACAACCATCTCTATTATTATGGATGTTTTAAGATATCTGATAGACCATTTGATGAACGAAGATTTGAGGAAGTTAGAATCGGAGATCACTCAAGTTATTTCTCAGGCTGGCAATACCAAGGTGACCAAGATAACTGGTTGTGAATTAGATACTTTAAGAGATGTTTTCAGAGAATACCTGGCGGCTCTTGGGATGATTTTTGATTTGGATTCTCTGAAAAAGATGAAAGAACATAGTGATCATGTTCATAAAATGGTAAAGTTGTAATTGGATGCTGCTACAAAGGATCAAAAGGAGATTGAGGAGAAAGTAGATCATTATTTTTATATGATCTACACCAAGCATGAATTGAATCATCCTTTTAATGTACTGGCTGATAATTTCAGACACTGTCTAGTGACTCAAGCTTTTAAAGCTCAAGTTCAGCAGTTAAAAGAGTTTACACCCACTTAAGAAAACTTCATGCAATATAAGGTTGATTTTGAAAAAGAAATGAAATACGGTGGAGAAATCATTCGGGACTTCATCAATTTTCTAAAACCCTATCATAATGTTCATGAAAAATCCATTTTTTCCCTACAGCTGAGTCTCTGCAATCGTCAGATGTTGCTCCCAGATAGATGTCTATTTCTCAAGCACATTCTAGTGTTAGACCAGTCTTACAACATCAACCTTCAGAACGACCTTCTCCGTAATAAGTGACATTGGAACCCACAGTTCGTCTAGCTCGGGCCATCCTACATCCTTTCTCCATCAAGCCAGTTCCACCATCCACCCAACATCCGTCTGGACCATAAATTCCTCCTACTGCTAAATGAAAAGCTCCCATTCACCCTGAGGAATAGATGTTATTTTTAATTTTTTTATAAGGTGTTCATTTTCCTCAACTATTCCCATTTTTCTATAATATGTGTACTCATTGTTGGAAATAGATTACATGTGATTATTGATGGGATAATCTGATTCTATCTTATAGTCATATCAAGATGATATGAAATTATAGCCAGGCTATGTATTTTTCCTTTACAGTAATGCTGTAAGATGGAGGAACTCAAATAACTAATTCTTTTCTGATTAACCAGAATAATATGAGAATATATTGGATTCTGATGCTATTTTTATACCCAACATTGTTTCTATGATTTTTTTTGTACATCGAAGTGAAAAAATAGAAACAATATAATATGATATTCCTACAATTGTGGTGTGCAATCAGATAAATAATGTACTTCAATAACTTTCATCCCAGAGGGATATTACTCAGAGATGTGAAGTATCAGATATCAAATTAGTAATAAAGCATAATATGGAAGACCCTTGTAATAAATCCATATATCTATAAAATAATTATACTCGTGTAAGATATAGTGTTACACGAGTTGTGAACTATTGGTTCTAGTGTAAGTGGGGGTGTTGTGAGTGGGTTCCCTTGACATAAAATCCTTATGCACATTTATTACCATTACATGTATATTGTTTTATATATACATGTGTTTCTTTTTTACCATAATTGTATTCATACTTTTGAATCTACTATTTCAATGGGAATGCCTTTAGGATACATGTCTTTGAAATATGTTATAGCATTTCCTTGATATAATGAGAACCTTTTGATACTATGATAAATATATAAAACATTTTTCAAGTGGTCTAGATACATCATTCTAATAGTTGACAGATGATGTCTAACAAACAGGTTCTATGGGATTATAAGCATTGGGAATTCTTCTAATGATATTATCATTTGGTGATATCTAGTACATTAGATTATGGGAACTATCCTACAAAAAAGGAACACCATATGTTTTCCGTTTTTTTTGTTTGTTCCTAACTATGGACATGTAAATCTCTCTCAAAACATGATATCATTATCAGTGTGTACTATTTGATTGTGTAAATTTGTGCATGAAAAGAAAAATGAAAATAAAGTCATGCTAAGGTTTTTTATATTGGATGTATCATATATGGTATGAAATTGGTTAAATGATTGAGATATAATTTATATCCTCCTAGTTGAGGAAGATACATATCATGGTCCTTTGTTTACTAGAATGGTAGTACCGTCACAAAATTCATGACTGCTGTACAAGAATTAATGTCCTTCTAGTAAGTTCATGAAATATATAAATCATAAAAAGTGTGATAACACAATTGTGTATTCGACTTTATTAGATATCACAGTAAAAAGTGATTATATTATAGAAATCATGTTTGGGGGGTAGTTAAATTTATCCCATTACTTATATCCATAGGTATCAAGATGTGTATCTAGAATATAATCCTAGTATATTGGTTGGACTCACTACTCTTGATATAAGGCATTGAGGGTCACACATTAAGTGTATCCAAATGTACCTCAAATTTGGATGAATATGATTTTAAGATTAAGTGGGACACATGTGTATAGTCAAGATAATATTTGATTATTATCGTTCATAAGTAATATAATTCTTTTATATTATTCAATTTTATAATAATACTTACTGAATTTATCTCTCAATTTTTCCTAAGCTGTTTTATCATAAAAGTGAATACTAAGAAATATAAAACTTTCAACAAATAGAACATGTTCAAGGTTTATTAATTTAGTTAGGGGGATTAATGGAATTATTAATGGTTCAAATTTTATATTGTAACATATTCAAGTGTTACATGTGAGTGATAAAATATTTGTGATATTTTTAACAAGTTTTATTAAGTAATTAATGTGTACAATGGTCTAAAATGAATGTTATTACATTCCAAGGGCCAATGTGAAATATTGGAATATATAACTAATGTATAAAATCTCAATTTGTAATTTAAAATAGTTATTTAATAAATTTAGGTGAATTTAGTTAGATAAGATCCCCTATACTTTAATTTCCATATAGAGATATTCTAAATGATGAATATGATCAGATCAAGAATGCAATATAGACTGAGTCTCGAATCATCAAGTAATTGGAGGTACATCATAAAACTATTTTATATCCCATAATAGTTGTATGTAATTTTATAAATATGATTTATGGGGAATGAGAAATGTGTATATGACCTATTTGATGACTATATTGGTTTTATTGAGCCACGACACACCGATATTGAGTGAATACAATCAATGATTTTAAATGAACAGGGTAGGGTTTATTCTAAATTCGACAATATATTTCTTAATTATATTGAATTAAATTTTATAAATTGAAAAATATGAGAAATTGATAATTTAGATTCAATATTTTTAACATATATTCAAACACAATATTTAAATTTGGGTATTTTTCATGCTTCGGATGCACCCTAGGTTCCATTATTTGTGAGGTCAAGGATTTTGTAATTAAAAGTGGGTTATAGTGGGATAAAAGTGGTAGAGTTTAGAGGATTAATTATACGGTGATGTGTTACATTAATGTGTGAATGTGGTATCCCTTTATAACATTTGAATATGACACTTTTATAAAAAATCATTATTTTTACAATTATCATATGACATTATTCAAGGTTCAATGGTTCAAAAAATTCTATAGGGGGAGTGCTAAATAGGAAAATGTTTAAGAAGATCTCAAACCTTCATTTTTAGACCATTTATGAGTGTTTTAAATCATCTAATTTTTACTCTTTTCCTTTTACCCAAATTATCTTCTACTACGTTTACTAGTTTATTAAGAAGTTATTTTCTATCTTGTTTAATATAAAAGGTAACACATATGACCTAAATTTTATTTACTGAACCAAAATATAAAATAAATTTAATCAAACTAAATTTATATATGATCGAAAATTAAGTTCTAAATTGAATTATATTATATATAGATAAATATTTCACTAAAAAAATTCACCATTTTGTGATTTTAATTTTATTTTTTATTGATTAACCCTTAAATGAGTGATAATATATTTATATATATGTTTAAAATTTAATTTATAGTTAGTAACTAAAATATATTAATATAATTTATTATATAATGATTATCCATTGTTATTAAATGAATTCAAATGTATCCATTTCATGTTGAACATTTTAATAAGTGTTAACCATATTAATATAATATTTTTATATCTATAAAATAAATTTTCATAAATAAATATAATTAAAATGGTGATCAAAAATTTTATATGCATTTTATAAAAATAAATTTCATAAAAAAGAAAAGTAATTCTAATGTCACATATATAATGTAATAAAACCATTTTAATATGGTGTATTTTTGGAATACATTTTATGAATTGAATAAAATTATAAAAACTACTAATTATAATTATATTATTAATATATTTAATATCTTAAAAATATTTATCTGACATTAAAATAAATCTATATGATATTTTCTCCTTGTGAAAATTTAATTAAATATGAAGATAAAAATTAGTTTTCAAAATAGGTTATATCATTTTCTATAATGGAAATCATGAGTTTTATAAATTGTAAGTAATAATTTAAATTTTTTATATTAATTTATACATATACTTTATTATATAAAAATATTATTAGAAATATATATGTTATATATAAGTGGTGGGACTAGAAAAATCTCAATGTTTTACTATTTATATAATAATTAAATATTTTATAAAAATTAAAAAATAGTCCCAATATTTTTTTTATTTTATAAATTAGAAAAAAAATTATTTTATAAAATTAAAATTCTATTTTATGAAATTTTATTACAAGAAAAATAATAAATATAAGGAAAACCACTTTTAATGATATCTTTTTTTCAATAATAACACATGAATTATATATCATATAAAGGTTATAAATTTTCATTTTCTATCATATTAGTTTTTATTATATCTTTATTAATAGGTTCACTCTAATATATTGTAGTTTTTTACATTGGGTGTAGCAGGTAGCATAACTTATCGAATATAACATTAGTTTTTGGAGGCTAAGAATTTTACGTCATATAATATATATATATATATAATGAATTTATGAATAATTTTGAATAAATAAATATATATTTTATATTTAATTTCTTTAATTTTAAATTTAATCTTTATAATATTACCCTAAGATTATCATTTTTTGACATAATGTATATTTTAAAAAACAATTTTATTATGAAATATAAAATTACTGTTTTAAAATAAAAAAATATAACATTTAGAAATTTATTATTATAATATTTCATTATAATTTGGAATAAAACTCTTTAAATTAACTAATAAAATTATTTTTATGTTTTTACATAATAATATTTTTCTATTGTCTAAAAATGAGTAATTGTGGTAAGCATAGATTAATTTAAAAGTTAAAAAATAATGAGAAAAGAGATGAAATTAATCAAAAAATAAATTCAAATGTAAGTTGAAGGTATTTCTTGACCCAATCCTAATAAAATATCTTTTTATCAAAATTTTATACTAGCATTCCTTGAATAATGAAGTGTCTGTTAAAATTACTATAAAATACAACTTTACTCTCTTAATAAAGAATAATTTCACCACCCCTTTATGTAGATTCTAAAAATTATAATTAATATTTAATATCTACCCATTTTACATCACCTATATCAATATCCCATGGTTATAAGCCCCTTGACCTGAGGAAAGGACCTAACTTATCCATTTCCAGGAGGTCCTCCAAGGGAACATTCAAATTCTCAATGTGAGTATGAATAAATTCATAACATTTGTTCTTCAATATATTTCTCTAAAAATTGTAGATTACCCATTATAATATAATGAAATGAGTATTATTATTTTACGAAAATTTCGTTATGTCAATGTTATTACCATTATCTACCCTTTCCCCTTAGAAATATGAGAATTTTTTGGGCACACATTCAGACTACCGCCTCCACGAATTGATGTATTTAGTTTTTCGAAAACAACTCAAATGATTATTTTAAACGATTATTTAATCAATAAATATGATTTATATAAATTTTTAAATAATTATTAAAATATAAAACATGTTACAAATTCATCCAAATCATTTTAAACTAAAAATTTCAATCATGTATAAATGAAGACAACCACCTTTATAAATGATGAGTTTTATTTTTCACTATATAATGACATATTAAATTTTTCATTAAAAACATACATGGATGTTTCTAGAAAGTATTTTTTTAATTAATGTAACTAATAAAAAATAACAAAGGTTATATATATGATTTATTAATATTTAAATCATTATTAATATACCAACATTTATTCCGTAGAAATTATCAATATGTGGTCCTCACCAATTCCATCTTCACAAATTCTGACTAAAATTAAAAAAAATTGGTGAATTTTTAATATTAATGAAGTATCTATTATAGTAACATAGTAATATAAAATTGATTATCTTGTTATTAAATATTGTGAACCAAAATCAACATTTTAATTCATCCACAAAATATTCAAAATCACTGATATCTGATCATAGAATTAAATTATAATTAACTAATAAATTTTTCATAAATTATTATAATTTAATAGTATATATGATAATATATTTTAATAATTTTATTAAATAAAGTGATGTTTATTATAAAGTAGGTCAAAAAATTTATTATAATTCAATAATTAAGGTAAGGTATTATGGTGTCAAAACATCCTTCATTGGGACATTATTTGTATTATTCAACTACCTTAACTTATAATATGTATGTACTACCTATTTTACTATTTATATCATGATTCTATCTTTATTCATGACATTGGGTGTTTTATTTCATGTTCCCTATTTTGAACAGATTTTGAGGTTTTTAAGGAAAAATATATGTTCACGATTCATGACTATTCCTCATTGACTATGATTTTTAAATTATTTTTTTCAGCTATCCGGTGATTTAATTTTACATGAATTGAATTCATTACACATTATCACATTCTAATTTTTCAATGAATTTTTTTCTTGATGTTAATGTAATTTTTTTTTAAATTTTTTGGTTATTTATTTATTATTAATAAATTCAAATTCATTGTATATTATTTACAAAAATGGGTTTTTAGTGTAAAACAACTTCATTTTTTCTCTCTTAGTGTGTCCATATTTTAGTCACACAATTTTGTGAATTTTTTAGTCTTTCTTCCCTAAGGATATAGGTTGTTTAGAATTTTGGGTGTTTTTGGTAGATAAATGATTTAATTTTATCTATGTTAATTATCCCAAATATTTTAAAAAATGGAAATTTTTTTCTATTCTTCAATGATTGTTTTTGGAATTTATAATTTAAGACCATAGTTTTTATATTTATCATATTAAATTAATGAAATATAATATAATTTAGATTACTTGTATTTATTTTTATTTTTTAGCTTGTAATTTTATATTATTTTGTATTCTTTTTTTTAGATAAGATTCTATTTGTTGAATAATTAATGCAGTCAATTAACAAACCACGACCTAAAATATAAGATACAATAGAAATAAAATTTTAATGTTTTTATATTGATGACATGGAAGATCCAATGTCAAAATAATTACCACATGATTAATGCTCCAACTGACTACATGTTTTCGTCAAACGGACCAAAAAATTAAAAACTAATATAAAAATTCATGTTGAAAAGTACAACATGTTATGAATGTATTGAAAATGAGACAAAATCACTACTTTCTACAAGTTAGTAGGCATGGTACATTAATAAATGTAGAAGAATAAACCATCGTGATAAGATACAAAAAGGGTAAAATTCATATGGTTGTAGAATAAGATTTGGGGAAGACATACTCTGAATAATCTAAATGTATTATTTGGACTAGAACACCAAAACAAAAGATGCATGAGATAAACTAATAATAACATTTATTTTATTATGAATCTTAAATATAGGTTATCCCAAAATAAATTCCTACAATTGATCCACTATTGAAGAATCAGAGTCAAGTAGTTATACTAGGAATAAATGCTATTGATTTATAACTAAAGGAAGATGACTGATAATTGGTCAATGGTTAGTGATATGATGCAAATAGTTGAAAAAAGTATTGATAAAAAAGGGGTCAAAATAAAAATTTGATATTCCAAGGATATAGGATTGAAGAAGATGTCTGTGTTGCACTATGAAAATTAATCTAAATTGAATAAATATATACCCGATTTTTATTCTATGAAAATGTGGTTGAGTTTAATGATTTAGATATTGATCAATTATAGTGCTAGATTAATTGGGTATATGATTCGGTATATCTAATCATTCCAATGTGAATATGAGACTTTCATATTATATTCATGGTATGTTTATGAAAACCATCCAAACTCATTTGAAGATGTCATAAAAAGGTAGGGAATTCTAGTTATTTTAGTATCAATTATGTTTATTGTGAATTAGAACAATATGTTCCATGATTGTGTAAAACTGTGTTTAATGGATAGTTTAATATCCTTGACTATTATCAAAATAACAATCCAATTTGGAAATAATAACTCTGGTACATTTCTATAAATTAATTTTATGATACACATCCTAGATTAGGAGGATAATGGAAGATCAAATTGATGATGTCCACTTGATCATAGTTGGAGTAATGCCAAAAATCCATCCATTTAATATGGTTATTTAGTGTTCATATATAATATTGAGATAATTTCCTTTTGAGAGAAATTCCGATTGTGGTCAAATTTAAGGATGTTTGGTGATTCTGCTCCTTGATTTTCTCTACTTCTTGATTTTTAGATGTCTTTGGGGATCTTATTTCTCTCCAAATTGGGGATATGGTAATTTTGAGGTATATTCATAAGTTTTTTCAGTAACTGAATTAGTGAATATTGATTAATGTTCTCATTTGAAGGGTATTTTGTACACTATCTCCATGGAAAATCTAGGGAACTTGTGGTTTAATTATTGGTGAAGATGAAATAATAATTCTTGAATATTTTTTTTATTTTATGACAGGTAATATTGGGGGTAAAACTATTTATTTGGAGATGAAATTTAAGAACATTATCAAATAAGAGAAAAAATTTCATTTGATGGCCATAGGATGGAATATACATTATCCCAGTGCTGTATTTAAGAACACAAATCTTTAATAAATTATGTTTTATATAAGAATATATAAATTGTTGTTATTATAAAATTTATTTAGGTAGAAAACATTTACAGATTCCTTTTTACATTGATTCTATGAAATTTTACTATAGGTGGATTTATTATTAGTCAAAGAAATAAAACATAATTTAATTGATAGAATTCAATGATACAATTAATGAATGAGAAGCAACATCATGGTAAATATAGAAATTTAAGATATAGCAGGAAAAGTGTTGAATTCCTATGTAAACTTTTGTGTTTGATTAAATTCTATAGAAAGGTAAATATATTGGGCCTCAAAATTCCAATAAAGTATAAATAAAACTATAAAATAATGTAATAAAATACCAAAGGGTATCATGGTTCAGAAAAAGATATGGAAATGCTCAGGATTGTTTTTGAATTATTGAGTGACACTTGAGTAAATTCATTCATGCTTGGAATCAGCGATGCCAATCACATAGAGATGAAGCTAGGTGAATACAAGAGTAGTTCATTCAATGAAGGTTCAACTCATGACACATTAGTTTGTGATCTATATTGATAGGAAATCTAAATGGATGACATTTGGGAAATTTCCAAACATTAGGACATTGAGATGGTTATGATGACGAGATCATAATTGATTTAAGAGAGATGATTCAAGGGAAGCGAGAATTATTGGAAGGTTTGTTGGTGGCATTTCATATATTATCCACAACATCATCAACCCCCATTACATATTCAAGAGCCATATCACCATTAAATTCTCTAATCATCCAAACATTTTTCCATCATCCATTCATATCCACTTCTATTCCATAGTCAATAAACAAACAATTTTTCCTAGATCATTGATTATACATTCAACATTCAATTGAGGTCATATCTAAAATGTGGTTGGATTACATTTTTTAAAGGATATTTTATGAAATCATAGTTAGAGGAGGTAGAACATATAACTAAGAATATTTTTATTCTATTCGCAAATTAATATTATTTATTAGAATGTTTTTACTGAATATAATTTTCATTGTTGCATATGTTAGGAGAAGCTGTGCATTATAGGGCGGATTGTTCTGATGGATTGAACATTATTTAATATATATATATATATATATTCTTTCATTGGCATAATAATTGAGGACTATTTTCAATTCATCTATTGATATCATTTTCACTTCCTCATGAGCATATTTTCATTGTACCTCATGTACCAATTGGAGAAGGTAGAGTTTCATTATCCATGGTGACTATAACCAATGCAATTACATGAAATTTCAGGGTATGAAATTCTCCATGAAGAAACACATTCATCTTGAGATATGATAATAAAAAATAGTTATCATGATATTTTTCATTCATGGATGATCTATCTATTAATATTTAGGAAGTTCATACCTCTACACACAACTTCAGTATCTCGGTAGTTGATTTCATGCAAGGTTAGTGACATTTCAATCAATTCAATATGGTCCTATAAAAATATCTTAATCAATTTTTCATTATTCCAATCCATTTATTTTACATCACATGTTTCCCAATACCTTTATCCATCAGTCCAAATTTACATCAAAATTTCACATCCAATTTTATTTTTTAAATTCTTTAAATTTTTTTATATTTTTTGTTCTACATAACTTTACATTTTGTGAGGACTGACCCGTATAAAGACATTACTAATTTAATTAGGTTTCATAAATAATTAATTTGACAATACACATGATAATAATGTTCTATAAATGTTAAATGTAATTATTATTGAAGTCAAATGTGATCTAGTAAAAAACAGAAAAAATATAAAATAAGAACTAAAAAGTAGAATACATGAAAATACCAAATATTCAAAACAAATAACTATTTAAAAAATTAATATATATTAGAAATAAACATAAAATACAAACACTAATTGTATAAGAAGAAAATATGAAATTCATGATTTAATTCCACCACATTATAAAAATAATGTCCATGCTATTCCCATAAATTGGGAGTTTATATTACCTTTAGTGTATATAAATCCTTCACAAATAAGTCTCACTCATATTTCTAAGAACTATTAACATAAATAGATTCATATATCAATACTTATTAACTCTATAAAATAATATTATATAGATTTTCTTGAGTACCATAATGATTTACTACATTCTATAAAATAACTAACTCTCCATTTTTTGAGAGAGGATGAACTTTGGTTGAGTATGCTCCCAATTTTTCTAAAGTAAAAAGCTATGAATTTATTCCGAAATATTTATGATGAGTTTTTTGATACTTGAGATCAGTAATTCAATTTTTTTTCCAAATTTCAACCCTAGAGTACCACTATAAAAGCTAAACACAAGACCATAAGATTTTTTAGATGATAGAGAATCATTTCATGAGACATGAGATATGTTTAGAGGTATACCAATGAAATTAATAAACCATATACTGGATACCAATATTCTTACTGAATATTCTTAACATATCCTTATGCAATTCAATGATAATCTAATGGAGGAGAATTTTAGATAAGACTGATCAGTATCTTAATGGAATATTTGATAAACTGTCTCAAATTTCTTTAAACATGTTTACTATAAAAGTGAGATTCATAGGTCGTAAACAGATAATTTGGATGTTTTAAATTACATTGATATCACAGATAGGTATAAATTCACTACTTATAGAATGTGTGTTCACATTAAAAACAATTTTTCGAATGTTAACAAACCAGTGGAACTTGAGGATAATTAGAAATTTCATTATTTTAGTGGTATTAATTGTGTAAATAATGATCCATTTGTATATCAATATAAAAATAGATACATACATCAACCAAACAGGTCCTTAAAAGTCCAGTATGCCAATAACCAACATCTAGAAATCCTCTGGTAATAAAATCAAACCTAGAATCAGGTTAAAACATTGCCAAAATTTTTGATTCAAAATCTAATTTAGGGGAAATTTTTAGGCACCTAATCCAAAAAATTGATTCCCAAAGGGAAATAATTTATAATATATACACTCAATTAGGATAATGGGATAAGTATTTGAACCTAAAAAACTAGGGTAATCTTCCTAGAACAGTAATTTTGAACCCAATAGAGAACGTGATATCTATTACCACAAGAAGTGTCTTGAATGACTAAGATCGAAATTGGGTAAATCTAGTTAAAAAATATATTATAGATTTGATAGAAACTGAGAACCCAAATATGTAAAATAATGAATATGTAAACATGGAAAAATGTAATATTATGATAATTTTGATTAAAAAACACATGAAAAATCAAAATAACTTATGAAAATGATGTTATAATTGATCATGTAATGATGAATATATCGTTTTAGGATATAGTGAGAAATAGATAACTTTTAAATCATTAGCCCATTTTAAGCCCTTTCCTGAGAGGGTATTAATGATTGATAAACCTAAATACTTTAGATTCCAGCAAATTATTTTATCCATTAGTGTGAAAAATCCATTATTAGAATCATTATTTGTAATTTCATCATATGTAAAATTCACATTGATATGTTTAAAAAAAATTTAATGGAAGAAATTGGATACTATAAATCTTATAGGATACTGTAGTATGTTTATTTTTAGGAAATTACTCCAATGTTGAAGGACACGAGATGTTTTTTTATTCAATATAAAATTGGAGGAAGTTGGAAGATAAATTTTATGTGTGATTTAGGAGAAATTATTGATTTTATTCCATATAATTTTCCCAAAAATCAACATCTAATTAATTTAAAACAAATATCTATATATATTCATCATTCATATAGGTCACTCATGCATATATTGGGAAGGATGGATGACTGAGTATTTAGTGTAGTAAAGCATCATTTTCCTATATATTTTTTAATCATTAACATTGAGTATGATTACAAGTATCAATCATCATAGGTAGACTATTTTTTACTTCTAGGGGTGATTTTATTTATGTTTCCAAATGAAAACACATCATTCTATATTTGGATTCTATATATGAGATTATTGTTTTTGGGAAACCCACAAATAAGGTTAACTGTGACAGTATTGATGTTTATAATTATAAATGTTCCAAAATTGATGGCATTTCAAGGTTGGGCTCTTCTACTCTTGACATTACAAAACATTTGACCCCCCAACCCACTGATATTTTCACATAGGCCCCTATTGATGTAGAGATTCATTCCCTAGAACCAAATTTGTAATTTAGATCAATACAATATCATTTTCAATATACATATTAATTGAAAGGTTTATTATTATATGGAGAGAGTTCTAGAATACATCCTTCTAAGAAACTGATGAATTTCAATTTTAAAAAATTTCATTTTTAAAAAATCTCTCTCACCATATATTATGAATATAGATCCTAAAAAATTTCAACTAGTTTTGGAAAAATTAACATCATATAATTAATAGATGGAGTGTAAAAGGTATATTAGGAGAGCTAAATTTGAATCATTTAGTCCGGAATACATATATCTGTTAGTTTTGTAAGATGTTTTTGAAAATATTTGGCAGATTACTGGAATTTTTGGGCCTATATCATAGTATTTGAATCTTATATGTGTGGTGGGACACTTGGAGAATGAATCATTTTATCATGGTGAACTTTTAGGGAAACTATTTTCCATCAATATTTATTTTACTAAGCCTAATGAGATAAAATCAATTCTATATAGAAACATCACATATAAAATTCTAAGATAGTTTTGGATCATATTAGTGGAATTTGGAGTTTTTGAGATCTTAAGATAACCCTTAAAACCCTTGAATTCGCAAAAATAAAAAGAAAATCAATAATGGCTCATACCCACTGAATGTTCATGTTCAAGATAAACTGTATTGTTATGTTTGGATGAAGGTCTAAATTTTAGTGATCTATTGGTGGAAAACCTTTGTATTTTGTTTAACATTTAAATTTATTTTCAAATAAATATATAAAATTTATTTCATTTGATCACTATCCTTAGCCGGGTCGGACCTGCCGAGCCAGGACGGACCGACCCTCCAGCCCACTGGGTTTGACGAGCCAGGCCCATTTCGCTTAAACGTGATTTACTTCTTGACTGTGCATCTGATCGACACGTCGTATGCGGAACTAGGACCCTTACGATGAGGTGGTCCTTTTGTGATACTCAAACTGAGTTTAGGAAAACATTAAAAAATGGCTGGGTTTGGAATGTGCATAATTTCAATAGGTCCCCTGGAACAGAAAAGCCAATAACTTTTAGACCGAGCATCTGATTAACGCGCCGTCTATCGCGTTGGGATCCTTTTGATGAGACAGAACATCGGGAAATAAAAACTCTGGAAATATTGACAGTTGATGTATCAAATCCCTTTTCTCAAGGGGTGGACCCTCCCAGATTCGAGCGTGTTGTGTGCGGGAACCCTAGAGCTAGCTGCGACTACGTCGACTACTATACTAGAATCCTCCATGGGATCAAAAACAATGAATACTAAACTGAAATCCTCCGTGGGTTCTATGATGATGACTATTGTTCTTGTATACTGTGTGGGTCTGGCTGTTTGACCTATGAACTTGTATCTTGTGTGGGTCTGACAGGGTAGCTGGTCTTGTATCATGTGTGGGTCCGACAACTTTGAAGGTCTTGTATCATTTGTGGGTCAGATAGCTTAGATGAATCAGTGAGTGCATATGATCATCTCTATCACTATACGAATGATGTATACATTTTTGAGCTGAGTCTTGACTATCAATAATTATCATCGATGTGATTGACTTTACTTCCTATGTTGAGTGGGTTGTTCATGGGCTCTAGAGTTGGATCCAAACTGAGATTGAAAACATAGGTATATGTATGGGAATATATATATTTAGGGTTATTTGATACATCATCTTTGTATCATTCCTTTGTGGATTATCCATAGTGGATTTATAGTAGACCTTCGAGAGTCTCAAGGTCCCTACTGAGTATCATCATAATCACCCATACACGGTCAATGCCCTCACTATGTTTTTTTGGTTGTAGACGACGGACATCACTGATCAAGGAAGAGTGTTGTGGAGCTGGATGGTACCCAATGGTGGACCACTCGGCGAGATAGTAGACTTAGTGGGCCGATAGATGTGGTGTGCTGAGGTGGACATATTTACCTACCTTTCTGGTAAGATGCTCAGCAGACATTCTAGGAGCTTCAATTTTTAGACGTAGTCCCTTTTTCAGTTGTACATTCTTTCCGTTGTACATGTACTTTACTGTTGGGCTTGTATTTCCAGCCCCCTTTACATTCAGCACTAATTTTTGTATATGGTATTCAATTAGTGTTTACTTTATATTGTGTAGTATGTTGTATTTTTTTACATTCATAAAGGAAATTATTTCCCAGATTAGGGATTTACGCCTTTGGTTCTAGTCTCCAGCCCCAAGCCTATGGATGGCGGGTTTGTGGTAGTCACGACATGGGCCCCGAGGACAGGTCGTAAAAAATTGGTATCAAAGGAGCCGGTTTTACCAAAGAACTTAAGACCCTGATCATTCTCTTCTATTAATCATTATTGTTATGATTATTAGGTGTGGTTTTCAGTCTAGTGAGTCTAATGTCGGTGCGGCGGCCGACGTATCCATACCCCAGGACCTTAACCTCTGATTTCTGATTCAGTGCATGAAAACAAAGATTACCTATGTGTTTCAAAAGTTTTCATTGAGATTACTATGATTCAGCTCACTAGGTATATTGTTTGACCGTGGCACACCTCTTTCTTTTTAGGATGGCCCCACGAAGGTATCCAGCTAGAGTTATGAGTTATGTAAGAGATGGTAGCCAACCGAGCGACGAGGCCTCAGTGTAGGGTCCAATCATAGAGGAGGTACCAGTGGCACATCTACCCGTTGGACCACTAATACCACCAGATCTAGCAGTAGAGAGTGCATGCCGCCTGATTTTGTTTCACGAGTTCCATCGAAAGAGGCAACCCAGGTTCCGCCGATAGACAGACAAACAGGTAGCTTATGAATGGCTAGAGGCTATTGTTGTTGTTTTCAGATTGGTAGGGACACCATCCGACATCATAGTGATCCTTTATGCGAGCCTCCTGTATGTGGAAGGAAGCAGATGATGGAGCCTGATGCTCCAGGTTCATGATGAGCCATCTTTACTATGGACGCACTGCGAGAGTCTACTCCGCTCTGAGTTTGTTCCAGCCAACCTTCGTGCAGTGCGGAGTAAGGAGTTACTATATCTGTTGTAGGGAAGCATGAAATTAGCTTAGTACTCAGTGAGGTTTATAGACCTATCACGATACTCCACAGATTTGGTACTTGACCCGTTCTTCAGGGCTCATACCTTTGAGAAGGGACTCAGTCACTAGATCAAAGCTTCAACAATTACCCTCAGTATTCTGACACAGGTGGGGGTGCTAGAGAGAGACCTTCAAATGGAGAGTTTATTTACTGAGCAGGCACCAGTAGCGATACCCACAACGGGGTGACAGGTATCTGAGTGATCTATAATCGAAAGTACTCAGATGTTGTAGAGGACCAAGAGGACCGGGCCATCAGGTGGGCGACCTCAGGATATAGGTATGGTTGTGCGGGGCACATGAAACAGATCTAGTCTTACAAGGAGCAGGCATTGCTATGCATCTGGCGGGAAGGGCCACATGGCCTGTGATTGCCCGACCCACCGTAAAGACGAGCAGCAGAAAATATAGGGAGCTCCCAGATAGAAGAATCGGTTTGACTGTGGTGGTCCGTCTGGAGAAGGTGGGCGAGGCAGAGGATCTGGCCGAGCAGCGGGTGGTGGATGATGTTTCAAGGCTCTACCAACACCACCACCAGGAGGTCCACCCCATCCATATTGAGTTTGCCGACAGAGGTAGGTACAGCTTCAGGCAGTCGATACCTATGACCATGGTGCACCAGATATGACTCAAGATACTATCTATGTGTACTCCCCCTTTTCTGTAGTACTTATAGACACAGGTGCGAGACATTATTTTATTGATGTTGCCCTTGTTCAGAGATCGGAGATTCCGATGGAGCCGTTGGATCGATCCTTACTACTAGAGATTCATACAACAATGGAAATGAAAATTACCCACTACTGCCGGTACTGTGAGAATATTCTTGGAGATGAGAGCTTTGGCTGTGATCTTCATCTAGCGGGGTCAAGGCCTTACGATGTCACCGTGGGTATAAACTGGTAATCTACAGTCCATGCTCAGATCGACTGTATTAGGTGTAAAGTGTGATGTTTCCACACGGATGGGACTAGGTTCTCCTTCACCAGAGAGAAGGGAGCCTTTTTAGCATAGGATGAGCATACGTAGAGGAGAGGGAAGCCGATCACACATTAGCTGGCTAGTCTTATCATTGGAGCATTTTATGTGCGGAGTCCTAGTATTCCTATTGTGGTGGATTAGTATGTAGATGTTTTCCCTGATGATGTTCCTGGACTACCTCCTCACAGAGAGGTTGACTTCTGCATTGACATGTACCCTGGGACAACACCGATATGTACTCCAGCATATTGGATGGCTCCTGCTAATCTTTGTGAGATGCAGGTATAACTGGAGGACTTATAGAGAAATAGATTTATCTGACCTAATGTTTCACCCTAGGCTTCTCCAATTTTCTTCACCAAGAAGGCGGATGGGAGCTTGTGACTATGTGTCAACTACCATTGCCTGAATCAGGTGATCGTGAAGAAAATGTACCGACTCCTGAGGATTGACAACCTCATTGATCAGCTAAATAGAGAACGATGGTTCTCAATGATAAACCACATGTCAAGCTATCATCAGCTTAGAGTTTTAGATGAGGATATGCAGAAGAAATTCTTCAGGTTTTGGTATGGCCACTACGAGTTCTTAGTGATTCCCTTCATCATAACTAATGCTCCAACAGTATTCATGAGTCTCATGAACAGGACCTTCCAGCCTTACCTCGATCGCTTTGTCATAGTCTTCATCGATGACTTAAATAATTACTCGACTACTGAGGAGGAGCACAACTACCATTTGTGGGTAGTGCTGGACACACTCTAAGAGTACCAGCTTTATGGTCAGCTCTCGAAGTGCTAGTTCTTGATTCAGGATGTTTACTTCATGGGACACATCATCTCAGAGGCTAGAGTAGTAGTGGATCCAGCGATGATCGAGGCAGTACTTTCTTGGATGCCACCCAGGAGTGTGACGGAGGTTCGGAGTTTCATAGGTCTGGCTGGGTACTATCAAAGATTTGTTCCAGAAATCACCAGAGTTTGAGCACTGCTTTCATCTTTGATGAAGAAGGGGAAACCCTTATTATGATCAGATAGATGCCAGCAGATCTTTCTGGAGCTGAGGTTCAGATTGACTAGTGCGCCCATCTTGAGGATACTAGAGGAGGGTGTAGGGTACGTATTTTACTGTGATGCTTTAGGGACCGGACTTGGGTGTGTCCTGATGCCGGAGCGAGCAATGATCTCGTATGGTTCAAGGAAGTTGAGACATCATGAGTAGAACTATGCTTCCCATGACCTGGAGTTAGTATCAATGGTCTTAGCCTTGAAGATGTTGCATCACTATCTGATGGGAGAGCATTTTACAGTCTACTCCGACCACTAGAGTCTTAGGTACATCATCTATTATAAGTACATGAACTAGATACAATGACTTTTTATTGAGTTTCTCCAAGACTATGACATCGATATAGTTTATACTCCTGGGATGGTGAATGTTGTTGCAGATGCTCTCAACCGGAGATCGTTCATTCAGCTGTTATGAGAGGCGACAAAGCAGATTGCCGCGTTGCAGATATCCTTTGTGGATAGATATGGAGAATCCTTTCATCAGACTCTCATAGTCACTCGTCCACTTATTCAGTGATTTATAGAGGCATAGTGTGGGGATGTTGACTGTGAGACGTGAAGTGCTCATATATCCACTGGGTGGGCACCTGATGGATTTTCTGAAGGATGGGATAACGTCATCCTCTTCTGGGGATGTACCATGGTACGAGATGCACTATAGGAGGAAGTTTAGTGGTAATTTCACACTTCCCCACTATTGGTACATCCAGAAGTGTCGAAGTTGTATGAGGACCTCAGATCACAGCACTAGTGGCTGTGAAGGATGAAGGTTGTAGCTGAGTTCATTTCATGATGCCACACTTGTCAGCTAGTGAAGGAAAAGCACTGGGTACCAGCAGGTTTGGAACAACCATTAGTGGTCCCAGAGTGGAATTGGGATGGGATATCCATGGATTTTGTGATTGGGATTGCACATATATCCAGAGGACACCACTCTATCTGGGTGATCGTAGACAGACTCGCCATGTCGTCCCACATCCTACCGATCAGAGAGCAGGGCTAAGTAGATAGATTGGTACACCTATAAATTTAGTAGATTGTATGACTTTATGGTGTTCCATTATCTATCATCTCTGATCGAGATGCTCATTTCACTTCATCGCTATAAAATGGGGTACAAGAGGCTTTAGAGATGCAGCTTCACTTGAGCACCGCCTTCCATCCTCAGACGGATGGCAAGACTAATATGACCATTCATACACTCGAGGACATGATATGTGCATGTGTCCTCGAATTTGGTCACAGCTGGAGGGATCACATACCCTTGGTGGTGTTTGTGTACAACAACAGCTACAACTCCACCGTTGAGATGACACCTTACGAGGAACTATACCCACGACCTGGAAGATAACCTCTTTGCTAGACTGACCCAGGGCAGTCCACACTTGTAGGACCAGAGTTGGTGTGGGCTACGACGGAGAAGGTGCAAATTATCCAGGAGTGGATGAAGACTTCACAGAGCAGACATAAGTCCTATACTGATAGGATACAGAGACCACTAGAGTTCGAGGATAGCGACCATGTCTTCCTATGAGTCTCACCTTGACGAGGCCTATGGAGATTTTCCTGGGGCGAAAAGGTACCTCCATGATTCATTAGACCATTCCATGTCCTGAGCAGGGTGGGCGATGTGGCTTATCGCCTGGACCTACCACATCAGTTGCACCGGGTGCATGACGTCTTCCACAAATCTCAGATGAGGAGATATGTTCACGACCAAACCCACATCATCGATCACAGGGAGCTGGATATCGATGATGGGTGACATTCACAGACATTCCAGTGGGGATCGAGGATCGACAGGAGCGGGTCCTGCTTGGACGGTCGATTTCTCTAGTGCGTGTTCACTGGCAGCACGAGAACCTCCAGGATAGCACATGGGAGCGAGAGGCTCAGATGCATGCTCACTACCCCCATTTGTTTCCCTAGTGTGTGTTTTAGTTTTACAGGGTTGTAATGACCTATGATGTGGGTAATGTAAAGACACATAAATTTCAAGGATATTTTTTTCTTATATTCATTGGAAATTTACAAGTCCCTGATTTTTGATGGCACCTGATTGCGAAGCCCTGTGTGCGCGGAATCAATTTCTGATGTTTTTTTCGGGTACGTTCAGTAAATGTATGTGTAAGATTTTCTATCTTTTGAACCAGTACACGGAATCGAAATCTGAGGGCACCGATTAACTCTTAGCGCCGATATTCACTTATGGGAAACTTTACCATAGTTGCGTTTGTACGGGAGGAGAAGCTATTTTTTGGGGGATTTGTTGAAAAATAAATAAAATTGTTATATTGTAGAATTTTATTTAAGGGTGGTCATTTCCTCCAAGGAGGACTTGGAGGTGGGGCCCACAACCCACATAACCTCTTATGGGAGGATAATGTGTGTGGGTCCCACACGAGCCTAACCCCTTAACTCCCTCATAAGCTCCCAATTAACTCCCCTTTAATTAATTTTGACAACTCTCCTCTTTTATTGCTGAACTCTCCACCTCCCACTTGTTGTCATTAATATGAAACCACCTTTTATTAATTATTTGAACTCCACAAATTAATTAATTATTTTATGTTTATGAATTTTGAAAAAAATGTTGGAATAATATAATATCCTAAGCTATTCTTT
Source organism: Viscum album (assembly GCA_963277665.1). Lineage (NCBI taxonomy): Eukaryota > Viridiplantae > Streptophyta > Magnoliopsida > Santalales > Viscaceae > Viscum > Viscum album. The sequence goes on from OY728126.1 coordinate 1,112,821,886, forward strand.
TTGTTTGGAACTGGTTGTGTTGGGGAGGCTTTGGAGAATTAGAAGAATAGAGTTCTTCACTTGATGAAGAACACCGTTATTCCTTGATGAACATGAAAAAGTTCTCAAATGACACTCCCTCTTCGGATGCACCCCTATATCAATGTAATTGATGTCCGTTTTCTATGGCACCCATCTTCCGCAACACTCGTCTTCCATGGATCGACGACGTAAAATGTCATATATGAGGTAGGAGTTTTGTATAATTTTATGTGAATAAATATTACCCGTTTATCATTGAATTTCATGGATTGTCTTCAGTCATCTACTATCGCCTAACGAGGAGGATGCATCCCAAACGAACATGGCCCAACGACCCTAAGTTGATCCTTGTTCTAATTCGCAATGGAGGTAGAGTTGGAAGAGACATCGATGAGAGAGGTGGCGGTGGCAACGGTGGCCATGCATCGGCCCGTTAGAGGACTGTGGCACTGGATGTCACACGGAGATGGGAAGACTGTGGCCCGCAACAGTGCCACTCAGTTGAAGAAGAATCGGCCAGCTAAAGCCTGATGGCCTGAAGGAACCGCGGCGCAAAGAGGGTGTTGTGCTGTGGAAGAGACGTGGCCCACTTCCACGGGCCGATCGATGGACGAACCGGCTAGCAAGCACTCTGCTGGGCTGGGAAGACCCCGCAGCGCCCTCATGGAGCCTCACTATGGAAGAATAATAGCCTGCCTGAGCGGGCCGCTCACAGCGGAGATAACCGTCCAGCTTCGGCCGGTCGGACAGAAGGGGCGACACCGCTCGATGCCACCATTTCGAAAAAATGGGGGTCGTGCCCCCGATCTTCTAAGCCATCCATGGGTCGGGCCATGCCCAGCCGGGCCGGGCCGCGCCCCCGATCTACTCAGGCAGCTACGGGCCAGGCCACGCCACACACCCCCTGGCAGGGCCGGGCCATGCCCAGCCCGGCTAGGACGTGCCCCATCGGGCCGGGCAAACGCCTTAGCCGGGTCGGACCCGCCGAGCAAGGATGGGCCGACCCGCCAGCCCACTGGGCTAGACAGCTCGAGCCTGTTTCGCTAAAACGCGATTTACATCTCGATCGAGCCTTTGATCGATGCAACGTCTACGGAACTGGGTCCCTTACGATGAGGCAGACCTTTTTCGAATCTCTAACTGAGTTTTGGACCACATTGGTAATCAACCAGGTTTGGAATGAGTGTAGTTTCAACTGGGCCACTGCAGGACCCCCGCAGGTCACGCCTTCCATGCACCGGCGGCAGAAGGTTCCGGCCGCCGCTCCCTAAACCGCCGTGGCCTTTGCCCGACCGGTGCGGCGCGACTTCTCCATGACCCTCCGCCATGGCCCCACTCTGGCTGTGACCCCATTGGGCTTCGACAGCGCAGCGTGACGGCACGCCGCTCCTTCACCGCAGCCCGCACCGGTCATGGTTCCCTCGTTCCTGCGTGGTTCGACGACACCGCATCGCCTCTATTCCAACCCATAGTGAAAAAAATAACAACCATAGGGAAGAGGTTTGTCTGTGTTCATGCGGTCCGACCTCCTCCCATTATCATGATAATAGGTGGCTTGAAAAAGAACGATGAACACCAAAATTAATCACATCGAAAAAACAGACCCCTACCTCCAAGAAGTTGTCGAACAAAGATCGTCGCGGGAAACAGCGTCATGAGGTGAAGCTCCGTATATGTCGACGGAGAATGTCCGAGGTGGATCAGTGTCTCCCTTCTTTTGAAGTGAAAAGAAGAATGAAAGAAGGCATGTCGTCGTTCTTTGGGGAAGGCATCGCACACCGACTATGGAGAAGAGATGGGATGGGACGTCAATCTCTTCTTTTGGCGACGTCATTCCTCGTCAATGTATTGGTGTTCCTCGTGTTCTCCAACAAAGAAGATTAATTTCCCCAAGGCTTTGTGTTATTTCTCCCAATTATTCTCACACAATAATACCCCCCAAATAAAATAAGTTTCACCCTTCTTTGATTAATCCCAAGCCATGAATTCAAAATTCAACTCTTAATTAAATACGTTGAATAACTTAATCAAATAATTTAATGAGAGAGTTGACTTGTAATTAAGAGGGGGAGAGGATGAGTTGCACATTAAAGCTAGAGAGGGTTGTTTAAAGGGGTGTTAGGAAATTTAAGGAGGTGGGGGCTCGTGTGGGCCCCACCCCACTTCCTCACAACTTCCTTTCCCTTAACTCATAAACCACTAGTGGCATAATAAAAATATAATTGTAAAACGACTATATTTTTATTGTTCACATTTTTTAACAACTCTACCGAGAAAACGCACTTCCGAAAAAGGTGTTTCTGAGCAATTTCCAGCGATGCAGTTTCATCGGTGCCCTCAGTTTTCGATTCTTAGCACCGATTAAAAAGTTAGGAAAACCTGCTCGTTCGTTCATTGAACCACCCGATCTAAACTTCAGAAAATGATTCTCGGCACACTGGGCCTCAGAATAAGGTGCCGTTAGAAACTGCATACTCGTAAAATCCTAAAGAAATTAAGAAAAAAACAATTACTTGAAATTTACAGGTCCTTAAAATTTACTCATAAATCCTTCATATTGTTTTGTAAATAAAATGTGAATTATCCTAAGAATATCCCTCAGGAGTGTCATAAAAAAGAGTGCAACAAGGCCTATTATCATGTTCCATGATACCCCGGGTCAAGCCCAAAACTCCTTGTCAACGTTTTTACTACTAAGTACATATGTGCTCGACCCGACTCTACCTATTAATATCCAGACAAGAATATATTTTCATGGAAAACCCATATAATATTTACACTTCCAGATTTTTTGGATTTTATTCTAATTTAATCCTCAAAGTCCATTTAAGAGTAATTTTCTCTAATAAGATTTTTTATAAATCTAGTTTCCATGGTTTGTAATAAACATCCTCTAATACCAACTTTAAAGCTCCTTCCCCAGTTACCTATAAGCGGTGCATTATTTAAACAAATTGGCATGATTACAAGATTTAAAGTCCCAAAGGACCAATCTATTTATCAGTCTTGGAAAATAGATTACATATATGAATATTACATTACAATTTATAACATAAAACACAAAATAATTAATCCTTTGACAACTCCATTATTCCCTTGTCTTAATCCTGCATATAAATAAAAATATACTTCATGTCATCCTCGGAAAATAAATCATAAAAAAGGTGTGATCTCAAATGTTCAGAAAGGATAAACAATATAGATGAATCTATCTTAAATAATCATAAACATTTATAGAAATGTATAAAATTGAATCCCAAGCCCTTCAAAAATATAATACAACATAATATGGAAAAGATAAATCAAATAATTCCATTTACTTATTCACATGGCTATTTTAAAATCCAAATAATCACATGTAATACAAATATCTAATTTCATAATTATGGAATACATAATTATGGAGATCAAAACCACACAATCAAGGCCTCATGCCAAGACTATAAATAAATTTCTTTTGAAAGCCTAATGCCAAGACACTAATTTGCCTCATGAGACCTACCGATGCATCAAGGAGCTATAGCAGGTTCCACCCATGACATATTAAGTCTAATGCATTCTTTATTTGAATATGATGAAACATAACATATAAAATCATATTAAAACTAGCATACAAAATGTCAATACATTATCCAAAAACCACGAACGGTATAAAAGCAACACATACATAGTCAAACGTATCATAACTCATTAAATATAATATAGATAATTGTGTTAAAATAAATAAACCCAAATCATGAATAATATCCAGTAAAGGATTTTGAAATATTTGAAAATGATTAGATAAACTATTCGAGAGAAATATCTATTTTCATGTAATCCTTTAAAAGATACACAATTTAGAAAGGAAGACATTTTAAAAAAATTGAATCCAACTGTTCAATATAAATTTGAAACATTTGAAAGGAATTATAATTTTAAAATATTCGTGTCCATATAAATAAATCCTAAACATTTTTAAAACATGGATATTAATGAGAATGATATAGAATAATAACTATTTAATCAATTTAAAACAATGTTTTAGTTAAAGCGTAACATAAAATAATCCATTTAAAAAATATTTTAAGAAACATAGTAAAGAATAATAAATACATATTAGTAAAAACATACATGTAAAAAATCTCGGATAATAATGAGATTGAGGAATTAACCCTTACATTTTCTAATCCTTTGGTCAATGGTACGTTTAACCTCCTCTTCTTCGAGTGAATCCTTTTGATTTGATCAAAAGAGATACATAGGTTTGATTTATTGCAAAAATATGGCCTCTAGGTTGAAGTGATTATAGTTGGAAGGATATTTGAGCAGGGTTTGGCAAAGGCAAATGGCTTTTGAGGTGTGATTTTGAGATATGGGGAAGTACCCTTTTATAAGAGATGTGATGGTCCCTTTAGAAAAATATTGAAATGTTATTTTATTATAAAATCATATTAGGTGTATAATGGCTCCAAAAGAATTTATTTCGAGGATAAGGTTGGTATGGTTTGCATACCACTAAACCTACAGGTTTTAGGAAGGTTGAGGTCACCATAATAACCATATATTCTATATTTAAATCTTAGTTAAATAGTTTATCTTTTACAATGTCTTCTTTTATTATTATAATAAATGTTTAATAAACATACTATAAAAATTAAATATAACCCCATGTTATTAATTAATGACATATCTATCATTATATAAGTCTTTTGGCTGAAGCATAGATTTTAATGAATATTATTTCATTTAATAATATAGTATTTGTTTTAAAAGCTCATTTATGTAAATTTTGCCACCTTTTTAGTATTAGGTTTTAGTTAATTTCATAAAAAGTCGACTGCATAGAACAAAATACATTAAAAAAACCCTAAAATTTCATATTCACAGAGAAAAATCATGGATTACATCAGATTTCCCAATTTACATTTATTTTTATATTTATAATATCATTTATTTTAATCATTCATTAATAGGGTAATTACTACTTCATAATTGTGTCATAAATAACATAAATTATTTAATGACTCAATATAATTAATAAAAAACCATGATATATGATATAATTTTATATTTATAATGAATATTTATAATCCAATTTATCTTATGTATAACACTATATTAAAAATGAACTAGTTATTAAAATACGAATTTAACACTTTTAACTCTTGTTTAACTAAAATATAATATATGTTCTAATCTAATAGAAGTAAATAAAAAAGGATCATATTTCATTCCTATTGTTTATTATGGTTGATATAAACATATCTAATTGAATTAGTAAATGTTTTAGGGTAATTAGAATATCATTTTTACCAATGATTACCCTATTTATTTTTAACCACGGAAAATAAAATTAAAAATTTATTATTAATAAAAAATTATTTTCATCCTATTGAACCAGATTATAGTTTCACAGGTAAACCATGTCTCTCATATATTTTAAATCCAATTCACAGATGTGTTACAATTATGTTTTATTCAAATTTGATAGCATGCATTGAAGATGGTTAAAAAACGATAAAAATTGAATAAACTTTTATATATCTAATCTAATTATAAAATGATTCCAATGAATTAAATTGGATTAATATAGTTATTACATATCTATTTTGAATTTATAATAAATTTAAATTAAAAATAATAATTTATATAAAAAATTATTGTTTTAAACAATAACACAATGTTATATTACTATTCATCAAGAATTGAATGTTATCAGAAAAATACCAAAAATCACCCAATTCCAATTTTGATATTACAAATTCATAAATTGTTTCTATTTTAACCAATTAAAAACATATAATATTCAATAGTTAATATAAAATTAATTCCCGCGTTCGAAACTAGAAAGCAGGTTTTTGTGAATTAAATACTATCAAAAGATTGATATGTCTTTATGTCAAATTTAAATAAAAAATTACATCTGGTGACATAAATAATATTGAATGACAAAAATATAAAATATTGATACATTAAATCCATTCAAAATTATAATTTAACACTATACATTATTCTGATTAAAATTGTTGTTTTTAATTAAAATTTAGTATTATTAATTTTTCATCAAAATATGAAATTTATCAAAAATGTACAACAAATCTAACCAAACTATATTTTTATCTCCCAATTCATAAGACAAATTCTATTTTTTAAAATTGAATATATTATATTTTAAAATATTTGATTTGAAAAGGGTTCTCTATTAAATCGATGTAAAATTTCATTTATTGAAAGACACTTATTTTAACTGAAAATTTGAATTTTTTTGTATATTATGTATAGGAAAAAAATATGAATGTTAATATTATAAATGATATATATAAAATTAAAAATGTTGTAAATACCATTAAAAAATTCTTTTTACATCTCTAGTTTGATAGGTCATTCTTGGACTCGGTGTTGTGTGTAGCGCAAGCTATTGAATTACTTTAAAGAGATAACATACTATGAAATCTTGGGGTGTTACAATAGCGAACTTAAAATCATGAGTTGGGTAATTTCAATCATCGATTTTCAATTTTCACTAGGAAAAATCTATCACCGTATCATTTTTTTTGAGAAAAAATTTGAAACCCATTTTGGTTTCATCACTGTTGATCAAAAACCTTTCTCTAATACAAGGCAATGTTAGAATAGGGGCATGATATAACCTTCTTTGGAGATCATTGAAATTATCCTCACATTCCTCCATTCACATGAACATAACTATTTTCTGAGACATCTTGGTGAGTGTATTAGAAATTCATGAAAAATAATTCAGAAAACATTGATAATATCTAACCAAAATAAGAAAACATCAGATCATAGTTACCGTTGTTGGTCATAACATAATTTTAACAACATCAATTTTTTCTGGATCTATATATTCCATATATTGAGATTATGTGACCCAAAAATGAATGTTTTAGAAGCCAAAATTTACACATGGTTGTTTTTTCATTAACCTTCACCTTTATTAGGGACTTTAGTATAATATTCATGTGATGTTCATGTTATTACCTACTCTTCGAAAATACTACAACTAACAAATCAAGATAAAATATAAAGACTATACACATTAGATCCATGATGACGACGAGGGAATTATTAAGAACAAATAGAATCACTATACATTCATATTGTCCATACCTGGTACATAATTCCATATTTGGTATATCCTCTTTGTTGACCCTTAATTGATGATATCCTAAATGAAGACCAATCTTGGAAAATAATTGAGCTCCACATAGTTTGTCAAATAAGTCATCAATGTGGGAAAGTGAATTTTTTTTCATGATAGTGATATTTTTTAGTTCACAATATTCAACGAAAGTCTCATTGATCTATATTTATTAATAAAAATTAGAATTAGTGCACCCCAAGTTAACATAATTTGTTATATGAATCCCTTGTCATGATTCCCTTGCAGTTTCAACTTTAATTCCAACAATTAAAATGGTACATTATATATGGTGTATTTGAAATAGGCATAGAAACTGATATGAGTTTTATTAACAACTAAACCTCATGATTTTATTAAATACATAGTAATTCTTATATAAATACATCATAAAACATTCGTACAATGGGTTTAATTTTAACTGTGAGTTTCTCCTCATCCATTTGAGATATATAACTTTCATTATTAAGAATCAAGACCCATAATATGGTGGATATTTTCACTGTAAGATCATACTCATCATAGAATTGATAGATGATCATATATTGATTTAGAATATGAAATATTTCTTCCCTTACATGGAAAATAATATTTCATCCATATATAGAATCCGAATCTAATCCTAGAATAACATAAAATTACACTATAAGAAGGATCAGAATATTTCTTGAAATAAATTTCAAAATTATTCAACCAGAGAAGAGTTGTAAAATTTTTATGTGACCATTATTCAATTAATATTTGTCTCAAAAAACGAAATATTTATATTTTAGGGTAATATGATTATACATTTATAAAAATCATTATAAATAAAAGAGTGGTTGGATTCCAATTCAAATAAAATATTTTCTACTTTAGAGTGGATGGTAAGTGTTCATTTTACCACTACATTATTATACTCCACATCACTAATAGTGATCACATGTTACATGCCTTAATCTTTGTATTTAATATCCTTCTAACATATATCATCATTAATAACCCATGGATTAGGGAATTTATTGTATGATTTCTCCATTTTCGGGAAATTGTAACATTGATATGAGGAGGTGCATTTTGTGTAGCCTTTTATCTATTCTCATCATTATACATCTCTTTCCCATAACATTATCATCCAACTTCCCGCTGACCTTATTTTCCACAAATAAAACATTAAATTTTTCCTTTAAGTTAATTTCATATATTTTTCATTCCACACATTTAGAATAAGGGAAAAACATATTCCTTTCAGTTTGGTATTTATATTTCCCTTCAATTCCATTTTCTCTTTTAGCAATCCCATAGGTATTATGGGATACTACCTTATCCATGTCATCATTGAGATCACATCAAATGATTTCTTCATAGCTATTGATGTATCTTATGGATAATTCTTGTTAGAGACTTGGTTTTATGATACTAAATAATCAATCAATTTTACTCTCAGGTTGAATAATAATTACTAAAGCTTAGCTTACAAGCCATGTAAAAGTTTCTTCATAGGTACCAACAGATTCATCATAATTTTTCTTATGCTCAAGTATATACCTATACATATTATATCTAGGAATATGAGGAATATAATTATTGAAAAATATGTTCTTGAACTCATCCCACCCCAGGGATTCAATTTCATTTCTTTGCCTCATATTATAGATAAGGTTCGACCATTGATCAACTTCACCTTCCAAATGATATACTGCTATGATGAAATTATCATGTTATGAACATTGGAGAACATAAATCATTTTTTCAGTGTTACGTATCCATTGTTTACCCACTATTAGATCAAAAGAACTGAGGAAAGTAGATGGACACCGCCTCATGAAGGACTCGACATAAAGTTGTTCTGTCGATTATTCATTTGGAAGCCTAGCTGATTCATAACTTTTGATTTTTTTTGAGAATAGATATAATATTTTACATTCAATCTCCGATAACATTTTGTTTTCAGGTGAAAAAAATTTATTTCCCATTGCATTAATCATTAACACGGTTCATTTGGGTTCCAACCATTAACTAAAACCAAGAATAATAATGTGATCAACACTAATCATAATGGGAAAACCACATAATCAATAACAAAATTTCAATTTATGTAACATTATATTTATCTAAGGTTAATCACGATCATTTATAAAACATAAGGACTATATTCATTACTTCATCATATCTTTAGGATTCTTCAAATGGGTTTACCACTATAGTTTCTAATGGATAACGATACCTTTCCTATGTTACCAACTATAATGACCCATAAATACATACATTTATATTACATAAATATTGAAGAATAATAATTAAAAATAGATCAAACCAATTACAGGACCATATAATTATAGTGTATTTATAAATTGGGAAACACAAATAACCGGGTCATAAGATATATTAATTTTCTCCTAGTTTTTCATCATATCTAGACTCCTTTTGACATATGTCACTTAATTCAATAATTTACGACATGAGGGAAATGAAACATATTAAAGGTATTTCTTATATACTCAGTAAGGGTAAAAATGTATATATCAATCATATTTTTATCATAAGGTGTAATAATATAAAATTTGATAATATTATCATATATATGAATGATCGTGATTTCATGCCACGAGATAAATCATGCCAGGTCATAAACATAAATGAACATAATCCCAAACATTATAACATTAGACAATCTATTTTAAGGAATACGAATATGAATAGAAAACCAAATCATATTAGTCAATGCTCATTTCCAAGACCTTCATAGTGGACAAATTCCACTGCAGAACTGAGTTCACTTATCGTTCCATCCTTGTATAATTGAAAAATATCATATTCTATTCCATCCATGTCTTTCTCATGAGATATAAATAACAATAAAATGATTTAGAGGGAGATACAGATCCCAAAAATTTCATAATCAAATCATTCTTACATGTTCCACCAAAATATAAATCTTTCTGCATATCATAACCCAATAAATAAAATTGGTTTCTTAAATACTTTCCATTATAACACAATACATATAAAATAAATTGATCTTCTAAATATAATTTCACCCCAAAAAATCCAACAATTAGAATAATATCGACTATATACTTGAAATATAATCCAATTAAAGAATATAATATTATATTTAAAATACTTTTGTTAAAATATCCTAAATTAATTCTAGAGGAAAATATCCTTTCTTCATCAAAAAAAATTTATTCTCTCAAAATGATTGGAAATTTTCAAATAAAATAATTTAATTGAAAATAAAATTGAAATATTTTAAATTAATATTCCTGTAAATAATATTTATTAACAATTTATATTACTATTCATGCCATATAAGTTTAAATAGAACATTCTTCTCATTCTTTTTTCATAAATTCTAAACAGACCTTGTACTAAAAATGACAACAGAATCCATTAATAATATTTTAGAAAAATTATCCAATGTGTAAAATTGAATTTAAAGAATTTTTTAAGGATATAAAAAATATTTTTGAATTCATATTAAAGAAACATTAATGTGGGTGATTAATATATCCCAGTAAATACTTATGTATAAACAATCTCTAATAATAATGAGATTGAAAAATTTCCCTTACCTTTTGTGTATGATTTGCTTTGAATGTTTCATAACCCTTGTATATTGATTTAAATAATTTCATTGACTTACTTCCTAATCATATTAATTTTTATGATATCATATATGATCATATTATAATTTTTCTATATGTAATATATCATTGTTATTAATTATTCAGATATTAACTACTTTATGTTCTTATGCATGTTTTTTCAAATAAGATCGATTTACCATTATTATGCCATAGTTATATCAACACATAATGTTATTAACATAATATATACCCTATTTAATCATTCATTAGATTTATATAATTATTTTTTAATGATGATCATGTAGAATTAATCGCATAGCATCGTGAAGACTGTAGGCCATATGTATACATAAGCGACAATATCATCACCATAATTGTTGAATGGTCTCGAATTTGATGGTGTATGACATTTAAGAATAAATATAATGTTATAATAATAATATATAATTATTAGTTCCATTATTATACCTATCCATTTATGGTGGTGGTGAAAAATAGATTACACCATGGCGTTGAGACGGTAAGTCATACGTACGCATGCATGGTGACATCATTTTTCATAGGATGTATAAAAGAAAGAATGTGGTTGTTTCATAATTATAATAAAATATAAGTATATAACTGATACGGGTGTTATTATTTTATAAATAAAAAAACAATGAAGTGGAAGTAGAAGAAGAAAGAAGTTTGAATGAACTGGTAGAGGGGATTACCTCTTCTTTGATTTGTTTCCTCTAAAAATACTCTTAGAGTACTAGAGTTAGTATTTGAAGAAGAACCGCACATCCAGAATGTAACTAGGGATGATTCTAATAGAAACAGTTAGGGTAATTCCATTATTTAATGCTCAATGCGAATTGAATATATTAGAGAGGATTTTCTCTTTTATAATTCAGGTGAGAGGCACTTTTGCGATCTCTAATAATATTTATTTATAATAAATAAATTAACATCCAAAAACCAAAAATATGTCCCAATTAAAAATATGAGATGATATAGGGTTGTTATTTCATCAATGAATAGATTCTATTAATGTTTTTATTTCAATTTAAACTTTATAATTTTAATTTATTCATATTTAATATATTTCATTTGTAACTTGGGTAAAAAAAATTATTAAAAGTGTATAATATTTAATTTTTTGGTTAAAATAAGAGAATAAATAATACCTTACAGAATTTTGACCATATAATTTTTATTATATAGTTATAAAAAATTACGTTTTTTTAAAAAATTTAATAAAAATTTATTTTGATAAACAATCAACAGTGTCAATTTTGACTCTATCTATTTCACTGATTTTTTTAAAATTTAAGATAATAATTTTTAAATGTCCCTAGGATAAAAAAAATACATATTCTTGACTTTAGTCAATAATTTTCATTAATTCATAGTGAGGATCTTTTTAGGTTTATGGTTTTAGGGAATTTGGCCATAAATATTACATTTCATCTCATGTATTATAATGTAGACACTTCTTGTCTATCGGATTTTTCACAAAAACAAATCTAATTAAATAAAACATTAATTATTTTCTTGATAAAAAAATTCTTTATTTCTTCCTTTGTATTAGTCTTACTTATACCTTGTGATATCAAAATTTCAAAAAATAAGGAATGAGCATAAAATTCTCAGTAAGGGATACGAAATCAGGAAAGAAAATAGTATTCCATGAATAAATACAAATCCTTGAAATCATACTTTTCACTCACAAAAAATAATCTCTTTAAGATGCCTTATGAAATCATAAGATTTATGAATAAATAATAGAAATCATTGATCATAAATTTAACATGTGGTATCTATATGATACTTACATTGTAGATTTCAAGGCTATTTAGGGAGTAACCATCATGGTAATGTATAGAATAGCAATCACATTATATTCCTTAAATATATGAATAAAAACATTAACATTTACATCAGTATCATTACCCAATGAATTGGTCAGCTATCACAGGCTCACCCCCACCCTTGGTTTATCACTTAACCATCCGTATACATAAGAAATTTCCATGAACCATAACATAATCATAAAACATTAACAAGAATTAAGAAAAAATAACATTTCCTCATTGTAATAATAAGATATAATTTCATGATATTGACATAATAAATCCATTCATAAAATGATTTTCAAATCCAAAATACCTATATATGGTATTTAATTTTCTTATTAAAAACATTATGTCTTGTAGAAGAAATGAGATATCAAATAATGCTCACGGTGGTGGAATTGTCGTTGTCTCCATGTACATTAAAAAGAAACATTGCTTTTTTTGTTTATATAAATTCTTCATAAAAAATATTATCTTTTAAAAACCATTGAATTATATTTAAACTCATAGGGGTGGATTATAACCTGTATAAATGAAGTTAATATACAAACCAAAATATTCATTAATGAATGGATATTGAGATGATGTCCCTTAAAAATATTGTGCCATTCAATTAAGGAAAAATTGAAGACATAAATATGTATGACATATATAAATACACCCTATATAAGTGGATATTATGTTAATAAAAATAGGCTTCATTCACACATATTCATGTAAGAAATACTATATGACATTGATATTTTACTAATGGAATGAAGATTGGTTATTAATTTCCATTACCTTGAGTCCAAATAATAACATATATTACTTTTTCATCCTGAATAATAAAAATAGTTCAATTTTTACATTTTTTAGAAATTTTAAAATGTTTTTTATTCCTTTTATATCACTTATTACCTTATTAAAACAATCACATTGTTAGTCAAGTTCATATCGGTTGTTTGGTCGATATTTGATACTTGTGTCGAAAATGAATTTGTTTTGATGTAAATTTTCCATGTTGTCAATATTACAAAATTTCATTAATGATATTTATGATTTAAATATCATATATATGTATAGTATATACGTATTTAAAGTAGTCAATAAAATTTGGTGACATGAAATGAAATGCATTGTTCATCGAGACGGTAGGTCGTACATACGATTGAATGCTACTTACATTTCTTTGTCATATTAAATGAATGAAAACTAAATGATACATATGTATGTTATAATTATGGAATAATATATATGTATATATTTTACATAATTTCACTAATTTTTCCCTTTATATGTTCTATGTACTGCATGACCGAGTTATATCACTTTGAGGGGGCGGGAGTCCACACTTCTTCAAATTAAATTATCATATTTACACAATTATAGAAAGAATAAAGGTATGGTGTAAATAAAAAATTCAGAATCATAATGACAATAAAAATATAATATATATCATATATAAATATATTTCCATCATAATGTCCTCTATGATAGGTGGTAGGAGAAAATTGTACAATCAACGTTTCATGTGGCACAAGTTATCCGTACACAAAAAGAGTATGTTCACATTGATTATATGGGGGTGTGTGTAAGTGTAGTTCCAATCATTCCCATAAAAACAACCTATTTTTAGTGTTTACATCTATGAAATTTAAGGCTTATATAAGGAATATAAGGATTTAGGTACATTTTTTAATTAGATAATGGACCTTCCAAGGGGCATGAGAGGTTTGACTAAGTGGGTAGAGGTGGTGGCCTTTTATAAGTTGGAGGAGGGGCACTTTAGGGAAGGATTGAGATATTATATTATTATAAATTTATTTTTGAATTATAATTCATCCAAAGTTATATATTTCTAGGTTATGTTTACAATGGGTTGAAATAATGACAACCAATAGGTTTTAGACAAGTTTATGTAACAAAATTAACCTTATCTTTTAGCTTCAACCCTTAGTTAAAAACATTAACTCTTACAATGTTTTCCTGTATTTTCATAATATATGGTTACTATTGTTACAATGAAGTGCCCAAATATCCATCAATGGATAAGTAATGATATTTTTAAAAATATATAAGTTGACTGACCAAATTTTATTTTTATAGGCCTACTATATCATGTAATGAAATTGTATTTGTTTTAAAGACTCATTTATGTCAATTTTGACAATATATAGTAATTGATTTTTGTTAAAGTCATTACAATTATATTAAATTGAACCCAATGAATTAGTTCAAATATAATATGTCATAATAATCCATAATTTTTTCTTGATGGTATCAAAATGGTAAAAATATATTTATTTTCAAATTTATCAAAACATTTATTTAAATCTTTCATTAATAAGGTAACCAATGTATCATCTTTGTGTTATTAATAAAATTACATATTTAATGTCTAAAAATCATAAATAATCTAATATGATTTAGTTTCTATTCCTGTATTTCTAGTAAATATTTATAGTCCAAGGGATAAATTATGTAACCCAATATTAAATTTTCTCTAGTAAAAGATATGAGATTATGTTATATTTCTATTTACTTTATATTCATTACAACATCATGTAACTATGATATACAAGTGGCTCAATGGTGTCCTAAAATAGACCCAAGGGTGACCATGGTCATAAATATCACATCCAATAAGATTATGAAAGTTGGTAGGGTAGTTTTATATTATTATAATATTATTTTATCCCTTATTTAACAGATTTACCCTTTAACCATGTTAAAAATAATATACAGTGACGTCACACTTATTAATGTCCCAAAATAAAAGGTACTTGTTAACAAAACATGTAACTTAAGATTACAAATATTGAATTTTTTTTTACAAATTAAAATGAAATAATTTTTAGAAATGAATTTAAAATTTATTTCTGTTATAAAATCCCAAAAACTAGTTTTTATGAAGTACAAACTATCAAAAGATTCACATGTGTTTATGTACAATTTAAAATTGAAATTTCATCCAATGAACAAACATTTATTAAATGATAAAAACAATACTCTTATTAAACATTAAAACCAATTGAAATGACAATATCACTATAAAAATAAATTATATGAAAATACAGTTTTGAATTAAAATGCCATAATTTTAACAATTCATTGAAATGAACATTGTCATAAAATTACCAATAATGTAACCACTATAAATTTTGATGTCTATATTCTATAGAAGAAGATTATTTTTTAAAATACAACATATATAAGTGACAAAAACTAGATTTAAAAAGGGATCTCGATCAAAAGGTGGTTAACATGCCTTTTAAAAATATGAGTGTATTTTATGCTTAAAATTAGATTCATTCTCACTTTCTGAATCGATAATTTATTGGATAAATATAAAAATATTTATAAACATTTAAAATCATATTTTATTTCCTTCTATTCATTACTTCCAATTCACTGACTAGTTGTTTACAACCATTTAAAATAATAATAATATTATATTATTTTTCATTTTAACTCAGGGTTTTGTTAAACGTATGATTTCGGAGAAATACATTGTTGTGTATCGAGTACATTGTCTAAAAAAGTGTCCCCTTTAGTGAAAAATTAATATCTTCTTCATATATATTAATTACTGTGAAAATTATTATTTTATAAATACCTTGGATCATACGTCATTCCAACTTTTTGGAATTTTCTGACCATAATTTTATTTACTTATAAAATAAGTGGGGGTATTTTTGATCATAGGATTTTCAGATTCCAACATTGCCTCTTCAACCAGAAGATTTTGCCACAAAACCTTTTAATGATGAATTTTCTTATTCCACATCACATTAACTTTACTATAAAGAATTCGGACTAGCTAAACCTTAGAAGAAATATTATCTTCTATCTGAACAAGCAATGGACTCAGAATACAAGATAGATCTGGAATATACATTCATAACATTGAACCATGGAAAACATTATGTACCTATTATAAATGTAGAGGTAAATCCACTCTTTAGGCAACAGATCCAACATTTCCCATGATTTATTACATTCCAATGATCCTCGATCTCAAATATGCATTCTTACCAAAATGAATCAAACCATTCCATAGAGAAAATTTTGGGATACATGATCTCCTACCTCAAATGAAAGATCATTCCACATGTTATCTGCATAACTTTTCTGACATCTCTATGTTGTTCTCATTTACATCTGAATCATCAGAATTTTTTATACCACCATTTCTACCAATTTTTGTCCCATAATGTTCATTTCACCAACGTCATCCAAAAATCTAGAGGTTGACACATCGTTATAGATAATGATTGAAATAGTTCCATATATATAATGGAATGATAAATGTTATTATTTGAAAACAAAACCAAAAAATGATTTTGGACCCATCATTCCTGTAATCCATTTAACAGGAACATAGTATATCATCTGATGTCTGAATTGTTTTTTATGACTTACCATCTTATTAGGGAAGAAAATATATACTATAAATTAATTCAGTACCCAATGACTTCTAAAGGCCCTTCAAAAAGTTAGAAGTGAACCTGTGATCATGATAATAAAAAATGGAGAATGGAACTCCATGTTACCAGTATCTCTCTTTAATATACAAGTTTAGAAAGTTGATCTAGATCAATAATATCTCAACTACAATGACAATGATACGATTTAGTCAATCTATCAACAATAACTTAAATTATATTGTTACCTCGAGAAGTCTTTGGTAATCCCACTATGAAATGTATGGACAAATTTTCCCACATCCACTCTAGCACTGGATAAGTCTAACTTATCACTTTCAGTAACTTCTACTATTATTTAACATGTTGACAAATCAGGCCTCTCAAGGTAAATTCAACAACATATTTATTATTCCCTATCACTAGTAATACTCCCAATGATCTTTGTATATCATAGTACTACAAGGATGAACTAAAAATAGGGAAATTATATCTTCACATAATAACACATTCATCATCTGTGAATCACAAGGAGAACATAATCTATTTCAACACCACAAAACATAGACTTTATCAATGTTAAATTCACGTAACATACCCTTCTGAACCAATAATACCTTTTTCTACAACCCATTGCATTCTTTCAATTATTTCTTAATTTTATCTGATAGAGATGATTATAGTGCGTCCTAAAACAAAATAGATGAATTACCTGCACTAACAACATCGAATAAAAAATTCATCAAATTAGATACCAATGCATCTCATTCTAAGAATTTCATTGTTAAAATTTAATTACATTCTTGACTCAAAGTGTCATAAACATTATTTTTCATTTTCGAGATGGAAGTTAATTGTGAAATCATAATCCATGATTTCTTAAAATAATATCCACTATCACATGTGTAATTAATTATAAGTAAATATATACATCATACTTTTGATATAAATATATATTTCACATTTAACGCCATACAGATGATTCCTCTAAATTATTAAATCCAATGAAATAACAGCTAATTAAAAATCATGAGTAGTGTAATTTAACTCAAGAATTTTCAAAAAATGTGCAACATAAGAAATTACCTAATCATTTTGTATTTGGACACAACCAAGTCCATTCAATGATGAATCACTATTAAAACAAATTCACCATTTCTAGAAGGCAGTTCCAAAACTACA
Source organism: Viscum album (assembly GCA_963277665.1). Classification (NCBI taxonomy): domain Eukaryota; kingdom Viridiplantae; phylum Streptophyta; class Magnoliopsida; order Santalales; family Viscaceae; genus Viscum; species Viscum album. Next base: position 1,112,840,046 of record OY728126.1, read on the forward strand.
ACATTCACCACTCTTCTTTTCAATTCCAGAAAAATATCATCATATTATTTTATACAGATGAACTTAAAACCTTTTCGAGTTAAAATAGTCTGTGCGATAGATAATAATGAAATGTTTTCAACAATCGTATATTAATAACCTACAATTCAAAGAAAACTATGAATCATAGTATTATTTGTGTGTAGTGGACATTCTTCAAAAAAAATTGTTTTTGCAAGATTAGCAGTTTTTCCTTATATAGAAACAATGTGACCCAGGAATAAAATTTATTGTAACAAAAACTCACACTTTCTGAATATCCCATAAATTTTATTTTATTTTAAGGTTTTTAAGTCAACCATTAAATTAATTTCATCCTCTTATTATCTATTAGAATATATCAAAATATAAACAATAAATACAGTCACAAAATATTCTAAGAAGTCACAAAAAATTCAATTCATAAGATCCATGAATACTGCAGGTGCATATGTTATCCCAAAAGGAAAAATTAAAAACACATAATGGCCACGTCTTTTGTAAAATGTGGTCTGCAGAATGTCTAATTCATTTACATTCAACTGATAATACCCCGAACTCAAGTAAATAATTTAAAAATACTAAAATCCTTGAAGATTATAATAATTCATTTGAGGTCCCAATGTTTTATTTTGTAGATGAAAAGGATTTCACCACCCATTTCTGCTTTTAGTTTGGTTCCATTCCATCATTTGAGTTCTTTATTGGACACTCATTTTCATAATGAACCATTTAATTACACGTACATCATATTAAGGACTGTAAATGAGATTTTTTCTTACTACTACCCTAATCATTTCTACTGCAATTACAAGCATTATGTCCCATTTTACCTTATTGGAAGCACCTAACTGAATTTGAAAGGCATTCCCCTGTGTGTTTTTAAAATAATTTTCCCAAACAATTAACTTAATTTTCATACTGTTTGATTTTTTTGAAGAGTTCTTACCTTTCTTATAAAATATCGACCTAATATTTTATTGTTTTTTAAAGAACAACTAGTCATTGAAAAAACCTATTTACACCATCTATGAACATATAACAACATTTTCATAACATTTAAACTCATGAGAATATAATTAACATTGATACTTTAGCTTTAATCATGAGTAAACATGATTCATTTCACTATTAGGACCCATATGAAATTTGGAGCATACCATGCCGGTCGAGTGCATTTTTCTTCATAAGTAGCCATTGAGTCATCGTTCTTCGATAATTCGAATAATTTTTTTCCATCCTCTGTCTTACCGCCTTAGGAAAATATTTCTAAATGAACATACCTTAAAATAATTCTGAATAAAGATAATCAATATCACTGATATTTTAAACCATCAACCACTATTGATCAACATCAATTTCAAAATGGTAAATAGTAATACAAACCTTTTGTTGTACTGGACACCCTATGACATCAAAAATATTTTCCACTTCTTTAATCCACCCTCCCGCTAGCATAGAGTCACAAGATCTTCTGAATGATAGGAGATGCTGCCATATGAAATTCCCCATTATAGATTAGTTCATTTTTTGTTGATATTGATAATCTCATACATGAATACCTCCACCATTTATTTTCTAAGTAAACTATTACATCTCTAAAACAAACTGTTTAGTTCCGATTCTGACCATTTCATGTTGCTTATTTGGTATCTTGTTTTCCTCCGGATTTAATAACATCATAGAATCCATATTTCCTTTGTGGAAAACCATTTTGAACATATACATATCATAGACTAAGATACATTGTAATCTTCAAATGGTATATGATTTCAATATTACTATAAAGTAAAAATAATTTATGGATATTCATATAACAATTTCTTAACTCTAAATCTTATCTAAAATGAACTCTGATACCAACTATAAGTCCTTATACAGTAAACAGTATTTAATCTTGATATCAGTTAATAATTTTACATTAATTCAAATTGAGGATCCTTCCAGGTTTTGATTATTCAAGAAATATTCAATTACTATTTCATTACATTTAAAATATCAAAACATAGACACATATACTCGATCCAATTATCAACAAAAATATAAATTATTAAACAAAATAAGAATTATTTTAATGATAATAATAATCTAGAATTCATCATTTCTCATATTCATATGTATAACCTGTGATTTTTTTTCAATAAAAGTTGGATGACAATAAAAATAACAATAATGGATGTAAAATAATAAATTAATACACTAGTCCAAGAATAAATATAATTCAATAAAATCATATTTTTCAATCATAAAACATAATATTTTTAATACACCTAAGGAAATAATATAATTTTTGAATAACTCATTGAAATAAAAAATCATAATGTAATCTTTTGGAATCAATAAAATACTCTTATTGTAGCTTTCATAGCAACATATGATGTAACCTTCAAGAATACATTTGGAATAACCATCACAGTATATGACCTAAATTTCTTAAGAGAAACCATAATGTTTACCCCCATCACAATACCCAATGAATTGGAGAGCTATCACATGCTCACCCACCTTCAGTTTGTCATGGAACCAACCATATATGTATGCAATTCCCATGAAACACATCATGATCATAGAAAAAATAAAACATTAAAAGAAAAATAATAGTTAAATATTTTAATAAAAATATATCATTAAATGATATTAATATAATCAATCCATTCTCAAAACCATTTTCAAAACAAAAATACCTAAATATTGAATTAAAGTTTCTTTTTAAAAACATTACGTCTTGTAGAAGAATCTAGATATCAAATAATGCTTGTAACAGTAGAAAGGTCACTATCATCTTATATGTTAAAAAGAAAAATTCCTTACGTAATTTAGTAAAATGATTCATAAAAAAATTCCTTTTTGAAAACCACATAATGAAATTTTAATTCAAAGGTGTTGGTTGTAAATGATATAAAAGTAGGTCGTTTATAAACAGAAATATGCCTCAATGAAAGGAGATTAAGACGAATTACCTTAAAAAGAAAATGTCATTAGATTATAGATATATAAATGACATACTTTTTCATGGAGAATATAAATAAACCCCATATATGTGGCTATTTAGTGTAAAAAAATTGGATCTCATTCACAAATAGTCTTGAAAAAAAACCAATGACATGGATATTAAACTCATTGAATGGAGATTAATTTAATATTTTCCTTACCTTGAGTCCAAATCATCAAGTATATTCATTTTTCTTCCTAAATAACAATCCTATGTTATCTTGTAGTTTTTTTGATAACATTTTCCAAGTTTATTAATCTTTTTATATCAATTATTACCTTGTAATTATAGTCACAAAAATATTGATGTTCATATCGTTTGTTTTGTCTATATTCGGTACATTAGTCGAAAATGAACTTGTTTTGATGTAATTTGTCCATTTAGTGCTTATTTAATCATCTAAAAAATTGTTTTTATTAATTATATTTCATATATATCTAGTATATATATTTATAATATTCTTCAACATTTGGATATATGAAATGAAATGTACTTTTTATGGAAACGTTTGGTCATGCGTACGTATGATCACTACATTAACTTCATGTTCATATTAATTAATGTATACAAAATTATACATAGATATGTTATAATTAAAATATCATATCAATTATATATATTTTACATACGTTCATTAATTACATCATTTACGTGTTCCATGTATGACATGAACGAGTCATATCACTTTCATGGGGTGGTAGTCCACACTTCTCAAATTAAATTATCATATATACACTTTTATGGAAAGCATAAAGGAATAATGTAAATAAAAAATACATATTAATAGAGAAAATATAAATTTAGAAAATATAATATATAAATATAGGGGCATCATAGTGGCCATGATGAGAGATGGTAGAATAAAATTGGACATTTAACATTTCTTGTGACAATAGTTCGTTGTACAAAGAAGCATTATGATTATATCCATTAGATGGAGGTGTGTGTAAGTGTAGTTATTTTCTTTTTCATAAAACATAATAGTTTATTGTTAATAATTTTTGGTTATCCAATCATAAAATAATAAGATCATAGGGAGTGAATAAGGAAATTAAATGAGAGGAACTCGAGAGAAGATGTTACCTCTAAATCGGGGATCTTATTTTGATTTGGGTCAAAAGGATTTCTATAATTTCTTCCTACCCATGTTAAGGCTTATATAAAAAATTTAGTGATGTTGGGAAATTATTTATGAATATTTTTGATGATCCAATGGGCTTTAAGGGTTTATGTAAGTAGGTAGAGTTGGTGGCCCTTTATAAGAGGGAGGAGTGGCACTTTAATAAAGTCTTGAAATATTTTTTTACTCGAATTTTTTTTGAATTATAATAGATTGAAAGTGATATATTTCTAGGATAATAAGATAATAGGTCTAAATACTCTTAACTAATAGGTTTTAAACATGTTTAGATTACAAAATTAACCTTATCCTTTAGGTTTAACCCTTTGTTATAAATATAAACTCATATAGTGTCTTCTTTTATTTTCATAATATATGGTTAGTATAGTTACTATAAAAATCATTGAAAACAAAAATTGGATCATTAATGATATTTTTTAAAAATTTATAAGTCATATGGCTGAATCATAGATTTTAAGAATATTATATCATTTAAAAAAAATTCTTTAAGAACTCATTTTTGACAATTTTGACACTGTTTAGTATTTTTTTGTTAAAGTAATTACAACTTGATTCCTTTAAAATATGGAATTAACTCAAATATGATACGTCATAATCTTCCAAAATATTCTTGGATTGCCTCAAAAAATTTTAAATTAAATTTATTTTAGTATTTATAATGCCATTTATTTGATTCATTCTATAATAAGGTAATCACTCCATCATCATTATGTCCAAATTAAATTTATTTTTATAATGACTAAAAATTATAAATAAAATACCATGATTTGGTAAATATTTATATAATTATAATTACTATTTATAGTCAAATATTGCAGTTATATAATTCTATATTAAAATTCTTTTATTAAGAGATATATGTTTATGTGATATATTTCATTAGTTTAAATTAATATTTATAAAAGTCATTATCACACCCATGTAGCTCTATGGGGTGATAAAATTTACCCATGGGATCCCATGGTTGTAAATATATAATAAAAGTTTATTAAGACATTTGTTAGGCTAGTTTTATATTATTATAATATAATTTTTTCCCAGATTTACCAGATTTACACTTTACCCAGGGGAAATAAAAATAATGACTTAAGATATAATTCATAATTTCCAAGAATAAAAGTTACTTTTTAAGAAAATGTTTCCATTTTATTACAAGTATTAAATCCTTTTTTCAAATTCAAAACACAGAAATTTACGAAATGAGTTTAACAATAATTCTCGTTGTTAAACCAAAAAAACTAGTTTTTAAGAAGTAAAAACTATCCAAATATTGATATGTGTTTATGTCCAATTTAAATGTGAAATTAAATACATTGACAAAAAATGGATTAAAATTTAAAAACATAATCTAATTAATATTTAAAACCAAATAATATTATAATATTACTATATAAATAAATTATATGAAATGATAAATTCAAAGATAAATGTTGTATTTTTCACTATTAATTAAAAAATGAACTTTACCAGGAAATTACTTAAGAATTTACCAAAGTTATTTTTGATGTCTTGATTCTATTGAAGACAATTTGTTTTTCAAATAGAACATATAAAAGAGGAAAAAATTAGATTTAATAATGGGGTTTCTTCAATAAGCGATAAAACTACCTTTTAAAAATATTAGATTATTTTATGATTAAAATTGGATTCATTCTCATTTTAAGAGTCTAATATTTAATGGAAACATGTAAAAATAGTTAACAAACAAATATAATAATATTTTAGTTAGTTGTATCATTACCCCAAATACAATGACTTGGTGTTAAATACAATTTAAAATAGTAATAATATTATAAAATATTTCGGTATAACTCAATGTTGTGTGAAATAGATGATTTTGGAGAAAGTTGTTGTTGCATAGCAAGTACACTATTGGAAAAAGTGTCCCATTTAATGAAAAATTAATATTTTATTTATAAATATTTATAAATATTTAAAATTATTATTATATAAATACTAAGGATCCTATAAGTTAACTTCTTACAAAATATTTTATTATATTCCTATGAGGTCACATTAATCAATAAAATTTATTTGACTCATATGTTAGCCCACATTATATATTTTTTTAGTATTTTTAGTAAAATTTGTTTCTTATATCCATTAATAAAATAATTCATACATCAATTTTCTATACTTATTAAATATACTTATTTTTTGAATAAAAATAAAATATAAATTACTATGATGAAAAAATATCTAAAATATTTCTGAATAATAATTTATGTCAAATATATCTTTTGGAAAATATAACACATGAAATGTTATACATATTAAATAATGAATGTGGAAAATTTAACATCACATTAAATAAAATAATGAAAATGTCACAATATCTTATATTATGATCTAAATGGTCATTAAATAGACCCTTGGATGGTTATGGTCGATATATAGTCTACACATAATATTTTTTCAAGAACTTGTGTCTTTGGATGGTTATTATTATTTTTATAAAAAAAAATTAGGATTTCTCATCAATTAATTAATTTGTACATCATCAAAATATTATTATTTAAGGGTTACATATTTTCCCAAAAAAATAAAAAAAATTCTCGATGAAAAAAAATTAGACTTAAAATTAGTATTTATAAAATTATTTATCTTCTATATAACTTTATTTAAAAAGGAGACATATTTATTAAATTTTGAGTAAGACATATTTAATTTTTCTACAAGTAAAATAAATTAAATGTCATAATCTCATTCTAGTGGCTTAAAAAAGACACCATTTCGACCCAAGGGTGATTATGGTTGAAAAACCCTCATCCAATGAAATTAATAAATGATTTAGTGTAACATTATAATAGTATTAAAAATATGAATGTCATAATTTACTCTTTTAATGTATTAATAAAAAATAACAAATTTACTATTAATAACTCACCAAAAAATAAATCTATTTTCTTAATTTTGATCTAATTATTATAAATATCGAATAAATAATTTAAAATTAAAAACAATAAAATTTTAGTAATTAATTTAAAATTAGTCCCATTCCCAGAAAAAAAGAGTTTTACAAGTTAAAAGATTGCAAAACATGGAAATATTTTTGCATTTGAATTCATTGTAAAATTAGTGCTAATGATACAAATAATATTGAATGATAAAAATATATTATATTTAATATTTAAAACAATCCATAATATTGTTTAATTATATAAATTTCTTCAATGAATAATGATATTTTAAATTAATATTTATTGTTTCTTACTATTCATGGACATTTTAATTTTATTAAAAAACTATTAAAAGTTCATCCAAAATAAATTTTATATAATGATTATAAAAAACATGTTTACATGTTCTTATATTGTTTTCAATGATTCAAATTCTGAATTCAAAATGGTTTCCCAATTAAAAGTAATAAAACTACAATTTGGAAAACAATATAGTTTTTTATACATCAAATAAGGATTATTTATACAATGTGAGAATAATATATATTGGATGAATATCAAAAACAATTTTACGTATAAATAATATATATTTATTTAATTTTATTTACTAATATTAATTAATTTAATTTATTAATACAAGAAATAATATATATAATTGATTTTTATTTTTCATAAAATTTTGGTAGAAAATGACTTCATTATACATTTTCATAAGATAGTTATATTTATATCCACTAACCTAACAACTAGGTTAAAATGGACATTTTATACTATTATCATCTCATTGTTGGATTAAAATCATGATTTCTTGAAATGAATTCTATTTAATAATTAATTTTATTAGGGAAAATATTTTATTAGAACATCTGGGTATTATAACACTTTTTTTGTTCTTTGGTCAATTTCTGCTTCATCTCTAATTCTTATAAATAAATGTTATTATTTCCTCCAAAAATCATTATGCGATCATGATATAGATAAATAGAATGAAATTTAATTCCATATATCATAACCAAAATAAAAAGGTTTTCATAAGTTTTCCAATGTGCATAAATCCACCTATGTTGAGATAATACAATAATCCATAAAACCTCATATGATGTTTTTCATTAACAATTCCATAAAAGTTCAACCATATAATCCCTAGAAAATATTGATGTATAAAAAATTAAAAATAACTTCACAAAATTTCTCAAAAATATGTTAGAATTTATCCTTCATATATCATATTGTAGATATTTTTTATCACAAATAAAACATTTGAATACCGTCAACATTTATTCCCTTGAATGATGGTAATTACCACAAATCCTAATTTAAAAATGCAATATTTTTTATTCCAAAAATTATAGAATATATTCCTTATGTCAAAACAAATATAATAAACTCCATCTATTATTTCATAATTTTATTAATAAATTTTTAATCAACCCAATGGTAATTAGTACCATCCAATTTACATATTCATGTCCAACTTCTCATTATCCAAATATAACCATCTCAAAATTATAAATATGTTAATGTTTATATTTCCCTTAATTTTTTTTTCAGGAATATAACCTTATCAATTAATAACAATTGTATGTTTTTAGAAACATTCAACAAATCCAATTTAATCCTTAATGATAAACATTTATTAAAAATAATTATATATCTCATAATCATTGAATTCCTAAACATATACTCTACAAACATAAAAATGTATATTTTAAACCTTTAATTAAGATTCATCACCTTTTTATTTCATAGAATATGAAATATAAAAGATGTCGTAATTAACCTCATCCTCAATATTGAAATGCTTGTTATGTTTAATGTGAACAATATTTTTAGAACATAACATATCATTCATATTTAAATTGTGGTCTTTTTTCCTCATTAGTATCACTTATATTAGTACCATCTTCATTGTTCTTATAATGATATTTTCATTTAGTTCATCTATTTTCATAATACTCATACATTAAACATCTAAAACGTTCAATGCTGACAATATTCATTCATGTTACCTATATCAATTAATTCTATAAATCATAGTGTGTCAAACACTTATCATAGTTTTATAAGTACATACTAAAGAGAAATTAATTATAATATTTCAATCTCTGACACATTAGGTTTTATATTAGATTATTAAGGATTATTTGGAAAATTCTATGATTTAATCCTAATAATGGAATAATCCTTAAATAAATCACTACACATATACATAGAGATACTGATTCTCTCTCAAATTTACCCAATAGAATAAGGTAAGATGGTCCTTGTAGTTTAGGATTGGTTGTCGAATCCTCAGAGACCTAAGAAGTAACTTATAGACACGTACATTCAATGGACTGTTTTTTTCTATGACATGGCCAACATTGGTTGATTTTAGTTGGGATTAAAGGAACTCTAAGAGGCTTAAGTTAATTCAATTTAAAAGAATGAGTTGATATTAGGTTATAGCTTGGGGGGGATTAGACATATTTTCATTTTAATGATTTCAATTTCTTATATTTGAGATGGGTTCATTTAATGAAATAAAAGAACATTATAAATTACTGGTTTAATGCATACCCCCTTTAATACTAATCACCTATACACTTTAAATATCCATGTTTTGAGAACATCAAGGTAAAGGTTCGTATTACCACATGAAGTGTGTGGCCTTAAATTCAACAAGGACGATGGAGTTTAAAAATCATCAAATAAAAATCTCAATTAAAGAAGTAATTATACATTAATGAGGTGATAAATAACATCCAATCCATCACCTTACTACTGCCTTTGATCAACCCATAAGCGGGATAGCCTTCCATTGATCCCATGGTTTCAATGGAAGCGGAATGTAGACTCATGAGGGAGGAAATGGAGAAGTAAAGAAAACAAGAAAAATAAAATGATCAATCCACCGTTGTGTGAATAATTTCACATGGTTTGGTGTGAATAAATTCACACCTTGATACAATGGTATCAATTTGATATGATGAACAATATAATAAGAGTAGAATAAGAACTTTTGTTACGAAATTAAAGTGAATTGAACAACTTACAAGTGAACGAAAAATTTGGGACAACAAAATCGCAGCATAACATTATGATAAAATCAATGCTCCAAGATTGATAACTACTTAACCACCACTGCCTTAAATAGGAATTTTGGGAGCCTTGGGTTTATCATCAAACATTAAAAGTCATCCCACTTGAGTATGGTAGGTCTAGGGTGGTGGAATGTTTGTGGAAATAAGACTTTCCACCCTTGACCCGAAAAGGCATCCACCTTGCATCCACCACACAAAGGCGCATAAAAAACCTTCTATATGGAAGAATGTTTGTGGGCCATAGACGACTTAAATTAATATCAGGATGTCTCCTAACGTCTTGTAAAATCCCAGCCCAAAAGGAGTTACGTTGTTCGAGATATGGTTTAATTGGTGGGATGTTTTTCTGGGCCGCAGAATCTGGCCCAGAATTTTATTTCTAGCTTGGGCCGCCTAAATGGTCAGCATGGAAGCCGAAATATCCTTTTATCCTGAATAGTTATTTGTTCTTATACATTTCCTCTAGAATGACAGGAAAGTTTGAATTCATTGGGCCTGTATGTTGGGCCCCACCGTCTCATCAGTGGGCTTGTGTCCGATCTGACTTCTCAAGAATTGCTTCCTTTCATCACAAAATATCCCCATCTTATTCCATTAATTTACCATTGATCCCCGAATGAATCATGTTTATATTGGAGTATAGATAAATTTTTAAAAATATCAAATTAAAATATTTATAATCAGATGAATCATTGGGTACTACAAATGATGTTAAAAAATGTAACACATAATAGTGCATTTTAAGAAGGTATTACAATCATAATGTGAAATGATGTTCAAAGTGTAAAAGGCACTAAAATGGTGTTTATGAGTAATAAATAACATTAATATTATGTATATTAACAATTAATATTAGTCTCATTTAGTGGCTAATCACACCCCCACCTTGAGTTTTGCTAGTCCCGAGCAAAATATATCCCAACAATATGAAATTCGAATTCCCTTTTCCAAAAACATTTTAATACACAATGATCACCAGAAACCCTTATACCAAAAAATCATGAAACCAATCAAAATATTTTATGACAAGATTGTGTCATATGTATATCCCAATTCCAAGCCCATTCCTTTGTTCAAATTCATTTCCATATTTCATCCAATATCAATTAAGTATGAGGATGTGTTGTTCATCACAATAGACATGGGGGTTCATTTTTTTTTCAAGGAGGAAATGATGGAAGCGCTAGGTGGAATCACATTTCAATATTAAGTTGAGTATTCAATTTTTTTTGTATTAATTTTTTTATTTTATTTTGTTTTAATTTTTTTTTTTGCAATTTTTCCATGGTAATTGAAATTGCACTCAAAAGAGACAACCCCTATAGCGAGACTTCGCCAATGTCTTCCAGGATCAAATACCTTAGGAAACCAAGTGAAGACCACATACTCGGGCATCATCTCGAGTTAACTCAGTCAAAAAAAATTCAAATTACCCAAAATAGAGATAAAATTTCTAACTCTAGGCCAGAAAACTATTGAGTCCCGATCCCCAAGTGCTGAAAGCCACAGATAAGGTCATTTCATTCCTCTATGCGCATTTTTTTTAATTTTTATTTGAATACTCATATTAAACTAAAATGATCACCAAACCTATGATATTTATTTAGGGGACCCCATGAACTCAAACTAATACCCCACTATCCAAAGTATGTGCATTGTGATCTTTTTTTTATTTGGATGAAAATATAAATGATGAAATAACACACTGGACAGTCGCACTTTCCAAAATCAATGCTCATGAAATTATACAAGGATTAAAATCAGAAGTAGGGTATGCTAAATTATTTGATATTCAGTTTAAAATTGTGCAATGTGTATTACCATGTTTAAATTTAAAGGAATTTTTTCTTCCATTTTCAAAAGAATATTTTTAAAATCATTTATCAAATTTTTTTGACACAAAAGTATTTTTTATTTTATCTCCCCCAACATAAAAAACACTAACTCTAGTGTTTAAAGAAAAGAAAATTTCGAAGGGGGTAGAGGTAGAGAATGAATGTTCAAAACGGAAATTGAAAATGAGGGTCATGGAATGAAGTTACCTGGAGGATAAAGTTTGATGTTATTTCTGCTCCAATTTAGTCCTTTGATATCCATGTCGCATGCAGTGTTCCCTAGTGGAAAAAGGAAAACAATCAAACAAAACAGAAGAGTATATATATATATAAGTAAAATATAAGTATATATATATATATAAATAAACTGATGATACATTTTCTTCTTTTTAAATTTCTGGGTAAGGTATTACTCAAGGATTACACCATGTGACAGAGATGAATATGGTGCTCCCCTTTCATAATCATCCATACTCATAATAGAAGAACAGGTCAACAGCCTATTTTTTTAAATATTGAAATCATTAATTAAAATATAAATTTTATTAAAACAACAAAATGATATGAAACATGAAAACCATGGGTCGCCTACCATGCATCACTTTTTTTTAACGTTTTTAGCTCTACTTGAACACCAAATCTATCAATTTTTTCATGGTTCATAGGTTGTCTTAGTTAACTCAACCTCTATTTCCTGTTTATTGAATGATTCAATGAATGGTTTTATCCTTTGACCATTGACCTTGAAAATGTATCAACTTGTGGGATCTTGAATCTCTACTTCCCCATAGGGGAATACATGATGCACTATGAAAGGTCCTGACCATATAGACCTTAACTTTCTCGGGTGAAAATGAAGTTTTGAACTATACAAGAACTCATGTTTTCCCAAATAAAAATTTTTAACCTTGGTATTCATATATTGGTAGGCTTGAAATCTAGATTTATTGATCCTTGAATTTTTATAATCCTCCATCCTTAGTTCCTCCAGTTCATTGAGATATAATTTCCTTTTTGTTTCGGCCAATGAGATGTCATAATCTATTTTATTAATTGCCCAAAATGCCTTATGCTCAATTTCAACAGGTAAATGCCATTATTTTCCTTAAACCAACCTATATGGGGACTTTCCTAAAATGTTATTATATGCGGTTCGATAGTCCCAATGGGCAAGTATAAGCTTCACAGACCAATATTTCCTAGAGGGGTTGAATGTTTTTTCAATTATTTTCTTAATCTCCATATTCTCTAACTCCTCTTGAAAATTAGTTTGAGGATAGTATATTGTGGACACTTTATGAGAAATACCATACATAGACATGAGTGAAGAGGATGGGCAGTTGCAGAAATGAGTTCCTCGATCACTAATTATAACCCTAGGAATTCCAAATCGAGAAAATATGTGCTCTTTTAGAAATTGAATCACAACTTGATGATCATTGGACTTAGTGGGAATGGCCTCAACCCATTTTGCGACATAATCAATAGATAAGATTATTTATAGGTATCCCCTAGAGTTTGGGAATGGACACATGAAATCAATTCCCCAGCAGTCAAAGATTTCAACCACTAAGATGGGAGTGAGTGGAATTTGATTCCTTTTTGTGATGGACCCTACTTGTTGACAACTAGGACAACTTTGACAAAAGGCATAGGAGTCCCTTGAGAGGGTGGTCCAGAAGAGACCACATTGAAGAATCTTAATAGATGTTTTCATAGTGTAAAAGTGACCTCCACACTCCTCACTATGACAGAATTTAAGGATGGACTCTTATTCAGATTCTGGGACACACCTCCTAATGACTTGGTCAGGGAAAAACTAATATAGGTATGGATCATCAAACACATAGTGTCTAACATCATAAAAGAGTTTCCTTCGAGCATGAGTCCCTATGAATTTTGGAATGACTCCTGTAACTACGAAATTGGCTATGTCAGCATACCAAGGGCTGTTAGTCACAGAGTATAGGTGTTCATCAAGAAAAGAATCAGACACAGAAAGGTTATTTGAGTTGTCTTTGAATTCCATCCTAGAGAGGAGATCAGCTACAAAATTTTCAACTCCCTTTTTATCCTTGATTGTGAGGTCAAATTCTTGTAAGAGAAGGACCCACCTAATCAGTCTATCCTTAGCATCTTGTATTTGGAAAAGGTATTTTAGTGAAAAATGGTCAGTGAACACAGTGATGGGGGATCCTAAGATGTAGGACCAGATCTTTTCTAAGGAAAACACAATAGAAAGTAACTCATTTTCAATGGTGTTGTAGTTTATTTTGGCATCATTTAAGGATTTTAATGCATAAGAAATGACATAATAATTTTTATCACAATGTTGTCCTAACCCAGCTCCTACAAAAAATTCACTGGAATCACACATAAGTTTGAATGGAAGGTTCCAATTTGCATATTTCATGATGGGGGGAGAGGTGAGAGATGATTTGAGGGTTGAGAAAGAACCCTCACAGCTTTTTTTCCAAAAAAATGGAGCATCCTTTACTAGGAGAGCACATAGGGGACGAGAGATTGAACTAATGTCCTTGATGAATCTTCAATAGGAACCAACATGTCCTAAAAAAGACCTCACTTCCTTGATAGTTTAGGGTGATGGAAGGTGACGAATGATGTCAACCTTGGCTTTATCAACATCAATGCCCATACCTGAGACCAGATGGCCTAAAACTCGCCCATCTTTAACCATAAAATGGCAATTTTCCCAGTTTAGGACTACATTCTTTTCTTCACATCTTGACACGACTCTCTCTACATTCCTCAGACATCCCTAAAATGTATCCCCAAACACAGGGAAGTCATCCATGAAAAACTCTAGAAAATCCCCTACCATGTCTGAGAATATTCCCATCATGCACCGTTTTAAGGTTCTGGGGGCATTGCATAACCTGAAGGGAATGCGTTTGAATGCATGGTTCCAAATGGACATGTGAATGTAGTCTTCCCTTGATCCTCTAGGGAGACCTCAATTTGATTATACCATGAGTACCCATCAAAGAAATAGTAGAACACATGACCTGCCACTCTCTCAAGGACTTGGTCAATTAATGGTAAGGGGAAATGGTCCTTCATGGTGAATGAGTTTATCTTCCCATAGTCAATGCATACCCTCCATCCACTACACACCCTTGTTGGAAAAATCTCTCCATCCTCATTGGTTATCACTGTGATTCCAGCCTTTTTTGGAACCACTTGGATTGGGATCACCCATTCACTCTCAGCTATGGGATATATGATACTAGCTTTTAGAAATTTTAGGAGTTCGTTTCTTACTACCTCCATGAGATTAGGATTGAGTCACCGTTGAGGTTGATGACATGGATTTGAATCAGATTCCATAACAATCTAATGAGTCCTGATAAGTGGGCTAATCCCAGGAATATTAGAAAGGGTCCAACGAATGGATTTCTTATGCTTCATATGGACATCTAGAAGCATCCATTCATGATTGGATTCAAGATTATAAGAAATGACAATAGGTTGTGTTTGATTGTCCCCTAGGAAATCATACATGAGTGTAGGGAGAAGTTCCTTCAATTCAAGATCAGGTTGGTTCGGAATTTCAACAGAATATTGGGACATTGGATCATGTTCAATTTAGTTTTTTAGAGTTTCAGATAGGATTTATTCCCCACATGTATAAGATTTAGATAATATATTTTTTTGATCAGATTTAGGGAAGGAATCTGGAGTGGTCTCCATGAAAGTGGTTTCTTGGAAGGTTTCACTAATTGTTGGACCTAAGTCTTCATCATAAGAGCAATGTGAAAATGATTCAATCCAAGGAGGCAAAATTCCTTCATATGAACAAAGGAAATCAATATCATCCTAACTTAAACCTTCATCAAATATTCCTTGATGTTCTATGGATTCAATATCAATGCTTCCTATCATATTTACTTCATGAATTTCCTCGTCATCCCCTGTTTGTGAGCTTGCATTATAGATGTTCAATTCAAGAATCATGTTCCCAAAGGTTATTGTCATGTTCCCATTTTGAACTCGGATAACAGAGTTTATTGTTGCAAGGAAAGGAAGACCAAATATGATTGGGGTTTGTTCCATATTTCCTAAGTTTGGATGAATTTCAAGGACAATGAAATCAACATGGTAGATGAAGTTTTCAACCTTTACCAGAACATCCTTCAAAATCCTTTTTGGAACCCTAATGCTATGATCAACAAGCTGATGTGTGACACATGTGGGTTGGAGTTCTTCTAGGCCTAACTGGCAGTACACAACATATGGGATGAGATTGAAACTAGCAGCTAGGTCACACAAGGCCTTGACAACATTGCTCTCTCCTAGTTCAAAAATTATGTAAGGGAAACCCGGGTCTTTCAACATAGAAGGAATGGTCCCTTGAATGGTGGTACTCACATTAGCATCCAAAAGGACTTGGTTTTTATGTTAATATTTTCTTTTAAAAGTGCACAAGTCCTGAAGGTACTATGAGTAGGTAGGTATGGTTTGGATTGCATCGAGAAGGGGTATGTTCAACTTGACTTGAGAAAATATTTCTCTCAACGCTTCACTCAGTTCAGGCTTGGTTTCCTTCATCATGCATTGAGGAAATGGTATAGGTTGTGGGGTTGTTTCTGGAAGAGTTGTTTCCTTGAAAATGTTATCAGTTTCCTCTGTTTGATCTTGTGGTTTAATTGAATTTTCATCCAAGTTTGAATATTCAGGTGGGTTCGGAATTAGTTGTTCTGGTTAATCAATTGATTTCCCACTTCTTAAAATAGTCATAGCCTTTAGTTTTTCATGTGTTGTTTGAGCACAACATGACTCTCCCCTTAAAGCTGAGGATGGATCCACATAATTAGGCATGGCTTCCTTTCCAGTTTTGATGGTTTGAAGTTCTTGTATTAGTGAAGATACCTCCGAGTTCATCCACTACATTTGTTTTCATAGTTTTTCTAGTAGGCTTTGTGGAACAGTTTGGGTTGGTTCTTGAGAATATTGGTTTATCCCAGGGGATATTTTGGACGTGGTATGGTTTGTTGAAAATGGACTGGAGGCTGTTGGTATTGGATAGTTTGGGTTTCTAACTGGTTATGGGATTGGTAGTCTTGATGGGGGTAAGGAGTTTTTCCCTATGGTTGGCTAGGTTGTTGGTTATCTTTCCAACGAAAGAAATGGTGGTCGTTATACCTTGGGTTGAAGGTGTATTGGTATTGAGGATTTTGAAAGTTCAATGAATTTATATCTGCTGGGGGTCCTCCTAAGAGAACATCCTTGATGGATGGAATGGTTGGGTAGTTGTCTGTCTTATGGTCATGTTTATCACAAATTGTGCAAACATTGTCAACAGGTTGGATTTCATGGACATTCCAAAGGACTATCTCTTCAACCTTCATTAAGAGTGCTATGAGTTTAGCCCTAAAGCTTTCCTCTTCTCTAAGTGTATGAATTCCAGTATTTCATTGTTGCTTTTCAGAATAAGGAGAAGTTCCCCATGTTTGGTTTTGTTCAGAAAGGCTTTCTAGATACTTGTAAGAATTATTTGGGGCTTTGTTTTTAAATGATCCATTACACATCATGTCAATGAATTGTTTGTTCCTCGGACCCAACCCTTTATAAAAAATTCTCACTTGTTCAGGAATAGAAAATCCATGGTATGGAACCTTGTTTAGAGTGTCTTTGAATCATTCCCTAGTTTCATAGAATGACTCTCCCTCGTTTTCAAAAAAAAATTGGATACTCTTTTTAAGTGAAATTGTTTTGTGGTGGGGACAGTATTTTTTGTACAACTCTCTTTGTAGTTGGTCCCAAGAGAGGATGGATGATGGAATCAAATTGTTTAGCCAATTTTTATCTCTACCCATTAAAGAGAAATGAAATAGCCTCATCTTAGTTGATTCTAGTTGATGTGGGGGACACATGGTTTCTAAAATGTCATGAACTCCTTAATGTGCAGGCTTGACATCTCAGACTCCATTCCATGGAATGTGGGAAGGTGGTTTAAGACATGGGGTTTAAAGATGTAGTTGGCATATCCAAGGGAATTTTGTCTAATGCATGATGGGGCATTGGACCAGGAAGGTGTTTGGTAGACATTCATGGTTTGATCAATTGCATTCCCCAATTTTGGGGCTGCCTCAATTGGGTTTCCATTTTGGTTCCCACTCGGGTTTATGAGTTGGTTTCTTTGAAGACCTTCCATTGAAATGGGCACAAATTTTGACTTGGAAGTGTTAGGAATATTATGATCTAATGGAATGAGTTCCCTTGGTGTACATGACTCCCCCAACCTAGGACTATCCACCATAACTAGACGGTTTGATTGATCGTGGGTGTTGGCGGACATGCGGCAAAAGAAAAAAAAACGAGAAAGACAACAGATAAGAAAATTTGGATCAGAAAATAAGAAATTAGGGAGAATAGAATGGGTGTTTAGATGACTTACTTGGGTCCCCGGAAACAGTGTCAAAATTTGATTCTCGCTCAAATTTACCCAAGAGAATAAGGTATGACGGTCCTTGTAGTTTATCTTAGGTTGTCGAATCCTTAGAGACCTAAGAAGTAACCTATAGACACGTACATTCTATGGACTATTTTTGGATATGAAGTGGAAAAATTGGGTTGATATTATATGGGTTTAAATTAACATTAAGATACTTAAGTGAATTCAATTTAAATGAATGAGTTGATCCTAGGCTATAGCTTATGGTGGATTGGACGTATTTCCTTTTTAATGATTTCAATTTCTTATATTTGAGATGGTTTAATTTAAGGAGATAACACAACATCATCACTTACTGGTTTAATTCCTACACCCTTTAATACTATTCACCTATACACTTGAGGATCAATGTTTTGAGCACTTCAAGGTAACAGTTTCTATTAACACTTGAAATGTGTGGGCTGAAATTCAACAAGGACGATGGAGTTTAAAAATCATCAAATAAAAATCTCAATTAAATAAGTGATATACATTAATGAGGTGATCAAAAACATCCAATCTAGCCCTTTGCTACTCCCTTCGATCAACCCATAAGTGGGTTATCCCTCCATTGATCCCATGGTTTCAATGGATGCAGAAAGTAGACTCACGAGGGACGAAACAGAGAAGTAAAGAAAACAACAAAAATAAAATGATCACTCCACTGTTTTGTGAATAATTTCACGAGGTTTGGTGTGTATAAATTCACACCTTTATCCAATGGTATCAAAGTGATATGAAGTAATATAGAATAATAGTATAAGAAAAACTGATATTAAGAAACTTATGTGAATTGAACAACTTACAAGTGGAAGACACATTTGAGACAACAAAATCACAGCATAACATTATGATGAAAACAAAGCTCCATGATTGATAACTAAATCACCACCACTACCTTAAATAGGAATTTTGGGAGCCTTGGGTCGAGCCTCCAATAGTAAAAGTCATCCCACTTGAGTATGATAGGACTAGGGTGGTGGAAAGTTTGTGGAAAGAAGACTTTCCACCCTTACCCAAAAAGGCATCCAGCTTGCATCCACCAAAATAAGGCGCATGAAACACATTCCAGATGTCCGAATTTGGGTGGGCCATATTAGACTTAAATTAAGATTCGGATGTCCCCTAACAGTCTGTAACATATCAGCCCAAAATAAGTTATGGTTTTCCAGATATGGTTTAATTGATAAGATGTTTTTCTGGGCCTCAGAATCTGGCCCAGAATTTTTTCTCTAACTTCGGCCGCCTAAATTGACACCATGGAGGCCTAATTTGCATTGGATCCTGTTGAGGGATTTGTTAATATACATGTATTCTAGCACCCCACGAAATTTGGGATTCATTGGGCCAGTATTCTTGGCCCCACCATCTCATTAGTGGGATTGTGTCCAATCTTCCATTTCTAGAATTGTTTCCTTTCATCACAAAATATTCCCATCTTCTTCCATGAATTCTCCAATGATCCATGAATGAAACATGTTTATATTGGAGTGTAGAATATTTTAAAAAAATATGAAATTAAAATATGTATAATCAGATGAATCATTGGGTACAGCAAATGATGTTCAAAAATGTACCACATAATAATGTATTTTAAGAAGGTATTACAATCATAATGTCAAATGATGTTCAAAGTGTAAAATGCACTAAAATGGTGTTTATGAATAATAAAGAACATGAATACTATATATATTAACAATTAATATTAGCTTAATTTATTTTCTAATCAGATACATATAAGGATATCAATAATTTTTTGACATCCTAGATTAAAGTGGACGAATAAACATTTTCTATTATACAAAATATAATGAGAAAATAATTTCATACATGGATATTAGATCATTTTTGTGTGTAATATTTCATACATTTTACAAAAACACCCCCAAATGATGTATTAGTTTAGTGCCTTAAAAAACATGGAACAAAAATTTATATTACTGTGAAAAAATATTTAATTTTTTAACAATGATTTCCCCCATTATTACCCCTAACTAAAACCATTCTTTATAATAATTTAAAAAAAACTAAGAAAATGGTGATCTTAGATGCAGATCAGTTAAAAAAATGATAAAATATAATAATAGTAATTAAACTAATTGTATGATACCATGATAATATCTTTAAAGGACCATACCCTGCATATCCAAGATCATATAAATGAGTCATGGCATAAATATTAGTAGTTAATAGGACATAAATCATGAGATAATAAAAGCATATGATCCATGAGAGTTTAACAATGACATAAAATATAGAACTTATGGAATTCACTTCTTATTAGAATAATAGTATGTTAAGATAGGGCTAATCAATCATGTACCTAAATTAGGCTTGGGATGACCTTTCATTTGGTTTCTGGTTTTGGGCTTTGGATATCCTCTCGTGTACCCTCATGTTGCAAGATTGGGAGGACCTCTTATATACCCTATTGCTGTTATATTAGGATGAAATCCAAAGCAACCATTGAGATTATATAAATTTTATAATTATATATTTAATTATAGGGAGATATAGGCCCCACCCAATGTATAACAAAACCAGAAATATATTTTCTTCTAGATCATATGTAATTCATCTTATCAGAAATCATGAAAAAACTAGTTTTTATAAAAATTTGATCATTGAATATCTTATTAAAAAGTTATAGGATTCATAATAAAAATCCATAAATACATAAATAATTATATGAAATAATATTAATGGTATCCTTGGATAATAACCCTATAAAAATTTTATTTTATATGGAAAATGTATTGAGATATCATTCTAAAAAATTTATCGAGGAATTTTTTTTCTTCAAAATTTAAAAATTAATTTCCAAATCATAAAAAATATATAGAACAATTATTGTTTAAAATAAAAATTAATTAAAATAAAGAAATCTATAATAACTATTAAAATATAATTTAAATCAATTTTCTAAAAAATTCTTAAAATAAAATTTATAATAATTTCAATGAAAATAGAAAAAAAAATGTTTTAAAAGAACGAAAATTTATGAATATAGAGAGAATAACATTAAATGAAGCATATAATATTAAAACAATTTAGAATCACATTAAAAAATATCAAATATATTTATATAAACATCATAAAATAATATAGTTTAAGAAAATATTATGTTTTTTGAAGAACTATAATTGAGACAAAAATACATTATTGATTTGGTAAATTTTGAATCATTAACCACATGAAGAATATATCATAAAATGAATATTTAATTACTAATAAATCTATTGAAAAGGATAATATTATATATTCGTGGGTATAATTTACAACACAAAAATTATATAGGTGGTG
This sequence comes from Viscum album, assembly GCA_963277665.1. Taxonomy (NCBI): domain Eukaryota; kingdom Viridiplantae; phylum Streptophyta; class Magnoliopsida; order Santalales; family Viscaceae; genus Viscum; species Viscum album. The sequence goes on from OY728126.1 coordinate 1,112,861,772, forward strand.
AACATGGATTATATCTCATGGAAAATATAATTGAGAGAGAAGTCCCTTACCTTATATCATGACTCTCTTTGTGCTCTTCAAAACCTACTATATAATAAATATCCATTTATTATACATATATTAAAGAACTATATTCATGTATATAATACCTTATATTATTTAATTATGACTACATATTACCTATTTATTATCCATTCCATGCTTAAGATATTTTGTGGGTAATAACTGCTTTGTTTCGCGTACATGTTTGGAATTGTTATTCGTTGTCGTCATACCTATACAATGATTTAAAAATCTAAACAATGATAAAAATGATATAAATATCACATATATTCCTTCTTTATATATATATTTATTATATCTATAAATTATTGAAATGAGAAATGAAATACACCATTCGTGGAGATAATATGTCTTATGTAAAAAAAAACGCTGCTTCCATTTTATGTTATTTTGAAAGAAAGAAAGTAGTTATATATAAGTATATGTCTATATATATATAATATTATTCTAATGGAATTATTTTGTAATATATTTGAAATAAATAAACTAAAAACATACTTAATACATTCCATGTAATGTATTAACGAATCACATAGCTTTGTGGAGGTATTAGTCCACACGTCCACAAATGAAGTTACCATATTTTTAAAAAATGAGAAAACCTAAAGGTAAGTGTTAAATAAATATTAAAAAAGCATAAATAAATCATAAATATAATATATATAATATAAAAAATATATTTTTTCATAATAATTAAAAATTTTAAATGTGTTAAATTAAAAATGAACAACATTATTTCGTGAGGAGGTAGTTCACCATAAATGCGGCCAATAAGGCTGTTTCCAATTAGATGCATGTTTTTGTAAGTGTAGTTTTAAAAATTTGACTAAAAATCAATATATTAATTTTTCTGAGGTTAGAAAATAAAAATAAAATAATAATTGTTGAGGTGGTGGTGAATTAAAAAAAACAAAAGAGCTTGTGAAAGTATATAATATATTCATTGAGTTTCTCTATTTTGTTTTCACAAAGGGGATTCCATGGTAATATTTTCCCAAATGTAAGGTTTATAGGATAAAGGGATTTATATTTACATCATATGTGTATATATTTTTTCCAAAATAAATAGATTTTGAATAGTTAATAAATGTTAAGAAGAGGATCTTTATTATAATAGAGGTAAAGGAATCTTTGGGAATTTTCAAAAGGTTAATTTATAATAAATTTAATATCATTAAAAATACATCAAAATTGATATTTATATAACGATCATATGGGATATGATTTTAATATTATACCCTAATATATTTTATATAAAATTTAGCATTATTTTAAACCTGATCGTTTCGATTAACTCTTAGTTAAACCCTTTTAATTTTTATTATTGTAACAGTTTTTTCAATATTAAGAGGATGTAGTTTTGAAATATAATGTGTCAATCTGACAATAAATTAATAATTTATGTTTTATTATACCATATATCATTAAATTGTTTTTATTTAATATTTTTATATTTTCTTATCAAATTTAATTAAGTATTATTTTCAGAAAATATCATTAATGTCAGTTTTCACACTATTCATTACATTAACTTTATGAAATACAATATAATAATATAACTTCAAAAAAAATATTTATACAGCCTACATATATCATAATAAGTTATAAAATTCATTAATCATTATATGTAATTCAAATTATATTTAATTATATATTTCTAATATCATTTAATTTATTGTTTCATTATTTGAGTAATCTTATCATTTTAGGGTGTAATTATTTAAGATCATTATTTATTCAATAAAAATTAAAAATGAATTTCTATGATGTCTACAAATATTTAAAATTTCATAATAATAAAAATAGTCGATCATATATTCTATTTTCTCCCATATTATAAATATTTTATATATTAACAATAAGTGTTTGTCATTTTTCTACTCTCATTGATTTTAATAATATGAATGTAATTTTAAAATAAATGTTTCAAATAAAAAATTGAATTTACATCATTATGATTTATGGGTTTAATTTAATTTGTTAAATAACGTTTTGGAATGTTTTATGGTCATTTTATAGTCCTTATCACTATATTTTGAACTTAAATTTACCAATATTCTCTTTTACAACGTCAATAAAAATAAAAAATGTTACTATTCATATTTCCCAAAAATAAAAGAGATATATTTACTAAATTTTGAAATTATTATTAAAAATATTGAAACCATATTTCATAATTCAAAACACCTAATTTATTAAAATTAATTTAGAACGAATCCTATTGACGTAAGGGGAAAACGATGTTTCAATGTGAAAACATCTAAATGATTGAAATGTTTTTATATACAAATTCCATTGAAATTGATTAAAATAACCTATGTTGGATTAAATAATAAAAATATGGTAAAATTATACATTAAAATATATATAATATATAATTTAACAAAATATATTATTCTAATGTAAAATCTATTTTCAATTAAATATAAGAATATTTTACTATTCATCAAGACATGAAACCTATAAAAAACACCCAAAAAAATAATTATGATATTCATATTAAAAATAATAATTTATTTCTTAAAATATAACATATATTAGTCTAAATTTCTATATCTAAAACAAGGGTTCCATTAAAATGATGAAAAACTACATTTTAGTAAAATATATCTTTTATGCATAAAATTAGTTTTTTATTATATCGTGTCAAGAGAACACATAAAATGAATGTTAAATTGTTGGTTTAATTTGTTATATATACATTTAATTAATATATTTCAATAAAATTTATTTTTTGATTTATTGTAATAAAACACACATGTAAATAATTAAATAATTTATTAGAACAAATGTTTCTTTATTATTTAAAAAAGGGTCTTACATTTATTTATAATTAATCGTTAAAATAATTATATATATATATATCTGAAAAAGATAATTTAATTATATTTTTAATAATTTTTATACCCTCTATTCTAATTGATATGTTACTGTTTTCTTTTTTATATAACTAAAATAATAAAGTTGTGTTTCATAGAAACTCATTATTGCATGTACTGGAAGCTAATTTGGTGATATAGCTAGAACAAGACATTAGGAAATAATATTAATTTCAAAATAATAAAATTAGTAAATATAATTTTGTGTTAATGTAATTAATTAGGAATTATAATGCTTTAATGTAAAATTTTTTACTGTACAGTGGAAATAGAGAAACTAACTTTTTTTATAAGGATAAAGGGTTCTATTTTTTTCTTGTTTTGGGTTATTTCATTTGAATCCTAGAAAGAGATATCTATGTTAGTTTTTTAAGGATTTTTACGACTTATTTAATGTTTTGATACATTGATTCTAGTAGTTTGAAATTATATATACATTGAGTCTTATTTAAGGAGGCTTATGGCTATGGAGTAATAGTTATGTTAGGCTGGATAGAAAGGCCATGTTCTATTAAAATGTGGCAAATTTTTATTTTATGATATTGGATGTGTGGAAGCCCTGTATCACGTAAGAATCATTTTATTAGTGTTCCATAAGGTTTTTAAGGTGGTCCTAAAGGTATAAATAAGAATATTTAGAATAAATTGTGATATTAACATGAATTTATCACAATAATATTATAATTGAGGTGGTGTATTTTATATATAAAGGGAGGTGGTTGTGACTAACAATGGTATCCATGAAAACATTTTAAATTTGTGTAATGGGTTTCACTATCCATTTACCATAATAAATTTGTGTGGTTAGATAATTTTTGAATGTAATATAATGTAATGTGTTGTTTGATAATATAATATCTTCTTTCTAACGTTAATAAAAATAGAGTAATAGATTTATCCCATAAAGTAGAACTAATGATTTAGCCATGTTTTTCTCATTTCATTTTCATAAGTTACATTTTTTTCAAGAATGATGATTTCAAGAGTTCTGAGTATTAGATTTTAGTGTTTCTATATACTGTAACTGGTGATTTTACATCATAGTATCTATTTATTATTTCATGGGCTCATCCATTTTTGGAATCTATATTATTTATTCCATGCAAAATAATCCAGGGTGTTACTTCCTATAATGGTTGTTTGAAACCAAACATCTAAAAAATCAATCCTTTTCATTCATGATATTAAAATAATTATTTCATACTTATATAGATTAAATGCAATGAATCCCCATTAAAAATTACATTATAAAGCATAATTGATATAGAAAAAAAATTTAAAGTATTTTTAATCGTAAAAGAATTAAAATTATTACTCTAATTCCAGAGTTCTTTATTCAACATATATTACCTTATTTATAGTTTTTACAACACATTTATAGATACCAACTCTATAAACCCCAATAGATATTCCATATATATTTCAAACTAAAATTCTCTACGATGTTTGTTGGTCTTCACATAAAGCATCATAGGAATAATATTATTTGTTGAAATGATAGTATGAACAACTTGAATGTTAACAATGCTCAATAATGGAAAATTTTAGTATAATCCCCACAAATATTCTATTGAAATATATTCACTTAATATATTTCTTTCTATATACATTTAACATAATATTCTAACTTGTCCTAGTACACCCAAATATTCATCTATGCTTTCTTTAATAATTATCATGCATTCATATATCATTCCATGTTAGTATCCAAATAATAAATCCCCTCAAATATAGTTAGCTCTTACATTACCTACAATGTGTGGTGAATTTCTTATTTAATTCATTCCATATATACAGCTCCATTTAATAATAAATATTATAAGGAATATAAATATGTATGCATCAGTTTATCAACCTTGTTATTATACACAACCTAAATTGATAGGTATGGTCAATATATTCATGGATCACCTGATTAAAAAACCATCAAGATAAACATGTTCATAGTGAGTTAATTATTCATTCTCTTTAGCATCATCAAATGTATGATGTTCCACGTATGTAATACTTTCATTTATTATCATGTTTTAATTTTAGATGATTTTCTTATTCTTTTTATCTAGGATGTTATATTCGGAATCCTCATCACCATATCAAATAAAGAGACAAGATTTACACATATTATGAATATTTTGTATAAGATCCTAATTTATTTGTATATATGAAAAAACAAAACTCTTAAATGATATAGCCTTGTCACCTTGTTTTACCAGTTTTCCATAGGTAAATATTCCCCCATTGGCTTATCAATAATTAAGTTGATTTAATACACTACCATATTCTACTCCTCCTCATAGAAATCCTTAGTTAATCCAAAGTGGATCCTTATACTAATATAACATTCCTTGAATGTATTTATCGCATTCTAAACAAAACAATTATGTGTTTGTGTACCTATAATAGTTGTTTAGAACTAAATTACATTTTTATCGTAGATTTTATAGAATTATATTGTATCATATCCCTAATTATGTTACGACAATAATAATATAATCATTGACCCAAAAACAATTTTCATTAGAGTCTCCCAACTATAAAATGTAATAAATAATATTATATTTACTTTTTACAATGTATGAACATAATTTAAATAATGATTCATTGAAAAATATCACATAATAAAGTTTCGATCTATGTTTATGCATTTATGCCGGTCCCTAAACACTAGTATCCAACATTTAAATTTTTTAAAATTTTAGTTTTCTAATTATTTTTAAAAAAATAAAACATTTTACGAGGAATATATTTTTATTAGAGTGATAAGAAGACCAAACCTAGGTAGAGGGTATTATGGAGGCCAATAATTATGTATTCCAAGATATTCTTTGATAAATAATTCATTGATAACATTGGTGAATGATTTAATTAATGTGAAAATTCTACGTGGTTGACATACATGTCTAATGTTTGCTAAAATATCTACTGATTTGTTTTCTTATCTCCAAGTGTGTTGGTAAATTGCATTTTGAGAAATTATTTTGCCATTTTAGATGATATAAAAAAAACGTATAGTATGTATCTAGAAGATATATGATGATATTAACAATCTAATAAAAATCCAATTCCATCAATTTGAGGGATATATTTATTTATTTTAAAATGTAGAGGATATGAAGAGTATATTTAGCCTCTACCATAAGGTAACTACCTTCACTATAGAAGGAACATAAATCCACCCCCTTTGATCCATTATAGTGACTAATAATTTGTATACATATCATAACACCATTGAGATAATATCCATTTCTATTCATCTTTAAAACAGATATAAGAGTTCTCCATGAAATCTAATGACTAGGATTAGTGGGGATATATACTAAGGGGCTATTGAAGATTAATAAACACCACCATTGTTAGCCATAAAATTTTTATTAGAGATATCAAGGATCATTAAAAGTAAATTAGTTTTTTAAAATACAGATTGCATGTGATTCCATTGTATATTCGTTCATTTTAGACTTCCCAAATATGCAAAAATATAGTTGTATAGCATCGTAGAACCCTTTTTTTGGTCACCACTCATTTTTTGTCTCCAAGCCATGGATATAGAATCATATTAAATACAACATATGAAGGACCAGTAACCATACTTCCTCACATAGGGCCAAATATATAATTCACCTAGTCACTAGAGTGGAAGGTGTTCTCTGATGTTACTGTATGATGATTTGTGTAGTAGTGTAACATAGACACCACTTGGATCCCTTTTTATTAAATACCTCAATCAGTCTGTACAACATTATATCATTCTCACTATATCAATAATTTTATATTTAGTAGAATGGACGAGTCCTAGAAACAAAATCTTAATTGACCATTTATGGTTGGATGATGAATAAACATGGTGAAATAAATTTCATTAAAGTGTCCATGATTGTTCTAGTAATAAAGCATCTTTTCTCTTCATTAACCAAGAAAATACTATAAAACATGGATTTCTACTCAATTGAGTGAAACTTTTGTAAAATTGGTAAATTCCATGGTTGATTAAAAAATGATATCAACTAACTAGTGGAAAAAATGTTTAACACGTCAACATTTTTTTACCTCTTTTCTATATAACTGACATGAAAAGTTGAAAAGGTAGGTTTATCATTTTGTTTACTGTATAACCAGCTTGATAAATCGTTGGGAATCAATTTTTTACATATGTTATTTTTTAATTGACGTAATAAATTCTAAGATTAGCTTAATAATGTAGTTCATTTTACAACTGACGTGAAATATAGAATCTAGGTAATTTATCACATCAGTTATAAAATAACTGATGTGGTAATGAAAATAAAGACAATATATCATGTCTGTTATCAAAAGAAACAATGTTATGAAGTTCCATTTATAACATCTGTTATAAAAGAAAAGTTGTGATAAATTATTCTCTAAGTAGATTATTAAATAACCGACTCTATAAACATTAAAAAATATTTTATCATGTCAGTTAATAAATAAAAAACATCATAAAGATTTTAAATGATATATCGCGCCCTGTATTCATTCATTCACTTTTATTTGATCGGGAGACCTGCGACTCCTCTCTCTCACGAAGAAAACCTAGAAAGGATTATTCAAAGTCATTCCCTCCAACATCTTTTTTTCATCATCATTAATTAACATTATTATCACCGGATCTATCAGGTTGACACAAAACACTCATGTAAGCCTCACATGGCTCAATTGTATTTTTTATCTTTTATGATGCACTATTTTTTTGAGATATTGTTTTTCAATTTTTGTTCTTGATATCATGTTAAATTTCATATTGTTCATTTATAACATGCTAAATTCATTATGGTAACATAAACCATAGAAGTGATATCAGGCCAGTTTATGATTTTTGTGTGTTCTATCATTTGTGTGTGTGTGTACATGGGCTGTCCAATGGGATGGGGGCTATCTAAGTGGGTGGGTGTGGGGTTGTCTAGGGGGGGTATCTAGGGGGTGGGGGATTCCAGGGGTTATAGGGGGAGTGGGGTTTGTGGGGGTAAATGGGATGTCCAAGGGAGTTCGGGGTATCCATGGATTTGGGGGTGGCGTACAAGGGGTGACTGTGTTGTCCAATGGGGTAGGGGTGTCTATGGTGGTGGGGGTGGTGTCCAGGGAGTCAGTGGGTTGTCTAATGGGGCATGGGTGTCTAGGGGTGGGGGTGTCCAGGGGGGATTCCCAGATGTGTTGGGGGATGTCCCGGGGATGGGGGGGTTGTCCAAAGGGGTGGGGTTGTCTAGGGGGTGGGGGCTATCTATTGGTTTGGGGGGTGTCCAAGGGGGTGTCCAAGGGGGTGGGGTGGTGTCCAGGGGGATGAGTGGGCTTTCCAATGGGGTATGGGTGTCTAGGGGTGGGTCTGTTTAGGGGGTAAGGGGGTTTCCAGGGCGTGGGGTGTCCCGGGGGTTGTCCAAGGGGGTAGGAGGTGGGGTGTCCAGGGGGTTTACCAAGGAGGTAGGGGTGGTGGTGGTGTTCAAAGGGTGTGGGTTGTCAAGGGGGTGGAGGTGGTGTCCATGCGTGGTGAGTTGGTTGTCCAAGGGGTATGGGATGTCCATGGGTGGTTGGTGTCCAGGGGTGGGGGCTGTCGAGGGGGGTTGGGGGGCTATCTAGGTGGTGGGGGTCTGTCCAAGGGGGTATTGGAGTCCAAGGGGTGTCCAAGGGGGTATGGGTTGTATCTAGGTGGTGATGGGATATCCAAGGGGGAGTGTGTTTCTAGGGTTGAGGGGTTTTTCCATGGCTGGGGGTGTCCAGGGGGTATTCCATAGGGGTTGGGGGCTGTCCATGTGGTGGGGGTTTTCCTAGAGGGTGGTGGTGATTAGGGTGTATCCAAGAGTGTGTTGGGGTGGTGTCCAAGGGGTGAGGGGGATTTCTAATGGGGTGGGTGTTCAAGGGGAGGGGGTGTCTTGTGGGTGAGGGGGGTTGTCCAGGGGGTGGTAGTGTATAGGGGGTGTTGGGGTGTACAGGGGGGTGTCCAATGGGGGGGGGGGATGTCCAACGGGTGTGAGGGGCCTTTCCAAATGGGTAGGAGTGTCCACAGGGTGCGGGGTGGTGTCCAGGGGGGTGGGCAGACTGTCCAGGGGGTGGGGGTTTCCAGGGGGTGTCCAAGGGGATAGGGGGTGGGGTGGTTTCTAGGGGGTGGGGTTGTCTATGTCATTGGGGGTGGTGTCTAATGTAATGACCAGAAAAATGTACTTCTTTTATTTATGTATATCTTTTCTCCTAATAAATTTTTATTATTATTTACAATAAAGGCACATCAAATTAATTCGGACCCAAATTGTAGTTTTTGAAAAAGATATAATTATTATAACAAATTAAGGTATACAGAATAATGATTGTTTTGAATAAATATTATGATTAAGAACAATTATTTTTACATTTAAATGATAAAATAATTTTCCTTTTTTGTTATAAATTACACTATGAAATTTCACTATTCATTTTCTGTCTACTATTATTTTTAATAACTAAGGATTTTCATATTTAAAAGTCAAATTTCACATACATAGATAATTATTATGGTTAAATAAACATCATTTTTGAATTCCAAATGTCAATATTACCCAAGGATGAATTTATAGAAAATGTCTAAGAAGTATCAATTTGATTAATAGTATTTGATGAACAGTGTTTTCATGAATAGTATAAAAATATTTTATTATTAAATAACTGTTTTTAATTGATTTTCAAAAAATAGTCTTCTGCAGTTGTGTTCATTAATAAATTTATATTCTAATAAGAGCAAAATAATTTTTATTAAATAGTAAATTATGAATAGTAACATAACCATTTGAATAACAATGAATAGTAATTAATAGTAAATAAACCAAAAAAATAGAAACTTCACCCATGAATATATAAATAAATTTTATACATCTTCAAAGTAAAAAAATATCATAGTTTTTTATTTGGTTTTTTTGTATGTCATAAATATTTTATTTAGAATTTTATAATTAATTTAATAATTTAAAATGGAAATGTAATCTCTTAAAATTTAATCATAAATTGTAACTTTATTTTCTTCTAGTAATACAATAAGTTTATGGTACCTTTATTACTTTCATAAGGTGTTACAAAATGAGTTATAGTTTTAAAATGGTATTTCTGGAATAAATAATGATTTTATTTAAAAATTAAATAAAAAATATTTAAAAAATTATATTCATAATTTGAAGTTCATTTTTTAATTGTGAGCATCGAAATTAGGTTATGGTTAATTCTTGTGATTTTTTTGAAATAGTGGAATTTTTGAAAAATTGTAAAAATTAAATTTTTAGTTTTAGGTGTTTATTGATGTCAATAATGATTTAATAATGATGTAAGCTTTCTGGTCGATATATGTATAGTAATTTATTCTATGAGTTTTCCGAAGTGGCCAATAGCCTGGGAAAATACCATGGGTAAGCCCATGGTTTTGCAAATACCACCGATATGGTGTCCCTTGAAATTTATAATTTATTCTCTCACATTTCTGATAAATACCATGACATTTACCCCATTATTTTCATTTCTAAATCCTCCTCAATGATTTTGTGGTCTCCTTACCTCAAAGGCATCCTCCAAAGGTTCCTTCATGCCTCTCAAGGTCTCTAACTTCATGCTTTCAAAGTTACTCTTCAAGGTAAGGGGTTTCTTATCTCACTTTTAATTCTGTGAGATTTCAATTGTTCGCCACTTATTTATTTCATGTGGTGTATTGTGTACTTACATTTGATATATTTTATCATTGATCTCTTTATATTAATGGTATTCTATGATTCATTGGTGGTTATTAACTTTTGGTCATACGACTCGATTGAATTAAAACGTGGTAAGTGTTTTTATTTCACTTTTATTCTCGTGTGATTCATACTATATTGCCACTATTTATTTTTTTATGGTGTATGTACATACCATGATTGTCTTCATTGTGTTATATAATTTAATTTATGGTTATTTCTATATTCCTTATTCCTTGTGGTGTATGTTTCATAAGTCACCACTAATCTGTAGAGGAACCATTCACCATCTTTTTTTTAAAATGATTATTTTTTTGTTATACCTTTTAATTTACTTCTTATTGTGTTGGGATATGTTATTAGATATATTTATAACAATAAATTTTATTTCCAAATGATGAGATATCATTTTTATCTCATTAACTCATTTACTGAATTTTAAAGTGACGTCGTTGGGCTGTCGAATTTCTGTTAAGGAACCTTTGACCCTCCTATTTTAATTCATGACTTCATTTATGATATGTATTATATTTTAATTTTATAATGTTAGGGCTTGTTATTATATATCATTAATACTATCTATTTCATGTACAAAGGTTGAGATACACATTCTTCTATCATCAGTTGATTTTATGTATTTTTAAGTGACGTTGTTAGGCTGCTCAATTTTTGGAAATGACATCTTCTCTTTCCATACAGTTTCCTTTTCATGTGGCATGGTATTCAAAAAATCCATACCATGTTATTATATCCATGTTATTATTCCTTTATACTGTATTATTAATTACTTATGAGTGGGTTACCCTTGTGAAATATCTTTTTAATTTCTTCTAAAAGGATGTTATGTAGCCGTTATGCTGCAGAATTTTCATCTCAAAATTTCTTTCTATTTCTCACATGAAATTAACTTTTTTATTAATGTGAATACCCAGAACTATTTCATTAATATTTGTGTTCATAAATAAAAAAATATATATTTGTTTCTATAATTGACATATATATAACCCTCGCTCACTATCCATGGGTTATAAATGACCCAATGACCTTATTTTTAAGAACAGTTAAAATGTCACGATCTTGAAATGAAACCCATTTATTTTATTCTCCATCGGTTATTTATGAAAAGTTTGATTATAATATATATGGCTCACATGAAAATAAATACATATTAAGGTTGCTCCCTGATAGTGCTCCAATGCATTGGGTAAATAATTTAATCTCTAGAGATGAAATGTTTCATGATAACTTGGTGAATAACCTTGGTAATTTTCATGAAACCTCTAGGATAACCCGTGTTAATACGTTCATGAATGTCTAAATGAAATGTTTTAGCCATATATTCATGTTAAAATTCATGTTATTTTTATCATTATATTCCTATTCACCCATTGCTAATGACATTATGATTTTTATCCCGATCTTATTAATATTGCTCAAGATCACATGTGAACTGTTTCACTTGTTTCCCTTACTGAGCCTTCTGCTCACCCTTTCCATTGATTTATCTCTCTAGGTTATGAGATGAAGTAATTGTACTTAGTGTGAACCTATGATGAAGCCTTACAAGTGTATTAGAATAATGTTTTATGTTTTTTTCATTCATTATGTACTCGATTTCCAAGACACTAAACCCAAAAGATCTTCCAATATGTTAAATTTGTATTATGAAAACAAATGTTATGTAATAAAAAGGCATAATTCCATATTTGGAATCAGAGGATGATTTAGTTATTTGTGGGAAATAGGATATAAAAAAATTAGGAATAATCCCATAGAAAAGATTAAATACAGTAAAACATTCTGGTTTTTTTGAGTATTGAGTAAGTTGTTAACAAGAAAATACATCCTTGGAAGGATACGAGTAGGTAGAGGCAGCTCTATCATCAAGGTAACTAGGAGTGAAAACTCCAAAAAATAGTTTTGGGCTTGACTCAGGGTATCCTTGTACATGACAACAGGCTTTGCTGCACTCTTAGTTACGACACTCTTGGGGGATATGGTTGGTTAATCACAAGCTTTTTATGAATCACTATAAATGATTTATAAAAAAGTAAACTGTTATTAAAGAGTAATATTTTTTAAGTATAAATTTTAGTACATTAAATTACAATATAATTATAAGATTCTTAATAGTTACAAATTTCTAAAAAGTGATAATTGTAATGATGGAATTTCATTAAGGAGAAAGAGTGGAACGTCTTGAAAAATGTAATTCTATTATTTTTGGATCTCTCTTCTCGTAATAAATTTTATTATTTTTTACAATAAAGGCATATAAAAATACTTCAGACACAAATTGTAGTTTTCAAAAATGATATAATTATTATAACTAATTGAGGTATATAGAATAATGATTATATTTAATTAAATAGTATGATTAAAAACATGTATTTTGAAATTTAAATGATAAAATAATTTTATAGTTTTATGTTATAAATTTCACTATGCAATTTCACTATTCATTTTCTATCTGGAATTTTTTTTAATTACTAAGGATTTACATATTTAAAATTCAAATATCTCATACTTAGATAATTATTATGGATTAATAAACATCACCTTTGAATTCCAAATGTCAAAAATAACCTAGGATGTATTTTTAGAAATTTTCTAAGAAGATTCAATTTTATGAATATTATTTTATGAATAGTGTTTTTTATTAATAGTCTATTAATATTTTATTATTAAATAACTTTTTTAGTGAATTGATTTTCAAAAAAATGGTCTTCTACAGTAGTGATAAGTAAGAAATTTAGAGTCTAATTAGATCAACATAATTTTTAGTGGATACTAAAGTATGAATAGTAAAAAACCCATATTAATAGTAATGAATAGTAATGAATAGTAATGGATAGTAAATTGGGAAAAAAGAGACTTTAACCATGAATGAATGAATACATTTTATAGATTTTAGAACAAAAAAATAATAGTTTATGTTTTGTTATTTTTGTATGTCATAAATATTTTATTTATAGTCTTATAATTAATTTAATAATTTAATATGGAAATGTATTCTCATAAAATTTAATCATAAATTATTACATTATTTTCTTATGGTTATACAATAATTTTATGGGACCGTGATTACTTTCATAAGGTGTTACAAAATGAGTTATAGTTTTACAACTGTATTTTTTGGAATAAATAATGATTTTATTTAAAAAATCAAAAAAATTATTTTGAAAATTATTTTAATAAAATGGAATACATTTTTAAATTTAGTGCATCGTTATTAGGTTAGGGTGAATTTTTTGGATTTTTTTGAAAAAAGATGAATTTTCGTTGAATAGTAAAAATACATTTGTGAGTTTCATGTGTTTAATGACATCAATAATGATTTAGTAATGATGTAAGCTTCATGGACGACTTAAGAATAGTGAGTTATTCTATTAGGTGTCCCATGTGGCCAATTCCATGGGAATATACCATGGGCCTACCCATGGTTTTGTAAATACCACCGATGAGGTGTCCCTTGGAAATTAATAATTTATTCCGTCACATTTTATATAAATACCATCCCAATTCCCTCATTAATTTCATTAAAAAAATATTCCTCAATGATATTATTATCTTCTAGCCACCCAAGGAGGCCTCCCAAGGTGCCCTGAAGCCTCCCGAGGTACTGAAATTCATGATTTCGACGATACTCTTTATGGTTAGGGGATTTTTATCTCACTTTTAATTCTGTGAGATTTCCATTATTTGCCACATATTTATTGGTTGTGGTGTTTTATCTACAATAAATTGATATAAATTATCATGATTCTATTTATATTCATGGTATTATGTGATTCATTGGTGGTTATTAACTTTTGGTCACAAGATTCGATTGAATTGAAAAATTGAAAATGTTTTCATCACACTTTTATTCTAATGATATTAATGCTATATTTCACCTATTTCCATTTGTGTGGTGTATGTACTACCCATGATTTTATTCTTTTTGTAATATAATTTAATAAATGGGTATTTCCATCTTAAATCCTTCTTGTGGTGAATGTTTCGTACTTTACCATAAATTGGTAGAGGAACCTTTCACCATCATTTTTTAAAGGACATATTTTTTGTTATGTATTTTAATTTACTTCTTATTTTTTTGGGATATGATATTCTATATCCATACTACTGTAAAAAAATTCCAAATGAAGAGATACCCATTTTTTATCATCAACTAATTTTCTGAATTTTAAGTGATATTGTTAGGCTGTCGAATTTCTGTTATGGAGATTTTGACACTCCTCTTTTAAGTCATGACTTCCTATATGTTATTTCTTGTAGTTATATTTTATTATCATAGGGTTTGGAATTATATATCGTTACTAATTTCTATTTCATGTCCAATGGATAAGATACTCTTTCTTCTATCGTAAGTTGATTTTAGGAATTTTTAAGTGACGCTGTTAGGCTGTAGAATTATTTGAAATCACATCTCCTCTTTCCATGAAGTTTCCTATTCATGTGTCATGACATTCAAAATATATATACAATGTTATTATCTACATGTTATTATTTCATTATATTGTATTATAAATTATTTATTAGTGTGTTAACATTGTTCCCTCTCTTTTTAATGGATTCTAAAAGGATGTTATGTAGCCGTTATGCTGTAGAATTTTCATCTTAAAAGTTCTCTCCCTTTCTCTGATGATATTCTCTTGTTTATTTATGTGAATACCTAGACCTATTTCGTTTATATGGGTTTTCATAAATACAAAAAATTGATATAATTTATATTTTACTTGATATACATATAACCCTCACTAACATTTCATGTGTTATAAATGACATAATGATCTTATTTTAAAGAACATTTAAAATGTCACGATCTTGGAATGAAACACATTTCTTTTATTATCCATGGGATATTTATGAAATGATTGACTATTTTATATTTGGATCACATTAAAATAAATACATATTATGGTTTCACCTTGATATCACTCAAATGCATTTGGTAAAGAATTTAATATCTTGAGATGACACGTTTCACAATACCCTGGTCCATAACATTGGTAATTTTTTTGACACCACAGGGACAACCCTTGGTGATACATTCATGAATGTCTAAATGAAATGTTATAGATTCCTATTCATGTTATGATTCATGTTATTTTTATCATGATATTCATATTCTTCAATTTATCATGTCTTTATGATATTTATCACGATCTTATTAATATTTCTCATGATCACATGTCAACTATTTCACTTTTTTTTTATTACTGAGACTTATAATTACCCATTTCATTGATTTATGTCTCTAGGTTATTAGATGATGTAATTGTACATAGGATGAACCGATGATTAACCCTTAAAAGTGTATTAGAATGATGTTTCTTGTTTTTTTCTTGTATTATTTTCTTTAATTCCAATATACTAAACCCAAATGATCTTCCAATATATTAAATTTGTATTATGTAAAAAAATGTTCGGTAATAAAATGGAGGGATGCCATATCCACGGGTGATTGGGATGTCCAATGGGGTAGAATGTATCTGGGGGTCCAGGTGGTGGGGGTGTCCATAGGGGTGGGGGTGTTTTTTAGGAAGTGGGGGGGGGGGGGGCTGTCCAGAGGGTGGTGGAGTCCAATGGGTATCCAATGGGGTGGTGGGGGGAACGAGGTTTGGGTTAGACATCCCCCTCACCCCCTAGACACAAATCCCCCAACCCCCAGGGCACCCCCCACTCCCATGGACACCCCACCCCCTAGACAGGCTCCACCCCATGGACACCTCCTACCCCCTTGGACACCCTAGATAGCCCCCTACCCCTATTGACAGCCCATACCCCTTTGGATACCCCCACCACCCACTGGACATCCCCGTACCCCCTTGGACACCCCTTGGTATATATATATCCAAACGGTTTCATTGAAACCATTGGAATATTTTATCTTCAGGTTGCCTATACCAACATTTCCTGTAGAATCGTTGATATAGGACAATTGAAACGATCATCATTCCAACATTGTGTGAAACTGTTGGTGTATTCATTCCCAATGGTTTTATGGCTATCCCAATGATTTCAAATTGTTGGGATATGTGTAATTTTTTGTAGTGAATGTATACATATTTTAATATTTATACGTCATATTTATTTTTTACGGTAGGGTGAATTTGGTATCCAGTTGCACCAGGATGTATTCTTTGTGTACCTTAAAATGAAAGGATCAAAGATGATTATAAAACTGTTATATCTAACTATATTTTCTTTTTAAAATCATTTTCATTCATATTTGTTTCATATACGCATAGATTTGTTTTATATTTCAAAATTTTTTACATTCAAATTATGATATTTTTCATATAAATATATATTTTTCTAATCATCACAAGATGTATAATCTTGATATTTGTTATAGATAATAATGAGTAAAAGATGGATTAATATGCATAAAATGAGTATTGAATTTGAGGAATGTGTTGATGCCTTTTTGTAATTTTCTAAATTAAATGTTCCAAGTAGTGACATTTTTTTCTGTCCACGCCTAAAATGTTTGAATATGAAGAATTTAAAAATTATAGAGACCATATATCATATGATTTTTCATGGTTTTAATCCAAGTTACAACTCCTGGATGTGGCATGGAGAAACAAAATACAATATTTTTTATACTAATGATGAGGATTAGAAAGATGTTAAATCTGATGGAATTAACAAAATGATTTGTGACATTATAGCAGATTAGATTTATATAGAACTGATAGTTGCATATCTAAATGTTGATGTTGAAAAACATTTATATCATGGTTGTAGGGATTTTATTATTTGTTCAGTGGTGTTAAGAATTATTAACCAGAAGGTAAAACATGTATAGAGTTACATATGATTTACATTGCCTCTACAATTTTTGAAAGACATTTTTCTAAAAGACAACGATATTCCAGATTCACATTATAAGGCCATGAAAATATTATGCTTTATGGGATTGGGATACAAGAATGTACATGCCTGCCTGAATGACTGTATGATATATAAGAAGGAATATGAATTTTTTTCTGTTTTTCCTAAATATGGGACATCATGGAATAAGTGGTAAGAAAAATCTCAAGATGATATAGAGATTAAAAAGTTTCCTTCCAATGTATTTTGTTATCATCCTATAATTCATCATGGAAATGTTTATTTGATAATTAACATGATGAAAAAAGGTAAACATGGTATGCTGATGAGAAGATATGTGATAAAAAAATACATAATCCAGCGGATTGTCCACAATGGAAAAATACTGATGACTAGTATCAAACATTTGGAAATGAATTTAGAAATCACAGAATAGGGTTGTCCACAGATGGAATGAATCAACACTGAACCCTTAGTAGCACACATAGTTCATATACAATTTTATTGGTAATTTAAAACATCTCTCTTGAAGTTATTATGAATCAAACATATTACATGTTTAGTATAACGATCTCTGGTCCAAAGCACACCATAAATGATATTGATGTTTTCTTGTCACCATTGATTGATGATTTGAGTCTTTTATGAGAGGATGGTATTAGGGTGTATGATTCTTATAATATAGAATATTTTCAACTACATGCAGTGCTTATGTTCACTATAAATGACTTCCATGTATTTGGAAATATGTCTTCATATAGTGTTAAGGAGAATAAAGCATGTCCAATTTGTGAACAACAGAATTCATAATCTCAACTTCGTCATTGGAGTATAATAGTATACATGGTTCATCGAATCATTTTTCCTATGGATCACTCTTATAGAAGACTAAAAAATGAATTGAAGGGCTCACAAGAATTTTATATTTCTCTAAAAACTTTATCCCCTGATTTTTATTTTGAGAGGGTGGAAGACTATGATGTGACATTTGGAAAGACACAAAAATCATGTAATGATAGACAAATTTGGAAGAAAAATTCAATATTTTTTTAGCTAGTATTTTGGAGATATCATTATGAGAAACATTATGTTGATGTCATCCATGTATAGAATAATATATGTGATTGTTTAATTGGAAAATTGTTAGATATAAAATGAAATACAAAAGATGGGATGAATGCCAGATTAGACTTACTATCAATGGGAATACATTTGAAGTTAGCAGAAACTCTTAATGGAAGAGGAACATTTCATCCCCAGCTTGTCATACATTATCCAAGTGATAGAAAATTAGATTTTGTCAGTGTCTTCGTGATATCAAAGTGCCTCAAGTTTATTCTTCAAATGTAAATATTTTTTTCTCTTTAATGTATTGATGTTTATAGGTATGAAATATCATGATTGTCACGTCATGATGCAACATCTTCTACCAGTTTCATTTCATGGAATATTTCCCATCTGAGTCAGAATGACTAAAATGAAGTTGGGTTAATTTTTCTATTCAATTTGTAATAAGGTGATTGATGTGAAATCATTGAACATTTTGGAAAAGGATGAAATTTCTATAATTTTTCATTTGGAAATTTATTTTCTTACATATTGTTTTGATATAATGGTGTATTTAATGAATCATGTAGTTTGAGAAATAATCTTTTTGGACCTGTATATCTTCATAGGATGTTTCCATTTGAAAGGTATATGAAAATATTGAAGGGGTACGTTATGAATACATATTGACCTAAATCCTCAATTATTGAAATGTATATTTTTGAGGAGTGTGCATAGTTTTGTATGAGATACATGGCTAGGGTAGAGCACATCCGTTTGCCTCCATCTCTCCATAAATGAGTTAATAATTAGGTAATGGGGATTCATGGAATGAAAGTGAAATCATTGTTAGCTGAATAGATGAAGAAGATAGAATTATACATATTTAATAACATGGTTCATGCTCATTTTTATATCACATTTCATATTAATCAATTGAAACAATGTCATATAATGAAGAAAAAATGTGGATTTTGAATGGGCATGGAAAAACATTTTTGTCATGGTTTAAAAATACAATGCTTTCTAGGATAGTCTATCAGATTAATTAATATAGTTCGTGGGAGGTACAAGTTCAAATGTGATAACACAGTCCGATTGTGACATTAATGGTTATAAATTTCATATGAATGATCGGGACAACAAATTTTCAGTTTAGAATTGTGGTGTATTTTTGTTTGTAGAAGCAATGCATTTTTCGACTTATAAAGACAAAAACCCAATTTCAGCATCAACTTCATGTTATATAGTCATTGATGAAATATGGGAGGTTGATTACATTAATATTAAATTTATTATTTTTAGCTGCAAATGGTTTATTGGTAACAAAAGTGTCAGACACGATGAATTTGGAATGACAGTTGATAATTTGAATAGATTGGAAGACAGAACAGATGCCTTTATAATGGAAATACATGAAAAAATGATTTTATATACAGTTGATAAATCAGATATGCAATGGTCTATTGTTTTACAAGGGAAAAAATATGTTAGTGAGGATTAACTTTATAACTATTCTTATTAATGTGATATACCTACTTCCATGTAATGATTAAAATAACATAATGATGAGCATGTTGAAGACATGGTTTGTTCCATAAGAAACGATCATAACAAAGGAATTTGGGAAAAAAATCCATTTGTATATTACTAATATTATATGTAACATATGTTTATTCTTGTTTATAATTTTTATTTTCAAAAAAGTTAGATATAATAAATGTTTTCTTTATTAAAACACTTATTAAAATAAATAATTAGATGTTCTGGTTTATTTTAATCTTTTTTAGTTTAGTTTATCATGTTTATGATTACATAAATTATATATCTATTATTTTTGTTTAATGTTAATTACTTTACCATGTTTACCATGTCTACCATGTTTACCATTTCTACCATGTTTACCATTTTTACCATGTTTTCCATGTTTACCATTTTTACCATAATTTAGCATAATGTATCTTTATGTGACTTATATATTTATTGATTTGGTTGAATGAAAATTACAGTACAATGTTTACCATGTTTACCATATTTACTATTTTAAGCATTTTTACCATATTAACCTTGTTTACTATTATGTAACTTTGTTAAATTCTTCATTTTCGGTTTATATTAGTATTTTATTACTTCAATTTGTATATTTTTGATCTAATGTTTGAATTTTTTGATTTAATTGATAATGAATGATCAATATGTTGATCAACCACATGATTCTTGAGATGAACATAATGATCATACCACTGAGGAGAAACATTCACATGCTCTTTTTGAAGTTCCCCAATCATCCTCATGTGCTCCAATTATGACAATGAAGAGTTCAAGAGTTTGTAAAAGTTAGTGCACACATTTACCGAAATTATAAATTTCATGTATGCAGGACCAGAGGATAATTGTGTAGTTTGAATAGAATGATATTCCTAGAGGTCCAAAATGAAAATTATTGTAAGATTTCTATATCAACTCAGGGTAAAAGAAATGTAAGCATTTTGTATGATTATTTGAGAAGTGTGGATAAAGAGATAATATATCTGTTGTGGGAGATGTTTTTTGTAAGATCATTTTCTATTTATTTCCTATTCATTAAATGTTTGTAGTATACTATGTTTTACATTTTCTTTATCAGATGCAATTTTATATTCCAGACACTAGAGGTGTCAAGAAGAAATTCATATGGTTGGCTGCTATGAGTTGTAGGGATTTTAAATCAACCCTCACGTCTGATTTCATTTTTTGTAATAGGAGTCATGACAATCCATGTCACATATATCCTTTCATATTTGAAGTCACATTGAGTCATTTTGTTTAAAATAGAAAAAATGACACATTTTTTGTAAGGGAAATGTAAAATTTCATAATCTTTCTTATATAAAGGATCTTATTAATTTTCTATTAATGATTTATTATTCATAATTTATAGCAAACAAGGACATATAATCAGGATATCTAATGTAAAAATGTATACCATCATAGTTTATCATGGGGAGGTACAAATATTGGAAGAGCAAATGAAGGTGGAAAATTTATAAAAACTGAGAGTTGAGTCTTCATGCTCTGGAGAGTTTCCTCCTCCATCCACTCTATCTATATATGAAAAAAGGAAGAGAGATTAGATGGGAAAAAGGGGAAATATCTTTTGGAATATTAATTAATGATACATGAGAGGATTGTATGATATTTATTTCATTCATTAATGTTAAATATATTCTTTATATAATATGAATAATTATAGAAATTTTCAATTAATTAGTACAATATTGTCATGAGGAGAAGAGCTCACAGGGGTTATTTACAGCTGTTGGGAGGAAAGATGTATTATCTTTAACATTGAGAAAGCCCGAACACCCTGGTCGTGTATGAGGATATCCAAAATGTGTATTAGTAAGAAAATTGTGGCCACTTTCTTCATCGTCTCCCATTGAGGGTGTTTGTAAAAAAATAGAATCCTTGGAGGCTAAGGTTCATAATATTAATGAGACGATGGAGGAAAATATTAGAGTTTTTGTACATTCTATGTTTGTAGAGATGAAATGACAATTTCAGACTATAGCTCACACTCTACCACCTCCCCGTATACCCAATTATTTAGCCTCTAACTCCACCATTAGCTCACCCGCTCCCACATCAGCCTGTGGACCCCATTTTTTATTCTACTCATCTACCGTAACATCCTACTTATTGTGAGTTGTATATTGATGATCCTCAACATCATATAGTTAAATTGGGGCTGGTATATTATATAGGAGATATACTATATAATCAATAGTCAGAGGTATATCATCATAGGGTCAATGTATATGATATTATAGGTTGATCAGGTTGAGTTCCATTACCTACAGATGTGGCGACGACAGTTGGAAATATTACCATCCATTTTTTAATTTGACAATACATACTTATATGACTCAATTCCATAAAAGTATGCCTTTTATATCTTCAATATTATTTTTCTTATAAATGTTTTATTAACATTTGAAATATAATATAATTTTCTACTTATTTTTACATGAATACATCAATGGTAAAGAAAGAATGTATAGACAATAATAAAAACAAATAGTTGTGACACCAGATATAGATTCTAGTAGTCTTGAAAGATTGTCAAGATATTCAAACTTGTTGGCAGATCAATATGAGTTTCCAATGGAATATCATGTTAGTGGATGAGAAATACATCTGTGGATTCTAGAAAATGATTTCATTGAACTTGTTATTGAAGATAAGATGGGCACAAATGCGGTGAAAATTTTTTCCACGTATGTATTAACACCTTTTACCTATTTCATATTTATTAAAAATGTATAAATATGTCTATTTTTCATTAGGTATCGTTATATCCTATTTGAGAAGAATGATAGGAAATATTTATATGGATTCATGGACCTTATTTTTATTTCCCTTGAAGCACATGCATTGGATGAGGAACAAAGAATGATTTATATTGTTGAATGAATTGAATATAAGATAACCACAAAATGTTGGATGATTCATTATTGTGAGAGGTATGAAACAATTATTTGAAAGGAGTTCATTATATTTTAACATAAGAACCCACTAAATGATAATTTTCTTTTATTAGTGATCATGAGATGTTAGGTTTATTTTCCCAAGACATGAAACACTTTTTTGGATATGCTCTGTCCAGGGTGACATGGGGGAATGTTTTAAGAATTCGTCTGAAAAGTATATTTCAATTTATCAATAGTTGTATATACTATAATGAAAATTAAATTTCTCCCATTCATATTATTTTTGAGTAGGGGATGGGTTTCTTTTCTAGAAAACACAATGAAAATGAGTGCCAAGATCAAATATGTAAAAGTAATGGTAAATATTAATTTATAATTTTTACTTTTTTATGTATTAAATAAAAATAATATTTTGAATTTACACTCATTTAAAAATACTTTTCATGAAACAAAATGTGTCATCGAATGGAGATATTATATATTATGATCTATGTATGAAATAATTACAACTGGATCTCTTGTGAACATTGACCTGATAAGATTTCCATTTAAACATTTCCATAATATTTCATTTGATTTATTAATTATACAAGTTAACTACTATCATTTTAATGTATATCTATTTGATGACCCTAAACCCTATAGTTCGCCTAATGTCAAACACTTACAAGTGGAATGGTCAAATTATTTTACAGGAGTGATTGGAATTTTTGTTTGTTTGTAGTGTAAATTGTAATTTTGAATATTTTCCTTATTATTGTGTATTTGGTAGTCGTTTAGGTTGGATTTAGTTTTATTGATTTGAAATTTTACGTTTTGAATGTTATATATCTGAATGTTTAATTTTTCTCTACTTCTTGTTTTTCTCTAGATCTGATGGTTTTTCTAGAATGGATTCTGCTTTGGGGGGCTTACAAGTGTGTGGGGGTGTCCATTGAGGGAGGGGGTTTAGGGGTGTGGATGTCCAGTTGGTTGGGAGGAATCTAGGGTGTCCATGGTGGTGGGAGGGTGTCTAGGAGGGTGGGAGGGCTGCACAGGGAAGTGGGGGCTCTCTATGAGGGTGGGTGGGGATGTCAAGGGGGAATCCTATGGTGTGTGTGAAATGTGGTGGGTGTCTAGTGGGGTGGGGGTGGGGGTGGGGTTGTCCAGGGAGTCCATGGGGGTGGGGGGTATCCAGGATGGTGGGAGGGCTGTCCAGGGGGTTGGGGGCTATCCAGTAGGGTGGAGGAGGGGTGTCCAGGGGGTGTCCAGTGGTGTGGTGGGTTGTCCGGTAGGGAGGGAGGGTTAAAGCGGTGTGGGTGTTGTCCAATGGGTTGGGGGTGTCCAGGGTGTCCAGGAGGTTGGGTGGGCAATCCATGGTAGTGGAGAGCTTTCTAAGAGTGTGGGTTGGAGGGGGTAGTGGTTGTCCATGGGGTGTCTAGGGGGTGTGTGTGCGGGGGGGGGGGGTGTAATAGGGGTGGGGTGTTTCTGGGGGTGTGGGATGGATGTCTAGTGGTGTGGGGGAGGGTGGTGGGGGGAGTTTCAAGGTTTTCTATGGGGGTGGTTGGGTGTGCAGTAGAGTGGGTGGGTTGTCTACTATTGTGAGGGTGTCTAGGAGTGTGGGGGCTATTCAGGGGGTGTCTAAGGGTGGGGGTGTCCAATGGGTGCGGGGTTCCAGGGATATGGGAGGGCTGTACATTTGGGTGGGTGTCCATGGGGGTTGGGGGTGTCCAAGAGGGTGGGAAGGTTGTTCGATGGAGTTGGGTATGTCCAGAAGGTTGGGGGTGTCCACGGGTGTGGTGGGGGGGGGGGGGGTCAATGGGGTGGTGGGGAGGGGGAGTGTTTCAGTGGTGTAGGAGGACTGTCTAGGTTGTCCATGGGGGTGAGGGTGTCCATGAGGGTTGGGGGATGTCTAGAGGGGTGGAGGTCTATCCCGGGGGGGGGGGGGGGCTATCCAGGTGGGTGGAGGGTTATCCATGAGGGGGTGGGGGCTGTCCAGAGGGGAGGGCCTCTCCAGAGGGGTGTATGGCTATCCATGAGGGGTGGGGTTGTCCAGTGGGTGTCTAGGAAATTGGTGGGGTTTTTCCAGTGGTGTGTGGGTTTCCAAGGGTGTGTGTGGGGGGGGGGGGTGGGCTGTGCTGTGGGGTTTGGGGGGGTGTATAGGGTGTCCCTGGGGGTGGGATATCTAGGGGAGTGGGGGCTATCTACGAGGGGGGGCTGTCTTGTGGGTGTACATGGGTTTGTGAGGGGGGGGGGGTTAGGGGTGTGAGAGGGTTTCCAGTGGGGGGTGTCTGGGGTGTCTATGGGGGAGGGAGGGTTTCCAGGAGCGTGGGAGAGCTATCTAGGTTGACGGGCTATACAAGATGGTGGGGGCTATCCAGGGATGTGGGGGGGTGTCCAGTGGGGTGGGGGGTTTTTCAGGGGTGTGGGCGTGATGTCCAGTGTGAGGGGTGTTCTCGTTTTGGTGTATTTCAAGTATTCTATGGCAGGGCATAGTTGTGGTTTTACAGTTTTTTTAAAAAAATGTGGTTTTTACGCTGGTTATTTTAAAACTGACGTAAAAAATGCATAAGAATGGGTTTTAAGGATGGATATTTGAAAACCTGCATAACAAATTCTTTATAATGTGTATTTATGTTAGTTATTTTATAACTGAAGGAGTAAATGAAATTCAATAGATTTTTACGTCAGTTATTTTATAATTGAAGATGTATAGATGTTTTCATGTTGGTTATTATTTAACCGACATGAAAAATCACTTGGATGGCTTGTTTATATCATTGGTTAGGAAAATAACCATTGGGATAAATGCATCGAAGGCGCATTTTATTACATCGATTATTATATAACCGGCATGAAAAAAGTATATACCACATCGGTTATTTAAAAACTGATGTAATAAATTAGGACTCTGAAGAGTTTTCCACATATGTTTTTTAGGATCCGATGTGAAAAACGCTACAAATTTTTTGTTTTTACGTCTTTTTTAAAATAACTGACATAAAAAACAATGTTAATAAAAAATCTTGTAAAAACGTCGGTCAAAATCCGACGTAAAAAATAAAAAATAACACCCTTAAAAACATTTCTGCAGTAGTGAGTATTTTTTAGTGATAGAAATAAATGTCCATCTGGACCAATTATATTTATTAAAGGAGACCTCTACTCATAAAAAATACTAGTGAGAATCCTTTACATCCATTAAAATCATAAAATATTGGCATATGTCATCATCCACTTGCATTAGCTCATGTTACACATTTTCTACTGGATAGTCATCCCATTGACACTCATATAGTCCACATAGAATCAGTACAAAATATTTCACTTTTTCCGACAATGGTGTATCTGTTGGTAAAAGTCAATTTTATGTTTGTAAAACGTTTTACCAACTTATTTTTCCCTGTCACTAAACTGTTGGTAAAAACTCTGTCGCTAAATGTGTTTGCGATAGATAAAATAGTTCTGTTACAATTATAATAATACCAACAGGTAATATATATGTTGGTAAAAATGTTTAGCAACAGTTTCTAATGACAAAGGTTTCTGTTAGAAATAATATTTTCAACATATAATATTTTTTTTATAAATTACATTTATATAAAATTAATATATTCTTATTTCTAGTAAAATTTCATATTATATTTTTTAATTTATCATATATAATTATTAATTATTAAACAGAAGACTGATTCCACACTGGTTCAAAATTATGAAAAAAATAATAATATTTATAATGAAATTTAATACAAAAATTAAAATCCACCACAACACCCCATACAACGACCCAAATAGTGACCCATACAGCTATCCATTCCCAACTCCATCCATGCCAGCGACACCACCATACCATGCCAGCAACAACACCAGCCATGCCAGCGATAACACTAGTACATCTATGCCATCCGACTAGCTCCATGACAGGGGACCAATGGGTACCAATGACCAATGCCAACAACCCAGGCTAGCGAGTCAACTCCAGCACTAGCTCATCCATTCCTGTGTTCCAGGACTCACGAGTCATCTCTAACTCCATCGATAAACCACAATTTGTTGTCATACCACAAAAATCATCATCAAGATATCCACCACACACATCCGATGAGCATACAAAAAAAGCTAACATCAGTACTAGTTAGAAATAAATCAATCCAACTTCATTACCAACAAGAAACCTAAAGTCCCCACTATACCGCACCCATCACCTCTAATATCTACATCAAGAAAAACCAAAGAGAAAACCCACAAATCAGTGTAATATATATATACATATATATATATGAATTGAAACCAAATTATAAATAAATGGAAGTATAAAAAAATAATGGCATTGTGACCATTTTTCATCATCACAGTTGACAACTCCAGAATCTATAGTCTGAATGAGTCAAATATAGGTATCATTTGACTATTTGAAACAGTATAAAAAGGGACTTGAAATTTTTTACTTATAAGAAGCATTTAAAAAAATTATGTGTGGTTTCTTTCTTTATATTTAAAAAGTAGTAAATGATTATTAAAATTGAGAGGGACTATGTTATTTTTTGTACTTGTGTTATCTTTGAGCCTATTTTCCTTGTGTGAGTTCACCATCAAAGTCTGGAATTCACGACATCAGTCGATGTGGGAGTTTGTCCATATCAACCAAGGAATTCAATACTCCTTCCTCTCCTAAGATGCCCAGATTCCCACTAGAAGTGAAGTATACATTCAATGATGAATCAATTATCTCACCTTCACAACACATAATTCCTAAAATTCTGAAAAACTGACACCCACTCAGAAAACCAGTTAAAAAAATTAGGGGAAAAGCTTCCCTAACATTTCAGGGGTGTTGGATTGAAACCTTTCTCCATCCACTTCCAGCGTGCAACGATGCCCACCAGAAGTGAAGTATTCATTCAACGTTGAATCATTTATCTCACCCACATAGCACATATTTCCTAAAATACTAAAAAACTTAACCCACTTACAGAACAAGTTAAAAAATCAGGGGAAAGTAACTATTTTTGTAGTGAATGATTTGTTGGTATTAAACAACTAATATAAATATATATATTTGTTGGTAAAAAAAATTGTTGGTAACTATAATTAACAACAATTGAATTAAATATCTGTTGTAATTACTCATTTTTACCACCAAATATGTTATCTGTTAGTAATTTTCTATTGGTACAAGTAACTATTTTTGTAGTGAATACAAATATATTGAACACAAATTTGAGTTTGTTATTTTTTACATGATCAAGATAATTTTTATCATATTTTATAGGGTTTTATTTTCCACCCCATGATCTATCACATTAGATACCATGGTTATTTTTCCAAAACAACTTTTGAAATAAGCCTTATCCTATATCATTAATATGGTTGAAAAAATATACTTCTATCTCAAAGGGAATAACATGTTACACATTCTATAGAACCTACGAACTCCCATTGTTAGTTTTGATCCTATCATTATACTTTCTCATATTTGTTATGGTTTAATCATGTTTGGGATGAAAATTAAAAAAACTGAATTGAATCAAATTTTTTCAAGAAATAAATCATTGATATAGAATGGGATTGTTTGATCCCATCCTTTTCTAGTTTTTCCCTCTTTAATGTTTTTTAAAACCTTTTAAGATGGTTGTATTAATGTTTTAAATAATTTTTCTTGAGTCTTTTTCATGACTAGTTTGACCATGGAGGCTTTATGTTGATTTAGAAAAAAATATGTCAGTTTCATGCTAAATTTTTTAATTTTCAAGGATTCAATTATGTGGAGCTCTAGGTTACATCATAATTCTAGTGGCTACAATGTGTAGATTGAAGTGGTGGTATATGGAATTTGGAGGAGGAATAAATAAGGTACTTACAATTATGGAATTATTGTGGTGTGGGTACATTATATCGAGCGTGCCAGTTGGATGCAGTGGTGGGGAATGGGTTCCTATAGTGCAAGGTCCTGAAGGGGGTTTTTGAACGGTTCTTATATTTTTATACTCAACTACAAAATGATTCATATATATTGTGTAGACATCATTCAGGTTTTTATGTTCCCACGACTTGGTGGTATAGGTTACCTGTAATAAACCTTATGTTTTTTTATTTACAACATTTGGTTCGCTATGGACCTTAGGGGTGGTTTTTCTAGGGATGTTATGTAGTTTTTCTTTACACTCTAACATAGTTCCCATTTTTTATCTATTTCTATGGCATAATCCAATAGTTCTTGTTGTGTCTTTTTTTGTTCAATCTACCTATAAATATTCTAAATTATATATATATAATAATTTTTATTCTATAATTTCCACTTGAACCCTATTTTCAATTGAGACAATTTCAACGCCTTATCGATATAATTTTAAATGGAATAAGTCATCAATTTTTATAGAAAAATCCATTATTAACCGTTCATTCAAATCATGGTGTTTCAGGCCTATAGGTTAATGGTAATAATTTTAGTTTCACTTTTACTTCTCATCTATTAGTTTATTCGTGGGGGACCCTTGTTGAAATAATTACTTATAATTAATGAAGGGAATGTAGAAGAAACAAACACATACTCAGACGTCAATAGTTTAATCATTTGTTATTCTATTTTGATGATGGTGGTGTAAAAAAATCTCTTCATATGTTTCAATTTATTATTTAATTTGTATTTAGTATTTTTTCAATTTATCACCATGCATGAGACTGTCCTAAATGGATAATCCATTATTTAGATTTTAATTATTATTCTTAGAGTTACTAGGAATCCTGTTTTGTATAATGGAATTGAGACTAGCCATTTGGCCACTTTAGAGGTGTTCCGACCTACGACATCCATTAAAACTTTTTTATGATGATCCATGATCCCATAGATAAATATAATTTTATTTAATTTTTGGAATAATATATTAAAATGATACAATATGTGAATTGAGTTTTTATTGAAATTGAATCACATAGTCTAAAATAATATAAATGGCTTGCAATTCTCATGATGTGTTAATATGATGAGATGTATATATACATATATGCATGTTATTTAATTATTTGTCATATGATAAATGATGTAGAAATTGTTACAGGATTAGTGATAATTGGGAACATAAAATTATGGATTGTTTTTTGAAATAGAATAGGTAATTATGTAAATATTTCAGAATTTATTATTAATTAGATATAATTTTTATATTATAATTCTTATAGGGAATACACTAATTATGATTTTATAATTTTAGGTATTTACTTGGTAATTGTATAATTCTTATAGATCATGGCCTGATTATGCTACAATTTTTTTGGGCATGGACCATTTATGTTATAATACTTATAGTTTATAACATGTTTATGCTATAATGATTATAGGAATTAGCCTATTTACATAATAATTCTTCTAAGGATTGACCCGATTATACATTATTTCTTATAGGGCGTGGCCTAGTTATGTTTTAATGCTTAATAAGGATCAATTTTATTATACCATGTTGTTTTATTGGATATACACTAAGATGGTTCTGGATATGGTTGTAATAATCTTGTGATACACCCAGAGATATCTGATATCATGATGAATTAGGATTGACATGCCTGATTGTTATCTAAGAACATGAGGGTCTATGGGTTTCTTATATGATTATATTTAATTTATTAAATAAATACCAATTCTTATTAATTTATTGGATATTCTATGTACGTATAAAATATTTTTTTTGACTTTATAGTGTTGAAATATATTTTATACTGACTCCATGATCATGCCAACATTTAGTACATAGATATAATTCATGGATGTATCTATGGAAATGGGGAATATACCTTGTTGTTGATCGTTTATTTATATATGGTTTGGAGATTGGAGTGACGAATAACATGGGGATCCAGGCAAGGAATTTTGGAGTCTTTTTCATTTTCAGTATTGTCTCTTACTTTTAAGAAATTCAACACGCCATTTAGATTCAGTCAACGTTTCATCTCATGGATATATCATTATTGAATTATCTAATTTCCCTTTATTCGAAAACAGATCTATTTTTGATTATTTATATTTTCTAAAATAATATGGTATTATTTTTACAACTATCATTACAAATCTGCAATGGTAGTTATAGTCCTCCACTATATTCTTTACCCTCTCACTACTAGTTGTCATCCCTTAAGGTACAGAGAAGTTCTATTGAGGTCACATAACCCACCAAAATTAGTTACATGAGGGATTATCCGGTTGAGGATGTCACATAGATCATTCTATCATTAATTTATTATAAGTCATTATGGAATTTTATGAAGTCAATAATAGAACATTATCAGTTCCATCAACTATTTTGTTTGACAAAATGTTTTAATGTTTATTTATTTTATTTATAAACTCTATATTGATTTTCATTATCTTTCTAAATTCCAACTAGGTAGGACTGGGACCCTATAAAATATCTCGAGGATTTCCCCATTAAATGGATAATACTCTTTGATTAACCCACTATATAAATATATCCATCCCATCATTCTTTACTGAAAACTAATCTAAGCTACAAACATATTTTCATTGAATATCCTTGATAAATAATAGAAGACTCACACCATTTGGTATCAATTTTTTATTTCAATATGCATTGCTTACCACTATTACAATAGCTTCCTTAATTTATCATAATGAAAAAACACTAGTGCACATACCTCATCATCTAGTATAATTTCCAAAAATGTTGATAGAAATTTGTTGGTTTTGAATTCATTGATATTATTTACATCGATATTCCATTAAATTATCTTTTGGTTAAATAAAAATTATATGATGAGCACTAAATTTGATATTGGTAGTTTATAAATTAAGTTTTTGAGTTTCCATAGACCCAACCATCACCTTCCCCACTATAATTTTGGATACTAGGGTATTTTAAATTACATGATACAAAACTAATAGTTCCTATTGATATAGACAACACCGCTTCTACATTAATATGTAAATAGGTTTTAAACTAGTACGTGGTGTGTTTAGGTTACTATAAAAATTAAACTCCTTAATCAATATTTCCTACAAGGTAATGTAAAATTCATAAAAAATCCCAATCATCTCATTTACATTTTCCACATCTATCAATAAATTCTAGAAGTAGTTCCTTATTATTTAGAACATAGAATCACATACCATATTTTATATAATCTATTGATACGAATAAAAAAATTAATATATGAAAGGAGAGATAAAAAGGAAAAGGATAATGAAAACAAAAATAACACATAATATTTTATTTGTTTTAGGAAGAATCCCGGCATCTATATATATGTAGGATGATTTGAACTATGTGAAAAGGAAAATTACATAAAATTGTAAAAAAATAGAAATCAAAATTGAAAATGATCTTGTAATTTAATGTCTTTCTACAACAACCTTGTGTTTCTTTATTACCGAAATCCACATATTCATTTATGGTCCTATATTACCCGATTTTAGTGTGGTCAATGAATGATAATTACTCACGAATGAAGTTAGTAGTTATATCATGACGATTTTTTAGATATATTATATTGTCTCTAAAATATTGTTTTGTATCCTTTAGTCCATCGATCCTTATAATCCCTAATGACCTCATCCTAAATGTTTAACTAAAAATATAACTAAACTAGTATTGTATAAGAGCCTTTATGATTAGTTCCAACTCTATAAGATAGAACTCTCCCCATAATTACAAAACAAATAACATATTTGGATTTACCTAAATCCATAATTTCATATTTTCAATGGATAAAAATATAATTGAATCCTAAAAAATTATAAAATCAACACTCTTAAAAATGAATCATCTATATTTAAGACCAAAAGTATGAATTTATTGTTTTTTATTTTAAATGTGTAAATATTTATCACAAATCTTTCAATGTGTTACTTAAAATCATATTTTTATTTTAAAATAACATTTATGAAAAAAGTTGGAATCCTCACATTTTTTAGTTAGAAAACATCATACAGGATAAGAAATGATACAATCATTGAATTAAAGATTTATATTACTAGAAGTATTCTCCCTATATAATTTCCAATGAATTTAATTTACCTTTGTGTCATGATAATATTTGATGAGGTCTTCAATTTTATAGAACCTGTTACACTATTTTTATATGAACTCCTCTAAATTTATCGTCCATTCATTAAATTTTCATGTCAAGATACAATATTTTTATTGATTCGCAAACACTGATCTTTATTTGAATCGATATGTATCTTTAACTCATCCATCAGGTATGCATACTATTGAGAAACATTAATAAAAATAATCCTCCTCAATCATTTACTCCTTAGGGAGTGTGATAATATCCCTAGGAATTTCATTTTTTACAGCCTCCTCACTTACTTGCCACTACAAGATAGCTAGTAAATCATTTGCATGGGGGTACAGATATGTGTGTGGATTATTGATATTAGTATCCCAAAAAATCCACTTACATATGAGCCCCGATTTCTATCATACCACCAGATTCTGTTTGTTTCTAAGCATCACCACATGTATCCCATTGTTTTATTGCTCTGATAGTTCCAAATATTATTATATTTTAGTTAATTATAATTCAGTTCACCAATGATAACCTTTGACCGAATAGTTTTATAGGCCATTTTTCAATTTGTATTGGTAAATGTGAATAATCATTAGGGCCTTTATATTTTTTCCCTTAACCAAAACACACTCACTGAATCTCATTTTTCGTTCTATACCTTTTTTGTAATTTGGATATGAAATCTTCTACCATGCCTTCCATCTTCACTGTCAACTAATATGTGGATATGGATCTCATAATAGGATTATTCCACATATATTTATGTACATTAGTGAATTAAATTGCTCAAGCATCCCCTCTTTATTCATGAGACAACCCTTTAGAATCCAAACCACCAAAATGGTTACATAGATTAATAGTTAACCTTATCATTCTAGGACATAACCTATACAATAAATTAACCACTATATATATGGTGAGATCAATATAATAATATTATTGAATGTGATTCCTGATGAACCTCCATATCATATCACATGTATCACCTCCTCTAGGGTGGGTACATTACAAAGACACACTACCTATGTATAAGATGAGGGTTTGGGTACGTTGGATCGTGGTTCCAAATAATAAACTGTGTGCACCCCATGAATCTAACTAAAACCTACATACCCTATATATTAAACCTATCAGCATCTGCATCAACACATAAATGGTCGAATATATCCACAATCTTTGGATAAGAATTCCTGGTTTCTGCCTCTTTCTGGATAGAATCACCGTGTGTTGTATCTATCTTTTCCACTAAAATAGAATCAAAAGCCTCTATTCAAATTTCCAATCAAGGAATTGAGTCCATCACCACATTATGATCCAATTAACCATGATTAAATGTTAAAATAATATAACCCAATGATTTTAATGATGAAAAATAATATTCATATGAATTTAAGACCATAACATGTTGGTTATGAAATTCTTCCCCTACTGCAATCGAAACCCACACCAATAACATCTTTGAATCATCAACCTCAACACAGATACATGGGTATGTGTGGTGAAATTTTTTAATTTTTTGACTATCTAAAAACCCATATCTACCTACCATATTTCTAATACGATTGACAAAAGATGGATTTTATAAAGGAAATTGAAGTTATATAAATCATACCCATACCACCATGAATGGTGCATCATGTTTCATGTGAAAATCATATGACCATCAAAATTGGTGGAAATGAAACATTTTTTGGGTCTGATGAGCAATGGTCCATGTGAGGATTAAATCAACATCTTATAAAAATAGGATAATCATATGTTTTTTTGATATGGACAACTAGTATTCATTCTTATATACCCCAATATCAACAGATGAACTTGTTAATTGAGTCAACTGATGGATAATTATTTATGATGAGATCCGACTATGTTATATTAAAGTGACTCAATGCTTTTTAAACTTACTTATCTAAATGTGAAAGGTGAGGTGGCCCATTTGATATGTTTATGACCATAGTGTTGATAAAGATAACTACGAAGGGTGAGATTAAATAAATTTTGGAGAAAGGGTTATTTTACAAAAATAAATGCCTTAATTTTTATAATAATACATGGATACTTGTCTCAATTTATAGACAATAATATTACCATATAAGTAATTATTTATTTTATATAACCATTTGTAATAAATCAATAAATTTCAATTTTGTAATTCGATATGATCAGTAAATTCATATTTATGTAATAATCATTTTTTTATTTCTGGGTTTCGAATTCTGAGTTCTATTTACTAAAAACAGTTGATAAAACAAAATACAATATTTTTTGTCACATATAATTTTTATTCCCATAAAAATATAAAATATAAATGTAATATTTTAATAAACATTAAATTATTGAGTACCTTCTAATTCAAAAACACATTATAAATTATTCTATTACATAATAAAGAAAACCATAAAACATCTACCACACACATCGATCATTAATGAACATCAACAGGGGTTAAGAGTCACCAATGAATTTTTATGGGAAAAGTTCCCCAAAAAATCAATTAATCAAAAAATAAAAATAAAATTTATGATACAACTAAGAATGTATACTTTAAAACTAATTGATACAAATAATAATATCAACCAAAATTAAAAACAAACAATAGATAATGTCACTTTTTATAAAGAAAACAAGCCTCATATAAAAAATTTATAGATCTACCTTAGGATAGAGACATATCAAAGATAAGATTAAAAAATGTGACTGAAAATATAACTATGTTTGATAAATCAATAAATATTAATATTAGTCATGCATCATGAAAAATTCACTAAACATTAGTCCATTCAATCATGGATCAAACCATTAACCTACAATAACTTTCCCATTGGAATATCCTTTAATTATTTCTTTATTTACCTACATAATTTTAAGGTATTGGTTTTGAGTTTAGAAATTCATTAGCATATCACTATTTAAAATTGAACCCATATTTTGATGTTGTTGTGAATGAATGTTTCCATTTTCTGTTGGTTAAATAAATTTAAAATAAATACACTTTTCTTATAATCCATGTAATCATAATTATTTTAAAAATAAATCTTTTAATAAAATAATTGTGACCAATGTAATCCTCAAGATCCTATGTGTTTACAACGTCAACATAAGGCTTGGTCTCAGCTACATAGAGCCCTATTCAAAGTTTTTACATTAATATTAACAAAAATACATAGTTTAAACCCATATATACAAATATTAAATATATCATGATAATTGATAAAATCACTATAAATATTCAATATACCATGTACTCAACCATAGGAAATATACGAAATATATATTTTCAATTAGCCAAGATGATGAATGTAATCCTAGTTTGCATTGAGTTTCATAGAGGGACATGTATATTGTCTCAAATTATCTATATAAGTGTAATATGTCAATTATACCATAATATATTAGATGTAAATATGTTTCACATATAATATCAATTCAAAAGTAGTGATATATGCAATAATGCATCCTCCCATGTAGTATAGTATTCAATGTCAACATTATTTTATAGAGGGTAATATGGAATGCACCAATAGAAGTGAATGATCTAGTAGAATGAAAATAAGTAAATGAACTATCCATACCATTTAAAAAACAAAAATATCAACATGTTTTATTTTCCTTAAAAATTAATCTTATAGGATGAAACAACACTTATCTACACAACACTTAACAAATAAGAATATTATCATAATAGTATAATTTCAAAAAAATTATGAAAAAAACATCATCCATGAATGGGAATATTGATTCATAGGCACATATCATTTTCTTATATATAATTAAAATGGTTTTCAGGAGAGCCACAGTTAATAAATAATAATAATTCATGATTAACCTAACAATTTATCATTATTTTCAATATAGTATAACAACACGTAAAAAATCATTTTTCAATATTGTCTTGATGATAATCCATAAAAATTATATATTTTACTAATTATAAATTCCACCTTCTTTTCAATCTAATCAGAAATTTTATGAACATATTCTGATTTTTAATTCCCTTTTATGGTAATGAACTTTCCATTTTTGTATTTTATGTCCAATGTGGATCCCAATGCAAGAATAATCACATGGAAACACTGACCAATTATGGATATGGATATGGTAGAATACATAAAATTATATCTACATATTTCTTTCATTTAATTATTTATATGATCATTTTTTTTGTGTGGAGACACTGGGAAATCAATCCATATGGGGGGTTTTCAAAGCCTATTAGATATAATGATATTTAAATATATGAAAATCTCAACATAACTAAGGGGTTAGGCCTTTAGAATCACAATTATGTAAATTATATAAATAATCACACAATTAATGATGGTGATTATGATGGAGGAAGAGTTGGAGATAAGTGGGGGTTGACAATCATTTCATGCTAACTGAGGGTTGATAGAGAGTAATTTTGAGGAAGAATTATAAAAATATATTATTTTTATATTTGATCCATTAATATTGAAAAATAAAATCAGGTGATAAAATCATTATGGATGACTATGTGTGTGCTAAGTCGTATGGGGTCTTAAGGGAAGATAAGATAATCGTGTATTAATAAGTGTAATATCGAGGGTTGCTTTTTATATTTGTATACATAATTAAACTATCATTGTGGTTATAGGAGTCAACTGTTTGGTAATTCTAAATATTTAGAAGTCATTCCATGACTATTTAATAGTAAGAGGGGGTTATTTTCTTCATTTATTTTCATTGTGGGTCACTTTTAGTTCATGTGTATACATTTCCATGATGGTTAGAGGAGGAAGGAGAATATTATTATGGTAGAAGAAACACCAAATCAGTTTTATATACCTAATGTAATTCAATTTAAATAATATAGTAAATTTTTTAAAATAAAAAATAACATCCTTAGATGTAGCAGTTAAAAAATTCATATTTGAATTTGGTCGATTCCCTTTTGGATAATTAATGGAGAATATAGTAGAAAGATGAAATCAAATCGAAAATAGAGTGTTTGGTTTTATGTAATGATATGCGTAAAATCTCTAGGTTCGAAAAATAGATCATGGTCAAGGGGTGGTATACATCATATCAACAATAGAGGATACACATGATATGAAATGTTATATATGAATATATTATACCCAAATTTTATTTACTCAAACCATTGTGTGAGTTTTTAATATTTATATTGAGATATTTCATTGTCCCATTAAACTATCCACACACATTATAAATTCATTAAAACTTTTATATTTTTATGATAAGTGTGAACTAATTTTTATTAATTAGAGATTTTCTAGAGACTTATCCATATTATAAATGTAGCCATGTAATATATTCTATTGAATGGATTTTTTATTTGGTATGTTCTCAAATAGATTCATATCCATAAAGAGTCATAATCTGTATCTAAAAAGTGAATATTATGAGTTCTTTGGTGGATATAACTTATATGAGGGATATTAATTATTAGAGTTCAATCAAATTACTTTAATTTTAGAAATATTGATTCCATGTGTTGTAAAGGAATTTATAAAGTATCTTGTGAAGTTTTTCTAGTGTTTTTATATGTTTTCATAGAATAACATAGGTTTCTAAATTCATGTTATGAAGTAATGTTTGATATATAGTGGAATATGTATACAATGATGACTTTTATGGACTCATATAGAATGAACCCTATTGAGATTAATGATTTCAGAAAATTTATCAATGATAGGATCAAATATTAATTAAATATTCGCAATGGTAAAAACATGTTTTATAAACCATTAATGTAAATTAATATTTGAGAATAAAAATAAATCATAGATGTTAATATTTTTTAGCAGGAAATAATCCTTATCAATTAATAATTTTTGAAAATCCCTTTGACCATATGGGTGGTGCAAGATGGGGTTTTTCAATTTATTTATTATTATAATTAAATCATTTCATGATTATTGATAAGTATATTCTCGAAATTTTTTCTACTGGTTTTCCCTATTTGAGTATGTCATGATGTCCTTTATTTTTACAACATAACACATATAATCATTTTGTTAGTTAATCATTCATTTGAAATATATATTTATTAATTTGCTACGGGTTTTATTAATAACAACCTGGAGTATTGAAACTAAAAGTTAGAGCACATAAATAATTTGATGTTTTTCATAGTGATATTATATAGTTAGGAATTGTTTGAAAATATTTAAATATTTTCCATTTATATGAACTCTTCTTATTTCCTATTACATGTTATTTTCATGATTATTGACTCAATAAAGATAAAAATAAATGATTATGTAGTTAGTTTTGATAAAAAAATGTGGTTTTGGATGCGAATACATCACTGGACAAGAAAATTCTTTTAGGTGGTTCATATATTATTTATCCTTGATTATGGGATCATTATCAACAGTAAAAAATAATAATAAATGATTTATCATATAAGTGAAATGACCTAGAAAGATTAAAAATATTAAATTGAAATTTACTAGTGCCATTGCATAAAAATTTCACGAGGAAGGATATCTTTATGTATCATATTTCAATGACTCGCATTAGAGTATAACATTACGAATACGATAATAAAGGTTAGTCATATTCTATATGATACACCATTAAATTATAAAATATGTTTTTCATATCAAATTAAATGTGATTGATTTCTTGTGACCCACATAACACAAAATATAAGTGAATTTTATTTATTAAAATAATATAAAATAAATTACTATATATTTAATTGATATTTTTATGTAACCAAAACGAATAATTTCACATAATGAAATACCATTATATCATTTGAAATTTTTTTGAACTATTTTGTTTAACTTTTCTTTTATAATAAATTAAAAACATTTGAGCAGTGATATAAGTAATATTTATTTATATATTTAATTAAGAATTAATAAAACAAATAATTTCAATACATGAAATGGTTAAGTAATGTTAATGTATAATAGTCTAATTAATCTTGAGGAAATGAAATTGTATTATGTACAGAAAATATTCTATTTATATATGTTTTTATTTATAAGATAATTTAAAATAATTTGATAATTAAAACTATGGAATATTATTGTGTATAAATGTATTTAAATGAACTTTCATTCATAAATTTATTATAAATCAATAATAAATATAAATATAATCATGTGATGGTGAAATGGGATATTTTTTATAAAAAAAATCTTGTTATGTGCATAGGTAATTTCTATCCTAATAAATTTAATTATAAAATAATAAGGATTTATTTTTTATTTTTTGACATAATAAATTAAATATATTATATTATAAATCATATAATGGTTATTATGAATAATTTAATAATTATAAAATTATTTTTTTGGTTAAATATACATTTTTTCTAAAATTTTGTTATACATGTTCTGTGAGTAGACAATAGAATCAATTTATGAAACATATAAAAATTTAATTTTATAAAAAGGATTCCATATTTGAAATAATAAAAATTTATTTTAGGAAATAAGTTCAACTCAATGTTTTTTTCAAAAAAATAATTTACCATGGAAAAAGATTGTCACCATGATATGGGTTAATAGTGTTAAAATGTAGTGGGGTTAACCAAATAGATAATGCCATGATTATCAAAAAATCATGTATCAATATTATTGGTTGATTATATTTAAGCCATAAATTTTTATATTTTGAAATTGGATTTTTTGGATCCATATTACAATCTGGACAACATTATATTATTTTAAAGGTAAAGGTAAAAACAACGGTGCGACTCCTCTCACTTATAAAAGGGAAACATCCCTCCTCACTTATCCACACACTTTTCACACCATAGATAAAATATCATCTTCTGAAACCACCTCCCAACTCTTATAAATATTTCAAAGAGGTTCTATTATTACCAAAACCACATACGAGGATTCTTTATGGTTTTATTCAAATGAGGGTAACGAAATATGAGGTAATTTTCCTAAACAAAATTTTTCATGAATATTTATTCTTATAACACCTCAAAATACTATATAAAGTACTAAAAATAATAAATAGTATTCCATACTATCTTAAAATTATATTATGTTAAATAATAATATTATTATCTATATCCCTCCAGTCTAATTGTTAATAAAAACATGCTTTATACGTATGAGTGGACTACCACCTCTCTGAGGTGATGAATTTAATTTTTCATATACACCACATTTGGATGGTCTGATAAATTTATTTATGGGATATATAATATATTTATGATATAAATATTATTTTTTAAAGCTAAATTATTTTGTACATTCAGTGCCTTTTATCCAAAGAATAATGAAAACATCATACATGTGTACGATCATAAAAACTTCTCCATGAAGTGATGTAATTAATTTTGAAAATTAATTTAAATGTATTGTTTTAAAAGTTAATTTTATTATTTAATATGATATAAATTAAATTATTTTGTTTTTTGAGATTTTGAAACCATAAAAGTTGTAATATCTAAAATCAAAAAATCAATACATGCCCCCACTTGAATATTTAGTTTAATGTTGAATTGTTTAAAAATTGGTATTTAAAATTTATAAGGGAATATTATACTGAAATATTATTGTGTTTATGATTCTAATATTTATAATAATATTTTTAAATTTATTATACATATGGGTAGGTTTTGTATACCACATATAATGACTTTGGGGTAAGGGATTATTTTAAAATCTATTTTTTCATATGGATAATTTATGTTTCATTTTTATTTATTGGAAATTGTTTGATATTTTTTATATAAAGCACATTTATTCTATTATTATATGGTAATTTTTTGTATTTTAAGGAAATAATTCAATTTCATACATCTTTGATACT
Organism: Viscum album; assembly: GCA_963277665.1. NCBI lineage: Eukaryota > Viridiplantae > Streptophyta > Magnoliopsida > Santalales > Viscaceae > Viscum > Viscum album. Next base: position 1,112,903,544 of record OY728126.1, read on the forward strand.
TTAAAATTATAATTGAATATTTTTATGAAAAACTATCTCTATTATTACATTTTGGGTTGGAATATATTTCATCCATTCACATGTTCTTAAAATTGTATCGAAAATTTCTTTATTGCTATAATTATTTCAAAAATTAATTTTCAAATATATTTTTGTTTATTTTAAACGTTTTATAAATTTATATTTGTAATGTTTTGTATATGGATAAAACTTTACATTTTAAAAATGTGTCAAAATATTTTTTGTAACATTTTCCAAATGAATTTCTTTTCCCACACTGATATTATTTAATTATTACAATGAATCATTTAAATAATTATTTGGTTTTATTAAGAAAAAAAATTCTTATTTTTTTAGGATGTATTAGATTTTCTATGAACTATTAATTATTCAATGTTACAAAAAATCATAATTATTATTATTATTTTGAGAATCTTTTTAATATCTATTTTCACCTATTTCAACATAATATAATGTTTATTAGGATTTATTAAGGATATTTTATTATGATATCATGAACTTATTCCAATTATTTGGGGTTTGATAATGATTATTTAATAATGATCCATGAAAACGATTTCATTTTCACATGTAAATTAATATATGAAGAAATTATGAAAAATTTAATGATATTGTAAAAACCATATGTATGGTTTTCATTATATGATTTGTGAGATTAGATATATAGATAATTTAAATTTATCATATAATCCAAAATATCTCATGAGATAATACAAAATGTATTACGGAGTGAACCAAATCTATTATGGGACTCTGTCAACTATGTTTATGAGAATGGGAAGTGAACACCATCCACTATGACACTGTTTCCATTGTGATTGAATTGGTAGTTATCGTAGACTAATGAAATGATTTTATATTATTATGTGTGTGAATAAAACTTATATCCTATTCTTAATATGTGATTTAACGGATAATTATTGTTTTTTCATGATTCCACACTCATACGTCTCATGATTTTTTTATGAAAATGATTTATTTCATGACACACGATTTATCATCATGGACTTATTCATTATATTTTTTATAAGTTATGATCACATTACCATACCAATATTTTGATCACATGATAACATGTTATAACCTATTGATATCTCATTTCTTTAATATTACTATGTACATGAGCTCATCCTTTTTTATATTTCAATTACCATTGTTTAAAAAAATGATTTTAAGTAGGTTATATATAAGAAGGGTACTAATTGAATGAAATTTGTATTTTATGGTAATGATATTTCATGAAATAGGTTAATTATGTACATTGTATCTAAATAGTAAAAACCTTTATGGTTCATGGCTGGGTATTATTCTGAGATTTATTGAATATTCATTTAAAATGATATTATATCTTGGTATATGATTCTTGGGTTACCATAATTGGTATAAATGTAGGGATTAGTTAATTTTTGGGATTGGGATATTAAACCATTATTTAAAATCATAGGGATAAGCCTATAAATATGAAACTTCCTTAAATAATAGAAATTATTTATTGTATATATTCCTATAAATGTAATAACTTTAAAGGGAAAAATAAGTGGGTATAGTCTCTATCATAGATGCAACTAGTGGTAATTACCCTAAAGTGACTAGTTGAGTAATAACGTGATCATATACTATGACACAAAAAGGAGGAATAACTACACACCTAGTTTTAAACTCTATAGAGATATTATTTGTGTAGCTCAATTTGGATATATACACCATTATGAAAGAGTTGAATATATATTTTTTTGAAATTATATAAGGAAATGACCATGGAAAACCAAAATTCAAACCTATAATGTCATGGGTTAATTAGAAGGTTCTACAAATTTGGACATCTCTTGAAGTATTTCAATTATTATTTGTATAATCACTCTGATTATTGGTTTTGGATGTTAAGACTATGATATTTGGTTTTAATCAATGTCTAGAACCTTGTGCAATATTTCAAATAATTAATGATATGACCTATGAAATATCCATCCACCAGAGAAAAAAATTAAATGTTTGACAGGATTCAAAATATTGTGGCTATGCTCATCTAACTATTTAATATTAGAATGGTAACATTAATCAAGCTTAATACCATGAAAACAAAATTAATTAATAACTCAAAATTGACTATTTTATGTGGAAAATACCACATTCCTTTAATTTGTCCTGTGATACCTTAATTACTGTTAAATATATCAATTTTATAGAAATGATTATTTCAATATCTAGTGATAAAAAATAACAATGTTGTGTTTTTTTATAGTTTATTAGTTTACCATGGAATATGGTGGAATATTATCTTGAATATAAATCTAGAGAAAGTAATTTTATGTATAAAAGAGAAATAGTTGAGGAGGTAATTTTCGAATGTATTTTCCTTTAACCCTTTAAAATAAAATTGAGGGGGAGTCTCAATATCACTTGTAGAATGATGATGAATCCATTGGTACCTATGAGGAAATTTTTACATGACATGAAAGTATTTATCATATTTTATCATCAATCATAAAGGTAAATTTTTTGATTCATTAGTGCCTTAAGAAAAATTCACATAAATGAATTGAATATATGATACTTTTATAGCTATAAAAAATCATTCTATGTGATATCATGTTAGAAATAGATGTTGGAGTCTTTCATTTCCCTCATGGTTTTGGGGAAAAAGGAAAATAAATTTTTTTTGACGGAATTATAATCATAAAACCTATAAGGGAATGAAAAATAGCATTAATTCATATAAAAAGTGCGGGAAGAGGAAAGCGAAAAATTTAAATAAGTTATATAATAAATGTTCCAACAATAGAAGATATGTTCATGTTGTAAATTAATGTAGATTTTAAATGATGTAGAGGATGAATAATGAGAAGAATGATTAAAAAATTGCAACCCCCACTGTAGAATGTTATATATGAAAGGATTGTTGACAATATGCTAATTACTGTAAAAATAAAAGGGTTAAAAAAATCTATCACCATTAGAAACATCCTAAACTAAATTTTAAATAGAAATCATATATAATCATAACTACTAATTTAGTTAATGATATTTATTTGAGAAAAAGGTATAGTTATCTTCCATTAAAGAATTTAAAATGACTTATTTGGTATAATTTGTACTCATTTTTTATATTAGATTACATTTCTAAGAGCATCCCAAAAATATATTATCATTTAGAGATTGTTTTTATGTTAAAAATCCTAATTTTATATTATTTTAACTCTAGTATATTTGACCTATTTGATATTTCAAAGTTGGAATATTCTTTCTATAATAATTTTTATCAATCCTATATTTGAAATGAATATTAATTTGGAAGTGGTTTGGATCTCACTCTATATAGACCCTATAACAATATCTTAGAAATGAATGTCAAATTTTATATTTTGAATAACCTTATTATATTCTATCACAGTATGGATAAAAAATAAATTCCAATGGTAATTACTTCCATTATATTTGTATGATAACCTATTAATGAGTGGTATTTATCACATATGGTTAGTGATTATCTCAACATTTTATAAATTAATGTTGTTCTATAATATGATGATTTATTTATTTATTATTTTTCTTATCATCCTGTGAATTTTGATATTTAGTTTTTGATAAAAAAACATACATGATTTTACATTAATCTCACTGAATAATTGTTGAATAAAACCAATTGAGTTGAAGGAATTGAGTAAAAAACTCCAAGAGAATCTAAAAAACAAATTCATACACCCTATTTCATCATAATTGGGTACACCAATTGTTTTGGATAATAATAAATATCAGTAAATTTTTCTTTTCATTGATTATTAGATATTTAACTAGATCACTATCATGAAAACGTTCCTACTACCTAATTTTCATGACATGTATAATGTACAGAAAAATCCCAAAAAAATCCCCAGATTGTTCTTCGGTCATGATATCATAATTATCGGATAAAAGTAAGTATATATATAGTAAAACCTTTTGAACTAGGTATAGAGAATATAAATTTATTGTGATTCAATTTGGACTTACCAATTCCCTTAACATCATCCTGGGTCTAATGATAAAGTGATTTTTGGATTACCATTATTAGTTTGATATAGTCTTTATAGATGATATTATCATATCTTCCAAGACTACAAAAAATATTAAATATCATTTGTGGAATTTTTTGGAAACCTTGATGATGGATAAAATGTATTGAAATTTTAATATATGTGAATTTTTTCTATAGAATTTTTTTGGCCCTTTTAATTACAAGATAAGATATATTATTGGATCCTTCAATGCAAGATATTATTGATCAGTTTACCAAAAAAATGATGGTGACTGATAAAAATTATTTTCATTTAACATATGTATATTACTGATTATTTTCATTTAATTAATCATATATATAAAATCCAATAAAAATTTTATGTTTAAGGGAGCTATATTCATTTGTATTGAAGAAGGTGAAGAAAATAACAACGTGCTGAGGAGAAGGTTGGTAAGTGCATCTGTACTTAAATGTCCTTATAGTGGGAAATGGTTTGTGATAAATAATAATACATAAATAAAAGGAAAATTATTTTTTATCATATTTAATAAAATTATTGTTGGTTCTACCTCATGTAAATACAAAGTCCATGAATAAAATTTCTAGAACCATGATTTGGAGTAATCATCAATAATGTTTTATTTCAAAATATTTGGGCAATATCATTATCATAGACTCTTTGATATATAATCTAAAAACAAAAACTCAAAATATATATTATAATAGACTTATTTTAAAATATTACAAAGAATATTGTTGGAGTTTTTTATTTATTGTTATAGCATAATATATTACCACCCTTGAAAAGAAATCTATGTGGAGGATTTAATAAGTGGGAAGGGTTTTTTTATATTTTCAATATTAAGGGGTAAAATAAATCTAATACTTATATATTAAAAATGGTTTATTTTTAAATTAAAAGGGTATCAAAGAAATCATATCATTATCTTATAAATTTTCAACAATTGATTATTGTGAATACTAATAAGTTGAAAGGGAAGATATTGATTTTTAAAAGAAGGTAAATAATGTCCTAGACTTTAACTAGGTTAATAATGGTATGATACAATTTTTTAATGTGATGTGTTTGCATTTTATAAATAATTTTATGGTGGAAATATTGGATGGAGCACATAACTCATAATTCATTATCCATCATGGAAGTAGAAAAATATATTGATACATTTAAGATAATTTCATATGGGGCCATGAAAAGGGACTATAACTTCTTCCAGGTCAAATATATTCTTTAATATGATCATGTAATTTATCTTGAAATGTCTTAGTGGTTTTTGGGGGTAAAGGAATGAAAATTTCTAGTTTTTAAAAATAACTAGATATGCACATGGTTTATGTTTATGGTTAATACTAACTGTTTGGTAATTGTAGTGTATGAAATTATGAGTATCTGTGGAATTTAGCATGGTTTGAGAAGATTTTTTCAAACCATGTGAGTCTTCAAAAAAACCATGTGGGTTTCATAGAGTAAATTTAAAAAATATTATTTGGCTTGATCATTTTTTACTATTTGTATCTATTTAGATAATATTTCTCTATTTTTCAATAATATATTCCACCACACGGTTGACCCATGACTTGTTTAATAGTGTATCCTAACCGTGAAACCATGTTTGAATATATTAAAATTAAAATTTTCCCCGATGACATTGTTTTTTAATTTATAATCACACTAAATTATCTATTAAGAAATTCTTAACAGGTACCCCAATGGTCTAGATATTTCTTTATAGTATTATTTAGTGATTTTATGTAGTTCTAGGTGTATCTATAAAGGGAACATTATGTTTTTTATATGATCTCCTCTCATCCTTCCAGAAGACTCCTTGATCAAATTTCATTTATTTATTAAGTACCTAATTTAGATGTTATTTTTTTACATATAGATTTTTATAGGGAATCAATGACGTTTCTTAAGGATCATGGATTTTGAGGACCATATATCATCTTTTAAAAATACAGTTCTCAATGTCAACTAGTGTTCATCTATTAGAGAGGTAGGTTTATCTATTATATGGTGATAGCATATGAATTACATAATGAATTTGTAAACTCAATTGGGTTTTTTATAAAATTTATATATTTGATACAATAGATTAATTTACTTATAATATTTATCTTTTGGGGCATGAAAAAAAAGTTTTTAAAGTGGATCTCCAAAAAAATATTTTACAATTTTTAATAGATTAATGAAATGCCTTCAAGATTATTTATACTCAAAAAATGGATTTTTAATCTTAAGAGTGCTGCTAATTGGTATCAATTACATTTTAAAACTTGGAGATCTTGTTAATTACAATGTTTTTCTTTAAAATAACACATTTAGAACCATGGGTAGATCTAGTAATGTACACATGAAACCATTAATTAATGTGTCACCGATAGGGGTTATTATTTTGACATTGATAAAATAGGGAAGTAATTTATATAATTAAGATTGATAGTATTCATGAATTTGTTTTAATTTTAATTATTTATTACATGTTTTTTTATGATAGATACCACTTGTTCTTGGTTTTATTGATTTTTTTCTTTCATGTCAGTTTTCTAATGTGTTTAAAATATGGAATTTCCATGAATTATTATGTTTATAAATTTGTACTATCTGTAATGTAATTTTTATAATATTAGTTTATGTTACTATTTAAGGTATCATAAGAAACCAAAATATTATTTCAAAAACATTTTAAATTTTAAATTTCTTTATAAAATTAATTTTTAAACAATAACTAAATGTATCATAGTGATAAGAATTATATAGATTCATAGGTTTATTTGATTAAGAACTTCCCTCACATGATTAATATGAATTGAAGATATATATATATATATATATATATATATATATATATTTGATTAGGACACATACAAGTTAACAGTTTCATTTAACTGTCCATATACTATAGGCTGTTGATGGCTTCATGGTGGGTTGGGATTGAAATGATAGATGGTCACATAGAGATTTGGTTTTGATATTGCTCTTCTGTAATTTGGTGTAATTCCTTTTAACTACGATGTTATATATATTATGTTTGTGATATACATTATTATGAATTAAAATATATTGTTTATTTCATTTTAGTTACTCATGAGTCATATTTTGGATTATCTATTTATCATAACTTTATGGTGGGTGATCTCAAGTGACATGTCATGTGAATCCAGGTTGGTTCATTACAAAATGATTTTTTTGGCCACAAGAATACTATAATTTCGAGAGAAAAAATTTGGTTAGTATGTGATGATTGGTTCCTATTCATCTCTCCCCCTTGTATGATCTCAAGTTTCCATTAGTTTCCACATATTTTTATCATGATTGAGCTTTATTTTTTGTTCATTAAAATATAATTGATTTTTCGATTTTTAAATTATCCTTATATTTTATAAGGATTATTCTTCTCCTATATTGAATCTTTGGTATCTTTAAACTCTTATTATTAAATTTTTTTCATCTGGATTCTTGAAATCATATTTTTATTTGATGAATTTCTCATAAGCTAATAGTATTTTTTCATTTTTGTTTGATAGAAAATGAATATTATAAGATATCATACAAATCCAATGGAGGAATAAATAATATTGTTTTCACAATTGATATCTATAATAGAACTCCCATTGTTGGAAGTTGTTATGTATAAAATTTAAACTCTAGTTCAAGTGGGTGTCGTAAAAAATTGATAAATAGTGGATCTTGGATAATAATTTACCCCGAATAATGCACCTAAATTTGATGGTGGAATCAAGGTTACTTGAGGATAATAAAAAAACATATTTTAAGAAGCTATTAATCCATGAAATATAACTTGAAAAACTGTTAGTGGAATAGAAATAGGAATTCATTATCACTGAGAAATGGGATCATTCAATTATTGATTATTCCAATCATTAAGATGAGCTGGTTTACATATCACTTGATCTTCTTTCTAACTACTAATTTAATTCTTGGGGTTCACAATCTGTTTGAGAGCTTATTTTTGGTCGATAATGAGTATATTATTCCTATAGAACATTTTTAAGGTGTTTAATAAATTATTTAACCATACGGTACGCTTAGTAATGTAAATGGTATTAGTTGGAGCTTCATTTACAAAAGGAGGTAGTTATGGTGTGTCATTTGAGCAGAAAAGGAAGCATAAGGGTGAAAATTTTACACCAGGACTTGTTTTAGGGGTTTCCATGAGACAGATTAGGTAGTTTTCTATCAGTTAAAGATGCATGGTCATACAACACTAATTTTATAAAATCACAGTGACATGAACTTATTGTGTACAATTTATTCATCATTTTTCATTATGCCGCAGAATTTGAACAAAACAAATTCAAAGCTGGGCTAGCTACTATGAGATGTACAATGTTCATTTTATCATATGTGGTTCTAGGATTGTTGTATAAAGGTAAATATGATTATTTTATATCATATATGTTTATTGAGTTTTTGATATTATCATCGTAGATTAATTCATTAATTCTATATCTTTATAAAACCTTGTGAAAGGGGAAGGTGTAGTGTTTTAAAGGTCCCTAGTGTCAAGTGATGATTGTCGAGCACAGTGTTATGTGATACTACAAAGTTATTTATCATAATATCTTTGAACATATCATTATAATGGATTCTATGATCTATTTTAAGGATATTATTTACTATCAATATCATTGAATTCAGTTTCAATTTATCGATGGTGTTCCTCATGTATTTTAGGCCAGGTGTGATTCACGAGCAGGGAGAAAAAGATAAGTAGTTCCTTATAATGAAATTATATCATTCTAGTTTTTGAGATTTATATTTATTTCATTTAATATAATTTGTGTAGTCTCTTTCCTATAGTGATTAGGTTATTACTTGTTTTATTTTAGGATGTCCTTTTGGGTTTCCTCAAAAGAGGGAGGTTAATTTCACTATTGAATTTATCAATGGGATAATAACAATTTCTATTTCATCATAACTTTTGGTTCATAATAAGTTAAAATATATTAATTTTCTACGTACCTATTATGAGGAAATGGGATTTATTTTCCGTAGTGTATACCATTTTTTCTAGTTTTATTTATAATGAAGGTATACTTAAGCATTTGAATTTTTATAATTACAAAAATCATTATCTTGTGACTCATTAGTAATAATAACCCATGCCTATGATTGAAAATATATTTGATATACTCAATGGATAATAGTTGGTTTCTATGATTGATACATTATTAGGGTACCATACTATAAGTGTCAAATATGAGGAAATACATAGGACTACATTTAAGACATGATATAAAAATTTTTATTTTATAGTTATTAAATTCATTATCACATACAATAATGTTGTATTTATAGAATTTGTGCACTAGGTATTTCATTATATTGTGAAATATTTCGTTATCATTATTGTGGATGATATTTTGAAAAAGACCATGTCAAAGATGAAATAGAGTGATAATTAAATATCATCAATATAATTTGAAATCAACATCATAAATATATAAATCATTCTAAATTTGTTATTTTGATCCAAAATTAGGGTTTTCTAGGGACATATTATATCCATTATGGGCATCTTAGTGGATCCAAAAAATATTTGGGTCATTATTTTGTGGGAGAAATCCATAAATATTTGTAAGATTTAGAACTTCTTAGGATTTTCTAGTTATTATTAGTGTATTGGTTATGATTTATATTATCTTTCATCGTTTATGATTTAATTTACCCTTAAATGAGTTATGTTTAATTAGACTAATATTTTTTAGAGATATATAGAGGAATTGAATATGAGGTTGAATTCATCTCCAATGACAATTATTTCTAAACCGGGTTTGATCTGTGATGTATATTGTTACTCTTAACGTATAAGATTGGAATGTGTTTTTATATAGTATAAATATGTGGTTTTATATGGATATGACTAATTATTTCACATTGAGAATAATTATCCTTCCCATAACCTTGAGTTGGAATCCATAGTGTACACTCTCAAGACACCGTACAAATATTTCATTGGGTGTGATTAATAGTAATTTCTGATCGTATGAGTTTGAAGAATAATTTTACTGAGAGGTAACTCTACTATAAATATAGAAACTAGTTTTTGTGTATTTATAATTTCTATTATGATACCATTTGAACTCCCTTGAAATTGTAATGCTATCATCGATGAGTTGAGTAAGAATATCTGACTACAGAATTGAACGAATCAATATAGTAGTTTTTTATGATGATTTTTTATTAAGATTAATTTTGGAAGGTAAGATTCTATTGTCAAGGTGTTATTATATTTTTTATAGGTTGATTCATCATTTAATGATTAGATTCAGATTTATTAGGTAGTGAGCAATGAATTCTAGTTCTTATGTAAAATCCTCTACGACGTGGAGACCTTGGGTTGTCTGTCTCGATATCCCATTAATGATATGTATTTCTGAGATATTTTTGTCAATCTAATATCTCTTATCATGTAATTAATAAACACTAGAAACTATTCTTTTTGGCCCATAGACATTAATACTACCATGATTTATCATTATCTACGATTTCAGTATTGGTGTTAGGGAAGAACCAGTTGATTGAAAACATTATGTCATGATTACTTACATAGTAGAAGATAAATATAGAGTACCATAGACCTACTTGTTTATTTAAAAGATTTCTTATTCTATATTATAAGTGTAATGAGATATATATGGGATTTTCATTAGATTACCTTGGAATAGAAGTGGAAATGTTGTGATTTGGCTAATCATTGATCCTGATATAAAATAATATCATTTCCCTCTTATTAAGAAATTGATTTTGGTATAGGAACTCATTCAATTATATCACTAAGGTATTATTATGCTCTATAATGTTCCTTTAGTGGTGTTTTTTGACATATACTCTTAGTTTACATTATTGTTTTTGAAAGGATTGAAAGAGGTGATTGGTGGCCAATTGAAATTAAACCTGATTTGTCACATGTAAATGGGTAAAAAAACTTATTGAACCATTTAGATTCTAGTGGATACATGTTGGCAGTGCATTCATGATTTTATATTGTTCATGGTAATGTTATACCCCTTTTGATATATTTTTATGTAAAAATAATCATCATGATTTAATCAATATGTAACATTTAGATGCATTGTTTGAGAGGTAGTTTTAATCTCTTTTATTTTGGGAGTTATTGGGAGAATTTAATTTAGTTGGGATAATAACAATTTAGGAGATGATAGAAATATCACTAGTGATTTTGAAGAAGTTAGTGAGTGATTATAATTTTCAAGTATAATATGTGTATCATCATCATTTACTATTGGACATTGAGGTTGGTGATGGGATCTTATCAATGTTTCAAATAACTCATGATATCATTAATTGGATAAGAATGGTATGCTAGTATATAGTTCCCTTGGACTTTTAATTATCATTGAATTTAATTGAATGCTGACTTATCAGATGGACTTTATGTCTCTCTAGATGTGGATTCGTGGAATACAGCATGGTTCTTAGATGATGATGTATCAGCTAGATTATTCCATGTTATTTAATGTTAGTTTTTAATCATGATATAGACACCACTATGGTTTAACAACTATTTCATATTATGGATCACAAATATTATAAGGCCCTGACCTTAAACCTTACTTAATATTGAATTAAAAGAATAATTCACGTTGAGGATCTTTTCAGGTTTAGAGTTTTAGAGAATTGGAACATAACTATTACATCTCAAAATATTACAAAGTAGTCACTTCTACTAAGTTTCCATAATAAAAAAAACTCTTAAAAAGAAACGTGTCTAGTTCCATGTTTTATATAGGATGACATTCCCTTGATCACATCCTTGACCTTATTTTACATTAAGTCCTGTGAAAACATTTCAAAAAAAACTTGGGGTGAGAATAAAAGACTCAGTAAGGGATATAGAAACAATGAAAACTGTTAGTTTATCAAACATCAAGTAAACCATATATACTCTATCAAAGTAATACCATCACCTTCATGAAGTAGTAAAAACTCTTCACTGAATAAAGTATCATTACTTACCTTTTTGTAACCAAAGTATTACCATAAAACCCATAAAAAGAACACATAACATATATAAAGGTAACTTGGGACATAAACATACTTAAGTGTAATAACCATACGGTCGACTTCCACACATATCACTTAATGGAATAGCCATACGTCCAATTTCCATACATACTTAATGGAATAGTCATACGGCCGACTTCCATACCCAATGCATTGGAGGTTATAACGTAACCACCCGTCCTGGTATTCACGGCACCACCCATCATATGGTTTATCACGTAACCACCCGTCAAATGTCCAAGTACCAATATAAAATCATAAAACATAAAACCAATATAAAGGAATGATAACATTTACACATTTCAATCACAATATATCATAATAGAATCCTTTATCAAAACCATTTTCAATACCAAAATACATAAAAGAGTATATGGTATTTATTTTATTTTAAAAACATTACGGCTTGTTGAGGAAGCCAAAGACCAAATAATACTCGCGGCGGCGGAAAAGGTCATTGTCGCCGCGTACGTTAAAAGAAACATTCCTTTTTGACTTTTTGTAAAACACTTCGTAGAAAAAGATTCCTTTTGTATAAAAGTAAAAGTCAAAGGGGTTTATACACCGTATAAAAGAAAGATGTGTATAAAAAGAAATATGCCTCAATGAATGGAGATTGAGACGAAGTCCCTTACCTCGGGTCCGAATTGACTCGATCGTTATTTAACATTCTGAATAATAAACTTGAGTTAATTTATACTAGATTAAGAACCTTTTTAAAGTTCATTATTCCTTTAATATCACTTATTGCCATTTTATAAACATTATGTAACTATTTAAGTTAATAATGTTTGTTTTGTCAATATTTGGTTCTTAAGTCGAAAGTGAACTTCTTACAATTACATGTTGTTTGTGTGGTCAAAGGTTCTTTATATGAAGAATGAAATTCTCGATTTGGATATAATATGTATCAGATATATCCAGCATATACATGTATTTATAATATTACATAATCATTTAGAGGTAAGAAATGAAATGCACCGTTCATGGAGACGGTAAGCCGTACGTATGCTTGAACGCTTCTTTCATTTCATTGTCATATTAATGGAATTAAAACTAAATGAGAGGTATGTATATTTTAATTCCAGAATTATATTCATCATTTATATATATCATTCATTATATATATCCATTATATAAATGTACTTTTAATAGTACATTACATTTGGGGATAAGAAATGAAATGCACCGTTCATGGAGACAGTAAGCCGTACGTACGCATGAACGCTACATTCATTTCTATCTCATACATTAATGGAAAGAAATAATATTGATATATAGGTATATTATAATTCCAGTATAACATCATATATAATAACTTTAAATCCATCCTTTACACGTCCCACATATGGCATTAACGAATCACATCACTTTGAGGGGGCGGTAGTCCGCACTTCCTTAAATGAAGATATCGTGTTTACCCATAATGGAAACCATAATGGTATGCCCAAAATGAAAAATACATAAGCTTATTGAAACAATAAACATATTATATATCATATATAAACATAGTGACATCATAATGGCCAACTTTGAAGGTGTTAAATGAGTATTGAACAATCATAGTTTCGGGAGGCAGAATTTCGCCATCCACGGAAACTGTATGTTCTTTAACCATTTGATGTAGTTGTGTGAGAGTGTAGCTCTAATAAATCTTATAACAACATCCTAGTATATTGAAGATACTGTTTTTGTTACAAAATAAGTAAATAAAAAGAGTTTAGAGGGTTGGAGAAGCAAAATAAAACAAATGAACAAGAGAGAATGAATTACCTTTAAAAGTGTAACTCCTTTTGATTTGAGCCTAAAGGCTTCCTTTGGAAGGATTATTCCCAAAGGGAATCCTATAGGATGAGGAGAGGGATGTGTAGAGAGTAAATGGGAAGGGGATGGCCGAGCCAAAGGCTTGAGGAGTGTGTGTAAGGTGGTAGAGGTGGGGGCCTTTTATAAGAGGAGAGGTGGGGCACTTTTGGAATGTAAAGAAATATTACATTATTTGAAAATTTGTTTCGGTTTTAAAAGGTCCCACATTGATATAATTCGTGGATAGGGTGATACGGGTTCGAAATCCACCCATCCAATAAGTTTTGGACATGTGTAGTTCATATATTTTACAATATCTTTCTATTTTATTTAAATCGTTAAATAATGAGGTAATCGCTGCATCATCATGATGTCATAAATAAATTAATTTATTTAAAGTCTAAAAATTATAAAAAAATACAATGATGTATGAAATCTTTTTATCTTTCCAATGACTATTTATAATCAAAAATATGACTTGTATAACCTCATTTAAAAATTGTTTTAGTAAAATATTTCATGTTTGTGTCATTTTTACTTTTACATTAAATAAAAAGTTATTTATGTCATTTCCCAACCAAAGTGGCTCTATGGGGTCCCCAAGTTGACACATGGCTTATCTTGGTCGGCCATGACACAACCAATTAGGGTATGACATGTTTCAAGCTCATCTCATTTTATTAAAGCATTATTTTTAACTTAAACAACACTAATTACCACTAATCGCGATTAAAAACTTAATAAGTTACTATTCATCAAAAAATAATTTTAATCTCATTGAACCACATTTTACTTCTTAATGACAACCATGTATGTTGGTTTTTTGAAAATCAAAACACAATGATGTAAAAATTTCATTTAAACGGAAAATCAGTTTTTATAAGTACCACTTAGTGGTTTCACTATTCATCAAAAATTGATGTTTTTCAGAAAATTACCAAAAATTCACCCTAAGCTATATTTGATATTACGAATTCAAAAATGCAGTCTATTTTACAAAATTAAAAACATATAAGTCATATTAATTAATTTAATAATTAATTCCCGCTGTCAGAGCAAATAGCGTGTTTTTATGGAACAATAAGTATCAAAAGATTGACACTAGTTTAAGTCCGATTTCAAAGTGAAATTTATTCCAACGACCACTATTGTATTTAATGGTAAAAATATTTTCTAATTTCACTTTAAAACCAATTAAAAAGATAATCTAATCATATAAATAAATTAGATTAAAAATAGGTTTTGAATTAAAATACAACATTTTACACTATTCATAAAAAAATGAACTTTATTAGAAAGGTACCAAAAATTTACACAAAGTAAATTTTGATGTCCCAATTCTAAAGAAGAGTTATATTTGGTCCAATAGAATTTATAAGATCGATCAAAACTATATTTAATGACGGTTCTCCGTCAAAAGGTGATAAGTGTACCTTTCGTGAAAAGTAGGGTATAAATGCCTAAAATTGAACTCTTTCCATATTTTAAGCCTTTATCTTTTATTGGGTAAATGTAAAAACATTTAAAAACATATATAATCATATTTTAGTTATTTCTATCCATTCCCGCCAGTACAACGGCTACTCGTTAACTAACATTTAAAATAATATTACTTTATTACGTGTGTGCAACGAAGTTTTCAAAGAAACTCATCATTGCGTACCGAGTACGCTATCGAACGTAGAAACCCCTTTTAATTAAAATTAATATTTAATTCGTAAATATTACTAAATATGAAAATTCTTTATTCTTTATTTACCTTGGATGTTACATCCTTCCACCCTTTTGGGAATTGCGTCCTCACAATTTTATTCACTTATCAAAATAAGTGGGGGTATTTATCCCTCATAGCATTTTCAGATTACCACGTTGCCTCTTCAATCACATGGTTATTCCACAAAACCTTTACCTGATGAATAACCTTATTTCGTAAGACCTGCTCCCTATGGTCAAGAATCTGGACTGGTTGTTCTTCATAAAAAAGGTTCTCTTCCAACTGAACTATCTCTGGACTCAAAACATGAGATGGATCTGGCATATACTTCCTCCACAATGAAACATGAAAAACATTGTGTACCTAAGATAAAAAAGGAGGAAAGGCCACCCGGTATGCAACTGATCCAACTCTCTCCAGAATTTCATATGGTCTAATAAACCTTGGACTCGGTTTTCCTTTCTTACCAAATCTCATCACACTTGTCCAAGGAGAAACCTTGATAAAAACATGATCACCTACCTCGAAAGATAGATCCTTCCTCCGGTTATCCGCATAACTCTTCTGCCTGCTCTGAGCTGTTCTCATGTGCTTCTCAATCAACTGAACTTTTTCTGTCATCACTTCTACCAATTCTGGTCCCATCAGCTTCCTTTCACCCACTTCATCCCAAAATGCTGGTGTTCGACACCGCTTCCCATATAATGCCTGAAATGGTGCCATTTGTATATTGGAATGAAAACTGTTATTATAAGAAAACTCAACCAAAGAAAGATGTTGGTCCCAACATCCCTGATAATCCATCGAACAAGCTCGTAGCATATCTTCCAAGGTCTGAATTGTTCGTTCTGACTGCCCATCTGATTGATGATGAAAAGCTGTACTAAAATTTAATTCCGTACCCAACGACTTCTGAAGGCCTTTCCAAAAGTAAGATGTGAACCTGGGATCACGATCAGATACAATGTAGATAGGAACTCCTTGTAACCTTACTATCTCTTTAAGATACAAACGAGAATGTTGATCTAGAGAGAAAGTATCTCGTATTGAAAGGAAATGAGCAAATTTGGTCAAGCGATCAACAATAACCCAGATTGCATTATTACCTCGATATGTCCTCGGTAATCCCACAACAATGTCCATGGATATGTTTTCCCATTTCCACTCTGGCACTGGTAAAGGCTGAAGCATCCCTTTCGGTAACTACCGTTCTGCTTTAACCTGTTGACATGTCAAACACTTCACAGTAAAATCAACAATATCTCTTTTCATTCCATCCCACCAGTAATACTCCCGTAGATCTCTGTACATCTTAGTACTGCCAGGATGAACTGAAAATGGGGAACTATGAGCCTCACATAACAACTCATTCTTCAACTGTGAATCACAAGGCACACATAACCTCTTACCAAACCTCAAAACACAAACACAAACTTATCCAAGAACTCATGGAAATTTTTATTCATAAGGTCCATGAATACAGTAGGTGCATTGGTTAACCCAAAGGCATGACTACAAATTCATAATGGCCTTATATAGTACAGAACGCAGTCATCGGAACTTCTGCTTCTTTTAATTTCAACTGATGGTACCCCGACCTCAAGTCAATCTTCGAAAAATACAGAGCTCCCTGGAGCTGATACCACTTCATTAGATGGCCCAACATCTGCTGAAGTTGTTTCAAAGGATTTTACCACCCCTTTCTGCTTGTAGTATGGCTGCATTCCCCCAGTTGAGTTCTTCGTTGGACACTCGTTTTCATAATGACGCATTTCATTACACTTAAAACATCTTACAGTTGGCTTTTCATTTCCTTCTTGATCATCTTCCTTATAGTTACGAGCAATATGACCAGACTTACCACACCGAAAGCACTTACCATACTTGGATAAACATTTTCCAGGATGGATATTTGGTTTTCCTACCTCCTTGCTTCTTTGATGAATTCTTCCCCTTTGCCTGCCAACTAGACCTCTTATTCTGTTGTTTTTCATAGAACACCTGATCATCAGCAACCTCCATTTCCACCTTCTCCACACATCGAACAGGTTTTTCATAACTTTTGAACTCACGAGAAGCTAAAGCCTTTCGATACGTTGGGTTTAACCCCGAGTAAAAATGGTTTATTTTACTATGAAGATCTCGTATGAAGTTTGGAGCATACCTTGACAATCGAGTGAACTTTTCTTCATAAGCAGCCACTGAATCATCCTCCTGCCTCAATTCTAGGAGCTGTTTTTTCATCCTAAGACAAACCACCTTAGGAAAATATTTCTCTAGAAACATACCTTTGAATTAGTCCCAGTGAAGATCCTCAATCTCATCACTATCCCTTATATTTTTCACCATCGACCACCACTGATCAGCTTCACCTTCAAAACGGTAAACAGCAAGACTAAACTTTTGATGTT
This sequence comes from Viscum album, assembly GCA_963277665.1. Lineage (NCBI taxonomy): Eukaryota > Viridiplantae > Streptophyta > Magnoliopsida > Santalales > Viscaceae > Viscum > Viscum album. The sequence continues at coordinate 1,112,921,561 of OY728126.1, forward strand.
CTGAACACCCCATGACATCAAAAATCTTCTCCAGTGCTTTAATCCACCCTTCAGCTTGCACAGGGTCAGATTATCCTCTGAATGATGGGGGATGTTGCCTCATGAAATGTTCCACCACTAACATGTTCCTCTGTGGTTGATCTGGCTGATCTCGTGCATGGATACCTCCACCATTTCTAGCCTGAGTCAACTGTACCATCACTACAACAAATTGTTCAGTTCCGATTCCGACCATCTCAGGTTGCTGATTTGGAAGGTTATCTTCCTCCTAATGTCATCCCAACATAGATGCTTTGTTTCCTATGCAGAAAACCATTCTGAACACAGAAATATCTTAGGCAAAGAAACATGGTAATCCGTAAATGCTATATCATTTCAATCATATTATAATTTCACACTTTTCTAACTCCTATAGTTGTCTAAACCGACCTTTGATACCAACTATAAGGCCTCGGCCTTAAACCTTACTTAATATTGAATTAAATGAATAATTCACGTTGAGGATCTTTTCAGGTTTAGAGTTTTAGAGAATTAGAAAATAACTATTACATCTCAAAAGATTACAAAGTAGTCACTTCTACTAAGTTTCCATAATAAAAAAACTCTTAAAAATAAACATGTCTAGTTCTATGTTTTATATAAGATGACATTCCCTTGATCCCATCCATGACCTTATTCCACATTAAGTCCTGTGAAAACATTTCAAAAATAACATGGGGTGAGCATAAAAAGCTCAGTAAGGGATACAGAAATAATGAAAACTGTTAGTTTTTCAAACATCAAGTAAACCATTAATACTCTATCAAAGTAATACCTTCACCTTCATGAAGTAATAAAAACTCTTCACTGAATAAAGTATCATTACTTACTTTTTTGTAACCAATGGATTACCATAAAACCCATAAAAAGAACACATAACATATATAAAGGTAACTTGGGACATAAACATACTTATGTGGAATAACCATACGGTCGAATTCCACACATATCACTTAATGGAATAGCCATACGACTAATTTCCATACATACTTAATTGAATAGCCATACGGCCGACTTCCATACCCAATGCATTGGAGGTTATAACATAACCACCCGTCCTGGTATTCACGACACCACCCGTCATATGGTTTATCACGTAACCACCCGTCAAATGTCCAAGTACCAATATAAAATCGTAAAACATAAAACCAATATAAAGGAATGATAACATTTACACATTTCAATCACAATATATCATAATAGAATCCTTTATCAAAACCATTTTCAATACCAAAATACATAAAAGAGTATATGGTATTTATTTTATTTTAAAAACATTACGGCTTGTTGAGGAAGCCAAAGACCAAATAATACTCGCGGCGGTGGAAAAGGTCGTTGTCACCGCGTACGTTAAAAGAAACATTCTTTTTTGACTTTTTGTAAAACACTTCGTAGAAAAAGATTCCTTTTGTATAAAAGTAAAAGTCAAAGGGGTTTATACACCGTATAAAATAAAGTTGTGTATAAAACGAAATATTCCTCAATGAAAGGAGATTGAGACGAAGTCCCTTACCTCAGGTCCGACTTGACTCGATGGTTATTTAACATCCTGAATATTAAACTTGAGTTAATTTATACTAGATTAAGAACCTTTTTAAAGTTCATTATTCCTTTTATATCACTTATTTCCATTTTATAAACATTATGTAACCATTTAAGTTAATAATGTTTGTTTTGTCAATATTTGGTTCTTAAGTCGAAAGTGAACTTCTTACAATTACATGTTGTTCGTGTGGTCAAAGGTTCTTTATATGAAGAATGAAATTACCGATTTGGATATAATATGTATCAGATATATCCAGCATATACATGTATTTATAATATTACATAATCATTTAGAGGTAAGAATGAAATGCACCATTCATGGAGACGGTAAGCCATACGTACGCATGAACGCTACTTTCATTTCATTGTCATATTAATGGAATTAAAACTAAATGAGAGGTATGTATATTTTAATTCTGGAATTATATTCATCATTTAGATATATCATTCATTATATATATCCATTATATACTTGTACTTTTAATAGTACATTACATTTGGGGATAAGAAATGAAATGCAACGTTCATGGAGACGGTAAGCCGTACGTACGCATGAATGCTACTTTCATTTCTATCTCATAATTTAATGGAAAGAAATAATATTGATATAGAGGTATATTATAATTCCAGTATAACATCATATATAATAACTTTAAATCCATCCTTTACAAGTCCCACATATGGCATTAACGAATCACATCACTTTGAGGGGGCGGTAGTCCGCACTTCCTTAAATGAAGATATCGTGTTTACCAATAATGGAAACCATAAAGGTATTCCCAAAATGAAAAATACATAAGCTTATTGAAAAAATAAACAAATTATATATCATATATAAAAATAGTGACATCATAATGGACAACTTTGAAGGTGTTAAATGAGTATTGAACAATCATCGTTTCGGGAGACAGAATTTCACCATCCACGGAAACCGTATGTTCTTTAACCATTTGATGTAGTTGTGTGAGAGTGTAGCTCGAATAAATATTATAACAACATCCTATTATATTGAAGATGCTGGTTTTGTTACAAAATAAGTAAATAAAAAGATTTTAGAGGTTTGGAGAAGCAAAATAAAACAAATGAACAAGAGAGAATGAATTACCTTTAAAAGTGTAACTCCTTTTGATTTGAGCCTAAAGGCTTCCTTTGATAGGATTCTTCCCAAAGGGAATCCTCTAGGATGAGGAGAGGGATGTGGAGAGAGTAAATGGGCAGGGGATGGCAGAGACAAAGTCTTGAGGAGTGTGTGTAAGGTGGTAGAGGTGGGGGACTTTTATAAGAGGAGAGGAGGGGCACTTTTGGAAAGTAATGAAATATTACTTTATTTGAAAATGTGTTTCGGTTTTAAAAGGTCCCACATTGATATAATTCGTGGATAAGGTGATACGGGTTCGAAATCCACACATCCAATAAGTTTTGGACATGTGTAGTTCATAGATTTTACATTATATTTCTATTTTATTTAAATCGTTAAATAATGAGGTAATCGCTGCATCATCATGATGTCATAAATAAATTAATTTATTTAAAGTCTAAAAATTATAAAAAAATACAATAATGTAGGAAATCATTTTATCATTCCAATGACTATTTATAATCAAAAATCTGACTTGTATAACCCCATTTAAAAATTGTTTTAGTAAAATATATCATGTTTGTGTCATTTTTACTTTTACATTAAATAAAAATTTATTTATGTCATTTCCCAACCAAAGTGGCTCCATGGGGTCCCCAAGTTGACCCATGGCTTATCTTGGTCGGCCATGACACAACCAATGAGGGTATGACATGTTTCAAGCTCATCTCATTTTATTAAAGCATTATTTTTACCTTAAACTACACTAATTACCACTAATCGCGATTAAAAACTTAATAAGTTACTATTCACCAAAAAATAATTTTAATCTCATTGAACCACATTTTACTTCATAATGACAACCATGTTTGTCGGTTTTTTGAAAATCAAAACACAATGATGGAAAAATTTCATTTAAACGGAAAATCAGTTTTATAAGTACCACTTAGTGGTTTCACTATTCATCTAAAATTGATGTTTTTCAGAAAATTACAAAAAATTCACCCTAAGCTATATTTGATATTACGAATTCAAAAATTCAGTCTATTTTACAAAATTCAAAACATATAAGTCACATTAATTAATTTAATAATTAATTCCCACTGTCAGAGCAAATAACGTGTTTTTATGGAACAATAAGTATCAAAAGATTGACACTAGTTTAAGTCCGATTTCAAAGTGAAATTAATTCCAATGACCACTATTGTATTTAATGGTAAAAATATTTTCTAATTTCAATTTAAAACCAATTCAAAAGATAATCTAATCATATAAATAAATTAGATTAAAAATAGGTTTTGAATTAAAATACAACATTTTACACTATTCATAAAAAAATGAACTTTATCAGAAAGGTACCAAAAATTTACACAAAGTAAATTTTGATGTCCCGATTCTAAAAAAGAGTTATATTTGGTCCAATATAATTTATAAGATCGATCAAAACTATATTTAATGATGGTTCTCCGTCAAAAGGTGATAAGTGGACCTTTCGTGAAAAGTAGGGTATAAATGCCTAAAATTGAACTCTTTCTGTATTTTAAGACTTTATCTTTTATTGGGTAAATGTAAAAACATTTAAAAACATATATAATCATATTTTAGTTATTTCTATCCATTCCCGCCAGAACAAAGGCTACTCGTTAACTAACATTTAAAATAATATTACTTTATTACTTGTGTCCAACGTAAGTTTTCAAAGAAACTCATCATTGTGTACCGAGTACGCTATCGAACGTAGAAACCCCTTTTAATTAAAATTAATATTTAATTCGTAAATATTAATAAATATGAAAATTCTTTATTCTTTATTTACCTGGGATGTTACATCCTTCCACCCTTTTGGGAATTGCGTCCTCTCAATTTTATTCACTTATCAAAATAAGTGGGGGTATTTATCCCTCATAGCATTTTTAGATTCCCACGTTGCCTATTCAATCACATGGTTATTCCACAAAACCATTACCTGATGAATAACCTTATTTCGTAAGACCTGCTCCCTGTGGTCAAGAATCTGGACTGGTTTTTCTTCATAAGAAATGTTCTCTTCCAACTGAACTACCTCTGGACTCAAAACATGAGATGGATCTGGCATATACTTCCTCCACATTGAAACATGAAAAATATTGTGTACCAGAGATAAACACGGAGGTAAAGCCACCCGGTATGCAACTGATCCAACTCTCTCCAGAATTTCATATGGTCCAATAAACCTTGGACTCAGCTTTCCTTGCTTACCAAATCTCATCACACTTTTCCAAGGAGAAACCTTGAAAAAAACATGATCACCTACCTCGAAAGATAGATCCTTCCTCCGGTTATCCGCATAACTCTTCTGCCTGCTCTGAGCTGTTCTCATGTGCTTCTATATGAACTGAACTTTTTCTTCCATCACTTCTACCAATTCTGGTCCCATCAGCTTCCTTTCACCCACTTCATCCCAAAATGCTGGAGTTCGACACTGCTTCCCATATAATGCCTCAAATGGTGCCATTTTTATACTAGAATGAAATCTGTTATTATAAGAAAACTCAACCAAAGAATGATGTTGGTCCCAACATCCCTGATAATCCATCGAACAAGCTCGTAGCATATCCTCCAAGGTCTGAATTGTTCGTTCTGACTGCCCATCTGATTGAGGATGAAAAGCTGTACTAAAATTTAATTCTGTACCCAACGACTTCTGAAGGCCTTTCCAAAAGTAAGATGTGAACCTGGGATAACGATCAGATACAATGGAGAGAGGAACTCCATGTAACATGACTATCTCTTTAAGATACAAACAGGAAAGTTGATCTAGAGAGAAAGTATCTCGTATAGAAAGGAAATGAGCAGATTTGGTCAAGCGATCAACAATAACCCAGATTGCATTATTACCTCGATATGTCCTCGGTAATCCCACAAAAAAGTCCATGGATATGTTTTCCCATTTCCACTCTGGCACTGGTAATGGCTGAAGCATCCCTTTCGGTAACTATCGTTCTGCTTTAACCTGTTGACATGTCAAACACTTCACAGTGAAATCAGCAATATCTCTTTTCATTCCATCCCACCAGTAATACTCCCGCAGATCTCTGTACATCTTAGTACTGCCAGGATGAACTGAAAACGGGGAACTATGAGCCTCACATAACAACTCATTCTTCAACTGTGAATCACAAGGCACACATAACCTCTTCCCAAACCTCAAAACACAAACACAAACTTATCCAAGAACTCATGGAAAATTTTATTCATAATGTCCATGAATACAGTAGGTGCATTGGTTAACCCAAAAGGCATAACTACAAATTCATAATGTCCATATATAGTACAGAACGCAGTCATAGGAACTTCTTCTTCTTTTACTTTCAACTGATGGTACCCCGACCTCAAGTCAATCTTCGAAAAATACTGAGCTCCCTGTAGCTGATACCACTTCATTAGATGGCCCAACATCTGCTGAAGTTGTTTCAAAGGATTTTACCACCCCTTTCTGCTTGTAGTCTGGATGCATTCCCCCAGTTGAGTTCTTCGTTGGACACTCGTTTGCATAATGACGCATTTCATTACACTTAAAACATCTTACAGTTGGCTTTTCATTTCCTGCTTGATCATCTTCTTTATAGTTACGAGCAATATGACCAGACTTACCACACCGAAAGCACTTACCATACTTGGATAAACATTCTACAGGATGGATATTTGGTTTTCCTACCTCCTTGCTTCTTTGATGAATTCTTCCCCTTTGCCTGCCAACTAGACCTCTTATTCTGTTGTTTGTCATAGAACACCTGATCATCGGCAACCTCTATTTCCACCTTCTCCGCACATCGAACAAGTTTTTCATTACTTTTGAACTCACGAGAAGCTAAATCCCTTCGATACTTTTTCTTTAACCCTGAGTAAAAACGGTTTATTTTACTATCAAGATCTCGTATGAAGTTTGGAGCATACCTTGCCAATCGAGTGAACTTTTCTTCATAAGCAGCCATTGAATCATCCTCCTTCCTCAATTCTAGGAATTGTTTTTCCATCCTAAGACGAACCACCTTAGGAAAATATTTCTCTAGAAACATACCTTTGAATTCGTCCCAGTGAAGATCCTCATTTTCATCACTATCCCTTATATTTTTCACCATCGACCACCACTGATTAGCTTCACCTTCAAAACGGTAAACAACAAGACTAAACTTTTGATGTTCTGAACACCCCATGACATCAAAAATCATCTCCAGTGCTTTAATCCACCCTTCAGCTTGCACAGGGTCAGATGATCCTCTGGATGATGGGGGATGTTGCCTCATGAAATGTTCCACCACTGGCATGTTCCTCTGTGGTTGATCTGGCTGATCTCGTGCATGGATACCACCACCATTTCTAGCCTGAGTAAACTGTACCATCACTGCAACAAACTATTCAGTTCCGATTTCGACCATCTCAGGTTGCTGATTTGGAAGTTTATCTTCCTCCTAATGTCATCCCAACATAGATGCTTTGTTTCCTCTGCGGAAAACCATTCTGAACACAGAAATATCTTAGGCAAAGCAACATGGTAATCCGTAAATGCTATATCATTTCAATCATATTATAATTTCACACTTTTCTAACTCCTATAGTTGTCTAAACCGACCTTTGATACCAACTATAAGGCCCCGGCCTTAAACCTTACTTAATATTGAATTAAATGAATAATTCACGTTGAGGATCTTTTCAGCTTTAGAGTTTTAGAGAATTAGAAAATAACTATTACATCTCAAAAGATTACAAAGTAGTCACTTCTACTAAGTTTCCATAAAAAAACTCTTAAAAAGAAACATGTCTAGTTCCATGTTTTATATAAGATGACATTCCCTTGATCTCATCCTTGACCTTATTCCACATTAAGTCCTGTGAAAACATTTCAAAAATAACATGGGGTGAGCATAAAAATCTCAGTAAGGGATACAGAAATAATGAAAACTGTTAGTTTTTCAAACATCAAGTAAACCATAAATACTCTATCAATGTAATACCTTCACCTTCATGAAGTAGTAAAAACTCTTCACTGAATAAAGTATCATTACATAATTTTTTGTAACCAATGGATTACAATAAAACCCATAAAAAGAACACATAACATATATAAAGGTAACTTGGGACATAAACATACTTATGTGGAATAACCATACGGTCGACTTCCACACATATCACTTAATGGAATAGCCATACAGCCAATATCCATACATACTTAATGGAATAGCCATATGGCTGAATTCCATACCCAATGCATTGGAGGTTATAACGTAACCACCCATCCTGGTATTCACGGCACCACCCGTCATATGGTTTATCACGTAACCACCCGTCAAATGTCCAAGTACCAATATAAAATCATAAAACATAAAACCAATATAAAGGAGTGATAACATTTCCACATTTCAATCACAATATATCATAATATAATCCTTTATCAAAACCATTTTCAATACCAAAATACATAAAAGAGTATATGGTATTTATTTTATTTGAAAAACATTACGGCTTGTTGAGGAAGCCAAAGTCCAAATAATACTCACGGTGGTGGAAAAGGTCGTTGTCGCCGCGTACGTTAAAAGAAACATTCCTTTATTTCGTTTTGTAAAATGCTTCGTAGAAAAAGATTCATTTTCTATAAAAGTAAAAGTCAAAGGTTTTTATACACCATATAAAATAAGGTTGTGTATAAAACAAAATATGCCTCAATGAAAGGAGATTGAGACGAAGTCCCTTACCTCGGGTCCGACTTTACTCGATTGTTCTTTAACGTCCTGAATAATAAACTTGAATTAATTTATACTTGATTAAGAACCTTATTAATGTTCATTATTCCTTTTATATCACTTATTGCCATGTTATAAACATTATGTAACCATTTATGTTAATAATGTTTGTTTTGTCAATATTTGGTTCTAAAGTCGAAAGTGGACTTCTTACAATTAAATGTTGTTCGTGTGGTCAAATGTTTTTTTATATCCAGAATGACATTCCCGATTTGGATATAATATGTATCATATATATCCAGAATATACATGTATTTATAATATTACATAATCATTTAGAGGTAAGAAATGAAATGCACCGTTCATGGAGACGGTAAGCCGTACGTACGCATGAACGCTACATTCATTTCTTTGTCATGTTAATGGAATTAAAACTAAATGAGAGGTATGTATATTTTAATTCAAGAATTATATTCATCATTTAGATATATCATTAATTATATATATCCATTATATACATGTACTTTTAATAGTACATTACATTTTGGGATAAGAAATGAAATGCATCGTTCATGGAGACGGTAAGTCGTACGTACGCATTAACGCTACTTTCATTTCAATCTCATACTTTAATGAAAAGAAATAATAATGATATAGAGGTATATTATAATTCCAGTATAACATCATATATAATAACTTTAAATCCATCCTTTACAAGTCCCACATATGGCATTAACGAATCACATCACTTTGAGGGCGCGGTAGTCCGCACTTCCTTAAATGAAGATATCGTGTTTACCCATAATGGAAACCATAAAGGTATGACCAAAATGAAAAATACATAAGCTTAAAGAAACAATAAACATATTATATATCATATATAAAAATAGTGACATCATAATGGCCACCTTTGAAGGTGTTAAATGAGTATTGAACAATCATCGTTTCGGGAGGCAGAATTTCGCCATCCATGGAAACCGTATGTTCTTTAACCATTTGATGTAGTTGTGTGAGAGTGTAGCTCGAATAAATCATATAACAACATCCTAGTATATTTAAGATACTGGTGTTGTTACAAAAGAAGTAAATAAAAAGAGTTTAGAGGGTTGGAGAAGAAAAATAAAACAAATGAACAAGAGAGAATGAATTACCTTTAAAAGTGTAACTACTTTTGATTTGAGCCTAAAGGCTTTCTTTGAATGAATTCTGCCCAAAGGGAATCCTCTAGGATGAGGAGAGGGATGTGGAGAGTGTAAATGGGCAGGGGTTGTCCGAGCCAAAGGCTTGAGGAGTGTGTGTATGGTGGTAGAGGTGGGGGCCTTTTATAAGAGGAGAGGAGGGGCACTTTTGGAATGTAAAGAAATATTACTTTATTTGAAATTGTGTTTCGGTTTTGAAAGGTCCCACATTGATATAATTCGTGGATAAGGTGATAAGGGTTCGAAATCCACCCATCCAATAAGTTTTGGACTTGTTTAGTTCATATATTTTACATTATCTTTCCATTTTATTTAAATCGTTAAATAATGAGGTCATCACTACATCATCATGATGTCATAAATAAATTAATTTATTTAAAGTCTAAAAATTATAAAAAAAATACTATGATGTAGGAAATATTTTTATCTTTCCAATTACTATTTATAATCAAACATCTGACTTGTATAACCCCATTTAAAAATTATTTTAGTAAAACATATCATGTTTGTGTCATTTTTACTTTTACATTAAATAAAAAGTTATTTATGTCATTTCCCAACCAAAGTGGCTCCATGGGGTCCCCAAGTTGACCCACGGTTTGTCTTGGTCTGCCATGACACAACCAATGAGGGTAGGACATGTGTCAAGCTCATCTCATTTTATTAAAGCATTATTTTTACCTTAAACTACACTAATTACCACTAATCGCGATTAAAAACTTAATAAGTTACTATTCAGCAAAAAATTATTTTAATCTCATTGAACCAAATTTTACTTCTTAATGACAACCATGTATGTCGGATTTTTGAAAATCAAAACACAATGATGGAAAAATTTTATTTAAACGGAAAATCAGTTTTTATAAGTACCACTTAGTGGTTTCACTATTAATCAAAAATTGAAGTTTTTTAGAAAATTACCAAAAATTCACCCTAAGATATATTTGATATTACGAATTCAAAAAAGAAGTCTATTTTACAAAATTCAAAACATATAAGTCAAATTAATTAATTTAATAATTAATTCCCGATGTCAGAGCAAATAGTGTGTTTTTATGGAACAATAAGTATCAAAAGATTGACACTAGTTCAAGTCCGATTTCAAAGTGAAATTAATTACAACGACCACTATTGGATTTAATGGTAAAAATATTTTCTAATTTCACTTTAAAACCAATTCAAAATATAATCTATTCATATAAATAAATTAAATTAAAAATAGGTTTTGAATTAAAATACAACATTTTACACTATTCAGAAAAAAATGAACATTATCAGAAAGGTACCAAAAATTTACACAAAGTAAATTTTGATGTCCCGATTCTAAAGAAGAGTTATATTTCGTCCAATAGAATTTATAAGATCGATCAATACTATATTTAATGATGGTTCTCCGTCAAAAGGTGATAAGTGGACCTTTCGTGAAAAGTAGGGTATAAATGCCTAAAATTGAACTCTTTCCGTATTTTAAGCCTTTATCTTTTATTGGGTAAATGTAAAAACATTTAAAAACATATATAATCATATTTTAGTTATTTCTATCCATTTCCGCCAGTACAACGGCTACTCGTTAAATAAAATTTAAAATAATATTACTTTATTACTTGTGTGCAACGTAAGTTTTCAAAGAAACTCATCGTTGCGTACCGAGTACGCTATCGAACGTAGAAACCCCTTTTAATTAAAATTAATATTTAATTTGTAAATATTAATAAATATGAAAATTCTTTATTCTTTATTTACCTAGGATGTTACAAATATAACATACCTGATAGTAAAATAATTCCTTTAGTTAATCAACTATGGATAAGTGGATTGGGTAATCATGAGACACGTGACTGGGAATCGTTGATGATGTAGGGGTGGAATTATCTTTTTTGTGAGACTATATTCTAGGTTTCATTATAGGGGAAGAAATATTTCAGGGTGGGGTGATTTTATTTTCAACTAAGGTCATATGTCTGTTTCAATTTGATCATTTAATATATATCTTGTGGTTCTAAATGATTTTAAAAGGTAGGTATTGGAAATTTGGTGTTTTGGGAAAACATTTCAAGGCCACATTTCTGGTACATGGTTAGTATTATCCCTATGTTGACCATGTGGTATGGAACTATAAGTTCAAGTGACATTTTTTGGGTTTTAGAATGGTCTTTTCAATCTATGCAATCATAAAGAATAAAAAATTATTCTAGTGTATGGGAGTTGGTCAAGGGGTTGTCACGGAATTTTATCACTATTTTTAAAATCATTTGTCTCTCCTAAGGTAACTATATACATCTATTTCAAAATGAAAAAAGGCTTCTAGATGTTAATTCATTATTTTTTATACTTTCCATTATAACAATGTTCCTATATATGAAAATCATGAAATATAAATTTATGATTATGATTTTTTTTGTTTTTATGTCCAATCCCTACCGAATGTATCATAGGGCTGACATAAACTCTCCCCAATTCCCTTGATTGTATTCTACAATGACCAGTGGTGATTTACATTCTTTTTTTGGATATCTATATTATAAGTTCTATTTTTGATATTGTATCATATACTTTTTATATATCTCCATGATCACATTTCCACATGTTACATAGGAACACGAATGGGATCTGATTTCCAAATCTATTAGCTTATTTGGGAATTGGACTTATTTATTATTGGTCTATTCTTATGAGGACTTGATATCATCATTTTCATTATTTATTCTTGTAAAAAAAATTGGTTTTTTAAATCATTTGGTTTGATAAGAAAGATGTGTTTTTCATGAAATAAATCTTGGGTACCATTATAATGATGGATTTAATGTGGTTTATCTTTGTGAAATGTTTATTCACTTTATTCCATTTATGAAATTTATCAAATATTAATTATAACTCAAATATGGATTTTAAAAATTCGTATTTGTGATTTATTATTGTGAAAAGGATTTATCAAATGTTTTATCATGTTTTTTCAAACAATTTTAGAAATTAGAGAACATTGGTAAACTTGGGCACATCGAGTTATGGAAATATAAAAACCCAACTGAGGTTGGCCCCACTAGGGGTTATTTCTATGAAATTGGTAGGTCATATCATTACTTGAAATCATTTTTCATATAATGTATGACTGGTTTAGTGTTCTTTATCATGTACAAGTACTAGTTTTTTTAGCTTATATCCCACATATTCATGGAATTTTATAAGACCATATCATTTCATGATTGACCGCACATATATTTATCATATTATATTTCCATGGATAATTTAGATTGTGCCTTTATATTATCTTTAATGTACATTTAAAATGATGGATAATGTGAATATGATATTATTTAAATCTTGCAAATATATGTTTTAAAAATGAATTTTTTTTTAAAATTTCTTTATACACATGTTTTGTTTTAATGATAGAACTAACAATTTAATGGGGATAAACATTGTATAAATTCATTGTTATATCCAACTAGGATATTTTTGTCCCACTATGTATATATATTGTTGAATATATAGATCTTGTTTTGTAGGAAATAGTTAAATGGATGCACATCCTATCACTTTTCGGATTCTATTGGTTGTCGATGTATTCCTATTTTGTTAATATAGTGGTGACATCTTGTCATATGGATAGTTTTTTTGGTCATGTATTTTATTTAGATATTTCCTTTCAGATTTATATTTTATATCTCATTTATGTTTTATCCTTTATTTGTCATTTTATGCTTTTTATTATCTCATTTTAGTTACTCTTGAGATAGGTTTTAGTTTTAATGATGATATTCACTTTATGATGATTCATCTCATGTAACATTTCATGTTGACTTGGGATGGTTAATTTTAATGATGTGGTGGAGTATATATTTTGATGCCTAATATATAAACAATTAAAAGGTAAATTTTACAAGTCTAATGGGATGATAATCCATTACACATACCTATATGGAAATTTGAAAATATCACAATTGATTTCATCAAAGGAGTCCCTATGTCATATAAAATCTATAAAACTATTTTCTATTTAGTTGATCACCTTAATAAGTTAGTCATTTTTTGATAATATAGATTTTTTTACACAAAAAATATAATGGGATATACATTATGTATGAGGTAAGAATATATATTACAAATCTTAAATGTTTTTAATTCACATTTAAGGATTATAACGAAGTTATCAAAAATTATTCATCACTCTTTTCATAAAGAATTGAGATTTACTACTATTAATCATTCTTATAAAGATGGCTAGTCTAAGAGAAATATCAAAAACCTATATGATATGATTATAACATACTCCTTAGATTAAAAAGGCGTTTGGGATGAAACCATGCTTTGGTTTAGTTTCATTATCATAATAACATTAATTCAAGCATTCTGATTTCTCCTTTTTTAATATACATGTAAGGAAGTTCAAAACTCTAATATTCTATGATGATTTTTGAGAACAAAAACTAATTGGACTTGAGAAATATGAGGAAGGAGAATAGAAATCTATATCCATTCAATAACATATTCGAGAAATATACTGCTGACTAAAAATTTTAAGATCATTATAGATAAGTAGAACAAGAGCTTACACATGGAGAAAATGTATTCATTTGAATATATTTTAAGATGAATGTTTTTAAATTTTGAAAGAAGGGGAAGAAAAAGCCTAGATATATTAGTTCCTATGAGATTTTTGATCATATTTGGTGGGTATATTATCTATTTGTGGGTCCACTAATCATCTCCTAATTTTGAAATGTGTTCCATGTGTATCTTTCGATGAAGTACATATTTAATACTTTAATTGTACTTAATTCAGAGGTTTTATACCTAATTCATGACCTATCTTATAAAGGATTATAAAAGGATATTCTTAACCAACGATATAATGTGTTTTAGAATAAATACAGTATCTTTGTAAATTATTTTTTGGAAAAAGAAATATATTTTGGAATACTACATGGAATTCTATGAATATACTATTACATACATATCATCATCTGTTTCAAATAAACATCTGAATATTAAGGGTGAAATTCATATTACCGGGTATGATTTATGTTGTGAGAAAATTGTTTTGAATTTTTTAGTATTGTTATTTAAAATTACCCTCATTATTTTATAAAAACATGAAAAAAAATTGATATTTTTTTTATTTCAAATTTATTTCAAAATACATATAATATTGATATTTAATGGAATTTCTAATTAATGAAATTAACTAAAGAGACACACATTGATTGGAATTTAATTTAATTTTTATTATTATCTTGAAATATAAATATTAAATTAGGAATTGAATTCTAAAAGGGATCAATTTTGAGTTTTAGTTTATTCATAATGATTTTTAAATATATTTAATCTCTATATTGACTTTATAATTAAAATAAATAAATTTTTATTCAATCTGGAACTAGTATTATATAAACAATTTCTAGTTTATAGTATAATTATGTTTTTATTATTGTGAATCTAATAAAAATAAATAATTTATTATTTTTTTAAAATGAATTTTAATTTGTTTTATTTGGATTAAAATGAGATTTTTAATTGATCGAAATATTGTGTATTAAATATTATATATTTATTAAGATGATCTTAATTTTAAATAAAATTTGTAAATAATTTATAAAAGTAAATTTTGGAAGTATGAAACTATGATTTTTATTAGTTTTATCATTTTCATAATTAATTATATGATAATATGAATAGGAAAAATATTTGGATTTGTCGATTGTAAAAAAATTATAAATAGTAAATGTGACCACATAATGGATCCATGGTCATTAATATTATCATTCCAGCAATGTGACCTCATGGGAAAATTCAACAAATCGACTATAGTGATAATGATCAATACCTCACAGTCACTATAATGAATACATGATGAGTTTCCATGTGATCTCATTGAATAAAGGAAATATAAAACAAAAATAATTAAAATAAAAATAATTAAATGGGCCATGCACATAATGAAATGATGTTACCTAATGTTCATAATAAATCATACTATTGATTCATTGTTTCTTATACTACTATGATTCAACCTATCCATGGATAGTTCGGACCTACCATGTGCTCCTCTAGTAATAATTTATCCTTTTAACATACTATTGATACCTAACACATGTTAACCCTCTCTGAATCTTACCCAAACCATAATAAAGAAGAACCAATCATTGGAAAATTGTAGAAGAAGACCCCCTAGGTCTCCCTGGATGTTTGACTATGTTGTTTCCTAGAGACTATTCTATCACAGTTAAGGAACACAAGATCCACTATAACCATATCCCATGTGAATCATTCTATGGAATCGACGCTAATAATGATTGATTCTAACTAATATAGAGTTGAAATGCTAACAAAAACCATATTGGAGAAGACCACGAGTACAAAGAAGTAAAAATCCTTGATGTGTCATGCATATGGACAAAAATCCATGATGATATTCAGATCCGGTTCCACTATTGAAAATCTAAATATCTATTATTCAAAAAGATGGGGGAAGACTGAGAACTTCCATATCAATACATCCATTCCACCAATGATGATGTTTTACTTGAGTTTTATTTTGATGAGTATCACCCTTATAGTGGAAGATATCCTAATAAGAGAATCATCACCACAATCCCCTAATCCAATATGATTATGCCCCATCATTGTCCAATACAATATTCATAGTTGAAGCAAACAATGGAGAAAATTGTTGTCCCTTCCTCCTCAGATAAAGAATCTTCACAAACCCCTATTGATATTAGAGGACATTCATGCCTATAAAATCCAAACGCAACAAAGGATCCATTCTACCACATTCAATTCCTATTTATTATGATCAATATATCTGAAATTTATTATTCATTTGTTTATTTATTTTGTAGGAATTATTAAAATTTTAGTTGATTAAGACATGTATAATACACCTACTAATTTATAAAAGTCATATACATTATAATTTCATGATCAAATTACTAAATATTCTACTAATTCTAGAGTTAGATAAAAGAAATTATTCCTACCACATAATTTTTCTAGACTGTAGAAAAGAAGATATTTTTTGGTGTTCAAAATATTTCTCATATGTTGTTTGAAGTCTAATAAGACTTCATTAAACATTAACTCCCCATGTAAGCCCATAAAAAACAAGAAAATTATGTTTATTGAAATAATTCAATAAAATTAGCACTATAAAAAGTCTATGAAAATAAATCAGACACAATTATCAAGTGCCATTTATGCTCCCTAGAAACATCACCATTTTTTATTAAATTAAATTATTAAATTAAAATGTATCTCAATTTTTCTATTTGATTGTTTTAATTTGATGACATAACAAATTTTTTATGTTCTAATTAAATTTATTTCCAAGACCACATTCAATGGTCCAAAATTAAAATTCATGTCTAATTTATCCATCATCTTCCTCCAGAGAGAATTCAAAATCTATTGTGTTGCACAACCATGAAGCACTATTACTCTAAATTGTATAGAGATTGATCTTGGGGAAAAACTAATCAGTTTGGTAAGATTCTTGATGCAATGAATAGACCATTCACACCCTCATTTATATAGATATATCGATCATCCAACAAGTATGAAGTCATTTATTGAAATTTGAAAGTGTTGAACTGTATTAAATATGACGATGAAATAAACACATCTCATATAGATATTTTAAAATAATGACTGTTATTTTATAAGTAACGAACTATTCAATGTGCTACTATGTTGATCATCTTTAGTGGCAAATTCTAATATTATTTTCACTAAATTAATTTATTTTCATAATTTTTTATAATGATATCGATGATAAATTACTAAACCCTTTTTAAATAAGACACGGAGAGTCACCCTTTAACAAGGATTAATGAGTTTTGTATCTCAAAAGATGAATATCTACTATTAATTTATAGTTTTATTACATATATATATATATATTATGATATTTATTATCACATTAATTTTGATTTTATATTCCCTTCTTAAGTGGATCATACAGAAAGGACACTGAAGTCTTAACCATTGATTGTGATCAAGAGAAGTGGGATTAATTAAGGGTAATCAAGCATATTTTACTACTAATATTTGTGATATTTGTGGTTTCAGTGATCATTACATCCCTCAAATTGAAAAAATCATTGATATTTTAATCATGTCATATCTTACATTTTTATAGAGGAAAAAATGAGATGAAAATGGAATAATGATTTAACTAGGTTGGAATGGGGATATCTAGGCTTATAAAACTCTTTAATAAGCTTAATAAAAAAACCATTCTTAATATTTCATTACATATTCAAAAAATGAACGTACAAATAAATTAAAACACACCCATACAACATTCCTCACTAGAGAAAAACATGAACACATTTTTATTACGTTTTTTATAATGCATTTTTTTCTGAGAGCCCCATGCCACGATCCTTATCAAACCTATAATCATTTTCATTGTTGTAATTTTTGGTTTTATTTTTTTAACATAATGATTAAATAACAAGATAAAACATAACTAACGTTATTTGTTATGATCCTGAGGTTGAGTGAAATGTTATGACTTTACAAAAAACATTAAAAACCACAGTGAATGCGAACACGATTTTCATCTATATTCCATTGAATAAATCATCACCCTCTTTTATATTTCTTCTATATGAACATTATGAAAGGAAAAAATTAAGATAATTATTTTCTAATTTAAAATAAAATTACAGGAACACTATATACCTTAATCCAATAACAACAATCGACAGTTACAATTGAATAATATGTGCGATTGTGAGCTTAAAACCGAAATATTGACTCATGTACCTATGTTTAAAATATTTTATGATATGAACCCCATAGAAATTTATGAGGATTTATATGAATATGTAATGGTGTGAATTCCCTGAGGAACCATTGGACCTCAGATCAGTTGGAATATTTTTTTCTTCTCTCATAAAGGGTATTCAAAGGGGAGGTTGTATAACCATAAACCTAGAATTAACTATGCAGATATTTACACAAGAAGTATTTCCCTACATAAAAAGGTGTTCATATGATGAAATTTATTTATAAAAAAATAAATAAGTTAGTGGAGCCTTCATATGTTTTTGGATAGATTTTAAGGAATCACAAAATTTCACCCAGACCAACCTTGTGAAGAGAATCATTCAATGGAATTCAATTTCCATGGATTAATGGATAGAGACCAGATCTAAAGGATTCTTCCTATGTTTTAGAACTCATAAAAATGACATTATAATATTAGAGTGTTAATTAGAGGGAAATCCCATTATTCTTATAAATTTTGTATTATTTATAGCACAAGGGTATCTCAAGAGGTGAAGTGTTCTAACTCTATACTACTAAAACAATTTTTGAACCACTAATAACTATTTCATAAAATCTAGAAATGAACAAAAGTAAATAGACATCAACTTCCATACCCATTATGTATAATTTCTTTTTTTTCATCAGGAAAACATCAATAATAGATGTCCTAATGATCATAAAAACTATGATGCCATGTACCAGATTTAGTACCACATGTATCCATGCTATAACCAAGGATGTTGATAGTATTATAACATTAAATATAGATCTTGAAGTCAAAAAAAATCCTATGAACATGCGTGTATAAAATTTTACAAAAAAAATTGAGTGCACCACCATTTAAAATAAAAAATTAATCTCCTTCTTTGTGTTATCAACCACGCAAATCCTAAGAACCCTCACTAGAGGACACTCTAAAAGAACTTATAAGGACCTATGCATAAATATAAACAGAATTGGTGAAAGGAAAAAAACCATATGCAAGATTCCACCACAATACATCCTTAATACAAGAGGGAAGGTTAGATACATTACACTAATGAAAGGAAATGAGAATGGAATCCGTTAAGATTCACCATATCAAGAAGAATACCGAAGATGAAAACCATATAAACCTAAATAATTCACCCTTGAAAAAAAACCTGAAGAGGATGTACCTATGTAAACACCCATTGTGAGGAATTCTAAAAATAAAAATAAAATGGAAACCCCAATTTAACACTGACCACTCTTCTTTGCTAGAATTCAATAACTTAAAAAATATAGCGATGATTAAGTGTAAGACCTGTCATGAAGTCCATGGATATACCATCCCACTTCCTCTCTGGAAACTCTAAAGGATAATCCAAGAATTCTAGTACTTGGTGCTCTCCCATTACTTGCTGACTAGTGAGGCATCAAGAAACAAAATCTGCTACCACATTCTTCATACTTATCCACCAGTGCAATAATCTATGGTCTTAATACATCTTCTCCACTTCTGTTTATACCTCCAAAGGGGATGTGTGGGACTCCCTCAACACTTCCTCTTGAAGTGACATTGGTACAATAGTACATCCTCTGAAGAGGATGACGTGCTCTCCACCTTCAGAAAATCCATCAGGGGCTTGCCCTGTGGATATCTGAGCACGTCGTGTCTCACAATAAGCATCCCCAAGTTGTGCTTCCCTGACTTGCTAGAGGAGTGAGGGAGTGACAGTAAGAGACTATAGAAATGTTTTTTCGTCTCGTTCCAAAAAAGATATCTGTAAGGAAACAAGATGTTCTATCGGCTCTCTTAGGAGGTGTATACCATATCTCTTTCAGAGCGCATCCTCAACAATGTTTCCCTTTATAAGAGTATAGACTATCTCAAAGTCATAGTTTTGGAGGAACTCAAGCCTGCGTCGCTGTCTCAAGTTCATGTCCTTCGAAGAGAATATATACCTGAGACTCTTTTGATCAGAGTACATGGTAAAATGTTCTCCCATCAGACAGTGTCACCACATCATAAAGGTAAAGACCACTGCTGATAACTCTATTTCATGGGTAGCATAGTTATTCTCATGCGATATCACCTGCCGAAAACTATACGTGATAAATACTTACTACTGCATCAGGACACACCTGGGTCTTCTCCTTGATGCGTCATAGTAAACTACGTACCATTTGACTTACTCTGGAAGCCTCATGATGGGGACACTAGAAAACCTCTGCCTCAACTCCTGAATGCTCTGCTGGCATCTCTCTGACCATAAGAAGGTTTACCTCTTCTTAGTCAAGGCTGATAGTGGTGCTACATCTCTGGAAAAGTCTGGAACGAACCTCCAATAGTAACCAGCCAAACCCAAGAAACTGAGTACCTCTTCCACACTCCGGTGTGGCTCCCATGATAGTACCTCTTAAATCATCATTGGATCCACTGCAACTCCAGCCTCCGAGATAACGTGTCCTATGAAGTGAACCTCTTGAATCCAACACTGGCACTTCGAGAGCTTACCATAAAGCTATTTCTCTCGGTGTAACACCCTGAGATTTTATGAAAAATAATCTTTTTAATGTCTTGTGTTGTAAGCTACACTAAAATTAGCTTGTGATATATACAACACCGTATTTTATTGCAGTACACACAACACTATTCTTGGCTCGCGTTACACACAATTTCAAGTTCGTTTTGTAGAAACTATTATACGCAACATTATGTATTGATTTTTTTAATGTATAAATGAAATATGTTTTGATTATGTTACACGCAACACAAATAGATCTTTCACTACATGCATCCCAGACATGGCTTGCAATACACGCAATAAAGGCCTTTCTCGATAGCATGTGTAGTACGCAATACCAAGTTTCACTAAATGAGATATTATTATAATATTATTATGAACTAGCCGTTATGAATAGTAATACCCACTTTTTGAAATTTTATAAATTTTATCTTTCAAAATGGACTTCATTTTTTTGAATCGGAATATCAAAATTATATTTTGGTGAAATTTTTTTACTTTTCGGATAACTTTCATATTCTAATGAATAACAAAAATTACTAAATTTTAATTAAAAACATATTTTTTAATCAAAATAATTAATAGTGATAAATTATTAATTCGAGTGGTTTTAAAGTATATTTAGAATATATTTTTACCATTTAATACAATGTTGGTCATTGGATGTAATTTTAAATTTAAACCAGACATAAACAAGTGTCAATCATTTGATAGTTATTATCTTTTAAAAACACGCTATTTGTTTTGACGACGAGAATTAATTATTAAATTAATTAATGAAACTAATATGTTTTGGATTTGGTAAATTAGAAATCATTTTTTAATTCATAATATCAAATATATCTTAGGCCTAATTTTTGGTATTTTTCTGGAAACTTTCATTTTTTTACGAATAGTGAAACCACTAAGTGGTAGTTAAAAAAATGAATTTTTCATAAAACATAATTTTACCGCATCTGTGAGTGGAATTTCAAAAATCCGAGAGACACGATTAATATCAAGGACTAAAATGTGGTTCAATGACAAGAAAATATTTTATGGTGAATAGTAAATTTTTACTTTTATTTACCACGGTTAAAAGTAAATAGGATAATTAAGGGTAACAGTGATAGTATTATTACCCTATAACAAGTCCTAATTCTATTGGATATGTTTAATTCAACCGAAAACAATTTTAGGAATAAAATATGACCATTTAGGCCCACTTGGATTAGATTAGGACATTTAATATTAATTTATTTAAAGAAGGGTTAAAATAGTTAAAATCAATGTTTAATAAGTAAATGATTTTTAATATAGGGTTATACATAAGATAAATTCAACTATAAATATTCATTATAAATATAAAAATATTTCCTATATAATGGTATTTTATTTATAATTTTTAGACATTATATAATATAATTTATTTATGACACAACGATGATGGAGTAATTATCTTATTAATGAAATATTGACATAATTGATGTTATAAATACCCAAATAAATGTAATTTGAGACATTTTATGAATTTCAATAATTTTATAGGTTAATATGACATGTTAGTTTTTATTTAATTAACTTTTTTCTAACTAATAAATCTTTTACATGTTTCACAAAAATCAATTACCAAATAGTGTCAAAATTGACATAAAATAGTTTTTAAAACAAATATTGTATATTTAATTTTTATTTTATTCATAAAAATCTAATGTTCGGAAAAATGACATATATAATGTTATATATATTAATAATAAACATCTTGGGGTTATTTTTGCTTTTTATAGTATGTTTATTAACCTTATAGTGTAAGAATACAAGAAGACACGGTAAAAGTAAAATTATTTAACTTATGGTTAAATATAAATGATAAGGTTAAAATAGATACCTAAACTTGTCTAAATTATTTTGGATGAGATTTTTTCGACCCATACCCACATTACTTCGAAATAAATCAATTTGGAGCAATTAAAAACTGAATATGACTTTATAATAAAATAATATTTTTAGTTATTCCAAAGGTTCCCCTCTCTTCCCTTATAAAAGGGCACCCCCTCCCTCTCTTCCTCACACTACTTTTAGCCTTCAAGCACGGAAAAAACCTACCAAATTCTCTTCTCCACTTCCCTAGAAACATCCTAGAGATCCTGGTCTTATTCAAAGACAAATTTTAGTGCCCTTAGAGGAGGTCTCAAAGAGGCGCTTCAAAGAAGAGGTAATGTCTGTTACCGATTCTTTCAACTTTATTTCTTCTTCCACTTCTTCTTATTTAGTTGTTTCATTATGAAGTAATAACAAATGTATCACTCATATACTGATATTTTATTATAAATATGAAACAACCATATTTCACCATCTATCTATCCTATGGAAAACAAAATTACCGTGCGTGCGTACGTACGGAATATCGTCTCCACGCAGTGATGTAATCTATTTTCCACCACCACCATTCTTGGATGGGTATAATGGTGGAAGTAGTGAATATATATATAATTATTTTAATGTTATATTGATTCTGTAATATTATAAATACACCTTAATACAATTCCATGATCATGGGAATGATATCATCACTCATGCGTACGTACGGATTATCGTCTCCACGAACACGATGAAATTCATTTTCCATGATTAACCATTCATGTTTGATTATAAAGTATATATAATGAATAATAATGAAATATATGACATAATAATGCTACTGGATTTATATATATATATATATATATATGTATTTCATCAATTTCATTTCATTCAATTCAATAAGGAATCAAAATAGCATTCATGCGTACGTATGGCCTACCGTCTCCATTAACGGTGTATTTCATTTCTTTTTATAGATCTATGACATATATGTATATAATGAATATATATTATATATAAATCATGTTTTACACTCTATAATTATGTAAATTAGGATATAAGTAATAATATCAAGAACATCAAGTCTAAACACATACGATAAATGAAATGATATTACCCAAAACGCTAATTTAACTTGGCATTTACAAAATAACGGGTAATATAAAGTCATAAGTGAAACATATATGATATCATAACAATGAATATGATTATGTAATAAGTCAATGGCATTATGTAAATCATTATACAGGATTTTCAGATCCATACAAATCATATCGGACCTAAGGTAAGGGATAATTTTGCAAATATCATTTTTATCCGAGATTTCTTATTCTTAAGTATTTACTGGGGTTATTTCTAACATCCATGTCCATGTTTTATAAAAGTGTTGTCATGTATGTTTAAATTCCTTTTTACCCAATTTTGACTTTTACTACATGGTATGTAAGGAATCATTCTTTTGTTTACGTTACGAGGTACTTTTTGACTTTTCCGACAAAAGTATGAGAAGAATGTTTTTTTAACTTATACGGCATAAAAGGATTTTTACTGTTTTATAAAGCCTTATTTTCATGAAGATTCCTCTAGGGTATTTCAAAAATATATTCAACAAAATCCTATTATTTAAAAATTTCATGACATTTTTAAAAGAAAATGACTTTGAAGAAGAAAGGATTTTTTCCTCAAGAATTCATTTCATGTGTTTTATCAAAACCATTTTCCATCTAAGATGAAATTATATCATATGTGTATGATTGAAGTATAATGTCTCTATTATTTACATTGTTTCACATTTATTATTATGAAATGATATCCATTTCTTTTATATGGATTATGTGATGATGGGATTATGTTTATGAAACCCATTTTATTCATTGGGTTATTATGAATGGTGTATGTTTATTTTGTGGCACAGGTATGAATGATTTCATTATGAGATGGTTTGGACCTATATCTCCCTCCACTGCATTGGGTAATGATTTTTATCTCATCAGGTAGATATGGATGGAACAACAGGTCAAACCGGTTCAGTAATACAGGACTGGAATGAGGAGTGAACTCGATTCAGAAAGGGACTTTGTCCAATATGATGGTCTTGGCAGCAATGCCTTGGCTACAATGGAAATCAAATCATGTGCTTAATATTTTTCCACAATTACAAGGTTTATTTACAAGCTATTTTATCATCATTGATGTTCTATTTTGATCTATGGCTTACGTACTTCCATGTTTTATGTCATTTCACAAGATTTCTTGGTTTAAACATTATGAAGATAATTTTATTTTAAAATGTATATGGTTTGTTTTATTTTCTTCATGCTTACCCTTACTGAGCATTTGAGCTCACCATTTTGATTTTTTCTTTTCCCCAGGATATAAAGAATGGTTTTATGTAAGAAAAAAAGGGGAAGATCATTATGGGAGACGTTGAAGATCTTTCACCATGATTAGAAGATTACGTTCCAAGTTTCTAAAGTCACTAAACTATTACGGTCCTTGTGTTTCTGTTTTTTGTTATGTACTACGTATTCCGCAAAAGTAATGTAATGTCTATGTACATCAAGATTCGGGTCTCTACAGTTGGTATCAGAGGAATGGTTTAGTCAACCTTTGGAAAATAGGATGCAAGAATGTTAGTGAGATCCCTAGAGATATTTATAAGGTATGTCTAGGGATGTCCCTAAGGTTAAGTATAAGTATAGGTTATAGTCCTAGAATTATTGTAACGATATTAGATTAAACTTAAGATGTTAGATACTGAAGTTACTCCCCCTTGATTATGATATTTGTCTCTCACACTGTTCATTTTGGGTTTTAGAAAATGGATGGAAACATGATGATTCACGATAATGGAGGATATGATGGGAAATTGAATGATATTATTCATGAGCAACCAAATGAAATGGGATTTGGAAGTCCAAAAATCATTATTATGCCGAATCAGCAATCTCATGATAAGATCAATAAACTCAAACTTGGTATGTTTCCTGACTCGGCTAATAATAGAATGATGGTGTTTCATGATGATCATAGAGGAAAGAAAGTTCAATTTCGCCTATGTATTTCATGTTGGAAGAGGCATCAAGGAGAATGTTTCAATGGAACTGGAATATGCTTTGGGTGTGGAAAATAAGGACACAAAGACAGTAAGTGAAAAGGAAAAGGTTCAGTTAACACCACAGATGAGGATAATGGTATTACTATGACATCAACAATGGTTAAATGTTTTAAATGTGGAATGTACAAGCATTATGCAAACCAATGCGCTAAGGGAAAGTCTCCTTAAGGGAATGAGTGTGGTAGTATGGGTAGTAATTATGTTGATTATGATGAAGAGAGTACAAATGAAATGTGAGATGAAAGAATTGTTGAATCTCGAACTATGGTTTAAGAAGGTAGTGGAATGATTGCATGTTTATCATGTGTAATGTTGAATAAGTAATCTCATGGTACTATGTAATAAAGAGACATCTATGGATTGTTACACTGTTGCCTTTGCTTATGTTTTGAAAGTGTATGTTGAATGGTACCAGTAACCATGAAAGGTTATTCATAAATTTTTGGAAAATAAATGATATTCCATAATGAAGGGATAATGAAAATATTAAATGTTTGATAGTATTCATGAGCTCATGACTGATATAAGGAGAAGGGTATATCATGGTTTGAGTATATAAAATTTTATGATTGTGGTATGTGGAAAGAGTTACCTTTTGAAAGTATTCATGTCTTCACTAAGGTTCTATGGTAATTTATGTTTCAAGATAATATATGACTAAGGTATTCATGTGTTTGGAATGAAACCAACAAAATATATCCTATGATATATGTGGGATAAATGCATGTATTCACATTCTTAGTAAATAAACTTTCTAGTAATTGTATTATTTATACTATGATCTTGTACCAAAGTATTTTAGAAAAAGCCTAAATATTGGAATGTATTATGATGGAAATAAGTTAGTATTGTTTATGGATTGAACTTTTTTTTTATATTATTGATGGGATGTTATAGTAATGTAGTTTTAGAAAAGGGACAACCTACAGGACGGGCGACAACCCGTCGCGTCGGACAAGGCTGTGGGAATAGAACCCACAACTGAAGTACAATTGGCCTTTATCACCTACCACTAGCCTAAAGGAAGTCCATGTTTAGTAGAAAGTAGTTTTATTTTATTAAGCATTAGGATATATGAAGTATAAGTCCATTTTAGGAACCATATATGATTAATCTCACTATAGATGGACTTATGTATTTTTGAAAAAATTTATAACCTTTTGTTTGAGACATATGGAAGGACCCATCATTCTATCACATGATCTACTAACACTTCACGAATGAAAAATTCAACTTCATTTCTTTATGGGATGAAGTGGAAATTTTCCAAAGAATGACCAACAGTGAGACTGTACCAAAATCACCAAAGTATTTCTTCTAATTCCAATTTCATCAACTTTAAGGAGATGATCTTGAAGACCAAAAATGTTGCCCTAGTGCCCTTATATCCGATGAATCAGATGGTACCTTAGATCATCACTAATTTATAGCTTTGTGATTGATGGATTTTTTTTAGCCGTGTTCTTTACCACTCTCCATCAGAACATGACAGTTATATTTCTCCTCCATATCCATATTTCCACCCATCATCTCCTATGTGGAAACTCAGTGATGAGTTATTTTGGTATCCTTTATGTTTCTAACGTTCCATTTTTAAATGAAGTTTTAGTATTCCTTTTTACGATTGGGGTTTCTATGAATGAAACTCTCGTTTAATAAACCATTTATAACCCCAAAGAATTTTGAGGGCGAAATTCATTTTAATTGGAGTAAAATGTAACACCCTGACATTTTATGAAAAATATTCTTTTTAACGTGTTGTGTTGTATGCTACAACAAAATTAGCTTGGGATATATGTAACAATGTATTTTCTTGCAGTATACGCAACACTATTCTTGGCTCACGTTACACGCAATTTCAAGTTTGTTTTGTAGAAACTATTCTACGCATCATTATGTATAGATTTTGTTTAATGTATAAATGAAATAAGTTTTGATTATGTTATACGCAACACAAAACTGATCTTTCACTACACGTAGCCCAGACATGTCTTGCATTACACACAATAATGACCTTCCTCGATAGCGTGTGTAGTACGCAATACCGAGTTTCACTAAACGAGATATTATTATAATATTATTATGAACTTGCCATTATGAATAGTAATACCCAATTTTTTAAATTTTATAAATTTTATCATTCAAAATTGACTTCATCTTTGGATTCAGAATATAGAAATTATCTTAGGGTGAAATTTTGTTACTTTTCGGATAACTTTCCTATTCTGATGAATAGTGAAAATTACTAAATTTTAATAAAAAACAACTTTTTAATAGAAATAATTAATAGAGATAAATTTTAATTTTAGTGGTTTTAATGTATATTTATAATATATTTTTACCATTTAATGCAATGTTGTTCAATGGATGTAATTTCACATTTAAACCATACATAAACAAATGTCATTCTTTTGATAGTTATTATCTTTTAAAAACACGCTATTTGTTTTGACGATGGGAATTAATTTTTTAATTAATTAATGCAACCGATATGTTTTGAATTTGGTAAAATAAACATCATTTTTGAATTCATAATATCAAACATATCTTAGGCCTAATTGTTTGTATTTTTTTTGAAACTTTCATTTTTTGATGAATAGTGAAACCACAAAGTGGTAGTTAAAAAAATGAATTTTTCATAAAATTTAATTTTACCGCTTCTGTGAGTGGAATTTTGAAAATCTGGGAAACACTGTTAATATCAAGGACTAAAATGTGGTTCATTAAGATGAAAATATTTTTTGGTGAATAGTAAGTTTTTACTTTTATTTACCATAGTTAAAATTAAATAGGATAATTAAGGGTAAAAATGATATTATTATTACCCTAACACATGTACTAATTATATTGGATAAGTGTAATTCGACCAAAAATAACCTTAGGAATAAAATATGACAATTTGAACCACTTGGATTTGATAAAGACAATTAATATTAATTTATTTAATGAAGGGTTAAAATAGTTAAAATCAATGTGTAATAAGTAAATCATTTTTAATATAGGGTTATACATAAGATAAATTAGACTATAAATATTTATTAGAAAGATAAAAATATTTCCAACATAATAGTATTTTATTTATAATTTTTAGACATTATATAATGTAATTTATTTATGACACAACGATGATATAGTAATTATCTTATTAATGAAATATTGACAGAATTGATGTTATAAATACCCAAATAAATGTAATTTGAGACTTTTTATGAATCTAAATAATTTTATAGGTTAATATGACATGTTAGTTTTTATTTAGTGAATGTATTTCTAAATAATAATTATTTTGTGAATTTCACAAAAATCAATTACCAAATAGTGTCAAAATTGACATAAAATAGTTTTTAAAACAAATATTATATTATTTATTGTTCGTTTATTATTAAAAATCGAATGATTGGCCAAATGACATAGAGAATGTTATATATATTAATAATAAACAACTTGGGGTTCTTTTGGTTTGTTATAGTATGTTTATTAACCTTATAGTGTAAGGAAACAAGAAGACACTTTAAAAGTAAAATTATTTAACTTAATGTTAAATCTAAATGTTAAGGTTAAAATAGAAACCTAAACTTGTATAAATTCTATTAGATGAGAGGATTTAGACCCATCCCCACATTAATTCGAAATAAATAAATTTGGAGCTATTATAAACTGAATATGACTTTTTAATAAAATAATATGTTTAGTTACTCCAATTGTGCCCCTCTCCTCCATTATAAAAGGGCACCTCCTCCCTCTCTTCCTTACACCACTTTGAGCCTTCAAGATCGGCCAAACCTTGCCAAATTCTCTTCTCCACTTCCCTAGAAACATCCTAATGGTCCTGGTATTCTTAAAATTACAATTTTAGTGCCCTAAGAGAAGGTATCAAAGAGTCCCTCCAAAGAAGAGGTAATGTCTGTTACCGATTCATTCAACTTTATTTATTCTTCCACTTCTTCTTTTTTAGTTGTTTCATTATGAAGTAATAACATCAGTATCACTAATATACCGATATATTATTATAATTATGAAACAACCATATTTCACCATCAATCCATCCTATGGAAACCAAAATCACCACGTGGGCGTACGTACCGAATAATGTCTCCACGCCGTGGTGTAATATATTTTCCACCACCACCTTACATGGATGGGTATAATGGTGAATGTAATGAATATATATGATTATTTTAAAGTGATATTGATTATGTAATATTATACGTACACTTTTATACAATTCCACAATCATGGGAATGATATCATCACTCATGCGTACGTACGGACTACAGTCTACACGAACGTGATGAGATTCATTTTCCATGATTAACCATTCAAGAATGATTATAAAGTATATATAATGAATAATAATGAAATATATGACATAATAATGCTACTCTATTTATGTATGTATATATATATGTATGTCATCTATTTAATTTCATTCAATTCAATAAGGAAACGAAAACAACATTCATGCGTACGTACGACCTACCGTCTCCATGAACTGTGTATTTCCTTTCTTTTTATAGATCTATAACAAATATGTATATGAGGAATATATATTATATATAAATAATGTATCACAATCTTGAATTATGTAAATCACGATATAAGTAATAATATCAAGAACAACAAGTCGAAACACATGCGATAAATTAAATGATTTTACCCAAAATGCTACTTTATCATGGAATTTACAAAAGAACGGGTAATATAAAGTCATAATTGAAACATATATGATATCATAACAATGAATATGATTATATAATAAGTCAAGGACATTATTTAAATCATTATACAGGATGTTCGGATCCATACAAAATATATCGGACCTATGGTAAGGGATAATTTTTCAAATCTCATTTTTATTCGAGATTACTTATTCTTAAGTATTTACTAGGGTTATTTCTATAATCCATGTACATGGTTTATAAAAGTGTTTTCATGTATTTTTAATTTCCTTTTTACCCATTTTTTACTTTTACAACATGGTATGTAAGGAATCTTTCTTTTGTTTATGTTACGAGGTACTTTTTGACTTTTCCAGAAAAAGCACGAGAGGAATGTTTTTTTAACTTATACGGCATGAAAGGATTTTTACGGATTTATACAGCCTTATTTTCATGAAGATTCCTCAAAAAGATTTCATGACTATTTTCAAAAAATCCTTTTCTTTTAATATTTATTAACATTTTGTGAAAATAAAAATATTTTGAAGAAGAAAGTATATTTTCCTCAATAATTCATTTCAAGTGTTTTATCAAAACGATTTTCCATATAAGATTACATTATTTCATATGTGTATGTTTCAAGTATAATGTCTCTATGATATACATGGTTTCTCTTTTCTTATTATGATATGATATCCATTTTTTTATATGGATTATGTGATGATGGGATTATGTTTATGAAATCTATTTTATTCATTGGGTTATTGTGAATGATGTATGTTTATTGTCTGGAACAAGTAAGATTGATATCATTATGAGATGGGTGGAACCTATATCTCCCTCCAATGCATTGGGTAAAGATTTGTATCTCATGAGATAGACATGGCTAGAATGGAAGGATAAACTGGTTCAGTAATATAGGACTGGAACGAGGAGTGAACTCGATTAAGTAAGGGACTTTGTCCACTACGATGGTCTTGCAATCAATGCCTTGTCTACTATGGAAATCATATCATGTGATTAATGTTTTTCCACAGTTAAAAGTTTTATTTACAAGCTATTTTATCTTGATTGATGTTCTATATTGATCTGTGCCTTACGCACTTCCATGTTTTATGTCATTGCACAATATTTCTATGTTTAAACATTATGTACATGTTTTTATGTTCAAATGTATATGGTTTGTTTTATTTTCTCCATGCTTACCCTTGCTGAGCATTTAAGATCACCCTTTTAATGTTTTCTTTTCCCCAGGATATAAAGAAAGGTTTTAGGTATGAATAAAATGGGAATATCATTATGGGAGATGTTGAAGACCATTCACCACGATTAGAATATTTCCTTCCAAGTTTTAAAAGACACTAAACTATTACGGTCCTTGTGTGTCTGTTTTTTTATGTATAAAGTATTCCGCAAAAGTAATGTAATGTCCATGTACGTAATGCATTGGGTCTATACACTTGGAGTGTGTCTAGTACTTCCCACAGTTGGTAAGAATACTCTTCATCAGTAGTTATGTATATAAGAATGTTGTCGATGAAAACTACAACTAAGCGATCGAGGTATGGTTGGAAGATCCTATTCATGAGTCCCATGAACACTACTGGAGAATTGGTTATGCAGAAGGGAATAACTAAGAACTCGTAGTGGTCATACTAACACCTAAAGACCATCTTCTATACATGCTCATCTCGAACGCTGAGTTGGTGATGGTCTGATCTTAGGTGTATCTTCGAGAACCATCATTCTTCCTTCAGTTGATCAAAGAGGACATTGATCCTCCGGAGAGGGTACTTCTTCTTCATGGTCACCTGATTTAGGTGACGATAGTCAACACATAGCCTCAATATTCTGTCCTCCTTCTTGGATAATAGAATTGGGGCTTGCTAGGGAGAAGCACTAGGCGGGATGAATCCCTACACTGCAAGTCATATAGCTTTACCCCCAGCTCGCGAAGCTCTGCGGGAGCCATCCGATATGGTGGAGTATAAATCGGTGCCATCCCGGTGTACATGTCAATGTAGAAATCCACCTGTCCATGAGGAGGTAGTCCAGGAACATCGTTAGGGATTACATACGTGTACTAGTCCACCACTACAAGATAACTTGAACTCTCCACATCAACTGCTCTAAGGGTAAAGCAGTCCAACTGATGGGTTATCGGCTACACCTTCCACTGAATAAGTCTTTATTTTGCTTCAAAGGCTCCCTTCCTGCAGGTGAAGGTGAACCTCGTCCCATTCTTGCAGACACACTGCACATTGAACCAAATAATGTCGATCTGAGCATAGAATGTAGATAACCAGTCTATACCGAAGATGACATCGCAAGGCCTCGACGCCGCTACAAGGAGATCCCCACCGAAGCTCTCACCTCCAAGAGTATGCTAACACTATCGGTACCAGTGTTTTATAGTCAATTCTGCTTCTGTAGGAGTCTCTAGCTATAAAGATCGAGCCAACAACACTGTCAAAATCTTCGATCTTCGAATGAGGGTAGTGGAAATGAAAGATTGACCAGAAACCGTGTCAATAAGAACTGCAGCTAAGGGGGAGTAGAAACAAATTTTACCTCGAATCATCTCTGGAGTTCCATGGTTTTATGCCTCAGCTTTCTGATGCAGAGATCTCCGTATCCACCCTATTCCCTATGGTTAGGGTGGACCTCTGGGTGGTGGTGGTGGCAACACATCAAAACGTCGTCCACCACCAACTACACGGTCATCTCCTCGGCCATGTCCACCTAATCCCTTCGGATCTACTTGATCAAATCTCTATCTCTGCCTGGGCAGTCCTTCGACCATCTTTTGATCGTTCGTAAGGCGGGTCAGAGAGTCATGAGCCTTGTGACCCTACCCGACGCAAGTGTAACATTTTACACTCCAGTCATGAGTGGCTCTATCTCGTGTGCCCCGCACAACTGAACCTGTATCCTGAGGTCGTCCACTAGATGGCCTAGTCCGCTTGGACCTCTACTATATCTCTCTTCTAGCAGCTATAGAAGACTCTGCATCATGTCGTCTAGTGATGGGTCTCACTGCTGGTGAATTCTCGGCAAGAAAACTCTCCAATAGAAGTTCTCTATCTAACTCTCTCACCTGTCCCTACCAGTCTTAAGACACTCACCACAGCCTCCAGACAATCCTCAGCTTCCTGTGGGTCCGTCTCTCCCATGAACATGGGCAGCCTTTGGCGCTGGAAATTTTGCAACGCCCTCATGCGGCGTGTATCATCGGCTGCTGGGGCTTTTGGCCTCAGTGTCCCAATGGGAAGTAGTACCATTGGTGCCTCCGCTATAATGGGACCCTACACTGAGGCCTCATTCCATAGTGGGCTTCCATCTCGTACAACCCTCGGAACCCTGGGTGGTAGTCGGCATGGGGCTATCCTAAAAAGTTACAGGTGTGCCATGGTAAATATGTTATACGTGGTGAGCTAACTCAATTGGATCACAAAGAAAACTCTTGAAACACACATGCAATCATTGTTTTTACGCACTGAGTCAGAAATCAGAAGTCAGGGTCCTGGTGAATGGATACATTGTTCGCCGCACAAACACTAGACACAATGGACTGAAAACCACAGTCAATAATCTTAACATTATTTCTTCATAGAAAATTAAAATCAGAGTCATATGTTCTATAGTAGAACTGACTCCTCTGATACAAATTTGTCATGATTCATCCCCCAGGGCCGGTGCTGTGACATCCCCAAGCCCGCATTCCAATGGGTAGAGGCTTGCGACTAGCATCAAATATGTAAATCCCCCAAACTAGGAAGCCATTGACTTTATAATCTTAAAACACACACACAATAGTGTACGAGATGGACGTAAATAATGTAAAGAAGTATACAAAAGAGTGTTGAAAATTAAAGGGGCATGAATTACACGACAAATGGGAAAGTGCATGTAAAACTGAAAAACACGTACAACAGAAAAAGAAATGCACTTACTCGGTCATCCTCCAGGGTTCCTACCTGAAGGGTAGGTACATATGGCCTCCACATCACTCCACATCTGTCAGTATGCCCCGTGTACAAACACATTATAAGGTCCAACTCTAGGTACCGTCCAGTCCTCCTACTCTGACCCTCAGTCACCATTTTCTGTCGTCTGTATCCAACACAATGAGGTGCATGAATAGCCCAGTCAGGTGTGAGTATAAAGATACTCATTAGAGGCCCTAAGACCCTCAAGTTATCTCAAAATCCAACATGGATAAACCATAGAGTATGAAATCAACAAATAGTCATTACATTGGTATATGATCACATATATACCTATGTTATCAAGTAATCCATATCAATCAGAAGGAAAACATAGAAGTCACTGACTCAGCTCATAGTGGTATACAAAATATATATAAAGAGAGAGATTATTAGATATATCCACTGAATCATCAGATCTGTTGGACCAACAGATGACCGAGTCCCAGCTATTATGTCAGACCAACACATGATCCAGGACCAAATATTCTGTCAGACTAACACATGATCCAGGAAAAGAAGTTAGAACGGTCAGACCAACACATGATCTAGGAACAATCATCAGTGTTATCAGAACGACACATGATCCAGGACTAACTATTCTTTCAAACCAACACATGATCCAAGAACATAATTTAGAACTGTCGAACCAACAATGATCCAAGAACAGTCGCTAGTGCACAGCCAGCCACAGGGTTTCCACAAAGTACGCTTGATTCAGGGAGGGTCCATTCCTCAATCCAAGTGTCAACACATCATCATACACCATGTCCCATGAAGAAGTATCTCAAATGTCAGTTTCATTTTATGGGTCTCAACGTAACAGATGGAATATCAATCGGACGCCCGGTCTATGAGATATTAGCTTTTTAGTCTCAGGGGCCTGTTGGGATTCATGTATGATCCATCCTGAACATATCTCAACTATACCCCAAACTGTAGTGGAGTATACACAAATAGAATGTCACTCTCCAAGAATACCAATGCCACTGACAGTTTTTCAAACGATCATACAGTGCCAATGTTATGGAAAAAGGAAGTAACAGGGTCGATAATTGGCGTTGGGCTGAACCCTCCGCATTTAGGAAGGTATCATTTGGCTCATTAGGCGAAGAAGATGATCAATAATACGTCTGCATCAATCCCTTATTATTATTTGATCAATGTAAGAAAAAGGTATGACTTCAACAAGTAATAAACCGCCTACCATTGATTCTCTGGTCGTCATTCGTCGCATCTTCTGCATGTCTCAAATCCCAAGATACGTCGGCTCATTGAAGACATTGCAGAGTGTAGGTCAGTAGGTGTCTAAGGTTGAAGTCGAAGAAGAATAATCACTAGAATTATTCGTTGGAAGAACTTGATCAATGTTAATCGATGGATGAATAGTTCTTCTTTAGATGCTATCTCCAATAATCCATTAATCCCACTCCTCCAACCAAATTAAATATGCCCCTGAAATAATAGATTGTATATTATTTTAATGATAGAACATAATTCAAAAAGGTTGAATTTAATTAAAAGGCTCCACCAATTTAATTCAAGAGGTTGGCACATTAATACAAGGGGGAGGTGGAGAGGCTCTCCCTCATTAATGAGTAAGAGTTGAGAGGTTAAAATCTCCTCCCATTAATAGGGGTCGGGTGGTTCCCACCCCTATTATTCAAACGAGAGGTTATGGTCTCGGGTAGTCCCCACATCGTAACGTCTCATGGGAGGTTATGTTCGTGTGGGACCCACCACCATAACCCCTCATGGGAGGTTAGGGATTGGTGGTCCCACCTCCAACTCCCATATAGAGTTTTTAACCAACAATCACCCAAATTCCACAAAACACACCGAGATTTTATGAGAAATATTTTTTTAATTTCATTAATGTCTTCTCTTGTACGCTACACCATGATTATCGTGCACTACACACAACACCGTATTAGTTTTTAGTATACACAACCCTATTCATGGATTTTGTTACACACAAGATCAACCTTCCTTGATAGCTTGTGTTGTATGCAATACTGAGTTTAACTAAATAATGATATGTTATTAGAATATTATATATACCAACCGTTATGAATAGTAATTCCAACTTTTTGAAATTTTATAAATTTTATCTTCCATAATGGACTTAATTTTTGGATTAGGAATATCGAAATTATCTTAGGGTGAATTTTTGGTATTTTTCTGAAAAATTTCAATTTTTTATAAATAGTGAAAACATGAGTTATTGGTTAAACCCGAATTTTTATTTCAATAATAATTTATTTTATTTAAATTTATTTTAGGTCAATATTGATTCTTAATACCTGTATATGTTCAACTTAATTCATTGGAGTGATTTTATATCAATTTTAGATTTATAAATATTTTATTGAACTTTTTACCGTCTTTTACCCACCCCCTAAGAGCATTTGAAAATTTACAGAAAACATAATTTTACATATTGTATGAGTTTAATTTTAAAAATCTGGGAGACACTGTTGATATCAATATGTAAAATGTGGTTCAATTGGATGAAAATAATTTTTGGTTAATAGTAACTTTTATCTTTTATTTACCACTATTAAAAGAAAATAGGGTAATTAAGGGTAAAAATGATATTATTATTACCCAAACACATGTCCTAATTAAATTTGATAAGTTTAATTCAACCAAATACAACCATAGGGATAAAATATTACCCTTTAGGTCCACTTGTATTAGATTAGTACATTTATTATTATTTTATTCAAAGAAGTGTTAAAATAGTTAAAAGCAATGATTAATAACTAGAACATTTTTAACATACGTTTATATATAAGATAAATTCAACAATAAATATTCATTATAAAGATAAAAATATTTCTTACATAATAGTGATTTATTTATATTTTTTATACAAAAAATATTTAATTTATTTATGACACAATGATGATACAATAATTACCTTATTAAAGAAATATTAACATAATTGAAATTATAAATACCCAAAAAAATGTAATTTGAGATTTTTTATGAATTAAAGTAATTTTATATGTTAATATAATGTATTATGGTTTGTTAGATGAATTTCATTCGGGGTAATAATGATGTTATAAATTTAGAAAAAATAAAATAGAAAATAAAGTCAAAATTGACATAAAAAAGTTTTTTTAAAAAAAATTATATTATTAATTAATATAATGGTCCTAAAAATATAAGGGTCAGCCAAAAGACTTATATATAAATATATATGACATTAATAAACCAATTGGGGTTCTATTGGTAGTTTTTAGTATGTTTATTAACCATATAGTGTAAGAATACTAGAAGACACATTAGAAGATAAATTATTTAACTTAGAGTTAAATCTAAATGATAAGGATAAAATGGTAACATAAACTTGTCTAAAACATATTGGTTGAGTGAATATATACCAATCCCCACCATAACCTAGAAATATGCCACTTTGGAGGAATTATAAGCCGAATATTAATTTATTATAAAATAATACTTTATGTTTTTCCTTATGTACCCTTCACCCAACTTATAAAAGGGAACTCACCCTTCTCTCTAACTCAAACCTCCAAAGCCATTTCGATCGGCCAACCCCTGCCAAAATACCCTATAAACTATCCTCCCTTCATCCTAGTGGTATTCCATTAGTCAGAAAGCCAACCTATGGAACACTTTTGATCTAATCAAAAGGAAGAACCCGATGAAGAGGTAAATATCTCACCACTTATTTCAAGTTCCTTTCTTCTTCCACTTCCTCCTTATTTGTTGTTTACATTTAAAATAATTACTCCAGTATCTTATATATAATGTTATTTTATTATAAAAATTTTACAACGTAGTTATTTATTTTATACATCCTATGAATTCACCACATGTGTATACGTACGACTTACCGTCTCCACACCGTGGTATAGTTTGTTATTCAAACAATTCATCATTTGGATGGGTATAATAATGAGTATAAATGATATAAATAATACATATAACATTATGATGATTCTTTATATATTATATACCATCAAATTATATGTGATTCTAAAATAAAAAATATGATATTGTCGCTTGTGCCTACGTACAGACTACAGTCTCCACAAACGCGATGAGATTCATTTTACATGAGTAACCATTCATGTATGATTATAAAGTTTATATAGAATAAATAATCATGAAAGATATGACATAATAATGATACTACATTTATGTACATATATGATTCATTTACTTAATTCCATTCAATTTAATAAGGAAATGAAAACATCGTTCATGCGTACGTTCGACCTACCGTCTCCATGAACGATGTATATCATTCCATTTATTGGTCTATCATATATATTTATATACATAATATATATGATATATAAACAATGTTTTACATTTTTTAATTATGTAAATCAGGATATAATTAATAATATCAAGAACAACAAGTCAAAACACGTATGATAAATGAACTGATTTTACCCAAAACGCTTATTTAACATTGAATTTACAAAAGAATGAGTAATATAATGTCATAAGGGAATCATATATGATATCAAAAATATTATTATGGTTATTTTTCAAGTTAATAATATGTTTAAACCCACTATACAGGTGTCTTGGACATATATGTGGAAATTGGACTTACGGTAAGGGATAATTTTTCAAATCTCATTTTTATTTGAGATTGCTTATATGTAAGTATTTACTATGGTTATATTTATCATCCATGTCCATAATTTTTTTTCATAAACTGTTAAATATTCTTCCATGTATTTTTAAAGTCATTTTTACCCCTATTTGACTTTTACATTCTATTATAGAAGGAATATTTCTTTTGTTTACCATACATGGAACTTTTTGACTTTTCCGCCAAAAGTACGAGGACAATGTTTTTTTAACATATATGGCTTGGATGGATTTTTAATATTTTAAAATGACTTATTTACAAGAAGATTACTATAAAAATTTTCACAAGTATTTAGATCAAAATTCGTTTCTTTTAAAATTTCACACTATGTTAAGAAATGAAAATTATTTGAAAGGAGAAATGATATTTTCCTCAATAATTCATTTCAAGTATTTTATCAAAACTATTTTCCATCTATAATTACATTATTCAATATTTTTATGTTTCAAGAATAATGTATCTATTATTTACATGGTTTGATTTTGTTTATGATGAAATTATATCTACTATTTTATATTGATTATGTTATGAAGGGATGACATTTATGAAACCCATTTTATTTGTTGGGTTACGATGAATGACATAGGTATATTTTGTGTCAAACGAATGAATGAATTCATTGTGATATGGGTGGGACTTATATCTCCCACCAATGCATTGGGGAAATATTTATATCTCATGAAATAGACTTGGCAATAATGGAATGTGGATCTGGTTCAGTAATACAGGGCAGGAATGGCAAGAAAACATGGTTCAGTAATGGACTTTGTCTACTATGATGGACTTGGCAGCAATGCCTTAGCTAATATAGAAATTATAACATGTTCTTAATGGTTTCCATAATTTCATGTTTTATTCCCATTCTATTTTATCATGATTAATGTTCCTTTATGATCTATTCCTTACGTACTGTCAAGGTTTATTTCACAACTCAAGATCATGATGTTTAAACTTTATGTTCATGATTTTATGTTCAAATGTATATGTTATGTTTTGTTTTCACCATGCTTACCCTTACAAAGGATTTGAGATCCCCCTTATTTTATGATTTTTTCCTCAGGATATAAAAAATGTTTTAGGTATGAATAAAAGGGAAGATCTTTATGGGAGACGTGGAAGATCATTCACCATGATAAGAAGATTATATTCCGAGTGTCCAAAGACACTAAACTATTACTGTCATTGTGTGTCTATTTTTTTATGCATTAAGTATTCCGAAAAAGTAATGTAATGTCCATATATGTCAACTGTGGGTCTCTACAGTACTTATCAGAGAAAATGTTTAATTAACCTTTGGAAACTAGGATGCGAAAACCTTAGTGAAATCCCTAGAGATATTTCTATGGTATGTCTAGGGATGTCTCTATGGTTAAGTATAAGTATAGGTTATACTCATTGAATTAGGGTAACAATAATAGAATTAAACATAATATTTTTTATATTTAGGGTACTCTCCCTTTATTATATTGTTTTACTAGAATTATTTTCTCCTCTCACAATATTTTTTCGAGTTTTAGATGATGGTTGGAACCCGTAGGAACCATGTTGATCAAAGTAATAGGCAATGAAATGATTGTCCTCCTCAAAAAACCAATTTTAGGGGATATGGAGTGAAAAATATTATTTCTATACATACAGAAGCTATTAATCATTTTGGACTACCAAATGAGAAGAAAAAGGAATAATATTCAATTGTGTCCTTCATGAGGCAACACCCATATTCATTCAGTGGGTATTCTGATACAATTGTTTCTGAACAATGGATTAGTACAATTGAATAGATATTTTATATACTTTGCAATTCAGATCATGATAATTTCATTTTGGCAGTTTAGAAGTTAGAAGGTGAAGCAGACCAGTGGTGGAAACTAGTTAAAAATACAAGGCCCCAAGATGAAATTGAATCCATGGAATGGGAAAAGTTCAATAAATTGTTTTTCAATAAGTACTTCGCTTGTATTCTTCAAACAAAGACAGAAAAAGAGTTTCTTAAGCATAAGAAAAAGGATGATGAATCTGTTGGTAGATATGAGGTGAATTTTACAAGGCTCGCAAGGTATGCATCTAGATTTATAATCCAACCAAAAAATTAAGTTGATTGATTCTGAAGTTGTTTAAAACCAAGTCATCGAATGGTATTAGCTATAAGAGACTTTCGTAGCATTGAAGAAATTGTGCGTTGTGATATCAAGGTAGAAATGGAATATGGTGTAACATATCCATCTCTTGGATTTGACATGAAACAAAAGACAAAGTTCAAGGAAAAATCTCAAAACTATGGTGAAATGAAGAAAAATGTTTTGTTATTCTCAATGTGGGGACAGAATCACGGTGGAGATTGTCTTAATGGGAGTAGAAAATGTTTTAAGTGTGGAAGAGAAGGTCATCGAGTAGTTGAGTGTTGAAGTAAAGGGAAAAAGGTAGTTAATGATGTGAATAGAGAAAAGACTACAGAAAATGCACCACCGACACTTCAAAGCTTCATGTGCAACGAAATGGGGCATTATGTTAACCAATTATTTAATCCAAGGGCTAATGATGATTGACATCAACAACCTCTCAAGGAAATAGTCATAGTGAAGTCACATGAGATTACTATTTGTGATGTTTAATATTACAACGATGTGGAGGAATGATTATGTTTTTATGTAACAAGATTCAAAAATATTAGTGTGGAATGTCATTTTTAGTATCGTGAAATATTGAAATATCTATGTATTGGTTTATTGTGGTTTTCAATAATTGTATGGTACTAGTAACCATGAAAACCGATTGAAATATTTTTAGAATGATGATGATATGTGCATAATGAAGGGCTAAGGAGAAAATAATATGTTTGATAGTATTAATGAGCTCATGGATGTAGGGAAAATCGATATCATGGTATGAGTATATAGAATTTTTGGAATTTCTCGTATGGGGAAAGTGTTAAAATTTGACAGCATTTAATTTTTCACTAAAGTTCAATGGGTTTTCATTTTTCAAGAGAATACATGATTAAGGTATTCACATGTTTGGAATGTAACCAAATTCTAGATATATCTTATGATATATGGGGGATAAATGAAGGTAATCATATGCTCGGTAGATGAAATTTATAGTAATCGGACAGAAGCATTTTTGATAAGCCTAAAGTTTAGAACGGATTAATTTAGACATCATATAGTATTTCTTAAGGCTATAATTTTTTTATTTTATATCTGAAATTTTATAATAGTATTTTTTTAGAAAAAGGACAACTCGTAGGACGTGCGATAACCCATCGCGTCAGACTAGGATGTGAGAATTAAACCCAAAACCTAAGTGTGACTCACCTTTATTATCTACCAATAGCCAATAAGATGTCCCTAGTCTGTATAAATTAGTTTTAATTTATTATGTGGTATGATATATGATGTATAAGTCAATTTTAGGAACCATATTTTATTAATCTCAATATATATGGACTTATATATATTTAATAACAATTGATAACCATTTGTTTGAGACAGATGGAATGACCTATTATTGTATCGCATGATCTGCTAACACTTCAAAAATGACAAATTCAACTTCATTTCTTTAAGACATAATGTGGAAATTGTTCAAGTAATGACCAACGGTGAGATTGTAAAAAAAACAATTATGTATTTCGTCTAATTCCAATTTGTTTCAACATTTGGGAAATGATATTGAAAAAAAAAATGTTTTCCTAGATGGAACTTAGATCATCACAAATTTATGGCTTTTTGATTGTTGTCTTTTTCATTTACATGTTCTCTACCACTCTCCATCAGAACTTGATTGTTAGATTTATCTTCCATATCCATATTCTCACCTATGTTCTTCAATGTTGAAACTCAATGATGAGTTAATTTGGGTAACCATTATGTTTATTTTTATAAGTTACGTTTTAGTACTCGTTTTTACGATGTGGGTATCTATGGATGAAACTTTCAAGTAGTAAACCATTTATATCCCTGACTAATTTCAAGGG
This sequence comes from Viscum album, assembly GCA_963277665.1. Lineage (NCBI taxonomy): Eukaryota > Viridiplantae > Streptophyta > Magnoliopsida > Santalales > Viscaceae > Viscum > Viscum album. The sequence goes on from OY728126.1 coordinate 1,112,964,625, forward strand.
ACATATTAATTTTAAGGGGGGTGGAATGTAACACCCTGAGATTTTATGAGAGATATTATTTTTAATTTATTTGATATCTTTTGTTTTACTCTAACATAATATTTTATTTTTCTATAAAAACACCATATTATATTTTTTTTATACACACCACTATTCTTGGCTTGCATTACATGCAAGAGAAACCTTCCTTGATAACTTGCGTTGTATGCAATACCGAGTTTCACTAAACAATGATATGTTATAAAAATATTATATAAACTAGCTATAATGAATAGTAATACCAACTTTTTAAAATTTTATAAATTTTATCATTAAAAATGGACTTCATTTTTTGATTCAGAATATCAGAATTAGCCTAGGATGAAATTTTGGTATTTTCATGAAAACATTCAATTTTTGATGAATAATGAAAACACTAAGGTATTGGTTAAAACTGACTTTTTATTTAAATAATGATTTATTTATTTAAATTTATTTTCGGTAAAAATAGATACATAATACTTATATATGTTCAATGTAATTCAGTGGAGACATTTTATAATAATTTTAGATATTGGAAAATTTTATTGATCTTTTTACCATCTTTTACCCACCTCCTAGGAGCATTTGGAAATTTACATAAAACAAAATTTTATCTCTTCACTTGGTTGAATTTCAAAAATCTGAGAGACACTGTTGATATCAATAAGTAAAATGTGTTTCAATGAGATGAAAATAATTTTTTCTTAATAGTAACTTTTAACATTTATTTACCACGGTTAAAATTAAATAGGGTAATTAAGGGTAAAAATGATATTATTATAACCCTAAAACATGTCCTAATTCTATTGGATAAGTGTAATTTGACCATAAACATCCTTAGGAATAAAATATTACCATTTAGGACCACTTGGATTAGATTAGGACATTTATTATTATTTTATTTAACGAAGTGTTAAAATATTAAAAATCACTGTTTAATAACTAAAACATTTTTAATATAGGATCATACATAAGATAAATATGAATAGAAATATTAATTAGAAGAATACAAATATTTCCTACAGAATTTTATTATATTTATATTTTTTAGACAATAAATAATTTAATTTATTTATGTCACAATGATGATGCAATAATTACCTTATTAATGAAATATTATCACAATTGATATTAAAAATACATAAATTAATATAAGATACTCTTTATGAATTACACTAATTTTCTAGGATAATATAAAATATTAGGGTTGGTTATATGAATTTTTTTCAAATTAATAATGATGCTAAGAATTTAGAAAAAACTAAATAACAAATAGTGTCAAAATTGACATAAAAAAATTTTTAAAATAAATATTATATTATTAATTGATATAATGGTCCAAAAAATCTAAGTGTCAAACAAAGGACATATATAATAATATATATGACATTAATGAACCAATTGGGGTTCGATTGGTAGTTTATTGTAAGTTTATGATGCATATAGTGTAATAATACAAGAAGACACGGTAAAAGTTAAATTATTTATCTAAGATTTAAATCTAAATAATAAAGTTAAAATAATGTCCTAAAATATATAAAAACTATTGGATGGGAGGATTGCGACCCATCCCCAACCTATCCTATAAATAATTTATTTTTGAGCCATTATAAACTGAATATTCATTTATTATAAAATAATGTTTTATGATTTTCATAATGTGCCCCTCACCCCTTGTATAAAAGTGTACTCCCCCTTCTCTCTAATTAACACCTCCAAAGACAGTTGGTTCAGACAAAACCTACCAAAATAACCTATCAACTATATTCCCTTTATTCTATAAGCCTTTATTTAGTAAAAAATTATACCCACGGAGCCCTTCTGATCAAATCAAATGGAAGAACCTAAAGAATAGGTAAATATCTCACCACCTATTTCAAGTTCCTTTCTTCTTCCACTTCCTCCTTATTTGTTGTTTCCATTCCCATAAGATCACTCCAGTATCTTCTATATACTGTGATTTTATTATAATAATTGTACAACCATATTAGTTATTTTATCCATCCTATGAATGAAAAAGTCACCACATGTGTGCACGTACGGCTAACCATCTCCACGTCGTGGTATAGTTTGTTATTCTAACATTTCATCATATGGATGGGTATAATGATGAGTATAAATGTTATAAATAATAAATATAACCTTATTATGATTCTTTATATATGATATACCATCCAATTATATATTATTTTAATATCCAAAGTATGATATATTCGCTCGTGCGTACGTACGGACTACCGTCTCCATGAATGTGATGAGATTAATTTTCAATGATTAACCATTCAAGTATGATTATAAATTATATATATAATAAATAATCATGAAAGATATTAAATAATAATGATACTGGATTTATTTACATATATGATTCATTTACTTAATTCCATTCAATTCAATAATGAAATGAAAATAGTGTTTATGCGTACGTACGACCTACCGTCTCAATGAACGGTTTATTTCATTCCCTTTATCAATCAATCATGTATATTTATATGATGAATATATATTATATATAAATAGTTTTTTAAATTATGGAATTATGTAAATCAGGATATAAGTAATAATATCACATACAACAAGTCGAAACACATACTATAAATGAAACTATTTTACCCAAAATGCTGCTTTAACATGGATTATACAAAAGAATGGGTAATATAAATTCATAACTGAATCATATATGATATAATAACTATTATTATGGTTATGTTACATGTTTATAAATTTTTTAAACCCACTATACTAGAGTCTCATACACAAACATAAAAAATTTTACATAAGGGAAGGGATACTTTTGCACATCTCATTTTAATCGGAGATTGCTTATACGTAAGTATATACTGTGGTTATATTTTTTATCCATGTCAATATTTTTTTTTGAAAAAAGAGTCTGATATTCTTCCATGTATGTTTAAATTCATGATTAACCCTCATTGACTTTTACATTGGGTTATGGAAGGAATCTGTCTTTTGTTTACCATACGAAGAACTTTTTGACTTTTCCGGAAAAAGTACGAGGAGAATGGTTTTTTAACTTATACGTCTTGAACGTATTTTTACAGTTTCATAACGCCTTATTTCCATGATGATTACTATACATGATTTCATGATTATTTTGATAAAAATTATTTTATTTTGTAAATTCATGTCATTTTATGAAAATAAAATGATATGAAAATAGAAAGGATGTTTTTCTCAAGAATTCATTTTAAGTGTTTTATAAAAACTATTTTCCATCTATAATGAAATTCTTCAATATGGTTATGTTTCAAGAATAATGTATTTATTATTTACATTTTTTTATTTCTTTTATGATGAAATTATATCCATTGTTTTATATGGATTATTTTATGATGAGATGATGTTTATGAATCTCATTTTATTCGTTGGATTATGATGATTGACTTATGATTATTTTGTGTCACACAAATATATGATTTCATTATGATATGGGCGAGACCTATATATCCCTCTAATGCATTGGGTAAAGATTTATATCTCATGAGATAGCCATGGATGGAAGGACAAGTGAATCTGGTTCAGTAATACAGGGCATGAATGACAAGTATACCCGGTTCAGTAATGGAAATTGTCCACTATGATGGTCTTTGTAGCAATGCCTTGGCTACTATGAAATCATAACACGGGCTTAACGGTTGCAAAAATTACATGTTTTATTACCACTATATATTATAATTACTAATGTTCCATTATGACATATTACTTACGTACTGCCAAGGTTTATTTCAAAACTCATGATCATATTGTTCAAACATTATATTCATGTTTTTATATTCAAATGAAAACGATTTGTTTTATTTTCACCATGATTACCCTTAATGATCATTTGATCTCACCCTATTCTATGTTGTTTTTCCCCAGGATATAAAGAATGGTTTTAGGTAAGAAAAAAATAGAAGATCCTTATGTGAGACGTTGAAGATCTTTCACCATGATAAGAAGATTATGTTCCATGTTTCCAAAGACAATAAAATATTACAGTCCTTGGGTGTCTATTTTTTGTTATGTATTAATTATTCTGCAAATGTAATGTAATGTCCATGTAAGTCATGTGTGAGTCTCTACATGGCAGCTTAAAATTAAATAATGTGTTGCACAATGTATTTTATTATTTCTCAATGAAAACCCAAAAACTAACTCTCTATCTCGATAATTTTCCACCGAGGTGAAAGTCTCCTTAAGCAAATAATGGCGCTGTGAGTTCAATGGTGCCCTCATATTTCAATTCCAAGCAACAGCTCAAAATTTATAAAATCTCGCTAGCACGTTTACTAAAGGCACCCAAAAAAACATTAGAAAATGATATTGGGCACACCGGTCCTCGGAATCATGCTCCGTAAATTTTCGTGGACTCGTTAAATTACCATGTATTTATAAAAAAAATTTCATGGAAATTTTGGTTCTTTACTGGTGAGGTCTTTAGTTCGTGTCTTGCTAAGTACATCACCACATTGCATGTTGCCTACATTTATTTATAATGTAGACCCTATACCCGAATAAACTGAGGATTCCTGCTCAACTTATTTATATTTATATATATTATTATTAATATGAATAAAATAAATATATAGTGAATTATTTATTTAAATAAATTTATTATTTATTTATAATTATTTATTAATAATTCTATAAATACATATAAAAAATAATTATTTGTTAATAATAATTATAAATATATAAATTTTTTTTATATTTAAAAAATATATATATATATATAATTTTTTTTATAATAATTATAAATATATAAATATATAAATTTTTTAAATAGAAATATATAAAAATATGTATTTACAAAAAAAAATTAACAGTAACATTAGTGGGCATTGTAGTACTGGCATGAAACACTATGGTGGCGACAGGTTCTGTATCAGTGGTGGTACTATAGAAGGTATAGTAGCAGCTGAAAAAATATTAACAAAATTTTCCTTTGGGCATAAAATTTGGGGCATGTGGGCCATGTAATGGGCTTTATGCATAATGGTCCTTTGGTTCAATATCATATGATGTAATAAGAAGAAGTTGTTTGGGTGGGTTATCCCTTGGGGGGGTTATGACCTTAATTTCAGGATTGTGTGTGTGTGGTTAAAAGTAATTGTACCTCCATTAACATAATATATATATATATATATACATATATTTATTATACTTATACATTTTTATTATTAATTGTTTCACAAATAAATTTTTAAATATGTTTGAGGTATATTAATTTTTAATTTTCTCCTTATGTTATTACAATTTAATATTTATTTATTTATTTATTTATTAACATTTATTAATTTTATATTTATATATTTTATATATATTATTTATTAAGATTTATAATGTATTTATTTATTTATTAAATTTATCTATTTTGGCTAATAATTATTTAATTTGTAAATGCTTTAATATTTTTATTAATTTAACAAATCATAATTTTATTTTATTACATTTTATTCATTTTACATATCAACATATTTAATATATACTATTTATTAAGTTATAATATATGTATATTTTATTTGTTTAATTTTTTTCAATAAATATTTCATTTATAAAATGGTTAATATTTTTATTTTAAAATTTATTTGAAAAATTATTTCATTTTATTCATACCATTTATTGGTGATATAAAATATATAATTTCTATCCATTTCGAGTAATAAAAATAATTTCTAGATTAAGGAACACACCGTTAAATGATTTATTTTGTTTCAGTTAGAATTTTTGAAATTCCCAAATTAGGTATCAACATTTACAAGATAAATTCAATGATTTGCTAGTATATCAGCTTGTGTATTTAAGGATTGAGAGGAAAATAATCTTTTTTGATCAATGATAAAAATGTTTGGTAGTGAAAAATTTCTTGCATGGGGGTGTGGTGCAAGCCTAATTTAAAATTTCTTTTTTGTTATACTCTGAAATTTCCCTAGTTAATTAAAAAAACCATGTGTAAATTTGTGATTTGTTAACATATTTATAATTATAACATTATTAGAAATTGTATTTAATATAGATTTTTAACAGAATTTTCAATTTTTAAAATTAATTTAAAAGCTACATATTTATGGGAATTAATTTTATTTTTTAATTGTTAAAAGAAAATTTAAATATTAAATTTGGATATAGATTCTTAAATAGATCAATTTTTTGTTTTAATTATCAAATTAAAAAATTGAATTAAATTAAATCCATACACGTACATTGATATTAAAATTGAAATTGGGTTATTTGATCTAGAAATCATTTTTACTTGATTTAGTTTTTATGTTTAATTGGTTTTTTGTTTTTGTGAATTTAATTAAAATACATAAATTTAAAAAAAATTGATAAATGAATTATGAATTTTATTCGTTTGAATTAGAATGATATTTTTAAATGACTGAAATTTGGTTCTATGAGAAGTCATATTTAAATTTTGTTGGTCTTAATATGACAAATAAATATGGAATTTATTTAGGAATTTATTTTTATCTCAGTGATACTACAGTTTTTGTGTGTGACATTTTTGGTTTAATTACTAAAAAAGTCACAAAAACAAAATATATTGTTTTGTAGATTGAGGTTTTTTGATAAAGTGTTGATGTGACTACATGAAGGAACTATGGTAACTTACATGACCATTTCTACCGATTGATTGCATGTGCAATGAGTGTTTACGTGGCCACAAGGAGATAAGGCAAGCTAATGCATGTTCACTTTTGTACCTACCATAGATCCTTCTCATGTCAAAATCTACTCTAAACCTACCATGGATACCTAACAAAATTTTAACATATCCTAAACCTGGTAAAACCTATAAAATGAAATATACTTTGTTGTTTGGATACCTATAGAGGTAGACCACCTGAAGATCCCTAGATCCTCAACTATGAAGATAATTTGAGGCTGGTCCACCATTTCTAACAACTCAAGATCCCCCGTAGTTGTGTCACCTGTGAAAAAATCCACAGAAGCCATGTTGACATGGATGTATTATGAACACAATTTATAGGAACTTTTGACACAACCATTGCTAGAGATAATCATGATCTCAAAGAAGAAAAAATAAAATATGGGTCGTGCGTGTGACCTAAAATACATGGCCACCTAGTTATCCCTATTATTTATATAAAATACAAACCATTGTCATGCTGAATTGATTGATATGATAGAGTGCCACTAGATAGTGACTATCAGGCCACTACTGATGTGGCCCCATTACAACTAGTTGTATCCAAATACCACATTAAATGTGGAAGTTGGTCGGAGAAGAGAACCTCAACACACACTATAAATCCATGAGGAATATGTTGTACTATTCTTCAATACTAATATCATAGATACACTTGGTAAGGGAGAAGGTTTATGTCATTCTTTCCAGGGATGAAGAAGCTCGTTGAACCCCTATTAATTCTTGAGGCTTCGTGAACCTGTGGAAGCCAATAAAAGTGGAATATCAACCCCAACATGGATTTTTCCAATTGAAGAAGAATAAAAATTCATAAATTATTATTTTATATGTTTAATTTCTATTTAGGTATCTGTAGATGTCCAAAAATTCTCAAGGGTTGTAGAAGGTTTCAATACGACAATGCAAAGTCCTATTCGGAGCCAGGGACCCAGTCCGAGGGGCCTAGAGGGGTTGTGCGAAAAAAATTCATAAGTCCGTGAAAATATTATGCCCCACATGGAATGTTCCAGATTTCGTGAGAATTCTTCAGCATGGGTGAAAAACATTTCACACCACCCTCCCCGCACAGTTGACATTTCACGCCACCGACCTTGTCCTGAAATTATTTCATGCATGCCTATTTTCCACGCCACTGAACCTCTATAAATAGATGTATATCCCCTTCGATTTACAGGATGATGAATCTGAACCTGCTCCCATGCACAAAATTCACCTTCCACATGCACAAATAAGGCTTTCAGTTATGGTTCTTTTCACTCCATGACACCTCGGGTTCCACCTTCCCGCAAGATCCCCCTAGTTTAATACTAAATTCCAATCACTTTAGGGTCCACCCCTTTCGCAAATTCCATTCCAATTGTGCGCAATCCCTTCCAATTGTGTGAAATCCCCTTCAATTGTGCAAACCCTGGTCATTCCACACAACCTATATCTATTGTGTGCAATTGGTATTCCTTGCATGCAATCCTTTCTGTTGAGTGAAAAACCTTGGCTCCCTTTGTGCGCTAATCCTCATTAATTTCATGCCATCCCAGTGTTTTTCACGCAAGGCTGCAAATTTCACGCAAAAACATCACAGGTTGCACACAATTTCCCGGGTCCCCTCACTTCAAGAATACCTCTACGCGTGTGTGTGATGCCATTCTCATGGAAGACGTTTGTGAGTGTCTCTCACCCCCCAGGCATCTATATCATGTATTGTTTTCCCATATGACCTTCTAGGCTTGTACGAACTAACTTCAAGGTCCCTTGGATGATTCTTCCCTTTACGTTGCTTCACCTTATACTTCTCCGCATAGGCACGCTAACAACTATAGCATCTTCGCATAGCCATGAAAATGTAGACCCCTCGATGGTTCATTCCCTGTGACCCCCTCGCTAAGGAATTACAGATGCCTTCCCTCCCACAAGGAGCCAAGAGTTCGGTTATGTAAGCCCTAGGGCTGTAGAGCTCAGCCACGTTGTCTGAGCTGCAGGATGTTAAACTGCCATGCACCATCATCCTCTGCACCTGAAGTTAAACTGTATCCTCGCCTCATGCCACACCCCCCCCACGCCTTGGACATTCTCCACACCTACTCGTATCCACGGGGATGGGATCACCCCTCACAGGGGTTCATTATCCCTTTTATTAGTGTGGCATTTCTCCCCAGGGAAAGGGTAACCACCTTGGTGTGAGCCCCTATCTTTCCTTGCAAGTGGCAGCATCTCTGTTCCCCCTTTCATATTTAGTCCCTAATGCCAGCGAAGGGCACAGTGGGAGGTAGTGCTTCTACTTTCTCTAGAACCGAGTCCTTATCCCGCTGTTCTTTATCACCCTCGGGCCTCCATTCTAGAGTAATCCCGGACTTCTTGGTCTACTAACCACAAATAAGCCCCTATTTCCTCTTTGGGCCGCTCCATTCGTAATCCCCACTCCATCTCCCACGGATGCACCTTTCGTGATGTGGTCTTCAGGTCTCTACTATCTCGTATTTCTCACACCGATCATGAATCACGTGAGCATAGAGTAAGAACCGACCATGACCCAACATCTTGGGCTTCCTTAGAGAGTATTATCCAACCCATACCAAACTATAGGGACATTGATCCATGTCAAGGCATGGTATGTAGGAAGCCTCCATGAGGTTCAAGCCCACGACCCGGTCGTTCCGACCATCCTCACGCAGGGACATCCGGGCAGGTGTGGTTTCATTGTGCATGCCCACCTATGATGGAGTGCTGGAGCGAGCATTGGTGGTTGAGAGATTTCTGGCTGAGAAGATTCCCCTTTTTTGTGATGGGCACGCGAGAGCAGAGACGTCGACATTTGGTAGCCTGTGACATACTCATGGTTCTGGATGTGGTCGATTTTTCTGGAGGGGACCTCAGGATAATGGATCTGAGGCTCAGGGATCACATGGCTCACATGCCAGTTTTGGCCAGCCGCAGGAGAGGCGGTGTTATTCTTGTGATGGTCGGGGACAACTTTCTAGGGATTGCCTGACCCGACGTGCTGCTGAGAGGGATTTGGTTGATGGACCTCCTTGGCAGAGACAGCGTCTCGAGCAAGGAGGTTCGCAAGGCAGTAGACGTTGCGGCAGAGCGGGTGCAGCAGGAGGTGGTGGTAGGCAGTACCTGTTGCCACCACCTCCACCCCCAGGTGGTCCACGCCAAGCTCAGGGAGCTGGTGGCCGAGGGCGAGGACAGCTGCATGCCCTGGAGGCTATTGACCCGGAGGCTCTGCGAATGGATAGTGGTACGCCTTGTGTCATTTCTATTTACTACAGTAGTTTGATAGACACTATTTAGCAGTACCCTTCTTTTCTGTTTCTTGCTCGAGTTTTGTTCAGGGCGTTGGTAAGACCATGTGTGTGTGTTGTTCGGCATTCATCGAATGCATGAGGAAGAGGGCTCCTCCCCCCAACGAGACACAATTTTGTGATGTGATTAAAATCGTACTGGCGAGTCAGTGCCTCCCAAAGAGGATAGTATCGATGTGTAGTGGATGAGTCCCTTTGACCTTTGCATTCGGGCAGGGGTGTTTGTGGGTGAAATCGCTGGTGTGCGAGACCCAGTTGAGAGTCCAGTTGTTGTCCTTGTGCTTAGGGCTTTTCAGGAACGAAAGGTTCTAAGGGGGAGGATATAGCGACTCGGGTTTTTGGCCATGTCCGACTTTGAAATAATTCTACGAATAATTCCAGAGTTAGGCGTGAAGACGGCATGTTATTCTGAGGTCGGGTGTGCCTGGAATTAGTTTTTAAAAATATAAAATTTTTTATACTAAAAACGTGGTGGAGGTGTGATATCTCCTAAATGGTAGCTCAGATTGGGAATCCGAGGGCACGGTTGCGTCTGGAACGTGTCGTCTACCCTAAGAGAAGTGTAAATTTGCTGGCGCGGACCTGCGCTGAGAAACTCTACCAGGGGCATTTTCGTAATTAAATGGATATGTTAGTGTGCGAGCGTCGGCTCGAATAACTTCTGAACAGAGTCTCGGATTAAAAATCTGAGTCTGTCATTGCGTTCAGAATGACTCATTTACCCTAGGGGTGACCTTACCTTTGTTTTCATCGGCCGTCAGGTCTGAGATGGGTTTTGCACCAGCGTGTGGCTGATATAAATATTAGCACCCCCCTTTATCGTTCCTCTCAACGTTCTTCGCCGTTCTTCGCCGCCGCTCCACCGAATCGAGCACACAAAGCGCCCACGAGCTCCGAATTCGACGGATAACGTTCCAGGAGCGCGCATCGAATGCTCTAGAGCGCGAATCTAAGGCAGAACGTCGGCGTTTCACCCACGAGGTAGGCGGATTTGAGTTTTAACCCCTGATTCCGTTATTATTGCATTTTTCTACAAATTGAAGTCGTAACAGTGTAGATCGCGTCCCAAGGGTCCTATAGATGCCTCCATATCGTATAACGGACCATCCGATTTTGGAGGATGTTCAGTCGATCCTGGGTGTTTCTCTGAGAGTATCGCAATGGTGCGATCCGTTCGATGAGTTTCGGAATCGAGGCATGGGCCCCACCCAAGCTTGCTTCGGTGAATAGTAAATTTTTCCCCAGGAGTCCGTTTCGGACGAGCGAGTAGTCAATTTCGCTTTTTTTCGGAGGGGGTCACCGTGGTATAATCCACTCGATGGGTTTCGGGATCGTTGTGTGGGCCCCACACGATCTAGCTACGCTGAATATTTCCTTTTTCACCGGTGGTCAGTTTTGGGCGAGTAAATAGCCTACCATGCATGTTTTTCTGTGTAGATCATGATGGTGGCCTCAGTATCGGCCTTGGTTCTACGCAGTCTGGTGTTGTTGCGGGTCGCTTGGGTTAGCGACGTTTTGGACAAGCAGTGGTTGAGGGTACTCCCTTGCCTTGTTCCCTTGAGGGTTCGCGCAGCATCACAATCTTCATATTGGTTTCTGATCCTCTCCATGTGATGTTAAAACTTTTAGAGTTGTGGAATCCTTCCGGTGGGTCTGAAGTGAGATCCTTTATCATCTTCTCCCTAGATCGGGTTCTTGGTATCGTTGTGACTGCTTATTCACGGGTAGAGATCCCCTATCTAGCATGTTAACCACATAGGGTTTTTGGCATCAACGGGAATATGATCCCCTACGTAGTGGGTCTTGCTCAGTAGGGTTTTGGCATCGTCGGGTATACGATCCCCTGCTCAGCATCAGGATTATAGTAGGGTTGCGGTATCGTTGGTTACACGATCCCCTAATCAGCACATGGTTTTAGTAGGGTTGATGCATCATTGGGTATATGATACCCTAATTATCATGAGGTTTATAGTATGGTTGTGGTATCGTTGGTTATACGATCCCCTACTCATGGCTTGGTGTCAGTAGGGTAGCGGTATCGTTGGTTATGTGATCCCCTACTCAGCGCGTGGTTTCGATAGGGTTGTGGCATCGTCAGTTCGATCCCCTACATCGCGAGTTATACTAGATAGGGTTCCAGTATCATCATGACCACCTTTATATGAGAGATGTTCATCTATATGAGTGTTGTGCTTCTAGCGAGCGCCAGATCGGGTTGTGGTATCCCCCAGCGGATCCTGGGTGTGATCCCCTATCTTTGAGAACTGTGTATGCCAGTTCGGGTCATGGTATCCCCCAGCGGACCCTGGGAGTGATCCCCTATCTGTGAGTTCTTCGTATACCAGAGTGGGTTTTGGTATCCCCTAGAGGGCCCTAGCGGGGATCCCCTATCTGAGGAGTTTGGTGGTTATGTTGTTTTGGTGAGTTATCCTCAGTTATGTCAACCAACGAGCATGATCTCTTGAGTGAGTGTCTAGGAGGTTTGTGAGAAACCTGATGGAGTGTATCTCTCGGATGAGTGTCATTTGGGATGATAGTGATCATGGAGTGTTCTCTCCTGGTTGTGGACAGTTGCTGGCGATGAGGTCGGTACCTCTTGTGGCATTGGGGCGTGAGATGAGTTTATCTGGATTGTTCAAGGTGTATGTATGGGCATACACCTGAGCTGAGCTGATTAGTTGTGTTTAGCAGAGGATGGTCATGAGATGGAGTTTCTCTCTCGTCTGGGTTCCCTCTGACTGGGATGAGCGGACTGTTGCCTTTCACTTTCTCTCTTTTGTTTTGGTTTTTTGGGGTTCCTACTGAGTATGTTTATACTCACCCTTGCACGGGAATTTCCCACACATGTTTTTGTCTTGTGCAGACCACATGACTTTCAACAGAGTCCCATGAGGACCTGGAGCTGGCAGAGATGAGTGAGAAATACTAATCAGGGTGTTTGTCAGTGCGGTGCTGAGGGAGCATTCCGGTGGGTGTTTTTGTCAGTGTTCTCCTTTTTCAGAGTAGGTTGGACGCACTATTGTAGTTTTCTTTTGGTGTGACCTATTTTTCCCTTTTTGTACTTCTGCATTACTATGGTTTGGGATAGATGTATACATCCATTTTCTTTTCAGTTTTATATATCTATGCACTATTTCATGGAAGTGTTTGTTGGTGCGTGTGTATAGGTACCTTAGGCTAATTCCTCCCATGTGTCTAATATCCAACTCGGTACTGGTCGCCAGCCCCAGGTTTATTGGAGGCAGGCTTGGGGAGTCACAGCTCGAGCCCCATTGGGTCGGGGTGTGACACAGTGGTCCCCTCATCATATCACCAGTTCCTCAAGTACTCTATAAATTGTCTAGTAGGGATACAACAAGGTGATGGATCTCATTTCCCCTCTTGTGAAGGCTGTTATTTGGACGATGGCTATTACAAGAGAAAGGATAAACAAGTCTAGGAAAGTGGAGTTGAGACCGTCACCGCTAAGACCGACCCTTGGGTAGGCCCAAATGATCCCTACGTATTTACGATCCATCTATTGGAGGTGACAACCCTCGATATAGAGAATTTTTTTTTCATATCCAGTAAAAAGGGGAAACATGTTCAGAAATCTATGCGGCATCAGAAGATCACTTTTTATTCTTATATAAATCAGCTCCCAGTGATCCTAGTGCCTCCAACTCCCATCAGGTATCAGGATGTGCGGCTCGTGGAAATTACAATACGTCATACATATCTATTTTTGTGGGATGGAATAAGCTAGATCCGGCCGACACGCACTACATCTTTGATATTTTCAAGTGTGGCCCCTTTGGCTGGAGACCAGATGTGATCGATTCGACATCCTTCATCGATTTGGTTTATGCAGTGCCAGTGTTCTCTGATGCAGTAACCACCACCGCTCAAACTTGTATCAACCACCCTCTAGGTTCTTCAGACCCAGAGGAAGCTTCTCCCGATATAAATCCTTTCACTTCAAGCGAATAAGAGGATTTGGAGGACACCCCCTTTCCTTTGAAGATGACATCTGCACCACGGTCGATGAGTTTGTACATGTGAACCTAGGAAGTGAGGCAGACCCGAGACCCACATTGATCAGTACCGCCATGGCCCCCATAGGAGAAGCATTGTTGCTCAAGATTAATTATAATACACTATGGCATGTTTTTCTAGAGCTACGATGAGATTCCAGGACTAGATCCTCAAGTAGTCGTCCACCTCCTCGGTCTCTCGGCAAATCATCGTGGGTTCAATCAACCTCCTAGAAGAATTCTCCCTACACATGATGACATGGTTGAGAATGAATTAGAAAAGATCATCAAGGCCAACTTCATTAAGGAGGTCAAGTACACAAAATTATTGGACAACATTGTACCTGTCAGGAAGACGACTAGACAGATCAGAGTATGTATTGACTTCCGCGATCTCAACTGCCATTGTCCGATGGATGGTTTTCCCCTTACAGTGACATAATTGTTGATCAATGCTACGGATGGGTTCCATGCTTGCCCCTTCGTGGATGGTTACTCCGGGTATAATAAGATCTGGATTTCCCCTGAGGATGAAGAGACTATAGCCCTCAGGGCACCCTAGGGTACCTTCTGTTACCAGGTTATGCCATTCGTCCTAAAGAATACAGGTTCCACCTATCAGTGGGTGATGCGTTGAATATTCAATACAATCCTTGGGGAATTAGTGGAATTCGATGTGGATGCTATGGTGGTCAAATATATCTAGCACTAGGATCATCTCAAGGATCTCAAGAAAGTGTTTTTCTTACACTGTTCCCACTACCTGAAGATGAACCGGTTGATGTGTGCCTTTGGGGGAACCTCTAGGAAGTTTCATGGAATTGTTATCAAGAACCATGTAATCGAGTTCAACCTAGATTAGATAAAGGACATCATTCTGATGCCTTCCCATGTAATATTTGAGAGCTTCAAGGTTTCCAAGACCACTTAGCCTACATACACTGCTTAATTGTAAATCTGGCCAGCAAGTGTAATCCCTTTTAATGGCTCATGAATAAAGGATCTGCTACGAGTGGGAAGAGGTGTGCCAGACCAACTTTGATGAAATCAAACATTATCTTCTCCGGAATCCAGTCTTGATGCCACCCTTCTCCAAGAATCTGCTGGCCCTCTATGTCACTAACTTGGAATGATCTCTCGGTGCCCTTCTCTCCCAGAAGAACTATAAGGTGACGGAAAACAATCTATACTACCTCAGTTGCATGCTCCTCAATACAGAAGCCAGAAACTCCCCCAACGAGAAGAGATACCTCACACTGGTTTTTGCATTTAAAAAATTGTGATGTTACCTGCAGCACCATGAGGTACAGCTGGACTCTTGGATAGACCCACTGAATTATATTTTAAATCAGCCCATGTTGACCGACCATCTAGCACGGTGGGTGGTAATCCGCCATCAGTTCAATATTAGGTTCTTCCCTCAGAATTTTTTCAATGGAAAGTCATTGACATACTTTCTAGCTGCCCATCCAACTCCCATTGACCAGTCCTTGGACCATGATTTCCCTAATGAGGCAATCCTCTTGATAGATCCTGACATCCCCTGTTGGAAAATGCAATTTGATGGCACCTACTGGATCCCCACCTGTATGAGGCTCATTGATCACCGACTCAACAGATTAGGCATCAATATCATCATTATTACCCCGGTGGGAGATGTTATGTCGTACTCATTCATGTTGTCAAAAGGCTGCACTAAAAATGTGGCAGAGTATCAGGCCCTCATTATTGGCCATGAGATGGCCCATGAAATCGATGTACCCCATTTTCATGTTAAAGGGGACTCTAAGCTATACATTAAGCAGTTCAATGATGCAAATGTTGTTAGAAAACAAAAGCTCATACCGTTTTTTGGGCACACCCTCCATCTAATGGTCCATTTCCCTTCTGAACCAGAGGTTGACCATATCCCTCAGTAATAGAACGGTCAAGCGGATGCCTTTTCCAGCTAAACTATGTCACATGTGGAGCTAGAACATGATGATTTGATTATCCACGTGGCACATCAGAGATTGATTCTTCCAGTTACTCTGGATGTCAATGATGGCCCAAATATAATCCATATTACTATCGGCACTTCCGCGTCAGGACCCATGGGTCATCCGGATGTAGTGATTGAAATTATCGTCGATTGGAGAACACCCTTGGTTGAATAACTCCAAATCGGTAACCTCCCGTCAGATCAGGATGAGCGTGAGAAAATACAACACCGTGTGCTACAGTATACCCTTCAGAGTGGTACCTTTCTTGACCAGAACCTCTACAAGAGCGAGTTTTATGGTTCATATCCTCTGTTGCATTCAAGGTGTTGAGATTCCACAGGTCATATAAGAGTTTCACATTGGTTTTGGTGGTTCCCATCAGGCTGGGCCAAAACTATCACACCAGATCTAGATAATTTGGTATTTCTAGACCTCCATGATCAATTACTGCATCGAGTTCTCCAAAAGGTTCCATGCATGCCAAGATCATGCTAACATTGTGTATCTTCCAAGGGAGCCTCTCCAGACTACCATGTACTCTGGGCACTTTGCATTCTAGGGATTAGATGTTGTTGAACCAAACCCACTGGCAACGGCTCGCCAGCGTCGGTTTATCCTGACCGCTATGGAATTATTTTACATGCGGGAAGAGGAAATTATACTCAAGGAATTCAAGGACCATTCTATAGCGTACATTGTGAGTTATAATATGATCCATCGGTATGGAGTTCCTCATGCTATCCACATCGATAATGACACCAACTTCCGGGCAGCCGAGTTGAAAAGGTTGTACGCCAAGTACAAGATCCGCTCTAAACATACCACCCGCTATTACACGCATGAAAATTGGGTGATCAAGGTGTTTAATAATATCCTTTAAAGCATTTTCCAGAAAATGGTTTTCCAGAATAAGAAGATTTTTACAAATATGCTCCCCAACACCCTCTGGGCTTATCGGACGATGACTCGTAATTCCATCCAGGTGACCCTTATTCCCTGGTGTATGGAACTGAAGTTGTCCTGCCCATAGAGATTCAGTTTCCCTCATTGCACACAGTGGTCTATGACAAGCAAGCGCTAGATAAAGTAGATGAAATCCGACTAGCTGAATTGGAAGCACTGGACAAGAATAGCCTTTGTTCCCAGCACAACCTAGATTGGCCTTATAGCAGGATGGCTTGAGCCTCCAATAAGAAGGTTCACCTCTGCTAATTCTTGAAAGGAGACTTGGTATTGTCCCTTAGGGCACCAATGATCCCCGCTTGGAAACCACCCAAGTTGAATCCCAAATAGGAAGGACCTTTCATTGTTCATAAGGTTTATCACAATAGTGCGTACTCATTGGTGACCATTGATGGTGAGTGTAAAACTACATCCACCAACGACAAGTTCCTCAAACAATTATTTTTCGGATCAAGAACTGGTCCTGCACAACCTTTAACTGTCAGTCTTGCATGACCTTAAACTGCACATAGGTCCTACATGACGTTAAAATGTATGTCTTCCCACATGACATTAAACTTTTTATCATCTCTCATGATTCTAAACTGTATGTCATCCCAAATGACGTTAAAATATATGTCTTCCCACATGATGTTAAACTGTATGTCGTCTCGCATGACGTTAAACTGTGGGTCCTCCCACATGACGTCAAATTGTATGTTGTCCCGCATGGCGTTAAACTATATGTCATCCCGTAGGACATTAAACTGTATGTCGACCTGCATGACATTAAACTGCATCTTCAATAACTACATGTGGATGGATTCCCATCCATATGGGTTACGTAGGACCACCTAAACATTTATATTTCATGTCCATCCCCTCTTAGTTTGTGCCCCCTCGACTATTTACAGTGGTTTGCTGATGTGTTCTAGAGTACGCTGGTCTAGGACCTGGAGTGTCAGATTCAACAAAGGCAAGTTCCATTCCCTTGTCAGGATTTGTGTACCACTTCATTTTGGCCCTAATTATCATTCCCTCAAAAAGGGACCACCAAAACGGCCTGGATTCTAGGCCTAATGGATCTCCTACCATTACGGGCCATTTCCCCCGATGGATTCAGACAACAAATTGATACAATACCCGCGTTGCGAACATGTTGAGTGGCCGATGCCCATTTTTTATGTCCTCATTTCAGGCTAACACGACATGGTTGTTGTGTTGAGAACATGTTCACTAGTAGTCCTCCATCGCCACACCAGCCCCTTCATGCATTTAATGTTGGTTACATGTTTCACAATATGTTCTACCCCATCATGTCCAAGTAGAATTTCGACACTCTTGGAACTATCCCTCAGTGCACCTCCACACGTTTGGGGGAAAAAGCTGCAATATAACGTCCTTCGAGGCTCCCCCGGTCCAACCTATAAGACCATAAACTAAGATCTTCCTTATGCACTATGTGAGGTTCGATTATCATCCTCATGGGATACGTAGGATCACCTGGTCATCACATTTCCAGGTCCAGCTCAGCTAGGATCTAGCTTCTCCTACCCCATATACTCTGACCCTTACTAGCCTCTTGGCCTGAAGCTCCTTTCCCAGAGTTGTGCACGATGATGATGTGGACCTCATCCTCATTCACGTTGGGTATGAATAATAATATCATTCACATTACTTCCAATGTACAAGCCATATAACTTTAAACTGTGCTATTTAGTCCTATCACAAGATCCCAAACTGTGACAATATCCTCCTGGCCGCACAACGAAAAACGACATAGCATTGTGACGACCTCATTATAGGGGACAACATGTTGGGTATCAGTCATCAAACATACCATTTTTCAACACCCGTATATGGATTGATTCTGTTGGAGATTCCGAGAATGTCTACCCTAGTCCTATCGCATTGAAAAAAACCATTCACCTTAAAGGACAAACAAGATACATCAAATACTGCTTCCTTTGGTGAGAGGGCTAGACCTGCACGCCCCTTTTATCTTTTGCACCAGTACCTTACTATGACACTCTCCATAACAACATAGGGCTTGATTCTAATCCTTGTGGGATACGTAGGAATGCCCAAGCACTTCCCCATGGGCCCAGTCTAACTTTCATGTTTGGTCCGTTGACCTAAACACTTCCCCAAGGAACACTTGTTAACTTGGACTTATATCCTCATTCACGTCGGGTTTCATAAACACCTTAACATGTGTCCCATGCATTCATTACTATTCCCTAGTCCTAGATATTAGTCCATAAACTAAGACCCTCTCCAAAACTACATAAGTCTTTATTACTATCCTTATGGGATACGTAAGAATGCCAAGACATTTTGCCTCAGGTCCAGGCTCGGGAATCACAAATCCCATCATTTTTCATTAAGGGATGGAGAAATTTTCACGCACAAGAGATCAGATCATGTCATGAGAGTAAATTTATACAGACCATAGGACCTGTAGTGGAATTTATAAGCAAATCATGGATTACGCACACGCGTGAAAATTGGATTCCTCACCCTGTTGGGTTTTGCCAACCGCTGCAGGATTTAGCACGCATGGGCACCGCAATGTCCTGCATTTCGGTGTTTCCCTCAGAATCCGACCATTCATTCCCCTCTCTGATCCAATTCCTATAGGTTAGGGGCATTTTAGATGCTAAAAAAACGCTCAAGGGCTGAAAAACATTTCAAAGTGACAATGAAAAGTCATATTTGGAGCCAGGGACCCATACCGGGGGAACCAGAGGGGTCACCCAAAAAAATTCGTGAGTGAAAAAATAATTCCCCACATGTAATGTTATGGGTTTCAAGATAATCGTTCCGCGTGGGTGCGATATATTTGACACCCATGCCCCGTGCGGTTGAAATTTTTCACCGCCGACCTCATCACATAATTATTTCGCACATGCCTATTTTCCGCACAACTGAACGTTTATCAATTGAAGGTGATCCAATTCAATTTATAGGCTCATGAATTTAAGCTAGCTCTCATGCATGAAATTCTCCTTCCGCGCATGCAATGATGGATTTTAGGTACGGTTCATTTCGCACAAAAACACCTCAGGGTCCACCTTCGCGCGAGATCACCTTGGATTAAGAATACATTCCAATCCCTTCAGGCTCCTCCCCGTGCGTTCAATCCATTCCAATTGTGAGAATTACCCTCCAATTGTGTGTAATCCCTTTCAATTATGTTCACCCTAGTCATTCTATGCAACCTCTCCTAATTGTTCCCAATTGGAATTCCTTGCGCCCAATCTTTTCATTTGCACCCAAAACCTCAGCTCCCTTTGTGAACTAATCTTCATTAATTTCTCACCAGTCTGTTATTATTCATGTAAGGATTCTTATTTGGCGTGCAAACCTCAAAGGTTTCACACATTTCCAAGGACCCCTCACCACGGGAATGCCACTATGCGTGTGTCTGATTCCCTTCTCATGGATTCCATTCGCGGGCATCTCTCACCCCTGGGCATCCACATCATGTATCGTTTTCCCATACGAACCTCTAGGCTCATATGATGTAACTTCAAGGTCCCTTGGATGATTCTTCCAACTGTTTTGCTTCACATTATGCTTCATCACATAAGCACGCTAACAGATATTGCATATTCACATAGCCATGGTAATGTGGGCCCCTCGAGGGTTCGTTCCCTGACACCCCCTCGCTACGGCGTTGCGGATTCCATCCCTCCCACTAGGAGGAGAGGGTACCATTTACGCAAGCCCTAGGGGTGCGGAGCGTACCTACCTCATCCGAGTTGTAGGACGTTATTCTTCCAAGCACCATCATCCTCAGCACAATACGTTAAATTATGACCTGTCCCCATGACATGCACACAGGGCCCCCTGTCTAGGACATTCTCCATGCTTGCTCGTCTCCACGGGGATGGGATCACCCCTCACAGCGGATGATATCCTCCTTATTAGAGTGGCGTTTGTCCGTTGGGAAAGGGAATCCTCTTTGGTGTAAGCCCCTAGATTTCCTTGCAGGTGGCAGCAACTCTGCACCTCCTTCCATCTTCACTCCCTAAGGCCAGCAAAGGTCGTGGTGGGAAATGTTGCTTCTCCTTTCTCTGGTACTGTGTCCCTACCCCGCCGTGCTTTTTCACCCTCGGGCCTCAGTCCTAGAGTAAACCCTGACTTCATGGGTTTCTAACCATGAATAAGCCCCTATTTCCTCTATCGGTAACTCCATGCATATTCCCCACTCCATCTCTCATGGAAACACCATTCACGAAGTGATTGTCACGTCTCTGCTATCTCTTTTTTCTCACACCGAGCATGACTCACGTGAGCCTAAAGCAAGCACCGACTATGACCCAACACCTTGGGCAACCTCATAGTGTAATCCCCAACCCATCACAAACTATGGATCTGTTGATCCATGTTAATTCATGGTACGTAGGAAGCCTCCATGAGGTTCAATCCCACCACCCTGTCTTTTGGACCATCCTCATGTCGGTTCACCAACACCATGGGACGACTCAGAGTGTAAGCCTCATACCCATCCTGAACTACGGGGACATTGACCCATGTCGAGGCATGTATGTAGGAAGCCTACATAAGATTCAATGACACCAGATGGTCATTCGGACTTTCTTCATGTCGGTTCACCAACACCTTTGGCCGCCTCAGAGTGTAAGCCCCATCCCATCCCAAACTATAGGTACATTGATCTATGACATGGAATGGTACATAGGAATCCTCCACAAGGTTCAAGCCCCAACACCTTGGGTCGTCTTAGAGTGTATGCCCCATACCCATCCTGAACTATGGGGAATTTGATCCATGTCAAGGAATGGTACGTAGGAAGCCTCCACGAGGTTCAAGCCCACCACCCGGTCATTCCATCCATGCTCACGTTTTTTCAACAACACCTTGGGCCGCCTTAGAGTGTAATCCCAAAACCATATCTAGAAATATGAGGACATCGATTCGTGTCATGGAATGGTACATAGGAATTCTCCATGAGGTACAATCCCACCATTCCCTCAGAACCCTAGATCTACCTTCACATCGGTTTACTGACCCCAGTGGGCCATCTCGGAACTTAAGCCCCAAATGTCAACTGAACTAAGTGGACATTGATTCCCTACCACTAGGATACATTGGAAGCCTCCATAAGGTTCAAGCCCATCACCCCAGTGTCATCCTGCTCTCTCTCTGAAGTAGATGCATCTCGTGAAGCTCATTCCTCAACCTAGTGGTTCCATTTCTTCTGGGTCCCTTCCACACGTCCATTCTCATGGGTCATCTCCATAGGTGTCCCATCCTCACATTGAACAACATGGACTTTGTTTCCCTACCCCGGTGATATGTAGGAAGTCTCTTCGAGGCTCATGCATAAACCCATCGTCACCCCATGGTGGTTGCATCCCACCCGGGTTGCCACATCCCAATGGAATCATGCCACCCCATTCCATGTTCCCTTTAACAACATTTGAGAAGCCACCCACGTGTTTCCCTAATATCGGTGTTCCCTCCAGGGGGTTACTCCAGCTGATCCACTCCAATCAGTGCTCCAATCAGTTCGATCTGTCTTCGCTGGACATTAAACATGCGGCATACCGTGTGTTGAACATGGGATGCTGAGGAAAACCTCAAATGAATGCCTATGGAATATGATTCCCCGAGTTCGATGTGGGATGCCTCGTGATTTCACGCCCTTGAGAAGACCTATAATAAGGGACAGAAGAAATACATGCCAATTCCCCCGCATCCAGACTTGATAGTGATGCCCAATGTCACTACTCCTCCAACAGAAGGTTTCTTCCTTGATCGGACCCCTTGTAATGCCCATACAGAAGTAGTGTAATTAACTGGTTTCCATGAAGATATGACACTAGGAAGAGTTTCACGAACAACATATTAAATCTATGAGGGAGACCCAGAAAAGGTGAAAAGTTTCGAGGAGGAATCCGCAGAAGGAAGAAATGATATCCCATCATGCTTTCTCGATCATGGAGCAGACATCATGGAATTATAACTGGTTGCCGCCAGCCATTGGAATGTGGGAATGCGGTGTAACAGTTGTGCATCCTCTGCGAGATAGATATGCACGCGCCCCAGAGACTGCTACAGAAATAGTATATTTAAAATAGTATGGGGAACATCACATCTCTAATTAACCTACCTCTTGATCAAGACCCAACTAAATAAAGTATTAAAATACAATTAAAATTCAAGACTTATGATATGAAAATCGTAATAATTATTTTATATGTTTTTTATAGTGTATATTGAAGAGAAACAAGAACTATGTTGAATCTAATTCATTGGATTGGCCCCCGAAACATAACACATACATTATGATGAATTAAATAATTCAATGAAATTTCTAATATTACAAGACTGAAACAACAAACTATAAATGATTAAAAACTACCACTGATGTTCTTGTCAAATGGACCTGATTTTTATTACATTAAAAATAACAACTAATATATGGACCATGGGTTTTTTGAATTTATCATTTGAACACACAACCCAATTATTATAGCTAAATTTTAGTGATGTTTAGAACCACTTTCCATGTCTCAAAATTCAATTTCATCTTTCTTCTTCCTCTAAATATATTTTGACATCCATTTTATTAGAAGCGCTGAAGTTACTCACCTCTGAATTTTATAGAGAATGATCATGGGAAGAGTGAAAATCCATTGGAAAATATTATCAATGTTATGAAAATATAATCAAAACCCTAATTTATAGACACCTGTCAATCATCCATCCAAGAAAAATTCATTTCTGATAATTGAAAATTTAGGTTCATTCATAAAGAAGTTGATGGAATTTTTTTAATAACTTAGAGGATTTCAAGGCACAACAACACCCAATAATTATTCTATAATAACACATTATTCATTGTAAAAACTCTCTCACTCATTATCACAAGCTATTCCTTTGATCATTGGAATTAATATTCCTTCATTCATTGATATATTATTGAAAAAAACCAGGTGATATTACATTAATCACTTATTGGAAAATCCAAAGATATTCCCATCATCCATTATGATTTCATTATTTATATAGATTAATCTGCTTTTATAATCATTGTATTGATTCAAACTATAAAAAATATTGGATATTATTTGTTACATTTATTTTAAATTAATATTTTATTATTAAATACATTGTACAAACATGACTCTAATT
Organism: Viscum album; assembly: GCA_963277665.1. Lineage (NCBI taxonomy): Eukaryota > Viridiplantae > Streptophyta > Magnoliopsida > Santalales > Viscaceae > Viscum > Viscum album. The sequence goes on from OY728126.1 coordinate 1,112,988,725, forward strand.
TCTTTTCCACTGCTCAAAATCGTATGCAGTTGGTTGACATAAGGGTAATAATATATATCTAAATACTCATCTAAGTGATCTTGAAGGTGGCAGTGAAATTTTAGGGGGGATTAATAATGAGTGATCTGACATGATAAGAGAGAAAACTAGAGGGATAAAATGAAAAATTGAATTAAGAGGGTAGGTAAGGGGATATTCATTATAAGATATGTTTTTATAAAATTGAAATGAAAACTAATGATGTTCAATTTTCCATTAATATTTTCACAAAAAATACCCATTAATAAAAAATTGAACAAACCCATAACACTACCCTCTCAAGAGAATAACAAAATTCTATCTTTTAATATATCATTAATGGGATAAAAATGTTTTGATGAGTATCTTCTAAAAGTTGTCTCGTCAATGTATCACCATAAGATATTAAAATATATTTCTCTTTATTTAAATTTATGTGTCCAATATCTTATAATAAATGAAACTTTAAATATTAGTTAATAATGATTTATCAAAATATAAAAAATAGATCACATTACACAAATTTTAAATGAAATTGATAAGTAAATTTTTATTTTGACTTGAGAAAATACCATTAGTTCATGAGAATCTATTTAGAATTAATTTATTGAATTATTACTTTTAATAAAATTTAATCCTATTGAGGAATGATACTAATAATATATATTGAAAAATTAGTTTATTAAATAATAATATAAACTAAGTTCATCGATGAAATTGATAATTAATTATATGGAACAAAAATTTTATAATTCATTTTTAAACCGATTTTATTATTTACTAACATTATTTTATTTTTATATGTTTTTATTGAAACTATATTTTCTAATATTTTTTATATTAAACCTATGGAATATTAATTTTTATGAAATTTTAAATGTAATTTCTATTTACACATCTTTTATCAATTGGAAAGAGATAAATATAAAATCATATGACGGTAAAACATGAAATGTTTCCAAAATATTATTTTTATCATCTACAAAATATATTCATATTCTAATAAATTAAATTAATTACCATTATTTTTCTATTTTTAACAAATTTGATGAAAATATAGTTCAAATTTATTTAAAATATCATATAATTGTAATTATAATGCATCTAAAAAATATAATATTTATTATGCAAAACAATTAGCTTCGTGTAAAAATTGTTTTTATTTATTTTTTTCATTTAGATGAGTTAATTTTCACCATCAATGGTCATATAATATTGTAAAATGTACGTAATATTTTTTATATTAATTATTAATATTAGGTAATGTGGTTTTTTAATGTTGTACATTGTAATAATTTAACATGGTAAAGGTTTTTCATTGAAGTATGGGTTGATAAGATTTAAAGTGTGGTTAACCAAAGAGATAATGACAAATTTATCACTATAACATGTACAAATTTGTTTTTAGGAGTATATTTGGAACTGAAATTATAATATATTTGGAAACTGAATATTTTTTAAACTTTCTTATGAGAATTAATTTATATTATTTTAATGGAAATGGTTTTTTACATGGGTATTACTCTAATAACTTATTAAAGTGAATATTCTATCCTAACTTATTCACACACATTGAGAACCCTATTTTGACCTCTATGTTTCTAAATTCATCTATAAAACTCCTCCCTACAACAAAGATGTCATAGTGCCTCCGAAATAAAAACATACTTAGACCTAAAAATTAATCCAATTGAGGGTACCAAAAGAATATATAATTGTCTTAAATGAATTATATCATATCTATTTAATCTTCTTAATACTCCAAAAGCTCAATGGCCACCTCAATATAATGTAAAAAATATTTTTTCAATAATAAATTTAATTATTATTATTTAACTACAATTATCTATATCATATATATCTAATGGAAAACGAAAAAGTTGTTGATGCATACATGAAAACTATCACCTCCATGAAGAGAATAATTTTATTTTTCTTTAAATCCTATAATATATTGTTATATATATGGATTTATTTAAAATATAAGATATTTAATATATAATTTTGATTCTATAAAGATAAAATATTGTTCACATTCATTTCATTATATACATTGAGAAATGAAAATATAACTCATAATTATGTGCAAACTATCACACCCACAATCTGATGTAGTTAATATTTGATCACCAATATACATGGATGGTTATAATAGTTTTTATTATGAAAAATATAAAATGTATAAAATTATTAAAATTATAGAGATATTGAATCCATTAACCTAGTTTAGGGCCCAAAATCATCATTCCAAAATATATGATACTCGTATATTAATTTTAATAAAGAATTGTTAATAAATATGAAATTATAAATTATAAATGAATTATATATAGTAATTTAAGTTCTAAATATATTATATAATAGGTTTATAAAATATATAAATTTATTAAATTGGGGTAAGAGTGTGTACAATGAAAATTTGGATAAGAGGAAATGATTTATGGTACAATCTCATTTTCCATGAATTTTTGGGTATTAATTTATATTATGGAAAATTATACATCATTTATCTTTTGAAACAATTTTATTTTCATCTTATTTTTTTACCTCTTGATTAAACATGTATTATTTTTATTCCCACTTCCCTCTTTGGTACTAAAAAATAATAATATAATGTTTTAATGCAAAATATACATTATTTATAATATTTTTTCAGAATCATTTTGTTCCAATTCCATTTTCAAAAAAAAATTTACACAATGTTTTTTTATAATACAACTATTATTTTTTAATTTAATTATAATCTATATTATTTTCTTTCATGAACTGTAAAAAAATAAATCTTTTCAATGTTTTCCTAATGGAAAATGTTATACTTTTAATAAACTTGTACTCCTCCCATTCAAAGGCACAAGGCTATTCAATTTTCATTCAAATCATCTAGTTCTATGTCGTTTAAAAAAATTGTAAATTCATTGTACTCAATATAATGTTTAGAATAAAATAATGATAATGAAGTGAATGGGGTGCACATGACATGAGGAAATTAATTGAAAACTAATTTGTGAAGAAGATGGAACACGATGGAATGGAAGAGTTAGAGATAAGAGACAGATGAAACAAAAGGTGGAGGTGAAGGTGATGTTGGAGGTAAGAGGCGAGATTGTGATGAATGGTGTACGGCATCAAAAATAGATTTTAATGTTTTCTCGATTTTGAAAGGAGTTGATGGGATTGAGAAGATGTTGGCGTGAGGATTAGTATGAATCATGACTTCATTCGGTGTAGTTTCTTTGAAATGTAATATAGTTCAGAGTTCATATTTTTAACCTATCATCATCATAAATAAATTACACATTCTGTTGAAAATATTATAACACCCTTGAATTACATTCATAAAAAAATTTAAGATTATTTGAATATATATATGTGTGTGTCTGTGTCTGTGTCTGTGTGTCTGTGTGTCTATATGTCCAAAAGAATACAAAAATAGTCCAATTGGATGTTCATATATATGTAATCTTTCACCTAAAAATACCACTCACAAAATGAATTTCATGATTTTATATTCCCTAAAAAGGATGAAAATTATGCAATACTGAACTAATATAGTGAAAAATTATTTTTTCCATCTCATAATTATCTTATAATTAAACATGTTTATATGATGAAGGATGAAAATTATTCATTTTCCACAATTGTAACAGACTAAAGAATTCAATATGAATAATTATAGGACATATGTAAATATTCCTAGAACACGAGACTTTCATGAGATGGTCAATTTTTTAATACATAGTGGAAATTCTTATACGCACCCATATCCGTGGCTACAATGTGAAGTTTCATGCCTACACAAATTTGCTTCTCTATCAACATGAGCCTTGTATTTTATGTTGTTGTACAGTTTTCATTGTATAATGAAAGGCTAAAATGCAACCTGAGAAAGTCCTTAATACACAATAATATCCATTTATAAATGAAAACTAGTAAATGGTTGGATCAATATGTTGTTGAGAATGTTGAACTGCATTGCAACATCACCTTCACATGATTCAGTGCAAGGTTCCAACTTGCAAACCACGTTTTAAAAAAGTACTCAAAACTACGATGCCAATAAAGACTTCATGATGTAAATAAAAAATGAGTGGTTTTTTGAAATTCACAAAATCATTATCTTTTGAGTATTACCTCTCCATTGCACCGCAAAATTTAAATAATATTATTCAGTCTTTTTTGGATGTTTTCTTTCACATGGGGATGATGTTCATTGGAATTTATTATTGTTTATGTGGAGTCTCGAGACGTTGCAACATTTATTTGGACCAAATCATCGTTATCAAACAAAATGAACATATATTTATACAAAATGAATTGAAGTAAACAAATATTACTGAAAATAAAAATCATATAACCAAAAATATGATGGTTAACAATAGATAATTTAGAAGAATAAATTCATTTTATATTTTAATCATAGAAATAATGAAAATGACATGAAAAAATGATGTTTTGTTAGTTCTAATGATGTCATGAAAGTAAAAGTCAATGAAGATATAGAACATATACCTGATTATAGAAAATTTTTGTACATATTTTAATAAATCCATTGTCACTGTTTCAACACAATTCTAATGATCCAGTGCTTTGATTTTCATGTCATGCAAAGAAAAAATTAATATTACAATAATGTGGTGTTTGTTTCCTGAAATATTAAAATGGTGGAATTTGAAATAGTAGTACCTGGTTCTGTTCAATTCCAATACAACTCTTCCAAAAAGGTTTAGAAATTATTGTCACATCATAATGTAAGAAAAAATTAGTAGAATCATTATGGGATATGATGTTCTAGAACAAATGATGTCCAACTGATCATTAATACAACTATCAACAATACGAAAATATTATTATCAAAGCATCAAAACTTCATTAAAATAGATATTGTCAATTATTGGACCTGCTGTAAAATAAATCACACCTCAAATCATAATTAGTGATGTTTTAATATCCACAGTTACCTATATCAAGTGTGCCATAGATATTATTCCGACAAGTACAACCATTACAAAACATAAAATTTTCAATGATTAGATTATATACTCTTAAATACATGATGCACAATGAAATCATAAAATTAGAAGCATAATCAATCATCATCTACAACTATACTGAGACTCATGGTTTTGAAGGTTATATTTTTAATATTACGTAATCAAACTTTATATCCTATAGGAATTCATTCATTATATACTATATCCTGATATGAAAATATTTACAGATAAGATGGCATGAATTATGTTGTTTTAATATATATTGATTAAATTTTGTGTGACATAATATTTTTTACTACAATATTGGAATAAAATACATGGAGTGACGATATTATTGTGACTACAATGACTATTAATGGATGGTTTGGATATTCACCGCATCTTGAGACATAAATATTTATTTCAAACAGAATTCAATATTAGTTACTTAACACAGACACTGCTATAAAATTCTGGATTTTTTTCACTTAAAATGAGTCATTCATATAATAGAGAACATGATCCACTCCTTGAACAAATAACATGATCCAGAATGCCAACATAAAATTAGAAACATAATCGAACATCGTCTCCTCGAGGTTTTGATTACTATATGTTCAATATTAAGAAATCAGACATCATATCATTTAGGGATTCATTTAGTATATAAAATATCCATATATGAAAATATTTACAGATAAAATGGCTTGAATTATGTTCTTATAATATATATTCAAGAAATTTTGTTACTAAATATTTTTTTTACTACTACAGTATTAGAATAAAATGCATATAGTGAAAATATTAGTGTGACTAATCAGACTATTCATTGAAGGTTTGGATTTTCACCGCATCTTGAGTTGTAAAAATTTATTACAAACTGAATTCTATATTGGTACTAAACATAGAAACTCTTATAAAACACTTGATTTGTTACTCTTAAAATGATTCATTGATATAATAAAGCACATGATCCACTGCAGGAACAAATTACATGATCCAGAGTCGAAAAGAAGCATGATTCACAAGATGAAATTTATTTCACTGCTCTAAAAATTTATCCATTACTAAAATGTAATACATGATCCACTAATCAATGACAATTGAAGACTCTATGTAGTGAAAAATTATTTACTTCTCTAAAAAATGACAATTGAAATTTAGTAAAAGTGTACCTATTATAATTTGGATTATTAATGCTTAATGACCAATAAAAAACATTTCTAGATAACAAATATGTTATTTAACAAAAAAAATTAGTTGTGTGGAGGAGTTATAGTGGTAAAAGAACATATAATAATCCAGGAGATGAGGATGTACCCATTCATCCAATATATTTACCTTCACATACATTAATGTTTAAGAAAACATACTATGTGTGGTTAAAATCGAACACTTTAATAAAAAATGTAGAAACATTTATTACATATATGTAAAACCTCATTTGTCTCACAATAGGGATAAAATTCAATAATAAATAAATAAATATAAATGTATAACATAGGGAAGCACATGCATATAAATAATCTCGAATCTTTTATGCTTAGACTTGTAGTAGAGGTAGATGAAAAAACCAGCATTCTCTATGACATGTACCAGATGAAAATAATAGACAATTAAGATAAAGAAAATATACCTGATTTGATGAAACAGGTGTTCCTATAAAATGGGAAAAATTAATATTATAGTTGCATGCGGTGCCGTTTTTTTAAATAATTGGAATGGTAATGAACAATAAAAAATTAGTACAAATTAATAATGTGGACTCTCTTTTTTTAAAATTTATACATATTTTGAAAAGTTAAAAATTCAAAATAATGAAAAATGTGTTCAAATTACATGTTAGTTATATATAATAATTTAAGGGTTGTGTATCTTTATAAGTCACCATAATTATAGTAAAAAACAAAAATGATATATGAAAATGAATGAAAAAATATTTTGATCATGAAGAAATAATATACTTGAAGTAGCCTAAATGACAAATAAGTAGATATAGTCATGGATATTAAAATTTGATAATTGATATTGTGACTATCAACATTAAAGATATTTTATGAAACTAAATAAGCATAAAGAAATATTTACAAAGGGTTTCTTCCTAAAAAAGGGTGAGTTATGTAACAAAAACTATTCATTATAATTTTATCTACTGGTTCATTTAAAGATATTCTTTTCCTGGATGTCCTTGTTAGTAATATTTCACCAGTAGTGGTGTGAGTCATTGCTGTATTAGATCCACTATTATTGATGTTGACATCACATTGATGTCGATCCTTGAAACAGTAAATATAGACGAGGAATAAAAAATGGGAAAGCTGTTAAGTGCAGAGTGGGTAGTCATTAGAAACTCAAAAAATATGAAAAAAATTCATTTAAATGAATAACATTTTCCTATTAAAAATGTAGAAAATAGGTTTAGAATGTTTTTAAAAGTTAAAAACAGAATAGATTATATAAAAAAATAAGGATGTAATTTAAAAATAAGAGAATCATGCTATTTTTCAATTACATTGCAATTGAGTGATGAATATTTAGTCATTTTTTACAGTCATTTAGTTTATATTTTCATTCATACAGGTTGCGATTCATTATCTAACAATACATCCTGGTGAAGGTTTTCAAAAATATATTAAAAAATAGTAGTCAGTAAAATTTAACACGCTAAACAAAAATAACATTAATGTAATATAAATGTGAATATCACATTTAAAAAACATAACCTCACATGAAACACATAATTATGAAAGAAACAAAAGTATAGATCATACTTATGAACATAATTTTTTTGCCAAATTTATCAATGAGGAATGATATGGAAGATAAATTATCATAAAACTATTGATGGTGGAAGATATTATGAAAAAAACTACTCGAAAATGAATACATGCACCCAAACGACACAATCCACAATAATAATATAAGTCCTAACAATTGGTTGAATGGTCAAATGATATCAATGTTTTTTATCCATTTCCATCTACTCATTCTCTTTACCCACAAATCATTTACGGATTTTTGGAAAAATTTCATGTAATGTTTTTTCAGTATTATAAAAAATTAAAAGGGATGGTGATTTTATGAAACATTACCTAGTAGTATTTGGTATGTACCAAAATGTTTTAAATTTTTCGAAAGTAAAAAATTAGCTCAGTAATATATTCACTTTACTTCTAAGGTTATGTGAAATTTAGAAAATATCATTAAATAAGAAAGCAAACTAATATTGTTTCTATTGATTTTACAACAAATAACTACATTCAAATAAAATCATGCATAATAGGAAATTAGAAAGAGAAAGGGAGAGGGAAGGTAGAAAATTCTGCAATTCGAATATAAGGAACTGATTTTTCACTTCTCCTTCCATTTACAAATAATGATTTCTCATTAAAAAATACCCATGGGATGAAAATCCATGCCAATAAATCACATTACCTCTAGAAAATATGTGGAGATGGTTGAGGAATGAATCATACACTGGACTTCTAGTAGGAAATCTTGATGAAAAGACTCGTGGTGTAGTGTTGCTTTGGTTAAACCCACAAATGTGTTTCCAATGGATGTATTTCATAATTCCATCAAGACTCTCTATAGCATTTAGAATCATAACATTCTCCCTTGTTATCCTGTAAAACATGTGAAAGCCTTTATCTATAACAACTGTAGGGGATTCAGGGTTTATCACAAAACCTTGAATGATAGTTATAGTTTTCAAAAGAAACCAAAACTGAATCAACCTTTAATGGATGTGAGGGGTTTACCTTTGCTGGTACATAGTCTCTAATATCATATCCATGGAAACTTATTACCTCTTCCATAAGAATAAAAAGGTTATACAAATACCCAATCAAAAGGAATTAATATAAATATGAATTCAACCATTATAATGTCAACTAAACAAATTATGGCCTTTGTAGTTGAATGTGAATATTTTACTCTAGAATTTAGTTATTTAATAATAAAAAAAATATTCACTTAATGGAAACAAAACATGATATATGAGAATAACTGTGTTTTTATTCAAATAGATTAGTCTTATGGATGCTAAAATTGAAAACGTTGACCAGACACCTGCTTTTTGGAATAGTAAGAAGAATAATTTTTTTGAAATGATTTATGAGAAGTAATTTTTGTAATAAATCATTAAAATGAAAAGTAGGGCACTGTCAATTATATTAAGATCCATTTGTTTCAGAGGCTGCTTATCAGGGTGCTTATAAGGTTTTCTGTTAATTGCTACCAAATTCACTTTTCTTGTTAAATTTCATGATTCATGTGTTTGTTGAAATAGTCATAAGATAAAATGTTTAAATTCTAAACATATAACAGCACAGACCAGAAAATGTAGTCCAACACAGCTCTGAATCTGTGATAATCGAATCACCTGTACGTGAAGATTATAAATTTTTTATTCATTTATCCAATGCTCAACATTGTTAAAGTGAACCCCTCATGAGTGTTAATTTATAACGCCTAAATAACGCTTCAATTAACTACCAACCCATATTTAGTAAATACATATCAACGAAGAGAATAATTAACATCCGAAAGAATATATATTTTGTGAGGTAAATAAAATACACATGGAGGGTGTTCTAGTTCATGGGTGAATATTGATGTAGAGAAGGAAAAACCCTAGGGTTTTGAAATACCATCTAAGAAGGTATATTGAAGATTCATAGATAAGCTAATAAAAATCCAAAAAAGTTTCTTCAATGACCAAATAAAATCAATATACACTAATATTATAAAATTGTTAAAAAAAGAATGCACAACGAAAACATGTTATAGAAAAAGTTCTTCAATGGACCATTATTTGTTGTGAAACTAACCTTGACTGTACCAATATCAGTTCTAAAACTGATCCTGTGACATTTTAGCCTAAAAGGGAAACCACTGTACTTTTTAATGAAATATAAAAAAATTCATTGTTTTTTAATTGAAACACATTAATATATTGTACATACCAAAATCCTTCATAATTACCCAAAATGCCATTGGGGACAGACAGAAGTCCTGATTCTGAGATGATTGTTTAGGCTTGATTGCTTTTCCAGCTTGATGAATCTGACCAAAAAATATCTCCCTTTGAAGTTTCACCAAATGCAAATAAATAATACACCAACTAAAACAAATATAAATATCAAAAAATACATGAAACCCTGATTTCCTGGAAGTTGTAGAAAAATAATGTATCTACCAAATATTGATGTGAAACAACAAATTAATAAATAAAAAATTATGCAAATGGAAATAGAAATAATAGAGAGATTCAATTAACATGAATGAATGATACCATTATATTGTAATGCACAAGATGTTGATAAAGATACCTGAATCAAAGTAGACATGTAAAGTCATTCAATGTCGTTTCAATAATCATACAATGTAGAATAAAATTAGAGATTGAGAATAATATTGCATTTGGTAGAACATGCATCGAATAATAAATTAGTGAATAAATAACAGTTAATAGAATGAAATAGAAGCCCTAGTATGGCAATGAATACATGATATCATAAATATGGTTAAAAAATTTGAAACAGATTATACACATATTAGATGACTGGTGAAAGGGGTTAAAGAAAAAATTGATGAATTAGACAATGCAAATTGATTAAATATAAGTGTTATTAAATAGTTCCTAAAAAAGAATTATACAGGATAATGTAAATTATAACTTTTCCAATTAATATTTCAGCACTCTTTTAACATGTCAGTGTACTCACATCTTATTTCATAACTTAACTATCCCAATTTTGTTATTACATACGAGAAACTGAACGTCCTTTGAATCAACAATCTTACAATAATCTGTAAAATGGAACGATTTTATAGAATGTAGTGAAAAAATGTTTCCCAAAGGTATCAATGTAAAAACAATCTTCACTGACATAAATATGTATATAAATTATCCATTTAAAGTAGTTATTACATAAGTAACTATAAACATAGACATATTTAGTGTCATAAAACAAACAAAAAGCAATTGGTATGATTCCAAACATCAAAAAGTTGGATTATTACATAGATTTATTACACAATCAACAGTCTAAAACAGATCCATGAGTTGATGTTGTATAAATATTTGATAACAATAAGTCTCACATAACAGTCAAACAACCAACAATCAATAAATCCTTTGCTCCAAGCATGAAAAAGGAAGATTATTACATAGATTGAAAACAAATCATGGGTAAATATAAATTACATTAGAATAATGGAATCAAATATTAAGTGAAATTGTTAGATTTCAGTAGATAATATCAAATGCAGATGAATTGATGGATTGCAAGAAGGAAAAAAAAGACTAGTGGTTGTTGAATGCATGACAGACTAAGGTATATCTCAAATGAAGATGTTGCAAACAGATCTGCGAACAAAATGAAGTAGAAGGTTTAAAATTTTGACGGGATTAGGATAAAATAGCTGTTGCAGAGGTATAGAGCTGTAGGATTTCTGAATAAGTTGTAGGTGATGTTAACGGGGTTCGAAAATTGGTTGTCGTGGGTCATATTTGATGGTTGAAATAGGATAAGATATCGGAACAGAGTAGGTATTTAGCGGTAAATTGAAGGTGATGATAGGCAGAGGAGGTGAAGTTGAATGGAGATATGGAGCCGAGGTGATGTGAAAGATATCCAGAGTCAAGGTTATGGATTTCTATGAATATAGATAGGGACAACAGGATGATGAGTGCCAAAGACAGAGGTGGAGATGGAGGCGGAGACGCAGGCAGAGATGGACGAGGGCGTGAAAATCATGGGCATGAGGGGTTGTGAGGTAGTCAAAAACCCTAGCTCATAGGAATGAAAATTGTGGACGTGAGGGTTTGTGAATGGAGGAAAGAATGGGAGTGAAATCAGTAGTAGTATCGTGGGAGATTGTGGTGGTGACACATCAGTAGGAGAGAACCCTTCTTTAGTATGTATATAGATGTTTGATTTTTTTAATGTTTAAAAAATGAAAATATTTTCCCTCCACCAAGTAATTTTTTTTAAAATAGTGTTTTATTTTTCAATGGTTTTATAATGAAACTAATAGTTACATTTTTTCTAGGAATTTTTTTAAATGTTTTAAACAGAATATAAAATTTATTTCTAAATTTTTTATAGATTATTTCAAAATCAATTCAACTACATCAATGTACATTCAATATTACTATAATAAATTGATCATGTGATCTTATGATACCCTCAAATTAGTTTTTATTTATGTATTATGATTACAATGTTTTATAAACATTTAATTTGTCTAATTTCATTCTCATGCTTTAATTAAGCTATGTAAATTTGATTAATGTTATTATGTTCTTTTGGACCAAATATGTGTGGGTTCCATTATGAAAATGGGGACCATAAAATATTATTACCCTTGAAAGAATTGGGTTATCATTGATATCTGATTAGATAATATGAAAGGGAATGGGGAGTGAACCCAAACCAGTATGTATATTTGATCACTATTTTTTTAGAATGGGGACTGAAATTGATCCACTATGTGTGTCAATCCACTATGATAGTATTGGAAGTGAGACTTCCCCAAGGAATCAATTTTCTATTCTGGTGAGAATAAAAAATCTTATTTTCCATTGTTATGTTATTCTATCATGGATCATGAGTGATTCGTTATGATTCCATACTATTATGAATCATTTATTTAATCATCAAGAAAAATTATTCCATGAATAATGAGTGATGGTCTAGGAATTATTATATTTTTAATAATTCATCAGAATTTTTTTAAACCCTTATGATTATCTTATACTCAATAATTATCACTAATTGATATCTCTCATCATTACCCTAATGGTACTTCTCATCTAGCCCATTATTATGTATCCATTAGTATTGGTCATGATGAAAGGTTTTATGTATGATTTATCTGTGATTTATTATAAGGTAGATGATATTTGTGGGATATTACGAGGATTGTTAATGAAATAACATTATTATTAGTCTAGTATCCAAATTCAATAATCTTGTTCGTTTCATAGCAAATAATTAATGTGTGATGTATTAAATATTTTTCTTTAATGATGTAACAATAATATATATGATATTCATTTTTTCTCACTTTTATTCTAGATAATCATTACCTAATTAGAATAACATTTTTACCCATGTTGTGAACCATATTATAGTGGCATTTACATAAAATCTATAAATTAATTTTTAGTTTAGTGATAACAATATAATTATTATAGACTATATGTGATTGTATAACAAACTATTAAAAATATATTGTAATATGAGACAAATTATTTAAAAATAATTTCATTCGGATTGTCACTTCATGGTCATACATACATATAGAATGGGTAATGGGAATGAATGAAGATTCAAATTATAAATCATGTCATGAAGTTTCTCAAAAGGTAACCGATGAATCAACAACAAGGGAGGAGTTATGAATATTTCATATTGATATAATGTGTGATCATAGAAGAACATTCCAATATAAAATGTATACATATTAATCCTAGGTGCAGTGAATAGTTATGGATCATATATATGATCTCAGGGTTGAATTATATAGAAATCCAATAATTTATGGATAAAATCAAGATTAGACGATTAAAAGTTATGATTAGTAGTAAATATTTTGAGGTTTATTATTTGTATTTAATAATATTTTAAGGAAGAATTTCAATTAATTTTATTTTTTATAGATCACTATATATATCGGAATTTCAAAGAAGAATAATGATTATAGATAGTAGTTATAACGTCATGGTTTCATTTGAAATGGGGAAATTTTTGTAGGAATGTTCATCATATTCTAGTAATTAAAAGACCAATGTTAGGTTCACAAAATGGATATTATATTTTTTATAGTGGTTGAGTAGATGTGAAGTGACATATATATAGATTTTATGATAGAGATACACTACATACATTGATGCTATGATATTATCTTGATAATGATTGACCATCTTATAAATTAAAATCATATACCACTTATTTGGGAGAGGATTTTTTGGAGTACAATATGTGATTATTTTTATCAACAACAATGAGGTTATATAGAGTTTTATGATTACTAATTACCAATAATTTTCCTATAGTAACATCAAGGATATATAATATATAATAAGATGATTTTCAATGGTTGTTTTATATATATACCACGTTCCATCCAAAGAATGATATCCGGACCTAGAGGATGATTTTGAATCTAAACGACCAATTAAATGCATGTAATAATGATTTTATTAGAATAAAGACTATGTATTAAAAACCAATAGAGATATCATATAAAAATAACGTTTATTCATATATTGGACTAACATCATAAGAAAAAATCCATGTTTCCATATTAGTTTTCCATTACTCTTTGTATATAGTAGGGATGTAGTTATTTTTGAATTTTTATTTGTGAAATATTTGTTAGGGTGAGTAAGAATTACTTGGGAAGAGCATGGGGACATTAAAATTATGGTAGATGTGATATTTTTAACATTGATATTGAATTTTTTAAATTTAACATTGTTTATAATGTGCTATGTGAGTTTCAATAGAGCATGGTAAATAAATGTATGGGAGAGGCATTAAGCTATATATTTTGACCATTCATGGATTATTTTTTTCAATAAATAATGATTAAAAGGTTATTAGATGGATTCAATATGCATTGGAGACTAGTGAGATACATCCAATGTACAAGTACATGAATATAGAATGATATGTTTCTACCCCTAAAGAAACTTCCATGTAAAAATTTGAGGAATTTACTTTTAAATGATTTTATTATTAAAATAATCTCCAATGAAAAAATGTATATGTTATTATAGATATAAAAATATTATATATAAAATTTGGGAATTAATTATTGAGTAGTTGATGTTGTGGTGTGAATATTTGTGTGAATTATAGAATTATGTGTGGATGTTAAAAATCAATGAGTTGTGAAGTCACCATGACTATAGATTGACATCAAAGTCATATGAAATGTATTATTTATTATATCACATATATTTCCTATGACATCTTCTGTTTTTCATGAAATCACATGTGTTTTATATGACATTAAATATATATCTGAATTCTGAAGAATTTTTATTTATTTTTGGTAATAATATATAACTTAATGAATGATTTAAATTGACTATATTTTTTACGTGTGACCTCAAAGGTAATGAGAAATTAATGTTGACAATAAAAATTATAAATGGATTTTATGCATATGACTTTTATTGGATTCCCATACAACTTAAACATTTAAATAATATTTACATTTCTATTTGGAGAAATGACATGTTATCATAAAAATTGATATAATGAAAATGAATGAAATTAGATATTAATTAATGTGATGTTATTTAGGGATTTAACATCATAATTGGAACAAAATCAAATCAGATTCATGTTGATTTTAATCAAGAGTTCTATTAAATGGAAATTCTAGTGATTGAGATGCTCCATGATAAATAAATGGATTCCCTTCATGTACAACATTAAAATATAGTTAGGATCACATCACAGTGTATTATCATTCATTATATTAGTCAGCGTGGTTAGTTAAACTATTTAATGGATTCTGGTAAGTAAAAGAGAGAGATTAAACATCTAGGAAACCATTTCACTAGGATTGGTGAAGGTCATATTATAATGTATCCAAACTATAAGAACCACATCATAGTAGTCCGAATTTTATATGAGATAACTAACTTAGAGTAATTGAAAATGAGTTATTATATAGATAATTCCATTGTAGAGGTCATTATAATCACATTAAATATAAATAATGATATTAAAAAATGTTGTGAATTCTTTCATGGTATTTTCAAGGTGTTTTTTAGAATACATAGTATTGTATGATGATCATGGTCCATAATCGGGATCACCAAGACATACACTATGCCATGTTTCTACGTGATTTATATATATAGGGTAAAAGTTTTAAAATATGTAGTCTCTTAGGATAAGAATATAAAATAATTTGAATATCAAATTGAAATTAAAAATAACTAACACTTAAGGATACTAAAATGGAATACTTTACAAAAATGTGAATGTTTTTAAAATATGTGAATAACTTTATACATTTTTTTGTGTTTTGTTTCATTGAAATAATGAAATACTATACATGATCATTCTTTGAATATTAATATTCTAGGATATGATGATCAGAATAATTATAGATAGAAATTTTCAATATTGCTCTTTGGAATTCTCTTTGTATTAAAGGTGATTTCTATGACCTATGTATTTATTAAACACCTATGCATAGAAGAAGGAGAATGTATAGATTCTTGATAACATTCATGGAAATCCCATGAATCAACGATTAAGGATATGAATGAAAAAAATCAATGCGGATGTATTAAATATGAGAATTATGTGAGAATATAGAGAAATTTCATTCCACAAAAAGCATTATGTCATCTACATAATAGTGAGTATGGTGAAGTGATCCAAAAAGGGATAATATGAAGAGTTGATGGAGAGAAGGGAAAAATAAATGTCAATAAAGAGGATGTTGATTACCTTTTAAGAGAGGAGTTGATAAGGACTATTGACGATCTTTTGGGAGGTGTTATAGAGATATTAAAAATATGTATTAAAATATATTTGGGAAATAAAATCAACAAGGTAGATTCTAGTTTAATAAACCCTTTATATTTTTGATAATGTTCTCCCATTAAGAATGGACATTTCAAGGGATTTTTTATTTTTTATTTCTGTAGATTTATCACCATAATTTTTCAATATAATGTTTATAGTATACTAAAATTATTCAAAGTAGATAAAACATGTCTCTAAACGTAACTATAACCATGTAAGAAGTAGGATTTTATGGATTTTCCATGTAAATAATTGTTGCTCGTGCCATTGGAATTTTTTATAATTCAGTACGGATGAATGAAAGCATGTGAAGTAAATTGAATGCTCAATTATCTATATTGGATGTATTCAACAGTCATACTGATAAAATAAAATGGATAAATGATTCACCCCACCCCCACATAGTGATCTACCTAGAACCAGGAATAAAGATTGGTTTTTTAGTAATTGTCCCGAAAAAATATTCAATTGAGGTAAAAAAAACAAATGATCTAAATTCTATACAAAACAAAGGATTAAATTTCTTTGAAGAATTTATTTTTATTAATTGATGAACCGGATTATTTTATATGAGTCACGACATATTTCTGAGGCTAATGATGTTGTAATAATGGTATTTACTCCACATGGTAGAGTTGCTCCAATTATTTTTTGATTAAAAAACAGGGACTGATATATATGGAAAATATATAAATTATATCCATTCATATATATATATATATATTCTTCACTATGAAAGTGGGACGTAAAACTGCCAAGGAGATATGTGCAATGTTGGAGAATATATTTGAATGGAATTTTAATTTTAAGAAATACAAACTAA
This sequence comes from Viscum album, assembly GCA_963277665.1. Lineage (NCBI taxonomy): Eukaryota > Viridiplantae > Streptophyta > Magnoliopsida > Santalales > Viscaceae > Viscum > Viscum album. The sequence continues at coordinate 1,113,006,103 of OY728126.1, forward strand.
TATTTTTGGGAGTAATGTTTGAGGACACCAAAATGGATTATGATTCATGTATTGGTGACTATTTTACAAAGGTAAATGAAATAGTATGTCACGTTATGTGATTTAGTGATATTTTAAAATATTCCATTATTATCATAATGATGGTGCAGCATTTCTATGAAATATATTATTTAATGAAAAATTTCATGGAAGAAATTGGTGACTTTTTTACATGATTAGTTACATAATATACTCCTCTATGATGAGATAATGATATCAATGATACATTAAATAAAATAAAACAAATTAGTGGCATTAAAATTAAAAATATGATTCTTGTAAAATGAGAAGGGAGATGAATAATTTTAAAATATTAATGAAGATGAATAAAGTCATGATAAATTTATTTATGATCTATATATAGGTATATATTTTTTAACAATGAATATTATAAATTGGAATGGAAAATATATAGGTATTATTCATGTTAAATGCACTGAATGTGAAGTTATTTAGAATTTTAAAATATCTATCCAAAGAAGAAGAAAAATGATTAATTTAAAATTGATGATAAACAATAGGAATTTTTAAAAATATGATATAGTAAAATCATATAATATGAGTAGGGAATAATAAATAAGTTCCCAAGTATGTATCAAAGATCCTTGATATGTATAGAAGAAAAATTTAATGTCCCCATCCAGAAGGCCACTAAACTAGAGCCCTGAGTGGGGTCACCAAATGATCTCATGAACTCTTACCCATATCCCAGAGGCTACTGACTATAATCAAGTGTCAAGTATATCACATGGAGAGAATAAATCCTATTTTTTAAACTATTAAAATGTGGATAAAATGAAATAAAAGAATAAATAATCAAATAACAATGAACATGAATTATCACAATTTCTCAAATCTAGGAACAAGACCAAAAAAAAGTAATCATTCTATGTAATTTTAATATAGTATCAAGTGTAATGAAAACCCCAAGAAGATAAAAAATTTAGGAATCCCAAAAATGGGTTCTGAAAAGATGTCAAATCCCCTTCTCTATGAAAAACCCATGCCCAAATCATCCCTCTAACACCCGACCTTTTCCATTATCCTAACATGTAACAATTAAATATTATCGACCATCGGATAGAAGTTCAATCATGATGTTAGTACAATTAAGGAGGACACCATAAACTCTGTCAAAAAAATATACAGTCCAAATAGATAGTATTTTCTTTTACAAATATAATCATATGATAAAAAAAGAAAAATTGGGTTCCATTAATTTTCATTATTCAGTTAAACCATTTCGTTATTTCCCCCATAGGATAAGAACTTAATTTGTAACACTACAACCTATTCTGGTTAACTAATATGAAGAAGGGAGGAATTCATGTTTCCTATCTCACTAGGGAAACCATTTAAAAATCAATTACATAAAAATTAACCTGGAACCTCTCTCAAGGTATTATATTCTAATGGAAATTTTAGGGGCATGGAGCCCTTGTATGACTCCATAACCCATGCATTATAAGGGTGGTGTTTAGAGACTCTGTGTATACTGAACTATATGAGTATACTCAATCCAATTTCCCATACACCACGAAGCCATGTGATCATTCCCTATTAACCATTTATTACATAAACAACTTTAATAAACATTAATAAAGAAATACACCTAGAATTCAAAAATCATAATTCATTAAATACATAAACCATCATTATGACATAGCCTATTTATTAATTCCCATTTATATTCCTTAATAGACATACTTGTTTCCATTAAAACCCATAATCCATTTAACACTTTCACATAATTAATTTAATCCATTCACAATGTTCCAATCAGCCGATTATTCTATGTTAATAACAAGACACAACCACCCTTATTCCATTTCATATCACAAAAAAAAACATTCTAAAGACTTTTTTGAGGGATGAAAATGAATATAAATCGAGGTAAAGGACACCCCATGGGAGGCCCTATAATTTTTTTAACAAATCTCAACACACTCCATGGGGACCGTGGGGGTCTCAATCCATCCCTTATCTAACAATATTTTCAAATCATACTAAACCATTAAATTAAACACCAGAAAACACCCAAAACATAATCACATACACATAAACCAAAATATAGTATTTGTGATATAACTTATAGAACACCGAACTCTTTACCAGGGGAAACCACATGCCCAAAGCTAGCCTTTAAGTCAAATCAGAACACCCTTTAAAGCCCCATCCTAATATCCACAGGGAAAAGTGGGTTTTAGTGGTTAAGAACATAATGAACAAGTCTACAATTCCTAATACATAATATAGCAGGATGATGATTGAAAGAATCACATTGAGCTTCAATTTTCACTCAACGAAACTCCAATTAGATGAGGTATAAAGGATATTGATTCTTGGGAATCATATGGAATTTTGTTTTATCACTAGGGTTTTTGTAGAGGAAATGGAATGATATATCATGTTGAATAAATAATTCCCAAATGGGTAAAAGGATAAAATCCCACATTTATTGGTGCACATGGTTTGACCTCATGGTTTCCCAAAGATTACCCCAAAAGTACACCAACCTCTATCCTAGAGGGGATTGGTCATATGATTATTTGGATATCTGACAACGTTTAACAAAATATGCACCAAACACATGGAATGTCTATACCAATGATCGTATGATTTGGTCTCCCCCTTGAATGTTTTACATAACCATGCAACCCTCTTCATAGTTTAAATGGTTTGGGTGAATTGTTATTCATATCCATGTGCCAACCATGAAACATGCTTGGGACAGCCTTTTCCCTCTTTCCTCCTTTTCCAAGAGCCCTATAACACCCCAAAACACCTCATACACCAGTTAAAAATTTCAGGAAACCTAGGAAGGGTATTTAAACCAAACATTAAACAAGGATGTAACTCACCAGATGTATGGTATCCTACAACTTCTACACCTTATAATGAATCATCCTCTAGACACACTTCCTAAGAATAATTTAGCCTCTAAGGTAAAAGGATTGGTCCACTAGTCACACATATCCAACTCTTTATCTCCCATTCTTCTTCTTGACCATTACCATGTTTCAATAACACCCGAATCAAAGGCACGCAATTTCCCCATATAAAATTCTCAAAACGATTCACAATAAAAATTGGATGATCCTCAAAGGACACTTCATCCTCCTACTCAACATTATAGGCATCAATCACCTAAAATGGGTTAGGGTGATATGGATGAATATTTGACACATAAAATAATTGTGCATACTACTACACTATTGTTAATGATCCAATCTCAATACCACCAGCCTGATCCTCTCAAAAATATCAAATGAAACCATGAACTTGGGTGACATCATGCCCTATTTCTGAATCTTACTATGACATAGTCTAGGGGGGACATGAAGTAACCCAGAATATCCCACCATAATCTCAAGAGGATGTTGAAATCGATCCATAGAATACATCTACCAACTCTGAGCCATAGACATCCATTTTGATAAAACTAAACATTTTCTGATGTCACCTACATGAGACACTATCCCAAGAACTATGAATATCTATCCTCCATGCAACACAATAGTGATTTAAATGGTCTACCATAGAGCGCCTCATAATGATCTATCAGAATCATCACATGGTAACAATGGTTGTGGGTAAAATCCAAAGCATCATGTTATTCTGCCACAATCCACCAATATCTTGAACACACGCCCTCAACATGACCTCTAAAACCTATATTATATTCTCAGACGTTCCATCCTTCTGTGAGATGAATGATGTACTAAAAAACATAATTCCCAAGATCATTCATTAACCCCATTAAAAATTGAGAATTAAAATGAGGATCTTGGTATAAATCTACAATTCCAAGGACCCCATACAATTGTAATATCACCCAAGAATACAACTCACCCAAATAATCAATTGTGAATGTCTCTCAAAAAGGTATGAAATGTTCCACATTTTTTTATAAATCCTCAACTACATATATCTAGTACTTATTTAGAGCATCAATATAATACCCAAAACTAAACCCATCATCGCATTATCACATTTCCATTCCAGAATGGGTAATGGTTTTAATAAACCAGTCAGTCACTAATAATTTGACATTACCTATTAATAGTTATAGAATTGCATCATGAAACCAACAAGGTCTCTATATAGAAATTTTAAAGTGTTGCAATTCAGTGAAACAAAAATAATAATTCCTTACTAACATAGACCCATGTTTAAAACTCATAAACTCTACATCCTTTACCCTTCTCATGGTCTCTAGATAGAAATGTTCCAAAACCATTTCCCAGAAGTCTTTTCATATAATACTGTCTACATGATGGGTCTAAACAAGAACATCTCACCAAATGTTTTCTTGACCTCATAACATTTAAGCCACTAGAAGGACTATATTTTCAGGGTATGTATCCAATTGATAAATAACTATATGAATATAATCTATCCAAAATTTGAATGCATCATGTCAACCTTCTCTCGAAAAAGATAGAGGGTTATGTAGCTAAGACTCCATAGTCAGCTCAAACATACATTGAACAACCTGACCCGAGTCCCATTTAATCATCTATATAAGACAATAAATGATATCATGGAACTGATCATCTTCCCTGTTACCCTAGTCCACTAGGTTTCCATAATCCATTTCTAGAAGATATTTATCGATCATATCCTATTCTCACCAAAAGAAAACACAACAATTTTGTGGAATCTTCCTATAATTCAAAATATGCACCATATAACACATAATTAAAATCATCCACAGTTTCACAAATGAGGGCTATCCACTATCCATAACAACCAATTACACATAAATTATCTTCAAGGATATCAAAAAACCTCTATCACTATGTTTAACCATCACTACTATGGGTTATGATTAACATGGTGTAAACCAACTAACATAGTCCTAATCCAACCATGAGAAAACCTATTTAAAAAACATTTCAAGCACAACAGAAATCTTTTTCAATTAGGAACCTTACAATATTTGAATGTCATATTGACAACATTTTAACAAGGTTTTATCTATTCTGTAAAAACCATCATTTAACCAATTCTTCATATTATTTCAATTTTCCCATTTTCATTATCATTATTAAGAGTAATTCATTCAATTTTTCATAAAATGTACTTTATACATCATGTCTCACACATCATCTATGTGTGTACCTACCATGATGAAGGCCCCCAAAATCAATAGCTTCCTGAAATAATACATCAATAGACAAAATAATTCAATTTCTTTCATTAGAAAAATATCATTAAATGGTTAAAAGTCAAAACATTTGCATCACCTAATGATGAAATATCAGTCAGCTATAATAAATACATCATGAACCATAATCCCTCACTAGGAACATTGGTTTCCTCTCATTCATGTGTAAGATTTTCAAATTAAAATTATTATTAACAACACCATAAAATATTCTAATATCCTATCTACAATATATAGATATCTCAGAAACAAAAACTAACCTTCTCTCATACAACATTATAACATCTCCATCCAAAAGTCCACTAATCTGTTGCATCGGGTCGAGTCTCCAAAAGACTGCAGGCATGCCACTATAAAAACCAATGTTTTATGACTACCGAAAAGGGTCTAACAGATCACATGGGGAGACTATAACCTCTTTTTTAGAGTAATACACAATTTATAACATTATATAATGGAAGCAACAATCAATAATCTGTGAACATGCATTACCAACATTTCCCAAACATGGGTACAAGACCACTACCAAAAGAAAACACAATATTTACTTTTAATTATTATCAAGTTTAAACCTCCCCCACACCCAATGAATTACAAATTGATATTCTACTAAATAAATTCTAACCCCATGTTCTGTCCCCTTCTTTATGCCCGGCCCATGCCAAAATCAACCCTCTATCACCAAGCCTTTCCATATTTCCTAGCCTCCAACAATGAAATTTCATTAGGTACCCAATAGAGGCCCAAGAATGGTTTCAGTAAAATATAGTACACCACCACCAAATGTTTCTAAAAAATATCTCCTCCTAGCAGATAGTGTATTCATGTAAAAAAATCATAAGATACATCGATGATAAACTTGTTGTCATTATATATCTTTAATAAATTAGACCATTTTATTGTTTTTTTCCATGGCAATATCAATTAATTTATAAATTAATATCCTATGACAATAAACTACTATTAATAATAGAAGATGTTGAGTTTCCCTTCTCAATTTGGAACCCATTTCACAATGAATTTCATCACACTTACATTGGAGACTTTGTCTAGGTTCTCTGTACTAATGAAATTATAAGTGCACTTGAGCCTCAATCAAACTCCTTAATCCATAAATTTCAGTTCTAGGGTTTAGAGCCTTAGTCCAACCTGCCCACAAGAGGATCAACAATACAATATCCCACACCCCCTCAAGCCACATGAATGTGCTTTACAAAAAAATCATTACATAAACCATTTTAATAAACCACAATCATTCAATAAACACACTATTCACAATTCATTGTTCAATAAATGCATATAAGATCATTATGCCTTATAATTTTTCCACATTTCAATTTATATTCATCAAATCACATACATGGTTCCATTATAACCCATATGTGATATAACACATTTATTTTAATGAATTTAACTCATTCAAAATGTTCTAAACAACCCCTTATTCTAGGATAATAACTAGGCCTATCTTCCCTTGTTCCATTTAATAACACGAACCAACATGTGAACATATTTTCCAGGGTTTCCAATTGATTAATAATCAATTCTATTCCTAAAATTACCATTTTACATGTTTGGGTAACATCCCCAGCCATGGGTGGCCCTATAATGGGATAATCATTATTAACACATCCCACAAGGACTGTAAGGGATTGAATATATCACTTAGGAAACCAATTTTAAAAATCATACTATATTATCAAATTCAAAAGAAAAAAACACACAAATCTCAACCACATAATTATAAACAAAACATCAAAACTATGGGATATAACTTGTAGACCACCCACCTTGATTCCAAAGAGAAAAACACACCCAACCCTTGACATTGAGTTGGATATGAACATCCTTCGAAGCCCCAACTGATGATCCACTAGAAAAATGTGGATTTAAGGATTCATAAGAAGAATAATAAAAATATAAAATACCAAATCAATAAAATTGAAGGAGGAGAACATACAATGCATTGATTCAAACCCAAAGAAACTCCAAATAGAATAAGAGATCTACCATTGGGATGCCTTGAGAGTTGTGTTCTATCAATAGCGTTGCTGGATAAGAAATGGAGAGAAATATTGGGTAGAAAACATAAATCTATATGTGGGGAAAAAGAGTAAAATACCACTATGAATGAGGCCCATTTTTTTACCACATTATTTTCCAAATTATGTGCTAACAGTGTTCCATCCTCTAACCTAGAGGGGCTATGTCACACAGTTACAACGGGTGCATGCACAATTTATCAAACCACACACCAACTATGAATAATTGTTCTATCCCATACCATATAGTTTAGCATCAACCCTTTCATGGTTTCCATAACCACAAAACAACCTTTTTATAGCTTGGTTTGGATGCACAATTAATCCTAAGCATGTGGAAACTGTGAAACATGTACTAGATGGCTATTTTTTCCTTTCTATTATGTCCCATACCCCTAAAAAACCCTTGAATGTACGCATACACCAAGATTAAATTCCATTAGCAATAACTAGGGTATTTAATCAATACAAAAGTCAATGATATTACAAAATTGAGGACAATTCAACCAGAAATAAATTTTATTACGAATATATATCTAAAAAAACATTCATTTATAATGTTATTGTACATAAATATATATCAACCATGGAAGCATAGATATTAAAATTCTATATAATGTATTTGATGAGAGATAAACTAGTTTCCTTCCTATGTAAATGTTCTGAGCTCGTGAAGGTTGGTAAATATATTCAAGATGATAAAAAACATAGGATGTGGAGGTAAAAGCTGTCATAGAGAATATAAAAATAACCCTAGTGAAATTTGATAATAAAGATATAATCCAAGTAGATCATAATTAAAAACTTATTTTAACAGAATAAAAAGAACAAGAGGCTCTATTTAGATGTATTAAAAATGAACAAAACTTTTTGACCATGTGAAATAATATTAGAAAGTAATGGATATTCTTGATGAGTGATCCAAGGAGGCTGAGAAATCCATATCCATGAAATATCTTTTATCTATTTTCAAATTACCAAGTGATACTAATTTTAACATTATTTGTATATATTTACAATGAAAATTTATAGATTTTCGGGTTAATTAATGTAATAAAAAAATTACTCCTACAGTAATGAGAAGTGAACATGATATATTAAAGGAAAACAACCATGAAATAGACAAAACAATGATTAGAAGATTGTTGGATGATGTGGCTTTACTTTAATATGTTTTTTGAAAAACAATCTATTTAAATTAAATATAAAATAATTATGTATTATAAACTTATTGAAACTGAGAAATTAACATATTTTATTTAATTTTTTGTTTCATTTAAAAATTTATTTTTTTATTTGGAATTTAAAATATTCATGGTTTTTTAGAAAATTATTTATAATAATCAGAAACCAATTTTTTAGTTGAACTTCAGATAATTTTTTAAAATAATTTTTTGGTGAAGTTTTAGTGTTTTCTAAATTGAAATTTTAATATTTGATATATCATGATTAATTCTAAAATGATGTTTTTGGAATTATTTTTATCCATCATCAATGAGTTAATAGAAAATTTATTACGTAAATAAGTTGATGTATCTTTAATGATAAATCTCTATGATTAAGATAAGAAAATAAGATTTGTGGAATAGATTTATAATTACATTTGAATATGGAGTTTATTGTTTTCGATTATATGTTTTAATTTTTATTTGAATTTATTTTTATTAATTATAGTGGAGTTAAAATATTGAATTTTTGTTGGATGAGTTATATTATTGAATCCTACAAAAAGATTAGGTTTTTTAGGCCTAAAAGTGTTTTCAAGGATCAAAATTTAATGGTACGTTGCCTAAAATAATATTAATAATATTCTATTAGAGGAATTATTGAAAACCCTATAAACATAGATGTAGCATATTTATGTAATATAAATTGAGTATCTGGTGTAAGTGAATTTTAATTAAAGGCACACCACATAAAATAGTTCCTCCCCCACATCTTCATAAGACATTATTTAATGCCTTACATAAGATAAACCTCCTCAGAGAAGATAATTTAGAGAGGATAATAATAAAATTATGTCTACTAATATCTGAATGAGGAAGTAAATCCATTAAATACCTTAATAAAATTGGGATTTGAATAGGGGATTTATAGAAATATATTATTATTAAAATAAGATGAATAATTATGCCATTGTGTGTTGTGTAAGAACCCATCCTTAACCATTACATAATCTTGAATAAAATGAATAATTCACATTGAGGATCTTTTCAATTTGATTGTTTTAGGGAATCCGGCCATAACTATTACATTACTTCTGAAAAATGACAAGGTAGACACTTCTACTCAGTTTCCATTTTTTTCATAAAATAAAAACTCTTGTAAAAAAGTGTCATGTTTAGTCCAATGTTTTAGACAACATTAATTTTACATGATCACATCCTTGACCATATTCATCTTTATTTCATGTGAAAAACTTTTCAAAACATGGAATAAGCATAAAAATCTCAGTAAGGGTTATAAAACAATGAAAAAAAACATTAATTCATCAACAAATACATTACATAATCTATTTAATATACCACATGAAATAATAAGATTAACATATTAAACAAAAATCATAATGGTAACTTGAATCACCCATAACATACATACATTGTAGCATTCATAGCTACATAGGACGTAACATGTGAAATGTTCATCAATGTATATTTTCTAAATATCTTAAGAGAAACATTCACATTTACCTCCGTCTCATTACCCAATTCATAGGAGAGATATATTGGGCTCACCCACCCTAGTATTGTGATAGAACCATCTGAATATGTAATTATTTCCAAGAACCGTAAAATATTCATAGCATAGAAAATAAACATAATAGAAAGATAACATTTCCACATTTGAATCAAAATATATCATTTAAATATATTTACATAAAATTTCCATTGTCATAACAATTGTTAATACCAAAATATGTGAAGGAGTATATGGTATTTAATTTTTTTTTAAAAACATTATGACTTGATAAGGAAGCCATAGATCAAATAATACTCATTGTGGGAGAAGAAGTCATTACCACTGCTTACATTAAAAGAAACATTAATTTTTTTTGTTTAGTAAAATTACTCATATAAAAATAGTCCATTTGAATAAAATTAAATGTCAAAGGTGTCTATATAGAATCTAAAATAAAGTCCTATATAATACAAAATATTCCTTAATGAAAGGAGATTAAGATGAATTCCCTTATATTGTGTCCGACATGACCCGTTTGTTCTATAATATCTTGAATAATAATCTAATGTAAATTTATACGTTCTTAAGAACATTTTTCAAGTTTATCATTCCTTTTAAATCACTCTCTACATTATTATAAACATTATGCATTCTTTTATGTTAATAATGGTTGTTTTGTCGATATTTGGTACTTCAGTAAAAAATGTTTTTCTTATAATTAAAAGTTGTTCATGTGGTAAAAAGTTCATTAAATTATGAATTATATTCTTGATTCAGATATCAAAGATATCATATATAACCTATATATAAATGTATTTATAATAGTACCTCACATTTAGAGGTAAGAAATGAAATGCACTCTTCATGGAGACGGTAAGTCGTACGTACACATGAACACTACTTTAATTTCGAAATAATATTTAATTGAATGAAAAAATAATGATAAATAGGTATATTATAATTATAGTATAATATCATATATATAATATCTATAACTATATTTCTTTTATTTGTTAATCATATGCCATGAACGATCATATCACTTTGAAGGGGTGGTAGTCCACACTTTCTCAAATGAGATTATCATATATTACCTACTATGAATCCATAAAGGTATTCTATAAATGAAAAATAAAGAAGAATAAGAAAAAATATAAAAATATTATACATCATATATAAATACATTTCCATCATAATGGCCACCATAAGAGGTTGTAGGAGACGATAGTACAATCATCATTTCGTGAGGTGTTAGTTTTTCCATCCACAGAAACAGTATGTACTATACAAATTAAATGGAGGTGTGTGTAAATGTAGTTCTAATCCATATCATAACAAAAAACTAGTTTATTTAGGATACTGATGTTATTATAAAATAAAATAATAAAAATATTTTATGGGTTTTGGAGAAGTAAAATAAAACAAAAGAACTTAAGAGAAGTCATCGCCTTTAAATCGGGTAACTCTATTTAGATTGAACCAAAAGGTATTCTTTTAGGGCCTTCTACTTAAGGTAAGGCATATGGGAAGAAGAGATGAACAATGAGATCATATTTTCTCAAAGTTTGGAGGAGCCATGGGTCGTGATAGGTGCGAGTAATGGGTTAGAGATGAGGGATTTTTATAAGTTGGTGGAGGGGCTCTTTATTGAAGTGTGAAAATATTATTTCTTTATTAAATCATATTTAGTTTCTAATTGTCCAAAACTTATTAAAGTCAAAAATAATATGACTCCTGGTAGAAATAAAATAATTCAATAAGAATATGATAGTTTTTTATATTATTTTAATCTTTATAATCTTATTTATATATATCATTTATTAAGGAGGGAAACACTTCATCATTATTGTATCATAACTAATATAATTTATTTGATGCATAAAAATTATAAAAATAAAATAAAATAATATATGAAATATTTATAGCTTTATAATGAATATTTATTGTCAAATATATAAATTATATATCCACACATTAAATTTTGTTAGCAAAACAATACATATTTTGATATTTTTATTATTACATCAAATAAAAAGTTATTAATATAATTATCTTACCCAAGAGAATTTGAACGTCCAAAAGTATCACCCAAGCATTTTTTTGGTCATCCATTACAGATCCAATAAGGGTTGGACAAATGTTATTGTAATTTTATATTATTATTATATTGTTTTTAACTTGAATTACCCAATTTAACCTTAATTGTAGTAAATTAAAGTCAAAAGTTACTATTCACCCAAAAATATTTTCATATTATTGGACAAAATTTTACATACTAATAACAACCATGGATGTCGTATTTTCAAAATTCAATTAACTGAGGTGGTAGAATTTCATTTAAATGAAAAGTTAGCTTTTTAACTACTACTCGGTGTTTTCACTATTCTTCAAAAATTGATGTTTTTCAGGAAAATACCAAAAATTAAACCTAAGATATATTTGAAATTATGAATTAAAAATCAATGTATATTTTTCCAAATTCAATACATATATGTTTGATTAATTAATTTAAAATTTTATTCCATTGTCTGAACAAATAAGTGTGTTTTTAAAAAATAATAACTATCAAAATATTAACACTTGTTTATGACCAATTTCAATGTGAAATTACATAAAATGACCAAAGTTGGATGAAATGGTAAAAATATAATTTAATTAAACTTTAAAACCTTTTAAAAAGTTAATATAACCATATAAATAAATTATATTAAAAGGAAGTTTTGAATTAAAATACAGTATTTTTAACTATTCATTTAAAAAAGAATTTGATCAGAAAAACACCAAAAATTTACTCAAAGTAAATTTTGATGTCCTGATTCTAAATAAGAATTTTATTTTCTCAAATAGAACATATAAAAGTGACCAAAACTAGATTTAAATATGGTTCATCATTAAGAGGATTTTAATTGACCTTTTAATGAATATTTGAGTTTTTATGCCTAAAATTAGATTAATTCACATTTTTAGCCTCTAAAATATATTAGATAAATGTAAAAACATTTAAAAACATGTATAATCATATTTTAGTTAGTTTTTTTCATTCCCACCATTACGACAACTAGGAGATAGTTACCATTTAATATAATAATATTATATTATATTTTTACTCTGACTCAACCTTATGTGCAACGTAAGATTTCAAAAAACCCATTCTTGTGTATCTGGTATGCCATCGAACATTCAAACTCTTATACAAGTAAATTAATATTTTATTCAAAAATATTAATAATTATGAAAATTAATTATTCTTTGTTTACATAGGAATTTACATCCTTCCCCCCTTTTTGAAATTATGCCCTCACAATTTTTATTAAATTATCAAATAAGTGGGTGTATTTATCCATCATAGCATTTTTAGATTACCACGTTGCCTCTTTAACCATTTGTTTTATACAAAAAACATTTTCCTAATTAATTACATTATTCCACAACACCTTCTCTCTTCAGTCAAGAATCTGGACTAGATGTTCTTCATAAGAGAAATTCTCTTCTAACTAAACTATCTCTAGGATCAAAACATGAGATAGATCTGGAATACACCTTCTCATCATTGAAACAAGAAAACAATTGTTTACTTGGAATAAACATGGTGGTAAATCCACTATGTACGCAATTTATCCAACTTTCTATACGATTTCATAAGATCCAATGAACCTTGGACTCAAATTTCCCTTTCTTTCCAAAATGCATCACACTCTTCCATGGAGAAACTTTGAGGAAGACATGATCACATACCACAAAAGATAGATCCTCCCTTCGGTTATCCGTATAACGTTTCTTCCTACTCTGAGCTGTTCTTATGTTCTTATGAATCAACCATAGTTATTTTTCCATCTCTTATACTAATTATAGTCCCATCAACTGCCTTTCACCTACTTCATCTTAAAAAGCTATAGTTTGACATCACTTACAATATAATGCCATAAATGGATCCATATATATACTGGTATGAAAACTGTTATTATATGAAAATTAATCCAAAGGATGATGTTGGTCCCAACATACTTGGTAATCTAGTGAACCAGAACATAGAATATCCTCCAAAGTCTGTGTTTTTCTCTCTGAATTCCCACCTAATTGAGGATGAAATGAAGTTATAAAATTTAATTCAGTATCCAATAACATTTGAAGGCAAATCCAAAAGATTGAAGTAATCCTAGGATCATGATTGTATACAATAGTGTGGGGAAAACCATGCAACATGACTATCTCTTTAACAAACAACTCAGAAAGGTGATCTAGAGACAATGTATATTGAATTGGAAGGAAAAAAGAAGATTTATTTCACCGATCAACAATAACCTAGATTGCATTATTACCTCAAGATGTCTTCTGTAATTCCACAGTGAAGTCCGTTGATATATTTTCCCATTTCTACTCTTGCACTAGTAATGATAGAAGCATTCTTTTCGGTAACTACCACTCTACTATAACATGCTAACAAGTCAAACACCTCAAAGTAAAGCTAGTATTATCTCTTATCATTTCGTCCCACCAGTAATACCCCCGAAGAACATTCCACATCTTAGTACCTCTCGGATAAACTAAAAACAGAGAACTACAAGCTTCACATAGAAACTCATTCTTCAACTGTGAATCACAAGGCATGTATAATCTCTTCCCAGATCTCAAAATACAATCAATATCAATGATAATATTAGGCATCATACCCATCTAAATCAACTCTACCTTTTTCTGCAACTCACTATCTTCTATCAGCACTTGCTGAATTCTGTCTAATATAGATGTTCACACTGACACCTGAAACAAAATAGAGGAATTTCTTCCACCATCAACATCTATGACAAAGTTCATCAAATAAAAAACCTAAATATCTTGTTCAAAACGTAGCATGGTTAATGTTTTATTACCTTTTTGATTCAAAGAACCAACCAACTTATTTTCATTCCCCCGATGGTAATGGCTCGTGAAGTAATAATCCTTGATTTATCTCAGCCATCTCATATGTCTCATTTTCAATTATTTCTATGTTAATATATACTTCAATCTTTTGTGGTCAGTATATATTTCACATTTTACCCCAAACAAAATGATGCTTCCAAATTTTAAATGAAAAAACTATATCAGCTAATTACAAATCACATGTTGGGTAATATAACTCATGAGGTTTTAACTCATGTGAATCATAAGAAGTTACATGATTATTCTACATATGGACATAGCCATTTACTTTACATGAATCATCATTGTAGATAACAAACTCACCATTTCTGGAAGGTAGTTCCAAAACTATAGCATTCACCAATCTTGTTTTCAATTCCTGCAAACAATCATCACACTATTTTGTCCAGATGAACATAACATCATTTCATGTTAAATTAGTCATTGGACTAGATAACCATCCAATAGTTTCAACAAACCTCTTGTAATAACCAGTAAATCCAAGAAAACAACAGATCTCATTTAAATTTGTGGGTCTTGGAAATTATTCAACAAATTTTAATTTTTCTAGATCAACAATTATGTCTTTTTTTAAACAATGTGACCAAGGAATGAAATTTGATGTAACCAAAACTCACAATTGCAGAATTTCCAATACAATTCCTTATATTTTAAGGTTTTAAAGACAACCATTTAATGACTTTCATGATCCTATTTACTTTTAGAATAAACCAAAATATCATTAATGAACCAAACCACCAACTTATCCAAGAGCTCATGGAAAATTATATTCATAAGATCCATGAATACAGCATGTGCATTTGTTAAACCAAATGGAATAACTAAAAATTCAGAATGGCCATATCCAGTACTAAATGTGGTCTTTGGAATGTCATCATCGTCTACATTACACTGATGGTACCTCGACCTCAATTCAATCTTCGAAAAATACTGAGCTCCCTAAAGCTGATTAAACAAATCATTTATATAAGGAAAATGATACATGTTATTAACAGTGATTTTATTCAACGCTCTATAATAAATGTAAAGTCTCATTGAACCATATTTATTTTTAACAAGTATGATAGGAGAACACCATGGTGATGTTCTATGTCGAATGAAACCATTATATAATAACTCTTGTAATATCTTCTTTAACTCTAAATGTTCAAATGGACAAATTTGATAAGGGGGTTTTGAAATTTGAATAGCATCAAGAACTAGGTCAATAGTAAATTCAACATCTTGATCAGGTATAATACTAGAAGACACCTCAGAAAAAACATCACGATACTCATTTATCACTAGTACATCATTAATCAAAATTGTTCATTTTTTTCAATAATATGTGCAAGGTAACATTCCTTTCAATCTTTTACTAGTTTCTCATCTTCCAGATTTGTTATCAAAAGTAAAGGTTCATTCTTTACACAAACTGAAAATATATCATAAAAGAAACCTATTTAGCTCTATAGTCAATCATTGCATGATAAACAGAAATAAAATCTATACCCATAATAACATCAAACTCATGTAGAGGCCAAACTATAAGGTTTTCATGTATATTGTTTCTGCACACAAGGATAAGAAGGTTCTTATAATTTACTTTTGTCTCGTCATTTCTCCATGGTGTTTTTACCATATGTTTAGAATTCATATAATGATATGTAATTCCCAATTTATTAGAAAACATCTCAGAATTGAATGAATGTGTAGACCCTGAATCAAACAACACATTGGTATAATCTGAATAAACAAATAGTGTACACGATACTACATCATTTTATGGCGCAACATATGTTTGAAGTAGATAAAATGGATTTCACTACGCCTTAATTCTTGTAGATTTGTTTCATTACCTCAGTTGAGTTCTTAATTTGACACTCATTTGCATAATAACCCATTTCATTGAACTTAAAACATTTTACTGATTGGAAAATATATTGTGTCTTACCATTACCCAAATCATTTTCAGTAAAATTAAGAGCCTTATGTCCCATTTTTTAACATCAGTAGCACTTACCAGAATTAAAATGACATTCCCTATAATGATTTTTACAACAATTTTAAAAAACTGTAAACTTATGGTTTTTCCCATCATATTTTTTTGAAGAGTTATTCCCTTTTTTCTTCCACCTCGACCTCTTCTTCTGTTCATTGACAAAGAATACCTAATCATTGAAAACCTATATTTCAACCTTATCCACACATAGAACATGTTCTTCATTATATTTTAACTCACGAAAAGCTAAATCCCTCTGATACTTTGGTTTTAATCCTAAGTAAAAACGGTTGATTTTACTATTTTGATCTCGTATGAAATTTAGTCCATACCATGCCAGTTGGGTGAATTTTTCATCATAAGAAGCCACTATGTCATCCTATTGACTCAATTCCAATAATTTTTTTTCAATCCTAAGTTGAACCACATTAGGAAAATATTTCTCAAGAAACATACCTTTGACATCATCCAAATCAAGAGCCTCAATTCCCTCACTATCCATCATATTTTTCACCATCGACCACCATGGATCAACTTCACCATCAAAACAGTAAATATAGAGACTATCCTTTGGATGATATGAACACCTCGTTACATCAAAAATAATCTACAGTGCTTTAATCCACCCTTCAGCTAGAATAGGGTTAGATTATCCTCTGAAAGATGGAGGATGTTGACTCATGAAATGTTCCACTACTGACATGTTCCTCAGTGGTTGATCTGGCTGATCTCATGCATTGATACCAACACCATTTGTTTTTTGAGTCAACTATTCCATCATTATAACAAATAGTTCAATTTTAATTCTTACCATCTCTGGTTGCGGACTTGTAAGGTTTCCTTCCTCCTAATGTCATACCATCATAACAACCATGTTTCCTCTATGGAAAACCATTCTGAAAACAGAAATATCATAGGTGAATATACATGGTAATTTTAAAAATCTATATCACAATAATATTTCCATAAATTAATTTATGGACATTAATTTAACAATATCCTAACTTTTAATTTATTTTAAAACTCCCTCTAATTCCAACTGTATGGACCTTGCATTAAACATTACATAATCATGAATTAAATAAATAATTCACATTGAGATCTTTTCAGGTTTAGAGTTTTAGATAATTAGGCCACAACTATTACATTATATATCAAAATATACAAGGTGGATATCTCTACTCAGTTTCCATTTTTGTTCATAAAATGAAAACTCTTGAAAAAATAGTATCGTCTTGTCCAATGTTTTAGATAGTTTGACTATTCCTTGATCCCTTCGTTGAAACTATTCATCTTTAAGTCATGTGAAAAACATTTCAAAACTTGTGATGTTCATTATATGATTAGTAAGGGTTATAAAACAACGAATGATTACATTAGTTCCTAAATACATACATAACATAATCTTTTTAACATACCTCATGAAATCATAAGATTTACATAGTAAACACAAATCATAAATTTAACTTGGGGAATCCATAACATACTTACGTTCTTGCTTTCATAGCTACATAGGGAGTTACATTTGAAATACCCATCACAGTATATTTCAAAAATATCATAATAGAAACATTCATGTTTACTTTAGTAATGTTACCTAATGAAATTGAGAGAAATCTCGAGGTCACCTGCCCAAGGTTTATCACTGAACCACCCATATACATAATTATTCCCAAGAACAATAACACATTCATAACACATAAAATAAACACAATGGAAAGATAAAATTTCTATATTTAAATAAAAATATATAATTTAAAAGTATTGACATAGAAAATCCATTATCATAACCATTTTCAATACCAATATATGTAAAAGGGTATATGGTATTTATTTTCAATTTCAAAACATTTGGGCTTATTAAGGAATCCATTTATAAAATAATACTCATAGTAGTGGAAAAGGTCGTTGTCCCCACTTTTGTCAAAAGAAACATTATTTTTATTCATTTAGTAAAATTCCTCATAGAAAAAAGATTTCATTTTAATGAAATTAAATGTCAATGTTGTTTATACAATGTATAAAATATAGTCATGTATAATACAAAATATACCTCAATGAAATGTGATTGAGACGAAGTCCCTTATATCATGTCTGATTTCACCCGGTTATTCATTAATCTTATTAATAATAAAATAATGTTAATTTCTAAATTCTTAAGGAACATTTTCGTGATTACAATTCCTTTAAAATCACTTATTACCATGTTATAATCATTATGTAATCATTTAATTTAATAATTGTCATTTTGAGAATATTTGGTACTTGAGTCAAAAATGGAATTCTTATAATTACAAGTCATTCATGTGGTAAAAATTTCATTATATAAAGAATGATATTCATGATTTATATGTCATATATATTATATATATCTTATATCTACATGTATTTATTTTATAACATAACATTTGGAGGGGAGAAATGAAATGTACGGTTCATGGAGATGGTAAGGTATATGTAGGCATGAATGTTACATTTATTTCTATTTCTTATTAAATTGAATGAAAACATAATAAAACATACATATATTATAATTCCTATATAATATAATATATATAATCTCAATAACTCTATCCTTTTATACATTCCTTGTATGGCATGAATGAGTCATATCAATATTGAGGGGCGGTAGTCCGCACTTTCTCAAATGAGATTATCAGATTTCCCTACTATGGAATCCATAAAGGTATTCTATAAATGAAAAATACAGTAGTATAAAAACAATATAAATATAATATATCATATATAAATATATTTTCTATAGCGACCCGACCTTCTCTTAAATTAGTATTACATCATTTCAAAGATAAACAACAT
Source organism: Viscum album (assembly GCA_963277665.1). Classification (NCBI taxonomy): domain Eukaryota; kingdom Viridiplantae; phylum Streptophyta; class Magnoliopsida; order Santalales; family Viscaceae; genus Viscum; species Viscum album. The sequence goes on from OY728126.1 coordinate 1,113,025,754, forward strand.
AATAGTATTACACATGGAGGATCCATATGTTTACTGTCTTTGGAAAACTAGGAAAATACTTAACAAATACAACATAAAGCATAAACATTTATTTAATTTCTTCTTCACTAGCTTCTTAGTTGCACTTTTCATCTCCTTAGTACATGTATCCACCTGAGGATATACATCAAAAGGGGTGAGCTAGAAGCCCAGTAAGAGGGTATATAAGAATAATACATCATGGGGTGAGCATAATCATATCCTAGGCAAAATATCATGAACATGAGAGGAGCATAAGAAAAAGACTTGAAATGTGGCAATGCATAAAAATGAAACATCATGTCTTAGTGGATAACTACCACACATACCTGTGAACAAATCTAGCATCATGTTCACACATCATTTAACATTTAATCATGAGATTCATCACTTTACCCAATCCATTGGAGCGCTATATAATTCCGGGCGCACCCGTCACATTTAAACATTCATATTGTGCTTTATAATTCCGGGCGAACCCGTCACATCATAACATTATCATTATCATGATTTCCACATAGAACACATATCAAACATGTACATAAATAACCAATGGAAAGTAATGGGTTTCATCTCTCAATAACACATTCATATGCTTTGGGTTCCCAAAAGAAATATGGATCAACATACTTGATACAAGAACTATCAACCTTGAATGAGAGGTAAAAGGTGATATCTTGAAAGAAGTGTTCTTTTGGAAAACATTTTGATGGACATAAAAACCAGTGACAAACATGTATATCCAAAAAAATTAAAGGAAATTATGAACAAATGATCATTGATGAGTAACCATATCAAATGGAGTGAAAGAGGGAGAACCTGAAGGAAGAAAATTGGGTTCTAGATTTCCCCTTTCCTTGTACTCGAATGCCTCCAACTCTTTAATGTCCTGTATAATGACATTATATTAAATAATTATATATTATAGAACCTTTTATACATTAATAGGGTTTATTATGGTTTCATTATTTCATATTATGTTCCTTTGGATGACTTATAGAGTTTAAAAAAATTGTTCGAGGATGTTCGTTTTTATGGTTTCTTTGAGCGGTCCACTTGTATTCTTAAATTGATGTTTGGGTAGATCATGGGTAAACATCCAGAACTGATACTACATATTATAAATGATATTAAATTATCTTTAATAAATTTTTAGTGAATTATATTAGATCCATGTGGACGAATCATTACATAAAAATTTAATGATGGTTATTTGGGTTAATTTGTGCGGTTTTTGGATCACAACGAACTCGTTTTTAACATTTAACTTAGTAATATGGCCATAGGTTATTTCCAGAACATAAAATAGAACATAATACATATAAAATATTCTGGTTCAACCATAAAATGGTTTCATGACCAGATTGATGGTAGAAATGGAAGAAGAGATCATGTCATTTTTTAAGGTGATAAATTATCACCACATGAACAACGTTCTCTTTAATAAATTAAAAGGAAGGGGGAAAGGGTTTGGGGTGATATTATATAACATTAGAATAATAATATTACAGTATATATATAATACTATATTTATAGAACAATTTGGATGAAGATTGGTAGGGAGAGATCAAGAAAGGAACTTGAACTTGAAAGGAAATTAAAGGAGAAGAGAGAGAAATTACCTCTAGAATCTTCATCTTGACATCCTCTTTAAAGAATATAGGCTTGGTATTTTGATGAGACCAGAAGATTTTGGACGTGGGGGATGAGCTAGGGAAGGTGTTTTGGGCAGATTTTAGAGAAGGCTTGGATCTTGAGAGGTGTGAGGAAAAGAGGGAGTGAAGGGTGGCTTTTATAGTGGAGGGGAGAGGGGTTTCCTTAATATAAAATTGATTAGTTTATTAATTTCACCAATGAAAAAGAATAGAGAGTCTTGGATGAAAAATTATAGTAATTTTATAATGTAATCTGGAACCATGTGGGCTTACATCAGCAGAACATCATCAGTGACTTAATTAATACATTAATTTGCATTTATTGTGAATTATTGGATTCCACTATTCATCAAAAATTCAAGTATCTCAGAAAAATCCCAAAAATTTACCCCAACCATTTTTCAATTAGTAGAATCCAAAAATGAATTCCATTTTTCAAAAATAATTTTCTAAATATTATTAATATAATATTTAAATAAAATCATAATTTACATAAAAAAATAGTTTTTAATATTAAAACTGATTTTATAGTTCATTCAAAAATTACGTAGGGTCTTATAAAATTATCTAAAAACTATTTGAAATTGATTCAATACTTTATGAATACATTTCATGGGAATAAATATTCTTTTAAATTAATTAATTAATTATAATTAATTATTTATGACTTATAAAATACCAAAAACGTTTACTAAGGTCAAATTATCACTTTCTATGATGTCTAAATTTTATTTTATTATTTTTAGGTAATATTACTCTTATTTTCTATTCATAAAGGTCATATTACTATTCATAAGGGTAGTTTACTATTTATAAGGGTATGTTACTATTCACCAAAAAAATTTCCTTTGACAGCAAAAACTATCTTGAGTACAACCGTGTTTGTCGGTTTCTTAAAATTCCAAACATAGGGGTGACAAAACTATGTTTAAAGGTCACTTATCACTTAGTAGTTCATTATTTTGTGTTTTTATGAAATAGATATAAGAAGGGAATTTTCTATTGAATATCTTTGGGTTGTTACATTCTCCCCCCCCCCCCTTAAGATATTTTGCCCCTAAAATTTCACTTTACAAAAATAAGTGAGGGTAATTCTCTTTCATTGCCTCTTCTGGTTCCCACCATTTTCTAAAATAGAAATGGTTATAACAAAACATAAGTAAACAAGTTACAAATAACTTATTCATTTAAAAAATTATACCAAAAACATAACATATGGGATCCCTAGGTAAATATTATTGTGTATGTATTTTTACTTATTCTTATGCTAGAGGTTATCTCTAGGGTTTACTAATCCTAATTCCCAAATTAACTAAACCTTTCCTCTGATACCAACTATAGAGACCCGGCCTTCTCTTAAATTACTATTAAATCATTTCAAAGATAAACAAAATAATAGTATTACACATGGAGGATCTAGAGGATTAGTGTCTTGGGCAAACTAGGATAATACTTAACAAATACAACATCAAGCATAAACATTTATTTAATTTCTTCTTCACTAGCTTCTTAATGGAACTTGTCCTATCCTTAGTACTTGTATCCACCTAAGGATATACATCAAAAGGGGTTATCTAGAATCCCATTAAGAGGGTAGATAAGAATAATACATCATGGGGTGAGCATAATCTTAACATAGGCAAAAGATCATGAACATGAGAGGAGCATAAGTAAAAGACTTGAAATGTGGCAATGAATAAAAATGAAACATCATGTCTTAGTGGTTAACTACCACACATACTTGTGAACAAAGCTAGAATCATGTTCACACATCATTTCAAATTTACTCATGAGATTCATCACTTTACCCAATGCATTGGAGCGCTGTATAATTCAGGGCGCACCCGTCACATTTAAACATTCATATTGCGCTATATAATTCCGGGCGCACCCGTCACATCAAAACATTATCATTATCATGATTGCCACATGGAAAAAATATAAAAAATTTAAATAAATAACCCATGGAATGGAATGGGTTTCATCTCTTAATATCTAATTCATAAGCATTGGGTTTCCACAAGAAATAGGGAACAACATACTTGATACATGAACTATCAACCTTGAATGAGAGGTAAAAGGTGAGATCTTGAAAGAAGTGTTATTTTGGAAAAAATTTTGATGGACATAAAACCCAGTGACAAACATGTATATCCTAGAAGAATAATGGAAATTATGAACAAATGATCTTTGAGGAGTAACCATATCAAATGGAGTGAAAGAGGGAGAACCCGAAGGAAGAAAATTGGGTTCGAGATTTCCCCTTACCTTGTACTCGAATGCCTCCTTCTCTTTAATGTACTGTATAATGACATTATATTAATTAATTAGAAAATACAGAACCTTTTATAAATTAATAGGGTTCATTTTGGTTTCATTATTTCATATTATATTCCATTGGATGACTTATAGAGTTTAAAAACATTGTTCGAGGATGTTCGTTTTTATGGTTTCCTTGAGCGGTCCACTTGTATTTTTAAATTGACGTTTGGGTAGATCATGGGTAAACATCCAGAACTGATACTACATGTTATAAATGATATTACTTTAGCTTTAATAATTTTACAGTGAATTATATTAGACCCAAGTGGACGAATCATTAGATAAAAATTTATTGATGGTTATTTGGGATAATTTGGGCGGTTTTTGGATCACAACGAACTTGTTTTAACATTTAACTTAGTAATATGGACATAGTTTATTTCCATAACATAAAATATAACATAATACATATAACATATTCTGGTTCAACCATAAAATGGTTTCATGACCATATTTAAGGTAGAAATGAAAGAAGATAACATGTCGTTTTTGAAGGTGATAAATTATCACTACATGAACAACGTTGTCTTTAATAAAATAAAAGGAAGGGGGAAAGGGTGTGGGGTGATATAATATAAAATTAGAATCATAATATTACATTATATATATAATAATGGATTGACAGAACAATTTGGCTGAATATAGGTAGGGAGAGATCAAGAAAGGAACTTGAACTTGGAAGGAAATTTAAGGAGAAGAGAGAGAAAGTACCTCTAGAATCGTCATCTTGAGATCCACTTTAAAGAAGCTAGGATTGGTCTTTTGATGATACCAGAAGCTTTTGGACGTTGGGGATGATCTAGGGAAGGTGTTTTGGGCAGATTTTAGAGAAGGCTTGGATCTTGAGAGGTGTGAGGAAAAGAGGGAGTGAAGGGTGGCTTTTATAGTGGAGGGGAGAGGGGTTTCCTTAATATAAAATTGATTAGTTTATTAATTTCAAGAAAGACAAGGAATAGTGATTCATTGATGACCAATAATAGTGATTTTATAATTTAATCTCGAAAAAAGTGGGCTTACATCAGCAGAACATCATCTGTGACTTAATTAATACATTAATTAGCATTTCTTGTGAATTATCGGATTCCACTATTCATCAAAAATTCAAGTATCGCAGAAAAATCCCAAAAATTTACCCCAACCATTTTTCGACGTGTATAATACAAAAATAAAGTCCATTTTTAAAAAATATTTTTCTAAATATTATTAATTTAATATTTAAATAAAATCATAATTTACTTAAAAAACAGTTTTTAAGATTAAAACTGATTTTATAGTTCTTTCAAAAATTAAGCAGGGTCTTATAAAATTATCTAAAAACTATTATAAATTGATTCAATACTTTATGAATTCATTCCAGGGGAATAAATATTCTTTTAAATTAATTAATTAATTATAATTATTTATTTATGACTTATAAAATACAAAAAACGTTTACTAAGTTCAAATTATAAGTTTCTATGATGTCAAAATTTTATTTTATTATTCATAGGTAATGTAACTATTATTTTCTATTCATAAGGGTCATATTACTATTGATAAGGGTAGTTTAATATTCATAAGGGTAGGTTACTATTCACCAATTTTTGTTTTGTTTCATTAGACACCAAAAACTATCTTGAGCACAACCATGTATGTCATATTTTTAAAATTCCAAACATAGGGGTGACAAAATTATGTTTAAAGGTCACTTATCACTTAGTAGTTCATTATTTTGTGTTTTAATGACATATATATAAGAGGGGAATTTTCTATTGAAACACTTTGGGTTGTTACATTTTCCTCATAATGTCCACCATAAGAGGTGGTAGGAGAATATTGAACAATCATTGTTTCGTGAGCCGTTAGTTTTTCGTCCACAGAAACAATATGTTCCTTACCAATTAGATGGAAGTGTGTGTTAGTGTAGTTATAATAATTCAAATTAAAACTACATTTTATATTTAGGATAATGGTTTTGTTATAATTTAATATAATCAAACGATTTTAGGGGGGTTTGAGAAGTAAAACAAAACAAAACGAACTTAAGAGAAGGCATTACCTCCATATCAGGTTACTCCCTTTGGTTTGAACCAAAAGGATTTCTTGAAGTTTCTTCTACCTAATGTAATGATTCAAGGGGAAATAGAGTGATCTTTATAGATTATTTGGGGACATTTTTTTTGGAAAAAAGGGATTTATAGGTGTGAGTATTGGGTTAGAGTTGAGGAATTTTTATAAGGGGGGGGGAGGGTCTCTTTAAGAAAGTGTGAAAATATTATTTTATTACATATTTATTTTTGGTTTCTAAATGTAAAAACCTATTAAAGTAGAAGATAATATGACTCATGTTAGAAATAAAATCATCTAATAATAATTTGATAGGTTTTGTATAATATTTTAATCATTATTAATCTTATTTATTTTAATCGTTTATTAATGAGGTAAACACTACATCAATATTGTGCCATAAATAATTTAATTTATTTGATGTCTAAAAATTATAAAACAAATTCCATAAAGTTGGAAATATTTTTATATTTATAATTAATATTTATTGTCAAATATATATATTATATAACCCTATATTAAAATTGTTTTAGAAAAACAATACTTGTTTATGATATTTTATTTTTACTTTAAATAAAAAGTTATTTATATCATTATCTTACCCAAGTGGATTTATAAGGAAAATTGTCTTTAAAATTGATTTTCTTGGTCGTCCATTACTCATACAATAATGGTAGGACATGTTTTATGGAAATTTAATATTATTTCAAATTTTTTTATCTTGATTTTACCTTATTTACCTTTAATTGCTGTAAATAAAAGTCAAAAGTAACTATTCACCAAAAAATATTTTCTTCTTATTGAACCAAATTTTACTTACTAATAAACTAATGTATATTTTATTTTCAAAATTCAATTCACAGATATTGAAAAATTTCCTTTAAATAAAAAATCCAGTTTTCTAACTACTACTCAGTGTTTTTACTGTTCTTAAAAAATTTATGTTTTTAAGAAAAATACTTAAAATTAATCGTAATATATATTTTTTGTCCAAATTAAAAATTACTTCTATTTTACCAAATTAAACACATATATGATTCATTAATTAATTAAAAATTAATTCCCTTTTCCAAAACATCAAATGTGTCTTTAAGAAATAATAACAATCAAAAGATTGACACCTGTTTTTGTCCAACTTGAAAGTGAAATAAATTAAAATGACCAACATTGGATGAAATGGTAATAATATAATCTAATTAAAATTTGATTCAAATTAAAAATATAATACAACCGTATAAATAAAATATATTAAAAGGATGTTTTGAATTAAAATACCTTATTTTTCACAATTCATTAAAAATGAATTTTATCAGAAAAATACCAAACATTTACCCGAAGTAAATTTTAATGTCTAAATTATAATAAAGAATTATGCTTACTCAAATAGAACATATTAAAGTGACCAAACTAGATTTAATGAGGGTTCTCCATTAAACGGTAGTAAAATGACCTTTTGTTAAATATTATATTATTTATGCCTAAAAATGGATTAATTCACATTTTAAGCCTCAAACATTTATTGGATAAATTTAAAAACATATAACAAACATGTAAAATCATATTGTAGTAAGTAAGGCTAAATCCCACCATTACAATATCATAGGCGTTAACTACCATTTAAAATAATAATATTATATTATTATTTTTCTAGTATCACTCAGCATAGTGTGAAATGTAAGAATTCATAGAAACCCATTGTTTTGTATTGGGTACACCATCGAACATAGAAAGCCCTTAAAAGTATAATTAATATTTAATTCACAAATTTTAATAATTATGATAATTTTATATTCTTTATTTTATTGGGATGTTACATGTTGGGCCTAAACAAAGTCGAGTTTAAATAGTGATGAGGAACTGAAACAATATCAAACAAAGATCTAACATGTAATCAAAATTTAGGGGTACCATTGAGGTTAATGAAGTTGGATAATATTGGTTTAGAGTTATATTTGGATCAATATAGATAATTTCATGCACAATCTGGTGTTATCACCGAATGAAGGTGATTTTTTTTAATGAATGAGGTTTTGAGTTTGATCATGTAATACAATTCAATCCTATCCTTTGAAAAAATCAGTCTGAGACTAATGATCTTTTAGTGAAGTTTATGATAATGAAGGGAGGATCTGATGAAGTTACCACTAGTTTTTTTATGAAATATTCATGTATATTGTAGGTGAAAGGGTTATTGATTTCAACCATTACTGAATCATAAATGACAGATGTTGATACACTCTAGTTGTTTGACTATATGTCTAAGAGGAATACTACTCTCGGTTGTGGATGGTTTGGTATCAAGAATGAATATATAAAATGTTTTTCGAGATAATATTAGTTTCAATTACTCATTACATTCATCATCGAAGTTTTTAATAGGAGAATGAATATATAATCTTCAAATCAAAAAGGAATTGTTTCTATACTACACTTCTAGGTTTCTATTGAGTGATACAGGAGAATTGGTATAAGATGAAATCATGTGGGAAAAATATCATTATATATGGAATAAATAATTGAATAAGAATATGGAAGGAGTTTCTACAAATAATAATTTTATTGATATTAACTATGAAATAGTTATTAAGGGTGGAAATCCTCTTAGTTATCTTAGTATTGTCAACGTATCAAATAGATGTGGTGCAATATATCAATGGTTGTGAAGAAAATAAAATAAAAAAATTAAAATGTAAAAATGAGGGATGTATTGAGGCTCACATAGATAGAAATAAATTGTTTTTAGGGAGGAACATTGTAATATCCATTGATTCTGAAATAACGACTATGTTAGATAGATTATAAAATATTCAACACCAAGCATAATAATATCTAAGAATATAAATATCTAAATACGACCATTATAAACTAGTAAATAAATTTAAGGGTATGAAATTGATTAACTATTTCTGTAAAAGATTTTATATTGGTCACAATAAAAAAAGTATTGAATAGTTATCATGAAACATGATCTAAATTTATAGTAAATCCACATTATTAATCAAAGATATTATTTCTTCAAAAAATATATTGATTTTTTTGAGAGAATGTTAAAAATATATTTTTCAAATATTTAGAAATTGAATTGCAGAAATATATATATAATATTTCAAAAAATAAGGTCAAAATTATCTAAGGTTGACTTTTTGAAAATTTTCTACAAAGATGTATTATTTGGTGAATAATGAAAATTCTTTTTTTAATGAAACCTGTATTTATTTTCCCGTATTTACAAATTCAAATTATATTTATTATTAATTTTGAAATATAAAGTGTTAATTTTAATTAAATGTAATACAATCATGATTTTCTAAATTATATTTACATTTTAGTTTAGTATATAAGAATTTAATTTTAGAAAGTATTTTTTTCCAAAAACTCATTTTCATTATATTTTTCTGAATTAAATTGATATTAAATTATACCACTATTGTGAATTGAATTCTAAAAAATTGATTCCTAATTATGAATCAGTGTGTCCAAATTTAGTAAATAGGCCCCATTAAATTTTGGACATTATGAATAATAACATTACTAATTTTTGTTGCCACGGTAAGGGAATATCAAGTAAATCGGGGTTAAAAATAATATGATATGGACTAGAATATGACCCTAAAATATGAGATAATTTTATTTAATGATTCAATATTTTAACTACTCATCCAAAAAAAATTATATTTTTTGTTATTTTCATTTTGATGTTATTATAACCTGTATAATATTTTATGTTAAAACAAGTAAAAGATGACACACTATTGTTTTTAAAAACTATAATATTTAAACAATGAGTACAACTTGGGTATATGTACTATTATAAATATTATCTAAATATATAAATGGTTTATTATCACTATGTTAATTTTTTTATAGAATAAATAAATAAATAAAATTATTACACAATTTTGAAGTAGTAATTAGTCAATTAATGAAAATAAAAAATTAATGATATTATAAATATTAAAATTACAAGAATGTGTAATAATTAATGAGAACAATAAATTTTATAGATAAAAATATAATCTTATTTTTTTATTAAATTATTTTATAGTAATTTAATTTATTTTTTTGAGGATATGGAAATCAACGTAATTGCATAGTTCAATATTTGACAATGTTGATATTTTTAGAAAATAATATTCTAGTAAATGATATAAAATTAATAAAAATAGTATATTGAGCCAACTGATTAGGATATGGTCTAAAATATCAACCACATTATATTAATGTTAATTGATTAAATTTTTTTCCAATATAATTACCCACAAAGCGTAAATAACCTTATTGTCCTAATAACTGTGAAATGTAAGGGGGTAAAAGCAAAAAGTAAAGGATTAAAATGTGACCCAAAAAAACAAAATTTTAATTAATGATATGATTTATAATAATTATAATATTATATTCAAAGTGTTTAAATCTGGGGAAATTTTTATATCACAATTAATTTATATTAATTAAATATTATCTGAAATTTTAAAAGTTCCCCTCCCCACTCTCATAAAATTGAACCAATTATTCACATTTACTCACACATAAAACCCCAAATAATTTACCTAGGATCTACCCAAATACCTTATAAATTACATAATCATTATATATTGTTATTACATCATTCACAATACCTAATTTATAGTACTTAAATTGTAAACAAAGGGAGGTTGTTCGTAGAAGTGGTATAGTTCTTAACTTATATATTTTGTTTTTTCTCATATAATAACACCATTAGATCTTATTAAACTGAGATTATATAATTAAATATGTATATATCACATACTATGATTTTAATATATTAAATTAATAACATATATTCATCTTAACTTCTATAAAAAGGAAAATGAATTCATCGTTCATGTGTATGATGGTCTACAGCCTTGCAAAGAGATGTATTTAATTTTCCATCAAAAACTATCACCATTGGTAATAATGATTAATTTAATATATATATATATGATACTAAAATAATTAACATAATTAAATGATAATATATCATTTACTTTCATACCTTTCCATTCACTAAATTATGTTAAGATAATTCATAAATGCGTGTGGACATCCACCTCCACGACGTAATTTGACTCGATTTACATCACCACCTAAAAAAGAATGATATATATAATTAAGTTTAAAGAAATAATAATGTATTTATGTTATGAATTTAATTACGTAATAATAAATTAATACATACCTTCTTTCTATAATGTCCATTGATAAATATGGATGTTACTCCAGTGTATAAAAATAAAAAACAATTCATTATTTTTATTCCTAATATTATAAACAAATGACACCTTTGACCATTATTTACAATGTGAAGCCGGTTTCATATTACGGGCTGAAAATCTCAAAAAATAAACAATGTGTACTTAAATGATTAAGTAATTCATTATGAAGTATTGAAAAATTAATAAAATTTTGTATTGATTAATAATTAACACTATATTTTTTTAAATAATAATATAATTTATATAAGTTTAATATGTAGTAATTTATTGAAACTCAATGATATTTTTGACCAAAGCTATGGGATTTTGACTCATTTTTATTTCATTGAGGAATATTTTAATGTTATGAATCAAATTTATTTTATATAGTTTATATAATAATTATTTAAAATTTTTATGTCATTAATAATTCATAATTCATGATATTTTATTATTCAATTTTAATTATTTTATCCATGGGTATTTTACATGAAAATTACAAAGAGGTAAATGGTTTTTTAACTCAATTTCCACTAGTTTGGTTATAACTCATCTTAAATTAATTATTTATGATATGATTATGTGTGATTTAATATAAAAAATACCTTTTTCTTCATTTTTTTTGGATTAAATTTTTTAAAGATAATATCACCATTAATTAAATCTCAATTTAGTGAAATAATCATTTTCAAGGTTATTAATATCAAATTTCATTTATATGGAACATATGATTTCGATATATACTTATATTATATTAGGATGAGTATATTATACACCTTTTATATAATGTATCATTAATATTATTATTTTCATTGTATTTAATGTTCAATTTTACATTATTATTTTATGGTGCTTATGGTAGAAGATTAACCAAAGTGGAAGAGGCTTTCTATTACAATATATTTTTGTTTCAGGATTGATTTTGTTTAATATTCCATGAGTTAAAATCATATAAACATATTTTATTAAACCATATCAATTTTATTCTACTATAGTAATGAATATTTTTTAAATGTTTAATTTACATTTCCCCATTATTAGTTAAAGAAACACTAAAAATCTTGTTTTTCTGTGACACTAATATTATATCTTATTTTAGATTGGAAATATTACTCTACAATATAATGTTTTTCATGAATGTTTTAAATAATTTCATTTATAAATATAATTTATAATATAAAGATAATTTCATTATGGTTTACCTTATTTTTAATGTTTTAAAATTTAAATATCTTAATGGTTTCAAATTATTTAATTTTATACTCCATTTGTAAAATTATTGAAAAAATGTATATTTATAATGATTAAAACATGAATAGATTTTTCCATTGTCATTCCCCTTATTTTTATTTAATAATAATCTATAAGAATGTTTTATTATTTTCAAATAAATGAGTTTTCAAAATATTCTGTGATAATTAATTTTTCTAAAAGTGATCTTCAATCTGAAAATGCAATTTTCCTAAAGATTTATTTTAATTAAAATATAATTGTATTTCCATTCATCAATATCAAAAACCCTTGATGTTATATATTTTATAAAAGAGATATTTTGTATTGATACGATCCTCACTCTTTCTATGGGTGGATTATTATTCTATCAATGATATTTTCATAAAGCCCATTTCTTTTCAATGGAATAGTCATGTATTTAAATAATTAATTTATGTTTCTATGATTTTCATACTGAAATAAATGATCTATTAATTAAATTAGTATTATATTTCTTTTAATTGTTTTCATGATTTATGGTGTTTTTGTTATTAATATAGGATGGGTGAGCCTATTAGAGCTCTCTAATGCATTGGGTAAAAGGGTAGAGTTAGCTAATTTTGTTTCTCCTGTGATAGTATAGGAATATACTATAGTTCTTATTCTAATTGTTACTGTGAGGGTTATTTAAAGTGTAAATATGATAGTTACTCCATGTGTAAACATGATGGTGACTCTATGTATAACAATGATGGTCATCTAAAGTGTAAATATTAAAGTTACTCCAAGTGTAACAGTTAAAGATACACAATGTATAACTAGGATGGTTATTCAATATATAATATTGTTATGAAAATGATTCACCATGATAACTACATGTATTAATTATGTTTTCAATCGATTATAAATGCATTCATTGAATTGGATTGTAATAAATGGATCATGATTATTGAATTGTTGTAATGTTCTATTTGTTAAAATTGTTATACAATGAATCATGATTGATGATCCAGTTATTTATTGGTATGAATTCACTTATATTATTCTCATACTCATTTATTATATCATCAAACTATCATTCTCATTTTATACACATTGATGACTTTCATTTTTTACTGTTTATTTTCACCATTAATTAGAATTTAATATCATAATAATTTTTTTCATATTTCTCAAGTAATAAAATAATGATTCTATATGATATTAGTCTATAAAATATTAACATATTAATAATATTCTGGGAGATTATGAAGACATAAAATCGAATATGAAATGTAAGGTAATGTGGGAAGGATACAATCTTAAAGTCATAAGTATGGTTTAAATTATAGTTTATTCAAAATCTAAATAACTCAAACCTAATGGGTCCATGGGTATGTTATTGATATAATATATCCTTTTAATATTTTATGTTTGGGGTGGAAATAATTGGGTCCCATTTATTATTATCCACTATCGAAATGTAAAGCTTATAATTTTAGAACATGATATGGGAATAACTGATCATGGTTAATAAAGTTGGTATTATGGTAGGGTTTAGATAAATTTTGAGATTATGATATTTTCATATGAGGTTTCATTAGGTGTTATGGTTACCATAGTGAGTTTATATGTTTGAGGATGATAATAATTTAAATGTCTTAAACAAACCATTTTATATATTAATCGATGTATTTCTGAGGTAATAAATTATATTTTAGGATAGGTTTTATTAGGTTGATTTATCATTAACCCCTTAGCCTAACCTGAAGTATTATTTTATTAATAATTTCTTTAAATATTATCAAAAGGATTTTTTCTGTAACCTTTATGGATATATAAGATCATTAATGATTAAATTTATATTTTACATAATGTTATATGAATTGTATAGTATTAGAAAAATGATAACGCATAAACTGGGTGAAAACACATTTCATTGGGCATGGATATAGGGTTTAACCCACATCTAATGGGAGAAAAAGATAAAATGACTACCACTTTCCAACATGAATTCCTTGTATTTATAAATTTTTATATACATTAATTATTATTAAAATAATGATTAATTTGAATTTGGGATCATATGTTTTTTCATGTAGATTACCATTGGATTGAAATGTTACTTGGTGATTATTTGATTAATATAATTTTAATAGAATTCAACTATTTTGGGAACCATATATGAATAATTTAAAAAATGGGGTATGATGATTTATTTGAGAATAATGGTTTATTTATCTTTTTCAGTCTTATATGATGTTAATGTGACTTTATAGAGATTTAAGTAACTTATGGATATGATTTTTAAATCATGGATATTATATGATTTAGGAATAATAATTTTTTTGGTAATATACTTTTTGAGTGATTGATTTAATATGGAGATAAATGTAAAATTCGTCTGGCTGGGTTATGGGGTTTAACCCATTTAACCAAATTTATTATTATTATTTTGAATATTAATATTGCACTTATTTTTAGGATGTTTAATTAATTTTGTGAATTGTCTTTTATATTTCAAACCAATATAGAAATGGTTAATATAAAAATAATGGAGGTATATATTTTTATCCATTTTTTATGTTTATGATCTTATTCATTTTTATCTCAGTTATTCTAGACTAAAAAAATTCATACTGATTACTCATCATTCGGAGAAAAATAAGTGATTGCGGTGGAAATTTATTATAGAATGAAATTTTATTTTTCATGTAAGTATAAATCCTTATATTGTTATTAAAATTGTATGAAATTACTCAACACTATGAAAGTTATCTTATAAAAAAATTAACCGTTTACATTCTCATTTAATGAATTAGTTGTCTTGTTCAGACCTATTTGGTTTATGGTTTTTATATCATTACAATTCTTGTGATCATTGACTTTATTATAATCAATTATATTTTTCACCCCATCAGTGTTTGGGAATTTTATGTCTCTTACATGAAAAAATTTTCTTATCGAAGTAATGATTATCTATTTAGAAACCTGGTATGTGTTTTCCCAGATGACCATCATAGTTTCCTTTCTCTAATTTAAAGAGGAATTTTAATAACCCTTTTTACAAAGTGGAATTTCAACACAAGTTGTTTAAAATTTTAATCTTTTATTTTTATAATCTAATTTTAAATTTCTCATACTAATTTTTTAAATAAGGGAGAATGTGAAATCCATTTATATTATAATAATAACTATTGTTTGATATGTTAATATATACACAACACCAAGAATAACCAAACTACAAAACCTAATGTTTAAATATGACCATTACAACCAAGATATTAAAATTTATAGTATGAATTTTATTATATACCTCTTAATATTTATATATATAAATATAAATGTATCAATCAATACAAATTTATAGAATAATGTTGTAACAACCAGTGTTTTTGTGGACCCTTTTTTCAAAAATAAAACAAAATTTCATTTATGATTTTAAATGCACTAAGTCAAACATTTATTTCAATTGGAATTGAGATAGATTATATTACATGAAATATCGACTGAGTGAACATTACATGGAACATATAATGGGTGTTTGTTATAAGCAACATAGTCTGGGAATTTGTTACATACAATACTAATTTATATACGAAACATTATTTTATTGTTATTATTATTTAAATGACATAATTATAAAATATAAATCAATATTATTTACATAAATTTTAATATATACATTTAAATAGTTTTTTATTATCTTTTATATAAATATAAAAAATTACAATGAATGATATAAATCATGGTAATGTCCATCTATGTTTAAAAATACAATTTTCTCAAATGAACTACATTACATGTCCAAATGTGAAAAATAATAAAATAAATTTCAGAAACATTTAGAAATTTAATTTGATAAAATAAAAATAATTTTTGAATTTATAATATTAAAATTATTATCAAGTGAATTTATGGTAATTATCTGAGAATGACCTATTTTTTGGATGAATAATGAAAAATTCTGAAATTTAATTCAAAAAATCTATTTCATCTAATTTATTTATATGGTGAAATTAAATTTTAAATTGGTCTCACTCATCAATTATAATATTTTTTTATTAATTATTACTATTGGAACTTGAAGATGCAAACAATGGATGCATTGAATGCTTCCATACTTGACCAAGGAGTGTAGCCCAATCCAAAAGCATTGATTCGACTAGTTGTAGATCCCAAATGGATTCACGGATAAGAAGTTATGATTGTTCAAATTAGGGCTGGAAAAAATATTCTATGAGCTCCCTTCGTGGCCACATGAACATATTTGCTTCAAAACACTCGATCTACATCATAAGGAACATATGAGATTCATGGATTGGGCACTCCCTTTATGGTCACTAAGACATATTTTCTTCGTAGTGCCCTTTTTTCCTGTGCGTCCACGTGAAGGTATTTACATTTCGGCACACTTTTTGCAATATAGTTGTGCAAAAAAATCTAATTTTTATATTCCTTTTCCTTTTCAAAATCCTCTCAAGCATCACGATTCATGTTTCCTATAAATATGTGGCTCTCTCCCACCTCAAATGGTTAGTTTCACCACCCATTCAGCTATCTAGATCAAATTTCATGGTGATCCTGATCATTGTGAACTAGAAGAAAAATGGACTTCCCCTACCTATGTTAGGAATTTCATGTGTGAAGGCCTCTTCAATTCATGAATGTGTGATCCCCGTTGGGTTGCTTGAGTTTCCACAAACATTAAACCTCCACGTAGCACTCTCCAAATAAGTAGCTCTTTGCTAAGGTGAATATCCTCTCCACTGATGTATTTCCTTCATAATGAACTGTTCCTTCTTGGAGCACCCATCCATTATACAACACTTTACCTTTGAGAATCCCCACCCTTCACGAATATCCATTACCTGAGACCCTGTGGATCATTAATCCCATTCTCACATGGCCCTACAGTTCTATTCAAAGTCTTTTAATGGTCCCTTGAGTGTTTTTTCATGTTGCGTAATCATACCGTAACCTTGTCCATATAGGTACACTAATAGTTATTTTCCATTTCATAGCTTCACCATCATGGATTTTTCGATTGATCACTCCTCTACCACACTCCAATAAGGTATTACATGTTCCTTCCCTCCCCCAATTGTTTGTTGGTACACGTTATGTAAGTCCAAGTGATGAGGTGGGTGTCCTCAGTATCTGAGATTTTGGATGTTAAATTTCCATGACACAATTCCTCAACAAATTATGTCAAACTGTAAGTTTTCGTACATGTGAAAATTCTGAGAGGATCAGAGAGTCGATGTCACCGTGATCCTTTCACTTCCGACCTTTTTAATCTTTCATCACTCTCCCTCAGTAAGTTTTTCTCCATGTGTGCCTTGGGAAGACTCTATTTAATCCCCAAAAATACTTGTTGGACTTCCAACATAGATTGAGTCATAAAAACCATCTCCCTAGTTGTTATCCATTTGTAATCCCCACACCATCTCTCATAGGTGCACCATTTGTGCGATGATTTTTAGGTATACTATTAACTCTCGTTTCTCACACTAATTATGGATCAGGTGGGTCTAGAGTAATCAACAACCATGAAATCTTCTCCAGGATGATAAAAATTCATATTACCCTAGAATGTCTTCATTATTTTTTTCATTTGTGTAAGCCCAGATTTGATTCTACTCTATCCTAAACAACATGGAAATTCTTCCAGGTCATTTAAAAATGTGAATTGAGAAGCCTCCCTAATGTTATAACCCATCAATCCCTTCAATAAATTTTCTCATATCTATTTCATGTCGGTTTGATCATCCCACATGATGTCAAATTTCATCATATGAACTATAGAGAATTTAATACCACTTGGGTATGTATGACACCTCTACAATGTTATATTCAAACTATTGGTAAATTCTCCTGCTCACTTCTATGGATGTACCCTCCAGATGTGACATATTCTATTTTTAGGACACATCTATCAGATTCATCATTTGAGGTGTTCTGATCCACCTTTGAAGCTAACCATGCATAATCTATGCACTTTTCCATAATCATCCAACCAAGAATTCCCCTCTTTGGAAGGGTTGCTAAACACTCGTAATCCCCTAGTGTGACCATAGGTCATTTTCCATTACATACACCCAAATTCTATATTGCCATACTAAACTACATGGACTTTGATCCCTATTATTCAAACACAGTACATAGGAAGACAATACATGTCTTTGTCCCATAACTAATTTCCCCACCTGATCTCTTCATTGAGCATTGATCATTCAGAAATATCAGACCCTAACATAGATATTCTACTTCTTTTGAGAATTTACACAGGTGTTCCATTCTCACTGGCAACCTCCCTATGTGTCCCATCCCCCCACTGAACTATATTGACATTGATTCCCAATAATCAAGATATGTAGGATGACTTCCTATGGTTCTAGCCCATAATCATCCCCTTCATGTCTGTTCAACCTCATTCATTCCACCCACTTCAACAAAATTATCCATTGTCCTTCCTATTTCATATCAAGGGAGAAACATCCCAAGGGGATATCAACATCCATTTGTGTATCCAACCATGCACAATCCCACTTCATCGCATTTTTATTTGTAGCACATGGGAAGCTAACAAAGCATAATCCCGGAATAATTCATATCCATCAAACTAGTAATTCCCCTCAGGTGAAGGGAAACTAAACATGTGTAAGCCCAAAGTGACCCCTTATAACTACATCAGTTTTGATCACTATCCTCTAAAGTGGGTATGCAGGAATCCTTCCTATGGTTCAATCCCAGCCAATGGTAAACATTATCATCCCCTATTTTGGGGCATATGTCTCAAATCTGTCTTTTATGATGTCCAGATCATCCTTCACACTGTGTACCATCCATTTTTGGATCGCACCATTCTTGGTCCATCATTATTAGGAATTTTGATCCATCTATATAATAAACCTTCAAGGTTGTCCAACCTAGGGATGTACCAATCTGATCCACTCTCATAAGAGTTTTAATCAGTCTGATCCATATCTACCGGACATTAAACTCACTCTGTACCCATGTTAATCATGGAAAGATGAAGAATACGTCAAACACATTCCTCGAGAGTATTATACCATAAAATTGATTTAGGATTCCATGGTATTCTATATATAGATATTCCCTCTAATATGGGATTATCCAGGTGTACCATTTTTCAAGCATCACGACATGCTAGAGATATCCAACTCGACTACTCTACTGAATGATTTTTTATTCCTTGATGTGAACCATTGTAATGTCGTGAAAAAATTAGTGTAATTTACTGACATCAACAATAATTTAAAATAGGGGAGCGTTTCATGAACATTGTATTAATCTATGAGGGATACCTAGACTAGGTGGTGAATTCCGAAGACGAACCCACAAAAGACGAGACAGATGCCCCATAATCCCATCTTGAGGAAGGAGAAATCATCTCTAAAGAACTAATGAATTCCACATTCCATTGAACAAAAGGAATGTGGGGTACAATGTGACCATCACTTCTGAGAGAATGCATAATAGTGCACCCCAACAAAAAGAATCAGAATAAATGGTGAAACCGATATGAATATTTCATTGCTTAAATCATTGAGATTAGTTGAAATCGAGAAATCAATAGATAAATGGGTCACCAAATTCATCTATCATGTGTCAGGTCCTACAACAAAAATAGAGGTCCTAGTGTCGGATACACTAAAATTTGGGGTATTTAACAATTAGGTATTCTAGTGTGCGATGTCATCAATGTGGATCTCACTATCTGTTCATGGAAGACTGAGCAGTGCTGAGTCACAAAGCAGTGCTTCCCTACTATTTATACAAATAGATGAATCATCATTCATTGTAGGTGATAGGTTCCATGAGTTAGGAAACCAATGGCCTCACACCCATAGATGCTGGTGTTGGTGAAATTCCAATGCGACAACCCAGCATGGCTCCACATATTCAATGATGCCTTTTGTGACCACAGTAATCAGACTCCCACACCCCGTCTCACCATTAGAATTTTTATAAAAAATGGTGATTAAAACTCTTATATTATGCAATAAATAAAGATGGGTAACTCTAATGGGGGTTATGATCCACAAGGATTCTTAGTTTCTTACCTCACCATCACCAGTTCCCCAAAAGGCCGCACAGGGATCCACTACTCCACGCTCCAACATACATCTATTTCGAGAACCTCTCCTTGGAATGCTCTAATTCCCTATTCCCCTACGCCGAGGTAAGGGATTTCAAATTCGACCCAATGATGAATAATTCCAAGAAACATCTAAGGAGGTATTATACTAGTCCTTATCATTACCACATGCTTCTGATCGAAAAGGGTGAAAGGAAGATTCTTTATTTCTTTGCACCGCCAGTCCCAGTCTGGCTGAACTAGTGTCAACGTCTAGTACAGAAGCATGAAGATTTTTCTAGTGGTGTCATCTTTTATAGCTTCAGTGGAACATGCCACAAAAAATTTATATTATTCTATTATTCTATTTTAGTTTAGGGGAACATCCATGTTCGATTAGAATTTATATCCCGTCCACCCTATGGGTAGATTGGGTATACTCTTCTAGTCACTGGCCCGATCAGTAACAGTTGTGGCCCGACCCGTGATGATGAAATTCATTACCGAGGAAATCCCTATACAATCAGAAATTAGAGTAGAGGTCCTACCCATATTGATGACACCCATAAAAGTGGTTCACCCCACAGACATGATCCTAGTTACATATGTTTTCCTTATATAATATGTTATTAATGTGGAGACCCCCACATCATAATCTCCACTAGTGGAGGTCCTCCATGCATTATCATTGAGTTAAGTGAAGGTACTCCTCATTCAATCACCAACTAGCATGGAGGTCCCCCCATGTTCTCACAATCTCTAGAAGGTAACTCCTTATCCCATCACTCTCTACTGTCATGGTCTACCACATGTGCTAGGAAAAAATAATGAAGTTTCACTTCATGTTCCGTTCGACTTATTAACTAGTGATCATTTCACCCCATCTCACCAAAGAAGAGGACCAACCTGCTTTAACAATATTTAACTTGATGTTCCTCCTAATGTCATGACCAAACTAATCATATGTCCTCCCTTATCAAACATAAAATATCATGGATGTTTTCCTTGTATCTAAGTTATACCTTTTCGTAATGAACCATCTTTCTGGGGGAGGGAAACTGTTGTCCATGAAGGGATGGTCTACTAAATCAGCTATTCATTGTCAATCCCATCTTCTATTCAGATTCTGATGTAATGTACGACATGATGATGAGGCCAATACCTAGATCCTCTACATTAGGGTCCAGTTCAAGAACACCATGTTTGATCTTTATCATTCCAGAAATTAAAATGCACCATATCCCTGATTCCTTCAAAATGTACATGTATGAAGATAATGATATGAATCGTTTATAGGGTCTCACAATTAAATCCTCTCTAACATCACCTGGATTATTTCTTACCTTGACACAAAACCATGAAAATATGTTCAAGGGATTTGTAGATTTGGTCATAAGCATGATCCACTATCGACAGACAAAATATTTGTACAGGACGTAGTTCTCGACATTCAGTTATACAAAGATATGATGATGAAATTGGTATCATCTCTAATAAACAACCCATTCTGTTGTTTCCAATCATCTCACACTCTATTATCTATAATAACTACTCCAATACCACAACGGTCTACATCAAATCCATTTCTGGTCCCCCAACCACCCACACTCATGTATAGGGGAAACCACAGGTGGGATCATTCTTCTGAACAGAGAATCTTGTGGGATATTCTTGTAGAGGACCACTTCCCCGAGATGTTATGTCTGATCATGAATCTATACATAAAAATCAAGAGTCCCTATCCAAGGATAATGTCATGGGTTTCCACTAGACACTCTGGGTGACGAATTTATACTTATGTCATTATAAGTTGCTTTATCAAAAAAACTAGGGCCATTAGATGATATTAGTCAGTAGTTTCGCATGGTCAACTTGGTCACGCTTCCTGTCGCTCAGCACCCTGTATCCCCGAGTAATAATCAGACCCACTATAAATGATGAATTCAGATCTTTACTATTCCTTGTAGAATTGTTTGTTAATGCATCTCCAAATGTCCATATCCATGGTAGGAGATAGTACTAGGATCTTCAAATCAATCATATCAATTGCCAACCTGTCTAGTTGGGTGATATTGATGATATGATGCTAGGTGTAGTAGAAATGAACATGGATAACCTTAATAAACTTATGAAAAAAGATATTGAGATAAGGATCATTGAAGATAACCTCACCCCAAGAACAATGATTCATCTACTAGATCCACCTCGCATTGACAGTCACCCAAAAAAACACATGCTTGGACATATTAAACCTACCGAATAATTTCCTCTATTTTGGTATCCTAACAAGGGAAAAGGTAACACTAGGATCTTTAAGTTGTCGAAACCTTATGTATCGATGCATAAGACTGAAAAATATCATGATATTGCCAGACAACATTAACAGCTCATGGAACCGAAGAAGATCATCGGTGATCTCCTCACTCAGAAACAAAAAGAACTATACCCATATTATTGTGATCCTCAAATTTATCATATCGAACCTCCACTGGGGTATTAGGTGAATCTACATGTTCATCCAGATGAATTTAATCTCATTAATCCTGAAAACCTGCTATGCCTGATTGGGAATAGGATTGATGTTTTGGAAAAAAACCACGATATAGATTGTTGAATATACCTGAGATATGTGATAATCTTCTCCATGAACTAGATCAAAAAGGGTTTCCTATATTAGCTCCTCAGGTCACACGTTAGGAAATAACTCTTATAGCTCCGCAGTCCATTCCTCCAGCAGTTCCAAATGTTACTCTTCCAGTGTCTACAATAGCAGCTCTACCATCAGCCCTGCCACTCCATGAACCACTGATCCTACATATCGTGTTGAAGAACCTTACATTAGACTTTTATTCATGATCCTAAACAAGACAGGAACCCCCACAAAGAAGATTCAATGGATTCTCTTATCATCTACCTCATTTCCCTTGAAATGCCATAGGTGGTGATCGTGATTGATGGAAATCTACATTCGGTGTGTGTAGATTATATGCATGAAACCCCATATTTATGAAATTTTAATCCCCCCTCCCTAAATTCAATTGGATGATAAACCTACTATTTCATGAATCCCCCATTATCTCATGATAGAGACCCATTCTAGGAACTGCAATGCAAACGGAAGAAACCAAGCTCCATTGTTTGGTATAGGCACTGGAAGGTCTTGCATTCACTATGAATAAGTAGATACCTAATTGGAATAAAACTAGTTTGGAGGATCTTATTTGGAAATTTATTTATCTGTTCATATCCATTACATGGAAGAATAGTGTTTATGGTCTCTTCACGTGAAAAAAATGGCTAGATGATCTTGTTGTATATTTTTTCTATAGATTGAAGAGCCTCAGATATTAAATTGATATGATGCAAACTCAGGAACTGCTACTGATGATGTGTGTGGGGAATAGTAAGACTAAACAAGTCTAATCCCCCAAATCTCAGAATATCATCGGATAATTCTTGGATTTTTCTCTAAGGCTCGGTTCATAGTGGTATCCTTGAAGTAAGAAAAATTGGTACATCCATTGCATCTCATAGCTCCTACTATCAAATAAAATAATCCCCAGAATTATT
The DNA here is from genome assembly GCA_963277665.1 of Viscum album. Taxonomy (NCBI): domain Eukaryota; kingdom Viridiplantae; phylum Streptophyta; class Magnoliopsida; order Santalales; family Viscaceae; genus Viscum; species Viscum album. The sequence goes on from OY728126.1 coordinate 1,113,049,855, forward strand.
TCATCGGAAAGGTAGATACCCTTAGGCTTCTAGAGTTGTTACCTATAGAGTCAAATCTGCATCCCCTCTGAGGGCTAGATCCTAAGCCCCACCCTCAGGCTCAACAATGTTTTCCATATAATTTGCAGGTTCCACCGCATAATGCACCACTATCACAATGGTGAAGTAATCATGTTCCTCCTCATCTCCAGACTCCATCCCCTCATTAGGTCCAGGATCCTAGATTCCCCATCATGGATATGAGAAAGAAAAAAAAGACTCATTTGATAAATCTATCTTACTTAGTTATTTTTGGAGTGCCCTACAATAGGGGATCATGAGGTTTCCAGACTATAGAAGAACCCATGCAGCAGATCTAATTTGTCAACCTAACAAATTCCACTATCACAGATTTTTGGAACATACTCTGAAAATTTTCTACATATTCAAGGAATGGATTCATGACTGGGTTGAGATCAATGTAGTTTGGTTGGGTCATGCCGTGAGACATGTGTAATGTATATCCATTGATTCATATTGTGACAACATGGGTGAATGGAAGTAGTTCTTTGGTCATGGGTCATAGAAGTATGACAACTGGTTGTCCCATAGTGCAGTTGATCATTCCCACAGTATCTTCTATGCCAATTTGAATAAGCATGTGACTTTTGATTTGATTTTTCTTCTGAAGCTAGTGATATGAATATATGAATCATTATAATTCTTCTCAGAAGAGTTGTTTTAATCAATGCAATGCATTAAAAATCACCCTCGTTGGTGGTGAAGCTATCCCACTTTCTCTGCAATTTTATGCCTTTATAGATAGGGATTACCCATAGTATTTGCCCTGAAATATTGGATTCCTCATGTGATGATCAAGAGTATTCCTCAGTGGATACCTTCAAATAGGTGAACCATTACATGGTTCCTTGTGATGAGATGTTCCAGGTTAGTCATCTTAAGGTCCATAGTCAGCACCATCGTTGATGTAATCATTGTTATGTAAACATTTCGAATAAATAGGCCAGTTCTTCCATCCAATATGTACAAGATACTAAGACTAGGGAGCATGCTCAATGTAGATATCAACATGTGTCACCCTCCCATATTATCTCTTCTGGTTTACAACCACCACTGTTTGTGCTATTCGATTAGCTAGAGCCATCACCACTCGGTTATGTTCAGCTAAACCCCCTTTGTAAAGACTTCAATTATCATAATTTCATCCAATAATCATTTTATTTTATTCCTTTAGTGATCAATGTGAAAACCTCTGCACCAACTAGAATCCACCCGCTCGACTTGTAGATCCCTTCATACAACCTACTGTAGAGAAGCTCCGTGCTGGAAGAAATATTCACCAAACCAGAAAGTGTGACGTTATAAAGAACCATGTGTATTTTTTAGGAAATCCGTAAATATTATATGTCCTCTACCTATATATATATATTAGTGTTATGTAATAACAGAGGCACTAAAAATCACCCTCTATTTTGAAATGGAGGTAACAGCCATATAATCCTATATTTCTGTGGAAGATGAGCATGCAGAATTCCATGTCATCATCTCGTTCTCATGTGAATAAAATGTTTCTCCCATAGAAGGTCTCATTCATCAACTATACATATCTAGTTAGTTCAATGTTGAAGAATTCCACCATTTTCTTTTCGACATAGGTTCTGTGATCACTCATATCTCGACCTGGATGCTCCTTAATATATGGATGTTTGATGTTGATTGGAGTCTCCCAAACCAAAAAAATAAAATGATAGATAGGACAATGAAAAGGAAATGCGGAAATACCTACCTAAAGACCTAGTTTTATGGCCTGATTGCTAGCACTAACATTATTTTCATCTCATAAGTCAGCTTTTAAAATGAATTGATGTGTATACTCTAGCTCCATCAGTTTGAAGTAGTTCACTCCTCCTGTCACAAATGACTCAAGTACTCTCTTAACGACTGAGTGAGTGTACTATAGGGTGATGCATCTCTCGTTGTCTCTTGTGGATTAATCTATTTAGGAAATAACCATTAAATTATAAAGGATATATGGTTTCCAAACAATACGATTGAGTATACTACTACCATAGTCAACCCATGGGATGATTCAAATGGTAACTTTATCATCTCGATCTATACGGTGGGGATACAACTCCAATGTTGTGACACTAATTTTTTTTTTTTGAGAATTGGGTAAATCAACTTCCTAGATATAATGAATTAAAGGAGATACATTTTTTCCCTACATTAATCAGGCTTGAGTGATTCTACTTCCCTTTACCCCTTTAATTTATTGAGATCATAATTTTTTTGCTACAGTTGTAGGCCATACTTGCATGTTCTGCTGAGATGGGTTGAGTTGTGACAGATAGAAGCACCACTACTTCTTTGATATTTTCAATCATGTAACCCTTGGTCAAATTGCAGATAGAATTGGGTTGATATTGGTTGTACCAATGGTTTTAGTAGTTAAGGAGTCTCCTGATGAAAATACCTCCACCACTCAAGCTGATACAAGATTTCCTCAAGGGACATCAAATTCAAGAATAATTTCCACTACCAATGATATTTTAATATAGAATAAAAAATATGACCATGAGGATGCTCCTAACATATTTGATGAAGGGTTTCCCACAAAAATCATTGAGTTGTTATAGTTGAACCATTGTATCAATGAATACCTATGTTTGACACTATTCGACATGTCTATACCTGCCAAAGAACAATAACAATAAGTGGATTTCTAATGAAACATCATGATGTGTTTTCATAGAACTATTATGAGATTCTAAGATTAGATCATTATGTTTTAATCCACCACCATGGTCTCCCGGTAATCCATTTTTGGTTCAAGTATCCTCCTATGAATATGCACTCTATGTAACATCCCAAGTAAGTAATGAATAATAGATATTTTTATATATGTCTATTAATGATTAAGATAATGTTTTAGAGGCTTAAAATGAAAATAAACCCAATATTAAGCATGGAATACACTAATATTCTTAAAAGATTATTTTACTGCCTTATGATGGAAAACCCTTTTTAAATATATATTTTGAAAATTTTATAAACTATGTATGTCAAAATAAACTTATTCTTTATGATTGGGACATCAGAATTTAATTTGTGAGAATTTTTGGTATTTTTCTGACAATGTTCATTTTTTTAATGAATAGTGAAAAATACTGCATTTTAATTCAAAACTGCTTTTTTATCTAATTTATTTATATAATTAGATTATGTTTTTAATTGGTTTTGTAGTTGAATTAGAATATATTTTTACCATTTAATCCAATGGTGGTCATTGGAATCAATTTCACTTCGAAATTAGACTTAAACTGGTGTTAATCTTTTAATACTTATTGTTTTATAAAAACACGCTATTTGCTATGACAGCGGGAATTAATTATTAAATTAATATATGTGACTTATATGTTTTGAATTTTGTAAAATAGACTTCATTTTGGAATTTGTAATATCAAATATAGCTTAGGGTGAATTTTTGGTAATTTTCTGAAAAACATCAATTTTGGATGAATAGTGAAACCACTAAGTGGTACTTATAAAATCTGATTTACCGTTTAAATGAAATTTTTCCATCATTGTGTTTTTAATTTCAAAAATCAGACATACATGGTTGTCATTAAGAAGTAAAATGTGGTTTAATGATATTAAAATAATATTTTGGTGAATAGTTACTTATTAAGTTTTTAATCGCGATTAGTGGTAATTAGTGCAGTTTAAGGTAAAAATAATGTTTTAATAGTATGAGATGAGCTTGACACATGTCCTACCCTCATTGGTTGTGTCCTGGCCGACCAAGAAAAGCCATGGGTAAACTTGGGGACACCATGGAGACACTTTGGTTGGGAAATGACATAAATAACTTTTTATTTAATGTAAAAGTAAAAATGACACAAACGTAATATGTTTTACGAAAACAGTTTTTACATGGGGTTATAAAAATCAGATTTTTGATTATAAATATTAAATGGAAAGATAAAAATATTTCCTACATCATAGTATTTTTTTTATAATTTTCAGACTTTAAATAAAATAAATTATTTAGGACATCATGATGATGCAGTGATGACATCATTATTTAACGATTTAAATAAAATGGAATGATAATGTAATATCTAAAACCTAAACATGTCCAAAACAAATTGAATGAGTGTATTTCGAACCCTTATCACCTTATCCACGAATTATATCAATGTGGGACCTTTTAAAACCGTAACACATTTTCAAATAAAGTAATATTTCTTTACTTTCCAAAAGTGCCCCTCCTCTCCTCTTATAAAAGGCCCCCACCTATACCTCATTTCACACATTCCTCAAACCTTTGGCTCGGCCAAATCCTGCCCATTTACTCTCTCCACATCCCTATCCTCATTCTAGAGGATTCTCTTTTGGCAGAATCCTTTGAAAGGAAGCCTTTAGGCTCAAATCAAAAGGAGTTACTCTTTTAAAGGTAACTCATTCTCTCATGATAATTTGTTTTATTTTGCTTCTCCAACCCCCTAAACTATTTTTATTTACTTCTTTTGTAACAAAACCAGTATCTTCAATATATTTGGATGTTGTTATAAGATTTATTTGAGCTACACTCTCACACAACTACATCAAATGGTTAAAGAACATACGGTTTCTGTGGATGGCGAAATTCTACCTCCCGAAACGATGATTGTTCAATACACATTTAACACCTTCAAAGGTGGACATTATGATATAACTATTTTTATATATGATATATAATATTTTTATGTTTTCCTTAAGCATATTTTTTTTCATTTTGGGCATACCTTTATGGTTTCCATTATGGGTAAACACGATATCTTCATTTTAGGAAGTACGAACTACCGCCCCCTGAAAGTGATTTGATTCGTTAATAACATATGTGGGATGTATAAAGGATAAAGTTAATGATATTATATATGTTATTATACTGGAATTATAATATACTCTTATATCATTATGAATCCATTCCAGAAAATACGAAATAGAAATGGAAGTAGTGTTCTTGCGTACGTACGGCTTACCGTCTCCATGAACGGTGCATTTCATTTCTTACCTCTAAATGTGATGTAATATTATAAATACATGTATATGATGAATATAAATGATATATATTTGTTATCCAAATCATTAATATCATTCTGGATATAATGAACCTTTGACCAAATTAACAACATGTAAGTGTAGGAAGTCTATTTTTGACTTAAGAACCAAATACCGACAAAATGAACATTATTAACTTAAATGATTACATGATGTTCATAACTTGGTATAAAAGGAATAATGAACTTGAAAAAGGATCATAAGCAAGTAGAGATTAACTCAAGTTTATTATTCATGATATTAAAGAACGGTCGGGTCAAGTCGGATACGAGGTATGGGACTTCATCTCAATCTCCTTTCATTGAGGCATATTTTATTTTATACACAACTTTCTTTTATACGGTGTATAAACCCCTTCGACTTTTAAATTTACTCAAAAGTAGTCTTTTTTATAAGAAGCGTTTACTAAACGACAAAAGGGAATGTTTTTGTCATACGTATGCGGCAACAACGACTTCTCCGACGTCGTGACCATTATTTGAGTTTTGGCTTCCTCTACAATCCATACCTTCTTTTTAAAAGAAAAATAAATACCATGTTTTACTTTTCTTTTCTTTTGGTATTGAAAATGGTTTTCACAATGTTTTTTGTGATGTATTGATATGTTGTGATTGAAATGTGGAAATGTTATGTTTCCTTTATGCATGTTTTATGTGATACGATTATGTTATGGTTCTTGGGCATTATTATGAAGACGGGTGGTTCTGTGATAAACTAAGGGCGGGTGAGCCCGATATAGCTCTCCAATGCATTGGGTAACGCGAAGGAGTGAAACGTTAAGGTTTCTCCGAAGAGATTAAGGGAATATACTGTGATGGGTATTCCAAACGTAACCAAGAGGGTTACTCCCTACGTAAGAATGTTATGAATGCCTCAAGTTACCTTTATGTCTTATGATTTCTATGATTTATTCATGATTTTATGAGGTATGTTAAAGTGAATATGTTTTATGGGTAAAGTATGATTTCATTTTATATATATATGAACTCATGTTTCCTTTCCATGTTATTTTTATAACCCATACTGAGTTTTTATGCTCATCCCATGTTTTTGAAATGTTTTTCACAGGTCAAGGGAAAGGTACATGATAAGTTGATAGAGTCAAGGATGTGTCAAGAAATAATCCATGTTTTATTTTAAATGTGTTTCCATTGATGGTAATGAAGAATACTATCTTTAAGTAACCACTTTGTTTATATGTGGAATGTAATGCAAGTTTTATGATCTAATTCTCTAAAACTCTAAACCCGAAAAGATCCTCAATGTGTAATCTTGTAATAACTCAAGATTAGGTAAGGTTTAAGGCTGGGGCCTTAATGTTGGTATCAAATGTCGGTTTAGATAACTTTAGGAGTTAGAATTCTATTAAATAATTATCCAAAAAAATTTCTTTGAAATGATACAGCATTTGAAGATTACCATGTTGCTTCATCTAAGACATGTTTGTTCAGAATGGGTTTCTGTAGAGGAAATAGGGAAGCAGTGCTAGGAAGGCATATAGAAGGAAATAACCTTCCGAATCAGCATCCAGAAATGGTCGGAATTGGAACTGAACAGTTTGGTGCAGTAATGGCTCAGTTGACTCAAGCGATAAAAGGTGGTGGTATCCATGCACGAGATCAGCCAGATCAACCGCAGAGGAACATGTCAGTGGTGGAACATTTCATGAGGCAACATCCACCATCATTCCGAGGATCATCTGACCCTGTGCTAGCTGAAGGGTGGATTAAAGCACTGGAGAAGATTTTTGATGTCATGTGGTGTTCAGACAATCAAACGGTTAGTCTTTCTATTTACCGTTTGGAGGGTGAGGCAGATCAGTGGTGGTCGATGGTTAAAAATATCAGGGACACCGATGAGATTGATGCTCTTGACTAGGATTAATTCAAAGGTATGTTCCTTGAGAAGTATTTTCCTAAGGCTGTTCGACTTAGGATGGAAAAACAATTCTTGGAATTGAGGCAAGAGGAAGACTCAGTGGCTGCCTATGAAGAAACGTTCACTCGATTTGAAAGGTATGCTCCAAATTTTATCCGAGACCTTGATAGTAAAATCAATCGTTTTTACTCAAGATTAAAGCCAAAATATCGAAGGGAATGAGCTTCTCGTGAGTTTAAAAGTTATTAAAATCATGTTCGATGTGCTAAGAAGGTGGAAATGGAGTTTGTCGATGACCAAGTGTTCTATAACAACTAGTAGAAGAAGAGACCAAGGTGGTAGGAGAAAGGTACGAATTCTTCAAAAAATTCTGATGTTAAGAGAACTAAGTTTCCAGTTTGTGATAAATGTGGAAAAAGGCATGCTGGGGAATGTATTCTGAATTCTGGAAAGTGCTACCGATGTGGTAAGATGGGACATAAGGCTCGTGATTGCACTGAAAAGGATCAAGGTGAAGGTAAGAACAAATTTGATTTACAATTAGTAAAATGTTATAAGTGCAATGAGATGGGTCACTATGCGAATGAGTGTCCGAAAAAGAGAATGAGTGATGGGAAGTAGTTAGACTACAAGCAAAAAGGGGTGGTGAAATCCTTTGCAACTACTTCAGCAGATGTCGGGCCATCAAATGAAGTTGTATCAGGTACTTTGTTTGTTTTTTCAGATTATGCCAGTGTGTTGTTTTATTCGGGGTCTACACATTCTTTCATCTCTGAAACCTTTTCTAGTAAAATGGGAATACCATCTCAAGAAATGACTCCTGAACTTTTGGTAAAAACACATGGGGGAAATGTTGAGGCAAAAAGAATTTATAAGAATCTTCTTATCCTTATCTGTGGAAAGAACCTGCTTGCAAACCTTATTGTTCTACCTCTAGTAGAGTTAGATGTTATCCAGGGTATGGATTGACTCTCTATCTACCATGCTAAGATTTACTGTAGAGCTAAAGAAGTTTCTTTTCAAAAAGACTTTCAGTTTGTTTACAAGAATGAACCCTTACTTTTGGTAACATATCAAGAGGCCGAGAAACTTGTAAAAGATGGAAATGAATGATACCTTGCACACGTCGTTGAAAATAAAGGAACTGTTCAGATTAATGATGTTCCAGTGGTAAATGAGTATCCTGATGTTTTTCCTGATGAGTTGCCTGGAATAATAACAGATTGGGAAGTTGAGTTTACGGTTGACTTAGGTCCTGATGTTAAGCCAAATTCAAAACCCCCTTATCGAATGGCACAAATTGAACTTTTAGAGTTGAATGAGCAATTGCAAGATTTATTAGAGAAATGTTTCATTAGACCTAGAACATCACCATGGGGTGCTCCTGTTTTGTTTGTTAAAAAGAAAGAAGGTTTTATGAGACTTTGCATTGATTATAGAGCCTTGAGTAATATCACTATTAAAAACAAATATCCTTTTCCTCATATCGATGATTTGTTTGATCAGCTCCAAGGAGCTCAGTTTTTTTCAAAGATTGACTTGAGATCGGGGTACCATCAGATGAAGGTAAAGGAGGAAGATATTCCGAAGACCGCATTCCATATGAGATATGGCCATTATGAATTTGTAGTAATGCCTTTTGGGATAACGAATGCACTTTCTGTATTCATGGACTTAATGAATAGAATTTTCCAGGAGTTCTTGGATAAGTTTGTGGTGGTTTTCAGTGATGATATTTTGGTGTTTTTTAAAAGTATAGAGGAGAATGAAAGACATTTAAGGGTTATCTTGCAATCCTTAAAAGAAAAGAAATTGTATGGGAAATTCATCAAGTGTGAGTTTTGGTTGAATCAAATTTCTTTCCTTGGTCACATTGTTTCTAAAGATGGAATAAATGTTGATCCAGCAAAAACAAAAGTTGTGGAAGAATGGACAAGACCCACAAATGTAACCGAGATTCGTAGCTTCCTTGGTTTGGCGGGCTATTACAGAAGGTTTGTTAGAAATTTTTCACGGTTATCTATTCCAATGACTAAGCTAACTCGGAAGGGTGTTATGTTTATCTGGACAAAAGAATGTGATGATTGTTTTCAGGAGCTGAAGAGAAGATTGGTGAATGCTCTAGTTTTGGCACTTCCTTCCAGGAATGGTGAGTTTGTTATATACAGTGATGCTTCATTGAAAGGACTTGGTTGCGTCTTAATACAGAATGATCAGGTAATTTCTTATGCTTCACGACAGTTGAAAACTCATGAGGTAAAATACCCTACACATGATTTGGAATTAGCTGCTGTTGTTTTTGCTTTAAAAATTTGGAGGCATCATTTGTATGGAGTAAAGTGTGAAATATATACCAATCACAAAAGTTTAAAGTATATATTCACTCAGAAAGAATGGAACATGAGACAAAGGAGATGGCTAGAATTAATCAAGGATTATGATTGTACAATTTATTACCATCCGGGAAAAGCAAATAATGTGGATGATGCTTTGAGTCGAAAAAGTAATTCTTCATTAACAATTTTGCATTTGGAACGTGATCATTTGGTTAAGGATTTGATAAACTTTGGCATAGAAGTTTTTGGTGCAGGAAGTCCTTCTGTTTTGTTTCAGGTATCAGTGAGATCATCTCTATCAGATAGAATCATGCAAGCACAGAAGCAAGACAGTGAGTTGCAGAAAAAGGTAGAGCTGGTTCAGAAAGGTAAGTTGCCTGAATTCAACATTGATAATGATTGTGTTTTGGGATTTGGGAAGAGATTGTGTGTGCCTTGTGATTCATAGTTGAAGAGAGAGTTGTTATGTGAAGCTCATAGTTCTCCGTTTTCAGTTCATCCTGGCAGTACTAAGATGTACATAGATCTGTGTGACTATTTCTGGTGGGATGGAATGAAAAGAGATATTGCAGATTTTACTTTGAAGTGTTTGACTTGTCAGCAGGTTAAAGCAGAGCGGCAGTTACCGAAAGGGATGCTTCAGCCTTTACCAGTTCCAGAGTGGAAATGGGAGAATATATCCATGGACTTTGTTGTTGGATTACCGAAGTCATCACGAGGTAATAATGCAGTCAGGGTTATTGTTGATCGCTTGACTAAATCTGCTCATTTCCTTGCTATACGAGATAATTTCTCTCTTGATCAACTTTCCCGTTTGTATCTTAAAGAGATAGCCGGGTTACATGGAGTTCCTCTCTCCATTGTATCGGATCGTGATCCCAAGTTTGCTTCTATCTTTTGGAAATGCCTTCAGAAGTCGTTGGGTACTGAATTAAATTTTAGTACAGGTTTTCATCCTCAATCAGACGGGCAGTCAGAACGAACAATTCAGACATTGGAGGATATGCTACGAGCTTGTTCTATGGATTATCAGGGAAGTTGGGACCAACATCTTTCTTTGGTTGAGTTTTCATATAATAACAGTTTTCATTCCAGTATACAGATGGCACCATTTTAGGCATTATATGGGAAGCGGTGTCGAACTCCAGCTTTTTGGCTTGAAGTTGGTGAAAGGAAGTCGATGGGACTAGAATTGGTAGAAGAGATGGCAGAAAAAGTTCAGCTGATTCAGAAACACATGAGAACAGCTCAGAGCAGTCAGAAGAGTTATGCGGATTACCAGAGGAAGGATCTATCTTTCGAGGTAGGTGATCATGTTTTTCTCAAGGTTTCACCTTGGAAAAGTGTGATGAGATTTGGTAAGAAAGGAAAGTTGAGTCCAAGGTTCATTGGACCATATGAAATTCCGGAGAGAGTTGGATCAGTTGCTTACCGAGTGGCTTTACCTCCGAGTTTATCTCAGGTACACAATGTTTTTCACGATTCGATGTTGTGAAAGTATATGCCAGATCCATCTCATGTTTTGAGTCCAGAAGTAGTTCAGCTGGAAGAGAACCTATCATATGAGGAACAACCGGTCCAGATTCTTGACAACAGGGAGCAAGTGTTATGGAATAAGGTGATTCACCAGGTAAAGGTTTTGTGGAAAACCCATATGATTGAAGAGGCAACATGGTAATCTAAAAATGCAATGAGGGATAAGTACCCCCATTTATTCGGTAAGTAAATAAATTGTGGGGACGCAATTTTCTAAAGGGGAGAAGGATGTAACATCCCAAGTAAGTAATGAATAATAGTAATTTTTATCTATGTCTATTAATGATTAAGATAGTGTTTTAGAGGCTTAAAATGAAAATAAATCCAATCTTAAGCATGAAATACACTAATATTCTTAAAAGATTGTTTTATTGCCTTATGATGGAAAAACATTTTTAAATCTATATTTTGACAATTTTATAAACTATGTTTGTCAAAATAAACATATTCCTTATGATTGGGACATCAAAATATACTTTTTGTGAATTTTTGGTATTTTTCTGACAATGTTCATTTTTTTAATGAATAGTGCAAAATACTGCATTTTAATTCAAAACTGCTTTTTAATATAATTTATTTATATAATTAGATTATGTTTTGAATTGGTTTTGAAGTGTAATTATAATATATTTTTACCATTTAATCCAATGGTGGTAATTGGAATCAATTTTACTTCGAAATTAGACTTAAACTGGTGTCAATCTTTTAATACTTATTGTTTTATAAAAACACGTTATTTGCTATGACAGCGGGAATTAATTATTAAATTAATTAATTTGACTTATATGTTTTGAATTTTGTAAAATAGACTTCATTTTTGAATTTTTAATATCAAATATAGCTAAGGGTGATTTTTTGGTAATTTTCTGAAAAACTTCAATTTTTGATGAATAGTGAAACCACAAAGTGGTACTTATAAAAACTGATTTACCGTTTAAATGAAATTTTGCCATCATGGTGTTTTGAATTTCAAAAATCCAACATACATGGTTGTCATTAAGAAGTAAAATTTGGTTCAATGAGATAAAAATAATTTTTTGGTGAATAGTAACTTTTTAAGTTTTTAATCGCGCTAAGTGGTAATTAGTGCAGTTTAAGGTAAAAATAATGTTTTAATAGTATTAGATGAGCTTGACACATGTACAACCCTCATTGGTTGTGTCATGGAGGACCATTAAAAGCCATGGGTCAACTTGGGGACCCTATGGAGACACTTTGGTTGGGAAATGACATAAATAACTTTTTATTTAATGTAAAAGTAAAAATGACACAAACATAATATGTTTTACAAAAACAAATTTTACCTGGGGTTATAAAGATCAGATTTATGATTATAAATAATCATTGGAAAGATAAAAAGATTTCCTACATCATAGTATTTTTTTATAATTTTTATAATTTAAATAAAATAAATTATTTATGACATCATGATGATGCAGTGATGACATCATTATTTAACGATTTAAATAAAATGGAAAGATAATGTAATATCTAAAACCTACACATGTACAAAACCGATTGAATGAGTGGATTTCGAACCCTTATCACCATATACACGAATTATATCAATGTGGGACCTTTTAAAACCGAAACACATTTTCAAATAAAGTAATATTTCTTTACTTTCCAAAAGTGCCCCTCCTCTCCTCTTATAAAAGGCCCCCACCTCTACCTCATTTCACACACTCCTCAAGCCATTGGCTCGGAAAACCCCTGCCCATTTACTCTCTCCATATCCCTATCCTCATCCTAGAGGATTCCCTTTGCGAAGAAACCTTTCAAAGGAAGCCTTTAGGCTCAAATCAAAAGGAGTTACACTTTTAAAGGTAATTCATTCTCTCATGTTCATTTCTTTTATTTTGATTCTCCAACCCCCTAAACTGTTTTTATTTACTTCTTTTGTAACAACACTAGTATCTTAAATATACTAGGATTTTTTTATAAGTTTTATTTGAGCTAAACACTCACAGAACTAGATCAAATGGTTAATGAACATACGGTTTCCGTGGATGGAGAAATTCTGCCTCCCGAAACGATGATTGTTCAATACTCATTTAACACCTTCAAAGGTGGCCATTATGATATCACTATTTTTATATATGATATATAATATGTTTATTTTTTCCTTAAGCTTCTATTTTTTTCCAATTTGGGCATACCTTTATAGTTTCCATTATGGGTAAACATGATATCTTCATTTTAGGAAGTGCGGACTACCGCCCCCTGAAAGCGATTTGATTCGTTAATACCATATGTGGGATGTGTAAAGGATAAAGTTAATGATATTATATATGTTATTATACTAGAATTATAATATACTCTTATATAATTATGAATCCATTTCAGAAAATATGAAATAGAAATGGAAGTAGCGTTAATGCGTACGTACGGCTTACCGTCTCCATGAACGGTGCGTTTCATTTCTTACCTCTAAATGTGATGTAATATTATAAATACATGTATATGATGAATATATATGATATATATGTTATCAAAATCATTAATATCATTCTGGATATAATGAAACATTGACCAAATTAACAACATGTAAGTGTAAGAGGTCTATTTTTGACTTAAGAACCAAATACCGACAAAATGAACACTATTAACTTAAATGATTACATGATGTTCATAACATGGTATAAAAGGAATAATGAACTTGAAAAAGGTTCATAAGCAAGTAGATATTAACTCATGTTTATTATTTAGGATATTAAAGAATGGTCGGGTCAAGTCGGATACGAGGTATGGGACTTCGTCTCAATCTCCTTTCATTGAGGCATATTTTATTTTATACACAACTTTCTTTAATACGGTGTATAAACCCTTTTGACTTTTATGTTTATTCAAAAGGAATATTTTTTATACGAAGCGTTTACTAAATGACAAAATGGAATGTTTTTGTCGTACGTATGCGGCGACAATGACTTCTCCGCCGTCGTGACCGTTATTTGTGTTTCGACTTCCTCTACAAGCCATACCTTTTTTTAAAAGAAAAATAAATATCATGTTTTACTTTTATTTTATTTTGGTATCGAAAATGGTTTTCATAATGTTTTTATATCAATGTGTTGTATTGATATCTTGTGATTGAAAGGGGGTAATTTTATGTTTCCTTTATGCATGTTTTATGTGATATGATTATGTTGAGGTTCTTGGGCATTATATTGAAAACGGGTGGTTCTATGATAAACTAAGGGCGGGTGAGCCCGATATAGCTCTCCAATGCATTGGGTAATGCGAAGGAGTGAAACGTTAAGGTTTTTCCGAAGAGATTTAGGGAATATACTGTGATGGGTATTCCAAACGTAACCAAGAGGGTTACTCCCTACGTAAGAATGTTATGAATCCCTCAAGTTACCTTTATGTCTTATGATTTCTATGATTTATTCATGATTTTATGAGGTATGTTAAAGTGCCTATGTTTTATGGGTAAAGTATGATTTCATTCTTATGTATATATGAACTCATGTTTCCTTTCCATGTTTTTTTTATAACCCATACTGAGTTTTTATGCTCATCCCATGTTTTTGAAATGTTTTTCACAGGTCAAGGGAAAGGTACATGATAAGTTGATAGAGTCAAGGATGTATCAATAAATAATCCATGTTTTATTTTAAATGTGTTTCCATTGACGGGAATGAAGAATACTATCTTTATGTAACCACTTTGTTTATATGTGAAATGTAATGCATGTTTTATGATGTAAGTCTCTAAAACTCTAATCCCGAAAAGATCCTCAATGTGTAATCTTGTAATAACTCAAGATTAAGTAAGGTTTAAGGCTGGGGCCTTATACTCTACTCATGGTTCTATGGTTGAGGTCGATGTAAAAAATATCAATGAATTCATCATCATCGTGCATGTCGAGTACCCATGATGGTTGGACAATATCCTCCTCTTCAGGAAGAATAATGATAATATCAAAGTCTATATTGGCTTTTGAGATCTCAACTATCAATATCCCAAGGTTGAATTTCCCATTCCTATGATGAGGTTGTTAATAGATGATACAATAAGATTACAGGCCATCTCCATCATTGATGGATATTCTTGATATAATCTGATTTGGATGGACCCTAGAGAAGAATATTCCACAAAATTTTGAGCACCACATGGTACATCTTGATATCATGTAAATACCTTAGGTATGACCATTTTGGATGCCTCATATCGATGTGCTTTGCATCGCACATCAAAATTGATCATCATGATATTAGTGGAATAACATGTGAATGTTCTGGTGGTCATGTTCTTCCTGAAAAAAGACCATCTCATAGATGTTGAGAGAGTTTTTGGCATCCCCTTCCCATACCATCAAATTATGAACCCCATGAAGCATTCCTTCAGGGTTACCTCTAGCATTTTACTGGTATTTTCATCAAATATAGAGTAAGTGATAATAACAAAAATAATATCAAAGCTATCAGTTATATACCTCCACCGAGAAACCATTATATGATTTGAGATATTCAAGGAAACATATCCTACATATGAGGATTCACAGTGAATATTGTTAGAATGTGTAATAGGTTTTCCCAACTCCTGAAAAATGTATTCTTCTATTAATGGGATGAAGTGTTCCATTCCACCTTTGAGAAAATCAAGTAGGAACTTCTTAGTCCTTCGGTCTTGATGACACCAACCTCTGTCAAGCCACTAGTCTTCTATGTTACCACCTAGGAACAATCCTTCGATACAATTCTCTCCTACAAAAATAATATATATTCATAGAACATGTTATAATGTCTTATCCACATGATCCTCAATATAGAGATGGGAAATTACACTCTCGAGAAGAGCTGCCTCACACTGGTTTTCATAGTGCAGATGTTGTAGCATTACTTGAAACATCATGATATAGAGTTGGTGTCTCATTTTGATTTTCTAAATTATATTTTGAACATCCCTATGTTGACATTCCATCTAGATCAAGGAGAAATGATACTTTAGAATATAAACATCAGGTTCTTCACAAAGAAACTTGTCGATGGAAAAGCACTAGTATATTTTCTAACCACCCTCCCATCCCCTACAATGTATTCAATGTATCCTAAGATTCCAGACCCGGCCATCCAATACATGGATTAGGCCATGCCATGTTGGAAGATGCACTTCAATGGTTCCTTATAGAGCTTCATTTACGGGGTAATCAATAATCCCATACTCAACCGAATAGGTCTGTACATCGTCTTCATCATGCATACACAAATGTTTCTTCCCTATTCAATATTGTTGTTAGTACGTTTCACTAAAAATGAGCCAGAGTATCATACACTGATCACTAAAATTGTGTTGGCCCTAGAGATTGATTTTCCCCACCAATTTGTGATGGGGGACTTTGAGCTTTTCAAAAATCACATAAATGGTCTCTACGTAGTATGGAGGCTAGAAATCATTACCCTATCAAAGTGAACTCATTAGTTTATGTCCCAATTCCCTTCACAACTAGAGGTGAGTCATGTCCCCATATCACAGAATTGTCATGTCGATGCCCTATAGAGCCTTGTTGGATCCCTAGCAGAGCCTTACCAGGGTGACTTGTTTATTTATGTAGAGCATCGAAGGGCCATCGCTTCTGCCTCCTTGAAGGATGATGATGATATAATGGAAAGACAATATACCACTGATGCCTCCACATTAAGACCACCAGGACCCCTCTACTATGGCATAAGAGACCCTAGATTGGATACCTCCTTTTTTAGATTACCTCTAACATGGAAGTATCATTATAGATGGAGAGAAACAATAGAGAATCATTAAGTGTGCAGTATAGTTCACCATAAAGAGTAGTCCTAGCCTTGAATAGATACTCTATAAACATGGGTATGATTGAAGGCTCTCCCATTACATTCCAGGAGATGTGGTTCCCTAAGTAATGCAGGATGTTCATGCTAGTTATTGTTGATCCAATCGTGATGGGTAGAAACTCTCTAACTAGATTTGAATATCAGGATACGTTTTCACAACCAAGTTCCTTGGCTGCATTACGTTTTCCAAGAGGTTTCACACAAGTTATATACATGCCAATTTTTTGCATCAGACACTAGAACAACTACACAATTCCAAGAATTCCTTGCCCTTTATGGTCTGGGGAATCGATGTTGGGGGGCCATATCTACTAGAACTAGGTCTCCATTGCAGTTTCATTCTAAATGCCATTGATTTCTTCTCTACGGGGGTAGAAGATATTCCACTCAATGAATTTCGGGCCCATTATATCTTTGATTTTATGAGCTCTAACATCATCCATTGATTTAGAGTCCCACATGCCATCCTAATTGATACAGAACGAATTTCCACGTTTCCAAACTAACGAACATGTAAACCAATTACAACATAATTTCTAACCATATTTCATGGAACCATTCATATATAAATGGAAATAATAAGGAATTCAAAAATACCCTATAATTAAATTTGTAAAACATGGTTGGTTAGAAATAGAAAGGATTTCCGTATAATATCCCAAACACTCTCTAGGATTATTGTACAATAACTTATAATTCCACCTAGGTGACCCCATATTCCCTTGTGTGTAGAGGAGAGGTGGTTCTCATTAGAAGACAATAATATAAGATCCTAAAAAATAAATACCATATATCAATCAGAGGATTTATCACAATAGTTCATACTCTTTGGTCACCATAGATGGTTAGAAGATAACTCCTCTCACCAATGTTAAGTTCCTCATGTAGTACTTCGCGTGAGTGAGTTTTCATCCTATAAGATGATAAAATGAAAAATATATTCATAGACCTCACCATCTATGCTCTATGGAATTAATATATGATATCTTTCATCCTAAATGACATTAACCTACTCATCTCGATCTGAGATGCAGGGCATAAAACATCATAGCCCCTTTTTCAATGCATGAGGTTAAACTGCCACGTCCCATATCACATTACACATTTTCTTTATCCTTATCACATGACATTAAACTACATGAAATTCATGAACTATGTATTGATTTATTCCATCCCGTGCAAGATATTTAAGAACAAAATAGAACATTTTTTCTTTAAGTCCATCACCTTGTTCCACATATATTTTAATCTCTTCAAACTTCATAGATTTAGTTTTTTCTGGGGATTTTATGTGTTGTACTTGTGACCTCTTTGGTCATTATTCATCTTAGGTTTACATTGGCTCGAAAATGCTCCCCTTCCCATTATGAACATTCATATATCACTTCAACCTTATCACCAGAAAATAAACTGCATGGAATCCATGAACTATGCATGGCTTGATTCTTTCCCTAATATGATTTTTAAGAAGGCCCATACATTTGGTCTTCGAGTCTATCCAAATGTTCCTCATAAATTTCTCCCCTTTCTCACTTACCTCATTTTGAGTTTAGTAACATTCAAACTAATATATTTTATATCCCACACAATGATAAAATGTTGTTTCATGTATGTATGACATTAAACTGCATAAATTTATGGACCTTTCTACATGACCATAAAAGGATAGTGCCCCTTCCACCCACATGATGATAATCTGATTCTTATTCCTTACAGAATGTTGTTAAACTGCACATAATCCACGAAAAATGTATGGATTCATTCTTTCCCTCATAGGATACATAGTGATTCTAGAAATCTAGTCATCAGGCCCAGCTGCATGATTTCTAATTCACAATTTTTGACCCTATTGGCCAAAGATTCATGTTTGAGAATTTTTGTAGTGGATGAAGCCTCCCTGTTCCTTCTTCACGTTGGGAAATTTACCACACTACACATTACCCCATTAGGATTACCATCACCCTAGTCACTCGATGATAAAATAAATGACACCCTCACTCTCACCACATAGCGTTAAACTACATGGTTATTTCCCACACACATTATATTAAACATGGAACCTATGTTTCATACAATATGACCATAAACAGATAGTTTTTGGTCAAAATGACATGAAATTTAAAATTATCGCAACGCCCAATAGGAACATGCTATTTCTAGAAGGTTTTGAATCTACCTACGGATGTTTCAGACAAACAATCATGAATATATGATTATATGATATCTATAATGAAGTATTCTATATGGATAATCCACAAATTCATTTCCATAATGCATGTATCCTCTTGTTTGGGCCTTCATCATCTTTCGAATCTAAAGGGACCCCCTGACAATATGGATTCTATAAAACCCTAAGATTTTATTAGATAGTTTTTTTAATTTCATTGATGTATTGTGTTGTACGCTGCACCAATATTAGCTTTCACTAAACACAAAACTATATCATCTGACTATATACACAATAATATACATGGCTTGTGTTATACACAATTTCAAGTACTTCTGATAACACAATGTATAGATATTGTTTTGTGTATAAAATAACTGTTCTTAGATTATTTTATAGGGAACAAAAAAGTAATCTTTAAGTAAATGCAACACTTAATTTTCTTTCACTACATGAAAGAGCGAACTTTCTCAATAGCTTGCGTTGTATGCAGTACCAAGTTTCACTAAACAGTAATATATTAAATAATATTAATATTTAATGTGATATAAACTAGATATTAGGAATATTATGAACCAAAATATTAATCTTATATAACATTTACCTTAAAATTTTGTATTTTGTATAAAACTATATAGGGAAAATTTATTTTTTCGGATAAAAGAACTATTTTTTAAAAAATACAGTTTTGTAGCATTTTGATGGAACAATAATTTTAAATATATTTTTTAACGCATTATATAATATTTTTTAAAAATTAAACATCATCATTGGTATTAGGAGAAAAATATTTACTTTGGATGAATTTTTGGAATTTTTCTTATAAAATTCAATTTTTAAGGAATAGTGAAAATATGAATTTTCATTCAAAATTATGTTTCATATAATTTATTATTATAGTTAGATTAACTTTTTTGTTTGTTTTATTGTGTAATTGAATTATTTCATAGAATTTAATCCAATTTATTTTGTTGGAATTAATTTGACATTTAAATTAAACATAAAAACATATCAATCTTTTGATAGTTTTTACTTCATAAAACCCCACTTTCTAGTTTTGATAATAATTATAAATTTTATATTAATTAATGAAACTTATGTGTTTTTTATTTTGAAAATATTATTTCATTTTTGGAATCATTGTGTCCAAATAAAGATAATAATTTACTTTTATTTTCGGGATATTATGCGTTGTTAGTACAGTAATCTTTATTTACCACTATTTAAGAAAAATCTGGTAAATTATGGTAACAAAAAAAATATTATCAAGGTAATAAAATTTCACTAAAACATGCCAAAATCATATTTTATGAATTTAAGTCGAACAATATAAGCTAATTGTCAGAATTGATTCATTTAATGGTCTTTTCCCCAAAAAGTGTAGCAATTATAATTAAAAGAAAAGAAAGATACAGCATGTCACTCTCTTATCTCTTATATGTATAATATAGTGATAAACATGAAAAAATTTCAAACATAACTATTTTCAAGAAATATAATTAAATTATCTACATCATGTTATTTTATTTTTAATTTTTAATTTTTAATTAATTGCCATTAATTCTGGAACAATAGTGGGGTATACATTATTTTAATGACTGATATATAAAATAAATGTATTTAAAATTATTAAAACAAATATAATATGAATTATATAATGTTCTCTATGAATTATCTAGGTGAAAATATCTTTTTAGGAGTGTATTAATAATTTTTTTGAATTGTTTATTCAATGTAGATTTTATTTTAAGTCAAATAAAAGAATAGTGTAAAAACTCACACTGTTGATATTTTATAAAAATAATATATTATTATATTATTTATAAATTAAATAAACATTTTAAAATTGAAAAGATAAAATTGTATGGTCTAAAATTTCATAATGTTTCCAATTATGGATAATTGAAAACCCAAATGTAAATATTTTTAACCATTTAAGATTTAGAATATATTAACCCAAATAATATAAAATAGATAAAATAAGGATAAATGAAAATGATGTGGTTCAAAAATAAACTTCAAACAAATATAAATTTTATTGGATTAGATATTTTTGACCCATACTCTTCTTATATTGGAAATAAATTAGTGTGGGATCACTATTAATAAGAAATACATTTATAAAAAATGAATATTTAAAAAATTTCCAAATGTGCCCCTCTACCTCTTATAAAAGGCCCCCACCTCTACTCACAATGTCACACCATTCAATCCCTTTTTCTCATCAAAACTCTTCAAAAATATGCTCCCCAAATTTTCCATTTCCTCTTAGAGGCCACAACATTGGATGAAATCCATACTAGAATTTCCTTTTGTGAAAATCTAATGGAGATACCGAAAAAAGAGGTAATAGTTTTATAACCTATTTCAAAATCTTTTTCTTACTATTATTCCCCTTTTTTCTCATAAATATTTAATAAATCCAGTATATAATACATGATTAGATGTTATTATAATTATGGGAAAACCTTATAATTCTATTTATACATCCTATGAAAAACTATATCACCATGTGTGCGTACGTACGACTTACCATCTTCAAGAGATGGTGTAACTTGTTATTCAACAATAATGAATTTTGATGGGTATAATGATTAGTATAATTGATTTATATAATTAATATAACATGTTAATTATTATTTATATATAATATAACATTTAATTTCACACCATTTATCCATTCAGTGAATGATATCCTCACTCATGCGTACGTATGGCTTACCGACTTCATGAAGTGATGAGATTGATTCTCAATATTAACCATTATAGAATAATTATAAACTGTATATAATAAATAAGAATAAAGTATATGAAATAATAATGTTACTGGATTTATGTATGTATATGTGTGAGTTATTTACTATATTCCATTCAATTCAACAAGGAAGCAAAAATAACGTACAAGCTTACGTACAATCTACAGTTTCAATGAATGGTGTATGACATTTAATTTATATATATATATATTATATATTTATATACTGAATATTTATTATATAAAAATAAGTTTTTACATTCTAGAAGTTGGTAAATCAAGATCCGTGTAATAAAATCAAGAATAACAAGTCAAAACATTTACGATAAATAAAACGATTATTACCAAAAATGTTGCATTAACATGGAATTGATAAATAAATTGGTAATAAAAATTCATAAGTGAATAAAATATTTTATCATAAATATTATTATGGTTCTGTTACAAGTTAATAATATTATTAAACCCACTATATAATATTTTCAGACACATATGGTTGAAATCATACTTAAGGTAAGGAATAACTTTCCAATCTCATTTTTATCCAAGATTCTTATTACTTGGAGTATATATATGATCAATACACATGTTACCAAAATAATTAATATTATTTATATTATTCTACAAATTTTTAATGTCAATTTTATCAATTGTTGATTTTTTATTAAATTATTTGCAAGGAACCTTTCTTCGATTTTCCATAATAGGAACTTTATGACATTTCAGGCATGAGTAAGATAAAATGTTTTCTTGACTTATATGACATGAATGGATTTTTACAGTTTCATGAAACAATATTTCTTTGAATCCTCCTCTAGAAAATTTCATTTTTATTTTATACTAAATTATTTACTTTTCAAATTGGGTTGAATTTTTAGGAACGAAAACATTTTTGAAAATGAAATGATATCATCCTCAGGAATTCAGTTCAAGTGTTTTATCAAAATAATTTTTCCATATAAGATGAAATATAGTAATGTTTCTATCCCAATTACTATTAATTTGAAATATTTGTGTTTATGATGGAATAATTTTTATGAAATTTATTTATTTTTTGTGTATTATTATTGAATGATGTTTAAGAAGACCACAATCATTCATGGGTTATACTAAGATGAATGATTCATATTATTTGTCACATGTAAGACTGATTTAATTATGAGTGGATACAATCTATATCTCCCTCAAATTCCGATGAGAAAGATTTATATCTCATGATATAGAAATGACTAGAATAAAATTTAAATACAATTCAGTAATAAAGGATGGAATAGAAAGTAAATCTAGTTTAGTAATACATAGTTGGAATGACAAGTAAACCATGTTTAGTAATAGTCTTTTTCCATTATGATGGTCATTGTAATAATGACATGGATATTAAGGAAATCATATTATGTGCTTATTTTTTTCCGCAATTCCATGTTTTATTCTAATTATATTTTACCATGGTTAATGTTCTTATATGATCTATGCCTTCTGTATTTATATGATTTATTTCATCAATATTAATTTTGATATTTAAACATTATATTCACGTTTTTACATTCTTATGTTTATGGTTTATTTTATGTTATTTATGATTAACCTGAATAAGAATTTGATCCCTCCATTTTTATGTTTTCTTTTCTGTGAGATATAATAAAATGTTTTCGGTAGGAAAACAATATGGGATGATTATTATGGGAGATGATAAAGATATTACACCATGTTAGTATATTGTGTTAAATATATCTAAAGACACAAAGATAATACGATATTTGAGATTATATTTTTGTAATTTTTTATGTATTACTGAAACGAAATGTAATTTCCATGTACTTTAGGATTGGGTCATTATATTTGGCATCAGAGTGAAGGATTAGTTACCATTGAAAAGTATTACGCAAAAAAATTATTGAGATCCCTGGATATATTTCTATGGTTTTTATAGGGATGTCTCTAAGGGTAATTATAACTATAGTGTACATTCCTAGAATTATATTAATGATCATTAATAACCTAGGATTATTCCTAATACTATAGATATTGAAAATACCCCCATGGTTATGATTTTTTCCTAGTTTGTTTTTTGCATCTCAAAATATTCTATTTGGGTTTTAGAAAATGTGTTAAACCTGAATGAACCATGATAATGATTAGTGCATTGGGAAAGGAATTGATTCTACACATGAAAAAAAAGTCATGGGATATGGAATAAAAATCATATTACTATACTTAATCAAGCTACGAATCATTATAGACTTCCAAATGAGTATAAAAGGGAACAACATGTTATCGAGTCCTTCATAAGGCAATGTCTAACTTCTTTTAGTTGGTATAATGACCCACTTGTTTCAGGAAAAAGGATTAGAACCATTGGAAATATATTTTCCATCATTCCTGATTTGATACATGAAATAATCATTTTGGTTGTTTATTTTTTAGAAGTAGAATCAGTCCAATTGATAAAACTAATAAACAATACAAGGAAACAAGATGAAATTCAATCCTTTGAATGAGATGAGTTCAAGATATTATTTTTTAACAAGTACATTCCTTATATTCTAAAAAAATAAAGGAAAATAAGTTCCATGAACATATTCAAAATGATGATGAATACCATGATACATACGAGGAAAATTTTACAAGACATGCATTGAATGCTTATGGGTTTATCATCTAACCTAAAAGAAAATTTAATCAATACATCAGTGGTTTAAAACTAACTATTAAAAGGGCATAGTCTATGATATAATTTAGTATCTTATGATGAAATTTTGCATTTTTATCAAGGTAGAAATGGAAGATGGTGTTACATAACAATATCATGGTTTTGACAAGAAATGAAAGATGGGGTTCAAGGGAAAATCTAAAAACTATGGTAAAAAAAGATATGTGTTTCCATATACTCTTTATTTTGAATTAATTGTGATGGATATTGTCTTAATGGGACAAGAAAATATTACATGTGCGTAATGAAAGGTCATTATGTAGTAGAATTATGATGTAATGGGAAAATGTATCTTATGATGTGACTAGAGAAAAGTCTACAGAGAACACATCACACACACTTCAATGATACAGGTGAAAGGAAATGTGGATTTATGCTAAACAATGCCCTAATTCAAGGTTTATAGATTATTATCTACATCCAGATATAGTTAAGGACAAATTAAAAGGAAAATCATGTTAAATAACTATTGGAGATGTTGAGTATGATAATGATGTGGTGAATTGATTTTGTTTTTCTGTAATGGGATTCCAAAATAGTGTTGTAGAATATATTTTATATTATAGGAAATATTTTACTATCTATGTATTGTTCCAATATGATTTTCCATAATATATGGTACCAGTAATCATGAAAAGTGATTGATATATGTTTGGAATGAACATGATATATGCATTGTGAAGGGATAAGGTTATACTGGGTTGTTTGATATTATAAATGACATACTGATTGATATAAGGATAGAGTAATAATATGGATTTTGTATATATAATTGTTGGTATTATTCGTTTTTATAAAAATTTTGTTTTGACAAATGCATGTTTTCATTAAGTTTATACAGTAATTCATGTTATTATCACATTTCAAGAAAATACATTATTATGGTATTCACATGTTTGAAATGTTACATCTAAGAAATATCTTATGAGATATGAGAGATAAATGATAAGTAAATTATTTCACATATTTATAATGTTATATATTTTCAGATATTGGAATAATTTTAATGTTAACAATTTTTTATGAGTATAAATTATATTTGAGTTATTGTTTTTTAGATTAATATATTATCTCCCTATAGGGGGAATTATTCATATTTTATTTCGTGTGCTAAAATTTTTCATGAGACAAATAGAATAACCTATCTTTTTATAACATAATATAATAAAACATAAATAATGATAAATTCAACATCATTTCATTGAATTAGAGCTGAATTGGAAATTGTTCAAGGTACAAACAATAGTTAAATTGTAACAAAAATCAAATATGTATTTACTCCCACGTTAAATTCATCATCTTTAGGGAACACATATTGAAAACAAAAAATGTTATCTTAGTACCTTATTATCTAATGAATCTGGTGGTCCCTAAAATATTCAAATATTTATGGATTTTTAGTTATTAACATTATCCAATAATTGTTCTCTGCCACTATCCATCAGAACTAGATTGTTATATTTTTCATCCATTTCATTGTTTTCACTTCTCACATATGTTATCTT
The DNA here is from genome assembly GCA_963277665.1 of Viscum album. NCBI lineage: Eukaryota > Viridiplantae > Streptophyta > Magnoliopsida > Santalales > Viscaceae > Viscum > Viscum album. The sequence continues at coordinate 1,113,075,658 of OY728126.1, forward strand.
ATGTGGAAACCGAGTGATGAGTTATTTTGGTTATTATTTATGATTCTAACAATACATTTTTAATTTATGTTTTAGTTTTCCTTTTTATGATGTGGGATTCTATCAATGAAACATTAAAGCTATAAACCTTTTATAACCACGAAACATTTCATGGGAGAAATTTATTTTAAGGAGGGTATTATGTAACACCCTCAGATTTTATGAGAATTTTTTTAATTTAATTTCTGTATTGTGTTAGATTCTACCCCATGAATATCTTATAAAATACACAAAAACATATTAGCTTGTAGTATATTTAACACTATGCTTTGTTTGTGTTACACACAATCTCGTGTTCTTTTGATATAATTCATTTTACGAAACACTGTGTATAAATTTTTTTAGATGTAAAAATGAAATAAGTTTGGATTTTGTTATATACAACACCAAAGGATGCTTGACCTTATCACAATAATTACTTGTCCTTCATTACACACAAGAGTGGCCTTCCTTGGTAGCTTGCATTGTACGCAATACTTCGCGTTTCAATAAACAATGATATATTATTAAAAAATTATTATTTAATGGGATATAAAATAGAAATTATGAATATTATTATACCAATTTTTAATTCTATATAAAATTAACATTCATATTATTTCTTTTTTAGAATAGGATATAAGGAAAAATACTATATTCTGTATAAAATTAGTGTTCTAAAAAAAATCCAGTTTTTCAAGATTTTAATGGAACACGTATTATAAATCATGTTTTTAAATCATTTATATATTCTATTTGACAAAATAAATGCATTATTATGAATTGGGACATCGATATTTACTTTGGTTTTGTTGTGGATATTTTTATAATAAAATTCATATTTTAATAAATATTAAAAAATCCAGTATTTTAATTCAAAACTACATTTTCATCTATTTTATTTATAGAGTTATATTAGATTTTTAGTTTTATTAAATATATAATTGGATTAATTTTTATTATTTTATCCAATTTTGGTCTTTGAAATTTATTTAATAATTAAATTAGGCATAAATACATGTCATTTTTTAGATTTTTTTCACTTCTAAAAGACCTCTTTTCTTGTTTTGACAATAAGATATTATTTTATATTAATTAATGAAGCATAATTTTTTTAATATAATAAATTTATTTCATATTTTGAATTAGTGTATCCAAATTATATTAATAGGTTACTTTTATTTTTTTGGATATTATGAATAATAAGTACAATAATTGTATTTACCATAGTTAAAGTTAAATCGGGTAAATTAGGGTAACAAAGAATATGGTAAAGACAATAAAATTACCCTAACACTAGAAAAATACTATTGGATGAAATAAAGTCTACCAATATCACATAAGGGTCAGAATTGATTCATTTAATGGGTGTTTTCCCATGAAACTGATGTATTCATAATTAAAAGAAAAAGAAATTGACAATATGCCGCTCTCGTGTATCTTGTAATTATAATATAGTGATAATAGGGATAAAACGTCAAAAAAAGTCACAAATATGATAATTAAATTATATATATCATGTCAATTTATTTATATTTTATAGATATTAAATAATTACCATTAATAATGATATAAAAGTGATATAGAAATTATATTATTGATAGAAATTTCAAATAAATGCATTTAAAAATGTTAAAATAAATATCAAATGAACTAATTAATGAGATCCACAAATTATATATGTGACCATGACATGTTAATAGTGTATTAATTTTTTTAAAATTTAGCTTCTATTTGAATTATATTTAATGTCAAATTAATGAATAGTTTCAAAATTGTAACTATTCATATTTTATAATGATTAAATTTTATTAAATTATTTAAAAATATAAACAAATATTTAAAAATTACAAATTTAAAATTTTATAGTGAAATATTTCATAATGAATATAATTATGGAAAATTTACATCACATAACTACATATTTTTAACCATTTAATATTTAGAATATTATTACCACAAAAAAATTATAACGATTAAAGAAAATTAAATCAAAATAATTAGGTCTGTAATAAAATCAAAAAATCTATAAATATTATATGAGTTGTTTATTTGGATCCATAATCGCCGTCTATTCTATAATATGTTTTTGGTAAAACTAATAACTGAAAAACAATTTATAATAATTTAATATTTTAGGACATTCTAAAAGTGACCCAACTCCCTCTCATAAAAATATACCACCTCTACTCACTTACTCAAACAACTAAAGTCATTATCTTATCCAAACTCTACTAAAATATCTCCCAACCTAACTAAATTTCTTATAGAGGCATCACATTGGGAAGAAATCCATCATAGGCAGATCTTTTGTGAAAATCAAATGGAGATACATGAAAAAGGCAACTCTTTTATCCCCTCTTACGGAATTATTTTCTTCATATACTTCCAATTATTATGTTTTTCTTATACTAAAGTTAAAAATATAGTCTCTTCTACATTATGAGATGATATTATAATAATGGGACAACATTATAGATAATTTTATCTATCATACGAATAACAATATCACCATGTGTGCGTGCGTACGACTTACCCTCTCCATACCATGGTGTAATTTTTTATTCTACAATACATAATTAGGATGTGTATAATGATTAGTATAATTTATTTAAATAACTAATATAAAGTGATAATTATTATTTATAATTAATGTACCATAAAATTCAATGTAATTTTACCATAAAGTTAATGATATCATTGCTCGTGCGTACCTATGACTTTCCATATCCACGACATGATGAGATTCATTCTTTTCATTAACCACACAAGATTGATTATAAAGTATATTCCGTAAAGAATAATTAAATATATGAAATAATAATTCTACTATATTTATCTATATATATCTTTTATATAACTTTTCCATTCAATTCAATAATGAAATGAAAACAATATTCATGCATCAGTACGACCTACATTCTCCATGAACAGTGCATTCCATTTCATTTATCAATCTATTATATATATTTATATACTAAATATTTATGATATATGTATCTCGTTTTATTTTATGAAAGAAATTAAATTATAATATATGTAATATGATCAAGAATATTTAGTCAAAACACATAAGATTAATAAAACGACTATTACCCAAAACATTGCTATAACATAAAATTGATAAATAATCATGAATCATAAAGTACTAATTGAATAATATATGATATCATAAATATTATTACAATTATGTTAGTTATAAATAATTCTAAACCCACTATAAAAATGTTTCAGAAACATATGGAAGAAAATCGGACCTATGGTAAGGGATAATTTTGCAATCTCATTTTTATCTGAGATTGTTTATACGTGGGGTATATATATCATCAATGTCAATGATTCCAAAATACATAATATTATCACTATTATTATACTATTGTTTAATTTAAATATTACCCATTGGTTAATTTTTATTAAATGATATGGATGGAATCGTTCATTAATTTTCCATACAAGGTTTTTTTGACTTTCTAGAAAGAGTACTAGAAAATAGGTTTTTAACATATACTGTATAAATGGATTTTTATGGTTTTATGAAACCATATTTCCAAGAATATTACTCTAATTGATTTCATGTTTATTTTCAAATAAATTATATTCTATAAAAAATTTGTATCATTTTGAGAAAATAAAACATTTTTAAAACTAAAGGACATTTTCCTCAATAATTAAGTTCTTGTGTTTTATCAAAATAATTTTCCATCTAAGATGAAACAGGTTTATGCATCCAACCCTATTATTATAATATATATTTTTTGTTTATTCTAGATTTATTTTTATAAAACCCATTTACTTTATATGTATTATTAATGAATGGTGGTTTAGAAACCCATTTTATTTCTTATATAATGCTGTAATGAATGATTTATGTTTTTGTGGCACATGTGAGAATGATTTCATTATGGGATAGGTATGACCTATATCTTTATCCAATTAATTTGGTAACAATTTATATATTATTATATAGACATAACTGGATTGGAATGAATATATGGTTCAATAAAACAATGCTTAATGTCAAGTAAATCTGGTTTAATAATACATGGCTAGAACAGATTGTAATAATTGTTTAGTAATAGAGATTTTCTACTATAATGATCTTGGAAACAATAACATGGATACTATAGAAATCATATTATATTATTATTTATTTTCCATAATTCCATGTTTTCTACCAATTCTATATCATTATGGTTAATGTTACTTTATGATCTATGACTTACAAACATCTATGATTTATTTCATGACTCATGATTTTGATCTTTAAATAGTATGTTCATGTATTTATTGCTTTATGATTATAGTTTTTTTTTCTCAATGATTACCCTTACTGAGAATTTTTTATCACAATTTCTGTTTTCATTTCCCAAGATATAATGAGAGGTTTTAGGTAGGAAAAGGGGGGATTTTTATTTTGGGAGATGATGAAGATCTTCCACAAATTTAGATTATTATATTCAATGATTCCATATTCATTAATCTAATATAGTAATTGGGTGAATATTTTCATAATGTACTATGTATTCCATAAAAGAAATGAAATCTCCACGTATGTCTCGCTTGTTTAGTCAGATATTATCATCCTTATGGATCACCAATCATCCTTGGGAAATTCCCTAGTATATTTTGAAGGATATTTTTAGTCATGTATCATTGTTTTAATTTGGTTAGCACCTTTCCCTCATTTTCATTTTCTCATCCCATGTCACATGATATGGATGTTTTGTTTAGAATATATTACTCATTTATCCTAAATCATTATGTCACCCCCATTATATCCAAATATCAGATGTCATGATTCTCATTGTCCATCCCTTTTCTGTTCTTGTTGATCTACAATTCTCCTGGTGTTGTTCCTCCATGCATCCACACAAGATTTGTAGGAATGTTTGAATTGTATGTTTTCCCTCAATTCACTTCCTTTCTCAAGTTTTTCACCCTTATGCGATGGGGAATGCCTGGAACCATGCTTTGTTTCCCACATATGGAATTAATGATGTTGCTTGAAGATTCTTTATAGGGTTATACCAATAAAACAATGTTGTGAAACCTCATGGTCCCAATTCTATAATCATAAAAAATGATTTCTTATCATCCAATCAATATGTAATTAAACTCTGTTGCCTAACCCAGATGAATTTGTTCTAATATTTCATTACCACATGAAAAAATTACCTAATCCAAACCTATCATATGAATATAAAATTAATCATCATCATCCAGATTGCACAATGAAAAACAGCACACCTTTTTGGTGTTCTTTCTTGAGAGGGAATCAGCCTTGGAACTACTCACCATCATGCCACATTCCAAGAACTATATTATAATTTATTTTCCCAGTGACACCTTGACTTTTCATCCTAATTCATTAACTAGAAAACCAAAGGATTAACAATAAATATATAATGTCTATTGTATTTGTGGATGGGTCTTAGCTGTACAGGAATATTTCACTTCAATAACTATCTTTAGATGGATCCCAATACATATGGAATACATAGTGATGATCAAATCATTAATATTAGGTCCTACCTTGGAATTATTGGCCCTTGCATCATCCTCAATGCATGATGTTAAACTACAAACACACCCTAAACATGTTCAAAATGCTTAAAGATAATTATAGGATGTTTCGGCTTCCTCGCCACTATTGAGGATTTCCCCAACCATTGTAGGTCTCTAACCACACTGTCCTTGAAGAACTCTGTCCATATTTATTTCCACACATAGGGGATATGTAGCAATACCGGAACACTTTGTCTTTTTGTCTAGAATTTGGATCACTAATCCCTTTTCGGCCATATGGAACCTCTTCGTCTTTGGTGTGTATAAAACACATGAGACTTATTTGTCATCAATCATGTCAAGGTTTTTATTATTCCTTGTTGTATATACAATGATAATTATTGGTTTCCTTAGTCCTAGAATTATGGAATTAAACCTTTTTCCATGATCCAGTGTCTTTGTACTTCAACTAAGATCCCTCGCTTCTATACCAAATAATAATAAAGTTCATGAAATTCAGGAACTAAAAATTAATTGATTCCCATATTTGGGATACATAGGAATTACCCAACATTTCTCATGCATTTCCATCCCAAGGATCATTAACCCTTTTTTCCCATTATCCTATTCAATTTTCATTTTCTCAATGCCATGCCACATCAAAGAACCCTATCATTGCGTTTTCCCTTGAGAAAGTGTTTTGTTACCTCTATTTGATATGCCTCATAAATGTTCTTAGATGTGTTGTGGAGTAAGATCTAGTGTGTTCAATTCTACATGGACATTTCCTCATTTCACCTCCATGATTTATGTATCCCTTTATATAGGTATTCATCCTCTATAATATCATAATGATACCCAAAATATAAATATTCACAGACTTATGGTTCACCTACCAACCTTGTCCAATGTCTTAATGTATTTCAAATGAAATTTTTAGTCAATTCGCATGCTTCGAATATGGTCCACGCCCAACCCACATTATTTTGTTTCCATCTGAGGTGACATGATTTGGATAATGAGTTTGGATTATTTTTAGCAGTTATACTCCATCATTACGCCAACTCCAATTATGTTTCAAATATTGATGTCATGATTAACATCCCTTTATACATCCTTATGCCTTGGAGGAACATCAACTCCCCCAACATTATCTCTCGGTGTACCTTTTGATGTTAAATAAAAATTACAGCATTCTGGGGTCATACTGGACTCCACACTCCCATTCCACTATAATGTCCTTCAATGGGTTTTAATGTTCTTCTCCATCCCTTCGTTCACACACCAATTATGAATCACATTGTCTTAGGGCTCATGGGATGGTTTGTACCCACCTAAAAAAGTCATACATACCGTCAATCAAAACTCTGCTTCCATTAACTAGGGGCCTCATAGGAATATGTGGAATAGCAGTTGGTCTTCTTGTCCTTCATTCATTTTGGGTTTTTTCATTCACTGGATCGAATATTCTTCCTTCATATATATTCATAAGTATTTATATAGTTTCCAAGACACCTTTATATCATTCATTTTTAATTCATCTCATCCATTCCCTGAAAATATTGTTAGAATATACATCATTGTCCCAATAACAAGAATTTAAACAATTGGCCTGAGTCTAGGCTATATGAATTTAAACTATGTGAAAAATAGTAGTCATATAACATTAAACTAACCGTTTTATCTTCCCCACTATATAATTTCAAATAGTTCTCTTGTCATCCTTACTTACATGATATGAAATTTCAAGGCATCCTAGGTCATCACCCTGGTGGTCTGTGAAATTATGTTCGATCCTGATTCAAATAGTTATGATAACTCAAATGTTCTCTCGATAGGGTGGTGTAGTTTCATGTGTGTTGGAATCCTTTTGAACATTCCATCCCTCCACCACATTCTTCAGGTTCCCTAGAGTGAGGTAATTATCCTATTTAACATCTGAAGGAACCCCTATTGGTATGGTGGTGAGCAATTTAGCTTGCCTAAAATTTTGGGAAAACATTCTAGTGGACATCAGATTACATTTGGGTTTGGTCACATGTTTTCCAATTTGGTAAGTGTTTAGTACATGTTTATGTGTTCCTAATTCAGGTAAATAGTATGAATAATTTGTATCAAACATGGTTATTAATTATCTTATATAGGCATGCCTTCATGAAGTGTTCAGAATTTTAAGAATCCAGATTGACACTGTTCATTCCCCTTTGTTGAGATTGGTTCTGATTCCCCTAGGGAAATTCTGATCTTGTATTAGAGAACTTTGGGAAAGGTATGTTGGATTGTAATATATCCCCATTCTATATCCACAACCCATATCAATCAGGACACTTCCAATAGTGATGGATGTCCTAATCTAATCCCATCACATCTACTATTGTTCATTATTCTCATATAAGTATATGATATTCTATTATCTCTTGTTTCCCATATAAATCCATACATACATAGGAATATATATTTATTGTTTATTGTTTACTCAATGTGAGTGAGGTATTATTGGACTGTGTTTTAATCATTGTTAACCCTGATAATAAAGTCTACCTCACCCACCTCATCCTTATTGGAACCCATTCTAATAGTGTAATTTTTTGGAATAAAAAACTCTAACAATTGATGAAATTAATGATTCCATACATTACATAGAAGCATATATTGTTCCATAGGCTTCAATTTAACAATTTTTAGAGCCCAAATGGAGCAATCAATTAGATGATTTGGTTATTATATGTAAGGAGTAAAAAATGGTTCGTAGAGCTCCCTCTATGGGTGAGTGAACATATTTAATCCACAACATCCATTCTTCTTCGTGGAGTACTTAGGAGTAGAACAATTTGTGGAGATCCATCTATTTCCACAATAATGTGTTTGGTTCATGGATCCCTTCTTCCCTACATGGCTAGGCCAACATCATTTCTTCAGGGAGGACTTTTTGCCTTCACTAATTTATGAAAATTTCTTGATCATAGTATCATTCCCCTTCATGATGTCCCCCATGAGCATAACAATTCATATTTTCTATAAATATGCGGATTCCCCCACCTCAAATTCATGGTTATTCAACTTATTCGGCTTCCAATATCACATTACCTGTTTATCTTGAGCACCAAAACCCAATTAGAAAATGTATTTCCCTTAGCTATTATAGGTATACACTTTGATTATCTTCCATATTTAGTCATTGAGGGATCCCCAATGGGTTTTTCAAGGCTCAAAAAAGCATTAATCCTTCACAGATCACTTTCCCAACAATAATTTCCACGCTATAGTGAAGCTTTTATCCACTAAATTTTATCCATCATGATGAATCCTACCTTCTTGGAGATCCCGTCCATCCCATACCTCCCTTACTTCTTGAAAATCACACCCTTCTTGAGTCTCCTATAGCCGAGCCCCTAGAATCATGAACCCCTTTGCCTCAAGGCCCTCAAGGTTTCTGTGATGTGATTTTATGTTCCCGGAGAGGTGTTTCATGTCATCTCACACCACTTTATTATCCTTTGAATAAGTATTATGAGATATATTTCTTCACCACATAACTATGATAACATTGACCCCTCAATTGATCTTTCCTCCACCTCACTCCCATGAGGGATTGCATGTTCCATACCTTCCCTAATTGCAGGTCGGTATGAGTTATGTAATTACAAGGGGTGAGGAGTGAGTCTCCATCATCTGAGCTGTAGGTGGATAAAATAACAAGCACCCACATCCTAAACACCTCAAGATTAACTATAAGCTTCTTCATGTTTTTAAATTCCAAATGTATTAGATATGGGATTTTATTCAGAGCGTTTTGATTCTCTCCTATTCTATATGAATTCTCTAACCCTTTAGGGATTGTCACCATGTGTGCCTCATGATGTCTCTGTGTATGTCACATACCACCTTCTCGGGATTTCCTCATAGTGTATGTCCCAATATCCATTTCCCTATGCTACTAGCCAAGAATACACCCCACACCATCCTTCATTGACACACCCTTCATGACAAGATCATTAGATCTACTATTACCTCTTTTTTCTCACATTGAGTATGACTTACATGGTCTTAGAGTAAGAAACGACCGTGAAGTATCTTTTGGGATAATGACCACACATAGGCCACTAGAACATCAATGAGTCAATGTCCTTTGTGTACACCCCAAATCCACAGCACACTTTACTGACCTACATGGTCTTTCATCCCTATGTTCTAAATAGGTTACATCAGATGCCTCCACAAGGTTCAATCCCATAACTTCTTACAATAAATATTTCATGAGTAGTTAATGTAGATCAAATCATCCTACATGATGTTAAATGACACCCCTTGAACGCATCAGGTTTTGATCCCTTTCATGTATTTTGGATGCCTATTTGAGGTTCATCCCATCAAAAGGCAAGCATTAGTGCCCCCTTCTACGGATGCACCCTCCTGGTGTGAAATATACAATTTTTAGGACACATATGTTAGATCCATTATTTGAGGTGTTCTAATACAGTAGTGAAGGTAACCATACATAATCCCACACTTCAATATACTTCAACAACCAAGATTACTCCTCCGGCGAAGGGACTCTATCAAAGTGTAATCCCCTACCACATCTCTAGGTAGCTATCCTTTTATTACACCCTGATTATATGCCCCCTTCCTAAAATATGTGGACATTGATCCCTAAAATTAAAATAGGGTACACAGGAATAATCCATGAGGTTCAATCCCATCCCCCATTTCCATTCTGGATCTCTCCTTTTATCCTTTGTGTTTCATGAAGATCATGCCCAAATCCGATGGATGTAATTTCATTAGGTCATTACCCTTGAACGCTATTATTATAGACTACATACTTAAGAGTCCCATTACCCCATAGAACAATGGAAACATTTATTCCTAAACACCATGATATTTTTGATGCATCCATGATGTGCAGGCCAAGTACAATCACCATCATATCGTTTCCACCTCATTCATTCCACCCACTACACCCAAATTATCCATCGTTCATCCTAATTCATACATAGGTTACAACATCCTAGGGAGTTCATGTCATCCATTTTGGCAGACAACCATAAATTAACCTTAGGATCACATTTCTCTTTGCATCGCCCATTCATCTAACCATGTATAAGCCTCAAAAAATTGATATCCAACTAACCAATAGTGTCCCTCTTGCGAAGGGAAACTAACCATGTGTAAGCCCCAAATCACCCCTTCTCACTACATTGGTTTTGAGCAATGTACACTAAATAGGTAATGTAAGAAGCCTCCATGCGATGAAATACTAGGCAGTGGTAGACCTTATCATCCCCCATTTTGGGATATGCTTTTATATTCCTTCCTTATTGGTGTATAGAATAGTCATCACAATGTTAACCTTCCATTTGTTGGGACAAACCAACCCAAGTCCATACATATTGGGTGTTTTGATCCATAAATTTGGTAAACCTTCTATGTTCCCCATTCTAGGGATGATATATTATAACCCACTCTCTTCAGTTTTTTGATCAGTCAAATCTATCTCCTCCATACGTTATACACATAACAAACACCATCTTAAACATTAGAAGATGAGGAAAACCATAGAAATATTCCACAATCATAAGATACCCTATAATCATTATGGTATTCATTGGGGGTCTTTTCCCTTGATAATCACTCTTATAAATGATAATTCTAGTGTGCCATTGTTCTAGCATCCAAACATGCCAGTGATGCCAAAAATGAATACTCTCTTGACCGCATGTTTCTACCTTGACAAGACCATTTGTAATATCAAGAAATATTCCTCATATATAACTGATGTCCACAAAGAAATAGAACCAGGGATATTTTAATTAAAAATGTATTATTATATATTGGGGACATTGTCTATGAGTGGAATTTTGAGGAGGAATCCCTGGAAATAGAGTCTGACATCCCATTTAACAATTCGATCAAAAATAATATACTTCTAAAGAACCCATGTTTGAATGCGTGAATGTGGGGTACAATGAGACTGTCACAATTGATAGAACACATGATGTTTTTCACTATTATAAATTGTTATAATAAAAATTTATCTCATTAAGATCAAATTTACTTTAAACATGTTAATAAAAACTCATAAAAATTTTGATTTTTTTTACATTAAAACCCTAAAGTGTCATTCCATCGACCTGATTATTTTTTAGATTAACTTATAAAACATTTATTATTATTATTTTAAAAAATGGATTCAATATTTGGAATAAAAATATATTATAATGTCTAATAATATTAACATAGTTTTTGAACAAAATTATTCGTTAATTTAATTAAAATTAAATTCATTGTCTAAGGAAATATTTAGTGTAACTAAGGAAAAAACATTAAATTTAAGACAAAAAAAAACATACAATGTTATCCAAAACCCATTGGATGGAAATTATTCATCCATTAAACATAAATTATTGAGTATGGTTTGTTTGGTATGACTTTTTTAAGGTAAAATCTTTGGTAAACAAAACTTTTTTCATAAACGCCAACTGTGTCATTTCCCTTACCTATAAAAGAACACCACTTATCTTTCTTCTTCCTACCTCTAAAAACACATTGGTTTCACCAATATTAGACCAATAAAATTCCCAAAATCCATCAATTTCCTAGATAATCCACCCCTAGGGTAGAATGAAATCTAATTTACATAATCCAAATTAAAATCCTGATTATTAGGTAACGTCTTTTCTCAAATTCCATTATTTCATTTAAGTTATCCACCCCTCCACTCTATTTATTCGATTATTGTATAAAAAACCATTATAATAAATATACATGGTTTTTTTGATATGTTTTCTAATTACACCGACACACACCTCTATATAATGGGAAATGAGAATATTATTTTGTTATACAGCAAATTATCGCCTAACTAAACAATGATTGGTTATTTTTTTCTTTTACCGCTTCTCATGGTGGAAATTATGATGGAAAATCTATTTATAAATATAATATAATATATTTATTTGTTATTTATTATTCTTAATTCATTTAGAACACATATATTTTCTATTTCATTTTGTGTTAATATGTTTGTTTTGTTTGAGGATGTGTGGAATACAACCCCCACAAAGCAATGTGATTCATTCATACACTAGATGGAATATATTAAGGATGGGTTCATGAATATATATGATGTATATGATATAATAAATTTATATTTATAATTATATATATATATGCCTTTTACATATTTCCATTCAATATACAAATTAAATGGAAATAACATTCATGGGTGCATATGGCTTACCCTCTCCGTGGATGGTGTATTTGATATCATAATTATATATAATGTAGATTATTCTAATAAGAATATACTATATATATTTTATTATTTTTAGTTAATTTTTTATATTCTGATATCATTATATAATTATAATGACAAAATATATAACAAATTAAGACACATGCAAAGAACAAATCGAATATTATCCAAACTGAAACCAAAACATAGGATGGTTACCAAGGGAGAATATAAGGTCCTAATAAAAACATATATGTTATTACAAGTAAAAATATGGTTATTTAATTAATTAGATTAAATTAATAATTATTATATTGTATGGTTTTATGAGATTGTAAAGATTCTAGACAAATAGAAAGGGGATTTCATCTCACATTTGATTTTCGTGAGATACAAGATTTATTCTGCACCCATTCATTTAAGTGGGGTTTATATAATAGACCTAGATATATTTAAGGATTCATATACATTAATTTATTTTTATTTTAATATCAATTTCATTGTCATTCATTCATGTGGTTAATGTTTTAAAAGTTACAAAATTAGTAAAAATATTTTCAATTATTTTTCTTTCTTTGAGCCTAATGTTTTGAAATGAACCAAAATTCATTTATGAGTTGTATATAATTACATTTTAAATTTTTTTATCAAGAATATGATTAATTTAATGAAATTATATGCTTAATGTAATTTAAGTTTCTTTCATGGTGGTTATTATCCCATGTTATAAAATAATAAGAGTTTATTGAATCTAACTCATCACTTTTCAATATTGTTTATGATTATAATTCAATTATTTAATTCTCACGATCAATATCCCAAGAAAACTAAGGATTTGTCTTACCCTCTAGTTATTAATTATATCTTCACGTATTAGAACAATTTCTCGACTATTTTTTAATTAAGATAATTTTTTATTTAATATCTGACCGTCTCTCTCTCTCTGATTGGGAATCGATTCTATTCAAACACCATGTTTTCAAAAGATGTTTGATAACTATTTTCAATGAAAAAGGATTTTAAAAACGTTTTATGGGTTGCAATTCTTCATTTACATGTTTTCCGAGATATTTTTAGAGACAATGGATTTCAAAAGGATATATATTTTAAATATAATTTTTCAAATATGATAGAATATTGTACTTAAGAGATGTTTTTAAATGACCTTTAAAATTATATTTTCAATCTAATATATCATCTATTGGTGCTAATAATTAATTTCTAGGGAAATTATTCAATTTTTACATTAATTTTTTTCAATGAATTTATTATGTTTTCATTTCATAATGTTTATGGAACTAGTTTCTCTTTCATAGGATATATGATTTTGAAACCCTCTTCATTTCACAGGGTATTTTTATGATGGAATTATTATGAAACCTATATTTTTTACATAGGTTATTATATGATTACATTTTTATAATTCTCTGTTCATTTAATTATTAATTATATGATTATATTTGATCTTTTGGTGCATGCATGTATGATTTCATTGTGAGATGGGTGGAAAGAAATATCTTCATCCGATGTGTTAAGTAATGATTTATATTTCTTAAGATAAACATAGTTGGTCTTGGGTGTGAACCTTGACAATTAATATGACCCTACTAGTGAAACATGCCTTCTAAAATGGTATGAGGAGTGAAACAATGAAACTTATATAGCCATGGGAGTGAACCCGGAATACTAAGATGGTAAAGGGGGTATACACGTACCATGAATATGGTATTCATAGAGATTTAATGGATACAATGGTTAAAATATTATATACTTATGTGGGTGGAATAATTCCATGTTTTTCCCTATATTATGATTCCATGGCTTTGTTTCATTATTTACATATTATTCATGACTTATGAATTGTCAATCATTATGTGATGGTTTCCCTTTATGATCTCAGATATGCATGGTATGATCATGTATTTTCAGTATCAATTAGTAATACCCCTATGCTCATATTGATGCATACATATCTCCCTTGTTTACCCATACTGAGCATCTAATCTCACACTTTTTTTTGTTTCCATTCATATTTTATGAGGATATGTTTTATTTTTTATGTGTATAAGAAGGGTCCAATTAATGAAAAACTAGGTGGGAGATAATTTATCTCACTTATATACAAGTGTTCATGTTTTCATGTTTCCAAAGTAACTAGATTAATAAGGTCTATGGGTGTCTGTTATTATAATGTTTTAAGTCTTCTACAAGTGTTATGTAATGTTATTTATTTAAAATAGAGGGTTTATATATTTGGTATTATAGAAATGGTTTAGTTATCAATTGGAATCTAGGATGAGAAAACCATTGTTAGAACCCTATGTACATGTCTAAGGATAAGACAAAGGATAAAGAAATGTATATGAAAATGTCAAGATTTTTTTGAAAAGGATCGAGTGAGTGGTTTTTGAGAAATACATCACTGTCTGGATACTAAAAGTGGATGTAGCTCCCAAAAATATGTACCATTGGGCGACAACTCCAAAAAGTTGTTCTGGGCCTGAGTCGGGGTAATCTGGTACAAAACAACGTTTCCTATTTTAAACCAAGTTTGAAACTCCAATGGAATGTGATTTGAAAATTAAAAAACTCTTCATGAACCATAATGATTTATTTAAATTGATGTTGTGTACGAATAAAATAGGTTAAACCTAATGTGTCATTGATTGTGGGTGGTGTCTTAATTTAGACATACGGTAAGTGCATTTTCAAGATTATATGGTTCCCCAATATGATAACAATTTCACGCTCTATGATTTTGGTTCTAGTCAATGTCTAGAATGAAAGGAACAACATTAATGGTGATTGTTATGTACAATGCAAAGATCGTACTCCTGGGAAAATGAATTCTATTTTAAATGGTATGATAAACCATGTTGATATTCTCATGGTCAATTCTCAAGCTATTAATCATGGTGGAATTATAAACGTGCAAAGGAGGGAACAATATACTATTGATTATTTTATGATACAACATACACCTTCTTTCATAGGGTCTTATGATCCACTTTTTACCAAATAGTGGATATGTACCACTAAATATATATATTATATCATTAACTGTTTGGAACACTAGAAAGTTATTCATGATATTAATCATTTAAAAGGGGAAGTAGACATGTGGTGAAATCTAATCAAGAATAAAAGGAATCAATATGAAATTGAATCCATGTAATGGGATGAGTTCATAAACATATTCTTCAATAAGTACGTTCCAAATATTCATTATTACAAGATGGGGAAAGAGATTCCTAAGCTGATGGAAATGGATCATGGAACAATTGGTACCTACATGTCTAATTTTAGGAGTCATGTGAGGTACGCCTCATGAATTATCATCCAAACCAAAAGTAATGTTAATATGTTCTTCAGTGACATAAAGAGAAGTATCATAATGTATGTTTCCAAAAGAGACAACATTAGATATGATGATATTGTGTGTTGCACAATCAAGGATAAAATGGATTTTGGAGTCATATATCTACCTCATGGTTTTTTGAAGTAGAGGGAGATAGAGATTAATGGGAAAAAATGAGGGGAATAATATGAGATTTGCTTTATGCTCTATGTGTTGGAAGAAACATGGAGGAAATTCCCTTAAAGGGTCTAATAAAATCTTTAAGTGTGGAAGGGAAGGAATTTTGGAATTCGATTGTCTAACTGATGAGAAGAGGTTCTTTACCATTTAAAATGGGGAAAATTTCATATAATACACCTCCCATAATTCAGTGCTATAAGTGTAAGGATGTCAATAATTATTTAAACCAATGCCCAAACCCATGGGTTGGGGGTGTTGATAGATGTCAAAACTTCTTAAGATGATGAATAAGGGAAATATGATGAGATCAACATTTCTAATGAGGGTAGTGATAAAAAAGTGATTAAAGGTAAACTAACCGTCCACTCTAGAACTGATAATGTCATATTTGATTCTATATCTAACAACTCTATTATAAAAAACATTTTCTAAGGGTTTTTTATTTCCACCAAAATAATATGACATGAAATTATAAATGAAAACATATAATGGTATGATGATTGCATCTAATGTCTATGATTCCACTTCGATTTTTTTGTGTCAATGTAATTCGTACAAATATTTTCATTCTTCATTTGGTTGAATTTAATGTCATATTAGGCAATGATTGGATTTCTAGGAAAAAATCTCCCATAGATTGTAAAGGAAGCGAAGTTATGTTTTATATTTCAAAACATCCTCTGATCATCCATCTATGTGATGATAAATAAGAAAATCTTGTATATATTACATCAAGTGTATATGTACTAATTCCCATTCATAAGTGTTGATTCTATGAAATGGATGGAGAGATAATAGGAATCATTGATATGCCAATTGTTCGGGAAATTATGGATGTATTTCATGAAGATTTTTCTAGAATTAAACAAAAATGTGAAGTTGAGTTATCAATTAAACTCATACCTTATTCCAAAAAAAATATCAAATAATAATTTATAGAATGAATCTGATAGAGTTTATGAATTGGAGAAGAAACTCAATGAAAACCATTACGATGGATTCATTTGGCCAATTGTGTCACATTTGGGAGAAACTATGTTTTTTTTTGAAAAATAGAGACAGATCAATTAGAATCTGGATTGATTATTTAGAGTTGAACAAGGTCATAATAAAGAACATGTATCATATTCTCCATATTGGAAACTTATTCGATAAATTCTGTTGAGCTCAATACCTTTCCCTGAATGAACATCTTTCAATATATCATCATATGAAAGTCAATAAGGAGGATAAACTATTGATGACTTAACATTCATGGTTTGGACATTATGAATTTATAGATATTCCTTTTGGTATTAATAATTCCTCTGATATTTCTTGGATTTAATGAATAATGTATTTAGAGATTTCCTTGATCTCTTTGTGGTAGTCATTATAGAAGATATTATTATCTATTCATTGAGTAAAGAAGTTATTAAATAACACTTGATTATTGAACTAATAAACCTAATGAAGGATAAACTATATAAATAATTTATAATGTATGAATTTTGGAAACAAATGGTTTCATATTTGGGTCCCAAAATTTCTAGAGATGCTATACTAGTAGATACGTAAATGCAAAATGCTATTTGTTACTGGCCTAGACTGGCGATGGTGACTGAGATCTATTTATTTCTTAGTTTATCTATATATTATTGACAATTTCAAGATAATTTATCACGACTATCTCTTCCTATGACCATGTTAAATTTTGAAGAGTGTCATCTTCTTATGGAGTGATTATTGTGGGAAAAATTAAAAGGAAATTAAGAGAAGGTTAGTCAGTGCACCTATGTTTACATTATCCTATAGTGTAAGAGTGTTTGTAATATATAGTGATGCATCAATGAAGAGATAGGGATGTGTTCTAATAGAGAATAACATGTTTATCTGTTATTACTCATGTAATTTGGATATTCATTCTAAAAATTACCTAATTGCTGATATAGAGTTATCAGTTGAATTTTTTTCATTAAAAATATGGAGGCATTATGATTAAGGGGAAAAGTGTGATAAAAATAATGATCATAAATGTCTGAAATATATATTCACACTGAAGGATTTGAACATCCTCCATATGAAATTTTATATTTTTGATAAAGGATTTTGACTACTCAATACATTTACACCATGGTAAATCCAATACAGAGGCTGATTCATTGAGTTATATGGATCATGCTAGCCAATCCATGATGGGGATCACAAAAGATCTAATATTTCTGGATTTGGAAAGGATGGATCTAGAAATCATAAAGGAAAGGGAAAATATTATCTTTCTCAAATGAATGTTCAATCCTCTATGTAGGTGAATATCTATGAGGTCCATAAGGAAGATGTAGATCTATAAAATAATGGTAGAAATATTCATGAGTTTAACATTGATCAAGATTGAATTATAGGGTTTAGGAATCAAGTATGTTTTCCGTCCATACTAGATTCAATCAAGGTACTTTCAGAGGATGATCATAGTTGTTCATAATCAATTCATCATGAATGTACGAATATGTATAGTTGTTTGATTGAATAATTTTGGTGGAATGCAATGAAGAGAGATTTCATGGAGTTTGTATCTCCATTATTTGTATACCAACATGTTAAGACTGAAATAAAAAAGTATATGGTGGTGTTCCATTCATTAACTATACCATAATAGAAATCTGAAAACATTACTATGGATTTCTTTGGTGGACTACCCAAAACCACTAAATGGTTTAATGATATAAGGCTGGTTGTTGATCATCATACTAAGTCATCACACTTCATCTCTATCAGATAAGACTTTTCATTGGACCAACATTCTTGGATATAAATTAATGATGATGTAAAAATGAACGGAGTACAACATTATTTTGTTTCAGATCGGTATCTTAGGTTCTCCTCTATGTTTTGGAGAAGACATCAACAAGTACTGAAATATAATTGTGTTTCATTACTGCTTATCATCCCCATATAGGTGATCCTTCTGAAAGAACTATTCAAATCCAATAGGATATGTTGAGATCTTGTTATCTGGATTTAAAATGTTGTTTGAATCAAGACCTTCCACTCATTGAGTTCTTTTTACAAAAATATCTTTCAAAAAAGCATTCATATAGATCCACAAGAATCTTTAAATGGGAACAAATTTAAAGATAAAAAGTGTTTAGATGAGGATAGAGAAATTAATATATTAGGACATGAGATCAAAGAAT
Organism: Viscum album; assembly: GCA_963277665.1. NCBI lineage: Eukaryota > Viridiplantae > Streptophyta > Magnoliopsida > Santalales > Viscaceae > Viscum > Viscum album. Next base: position 1,113,095,129 of record OY728126.1, read on the forward strand.
AAATGGTGTAGAGGTTTTGAACAATTCCATATCATATCAAGGTATATTAATGTTCACAGAAATTTAATGTTATTAACCAATGGTGTGGTCTATATTTTTAAATTAGTGAAAATGTGTTTCCATGAATCTGACTATGAAACACAGTTATGAGGATCATAAATAAAAAGTACCTAAGCCCTTGGTATATTGGTTCCATTGATATTCATGATTGTATTAGGACGGTAGCCTATCACTTGGAACATCCTCTAAACCTCACTAAAGTCCATGATGAGTTCATTTTATCTATCATAAGGAATTACATACCTGAGCCTTCACATGTAGTAATCTCAAATTTCATACCATTGTATCCATATAATTATTATGAGGAACAAGCTGTTGAAATTTTGGATTATACAAGGAATTTTCTAAAAAACAAGACCCCTCAACTATTCATTGATTTGTGAATAAATAACAAGTTAAAAGAAGCTATGTGGAAACATGAGGAATTGATGATGTAGATGTATCCTATTTTTTCAACTAAGTGAAAAATTTCTGGTGGAAAATTAATTTTAAGGGGGATAGAATATAACAACCATACTTTTTGTGGACCTTTTTTTAAATAAATTCAATTTTCATTTGTACATTCCCCTGCAATATGGAAAACATTCAATTTAATTGGAATCAACATACCATTCATTATAAGATACATCGACTTGGAATGCATTACATGGATCATTAACATGGAATTTGTTACACACAACATCGACTTGGATTTCGTTACATGCAACACCGTTGTATCTATGAAACATTATTTCAATTTTGTAATTATATAAATTAGTTAATAATATACAAGTAATTATACATTATAATATTATGAGTAATAAATAATTTTGAAATGTTTTTTGTAATTATTTTATATAAATAAATCAATTTTATAATGAGAGATATAATTCATTGTGAAACCCTTATATGATTAAAAATACCATTTTCTGAAACAAACTACATTTCATGTCCCTATATGAAAAATAATTAAATAAATTTTAAACAAATTATGAAATTTAATTTGATTTAATAAAAATACTTTTTGAATTTATAATTTCCATATTAGTATATTTAGAATATATGGTATTTTTCTATGAAACATCAATTTTTTATGAATAGGGAATATACCAAATTTTAAATCAATACTACTTTATCATCTAATTTATTTATAAGAATAAATAGAATTTTAAATTTGATTAAAAGAATAATTAGATAATATTTTTATCAATTAAAAAAATTTGGGTCATTGAGATCAGTTTCTATTTTAAACATGTGTAAAAAAACATAAAGTTCCTCTTATTTTAAAAATTCACAGTGTCATCCCTATAGTGGAATTATTATTGAAAATAATTTATTCCAGTAATGTGATTAGAATTTGGAAAAATGGGTTCCAAATTTAGAATCATAATAATTTACAATTTCAAATAATTAATACTTATTTTTCACTCAAAATATTAGAAAATTTAATTATTATTAATTACATTAATTAAGGTAAAATTATGTTTCAATAATGACTAAACCTTCAATTAATGACGCAAATATAATATAAGCTTATAAAAGACACATTTTATGGCCATAAATAGGACATGAACATTCCATTATTGATTTTGGTTGGTTTTTTATGACATGATTACGTAAAAACATGGGCACACCTAACTTTTTTTCAAAAATAACATGTGTGTCATTTCCCTTCCATATAAAAGGCTACCAACTCTCTCTCTTATTCAAACCTCTCAAACCACATTGGATCATAAAATATCCACCTGATACACTTCCCATATTACCATACATCCTCACTGAATACTCCCCTTGGGTAGAAATTAATATAAGGAATATTATTCAATAAACCAAAAGGTGTATCTGAATTAAGAGGTAACATATTCTATCAAACTCATTTAAATTTTTTTTTCAACTACCTCTAGTCTATTTATTCCATTACTGTTTAAAATAACCAATATTTTCAATATTGTATAATGTTTTTATTTTATTTTTTTAATCTACACTAACACACACCTCCACCAAATGGGTAACAGACATACTATTTATTTGAATGGTGAACTACCACTACAAAACAAACAACAGAGTAACAATGATTTATTAGATGTGGATATGTAAAACCCCCTGTAAATTAATTTTAGTGGTGGGTTATGAAAAACACAATCTAATCATAAAATTTATTTGGGGTTCACAACCAACTCAAAAAAATTATCAATTTTTCATTATAATATTTAGTTATATTTTTGATGTAGTTTTGTTAAAACCACCACAATTTTAGTAATTAGTGGCTCTATATGATCAGTTGGATTTTGAAATATATATATATATATATATATATATCATTCTTTAAATATCTATTAGTGGCTGTATATATAACATGGTTTTTAAAAGAAAATATTGTGGGATCACAACCCTCTCTAATCTCTTAAATTAGAGGTGTTTCATAAACGATTTTTAATCCCTTAGATTATAGGTGGGTGACCCCATTTTTATGTACTAATTTAGAGGGTGTTGTAAATATCCTCTAATTTATGATATTACGGTGGGGGGGGGGGGGTTGTGAACCACCTATAATTAATGAAAATGTATAGCTTTTTCAAAATCCAAAAAATCTAGAAATTAGAGGGGGTTCTTAAACAACCACTAATCCATTTTATAAGAGGGGGTTTTAATTCATCTTTAATATTTAGTTACGTTTTAAAATAAATATCATATAATGTGATTTCAAGTACCTATATTCCACATAATAGGTGCCCCAAGCCTAGTGAGGAACATCCCCTCAAGCATACCTCCCTGAATGCTAGAGGCTGCCGACTAGTAGTGAGGGTATATGGTTTGTCGATGGAGAGACTATTAAATCATTACCAAAGTGTGGCATAGATTATGGATGTAATAATTGGAAAATATTTGAAGAAAAATATGTAAACATTAGGTATTTCGAAAAAATAGAGACAATAATAATAATAATTGAAATAACTAGAATAAAATTCAACAATTTGTGACATGTAATGTCATTAAAAACAATAAATCATTGATAAAATATAGTACGAATAACATGTTCCACATAAATATAATGTAAATTCATGAATATCCCAAGCATCCCATGCTCTGACTCGGTAATCATCTATCAAGATTCATATTAAACAATAAGAAATTAAGAATTTGATGTTGTATGCTTCCCTTTTCCCACACCTGCAACCATGTAATCAACTCAGGGTACCAAATACTGCTCGGAGAGGGTGTGAGATAAATCAGAGTGGGACACCAAAAATGGTGTCTATAACATCTATCTTGTGTAATAGTAGTGTAAAGGTGTGAGAACATGCATAAAAAAGTCATGTAGTACAATATAACTAAATACACAATACCGACATCATCCCTTAGCTAGAATATGAATATTTAAACAATTCATTATTTTATTATTACGGATTTATATATAAATCACATGATATAAATTCAAAATCTTCCATATTGTAACAAGGAATCGTTTAATGATATATAATATTGAAGTCACAAAGTAATAACCAAGGGGACATAGACATAAAGGGTCACTACCATAGTAAAAATTGTATCCTTTCATGGGGTAATAGTGTAATATAAGGAGAATAGTTCATGTAATTCCACAATGGGTTGCATACTTATTCCAAGTATTTCATCCAACGTAAAGCGTGGAAAGGAAAAGTTCAGGCCTGATGGGATTAAACCATGGCACCTACTTGTCAATGATAGATCCATGGACTATATCTATGGAATCCTATAATTATATTGAAGGGATCATACAATGTCATATCATGAATCCAAAAAATAGGCAAGGATTAAGATCTAGGTGGGTCTCAAACTACGAAAGTCGTATCCTTGAATTGAAATGGGCTTCTCGAGTGCTCATGGAATTCCTTGATCAGAATAAAAGGCATGTTCATGTCAGGAAATTACTATTTGATTATAATGTCATGAATCATGTCATTCATTTAAATCCTTCCATTTTAATATTTTGATAAGATCATGTATCATGAATCCTTCTAATAATTTCATTTTGATCAATCATTTATTCTCATTAGTGTGACAAGGCCATGTAGCATGCAACAATTCATTTCATCCATTTAAAAAATATTCCATGTTCATGGTTCATTATATTAACTTCCATTAATGTGGTTTGGGGTTCTACGGATATGAATCCTATTAATCATTCTCAATTAAGGATGTGCCATATACTTAGTATACCTCCCAATTCACATCTCCCATTCTTTCTCAAATTGAAGAACATACCTTAAGAGGGTCAAGTGGTGAACATAAATGGAACATTACATTAATAAATTAACAATATGAATAAGAAATTTAATATAGAGATACATTCCCTAAGGAAGATCAAACCAAGGAATAAATGAATGGTGGATCAAAAGTGTCAAATACTAAAAACCGAATTATTGCCTTAAATATTACATGGTTTGAATGGAGATATGGGAATAACCACCAATGATTAATCACTTATATAAGAATATCTTAAATATATGGTTCTAATTACTAGAATCATGGAATATAAATATAATAAATGACAAATGATGGATGTGGTTAACCCCACATGAAAAATATAAAATCAATAAACATAAGGGATGAGTTATAGAACACCCTACTAGGGAGGTACGATAATTTTCATTTGATTTCATCCTCTAATTCAGCTTGAATATGATTATACCTAATAATAGGAGAATAAAATCATAACCCAAAAAATTGGTTGAGAGAAAAAGAGAATAGTAAATGATTAAAAGGACTTGAGTACTTTCCATTGCACATCAAACATGATTAATCAAAGCTCGATCAGATCTCAGATGAAGTAGATTTCATGAATCCAATAGTATATCTTCAATACGATCCAAAATGGGGGCCAGGGATGAAAATCCCATATAAAAATAGATTAAGATATAATAAATGCATAAGTATATCATTAAAGTAATGTTAGAAATTTTACCCATAAAAGGCATGTGTACAGTTTGTCCACACGATTACCTTGGCGTAAAAGGAACTTGAATGGTTAATCAGGGGACATGTGCCAAACATGAGAGGTTGATATGATTGAAGAAACACCATCTGCACGTTTCGAAAAACTACACACCAATCTTGTGCCAACTGGGATACTTGGATAGTTTCCCCAAAAGATGTGTTCTCGGCTCGAACCATCCCTAAAAACCCATAAGTCCTTTTTTAAATCATTTAGATTTCATATTTAGTTCGATGTAATGTTTTATATAAAAAGTAAAAATATCCATACCTGAGAGAAAAAATCGAGTTCTTGTAGTCTCCACCCCTTAAAAGATCTCTTCCTTGAGTTCAACTTCTATGGGTGGAGAAACATAGTCATAAAACATCACTGGCCATTAGGCATGAATGTCGGTCGCCAAGGCCCATGTATTTTCATATACCCACCTATGATACCTAAATACCCATACTATTGGGGAATATCTGAGTTAAATATACTTCATTCTTTGGTCAATGATGTTTTTCTTGATACTCTTCAGAGGTATAATCAGCATTTAACTCACTTTCCACTGGATGAATGTTTTGAGCTGGGTCTTCATGATGTTATCAGTGATGTGAAACATAGAATATTTCATTCATGAAATGATACCTATGGGTTTGTAGCAACAACTAGTTATTTTAAAATTACTCTCTCCATATCTAAATAAGAACATATTTAGTGAAGAAAAAACATTAACTTATATCTTGACCATCTATTCACATGACAGGGAAATACCTGATGGAAAACATGATCCCCAATCATGAACTCTAGAGGTCATCGATACCGATCGACATAAGGTTTTTCCAACACGAAGTATTAGTCTTACAATTTCAAAATATCTGGACCATCATTGATGTCTCCTGAATGAGACAAGGACCTAGTCGGGCTGCCTCACTTGCCTCTAGCCAGCACATGGGTGAATAGCTTGGCCTACTGTATAAGGACTCAAATTGATCCATCTAAATTGTCTCCTAAATGTGGTTATTATAGGATAAATTGATGAGAGGGATATGATTTTTCTATAAACTTCTAAAATCAAGGACACCTGCTATGAGCATAGCTTATAGAACCTTTATTTTCTGTTCTGATTTTCCATCAGTCTAAGGGTGAAAATAAGGGATTGGATGCACTTATGTTCCCATATCCTTCTACAATCTCCACCAGAACATTGACATTAAATGATAATCTCGATATGAGATGATAGTATGGGGAACCCCATGTAGTCATAAAATCTCACAAACATACAGTCTTCCTATCTCGTCCATTGGGAATGTCTCCGGAATAGGAATGAAGTAGGATTATATCGTTGTCAATCAATGACAACCTATATAGCATTTCTATCCCTCTGCAACCTAGGTAACATGACTATGAAATCCATGGAATCATCTTCATATTTCATTCTAGGACTGGAATTGGATGTAAGAATCCCACAGGTCTCTAGTGGCAGGACATCACATACTAAAAGGTAGAATATCATGTGATAAATCATTCCATCTGTTGTTTCATCCCATGCCACTGATACTGGAATCATATATCTTGATACATATTCGAAATGACTGGATGAACTACCCACTGAGAGGCATGTGAATATATCATCAAATCCCCTCTAATATATGTTGGATCCCAGATACATCCCCAAAGATACATGACATCTTCTAAATCCATATACCAATACGGGTGCAGTTTATATCCTGATATTATTTCAAGTAGAACCAAAACATCAAGATCTGATAATTTTAATCTCTTCACCTTGTCTAGGATGGATGAGTTAACATCCAAAGGAGATAGGTAACACTGCTCATTACTATTATGAAACTCTAAATACACCTCATAATAGAGGGCCATTAAATTCCATTCATTATTTTCTTCCCCTACTACTTGTGCTGGAGTTTTCTGACTCAGTTCATCTACAACCACATTAACCATCTCTAGTCTATAGAAATTATCAATATCAAAGTATTATATTTAATAATCCAACAATAATTGTATTAGATTCATGTAACACTATAATAATATATATTTGATGATGTTGTGGTCAGTGGACACCAAAATTCACTCACCTAACAGATTGTGTCTTAAGTAGCGTAAGGCATGGACAATAGCTACTAGCACAAGGTCATGTGTCTGGAAATTTCCCTTACGAGGACTCAACTACCGTGAACCATACACAAAAACCTTATCCACCAACATCATCACTACTCCATTTCCAATTCCAGATGCATCACATAAGATAGTATAACCTATGATGGTCTCCAAAAGAGTCATAATTAGGGATGATATAAGCCTCTCTCTCAACTGCAAAAAGGGATTTCTCACAATCTTATAACTAGAAGAACTGCAAACTCTTCTTTGAAAGACCAGAAACAGGTGAAGCATGATGTGAGAATTATTTTATGGAAAATATGTAATATCCATCAATCCCAATGAATCTATATATATTGAACAATTTCATGGGCTTATCCTATGAAACAACTACATTAAACATTTCTAGGACAAGAGATACATATGATTCATGTATAATATAACCAGTGACGTAAAAATTGTGGATCGAGAAGTGGCACATAGCAATCATAGAATAAAGACAATAGTCTCTCAATGTACTTAAAATGATATCAAGTTGTTTGGAATGGTCATTACGTGTATGAAAATACACCAAGATTTTTTTCCACAATGAACACAACAAGAGTCTAAGTATTGGTGGAATGCCCAATTTCCCAAAGCCTAAGAAATAGAGGGCACATTTGTCAGACCAAATGACATAAAAAGTTACTCATACATAATATACCATCTAAAAAAAGCTATATGAGGTTTTTCTGATGGTTTGAATCATCCCTAATGATAACTTATTCTCAGATAGATATTAGAGAGTACCTTTTGTCCATGGATGTTGTTGAAAACATCATCTATTTGAGGAATTGGATATTAGTTCTTAACTGTAAGCTACTTCATCCTTCTATAATCTATGCATAAAATAATTCCAACTGACTTCATGGAAAACATAATGATCAAACCTCAGGAGGATGTACTAGGATAAATAAATAATTTTACCTCTATATCCCCTATTTATTTCTTGATCTCTTGAAGATCTGTTGGTGCCATTCAATACGATTGAATGGACACTGGATCGTCACCTATAAAAAGGTAAATTATATAATCCACATATCTTTTAGGAGGTAATCAGGAAAAATTATCATGAACGAAATCCCTAAATTGATATAATACAGGAAGGAAATAATCTTTTCATAAACCCTAATCCTCCATGAATATATTTAGAATATGGGTAGTCACTCCACCTATACCATGAGTCTCTAATATAGCTCGACCAGACTTGATATCCCACAAACCCATAAGTATATAGATAAATACCTCTGTTGAAATAAATGATACTCTGTAGTAATATAAGTCTACAAAATCACGATAGTCAACCACCCACTCCATCCCATGAATTACACCAAAGATCATCATCTTAAGAACAAAGAGGTTCAATATGAAAGGGTAATTTCCAACCACATGGGGACAGTCACTATAGTGGCAGATGTCCTCTGTTATTACTCATAATGGAATATATATGTTCATTACACAACACTAATATTGTATCTCAATTATAAGAATTTACAAAAAATATACAGTGAAAGATAATTTAAACAACATGTATCAAATAAATTAGATACTATAGTAGATGCCAAAAGAATAGTATAATGTACTATAGATGGTATCGCAACATGATACATAGTTATTATCTATAGTGCATATAGGTTGACTGAGCCACGAACATGTGCAACGGATGTACTACCATGATCATAACAACTATATTGTTGATATTATTGATTAGGGTTCTAACTACCACAATAATGACCTCCTCATCCAGTCCTGTCGGTACTATTACAACTCCCCACCTAACATGGTGTGAAAGAGACCTCTCTTGAAGGTGGAGCTGGTTCATATCTTTTCGCACTCGAAGTTGGTGGATATGTCTTACATAAATGGTGAAGATTCCCCATATGGCCACAATACCATCACTCCAGTGGGCCTCTATCACATTGAGCCTTTCAATCCCACTATTATACACTCTGATGAAACACATTAGATCTATTGAAATAGGCACTCTGGTTGTCACTACTGTAATGAGAAAACTCGAAGGAATGTATCATACCTCGGAAAGATCTACTGCACTTACGTGACACTGATCTTCTTTAACCAACATTATTACCATCCCCCAAGTTGCATTCTAGGATAAGAGCATGTATAACTATCTCAGAAAATATAGGAATGAAAAAAATCACCTATATATGAATGGATTACTAGATCCCATCCTCAATGTGTCAAGCAATAGAAAGGTCATCACCAGCTAAAATAATTTAAAATCATTCAATCTCTATGAAAAATGATGGATTTTCCAAAACTAAAATAGATCCCCACTCAAGATGCAAAAAAATATTTAGAAATATCATCACTCACCATCAATGGAATGAACTGATCATTAAAGGTAGTCATGAAATCAACCAATAACCTTATTTTATGATGACCAACTTTGGAATTCACATTTCACTAATTCTTGGATGCTTCTTGAAACATCTAATTGGAAATATTCACCCTCCACTCTAGAGGCATTTCAAGATGCTCCAAGATAGAAAGAGTGGATTCTATCCAAGACTCATCAGCATTGGGATTATCATCCCCTGAGAATGTCGGAGTATACTTCTTATAGAACTCTTGAGTATGATCTTCCATAATAAGTGAATTTTGTGGAGCACCATGCATGGACTGAATTATATGTATTAAACTATCACAAACATTAGCATCAGTGCCCAAATATGGTACAATAGGAGGTGCCTCAATTGGAACTCCTAGAGGTAACACTGGTGGATTAGGGACCACCAAATCTAGAGCTTGGTCGTCTCCACCATCCTAGCATACAACACAATGGATTCATATTGTAATTGCTCTATAATTCAATGTACATGCCTCAGAAAAAACATAAACATAATGATTGAATTAGTAACAGAAGAAGATCATAAGAAAACTCACTACCAAATGAATACTACCAAAACTACCTGTGTAGACGACTATGTATAAGATAGTTCACATGTATAATTTCATTTCATTTTATATTTAATTACATGGTTCACTCTTTTTTCATTTATTAACATGGTAAAGAAGGATAAGGATGTGCAAAAACATTATTTTAGGCGTCATCATTCACCTTATAATGGATGTAGATTTTTGATGAATTAGTGCCCATACACCTATTACTAGGAACAACGCCCATGTTTATGTAGGTTAATGGTTCGACTTAGTAAATTAATTATCCCAAACCATGAGGTCTCATACACCTCATAAATTGAGATAGGTAATCACTCAATCACAATAAAGGGCAATAAATGCGTAAGCTAACTGTCATACCATCACTCAATAATATCATGCATATCATGCAATGAAAATCATTGTTATGTACCTATATGAAATTTAAATATGAATGGAATGTGAATTTTAGGTGCCAATAATAATGCAGGTAATGATGCTCCTCACCCATAAATCATTGATCCATGTATGAAATAAAATACTCAAATAGTGTAATAATCAACAACACCAAATAGCATGTGCGTCACCCAATGGTGAAATAATATCAACTATAATAGGTAAAAATAGAAAAAGAATTTTATTCCAGGTATGTTGGCTTTTACCACGAACATGGCTTCACAACACCCAGGAATGACTTATGAACATGTACCAAATGTTACTAGTCTCCAATCTATTGACTGAAAATTATATGGCAAGAAAATAACTTCTATGATTCACCTTTCTAACATCACAGACCCAGATTCTCCATAATAGGTGCCTCGAGCCAGGTGAGCCACATGGAATCAAGAGCATCTCCATAAATTCTAGAGGTTTCCAAAAGGATGTGGGGAGCTAGGGTGTGTCCATGGGGAGGCTATGCCCTCATTACCAAAGTGTAGTACAATAAGTGAATATAAACATAGGTAAATAGAGGAATAAAAATATGTAAATATTAGGCATAACGAAAAAAATGCAATAGTAAAAATAATATAAATAACTAGAATATCTTTCAACAACTGAAGATATTTCATGTCAATATAAATCTAGAAAACACGGATTCATGAATATATGAATAACACATTCCACCTAAATATAAATGAAAGAAAATATTATCACAAGAATTCCAAGCCACGACTTGGTAATCTGCTATAATACTCTATCCAAAATAGAATGCAATAATAAGTTTGAAGTCGTAAGATTCTGTTTTCCCACATCAAAAACAATGTAATCTACTTCGGGTACCAAACATCACCCACTGAAGGTGTGTTATAAATCTCAATTTTCCACCACCAACTCTGCCAATAACATCAGGCCCATCTTATGGATATGTAATAGTGTGAAAACAGTCATATAATATGTAATGTAGTAAAATGTAACCAAACACACATGTACCTACTTCATCCCTTGGATGGTGTTTGAACATGTAAAAATTACATTTTGTTACTAGTCGAAAAAAGTTGACATGTTTGAAATTGAAAAGGATTCCAATTGTTACAACGAACCAATAATGATATTTAATAGAGTTGTCTGATGGTAATAACCAAGGAAATGTAGACCTCAAGGGTCACCAATATAGAAATAATTGTATCATAGATTGGGGTAAGAGTGTAACCCAAGGATCTTAGTCCACTTTATTCCACAATTTGGTGTATATAGAGTTCAAGGATTTCATCCAAGGAAAAATAGGACTATGCAAAGACTGGGCCTAATGGCCATTAACCATGGACCCTACTAGCTAATGATAGATTGAAGGAGTATATCCAAGGAATTCTGTAATGGTATTTATTGGTTCTTGTAGTGTCATACTAGATATACAAATAATAGGCAAGGGTTAGGATATAGGTGAGCTTCATCCAATCAATATGTATCCTTGAATTAGAATACGGTTCCCGAGTCCTCATGACATTCAATGATTGGAATCCAAGGTGATCTCGAGTCAAGCCTTTCGTATTTGATTATGACTTAATGTAATATTTCATTTACAAAAAGCCTTTCATTTCATTAATGTGATATGTTCTTGTTATATGCATCCTTTTAATCAATTCATTTGGTTCATGCCTTGCTTTATTAGTGTGACATTGCCAAGTAGCAAGAAAGCTTTCATTTAATCCCATTAAATCAGATATTATGTTCACAATTCATTCTACTACCATCCATTAATGTGGTAATGGGTGATATGTATATGTAGCATATTAGTAAATAAAAATTAAGTCCATGTCATATACTTTGTATATAGTAAAATTCACATTTCACATTTTATTTTCATATTGAAGCACTATCCTTATGCCAGTCAAGTGGTGAGAATACATGGTAAATTACATTATGAAATTCACAGTAAAACAATCCATTTAATATAGCAATTCATACCCTTATGAAATTAATTCCCAGTCACACCCGAACGAGTTCTCAAATGTGTCAAATACAAAAAAACCAATTCTGGAATAACATCTTACATGAGATGAATTGAGTTGTGGGAGTAACAGCGAATAATTAATCAAATATATTGTAAGAGAAAAATCATATTGTTCTAATGATTATATGTATGAAATATAAATTTGATAAACAATAACCGATGAAATTAGTGTTCCACAACCAATAAATCTAAAATCAATGAACTTAAATGATGCAATATAGACCACTCATCTTATGGTAGTACGATCATTATCCATCGATATCATCTCCTAATTTGGCTCAAATCAGAGTAGATTAATGAGAAGGAGAAAAATGGTCATACCCCCAATAACTATATTGAGAGAAAAAGATAATATGAATGTATTAAATAGTCATGATTACTTATAGTTTCACATCCCATATGATGAACATAATCTCGATCAGATCCAAGATGAAGGTGATTTATTAATTCAAACCATAGATCGTCAAAAATCTTCAAAATTAGAGACATGGAGGTAAATCCCACATAAACCCAGATTATTGAAGAATAAGTGGGATAGTTGGATTAGTACGAGAAGGTTGGAAATTTTTTACAAAAAAAGAAATGTTCACAGTTTATCTCTATAGTTTGAAAAACCATGAATAAATCAGTCACTGTTACCTAGGAAGAAGGCCCACATGCATGGTTATCCCTCATGAATGTGGACATACTATTCAAAGTGTATATATCTGGAAAAAAACATCGTCCACATGGTTAGGAAAATTGTGTGCCAACCATGAAGCAACTGTGTGACTTGTCTGTTTTCCCTAGAAGATGTGTTATGGGCTCCGAGCAACCCCTGAACACCCATTAGACATTTTCTAACTATTTGGGAATCCATATTATGTACAAAGTAAATATTAGAAAAATAATTAAAAGGATCCATACCTTAGTGGAATACAGGGTTCTTACATATAATATATACTTTTATAATATATATATATATGGGTGCACATATGTGAGTGTGAATAAGTATATATTACCTAAATGTTTATAAATTCAATATAAACATATATATAACTAAATTATATAGAATCTTGAAGTATATACCTATACATATAAAAAATATATACATATAAAAATATTGGCATGCACAATATAAATATATTTATATTTATATTCATTCGAAATATATATAATTTATATATCGTTTTATATATACCATTTAATTATATTATGATTTATATTATAAATATTTTATATTAAAACATTTTTACTATATATTTGTACATAAATAAATTTATATGATAATATTTTTAGAAATAAATATAAAATTAAATAAATTAAATAGAAATGTAAATAAATATATTATATACATTGTATTATATTAAAATTTATAAATATTATATAATATTTATATATATATATTTTAGTATACCAAATTAATTATAAATTTATTTAGTAAATATATACATATATCATTTAATTATATTATATATTTCCAATTTTATGATTGTATTTAATTGAATTTTTATATTTACATAAATATAATTATCTAATTTTATGTAAATTTATATAGATTTTTTTTAATTCTATTTCATATATCATTATATAAAAATTTGAATAAATTTTTATTTCATATAAAATATTTCTCTAAATTGTGTTTCAAGTAATAATAATTATATACGAAATATATATTAATTCACATAATAATAAATATGTGTATAGAAATACATTATATAAATATATTTTTATATAAATTATATAAATATATTAATAAATAAATATATATATATATTATATAAATAAAAATGTAAAAAATATAAGAATATGATTTTATGAATATAAAAAATTTACATAAATATATTTATAAATATATAAATATATCAGTATATACATGACATGAATATAATTATAAAATATATAATGAAATATATGTAAAAACACATATAAAGTAGTTATTTTATATAAATGTATAAATTTAATATAATATAAATGTGTTATAATTTAAATATGTAAATATATAATATAAAGATATACATGTTAATTTAAATAATTATATAGGTATTTATATATTAATCAATATAACATTTATTCTAATTAGTTTCATATTATATATAAATACAATTATGAGTAAATTAACTAAGAAAATCCAATTCCCGTAGTGGTATAGGTGATACGAGTGTTTATAGGAGCTCATAGAATTGTACCTTAGTGCCCTGAAATTTAAAAACATTCTAAGGGGAATGGATTAGTGGTTGAATAGGATAGTAAAAGTAGATGCTAGATGGATGTGGGTGATAATGTCAGGGTGCATGTGGGGTTGTGCTCAAGGGTGAGAATGATACGGTGCAGGTGGGGTAGTGAACTGGATGGCTGGCTGTGAGCACACTAGATTGGAGAGAAGATAGTTGTTAAAAAAAAGGAAGGAGGTTAAGTGATAATTGGATTTTTAATATATATATATATATTATCTGGAATAGGTCATATAATACACTCTAATATGATTCATGCAACACAAGTAGTGGTTGTTTGAACTACATCTAGTTTGATAAAAAATTTAGAGAGGTTAAAACCCCCTCTAATCTGAGATTCTGTAGTAAAATAATATGGTATTTTAATCTCCTCTAAATGAACTACAACAAAATTAAACATTACTTTACCATAAGTTCATAAAAATGGTCACTAATAAGATTATATTGTCACATTATTGGTGGTTTCTCATAACAACTGCTAATGATTTTAGAAGGGGTTATAACCCCTCTAATTGTGTATTGTTTTTGTAGTGTATCATTTCAATAAATGATAATTATTCATTTTTTCTTTACTAACTCTCACAGTGATGATTATGATGGAAATATATTTATATATGTGATATGATATATTTATTTTTTCAATTTTCTTATATTTTCCTTTTACAACACATATTTTTTTATTCTATTTTTTATACTAAAAGAATTTTGTTTGAGGACGTGTAGATTTCCATCCCCTAAATAGATGTGATTCGTTCATACACTATATAGAATGAAATAAAGACGGGTTTGTTGAATATATATATATTATATGATATAATAAATATATTTTATTAATGATATATGTATATACATATATACATATATACATATATACATACATACATACTTATATATTTTAATTTTTTTTATTCAACATGAAAATTAAAAAGAAATAGCTTACAAGTTTATGTACGGTTTAATGTCTCCAAAAATGATCTATTCCATTTAAAATGTCTACATTATTTAGATTATTATAATACAATTATAATTTACAAACATGATATTTATATCATAATTTATATTATGTAAAAATTTTATAAGTATAAGGACCCAATATATAAAATATTAAGACACATTTGAAAAAAAAATGAATATTATCCGAAGAAAAAAATTTACATAGTATCTTTCAAAAGTGGGTAATATCAGGTCATTATTAAGACATATATTATATTTGATTTAATAATATGGTTTTGTGAAGGATTTATAATAAATCTCTATTTATAATACCATAGGATTGTACAATTGTAAATAGAGTCAATACCCATGGTTAAAGTATTTCATCTCACTTTTTATTTCAGTGAGATACATGATTTGTTCACCACCAATACCATTTTGTGTTGTGTATATTATTTAGATTGATTTACTCAATGATTCTTATTATTAAATTTATCGGTATTTACATATCCATTTTATCATCATTATTTAATGGGGTTTATGTTTCAAATGTTACCAAATCCATAATGATGTATTGTCTTAATTTTCCTTCTTAGTTACAAATTCTTTTAATGCAGCTAAATTCATTTTTTTATGTTTTATAGAATTCCAATTTTCATGTGTTAAAATGAATATTTTTATTTTAATTATATTTTATGTTTCATATTATTTCATTTTCTTTTATGGAGAGTATGGTCCCATGATACCATGTAATAGTATTTTATTTCAACAATATCGTTTCATTGCAAGGTTTTTTGTGAGTTTGCTTAAATTACTTAAATATCATGAGGCATCTCCCAAAAATACCATTTAATTTTATAATGTTATATATATTCAATATAGAATAATGTATTATTTCCATTGTCAACACTTTGTCACTTATGACAATTTTTTAATGAAAACTATGTCAAATGCTTTCTTGGGTAGGAAATTTATTATATTCCAGAAACATGTTTTCAAATTTTTTTTGAGAATATATTTGAATCCCATTTCAAAGATACATTATTTTACAAATAATTATTGTTTTAAATGATTCATTGATATGTTGCCACATCTATTTTCAAGGGAATTTTTTTAATGTTGTTTTGTTTTAAAAAATTATCTTTCTATGATGAATGGATGTTTTCATTAATAAATGTTTTAAATGATATTTAAATTTTTTTATCATCTAATATATCATTATTTGGTGTTATAAATACATTTTTGGAGATATTTTTTAATGTTTCCATTCATATTATTTTAATGAATGGATTGTGTTTTGATTACATGATGTTTATGAAACTTGTTTCTATTTGATAGGTTATATGCTTTTGAAATCGGCTTATTTTCAGAGGTGATATTTATGGTGAATTGATTATGTAACCTACTTTTTTTTAAAGTTATGATATGATTAAAATATTATAGTACCCATTTCATTTATTGTTTTATGATATAGTTATTTATGATCTAGTGTCACCTGTACGTATGATTTCAACATGACCAGGGTGGGACTTATGTCTCTCTCCAATTCATTGGGTAACAATTTATATCTCATGAGATAAAATAAGCTGGTCTTAGGAGTGAATGATTACTACTAAGATGGCCAAGGGAGTGAACCATGACTACAAAGATTCAATGAAGAGTGTACTCAAGCTACTAAAATGGCCATCAGAGTGAACTATGAATACCTTGATGATATGGGAAGTGAATCCATTAAACCAATATGGTCTTGGCATTGATTCCTGGGATACTATGGAAATCATATTATATGCTTATATTTATTTGACAATTCCAGGTTTTATTTGTAAAGACCCTACATTTATATATAATATTTTTTAAATAAATTGGAATTTTATGAGTTTGCTAAACCGGGCGGTGCGCTATTCCGTGGAACGGAGTGCCCAGAATGATCTGTCGATGTTTTGTTAAGATTAATTTAATGTGCGTACGTAGTTTTCCTGAATAATAGGAAGAAATCATAAACAGTAACTCAGATCAGAAATTTGGTGGCACTATTGCGCTCAAGATGACAGGTTTACCCTAGGTGTGACTTATGATTAGTTGTCGCGAGCCTCCTGTGAGAAACCAAAAAATTGAGTAATCATAAATAAAATAATTAAATAAATTATTATATTTATCAGATGCTTATAACTCACAAATGTTAACTCGGATTAAAAATCTGAGACCACCGTTGTACTCGTGAGGGTATTATTTCTTTAAGAAGGTACTAACATTGGCCATCATAGACCACTAGAGAATGTTTTTTTTTTGGCCGAAAATAAAATAATTAAGTGAAAATTAGTTTACTGTAAAATTTATAATATATAAATGGTATCTAATATTGAAAATCTTAGAGTAACGTTGGGTTTGATGGGGCATGTATCACCTAGGAAGAGCCAAACCACAACATGTGCGGGTCGAGGGGGACTGATAATAATTATCCGAAATTTTTTAGGTATGTTTAGTAAACGTGCGAGTGACATATTGTAACTTTTGAACCAGTGCTCGGAATTGAAATCTGAGGGTACCACTAAACACATATCACCAATATTCACATATGGTGACTTTCACCTCGATGATAGATGGTTGAGGGTGAAATTTATTTTTTGGTTTTTTCATGAAAGAATAAAAATACAAATAAAAGTGTGTGACAATTTGTTTTTATTTGCAACACCCATGTGGGTGTCGGGAGGTGGGGTCCACTAGAACTAAACCACCTTTGGGATGTTGGGAAGTGGGTACCACCAAACCATAACCTCTAATGAGAGGTTTTTGTGGTGGGGACCATGACACCCTAACATCTCATGAGAGGTTATGGTGGTGGGGACCACCCAAGTCCTAAACCTCCCAACTCCCCTCTTAATGAGGGAGAAACCTCTCACCTCCCACATTATTGTGGAGGATGCAATTGAACTTATTCCACATTAATTATGCCAACACAGAACTATTATTTCAACCAATGTAAATTAATTGGCTTGAACCCTTTTTAATTTAAGTAACAACATCATTGGAATTTAGGAAGGTTCCTAATAAATGAAGCATTATAAATTCCATGATAATTACATACCTCCCCCCTCTCCTATATATATGGAGCATGGGAGGATGTTTTGGGATGGCTTCACCAACAATGAAGCACTGATAAAGTTATGTGATGCCCAACACTAGGAGGAATACAATCTCCAACGAAGGATGCTCCACTAATGAACAATGCCGATGAGGAACGCATTTGATTATGAAGAATGACCTCAACCTCGACATTATTCCTTGGAAAATACTCTAACGTAGGATGTGTTCATCTACAATCAATTAACTTCCTCCTTCTCATTCCAATTTCAACCAACAACGACCTAGTTAAGGGTTTAATTTTGATTGATTATTTTTGGGAAAGTAAATGTTAATTGTTTGATATTCATCTCCCATCCATTATTGATAATTTTTTTAAATTTAAGAAGGAATTGAACCACTTTCTACCTCCTAAAATGTAGAGAGTGTGGCCCAAATGAACATTGCCTGACCCCTCAACTGTTCTTCATTGATGATTACTTTGAATAGAGGAAGGTGACAAAGGAAACGACACTCCACCACTCGTGGCCTCCGCCGCTCCACACCACTGCTGAACCGTCGTCGTGTTGAGCTGCCGAGTCGAGCTGGCGCCCTGAGCTGAGTCGCATTCGCCTCTCCACAACGCCTTGGCTAAACCTTCCCAAGCCCCTCCCGTGGTGCCCCTCGTGGTGCCCCGCCAAACCGGCCCTCGTCTCCCCCGGCCTCTTGGCTGTGCCACCCAGTACACACAATATGCTAGTCGAGCCCCCCAGCTGTTCGGGCCTCTCGGCCAAACCGACCCCAGTTGCGCCACCCGTCAGCCGAACCAGCCCCATCCATGCCACCTCGGCCTCCGGTCCAAGCCACCCCCAACCATTCCCCTGCATCCCTCCGAGCTGAACTGTCGCTGCGCCCTAGACTAAACCTCCCACACGGAGCCCTCCGGGCCGCACAACCCTAGAACTGACTTGAGACTGGTCTGTGCCCTTGCGGCTATTCTATTCCATCACGGTTCTACGCGGCCCATCAGATCCTACTGGTCTGAGACCAGTGATCCATACCAAACTAAACGGGTTGTCTCGCCCAACCGTCTGAGCCAAACTCAATGGGACAGGCCAGGTCGATCCAAATCGGGGTGGTCTAACTAGGTCATAACGGACTCGGGCGTACTACGACCATTTATGATCCTTCTGCCACATCTTTTTCATGGGACATCTGTTTGAAAAATAGTCAACTGCACTGGAAATCTTGAAACGAGACAGTCCCTTTGAGTATAATCCAATGGAGTTTTGGTTTGAGATGGGAAATGGACACATTGGAATGAGACCAAATCCAAGAGGGACCCTAGGACTAAAATGATAATAACTAACTAACAGGGTGTCTCATTGACACATTTTCTATTACGTTGAGACCCCATTGACATGGAAAAACTTTGATATACTTCATTGTTGGATTTTTCGATAGGTGAAGTTTCGACTAGTAGGTCATGGAGCAGATCCTCCGGGAGACAAGCGAGCGTAGTGCGAAGTCCTAGGAGTTAGTAGAGACCTAACGACTGCTGACCATTTGACTCAGAGTGACTCCACTAGACCAGGTGGTAGCACCTTAGTATCGCGGCAGACCCACCGTGGAGGAGTGTGCTTGGTGACACGGTAGACCCACGATACTCGACATGAGGAGTGCCTCTATAGGTTACGAGGGGTAGCATGCTTGGTGATGTTGTAGACCCACGGTTGGAAGCACCTCTGTGTGAAGTAGCATACCCACAGTACTCGACGGGAGGAGTACCTTAACAGTCCAATGATAGTAGGAAGCACAGTTGTTGTCACAATAGGCCTACTACACTAAATATAGTAGGAGTTCTCCAGTAGTCATGGTTTTGATAATGTGATTGGTTTTGTTAATTGACACTACACCTAGAATAAATTACTAGTTTGAGCTAAGACAGTACTTTTGTGTTTTCCACAAGATTGAGATTGATCACATGATAATTTAGGTATATGTATCTGCATATAGCTAAGTAATGTTATTTTCTGATTTCATACAGTTTTGATTATCCTTGTTGGATTTTATGAGACCTTGAGGGTCTCATGGTACCTAATGAGTATCATTATACTCATCCATGCATGGGCTATACTCGAACATTGTTTTGTTAGATGCAGACGACAGACAATGCTGACTGAGGCTGAGAGTACCAGGACTAGGTGGTACTCGAAGGTGGACCATATGACTTGTCGGTACACATAGGGGACATGCAGCCATAGAGTGCTAAGGAGGTGTTCTATAAATACCCTTCAGGTAGGAACCTCGAAGGATGACCCAGAAGCTATTTTTCCTTTTTCCTCAGTTGTAATTGTTCTTTTAGTTTCCTGTACATTCATGTTGGGCTTGTATTCTGGCCCCTTTTTACTTACTGTACTCACTTGTTGGTTATACAGTTTACTCATGTTCGTATCTACTATGTTTGTTTACATGTTATATAGTAATTGGATACATAGTTTTAGGGGATTATGCTTTTGGTGATAATTTCTATCCCCTAGCCTGTGAATGGAGGGCATAGGGTAGTCACGGCACAAGCCCTAGGGGAACGGTCTGGAAAAAATGGAATCAGAGGAGTCGATTATGCTGCAAAATGTAGGACTCTGATCTTTTTTGGGAATAAATAGTGTTAAGGGTAATAAGTGTGGTTTTCAGTTCAGGGAGTCCTGTGATGGTGTGGCAACTGACTTATGCATACACAAGAACCCTGACTTCGGATTTCCGACTCAGTGCACAAAATCACTGATTGCGTTTGTGTTTTAAAAAGATTTATTTATGTCAGATCATCAAGGTTAGAAAAAAAGGTTTAATATTTTTACCATGTCACACCTGATTATATTCGGATGCTTCCCCGTAGACAGCTATTTAGAGTTCCAAGAGTTGTATGCACTGACAGCACCACCATCCACACTGGCGAATGGTGCACGTCGACTGGGAAAATTGGATGAGTTCCAGTAGCAGAGGTCCCAAAGTGGAAGAGGAATGTGATATCCATGGACTTCATGATTGGACTTACACGTACATTCATGGGCCATGAATCGATTTGGGTGATCATTGACCGAATCACCTTGTCGGCCCACTTTATACCGATCAAAGGATCCGGTTCAGTTGGGATCATGGGATGACTCTATGTGCAAGATATTTTGTGGTTACATGGAGTTCCCTCGATGATCATTTCCGATCAACATGCAGGTTTTATTTTCTGGCTATAGAAGGGGTTTCAGGAGGATATTATAACACATCTTCATTTGAGCAATGCATTCAATCCTCTGATGGATGGCCAGACTGAGCGGACCATTCAGACCCTCGAGGACATGCTGCGTGCTTGTGTCCACAACTTTGGTCGCAGATGGGAGGATCACTTACATTTGGGGGAGTTTTAATAAAACAACAATTATCACTCCACCATAGGGATGGCACCATTTGTAACGCCCCGACGCCAACTACCCAGAGCCGGTGCATTACTTCGTAAAATTGGCATGATCACAAAAGATCAAGTCTCGAAAGACCGATTAGTTTAGTAGCCTTGGAAACACTAGATACATTCATAAGTCATTCATTACATCAAAAAGTAAACAAACTAAAATAACATGGTCTTCATAGTCCACAATCATATCCCTTTCTGACTACCCCAGCAGGTCACTCATAAAATACTTCTTCACATCCTGGAAAAATATTAAAACATTGAAAGTGGTGAGCTCAGATGCTCAGTAAGGATAACAATAATGCAGAAGCTTTCATAAATAAACATAAAAATTTAAGGCAATGTATAACTAAAACAAAAGCCTTTTAAAATTAAACATCAACATAATATGGAAAAAGTAAAATGAGATAATGCCATTTACTTCTTCACATGGATATTCTACTGGTCGAATAATCACATGCAATATCAATAACCACTTTCATAATGATGGAATGCAAAATTCCAGACTATCATAACCACGTAGCCAAGGCCTCGTGCCAAGACCACAAATAAGATTTTGTCAAGGCCTCGTGTCAAGACACTAGTTTGTCTCATGAGACCTGCCGATGCATCGAGTAGCTATAGCGGGCTCCACCCGTCACTTATTAAGTCCAATGAATTCCTCATATGAATAGGTTTAAACATATCATAAACCATAACATAATCGTATCACATAAAACATGCATAAAGGAAACATAACATTTCCACATTTCAATCACAAGATATAAATACAAAACATTGATATAATAAAAACACTTTCAAAACCATTTTCAATACCAAAATAAAATAAAGTTAAAACTTTGTATTTATTTTTCATTAAAAAAATGATGGCTTGTAGAGGAAGCCGAATCTCAAATAATGGTCACGGCGGCGGAGTAGTCGTTGTCGCCGCATAAGTACAGAAATAAAAACATTCCCTTTTTGTCGTTTAGTAAAACGCTTCGTATAAAAAAAGATTCCATTCGAATAAACGTAAAAGTCAAAGGGGTTTATATACCGTATAAAGGAAAGTTGTGTATAAAACCAAATATGCCTCAATGAAAGGGGATTGAGATGAAGTCCTTACAACGATAATTTTTTTAAAAAATATATCTATTATGTGTATTCACTATAGGTACACATAAATAAAGTAAAAATAAAAAATAATACATAATAATATCATGACATAATTCGAAATTAGGAGATTAACCCAAAGAATGGAAGTTGGGTTAAGAAGTTCCCTTACCTCGTGTCTGACTTGACTCAACCGCTCTTTAACCTCCTGAATAATAAACTAGAGTTAATATATACCTTATTAATAACCATTTTCAATTTCATTATCCTTTTTATATCACTTATTACAATGTTATGAACATTATTTAATTATTTAAGTTAATAACGGTCGTTTTGTCGATCTTTGGTACTTGAGTCAAAAATAAACTTCTTATAATTTCAAGTTGTTCATGTGGTGAAATATCCATTATATCCAGAATTATATTCATGATGTAGATATCATATATATGATATATATCCAGTATATACATTCATTCATAATGTCACGTAACATTTAGAGGTAAGAAATGAAATGCACCGTTAATGGAGACGGTAAGCCGTACGTACGCATGAACACTACATTCATTTAAATTTCATATTTAATGGAACGAAATCATAATGATATAAATGTATAATATAATTCCAGTATAATATAGTGTATAATACCATTTAATCCATCCTTTATACATCCCACATATGGCATTAACGATTCAAATCACTTTGAGGGGGCGGTAGTCCGCACTTCCTAAAATGAAATTATCGCGTTTTACCCATAATGGAAATCATAAAGTATGACATAAATGAGAAATACAGAAGCATAATTAAAACATAAACATAATATATATCATATATAAAAATATTGACATCTTAATGGCCACCTTTGAAGGTGTTATATGAGTGTTGAACAATCATCGTTTCGTGAGGCAGAAATTCGCCATCCACAGAAACCGTATGTTCTTTAACCATTAGATGTAGGTGTGTGTATGTGTATCTCGAATCCTTCTTATAAAAACATCCTAGTATATTGAGGATACTGGTGTTGTTACAAAAGAAATGAATAAAAAGAGTTTAGGGGGTTGGAGAAGAAAAATAAAACAAAACAACATTAGAGAAGACATTACCTCAAAATCGGGTAACTCATTTTGATTTGAGCCAAAGGCTTACTTGGGAAGGGTTCTGCCCAAAGTGAGGCTTCTAGGAGTAATAGAGGGATGTTGGGAGAGTATTTGGGCAGAGGTTGGACGAGCCAAATGTCTTGAAGGTGTGAATAAGGTGGGAGAGGTGGGGGCCTTTTATAAGTGGAGAGGAGGGGCTCTTTTGGAAAGATTGAAATGATACATTATTACACAATGCTTTTCGGATTATAAAGGTCCCACACTTATATAATTCGAGGATAAGGTGATAAGGGTTAGAAATATCCACATTCAATTGGCTTTGGACAAGTGTAAGCCTTAGATTTTGCATTATCTTTCCATTTTATTTAAATCGTTAAATAATGAGGTCATCGCTGCATCATCATGATGTCATAAATAATTTAATTTATTTAATGTCTAAAAATTATAAAAAAAAATATTATGATGTAGGCAATCTTTTTATCTTTTTAATGAATATTTATAATCAAAATTTGGACTCGTGTAATCCCACTTAAATACTGTTTAAGTAAAACAACTCATGTTTGTGTCAATTTAATTTTAACATTAAATAAATAAATATTAATGTCATTTTCCAACTAAAGTGACTCCATGGGGTCCCCAAGATGACCCATGGGTTTTCTTGGTCGGCCATGACTCATACAATAGGAGTAGGACAAGTGTCATGATCATCACATATTGTTATAACATTATTTGTACCTTAAACTACACTAATTACCTCTAATCGCGATTAAGAACTTAAAATTTACTATTCACCAAAAAATTATTTTAATCTCATTGAACCACATTTTACTTCTTAATGACAACCATGTATGTTAGATTTTTTAAAATCAAATCACAGAAGTGTTAATATTTCATTTAAACGAAAAATCAGTTATTTAACTACCACCTAGTGGTTTCACTATTCATCAAAAAATTGAAGTTTTTCAGAACAATGCCAAAATTTCACCCTAAGATATAATTGATATTCCGAATTCAAAAATGATGTCTATTTTAAAAAATTCCAATCATATAAGTTGCATTAATTAATTTTCTAATTAATTCCCGCTGTCACAACAAATAGCGTGTTTTTAAGAAATAATTTATATCAAATGATTGACAATTGTTTATGTCCAATTTTAATGTTAAATTAATTCTAATGACCACCATTGGATAAAATGGTAAAAATATATTATAATTATACTTTAAAACCACTAAATAGTATAATTTATCACTATAAATTATTTTGATTAAAAAAGTTGTTTTTAAGTATTTTTCACAATTCATAAAAAAATTAGAAGTTCTCAGAAAAATACCAAAAATTCGACATAGGCTAATTTCGATATTACGAATACAAAAATGAAGTCCATTTTGAAATATAAAATTTCTATATTTTTAAAAAGTGGTTATTACTATTCATAACTGCTACTTTTATTAGTCGCGGTGTTATAGAACTCGAAGTTGCGTACAATGCAAGCTATTGCATTATTGAATGAGAAGCGTATCATGGAAGCTCGGGGTGTTACATTCTCCCCTCCTTCAATAAATTGCGTCCTCGCAATTTGAAATTTTTTTCTTTGAAAATAAAAGGTTGAAAATAGAAAATACCTTTGTGGAAATCCCACATCGGAAATAAGGTCAATAAAATTTAGTCTTAATAAGGGGGAAATGGAAATAAGAAAGTCACCACCAAACTATGATCTCGATAAGGAGAACATTGGTGGCAATTAGAGACATATAATTGGAGGAAAAACGTAAATAATTATAAGGAGTGATTGAGGTCATCAATCACAATCAACTGTCAAATTGAGGGCCTCAAAGCCTTCAATCTATGTTGATTTGAAATATCATCAGTTCAAAAAGACATAAGGTATTAGGATAACACATTTTTTTTGGTTTAATATCCCTTTACTAAAGTTTAAGAATTAATTTATTCATTGAATAAGATATAGGTATATATATATTTATGCTTGACAATTAGAGTTTCAACCTTCAACTCATCATTCACTCAAAAAGATAATAGAACTCAAAAATATTATACTTATCCTAATTGTATAAGGTTCCAAATGTTAACACATACCATTTAGATTAGTAAAATTATTTTGTAATAACCAGGGACTTCCTGTAGGCTAGTGGTAGGAAATAAAGGCATGTCGCACTATGATTGTGGGTTCGATTCCTGCAGCTTTTTCCGACGCGACGGGTTATGCCCCACCCTGCAGGTTGTCCTTTTTCCTAAAACTATAGTATTATAATATTCCAATAATAATCTTCAGAAATTCTTTAACCTTCAACAATACTATCCACGGTTCAAGTTAATCCATTCCAACCTTAATAGTTATCCAAAATACCTCCGTCCAGACTTTCTCTAAAGGGTCGTTAAATTCCAAAATCAATTGTAACCTCAGATTCCCCAAAAAAAGTAATGTTTCTCTTATTGTCACATACTAAAAATATGATTACCTTCATCATATTAAATCCGTAATGAAAACAACATGTACTGCAGTAAAATCCTTATATATATATATCACATTATTCTAATAACCAAAATATAATCCATGAGTCCAAAAGCACCAATACATTAGTTATTCTGCTTCAACTGTAGTAATAGCATAAGATTGTCCTTGATCCCTTGGCCTTTTCTGAGGTAAGTTTCCCTGACGCTTAGGACATTCATTTGCATAATGCCCCATTTCCCTACAATTGTAGAATTCAACTTTGACAGCCTCTTTCTTTCCCTTGCAATCACGAGCCTGGTGACCCTTTTCTCCACATTTATAACAAACTCCCATTCCTTTAGGCACGTACCAGGGTGATTCATCCCACAATTATCACATAATGGAAAATCCTTATTTCCCTTTTTCCCTTTATCTGTCTCTTGTTCCACCGTTCTCTTCTTCTCTTGCTTTACTTTGTTGTCATAAGACTTAGAGAATTCTTTTTCTGTCTTGATAGCACATGAGACAATATCTTCGTATGATGAGAAGGATTGTGATACTAAAGATCGACAGAGAAATAGTTTTAACCCATCAAAGAAACGATCAATCTTACTCCTTGGGTTACGTATATAATCTGCAGCATACCTCGCTAACCTTGTAATGTTGGCCTCATACTTTGCGACATTCTCATCCTCCTTCTGCCTCAGACTCAGAAATTGCCTTTCCATATCTGCTCGAGGTTTACGAGGAAAGTATTTTTCTAAGAAAAGCTCTTTAAACTCCCTCCATTCCATATTCAATACGTCATCATCTTCCTTTGTGTTTTGAATCAGCAACCACCACTGATCGGCATCTCCAGTGAGGTGGTAAACTGCCATGACAACCTTCTCCCTTTCACTACTCCCCAAGGCATGGAATATTTTCTCTAAGGAATTTATCCATTTCTCAGCTACTATAGGATTTGTACTCCCATTGAAGGTTTGTGTTTGTTGCCTCATGAAACGTTCTAGCATTGATCCTCCACGTTGTGGATCAGGGTGCTCCATACGAGTAAGGTTATTATTCATAACCTGCGTGAGTTGTCCCAGTATGGTAATAAGTTGATCAGCACCAGTTGTATCTCCAGATCCACAATAATTATCTTGAGCAGGAGGGCAATCCCTACATGGAGTGCGTGCATTGATACGGTTTCCATTCCTTCCACTAGGCGCCATTTCTAAACAATGGCATAAACTAGATTAGTTTATGAATTAAAATACATAATTCCATACTTGTAAAACACTTTACATAAATTGAACTATTTATGGATATAATCCATAATCATAAAAAGAAATGTTTTCTTTGAGGAAGTATATACTCATAACCCTTCATAGTGGTTTGTAAATAAAATGAGAATTATCCTAAGCATATCCCCCGGGAGTGTCGTAACCAAGAGTGCAGCAAGGCCCGTTGTTGTGCACCAGTTCCCATTCGAGTCTAGCTCAAAGCGGTGTTTTCGGGTTTTACCCCTAGGAACATCTGTGCCAGAGCCGCCTCTACCTGCTCGTATCCAGACAGGGATGTATTGCTCGGAAAACTCACAAAATCTCTACAATACCATAATTCTAGGAAGTTCTTCTATACTAATCCTCAAAGTTCATCTTAGGTCTACGTGCTCTAATCAGAGTTTATCTAAATCTAGATTCCAAGGTTAGTACTAAACTTCCTCTGATACCAACTATAACGCCCCGACCCCAGCTACCCAGAGCCGGTGCATTACTTCGTAACATTGGCATGATCACAAAAGATCAAGTCTCGAAAGACCGATTAGTTTAGTAGCCTTGGAAACACTAGATACATTCATAAGTCTTTCATTACATCAAAAAGTAAACAAACTACAATAACATGGTCTTCATAGTCCACAATCATATCCCTTTCTTACTACCCCTGCAGGTCACTCATAAAATACTTCTTCACATCCTGGAAAAATATTAAAACATTGAAAGGGGTGAGCTCAGTTGCTCAGTAAGGATAACAATAATGCGGAAGCTTTCATAAATAAACATAAAAATTTAAGGCAATGTATAACTAAAACAAAATCCTTTTAATCTTGAAATCAACATAATATGGCAAAAGTAAAATGAGATAATGCCATTTACTTCTTCACATGGATATTCTACTGGTCGAATAATCACATGCAATATCAATAACCACTTTCATAATGATGGAATGCATAACGCCAGACTATCATAACCACGTAGCCAAGGCCTCATGCCAAGACCACAAATAAGATTTTGTCAAGGCCTCGTGCCAAGACACTAGTTTGTCTCATGAGACCTGCCGATGCATCGAGGAGCTATAGCGGGCTCCACCCGTCACTTATTTAGTCCAATGCATTCCTCATATGAATAGGTTTAAACATATCATAAACCATAACATAATCGTATCACATAAAACATGCAAAAAGGAAACATAACATTTCCACATTTCAATCACAAGATATAAATACAACACATTGATATAATAAAAACACTTTCAAAACCATTTTCAAAACCAAAATAAAAGAAAGTTAAAACTTTGTATTTATTTTTCATTAAAAAAAATGATGGCTTGTAGAGGAAGCCGAATCTCAAATAATGGTCACAGCGGAGGAGAAGTCGTTGTCTCCACATAAGTACGGAAAGAAAAACATTCCCTTTTTTTCGTTTAGTAAAATGCTTCGAATAAAAAAAATATTCCTTTCGAATAAACGTAAAAGTCAAAGGGGTTTATACACCGTATAAAAGAAAGTTGTGTATAAAACCAAATATGCCTCAATGAACGGGGATTGAGATGAAGTCCTTACAAAGATAATTTTTAAAATAAAATAGATATATTATGTTTATTCACTATAGGTACACATAAATAATGTAAAAATACAAAATAATACATAATAATATAATGACATAATATGAAAGTAGGAGATTAACCCAAAGAATGGAAGTTGGGTTAAGAAGTTCCCTTACCTCGTGTCTGACTTGACTCAACCACTCTTTAACCTCCTGAGTAATAAACTAGAGTTAATATATACCTTATTAATAACCATTTTCAATTTCATTATCCTTTTTATATCACTTATTACAATGTTATGAACATTATTTAATTATTTAAGTTAATAACGGTCGTTTTGTCGATCTTTGGTACTTGAGTCAAAAATAAACTTCTTATAATTTCAAGTTGTTCATGTGGTGAAATATAAATTATATCCAGAATTATATTCATGATGTATATATCATATATATGATATATATCCAGTATATAAATTCATTCATAATGTCACGTAACATTTAGAGGTAAGAAATGAAATGCACCGTTCATGGAGACGGTAAGTCGTACGTACGCATGAACGCTACTTTCATTTCAATTTCATATTTAATGGAACTAAATCATAATTATATAAATGAATAATATAATTCCAGTATAATATAGTGTATAATACCATTTACTCCATCCTTTATACATCCCACATATAGCATTAACGATTCAAATCACTTTGAGGGGGCGGTAGTCCGCACTTCCTAAAATGAAATTATCGCGTTTTACCCATAATGGAAATCATAAAGTATGCCATAAATGAGAAATACAGAAGAATAAGTAAAACATAAACATAATATATATCATATATAAAAATAGTGACATCTTAATGGCCACCTTTGAAGGTGTTATATGAGTGTTGAACAATCATCGTTTCGTGAGGCAGAAATTTTCCATCCACAGAAACCGTATGTTCTTTAACCATTAGATGTAGGTGTGTGTAATTGTAGCTATAATCCTTCTTATAACAACATCCTAGTATATTGAGGATACTGGTGTTGTTACAAAATAAATGAATAAAAAGATTTGAGGGGTTGGAGAAGAAAAATAAAACAAAACAACATTAGAGAAGACATTACCTCAAAATCGGGTAACTCTTTTTAATTTGAGCCAAAGGCTTCCTTGGGAAGAGTTCTGCCAAAAGTGAGGCTTCTAGGAGTAAGATAGGGATGTTGGGAGAGTAGTTGGGCAGAGGTTGGCCGAGCCAAATGGCTTGATGGTGTGAATAATGTGGGAGAGGTGGGGGCCTTTTATAAGTGGAGAGGAGGGGCTCTTTTGGAATGATTGAAATGTTACATTATTACACAATGCTTTTCGGATTCTAAAGGTCCCACACATATATAATTCGAGGATAAGGTGATAAGGGTTCTAAATCTCTTCATCCAATTGGCTTTGGACAAGTGTAAGCCTTAGATTTTGCATTATCTTTCCATTTTATTTAAATCGTTAAATAATGAGGTCATCGCTGCATCATCATGATGTCATAAATAATTTAATTTATATAATGTCTAAAAATTATAAAAAAAATATTAAGATGTAGGAAATCTTTTTAGATTTCTAAATAATATTTATAATCAAAATTTGGACTTGTGTAACCCCACTTAAAAACTGTTTTAGTAAAACAACTCATGTTTGTGTCAATTTAATTTTTACATTAAATAAATATATATTAATGTCATTTTCCAACTAAAGTGGCTCCATGGGGTCCCCAAGTTGACCCATGGGTTGTCTTGGTCGACCATGACTCATCCAATAGGAGTAGGACAAGTGTCATTCTCATCTCATATTGTTATAACATTATTTGTACCTTAAACTACACAAATTACCTCTAATCGCGATTAAGAACTTAAAAGTTACTATTCACCATAAAATTATTTTAATCTCATTGAACCACATTTTACTTCTTAATGACAATCATGTATGTCGGCTTTTTGAAAATCAAATCACAGAAGTGGTAATATTTCATTTAAACGAAAAATCAGTTATTTAACTACCACCTAGTGGTTTCACTATTCATCAAAAATTGAAGTTTTTCAGAACAATGCCAAAATTTCACCCTAAGCTATAATTGATATTCCGAATTCAAAAATGATGTCTATTTTAAAAAATTCCAATCATATAAGTTGCATTAATTAATTTTATAATTAATTCCCGCTGTCACAACAAATAGCGTGTTTTTAAGAAATAATTTATATCAAAAGATTGACAATTGTTTATGTCCAATTTTAATGTTAAATTAATTATAATGACCACCATTGGATAAAATGATAAAAATATATTCTAATTATACTTTAAAACCACTAAATAGTATAATTTATCACTATAAATTATTTTGATTAAAAAAATTGTTTTTAAGTATTTTTCACAATTCATAAAAAAATTAGAAGTTCTCAGAAAAATACCAAAAATTCAACATAGGCTAATTTCGATATTACGAATACAAAAATGAAGTCCATTTTGAAATATAAAATTTCTATAATTTTAAAAAGTGGTTATTACTATTCATAATGGCTACTTTTATTAGTCACGGTGTTTTAGAACTCGAAGTTGCGTACAATGCAAGCTATTGCATTATTGAATGAGAAGCATATCATGGAAGCTCGGGGTGTTACATTCTCCCCTCCTTCAATAAATTGCGTCCTCGCAATTTGAAATTTTTTTCTTTGAAAATAAAAGGTTGAAAATAGAAAATACCTTTGTGGAAAGACCACATCGGAAATAAGGTCAATAAAATTTAGTCTTAATAAGGTGGAAATGGAAATAAGAAAGTCACCACCAAACTATGATCTCGATAATGAGAACATTGGTGGCAATTAGAGACATATAATTGGAGGAAAAATGTAAATATTTATAGGGAGTGATTGAGGTCATCAATCAAAATCAACTGTCAAATTGAGGGCCTCAAAGCCTTCAATCTATGTTGATTTGAAATATCATCAGTTCAAAAAGACATAAGGTATTAGGATAACACATTTTTTTGTTTTAATATCCCTTTACTAAAGTTTAAGAATTAATTTATTCATTGAATAAGAGATAGGTATATATATCTTTATGCTTGACAATTAGAGTTTCAACCTTCAACTCATCTTTCACTCAAAAAGATAATAGAACTCAAAAATATTATACTTATCCTAATTGTATAAGGTTCCAAATGTTAACACATACCATTTAGATTAGTAAAATTATTTTGTAATAACCAGGGACTTCCTGTAGGCTAGTGGTAGGAAATAAAGGCCTGTCGCACTATGATTGTGGGTTCGATTCCTGCAGCTTTGTCCGACGCGACGGGTTATGCCCCACCCTGCAGGTTGTCCTTTTTCCTAAATCTATAGTATTATAATATTCCAAAAATAATCTTCAGAAATGATTTAACCTTAAACAATACTATCCACGGTTCAACTTAATCCATTCCAACCTTAATAGTTATCCAAAATACCTCCGTCCAGACTTTCTCTAAAGGGTCGTTAAATTCCAAAATCAATTGTAACCTCAGATTCCCCAAACAAAGTAAAGTTTCTCTTATTGTCACATACTAAAAATATGATTACCTTCATCATATTAAATCCTTAATGAAAACAACATGTACTGCATTACAATCCTTATATATATATATATCACATTATTCTAATAACCAAAATATAATCCATGAGTCCAAAAGCACCAATACATTAGTTATTCTGCTTCAACTGTAGTAACAGCATAAGATTGTCCTTGATCCCTTGGCCTTTTCTGAGGTAAGTTTCCCTGACGCTTAGGACATTCATTTTCATAATGCCCCATTTCCCTACAATTGTAGCATTCAACATTGACAGCCTCTTTGTTTCCCTTGCAATCACGAGCCTGGTGACCCTTTTCTCCACATTTATAACAAACTCCCATTCCTTTTAGGCACGTACCAGGGTGATTCTTCCCACAATTATCACAAAATGGAAAATCCTTCTTTCCCTTTTTCCGTTTATCTGTCTCTCGTTCCATAGTTCTCTTCTTCGCTTGCTTTACTTTGTTGTCATAAGACTTAGAGAATTCATTTTCTGTCTTGATAGCACATGAGACAATATCTTCGTATGATGAGAAGGATTGTGATACTAAAGATCGACGGAGAAATGGTTTTAACCCATCAAAGAAACAATAAATCTTACTCCTTGGGTTACGTATATAATCTACATCATACCTCGCTAACCTTGTAAAGTTGGCCTCATACTTTGCGACATTCTCATCCTCCTTCTGCCTCAGACTCAGAAATTGCCTTTCCATATCTGCTCGATGGTCACGAGGAAAGTATTTTTCTAAGAAAAGCTCTTTAAACTCCCTCCATTCCATATTCGATACGTCATCATCTTCCTTTGTGTTTTGAATCAGCGACCACCATTGATCGGCATCTCCAGTGAGGTGGTAAACTGCCATGACATCCTTCTCCCTTTCACTACTCCCCAAGGCATGGAATATTTTCTCTAAGGAATTTATCTATTTCTCAGCTACTATAGGATTTGTACTCCCATTGAAGGTTGGTGGTTGTTGCCACATGAAACTTTCTAGCATTGATCCTCCACGTTGCGGATCAGGGTGCTCCATACGAGTAAGGTTATTATTCATAACCTGCGTGAGTTGTCCCAGTATGGTAATAAGTTGATCAGCACCAGTTGTATCTCCAGATCCACAATAATTATCTTGAGCAGGAGGGCAATCCCTACATGGAGTGCGTGCATTGATACGGTTTCCATTCCTTCCACTAGGCGCCATTTCTAAACAATGGCATAAACTAGATTAGTTTAAGAATTAAAATACATAATTCCATACTTGTAAACCACTTTACATAAATTGAACTATTTATGGATATAATCCATAATCATAAAAAGAAATGTTTTCTTTGAGGAAGTATATACTCATAACCCTTCATAGTGGTTTGTAAATAAAATGAAAATTATCCTAAGCATATCCCCCGGGAGTGTCGTAACCAAGAGTGCAGCAAGGCCCGTTGTCGTGCACCAGTTCCCGTTCGAGTCTAGCTCAAAGCGGTGTTTTCGGGTTTTACCCCTAGGAACATCTGTTCCAGAGCCGCCTCTACCTGCTCGTATCCAGACAGGGATGTATTTCTCGGAAAACTCACAAAATCCTTACAATACCATAATTCTAGGAATTTCTTCTATACTAATCCTCAAAGTTCATCTTAGGTCTACGTGCTCTAATCAGAGTTTATCTAAATCTAGCTTCCAAGGTTAGTACTAAACTGCCTCTGATACCAACTGTAATGCCCCGACCCCAGCTACCCAGAGCCGGTGCATTACTTCGTAACATTGGCTTGATCATAAAAGATCAATTCTCGAAAGACCGATTAGTTTAGTAGCCTTGGAAACACTAGATACATTCATAAGTCTTTCATTACATCAAAAAGTAAACAAACTACAATAACATGGTCTTCATAGTCCACAATCATATCCCTTTCTGACTACCCTTGCAGGTCACTCATAAAATACTTCTTCACATCCTGGAAAAATATTAAAACATTGAAAGGGGTGAGCTCAGATGCTCAGTAAGGATAACAATAATGCGGAAACTTTCATAAATAAACATAAAAATTTAAGGCAATGTATAACTAAAACAAAAGCCTTTTAAACTTGAACATCAACATAATATGGAAAAAGTAAAATGAGATAATGCCATTTACTTCTTCACATGGATATTCTACTGGTCGAATAATCACATGCAATATCAATAACCACTTTCATAATGATGGAATGCATAATGTCAGACTATCATAACCACGTAGCCAAGGCCTCGTGCCAAGACCACAAATAAGATTTTGTCAAGGCCTCGTGCCAAGACACTAGTTTGTCTCATGAGACCTTCCGATGCATCGAGGAGCTATTGCGGGCTCCACCCGTCACTTATTAAGTCCAATTCATTCCTCATATTAATAGGTTTAAACATATCATAAACCATAACATAATCGTATCACATAAAACATGCATAAAGGAAACATAACATTTCCACATTTCAATCACAAGATATAAATACAACACATTGATATAATAAAAACACTTTCAAAACCATTTTCAATACCAAAATAAAAGAAAGTTAAAACTTTGTATTTATTTTTCATTAAATAAAATGATGGCTTGTAGAGGAATCCGAATCTCAAATAATGGTCACGGCGGCGGAGAAGTCCTTGTCGCCGCATAAGTACGGAAATAAAAACATTCCCTTTTTGTCGTTTAGTAAAACGCTTCGTATAAAAAAAGATTCCTTTCGAATAAACGTAAAAGTCAAAGGGGTTTATACACCGTATAAAAGAAAGTTGTGTATAAAACCAAATATGCCTCAATGAAAGGGGATTGAGATGAAGTCCTTACAAAGATAATTTTTAAAATAAAATAGATCTATTATGTGTATTCACTATAGGTACACATAAATAAAGTAAAAATACAAAATAATACAAAATAATATCATGACATAATTTGAAAGTAGGAGATTAACCAAAAGAATGGAAGTTGGGTTAAGAAGTTCCCTTACCTCGTGTCTGACCTGACTCAACCGCTATTTAACCTCCTGAATAATAAACTAGAGTTAATATATACCTTATTAATAACCATTTTCAATTTCATTATCCTTTTTATATCACTTATTACAATGTTATGAACATTATTTAATTATTTAAGTTAATAACGGTCGTTTTGTCGATCTTTGCTACTTGAGTCAAAAATAAACATCTTATAATTTCAAGTTGTTCATGTGGTGAAATATCCATTATATCCAGAATTATATTCATGATTTAGATATCATATATATGATATATATCCAGTATATACATTCATTCATAATGTCACGTAACAATTAGAGGTAAGAAATGAAATGCACCGTTCATGGAGACGGTAAGCCGTACGTACGCATGAACGCTACATTCATTTCAATTTCATATTTAATGGAACGAAATCATAATGATATAAATGTATAATATAATTCCAGTATAATATAGTTTATAATACCATTTACTCCATCCTTTATACATCCCACATATGGCATTAACGATTCAAATCACTTTGAGGGGGCGGTAGTCCACACTTCCTAAAATGAAATTATCGCGTTTTACCCATAATGGAAATCATAAAGTATGCCATAAATGAGAAATACAGAAGCATAAGTAAAACCTAAACATAATATATATCATATATAAAAATAGTTACATCTTAATGGCCACCTTTGAAGGTGTTATATGAGTGTTGAACAATCATCGTTTCGTGAGGCAGAAATTCGCCATCCACAGAAACTGTATGTTCTTTAACCATTAGATGTAGGTGTGTGTAAGTGTATCTCTAATCCTTCTTATAAAAACATCCTAGTATATTGATGATACTGGTGTTGTTACAAAATAATTGAATAAAAAGAGTTTATTGGGTTGGAGAAGAAAAATAAAACAAAACAACATTAGAGAAGACACTACCTCAAAAAAGGGTAACTCTTTTTGATTTGATCCAAAGGCTTCCTTGGGAAGCGTTCTGCCCAAAGTTAGGCTTCTAGGAGTAAGAGAGGGATGTTGGGAGAGTATTTGGGCAGAGGTTGGCCGAGCCAAATGGCTTGAAGGTGTGAATAAGGTGGGAGAGGTGGGGGACTTTTATAAGTGGAGAGGAGGGGCTCTTTTGGAAAGATTGAAATGTTACATTATTACACAATGATTTTCGGATTCTAAAGGTCCCACACTTATATAATTCGAGGCTAAGGTGATAAGGGTTCGAAATATCCTCATCCAATTGGCTTTGGACAAGTGTAAGCCTTAGATTTTTCATTATCTTTCCATTTTATTTAAATCGTTAAATAATGAGGTCATCGCTGCATCATCATGATGTCATAAATAATTTAATTTATATAATGTCTAAAATTATAAAAAAAATATTATGATGTATTAAATCTTTTTATGTTTCTAATGAATATTTATAATCAAAATTTGGACTTGTGTAACCCCACTTAAAAACTATTTTAGTAAAACAACTCATGTTTGTGTCAATTTAATTTTAACATTAAATAAATATATATTAATGTCATTTTCCAACTAAAGTGGCTCCATGGGGTCCCCAAGTTGACCCATGGGTTTTATTGGTCGGGAATGACTCATCCAATAGGAGTAGGACAAGTTTCATTCTCATCTCATATTGTTATAACATTATTTGTACCTTAAACTACACTAATTACCTCTAATCGCGATTAAGAACATAAAAGTTACTATTCACCAAAAAATTATTTTAATCTCATTGAACCACATTTTACTTCTTAATGACAACCATGTATGTCGGATTTTTGAAAATCAAATCACAGAAGTGGTAATATTTCATTTAAACGAAAAATCAGTTATTTAACTACCACCTAGTGGTTTCACTATTCATCAAAAATTGAAGTTTTTCATAACAATGCCAAAATTTCACCCTAAGCTATAATTGATATTCCGAATTCAAAAAAGATGCCTATTTTACAAAATTCCAATAATATAAGTTGCATTAATTAATTTTATAATTAATTCCCGCTGTCACAACAAATAGCGTGTTTTTAAGAAATAATTTATATCAAAAGATTGACAATTGTTTATGTCCAATTTTAATGTTAAATTAATTCTTATTACCACCATTGGATAAAATGGTAAAAATATATTCTAATTATACGTTAAAACCACTAAATATTATAATTTATCACTATAAATTATTTTGATTAAAAAAGTTGTTTTTAAGTATTTTTCACAATTCATAAAAAAATTAGAAGTTCTCAGAAAAATACCAAAAATTCAACATAGGCTAATTTTGATATTACGAATACAAAAATGAAGTCCATTTTGAAATATAAAATTTCTATAATTTTAAAAAGTGGTTATTACTATTCATAACGGCTACTTTTATTAGTCGCGGTGTTTTAGAACTCGAAGTTGCGTACAATGCAAGCTATTGCATTATTGAATGAGAAGCGTATCATGGATGCTCGGGGTGTTACACCATTTGAGGCATTATGTAGGAGACAATGCAGGTCAACATTCTATTGGAATGACCCAGGGGAGTCATCACTCATTGGACCAGAGATGGTGCGGGCTACCATAGAGAAAGTACAGATCATCCAGGAGTGGATGAAGACTGTACATAGCAGTTAGAAGTCGTATGCTGATAAGAGACAGAGTCCTATGGATTTTGAGGATGGTGACCACATCTTTTTATGGGTATCACCTCGACGAGGTTTTTATAGATTTGGTTGAGGTGGAGAGTTATCTTTAAGGTTCATCGGACCATTCCAGGTCCTAATCATGGATGGCGAGTTTTCTTACCACTTAGCTCTTCCACTTTAGTTGCACCGAGTGCATGACTTATTCCACGTATCCCAGCTGAGGTGATACATTCACAAACCTTCCCACATCATCGCCCATGGTGAGCTGGACGTTGCCGATGGGGAAAATTTTATGAAGGTTCCAGTAGATATTGAATATCGATAGGAGCAAGACCTTTGTGAATGGTCGATACCTCTATGCATGTTCACATGGAGCACGAGAACCTCCAAGAGAGCACATGGCGGTGGGAGGCTCAGATACGTGTTCAGTACCCCCATTTGTTCCCTTAGTTTGAGTTGTGGCTTATGGGTATGTAGAGACCTAAGGTGGGAAGAATGTAAATTCCAATAATTTCCATGTAATTGTTTTTATATTTTTTAAATATATGGGATTTTTAGGAGTCTGGGAAATATGACGGTGTGCGATTCCGAGGCCCAGAGTTCCCATAATGTTCTATTGATGTTTTGTTAAGCTTATGTTAACCCACATAAGAAATTTTCCTGATAAAGTGGAATAACAATTCAACAATTACTCAAATCATAAATCTGAGGGCACTATAGTGCTCAGGATGAGGAGTTTTCACTAAGAGTGACTTAAGATTAGTCGGTGCAGGCCTCCTGTGAGAAAACCCAAAATGACATAATCGTTAATAAAAGAATTAAATAAATTATTTCATTTTACAAATTCTTTTAACTCACAAACAGTAACTCGGATTAAAAATAATATACCACCACTGAACTCATGAGGGTAATATTTATTTTATAAGATAGTAACATTGGATGGTGGAGGCCACCAGAGAATGTTAGTTTTTGGCCAAAATTAAAATTATTAAGTGATTATTATTTTTTTCTAATGCTCAAAACATCTAAATGGTTATTCAGATTGAAAATATTAATGAACCATTGGGTTCATTGGGGCTTGTTTCACTTAGGCAGAGCCTAAACTTGACTGTTGCAGGTTGAGGGGGACTGATAATAATTTTCTGAAATTTTTTCAGGAACTTTCAGTAAACGCACAAGCAATGTTTTGTAACATTGGTACCGGTGCTTGGAATTGAAATCTGATGTCCCCGTTGAATTTTCATGACCAGTATTTGATTAAGGAGACTATCAAATGAAAGGTAGATGGTCAAGGGTGAAATTTAGTTTTTTCGTTTATTAGTGAAAGAATAAAAATTAAAATGAAAGTGTGTGACACTATTTTTATTTGCAACACCAATGTGAGTGTTGAGAGGTGAGGTCCACCAGAACTAAACCTCCTTGTGGATGCTAGGAAGTGGGGACCACCAGACCATAACCTCCAATGAGAGGTTATGGTGGTGGGGACCACTAGACCCTAACCACCCATGAGTGGTTATGGTGGTGGGGACCCCCCGAGGTCTT
Source organism: Viscum album (assembly GCA_963277665.1). Classification (NCBI taxonomy): domain Eukaryota; kingdom Viridiplantae; phylum Streptophyta; class Magnoliopsida; order Santalales; family Viscaceae; genus Viscum; species Viscum album. Next base: position 1,113,135,452 of record OY728126.1, read on the forward strand.
AACCTACCAACTCCCATCTTAATGAGGGGGAAACCTCTCAACTCCGTCATTAATGATGATGAGCCTCTTGGGCTTCTTCGAAATTAATTATGACTACAAACCACCATTTATTCTCAATGTAAATTAATTAGCTTGATCCCTTTTTAAATTAAGTAACAGCTTCATTGAAATATAGGAAGGTTCTTAATAAATTAACCATCATAAATTCCATGATCATTACATACCTTACCCCCTCTATTATATATATGGATCTTGGGAAGAGCTTTTTTGACGGCTTCACCATGCGTCCTAGGGTAGGTAAAGTGACATAATGCCCAAAATTGGGAGGATTACACTCTGCAATGAAGAACGCTCTGCCGACAAAGAACGCCGACGAGGAATGCCTTCGACTACAATGAATGACCTTGACATAGTCTGTCATACTTTGAACATATTCCGACATAGGACATGTTCATCTACAATGAATCGACATCTGCCTTCTTGCTCCAAAGTCAACCAATGATGATCAAGGTAGGTGTTTAATTATGTTTGATTATTTATGGGCAATTGAAGGGTGATTGTTTGATATTAATCTATCTTCCATTCTTGAGAATTATTTGAAATTAAATAAGGAATTGAACTCCTTGATAACGCTCTAAATGCAGAGGTTGCAGGCCTAATGAAGATGTCATGACCACTCTACTGTTATTATTTTATGTGTACATAAAATGGAGGAAGGTGACAAAGATAATGATGTTATGCCACCCACGGCCTCCGCTCCTCGGCACCGCCGTCGAACCGCTATCGTACCAAGCCATCGAGTGGATCTGCCTTCGCCTCCCCACAATGCCCGGACTGAACTGGCACGCGCCCCTCGAGGTGCCCTGGCCAAACCATACCAATTCTAGCGGCACCCGGATGAACCATCCCCCGATCACCATGGCCTCCCGGCTATGCTGCCCTGGCCATGCCATCAGCCGGTAGAGCCCCCCTGGCCGCTCGGTCCTCCTGGCTGCACTGGCCCCGGTCGTGCCACCTACCGGCAGAACCGGCCCCAACCACGCCCCCCGACCAAGCCTCCCTGATCCTTGCCATCACGGCCCTCCACGCCGAAACAGCCATGTTCCATGGACTGAGCCACCTGCATTGCCCTCCTGGCTGAACCGCCCAAGCGGCGCCCCTCAGGGCAAACTGCCCTCCCTCCGAGCTGCGGCTGGTCCATGCCCTTACCGCTAGTCCATGCCCTCACGACTCTCCACGGCACCTAACGGCTGACTGTCTTGGGCCCAGTGGGATGACCCCAACCTAATGGGTTTTTCTGGGTCGATCGGAAATGGGTTAGTCCAGGACGGGTTGGGCCAGGTCGGCCCGACCGGATCGGACCGGAACTAGGCTTACTACAACCCTTTACATTATTTCGGCCATATATTTGGAACCGGATGTCTATATGAAAAACCGTTACTGGCACTAGAAGTCCTGGAGAAAGATGGCCTCCTTCAGTATACCCAATTTGAGTTTTTGATTGAGAAGGAAAATGGTCAGGTTGGACAGAGCATGGATCCAACCGGTCCCCCAATACTAATAGGATAATTAATAACTGACCCGGTATTTGATTAGCACACTATCTATTATGTTGATACCCCATTGACATGGCGAAACATTGAAATACTTTTTCGAGGGACTTCACAATATTTGGAGTATGGACCAGTAGCTCGTGGAGCGTATCCTCTTAGAGACAAGTGAGCATAGTGCGAAGTCCTAGTAGCTGGATGAGACCTGACGACTACTGACCATTTGACTCGTAGTGACTGTAATAGCACTATGGGGAGCACCTTGGTGTCGTGGAAGACCCGCGGTGGAGGAGCACTCTTAGTGACGTTGAAAACCCATTGTACATGATAGGAGGAGTATCTCTGCAAGCTATGAGGGGGAGCACGCTTGGTGATGTGGTAGACCTATGGTGGGGAGCACCTCTGTGTGACGTAGCAGACCCACGGTACTCAACAGGAGGTGTACCTTAATAGTCCATGGTTAGTGGGAAGCGCACATGGTGTCACGGTAGGCTCACTGTACTCGAAAGAGGGGGAGTTCTCTAGTAGTCATGGTATCGATAATGTGATTGGGGATGCTACATAATAATACCCCTAGAATAAAATCATGGTTTGAGTTGAGTCAGTAATTTTCTGTTTTCCTCATGATTGAGATGGATCACTTGATAACTTAGGTATTTCTGTGGGCATATATATTAGTAAGGTTATATTTTGATTTCATACATTGGGGTTTATCCTTGTTGGATTTTGTGATACCTTGAGGGTCTCGGGGTCCCTATTAATTATTGTTATACTCACCCCTACATTGACTATGCCCCCACCTTTCTGTGTTGGATATAGTTGATGGACATGGTTGACTGAGGGTAAGGGTACAAGGACTGGGTGGTACCCGGTGGTGGAACATATCTCTTGTTGGTACACGAAGGAGATAGATAGATTTGGAGTGCTGAGGAGGTTATCTGTACCTACCCTTCAGGTAGGAAACTCTTAGGACAACCCAATAGCTTATTTTCTTATTTCCTTAGTTGTACTTGTACTTTCATTTTAATTTACTTTCCAATTGGGCTTGTATTATGGCCCCTTTTTACATACTATACTCACATGTTGGTTATATAGTTTACTCGTGTTCACATATTCTGTGTGTGTTTACAGGTTATAATTGAAATGAATTCCTAGCTTTATGGGATTACGCCTTTGGTGCTAGTAGCCAGATCCTGGCCTATAGAAGGTAGGGCATGGGGTTGTAATGGCATGAGCCCCAGAGGATGGGTTGTTATATTATTACTATGTCATGATTGAATGTTTTATGTTATGTTTTTCATTATGATTAATGTCTTATAAATTTCCAATATTTATGACATGATTCATATTTATGATCTTTGATATTCATGGTATGATCTTCTATTTTCAAGAACAAGTTTTCATACACCATTTTTTATATTTATGCTAACATGTATACCTTGTTCACCCTTACTGATCATATGAGAGAACCTTTTTTTATGTTTCCATCCTCAGGATATAATGATATGTATTATGTTTGATGTGTCCATGAAGGGTTCCAGTCAAGAATATCCCAGGGATAGATAATGTTTCTCAATTTTGTACATGGGTTCATGTTTCCCTATTTTCAATGGAACAAGACTCGTACAGTCTTTGGGAATCGTTTTATATAATGGTTTATGTATTCCAAAACTTTGATAATTATAATGTATGAAAATAGAGTGTCTATATTGTTGGTATTGGGGTAATTGTTTAGTTAATCATTGGAATCGTTGATGAGAAAGCCTAGTGGGAACCCTAAAGACATGTCCATGGATAAGTCTAACGATTGGTAAATGTATTTGAAAAAGTATAAGAAATTTGGAAAAGTGTAGAGTGAGCAGTTTCCAGGAAAAAAATACTTGACTAGATAATATAAGTGGTATTGGATCTAAAATAGTTCTTCATATTAGTAAAAACTCTGACAAGATGTTCTGTGAAGAAATTAGGTTGAACTGGTACATGAAAATAGGCATCGTTGGATATGTAGTTTGACACTCCCAGGGGATATTCGTTGAGAATGCACAAAAAAATCATTAAAAAATGAACGATTTGAATATTTGTTGTCTATGAATTTCCTAGGATAATCATATGGTGTCATATATTTTGGAAGGTGTTAAAATTTTGACCTCATATAAGTGATAATTCATGATTATATGGTTACTCAATATGATATCTATATTTTACTCAATGATTTTGGTTTTAGTCAATGTATAGAACCCAATGAAACTTCTTTTATGGTGATTATGATGGATAATGAAATTATTTTCTTCATGAAAAATTAATTACTTGAGAGCTATAATGAAAACTCTTATGTTTATTCTCACATAGATTTCATAAGCTATGAATCTTGGTTGAATTACAAATCAAGAAAATATGGGAACAAAATTATACTGAGTCATCCATGTGGCAAAACTCATATTCTTTGAGAGGGTCATCTGATCCACTTATTGATGAAAATCAAAAATGATATTTTTCATCCTTCATTGTTTAGAAAATTATAATTTTATTTAGGATGTTTTTATTTAGAAGGTGAATCAGACTAGTTGGGGTCTCTACCTAGGAATATGAGGTAGTAATATGATAATGAATATATGGAATGGGACGATATCAATAACTTATTTTTGAATAATTACATTTCTCAGATTCTTCTTAAAATGATAGATAAAGAGTTATTTCATTTGATGAAAATGGATGATGAATCCTTTTGTACCTAGGAGTCTAATTTCATATGAATTATAATTTATGCTTCATGAAAAAGAATCCAAATTTAATGTAACATTGGTTAGTTATTCAATGAATTAATGAAAATTATTAGAAGTTAATTTTCCATAATAAACATTTATTGACATGAATAGATTCTGTTTTCTTCCATCAAGGTTGAAATGGAGGTTGGAGTAATGTATCAACCTCTTGGTTTTTACCAGAATTGGATGATGGAGTTTAAGGGAAACTCTAAAAACCAGGAAGTGAAGAAGAATAGATTTCATTTATTCTCTATATGTGGGAAGAACAATGGAGAATATTTATTCCAGGATTCTATCAAATGTTTTATGACTGAAAGGAATGTTCATTGACCTTTTGATTACTGTATTGATTTGAAGAAGGTAGAAAATGTTGTGAATTGGGAAAAAATGCGACAAAATACAATTACCATGATTCATTTATAAATGTTTATAGAGATAGGAAATTATAATAACCACATTCTAAACCCAACAGATAGTGATTATGATTGAAATCTACAACATCTTATGCCAAGGGACAAGGGGAAATCCCATGTAACAGCTTATTCTTATGGGGGGAATGATAATGATAGGATGAATGGAACACTTACCATCCACTCTTGAACTTCTAATGTCATATATAATTCATTATCTACCCACTATTTCACATCTAATTTATTATTTAATGGTGTTAAGACTCCACCAAAACAAATAGATACGGAATTAGCAGTGCAAACCCCTAATGGTATGGTGATTTCATCTAATGTCTATGATTCCTCTATAGTTAATTTTCTTTTGGGATTGTGCATCATGTAACTATTTTCATTCTCTCTTTCATTGAATTTGATATCATACTAGGAAAGGATTTTCTTTCTATTCATAAATCTCATATCAATGGTCGTCGAAGGGAAGTAATATTTGATATTTAAATCCCTCCTCTGAGAATACATCCATGTGACGATAAGTGTGAACTTCATAGGGATATTACATCTAGTTTATTTTTTTAATTCCCATCCAATAGTGTTTTTATCTCACATGGTTTGGGAGATAATCGACATCAATGATATTCCCCTATTTTGAGAATTTTTGGATGTCTTTCTAGAATATATTCCTAGACTTCTACCAAAATTTTATGTAGATTTATAAAGAGAACTTATGCATGGATCCACACTAATTCCAAATAATCCTTATATAAGGACTCTAATTTTGTAGAAGGAATTGAAGAAGAAACTCCAAGAAAAACATGATAGGGGATAAATTAGGCCTAGTGTGTGACATTGGGGTGAACCCATTGATTAAAAAAAAATTGAAATATGGAAAATTGTGACTATACATTGATTATCCGGAGTTGAACATGATCATGTTCCTGAAAAATTATAATCTTCCCTATTATGAAATCTTGTTTGATCACCTGCACAAAGCTCAATGATTTTCAAATTATTACCATCATTGTGGATTTCATCAATTGAGAGTCATGAAAGTGGACATAACAAAGGCGGAATTTCATACAATGTATTGAAACATTGAATGTATAGTGATTCATTTTGATCTTACTAATTACCAAATATATTCATTGATTTAATGAATATAGTCTCAAAATATTACCATGATATGGTTACAGTATTCTTTATAGATGATATTATTATATATTAAATGATTATGGAAGAGCATGAAGACCACTTTAGAATTGTACAAGAGACCCAAAGAAAGGAGAAACTATTTAAAATATTTAAATTGTGTGATTTTTTTTATAAAAGGATTCATTTTTGTGTAACAAAATCTAAAGATTTTGTATAGATATAGATACCTCAATGATGAACACTATTGAATGATTTCCTAGACCAACCATAGTGACAAAGATCTGTTGCATTCTTGGTTTAATTTGAAACTATTTAGGGTTTGGGGAGAACATGTAATGACTATATAATACTCTAGCCACGTTAACATGGATGAATTTCATGTTCCTCTTGAAAAATTATTGTGAGGAAAGTTATAATGAGCTGAAGAGAAGGTTAGTCAGTGCACATGTTATTACATTACCCTATAGTGATGAAGGATTTATAATCAATAGTGATTTATCCAAAAAGGGATTGGGATGTCATATTATGTAGAATAACACAGTTACCAATTATTACCCAATGTATTAGATGATTCATGAGAATAATTACCCAACACATGATTTTGGGTTAAAAACAGAAATGTTTACATTTATGATATGGAGGTATTAGATTTATTGAGAAAGAGTAATATATATACCGATCATAAAATTATGATATATTTAATCAAATAGACGGAATTGAACTTATGCTGGGGAATCTGGTTATATATGACAATGGATTATTAATGATCAATAAATTACCACCATAGAAAGTGAAAATGTGTCCCATTATTTTATTAAGAAGGATCATGCAAGCTTATTTGTCCTGAGGATCACAAAATATCCAATATTTCATGATTTTCAAAGGATGGATCTAGAAATTCAGAAGGGAAGAGACAAATCATATCATTCTCAAAAAAATTCATACATCTATCCAAGTCATGATTATGGTGGTGTAGAAGGAAGATATAGATATAAAAAAACAAAAAATGGTACTAAGAATAACCATGATTAGGATGGAATGATGAGGTTCAAGAACAGAGTTTGTGCTCCTTCCATACCATATTTTAAGAAAATTATGTTAAGGGAATGTCATAGTTCTTAATTCTCTTCTCATCCTGGTAGTATAGATAAGTACTAGGATTTTAATGAAAACATAGGATGGGTTAGAATGAAGTGAGATATAATGGATATTGTATCTTGGGGATTGGGATGCCAATATATTATGGTTGAAATAAAATATTCAATGTAGATATTTCATCCATTACCCATAATAGAATGAAAATGTGAAAAACATCATTCGAGATTTTTTCATTGGACTACTGAAAATATATAAATGGTTAGATACTATATTCCTAGAAGTCAATAACCTTAGTATGTAAGAACACTTCATCATTATCTAAAAATACTTCTCTTTGTATAATCATTATAGGATATATATTATGAAAGTGGTAAGGTTCCATGGAGTACCATAATCTATTTAATCAAATTGGGATCTGAGTTTCACCACCATTTTTTTCCAAGTCTTCTGAAAGTCCATGATAACGAATTGAGCATCATAATTTCGTATTATCCTCCAACATATGGTATGTTTAAAATAAAAATTCAAACTCTAGAGGATATGTTTTTATCATGTTCTATAGATTTAAAATGTGGATTGGATAAACACCTTCAACAATGTTGAGTTTTCTTAAATAAAAATTTTATTTCAGTCAATCATATATATGGATCCATATGAATCCCTATATGGTAATAAATTTATTGTTCCAATTTTTGAGATGAGGTTGAAGAAATAAAGCTATTGGGACCTAAGATCCCTAAACAAATGGACGAGAATGTTAGAAATATTTAGTAACATATCAAGGAAGCTCAATGTTAGAAAAAAAGTTATGGTTATAACAGATGACTTAATATTTAATTTGAAGATAGAAAAAAGGTATTTATTTGAGTCTCACACTGGGAGAATTTTATGAGTAATAGAAATAAAGGGACATAATTCCATAGTTATATCTGCCAAATTTAGATTATTGATCGTATCAAGACAGATTCCAGTCATTTCAAACATATAACAACTCTCTCTAAAATCCATGATGTGTTACATGTATCTCTCCTAAGGAAGTACATACTAGACCCTTCACATATATTGAACTCATTGGTTAAACCACTAGATTAGGATATTTCTCAAGAGGAACAACCTATTCAAATATTAGACTATACATTGAATGTTATAGTAAACAAGACCACACACTTGCTCAAAGAATTGAAGAGAGATCACGGGTTAGAGAAATATATGTGGGAATATAAGGATATGATGAAACAAAAGGTTCCCCTTTTCCACCAAATGATGAATTAAAGGGGGGAGATTAATTAAAAAGGGGGTTGAATATGACACCATGAGTTGTTATAGAACATTTTCAAATAAAATAAATTATCATTTAGGTGTTTCAATGATTGTAGAAAAAAATTTTATATAGAAGACATAAAATTGGAATATGTTACACAGAACACGCACCCATTGATTGTTAAATGGAATAGTGACTTGGCATATATTACATGCAACCTTGACTTTGCTTTTTTTTTCACGCAACAACAATGTTTCTATGGAAAATCATTTTACTCTTATAATTACATGAATGAGATAAATATAACCTAAACATGAAAATTATTGATATGAACGGTAATAAGTACAGGTAAAATAATTTTATAAGTTTTATATACAAATAGAACTTATTTATAATGAAATATATAAATCTTGGTGATGTCCTTATATGATTAAAAATACCATATTCTCAAATAATCTACTATTCATGTCATCCTATGAAAAAAATAATAAAACTAATTTTACACACATATAGAAATATAATTTTGAAATTTAAACATTATTTTTTAATTATGAAACAAAAATTTATTTTAGTGTGAATTTTTTGGAATTTTATAAGAAACATCATTTTGGGATGAATAATGAAAAATACAGGATAGTGAATCAAAAATAATTTTTCATCTAATTTAATTATAAGGTTAAATTATATCTTAAATTGGTTAAAAGTACATAATATAATATTTCATTAATTTATACAATTTAGTTCATTGATATCAATATAATTTTTAATCATTGTTATAAAAATAAACCAATCTTTTGAATGTTTGTACTTTAAAAACAGACAGCGTTGTCCCATTAGAGAGAATAGTTTTTAAATTAATTTCTTCTTATTATGTTATAATAATTTGAAAAAATATAATCTAGATTTAGAATCCAAATAATTAATAATCTATAAATATGTCAACATTTTTATTGAACAAAAATATTAGTATGATTATTTAAAATTAATTACCCCGATAGAGGTAAAATTTAGCTTAACAAATGTCTAAACCATAAATTTAATACACAAAAAGATATAGTCACTTGTCTAACACCCATTATATGGAAATTAAAATTTTATGAACCTTCCATTATTGAGTTTTTTTATTCTTATGAATTTTTAATGTAAACATATGGGTACACGTAACTTGTTGTCAATATGCCATGTTTATCATTTCCCTTCCATATAAAAGGCACAACCTATCCCTATTTTTTCATAATATAAAACAACATAGGCTCAACAGATATCTACCCAATACACTTCTCAAAATCACTAATATACACTTAGAATCCTCCCATTGTGATGATATGAATCCAATGAGGCCATTTCTTAGAAACCAAAAGGGGTTAACCGATTAAGAGCTAACGGATTGTGTAATGCTCCATTCAATTATTTTCTATCTCTTCAACCTAATATCTATTTACATAATTATATTATAAAAAAATCACTATATTTTATATACTAGAATGTTATTATGGTATGGTTTATACCTTCACATACACACACATCTATCTAATGGGAAAAAAATTTTATTAATGTGTGTGACAAACTACCACCATATTAAACGATGATTATTCATTTTTTGAAATTACCACATCTCGTTTTAGAAAATGTCTTGGAAACTATGTTTATATTTTTAATATAATATATTTATTTTTTAATTAAGATTACTTATTCCTTTTAAAACACATATCATGTATAATTTTCATTTTTTAAAATGATAATTTGGTTGAGGAAGTGTTGACTATAGCCCCCTCAAAGCGGTATGTTTCGTTGATACACTACATGTCATGTATTAATGATGGGTTCAGTAAATATATATGATATATTTAATCTAATTTAATAATTATAAACATATACATATATTTACATACATATCAATAACATTTTTTTCAACATGTAAATAAAACAGAAATAGCATCAACTCATATGTATGGCTGGCCATCACCATGAAAAAAATATGTTGATTTATACATCTTTATTATATATATTATTATAAAAAAAATATATATGTTATTTATATATTATTTCATTTTATATACTCATGATATAATTATAACTATCAATGATAAAATAAATTAAAAAACATGGGATGAATAAAGAGAATATTATCTGAAGTGAAACCTTTACATAGAATAGTTAATATGTAGTTAATATACGGTCATAATCAGGAAATTGATGATATTATAATTTATAATATTGTTATTTTATATATTTATAATAAATTATTATCTATAATATAATTGTTTTTATGAATACAATGAGATTAATGACACAAGGTATGGGGATTTCATCCCACTTTTTATTTCTGTGAGATACATGCTTTATTGACCACCCATTCCTTTTTTGTGTGGTCTATATACTACACATGGATGAATTAAAGGAGTATTATAGTTAAATTTATGGGTATTTATATATCGATTTTATTAAATTTATTTCATGGGGGTTATGTTTCAAAAGTTACCACATCTGTAAAAATGATTTGTCATAATTTTCCCTCCTTAAAACTCATATTCGATTATGCACATGTATTATATATCAAGTTGTATATAATTAATTTTAATATATTTTATCATTAATATCCTTATTTTTAGGATATTTCAATATTAATTTAATTTATTTATCTTACATGGAGAGTTTGATCCCAATTTACCTATTAATAAGAGTTTATTGAAAATGTATCATTGCTTTTAGAGATCATTTAGTATTATTATTTAATTAATTAAATATCATGATCCATCGCCATTGAACACTCATGTCTATTTTCTTCCCCTTCTTATTAATGATATCATCATGTATTAGTTCAATTTTTACACAATTTAGTACTAATTAATTTTTTTATGTAAAGTATTAAAATCTCTCTATTCGATCAAAAATATATTTTTTTAAAAACCTTGTTTTCCAAAATTGTTTCAATTTTTTTTTCAAATGGTCAATGAAGAAAATATTCAGGAAAATGAATTTAAATTATTTTAATAATTTTCAATGAATCCTATATATGTTACCTTTGATATATTCAATGAATACTAATTTATAAAAGATTTATATTTTAAAAATTATTTTTCAATGTTGAATTGATATTTTCCTCAAGGTATATTTTTATAAGATCATTCTAAATTATTTTCCTTATATAATATTAATCATTGGAGTTATTCATTTCATTTTTTCAGAAATTATTCAATGTATATATTCATTTTATTTCAATAAATGGATTATGTTTTGATGGAAATATGTATATAAAAGGAATTTCTCTTTCACGAGTTATATTATTTTGAAACCCACTTCTTTTCATGGATTCGATGAAATGTTTATAAAACTGGGTTTTTTTCATTGGTTGTGAAATAATTACATGTTTATAATAAGAATTTAATTTCATGTGTTATGATATTATTCTTTATTATTTTTTGGAACATGTATTTATTATATAATTATGTGATAGGTGGGAACTATATTTCCCTTAATTCATCTGGTAATGATTTATATCTCATGAGATAGAATAAAGTAGTGTGGCGAGTGAACCTTGACTACTAAGATGTCTATGGTAGTGAACCATGACTACTGAGGTTGTATAAGGAGTGAACCGATGCTACTAATATAGCCATGAGACTTAACCATGACTACCAAGATGGCATGGGAGTGAACCCATACTACTATGATGGTCTTGGTAGCGACTCCTTAGCTACTATAGAAATTATATTATATGCTTAAGTGTCTTCCACAATTCCATTATTAATTCCAATGTTATATTGTCATGTATTATGTAGTTTATTTCTTTATGATTCATGAATTGTGAATTTCCAATCATTATTTCATAATTCATGTTTATGATCATTGAAATGTAGGGTATGATTTTCTATTATCAGGATTTCATTTTCATACCCATATGAACATATTTATGACTAAACTTCTCCATTTTATACCATTAAGATCATCAAATCTTACTCTTTTTATGTATTGTTACCCATTTTATGATGTTTTTTTATTATTTTCATGTGTGTAATAAGGGTCATAGTCATGAAGAACCTAGTGGGAGATAATATTACTCACTTATGTACATGTGTTAATGAATTTATGTTTCCAAAGGAAGTAAAATAATAAATTCTTTGGTTTTAAATTTTTATAATCTATTAATTATTTTATAGAAAGTATGTGATAGTTATTTTTTAAAATTTTGGGTCTCCTAAAATGATTAAAAAAAGACATTATTTTTTTAGTAATGTTGTTATATTCTTTAAAAAAAATTATTTAAAAGAATGTATTATATTTCATTTATAGAGTGAATGTAATATTTCAATTTTTGAGTAATATATAATTTAATATTATAAAAAAGGATATCAATTTTTAAATAATAACAAAAAACATATATTTTGGGGAATTTTTTAAATTTCTTTGAAATCATGTTTTTTCAATGAATTGATATAAAACTAATTTTTATGGGAAATTTTATTTCCTTTTCAACTACTAACAATGTAAAATTAAATTTTATATTAGTTTTAATATTTCAGTTGAAATTTTTAATTAAAAATAATCACATTATGATTTTTTAAAAGTTTGTTATACATTAATTCTGTATATAAACATTTTAATTTAAAAATCCATTGTTCTAAAAAACTATTTTTCATTACGTTTTTCCAATTTAAATGACAATTAAATTATTCTACCACTATGTTTTTAAATGTATTTAATATATTCCATAAATATTATTGGTGGATAATTTTTTTTAATAGCTCAATTATATTTTTGGACATTTAAAGTAGTAAAATTTGATGTTTCTGTTATATTGGTACTGGTAAATTAGGTTATCAAGAGTTTCACATAATACGATAAGGAATAAGAAATTACCATAACACATGCATTAATATTGTTGTAGGTTTCAGTTTCCTACATAATCATCCATTTTTTTGTTATATGACAATTTATTTCCATTTTTATGTGATGATAACTTTTAAATTATTTTATTTCATGAAAAATAAAAAATTTCAAAATCTAGATTTTAATAACTATAATATGTTAATATGTAGATTAAAAGAGGATATTTTTTATATATAGTGGTATGGAATACAAATGATTTATTTTCATTATGAATATTTATTGTTAATTATCATAGTGGAAATAATTACATGAAATTCTAACACACCGATGACATTTTATTTATTGGAATAATATAAAATTAAAATAAATCGTATTAAAAATATTTAAATTTTTAAAATTTGAAATAATTAATTTGAACCATGAATTTTATAGATAAAAATAAAAAAAAAATTATTTAAATTATTATTTTATTTTAATTTCATTCATTTGAAAGATTTAATAAGAAAACTAGAAAATGAAATGTTCTGAAATTAATAATAATTATATTTTATGAAAATAATATTTTATTAAATGATATTAAATTATAAAAATAAACAAATATTAAAAAAATTTATTATATTTCATATAATATTTTATGGTACGTTAAGTTATATTTATTTATTTATAGTAACTATCATGACCCCCAATGTGTAAAAACCCTTATTGTCTTTGTAAGTGTGAAATTTCTTAATAGGGGGTTAAACCCAAATTTTATGTGTAAAAAATAGATAAAAAAATATCAAAATTTTATTTTAAGAGTTTTTATAGATTCATACACATATTATCTTCAAATATTATCTCTTGGGATGAATTTAGACATCATGTTTTATTTATGTTAGCTTAATATTTTATGATCTTCCAAAAGTTCCCATCTCTTCTCTTAAAAAAGGGTTTATATAATTGACATTTATTCTTGTGTCGAACCCCATTTTTTAAGAAATTACATACTGAAATATAATCTTATAATCTATAAACATGATCTATAGGAATAATGATTTGAATAATACAAACTATATAGGTCTTTTTGTGTAATGTAATATAGGTTCTTTGAAGAAGATATATAGTTCTCATCTGAGGTTTTTTATTCTATATAGTCATTTTCATATATAAAATTCTATTCAAATAAGATTATATAATAAATTAAATATATAACATATAATAGTATGCTAATATATTAATTTAATAACCTATATTTATATATTAATTTCATTAAAAGCTGAATAAATTATTCTTTCATGTTTAAATAAAATATCGCCTCACAAATGGATGCAATTATTTTTCCATAACAATATCTCTATGTTGGTTATAATGATGGATTTATTGTATATATTATATTTTATTGATTAAATTATCATTTTTAAATATAGTTTTTCATTTTATTTCTTACATTTAGATTCACTAAAGAATGATAACGTCATTTGTGCTTACGTGTGGACTACCACCCACATGAATGGATAAGATATTTTTTTCATCACCACCATAGTTTAATGATATATATAATTATTTTAAATAAATAACATGGTATATATTATATAATTAACATCATCTATTGTTAAAGTAACCCTTACAGTTTTTCACATTGATCATTAAAAAATGATACTCATGGGTACGTAAGCCATACCGTCTCCATGATTGTAACATAGTTCATTTTTCAAAACCATATTTAATGAATTGTTTTAAAATTATAACTAATTCATCAAAATTATAATTATTTCTTGATTATTATTCTTAATGTGATGGAACAAATACCCCTTTGACCATGATAAACACACAAAATCTATTTTGAAATTATAAGATTCATGTTCTCAAAATAACTAATGTGTATTTACCTGATTATGTTATTAATAATTCCATTTTAATAATTGAAATAAAATGTTCAATGATAAAATTTTAAACCTATAAAAACGTTATTAAACATGTCAATAAATTTTATATTTTCAATATACTTGAGATAAAGGACATACGTAAAATATTTGGTCTAAATGTAATCGATTTCTACCAATTTCCATTGATTGAAGAATATTTTAATTTTATATATATAATGTATTTTATATGATGTATATACACCACCATTTTACATTATATAACATGAATCCTACATAATTCAAGATAAATAAATTTTTATGTAGATTAATTTTATCCATGTCGATTTAAATTGAATGTTAAAAAGTGGTAAAGGGATTCGTAACTCAAGTTCCTTTCATTGTGTAACAAATAATATTTATTGAAATTAATATTGAATGAAAATTGTTTAATTGATGTATAAATTCTTTATTTCTATATTTACAGTTTTTTTATTGATATATATTTTATACCCATAAAATGATCATTATTAAATGTCAATTTAGTGAAATGGTCTGTATAAGGGTAATTCATCACAAATTCTATTTTCTAGAATCATATGGTTGTTATATGATATGATATTCATGTATGTGTTGTATATAAAAAACATTTCAGATAATAGATAATATTCTTATGTCTATGATATTTAATGTTTCATTTCATGTTATTCTTTCATGGGAATTACAGTTTAAGAGTTACTAGAGTTTTAATGGATTTCAATTAAAATCTTTTTTTTGGGATTATTTGTGTTCAAAGATCATTGGTTGGAAAACATATATACTTATCTTCATTAAAAAAACTCTTTACTTCATGTTTTTAATAAGAATCAGATTTTCAATTTCGATTTACTCAATAATTGGTCAAAAAACATCAAGAAACTCATTTATAAGTGATTATGATCTTAAACATTATTTTAAATTGGAAAATATTCACTCTGATATATATGTTTTTTAGATTGTTTTATAAAAATTTATTGTATAAAATTATATTATTTATAATGGTATTTCTAGGTCCATTGAATTTATTTTAAAAGGAATATAAATGAAATTTTATATTGTTTTTCAAATGATCCATATTAGACTGTCATAAATGTTTGAAATTAATTTTTATTTCTAAAAATATGACATGAATGTATTTTCCCACAGTTAGGACCATTATTTTTCATTTAATATTCCATTATATATTTCCATAATTATTTTCAATGAAAAATATGTTCACAAAATAATTTAATTTTTATTTTATATAAATTTATTTTCAAATTGAAATGGTTTCTCCTCAATAAGGTTTTTAATGATCCTTTAATGGTCTTTATATTCAACAACATCTACAAAACATGATGTTAATTAATATCTTTATGGGATAATTTTTAGTGATATGATCATTTTTATTTCTCTAGAAGGATTATTATATTTGGAAATAAATTTTCATAAATTATATTCTTTAACTTGGGCTAATCGTGTTAATAAATTAATAATTGATGTATATATGAGTTTTTGGATGAAATTCACGATCTGTGTATATAATTAATATTATGGTTATAAATCATTATTTATGACGTTGGGTGGTTCCTTTATAAACCAAGGATGAATGATCAAATTATAACACTTCATTGCATTGGGTAATGAGATAATGTTTTCACATTTGGGTTATCAACTATAATTATAGGAACATATGGCGATAATTATTAATTCTATAACTATTATGGTTTTTTATGTGTAACTATGATAGTTAATCCATGAATAATCCTAATGGATACTCTGTATAATCATAATGGGGTTTTAAAGTGTAAATGTTATAGTTAATCCAACTGTAAAAATGATGGTTACACTAGATATAACCATTATGTTTCTTAAATATGAAAGAGTTAACTTAAAATGATGACCGAAGTAACCTACTTGTTTTACCTATTATTTATTAAGGGTTTTAAATATTTCCATTGATCATTATAAACATAATGTGGATCATGATTGCTTAATTCAATGATACATTTCTTTATTATTATTTTTTCATTGGTACAATATTAATGATATATGTATTAATGGTTATTAAATCCTTTATGATACTCTCATGCTATTTTATTATATAATCACACCCTCATTCTCATATTATTCTCACTATCCAATTATTTATGATTATGTTTTAGCTTACTACGAATGTAATCTCATTCTTCTTATGTTTTTCTATTTACCTTTCTTTTGAAGAATTATTTTTTATGGTTTGAGTTTAGAGGGGATTAATAAGTGAATAATTATATGAGAGAATTTGAAGACATGAAATGGAATAATAAAATATCAATATAGTGGGGATGATACTCTCTTGAATTCATGGGTAGTTTTTATATAAACATCTATCTCAACTCTCTAAAATATATGAACCTAAAATTTATTTAGTTTGGTATATGATCCATCATATACTTTATATGTTTTATTTTCTGGATGAAAAAACCATGTCTCATTTATTAGTATCAAAGAAAATAATTTTTATTTTATTTTTTTATAATTGTATCTTGATATTAAGGTTTATAACTCTTATAAACAGATCCATAGACAAAGAGCATAGATGCAGTCAAATTTGTGAGCTAGAGTTGATGTTTTTTGATGGGGAATATTATTTTTTCACACACTCTATTTGTTATTGTTTCTTATTATAATGTAATTAATTATTTTTATTAAATTAAAAATGATTTTTAGATAAAAAAATTTATGATATTTTTTATGCCAGTACAATATAATAAATTATTCATTCTTATTTTTGGGTTATGTCTATGATTAATGTGGGTTCAGGTTTTAAAGAGAAGGAATAAAATTTCATGAAGTATTTCTCATTAGAAGGATGATTAATTCACGGGGGAAATATTGTTAATTTTTATAGTGTTTAAATGATTGGTATAGGATTAAGTGGACATTTTTGGGGGAAACTAAACATGGAACTTTCATGGACTTATTTCCACTTGTTTACAGTTTGTAATCAAGATATGATTCAAGTATGATTTTAGAACATATTCATATTTATTTAATAAGTTGCATAAAATAATAATGATGACATATCCTATGTGTAAAAATATGACATATTATAATTGAAAAATTAGAAGATGACACCTTAACTTCTAAAGGTGGTGTATTCCATGATTAAATGATGTTTAAATTTATGAATTATGATTTATTTAAGTATTATGGAATTAAAAAAACTACTGAATAAAATTCCAAAACATTTCCTACATAAAATCATTCATACTAAATAATGTGGGGTGGAAGGAATACTAAACAGTTTAATGCTTTTCATTAATGGGTAGTTATATTACACATATTCTTTTTCTTACATTCTATAGTTCAATTCATTGAGTATTTTCTATGTGTTTCTTTTTTTTATTTTATAGATGAGGATGTTACAATAATATTAAATTGGGGACTCATCATATTAAAATATATATATCTATATTCTTTTTAAATTTTTTTATGTTTCTATAATGAAATAATATATCTAAATGAAACTGAACCATATTTGGTTTTGATGTCTGAGTTGAACCATGATTCGAGAATTGAATGTTTATTTCTTTAATTCAAAATTAAATGATTCCATTATATGATTTATATTTCAATTGAGTCAATGTATGGAGATATTAATAATTGATTGTAAAATATAATGTTTGTGTACATGATACTTTATCATAAAAAATCATCAATATATTTTATTGTTGGAAAAATATAAAAAACATAGAATTTCAGGCAATGAAATGATTTTTATGAAAAACAAGTTAATAATTTTTTAGCTGTGATTGTTTTAGTATTATAATTTGATAAAAGAGATCCTATTACATATTCAACGATGAAAAACATGAGAGAGGTTCTACCAGACATATAATATTCCAATTCAATTATATACACAACATAAAGGTGAAAAAAAAATTAAGTTGATAATATTTATTTTAGTTCCCTACCTTCATCCAAAGAATGTCATCATCATTTTCTAGTTACTTAACGGGGAATCATTAACATATCACACACTCCCATTAAAATATGTACACACATTCAACCACCAATTATTCATATACAACATTCCACAGTTTAATGATATATTTATCCACTAGAATACTAACTAAACCTCAATTAGGCTAACCCTTTTTTTGTAGGAATTTGATATAGGTATTATGGATAATGAATATGATGAAAATATGGTTTCTAAAAATTTTCTATGATTCTAATTACATAAACTAATTAAATAGTAAAGAGTAATTCATCACTCCTTTATGAGTATATTTTTTCTACTTCAGGGAGAAAATTTTCATTCTTTTTAGATTATTCAAACATCTATTCTATTGGAGTCATCCCTAGGTAATCTTCACAAAAACATAGAGAAATGTTCATTTCTATGATTATGTAATTCTTTTATAATGATCCTTTTACTTTTTGGAGATGTGCTGATGGTATCCTCATGATATGTGCTACTGAGGAGGAGATGATTAATATTATAGAGATTTTTTAGTCATTACCTTTGGGAGAACATCGTGGTGTTTAGATGACTACCTAGAAAATATTATAAGCTATTTTTTACTTTCCTACATTGTTAATAGATAAAATTCATATTTTGAGATGTGATAGATGTTATACGTTAATAAATGTTGGATAGAATTAGGTGTCATGAACCAACCTAGGTTGACCCTAGACTGATCAACCGAGATGACCTATAATAATACCTGAGAGGTGTTCTCGATGCTCTTAGGTGGGAGATAAGTGCTAAATGAAATAATGAGATAAAATTAGAATGATATATCCCATTAAATAAATTAAAACATGAAAGATAATAATAAAAGTACATAACAATATAAATAAAATAACAACATTGAACACCCATACAAAAATGGATGTAAAACCAAACCCAAACCTAGATATTAATAGTCTCTGTGTGTCTTCTTGGGTAACCCTTCAAACCCAGAACACAACATCTCCCAAAATGAATAAGACCAAACTAGAAGCTGCACCTAAGATTAAAAACAAGAAGGAACAATATGTGTTAGTATTAAGACATTGTTTGTGTTAAAAAATGATTTACTACCAATTAATTTGCATTCAAAAAAGATTCATCAATTACTGGTTTGATGTATAATATATAAAAAATAAGTTTTTCAAACATAAATTTTAAATTAAAAACTAGACCCATTTCCATTTTTATTTAAAACATGATTATTTTCATAGAGAATGAATATTTTGAATTTCAATGATAAATAGAGGCACTGTAAAATGATAAAATCATTAAAAAAATTTCAATGGTGTAAAATATTTTAAGTAATACATTTAAAAACCCATTTAATCACGTTACCAATGGATTACACCATAGAAGAGAGTATGATTAACAATACATAATAAGGGAAATGGTAAACAAAAAATCAAAAACTAAACTGTATATGTAACCTAAAGTATCCAACATATATTAATAAGTTCAAAATTAAACATGGTTGTAAATTAAATCTGATAGGAGAATCTACAATATTCTAAAACCGGATTCATCGCATAGGATCTCTTAGCATGATTCCAGTAATCCACCCGAACAATCGGTCATAATCTACATAAAAGAACCAAGAGGAACAATCCCAAATAATAATTAGGTATATACTAAGGGTCACAATTTATAGTGTAATATAAACTACTACAATTGATTTTTTCAAAAAAATACATTACATATTCCATGTTAGAAAATCACATAAGAAGTGGGGGAAATCTAAAAAACATATAAAAATAACAAGAACATTTCCCTCAACTATGCACCACCCTCAAGTCATCAAAAGATATATCCCCTTGACATAAAACACAAAATACATATGGTAAATCTCTTATCATGGACTTAAAAACTCTATTAGCATCAATCAAGGAAAGATGCACAACCCATGAAGAGCCTTCAAAAGAGGACTAGTCCATGAATGTTTCAAACGTGCATCAAACAACCCTTGAGTGAAAAACCATTTAAAAATAGATAAAAAAATCATATATGTATCAAAAAACATTTAGAAATCCATTGGAGAGAGGAAAACATATTTAAAATTC
Organism: Viscum album; assembly: GCA_963277665.1. NCBI lineage: Eukaryota > Viridiplantae > Streptophyta > Magnoliopsida > Santalales > Viscaceae > Viscum > Viscum album. Next base: position 1,113,156,431 of record OY728126.1, read on the forward strand.
CAAATTCATTCTTTATGATATAATATTTGCTATTAATGGCATACTGGGCATTAGGACAAAAAATTCTCATGCAATGTTTGATAAAATGGATCCATATTATTAAATAATAAGGGAATTTCACTTCATTTCATATCAATTGTTATTGTAAATATAATATTGTATTAATTAAAATTAAAGCGAGTTGTGAAAGGAAATAAATCAATATTAATTTTTTATAATGGGAGAATATAAAGAGAACCCTAAATCACACTCATAAATCCATGATGAATGAATCACAAATAAAATTAAAGATGGTTCATAGAAGAAAAAATCCATGAAGAAACTTAATAACAAAAAACCCATATTTTAAACTGAAATATATCGGTTCCCATGATCTAGGATACTATGGAAGAAAATGAATTGTAGATAAATAATTAGAAGGAATTAGAATATGATAGTTGAAAAATACCACGAGAAATCACCCAAAAACCATCAAAAATACCAATTAGAGTCTCCAAGAAAGAATAAGGGGAGGCTCAATGAAGAAGGGAAGAGCTATATTAGGGTTACATATGCCAAATGAGGTGGAGAAGTTGTGTTTTAGGGTAATATTTTCATGGGGTATAAATGGAAAATCAAATTTTTATGATAGTTGGTCATTGTACACAGTGAGGCAGCATGGTTTCCCAAATGTTTTTCTAACTTTACACCCCATTATTAGATACACTATGTGCCTACACTATTTGGCTACATGATTTGGTATACCATGTAAAAGCTATGTGGCATGGTTCTATAAAAAATTACAGAACCATACCCATGCCTTCCACCTGGATTGTCTAACGGTTGTCAATGCTTGTGATTTTTAGATGAGACACCCAATACCCATAGAGGTTCTCCTATAATGAAAATGTTTTGAAGGAAACCATGCATAACTCATGATGCAAAAACCATGGGATTTAAAATTAAGTAAAAGGAGATCATTATCAATAGGTCTCATTATTTCCTCTTAATGGTGCACTAACAACGTGTAATAGAAAAAAAATACCCTTATAATTGAAATTTAAATATGAAACACCTGACACATAAAACAGAGTCTATGATGAAAATAAAAACCAAAATTAAAGAAGAAAACAGAAATTGGGTGTGGTGAAAATTCTCCCCAATATCATGCTTTCTTACACCCATAAAACCAATAAATCTCCAAATTAATGAGTAATGTAAAAAGACTCACTCAAAAACACGATCATATTACTCCAACAAAAAACAAACCTGATGAACCATCAAAACAGACACACACAATTCTACCTAGGAATAAAAAATTAAAATCTCATTATTCCACAAAGGAAAATGAAGGAAACCTAATTCTCCATTAAACATCTTACCTTGAAAAACTCACATGGCCTACACTAAGGGCCAAATGTTCTTCAAAGGATAAGTGAAAATCAAAAATAGAAAACACCACAAAATAGGGTAAGTGTGGCTAACAACTCTTCAAAGGGAAATCAGTAAATGAAAAGACATAAATGAGATCTTACATTGATCATCATTGGATGAAATGTTGGACTTGAAACCATTTTATAATTCTATACAGTTTCCCATCCAACTCATCCCACCAAACATACACCATTTTGACCAGAAAACCTTCACATAACCTCCATAAGGCCTAAACACATAGAATGAAACATATAAATAAAAATGACCAACTCAAAAATTTCAATATTTGGAATTTATAAAAAGTCACTTGAATTATAATAATGATTATAAGATCTCAGAATACACTATTTTTCAATCCTTAAAAATGTAAGCACTACCCTAAACAAAAAATACAAAAAAAATTATTTACATAAAAAAGGTTCATTAAACTAAACCCTTGTCATCAACTTGCACCAGTAAATAGGATGAGGATTATTTTGAAGGGGTGGATATAGATCCAGAACACATAATAGAAAAAACCCAAAAAAACCATTTCATGTAACCAAATTATTCATAAATACAACAGTTCTCAAAGCACACAATCATGATTGTTATTATGACTTAGCCTTCCAATTTGATGACACACTAGGGTCCTACACCCATACAAAGTTGTTGAAAGGATAGGAGGCCTATAAATATTACTCTTAGAATTATAAAAATCTGCCACTTTCCAATCCCACTATTTGAATTCCCTTCTCTAAATCCAATGATCATAGGTGTAATGGATTCTCCCACCAATCCTATTAACATAGTTTCAACCCAATCCCCATTGCATACCACATTGAAAATGGATTTAATACAAAATCCAAATATATTCAATTGAAGATCTTCTTGAATCCCATTCCCAAAACTTTGTGGTTTCCATTTATCTTCCTGAACAATATATTGGAGTCAAAGAACTAGATCAATGAATTTCTTACTAATCTCAAATAGTGATCAATCACTTTACTGAAGACAACACATCTCTATCATCTTCAGAGTATTTATACCTTAGGAATGTACTATCATTTGAAAAAACCGTTAAAAATTTGTATTATAGGTCATCCTATGTATTTCCTTGAAAGGCCTAATTCTACAATTCCAACTCATACCTTTTAGGATAAAGGTATAGAATATCACATTAAGAGATTCATGAACAACACATAAAACAAATATTTTCTAATTTTCTATATCCACTCCTTTTCTTCAAAATTGACAGCTTTAACATTAAAGAGGGGAGGATTCAAAATCTAAATCTCAAGAAGGATGTCCAAGGGTTAATAAATAGAGGTTCCACTAACAGTGAACCATCCATAGGTACACCTTGAATATCCATCATGTATTTTGTGGCACATACAATAAACAATAAGAAAACAAAGATCTAAATAAAAAAAGATCATAAAAAAATACACTGCAGTGAAACACTAAACATGTAAATAGAATAACCCCATTGTGCATGAATTTGGTTGCTCACATCATTACATTTTTATTAAATACAATTAATCAAATCCTAAATTACTGGACAATGTATTACTAAAGGAAAACTAGATACATATTTGAAATATAGATTAAATTTTAAACCAAAAATAAAAAAAATATTTTCTTTGGGAACACAATTATTATACTATATTAACCATGAATATCAATCATAATAATCTTTTGGAATCATAGAGGAAAATAAAACATAACAAAGGTGTGAGATTATATGCTCAGTAAGGTTATGTAGTGGAAGATATCCTAAATAATCCTAAATGAATATAGATATTTAATTAAATAAACACAAAAAATTAATCAATATCATGGGAATTATATGGTAGGAATAAAATATGATAAAATAATTTTATATAAATTAAAATATTATCATGTCCAAATATATTCTAACTAATCAAATGATCACACGGAGTGTAAAAAATAATGGAATACATTATATCGAACACCTAATCTATTAAGATATAAATATTATAAATTTTTAATGTAAATATAAATACCCTTTAAAGTTTATGTATTCAAATATAAACCCATATGATCATCAAAACTATCAATATATATCTTCTAGATAGTTACTATCAAGAACATTATTCTTTATAATTAAATTATTGGGCATAAACCCTTCTAATTGGGACACTTACTTTTCCCATGAATGAATAACAATGAAAAATACAATAAATATAATGATAATAATTAAATTCATGGTATAACATATTATATGGGAATTATATTCACCTCAAAAAATAATATAAGTGCATAACATCACAAAGCAATCAATGAATGAAAACTGAGATGAGGACCTTTTCAACGATCGTATCATTGAATTAGAATTTAAAAAATTAATATGTTATATATATAAATAGTAAATACATATAAAATAGTTTGACATTATACATAGGTACAATAAAATTCACTTCTCATATAATCTTTGCATGAAACAATCAATGAATTAAAAGTGTATCCAAATGAAAGAAATTATAGTTAATAAATTCATTACCAATTTGTAAACAGTCGAATAACATTCCCCATAATAGTAATATTAATAATATCCATCACTGAATAACATGATTATAAATATATTCATGATATGATATACCAATGGGTAATACACCCAAAAAAAAGAATATTCGCAAATATGGTATATATCATGAAAATAAAAGTATGATTATAAAATCCTTTACCTTGTGCTTTCCATTAAATAAACATGATTTAACATAAGTTATTATGGTTTAGATCATGATCCTAATTTATTGAAAAATATTAATTTTTAGAATATCACATATAATTATCTTATATCTTTTTATTACTCTTTTGTTTACAATATTTCATTATTATCCATGTTTCTAGTTTTTACTAATTCATTTTTGAAACGAGCTTAACCCAGTTACCCTGAGTCGGTGCATTATTACATAACGTTGGCTTGATTAATAGGAATCATGTCCCGATTGACCAATTAGTTTAGTAGTATTGGAATCAGGAGATATATTCATCAGTCTTAAAATTACATCATAAAATGAAAACTACAACAATATCTTTTCTTCATATCCCTCTATACTATCTATACATGTCATTCATAAAATAATTCTTCACATTCTGGGAAAAAAAATATTGAAAGAGGTGAGCTTAGATGCTCAGTAATGATACCAATATAGCGGAAACATTCATAAATAAGAATAAAAATTTACGGAAATGTATAACTAGAACAAAATCCTTTTAAACTTGAAATTCAGCATAATATGGTAGAAATAAAATGAAATAATTCCATTTACTAATTCACATGGATATTATACTAGTCGAATAATCAAATTCAATATCAATAAAAACTTTCATAATGATGGAATGCATAATTCTAGGCTATCATAACCACATAGGCAAGTCCTTGTGCCAAGACTAAAAATAAGGTTTTGTCAAGGCCTTGTGCCAAGACACTAGTTTGTCTCATGAGACCTACTGAAGCATCGAGGATCTATAGAGGGCTCCACCCGTCACTTATTAAGTCAAATGCATTCCTCATATGAAGAGGTTTAAACATAACATAAAAATTTGTATTAAAAATAGCATAAAAAATGTATATACTTTCTCCATAAACCATGAATGGTATAAAAATAACACACCCAGAATAAAACATATCACAAAACCTTCAATAAAATATGGATGTTTTGTATCCTAATAAATCAACACCAAATATGCTTAAAATCCATCAAAGGATGTTGACATAGATGTAATAAAAACTATTTGAGAGAAATATGTCTTTTTTAAGTCATTTAAAAGACACATAAATATAGAAGAAAACAATTACTTTGAAACTATACTTATAAGCTTTTAAGATAAGTTTCTACGATTTTACAATGGCAGAAAATATTCTCACTAGACGTATAAGTTAAAAAAACATTCTTACAATAATTCCATCGAAATGGTTAAAAAGGACCTTGTTTAGAAAAAGACGGAAAGATTCCTTTATAAAAAGTCAAACAAGGGTATAAATGAAATTAACCCATATTATATAAAATAGTAAGAATGATTTTAAATATATTTTTATGAATCATGGATGTGGATGATAAAGAGGTCCTGGATGATTATTACATGTAAACAACATGAGATAATGATGAAATTGTGAAATAAACCCTTACCTTGTACTTTTACTTGGTTGTGGGTAGTTTAACCTCCTGTATAATGGTCAAATAGTTGTTATTAAATTATACAAAAATCATATACATTAATATGATATCACATGTGATCTTTTATCATTTCTTTGTTAATAATATCTTATTATTATCGACGTTTTGGGTGTTAACTTACTCATTTTCTTTTATATGTTTTGTTACATACGACATGTTTGTTTTGGATATGTTGTATATTATCAATATCCATAATGATATCAAGTCCTCAAACCTTATTTTTAATCATCAAATGAGAGTTATACATGAATGGATACGATGGATAATGAATCTTATCGCGTTCGTGGAGACGGTAGTCCGTATGTACGCACGTGCGACAATATCATTCATTTGATATTAAGAAAATATATAATTGGATGATATATAATATATATAGAATCATTATAATGTTATATTTATTATTTTCTTCCATTACACATCATTATCATACCCACCCAAATAATAATTTTATTAATAACAATTACACCACAACATGGAGATGGTAAGTCGCACGTACGCATGTATGGTGACATGTCATTCAATAGATTGATATAATACTGAATATGGTAGCACCATATTTATAATAACATCACAGTACATAGAAGATACTATATATATTATTTTAAAATGGTCATAACAAAGAAATAAGAAGTTGAAGAAGAATGGATCATGAAAGAGGGTGGTGAAAACATTACCACTTCTTCGGGGTTATCCGTTTGATTTGATCAAAATGGCTCCATAAGTTGGCTTTATGACCAAATGAGGTCATCTAGGATGAAGTGAGGGAAGTTTTGAGGATATTTCGGCAGGGTATGGCCGATCCAAATTTCTTTGATGGTGTGAATTAGAGAGAAGGGGGAGTTCCCTTTTATAAGAGCATTGAGGGGCACCTTAGGAAAAGCTAGAAATATTATTTTATAATATATCCATATTCGGTTTCTAATGGATTCAAAGTTGATTAATTATAGGTAAGGTGAGTATGGGTCTAAATCCTTTCAACCAATATATTTTAGATAGTTTTGGGTGACAATATTAACCTTATAATTTATATTTAACTCTTAGTTAAATAGTTTGACATCTACAATGTCTCTTTGTATTTTTATATTATATGGTTAATAAATATACTATATACATCCAAGAGACCCCCATGTGGTCCATTCATGATACAAATATCATGATACAAGTCCTTTGGTCTATACATAGTTTTTTAGGAATAGAATATCAATTAATAATATTGTATTTTTTAAAAAAATCCTTTTATTTCAATTTTAACACTATTGGGTATTTTGTTTTTTGATAAATTCTTATCAGCATTATTACATCGAAACAAATTAATATAACTAATAATAATATGTCATATTAACCTAAAAAATTAGTCTATTTCATAAAAAGTCTCAAATTACTTTTATTTGAGTATTTATAATATCAATTATTTTAATATTTCATTAATTTGGTAATTACTGCATCACCATTGTGTCATAAATAAATTAAATTATTTAATGTCTAAAAATTATAAATAAAATACCATTATATAGGAAACAGTTCTATTTTTTAATGAATATTTTCAAATGAATTTATCTTATGTAGAACTCTATATAAAATATATATTAGTAAATAAACATTGATTTTAACTCTTTTAACTTTACATTGAATAATTAATAATAAATTTCCTAATCTAATCCAAGTGGACCTAAATGATAATATTTTATTCCTAACGTTGTTTTTTGTCTAGATACACTTTTCAAATAGAATTAGGACACCTGTTAGGGTAATATTTATATCATTTTTACCCTTAATTATCGTATTTACTTTTAACCGTGGTAAATAAAAGTAAAAAGTTACTATTCACCAAAAATTATCTTAATCTCATTGAACCGAATTTTACGTACTGATATCAACCGTGACTCATGAATTTTTTAAATTCTATTCATTGAAGCGGTAAAATTATTTTTTATGTGAATTTGAAAATTCTTCTAAGAGATGGGTAAAAGTTGGTGAAAAATTCTACAAAATATTTATATATCCAAAATTATTATAAATTGAATCCAATGAATTACATTGAAAATATATAGACATTATGTTTATATATTGGAGTAAAATAAATTTAAATAAAATATAACATTATTTAAATAAAATGTCAATTTTAACTAATAACTTAGTGTTTTTCACTATTCATCAAAAATTTAAATTTTCTATAAAAATACTAAAACATCACCCTATGATAATTTTGACATTACAAATCCAAAAATGTTTTCTATTTTACCAAATTCAAAACATAGAATGTTCTTCTATTAATTAAATCCCATTTTCAAAATAAAAAGTTAGTTTTTAAGAAATAATAACTATCAGAAGATTGAAACTTACATATGACCAGTTTAAATGAGAAATTATGTCCAATGACCAACCTTGGTTTAAATAATTAAAATATAATCTAATTATACTATAATATGACACAAATTAGCAATTTATCATAATTAATTATTTCAATTAAGAAGGTTGTTTTTAATTTAAATTTAGTAATTTTCACTATTCACCCAAATATGAATGTTATCAGAAAAACATCAAAAATTTATTGAAACTAAATTCTTATGTCACGATTCTATTGAAAAAGTTTATTTGTTCAAATTAAATATATAAAAGATTAAAATATTGGATTTAAAAAGGGAGCACCATTAAAAGTCGGTATAAGTGAATTTTTTGAAAAATACTTCTTTTATCTGAAAAAAAATAAATTTTATCTTACATTATGTCTAAGAATCCTATAATATGGATTCAAAAATTATAAGGATTATTTAAAGTTCAAAATTCAGTTAATACTATTCATAACCATTTTCGAATGGCTAGTTTGGTATGTCGTGGTGTGCTCGAACTCGTTGTTTCATGTGGTGAATGTTATTTAATTATTTTGAAGAAATAACGCACTATGAAATCTTGGGGTGTTACATTCTACCCTGATTTAATAAATTATATCCTCGCAATTTGAAATTGTTTTTTCGAAAATAAAAGTTTAAAAATAAGAAATATCTTTGTGGGAAAACCCACATCATAAATTGGGTTAATAAAAATTAGTATTAATAAGAGGAAAATAGAAATGAAAGGGTCACCATCAAATTATGATCTCGATTAGGAGAACATTGGTGGTAATTAAGGACATATAATTGAAGGAAAACCATAAATATTCATAGGTAGTGATTGAGGTCATTAATCACAAACAACTGTAATATTGAGGTCCTTAAATTCATCAATCTATGATGAACAAATCATAAGGTATTTGGATAACACTTTTTAGGTTTTAAGATACCTTCAATAAATTATAAGAATAAATTTCATCCTAGAATAAGAGAAGAAGAAAAATATATACTTGACAAGTAGAGTTCCATCCTTTATCTAATTTCTACCACGAACTCCTCTTTCACTCTAAACGATAATAGAACATAAATATTCTATTTATCCTATTAATTTGGGGTTAAAAAATAGTGAATTTATTATTCATAAACCAGACCATCTTAAAAAACTACATTATTAAATCCATGAAATCTCATGGGCTAGTGGTAGGTGACACACATTTGTCGCCCTTCAGATGCGGGTTCAAGTCTCGCGGCCTTTGTGGTCACGACGGGTTTCCGCCTGACCTCTGGGTTGTCCTTTTATGACAATTAAAAATAATATCAAACTAGAGTTATCCAAAATAATTTTTTCAAAATTGACAATCCCAAATTTTTAAGGAAGGTAAACACAATAAAGATCCATTTTCCACCTCATTACATGAGAACACCTTCATCATGTATTCTTTTAAAACACTGCACATCTGGAATTACCACAAAACCATATGGATTACAGTCATGCTTTTTTTTTCCTTATAGAATAATGGATATACTCCTTCGATCCGAAAATGATTGAAACTCAAAAAATGATGAAATATAAAATCATTAATCAGTTTCATGTTATTCATGAATATCCAATATAATTTATTCAAATCATTCATCTCATATTCCAAAATCACTACCTCCTTATCGGGACAATATTGTGGATTGCATTTCCTTCAACCATGTATTTTACAAAAAGTGTAGATTACTATTATATCACTTTTCATTGAACCATATAATCTTAAATCCTCAATAAAATATTACTATTGTATAATACATAAATATATCACATTGTTATTATAACCAGAATATAGTTCTTGAATCCACAAACACAAATACAATAAATATTCTAATTCAACTGTAGTAACAACATAAGGTAGTCCTTCCTCCCTTGTCCTTTTCTGAGGAAATATTCCTTGTCGCTTAGGACATTTATTTTCATAATTAACTATTTCTCTACAATTATTACATTTAATGTTGAAATAAACTTTATTTCCCTTGCAATCATGAGCTTAGTGTCCTTTTTTACCACACCTGTAATAGACTCTCATTCCTTTTTGGCAAGTACCAGGGTGTTTCTTCTGACAATTTTCACATAATGGAAAATACACATTCCCCCTTTTCCCATTACCTGTCTCTTTCTCCACCATTCTCTCCTTCTCTTTCTTTACTTTATTTTCATTAGATTTAGAGAATTCATTTTTTGTTTTAATAGCACATGAGACAATATCTTCATATGACGAGAAGGATTGTGATACTAAAACTCGACGAAGAAATGGTTTTAACCCATAAATGAAATGAACAATCTTTCATCTTGGGTTATGTATATAATCTGCTACATGCCTCGCTAACCTTGTAATGTTAGACTCATACTTTGTGACATTCTCATCTTCCTTTTGTCTCAAACTCTAAAATTTCCTTTCCATATCTTCTCGATGGTCATGAGGAAAGTATTTTTCTAGGAAAAGCTATTTAAACACACTCCATTCCATATTTGATAATTCCTCATCATCCTTTGTGTTTTGAATCAATGACCACCATTGATCAACCTCTACAGTAAGGCGAAAAACTGCAATGAAAACCATTTCCCTTTCGCTACTCCCTAAAGCATGGAATACTTTCTATAAGGAATTTATCCATTGCTCATCAACTAAGGGATTTGTACTCCCATTGAATTTTGGTGTTATTGCCTCTTGAAGCGATCTAAAATTGATCCTCTATGCTGTGGATCTAGGTGGTCCATATGGGTAAGGATATTATTCATAACCTGAGTGAGTTGTCCTAGTATGGTGATAAGATGATCAGCACTGGTTGTATCACCATCTCCATTATAATTTTCTTGAGTAGGAGGGAAATTCTTACATGGAGTACACGCATTGATAAGATATACATTCCTTCCAATAGGTTACATTTATAAACAATGGAATAAACAAGATTTGTTTATGAATCAATATACATAATTCCAAAATGTAAAATATATAACGTAAATTGAACAGTTTATGGATATACTCCATAATCATAAAAATGTCTTCATTGAGAAACTAAATACTCATAAACCCTTCATAATGGTTTGTAAATAAAATGATAATTATCCTAAGCATATCCGCTATGAGATTCGTACCCAAGATTGATGCAAGGCCCGTTGTCGTGTACCAGTATACCCTAGGTCAGGCCCGAAACTCCTTGTTAGAGTTTTCTCTCCTAGGTACATCTGTGCCAAAGCCTCCTCTACCTGCTCCTACCGAGAAAAGGATTTATTTCTAGGAAAACTCTCAAAATTACTACAATAACAAAATTCTAGAAATCACTTCTATATTAATCCTGAAATTAAATCTTAGATCTATGTGATCTAATCATACTGTATCTAAATCTTTCTCCCATGGTTTGTAATAAACTTCCTATGATACAAAATGTAATGACTTGACCTCAGTTACCTAGAGTTGGTGCATTATTATATAATAGTGGATTGATTACAAGGAATCATGTCATGAAGGACCGATTAGTTTATTTTTCTTGGAAACACTAGATATATTCATAAGTCTTACAATTACATCATAAAAGGAAAACTAAAACAACATCTTGTCTTCATATCCCCTCATACTATCCCTGCAGGTCATTCAAAAAATAATTCTTCACATCCTAGGAAAAAAACATTGAAAGGGGTGAGATCAGATGCTCAGTAAGGATAACAATATAGAGGACACTTTACTAAACAAGATTAAATATATAAGGCAATGTATAACTAGAAAAAAATCCTTTTATACTAGAACTTCAGCATAATATGGTAGAAATAAAATGAAATAATTAAATTTTCTTATTCACATGGATATTATATGAGTCGAATAATCACATTCAATATCAATAACCACTTTCATAATGATGGAATGCATAATTCCATACTATCATAACCACATAGTCAAGCCCTTGTGCCAATAATACATATAATATTTTGTCAAGGCCTTGTTCCAAGGCACCACTCTGTCTAATGTGAATTATCGATGCATCTAGAAGCTATAGCAGGCTCCACCCGTCACTTATTAAGTCCAATACATTTTTCATTTGAACAATTATAAACATAACATAATCATTCATATTAAAACTAGCATACGAAATGTCAATACATTCCCCATAATCCATGAATGGTATAAAAATAACACATCCACAGTCAAGAATGTCACAAAACGTTCAATAAAATATGGAAGTTTTGTATCCTAATAAATCAAATTCAAATAAGCTTAAAATCCACCAAATGATGTTTATATAGATTAAATCAAAACTATTTGGGAGAAATATCTCTTTTTAAGAAGTCATTTAAAAGGCACATAATTATAAAAGAAAACATTTACATTGAAATTTTTTTAATAATCTTTTAAGGGAAGCTCCAACAGTTTTACAATGGCGGAAAATAGCCGCACTCGCTGTATAATTTAAAAAATACATTCATACCTTCATTCTGTCGAATAGGTTAAAAAGTCCTTGTTTGGAAAATGACAGAGAGATTCCATTATAAAAAGTAAAAAAGGGTATAAATGAATTTAAACCATATTCCATAAAATAGTAAGAATGATTTTAAATACATTTTTATAGATCATGGATGTGGATGATAAAGAGGTCCCAATAGATAATTACCTGTAAACAACCTCGTATAATGAAGAGATTGTGAAATAAACTCTTACCTTGTATTTTTCCTTGGTTGAGGGTAGTTTAACCTCCTTCATAATGGTGAAATGGTTATTATTAAATTACACAAGAATCATATACATTAATATGATATCATATATGATCTAATAACATTGCTTTGTTAATAATATCTTATTATTATATTCGTTTCGGGTGTTAAGTTACATGTTTTCTATTATATGTTTTGTTACATAAGCCATGTCTATTTTGGATAGGATTTATATTATTCTTATCCAGGGTGATATCAAGTACATATACATTATTTTTAATCATCAAATAATAATTATAATTTTATGGATATGATAGAAAATTAATCTCATCGCGTTCGTGGAAACGGTAGTCCGTACGTACGCACGAGCGACAATATCATTATTTTGATATTAAAATATTATATAATTGGATGGTATATCATATATACTGAATCATTATAATTATATATTTATTATTTACTTCCCTTAATCATCATTATCACACCCATCCAAATATTAATGTTTTTAATAACAATTACAACAGGACATGGAGACGGTAAGCCGTACGTACACACGTATGGTGACATGTCATTCAAAGGATGGATAAACTACTGAATATGGTAGTAACATATTTATAATGACATAAAAATATATATAATATAATGGAGTTATTATTTTAGAATGTAAATAACAATGAAATAATAAGTTTAAAAAGAAATGAACTCGATATAGGGTGGTGAAAACATTACCTCTTCTTCGTGGGTTTCATTTTGATTTGACCAAAATGGCCACTTAAGATAGATTTCACAACAAATTAGGGCCTCTAGGATGATTTTCTGGATGTTTGGAGGATATTTTGTCATGGTTAGGCCATCCCAAATATCACTGAAGGTGTGATTTAGAGAGAAGGGGGAGTGCCTTTTTATATGAGGGGTGAGGGGAACCTTAGAAAAAGCTAGAAATATAATTTTATAATAAATTCATATTCTATTTCTAATTGCTCAAAATTGAATTATTTAATTTTTAATGTGTGGATGGGTCTCAATACTTTCATCAAATATATTTTAGATAGGTTTGGGTCAAAATATTAACCTTAACATTTATATTTAACTCTTAGTTAAATAATTTGACATTACCATGTCTCTTTTTATTTTTATATTATATTGTTAATAAACATACTATATACATCCAAAAGACCCCCAAGTTGTCCATTAATGATACACCTAACACGACACAAGTCCTTTGGAAGAACCTTATATTTTTAAGAATAGAATATTAATTAATAATATAATATTTGTTTTAAAGACTCTTTTATGTCAATTTTGACACTACTGAGTATTTTGTTTGATGATAAATTCATTACTACATTATTACTTCAAATAAAATTCATATAACTAATCCTAATAGGTCATATTAATCTAGAAAATTAGTTTAATTCATAAAAAGTCTCAAATTACATTTATTTGGGTATTTATAATATCCATTATTTTAATATTTCATTAATTAGGTAATTATTGAAACACCATTTTGTCATAAATAAATTAAAATTTTAATGTCTACAAATTATAAATAAAAATTCATTATATAATGAATCTTTTTATATTTATAATGATTATTTTCAATCAAATTTATCTTATTTATAACCCTATATAAAAAATGTTTTAGTAATTAACATTTGATTTTAACTCTTTTAACTCTTCTGGGAATTAAATAATAATAAATGTTTAAATATAATCCAAGTGGACATAAATTATAATATTTTATTCCGAGGATGTTTTTGGTCTAGATACACTTGTCTAATAGAATTAGAAAAAGTTTAAGGGTAATATTAATATAATTTTTACCCTTAATTACCCTATTTACTTTTAACTGTGGTAAATAAAAGTGAAAAGTTACTATTCAACAAATATTATTTTTATTTCATTGAACCAAATATTAATTACTGATAACAATTGTGTCTATCATATTTTTTAAATTCCATTCATAGAAGTGGTAAAATTATGTTTTATGTGAATTTGTAAATTCTTCTAGGAGATGGGTAAAAGACGTTGAAAAGTTCAATAAAATTTTTATATATCTAAAATTATTATAAAGTGGATATAATGAATTAAATTGAACTTATATAGGAATTGTGTGTATATTTTGAACTAAAACAAATTTAAATAAAATAAATAATTATTTATATAAAAAGTTAGTTTTAACCAATAACTCAGTGTTTGTCACTATTCATAAAAAATTGAAAGTTTTTAGAAAAATACAAAAAAATAAACCTATCCTAATTTCACGATTATGAAATAAAAAATGATTTATATATTAACAAATTCAAATCAGATAAGTTTATTTTATTCATGACTTCCCACTGACAAAACAAAAAGCGTGTTTTTACGAAATTATAACTATCAAAATATTGGCACTTGTTTATGTCCAGTTTAAATGTGAAATTATGTCCAATGACCAACATTTGATTAAATGGTAAAAATATAATCTAATTATACCTTAAAATCAATCAAATTCATAATTTATCACTATTAAATAATTCAATTAAATAATTTGTTTTTAATTAAAATTTAGTAATTTTCACTATTCACCCAAATATGAAAGTTATTAGAAAAAATAAAATATTTATTGAAACTAAAATATTATGTCCCAATTCTAAAGAAAAGGATTATCTTGTCAAATTATATATATATAGTTTCAAATATTGGATTTAAAAATTGTTCACCATTAATAGTCTGTAAAGGTGCATTTTATGAAAAATACTTCTTTTATCTGAAAAAAATTAATTTCTTCTTTCATTATGTATAAGAAACTCATAATATGGATTCAAAAATTACAAGGATTATAAATAGTTCAAAATTAAGATAATACAATTCCTAACCGCTTTTGAACGGCTAGTTTGGTATGTCGTTGTGCGCTTGAACTCGGTGTTGAGTGTAGTGCAAGTTATTTAATTATTTTCACGAAATAACACATTATGAAATCTTAAGGGGTTAAAATTTTTTTATGCATGATATGTCATATAAACACTAAATGTTTTCCATAGGATATTGTTCCAAACTTTAATGAATTATATTATGGTTGTATATATATATTATTTCTTCATTATATGTAGTTTTATAATGATTATTAAATTTGAACATGGCAAATGAATTTCATCACATCGTGGAGATTGTAGGATGAACGTACACACGAGAAGTTGTATCATTAGCTTAATTTTTATAAGGTTAAAAATTGGTTCGTATATTAATTTTTAGAGAATATATATTATTTATTTGTTATTATATATATCCATTATTTCCATCACTAAACCCATCTAATTAATGTGGTGATAGAAAACAAATTACATCATGACGTGGAAATGGTTAGTCGTAAGTACGCCAGCATATTGATTTAATTTTTTATAGGATGAATATAAGGTGAAATATTATTGTCCCATAATCATAAAATAATTTCAAAATAAATATGAATCTGTGTTTTTTTATTTATCATGTAACAACACATGGAGAAGAGGTGGAAGTAGAAACAATCATTAAAGTGTCAATAAAGTTGATTACCTCTTCTTGAGTGGAATTAATTTAATATATTATTCATTTTTCATGGATATGTATCATTAATGGTATAATACACTAGAACAAAAAAATTATCTTTATAATTTAAGTGGGTTAGATTTTATCATGCTAGATGGTTCAAATTGGTGTGAGGAAGTGAGGGAGGAGGTTTCCTTTTATAATTGTGGTGAGGTGTACTTTTGAAAATATCAAAATATTGAAATATAATAAATCTATTCTATAGGAAAAGACATAAAAATGGTATATAAATTAATATGTGAATAAATTACAGAATATATAATATCCCCTATATCATTAGTTAATTTATTTATTTTTAATAAATTGAATAATCTTTTAATTCAATAAAGTATACTTATTGTCAAATTGGATACTATTAAGTTAATTTTGAATTCAAACACATAATTACAAATTGGTAATTCATATATAATGTTTTAATAATCCCTAATTTATATTATAGATATACACTGTTCTTTATACACATTATGTTATAAAAAATATAACAAAATTATCTTTCTTAAAATCTATTATTTTATTTTTTTATTAATTAAATATATATTGTTTTAGTAGTGAAGAAGTATTGAAGGAAATTATATAATTTATAAAAATTAAATATAACATTATATAATGAAAAAGATTAATTATCATAAAAATATACATTTATTATCATTCATATATTTATTTTGTCCCTATTCGACACACAAAAGATATTAAATACAAATTGAGTCACATTTTCGAATTATATTTGATGTAAATAATATATATGTTAATTTCATGTGAATAAATACATTAAAAAATTTAAATTAGATATTAGGGTGATAATATTTGAAAAATATCCTTGCAATTAATTTTAGACAAGTTTATGTCAAATTAATACCCTTACCTTTTGGTTTTAACACTTATTAAATCTCTTTAACTCTTACCATGAAATATTTGATTTTTACTCATTGATGGTCAATATTGTCAATATAAAATGAAAAAAGAACCACTAATGGATAATTGATGAAATTTTCCCCCAAATACCAACCATTTGTCTGAATTATATATATGTGTGTAACGTTTATATTTTGGATTAAAATTTTATTTATTTTAAAATAACATTAATTTCAATTTTGACACTAGTCGTTACATTGAATTTTATAAAAATCAATTAAAAAAGACATTTTTGAAAAAACATCTTTCAAAACATCACTAACATGTAAAATGTATCGATAAAATATGTGTTATACATTAATTTGGTGATTTTTTAGTTAAATATTTTCATATAATTTATTTCATATTTCAACTAAAATAACCATTACTACACCATCATTATAAAATCCATGAAGCTAATTATTTCTTCGATAATATTAAAAATAAATTGACATGATAAAGGTAAATCTTTTGCATTTAAATATAATATTTATAGTTGAATATATTCCACAACTATCCCCATATTAAAACATATAATTGTTTAAAAATAAAAGAATGAAATATTTATATGTTCATTAAAATAAAATACTATAAACATATTTTAGTCATAAATGTGGCTACATAAGATCAAAAAATATTCACAACGACTATTTTGGTAAAAAATAACTTTTAAAATATTGTTAAGACATGTTTCAGTGTAATTTTAATATATTTATAACAGTATCTTTACCATTAATTACCTATTTTCCTTTAACTGTGGTTATTAAAATGACTAAAGTTAATATTCACATTGATCATAATAAATGACATATATATAATAAAATTTTATTTAATGATTACTATTATGAAATAATTTTTTCAAAAATCAAACAAAATATAATTTTCAAAAATTAATTTAAAATTATCCTATCGATGGGATGAGAAAATGAGTTTTCTTAGTGAAAACATGCAATAGTACAAAATGATCTATCTCAAAAGTCCATATAAAAATGATTACAAGGACTTTAATTGTATTATTAGATGCATTACTGGTCAAAAAGATCATTGAATTCAATTAAAATTAAAATTTATCAGTCTAAAATATTTAAATTAAATTTGACTTTTCATTTAAAATTCTATATTTGTTTACTGTTGATAAAAAATGTAAAATATAAAAAACTAACAAAAAACTAAAACAATGTTATTTTTTTAATTTAAATTTAAAATGGTTAAATTTATTTAAAATATATAATAAAATATTGTGTCAAAATCGAGTTCAAAATAAGTCCTCTATCAAATGTCGGAATAACTGCTTTTAGAAATATATATATTATTAAGCATAAAAGTTGATTTATTTTTATATCATGTCTAGAAAATGAATATGATTATTTCTAAACATCTTATTAAATATATTTACTTCATAATGTAATTAATATTATTTCATTCACAATAATTTAACAACTAGATTATAAAAATACTCTACTATTATTTTCTGCTGTGTGTTACGTGGAACCTAATCTATGGACAAGGTGATCTTTAAATAATGATATACCATAAAATTTTGGGGGTGATACATTATCCCCTATGTCAATAAATTTAATCATAAAAATATTAAATTTTACTTGAAAAATAAAAGGATTATAATTGAAAATTCATAATGGGAATCCCATAATAAATTAGTGTTAATAAAATTTCCTCTTAATATGTTTGAAGGGTAAATATGAAGGTCACAAAATTTATGGATTTTGTTTAAGTAACACCCCAGGTAAATAAAGAATATGACATCTTTATATTTACCCATATTTTTGAATCAAACTTTAATATTACTTTAAAGGGGATGCTATGCTTGATGGTGTACCCAATACGCAACAACTAGTTTCTTGGGAATCTTACATTCCACTCTAATAATAAAATAATATTATTTTAAATGGTAGTTAACATGTAGCCGTTGTGTTGGAGTGAATGGATATAAATAACTAAAATATGATTATATATGTTTTTAAATGTTTTTACATTTATCCAATAAAAGATAAAGGCTTAAAATACGGAACGAATTCAATTTTAGGCGTATATGCCCTATTTTCACTAAAGGTTCACTTATCCCCTTTTGATGTTGAACCATAATTAAATATAGTTTTTTTCTCTCTTAAACATTCTTTTGGACTAAATAAAACTCTTATTAAAAATCGGGACATCAAAATTTACTTTGTGTAAATTTTTGGTATCTTTCCGATAAAGTTCATTTTTTTAATGAATAGTGTAAAATGTTGTATTTTAATTCAAAACCTCTTTTTAATATAATTTATTTATATGATTAGATTATCTTTTGAATTGGTTTTTAAGTGTAATTATAATATATTTTTACCATCTAATCCAATGGTGATCATTGGAATCAATTTCACTTTGAAATAGGACTTAAACTAGTGTCAATCTATTGATACTTATTGTTTCATAAAAACACGCTATTTGCTTTGACAGCGGGAATTAATTATTAAATTAAATAATCTGACTTATATGTTTTGAATTTTGTAAAATAGACTTCATTTTTGAATTTGGAATATCAAATATAGCTTATGGTTAATTTTTGGGATTTTTCTGAAAAACTTCAATTTTTGATGAATAGTGAAACCAATAAGTGGTACTTATAAAAACTGATTTTTCCGTTTAAATGAAAATTTTCCATCTATTTGTTTTGAATTTAAAAAATCCGACATACATGGTTGTCATTAAGAAGTAAAATGTGGTTCAATGGGATAAAAATAATTTTTTGGTGAATAGTAACTTATTAAGTTTTTAATCACGATTAGTGGTAATTAGTGTAGTTTAAGGTAAAAGTAATGCTTTAATAAAATAATATGAGATTGGCACATGTCCTACCCTCATTGGTTGTGTCATGGAAGACCATGAAAAGCCATGGGTCAACTTGGGGACCCCATGGAGCCACTTTGGTTGGAAAATGAAATAAATAACTTTTTCTTTAATTTAAAAGTAAAAAAGACACAAACATTATTTGTTTTACAAAAACAATTTTTACATGGGGTTATAAAGATCAGATATTTGATTATAAATATTCATTGGAAAGCTAAAAATCTTTCCTACATCATAGAATTTTTTTTATAATTTTTATACACTAAATAAATTAAATTATATATGACATCATAATGATGCAGCGATGACGTCATTATTTAACGATTAAAATAAAATGGAAAGATAATGTAAAATATATGAACTACACATGTCCAAAACTTATTGGATGGGTGTATTTCGAACCATTAACACCTTATCCACTAATTATATCAATGTGGGACCTTTTAAAACCGAAACACATTTTCAAATAAAGTAATATTTCTTACTTTCCAAAAGTGCCCCTCCTCTCCTCTTATAAAAGGCCCCCACCTCTACCTCATTTCACACACTCCTCAAACCTTTGGCTCGGCCAACCAATGAACATTTACTCTCTCTACATCCCTCTCCTCATCCTAGTGGATTCCCTTTGGGCAGAATCCTTTCAAAGGAAGCCTTTAGTCTCAAATCAAAAGGAGTTTCACTATTAAATGTAATTCATTCTCTCATATTCTTTTGTTTTATATTGCTTCTCCAACACCCTAAACTCTTTTTATATACCTCTTTTGTAACAACACCATTATATTCAATATACTAGGATGTTGTTATAAGATTTATTCGAGCTACACTTTCACACAACTACATCAAATGGTTAAAGAACATACGATTTCTGTGGATGGCGAAATTCTGCCTCCCGAAACGATGATTGTTCAATACTCATTTAACACCTTCAAAGGTGGCCATTATGATGTCACTGCTTTTATATATGATATATGATATGTTTATGTTTTACTTATGCTTCTGTATTTTTCATTTGTGTCTTACCTTTATGGCTTCCATTATGGGTATACGCGATATCTTCATTTAAGGAAGTGCAGACTATCGCCCCTCAAAGTGATTTGATTCGTTAAATACCATATGTGGGACGTATAAAGGATGGAACTATGATATTATATATGATATTATACTGGAATTATAATATACCTTTAAATCATTATTATTCCATTCTATAAAATACGAAATAGAAATGAAAGTAGCGTTCATGCGTATGTACTGCTTACCGTCTCCATGAACGGTGCATTTCATTTCATACCTATAAATAATTATGTAATGTTATAAATGCATGCATGTACTTGATATATATGAAATATATGATATCTACATCATGAATAAAATTCTGGATATAATAAACATTTGGCCACACGAACAACATGTAATTGTAAGAAGTCCACTTTCGACTTAAGAACCAAATATCGGCAAAACAAATATTATTAACTTAAATGATTACATAACGTTTATGACATGGGAATAAGTGATATAAAAGGAATAGTGAACTTGAAAAAGGTTCTTAAGGAAGTAGAAATTAACTCAAGTTTATTATTCTGGAGATTAATGAACGATCGAGTCAAGTCGGACCCGAGGTAAGGGATCCAACTCCTCTCTTTCTTTTTAAGTACACACTTTTATGTCATTCCTTTTAAAGCTCATCTTTCTTGTTATTGGGATGATATTTTATATTACACTTATGTAATGTTGGGGGATGTTCTTTTATTTTCTTTCTGAACATTTTATTGTAATGTGATGGGATACCTTATTAGATCTCATCAATCAATATTTAGAAGTTTTATGTGGCGCCGTTAGGCTGCCGAGTTTTCGAAAGGGATTTTTCATCTCACTTTTATTCCAGTGAGATTTATGCTACATTTGCCACAAATTCCATTGAGTGGTGTATGTTCTTCCCATTATTCCACTCTTTGTATAATATACTTTCATTTATGAGTATTTACATCAATGATCTATTGTCATTCTTTCATGGGGTGTATGTTTTGAAAGATACCCAAGTCGGTAAGGGAACCTTCCACCCTCCACTTTTTTAAAAGACTTATTTTGTTGGGTCTTTTAATTTACATATTGTTATGTTGGGATATGTTCTCATATATCCTTATTGATGTAAATTTTATGTCCATGTTATGAGATACTCTTTTTATCTCTCATCAACTCTTTTTGATGTGATGTCGTTAGGCTGTCAAGGGAACTTTTTAACCCAATTTCGATATCTTTGGGTTCAACATGTAGTCATTGAATATGTCATCCATTTAATATGTGTGAATGACCTATTATTGTTTTACACTTAATATCCACTTATATCGGGTGTATTTATATTTTTCACACATATTTTTGAGATTGATTTGTCCTTAATTTAAGGATACCTTCTTTATAACGGATTTCAACTCATTTGACATTTCTATTGAGGGTTCATTGTTGTTATGCACCAATTCACTCTTATATGGTGTATATACTGTCCTTTGGAGTATTATATCATGAATCCATTAATTCTCATGATATTATAATGTTCTGACTAAATGTTATTCCTCAATTATTGTATTCAAGTGTCTCTAATTTTGGTAAAACCACTTTAACCGTAATATCGTTTTAAATGTTTTAATTATTTGTTCTTATTAATATCCATGTTTTCAAAATAGTTTTAAGGATTTATTTATATGGATATTAATGGTTTAAAATTTTAAGCTTCAAGGTGGTATGGGACACTTTGATTCAAAAATATCTTTATTAAATGTTTTAAATGGTTTTGGAAATGGTTTCTTTTTGAATGTATTCATTATTTCAATATACTAAAATTTTATATTGTGATTGAATGTGGAAATGTTATGATTCCTTTATGCATGTTTTATGTGATACATTTATGTTATGGTTCTTGGGCATTGTTATGAAAACGGGTTGTTCCGTGATAAACTAAGGGCGGGTGAGCCCGATATAGCTCTCCAATGCATTGTGTAACGCGAAGGAGTGAAACTTTAAGGATTCTCCGAAGAGATTTAGGGAATATACTGTGATAGGTATTCCAAACATAACCAAGAGGGTTACTCCCTACGTAAGAATGTTATGAATGCCTCAAGTTACCTTTATTTCTTATGTTTTCTATGATTTATTCATGATTTGATATGCCTATGTTTTATGGGAAAAGTGTGATTTCATTCTAATGTATATATGAACTCATATTTCCTTTCCATATTTTTATAACTCTTACTGAGATTTTTATGTTCATCCCAAGTTTTTGAAATGTTTTTCACAGGTCAAGGGAAAGGTACATGATGTGATGATAGTGTCAAGGATGTGTCAAGAAAGAATCCGTGTTATATTTTAAATATGTTCTCGTTGATGGGAAGAATGAATACTGTCTTTTATGTAACCACTTTGTTTAAATGTGGAATGTAATGCAAGTTTTATGATCTAATTCCCTAAAACTCTAAACCTGAAAAGATCCTCAATGTGTAATTTTGTAATAACTCAAGATTAAGTAAGGTTTAAGGGTGGGGTCTTATAATTGGTATCAAAGGTCGGTTTAGATAACTTTAGAGGTTAGGGTATTCTTTAAGAATAAGTCGCATTACCATAATGGTTAGGATTTCAGAAAGAGTCCTAGTTTTAGATAAAGTGAATGAGTAAATGTATCTTAGTGTTTATCTTCCTCATTAGTACAAGATGGTTTTGTTGATATACTCACACTGACCTTTTTGGTTTTAGTAAATGGCTGGATCTAGCATGCACCAAAGTAACAGTGGATTTGAAGGAAACTATGACAGTTTTTTGAGAAAGCAACTGAATGATATGGGAGCTACAATGAGAACTCTTGTGATTATCCTCAACCAACTATCTGGAGTCATGATTGACCACCTAAACCATGGAGATTTCACTAAGGCATCATATATGCAAGAAAAAAATCCCTACGGAAGTACAGGTAATAATCATAAAGGTAAGTGTGTTCAAAAACCTATGTGTCAAAGATGTGGAAAGAAACACCTAGGAAAATGTTTCAATGGGGCAGAAATATGCTATAGATGTGGAAATGAGTGTCATAAAGCAAGAACCTGCAATAGAAAAAAAAAGCATCCAGTTGACTCGAGGAAAGGGAAAGAAGTTCTTTCTGAGGGATCAATTGAATGTTTTAAATGTGGTGTGCATGGTCATTATGCAAACACATGTCCTATGAAGAAGTTTCGTGAATGGGATCACCAAGAGCGTACCAATATTCGTTTACCAATGCCTAATGCCATTCCTATTGAGGATGAAGAAACTGACAATGACCAATCAAAGGCATGTACTATTTCATGACTATTGTTTTCCTATTTTGGAATCTTAGGATATGACATGATTTTGTTTGTAGGAAAGAGGTATTTCGGAATAAGTTGGAAAGGAATTGATAATGGATCATGAATAATGTTGAATGAGTAGGATGTCAACATATAAGGGCTTCAAGAGTTATAGTGAAATTCTTAAGAGTATTAAGTCTCTTTTGATGATGGGGTTACATTAGAAGACTTTTTCTATTATGTGTAACCCTGATGTTTAATATAGGAAAATTTTATTCAAGGAATAGTTATCTTTTCTTTTGTGGACATAGTTATAAAGAACCATTTGGGTTTATATGATCCTTACTTCTTAGGTAATTATGGGTTATTATATGTTATGATTGAAAATGAAAGGCATGAGATAAACTTGAGGTTAAAATATGTTATGATCATCTTTGAAGATTTTATCTCATTTTGGGGAATGTTTTAAGAATTATATTGTTTTGGAAAAAAGGACAACATGCAGACCGTGTGACAACCCGTCACATCGGACAAAGCTGCGGGAATCGAACCCACAACCAAAGTGCGACTGGTATTTATCGCCTACCACTGGACTACGTGAAGTCCCTGTTTAGTTTGACAGATTATTTTTAGTTATATGATTTTATGAATTAAGAGTAAGTTGATTTTGGGTTATTTATGAAAATGATTAACCTATCATGGAGGATATGTGATTAGGATAATTACTATTCAATGCGGGGATTTAGGAGCGATTGATGTTGTTTGGAGATAAATGTTACGATTTAACTTGGAAGATTATGTGACTAAATCCTTCAAATATTTGGGTTTCAATATTAGTTTGGTTTACTATGAAGGATTTTATGGAAAAATTGTTTATCTAATGGTCTTCGTTGAACTTTGGGTTTTGTTGGACAAATTTTGGAGATTAAGCATAGATTTTCTTTTTAAAGGGTTATCTTTTTCTGGATTATCTGATCTTGTAGTAACATTTTTTATATTAGTTTTGTTTACGGTTTGAAGACATGGAAATTATATAGTTCTCTTTTGTGGATTAGGTGATTCTCTAGAAGTTTATTATAATACTCTTAATGCAAACAAGTCTCCCTAAATACTCGTCTTTTGGAAAAAAAATATGAGTTTGATTAAGGAATCTAGTAAAAGTTGAAAGTCAACATGATAAGTGAATATGTTTCCTTATGAATAAATTTCTCAATAAAATGTAGCTTAAAAAAACGTTGTCTATTAACTTTTCCTACTGGGGAATCGAATACCGTTTAACCCATCACAAGTTTGTGATTTTCTCATGGTTAACTTTCTCCTAAACATGTTTTCTATCACTCTCCATCAGAACATGACCCTTTGCTCATTCTTCCATGTCCATGTTTTCCTACACGAAATCCTATTATGGGTTAACACGAGAGGCCTTTGTACTTATCTTTCTTTATTTTAAAGTGATTGTTTTACCGACTCTTGTTCCGATGTGGGACTTTCAAGGATGTTTCCAAGACCAATTTTAAAATTGCGAGGACACAATTCTCAAAAGGGGGGAAGGATGTAACACCCCAGGTAAATAAAGAATATGACATCTATATATTTACCCATATTTGTAAATCAAACATTAATATTACTTTAAAGGGGATGCTATGCTCGATGGCGTACCCAATACGCAACAACGAGTTTCTTGGGAATCATACATTGCACTCTAATAATAAAATAATATTATTTTAAATGGTAGTTAACATGTAGCCATTGTGTTGGCAGGAATAGATAGAAATAACTAAAATATGATTATATATGTTTTTAAATGTTTTTACATTTATCCAATAAAAGATAAAAGCTTAAAATACGGAAAGAATTCAATTTTAGGCGTATATGCCCTAGTTTTCACTAAAGGTTCACTTATCACCTTTTAATGTTGAACCATCATTAAATATAGTTTTGTTCACTCTTAAACATTATTTTGGACTAAATAAAACTCTTATTAAGAATCGGGACATCAAAATTTACTTTGTGTAAATTTTTGGTATCATTCCGATAAAGTTCATTTTTTTAATGAATAGTGTAAAATGTTGTATTTTAATTCAAAAACTCTTTTTAATCTAATTTGTTTATATGATTAGATTATCTTTTGAATTGGTTTGGAAGTGGAATTATAATATATTTTTACCATTTAATCCAATGGTGGTCATTGTAATCAATTTCACTTTGAAATAGGACTTAAACTAGTGTCAATCTTTTGATACTTATTGTCTCATAAAAACACGCTATTTGCTTTGACAGCGGGAATTAATTATTAAATTAATTAATCTGACTTATATGTTTTGAATTTTTTAAAATAGACTTCATTTTTGAATTCAGAATATCAAATATAGCTTATGGTGAATTTTTGGGATTTTTCTGAAAAACTTCAATTTTTGATGAATAGTGAAACCACTAAGTGGTACTTATAAAAACTAATTTTTCCGTTTAAATGAAATTTTGCCATCTTTGTGTTTTTAATTTCAAAAATCCGACATACATGGTTGTCATTAAGATGTAAAATGTGGTTCAATGGGATAAAAATAATTTTTTGGTGAATAGTAACTTATTAAGTTTTTAATCGCGATTAGTGGTAATTAGTGTCGTTTAAGGTAAAAGTAATGCTCTAATAAACTAAGATGAGCTTGACACATGTCCTACCCTCATTGGTTGTGTCATGGCCGATCAAGACAAGCCATGGGTCAACTTGGGGACCCCATGGAGCCACTTTGGTTGGGAAATGACATAAATAACTTTTTATTTAATGTAAAAGTAAAAATGAAACAAACATAATATGTTTTACGAAAACAATTTTTACACTGGGTTATAAAGATCAGATATTTGATTATAAATAGTCATTGGAAAGGTTAAAAGATATCCAACATCATATTATTTTTTTATAATTTTTAGACACTAAATAAATTAAATTATTTATGACATCATAATGATGCAGCGATGACGTCATTATTTAACGATTAAAATAAAATGGAATGATAATGTAAAATATATGAACTACACATGTCCAAAACTTAATGGATGGGTGGATTTCGAACCCTTAACACCTTATCCACGAATTATATCAATATGGGACCTTTTAAAACCGAAACACATTTTCAAATAAAGTAATATTTCTTACTTTCCAAAAGTGCCCCTCCTCTCCTCTTATAAAAGGCCCCCAACTGTACCTCATTTCACACACTCTTCAAGCCATTGGCTCGGCAAAACCCTGCCCATTTACTCTCTCCACATCCCTCTCCTCATTCTAGAGGATTCCATTTGGGCAGAATCCTTTCAAAGGAAGCCTTTAGGATCAAATCAAAAGGAGTTGCACTTTTAAACATAATTCATTCTCTCATGTTCTTTTGTTTTATATTGCTTCTCCAACCCCCTAAACTCTTTTTATTTACGTCTTTTGTAAAAAAACAGTATCTTAAATATACTATGATGTTGTTATAAAATTGTTTCGAGCTACACTCTCACACAACTACATCAAATGGTTAACAAACATACGGTTTCCGTGGATGGCGAAATTCTGCCTCCCGAAACGATGATTGTTCAATACTCGTTTAACACCTTCAAAGGTGGCCATTATGATGTCACTGTTTTTATATATGATATATAATATGTTTATGTTTTACTTATTCTTCTGTATTTTTCATTTGTGTCTTACCTTTATGGCTTCCATTATGGGTATACGCAATATCTTCATTTAAGGAAGTGCGGACTACCGCCCCCTCAAAGTGATTTGATTCGTTAAATACCATATGTGGGATGTATAAAGGATGGAACTATGATATTATATATGATATTATAATGGAAGTATAATATACCTTTATATAATTATTATTCCATTCTATAAAATACGAAATAGAAATGAAAGTATCGTTCATGCGTACGTACGGCTTACCGTCTCCATGAACGGTGCATTTCATTTCTTACCTATAAATGATTATGTAATATTATAAATGCATGAATGTAATGGATATATATGAAATATATGAAATCTACATCATGAATACAATTATGGATATAATTAACATTTGGCCACATGAACAACATGTAATTGTAAGAAGTCCACTTTCGACTTAAGAACCAAATATCGGCAAAACAAATATTATTAACTTAAATGATTACATAATGTTTATGACATGGTAATAAGTGATATAAAAGGTATAATGAACTTTAAAAAGGTTCTTAAGGAAGTATAAATTAAATCAAGTTTATTATTCAGGAGATTAAAGAACGATCGAGTCAAGTCAGACCCGATGTAAGGGATCCTACTCCTCTTTTTCTTTTTAAGTACACACTTTTATGTCATTCCTTTTAAAGCTCATCTTTCTTGTTATTGGAATGATCTTTTATATTAAACTTATTATAATTTTTATTTTCATGTGATGAGAGACCCTATTCTCTCTCATCAATCCATTTTGGATGTTTTGAGTGGCGTCGTTAGGCTACCGAACATTCGTAAGAGATCTAACCTCTCCCTTTCTTTTTAAGTACTCTCCTTTATGTCACTTCTTTTAAGATCCTATTTGTAATGTTGGGAGATGTTCTTTTATATTATTGATGTACATTTTATTGTAATGTGATGGGATACCCTATTTGATCTCATCAATCCATATTCGAAAGTTTTATGTGGCGTCGTTAGGCTGCCGAGTTTTCGTAAGGGATTTTTCATCTCACTTTTATTCCCGTGAGATTTATGATACATTTGCCACAAATTCCATTTAGTGGTGTATGTGCTGACCATTATTCCACTCTTTTTGTAATATAATTTCATTTATGAGTATTTACATCAATGATCTATTGTCCTTCTTTCATGGGGTGTATGTTTTGAAAGATACCCAAGTCGGTAAGGGAACCTTCCACCCTCCTCTTTTTTAAAAGACTTCTTTTGTTGGGTCTTTTAATTTACATATTGTTATGTTGGGATATGTTCTCATATATCCTTATTGATGTAAATTTTATTTCCAAGTGATGAGATACTATATTCATCTCTCATCAACTCTTTTTGATGTGATGCCATTAGGCTGTCAAGGGAACTTTTTAACCCAATTTCAATTTCTTTGGGTTCAACATGTAGTCATTGAATATGTAATCCATTGAATATGTGTGAATGAACTTTTATTGTTTTACACTTAATATCCACTTATATTGGGTGTATTTATATTTGTCACACATATTTTTGAGATTGATTTGTCCTTAATTTAAGAATACCTTCTTTATAAGAGATTTCAACACATTTGACATTTCTATTGAGGGTTCATTGTTGTTATGCACCAATTCACTCTTATATGGTGTATATACTGTCCTTTGGAGTAATATATCATGAATCCATTTATTCTCATGATATTATAAAGTTCTGACTAAATATTATTCCCCAATTATTGTTTACAAGTGTCTCTAATTTTGGTAAAACCC
The DNA here is from genome assembly GCA_963277665.1 of Viscum album. Taxonomy (NCBI): domain Eukaryota; kingdom Viridiplantae; phylum Streptophyta; class Magnoliopsida; order Santalales; family Viscaceae; genus Viscum; species Viscum album. Next base: position 1,113,186,096 of record OY728126.1, read on the forward strand.
CTTTAACCAAAATATCGTTTTAAATGTTTTAATTATTTGTTCTTATTAATATCCATGTTTTCAAAATTGTTTTAAGGATTTATTTATATGGATATTAATGGTTTAAAATTTTATGCTTCAAGGTGGTATGAGACACTTTGATTCAAAAATCTCTTTATTAAATGTTTTAAATGGTTTTGGAAATGGTTTCTTTTTGAATGTATTCATTATTTCAATATACTAAAATGTTATATTGTGATTGAAATGTGGAAATGTTATGTTTCCTTTATGCATGATTTATGTGATACATTTATGTTATGGTTCTTGGACATTGTTATGAAAACGGGTGGTTCCGTGATAAACTAAGGGCGGGTGAGCCCGATATAGCTCTCTAATGCATTGGGTAACGCGAATGAGTGAAACGTTAAGGTTTCTCCGAAGAGATTTAGGGAATATACTGTGATGGGTATTCCAAACGTAACCATGAGGGTTACTCCCTACATAAGAATGTTATGAATGCCCCAATTTACCTTTATGTATTATGTTTTCTATGATTTATTCATGATTTGATATGCCTATGTTTTATGGGTAAAGTGTGATTTCATTCTAATGTATATATGAACTCATGTTTCCTTTCCATATTTTTATAACTCTTACTGAGCTTTTTATGCTAATCCCAAGTTTTTGAAATGTTTTTCACAGGTCAAGGGAAAGGTACAAGATGTGATGACAGTGTCAAGGATGTGTCAAGAAAGAATCCGTGTTATATTTTAAATATGTTCCCGTTGATGGGAAGAATGAATACTATCTTTTATGTAACCACTTTGTTTAAATGTGGAATGTAATGTAAGTTTCATTATCTAATTCTCTAAAACTCTAAACCTGAAAAGATCCTCAACGTGTAATCTTGTAATAACTCAAGATTAAGTAAGGTTTAAGGCTGGGGTCTTATAGTTTAACACCCCAATCTTCCACAGTATGTTTTCCTTTGAATAGTGCAATAACATTCATTGTACGCAACATTGAGATTCTATCACACTACGACCAATCAATGTAGCCGTTATGAATAGTAATATCCAATTTTTGAAATTTTATAAATTTTAACATTCATAATGGACTTCATTTTTAGATTCAGAATATCAAAATTAGCTTATGTTGAATTTTTGGTATTTTTCTAAAAACTTTCAATTTTTGATGAAGAGTGAAGAACATCGAGTTATAGTCTAAAACCGAATTTTTATTTAAATAAATATTAATTTTATTTAAATTTATTTTAGGTCAAAATAGATACATAATACCTAAATAATTTCAATGAAATTAATTGGATTCAGTTTATAATAATATTAAATATATAAAAATTTTATTGAACTTTTAACCGTCTTTTACCCACCTTCTAAGAGAATTTTCAAATTCTCATAGAACATAATTTTACAGCTTCTGTGAGTGAAATTTCCAAAATCTGAGAGACACAGTTGATATCAGTAAGTAAAATAGGTTTTAATAAGAAAAAAATAATATTTGGTGAATAGTAAATATTTTCTTTTATTTAACACGATATAGTTTAAATTGGGTAATTAAGGGTAAAAATGATATTATTATTACCCTAACATGTGTCCTAATTATATTGGATAAGTATAATTCGACCAAAAAACCTTAGGAATAAAATATGTACCACTTTGTTCATCTTTGATTAGATTATAAGACTTATTATTATTTTATCTAAAGAAGAGATAAAAGAGTTTAAATCAATGTTTAATAACAAAAACATTTTTAATATTGAGTTATACATAAGATAAATTAGACAATAAATATTCATTAAAAATATAATAATATTTCACAAATAATTTTATTTTATTTATATTTTTAGACATTAAATAATTTAATTTATTTATGACACAATGAGGATTGAGTAATTACGTAATTAATGATATATTAAAATATTTGATATTATAAATATCCAAATAAATGTAATATGAGACTTTTTATAAATTAAAATTATTTTAAAGGTTAATATGACATGTTAGGGTTGATGAGATTAATTTTTTTTGAAGTAATAATGCTGTTATGAATTTAGAAAAAAACAAAACACCAAATAGTTTCAAAATTGACATAAAAGAGTTTTTTAATCAAATATAATATTATTAATTGATATTCTATTCCAAAAAATATATGGATATTCCAAAAGACATATATAATTATTGCTGTATCATTAATGAACCATTTGAGGTTCTCTTGGATGTATATAGTAATTTTAATAACCATATAATATAGAAATACAATGAGACATGGTAAATGTTAAACTATTTAACTAAGAATAAAATCTAAAAGATAAAGTTAGTATAATGTCCCAAACTAATCTAAAACATATTTTTTAGTGGTATTCAACCCATCCCCAACATATAATTTAAATAATAAATTTTGGATCCATTAGAAACTGAAAATTATTTTTTATAAAATAATATTTCAAACTTTTCCTAAGGTACCCCTCACCCCTCTTATAAAAGGGAAATCACCCTTTTATCTAATTCACACCATCAATTCTATTTGGATCAGGAAACCGCTGCCCAAATACCCTCTAAACAGTCCTCCCTTCATCCTAGAGGCCCTTCTTTAGTTAGAAATCCAATCTAAGGAGCCCATTTAATCGAGTCAAATGGAAGAACCTGAAGAAGAGGTAAATATGTCATCACCTCTTTCAAGTTTCTTTCTACTTCCACTTACTCATTATTTTTTATTTCCATTCTAAAATAATAAATCTCGTATTTTATATATAATTTCTTGTTATTATAAATTTGGTACAATCATATTCATTATTCTATCCATCCTTTGAATGACTTGTCACTATACGTGCGTACGTATAGCTTACGGTCTTCATGTCATGGTGTAATTGTTATTCAGTACATTATTATTTGTATTCGTATTATAATGATGTGTAATTGATTTAAATAATAAATATAACATGATAATGATTCTTTATATATGATATACAATACCATTATATATTATTTTAAGACTTATATTTTTTCTCGTGTGTATGTACGGATTACCGTCTCCATGAACGCGATGAGATTTGTTCCCCACTGTATCCATTCAAGACTAATTTTCATTTGATGATTGAAAATATTTTTTAAAGACTTGATATCATTAAATATATAAATAATACACATACCATCAATAAAAATTATTACTCACATAACTAAGAATATAAAGTAAAAAGAATCGATTAACACCTGAAACGATGATAATACTAAATATTATTAAGAACGCAATGTAAAAAGATCATATATGATATCATATTAATTTATATGAATCGTTTATAAATTAATAAAAATAATTTCACCATTATAAAAGAGGATAACCTACCCTCTACGACGTAAAAGTAAATGGTAAGGGTCAATTCTACAATCTCTTTATTATGTGAGGTTGTTTTTACGTAAGTATGTACTAGGACCTCTTTATCATCTACATCCTTGTTTGTTAAAAATGTATTTAGAATTTTTTTTAACTAGACAAAGATTTAAAGTCATTTATAACCTAATTTGAACTCATATGTTTTCAATGGAGTATTTTAGTCATTTTCCAAAAAAGTTACTTTACAACCTTTTCGAAAAAATTAAGGTAAGAATGTTTTTTGACTTATACGAAAGGTGTGGTTATTCTCTACCATTATAAAATTGTCGAATTTTCACTTTCAATCTTATGAAAATATTTTTAAAATAAAAATTTTCTTTTATTAATATTTATCATTAAATGATTTAAAAAAAAGATACATTTCTCTCAATTATTTTTGATTTCATCTATGTCAACATCCTTTGATAGATTTTATCCTTGTTTGAAGTCAATTCATTATGGTATCAATATTCTATATTGTATTGAATGTTTTGTGATATGTTAGACTACAGATATTTTATTTTTATACCATTCATGGTTTATGGTATTGAACCTTCATACAATAGTTTTAATATGAATTATAATGTTATATTTTGACCATTTCATGTGGGGAATGTATTGGACTTTGTAAGTGATGGGTGGAGCCTGCTATAGCTCCTCGATGCATCGGTTGGTCTCATGAGAAAACTAGATGAGGAATTGGGTGAGGCCTTTCCTAATTTGATATATGGTTTTTTTTGTGGCCTTAATCACTTTAGAAAACTTGGTATAGGCCTTGAAAAAATGTTTCAAAATGTCCGACATTATACATTACCTCATTATGAATATAATATTGATGGTTCATGTTGCCATTCGACAAGTAGAATACCCATGCTTATGTTTTATTATGGAATTTTTTACTCGCCTCATATTTCCTCCATAAACGTATTCATGTTTATTATTGGTAAAGGCAGGTGGTTTAAATTATCCACCATGCTTATTATTTATGTTATCTTCCTATGTATTGCCTATGCATACTTAGTGTTTGAGCTCACCCCTTTCATATGATTCATTTTCCCAGGATTTGACGAAGTTAGTTATGAGTGACTTTCATGATTAATAAAGGAGTCTTGGATGTTTCTAATTGAATATATTTATTTTATATTTATTTTCAAGCTGTAATGTTGAACTTATATATGAATATTATTTCCTATAATTATAAACAAATCGGTATTTCGATAAATGATTACCATGTGATCATGCCAATATTATGTAATAATGCACCGACTCTGGGTAACTAGGGTCGGGGCATTACAGTTGGTATCAGTGAATGTTTAGTAGCATCTTTGGAAAGTAGATTTAGTTAAACTCAGATTAGTTCACAATACCCGAAGATTGACTTTTAGGATTAGTATAGAAGAAATTCCTAGAATTTTGGTATTGTAGAAATTTTGTGACTTTTCCAAGAAATACTTCTCTGTCATGATACGAGCAGGTAGAGGAATCTTTGACACAAATGTATCGAGGGGTAATATCTGAAAACACCTCTTTGAGATAGAATCGAATGGGAACAGGTGCACGACAATGGGCCTTGCTGCACTCTTGGTTATGACACTCCTGGGGGATATTATTAGGATAATTATCATTTTATTTACGAACCATTATGAGACGTATAAGAGTATACACTTCCCCAAAGAAAACACATTTATGATTATGGATTATATCCATAAAATGGTCAATTTATGATAAGGGTTTTACAATTTTGAATTTATGTACTGTGATTCATAAACTAATCATGTTTATTCCATTGTTCAAAAATGACACCTAGTGAATGGAATGAAAACTATATCTATGCATGCATTGTACATTGGAAATTCCATTCTACCCAAGATAATTATAGTGGAGATTGTGATTCAACTATTGTTGACCATCTAATCACTATCTAGGACAACACATATAGGTTATGAATAATAACCTTATCCGTATGGAGCACCCTTATCCACATCACGGAGGATAATTGTTAGACTGCTTCATGAAGAATCAACCATCGACATTCAATGGAGGTACAAATCCATTATCAGCTGAGCAATGGATAAATTACATAATGAAAATATTTCATTCCTTGGGGAGTTGTGAAAGGGAAAAATTTGTCATGGTAGTTTACTGCCTCACTGTAGATTCTTCTCAATGGAGGTCATTGATTCAAAACACAAAAGAAGACGATGAAGTATCAAATATGGAATTTAGGGAGTTTTAAGAAATATTCATAGAAAAATAAATTCCTCATGACCATCGAGTAGATACAGAAATAAAATTTATGAGTCTAAGGCTAACGGACGATGTCGCAATGTATGCAGCTAAATTTACAAGGACAGAAAGGAATGAAGAAGATTATATACATAACTCAAGAAGTAAGATTTACCATTTCATTTATGGGTTAAAAAAATTTATCCAACGATAATTAATATCACAATCATTCCCATCATACAATGCTATTGTATCGTGTGCTATCTAGTAAGAAAAGTAATTCTCTATGTTTTATGACTTAAAAGAAAACAAGAGAAGATGAGATCTGATGAACACTCTAGGCATGGAAATAAGGAAACAATGAAGAAGGGAAAAATTTAATTTCCACCCTGTGATAATTGCATAAGGGAGAACACTTATTCAGGTCTAATGGGAAAAGGAGTATGCTACAAATGTGGACATAAAGTCCATATTACTATTGATTTTAAGGGAATGAAAGAATCTCTTAAGGTAAATTTATACAATTTCATAGGGATGGAAAATTATGAAAATGAATGTACTAAGCGTCATGTAAACATACTTCAAAAAAGTCAAGGGATCAAGGCCATGCTTATGCGATCACTACTTCTAAGGTTGAAGCCATGGAAGACATGTTGGTAGGTAATTTAATGGCTCTCTGAGGTTTAGCCAATGATTTATTTGATTCTAGATCATCACATGGTTTCATATCTTCCCAGTTTTCTATGATAATTATATATTTCCTATTTGATTTAGCATGGGTGTTGTCAGTAAAATCTTCTAAGGGATGTATCATTGCAATAATGTTTTGTTAATCAGTCCCCATTAGTGCATATAAATGTTCTTAATCTGCTGATCTCTTTGTCATACCTATGATTTAATTTGATATACTCCTCGATATGGATTGGATTTCGTAACTTGATGCAAAATATTAATTGTAAGAAAAATGAGGTAACTATTTTTGATGACAATGATAAAGAATGCCTTATCTTTATAGAATAATCAACACCACCAAATTATTATTTAGATCCCCCCTTAGTTTATCAACAAAATTCAATTATTTGGGAGGAAGAGAATGAAATAAATGTGGGTAAGGAAAGGATCGTTCAAATAGAGGATTTACCTATTGTGAATGAATTTGTTTATATTTTTCTAGAATATTTAACTGGACATCATCCAGAAGAAGAAATTGAGATTTCCATTGACTTAATTCCTTGTTCAAGACCCATATCAAAGACCCCTTAACGAATGGCCACTATGTAATTAGTGAAACTAAAGAAACAACCAGAGTAGTTTAGTAATAAAGGATTTATTCACCGTAGTGTTTCTCCATGGGGATGTCCTATTCTTTTTGTTAAGAAGAAAGATGGATCTATGAGGTTGTGCATTGACTATAGGGATATTAGTGCTATAACAATAATGAAAATATATCTCCGACCTTGCATTGATGGTTTATTTGACAAACATCAAGGAGATCAATACTTTTCAAAGATACTTCAGGGAGATGAATACTTTTCAATGATTTAACGTCGATCTGGATATCATCAATTGTGTGTGAAAAAAGAATTCATTCCAAAAACAACATTTTGAACCAGGTACGAGCCTTATGAGTTTCCAGTATTTCCTTTTTGATTGACAAATGCAACAAAAATCATCATTTATCTAATGAATAGAATTTTTAAGGAATATCATGATGACTTTGTAGTGGTAATTATTGATGATATATTGGTATAATATAAAAGCTATGAATATCATGAAAATCACTTGAAAATTATGATAAAGACTCTGAGAAGACATGAATAATATTGGATGTTTAGGAAGTGTGAATTCTAGATTCAAGTGATTTATTTTCATTTCCATATTGTCTCCAAGGATGGAATATCTGTTTATCCTTCTATGAACAAGGAAATCCAAGAATGGTGCTCACCGACAATTATAACTGAGGTATGTAGTTTTATTGGTTTTGTAGGTTATTATCGACGTTTTGTCTAGGATTTTTCCCGGTGGGTTAACCCATTAACAAATCGCACAAGAAAATAGGGAAAATTTGTTTGGACAAAAGAGTATGAAGAATTTTTTGAGGAACTGAAGAGAAATATGTCAATGATTCTATCTTGACTCTACCATCAGGGAATGATGGGTTTGTTATTTATAGTGATGCTTCGAAGAAAGGACTTGGTTGTGTCATTATGCAGAATTATAGAGTTATTTCCTATGCATAACAACATCTTAAAATTAATGAGAAAAACAATCATACTCATGATCTTGAGGTAGCAGCTGTAATCTTTGCTTTGAATATTTGTAGACACTATTTCTATGGTGAAAAATGTGATATTTATATTGATCAGAAGATTTTGAAGTATATTTTCTCACAGAAAGAACTCAACATGATGAAAAGAATATGGCTTGAACTACTCAATGATTATGATTGCATGATACACTACCACTCAGGGAAGGAAAATAAGGTGGAAGGTGCTTTGAGAAGAAAGGATCATGGTGTTTTGAAAAAGATGAGAGTTGAAAAGGATCCTATATACACGGATCAAGTAAAGATGTAAATGGGAATCACCATGGAAGGTGAAATGCCATTAATTTTCTCAAATGGGTTCTAAACCATATTTACTAGTAAGGATATAGAGTTCTTAGTCCAATGATAAAGAGTTTTAAAAGAAGATTAATGTTGCGAATGATGGGAGATCTAGTTACATTGTGTACGAAGATGGAATTTTGAAATTTAGGAAGAGACATTGTGCTCCTGATATACCTGATCTAAAAAGGGAATTTTTGGATGATGCACATAGTTCCAATTTCACTATACACCATGTTATCACCAATAAGTATAGAGATTTGACGGAACATTTTTGGTGGGACAACATTAAGGGAAAGATTGCTAATTTTGTGTAATGATGTATGGTTTGTCAATAAGTTAAAGTAGGAGGGAGACAACCTAGAGGAGTATTGAAGCCTCTTCCCATACATGAGTTAAAATGGGTTAATATTATGATATACCTTGTAATGGTACTACCAATGACTCCTAGAAGGAATGATGCAATATGTTTCATTATTGATCATCTTACCATGTAAGCAAATTTTATTGCTATAAGAGAATACTTTCAACTTCAACAATTAACAATACTATATATTAATGATGTTTAAGACATCATGGAGTACCACTATCAATGTTTTGGATCACGATCCCCATTTTAAATCAAGATTCTGGAAAATTACTCATAAGTCCCTAGATATTGAGGTTTGTTTGAGCACTACCTACCACCTCCAAACTAATGGACTATCAAAACAGACTATTCAAACCTTAGAAGACATGTTGAGATCATGCTCACGTGACATTCAAGGTATGTAGGATCAATATTTACCTCTGGCATAACTCTCCTATAACAATAGCTTTCATTGAAGTATTCAGATTTCACCATATATAGCGTTATATAGAAAGAGATGTTGCACACCAACATGTTGGGATGATATTGGAAAAAGGAAACACATAGACCCAGAACATGTGGAGGTAACGATCGAAAAGATGAAGGTAATCCAAAACCACATCAAATCAGCTCAAAGTAGGCCGAAGAGATATGTTGATTATAGAATGAAGGATATGGGATTTTAGGTAGGAGATCAGTTTTTCTTGAAGTTATCTTCATGGAAGGGTGTTATATGTTTCGGTACGAATGGGAAAATTATTTCCCAGGTACATCAGAACTATTAATATTCTAAAACAAATTGGGCTGTTAGCGTACCGTTTGGCATTGCTTCCATTTCTATCAAAAGATCAAGATGTGTTCCACGTATCACTGTTGCAAAGATACATGACTGACCCAACGCATGTACTCACCTATGAGGAATTAGCACAGGAACCCGATTTGTATTATTGCAATGATCCTGTCAAGATTATTGATACCAGAGAAGAAGTGCTGAGAAACAAGACGACTTGTCTAGAAAAAGTTATTTGGAGAAACCAAAAGATGGAAGAGGAAACATGGGAACCCAAGGAACATATGATGAAGAACCACCTGAGTCTTTTCATGTGGTAGTATTCTAGAAATTTCGGGGAAGAAATTGTTTTAAGGAGGGGAGAATAAAACATCCTAACCTTCAATGGTACGTTTCCAATTGAATAATACAATAACATGCATTGTACGCAACTTCGAGATTCTAATACACCGCGTCCAATCCAAGTACCGTTATGAATAGTAAAACCCACTTTTTGAAATTGTAAAAATTTTATCTTTCAAAATGACATCATTTTTGGATTCGGAATATAGAAATTAGCATAGGATGAATTTTTGGTATTTGTCGGAAAACTATCAATTTTTGCTGAATAGTGAAAAATACTGAGTTATAGTTTAAAACCGAATTTTTATTTAAATAATTATTTATTTTATTAAAATTTATATTAGGTCAAAATAGATACATAATACCTATATAATTTCAATGTAATTCATTGGAGTCAATTTATAAAAATTTCTGATATATAATAATTTTATTGAACTTTTCTCTATCTTTTACCCACCTCCTTGGAGAATTTGCAAATTCACATAAAACATAATTTTACCTCTTCTGTGAGTGGAATTTAGAAAATCTGAGTGAAACGGTTTATATCAGTATGTAAAATGGGGTTCAACAAGTTGAAAATAAATTTTGGTGAATTATAACTTTTTACTTTTATTTACAATGGTTAAAAGTAAAAAGGGTTATTAATGGTAAAAATGATATTATTATTACCCTAACTCATGTCTGAATTCTATTGGAAAAGTATAATTCCACCAAAAACAAATATAGGAATATAATATTAACCTATTAATTCTACTTGGATTATATTAGAATACTTGTTATTAATTTATATAATGAAAAGTTAAAAGTTTTAAAATCAATGTTTAATAACTAATTTTTTTTAATACAGGGTTATAAATAAGATAAATTTTACTATAAATATTAATTAGAAAGATAAAAATATTTCCTAGATAATGGTATATTATTTTTATTTTTTAGACAATAAATATTTTAATATATTTATGACACTTTGATGATGTAGTAATTACCTAATGAATGAATTATTAAAATAATTGATATTAAAATTATCCAAATAAATGTAATTTGAGACTGTTTAGGAATTACACAAATTTTCTATGTTAATATGAAATGTTAGGGTTGGTTAGATGAATTCTTTTTCGATGTAATAATGTTTTTTTGAATTTAGAAAGAACTAAATACCAAATTGTGTCGAAATTGACATAAAAGAGTTTTTAACACAAATATTATATTATTAATTGATATTCTATTTCAAAAAAATATAAGGATCCTACAAATGGATTATATTATGATATTTTTATCATTAATGAACCACATGAGATTTTATTTGAAGTATATGGTATGTTTATTAACCATATAATACAAAAATACAAAGAAACATGGAAAATGTCAAACTATTTATCTAAGAGTTAAATATAAAAGATAAATGTAATATAATGACCCAGCCCTAGCTAAAACCTCTTGGTTGAGAGGATTTAGACCCATACCCAACATAGCCTTTAAATTATCTGATTTGGAGCCATTAGAAACTGAAAATGATTTTATTATAAAATAATATTTCTAGCTTTTCCTAAGGTGCCCTTACCCATCTTATAAAAGGGCACTAAACCTTCTCTCTAATTCACACCTTCCAAGCAATTAGGCTTAGAAAACCCCAACCCCAATTCCCTATCAAATGTAATACCTTAATCCTATAGGAATTCCTATTGTCTGAAAGCCAACCTTTGGAGCTCTTTTGATCAAATCAAAAGGAAGAATCCGAAGAAGAGGTAAATATTTCATCAACTCTTTCAAGATTCTTTCTTCTTCCACATCCTCTTTCTTTGTTATTTCAATTATAAAATAATAACTCTGGCATATAATATATATTGTGATGTTATTATAAATATTTTACAACCATATTCATTATTCTATCCATCTTTTGAATGACATGTCACTATATGTACATATGTACGACAATCCGTCTCCACGTCATTGTGTAATTTCTATTCAATACATTATTATTTGGATGGGTATAATAATGATCTATAATTGATGTAAATAATAAATATTACATGAAAAAGATTATTTATATATGATATAACATGCTATTATATATTATTTTATGAAAGATATTCCCACTTGAGTGTGTGTACGAATTACAGTCTCCATAAACATGATGAGATTCGTTCCCCATCGTATCCATTCATGACTAATTTTCATTTGATCATTAAAAATAATTTTTAAAGACATGATATAATTCTATATATGAATAAGATACATTGCATCCATAAAAAAAATTACTCACAGAACAAATAATATAAAGAAAAAAATCCATTAACACCCGAAACGATGATAATACTAAGATATTTTGAACAAAGCAATGTTAAAAGATCATATATGATATCATGTTAATTTATATGAATGTTGTATAATTTAATAAAAATTATTTCACCATTATACATGAGGTTATCCTACCCTCGACCAAGTAAATTTACAAGGTAAGGGATAATTCTACAATCTATTTATTATTCGAGGTTATTTTTAAGTAAGTATCTATTAGGACCTCTTTATCATCCACATCCATGTTTTTTAAAAATGTATTTCAAAACATATTTTCTATTTCCCAAAGAATGAGTTAAAGTTGTTTATACCCTTTTTTGATAAAATATGTTTTGAAATGAAACTTTCATTCGTTTTTGAAACAAGGTACATTACGGCCTTTTTGTAAAAATTAAAGTAAGAATGTTATTTTAACTTATAAGACGGGTGCGATTATTCTCCACCATAATAACACCACCAAATCATCCCTTTCAATCTTATAATAATATATTTAAAATAACTATTTTCTATTATAATTTTTTAACTTTAAATTATTTAAAAAAAATAATGAGATATTTCTCTCAAATAGTTTTTATTTCTTCTATGTCAAAATCCTTTTATGGTTTGTATACTTGTTTGAAGTCGATTCATTATGATACAAATATATGATATTATACTAAAGAATTTGTGATATTTTTTACTATGGATGTGTTATTTTTATACCATTCATTGTCTATTGTATTGACTATTCATATGCTAGTTTTAATATGAATGTTTACGTTATATTTCATCCTTTTAATATGAGGAATTTATTGGAAATTGTAAGTGACGAGTGGAGGCCACTATAGCTCCTCTATGGATTGGTAGGTCTCATGAGACTACTAGACGTGGAATTGGCCAACGCCTTTCCCAATTATATATATGGTTTTGGTGGAGGCCATAATCATTTTTAGATGTCTTGGCCGAGGCCTTGACAAAATGTTTCAGAATGTCTCGCATTATACATTCCCTCATTATGAATATAATATTGATGGTTCATTTTACCATTAGACTTATAGAATACCAATTATTATGTTTTATTATGGAATTATTTACTCAACTCATATTCCTTCCATAATAGTATTCATGTTTATTATTGGTAAAGGCATGTAGTTTCAATTATTCTCCATTCTTAATATTTATGTTATCTTCCACTGTATATATTACCCTTACCGAGCATTTGATCTCACCCCTTTCTTAGGTTTCATTTTCCCTGGAAATGAAAAAGTTTGTTATGAGTGACTTCCAGGCATTATCTTGGAGGCTTGAATGTTTCTAATGGAATATATTCATGTTGTATATATTTTTTAGATGTAAAGTTGGACTTTTATATGAATCTTGTTTCCAATAATACTAAATCGCTCGGTCTTTCGAGACATGATTTCCTTGGGGTCATGCCAATGATATTTAATAATGCACTATCTTTGGGTAACTGGGATCGAGGCGTTATATTTTGAATAGGAACCAATTATTGGGAATCGATAAAATGGACATCTAAGTTAACTATAAGTATCATTTTCGGCTGAAGTGTGATGGAGATCATGGTCATTAGATTTTTTTCTATCACAAAATTATAACTCTGTAATCAGTTGAAAGGCAATTGATTTCCACAAAAAAATGAAAAAGGTTAATGTTTTTTTCCAAAAAAATTATCCAAGAGTTGATGGATTATTTTACTTATATAATAATGATCTTATTAAAAAAAACATACATTATATATTTCCATAGTATAAGAATAATATCATCTGTTGGTCATGCTTTAATCAATTCTCTGTCCCTCAATTTCATTAAGAACTGAATATTTGATGTGCATTTTCTTGTCTAGATCAATTTAATGAATCATAAGTTTCAAAATCCAATACTTCATCCTTAAAAATATTACTAATACCAAAATAGTAATAGAAGTTATCAAACAATAATATCCAATATTCAACTTATTTCATTCTAAACGTAGTAAATTTTAAGACTCATACAAAATATGACTCTCTAAACACAAAGGATAAAAATTTATAAGGATAATCAATAAATTTCCAAAATTATATTCCCTAAACATCATAATGTAACTCTTAAAATAAAATAAAAAATATATGACTATCGTGATCTCCTAAAAAATTTAATTAAAATATTCAAGTACCCCAATCCCGAAATAACAAGTACGAAGGTAGTTTCTATATATATTATCATTCTGATAACAAAAATATTGTTGAAATAAATAATTTTACAAAATAATTCCGAAATCCGAAAAAATAGATTAATTACCCTAATTTTATTATAGTAACAACATATTTATGACCTTTATCACTTTGCATATTATAAGGTATATTTTCCTATCAATTTGGGAATTTATTTGTGTAATTCCACATTTTTCAATAGTTGAAAAACTTAATATCGGTGACTTCATTATTTGTCTTGAAATTTTTTTGATTGTTACCCTTTAACCACACTAATAATAAATACCCAAATCATTCAATCAATTCACATGGTGAATTTTTCCAAAATTATCACACATACTAAAATAATTATTTACGCTCTCCCATCAAAATAACTTTTTCAGTGATATCCTATTTTTCTATTTCTTCAACTCAAATCCATATGTAATGGATAATTATTTACCTATCATGATATAACATAGAACTATTTCATCACATGTAGAAATATTTTCTGAGATATGTTCCTTTATGAGACATGACTTAATCCCTTAAATGAAATGGCCACTAATGCATGCATATTTTGGTTTTTCACATGTAACGTTCCTATGTAAAATTGTAAAGGTATATTAGTAATCTATCGGAATTTCTTCTCCACGAACATTTACAATAAGTAATTTTCCCTTTATTTCAATTTTTCTTATGAGGGAAACATATTTTAGTGAATTTAACTTTAAATGATTCCATGACAAGACTTCTATAACATCTTCCTCACTAATATTGTAGATCAATGAACCCCATTTGTCAACATCCCCTTTATGGATATGTATTTCATGTATTAACTTTTCCTTTTCATTACATCCCATCATTTAAAATATCTTACCTAAATATAAAATCCATTACTGAGCTTCAATTGGATTAGTTGTCCTAGAAAATGATGCGGGCTTTTGTCCATAAAGAGATCCATCATACAAAATTTTATAGTTGGTATAAGTTCCCCATCGAAGAAATTTTATTTTTCATAACACAATTATGATGAGCTAAAATATACACAAATTTTTCTTTTCCAATGCCAATTTTTTTAGTTCCCCCAATAGAGATATTTATACATTTTCCATTAATATTGATACACTTTATTCTTCTAGAATCAATTTTAAAAAAATAAAATATAATAGATTGGATCATATCATTGTGAAAAATAAATAATTATATAAAAAATTGTGGAATGCTTCACATAAATTTAAAATTTATCTATAAATAATATCAATATAATAATATAGGTTCCCTTGGGAATATTTAAAATTTCAATTTTAGGGTTTCATTATATAATCTCTGTTTTCCTAAATATAGTTCTCATGGTTTATACTAAACATTAGATGATACAAACTTTTATGACCCCAACCCTAGTAACACAGATAAGGTGCCTTACTTTATTAAATATGAATAATATATATGTAATCACATGCCAAAGATTTGAATTGTTTAGTAGTCATTTCTAGAATAGATACATATTTTAAATACAAATATAATTTTAAATATAAAATAAATAAATTATTTTCATTGAGAACATAATTATCCTCCTATATTAACACTATATATCAGTCATAATAAAACGCTTGGAATAATTGAGAAAAATAAACCATAATAAATGTGTGATATTAGGTGGATATTAAGTGTATAAAATGAAAAATATCACAAATAATAATGGGACTGTATCTAATTGAAACACTATACAATTATTCAATAACATGATTATTTTATGACAGAAATAGAGATGATCAAATAGTAGAAGATAAATAATAATATGACTATTATCATGGAGATTCTATTGAATCTAGATGTTACATGGAATATCATTTTTTGTGGAATACATAATATTGGACACCATGAATGTCAAGACATATCATCAAGATAGTTCCTATTAAGATCATTCATTTTTTCAGTTTATGTGTGTAGGAAAATCACATATAATTTAGACTACTCATTTTTTCAATGAATGAAAAAAATTTAGAAAAAAAATTAAATACCATAATAATAAATTAATTCATGATATAAAATGTTAACGGGAAATTATATACACCACATAAAATAATACAATTTTCTAACATTAAAATATGGCTCAACTAATGAAATTTTAGATGAAGTCCCATATAATGTTCATATCATTGAAGTGAGAATTAATCAAATGAATATATTATGTGTATATATAGTAAATCCAAAGAAAATAAATTTAAATTAATCACAATTTAATCATAATACATTTTTCAATTAATCATATCCAGACATAATTACAGAAGTATAAGTTTATCCCAATGAATGGAAGTTGTTTTAAGAAATCCCTTGCATCTTCGTTATACGACGAATCATATTATACCTAAATGATATATTTATAATATGGATCATTGAATAATATGAATATAAAGTAATTAATGATATTATATGACAATATATGTACACCACATAAAATAAATAATTATCTAATAAAGGATATCTTATAGGAATAAATGTCAATTGAGTGAAACCCTTACCTAGAACATTCTACTAATTAGACATTCATTAACCTCATGTATTCTTTTTAAATAATTTTACTTATTTATAAATGAACCACATTATTTTTTATGATAGAGTAATTGGTTATATTATTTTATTTTTTAAAATTTTTTTCTATAATATTTCAATAGTATACATGTTTCAGGTGTTAACTATTTCAACTTCTAATGCATGATTTGTCATGAGTGTTAGAGGGATTTTTCATAACATATAGTCACATTATATCAAGAATGATATTAATTTAACATATATAATATTTATTCATAATATATTGTTTTATATGATTATTCATTATTAACCATGGAAAATGATTCACATAGCATCATGGAGACGGTAGGTCATACGTATGCACAAACGAATGTGTCATTCCTTTTATGGTGAAAGGGACAAGAAGTGGCTGGTATATTAAACATTTCATAGTCTATATAATATTATAATTATTATAAATATATTATATTTCCATTATTATTCCCCTTCATTCTAAGTGGTGATTAAAAACAAATTACACCACAACGTGGAGACGATATGTCGTACGTAAGCTCACGCAATGTTTTCTTTTTATTATAGGATTGATAAATGGTGGAATACGTTTTTTACCACAATCATAATAATATATAAACATTGATATTATATTTTAATTATTATTTATTTAATTAATAAACACAAGGAGAGTATGTGGTAGAAGAAACAAACATGAAAGAGTTAATGAAGACGATTACCTCTTCTTAAGCATATATCTTTTAATGTCTTCTTATGTGATATATGGTTGTCTTTTGGAAGCACTAGAACCTATAAAAAATAATTAATGATTTTTAGAAGATAAATTTTCAGTGTTTGGAAGAGATTTATTGATCAAATTGGTGCGAGTATGCGAGGGATGATGCTTCCTTTTATAATCTATTTTAGGGGTACATTACAAAATCATTAAAATATTAAAATATTACAAGTCTAATTAGAAGAAAAGGCTTACAATTCCCCTATAAATTAATATAATAAGACATTATAGTTCTTATTTAATCACTCTTGTGATTATTTAACAAATTTTTGAGTTTTTAACAGTTTAATAAAATATTAATTCAATAAAATATCATTATTTTCAAATTTGATACTATTCCTTTAATTGGATATCAAATACCTGAAGGCAATGTGGTAATTATAATATAATTATTATAAAACATTCAAATACAAATTATATATCTATAAAATTCATTGAACTCATTAAATTATAAAAAAAATTCAAAATTGATATGTTTAAAATTAATTTTTTTTACTTTTCCAATAATAAAATAAATACTATTTTATAATTGATGAATAATTTAAGGAAATTATATAATGTATAAAATAAAAAAAATTCTATAAATAAACTAATTAAATTTTTATCAAAATAGATATTTTGATTCCCTATATCTTGATTTTTTATGAGGGTAAATAATTGATAAAAAATACAAAGCAAGTGACATTTTGTATCTATCATAATGTTAAATAATTTATATATGTTATTTTAATGTAAATGATTCAATTAAAAAAACTCCAATTTTATATAATAATTATATTATTTAAATAATATTCATCCTATAATTTTTTGACATATTTTGGTAACATTTTAACCATAATTTTATATTTTTAACCCATATTTCATCCCTCTAACAATCCCCATGACAACATGGATATTTAATATTTGATGGTCAATATTTTTACTATAAAATTGAAAAAGAGGCATAAAATTTACATTGATAAAATTTTAATCCTTATCCAAAAAGTAACTCTTAATTATAAATTTTTCTTAATTTTCAATCAATCAATAATATGTTATTTATTTTAAAATATCATTAATTTAAATTTGGACACTTATTTTTACATCGACATTTAGAAAAATAAATAAAATAAGTTATCTTAGAAAACAAATATTCCAAAACATTAATAACATGTTAAATATATCTCATAAATTATTTTATGTCATTAATACTATAAAATTATTTTTATTTTAACATTATTAATATAATTTATATGATATTTTTATTAATTAAACAATTACTGGATCATTATTGTTTAATTGTTTTAGTAATTATTTCTTCCCAAAAAGTGAAAACTAATTATCATGATGAAGATAAATAATATGTATTTCAAAATACATTATTTCATTCAATGTATCCCCTAGTAGGCCCAATATTAAAATATTTATATTGTTAAATACAAAAGAATTATATCTTGGACTTTTCATTAAAATAAAATACTAAAAATGAATTAATGCCATTAGAGTTACTCCAATATCGCATAAAATATTTTCAATGAGGATTATAGTTAAACATTATGCACCAAATAAAATAATTACAAGTTTTAGGGTAATATTATAATAGTTATAATATTATATTTACCCTTAATTACCTGATCTATCCTTAATAATTATAATTAAAATTAAAAAAGTTATTATTCTTATTGGGAAAAATAAAAGAGACGTATTGAATAATTTTTTTACCAATTTATTCCAAATATTTAATAAAATAATAAAAAGTAAAAACATATAATTTAATAAAATTAATATAAAATTAATATTTTATACGGGGTGAGGAAGTTAGTTTTTAAAGTGAAAACGTGCAAATATTTGAATTGTTTTTATATAAAAATTCAATATAAAAATATAAAAATGACCAAATTTGAATTTATATATAAATTATTCGTCTATTTTTTAATTCAAGAAAATATAAAATATAATAGGTCATTATTACATATTGAGATGAAAATTGAATTCTCAATTAAAATGTAGTATTTTTTACTATTCATCAAAAAATGAAACAAATCCTAAAAATACAGAAAAATCAACAAATGTATCTTTTAATTTTTTTATTTCAAAAAATTAATTTTAATGTTTCAAATATATTTACCAAAATTGTAAAAATTTATTCTTAAAACATGTGTTCCATCAAATGGTGGAAACATCATTTAAAAGTACAAAATTTTATGTGTGAAATTAGAATAAGTTAATATCATGTTTTTAAAACACAGAATTTGAAATTTTACAATTATATTGAATTTTAAAATTTCAAAATTCTCAAAATCTTATTCATTCTCAATAATTTCACATATAGGTTATTATAACATTTAATTATTCTTTTCAGTCAGGTGTTTCATTTAAAAAATGCTATAAGAAAATAATAAATTTGAAATGTGGCATACCATGAATGCATGGAGTGATACAAATCATTATAGAAACCTGATCATATGGTTTACTGAAAACATTATTATAAAACTAATTATACACAACCTATAAACCCAATTTTCAACTTCACACTCTAATACATTTAATTTCATGAAATCCTTTGGATTCTATTAATAAATCAAACCACTTTCTAACCTAAAAACCTTTCCTCAATTTAAATTAATCCATTTTTTTGAAAAAAATATTATAGTTAATCAAATATTATTAAAAAAAAATTTAATATAAATATTTCTTCAAAATCATTACAAAAATAAATTTGATAACAATTTTATCATTTCCAAAATAAAAAATATTACAAGATGGAAACATGTTTTTCACAATTTTAAAAATGGTTTTAAAAATGATTAAAAATAAAGAAAACCCAAAAATATACTAAATAAAGAGTAAATATATTTATGTAGGTGATAGGGTCATACGGTTGGAGGCCTTATTCCAACCACACCATATTCATGTAATGTTTTTTGGACCATATACCTAGATCTTCATGACATGCTAGGCCATGTAAGCTCACTAAGTCTTCTAGCAAAATATCCACATCATTTACAAAATAGTAAATAACCCAAATAAAAAAATTGAAAAAACAAAACCATACATCCCATGGTTACTCATGTATTATCATAGAATGTTATGGGAAGACACATAATCAAATCTACAACCCTTGATTACAGGGTTTTACTCCATATAACTTGAAATACCAAATAATAATGGGCGCTCTGAAAGCATGGTCATATAAATAACATATCTTATGATACAATTTTATCATTAACCCACCTGATTCAATCCCTAAATATACACATGTGCTAGCCCAAAATAATTACCAAGAGGATCGAGAATTCCTCTTAGGCCTAGTTCGAGGCCATCAAGGGTGATTGGTTTGTGGTGGACCTAAGTTGCTTCGTGAGAGTTGGAAATAAAAAAGGGGGATTTTAGGGGGAGAAATATTTTATGTTTTTGGATTAATTATTATCATATCATTTAAAATTTATTATAGGAATTATTATATCATTTTTTATATAGATTAAATCTATAACTGGGTAAATGTGGTAGCACATCCAAAATAAATTTCTCATAGTGTCATAAATTTAAATAACAAGTGGATTTTCCTCAAAATTGTTATAACTAAAACAATAAATACAGATAATAGTATAAATTTAAATATATTTTTATTGAAATAATTAATTATATTGTATGGATGTGTTTATAAAACTGTTATTAACTATCACAAAGAGTTATGTGGGATTATTGAATTCTCAAATAAGGAAATGAATACATATTTATAAAACAATACCTATTTATATGAATAAATAGTTTATTATGTTTATTGATGATATATTGGCACATATTTCCACATATAAAACACCCATAGAGATGGATCCTTATATAATATTATTTTTTTGTAAATTTAATTTTTTCACAGAGCGTATTAATAAGTGTTATTGGGCAAGAAAATCCTTGAATTGTTATGTAATGTGTAATAGAGAGAGGATACTATTATAGTTTAGTGACACATACAAAATTGGATGGGAGATAAATGATAATTCTAATATTTTTAAATAAATGGAAAATATTTTCGTTACACCACTATTAATGATTGACTCTTTGAGCTGGGTTATAGAGACTTAATTTTATGTCATGGATTTAATGTTTTCCAAGGAATGATGAAAAATAAATGGTTTAGTCATTTAAAAACATTGATAGTGATAATATACGGGTAATTAGAGTTATTTTGAGATAATAATAAATTATTCATGGGAAATTCTCAATGTGTTAAATATTACATTGATGGGAGGCTAGGTGGCTTCGATTCGATCTCCATGATGAATCTTAACACAGAAGATTGTGAACTACATAATAAAAACAGAAAACTGAATGGATGTCAGACCATGGTTCCTTGTGCCATTTATTACATTGTTATTCAATATGAATAATGTTTCTAATTTTATTTCCTCCTTAAATTTCATATGCTCTTATTTTTTAATGGATCAGGTACATACATTGAATGTTACTACAGTAGTAATCCTATTGTGTTCAAGTAAAAATAATATTACAAACAGGAGAAACATGATACATATATTTTTAATATCAATATTTATATTGAAATAATATTTTTAGTTAATAGGTTTCAAAATTATATTTATATTATTATATTTCATAATATATAAATTTTATAAAATTTCTAAGGTTTCACCTCAAATAATGAAGGAAGGTATTTACAATTTCATTTCAAAAATGAAATCTCTTTAATCATCAGAGTAAATGATTAATTTCTGTACAATTATATTATGATCATTTAAGATATTATATATATATATATATACTTGTACATTGGTTCTTAGGTGCTATTTATTTCATATATTCATTGAAAACAATTCTTCTAGTTTATGTTACTATTTTTGCAATTTTATTATGTAAAATTTTGTCTTGAATTATTTTTTATTATTTTATTTAATATAATTTTATAATTCTATGTTTATGTAAGATATTTTATATAAATAATTTATTTATATTTTTAAAATATTTAGTGGTGATAAGTGGAAATAATTTTCGATCTCTTTATTTGTTGTTTGTGTTCGGGCGAATATATTTTTTATTTCACAATAAGACATTTAAAATGACTTATCACCGTTGAATGATAAAATATTTTTGTTAACAAATTAATTAAATAGTTTATTATAACAGAATGTTCATAATTGTGGAAATTTTTGTTTTTACATTTGGGGGGGATTAAAACAATGATAAGCTATATTGATTACTATACACATCAAAAATTCTATATTTTTTCAAACTTTATTGTTTTTTCTAGGTCATTTTTTCATTTTAAATGGGTCTACATTTTTCTTAATGTTTAGGGTTATAATTCCATAATGAGGCGGTTAAAATATATTATCCCATGGATTTAAATAAATTTATATATTTTTATTCCCGTTTTTAAATATATTTACTTTTGTAAATTTTTGGTTGAATTTTATTCAATTATCTCTAGAATTTAAATTTATGTGTTGAAGTAAAATAATAGGATATGAATCAAAAGGGGATATAAAATTAAAATCATAAAATAGGTTGACTTTATATTTATTTATTTTTTAACTTTTTTAAATAGTTTGATGAACAATTTATGCTTTGATGTAATAATTATGTTTGGATATCAAAATAAAGTGTTCAGTTTTTAATCCTTCTTATTATGGGTGACGTTCAAACTTATGGTAATGAAATTCATTGACATTATAGGTGTATGAAAATTGATGTGTGAATAATTATATTCTTAAATTTAAATTTAAATAATTTTTATAAAATAAGAAAATATTTTTTTCCTGAAACCATTAAACTTTTCGAGGGAAATATTGTTTTTAACATGACAACGTCCATGGGGAAAATTTATTTGAAAAAAAATTATTTATGGAATTATAATAATTTATTTTTTTATATTTTATTTTACAATAAAATTGAGGATTTGATTAATCAAATAAATTTAATATATGATGATTGAGGGAAAGTTATGTTTCCCTTCTTTAATTGATTTTTCCACCCAATTCTAGATTTTTTTTAATAAAAGCGGTTATGAGAAGTGATTAATTGATTAAATTTTTACAGTTTATTGTTTTGTGATTAAAAAATTAATTCAGTAAATAAAATTCTATTATTTCTATAATTTGTATTTTTAAAATTTTTTACGGTATTATGATTTCATTTTTATAATTCTCGGGAAATAATTTTTTAGATTACGTTGAGAAATTTTTTCATGAAATAAAATTTTAGTTTTTTTTGTGTTTGTAAAATTGAAATTGGAATTTTATATATTTCATGTTCTATTTTGTAATAATTTTATAGAATAATTTTTTTCACTATTAATGAGTTATTTCAATTTTTATCTATATAAATCGTACTACGAATTTTTAATGTTGAGTTTCCATGATTGGATTTTTTTAAAAAAATTAACTTGTGGAATATTTTTCTTAATTCCATTTGAGTTTGGTGTTTATGTTTTTAAGGGGAATTTTATGTTTATTTAGGATTTAATTTTTATTCATCATAATGAATTTATTATATACCATTTTATTATGTAGTATTATGTTTTCAATAACTTTATAAATAATTATTTCTTGTTGGGAATAAAATAATTTTTTATATTGTATAATTTCATCATTCAAAGTGTATGATAAATTAAAAAATTCCAAATAATAAGACTTCTCGATAGGTTTTCATAAAATAATTGGATCATATTAGTTTAATTTAAATTGATGTTAGGGAGTAGTTGAATTCTCTGTTGGGGGAATCTTAGATAAAATAATTCCTTCCCAATCACTTCTTATGATAATTAATGGTCACTAACCTTAGATAACTCCTTTAAAATATAACATAGTGATTTTAATGTTAAATACACAACATCCAAAACTAAATTTGTATATTGATCAATTGATGAACCTATAAAATTGATATTAGAATAAGATATTTCTAGGTAAATTAAAATAATTATTTTTTAACAAAATCAATTCGATTTTTAATTCCTTATGAACAGAGATGAGTGTTCTAGATGGAGAACAAACGAAGCTAGCCGATTTTGAGCTAACTCAATTATGCTCAATCCAAGGGCACCTGTGATGTTTAATCAATATACAATCAAGAGTTCTACAAAACCCAACACCCAAAAAAATTTATGAGATGTCATGAAGGGTGCTCCTGGTACCCACATGGTAGAAACCCATTATTGGGTGTCAATATTATACATTTTGAATGATTTCACCCATTTACATAAGAAAA
This sequence comes from Viscum album, assembly GCA_963277665.1. Taxonomy (NCBI): domain Eukaryota; kingdom Viridiplantae; phylum Streptophyta; class Magnoliopsida; order Santalales; family Viscaceae; genus Viscum; species Viscum album. The sequence goes on from OY728126.1 coordinate 1,113,210,765, forward strand.
AAAAATATAAACAAAAAACACAATAACTGATAAGCATAACCATATAGCTTACAACAATTTTCCGATTCATGTTTTACTTCGTTAAACAAAAAAATACAATAAGGGAAGGGATACTAAAAAACATCCAAAAACCTTCATATGACATATGGAACATCACCCTGAAAACACCACCACAAACACTTTCCTCAATTGAAAGACTAGAAAACCAATCCACCACACCACGACCCCTCTTACCTTTACCTGGGATATACATAAAACGTTTAGATACACCCATTGGGTTATATTGAATGTGATCCAATGCCCAATAGGATTCTATCGAAAAGATTGAGGTTTAATTCTATAACTTTATAAGAAAAATTAATGTAAAATTTATGAAATATACTTTTAATCCTTTTCATGTAGTCATTTTTAAGAAAAAACATTCCCATGGAATGAATTTCAAGAAACAATGTTTTTCCACAAATTCCTTTAATAAAAATACAATATACAGTAGTTCCACCATATGTAGATGGATGTAACCACATCTCATGAGTATCGTGTCTCAAGAGAGAACCGTGGGAAAATCCTTAAAGGTATCTAGAACTAGAGAGACCCGAAAAACCTCATACCTTGATGAAAAGTGCTATAAAAAACCAACCAAAAACTTTTTCATGCATGATACACTAAGAGGAAACCACCCATGGACCTAGAGTTCTACGATAATCATCATAATATTGTTAGTGATGTAATTTATAACCTAGATCTATGAATTTGGGTTATTCCACTTTCAAAACAACTATCATCAATAACATACAAGAATCCAAAATTTATACATTCAAATTGCTATTGTAATTGTTATATTTTTCTCACCTAGGTACCCAAGATATCCTTTGTTCAAAAATCCTTATTTCACAAGTCACACGATCCATAAATTTTACATTCACATGACCAGAATTATAAATGCAACAGGAAATCACCACTTTCACAAACATTCACATAGAAACTAAAAATTTCCATGAAAAATATATTTTACTTTTTACACACAACAAATACATTTTAAATTACCTTTTCACACCACTTAATAATTCAATGAAACCAATTTGTAAAAATTAAAAGGAAATTAAATATAATGCATTTAATAATTTATAGGGGCCACACCCCTTTCAACTGATAAATAAACCCAATTCACATTAAATCATTATTCATTAATTTAATAATTTAAAAATTCACAATTTAATTGCACAGAAAGGAATTAAACATTCAATAAAAATTAATTTATTTTTAAAAAATGACATTCAAATATATTCTATCATCAGATTCCATTGAAAACACATTTCACACCATTCAAAAAAACCATAAAACACTTCAACAAATAACCCTAAGAAGGAACATTAAATGCATATCCATTTTCCATTATTAAATTCATTTACAACACATAATCATTTAAAATATTTCCTAAAAACATTTATCACCATACAAATAAATCATTAAACACATACAAATAACAATGAAATATAATCAAGTCATTAAAAAATTATAGAGCTTAGAACTAGCTACCTCACACTTGAAACATTGTAGAAAATGATGCTAAACCAAAACCACACCTCTACAAGACCCTATAATTGTAACAATGAAAAATCAAAATCAAAATCTTAACAAATAACACAAAAAATCCACTTTATAGGTCACATCACCCTCTATATGTTATGAACTCATGAAGAGAGGAAGAGAAACCCTAAAAATAGAGAAGAATAAATGTATAAACCACTTACATGATGAATCTTTGAAGAAACATGGTCAGAAAAACCTAATTATTGATTCCTAATGATCTTCAAATATCTTGGAAGATCTCAAATCATTGAAAATACTATGTGGGGTTGATTAGGGACGTATTAGGGTAAAATCCAGAGAGGAAACAAATGAAAGTTTCAAAATTTTAATGACTTTGCTATGTCCCACGATTTTCCCACTTGGTTTATGAGGCCTTATAGTAATTGTGTGTGCCTGACTGTACAAGAAGGGAAATCATCATACACGGTCTCCTAACATTTCAGAAATCATGTGGTTCACCTCTATCCCAAAATAACACTTACCTGCCGGGTTTCCTGGCCATGGTGCATTCTTTTCCCTAACCACGCGCCAACCATGTTCCACCTAGTATCATTCCAAAATCATCCATTATTCATCAATAACACTTAGGGAAAAAGAGAATTAACCTATAGTCCTAAATTAAAAAAACAAATACACTAAAATAATTTCAGATATGTGATAAATATTTCCTATATAAAAACATTCTTCCCCCATAAATTCATTCATTGGATTGATTTAAAATAAAAACCTGATAAACCTCCTTGAAGTAAGTAAATTCCAATATACATCATAAAAGGTAGAAATAAATATTTGAATAGAAATAGAGATTCAAAATATTCAACTAAAGAAGACAGAATGGACTTCCTTCTATAATAGTTCGTTATTGAAAAAACCACAATATTACTACTTGATCGATCAATGAAAAATATTTATCACAACCAAATAATACAACATATAAAAAAGGAAGAATTTAGATACTACCAAAAGAAACTCATATCTCTTACCATGAATGGGAAAAAACCCAAACCAATTATCTAGGACAATTGTAAATCTCAAACCACAACTTTTGGAACTCTTGGTACAAATAAGATAGTTGGTTACATTCCAAAAGCCTCTCATTTTATCAGAAGGTGATCATAGAGGAATCATATCCGAAAAAAACATATCAATGAAATGATACACCAATGACTAAACCAGATTGTCAAAATGAGAGTCTTAAATAGAATCCAACCCATTAAATCCCTAATAAAATCTAATCGTACCAGAAAAAATCACAACAATATCGAGTGTTGATTATTACACTATTTAAATTATCAATCATCTTAGGACAACCAACATCAGCCAAACTGGGGAAAACCAACATAGGAAGAACCCCCATCAAAAGTTGACTGAAAAAAGTAAGTCTACATAAATTGAAATGAACTCCATAATTTACCAACCCATGGTATGAAACCATTCATGGATGAGCACAATCCAAAAACAAATTGATTGAAAATGTTGACCACACAAGGACCACAAGATTGTATTTCACAATAAAAAAGACACAACCACATGAATTTTATGACATGAGACTACCTTTCATCCTTATAATCAAATATTATATTTTAACCCTTGTGGGATGCAACGAGAAAATTATTACACTATGCCTCCGTCAACTAAATAGGACCATTACAACTGAAATAACTACACAAGATGCTTAGATGGTAACTATTTCACACTATAATAAGAAAAAGTTAGACCAACGCCCCTCACACCCTTTGTATTCCTTACTTTTTTCTAGCTTCAATAAAGGGCCTATGTGTATATCCTTGATGTTTGATGCATATACTTCCTTGATGTCATTTGCTGAAAATCCATAATTTGAAGTCATTATAAAAAAATAGGTATTCAGAAGAAAAACAATCATCACCCCCATTCACCTCAGACGAGAAATAAAATAAAAAAGATACCCACAAAACACGCCTCTATTTAAAACAGAATAATTAAGTATTTTTTGAATGAAAAACACTATTCCATTGAAACAGAAGTTCACAAGAGATCTGCCAAGAAAATTGATACGAGCTAAATAGAAAATAACATATAAAGATTAAAGGTTTATAATTTAAACTTGAAACAATATGGAGACTCATGTAAAACAAATATTACAATAATTTTAATAATATTCACTTACACATTGAGATGATCCTCCTAACAAAAAAAGAAAGGATATAGCTTTTTAAATTGAAGAATAAATTCTATGGGTTGATCAATTGGATGGTCTACCGATGGTTGTCCACCCATGTATACACTATGAATATCCATAAAATGTTGAGGGGGTTATTGGTATACCCTTAACCAAAAGGAAACCAAGAGGATGACTAAACCAATCCATTAGCTGAAACATTCCAAAAAAAATCTCCAAACACACTTCTTAAACCAACTCAAAGGATTCCCTTTATTTTTAAATGGATCCTAATAAAAATAATTAAAAAAAAGTCACATTGACAAAAACAAAAAAAAATGATACACTACATAATTTAAAGGTGTTATCAAACCCAGAACACATCCCAAGATATATTCCCAAATCCAAAGGAGAAGTAAAATAGAATTGTAGTTATCAAAACATCACATGTTCTCTTAAAATCTTCATTATAAATGAAACAAACTTGGTTGATTTTCACTAACCGATAGTATTCTATAGTTAATTACACCTGAAAATTATCATGATAAACTTGTAACCCATTACCTCATTTAATCAAGCACAAAAAATTCCATCAATTTACTTTCATGTGGTCTCCCATGAAAATATAATAAGACAAAAAAAAACAATTTATCTTCCTAAAAAAACCACTGAACATGCATTTTCAACACAGAAATCCACATCCAATTTCCAAAAAGCATAAATAATTTTAAAATATCACCATCTACCAAATAATAATCTATTTTCTAATTCCACACATCAATCCATATCATATTTGTCAAAATAAAACCACATGTATAGTATAAAAAAATTCTAATTCATCCCATTCAAAATTTCAGCATTTTTTGTGATCAACTACAACTACTAAATATAATATGTTATACTTGGAATTATAAAAAATTCATCTTGGACTTGAATTAATGAAATATAATTGATAAAAATTTAGAAGCGTTTTGGTGAGGTCTTTAGGTTACTATAATAGTATATAAAAAATTAATAAACATTCAAAAATCAATGTTTTATTAAAAAACATTGACCTTTAGTATGAAATTTTTTATAAATGGCTAATAAAGTTTTTTCTTTTATCTTCTTTGTAAGGAAATATGTTTTCCTATAAACATTACCTTCTATGTGAAGAAGTTTTTCAATTATTTTTCACATTATTCACAACTCTGAAAAAATAAGAAAATTCAATGAATTACTAATCCAAAACGTAGATAATATAGGATTTTGATCATTGATTTTCTTAAAATTTAGTAGTAGTCTTGGGTTTGGTTTATGGATTTTTATTATTGGGGGCTAAATCCTGGAATCTTCATGTGGGGGTCATTATAATTTTTTTAAAATTGATTAAATGATGATGGATACCTTTTTTTTGAAATAATCATAATTTAATTCTTTTTATAATAATAATAATGAATTATGGATCATTCTCAATGATTAAGCTTGATAGGATATGAATAAATTTTGATTTTATTAATTTTTATTATTAACATCTTGTAATTTGAGATCAATTAAAGTATAACATCATAAAAATTTGTTAAAGATTAAATTTAAATGAATTGAGGTTGTTTTTTATAAATTAATCCATGATTATTTTTGAATTACCTAGAAAATTCATTATAGATTATTTATATAGAAAACAAAATATCATGTCTCTTAAATAAACCATGAAATACATTATGGAAAATGATAATAATTTTTATGAAAAAATAGGGAAAATAATATTAATCCTTATTTAGGATTTCTTATAAGGATGTTTAGTTAGTGAATAAAAAAAATTGTTTCTCTAATGAAAATGTTATATTCTAATCAACCAAATTTACACCAAAAAATAAATAGTCTTCTCTCAAGTGGTTGTTTAGAGTAAGGAAACTACAAACACTATGTGTCCTTGAATAGAATTTAATATAGATTAAATGGGCACATAAAAACTAATACTACCTTGGTGTGGCCTTTGAATTTATAATTTTAATAAAATAATATATTTTCTTTAAAAAATGTTATTGTTTATATTTTTTTTGAACCTAGAAATATATTTTTCACAACATACGTTTATTAAAATTTGTATTCATATACTTCCTTTAAAATCTAGTTGATCGTAGGGAGTAACATCATAAAACATCTATATATTTTATTTACATGGGAACCCCTTTCTTACCCTAGACATGGTTTCATTTTTCTTGAGTATAAATGTTTGAATTTGATTTGTGATTTTGTTGTTTTGAGGCACATCAATGAGGCAACCAATTTTTATTTCAAAATACAAAAACATAATGTATGAATCATTGAAAATAATAAGTGATTGTAATCTCTATATAATGTTGTATTTTATTTGGGTTTTACATGTTTAGGATATTTTTTTGATGTTCCCACTTATTAATACTCTAAATTATGGATTTCATGATGTTATTATTATAGAGGGTTGGTGCTTAAACTGTTGAATTGTTTTCATGATAGTGTTATTCCACTAAATTTTAGATTGTTTATTGAAAATATATTTACTTTTGGTAAAACATGCTGGGGGTCGAGTTCTAATTCATTATTATGTTTCTTATGAAATTTATATTTCATGATTTTTATTAAAACCTATTTAATATTTATTTATGAGTGTAGAGTTGTAACAAAAAAATTTATTACATTATGGTTTTATTTTATAAAATTTTATAATTTGTAATATTATCATGATATATTATTGAAACTTTATCAAAATATTGTTGAAAATATTAATTTTACAGATTTTATTGATTTAATATTGGTTTATAGATTCACCATGTTGAATGATTAATTCAATAATAGAGGGGATACCATGATTTCATTAAACCATGATAATCATCCCATGGGAATTTTGGGATCCCAATTAATCACATTACAATTAATTTTTATTCTAGTCTCGTTTTTATTGAATATTTATATCGTTCATAATATTATATCTACTTATTTTATTGAATAATAAATGTTGGAATCTTGGTTATTATTGAAAAAATGGTGAGGGATATTGTATTTCTAAATTTACAGAATAAAAACATATACATATGGGGAGTGTCTCTTTCACATGGTAAATTTAAATTTTTTAATTTTTTTAAGTACTAAATTGTTATGATATACTTCTTTCTTTAGTTCTTATATAATTTATTAATCATTCTTCATACTAATGTTCTTATGGTAGTGGTGTTTTAAATATTGTCTATATTTATTCTGATAGGAATAATAATCATACACTTTAAATATGAATCAATTCCTTTTATAATGGCTTTTATTCATTTGATTCCTTGAAATTAGTGGACTACATATCCTTTTATCTGATTAATTAAATTCCATTTTTTAAATTAAAAAGAACATGCTTACTCACCTTGGAAGATATGTACATTTTTTTATAATATGAAATATGAATGATCCTTTTTTATAGTGGAGTACATGATGAAATAAGATTACTACATGAAATTATTTTTATTATTTAATATATAAATTACTTAACTAAAAATAATTACATGTAAAATATTTAATAAGTGATTGGTCATTAGAAGAAACTTGTGTACATACTAACTGTTAGTATCATGACTTCAAATTTTTGGAATGAATATCTATATTTTTATTATTTTTTATTATCCCTTGATCATGTTTTTCACAACCATATTGTATTTTTTGAAATAACATTATAAATTGGAATTCTATTTTAATGGATATAATGGGGATTAATTTGGATATTATGTGTCGTAGATGATACTTAATTTGTTTTAAATTGTAAATTCATTTAGTACACATAAAAAATACTCCAAATTTTATTCAAATACTTTATATTTTCATGAATTGTTTTTCATATTTAGTAGAATTGAAATTTATTGAAATTTATTATTTGAGTTACACCATTTTGGTGGGTAATGAATTTGAAATTTATATTTATTTAATTGGTGTATCCATATTAATAATCTAATGATTTTTTTTTATTTTTTAAAAATCATTAGGATAATGATTTAAAATTTTCAAAGGTTTTTATAATTTTTACTGAATTTGAAACATTCCTGATATGAATCTTAATTATATATTTAATGAAATGACTAGTCAATAAAAAATTATTATTCTTTCAATATAACATTATTTCAGCTATTATATTGGTCAATTATTCTTCTTTTTAATTATAAATTTTAATTATCTAAATGTTGTGTATAATTATTGTGGTGTATAATTAGGTGTATCAATTCTAGATGAGGTATTTTTATATTTTATTTATTCAATTAGAAAAAAATTGTTGTTTTTTAAACATATTAAAAGTTTTAAATATAAAACATTTTTTGTTTTACAAAAATGTTATTTTGAATAATTCGCCACTTTGAAATAGTGTAATCAATTTTTTTATAGTTTCCAGAGAGGGAAATGTTTTTGAAAATAAATTATTACAATAATATCACATTTTCTCCCTTGAGATATATTTTCATCGGTTGTGTTTGTCAAATTTAGATGTTAAGGATAAGAAATATGATAAGTGTATGGGAATTTGTTTAGTCATTAAATTTTATATTTTATAATGAAATATATAATTGTTATTTTATTTCTTAGAATAATTTGGTCTTTAGAAAATTAATTTTGGGTATTATATAATTTTATAACTAAAAATTTAATTCTCTATAAAATCATGGGTATTTTTAATCAAATATAGCAGATGATATTAAAACCAGATTTTTTATACACTTTTTGAATATTTATTAACATTTCATATACCCATGATTACAATTCATTACATATTGATGAATTATTTTATTTGAAATCTCTCAAAGTTGAATAATTTTTAGAATTAATATTTTTATATGATTTTTGATGATTAAACAACATGAAATAACCAATTTTTCTTATGATTCTCTAGTATAATTGTAAACGACGTACATAAATACTATTGTAGTGATGGAACTATTGCCGTAGAAAGTCTATAAAGGGTGTGGGATATGTTTTAGTAACTATCGCGGTTGTGGCATAGTAAATGGTATTGTAGATGCCCGAGTAATATAGCAGTTCCAATCACTAGAGGGGCCTTTGGGTAATAATATAATCCTCAGTACATGTAACAGTTTCTAATTTCTTATGGCCCTATGTTCTATATAATGGGTCTCCTCTAACCAAATAAAAAGTGATACTTTACTTAAAATAAAGATGAGGGTTCGACCCCAAGTTAAAAAATATAGAACCATGTGAAAAATAATTTTGGTAATTCATTTAAATAAATTAGTCAAAGTTTTATATGTTCAAAAAAATTAATTTTTTACAATTTATATTTTCGTTGAATTTATATTCATTATAATAAAATTAATGTTAATGGATATCATAGTTAATAATTGGAGATATTAAAATATGAATTGATATTTATTTTTATGATATAAATTTGTATATTTATTTTCATTTTTATGTCATTTTTTTCTACTCACATACATGTCATTTGATAAATAATAAAGTTGTTTTTGACCTAATATACCTTAGAAACCTAGAATTTTTTACACATATTTAAATGGATGACCCTACAGACCCTATCCCTTAATCATCATATTTCATCTTATATCAACTAGTGGAGGTAATCTAAATCTATTTAGAGATTCCTATTATTCATAATTCTAGAGTCACTATGTTATTATTATGTTATGTTATTATGTTCAAAACATAGTATTTTTATCTTGTACGAAGAATCGTGTTATATAACTGATATGAATGGAGAAAAGTCTAAGATGGTGGTTCCAATAAATATTAATATATTTTTTCATTGGTTACACACTAGATATCTACTACATTGGGGTCTATTCTAGTTTTTCGTGAGATTGAAAATAATGTTTAGGGATTAAAATTTTATACTATATCATTCAATTTAAGAATATGTAATTTTTCATATATGTTCTATTAAAGGTATGACTGGGTAATGATGTAAAGTACAAGCATAAGAGGCATTTTTTAGGGAGAATGAAAAAGGATCCATCATTTGAAGGGTGAAACATGTTCATAGTTGTGAATGCAGATTTTATTCATGTATTATTATTACATTGGTTCAATTTTATATGGTAGTTCATGTGAATGTTTTTTGATGTTGTTTTAGGTATAGATAAATCAGATATTTTATTATTGACAAAATTAAAGATGATACTGGTACTTACTGAGGTGATGTACCATGTGATTAATATAGGTGAAATGTGAGCCATTATATGGTATTTTGGTATTTATGAGTCCTAAAAATTATCGACAAATCGTTTTGGACATTTATATGATAGAACAACTTTGAATAAATATAATTAGAGAGGGAGGTAGACCATACGAAGTTTGAGATACTCAGTGAAGGGGAGATCTCTTACTCATCTACATCAACATAACTCCCAAGGTTCTATTATTTGAATATAATTTTTGTGATACTATTTTTCAATTTTTATAACAACATATTAGATTAATTTTTTCATTGGAATTTGTGTTTACTCATTTTCATTTATATCTTCAATTTAATTCTGGTGTGTTTATTTAATAAATTGATCTATGTAATTCAAACTAAACATGATTGGGGTTCCTATTTGATTTTTATGAAGTGTTGAGTGATTAATATTAAATTAAATATTTTATATTTTTTTGTTTATATTATGGAATTCATCCTGTATTGAGTGAAGGTATCAAGAGGTGGGAAAAATCATAAATTAATTTATATAATAATTTATGAATAAATTTTATCAAGACATTCCGTTAGATGAAGAATATAAATAAACTATCTAGGGAATGTGATGTTCTGATTTTTACGATTACCAAAGATTTAATATTTGATTAGTTGTTATTTTAATAACCTCATTTTATAAATAAGTGTCCAGTAAAATTTCTAGGTACAAAACTCAAGAGTGTTTTCATCCAAATAGGTTACGTCTGAATTCAATAAAATACAAATTTTAATATTCAAATTAAATTTTATGTGGCTATAATGAACTTTACATCACCAGTTTCATCATAAAAGTGAAACTACCATCCATCATATACTAGAAAAAACATCATTAGAAAATCAAACACATCTATTAAACTATGAAACTCACACTTTCAATTACTACATTTTCTTCTATGGTTTTCAGTAATTTAGATATATATATTTAACCCAATGATAAAAAATACATATTACCTTGCCTTTAAAATTTTAGTTTCAATAACTTGAAATAAATATTATTTATAGTTAAGATAATAAAAATATTTTTCTCGCCAATTTTTCTAGCTTCACATTTCCCAAACTAATGAACCACTAAAGAATAATTCGTCATTCATAGATGAGAAAATTGATTTTATTATCATAAATAAATATTATTGGTTTGCATATTATACCAATTTCATTACATTAGGTGATATTAATATAGAATTGTTGGTCGGAGTGGACACTCAAGAGGGGGGTGAATTTAGTTCCAATTAAAATTTCTATTAAAATATTGTCTAGTTAAAATCCCCCGATTTATAAAATAAGTTAAACTGTAGTGAATTTATACAGATTGTAAATGTTCAAATAGATTCTCAAAGATTGATTATATCTCAGTTAGTTTAACCACAAGATCAAACTAACTCTTGAAACTAATCTACTGATTTACAACAAGTGTAAACACTTGCTAATTTAACTCTCAAAGTAGCTTCAAAATAATTTTTTATTTTAAAGTAATAGGAGTGGAATAAATATGATATATGTCGTATGCATTAAACTTAAATGAAAGATGCACAACAGATATAACAAGAGGGTCAGTCTCAATACGCGACATAGTCCTCTCAAATATATATATAAATTTGATCCACACCCTGGATCGGGGTTAACAATAGTTTTACAAAACTGTCCATGCCACACAAGGACCACTACTGCTATTCTTTATGGGAAACAAAACAAATACCAGGTCACTCAAGGACCTCTTCCACATTTGACATGGGTACACAAAGGTTAAGGTAATTTGAGTGAGGATTTTGATATCCTTCATTTCAGTTTTGGAGACAGTGTGTGTAATGATATACAGAGTACACCACACTGCTCGAAGGTTAAGTAATAGATCACGTAGAGAATATAGATGAGAGTTTAGAAAGATCTATTTATTATCAATGTAGCTCTGGACTCGTTGGATTCAGCAGGAATGCTTCTGACTTAGTCTCTGGTTTTTCTGTTGAAAAACACAGTGTCGTAGTTCATCTTGTCTTCTTCACAAGTGAGAAGGATGTCTTGATTCGTCGTGTGTTCTTCAGCAGTATTGGATTTCACTCATGAGAGTTCTTTGAAGGTCTTTCAATATCCTTCTTGTTTAGCACAATGCACTCGGGTGTACGTATGTTCTTCATGTTGTATATTCATGTTGTTCTAGTTACGTTCTTTTTTTGTGCACTGCATCTTAGCCTTTCTTATATTCCACGAGTTCTGGAAGTACGAATGATTCCCTTTTCATAGGTATGAGATATGGTTTCCTGACATGCCATCAACTAACATTAAATAACACTAATTACATAAAAAACAACAAATATGACCGTTAGTATTATTTAAAATAATATTGACAAAATCTTAAGAAACAGTGTCACAGTGATCATGGAAATGGTGTCTTCTTCATGGTGTCTGATCACGGTGTCTGGTCATGGTGAGTGGTCACGATTGGTCAGGGTGTCTGGTCACGGTGAGTGGTCACGAGTGGTCACAGTGTCTGATCATGGTGAGTGATCACAGTGTCTAACTCACGATGAGTCCTTCACGATGTCTGTGTCATGGTGAGTCATTCACGGTGTGTGGGTCACGGTGAGTCCTTCACGGTGTCTGGGTTACGGTGAGTCCTTCACGGTGTCTGGGTGACGGTGTGTCCTTCACGGTGTCTGGGTCATGGTGAGTCCTTCACGGTGTCTAGGTCACGGTGTGTCCTTCACGGTGTCTGGGTCACGGGGAGTCCTTCAAAATGTCTGGGTTACTGTGAGTCCTTCACGATGTCTCCATACATAGAAAAATATCTATATTTGGACTAAGATAGTGATATGAATAATATGGGTTAAGGTTAATCATTAGAGAGAATATATGAGAGAATTATGATCATGCATAATAATTGTAAAGAGTAATTAACATCCATAAGATTTGTTATTACAAAAACATGATGTGCACTACAGATCAAGATTAATTAACAGTAATGAGATTTGTGATCATTAAATCATGATTAACACATGAGGAGTCCAACAATCTTCCCCTTTTTGATGATCACAAATCATATATAGGAAGAATATAAAAGACATGTAACATTAAAGATAATAACATAGCAAAAATATTATAGAACAGATACTTGTAGTTTTTCTCCCCCATTTATATGATTATAGAACTGATACCTGTAGGTTTTCTCCCCCTTTTAGGATTATCAAAAAGTAGAGAAATGGAAATGAAACTCGGCAGTTGTCATTAAACAAAGGATTCAGTATACAAAGTACTAGAGAATTACAAAAAAGAAATGACATCCCATCAAAAATAAAAACAGTCGCTAGACTCTTTAGGGATCCATTGTTTCCTTTCCTGTATTAGCAGCAGGAGCTGGTGCTGAAGTAGAAAAAGGTATAGATGTGGTAGACAATGAGGGTAAGGGTAGACCTTCAAAAATATATGGAACTAAAGTAGGAGCAGTAGAAGATATAGGCATAGGATTGTCAAAAAATGACTGAGTGGATCTGAGAAAGTTCATGGCTAACTATCATGGAAGTTGATGCTATGGTAGGGAGTCCAGGTCTAAGGGGTGCAGCAGCTGGAGCAACTATTGCAGTACTCTGCACATTAAGATATGGCATCAAAATATTGATGAAATCAGAAATGATTTCACCACCATACTGCATAGCCTTTTCAAAAACATCCTTATTATCCAGAAATCTCTCCAACAATCTGGTGAACTATGAAAATTTCTGAACTTGAGCTTTAAAAGCTTGAGCCACCGAAGGGATTCACAGATTTTCCACGAGATATCTAAACTGATCTGTCATGTCACTTTTAGATAAAATCCGGGAAAGATAAAAATCTATTTTCTTGGAGATCTCTTATTGATCATCATTGGATATCATAGAATGAATCCCAACCAAGTCCAATGCTCTATCACTGTTCATAATTACTTCTGACAAAGAAGATAGATCAAAGCCACTGATGGCATTCTAAAATTCTTCCATAATTATGGATCTCAGCATAGAATCGTCCAAAGAAGGTGGGGAAAACTGACTAGAAGTAGGTAAAGCCTTGGATGCATCGGTTAGAACTTTGAGCTATTTCAGAACTCTTTGCAGACATCCAGTGTATTCATCTGTAAGCTTATTCAGAGTTTCCACAATCTCTCTCATGTGTTCTATCATCTTGGTGTTACTTTTTCCAATATTTTCATCAACAAAAAGTAGGTAAGGATGAACATGAGAAAAAATCTCCCTAGAAAGGAGGGAATAAGAAGTCTTAGGAGAAACAACAACAGGTGCAGGGGAAAAACATGAGTAGGCTCTGATCTCACAGATAACTCATTCTACAGACTTGCTACCATACTTTTTTGATTTGCAACATTAGCACTTAGAAGCTTATTCTCTACTCTGGAATCTTTAATTTCTCGGATCATCTTTGGATGAATATGAAAGATAGTATTTTCCATGAGAATTGATGCATCGTCTTGACTTAATTGAGTCATTGGGCTAGGTTGAGTGGAGACAATTTTCTCAAATATAGCTAACAATGTCTTGCCAAAAACTTTCAGATCATCTTTGGTTACAAATGAGTGATGCTCAGTTAAGGATGTTGGTAATGGTAGAGGATCATATTCTGGTTGAGGGTCAGAGTAAACTTCAGACTCAGATTTTGGTCTAGATTGAGGTTGGGGCTCTGGTTCTAGTTCTGAATGTTCTAAGGACTTCAGTTGAAATAGAGAAGAAAGATCCATTCTAGTTATAGTCACTTGTTGTGACTCATTCACATCATAAAAGTTTGGGAACTCATTCCGAGAGTGCACAGAGAATGTGACAAAATGTTGAGAAGCTTTAGCAGATCCACCTTCCACAATATCAAGATTTCGAGTTTCCTCCCCCTCAAATTGTGCTTCCCTTTTAGATTCTTGAGGTTCAGGAACATGGAAAAGATCCATAGTATCATCCCTAATCTCATCAGAAAACTCTTTCCATTCCAGCTAAAAGTCAATTCCCATTCATTCATCAGCAGATTGAATAATCTCAGGAACTGATTGTTCCACTGGATAAACTTCCAGACTTGTTTATTTCTCAATAGAAAGAGTCTCTTTAACAAAATCTGCCTCAATGGTTTATTGTTGTTCTGAACTAGGAAAAACTAATTTCCTTGCAGCATTGGTATGAGATTATTCCTCATAAAGAAGAAATGAAGGATACATAGTCCTTTACTTTTAATCAACAACTTTCTCTCCATGAGGTATTTCAGTAGGGATAACAGTAGGGACAAAAACCCTTTTCTCTTCAACAGGAACGGTTTCCGTTGGAGGTATTAAAGATTCTTCTCTAGGTGGAACTTTAGCTGTTACTTCTTCTTATTCTTCTTCTTCTGAATACTCAGCCACTTCATCTTGTTCAAAACTAGGATTAGCTAGGTTCTTAGGCCTTCTTGGATAGTCAACAGGATAAAAAAAATTATACAGTTGATCACTATCCTCCACCCATTGCTTTTTCTAGGGATTCCAGCTAATCTTCATCCTTCTGATGATAGGCATGGATATGCAGAAATCAAGGTCCTCTAATTATTCTTCATTCGGTCCAACCATCCCTTTTTCAACTTACATGGCTGAAATCATCCTTGAATAAAATAGGGAGGTGGATTTGGATGTTACTTTGATCATCTCACAGATATGATTGATTACATACTTACACAAATTGATCTTATGGCCTTTCTTCCACTGGTGAATCAGGAACACATTCTGATACTTCATCACAGCAAAATATCCTTTTCTTGGACTAACCAAATTATGAACGAACTTGAACAGAAGTCTTGTCTCCCCATCCAGTTTAATAGATGTGGCCCTTCGCTTGATGTCATTTCCAGTTAGATTTCTCAAAACGATTTCTAGGTCAAAGCTGTCGGTTGTTGGAGGAGGGTCTCTCTAGTAATCTTCACACACTCCTTCATGTGAAATTCTTAGGCATGCATCCCACAACCTTGAAGAGAAAGAGAACTTCTGACCATCGATCCAGATGGTCACCAAAAGCTTTCTCCAAACTCAAAATAGAACTTCATATACTGATAGAATTGAGAAACAAGCCTCAGGAAAATTGGTCTATTCTGTCAGTGAACCATTCAATCCATCCATGTTCTTTTAAAACTTTCAAAACTAATGATCTTCTAGACAACAACCATTTAGGGAAAACCTCTTTTTTCAGGTACAACGGTTCGACTTACCAGGTTTGGGTTTAGAGGTCCTTTGGGAGATATCCTCAGTATCCTCTTTTTTTTCATAGAGTGGCGCTTCTCAGACGAGGGTGAAGATTGACGCTTCATCCTTTGCATTCTTTAAAGGTTCGGGCAAGAGGGAAGAGAAGGATCAGGAGAGAATTTAGGTAAGTAATCAAATTAAACCCTTATTTTTTATCATTTGGGAATGTCAAACGTCATAAAACCACAAACACAGGAAATGAAAAAGTGGTGAAATAAAAATTACCGCGATACGGGTAAACAAAAAAAATAAAAATTAACATAATTCTCACAGTGAGACCATGAGTAGGTATTATGGTGAGACAAAAAACTAGTAATCATGGTGATACAATTTACAGTCATCACGGTGAGACAATGATCATTTTATATAGTCACGATGAGACAGTGAGTTGTCAGACCGTGAGCAAAAAACAGTCACTTAGAAACAGTAAGTATGAAATCATAAGGTAAAGTACAATAAAATATTAAACATTATGATCAATAAGATAATAATTTATGATTAATCATACCAAGATCATGTATGATTTAGTCTAATCTTTCAAAATTTAATATTTTAGTGAATATATCAGCATGTTGATATTCAGTACCAATGAATTCCAAAGTGATATCACGTTTTTGATAGTGATCCCTCAAAAAGTGATGTCTTACATCAATATGTTTTGTCCTAGAATGAGAAACATGATTCTTAGAAATATTAATAGCACTTGTGTTGTCACAATTTATTGAGACATGTCTGAATTGATATCCATAGTCTAGTAATGTGTGTTTCTTCCACAAAATTTGTTCACAAAAACTTCAAGCAGCTAGGTATTCATCTTCTGCAGTTGACAATGCAACAAAATTTTGTTTCTTACTACACCATGATACTATTGACTTGCCTAAAAGGTGACATGTTCCAGAGGTGATTTTTCAACCTAGCTTACATCCAGCAAATTCAGCATCAGAATAACTAACTAATTCAAATGATTGTCCTTTGGGATAGAACAATCCTAGATTCAGAGTATGCATGAGGTATTTGAAAATTATTATTACAGTATTTAAATGTGACTCTTTAGGGTTTTCTTGAAAAAGAGAACACATACTCACACTAAACATAATATCAGGAGGACTAGCAGTCAGGTAGAGTAGACTTCCAATCATTCTTTTATAAGTGGTTTGATCAACAGATTTACCATTTTCATCAAGATCCATCCTACAGTTGGTACTCATGGGAGTGTCACTACTTTTTGTTCTATCCAATCCAAAACGTTTCAAAAGATCTCTAGTATATTTACTTTGAGTTAAAATAATTCCATCATCATTTTGAATTATTTTAAAACAAAGAATGAATTTAAGTTCACCCATTTAACACATTTCAAATTCATTTTGCATCATTTTAGAAAAACTAGTACATAATGAATTATTAGATGATCCAAAGAAAATATCATCAACATAAATTTTCACTACTAAAACATCATTTGAAATTCTTTTTATAAAAATAGTCGGATCAGCTATTCCTTTTGTAAAACCTTTAGAAATTAGAAAAGTACTTAATCTATCATACCAAGCTCTTGGAGCTTTCATTAAACCATATAAAGCTTTTGATAGTTTGAAAATATTATTTGGAAAATGAGGGTTTGAAAAACCAGGTGGTTGTTGAACAAAAACATCCTCAGCAATATATCCATTTAAGAATGAACTCTTGACATCCATTTGATATTGTTTGAAATTTAGATGTGCAGCATAAGAAAGTAAAATCCTAATATCTTCTAATCTGGATACGGGAGCAAAAGTCTCCTCATAGTCAATACCTTTTTCATGACTATAGCCTTGTGCAACTAGTCTAGCTTTATTTCTAACTATGTTTCCGGATTCATCTACTTTATTTCTAAACACCCATTTTGTACCTACTGTGAAAGTGTCCTTAGGTCGTTCAAAAAGATTCCAAACCTTATTTCTTTCAAACTGATTGAGTTCTTCTTGCATAGCAATTACCCAAAATTCATCATTAATAGCATCATCAATGTTTTTAGGTTCAAGCATTGACAAAAAGGCTTAATGTTCAACCTGATTTCAAAGAGAATCTCTAGACTATGTCCCTCTATCAAGATTTCCTACAACAACATCTAAAGGATGATTCTTTAGAATTCTAGTTGATCTAGTAAAGGTAGGACTAGAAATTTCAGGTTCATCAACATGTTGGGAATCAACAGTAGCGGGTTCTGGAAAATTTCCAAAACTGGTTGTCGTTTTAGAAGGTTCATTTGATTTTTCATTAAGGTTGAGAACAGATAAATCTTCTTCAAGATTTTCAAGAGAGAATTTAGGCTCATGTGGATCAGTTTCAACAAACATGATGTGAACAGATTCTTCCACACACTTGGTTCTCTTATTGAAAAATCTATAGGATTTACTAGAAATAGAATAACCTTGTAAAATTCCTTCATCACTCTTGGATGGAATCTTGTCAAGATTATCTTTGGTATTAAGAATAAAGACTTTGCAACTAAAGACTTTGAAGTAGATA
Source organism: Viscum album (assembly GCA_963277665.1). NCBI lineage: Eukaryota > Viridiplantae > Streptophyta > Magnoliopsida > Santalales > Viscaceae > Viscum > Viscum album. The sequence goes on from OY728126.1 coordinate 1,113,229,419, forward strand.
ACCTTGGGTTTACTATGGTTCCACAACTCATAATGGGTACTCTTAATAAAAGGTCTGATTAAGACTCTATTGATAATATAACAAGCTATATTTACAGCATCATCCCAAAAATAAACAGGTAGGTTATACTCATTAAGCATGGTTCTGGAAATTTCTTGCAGGGTTCTATTCCTTCTTTCTACGACACCATTTTGTTGAGGAGTCCTAGGAGCAGAGAAATTGTGACTATAGCCATTGTGTGAGCAATAGGATTCAAATTCATGATTCTCAAACTCACGACCATGATCACTTCTCAATGTTTTAATCTTATGTCCACTAAGGTTCTCTATAGATTTGGAGTATTTAACAAAGTAAGAACAAGCTTCACTTTTGTGAGCTAGAAAATATACCCATGTATATCTAGAAAAGTCATCTACTAGAACATAGACACAGTGCTTCCCATTTAAGATAGAAACTCTAGATGGTCCAAAAAAAACCATGTGAACCAACTCGAGAGGTTGAAAAGTTGATACTTCATTCTATGGTTTGAAAGATATTTTGTGTTTCTTTCCCTTTTGACACGAATTATAACCTTTGTCATTTTGAAACTCAAGTTTGGGTAGGTCTCTAACTAAGTTCTTCCTAGTAAGTTTTCTATGTGAGTGTATATTTCAGTGTCCTAATATTCTATTTCAAAGCAAAGGCACTTTATGAAAATCATTTAAACAAGTAATATTTTGCATGGATAATGAATTTAAATCAACAGAAAAGATATTTTCATTTCATAGGGCAGAAAATACTAAAGCATTTTTAGAATTAAAAACATTGCACGAATCATTTTCAAATTTAAAATTAAAACCATCATCACATAACTGATAAATACATAACATATTACATTTAAGTCCATCAACAAATAAAACTTTAGAAATTAATACTGAGTTAGTGTTACCAATATGGCATAAGACGATGATGTTCCCTTTAGAATTATCACCAAAGGTGAAAAAACCTCCATCAATTCCGACTAAGCTTTTAAAGAATGAGATGTCTCCAGATATATGTCTTGAACATCCACTGTCCATGTACCAGGTCTTCCTACAGGAGCTCTTTAAGCAGGATTCCTACAAAAAATATTTAGATAGGAAATGATTTTGGTACCCAGATCTTCTTGGGTCTAGACCGGTTAGCAATCGTAGCTTTTGGTACCCAAATTTGTCTTAAAGGTCTCATAAAATTTGTATAATCAACAAAATTTGAAAGATAAACCTTATTATATCCATAACTATGAATATAACTAGATGAAGCATATAAATGTCCAGAACTAGAATTAGCAGCATTCTGTCCAGATTTAGAAATAAATCTATTCTTAGTAAATTGTCTCTGTCCAGGTTTGTAGTCTATTCTAGTAGTGTGTTTTTGTGAAACTTTCTTTCCTAGCATTTGAGTTAGTGTATCCTTTCCATTTGAGAATTTATCTAAAACCTTTCTGAGTTTCTCATTAGACATTTTCAGTTCAGAGTTCTCCTTTAACAGTTGACCATTTTTCTATTTTTCAATAGTATGTTCAGTTTTACAAGTAGTTGTGAGAGCATGCTGTTTATTTATTGATTTGAATTTATCCATAATTTCATTGCATGTCTCTTATAGCATATTACAATATTCAAGAAATTCCTCACTAGTCATGTTTTCAGAGTCAGAATCAGATTCTTCACTATCTTTATAATAATAAGAATTTAATGAAGGAGTATCTATGGTTACCTCAGATGTGTTTTCCATAAAGCACATGTTTTCCTTATTTCTGGTTTCAGTCTCAGAAGCTTCAGATTCACTTTAGCTATCCTCAAAAGTGCTCCAAGTATCCTACATAGCCTTTTTGTACTTATTGTCTTTGTAATCATATTTCTTCTTGAATTTGAGCTTTGGGCAGTCTTCTTTAATATGTCCTTTACTTTTGCACTCATAACAGGCAACTTCATCACTTTTATCGGGCTTTTTCCAATCCTTCTTCTAATGTCACATATTGTCATAATTTCCATTGTAATTTGATTTTCTGATGAATTTCTTATTCCTATAAAATTTCTTTAACCTTTTCACTATCTAATCCATTTCAGCATCACTATAAGAGTCTGAGTTCTCAGTAGTTGAACTGTCAGTAGGTAGTTGAGCTTTATTTTTGTCATTTCTTTTTGAAGTAGTAGACATGAAAGCTAATGATTTCCTTTTAGGCTCATCATCTTCCTCTTTATTCACCTTGAGTTCATCCTCAAACATTATATGATTACCAATGAGTTATTTGGCAGGTAGAGTAGCAATGTCACATAACACTCTGATTGAAACAGATGTGCCTCTTCATCGGTCTGGTAAACATCTCAAGATTCTCATAATTTGTTCCTTTGCTTGAACAACTTTTCTAGGTGAATTCATTATATTGACTATCTCGTTAAACCTGAGATACATTTCAGAAATAGTTTCATTAGTTTTCATTTTAAAATTATCATATTTAATAGTATAAGTATTTAATATCATTTCTTTAACATTGGTTGTTCCTTCCTGAGAAACACACAAGGTATCCCAAATTTCAAAAGCATTTTTACATGCATAATTTCTGTTAAACTCTTCATCTCTTAGAGAACAGTACATGGAATTCATGGCTTTACAATTATTATTGTAAGCAGTCCTTGTAGGTTCATCCCAAGTGGATCTATCAGTAGTGGTAAGTTTATATTCTGATTCTATGGAAGTCCAAATATCAAAACCTATGCTTTCTAAATGAATTTTCATTTTATGTTTCCACTGAGCATATTTTGTACCATTGAAGAAAGGAGGAATGTTAGTAGCAACACCCTCTAGTCTATTATCCATAACTAGATTTTTGAAAGAAAATATAAAGAGATAAAAATTTAGAACTAATAGAAATTTAACATATTTAAGGATGCAACTAAAATCACAGTTGAAAAACAGATTATTTCAAAAATATTTGAACAAAAAATAACTAATCCTCTGATACCAAATGTTGGTCGGAGTGGTCACTCAATAGGGTGATGAATTGAGTTCCAATTAAAATTCCTGTTAAAATATTGTCTAGTTAAAATCCCCCAATTTATAAAATAAGGTAAACTGTTGTGAATTTATATAGATTGTAAATGTTAACATAGCTTCGCAAAGATTGATTAGATATCAGTTAGATTAACCTAAAGATCAAAATAACTCTGGAAACAAATCTGCTGATTTACAATAAGTGTAAACACATGCTAATTTAACTATCAAAGTAGCTTCAAAATAATTTTTGTATTTTAAAGTAATAGCAGAGAAATAAATATGATATATGTCGTATACATTAAACGTAAATGAAAGATGCACAGTAGATATAACAAGAGGTTCAGTCTCAAGATGAGACATAGTCCGCTAAAATATATATATAAATTTGATCCACACCCTGGATTGGGGTTAACAACAGTTTTACAAAACTGTCCAGGACACGCAGGGACCTCTACCACAGTTCATTGTGGGAAAAAAACAAAGACCATGTCACACATGAACCTCTTCCACAGTTGACGTGGGTAAACAAAGGTTAAGAGAATTTGAGTGAGGATTTTGATATCCTTCAGTTCAGTGTAGGAGACAGTGTGTGTAAAGATATACAGAGTACACCACATTGCGTGACGGTTAATAAATAAAACACTTGGAGAAGATACATGAGAGTTTAGAAAGATTTAGTGATTATCAATGTAGCTCTGGACTCATTGGATTCAGCAGGAATGCATCTGAGTTAGTCTCTGGTTTTTCTGTTGAAAAATAGAGTGCCGTAGTTCATCTTGTCTTCTTCATAAGTTATAAGGATGTCATGATTCATCATGTGTTCTTCAACAGTATTGGATTTCACTCATGGTAGTTCTTTGAAGGTCTTGTAATCTCCTTCTTGTTCAGCACAGTGCACTCGGGTGTACGTAAGTTCTTCGTGTTGTATATTCACATTGTTGTAGTTACATTCATTTTTGTGTACTACATCTCAGTCATTCTTATATTCCACGAGTTCTGGCAGTAGGAATGATTATTTTTTCATAGGTACGAGATACTGTTTCCTAACATGACAACAACTAACACTAAATAACATTAATTGCATTAAAAACATCAAATATGACCGTTAGCATTATTTAAAATAATATTGACAAAAGCTTAAAAAACGGTGTCACAGTGATCATGGAAACAATGTCTTCTTCACGGTATATGATCACGGTGTCTGGTCATGTTGAGTGGTCACAAGTGGTCAGGGTGTCTGATCACTGTGAGTGGTCACGAGTGGTCACGGTGTCTGATCACGGTGAGTGGCCACAGTGTCTGATTCACGGTGAGTCCTTCATGGTGTCTGGGTCACGGTGTGTCCTTCATGGTGTCTGGGTCACAGAGAGTCCTTCACGGTGTCTGCGTGATGGTGAGTCATTCACGGTGTCTGGGTGACGGTGAGTCCTTCACGGTGTCTGGGTCACGGTGAGTCCTTCACGGCGTCTGGGTCATGGTGAGTCCTTCACGGTGTCTGGGTCACATTGAGTCCTTCATGTTGTCTGGGTTACAGTGAGTCTTTCACGGTGTCTTCATACATAGACAAATATTTGTATTTGGACTATGACAGTGATATGCAGAATATGGTTTAAGGTTAATCATTAGAGATAATATATGAGAGAATTGTGATCATGCATAAGACTTGTAATGAGTAGTTAACATCCATAAGATATGTTATTATAAAAACATGATGTGCACTGAAGATAATGATTAATTAACAGTAATGAGATTTGTGATCATTAATACACGATTAACACATGAGGAGTCCAACAATAATATTCATAAAATCAATGAAAAAATTTTCTTTTATAAGAATAAAAAATACTTAGGGAAAATACTTTTTTTGATATGTTCTTATGGTATCCTTAGGACATGTGTACTTAAGGTAGAGATTATTGATATTATTGAAGGTTTTCACTCTTTTCCATGGTGTAAGGATAATATGGAAGGGATGACATATCATAAAGTCTTTCAATATTTTTTTAATAACCAACATTGTTCAAAGATGATGTAATCTTTTTTGTGGGATGTTATTGATGTTTAATATTGGGAAATATTATAATGAAGTAGGAATAACAAAAAAAAGGTATTTTGTAGTCTAAATTCATTGATTTTCATGGAATCTAATTTATATGACCATTTATTTATTATTATGGGATTGAGTACATCATTTTACTATAAATTACATCTCAAAATCTGTACAGGTTGTGGTATATATTAAAAATATCACTAGTAGTATGTTGAATTCCATTAAAAATAATAATTTTATAGATTTGGTGTAACCATAGATTTCATTACAGATAATGGTACAAATTTTAATAATATTAAATTCAAATAATTTAGGGAAATGTTTGGTTTTATTTATGTAATTGGTACTACATATCAAACAACAAATTCAAATAGTAAGTATTAAATCTCTGAAAGATAAATATATTTTTTTTTGTAAAAAATAATTCCAGTTCTCGATGGCACTGGTATGTTAATATGGATGAATATTTGTTGGAACATATGAAAAATTATAAATACCAATAAGGATGTATCCTGATTGAATTATCTTTCTAATGGAATGTCATTTTCAAGAAGAGATACCTAAGAAGGTATATTGGGATTTGAATACCCTAAACTATCATTTGAAATATATTGTAGGTAGTTTGATTTTACATTTTATTGAGCTACATGAAATAATGAGAGAGATTTTAGATAATTCAATGATTTATAAAATATGAGAAAACATTTTCCGAGATCAATTATTTACAATAGACACCTTATATTTGGTTAGAGGGTCTTACATTGTAATTCTATATAGATACTTATACCCTAAGAAAATTATAACTAAATAGCCAGGATTATGAAATATATTTTGAGTTATTTTTAATTAGGATTAGTAGTTATTAAATGTAGAGAAATATACCTTCATCTTCATTGATAAAATCGTTAAAAATTACATTGAGGAGTATCCAACGGGAAAGGATTCCATCTCTATGATGGAAATTCTTTTTGGTTTGAGTATAACTAAGTACTAAAAGCTCATTACCTCATAAGAATTAACACCATTAAGAGTATAATATTTTTATATATTTTTACATTAATTAATTTTTTTAAATACTGAAAGTGTAAAATTAAATAGTAAATTTTTGACATTATTATGTTTTAGAATAATTTTGAACATCATTGAAAATGGATTTTTTTTGTATTTAACTATTTAATTTTTATTCTATATATCAGACATAATTTTTTCTTAACTGATTAAATTTGTAAAATTCATTTATTATTGGATTTATTTAATGTGGGGAATTATTTTAATCTTCTATGATCAAAGACAAATCTATCTTTTGAAGGCCCAAAACTAGATCCCATACAAGACCTCAAAAATATTGCATAGATTTGAGAAATTGAAATTATGTGACCATATATTCAGAAATAAAATTCAAATGAAGCTAAAATATTACATAGAAATGGAAATTTATTTAATTAAAATAATTTATATGAGAAGAGATGTTTTAATCTATAAATTTCAAGTCCATTATGGAATGGAAATTTCAAGTATTGAAATGCAATGAGTCTTCCTGTCTAGAGAAAATTATCATTTAATGAAGAATATTATGACCAATAATGATGAAATTTTAACTAAGAACTAAAAAAAATTAGATAAACAATGTTAAATAATAAAATCATTCCCAATTTTTTCATTTAATGGGTCATCCATGAAAAATAATCCTTTAGATGGAATTAGAGCCCAGATTTCTCACATTATTTTTCTTTAAATTTTCACATACCAATCCATTATAAAGGATAGAAAAATTAAATGTGAAAGGTAGAGTTTAGTTTATTTAATATATTATCATATTATATATATATATATATTATATTATTTCATTCAGATTACTACCTTATATATTCCATTCAATTATTCATTTCTCTCACCGTACATCTATTATCTCTATGACTGGGAAGAGCTAACCCCCACTATTATTTGATGGGGGGAGTTGGTGTTTGTGTATATTGTTCAATAATTTTATATAATGTGTTAATTAAATAATTAATTAGTTATTAAAATTATTTTTTTGAGTTTTCAACCCACATTTATTATTATTCTCTTATTTTTCCTCGTCAAATAATGTTTCGTCTCATTGATACCTAATTCCTTGAATCAGTGGAGTTCATATTGGGTATTGATCTGAAATTGATTATTCCTACTTGATGTTGTCATGGTTTTTGGTAATTATTTTTGAATGATAAGGTGTAATGTTATATATTGTGATCTCCACATTTAATAAAATATTCATACACAATTTTGTCTAATGATTATAACACCGATTTGAACCCCTTCTAGAAATAGTTTTCTTACACAAATATTTATCAATTTTCTTTATTTTTAATTGTTGTTATATTTTTATACATATATATATATATATTTATATGTTTGTATAATATTTATATTTCATGAATTTTGAACTCCACACATCTTTATTAGTTTAGTTGTTTTATATTAATTAAAATATAACAATAATACTAGAAAATTTTGTGTTTGTAAGAAAAATACTTGATATATACACCCTGGGAATGAAATTTATATTAAATAATATTTAAATGAAATAATTAGTGGGGTAAAATTAGAAAATTATAAAATCATCTTTATTCTATAGTTATGGTGGAAAAGATAAAACACATTCTTTATTATTGTAAACAACAAATAAATGTAAAACAATAAAAAAATTAAGGGTGGTTCATTTTATATAATTATTTTTACGAGTCATGTAGTATTATAATGATTTGTCAAATAAATGGAATAGTACATAATTTTCTATTAGGTTGGAATATTTTAATATTAAAATTAATATAAATGCATAAACAATTTAATAAGTTTCATTGATGAATAACGAGAATTTAATAATTATACAAAAATTAAGTAAGCTAGTTTGTTCAATGTCCATTGAAATTTATGTTTTTAATGGTAAATGGATGGAATGGATGAAATGAAAATATAAATATAATTATGATCTTATTAAACAAAAATTTTTAGAATTAATTGGTGTGGTTGAAGAGAAACGTGAAGATCTACATCCCTTTTTATCAAATGAATTCTCACCTACCCTCCTAAAGGAAAACATGTAAGAAAATGATTGTTCCGAGGGAGTCAAAAATTTAAGATTATTATTTCCATTAATTTTTCATAAAAAAATCAATTCACCAATAATATACCATATTATATTTTTATAGATTAACCTCCATTACTGCAGTCCCTAAATGAAGAAGATGAAGAAGATTCTTTTGTCGAAGAGAAAATTGAGGATCTATTCGAGTTGTAAAATAGTGCATATTTATATGATGATAAATTAGATGAAATAATATTGAAATAATTATCTATAATGGAACTATAATAAAATCCACATACTATTCTACTACCTTCACTATGAGTGGATACCACTCATCCAGCAGACTAAAACAAGGAGACCCCTTTATTCTTCTACCCCTACCAACCATAAATATTTTCTCTCATCTATTGTGGTGGTTAAGACTATTTTAATTTTCTTTGGGGTCACCACTATGATAATGTAATCATTCATTTTGGTAAAAATAAAATTTTTTAGTTTCTATAAAAAAATATACCCAAAATTTATATTGGGGAAAATCCACCGCAATTTACCGACTAAGGGCAGTAAAATGAAAACACGCATACAAGGGTCCATGGAATATTATATCCTCCATAACCATCATAATTATTTATCATTATTTTTCTAATCATTGGAATTATTTATTGCATTATATGTCTTTTGAAAATATATAATAACATAACACATGGCTTTAACTAAATAAATTTGTGATATATAATTCATTCCCTTTTTTTCTCATCACTTATTTATATTTTGTTGAGTTAAAATGATGGGTAGTAAATTTTATTTACGTGTGGGGGAGAGTATCAAACTTATTAGTTTTTTGGTGCACAATTTACTTTCAATATTTCTTTTTTTAGGATACTTGAGTTTTTAGTGAATATTTTTATCATTTTTGACACATTAATAAATTTTGAGACGATTGCGTTGATTTCTAAAAAAATGGATTTTAATGTATTGTAGATGTCAAAACATTACCCATGATTTGGATTTGAAATAATTTTTATGAGATTGACCATTTTTAAAGATACATGACCATGAAACTATGAATCAAAATATTGTTCCATTCCAGTATGTAATTCTGACCCAATATTTAAATACTCATCATAATACTCACAATTTCATGTGGAGACATGGATATTTCATGAGAACCAAAACTTTTTATTTTTCCCTTTCAAATATTCAAACATAATTTAATATTTTTAACAATAGTATGTCACTTATTTTACTATTAAAAATATTAGTGGATACAGATATTTACATATATATATTTATATCCCTTAAATTATGTTAATATACTTCTAGTATTTATCCACGTTATAAGATAATTATATCTTTACCTACCCACACTATTGGAATGTTTTCATGGAGTATTCATGTTTAAGTATAAGGGAAGCGAATTTCATGTGTGTTATTTGGTTTTGATTCATTTGTGGGTGGTGTGAGGTGAGTTTAGACATTTTGGACGGTGTTTAATAAGATAATTGTGAATGGGTCATAATATTTTTATTCTTGATTTTCATAATCTTGTTCTCTTTAAAAAAATAATTAATAAAATAAGATTATAATAAATTAGGAGAAAATATATATTACATTGAATTTCACATATTACAGTATATCAAGACTCATTTCCATATAAATTATCAGGATAATTCATTTTTATTAATTCATTGTATTAAATATTTAACTCATCAACTATGAATAATACAATAGAGAATGAAAATAATAATAAATTTATTCCTTTATAATGTTTTAAAAAATATTAAAAAGTTGAGAAAAAGTGGGGGAACATAGATGATATCATTCATTGTAATATTTTCATGGATCATTTCCTAATTCATAATAATGTGGTGATGTATTTCAAATTTCCAAGGGGGGTTGATTTAGATTCAACCAATGTTTTCACTTGATTATTCATGCATCGTACATAAGAGTCCAACCTCCTCTTTTTTAGATTTAAAATTTGGAAGGATGCTTTACACTAGTCCCATGAAAATGAAATAACATAGAAAATACCACATGATTGAATATATTTTCTTGTCATTTTCTTTTGAGAAATAAAAAATTATACCTATCAAAACGGATAAAATTATTTTCTATATATGAGTAAACTATAGATTCCATTTCAATTTATGGAAGAATGATATAAAATTCAACGTGAGTTAGGTTTTGGTTGGTCCATGGATGGATTTTGGAGGTATGAGTACATAAATTTGAGAAAATAAATCTAATGATAATTAAATTTCATAGATGATACATGATGGAATTATATTTTTAAATGATCCTTGATATTTTCTCATTTTATGATATTTATTGGATTATAAATTGAATATATAATGACATCTTGAGAGTGAAATGGTTGTGTTTGGGAAACTGATGAAGATAATATTTTAATATATTTTACTCTATAATAAAATGATTTAAATCCCACCATAGTGTAATATTATAATTAATTGTCATATTTTTTTATTTAAGAATTATTTTTTATTTAATGGAAATACGGACTAATATGGAATTCTAACTATTTAATAGTATTTAGTACATCAGAAATACTATTTTAGATATTAATTGAATGTGTAAAAATATTATTCATATTATTCATGAAATCTTGAGAGTAATTTTATATTTTTGGACCCAATTCTCAATAAATTGTTGGGAGTACCAAAAATAGCTCATAATCCGGGCCTAAAAAACTATGCATAGATTTGGGAAAATATTAATAATGGAACGATATATACTTAACTAAAATTCCAAAGAACCATAAATTTGACTTGAATATGGAGTTAATATTGTGGAATTTTTTTTAACTTATCTCATGCCAAAATATATTGGTTTTAAGGTCATTATGGCATGGAAAGTTGTTGTATTGGAATACTAAGAGACATAATATCTAGATTAAATATGTGTAGTAAATTATTCATAAATCCTCATTAAGGTGGTAAATAAATCCAAAACTTTTATGGATAATGGAAAATAAATATATAAACATCGTTACTGAAGACAACTTTTACATGTTCTGAAATTTAGTAGGTAATCTATAATACAAAATCCACCGAAAATAATTGGAACCAAAACATATTATACTTTTTTCTATAAATTCTCCCATCCCCTCCACTTCTAAAGATATAAAATTTCAAGGGGGAAAGGAGGATTTATTTAAAGTTACAATTTATCATATTTCTAACAAATATTATCTTATTTATATTCTTCTTCCTTATTTTTCTTATCTTTTAGAATTTTAGTTTCTCTCATCATACTTCATTTATAATCATGTTTGTGGAGAGCTAACCCTCACTATTGTTCGAGTGCAGAACTGGCGGTGTTTGATTCTATTTTTAATTAATTTTTTATTAATTATTATAATAATAATTCAATTGTGGTAGAAAATTATTTTGGTTAGGTTTATCCCCACTTTATCTTCTTTTTTCATCATCCTCATAATTCAATATTCTTCTATATAATTGATATAAAATTCATTCAATCTTTGGTTTTTGTCATGGGAATTTATTTGGAATTGATTAATACTACATGAAGTGGTATTATTGTAGGTTAATATCATTCAAATGTGTGGGTGTATGTTTCTAGTCCATGATCTATACGTTTAATAAAACATTAATTCATATTTTTTATTAATAAGGAAACCACCACTATGAACCCCTTAGATTATTGGTTTTCCTCCCCTAAAATTCGTTGTGTTTTTCTTATTTTTAATTTTTCATATATTTTAATATATTTTTAATCTTATATTTATATTTATTGAATTTAAAACCCACATATATATATTAGTTTAGTATATTTTTATAAATTAAATTATAAAATTTAAAATATAAATAAATTTTGTGTGTAAGAAGCCTCCTCAAGAGTTTTACCCTAGGTGTGAACACTGTATTGTATACATAGGAAAATACAATATTTACATGGGATGAAATTTGTAATTCCCCATAATCATACAACGTTATTTGTGATTTTTTTTTCATATCAGTAAATAATTTGAAAAAATATTCTTCTTCCCTTTCTTGTTATAATTAATTTTTTTATTTAACGATTGATTAACCTTTTGTGCACCTCACAGGAGAAACATACATATTTATTTCACGCCAAAAATACTCTATATAATAGAAATGTTATTCATACCATCATATAATCAACCCCTAGTTTTTATATTTTAATGTTTAATATATTCTAATCAAATGTTAAATTTTTAAAATTTTATAATATCATAATTTTATAAAATAAAGGTTGTTGAAATTAAACTATGCATGAAAGGAGTTTGGGATTCCATTTATAAGATGATATCACTTCGTTTAAATGATAACATGTTTAAATTTTATACGGTTAAATTCAACTCATTAAAAAACTATTGTATCTATTTTTTAAATGTAAATGATTAGAATTTGTGCGTGAAGTTATTTTTTATGATGAAATTAATTGAAAAACATTCCATTGGTTTGTGATTCTATTTTTTTTATTTTACTTTCTGATATCTTATCATCCATGGTTGTTTATTTCTCAATTAACAATCATTTTCTAAATTTTTGTGTATGGATGTAGTATTTTTTTAATATTCATTATTCAATTCAACAATTTTTTAGTGATAATATGTGAAAATATTTTGGATTATATTTTTTATTTCATGTTTTCGATTTGAAGAAACATCATTTTGAAATCACATTAAACCCTTGGATAAGTATTCTAATTGCTGAATGATAATTCGGTGGAAGAATTAACTTACATAGATTTATTCTTCTATCATTAAGATAAACATCATGGAAAAATAAGGGATATATGTGTGTTTTTGAAATTTAAAACTACTGCATGTAATATTAATTTTTGTACACATTATAAAAGAAAAAAATTATTTCAAAATGGATCGTTTTTCATGTTTCTATTTTTATTTTCATTGGTTCGAAAATTTTATAAAAAATTAGGGTTATAATACCAAAATGAGGAGATTAATATGTGTAATAAAATGGATTTAAAATATTTTTATATTTATTTTTCACTTATGAAATGAATTTTCTTCAGTAAAAATGCAAATATATGTTTTATAAATTTTAGTGGGTTTGAAATTTTTTATTGGAATTACACTAACAGGATATGAATTCAAATAAACAATGAAATAAAAATTCTAAACCTAGTTTAGCATATATGATATCATTATTTAATTACAAAATATGTTAGATGGTATATTTATGTTGCCATTTAATTATTTTTTTTTTCACATCCAATGAAAGTGTAATTTATTTATTCCTTGTCATTATATGAATCGTTTGACCTTCAAGTATATTTATGATTGAACGTTCAATTTGGATGAAACTTTGTGTCATTTAAATGATTGTTTTAATATTCTATATAAATCAATTTTTATAAAATAAAAAAAAATTAATAGAAAACATTTAAATTTATTAGAGAAATGACATTTTTACAAGAGAGGGTCATTTTGTAAAAATACATTTGAAATATAATTCCTTATGGAATTCAAATTATTCACACTTAAGATTCATTATTGTCCACGAAAAATGATGAAATGGTTTCTTGAGGAAAATTAATATCTTTAGTGAGAGGAAATTTGACAAGGATGAGTTTTAATGACTTTTTTCAACATCAATCTATTGAAATTTTGATAACAGTGTTTCTGAAAATTAGATTATTGATTATTATATTATAATACATGTTTTGTTGTGGAAATTATTATTCGATAAAAATTAATTTTTTTTTGGTAAATTTTGTGTAAATCATTTCTAAGATCTATGGATTAATTTTATAGTTATTGAGAACAATATTTAAATATTACATTCATTCAATTTTTAAATAAATTAATCTTCATTGAAAATTTTTAGTTTTTAAAAATGATATTTTTTTGATGAATGATTATAAAAATCATTTTCTAAAATTAGCATTTTTTGATTTTAATGAGTTAATTCATATTTTATCATTATAAATCATGGGATAAAATTTTATTATTCAAGTTATATGTATAAAATTTATTATTAGTATTTTTTGGGAAATTTTTTCAATGATATTATACTTTATATTTTTGGGTTTCTAATGTGATATTTTAAAATATATTTTAATTAATTTTATTTTACATAGTGAATTTATAATTTTATTTTTTTGTGGAAATCATTAACTTCCCAAAAACAGTAAGAATATTTGTACTGTTCTATTCATAAAATAATTTTTATATATCATAATATAAATGTTTGTTTGGTACAAAATATTTGATAATTTACAATAAGTGGAATACCTGAAAATCTATGTAATATAATTAGATAATATTCACATAAGTTTAAATGAAGCAGTAGTGTATGTTATTTTTACATTGGAGTCCCCACATGTTTAATAATTCCTAAGCTACATTTATGTAATATTGTTTTTGGTGTGTAGCGTAAGATAAAGAGGATCTGATTGATGAAGGTGATGTTATGTGTGATGGAGAAATCCTAGTCAAACAAGTGGTCAGAAAAGAATTTCTAAAGCCCGATTACTTTTTGGTGAATTCGATACCGATGAGAAGTAGTTGTTGGGGTGTGATTTTTGGTGGTTTTGGTGAAATATTTATGATCGATCAATGATGAAAGTGTCCTTGATATTATCCATTTTATGACTATGGGGCGTGACATTTACAAAAACTAGGTCATCAAATGTATGTGTAAGAGGAAGATTAAGTTTAGTAGTTGTTGTTTCAACCCCAGATATGATTAAACACAATGGTTTTGAGATAATTCAAGATAAAGTTATTGATTACATTCATTAAAAATTTTCTTATACGGACAATAATGATGTGTGATACAGACCCATAATAAACCATTAATAAACTATAGTTCTTTCCTTCTGTTGTAAAATAAAATCCAATGTATAGATGGTCGTGTTATGTGGAAAATCACTTTATGTTATTCGGAATAATTAATCTGTTGAGTTTGTGGAATTATTTTCTATTAAAGTGACTATTGTTGGGCTGAGAGTAGGATTAATGATTGAAATACTATCAGTTACAATAATATTATCAACAAAAAAATAGTGGAGGATGAATAAGTTTGTGATAATGAGGAAAAGTAAATGATAAACTCAGAAGAATAAAATATTTCATTATAAGGAGACTCAAAGAGAAAGATAAATTGGTTTTTATGGGGATAAGATATGAATATGAGGACATGAGATAAATATCAAATCGTGAACTCAAGATGTAGTTTCATAAAATAATATATTCACACTTATTACTTCCCCTTTTCTCTTACTTATTTTCATACTAGAATTAATAATTTTTATTAATAATGTAAGATTTTGGGTTATATTTTTAAGGATATCATTTATCCTGATAAGATGAAATACATTATTCATGTTTACCTTTTATATTATTCTCTCATCAATTCATTCAACGTACATTTCATAATAATGATGTAGAATTAAAATCTTGATTGATTGAATTTAATAAAATAATTAAATCAATATTTAATCAAATTTTAGATATTTTAATTATGGTAAAAGAAAATTTGATTATTCTGATTGAAGATTGACTTTCTTTTTTATGATTGATTTTATAGATGAAAAAGTATCAAATTAAATTATAAACACCATGGATAAGAATAAAATTCAATTAACCTCACTATTTATTGTTTAAATATTTTTTAAAGCATGAATGAAGGAAAATATTTACAATATAATAATCAATTGAATTCATTTTTTCATCAATAATTTTTTAATTTCATCATTTTGTTTATCATTTTCCACTCATGAATTATAAAGTTATTTTATTTCACACTTTCACTCATAGTATTAGTTCATGCTTCCATTTATTTAATTTATGAGACTTACCATTTTCAATAATAAGCACATAAAGAATTCCCATCTATATAGATTTGATCACTACTTTTAAAAATTAATTGGTTATTATAAGGAGAATAAATAATAATAATTTTAGTTCATATTCATGAAAATCTATTTGTCACTGGACAAAAAGATGATTTATTTTAATGAAAATATCATCGAACATAAAATTAATTTTTCAAGGTATGCTTTTTGAGTTATTTAATATTATAGAATATTGAATAAAATTATAGTCTAATCATATCACTTCCCTGATATAGGTATAATGTAAGTGGGTGTTCAAAAGGCATAATAAGTATTATATTTATTAAAATAATGATGAATCTTTGAATGTTGAAATATGAATCCATGAATTCATCATGTAAGATACTAAAGAATATTGAATTTGTGAAGTATCAAGGAATAATATTAAATATTATAATGTATAGTACTAGTGAATATTGACAACAAAGGGAAACACAAGAATGTCTCCTTAATGAATGAAAAAATTGAAAATCATGATAATCCTTTGGGTGATTTTAATAACTTTTCTATATTACAATGGATTTATGTTCAATAAAACAACTTGATAAGAAAAAGATAAAATAAAATAATATATAATCCGAGAAATAATTTGCATTCATTTATCATAATATGAAGGATTAACAAGAAAAAGAAATTACTATAAAAATGGGTAGATTATACCTCCTTCAAAAACACTCGAATGGGAATTCAGAATAGAGGGAATAAAAATATCATCAAAAGATAAGACTAGAGACAAAAGATTACATATTTAAGAGGAAACTATTAAAATATAAATTATCATTTTTAAATATTAACAACATACATTATACCATTTTATTAATTTAGTGTGATATAATAATATGAATTTAAGTGAATAAGTATAAAAACACAGTTGATTGAGGGTTCCAATATGTGATAAAACAGAATCTTGAGGGACTATATATTTCATAGATGTAAAAGTGATATTTAAAACAATTTAATTATTGAACAAATTACGATGGATGTCAAAATAAAAATATACTCAAATTTTGGAATCATTAATAATTATTTCAAACATTAAAAATGAATCATATGGTCACAAATTTAATTAAATCAATGAATAAATTAATATTTTTTCATAGATATACTGATTGTTATTGTGTAATATGGTTTAATATGGGATCTAAATGTATTTCACAAAAAATTTCTTAATTATATTTTTATATTTGTTCAAGATAACAATACTTTTTTATAATAAAACTATTTTATATCCCCTAGAACATTTTCTTGATATTTTCACCACATGTATTTTATTTTTGGACAACATTTATGTATTAGTGAATTATGTCTTGTTTTATAAACTAGGATAACCCACATAAGCATAAATTATATCAACTAAAGGTTTATCATGTTGGGATAGTGATTATAGATTCCTCTTTCACATGTTAATTTGACTATAATTCAGAAATATATAGGGAGAATAAGTTGATTTCAATATATACATTTACAATAGTAATAATGATTCAATGATTGAGATTCCATCCCTTACATGGAAAAATGTTGTTATTGTTAATAAGTGGGAGAAATTAGAGAACACACAATGAAAATTAAAGAGATGAGCTATATTAACAAGATCTGAAGCGGGATAATATTATTCATAATCATTGATTATATTTGTTGTCAATAAATAAAATATTATAGGATTTAGATAAATATTCATTATATTTTTTTTGGATATGTGAGATACTACTAATGTACATGTAATAGAATGTTAGAATATATGTTACTACACATTAATAAAATGGCATTGAAATATTCAAGAATAAAATATTTACATGTGATGATTATTGTGTTAATCCTAAAATAAAGGATGCTCATGTTTTGGTGGATATGAAGATATTATATAAAAAATATTTTATGTGTGTCTTGAGTGATTAATAATTTGATCTGATGTTTTGAGTGAATTTTGTAATTCTATAATGAATCTATAATTGTATCTATGTAATGAAATCAACTAGAATTTCAAATAACATTAATGTCATGGGAAATAGTTTTTTTATAATTTCATTAAAATATTATAGGTCATCAAGTGTTTCATATACTAAAAGGCTATTTTGTATGACATAAAATGTTCTAAAATGTTTAAATGATTTCACAATTACAATTGTGAAAATGAATGAGGATGATAATGAATTTTAATGAATCTATGATTTTCAAATGACATTATAAGTCATACTAAATTATTATTTTCATAAAAACCGAAAATTTATGTAGAGCTATAACATTGAGGTAAATGTTTTATAATGTCAACATTCATAGAATATATAGACGTGGAATGGGTGAAATGTTTTATTTATATAATTTTTATAATTCGAATAATGAATTAAATAATAGTGTTTTTTTTGTACTTTTCTTTATTTATTCATATTAAAAATGACATAAAAACACATTAAAATTAATTCAATTATTTTTATTGTTCTATATGATTTAATTTAAACAGTCAGAAATTCTCAACATTGATGAAATAGAGGCCACACCACATCAAACAATGAAACGAAGACAAGGACATATCTTGATGTCCAAAATTTGGATGTTTTAGTCACTATTGTGTGTTTATCTATGTAGAGGAGGTAAGTGAATTAGATATAGTGTTGAAATGGAATACAATAAATTTCACTAAGCATGGTGAAGGTCATGTGGAAAATGGGTTTATCTATGAGTACCAAACTTTTTCTATTATAATTTTTTGTGAGCCAAAGAAGTCGAATAAATAATGACTCATTTAACATTTAGTGTAAGCCATGTTAAATGTAATGATACCTACATATTATATGTGTTTTAATTTTAAGAATGATGACGACCACATCCGAGTCATTTTTTGGAGACCAATTTAAGAAACATTCGATGATGGATAAAGACCAAGGACAACATTTGGATACCCATTGCAACAGAATCTCTATTTTTCATCATGATTGATGAAGTTATTGAATATCATTCAAATGGGTCATATTTCCTCGAAAATAGGTTTTAATATTTTGAATATCACATCAATATATAAAATATCAGTCTCAATGATATTTTAATGGAATACATTACTTGAATATTAATGCATTTAAAAAAACAGAGAATAACCTATTTTTTAAATTATTATCATTATTCAAAGTAAGGATATATTAATATAAGAAATTATCTTTATATAAAATTAAAATGATTTAATTTTTTGAATTAATAATTATATAACCTGATATATATTCAACTTTATATTATCAATGTATCGAATTTGATGTATAGGTCTGAAACATAAAAGTAGCATCAATGCATTGTTTGAGGATAAAGTAAATGAACTTGATCATAGAATGGAATTTTTTATTCCTCAAAAATGATATACAATAAGGGAGAAATGAATAATAAAATGTTTAATATAGTAAGGAAGTCGTTATTATGAACACATTCTTCCTATCCATCAAATTATATTTATTGAATAATCATTAGTAATGTGATTAAATAATTAGGACAAATGGATGTGTAGAAATAAAAGATAACAAAACCAATTATCTACTATTAAATAAAAAGATAATTATCTCTTATAAAAGGAGTTTTTAAGTACCCATGATGTACTATTATGAGAAAGTGAAAAGTCCCCATTAAATGGTGGAAAAAATATTTTTGGGAGAATGCTTTAAATGGATAGATACATATACAAATAACCAATCAGGTTGTAGCAACATTGATTAGAAGAGGATGAAAAAATTTGAGACTGTGTTTTTATTTTTTTAGATTTATCATCATGAATTTTGGGAAATATATTTTAAATTTTAGTTAAGTAATTCAATGTAGAGAAATTAAGTCTCAGAATATAACTCGAACATTGAAACAGAAGTCTTTCAAGGTTGGAACATTTAAATAGCAATATCATGGTGCTTTTAGATTTTATATTTGATTAAGGATGATATAAAACATGAGTATTAAATAGAGTATTTATTCTAAAATAGAGTTCTAATTTATAAGGAATATTTATAAATGAAAATATATCATAAATTCATCCTCTTTCTTTATCTATAATCTCATGGGGCGAAGAAACAATGGATATCTTAATGAATTGTGTTAGGATCATTAAAAAGTAATAATTCATTTAGAACCTCATTAAATCATTCCCCTTGAATATCTATTAAATTAATGATTTAATTCCTTTATGTAATATTATAATATCGTGTTTTCTTATTCCCAAAAAATACACTTTCTTAAACCATATGAAATCTCAAAATTGATATATTATTTCATCTTTTAAATGTGAAAAGATTTATTTTGGGTGTTTTATCTTTTTTTGAGACTAAATTCATCTTTAAAAATCACGTGATTCTGAAAATGTTTACAAAGAAAATACCAAGGTGTGGTAATCCACATCATTTCTCATTAGTTTTCTTCTACACTGTAACACCCACCATAATGTCCATCGAAAATACACAATGTCCTGGTTTGAGTATTAATCCAATATTCAATGCTCAATAAACAATAATTCAGTGTTCATTCTATAGTTATTATATTCCACATTTTCAACATTATTAGAGTCGGTCATTTCTATTCACCCAGATTCATAGTTCATTAATATCACTATGATGAATGTTTCAATAATTATTATCCCATAAAATCATATAAATTATTTGTTAATATTTAATCTTGATAATGAAATATTAACCCAGTATATTCCAAAAAATTATCTAGTTGTTGAATTCATATAGGATATCCATTAAATTTATGATCAAAAAACCATTTTCTAAATTTTAGTATAACAAGATTTTTGTTATACATGTGACATCATATGAAAATATTAATTTCATATAAAATATTCATGATGACATAAAATTCAGGTAAATATATCCATTTTTAATTTCTCAGGCTAATATAATTTTTATATGACATGTGAATTCATACAGAAATTATGGATTTAAAAAAAATTCCCAAAAACATTCGAAAATATATTGTCATACGAAACATAGGTGAGTACATAGAAATCATTACCAATGAAAAATAAATATCTAACATCATCGAAAAATAGGGGGACATTAGGACTTAATCATTTTCATATAAAATATAGATTTATAAACATCAATTTATTTAATTATCAGACTTTTTTAATCATACTATGGGTTATATAATTTTTTCAAAATCAATGACATGTTTTTTACAGTACTGCACTATTATCCCCAACATCTATTATTTATTTCACTGAATAATTTCTTTAATATCAGTACAAACTAATTATATAAATTTTGATAATACCATATACTACTGTTATTTTAGTAGTAGCTTGAAATAACCTCATCCATATACTACAAATGCTCCTCTATTACATTACATCACATATAGAACATTATAAAAACCATATATTATTGAAAAAATAAAACGTATATAATTATCCCAATAGTATCTAATGATATATTTTGTATCACCAAAACAAAAAAATCCTCATGTGAATATATAAACTATATTTATTTGTCTACCTTATTGAAAATAAATGAATAGTATTTTTAGCGAGGATTCTCTCATTATATTCATTGTTCAAAAATTTATAAAATCAAAATTATCTTCTCCCTTTTGATATATGAATAATATGCATTTTATTTTTGATTGAAGTATGATATCACATGAATATATTAGTAATGATACTTAAGTTAATCTTCCTTATTTATATGTGGGTAAATAATTGTCTAAAAAATTAGAGATCCACACATGACCATAAGTGTTTCTAGTAAATCTCTATTCATGTGATATCATGAAGAGAATTTCATCTTTAGAACTAATCAAAAAAATATTTATAATTATAAATATGTAACCTAATCACATCTGAAAAATACTTCAAAATATTTCATGTGTATGTTAAAATATATTACCATTGATCACATAGGTTTATAATTAGAAACCTCCTAATTATAAATAAATTCAATATAATCAAAACAAATGGTTTTATGAGTGATTATAAAATATGAATTTATTTGTTTAAAACATTCAACAAATTATATAATCCAAAAAATAATATAATAATCTTAATAGGAAATACATTTTTTTTAAACCCTTTTCCACATTCACCATTATAGAACAAGAAACATATTGGATTTACTTTTACACTTTAATAGCTCTTAGTTTCAATAAAACAATTCCAAAATTTTATTGGATGTTTTTCATTTAATCATAAACCATACACTAAAACAATAAGAAATAATTTTGTTTCCATTGATTGGTTGTTTCTCTATATTTCCATTTTATATGATGATATCCCATTCATCATTATTCTTTGCATTTTGGGAATCAATTTATTTTAAAAAAAATTCTAATTTTTTATTCTTATTATATATTTATGTTTTTTTTCTTCTATCTTATGTTTTTTCTCAGTAAGAATTATACTATTATACTCTTTTCTATTTCATTCTTACGACCTTCTATGATATTTGTAAATTTTAATATTTTGAAATCATTCAAATTTATTGTTCCCAAACCAACTAAAATAAAACAAAAATCCATAAAAATATTGATATTTTCATTAAATTATATTCCTTATTATATTAATATATTACTATTCCTTATAGGATTGATCTTTTCAACATATAAGTAGAACATTAGTGTTAATTACTTGTAATAAAAATTTCATTTGATTTTTTTATGGATGAGAAACATAGGATTGGGAGTGGAATTAACTTATTAATTCTTCCCAGTAATAATATTGAGATATGGATTTGTTTTTAATGGTATTTAACTAGTATGTTTCCTCACCATAGTTGGATTGATCCCATGATGTGTTCAGTTTTTTGAGGATGTATATCCAAAATTTGTTTCATCTTATTGATTTGGGGAGATATATATTGACGATTATGAGACCATAATCTAGTATCTAATTATTATTGAGGACTATATGGTGAGTTTTTTTATGTATTATATATTTTATTAATTCATGTATAATATAGACATTTTTTATTGATTAAATAACCATAAATTGGCATCCCCATATGATTGTATAGTAACTAGAGGTGTTTTTGTTTTTTATGTTTGTTGTTATACTTACTATATTTTGAGATTGAAATTATGGACATATTAATGCTATAATGGTTTTTATTTATACAATTATTTTTATCTTGTAATTTTTAAATTATCAATATTGTTCATATGACCTTGGAAAATAATTCGTGATGGTGGATTTATTTTGTATACTCATGTATTATTACAACATAGAAAAAATTTAATTTTAATTTTTATGATTTCTGATTATGAATTATTCTTTAATTTAAGAAAATATATTGACATTTGATCTTTTATAGATACCATAAAATTTATAATTTTATTTCTATGAAGTTACAATTGGATATTTTGGTAATATTTAAATTGAAGGGTAAATGTATCATATTCACACAATAGTTTAAGACAATGTTTTTTATGATGACATTGTCTATGATTTGAGAGTTTCACAAATTCTATGCGTTTGGTATGAATCTAAGGAATACTAATTATGGTTAAATATTTTGGATTTATTTATTTGTTTAAATATTTATTTTTTTAAATAATTTTATATAGATATAAATAGTATTACATTATTTTATATTATGGTTGGAAATGAAAATATAAGAATTGGATTTCTCCTACTGAAAAATAGATGAGGTGTGATCTAGTTTACGTTTGATATAATATAGTTATTATTGAATCAATGTTTAAATGGATTTTGATGTCAAATTATTTTAATATATGAATATATCAGAGGAATAAATTATTTTGACATAAGATTTTATATTTTAATGTGAGGTTGGTGAAATAATTATTTATCCCCACAAAACATTCTCCTCGATTGTTCAATTGAAAAATTCATATAATTTTTTTATTTTATGTTTTTAAAAATTATTTGAATGTAAAATAATATGTGTATTATATGAATGAATATATATGATCTTGAAATGTAGAATAATTGTATGGTGAATTTTATATCCACACATTCATTTAATTTATATCATATATTTTTCTACATAAAATAATATTAAAATAATATAATGTGAAATGATTTATTTTGAGCATGACTAATCTTGAAAAAATTGCAATTTTATATTTCGTTATTGTGTATCAAAATTATTTTTATGATTAATATAGAAATATAATTTTATTAAGGGGATTATTTTTATATTTATGAAATAAAATGACATTATTAGTGTAATCATCATAATTTTAAATGGTGTTATTAATTGAATTATTATAATGGTCAATGGTTAAATAATATATCATGGATCGGGTCTTCATAAATCATTGTTGATATGATTTTTTTAATTTTATATAATTTATATAAGATTAAAATGAGATTATTAATATTTGAATGATGATATGGGTTTTTTATTATTTCAATATAGCAATTGAATTATAAATGATTATAATGATGATGTGTCTATTTTGTGAGTATATAATTAATTATAAATTAATTAGGAATATATTATTTATGCTGGGGATTTATTTCTGTTGAAAATCATAATATTAGAATCTGTTCGGATATAATCCAAAACATTTCAAATAGAGTGTCGTTTATTTAATCTTTAATTTAATTGATATTTTCGTTTGAGGTGATGGTCAATTATTTTAATTGTATGAAATAGATCCCTGAATCTTAAAATTGTTTATCACATTATAAATTACTTCAGATAATGTTTTAATCATATTTCTTTCATGATATCTATGGTAAAATAACACGAGGTAGTTCTAAATTAACTTGGAGTTTTATTTAAATTAATTACTTATTAGTTTTGAAATTGGTTACCTTCCACTTTTCTCAAATTATATGAACTTTGTTATGCTAGTATTTAGATGGAAAATTTACCTTATTCTATTAGATTATAAATATATAAATACATATAGATCCTTAAATATATTATGTTGAAATCATATATATATCGATTGGAATTCATCTGTATATTTTTAGGGATGATATTTTTGGAAATGAAATATAGACTGCTATATTTATTTGAAAATAAATTTATATATATAATATACTATGTATTAAAAACCCTAATTATAATTAATATTTTTTATGATTATTATATATATAATATAAGATCCTAGATTATAAGGCATCACTAATAAAAATATGGATTTTTATGTCCAATTTTCTTTATTATTTACATTATATTTTAGGTTAGGTCATTATAGGGTAGGGATAATATATATATATAATTTACAGTATAAAATATAATATTAAAATGGTTTTTAATAAATAATAATGAAGTTGTACAATTCTAATTATAATATTTGATTTAGAAAGACACACTAAATGTGAACATTTAAAATAACAGAAATAGTAAGTGACTTTCAAAATTAGTAATAATGATATCCAACATAGGAAGTGTAATATTTATGAAATAGTTTAGTTATGATTTGTACATTGGAAAAAAAATATAATATTGATAAAGTATAATGATTTAAATAATAAATTAATTAATTATTAATAAACTTATAATCTATACTTAAAAGTAATTCTTGATGCAGTGTCCTTAATCCTAATTGCGATTTAAGGAAGGAATTTCGGAGGCATCTAAAGCTATAATCTGTTGGGAAATTTCGAATGAATCATATAAATATCATATATAAGCTTCATATTCTTAACACTATGAGAATAATTATTATTCATTATAAGAATAATTCATTAACAATTATATCTATTATGAAAACTAATAATTGAAAGATTAAATATGTTTTTAATATTATAAATTACTTGGAAAATCAAAAAATGTAGAAACTAAGTAAAGACTCTATTAATCGAAGGATAATATCAAAAATAAATATATATATGGTGCATCAAATCATATTTAAGTTGATAATAATTGTAAATACAGTACAAAAAATTTATAAATAAATTGAAATAGAAACAGGTGTTATGAATAATTTATAAAATTGATTCCATGATATGTGAAATTTAAATTTTCTCATTTTACTATTTATATTATCTTAAAAAACCCAAATAAAATGTTTTAACAAAGATTAATTAAAATGGATTTTAAAACTTATGAAAAAAATGTTTTAAATTTTTTTATTATATCATTGATGTAAAAACCATTCATAATAATGATATAATTTATAATAATAAAAATGAAAATTGATTCCCCATAACATCATGATTATATTACAGTTGTGGGTAGTGTATTTTCATTGCTGATATGTCTCAAAAACTCTATGTTGTCAGTGATATTTGAATCACTAAGTCCTTTTGTAGCATGGGTACCTTGTATCTCTTCTCTAACACTAGGGCCATGATTATTGTGTGTTTACCATGGGATCACCAAAATATTTTGTGTATGGGGGAATTATAATAGCTTTATTTTTACCATGGTATTATTAAAAGATGCCTAAACTTGGAACATACCAAAATATTATGTTTATAATCGGCCTAATAATAGAATATGATATCTATTTATAATGGGTGGGAAATTTTGGGGTTATGTGATTGATGAGTTATAGTAATTATTGTCTTCTTATTTTTAATATAATGGAATATAATTCGTTATGTAACAACCCCATATGTTTTGTTAGATTTTGGTGTGATCAAAAATCCATATATTAATATGTATATCTAATTAAATACAAGTCATACAACTTCCTACCCCACTTATGGATATAGTTGTGATTGTGATTTTGAATTGTTAAATTTTATTTATTATCCTAAAAATTAAAATTATGTTAAATATATGAATTTTTAAAAAAATTGGGTCGATAACAAGATATCATTCACATAGTTTTATAGTTTTATGATCATTATAATTTGGATTTTATCTGTTCTTCTTATTTTTTTTAGAGAAATCGATAAATTTAATGAATAAATACTAAATATTAATAGATAAATATTGATTTAATAATAATATAACCAATTCCAAAACCATAATGTATTACATTATTTGAAATTTTTGATACATAAACCACTAGTACAAAAAAAGATATAATCATTTAAAATTAGATTCATTAAAAATAAAACCAATCACAGAAATATCTTACCTAAAACCAATATTCATATCCATGAAGGGGAAGCATAATAAAGGGTGATCGTAGATACATAGTAGTGGTAATCATATGAGATATCAATCAAATTATCATATGTGTGAATAATATAACAATAAGGTTTTGATAACATTATCATCAATTAAAATATTATTATCCATCAAATCAAATTTCATTAATCATAAATCATGATATGATGATCATTTATATGAATATGCATAATTCAAATGTGTGAGTAAACATAAACATTTTATCATGAGCGTTGAGAAACTATAATAAGATTAAGACAAAATATTTTTCCACACACATAAGAATAGATAATTACTTCCATAGTCGAGGTTCACATTAAAGACAATAATTGTAGACAAATTCCTACAGTAGAAATTTCTCTATGGTTATTTCTATTATTCAATTATCAGTAAACTACAATCTCTTTAACTATACCACCTTTTAGGAGATTTTTACTTTATACTCTCTTAAGTTTATCTTAAATCCATTGTCCTTAACTAATGCATTATAGGTCTAAAACATACACTCTTTTCATCATGAGGTATTTATAGATCACATATCATATAATCACAATCCAGAAAAATGAGTTCCACAATATCATTAAATAATCACTATTTCATCAACAAATAACCCATTGAAAGAAAATGAATTTCCTTGAAATTTCATCATCATAAAAATTAATAACCTAGAGAATGTATATGGATAGTAACATTATATAAAATCTCTTTTAAATTAAAAAACCATCAAAGGATTTTATATAGAATAAAATACAATTTAAAGATTATTGAATCGATTCTTATGAAAAATAGTCTATTCATTTCATAATAAATTATTTAATATATAAATAATTACTAAAATATTTAGGAAAATATTTTATTATAAAAGGCTTATTGAACCATTTAAATATTTAATTAAATAAATTATAATTCATTATGATAGATAATATCATTAAATATGTATACATACAAACCAAATATCAATTCACATTTTAAGGAGAACAGATAATGTACCTTGATCAAATAATGAAAATAAGATTCATTATAAATATTTTTAAATAAATCAAAAAATGGGTAAAAATGTATTTGACAAATACTTTGAGTATTATTGAGACATTATTAAAAAATCATTAAAGAATATATGTATATGAAAAATATATTCCCAACTGAAGATAAAAGTTAAGTAGGTGTTCATTAAAAAAATTATTTTTATCCATTGAGTATTAACTAGATGAAAATTTAATTAAAACATGTAATACAAAAAATAGTGTATAATAAAACATGATATATTTAGGAGAGATATATCATATAATTTAATCATTTATTACTTGTTCATAAACAATCCTAGTAAAAATTAGAATTGTAACATAAAACACTAACTGATTTGATAACATAGAATCCTAACCCCCATGAAATGAATAACATAAAATAATAATTAATATAAAATAAATATAGAAATATTCATAACATAACATATATAAAAACAATATATGCAACAAATGAAGATAAAATGTGGTGAAAATGGAACATGCCTCATAGAAGAAAAAAATAATACCAGAAACCCATACTAATTTGGTTACATTTGAAAAAAATCTCCTTAGTTAAATATGTTTGAATTTTAAAATTAAATAATATGAATTAATAAATATCCATTATATAATATTTCATGAAATAATAATATACACAACAAAAACAGAAATATGTTCACAATATGAAACATGTCATAAAGAAACAAAATTTATGAGATCAACCATTCAAGATTTAATAATTTATGAAACAAAAGTCATTAGAAGATTGAATATGATATCAATATATAAATACCATGTATAAAATATTTTATTATTCTATATAACATTATTGGATTATATATTCCCCATATTAAAAATAAATTTGTTTATAACATTAATACTTGCCTCAACAAAGTGAAATTGAGGTGATAAATCCTTTCCTTATGTCAAACAAGAATGGTAAGAACTCTATAATTTTGTGCAATACATTTTAACTACTTATAGTCATATTATAGATTTATATTCCAAATTTAAATAACATATATCATTAATTGATATCTGTTCATCACCTTTTATTAACTTTCCTCTATTATTTTGTTCAGTTTGGTTTCTAACTAATTCGTTTCTGAAGTACACTTTATTTCAGTAATACAGTCCTTGTAATATGTTCATGCATAAATAATTTATTGATATAATATCATCAAATAATTATCATTTTTAATAATCATATACTATTTTAAAATCATTATTATATATCCTTGATGATTGTTTTTTTCATCTTATGGTGATGGTAGTCCATATCTAAACTTCAGTGATGTTTCAAATTATTGATAGGTGGAAGGGAGGAAAGGTAAAAAAATAATTCACAATCGAATAATAAGTATTTTACATTAAATATGAAATATATTTGTTAAATATATCTTAATTACAATCCATTTAAATAGAAAAATAATAAAATATTACATAACATCAAGGGTGTTGTAGTCCACATATACACATGAGGGAAGTGATCATTTTTTGATAGACAAGAACGTAATAAACAAGATGTGACATTTAAATTCTAAAATGAAATTTATTTCAAAATACAATTTATTAATATTAAATCCATCATAATAACCATCCATGAATGTTTTTTTGGGAAAATGATTCATATCACTATTTGAATTCATTATTCCACACGTATGGATGAGTGATACATTCATTTTCCATTGATGGAGAAGATGTTTGAAATGGATGTTACATAATAATAAAAACTAATTACATTTATGATACGGTCGGAATCATTTTATAAATTATAAAATATTTTTAGATGATTTATAATTTGAAATAAAACTAAAAAAGATTTGTTATAATGTATACCTCTTCTTTGAGAGACCCCCTTTGGAATCAACCATAAGCCTTGAATGATTGGTATTTTGAGAATAACATTTTATACATGTTAAAGGGGGAGAATTTATAAAAGTCTTTGAGTAGTAAATTTCTTATCAATAAGAATTAAATTTGTTTAATATGGGAGGGTAATATGATCCCTTTTATAAGTGAGGGGAGGGGAACACATTGAATTTATTAAGATATTTCAATGATATAGGGTAAATTTCATGTGATTGTGGATCCAAATGGAAATGGATTTTAATTTAGGATATCATAATTCTAAAATATATTATAATAGTAAATACAAAATCCTCAAGAATTAGAACCACTTGCATAGATACACCAACCACATGAATTATTAATACCTAGCCACACTCGACCAAAAAGAATGGAAACCAATAGATCACGATTCAAATGGACAGAAATAGAATAAACAAAATAATAATATTAAACAAACCAAACATACATTCAATCACAAACAAATCAAACATGGCAACTGTAAAAAATAGTAACATGGAAGTAGGAAGTCTGTATGATCATGATATGTGATAAAATTTCAATGCTAGTCAAACACATAATAGAGGAATTAGATGAAAATAACCCATAATCACCCAAATCACCCTAAAAAATGTTGGTATGTAATCTAGGTTAAAAAGGGAAATGTGTGAATTATGTTTATAACATGAAAACCTGAAGAATTCATATATTGAAGTCCTTTCATTAGGTCAATTCCTCAAATTTCATGTATTAAAAAAATGGAATCCCCATGCGTAAAATAAAATATTTATCGTTCTTCTTAATAAATTTAATGGTTTTAGAGCTTGAAAATTTTACTACATTGAACATGCCTCAATTCATTTTTAGGATAAAAATTCAACATTCCATTACCCATTCATGATGTGAAAATGTATAGTAGGTATTAAATAGTACAAAATCATGCATAAAATTCCCAATTAACATCCTTATTCTCTATAAACAAAAGTATCACCCTTTAAAATCCATTTAAAAATTTATAACTAGACTCCACTAATTCAAGAAAACATATATTCTTGAAAGTTAGTCCATTTTTTTCTATGAAGTCTCTCCATCACTGAGAATCCACTAATTCCCTAAATAATTGATTCCAAAAAAATATTTGATGAATAACTATATTATACTTATAATATTTTAAAATCATTCCACATTAAAATCCTTATATACCCAAAAGGTCCCCATGATCTCAACCCATCAAAAATTGAGGCTTGTATTTACTTGTCAAAAATTCTCAATCCCAAGCCTCAAGGTTATCCCGTCTGGACTAACTCATTACATAGACCAATGGAAATATTTTACAACAAAACAAATTATATCACAAATACATAATATAAGTACATTCAGAAACCATATGTTTTGGGAAGAAGATCAAAATCCTATCACTCACTCACATGGGAAGAATCTGGGTGATACCTCATCTACTAGGAAATATTAAGCATGTTATGGATATATTTTAAATGTGATTGTAATTCAAATTGAGATACCTCCTTTCAACACCATCAAATGATATCAATTTTTCCATCAAAATATTTTCCAAACATACAATTATTACAAAAATAACAGTGTACTAGTCATGGTGAGAATCTATGAAATACCCAATCACCAACATCAAACTCCAATGACCGAAAATAATGGTCTTTATATGATTTCAAAAAAACTGTAAAATGATCATTCAATTCTGGATCAGCAACACCCTTTCCATCGTCTCTTGAATATGACTCATCCCAACTAAGGACTGCTCTCCCAAATCTTCATTGAATATGATCGATCTATATCTATTCCCAAATAATGCCTCAACTGCTACCATTTTTTTTAATCCCAAATAACTATTCCTATATGAAAACTCGATAAATAAAAATTATTTTCCCAAGAACCACTAAAATCATGAAGACATTCCCAGATTGCTTCCTGAACAATATAGATAGCGTTTTTCTATTTGACCATTGATTTAAAGATGATATGGCATGATCAATATTAATTGAGACCACATCTCTTCCTGTAATAATTTCCAAAACATGAATATAAATCTGGGGTACCTATTAGAAACATCCAAAGAGAGACCCCATGAAGTCTCACAATATCCCAAACATACAAGCCCCGAATATACTAAACTTTGTAAATAACTTTTATAGGGAGTAAATGAGTAATTTTTTGATTCGATTAAGGATGATCAAATTGTTATACATTCCGCTAGTATTTCATGGTAATCAAATGACTAATTCCATGAAAATAACATCCCATTTAAATAGTAGAATATATAAGAGATTTAAAAAATGAAAAACTCTATGGTTATTTACCTCAATTATATGAAAAGTTTGACACCATGATATGAAATCCATAATCAACCATATCAACCAAATCCAATAATAATAATATCCAACAATCATGATACATATAGGTAGTAATAGAGTTTATTGAACAACAAGAATGGTATCCACTATTTATCAAATCCTACATTTGAGAAGAATGAACAACCAAGTAGTTAAAAATCGTAAAGCTCCACTAGGTGATAGAGAATACTCATATGATGTCTCCCCACTATAATATTTTTTACTAAAGCTCTCACACTCATGCTATGATATCTTTTTAATGAAAACCATACCATTAAATAGCTAGTCAATCACGATTGAAGCAAAAAAAACCAACCCACAAAATATTTCTATTAACAACATCACATTTATAGACAAACACATCCAAGAACCCACTTCTACTAATTCCATAAAATGATTGTGTTAGTAATTTCATACTCATAACACATGTACCACATTCCCTTTTACAATAGTATAATAATTATCAAAATCAAATCCCTAGTGAAACTCTACCAAGTATGTCTCTTCCAAGTTAAAAACTAAATGAGTAAAAATATACAACAATATATTAAGATCATAATGTATTGTAAACCAATCACTAATGATAAATTGATGCCACATTTTGAGATCATGAATAAACACTATCAACAATAGATCATGGGTTGGGTTGTTATTATAATGAGTGAATGTATAAAAATAGAGAAATTCAAATAAATTTACCTTTTATATAATGACACACCCCAAACCCATACCATATGAATCATAAAGAATATCATAAGATGAAATTGGTACCAGTAGTATCAAAATTGGATCTATAATTATTTTTTCATTCATGTTCCTAAAAAATCACTAAAATGTTTCATTACACTCAAAACATACACCCTTAGGGTTAAAAGAGGTTATTAGTAATGAAATAATGAAGAATTATTGATAAAACCCGATGTAATAACCAACTAAACATAAAAAGATTCATATCTTGAACACATTTTCAGACTGCTCCAATTAAATTACTAAATGTACATTTTTAAGATCCACTGAAATTATCCTCCTAGATATAACCTCTTCCATTAAATATTACTAATTGAATCCAAAACTCACATTTGTAATGATTAAATTTAATAAATGTTCAACCATGATTATAAGAATGATATCTGAATATTCAAGGTGTAACGACCCAATGTTTCATTAATGAAAATCCCTCTTGATCCAGTTAAATGACTTTTTATTAAAAATGTTTTTATAAGATTTCAACTTCTTTTGTTTTATGATAAATTTTTTGACCGTTACTTTTATATCCGTTGAACAGTGATCACATGAGTAGTATAAATATATGGCATTAACGAACCCAATATTACTCAGACAAAGGAAGTGATGGCCTCATCCAGTAGAATTGCGCCATGAGAAGCCCATTTGTCGGAGCTTGGAAAAGAGGTGGCGTCTTTGGGCTTCTCCCTTGACCAAGCCCAATATGAGATTCATTATGTCAAGCTTGAACGGGACCGTCTACGGGAAAAGTGGAAGTTGATAGAGATTACCACTCGAGCGATGTTATCCGAGCCGCCCCAAGAGTCTGTCACCATCACACACCTTACCCTTAGGTCTTATGCAGCTATTTTAAGGGGTTATTTTACAAACAAGTAGTACTATGTTCAGGTACATTATTTATGTATATAATAATGAATATAATTTATAGACATTTTTTATACTTTGTAAATAGATTTTAAAGTACAAATGGTGT
Organism: Viscum album; assembly: GCA_963277665.1. NCBI lineage: Eukaryota > Viridiplantae > Streptophyta > Magnoliopsida > Santalales > Viscaceae > Viscum > Viscum album. The sequence goes on from OY728126.1 coordinate 1,113,263,352, forward strand.
TTTTATTTAGAATTTAATTAAGAATTATATTTTATTAAATTAAAGGATTTTTGAATTAAATAATATTTTAATAAAATATTATTATTAATATTAAATTAATTTTTATTAAATATAAATGATCTTATAATTTTATGAATGCAATTAAAATCTTTATTAAGGTTTGAAAGCCATTTCTGTCAAAACCCGTGAATTTTTTATAAATGTCGATTTTTATTTTAAAAGTGAAAATTCACATATTTATAAAATTATTTAGATAAAATAAATATTATTTTTGGAATCAGGGCGTTAAAATTATCCAACGGTGCATTTTTCATAATTTTCTGAGACAGTCAAATTTTTGGGTAAAAATTAAAAACCATTTAAATATATAATGTGTTTTATGACCTCATAATGACCCAATGGTAATGTAATAAAATACCATAATCCTTATGTTCGGCCAATATATGTTTTATCATTAAAATAATGAGGTTTCGGGTTTGTTTGACTAACTTTTCATAGCATTAATGGAGCCCTCAAGACTAATCCAACACTTTGCCTTTTAAAATTAATTTCCATGGGAGTGTGACTCACCTCCACATAAGCAACCCCAATTTTTTAATAATTTCGGACATTGGCCTTGTAAAATATTGTTTTCTTTTTTCCTTTTCCAGAAACCATGTGCAAATACCGTGGGATGGTTTGTGATTTGGATTATTTTAATATAAGGGGTCCCAAACCTAAATATTAAAGAATTCTCTCACCTTTCCTATATAAACCCACCAAAGCTCCCACTTCCTCCTCACTCAAATCCCTTGGAGTTAGTCAAAACTATGCCCTTCTCTCTCTAGAATCCTCCCAAGGTTCCCCAAGCTCCAAATAAGCTTCTCACAAGCCTCTCTCTAGCCTTTGGAAGCACACTTCCAAGTAAGGGTTTTTTCTTCCTTTCTCATTTTTGTCAATTTTCTTTAAGTTGTATTGCCATTTCAATTTCAATTATGAATGTTTGGGTATGGTTTCTCACCTCCCCATACTTACCTCTTATTGTTTGATTGATTGGAGACCATTTTATCTCTCATTAAATTCCTCCCATGCACACCCGTTGCTATGTTGAAATTCCGAAAGGAACTTCTCTCTCTTCTTTTACATTCAAGCAATACTTTTGTATCATGAATCTAAATTCCATTTCAATTGTTGGGACATGTATCTATATGACCTTCTTACTTTCCATTACATGTAAATATGATGAGGAACCCCTTTCTCTCTCATCAACCATTTTTTATGAATTCCTATGTCACGTCGTTACACTGCCGAAATCGCAACGATTTTTAAGCCAATGTCATTGTGTAGTGAATACCATGCCCATTTCTCCATCAAGGGTATTCACCTTTATTAACATTTACATTTTGATTGTATAGTATCATGTATGAATTCCACATTACTTTATCGTGGAAGAAATTATTATGTTTGATGAATCCATGTTTTTTGATCCATGCGGCACACTTATGCATGAAATGAAATGTTTAAGAAGGGTGCGCCGTTATAGCACTCCAATGAATTGGGTAATGTAGAGTATCATGATACTTCATGTTCAATGAGTTTTGAATCATGCTAATTCAAGTGCAACGAGGGTTTACTCGTGCTTCATGTGCAATGAGGGTTTACTCATGATCCATGTGCAATGATCCTTGGCTCATGCTAATTCAATGTTAAGTGTTGTTGCCACATTTCCATGTTATGATTATCATGCTTTATCATGCCTTTATGTTCATGTTACTCTTATGATCTATTGATGTTCTTATAGCCTAACATGTATTGTACTCCTCATGTTATTAATTGTGTACTCCCTTACTGGGCTTTATAGCTCACCCTTTTCTTATGCATGTCCACAAGTTATCCCATGCAATGCTAAGTACAAAGGAATGTAGTGGTCATGTAAAGGAAGTTTTATATAAAGATGTTGTATTTCATGTTTAATGTTTTTATGTAATGATCCTAAGCCCCAAAGACACTAAACCTCTTAATCATCTTTGTTGTATCAAGTGATGTTTTATGTAATAAAACATGTTTATGTTGTAATAAAATGCAGGGTTGTCACAGTTGGTATCAGAGGATAGGTTTATTTATTTTTGGGACTAGGAAACCCTAGTAAAGCCTTAGATACAAGACTGAGTATAATAAAAACATCCCTATGTTTTGGTAAATAATAATTAAGTGGTTTATCAAACAAATACATCCCTGTCTGGGTACGAGCAAGTAGAGGCGGCTCTGGCACAGATGTATCCTAGGGGTAAAACCCGAAAACACCGCTTTGAGCTAGACTCGAACGGGAACTGGTGCATGACAATGAGCCTTGCTGTACTCTTGGTTACGACACTCCCGGGGGATATTTTTTGATAAATTCACAATCTTAGTATGGACCCTTATTAAGGGAAAAATGCCCCTAAGAATATATGTTAGAAGGTAGATCATGAAAAGCCGGGATTGAATCCTATAGATTCATGAGTTAAAGAGATTAAAGTGTATTTATAAGTTATCAACTATTTTCTTTGGATTACCCTTTATGTGTTACCCCTAAATTTACTTTTATTCCAGCCAGTGGCCGGTAGTAGGAGGACTCGGGATAACAACCATTGTGAATATCATTGTGATGATTGTACTAATGAGATGCCCAATCCAATGGGAGAGGGAATCGCGAACTTTTTCATGCTTCTCTATCAGCTACCTCAAGTTTTGAATAGAAACACGGGTCAAGAGGAACGTTAAACCCCCCTAAGAAAGAACAAGACACTATTGAAAACTTCATGAGACAATGGCCTCCTACTTTTAGTGGATCATCTGATCCCACGATCGCTAAACAATGGATCAACTCCATTGAAAAGATATTCTCCATCCTCCAATGTTCTGAACAAGAGAAGGTTCTCCTGGCGGCTTATCACATGGAGGGTGAAGCTGATCAATGGTGGACGTTGATCAAAAATACGAAGCCTGAGGAAGAGATTGAGGCTTTGGAATCCAAGGAATTCCGGAAGATATTTTTCGATAAATATTTTCCGTGCACCCTCCGTTTTAAGATGGAAAGGGACTTCCTTTCCCTCAATCAGAAGGATGAATAATCTGTGGGAGCGTACGAGGAAAACTTCACAAGGCTTGCACGATACGCTTCTGGCTTTGTTGTTACCCCCGAATGCATGTTTGACCGCTTCTTTGGTGGGTTGAATCCTAGTTTGAGGAAAGCATTAGAGATCCGTGACTTCGATAGTTATGAGGAAATTGTCCGATGTGCCCTCAAGGTTGAAATAGAGATCAGAGAATCACTGGGGTATCATGGGGACAAGAAGCGTAAGGTGGACTTCAATGCTGGTGGTCTGATGGATAAATCCAACGGCGCTAAGAAGTTCAACACCAACTTTCCAAAAGTGTGGAAAGAAGCACCCTGGAAATTTCCATAAGTGGACTAGAAAATGCATTAGGTGTGGAAGAGAAGGGCACCTAGATATTAACTGTCGGAAAAAAGGTCCCGCAACTACGGCAGAGGAGAGGAACGCTCCGTTCGAACCTCAACATGTTGTTCAATGCTACAAATGCAAAGAACCGGGTCATTTTGAAAATCAGTTCCCTAATCCAAGGGTTTTCGGAGGCAACCAACAACCTCCAAGACAGAAATGAAGAGCTTTTTCCATCACTTCTGCCGAAGTGAACTCCGACAACGAAGTGGTGACAGGTACTCTAGTTATTCATTCAAGAATAGGGAACGTAATTTTTGATTCAGGTTCTATGCATTCTTTTAAATCTCAAAAGTTTATTAGAACAATATCAGCACCACCACAAATCATGGAAGTAAAGTTGTCGGTGAGTACGGAAAATGGGGATATCATTGCATCCCTTGAGTATAAGTCCTCCCCTGTTATAATTTGTGGATTTAATTTCCCGGAGAACCTCATCATACCCCCTCTGGTGGAATTTGATGCAATTCTTGGCATGGATTGGCTTTCCTTATATAGAGCCAACATAAATTGTCAGGAGAGGGAAATCACACTCCATATGGAGGATCGACCCCCGATTCATTACAAGTGTCAGGAGGAAGATGAATCTCCATTAGCTCCATCATCTCAAGAATGGATATTACTTCCCTATTAGCACGCATATCTGGCTCAGATGATTGAGTCCAAAGAAGAAACCGCCCTTGAAGAAATGCCTATTGTGATGGAATTTGCTGAAGTGTTTCCATAGGAACATCCTGGTCTTCCTCCAAGAAGAGATGTTGAGTTCTCAATTGAACTTATTCCCAGGCCGCTACCAATATCCAACACTCTATATAGAATGGTTTTTGTTGAGATTGAAGAGTTGAAGAAACAAATATAGGAGAATCCGGATAAAAGCTTTATATGCCCTAGTGCTTCACCATGGGGTGCAACAGTCCTCTTCGTCAAGAAGAAGGATGGGTCAATGCGGCTTTGCATGGATTATCATGAACTTAACAAAATCACAATAAAGAACAAGTATCCTCTCCCAATAATAGATGACTTGTTTGATCAGCTGCGTGGATCACAATACTTCTCCAAGGTGGACTTGTGGTCGATATATTATCATGTATGTGTGAAGAAGGAAGATATCCCCAAGACTGCTTTTCGTACAAGGTACGGGCACTATGAATTCATAGTAATGCGTTTCGGACTCACCAATGCTCCATCAATATTCATGGACTTTATGAATAGAGTCTTTAGAGATTACCTTGACAAATTAGTGGTAGTCTTTATAGATGATATTCTAAGATACTCCAAAACCAAGGAGGACCATGAGTAGCATTTAAAAACTATACTAGAGAATTTTCGCAAGGAGAAGCTCTATTGAAAGTACAACAAGTGTGAGTTTTGGTTGAAGGAAGTCTCATTCTTGGGCCATATCATCACAAGCAATGGGATATCTGTGGACCCCACCAAAACAGATGCAATTGAGGGATTGATGAGGCCAAAATCAGTAACTGATATCCGTAGCTTCTTGGGGTTAGCTTGATATTATCGACGATTTGTGAGAAATTTCCCACGATTGTCCAACCCTCGTACCAAGCTAACTCGAAAGGGAGTAAAGTATGATTGGAGTGATGAATGCGAGGAAATCTTGAAGGTGTTGAAAAGGAGGCTTATCACTGCACCCGTGCTCATTTTACCCACAAGTGGGGAACTTTTTGTGGGATTCTGTGATGCCTCAAAGAAGGGATTAGGATGTGTGCTAATGCAGAATGATAAAGTGATATCCTATGCCTCAAGGCAGTTGAAAATCCATGAGCGTAACTATCCAACGCATGATCTGGAGTTGGCGGCGGTGATCTTTGCCTTGAAAATCTGGCGGCATTATCTCTATGGAGAGAAATATGAGATATATACCGACCACAAGAGTCTTAAATATATATTCACACAGAAAGAGATTAATATGCGCCATAGAAGATGGATAGAGCTCATCAAGGATTATGACTATTCAATACATTACCACCCTGGGAAAGCAAACAAGATGGCGGATGCCCTAAGTAGAAAAGATCCAACGATTCTATCAATGATGAGAATTGAGAAGGATCCAATCTTCTTAGACTTGATGAAGATGGACGTGGGAATCATAAAGAAGGGAATATCATCAATCCTTTCACAAATGATTGCTCAACCATCTCTTTTGGAAAGTTTAATGGATGCTCAAAGGGATGATGCAGAAATTCAAGAAAAAGTGGAAGCTATCAAAAAGGGAAAATCCTCAGAGTTTAATGTTAATGAAGAAGGAATTGTGCGGTTTGGGAAATGACTATGTGTTCCATCAAGTCTGGAGGTGAAGAAAGAACTTATGGATGATGCACATAGTTCAAATTTCACTATTCACCCTGGGAGTACAAAGATGTATCGAGATCTCCGAGAAATCTTTTGGTGGGATAATATGAAGAAGGAGATCTCTGAATATACATCAAAGTGCCTTGTGTGTCAAGATGTGAAGGCAGAAAGGCAGAAGTGTAAGGGGATGATGCAACCATTGCCCATACCAGAATGGATATGGGAAAACATCACCATGGACCTTGTCACCAGACTTCCAAGGACATCCAAAGGCAACAATGCAATCTGGGTTGTTGTGGATCGTCTTACAATGATTGCACACTTCATTTCTATTCTAGATGATTTCTCATTGGATCAACTGGCACGAATATATATCAGGGAAGTGGTATGGTTTCATGGAGTACCACTATCTATTGTCTCTGACCGAGATCCAAGATTCACCTCTAAGTTTTGGAGGAGTCTTTAACATGCTCCGAATACTGAACTGAACTTCAGTACGGCCTATCATCCTCAAACTGATGGCTAATCTGAGCGGACTATCCAAACACTTGAGGATATGTTGAGAGCATGCTCAATGGACTTTAAAGGAGGATGACATCAACATCTTCCTCTGGTTGTGTTCTCTTATAATAATAGTTTCCACTCGAGCATCCAAATGGAACCATATGAAGCCATGTATGGGAAAAGGTGTAGAACACCGGCATGTTGGGTTGAGGTCGGTGAACGTAAGCTGCTTGGACCAGAAATGGTCGAAGAAATGGTGGAGAAGGTGAAAACCATTCAGCAGCATATCAAGGCAGCCCAAAGTCGAGAGAAGAGTTATGCATATAATCATTGATGAGACCATGAGTTTAAAGTCAGAGACATGGTGTTTTTATGCCTATCTCCGTGGAAGAAGGTCATGAGGTTTTGAAATAAAGGGAAGTTAAGTCTAAGGTACATCGACCCCTTCGAGATTCTTGATCGTGTTGGAGCTGTGGCCTATCGACTATCACTACCACCTACAATAGCCAATGTGCAAGATGTCTTTCATGTATCCCTCTTAAGGAAGTACATACCGGACCCTTCACATGTACTCTCTTCCTGGGTGGTACAATTGGAAGATTATCTTTCTTATGAGGAGAAACCAGTGAAGATCTTAGGTCGTAGAGAAAAAGTTCTACGAAATAAGACAATGCCCCTCATCAAGGTGCTGTGGAGAAACCACAAGTTTGAAGATGCAACTGGGGAGTCGGAGGATATGATGAAGCTGAGTTACCCACATTTTTTTTAGTGTGGGAAAAGGAAAATTTCGAGGGAGAAATTTCTTAAGGGGGGAATATTTTAACGACCCAAAGTTTCATTAATGAAAATCCCTCTTGATCCAGTTAAATGTCTCTTTATGTAATTTTTTTTATAAGATGTCAACTTCTTTGGTTTTATGATAAGATTTGTGATCGTTACTTTTATTGTCATTGAACAGTGATCACATGAGTAGTATAAATATATGGCTTTAACGAACCCAATTTTACTCAGATAAAGGAAGCGATGGCCTCATCTAGTAGAATTGCCCCATACAAAGCCCATTTGTCAGAGCTCGGAAAAGAGGTGGCGTCTTTGGGCTTCGCCCTTGACCAAGCCCAAGTTGAGCTTCATTTTGTCAAGCTTAAATGGGACCGTCTACGGGAAAAGTGGAAGTTGATAGAGATTACCACTCGAGCGATGTTATCCGAGCTGCCCCAAAAGTCTTTCACCATCTCACACCTTACCCTTAGGTCTTATTCAGCTATTTTAAGGGGTTATGTATCAAATAAGTAGTACTATGTTCATGTACATTGTTTTGGTATTTAATAATGAATATAATTTCTAGTCATTTTTGATACTTTGTAAATAGATTTTAAAGTACAAATGGTGTTTTTAGTTAGTATTTAATTAAGAATTATATTTTATTAAATTAAAGGATTTTTGAATTAAATAATATTTTAATAAAATATTATTATTAATATTAAATTAATTTTTATTAAATATAAATGATTTTATAATTTTATGAATGCAATTAAAATTTTTATTAAGGTTTGAATGCCATTTCTGTCAAAACCCGTGAATTTTTTATAAATGTAGGTTGTTATTTTAAAAGTGAAGATTAAAATATTTAGAAAATTATTTAGTTAAAATAAATATTATTTCTATAATCAGGACGTCGAAATTATCCAACGGTGAAATTTTCATTATTTTCTGAGACAGTCAAAATTTTGGGTATAAATAAAAAACCATTTAAATATATAATGTGTTTTATGACATCATAATGACCCAATGGTGATGTAATAAAATACAATAATCTTTATTTATGGACAATATATGTTTTATCATTAAAATAATTAGGTTTTGGGTTTGTTTGACTTACTTTTCAAAGCATTAATGGAGCCCTCAAGACTTATTCAACACTTTGCCTTTTTAAATTAATTTCCATGGGAGTGTGACTCACCTCCACATAAGCAACCCTAATTTTTTAATAAGTTCTGACCTTGGCCTAGTAAAAAAATTGTTTTCCTATTTCATTTTCTAAAAACCATGGGAAAATACAATGGGATGGTTTGTTTTTTGGATTATTTTAATATAAGGGGTCCCAAACCTAAATAATAAAGAATTCTCTCACCTTTCCTATATAAACCCACCCAGGATCCCACTTCCTCCTCACTCAAAGCCCTTTTAGTTCGTCTAACCTCTTCCCTACTCTCTCTAGAATCCTCCCATGGTGACCCAATCTCCCAATAAGCCTCCCACAAGCCTCTCTCTAGCCTTTGGAAGCACACTTCCAAGTCAGGGTTTTTTCTTCCATTCTCATTTTTGTCAATTTTCATTAAGTTGTATTGCCCTTTTAATTTCAATTTTGAATGTTGGGGTATGTTTTATCACCTCCCCCTTACCTCCCTATTATTGTTTGAATGATGGGATACCCTTTTCTCTCTCATTAAATCCATCTCATGCACACCCGTTACTATGCCGAAATTCCGAAAGGAACTTCTCTCTCTTCTTTACATTCAAGCAATACTTTTGTATCATGAATCTAAATTCAATTTCAATTGATGGGACATGTATCTATATGACCTTATTACTGTCCATTACATGTAAATATTACGAGGACCCCTTTCTCTCTCATCAACCATTTTTTATGAATTCCTATGTCACGCCGTTACACTACCGAAATCACACCGATTTTCTAAGCCAATGACATTGTGTAGTGAATACCATGACCATTTCTCCATTAAGGGTATTCACCTTTTTGCACATTTAAATTTTGATTGTAAAGTTTTATGTACGAATTCCACATTCCTTTATCGTGGAAGAAATGATTATGTTTTATGAATCCATGTTTTATGATCCATGTGGCACACTTATGCATGAAATGAAATGTTTAAGAAGGCTGTTCCCTTATAGCGCAACAATGCATTGGGTAATGTATAGTATCATGATACGTCATGTGCAATGAGTGTTGAATCATGCTAATTCAAGTGCAACGAGGGTTTACTCGTGCTTCAAGTGCAATGAGGGTTTACTCATGCTCCATGTACAATGAGCCTTGGGTCATGCTAATTCAATGTTAAGTGTTGTTGCCACATTTCAATGTTATGAATATCATGATTTATCATGCCTTTATGTTCATGTTACTCTTATGCTCTATTGATGTTCCTATTTCCTAACATGTATTTTACTCCTCATGGTATTCATTGTGTACTCCCTTACTGGACTTTATAGCTCACCCTTTTCTTATGCATGTCCTCAGGTTATCCCATGCAATGCTAAGCACGAAGGAATGTAGTGGTCATGTGAAGGATGTTTTCAATAAAGATGTTGTATTTAATGTTTTTAGTTTTTATGTAATGATCCTAAGCCCCAAAGACACTAAACCTCTCAATCTTGTTTGTTGTATCAACTGATTTTTTATGTAATGAAGCTTGTTTAAGTTGTAATAAGAAGCAGGGTTGTCATACAAGGTACTCATCCTTTGACAAGGAGTATACTAACATATCATCTAAAATTACTACAATAAATGTTTCCCAGAATTGATGAATTGCATGGTTGTCTAATTCTATAAAACCACATGATTATTAGGTAGACTGAATGGAAAAACATGAAATATGAAATTCCTATATTGAATCTTTAATGTATCATAGGTAAATTGCTTCTCAAACACCCAACTAGGGGTAACCTGATAGAATTTAAATATTTTTATTCCAATGAGCTCCTATATATAGATCAATGTGATCATAAATACAAGGATATGGATATTTGTTATTGATGTTCATCTGATTTAACATTTCATAAATAATTCAATGTATGTGTCTCCTGTATTCCTTATTAGGGAATAAGAAAAGTGATTTACATGATAAGACTCTAGGACAAATAAGTTCATTATAATTGAGTTCTTAAATAGAAAACATACCTTATAACAACTCATATGGAACCATATAATAATATGGAATAGAAACACACATCGTTCTAGGTATGAGGTCTATGGTAAACTAAACCTCTCTTAGTGGTGGTAAACTAAACAAATACCATGTAAATTCCTTAGGGTATAAAAAAACAACACATTAAGCGGACTATCTAAACAAATATAAATGGAATATAGAATAAATTTCAATATATGAAATTTTATCACTACAGTTTAAGGGACAACATGCATCCATCCCTAAGACCCAAAACCCCATTCCCCTTGTATGTATATAATTATTCCATCTAGATATATAAAATGAATTAAAAATGAAAAAAAATTAATGTGTCCCTCAAAATTGATCATACAATCCAATTTTATAAAATATTTTAAGAGAACATGATGAAACACAATGAAGTACCACTCCACCTAATTCTATGATATCATCACTCAGATCATCCTCCCCTCGCGCAAAATTTTTCGGTGGCGGTTCCCATTTTCCATTGTCATAGGGTGACATCATGGGCTCGGATGTCTCGACGTTTAACATCGTTGTCGACCTGTCTCTCGCTCAACTCCTATATGCTGGATAGGGATCCTCGGTGGCATGGTGTTGGACCATTGGCCAAGTTCCTAGACTCTCTGGTCTGTGGTATTTCTACTCATCCTCTGTTGTGTCTGTGGGTGGTTTATCGTGTCTCCTCGAGAGATTGGGATGGCGGCAACTGGTTTTCGATTCTGGTTTTCGGGCGGCTGGTGTTTGGGTGGCCGAATATCTCTCCAGTTTCTTGGCGTTCAGTTTGATGGAAATGGTGACAGGTTTTGACGCTATATATCCAAGATATTTATGGGTTTTAACGATAGGTTCCAGGTTTGGAGATGTGTTTTACGATTCTGTTGTTTGGTTTTGACTGCAAGGTGTTGGGGGAATGGAATACATGGATCCAAGGCTTCAGATGGATTCTCAATTTTATTTTTACGGGTTTATTTCACTTTTTGTGGTTTTTATAAAGTTTATTTTGATTGTGTTGGGGAGTTTATTTCCGTTGTTGTCTTATATGGTTGAGGATGATGGAGAGATGGTTTCTGGTTCTCAGAATAACCTTTAATGAGGGTTTCTTACACAATGACAGCAACGACGGACACTAGTGAATCTCACCATCGACTCGGTTGTTGCGGAATCACAGCCATCTCGGGTGTGTTTTGAGGTTGGTCATGGTTTGAGGTGTTGCATGGTTCGAGGGATCCCATGATTCGAGTCCAACGCATGGGTTTGTGTCCTGAGGCAAGGGGTTTGGTTTTTTTAAATTTGGAATTCTCCTGTTGCGGCGATTTGTATTTTGGTTTGTGGTTTGTCTATTAGGTTACCGGTTTCCCATAAACTATTATTTTAGAAAATAGAAATAAATAGATTTCATGGATGCATATAATAAATAAACAACATAAATCTAACAATAGTTGGCTTTTCTATAGTTTTAATAGGTGCATACTCCACCATATAATGATTGAAAGACTAAATTCCTACCAAATATATCATAACTGCAAGAATGCCCCTTTAGCAGAAGGATAAGACACACAACCCTTAGAAGCATCAGTATGAACTAGTGAACCCTTGATGAGATGTGATACAAGCTTAAATTATTGGAATATCCATTCACAAAAAACATCAATTAAGAAGATTGGCCATTGTGAATATATTTATTGGGATCCTCAACATTATTAGGAATTGTTTGTCCAGGTATTTTATGATGATCGAAGAAAATATTTTATTTTCAAGATATTTCCCATGAAATTGGTCATGAAGAAAACTATTTCTGTTTACACTTCATATTACCAATATATGCAAAATAGATAATGATGCTTCAAACTAATGCTCCCCACATTCGTTTTTTTAATATAATTTATACTCATCAAAAGTTTCATTATAAAGTACCCTAAATTTTTTTGAATGAGCAATAGAATAAAAACCCCACTGAATACCAACCCACAACCCATACTCATTCTTTTTATCCTTTAGGTAATCATTGGTGACTAGATCTTATTCCAACCACACCAACATAACTACATGGGTAGAATACTCTAGAATGATATACTATTCTATCTCTATGGAAAAAAATTAGTAGTTATTTATTTCTTTAATTTCTTTACAATAAATAACTAGTTGCTTTTTTTATTTAATGATTACCATATGATATCCTTATATAACATACCTGGCATAATAGATTTCTACTATCTACTTTCTAGTTACTCATTCATATACAAGGAAAAACCAATATTAGAGCACTAAGGAGTAATGAAAATGATAAATATCCTCTTAATAACCTCATGATATTTATTACATTCATATGGTCCTTTCACACAATACATATAAGGTGGATTATTATTAATAAATTATGTTCCATGATCCACTAGTCACCCTGGGCTTCTGACACCTCCTGGACACATAGACTAGATTATGTTGATTATATGCTCTAGTAATGAAGGGTCCATTAGAATATTTTACAATAGAATCATTATCAATGCCTACTCACCCATACATGAATAATCTATTATAAGAGTAATTGTATAATATGCATTGGAAAATCTAATCAGTCATGGGAAATTTTAAAATCAGAGCCGAAAAATCATGTATCCATACAAATGCATCAAAATAATATTAATTTAATGAAATAATGAATTTTATAAAAATGGGATTGGAAAAAATAAAGGATCACTTCCATTAAAAAATACCAAGATCCAATTCTTTCAAATTATGTCAACCACCAAGTCTATAACATTGATAAAATACCTATCAACTAATATAAACTCAGATTCAGAAATTGAATTCAGGTGACCAATCCCTTTCTCAATTGTTACTACATGAATTCTAATGGTCCCAACCCCAGTTGAACAAAATGCTATAGCACACACATGAATTGTCATCATCACATCAGGATGGTTATTCCCTCTATTTCCAATTTTTACCAAACCATCCTCGATCTACTATACAAGTTACCCAAGATGGTCTAGCACAAGGTTTGATAAATTAAACAACCACAAAAAACATGTAAAAAGGGAAACCTAAAATAAATAATATAAAAATGGAAAAATATCCATGAGAGTTTTGAGAAAATCAATAAAAATGAAAAATTGAAAATATAATATACACTTGAAAAAACAAGTTTCAATATTACCAGCGATCACCACCAAACCATCACACTACGGAGGTGATGAAGGATAAGAGAACCAAACAAGATAAAATATTCCCTTCCCCTTTTTGGAGTCTTACAAAACATGTTATATCATGAAATCACATGTTCGAAATTTAAAAGAAAATATCTTTTGTAATGAAATTTCAAAAATAAAAAAATATTTAATCTTACACCATTTTACCAAAATGGATATCATATTCAATAAATATATTTATTTGTCAAAAATGAAAAAAAACAACAATTGAAACACCAAAATATTAGTGGGTCTGAAAATATCAATGAAATAAAAAATAATGTGATAAACCATTATAAATGAAACAACACTCCATTTGGGATCTAGCCTATGGTGATACAAACGAGGAATAAAAAAATACTAAAAAAGAATCATTTTGTTCCTACAAGTACCATGTCTTTCTATAGTCTTGAGATATGACAAAAAATTTATTGGTGTTGTAGATAGTAGTGTTACATTACCACTTCCTAACCCAAATAGGTTTCATAATGTGACATTTTTTTCAAAACAATTTTAATGTCCATAAAACCCCCACCAAACATCAACCCACAACCCCAACTCAATCCGTTGATTCTTAAGGTACTCATTGGTTACTAGCTCCTATTGCATCCACTCCAACTTAGAAACATTTGTGGAACACTCTAGATTGATATACTACACTTTCTTTAAGGAAAATATTTCTTATTTATTTTCCTCTCGTAATTTCATTGGATAAAATAAATTGTTTATGATTTCCTTGAATGATAACCACGTGATATCCTCAATTAACATTGTTTGAAGAATTTATTACTACCATATCCTTAGTATATAGTCAATCATGTTCATAGAAAAGAGAATCATAGAGTTCTAAGGAGTCATCAAAATGTAAAATATACTCTTAATATCCTCACGTGGTTCAGTACATTTAGGGGGTCCTTTATCACCATAGAAATAATGACCATTATTCTTAGTATATTCTGATCTATAATCCACAAGTTACCCTAGGGATTTGAAACCTTCATGACAGAGATAAAAAATTTTATGGATTGTGGACTCTACAAATGATGGTTTTATTAGAATATTTTATAATAGAAACATTCTCACTTCTTAATCACTCATTCTTGAATGATCCCATATAATAATAGTTGTATAATAAGCAAGGGAAAATCCAATCGGTCATGGGAAGATTCCAAAATCATAGTAGCAACATCATGTATCCATAGAAATGCATCAAAGTAATATAAATTTAACGAAATCATGAATTTCTTAAAATGGGACTGGATAAAATGGAGGATATTTTCATTAAAAAAACACATGTCCAATTAATTCAATTAACCTCAACCACCAGATATTTAACTTGGAAAAAATAGCTATCCACCAATAGTATCTCATATTTAGAAATTGATGTATGCTGACTATTCCCGTATTTCACAGTTACTACTCGAATTCAAATGGTCCTAACCCCATTTGACCAAAACACTAAATCACACATTGGAAGTGTGGACAATAATTTAGGTTGTTTATTCCCTCTAATGCCAATTTGAAAAAATCCATCCTAGGTCTACTAGAAAAGTCACCTAATATTGTCTAGAAAATTGTGTGATAAATTATACAACCACAAGAAACATGTAAAACATTGGACAACTAAAATTACATCATATAATAAATAAAAACATATAAATGAGAGTTAATAGAAAATCAAAACATGAAAAAAAATTAAAGATGATATATACTAGATAAAACATGTTTACATTTTATTAGCCATCACAACCAAACCATCACAATACGGAGGCGATAAAGGTTAAGAGAACCCAAAAAGATAAAATATTTCATTCCCCTTATCGGATTCCTACAAAACAATATCTACATCCACCTAAAGGAAAAATATGTTGTGATCAAAAACTCCTAGTAAGATCCCACAGAAGAATCTATAAAAAAGATCATATCAAGAATTCACATGTTCTACATTTTAAAAAAAATCATTTTGTATAGAATTTTTATGAATAAAAAAATAGGTTAAAATTGAACAATTTCACAAATATTGATATCATATTCAATAAATTTATTAATATGTCGAATATAAATTATAAACCACAATGGATACAAAAAAATATTAGCAGGTGAGAAAATATGAATGAAATAAAACATTATGTGATAAACTAGTATAAATAAAAATGCAGAGCATTTGAGATCTTGCCAATGGTGAAAAAATCTAGGCATAAAAGAACACTATACAAGAATAGTATTGTTCAAACTAATAACAGGTCCTACAAAATTTTGGAAAAATCAAAAAAAATCTATTGGTGTTACAGAAAATAGTGTGACATGTCCATTTCCTAACACAACGATGGTTTATAATATGAAATTTTTATAAAAAAATTTCAATTTCCATGATTTAAATTAATAAAACATGTTCAAATCAAATAAAATTCATTTTCCAAGACAAATATTACATCTGAGTAATTTCCAAAAAAACATTTCAAATGTTAAAACATTTATTTCTAGTCGATAACATAAAGAAATTGGAAATAATAAATTAAAAATCATTCATTAGAACCTCTGTAAATGATATAATTACCTAGATAATTATATAGAGATATAAGCCTTAAAAAATTGATATTAGAAGCCTAAATGTCAGTCTTAGAAATTCATGGAAAGAATGCTAAATAAAAAAGATAGATGAAAAAAACTAACTGATTACTAAATTGATCCCAAATATATCCAATACCACTACTGTAGGAGAATTTAATTAACAAATATAATTACCACATATAAAGGATATAAAACAGAACATCCACAAACACCAAATGATGAACGTCATGATCTAGAAGAATTAAGATCACCCAAAAATTCAAAAAATAACAATAAATCACAAGATAATTGTCATCATTCCAAATAAAAAATGTTATCTTTTGAGAAATATTATAACTGTAGAACCATGATGAATTTAGATCCTCTATTCATTGAATATAGTGGATTTTATAAAGTTTAATTATGCCAAAAAATCTTCTCCAAGTGTTTTATTAAATATAGATCTACCCATTCAAAATATGCAATAGTTTCATGACTTGATAATTTTTAAATCCAATCATGAGTCATGAAATTTTCCATTCAACATTTCCATGTCATGTACCCCATTCACATAGTGAATATATAAAATAGGAATAAAAAATTCTAGTTCCTTGTTGAATATTATCTAAAAGATTCAGGAGGGTTGAAAACACATTGAGAAACTGGGAAATCATTTTACACATTTATAACTAAAATCACTAAGATAAATAAAAAATATATCCCTAGACGTTTTTCCATTTTTCCATGAAAAAAATATGCATCCTCTATCCGCCTACAATGAACTCAAAAGTTGGAAAGAAAAACAAGAGTTATGTAATTCTTGAAAGAAGGTATCATGTTCTAACTAATATGGATCATTCCTTAATATTCATCATCTGAAATTTAATTGTGTTTTTAAATTATAACATATGAAATTCTATTAAAATAAGTAATACATTTTATATTTCATTCATAGTCTCTTTTTCACCACTAGTAAAACCTTTACTCATTTACCCTTATTAATCCTCTTCCCGATATTTCTCCATTTAGTTTCATTTTAAAAAGTCCCATAAATTCCACATTTAAAAAAATGTAATCATCATAGATAACTTATTGAATATATTATTCTTATCCATTTCATTGACTAAATGTTTCATTTTTAATAATAAATTATTTATTTGATTTCCTTCTTTTATGTACAAAGATTTTTTTATTCTTTCATGAAATTTCTCAATATTTTTTTCCCACTCTCAAAATCAATGACTTTGAATCTTATTTCTTATATATTCTTTATGAAGTTCAAATTTTTATGTTATTTTGTTTATATAAAAACACATATTTATTTAGTTTTTCCATCACATATAGAGATATCTTATTTGTAATAACAAAATTATTTCACATTCCAAGTCCCATTGCTTTTAGATTCTCATGATTATAATCATAACATCATCCATCACATAAAATGTTTACTTGATTCCAATTGGTTCTATCTAAAAAAATATTATAAAAAAATAATCAAATTGAATAAATATATAGTCATAAAAAAATTTATTGGAATTATAAATGACAACATTTTATATTAAATCTATAAAATTCTATGTTAAACATATTTTATCCATGGTTGTAAACAATTTAAATAATTCATAACTTCTCATAATGTATATGTGAATCAACACTAATATATCCCCTTGAAGTGTTTTTCTTGGTGTACAACCATTGGTCCACTCATCATAAACTAGTGATGGTCAAGTTAATAACCAATAAAACTTATATAATGTCATTTCCAATAGGTTCATAGGTGTTTTAGCTTTATCCACATTCTAGTATCCATCCATGTATATATATTTTTTGGGAAAACTAAAATCCTTTATTTTCAATAACTTATGGTGTTCCCTTATACATTGGATTATAATAATGAGTCTTACAAATGTTTTATAATTATATCTTCCAAAAATGACTAATCCATTACCTTATTATAACTAAAGTTACGCATACAATTCATAAATAAGTATTTCAAATTAATATATTTATATTAGTTACATAAAAAATAAATCCAAACTATAACAAAAAAATGTTTGTGACTTTGGAAACATGTTTACTGATAAAACAGACCCATGAATGAATTACATCATTTTAGAATATGTTCTTCAAAAATATAACAACTGTTAGAAATATCATATTAAAAAAGTTCATTATATAATTGGGAAAAGAAACATATGAAAGGGTGAACTCAAAATAGTTGTAAGGGTAAATATAAGTGATATCAATCAATAATAACAAGTGAGCATAATATATGTACAAGGAAGACAGTACATGATCACAAATGACAATAATCCTTCCAAAATAATTAGTTTTATATTAATATAAAACATTTATTTAGGACATTTCACAATAATTGACATATATCATAATTGAGTGGAATCATTAATAATCAACCCTGGTCAATGGGAATATTCAAAAGAATATGTAATAAGTTTTTGGTATAAAAATAATCATATAAAATCATGTCCTTACTCAAGGTACAATCCCAAGACTATGATGTTGAACAATGTTCCATATTAGAAATTCCTACCTAGTCATTTACACCAATCTCAATGGAATAACTATAAACATGTTAAATCCATTGTCTAGAAATAGTTTATTAACTTCCCTATATCATTGAATTTTCTTATATATTTCATCATTACACAATACCATAGAGATCTATAATAGACCCACCCCTAATCCCTTGATTTTTCATTCTCACCCAACAAATAATCATTATTAATACATGTGATTGCAACTAGATCATAAAAAATTAATAATATCATCATATCATAATCAATGAAAATAAAATGGGTTTTATAATGAATTTTTAATGATAATCATGAACCAGACATAGGATGAATAATGAATGAACCAATGGATCATGTCTCGAGTAAATTTTTTGAATCATCAAAAAATGTTGTTATAGATTAAAATACATTGAAATGTTTATTTAATCATTTCCTAAGGAGAATAAAACATGTTTATGTTGTAATAAAATGCAGGGTTGTCACAGTTGGTATCAGAGGATAGGTTTATTTATTTTTGGGATTAGGAAACCCTAGTAAAGCCTTAGATACAAGACTAAGTATAATAAAAACATCCCTATGTTTTGGTAAATAATAATTAAGTGGTTTATCAAACAAATACATCCCTGTCTGGGTACGAGCAAGTAGAGGCGGCTCTGGCACAGATGTATCCTAGGGGTAAAACCCGAAAACACCGCTTTGAGCTAGACTCGAACGGGAACTGGTGCATGACAATGGGCCTTGCTGTACTCTTGGTTACGACACTCCTGGGGGATATGTTTTGATAAATTCACAATCTTAGTATGGAACCTTATTAAGGGAAAAATTCCCCTAAGAATATATGTTAGAAGGTAGATCATGAAAAGCCGGGATTGAATCCTATAGATTCATGAGTTAAAGAGATTAAAGTGTATTTATAAGTTATCAACTATTTTCTTTGGATTACCCTTTATGTGTTACCCCTAACTTTACTTTTATTCCAGCCAGTGGCCGGTAGTAGGAGGACTTGGGATAACAACCATTGTGAATATCATTGTGATGATTGTACTAATGAGATGCCCAATCCAATGGGAGAGGGAATTGCGAACTTTTTCATGATTCTCTCTCAGATACCTCAAGTTTTGAATAGAAACACGGGTCAAGAGGAACGTTAAAACCCCCTAAGAAAGAACAAGACACTATTGAAAACTTCATGAGACAATGGCCTCCTACTTTTAGTGGATCATCCGATCCCACGATCGCTAAACAATGGATCAACTCCATTGGAAAGATATTCTCCATCCTCCAATGTTCTGAACAAGAGAAGGTTCTCCTGGCGGCTTATCACATGGAGGGTGAAGCTGATCAATGGTGGACGTTGATCAAAAATACGAAGCCTGAGGAAGAGATTGAGGCTTTGGAATCGAAGGAATTCCGGAAGATATTTTTCGATAAATATTTTCCGTGCACCCTCCGTTTTAAGATGGAAAGGGACTTCCTTTCCCTCAATCAGAAGGATGATGAATCTGTGGGAGCGTACGAGGAAAACTTCACAAGGCTTGCACGATACGCTTCTGGCTTTGTTGTTACCCCCGAATGCATGTTTGACCGCTTCTTTGGTGGGTTGAATCCTAGTTTGAGGAAAGCATTAGAGATCCATGACTTCGATAGTTATGAGGAAATTGTCCGATGTGCCCTCAAGGATGAAATAGAGATCAGAGAATCACAGGGGTATCATGGGGACAAGAAGCGTAAGGTGGACTTCAATGCTGGTGGTCTGATGGATAAATCCAACGGCGCTAAGAAGTTCAACACCAACTTTCCAAAAGTGCGGAAAGAAGCACACTGGAAATTTCCATAAGAGGACTAGAAAATGCATTAGGTGTGGAAGAGAAGGGCACCTAGATATTAACTGTCGGTAAAAAGGTCCCGCAACTACGGCAGAGGAGAGGAACGCTCCGTTCGAACCTCAACGTGTTGTTCAATGCTACAAATGCAAAGAACCGGGTCATTTTGAAAATCAGTTCCCTAATCCAAGGGTTTTCAGAGGCAACCAACAACCTCCAAGACAGAAATGAAGAGCTTTTTCCATCACTTCTGCCGAAGTGAACTACGACAACGAAGTGGTGACAGGTACTCTAGTTATTCATTCAAGAATAGGGAACGTAATTTTTGATTCAGGTTCTATGCATTCTTTTATATCTCAAAAGTTTATTAGAACAATATCAGCACCACCACAAATCATGGAAGTAAAGTTGTCGGTGAGTACGGAAAATGGGGATATCATTGCATCCCATGAGTATAAGTCCTCCCCTGTTATAATTTGTGGATTTAATTTCCCGGAGAACCTCATCATACCCCCTCTGGTGGAATTTGATGCAATTCTTGGCATGGATTGGCTTTCCTTATATAGAGCCAACATAAATTGTGAGGAGAGGGAAATCACACTCCATATGGAGGATCGACCCCCGATTCTTTACAAGTGTCAGGAGGAAGATGAATCTCCATTAGCTCCATCATCTCAAGAATGGATATTACTGCCCTATTAGCACGCATATCTGGCTCAGATGATTGAGTCCAAAGAAGAAACCTCCCTTGAAGAAATGCCTATTGTGATGGAATTTGCTGAAGTGTTTCCATAGGAACATCCTGGTCTTCCTCCAAGAAGAGATGTTGAGTTTTCAATTGAACTTATTCCCAGGCCGCTACCAATATCCAACACTCTATATAGAATGGTTGTTGTTGAGCTTGAAGAGTTGAAGAAACAAATATAGGAGAATCCGGATAAAAGCTTTATATGCCCTAGTGCTTCACCATGGGGTGCAACAGTCCTCTTCGTCAAGAAGAAGGATGGGTCAATGCGGCTTTGCATCGATTATCATGAACTTAACAAAATCACAATAAAGAACAAGTATCCTCTCCCAATAATAGATGACTTGTTTGATCAGCTGCGTGGATCACAATACTTCTCCAAGGTGGACTTGTGGTCGAGATATTATCATGTAAGTGTGAAGAAGGAAGATATCCCCAAGACTGCTTTTCGTACAAGGTACGGGCACTATGAATTCATAGTAATGCCTTTCGGACTCACCAATGCTCCATCAATATTCATGGACTTGATGAATAGAGTCTTTAGAGATTACCTTGACAAATTAGTGGTAGTCTTTATAGATGATATTCTAATATACTCCAAAACCAAGGAGGACCATGAGTAGCATTTAAAAACTATACTAGAGAATTTTCGCAAGGAGAAGCTCTATTGAAAGTACAACAAGTGTGAGTTTTGGTTGAAGGAAGTCTCATTCTTGGGCCATATCATCACAAGCAATGGGATACCTGTGGACCCCACCAAAACAGATGCAATTGAGGGATGGACGAGGCCAAAATCAGTAACTGATATCCGTAGCTTCTTGGGGTTAGCTTGATATTATCGACGATTTGTGAGAAATTTCCCACGATTGTCCAACCCTCGTACCAAGCTAACTCGAAAGGGAGTAAAGTATGATTGGAGTGATGAATGCGAGGAAATCTTGAAGGTGTTGAAAAGGAGGCTTATCACTGCACCCGTGCTCATTTTACCCACAAGTGGGGAACTTTTTGTGGGATTCTGTGATGCCTCAAAGAAGGGATTAAGATGTGTGCTAATGCAGAATGATAAAGTGATATCCTATGCCTCAAGGCAGTTGAAAATCCATGAGTGTAACTATCCAACGCATGATCTGGAGTTGGCGGCGGTGATCTTTGCCTTGAAAATCTGGCGGCATTATCTCTATGGAGAGAAATATGAGATATATACCGACCACAAGAGTCTTAAATATATATTCACACAGAAAGAGAATAATATGCGCCAGAGAAGATGGATAGAGCTCATCATGGATTATGACTGTTCAATACATTACCACCCTGGTAAAGCAAACTAGATGGCGGATGCCCTAAGTAGAAAAGATCCAACGATTCTATCAATGATGAGAATTGAGAAGGATCCAATCTTCTTAGACTTGATGAAGATGGACGTGGGAATCATAAAGAAGGGAATATCATCAATCCTTTCACAAATGATTGCTCAACCATCTCTTTTGGAAAGTTTAATGGATGCTCAAAAGGATGATGCGGAAATTCAAGAAAAAGTGGAAGCTATCAAAAAGGGAAAATCCTCCGAGTTTAATGTTAATGAAGAAGGAATTGTGCGGTTTGGGAAAAGACTATGTGTTCCATCAAGTCTGGAGGTGAAGAAAGAACTTATGGATGATGCACATAGTTCAAATTTCACTATTCACCCTGGGAGTACAAAGATGTATCGAGATCTCCGAGAAATCTTTTGGTGGGATAATATGAAGAAGGAGATCTCCGAATATACATCAAAGTGCCTGGTGTGTCAAGATGTGAAGGCAGAAAGGCAGAAGTGTAAGGGGATGATGCAACCATTGCCCATACCAGAATGGATATGGGAAAACATCACCATGGACCTTGTCACCAGACTTCCAAGGACATCCAAAGGCAACAATGCAATCTGGGTTGTTGTGGATCGTCTTACAATGATTGCACACTTCATTTCTATTCGAGATGATTTCTCATTGGATCAACTGGCACGAATATATATCAGGGAAGTGGTATGGTTGCATGGAGTACCACTATCTATTGTCTCTGACCGAGATCCAAGATTCACCTCTAAGTTTTGGAGGAGTCTTTAACATGCTCTGAATACTGAACTGAACTTCAGTACGGCCTATCATCCTCAAACTGATGGCTAATCTGAGCGGACTATCCAAACACTTGAGGATATGTTGAGAGCATGCTCAATGGACTTTAAAGGAGGATGACATCAACATCTTCCTCTGGTTGTGTTCTCTTATAATAGTAGTTTCCACTCGAGCATCCAAATGGAACCATATGAAGCCCTATATGGGAAAAGGTGTAGAACACCGGCATGTTGGGTTGAGGTCGGTGAACGTAAGCTGCTTGGACCAGAAATGGTCAAAGAAATGGTGGAGAAGGTGAAAACCATTCAGCAGCATATCAAGGCAGCCCAAAGTCGAGAGAAGAGTTATGCATATAATCATTGATGAGACCATGAGTTTAAAGTCAGAGACATGGTGTTTTTATGCCTATCTCCGTGGAAGAAGGTCATGAGGTTTTGAATGAAAGGGAAGTTACGTCTAAGGTACATCGACCCCTTCGAGATTCTTGATCGTGTTGGAGCTGTGGCCTATCGACTATCACTACCACCTACAATGGCCAATGTGCATGATGTCTTTCATGTATCCCTCTTAAGGAAGTACATATCGGACCCTTCACATGTACTCTCTTCCTGGGTGGTACAATTGGAAGATTATCTTTCTTATGAGGAGAAACCAGTGAAGATCTTAGGTCGTAGAGAAAAAGTTCTACGAAATAAGACAATGCCCCTCATCAAGGTGCTGTGGAGAAACCACAAGTTTGAAGAAGCAACTTGGGAGTCGGAGGATATGATGAAGCTGAGTTACCCACATTTTTTTTAGTGTGGGAAAAGGAAAATTTCGAGGGAGAAATTTCTTAAGGGGGGAATATTTTAACGACCCAAAGTTTAATTAATGAAAATCCTTCTTGATCCAGTTAAATGTCTCTTTATGTAATTTTTTTATAAGATGTCAACTTCTTTGGTTTTATGATAAGATTTGTGATCGTTACTTTTATTGTCATTGAACAGTGATCACATGAGTAGTATAAATATATGGCTTTAACGAACCCAATTTTACTCAGATAAAGGAAGCGATGGCCTCATCTAGTAGAATTTCCCCATACAAAGCCCATTTGTCAGAGCTCGGAAAAGAGGTGGTGTCTTTGGGCTTCGACCTTGACCAAGCCCAAGTTGAGCTTCATTTTGTCAAGCTTAAATGGGACCGTCTACGGGAAAAGTGGAAGTTGATAGAGATTACCACTCGAGCGATGTTATCCGAGCTGCCCCAAGAGTCTTTCACCATCTCACACCTTACCCTTAGGTCTTATACAGCTATTTTAAGGGGTTATGTAACAAATAAGTAGTACTATGTTCATGTACACTGTTTTGGTATTTAATAATGAATATAATTTCTAGTCATTTTTGATACTTTGTAAATAGATTTTAAAGTACAAATGGTGTTTTTGGTTAGTATTTAATTAAGAATTATATTTTATTAAATTAAAGGATTTTTTAATTAAATAATATTTTAATAAAATATTATTATTAATATTAAATTAATTTTTATTAAATATAAATGATTTTATAATTTTATGAATGCAATTAAAATTTTTATTAAGGTTTGAATGCCATTTATGTCAAAACCCGTGAATTTTTTATAAATGTCGGTTGTTATTTTAAAAGTGAAGATTAAAATATTTAGAAAATTATTTAGTTAAAATAAATATTATTTCTATAATCAGGACGTCGAAATTATCCAACGGTGAAATTTTCATTATTTTATGAGACAGTCAAAATTTTGGGTAAAAATAAAAAACCATTTAAATATATAATGTGTTTTATGACATCATAATGACCCAATGGTGATGTAATAAAATACAATAATCTTTATTTATGGCCAATATATGTTTTATCATTAAAATAATTAGGTTTTGTGTTTGTTTGACTTACTTTTCAAAGCATTAATAGAGCCCTCAAGACTTATTCAACACTTTGCCTTTTTAAATTAATTTCCATGGGAGTGTGACTCACCTCCACATAAGCAACCCTAATTTTTTAATAAGTTCTGACCTTGGCCTAGTAAAAATTTTTTTTTCCTATTTCATTTTCTAGAAACCATGGGAAAATACAATGGGATGGTTTGTTTTTTGGATTATTTTAATATAAGGGGTCCCAAACCTAAATAATAAAGAATTCTCTCACCTTTCCTATATAAACCCACCCAGGATCCCACTTCCTCTTCACTCAAAGCCCTTGTAGTTCGTCTAACCTCTTCCCTACTCTCTCTAGAATCCTCCTATGGTGACCCAATCTCCCAATAAGCCTCCCACAAGCCTCTCTCTAGCCTTTGGAAGCACACTTCCAAGTCAGGGTTTTTTCTTCCATTCTCATTTTTGTCAATTTTCATTAAGTTGTATTGCCCTTTTAACTTCAATTTTGAATGTTGGGGTATGTTTTATCACCTCCCCCTTACCTCCCTATTATTGTTTTAATGATGGGATACCCTTTTCTCTCTCATTAAATTCATCTCATGCACACCCGTTACTATGCCGAAATTCCGAAAGGAACTTCTCTCTCTTCTTTACATTCAAGCAATACTTTTGTATCATGAATCTAAATTCCATTTCAATTGATGGGACATGTATCTATATGACCTTATTACTGTACATTACATGTAAATATGACGAGGACCCCTTTCTCTCTCATCAACCATTTTTTATGAATTCCTATGTCACGCCGTTACACTACCGAAATCGCACCGATTTTCTAAGCCAATGTCATTGTGTAGTGAATACCATGCCCATTTATCCATTAAGGGTATTCACCTTTTTGCACATTTAAATTTTGATTGTAAAGTTTTATGTACGAATTCCACATTCCTTTATCGTGGAAGAAATGATTATGTTTTATGAATCCATGTTTTATGATCCATGTGGCACACTTATGCATGAAATGAAATGTTTAAGAAGGCTGTTCCCTTATAGCGCACCAATGCATTGGGTAATGTATAGTATCATGATACGTCATGTGCAATGAGTGTTGAATCATGCTAATTCAAGTGCAACGAGGGTTTACTCGTGCTTCAAGTGCAATGAGGGTTTACTCATGCTCCATGTACAATGAGCCTTGGGTCATGCTAATTCAATGTTAAGTGTTGTTGCCACATTTCAATGTTATGAATATCATGCTTTATCATGCCTTTATGTTCATGTTACTCTTATGCTCTATTGATGTTCCTATTTACTAACATGTATTTTACTCCTCATGGTATTCATTGTGTACTCCCTTACTGGACTTTATAGCTCACCCTTTTCTTATGCATGTCCTCAGGTTATCCCATGCAATGCTAAGCACTAAGGAATGTAGTGGTCATGTGAAGGATGTTTTCAATAAAGATGTTGTATTTCATGTTTGAAGTTTTTATGTAATGATCCTAAGCCCCAAAGACACTAAACCTCTCAATCTTGTTTGTTGTATCAACTGATGTTTTATGTAATAAAGCTTGTTTAAGTTGTAATAAGAAGCAGGGTTGTCATACAAGGTACTCATCCTTCGACAAGGAGTATACTAACATATCATCTACAATTACTACAATAAATGTTTCCCAGAATTGATGAATTGCATGGTTGTCTAATTCTATAAAACCACATGATTATTAGGTAGATTGAATGGAAAAACATGAAATATGAAATTCCTATATTGAATCTTTAATGTATCATAGGTAAATTGCTTCTCAAACACCCAACTAGGGGTAACCTGATAGAATTTAAATATTTTTATTCCAATGAGATCGTATATATAGATCAATGTGATCATAAATACAAGGATATGGATATATGTTATTGATTTTCATCTGATTTAACATTTCATAAATAATTCAATGTATGTGTCTCCTGTATTCCTTATTAGGGAATAAGAAAAGTGATTTACATGATAAGACTCTAGGACAAATAAGTTCATTATAATTGAGTTCTTAAATAGAAAACATACCTTATAACAACTCATATGGAACCATATAATAATATGGAATAGAAACACACATCGTTCTAGGTATGAGGTCTATGGTAAACTAAACCTCTCTTAGTGGTGGTAAACTAAACAAATACCATGTAAATTCCTTAGGGTATAAAAAAACAACACATTAAGCGGACTATCTAAACAAAGATAAATGGAATATAGAATAAATTTCAATATATGAAATTTTATCACTACAGTTTAAGGGACAACATGCATCCATCCCTAAGACCCAAAAACCCATTCCCCTTGTAAGTATATAATTATTCCATCTAGATATATAAAATGAATTAAAAATGAAAAAAAATTAATTTGTCCCTCAAAATTGATCATACAATCCAATTTTATATAATATTTTAAGAGAACATGATGAAACACAATGAAGTACCACTCCACCTAATTCTATGATATCATCACTCAGATCATCCTCCCCTCGCGCAAAATTTTTCGGTGGCGGTTCCCATTTTCCATTGTCATAGGGTGACTTCATGGGCTCGGATGTCTCGACGTTTAACATCGTTGTCGACCTGTCTCTCGCTCAACTCCTATATGCTGGATAGGGATCCTCGGTGGCATGGTGTTGGACCATTGGCCAAGTTCCTAGACTCTCTGGTCTGTGGTATTTCTACTCATCCTCTGTTGTGTTTGTGGGTGGTTTATCGTGTCTCCTCGAGATATTGGGATGGCGGCAACTGGTTTTCGATTCTGGTTTTCGGGCGGCTGGTGTTTGGGTGGCCGAATATCTCTCCAGTTTCTTGGCATTCAGTTTGATGGAAATGGTGACAGGTTTTGACGCTATATATCCAAGATATTTATGGGTTTTGACGATAGGTTCCAGGTTTGGAGATGTGTTTTACGATTCTGTTGTTTGGTTTTGACTGCAAGGTGTTGGGGGAATGGAATACATGGATCCAAGGCTTCATATGGATTCTCAATTTTATTTTTACGGGTTTATTTCACTTTTTTTGGTTTTTATAAAGTTTATTTTGATTGTGTTGGGGATTTTATTTCCGTTGTTGTCTTATATGGTTGAGGATGATGGAGAGATGGTTTCTGGTTCTCAGAATAACCTTTAATGAGGGTTTCTTACACAATGACATCAACGACGGACACTAGTGAATCTCACCATCGACTCGGTTGTTGCGGAATCACAGCCATCTCGAGTGTGTTTTGAGGCTGGTCATGGTTTGAGGTGTTGCATGGTTTGAGGGATCCCATGATTCGAGTCCAACGCATGGGTTTGTGTCCTGAGGCAAGGGGTTTGGTTTTTTTAAATTTGGAATTCTCCTGTTGCGGCAATTTGTATTTTGGTTTGTGGTTTGTCTATTAGGTTACCGGTTTCCCATAAACTATTATTTTAGAAAATAGAAATAAATAGATTGCATGGATGCATATAATAAATAAACAACATAACTCTAACAATAGTTGGCTTTTCTATAGTTTTAATAGGTGCATACTCCACCATATAATGATTGAAAGACTAAATTCCTACCAAATATATCATAACTGCAAGAATGCCCCCTTTAGCAGAAGGATAAGACACACAACCCTTAGAAGCATCAGTATGAACTAGTGAACCCTTGATGAGATGTGATACAAGCTTAAATTATTGGAATATCCATTCACAAAAAACATCAATTAAGAAGATTGGCCATTGTGAATATATTTATTGGGATCCTCAACATTATTAGGCATTGATTGTCCAGGTATTTTATGATGATCGAAGAAAATATTTTATTTTCAAGATATTTCCCATGAAATTGGTCATGAAGAAAACTATTTCTGTTTACACTTCATATTACCAATATATGCAAAATAGATAATGATGCTTCAAACTAATGCTCCCCACGTTCGTTTTTTTAATATATTTTATACTCATCAAAAGTTTCATTATAAAGTACCATAAGTTTTTTTTGAATGAGCAATAGAATAAAAACCCCACCGAATACCAACCCACAACCCATACTCATTCTTTTGATCCTTTAGGTAATCATTGGTGACTAGATCTTATTCCAACCACACCAACATAACTACATGGGTAGAATACTCTAGAATGATATACTATTCTATCTCTATGGAAAAAAATTAGTAGTTATTTATTTCTTAAATTTCTTTACAATAAATAACTAGTTGCTTTTTTTATTTAATGATTACCATATGATATCCTTATATAACATAGCTGGCATAATAGATTTCTACTATCTACTTTCTAGTTACTCATTCATATACAAGGAAAAACCAATATTAGAGCACTAAGGAGTAATGAAAATGATAAATATCCTCTTAATAACCTCATGATATTTATTACATTCATATGGTCCTTTCACACAATACATATAAGGTGGATTATTATTAATAAATTATGTTCCATGATCCACTAGTCACCCTGGGCTTCTGACACCTCCTGGACACATAGACTAGATTATGTTGATTATATGCTCTAGTAATGAAGGGTCCATTAGAATATTTTACAATAGAATCATTATCAATGCCTACTCACCCATACATGAATAATCTATTATAAGAGTAATTGTATAATATGCATTGGAAAATCTAATCAGTCATGGGAAATTTTAAAATCAGAGCCGAAAAATCATGTATCCATACAAATGCATCAAAATAATATGAATTTAATGAAATAATGAATTTTATAAAAATGGGATTGGAAAAAATAAAGGATCACTTCCATTAAAAAATACCAAGATCCAATTCTTTCAAATTATGTCAACCACCAAGTCTATAACATTGAAAAAATACCTATCAACTAATATAAACTCAGATTCAGACATTGAATTCAGGTGACCAATCCCCTTCTCAATTGTTACTACATGAATTCTAATGGTCCCAACCCCAGTTGAACAAAATGCTATAGCACACACAGGAATTGTCATCATCACATCAGGATGGTTATTCCCTCTATTTCCAATTTTTACCAAACCATCCTCGATCTACTATACAAGTTACCCAAGATGGTCTATCACAAGGTTTGATAAATTAAACAACCACAAAAAACATGTAAAAAGGGAAACCTAAAATAAATAATATAATAATGGAAAAATATCCATGAGAGTTTTGAGAAAATCAATAAAAATGAAAAATTGAAAATATAATATACAATTGAAAAAACAAGTTTCAATATTACTAGCCATCACCACCAAACCATCACACTACGGAGGTGATGAAGGATAAGAGAACCAAACAAGATAAAATATTCCCTTCCCCTTTTTGGAGTCTTACAAAACATGTTATATCATGAAATCACATGTTCGACATTTAAAAGAAAATATCTTTTGTAATGAAATTTCAAAAATTAAAAAAATATTTAATCTTACACCATTTTACCAAAATGGATATCATATTCAATAAATATATTTATTTGTCAAAAATGAAAAAAAACAACCATTGAAACACCACAATATTAGTGGGTCAGGAAATATCAATGAAATAAAAAATAATGTGATAAACCATTATAAATGAAACAACACTCCATTTGGGATCTAGCCTATGGTGATACAAACGAGGAATAAAAAAATACTAAAAAAGAATCATTTTGTTCCTATAAGTACCATGTCTTTCTATAGTCTTGAGATATGACAAAAAATTTATTGGTGTTGTAGATAGTAGTGTTACATTACCACTTCCTAACCCAAATAGGTTTCATAATGTGACATTTTTTTCAAAACAATTTTAATGTCCATAAAACCCCCACCAAACATCAACCCACAACCCCAACTCAATCCGTTGATTCTTAAGGTACTCATTGGTTACTAGCTCCTATTGCATCCACTCCAACTTAGAAACATTTGTGGAACACTCTAGATTGATATACTACACTTTCTTTAAGGAAAATATTTCTTAGTTATTTTCCTCTCGTAATTTCATTGGATAAAATAAATTGTTTATGATTTCCTTGAATGATAACCACGTGATATCCTCAATTAACATTGTTTGAAGAATTTATTACTACCATATCCTTAGTATATAGTCAATCATGTTCATAGAAAAGAGAATCATAGAGTTCTAAGGAGTCATCAAAATGTAAAATATACTCTTAATATCCTCACGTGGTTCAGTACATTTAGGGGGTCCTTTATCACCATAGAAATAATGACCATTATTCTTAGTATATTCTGATCTATAATCCACAAGTTACCCTAGGGATTTGAAACCTTTATGACAGAGATTAAAAATTTTATGGATTGTGGACTCTACTAATGATGGTTTTATTAGAATATTTTACTATAGAAACATTCTCACTTCTTAATCACTCATTCTTGAATGATCCCATATAATAATAGTTGTATAATAAGCAAGGGAAAATCCAATCGGTCATGGGATGATTCCAAAATCATAGTAGCAACATCATGTATCCATAGAAATGCATCACAGTAATATAAATTTAACGAAATCATGAATTTCTTAAAATGGGACTGGATAAAATGGAGGATATTTTCATTAAAAAAAACACATGTCCAATTAATTCAATTAACCTCAACCACCAGATATTTAACTTGGAAAAAATAGCTATCCACCAATAGTATCTCATATTTAGAAATTGATGTAAGCTGACTATGCCCGTATTCCACAGTTACTACTAGAATTCAAATGGTCCTAACCCCATTTGACCAAAACACTAAATCACACATTGGAAGTGTGGACAATAATTTAGGTTGTTTATTCCCTCTAATGCCAATTTGAAAAAATCCATCCTAGGTCTACTAGAAAAGTCACCTAATATTGTCTAGAAAATTGTGTGATAAATTATACAACCACAAAAAACATGTAAAACATTGGACAACTAAAATTACATAATATAATAAATAAAAACATATAAATGAGAGTTAATAGAAAATCAAAACATGAAAAAAATTAAAGATGATATATACTAGAAAAAACATGTTTACATTTTATTAGCCATCACACCCAAACGATCACAATACGGAGGCGATAAAGGTTAAGAGAACCCAAAAAGATAAAATATTTCATTCCCCTTATCGGATTCCTACAAAACAATATCTACATCCACCTAAAGGAAAAATATGTTGTGATCAAAAACTCATTGTAAGATCCCACAGAAGAATCTATAAAAAAGATCATATCAAGAATTCACATGTTCTACATTTTAAAAAATAATCATTTTGTATAGAATTTTTATGAATAAAAAAATAGGTTAAAATTGAACAATTTCACAAATATTGATATCATATTCAATAAATTTATTTATATGTCGAATATAAATTATAAACAACAATAGATACACAAAAATATTAGCAGGTGAGAAAATATGAATGAAATAAAACATTATGTGATAAACTAGTATAAATAAAAATGCACAGCATTTGAGATCTTGCCAATGGTGATAAAATCTAGGCATAAAAGAACACTATACAAGAATAGTTTTGTTCAAACTAATAACAGGTCCTACAAAATTTTGGAAAAATCAAAAAAAAATCTATTGGTGTTACAGAAAATAGTGTGACATGTCCATTTCCTAACACAACTATGGTTTATAATATGAAATTTTTATAAAAAAATTTCAATTTCCATGATTTAAATTAATAAAACATGTTCATATCAAATAAAATTCATTTTCCAAGACAAATATTACATGTGAGTAATTTCCAAAAAAACATTTCAAATGTTAAAACATTTATTTCGAGTCGATAACATAAATAAATTGGAAATAATAAATTAAAAATCATTCATTAGAACCTCTGTAAATGATATAATTACCTAGATAATTATATAGAGATATAAGCCTTAAAAAATTGATATTAGAAGCCTAAATGTCAGTCTTAGAAATTCATGGAAAGAATGCTAAATAAAAAAGATAGATGAAAAAAACTAACTGATTACTAAATTGATCCCAAATATATCCAATACCACTACTGTAGGAGAATTTAATTAAAAAATATAATTACCACATATAAAGGATATAAAACAGAACATCCACAAACACCAAATGATGAACAGCATGATCTAGAAG
This sequence comes from Viscum album, assembly GCA_963277665.1. Lineage (NCBI taxonomy): Eukaryota > Viridiplantae > Streptophyta > Magnoliopsida > Santalales > Viscaceae > Viscum > Viscum album. The sequence continues at coordinate 1,113,296,479 of OY728126.1, forward strand.
AATTGAGATCACCCAAAAATTCAAAAAATAACAATAAATCACAAGATAAATGTCATCATTCCAAATAAAAAATGTTATCTTTTGAGAAATATTATAACCGTAGAACCATGATGAATTTAGATCCTCTATTCATTGAATGTAGTGGATTTAATAAAGTATAATTTTGCCAAAAAATCTTCTCCAAGTGTTTTATTAAATATAGATCTACCCATTCAAAATATGCAATAGTTTCATGACTTGATAATTTTTAAATCCAATCATGAGTCATGAAATTTTCCATTCAACATTTCCATGTCATGTACCCCATTCACATAGTGAATATATAAAATAGGAATAAAAAATTCTAGTTCCTTGTTGAATATTATCTAAAAGATTCAGGAGGGTTGAAAACACATTGAGAAACTGGGAAATCATTTTACACATTTATAACTAAAATCACTAAGATAAATAAAAAATATATCCCTAGACTTTTTTCCATTTTTCCATGAAAAACATATGCATCCCCTATCCGCCTACAATGAACTAAAAAGTTGGAAAGAAAAACAAGAGTCATGTAATTCTTGAAAGAAGGTATCATGTTCTAACTAATATGGATCATTCCTTAATATTCATCATCTGAAATTTAATTGTGTTTTTAAATTATAACATATGAAATTCTATTAAAATAAGTAATACATTTTATATTTCATTCATAGTCTCTTTTTCACCACTAGTAAAACCTTTACTCATTTACCCTTATTAATCCTCTTCCCGATATTTCTCCATTTAGTTTCATTTTAAAAATTCCCATAAATACCACATTTAAAAAAATGTAATCATCATAGATAACATATTGAATATATTATTCTTATCCATTTCATTGACTAAATGTTTCATTTTTAATAATAAATTATTTACTTGATTTCCTTCTTTTATGTACAGAGATTTTTTTATTCTTTCATGAAATTTCTCAATATTTTTTTCCCACTCTCAAAATCAATGACTTTGAATCTTATTTCTTATATATTCTTTATGAAGTTCAAATTTTTATGTTATTTTGTTTATATAAAAACACATATTTATTTAGTTTTTCCATCACATATAGAGATATCTTATTTGTAATATCAAAATTATTTCACATTCCAAGTCCCATTGCTTTTAGATTCTCATGATTATAATCATAACATCATCCATCACATAAAATGTTGACTTGATTCCAATTGGTTCTATCTAAAAAAAATATTATAAAAAAATAATCAAATTGAAAAAATATATAGTCATAAAAAAATTTATTGGAATTATAAATGACAACATTTTATATTAAATCTATAAAATTCTATGTTAAACATATTTTATCCATGGTTGTAAACAATTTAAATAATTCATAACTTCTCATAATGTATATGTGAATCAACACTAATATATCCCCTTGAAGTGTTTTTCTTGGTGTACAACCATTGGTCCAGTCATCATAAACTAGTGATGGTCAAGTTAATAACCAATAAACCTTATATAATGTCATTTCCAATAGGTTCATAGGTGTTTTAGCTTTATCCACATTCTAGTATCCAACCATGTATATATATTTTTTGGGAAAACTAAAATCCTTTATTTTCAATAACTTATGGTGTTCCCTTATACATTGGATTATAATAATGAGTCTTACAAATGTTTTATAATTATATCTTCCAAAAATGACTAATCCATTACCTTATTATAACTACAGTTACGCATACAATTCATAAATAAGTATTTCAAATTAATATATTTATATTAGTTACATAAAAAATAAATCCAAACTAGAACAAAAAAATGTTTGTGACTTTGGAAACATGTTTACTGATAAAACAGACCCATGAATGAATTACATCATTTTAGAATATGTTCTTCAAAAATATAACAACTGTTATAAATATCATATTAAAAAAGTTCATTATATAACTGGGAAAAGAAACATATGAAAGGGTGAACTCAAAATAGTTGTAAGGGTAAATATAAGTGATATAAATCAATAATAACAAGTGAGCATAATATATGTACAAGGAAGACAGTACATGATCACAAAGGAAAATAATCCTTCCATAATAATTAGTTTTATATTAATATAAAACATTTATTAAGGACATTTCACAATAATTGACATATATCATAATTGAGTGGAATCATTAATAATCAACCCTGGTCAATGGGAATATTCAAAAGAATATGTAATAAGTTGTTGGTATAAAAATAATCATATAAAATCATGTCCTTACTCAAGGTACAATCCCAGGACTATGATTTTGAACAATGTTCCATATTAGAAATTCCTACCTAGTCATTTACACCAATCTCAATGGAATAACTATAAACATGTTAAATCCATTGTCTAGAAATAGTTTATTAACTTCCCTATATCATTGAATTTTCTTATATATTTCATCATTACACAATTCCATAGAGATCTATAATAGACCCACCCCTAATCCCTTGATTTTTCATTCTCAGCCAACAAATAATCATTATTAATACATATGATTGCAACTAGATCATAAAAAATTAATAATATCATCATATCATAATCAATGAAAATAAAATGGGTTTTATAATGAATTTTTAATGATAATCATGAACCAGACATAGGATGAATAATGAATGAACCAATAGATCATGTCTCGAGAAAATTTTTTGAATCATCAAAAAATGTTGTTATAGATTAAAATACATTGAAATGTTTATTTAATCATTTCCTAAGGAGAATATATATTTTATTTTGAAATTAATATTTTACAATATAAATAATGTATGAAATATTTAGGAAACCATATCCATTATAAAGGACCACTGAAATAAGAAAAAATAATCTATGAAAAGTGATTTCCTAAAAAATTGAAAGGTCATTTGATATGGTTTACATTAGAACAATATATCTTATCAAATTTTTATTTGATATTATAAATTATCTCATTAAAATTACACAAAATAATCATTTTTTCATCATTTTTATTGAAAATGAATCATGATAATACTTATTTCAATAAAATATCTAAAATAATCATACAAATTCAATAAAAAATATAAACAAAATATAGAAATATAATAAAATATGTTCGACTTAATAGAGAAATAATGATTGTTTTAAATAAATAAATATTATATTCTATATCATATTTAATGATTATGAAATGGTGTTAAAATAATAAATCCATATAAATATTTATAATATATGGGAATACATAACATTTTCTTGAGAACTAACCAATAATTTAATCTCTGAAAAAATAACCATAAACAATCATGTTAAAACAATTATAATTGTAATATAAACCTCTTACCGCATTGGTAAAATTTAATCATAAAATCCATAAATGGATTGTATAAAAATATAAACATTAATTAACATGAATATGAAGATACTAATGATAAATATTTTCAATGGTGGAGTATATACACCACATAAATGAATCTTTTGGGGATAATTTCAAATTTCTCCCAAAATATAAAGTAAGAGGAGAAAGCCTTACAACATTGGTAATTTTCAAATAAAATACCAATAGATGAAATATTTGAAGTTTAAAATGTAAATACCATTAACATATAAGGATACATGATAAATAAAGTTAATGGATAATTATATAAACCTCTAAAACCAAAATATGTACATAATATTAAATATTTCGGAAGGAAGTTAATGTAATGAAAAAACGCTTATAACCATAGTATATTTCAGTCAAAATTTATTAGAATATTAAAAATCACTTAGATATAAATATACCCTGAAGAAAATCATGGTTTTATATAAAATAAATTAATTGTAATTATATAAACCAAAAATTTAGGAAATTGGTTTATAATAATAAAACATGTGTATAAGAAGTCAAATTGAGATGAAAACCCATTAGCATATGTCTTATTTTTTCTATATTTATAATAATATCAGGTATAATAAATTAAAATTTATTAAAAATATATAATATTATAATATCCATTATTTTAATATAAAATAGTATTTACTTATATATATTCAACACTAAATTGTGAACTATTCATTATTAAAGTCATCATGTTGAGCGTTAACTGCTCCATTTATTATGTTTGTTTTGATTTGTATGTTATAGTCTGTGTCATTTTATAATTTTTACTTAATATAGATTATATTATTCATTTTATAATTATTATATTTATTTTCAAAATTCACTTATATATTCCTTCATAAAATGTGGTGATAAAATATGAAATCTGTCTGTTCATGGTGATAATAGTTATTACATATGCATGATTGAGGTATATACATTTTTATTAATTGATTGATATAATTGTAAATAAACAATAAGAATTAAATAATTTTTATTAAATAATAAAATATATATATATTATTTTAATAAATCCATTTACCATCCATGTATATTGTGAATGAAAAAATAAAAACATTGCATCGCCGTGCCGGTAGTCCACACATACACACTAATGGAACTAAAATTTTCGAATAGATAAGAATGTAACAAGGTAGGTATGATATTATAAATTTAAAATAAAATTGTTTCATCAATATTATATATAAAAATTATATAAACCAAAAATAAACATCCATAAAAGTTTGTTATGGAAAAGGATTCATATCGTTATGTGGAGACGGAAGTCATCATGTGTATAGAAGTGATACATTAATTTCCCATTTGATAGATAAGTGGTGGGAAATGGTTGTTCCATAATCATAACAAAATATAAGTAAATTTATGTTTTCATAGAAACAATTTTATTATGGATAAATTATTTTTTCAGAAAAAATGGGCTAAATAAAATTGAAATACTGATTAATATTTATAAATCTCCATTGAAGAACCTACATTGGTTAACATCATAATCATTTATATATTGTTTGTATGAGAATAAAGAGAAATATAATTAATGGAATGAATATATTAACGTCTATTGTAGGGAGTATCTAATTTATAATGGTCAAAAATAATGAATAAAAGAGGAGAAGAGGTTATAATTTTTACGCGGGGGGGGACACACATGAAATTTCCTAAATGATTTCAATTTTATTTCATAAATTTGATATAAAAATTAATCCACGTATAATTTTATTATATTTTAGGATAATGTAATTTATAAATATTTTTAACCAATAATAATTAAACATGTTTGGTTGACATTCATACCATTATATATTTTTTTAATCCCAGGTTAACTATTTTTTGACCAAAATATAGTAATTGATTATGTTTTTCTAATGAAATATGACATAAAATATATATTAAATAGTTATATTACCTAAATTATTATTAATGTTACAAATATATATAATACATTTTAAAAAATATCATTTGTTGTCAAGTGTTAATATTTTATTTTATATATTTGTGAAAACTACATCGAAAGACTATATTAGAAAAATTATTTTTTAAAGGAATATATAAATTTAATTTACATTAATTCCTAGAATAAACCCAAAAAAATGTGAATATTTTTTTAGCACATAATACATACATACAATTAATTCCATTAATAATTAGATACTAATTTAATTCATTAAGATAAGAAAACATTTCATCTATAAGAACTACTTTTAAAAAAAATTTGAATTTAAACTATCAAAAATAAACTTAGACCAATGTCATGTATAATAATGATAACCATATATAAATTATATTATTTATAATTAATATATTAATTTGGAAAATTACATGGAAATTCATAAATCCCTTGGATTTTTATTTGAAAATAAATAGTAATTTTTAAAAAATTCAGTATTTTAAATCATTCACTTATAAAGAAATGTTTTTTAAAAATAAAAATTATTTAACCAAATATTAGATTAAAATTTTGATTAAAATAATTATATAAATATACAAAAATAAAATATTTGAATATATTGTAAATTAATTATTATTTTAATTTAGAAAATGTAATAACAAATTCCTGAATAAATAAATTGATGTATCATAAAATTACATTACTGAAAAATGATTACCCATTTATTATGAATCAGACAATAAAATACAATTATTTAAATAATTTATTATTACTCTTCATAATTTAGTTAATATTACTCATACCATCCAATTTATTTTCCATATTTTGGAATATTATATTTCGTGTTGTGTTCAGTGTTCCATGCCATGTAAGATATCGCGACCATTAATTTCATTTGGTTTTATTGAATTATGTAATCAGATGTATTTGAAATATGGACCATACCATAGTTTGTGATGGTTATTCGTGTTTTACAAATTATAAATAAATATAATATTATAGTTTATCTATATTGTAAAAGAGTATTTTTTTGGAGTAGCCTATTAATTATTTGTTAATACTCCACTACACTTGTTATATATTTATTATATACACATATATGATTGAGCAGGTATATGTGATAATATGTTATATCTTAGATGGCTAGGGTGTTTAGTGCTTGTCGAATTTGTTTTTTGTTTTCAATACAAAACATAGTGATAATATGATTCTGTGTTTCATTATATGTTTTAATTTTCATATGGATATTCTCCCACTAGAGAATATTTTTTTAAATATTTTGGATTTTTAATATATATTATTTTTTATTTGGTAACCCATGTGATTTGAGAGTGAATATTATTTCAATTATTGTTATTTATAAGATTATTATATAATATTTAATGAGTTTCTTGTGATAAATATGTGCAAGTTGGGAGGAAATGAGATTTGTTTTGATAAGAAGTGGGATCATCTTTATAGGGTGGGGGTAATAAAAGATACCCAATGAAACCTAGATTCAATTTCAGAACACATTAATTTAAATAATTGGATCCACATGCCATTTTACCATACAATCATGGAAACGTGGTTTCTTATAATGTATCACCATGTATGTAGTAATTTCGGAATTCTTTTTTTAACCAATTTTTTAATGTTATATTCATTTATTTACATTACCCTTCATAAGTCACACTCTTGGATTTTGTATAAACTATAATCTGAATCTAACTATCATGGTAATTTCATCTCCAATTTTTCTTCAATGATAATTCCTCCATTATTATTATTGTCAGGAATATATAATGTACAACGTGATACCTCTTATAGTGATTCCATGGTATGCTTATCATAAATTCTCTCAAATATCTTCATCCCGATTGAGATAGAATAATCATCTCATAATTGATGATATTTTAGGTTTCTAAAATAAATCAATGTGTTGGAATATTTAATATTCAGTCACTTAATATTGGGTTCTACACATCAGTTTACTCAGGAACAATTATCACATACAAACTGTTATAATTATACAGTAAATAATGACATGGTGTGCTGCAATATTAAATTGGAAAATTATATTTCATTCAAAAAAAATTTATAACACACTTATATTTTCATATTATATTATCTTTTCAATAATATTTTTTTTAGAGATGGTGGGTATGAGTGGTTTGTTTCCCAAAATATTCATATTATTCAAATTAAAATATTTAGGGTATTGACTTACTCATCATAAATAATCTATCAAGGAGTATGAAACCAAAAAGAAATGAATGCTCACTAAATAATATTTTTCTAGGTTTGACCATGCTATGAGATCTAACCCTTTTATTGGATTAATTTTATACTAGATATCGTGTTTATCACTAATATTATTAATGTGAAAAAAAGTGAGGGACAACACAATGACGGGGGAATACACACACATGAAAAAAATTCAAATAATATTAATTAAATATATATAAAAATCATAACATAAATTGGTATTGTTTATATTTAGATTTTATTTATATGATATAATAATACATCGATCTGGAAGAGTGTCAAATTATTCATTTAATTCATAGATCTATAATATGTGTTCATTTTTATATATTATATTCCTATTAATTATAAAGTATTATTTCCTAAAAATCATATACAAGAACCATTTTTCGTAAGCTATATGTATTTTCTTAGTCAATGAATTACAAAATAATAAAAGTATTTATTATAAATACTATTTTCAAATATTTTATTATAAAATACACTATAATTTCATTCAATTATCCTCTTATTATATTAATATTTAAATCATTAAAAATTGGCTTGAATCATGCCTTTGACCAATAATAGTGATTTTTTAATTAATTTTGACTAACAAATCATAAATATTAAATCCAAACTTTTTACCATTAAATTATAATGAACGATATAGTACTCCATGTTAACCATACAGTTCCATCAAATAAACTATACAATGTTATGAATGGAAATTATTAACATTATCTAATAAGGGTAACTAAAACTTATGATTTTGTTTTTTCTATTCATTCATAATGGTAATGATCATTATGATATTTTAAAAATGATTCTTATGATCATTTTATATGTTATCATATGATTAATGAAGAAAAAAATTATCTTTTCATACAGTAAAAAATTAGAAGAGGTTATAGAAAATAATGGTCTTTATTGAAAATTTGATAATATAAATAAATTTATAATCGAAGGAACCATATAAACATCAAGAAAATTATAATATATGTAATTTTTCAACCCAATTTTTACATTAAAAAATTTAAATATTTGAGGAATTATACATCTATAATATTTATCATTTTTTACATTCATGATTTAATAATTATAAATGTAAAACACATCATCAAATTTCTCAAATATTTATCATAATATTTTTCTCATGATTAAACAAATACATCTCCCTATAATATTTAATTGGTTACATAACTCAACACGTTTGGTTTTTATAAACTCATTCATCTAATTCTATGATGATCTTTAGTAAACAAACACTAACTCATTGCCTATGTCACTTGAGATACGTGTGGACAATACCCCATAGGATAATTTATTATTTTTTAAGGAATGGTATATCTCAGTAAAAAGTATGTTTTTTATTGATATATAAATTATCTTCACATTAATAAATAAACGAATCAATTATTTTTATTCCCTATTCAAAAAAATATATCTACGTGATATATGTGAAGTAATTATGAAAAAAATTATTTTATCTGATTTAAGAACCATTTATACAGATTTTAAAACACAATCTAAATATATGTGGTGGTTTCTGAATTTACCTAAATAGAGTGGGATGGTTTAAAAATTCATAATTAAGTGAATAATTATGTTAATGTTATTATATATTGAGTTTTGAACAAGAATTTTTAATGAGATGAGAAGCATTGATTTCAATAAGAAAATTTGAGAGATGTATTATTCTTAACCCCCAAATCCTATGGTTCTTTCTTCATCCAAATAATCAATGTACATGAACTAGTAACATAAATATAATATTCCTTTATGATAAACAATTTAATTCATTTCTATATATTATTTTTCAAAATCACACATATTTTTTCTTGTAGAAACATTCATCATAATGTGGAAAGTTTTACATCATAATCCCTTACATAGTACATAATATTATAATTAGATAGATTCAAATCATATCATCTTATATGAAGCTATCCCAGGATCAATGTCATTTTAATGAATTTAAGAACACAATTGAATAAAATTATGTGTGAAAACATATGATCACTTTTATTATTAATAAATAATCTTATAACCCAATCAATATCTGGTCTAGTAATAGTTTGATAGAGAATCCTATTATTCAAATATTTGGCCTCCTTTTGATTCATGATTTCTCCATAATTTTATTTTTATTGTGTAAATACAATTTTAATTGTTTTAGAAACTATCTTGAACCCATCTATAATATATTTTTTAAGTAAAATTCATTTATATTTTTTATTATAAAGAAAAATAAACATTTTTCAATACATACAATCTCATGAAGAATGATAGTTCACCTATAATGTACCACATACCATATTTATTCATATATTTAGATATATATTTAAATGAAGAATTTTGAAATCATATAAAAACAATGTAATAAATATTAGATACTAAAAATTAGAGTACATTCATTCAAAATTATTATTAAAAATATTCTATCTATAATTACTTTTTTTGGTTTTGGTTTCCCCCAGAAGAATTCTAGATAAGAATACATGTCTATAGGAGACTACATTAACTCATATATGGTGTTATTTATATTATATACCATATATCAATAAATATCAATAATAAATCCATCAGGATACTAAATGTATACATCCTCATCATGCTCAACATTCATAAAGAATTATTTAACATCCATTTAATGTATTTTATACGAACTATGTTATATGAAATCAAAAAACAGTTGTATTCCTTCCAAGCATGTGAAATGATAAAAAGTCCCTAACTAATATGATATATAAACTTGTGAGTTCAAATTGTAATCATGTATATACATGAGACATATATCTTCTAACATTTCATACAATTAATTTCTAAAAATAAATTTCATTCTAATAGAATTATTCTTATCTGGTCTTGAAAAAAGATTCTGAGGGGAATTATTATTTATTTTTTCAAATTCATTGTTCACTATTCCAACGAAATTTTATACCTACCCATTTATCTTATACATAAAATTATACTATTTTTATTTATCAATAATAATATTCACATAACTAGTATGACCATATAAAACATCTATTATATATAGATCATTTTTTATTTTATTCAATGTTTTTTTTATAATTATTCTCACCATGTTCAATGGAATATTCAAAATAAACTGCTTCTAGAAAACAAATTTTGGTTTTATATTCAATATTTTCTAATTTTTTAAAAAAAACTACATAATGTTAAATTTTATTCAAGCATTAGTATCCATTTCTATTAAATTATATTTAAAATAATTCCTACACAAAAACTCTGATCTTACATTCCATGATTTTATTAATTCAAATATTTATAATGAAATTACTACTAGACACTATAAAGTTGTTTTCATTCGATTTAATTTATCTACATATCACAGTATGTCATGATAGATTTTAGTCTTAGATGGAATATGGTTTTAATATGGATAACTATGAAAATTGCCTCCCCTCTTTATCTCATTATGTAATTGTTTTCTGCCAATTCATTTCTCCACAATTCAACAAAAATACAATTTTTATTCTTAGAAAATCCAAGGTTTTGAATTATATAAGTAGTATTGTAATGATTTTTAATAATATGGTATAAAATGACATTATAATTAATTAATTTGCATATTTATTCAATTTTAGATATGAATTTATTAATGTACATTCCCAATTCATTCTCAATTATTGTCCAAATTTTTTTTAACATGTACACACCATTATATTTATGATATATACCTATAGAAATTTTCATTATAGTAAAATAATTAATTAAATCTGAAGATATGAAAATCATCATGAGTTAATTATTTCTCATTCGCTCATATAGTCCTGAAAGTATCAAATGGTGATTCATTATTGAATGGATATCAATCCTTTTATGGATGTATTGTGTGATTTTATAGTTTATTCATGTTACAAAAATTTACACTATAAATTTCATGATATACTGTATGATTCTAATCACCCATTTGGATACATTTTTCAATAATCACCTTAAATAATAGAAAAAATATTGTATTCCACAATTTATTATCAAAATTTGAATTAACAGAGTCAATATTAATTGAGTTAAAAATATTAAAAAGGTTTCCACATATTCTATTATCCATCATAATTAGTTAAAAATACATTAAAATAATTAATAGGAAAGAATTTATTTTGGAAATTACTTAATTTGCATCATTAGTTATTTTACTAAAAGCAATAATTTTATATAAAATCTTATCAATAAATAAATCATCATTTTTATTTCATTTTTTGGGATTCAATATCATCTTTTACAATTCTTTGATCTATAGATATATATAATTTATAATTTTCACAACACCAAAAATAATTTTAATCAATATTTTCAAGACCATGATATCCCCAATCATATATAGTGTTAATCCACTATCAAGGATATTAGGATTTATCCTCTTGTGAGATTTGGGTCCCATATCCAAAAAAAATATATTCTCTATGTTGTTAATTTTTTTATTCAAATTTTATCCCTCCACAAGATATATTATAATAGTATGTAAGGTAATATAGTCATATACATAGTGACCTAGACAAATATATCTTCTATAGATATCCTTTATGAAATTAATTCTGTTTTGGAATGGTACCATTGATGTACCTTCAACAAATGACCGATTCCATTTATATTTAATAATTATATTCATCGGATACATCTACCAAAATTATTACAATAAATTATTCCATTAAAGAGACATATTTTACTTCCATTAACATAATTTATTCCCATGAACTACCTAACACAAACAATAGCCTTCATAACAAAATCTACTATAAAACATTAGGTTTTTTTTATTTTTTGCAATCTATATTGTAAATATCTATACACTTAATAACATAATTTGGGAATTTTTTTTGAGTAATCAATTTGTCATTAATATTATGAATAATTATTCTTTTTCATAAATTCTCATTATTTTTCCCCTAAATTTTATAATAGAACAAAATCATTAACAAAATGTTTAAGACTTTAAATATTATACATTTATCTTATACCTAATAATTAGTAAATTATTTCCCATCACATTAAAATTAATTTAATTTCCCTTCCAATAAAAATATATTGTCATATGATATAATTCCAAGAGACCTCCTTTCATTAAAGTAAGTTGATATTAAAGTTCATTTCGAATATTCTTTAACACAATCTATCTTGTAAACCACATCCATCATTTTTTCTTTTTATTCATGTTTTACTTCTATGATAATAAAATATTGAATATAAAAATTTCCTTTGATATATAATTCACCACTAACTCTTATTTGATAAAATATAAATATCCAAATTTATTTTATTAATTATTCATTTTTTATTCCTTTTGAGGAATACTTCATGATCAATTTTCAACATGAGCCGATTGTGGGTTTTTCTCCACATTCATCACTCCAAGATCATTATTCTCTTCTCACAACATGTTCCATAATTTATTTTATCTTATATTTTAGTTTATTATTATATCATTCTATATTAATAATAAAATTCATATTATTATTTACTAGATATAATTATTTTAAATTTTATGTTTTTCTCTGGATATTATTTATATATTTTATAACTTTTTTCTATTTTCTTTCAGAAAACCCATTTATTTATCTTCTTAATATTCGTACTATAAATTTTTTATTCGATAGTTATCTATATTGTGTCCAAATTTACCACACATAAATTACATGAGTGGGATTTTTTCCTTTGTGTTTTTAATTATTCTTTTTTTATAAAAAATAAAAGTCATAATTTTATTGTATTTAATGTCACCCGATCTATATTCATCTATAAAATATAACTATATGTAAATTTAAACAAGTCAATATATTTTAATTCCCTATCATTTATATAATTAATCTTATTAACTAGAAAATTTTAGTTTTCATTTTGGAAAATAGTATTTTTCAAAAAAACACTGGAAACAGATTTATTTCAATCTATTAATTAAATAATATGATAAAATTTTTATAAAATTATTATAATTATTATTATTATATCATATATTAATAATTGTCTACAAATCATATAATGTTAAAAAAATATCTCTTTTACTAAGTAAAATCATCATCCAAAGTCACATATTCAACTATTCTTGTGCCTTCAAGGACGTACAACTAAATTTAATACGTGGATTCATATATATTAAAATTTATCTCATACATATTTTATAGAATATCAAATATATCTTTAGATGAATTGATACGATTTTTTTTAATAAAATTTAACTTTGAATGAATCTAAAATTACATTCCCATATTTGCATTCAACCTATATATTCCGTATATTCATAAATGTAATGGTATAATCTCTAAAAAGATGTAGATAACTGATTGTAATAGAATAACAAATATATGGACCATATAAAACAAATATGGAATCATTTTCTTCGCCCAAAAATTAAATTTCATTAATAAAATAGATGTTACCTTCTAATAACATAATATATTATATGTTAAAAGGATAGAGTATTTAGTAACATTCCATACACACAACCCAATGTCTATTGGAAATGTGATACAATATACCATTATAACATAAACATTCAATTAGTTGGTATTAATATTAATATCCACTATATGAAAAATATATAAATATTTTTTTAAAATGAATATTTTTTTATTTATTCCTATAAAATAAGAAATCAATTATTAATAATGTTATTATATGTTTCGAAAATATGTTTTCTTTTAAAATGGGTTTTAACAAAAAAAATTAACAAATAAATGAAAAAAAATCTAGAATAATATAAAATATTATGTTATGGAATGAATATAATTTCATAAATAAACATGTCTATATTGTGCGGGGTTTTTTTAGATTATTAAAAATATTTATTTACAAATTAATAATAACAATTACAGGTTTTATTGTAAAAAAAATTAATTTATTTTTAATACAAGTATCATGATGTTTTTTATTTTATATTATATAAATATGTCGATATATTAATTATAAAAAATATTAATAATTAAAAAGTAATCTTAATTATAACATATTTTGATAAAAGATAACTTTTGGACTTAAATAAAAAAAATTAAAAACAATTTCTTGAGCGCAATGGGTTTTTATCATAAAAAATAAATTAATATCTATTAATAAATTATATTACTGAAATTTATAGATTATATATTTATTAATATATTTTAATATTAATTTATTAATTTTTACAAGGAAATTATTGAGATTAAATTATGTTTAATTCTTATATATTCATTCTTTTAAAATGTTTTATCACTGAAGGATGAATACATATTTAAAATTAAATAATGCCACTTATATCAATTTAATATTATAAAATGAATTATATATTATTAGTAATAATAATTAATATAATGTATATGGCTAAATAATCTTTTTCTTAGTAAATATTAAAAACATCATTATTTTATTACAACATTTAGGGATAAACTAGTTTATTTGGTGAGATTCAACCTAGATATAAGTATATGATTTCCGACCCTAAAAAACAAATTACTATTTTATAAATTTATTAAATCCTTATATTATCTAAGATTAAAATATTTTTAAATTTTGAAGAACTTTCCCAACAACGACACAATATATAATTGATTTTTTTTGAAATTAACTTATCTCATTCTCCTCACATATGAACCGGAACCTCTTATCAAACAATTTTCACACGATTCTAGAGTTATATAATGGAAGATAATTAATAAAAACCTTACAAGATTACATCAATGACCCATTGATCTTTTTATCATATACTAAGACAACTCATTCAAGGATTAATGGGTATTCAAATTGTGTAATCTCAAACAAGTTGTATGGATCATAACCAAGATCATTCAATTTTATTTATAATTACACATCAGATAAAAAATTTATATCATGAAAAAATATCAATAATGTATCATAAATATACTACGTTTTTATTACTTCAATTTCACAACAATTACCCACCTCTTCACAATTAAATGGTCATTGAAAATATCACGTGTGTAAATGTGTTGACTACCATGTCCACATAGCGATGTCATTCATTTTCCACCACCATTATTTGTGTCTGGTTATTATGAAATATTTTACGTTAATATATAATATTTTTTTAATAATAATTTATTATTGTAATTTAATATTTACCTTTCCGTCATTCTTTCCATCCAGGAAATGGAAATATAGGTCATGTGTATATGTGGACAACCGTCTCCACATAGTGATGAAATTAATTTTTCACCACCAATTTATTTTAATGGTTATATTTATTTATATAAATAATTTTTTTTAGAGTTATGTAATAAATATAATTTTTTATATGATGGAAACATTATCTTAATTCATGGATCATACTTGATGAACAAAAATTTATTTAAAAAATGATGCATTAATCATATATAATAATAATAAAAATTAATTATTGTAATAGAACCAGTGATAAGATTATATAGGTGTTCAATCTTTGCTGTTATAGATATGATTAAGTTAATGTTATATAAGTATTTTGAAATTTAAATTTATTAAATAAAAGTTAATATCACTTATACGGTAGGACATAAATGAGGTATGGGTTTTATATTGAAAATTTTCTTATATATGGTATTATTAGTATAATTGAATTTACCAGAAATTTTTCCCTTTATTTTTCCACAATATATATACTCTGGGACTCAAAATAATGTTCAGGTCGAAGACCAATTTTTTTTCACATCATCCTTGAATATTTTCCTCTATGTCATTATTTTATATAATATGATTTCATGAATGTGTTTACTTGTTCTCAAAAGATTAATTTGATTCTTTTTTTTCTATTACTGAATTTTATTTCCGTGGATTAAATGGAAACTTTTGATCAATTTACAAACAAGTAACCTTGGATATTTGATAGAGAATGTGATGTGAATAAATTTTTTAGCACAAACTATGTAAAAAGTTCCCAACCACCATACATACTCATTTTTTTAGAATTACATCTTAATTTTCAATTTAATTTTTTAATGAATATGTATTACTTAATGTATTGAAAATATTTTGAATCCAAATATTTTATTTCATATAAAAATTGTATTTTCCTCATGAAATGTTTTATTAATGGTTTAAAATAATTACAATCTATAAAAAAATTTACTCGATATTTCCCATGGATTTTTAGGGACGTGATCCTATGGTACAATCTTTATTTGTTCTCTCAATAAATTTTGATTATGATGTGAATATATTTACTAAATCCATATTATATGTAGTGGAATATATTTTTTTATATGATTAATGATTCATTATCTTCTTGTAAATAAATATATGGTTTTCTTTATCTGATGGTCATGTCGAAAATTTTATAAGATTTCAATTTATTAGGAAAATAATGATATAACATGATATAATTCATAATGGAATATAGAGTGTATGTAGTTTAGTTTTGGAATTTTCTAATAATACTATCTTGGGAATAAACCCTGAAAAATTTAAATGATGGAATGGGGGTGGGAACCTAGTTTAATAATGGACTGTTTCGAATCAGATAGTTTTCAATGATAACATTTCCAATAGAATTAATAAAATGGTGAATGAATCTATTCTAAAAAAATTCTATTTTTTGTGATCCAAAACTAAAGATAATTTTATCTAGGTTTATCCTCTTGAAATTTTTTTAATTCTGCTGATATTTTTTCTTGTATCACGGTTGAATGTTGAGAATTCCTTAATACTATTTGATATAAATTTCATTTGATTAATATTTATTCCATGACTCATGATTATGATATATGAATGAATAACTATGATTTTATAATGGTTGGATAATGTTTTCATGACCTTATTCTTATCGTTTGCTAATCTATGATCATTTAATAATATCACATATGTTTACACATACTATTCATCTAATCTCACCCTTTCTATAATTTATTCCAAAATATATAAATAAAAATTTATATATGTTGTGTATTTGAAATGTTTTCTTAGTGATGAACTAATTTGGGAATGATATAGATTATTTGTCCACTAAATTTTAATTTATAAACTTTTTCATGATAATAAATCTATTAGGTTCTATCATAGGTAATGTTGATATGTAATGAAATTTGTTTTTCTAAAAATATTTTTCATTTATGTTTGACACATATGGTCCAGAATTGTTGATTATAGAAAATGGTTTAATAAAATTTGGAAATAAGTATGAATAAAATATTGTTAGAACACATAGGATAATATTATGAATAAAATAATATCCTATGTGATGATAAATAGAGGTGTGCGGTCTCCCAAAGAAAATAAATCTCTTTATGAAAAATTCAAGTGGATTTTGTTTTAGAATATATAGATCTGGGATACATAGCCCCAAAAGATTAGGTCGAGTATATCAAGACCACCATTATAGTTTATGGTAAAGGAGACCTTACTGTGAAACTGTTTTGAATCTCCCATGTTATATGGTTATGTTAACAAAATTTTTCAATATAAGACATTATATCAGATTTAAATAGATGATGATAATAGATAACCATGGAAACAACTAAGGTTTCCTAGATTGAAAATAATTTGTCATTATTTTGATATTATATAAATTAATTTCATGATTATATGTCTTCTTACAGTGATTATTATATCAAATAAAATGAGTTTTGGTTTTATTTAGTGCATTAAATAATAATAATAAAAATTAACATTTAATGTTATGGTCACATAAGTTGTCCCCCCTAAAAAATTCAATGTCACGGTTGATAGAATGAATAATCTTTTTCATATGCTTGTGGTACATTCAAAAGCCATGAATCATTATACTATTCTGAATAATAAAAGTATGGAACACCATATTGATGAGTCAATAATGACTGATAATCTAATATATTTACATCGTCCACCGATCCTATAATTGCTAGTCAATGGATCGGTACCACTAAAAAAATATTTTCCATTATCCAGAGCTCATAATGTGAAATGGTTATCTTTAATATTTATCCTTTTGATGGTGTGGTAGAGCAAGAGTAGACTTTTTATTAAGAATACATGTTAATGTGAAGAAATAATCTCCATTATGCATGTTGAGATTAGGAAATATATTTATATAATTACATTCCCTTTATTCTTCATATAAATATAGAAATGGAATTCCTTGAGATAATGTTGATGGATGGTGAATCATTTGGTATATATGAGAAAATATTTAAAACACATTCTTTTAATGCTTATATATTTATTATTAAACAAAATATTAAAATTTATAGAAATTAAATTTCATAAATCAATATTTCTGATGGAATTTATCCATAAGTTACAGTAGTATCTATGACATATTTTTTGACGTGCTATCAAGCTGGAAATATATATTGGATTCACCCAAAATTCCCATAGTTTTGATATGGAAATAAATATTTAATTAAAATGATATTACATTGAAATAAATGGATGGAAGAAGTTGTATAATGATGAAAATGGATGGAAACCTCTACAGAATTAATCACTCAAAATATAATTATATAATTGAAAGGATTAGGATCATTTTGCTAAGATGTTCTGAAAGATGAGGTTTGATGATGATCATAAACATAATGAACCTATTTATCCCAAAAACAAATAGAAATATGTTGTGATCATTAATTTTGATGCGGGGTGTGTTATTAAATCAGTGACTGTTAAACTTACCATACACTATATAGCTTAATTATATTATATGATTCATGATCTAAAGACTATTTTAAATTTGAAGAATTTTTTATGGGAATCACATTTCCTCCAAAAATTTTATTTGTATAAATTGTTGTATATATCTGTCATTTTATGATGACAGAATCTCATGTCTATGTAACATAACATACTGATATTTGTTTGAATTTTCATCCTGAAAATATTTTTATTCTTCATTTAGAAAAATTTGATGTAATTTTTGGAAGGTATTGTCATTCTATATATAAATACCTTGTTAAATACTATGCAAGGTAAGTGACGTTTGATACAAAAAAACATCCAAAGAGAGTTTATATGTGTAAGAATAAATATTAATTATAATTGAAATTAAATCCAATTTATTGGTATTTATTTTTATTAACATGGTTTATTTTTCTTATATGGTTTTGGAGAAACATAAAGTCAATGATATTCCAATTCTAGGATATTATGTTGATGCATTTACAGAAGAGTTACATAATTTCCATATGAATCATAATGTTTAGTTTTCAATGTAACATATACAATATGAGACACCTATTTAAAATATCCCATAAAAATTGAACCTATTTTATTTGTGATAATTTACGAAAAAAAGGAAAACATTGACAAGGGATTCATTCATCATCTTAAATCCTCATAGGTTACACCTTTTCTTTTTTTGAAGAAGAAAGAATAATTAAAGTGGATAAACAACAATTATCAGTCACTAAACAAGATCATGATCAATAAAAACTATCCACTATGTGGTATTGATTTTTCGTTCAATATGTTACGAATAGATAAATACTTTTTAAAGATCGACCTTCGATATGGTTAATATCTGTTGAGGATCAAAAGGGGGGATATACCCATGACAGCATTAGGATAAAGTTATATACACTTTTAATTTATAGTCATTATATTTGGTCTTATTAATTCCTTACATATCTTTATTAAATAAATGATTAATGAATTTATAGAATAAATTGAGAATATAGTGGTTTCTTTTAAAATTGGTAGACATATATTGTCACGACCTGTCCCTTAGGCCCCATGTCGTGACGATCCCATGCACACCTTTTATAGTCCAGGGGCTAGCGACTAGCACCAGAAAGGTGTATCCTTAAAATGGGAAGGCATTGACTTTTTAATTGTACTGACACACAGTCCAAGAACACAACAAGAAGAACCCAATATGTAAACTAATGTAGTAAATTATTTTCTGAATGTAAAGGGGATGGAATACAGGACCACCTGTAAAAGTACAAGTACAACTGAAAGGTACAACACAACTAAATAGGTGAAAATAACTCCTGGATCATCCACCAAGGATCCTACTTGATGGGTAGGTACAAATCATGATCAGTATTCTTTGTGTCATGTCACGCTAACTGGTCCACCTCTGAGTATCGCCTAGTCCTTGCTCCCTTAGCCTCGATCAATGATGTCTGTCATCTGCACAAGGCACAACAAGTTGAATGCATAGCACGATCATGGGTGAGTATAACGATACTCAATAGTGACCTCGAGAACCCCGTAGGTCTCCTAGAGTTCCGCTAAGTAAAAACTACAATTAAAGACTTCATCTCTACTTAGTTATACACCCATACATATTCTTATGTTCTCATTATATACAAATATCATACATGAGGGTAAAATACCACAAGGTAAAAACACAAACATATAAGTACCACTCAGGTAACACCACAATGAAAACACAATAAAGGTAGAAGTTCCACATATGTAACTCCACTAGGAAAACACCATGAAGTTAGAAGTACCACACAGGTAACACCATGAAGATAGAAGTACCACACAGGTAGAATTAGAACAAATGTAACACAACTAAGAGAACACCACAAAGGTATAAGGACCTCACATGTAACACTACGATGATAGGAGATACTCAGCTCACATTTAGGTAAAACATAAGTAAAAAAGTACATATGATTAGTTCTAAGCTAGATCATCTGATTCTGTAATGAAGCACTGCAACTGACCCACACAGGATAGATATGTACTAACCCCTAGTAACAACCACAAGATTTGACCCACACATTATCAGTCTGCACAGAACCATTCAAAATCACTGAGTGCTAACCAATATAGAATTTGATAAAATCTAACCCACACAATATCGATATATCCTGACCCACACAGGATCAATGATATTTCATTACATTATAGTCTTCCACATGATTCCTCACACCCAGTGCACTTGAGTTTCATAGAATCAACCCCTTGAGATATAAGTTGATCCTTGAATAAAACTAATCAATTCAAAATAGTAACCCAAAATAACTCCAAGTCATAATGGTTCCAATGTGATAGACGATTTGTCAATCAGACGTAGGGTCTGTGAGTTATAAGTGTTTTAGTTCCGACGGTCCAATTTGATTCGGGTTTGATCCCACCCGACCATACTCTAACTATCTCCGAAACATATTTGGAGTATTCCAAAAGTACCGTCTCACTCCAAGGGTCCCATCACAGAAGACGGTTCACTAAACAACCATCCTCTTATCAATATATTTACCCATATGTGTTTCTGGGTCTGGTCCGACACGGTCGGACCGACCCATCCCGACACGTCCCAGTATGGGGTCTTACCCGGAAAAGTAGGGCTAAGGTGGGATCAGCCCGCTGGGCTGTGGTCCATGACTTCCCACAAAAGGGGTGTATCCTGGACCGCACGGGGGATGTTCGGACCGTAGGGGGCGGCCCACCCCAAAAGGGGGCAACCCAGCCCGCATGGGGATTTTCTGTCCCACAAGATGGTGGCATGCCAGTCTGACCCACAGTGGGGTATTCCCTAGCCGTCATAGGGGTTTAGATCCTTAGTCACCTGAACAGCCTAGATTTCATTCGTCTTGTCATCCGGCGGCACCACGTGGGCGCCCCCTGTTACCTGTCACACCCACCAGAGGCAAGGGTTCATCCTCTTCCACAGTTCCGGTCGCTCCCATTGCTCACCGCGGTGCACTGGTAATTCCAAAGTTCATTTTCGTGGCCAACTGATGTGCAGAATGCCTTCTATGAATGTAATGGATGGCGATAAATGAAACGTTCTTCTGGCTCCATGGGTGGACTCCCTCCTTCGATCGCCCTAGCTTACGACCCGTGACAGGTTCCTCCGACGGCGCGGGTGAGGCTCCTCCTCCCTTGCGGTCAGCTGGCGTCGGCCACTGCCTTTTTCCCTGATAGCGCCAGTCTCCAGTACCACCACACATGCTATATTCCATAGATAAAAAATGTGTATCAAGCTAACAGGGGGTCCAGGCTAGGTTTGATAGGCCAACACCCACCGTGTTAGTTTGAAAACAATATGAGGGAGCAAATGGGATTTTAAAACTCTTTAAATTAAATCCAAAAGTAAAATCTACTACAATAATGATGTATAAATGCCCATGATCGAAGAAGTGGTTTGGTGTTTTCCTTCCCACACAAATAGTCTCCAGAAACGTCGCACAATCATCGATCTTTAATTTGGGGATTCATTTTCACTCATCACTTCTCAAAAGAACCGGCACATTCTTCCATGGTTTTGGCATCTCATTACTTTTTCAGCACTTTGTTTCATGGTGAAGCTGTGCTAATTCCTCCCCCAAGTTCCATATAAATAGGATATGGGGAGGGTGTATAATTCTTTTGGGATTTTATGGGGGCTCTTTAATTAGGAACCTTCTTAATTACCCAACGGTTCTGTTACATAGGATTGAATTTTCAACCAATTAATTGTCTTGACATGTCCTTGGTCCCACGTTTCCACTTGATCATTGGTGGAAAAAGAAAGGAATCAAAATTACAATGTTATTTTGTTTGTTCTTTTAAAATGCCAGAAAATCTAAATTTTTTCTCCAAACTAACCATGTTTTACATAAATCCTACCTTATGAGAATTCCAGTTTTGAGGATTCAATGCTACCCTCATATTTTTAATTTTAGCAATGGTTCATAAGTTATAAAAAATCGTGCAACCATTTACTGAACGTACCTTCAAAAAAATTTCAGAAATTCGTTATGGGCACACCTAGACTCAGAATGATGGGCCATCAATTTTCATAGACTATTAATAATTCCATATAATTAAAAACATTACATGGAAAATCTGGGTCTTTAAATTCTCCACACCATAGGGATTTTCATCCCCAAAGTCACAACATAGACTATGAAAACAAATGGGTGGTACTGACCATGAATCTTAGCCTCCTACTCATATGTGTTGTCATTGGAGGTTCCCATTCTTCTATTGAATGCACAACAGAGGATTCAACTACCCATTAAAGACAACATTGGAAGATAATCACTCTCAACTAGAACCTCTGTAAACATAAACTCGTCATCAATGTCCATCTCACTGTGGTCGATGATGTGAGATGGGACATGCATATATCTCCACAACTGGGATACATGGAAAAAAATTTGCACTATGTCTAGCAATGTCTGAAATGCCAAGTGGTGTGCCACCACACCTATCATGTGATGTATCAAGAATGGTCTGCTAAACCTCTGTGATAACTTGCCTTCTCATAAAATTCTCCATAATCCTCATCGAGGTGCGACCCGTTGAAAGACATAGTCTATTTCCTCAAACTCCAAAGTCTATACCTCCTATCAGAATAAGGCTTCGGTCTACTCTATGTAGTCCTCATCCACTCCCGAATGATTTACACCTTCTTAGTGGTAGCCCATACCAACTCTGGACCCATAAGTGCGGACTCCCCTTGGTCCATCCAGTGTAGAGGTGATCTACAATGTCGACCGTGTAGGGCCTCTAATGGTGACATACATTTAGTGGAGTGATAACTATTGTTGTATGAGAAATAAAAGAAGGGAAATTGATACTCAAAAATGCAACCAAAATCTAGGACACATGCATGAGGAATGTCCTCCAGTGTCTATATGATATACTCTGTATGACCATCCGTCTGAGGATGAATTGTGGTTCCCTAATGTAGCTGAGTCCTAAACGCCTCATATAACCCCTTCTAGAACCAGGATGTAAAACATGCATCACAGTAAGATATTATAGTCAAGGGAACCCCAATGGATTGAAAAAATCTATTATACAAAGAGGCTTCCCAATCCCACTATTGATCACTTCTCTTGGATAGGTAGGAAGTGGGTCGACTTATTCAGTCGATCAACGATCACCCAAATGGCATCATGTCCCATGGACATATGTGGAATCCCTATCAGAACATCCACGAAGATTCCATCCCACTTCCACTCCAGAACCTCTATTGGTTGTGCTAATCCTAATGGAACTCGATGCTCATCCTTCACATGATAACAAGTGAGGAAATGACAATTAAACTCAGCCACATATTTCTTCATCCCTGGCCACTAGTGTGGATGACGGAGGTCATGGTACATCTTCGCCACACCAGGATGTAACTCTAGAGGGTACGTATGGTTCTCCCTCAACAACACATCCAGTTGCACTGCCTGTACCATAGTACATCCTCTGAAGAGGATGACATGTTCTCCATCTTCATGAAATCTGTAAGGTTCCTATCTTGAGGATACCTGAGCACGTTGTGACTTGCAGTCATTGTGCCCAAGCTACACCTCCTTGACTCGTTGAAAGATCGGGGGATTGACTATCATATAGTAGAGGTAAGGTGCTCCATCTCAATCCACAAGGGTTATATGCAATGCTGCTAGCTTCTATGTTGACTCAATCAGAAGCTGTATACCAGAGCTCCTACTAAGTACATATTCCACCATGTTCCCCTTACCATGAGTATAGAAGATCTGAAAGTCCTAGTCCTGGAAGAACTCTATCTGTTTCTTAAATATCAGGTTCAGGTCCTTCTTAGAGAATATATACCTATGACTCTTGTGATAAGATTAGAATGTAAATCATTCAGCCATCAAGTTGTGTAAACACATCATCAGGGATAAGACCACTACTGCTGACTTGAGTTAATGGGTAGCATAGTTCTACTCATGTTGCCTCATCTATTTTGAGGAATTGACGATCACTACTCATTTCTGCATCAAGACACACAAATTTCTGGTCCCTTATGAATCTCAATAGGAATACACTCTTCTCACCCTTTTGGGGGCCTCATGATGGGGGCACTCGTCAGTCTCTACCTCAGTTCATGAAAAATATGTTAGAATATCTCCATCCATAAGAAAGGTTTTCCCTTAATCGTTAATGATGACAATGGTGCTGCATCTCGGAAAATGTTCGACATGAATCTCCAGTAGTATCCAGCCGACCCCAGGAAACTCCACACCTCTATCACACTCCTGGGTGGCTCCCATGAAGCACATGCTCTATCATTACTGGATCCACTGCAACGCTAGCTTCCGAAAAAATGTGTCCTAGAATGTGAACCCATCGTATCCAGAACTGGCACATTCAGAGCTTACCATAAATATGGTGTTCTCAGAGTGTATCCAGTATTATAAGCATATGATAAGAATGTTCCTCCTCCGACACCAATTATATCAAGATGTCATTGATTAACTCCATCACAAATCAATCATGTTATGGCTAAAATATAATGTTCATGAGTCCCATTAACACTACTAGGGAATTGGTCTCCCTGAATGACATAACCATGAACTCATAGTAGCAATAATGACATCTTATGGTCGTCATCTGCACATCCATATTTCGTACACCGAGCAGATGATTTCATTATTTGAGGTCTATCTTCAAAAACCAACGAGTTCCTTTCAACTAAATGAAAAGATCATCAATCCTCCAAAGAGGAAACTTGTTCTTCACAATCACCTAGTTAAGCTGCCAATATTCTACGCAGAGTCTAAAACTCCCATCTTCCTTCTTGGAAAAAAAATATTAGGAATGCCCCTGGTGAAACACTGGTCCTTATGAACCTCTTCCTCTACAAGTCCTCTAACTATACCAGTAACTCACGAATCTCCACAAAAGCCATCCAAAATGCTGGTGTAGACATCTTTGTCGTCTCGAGGTATATGTCGATGTAAAAATATACGACTCTGTGTGGAGGTAGTCCTGGAACATCATCAGGAAATACATTTGCATATTGTCCCTCTACTACATTATTTCTCGGAATCTCCACATCAACTACTCTGAGGGAATGTCTAGAAAAATGATGTCTGATCGATAGCACCCTCCATTAGGTAAGTCCATCATATGCAGAAAAAGTTCCCTTCTCATTGGTGATGGAAAAATTGGTCCCATCAATGAGAACCCACTGCACTTTGTTGATGATACAGTCAATCAGGGTATGGACTTTGGATAACCAGTCCATACCCATGATGACATCGTAAGGCCTCAACACCACTACTAGAAGATCCCAGCTGAAGCTCTAACCTCCTAAAGTATGCTCACTCTGTCTAAACTGGTGTGTAATCTTTGAATCCCTCATGTAGAATTATATAGTCATAAGGATCAAGGCAACGACTCCAAAAAAATCTCCAAGTTCCAAACTAGGGAAGTGGAAACAAAAGAGTGACTGGAACCTTTGTCTATAAGTAATGTCTCTAAGGTGGAGTATACACAGATCATACCCTTAATCATCATCAGAGCACCGTGGACATTGTCCTCAGCTACATGGATCTGAACTCTTCCCTGTCCACCTGCTCCTAGTGGTCAGGGTGGACCACCAGGAGGAAGTGGCGGTAGAACCTCAAATCATAGCTCATCGCCAAATGCACAACCAACTCATCTCCCATGTCTTCCTGCTGCATACGAAAATCCCAGATCCAATTTCTTCCTCTACCACAGTGGTCCCTTGACCTCTGTTGGGCGTCCATATGGTGAAATGGGGATTTGGGATCCATGCGTCCCTTCCTACCACACGATTAACACTACTTACTGATAAACTGTCATCCTCTATTCTATGAGCCCTATACAGCCAACCTTGTATCCTGATATTGTCTAGGAGAGGGCCTAGTCCTCTTAGGCCCATGTGTCATCTTTATACTACCCTGTTTCAGTTGAAAATTGTACCTAATGTCTGGTTGTGACTCTCGCCATCGATTTCTGCTAAGCTAGGAAGATCTCTACCAAAATTGAACGCTCTAACACTGCATATGGGGTCAGAATACTGAGCAAAATCATTGATTCTAGGATCTACAATTGGATAACTTGATCATAAATTAGTGCCCAGAAAAAAGGGTCACATAGCATATCGGTGGAGTAACGGGGGAGATCAGTGAACCTTGTAGAGTACTAGGCCACAATCATGTTGCCCTTCTCTAAGTGCAATAACTCTTATTTATTCACTGAGTGTAGTGTCCCTGGGATGAACTGTGCCCTAAAAAGGCCCTCAAATTACTTCCAAATTGTGGTCACCACATCGTGTATCTGGAGCATCATGCTCCAACATCTCCTTGCTATAGCCTAAAAAAGATGGCTGGTAGGATCTCCATATGTTAACTGGTGTCCAAACCATATGGAATACTCTTACTACAGCCTCCATCCAATCCTCTTCTGCATGTGGGTCCGTCTCTCCTCAGAACCATGGAGGCCTCAATGGTGGAAACACATGCTACATGATTTTTCAGCGTGCACCCTCTACTGGTGGGGCTATTCAAAAGAGCTGGACAATAGGTAATGCTAGTACACCA
The DNA here is from genome assembly GCA_963277665.1 of Viscum album. Taxonomy (NCBI): domain Eukaryota; kingdom Viridiplantae; phylum Streptophyta; class Magnoliopsida; order Santalales; family Viscaceae; genus Viscum; species Viscum album. The sequence continues at coordinate 1,113,324,072 of OY728126.1, forward strand.
CCCGAAGGTGCTAACTCCATAAGAGGGCCCTCCACTGAGGCCACATCACTCGGTGGGACGTAATCACATACTCTCTTTGGAATCATGGATGGGTATCTATGTTTAAGCATCCTTAAGGAAAATAGATGTAGAAAATCCAATATTTCATACCCAATGTGCTGAATCGAAGAGATCAAAAGAAAAACATTTAAAAACACACGCAATTACTGATTTTGTGCACTGAGTATGAAATTAGAAGTCAGGGTTCATGGTGTATGGATACATCCACCACTACACCAACACTAGGTTCCCTATACTGAAAACCAAAATCATAACTATCAACACTATTTACATATAGACATGTTCATAGTTCTAGTTCTTTCGTACAACTGACTCCTCTGATAACACTTTGCCATGACTCGTCCCTCAGCGCCCATGTCGTGACTACCCCATGCCATCCTTTCATAGGCTAGGGGCTGGTGACTATCAGAAGAAGGGAATATCCCTAAAATGGGAAGGAATTTCTTTTTAACCTGTAATGACACACAATCCATGAACAAAAACTAGAAGCAACCACTATAGAAACTACTGTAGTAAAAAGTGTGCTGAATGTAATGGTGTCAGAATACAAGCCCAACTACAAAAGTACAAGCAGAACTAAAAGCTACAATAAAATAAAAAATGGAAAAACAATCTTGGGTCATCCAACCAGGATACTATTAGAGGGGTAGGTACAACTCATGATTAGTAGTCCTCATGTCATGTCACTTCAAATGGTCCACCTCCGAGTACTGCCCAGTCCTGGCTTCGTCAAACTTTGTCAATACTGCCCGTTGTCTGCACAATACATAGCATTGTGCGGGCGTAGCCCTTGCAGGAGTGAGTATAACAATATTCAATAGGGACACAGAGACCCTTGCAGGTATCAGAGAGTTCCACGCAGGAAAAACCACAAAAATACTTCAACTATACTTAGTTATATAACAATACATACACCTATGTTTTCAAGATATACTCATCACATACATGAGGGAATAATACCACACAGGAACACCACGAATGTAGAAGTACCACACAAGTATCACCACGATAAAAAAACCATAGAGTTAAAATTACCTCATAGGTAAAGCCACATTGCGAACACCATGAAGGTAGAAGTACCACAGAACTATCACAAAAAAGACAGAAGTACCACAGAGGAAGAAGTACCACATATGTAACACCACTAAGACCACACGAAAAAGGTAGAAGTACACAAATGTAACACCACTAAGATAAGACAGACTCAAGTAAAAATCAGGTATAACTTATGTACTGATGTACATATGATTAGTTGTAAGCTAGATTATCTTATTATTTAAAGAAGAACTACTTTTGTGCCACAGATGATTGATATGTAAAACCCCGCTGACCCACACAGGATCTATCCACACAGGATCTTACCCACACAAGATCGTTTTTCACTGAACCACATAGGATCATTGAGTAATGACCCATAGAGGATCTAATAGAATCTGACCCACATAGGATCAAGATATTCTGATCCAGAAAATATCAATGTTGTTACATCACATTACAGTCTACCACAAGATTCCTCGCACCTAGTGCACCCGAGTTCCATAAGTTCAGCCCGTTCAGTAATCAGTCCTACCACAACCGCAAAAATTCTCCACAAAGGAGTGATCCAAAGGAAGTCCATGTCATAAGGGTTCCAACATGAAAGACGATGGGACAATCAGAGGACTGATCTGTGAGTTACAAGAGTTTTAGTTCTGAGGGCCCAGTTGGATTCTGGTTTTATCTAACCATTCCATACACCAACTATCTCCAAAAATCTTTTGGATTATACCAAAAGGACTTTCTCACTCCAAATATCCCCTCCCCACAGACGGTTCATCAAAAAGTCATCTGATTCTCATGATATGACCCTTTATGTGTTTCTAGGTCTGGTGGGACCCGGGTTCGGAACGACCCGATCAGACTGATTTGGCCGGACCTGGTCTCGGCCGACCTATCCTGCTCTGGGTCCAACCCTACTGGAAGGGGATACAGAGGGCATGACCACCTAATCCAAGGTCCACCGAGGCCCGCAAGGGGGGAGCGGCCCGCCCCGCAATGGGTGGCGCGACTCGGCCTGCAAGGTGGAAGCCCGACCAACATGGGGGCATCCCAACCCACAAGGGGGACACCCAACCCGCATGGGGGAAACCCATCCCGCAGGTGGGCTGCCCGACCCACAAGGGGCGGCCCCTTGGTTCGGACCACAGTGGGGACTGCCCAAGCCGGGGTGTGGGTTGTGACCCCCATTATCCCAAACTTCCCAAAGGTCATTTGTCTTTCCATGCGGTGACAACACTTGGGCACTGCCCGGTCACCGCCGAACCTACCGGAGGTGTGGATTAATCCTCCACCACGGCTTTGTCCGTGACCCCATACACATCGGTGGAATGCTGGTCGTGCCACCCTTCTCCTTCGTGGCTGACCATTTTTTGGGATGTCGTCACCGACCGTCACAAGTGTCGAGCTAGGGATGGTTCCTCTAGCGGCGTGGGTGTGCTGCCTCCTCTATGGCGGCTGGCCGATGACAGCCACCACCAATGTCCCTGCCAGCGCAGATCATAGGTACCACTTCATCAGCAGTCTCTCACATACAAGGATAGGGTATCATGGATGAGAAGGGTCCGAGCTGGGTTTGTTAGGCTCTTTCCCTCTGTGTTATCTTGAAAAAAAAGTAAGGGAGGAAAAGGGATTACACTAATCTTGGAATAAAAACCAAAATTAAACCCTACCTGATGAACTATGGAGAAATTCCTGCGATTGAGGAAGTGGTTTTGTGTTCACCATCACCAACAACTAGTCTTCAACAACATCAATCGGTCATCGATCTTTTGTTCCGGGTTTTAGTGTCTCTCTTCACTGCTCATCGGAACCAGTTTCGTCCTCCATGGGTATGGTATCTCAGCGCTTTGTCATTACTTTGTTACATTGTGAATCAGTGCTAATTTCTCCCCCAATCTCCACATAAATCAAAGAGGTGGAGGGTTTCTAATACTATTGGGATAAAATGGGGGCTCATTAATAAGGAACCTCTCTAATTTCCCAATGGTGTTTTTACATAGGATTGAATGTTCATGAAATTTATTGTCTTGACACGTCCCTGATCCCACGTTACCACTTTTCCATTGTTGGAAAAAGAACAGAATCAATATAATAATGTTATTCTGTTGATTATTTTAAAAAGACCCATATTCTATATTTTTCACAAGACATACTACGGTCAATGGGAATCCTACCTTAAGAGAATTTGGGCACTACGGATTCAATAATGCCTTAGGATTTTTAATCCGAGAACTAGTAATTATGTTAGAAAACAATTCTCCCATGTATACTAAACGTATCTTAAAAATTGTTCAGAAATTCATTATGGGAATAGAAAGCCTCAAAATCACGCCCCATCATTTTTTGTAGAATGGTAATAATTCCATATAAATAAAAAAATTACATGGAAATTCATGTTTTTTACATTTATATTCCAATAGAAAATAATAATAAGAATATCAATTCATGATTATACTGATGATTATATAAAATAAGAATTCATAAGAAAAATTTAACGACTGCTAATTTTATATATTGAATGTTATATTTTTGGGTGAAATAATATCATGGATGATTTATCAGGGGATCCATAAAAGATTTATGTTATTGAACATTTGATGAGACCAACTAAAGTAACTCATATCCATAGTTTTCTTGGATTGGCTTGATATTGACTTCATTTTGTAAATGATTTATCATGAATATCTATTCCAGTCCTCAGGTTAACATTTTTTGATGTTATGTTCACTTGGACTAAGGATTGTAAATAACATATAATGTAATATAAGAGTTGTTTCTTCAATAATCCTATGATTACTATACCATGATATGAATATGAGATTTTTAATTATAATGATGTATAAATAATTTTTTGTGGTGTTTCCTTATAAAGAATTATATATTTTTAGCATATAAAATAATGTGATTAATGGTTCAAGAGTAATATAATCCAAATCATGATTTAGTGTTACTAGTTTTAATCATCCCATTAATGATATAGAGTGATTATCTTTATGAGGAAAGGTGTGACATATATATTAATAATAAAAGTTTAAATTATATATTCACCTAGAATGAGTTTATTATTATTTGTAGAAGATAGTTTAATTTGATTAATTATTACAAATTATATATTAATTTCTAAATAAGGAAATTGAACAAGGATGACGATGATTTGAGTCAAATGGTTTTTATAATATTATTTATGTTAATGATAAAAAATTTAGAAATATTTATGTATTTGAAAAGGATAGACATTGAAATCTTGATGGAATGAGTGAAATATAACATTGATAAAATATTTCATCAACATTAAATTTCTGTAATGATTTAGGTGGATAAGAAAGAGGATGTGGAGCTATATAGAAGGTAATAAATGTTCTAGAGTAAAGCTATGAATATAATATAATTATTAGGAATATGAAATAAGTATATTCAGCAGAAATACAAAACCAGAAGAAGTAACTCTAGGAATGACCTCTTAGAACCTCATTGTCTATTAATAATAGATGTAAAAAGATATATAGATATCGAAAATTATATTTATTTTGGGATGGCTTAAATACAGATATTTCAGAGTATTTATCTTGGTACTTCGATTGTTAAAATTTTATGGTTGAGAGAAAAAATTATATGGGGATATTACAACCATTATCCACACAACAATGGAAATGGGAAAAAACACCAAGGATTTCATCATTGGATTCATAATGAAATCTATAGATTATAACCCTATTTATTTATTTTCAATCACATTACAATGGATTTTCAATTCAATGTTGTGAGAAATAATGTATCATTTGATCAAAATTTAGTGATATAAACTATTGAAGTGGAATGGGTACATGTGGTGCCATATTTTATTATATTTTATTATAATTTTTGTTTTATTGTCACATCCTGACCCATGATAGGGCTTCAGCTATAACTAGCACAGTGTCACATCTATATCCCATGGGTGAGGGAATGTTGTTGAAAGCATACATAGCATGGGAATGATTTTTTCTAAGTACTTTTATACACACACTCAACTATCTCATTGAAAAAGTGAATAGGGAAATAAGAGAAAATATTATATGATTTTATAAAGTAAACCAAGAATGCATGATCCTATAGATAATAAGTTGTGTATGGAAGTTTAAACTAAATGGAAAAGGGAAAAAATATAGGCCCAACGGAAATAATTCCCAACCTAATAAATTGGAAAATTAAACTACTAAGAGTTTCTTTGCCATGAATCAAAATATAGGATAATTGTACATGGTCTACATCACCCAGTAATTCTAAAATCTTCTAATGACATAGTCAAACATTCTGTCATGTTTATAAGACACAACACATACATGAATATCCGATGTAGGGGGGAGTATATACATATCCATTTGGATACCTCAAGAGGTGAAAAGAAAAAATTAAGAGGTAAAAAATAATGAAAGGAAGTGGATGACAGATATAGTCCAAGGGAACAGCTCAACTAAAACTATGATTTAATGTTACATCATCCATACATTAGGGGATCAACATAATGAGTTTATGAATTACCCATCGAGTCTATTTTATGAGATTATACTCATGTAACCTGGAAAATATAAACTTCAGGAGAACATTTCATCATCCACAAATAGGTTCCTATCATGGAAGGAGAGTGAAAAAATCCATTATACGAATACATAAGATGAAAATATATATGTTTAGTTAAATGAAGTCACAACAAGTGAGTAAGGGGATCACTATCTCATAGCTAAAACATGGAATAAGAGTAGACAACAATTCCAAAAGGAAATCGATGTGGCCAAAAATCTCATATGTATTCTTACCAGGGGTAACTATCGAATTCAAGACAGACATCATCCCTTTGTCACAGAATCAAGGTTCCTCGAATTCAAATTATATGAACCGTTGACTAGTGAATTAGGGATTTAAACTATGAATGTAACTATAGAGGACCGAAACCCATGATAATGGGGTGTTCCACTCTGGTGTCACGAGGACATGTGTGGTATAGTGAAAGGGGGTTATACATGGTAGGTAGAGGACCCACAACCCAGTTCGATGGGGGGGGGGTTCAATGATAGTCATCATGGACCTGTTCTATATCCAATATGTTATTATTCATTTAATTCAATAAACCATTCCTTGGTACAATGTTGGGGTTCCACTCAACTATAACAAGGACCGATTCCCTACAATGTTAACGGGGTTCCACTCAGAAGGCAGTTGTATGGGACCCATTCCCTGATAATGGGGTGTTCTACATTAGTATTTTAAGACCTATTCTATACCCAAAAAGGGGTTCTAATTGAGGGTTTCCCATGATGACCATTCATGATCAATGAAATCATTGGACATCACCTTGAAAAGCGATATTCAAGGAAAATTTTCATTATAAGTCCAAATCTATGATCGAGTGAACCATCATGCTCTACATGAAAAAAACCTAGGATATGCTACTCATGTCCAAAATCCATGTACAAAAAACGAATATACAAAACATTTAACTTCACAAAAAATGAATCAAATGATACACGACATCTGGAGGGACTCACACGAAGTTTTGTTCAACTCCAAAGCATTTTTGTGTCCCTAGAAATTACATATATTTCATCCCATGTATTAGTACATGGTTTGTATGTGGACTACATTGTGTGTCGATGATAACTGGGACTAGGTTTGTGTCATGTTGGTTGTGTACATGTACCAACACACTTGCCCACATATTTAATATCATTTCAATTTATTTTAGTACATGGAATGTCTCCTCGCATGGGGTGCTTCCCATGTGCTCTAACTATGTCCGTGTACGATTACATGGCATGTTCTTGGTTTTTTAATCCATCACAAGGATCTCACACATATATATAGTGGTATATGGCATGGAAAATATGTACAGACCAAGAAATCCTTATATGAATCTAAAACCCTAACTATCATCACATAAGGGATACATGTCATGTGTTAATTTTTAAATAGGGTATGATGATAGGTTTTCATAGAAATATAGAACCAAAATCCATGTAGTTTCTCTTTAAATTTCACCCCATTTAGAATTATATCCATCCTCGAATCTATCTGTGTTGAGTGGATCTATCCATGAATCATTCCTTCCAATAATTTCTTGCTGTAAGTCAGCTCCATTGGTCAAAAATATTTCCATCATTTTATCCACAATTATGAAATGTTTCTACAATTTATATATTTCTTATATACCATCAAAATGATCATCCATGACTCACAGAAAAAACCCAAAATTTCTTCTTGTTTCATAAATCCACTCCTCGTTCAAGAAATCTCTATGAATCTGGTCTTCTGATCGGTCTTTGTAGCACATGGTAATTTCATATCCAAGACCATGGGGTCCAACATGTGATGAACATGAAGAAAAATGGACGAAAATCACATGAAAACAGTTTTAACATAGTTTTAAAGAATTCTTAGATAATGATCAAGAACATGAAACTCAAGTATGAAAAAAAAATAGATAATAAAATAAATTGGTACCTATACGCATTAAAAGGTTATAATTTCGAGTAGATGAGTATACGAGATTTATATTATCAATCCATTTAATTAGAATTTAATAAATAACCCTATTATTGCGTCTTAACTTGATTATGGATCATTCATTAATGATGATCGGGTCCATCAATGATTTGATGAATGTCATTGTGTTTGATAGGACTTGGTCTACCCTTATCCTGATTTGCTTCATCACCTGATGAGATTCACCAATGAAAGAGGAAGATAGAGAAATAAATTAATCCTAGGTATAATGTTGATAACCCTGGATAATTCGCCGCAGTGGTATTCTTATTTTTCAGTTTGATGCATCAAAATGAAAAAAATAAATTAATTAAATAATTAATTATTTTACTCCACATGCTACCTAAAATAGAGATGGATAAACACAGCATTCCAAACCTTTTTAAGTTTCATATATGGTGAACACCATGTTATAGACTCAATAGTGGTCTTAGACATCTGATATGAGATTTTGTTTAATAATTACAATTATTTTGGGATAGTACATAGACGTAATATAATATAAGAATAATATTTTGATTAAATAAAATTTAGATAATATGGGCCTCAGAATCAAATGTCTTCTCAATGCATATATTTGTTAATACATATATATAATTACTAAAAGGAAATATAGTGAATATATATGATTCCAAACATTAATATTTTCACCCCCTAAAAGTAAAAAATAAACTGAAAACTCTAGATACTAAGCCCACATTTAGATCTCCCAATCTCAGGAACTGTCTTACAAATTTCTATGCTACATTGTATGAAAACCAAAGGGGTGGTCCATCCATAGATAATCATATCCTATCGATCTACAATCACTACTAGGTTCCACATAATAGTGGATCCATCTCTAATATCCTTCTCTCACCAATTGATAATGTTCATAGGGTCAGGCATGCATCTCCTCAACTAAAACATGTGGACGATGTCATGCAACCTCTCTAACAGTTGGGTAGGGAGATATAGTAAACAACCTCACAAACCCTATACACGATCATAGATGGTCTAATGAATCACATGCACAACTTTTCCTCCCATTATGAACATCCAAAATCCTCGTCTTAGGGATATTCTTTGGAATACAGAGTCACCTTGATTGAACACAAAGGGACCATAATGCCAATATGCCCCATATTTCTACATTATCTGAGGATTCCACATCTGCTTGTGGATGATCTGATCTTTTTCTATTGTCTGCTACACTATTTTTGGGCCCATAATAGATGTCTATCCACTATATTTATAGCACTAGAGTGACTTGCATCATCTCTTGCAGAGGGCCTCAGAAGGATCCATGATAATAGTAGGGTTTTATATTTTCTTTTATACAATATATTGAAATGGTAGTTGATCCTCATTGTTGCTTCCAATGTATAACACACAATAAATTATTGTATACTCCATCAAATAGATAGTGCACTCTGTCTTCCCATTTATCTAGGAGCGAAAGGATATACTCATCTTTATATTTATTATTAATTCCTCTTTCATCCCTCTCTACAATGATGGTGTAAAACACACATCGTGATAAAACAAATTATTGAGGACACCCATTGAAAGATAATAATATCCCATATGTATAATTTCCACAAACACTCCATAAAAATATTCTCCCTGATAGAAAGAAAGTGTGATGATTTCATGAGTGTATCAATAATCTCCCCGTTGGAATCATGGGACTTCACATTGTGTTGATGAAATATGATAATGCCTATGGATATGCCATCCCATATCCACATTAGGGTATCAAGGGTTGCAAAATCCCAACTGAATAATATTTATCAACTATCACCTATTAACAAGTGAGGTATAGAGAGATGAAATCAGCTACACATCATCTCATACAATACCACAAAAATCAACAATTGAAGTTATCCTTACATATTACCCACACCATGATGTATAACATGGGTACAAGGGTTGAACTCTGGCATCACCTCATCCTACATCATGATTGAATCCATTATCCAATGTGGGAACAAGATGAAATGATTACAACCTTCAGTATATTCGTCGGGTCAGTTACCTATGGATGTAAGAACATTTGTGGTGTCATTGTTAATGTATCAAGTTAGGAATCTCTCACGTGATTGAGAAATATAGGATTCATCAAAATTTAATGAAAAATACTATACCCTCCCTCTCAACTAAGGATCACTTCAAGGAGACCAAATAATTTGAAGCCTCCTTTAATAGGCGATACTAGGACTTCATGTTAAAGGAATCTTCTAAAAAGTTTCAATTTCCAGTAATATATACAACCTCGAAGTCCAAATCCTTCCAGAACTCCATAATGTTCTAATATATTAGGTTCACGTCACACTATGTCAAGACATAACTGATAATATTCTGGTCCGAGTAAAATAAAAAGTGGTCTCCAAGAATATAGTGTCTATACGCATCTAATTAGAAGAGTACCACTACCAAATATATGTCATGAATAAAATTGTTATAATCATGTGGTATCAACTCACCTGACCCCTAAGAGATAACTATGTTATACTACATCAACATAAATCCGAGCCTAGTTCATAAGGCATGACAATATACAAAAAACTAGATGACTTCCTCTGGAAGTACCAACACTGCATCAATCATCATCATTAGCATAAAATCTCTAGTGGACCTATAAAATTGATAATACTCGTAAAATAGGCACCCTTACCATGGTAGGGAAGTCATATGGCCAATGTTGATGAATAAGTATTCAACAAATACCCTGTAGCACCCCTCCATGATGAAAAATTTTTGCACCCCGAACATGATATTTGGTGGCTCACAAGAAAGAACCGTGTCGATCATTGGAGGATCCATGGAAAAAACAAGATCATAAATGAAATTCCCAAAACAAAACCTTATGAACCCAGAACAGGTACAATGAGTGTCTTCTATAATCATATTTCTCTTAATGAAAATCATGGTCAATCCTCAAGGGCCCAAAATAATTCTTATCTAATACAAAATAGAGGAGTATTTCATTGATAAAGACAATGAAATTGATTCCCATTTACGACTAGAATAAATAGTTCACCAAATCCATAGAAATGGTGGAAGAATTCATCCAACCAAAAGAAATAACTAGGAACACATATTGTTATTAGTGACGTCTGAATGAAAAAATTGTAATATCGGTCTCAAAAACCCTCAAATGGTGGTTGACAAACCTGAAATCAATATTTGAGAACCATCTCTCCTCAAAACCTACTCAAAGTGGAGGTCAATCCTTTGAAATAGGAACATGTTCTTTATCATGTTCTGGTATATGTGACAATAATACTTGAATATTGATATTCTCCTTGTAACCTTTTTCACAAATAAGAATAGTGATTACATGGGGGACACACTCAGTCTTCTAAAACTGTTCTCTTGAAGGTCCTCCATCTGAAACCGCATCTCCTAGAGCCCAGTATGTTCCATCTGATATGACATAGAATATATTTGTTCAATATATAGATTAAAATCGATGAAAAAAATTAATATCTCAACTCAGTGGTAGTCCTAAAACATCCTCAAGGATGACCTCCATATAAACCTAAAATACTAAAGGATCCCAGATGCCTGAATAAACCAATTTCCATTGTACATACTAAAAAAAGAAAGGGTGATAGGTGGCATGATATTATGTTAAGAACCCACTTTCCATACCATAAATCTCACTTATTATAAAAGAAAAATCTCATCACATCAGTGCACATGCATCTGAACTATCTACGGTGATAGTCAATATGGTCTTAGAACATGTGAAAACAATCGATACCCGTGAAAATGCCATAGTTTTCGGAAGTGATGACTATGAGTTACAGCATGAACCATGCTCCACCAAGGGATACCACATACTAACTTAAAATAAATGATATAGAAGAACCATTCCTTATAGGAACCATAATATAATGCTTCTAGGATAACCCATCAACTATGATCTGTAACTCCAACACTAGGATGATTCAGAAAATTTAATGACTTTAGCCTGTGACAAATAATACTAAATAATGTGAAAAAAATAAAAAAAATCTTACCTTTATCATTTGAAACATTGTGGGATCATATAATTACAAATCATGTAGCTGTCCGCGATGTCGGCTGCCAGCTGGCATAGCCAAATGTGTGCCACAAAGTGGTGGTGTTGGAAGGGTCTCTTAAATGATTTTACCAGTAATAGAAACTCCTAAAATCATACTAGATATAGCTTATTGGGGACCACCCTATCCTCACATCTGAGATCCATGATCATGATGCTACCACTACCATGGAAGTTCATTGGCTATATGCTTGTGGAGCTCAATATGTTTGGTTGAATTGTATAGCACAATGTGTCCTCTACCTTCACAAGTAAACAAGCACACCAATTTGAGCTACCCTTAATCTCTAAAAATCCTCTTACTACAATCACATGTTTGACTAGGGGAGGTCTCCTGCACTGAGATCATAGTGCTTGGCATTCACTGGAAGCTGTAGAATACTCAGATCTGTGGTGGACATTAGTTGCTCCAGATTTCTGGCTTCCCTCTTAGTAAAATTCTAATGTCATTCACCCCTCTCCAGATCCTTCACTTAGGCGAGTGATACACAAGGGAAAAAATCAAGATAATATATTTATACAGAGTTACTACTCAAAATGTAGATCTCATAAGTTCCCATCCTAGATCATGTCTGGAGAATAAAACATTAGTCTGTTAACCATTCCAAATAATATAACACAATCATTCCTCCTTTAATGCATATCTATATGCTATTGGATCCAAGATGAGTGTAAACAGATTTTTAAATCTCCTCATGGAACAAATACATGAAGTTAGTCCATGGGCATGTCAACTAATTATGCCTCTTCATTGTAAGTCTCCACCAGTGCCCAACTACTTCGTGGGAAAGGGTAATGTTTAGTGAAACCACCTGACCATTATTGTCTGGAAGAACCTAAATACATGTTCATTCAACTATATCCAATCCTATAGTACCCGAGGATTTGGATCACCGTGGAACCTCATTGGTCTCAGGAACTAGAACACATGGAGCCTACTAAGCTGGAATGCATCCTAATCCTATACTATTAGAATAATTATATTCTTGACAGGTGTAGGTTCATCTACCTACCCACCTGGTGGAAGGGGGTTTGGGATTTACCCCAAACTGAGGGCTTAACCCTCATCGAGCATTGGTCACAATCCAGATTGGTTATATTAACTAGCTATCATCATGGTTTGATCGTGATATTTTCAATATTGACCAAATTAAAATGTGAAAATATATTACTAATGAAAATGGGGAGATGAATCAAGAAGGATACTGGAAAAATCAATCCTATATGCTTTATGTTTCATTGATCCCGTCAATTAAAGTATTACTATGTGGAGTTTACAAGAAGGGGGTAACTGTCCTGGTGAATGGATATGTCAGTTTCCACACCATCACTGGATTCCCTGTCTTGAGATCCAGAATCGAGGCACATCATAAATATTTCCCAAAACCAAACTAAATCATCTTAAGCATGGGTATGATGACCACCCCCGACGGTAAAACTAAATTGGGGCAGCATTTTTTCAAGTACATCTATGAGCACACACAACCATATCAATGAAAAAGTATATTGGGTATGAAAGAAAAGTCGCAATACTGATATAATGTAAAAAATTCATATATGAGTCTCTAGAAAATATGATTGTACATTAGATTAAAAAAATGTTAAAATATAAAAATAAAAGGCCAATTAGAAATATGTTCTGATCTAACAAAAATACATAATTAAACTAGTAAGAGAGACCAGTTCCTAGATCCCACGATATAACCAACATACATAGCCAAATACAACCAGTTTCCTGAAAATCATTTGATGTCATGGTTAACCAATATGTTCTCTGCATAAGACATGTCATATGTTGGAAAATACCATGTAGAAATAAGTATATATATACCTAGTAGAACCCACAAAAAGAATAAGGTGGAGCATTAAGAGATACAAAAAAATGAAATAATGTATCTGCAAGATATAGTCTAAGAGAACATTAAAATACAAATCAAGAGTAAATGTAACCACATACAAACACAAGGGTATCATCATAATAATTAGATGAACTAAACCAATGAGTATTCACAACATAAACAAAGAGAATATATTCATTCATCCACAATAATATAAACACATAGACATTCCCCGAGAATTGTTACCTCTCCTCAATGGTGAGTAACCAAATCCAAGATGTGGATACAGAAGAAGAATATGTATATATATAAAGAGTTAAAATAATCCCAAATGAGTGAGTAAGGGGATATCCTTATGAATTATCAGCCCAAGAAGAAGAATATACAACAATTTCAAAATTCCATCAATATTTCCCAATAATTCATGCGTCTTCTTGGATGTAATAGTCCTAGTCCAGCCATGGATCGTCATTTTATCACATAGTCAAGGGGCCAAAAACACTATGTAGAGGTCCTGATACCTAGTGCATTAGGGGGTTCCAATTTAATAGTGTTATTATAGGACTCGCTGCCATGATGGTAGGGGGTTCAACTATAGAGTCATGAGGACCAAAACTTATTCTTTTTTGGGGGTTCTACTCATTATGTAGAAGATACATGACCAATGTGATAGTGGGATCCATACTATATGTGATGAACTCATTTCTTTCTATGATTTGTGGGGTTCCAATCTAGTCATCACGGATACACACCTTATCTGAAAGTGGTTACAATCCAAAGCTAAGGACTTGTGCCCTAGTACCACATGAGGGTTCCACTCTTGGAGAATGAGGACCCACACCCTACTATGTCTAGGGTTACTCTCAAGAGGTATTTTTAGAGGAACCATATCTATATATATGGGTGCTTCAACACTAGTTATCTAGAACCCACACCATATTTGATATGGGGTTCCACTTGAATAAATCCTCTAGTGATCTTGTGTGATCACCTCTATCATTAGTCATCGCCTAAACCAGATCCATGCTTAGATAATTTCACATCATATATTTTAAAACATAACTTAGTGAACCATCCCATTCTATGAAGAATATACTCCTAACATTCTACTCATGAGCCATAAGACGAGTCCAAAAAAAAGAAGATACAAAACATTGATATTTCTTCATTGGGAACTGAGGGATACACGATAGGTGAGTTGATAAACAAGAAATGATGTAACACTCAATAATCTGGCTGTATCCCTATAAAATACATGACATCTATCCCATGTATTAGTGAACATCATGTAGGTGGAATACAAGAATATATCCAAGCTAATTGGGACTAGGACTATGTCTTGTAGGCCATGTTTATATACCAATCCCCATATATATAAATGGGACCTAGTGTGTGTGTATTATGGTACCTGATATGTTTCCACACACATAGTTACACCAATGTTATTTGGTTGTGATTGTGCACCGACACTTGGCTTGTGTCTTTCCATGTGATCTATCACATTTCAGACCCACTAAACGATGGTGGTAGATGACATTTTGGCATTGGACACATCATTACATCCTTTTAGGACTCCAAAATCCTTAGACACATATGAAGAAGTGCTACACACCATGTGTTCATCCACTAACATAGTGTGTTTTCAGGGATTTCCTTGAAATAGAGATCCCAGATGCATGTGGTAGATATAGTTGTTTTGCCACATTTTTTAGTAACTACTTCCTAGAATATATCTGGGATGATAAGATATTTACATGAATCATGCCTTCCATCCATGGCTCATCAGAAATTTACTCCTTTAGACCACAATATTCCCATAATTCATTATACCTCAAACTAGTGATTCTATGATTGATTTCTCAATCTTAAACCATCAAAACGATAATCCATGCCTCACAAAAAACACAAATCTAATACCGTTTCACAAATTCAATCATTGTTCGCCAAACATATATGAATTCAAGGGATCAATTATTCCCAGTACATTCTAGAAAAATTTTGAACTAGGGCCTTAGGGTCGAACTAGTGTTGAAGGAAAAGAAACAAGTGGAAAATGACTTGAATGGAGGTTTAAAATCGTTGGATACGGTTCTTAGCCAACAGTCATGAATGAAAATTGGTGTTAGAAAAAAATTTATATAAATAAATTTATTGATACTTGAGATCATGAATATTTAGAAATAATATGTAGATCGATATAATGAGTTTATTTACTAAAACAATTTAATAAAAATAGTGAAAGTCACTAAATTGATGAGTCCTACCTTGATTATGGATCTTTCATTGATAAAGACTACATCAAAAAATTATTTGAAAGGATTCATTGCATTAGAAGAATCCTAATATTTTCTGATCCAGATTTTATTCATTGGCCAATGAGGTACACCAATGATGGAGGAAGAAAGGGATATGGAATTTCATAAGTTTTTATATTACCTACCCTATAGACTTTTCCCTAGAAATATTGTTATTGATCATTTTCTTGCGTCAAAGTCAAACAATTATTTATTTTATATAATGTACCCCCAATGAGGGAGGAGTCTAAACTACCCTTGTCAATGAATTTTAGGTAACTCCTAGGGTAAATATCATGTTTTGAATTGAATTGTGGTCTTAGACTTATGATCTAATATCACATTTAAGAGTTATAAAATATTCTTAGAGAGGACATGTTCTTGAAGTATAAAATGTATTTAAACATTTTATAAAATAAATTCCATGAAATTTGGGCCTCAGAATCACATTCCATAATAGTTCCTAGCTATTGAAATGTATTGAAATATTTCAAAGTCTTATAAGGTAAAAACTAAGTCGTTATATTTTCCTTAATTTCATTAAGAACCTATCAGTGATCTTAATATATATTAATCTGTTTCAATACTTTTATATTCATTAGATAGAGAGTTAATATGAGAATACCATTACAAAAATGGATGATATATATATATCTTGTTAACTAGATATCCAAGGTAGTTGATTTCAAGAAATTAATGAAATTTAGTTTTCTTAAAGTTGTATATTTCACCCCATCATTCATATGTCTCTTCCTTGAAACCATTGTTGAAATATGTGAAAAAAATAATTTTGTAGGATAATGTTAATGAAAAAAATCTATTAGAAATTAAGATATATGTAGATAATGGTAGATAAATTTAGATCCATTAATTCAAACATCAATGCAGTTTAGAGTTTATAGAACATTAATGCTAAACAATTTCAACGAGGTTAGGATTAAAATTTTATAGAAAATGTTTTATTTATATTTATCCAAAGAATATGGTTATAGGTTTCATAAATCATTTACACATAATCCATAGATATAGTTTCCTCATCAGTATTCTTAATCGAGTAGGGAGAACATATCAGGACATGAGACCCCAACTAAACCTCTCCCACATTCAAGATATGATCTATGTGTCTGTCCCCAGTAATTATATTCCAGATCCTTCACATGTAGAGAATATGGAGGTAATACCAGTAGACAATATTTTAATTGATAATACACATGTAGAAATCTAGGATTATAAACATTATTCATATAGAACAAGTCTACTTTATGAGTTACTATTCATTAGAGGAATTATAAATTTGAGGAAAATATATGTAATTCCCCTACCCCAGTTACCTAGAGTTAGTGAATTATTACATAACATTGGCATGATCACAAAAGATCATGTCTTGAAAGATAGATTAGCTGTGTATCCTTGGAAGTACAAGGTACATTCATAAGATTTACGTTACATTATAAAATGAAAAATTACAACAACATAGTCTCCATAGGCAACACTCATATCCCTTAGACTATCTTAGCATGTCAGTCATAATTTACTTCTTTGGATTCTAGAAAAAATAAAACATAGAATGGGGTGAGCTCAGATTTTCAGTAAGGGTAAAAATATTGTGGAAACATTCATAAATAAGAATGAAAAATTAAGGAAATGTATAAGACTAAAACAAAATCCATTTAAACATGAAAATCATCATAATATGTATAAAATAAAATCTAATAATTCCATTTTCATATTCACATAGATATTTTAGTAGTCTAATAACAACATGCAATATCAATAGCAACATTCCTAATGATAGAATTCATAATACCAGACTTCAAAACCACATAGTCAAGGACTTGTTCCAAGAAAATAAATAAGATTTTGTCAAATCCTTATGCCAAGACACTAGTTTGACTCGTGATACCTATAGATGCATCGAATAGCTATAGAGGGCTCCACCCGTCACATACTAAGTCAAATTCATTCCTCATGAAAAGGTTTAAACAAAACAGAAACATTCCTAATTAAACTAGCATTCAAAATGTCAACACAATATCCATAAACCATGAATGATGTAAAAATAACACGTCCACGATCAAAAATATCATGAAACCTTGAATGAAATGTGTATGTTTTTATCATAATAATACAATTTTAAATAAGCATTAAATCAATAATAGTATGTTGACATAGATGAAATCAAAACATTTTTTTTAGAGAAATATCACTTTCTATTGTGAAATGATATAAAATTAATATAATTAAAAAAACAAAAAATTTATTTTGAAAATATTCTTATAATATTGTAAGGTAACCTTCTTATAATGTTATAATGGGGGAAATTAATTACACTCGCCGTATAAGTTAAAAAAACATCCGTACCTGAATTTTGTCGAAAATGTCATAATGTTCCTTGTTTGGAAAATGACAGAAAGATTATTTTAAAATAAATAATGTGTAAAATAACAATACAAATGACATTAAACCATTGAATATAAAATATTAAATTTTTTTTGAAATAAACTTTTAAGAAACACAAATGTGGATGACAATGAGGTCCCAGTAAATAATCACGTATAAAACAGCCTCAGATAATAAAGAGATTCTGAAATTTAACCATAAAATACCTTTCCTAGGACGAGGGTTGGTTAAAATCCTGAATAATGGTAAAATAATTGTTAATAAATTATAAAATAACAATATACATTAATATTATATCCTACAATATTATCTAATATAGCTTTGTTGATGATATTTCAGTAGTATCATCATTTCAGTTGATAACTGATTCGTTTTCCTTTATATGATTGTTACATAGGTAATGTTTTTTATGGATGAGATGTATAGTATTCAAATTAATAATGATATTATTTCCATAAATATTCTTTTTAATCAATAAATTAAATTTATTCATGAATGTATATGATGATGAATGAATCTCATAATGTTCATGGAGACGGTAATCCGTACGTACTCATGAGCGACAATATCATTCATTTGATATTAAAACCATATATAATTGGATGTTATATAATATATAAAGAATAATTATCATATTATGTTTATTATTTACATCAGATATACTCATTATTATACCCATACAAATGTTGAAATATTTGAATAACAAACTACACCATTGCGTGGAGATGGTAATCCGTACATACGAACGTATGGTGACTTTTTCATTAATAGGATGGATAGAATAATGAATATGGTTTTTCCATTTTAAAAATAACATAACAATATATTGAATATACTAGAGTTATTATTTTATAATGGAATCAACAATGAAATATGATGTGAAAGAAGAAAAGATATTGAAAGAGGAGGTGAAATATTTACCACTTCATATGGTTCTTCCTTTTGATTTGATAAAAAGGAATCTTTATGATGGATTTATGACCAAATAAATGCCTCTAGGATGAAGGTACTAAAGCTGGGACGATATTTTGGAATGGTTTGGCCAATAGAAAAGGCATTCCTTGTGTAAAATTAAGAGAAGGAGATGTGCCTTTTTATAAGAGAGGTGATGGCCACTTTAGAAAACATTAGAAATATTAAATTATAATAAAATTATTTTCGGTTTCTAATGGAACCAAAATAAAGTATTTATAGGATAAGGTGGGTATGGGTCATATCCCTATTTTACTATTGGTTTTATAAATGTTTAGGTCATAATATTATCCTTATCATTTAGATTTTACTCTTAGTTAAATAGTTTGACATTTTACCATGTCTCTTTGTAATTTTATATTATATTATTGATAATCGTACTATAACATGCCAAGAGAACCCCATGAGGTTATGATTTAATATATATAACAATATATAATTCCTTTTTCTAAACTTTAGATTTTTATAACTAGTATATCAATTAATAATATAATATTTGTTTTAAAAACTCAATTATGTCAATTTTTACACTATATAGTTTTTGATTTTTTTGAATGCCATAAAATTTTTTTTCACTTCGAATAAAATTTATTTAACCAACCCTAACATGTCATATTGAGCAATAAAATTAGTTTAATTCATTATAAGTTGCAATTAACAGAAATTTTGATATTTATAATACCAATTTTTTTAATATTTTATTTTTAAGATAATTACTGCCTCATCAATGTGTCATAAGTAAAATAAATTATATGACATCAAAAAATTATAAATAAACTACCATTATTCATTTAATTTTTTTAGATTTCCAGTGAATATTTATAGTTTTTGAAATCAGTTATTTAACCTCAAATACAAATATTTTACAAAAAGATACATGATTTAGTTTATTTTTGTCTTCACTTAAGATTAATTATTGTAAAATGTCATTATCATTCCCAAGTGTCTCCATGGGGTTCCAAAATCAATACAAGGATGCCCATGGTTGTATATTTATCATCAAATAGAAATATGAAACATGTTAGGGTATTTTAATATTATTATAATATTATTTGTTTACCCTTATTTACCAGATTTACCCTTTAACCATGTTAAATAAAATATTTACCGATGTATGTATTCTTAATGCCTAAAAATAGAAGTTACCTATTTAAAATTTTTTACTCCATGATTCCAAATATGGAATCCATTTTTCCAATTTCACAACCCAGAAGTGTCAGAAATTATCTTAAAATTAATTACCGTTGTAAAAAAAGCGTGTTTTTATGAAATCATAACTATCAAAAGTTCAACACATGTAAATGTTTAGCTTAACTGCGAAATTACACACAATGACATAAATTATATTAAATGATAATATTATAATATATTGATACTTTAAAACCACTCAAATGTTTAATTTGACAATATAAATTATATCGATTATAAAAGTTGTTTTTATTTAAAATTCAGTATTATTCCTCAAAAATTGAAAATTTTAAGAAAAAGTACCAAAACATCACCCTAATAAAATTTCGATATTATGAATATATAAATGAAGTCCATTATGAAAAATAAAATTTATAAAATTTCAAAAAGTGGGTATTAATATTCATAACAGCTAGTTTGATTGGTCATTGTGTGTTAGAATCTAGAAGATGTGTAAAATGAAAGCTATTACATTATTCAAAGGGAAACATACCATAAAATGTTGAGGTGTTACACTAAATGGGAACCCAGGGATGTTATAATGTAGAGATATCCTCTTTTTATTTTATTAGATTTATTGAATTTTAAATATGATATTCTTTTTATTAAGGATAAAATGTATGACACCATGATTTTAAATGAATAAAACCTGAAGTATTTGATAACATTCTTTACATAAAACGCCAATTATATATGAACCATGATATAATAAACCGTTATAACCTAGACATTTATATTTCATGTACAAATAATATGTATTAATGTATGAAAAATATTTTTACCATGTAAAATTATTAAAATTTACAATTAAATTAATAATAATAAAGTAATATTTAATAATTTAATTAATTTAATCTTTGAAAATATATTTTCTTCAAAAAATAATTTTATAATATCTTTACATGTGAAAATTATAGTTTCATTATAAAAATTATTGAAATTTTATTTTAAGAAATAAATAATTTTATTTTAAAAAAACTAAATAATATCATAGTGTATGATAAAATGATTTTTCTAAAAATATTAATTTTTTAGTGAATTATGAAAAATTATATCTTTTATAAAAAATATTATTTCATTTCACGTAAAATACACATTATGTTTTAAATTATATCTTAATGTGATGTAATTAAATATTAAGTAAAAAATACTAATATTAATTATAAAATTATTATGATTAATGTTTACTTTCAGATAAGTTCATTTATGGCATAAAAACACATTTTTCAGAATACCATTTTTCTGTGCATAGTGTGTATTTATCATAATATATTTATTTAATATATAATTATTATTGGTTATAATTTAATATATATATATATATTATATCCAATAATATATTTTAATATTCATTTCATGGGTTTTATGATGAAGATAACACATGTAAATTATGTTTTTGCATAAAAACTCAAAATTATAAATAGTATTTTTATTGTGTGTTGCATGCTTATTAAAAAAATAAATTTTTCCATTTATATAATTTTAATAATTAAAAATGAATTCCCTATTCATAATTATCATTATTAATATATTGTAATAGGTTTAATTTAATTTTTATTCATAGTTAATTTTTAAAATGGTATGATTTTATTACCATGGTTTTGGTTAAACAAGGTTCAAGAGCAGAGGTGAAATAATATTGGAAGGATTGAAACACCTATGTAACAAAAAATAATTTTAAAATTACAATTTATTTGACAATTCATACACAATTCAACACTAAAAAAAAGATTGTATAACATTAAAATATTATTATTTAACAGACCTATTATTACATTTCCATTAAAATTGTTAGTTTGAATATGAATACCTATATCATGTAAAATATATTTTATGTACTCATATTTCATTATTTTATTTATTAAACCATAAAAATAATTTTAATACTTTTATTGAGTTTATTTATTTATCTAAAATGTGATTTCTTCCAAACAAATTTTTTTTCGTTTTGAGATAGTTTATTATAATGAATTTTCTTGAAATTTTAGAAATTCAATTTTATAAAATTAAAATCTTATTTGAAAATATAATTCCATAGAGTGATGTGATTGGGTTTTATTATTTCATCAACTGGATTATATATATAAGTGTTAAAAAATTAAAAAAATATGATATTTATAATATTATTATCATTATTGGAAGATATAAATATACGTAACTTCTTCCCATCATGATTGTTGAAAAATGAAAATTTTACTCATGCGTAAGTATGACCTACCATCTTTATGACTATAAAGAAGTTCATTATTCATAAACATTTATCATGGATGTATTTAAAAAGTAAACATTACATACAAAAATTTATAATTAATTAATGATTGTAATTATTTATATGTTGTAAAAATGATCCCTTTGACCATGGTCCATGCACCGATGCCATTTCCAAATTTTGAACTCAACTTCTTCTAAAAACCAGATGTGGACATTACTGATTATGTAAATAGATATAATATTAAAATAAATTAGGTTAATGGTTTTATTATAAGTTATTAAACCTTTAAAGTCTGTTAATAAATAAACAATATATAAAATTTTAATATATTTGATATAAAATACGTGGTCAAATATTATGGACCCATTGTTAGGGTTTCCCATCCAAACATCCTTCTTTGAAAAAAATGTTATTTTATAAACCTAATTTATCCTAAACTATGGAAATAAAACAAATTTAAATATAATATCATGATCAATTCTTACATAATGGTATTTTATGTGACAATTCATCGACTTCATTCATTGTAAGATATCATTCAAAAGATAACAAAGCAGATGGGGTTCATGTTTGAAACTCATTTTGATCATAAATATCTATTCTTATATTTACATTGAAGGAAAATATTTATTTATTGATTTCAAAAACCATCTCATATTCTTCATATATGGTTATTCAAGATAGTAATAGTTCCATTTTTCTCTTTATAATACTTAAAATTGTGGAGAATATATTTATGAAAATGTAACTTCATTTTTCACTTTGGAAAGAAATAATTTTCTTTCGATATCTATTTTTTATAAAAATATTTTTTATAATTATTTTATCATTCACGTAAATATAAATCAAAGAAAATTTTAACCATGTTTATCTTTATTAGAGAAATTTTCTAGGTTTTTTCCAAAAGAAGAAAATTTTATCATATTTACAATAGTGTGAAAGGAATGTTTCAATTAACTTATATGTAATGTTTGATATTAACCACCTTATTTAACACTTAACTATTTTAATATTACTTTATATGTTTCCATATTACATTTTAAATATTATTTTTAAATTTTTTTTTGAAGATATTTTCATTGAGGTCATGTTAATTTTCTCAAGAATGTTTTTATGATTTTTAAATGTATTTATATTCTATAAATACAATATCAATTTTTTATTTAATATATCTAGAATTTTAATATATTCATTATTAATTTATGACTATCTAACAATACATTGTTTTTACTTGATAATACATTCGTTATGATCATTTCTCAAATTAATACTCTTCGATGCCTATTTTCATTATGATATGAGGTAAGACAATGAAAGACATTATATTTTTATTGGAAATTCATATATCTATTCTTTATTATGGATTTCATTATATTTCATACATAACATGTAAATTATATGAATTTGATGAGTGGGTACAAAATTATATATCCATACAATTCATATGGTTATGTTTTATTCTCATGATAGGACGTGTATGGGATTATGGATAGAACTTATTCCATTTTACCACTCTATCTACCATGTGATACTTTCTCTGATGTTAGACATGAAATTTGTTTATGTAATGTTAAATTTCCCTTCATTATTTCCTATTATTCTAGGATCATTTAATTCCTTTTTCATTATGTTATTCTCCCATGTGGTTACTTTTGATCCTTTTCTTTTATAATGTCATGTTATAAATTTAACTCACTTTTTATGTTTACTATTAATTTTTATTCCCTTATTAGGTCTTATAACTCACCCATTTTTTATATGTATTCAATAGGATATCCTCTATATTTTTATGAGATGAAATTTATTTAGGAGATCATTCTCGAGAAAATATTAATGAAGCTTTAATTTAGTTTTAAATTTATCTATTTAAATCATAGTATTCAATGGAAAATAGGACTGAAGATCATTGTATTTTAGTTAAATGTTTCATGTGTTAAAAATCATGTAATAATATGTTGAAAATGATATGCTTATATATATGGTACCGGAGTATTATCTAGTTATTTTTTGGATAATTTGAGTCAAATAATTTTGTGAGAATCATAGTGATAATAATTTGTATAAGACTAAATAATGAAAAATATTTTACAATTTCAGTGAAGTATTGATAGAGAGGGTACAAAAAATTAACATCTCATTCTTCATCCTATATGTGGATGAGGAACTATAGCATTTGTATATAGGGGTAATGAATATTAAATTGTTGAATTTTACTAGTTTCGATCACCACATGGTTTATGACAATGGACTTTTCTATAAACCTAGTTTAAATCTTTTAGGGGATATTATTTTAAAGTTATAATCACTTTTTGAAGTAATAATAAGGATGTACAATTTGATTAGGTAGGTAAACGCCTAATAAGAATAGTCATAATGGATAACCTAGAATGAAATCTAGAAAATCAGAAGTCACTATTTACTTATTATTTATAATTTGTTCTGTATAGGGTTAAATGTTTCATATGAATGCCTTAACCATCCCAATATCATGATATTTTCTCCCATAGTCTTATCCAACATGGTTTATTTTTCAATGTAATTCGGCCCCTAGACATCACCCATGACAAGCCACATTTCCTCAAAGGAATCTCCCCAAACGCTAGAGGCTGCTTACTAGAAGCGAGGTCCCAAGGTGTGTCAATGGAGAGACTATTCGCTCAGTATCTATGTTTAGTGCAGTAGTAAAATATGAACTAGGTTAAATGGTAGAATAATTATAAGTAAATAAATGGTACAGTGGAAAAATAGTGACACTAGAAATGATAATTAAAAAAACTGGAATAACATACAACAATGGACGATGATATTCCATGTCAGTAGAAAACTAGAAAAAATGGATAAATGATAGTAGGACTATTATATTCCATAATAGTATAAAGGAAATAAAAATACTACCCCAATCATCCAGACCATTATCACAGTCATCTTCTATCGATACCCATTCAAAATTGAATGAAATAAAGTGTTCGAAGTCTTATTCTTCCATTTTCTATCACCTATGACTATGAAATATACTACATGTACCGAACAACACCCGAAGAGGGTGAGAGATTAATCTTAGTGGAACATGAACAATAGGGTCTATTACCTCTGGCCCATGTTATAGAAATGCAATATAATGAAATAATTTATATTATAAGTAAAGATGTACAATGTAACTAAATACCCAAGTACCTGCATTAGCCCAGATCATATCTATGAACATATAAAAAATTTAGTACTTGATTCTTC
Organism: Viscum album; assembly: GCA_963277665.1. NCBI lineage: Eukaryota > Viridiplantae > Streptophyta > Magnoliopsida > Santalales > Viscaceae > Viscum > Viscum album. The sequence goes on from OY728126.1 coordinate 1,113,349,893, forward strand.
GTAGTGTATAAATAAGACACTTGGAAAATAGAAATGGTTCCATGATGTAATAAAGAATCCCATAATTATATTTAATAATTATGTTCTATGTTAATAAATAGGGATATATATACCTCAAGGGTCACCAACTCAGTAATATCTATAGCCTATATTAGGGTAATAGTGTAATCCTATGAGTATAGTCCATGTAATTCAACACTGGGACACCTACCGAGTCCAAGGAGTTCATATAAGTTAATAAAAGGGAAATAAAAAACATAGAATGACATGGATGTACTATGGAAACTACTTTTCAATGATGGAATAAAATAATGTTTAGAAGGCTCCCTTTAATTCTATGTGAGGGATCTAGTGGTGTTATATCGAGAATCCAAAAATAGAAAAGGATAAAAATCGAGGTGGGTATCAACCAATGAAATCCACATCCTTTAATCATAATGGGGTTCCTGAGTGCTGAAGGAATTCTCTGATAAAAATACAAGGATATGTCAAGTCATGACACTCCTTTTTAATAATTAAGTATTGTATAATTTCAATTAGTTATATCATTTGCATTCATTACTGGGAAAAGGATATGTAGCATGACACTTTTATTAAATCCATTTATCTCATATTCAACAACTAATTTCCATTTTTATACTTTCTATTAAGGTGGTACGGTGTGCTACAGACATGGAACCAATTATTTATTTACATTTAATAAGGTCAACTCGTATAAATAGTACACATGACATTTAAATTTTCACTGTTAATTATCAGTTAAAAAAATTACATTATGAGGGTAATGTGATGATCATTCGTGGTATATTCCATCCTGAAATTCCTAATATTAATAAATCCATTTAATATAGAATATCATTCCCATATTAGGGTCAAGAAAAGTTACAACTGAATGGTGGCTCAAATGTGTGAAATATTAAAAAACCAATTATTGAATAACATCTTATAGGGGATGGATGAATTTGTTTGTGAAACGGACAAATATTAATCACATAAATGGAAATCGAATAACCATACAGTTCAAATTAATATAGAAATGTAATATAAATTTAATTAACAACAACAAATGAAATTTGTGGGCCCCACCAGACAATTCCCAAATCATTAAAACTTTAGGGAAGAGTTATAAAACTCCCATTATAGGTTTTTACTATCTCTATCCCGCTATATTTGGTTGTAAATTAGATTAGAATAATGTATATTTGAGAAAAAAATAAAAACACTCAAACCTCGATATTTAGGTTTCGAGCAAGAGAGGAGAATAACTGTTAAAAAGTAGTCGAGTACTTACTCTTGCACATCCCACGTCACAAACAGATTTTTGATTATATGATGGAGGATGAGATCATTCAATTTCATCTATAGGTCTTCATAGTGATCCCAAATTATTGAAAAAATATTAATCTCATAGGAATTATGATTAGGAGGATGGAGGAGGATTAATTAGTCCATTAAGAGAAAAATGGTCATTTTACCCAAAAATATCACATGCATTAAACCATTTATGGAAACCATGCATAGGTAACTAGGACAAGGGGAACTCACATAATAAGGACTCATGGTTACAAAAACTGTATGCCAACTATCAGTAAGTCTGTGTCCAAAAACATTTCATCAACATGTTTTTCAATAACAGTGCATCCTACCATCATGGTTAACTATATACAGTGTTCCATGGCTATTTTTTCAAATGATTGGTTTGGTGATCTGAACATGCTACAAAAACCCTCATAATGGTTAATAACTCATTATGAATAAAAATTAAGGACACATTAATTTACTGAACAAAAATTTAATGTGTGCACACCTGAGTTAAAAATCAGGTTCATACAGTCTTCCCCCATAAAAGAAATCATTCCTGAGATCTCCTTCTAATGGTTGTGAAACATTGTCTGGGAAAAACTCTAGCCAAGGCTCATGTAATTATTCTTCCATCTCCAATGTACCATATTTCACACAGTCATGCTTCCACAACACCCACACTAGAGGGAAAAATTATCCCTAGAGAGCCACCATGGTCCAATCAACCATGTGTACAAGATACTCCTAAATGGTAGCATCAATATCTAAGAAAAAATCCGTTGTATTTAATGTATGAGATGGATAGACATGATATTTTCAAGGTAATGAAACATGGATGATGTTGTTCATTGAAAATTTCATTTGAGTTTGTATCAATTGATAGTCTACTAGACCAAGTCTCTCTATTGTTTCATATTTCAGTACATAAAGTAGTGATAGATTCACTTTCTTCCATAACCATATATTCCCTACATTGCATGATACCCATAAGAAAACATGACCCCTGGCCTCATACTCTATAGATTTTTGACTTCAATGGACATATGAATTCTATATTGACTAATCAGTAGTTATATGATATTGAATCAGATGAACGTGCTCTAAATCCTTTTTAACTAGATGAGGACCCAGTAGGGTTTCCTCACATGCCTCGGGCTTGCCCAAGGGTGAATTTTATGGAATACCATAGATGGCCCTAAAATGATCCATCTAAATTGTCATATGGAAGATTTATTATAGTTTAGGTTAATAAGAGTGATATGTTCCTCCCAAAAACCATTTATATCATGTAAACAAGATATCCTAATATCTTTTTGAACTTTTATTGTATATTTTGATTGTCCATCCTTTTAAGGGTGAAAAATAGTGCATATAATCACCTGTGTTCACATAGACTTCTCCAATCCCTTACATAACAATGACATGAAATGATCATCTGAATATAAAATGATAGAACAAGGGACCCTATGTAGTCCTTTGATTTTTGATAAATGCATTCATCATAGCTCATCAATAGATAACATCTCTTAAAAAGGAATATTGTGGGATAATTTTGTTAGTATATCAATGAAAACCCATTCATCGTCACTACCTCTATGTGACGTAGGTAAACAAACTAAAAAGTCTTGAGAAGAAAATTCCCATTTCCATTCTCAGACTAGAAATATATGTATGATTCTTGCCGGTCATTGGTGCTCTGCCTTCACTTGCTGGCAAGTGGAACAACTTATGGGAATGCATTTTATTGGAAGTTTTATACCAGGATACCAATACTATTGTCACATATCCCACTACATCATTGAGATTCCTGGAATAATATCACATTTAGAAGAATGGGAATCCTTCATCAGCTCCTATATCAGATATATAGGGACCCATAAATGTCCACGAATGATCAGGTTGTTGTCTCTATATCTATAATAATTTGGAGGTGGGTTATAGCCCAATATAATATCATAGATAACCAAGCCTTCATGATTTGAAAATTGTTTACTCTTCACCATATCATGGAGGGAGGAGTTAAAAATCATGTATTATAGGTATGAATACTTGTTGTGTCCATGAAACTCTATATACGATTCGGAAAATAAGAATATTATCTTCCATTCATCAATATCTTCTCGTACGTCATGTGTTTGAGTTTTCTGGATCAGTGCATCTGAAACTACATTTCCCTTCCCATACATATAGGAATTATCAAATTCAAATGAATTTAGATATTCAACACCTATCTTCTATCTGAGGACAATGTTAAACTGTGAAAATATATATTTGAGGCTCTTTTAATCCATTTGCACCAGAAAGTGCTCCCATAATAGATAATGTATATTGAAATATAATTCATGGAAAACTAAAACTAGATCATGGTCATGCATCGAGTAATTTATCTTATTATGTATCAACTACCAATGTCTATAAACAATGACATTTTCATCCTGAATTAGTACTACTCCTTGGCCGATACAAAATGAATAAAAAAAGATGGAATCAAAACTAGAAAGATCCATTAGAACTCGAATAGGTGTAGATAAAATCCATCGATTCAGCTCTGGAATGGATTTCTTGAACCCTTTTGAAAATAAGAACTTAACACAATTCTAAGTACGAATCAAAGGATGTGAAGCAAGGAATGATAATTCATGCAAAAAATGCCTGTAATATACAACTAGTCCCGTGAAACACAATGTATCCAAAACAATTAGGGATGATTATGTGAAACTACAATAATTGCCATTTAAAATTCAAATGGAACTCTTGATTATGAGATAATAGGATAAAATAAATGAGCTTTGTTGATCTAAATGTGTGATAGAGAAAACGTGGAAAAACATGAGGCCCTCTAGGTGTACACTGAATTATCTTAAGACGTTAAGAAAGGTTGATACAAGTGTGTTAATACACCAATATATCTTCCAAAATGAACCTGAGAAAATAATCCAAATAGGGGTGGAAGACCATAGTCATCAAATCCATGAAAATTGAGGGTGCATTCATTAGACTGAATGACATAACAAGGTTCTCATACAAACCATACATTCTAAAAAAATAGGTACAAGGTACGTTCTATGGCCTTGCTTAAACATGATGGTAACTCCATCTCATGTCGATCATAGAGATGACCCTAGCTCCTCGGAGCTGCTCGAAGATATCATCTATTCAAGATAGTAGATATCATATCATGACCATTACATTGTTAAACAATATTTAATACATGCATAGATTAATGTTTTAAACATCCTTTGTAGAAAAATTCATGGGATTTCTCCATGGGGACATAATGGGCAAACAAAACCGTTGACCTTTAAATCCACTAAAAACAAGATGTTCTCTTGAATCCCTATAGGTTCTATATTATATAGAAGAAGGGACACTGGGTATGCTCCAAGAATAATAACCATTATTAAATATACATATCTCTTTGGTGGTAAGAAATAAAAATCATTTGGAAAGATATCACTGAAAGGATCCACTACTAGAGGGAAATCAATTTTATTGAAACATTAATTCTCCATTAAGATATTTTCAATATGGAAGTCATTCAAAATATCCCATGATTCCCTCATCCAACTAAAACTTATATATATAACTTTTATCATTATTGAAGTAAACAATTCCTTGAGTCGATAAAAGTTTATAAAATCCTGATACTAAACTAACCAATTCTTCCAAGGAATGAAATTGAATCCCCTCATATCAATGAATAAAAATGACCCATATGAAAAGGTAAGTACTATCATCAAGGGGATAGTCCCTACACTGGTGTATACCCTTGGTTCTTACCCCTAATGACGTATCTATGGTCATTAATCCAATGTAATATTGTATCTCAAGTACAATAATTTCCACAATTTATACGGAGAAAAATTATTTTAATCAAAATATTTCAAATAAAAAGGTTCTATAGTAGATCCCATAATAAAATTACATCATATAGTATATGGTCCCACAACTTGATCCTATGATTTCAGCTATAGTTCATTCAACGAACCTAATCAGCAGCACTATAATATATATGGACTACCATGAGAATAACAGTTTGGATGGTGCTTCTGGTAATCATTGGTCTGTCTACAATTTCTACGACCTCATCCTGATCTATTCCTACCATTGACACTCAAACTCCCCACCAGATGCGGTGCAAATGAACCTTCTACTGATGGTGTAGATGGTGTGGATCCTTTTCTACTCGATTCTCCAAGAGAGATGATGCAAAAACTATAATGATTCTCTATATTGGTGTACGCCTGATAGTCCAATGGGTATCTAGCGTAGTGGGGATTCCTCCACCCTTGTTGTCCACACAGATGATGAACTATAAATCATGAAATCTGGTTGTCACTGCCCAGACAAGAAACATCAAGGTAATGATAACTACCACTGATAGAACCATTGTTTTCTCAAAACAATGATCCTCATTGATTAATACTATTATCGTTTCTAAGGTTACACTTATTTATAAGATATAGATCGACTATTGAAGAAAATGTAGGTAGATAAAATACATTCACCATGGTATAGATGGAATAACCCAGCCTATCCTCAAGGCGTCGAGCACACGAAAGCTCAACACCATCATGGAGAGGTGAAATGTGTTGTAACTTAGGGAAAAATATGAATATTCAATAAATGACATATAATTTTGATTGAGATGCCTGAAATCCATAGATCTATTAGCTCACAATGTCTTATGAATTAAAATATCATAAATGGAATTCTAGAAAGGAACCCATGACATCCCATAATGATTACCATCATTGTTAATCAAATCCAACCAATTCTTATAAAATTACTATAGCATTTATGTGGAATGATTGAAACAATATTTTAGAGGAGTCTATAGATTATCTATGATAGATAAGGTGGCCTCTATCCAAGACTCAGCAGCTAGTGGAACACTATCCCTTAAAAAAGTAGGAGGATGATGCAAGTGGGACAAATGAGTCAGATCAGCCATCATAGGTGTAATTTATGGAGCTCCATGCATGTAATTCATTTGAGGTAAGAACTCACGTGAACTGAGGAATCAGTTCCCAGATTCGTTACAACAAGCAGTGCCTCAAGTGGAACTTTTTGAGGTAAGACTAGAGGAATAGGGCCAACCACATTTGATGCATGATCATTTACTCCTTCTTAACATATGATACTAGGATTTCATGGTTTCATTGGTCAAAAAATACCAACAAGATGCCTAAAAACATACTTAAAAAGATTGATATCATCTCTAACTGAAACTGAAAAAGGAAAATACCATTACCCATGTTATACAACCCCAACTACCCTCATAGGAAAAACATGAATTGTTATGTTCTCAAATTTATTTTTCATTTCACTTTACAATTTATTTCCATGTTTAATCATTTACCATTAACCAAAAAGTCATGGATGGATAAGGATGTGAAACCAAATCCATTTTATATTTCATGATTCATATTATAATGGATATCTATTACCATTTAATCAGTTCCCAGCACCGTATCACTGAGAATGACACTAATTTATTTAAATCATAACGTCATGACTCAGTAAATTACTCATCCCAAACCAATAGGGCCCACACACCTCTTTAATTAAGAAATGATTTTACTAAATTGAAACCAATAGTAATACATGCATAAGCTTACAATCAAAATATCAATCAATAATCATTGGCATATCAAGCAATGGAATGTAGTGAAATTTACTTATATAGAATGGAAATATACATGAAATGTGAATTCTAGGTGCCTATAATTTTTAATGAAACAATTATCCTCTCCCTCATATCATCAATCCAGTGAGGAAATATAATATTAGTCATCAAAATAGTCATCCACAACACAAATAATGTGTGTCACACAATGGTGAAATAATATAAACTATAATAGGAACAAATAGGTCTAAGATTATATTTTGGGTCCCATGGCTTTTACACTGAACATAGGTTCACAACTCCCAAGTGTGACTTATGAACAAGTCCCAATCATTCATTATATCCTAACTATCTTCTCTAAATAATAATCAATGAAAATAAAATCATACGTTAATACCAATTTTTGATATCATGGACACGTATTCCACATAATAGGTTCCCATAGCACGATGGGCCACATAGCTTCAAACTTATATCCACAAAATCTAGGGGTTTCCCAATTGTAGCGAGGGCCTAGGTCATGTCAGTGGAGAGTCTATTCCCTCAATTCCAACGTATAATTAAACAGTTAAATATAATCAAATTTAAATAATAGAATCAATATAAGTTATGATAAGGCACATCAGAAAAAAAGTGTAGACAATAATGATAACTGAAATAACTATAATAACATTCAATAATTAATGATTATAAGACACATCACCATAACACTAGGAAACATGGTTACAAGATAGCAGGAATACCATATTCCATAAAAGTAAAAAAGGAAATCAAAAGGGAATCCCAAGCACCATGATAACTTACATTGTCATCTTCTATTGAGCTCTATAAAAATGGAAAGCAATTATGTTATTTATTATTTATACTTCCCTTTGTCAACAAATTCATACATGTAATCTACTCGGTGTACAAAAGGACACTTGAATAGGGTGGATGATAAATCTATGTGGGCCACAACCAACAGTTTCAATAACCTATGGCCCATGTACTGTAAATGTAATAGTTTTCAATCATTCTTAAAAATTTTAATGATGTATAATTTACATAAATACCTAGGTACATGATTCGTCCCATGGATGGTATCTGAACATAAAACCAATTCATTATATGATAACTAATAGTTTAAAAATGTTCGACATGTTAATAATAGTTATTATTTCACGATCTACCATGGAATGGTATAATGATATTTAATAATAATGTGTCATGGTAACAAACAAAGTAACATAGAATATAAGGGTATCCAACACATTAGTAAATGTATCCTATGATAGTGAAAGATTGTAATTGGAGGAGCATAGTCCATGGAATTCGGAACTAAGGTGGCTACCGAGTCCAAGAAGTTAACACAATATAATATGTGGGTAAGCAGTGATTGGGCTTGATGGGGTTTAACCATCGAACCAACTTGTCAATGTTGGATTCAAGTACTGTATCAAAGACATTATTTAAAATTATGTGACAGATTATATGATATCATATCAGGAATCCATGAATAGGCCTGGATTGATATATTGGTGGGTCTCAACCAAAGAAAGTCTCATCCTTGAATCAGAATGGGGTTCTCTAGTGCTAAAGGCCTTCCATGATTATAATCTCATATGAGCTCAAGTCAGGACACAAATGTTAAAAAATAAATTCATATAAAATTTCAATTGGTTCATGAAATTACATTAATTAGTGTGGAAAGTCAATGTAGCCTGAAAAATTTAGTATAAAAATTTATGTCAATGTCAATAATTAAGGTTGTTTCTATTAAATTTTAGTAATGTCTTATGGGGTGAAATGGACATGATATTTATTAATTTTTTTATATTTAATCTAGTTATGTCATATACTTAGTAAACTATAAAATTTTCATTTACATTTAATTATCAATTGAATCACTTACCTTAGGCTGGTCATGTGGTTATAATACTTGTTACTTTTCCTAACCCAATTTACAAAAAAAAATCATGAAATTTAATATTTAAATTCTTACATATATAATGGTCATTCCCTGACACAACTGGACAGTGGCTCAGACATGTCAAACACGTATAATCCAATTATAGAATAACATCCTACATAAGATGGATGATATTTCAGCAATATCCACAAATAATTAATCATTTATATAAAATGTGCATAACCATATGGTTATAATTATTATAAGCAAGATATATAAATTTAATAAATGGAAACCGATGAAATCAATGGGCCCCATACACTAATTAAATAATCAAAGAACTCGAGTGATGAGATAGTAGAAAACCACGTTAGGGTTGTAGAATCCTCCACCCCTGATATCATTCTCTATTTTGGCATAGAACATAGTAGATTTGTGATGAAAGAAAAAATTATCTCACCTCGAATACTAAACCAGTAGAAAGAGAGGATAAGAACAACAAAAAAGGACTCGAGTACATAACGTTACACATCAAACAAGATGAACATCTGCTCAATAAGATCCGATAAGGAATAAGTCATTCAATCAATAACATATGCATTAAAGAGATCCAATATTAGAGTAAAAATTATAATCCCACTATAATTCATATTACGAGGAAAGAGGAGGCTTAATCAAATGATTAATAAAAAATGGTTATTTTACTCAAAAAATAACATATGAATGGTTTGTGTGTAGGTTTTGAAAAACATTAGGAGAACCATGAACATATACCTAGGAAAAAGGGGAACTCACATGGTTAGGGAAACTGTTCACCATCCTTACAGTAAATCATTGTAATAAATCTTTCCTCACTAATAGTTTTCTATAATTGTGTAGCCTTCCCACACGATTTACTATAAATGATGCACTATTCCTATTTTCCCAAATATATATTTTTTGGGTACGTAACTATCTTATACCCCGTTATATCCTTTACTAACTTAGTAGGAATCCAAAATTTTGTCAAAAACAAATAATTATACTGAAATTTAATGGATCCATACCTGAGTTATAAAATCTGGTTCTTAGATTTCATCTTTTTTATGTTTAAAAATTACCATCCAATTTCTTATAATATTTTTTGATAATGATTTGAAATACGTTAATCCATGAACATAATCAATGTGATAAAAAATGTAATGATTTCTTTAACAAGATAACTAAATTATCATCTTATTTCTCCTATAATTCCTGGATATTCTCTAGGAATAATCACCATTATAAAATTTTCACATCTCTTAGGTTGTAAGAAACAAAAATCATTGTGAAAGCTACCACTTAAAGGATCCACTACTATAGGGAAATCATTTTTAATGAAACAATACTTCCCCTTTAAGTGATTTTCAATCTGGAAATCATTCAAAATATCCCATGATTCCCTCGTCCAACTAACACTTATATATATAACTGTTATCATTTAGTGAAGTAAATGATAACTTGATTTGATAAAAGTATATAAAATCATGATAATAAACTAACCAATTCGTCCTAGTAATGAAATCAAATCCCCTCATCTCAATCAATAAAAATGATCCATAAGAAAGGGTAACTACAGTCCTTAAGGGGATAGTCTCTACATTGGTTTATGCCCTTGGTTCTTACCCCTAATGACGTATCTATGGTCATTAATCCAATGTAATATTGTATCTCAATTACGATAATTTCCACAATTTATTGGGAGAAAAATGATTTTAATCAAAATATATCTTATAAAAAGGTTCTATAGTAGATCCTATAATAAAATTACATCATATAATAGATGGTCCCACAACCTGATCCTCTGATTTCAACTATAGTTTATTCAACAGACCTAATCTTCAGCCCTATAAAATATATGGAATACCATGAAAATAATAGATCAGATGGTGCTTCTGGTATTCAGGGGTCTGGCTAAAACATCTAAGACCTCATCCTGGTCTATTCCTTCCATTGACACTCCAACACCCAACCAGATGCAGCGTAAAAGAACCTTCTACTGAAGGTGGAGTTTGTGTGGATTCTTTTATACTCGATTCTCCTAGAGAGGTCATGAAAAAATTATGATGATTCACTATATTGTTTTATGACTAACTGTCCAATGGGTATCTAGCGCAGTGGGGTTTCCTCTACCCTTGTTGTCCACACTGATGATGAACTATAAAGCATGAAATCTTGTAACACCATGATATTTTATGAAAAATATTATTTTTAATTTCATTGATATCTTGTGTTTTACGCTACACCAAAAGGAGCTTGCACTATATGCATGCCTGACTTGGCTTGCATTACACGCAATCACAACCTTCCACGACATCGTGTGTTGTACGCAATACCGAGTTTCACTAAACAACGAAATGTCTTATTAAATAGCCGTTATGAATAGTAATACCCACTTTTTAAAATTTTATAAATTTTATATTTTTAAATGGACATCATTTTTGGATTTAGAATATCGAAATTATCCTAGAGTGAATTTTTGGTATTTTTCTGAATACATTTAATTTTTGATGAATAGTGAAAACACTAGGTTACTATTTAAAAACCGTCTTTTTATTTAAATAATAATTTATTATATGTAAATTTATTTTAGGTCAAATTGATATATAATACCTATATAAGTTCAATGTAATTCATTGGAGTCATTTTATAACTATTTTAGACATATAAAAATTTTATTGAACTTTTCACCGTCTTTAACCCACTTTCGTGGAAAATTTTGAAATTTCCATAAAACAAAATTTTACCGCTTTTGTGAGTTGAATTTCAAAAATTAGAGAGACAAAGTTTATATAAAAGGCTAAAATGAGGTTTAATGAGATGAAAATAATTTTTGGTGAATAGTAACTTTTTTCTTTTTTTACCACGGTTAAAAGTAAATAGGGTAATTAAGGGTAAAAATAATAATATTATTACCCTAACACATGTCCTAATTCTAATGGATAAGTTTAATTCGACCAAAAACAACCTTAGGAATAAAATATGACCATTTTGGACCGCTTGGATTAGACTAGGATATTTAATATTATTTTATTTAAGAATAGTTAAAATAGTTAAAACAAATGTTTATTAACTAAAACATTTTAAATATAGGGTTATAAAGAAGATAAATTTGACTATAAATATTCATTAGAAAGCTAAACAATTAGATACATAATTTTATTTTATTTATAATTATTAGAAATTAAATAATGTAACTTATTTATGACACAATGATGATGCAGTAATTATCTTATTAATAAAATATTGACATAATTGATGTTATAAATACCCAAATAAATGTAATTTGAGATTTTTTATGAAATAAAGTAATTTTATAGGTAATTATAACATGTTATTATTTATTTAAATAACTTTTTTTGAACTAATCATTGTGTTATGATTTTCACAAAAATCAATTACAAAATAGTGTCAAAATTGACATAAAATACTTTAAAAAATATATATTATGTTATTAATTGTTATTTTATTCCAATAAATATAAGGTTCGGCCAAATTACATAGATTAGGTTATATATATTAATAATAAACAACTTCGGGATCTTTTTTCTTGTTATAGTATGATTATTAACATTATAGTGCATGAAATCCAGAAGACACGGTAAAAGTAAAATTATTTAACATAAAGTTAAATATAAATGATAATGATAAAATAGAAACATAAAATTGAATAAATTCTATTTGTTGATATTATTTCGACCCAACCCCACTTTAGCTTAGAAATAAATAAATTTGGAGCTATTAAAAACAGAATATTACTTTATTATAAAATAATATTTTAGGTTTTTCCAAAGGTGCCCCTCTCCTCCCTTATAAAAATAGCACCCCTTCCCTCTACTCTTCACACCATTTTGATCCTTGAATCTCAGCAAAAACCTGCCCATTTTTCTTCTCCGCTTCCCTAGAAACAATCTGGAGGTTCTGGTCTTCTCAAAATACAATCTCTACATCTTTAAGAGGATGCTTAAAGGAGTTGCGTCGAAGAAGAGGTAATCTCTTCTTCAGTTTCTCTCAAGTTTCTTTCTTCTTATAATTCTTCTTCTTTAGTTGACTCATTATAAATTAATAACATAAGTATTAATTATATACTTATTTTTTATTATAAATATGAAATGTCCCTATTTCAACATCTATTCATCCTACGAAAAACAACATCACTACGCGTGCGTACGTACAGAATACCGTCTCCACGCCGTGGTGTAATCTGTTTTCGACCACCACCATACATGGATGAGTATAATGGTGTAAATAAATTACTATATATGATTATTGTAAATTTATATTGATTCTAAAATATTATACATACACTTCAATACAATTCCATGATCATGGGAATGGTATCATCGCTCGTGCGTACGTACAGACTACCGTCTCCACGTCACGATGAGATTCGTTCTCCATGTTAAACATTAATGAATGATTATAAAGTATATATAATAAGTAATAATGAAATATATGACATAATAATGATACTTTATTTATGTATTTATATATACATATGTATGTCCACTACTTAATTCCATTCAAGTCAATAAAGAAACAAAAACAGTGTTCATTATTACGTACGGCCTACCGTCTCCATGAACGGTTTATTTCATTCCATTTATCGATATATCATATATATATATATGTATATTCTGAATATATATTATATATAAATCATTTTTTACATTCTGTAATTATTTATATCAAGATATAATTAACAATATCAATAACTACATGTCGAAACACGTACAATAAATCAAATGATTTCACCCAAATCGATGTTTTAAATAGAATTTACAAAAGAACGAATACTATAAAGTCATACATAAAACATATATGATAACATAAAAATGAATATGATTCTGTAATAATTCAATGAAATTATTTAAATCATTATATAGGAGGTTCAGATACGTATGAAGCATATCGGAGCTAAGGTAAGGGATAATTTATCAATCTCAATTTTATCCGAGATTGATTATTTGTAAGTATTTACTGGGGTTATCTTTATCATCCATGCACATGTTTTCTAAAAATGTTTTCATGTATGATTATATTCCTTTTTAACCATTTTTTACTTTTACTACATGATATGTAAGGAACCTTTCTTTTGTTTACCAAACGAGGTACTTTTTTAATTTTCTGGAAAAAGTACGAGGATAATGTTATTTATAATTTATATGGCATGAACGGATTTTTACGGTTTCATAATGCATCATTTTAATTAATCTTACTATATAAGATTTTATTAATATTTTCAACAAAATAATTTTCTTTTAAAATTTCATGGCATTTTCTGAAATGGAAATGATTTTGGAGAAGAAAGGATATTTTCCTCAATAATTTATTTCAAGTGTCTTATCGAAACCATTTTCCATCTAAGATGACATTATTTAATATGTGTATGTTTAAAGTATAATTATTCTATGATTTACATAGTTTCTATTTTCTTATGATGAAATATCCTTTTGTTTTATATGGATTATGTGATGATGTGATGATGTTTATGAAACTCGTTTTATTTTTTGGGTTATGATGAATATTTTATGTATATTTTGTGGCACAAGTAAGAATGATTTCATTATGAGATGGGTGGGACCTATATCTCTCTCCAATGAATTAGGTAATTATTTATATCTCAGGAGATAGACATGTCTGGAATGGTAAGTTAATCCGGTTCAGTAATACTATAAGGTCCCGACCATAATACATTACATAATAATGAATTAAATGAATAATTCACATAGATGATATTTTCAGGTTTATAGTTTTAGAGAATTAGGTCATTAATATTACATTTCAAAATATTACAATGTAGAATCTTCTACTAAGTTTCCATAAAATAATATACTCTTAAAAAGAAACATGTCTAGTACCATGTTTTAGATAGCATGTACTTCCTTGATCTCATCCATGACTCTATTCATCTTTAAGTCCTGTGGAAAACATTTCAAAAACATGGAATGAGCATAAAAATCCCAGTAAAGGATACACAAAGAATGAAAACTTTTAGTTTTTCAAAACAACAAGTAAACCATGAATACTTTACCAAAGTAATATTTTTCACCTTTATGAAGTAGTAAAAACTCTTCACTGAATAAGAGATCATTACCTACCTTTTTGTAACCAAAAGATTACCATAAAACCCTTATAATGAACACATAACATATAAAGTTATCTTGGGACATAACATACATAAATGAAATAACCATATGGTCGACATCTACACATATCACATAATGGAATAGCCATACGACCGACTTCCATACCCAATTCATTGGAGGATATAACGTAACCACTCGTCCAAGTATTCACGGAACCACCCATCATATAGTTTATCAAGTAACTACCCATAAAATGTACAAGTACCACTATAAAATCATAACACATAAAACAATTATAAAGGAAAGAATAAAATTCCACAATTCAAGAAAAATATATCCCTTAAGTATATTGACATTACAAATCCATTATTAAAACCATTTTCAATACCAAAATACATAAAATAGTATATGGTATTTATTTACTTTTAAAAATATAATGCCTTGTTGAGGAAGCCAAAGATCAAATAATACTCGTGGTGGTGGAAAGGTCTTTGTCACTACATATGTTAAAAAAACATACTTTTTGTCGTATAGTAAAACGCTTCTTATAGAAATGATTCCATCCGAATAAATGTATATGTCAAAGGGGTTTATACACTGTATAAAAGATGGTTGTGTATAAAAAAATATTCCTCAATGAATGGAGATTGAGACGAAGTCCATTACAATGTCGGTATCGTTACATTAAGGATAAATCAATTACATTATTATGTGTGAAAACTCTAATTACACAAAATATAAGTGAATATTAAGTGTAAAACAATTAGGGTTCATTCACACATACTCTATGAAAAAACAAAACCAATTACATAGATATTTTACTCAATGGAATGAGATTGAGTTATGACTTCCCATACAAGTTTGTATAAATGACTTAAGAATTTATAAATGAGATGATTATGTGTAGAAATAGTATATCCACACAATGTTTGGTCGAAATTACAACATAGATATTCCACAAATAAACTTGGAATAATAAAATTAGTATGTAGAGGATTAACACAAAGAATTGAATGTGGGTTAAGATGTTCCCTTACAGAAATCTGACAGCCTAACGACGTCACTTTAGAATTCATAAAATGAGATTATGAGAGATAAAAAGGGGTATCTCATCACGTCGACATAAAATTTATACCAATAAGGATATATAAGAACATATCGTATCATAATAATATTAAAAGACCTAACCAAATGTAGTCTTTTAAAATGAGGAGGGTGAAAGGTTCCCTTACCGAATTGGGTAACTTCCGAAATGTACACCCCATGAAAGAAGGACTATACAACATTGATGTAAATACCCATAAACTAAAGTATATTACACAAAGAGTATAATAATTCTCAGTACATACACCACTCAAAGGAAATGGTGGTAAACTTATCATAAATGTCACGGGAATAAAAGTTAGATGAAAAATCCCTTACGAAAACTCGGCAGCCTTACGGCGCCACTTAAAACTTCCAAAAATGGTTTGATGAGATAAAATTGGGTCCCTAATAATATGAAAAAGTACAGTATGTGGAATATAAAATAACATCAACAAACATAAGAAAGATGAGCTTAAAGGAAATGACATAAAATAGAGTGCTTAAAAAGAAAGGGAGAGGTAGGATCCCTTAACTCAAGTCTGACATGCCTTGTTCGTTACTTTATATTTATGAATAATAAAATTTGTCCAATTTATAATTTCATAAGGACATACATTAATGATTATTAATCAGTTAATATCACATATTAAAATGTTATAATAATGGGTTAATAATGTGATTTCATATCAAAAGTTTTTGTCGATGTTTGGTAAATGAGTAAAAATTGAACTTGTTGGAAAATAATTTTCCGTATAGTTATAAGTACATCATCTCCAGAATAGTATTAATGATTTAAATATCATATAAATCCAGTATATATTCATTTTATACTATTACATAAAATTTGGAGATAATAAAAATGTAATGCACCTTTCATGGAGACGGTATCTCGTACGTACGCATGAACACTACTTTCATTTTTTGTCATATTAATGGAATTAAAACTAAATGAGAGATATATATATTATAATTACAGAATGATATACATAATCTATATGTAATATATGACATATATATCCATTATATATATGTACTTATAATAGTACATAACATTTAGATATAAGAAATGAAATGTACCGTTCATGGAGACGGTAAGCCGTACGTACTCATGAACACTACTTTCATTTCCTTTTTTTGTGTTAAAAGGAATGAAATAATAATAAAATAAAGGTATATTATAATTCCAGGAGGATATCTTATGTAATATAGATCACATAAGTTCATCAATTTCATTCTTTATACATTCCATGTATTTCATGAACGAGTCACATCACTTGAGGGGGTGGTAGTCCACACTTCCTCAAATGAAATTATCGCATTTGCACAACATGAAAAGAATAAAGGTATGTATTAAATATAAAATACAGAAGCATAGAGAGGAAAGAGATATAATAAATATCATAACTAAATATAGTTCCATCATTATTGCCACCATGAGAGGTGGTAGGAGAAGATAGAACAATCATTTTTTTGTGAAGCAGTAATTCTCCATCCACGGAAACATTATGTTATTTAACCATTAGACGGAGGTGTGTGTTAGTGTAGCTAGAATAATTCTCATAACAACATCCTATTATATTGAAGATACTGTTTTGTTACAAAAAAATGAAATAAAAAGAGTTTATGGGATTGGAGAATCAAAATAAAACAAAAGAAAACATGTGAAGACATTACCTTAAAATCGGGTAACTCATTTTTATTTGACCTCAAAGGCTTCCTTGGAAAGGAATATGCCAAAAGTGAGGCTTCTAAGAGTAAGAGAGGTATTTGTAGAGACAAAATGAGCAGATTTTGTCTGATCCAATGTCTTGAGAGGTGTTGGTAAGGAGGTAGAGGTGGGGGCCTTTTATAAGAGGAGAGGAGGGGCACTCTTGGAAAGTAAAGAAATGATACTTTATATTAAAATGAGTTTCAGATTTTAAAGGTCCCAAATTGATATATTTCTAGGATAAGGTGATAAGGGTTCGAAATATACTCATCCAATATTTTTTAGACAAGTGTATGTCTTAGATTTATATTATCTTTTCATTTTATTTAAATCATTTATTAATGAGGTAATCACTGAATCATCATTGTGTCATAAATAAATTAATTTATTTACTATCTAAAATTTATTAAAAAAAATTATTGATGTATTAAATATTTTTATATTTCTGATGGATATTTATAATCAAAAATATGACTTGTATAACCCCATGAGAAAAATTGTTTTAAGAAAACAATACATGTTTGTGACATTTTTATTTTAACATTAAATAAAAAGTTAATAATGTCATTTTCCTACCAAAGTGGCCCCATAGGGTCCCCATGTTTACCCATGGATTGTCTTGGTCGGCCATGAATCATCCAATGAGGGTAGGACATGCGTCAAGGTCATTTAATATTATTTTAACATTATCTTTACCTTAAATTACACTAATTACCTTTAATAGTGATTAATAAAACATAAATGTTACTGTAAACCAAAAAAATTATTTTAATCCCATTAAACTACATTTTACTTGATAATGAAAACCATGTATCTTGGATTTTTGAAATTCAAATCACAAAAGTGGTAAATTTTCATTTAAACGAAAAATCAGTTTATTAACCACCACTTAGTGGTTTCACTATTCATCAAAAAATGAAGTATTTCAAAAAAATAATAAAAATTCACCCTACGATATTTTTGATATTCTGAATTCAAAAATGATGCCTATTTTATAGATTTCAAAACATATAAGTTGAATTATTTAATTTAACATTTAATTCCCACTATCAAAACAAATAGCGTGTTTTTACGAAACAATATATATTAAAAGATTGACACTAGTTTAAGTCCAATTTCAATGTGAAATTAATTCCAATGGCCACCATTGGATTAAATGGTAAAAATGTAATCGAATTTCACATTAAATAGAATTAAAAATATAATCTAATCATATACATAAATTAGATTAAAAGTAGGTTTTGAATTTAAATACAACATTTTCACTAAAACTGATCTTTATCGGAAAAATAAAAAAAAATTACACAATGTAAATTTTGATGTCCAGATTATAAAGAAGGATTTTAATTTGTCAAAAATAACATATAAAATCTTCAAAAGTATATTTAAATAGGGTTCTCCATCAAAAGTCAGTTAAACGACCATTTAATGAATATGAGAAGATTTATCCTTAAAATTGGATTTATTCACATTTTAAGCCTCTAACAATTATTGGAAAAAAAAGAAAAAATATTTGACAAACATATATATTCATTTTGAAGTTATTTCTGTTCATTCCTGCCATTAAAATGGCTTGGTATTAACTACCATTTAAAATAATATTATTTTATTATTAGTGTGCAACGTACGAATTCAAATAATTTCATTGTTGCGTATTGGGTACAGCATCAAGCATAGAATTCCCTTTAAAATAATATTAACATTTTTATTCACAAAAAAGGATAAATATGAAAAATTAATATTATTTACTTACCTGGGATGTTAAATCCTTCCCCCTTTTGGTAATTGCGTCCTTCCAAATTTAAAATTGGGCTTAGAAACATCATTGAAAGTCCCACATCGAAATAAGAGTCAGTAAAACTATCACTTTAAAATAATGAATGATAAGTAAAACGGTCACCCAAGTTAACCCATACTATGATTTCATGTAGGAAAACATGGATATAGAGGAAAAAAAAAGGGTCATGTTCTGAGGGAGAGTGATAGAAAACATGTTTAGTTGAAAGTTAACCACAAGAAAATCAAAAACTCGTGATGGGTTAAATGGTATTTTATTCCATAGTAGGAAAAGTTAACAGACAACATTTTTGTTTTTTTATTACTTTTCAATGAGGAATTTATTTATGATCTTATGTAAATCATAAGGAAACATACTTACTTTTCGTGTTGACTTTCATCTCTTACTAGATTTCTTACACAAATTCATATTTTCTCCGAAAGACGCGTATTTAGGATGACTTGTTCACATTAAGAGAACTATAATCAACTTCAAGAGAATCACATAATCCAAAAAAGAAAACTACATATTTCCCCTGTCTTTAGACATTAACCAAAACCAACATTGTTAGAACAAGATCATATAATCCACAAAAGGATAATCGTTTATAAAAAAACATTTCCTAATCTCAATAATTTTTCCAACAAGACCCAAAGTTCAATGAAGACCATTCGATAAACAATTTGTCTATAAAATTATTCAAAGTAACCCAAATATTATAAGGATTTAATCACATAGTCTTACAAGGTAAAAATTAACATTTACCTCCAAATAACTTCAGTTTCCCTTAAAGTCTCACATTGAAAAGTAATTAACCTAATCACATATCCTCCATGAAAGGTTAATAATTTCCATAGATAACCCAAAATCAACTTATTCTTGATTCATAAAATCATCTAACTAAAAATAATTAGTCAAAATAACCAGGGACTTCACGTTGTCCAGTGGTAGGCGATAAATACTAGTCGCACTTTGGTTATGGATTCGATTCCCATAGCTTTGTCCAACGCGACGGGTTATCACACGGTCTGTGTGTTATCCTTTTTACAAACTATATAATTCTCAATACATTCCCAAAAAAGAGATAAAATCATCAAAAATAACCATAACATACATTAACCTCATATTTTTCTCATGCCTTTCATTTTCCAACATAACATATAGTAACCCATAATTACCTCAAAAGTAAGGATCCTATAAACCCTAATGGTTACCTTTATAATTATTTCCT
This sequence comes from Viscum album, assembly GCA_963277665.1. Taxonomy (NCBI): domain Eukaryota; kingdom Viridiplantae; phylum Streptophyta; class Magnoliopsida; order Santalales; family Viscaceae; genus Viscum; species Viscum album. Next base: position 1,113,370,621 of record OY728126.1, read on the forward strand.
AAATTTCCATATCGAGTTGGGCATCTCGTACATGATGCTTTAGAGAACATACCAAGGTTCAAGTTTTTGATCATGACTCCTTGATAGTTGGTTTAGAACAACCACGAGTTTCCTCATTGAATCCCCCATTTCATCCAGTCTCTTAATCAGAGAACCACCAAAGTTTCCTTCAAACCCATTGTCACTTTGGTGCCTGCTAGATCCATCCATTTACTAAAACCAGAAATGTCATTGTGAGTATATCAACAAAAACATCATGTACTAATGAGGAAGATAAACACTAAGATATACTTACTCATTAACTTTATCTAAAAATTATGAATCTTTCTGAAATCCAATCCATTATGGAAATGTCACTTATTTTTAGGGAATTCCATAACCTCTAAAGTTATCTAAACCAACCTTTGATACCAACTATAAGGCCCCGACCTTAAAATATTACATAATCATGAATTAAATGAAAAATTATCACAGAGGATCTTCTCAGGTTTAGAGTTTTAGTGAATTAGGTCAAAACTATTACATCTCAAAAGATTACAAAGTAGGCTCTTTTACTAAGTTTCCATAAAATAAAAAACTCTTAAAAAGATACATGTCTAGTTCCATGTTTTAGATAGCATGTATTTCCTTGATCCCATCCTTGAACCTATTCATCATTAAGTCCTGTGGAAAACATTTCAAAAACATGGGATGAGTATTAAAAGCCCAGTAAAGGATACACAAAGAAGAAAAACTGTTACTTTTTCAAAATAACAATTAAACCATGAATACTTTACCAAAGTAATACTTTTAACCTTTATAAAGCAGTAAAAACTCTTCACTGAATAAAATAAAATTACATACTCTTTTGTAGTCAAAATATTACATTAAAACCCTTATAAATAACACATAACATATATAGGTAACTTTGGACATAACATACATAAATTGAATAACCATACGGTTGACTTCCACAAATATCACTTAATGGAATAGCCATACGGCCAACTTCCATACACAATGCATTGGAGGCTATAACGTAACCACCCGTCCTGGTATTCACGACACCACACATTTTATGGTTGATCACGTAACCACCCATCAAATGTCCAAGTACCATTATAAAATCATAACACATAAAACTATTATAAATAAAAGAAAACAGTTCCACATTTCAAGAACAATATATCCCTTAAATATATTGCAATTACAAATCCATTATGAAAACCATTTTCAATACCAAAATACATAAAAGAGTATATGGTATTTATTTACTTTTAAAAATATAACGGCTTGTTGAGGAAGCCAAAGATCACATAATACTTGTGGTGGAGGAATGTTCGTGGTCACCACGTACGTTAAAAAGAAACATACTTTTTGTAATTTAGTAAAAAGCTTCATATAGAAAAGATTCCTTTCGAATAAAAGTAGATGTCAAAGGGGTTTATACACCGTATAAACGGATGTTGTGTATAAAACAAAATATGACTCAATGAAAGGAGATTGAGACGAAGTCCCTTACAGAGTCGGTATCATTAGATTAATGATACATCAATTACATGATTTTGTGTGAAAAATATAAATACACCAAATATAAGTGAATATTATGTGTAAAACAATCAGATTTCATTCACACATACTATTGAAAAAACAAAACCAATTACATAGATATTTAACTCAATGAAATGATATTGAGTTATGACTTCCCATACAAGTTCGTATAAATGACGTAAGAATTTATCAATTAGATAATTTTGTTTAAAAATATTATATCCACACAAAGGTTTTGGGAAATTAAAAATTAGATATTCCACACATAATACTGGAATAATAAAATCATGAAGTTGAGGTTTACCCCACAGAAATGAATGTTTGTTAAGAAGTTCACTTACAGAAATCCGACAGCCTAACAGCGTCACTTTAGAATTCATAAAACGACATGATGAGAGATAAAAAAGGTTATCTCATCACATGGACATAATATTTATAGAAATAAGGATATATTAGAACATATCTCATCATAATAAGATTAAAATACCAAACAAAAAGAAGTCTTTTAAAATGAGTAGGGTGAAAGGATCCCTTGCCGAATTGGGTAACTTCCAAAACGTACACCCCATGAAAGAAGGACTATACAACATTGATGTAAATACCCATAAACGAAACTATATTACACAATGATTAGAATAATGGGTAGTATGTACACCACTCAAATGAAATGGTGGAAAACGTAGCATAAATGTCACATGAATAAAAGTGAGATGAAAAATCCCTTACGAAAACTCGGCAGCCAAACGACGCCCCATAAAACATCCAAAAATAGATTTATGCGATCAAATAGGGTCTCTCATAATATTAAAAAGTACAGTAAGAGTAATATAAAAGAACTTCCCCAAACAAAAGAATTATGAGCTTAAAATAAATGACATAAAAGAGAGTTCTTAAAAAGAAACAGAGAGGTAGGATCCCTTACCTCATGTCTGAAATGCCTTGTTCGTTTCTTTATATTCCTGAATAATAAACTTTGGTAAATTTATAATTTATTAAGGACCTCATTAAAATATTATTATTCATTTCATTTCACATATTAAAATTTTATGATAATGGGATAATAATTTCATTTCATATCAAACGTTTTTGTCGATGTTCGGTACATGAGTAAAAATTGAACTTGTTGGAAAAGAATTTTCCAAGTGGTTATAAGTACATCATCTACAAAATAGTATTAGTTATTTAAATATTATATATATCCAGTATATATTCATTTTATACTATTACATAACAGTTGGTGATAATTAAAATGAAATTCACCGTTCATGGAGACGGTAGGCCATATGTACGCATGAACGCTACTTTCATTTCTTTGTCATATTAATGGAATTAATAATAAATGAGAGATATATATATTATAATTCTAGAATGATATCCATCATTTAGATTTAATATATGAAATATATATCCATTATATATATGTACTTATAATATTACATAACATTTGAAGATAATAAATGAAATGTACCATTCATGGAAACAGTAAGCCGTATGTACGCATTAACGCTACTTTCATTTCTTTTTTTCTGTATTCAAAGAAAAAAATAATATTGATATAAAGGTATATTATTATTACAGTAGGATATAATATGTAATATAGATCACATAAGTTCATCAATTTCATTCTTTATACATTCCATGTTTTTCCTGAACGAGTCACATCACTTGAGGGGGCGGTAGTCCCCACTTCCTGAAATGAAATTATCGCCTTTTCACAACATGAAAATCATAAAGGTATGTATTATATATAAAATACAGAAGAATAGAGAGGAAATAAATATAATAAATATAATAAATAAATATAGTTTCTTCATAATGGCCACCATGAGAGGTGGTAGGAGAAGATAATACAATCATCATTTCGTGAGGCAATAATTCACCATCAACGGAAACAATATGTTCTTTAACCATTAAATGGAGGTGTGTGTTAGTGTAGCTCAAATAATTCACATAACAACATCCTAGTATATTGAAGATAATGGTGTTGTTACAAAAGAAAGAAATAAAAACATTTTAGGGGGTTGGAGAAGAAAAATCTTACAAAAGAACACAAGTGAAGACAATACATTAAAATTGGGAACCTCTTTTTGATTTGAGCTCAATGGCATCCTTGGGATAGACTATGCCCATAGTGAGGATTCTAGGAGTAATAAAGGGATTTGGAGAGGCAAAATGAGAAGAGTTTGGCCGATCTAATGGCTTGAGAGGTGTTGGAAAGGAGGTAGAGGTGGGGGCCTTTTATAAGAGGAGAGGAGGGGCACTCTTGGAAAGTAAAGAAATGTTACTTTATATTAAAATGAGTTTCGGATTTTAAAGGTCCCACATTGATATATTTCTAGGATAATGTGATAAGGGTTAGAAATATACTCATCCACTAGTTTTTGGAAAAGTTTATGTCTTAGATTTTACATTATCTTTTCATTTCATTTAAATCATTTATTAATTAAGAAATTGCTGCATCATCATGGTGTGAGAAATAAATTAATTTATTTATTGTATAAAGATTATAAAATAATATCATGATGTAGGAAATCTTTTCATATTTATAATTAATATTTATAGTAAAAAATATGAATTTTATATCCTCCTGAATAAAATTCTTTTAGTAAAATAATACATGTTTGTGAGATTTTTATTTTAACATTAAATAAAAAGTTAATAATGTCATTTTCCTACCTAAGTGGCTTCATGGGGTGCCCAAGTTGACCCATGGATTGTCTTGGTTGTCCATGACTCATCTAATAAGTTTATGATATGTTTCTAGGTCATTTAATATTATTATTACATTATATTTACCTTAAATTACACTATTTAACTTTAATCGCGATTAAAAATACTTAAAATTTACTATTCACCAAAAAATCATTTTAATCTTATTGAACCACATTTTACATCCTAATGAAAACCATGTATGTTAGATTTTTGAAATTCAAATCACAGAAGTGGTAAAGTTTCATTTAATCGAAAAATCAGTTTATTAACCACCACTTAGTGGTTTCACTATTCATAAAAAATTGATGTTTTCAGAAAAATACCAAAAATTCACCCTAAGATATTTTTGATATTCGGAATTCAAAAATGATGTCTATTTTACAAAATTCAAAACATATAAGTTTCATTATTTAATTTAATATTTAATTCCTGCTTTCAAAACAAATAGCATGTTTTTAAGAAATAATATATATTAAAAGATTGACACTAGATTAAGTCCAATTTCAAAGTGAAATTAATTCCATTGACCACCATTTCATTAAATGTAAAAAATATAATCCAATTTGACATTAAATCAAATTCAAATGATAATCTAATCATATAAATAAATTATATTAAAATTTGGTTTTGAATTTAAATATAGCATTTTCCCCAAAACTGATTTTTATCGGAAAAAATAACAAAAATTTACACAAAGTAAATTTTGATTTCCAGATTCTAAAGAAGGATTTTATTTTCTCAAATGTAAAATTTAAAATCTTCAATAGTATATTTAAAAAGGGTTCTCCATCCAAAGTCGGTTAATCATCCTTTTAAAAAATATTAGAATATTTATGCTTAAAATTGGATTCATTCGTATTTTAAGCCTCTAATTTTTTTTGGAAAAAAAGTAAAAATACTTGACAAACATATATAATAATTTTGTAGTTAGTTCGTTTCATTCCTTCCATTGCAATGGCTAGGCGTTAACTACCATTTAAAAGAATATTATTTTATTATGAGAGTTCAATATAAGATTTCAAAGAATCTTGTTGTTGTGTATTGGGTACGCCATCGAGCATAGCATTCCAATTAAATTAATATTAACATTTTTATTCACAAAAAAAAGGACAAATATAAAAAATTAATATTCTTTATTTTCATGGGATCTTACAAATATAGGGATGGAATGAGGAGTGAACTCAATTCAGAAAGGGACTTTGTCCACTAAGATGCTCTTGGTAACAATTCATTGGCTACTATAGAAATAATATCATGTGCTTAATGGATGCCACAATTATATGATTTATTCCCATTATATTTTATCATGATTGATGATCCATTATGATATATGGCTTACGTCCTTCCAATATTTATGACTTTGATCCTGATTTTGATGTTTAGATTTTATGTTCATGTTTTTGTATTCAAATGATTATGGATTCTTTTATGTTTTCTATGCTTACCCTTACTGAGAATTTGAGCACACCCTTTATATGTTTTCTATTCCCCAAGATTTAATGGAAGGTTTTAGGTAAGAAATCAAAAGGGGAAGATCCTTATGGGAGATTTTGAAGATCTTTCACCATGATTAGAAGATTATTTTCTGAGTTTCCAAATACACTAAACTATTACGATCCTTGTGTGTCTGTTTTCGTTATGTATTAAGTATTCCATAAAAGTAATGTAATGTCCATGTATGTCATTTTTGGGGTATCTATAGTTGGTATCAGAGGAAAGGTTTAGTTATCCTTTGGAAACAAGGATTCTAAAACATTAGTGAGATCCCTAAAGATATTTATAAGGTATGATTTGGGATGTCCCTAAGGTTAAGTGTAAGTATAGGTTATTGTCCTATAATTATTTTAACGATATTTGAATTAATCCTAAGATGTTAGATATTGAAGTTACTCCCCCTTTATTATGTTGTTTTCCTAGCATGATTTTTTCCTCTCACACTATTATTTTTTGCTTTTAGACGATGGCTGGAACCCGAAGTAACCATGTTGATCAATGTAATGGACAATGCAATGATTTTCCTTCCAAGAAACCAGATGGGATGTGAGATGGAGTGAAAAATCTTATTGTTATACTTACAGAAGCTATGAATCATTCTTGACTTCCAAATAATCAGAAAAGGGAACAATATTTTATTGAGTCCTTCTTGAGGCAACGTCCACCATATTTCAATGTGTCTTATGATCCACTTGTTGCTGAACAATGGATCAATACCATTGAAAAGATATTTTCCATAATTCGCTGTTCAGAACATTAAAAAGTCATTTTAATTTTTTACAATTTATACGGTGAAACAGACCAGTGGTGGACTCTAATTAAGAATACAAGGCCCCAGGATGAAATTGAATCTATGTAATGGGACGAGTTCATGAACATTTTTTTTCAGTAAGTACTTCCCTAGTATTATTAGAACAAAGATGAAAAATGAGTTCCTTGAGCTTAAGCAAAAGGATGATGAATCTGTTGGTATATAAGAGATGGATTTTACAAGGCTTCCAAGGTATGCATATGGCTTTATCAATAAACCTAAAAGAAGTTGATCAATTCTTCAGTGTCTTAAAACCAAGTCTTAGAAGGGTATTGGCTATAGGAGACTTCAGTAGCTATGAATAAATTGTGCGTTTTTCTATCAAAGTAGAACAAGAAGATGGTGTTACATATCCATCTCATGGTTTTGACAAGAAACGAAAGATGGATTTCAATGAGAAATCTCATAACAATGGTGAAAACAGATGAATGTTTCTTTATGTTCAAAGAGTGGAAAGAAGCATGGTGGAGATTTCCTAAAAGGTACTATAAAATCATGTAAGTGTGGAAAAGAAGGTCATCGATCATTTGATTGTTGAAGTAATGGGAAAAAGGATTCTAATGATGTGAATAGTGAAAAGACTACAAGGAACGCTTCACCAACACTTCAATGCTTCAAATTCAAGGAAATGGGGAATTATGCTAATCAATTCCCTAATCCAAGGGTTAATGATGATCAACGTGAGCAACCGATTAAGGATAAGGATAAAGGTAAGTCACATGCGATCACTAGTTGTGATGTTGAGTGTGAAAATTATATTGTGTAATGATTATGTGTTTATGTAATAGGATTTCAAAATAGTTTCATGGAATCTCATTTATGGTATGGTGGAATTTTGGAATATCTATGTATTGGTTTTCAATAATTATATGGTACTAGTAACCATGAAAAGGTAATTGAAATATTTTTAGAAGGAATATTATATGCGCATAATGAATGGATAATGAAAAAATGAAATGAGCTCATGATTGATATACGGACAATGTGATATCATGGTTTGAGTATATAGAATTTTTTAGGGTTTTGGTATGTGGAAAGAATTGACTTTTGACAGCATTCATGTTTTCACTAAGATTCAATGGATATTTATTTTTCAAGAGAATACATGATTAAGGTATTCACATGTTTGGAACGTGACCAACAAGATATATCGTATAAATTATGGTATTCAAGTGCTTCTTATGTGACCTTTCAAGTAATCGTTTTCTTTATACTATGAGATTGGACATATGTATTTAGGATAAGCCTAATGATTGGAATGTATTATGTTGGACCAAATTTAGTATTGTTTAAGGCTAGAACTTTTTTTCAATGTTATTGATGGAATGTAATAATGATATAATTTTAGAAAAAGGATAACCTGCAGGATGGGAAAAACCCGTCGTGTCGGCCAAGGGTGTGGGAATCGAACCCACAACTGAAGTGCAACTGGCTTTTATCGCCTACCACTAGCCTACAAGAAGTCCCTGGTTAGTTGAAACTAGTTTTATTTTATTAAGAGGTATAATATATGAAGTATATGTTCATTTTTTGAACTATATACGATTAATGTCAACACAGATGGACATCTGTATATTTAATAAATTTTTCTAAAATTTTTGCGATAGAAATAGATTAAATGACATATCATTCTATCACATAATCTGCTAACACTTCACAGAAGACAAATTCAACTTCATTTCTTCAAGAGATGAAGTGAAAAATGTTCGAGGCTTGAGAAACAGTGAGATGATACTAAAATAAAGTAATTATTTCATTTAATTAAAATTCTTCAACTTTAGGGAAATGAACTTGAAAACCAAAAAATGTTGTCATAGTGCTCTCATATCTGATGAATCGGATGGTACCATAGATCATCACAAATTTATGGCATTGCGATTTTTGGATTTTTCATTGCCATGTTCTCTTCTCCTCACCATCAAAACTTGATGGTTATATTTATCTTCCATATACATTTTTTCACCTATAATCTCTAATGTAGAAACCCAGTGATTAGTTAATTTTGGTAACCGTTACGTTTCATACTTTAGTTTTAAAGATAAGTTTTGGTATTCCTTTTTTACGATGTGGGTTTCTATGAATGAATATTTTGAGTAGTAAACCACATATAACCACAATGAATTTCTAGGGTGAATTTAATTTTAAGGGGGGTAGAATATAACACCCCGAGATTTTATGAAAAATATTATTTTTAATATCATTGATTTCTTGTTTTTTATGATACACCAAAAGGATCTTGCACTAAATGTATCCATGACATGGATTGCATTACACGCAATCGTGACCTTCAACGATAGCGTGTGTTGTACGCAATACCGAGTTTCACTAAAAAACGATATGTTATATAAACTAGTCGTTATGAATAGTAATACACACTTTTTAAAATTTTATTAATTTTATCATTGAAAATGGACTTTATTTTTGGATTCATAATATCGAAATTATCCTAGGGTAAATTTTTGGTATTTTTCTGAAGACATACAATTTTTGATGAATAGTGATTACACTAGGTTACTATTTAAAAACCGACATTTTATTTAAATAATTATATATTTTAATTAAATTTATTTTAGGTACAAATTAATATATAATACCTATATAAGTTCAATGTAATTCATTGGGGTCATTTTATGACAATTTTAGATATATAAAAATTTAATTGAACTTTTCACCGTCTTTTACCCACCTCCTAGGAGAATTTGGAAATTCACATAAAACATAATATTACCTCTTAGGTGAGTGGAATTTAGAAAATCCGAGAGACATGGATAATATCAAGGACTAAAATGTGGTTCAATGAGATGAAAATAATTTTTAGTGAATAGTAACTTTTTACTTTTTTCACACGGTTAAATGTAAATAGTGTAATTAAGGGTAAAAATTATATTATTATTAACCTAAAACATGTCTTAATTCTATTGGATAAGTGTAATTCTTCCAAAAACAACCCTTGGAATAAAATATGACCATTTAGGCCCACTTCTATTAGATTAGGACATTTAATATTATTTTATTTGAAAAATAGTTAATATATTTAAAATCGAAGTTTAATAACTATAAATTTTTTTAATATAGGGTTATACATAAGATAAATTAGACTATAAATATTCATTAGAAATCTAAAATGTTTTCCTAAATAATGGTAGTTTATGAATAATTTTTAGACATTTAATAATTTAATTTATTTATGACACAATGATGATGCTGTAATTATTTTATTATTGAAATATTGACATAATTGATGTTATATATACCCAAATAAATTTAATTTGAGATTTTTTATGAATTATAATAATTTTATATGTTAATATGACATGTTAGTATTTATTTAATTATCTTTTTTTGAACTAATCATTCTGTTATGAATTTCAAAAAAATCAATTATCAAATAGTGTCAAAATTGACATAAAATATTTTTTAAAACAAATATTATATAATTAATTGTTATTTTATTCACACAAATCTAATTTTTGGCCAAATGACATATATAAGTATATATATAATAATAATAAACAACTTGGGGTTTTTAATGTCTTGTTATAGTAATTTTATTAACCTTATAGTGTAAGCTAACAAGAAGACATAGTAAAAGTAAAATTATTTAACTTAATGTTAAATCTAAATGATAAGATTAAAATAGAAACCTAATCATGTCTAAATTCTTTTATAGGGGAGGATTTAGACCCCAAACCACCTTAGATTCGAAATAAATCAATGTGGAGATATTAAAACCTGAAGATGACTTTATTATAAAATATTTTTTATGTTTTTCCAAAGGTTCCCCTCTCCTCCCTTATAAAAAAGGAACCTCTTCCCTCTTATCTTCACACCTTTTTTAGCCTTGAAGCTCCGCCCAATCCTTCCAATTTCCCTTATCCACTTCCCTAGAAACGTTCTGGAGGTTCTGGTCTTCTCAAAATACCATATCTACTTCCATAAGAGGAAGCTTAAAGGAGGTGCATCGAAGAAGAGGTAATCTCTTCTTCCGATTCTCTTATGATTCTTTCTTATTCTACATCTTCTTATATAGTTGTCTCATTAAAAAGTAATAACATCAGTATTAAATATATTATGATATGTTATTATAAATATGAAACAACCATATTAAACCATCTATCCATCCTATGAAAAACGAAATCACCGCACGTGCGTACGTACGGAATACCGTCTCCACGCCGTGGTGTAATCTGTTTTCGACCACCACCTTTCTTGTATGGGTATAATGGTGTATATAAATAACAATATTTATTTATTGTAAAGTGATATTGATTCTGAAATATTATAAATTCACTTCAATACAATTCCACGATCATCGGAATGGTATCATTTCTCGTGTGTACGTACGGACTACCGTCTCCACGACGCGATGAGATTCTTTATCCATGTTAACCATTCATGAATGCTTATAAAGTATACATAATAAGTAATAATCAAATATATGAAATAATAATTATACTAAATTTATGTATATATATGTATGTCATCTACTTAATTCCATTCAATTCAATATGGAAACGAAAACAGCGTTCATGCGTACGTACGGCCTACCGTCTCCATGAACGGTGTATTTTATTCCATTTATGGATCTATAATATATATATATATATATATATGATGAATATATATTATATATAAATCATGTTCTATATTCTGGAATTATTTAAATCAGGATATATGTAATAATATCAAGAACAACACGTCGATACACGTACAAATAAATGAAACGATTTTACCCAAATCGATATTTTACATCGAATTTACAAAATAATGGGTAATATAAAGTCATAATTAAAACATATATGATATCATGACAATAAATATGATTCTGTAATAAGTCCATGACATTATTTAAATCATTATACTGGAGGTTCATATACGTACGAAGCATATCGGACCAAAGGTAATGGATAATTTATCAATCTAATTTTTATTCGAGATTGTGTGTTCGTAAGTATTTACTAGGGTTATCATTATCATCCAATACCATGTTTACTAAAAATGTTTTCATGTATTTTTAATGTCCTTTTTAACCATTTTTGACTTTTACTACATGATATTTAAGGAATCTGTCATTTTTTTACCATACGAGGTTCTTTTTGACTTTTCCGACAAAAGTACGATGAGAATGTTATTTTTAACATATACGGCATGAAAGGATTTTTAAGGTTTCATAACGCCTCATTTTGATGAAGCTTACTCTGCATGATTTTATGAATATTTTCAACAAAATACATTTCTTTTAAAATTTCAGGGCATTTTTTGAAAATAAAATGATTTTGAAGAAGGAATTATATTTTTCTCCAGATTTCATTTCAAGTGTCTTATCAAAACCATATTCAATCTAAGATGACATTATTTCATATGTGTATGTTTCAAGTATAATGGCTCTATGATTTAAATAGTTTCACTTTTCTTATGATGAAATATACATTTGTTTTATATGGATTATGTGATGATGGGATGATGTTTATGAAACCCATTCTATTCTTTGGGTTATGATTAATATTTTAAGTTTATTTTGTGGCCAAAGTAATAATGATTTCATTATGAGATGGGTGGGACCTATATCTTCGTCCAATGCATTGGGTAATGATTTCTGTCCCATGAGATAGACATGGTTGGAACGTTAAGTTAATCTGGTTCAGTAATACTGGACTGGAACAAGGAGTGAACTCGATTCAGAAAGTGCCTATGTCTACTAAGACGGTCTTGGCAGTAATGCCTTGGCTACTATGGAAATCAAATCATGTGCATAATGGATTCCACAATTACAAGATTTATTCCCATGCTATTTTATCATGATTGATGATCCATTATGATACATGGCTTACATACTTCCATGATTTATGTGTTTGCTCAAGATTTTGATGTTTAGATTTTATGTTCATGTTTTTGCATTCAAATATTTATGGACTATTTTATGTTCTCTATGATAATCCTTACAGAGCATTTGAGCTCACCCTTTATTTGTTTTATTTTCCCTAGGATTTAAATAATGGTTTTATGTAAGAAAAAAGTGGAAGATCTATATGGGATATGTTGAAGTTCTTTCACCATGATTAGAAGATTATTTTCCAAGTTTCCAAAGACAGTAAACTGTTACGATCTTTGTGTGTCTGTTTCCGTATGTATTATGTATTCTGAATAAGTAATGTAATGTCTATGTACGTCATGTTCGGGGTCTCTACAAATCTGGTTGTCACTTCCCAGATAAGAAACCTCAAGGTAATGATACCTAGCACTAATAGAACCACTAGGTTTTTAGAACATTGATCCTCAATGACTAATACTATTATTGTCCCAAAGGATACACTTAGTTATATGATATTGTTTGACTATAGCAGAAAATGTATGTTGAAAAAATACATTCACCTTGGTATAGATGGAATACCATAGTCTATCCTCAATGCGTCTAGCACACGAAAGCTCATCACCATCATGGAGAGGTGAAATGTTTTGTAACATGGTGATAAAATATTAACATTCAATATATGACATATAACCATGATTGAGATGCATGAAATCCATTGATCTTTTAGCTTGCAATGTCTTCAGAATTAAAATATCATAAATGGAAGTCCAGAAATGAACCCATACCATCCCATAATGATTACCATCATGGTTAATCAAATCCCACCAATTCTAGGACAAATACTAAAGAATATATGTGGCATGATTGACCCTATCTTTTAGAGGAGTCTATAGATTCTCTATGATAGATTTGGTGGCCTCTATCCAAGACTCAGCGGCCAGTGGAACACTATCCCTTAAAAATGTAGGAGGATGCTGCTACTGGGACAAATGAGTCAGATCAGCCATCATATGTGTAATTTATGGAGCAGCATGCATGTGATGCATTAGAGGTAGGAACTCTCGTGAACCGAAGAATCCGTTCCCAGATTAGTTGCAACAAGTAGTGCCTCAAGTGGACCATTTTGAGGTAATACTAGAGTCATAGGGCCCACCACATTTGATGCATGATCATTTACACCTTCCTAACATATGATACGAGGATTTCATGGATTCATTGGTAAAAAAAATACAAAGAAGATGCCTGAAAACATTCTTAAAAAGATTGATATCATCTCTATCAGAAACTGAACAAAGAAAATACCACTACCCAAGTTATACAACCCAAACTACCCTCATTGAAAAAACATGAATTCATATGTTCTCAAATTTTATTTTTCATTTCATTTTACAATTGATTTCCATGTTTATTCTTTTACCATTAATAAAAAATTCATGGATGTATAAGGATGTGAAACTAAATCCATTTTATATTTCATGATTAACATTATAATGGATATTTGTTCCCATTAAATCAATTCCCAACAACTTATCACTAAGAATGACACCAATTTATTTACAACATAATGTCATAACTCAGTAAATTACACATCCCAACCCAATAGGGCCTATACACCTCATTAATTAAGAAATGATATCACTCAATTGAATCCAAGAGTATTACATGCATAATCTTACAATCGAAACATCAATTAGTAATCACTGGCATATCATGCAATGAAAATTAGTGAAATTTACTTATATAGAATGGAAATATACATGACATGTGAATACTAGGTGCCTATAACGGTTAATGATACAATAATCTTCTCCCTCATATCATTGATCCAATTATGAAATATAATAGTAGTCATCAAAATAATCATCCAAAACACACATAATGTGTGTAACACAATGGTGAAATAATGTAAACTGTAATAGGAACAAATAGATCAACAATTATATTTTGGGTCACAAGGCTTTTACACTAAACATAGGTTTATGACGCCCAAGTGTGACTTATGAACAATTCCCAATCATTATTTATAACCTAAATATTTTCTCTAAATACTAATTAATGAAATTAAAATCATACTTTAATTCCAATTTTTGATATCATGGACACATGTTCCACATAATTGTTTCCCTGAGCCTGGGGGGGCCACATGGCTTCAAACACATCTCCTCAAAAGCTAGAGGTTGCCCAATTGTAGTGAGGGCCTAGGTCATGTCAGTGGGGAGTCTATTCCCTCCCTTAAAATGTATAATTAAACAGTTAAATATAATCTAATTTAAATAGTAGAATCAATATATGTAAAGATCAGGCACATCAGAAATATAGAGTCAACCATAATGATAACTGAAATAACTGTAATAACATTCAATAATTAATGATGATAAGACATGTCACAATAAAACTAGGAAACATGGTTACAAGATAACAAGAATACCATATTCCATAAAATTAAAAAAGGAAATCAAAAGGGAATCCCAAGAGCCCAGATAACTTACATAGTCATCTTCTATTGACCTCTATAAAAATGGAAAGCAATCAGGTTTTTAATTGTTTATGATTCCCTTTGTCAACTCATGCATACATGTAATCTACTTGGTCTACCAAACGATTATTGAATAGAGTGGATGAAAAATCTATGTGCACTACAACCAAAGGGTTTGATAACATATGTCCCATGTAATGGAAATGTAATAGTTTTCAAGAATTCATAAAATATGTAATGATGTATAATTTACCGAAATACCCATGTACATGATTCAGCTGATGGATGGTATCTGAACATAAAACAAATCCACTATATGATCATTTCTAGATTATAAATGTTCAACATGTTAATAATAGTTATGATTTCAAGATATACCATGAAAAAATATAATGATATTTAATAATAATGTTTCATGGTATCAAAGAAAGTAACATAGACTATAAGGGTATCCAACATAGTAGTAACTATATCCTATGATTGTGAAATAGTGTAATTCAAGGAGAATAGTACATGGAATTCAACACTGAGCTGGTAACTGAGTCAAAGAAGTTAACACAATATAATATGGGGGTAAGCAGTGATTGGGATTGATAGGGTTTAACCATCGAACAAACTTGTCAATTTTGGATTCAAGGAGTGTATCCAAGCCATCCTTTAAAATTATGTGGCTGATCATATGATATCATATAAGGAATCCAAGAATATACCTGGATTGAGATATTGGTGGGTCTCAACCAACGAAAGTCCCATCCTTGATTCAAAATAGGGTTCCCGAGTGCTAAAGTCCTTCCACGATTATAATCTCATATGAGCTCAAGTTAGGACACAAATGTTAAAAAATAATTTCATTTAAAATTTCAATTGGTTCAAGAAATTACATTAATTAGTGTGGAAAGTCCATGTAGCCTGAAACATTTATTAAATAAATTTATGTCAATGTCAATAATGATGGTCCTTTCTACTACATTTTATTAATGTGATATGGGTTGAAATGGACATGAATGATATTAATTATTTACATTTAATCCGTTCATGTCATATAATTAGTATACATTCCAATTTTCATTTACATTTAATTATAAAATGAATCACTTAACTTAGGCCGGTCATGTGGTTAGAATACACATTACTTTTCATTCCCCAATTTACAAAAAAATCATGAAATTTAATATTGAAATTCTTATCTATTGAAGTTTCATGCCCGGACACAGCAGGACGGTGCCTCAAAAACGTCAAACACTTAAAATCCAATTATAGCATAACATCCTACACATGATGGATGATGTTTCAGAAATAACCACAAATAATTAATCACTTAAATGTAATGAGAATAACCATATGGTTATAATGATTATATGCATGATATATAAATTTAATAAATGGAACCCGATGAAATTGATGGGCCCTATTCGCCAATTAAATAATCAAAGAACTCGAGAGATGAGATAGTGGAAAACCACATTAGTGTTGTACAATCCTCCACCCCCGATATCATCCTCTATTTTTTTATAGAACATAGTGTATTTGAGATGAATAAAAAAAACTTATCTCACCTTGTATACTAAACTAGTAGTAAGAGAGGATAAGAACGACAAAAAAGGACTCATGTACATAACGTTACACATAAAACAAGATGAACAAGATCTCGATCAGATCCCATATATAATAAGTCATTCAATCCATAACATATGAATTCAAAGAGATCCAATATTAGAGTAAAAATTTTAATCCCACTATAATTCATATTAAGAGGAAGGGGGTGGCTTAATCAAATCATTAATGAAAAATGGTCATTTTACTCAAAAAATAGCCTATGAATGATTTGTATGAAGGTTTTGACAAATTTTTTGAAATCCATGAACATGTACCTAGGAAAAAGGGGCACTGACATGGTTAGGGAAACTATTCACCATCAGTGCAGTAAATCATTGTCCTAAATCATTCCACCCTGATGGTTTTCTCTAATTGTGCAGCCTACCCGCACAATTTACTATAGATGATGCACTATGCCTAATTTCCGAAATATATATTTCTTGGGTACATAACTATCCCAATACCCCTTTATATCCTTTACTAACTTAGTAAGAATCCAAAATTAGGTCCAAAATAAATAATTATACCGAAATTTAATGAATACATACCTGAGTGATAAAATCTGGTTCTTATATTTCAACTTTTGTATGTTTAAGAATTATCATCGTATTTCTTCTAATTTTTTTTAATTATTTGAAATACGATAATACATGAACATAAACAATGTCATCAAAAATGTAATGATATCCCTATCAAGATTACTAAATTTATGGGAATGTAATTTAGACATCTTGTGGGCATGAAAAATCATATTACATTATAAGTAACTACTAGAAAAAATGAATCCCATACACATCAATGAATACATGTAATTATTTTCATTTAATATCATGTTTTAAGGATTAGGATGTGGAGTATTTTATGTTTTAAACTTATAAAAAATGTGGTATGAAACTTTGTGGATCATGCATTATATAATATAGATGGTCATTTACAAGTAAAAAATAAGGGAACACTGAAGCTAATTTCTATATAAAGATAACATGACGGGTTAATAGGACACATAGAAATATTGATCAACCTAAGGATCCACTATAAGTTCAGTGTCCATGTTTTTGGTAACAGGGTAATTATACTATCCAATTCTCTAGTACATGGATTAATTCCTAAGGGAATATTTTATGAAAATAATTTAATTTTAATTACTATCTTTTAACCATTTTTACTAAATAATCATGATTTTAATGTATTTTTATTAATTTTTTTTATAATAATCATGATAAATGAATTTATTGTTCTAAAATAGATTTTCTTTATGGGTTTCCATGAAAATAATTGAAAATACCGATGAAATAGAAATATATTTTGTTGATAAGTTGATATTTTATTAAAAAACATATGATTGTGCTTGAATAATCATTTACACGATCTTGATATAGTGAAAATTATTGTAAATTAATCTTATTTTATTTTTTAGAAAATATTGAGCTGAATAGAAAACCATAGATGTTACAAATATTGATTTGATTATTAATTTTATCAATAAATATAGTAATCATATTCTTATGAAAATTATAGTATCAAGGTGAATTATGAATTTTATTATCATATATGTTTCTCAATAGTTTTATGAAAATAACACCATGTAAACATGGTGGTGACCCATTGCATTAGGAAAGGATATGCAGCTTAAGAGAAAAAATAAAGGGTGAAAATGGTTGAATTCATACCAATAGTAAATGTGATGTATTGGTTAGCATGTAATTATTTTTAAATAAATTATTTAACAGATAAATATTATGAAAATTTTGGAAAACATGTTTTAAAATCAAATATTTTGGAAATTTAAGGATTTTGGTGTGATTAATAGTATTTTGGAAAAATGATTCTTGTAGAGGACATTTGTTTCACCCTTATATAAGATATGATTTGACATAAACAGTATTTGGGAAGAACATAATTAAAATTTTTAATGATGATGTTATTTATGATGTATGGTTATTTATATATGGAATTTTTAATGTTGATCATTTTCTATGGATAATAATATTATTTTTTATAGAATGGGACAATTATTTTAAATTTTTGTTAAATTGTTAGTATTATATAATATTTAAATTTTGGAGACATAAATTTTTATCATTTTATGTAATGTATGCTGTATTAGTTATTAATTTTAGTTCACTAGATATGGAATATCATACCTCATTACTCATTGTTTGGAGAATCATAAGAGATAGTAGAGAAAATGATTAGAGTATGAAATTAAACTTTTTTATGTAAGTATATTATCTAATTTACATAGACTATATAGTAAAAGGATCACTGAAATAATTTAAATGCATCTCTAAATTTAAATGTTATTTATTTTTAAAAAATAGATTGACTCTTGTATCTATTAAAAAGGTATATAAAATTATCTTTTAAATGGATCTCTTTCTCTAATACGTATTTGGATTTCACAGTAATATTATCCTCTGTGGAAACCATCTAATGTGATAATCATTATGTTTACCTTTCCCTCTTTTTTATATGATGTTTTATTAATCCTTTTTAATATGTTCATCTTCTATAAATGAATTTTTGAATTTCAGAACCTTGATTACAATTAACATTTACTAATATGTCGGGGAAATCTAATTTAAAGGGGTATAATGTAACAATATAGGATTTTAATGGAACAATGCATTCAATAGTGTATATAAATAAAAAAGCTAAGAATAATTGAACCATGATATATTATTATTTCAATAATACCATTATTTCTTATTTGTTAAAATAGGCGTATTATTTGAAATGAAAATAATATAAAATAAAACATTATGTAATTTATATAATATAAAAGTAACGATTATTTCCTAATAAATAAGTACATAAATTTTTTTTAATCAATTGATGATTTTGAAATATATTTTCATCAATTTTTTTAAGATTTAGTGATAAAATATTATAATTTTTTTTAAAATCTTTGATTTTTTATTTTATAAAATGAACATAATTTTTTAAATCAATATATTATATTATATTCAGTTAAAACCGCCAATGGAAGCTGACACACAGAACAAAAAAGATGTAGAAAATTCATGGGATTGGGGACATAACCCCAATACCGCACTGCAAACCCCAACCCTCCCATAAAATGACAGCTGAGCATGGTGGGGGGATTTAAAATTCGTATATAAGTATTAAATTATGGTGGAGATTTTGAATGTGTTTTTTTAATGAATTATTTTTTGTGAACAGTGTAGGATAATGTTTTTTTGTTTTCCTATCATTTCATTTAATAAATTTTGAAATTTAAATGTACCATTGTTATATTAATTTTAAATAAAATTAAGATAAATTTTACATATTTAAAAATATCCAAATAATTATATATAAATTATATTTACAATCATTTTTTGTTTATGATTATTTAAGGATTTTTTTATAATTATTTTAAAGGGAATAATGATACTACATTTTAACTAATTATAAAAACAAAAAATAACAACAATACTTTTCTATAAGGTAATAGACCATTTAATTCATGTTTAAGTCAACTGGTTTTTATGAATATGAATTCATAGTGGGATAAGATTCATTATGGGATTATTCAGTTATTATTTGGAGCCTTGAGACTCCAGTTTTGAAGGAGATATATAGTCTTTATAGTATGTTTAAATAATGCCTCCCAGACTGATTTTTTTTCTTGAACCCCAAGGTGTTCTTTAGTTCACTATAGTGGGCTTCATTATATGTTCTAAAATTTAATCCTAGGCCCCATAACTCTACAATTTTTGTAGTCCATACTATAGACAAAATATACAAGGGTTGTGTACAGTTTCACTAATTGTGTGCCAAGCCCATTTTCGGGTGTTCATGTGGACAATTCTTCTAACACAGTTGGAACCCAGTATGCCTAATAGTTAAAAAAACAATAGCATGCCTTAATGTTGGGTGAAAAGTTCATTTTATCCTACATCATTTAAAAACATAAACTACTCTATTATTCCCCACTTCTAATATAGTATCTTGTGTGTTAAAATTATTATCCTCCACTACAAGGCCTTAATATATCATCCTCAAATAGAGTATTAATATAGTGTATGATATTATTATGTATCAAAAATGGTATGATATTGGAATGGTTAAATTAATTTAATGTTTTCCCCATATATTATTAAATATTCATGAAGCCTTTTCCCATAATTTATGTACTACTATTAGTTTATCCATATTCACTTCCTCTTCTTTAAACCAGAAGTAGAAATTTGAAGATTGGCCCTCTACCTTTGTAATGTATTATTTATATACCATTTCTCTAAATTCATTTTTCATATTAAATTATCATTATTTTTCCACACTCTAGACCTTACAAGAATATAGCCTAATATTAAAAATTGTCATTAATTAATTGTTTGATCCCCAAAAATGATCCCCACATAACACCTTGATGTGTTTGGAAGTTTTCAATCTCAAACTGAACAACCTATGAGGTTGGTTCATTTGAATTACCTATTAATAAACCACCATTTGGCTTGTGTCAACTTAACACCAAATAGAGAAGGCTAAAGTAAATTAAGAAAATTATTCAATGGATTAAATAATGATATTATAAAAAAATTTGATGATTATTTATGGTAATGGACAATAATATATCCCTTGAATTTTGTATAAATTATTTGATTTTAGACATTACAGTATAGATTTGATGTTAATTAATGATATAGATTGGATATTTATTATGATATGGATATAAAGATTATTTTTGTATAAAAAGGTTTAGGGAATCATGCTGTAGAACCTGTTACCACAATATATATTTATATCTATGGATATTTGGATGCCTATACATTTGGTATTGGGTTTCTAGACCTTGTTGGTCTATAATATTCTGATCTTATTTAAGAAATGTTCTTTACACACAAGGAGGACATTGTGGTTAAATCCATGGGAGAAGTCCTAAGTAGGTTTAAAACATTTAATGTTTATGGAATATCCAAAATTCAGCAGTTGCTTGCATAATTATATTTACATAATGATATTATTTTTCTATTTCCATCACATAGTTATATCCTCTATTCATGATATTATTTATATATATTTTCTTTTAAAAATTTTTCTTCTAATATCTGCACTTGGTTATTGTTTGTATATACATAATTGATTAATTAGAAATTCCATTCTTGGTGGAATACAATGTAAGTATCATAGCCAATTTGGGTTGTTCATTTTTACCTAGAGGTACTCATATATTCATTTAGGAAGAAGGGAATGTTCCCGGTCGTGGATTCACGATTGACTTATAACATCGGAGCTTGGGAGCATGGGACCGAGCCTTGGAACATGAGATATTATAGATTGAATTTTGGTTATTCGGTTCTATAGATTTATATGTATATATGTGTTCCGACTTCCACATATGCAAATTGTTTTTTAATGATCTAGAATATATATATAATATTATATATATTATGCCACATTTGACATGATTTTTAATAATATATGGATAATTTAAATATTATAATTTGTTTTTCATTATTATTATTATCTTATTTATTTTTTTATTAATTAATTATTACCAAATTGTAATATGAACATGATTTATAGTCTCCTTAATAGACCACCTTATAACCATATTTCATTTGAGTAGCCTTTGGCATTTTTGGATGCACTCTTGTGGAAATTTGACTTTCCCGGATTGGTTACTTATATGTTAAACGGGTCTATGAAATAATAAATTGATATCAAATCTTTCTATTTATTTTTCATACTATTTTGGGTTGGTAAATTAGAGAAAAAGATATGTTGGAATTTGGGAATGGGCCTATTAATGGGAGTATCTTACCCATGTATGGAGAAAAATTCAAATTATCATGTTTATGAGGTGATTCTCTAGATTATTCCATTTATAGTTTCATTGATTTAACCATCATGTGACACAAATGAGGTGTGGTTTTTTATTATTAGTTCTACATTATCATAGGTTTGTTATGTTAAGTAAGATTCATCCATTAATTATTATAGGAAAGTTATTGATTAACATTCCATGCATACACCCTTCCCTATTTGTTGCATTTTTTATTGAATCATACTTGTTTAGTATGCCTTGTGTTATTTGGGTGTTTTAAAAAAAATATTTATTCAGGAAAAAAGAAATTAAATAATTGTTTATTAATATACCTATACTAACATAAATGGAGTTTTCTCATATATATTTTTTTGATTCCACCTTAATTAAACAATTAAAAATAGTTTGAGCTATGTAAATAATGTTACATAGAATTCAATGTTAGTTTTTTTATTCATTAATTCCAATTGTAATTTAAAGAAATAATATGCCACTATAAATTATGAAAGTGGATTCTTGTATTCAAATAATCATATATGACATGCTACATCATGTTATTATATTTAATGGCCTTGACTAGTTACATGAAATAACACTTTTAATATATAAACACGAATTTGTTTAAATTTGAAATGGTACATAATATAACTATTGAATAATATAAATGAAATTGTTGATATGTTTTAATTCTAATATAGTCATCTTCAAAAGGTAATTACAATTGAATCATAAAAAATGTTTTCTTATATAACATCCAATTGACACTCTAAAAACATGGACCCCAATCTAAAATTGATAAATTTACCATGATTTATATTTAGTTGTTAGTATTAGGTAGTGTATATTATGATTATTTGTAGTATAATATGTTTCCTAGACTTGGATTTAAGAGTAGTATGAAGGATTTAATTTCTTATCAAAATGATTTTACCTACAATATTATTTTATGTGTGATCCTTCATTGTTAAATTCAATATGACGTGTGTTCTTTAAATTTATAGATATATAAATCAATGATTTAATGGAGTCATTCCCTATGAGAGTGGAGACAACAATACTCTATATGTGGTGGGCTTAGAGCCACTAGTGTTTTCTCTAGAATAACCTCCAATAACACCTCATGATGTTTCCAACAAGGGTGATGATTCCAATTTTTCAAAGGGGAATGTTTCTGGAATAAGAAATCTATGAATGAATATCCATGTCCTATCACATATATGGAAGAGTTGATGTGAGAGTTTCAGTTGTAGAATCCATATAAATTATCATGGGATGGTCACCCACAAGATGTAAAGTTATGTCTTTAGATAATCCTTCCTATCATCGTGCATCTAGAGATACCTCTATAAAGGAATATTAAATTCATAACATATATGATTCATTTATCTACCCAGAATCGGTGGGATATACAAAAATATGAATATCATCACCAAGAAATTATTTGGAGGGACTTCATATATACTTTTATGAATAATTTATTCCGAATGATCTATGGTATAAATGAGACACATATATTATGCATCTAGAATATATAATTATGTATGTGAGTGATTATTTATCTTAAATTATAGACCGTTAATAGTTTGTTAGAATCTATACAGCGGATGATCCATTTAGAGAATGAATTACTAAGGATGGGATTAGGAATTTTTTTCAACCTCAAATGAAGGTATTTTAGTTTTCTACCATGATTAAAATGGTAAACCATTATCCAATTACTAAATGCAACCTGAGTTATGCTGGTGGTATGAATTAGAGTGGACCAACTTCTCATCCTACTGATGTAGTATCATCTGGTAGGAAGTATCAAATTTGGGCCACTCATGGGGAATGTACCATTCAGAGTACATATAATTTAAGTCTTATAATCTTTCAATAATATATAATAAAAAGTAATATAAAACCCTTGTGTGATATCATCATAGATGTGTGATAATCTTTTGATACAATGGACCATTTAAAATAGTTTTGTTGAAACATTCCTCCTTTGGCCAATGAGAGAGGATATGCATTGATTATGCGTACGTGATCAGGATCAAGAGGTCAATTTTGTGAATGGGGTCGGAGTGACACCAACCAACCAAGAATAGGGGTATCCAATCCCGAGGGAGCCATAAATAAGTGGTATAGTTCAATTACAATGGTCGTGCTCAGGGAAGTCTAGTAGTATCTCTGAGCTATGGATCATGAAAAAAATTTCAAGTGCATCCTATAATAGGGGAAAAGTGTCATATAAATTATATGGTTTAGGATACCTTATTTTTTTAATATATTTAGGGAACATTATTATTTTATATTGGTTCACCCCATAATTTTATATCTGTAGATATTGTGGAATTCCTTAGTACAAACATTTACTATTTATGTGGAATTATGACACTTGATACTTCATTGTGACTATGATAGGAGAGTATACAATAGTGAAAGGAATTCTCCCTTGAGGTATCAATCTATCATTTCATATAGAAATTATTATTTATTAGTATGAAAACATTTTATTTCTGTTGTTAAATGGATTTTTATTTTAATTTTCACACCAATATCTATTGTTATCATCTGAGGGATCCATTCAAAGAATTTGAAGAAAATAGTTATATACACAAGATTGAATGGTATGTTAAGGAATGTTGAGTTGGACAAGTGCATTTTGGGATAGGCTTACTGACATTCAATATTTATAGCCTTTTATGGAGGAACAAATAAAGTGTCAGTTTTATTTTACCCTATGTGGTATATCATTTTAGATATGTCTTTATAGTTTACTTATCAAGATTACCTCCTAATATAGTGTTTGAGTTCACTATGAATTAAGTTCAAGGGGTGGAACATGTGACTTTTCACCCATACTGGATGGCCAATACTGAGTTTCATGAGCTTAATAGGTTTCATGAGGACATAAAATATAAGGGTTTCATACAACCTAACACTTTTCCATGGGGTTTTATAATTATTTTCACTAACAAGGGGATGTAACCGTTAAGGTTTGTATGGATTACAGGAAACTGAAATAGCTTACAATGAAAAACCAAAATCTTTTAACTTATATGCAAAACCTCTTTTCATAACTCAGAGGATCTTTGTTTTTCTTGAAGATTTATTTTAGTTCAACATATCAATAAGTACATATCATATCATCATTCACACCACATACAACATTAAAAAGTACATATTGATTTAATGATTATTTGGTTATGTTTTTTGGTCTTACAAACACACTCTCCAATTAAATTTATTTGTGTAATCTAGTTATGGACCCATATTTACATAAATTTGGGATATTATTCATTGAAAAAATTGTAGTGTATTTTCATACTCAAAATTTCCATGTAAAATATCATGATTTGTAGTTGAATACACATAGCGAGAACTATATTTAAGCTAAACTCTATAAATTCAATAGTTTTATTGAAAAGGTTCACTTTCTAGGTATCATCATCTTAGAAGTGGGAGTGTCTATTAAAACATTGGGTGTGTGTGTGATGAAGTTTTATAAGAGTATCCCAAGAATGTTTTTAACATATATAGATTCTTTGGTATGAGTAGCTATTATAAGAACTATGATCATGATTTATCACATCTTGAAGAACCCATAATTGGTATGAACAAGAAGGTTGTGATGTTTACATTGCTGAGGAATGATATAATTCTATTTGGGTGTTGAAAGGGTTACTAACATTGATACTAATCTAGATTTAGCTAGAGCTCAGATAAAGGAACATGATTTATTCTGACACTTTTGGAATTATTCTAGGGGACGTTTTGACAAAGGAAGATTGATTCATGAAATACAGGTATCTCCATTGGAGGTCACATGAGAGGAATTACCTAACACATGATATCAATAAAGCGGATGCGGTTCATTCCTTGCATTTTTTGAGGCATTATTTTATTGGAGAGTTTTTTTGGAGCATACAGACCAAAAAACCCTCAAGTATATCATTTAATAAAATGACAGGAATATTATAAAGTTAAGGTGGATTTAATAACTAGTTTACATTGATATTAATTTCCCATTTATTCCTAGGAATGAAAATTATGTAGTGGATTCATTGAGGTGGGTAACATAGCCACATGTTGTACAGGAGTCTAGTAGTGAGTGGTAGTTGAAGACCCTGTTATATGAGATACACATACATGTATAGGAGAATTAATGGAACCATGTACATACAACATTAACATTGAACTATTATGTTTTGTAATGTCTTAAGAATAATAAACTTTTCTACTCTGATGTATTAGTCCTGAGAGAATGTTTTTCTGGTCAGGTCATACCATTTGGATATATTATAAAATAGGATGTGGTATTGTCCTTCCATGGATGATTCTAGGATCCTATAGACATCTAGGAGAAATTTATTATATGTTATCATTACTCTACATGACATTAATCACTATGATTAAAAGTATGTATCACTATTTAACATTCAAATAACGGTGGGCGGACATTATAATTGAGATATCTTCTTTTGTTAATCAGTGTTCCGCCTTTTAGAATCTTATGTATGAACAACATCAACTATAAGGGATTCTATAGCCATTTAATTTTTTAGTTGAAATGGGATGATGTCCCAATAGATTTTGTGAATGGAATACTAACACCCTTGGAGAATAGGATGTAGTATGAGTGACCATCAATAGGCTCATAAAGGCCTCTCACGTTTCACATAAAGGTGAAATTTTTAGTGGATGAGCTTGGAAAAAACATTGTCTATGAGATTATCAATATTCATGTAGTTCCATAGAATAATAAATAATTAATAGTCACTAATGGTACTTCATAATTAATTAATTTTTTAGGAGGGTGAATGTGATTATTAATTTTTTAGTACAACATAACTCCCTCTGATAGATAATAAGCCTAAATGACCAATATATTTTTCATAAGACCTGATTAAAGGACACATAATTGACTTAATAGTTTCTTAAGTGAATAATATACATATAATTGAGTTTTTTTAAATAGAATTCAATTTAGTATATAGATGGATCATTTTGAAGTGTTATATGGTAGGCCATACGAATGACCACTTTACTTATTGAAGGTAGGGGAGGATGCACTACATGAACCTTATCACATTCTGGAGACAATATAGTAGGTTTAGATGACTAATAAATAAATTGATACAACCTAGTATAATATGACATCAAATTCCAAACTCTATAAATGAATTATATTGTTTTAGTTCTGGGGTCAGTTATTCTATTGTGTTTCAACTAGATGATGGAATCGACGGTTTAAGAAAAAGGGAAGTTGTCAATATGGTTCATCAAAAATTTTGGGATTCTAAAGAGATTTGGATCTATATATTATCTGAGGTAAATTTCTAAGATATATTGATCTATTCAGGAATAGTTTCATGTTTCCCATCTATATAACTAGTATTAAGACAATTATCCTATTTTCTAGTTTGATGAGGTGGAACTAGATGTTGATTATTATTTTAAGTAGAACCCTACTTGTATCGTGGAATAGATCCTAAAGGATATTGGAGGAGTAATATTAATTTTTTATGTGTTTTATGATATATGGTATATGTATATGATGAATCATAGGAAATAGAGAATATTTACATGCATTTTGGCCAATGATATTACCATATTGTTCATTACAACACTTTTAAGTGAAACTCAAGGATGGTTTGTCTTACTTGATGGTAGTTGTAAGAACCTATTTTTTATATAAATAATGAGACAATAAAATTTAGGTATTATTCTTTTTTATATCCTAATATTAATTAATAGTGGGTTTATTAAAGATTCATATGTATTTGAGGATTGTTCTATGCTTGGAGTCCTAACATTTGAAGGAAATAAGGGGACCGAAAAATTAGTTTAAACAATGAAACATAGCTTGTAGAATTTTGATAAACCCCAAGAGGTTTTCTAGTGCACTACAGAGGGATGCACCATATTTTCTAGTCATATATACCTGGTCAAATAACTGTACAACTACTGCATTCTTTATTGTAGATAAATTTTTCTTAGGCTACATATGGTTATTTTCATTATGCCTATATCCCATGTAGGGGTGATACCATGGATATTTCATATCCCATGGTTAGCCTATGGTATGTCCAAGAAAGTGACCATATCATGTGACACCTTAATGTTTCATGATAATTACTTATTTCCTCGATCATTTTAAAAATAAAACCCAGCTTTTATTCCTCATTAATCCCAATGTATCCTTCATGAACATCTTCTACTACACCTCCTATATGATTTGATCTATCTTCCTCAAAAAGAGTCATAATAAATTGCCATATATCCCATTAGATATACATTGTTAACATCATTGATCTGTTTCCATCATTTAATGATTTATCCTACTATCCAATATTTAATATTTATAAAGTCGCTTTTTCCCCTAATTTAAAACTTTTATCTATTTCTCTATTTTTACTCCTTATAATTTGATTATAAAGCTAATACATCATGAGTGTTCTTCTTATACAATAATTTATATGGCATATTCCTTATCCCTATGGCCATCTCACAGATTATATTAACTCCACTATCACACATGCTAGACCCTTTAGTCATTTAACATAAAATTAAAAAATTTCTTAGATAAATAGTTTCCAAATGTGATTCCCACATATAAGCATGGTTATATGTTTTCAAACTCAAACTGTTCCAAATACATGGTGGACTTTTTCAAATTCCCGAAGATAAAACCAACCATTATTATGTTTGAGAATATAACCAATTATGAAAGCCGTATGTAAATTAAATGAGTTGTTAAATGGATTATAAAAGGTTATTGTAATGAAATGGATTATTACATATATCCATTGACACTAAAATATGTATGAAAATTTTTCTTAATTCTTTTCTTTTGTGAATTATGGTATGGTACTACTGTTTATTAACAGTATGAAACTATTATTTATTACAATATTGAAAATATATTTAATATGATATGTAAATGATGAGTGTATCGATATATTTAACCTACAACCTTGATATACATTTATATCTTTAGATATTATAATTCTTAATACATTTTCATTGGGTTACTATCCCATAAAGTTATACCCTATTCTGGACTTACCTAGGATAAGTTCAAAGGAATCAAAGAGGTCTCCTTAGTCAACATCCATAGGACTTAGCCATTGTTGGCTTAATACATTTTACATATGAAACATATTCCAAATATTCTAATTTCTTTCAAATATACCTATTTGTACTGATATTCGTAAATTTACTTCTTCTCATAGTTAAAGACCTTATTACTAGAGTTGTATTTGTCATTCGTTCATTATAAATATTTATCTATCATACATTCAAACAAAAATATATGTTATAGAAATTTTTTTTTGATATAGACACCATTGGTGGTTTCCTACTGATTATATCTCACACACTGTTCAGACCGCTAATTGGATCCTAAATAGACCACATGGATGTTGGTAGGGAGAAAGGAAATCAGATGGTCATGGATGTTCTACTGACTTATAGAATGTTATCTTTAGATAATGAGACTGATTATATGATCATGAGGCTATTGTGGATATAATTTTGGGTATTTTTTCTCTTTTCATGTACATGTATGTCTATGTACATGAATCATTTTATCCATACCTTTTTATTGATCCATGGAATACTCATAACTTTTTATGTGATGCCTTATTTTTATTGATTATTACTTATATCTGGTTGATTTAATTTCACGATTTTTTTTTTCATTATTACAGTTCAACTATTAATTATATTATTTATTATTTTATTATAAAATGTTTCCTACTATGATCATTAGGGCATAATATCCCCACTACACCACCATAGTCCATCTCTTCCTGTTAACAGCCTCTGGTGTATATGGAGGCACGTCTGTAGCCATTTGATTGACCAGGTTCGGTCACTTATAGGTGAACGGGGTTTGAGAAATTACTCCTAATGAAGAAATATTTAAATGAAATTCATAGACTATATACATATCAACATATTAATATAAATTGATTTAATTATTATTTAATTAAGATACTTAATGTATGATCATCTTATTCAAGAAAATTCAATTTCATTAAAAGCCATTTTTGAACACATTTGCGAGTTTAACATTAAATTTAATTCTTTCAAAAGTGTTAATTTAATTAATGAAATATATTAACTATTTTTAATTATAATAATTATTATTATATAGGGTGGTTAACAGAATTAATGTTCATAATTAATAGTATTAAATGTGAAAAATATGTTACGATGATTTATATTAAAACTATTTTAATGTGGTGGGGAATTAAACTATAGAGTTAAATAAAATAAAATGTTTAAAAATTGTTTATTTTATAATTATTTAGGTTTGGATATACTATAACACTCCTCCACTTCATTATTTATCAATTTTTCTAGAACATGGCTTGGGAGTGACATCGCATTCGAGAATTGTTTTATGTATTTTCAAAAACTCTAATCCACAATTATAAAATTGATCCCACTACCCTCACATAATTGAAACAATAAATCCATATGAATGAAATAAAACCTACTAAAATATTTCCTCATAATATTTATATAAATTATTGTAATTTTTTGCTTCCCAAAAGTCCAATTATAAGGCTTTTAGTAAGATATCCAATGGTTGTTATTCTTAGAGAAGGTAATCATTATACAACAGATCCCTTCTTTTACTTCTTCCTATTCGAAATTTAATTATGTATTAAAAATTTAATATTATAAAACTATTATGACATATATATTAATCTTTTATAATCATGATGGAATAATATCTATCCATCTCCACTTATATCAAATGGGATGTTGAACCTTTGATCATTTGTACAGAGGACTACCACCATGTTCGCCGAGGTAATTTGTATGTTGTCATCACCTGAAAGGGTTATACAAGAATACATTTTTAATATTTATATATAATATTTTTTTAATATTAATAATTCTTTAAAATTTAGACATCATTATTCTTCATTACAAATTATTAATTAAATATTGATATCATCATTCATGTGTACGGTGGACGAGCACCCGAAGGTGTGAAGTGAATCATTTTTATTATTTCATATAATGGATTATATAATTCATTGTATTTTTATATATAACATGTTATTTAGGGTATTTTTTTCATTAATGTAGTGTAAAATAAAAATTATCATTTTTACATGATGATATTTGAAAAAATAGAAAACTTACTCATGTGTACGTATGACCTACCATATCCACAAATATAATAAAGAACATTTTATCATAATTATATTTCAAAGAATGTTTATAAATTATAATTAACATTATATAATGATATTTATGACACTGTTATATTTTTTTATATGATATGATAATGATCCCATTAACCATAGGCATCAAACTGGTGTCTTTTTGAAATTAGGAACTGAGCACCCTTAAAACATATGATTTCGACATAATTGATTGATTAATTAAATAAAAAATTAATATAAATGAATTTATGGGTTTTAGTATAAGAGATTAAATTTTTATAACTTTCCCAATCAAAAAATTATTTTAAATAATTTTATTCTATTAGAGGTAAAATAAATTCATGAGAAATAATTTTCCTAATGTAAGGATTTCGTCACAAAATATTCTTCATTGAGACTCATGTTATTCCATGAACCTAATGACATTTAAAATATTTATATAAATCATTAATATTTAATATTTCATGAATAATATATATGTCATTTTATTTTATGTTACATATAATTACTCTCATTCATTGGATGTTATGATTCGAAAGTACCAAATTAGCTACGGTTCATGTTTATATAACATTTAGATAGGGATTGTTTATGAATGAATTTATGTTGATTGAGATTAATTTATTATTGAAAAATTAAACCATATAATTTTATTATCCACTATTAATTTAATAATTTTCTGACTACTTATAGCATATCCCTCAATTTTTACACATAAAACTCGGTAAAATATATTTTAAACAATTCTTACTTCATTTATCTCTTTGATCAAAAATACATTATATTCAAATAAAATGTTTTCCAAATATATTTTGAATATTTAATTTGACATCTAAAAAATGGTATATTAAATTTAATTTTTTAATTTTAAATTTTTTAACAAAATAATTTGAAATGAATATTATGTAATTTTTTGAATGATCTACTTTTTTACCATTGTTAAACACAATGAAAGGAATGTTTATTTTATCATATACAAAATTTAAGGTATTACACTCTATAATCAAAACTAAACTCCTCCATGATTCTATAATAATTTCAAATCATAATATTTAGAAACTATTATATTATCATTTTTCAATTTTCTATATTTCAAAAGTGATTTTCAAAGAGAGATCCTTATTTTCCTCATAAATTTTTTATCATTTAAATTTATTTATATTGGTAAACTATGAAAACTCATGATGCAATATAATTCTTGTAATTTATGTATATACCTCTCTTACATATATACTTATCTAATCCTCCAATATATTTTGGGTGGTAATACATGATTTACGATCAAATCTAAAATTCATTATTAATTAAATCTCTTATGATTATGATATGTGGTATGATTATGATGAAATTTTTCATTCTATGGGTAATTATTTTATTAATTAAATTATATTCCTTTTTTCACACAAATGAATTTATATGATATTAAAGTGATTGGAATTTCCTGAATTATATAGACCTCTAAATCATGGGTAGTTTTTTAGTCTCATGAGACATCATGTACTAGATGAGGAAGTGTACCTAATCAATTATGGGACTATTACATAATGAAATATCATATTAATGGTTATACATGACTTCTATTAATTCTAGGATCATTTATATTAAAATTTTCATATGATTCCATAATTTTGTGATACCACGTACATTATTTTATGATCTCATTTGATTAATATGTTGCATTCCAATTTATGATATAATGTTTTACCTTTAAATCACACCTTATAATTTATTATGATGCATATTAATTTAATGGGAATTTTTCTCTCTCGTTGTTGACTATGTATTCAGTAGATATTCAATGAAATTTTTACAGCCGGTTAGGATTTTGTAATATATCAATCATAAAAATTAAAAATATTTAGTTTAGTGTTACTTTTATGTATTATTAATATATTATTCCAAACAGACCTAACCTCATGATCATTGGGTTGTAATTAATGGATTTTTGTGATAAAAAAATGTCATAATTTTGTTGAAAGGATGTGTTGTTATACCATAACTATATTATTATTAACGGTCAAATATATTTCCACATTATCTTATACTACTATTGAGCCCCTAAAAATTATGAGTTACATTCCCTTGTATCTGACATTATGTCATTGAAATCCTTTAATAAATTCCATGTGTGTCCCTCCCCTCACTTATAAAAGTGTAACTATTAACAACACGTAATCAAATCTTTTTAGAATTATATATATGAAAATATATTTTCTGAATCATTTTTTTAATACATCCATACATTATAGTGGTTTTTTCTTTTTCCAAGTCAAATCCATCACGACATAAGTTGCAATCCAAAGAAGGTCTCTCCATGAAGAGTTATAAATATTAACCTATTTAATTCAACATTTTGTATTCTTAGTTTTCATATAATGATATTATATATATGAAATGATCTATATAATATAATAAATATATTGTGTTTTTTATTATCTTTATGGTACTAAAATTTGACTCATATTCTAAATAAAATAAGTGATCATAATTCCCATTTACATACGTATAGACTATCACATATACATAGAAATGTGATTAACTATGCACAACCATCATTTATTGAAGGATATATTAATAGATATAATGATTTTATGTTATATTGTTAATATAAAAATGATTCTAAAAGTTATTTAACATTAAAATTTTTTCTTTCGTCCATAAAAAACTGGAAACAAAAGTTGTGGGTATATATGGACTACTATCTCCAAAATTGTGTTAGAATACATTATTCATCTCTACTTTCTATGAATGGAATTAAATATGTATTAAATGAAGTTATATGTAGTTTATATACTGATAAAAATTATGGATATGAATTAACCATGATCAATGTCTGTGGACCATAATATAAATAAGGCATGAGTTTTATAATATAATCTTTGTTTTACCATGTTTATTTATGAAGAAATTTATCATTATTGAAATTGTATGATCTGTATCTTAAAACCATATTTGTTTTATACTCATATTTTTATATATATTTAATTATTTATTGTCATCTATCATTTTTTATATAATTTATATATCAAAATATTGTTTTCATGTAAAACATACATTTTTTCCCTTTCACTCAAGAATCATTTATTCCATTTCTATGTATTTTCGTAGAGGTATAATTTGTTTATTATTAAAATATATTATTTCATTTCATAATCGAATATATTTTTCTTGGATTAAAATTCTTTAAAAAATGTATTCTTATCCTTCTTCAAACATTACACTTTTTAGTTATTATTGAAAATTTTAAAGTATTATGATTTTTAATATTGAAAGCATGAAATTCTTACCCCACCATAATGAGTATTATTTTTATATAAAATTAATTTATATGATATCATTTTTATTTGAAAATAAAATGTTATCATTAATATTTTTGAATATTTTAGATTATATTGAAGTGATTTCAAATATAAAAGTGTATTTTCTTCTAGAAATATTCATGTGATATTTTAAATGTATTTGAATTTGTAACAGCATTCTTCGATGATTATTGTGATTCAATATAGGTACGATTTAATGATAATATATTAATTTGATATTAGGATGATTTATGATTATGATGTAGAAATTATTATGAACTTCATATACTTTTAGTTTTTAGGTTATGAAAATATAAGGAATGTTCTATAATCATCATGAACAATACACATGGATTTAATTATGTGAATGGTTTCATTGAAATTATATATCAAACAAAAGAATTGGTTATAAAAAGATAAGTAATGGGATAATAAGTATTTCAATGGGAATTGAAACCATTTTTGTAAGGTGATTTTTCTTATATGTTAGTCATTGGAGTGTAATAGGTATATGGAAATTGTAGAATGGGAGGTGAAATGAATCCACCATGACAGTATTGGATGAGAGTCAAAAATAGGAAAATTATTTTAAATTCTTATTTTAATGCAAAAAACAAACGACTTATGCTTTGGATATGTTATCATACCTCATTATTGATTATTAAAGATTATACAATATATGGTCATATGTATTTTAATTTACAAAACAATATTCCATGTTTCATGATAATGATATAATAATAGATGTAAAATATTTAGAAAATATTAAATGATGTCATATTTCAATTATTCTTATCTATTTTAAAATATGATCATGTAATGATATATATTATTTTTACCCTTATAGGTATTATTAGTTCATAATTTTATATGCTCCCCTTCCCTATTTTATGGATAAAGGATTTAATTAATCAATAAAGAAGATTATTATTATTTATGATGAAATAAATGGGAAATAATGTGTATTTTTAAGTGCATATTGATTTTGTGACCATGATTCAAATGACACCAATTCATTTTGGTTTAATTGTGGATTATAATGATATGTAATGGATGATTGTTTTTAATATAATGTAATATTTATATCTAAAAACATTGAATCAATATATATATATATATAATATTATATTTTATAATTTTTTATTTACATTTTTTTCTAATTATTTGATATCCAAGGGATTACCTATTTTTATATGATACAATTTGAAGTTATTATGTCAATTAGATTTACACTAAGAGTCTGTTTTTTTTGTGTGCGCAGGGGGGTGAATTAGTGGAATAATTTTTTTAAAATATTCTAAAAAACTAAACAAATATGATTTTTTAAGATCTTGAAGCACTCTATATAAATAATCCATCATCAAGTATGTAACTATATTGAATATACTACATAACTCCGGATTATTTTTAATTATTTTAAATCCATGGGAGATCATTACTCAGTTTGGGTTAATATTGATGACCAATATTATAAAAGTAATAAAAATTTGATTACAAGTTAGGGATTTGTTTTTATATGACTCTTGATCAGATATATATACAATTTACTAACTAAATATAGTATTTATACTAAAACACATCATAGTAATAATGAAAATGTAAGGAATTATTTATACATGTACACGTAGTCTTCATGATTATCCCACATGCTCATAACGGTCAATAAAATATTAAATATAAATTTAGATGTCACACAATTAATAAGTTTTTTTCTTGTGCCTTTATCTTCAACTAATATAATAGTTTCGGAACAATAACATCAAATTTAGTTCTCTATTATCAATCTATCAAAATGACCAACTCATGCAGGAGATTATTTATGAATGTGATGATCTTCAATTTCTTATATATAAATCCAATAGATAATTAGAAATAATATTTTATCACATCAAAAAATATAAATCATATATGAAATATAGATGAATTTTCTTTAAATTATCCCTATTCAACCCATCATGCCATCAATTTATCATAGTACCAACATCTTCATTCAATTATCTATCATATATTAACACTTTAAATTTCTATTTGTATTACCATAATAAATGTGAATATTATTTCCATAATATAATTTTGAAACATTATTCATCACCGAATTAATGTAAATTATTGGTGAATAACCCCGAAAAATTTAATAACATTAAAAGACAAATAATTTCAAATAATTCCGTTCGAAATTTCAAAAAAGTCAAATGAAACACACATCTCATTCATATTCAAATCCCTCTAAAACCATACTTGAATCACTATATTGACAAATCATTATAATATTGTTGAATTTACATTCAGTGAAGCATCATGTGATTGATATCTATGTGTTCTAATATTTTCAATGTAATGATCCATATATTCTTTACAATTAACCGTATAGTTTCTCAAAATGAACATTATTAGGTGATTAATTAAACATAATGATGATATATTATATTGTAATATATATATTATGATGTTATGAAGAGTATTTTATTCATAAATGAAAGGATAAATATGCTGTTTAAAAAATTTACCATATGAAATTATATTTTTCTAAAGTATGAACCATTTTGATGTTTCTCAATGTTAATGTTTTTGACATGAGCTGACCCACCAAGGCCTTTTGTAGTCTAGAAATATTCAGAGAGTTATAATTGCACCATCCTCTAATTAGATATTGGTGTGTAAGGACCACATAATATCCATATCTAAAAAATATGATGGTTTAACCTATACTATCCATCAACAAACACATATATAATTCACATGATATCCTAAAATACTATTGAGATATGATTATCTATAGATATGATCAACTAAACTGTTTATAATGATTATATTAGTTCATGAATACAAATACCTCACTCATGGAATGTACTACGTGAAATAGAAAATTTGAAATTTATTCAAAACATGATGCATGTGTAATCTCTTACATAATATATAAATTTTTATATCATTTTTCCATCCAAAATAGTTAATTCCACCATTTTGAATCATCTATCACAATAATGAAAAAATAAGAATCACTAAGTTCTAGATCCAAATATGACACTCTGAATCTATAAATATCCCTCCCATCAAGGAAGTATTGTGTCATATTGCTAGGAACTACATTTCTTTGGGAATATGGTTTATTGAGGGGTGAGTATAAGAATACCAAATAGGTCGGTATGAAAACCAAAAATTATTTATAATAAAGCATGTCAACTCACCTCTTTATATAATAGGTTACTATGAAGATGACGAAGAAGAAAATCTAGAAGATAAAGTCAACTCAATTCTCTAAATAAAATTATGTAATTAGATGAATGAAAATCAAGGATAATATGGATATTTTCTAAAAAATGAATTACGATGGAGTAAATAAAGGTCTTAGTTATTATTACACCAACCCAATATTGTTATCTGAGAAAAAATGGAATCCTAAAATACTAAATATATTTCAATGAATATAGACAATAGTCTTATATGTACCTCATCATTATGGAAACCCCATAGGGTGTCATGAAATTAAAAGTATCACCATTATCTATATTACACAGACTACAAACCATCACACTAATAAAAAATAGGACACAAAATGGATTTTCATCATATTATAATTAATTCCAGTTGACGGAGAACCATATATCTAGGCCTATCAATTATATACCACTAATTCATCCCCATAAACTATCCATGTTACCTATCTATAATAGTGGTGGGGGATCATTAATTCATTGAATGATATTAAAAAATTGTGGGGATATCAACCATGATGGAGAACCTACACCAATTCACAATCTTTTATATGGGATACATTGTTGATAGATGAACTATTCCAATAATGTGTATGTGAGGATACGAATGAGATATATGTAATCTATGAGGGGTACTTGTGCCTCTTTAGAAGGCACCTCTGTCTTGGAGATACAAAACTAAATATGTATATAAAGATTATACCTAAACCACATTATAGTTCTAAATTAGTTAGATCTAAAAATTTCCTATCTCACCTAAAAAAAACCTAGAATGTTTTAATGGAGAACACCATTGTGATATATGTGAAAAAATACCCAGGATAGGTTTTTCATTTATTGAAAATATGAAATGGAAAACAAAATGAGATCCCCATGAAAAACACTCATGACATGATACATGATGGGTTCCAATGCTCCTGAAATTTGGAGACCCCGGCTTGACGTACATGGATATTACACTACTTTTGAATAATACTTAATACATGAGAAAATAGTTACCCAATGGCTGAATTATTTTGGAGTTTTGGGAAACTCTGACCATAATCTACTAATCATTGTGAAAGATCTTCAACATCTACCATAATGAACTACTCCTTTTTTCCTAACTATATCCACTGTTTTTATCATGGGGAAATTAAAACATACAATCGGTGAGCAGAAATTCTTAGCATGGGTAATGATGGAGAAAATAACAAAAACAATAAACATTCGTACGAAAAAACATGAACATATAGTTTAAATGTCAAATTATTGAGTCATAAAATAAAACATGGCAGTATGTAAGGAATAGATTATAAAGAAACATTATCCATGATAGAATGTAATTGAAATAAAACATGTAATTTTGGAAAAATAATAATCACATAACATTATTTCCATAATAGCCAAGGCATTGTTTCTAAGACCATTAAAGTGGAAAAAGTACATTACAGAACCTGGTTTACATATCATTCTAGACCCATATTAATGAACCAAAATTAATTTTCCTTATATAAATGCCTATATAATGAGATATAAATAATTACCCAATGAATATGAGGGAGATGTATATAACGACCCGAAATTTTGAATAAATCTTGTTTCCTAATTTTGTGTGTTATTTTTTTTACTCAACAAAACTGTTTCATTAGATAACATGAGTATAATTAAAATGAGACTGTTGGGTTTTGACTGTTATAAGACTATTGGTCAATATAACCATTGGAAACTAAACATTTCGATTTTTGTCTCTAAATACAAGTGATATTGGTTAATTAATATAGAAAAAAGATTTGATGGCCTCACCCAGTAGTCTTGGACCGATCGAAACCCATCTAACAGAACATGGGAAGGAGGTTGCAGCACTTGGCTTTGATCTGGACCAAACCTAAGCCGAACATCATTGTGTGAAGCTAGAACATAATCACCTTCATGAGAATTTCAAACTGATAGAAATTTCTACACCTGTGGTATTGGCCGAGCCTCCCTCGGATTCTCTCACCTTAGAACACTGTACACTTAGATCCTATGCTGGTGTGATAAGGGGCTATGTAAGGAGACCGTAACTGTCTTGTGTAATCATTTTTATTAAATATTTTTTTTCTTCTTATGTTGAAGTTTATGAATTTTCAACTATCCGGATAAATATAGTATGCATATTTTTCATGAATTTTAGAGAAAAGATATTTTAAAAATTGTTTATGTAAACCTAAAATAATTAAAAATGTGTAATGATTTTCAGAAAATGGTCTTCTACAATCATGTTCAGTACGAAATTTAGAGTCTAATAAGATCAACCTAATTTTTGATGAATAGTAAATTATGAATAGTGATTCTATTCTTAGGATTAGTAATGTGACCAAATGGATTAGTAATCTCACTTAAATAAAGCATTAATATAATATAGGAACCTTGATTAAGTAATGCGATTCAATAAAATGGTAAAATAACGATTTGATAAATTATTAGTCAAGTATTAGTTTTTTTGGGTGAATAGTGTTTTTTAATAAAAAATTAAATTAAAAATAATTAGAAAATTATTTTTAATATATATATTTCATTTTTGAACTCAGAGCATTGATATTATGTTAAGGTAATTTTTGGGGGATTTTTCTGAAAAAAATGATTTTTTGGGGAATAGTGTATTTATTTAATTATTAAATTAAAAATATTTAGAAAATTATTTTTATAAAATGGAGTTCATTTTTGAATTCATAGATTGCATATTTGGTTAAGAAAAATTTTGGGATTTTTTTGAGAAAGTTGAATTTTTGATGAATAGTGAAAATACAGTTTTTAAGTTACGTGTGTTTAATGACATAATTAAATGATGTATTAAGTATGTAATCAATATGGTCGACTTATGAATAGTAAAATAAGTTATGAAGTTTCCCAAGTGGCCAATACCATGGGAAAATACCATGGGAAAGCCCATGGTTTTTTCAAAAGCACTAAGGAGGTGTCCCTTGGCCATTAATGCATTGTCCCCTCACTTTCCCTATAAATACCAAGCCATCCTCTCATCCATTCGACTCCCAAATCTCCCCCCAACGAAGCTATTGTCCCATTACCTCCAAAGAAGTCCTTCCAAGGTTTCCCCATTCCCTTAAGGTCCCAACCATTGTGTTTAAGAGTTACGTTTTAAGATAAGATATCCTACCTCCCTCTTTCTTTTCAGGTAATCTATTTTATTTCATTTCTTTTATGCATCACGCTCTTATATTGGAGGATGTTTTTTATATTCATAACAATATATTTTTCATATTCATATGATGATGGACCCCCTCTTTCTATCATCATTTAATTTTAATAATGTTAAAGTGGCACCGTTAGGCAGCCGAATTTTTTATGGGATTCTTTCACCCTACTCAAGATCTATTTTCATGTCAAGTATTTGAAGTTCCTTTTTTATTTTGTTGGGTTATGATATCTAAATCTATCATATTGATAATTCATGTTCATATAATGAGATACCCTATTTGATCTCTTCAATTTAGTATTTTGATGTTTTAAGTGGCGCCGTTAGGCTGCCGAATTTTTAAGGGATTCGTTCACCTTTCTCTTTTTTCAATGTTCAACTTTCATATCAAGTATTTCATGTTCCTTTTTATTTTTTTGGGGTATGATCTATATATCTATAATACTGATCTTTGATGTTAATATGATGAGAGACCATATTTTCTCTCTTTAATTCAGTATTTTGAAGTTTTAAATGGCGTCGTTAGGCTACCGAATTTTTAAGGGATTCGTTCACCTTTCTCAATTTTCAGAGTTCTACTTTCATGCCAAGTATTTCAAGTTCCTTTTTATTTTGTTGGGGTATGATATATATATCTATCATACTGATATATTATTTTCATATGATGAGAGAACCTATTTGATCTCTTCAATTCAGTGGTTTGAAGTTTTAACTAGCACTGTTAGGCTGCCGAATTTTTAAGGGATTCGTTCACCTTTTTCAATTTTCAAAGTTCTACTTTCATTTCAAGTATTTCAAGTTCCATTTTATTTTTATGGGGTATGGTATCTATTTCTATCATTCTGATCTTTTCTGTTCATATTATTAGAGACCCTATTTTATCACTTCAATTAAGTATTTTGAAGTTTTATGTGGTGTCGTTAGGCTGCCGAATTTTTAAGGGATTTGTTCACCTTTCTCAATTTCCAAAGTTCTACTTTCATGTCATGTCGTTCATGTTACTTTTTATTATGTCGGGATGTGAAATATATATCTATAATTCTGATATTTTATTCTCATATTATTAGAGACCCTATTTGGTCTCGTCAATTCATTTTTTGATGTTTAAGTGACGCCGTTAGGCTACCGAATTTTCATAAGATAAATCTTATTCTTTTCTTCCTTTCATGTTATTAATTTCATCTGGTATATCATTCAAATTTCATTAACATGTTCATATATCCTTTATATTCTGTCCCTATAATGTTTTATGGGTCATTTATGAATGTTAGACCCATGTCCACCCTATTTTCAATTTTTTCTAAAACCCCGAAACATAGTCGTTATGCTGCAAATTTCCGTCTCAAAATGTTTCTCTCTCTTGTTCTAATGTTCTTTTATTTTATTTAGTGAATACTCAAAGATCTATCTTCGATAGGGGTATTAACATATATACCAAAATGTTCTATTATAAATTCTGGGATTTACATACAT
The DNA here is from genome assembly GCA_963277665.1 of Viscum album. NCBI lineage: Eukaryota > Viridiplantae > Streptophyta > Magnoliopsida > Santalales > Viscaceae > Viscum > Viscum album. Next base: position 1,113,413,163 of record OY728126.1, read on the forward strand.
GAGACCCACCTTCCTTTTCTGGGGGTTTTAAAGTGACACAAAGATCATGTCTTTAAAGCTGTATTTAAAATGTTTTGATTATGAAATGAATCCCATTCCTTTTATGCTATATGGGTTGTTTATGAAATGTTTGATGATTATATATGTGACTTACATGATAAAAAAGACATGTCAAGGGTGTTCCCTGATAGTTCTCCAATGAATTCGGTAAAGACTTAATCTCTAGAGATGACTATTTTGAACGACACCTTGGTGAATAATCGTGGTGGTTTTTAATGACACATTGGGGATGGACATTGGAGAAACAAAAATGATTTTAAATGTTAATATTTTTAGCCACATCTTTTTGTTATCAAAAACATTATTTTTATTATGATATGACTCATAATTTCTTTCTCATACCTTAATGTTCATTTTCATGACATTGTTGATGTATCTCAAGTTCAAATGTTAAATGTTTCCCCTAGTTTCCATTACTGGGCCTTCTTCTCACCCATTATTTTGATGTATGTCCCAAGGTTATGGGATGTAGTAATGAGCCTAGGATGAACATAAGGAGAATCCTTTCAAGTGTTTAAGAACAATTTTTTATGTTTTCATGTTTTATCTTCCTGGTTTCCAAGACACTAAACCTTAAAGATCCTCAGTTTTGTAAAATGTAATGACTCTTTATGTGATAAAAAGGAGGGATTATATAGTTTGTTTCAAAGGATGGTTTGGTTATTTGTGGCAATTAGGATATGAAAACTTTTGTAAGAACCCTATAGAAATGTTTAAATATAGGAAACCTTCATGGTATTTTGGTGAGTATTGAGTAAGGGGTTTCCAAGCAAATACATCCTTGTCTGGATACGAGCTGGTAGAGGTGGCTCTGGAACATATATACATAGGGGTAAAACCAAAAAACAATTCTTTGAGATAGACTCAAATGGGAACTGGTATACGAAAATGGGCCTTGATGCACTCTTGGTTATGACACTCCCGAGGGATATGATTTGGTAAGATCATAAGCTTATTATGAAAAATTATTAAAGGAATAAAGATAAAATAAAATAAAGATTCACATAAGAATATATTGTCATGGATAACCTAGATTGGGACCTAGGGGATCACAAGTTAGGGTATACTTTTCTTCTACAAGTTTATCCTTCTATGCATTACATTTCCTTTTAATGATTATTTGCTAAGTATTTAAGCCCCTAATTTACTTTCTTTCCATAGTTAATGGAGGGAAATGGAGGAACATGTCCCAACAACCAATGTGATAGGAAATGTGATGATTGCCGTATGAATATGGAAGAGATGATTAGGGGATTAAAAGATGATTATTATTTTGGAAGACGTTCACTATTTGGGGAACCCTATTTGATCGAGGTAAATAAATTACTATTGTATTTTCATTGAGGAGTAATGTTTGACATATATTTTGAAGAATAGAAGAATTTAAGGTGAACATATGGTATTATATGTTACTTATGGAAATGATTGACCTATCATGGGGAAAATATGTTTAGGTTAGTTACTTTTATTATAATATGTTAGGAGAGGTTGATGTAGTTTGGATATGAATGATAAATTTTATCTTGGAAGACTATGTTATCATGTCCTTCTTGGATTTGGGTTTCAATCTTAGTTTGGGTTATTTTGAGGAATTTTAAGGACAGTTATTTACTGAATGGTCTGTGATGAACTCTGGGTAGTACCGTGGAACATTGAAGATTAAAAAGTAGTTTCCCATCCTATGGGATTTTTTATTTTTGAAGAGTTGTTTTATCATACCCTTTCTGTTTTTGGGATTCCTGTTTAAAGATAGATAGTTTTCCTTTTGTGGAATACGTGACTATCAAGAATATTATTCTTGTGCTTTTGATGAGACCAGGTTTTTTTGAATGCTCATCATTTGGAGAAAAGATTAGTTTTGGTAGAAACTTATTAAAGGATTAAACTCTACTTGAAGGTAGGTATATTTCACTATGTTTTTATTCTATGTAGTAAATTAATTCCACAGAACTATGCAACGGAACAAAAAACAAAAAACATTGTCTGTTAATTTTTCCTACTTGGAAATCAAATACCATTTTACTCATCAAAAGATTGTGATTTTCTTGTTGATAACTTTCTCCTAATCATGTTTTCTATCAATATCCCTTAGAACATGACCCTTTGTTTTTTTCATCTATGTCTATGTTTTCCAACATGGAATCCTAGTATGGGTTAATTCAGGTGACCTTTTTACTTCCTTTCTTTCTTTTAATGTAATAGTTTTACTGACTCCTTTTCCGGTGTTGGACTTTCAATGAAATTTCAAAACCCAACTTTAAAACTTGCGAGGATGCAATTTCATAAGGGGGGAAGATTGTAATGACCCGAAATTTTGAATAAATCTTGTTTCCTAATTTTTTGTGTTATCTAATTTTTTTATAATCAACAAAAATTTTTCATTGGATAACATGAGTGTAGTTAAAATGAGATTATTGGGTTTTGACTGTTATATGACCATTGGTCAATATGACTACTGCAAACTAAACATTTCAATATTTTTCTCTAAATACAAGTGATCATGGCTAATTAATATAGAAAGAAGATTTAATGGCCTCACCTAGTAGTCTTGGACTGATCGAAGCCCATCTAACAGAACTTGGGAAAAAGGTAGCACCACTGGGCTTTGCTCTAGACAAAACCATGCCGAACTTCATCGTGTGAAGCTAGAACGGAATCGCCTTCACGAGAAGTTAAACTGATAGAAATTATTACACGTGTGATATTGGCTGAGACTCCCTCAGAATCTCTCACCTTAGCACACCTTACACTTAGATCCTATTCTCGTGTGATAAGGGGATATGTAAGGAGACCATAACTGCCTTGTGTAATCCTTTGTTTTAAATAAAAATTTTGTTTTCTTCTTATGATGATGTTTATGAATTTTCAAATGTCTGGATATATATTTTATGCATATTTTTTATGAATTATAGAGAAATGATATTTTAAAAAAATGTTTATGTAAACCTTAAATAATTAAAAATGTGTAATTATTTTCAAAAAAACGGTATTCTACAATCATGTTCAGTATGAAAATTAGATTCTAATAAGATCAACATTATTTTTGATGAATAGTAAATTATGAATAGTGATTTTCTGCTTAGGATTACTAATGTGACAAAATGGATTACTAATCTCACTTAAATTAAGCATTAATATAATCTAGGCACCTTGATTAAGTAACGTGATTCAATAAAATGGTAAAATAACGGTTTCATAAATTATTAGTCAAGTATTAGTTTTTTAGGCGAATAGTATTTTTAATTAGAAATTTAATTAAAAATTTTTAGAAATTTTTTTTTATAAAATATATTTCATTTTTGAACTCAAAGCATCGATATTATGTTAAGGTAATTTTTGGGGATTTTGTTGAAAAAAATGAATGTTCGGTGAATAGTGTATTTATTTAAAAATTAAATTAAAAATATTTAATTTTTTTTTAATATGGAGTTTATTTTTGAAATCAGAGCATCGATATTTGGTTAATATGAAATTTTGGGATTTTGTTGAGAATGTTGAATTTTTTATGAATAGTGAAAATACAGTTTTTATGTTACGGGTGTTTAATGACATCATTAAATGATGTATTAGGTATTTAATCAATATGGTCGACTTATGTATAGTAAGATAAGGTGTGAGGTGTTCCAAGTGGCCAATACCATGGGAAAGTACATGGTTTTTCCACAACCACTAATGAGGTGTCCCTTGGCCATTAATGCCTTGTCCCCTCACTTTCCCTATAAATACCAAGCCATCCTCTCATCAATTTGACTCCCAACTCTCCCCCAAAAAAGCTATGGTCTCATTACCTAAAAAGGAGTCCTTCTATGGAGCTCAAAATCTCTCAAGGTCCCAACCTTCTAGTTTTAAGAGTTACGTTTTAATGTAAGGGATCCTACCTCCATCTTTCTTTTCAAGTAATCTTTTTTATGCCATTTTTTTATGCTCCATGCTCTTATGTTGGAGGATGTTATTATATATTTATCCTACTGTATTTTTCATGTTCATATGATTAGTGAACCCCTATTTCTCCCATCATTTAATTTTATGAATTTTAAAGTGGCGACGTTAGGCTGCCGAATTTTTAAGTTATTCTTTCACCCTTCTCAAGTTCTATTTTCATTTCAAGTATTTCAAGTTCCATTTTATTTTGTTGGGGTATGATCTATAAATATATCATACTGATATTTTATGTTCATATAATGAGAGACCCTATTTGATATATTCAATTCACTATTTTGATGTTTTAAGTGGCGTCATTAGGCTACCAAATTTCTAAGAGATTCATTCACCTTTCCATTTTTCAAAGTTCTACTTTCATGTAAATTATTTCAAGATTCTTTTTATTTTCATGGGGTATGATATCTATATCTATAATACTGATCTTATATGTTATTATGATTATAGACCCTATTTGATATTTTCAATATAGTTTTTTTATGTTTTAAGTGGAACCGTTAGGCTGCTATATTTTTTAGGGATTCATTCAATATTCTCAATTTTCAATGTTCTACTTTCATGTAAAGTATTTCAAGTTTCTTTTTATTTTTTTGGGGTATGATCTCTATATATATAATACTGATATTTTATTTTTGTATTATGAGAGACCCTATTTGATCTTTTCAATTCAGTATTATGATGTTTTAAGTGGCGCCGTTAGGCTGCCAAATTTTTAAGGGATTCTTTCACCTTTCTCATTTTTCAAAGTTCTAATTTCATGTCATATATTTAATGTTCCTTTTTATTATTTTCTGTATGACATATATATCTATAAAACTGATATTTTATGTTCATATGATGAGAGACCTTATTTTATCTCTTGAATTCAGTATTTTGATGTTTTAAGTAGCACAATTAGGCTGCTGAATTTTTAAGGGATTCTCTCAACTTTCTCATTTTTCAATGTTCTACTTTCATGTCAAGTATTTAAAGTTCCTTTTTATTATTTTGGGGGTATGATATCTATATCAATCATACTTATCTTTTATTTTCATATGATGATATACCGCATTTGATCTCGTCAATTCATTTTTTGATGTTTAAGTGACGTCGTTAGGCTGCCGAATTTTTCATAAGAATAAATCTTATTTTTGTCTTCCTTTCATGTTCTTCATTTCATATGGTATATCATTAAAATTTCATTACCATGTTCAGATATCCTTCATATTATGTCCCTCTACTATTTCATGTGTAATTTATGAATTTTTTACCATGTCCCCTCCCTTTTCAATGTTTTCTAAAACCCCGAAACATAGTCGTAATGCTGTAGAATTTCTGTCTCAAAATGTCTCTCTCTCTTGATATAAAGTTATTTTGTTTTGTTAAGTGTATACTCTAAGCTCTCTCTTCTATAAGGGTATTTAAATATATACCAAAATTTTATATTTTAAATTCTTGGATTTATATATATGATACACACCTTCCTTTTATGTGGGTTTGAATGTGACACAAAGATCTTGTCTTTAAATCTGTTTTTAAAACGTTATGATTATGAAATGAAACCCATTCCTTTTATGCTATATGGGTTGTTTAGGAAATGATTGATAATGATATATTTGGCTCACATGATAATAAAGACATGTCAAGGGTGCGCCCTGATATCGCTCCAATGCATTGGGTAAAGACTTAATCTCTAGAGATGACTATTTTTAACGATGCATTGGTGAATAACCATGTTAATTTTTAATGAAACCTTGGGGATGGACCTTAGTGAAATAGAAATGATTTTCAATATTAAATGTTGTAGCCACATCTTCAAGTTATGAAAAACGTTATTTTTATTATGATGTCCCTCATGATTTTTTTCTCATACCTTAAAATTCTTTTTCATGACATTGTTGATGTATCTCATGTTCACATGTTAAATTTTTCCCCTTGTTTCCCTTACTGGGCCTTCTACTCACCCATTCGTTTTATGTATATCCCCGGGCTATGAGATGCAGTAATGAACATAGGATGAACATATAAAGAATCCTTTCAAGTGTTTAAGAAATATGTTTTATGTTTTCATGTTTTAAGTTCCTGGTTTCCAAGGCACTAAACCTTAAAGATCCTCGGTTTAGTAAAATGTAATGAATGTTTATGTGATAAAATGGAAGGATGAAATAATGTAGATCCCACCCATCTAAAAATAAATTCATTATTAAATGATCCACCAAACAGAAATTATTCACCATAACATAACCGAATGAAAAAAATGGGTTTCTTAATTATAATTCCATCATAACCAAATCCATTTAAAAAATTATTCCATCATTAAAAAAATTAAATCATAGTAATAATAGGTATAGTAAAATGATCTAATTTTAAATTTTTATCTTATATGGAAAATAATTTTGAATGAACACATGAACGTAGTTCTTGAGTAAAATATACATTCTTATTCAAAAACATTTCCATTTCCCAAAAATGATGCGCAATATTAAAAGAAAAGAATTTATTTGAAAATAAACATTAAATATACTAGATGAATCGTTATTGAAATAATGAGTCATGAAACGTTAAAAAAATATATTCATGTAGTATAAGATAAACAAAAACATTCCCCTCGTCCATTTTTCAAAAATGTCAACAAAAAGTAGAATGTATCATAAAAAAGATTCCATCCATACAATGTAGTAAAATTTAAAAATGTGTAAAAATACCTTTAAACATAATTGGAATAATATTAAACATTTTATGAGTTTTTTTAGAGTACATGAACATATGTGATAAATATAACCCCAGTAAATACTTATGTATAAGAAATCCTAGATAAAAATAAAATTTCAAACTTATCCCTTCCCTTAGATATGATTTATTCTATGTGTCTGAAACTTGAGTTTTTTGGGTTTAAACATATAATTAACTTGTAACATAACCATAAGAATATTAATGTTATCATAAATTATTCATTTATAACATTATATTAACAGTTAATTAGTCAATTACATGTTAAAGAAACATATTGGGTAATAATAGTTTCATTTATCTTAGGTGTTTGGAAATTTTATTCTTCATATGATTACATAGATCATGATTTAATTACATCCAGTATTTAAAAAATTACTTACATATCATATATATTTATTATTTAAATATATATAATTTATTGATAAATGGAATGTAATACACCATTTATGGAGATAGTAGGTCGTAGGAACGCATGAACTATGTTTTTGTTTCCTTATTAAATTGAATAGATGTATGTAAATGATGTATAAATGTAATTCTAGTAGTATATCATGTATTATATTTTAGGATTATTTATTATATATACATTATAATAATTCATGAATGGTTAACATGGAGAATGATTCTCATCGCGTCATGGATACTGTAAGTCGTACGTACACATTAGCGACGATATCATTTCCATAGTTGTTGAAAGGTATTGAACTGTATTATATATAATATATAATAATTATTATCAAGTAATAATAATCACATATAGTGGTTATTTCCATCATTATACCCATCCAGGATTGGAGGAGGTGGAAAATAGATTGCACCACGTCGTGGAGACGGTAATCTGTACATACGCATGCACTGTGATTTCATTTTTCCTAGGTTGGAGAGTATGTGAAATATAGTTTTTTAAAATTTGTAATAACATATCAGTATATAAGTGATAATTATGTCATTAATTTATAATGAAACAACTAAATAAGACAATTTATAAGAAGAAATAAATTTGAAAATATCGGTAGAAGAGATTACCTCTTCCTTGACATGACTCCTATAAATTTCACCTTAGAGAACTAGAATTGGTCTATAATAAAGAAAACCACCTATAGAATGAAACTATAGAAGTAGATCAGTGTAAGGGTCTAGGGTTTTATGTCCATGATGGCTCAAAATGGAGTGAAGATGTGAGGGAGGTGGTGTCTTTTTAAAAGAGAGGAGAGTGGCACTTTAGGGATGTTCCAAAATATTAATTTATTCAAAATTAACTTTTATTTAAAATGGTCCAAAAAATATTTAATACTATTATAATATTAATTTTGTTCAAATTATCATCATCTAATTATTTTTTTTACATGTCTAGAATATTTTGTTTATCCATATATTATTGGTTTTACCCTTATTTTACACTTTTTAATATTATCGTGATATCATGTTATTCACATATTGTGGGTTAATGTAATTACATATAATGTTCAATTACCCAGAAAATACTATTTATGACATGTTTGGACTTATATTAACTAATTGGATGAATGTTATATCATTTGGAATTTCATATCACTTAATACACTATTTTATTTTTTATGTTATCTATTATGTCAAATTTGGATAATATTCATACTTTTCCTTTTTTACAAATTCATTACAAAATTTTTAAATAAAAAAAATAAAATCATTGCTGATATTTAAATTTCCTCAAAAAAATTCGTCGACGACAAGAAAATGATCATATTAAGTATATTGTAATATTTATAAAATCGTTTATTTGAATCTTTCATTTATGAGGTAATCACTACATTAGAATTGAGTAATAAATTGATATATTTATCAAATGTCGTTAAATTATAAATAAAATAACATGGTTTCATAAATATTCTTATCTTTCTAATTAATGTATATATATATACATAGATATCAGTTATATTACCCACTACTAACATAAATTTAGTAAAATATATATTTTTATGTTATAAAATTCTTTACATTAAAATAATTTTTATAAATTATCATTTTTACATCCAAGTGAATCAATGGGATCCCAAAATCGACCCATGAATGACAATGGTCAGAAATATTTCGTCCAAGAACATTATGACCTTTTTTATGGCAATCTAATATTATTAAAATATAATTTTTTACCCTTAATTAATAGATTTATCCTTTAATCCTTTTAAATAATATAATTACTGATTCTACTATTCATAACATCGAAAACTAATAGGTTCCTTTTTAAAAAATTTGAACATTTTAATTACAAATATGAATTCCATTTTTTTAAATTCAAAATACATAAGTTTAAATAATTAATTTAAAATTTAGCATTGTTGTCGAAACTAAAAAGAAGGTTTTTGAGAAGTAATTACTATCAAATGAATGACATGGAATTATGTTTATATAAAAATGAAATTACATACAATGACAAAAATGGGATTAATTGATTAAAATATACTATAATGACACATTAAAACCAATTAAAATTATAATCTCTCAATATAAATAAATTATATGGAAATGTAGTATTGAATTCAAATTCAGCATTTTCACAATTCATAAAAATTTGAATTTTATCAGAAAAATACAACAAAATCCAAAAAGTTAATTATTATTTACCTTTTCTAAATAAGAAATTTAACATGACAAATATAACCTAAAATGTGTTAGAAACTATATTTAAAATGTTTTATCCATCAAAATAAGGTAAAATTTCTATTTTTGAATAATAATTAGATTAAACAAAAAATTGATTTTGTTCGCATATAATTTACTTGAAAATATGTAAGATGAATTATAATGTTATATAATATTAGAAATGTGGTTACCACTAATCATAATGGCCAGTTTACATAAAATTAAATAATACTATTTTAATAATACATTTTTGATTAGTGAACTTCGATATCACGTACAACAAAAGGAATTCGGTAAGGCCTCCCTTGCGTGTAACACAAGACGAGTCAGTGTTGAATGTTGTAAAATCTTCATTGGGTGTTGTGTATGACATAATTAAAACATTGTTCATTTTTACATTGAAGAAATTATATACCCAATGTTGAGTTCTATTAAAAGAACAGGAAATTGATTGCAACACAATCAGTTTAATAAATGGTTTACTACATGAAAATTTCTTGCATAGTAACCCACATCCTAAAAAGGAATACTGAAACATATTTTTCATAAGAAAAATAAGAAACATAACAGTAACCAAAATTAACTCATCACTTGGTTTCAATATAGGTGAACATAGGAGGGAAAAGAAAACATTGATATGGAAGAGAAATATAACCATCAAGTTCTGATGGATAGAGATAGAGAATAAGGTCTGGATAATTTTAACTAAAAAACCATAAATTTTAAATTATTTTGGAGACTATTTGATTCAATGGATAATACGGTACTCAGATAAAAAATTTATTTTCATGATCTTTTCCCTAAAATTGATGAAATTTTCTTTAGAATAAATAATTACCTGATTTTGTTTTTATCCCACTATTTTTCATGCCCTGATCAATTTCCACTTAATCTCTTATTTAAATAAATGAAGTCGAATATTTCATTCTTGTAGTGTTAGATGATCATGTGATAGAATGAAATGTTATTCCATCTGTCTCAATCACAAAATGTTAAGCACATGTTATTAAATATACAGAAGTATTTCTATGATGAGATTAATCATATATGGTTCCAAGAATGTACTTATACATTATCTATAATACCTATTAATAAATTAAACCTATTTTTTACTTACTAGGGACTTTTTATTGGCTAGTGGTTGGCGATAAAGGGCTATCACCCATCAGTTGTGGGTTTGATTCAATAGCCTTGTATGATGTGACGGTTTGTCACCCATCCTATGAGTTTTCCTTTCTCTAAAACTAAAATATTATGACAATTGAAAAATAATATTAATAAATTTCTTTTCATAAACAATACTATGATGTGTCCAACTAAATTCATTGCAACCTTAATGATTATCCAAAATAATTATGTCCAGTTTCACATAAAAAAACAATGTCCAGAAACATTATATTACAAGCATGTGAAAACCATCATTTATCCCCCATATATCATAAGATATATCTTATTGGTCACATTCCAAACATTTTAATTACATCATCTTGAATTCTTTTAGGTCATGGTAATATCATATATTAATATATACCATTATTTAAACCATGCATGTTTCTTTATTAAAAATCATATTGGATATATTTCATAATACATGAAAAGTTGTATACTTCATCCATGATAAAATAACACACATTTCAACAAATCCTTAACTGGTACCAAGGTAACTAATATCGTCCAACATACCATTTTACAAAAATCATTATCTCAACATCATTATCATATTATGGGTTATCCATACTTTAATCATGTGTTTCATAGGAATTCCACCTTTTCATTAAATCACTTTTCTTATCCATTATAACTATTCAACATATTCTTTACAATACATAGCAGAAATCATAAACTGAGAAAACATATATAATTATCCATTCATAATTTTTGGATTCAATTACATAAATAATTGAATCCTTCCACATTAATGGTAGTAATGGAATAATTACTTCCTTATGTTTGAAGTATATTCATATGTCTGGGCATTGAGTTGGGTAATTTCCATGTTTTCCACAGAAGATACATTTAACTGAATAACATTTCATCACTCTATGACCTTGTTTCCCATAGGGATAACATCTTCCCCTCCATTTGAGTTATTCCCCAGGGTTGTTCTTCCCTTCTTCTAGATATGTAGGAAGAAAAACCTTATTTCTTCTATGTACCTCACAATGGGAACATTCATGAAAGTCCATCCTCATCTTTTTCAACAACATACAAATACCAATAAAGTTAACCTAGTTAATCATATACCACGATGACTGATTAAAAATGATCAGAATATCATTAACTCTAGGAATGACATAGTTTTGTGGCTCATAGTCACCAATTTGTTCATCAAATTCAATGATGACCCAATTCCTTTTTGTTCCCTCCATTAATTAATTCACAAAACAAATATTTTGAGAGGAAAAATAATTCTACGAAAACAACATAATAAATGTTGTGTAAATAAAATCTCAAACTTATTAGGTTTAATCCTAACTTTTCTGTGATCCTTACAATTATTAAAAAATTATAAAATATAGCTATAAAAAACGATTGTTACACCCATAGACATACCATAAAGATATATATAGGGATATAAATAATTTTTTCACATTCTAGTTTCTAGGGTTAGAATAAATATTTACACTGATACCAACTGTAGAGACACTAGCCTGACATACATGAACATTACATTATTATTTCACAATAATTAATACATGAAAAAAAACATATGCTCAAAGACCGTGTTAAATTAATAACATTGTAAAATCATAACATAATATTTTAATCATGGTGAACGATCTTAATCATATCCCATTAAGATCATCCCCTTTTGTTTTTCTTCAAAAATTCTTTATTTATATCCTGGGGAAATGAAATCATAAAATGGTGAGTTCAAATTTTCAGTAAGGGTAAACAGTTTGAAAATAAAACAAACCATATACATTTCTACCTAAATGCATGAACATAATGTTTAATCATAAAAATTTTGAGTCCTGATTTATATCTTGGTAGTTTGTAAGGGATACATCATGAAGGAAAATTTATCATGATAGAATTGAATTGGAATAAAACATGTAATTTTGTAAAACTGATAAGCATAAAATATGATTTCCAAAGTAGCCAATGCATTGATTCTTGGACCATCATAGTGGACGAAGTCCATTACTGAACCAGGTTAACATGTCATTATAACCCTGTATTACTGAACCGTATTTTCATGTTGGTCCAGCCATGTCTATCTCATGAGATATAAATTTTTACCCAATTCATTAGAGGGAGATATTGGTCACCCCATCTCAAAATGAAATCATTCGTACATGTTCCAAAAAATATAAATCATTCACCCTAACATAACCCAAGAAATAAAATTTGTTTGTTAAATATCATTCCATAAAAACATAATACATATAAATTATTATTCCATTAGTAAAAAAATAAAAAAAATTAATAATAGAGATTTATATATAACCCTATATAAAAGATTCGTTTTAGATGGAAAATAATTTTGATCGAACATGTGATATTACATCTTAAGGAAAATATCATTTCATCATCAAAAACGTTTTCATTTATCAAAATGATGTGATATCTTAAAATAAAATAATTTAAGTGAAAATAATAATCAAATATTGTAGAGGAAGATTTTTGGAAATAAGGTGTCATGTAACTATAAAAAACCATTCCTGATGTATAAGTTGAACAGAAAAATTCATCTTGTACTTTTGTCAAAAAAGTCTAAAAAGTACCTTGTATGGTAAAAAATGATTCCTTCCATAACATGTAGAAAAAGTGGAAAATGGGTATAAATGACATTAAGCATACTTGTAATAGTAGTTATCATTTTAGGAAAACATATTTAGAAAACATGGACATGCATGATAAATATAACCCCAGTAAATACTTAAGTATAATTAATTTTGGATAAAAACGATATTGAAAAATTATCCCTTAATTTATTCCTCCTTTATTCTATTTGTGTATGAATCTCTGTTATAGGGGGTTTAAATATATTACTACCTTTTAAAATAACCATAATAATATTTTGGATATCCTATATTATTCAGTTATGACTTTATATTTAACATTAATTTTCCAATTCAATGATAATGTTACATTTCAGGTAATGATCGTTTCATTTATCGTACCTGTTTTGACATTTTATTCTTCATACATTCTCTCAGATTATGATTTAATTTCATATTTAATATAAAATATGAATTATATGTCATATATATTTATTATATAAATATATATAATAGATCGATAAATGGAATGGAATACATTGTTCATTGAGACGGTAGTCCTTACGTATGGATAAACCCTGTTTTCGTTTCCTTATTAAATTGTATGGAAGTAAGTAAATGACATATAAATATTGCTAAATCTAGAAGATTAATTATTTTATATATTTTATTATTATTTATTATATATAATTTATAATCAATCTTGAATGGTAAACATATATAATGGATCTCATCGCGTTGTGGAGATTATAAGTCGTTCGTATAAATGAGAGAAGATATCATTTCCCTAGTTGTTGATAGGTATTGAAGTGTATGGTGTATATATATCATAATTAGTATCATGTTACAATATTTAAATATATTTATAATTTCCACCATTATACATATCCATGTAATGTGGTGGTGAGAAACATATTGCACCACAATGTGTAGACGGTAATATTTATATACCCTCGCATGGTGATTTCGTTTTTCATAGGATTGATAGAAGGTGAAATAGGTTTTTTTCATATTTATAATAAAATATCATTATATGATGGATACATACATAGTTACTTTATAAATAAACAACTAAATAATAGAATGCAGAAGAAGCAATAAATTTGAAATAATCAGTAAAAGAGATTACCTCTTCATTGACGTGCATCCTTTAAATTTTCTCTTAGGGAACTAGAGTTTGTATATTGAGAATACCATAACCTCTATAATGTCATTATTAATGTTTATAAGAGAAATGTGACAGAGGATGGATGAGATTGAAGGCTGAATATGTAGTGAAGAGAAGAGGGAGGAGGTGTTGTTTTATAAGGGATGATAGAGGCCCTTTAAGAAGGTTCCCGAAAATTATAATTTTATATAAATTCAATTTCAATTTAAAATCGTCCAAAACTTATTTAATTCAATTTTAAGATGATTTTAGTTTGAATACCCATCATCCAATAAATTATTTACAAGATTTGAATATTATTTATCCTTATCATTTTTTTTTAAATTATTTTACAATTTTCTATCTTACAGTGATACCATGTTATTTACACATTGTGGGTCAATGTAATTACCATATCTTGTAAAAGGACCCAAAATTTTTATTTATGATATATTTGGACAAATATTAACTGTTTTTAGGAATATTAAATTTTTTGAAATTTAATATCATTTTAAAAACTTTTTTTTTAAGTTAGGAATTATGTCAATTTTTGATACAATTCAAACATGACTTATATAAAAATTCATAAAAATAAAATTCATTCAAAAAAGGATTTAAATTATATATAATATTTCCTTGTAATATAAAAAATTCATGGATGACAACAAAATGTTCAAATAAAATTTATTTAAATATTTATAAAAATATTTATTTGAATCTTTCATTAATGAGGTAATCACAATATCATAATTGTGTCATAATTAAATATATATATCGAATGTTTAAAATTTATAAATAAAATACCATGATGTAGGAAATCGTTTTATATTTCTAATGAATATTTATATTCATATAGATTAGTTATATTACCCCTATTAACATCCATTTACTTAAATATATATGTTTAGGTTAGAATTATCATTACTTTAAATTAAATCTTATAAATTGTCTTTTTCATATCCAAGGGAATCCATGGGGTCCAAAAATCGACCCAAGGATGACCATGGTTAAAAATATATCATCCAATACGATTAAGACATGTTTGAGGGTAATTTATTGTAATTATAATATTATTTTCTACCCTTATTTACCAGATTTACCCAATAAACATGGTAAATAAAATAATTACTGACATTACTATTCATAATGTCTGACAATAAAAGATATAAATTCACACAATCTGAAAATTCTAATTCAAAATAAGGTATCCATTTTTTCAAATTCAAAATACAGAATTTTCAATGGTTAGTTTAAAACTAATTCCTGTTGTCAAAAATAAAAAGTGGGTTTTTAAGAAATAATAACTATCAATAGATCAGCATGTGTTTATGTCCTATTTAAAGTAAAATTATTTAAAATGAACCAAATTGGATTAAAAGAAAACATAAGATCCAATTACAGTTTCAATCCAATTAATAATACAACCTAGATATATGGATAAATTAGATGAAAATTCATTTTGGAATTAAAACGTTGTATTTTTCACAATTCATTAAAATTTACATTTTATCTGTAAAATAACAAAAATTAAACAAAAGTAAATTTTTAAGGTGCAATTTTAAAAAGTCCTTTATCTTGTCAAAAATAACTTATACAAGTGTTAAATCTAGATTTGAAATATGAGTGCCATCAAAAGGCATTAAAAATGCATTTCTTTAAAAATACGTCTTTTATCGGAAAAATTGATTTTTTTATCATATCATGATATTGAAACTATTTAATATGAATTATATTATTATATATAATTCCAAATATGGTTAATATTGTTATAATGGCTAGTTTATATTACATTAAATAATACTATTTATATAATATATAAATCATTAGTGAAACTTAGTATCACGTACAACACATGATATCGATAAAGGTCGCTCTTGCATATAAT
This sequence comes from Viscum album, assembly GCA_963277665.1. Taxonomy (NCBI): domain Eukaryota; kingdom Viridiplantae; phylum Streptophyta; class Magnoliopsida; order Santalales; family Viscaceae; genus Viscum; species Viscum album. Next base: position 1,113,429,253 of record OY728126.1, read on the forward strand.
ACAAGCCAATCCAGTGTTACATGTAGTAATATCTTATTTTGGTGTTATGTATAACATTATACAAACATAGTATATTTTTATATTGAATTTAATCTATTCTCCGTGTTGTGTTCTGTAAAAATAAAATAAAATTGTGTGCAAACCAAGCCAAGAATATTGTTGTATGTACTGAAATCTAATATGGTGATGTGTAATGCACAAGATAATATTGGATTACATATAAAATAATACATCAAAGAAATTAAAAATATATTATATCTCATAATATCTCAGGTTGTTCATTCAACACCCCTATAAATGAATTTCTCCAACAAAATTCTTCAGGGTTATAAATGGTTTACTACATGAAGGTATCATTCAAAGAAGCACACATCATAAAAAAGAATGAATAAAACATAATTTTATAAATGATTTTAAGAAACATAAAAGTAATCCAAATTAACTCATCACAGGTGTTCATCATAGGAGATCATATGTGGGAAGGGGAAACATGGATATGGAAGAGAAATCTAACGATTAAATTCTAATGGGTAGTGATAGAGAATAAGTTTTGGAGAAAGTTAAATATCATAAAGCCACAAATATATGTGGATTTAATGGATCATCTGATTCATCTGATAATAAGGTAGTAGGAGAAATATTTTTTATTTCAATATCTCTTCTCTAATGTTTAATAATTTTTCATGAGAATAAATACTTACTGGATTTTGGTACAATATCCCAGTTGTTCGTTCCTTGAACAATTTTAATTTCATAACTTATTTAAAGGAATGAAGTCGAATATTTCATCAATGATGTGCTAGAAGATAATGAGATAGAATGATATGTCATTCCATCTGTATCTATTACAAAAATGTTATCTCATGTAACTAAATGTATTTAAGTATATCTATGATGATATTAATCTTATATGGTTTCAACAATGGACTTATAATTCATCTATCATACCACTTAATAAAATAAATCTAATTTATAATAATTAGGGACTTCTTGTAGGGTAGTGGTATGTGAGAAAGGCATGTCATGCTTTGATTGTGGGTTCGATTCCCGTAGCCTTGCCCGATGCAACATGTTGTTTCCCATCGTGCGTGTTGTCCTTTTTCTAATTCTATACTATTATAACATTCCATAAATAATATAACAAACATTAGTCATAAAAAATACTATCTAATGTGAAACTTAATATATTCCAACCATTAAGATAATTCAAATTACTTCAATCTAATCTCAATGTACAATGAAAAAACAATTACCATTAAGGACATATAACAAGGATGTGAATACCATAATTTATCCCCCATATATCATAAGATATATTTTGTTTTTCACATTCCAAAAATTTGAATGATGTCATCATGAATTCTCTTGATTCATGGTAATAACCTAAATTACAATATATCCTTATTAAAAACATGCATGTTTAATTTTTCAAAAACTTATTGGATATATTCCATAGGTACTGAAAAGTTATATACTTCATCCATGATTAGAAAACCCACATTTCAAAAAATACTTAACCAGTTCCAATGTAACTAATATAATAAAAAATTTCTTTTTAAAAATATCATTATCTCATCCTCATGATCATATTATGTGTTATCCATACATTAATCTTGTGTTCTTTAGGAATATCACTTTTTCATTAATTCACTTTTTTTATCCATTATAACATTTTAAAATATTCTTGAAAATACTTTGTGGAAAATATAAACTGATAACTCTATTATAATTCACCATTCATCAATCAAGGATTCAAATACATAAATAATTCAATCATTTCACCTTAATGGTAGTCATGGATTAATTCCTTCCTTGTCTAATAAGTATTTTTTTTTGAATAGTAATTGAGTTGGGTAATTCCCATGTTTTCCACTCATTAGATGTTGAAATCCATAAACATTTGTCACTCAATGACCTTTTTTCCATAAGGATAACATATTTCCTTCTATTTGAGGTATTCCTCAATGTTCTCGTTCCCTTCTTCTTAATATGAAGGATTCATAACCTTATTTTCTCTATGTTCTATACCATGGGAACATGCATTAATGTTCATCCTCCTCTTATTGGATGATGAGAGAATTAGACTAATGTTAACCTTGTCAATCATATACCACGATGATTGATTCGGTATAATCCCAATAACATTCAGTCTTGTTATTTCACAATTTCATTGCTCATTGTCACTAAATTTTTCATCTGATTCAATGATTACCCAATTCCATCTTGTTCCTTCCATATTCTAAAACACAAAAAGAACAGTGTGAGTGGAAAAAATAATTCTATGAAAAAAACATAATAAAGGGGGATTACTTTCAATCTCTGACATATCTACTATATAAACCCATCCTGGTATCCAACTACCATGGGTCACTATAACGTTCATCCACATCATTGTTTCACTACATGCCCTTTCTCCAGTATTCCATGTCTCCCTAAATATCGGATACTCATAATTTCTCTACCTCCAACATAACTCTACCACTTCCCCTCACTAAATGTCACTTACCTTCTATTGTTTCCACTCGGATCCTACTCGCAACTTTTCTCTCCCCTCATAGGGTTCCCTCTATGCTCCCTCTGCTCCACTGACTCTTCCGCTAACGCCTAATCTTCATCGGGCTACTCTACCTGAAGTTCCTCCTTCACTGACTACATTTCTCTAGATCCTCTGCATTCATATTCTCTGACTCCACGTACTCCAGATAAGTATACTTTTCCTACTATAACTATGGCTATGGCTGCTCTAACTCCACCAAGTCCACCTCTGGCTAGTCCAACTACGACTCTAGTACCCATCTATCAACATCACATAATCTCAATTCGAACTTCCTACCAATCCCCCACTTCAGCCTATCTTCAATGTGATTTGAGGTTACACAAAATGGTTTCATTAAAATTCTCTTTGTAATCATACAAATGCGACATTGGGGTCAGATCCATGCTCTGGTGGGCTTTGGATAGCCAACAACTCATCTTCATCTATTATGGTTGTTGTTGCTTGAATAAGATTTGGATAAATGGAAATTATTTTTTCGGATCCATTTATTTTGTTTTGATCTCAATGTTGGCATCAACATTAATTTCAGGTGGTGCTTCGATCGTCAGGGACTCATCTTCAAACTATATGCTCACATCCAGTTTCAATTTCTGTGTGAAGTCTACTCATGTTTTAATAAATTGAAATATTATTAATTTTTTTTATTTTTATGTATATATTGGTTATTCATTTATTGTTATGTCAGTATTACTTAATTTATGTACATTCTAACAAATGAATTTTTTTTAATGCCATGTATATTAATTATACATTGCATTATCATTATAATAGTTCCCATTGATATTATATTTCTTCATCTATTTAGGATTTTTATCAGCATTCCTAGTTTTTTAATGCAATGGTAAAAATGATTGATTGTATTTTTTTGTAGATTCCATTATTTCATTCTTATTTAATTTATCATAAAATTATTAGCTGAATTTTATCACAAATACTATTAGTATTTCAAACCATGTTTTTTATAGTGATAAACATTCCACAATTTTAGTCATACATCCCATATTGAGAAATTCATTTTATCATTGTCATAATGTTTTTAAGCAGGCATCGTGTAGTATATTATTTCTTAGAGTGTTGATTGGTTTTTTGTATTGGTGTTTTTTTGACTATGTAACACCGTGTTCATGGAAATGTTTTGAACAGATATATGAATAGAAATTTGATTGTGTTTGGTGTATTGACAGAATGATGTTCATTGCATTTGTGTTTTAGTTATGGAAATTCTGAGAGCTCTTCTTGCCTATAGGTATGTTTCAATAACTATGTAGTTTTTTCCGACAATCAAAAACATGTTCAGTAGTGTGTATCTTATTTTTCTTAGGTGGATGTAGATCTAATATTATTTTCAGGTTCATGTATGACATTTAGGTAATCAATGATTCTCCATATCCCATTATTAGGTTTCTATTGAGTTGTCTTTATCACCATAACCATTTTTAATGAAATGCTAACAATAATTATAGGTAAATTTTCATCAAAGAAATTATTTCATTTCTAATTATATATTGATAAATTGGTTATGTTTCTTTAATCATAAAAAATATAATTATATCTAAACATGTTTTTTATAGGTATTAACATACCACTATTTTGGTCATAGATCCATAGGTGAGAATGTCATTTTTTCATTTTTATCAGTTTTTTAATAAGCATTCACCATGTTGTATATTTTTTTTCTTACTTATCCTAAAATATTATTGTATTTATTCTAATCTAAATTTTTGTCCCTTATACTACTTACACTAGTATATGAAATGAAATACATCATCTACAATTTGAAATTTTTAGTTCAAGTAGTTTTTTTTGTCCCTACTACTACACGCCACTCCAAGAATAATTTACATAATGAAAAACAATGTATGTTATCCCATACACAACATTATACAATAAAAATTTTAATTTTAAATATGGAAATAATGGTATGGTTATATACTACATTTTTTAATCACAATTTTACATCTTTGAAGACATGTACCACTTAAATAAATTATCTATTATTCTATTATATATTCAAATGGTGGGTACCTCATGTAACAACCTGAGATTTTATAAAAAAATATTCTTTTTAATTTCATTAATGTCTTGTGTTGTACGCTAAACCAAAAGGAGCTTGCTCAACACGGATCCTTGACTTTCCTTGAATTACACGCAATCGCGACCTTCCTCGATAGTGTGTGTAATATGCAATACCGAGTTTCACTAAACAATGATATGCTATTAAAATATTATTAAAACTAGCCGTTATGAATTGTAATAACCAACTTTTAAAATTTTAGAAATTTTAGCTCTCAAAATGGACTTCGTTTGTGGATTCGGAGTATTGAATTTAGCCTAATGTGAAATTTTGGTACTTTTTGGATAACTTTCATATTCTGATGAATAGTGAAAATTACTTAATTATAATTAAAAACAACTTTTTTAATCGAAATAATTAATAATGATAAATTATTAATTTTAGTGGTTTTAAAGTATATTTAGAATATATTTTTACAATTTAATACAATGTTGGTCATTGGATGTAATTTCACATTTAAACCAGTCATAAACAAGTGTCAATCTTTTGATAGTTATTATCTCTTAAAAACACAATATTTGTTTTGACGATGGGAATTAATTTTTAAATTAATTAATGAAACTGATATGTTCTGAATTTGATAAAATAGAAATTATTTTTGAATTCATAATATCAAATATAGCTTAGATCTAATTTTTGGTATTTTTCTGGAAACTTTCATTTTTTGATGAATAGTGAAACCACTAAGTGGTAGTTAAAAAATTGAATTTTTCTTAAAACTAAATTTTACCGCTTCTGTGAGTGGAATTTCAAAAATTTGAGAGACACGGTAAATATCATGGACTAAAATTTGGTTCAATGAGATGAAAATAATTTTTGGTGAATAGTAACTTTTTACTTTTTTTACCACGGTTAAAAGTAAATAGGGTAATTAAGGGTAAAAATGATATTATTATTACCCTAAAAAATGTCCTAATTCTTTTGGACAAGTTTAATTCGACCGAAAACAACCTTAGGAATAAAATATGACCATTTAGGCCCACATGGATTAGTTTAGGACATTTATTATTTATTTATTTAAAGAAGGGATAAAATAGTTAAAATCAAGGTTTATTAAGTAAATCATTTTTAATATGGGGTTATACATAAGATAAATTCAACTATAAATATTCATTAGAAAGCTAAAAAGATGTTATACATAATGGTATTTTATTTGTAATTTTTAGACATTAAATAATTTAATTTATTTATGACACAACGATGATGCAGTAATTATCTTATTAATGAAATATTGACATAATTGATGTTATAAATACCCAAATAAATATAATTTGAGACTTTTTATGAACTAAACTAATTTTATTGTTTAATATGACATGTTAGGATTGATTTAATGAACTTAGGTCGAATTAATCATTCTGTTATGAGTTTCAAAAAAATCAACTATTGAACAGTGTCAAAATTGACATAAAATAGTTTTCAAAACAAATATTATAGTATTAATTGTTATTTTATTCCTAAAAATATAAGGTTCGGCCAAATGACTTAGATAAGTATATATATATATATATTAATAAAACACAACTTGGGGGGTCTCGTGTATGTATATGGCATGTTTATTAACTATATAATATAAAAATACAAAGTGACATGGTAAATGTCAATCTAATTTACTAAGAGTTAATACTAAATGATAAGGTTAATATAATGTCTTAAACTTGTCTAAATAATATTGAATGAGAGGATTGAGACCCATACCCACCTTATCTTAGAAATAAATCAATTTGGAGCTACTTAAAACCGAACTTGACTTTATAATAAAATAATATTTTTTGTCATTCCAAAGGTGCCCCTCTCCTCCCATATAAAAGGGCATCTCCTCCCCCTCTTCATCACACCACTTTGAGCCTTAAATCTCGGCCAAACCCTGCCCAATTCTCTTCTCCACTTCCCTAGATACATATTAGAGGTTCTGGTCTTCCTCAAAAACCAATTTTAGTTCCCTAAAAGGATAACTCAAAGAGGCGCTTCAAAGAAGAGGTAATGTCTGTTACCGATTCTTTCAACTTTATTTCTTCTTCCACTTCTTCTTATTAGATTGTTTCATTATGAAGTAATAACATCAGTATCACTAATATACTGATATGTTATTATAAGTATGAAACAACCCTATTTAACCATCTATCCATCATACGAAAAACGAAATCACCGTGCGTGCGTATGTAGGGAATACCGTCTCCACGCCGTGGTGTAACCTATTTTCCACCACCACCTTACATGGATGGGTATAATGGTGTACATAATAACTATATATGATTATTTTAAAGTGATATTGATTCTGAAATAGTATACATACACTCAAATACAATTCCATGATCATGAGAACGATATCATCGCTCATGCGTACGTACGGACTACCATCTCCACGACTCGATGAGATTCATTCACCACATTAACCATTCATGAATGATTATAAAGTATATATAATAAGTAATCATGAAATATATGAAATAATAATGATACTGTATTTATATGTATATATATGTATGTCATCTACATAATTCCATTCAACTCAATAAGGAAACGAAAACAGCGTTCATGTGTATGTACGACCTACCGTCTCCATGAACGATGTATTTCATTCCATTTACTGATCTATTATATTTATGAATATTCTGAATATATATTATATATAAATCATGTTTTATATTCTATAATTAAGTAATCATGATCTAAGTAATCATATGAATAATTACAAGTTAAAACACGAATGACAAATGAAACGATTTTACCCAAAAATGCTCTTTAACATGGAATTTACAAAAGAACGGGTAATATAAAGTCATAAGTGAACAATATATGATATCATAACAATGAGTATGATTCTGGAATAATTCAATGACAATATTTAAATCATTATACAGGAGGTTCGGCCACTTATGAAGCAAATTGGACCTAAGGTATGGAAAATATCACAATCTCATTTTTATCCGAGATTGATTATACCTTGGCATTTAATGGGTTGTATTTTATCATCCACATCCATGTTTCCTCAATATGTAATGTTATTTCCATCCACCTACAATTGTTTAAATCCAATTTTACCCTTTGGTGAGTTTTTAGTAAATGATATGAAAGGAATCTTTTGTCTTTTTTCGTATGAGGTACTTGTTGACCTTTCCGACAAAAGTACGAAGAATGTTTTTTTAACTTATACGACATGAATGGATATTAAAAACATTATTTCCAAGAATCTTCCATTACAATTTTCCAAGTTTATTTTTAATCAACTTTTTTTAGTTTAAAATTGTATGACATTTTAAGAAAGGAAAAAAAATTTTGAAGTAGAAAGGATATTTTCCTCAAGAATGGAGTTCAAGTGTTTTATCAAAATTATTTTCCATCTAAGATAATAAAGGATTATGTTTCTATCCCTATTTTTACATTGATTTGATTATGTTGTGATGGAATTATTTTTATGAATTCATTTATCTTATATGAATTGTTTTATGATGTCACGATGTTTAAGAATTCCATTTTTATTACATGGGTTATGCAATGATGTATGATTTATGATTTTTGTGGCACACATAATAATGGATTCATTATGAGATGGGTGGGACCTAAATCTCCCTCAAATTAATTGGGTAATGATTTTATATCTCATGAGATAGACATTGCTGGAATGGTAGGTTATACCGGTTTAGTGAAACATGACTGAAACGAGGGTGACTCGGTTTAGAAATTGACATTGTCCACTAAGATTGTCTTGGCAATGAGTCTTGACTTATAAGATATGATTCTCTATGATTATGTGTGTATGCCACAAACTTTCATCTTTTAGGTTATGATTATTGGGATTTCATTTCACTACTATGATTTATCCCATGATATGAAATTATGCTCTCTTTTGCAGGTTAAGATTTCCAAAATGTTATGTTCTTATGAAAATGATGTGATTGATATTTCTTTTGTTTACCCTTACTGAGCATTTTAGCTCACCCTTTTATGTTTTCTTTTCCCTAGGATATAAAGAAATGTTTTAGGTAAAAAAAGGAAGATCATTATAGGAGATGTTGAAGATCGTTCAACACAATTAGATGATTATATTCCGAGTTTCCAAAGATAATAAACTATTACGATCCTTGTGTGTTTGTTTTTGTTATGTACTAAGTATTCCGCAAAAGTAATGTAATTTCCATGTAAGTCAAGTTTCGGGTCTCTACAGTTGGTATCAGAGGAAAAGTTTAGTCAACCATTGGAAACTAGGATGCGATAAATTTAGTGAGATCCCTAGAGATATTTCTAAGGTATGTTTAGGGATGTCCCTAAGGATAAGTATATGTATAGGATATAGTCCTATAACTATGGTAACAATATTAGATTAAACCAAAGATGTTAGATATTGAAGTTACTCCCCCTTTATTATGATTTTTTCCTCTCACACTATTCTTTTTGGGTTTTATAAAATGGATGGAAACAAGATGATTCACGATAATGGAGGATATGATGGACAATGGAATGATATTCTTCATGAGAAACCAAATGAAATGGGATTTGGAAGTCCAAACATAATTATTATGCCGAATTAGCAATCTCATAATATGATCAATAAAGTAAAATTTGTTATGTTTCCTAACTCGGCTAATAAGAGAAAGATGGAGTTTCATGATGATCATAGAGAAAAGAAAGTTCAATTTCCCCTATGTAAATCATGTGGGAAGAGGCATGAAGGAGAATGTTTCAAAGGAACTGGAAGATGCTTTGGGTGTGGAAAAGAAGGACACAAAGCCAATAAGTGCAAAGGAAAAGGTTCAGTTAACACCAGGTATGAGGATAATGGTATTTCTACGACATCAACAATGGTTAAATGTTTTAAATGCGGAATGTATGGGCATTATGTAAACCAATTCCCCAAGGGAATGTCTCTTGAAGAGAATCGGTATGGTCGTATGGGAAGTATTTTTTTGGATGATGATGAAGAGACTACAAATGATATGTGAGATGAAAGAATTGTTGAATCTCGGTCAATGGTTTAAGAATTTAGTGGAATGATTACATTTTTATCATGTGTAATGTTGTATAAGTAATATCATGGTACTATGGAATAAAGAGAGATCTAAGGATTGTTACACTGTTGTCTTTCCTTGAGTTTTGAAAGTCTATGATTAATGTACCCAGTATCCATGAAAGGTTATTCAGATATTTTTGGAATGTGGATGATATGAGAATAATTAAGGGATAAGGAGAAAATTAAATGTTTGATAGTATTCATGAGATCATGACTGATATAAGGAGAAGGTTATATAATGGTTTGAGTATATATAATTTTTGGATTTTGTTATGTGGAAAGAGTTAACTTTTGACAGCATTCAAGTTTTAACTAAGGTTTAATGGGTATTCATTTTTCAAAAGAATACATCATTAAGGTATTCACATGATTGGAATGTGACCAACAAGATATATGGGGGATAAATGATGGTATTCACCTGCTTGGTTTATGACATTTCAAGTTATCGTTTTCTTTATACTATGATCTTGGACCGAAGTATTTTAGATAAGCCTAAAGATTGGAATGGATTATGTTAAACATAATATAGTATTGTTTAAGGATATAACTTTTTTTGATATTATTTATGTGATGTTATAGTAATGTAGTTTTAGAAAAAGGACAACCTGCAGGATGGGTGACAGCCCATCGCGTCGGATAATGTTGTGGGAATTGAACCAACAACCAAAGTGCGACTGGCCTTTATCACCTACCACTGGCCTACAAGAAGTCCCTGTTTAGTAGAAACTAGTTTTATTATATTACGATGTATGATATATGAAGTATAAGTCCATTTTAGAAACTATATATGATTAATCTCACTATAGATGGACTTATGTATTTTTTGATAACTTTTCTAACCTTTTTTCTTGAGATAGATGGAATGACCAATCATTCTATCACATGATCTGCTAACACATCATGAATGACAAATTCAATTTCATTTATGTAAGAGATGTTATGGAAATTGTGCAAAGAACGACCAACGGTGAGACTATACCAAAATCACAAAAGTATTTCTTCTAATTCCAATTTCATCAACTTTAGGGAAATTATCTTGAAAACCAAATATGTTGTCCTAGTTCTCTTATATCTGATGAATCAGATGGTACCTTAGATCGTCACAAATTTATGGCTTTGTGATTGCTGGATTTTCCATAGCCATGTTCTCTACCACTATCCATCAGAACATGATGGTTAGATTTCTCTTCCATATCCATATTTTCACCTATGTGGAAACCCAGTGATTAGTTTATTTGGGTAATCGTTACATTTCATACTTTAGTTTTTAAAGCCATGCTTTGGTATTCCTTTTTACGATGTGGGGTTCTATTAAATAAACTTTCAAGTAGTAAACCATTTATAACCCCGATGAATTTCAAGGGTGAAATTCATTTTAAGTGGTGTAGAATGTAACAGCCCGAGATTTTATAAAAAAGTATTTTTTTTTAATTTCATTAATGTCTTGTGTTGTACGCTACACCAAAAGGAGTTTTCTCAACACGCATCCTTGACTTTCCTTGCATTACACGCAATCGCGACCTACCTCGATAGCGTGTGTAGTACGCAATACCGAGTTTCACTAAACAACGATATGCTATTAAAATATTATTAAAACTAGCCATTATGAATAGAAATAACCACCTTTTAAAATTTTATAAATTTTAGCTCCCAAAATGGAATTTATTTTTTGATTCGGAGTATCTAATTGAGCCTAAGGTGAAATTTTGGTACTTTTCGGATAACTTTCATATTCTGATGAATAGTGAAAATTACTAAATTATAATTAAAAAAAACTTTTTTAATCGAAAGAATTAATAGTGATATATTTCTAATTTGAGTGGTTTGAAAGTATATTTAGAATATATTTTTACAATTTAATACAATGTTGGTCATTTGATGTAATTTCACATTTAAACCAGTCATAAACAAGTGTCAATATTTTGATAGTTATTATCTCTTAAGAACACGCTATTTGTTTTGACGACGGGAATTAATTTTTAAATTAATTAATGCAACTGATATGTGTTGAATTTTTTAAAATAGAAATCATTTTTGAATTCATAATATCAAATATATCATAGATATAATTTTTGGTATTTTTCTGAAAACTTTCATTTTTTGATTAATAGTGAAACCACTAAGTGGTAGTTAAAAAACTGAATTTTTCATAAAAATAAATTTTACCGCTTCTTTTAGTGGAATTTCGAAAATCCGAGAGACACGGTTAATATCAAGGACTAAAATGTGTTTCAATGAGATGAAAATAATTTTTGGTGAATAGTAACTTCTTACTTTTTTTACCACGGTTAAAAGTAAATATTGTAATTAAGGGTAAAAATGATATTATTATTACACTAACACATGTCCTAATTCTATTGGACAAGTGTAATTCGACCAAAACAACCTTAGGAATAAAATATGACCATTTAGGCCCACTTGGATTAGTTTAGGAAATTTAATATTAATTTATTTAAAGAAGGGATAAAATAGTTAAAATCAATGTTTAATAAGTAAATCATTTTTAATATGGGGTTATTCATAAGATAAATTCTACTATAAATGTTCATTAGAAATCTAAACCGATATCCTACACAATGGTATTTTATTTGTAATTTTTAGACGTTTTTAATTTAATTTATATATGAAACAACGATGATGCGGTAATTATCTTATTAATGAAATATTGACATAATTGATCTTATAAATACCCAAATAAATATAATATGAGACTTTTTATGAACTAAACTAATTTTATAGATAAATATGACATGTTAGGATTGATGTAATTAACTTTTGTCGAAGTAATCATTGAGTTATGAGTTTCAAAGAAATCAACTATTGAATAGTGTCAAAATTGACATAAAATAGTTTTTAAAACAAATATTATATTATTAATTGTTATATTATTCCTAAAAATCTGAGGATCAGCCAAATGACATAGATAAGGTTATATATATTAATAAAACACAACTTGGGGGTCTCTTGGATGTATATGGTATGTTTATTAACTATATAATATAAAAATATAAAGTGACATGGTAAATGTCAATCTAATTAACTAATAGTTAAAACTAAAAGATAAAGTTAATATAATGACCTAAACTTGTCTAAATTCTATTGTATGAGCGTTGTTCGACGCATACCCACCTTATCATAGAAATAAATCACTTTGGAGCTATTTAAAACCAAAATTGACTTTATAATAAAATAATATTTTTAGTTATTCCAAAGGTGCCCCTCTCCTCCCTTATAAAAGGGCATCTCCTCCCCCTTTTCCTCACACCACATTGAGCCTTCAAGCTCTGCTAACCCCTCCCAAATTCTTTTATCCACTTCCCTAGAAACATCCTAGAGGTTCTGGTCTTCCTCAAAGACCAATTTTAGTTCCCTAAAAGGAGAACTCAAAGAGGCGCTTCAAAGAAGAGGTAATGTCGGTTACCGATTCTTTCAACTTTATTTCTTCTTCCACTTCTTCTTCATAGGTTGTTTCATTACGATGTAACTACATCAGTATCACTCATATACTGATATGTTATTATAAGTATGAAACAACCCTATTTAACCATCTATCCATCCTAAAAAAACGAAATCACCGCGCGTGCGTATGTACGGAATACCGTCTCCATGCCGTGGTGTAATCTATTTTCCACCACCACCTTACTTGGATGGGTATAATGGTGTACATAATAACTATATATGATTATTGTAAAGTGATATTGATACTGAAATAGTATACATACACTCAAATAAAATTCCACGATCATGAGAATGATATCATCGCTCGTGCGTACGTACGGACTACCGTCTCCACGACGCGATGAGATTCATTCACCACATTAACCATTAATGAATGATTATAAAGTATATATAATAAGTAAACATGAAAGATATGACATAATAATGATACTGGATTTATGTGTATATATATGTATGTCATCTACTTTCCATTCAACTCAATAAGGAAATGAAAACAACGTTCATGTGTATGTACAGCCTACCGTCTCCATGAACGATGTATTTCTTTCTATTTACTGATATATTATATATATGTATATTATGAATATATATAATATACAAATCATGTTTTATATTATTGAATTAAGTAATCATGATCTAAGTAATCATATGAATAATTACAAGTTAAAACACGGATGACAATTGAAACGATTTTACCCAAAAACGCTCTTTAACATGGAATTTACAAAATAACGGGTAATATAAAGTCATAAGTGAACCATATATGATATCATAACAAAGAGTATTATTATTTAATAAGTCAATGACATTATTTAAATCATTATACAGGAGGTTTGGACACTTACGAAGCAAATTGGACCTAAGGTAAGCAAAATATCACAATCTCATTTTTATCCGAGATTGTTTATACATTGGCATTTACTAGGGTGTATTTTAGCATCCACATCCATGTTTCCTCAATATGTAATGATATTTCCATCCATATACAATTGTTTAAATCCAATGTTACCCTTTGGTGAGTTATTAGTAAAAGATATGAAAGGAATCATTTGACGTTTTTCGTACGAGTTACTTTTTGACTTTTCCGACAAAAGTACGAAGAATGTTTTTTTAACTTATACGACATGAATGGATTTTCAAAACATTATTTCCAAGAAGATTCCTTTACAAGTTTCCAAGATTATTTTTAATCAACTTCTTTATGTTTAAAATTGTATGACATGTTAAGAAAGGAAAAAAAAATTTGAAGTAGAAAGGATATTTTCTTCAAGAATGGAGTTCAAGTGTTTTATCAAAATTATTTTCCATCTAAGATAATAAAGGGTTCTATTTCTATCCCTATTTTTACATTGATTTGATTATTTTGTGATGGAATTATTTGTATGAATTCATTTATATTATATGAATTGTTTTATGATGTCACGATGTTTAAGAATTCCATTTTTATTACATGGGTTATGCAATGATGTATGATTTATGATTTTTGTGCCACACATAAGAATGGTTTTATTATGATATGGGTGGGACCTATATCTCCCTACAATTCATTGGGTAAAGATTCTATATCTCATGAGATATACATGGCTGGAACGGTAGGTTATACAGGTTCAGTGAAACAGGACTGAAACGAGGGTGACTCGGTTCAAAAATGTACTTTGTCCACTAAGATAGTCTTGGAAATGAGTCTTGACTAATAAGATATGATTCTATATGATTATGTGTGTATGCCACAAAGTTTCATGTTTTATGTTATGATTATTGGTATTTCATTTCACTACTATGATTTATCCCCTGTTATGAAATTAGGCTCTCTTTTGCAGGTTAAGATTTCCAAAATGTTATGTTCTTATGAAAATGATGTGGTTGATATTTGTTTTATTTACCCTTAATGACCATTTGAGCTCACCATTTTATGTTTTCTTTTCCCCAGGATATAAAGAACGTTTTTAGGGAAAAAAAGGAAGATCTTTATGGGAGATGTTGAAGATCATTCACCACAATTAGAATATTATATTCCGAGTTTCCAAAGACACTAAACTATTACGATCTTTGTGTGTTTGTTTTTGTTATGTACTAAGTATTCCTCAAAAGTAATATAATGTCCATGTACTTCAAGCTTAGGGTCTCTGCACCTAATCTTATACATTTCAACTCTAAAATGTTCCACGTCACCCAATAAACACCCTTCCTTTCATGAGATCATTTCTTGCATCTCATTCAAATTCATATGAGATATAACGTGATGATATTTCTAAGTAATCACACCACAAGGTATAGGTGACCAAATTAATTTATTAGAATTATTGTTAAATGTACTAGGTCTGGTTAAATGTAATTTATATTTTTGGATCCAGTTCATAGTATTCGATTTCAATTTAGGCTTTGACGTCAATTTCAGGAGGTGCTTCGAACATTAGTGGATCATCTTTAAATTGTATGATCACATCCAGTATCAATTTTTGTGTGAAGTCTATTTATTTTTCTCATAAATTTAAATCAAATTATTTTTTGTTTAATGTTATTTATATATTTCTTATTCATTTACTATTATTACAATATTACATAATTGATCCATGTTTATCCAAATTAAAATTTTTTAATGCACTGTAAATTGATTCTACTTTCGATGTTCATTAGAATACATCCCAATGATCATACGTGCCTTCTTCTATTATGGTTTTGATTATCAGAATCTATATTATTTGAATTAAATGGCAACAATGGATCATGGTATTTTTTCATAGACGCAATTCTTACATTCCTATTTTTTTCATAAAATTATGAGGCGAATTTTATCAAAAATACTATTAATATTTCAAACCATGATTTTCTCAATGATCAATAGTCCAATAATTTGTTCATATATCTAATGGTTAGAATGTCATTTTATCATTGTAATAAATTTTTTATTATCTTTCACAATGTTGTATGTTGTTTCTTAGAGAGTAGATCTATTTTTCATTTTGATGTGTTTTTGGTTATGTAACATTTTGTTCATGGAAATTTTTTGAGATCATACACGGATAGAAATTTGTTTCAGTTTTGTGTCATTAATGAATAACTTTATTTGTATTTGGGTTTCAGTTAAGGACTTCCAGAGACCTATTTTTGTCTGTAGGTATCTTTCACTAATTATGTAGTGGTTTTCTTACATTGACATACATGTTCTATAGAGTTTATTCTATTTTTATTAGGTGGATGTAGAATTCATATAATTTTCATGATCTTGTATGACCATAAGCTACATAATGAATCTACATAATTTTTATTAAGTTTTATTCGATTATATTTATCAGCATCTCCTATTTTTTAGTGTAATGTTAACAATAATTCAAGGTAATTTTTCATGGAAGAAAATATTTCATTTATAATTCTATATTATTAAATTCATGAGGATTCTTTAATCATTAATAGTATTAATATTTCAAACCATTTTGTCCTCATGGATTAACATAGCACTATTTTTATCAGAGATCCAATGTTGATGAATTCATTTTACCTTTGACATTGATATTTTATAAGAATGCACTGTGTTATATTTTTTCTCTTACATCCACTAAAATCTAATTATATTCATTCTAAACTAATTTTTTTTCACTTCTACTACTTACTTGGGAATATGACATAAAATAACTCATCAATAGTGATAATTGTTTCGTGTAAGTTTTAATCTTGTCCCTACTACTACACACCACTCCAAGACCGAAATATGCAATTAAAACCCATATATATTATCACATACACAACATGATAGAATATAAGTTTTCATTGTGAAGATGAAAATAATGGTATGGTTATCTACTACATTTGTAAATCACCTTTTGACATCATTGATGAAAATTTCTGCTGTAATATATTATCTATTAATCTATTATATATTCAAAATTTGGGTACCTCATCCTAGACGTGTCACCTCTATAATGTTCCACGTTAGAAAAAAAACACCATTTCTTTCATCCCTTCCTTTATCGCATCTCATTCACACTCATATAATCTATAACAAAATGATGTTTTAGAGTAATCACACCACTAAGTATATATGGCCTAATAAAAACTAATGTTGTCATCATATGGGTCTATATGGTGATTCATATCAGGAAAGGAAATAATTAGGTAATGTTTTTGATAATTTGTGGTATGATATGTGTATTCCTTATATTATTAATTGTATATATACTCTAATAACTATACTAATCCTGAGTAACCTTTATTTCCATGTGGATTATATGTTACCATTTCACTAATCAACTTCACCAATCAACTTTGATTGATTTTATTTTTCCTAAATTATCATTTTTAATGAATTTCTAATCTTCCCTTAAGTCATTAACCATGTGCATCTCCAATGATCTTTGAATTTGTTTTTTTACTGTGAGGTATGAGTATTTTTATCTTCTTAATGATAATATTGTGCTCCAAAATTATTGGTATGATCAATGATTGTGGCATTTTCATTCAAGAAACAAGAGTTGACCAAGGTCTACTATTTCGGCCTAATCACTGCCTGCAATTTTATAGGCTCTTTAAATATTGTTTAAAATGTTATATTATGGAAAAATATAATTATTCATTCATTTTAAATTTATTATTAATTTATCTAAATTAATGGATGATACATATTCTACGTAAATAGTTTTTTATTTTACATTACATTTTTACTTCCCCCGACATCACTAGACCAAATACATTCAATTTTATTGTATGGAAATGAGGATGATAGTCCAATAATGATATTTTCAACCTCACCCATTGAAGATCAACTACAGGTTCCTATATTGTTATACCTTTATATTCACTATACAAATTTTTAAGTTTTTTTATTATATAATATTTGAATAATATATGGATTTGGTTCAAATTGAATTTTTTACTGGTCACCAAGAAGGATACTAGGATATCAGCAAATCAATGATAATAGGAACACTTAATATTTCATAGTTCAATGATTTTCATGAAAGTTTCATAGATAATCCTGAGTACCCATGAATTATTATTTACATAATAAGTATTATAAAATAATGTTATCAAAATATAGTCATTGTCATTCAGTTTATTTAAACAATATCTACTTTTATTCACAATTTGTATATCATATTTACTGTTAGTCTTTTGTACTCAATGTATGTGTCTTCTGTTTCTATGATTTTGGTTCCTTGATTATTTTTTTTGTTTAGAGTGTTTTATTGTTTTAATTATTTATTCAATTAAGATATATCGAAAATGGATCCAATTATAATTAATTGTTTTTGGTTAGTTAGATATTAGATTTGAGTATATACTATTAAACTATGCTATTTTTTGAAATACCTATTTATGTGGTCTAAATTTTCAACTTATTTTACTTCAACTATCCAAGAAATCTATAATTCATGATATATATATATATATATATATATATATATATATATATATATTCCTGATAACTATCATGATATAATTCATAATATTAGTTCCTTTATTGCATTGGAAAACTATGAATATTATATATATTTCATTAAATAACTTGAAAGGTGGAAATTTCTATTTAGACACCTTTATAAATGGATGGTGCTCTAAAACATTTCATTTAGTTTCATATATAGTAATATATTTATATATATCACATTTTTTGGTGATATGGTATGATATAGAATATATATAATAATGATCTATTTATTCAATTGGAAATCAATGGATTATTTACACATTTATGTGAAATTGAAAATTTGATGTTTCTAATATTTAGAAGGGTGAAAAAATCAACAAAATATATTATGTGATGGATTTTTATACTTATATTTAACCCTATTTATTGTGAAATTAACATTATTGTATCTAATTTGATGTGTTTTATCTTTAAAAATGTTGTCACATTATGATTTCATAGTTAATGAATTGATGTTGTTAGTTAATTGGAGTTATTCTACTTCATGAAGTGAGAAAATGTTGTTTTTAAACCTACTGCATGTTGTTTTTATAGGCTATTAATTTCTGTGTGTATAGGCCAACCCTGAAAATGTTTATGTCTACACCTGCAACATCTTTTGTAAAAAAAGTTCTCCCATTCTATGGCTTCAACGGCTCATATCATGAAAAAACTATGAAGATTACATTAAAAAATATTTTATCCTCTCATATTGTACACCAATATAGAAGATTTCAAATATATTTTGCTTTCAAATATATTCCAATCACATTCCCTTTTTATATTCTAAAGATACTCATTTTTAGTCATGAAAAAACACAATGTGCATGTGATGGTTAAATATTCAATGGAGAATTAAGGTATGTAGAGTTACTATATGTTTATATTTTATACTGATCATGCATCCATGATTAGTATACCCACTCAATGTTAAATCATCTTTCCACAAGCTATGTCCACCTTCTGGTAAATATAGTTACCACAAAATATAATTTTTTAATAGATAATTATCATTTTATAGTTATTGAATTATTTTTTAAAGTTACAAAGAGTTATGCTATATTATGAAGTGAGAACAATTTTTTTAAACCAAATGCATGTTTTTTATATCAGATGTTAATTGTAGTGATTGTATCTCTTCACTGAACATGAAATTGGCTACACCTGTAATCATTTATGTATCCTGAATTATCCCCTTCCATGGCTTCACTAGCTAAGATCTTGAAAATAATCTAATGCTTACATCAAATAGGATTAGTGTTCTCTCTTACTATACCAAAATATAAGATATTTAACATATATTACGAGTTCTAATATATTAGAATCATTTTAATTTTTTTTATATTGTTATGTGCCTCAAGATTAACCATGAAAACCCAAATATGAATGAAATAGTTGATGATTAATTGGATCATTGGGGAGGGCTCGGTTTCTTTCTGGCATCAAAACTGGTTGGGGGCGTGCCTCAGTTTTCCGGGTTGTCCAGCCTCCACCATTACATTTAAGGAAGCCAGCAGGTACCGTGGATTCATTAAGGAGATACTTGATGAAGACCAACAAAAATACTTTTATCTCACTGAAACCTCCATGGATCCTGAAAGGTGTGTTTTCACGCTTACCAATTCTGGGGCATCCTTGGGTTGCACCTTCTGACGGACGCTGGATACCCAAGTGTAGGAGTACCACTGGAATGAGCTCCTATTGATTAAACAAATTACTTCTAAGTTCAATTTCTTATTTTGGAGGCTTCGGTATAGTGCAGTCCCTACTGATGATAACGTCAGGAAATGTGGCATCCCTCTAGTGTCACACTGTCTGTGCTACAAAAATCGCCAGGAAGAGAGTGTTGATCACCTGTTTTTTAATGGGGAATGGGCACGCGGGGTATGGTCATTCTTTGGTATGTTCACTACTCCCTTCTCCCCATATTCCTTAGACACCTCTTTTCTGGACTGTTGGTTTCATAACTCGAGGGTAAAAGGACCAGAGAGATAAGCTAGAACCCTCATCCTCCATGTAGGATGTTGGTGCCTCTGGCAGGCTAGAAATAAAGCAAGGCACGAGGGGGCTCAGACATCAGGAAAGTACATTATTACAAGGGCTCAGAGTCTCCTTCAAAATTTTGTCAGGAACTCTGAGTCCTGGAGGGATGCTCCTTCACTCCACATATTGCTGTTGCATTCCCGGACTCATGATTAGATGGACATTTCGAGAGGAAAGAGGGATCGTTGGATCCCTCCGATACATGGCCTAAAACTCAATAAAAACGGCTACTGCTCCTCAGGGGTCATGAGAGGTGGTGGCCTGATCCAAAACTTTGGAGGCCTAGTTGTTTTGGCATTCACTGCTTTCTTAGGCCTCAGATCGGCCCTTCCAAGAGAGGCTATTGCCTTCCTCATAGGCCTCTCTCTCTGTCAACAGGGCGGCATCACCATTGCGGAAGAGGAAACTGACTCCATGGTCCTACGGAACTCTATGGTTGACATCTTTAATCCCCCATGGTCAATCACTTATGTCATTCGGATGAGTCGTGGCCTGATCTCCAACAATGTTTTCCTGAGACATACATGGCGTGAAGGCAACATGGTGGCTGATTTCCTTTCATCCATTGCAGGCTAAGGTTCTGGTGTCTCTTGTTTCTACGACTTGAACTTCCTGAAAGCGAAGGGGGTGAATATCATTAGCGGGGATGCCCTTGGCCTTCACTATTTTCAACCCCCTTAGGTCTTGGCCTCTCATGCTTCCCCCCCTTGTAGTTTTTTTTCTTCTTTTCAATAAAATAAATAATTTTGATGATGAATTTCTTCAGGGTACTTTGAGAGGATAAGCTCACAAACTGCACCTTTTTATTTATTTCTTGTTACGTTCACAATGTTTTATGAAATTTAATGATGTTATATCAGTGAAATTCTACATATTTTTTCTTTTCCATGATTGGATACCCAGGAACAACAAGTAGAATATTTTGATTGACAAGTGTATTGCATTAATTTGAGGTATTCTAACTATGTGTGTTTATGTTTAATGTTTAGTGATATATGTGTGTTGAACTATTTAAACACTTATCTATCATCTTATCCAATTTTACAGTCACTTTCTTCTTGATGTTATTCAAGATTCTGATTCCCAAATAATCTGTGTGCCTGAAAAAATAGTGGAAGAAGAGGAATTAAAATATTTTGTTAATTATACTCATTAATGGGATTTAATTACACATCAGCATAGAAAATGACAGTACATTTAGGATTTAAAACTATATTAATTTTTTTAAAGATGTAATTTTTTATCTCTATTATCAGTATCCTTCCCATGCAAAGTCTTTTAGGTCAAATACTATATTTGGGCCGACTATTTTTCAAGGTACTGGTGTAATATAATTCTCACATTCTAAGATTTGTCTATTAATAGTTAATGATAATGAAGGTATGAAAAATGTTAGTTAGGATATGGATGAAAAAATCTATACTTTATTTACATCTGATAGGTTTAGTTTCTCCATCCCTCTATGATCAACTTCTCAAAAAAGCATAAAAATCCTAGCGGATGATTATGTTTGTTTTTTCAAATTCTTATCGTCAAATCTATAATGTAGTCAGTGAATTGGGTACCTACATGATAATATAATATAAATTTCAACAGTTTTAATTATCTCGTCTTCCTAATTGATATTTGTATTATGGTTCCACATGGGTTGGGAAAACACATTATTGGTGTTGTAGTTACACAATTAAACCAGATAGATAAACACATTCCCCATAACATAAGTACAAAATTATGTGATACATTAGGATCCTATAAATAATTAGAGACTATCTCCACGCTCTTTCATTCCTATATTCGTATCTTCTATGATTTTAATCAAAAATGGATTTTTAATTTTAAGAATAGTTTTTATACTACCCTAAAATAATATCCTCCTTTAGAAGGTTTAGCATAACAAAATTTATACTAATTATCAGGTATACAATTTCCTTCAATCGTACTCCTCTGTATGAAGCCACCCGAATGTTTTGAGAATCCTGTCAGTCATTGTTAATTTGATGATAAGGTATGGAGTTTCAATTTTATCCACTTATTATATGAACCTATGTTGGGTGATAAAATTAATACCTTTAAGAGTGTTGTTTCCAATTTTACTTATAGTCAGTAAATTCATAAATTTTTCATGCCTACAATACATGTGTTATTTTTCTATAATTGGAAGGGTCAGATTTAAATTGTATTTGATGATTAGAATAAGATATATTTTGGAATTCTTGTACTTATTTGTATTTGTTCATAACAGATTTTGTAATTGTTCAAACCTACTGATTTCTTATATATTTTAACTCTTCATACCTACACATTTCTACCATATTGATGATGTATCCTAATTTTAGAGCAGTGGATAAATTTATGATTGAATGATTTTTTATGTTTCTTGATTTAGTTTCTTACATGTCACCACTATGATAATTAAGATATAATTATTTGGAACCTCCTCATGGTACGAATTCAAATTACTTCCACACTTTCTATCAAAAATAATTTTTCTAGAATAAGAACATATGATAATTTATTATCTTTTGTAATCTTGATGAATTATTAATATTTATTTAGAACATTCATCTTATTGTTAGGTACATAACATATGTCCATTGTATTGTGTTTTCATTTCTTCAAATTCATTATCATGCATTACGCAAGGTTATATTTCCTCTCATTATAGTGTCGTTATTCACAAGAAGTGATGATATAAATGATGTTGTAAGGAATTATTTGGTTTTTGGAAATAGTATGCACTGATATATGTTTATGTATTCTATATACACTTATTATTTATACAACATCCACTTTTTATAGAATTTTTATACAAATTATCAGGCTACATCAAGATTCAATCTGTATTTATATTATTTTTATACAATTTTATGTTGTATGGTCTTCTAAAGTGGTTGGAGACTCTCGGTTGAAGCCACATTGCATGGGTGAATTAATGCACATAGGTAAAGGAAATATTTCTACATATCCACTATCCTTTGAAGGGACTATATTCAATCGATCTTTTAAAAAAACAATCTTGCACTATTTTCATTGATTGAAGAAGAAACTAGATTCAATCGGTCTTCATCTATTTTTTGATTTAATGTCATGTTGTCATTTATTTTCTAGTGGATTTCGGCTCCCTGTTTTCATCTATTTTTTTATTCAATTTCATATTTTTTTTATCATTCCCCTCTATGATATCCACCACCCTAATTCCATATTGTTCTAGATACATCATGAATACTCAATACCTCCTTTTTCTTTTTTTATATTTCTCATTTTATTTCTGTGAACACATTAATGTTATTGTCATTGATTTTGAAAGTAAATTAAAATATTTATTATCAAAATTTATAATTTCTTATGTTTTTAATATATCAATTTTCTTTTTGAACAATTTAAATGGTGTCTCTATATTCTATACACTCCTATTCCCTAATCATACACAAATAATTTCAAATTATAAAATATGCCACATTATTGATTCATACCCAATTTTAAAAATATCAATCTATTATTAAATGAAAATTCAGTAATCATATATTCCATACAATAAAACAAGATAGTACTATTTAGGTTTAAGCCTAAATTATTTATGATCATTAACATAATTCTCATATTATAACAGATTGTTATTATTATGCTTTCAAACATCCTTAGACATTCCCTATATATATTTCTAGGTATCTTACTAAATATTTCACATCCATGATTTCAAGTTTTACTAAACCTTCACTTCAATACCAACTGTAGAGACACTAGAATGATGTACATGGACATTGAATTATATTGGAAGAATACTAAATACATGACAAAAATATATTCCCTACGACCATATTTGATTAATGACTTTTTAACCTAATAACATAATCTTCCAATCATGGTGAAGATCATCAAAATATCACATCAATATCTTCCCATTTTGTTTTCCTACCTAAAACAATTCATTATATATTAGGGAAATGAAAAAATGTAAAGGGTGAGATGAATTTCTCATTAAAGATAAATAGGGGATAATAAAACAAACTATAAACATTTGTACCTAAAAACATTAACATAAAGTTTAAACATCAAAATATTGACTCGTAAAATAAATCATCGAACTACATAAAGAATATATCAAAAAGGGATATTATCCATGATATAGTAACATTGGAATAAAACCTGAAATTGTTGGAAACCAAAAATCACAAAATAATATTTCCATAGTATCCAAGGCATTTCGTCCAAGACTATCATAGTGGACGAAGTCCATTACTGAACTCGGTTTACGAGCCATTGCAGCACTTTATTACTAAACAAGATTTTCTTGTCATTCCATCCATCTCTATCTCTTTATATACAAATCATTTCCAAATACATAGGAGGAAGATATAGGTCTCATCTATCTTATAATGAAATCATTCTAACATGTTCCACTAAACATAAATCATTCACCCTAACATAACCCTAGAAATAAAATCGGTTTCATAACAATCGTTCCATCCTAACATAATCCATATAAAAGAGCATTCCATTATTAACACAATAAAATCATAGTAAAAATATGGATAGAAACATAACCCTAATTAAAATCATCATATTTTATGGAAAATATTTTTAAATGAAAACATAAACTTATTTATTGAGGAAAATATCATTTCTTCTTTAAAAGCATTTTCTTTTCTGAAAATGCAATGATATTTTAAAAGAGAGAAAATTAGTTGAAAATAATCCATAAATATTCGAGAGGATTCATTGTGAAAATAAGGTTTCATGAATCCTTAAAAATCCATTCATTCCGAAAATGTTAAACAAAAACATTCTCCACGTACTTTTGGAGGGAAAAGTCAAAAAATTACCATGTAGGGTAAGAAAAAGATCATTTCCATTCCATGTAGTAAAAGTAGAAAATATGTAAAAATCACTTAAATCATACTTGGAATAATATTAAAAAATTTATGAAATCGGTTTTAGAAATAATGGGCTTTGATGATAAATATTACCCCAATAAATACTTACGTATAAGCAATTGTGGATAAAAATGAGATTGCAAAATTATCCCTTACCATAGTTATGATTTATTTTTTATGTGTCTGAATAATTCTATATAGTGGGATTAAATATATTATTAACTTGTAAAAAAACCATATTAATATTTACGATATCATATATGATTCACATACTACATTATATTAACCATTCATTTTCAAATTCAATGTTAAAGCATCATTTTGGGTAATAATCATTTAATTTATTGTATGTGTTTAGACTTGTTATTCTTTATATGATTAATTAGATCATGAATTATTTAATTCTAGAATTTGAAAAATTATTTATAAATCATATATATTCATTATATAAATGTCTATAAAAGATCGATTAATGGAATGGTATACACCATTCATGGAGACAACGATGGAAACCAAGATTGCCATAAAGGGTTGAAACAAGGAAGGAAAAGGCCAAAAAGAAGAGAGAAGTGGAGATTAAAGAATATAATGAAGATTGATGGAAGAAGATACATGGGGTGCTTCAAGCTCATCCTACACTCTATGTAATAAATGATTGAGAAAGCCATTCACCCCAATGCATCATATGAGGACATTTTAAAAATGTATGGAAGACGGTTGAAAGGTGATGCCACCAAGTAGAAAGAAGTATAGATAGAAAAGGAACACTGAATCATATCTCGAGGATTCAACCACTGGGATATCACATTGGAAGAATTAATTAGGACAATACACATAATGGTTACTCACCGTAAAGAACTTATCATTGAGGATCCATACATCCAAGTTAGTACTCTGCACTTGGAATTACATAGAGAGTCTGACTCCCATAATCGTAGTCTTTTGTTTAATCATTTTGTATGATCATTCAATATGTAGTGTTTATTTTGTAAAATATGTTTCCCAATTTTCATTAATGTGGCTTAATAATAAAAAATTATATTTTTGGGTGAGGGATGGAGACAGTAGGTCGTACATACGCATGAACATTGTTTTCATTTCCTTATTAAATTAAATGGGAATAAGTAAATGAAATATATATTTATATATACATAAATTCAGTAACATTATTATTTTTTAAATTTTATGATTATTAATTATATATTATTTATAATAATTCTTGAATTGTTAACATGGCGATTGAATCTCATCCCATCATGGGGACCTGAAGCCATACATACACAGAAGCGACGATATCGTCTCCTTAGTTGTTGAATGGTGTGGCAGTGTACAGTTTATAATATATCACAATTAATATATTGTTATATTAATTATATATTTTTATTATTTCAACCATTATTCCCATCCATGTAAGGTGGAGGTTAATATAAGATTACACCACGTTGTGGAAACACTAATACATACATACACACATGCGGGGATTTCATTTTTCGTAGGATGGATATAAGGTAAAATATGTTTGTTTCATATTTATAATAACATATTAGTATATGAGTGATACTAATGTCATTACATTATTTATAAAAATCTAAATAATAAAAAGTATAAGAAGATATAAATTTGAATTATTCCTTAGAAGAGATTACCTTTTCCTCATTATGCATCCTTTAATTTTCCACATATGGCACTAGAGATAGCATTTTGGAAAGAAACTAACCAACAGAATGTAATTGGAGAAGTTTATAAGAGAAATGGGTAGGGATTAGATGAGATTGAATGCTCAAAATGGAGTGAAGAGGAGATGGAGGAGGTTTCCTTTTATAAGAAAAGAGATGATCAATTTACGAATATTCTAAAAGAAATTTATTATAAATTCAATTTCAAATTAAAATGAAAAAATTTATTTAATTGTATGATAAGATGATTTTGGTTCGAATACCAATCATCCAATAATTTTTTTACAATTTTTTAATATTTTTTTATCCTTATATTATTAGTTTATCCTTATTTTTCCCTTTTTATTCTCACGATGATATCATGTTATTTAGACATTGTTGGTTAATATAATTACCATATCATGTCAAATGACCCAAAAAAAATACTTATTAATTATTAGGAAATATGTTAACAATTTGGACTAATATAATATTTTTAAGAATTCAATATCATTTAATAAACTATTTTATGTTTTAAGTCATTAATTATGTTAATTATGGATTCTTTGCATACCTGACATTAATAATAATTAATTAAAAAATCAATTTATAGAAAAAAATAATTAAATCATCCTTATTATGTAATGGTGAGCTAAAATATTCATGGATAAAAACCAAATGTTCAAAATAAAATTATTTAAATATGTATAAACTCATTTATTTGATTCATTCATTAATGAGTAAATCACAACATAATAATTGTGTCATAAATAAATATATTTATCTAATGTATATAAATTATAAATAAAATATCATGATTCATGAGATATTTTTTTAATGAATCTTTATATACATATAGGTCCATTATATTACCTTCTATTACAATGAATTTTGTAAAAGATATATGTTCATGTTATAATTATTTTTACATTAAATTAATTCTTATAAAATGTAATTTTCACATCCATGTGAATCCATGGGATCCCAAAATTTACTGAAGGATAACCATGGTCATAAATATATAATCTACAAGGATTAGGACATGTTTTTGGGTAATTTTGTTTTATTATAAAATTATTTTTTACCCTTATTTACTAGATTTATGCTTTAACCATGGTAAATTAACTAATTACTGAAGTTAATGTTTAGAACCACAAAAAATAAAAGGTTACTATTCACATAATTTGAACCTTGTGATTTCAAATATGGAATACATTTTTCCACATTCAAAGTACATAATTTTATATAATTAATTTAAAATTAATGTATGTTGTTGAAAATAAAATGTGTGTTTTTTAGAAGAAACGACTATCAATAGATTGACATGTATTTATGTCCTATTTAAAAGTGAAATAACAATCATTGAGTAAAATTGGATTAAATGATAAAAATATAAGCCAATTATTCTTTAAAACCAATTAAAAATATAATCTAACTATATAAATACATAATATGAAAATTTAATTTTGAATTCAAATACAGTATTTTACACTATTCAATAAAAATTTAATTTTATCAAAAAAATTTCAAAAATTCGACAAAAGTTAATTTTTATGTCCTGATTCGAAAGAATATGTTTATCTT
Organism: Viscum album; assembly: GCA_963277665.1. Lineage (NCBI taxonomy): Eukaryota > Viridiplantae > Streptophyta > Magnoliopsida > Santalales > Viscaceae > Viscum > Viscum album. The sequence goes on from OY728126.1 coordinate 1,113,457,914, forward strand.
GTAAAATATAACTTATAAATGTTTTAATTACTATATTGAAAATTAGTTCTCCTTCAAAACTAGGCAAAAATGTATTTTTTTTTAAAATACTTCTTTTATCCGAAAAAATTTGTTGTGTTCTTATATCGTGATCTATAAAATGTTTATGAGAATTATAATTTTAAATAAAATTAAAAATCACATTAATAATATTCATAGTAGCTAGTTTATATCATATTTAATAGTAATATTTTAATAATATATCATTGTTTAGTGAAACTCAGTATCATGTACAACACAAGCTATTGAGGAAGGTAAATCTTGCATAGAACACAATCCAAGTCAGTGTTGTGTTTAGTGAAATTTTCCATTGGTGTTTCATATAACATAATCCAAACATAGTTCATTTTTACATTGAATGAAATCTATAAACAGTGTATATTTCTATCAAATCAACATGAAATTTTGTGCATCAATTCCAAGAATCATGTTGCGTATATTGTAAGTTAATATGGTGTTGCGTATAGAACCAACTAATATTGGGGTATAATATAAAAAAGACATAAATGAAATTAAAATGAATCTATATTATAAAATCTCGATGTGTTACATTCCTTGATTCAAATTTAAGCACCACATATTGGTCTTGTATCATAGGTCTTAATTTATGGGTCATGATTTTATACAAAGATTTTAAATCCAATAAATCAGTATAGGGATACAATAAAAATATATAATGATAGTAATATTATTATTATTAATATATACAAATAATATATTTTTATATGATATTCGTAGATACATATCACATAATAAACGGGGTTCTATTCATTGTGATCTCCAGATGACCCTTTCATGCTTGTAGGTTCCCCATAATACTATATCATCAAATTAAAAAAATATTTTTATATTTGTTAGTATTTACCATCATAGAAATGACATATTTTTTCTTACCCTATCCTCATCTATATAGATGAATGAGAGACATCCTTGCTACCCCTACCATGTGTTGACCACCACCGATGATCATGTGGGACAAAATTAATTCTCATAGAATATTTTACAACCTCATCTCATCCATTATAGGTAAAATTAAGGCATCATATCCCATTATCAAGATTGTAACCGCCTCTTTACTCTCACCTGATCTTTCACATACTATAACACTGTCATCAAATACATCTTCACAATAGAAAATAACTAGGAATAATAAGTCATTAATAGACGATCATATGATATGTTCATGCATAGAATACAATGATATATAGAAAATTTTTCTACCCTAAAACCAAAATCATTATCATGAAATTTAAATATTTTACATTAGTGATTTTTGTACCATAATTGTTTATTGAAATGTAGAATATGTTTACTCCATCAAAAAGTGGAAAATGAAATATTATCTTGAACCACAAAAAACTAAGATGAATAGGGTAAAAAATATAATTATTAACTTATTAAAATTGGAAATGCAGTTGAAATGAGTCATATAAAATGAAAAATACATAACTTGATTACGAAACTTCATCTCTTCAATCCTTTATCATAGTCCTTAATATTTTATTTAATGTTGTTGTAGATTTAGCTCCTTATTCTATTCTCTCATCATTCCAACCATGAAACGTCCCACACATCCACATATGTCGTTGGTAATTCCAAAGCTGAAGAAGGATAAAAATATAGAAGATGAATGACTGTATAAATTTATATTTCCCATGTTGATTTTCCATAATTAAACAAATTTATAAATTAATTTATAAAATAAAATAAAATAAATATTTATTCCTCTCATATCATAAAATACTCAAGTGTCATTATAAAAACTAAACTAACATTGAACCTAGGATATAATCCTTATTTATAATGAAACGGTGGTGACTATTTTCCCATATGAAGCTATTTTATATAGATATATATGATTTTTTAATAAAAAAAACTAGCATGCATGTAAATAAAATAATCTTAATACTGATATTCTTTCAAAAAAAACATTCAGTCCCACAGTTACATGATTTATCATTATTGGGGAAAACACAATTTAAAATATATAATTTAACCAACAAGTAATATTTTCCATAGTAACATTGTATTAAAAATATTCTATTTTACCACCAGAGAGGTCAAGGATTCAAAAAGTCAAAATTAAGCTATGCCACATCCCAAAAAATTCTTTATCTTTATATAACCCCAAAATTAAATCATTTCCATTCATAGAATGAAAAGAACATAGAGTTTTTAAATTATGAATCTCTTTATACAACCTCATCATAAATAAAATCTACCATCATAGAAACTGCATTCACCTATGAAGAATGGTGAATCAAAAAAATATTCAGAACTAAATTTCATATGAAAGTAAATTGTTAATTAAATTATAAATTCATCAAGTATAAACATATGAGAGAAATAACAACATAGAAACATGAATATAGTCTGTGTGAGTATATTCATGAATGAAGACCCAAAACTATTATCAATTAAATGTCCTCCCATTGTATGGAATGAAACAAAGCCATGATCAAGAAACACCACATTAAGAAAGTGTATGTTGATACAGTTATTAATGGTGGTATAATCTATATGTATATATCATATGTATAATTCATTATGGAGATTATTTGATGAAACCCCAACCACACTACACACATCACTAGGACCATAAGAAAATTTCCCACAAACAATAGAAGGGATGTTCAACAAAAAAAACATTAGATCCCATTTTAAATTCTCTAATGTCTTGTGCCTAGTAAGAAATTTTACTAATGTTTCGTGATCATTAATCAATGGAGATATAGTTTTTCATCGACAACAACATTCCTGAAAATCCCTTATACACATATATATCTTCATATTTTTAATAACTATTTATGATGTATTTAATAGTATGTAATGAACCTTTATTGAAAGATATAATCATGTAAAATAAGAATGAAATCATCCCCAAACACCTTCTAAACGACACTAAAATATCCACAGGATTGAATAATCCACATTAACTGAAAGTGGATGGTCGAAGATGACCAAATAACACATATTTATTTTCCATATACACATATGAAACACCTTCTATAGTCACAAATAAACCAAAACCTCCCATGAAAACAACATCCCCCACCATATATATTGGTTTTCAATATAAATGTAACCAAAATATAATTTAAATATCAAACTATCTATAACATTTAAATATGTTGGTCCTTACTCAGGGAAAGCATTTTAACATATTACCTAAAAATCAGGGGGGAAAAAACAGCCCACTTGGATTGTTCATGTTATTCCTCCTTCCATTATGAATATAAATCTAGTAAATCTCTTAATATTTTCTAGACATAATGGATCACTAATGTATCATTTTGAAAACAACCTATCTCTCTAATATAAAGCTTCTGAGGCCTCCAAAGTCATCTTAATGAGATAAATTTCCCTCCCCTTATGCTCTAACCCATTACAACAATTCTTTTTATGCATGTCCCTCTTCCATTCACTAGACATTGAGTACTCGACTTGAAGAATAAAAAACAATTCAACTATTTCCTACTTTGAACTCCCAAACATCTATAGATTGAAAATAAAGTAGAATAACCTTAACCCAAAAATTCATATCACATACAATAATAGTTTCCTAAATGAATGGATCTACAGTGGCATGATAAGTGAAAACCCCACAATTACACAACAATAAACACTTTGAACAACCTCCAAGATGGTTTTTATCCAAACTCATGTGAATTACATAATCTCAATCAACACCCACTCAAACATTTGATCATCATACACAAAATGGAAGATGATTCATACATCATCTATTCGTAAAGGGGTCATCTATGGGTGATTAATTGATAGAATCCACACATTTATCTGTACTCATAGATATTGAAGTATCAACTACGAATATAACACAAAAAAATTTGACAACTGATGTCTTGGTAGTCAATATGAACTACTACTAGGTTATCCCTAATCACATCATCCAAGGGGTTTTTGATTATAATTTAATTAAGAATCGAATAGATCATCAAAATATCTAGTCACATTATGACACGAGTAATAGAAACCCTTCAATGAAATAATGAGCCCCAGAATACATATTCTCTTGAATTATTAATTATTTAAAAATAGTTATTTTTTCACAAAAATTACTCTCTGATTAATTGAAGAGTTGGTGATTAAGGTTCACCATTATAGAAAAGTATATATATTACTAGTCTCTTGTAGGTCAATTCATTAGAACATCTAAAAATAGAACATAGGCTTTTGGGGGATATATCATTCCTAGAATATTATTACGAGTGGTCTAAATTAATTGATAATAATAACTCCCCTATATTCACCCACTAATTCATGATTATATCATTTTATTACAATACATTCTACAACATTGACAAAAGTATGTTTCCATAGGAGGTGTTTGTGAAATTATAACCACAACATATTGACTCCTCCCCTATAACCTCTTTCAAAACCACTAATCTTTTAATTTTCCACAATATAATTTTCCTAGAGAACACCTTAGTAGGTACGAGGTCCTCATTATGAAAACTATTATGGACATTATTTCTTGTAGTGGGTTCAAATCACTCCAAGAAAACATTCAACCCAGAATATATCTCAAACTATAAAAATGGTATTGTTTGGACAACAAGTGTTTATAAAACATAGTCCATAAAGGCCACAATATTCCTCATTGGAAGATATATATATTAATATAGAAATGTCTAGTTAAATTCCTAAGAATGATTGAAACACATGTTTATGAGTGGATCTAAAGATCTACTACATGAGGTTCATGCTACTCACAACAACATTATTCCCATTGAATCATTACTATCATAATATATACATCCATCGGGTTGTTTGATTATATTTTTCTAGAACTATCATCCCCTATACATGAAATAACTTCATTATAATTGAATGGGAGGAAACCAACATTATATGGAGTTGAAAGTGTATATCTTAACTGAGTCGCACAAATAAAAATTCATTACCACGTTATTAGTGGAGAGAGGACATACTATAGGCTCAATTTCATCTTGAACCGACTTATATATATACTCTAAATATTAATGGGTAACACTCTTCGTTTAAGGTAATCAACTAATAAAGGTTAAGGAATATCTGGAAGGGACAATATCCAGTGTATATGATAGGCTATAAGTGAAATCTATTCAATACACAGAATAATATACTTATACCCAGTAAAGATGTTGTATTTATTAGATTAAATAAACTGTTTATCAGTTTCCTATAAAATGGAAATATCATATTCTTTTTCATTGAAGATCATCCAAGCCTGTTGACCATTCCAAAAATCCAAATAACACAATTTCTTATAGGTTCTCAATGTAGTCACTATGTAAATTATAACTAAATATATCATGACATAAGAAAACACATATCTGGTGAAACTATAGTATGTCTTCGAATAACAAGGACCAACATTTCCTAATAGTAGGCTGAGAGTTAAAATCCAAGGAAACCTCTAATAGGACACGTGATGCTGACTATCATTGATTAGGCATATCAAACAACATTGGAAAACTTATCATATTTTAATGTAAAATTAAAACATATATAATTCAAAAAACCCCTCAATATACTATTAATATATATATATATATATAATCAACTGAATTGCCCAAAATTAATGGATGAGAAAAAAAAATAAAAAAATACTATATGTTTTTTATAGGGGAAGCAGCACATCTGAAAAGTTTCCAGGACACAAATCTATAAGAAGTACCTACATAATGTATAAATAAATAGATAATCTCAAAAAAATATAGTCACTACTAAAAATAAGAACCACCATGATTGATAATTCATTGAAAATCCTAATTTTGTATCATCTCCAAAAAATCCACTCTGGATCCATATTAACCTAGATCATCTATAAACCTTTGTTTTGTTAGAATAAGCAGAGTATCTATCAAATAAAAGACTATGTAGGGGTGTCTATATGAAAAAAAAGTATGATTATTTAAAAAGAAATATAAATTGAAAGAAAAATCCATCACAACTCCTTATATTAAAAGTGAAAAGGATGAAGAAGATTGGTTAAAACTATAACACCATTCTAAACAAAAATCCTTCCACTATAAAATAAATAGGTTATTCAAAATGAAGGGTAATGTAGATAGTCCATTTAATCATAATTATGAAGGATTTATGAATGGTATATTTCATCATTATTCTGACCTAAAATCATCAAAATATAGAATATATATTCTTCATAAACCAAATTTTCTAAAGAACATATAGTTTATATCAATCCATATACAACTACTCGAATGAAAATCTTATGGTGTATCGGAATCACATATCCTAATTAAGACTATGATTCAAAAAATAAAATAGTCACACCACTTCTTGAATAATGGATGAGGATCTGGTTTATCACTGAAGAATACTTATCAAATAAGGGAGCACTGAATTCTATATTCGTTGAGTATTTTATAAAGGATACATCCTTTAAAAAATTCAGAATAATATGTGTGACATCATATAAGTAAATTGTGTATTATATTAATAGTATGTAAGAATGTAGCATTTTTATTTTGGTTGGGGCACAATGTTCCCCTAGTACACTCCAAAAATATTCTATCTACAATAATGGTGTTATCCCTAAAAAAGGTAATCTTATAACATGAACTTCAAAAATGAGTGTAGGCAATTGAAACATTTAAAATAAGGATAAATATATCTTTCTGTTTATTTTATAAGAAACTATATTCTCAGTGAGTTATTATGAGAAGATTAAAATCTTTAAATATTGAGTCTGAGTGGCTGAATATGCAATAAATAAAAAGAGTTTGATTTGATTGGATAGAAAGGTTCTTGAACATAGTAGCAAAAAAAAGATACAGAACATAGATTATCATTTTCAAATATAAATTTATTTAAGATTAAATATATTCTTAGTGATTCAAAATGAGAACAAAGTTCCATAAAAATTGAAACAAACAAATAGTCACAATTACACAATATTGAGAGGTTGAGGCAATTACATCAAAAATGTGTAGCTTCATCAGAAATAATAGTTTTTCTCAATATTTATCTTATACAAAAGTTCTATATCGAATAATAGATTTCATATACACAATTTTATATAATGAAAAACAAATACTTAAATTAATATTTAAGACTTGTCTTTCTTTCAGTTGATATGATCCAAAACTCATTCTGAATAAATCATTATCATTCGAATTTAAATCAATTAGGAGAGACACATATTCCATGTAAATTTTGAGTGATTTAATTTCTTGAATAGTGTCCCTTTAATCTGTCATAACATACCTCTAAGATAATATTTGCGTTCACTGAAACCATTTATCAAATTACATAAAATATATTTAATTTATACTCTGCTGAAAAATATTTAGACATAGGGTTTATTCTCATAGTCCAAATACTACAATCATAAGGTTGAAAACATATGATTAACTATAAAAATATATTGGGAGTAATATATATTTCTTTCCAAATACATGGGGTTCCGTAAAAGCATATTTTTTATCCATATTTTACTTTTTCTCAAATATAGGGTTCCACCGAAGCTTATTGTTGATAAACAATAGTTTTCAAATAACTTATGGTAGATTTACCATATGTTTTATTTAAAATAGTAGTTTTATAAACAATATGTTATAAATACACTTATATTCATAGGGTTTTAATATTTGTTCTAGAATATTTTCAAATCTTGTTCAAAATAATTTGACAAATATTATAACCCATAAAAAATTTTATTTGCAAGAAATTGCTTCTTAAAAAATGAAAGAAATATAATCCGAAAAATAAACAATAGTATATGATAGCATAGAAAACAATAATATTTTTGGATTAGGGTCAAGACAATACATTCTTAACAAAGGATATCCTTATATTCATAATGATCTATAATATCATCTTCTTAATTATCCATAAGAATTGATTGTCAGTCAACTGAATCTCTAATTTTCTTATAGTCCATAAACTGAACCATCACAAAATATTATTTTCAAACATAGAAGAAATTCATTCTTTGTTTCACATCTATTAGAGTATTTACAATAGTGTGAAATGATCTCCCTTGAATTATTGGGACATTACCTTTTTTCTCCATGTATAGGATGATAAATTCAGCTGAAAAAATGAACATACCATCCTTAAATAAAACATAATTGAAAAGGCCATGAGGATATATGAAGGAATTGTCTACCAGATATAGTGATGTTGTCCTAGGCTTTAGATACTCATGTAACATTCGTGTAAATAAAATAATTATTATTAGATCTGTGGTGACTATAATAATTCAAATATCTTTTCCAAAATTACATCATGAAATGATGCATGGTATCGAGAAGTTTCTAGTGTCACTAATCATATGTGGAATTTTTAAATAAAAAACAACCATGTATTATTAATTCAATGAGATAAATCCTATGAATTCTATAATTATATTATTTGAGATTGAATCCATTATGAAATTCATCATGAGTTGGAATATGACCAATTTATTTTGTTAAGGGAATATTGATGTGGAGTTTTCTAAACATATCTATAAATATTTTTTTAATAACTCTCATTCATCCCTTGTCACATTCACATAGGGAACGGAAGGAGAGGTCTCTATGATGGTTGTCCAGCTTAATTATTTTTTTATTGTGGTGTTATCTTGAACATGAGGTTTTTCTCTTTTATCTATTTCCATATAGTATTGTTCCCAAGATGTTTGTATTCTCCCATCCAATTATTCAATGATTACTGCATTTTACATAGTAATTTCTATCATATTCTCCCAACCATTTCAATGATAATAAAAATTTGTAATACCCCGATATTTTATGAAAAATATTCTTTTTAATTTTATTAATTTCTTTTGTTGTATGCTACACCAAAAGGAGCTTGCACAACACATATCCTTGACTTTCCTTACATTACATGCAATCACGACCTTCCTCGATAGCGTGTGTAGTACGCAATACCGAGTTTCACTAAACAACGATATGCTATTACAATATTATTATAACTAGTCATTATAAATAGTAATAACCAACTTTTAAAATTTTAGAAAATTTAGCTCTCAAAATGGACTTCATTTTTGGATTTGGAGTATCGAATTTAGCCTAAGGTGAAATTTTGGTACTTTTCGGATAACTTTCATATTCTAATAAATAATGAAAATTACTAAATTATAATAAAAAACAACTTTTTTAATCAAAATAATTAATAGTGATAAATTATTAATTTTAGTGGTTTTAAAGTATATTTAGAATATATTTTTACAATTTAATACAATGTTGGTCATTGGATGTAATTTCACATTTAAACAAGACATAAACAAGTGTCAGTCTTTTGATAGATATTGTTTCTTAAAAACATGCTATTTGTTTTAACAGTGGGATTTAATTATAAAATTAATTAATGCAACTTCTATGATATGAATTTGGTAAAATAGACTTCATTTTTGAATTCAGAATATGATATATAGCTTAGGATGAAATTTTTGCATTGTTCTGGAAAACATCAATTTTTGATGAATAGTGAAACTACTAAGTGATAGTTAAAAAAATTAATTTCTTCATAAATCTTAATTTTACCGCTTCTGTGAATGAAATTTCAAAAATCCGAGAGACACGGTTGATGTCAGTAAGTAAAATGTGGTTCAATGAGATGAAAATAATTTTTGGTGAATAGTAACTTTTTACTTTTATTTACCACGGTTAAAAGTAAATAGGGTAATTAAGGTTAACAATGATATTAATATTACTTTAACACATGTCCTAATCCTATTGGACAAGTGTATCTCGGACAAAAACAACCTTAAGTGTAAAATATTATCATTTAGGCCCACTTGGATTAGATTAGGACATTTATTATTATTTAATTCAAAGAAGAGTTAAAAGAGTTAAAATCAATGTTTATTTACTAAAACATTTTTAATATAGGGTTATATATAAGATAAATTCGATTGTAGATATTCATTAGAAAGATAATAAGATTTTCTACATAATGGTATTTTATTTATAATTTTTAGACATTAAATAATTTAATTTATTTATGACACAATGATGATGAAGTAATTATCTTATTAATGAAATATTGACATAATTGATGTTATAAACAACAAAATAAATGTAATTTGAGACTTTTTATGAATACCACTAATTTTCTAGGTTACTATGATATATTATTGTTGATTTAATCAACTTGGTTTGAACATATAATTCTGTTATGACTTTCACAAAAATCATATATCAAATAGTGTCAAAATTGACACAAAATAGTTTTTAAATCAAATATTATATTATTAATTGTTATTTTATTCCTAAAAATCTAAGGTTCGGCCAAATGACTTAGATAAGGATATATATTTTAATAATAAACAATTTGGGGTTCGTTTGGCATGTTATTGTAAGTGTATTAACCTTATAGTGTAAGAAAACAAAAAGACACAGTAAAAGTTAAATTATTTAACTTAGAGTTAAATCTAATTGATAAGGTTAAAATAATAACCTAAACTTGTCTAAATTATATTGGATGATAGGATTTCGACCCATCCCCACTTTAGCTTCGAAATAAGACCCCTTGGAACCATTATAAACCGATTTTTACTTTAATATAAAATAATATTTTGAGATATTCCTAAGGTGCCCTCTCCTCCCTTATAAAAGGGCACCTCCTCCCCCTCCTCATCACACCAATTTGAGCACCTTAGCTCGGCCAACACCTGCCAAAATCCCTTCTCCACTTCCCTAGAATAATCCTAGAGGTCATGGTCTTCTTAAAAGACCCTATTAGTTTCATAAGTGGAGGATTCAAAGAGGCGTTCCAAAGAAGAGGAGGATTCAGACACTTACTAAGCAAGTCAGACCTAAGGTAAGGGGAAATATCACAATCTCATTTTTATCCGAGATTGTTTATAAATTGGTATTTACTGGGGTGTATTTTATCATCCACATACATGTTCCCTCAATATGTAATATTGTTTCCATCTATTTACAATAGTTTAAATCTAATTTTACCCTTCGGTGAGTTTTTAGTAAAGAATATGAAAAGAATCTTTTGTCGTTTTTTTTTCGTACGAGGTACTTTTTGTCTTTTCCGACAAAAGTATGAAAAATGTTTTTTTAACTTATACGGCATGAATGGATTTTTAAAACATTATTTCCATGAAGATTCCTTTTAAAGTTTTCATGTTTATTTTAATCAACTTATTTTAGTTTAAAATTGTATGACATGTTAATAAAGGAAAAGTGTTTTTGAAGAAGAAAGGATATTTTCCTCAAGAATGAAGTTCAATAGTTTTATCAAAATTATTTTCCATCTAAGATAATAAAGGGTTCTATTTTTATCCCTATTATTACATTGATTTTATTTTGTTGTGATGGAATTATTTTTATGAATACCTTTATCGTATATGAATTGTTTTATGATGTCACGATGTTTAAGATTCCCATTTTTATTACATGGGTTATGCAATGATGTATGTCTTAAGATTTTGTGGCACACATAAGAATGGTATCATTATGAGATGGGTGGGACCTAAATCTCCCTCCAATGCATTGGGTAAAGATTTTATATCTCATGAGATAGACATGGCTGGAACGGCAGGTTATACCGGTTCAGTGAAACAGGACTGAAACGAGGGTGACTCGGTTCAGAAAGGGACTTTGTCCACTAAGATAGTCTTGGCAATGAGTCTTGACTAAAAAGAAATGACTCTCTATGATTATGTGTGAATGACACAAAGTTTCATGTTTTAAGTTATGATTATTGGGATTTCATTTCACTACTATGATTTATCCCATGTTATGAAATTATGCTCTCTTTTGTAGGTTAAGATTTCTAAAAGTTATGTTCTTATGAATATGATGTGATTGATTTTTCTTTTGATTACCCTTACTAAGAACTCGAGCTCACCCTTTTATGTTCTCTTTTCCCCAAGATATAAATAAACCTTTTAGGTAAAAAAAAGGGAAGATCTTTATGGGAGATATTGAAGATCTTTCACCACGATTAGAAGATTACGTTCTGAGTTTCCAAAGACACTGAACTATTACGATCCTTGTGTGTGTGTTTTTTTTATGTACTAAGTATTCCGCAAAATTAATGTAATGTTAATGTAAGTCAAGCTTTGGGTCTCTACAGTTTGTATCATAGGAATGGTTTGGTCAACCTTTGGAAACTAGGATGCGAAAACGTTAGTGAGATCCCAAGAGATATTTCTAATGTATGTCTAGGGATGTCCCTAAGGATAAGTATACGTATAAGATACAGTCATAGAACTATGGTAACGATCATAGAATTTAACATAAGAAGTTAGATATTGAGGATACTCCCCCTTTATAATGTTGTTTTCCATTGCATGATTTTTTCCTCTCACACTATTCTTTTTGGGTTTTAGACGATGGCTGCAACCCGAAGGAACCGTGTTGATCAATGCAATGGACAATGCAATGATTGTCCTCCTGAACAAACAAATGTTATGGGAGATGGAGTGCAAAATCTTATTGCTATACTTACACAAGCTATGAATCATTCTGGACTTCCAAATGAGCAGAGAAGGGAACAATATTCTATTGAGTCCTTCATGAGGCAACGTCCACCTTCTTTTAGTGGGTCTTCCGATCCACTTGTTGCTGAACAATGGAAGAGTACCACTGAAAAGATATTTTCAGTTCTTCAATGTTATGAATATGATAAAGTCATCTTAGCAGTATATCGTTTGGAAGGTGAAGCTGATCAATGGTGGAATGTTATCAATAATATGAGGAAAGAGATGAAATTGATTCCATGGAATGGGACGAGTTCAAGATATTGTTTTTCATTAAGTTATTCCCTTGTATTCTTCGAACGAATATGGAAAAGGAGTTTCTTGAGCTAAAACAGAAGGATGATGAATCTGTTTGTATATACGAAGCAAATTTTACAAGACTTGCAAGGTATGCATCTGGCATTATCATCCAACCTGAAAGTAATGTTGATCGATTTTTCAGTGGCTTAAAACCATGTCTTAGAAGGGAATTAGCTATACGATACTTCAGTAGCTATGAAGAAATTGTGCATTGTGCTATGATGGTAGAAATGGATGTTGGTGTTACATATCCATCTCATGGTTTTGACAAGAAACAAAAGATGGAGTTCAAGGAGAAATCTCAGAATAATGGTGAAAAGAAGTTGAATGTTTCCTTATGCTCAAAGTGTGGAAAGAAGCATGGTGGAGATTGTCTTAAAGGAACTAGAAAATTTTTTAAGTGTGGAAAAGAAGGTCATCGAGCAGCTGAGTGTCAAGGTAATGGAAAAAGGGTTTCTAATGATGTGAATAAAGCAAACACTACCGAGAATGCACCACCAACACTTCAATGCTTCAAGTGCAAGTAAATGGGGCATTATGCTAATAAATTCTCTAATCCAAGGGTTAGTGGTGATCAACATGACCAACCATATAAGGAAAAGGACAAAGGGAAGTCACATGCGATCACTATTGGCGATGTTGAATATGACAACGATGTGGTGGAATGATTAAGTGTTTATGTAATGGGATTCCAAAATAATTTGGTATCATAATGTATTGGAATGTTTATGTGTTAGTCTAATGTGGTATTCAAAGTGATTGAGATATTTTTTGGAAATAAGATGATATGCGCATAATGAAGGGAAAACGAGAAAATGAAATGTTTAACAGTATTCATAAGATCATGATTGATATAAGGACTAAGTGATATCATGGTTTGAGTATATAGAATTTTGAGGATTTTGGTATGTGGAAAGTGTTAACTTTTAACTGCATTCATGTTTTCACTAAGCTATTCAAGATAATACATGATTAAGGACTTTGAATGTGACAAACAAAACATATCTTATGATATATGGGGATCGACGATGGTGTTAAATCTCTGGTAATCGTTTTCACTATTTTATGAGAGTGGACTGCAGTATTATGGATAAGCCTGAATATTGGAATGGATTATGTTGGATATAAGTTAGTATTGTATTATGATAGAAGTTTTTTTCGATATTATTGATGGGATGTTATAGTAATATAGTTTTAGAAAAAAGACAACCTACAGGACGAGCGACATCCCATCGCTTCAGACAAGGCTGTGGGAATCGAACCCACAACCGAAGTGTGACTGGCCTTTATCGCCTACCACTGGCCTACAGAAAGTCTCTGTTTAGTAGAAACTAGTTTTATTATATTAAGCAGTATGATATATGAAGTATAAGTCCATTTTAGGAACCATATATGATTAATCTCACTATAGATCGGCTTATGTCTATAAATTTTGCTAACCTTTTGAGACAGATGGAATGGCTCGTCATTCTATCACATGATCTACTAACACTTCACGAATAACAAATTCAACTTCTTTTATTTAAGAGATGAAGTAGAAATTGTTCAAGGCACGAACAATAGTGAGATTGTACCAAAATAAAGTAAGTATTTATTCTAATTCAAACTCTTCAACTTTAGGGAAACGATCTTGAAAACCAAAAATGTTGTCCTAGTGCCCTTATATCCGATGAATCAGATGGTACCCTAGATCGTCACAAATTTCTGGCTTTGTGATTTCTGGCTTTTCCATAGCCATGTTCTCTACCACTCTCCATCAGAACATGATGGTTAGATTTCTCTTCCATATCCATATTTTTAACTATGTGGAAACCCAGCGATTAGTTTATTTGGGTAAACATTACGTTTCATACTTTCATTTTTAAAGATTGGTTTTGGTATTCCTTTTTACGATGTCGTTTTCTATTAAAGAAACTTTCGAATAGTAACCCATTTATAACCCCAACGAATTTCGAGGGCGAAATTCATTTTAAGGGGGGTAGAAGGTAACACCCCGAGATTTTATGAAAAATATTATTTTTTATTTTATTAATGTCTTGTGTTATACGCTACACCAAAATGAGCTTGCAAAACACACATCATTGACAAGCCTTGCATTACATGCAATCACGACCTTCCTCGATAGCGTGTGTAGTACAGAATACCGAGTTTCACTAAACAACGATATGCTATTACAATATTATTATAACTAGCCGTTATAAATAGTAATAACCACCTTTTAAAATTTTAGAAATTTTAGCTCTCAAAATGGACTTCATTTTTGGATTCGGAGTATCGAATTTAGCCTACGGTGAAATTTTGTTACTTTTCGGATAAATTTCATATTCTGATAAATAGTGAAAATTACTAAATTATAATTAAAAACAACTTTTTTAATCAAAATTATTAATAGTGATAAATTATTAATTTGAGTGGTTTTAAAGTATATTTAGAGCATATTTTTACAATTTAATACAATGTTGGTCAATGGATGTAATTTCACATTTAAACCAGACATAAACAAGTGCCAGTCTTTTGATAGATATTGTTTCTTAAAAACATGCTATTTGTTTTAACAGCGGGATTTAATTATAAAATTAATTAATGCAACATCTATGATATGAATTTGGTAAAATAGACTTCATATTTGAATTCGGAATATGAAATATAGCTTAGGATGAAATTTTGGCATTGTTCTGAAAAACATCAATTTTTGATGAATAGTGAAACTACTAAGTGGTAGTTAAAAAAATTAATTTCTTCATAAATCTTAATTTTACCGCTTCTGTGAATGGAATTTCAAAAATCCGAGAGACACGATTGATGTCAGTAAGTAAAATGTAGTTCAATGAGATGAAAATAATTTTTGGTGAATAGTAACTTTTTACTTTTATTTACCACAGTTAAAAGTAAATAGGGTAATTAAGGGCAACAATGATATTAATATTACCCTAACACATGTCCTAATCCTATTGGACAAGTGTATCTCGACCAAAAACAACCTTAAGTGTAAAATATTATCATTTAGGCCCACTTGGATTAGATTAGGACATTTATTATTATTTAATTCAAAGAAGGGTTAAAAGAGTTAAAATCAAAGTTTATTTAATAAAACATTTTTAATATAGGGTTATACATAAGATAAATTAGATTGTAAATATTCATTAGAAATGTAAAACGATTTCCTACATAATGGTATTTTATTTATAATTTTTAGACATTAAATAATCTAATTTATTTATGACACAATGATGATGCAGTAATTATCTTATTAATGAAATATTGACATAATTAATGTTATAAACACCAAAAGAAATGTAATTTGAGACTTTTTATGAATCCCACTAATTTTCTAGGTTACTATGATATATTAGTGTTTATTTAATCAACTTTTTTCGAACATATAATTCTGTTATCACTTTCACAAAAATCATATATAAAATAGTGTCAAAATTGACACAAAAAAGTTTTTAAATCAAATATTATATTATTAATTGTTATTTTATTCCTAAAAATCTAAGGTTCAGCCAAATGACTTAGATAAGGATATATATATTAATAATAAACTATTTGGGGTTCTTTTGTCATGTTATAGTAAGTGTATTAACCATATAGTTTAAGAAAACAAAAAGACACGGTAAAAGTTAAATTATTTAACTTAGAGTTAAATCTAATTGATAAGGTTAAAATAATAACCTAAACTTGTCTAAATTCTATTGGTTGGTACGATTGCGACCCATCCCCACTTTAGCTTCGAAATAAGACCCCTTGGAACCATTATAAACCGATTTTGACTTTAATATAAAATAATATTTTGAGATATTCCTAAGGTGCACCTCTCCTCCCTTATAAAAGGGCACCTCCTCCCCTCCTCCTCACACCAATATGAGCACCTAAGCTCGGCCAACCCCTGCCAAAATCCCTTCTCCACTTCCCTAGAATTATACTAGAGGTCCTGGTCTTCTTAAAAGACCAATCTAAGTTTCATAAGTGGAGGATTCAAAGAGGAGTTCCAAAGAAGAGGAGGATTCAGACACTTACAAAGCAAGTCGGACCTAAGGTAAGGGGAAATATCACAATCTCATTTTAATCCGAGATTGTTTATACTTTGGTATTTACTAGGGTGTATTTTATCATCCACATACATGTTCCCTCAATATGTAATATTGTTTCCATCCATTTACAATAGTTTAAATCCAATTTTACCCTTCGGTGAGTTTTTAGTAAAGAATATGAAAGGAATCTTTTGTCATTTTTTTCGTACGAGGTACTTTTTGACTTTTCCGAAAAAAGTACGAAGATTGTTTTTTTAACATATACAGCATGAATGGATTTTTAAAACAATATTTCCAATAATATTCCTTTTAATGTTTTCAAGTTTATTTTTAATCAACTTATTTTAGTTTAAAATTGTATGACTTGTTAAGAAAGGAAAAGTGTTTTTGAAGAAGAAAGGATATTTTCCTCAAGAATGAAGTTCAATAGTTTTATCAAAATTATTTTCCATCTATGATAAAAAAGGGTTCTGTTTTTATCCCTATTATTGCATTGATTTGATTATGTTGTGAAGGAATTATTTTTATGAATTCCTTTATCGTATATGAATTGTTTTATGATGTCACGATGTTTAAGATTCCCATTTTTATTACATGGGTTATGCAATGATGTATGTTTTAAGATTTTGTGGCACACATAAGAATGGTATCATTATGAGTTTGGTGGGACCTATATCTCCATCCAATGCATTGGGTAAAGATTTTATATCTCATGAGATAGACATGGATGGAATGGTAGGTTATACCGGTTCAGTGAAACAGGACTGAAACGAGGTTGACTCGGTTCAGAAAGGGACTTTGTCCACTAAGATAGTCTTGGAATTGAGTCATGACTAACAAGAAATGATTCTCTATGAATATGTGTGAATGAAACAAAGTTTCATGTTTTAAGTTATGATTATTGGGATTTCATTTCACTACTATGATTTATCCCATGTTATGAAATTGTGCTCTCTTTTGCAGGTTAAGATTTCTAAAAGTTATGTTCTTATGAATATGATGTGCTTGATTTTTCTTTTGTTTACCCTTACTGAGCACTCTAGCTCACCCTTTTATGTTTTTTTCCCCAGGATATAAATAAATGTTTTAGGTAAAAAAGGGAAGATCTTTATGGGAGATATTGAAGATCTTTCACCACGATTAGAAGATTACATTCCGAGTTTCCAAAGACACTAAACTATTATGATCCTTGTGTGTGTGTTTTTTTATGTACTAAGTATTCCACAAAAGTAATGTAATGTCCATGTAAGTCAAGCTTCGGGTCTCTACAAAATTAATCCATTTTCCACTTATAATAACCATATCCATAGCATCATATATTGGATTAATGTCGGTGTTACCTAGTGGTGTTGCTGATATTCAATCTGATATTTTCTAAAAAAATTTCCCTACTAGATGCTCAAAATTATTATGATAATCCACATGATTTTTAATTTATATCTCTTCTGTGGTAATTTTTAGATATTCTACATAAATAAGTGGGCATATGATATTTTTTATTGGATTATTCTGGTAAAGCTATATATATTCATAGGAAGAGCATGTTGATGGGACTGCTATTATTAGGGGTGGAAACTGATGATCCATAGGGGGGTACTGTTATTAGGGAAATGAGTTTTGTTGTTGAGATTAAAGGTTTATGTATAGTCCCATGGTGGTATATAATATCTTGGGGGATATTGAACACTCTTATGTTGATTGTACCCATGATTTCTCAGTTATGGTTTTTCTTATTGAATGTGTCACTGATAATAATAGAAATATTGATATTTTTGTGGTTATGGATTATAATTCACTTCATTACAATCATTACTATGATTCTCATCCATTATTTTTTTAAATATTTGAATTTTTATGGGCCTACACACATTCCATAAGTTAGGATTACCAAAACATGGATAGGTGGTGGTAATTGGGGTTGGGGAATTTCGAAATTTTATATCTTTTTGGTGCGGTATTCAACCTGGGCTGCAAGGTGGGAGGTCATAACAAAATAGTGGAATCTGCACCTCAATGGGCCTATATTGCTTTTCTAAATGATTTGAAAATGCGATATTTATACTAAATGGGTTATACATAAAATTTGGTGTTTCTAGTAGAATTCATCTATCAATTGTGATAGCTATTAAGGTGTGAGTAGCTAGTTCTAATCTTTGGGAAAAAGAGTGAATGTATATACACACATTGAGGTAATGGTGTTGTAATTATGAATTATATTACATAAAATTTCCCCAAACATACCTGGATAATTCCCTATCCATTTAATTAATGTTTTCCATGTTATTTATCTACTTCTAGGAACATAGGTAATATCCTTAACATAGTTTCCCCTCAGAGGGTCAGTGGGCCAAGTTGGCCATGTTTCCACAAGAAAACCTCACCATATGCTAGAGGTTTCAAACTAATAATTAGTTTTTAGGGTGTGTCCATGGGGAGACTATTCCCCCATTTCTATAGTGGATCATATAAGATATGAAATAAATAATAAAGAGATAAATAAGAATTTAAAAAATACACAATGTAATTATACCCAATTAAATCTAGGTCAGTAACATTCCTTTGTGGAAGAATAAATTATCGTCGACGAACTAAATAATAATAAAAAGAAAAAATTTGAATCATATATAATAGATTATGAATTCATGTATATAAAAAATAGGTAAAACATGTATACATGGATGTAGTTATCAGATATAAGGAATATTATAAAAAAATCAAAAAGGGAAACAATGTATCTAAGAATCATAAGATCTAGCCCAATAATCAACTAACAAGCTTTCAACATATGTAATGTAAGAATTAACAAATCTATAAGTGGATTATTCCCCTTATCCACACATTCATTTATGTAGTAATCCCATGTGTCATTAGAGGACTAGATAGGGTGTTAGAAAAACCCAATAGAACCCATCAAATGGGGACTATAAATTTCCAACATATATATATATATATATATTATATAAGTGTGTAAATAAAATAACAAAAATAATTCATAATAAATCTAAATTGGTTTGCCATAGCACATAAAAGAACACTAGGCTCACACTACCATCGTCATCCCATGGAAGAATATCTCTAATAAAGATTCATAGGACATATTTCCTATCATTTTTTCATGCACGATATCATAATATAATGTCTTCATTCCATGTTTCAAAAGCGTAGGGGGTATTATCACCACTATCACAAGAGAAGGGGACACCATTCACATTATCAAAATCTTGGGATTCAATACCCAATATCATAATAGTAGGGGATTCCATGGAAATCATAACAACATTAGGGGGTTCTAATCCCAATTTTAATTTAATATGGGAAAACAATCCTTGTATCACAATATAGGGACATCATTCCAATATATAACAAAAAAGGTCACCATTCCTAGTATGAAATGTAGAGATGTGATGCCCATGTCACAGTATAGGGATGCCATGGTTATATCACATATATATAAAGGGAATTTATGCCCGATATAACCTGAATTGTAAGGAATTCAAAACTCATATAGATATAAAATAAAAAAGGGTCATCATGCCAATTTAGATATATCAATTGTAGTCATTATCATTTAGATACGAATAATTGGATTTAACACAAGCTAATGGGTATGTCATCACTCATTAAAATTTAATATTAATAAGCGTGTGACCATTATTTCATTTAACAAGGTGACATGGTCATAGCTCTGAAATTCAATTCAACTCATTATAATTGATATGCGGGTTGTCAATTACATTACACTACATTCATATTCTATCAATATGATATTCTCATTTTATATAAAATACAAACACACCAACATGTATTTTTCTATAATAAATAATATGTCCATTTAGGTAAGTATGTGGGAATACCAAAAGGACTGTTTCACTCTATGGTGGGTGATCTAGATAATAATTAGGTTTAATAGAGTCATTAGGTTCTATGAAGGGATACCAAATTCTGATACAATCAAATTAGTGGAAACATGATGTGAAAAAAGAATGAATCACATATCACAAATTATAAATCATCCGATGCTGAAGGGATACATACTATTCCACCTAACTTGAGATTTCATCACTCTCTTCATAAAATATCTGACAATAGTTCCTCCTTGATTGAGAGAAAAAGGAAGAATGCATAAACACCATTAAAATTTAGAAAATGAACCTAAAACTAAATAACTCTATTGATGTATTGATAAATAGAGACATGATTAAGTTGATTAGTGCATATGCCATCCTAAATTCAATAGGGCTAACAAAATATCGATTTGACTTCAGATGGAGAATTTATCTAGATTCCAAGGTGGTGGACGCATGGATCTCAAAAAATTGGGATGAATCCACTACTCAACTAGAGAAATAAAAATAGTGGTGGTGGGGTAAATGATAAATGAATTTGTGGGAAAACCCATAAATTCATCCAAAATATATGGGTCAGATGGTATGGACACGCTATTGGCCATTCTATTTTTCAATCATCTACCTACAGCTATTTAAGGAGGGAACCCAAATTTTTTAATGTGCCTATTTTGAATAACCATGCACAAACTATTCTAAATTATATTCTAAAAACAATAGAGGTCCAATCTTTGGTGTGCAACCATGGGTGCATGGATGAAGAATGATCTTCACCCTGCCATCCCATATGAAGTTCCTAGAATATTTAGGGGCAACCAAGAAACCTACCTGAACATATTTCCCCATTAAATCCATCCAATATCCCCTCCCAAAACTTTATGTTCTAGGCTCACAAAAACCCCCCCATCACACCTGAAACACCCTTGATTCAATTATGAATCCCTAATAGTTATAAAAATAAATTATACATAAATTTATGGGATTCATATATGAATGAATACTAGGGAACATGCAGTATTCATCCTTTAAGAAAATCATCCCCGATTTCACCTTCCAATGGAATCAAGACACATCATGAGAATAACTCTTGTAACTTAGCACGTATATCGGCCTCCCACATTCATGTCTCATTATATACTATACCATTCATCCATAACAATACTACTAAAGAGAAATACTAACCTCATAGAATCTTCATGATCTGATCAATGATTAGTCTATGATACTCCTCAAAAGAAGAATCAATAACCAATTAAAAATCCTTGTGATAAAACGAATGTGATTAATTGTCCTGATAACCATAAATATTTGAATTGTGGAAGACATCATGCACGAAACAATACCTATATGGTAGTAGTAACTGATATTCTACTAGCCAAACCATATCCAAGATCTCAAACAACCCATCAAATCAATGGGATAACATCCATCACCTTTTTATCCATAACTTCCTGCATCTAGGTTATAACAATAAGAAAACATGATCCCCAACACTAAACTATAGAGGCAGTAGAAGATGCACGATATAATATTTATTTCAAGACCAATATATTGATATATACTTCATGATTAGTCAATCATACTCCAAAGTCTCCCGAATTAGATAAATACTAGGTTGGTGTGGACCTCAAACCTTTAATCGATACAAGGATGAACAACATAAAATATCGTACATTTCATCATAAGTATCCATCTGTACTATCTCCTAATATAAATTATTGGAAAAAAACTGATGATAGGAACATGCTTCTCCATTAAAACATTAAAATCAATGATACATTCTCTGAGCATGACCTATATCAATGGTATATTCCATTACAACCATTAAACATTCTTAGGGTGAAAAGATAGGCTCAGATACACTTGTGATCCCATGAACTTATAAAACCCATTCTATAACATCATTGTAATTGTATCATCCCTATATGAAATGATAGTATGGGGTACCCCATGTAGTTTTACGATCTCATGGACATATAATCTCTCTATCTCATCAACTGAGAATATCCCCCTAATGTTATGGTACTAGGATACATTCGTTAGTTTATCAATAACTATCAAAACTACATTACTACCTCAAGT
The DNA here is from genome assembly GCA_963277665.1 of Viscum album. Classification (NCBI taxonomy): domain Eukaryota; kingdom Viridiplantae; phylum Streptophyta; class Magnoliopsida; order Santalales; family Viscaceae; genus Viscum; species Viscum album. The sequence continues at coordinate 1,113,480,692 of OY728126.1, forward strand.
CTACTATAGTAATATTAGTATAGAATGTAGAGAAACATACTATGATTTATAACAGGAGTGGTAATGTGTGTAAAAATATATTACGAGGATGTTATTCCAACATTACAAGATAACACATGGAATACCTAGTAATAAAGCTTGATATCTGGCATTTGATCCATGTCCAGTAATACTATCGTTGGAAATCATGATACATCTTGAAGATACCTGGGTGAACATCCAATTGAGTATCATTTTTCTCTCAAATATGATCTTCTCTCTTATATGTGTGAACACCAACATGACTATGTATATTTAGTGTATTTTCATCATTGAACATCTAATATAGATGTTGGTCATCACTAGAAATACTCTGTCATAGGAACAAACCATCAAGATTTGAAAACTACCTCATATATACACTTTCAAGATGTGAAGAGGTCACTAAAAGATATTAATGTACATACATTCCATGATATTCATGCACCCCAATGTGCATCATAGAAAATATGGATATAAATTATAATTCTCTATAGGCCTCCTAAACTACATTTGTTTTTTTCCTCATACTCAATGAATTGACACCAGCATTTCCCTTTATAGGCATACTGTCAGTCTCATAGTCAATGAATGTAGATATTCAACCCATATATTCTTCTTAAGTTAAATTTGTATATATATAATTATATACATGTGGAATTAATGGTCTTAAACAACAAAAAAATCACCATCATTGTGATTAACACCTTCAACAATGCTAGGAATGGATGATCGATTCAAACTTTAAATCATATATACTATAATTCCTCTCACGAGACCTCTGCTTCCACAATGCTTACACAAAATCTCAATCCTCCAGCATCAAAACTATTCCTTCCCTCATACAATATGTATCACAATTTACTATACAGTTCCAGCACAAATCTGGATGAATCTATATCAACAATAATACAAATCTACCTTTGATCACTTAATAATCATTCTAGAATGATTATGACCCTAAAAATATCATACCATTCTTATCAAAGCATGTAACATGTTCTTATAAATAAAAGAATCTTTTTATAAAATACCTATACTTAAAACTAACCCCCAGAAAATCCATATGTCAAAGATGTTCTTGGGATTCTCCCAGGTAACCAAAACTATGACCTTCTCTGGTTCAACTATCTCATTGGCAATATTAACAAGTGAGTGAACCCTATTGATCCATATGTGAGATTTTATAATATTAACATATAGTTAATTTTCTCTCAGTGTATTAATAATTATCTCAATATGAGTGGAATAGTTACACTGTTAATGATAATACACCAATATGTCATCTTTTAGGACCACCACTATGAAATAAGGATTAGGATGGAAAATGTTATTCATCAAGACCACGATGAAGACATGTGTATTGATAATATGGAATGATATCAAGAAATACTCATATAATGTGTACTATCTATAAATTCAATACATGGAATATCTGAAAGAATCATTCAAACCGGATAATAACTGAACGTAATCTCAATCTTACAAAATACACTCACTACAATAAGATGGTCATAATGTATCAACCATGAAGAGTAAGGGATACCATATTTTCACTATAATTTTATTTAAATTCTAGTAATACATTGATATCATAGAAGTACATCCAGCTTCTTAGAAAAAAGGTGGGGTGAACACCATCGAAAAATATTGGACTGTATGAAACCTTTGGCTTCAAAATCATGACTCTATCATGATCTCCTGAAAGGCAGTAGTAGCCCTTAATTTTGAAAAATTGATAGAGGTGTACCTCTAGTACCGTTATCGATAGTAAACACTACCTCACAATATGTATGTAGTTTTGAAATATTGTTAGCAAAAACATTGATGAATTCATCAACAATATGAGGGAACTCAGTCTATTGTAGTCCTTAATCCATGATGTGATGGATAAAAATCTAGGAAGTAACTACACCTATCACATATTTATCTATTCCATCTCCAACTTCTGGGACTTCTCACTCATTCTTTTGAATATAAATACAACCATATGTTGAAATAAATTACACTCTACAAAGATGACAATCCAAATTTCCATGATAGGGATCCAACTAGTCTATTCCAATAATGAAATAAAATATTTTCATATCATGCATGATGATATTCGATATGAAATGAGATCTATTTAAATAAAGAGTTAAAACCTGACATTTCATTAATATCTCTATTATGATCCCCAATGGAGTGTCATGTGTTAAAACACAATTATTAAACATGACAGCATTTGAAAACAAAACACAATTCCCAAGGCTCTCCAAAATAATAATCAATACAAAATAATATGATGAACCTATATTGAATAATGAATAAAATATAATAAAGGTACTTGTATAGTAACTCAAAGAGTATATGTTATGACAACCAACTCAAATATTAAAGAATCATTAAATAAATGTAGTTTAATGTCCAACCATGTGCTACAACCTATCTACCAGGAGTGGGTCCACTCAGCTGGATCTATATATCTGAATACTAGCTACCTCATCCATGAACTCATCATATTCAACTATGTCTAGTAGTACACTAAATATATGAATGTTGATGTGATTCTGTAATATCACTAGAATGTGGAACTTTCATGAATCGTCTCCAACATGGAACATTTGGGAAGGTTTTATTAGAGAATAGTTTATGCCCAAACACAACAAATCATCATTAATTGAATAAGTCATTGGGACACTAGTGCATATTTTTCCAAGGTTTCACACACTTTTGATATACCGCACAAATGACTATTGGTGTCATCTATATATCACTTATCACATTTGCAGTCTCAAAGTGTCATTTACAACTACTAGTTAAAAGTCTAACTGATTATGGTTCTAACCTATCCTATATCACACTATCGTATTCCCCTAGGATCCACTCGATGATAAGGTCCTATTTTACTATATCAGATATGTTTTTCAAAAATAAATTATTCAACTATGAATGAGTATGATGTCTCAGTCCATCCTAAAATCATATCTCTTTCACTGGATCATGAGTAGTATAGATAGACACAATGCACTAAAGATATATGGAACATGTTGAATTGATTATAAATGTTAGACAAACCTACTTTTTGTTCATGAAATCTTTATTCAAATCATATCTCTGGGACTCCGGGAAGAATTAGTCAATGAATATTGACTAATAATTATTCCAAGTAACTTCATGATATTGACAATCTGGATTTATAATATCTCACCAGTATTTGAAGGATCATCATAAAATATGAGTTTTGGGATTTACTCTCCTCTTAAGAAGGATTATCTATATCAAAAAAAATATAAATACATGTATTGATCCCTAACTCTACAAACTATGGTCCTCTATCCCCCAAAAACAAAAGGGGATTTCAATGTTGGAACTCCCGAGTCAACTATCCCATAGCAGCGTGAGATCATAGAGATCCATATATCACTTCAACGACACAGAAAGTTCCCTTAGAACCTATAATCATTGAACACATAGGTAATCTGAAGAGGTTCCACAAGAATCACTTAATGAGGTATCACGAGTGGGATTGGACCCAACACCTCAGGATTATGGTTTCCACCCCCAAGCATACAAATAGAGAACATCGTTGTGTAATTGTTCTATAAATGAAAATAACATGTCATAAAAAGGATTCTATAATGTCCTAATTACCAAATAATATAATAGAACATGTACACAAGAATTATTTATAGTTTCTTCGTCCCTCTTTCATTTCAATGTGTCAGGTTTGAGTGATAGGATCATTTATTTAAGACATAAGAGAAACTACCACCAATCCACTTCATTGTTTGGTACTGAGTCAATATATGTGTTTTCAGTTTCTCATTCAATTTTATATTATGATTTCAGCACAATCATCTTTAAATGGTTGAACTAAGTGGGTCACCATTTATGATGCATAAGGTCTAAGACACCAAATGAATAGAAATTCCGAATATAGTAAATCAATACCATAATAGGTTTCATTCCATGTGTCACATGGTCCTTGACTCAACAAGCAATAGTTTACTGATTATGGTGTCTACTAAATCCTATTTAAGATAACATTATTTTAGGATAGAACATGTGTAATATGTACCATCAATTATTTTCGATCCCCTATATAAATAAATTTTCAATATAACATTAATATCCCAGAAGGAAGTTATAATAGTGTCTTGAAGTCATTAAAATTTATTAATCATAATAATTGAAATCATCAAATTGATATTATAGTTAACAACATATGAACTTCCTAAAAGGATCCCAAAATGATTCATAATCAATGAATCAATTACATCATCTCATCATACCTAGTGAAAAAGTTATCCACAATCATAGAAATAATAACTTCACAATTCATGTGAAACACCAAACAATTATATTCATTCAAATGTAATAAAAAAATAACGAAAAACTAGAATTTTCAACTGAGAATGATTTAATTTTCTAGCTACATGGTTTAGCCACTCTATCCAATATCTCAATATCAAAATTAAAAACCGTCCTTATTTCCATTATTTTTTCTCAAAATAATAAATCATGAAATGAAAAACCCTTTTAGTACATCTTTGTGATGTCTTGGACATAGATTTTACTCAGAGGATCCCTGAGCCTTGTCGGGCACATTACCTAAAGCTTGCATCATTGTACTCTATAGGATACCTACTAAATAATTATGGCTTATTTCGTGGGTGTGAGAGAGAGAGAGAGGAGACTAGGCCATAATTACTATAGTGGATCATCGATGATAAGTAATAACAGAAAAATAGTAGAAGCGTTGGTAAACTGTTGGTACAATAGGAACATAGAATAGGATAGTTGGACTAGCAATCCACCTTAGCAGAAGCATAAATAGTCATAATTGAACTAAATAATAATATTTATCATTAAACAGAATCAAATAAAATAGATGATTTCATCGTGTATCTAAAAATGGAAAACATGTATTCCTGGATGTTATAATACAATACACAAAATTATATATAGATGGTATAAAATGGACAAAAATATATCCAAATATTCCGCTAAATAAAATAGTTATCTAATACTAGTGTACCATCTTATGTCATACCATATGTCACCCATATTCAATTGGCATCTTCCTCTTATCTACACCATATAGAATTTAGTCATCTAAGGTTCCATTATGGGTAAGATTGGGTGTGGGATAAACTTATTAGGAAACCCCGAAAGAAATCAATAAATATATAGTCCGTGTATATAATATGGATGCTTGTATAAATAATAATTAAAATTAATAATAATAAACATAAATGTGTCATCCTTGATTCCTAAAGTAATACCATGGTAATAATATCTTGTTCTGCCCATGATGAAATATCTTTAAACAATATTGGGGGATGCAATGCCCGATATTATGGTATTGGGTCACCATGACGTGTGTCACGTTATATGGTCATCATTACTAGCGACACAAGATTATGGGACACCACTACCATTATATAATGTGTAGGGTATTCCATGTATAGTATCACAATATAGGGATGTAATTCCTAGTATCAAAAGTGTAGGGGACCAGATGCCCAATATCACAACAGTTGGGGATGTCATGACCAATATCACAATATTGGGACACAATACCCTGTGTCTCCTAAGTATAGTACTCCATGCCCAAATATCACTTATTGGGATTCCACACCCATGTCCCAATAGGGGTATGCCATGTCCAGTATCAAATGTTTTGACACCGATCTTGTGATACAAAAAGGGGAAACAATGCCCATATCAGACATACATATAAAAGGGTCACAATGTCTAGTATCAATTTAATATCAATGAAAACCATTCTCATATAGATATAACATGCACAAGGATCATCATTACCATTTATAAACAACATTAGTTATCATTCCCATTTATGAAACAATCATTGGATTTAATTCAAGCCAATAGGTATGTAAAAAATCATTACCAATTTATATTAATATTGTTGTGACCATTACTCCATTTAATAAGATGATGAAGACATATATCTAATATTAAATTCAACTAATTGTAATTGATAAGGGGTTTCTCCATTCCAGACCACTACATTCATCAGATATTACCATGATAATTTTTCACAAGTATTACTAAACACACTGATAGGTTTTCTATATTTATAACCTCAAAAGACAATTATGATTGTAAGAGGGAACACAGAATGGAATGAAAAACTCTAAGGTGGAGGATATCTATAATAATTTGGTTCAGATATGTAATTATTTTCCCACGAGGAAAACCAATTTAATATGGACAACAATTAGTGGAAACACATTGTGAAAATGGTATACAGAACCTATCACATATTAATAAACATCGATACACAAATGAATATATAATAATCCACCTACCTCGTGATTGTATTAATATCATTGTCTTGTTTCATCCATTAGTTTCTATTCGGTTGGGTGAAAATGGAAGAACAGATGAATTCCCATAAAAGAAGAAATATAGACCCCTACATAAATAATTCCATCGAGAGAAACAGAAATAGAGAAATGTGTAAGTCGATAAAGGACATTATGAATAAAATAAAATGGGAGAAAACAAAGAACAATTAATCTTTGCACAATGAATTTGTTAGAATTCTAAGGCAATTGAGTTTTAAAGCTCAAAACATGGGAGAGAACATCATTTATGTATTATTAATAAACCATGGAGAGGTTGGGTAACTGATATATGTAGTTATGGGTAACACAAAAATACATCAAAATATATGGGTTGAATGATTTGGAAAAACGGTAGGCCAAACCATGAACTCTACATGTACCTCCCACTATTTATGTAGGTACCAAACATGGTTATGTGCATGATTTGACTAACCATGTACAATCCGTGTTTCACATTATACTAAAAACTATATTGGCCCACATATATGTGTGAATCAATTGGAAACCAGTCAAAAAACTTGTATACCCATACTTCCACTTCCTAAATTACCCTACACTATTAGGGGTTATTCTGTAGCCATCACAACATGGTTAATCCTCACCATGAAACATGTCTATTTTCCCAAAATGTCAGGTTTCTTGCACTGAATAAGCCCCAAAAACGCATAAGACACCAATGATATTGTGATGCATCAATATTAGGTTAAAAATAGATAGGAAAAATATTAAAAGGATTCATTCTTGGAAAAATAGGGATCTTACATCATATGTGTGGAATTTATATGTGAAGAAATATTATAGCTAAGCAATCCCATGACATGGTAAACTTCACCATCTTAACTCATCATCAATTATTTGGCTCTAAAATGAAATGAGATGTGAAATTAAAAAAGTAAAATAGCATCAGATGATACACTATGGTTCTTAAATGTGTCATCCAATTCAAAAAAATAGATAAATACTCATGTGGATCCTCTAACTAAATGTCAATAAATTGACAATAGTTCTTGATCATATGAATGTGTACGAATTATATATCAATGTACAGTTCTTGGATTGTAGTGCGGATGATGCTGGGTTTAGTATTAGTAATTTATAGAATTAGAATTTATATAATGGTGTGATTATGTAACATAGGTCTCACTCCATACTCTCGTGGAAACAAAAATTGAGCATTATATTAGATTTTTGGATTATGATTATTGTGATTTACACCATTTGAAAACAACATTCTTAAATCTATATCGTAATAAATGCTTAATAGAAATTGATTCATGTGTTTTAATGCTTCTTGAACACGTTAATTGGACCTAGCTCATGCACCTAAAGATTATCATGTATAATAAAACTACCCAATGTAAAAAAAATTAGAAAATAAAAGGGAATGGAATGTTTTGTGATGTAATCATATCCCCAGACCAAATTTCACCACGATGATGGTCACTCTTCTTAATTAGAAACAATATTTACTATTCCTTGTGGAATCCTTAATTATACATGGGAATGATCATATTAGAAACTTATATATATATATATATCCTAATAAGGACTATTGAAAAGATACCGACTACATTTTAGGTCATTAATTTAACACATAAAGAGGTGATTGCATGGATTGTGAACTAAGGATTAAAACCTATAATGGATTCCTCATAAGATTTTATGAGGTTGGGTTTCAAACTATTAAAATTTATTAGGATTAATTTATGGAAGAAGCGTTCAAGATGAATATTATAGATCCCTTGCAGAGGGTTTCCTTAAATCTAACAAGGGTTGTTATTTTATCATTAATGAATAGGTATTCAAGAATCACGATGTTGGGTCGGTTAGGAAAAATTGATCTACCTAGGTTAATAAAAAATATTTGGTCCATATATTAATTACATCATAGAAGCATTATGAGAAATTATAATTGATAAATTGTAGTAAAATTATTGGATTTATTTTAATTCATTCATATTTGGTTAGTTTCCTTCACTTTCAATCTTATGGGTTTGGTTCATATTAATGAATGAAATATTATTTTATTAATAACCCGCTATTAGATCAGGTAAATTAACATACATTGATTTAGATATCCATTAACGACTTGAGACACAGACTCTTGATCCCCAGCCTGAGTTAGTGTATCATAATAGAACAATTATAGTAAAAAATATATGGGATTGAGGGTTTATAATTAAAATATTGATCAAGCAACTCATTGACCAAGAAATATTTTTTCTTGAATTTAAAATAAGCAGTGTAAAATAGTTGAATTTAATGAAATTGTATTTGGAAAAAATGAATAGAAATTAAAAATATATTTAAATGAAATACAAATAATAATAAAAAATCCAAAAAAGGAATCTAGATTGAAATAATGCATATAAAGTTATAAATAATATATCAAATGATCAGAGTCCTAATTTTGGGAGACACATGGATCATATAATGGAGAGGGATACTTCAAAAATAAATGGATTTTATATCATTTGTATTGATTATATTCCATCTACATAAAAATAATTCACTATATATCTACATATTATATCATTAACGATAGATTTTCAATACTTATCACTTGGTATATCAATGATTTGTGACCTTAAATATTTCACAATGTCATCAAAAAGGTTCACAAGATGTAGTTCCTAAGGGTTTTATAGAGTACATCATTATTATAGATCCTATTATTTATTTTTTTTTGAAGACCTTTTCCGATAGAAATGTATTTATTGTTTTCATTATTGTATTTATAGGTCATGTTTTGTATATTTTTAAATCATAAATAAGGGACTATGATGTAAATCATATGTAATTTCAGTATTTCAATAGTAGAAACTCATTTGACTAATCAACTCCAATATCCTACGAAGCCCAATAAAAAATAAAATTGACATAGAATAAAACTTGTTTAAGGAACAATGAATTAATTAAAATTTCAATATATTAATTAATCTTATCCATTACATATTCACTTCACTACATTTTGAGAAAAAAAAATATTTTTTTATCCAGTTTTAAAAATATTATATCTAAATATTCCATAGAGGTAAATGTATATTCTCTTCACCCAAATACACTAATGTATCCAACCATTGGTTATCATCCTTTCCTAAACTTATAAGTATTTGATTTAACATATTTCTTAAAATAAATATATTTCACAAAAAGAATGTATTATTTTTAGATTTTTATAAAAACATATATAATCTTTTCGAACTCAGTTATCATGGTTTTAGCCAATTATTTGGAGGATTTAAATTTTCTTTACATTTCTCTGTTCTATTTTGGATTATTATTTAATAAAAAATAGGAGTATTTCTATCATATTCAAAAAAAATTAATTATTAGTTCAGAAATTATCTACCATTTCACAACAAGATAATAAAATATACCATTTCATTTTAAACAAGAAAAAAATAAGTAGAAAATTAAGAAAATTTATTTTATATATGATTATAAATATAATACCATGATTTCTGAATCATAGAATAAATAATGATAATTATAAATCTTTTAAAACTATAAATATTATTAGATATATGTGTGAATAAATGGTGATATATACAATGTAGAGGTATTATAGTTTAAAATTATTTAACATATTTGATTGTTTATTCATAATAATTACATGTAATGATATGTTAATAAATACAGGTTTGGTCTTACTTCAAATCATAAATATATAGTACATTATGATATTTTGATAGCATATACAATAACCTTGAGTTATCATTCCCAATGATCCTATGCCAAAAATTGTTAGTTAACTATATAAAAGATTATGAATTATTATTTATAGAAACTCATGAAAAATAAAAAGATTATATATTATATTTTTTATTTAAGAAAAATAGAATATGATATCCTCTTAAAATATTGATCATTTCAATTTGAATTCCATTATACATTCTATAACAACATAATGGAGAAATAATAATCAAATTATGTTTTAATATATTAATATAATAAATACATGAAACTATATTATATTTTGAAATCCATCCTCACCAAACCCCTTAACATTAAATTTATCTAAATCAATAAATGTAATATTATCTCAATTAAATTTATTAATTGAAATAAAATTCGATTTCTCACAAATCTTGGAACTAGAAATACCACTACCCACTTACTATGATTAATTCCTCAATATAACATGCTATTTTTTCATTAATGAATAATTTTTGACATCATTTTACACGAGAAGTTATTCCCCTAATTGGGATAAAATATTAATTTTTTGGAATGTATAATAGTTATAAAAATAAGTCAGAAGTAATATTTGGCATAATTCATTCAATAATAAAATGTATTATGAAGATGTTATTTTGCAAATTTAAAAGAACACATAATTATATAATGAACCATCATCATGGATATTAAAAAATTATCTATTAATCCATTATATTTATGATTTATACAAAAATAACTCATATGATTTAGGTGAATGGTTATCAAAACCATTAATAGTTTTATTATTTATTAATATATATATATATATATTAATTTTTTATAATATTATATTGACAACCTTTAATTGAATAAATCAATAAATATCTCATTTTTAAAATTCAATTTCCATTCTATAATTTTCTATTTCATAGAATTAACTTCATCAGATTCATTATTTTTTGAATCATATTCTTGATATTTATAATTTTACTTTCAATATAACTCTAAATTACAACTCATTTTTTTATTACTGGTAGATGAATTGTTTTTGTTCTTTTCATTCACTATTAGTGTGATATTTTTTTATTATTACATGTTTCATATATTTATTATTGAGTTTCTTGTATGTATATGAAATACTAAGAAGAAATTTTTTTTAATTTATATCTAATCACATAATTAATCTATTACGTCACCATATAATTAAAATTACATGATATAAAATTACCTAAATAAGGAATACATCATTAACATGTTTGGTATTTTATTTCCAAAAAGACATTCATCATTTGAATCTAAATAATAAATAACATTCTTTATTATAGGATATGATATCTTCTATTTTATGTTCATATTTATATTCATACATTGTTTGTTAAACATATAATATTATTTTATAATCTACCCTTTCCTCTTTCATTAATATATGGTAACAAATAAAACATAATTAGAAATTGATTATTTTATGGTCTCTTTGTGACCATCCAGTATGTAATCTATGTTGATTCATCAAAAATATCAATTCTTGATATTGAACATTCCCTTTGAAACATGAGAAACATCGCCGTATTCATTTCTTTAAATCTTATATTCTTATGTGTTTGTAAGAAATTTTCAATATTTAAATTAAATTCCATTTTTTATAGTTTTATTGAACATATAATTTTTAAATAACAAACTCATTTTTTAATGAAAATTTTAATCCATTGAGAGTATATTATTTATTTATTTTTATTTAATAAATTAACAATTTTTCATCGATATTTTAGGTAAATAATTATGAACTATTTCAATATGTTTTATATTATCTCAATAATATCCCAAAAAATCCAATGCATTATTAATACTTTATACTCTTTTAATACATTAATTAATAGTATCCTTCTCACCATATTTTAATTTTTAATATTATTTTCTTAGAATACATAGTTTAGTTATTTTAAATTTCTCTGTTAAATAATGATTAACTTGAAACATCATTTAAATATCATGTGCAGTTTTATAATCTAACAAATCACTAAACACTTTTCATCAAATTAAAAAATATAAAATATTCCATATCATTAAATTAATGAAATCATATATAAAAACATTATGTTTCATGGTATGTATAATAGTCTCTAGTAATTTAAATGGTATTACAATAACATTATAGTGTTATATTTTAATATTAGTTATTTATATGGTCTTACCCTTACTATTTAGGGTTATATTATGAATGATATATAGAAAAATTCAATTAATTCTTGAAGATATATATAATATGTAATATAATACAATTTAGGTTATTTTGATATCCCTCAACAAATTGAATTAGAACCATAAATCTAATATTTTTCTTTACCTTATATGGTTAGGGTTATGGTATAGTTTATAGTTACAAAAATACATATACAAGGGCTAATAATATATTAAATAACCCTCTCTAATACTTATTAATTTATCAAATTATTAGAAACATAGAATGTCTAAGAACGAGATTAATTGAAAATAGTATATAAATTAAACATTTATCACAGTTTGTATAAATATATTATAAAATATATAATTTAGAAATAAAGGTTTTTATAGAATTTTAATTCAATGTGATCACTTTTTTAATCTTTAAAATCACATAATTAATTTATATATCCCACTTTATATGTAACATTTTTTGGGATTCACAACCCTTTACAATTTCATGTCCACAGTATAAAGGAACATCCCTAATCCAACCATTTTCATTTCTGGTAGAAAAAACAAATGACCTTCATTTTGAAGTCGAATGAAAATTAATTTTTCATTTATATAAATCATGGTATATCTAATAATCATTCCATTGATTAAAAAAGGTTAAACCTAGAAACAATATTTTTATACAATATAAGCAACCTAGAATGTACCTTTTTTAGGGGTATTCTAGCCTTACTTTAAGTGATTTCATTGAAATGAAAAATCATAAAGCATAAATCATGATAAATAAAAAAATAAGAAATTATAACATCATGGAAATAAGAAAAAAAATATTATAAATCATAAAATATAGGAAACATGTATTATGATAGCACTATTAAAATGTTTATTGATTAATTTTGGAAAAAATGATGAAAAAAAATTGATCTAAAAATATAATGTTAATGTATCCTCAATTCCATGATTATTCATGAAGTGGATCTATAAAAATATTTATATAGAGTAAAATTATGAAAAACATCTTCAATGAAGTTATAAATGCACAAAAAATTTAATATTAGGTCAATTTAATTTATCATTTTTATAAAGAATTAGTGGAACACTTGAAACAATGGAAAAAATATTACGATTTTGATAACGATTTCTTGAAGAATTGTTCATATGTATTCTCCTTTTAATATTCATGCACAACAAACGTAATGATTATAAAATGTAAACCTCTATAATTATAAATAAAAATCATTAGTGTTGTTAGAAAAAATATATTTATTATTCATCCATTAATATTTTCATTTAATATTATATAATATGTTTCCAATATTATATCTATATGACTAAATTAACTAAGAAAAATTGAAACAAATTAATCATAAAAAACAAGTAACAAGATTAATAAGTAAATATATATACACATAATTTAATATAACCATAAATAAAATTAATTTTTCTAAAAAAATAATGTATTAAATTCACTAAAAAGAAATTCTTATATAAACATGATTTTCAGTAAACTCATAATTCCTATATGATAATATTTCATATAAGCGTAAATTTAATTTTATGCTTATGAATGAATATTATATTACTGAATATATATGTAATAAATAATAAATTCTGAAATATGAATGTGTATACAAACAATTATATAGTGATTTATTTTCATAAACACTATATAAATCATATAGATTATGTTAGCATCATCAAATTATAATGAATTTTAAAAACATGAGATTATAATAGGGTAAAACAAACCATATGATTATTTCCATTAGAAAAAAACAGATGGATAAAATTTTAAGGATCAAAACATATGGATAAAATGCATACAAACCATTTGAAAAAATTCATAAGGATTATGCAGAACAAAGATTTCGTTTGTGTATGTTTTATAGATTAACTCATATTGAGATGGATTTGTCTTTAAAATTAGTCCTTACAAAAAATGATGAACATGAAGATTACCTAAAACAATATTATAACAAATTTATAGTTTAGTCATGTTTCTTCAATAAATAGTGAAATATTAAATAATCGTAATGAGATTATTTTCAAATTTATTAACACATAGAAAAAAAGTGAAGAATATTTAATTATAAAAACATATTGAAATAACATCGAGCTACTCTAAATTTATTTTTACTATGTTTATAAATATCTCTCCATGTTTTCATATATATAATTATTAATTTATGAGATTATAGGATACACATGAACAAAATTGACATAGAGATATAAATGTTCACATTTATATCCTGAGGAAAGATATAATATATCTAGAATATTTTACATTTTAAAAAAGACATAATATGCTTATTTTTATATTCCCTCATATGGTGGAGATCTAGTTTTCACTATTTTGGATCGGAAACCTCACTCCACCTATGTACGGTATGATTCAATAGTAGGATGGTTTTCACCTAGTAACTAACATTAAAGATTAATTGTTATTTAATTACCTCATAGATATGATATAATGGTTATTTTTTATATTTAATTATAACTACATTATTATATTACTATTTTAAAATGGTTTTATGGTAGATATATAATTGTTTGATAGTGATTGAAAACAAGTTATTCCATACTCACACTATAATCTAATCCATAAGATTTTGTGTGGATCATATTTTTTGTAACCCAAGGGAAAATCTAAAAACATTATATTCAGATGATATGTATATGGGTGGAATTATGATCTATATGAGATATATGTGAAAATCCTGTGGTTACATAATTCTGCCATATTTTTAATAAATTTTCTATATTCTATTTAGGATATGTTAGCAAACCCAATAATTATTCTTTTTGTATATCATTTGTTATATTTATTTATACCAAATATAGAAATATTTTGTATCACATCTCTGATGTATTTTTTTTAATATCCCATATATTGCGTTTTAAAAATGTTATAATTTTTTATATTGAAAATAAAACACTCTCATCATTTTACACATATTACTTTAATATTTATTAAATACATTCGTGATGATGATATGTGCGTGGGGATATTTTGTTTGGTATAAATAAAATTTCAATGTATGGTCTATAAAAATTTAAATCTATGTATTGGTAGAAAATTTGTCCAAGTATTTTTTAGTGAATGGACTTATATGAATTGAAAAAGTATGACATAAATAATTATTTCTATAATAATTATAATGAGTTACTATGTTTCTGGGGTAGTAGATGTTTGGATTTAATTTATATCATGATTAATATTTTTCAGCTATGATTTATATTAATTATTGAAATGATTATAATGAAAAAAAATTGAATTATATTCCTTTTTATGATTTTATTATTCATTGTAAAAATTATAAGTGCATTAATCATAATTTAATTCATAAATAAATAAAAATGGAATTATTTATTATTCATTATAAATGCTAAAATGATTAATATAAAAATTTCAATGACTTATTATATTTAACATTTATCTTTTTTTAAATAATATATCTAATGATCATGAATTGAATATGGATGTGAAAATCAATTTATTTATAAAATTAATTATGTTAAAACATGTATAATAGGAATAAATGATTGAGGGATTAGGTTTTACTCTGAATAGTTATTTTTAATTCATTAATTGATATTGTCTTCCACTCTTTATTAGTGAACATGATGGGATAATTCACTGAATTCAACTAAACGATATATCGATGACCACGTACAAACTTAAACAAAATATTATAACCACACACCACCATCTGTGATAGTTACTAATCAAATTATCCATGATGAAAAAAATTAAAAAATTTATATTTCTAAATAGGTACTCCTTCCATGATATTTTATCACTAATAATGTTATATGCTATTTCTATCTTTCGAGTGATCATACCTTCCAGGGTAGTATTTCCCTTTTGGAAATATTATAATAGATGAGAAAAATCTATCATATATTTTAAAAAAATAAAATACTACATCATATCCTGGTATAACAAATATCTATTATACAATACGTATCTACAATTCATTGGTGGGATGTTATGATAAAATACATTATTTATCATGGTTTGGAATTGAAGGGAATTTAGATATTTATTATTATCAAGATTAACTTCATTTTTTGGAACCAACATATATTATGTTAAATATTAATGTTCTATGGATACATAATCCAATTTGGGTTGTTGATATAGTTTTTAGAAAAAGGGATATTTTTTATTGAATACAGAGAATGCACAATATTCTGACAAGACTACGTGACTATCATTATGTGGTTCAGCAAGGTATGGGGAGAAATTTGTGCATGCTTCTAGGATAAGGAACAAAATAAGTGGGTTTTATAGTCTTGTTTCAAAATATTCTATAAATTTTATTGTTTATGGGGCCTTGAGGATGATGTACCATGAAAACTACTACTTTGCGATGAGTGAAAACTGTGTTTTTATAATAAATATTCTGTACACATAAAATATAATGATAAAAATTATTTCACAGATTATTAGAGGATCTACCTACATGTACATAACACATTTATGATCCCGAATAGACAAAATTATCTATGAAAATGGAGTTTTAATCATATTGTAGCATTAAAATGGCTATTCGAATTGGGTAGAAAAAATGACATTCATGAATTTGATTCATGTGTAAATATGATTAAAACATATAGGGAAAACATATTTTGGATTTCTCACCAGATATATTGGTGATTCAAAAACAAAATAACTAAAATATGGAATTCAAGAAACTTATTATAATAAATATTCTTGTGAAAATATACAAGGGTTAATAATTCTACACTATGGGTCTTAAGTGAATGATACCTACATAATATTAGGGACTATGAAAAACTATCCCTAAAATAAGATGTATACCTATGAGAAGGTTATAATTTGGAAGAATATAAAGGAATAAAAAAACGCTTCAAACATGATCTTTAATAATGAAATTCTCAATCAACTTTCATGTCGATTTATATTGGAAAATCATGATGTTAAACAAAATGAATCATTGTCTGGATTGGTGTACACATAATGATTGGAAATATATATTTTTTTGGATATAATTTTTTTATCACTAAATATTATTGTAATAATAGTTACCCAATAAAATATTTATCGATACTAAAAAATTTCAATCCTCTAATACAAGTGAAGAATAGTGTATTTTTATATAAACGCAACATCATCAGTTTGTAGTCCTTATATAATCCATTAGTTTTGAAAAAAAAATTCGCATCTTCCTTTAATTATAATATATTCTTCAGGTGGTGTAAGAACAACTATTATTGATAAGTTTGATTTGTTCCAACTAATTTTGGAACCAGGTCTAGTGAATTGAAATGAGAAGGTGACACAATGATCCACCAATTAACTCTCATGGTTTCTTGACATCTGACAATCTTTAATTTATCAAGGATTAAAAAATAACAGAATTCATGAAAGCTATAAATATATAAATTAATTCAGAACCATGATCATAAATATACATCATTTAAATTATTATATGAGCAAGGTGGGAAGTTATATTGATATATTATTTTAGTTAGCATTGAATGAGATCTTATATTATAACATAATGTTATTTATTTTCCCAATAATTACAAAGATGGTGAAGAGGGATATTTTGGATGAGACTTGTACTATGGGACATTAGTTGTTTACAGTTTTTAATCATAGAATAATCACATGAGTTTGATCATTTTGATGGTAAAATGGAAATTGAATGTTTTGGGATAGAGATAATATTTCTCTAGTTTTCATTGTGAACATGTTTCACTTAGTAATATATTATTGATACATATTGTTAAATTTTATATATTTGGAATCCTAGGATATAACTTGCAAGAACATTATGCAGAGGTGAATATGTGTATTTTTTTTAGAAATTATTTTAATATATATATGTTTTCCCCGGTAAAGATTTTCAATATATTTGGTTTAGAACCTTATCAGAATCATGTATATGACTCTTGGTTATTATACTAATGATTTAGATGGAGTTGAACACTCTCAAGAATCATTACTGTGGATCATCAGTGATGGATAGTCACAATACATTGTGGAAATTATTTTTGGGATGATATTATAGTCAAAGGGTCATTGTATTAGAATATACATTCTATTTTATAATGTTTATTCCATAACCATTATAATATAATGTCATGTCACTTTGGGAGGAACTTTCTTTATATAATTATAATTATTTAATTTTTTTGATATAATATTCGTTTATTGATGTATTTATAAAATATCAATTTCATGTATAGGATTGAAAGTGATTGTATATTCGACTACTATAAGTTTTAAATCACTATTGAAAATGTGATATGAGTTGAGAAGAAAATTTCTATATTGTGTTATTATGGAAGGTAATTAACAAAATTTCGAGTATTTAACCACCCTTTATTTGAATAAATTAATTTCAATCATGGGAATTTATGATTTAAACAAATTTTGATTCCATATCACCTATTACAAAAAAAATTATATTTTACAACCTCTATATTCTCAATAAAAATTTATATGTTTGTTGAACATTACTATATTCATAGAGAGTCAATATTCAAAAAAAACATAGAAAACTAACATCTAAAATAGTAATATTTATTTTTCATGTAGTTTAATTTTTGGAATTAGAGGAAATTATCACCTATTATAGATGTCCTTCCATATGTATTTCATAACGTTTTTTAGGAATACCCATAAATGTGATGTGATTATATTGTGTGAGTTATAATTTTCAATAAAACCCATTTCAAATTAACAATATAATATGTCTCTAATAATGCTTTAAAAAATGAATGTAAATCCTAGGGATCAGGAAAAAAATGATTCAATAATCATAGTGGTTTCTAGGGGTGACCCTATTTAAAGTGACTGAGCCATAACATATATAGATATTAAATTATTTATTATGAATATTAATCACATTACAAATGTAAATTCCAAGGGACTCTAATAGTTTAGTGTCTTCTGAAACACATAATGATAATCTTCTATCCTGAAGGTATATATTAAACATCACCCTTAAATAAGTTCCCTTTTAGTAAACCTACTTAAAAAATTCTTTATATCATTTGGAAAAGGAAACAAAAGAAATGGTGAGCTCAAATGCTCAAGAAGGGTAATCAAAAGAGAGATGTAAGAATAAAAATATCATAAGCGCATTATAACAGGAGAAAAACATTTTTTAATCTTACCCTACATATAAAATATCATATAATGGATTAATGGAATAAATATTGGCAGTTTTGAAGACTTGATTTAGAAGGGAATAAAGAGAATAATCATTTATATCATCACATAATTATAATAAGTATAATTTTTTAAAGACACATATCCATAAAAAAATGACATCCATAGTAGTAAAGGATTAATTCCTAGTCTATCTTGGTTTGAATGGTATCACTCTCCAATCCATCTACGTAGTCATTGTTTACTCCCCTGAACATCTTATTTGTCAAGGTTCACACCCAAAACCTTTTTAGTAGATAAAGCCTTTTTATAAACCAATATCACACAAAATTACATCAATTCCAATATCATTAGATTAAATCATTTACCAAATGCATTGGAATGATATATAGGTTTTCCCAGCATCATAATTAAATAAAATGTACTTGTGCCTCCAAATCATAAACAATTATATCATAACATATGAAATGAAATGGTTATCATAATAATGAAAAAATATCATAGCATGTGGAATAGATACGTGTTTCATAGTCATTTCATTAAATAAAAACCGTGAAAATATATTGGTTTCATAAGAATATAGCTTATGAAAGGGATACATACTTCGAAAACAAACACACAATGAAAAATAAATAAGTATCATAAAAATATAACCCGTGAATGAGAAATAGGATTCATTAAAATCAATACATAAAAACAGAAAACATTCATAGAATTATTATAAGTAGAGCCTGTGGATCATATTCCCAGTAAGGTGGTAGTAATACGAATAGATGACAGCTTAGATGGAATAAAATCTTTTTGTGGAAATATTTTAATATAATTATTGATGAAAATATAACTTCTTATTTAAAAAAATTACATTATAAAACATAATATATTTAGAGAAAAAAAGTCTAAGAAAATATTATAGAACACTTATAAATTACCACTAAAAATTTTGAAATCATTTTTCTTCGTCATAACAAAAAATATGATTGAAAACATATTGAAAAGAGATTTCATTGAAAATATATAAAAGATGTTTGAAAACATTTTAAATACTTTTTAATGGAAAATATATAAAAGAATATTTAAGATGATTTAAATAATTTTTAAAAAATAAAAATATAATGAAAACATAATTATATTAAAATATATTAAAAAATATATAATGTAATCTTTTAATGTCTTTTAATATATTTCTTGAAAATAAAACATTTTTGGAGAACACTTACCATAAGTATTGAATTTTTTTATATGCATTCACACATCCAATATAATAAATATGTGTTTCTTATAAATATAATAGAAAACCATAAGATTATATATGAGGCAATATGTTATATTATTATGAAATATTTTTCTTTTTTATTAAAAATTGTATGTTAATGTTACTTTCTTTGTAATAACCACTTTATTTTCCATATTTGTTTTGTCTCGATTTCATTTATTAACATAAATCATGGTTTAATTATTTTCATAAAGTAAAAATGTTATAAATATTATAGATATCCAGTATAAATATTTATAATAATCTATAAAATAATAAAATGTAAAATGGAATACACCATTTATAGAGATGTTTGGTAGTAAATACTCATGAAAACTATTTCCATTTAATTACCATATTGAAAAAAAAAAATTATATAAAATATACAAATATATGTTGTCATTATATTATAATTTTTATGTAATATAGATCATATATTTTTAATAAAACCATTGTTAAATCATTTAATGCAAGTGTGAATGAATCACATATCTTTGAAAAGGTGGTAGTCCACACATACACAAACAATGTTATCAAAAATACAGAAAATGAAAATGATAAAGGTTTATTTAATAAATTAAATTAAGTCATATTAAATATCATATATCATATAAAGAATTATGACCATTTTAATTCCAAACAAAGAGTGGTGGTAATGGAAAAATAAACGCCATCATTTTGTGAGTGGGTAGTCGGTCGTACAGACGAACGACATATTCATTACCAATTGTATTAATGTTTGAAATGGTGTTGGGTGAACCAAATGAAAAAAATATTAATATATTAAGGATACTGAAATTATTATATAATAATATAATATTTACATTTTAGGTGATTGGTAATGAAAATAAAACAGATGTTCTTGTTGAAGCATGTTACATCATCATTGGGTTACTCCATTTGGTTCGCGGCAAAGACCCTATATGGTTGGATTTATACTCAAATTTATGTCTACAGTTTCTTTAGAGGTAAATTGGGAGGGGATTATCGAAGTTTCTAGATGATTCAAAAAGCTTGATAGGTGTGAATAAGAAAAGGTTGGGGTGGCCTTCTATAGTGGAGGATGCGTGTGATTCCTATAAATATAAAAAGGTAAACACTATTGAGAGTTCTCAATTAATTAATTTTCCCCAATAATTTTTCATTTTAGATAATTTGTGGAAATTGGTCTAAATATTTCCATCCAATGGCTTTTCGAAATGTGTTTACGTTATTTGGAACCTTCTGATAATGTTTAAATACTACGTAATCATATTTTTAATTTAATAGATATTATTAATG
Source organism: Viscum album (assembly GCA_963277665.1). Classification (NCBI taxonomy): domain Eukaryota; kingdom Viridiplantae; phylum Streptophyta; class Magnoliopsida; order Santalales; family Viscaceae; genus Viscum; species Viscum album. The sequence continues at coordinate 1,113,502,581 of OY728126.1, forward strand.
TTAGTTACATTCACTAATATTTTAATTGAAAAATATGTTGATTTTTTTGAAATTATTTATTTTTTATTCCAAATATAGAATATATTTTTAAAAATTAAAATTACATAAGTTCCCTAAATTATTTTAAAACTAATACCAATGATGGGATGAGATGACATTTTTTAAAGTGATTAATTTGAAAAGATCGAATGGTTTTTATATCCAATTTAAATAGAATTTTTTCCCAATTACCTAAATGGGATTAATTAAATAAATATTTTACAAATTATACATTGATACAATATTATATAATAATTTTCTATTTAAATAAATTAAATTAAAAAATTGTTTGCAATTAAAATTCTATGTTTTCCACTATTAATCATGAAATGAAACTTTATTGAAAAATACCAAAAATTTACAAAATAAAAAATTTATATTTCAATATAAAAATATTAAGTTTATCTATAAAAATAATATATATATATATGTGTGTTCATAAAATTAGATTTAAAAGATGTTATCCATTAAATGCTTGTAAAATTTCATTTTTGAAGAATACAAACTTTTATTCTTAAAAATTGATTTATTATTATTGCTTGTATATAAAAATCTAATATAGAGTTTAATAGTTTTATAAATATTATATATATATTTACCATTAAAATAATTCATTAAATATTTTATAATTAATTTATTGATGTAAAACATGTTTTATTGCATAAATACTGTTTTCTAGCAATAGATTTCATCTATTTGAAAATGTAATTATTTTCATTTATAGCTATTTGGTAACAACTAAATTATTAGTATATAAATTTATAATGAATATCTTTTAATTTTATTAATATTATTCATGGTGGAAAATATAATAATATTTTAATAATATTAGGAACAATTTATTGAAATTTTGTAAACTAGGTCTCACATTTCATGAATGTTTTAAATGCATATAAAAATAGTATATTGTAATAGGAAAACATTGTATTTTTTGTAGCTAAACCTTATATATGTTTTGTATGTAGTGAAAGATAAAATTTACTTTTTTAAAAAATAATTAAAAAGTTGGTTATTTGATATAATCCAATGTAATAAAATTGATTACAAAATAAAATTAAAGAGAATGAAGATACCTAAAAATCAGTATCCGCATAGGAGATCATAAGTTGGTATTAAAAACATGTTACTTTAATAGAAATATAGCTACTATGTTCTGATAGAATGTGATAGAAAACATATTTAGGATAAGTTAATGAACCAGAATCCAAAAACCAGCGTGGCATGAAAATATCCGTTGATATGATCAATAATTATGGTAATAAGAAAACATTTTATTTCAATAAAAATATCATAAGGTTGAATAATATTCCTGATAAAATTTAATTTCTTTTTTCCATTCCATTTCATAAGAACATTCTCACCCTTGTATTTCACCATGAGAAATTTTCACATTATCACTTATTCTATTAAATAGAGGTGAATTTTTCATTCTTCAAGAAATTAAAGATAATGAGATCCTTACCTACAATGATAGGTTATTTCATATGTCAGCAGTTATCACTAAAAAAATTTATCTTTCGTTATCCAACATGTATATGTCCTCATAAGTAGTGATAATAATTTAATCTCTTAAACATCATCTGATGATTAAGGCCCACTAATCATTAAATTGTTATACTTATAGCCCTTATGAATGATGGATGTAGAAAAAATTAGATATAAAGACCCAAAATTCATCAAAAAATAGCATGTAATTGAAACCCTGCACATCATAAAGAAATTATTTTCTTTTTCATAACAAATATCTGGATATATTCATCATGTATTCCGTTGAAAAATGATAATAACATAAATTACCACAAATACTTACTGAATTTTTTTTTAAATTAATCCAACTTTTTCTGATATAATCTTTAAATCAAAATATATTGTAAAAATCATTATTAGTATCCCAGAAAACATTTTTATCAAATCCTCAAATAGTGTTAAGGTTATCAGAACCAGATAATTTAATTTATTATATCCAACATATTTTTATCCGAAAATCATTATCATAACATTATGAACATATTAAGAATTATGTTTCCCTTAATATTATGATTCCCATGAATATCATATTTTTATTCAATCACATTTCTAGACCATTAGAATGATTCAACATATTTTTTCAATCCTTAGAAAATTCATTTAATGAAAAATACTAACATAAATAACAATTCGGATTTTATTGAATTAAAATACAAAAATTCTTCAATTATTTCACATAATCCTTAATCCATAACAAGGACCCTGTAAAGACACAGAAATTGGAAAGAGATTTTTTTCCCTTATTGCTTTAGAATTTTATGAGTCCGCAATTTCATACGGTGCCTGATTCTGAGTTCCGGTGTGCCCGGAATCAATTTCTGAATTTTTGTTCAGGTAAGTTCAGTAAACGTACATGCAGGTTTTTCTATCACATTAACTAGTGCTCGGAATTGAAATCTGAGGACACCGATGAACTTGCAGCGCCAGTATTCTCCTAAGGGGACCATTAACGCAGTTGCGTTTTATGCGGGTTAGATGTTAATTTTTGCAGATTAATAAAAAGTTAAATAAAATTTTTGTGAAAAATTTTATTTATCTTGGGTAGTTAAATCGAAGATGGGGATGTTTATTAGTGGGTCACACATCAACATAACCCCCCATGAGAGGATATTGGTGAGGTGGGGGCCACATGTACCCTAACCTTTCTTCTCCCCCATAAATCCCTTTATCCACTTTTACACTTCTCTTCTATTTAATTTGATAACTCCCCGTTTTAATTATACCTCTTCGCCTTCATTTATTTTTCCAAAACCATTTAATTAGTTAATTGATCCACAATTAATTAATTATTTCAAGTGCTTGAATTTTTAAGATTCATGTGGTTAGTGAAATAATAGTTTAAGTGATTTTTTTTGGGCACACGTTGTGTTGGGAGAGCGGGAGAAAACTCTAGAGGAAGAGAAGAATAGTTTTATTCATCCAGAAAATAACTCTATTCTTAAACAATGAACGAAGACTCTATAAAGAATGATGACGTGCCTTCCTTTCTCTTCGCCACAGAGATTGAGGAGACGTCACTTCCTCCTCGGACTCACCTCGACGTTTTCTACAAATCCTCATTCCTTGATTCCGCTCTTGAAACCAAGGTAGGGGAATTATGTTCCATTTTAATGGATTGAAATACTTCTTTTTCTTTGTTGAGAAATATGGTTTTAATTTGTCCAATTTCTAACGCCTAATATGGAGGTCTGGGGACGAATGCACATGGCCCGATGGACCTCCATAAACTCTTTATTTGAGATTGAGTCACGTTGAAAGAGGTGGTGACGGGAGAAGGCGGCAGCCGCATGCCGACCACGTGCGGAAGAATCGTGGCCTGCAACCACGGGCCAGTCGGCCGATGAAGAACCAGTCGGATAAATTCGGGTGGGCCAATGGAAGAATGGGGTCCCACACAGGGCGCCAGACTATGGAGGAACGCGGCTCCTGCTCCGAGGGACGCACTGGTGGCGAACTTGTCGGCTCGTCGGCCAGCCGGCTGAAAGAGCTGCGACACCCGAAGGTTCCGTGCAGCAAAACTACGGCCCGCCAGACTGGCCTTCTTGTGCTAGGAAGGCCAGCTTGTTTCACCCGGCCGGTTGGGAGGGCAGTGCCGCTTGGTTCCGCCAGTTTGGGAAAGTGCCCCCCCCCCCCCCCCCGTGGACAGCTCGGCTACCCGGGTCGAGCCGCGGCCAGTCGTGTCATGCCAGGTCGCGCCGCACCGTGCCCCTCGGGCCAGGCCGCATGCCTCATTGGGCCGGTCCGACCCTATATCGGGTCGGACATTCCAAAACCGGGTTGACCCGACCCACCAGCCCACTAGGCTTAACGGACCGGGCCTTTTTTTACTTATACGTGAATAACTATAAGATATCACAGTCGATCGACGTTGTAACACCCCAAGATTTTATGAAAAATATTCTTTTAATTTCATTAATATCTTGTGTTGTATGCTACACCAATATTACCTTGCTCCATACGCAACACCGTATTAGCTTACAGTATATGCAACACTATTCATGGATCGTGTTACACACAATTTTGATAACCGTTATTCTACACAAAATTGAGTATATATATATATATATTCAATGTATAAATGAAATATGGTTGGATTCTGTTTTATGAAACAATGAAGGATTCTTTCACAACACACAACCCTGTCTTGGCTTGCATTACACACAATCGCGACCTTCCTCGATAGCGTGTGTTGTACGCAATACTGAGTTTTACTAAACAACGATATATTATTATAATATTATTATGAACTAGCTGTTATAAATAGTATTAACTAAATTTTTAATTTTATAACAATATTATTCATCTTACACATTTTCTAGAACATGTTATACGAACAAAATAAATTTTTTGGGTATAATAAGCATTTTAAAAAAAATACAGTTTTGCCGCCTTTTGATGGCGCACCTACTTTAAATCTAGTTTTTGACATGTTTATAAGTTCAATTTGACAAAATAAAATTTTTCTTTGAAATCATGAAATGAAAATTTACTTTGGATAAATTTTTCATATAATTCTGGTAACTTTCATATTTTGATGAATAGTAAAAACACGCTATATTTTAATTAAAAACAACTTTTTTCATCGCAATAATTTATATGGTTAAATTATAATATTGAATGTTTTTAAAGTATAAATAGAATATATTTTTACCATTTAATATAATGTATGTCATTAGCATTGATTATAACTTGAATTCATAGGATAAATCAATTCAATCTTTTGCAAAGTTTTAAACAAAAACCTGTTTTCTTTCGACAACAGGATTAATTTTATTTTCATTTATGCAACTTTTGTGTATTGAATTAGGAAAAATGGATTCCATATTTGGAATCATGTGGTCCAAATTATGTTAATAAGCTACTTTTTTTTGGCATTATGAATAGTAACTACGGTACATTTTATTTACCATAGTTAAATGATAATCGGTTAATTAAGGGTAAATATAAGAATATAAAATTAGCCTAAATCCTACCAAAATCTTATTAGATGACTAAAAGTAGACTCATATCACCTAAGGGTCGGATTAGATTCATTTAATGGACTTTTTCCATGAAAATAATTTAATTATTATTAAAAACAATGAATGTGACAACAAGTCACTTTCTTAAATCTTATAAGTATAATAATTTTAATTTAGTGAAAAACTTGATGAAACTTCTAAAATGAATATTATCAAGAAATATAATACAATTATCTACATCATTGGAATTTATTTAGAATTTTTAGGGATTAAATAATTATCATTTATTATGACACAATGATGATGCAGTAATTATCTTATTAATGAAATATGGACATAATTGATGTTATAAATTCCCAAATAAATGTAATTTGAGACTTTTTATTAATTCCACTAATTTTATAGGTTAATATGACATGTTAGTATTGATTTAATTAATCTTTTTCGAACTAATAATTCTTTTATGATTTTCACAAAAATCAATTACCAAATAGTGTCAAAATTGACATAAAATAGTTTTTAAAACAAATATTATATTATTAATTGTTATTTTATTCCTAAAAATATAAGGACAGGTCAAATGACTTATATAAGGTTATATATATTAATACTAAACAACTTGGGGTTCGTTTTGCTTGTTATTGTATGTTTATTAACCTTATAGCGTAAGAAGACAAGAACACACGGTAAAACTAAAATTATTTAACTTAATGTTAAATCTAAATGATAAGGATAAAATATGAACCTAAACTTGTCTAAATTCTTTTTTATGAGATGATTTCGACCCATCCCCACCTTAGCTTATAAATAACTCAATTTGGAGCTATTTAAAACCGAAATTGACTTTATAATAAAATAATATTTTTAGTTTTTCCAAAGGAGCCCCTCTCCTCCCTTATAAAAGGGCACCTCCTCCCCCTCTTCCTCACACCACATTGAGCCGTGAAGATCAGCTAAACCCTGCTAATTTCTCCTCTCCAGTTCCCTAGAAACATCCTAGAGGTTTTGGTCTTCTTAAAAGTCCTATTTTTGTGCCCTAAAAGGAGGTCTCAAATAAGCACTTCAAAGAAGAGGTAATGAATGTTACCGATTCTTTCAACTTTATTTCTTCTTACACTTCTTCTTCTTTAGTTGTTTCATTATGAAGTAATAACATCAGTACCAATCATATACTTATATATTATTATAATTATTAAACATCCCTATTTCACCATCTATCCATCCTAGGGAAAACGAAATCACTACGCGTGCGTACGTACAGAATACTGTCTCCACACCGTGCTGTAATCTCTTTTCCACCACCACCTTACTTGTATGGGTATAATAGTGTAAATAATGACTATATATGACTATTGTAAAGTGATATTGACTCTGAAATAGTATACTTACACTCCAATAAAATTCAACGATCATTAGAACGATATCATCGCTCATGCGTACGTACAGACTACTGTCTCCACGACGCGATGAGATTCATTCTCCATGTCAACCATTCATGAATGATTATAAATTATATATAATAAGTAATCATGAAATATATGACATAATAATGATACTGAATTTATGTGTATATATATGTATGTCATCTACTTAATTCCATTCAACTCAATAAGGAAACGAAAACAGCGTCCATGCGTACGTACGGCTTACCGTCTCCATGAACGGTGTATTTCTTTACATTTACTGATCTATTATATATATGTATATTCTGAATATATATTATATATAATTCATGTTTTATATTCTGGAATTAAGTAATCATTATCTAAGTAATCATATGAATAATTACAAGTCAAAACACGGACGACAAAGGAAACGAGTTTACCAAAAACAAACATTAACATGGAATTTAAAAAAGAACGTGTAAAATAAAGTCATAAGTGAACCATATATGATATCATAACAATGAGTATGATTATGGAATAAGTCAATGACATTATTTAAATCATTATACAGGAGGTTCAGACACATACAAAGAAAATCATACCTAAGGTAAGGGAATATATCACAATCTCAATTTATCCGAGATTGTTTATACTTTGGTATTTACTGGGGTGTATTTTTTCATCCACATCCATGTTTCCTCAATATGTAATATTATTTCTATCCACATAAAATTTTTTAAATCCTATTTTACCCTTCGGTAAATTTTTAGTAAATAATATTAAAGTAATCTTTTTTCATTTTTCGTACGAGGTAGTTTTTTTGACTTTTCCGACAAAAGTACGAGAAGAATGTTTTTTTAACTTATACGACATGAAAAGATTTAAAAAACATTATTTCCAAGAAGCTTCCTTTACAAATTTTCAAGTTTATTTTTAATCAACATCTTTTACTTTAAAATTTTATGACATGTTATGAAAGGAAAATGTTTTTGAAGTTGAAAGGATATTTTCCTCAAGAATGGAGTTCAAGTGTATTATCAAAATTATTTTCCATCTAAGATAATATAGGGTTCTGTTTCTATCCATATTATTACATTGATTTGATTATGTTGTGATGAAATTATTTTTATTAATCCCTTTATCTTATATGTATTGTTTTATGATGTCATGTTGTTTAAGAATCCCATTTTTATTACATGGTTTATGTAGTGATGTATGATTTATGATTTTGTGGCACACATAAGAATGGTATTATTATGAGATGGGTGGGTCCTATATATCCCTCCAATGCATTGGGTACAGATTTTATATCTCATGAGATAGACATGGCTGGAATGGTAGGTTAAACCGGTTCAGTGAAATAGGACTGAAACGAGGGTGACTCGGCTCAGAAATGGACTTTGTCCACTAAAATAGTCTTGGTAATGAGTCTTGACTAATAAGAAATGATTCTATATGATTATGTGTGTATGCCACAAAGTTTTATTTTTAATGTTATGATTATTGGGATTACATTTCACTACTATGATTTATCTCATTTTATGAAATTACGATCACTTTTGCAGGTTATGATTTCCAGAAGATAGGTTCTTAAGTATATGATGTGATTGATATTTCCTTTGTTTACCCTTACTGAGCGTTTGAGCTCACCCTTTTATTTTTTTTCTTTTCCTCAGGATATAAAGAAAGGTTTTAGGTAAAAAAGGATGGTCTTTTTGCGAGATGTTGAAGATCTTTCACCACGATTAGAAGATTATATTCTGAGTTTCCAAAGACACTATACTATTACAGCTCTTTTGTGTGTGTTTTTGTTATGTACTAAGTATTCCGAAAAAATAATGTAATGTCAATGTACATCATGCTTCGGGTCTCTACAATTGGTATCAGTGGAACGGTTTAGTCAACCTTTGGAAATTAGGATGTGAAAACGTTAGTGAGATCCATAGAGATATTTCTATGGTATGTCTAGGGATGTTTCTAAGGTTAAGTATACGTATAGGTTATAGTCCTATAATTGTTCTAATGATCTTAGAATTTAACCTAAGATGTTAGATATTGAGGGTACTCCCCCTTTATTATGTTGTTTTCTCTAGTATGATTTTTGCCTCTCACAAAATTCTTTTTTGTGTTTTAGTTAATGGAGGGAACCAGAAGGAATTCGGTTAACATTGAATCCAATGGAAAAATTGGTGACTATGAGCAACAAAATTGTGTAATTCCTAGAGAGAAAGATATTGTGATTATGCCGAATCAGTCATCGCAATATATTATTAACAAGGTGAAATTTAGTGGTATGCCTAATTCATCAAAGAAGATGAAGATAAACTATTATGCATGTTCGCATGTTGAGGAGCATAAAGAAAGGTAGATTGAGATTTCTAAAGAAGGGAAGAAGAACCTTGAGGAATACCTCAAATGGAGGGATCGATGTAATCTGTTTGGAGAAAAGTGTTATAGAGTGACAGACTGTTATGGAGTTCAATGTATTATTTGTGGAGAACATGGTCATAACCCAACTCAATGCCCTGACCTAAAAAGTTACTTCTAAATCAAGGAAGGACTTATTCCAGGACAATAATTGAAGAGGATGGATTGAAGTGTTTATACATTGGTATTCAAGAATAATGTTATTGAGGTACTTTTATTGTGTATTAGAATATTTTTGTATTATTATATTGTGGTTTTCAATAATTTTAAGGTACTAGTAACCATGAAAAGTGATTCAAATATTTTCGAAAGCAGATGATATGTACATAATGAAGGGATAAGGAGAAAATGAAATGTTTAACAGTATTCATTAGCTCATGATTGATATAAGGACTAGGTGATATCATGGTTTGAGTATAATGAATTTTGAGGATTTTGGTTTGTGGAATGTGTTAACTTTTAACTTCATTCATGTTTTCAATAAGGTTCAATGGGTATTCATTTTTCAATAGAATACCTGATTAAGGTATTCACAGGATTGGAATGTGACCAACAAGATATATGGGGGATAAATGATGGTATTCACATGCTTGGTTGATGACATTTCAAGTAATAGTTTTCTTTATACTATGATCTTGGACGGAAGTATTTTAGATATAGATTGGAATGTATTATGTTGGACATAAGATAGTATTGTTTAAAGATAGATATTTTTTTGATATTATGAATGGGATGATATAGTAATGTAGTTTTAGAAAAAGGACGACCTGCAGGACGAGCGACAGCCCATCACGTCGCACAAGGCTGTTGGAATCGAACCCACAACCGATGTGCGACTGGCCTTTATCGCCTACCACTATCCTACAGGAAGTATCTGTTTAGTATAAACCAGTTTTATTATATTATGCAGTATGATATATAATGTATAAGTCCATTTTAAGAACCATATATGATTAATCTCACTATTGATGGACTTATGTATGTTTTGATAACTTTTCTAACCTTTTGTTTGAGACAGATGGAATGAACTGTCATTCTATCACATGATCTGTTAACACATCACGAATGACAAATTCAACATCATTTCTTTAAGAGATGAAGTGGAAATTGTCCAAAGAATGACCAACGGTGAGACTATATCAAAATCACGAAAGTATTTCTTCTAATTATAATTTCATCAACTTTTGGGAAATGATCTTGAAAACCAAAATGTTTTGCTAGTGCCCTTATATCCGATAAATCAGATGGTACCTTAGATCATCACAAATCTATGGCTTTGTGATCGATGGCTTTTTCATAGTCATGTTCTCTACCACTCTCCATCGTAACTTGATGGTTAGATTTTTCTTCCATATCCATATTTTCACCTATATTCTCCTACGTGGAAACCCAGTGATGAGTTACATTGGGTAATCGTTACGTTTTATACTTTAGTTTTTAAAATTATGTTTCAGTATTCCTTTTTACGATGTGGGTTTCTATTAAACAAACTTTCACGTAGTAAACCATTTATAACACCGACGAATTTCAATGGAGAAATTCATTTTAAGGGGGGTAGAATGTAACACCCCGAGATTTTATGAAAATTATTATTTTAATTTCATTAATGTCTTGTGTTTTATGCTACACAAATATTACCTTGCGCCATAAGAAACACCGTATTAGCTTTCAGTATAAGAAACACTATTCTTTGATCGTGTTACACACAATTTTGATAACAGTTATTCTACGCAACATTGAGTATATATATATATATATTCAATAAATAAATGAAATATGGTTGGATTCTATTTTATTAAAAATTAAGGATTCTAGCACAACACATAACCCTAACTTAGCTTGCATTTCATACAATTGCGACCTTCCTCGATAGCGTGTGTTGTACGTAATACCGGGTTTTACTAAACAACGATATATTATTATAATATTATTATGAACTAGACGTTATGAATAGTATTAACTAAAATTTTAATTTTATAACATTATTATTCATCTTACACATTTTCTAGAACATGTTATTAGAACAAAATAAATTTTTCGGGTAAAATAAGTATTTTTCAAAAAATACAATTTTGCCGGCTTTTGATGGCGCACCCAAATTAAATATAGTTTTTGAAATGTTTATAAGTTCAATTTGAAAAAATAAAATTCTTCTTTGGAATCAAGAAATGAAAATTTACTTTGGATAAAATTTTCGTATTATACTGGTAACTTTCATATTTTGATGAATAGTAAAAACACGATATATTTTAATTAAAAACAACTTTTTTCATCGTAATAATTTATATTGTTAAATTATAATATTGAATGGTTTTAAAGTATAAATAGAATATATTTTAAACATTTAATATAATTTATGTCATTAGCATTGATTATACCTTGAATTCGTAGGATAAATCAATTCAATCTTTTGTAATGTTTAAAAAAAAACCTGTTTTCTTTCAACAATGTGATTAATTTTAATTTAATTTCTGCAACTTTCATGTATTGAATTTGGAAAAATGGATTCCATATTTGTAATCAGTGGGTCCAAATTATGTTAATAAGCTACTTTTTATTTTTTGGCATTATGAATAGTAACTACGGTAAATTTTATTTACCAATGTTAAAGGTAAATCGGGTAATTAAGGGTAAATATAAGATTATTAATTTATCCTAAAACCTGCCAAAATCTTATTGGATGACTAAATGTAGACCCATATCACTTAAGAGTCGAATTAGATTCATTTAATGGACTTTTTTCCATGAAAATAATTTAATTATTATTAAAACCAAAGAATGTGACAACATGTCACTTTCTTAAATCTGATAAGTATAATAATTTTAATTTAGTGATAATCTTCATGAAACTTCAAACATTAATAGTATCCAGAAATCTAATACAATTATCTACATCATAGGAATTTATTTAGAATTTTTAGGGATTAAATAACTATCATTTACTATGACACAATGATGATGTAGTAATCATCTTATTAATGAAATATGGACATAATTGATGTTATAAATACCCAAATACATGTAATTTGAGACTTTTAATGAATTAAACTAATTTTCTAGGTTAATATGACATGTTATTATTGATTTAATTAACTTTTTTTGAAATAATAATTCCGTAATGATTTTCAAAAAAATCAATTACCAAATAATGTCAAAATTGACATTAAATAGTTTTTAAAACAAATAAAATATTATTAATTGTTATTTTTTTCATAAAAATATAAGGTTCGGACAAATGAAATAGATATGGTTATATATAATAATAATAAAAAAATTGGGTTTCGTTTGGCTTGTTATAGTATGTTTATTAACCTTATAGTGTAAGAACACATGAAGACACGGTAAAACTAAAATTATATAACTAAATGTTAAATCTAAATGATAAGGATAAAATAGGAACCTAAACATGTATAAATTATATTGGATTGGATGATTTAGACCCATCCCCTACTTAGCTTCTAAATAACTCAATTTATTGCTTTTTAAAACCGTATGTGACTTTATAATAAAATAATATTTTTAGTTTTTCCAAAGGAGCCCCTCTCCTCCCTTATAAAAGGGCACCTCCTCCTCCTCTTCCTCACACCACATTGAGACTTCAAGCTCGGTCAACCCATGCCAATTTCTCCTATCCACTTTCCTAGAAACATCCTAGAGGTTCTGTTCTTCTTCAAAGACGTATTTTAGTGCCCTAAAAGGAGGTCTCAAAGAAGCACTTCAAAGAAGAGGTAATGTCCGTTACTGATTCTTTCAACTTTATTTATTCTTCCACTTCTTATTATATTGTTGTTTTATTATCAAGTAATAACATCAGTATCACTCATATACTGATATGTTATTATATGTATGAAACAACCCAATTTCACCATCTATCCATCCTACGGAAAACGAAATCACCGCGTGTGCGTACATACGGAATAACGTCTCCACGTTGTGCTGTAATCTATTTTCCACCACCACCTTACTTGGATGGGTATAATGGTGTAAATAATGACTATATATTACTATTGTAATGTGATATTTATTCTGATATAGTATACATACACTCCAATACAATTCAACTATCATGAGAACGATATCATCGCTCGTGCGTACGTACGGACTACTGTCTCCACGACGCGATGAGATTCATTCTCCACGTTGACCGTTCATGAATGATTATAAAGTATATATAATAAGTAATAATGAAATATATGACATAATAATGATACTGTATTTATGTGTATATATATATATGTCATCTACTTAATTCCATTCAACTCAATAAGGAAACGAAAACAGCGTTCATGCGTACGTACGGCCTACCGTCTCCATGAATGGTGTATTTCTTTCAATTTATTGATCTATTATATATATGTATATTCTGAATATATATTATATATAAATCATGTTTTATATTCTGTAATTAAGTAATCATGATCTAAGTAATCATATGAATAATTACAAGTCAAAACACGGACGACAAAGGAAACGATTTTACCCAAAACGCTCTTTAACATGGAATTTACAAAAAATGGGTAAAATAATGTCATTAGTGAACCATATATGATATCATAACAATGATTATGATTTTGGAATAAGTCAATGACATTATTTATATCATTATACAGGAGGTTCGGAAACTTATGATGAAAATCAGACCTAAGGTAAGGGAAAATATCACAATCTCATTTTATCCAAGATTGTTTATACATTGGTATTTACTAGGGTGTATTTTATCATCCACATCCATGTTTCCTCAATATGTAATATTATTTCTATCCACCTACAATTGTATAAATCCAATTTTACCCTTCAGTAAATTTTTAGTAAATGATATGAAAGGAATCTTTTGTCGTTTTTCATACGATGTAGTTTTTTTGAATTTTCCGACAAAAGTACGAGAAGAATGTTTTTTTAACTTATACGACATGAAAGGATTTTTAAAACATTATTTCCATGAATATTCCTTTACAAGTTTTCAAGTTTATTTTTAATCAACTTCTTTTAGTTTAAAATTGTATAAAATGTTATGAAAGGAAAATGTTTTTGAAGTTGAAAGGATATTTTCCTCAAGAATGGAGTTCAAGAGTCTTACCAAAATTATTTTCCATCTAAGATAATATAGGATTCTATTTCTATCGCTATTATTACATTGATTTGATTATGATGTAATGGAATTATTTTTATGAATCCCTTTATCTTATATGAATTGTTTTATGATGTCATGTTGTTTGAGAATCCCATTTTTATTACATGGGTTATGCAGTGATGTATGATTTATGATTTTGTAGCACACATAAGAATGGTATCATTATGAGATGGGTGGGACCTATATATCCCTCCAATTCATTGGGTAAAGATTTTATATCTCATGATATAGACATGGCTGGAACGGTTGGTTAAACCTATTCAGTGAAACAGGACTGAAACGAGGGTGACTCAGCTCAGAAATGGACTTTGTCCACTAAGATAGTCTTGGAAATGAGTCTTGACTAATAAGAAATGATTCTCTATGATTATGACTGTATTCCACAAAGTATCATGTTTTATGTTATGATAATTGGGATTACATTTCACTACTATGATTTATCCCATGTTATGAAATTACAATCCCTTTTGCATGTTAAGATTTCCAAAAGTTATGTTCTTAAGTATACGATGTGATTGATATTTCTTTTGTTTACCCTTACTGAGCGTTTGATCTCACCCTTTTATGTTTTCTTTTCCCCAGGATATAAATAAAGGTTTTAGGTAAAAAAGGATGTTTTTTTGGGAGATTTTGAAGATCTTTCACCACGATTAGAAGATTATATTCCGAGTTTCCAAAGACACTTAACTATTACGGTCCTTGTGTGTGTGTTGTTGTTATGTACTATGTATTCCGCAAAAGTAATTTAATGTCAATGTACATCAAGCTTCAGGTCTCTACAGACGTGCCATCTACGACACTTGGACCCTCACGACGGGGCGATCCTTCTGCGATACTCTAAGTGAGTTTTGGACGACTATGGGAAACCACCATGTTTGGAATGAGCATATTTCCAACTGGGCCCCTAGAATAGAAAGGCCAATATCTCTCAAACCGGGCGTCCTATTGACGCGCCGTCTTTTGCATCAGCTTACTTTTGATGAGACAGAACATCGGGGTACATTAACTCTGGACTTTGTGACTGTTGATGTATCTTCCCCTTTTCTCAAGGAGCAGACCCTCCCGAAATTGAGCGTGTTGTGTGCTGGAACCCTACAGCTGGCTACGACTACGACGACTGCCGTACTGGAATCCTCTATGGGTTTAACGATAATGGCTAATGTACTGGAGTCCTCCAATGGTTTGAAGATGTTGACTATTGTTCTTGAATCCTACGTGGGTCTAGTAGTTTGAATACTATTCATTTATCCTACTGGGGTCCAGTAGTTTGACTATTGTTCTTGTATCCTACATCAGTCTGACAGATTGACCTCTGTACTTGTATCCTAAGTTGGTATGGCATAATATCTGGTCTAGTATCTTATGTGGGTCGGAAATCATAGCTGTTCTAGTATCATAATTGGGTCCAACAGCTTAGACGAATTAGTGACTGCATCTGATCATCTCTATTTATTTACGAAAGATGTATAACTGTGTGAGTTGAATATGGAATTTCAATCATTATCATCGATGTTATTGACTTCTTTCCCATGTGGAATGGGTTGTGGATGAGCTAGAGAGTTGGAACTGAATTGGGTTCGATGACTTAGGTATATGTATGGGAATTTACCTATGTAGAGTTCATTGAATCTTCGTGATTGTATCTTTTAATTTTGTTTTATCCTTCCTGGATTCTGGGATTTCTTTGGGGGTCTCGGGGTCCCAACTGAGTATCGTATACTCACCCCTGCACTGGTTATGCCCACACTAAATTGTGTTGGATTTAGATGACAGACAACACTGATCTAGGAGAATACTTGTGGAGCAGGATAGTAATCAGAGATAGACCACTTGGTAATACATACACGCAGTGGCCCGAAGGACCGGAGGTGGAGACAAGGCCATATGTACCCACCCTTCAGGTGGGTTTCCCGGAGGACGACTCAGTAGTTGCTGTTTACATTACTGCAGTTGTTCTAGCTTTATAGTTGGGTTTGAATGCTGGCACATTTTCTTTTCATCACTTACTTTTGTACTCAGTTTTAGTTAGTGCGTACTTTAGTTGCATACTCTTTTGTGTATGTTTATTTTTATAAAGGCAATGCCTTCCTATCATAGATATTTATGCCTTTGGTGCTAGTCTCTAGCCCGGACCTATGGAAGGTGGGATTGGGGTAGTCACGGCGCGGGCCCTGAGGAAGGGTCGTGAACAATTGGTATCAGAGGAGTCAGTTCTACAACAGAACTCTGGACTCTAATCATTCTTCTCTGTGAATAAATAGTGTTAAAGGTATTGAGTGTGGTTTTTTAGTCCATGGAGTCTTTTGTAGGTGCAGCAGTCGACGTATCCATACACTAGGGCCCTGACCTCTAATTTCCGACTCAGTGCATGAAAAAACTGATTGCATGTGTGTTTCATAAGATTTCTTTGTGATTACATTATGTCAGCTCACCAGGTATACTGTTTACCCATGGCACACCTGTTTCTTTTCAATATGGCACCACGAAGGTAGCTAGCTAGGGTTTTGAGTCTAGAGCGAGATGGTAGCCCACCGATCTACGAGGCCTCGGTGCATGGACACATCACAGCGGAGGCACCAGTGGTACAACAATCCACTGATCCACTGATACTACCAGCCCCATCAGTAGAGAGTGCACACTGCCTGAGTGTGTTTCACGAGTTTCAGTGACATAGGCCTCCCATGTTCTATGGAGAGACGGACCCATAGGCAGCCGAGGATCGGCTGGAGGCTGTCATCAGGGTTTCTAGATTATAAGGGACAAAATTTGATCTTATGGTGATTCTTCATGCGATTCTCCAGCATGCAGCAGCAGGTAGATGGTGGATCTTGATGCTCTAGGTGCACGACGAGGCATCTCTACTATGGAAAGACTTCAGTAGTCTCCTTCACTTAGAGTTTTTTCCAGCCACCCTTTGTGTAGTGCAGATCTAGGAGATACATCATCTGCATCAGGGCATCATGAATTTATCTTATTATTCAACATGGTTTAATGACCACTCACACTACTCCACGAATATGTTACAAGACCTGTTTTTCAGGGCCCAGACATTTGAGTAGGGACTGAGGCACGAGATGAGAGCTTCGATGATTCCCCTCAACATCCCAACTTAGGCGAGGGTGTTAGAGAAATCCCTTCTAGTGAAGAGCTTTCTCGCTTAGCAGACTTTAGTAGAAAGACCCCCCACAGGTCGACACGTTGAAGATTCTTCTACAACCGGCAATAGATAGTTGACGCATAGGTCCAAGCGGACCAGGCCATCAGCTGGACAACCTCAGTATTTGGGTTCGGTTGTAGGTTGTGCTATGCATGCGGCTGACATGGTCACGTGGCTCGAGACTGTCTTACCCACCATGCAGACTTGTAGCAGACAGTAGAGGTACCTCCCAGGCAGAGATAGAGATTCGACCATGGCGGTCCTCCAGGAGTGGGCAGACGATGCAGAGGAGCTGGCCGAGCAGTGGGTGGTGGATGATGTTTCTAGGCTCTACCACCACCACCACCAACAGGAGGTCCACCCCGACCACAGGGAGCTGGCGGACAGAGGTGGACTCAGCTCTAGTTTGTTGAGGCCTCTGACCAAGGCGCACCCGAGATGATTCGAGGTACTATCTGTGTCAACTCCACCCATACTATAGTACTTATAGACATAGTTGTGAGACATTATTTTATTCCCAATTCCTTTGATAGAGATCAGATATTCCGACAGAGTCGTTGGGTCGATCCTTAAAGCGAGAGACTTCTATAGGAGTAGACTCGATGATTACGCACTAGTTCTGGAAGTGTGAGCTTACTCTAGGAGGTGAGAGCTTCAACTGTGATATTCTTGTAGCGGCGTCGAGGCCTTACGATGTCATCTTGGGTACGGACAGGTTATCAACAGTTCATGCTCAGATCGACTATATTAGATGTAATGTGTGGTGTTTCTGCATTGATGGGAGCAGGTTCACCTTCACCGGTGAGAAGGGAGCCTTTGTAGTGATGGATAGACATACCAAGAGCACATGGCAGTATATCACACATCAGTTGGCTAGTCTCATCATCGAGGCAGTTGATGTGTGGAGTCTGAGTTTTCCTATTATGGTGGATCAGTATGCGTATGTTTTTCCTAACGACATTCCCGGACTACCTCCTCACAGAGAGGTATACTTATACATTGATCTTTACCCCGAGACAACACCGATATCTACTCCAACATATTGAATGGCTCCCTCCAATGCTTTGCTAGGTGAGGATATAGCTGGCAGACTTGTAGGGGAAGGGATTTATCCAACCCAATGTTTCACCCTGGGCTTCTTTGATTTTGTTCGCCATGAAGGAGGATGGGAGCTTTCCACTATGTGTCAACTACGGTTGCTTGAATCAGGTGACCGTGAAGAATAAGTATCCACACCTAAGTATTGATGACCTCCTTGACCAGCTCAATGGATCAAGATGGTTCTCGAAGATAGTCCTTAGGTCAGGCTATCACCAGCTCCGAGTTTGAGATGAGGATGTGTAGAAGATATCCTTAAGGTGTCGGTATGGCCACTATGAGTTCTTGTTTATGCCCTTTGGCATAACAAACACACCATAAGTGTTCATGAGTCTCATTTACATGATATTCCAGCCTTACTTCAATTGATTTGTCGTAGTATTCATTGATGACATACTGATTTACACAACTACTGAGGAGGAGCACGCCTACCACCTGTACGTTGTACTGGATAAATTCCGAGAGCACCAGTGTTATGGAATACTCTTGAAGTTTCAGTTCAGGATTTTAGAGGATCACTTCTTGGGACACGTCATGTCAGAGGATGGGGTAGTAGTGGATCAAATGATGATTTAGGCAGTGATTGCTTAGGAGCCACCCAGGAGCATAATGGAGGTGTGGAGTTTCTTGGGCCTGGCTGGATACTATAAGAGATTTGTGCCAGCCTTTTCCAGAGTTGAAGTACCACTTTCAGCTATGAAGAAGAAGGGGAAACCCTTTATATGGTCAGCTAGATATCAACAGAGCTTTCAGGCGCTGAGGCAGAGGTTGACCAGTGCAACCATCTTAAGGCTACCAAAGGAGGGTGTTGAGTACGTAGTTTACTGCGACGCATCAGGGACCAGACTCAGGTGTGTCCTGATGTAGGAGTGAGCAGTGATCAACTATGGTTCAAAGAAGTTGAGAAATAATGAGAATAACTATGCTACCCATGACCTGGAGTTAAAAGAAGTGGTCTTCTCCTTGAAGATGTGGTGGAACTATCTAATTGGAGAGCACATTACAGTCTACTCTAACCACCAGAGTCTCAGGTACATCCTCTCAAAGAAGGACCTGAACTTGAGACAGTGGCGATGGCTTGAGTTCCTCCAGGAATATGACTTTGAGATTGTATATACTCCTAGGAAGGGGATCATTGTAGCATATGATATCAGCAGTAGATCGGGCATTTAACCGCTACGAGAGGTGACAAAGTAGCAAGCCACATTTCAGATATCCTTTGTGGATAGAGATGGAGATTCCTTTCTTTAGTCACTCACAGTCCCTCCTCCCCTCATTCAGTGAGTCAGAGAGGCACAATGTGGGGATGTTGACTATCAGACTTGACGTGATCATATATCCTCAGGTCAGGCACCTGGTGGATTTTTTGATGGAGGAGAGCACGTCATCCTCTTTAGTGGACGTACTATGGTACCAGTTGCACTGCAGGAGGAGGCATTGAGAGAATTTCTCACTTCCCCTCTAGCAGTACATACAAGAGTGGAAAAGATGTACCAGGTCCTCAGACGATATCACTAGTGTCCGGGTATGAAGAAGGCTGTAGCAGAGTTCGATTCATGATACCTCACTTTTCAGAAAGTGAAGGTGGAACACTGGGAACCAGCTTGCTTGGTACTGCCTTTAGATGTCCTAGAGTGGAAGTGGGACGGGGTATCCATGGATTTTGTGAAGGGGATTCCATGTACATCTAGAGGACACGACTATATCTGGGTGTTCATGGACCGACTCACCATGTCGGCCAACTTCCCACCGATTAGAGTGCAGGGCTCAGTAGAGAGCTAGGGATGCCTCTACATTCAAGAGATCATACAGTTTCATGGTGTACCATTGTCTATCGTTTACGATCGTGATGCTCATTTCACTTCCCATCTATGGAAGGAGTTACAGGAGGATTTTGGTACGCAACTACGTCTGATCAGTGCCTTCCATCCTCAGACGGACAACCAGATAGAGAGGACCATTCAAAATCTCGAGGACATGCTCTGTGCATGTGTCCTTTACATTGGCCGGAGTTGGGAGGATCACCTATCCTTTGTGGAGTTTGCGTAAAATAATAGCTACCACTCCACCATCGGGATGGCACCATACGAGGCATTGTACGACCGACATTGCAGATCACCTCTGTGCTGGACTGACCCAGGGGAGTCAGCACATGTAGGACTAGAGATATTTCAGGCTACGACAGAGAAGGTGCATATTATTCAAGAGTAGATGAAGACTACACAGAGTATACATAAGTCTTATGCAGATAGGAGATGGAGACCACTGGAGTTCGATGATGGCAAACACGTCTTCTTACGGGTCTCACCTTGATACGGATTGTGGATATTTGGCTGTCACGGGAAGTTATCTCCACACTTCATCGGACATTTCTAGATCCTATGCAGAGTAGGCGACGGGGCATACCACCTGGCCTTCTACCTCAGTTGCACCGGGTGCGTGACATATTCCATGTATCCCAGCTGAGGAGATACGTGCATGACCTGACCCACATCATCGACCACGGGGAGGTGGACATTGATGACGTGGCCACATTCATGATGGTCCCATTAGAGATTGAGGATCGACAGAAGCGGGTCCTACATGGATAGTCAATTCCTCTAGTGTGCATTTTCTGGCAACATGAGATCCTCCAGGATAGAATTTCGGAGCTGGAGGCTCAAATTCAAGTTCAGTGCACCCATTTGGTTCCATAGTTTGTGTTACAGCTTTACGGGGACATAAATACCTGTGGTGGGAGTAATCTAAAGACTATTAAATTTCAAGGAAATTATTTTTCATAATTCTTTGGAATTTTACGAGTCCTTTGTTTCTGACAGCGCCTGATTCCGAGGTCCGGTGTGCTCGAAATCAATTTCTAAAAATTTGTTCAGATACGTTCAGTAATCGTATGTGAATTTTTTTCTATCTTTTGAACCGATGATTGGAATTGATATCCGAGGACACCGATGAACTCGCAGCTTTAGTATTCACCTAAGGGGACCTTCACCGCAGTTTCGTTTTATGCGGGTTGGATGTTAATTTTTAGGGTTTAATAAAATGTTAAATAAAATTGTTGTGAACAATTTTATTTATCCTGGGTAGTTAAATCCTACATGGGGATGTTGATTGGTGGGGCCCACACCCACATAACCTCCCATGAGAGGATACTTATGAGGTGGGGCCCTCATGTTCCCTATCCTCTCATCTCCCCATATCTCCCCTTAACCCCTTTAACACTTCCCTTGTATTTAATTTGAAAACTCTCCATTTTTATTCTAACTCTCCACCTTCTATCATTTATTTCGCCAACACCCTTTAATTAATTAATTGATCTTCAATTAATTAATGAGTTCAAGTGTTTGAATTTTGAAGATTCATGTGAAGAATAAAATAATAGCTCAATGGATTATTTAATTTTTGGTACACATTGTGTTGGGAGAGTGAGGAGAAAACTCTAGAGGAAGAGAAGAATATTGTTCTTCATCTGGGGAAGAACACCATTCCTCAACGAAAAATGCCGATTCCATGAAGAACAACTACATTTCTTCCTTCCTCCTTGGACACACCCTGACAATGTATAAAAATCCTCTTTCTGAAATTCCGCTCTTGAATCTGAGGTAGGGGAATTATGTTCAATTTTAATTGATTAAAATTGTTCTTGTTCATTGTTGAGAAATATGGTTTGACTTCGGCCAATTGCTACCGCCTAACACGGAGGTCGCATGCCAAAAACAGACGGCCTGACGACCCTCTGTAGACTATTTATTTTCGATTGTGGTGTGTTGGAAGAGGCAGTGATGAGAGAAGGTGGTGGCCGCATGCCGGCCGTATGCAGAAGAACCACGACCCGCACCACGGGCCACTCGGACAATGAAGAACCGGCCGTCTAAAGCCACCCGGATCGAAGGAAGACCGCGACGCCACAAGGGGTGCCATGTTATAGAGGACCATGACTCGTGCTCCACGTGCTGCTTCGGTAGTGAACCGGCCGGCTCGACAGCCGACTGGGTGAAGGAGTCACGACACCCGAAGGTGCCACGCAGCAAGACCCCGACCCGTCTGAGACGGCCGCTTGCGCCAGGAAGGCCTGCCGGATTCGGCCGGCCAGTTGGGAGGGCAGCACCGCTCGACGACACCTATTCGAGAAAGCGGGCCCCCCTGGGACCGTTGAGCCACCCGGGCCACGCCCTATAGGACCGGGCCACGCCGCGCCAGGCCGGTGCACTCCCCCCTCAGTCTGGGCCATGCGACTCTTCAGGCTAGTCCGACCCTCTTATAGGTCAGGCCTGCCAAAACCTAGTTTACCCGACCCGCCAGCCCACTGGGATTAATGGGTCGGGCCCGTTTTCACTTAAACATGAATAACTGTATGACCGCATGTCCGATCGACGTGTCGTCTATAGCACTGAAAACCCCACAACTAGGAGATCCTTTTGCGTTACTCTATGTGTGTTTTAGACAGCTTTGGGAAATTGATGGTTTTGGAACAAGAATATTTCCAACCGGTCCCCTGGAATAGAAAAGCAAATCTCTCTCAGACCGAGCGTCTGATTGATGCGCCATCTGTCACATTGGGTTCCTTTTGACGAGACATAACTTCGGGATACATCAACTCTGGACTCCGAAACAGTTGATGTATCGACCCCTTTTCTCGAGAAGTGGACCCTCTCAAAATCAAGCGTGTTGTGTGCAAGAACCCTAGAGCTGGTTGTGACTTTGACGACTACCGTATTGGAATCTTCCATGGGTTTGACGATGATGTCTAATGTATTGGAATTCTCAGAGGGTTTGACGGCCATGAATACTGTTCTTGTATCCTACGTGGGTCCGACAGTTTGACTACTATTCTTGTATCCAACGTGGGACTAGCATTTCGACTATGATTCTAGTATCCTACATGGTTCCGATAGTTTGACATCTATACTTGTATCCGAAGTGGGTCTGATAGAGTAGCTGGTCTAGTAGCCTACGTGGGTCCGACAACATAGCTGATCCAGTATCCTATGTGGTTCTGATAGCTTTGATAATTCAGTGACTGCATCAAATCATCTCTATCTATATACCATAGATGTATACCTGTGTGATCTGAGTCTTGAATTTCAATCATTATCATCGATGTGATTGACTTCTTTCCTGTGTAGACTAGGTTGTTCTTGGGCTCGAGAGTTGCAGCCGAATTGGGTTTTATGACTTCGATATATGAATGGGAATATACCTTAGTAGATTTTGTTGATACATCGTGATTGTATCTTTTCTTTGTGATTTATCTTTCATGCATTCTGGGAGACCTTTGGGGGTCTCAGGGTCCCTACATAGTATCGTATACTCACCCCTACATGGGATATGCCCGAGCTACGTTGTGTTGGAAGAAGATGATGGACAACACCGATTGAGGAATAGATTGTGGGGCGGGACGATACCTGGAGGTGGACCACTTGGTGAGACATACAAAGAGCAGATGGACGAACCAGAGGTGAGTGGAGGCCATCTATACCCACCCTTACTGTGGTGTTCCCAGAAAACGACTTAGTAGTTTCTATTTACTTTATTTATGTTGTTCTAACATTATAGTTGGGTTTTTATATTATCCCATTTTCTTTTCAGAATTTTCTTTTGTACTCAGTTTTACTTAGTGTTTACTCGAGTTGCGTAGTCTGTTTTGTATGTTTACTTTTATAAAGGCAATGCCTTACCATATTAGGGATTTATTCCTTTGGTGCTAGTCGCCCACCCATGGCCTATGGATGGCCGGCTTGGGGTAGTCACTGTACAGGCCCTGTGGACAGGTCGTGATAGCCACATCATCATTTTACATAATATCAACTTGCATTGTCATTACATCGATAGTATAATCATCATAAATTAATGTAACCACTA
Organism: Viscum album; assembly: GCA_963277665.1. Lineage (NCBI taxonomy): Eukaryota > Viridiplantae > Streptophyta > Magnoliopsida > Santalales > Viscaceae > Viscum > Viscum album. The sequence goes on from OY728126.1 coordinate 1,113,526,665, forward strand.
CTAATTCCACCTTTATGATTCTATTAAGTTGATTTCCACATAGAACATTTATTTCTATAATGACTAATCATTCCAAAAATAGTAAATTTTACTATAAATGTTTTTTAGTTAGTCCAATATTACAATCCACCTAGTTATATGAAAACATCAATTTTTCTCTACAGCTACATGATTTGTGTCATTATTTTCCACAATAAAAACATATTTTTTCCACTATGAAATTAACATTATTTATTAATTCCACATTACTGATATAAAAACAATAAATCGTCTTTTCGCAATTGAATCAATAACCGAAATTCTCTGTGAACTCATTACATATCTTATTTATAGACTCTAAGTGTTGGTTAATTTACATGTTATTGATAATATACATTGAAAACTAATTAGGCTGTATCAAAAAATATTTCACTATTTTGAATATCCCATTTGAATACTCATCGGAAAATTGTATGTCACATTTAACATTAACCATGTTTTTTCTGGTTCCACCTTTTAGTAAAACTATAATAAATAGTGTCAGTATAACTAGTCATATCAGAAAAAACATAATCATGAAAAATAAATATGTTGTATAAATTATGACACCTTGTTTTAAATATATTACACCTTACTCTTATCCTTATATACATTCCGAAACAAATATGTATAATTATCTATATGGATAAAACCAATTTTTCCTCATCCTATCGTCAAAATATTTACTAAAATGTTTATTTGATACAGACTCTTAGGACACTTGGTTAATATAAATGGATTTTACAACATTTTTTTGAATATTCAACACATAAGAAAATTACATTTTCTTGGACCATAATAGTTTACTATTATTTGAAACATAGAACCATAATCTACAATCCTATTGAAAGATCTTAAAAATATCTATTAAAAACCTTCAACATTAGTAATCCTACTAAAGAACATCCCTCATAATCTTGGGAATAGAATTATAAGAACGGGTGACCTCATATTCATAGTAAACATAAACAAGGAGGATATATAATAATAACATTAGCATAAGAATATGATAACATTATAATGAAATTAAGAGATCATACCCAACATATTAACGATCATATATATGATTACTAGCATAATTATTGACATTTCACATTACATGAATCATATGGGAGTTAAGGGCTTAATTCATTAGAGAAAAACATAATAATAATAAATAGAATTGGTGTTAGATACATAAAAGTATAAAAATTATTTCCATATATGTTTGGTTTTAATTTCAAGGATATCTTAGTTTAATGAGATCACTCCCCAAACCATCATGGTAGTCATGGTTCACTCCCATTTCAATCGTAGCAACAAAGTTTCACTCCATAGACCATCATAGTGGAAAATTTCATTTACTAAACAAGTTCATTCCCCATTATAGGTATGTATATCTCATAAGATATAAATATTTACCAAATTCATTGATGGGAGTTATAGGTCCCACCTATCTCATCATGAAATCATAAATAAGTGTTCCACACAGTCATAAAAATTCATATAATAAACCAAAAAATTAAATAGGAATCATAAATAGCTCATCATATCATAACCCATGTAAAAGAGGTGGGTTTCATAATCTTTTCATCAAATAATAACCCATAAAAATTTTTCTGTCTAAAAAAAGTATAAGTATATCAAGAGAAACGGGTTTTATAAACAAATAACTAGTAAAATAGAAACATGTTTCCCGAAAATATTATCCATGAAAGGGAAATTAGTTTAATCAACATCATTTCATAACACCATATACTAATCAGGGAAGGAATATAAAAGAAACCCTAGTATAATATCTACAATAAGGAATGAGTAAAATAACCAAATATCATGTTATATAGATATATTTTTGGAGATATGATTTTAAATAATCTCTTGGGGAAAATGTCAATTATTCTTTGTGAAAATTAGTTTTTAAAACATAAATCAATTTGAAATCTAATTTTACGACAATAATTTCGAAATCATATAAGGTAAGCTTGATAATATCATGATTACCATGTTATTTGATAACATATAAGATTACCTTGAAAAAATTATCAAATCCTTTTTCCATAAAACATATAAGATTAAATAGAAAACATTTTGAAAACGTTTTTCTATGAAAATATATAATGAAATATTGAAATAATTTTTAAACTATTTTGATACATAGAAATGTTTTGAAAAAAATATGAACTAATTATATGAAAACATTAAAATGATACTTTATAATTATATATAACACTTCATGAAAATAAAATACCTTTTAAACCTTTTTTGAAATCATGGTTTTGAATGAATAAATATTTTCAACCGAAGACAGATATAATGTATGATTTTATTAAAAAACATTCATAATTATAAAAAGTGCTGAAGAGTGAAAAATGATACCATTACCTGAAGATATCGTGAGATAACATATATGATAATATTTTAAATATTTCATCAATGAATGTATACTCATAAAATATCCTAAAAAATAATTAGAATGAATCGATAAACAATAACTACTTTGGTATCATTGAATCTTAATACCCATGAAAGAATTAAATGAGATTATTTAAAAAATATAATTAAGATATTATTATTCATTCTATTAGTTGTAAAATTTTACCCTATACACCTCGTATATGAATATTGGTCTATACGATGGCATGTGTATCGATGAAAGAGAATTGAGAGAAAATTAATTTTTTGATTTTGTAATTTTTGAACCATATACACTATTAAATAATGATAATAAAATAGATATATAAATAACCAAAAATTTAAGTATAATAAACATATAATACATTATTAGGATATATATACATGAAATAAATAATTTAATTGTTAATAAAGAATATTTATCATAGAAATAAATGTGAGTTGAGAAAACCGTTACATTAGCTCTTTAATTTCATCATAACCTTTCACAAATAATCTATATCAATTATAAGTATATTATAAATTTAACAAAAAACAATATTCTTATCTATAATAACAAAAATTATTTTATAACAACTTGATATTACCAATTTATTAACAATTTTATGTTAATGCTACGTTTCGGTTAATATACTCTTTGTTTTTTCACATATATTTTGACTAGATATTCTTAATCCTCTATGTTACATCATGAATGATTTATTTATAAAATTTATAACACGTTATATTTAGGATACTAGATTTATTATTTCATAATGTTTTAAGAATATTATAAGGATGTGGAAGAAGAAATTAAATAGAAATACTTAAATAAATAAACACCTCGTTTTTCAGATGGTCTCCATTGATTATCACTGTAACACATATAAAGAGGGAATTTTTCCTATTATAAGGAATTTATAATGTGTGGAGTGATTAAAATAATGTAGTTATGGAGATCTTTTATGAAACAAATTTTTTTTAGGTGTGATAATAGATAATAATGTGTTCTCTTTTATAGGAGATGGGAGGGGCACTATTTGAAATCTTCAAAATATTAAATTAATATAAAAAAATATTTCATCAAAAATGTTTATGAAGTGATTTATTTTTAATATAGGTGGATAACATGTTTAGAACAATTCAATATAAATTTATTAGACATGTTTTAATTATTTTTTAATTCATATTGTATAGTTTTAACAATTATTGATTCCAACGCTAATATCATGTAATTTAAATTTCGAGGGAAATTAAATTTAATATAAAATGAAAAACCAACACAAAATAATTAATTGATAATATTTTAAGAATTTATCCTAATATTATGACATAAATTTAAATTTTTATAATTTTTATATCATTTAATAAAATAATTTATATTTTAAAATACCATTTGTGTCAATCCTGACACAATTAATTTCATGACTTTTTATAAATATTAAAACCACATTATATCGTAAAAAAATTACATCAATAATAAAATTCTAAATATTTCCAAAATTGTTGTATGAAATCAGTTATATCAAATTAAATTTACTTTTATATTTATAATATAATTTATTTTATTCATTCATTAAATAATCAATTATTACATTATAATTTTGTCACCAATTAATTTTATTATTTATATCATAAAAATTATAAATCAATTTGAATTATTCAGGTAATAATTTTTTATTTAAAAATTGTATTTATAGTGAATGATATCCCATTTATAACTCCATATTAATAATACATTACCTATCAAAATCAACAGTGTGAAAAATTGACTTCTCTATGAATATAATTCTATAAATGTCTTACTATCACCCATGTAGCCCCGTATAGATAAAAAAAATTCATGGATGATTCTGTTCGAAATAAATACATAAAATAAATTAGAAAATTTCTTTGGCAAATTTTATATTACTTATAATATTATTTTTACCTATAATTATTTGATTAACCATTTACAATGGTAATACAAAATACTACTATAGTTGATATACATAATTTTATAAAATAAAAGGTGACTATTTAAATAAATTTTATCATATGATTCAAAATATGGAATCCATTTTAAAAAATTCAAAATAGATAATTTTTAGAAATTAATTACAAACTATTCCCACTGACGAAATGAGAAAAAGTGTTTTTAAAGTAAAAACATTCAAATGTTTATAGAATTTTTAGGGGAAATTTAGAGGTGAAAAATAATTATTGGACCTATATTGTATTGAATTATAAAAAAATGATCTAATTATACTAAAACAAATAAAATTTAATATATATATATATATATTAGATAAAAAGATGTTTTTAATTAAAACACAACATTAGTTTACTATTCATAAGAAGTGAATCTTATTAGAATTTTACCAAAATTCATCCAATGTAAATTGTTATTCTCTAATTTTAAAGAATATTTTTTGATATAGTACTTATGAATTATTAAAAAAACATTTGAAATGGGTTCTACATCAAAAGGTTGTAAAATTGTGTTTTATTTAAAATACACATTTTTATGCATAAAATTGAATTATATTATATTTTAATACTTGAAGAAGTATAAAATAAATTTTAAAAAATAGAATGAATATATTTTTTATATGTATATTTATTTAATATAACCCAAAAATAGTGATTTTATTATTTTATAAACACACTTTTTATCCCATAAATTGATTTTCAGAAAAAAAAAATCCCATTAATATTATATATATATATATATAATTAATTTAACACAAAATAAATACTTATATATACATTAATAAATGGTATTTTGATAATTTAGATAATATTGATAATTCCACCCATTTAAATAAATATGCATTAACCATAACTTTATTAATAATATTTAGTTTTTTTTGTTTAAGAATTATATTATATATCATTAACACTATCGAACATTGTGCTTCCTTTAATAAAATAGGATATTAAATTTTACCACTATATGAATTTATGTCTTCATTATTTAGAATTAGGATCATAAAGTAGGTGTTTGAAATTTTAAAATACATTTAATGAAATCCCTAATCCCAAATAACATAAAATGTAAATTCCAAGGTAAAATTATGAATGAGGGTAAGAAGGTTACATGAGATGATTCATACTAGAATTCCATGTTGGAAAAAATTTATATGTAATAGAATATTAACCACCTCGTTCTGATAGAGGGTGATATAAAAAAATTTCTATATATTGTTTACAATCACTAAACCACAAATATATGATTTTTTCAAAGGTCATTGATTTCTATATTTGTAACATAAACAATTAACATTTTTTCGACACCCTTTTAATATAGATTAAGAATTTATATTCTTTTTATACTTTTAAAATAATGAAATATTCTTACTTGAGATGTTGTGTTTCATCCATTAATTAATATCCCCTTCAAACCCAACTTTTCCTCCAATTGATGAGTATTAAAGATTAATGTTTCAGATATGAAGCAGTAGAAGAATCCTAAAGAGAATCACATAATAACCAAAATATGAACAATATATTTTGTTTTTGTAAAACTTGAACCAAAACCAAAACATTTAAGATAATATAATATAATTCCCTAAAATCTTAAAACCTTATATGATGAAAAACAACACGATTCTACAATATTGAATAGTAATAACCAATGTTCAATATACACCATGAAACAAATAAATATTTATGAAATACCTTACAAATATTATAGAATAATATTAAAATCCAATAAATAATGCATCACATGGACATCCAATAAATATTTTAAGATTTATTTTCCAATATAATCAATTGCTCCTGAGGTATCACACCAAATTTTAATGTCCCTATTTATCTTCACGATACACTACTAATTTCAACAAATAACCAAAATCACCATATGTACACAAAAAAATCATATATTATTCAAATATATATGTCATCTTTTATTCCTCAATGAAAATACCAATGTATTATATTTAACTTAATCATACATGATTCCTTATATAGTAAATGTGTTATAAAATTACATTAATCAATAAAAACAAGAAAATTTTCCAATACCATGGTTATCGATTATAAACAAATATATTACCATTTTCAACATATTCATCTTCCATCAAATAATTTAACTAAAAAGAAAAATTCATCATAACCAGGAGTTAACATAGTCTCATTGTAGGCAATACACCCTTGTCTGCCTAAAGTTGGGGTTTTGATTCCCATGTCTTTCCTAGACACTGCAGGTTGTCACATTTTCTAAATTTATAAAATTCTTATAAAATTCCCAAAAATTATTAAATAATAAAAATAACCATAACATGTTCTATAATAAATGGTTATATTATACCTTTCATTTTGTATCCCAAAATGAATCATCCCAGAATTACCTAAAATTAATGATCATATATGCCTTAATGGTTATGCATATTTTTTTAATTATGTCCAATAAGAAAAGTAAATTATTTTTTCAAATAATATTTTCGCAAAACTACCATAAGGGTTACATATAACACCAACTAAAAACAGACATTTCAATTACTCCCATCATCAAAAGAGTATTAATATTTTTATCCATTTAATCACAAAACATTTTTCAATAACCCTTGAATCCATTATATGTAGACATCATAATAATTCATATTTATTCATGATCCATTAAAAAAATACATTCCATCATAATTTTTAATAATTATTCCTTAAAAATAAAAACATGAATCATGTCCTATGATTCAATAATATCAAAACATGTGCCTAGAATTTATACATACCATTAATATTTCATTTTCAGTATCCTAATTATCAAATATAATGAAATTAGGTATTTAATTTCAATTATTTTAATGATAATGGTTATCCCATTCATGAACTTCTTTATAGGACATCAATTTTCATAATGACAACACTCGGTACATTTTAATCATTTAACTTATTAGTTGTGAAGAACTACTTTACATTTCATGTATTTAACTAAACACTTCCTCATTTATTGGAAGAATACTACATTATAACCTATATTATCACAACTAAAACATCTTAAAGTCACAGTAAAAAAATTTCAATTTTTTTTATATCATCATTATTGACATATATATCATTGAATGCATTTTTCCTTCTGTTAATTGTAACACGAACATCCATAGGGATTCATTTCTCTGTTGTAATATTTATAATAAAACTCACCAAAAATCATGTGGTTAACCATGAATCATGATTTTTTAGAACGAACAAAATTGTTATCATTTTACCCCCTATTTTACTCTGTTTATTAATTAGAGAACCACCATGATTTTTTATCATCCACTATTACTTTGTTGGCTTCTAGATTCGACCATTTACTAAATGTAAAAATGTTTGTGGGAGTATATAAAAAATATCTGCTTGTAACATCTTGGAGGAATATAAACACTAATATATCATAATTCCTATTATATCAAACTCATTCAGTTTATCTTAGATAACAATGATTCTTCCTACTATGATAAAAATTGATGTTTTATACAGCATGCAACATTTTCTTAAATATCACCCTAGCCTCTAATGTTATCTATTCCTTAAATTTATATGAACTATAAGGCCTAGACCATAATGATTACATAATATTGAGTTTTATACTTGAAATTACACACTCTCATGTTAGGATTTTTTCAGGTTTATAGTTTTAGATAATTAGTACATAATTTATACATATAATATTTCATTATTAATAAGATGATACATCTAAAATAGTATCCATTTTTTACAAATATTAATCTGTTAAAATAATATTTTATTTCAATTTTTTATAAAAATTCATCATAATAGCCATCATGACTTCCTCATTTTTATTACCCATCATTATAACTTATGAAAAACATTTTAGAAATGGAATGAGCTCAAAAAAATTACTTAGGGACATACAATAATGAATGAAAACATTAGTTTGTGAATACTTATAAACCTGTGAAAATAGATTCACAATGTAGTTATTTTAACCCATAATACATAAACTCTTTGGCATTAATCTTGAAATCATATGATTCATTTAAAACTCTATAGCCATCAAAAAATAATAATTATAACATCTAAAATATATAATATTATTACATTGTATCATTTATTGTTAAATTGGGAGTAACCTTCATGGTTACATTTTGGAATACACAACATGGTATATTCCATAAATATAGTTGGAGGAATCTTAACGTTTAACTTAATCTTATTACCTAATACATTAATGTTATATAACAATCCAAAACAATTATGGTTCATCATGGAACCAACTATATACATTAATAATTCCTAATAACCAAATTATAATCACGATACATAAATCATGCATAAAACATTTGTTCCCACATTCAAATCAATTTTAATTTTTAGAAAGTGACACACTCATAAATGAAAACAAATTATTTGGAAATAAAATTTTAAACATGTAAAGGAATAATAAAAATATTATAGAATCATAATGGGGGGGAAATACATTTTTTAAATATAAGTTAAAAAACATTAATTTTTTTTTTCAAAAAATAGTTGAAATAATAAAATTCAAAGAGGGTTTAAAAGAAAAACCTTTAACTTGATTCTAACTCATCGTGTATAATATTTATCTTCATGAATACTAAACATATGTTAATTATTTAATTTCATGAGAACCATTTAAATTTTTGTTATTACTATAATATAACTTACTATCATGTTATAGAATTTACTTAATTATTATGTTCATGTTGGACATTTTGATTATATTTTGAACTTAAGTGTAATACGTATTTGGAATTAAGTGAATAGTAATTGCTGTATTTAGTAAATAATCTGAAGAATGTTATTAATGATATAATAATCAATTTAATACATCAATTATACTTTTAAATCAAACCATTAATATATTAATCATAGAAATGAACATCATTATAATCATAGTGATGGTTGGATGTATGTACTCATGACTATAGTTTTTATTTTTCATTGATCATTATGGAAATTAGGTAAATATAATTTTATCCTTCCATAATTATAATTATAAAATTAATTTACGATTAAATATTTAAATAAATTTATACATATTATCCATGTGATGTGATGATTAAAAACGAGTCACATCACTTTTTGGTGGTGATAGTTCACACGTTAGCACGAATGATGTAATCATGTTTATGTGCTTGTAATGTAAGAATATAATTAATATATTAACATCATATAATGATTAGTATTTCATTCATATCATAAATAAAAATTAATTCTAAAATAATTAAAGATTCTCAAGGATGGTGATGGAATATGAATTTTATCATTTCCAAGAGTTTATAATGCTAATTAACGAAGGGAAGATTAATTCCTTCCCATTTCAATGAATTTGAGAGGTATATTGGTGAAAATTTTAAAATAAAAATATCATTATATTAAAGATACTAGAGATATTCTTTCATTTTGTGTGAAGAAATTTTTAATGAAGCTCACGAAGAAATAAAATAGAAACACTTAAGGTTAAAATGAAATAATCCAATTAATATTATAGAATTTTTTGTTAATTTTTAATCTATATCTTTTTTATAACATTATTATTTCATATGGTGATATCATGTAAATTATATATTTATGTTTAATATAATCACAATAGAATGACAATAGCTCAATAAATAATTAACATATATAATTCAAATAATTATAAAAATATTCTTTTCCAAAACTATAACATTATTAATTTTAAATCATTTAATAATATATTTGATATTATGAAATACCATTTTTTTCAATTATCACACAATTAATTTTGTGTATTTTTACAAATATCATAATAACATTTTATCATAAAAAAACATAATTACATTTTACAAAAAATATAAAATAAATAAAAAAATCACTTATGGAATAAGATATAAAAAATACATTTATTATAATATTTATAAGAACATTAATTTAATTATTTATTTATTTATGAAATTATTACATCATAATTCCGTTTCCATTTAATTTTATTACATAAATCCTAAAAATTTTAAATTATTTTCCATGATGTGGGTAAATATTTTTTACCAAATAAAATGTATATTCTAGGTGATTCTATGAATAACCCCATATTAAAGGTACTTCACTTGTTAAAAACAATAGTTTGAAAAAAATTCTTCAATTTTATTATAATATTATAAATTTCTAAATGTCATCAAAGTGGCTTCATATTGAAATAAATTCACCAAAATTTATATTTAGTTAAACAAAAATTCATCAATTTGAAATATTTAAAATGTTATGATAATTTTATATTAATTATCATGTTTATTTTAACATTAATTACCTGATTTACCCTTATCTATGGTAATAAAATATATTACTAATGTTTTTATTCATTATGAACAAAAATAAAATAGACATAATTTTTATAATTGGTAAAATTTTATTTCAAATATTTAATTCATTTATCAAAATTCAAAATAGATAATCTATAGAAATTAATTTAAAATTATCCCTGCAAACAAAACAAGATGGGAGTTTTTAATGTAAAATTGGTTAGAAGATAAAAAAAATTATATCCAATTTCATTATGAAAATTATTAAAATAAAAAATAGTATTAATTGATAAAAATTTGATTTTATTATATATTAAATCAAATTTTATGTAGAATATATTAATGTAATATTTTTTTATGAAATTTGTTTTAATTAAAATACATTATTTTTTGTTGTTCATTAAAAAATGAATCTCATTAAAAGAACAACGCAAATTCATCCAAAGAAAATTTATATTAATTTATTTCAGTGAATAAAAATTATTTTATAAAGTAGAACTTATAAAAATATATAAAATAAACTTAAAATGGTGTCTCTATGAACATTCAGTAAACTGTGTTTTTTAAGACTAATTTTTATGAATAAAATTGAATTTGTAGTTATATCAGGACAAGAAATCATATAAGATGAATTTTATTCATTAGAACAAATATTATATATATATATATATATTTATTATAACAAAAAATCATTGATTTAAATATTTTCTAAACACACTAATTTAAAATTAACTTGTTTTCCTGAAAATATGTTCTTTTTATTTAAAAAAGGGTTTTATTTTCATTTTTAATTAATTTTCCATTAAATAATTAATTATATATAAATTATTAAAACATATTTTTCATTAATCGTATAGATCATTTATTTGTGCCAATATAATTGAATGGTATTAATGGTAACATTAACATTAATATTTAGTTGTCTGTTTAAGCTGCATATGGTGTATGATGTACGTTACCAAACATCATATTTACCATTTTAAAAATTACTGGATGTTATTTAATATGCCTAATATAATAATAAATATAATAACAATAAGGTTACGTGGTCTAAATATATACATAAAATGGTTTTTTGAAAATTTTCTACTTTGTTTTGCTCAATAAATTAGTGTTTTAATACTATGTAATTGTTTTCTAACCATAATAATTGTAATTAATTTTTACGAATTTCACTAATAGCATTTCTATTAAACTAATTCGATGTTATTATACATTTCACATTATTATTATTCAAAATGTGGTAATATTTTTTTTCAAATTCTAATAACCAATGTGATTGAAATTAATTTAAAATTAATCCCATGAATGGGATAAGATGATGTGTACATAATGTGAAAAAGATAAAAAGTTAGAATTGTTTTTATATTTAATTTCATTGTGAAAATTTCTTTAATAACCTAAATTATATTAATTTATGTCATACTGGGCTAATTATATATTCAAACCAAATTAAAATACAATATATCAATCTAAACAAGTTAGATGAAAAAGTAGTTTTCAATTGACATTCATTGTTTTTCCCTATAAATCAAAGAATTATAATTCATTGAAAAATACCAAGAATTCACCCATGTAAATATTTATACACTAAATAATAATATGAAGTTTGGTTTTTGAAATAAAATTTATAAAATATTAAAATATTTTCTTAAAATAGGTTTGAAATTTAAAAAAAGTTAAAATGGACTTTTAGAAAAATACATATTTTTATACATAAATTTTGATTTATTTTATAAATTATCTATAAAAAATAATATTAATTTCAAATTAATGTATTAATAATATATATATTTATATATATAATTAAAATCATTTATAAAATGTGTGTTAATTTATTTATTGACGTAAAAAAAAATTGTTGCATAACTATTTTTTTCAAACAATTGGTTTCTTATATTTTGAGAAGGGTTTTATATTTATTTCTAGTTAATTTATATCCAAAAAATTCATATTATATCCATTTGTAAACAAAATATTTATAATATAATTAATCCAATTCATAACCTCAACTCAAATAGCTTGGGGAGAAATATAATATTATTTTAATATTATTATTTATAGTACATTGTAGTTTGTTAAAACCTAGTCTTTCAAGAAAAGAATGATATTGATGAAACTCAAAATTCTAAATAATACCATAAAAATGGTGTTTTGTGTACAATAAGATAATATAATTTTTACATTCAATGGTATCTAAACATTTTGTGTAACGTCCCTGACCCGGAATCCACGAAACTGGTGCTCCGAGGCGGGTGGTTACATGGCCTTAAGCGCACCTCCTCGTACGCCAAAGGTTGCTGACTAACAGCGAGGGTCGATGTAGTCAAGTGGGGAAACTATACCCCCTTTTTATCAGAGTAAGCCATAATAGAAGTAAACCAAATATCAGAAATAATAACCAACAACCATGAAAATGTATAACAACCAAATCCAACAACAATAAATTTTACATGTCATACTACAAGTGCAAGAGTGAACAAAAGCCCCAAAATAAAGACACGGCCAGAATCCCAAAAATGGTCCTGACTCCAAGTCTGGATCCTCCACCAGGTGCTAACAATCTCCACTCCCCTATCTAGGAAGGATCCTTACCCTTGTTATGACCTGTAAACATGAAGTCGGCTCGGGAACCCAACAGCAGCCAGAGAAGGGTGTGAGTACAACTCAGTAGGCCACCACCAACGATGTCTACAAAATATCCTGTATAAACAGGTAGTGCATGCAAAGGAAAAATGAATGATAAATTCCAAGTAATTATTTAAAGTTCCATTAACCGATTCAAGAACAAATCCAATGCCATTCCATTACCGTTCATTCATTACCATTAACCATTACTTACCATTTAATCACATTTCCATGGGTCAATCACATTCATCATGTTACGTGGGTCTAAGGCCAACAATCACATACAAGAGGTTAAACAAAATGCTATCTGATATCACTATGACTAACCCCTCATAGCAATAATATCCTCACCTCGAAGCCTATGTACAGGTGGATGCAGCCATTAGGAGAATAGACCCTCAGCCCCCTTTCTTAACCCATGCATTTAGGGTGGAGTTTAGAGCCTCGGTCTTCACTCGACCCGTGGGCGTAGATCCTCATGTCATACCCCACTCTCCGAAGCCATGTGAACATGCTTATATATATATAAGTAACCATAAACCTTTCAAACATTTCCCATCAGCAACATCATTCATAATAACCCACGTGAGAAACCACATCATGCCTTAACCCATTAACACATTAACATTTCACGTCATTTAACCATTCGCCCAATTCCCATGTGTTATGCCTATCTCACTATGTATTCCATCCTAGACCCATAATCTATCCCATTATTGTCTTTAATCAATTTACACATTAGCCCATTTAACATGTTCATCATTCTATGAATCAACCATTCAAGAAAAAAAACTTATCAAGTGATCTACAATTCACTACAACAAGTCACATGTTTATTGTCAATCCCTAAACCCGGGAAAAGACGGCACATCCCATGGATGGCCCTAAATTAGGTCAAGTCCCTCCCAACACATCCCATGGGGATCGTGAGGGTTCCCATTATGCCATTTTAACAATAATTATTACCAATAATTCCAAGGTTATCAAAACATAACCAAGGGAAAACCAGAACACAAGTAAACATGCACATAAACCCTAAATAACCATGGGATATAACTTTTAGACCACCTACCTCGAATCAGATGTTGAACGCCCTCCCAATCGAGACCTTATACCATGATTAGACCAACCCTTAGAGCTTCAACCTAGAACTCAACCAAGAGATGGGGTTTTATGGTTTTGGAACAATAGGAAAGGAAGATACTAACCCTAATGAAAAAAGAGAAGCATGGATGAGGTTATCCTTACCCAGAGCTTCGATCTGCAACCAAAGACACCAAGAATGCCTTAGAAACGAGGGAGATAGACCTCTTGGAGTCTTTGGGTGGTCTGGTTCGTGTCTAAGGTTAAGAGAGGAGAAAGAGAGGAAAATTCCTAGTTGGGGTAATAATTCTCGGAGTGGAAATTTCGTAAATTGTCCAACTTTATGTGGCCACACGGTTTAGCCGCATGGTTTGGGAAACCTTACGAAAACCGTGCGCATGCCACTGCCCGGGGGGATCGCACAATTTAGCTGCGTGGTTTGGAAAACCGTGCGTAAACCATGTGCTCTCTTCTTTCTAGATGAGGGAGGGTAGAACGGTTTCGCCTAGGCAGGCCGCACTGTTTGGCTGACCGTGCACAGGTCATGCGCCTTGGTCTGCTTTGTCAAGACTTCCCTTCTTCCATGCCCCGAGCCCCCGGAACACCAGCAAGACCCTTCATAATTTCAGAAGACATCCCTTAAAGCACAAAAACAAGGGATTTAACCAAATCATAATGAAAACATACCTATCCAAAAATCAGGATCTTATAACCTCCCCGCCTTATAACAGCTCATCCTCGAGCCGAGATCCCAAGCTTCATTGCTCCAACGAAGAGAAGAGTTCGGGCCAATGAGCCCGAATATCGGATTCCCGCTCCCATGTTTCATCCTGAACATTCCCATGCGACCATTGTACTCACACTAATGGAACAACCTTGCCTCGAAATACCTTTTCACTACCATCCACCACACGAACCAGATGATCCTCAAAGGACAAATCAACCTCATGCTCCACATCCTCAACATCAAAAACATGAAATGGGTCTGGGTGATAATGCTGAAGCTGCGACACACGAAACACATCATGCATCCCACCATACCACTGTGGAAGAGCCAATCTGTAATCCACTAGGCTGATCCTCTTTACAATCTCAAAAGGTACCAAATACCTGGGGGCCAAATTACACTGCTTCTGAATCCGACGGTGTCCCAACCTTGGCGACACCCGAAAAAACAATTTACCACCCACCCCAAACATGAGAAGTATACACCTCCGATCTTCATACGACTTATGCCTACTTTGAGAAATAGCCATTCACATCCTAATCAACTGAACTCTCTTTGAGGTCTCCTGCACGAGACCTGGCCCCAACAACATAGATTCACCAGCCTCTAGCCAACACAACAGAGATCTACATGGTCTCATATAATGTTCCTCAAATGGTTCCATCTGAATTGTAGCCTGAAAAAAGTTGTTGTAGGAAAAATAAAACAATGATAGGTGCCTCTCTCAATAACCACTGAAGTCCAAGACACAAGCCTTCAACATGTCTTCCAACAATTGGATCATACGTTCCGACTGCCCGTCTGTCTGCAGGTGGAAAGCCATACTCAAAAACTCATGCGTACCAAGTGCCTTCTGCCACACATTCCAGAAATGCTATGTGAAGCACGAATCCCGGTCAGAAACTATGGTCCGCGACATCCCATGAAACCACACTACTTCCTAATCATTTAGTTCACCCAACTGGAATACTGTAAAGGTCTCTTGAATCGGTATGAAATGATCCACTTTCGTTAACCGATCCATGACCACCCATATTGCATCATTCTTCCATGGACTCCTCAGAAGACCCACAAAAAAATCCATCATTACATCATCACACTTCTATTCTATAATGGGAAATGGATGCAATAAACCACCTGGGAATTGATGATCGGCCTTCACCTGCTGACATGTAAGGCACCGTGCCACAATGCCAACAACATCCTTCTTCATTCATGGCCACCAAAACTACCTTCGAAGATCATGGTACATCTTGGTCAAACCAGGATGCATAGCCCACTTTGATGCATGGAACTCACACATCAGCTCTTCTTGCACATTCTTTGGCACAACTACACGATCACGAACGCAAACAAAACTCTTCTCGATGACGGCCTAGCCTGAAGGTACCTCCCCACCATTTAGATTTTCCTTCATGGACAAACACTCAGTATCACCAAGCTGACATTCCATAAGACGACTCAAAAGCGTCGAATCCATCATTAAGAAAGCAATAGTGACCTGAACATTCTCTTACTGCACCTCCAGGTGCATCTCTACAAACACGGCAATCACCTTCAACTCGGTGCTAGATTCTTGAACTGTCAGATTCTGAACCTTCCTACTCAGAGCATCAGTAACACTGTTTCCCTTTCCCAGTATGTATTCCAACTCAAAGTCGAATGACTGTAGATATTAAACCCATCATTTCTGCCGAAGATTGAGATCCTGCTGTGAGAATATGTACTTCAATCTCTTATGGTCAGTGAACACAGTAAATTGTTCCCCCAACAGATAGTGCCGCCAATACTTCAAGGCGCACACTAATGCACCCAGTTCATGATCCTGAGTGGGATAGTTCAGCTCATGGGGTCTTAGCTGCCTTGACCCATAAGCCACAACCTACTCATCTTGCATCAACATAGCCCCAAGTCCGATTCCGGACGCATCACAAAACATGAAATACTTCTTACCCGGCTCAGGTTAGATCAATATAGGTGTTGTCATCAACCACCTCTTAAACTCTTGAAAGGAATTCTCACAAGCCTCAGACCACTCGAACCTGATTCCCTTCTTGGTCAATCATGAGATTGGTGCTTCCAAGTTAGAGAAATATTGAATGAACCTTCGGTAATAACTGTCCAAACCCAGAAAACTCCGAATATCAAAAACAATTTTGGGATGCTCCCAAGATACAACTGCCTACCCTTTCACTGGATCCACCAACACACCTAAATCCGAGATGATGTGACCCATAAAATGCAAATCACCTATCTAGAATTTACACTTTGATATCTTGTCATAAAGATGATGCTCTCTTAGCATACCCAATATGATGTCACGATGTTGGGAATGATCGTCGTGTGTTTTTGAGTACACTACGGTATCGTCAACAATGAACACCACAAAATGATCTTAACAGAGATGAAAGATTTGGTTCATCAAAGCCATAAACACTAAATGTGCATTGGTCAAGACGAAAGGCATTCCCACAAACTCAAACAACCTATACCGACTCAGATAAGCTGTCTATGGTTTGTCAGAAGTCCTCACCCTCACCTGGTGATAACCCGACCTCAGGTCAATCTTAGAAAACACGGATGCACCCTTCAACTGATCGAATAGGTTATCAATTCTAGGATGAGGGTACAGTTTTTTACTATCATATGGTTCAACCTTCGATAGTCAATGCATAGCCTCAATGACTCATTGACCTTCTATGAAAAAAGCTCAAGATACCCCCAAGGAGACGTACAAGGACAGATAAACCACTTACGCTCCAACTCCTCAAGCTGAAAATTTAGATCCTAGAGTTCTGTCGGTGCCATTCAGTATGGCGGAATAGAAACTGGCTCCGCTCCTGGAAGAAACTCGATCATGAACTCAACATCCCTCTCGGGTGGTAACCCTGAGAAATCCTCAGGAAACACGTCCTGAAACTAATCCACCACAGGTGGGATAACTAACTGATCCCATATTACATCATAAAGCATGTTACATGTCACTTGATAAGTTAGTTCACCCATCTATTGACAAAGGGACCCGCACACCCTACTCGAACATCCCACTCGGCACGGCGGACATATGAATCACCCTTAAGTGACCTGAACGATACTCTGCGATGATAACAGTCGATGTGTGCTCGATACAACACCAACCAATCCATCCCAATATTAGATCAAAAACTAACTTCTCGAGAATGAACAGGTCCCATAGAAAACGATACCCACAAACATCCAAGGCACATCCCTTGCAATGCTTGATATCGTCAACCCACACCCCCAACGGAGTGTCAATTGACATAACTCCACACACCCCTCCCACCGGTAAACCCAAAACTACCACAAGTTGAGCAGAGATAAAATAGTGTGTGGCAGTTGTGTCATACAAGGCGCATGAAAAAGTAGAGGTTACAAGGATCATATGTCGAAAGGTTGACGGTCATGCCTCGCCATCACCAGTCATAAACTGAACTACCTGATGCTAGCATGCCCCTCTGTCCTGGGCTCCAGCCTGAATACTCTACGCCACACTACACTTCTGGAGTAAGAAATATTTCCATTGAGTACCACGTCCACCGCCTATGCCAGTATGGCTTGTGGAGCTCCAACTGCATGCCTGATACGGGGCAACTGATCCCCTTCCCGTATCTGGTAAATTCTTACCACCTTCATACACGCCCACCTGCCTTGGGTTCCTGCAGAACCTCTGCACATGCCCCATCCCGCCGCATGAACGACACTCAACTAGAGGTCGAGGACACTAACCACGCACATACCCTAGCCTACCGCACTAATAGCAGAACAACTGATTCAAACTCTGAGAGGTTGAACCTCTCTTCCAGCCACGTTGCATGCTACTGCCATGCTGTGAGCTCTCATGGAGTGGATTTCGACCCTCAGAAGATGCACCACTCGTCTGCCCCACCAGCACCACAATCCCATTACCTGACGCTCCCTTCAGGTTTCCATCCGAGATTAGTGCCTGATCTACTACCTCTGTGAACCTCTTCAAGCGGATGATATTCAATTGAGACCTAATCTCATGTCTCAACCCATCTTGGAAGCGCCTTGCCAATGTTTCCTCATCCCCTTATAACACTGGAACGAAGCGTCTCAAATCAGTGATGAGTCTAGCACACTCCCTCACTGATAGTGATCCTGATGTCAGGATCATAAACACTGCTGCCCACTCCTTCCTCAACATCTATGGGTAAAATTTCTCCAGAAACTTTTCCTGAAAACCTTCCATGACATTCCCTCAGCCTGCTCGATTTTATCCGGGATGTCCCACCAATGCCTAGTCTGGCCTCGCAACATATAAGTAGCCATCTTTACCTACTTCTCGATAGGGGTATCCAAATGTTCCAGTATCACCTGGATAGACTATAACCAAAACTCAGATGCCTATGGCCCACACTCTCCGGTGAATGTTGGAGGGTTCTATAACTGGAACTCCCAAATCAGCTCAAACATACTCGGTGCAACCCACTCTGGGTCCCAATCCATCATTTGCATAAGTTGAACCATTTTCTACTGGAACTGGACTTCTCCACCTTCGTGGGTCACCACGTTCTCTGGCACCTCCGCTGGAGGAGTGTTCTCAGAAACATCCTCCTATTTCCAACTGGTACACGACATCATGGTGTAATTTCTCTACAATGCCAAGCATGATATTTAGCACACATACCATAAATCATCACGACTCCGTCACAAAAGACTCTTTACTAGCCACAATAACCCTAAAACATTTCCAAATTTTGTTTCAAACCCTTATGTTTTATTAACATCATTTACCAACTAGTTTCATTTCATTCTTCTCATTATTTCGTGGTTTCATGAAATTCATAATCCAACCAACTTTCCGGCCTCACACACCCATCCCATGCGTGTGCCTAAAATAATGCATGTCACTTATCTCACTAGGTGCTAAAATGTTGCATGAATGAAAATTATTGTGCTGTTATGACCACGATCCAAATATCATAAAACAGTCACATCAAACAACATGTGCATCACCAAACAGTGAAATATAATCAACTGTAATATCACACAACCAAGAACAACATTTTCTAGGCAAGGTGACTTGGGTTTTCCCCCATACCTGGGTTAGATACTCCCAAGAACGAGCTCATTGCCACGGCCTGACACATTCTAACCCTTGGATATCAATCCCAAAAAACAATACCTCATAGAAGGAGAAGAAAGACCTCCTCTGATACAACATTGTAACGTCCCGGACCTAGAAGCCACGAAATCGATGCTCCAAGCCGGGTGGTTACATGGCCTTAAGTGCGCCTCCCTATACGAAAAAGGCAACAGACTAGTAGTGGGGGTCGATGTAGTCATGTTGGGAGACTATACCGCCTTTTTATTAGAGTAAGCCACAACAGAAGTAAATCAAATAGAAAAAACAATATCCAACAACCAGGAACATGTATAACAACCAAATCCAAAAACAATAAATATGCCATGTCATACTACAAGTGCAATAGTGAAAAAAAGCCCCAAAATAAAGTCACGGCCAGAATCCCAAAAATGGTGCCGACTCCAAGTCCGGATCCTCGACCAGGTGCTACCCATGTGCACTCAGCTATCTAGAAATAACCCTTGTCCTTGTCCTGACCTTCAAACATGAAGTCTTCTTGGGAACCCAACGGTGGCCTGGGCAAGGTGTGAGTACAACTCAGTAGTCCACCACCAACGGTGTCTACAAAATATTCAGTATAAGCAGGTAGTGCATGCAAATGAAAAATGAATAATAAATTCCATGTAATTATTTAATGTTCCGTTAACTGATTCATGACCCAAGACATTTCCATTCCATTAACATTCATTCATTACCATTTACAATTACTTACAATTTCATCACATTCCCATGGGTCAATCACATTCATCATGTTACATGGGTCTAAGGCCAACAATCATATGCAATAGGGTAAACACAATTTTATCCTATCTCACTAGGAATAAACCCTCATAGAAACCATATACCTACCCCGAAGCCTCAGTCCGGTTGGATGAAACCATTAAGAGAATAGACCCTCAATAACTTTTCCTAACCTATGCATTTAGCGTGGAGTTTAGAACCTCGGTCTTCACTCAACCCGTGGGCGTAGATCCTCATGTCATACCCCACTCTACGAAGCCATGTGCACATGATAATATATATATATATAAGTAACCATCAACCTTACAACCATTACCCATCGGCAACATCATTCATAACATCCCACATGGGAAACCACATCATGCCTTAACCAATTACACATTACCATTTCAAATCATTTTACCATTCACCCAATTCCCATCTGTTATGCCTATCTCACTAAGCATTCCATACTAGACCCATAATTTATCCCATTAGGGCCTGTAATTAATTTACACATCCCCCCATTTAACCCGTTAATCATTCTATGAATCAACCATTCAACCCAACATACTTATCAAGGGATCTATAATTCACAACAACGAGTCACATGTTTATTGTCAATCCCTAAACCCGGGAAAGATGGCACATCCCATGGATGGCCCTAAATTAGGTAAATTCCATCCCAACACATCCCATGGGTATCATTAGGGTTCCCATTATGCCATTTTAACCATCATTATTACCAATCATGCTAAGGTTATCAATGCATAACCAAGGGAAAACAAGAACACAATTAAACATGCACATAAACCCCAAATAACCATGGGATATAACTTGCAGACCACCAACCTCAAATCAGAGGTTGAACGCCATCTCAATTGAGTCCATAGACTTCGATTCAACCAACCCTTTGAGTGTCAACCTAGAACTCAAACATGAGATGGGGTTTTAGGTTTTCAGAACAAGAAGAAAGGATGATACTAAACCTAAACCAAAAAGAGAAGCAACGATGAGGTTAGCCTTACACAGAGCTTCGATCTGCAACCAACGGCACCTAAAACACCTTAGAAACGAGGGAGATCAACCTCTTGGGGTCCTTAGAAGGTCTGGTTCGTGCCAAAGGTGAAGAGAGGATGCATATATGAAAAATCTCGTGTTGGGGTTATAAATCCTGTAGTGGAAATTTAGTAAATCTTTCAATATTAAATCGCGGAATGGTTTAGCCGCATGGTTTGGAAAACCATGCCCAAACCGTGCACCCGCCACTGCCTAGAGGAGGGGTAGTCGCATGATTTAGTCTCACGGTTTGGAAAATCGTGCGCAAATAATGCACTCAATTTTTTCCAGAGGAGGGAGTGTCGCACAGTTTCGCCTAGGCAGGCCGCACGGTTTGGCTGACCGTGCACAGGTCGTGCGCCTTGGTCTGCTTTGCCCAGACTTCCCTTCTTCCGTGCCCTGAGCCCCCAGAACACTCCCAAGGCCCTTAATACATTTAGAAGACATCCCTTAAATCCCAAAAAAGGGATATAACCTAATAATAATGAAAACATACCTTTCCAAAAACTGTGATCTTACATTTAGTTTCAAAAAATGTAAGAATAACATGTTTCTTTCATAAAAAATATTTCCTAATTAGTGTTTCATGAAATCCAGAATATGAAAATGATTATATTAATTTGAAAACAATATTCCACAAAATATCGAGTTTTCAAACTATATTGTTCAATATGAAAGAGTATAGTAAAACATAATATTTTTATTAGAATCATGTGACCATTAAGAATCATTATATGTTTTTTCAAATTGATGATTTATTTTACAAACTAAGAGGGGGTAAAAGTATTTCAAAGATTTATCTACGATTTAGATACCATTACTCTAGGTGAGAATAAAGGATATTAAAATGAGGTAATTCAAAATCATAAATGATCACTTTTAAAAAATTTCCAAGACATTTGGATTATAAAAAGAACGTATATTTTAGGGCCCTAGATGCAGAAATATATTCATTTTTCTGTATTATGTTATGAGAGTGTCATATCTGTATATTTGAGTTCTTATAAAGATAATGTAAATAATATTCAAATGTAATTAAATATAAAATTAATAATATTATTATTGACTTCATAAAATAATGGTATTTGTATGAAGGTCTCAAAATGAACATTTTATATTTGTAATTTTAAATCCATTTGACACATGGAATTGAACGATATAATCATTATAGATCATCAAATTATATTGATAGAAATATCGTAGGAGGTACTAGAAAATATTACTTCATATTGGAAGTATCAGGTGATTCATTGGATAATAATTTATGTATTTTAATATGTTCAACAAAATAATATCCAATTTTTTACATAAACGCTGCAGAATGTTAATTTTATGTGGCATGATAAAAGTAAAGATACCTTTCCAGAGCTCGTGAAGTGATATAAAAATCCTTCTATATTACATTTTTAGTTAAGAAAAAATGTTTTTAGGTGTGTAGTGAATCATTAAAGATGGATATAAAATATGTGATTAAGAAAAATAATTGTGTTATAACCCATTAATGTATATTTTTTATTATTGTAATAGTAGATAAGTAATGATCATGATTGGTAGGATAGAAATGAAGTACAATAAAGAAATAAAAATATTCACCAATATTGAGAAATATGTAATCTATAACATATATATATATATTGAATTATCCTGTTCCAAAAGTGTAAGTACATAGTTTAAAATAAATAATTAATTTATAAAAATAGAATTCATTGAACTAATATAATGAATATAAAATAAATATAATGAATGGAAACAACATTATAATAGATTACGAGAATTACATCAAGATAATAAGAATACTAAGAAGAATAAATGTATTGAGTCAAGTGAAAAAATACATGATTTATTAAAAGGATATTGTATTAAAAATATAATTCTATTCATTGAACTCGTTTATTTTTAATAAAATTAGTTGGTTGTTTTATAATTATAGTTATGGTTTCTATGTCCCAAAATCAAATCATTATCTACTACAAACTCATTAAAAGGTAATGTTATAAAAATTAGAACTTCTTTAAAAGAAATTTGGAAGTTGGTCTCACTATCCTTTAATTTTTATTTTATTACATTGTTATAAAAAAGTACAATACTCTTGAATTTAGAAAACAATGATGTTTATAAGATATAAATTCTTATACCAATAATTGTGTTGATCTCCTTGATATGAATAAAATCTATACATGGAACCTGTTTTATCATATAATATTACACATTGAAAATTTAAAACATGAAATATAATTTATTTTATGATAAAAAATCAACAAATAAAAAAATATTAATACCCCTAAAATCAAACATTTTAATAAAAATTTCTCAATGAATTCAGATAATGAAAGCATTAAAATGGAAGTAACTTTTCTCAAGATAGTTCCTCTAGAGTCATCATGATTTTCTAAAAAAGTAAACCAAAATTATATATTATATCATAACAAAACATGGTGATTAAAATGGAAGTAACTTTTCTCAAGATTGTTGTTCATTATAAATTCCTAATTTATTAGAAAATTGGTATACCCAATATGTCTATCATTTGTGAAATCACAAAAAGATAAATATGTACAACATAAATATACAGATAAAAAATAATAAACTCGAGAAAACTCATTATAATATATACTATAATTTTCAGAACAATATGTAAGAATGAAGTAATTTTAATAAATAATCAACCAATTGTTTATAATAATGAGTCATGAAATAAATTTCATGTTATATAAAAATATAAAATAAATCAATCAGTAATTTGTTTGATAAATCTCCCCATGAGTTTAACATTAAGAAAACTTATGTTATAAATGTTATAGCTTGTAAAATATGTCCTCTTTAATATTTATCATAGATCAACTCAAGATACTTATTTTAAAATTAGGATAATTACCCAAAAATTTATACAAGACATTATATTATCAAATATATATATATTTGGGATTTTTAGAAATAGAAAAATAAAATAAAAGGAGAATAAAAGTGACCAAATATATTAACTCATCCAAAAAATGAATAGAGAACACCCGTTATCATAAGATACTCTTCTCCAATATATATATCACGTTTTTATATTAAATTTGATATTGGGTAAATGATATTTTTTAATTTTATAGAATTTTTTCTAATTAGAAAAACATTATTAATAACAAGAACATTTTATCACTAGATATGAAGATAAGAAAACATCACCTGTAATTTTTTAAATAATAGAAATCACTACATCATGTGTTAAAATATGATAAAATATTAAATATTGATGAAATACAATGAGATTTCAAATTTAGTAATTAGTTTTTTATTTTATAATCAGAGATTACATCTTGGTAAATGTCATCTCTTTATAAGCTACCTTCCACCTATGTTATTGAACATCTCTTATAGTCTATATAAATCAATTTACACATCATTTATCATGTGTTTATAATGAAATGGTAATAAATTTAAATTAACCCTTTATTCAATAAGATAAGTTATATTGTTGTCATGAGATTTAATGTATTTTTCTATCTTTACTATTTCTTGAATGTGAAACTCAAAATATTTATTGATAATGGGATTGCCTAAATTGAGTTGTAAAAGAGATTCTATCAAACGTTATTGAAAAATATAACATAGAAAATTTATAACATAAATTTGTATAATAATTATTCTAGAATGGGAATCATGTATCAACTGAATAGATTTTGAGATGATTAGTAATTTATAAGAAATGAATTTCTCCTTCACTCTTGTTTTTGAGATGTAGTGTTTTATTGGATTTAGAGAAACTTTCTAAACCGACATCAATATCTATTATATATTTTAGGTTATTGGGAAATTATTCCTTCACACATTTAAGCATGGTATCTATAATAAAAACAAAATACAAATTCACTCTATTCTGTCTTCAAGAATATATTTATTATCTTGAGAATGAATAAAAGTTAACTACTCCTTATACTGATCTTTTATGGGACTAGTGTTTTTAATGAGTTATATCATGATGTTTACTAGTTAAATGTAATAGAATCTATGTTATTTTATAAAAAATATTAATTTTTACTATATTATTTTAAAATTATGATTTTTTCTATATTACATTATATATTTTAAAAGATGTTGGGGGTATATTTTTCTATTATTTCTAAATTATTTTCCCCCGGACACATTCTTTTTTTATATTTTCATTTTTTCTTCCATAGAAAAATAAATTTTTATGCATTCTATGATACATATAGGGGATATTTGATAAAAATAGAGGTATGTAAATAATGTGAAATCATTTTTTTGGGAAAACTCTTTATTTTTTTGATCAAGACATGGAATCATTAATTTTTTCCCATAACAAATATAATATATTTTTAAAAATTTTAAAATTTATTACGAGTGTTGTATCTTAATATTACTATTGGATTTCATCAAAATTGTAATCTCCAGATGAACCATATATATTTGAATTTATAATGAATTTATTAATAATAGTGACTAGGGAACCATATTATTTTACAAGAGATAATAAATTATCTAAATGTTTATAACATCTCATATAATTATATTTATTTATATTTTTGTAGTTTTATACTTCTACTTTAGTGACACATCATATGTTAATTTTTGAAATACCTTATGTTTAAACTCATTATCATATAATATCTTCTTATTTTTAACTACTTTATTATATTATATAATTTTTACTTCTTTTCCTAATTAAAAAATTTTTATTCTCTTCCGTAATATATAGACGATTCGTACAGAGAATGGTTTCATACTTCAAATGGTTGTCCTTCAATCTTTATATAGTTTTAAATTATCTTATACCTTCAATATAAATAATTATCATTAGCTAATAATTCCATGTAACTGAATGTTGAATTACAGTAATCATTAATAGACATCAACATACCACATTAATGTAATTATAAATGTAGTTAAAAAGATTATGCTTATATATTCAATATGTTAATTGTAATATTTAAATTTCATTGATCATTGATATTTTATTTTTCTCATATTCTATGTTATATAAAAATTTTATCCTATAAAAGTAAATTATTTCTTTTGTATAAATGGTATTCATCTTGTGAGACAATTCCATAGATAAAAAGAATGTTTACTCAACATGGAATAAATCAAAGTTCTAGAACATTAAAAATTATAGTGTGTGATGAACATTGATTAGCCTTCCAATATTTGTGTAATTACCCATTAAAAATTATTCTGATTAATTAAAAAACTCACATTCATGAAATGTTAATTAAAACAATTTCAATCCATCAGAATAATAAATATTTATCGAAAAATAAGATCAATGAAAAATCGGGGCTACATATCTTAACACTCCTTGTATGTAAGGTCCACTATTTCCTGAACATGAAAATGGATGTATTTCTAAAGTAATTATTTATTCTAGTTGTAGTCACTTAGTCAATTAACATTTATTTACAAATACCTCCCATAAAAACCTCATTAGTGATTGAAACATCTATTTTGAAATGAAAATGAGGAACAAAATAGGCGATAATATTTATATTGTCAATATATTTGGAAAAAAATATTAATTTTGATTAATGTTGTCCACATATTTATATATATAGTTATACTAAATAGTTGGTGATCAGAACTCATATAAAAGTTAATAAAAAATCACAAAGAGTTAAGAATGTATAATATAAATAATAGTTTAAATTTAAAATTTCATATCCATATTGATGTTTAAAATATAACTAGTTAAACAATTATTCCAAAATTTTCAAAATTAGGCATAAGAATGGTTATTATTTGATAAGGAATTTATCAAGATACTAAGAGATAAATTTTTCCTATTGGAAAATATCATTTTATGTTTTGAACTAATATATTTCTATAATATCTATCTCAATAATTAATTGAAAAATGAAATTATTATCATCAATTTTATCAGACAACATATTATTAGAAACACAACATTAATTCTTTACAAACATGAAATTACTCTTATAATATAACTGAGAAATTTTTTAATGAAATAGTTTCAAATTAAAATACATATGATAATGTAAAAACATTCCATAATAATAAATATATATATATAAATAATCATTAATTTTACTATTTTAAATTTGAATAATCATTTGAAATGGATGTGTTAGTACATGAAATATAAATGTGAAATGATATTGGGTAACTGATATAATAAACCATTTGCTAGTATGAAACAACCTCATTAGTAATAAATTATATATAATGCATCTTGACTTAATTCAATCAATGAATGTCTCAAAATAAAAATTAGGGCACCCATATAACTCAAATAATTTTACATGATATTAAAAACAATTATTGAAATGTATTCTTAATTTCATATATTTGATTTGATTTTATTCAATAAACATTTATATTTGAATTTTTTATCTCCTAGATATTTTTTAGAGATAAATATTCTTATATGTAGAATGTATTTTCTCTGATACCTTATAATTTTTTTGATCTCATAATATAACTTAAATTTCATTCTCGTTATCCTAAACTAATTATAATATTTATCAAAATATCTTATTCTCAAATTCATGATTAAAAATTAATTCATCAAACTTCCAACTCAACTTTTCAATATTATAATTAATCATTTATATTATAATATAGTAATAGAAATTTTAATAACATCCGTTTTATAAATTAAATTAAATATTTCATTCTCCATTTTATTGAATTCAGTTTATGTTTTAGAGATTATAGTTATAATTGTATTCAATTTGGCAGATAACATTAATATTTAATTTATATAATTTAAAATATTGGTTCTAATCTCATTATGAATTACAAAATTTTCTGACACATATATTTTATCATAAATATATATTATTTAATTTCATTATATTTTTTAGGACTGTCATCTTTATAATTCGATGAAAATGAGTTGTTATCAACATTTAAAGTCAAAATATTAATAATAATGAATTACAATGTGATTAAATGTTCTACAATCTATTACCAAAATCATATATCATTCCCAATATGCATTTCATAAAAATTTATTATCATTCAATTATCATCACAATCTTAATCAAGACTATTGAAATATAATGAATCCTCAAGGGAACGATATAATCCATTCGTCCTTACGAAAGATTCTATTTATTTTTTCATTGATTATTTCCCATCATTATTTATTTTCTAACTGAAAAAAACTTATATTTTGTGATTTCCTACACTAATATCATCTATAGTTATTTGATTATATACTATCAAAATTTTCGTTATTATACATTCATTCATTCAATGTTCCTTCAAAATATTACGATTTATATAAATTATTCTAGAAATATTAAAAATATCACCATAAATTAGCTACAAATTAGAAAAATATGAAATGGTTATGTAATAATTTTCAGATAAACTTTTCATTGATTTATTAGATTTAGATATAAATCCATTGTAATAGATATAAAACGAAATTCCATTACTGTTTAATAATTTCTTGACATCTCTCTATAAACTTTTATCATATTTAAATTAATTATTTTATAAATCATCTAAGATTAGGTTTTTTATATACACAATATAATAAATTATTTACCTAATGGATCCATAATCATTAATAAATCTATTATCCTTTCCAAAAATTGGGTTTCTAATAACTCTCTATATAAATTGTTTTTAGACACATGAGAGTTATTTTAATCCATTGGTGCATTGGGGGTCTTACCCAATACATATGAAATCAAAAGATTGATAATCCTATGTTAACCTAACTCTTTTAAATCCAAGATGAATTAAATCTATGATGTGTATCTATTCTATTTTCATTCTATTCCCACATGAATCTACACATGAAGAAAGCCAACTATAAATATTCCATTGAATATCATATACAAACGTATAACTAACTCAGGAATAGTGTTCCAAATTATTTTATACTCTTGAGAGTTATATTGATCATGTGGTAACTATGTATTCATTAGCAAGAACAAATTTATTTTACACAAGTATTATTAACATACGATTCTATATTATAAAAAAAATTACTCATAATAATATCTATAACAAATTTTTTGTATTTATGGAACTAAAATACATAAACATCAATATATAATAACTACATAAATATCAAAATAAAATTAATTTTTATTTAAAACGGATAGTATAAGGATACATTATATGAAGAAAAAATTAAAGATATAATAGGGGAAGGAAAAATACAGAATATAATTTATGAACCAATTATAGAACGATCTAATATAAATTTATATCTAGTAAAATCATGAATGTAAATGTAATGAAGTTTGAAAAAATGAAGTCAAACAATGACTAGTATATTTATTCCAAATGGATATTAATGTTGTTCAAGATATTTATTTTTTAAAAATGACACTCTGTAAACTATAACTATGAATTTGATAATAAATAAACTGATATTAATAAGAAATAGAATATATAAAATCTTAAAAATATTAAATAAAATACTTTAATTTAAACAACATATCAATGGAAAAAATTATTTAAAAAATAATAAGAAATATAGTATAAAACAATGGACACTGTAAAAGATGAAAATATATAAACTCTAAAAATGATATTATTTTACATATAATAGTATAGTTACAAATTTCATTATTTTTAAATCTAAGTGGAATTTGGTTCGATAACAATAATTGTGGTATTGATGAGCTGAAAATATAATATAATTCACTATAAAAATATCTATTGGTATTAGGATCCAATCCCAAAATAACATTGATATTAATGTTTGAAGCATGGTCCTATGGAACAAGTTTCTCATCAAACACAATGTTCTATATTAAGTCCAATCCCATATAATTGGTTAAACATGATAGTTAAGATGATATATATTGGTGTTATTGGAATATTATAGATCTTCTAAATTATATTTATACTTGGTTAATATACCCATATTCTTTTCTATCATATATGATTTAAAAAGAATCAATTATAATAGGAAACCCATGTGATTTTTTTATAAGAATCACTAGATGAGTTCCATTTTTAATACTAACGAAAATAATAATTATAAATAGAAGTAAAATCATCATCAAGATGATGAAAATATAAAAATGTCTACAAGTATTCCCATCATAGATCATTTCATGTTGTATTCGGTTCATTGAATTCTTTATTCAAAATTATGCACGATGATATAGAAATATCTATTGGCCATATTATATAGACATCAAGTTTGGTTTCAATGGAATCAAATGCTACCATGTATCATGGAATTAATATAACATTATCCTATAATCAATGCTCCCATTGAATCATTGAGGTTTTATACAATAATTTGATTACAATGATAAACTCTTGATATATTTAGTTCAATATAGATTCTCAAATTAATGAAGAATACGTTTATCATATATGATCAAAGGATGTTAAATCATCAACTTTTAAATTTACCAAACTCACTATTATAAAAAAATGTTATTTAAAAAAAATTATATGGTGTAATATGATTTTATAAATTATGGCTTAGAATTAAGTGTTTTTAATTAGAAAAAAATTTCATAAAAAAATTATAAGAGACAATGTTTTAAAGTCGATATTATGGTGCATGTAGAAAATTTATAGTGGTACTATCTCTTTTGTTTATGATATGTTATATAAAAAAACCGAAAATACCCAAATATAAACTTATAAATTTAATGATATATTTATTTAATAATATTATTATAGATTTTATACAATTATTCATTTGACCATTAAATTTATTATGAAAAAATAAATGGGAATTCAAATGCATAAGAACACGGTATAAAATATCAAAAAAAGGTAGACGGTTCAAATGAGTAGTGGGTGTTGATATAATTTCTCGTTTAATCATTCATTGATATCAGTGAGGAAAAAAAATTATCTATTGATAAATATAAAAAATTTAATAATTTAATGTGGAAGGATTTAAATTTTATTAAATAACACATAATGATTTTATCGTAATTCATGAAAAATTTGGTATTGGGGAGATACTCAAAGGATTGATATATGATTCTGAATTTTTATTTTATTGTTTTAGTGGGATTTAGATCAAACCAATATAGTAGAAAATATCCCAAGGGAGTACAATGATTATAAATTTGGTTTTTTCTATGCTAAAAAATATGTATTTTGATATTTGGTGGGAATCATATTAGACATGTATGAAATAGATGATATATTGGTTCGTTTCGAAATATCCCCCCAATTAAAAAGTGAATGATAAACTACAATTCCCTATGGAATTTGTAATATCTATAATAAATTTGTATTTATAATTATAAATTTGTGGTTTTGATTAAAAATAATTTATAATTTATAATTTGACTGAGAGAACATAGTTATTTACTATTATAGAATACACATCCAATTATGCACATGAAAATTATAGTTTAAGGAGATTACTAAAATTCATGTGGTACCAATTAGAATTTCCTTTTAACACAACCAGGGATTCACTTCTTTATTTGGGATGGGGTTACAATAAGCACTCGATAGTCATGTAAAATTAATCATTTCTTACCTTATACAAGATAATGTCTAGTTAGATTGAATAATTTTTATTCTGTACAATATTATTGAGGTAGATATCATAGGCATTGTTGAATATTTATTAAATTGGATATATTTACACTATACATAAAATATTAAATCCCATACATTAATTTAGACATATCCATTAAAATATATATTTAATAGACATTGTCAATCCCTACTATGTTTTTATAAGAATGTCAAATCATCTATAATGAGACTAAGAAATATATATTAAATGACAGAGTTAGTGGAATTGATTTGGAAATTATTGATTACCAATCAAAGGTTAATTTTTTATTTAATTGTAATATATGGTGGTCTTTAGAATTCAAAGGTAGTAGTCTTGTATATCTCTTGATGTATCCTCGTTCAAGTCACAAATTAATAGAGAAAAAAAAGAAATCAACTACATGATTTTTCTAATCAATCATAATTTTGAATAATAAAAGTAGTTAAGACACTAATTATTTCATCCTTCTAATTTACATTTCATGTATAATGTGTTATTTGAGTCTCAAATAATATGTTTTATTAATGATCCAACTTGTGATCCCAAATTTGATGATGTAGAGTTAAATGTTGATGGTTTCCCAATACGAATTTATAACGTTATCTGGAGTGATAATTTTCAATAAGTGAAATTAATCCCATTGATTTATATATAACATAATCATTGTTATTAATTATATATTTATTATGGGGTGGTAGAGGATAAAATATATTGGCCATAATTATTCCTAATGGAAGCTTGTTGATGATGTATAAGAACAAAAAGAGTGGTAATGGTGAGAATATAATGATCCATGTCATATTATATTAGTATTTTATATCAATTTTTTATATCTAAATTAATATTTTTATCATAGTGGGATTTTAGAATGTTTGGATAGAAATATAAGCAATGAGGGTGAAAATTAATTGATATATGAGGAATCATTTGTACACGGAACATATTGGGGTAGTGATAAGTACCTGGTGGTATTCTATTAAAAATAATAACCAATTGGTTTATTAATGGGTACCAAAATTCATTTTATTTGGAATCTAATAGAAATAAATTTTTTGGTGGTCCCTTATCAGGTAATTGGGAGACTCTGGTTAATATTTTTAGAACATGGAAAAAATATCAATTTTTTTAACAATATAATTTTGATGATTTACCTATATATTTTTACTGAAAACCTTTATAAAAATATCATTTCATTGTTTCACCTTCATTTTTGCTTCCACATTTAATATACCACCAACATTTTTTCTCCTATATATTTCCAAATTATAAATTATTCCTCAATTAGTATATCTAATTTTATACTATAATCTATTATCCTTAATTTAGGAATTTTTCTTAATACATAAGAATAATAATTAAATTCGTAATCCTCGATGTTTATAATATTTCATATGTTTGATGAGTACTTATTTCCTCATCCTTTTGGATAGGATTTAAAAAATCAAGTTTATAGTAAACCCTAATATCATTAATTTTATTAAATTGATATCCTCAATAGTTGAATGGGTTAATGTTAATCTATATTAAAATATTTATCATCTATGAATATTTTTGAAAGTGAATTCATTGCTAATTTATAAACCATATTTACTATATTTGTTCCACATATTAATTTTTATACTAAATAAATTATAAATCAAAGTTATTTTAATGTATTATTAAATTAAAATAAGATAATGTGTTCAATATAATTCACCATGTGAAACATAAACATAAATTAAGTCATTACATATTTAGGAAAAATATAAATATTTATGTATGACTGTTAAAACCAAGATATTAAATTATAGTGAACCAATAAATGTAACTTCATTATGAAATATTAATTAGATGAACATAATGACATATTTTAAAAATAATGAATTATAATTGGTAAATCTAAATTCACTAATAAAATCATATTATGCATAGAATTGATTTTTTCAAAAAAAATTATTATTTTGTGATTTTTATTTGTTGTTATAATAAAATTATAAATATTTATGGTATCATATATTGATATTAATAATTTTATAATAATAATTATTAATGTAAATGCAATTAGAAAATTAATAGATAGTCTTCTAAGGATTTTTTACGTATAAAAACATATTTTTATTATATTTTAAAATTTTATTTGAAAAACAAATTTTAAATTTGTATATTTTCTATTTGAATAAATGCAAAATTATTTTTTATTCATCATAGTAATATTTTATAATTTTTTTGTAATATTTAATTTATTTTGTATAATACAATATTCCATTTTGATAAATACTATAATTTAATGATATTAATGACCTGTAAGTATGTTACGGAATTTTGGGAAACAATTTTATGAAGATAATACATATTTAATAAGTTTAAATATAGGATATAATATATTAACTCTAGTTTACAAACCTATATATATTATTATATAACATAAGTAATATTTTTATTAATAAATCATGTATAATAAAATTTTCATTTATTTTTCTAAAATCAATTTTTTCACATTGATAAATTGAATAAAATTATATTATATTATAGTTTGTAATCATTTATTGAATATTATGTAAGATGTATTATTTTTCAAAAGGGATAAAATTATATAGTAAAAAAAGTTACCATGATAAGAGTATATTACAATTAATGGTGTTTAAGCATGAGAAAAAATCTAAAAATTAATTATTTTATAAGAATTTTTTTTTCTGATGTTACAGAATTTATCTCTTCCTAACATTATTATGCCTCAATTTTTAATATGTCTAATATACAAACCCATTATTAAAATGTTTTTGTCATTTAAAATAATTCTATAACTTATCATTTAAAAAGGGGGCTTTAACCACCCCTTCCATACCAATCCTATAACTGTATTTCCACTATAAACCGAATCCTTTATTATTACCTTTGAATAATATTACACCATTGATATTTTTGCAACATTATATCATCATAATCCATCAATTTCCACATAAATCACTTAGGAATATTCAATACTTTAAATGAGGGTAACCCTATTATCTCAAATTTTTATATTTCTGTAATACAATTACAATTATAATTTTGCAATACCTATATAATGAAATAAATATTTAATAGATATATATTAGTACTATTCTAGGATAATAACCATTATACACATTTCCCCTCACCCCTTAATAAATATGAAAACATGATTTGTTGGTATGATTTGACTACCACCTCCATGAACCAAAATGTTTGTTGAC
This sequence comes from Viscum album, assembly GCA_963277665.1. NCBI lineage: Eukaryota > Viridiplantae > Streptophyta > Magnoliopsida > Santalales > Viscaceae > Viscum > Viscum album. The sequence continues at coordinate 1,113,562,279 of OY728126.1, forward strand.
TTCCATAGCCTACCAGTGAAGATACATAAGGGAATTTAATATATAATAGTTATATTTATAACTTATATATTATTCCAAAATTATAAACCACTTTACTCTATTATCCAATTATATGATAACAAAATCATCATCCTTTCATACATGCAGAATACAATATCCCTCTATCAATGATTTTTCTTTTCATTACAATATATCATTTATAATCAATAGACTAGTTTTAATAGAAAAATATTATTTTCATTATCTAATTATGGTTTTTATGGTTAATTTAATATACAATTAGAAATATGATAAAAAATAAATCATAGTTAATTAAATAGTGTAAATATGATTAGTAAGAGGAAACAAATTTTAATTATATTAAATAATATTTTTATATCCATTACTCATTCTTCTAATTCAATAAATTTCTGATATATTATAAAAAAACTAAATAAGATCACTATTATTTTGATATAATTATATTACAACTATACAAAAACATAATTATAAATTAAAAGTGGTATGTTCATGATAGGGTCGATATAACCACAGAAATAAATTTAATTTAAATAATGATTATAAATTAAGGGTATAAATTAAAATTAAATATTAATGGTTATGAAGTATTTGATTATGATACCAATTTGTTGAACATGTTGTCAATTTTTGTGTGGAAGTCATGATAAAAGTTAAAGGTTTACGTAATCTGAATTCTAAACATTAGAAATAGGGAAAGTTGTATGTATCATGTTATTCATGTTTGAAATAAATAAAACCCATAGATGTATTGTTATCATAATATTTTTATTATTTTTTAGAAACTAATCCAAATAATATTCCCATCGTCAAAAAGCTATTGATTCAATTATTAACAAATTAAAAATAAATTTTTTACCCATCATTTATTCTTTTTTCTATGACCTTTATTTTGGTCATATTTCATATATGTTGGGTATATTCTACCCTTTATGGAGATATTTAGTATTTTTACATTATATTTGATTTATTTAAATAACTATAGCATAAATACATTTATAATATATGTTTCCTTATCGAGTGTGTTACACATAAGGTATATTGATAGATCAAATATGTTTTCATTGAGTTATAATATTTACTCATTAAATTTTTTATTCATAGATTGGGTTCTTAAAATATAATTTTATATTATATAATATTATATAAAATTGTATGATAAAATGATACTGTAAAATACTCATGTTCTTATAAACCATTTTTAAAATGATGGATTTAAAATTTAATTAAAATGCATCCTTTCATTATCAAATTTTTTATCTCAAAACCCAAAATTTCAATAAAAAAATTATTACATTTTGAAGGATACATTATTTTAGATAAATTTGAAATTTCATTTTTTCAATTTTCCAGTTCATCTTTTGAAAATATATTTCATAATATGGAAAATATTTTTATATTTTACATTAATGCTAAAATTGTTCAAAAAAATTTCATTTTAGGGTTCTCCTCCATTTTCATTTTCATGTTATGAATAATTATAACTCATGATATTTATATAAGATTATTTATCATCTAAAAATAAATATTTATAATATGGGGGATTGAACATGTAGTATCAAAAAAACCAATTGCTAACTCATTCTTATGTGACACAATTTTATGGATTATTTCAAAATTGTGTTCTCTTATATTTCAAAATACTTGTGAGTTTCCTATATTACCTTGAGGATATGTTATTTTAGAAACATCCACATTATTCTATTGGATTTCATATAGATTGTTCATTTCTATTCGAAGAATGGTCCATCACTAGATTTTTATTTTCTATACATCCATTTTTTGTAGGCATGATTTTATATTCAAAACATTTCCTCAGTTAATACCATATTTATTTGTTCATTGATTGGTAATCCCCTAGATAACTATACATTGATCAATTGGGGGAAAGTATTTCAATATCATGTATCCATTTGTAGATAGTATGATAGTTGATTGATGTTTACTATGAAATTTACTCTATTTTCTGGGGAATGTTTAGAAATTTTGTATGAATGTTATACCGCTATTAATGATTAATATAAAAATTTATTATATATTTTTTGTCATCATCATTTCTTACTAACTAATTAAACTAAAAAATGTGGAAATTTGGATATATTTTTATATATCTCTTTGATGTATTAGTAGGATTGATGAGACAAATATGCTTGGATATTTTGTTAATACATGACCAACTCATCAGGATATCTTTACATTCGTCTTGTAGATAATAAGGATCTCTTGGATATATAATTTAAAAGAATAATGTTTCTCTACGTTGGTTTTTTCAAGGTAAGATTAGTATTTTCATTATTATTAATTCTAGGGCCATGAATTCAGTTATTTTTATCTATGTGTTCTAATATTTTTAATTTTTATATATAGATATATTATGCTCTCATTTTTAGTTAAAAATTGAAGTAAAATGATTATATATAACTTATATAATGATTTTGGTATGTTTATTGCATGGTATCCATTAGTTTTATTCTTTTCCTTTATGCGTGTCTGATATCATTATTTTTAAATTTCCATTTCTCTATGATATTATGAAATTTTATAAATATGATATGACTAGAGGAATAACATGTAAAGATGATTTATAATAAATTATGAATACATTTGTGGATTTGTGGATTTTTTAATTTAGTATAAAAATCATATAATGATTTACAAAATAAAACTGGGATTTATTATCCAGGAAATCCATTTTGGCATTACAGTAGGGTTTAGGAAATTTTGGAGATTATATTATTTTTTAGGATAACTTATGATATGGAAAGATAAGGTCAATATTAGTTTAAAATATAATAGTTATCTTCTTGGGATTATATATTATATAATTTTGAGCTAATAATTCACATTTTATTTGTTGAAGGGGATAAGAGAACAATATTGAAAATCATAGGAAAAATAAAATTATTAAATGATAAACCATGGTTTTTGTAGATTAATGAGTATGCGGTTTTCTAAGAAAATACAGCATTTTATAGATTTTTTCATGTGGATTAATCTATGATATTTATTCATCTAGGGTTAATCACTATGAAGGAGGTTGATTGTTCATTTTATCGATGTTTTATATGTTTTTTGGTGAATGGGACTATGACTACAACACTATCTAGTGATTCTTGAGGGATATTCCATAGTTGACTATATGATCCGTATGTAAAATATTATGAATTATTTCCATTTTAAATACATGGATTACGCTATAGTGTATGAGACCATATAGATAATGAGTATCACTTGTTGAACCTACAATTATATAGGGTGATCTAAGAGCGATATAGGTCTGATGAAATGAATTATATGATAAAATGATATTGTTATTAAATAAGATATATTAAGGTTAAATGTTCACAATTCTATAATGATATCAATTTTTCAACACATATGTTTACCCATTTTGGGGTTTTAATAGAAGTAAATAGAATGATCCAAGATCGTAATTTACATAATGGTAATGAAGTGAATATATAAATTATTATAATATACAAATGATTATTGGATTGGAAGATATAGTGATTGTTCCGAATAAACTATTATGAAATATTATTAACAACATAAAAATAATAAAAAAAAACCAGATAATATAATAAAATAAATAAGTACCAAGGACGTTCTAATGATTATGATAATAATGAAAATAATATTTAAATTCATTCATGGAAATGATATAGAAATAGTCAAGAGGTAAATTTATATAAAGTGGTAAATAGGTGAAATAAGTTTGGATATTAAAAACATTGTCCCCATAAATTTAACATAAATAGATAATGTATATATATTGTTTATTGAAATGAAGTTGGGATTTATGTGACATAATCCTTAAATCCATTGGTAGATTAGGGAAATAGTCCTTAATAACATTGAGAACAAATAAAGGCCTATAAACACTAAATTAATGCAGTTGATAGAGAATTTTTCCACTAGATATTATGATACATTATTTGATTAAAAATTTCACCAACTATCTGATATTGAGTTAAAAATATGTATACATAGTGGTATGATTATGATAAAATCATTTTCAATGGTTGTTGGATTGTTGTTTTCAAAAAATTATATTCTATTTATAATGTAGATATTTTTTGTGATATTTTTTCTAGAGTTTCTTCCATTATAAAGGGAATATTTAAAAAATTCAAATATCAAATCATCATTACATATCATAAGTAAGACCATTATCATCTAAAATATACTGAATAATTATGGAATTCCAATAGAAATCCCTCTAGTCATATGAGCAATATTATGAGGAAATAATATATTTTTTGTGTAGGGGATAATGTAACTCCCATATATTGTAATATATTTCTACCTTTAAATAAATCAATGTGGTCTATATCTTAGACCACACTCAACTCCCAACATTGATGAAATCATGATATATTTAGGAAAAATTTTTATTCAAGTATAACAAAAAAGCATAGTGTTAATGTATTGGTAAGGAATTGATGTAATGACATTATAAAATTTATAGAATGAAAATACAATATTCATTTAATATGAACAAAATTTAATTTCTAAAGGTAATTTTACTTATAATATGTATCTATTCATAGAGATTTATTTTTCTGAAGTATATTCTTTAAATTAAAATGGTTTTTAAATGTTCTCATTAATGGATTGTAATATATATTGATATTAATAATAGGGTTGTAGTAATCATTAAATGATATGAAATAATAATAATAGTATATTTCATTCTAATGATTTGTTTTCAATAAAGTTTGTTCATTATATTTTATAATTTTCTTCTAATTTGAAATTTGAAATCATTTATAATTATAATTTTCAAAAATAAAAAACATATTTATAATAATCATATTATTATTTTATTAATATCATTTTGTGTTATTGTTTCATATAAAAAATGATTTCATATAGAGTGGTTGTATATAAAATTTTTACAGCTATAATTATTTAATTTCATTATTATAATGTATATTTGTCAAAGATATTTTTGAAATTGTTTTTAAAAAAATATGAATATTAGAATAGAAACTATGGATCGAAAAATATTGAATCTAGTTCATAATCACTTTATAAATATTTTATTACTAAATAAATAATTTTCTTAACAAATTATTTTAAATAATTTATGAATTAACTTTTTTAAATAATTTATTTTCAATTTTTTTACAATTAATATAATAAAATGTATTTCATATTTTCACTAAGTAAGTATATATTATATAATAAAATGATATTATTTTTATTTACAATGTATACAATAATTAAAAATGAGTTACCATGGTAATATTAAATTGTGGTTAAATGGGTTTAACATAGTGTGAAAGTGTAATCATTGTTAAAAACATTTTTTATAATGTTTCTTAGGACATTAATGAACTTATATCTTTCTCACTGTATTATTTATAAATTTCAAAAACACATTAAATTAGATGTGACCTAAAATAACTATAATGTTGTGCGATATTTACCAAAATACAATCCATTATATATATTTAACATAGCATCTCTTCACCCATTCAACACCACTGATAAAATATTGTTTATTCATGATAAACTCTCCAATATCATTCACCAAGAATCCTAACCCTAATCTTTAAGCTTATATTCATATTATATTATACAAATGCCACATTTTCCTAGTAATTCCCTAATGAAACTGTATGATCTAAATGTGATTTATTTTATTTTACTTAACATCAATCATTCTCATCGTACCACTAGAAAAAAATTCAAATAAATATATTGTTAAATTATTATTCAATATAGATTGAATTTAATTATTCTATCTGAATAACCAATAATTTAATTTTCTATTTTAGATTCTTAAAAATGACAGCATGATTTCTTTTGTATATGTGGACTACTGCCTCAATGTATTGACATGTCCATTTTCCATCACCTCATATTATAGATGGTTTAAAAATTGAATTTAATATATTATTATTATATTCATAAATTATTTAATATATATAAATTATAAAACATATTACTCCTTTATATTATTATATTCAAATTAAATGATTATCCAATTGTACATGTGGATTACAGCATCCATGGAACGATGCATTCAACTTTTCCTTAACACTATTTATGGCTGGTCACATGAATGCATTTAATGGATAAATATGATATTTATGATATTATTATTGTTTTTAGGATACGTTAAATAACATATTAATGATATTATATACAAACAATCATCGTTATTCAAATCATTGAAAACAAGTGAACTAAGAGGAAGAATATTTTACTCATATTATATAAAATATTCATATACATTATATTTTATTATATATCATTATAAATATGATATATCATTCTATTAAACATTATTTAATATCATTATACTTCTGTTATAATGAAGATAAAAATTAAACAAAATATTATAATATACTAATCTTGTTAAGATTATCTTATGATTTTTTAACAAACCACATTATAAATACTATAATATTATATCTTGGATGAATATGGGATCATAATTACAAGTATAATATGATATAAAAATAAGTATTTAATAATTTTATATTATATCATTAATTTTAATGTTATTATTAATCTTATTAATTAGTATATAACCCATCATCCATTAATAATCATTGATACATGAACATTTAATTTTTCATCTTCATGGATCATAAATAAAACTCCAAATGTGTGAATTTACACCACTATGAATAATTATGAAAAATATATTATTATATCACTATGCATCATATGATGATGAAATTTTTAACATTGATGAATACCTATATCTTTTTTATGAAAATAGCTCAAAACGATCAAGATTACTTAAAACATCTATTGAAAATATATATAAAAACTGATTAAAATTGGTATAGATAATGATGAAAACTAATGTGTATAAATGGGGAAGTTATTATTATAGTCATGAAATAAGTTCTTAATATAGCTATTTTTTAAATTGTATGGTCATGAGTGTTTGTTGTGGCTTGGATAAAAGGTAAGGGTTTTCATGGTCTCAATTATAATTCATTGAGAAATAAAACATTTTGTAGAACATGATTCCATTTCATGATTTATTTTCATACCATGGATTTTTTTATAATAATATACTTTTAGGTCACAGTATTTAATAATACAAATCATATTTCCCTCATCAAATTGCTACAAATTCAATTATTACTTCACTTATAAAGATTTTTTGTAACAAAACTTCTTTTCATTGAGTTATGATTTATTGCATGAAAATATTTCATATAAGATGGTTATATTCCAAAAATGATTATATAATTTTGTATTGTACACTTTTTTTAATTTACAATAATACTACATAAACAATTATTGAATATTTAATATTATATTTCGTATAATTCCTATAATGTATATTCAAATGTAAAATATTCATTCTTTTAGATTTGATGTTTCACTATTAACATTGATATTTACTTCTTTATTTCTCAAAAATAAATTTATTATACATTATTTTATAATCCTCCTTCTGGAAACAATTTTTATTTCAATGATGGTTTGATTTACTTTTTTTTAAAATGTGGGGGTTTAAAAAAGTAATGTTGAATTTATTAGAAAAGGTTCCCTTCATAATAAAATGTTTTATTATTTGATTTATATTTACTATATAAAAAATTTTATGTTTTAAGAATCAATGATCATATATTTTTTTAAATGATTTTTTTTTTCAAAACCACTCAGTTCACCTTTTTGAATATTTCATTTGAATGTGACATGCATGATTGTATGATATTAAAATATTAAAAATATTTTCTAAATTCTTTTTTATTTATTCACCCCTAGTATAATTTTAATATTCTAAATTTTTTACACTAATTGGATTTATGTATAATAATTTTTCATTTAATATTGATTTACAATTTGGGGGAAAAAACTCAGGATAAAAAAACATTTGATTCCCGATGTCTTCTTCTATGATACTGATCAGATCATTAATTTATTGAGATGAATTTAATCTATGTAGATATCCTTATGAGAATCCATTTTTATACTAGTTATATTTTGTTTCACAAACATACGAATTATTTTTTTTGGATTTCCTATGAAATATTCATTTCTATCGGAATATTTATTCTTTATTTATTTTCTCTTTCATATCCTTCAATGGAATTTAGGAATTATTTGTTTTTAAAAACATTAATCTATGAATGTACTATTTATAATTTATTTAATATGTATTTATATAGATAGCTATACATTATTTAGTTTATATTAAATTATTATGGAAAAAACATTACTATTTTTCTATGTAGTTATATTTTTAGAAGCTTACTACGATTGTTATTGTATTAGTCTTGGAATGTTTTTATTATTAATTTAATTTTTTTATATCTATTATAATTTGGATATAAGGAGAAATTATATATTTTATTCCTGATAAATTTCTATTTGTATCATCCCATGACATTACTAGCAATTTTTTGATGTGTTATATGAGGTGGGTCTCCCAAGAGTAAATTTTTGGGGGAGAAGGATTAGCTTTAGAAATTCTCATCTACAAAAGGAATTTTTCTCTGCGAATAAATAAATTACAATGTTAATTTTCAAGGAATAGTTTTGTGTGGTTTTGGAATTTAAATATTCATGATCGTATTTTTCCATGTTGTGAAATACATTCTGGTACTATCGATTTTATATAGTTTTTTAGTGGGTGTAATTTATGCGAGGTTCATGAAGTGAACATGATAATCCAAACATGAGTGGGTCAATCCCCATATTGCTATTAAGTACCTCAGACCTCTTATTTTCAACATTAAAATTCAAATATTTTTTTATGTCTTGTCAAATCATAAAAAAAATTATGTTCTTCAATATAATACTAATATATTTTTTAAACAAATTACTATGTTTAATTGCATTCGTTGACTTAAAATACTAATCAAAAAAATACAATATTATTATTATTTAAATATAAAAATTATAACATTGATATTAAATTAGAGGTTATGATGAGGAACAAATAAATTATAAAATATATATTTAAACATCTCAATCAATATTAATATTTTGATTAATTATTCGGAAAAAATAAATCAATTTTCAGAAATGTTATTTTATACTTCAAAAATAATTTTCTTCTTCAATGTTTTTTTTTATTTTATGGGAAATAAAAATAATGAATTTCTACATTAATTATAAAATAAATTTTACGAAATTAATTTCATTTAAAAATTATAGTGAAAAATTTATCAAATATTAAATTTTTTATAATTTCTGGATGCGTTGGAATTTTCGATGAATATTGAAAATATATGTCCTTATAATATTTTTTTCATGAATTTACTATATTCAATTTGTTTAAATATATTTTAAAAATAAATAATTTAACTAATATCATGTTTAATTCCATTAATGTATATAGAATTGAATTTATAAATTATTTTTTTATAATATCATTTTATACATAAGAGTATATTTTTCTGGACCACAACTTATTTTCTCATTTTGTGAAATTAATATTGAATAAATTATTAAAGGTTATAATAATTTAATATTGCAATATAGATTAAATATTTACAATAATAATAATAATTAATATAAGTTAATATGGTCAGCGTAATTTTTTCAATATTATTTGTTATAATAGTAAAAAAAATATGTTACCATGGTAAATATTAAATCTCGTCTTCTCGAGGGTGATACTAAAGTGATATGGATTGAAATAAAATAATAACTTCTATTAATCTAATAACATAGATATATTTTTACCATTATATTTTTTGAATATATATATAATTTTTCATAGTATTTGAGAATGTCTTAATAATATTTAAATATTTCCAAAAATAAAAAATGTGTAATCTCCCTCAACCATTAAAGGGATCCCCATCTCATATCCTCTCCTCAAATAAAGAGCCTTTTATATCAAAAAAAATATACCTAAATACTTTCTAAACAACCCTCTCCATGTACATTAGGTATTATTGTAGTAATAATTCAATCCTTATATTGCTTAAAAATTAAAGAAAGCAGGGTATTTAATGAAAATGAATAAAATTTAACTGTTTTATTTAATTTTATTTATTCTTATAAATCCTTAAAAAAATATTATAACCACTACAATACAATATAATTTTTACATCCCACACACTATGATATTATTATTTTTATGGATTAATCATAATCAATTTCTGACATTATTTAATTGTAAATGATAACATTATTTGTGTGTACGATAGGGTACCACTTCATGAAATGTTCTAATTAATTTTACCTTAAAAAATTAATAGATAATATAAATGTTTAATATAAATTTCATAATATGAAATATATGATATGAATTATATTATTTTTTCTGTAAAATAAATTTTTAATTATTTCATTGTAATCCTAAAATAAAAAAATTTAAAACATCGCTTGTGCATACTTGAATACTACAACCTCATGATATGATGTATATTAGTTTATATCACATAATAACATGGATAGTATTATAGATAAATTTAAATAATTTATATATAATTTATTATATAATCATAATTTTGTAATGATTAAATGAGATTAATGTTTTCTCTCACATTAAGATTGAAAAATGAAAACTATACTCATGCACATGTGCATACTACCACCTCCATGAAAAAGAAATATTTTATTTTTCATTTCATAAATTTAATTCTAGATTCAAAATTGTTAATACTGTATAAAAATTAATAATTTTTATAAAAAAATATTTATATGTGTTCAACATATGACTCAGTTGACCATAGATATCCTTCTAATGTCATTTTGTATATATGATCCAAGGATCCAGGAAATGAATAGTGTGAATTTAAATGAAGAATTATTTATTCTATAGAGTTAAGGGAGATAAAATTAATAATTATTTTGGAAATTGATTTAAATAAATTAAATAACTAATAGATGATTATTATTTAGGATAATATAGAATGTACATGAAAATCAAGGCCTTGGGTAAGGGGTATCATTACTCAAATTACATTCTTTGGACTATAACACTTATTTAATTATTTACATTGTTATACTATGAATATGTGTAAATTGATATCTATATTTGTGTATGTTTCATATTAAATTTTCTATGTGAAGGTAAATTTGATCACATAATAAAGGTATTGTATAATTATCTCTTCAATAGTAATTATCTTTTTATGTGTATTGATTCTCTCAAATGCATTTTACTGATCCATTTTTCTTGTTGTGCACCATAAATTAATTACATGTTGTAAACAATACCTCATGAAGTTATTGAAAAAAATAATTCATTACTTTAATTTTATTTATATACTCATAATACATACTTGCATCCAATGGATTTTGATTTTAAGAATACTAATCTAGTAATTATTTAATTTTAAAATATAATTTTTTTCTGAATTATTTATTATTAATGTTATTCTGGAGAAAATTTTAAATTTTTATTTTAGTTAAAAATATATATAATATTATCATACGATAAATCATGTACTATTCATGTATTGTCACAATTTACCAATCCATTGTAGATTAAATTATTGAGAATGTGTTTTCAAAGAAATGCTAACCTTATTTCATCTTCGGTAGGAGAAATTTTTCTTACACTAAAATTCCTTAAAAAATGTTTTATGGATGTCATCAACAATAATTAAAATGTTCTAAAATATAAATTTTAAATGTAATTTGAAATTTTTTTAAACCATTAAATAAATACTTCCGAATAGTGTTGCAGAAAATTTATTTTTTTACAATTTACAACATCCTTGGAAGAATATTTTATATCAATATATATGATAGAGACAAATATGCATTCCCTCAAGCCCAATATTTTATTTTATTTTTAAATAATAATTTTTCTTATATATATAGAGAAATATATTTATCAATATTATATGAAATTCTTATTATTAATGGAAAAATAATAAATTGGGTATATTTCTATCTTTTCAATTAGTTGTTTTAAATATGTCCTTAATGGAATATTTTCTATCGTCGAAATCTTTTATGATTCCCCTTATTCACTAGGAAATGATCATGTGATACCATCATTATTCAGTATATTTATGGAATATTATTTTTTAGAAATATATTCAAAGAACTCGTTTCTTTTCTATAGGTAAATCATGAAATGAATAAATAATTGTTAATATTATATTGAAATGTTCAAGCCTCTAATTATTTTTTTCATGTCCGTGGTATATATTAATGTGCATGGATGAATCATGAGTAGTTTGATTTAAAAAATGGATGGGTGGTTCTGTTATAAATGTCATATGGGTGGTTGTATTATATCACATTGATGGATTTGGTAAAGGGAATAAGTCACCAGATATATATCACTAATAAGAGTGTGAGATGATGTATTCAATTTATACGATATCCAATGAAGTGAGAGAGAAAAATATTTTATGATATTCATAATATAACATTGTAATCATCCTAATTATCTGATTCTAGGATGAATGGTTCATGATCCAGGTTATAAAACTATTTTCTTTATGCATGTATTAATTTCATAAATTTCCTCTATTAGTAGATCCTTATCCGGTGTTCCGTGATTGCTGACTCATAACTATATCATATTTGGTTATTGATTTAATCCAATTAAAAATGATTATGAAATTCATTTTTATATATTTAAAGAATCATATTTCATTAAACCACACTTTTAATTTGATCTCATATAATTATCACCACCTTGTGCACATTAATGATACTTAATTATTATTTCCTATATTAATCCTTGCTTAAAATTTGGGGTCACCTTTCAATATTTTACTTCCCTATGTAATAATGAAATTTTTTACGTAAGATATGTTTATAAGGGTTCCATGTGAGAGTTAATAGAGGAAACATGTGGAATAAGATATTTTGTGATTACATAGAATAATTCCTCATTTAAAGAAACCAATAATATTACATATGAGTTTTTCAAAATTATCTACAACTCGAATAGTAAAAGCACATTGGTATATAAGTGATAAAATATATCCTTATTATGTTTTCTGTTTTGGATGGATTATGTTGGGCCACAATTAATTGTTTCATATATAAAAAATTAAATATTATGTATTAAGAACCCGATTCTAGGAGTTCATGTTTAATGATATTATAGACGGAATCATAGTAGTTCGTAGAAATTTGTTTATACTAATATGTCACAACTGGAGTTCAATTTAATTTTTATGGATACCTTCATGTGTTTATATATTTAATTGTGATCATAAACTCAATGTAATTAAAACCACATTTTAGGCTTTATTTGATTTTATTTTAAGTTTATTAATGGTAATATGGTGGATGTTTTTTAGGCTAATGAATATATAACCCTTAGGTTTAATGTCAATGATTGTTTCATGACAATTATTTTTCATTTTTAGTAATTTTAGTATAATGATATTTGAAAACTATTTAATTTTAATAATTTCTTGATCTAGATGTTATAGTGGCTAATTGGAATATATGATTATTTATTTATTGAGTAATATATGTTGATCCTATTGTATTATAATCAATTTTTGGAGATTAATATATTATTTCTTCACATTATTGTTTATTCATTTTATATAATATCTAACACTATTTTAAATGTAATAGTATTGGATAATATAGGTAGTTAAAAGTAATAACAATATATCATTTTTATCCTATTATTCATTATATGTTGATTGAAATACATCAAGAATGAAAAATTCACCATTAATATTCATTTCATTGATTAATATATTATATTGAATTTAAATTTTATTAAATCATAACCAAATAATTCAATTTTCTATTAGAAATGGATTTTATTTTGGTATGTATATTTTATGGTCTTCATAATCTAGATGGTAAAGTAATTCCTTAAATCTTGGTTGAGGATGATGAAATAAAAATTATACGCTATTTCCATTATTTAGGATGATGCTATGGACACTTCCATTCCACATTGTCTTATTTTTTTTTATTGGGTTTTTTCTAACAATTGATGTTATTTTTATCAATGTTATATCCCACACATTATCATTGTTTGGAAATTATAATTTTCCAACTTGTCTATATTTTAATTTCACATATTTTTTAACATATTTTGAAACCAAATATATATTATTTTTTCTAAATGAATGTCATGGTTATCTTTCCCAATTTTGAAATAGTCGTTTTATTTACAATTTTTACACTGTGGGTTAAAAAATGTATTTTAAAATGTCAAACCCTTGATTATTGATCTCAAAATAAAATTTATAGGTTGTAATTTATCAAAATAGTGAGTGATATCATTTAATAACCCAATATTTTAAAACATAATACAATGTTTGAAAGCATGTGTGAGTGGAAATAACATGCTTAATTAACTATTAAATATATTTTATATTTTAATATAAAAAATTTGAAGTAGCTTTTAAATTCATGGTTAAGAATAAGAATAATCAAATTTTATAATTTATCTATAAAGGTATTAATTGATACATATACATAGATAATTTCAGAGGTATGATGAATTTATTTATTTGTGACGTTAATTTAAGCTTCAAATATATAGAGTTAATTTAAAAGGACTTTTATTACCAATTGTCAAATTTAAATTATAATCAATTTAAAAAAACTTATAAAAACATATGTAAAAAATTTAACTCTCTTTAGGAAATAATAATGTAAAAAGTATCTTAGTGTTAAATTAGGGTTATTTGCAGAAATTTTAATTTTTTGGATAAACAGTGAATTATATAAATTTTTATTGAAAAGTATTTTATGAAGAACTCACCTAGTTAATAATAATTATAAAATAGAATAAATATAAAAGTAGATTAATTTAAAAATGAATAACTAAATTGTTTTAATTGGTATGAGTTTTATGATTTTTTTTATAATATATTTTTTATACTTAAGTATACATATTTATGGAAAACAACATTTCATCACATTTTGTGACATTATTTTAAAATTTAATTTTTCCCCTTCATGGAAGAAAATAACTTAATATAGATTTAATTATTATTATTATTATTATTACTAGTTAAAATATAAAACTTTATAATTGGTTAGAATGAACTGTTAAGACAAATTTTTTTAAAAAACTATTACTGTTGTTATGGATGAAACTGTTTGACCAGGGGATACACTGAAGTGATAAGGTTTAAAAAGAACTAAAAAATCAAATAAATCTTATCAGATGGATGTATTTAGACCATTATCTCATTTGGTCTTAAATTTAATTTTTTATTTGACACTATTTTTAGAAAACAACTTAATGATATTTAAATATTTTCTATAATAAAATGTACATCCTCTCCCTTATATATAAAATTATACTAATTGACCTCCAACCTTTTCAATAAATTAACCATTTATATAAAATAAAACCTTACCAAATAATGTCATGAAATCCCTACCCATGGCCTACAAGGCTTATTTTCTTAACAACTCTATCATTAGTGGGCTTAATGATTAAATCATATGATGTTTTATGAAGAATTAGAATATCATAGTACTGAATATTTGTTTTTTATTTCTTATTCTACCACTGAAAACGATCACCCATTCATTTTATTATAATTAAATTACTATATTATATAAAATTAAATGTTATTATGTTTTTGGAATAACATTAATCAATCGTTTTCATCATATAATGTAAAATGAAACCATCTTGTATGTGTTCGATGAACTACCTCCCCACGAACCAATATAATTTTTTCCCACCACCACTTCTTCTGGATGATATGATTGATGTTCTTCAATTTTATAATGTAATATATTAAATGGTACCTCCCTTTTTATATAATAAAATTGATTTATTACTTCCTTCATTACAATTTAAAATGAAAATAATATTATTCATTCTATATATAAGGTGGTTATGGACTCATGAGATGATGAATTTTATTTTCCACCACTAACAAAAATAATGGGTTATATAGATATATTTTAAAAAAAATAATGTATATATTATATAATTAAAATTTTTAATTATAAAATAATAATAAACTAATTTATGATATGTCTACTAAAAAATGAAAATGTCACTCATTCATATGATTGGACTACAACCACCATTATATAACACACTTCATTTACCATGTATACATTTTATGGATGGATAAGAAAATATAAATAACATATAACAAATAGAAATTTTTTATAAATACGGATCTAAGGTTTTTGTAACCTTGAAATTTTTTTCCATTATTATCGTAGAAAATTAATATTGAGGATATTAAATGAAAATACTGAAAACACATAACGTAAAAATAATTTTTTTGGTAATTAATTTTTAATAGATGTAAATAATATAAAATAATTTGTTTTTCTTTTATTAATAATTTAAATTCTATAAATAATTGTATTATTTAGAAATATAATGATCATTTATTTCATGTCGTAGAATGACCTTAGGGGTTTTTACAAAAAATGTCTTTTTATTGGTCTATTCTACATCATTGTTCACTTAAATGTGTAATTATCATCTGTGAAGTCATATCTAAATTATTCTATAATTTATTTCATTTTTTATTATGGATTTACATATGTTTTGATTGTAGGATCATGTGTTAACTATTTATCAAAAATTTATGAACTTTTTAGGGAGCATTCAGGTCAGAAACAAGCTTTCAGAAGACATTATTCATAATGGTGCTATCATTTCCTTAGTATATAAAATGGGCAAGTAAATTTTTTATTCATAAGCTTTCAATATTTCTTATCTATTCTAATTTTTTTATTACATTACAATAATCATGAAAATATATTTATGAATGATATTACATATACATGAAATGTATTAAAAATGAAAATTTCTATAACATTAAACTTATTTATAAATATTTTAAAACGAATAGATAATTTTTTTTCATCAGATTAAAAAATCTGTTACAATTTTATTTTGTTTGAATTTTTTTTCTATAAACATATTTGGAATGGAACATTTTTCCTTTTATCATGTCCCTTCCCTAAAATGAATATTCAATAATATTTATTCATATTTATTTTCATTGATGATTATTTTCTAAATATTTTTTGAATATTTAGTTTTTTATTGCACTAGAATATTAATGTGTTTCCACATTTTACAAATAATTTTTCATTTGTAGATAATTCTATGAAATATAATTTTTTATTATTATATCGAAAAATAAACGATTAATTTTTTTCATTCAATAGTACATGGACATGTAATTTATAGATTTATGGGTGGTTTATAATATAAAAATGACGTCTGTTTATTATATAATTGAAGTCTATTTGAGTATTTTTTTAACCCTCAAATGAATTTTAAATATATGTGAATCTAACTATTATATGATTGTCTAATGAGATTGAGAAAAATGTATCTTTGTATAGGTACTCTTATTAAGGGATATATACAATTCAAATAATTATGTTCTAAAAGAATGTCCAAATTATATTTTCTAGGTGAATTCATGAATATTTTTTATTTTCAAATTTGAAAATATTTTTTCTTTATACATGCATCAGGTTTCAACATTTCATCTATTCAATGATTATTATCACATGGATCATTATTGTTTACTAATAAGTCTCTTACCAATAGATAAATAATTGTTCTATATCACAATAATTATAATATAGGATTTTAATGGTATAGATTCTCTAATGTTTTTCTTATGAACACTGAATATGTTGTCAAACCCGTATTCTCACGTAGTTTCCATTAATGTTGATAAATTGTTATTATATATTATTACCCTTAATGAGAATTTGAGATCACCTTATTTTTTATCCTTTCCCTATTTTATATATAATTATGTTATATAAGATACTATAAGTGTTTCATGTGAGAAATGATATTGGAATAAAATCAGAAAAGAAAATATAAGTGTTGTGAAATAAACTAGTTATTTATGGACATGTAATAATTTATGTAATCCTGTGTATTAATTAAATAAAACTCTAAATCTAATTAAAACTTAGTTATTTATGTGATAAAATATATTAATTTGATGATGTGAGTTTCAGATTTAGGAAATTGCTTCACATTTATTACAATAAAATATAAAAAATTAATATGCACGTTCTATGAACTAGATTTTGTGAGTCCAAGTTTGAGGTTGTTATACTTCATCCATCAATAATAGTAATTGATCCTTGATATCTAGATTGCATTTTATTTCATCATGAAGTTGATTGGGGATCCTCATTGTCTATAAATTTTTATAAATCTCTAAAGGAATCATCCCATATTTTTTATTCATTAGTTAATTGTTTAACAACAGGGTAGAAATTGTTTATCTATGATTTCATGAATTATTGTTATATATTTTTAAATATATTTGATTATAAATGCATAATCCCTTGATTTATATCACATAATTTACTATAATATGTTTTATTTGTTGAACCATCCTTTTTATATTCATTGGTGTTCATAATGGAAATTATTATGCAATCCTATATCAGACAATAATGATATTCACATTAGTGTTTGATGGTTTCCACCCATATTTTTTAATTTATTATCATTGACCCATGTGTTTAGTGACATGAATATGTTTTTATTACAAGTACTCCATATTACTACTATGGTTATTCATGTATTCTAATGATCCAAATTGATATTCTCTTCCAGGACTAGTGATTAGTTTATGGGTCGCATCCCATATTTTTGGGCCTGGATTAGGAAGATACATGTATTTTTGAATGGGATGAATGTTTGGGATTATTAATAAGAAAAACTAATAGATGTAGTTTTTTGGTTCTGAAAATGTTCTATTGGATATTCATTTCCATTGTGGTTTTAACCCCAATAAACATGTCTATCAAAGAATTTAGTGGAGACTAGAATGGAATCAATTTTTGAATTAAAGTATAGTTGGTACCCAATGTAACAACCTGACTTTTCACGTAATAGTGTCCTTTAAAAAATATATTCGTAATTGAATGTTTCACAATAAATACCAATCTAAATAAAAATAACATATTATATTTTCTATAGTCAATAGGGTTGTTAAATGAAAACATTAAAATAGCTAGAATAAACTTATGTAAATGTATCATAACAATAATTAATAAGGTGAGAAGAAATGGTTTCTAAAATTTAATTGAAACATTGTAAAACTAGTTTTACATAACATAGAATGTAGCTATATTATTTATGGTTTTCTCTTGACCAAATCCCAATCCAAAATGAATAAATTATACATTTTGAAAAACTATATGCGGGAGATGTTCAAGTTCATGTAGTTCTCAACAATATCTATAGAAGATAAAGAGAAACTCATAACAACAATAATATCTTATCTTATAACTATGCATTACATAGAGATGAATAGGGGATATGTATGTCGATGTTATTTTTTTATCATAACATAATCATATATATATATATATATATCCATAATTTATATACTTTTTTAATGTCATTTTTTGATAAATTATATTAATTCATAATAAATAATTTTTATGAAATAGAAATTTTATTTCATAAAATATGTTTATTTTATTGAATAATAACTATATATAATAATAATATAATAATTAGGAATTTTTTAAATAATATAGTTAATAAAATAATATATGATTTTCTATAAAAACAATTTTTCAATAATTTATATATTTATTCAAATATAAAATATTTAATGATTATAATGTGAATTCCAAAAAATATCCTTTTTGGATTAATCATGGATATATTATCTTAATATGTGTTTTTTAGTATCATATAAAGATGATTTTTAGTAGAAAATTTAGAGTTTTTGAAAATTTTAATTTACATGATTCTGTCATTGATTATGTATAAAGTGAATATTTCAAAAACATTAGAGTAATCAAATATGTAATTAATGAATAATAGTATTCATTTTGAAATATTATATACAAATATTTTCTTAAATTAATCAAAAAATTTAATTTAATATAAAAGCTATTTCTTCTCTTTCCTTTAAAAAACTATTTTCAATGTATTCTTGGATATTATATTTCATTGAAAAAAATCATACATATAAAAATATTAGTAGAAGAAATAATTTTATGGACTAAAATAAGAATATTCATTTTAAGAAAGATGGTATGTTTTAATTTTTTTTAATAATGGTAAATAAATTTAAAATTTAATTATCATGGTAAATGTAGATGTGTAAATTTGTGTTAACCTAATATAAAAGTAACAAAATATATTAATTCATTTCTTGAATTGAATTGGTTATCTTTTTATTGGACAAAAATTTTATCCACTATAGTTTATAATATATTTTAACCATTCATCACTGAATAGCGTTAGGAAATTATTTAAAAATTAAAATTTTTCTACCAAAGTTCCCCAACATTGACTAATAGAGTCATAAAACATCAATTGTACATATACACACATACACTATAAAATAATTCTTGAAAATATAAAATTTTATTTCTTATATAACCATCTCCAATAAACTATATTAATGTTAACACATGGTTATCCTATTCCCATCAATATATATGAATTACTAGGAATGATCAAGTCTTCAAAATACATATTATACCATAATTAGGTTTTTCTTAATAATCATAGACCTCTAAATATATTATTAATCTAATATTATAATGAATTCATTATAATAATTATTATTATATGATGCTATATTAATATTAAAACCATTATTTATCATTTACATTCACATAGGAAAATAAAGGATCATTATTCATGTGTGTGGATGCAATACAATCTCCATTAGAAATTGTTGTTTGGTTTTCATCTAGTTTTTCATTATTCATCAAAACACATTAAAATATATTTAAAAAAAATTCAAACATTAAGATTTTTTATACTGAAATTATAGAAAAAACACCAAATTATTAATACTCACCAATTAGGATAATGTGTGTTTATATTAGGGTCAGTTTAACAACCTTTATAAACATTGCTTTGAAATACGTGCATGGTAGACAATGGGAAAAATACATAAATTTTATCAGGTGAGAAGTAAATAATTATCATTTTCAAGGTTTTAAAATTTTTAATATGTTAAATAACATATTATTAAAAATAATCATCAACTAAAAAATAATGAAATAAGTTATATTAAATTATTATTTCACATAAAGTAATGAAGACAAATATATAATGAAATAAAAAATTTTAAATAAAAATATTTTATGTATATAATATAAACCTAAATGAAATATCAATTATTAAAATTGTATAAAATTAAGGGTAATTATATCATAATTAGTAAACATGTGTAGATAATTTAATGTTATGAACAACAAATTATTATAATATGACATAACAAATTAATGAAATCGTCAGAAAAAATAATAAAAATGATTATAAAAGTATAATAGTAAAGATTAAGGTTATTAAATGGGATATTAGGATATTTATTTTTTTATATACAATTTTAGAGTGAATGCAACTATGTTGGGAAATAAGTTAGTGGTTTAATATCAAAATTCTATTCTTCCAGACAAAATTTCATTTATACATCCAATTTATTTTAAATATTTTCAATTGTACCATTTTGTTATTTAATATAATAAAATATAATTATATATAGTCATGTAACAATCAAATACATCTAATTGTATCTTTAAATTGGTATATCTATAATGTTTCATCTATAAGAATGGTATCATTTCCACAAATTTATATCCCTCGAGACATGTGTATTTTATACATATCAGAGGTTTAAATACGTATATATTGTAATTTTGTATCAAGATGGTATTATAATTCATTTTATTCAGATCATTAATTGATGTTGTACCTATAATAGTGTTTTAATTCAATATATATATAATGTTTTTAAATGGTTTCCAATACTCAATAAACTTCTTTAGGACAATATTACTCTCGCATGGCTATTTACTGTCGAGGCTGGACTACTCTAAATTTTGATGATATTATTTTTATTATTTAACATATTTTAATTCTAAATCATATTTTTGTTCAATATATTATTCATTTACTATTCTAATATTGTAGTAAAAATTCATTTCTTTTAATAATAATTCCCATTTTATTTAATGGAAATTCCAACCATATCAATGTTTTTACTTCAATAAAATGTTCTTAATTCCCTAATTGAAAATACTTTTATTATATCCAATTATCATTTCATTCACCAGAATTAATTTTAAATAAACAATATCATTATCCATTTTATTTTGTGGGATTTAAAACAATGTTAATTTATAAGATAAAAATTGAGTATCCATCATGGTAAATAATAATATATGTTATGCTATACTCTAATTTTTTTGGATAAAATTTATGTATAGTCAAGGATATTTTATTTCAAACAATATGTAATATAATTTTCAAAATTTATTTTCTTACCCTTCTCAATATTTCTATAATGTTTTTAACACCTTATCTTCTATAACACTCTTAATAAGATTTTATGATAATATTTATATTCTCTGTTCAGTTTTTCAAAAAAGTACTATATCCCATGAAGATATGGTTTTATAATCATATATATATTAATATGTTTTCATTAATATTTTAATATGATATTACTATATCAATTATTTCTTATTTTTATGTTTTGTGATATTATTAGGAAACCCATTACCTATACAGAGTTTTATTAATATATGATGAGGATTTGTTTGTAGAACACATTTATATGGGCGATGATGTAGTCAATAGAACCGAATAATCCCAGAGCTTTTGTATACTTCAATTATATTTGAATTGTTATACTGAATCAAATCTTGAAGGAACTAAGTGTTTTGTAGTATTAGTAACCTATATACAGAAATTATTATTTTATTAAATTTGAATACACTAATTACAGCATAATTTTTTTAATTTCAATGATTATATTATTTCACCCATGATATACTTGCATTTAATTATTACTAGACATCATGAAATCCATGTGAATGAAAAAAATACCAGTCATCTTAAAAGATAATTAAGCACTATGTATAACAAAACCAAAAATGAATCAATGAGAATAGTTTACATTGAAAGATAAACACCAATGACACGTTTTATGTAATCACTAAAGCAATAATTAAATAATTCCATAGATATTTTCAAAGATAAAATATAAGGGATAATAATTATATAATACTTAATGATGGAAAATATTATTTTTGAAACATCATGCTTCATAGGATCGTGATACATTTTCCATCAGGATATTTTATAAGTTGGTTTAATATACTACTGTCATGACCATTCATAATATCGTTTAAATATGTGGGTAAAAACTCATCTATTATACAAGAAATCAAAATCAATGGGGTTTTTCTGGGAAAATATATCAACTCATGAAAATATTGTTGAGTTCAGGGCCTTACATTAAATAGTCCAAAACATGTGACATGAATTTCTAAATTGTCCTACTATACAAAAACATTAATTTAATTTAAAATAAATATTCCATATAAAATATTTTTATTGCATAATGGCTAAAAATTTATCAATATTTATCTAGTAAATCAATAACCTTACAGGTTTGTAGTATATGTAAACAGGATATACATTTTTGGAAATGAACATATCTATGATAAATTATATCGATAATTTTTATATATTCATATTTCAATGATAATAGGAAATTGAATATTTCAAGGGGTCTATAAAAATTAATCAATGAAGTGAATGTAATTTAAATCCCCTATCAAATCAGTCAAAAACCATTCAGAGGAAGAATAATGATTATATAAATACAAAGTATCATAAGTGAAGTAAAAATAAAGGTTTTTATTCATTAATGAATAGAAGTATTATTAAAAGATCTTTTAAAAATATTCTAATGAAAAATATAATTTTTTTAAAATATCATTTAAAATGGATTTTTTTAATAAAAATTCAT
Source organism: Viscum album (assembly GCA_963277665.1). Classification (NCBI taxonomy): domain Eukaryota; kingdom Viridiplantae; phylum Streptophyta; class Magnoliopsida; order Santalales; family Viscaceae; genus Viscum; species Viscum album. The sequence continues at coordinate 1,113,585,936 of OY728126.1, forward strand.
TAAATATTACTCTTTTAAGAATGAAAATTAAGAATTTAAGAAATAACTATGGATAAATATATATATGTCTTTGAGCGTATATATAAAATTCCTTTTATAATATAAAAATGTTAAAAAGGTGCATTGATTTAAAAGTGGAAAGAACATTCCAATGAAAATATTTTTTAAAAAAATATGTAAAAAATATCATTTAATAAATCATTTTGGAATGTTTAAAAATATTTTTGAAAGCCTTTTAATAAGATAGGGGTTTTATGAATAAAATAAGTTCCAAAACTAATGAGAAAAATAATGGTAGCATAGCATAAGTATTTTTTATTAAAACAATTGATTACTAAATAGTGGAAAATAGATACAACACATGAAAATATTCCTAAATAACCAAAAGATAAGAAAATAAAATGATTTATTATACAATTATCTAATAATTTCATAAAATGGAGATTTATTTTTAAATAGTCCCGAATAATATTATATTGTCAAACATACCATTCAAAATACAATAACATTGATGTGATAATAAATATATGAATGGATTATGTATCTCAAATGTAAATCCCCATAAAATAAGATTTAATAAAACAATATATTGTAAAAATTTGTTATAAACAAAATCGTACAATATTAAGAAAAATAAATAAGTAATATAAACCAATTATAAGAAATCAATTCATTAAATTCTCTACCACTTGGTAGTGTTTAATCAAAATTACAATAGAATAAATAATTCAAATTTATACTCAAAATAAAATTATGATCAAATAATTCAAGATATAATAAATAAGAAGGTATGTAGATACACCCCATGAAATAATTAAGTGTTGAATATTACATTAATCCCATAAATGTAAAATGTGAGATTAAAATACCTTACCTTGTGTTTCCTTTTATGTGAATGAATGATAAATTATTGTATAATGTTTATAAACTATTAAATGAATTATACTAGAAAAATAATCGTATTTATAATCTCATATATAATATTCATATAATATCTCATTAACCTTTTGGGAATAATATTTAAGTATTTTTAATATTTTATGTCTTAATTTCCCAGTTTTCCATATAATTTTAACAACTTATTTTTTTCATAAAATCGATATTATTGTTTCATAATTTTGACAATGTAAAACATGAATTAAAATTTTAAGATATTCATTATATATTTCTTTATATTAATTAATAATATCTAGAGATAGGAAATGAAATGCACTATAAATGGAAATATTTCGTCATATATATCAATGAGATGTACATCAGTTTCATTATCATATTTAAAACAATGAAAAGTAAATATATATATATATATAATTATAGTATAATATTTATGTCATATATGTAATATAATTTTATTAAAATTAACCTCCATTCATTCTTGTATAGTAGTAACGAATCACATCGTTTTGAGGAGGCTTTAGTCCACACGTCCATGAACAATGTTATTGTATTCCCAAAAAATATAACTAATGAAGGTATGGTAATATATAATTACCTATCTATTATGAAAAAATAAATACAAAATATATCATATATACATATTACTTCGACCATTATTTCTCAACTATGATAGGTGTTAAAATAAAAAAAAATTACATTATTGCTTAAGGCTATAAGATTCTTTACATAAAAAAGGTAAGTTCATTAACTATTTTTTAGGTGTGTGAGTGTAGGTGTATGTCAAAAAATTACATAACATCATCTCATTATAATTTAGATACCTTTTTTATTATATAATATTTATATTATAATAATTTATCGAATGTATTGGTAAATGAAACAAAATTTATTATTAAATAATATCACCTCTTTTCTAGAAAAATTCCTTTTGAATTTAGGAAAATATTACTTTGATTACATTACAAAAAAAAATTAGGATTTTATGATTTGGGGAGGGAATATGGGAAATTATTTGTTCTTATTTTGGATGATTCAATGTTCTTTATATTCTTGAATTAATGAAAGTTTTGATTACCTTATTATAGTTAAGGAGGAGTGACATTCTAGTAAATTTCTAAACCAGAATTCCACCAAAATTTTACATTGAAAAATGGATCAAATTACAATAAAAATTTGATTCATATCAATATATGGTCAATATAACAACATCCAATGTATTCGAAAAATTATACATGTCATTTTGGCCCATATATTTAACGTTTAGACCCTTAATAAGAAATATTTTCTCTTAATAATTGTGATTATTTATATTTACATTATCTAATAATTTTGATAAAAAATAATTTTAACATAAGAAAATTTATTAATTCTGAATATTGACAATATGAAATATTTTTTTCAAATATAAATTACATAATTAGATAAAATTAATTTAAATTTAATACTATAGACCGGACACCAAAGCTTGTTTTCAATGAATAATGATAAATAGTTTTTTTATGTTTTTATATTCAATTTCTATGTGAAATTGTTTCTAATGACCAATTGTTGATTAATTTGATGTGTAATTTTTGTATCTAAACATTTTAACCATTCTACGATATAATTTATTCTTATAAATAAATTAGATGGTGAATTGATTTGCAATAAAATTTAATATCTTTAACTACTCATTTAAGGATTAAGCCTCATAAGAAAATCTCCATAAAATAACCTTTAATGTTCTATTTTTCCAAATATCTAAAAGTGAAAATTTTTATTTAATGTTTTTTCCATTAAATTGTTTTAAAATTTCTACTTTAGAAAAAAAAATTATTTCCAAAACCTTCTTAATTTATTTTCTTATTCTTACCAAATCTAGGATATGATAATAAAAAGTATTTGATTGAAAATATGTCATATATATTTTATTTATATAATTCACTAATATTATTAAATTGAATTTATAAGGATAAAACACATTTATAAGTGTTAAAAATGATCCTTTATATTCAATGGGGTTTTATATTAATTTTAATTGATTACTAACCTATGAATTCATTATATATTTTTTATAGAACCTTTTTTCCTAAGTTAGTAAGTACTATTCAAACTACTAATTTAATTTCTATGTTATATCTTTTTATATTAAATAATAATGTTTTAATAATATATTGTTTTTTTGGTAAAACTCATCTTTAATTGTAATAAAAGTAATCAAAGATACTCAATATTGAATTTAACACAAGATAACCCAATACTACTTAAATTAAAATATATATATATATCATAGATTTGATTTATTTTTATATATTTTATTTTTATATGATATTATATTCCCTTAAACCCTTGGTGTTTGGTGTAATACATGATACTGAATAAAATGGTCTTACTTTAGAATTATATGGTGTTACAGATGCTAGGTGGTGTACTATTTACCCCTCTAATGAATCAGTTTAGTAATATATATCTTGAGATAGTTTGATGTTTCCTGATTTATTTAGTTAAAAAATAAATTATTATGATGGGGGTTTTAACATTTTAGGTCCAGAATTACTAATTTTTACACATAGGTTTGGTTATAGTTGGTTTTCAAAAAAATGTATTCAGAAATTAATGGTTATTAAAAAATTAAATGTTTTTTATCAAGTAATTATTAATTTTCAAAAAACATTTAATTTACATTACATTCAATGATTTTTAACTTGATTTTTTATGTATATCAAAATATATTTCATATTCACATGGTATATGATTTATCTTTCATGATTAATTAATGACCCTGTAATCATATTTTTTATATATAACGTATTTTATGATTATCATATTTGGAAGTATGTTATCCTCTGGCTGAGCCTCTTTAGTATATGGTCATATGATCTTATAATGTGATATTTATCCTATGCATTATGTTCTATTTCTTATTTATAATCTAATAAATTATGAAATGTTTTCCCACAATGATAATATGATCCAACCACTTTCTAATGATTCAAACGACTAGGTCATAGAGTTTTTTATTTTACATAACGTATCTAAAAAAGTGGTTAGTAGAGAACCATTATAGATAAATGTTTTCAACTATTATAAAATAATATTTTTATAATAATAATGTATAAGAAAATAAACCATAAATTATTTTGGATATAGAACCATTTATAAGATATATAATTTTTCTCATGTGAATAATGTATTTTGTAAGATATAATTATTTTGGGACATTGTAGTTTTTATCAGTTAATGTTTATTTATTTTTTGGAGAATAGTTATGTTACCATTGGAGTTAGGTTTATAGATCCCTAGTGGAAACCATTGATACAATTCAATGTATAGGATAATGTTTAGAAATATTTTTAATATTTTTAGATTTTTCTTTCCCTATAAATTCATCTCTATCTAGATTCGTTATGGTGATATATGGGATGAAAAAAATGATCCTATAGGTAGTAGACTTAAAAAGAGTGTGTTGGGTTTTATCATAATAGTCAATTGGAGAAGGCCTAGAAGCATAACTGCATACCTCGTTTGATGCTCCCAGTAGATATACCTTGGTTCATCATATGACCATTATGATCCTCAATGAATGAATTATTTACCGTTTAATTTGTAGAAATATGTTGATTACTATATGATAACCTAACTCAATGTATTCTTGGAGAAGAAATGATTTATATATATTGAATTGATGAAAATATGTGAGAATATTATTATTTAAAAGAACTAGACAATTTAACTGTGAATTCATTGACTTGTTATGAAAATTACATTATATGATTAATAATTTTAAAACCATTTCTGACGTTTAATTTTTATTATTCGATGAAACTAGAATAAATCATTGGTGTGGTAGAAAACATAAAGATTACCTCATTGAAGAACCCATTATAAAAATATTTGGAATTATAATCCATGTGATTATTCTAAACTATTTTTCAGGAATTTGGATTAACAATCTAAACATAATCAATTTCCCAAACACACCAATGCAATATAAAATATATTCATTACCACCATGAAATTTTATTAAATGTTAATTTGAATAAATTATTTTTTAATGTATTCCATTACAAGCAGTACAACATTTTAATAAACCAAAATGGAATGTAATTATTATTTTTTATACCAAAAAATTATAAAAAAGTCATTAAATATTAATTTATGAATAGGAATAAATATATATTAAAAAGTAATTGTATCATTTTTATATAAATAATATATATTTATTAAAAATAACTTAAATTTTTTAAAGGCTTTATATACATAAAAAATACATTTCTTTTAAAAAATAATTTTCAGTGATTTTTAGGAAACAAAATAAAAATATTTTTTATACATAAAGAAAAAGTAATATAAAAATTTGATTAATATTTTGTATAAATATCCAAAAATTACCAAGGTTTTAATTTCAATTTCTAAAAATAAAAATTTTCGATGAATAGTAATAAAATATTTATTATTATTAAATAATTCCTTTTATTAAATAAATTTAAAATCTCAATTTAATTTATGATTGTTTTAAAATTATAATTACTTTAATAATTTCATAACTAATCCAATTTATATCAATTTAATCATTTTTATTTTTTATTTTTAGATTAATGAATTCTCTACTTATGAAAAATATTTCTTTAGAAAACCTCTTTTGGGGCCTAGATGTGGGTTTTATTTTAAATTAAATTATACCAATTATATAAATTGATGAAACATATGATCATGGTTTCCACTAATCTATAGATCTATGTATGTTCTTTACGAGGCCTCATGAATTCCTCCATGCATCCTTTAGGCGTTCGAATTGTAGTGAGGGCCTTAGGTGTGAATGTGCGGAGACTATGCCCCATTTCATTGTTATGAAACAACACAAAATAGCTTACTATCATACATAGTAGTAAAAAATATATATTATTGAATAAATAAATAAACTGAGTATTATATGATATAATAAAAAATTAAATCCTATAAAATAATGAACAACTATGTCTTACATTCAACATTGGTCAGCCACTATGCCGTCCATAAAGACGTGAGAGTAAAAAAATAAACTGAAATAAATTTACATGAGTTTACTAGTATTTATGGGCTAGAAAACATGCCTAGTCCTTAGACGCTATCAAACTACACCTGCCTGACCATAATAATCCGTATGTGTGTCTCTCCTTGATCAAGCTATTTTGGTCATAAGCCATATCCACCATACATTTTATCTCATCTTGAAATGGATAGATAAGGATTACACACAAATATAGGTGAACATACAACAATGAGAATATATTTTAAGCAGGACACCCTATTGATGGACCTATTATATTATACCATAAGTGTGTGTGGATTCAATATTCCTAGCCCAACCAATACACAACATTAAAGAATTTGTAAAACCAAACAATGTGAAACCATAGTCGATCAAAAGGTCAATTATCCTAGTCAATTGGGTGATGTTCCATTGTATTTATATATCTGAATATAAATATATATGTGAATTCAAATACATATACATAGATACATAAAAATCTACATATATGTATATTGTGAACAAAAATAACCTAAAAAAATAGTTGTAGATCCATGGGTCGGTAATCTTAACTGTATGGATGACCTAGGAATCTATATTTATATAGAAGAAATAAAACACATGCCATGTATCATTATGTTGATATATATGATATTAATCCCTGTTGAAAATACCAAATTCGGCCAATGCTAAAAATATATATGGGAATGCAATGTCACCATAGTGGGTACTACTCTTAACCATGGTTTCACCCGTACGTACATCTAAACACTGTAGAGAAGGATTACAAGGAAATATATCTATGAATTTGATAAATGTCCACTAAGCTAGATTTCATGACAGTAATTATATGTAAATCAATTTTAATGTATTGTCCATAGGTCACAGTCCATTGGAAATCATGAATTTGAGACTCTTATAAACCTATTAGGTATGCCACATAGGTGATATGTAAGGAGATCCCACTAGTGTGACGCCATGCCCACCCTTGGAGGTCTGTAATCATGGTGATCGTAATCATCCCTATCGATAGAGAGTATGTAATCATCAATGTGTATCTAGAAATGTGATATTTCACATCTAAAACCATGGTCATGTTACTGATGAATGAGATTGTAATAATCCTTATCTCATTGGAGAAGATAATCAACCATGAGTATAAATATTTGGGGTTCCGTTATTTAATTAAGGAGAGCCTAACCATCCCTAGAACATGAAAAAAAGACGTGTAAGAAATAATATTCATTAATATATTGATATTATTGATCCAAAATTATCATTACCAGTTACACCATTTCCATATTATATAAGTGTTTTCTCTCATTAAAGATCATAGAAAGAACCATTGGAAATACCAATAGTATATTAAGAAAAAGTACAAGCATAATAGTCGTGCTCATTGTAGTTATATAGCCCAAGCCTTAAACCTTACATAATATTGAGTTATTACAAGATTACACATTGAGGATCTTTTTATGTTTAGAGTTTTAGAGAATTAGATCATGAAACTTGCATTACATTCCACATTTAAACAAACTGGTTACATAAAAGACAGTATCCATTCTTCCCATCAACGGACACATATTTAAAATAAAACGCGGATTCTTTCTTGACACATCCTTGACACTATCATCACATCATGTACCTTTCCCTTGACCTGTGAAAAACATTTCAAAAACTTGGGATGAGCATAAAAAGCTCAGTAAGAGTTATAAAAATATGGAAAGGAAACATGAGTTCATATATACATTAAAATGAAATCATACATTACCCATAAAACATAGGCATATCAAATCATGAATAAATCATAGAAATCATAAGACATAAAAGGTATCATGAGGCATTCATAACAGTCTTACTTAGGGAGTAACCCTCTTGGTTACGTTTTGAATACCCACCACAGTATATTCCCTAAATCTCTTCTGAAAAACCTTAACGTTTCACTCCTTCACGTTACCCAATGCATTGGAGAGCTATATCGGGCTCACCCGCCCATAGTTTATCACGGAACCACCCGTTTTCATAACAATGCCCAAGAACCATAACATAAACGTATCACATAAAACCTTCATAAATTAAAGATAACATTTCCACATTTAAATGATAATATAACATTTTAGGATATTGAAATAATGAATCCATTCAAAAAGAAACCATTTCTAAAACCAATTAAAAAAATTAATAAAGATATTTTTGAATCAAAGTGTCCCATACAAAACTTGATGCTTTTAAAATTTTAAACCATTAATATCCATATAAATAAATCCTTAAACCCACTTTGAAAACATGGATATTAATAAGAACATATAATTAAAGCATTTAATGTGATATTTTGGTTAAGGCGGTTCTACCAAAATTAGTGACACTTGAATACAATAATTGAGGACTAACATTTAGTCAGAACATTATAATATCATGAGAATAAATGGATTCGTGATATTATATTCCAAAGGACAGTATATACACCATATAAGAGTGAATTGGTGAATAACAACAATGAAGTCTCAGTAGAAATGTCAAATGTGATGAATTCCCATATAAAGAAGGTATCCATAAATTAAGGATAATTCAATCTCAAAATTATGTGTGACAAATATAAATACACCCAATATAAGTGCATATTAAGTGTAAAACAACAAAATGTCATTCACACATATTAAAAAGATGAAATATTCAATAAGTACATGTTGAACCCAAAGAAATTGAAATTGGGTTAAAAAGTTCCCTTGGTAAAATTCGACAGCCTAACGGCATCACTTCAAAATTCAGAAAATGAGTTGATGAGAGATAAAAAGGGAATTTCATCACTTGGACATAAAATTTACATCAATAAGGATATAAAAGAACATATCCCAACATAATAGTATGTTAATTAAAAGACATAACAAAAGAAGTCTTTTAAAAAGAGGAGGGTGAAAGGTCCCCTTAGCGAGTTGGGTAACTTTCGAAACATACTCCCCATGGAAGAAGGGTCATACAATGAAGATGTGAATACCCATAAATGAAATTATACTACACAAAGTGTATAATAATGGGCAGTACATACACCACTCAAATGAAATTGTGGAAAATGTATCATAAATCTCACGAGAATAAATGTGAGATGAAAAATCCCTTAAGAAAACTCGGCAGCCTAACGGCGCCACTTAAAACTTCCAAAATGGATTGATGAGAGGAAATAGGGTATCTGTAATGACCCGGAAATTTCAAGGAAATTTTTTTCTTAATTTTCTTTGGAATTTTACAAGAACTCAGTTTCTGACGGCGCCTGATTCCGAGGCCTGGTGTGCCCGGAATTAATTTCCAATGTTTGGCTCGGGTACGTTCAGTGAACGAACGAGCGGGAATTTCTAACTTTTGAACTGGTGCTCGGAATCGAATTCTGAGGGCACCGATGAACTCGCAATGCCAGTTTTTTCTTAGGAACTCATGTTCCGGGTTTGTGTTTACATGAGTGTTGTTAATAAAAATTGAGGAAGTTTATTTTATAACTACACTACAATTTTTATTAACTTACTCTAAGTGTTAGCTCATGGTGGAAGTTGGGTAACCACCCAACCTCCCTTGGGAGGTTATGAGGGTGGTGGGTCCCACACGAACCACACCTCTTCATATCCTCTAAAACCCCTCAACTCCCACTTAAATGATTTTTAACTTAGTTATAACTTATGTCTTAAATGAGTTGAATTTAATGTGGTGAGTTGTGTGAGTCTTTTGAATTTCAAATATTTGAATTTCAAAATCCATGTGAAGTTAATAAAATAAGCGGAGATCTTATTTTATTTGGTTGGGTTGTGTTGTTTGAGATCTTTTGGAAAAAAAGGATTAGAAGTCTTGATGTTTCTTCATCCTCTTGACGAAGAACGCGAAGAACAATCGGACATCGATGAAGAACGCAACGTTCTCGGGAACCGTCTTCCGCGACGCCATACCCGCGACACCGACGGCGTCTTCTTCCGTGGAATCTCTTTTCGCGATTCCTAATCTCATCACCTCTTAAATCAAGGTAGGGGTTTTATCTTTTTAATGTTATGTGGATCTCTCCTTCGAACATGAAGGTTATATTTGTCAGGCCTTGATTCCAAATCGTTTTATTTAATTTAAAAGATTGTGAAAGATTATCGTTCATTAATGGCCGATTGTTATCGATTAACGAGAGTGGTCCGGACTACACAAACACGGCCGACCCTCCTCCATTATTGATATTGTTTCTAATATGGATGGAATGGGATGGCGTGGTGCCGTCGTACCACGTGAGAATCGCTCGGTAGTATTACGCGACGCCGTCACGCCACGCTGAGAAGCCGAACAAGAACGCGACGCCGTCGCATTGCGTCGAAGAAAGTCAAAGGCGCCACGGCCGGAGCGGAGCCACGGCGAAGGGGCGCGGCGCCAGCACGCCGCACCAGAGAACCACGAAGACCGCACATTAAATTTAGACATGCAGATTGACGGGCGACGACGAAGCAGGCCATTTAGGCATTTGAATCCCTTCTCAGTGAAGATGGGGTCCCGGGGGGACCATAGGCGAAGAAGGCAAGAAGAACGGACCACCAGAGCGCATCCGGTGGTCCGCGGAAGGCGGCGGCGACGCCGGCGACCGGCGGCACCGGCGCGCCGCCGGAACAAGTGCAGCCGGCGAAACGCCAGCCTCAATTAGCGGCAAAGGGTGGCGGTCGCGCGCACCCCCGCTGCTCCGCGGCGACCGCCTGGCCGCGGCCGGCCGGCCGGTCGGGCCGGCCCAGCCGGGCCGGGCCCCGCCGGGTCGGACCCGGGTTGGGACAACCCTGTTCGGCCGACCCGGGGGGGTCGGGCCGGGTCGGCCTGGGCCCAGACCCCCGGTTTCGGACCACTTACGGTCATATGCCTGTATCCTGGGCTACATGCCTCCAAACGACACGCCGTCAGCGGCAACGCGATCCTTGGATCTAGACGGTCGATTCGGTATATCACACTCAAGGTTTCTGAGAACTTTGAGTTCAGCCGGGTTGGTTCGTACGCGAAACCAACCGGGCCCTCGGAGCGGAAACACTCGTAACTTGAGTCTCGGACGTCCGATTCACGTGCCGTCGACTTTGATGGAATCCTATAAGTGAGAAGGAACTTTTGGCATACTCCGCTTGAGGTTTGGATGCCATCGGAGTGCGGTCGGGTTGGTTCGCTTACAAAACCAACCGGGCCCCTGGAACGAAAAAGCCAATAACTCTCAGACCGGGCGTCCGATTGACGCGCCGTCAGTTGCGTTGAGTTTCTTATGACGATACGTAACTTTTGGAATCCTCCACCTGAGTTTTGGATGCAGATGGATAGTGGCCTGGTTGGATCGCACCGAAATCCAACCGGGCCCCTAGAACGGAAAATCGGATATCTTCCAGACAGGACGTCTGTTTGACGCACCGTCAGCGGCGTTGGTGATCACGTTGAAAAACGGTCCCTATGAGTATACCCTATGAGTGTTCGTGGTATAGTTGAGTTATGGCCGAATTGGTTCGCACACGAAACCCACCGGGCCCCAGGGACAAAAAGGCTAATAACTCACGGACCGGGCGTCCGATTCACGCGCCGTCTGTTGCGTTGAGACCCCTATGTCGAGGTGGTACTTTGAGATACTTATTTGCGGGACTTTGTGGTACTTGGATTATCAACCAGTAGCTCGTGGAGCGGACCCTCCCGGAGACGAGCGTGCGGAGTACAGAGACCGTGTAGCCGTCTGAGACCTGACGACTGCTTGACTGACTCGACGTGGAGTGAGTCGACATGCCCAGTCGACGGAGCGCCCGGTATTTGGAGACAGACCCACGGCGGACGGAGCGCCCGGTAGTTGGCCGCAGACCCGCGGTACTCGACAGGAGGAGTACCTCTGTAGGCTATTGGGGGGAGTGCCCGGTATTTGGCGACAGACCCACATCAGATGGAGAGCCCGGTAGTTGTCCGCAGACCAGTGGTACTCGACAGGAGGAGCACCTCAGCAGTCTTAGGTTAGTGAGCAGTACCTCAGAGTCGTGACAGGACCACTGTACACTCCAGAGATGTAGCTCTTCAGCAGTTACGGTTTCGATAATGAAAATCCTGGTTTGAGCTGATACTTTTGACTTTTGTGTTTACCTCATAATTGAGATGGGTCACTTGTTAACTTAGGTATATGTATGGGCATATACCTGGGTAGTGGTTATCCGTTGATTTCACAATCCTTGTGTTTCCTCATGATTGAGATGAGTTACTTGATAACTTAGGTATATGTATAGGCATATACCTAAGTAGAGGTTATCTGTTGAGATCTTCTTTTTGGTCATCCTTGTAGGTTTAGTGAGACCATGAGGGTCTCTGGGTCCCTACTAAGTATTGTTATACTCACCCCTTCATGGGCTATGCCCGCACCTCGTTGTGTTGGTTGCAGATGACGGGCAATGTGGACGGAGGCCGAGTGTTCGAGGATTAGACGGTACCCGGAGGTGGACTACATGACAAGTCAGTACCCGGAGGTGGACTACACAACGTGACGGCTCACAGAGGAGGTTGACGGATGAGAGCGTGGAGGAAGATTTCTGTACCTACCAATCAGGTAGGATCCGTGGTGGACGACCAGGAGCTGCACTATTTGTACCTACCCTTCAGGTAGGATCCGAGGAGGACGACTCAGGAGCTGCTTCCTACTTCCAGCTGTTGTCTTTTTGCTGTTGTACCTTGTTCAGTTGTAGTCTTACTTTCTTTTAGGTTTGTATTCTGGCCCATTTACTTTTCATCATTTCTTTTGTACTTAGTGTTTTGCTTCCGCTTCTTCTCTATGGTGCTTGTTTTCTTTTATAAAGGCAATGCCTTCCCAGTTATCGGGATTTTACACCTTGGTGCTAGTCGCCAGCCCCTGCCCTATGGAAGGCGGTCTTGGGGTAGTCACAGCACGGGCCCCGAGGGCGGGTCATGACAAATTGGTATCAGAGGAGTTCGGTTCTACCATAGAACTTATAACTCTGATGTTTCCTTCTGTGAGGCAATAGTGTTAAGAGTACCAAGTGTGGTTTTCAGTTCAGGGAGTCCAGTGTTGGTGCGGGCAGCCGACGTATCCATACACGAGGACCCTGACAACTGATTTCCGACTTTGTGCACGAAAACACTGATTACGTGTGTCTTTTCCAGAAGTTTTATTAAATGTCAGCTCAAACCAGGTCAGCTCACCAGGTATAATCTTTTGTTCGTGTCACGTTGTTTCTATCAGGATGCCTCCCCATGGACGACCAGCTAGATCCCCGAGAGTGGTACGTACTGACAGCCCTCCGAGCGACGAGGCCTCAGTACAAGGCCCTATCCCAGTTGAGGCACCAACGGAGGCACCAGCGGTACTACTACCCGTTGGGCCACCGATGCCACCAGCCCCAGCAGCAGAGGATGCACGTCGCTTGAGCGCACTGCATGACTTCCAGCGCCAGAGGCCACCCAGGTTCCAGGGAGGGACGGACCCACAGGCGGCTGAGGATTGGCTGGAGGTTGTGGTGAGAGTCTTCATGCTAGTGGGGACGCCAACAGATTTCATGGTGATCCTTGCTGCCAGCCTTTTTCAGGCAGCAGAAGGCAGATGGTGGAGCCTGATGCTTCATATGCATGATGAGGCGACACTTCTATGGGCACACTTCGAGAGCCTGTTCCGGGCAGAGTTTGTACCAGCCACCCTTCGAGCGGTGCGTATACAAGAGCTAATTCAGCTGTGGTAGGGCAGCATGTCAGTGGCGCAGTATTCAGCGAGGTTCACAGACCTCTCGCGCTACTCAACAGATATGGTACGGGACATGTTCATCAGGGACCAAACCTTCGAGCAGGGGCTCATGAGAGAGATTAGAGATTCTGTTGTTTCTCATAGCTTTCCGACGCAGTCAGGGGTGTTGGAGAGATCCCTCTTAGTGGAGAGTTTCCTTGCTGAGCAGTCTCCAGCAGTAGGACCCACCACTAGCCGGCTTGCGGCAGAGACTTCTGCAGCAGGCAGTAGACAGATGATGCAGAGGTCCAAGAGGACCAGACCTACCAGTGGCCTACTGCACGACTCAGGTTCAGTTGTGCGGGGAAACCGGGGTGGAGTCAGAGCCAGACGTGCTGAGAGTGGACAGTGTTACTCCTGCGGCGGAATTGGTCCCATGGCACGTGACTGTCCGACCCGCCATACAGATGACCAGAAGTTAAATAAAGATCCTCCGATGCGAAGGTAGAGGTTCGATCAGGGCGGACCGCAAGGAGAAGGCGTCCATTTTAATGGAGCTCCGAGAGCAGGTGGACAGGAGAGGAACTAGTGGATACGTCCTTTGTACTTCTAAATCCATGTTTCTTTTGTATTCCTGTCTTTGTACTATGAGCTACAATAATAAAAAGACACTTATCTTTGTTTGCTTTCCTGTCCTTTTTGTTTGGTTGATACTGAGTGGTCCCGGTTAAACTGTTGACTTGACCCTCACTTTCGAGATTTCTACAGGAGGAGACCCAGTGACCTCACACTGATGCCGACATTGTGACTTGACCCTTGGAGGCGAGAGTGACAGTTGGATCTTTTGGTAGTTACGTCAAGGCCTTAGGACGTCATCCATGGCATGAATGCATCATTCAAGTCAGGATTGACTGTATTAGGAAACGAATGTGGTTCATACAGGGGATGAGACCGGATTTCTCTTATCGGCAAAGAAGAAATCATAGCAGCTCTTGTGAGACTAAAGAAGGACCAGGTCATGCAAGAGCGGATGAAGACTGCATAGTGCAGTAAGAAAGAGGAAACTGGTGCCAGTCTTAGAGACTCGGGCGTGTTAAATGTTCCAGGAAGTGGAAGCTTTAAGGATAGATGAGTCTGGGAAGCATCAGACGTGGAGGCAGAGCTAGGAGAGCAGTATGAGGTGGTGTACATCTTAACATGCTACAACCACCCACCTTAGATATCCTTGCCTGGCTCAGGGTGCTGGAGGGAGGTGGAAGTGTGTGGCTTCTTGCGGTCAAGGAGTGTGACCCAGTGGCTCTAGAAATGATTCAAGGGACATTCTGTGTCCACTACTAGCTGATATAGTAACGGACGTCGATATGAATCATTCCTTGCTTTCACAAATCTTGTTCCAGACCTAGTGATTCCAGTAAGCCGTAGACTTGACCCTCACGTCTGGAGATACCATGGGAGGAGACTCAATAATCACACTTACGCCGACGGTGTGGTCAGACCCTCGAGGTGAGAGTTCCGGTTGGAATCTCTTAGTGACAGCGTCGAGGCCTTACGACGTTAGTTTAAGTATGGAATGGGCAATAACTGTTCATACTCAAATTGACGGTTTTAGGAAAACGTCGGGATGGGTTTTCCTTGGTCGGCGAAAAGGAAACCCTAGGCATCACGGAATAAACTCTTTTATAGGAGGGTGCGAACAACCACTCTTGAGTCAGTCAACCATACCCTCATGGCAGCATCCTTTCGAGTTCCAGTTCAAACAGAAAATGGAGACCTCTGGAGTTTGAGAATGACGATCACGTCCTTATACAGGTCTCACCTCGAAGAGGTTTACGGAGATGTGGCCAAGGCAGCAAGTTATCTCCGAGGTTCAGCGGGCCTTCTTAGGTCCTCAGCTGGGTAGGCGGGGTGGTTTACCGCTTGACCCATTCACCGCAGTTGCACCAGGTGCACGATGACTTCCACGTATCTCAACTGAGGAGATACTTGCTCGACCCTTCGCATATCATCGACCATGAGGAGTTGGACGATGACGATGGGGTGTCTTTCACAGAGGTTCCAGTGGGGATCGAGGATCGATAGGAGAAAATCCTACTAGGACAATCGATTCCTCAGGTACACTTTCATTGGCAGTACGGAACCTCTAGGTAGGCACATGGGAGAGGAAGGCTCAGATACGTGCTCTGTACAGCTTTTGTGACCCTAGTTTGTGATGAAGCTTTACGAGGACGTAAATCCCTGAGGTGAGAGTAATGTAAAGACCTGGAAATATCAAAGAAAAATTTTTCTTATTTTTCTTTGGAATTTTACAAGAACGCAGTTTCTGACGGCGCCTGATTCCGAGGCCCGGTGTTCCCGGAATTAATTTCTGAAGTTTGGCTCGAGTACATTCAGTGAACGAATGAGCGGGAATTTCTAACCTTTGAACCGGTGCTCGAAATCGAATTCCGAGGGCACCGATGAACTCGCAGCTCTGGTTATTTTCTTAGGAAATCCTGTTCCGGAGTTGCGTTTATATGAGTGTTGATAATAAAAATTGTGGACGTTTATTTTATAACTACACTACAATTTTTATTAACTTACTTTAAGTGTTAGCTCATTGTGGATGTTGGGTAACCACCCAACCTCCCTTGGGAGGTTATAAGGGTGGGGGGTCCACACGAACCCCACCTCTTCATATCCTCTAAAACCCCTCAACTCCCACTTAAATGATTTTTAACATAGTTATAACTTATGTCTTAAATGAGTTGAATTTAATGTGGTGAGTTGTGTGAGTCTTTTGAATTTCAAACATTTGAATTTCAAAAGCCATGTGAAGTTAATAAAATAAGTGGAGAACTTATTTTATTTGGTTGGGTTGTGTTGTTTGAGTGCTTTTGGAAAAAAAGGCTTAGAAGTCTTGAAGTTTCTTCATCCTCTTGACGAAGAACGCGAAGAACAATCGGACATCGACGAAGAACACCACGTTCTCGGGACGTTCTCGGGAAACGGCTTCCGCGACGCCATACCTGCGACACCGAAGACATCTTCTTCTGCAAAATCTCTTTTCGCGACACCGAATCTCATCACCTCTTAAATCAAGGTAGGGGTTTTAACTTTTTAAAGTTATGTGGATCTCTCCTTCAAACATGAAGGTTATATTTGTCGGGCCTTGATTCCAAATCTTTTTATTTAATTTAAAAGATTGTGAAAGTTTATCTTTCATTAATGGCCGATTGTTATCGATTAACGAGAGGGGGCCGGACCGCACAAACACGGCCGACCCGCTTCCATTATTGGTATTGATTCTAATATGGATGGAACGGGATGGTGTGGTGTCGTCGCACCACGTGAGAATCACTCGGTAGTATTACACGACGCTGTCGCGCCACGCTGAGAAGCCGAACAGGAAAGCGACGTCGTCGCGTCGCGTCGAAGAAATTCGAAGGCACCGCGGCCGGAGCGGAGCCGTGGTGAAGGGGCACGGCGCCAGCACGCCGCGCCAGAGAACCACAAAGACGACACATTTCTTTTTGACATGCGGATTGATGGGCGACGGCGAAGCAGGCCATTTAGGGGTTTGAATCCCTTCGCAGTGATGATGGGGTCCCAGGGGGGACCATAAGCGAAGACGGCAGGAAGAACGGACCACCGGAGCGCGTTTGGTGGTCCACGGAAGGCTGCGGCGGCGCGCCACACCGGCGTGGCGGCGCCGGCGACCGGCGGCTGCGGCGCGCCGCCGGAACAGGGGTGGCCGGTGAAACGCCGGCCTCAATTAGCGGCAAAGGGTGGAGGCCGCGCGCACCCCCGCCGCTCCGCGGCGACCGCCGGGCCGGGCCCAGCCGGGTCGGACCCGGGTCGGGTCGACCCGGTTCGGCCGCCCAGGGGGGTCGGCCCGGGTCGGCCCGGGCCCAGACCCCCGGTTTCGGACCACTTACGGTCAAATGCCCGTAACTTCGGCTATGGGCCTCCAAATGACTCGCCGTCAGTGGAAACACGATCTTTGGATCTAGACGGTCGTTTATGTATATCTCACTCAAGTTTTCTAAGAACTTTGAGTTCGGCCGGGTTGGTTCGTATGCGAAACCAACCGGGCCCTCGGAGCGGAAACGCTTGTAACTTGAGTCCCGGACGTCCGATTGACGTGTCGTCGACTTTGATGGAATCCTCTAAGTGAGAAGGAACTTTTGGCATACTCCGCTCGAGGTTTGGATGTCGTCGGAGTGCAGTCGGGTTGGTTCGCATACGAAACCAATCGGGCCCCTGGAACAAAAAAACCAATAAATCTCAGACCGGGCGTCCGATTGACGCGCCGTCAGTTGCGTTGAGTTCCTGTTGACGATACAGAACTTTTGGCATCCTCTGCCTGAGTTTTGGAGGCAGATGGATAGTGGCCGGGTTGGATTGCACCGAAATCCAACCGGGCCCCTGGAACGAAAAAACTGATATCTTCCAGACAGGACGTCCGTTTGACGAACCGTCAGCAGCGTTGGTGATCACGTTGAGAAACCGTCCCTATGAGTATACTCTATGAGTGTTCGGGGTATAGTTGAGTTACGGATGGATTGGTTCGCACACGAAACCAACCGGGCCCTTGGGACGAAAAGGCTAATAACTCACAGATCGGGCGTCCGATTGACGCGTCGTCTGTTGCGTTGAGACCCCTATGTTGAGGTGGTCCCTTGAGATACTTCTTTGCGGGACTTTGTGATACTTGGAGTATCAACCAGTAGCTCGGGAAGCGGACCCTCCCGGAGATGAGCGTGCGGAGTACGGAGACCGTGTAGCCGGATGAGACCTGATGACTGCTTGACCGACTCGACTTGGAGTGAGTCGACTAGCCCAGTGGACGGAGCGCCCGGTATTTGGTGACAGACCCACGGCGGACGGAGCGCCCGGTAGTTGGCTGCAGACCCGCGGTACTCGACAGGAGGAGTACCTTTGTAGGCTATTGGGGGGAGCGCCCGGTATTTGGCGACATACCCACAGCAGACGGAGCGCCTGGTAGTTGGCCGCAGACCCGCGGTACTCGACAGGAGGAGCACCTCAGTAGTCTTAGGTTAGTGAGCAGTACCTCAGAGTCGTGACAGGACCACTGTACACTCCAGAGATGGAGCTCCTCATCAGTTACGGTTTCAATAATGAAAATCCTGGTTTGAGCTGAGACTTTTGACCTTTGTGTTTACCTCATGATTGAGATGGGTCACTTGATAACTTAGGTATATGTATGGGCATATACCTGGGTAGTGGTTATCCGTTGATTTCACAATCCTTGTGTTTCCTCATGATTGAGATGAGTTACTTGATAACTTAGGTATATGTATAGGCATATACCTAAGTAGAGGTTATCTGTTGAGATCTTCTTTGTGGTTATCCTTGTTGGTTTAATGAGACCTTGAGGGTCTCGGGTTCCCTATTGAGTATCGTTATACAAACCCCTGCATGGGCTATGCCCACACCTCGTTGTGTTGGTTACAGATGACGGGCAGTGCTGACGGAGGCCAAGTGTTCGAGGACTGGACGGTACCCGGAGGTGGACTACACGACGAGTCAGTACCCGGAGGTGGAATACACGATGTGACGGCTCACAGAAGAGTTTGACGGATGAGAGCGTAGGGGAAGCTATCTGTACCTACCCTTTAGGTAGGATCCGTGGTGGACGACCAGGAGCTGCGCTATCTGTACCTACCCTTCTGGTAGGATCTGAGGAGGACGACCCAGGAGCTGCTTCCTACTTCCAGCTATTGTCTTTTTGCTGTTGTACCTTGTTCAGTTGTAGTCGTACTTTCTTTTGGGTTTGTATTCTGGCCCATTTAATTTTCAGAATTTCTTTTGTACTTGGTGTTTTTATTCTGCTTGTACTCTGTGGTTCATGTTTTCTTTTATAAAGGCAATGCCTTCCCAGTTATCAGGATTTTACGCCTTGGTGCTAGTCGCCAGCCCCTGGCCTATGGAAGGCGGGCTTGGGGTAGTCACGACACGGGCCCCGAGGGCGGGTCGTGACAGTATCTCATCATATTACCATAAAATGTACAGTGAGAGGAATATAAATGAACATCCCCCATCATTACAAAGAGGAGCATAAAAGAAGAGACATAAGGGGGAGTACTTAAAAAGAAAGAGAGAGGTTATATCTCTTACGAAATTTAGGCAGCCTAACGGCGCCACTCAAAACTTCCAAAATGGTTTGATGAGAGAGAATAGGGTCTATCATCATATGATCATAAAAATTATAGTACGAGTAATATAAAAGAACATCCCAATGACAAGAAATATGAACTTTAAAAGGAATGACATAAAAGATTGTATTTAAAAAGAAAGAGAGGAGTAGGATCCCTTACCTCGGATCCGACATGACTCAATCATTCTTTAACGTCCTGAATAATAAACTTGAGTCAATTTACACTTCATTAAGTACCTTTTTCTAGTTCATTATTCCTTTTATATCACTTATTTCCTTGTTATAAACATTATGTAATCATTTAAGTTAATAATATTTGTTTTGCCGATATTTGGTTCTTATGTCGAAAGTGGACTTCTTACAATTACATGTTGTTTGTGTGGCAAAATGTTCATTATATCCTGAATTTTATTCATGATGTAGATATCATATATATCATATATATCCAGTATATTTATTCATTTATAATATTACATAACATTTAGAGTTAAGAAATGAAATGCACTGTTCATGGAGACGGTAAGTTGTACGTTCGCATGAACGCTACTTCTATTTCCATTTCATATTTAATGGAATTAAAACATAATGATACATAATAGTATTTTAATTCCTGTAATATATCCTTTATATGTACCACATATGGTATTAACGAATCAAATCACTTTGAGGGGGCGGTAGTCCGCACTTCCTTAAATGAAGATATCGCGTTTACCCATAATGGAAACCATAATGGTATGCCATAAATTAAAAAATAGAGAAGCTTAAGTAAAACATAAACATATTAGATGTCATATATAAATATATTGTCATGTTAATGGCCACCTTTGATGGTGTTATAATAATGTTGAACTATCATCATTTCGGGAGGCAGAAATTCGCCATCCACGGAAAGATTATGTTCTTTAACCATTAGATGTAGGTGTGTGTAAGTGTAGCTTGAATCCTTCTTATAAAAACATACTAGTATATTGGAGATACTAGATTTGTTATAAAAGAAAAGAATAAAAAGAGTATAGGGGGTTGGAGAAGTAAAATAAAACATAAGGACTCAAGTGAAGACATTAACTTAAAATCGGGTAACTCCCTTTGGTTTGAGCTCAAAGGCTTCCTTGGAAAGACTTCTACCCAAAGTGGGGTTTCAAGGAGTTATAGAGGGATGTGGAGAGACACAATGGACAGGATTTGGCCGAGCCAAAGGCTTTGGAAGTGTGGGTAAGGAGGTAGAGTTGGGGGCCTTTTATAAGAGGAGAGGTGGGGCACTCTTGGAATGGTATAAAATGTAACATTATTTCCAAATGAGTTTCGGATTTTAATGGTCCCACATTGATGTGTTTCGAGGATAAGGTTATAAGGGCTTAAAATCCACCCATCCAATAGGTTTAGGAAATGTTTAGGTCTTAGATTTTAAATTATCTTTCCATTTTATTTAAATCGTTAAATAATGAGGTCATTGCTGCATCATCATGATGTCATAAATAATTTAATTTATTTAATATCTAAAAATTATAAAAAAAATACTATGATGTAGGAAATATTTTTATATTTCCAATGAATATTTATAGTCCAAAATATCATTTATGTAAACAAAATTACAAATATTTTACATAGGTGATACATTCTTTGTCACATTTAACATTTTTTAAAAATAAATAGATAAAAAGTCACTTTCTCACAAAAGTGATTCCATTGGGACCCCAAGTTTGGAACAAGGCATCCCATGGTCGGAAATGAGACAACCAGTATCCTTAGGACACATTTTGTGGTCATTTTTTAATATTATGATATTATCTTATTATCTTTAACTACCAGATTACTCATTAATCAAAATAATTAAAGATAATTACCGTCATTACTATTCATAATGTCCAAAAACAAGAGTCTTAATTACATAATTTGTACCTTCTGATTCCTAATATTTAATTCATTTTACCAAATTCCAAACTAATAAATTTCAATATTTAATTTAAAAAAACTTCCCGTTGTCAAAACAAATAGCGGGTTTTTTAGAAACAATATTTATGAAATGTTTGGCACTTGTTTATGCCTAATTCCAAAGTGAAATTAATCCCAATGACCATCATTGAATTACATGGTAAAAATATATTCTAATTACACTTAAAAACAAATTAAAAAGATTATATAACCATATAATTAAATTATATGAAAAAGCAGTTTTGATGTAAAATGCAGTATTTTTCACTATTCATTGAAAAATGAACATTGTCAGAAAAAACCAAAAATTATCCCAAGGTAAATTTCAATGTCCCAATCATAAATAATTTGTTTATTTTGAAAAATAAAGCTTATAAAATTTTAAAAAAGTGGATTTAAAAACGGTTCACCATCAAAAGGCTGTTAGTCAACCTTTAAAAGAATATCAGAATGTTTTCGCTAAAAAACTGGATTCATTTGCATTTTTAATTCTCTAAAATTTATTGTAAGGAGTAAAAATATTTGACAAACATATAAAATTATATTGTAGTTAGTTTTGTTCATTCCGTCCATTAAAACGGCTAGGCATTAACTAAAATTTAAAATAATATTATTTTATTATTAGAGTGCAACGTAAGATTCCCAAGATACTCATTGGTGCGTGTTGGGTATGCCATCGAGCATAGCATCCCATTTAAAGTAATATTAATATTTTATTCACAAATATGGATAAAAATAAAGATGTTATATTCTTTATTTACTTGGGGTGTTACATCTTTCCCCCCTTTTGGGAATTGTATCCTCGCAATTTTAAAATTGGGCTTGGAAACATCCTTGAAAGTCCCACATCGGATCAAGAGTCAGTAAAAAAATCACTTTAAAATAAAGAATGATAAGTACAAAGGTCACTCGAGTTAACCCATACTAGGATTCCAAGTATGAAAATATGGACATGGAGGAAAAAACAAAGGGTCATGTTCTGATGGAGAGTGATAGAAAACATGTTTAGGAGAAAGTTAACCACAAGAAAATCACAAACTTGTGATGGGTTAAACGGTATTCGATTCCCCAGTAGGAAAAGTTAATAGACAACATTTTTGTTTTATGTTACTTTTTATTGAGGAATTTATTCATAAGGAAACTAATCACTTATCATGTTGACTTTCAACTCTTATTAGATTCCTTACACAAACTCATATTTTCTCCAAAAGACGAGTATTTAGGAAGACTTGTTCACATTAATAGTACTATAATCAACTTCTACAGAATCACCTAATCCACAAAAAGAGAACAATATACTTCCCATGTCTTTAGACATTAACCAAAACCAAAACCAAAAATGTTAGTACAATATCAGATAATGCAGAAATGGATAACCCTTTATAAGAAGAAAATCTATTCTTAATCTCCAAAATTTTGTCTAACAAAACCCAAAGTTCAACGTGGACCATCCGATAAACAATTTGTCCATAAAATTAATCAATGTAAACCAAACTAAGATTGAAACCCAAATATTTGAAGGATTTAGTCACATAGTCTTCCATGTTAAATCGTAACATTTATCTCCAAACAACATCAGTTGCTCTTAATGTCTCGTATTGAAAAGTAATTAACCTAATCACATATCCTCCATGATAGGTTAATAAAGTTCCATAGATAACCCAAAATCAACTTACTCTTAATTCATAAAATAATATAACTAAAAATAATCAGTCAAACTAACCAGGGACTTCACGTAGTCCAATGGTAGGCGATAAATACCAGTCGCACTTTGGTTGTGGGTTCGATTCCCACAACATTTTCCGACGTGATGGGTTGTCACACGGTCTGTGTATTGTCCTTTTTTCAAAACTATATAATTCTTAAAACATTCCCCAAAACGAGATAAAATCTTCAAAAATGATCATAACATATTTTTACCTCATGTTTACCTCATGCCTTTCATTTTCCATCATAACATATAATAACCCATAATTACCTCCAAAGTAAGGATCATATAAACTCTAATGGTTACCTTTATAATTATTACCTGAACTTCCACATCGATTGGTCATCTCGTACATGATGCATTACAGATCATACTAAGGTTCAAGTGGTTGATCATGACTCCTTGCTAGTTGGTTTAGAACAACCACGTGTTTCCTCATTGAATCCCCCATTTCATACAGTCTCATAATCAGAGAACCACCATAGTTTCCTTCAAAACTGTTGTCACTTTGGTGCCTGCTAGATCCATCCATTTACTAAAACCAAACAGGTCATTGTGAGTATATCAACAAAACCATCATATACTAATGAGGAATATAAACACCAAGATATTCTTACTCATTCACTTTATCTAAAACTATGACACTTTCTGAAATACTATCCATTATGGTACTGTCACTTATGCTTAGAGAATACCCTAACCTCTAAAGTTATCTAAACCAACCTTTGATACCAACTATAAGGCCTCATCCTTAAACCTTACTTAATCTTGAGTTATTACAAGATTACACATTGATGATTTTTCAGGTTTAGAGTTTTAGAGAATTAGAGAATTAGATCATGATACTTGCATTACATTCCACATTTAAACAAAGTGGTTTCATAAAATACAGTATTCATTCTTCACATCAACAGAAACATATTTAAAATAAAACACTAATTCTTTCTTGACACATCCTTGACATTATAATCACATCATGTACCTTTCCGTTGACCTGTGAAAAACATTTCAAAAACCTGGGATGAGCATAAAAGGCTCAGTAAGAGTTATTAAAATATGGAAAGGAAACATGAGTTCATATATACATTAGAATGAAATCATACTTTACCCATAAAACATAGGCATATCAAATCATGAATAAATAATAGAAATCATAAGACATAAAAGGTATCTTGAGGCATTCATAAAATTCTTACGTAGGTAGTAACCCTCTTGGTTACGTTTGTAATACCCACCACAGTATATTCCCTAAATCTCTCCGGAGAAACCTTAACGTTTCACTCCTTCGCGTTACCCAATGCATTGGAGAGCTATATCGAGCTCACCCGCCCTTAGTTTGTCACGGAACCACCCGTTTTCATAACAATGCCCAAGAACCATAACATAAACGTATCACATAAAAAATTCATAATTTAAAGATAACATTTCCACATTTCAATCACAATATAACATTTTAGGATATTGAAATAATGAATCCATTCAAAAAGAAACCATTTCCAAATCCATTTAAAACATTTAATAAAGAGATTTTTGAATCAAAGTGTCCCATACCACCTTGAAGCATTTAGTATTTTAAACCATTATTATCCATATAAATAAATCCTTAAAACCACTTTGAAAACATGGATATTAATAAAAACAAATAATTAAAACATTTAAAGCGATATTTTGGTTAAAGGGATTCTACCAAAACTAGAGACACTTGAATACAATAATTGAGGAATAACATTTACATAGAACATTATAATATCATGAGAATAATTGGATTCATGAAATAATATTCCAAAGGACAGTCTATAAACCATATAAGAGTGAATTGGTGCATAACAACAATGAAGTCTCAGTAGAAATGTCAAATGTGATGAATTCCCTTATAAAGAAGGTATCCTTAAATTAAGGATAATTCAATCTCAAAATTATGTGTGAAAAATATAAATACACCCAATATAAGTGGATATTATGTGTAAAACAATAAAATTTCATTCACACATTTTCAAAAAGATGACATATTCAATATCTACATGTTGAACCCAAAAAATCGAAATTGGGTTAAAAAGTTCCCTTGGTAAAATTCGACAGCCTAACGGCATCACTTCAAAATTCAGAAAATGAGTTGATGAGAGTTAAAAATGTCATCTCATCACTTGGACATAAAATTTACATCAATAAGGATATAAAAGAACATATCCCAACACAATATTATTTGAATTAAAAGACATAACAAAAGAAGTCTTTTAAAAAGAGGAGGGTGAAAGGTCCCCTTACCGAGTTGGGTAACATTCGAAACGTACACCCCATGGAAGAAGGGTCATACAATGAAGATGTGAATACCCATAAATGAAATTATACTACACAATGTGTATAATATTGGGAAGTACATAAACCACTCAAAGGAAATTTTGGCAAATGTAGCATAAATCTCACGGGAATAAAACTGAGATGAAAAATCCTTTACGAAAACTCTGCAGCCTAACGACGCCACATAAAACATTCAAAATGGATTGATAATAGGAAATAGGGTATCTCATCATATTACCATAAAATTTACAGTGAGTGTAATATAAAATAACATCCCCCATCATAACAAATAGGAGCATAAAAGAAGTGACATAAAGGAGAGTACTTAAAAAGAAAGAGGGAGGTTATATCTCTTACGAAAATTCTGCAGCCTAACGGCGCCACTCAAAACATCCAAAATTGATTGATTACAGAGAATAGGGTCTCTCATCAATTGAACATAAAAATTAAAGTAAGAGTAATATAAAATAACATCCCAATATCAAGAAAGATGAGCTTTAAAAGGAATGACATAAATGATTGTACTTAAAAAGAACGAGAGGAGTAGGATCCCTTACCTCGGGTCCGACTTAACTCAATCATTCTTTAACGTCCTAAATAATAAACTTGAGTTAATTTCCACTTTATTAAGAAACTTTTTCTAGTTCATTATTCGTTTTATATCTCTTATTTCCATGTTATAAACATTATGTAATCATTTAAGTTAATAATAGTTATTTTGCCGATATTTGGTTCTTATGTCGAAAGTGGACTTCTTACAATTACTTGTTGTTCGTGTGGACAAATGTTCATTATATCCAGAATTTTATTCATGATGTAGATATCATATATATCATATATATCCAGTATATTCATACATTTATAATATTACATAACATTTAGAGTTAAGAAATGAAATGCACCGTTCATGGAGACGGTAAGCCGTACGTTCGCATGAACGCTACATCCATTTCCATTTCACATTTAATGAAATAAAACCATAATGATACATAATAGTATTTTAATTCCAGTAATATATCCTTTATATGTACCACATATGGTATTAACGAATTAAATCACTTTGAGGGGGTGGTAGTCCGCACTTCCTTAAATGAAGATATCGCATTTACCCATATTGGGAACCATAATGGTATGCCATAAATGAGAAATACAGAAGATTAAGAAAAACATAAACATATTAGATATCATATATAAATATATTGTCATATTAATGTCCACCTTTTAAGGTGTTAGAAGAATGTTGAACAATCATCGTTTCGGGAGGCAGAAATTCGCCATCCACAGAAACAGTATGTTCATTAACCATTAGATGTAGGTGTGTGTAATTGTAGCTCGATTCCTTATTATAACAACATACTAGTGTATTGAAGATACTCGAGTTGTTACAAAAGATAAGAATAAAAATTGTTTAGGGGGTTGGACAAGTAAAATAAAACAAAAGGAATCAAGTGAAGACATTACCTTAAAATCGGGTAACTCCTTTTGGTTTGAGCTCAAAGGATTCTTTGGGAAGACTTCATCCCAAAGTGAAGCTTCAAGAAGTTAGAGAGGGTTGTGGAGAGACAAAATGGGCAGGGGTTGTCCGAGACAAAGTCTTTGGATGTGTGGGTATGAAGGTAGAGGTGGAGGCATTTTATAAGAGGAGAGGAGGGGCACTCTTGGAAAGGTATAAAATGTAACATTATTTCCAAATGAGTTTCGGATTTTAATGGTCCCACATTGATGTGTTTCGTGGATAAGGTGATAAGGGTTCGAAATCCACCCATACAATAGGTTTTTTACATGTGTAGGTATTAGAGTTTACATTATCATTTCATTTTATTTAAATCGTTAAATAATGAGGTCATCGCTGCATCATCATGATGTCATAAATAATTTTATTTATTTACTCTCTAAAAATTATAAAAAAAATACTATGATGTAGGAAATCTGTTTAGCTCTCCAATGAATATTTATAGTCCAAAAGATCATTTATTTATACAAAATTAAAAATATTATACATCGGTGATACATTCTTTGTCACATTTAACATTTTTTAGAAATAAATAGATAAAAAGTCACTTTCTCACAAATGTGATTCCATGGGGCCCCCAAGTTTGGCACAAGGCATCCCATGGTCGGCCATGAGACAACCCGTAGCCTTAGGACACATTTTGTGGTCATTTAATATTATTATGATATTATCTTATTATGTTTAACTACCCGATTACTAATTAATCAAAATAATTAATGATAATTACCGTCGTTACTACTCATAATGTCCAAAAACAAAAGAGTCTTAATTAAATTATTTCGACCATCTGATTCCAAATATTTAATTCATTTTACCAAATTAAAAACACATAAATTGCAATAATTAATTTAAAAAAACTTCCTGTTGTCAAAACAAATAGCCGGTTTTTTAGAAACAATATTTATGAAAAGTTTGGCACTTGTTTATGCCTAATTCCAAAGTGAAATTAATCACAATGACTATCATTGAATTACATGGTAAAAATATATTCTAATTACACTTTAAAACAAATTAAAATGATAATATAACCATATAATTATATTATATGAAAAAGCAGTTTTGATGTAAAATGCAGTATTTTTCACTATTCATTGAAAAATGAACATTGTCAGAAAAATACCAAAAATTAACCCAAGGTAAATTTCAATGTCCCAATCATAAATAATATATTTATCTTGAAAAGTAGAGCTTATAAAATTTTCAAAATGTGGATTTAAAATGGGTTCGCCATCAAAAGGCGGTTAATTGACCTTTTAAAAAATATTAGAATGTTTTCGCTTAAAAACTAGATTAATTTGCATTTTTAATCCTCTAAAATTTATTGTCAAGAGTAAAAATATTTTACAAACATATATAATTATTCTGTAGTTAGTTTTGTGCATTCTCTCTATTACAACGGCTTGGCGTTAACTACCATTTAAAATAATATTATTTTATTATTAGAGTGCAACGTAAGATTCCCAAGAAACTCGTTGTTGTGTGTTGGGTATGCCAACAATCATAGCATCCCCTTTAAAGTAATATTAATATTATATTCACAAATATGGATAAATATAAAGATGTCATATTCTATATTTATCTGGGGTGTTACAGTTGTACCTTTGGGTAAAAATCACTAACTGAGTAGTGGACATGTGAATGTATAAATAAATGTGCGAGGGTTGACACATTCATAACCCACTAGTATTGACCCATCATCAAAGGATTACACATTACTTATGGCTTATAAGTGGACACCCACAACCAACTCTACGAAAACCCAATGTATATGCTCAGTAAAGGTCTAACATAGAGGCACCAAATGGTTCCCTCTAGAAATTACACATGAAATTAATCCTAGTTAGGATTTTTATATAAAAATGTAAAATTTTGAATCCTACATGGGATTATTTGAGGGTAGTAAAGTAGATGAATCCAACACGTCAACCTATAACTATATATAGGAAAGTGATTTCATGGTTGGTACCCTAAAAAATAGTGTAACATGTAGAGGAATCCAATGTGGGATGCTCACAAATGTATACATGAAAAGAGTTTGTACACTTGATTACATAGGTAAACATCATGTGAAACACTCACATAGGAGACCATTGGTAAATTAAAGTTAATAGATGAATCCAACTAATGATATTCTAGGTAGAAGTGTAAGTAGAGGCATTATACATAGGATCTGTAATAACAAATAAAGACAATTACTCATAGGACCAAAGAGAACATATCATAAGGTGTAAATCCTCAAGAGAAAAGCTACACAAGGATTGGTTAGGGAAGATGTCTCATTGCCATTCCCAGATTAAGTTATCACTCTTTGAAGGGAAAATCTTGATACCAAAAATTAGATTCCATTAATCACGTCAAGGGTATTACCAAATGATTTATGTAAAACATTACTTATTAAGGAATAATCCAATTTTTAATTATGAATCCAGGTCATGGATCAATAAAATACAACAAATGGGTAGCGAATGAGGTCTACACATTGTGTGAACAGTGGTTCACAGTGTGTACCATCATGTCACCCCTGGGCAGGTAACATAGTAATACATGGAATTTAAAATCCCATGTAAATAGTGATTGGATATATATATATATATAGGGTTTAAACTACATGGGTTACCTCCCCATGTTCCCTACATTTCTTGGAGATGTATATAACCTCGCCATAAAACTCTACATGACATGCAAACCACATAACGCCTAGTCGTGTACTCTTTTCAGCATGTTCCCCTTACACAAGATGCAATGATATGTACATACTAAAAATATGAATTCTAGTACATGGTGAGTATTCTCCACATATGTTGTCTACTATGAAAGGATAATCTTCCCCATACATGAATAATACATGACATGTGATCTATAAACCACACACAATGTAAGTGAGTTTTCCCAAATAGAAAACCACCAAATCACCACGATACACCCAATTTCAGAACAGAAGATATAGATAAGCCCACTAGGTGTCCAAAGAATGAAAAATATATGATTACATATTCAAAAAATTAAATCCATGGTGACTGGTGAAAAAAGTAAAAATCTTACTACATTTATGTGGAATCCTGCAATGCATCGCCCATTTTAATACTCACGGGCTACCACATGATGATAAAGTATGTCCCAAAGTCATTAGTGGTACCATACTACATATCACAGTAATTCTATATCTTTATTAAATATTTTATCTCTTATTCAAGTGATAGAGGAGGGACATAAGTTGCATACACGATGAAATATGGGAGAAATTATGAAAAGGAAAATAAAATAATGTTAAATAAGATTAAGAAAAAAAGGATGTTGGGGCTTGGCCTCGACCCAACACCCAAAAGCAATTTTGGTCCTAGTTAAGAGGTAATCTCCATTAAATACTCAGTTGATGATAATAAATATAAATCTAATGCTCTATCCAAATGATATGGCTGAAGAATCCAACATGAATAAATTACTATTTAAGTTATTAAATATAATTTATTTTTTCAATAATATTTAAATTGATCATTATTCCTTCAAACACTTATCTTAGGTGAAATACCAAATTATAGGACAAATATATGGGTCATTGAAATTAGTATATATCCTATGATATGTGAAAATTAAAATTTTATCAATTCAATGAATTAGAAACAAATCTAAAATTTAAGCTCAAAATTATATTCTAGAAAATCATGGGTCCATAAAATTTGCCACCATAATTCGAATCATCCCTGAGAAGCCTGTTAGTATGAATAGAATCCATGACCTCAATCTAATAATCTATAAAATAATATATATTATCTATACAATGATAAGTCTCATAAAATTAATAGTTGTATACGATATAGATGTTGTTAAAATATGACTAATCTAATTATATTCACCAAAAGAATATTCTTATTTTCATTCGAAATCAAATCTTTGATCCCAAGAAGCCTCACAAAATTATGAATGTAAATTAAAAATCAGGGTCACCACCCTAAAATGGCCAATATTCTACTTAGTGGTATATATATTACATTATACCACTCCTCAAATGAAACCTTAATCAGTTCCATTATCAAACCATGAAATACTATTAAATGAAAATTGTATTCCCATTGATCTTATGATCTCTCATTCTATTAAAGACGACATCAAGATAGTGTATGATCATCTTTAACCATGTGTATACTATTTTTCTAAAAAAAGAATATACATATCTCTAGTAGAAACAATCACACCAAAACTAGATACACATATATTTAACAAACACATGTCACCAACTCTCCAAAAAATAATTTACCAGATACCCCATAGGCTAAATATATAATGCTACTAGATCGTTATCAATGTGTCCTCTTCCAGAAGGGTTATTCACTATTTAAGATCAACTCTTAGGAAACCATTCCCATGACATGTCTTTAAAAAAAGTCATCATCTTGCATGTGGCCACTAACAAATTTAAAATTTTAAAATGACATCACATGTAACCATTTATTACAATTATAATCAAAATAAAACTCCTTTATTCATCCAAATGAGTTATATTCTTACCATTCATCATGACATTTATGATTCATTAATTCGGAATCTTTCTTGTTAATCCTCTTCAAAAAACACACACCTCACCAGTGCGATAATTTATTTCATGACAATCTATCACCTATTTTCATTCCATTCATAAGTATCTAATCAGGCTTTGAATACACTACCAATTTTATATAAAATGGTCTATATGGAAATGAAATTGAACAATCCTACTCGTCAAAAATATTCTTGATACCAAAGTACCCAAGGATCTTGTCAGAAGTAGTAATCATCATAC
Source organism: Viscum album (assembly GCA_963277665.1). Lineage (NCBI taxonomy): Eukaryota > Viridiplantae > Streptophyta > Magnoliopsida > Santalales > Viscaceae > Viscum > Viscum album. The sequence continues at coordinate 1,113,617,895 of OY728126.1, forward strand.
ATATGTCACAAATGTTGGAAGATACCATGCCTTGATATCAAAAAGGGTATACAACATAAATAACTACCATAAAGGGAACATAAAAACATGGCCCAACTCCCCTCACACAGTTTTCTCTCAAACAAAACAAACATCATTCTACAAGGGTCTGAGTTATAACTAAGAGTCTCTAGAACTCCCACATAGACATATTAACCATGTCTCAAAGCAGTTTCATGAATTCTAACCACCTAGAATATGTGGCAAAACCACTCTATTGAAGGTAAAGATAATAATTATATATGAGAGAAAAACATTTAACATGGCATAGATGGGATTGATCCTCATTGAGAAGCCTCTTAATGAACTTCTCATGGGATGTCATTATATCAAAACAAAAGATATACTGAAATAAAATTCATTACGAATGCATATATAACAATACACCTTTGAGGTCCAATTAAATATTCATTTCTTTTACCTATCAACATCAAACTCAGTTATTAAACTAGATAACTAAAAATGAGGGTAATCTATGTGAAATTTCATTCCAATATACAATTTAAAAACTACATTTATATTGTTTCTAAATAATAAAATAACTTATCCTGAGAAACAACACCCAGTAAGGGGTTTAAAAATGGGCAACCCATTCCATTTTTACTTAATAGGGTTCCTAAATATCCCCTGCATGAGGAATGAGTCATCAATATCACCAAAACATTTATCAACATATGTAACAACCCATCTCCTGGGGACCATGTCATGACTACCCCTTTCCTTTCTTCAGAAGGCCAAGGGGCTGGCGACTAGCACTGGAAGCTTCAACCAGCAAGTGGGAGGAATTTTTCTATGTACCTGCATACCCATGCTCATACACAACCACATCCTAACACACTAAAAAGGGGAATCAAGTAACTCTAAAAAATCTAATTTAATGTACAAATGAGTGTAAGTGGGCCAGAATACAAATCCAACATGGTACTAAAAACAACATGTTCAAAAAGGAAACTAGGATGGACATATTTATTAAACCTCACCTGATCACGAGAGTAATGAATATACTAGAATAAATTTTATAATTTCATATCTACCCTGTACTACTAGTCCCCTCTTGGTCCTAGGCCATCGAGTCAGTTGTCGAATCATCTGACAGTCTTGTATCCTTGAGCACCTCTGTCGAAACGTTGGTCATCTGCACCAAACACAACACATGTGGATGGATCCCGTGTAGTGGTGAGTAATATAGTACTCAGTAAGGACCCCAAAAAATTAAATACAACACAAAAACTCTACAAAGTAATGAATGAAACTCAGGACATATCACCCTATGTATTTTCTAGGGTAGTAACAGTAGAATCATCAACCACAAAATTTGATCTCCTCAGCCTCATGGGAAATCTTCCTATATTGAGTATAGTGGGCCTGCTGGGTCACATAGAGGCCCTTCCTACTAGAAATTGAATATTATTGTACTTATCCCGTATTAGTACTATGGGAATGCTAGGTCACAATGATATGCTCTACACCATGGTCTTGTCGAGTCAAAAATAACTTCCACCCACCTTTTCCAAACTGAGATACACCTCTTATTGAGTAACATGGGACCTTCGAGTCACACAGATCTATTCCCACCATTGGAATTCATGGTAACACAGATCCACTTTCCATTGGTATGTTGTCGTGTCGTTTTCAGGTCTCATCCAACCATAGGGTTCCATACGTAGTGCAGTTGGCAGAAGATCTCCTAAAAGAATTTTTCGCATCAAGACGACAATTAATGTCAACCAAAATCATTTCAAAAGAACCACCTCCTCGAGAGGTTCCCAATGCTAGAAACAACCCATAAATCCGATGTGTGGTTTGCCTGATATAGGGATTTTAGTAACCAGGGGGATCTTTATGATGGGGCCTTGTCCGACCCGGTTGGACCGACCCAAAGAACCTGGCCAAGGGGTTCCACATACCCCAATTCATTTAGATGGACACAAAACAACATGATATGGGTAATGGATAGTCTATATTTTCATGGACATAGTCCCAGGCCTAATAGGCCTTGATAGACGCGGTTCGATTTGGCCAAGTATCTTTCTCGCAAGTTCACCCGGTGACTCGGTTTAGTCTAGCTCAGCCTGAAGGGGTGCTGGTCTGGCCTACTAGTGCATATCGTACCCTCTGGCACAAGTCGGGCCCACTGGAGATGGGTTCGCCCCACTTGGAATCATGTTAGGACCAACCCGATGGGGCTGCGGCCCATTGGGGGGGGGGGGTGCGGCCCACTGTGGGGAACAAACTACTTTTCCGAAGACTAGATGTTTCAGTGACCGATGGGATGCGTATGGGAAGAAGCAGAACACCACATCCCTCTTTATATGAGTTCATCCCACAAGGAGTTGGCCTCTCATTGACGCACTAAGGGTCGGCGGTGACTGGCCACCCTCCACGTCACTCACAATCATAGTTAGCGGGTTTACCCTGGTCAACACGGTGTTGTGCTAGCACCGTAGCTCTAAAGAATTGTGACTCAAGAGGACACAACATCCGCCACACCTGTTCTCCGCTAGGGTGCACCACTCCACCTAGTTTCTTGCATGGAAAACATCCTTCTCCTATCATCCAGAACTCGGTTGGCACGTGCCGCTACCATCGCCATATGCTACCGATTATATCATCGGGGTGCAAAAAAATACTTCGGGGGACTAACGGATGTGCTACGGGGGTATGTTCTTCATTTTTCCTATACTGGAATCCTCTGGGGAGAATCCTATTTAACACAAATCCATCAATTATTTCTTTTCATCGCATCAAACAAATCATTATCTATGTTTTCACAAACAGAGGGGTTTGGGACATTGTTCATGTCAGCCTTCACCCATTGAGTTATAAGTTTTAATGATTGGGGAGGATTGGTGAGTCTCCATTCAATCATTACAGGACAATATTTGAATCCCAGAAATAAATATCTGCAAATTAAAACCCTCCCACCTAAATGCACAAATCACAGGTCAACATTTTTGTAAGTTATCGTGTGTTCGTTTCTTCTAGAAAAGGACGTGGAAGAAAAAAAAATTAAAAAACCCCTACATTGTGGACGTTCGTTGAGGAATGTTCATCCACTAAGGTTTATAATTTTGAATTTTCTTGTCTTCTCTGATCATTGGAAGGTATGGCGAAGAAGTTACTTTTTCACTAGCATTCTACGTTCATTTCTGGGTTGATGTTCATAGGAGGCTCACCAAATAATCCTCCAAAATATTAATCCATATTTTCTCCAGTGCATAGAACAATAAATAAGAGAATTTCTCATTGATCCAATTATGATTCTACATCAAGTCATTATGCTATTTTATTTATGAAACAACAATGTTGATACACATATTTAAAGCATCGTTACAATGAGAATTTAATGATCCATCAATCAGCTCTATTATTGCGCATCATTACTGCTATGTCATGTCGTCGTCCGCCACTCAAAAGTGAGAGTGAAAATAAAAAAAATACTCAATTAAATTATAATATTATTTTTCTTGAAAAAGACCAGAAAATAACTTTTTTGCTCATCCCAAGCCAGCCGATGTTATGTTATTTCTAGGTGAATCTCTATGTTCTAATTTCAATAGAGCCCTCATATTTTGGATAAGAACGGTCTTCCAAAAGGTTTAAAATCATTCAATCTAGTTTAATAAAAGTACCATAAAAATGTCAAAATTTCTGTTTTGAGCTCTTAGGAACTCAAAATCAAGTGTCATTGAATTGCACAGTCATGAAATAATTCCATATAAATAAAGAAAATATTTTCACTGAAATTATAGAATTTTAATTTATCCCCGCATTAGGGATTTATGTCCCTGAAATCCAAAACAACATCAAAACAAAATGATGGGGGTACTGAGCACAAATTGGTGCCTCCTTCTCCCATGTGCACTCCAAATATTCTCATGCTGCCATTAGAAGCACACTAGATGAATTAACTTTCCTCATATGACCCTCTCAAATTGATCCTCTATCCATATTAGGAACTCCCAAACATTTCCCAATTGTCAATTTCAGTCTAGCCCCAGTCGATGACGTGTGAAGGATCAAGCACGTACCTTCATAGCAACGACACATGGAAAAGATCATGCACCCAATGCATTTGTGGGAGAAGAGTTAGGTAGTATGACACCTAACCAACTCTAATCAAGATCAAAAAGGACCGATGAATGTCCTTGATGGCTTACCACCCCATTAAAATATACACAATCCTCGTTGGGGTGAGACCTAAAGGAACACATGATCTCCCTCCTCAAACTCCAAGGGTCTTTTCCTCCAATCAGATTAAGAATTATACTTACTTTATTAAGTCCTCCTATGTTCCTAGACGATCTCCATCTTCTCAGGGGTAGCCCTTTCCAACTCTGGACCCCTGAGTTCCAAATCCCTTTTTTATTCTTAGCATATGGGTAATCTACAAGGACACCCATACAAGGCCTCAAATTGTTCCATGAAAATGGTTTAATGATAGTTATTTTAAATGAAAACTCCACTAGTGGATGGTTGTCCTCCCCTCTATGACTAAATTCAATGACGCAAGCATGAAGCATGTCCTCGAATGAATGAATGGTCCGCTATTTCCGACCATCTGACTAAGGAGGAAAAGATTTTCTCAAATGAAGCTGTGTCTCGAACACATCCTAAAATCACTACAACAATAGGGATGTAACGATGTCGTTGCGATCTATGATGATCATTGAAGGCACCTCGTGATTCCACACTATCTCTTAGATGTTGAGTCATCCCAATGATCTCTACTGTTCCCTACACCTAGATGCGTATGAAGTGAGACGACCTGTTGAGTCATTCAACGATCACACAAATAGAGTCTTGGACTAGAGACATATGTGGTAACCCCATCATGAATTCCATCGAGTTATTTTCCCATTTCAACTCTGGTACATTGAGAGGTATATTGAAGCATATCGGAAACCGGTCCTCGTCATTCACTTGCAGGCAAGTGAGGAATCATGAAATGAACTTGGCCACTGCCTACTTCATTATTAGCCACAAGTACTGAATCTAGAGTTTCTGGTACATCATTTCCCCTGAAAGATGTATCACCTTATATGATGTATGGAACTCCCTCAACACATCCTCTCACAAAACCATTAGTACTAAGGTGTGCCCTCTAAAAATGATGACTTGCTCCCAACCTATTGAAATCCACCATGGCTTGTCCAAAGGGTATCTGAGAACGTACGACCTCGATGTAAACATCCCCCAATTGTTCCTCCTTGAATTGTTGTATTTCTAAAGGAGGAAAATCAATCTATTGGAGGTAAATAGCATCCCCATCCTCCACGAGGAATATTTGCATCGTGGCTAACTGCTCCGTCGCCTCACTCATCTGCTCCAACCCGGTCTTCCTACCGAGAATGTCTTTCACCTCATTCCCCTTTCCAAGAGTATATAATTACTCAAAATCATAGTCATGGAGGAACTCTAGCCATCTCCATTGTCTCAGGTTCATGTCCTTCTAGGAGAAGTTATACATGATACTCTTGTGGCCAGAGGAAACAGTGAACCGCTCACCCGTCAAGTAGTGCCGCCATGTAATTAAGAAAAATACGACGACTGTTAACTTTAGTTCATAGGTAACATAGTTTAACCAATGTTTCCTCAACTATTTTGAGCCACAAGAAATAACTACTATCTCTTGTATTAGAACAACACCCAGTCTCTTCCCTAATAGGTCGCAGTAAACAACATAACCTACGCCCTACTCATACAGTCTCAAGATGGGGGAACTAGTCAGTCATTACCTTAGCTCCTGGAAACCCAGTTGACGTTTTCTCTTTCCACAAAATGTGTTGCCCCTTCAGTGTCAGAGAACAAAAGGTGCTTCTACTCTGGAGAAGTTGAGCACAATCCTCTGATAGTAACTAGCCATCCCCATGAAGATCTGTACCGCATTCAAGATCTTGGGATGCTCCCAAACAAAAACCACCTCTATATTCATCAGATCTACTGTAACTCTATCTTCTGAGATGACATATCCCAGAATGTGGACATCACATATTCAGACATCAGATTTGAGAGATTACTATAATTTTGGTGCTCTAGGAGTGTATCCCGGAAAATCTATAGGTTTGTAGTGTGATGCTCATATAACGTTGAATACTCCACGATGTACTCGATGAAGACCACGAGGTACTGGTCCTGTTAGGGATAATAGATCTTGTTCATGAGTCACTGTTGGGGTGTTTTTTACACTATAAGGCATCACCATGAACTTATAGTGGTCGTAACTGCACCTACAAGCCACCTTCGATACATCCACATCTCGTACCAGATATTGGTGGTAGCATAATAAGAATTATATCTTTGTGAACAACTTTTCCCTGTTCTACTGGCCGAAGTGGTCATCAATTTTAGGCAGTTGGTACTTTTTAATCATGGTCACCTGGTTTCGGTTCCAAAAGTTCACGCACCACATCAATTTCCCATTATACTTATTGGAAAATAGCATCGGGGCTACCCATGGTTAAAGACTGTGTCGTATGAACCGCTTATCCTATTAGTCCACCATCTATACCCTCATCATGTGAAGCTCTAAGAGTTCCATTTGATATGCTGGTGTGGATATTGGTGTGGTCTAGGGGTAAAGGACGACACAGACGTCTACCTCCCTACGAGGAGGTTGTCCTAGAACATTGTTCGGAAAAACATTCTCATAATAGTCCACCAATATAAAGAAATATGGAATCCTATCTTCCACTACACCGAGGGAGAGGCTAACCAATTGGGGACTGATCTACGAAACCCCCCTCCGAGAGTGTATTCCATGCACTACTAGAGTTTTTTTACCTGTGAATGAAAACCAGGTCCCATCTGTGTGGACACATCACACCGTACACCTAAATTAGTTGATTTGAGCACGACCTGTTTATAACCCATCCATACCCAAGATGACATCATAAGGACTCGATGCTACTACTAGGATATCCCATCTGATTCTCTAACATCTGAATGTAAGCTCAGTCTGCTTGTACTAGTTTGTAATCGTCAAATCGACTACCTTAGTAGTCTCCAGCTGTAATGATCGAGCGAGAAACTACACTGGGATCTCTGAGATCTGAACATGATCTGTGGAAAGGAAGGAGTGACTAGTACCTATGTAAATATGTACTATAGATAGGGTGGATAATACATGGATCATACATCATATCATCTCTATAGGGTCGTGGTCTTATGCCTCTGCTTCCTAGAGCTAAGGGATCCCCTGCCTGCCTTCTCCCAATGGTCACGGTGGACCACCTGTGGGTGGTGGTGGTAACATCGCATACCATATCCCACCGAATCCTACTTGGAAAACTCCCATGAAACATCGTCCACCCTACGGACTGCATTTATCAAACAGCTATCTCTGCCTTGGTGGCCCCTCATCCATATATCGGTCATCTGTACAGCAGGTCGTGCAGCCATTTTTATGACTCCCTACCCTCCGTACACGTAGCACTTCTTGGCTCCCTACTGAAACCATCCAGACTTGGATCCCTGCACCATTGACCATGAGTCCTGGGGTTGTCTAATGAAATACCTGGCATGGTTTTACACATGAATCTGATGTCTGTTATCCGACGAAGGACCTTCTCTAGCACTCAAGCCTTGGTAGGTTTGCTGAGATAAAACGTTGATGCTTAGATCTCCAACCTGACTCCCTTATCAATGGCTCAAGGCATGATGAAAGGGTCGTACACCATGTTTATAGTTTATCGGGAAATCTCTATGAACCTCATCTAGTACTCAGTCTCTAACAATCTGCATTGAAGTAGTTGAAGCAACTCCTGAATACGCAAAGAGGAAAACGTCACATGGAAAATCTGTTCCCGAATAAACCCGTAAAACTTGTAAATTTCAAGGAAACTTTTTTTAAAAATAATTTTTAATTTTATGAGTCTGTAGCTTCTGACGAAACTTGATTCCGAGGCCCGATGACCCCGGAATAAATTTCCGATGTTTAGCTCTGGTACGTTCAGTTAACGAACGAGCGAGTTTTTCAATATTTTGAACTGATGCTCGGAATTAAAATATAAGGGCACAGATGAACTCGCATTGCTGGTAATTGCTTAACAGGATCCAAACCGTAGTTTCATTTGTGCAAGAGCAGAAGTAAATATATGGGGGTTTATTAAATAAATAAATAAAAATTTGGAACAATTTTTATTTCATGAGGAGGTTTTTCCCTCCCATGGGTAGTTATGGGTGGGACCAACAGCCACATACCTACCCCAGTGTGGATGTTTTAGAGGTGGGTCCCTCTCAAGTCCCACCATTTATTTCCCTCTAATCTCATTAAGAAGCCCTATTAATTGGCATACCCCCCCATTTTTTTTCCAACAAGTAAATTGAATAGGGATCATTCCCAATCCCTTCTTATTTAAATTGTCATCAAGTTTTATTAAATATGGTAATTTAAATATGGGCATTTATTTGCATGTGTAATTAAATAATAGGAGGAACCTATTGTTTAATTTGGGGAAGAACTTTCGTTGTGTGGAAGATTGGGAGATCTTGGAGCATTTGGATGAATGATGGACTCCGACGAAGAACGAAAAAGAACGCCGGCCTCCTTCGAAGAACGTCTAAGAACATCGGTTCCTCAAAGATCGACAACGAGCCACCTTTCTCTTCTTCGCGACAAGAGAGCAGACACCGCTTCCTCCTCTGCACGCTTCAAAGGCTCCTATGATTATCTTCCCTGTGACGCCGTCTATAGCAATGCTGACATCCGACATCAACTTTTGAGGTAGGGGAATTTGTATAAATTTTATTATGTTATTTTTATACCCTCGGCATGGCATGCAAATTGTTTGGTGATGTTTAAAACCACCAATTCTGTTGGTGCGGACTAACGAACAAGTCCAAACCAACCGCTTCTTTGTTCATGTTGTCTGGAATAATTGGAAATGACGAAGAGGGACTAAAATAAAGATTTGAGGCCATCACAGTGATGTACGGGTCCCGAGATGACTAATGGCGTAGTCGAGAGAAATATCGGACCACCAGAATGACTCTAGTGGCCCACAGAAGTCTCCGGCGGTGCATTTCGGCGGCGCAGTGGCGCCGGAAGCTGGAGGTGGCGGCCGGCACCATCCAGCCAACCAGAGGCGGTGGCACCCTGGCTCACTGCCAGCAAGAGCCCGCCGCGGTTGAAGCCGCGATGGCGAGGGGTTGGATCCCGCGGCCGCGCGGGATCCAGGGGAGATGCTGCGTCGGTCACCGCGTCTGCTGAACCCAAAGGGGGGACACATCCCCCCTACTGGGCTCTCTAGCCGAGCCAATGCACCCCCTATCCGGGCCAGGGCGGGTCGCGCGGACCGGTCCTTGCCGCGCCCTATTGGGTCGGACCCTGACTCGGGCCGGACTGGGCCCATACCCCCCACTTTAGAACATTTTTTGTATTTTTCCCATATCATGAGCTATGGACCTCTGATCGATGCACAATCAGTTGTATAGGAATCCTTAAATCAAGAAGGTTGTGTAGGTATATTAAACTCAAGGTTTTTTCGATGTATGGGTATAGCCGGGTTGGTTCAAACTCGAAACCAACCAGGCCCCTAGAGTGGAAACGTTTATATATTAAGGACCAGACATCTGATTGACATGCCATTAATTGTGTTGGGAACCTTTTGTGGATATGGTCATTTTTTCTTACTATGATTTAGTTTTGTATGCCGCTGGAGTATGGTCAGGTTTGTTTTAGCTTAAAAACCAACTAGACCCTGGAATAGAAATTCCAATAACTCTCAGACCAGGCGTTTGATTGACGCATCGTCTGTCGCGTTGAGTTTCTTTTAATGAGACGGAACTTTGGAAAACACAAACTCGTGACTTCATGATATTAGATGTATCAACTATGTTTTTCTAGAGGAGCGGACCCTCACGGAATTGATCATGCTGTGTGCGGGAACCCTTGAGCTAGCTGCGATAGCAACGGTGACAACTGCACTTGGATCCTTCATGGGTTCGGCAGCGAGGATGACTGTACATGGATCCTCTGTGGGTTCAGCTGTGACGACGAACGTACTAGAATCCTCCGGGGGTTCGACGACGATGAATACTATTCATGTATCCTATGTTTGTATGACCGTATTGACCTCAGTACTTTTATCCTTTGTGGTTTCGGCTGAGTAGCTGGTCTTGTATCCTTTGTGGGTCTGATAGCTTAGATGGTCTTTTATCCTATGTGGGTCTGACAACCTAGATGAATCAGTGGATACATGTGATCATCACTATCACCTTATGAAGTGTATACCTATGTGAGGTGCATCTTGATTCTCAATAATTATCATCGATGTAATTGACTTGCATTCCTGTGTGGACTGGGTTGTGTTTTCCTGTGTGGACTAGGTTGTGCTTGAGTTCTGGAGCTGGAGCCGAACTGTAACTGATGCCTTAGGTATTTGTATGGTTATATACCTATGTAGTGTAGGTTGATACTTTGTTATTGTATCGTTCCATTTTGGTTTATCCTTCTTGGATTCTGAGAGACGTTCAGGGGTCTCGGGGTCCCTAATGGGTATCATATACCCACCCCTTCACGGGCTATGCCCGCACTACATTGTGTTGGATGTAGACGATGGACAACACTGATCGTGGTGGAGGCTTTTGGAGCTGGAAGGTACACAGAGGTGGACCACATGGAAGGACGTACACAGAGCGGGTGGCCGGACCCGAGGTGCTGAGGAAATTATCTGTACCCGCCCTTCAGGTGGAATTTCCAGAGGACGACTCGGTGTTTCCGCTTTACTTACTACTGTTGTGCATTCCATTCAGTTGTACATCACTTTCAATTGGGTTTGTATACTATCCCATTTAATTTTATGCACTATCCTTGTACCCAGTTTTACTTAGTGCTTACGTCACTTGAATGCTCTGTTGTGTTTTTGTTTACTTTATAAATGGAAATACCATCACTTTTTTGGGATTTATGCCTTTGGTGCTAGTCACCAACCTCTGGAATATGTAAGGCGGGCTTGGTGTAGTCACTACACGGTCCCCTGATGATGGTTCGTGACAAATTGGTATCAGAGGAGTCGTTTATACCACAGAACATAGGACTCTGATAATTTATTCTTTGTGAAGAAATATTTTTAAGAGTATTAAGTGAGTTTTAAAGTCCAAGGATTCCATTGTTGGTGCGGAGGCCGTCATATACATACACCAGGACCCGAATCTCTTATTTCCATCTCAGTACACGAAAACACTAATTGCGTGTGTGTTTACTTTGAAAAGTTTTCTTTATGATTACATTGTGTCATCTCACGAGGTATATTGTACTAACCCTGGCACATCTGTTTCCTTTCAGGATGGCCCCACGAAGGCAGCCAGCTAGGGTTCCAAGTTATGTGTGGGGTGGCATCCCACCGAGCAACGAGGCCTTGGTACAGGGTACCATTACAGTGGAGGTACCAACAATACCTCTACCCGTTGATCCACCAATGCTACCCGCCCCAGCTATGGAGAGTGCACATCACCTTAGCACGTTGCACGAGTTTTGAAGACAGAGGCCACCAAGGTTCTGCGGACAGATAGATCCTCAGGCTGCTGAGGATTGGATGGAGGTCGTCGTTAGAATCTTCAGACTGGTAGGGACACCGGCAGATCTCTTGGTGGTCCTTGCCACGAGTCTTCTACACACAGTAGTAGGTAGATGGTGGGGCCAGATGCTCTATGTGCACGATGAGGCATCTCTTCTTTGGTCGGACATAGAGAGACTCTTCAGCCCTGAGTTATTTCCAGCCACCCTCAGTGTGGTACACATCTTGGAGTTACTACAGCTGCAGCAAGGCAGCATATCAGTAGCCTAGTACTCGGCGAGATTTACAGACCTCTATCGCTACTCCACAGATATGGTATGAGACCCATTCTTCCGGTCCCAGACCATTGAGCAGGGACTGAGGCATGAGATCAGAGCTTTGACAATTCCACTCAGCATCCCGACAAAGGTGGGGGTCCAAGAGCGATCCCTGTTAGTGTAGAGCTTTCTCACCGAGCATCCATCAGTAGTGAGACCCAACGTAGGGCGGTACAGAGTAAATTATTCTACATCCGGCAGTCGATAGATGACATAGGGGTCCAAGTGGCCCAGGATGTTTGGTGGGTGACCTCAGGACACGGGTTCAGCTGTGTGGGGAACACGAAGCAAAGCCAGCCATACGAGGTGCATACAGTGTTATGCATGCGGAGGTCAGTTCCACATGGCTCAAGACTGCCCGACCCGCCATGCAGATGAGCAACAGAATTTGGAGGGACCTCCCAGGCAGAGGAAGAGGTTCGACCGTGGTGGTCTGCAGGGAGCAGGAGGACGAGGTAGAAGAACTAGCCGAGAATCAGGTGTTGGATGATGCTTCGATGCTCTACCACCACCACCCCCAGGAGGTCCACCCCGACCACACAGAGCTTGCGGGAAGAGGGAGTCACATCTCCTGGAAGCGGAGTCTTATGACCATGGCGTACCCGAGATGGTTCTATGTACTATCTGTGTCTACTCCACCCTTTCTATTGTTCTTATAGACACATGTGTGAGTCATTATTTTATGGCCGCTTCCCTTTATCGGAGCTCGGAGATTCCTACATACTCGTTTTATCAATCCTTATTTCTAGATACTCCTACGGAAGCATACTCGACAATTACGCACCAGTGGCGGTAGTGTGAGCTTATTGTAGGATGTGAGAGCATTGGCTGGGATCTTATTATAGTGTTGGATCCTTACAATGTCATCATTGGCATTGACTGGTTATCTTCATTCCTTGCTCAGATCAATTGTATTAGGCGCAATGTTTGGTGTGTCCACACGTATTAGAACAGGTTCACCCTCACCGGCGAGAAGGGAAACTTCGCAGCACAGGAGGGACTCACACAGAGGAGAGTGCAGCCAATCATGCATCAGTTGGCTAGTCTCATCCTCAGAGCAGTTGACGTGCGGAGTCTGAGTTTTCCTGTTGTGGTGGAACAATATGAGGATGTTTTTCCTAATGATATTACATGACTACCTTCTTGCAGAGAGATAGATTTCTATATAGATCTTTACCTCGAGACATCACCGATATCTACTCCAGCATATCGGATGGCTCCCACCGAGCATTGGGAATTGTGGGTACAGCTGGAGGACTTACAAGGGAAAGGTTTCATCTGAACCTGTGTTTCTCTATGAGCCTCTCCTATTCTGGTCGCCAAGAAGTTGGTTCAAAGCTTGCAACTATGTGTTGACTACAGTCGCCTGAACCAGGTGATCGTAAGGAACAATTATCCGCTTCATAGGATTGATGACCTCTTTGATCAGCTCAAAGGATCACGTTGGTTCTCGAAGAAAGACCTCAGGTCATGCTATCATCAGCTCCGAGTTCGGGATGAGGATGTGAAAAATTTGGCTTTCAGGTGTCGATATGGCCACTATGAGTTTTTGGTCACGCCCTTCGGTGTGACCAATGATTCAGTAGTGTTCATGAGTCTCATTAACATGATCTTCCAGCCCTACCTTGATTGGTTTGTCATAGCCTTCATTGACAACAAACTGATTTACTCGACTACCGAGGAGGAACACACCTACCACATACGGGTTGTACTGGAGACACTTCAAGAGAACCAGCTTTATGGTAAGCTCTATATGTGCTAGTTCTGGCATCGGGAGGTTCACTTCTTGGGGAACAACATCTCAGAGTTGGGAGTTGTAGTGGACCCCGAAAAGGTTGAGGTTATACTTGCTTGGGAGCCAACCAGGAGCGTGACAGAGGTGAGGAGTTTCCTAGGTCTGGTTGGGTACTATCGGAGATTTGTAATAGACTTCTCCAAAGCTGCATCACTTCATACAACTTTGACGATGAAGGGGAACCCTTCGTGTGTTCAGACAGATCTCAGCAAAGCTTCTAGGAGCTGAGGCTGAGATTGACCACTGCGCGCATCTTGAGGCTGCCAGAGGAGGTAGTAGGGTACATAGTTTACTGCTATGCATCAGGGAATGGACTTGGGAGTGTCCTGATGCATGAGTGAGCAGTGATCGTTTATTGTTAACAGAATTTGAGGCCGCACAAGCAGAGGTACGCCACCCATGACCTGGAGTTAGCAGTATTGGTCTTTGTACTGAAGATGTGGCATAAATATCTCATGGGTGAGCACTTTACCATCTACTATGACCACCAGAGTCTCAGGTACATTTTCTCACAGAAGGGCCTGAACTTGATTTAGCGGCGATGGCCCGAGTTCCTCTAAGATTATAAATTTGAGATTTTTACACTCTTGGGAAGGGGAACGTTGTGGCTGATGCTCTCAGCAAGAGATCAGGCATTTAGCTACTTGGAGAGCTGACGGAGCAGTTAGCCGCTTTGCAGATATCATTCGTAGATAGAGATGTGGCATCCAATCTTCAATCCCTCACAGTCACTACTCCACTACTTCAGCGGGTCTGAGAAGCACAGTATGGGTACATTGACTGTGAGGCACGACGTGATCAGATATCCATAGGGCTGGCACCTGATGGATTTTCTGAAGTCTGGGAGCACGTCATCCTCTTCCGGTGATGTACCATGGTACTCGTTACACTAAAGGAGGAGGTGGTGAGGGAGTTCCACATTTCCCCTCTAGCAGTACATAATGGGGTAGTGAAGATGTACCAGGACCTCAGACGACAGTACTGGTGGATGGGTATGAAGAAGGTTGTGACATAGTTCGTTTCTCGATGCCTCACTTTTCAGCAAGTGAAGGCCGAGCACCGGGTACTATAAGGCATGGTACAACCCTTAGAGGTCCCGGGGTGGACATTGGGTGGGATATCCAAGAATTTCATGATGGGGATTCCACATACTTTTAGAGGACACGACACTATCTGGGTGATCGTATACCGACTCACCAAGTCGGCCCACTACCTACCGATCAGAGATCAGTGCTTAGTAGAGAGTTTGGGATACCTCTACGTTCAAGAGATTGTACGGATTTATGGTGTGTCGTCGTCTATCATCTCCGATCCAGATTATTTTTAACTTCCTGGCATTGGAAGGGGTTGTAGGATGCCTTTGGAATGCAGCTACACCCAAGCACTGCCTTTCACCCTCAGACGGATGGCCAAATAGAGAAGACCATTCAGACACTGGAGGACATGCTGCTTGAATGTGTCCTTGACTTTGGTCATATTTGGGAGGATCACCTACTCTTGGTGGAGTTTTTGTACAACAACAGCTACCACTCCACCATCGGGATGTCACCATACGAGGAACTGTATGGCCGACCTTGCAGACCACCTTTGAGCTGGACTGACCCTGGGGAGTCCGCACTTGTAAGATCAGAGATAGTTCAGACTATGACAGAGCAGGTGCAGATCATCTAGTAGTGGATGAGGAATGCACAGAGCAGACAAAAGTCCTATGATGATAAGAGGCTAAGGCCACTAGAGTCCGAGGATAGAAACCATATTTTCTTACGGGTTTCACCTCAGCGTGGGTTAAAGAGATTTGGTTGGGGCAGCAAGTAATCTTCGCGCTTCATCGGGCCTTTCTAGTTCCTCAAAAGAGTAGGAGAGGTGGCTTACCGCCTGGCCCTTCCACCTTAGCTGCACCATGAGCACAAAGTATTCCACGTAGCTCAGCTGAGGAGATATGTGCACAACCCGACTCATATCATCGACCACAGAGAGCTGGACATCGATGACATGGCGACATTTTCAGAGGTCCCAGCGGAGATCGAGGATCAACAGGAGCGGGTCCTACGTGGGTGGTTGATTCCTCTTGTGCACATTCATTGGAATCATGGGAACCTCTAGGAGAGCAATTGGGAGAAGGAGGCTCAGATTTGTTCTCAGTACCGTCATTTGTTCCCCTAGTTTATGTTCTAGATTTAATGGGATGCAAATCCCTGTGGTGGGAGTAATGTAATGTCCTGGAAATTGCAAGAATTTTTTTTTAAATTCTTTGGAATTTTACGAGTCTTCGGCTTCTGACGATGCGTGATTCTAAGGCCAGGTGTGCCCAGAATCAATTCCCAATGTTTAGCTCGGGTATGTTCAGTTAACGAACGAGCGGGTATTTATATCTTTTAAACTGATACTCAGAATTAAAATCTGAGGGCATCAATGAACAAACAACGCTGGTAAATTTTTAACAGGATCCTTACCATAGTTGTGTTTTAGCAGGTGGAGATGATAAAATATGGGGGTTTATTTAAGAAGTGAATAAAAATTATCGGACCAATTTTTTTTTCATGAGGATGTTTTTCCCTCCAATGGGAAGTTAATGGTGGGTCCCACATTAACTTAACTACCCAAGTGTGGATGTTAGAGAGGTGGGGCCCTCACGAGTCCCACCATTTAATTCACTATAATCTCATTAAGAACACACATTAATTGGAAACCCCCCCCCCCCCCCTATTTATTTGCCAATGCATAAATTGAATAGGGACCTTCCCTCTCCCTTCATATTTAAATTGTCATCATGTTTTATTAAATATTGTGATTTAAATCTGAGAGTTATTTTGCGTGTGTAATTAAATTATAGGAGAAACCTATTATTTAATTTGGGGAAGAACATTCATTGTGTGGGAGATCAGGAGATCTTGGTGATTTTAGAGGAACGACGGTCTACGACGAAGAACGATGTAGAACACCGGCCTCCGTCGAAGAATGACGAAGAACGTCGGTTCCTCGAAGATCGACGACGCGCCAAACGTTCTCTCTTCCGCGACAAGAGAGGAGATGTCGCTTCCTACTTGGCACGCTTCAACGACGCCTATGATTATCTTACCCGCGACACCGTCTACCACGACACCGACATTCGACATCAACTGTTGAGGTAGGGGAATTCGTATAAATTCTTTATGTGATTTTTATACCCACGACATAGCGTGCAAATTGTTTGGTGATGTTTAGAACCAGTAACGCTGTGGCTGCAGACTAACGAACAAGTCTAAACCCACGACACCTTCATTCTTGATGTGTGGAATAATTGGAGATGATGATGCGGGGCCAAATTGGATATTGGAGGCCTTCACAGTGATGTACGGGTCCCACGATGACCGCTAGAGCAGACATGAGCGAAATCAGACCACCTGAATGACTCCGGTGGCCCACGGAAGTCTCCGTCGGCGAGGGTCGCTAGCGCAGCGATGCTATGGAACGCCGTCGGCATGATCCAACCATGGATGAATCCTCGGTGGCAAGGGTTTTGATCTCGCGGCCCCGTGAGATCCAGGGGAGACGTGAATTCGGTCGCCGTGTCCGCAGAACACAAAGGGGGGACCACATCCCCCCTCCTCGGTTCGCTGGCCAGGCCAGCGCACCCCCCAGAAGGGCAGGGGCGGGTCGCGCGGATCGGGCTGGGCTGCGCCCCCCTGGCCAGACCCAGACCCTGGTCGGGTCATCCTGGACCCAGGACGGGTTGACCCAGTTCGGGCCGACCCAGGGGGGGTCGTTCGGGTCGGACCGGGCCTAGACCCCCCACTTCGGACCGTTTTTGGCCTTTTACCCATAACATGAGATACAGAAATCTGATCGACGCACCGTCAATTTTGTATGAATACATGGATCGAGATGGTCGTTTTGGTATATTACACTCGATGTTTTTGCATAGTTTTTATATTGCAGGGTTGGTTCAAACTCGAAACCATCCAGGCCCTTGGAGCCGAAACGCTTATATCTTAAGGACCGGACATCCGATTGATGTGTCATCAATTGCGTTGGGATCTTTTTATTGAGACGGTCCTTTTGGATTAATCCGCGTGATGTTTAGATGCAAATGGAGTATGGTCTAGTTGGTTTTAGCTTAAAATCCAACCGGGCCCCGGGAACGGAAAACCCAATAACTCTCAGACCGGGCATCCGATTGCAGCCCCGTCTGTCGCGTTGGGTTTCTTTTGACGACGGGAAACTTTTGGATACATAATATATAGACTTTGTGATAGTTGATGTATCGAATCTCTTTTTTCCGAGAGGTAGAACCTCCCGGAATCGAGAATGATGTGTGCGGGAACCCTAGAGCTGGCTGCGACTCCGACGGTGACGACTGCACTTGGATCCTCTGTGGGTTTGGCAGCGAGGATGACTGTACATGGATCCTCTGTGGGTTTGGCAGCGATGAAAACGATACATGAATACTCTGTGGGTTCTACGGTGATGACTACTTTTCTTGTATCCTATGTGGGTCCGGTAGTATTATCCTCTGTACTTGTATCATGTGTGGATCCGGCAGAGTAGCTTGTCTTGCATCCTTTGTGGGTCTGACAGCTTAACTAGTCTTGTATCCTATGTGGTTCTGATAGCTTAGATGAATCAGTGGATACATCTAATCATCTCTATTGACTTATGAAGTGTATAATTGTGTGAGCTGCGTCTTGATTCTCAATCCTTATCATCGATGAGATTGACTTGGTTTCCTGTGTGGACTGGGTTGTGTTTTCCTATGTGGAATGGGTTGTTCTTGGGCTCAGGAGCTGGAGTCACACTATAACTGATGACTTAGGTATATGTATATGCATATACCTAAGTAGAGACGTTTCATACTTCGTGATTGTATCTTTCCATTGTGGTTTTTTCTTTGTGGATTCTGAGTGGCCTTTGGGGTTCTCTGGATCCCTATTGACTATCGTATACTCACCCTTGCACGGGCTATGCTCGCACTACGTTGTGTTGGATGCT
Organism: Viscum album; assembly: GCA_963277665.1. Taxonomy (NCBI): domain Eukaryota; kingdom Viridiplantae; phylum Streptophyta; class Magnoliopsida; order Santalales; family Viscaceae; genus Viscum; species Viscum album. The sequence goes on from OY728126.1 coordinate 1,113,636,533, forward strand.
GGCATCAAACAACACTGATTGTGGTGGAGGCTTTTGAAGCTGGATGGTACAAGTAGGTTGACCACTTGGTGGGACGTACATGGAGAGGGTGGTCATACCCAAGGAGACAAGGAGACTTTCTGTACCCGCCCATCAAGTGGAATTTCCGGTGGAAGACTCGGTGTTGCTTCTTTACTTATTTCTATTGTACTTTCCTTTCAGTTGTACTGTACTTTCCATTGGGTTTGAATATGGGCCCATTAACTTTTCATCAATTACCATGTACTCAGTTTTACTTAGTTTTTACTTCACTTGAATGCTCTGTTGTGTTTTATTTACATTATAAAAGGAAATGCCTTCCATTATTTTGGTATTTACGTCTTCGGTGCTAGTCGCCAGCTCCTGGTCTATGGAACGCGGGCTTGGGGTAGTCACGGAACGGTCCCCGAGGATGGGTCGTGACAAAACCAATTAACATAAACCCATGCGAGGGTTAGCTAATCATGCGTCTTGATGGCCATGCCCCACCATATCCTTTCTGAGACCTATAGAATGATTTACCCCGTGATATTCATCTATTCAGGCAGTGTCCTCACTAAGCGGAAGAACCGCGTCACAGGTTCCAGCCAGTCCTCAGCGATCAGAGGATCTATCTCTCCATATAATCTCATAGGTCTCGGTCTTTGAATCTCGAGTATTTCACTGATCCTATGAAGTTCATATTCTAGAACATGAGGTAGTATTTGATGACCATTGGGTGTTGGAAGCACTGGTGCCTCACCCAGTGGGGCCATCTATATAACATGTCCCGGAATGGATGTCTCTTCACAAGGTGGTTTATCCTCATGACATCATATCAGGTTCCCAACTGGTCTTCCACATGGAGGCATCCTGAGATAGATAATAATGTACAATGGTTGGATGGTTATACCTGGAGAGATGAGTCTTATTAAAAATTAAAGAGACACTTATGCAACCGGCGTTTTCATGTAATGAGTCGAAAATAGAATTCAAGGTCATGGTGTATGGATATATCAACATCTATACCATCCTTGGGCTCATAGAATATGAATGTCAAACTCACAACACATTAAATTTATTCCCCCATGGAAAAAATCAGACTCTTGGTCTTTGAGGGGGAACCGACCACCCTTTTATAGTATTTTATCACAACCCATCCCTCAGGGCCCATGAAGTGACATCCCCAAGCCCACCACCCGAAGGCCATCGGCTGGAGACTATCATCGTAGGAGTCAACCAACAAGTGTGATGCATCATTGGAAGGACCTACACATACACGCACACACCAAACCACATCCCAACATGCTAAAAAGGGGAATCAAGTTCAACAAAATCAATGTTGAGTCCAAGTACAACTGGATGAAAGGGGTCTAGATTACAAACCCATCATGGAACTAAAAATAGCAAGTATAAAAAGGAAACCATGATGGAAATATATATTAAACTCCACATGATCCTGAGAGTAGTTAAGCTATTGGAAGATGATGTATTATGTCATGCATGCCCGGTACTCCTGGGCCCTGCCTGGTCTTAGGGCACCGAGTCCACCATCTAATCATCTGACATTCCGCTTTCCTTAAGCAACCATGATGAAATATCTATCGTCCGTACCAGACACAACAATTTTGGGCGGAGCCCGTTCTTGGGTGAGTAACACAATAATCAGTAGGGACCCCAAAAAAATTAGAGACAACATAACAATTATCTAATATAAACCCCAAAATATAAGAAAACTCAAACTAGGTATATTCTTGGATAATAATAGTAACATTGTCAATCACAAAAATAAAACTCCTTAGCTGCTCAATAAATACTATTTTATTCATTATTTTGGGAATGTCGGGTCCCAACGCTATGCTTCCAACTAACCTTGAACTATTTTGGTACTCATCCCAGATTAGAATTGTGGGTATGCTGAGTCACACAGAGCCGCTCCACGCTGTGGTCTAGCCAGGTCCCACAGACCTGCTTCCCACTATGGCTAAAATTTTGTACTCTTCCTGTGGAGTATCATTGGTCTGCCGAGTCACATAGATTTTCTCCCATCATTAGGCATACCTGGTCACACAGCTGTACTTCCAACTGAGTTGTCGTCGAGCAGTATTCAGGTCTCAGCCAACCATAGGGTTCAGTACGCATCCTGCATTGGATAACCATTCATCAATACATTTATCTCATCTTGATGTCCATTAACGTCACCACAAATAATTACAAATGACAAACCTCCTTAAGAGGTCCCAATTTTGAAAATGACCCATCATTCAAAAGCATGATTTGCATGATATAATTGTTTTAGTAACTAGGGGGCTGGTTGTGACGGGGTTGTGTCCGCCCCAACCACCACAGTCTGGGGGTTCCACATACCTCGTCTCATTTAGAAGAACTATAATTGTCTTGTTATTGGTCAAGGTCAGTCTGGTTCAGTCTAGATAGTAGGCCATGCCCTATAGACCATGCTGGACCCTGCCCAATTTGGCCGATAGTCTAGCCAGTTTGGTCGCTCAGTGACCTGGTCTAGACCTTCCGGGCTTGAAGGGGCGTAGCTCGGGAGCACCACTACACATTCAGCCTACTAGAACTTATGGCCTCTTAGGCATGGTTTTGGCCTACTAGGTTGTGTTAATGGCCCATCCCGATGGGGGAGCGGCCCGCTATTCCGAAGACCAGCTATGTTAGCAGCCAATGGGGTACACCATGGACGTGGCGAATTACCGCGTCCCTCTTTGTCTGAGCATAGCCTGCAAGGATCAGGCCTCTACATCACATTACTTCAGTTGGTGACGACCATACATCATCCACATAACATGCTGACTCAGTCCTCGGGTTGGCCTCGGTCAACGAGTTGTCATGCTATCGCCACTTTTAGGCAGCACCGTGGCCCAATCGGTCACTGCTTCCGGTGGACAATCACAACTCCCCAAATTCAGCATGCACATCCGACGTCATGGTCCTATCGTCCAGTACGCGGTTGGTGTGTAATACTACCACTGTCATCCCCAGTGCATTGAAAAATTCTTTTTCAGTCCACCAAATGCATTCTTGGGTCCCTTATTCATGGTGCATATGCCCATGACCTCTAGGGAGCATCCTCTTTACCACACAACCATAAAATCCACCTTTTCCATCAATTCGGACAAATCATACACCATGTGTGCTCAAAAGTAGGGGTTTGTGATTTTTTTCATGTAGGCCCACACCCTCCATGATAGAAGGTTTATTGATGGGGGGGATTTGGGGAGTCGTAGTTCAATCATTACATGCGATTATTTGAACCCCGAAAAAAATTCCTGAGAACAAAACAACCTCCCGTAGAAATGCACGAATCATGGGTCTACCATTACATAGTTTGACCCATGTTCTGTGTTTCTATAAAAGAACGGGAGAAACAAAAATTATGAATCCCCTACTTCTTTCATGTTCATTTCAACACATTATTCCATGAAGGGTTAAGACTTCAGCATCGCTTCTTGGATTTGTTCTTGGAAAGTCGTGACGAAGAAGATGTTGTTCCCCCAGTATTCATCATTATTCGTTGGGGTTGGAACTACATAATACGTTTTCCAATGAATCCTCAGAATTTTTAATCCATATTTTTACCTAGTGTGTTGAACTATAAATAACAATAAGTCTCATCTTTCCCATTATGATATGACCTCACATCATTACACTGATTTATTTAAGAAACAAGGTCACAGTTATGAGTCATTAAATCATAGTTATGCTTCGAGTTTAACAAAACATTAATGGCCCTCATTGATGTGCATAGTCTTCATCTTATCCCATTGTATTCCTCCACAAAAATTGATAAAAAAAATAAAATAACTCTATTAGATTATTTTATTATTTTTCTCCAAAAAGTCAGAAAAAGTTCTTTCTCGCACTCCCCTTGTCAGACAATGTTATGTCATCTCTAAGAGAATATCAGAGTTTTGAATTGAACAGTGCCATAAAATTTTGAATATGAGGGATAGTTAAAAATATATAAAATCTCACTCATGGATTTACAAAATATACCAAAAAATGATCAATATTCAGTTCCAGACTCTTAGGACTTCAGAATCACAGGCCATCAAATTTAGCGGGCTCAAAATAATTCCTTATAAAAAAATATTTACATGAAATTTTGAAACATTGATTCATAGTTCCACATAACCTTCTAATTGATATAAATATATGTAAATATTGTTTCAATTGAGTAAAATATGAACAAAATCAGATATAATAAAAGACCATTTATGTTTTTTATGACACTTTAATAAAAATTCATTTATATTATAAAATATTCACACACTAGAAGGCTGATATCAAAGGAATCCTACATGATAAATATTATTCATGATATGCCAAATCCTTTTCTCACTAAGAGTCAAAATAAATACCTGACCTGTTTCCCACATCCATGAGAGATAAGTCCATTAAAAATAATCACATCCACAAAAAAATGTTCATATCTCAACGATAAAATAATATAAAACTGTAACATCATATATAATAACAGAAACCCCAATCCCCTAAAAACCATGACATCTTAAAGGAACATGTGTCCTCAAGGCACCAGTTTGATTTCCATAACATGTTCTAACACATTCCTCAATCATCTTTCTAATATATCCTAAATATTAATGATGTGGAAAAATATATCTGATTCCACATTGCAATGTCATGACCCAGAATCTTCTAATACAGTGCTATGATGTGATTCATTACATAGCCTTATGCATTGCTTCCAATAATCAGGAGGATACAGACTACTAGGGAGGGCGTATTGTTTTAATGTAGGGAGATTGTTCACACATATCTATGTAAGAATACATCATAAATAACTAATTATAATACACCAATAACATATAAATATATTATAGAAGCAATAAAAAAACAAAAAATACATGTTGTAATAAATAATAAAATTTTATAAATGGTCGAACAGTTATACCATACATAAACACCTGGAACACAATGGGCTGACCATATATATAAAAAGTATAAAAATAAAGTGAAATAAATGTAAATGTCTATACTACTAACTCTGTGACATATCATGTACTTGGTCTCCATACAGTGCCAAACTGCATTAGCCAAATCATGATAATCCACAAAAGTGGATCTGCTTGATCATGAAACACTTCATCTTAGCCCTACATACCCTACATCAATGCCCATCATCAAATGAATACATAAAGACTTCACATACAACAACATGAAAATTGAGGGTAGAGAATATAATTACAATGGTACACAACAATGATGAACCTATGATATGATGTGATAACTAAATGGTCATAAAATATTCTTAACCAAGACCATATAAAATCAATAAGTAAAAAATAAAACCAAATAACATGAAACCACAGTGGATCATGAGGTCTGTGATCCCAAAAAACTATTTGATGTGTTATTATGAATATTTATATTTATATTTGTGTATATAAATATTTTCATAAAAATAACAAAAATTAATATACATCTATATGGTGAATAAAAATAACAAAAAAAAAATTGTTGATCCAAGGGTATGTAATCAAGATCATCTAGTCTTCCAATACAAGGTAATTGAGTTGGTTGTTATTCTATTCAGGCTATGTATCATTAAGTTGACATTTTCATCTGTAATCCCAATCACTAATGAATTCAATATCCATCAGGAAAAATATCATGGAGAAATACCTATAACTATATGGGGATACTCTTACAAACCTTGGGATCAACCATTCTCAATCATAATCATTTCAATGAAGGATCCAACAAAGGTACATCCTAAGATCCAATAATGTGTTAATCAATTAGACATTATGAAACTCATTATATGTTAATATTTTCCAATTTGTGAGGCCTGGAACTGTGTCCATAACCATTCATGACATTAAGACTCCGATGAAACCTAGTGGTCTGAAACATAGGAGATATATAAGGATACCTGACTAGTGAAACACTATTTCTACCTATGGAGGGATTTAATAAATGAGAGATTAAAAATCCATATCATTGAAAAGAATATAATCATCCACAAGTTTTTAATGATGTGAAATTAAAATTCCATCTTTATAGTCCAGTAATAGATCAACAGGAGAGAAATCAAACCTATATTCCTAGAGAGTATAAATATTCCATGTGTATAAACATTTTGGACACCGTTCCCTAATCTAAGTGAGTGAAATAATCCTCAACATAGGTGAAACAGTAGAGAGCTGAATCATACTAATCACTCATGGGAGTTTAATCATACATAGGAATAAATACTAGGGAAGAACAGAGAATATATAAAAATTTTAGGATCAAAAGATATATCCCATTAATAATCTCTATAAGTCGCAATAAAATAATAATCAAAAGTACACGCTCAACGGACAATCCACGAGTATTACCTGTCGATATTCAGTGCTGCTTAAAAAGTAAACATTTAAATGTATAAATAATATAGTGAGGGTGGATGAATGACTAAACCCCCACTATTGAATCATCCTCATATTATTATGTGTTTGTAATGGGTTCTATGGTGACACCCACTACCATCTCTACCAAATCCATATATAATAGATCATGGTTCGTCCGACAATGGGCACCCACTAGGTCCCTCATGTCATTACAAAAAAGAAGTATCCTACTCATTATCATTAGTAGAAAAGTTAAAATGGGGAATCAAATAAGTATTCCTATAATGTTAAGAAAATTGAGTAATCCTATGGGGGATTGTTTTATAATAAAAAGTAATAGGTGTCTTGTATGGGACTCAGAAATGGTAGAATAAGTAGTTAAGGCATCATACATGGGATCTAAATAATGGTATAAATGTAAAGAGTTCCAAGAAGTAATTAAATGTGTAAAAATTATGTAAAATAAAACCATATGTTACCATTGGTAAAACGATGAATATAGTGGAATACTATAAGAGATCTACTAGGTCAATGTGTAAGAAGTTGTATCATAATCAAGATTTTTAGGAATAACTATACTGAAAGAATATTACACTCAAAGGTTATATCTCATAAGTGATACGCTTTCAATGGAAAAGAAAAAAAATCCATTAGTAGATAGATCACATACTATCTCAGATCATGGATTCCCTATTTGGAGGAAACAAGATTCACATAAAAGTTAAATAGCCTCTTCATTTAGGGAAACCCCTAAAACACTTCATAGGATTCCATAAGACACCACAAGTGTTCTAAAATTTAAATATATATGAAATTTCACTCGTAATTGAAAAAAATAATGTCAAATTCTGACTGCAACTAATAAAATAGAAATACACTCAAAAGGGTGGTAAAGGAGGAGTACAAAACATGTGTATTCGCAAGGCCCCACGTAGACATTTACTTCATCAAAACATGACACATAGAAGCCCATGACATGATATACATATACATGGAAGGAACTATAAACATGGGGGTTTCTTGTGTACCTTACATGGTATGTCCATGCCTATCGCTTGGCAAGGAATATCGACTGGCCATGTTACTCTACATATCATGCAATCCAAATAGGGTATAACTGTGTACAATTTATATAACATTTTTTTTTATTTCATTGGATTCTTGGTCAGGTACTATGTTACATAGTCAATTAATAGTACATGGTTCGTAAACCCCGTACATGAAAAATACTCTTAAAAGTGTATCATCCCTGTATAGGAAGAGCACACAATGTTTTTCCATTGAACCACACAGTGTAGATGGGTCATCATGAACTGAAACCCCACAAATCCCCCCTGAAACTCTCATTTTCATAGAAAAAATATAGATCATCCACTAGGGGTACCAATAATCCATAATAGGGGATTATAAAGAAAAAATATTAATCTATTTTTTTTGAAATACATAAAAACCATAATACCTTTGGAAAAAATCCTAATAAGCTTCGCCCATTTCCATGCTCCATGACTACCACACAACAATACATCACATCACATATTCTATGAAGGTAACCTAATCACTTTCCATCATATTATATCTATAATAATATCGAATTTTCTTTAATGATTAACTAATTATGTTGGTCCATATGGGGGGATATGTGAGTATCCATTGGAGAAAGGATTAAAATAAAAGGAAAAGAATGAAGAATAAAAAAATAAATGATAAAGACAATGGGGCATGACATGACCCCGATGCCCATCGTGATTTTTCACTCAGTACAAGAAAAAAATTGCAAAACTCAGTGTCAGAGACCAAATTTCAATCTTAATTTCATTTCTGTAGCTTTTCTCAGATGTAATCGTATGAATTAATTAATATTTAATTTATTGAATATTAATTATTAATTATTACTCTAAATTTCAAATAGATCAAAATTACACAAACTCGCATTACTATGAAAAAACCCTATAAATAGATCACCAATTTTGTAATTAAAATTATCATAGATCATATAATTGGTGAAAATATAAACATTTACCACTTACATATATCTAAAATAATGAAAAAAAACTTGTAATTAAAATTATAGACCATAAAAACATGGGTTCTAATAATTGAATTTAGAAAAATGGAATATATTTTTTAAATATGAATTACTAATAATATATACCATGGAAAATTTAGTTTTTGGGCTAAATTAATAATAATTAAAAATAAAATAAATTACAAAAAATATTATTAATATTAGGTTTTTTTGTTACGTTGACATGTATAAAAATTACCTCTCAATATATATGGGATGATTATTTAAAAAATTTATTTAATTTATATAATTAGTGGGAAACAATTAAATAATAATTATCATTTATGATTAAATATTAAAGGATGAATTACCTTAGTAAAAAAAGTCACTAGTTATTGTGGTGGAAACTAAATTGGTAAAAGTGTGTTAACATGGAGTTTTAGGGAATGAGATGTTTAAAACATGTTTCATTTTGTTTAGATGGTTTGGATCAACCATATCATTTATATATTATATTATTTATCAATTTTTATGTAGATGATATTAATGTAGGATTCAAAATATTTAAGATTATTTAATATTAAAAAAACATTTCTCCTCAAAAATTAAAAAAGGATAGCTGATACACATATTTATTTACACCGAAAAACACATTTTTTTAAAAGTCCCTAGAGAAATCTATCCCCAAAACCAATTTTCATTTTATAGAGAAACATTTATTCAGAAATGATCAACCCTATGCTCATTAATAAGATATCCAAAGGAGGGGTTTTTAATTGAAAAGTAATTGGACAAACTAAGATCCCTCATTTTTGAATCATCATTAACCACAATCATTCATATCATAATAATAAAAATACATTCTGAATAATATATAAAATATTCTAATATGTTATTCTTATTATGAAATAACCTATAAACATATCATATTATACCGAATGGGAATTCAAACAGTTGATCATATGTACATAAAACTACCACCTTGTGAACCAATGTAATTCATTTTCTATCACTGCCACCCATGAAAGTGTATAATGATATATTTTAATTATATACTTTTTATTAAAAATATGATTTTACATCATTAACTATTATATCACATATACCTTCATACAATCTGTTATGTGTGTATATGATAACATCTCTAATTTCTAAGATGGTCTACCTATTTACAATGAAATGTCGTTTGTTTTCCAAAAATGATTTTAATGAAAGGTAACAAAGAAAAATATAATGAATATATATTAACTATATTAAATAATAATTAATCATTAAATGTGATATATTATTTATCATTTTTTTGGTGTGTTGATAAAATGTAGATGGTGTTCATGTGTATGTATGACCTACCATCTCCATGAATGATTTAATTTTTTTCTATCTATAACATTAATGGATTTGTATAAATACATATATAATGAATATATATTATACATAAATCATGGATAAAATTAAATGTATGATAGATCCATTATTAAACAAATATGATTAAAATTACTAAATAAAAACATCTATAAAAAATGAGGCAGTTAATTGCTGAAAAATGATTTTAATAAAGTCATATTGTAGAAGTTGTTGAAAAATAAGATATGTAAATCAATATTGTATGCTATATTTTATTTTGGATCTTGAATTTATATACAATAAACTAATAACTATTATATAAAAGAATCAAATGTGTAATAAAATAGTTGGTAAATGTGGAAAGGATTTTAATGTGTCAGTTCTATTTCTTGGAGATATAAAACATATTCTATACTCATTAATATTGAGTTTATTATATACAAACCCATTTTATATCATGAATATGATTATTATTAATATTTTAAATGATCAATTTAACATTTTTTATTTAATATATGTTACAAATCAAATATTTCTAAAGTGGTATGATATTTTCATCCAAGTTTAAAATATGTGGGACACATGCCATATTTACCTCTTCATTAATTTTTGTGGTGTATATAATTCCCATCTATTTATTTTATGACTATTATCAAAAAATTATGGGATTTAAATAGTTACCCTAAATTATGAGATATTTTCATAGGGATTATGATTCATAATTTAGGAAATTGGTAAGGTTTTTATCTTACAATCATTTTATTTATTGGTATTTTTTATAAATATGCTTCCAATGATTAAATATTATGATATATATATCAATAAACTTATTACAGGTCTTTTAATAATTTTATTTCTGGAAAATATGTTTTATAAATTAATTATCCTCTCATTATGTATGGGGAGATCAAATTTTTTTATTGAAAACTCACTTTATTTTCTTTCTAACTTAAGATCACCTCTTTCCATGTCAGTGTTTTATAAAAAGGATTAAAAATATTAATATTCCCTAATTATTTTTTAATGATTTTATTAATAATGCTTACTTTTAATTAATTTTTTATTAAATTATACATATTTTCATTTTCCAAACAATGAAATTATGTATTTTCACTGAAAATTTGAATGGATTATAAATTTTAATGCGTACAGAAAGAATAATATTTCCCATCATCATGACTGATTAATGATTTTAATTTTAGTTATCATTTTTCACATTATATTTTCAATGAATATTTTCCCATTAATATTTGTGACTTTTTAGAATTTTTACAATTTTTTTAAAAAAATTAATGGTTATTTTCTTCATGAAATGATTCCAATGATCTTCCAAAATAATTTTCCATCTATGTTGACAACCATTGATGATACATAATATATACCGATTATATGATCCATTGATAGGATTTTCATAATTTATCTAAATAGTTTATGTTTATTAGGTGATGATATTTATGAAACCCATTTATTTTCCATGGGTTATATTTTGATGAAAAGATGATTTTTTTTTTGAAATCATTTTCCCCATGGATTATGATACGATATAATTTTAATTAAAACAATTTAAATTGATAGTTTATGATAAGATGAACCTTTTATGAACTGTTTGTACAAAAAATAACTGATTAAGTGATGGAAGGGACTTATATCGTCTTCCAACACATTGTGTAAATATGGATATATCCTTATATAAATATGACTAGAATAACAATTAAACCTTGTTCAGTAAGGTAATCTATCCACTATGATAATATTGGGTTCATCATTGACTAATTAGATGATTTTTTCATTGAAATAAGGCCAATATTATCTCATTGTTAATTATCTTTTAATACCATATAAATGATATTATAATCTTATGTGTACGAAAAGAATCTATGTATTATTCCAATTTTATGTTCAAATGATTCATGTTATTTAATTATTTTATGATTCATGACTTAATAAAGGTAATGATTTATGTCGTGACTAAAATATATGATCTATCTCTCTAATGGGTTTGATTTTAAAATTTTATCTCATGTTCCCATACTCTTATGCTAACGTTTTGCCGATATGTCCCTTGTTGACCCTTTTTGAGTATTTGAACTTATCCACTCTTATGATTTCTTTCCCAAGGTTATAAAAATAAATATTATGTCTGATATGTCTAAAAGGGGTTATAGTTTAAAAAAACATACTATGAGGTGTTATAGTAAACTTATAAACCACATTGTTATATATCCATGTTTCAATGGAACCAGACTTATAATATTTTGGTGTTGATTAATATTTAATGTAATGAATTTTTATCAAATAATAGATAATATCAATATATATAAATTATTGGTCACTATATTTAGTATCATTTAAAATTTTAGTTAAAAAATTTAAAATTAGATGAGAATACATTAGTGATATACATATGGATGAATCTAAGGATATGTCTATGTATATGTATTGGGATAGATCAATGTATATTAAAATAACATGGAAGTTTTGTGAAGGATATAGAAAGAAGCTTCAAAGAAATTCTATTAATATATTGATACTACAATTACATTTTTCACTAGAAAATATTTACCTAGTGGTAAAAAATATAAATAAGGTGAATTTAGATTTGAATTGATCATCACCTTATGCATGATAATGGTCTTTTCTACACACCTCCTCTAACACGCCCATGTGATATGTGTTAATAATTTATAAAATCATTACAAACATTCAGGAAAAAATTAAATATATGGTCACCATGAATGACCTAGGTAAAATTTAAGGTATACTAGATTAAAATAAATGTGTCATTATTTTGATATAAAATAAATAATTTTTAATGATTATGTGGTTTTCCATTATTATTATTATTTATAACACAAATATTTGTTTTTAGTAGATTGAAAAAATGAAAGGAATCATGTAAATATTGAATATAATGGAAAATGCACGGATTTTCTCTCTTGGTAGTGAAATTTTATAGAAGATTAAATGAATGATCTCATATATAAGAAAACACAATATTCTATTTCTTTGAATTATGATAATAATACAAATATGAAATGGAGGGAATAATTTTTTGTTGATTCCATAATGATTCAAAGTTAGCATTACTTTAGTGGTACCCCTAATTCACTAGTTTTTTTTAATGGATCAATACCATTGAAAATATTTTTTCACTTACCTGTTATTTAGATCATTAAATAGTAATCCTGTTCATCTATCTTTTTTTAAGAAATGTTAATCACAGGTGGATTCATATCAGTAATACGAGTAAAAAAATTCACATTATGTCCATTTAATGATATGTGTTTAAGATCATTCATTTTAAAATGTAAATTCCTAATATAATTCATACCAAAATTGAGAAGGAATTATTTGAGTTAACTTTTAAGGATAATGAATATATCTGTACCTATGAGGGAAATTTTAGATAATACTGAGGTATGACTATATTATGTAATATAACATGAATTTATGGTTGAATTATTATTATATGGTTTAAATCTATGTCCTTAATGGTTATTTGACTCAAGAGACATCATTAGATATGATGAAATCATTCAATGTGATATCAAGGTGAAAATTGAAACTATACTCATTGTTCAATATCTAATTTTAGATTAGATAAAAATATGGAATTCAATGGTATATCTAAAATACATGGAGTGGAAAGTTGGGTTTTCTATAATACATGAATCTGGTAAAGAAATATTGATAAAACTTTCTTAACTAGACTGGAAAATGTTTTATTTGTAGAATTTTTGGTCATCAGAAAATTTATAGTTTAACGGATGGGAATAAGTTATCTAGTATGCGAATGAATAATACATCACACATTATTGATTAAAATCACTCCATATATTAAGGTGCACAGAGTGTGGAAAATAATCTATCTAGTAACCAAATATGATGATTAATGATGATGATAGAGATAATAAAACTCTTAATCTGATAGATAATTGGAAATATCATGTGATCACTATTTATAATGAGGGGTATGATAATGACATGGTGAATGATAAACTTATTATCTATTCTATATCTATTAATATTATCTATTTAACATTTAAAATTTACCCAAACTATTATATTAGTATATTTTTATAATGGTATCATAATAATACCCTATTGATAAGTTGGTTAATTGGATATGAAAACATACCATGGTGTGGTAATATAATCTCAATTCTATTATTATTCTCTAATATAAATTTTTGGGAATGTACTTGATGAATATATTGTCATTCTTCAACAAGTTTAATTTGATGTTAAATTTCACACGGATTGATTTCTATGTATAAATCCTAAATCAAATTTCATGGATGGGAAACATTTTTAACATTAAAAGAATACCTATGATCTTGTATTAGTGAGATGATAAGTATGAACTTCTATCGGATATCTCACCCATTCTATAGGTGTTCATTCCCATTAAAAATAATATTTTAACTCAGATAGTTGGGGGAAATTAAAACATGATTATATTCATATTTGGTGGGAGTATGTTGATATCTTTATAGAATAATATCCCAGTATTCCAATTAACAATGATGTTGATCTTGTAATATAATCCATTACTAGTTAATTGAATATATCATAGCCACCCTATAAAATTTCCTCTATTGATTTACAGGAAATAACAAACCGACAATAATTTATTCTTAAAATGGATTTTATTCAAAAAACTGTATCACTTTCTGTGCCCCAGTTTTTTTTAGAATAATAATGGATCTATGTAACTCTATAATAAATATGGCAAACTGAACAAGTTCACAATCAAGAATATATTATATATACCTCGTATTAATGACTTTTCTAGTCAATAACATTGAAAGAAATACAGTTTTATGATTGATCTCCGTTATCGATATTATCAATTGAGGAGATAAAGTTTTGATAGACCCATGATATCATTCTATAAAAGGTGTGGACACTATGAATATATAGTTATACTATTGGACTTACTATTTCCCCCACTATCATCATGGATAAAATAAATATAGTGATTAGAGATTACCATTTTTAGTTTTTATAGTCATTATAAATGAAAATTATATATATTAAATGATAATGTAAGATCTTAAATATAATCTGTGGATTTTTACGAAATCCATAAGAAATGATAATTTGTTAAAACAATTACTATGTGTATGAAATTTCTATAAAAATATTATATTTTACACCATATAATATTAAGCAATATTGTATCAGTGGATCCTTCAATGACATGGGTTAGTGAACATTAGAGCAGACCAACCAATGTGTGTAATATTAGATGTTTTATTTGTTTGTCAAGATATCATTTCAGTTTTTAGGGAATTTATCACAAAAATCATATCCACTCAAAAATTCAACTCATGAGGGAGTTATTTATACTTGATATATGAGTGTGTGAAAACATTTAATAGAATCGAAGAGAATTGTAGTAAGTGAAACAATTATTATGTCACTATAAAATAGAGGAGGTATTTTAATATATATTTAAGAATTTAATAAGGGACATAAATGATTTCTTATGCAGAATGATATGGTTAGAACTTGTTCCACTAGATAATTAATGGACAATGAAAAAAATTGTCCAACTCATAATTTGTAGTTACCGCTGATATTTTTTCCATTAATGATATGGATGATTTATCATTTTATAAAATCGTGGGATATTTATAAATATATATATCATATGAGATAAAATTATATATTCATGTAGTAAGAGTTGAAAATGTATAAGAGAAGATAGTTAGGGATGAATAATGATTACGATTTCAAAATATATTTCCCCCATGGTAAAATGATCAATGCAGATGACTATTTCAGTAAAAAATAATTTTAATGATTATCTGTGAAAAAGATAAAAATAGATCCAGATATATCCAAAAAGTTCATATATTCAATGTATTTTACTATAAATCATGTGTCAATTGGGAATTTATAATCCTTATAAAATATTTCTTCTATCAGATATTGAAATGAAGATTAAAGAATCACAAAAGGATTATATAGAGATGTAGAAGAAGATTAGAAATGATTTGGATTTTATACATTATTATTTAGGAATGATAACGTAGATTAATCATGTTTTTGTTCCATTGATATATTATTTGAAAAAATTATTGATAGAGGAATATAATAGTTCTATAATTTCAATTAATCATGGAAGTGTAATGATGTATAGAGATATAAATTTTAATTCTAGGGAGATGGAATTATGAGATAGATTATAGAGTTTATATCCCATATCATTTTATTTCAGTATGTTAAGGATAACATATAGAATTCAAAGCAGATGTTATAACCATTTTCCATAAAGGAATGAAAAAATGAATTAATTACCATATATTCATTAATTACTCTACCCAACATATCTAATGATGATAATTATATTTCGGTTGTAGTTGATTACCTTATAAATTCTGTACACGTCCTCTCTATTATAGAATAAATATATTTATATAATCTCTCCATGATATATATAAAATGGTTGTAAGGATTCATAGAGTACAATACTATATTGTATTGGGTTGGAATCGAAGGTGTACAATTTTTTTTGAAATATTCAGCATGCTATGTATATAGAGTTTCACTTGAGCACTGAATATAATTCTTTAAAAATACTAATCTATTAACACATATTTGATCCTTTGGTATATTATGACATCAGTTTCAATGGATTTTAATTTTTTTTTCTATCAACACCTTCCTCCAGAAACATTTTATTATGATAATAGATTTAACACAATAATTTAGATGGATCCTTAAAATAAACTATATTGAAAGAAAATTAGATATAAAATGTGTTCTGATAATGTTGGATAAAAAATCTATTGGGACACTAGATGGATATGTAATTGATAGAGATGGTTAGAACAATTCATTAAAACATAATGGAATCACAATGTGGATAGGAATGATATGTTTACAATTATCAACATGATATAGAGATTAATGTTTGTGAGAATTTGATTCTATGAATTTATACATTGATAAAAAAATTTTGATTTGGGAAAAATAGAAATTTGAGCCCTTGATATATTTTCCTTATAAATTTTTTTAGTCGAGTATGGATGATTTACTATAATTTTCAACTTCTATAAAAAATCTATTTGTTCCAGGACATTCTCCATGTATATCTCTTGAATAAAAACACAAATTAAAATTCACAAATATTGATATTAAAATTTATACTATTGGGACACAATATCGCTTATATGAAATAACATTTGGAGATTCTAGATCATAGATAAATTGTTATATGAATCAATACCACTCACCTAGAAAAATTTTTCTTTGTGAAAGCCACAATTTTAAAAAGATACAGGGCAACCCAAGGTTATAATGAAGAAAATGTTCCATATTTCATTAATCGTAGTAATGAATTTTGAGGTTTAAATAAATTTTCAGGTGGGTAGAATTATTCACATTATTATATTATGAAATATGTGTTTAATATAGATTTAATTTCCTTGATATCTTACATTTCCTAGATAAACAAGTTTAACAAACTGTGACATATTATTATTGTTATTACTATTATTATTATTTTAACATCATCATTATAACATAGACGTTAAATATATACGAAATAATATGTTTAAAAACGTTTGTAAAATTAATTATAATTATTTATGATAGATAAAATATATTTTTAAATTAGAATATATGTTTGTGTTAGGTAACTATATACTTCAAAAATATGATTCATTAAAAAAATTATTATTTATTATTTTTGTGAAATATAGTAAAACTAATTTATTTAATAATAAAGAATTTTTTTTTAAAAAATAATCATTATTTTTATCAGTATTTCAAATTAATATTAGGTAATATGTTTTTTGTAATATGTGAAATTATTGATTTTATGATAAATAACAATGAATTCAGATTTTCATTAAAAACTCCATTTATTATTAAATCATGTATACGATCCATATTAATTTGATATAGTTTGAAAAGAAATATTTGATAAATTATACCATAATAAATCCAAATTACATTGGAATAAATTTTATAATTAATTTTCATTTATGACAATTCTATATATATGACAACGTTTTCTTTGGAAAACATTTTTTCATCTCATCTGTATGATTAATTTTAAATGAAATTTTAAAAAATTAATGAGTTGAATTTTGAATAATATATTCCAAATTTTTAGTAATAAGATTTAATATTAAATAATATGGTAATAAATTTAAATAATTAAAACAATGAAAATTGAAATTAATTACCCTAAATAAAGTTAAAACGAGGTTTTGAACTTCACTTGCACTAGATTTAAAATAAATTTTCAATTAATATTTGGTATATATTAAATAAATTTTTATTCATTATTAGAATCAGTGTGAAAAAATTATCAAATAAGTTTCATTTAATTTTTATACATACAGAATAAGTTACCCATGTCAATAAAATGAAACTAATTATTTTACTGAAAAAAAAATGGTTAAATTGAGTAATCATAGAGGATAAGTAAATAAAATGTTAAAACTTGTTTATTTTATTTGATGCAGGTTCTGATCAACCATATTATCACCCTATCCTATAATTTATCAGTTATTTATGTGCATTTCTTAAGAGTTACTTCCAATTATTGAGTAGTTATGTTAATTTGTAGGAATTTCAATCCTCCATTATAAAAGTCCACCTCGTATCCCATTTCATCACACCCCAAAATAATTTTTTTTAAACGAAAACCAACATAAATAACTCCAATATATCCTAAAAAATTTTATATATATTCTTTTCTTCTCCAAATGACAACCATATAGTCCCTAATAAGATAACTAAATGAGGTTTTTCTAATAGAATGAAATTGTATGCACTATGATCATTCATTTATTACTTTTTAAAATAAAATTTTATTTAATGACATTATAATATAAATATATTAAAATTTTATATATAATACACTTATATGGTGTTTATTTGAAGGAAAACCCTATATCAACTGCATTTTCCATCAAAATAGAAACAAAAGTGGGGATTATGTGTATAGAAAACAACCTCCTCATGAACATATACAATTTTTCCCATCACCTCCACTAATGAAACTCACAAATGAGGGATTTAAGTTAAATATATGATATTTATATTATATTTATACTTAAATAATTAAAATATCACATATAACTTCTTACAATTTATGTTGTAGGAATACTATAGTGTAATGTCTGTGTTTAATGAAGATTGCTGCCTTGCGAGGTGATGTGATTCCTTTTAAACCTAATGATTAAATATAAGGTAAGAAGTATATGTTTAGTGAATATATTTTCTATTTATTTCATAATAATGACTACATAATGGTTTTATATTTTTAAAATTTGATTCATTATTTTCAATGGTAAAATGGGAACAACATTCATGCATATGTACAACCTACCATCTCTATGTATGGTGTAATTGATTTTCTATATATAAATATAATGGATTAATATAAATATAATTACATAATGAATATATATTATATTAATATAATGATTATAATTATTGATATTTGTGGAACCATGATTAAACTAAATCAAATAAAATTACCAAATAAAAACATAAATGGAAAACAAATCAATTATTAAATGAACTATCATTTCAAAAAATAAGTTTTAATAAAAAATTAATGAAATGTTTTAAGTAAATAATGTATGGTGTAATATATTTGATTATAATTTTTTAATATATTTACATAAATCCCATATATATTATAATTGTTTTTTTTGAATGTGTACAGTGAATGTGACGACCTGAGGAACATGATTTATAGTCCCACATTTAATTATATATGGCTTATGAAATATTAGAGAAATGTTTCTTTTGTGTAGTGTACATAAATAACATGCGATGTTTTGTATCACAGATTTCAAAATTTTAATGATATTTAATGTATTATTTTATTTTATTCTTCAATTGGATTTATCATTCAATAGTTTTCACAATTTTATGATATTTTTATCACACTTTTATTTCTGTGTGGGAATGGAAAAATTCACTAATTATTTATTTTTTGTCAGTGATATACTACCCATTAATGTATTTTACAATTTCTATAATTAATAATATGGGATATACATACCAATATATTTTTGTTTATACCATGGGACTTATGACTCATATGATTCTAAATTGTAATGATTTTATATTACAATCTCTTTGATTATTCAGATTTTTATGATTATGATTATGATGATATTATATAATGATCTATCTCCCAAGATACACCTTAATATTTTTATAAATTTTGTATTCTATGAAAATTTATTCTTTCTTATATTCTCCCTCTAATTAAATACTCATGGAATCAATATATGGTTTTAAAGGGAAAAAATTTATTTCTCTATTCAGTTGAAAATCCATTTTTTAGTAATGAATAATTTTACTAAATTGTTTTAACTAATGTTATTATTATACTAAATAAAATTTATGATATTTTTACCCATTTTAACCTTTAAAAAATTAATTTTACTGAAATAATCCTCTCATTTTCAGATAATGAATCATTACATTTTTTTAATTGGGAAGCTCCATTTTATGTTTTGAGGAATCAATGATAATTACCACCATAAAAAATAATCAATGATTTAATTATTTCAATAAATGTTTTGAAGATTTTTTAAATAACCATTTTTTAATATTTGTGAAATTATGAGATTAAAATATTTTTTTTAATGTGGAATTGTTATTTTTTTCAAGATACATTCCAAGTGATCTTACAAAATCATTTTCATCCTAATATGAAATTCATTGATGTTACATAATATTTAATAGGTATATGATCTAATTGCACAATTTTTATTCCTTCCCTATGTGGTTTATGATAATGATGTGGATATAATTAGGAGAATAATTATTTTTTCATGTGATATGTAATGATATAATTTTGAAATGATTATTAAACACATATCATTTCCACAGTTTATTTTATGATGAAATATTTATGAAATCCATTTCATTTCTCTTGTTCAAATATGATAAATGTTTTATGATCTTGTGTCACATAAATTTATGTATTATCTGATGGGTGAAACATATATCTTCCTCCAATGAAACGGGTAATGAGTTATATATCATGATATAAAATGGATTAGAATGGTGGGTGAACCTTGTTTTGGAAGGGACTATGTCAACTATAATAATCATTCTATTGAACCTAGACTATAATTATGGTCTGTTTGTGATCATAATACAACATGATAACATTGGAAATGAGTCATGATTTCTAATGAAATTTTATTCATTTCTTAGGTGTATTCGACAAATAAATTTCTTATGCCAATGTTATGTTTTCATGGTTCACGTATTGGGATTTTGAAATGATTTATGATTTATTAAATTCATTGATTTAATAAATAACTCATGTTTATGGTCTACGATATATATAGTATGGTTTTAAAATGTTATTATATCATTATTAAAACCTTTTTATCATGTTATATTGTAATATCTTCTATTTATTATTAGTAATAATATTTTCTCACCATTTATTATGTTCATGTTCCCAATGATATGAAGAAATTTATTAACTATTATATGATAAATAAGTGTTGTAGTTATAAAATACACAGTGGGAGATGATATAGATTATCTATGATCCTTTTTTTGTAGCCATATTTTCAATGTCACTATACATTTATAATTTTGACATGGATGATTTGATTTTGTAATTAGTATTCATATAATATAACATAATATCCATTTATGAAAAGTATGGGTTGCTATAGAGTATCATGAAAGGTCATGTGGAAAATATGGTGATGGAAAACTTCTTCAATTTTCTATATGTCAAAAATTATTGAAGATACCAAAAGGGAATTTCCTAAATGGGACAAAAAGATACTAAAACTATGGAAGATGGGATAATATAGAATCAATGTATTTGAAGAAAATAAATACGTTGATTAGATTGATGTGAGTGGAAAACGAGAATCTAAAGGCACTATAAAATGATCGATTCTTTATAAATACTCAGGGAAAAAAGATAATTTTATTCAATGAATTCTTAAAACTTCAATTATCACAGCAAAAACATCAACAGTAGAATTATGTATAATGGATATTTTTTCTTGGTACTCTATGTTTCCAATATTATTATCAATGTGGACACCCTGGTGTCATTTTATCAAATAAAAAAATCTACTTGTATAATGGTTTCATTGTGAAAATTATTCTAATGATAATATAAATAATAATTTGGAAAATTATAATAAATTAAGGTAATGTAATTACTATTTCAAAATTGAATCTATAGTAATTGATAATTTTTATGTTACAAAAAATATACATAAATTAAAAAAAATTATTATGGTGTAAAAATAACCATCATTCACAACCGATGGATTATAACATATCTACGTCAATGGATGACACAAAAAATCATCATTATCATATTCAATTAATGCAACACCAACATGTGGATTATTTAATATATCTATTTAATTTTAAATAACTAATAAAATTTTGGATGTAAAATACTATCCCAGTCCACTACTAAAGGTTCCAAATGAAATAGTTTTCAGAAGATAAATATGGATACCTAGTGATACTAGAGTTAAGAGTACTTCTAGAATGAATTTTGTTCCCCCTAAAAATGATAGTCCATTATACCTGTCTGAGAAATAGTTTAGTACATGGAAATCCCTATTTGGAAACATGAAATTCCCCTTGGATTGGATATAATAAGGATACAATCCCTAAAAACCATTAGCTGGTATGATTTTATGGGGTTACCAATTCAATGACGGGTATAACACGTGGGAAAATAAAAATATATGTTAGGGAGGGAATAATATTATATAATGGACATAGCTAGTTTTTAAAGGAATTTTAGAGGTTTAATTGTGGATAATAATGAGGTATATAATGATAAGTACAATTATTCAACTATTTTATCATTCAACATCATCATTCATCATTCACAACCATGTTTTAGAACCATGCTTTATGGGAGGTAGGTTTGGGTTTTGTATATATTATAAAAATTGTGAATTAATTTTTCCCTTAAACCAAATTACGTATATTTAAACTATATGTATGAATTATGAAATTGATATAAATAACATTGGATTTAACACCATACAATGAATTGAATTTTTATCAAATAGTTAAGGAAACACAATATTTGGGTTATTATTATTATTAGTATAAAGTTGAAATGATTAATACACATTTAAATATTACTTATCAATTCTTATAAATATATACATAGTAAAAAAATTAGTATGTAATAATTATAATTTCGTAGATTCTATTTTTAAAGGGTGAATGTAATGAGTTGAGATTTAACTATATATTGTCCTTAAAATAAATATTTTGTTAATAGTATGTTTCACATGAAAACAAAAACTGAAATGAAAAAATAAATCAAATTAATAATAATAAAATTATTAAAATTTAGCCATTAAATATGTAGGTTAAAATTAAATTAACCATATCATGAATGCAATAATTAATTTTAGAAGAAATACAGTCATAGAGAATAATTTTTTCCTTATAAAACCCATTCTTCTAAAATAATAAGGGAGTTAGCTTTTCTAGGGATTTACCTGGCCATTCATATAAATGAAAGATCAATTATGGTGTGATAAAATTAATCTATAGAGGAATTAGATACTTGTAGATATTTCATGAAGATCAATGATTGAAAAAAGTCAACCAGAAAACAAACTATATCATATATTATTCTGATGTCTTGCACCAAGTTAAATGGGGTTCTGAATGTAAAAAATAATATTAAATAAAAAATTAGTAATATATATATTATATAGACATATCATGAATTTATATTCATCTTAAAATTAATTTTTTCAAAATAAATTATATAATTAGAGATGTAATTTTTTGGTAAATTATAATTATATTTCAACAGAAAAAGTTATTTTGATTGAATAATTACATTATATGATAACAATAGATTAGTTTGTAATATATATAAAAAATAGTTAACATACATGAATTTTTCCTTTTTTAAGTAAAACATTTACAAACATTTAAATAATCAATTATAGAAAAAATATATTTTTTTTGCACCTGAATAGGAAATAATTTAGGTGAATCTAGTATTTATCATATTAAAATTATCATAATATTATTATTTTTGAAACGTTCTAATATATTTGATTTTTTAATGAAAAATAAACGATTTAAAAAAATATTAATACCTAAATTTTATATATATTTAGCCCCAACCAAGAATATTTAAAAATATTTTATTTAATCCAATAATAAAATATGGAATAACATTATTCACATAAAAATATGCAATGTGAAATATTTTTGAAACTTATTTAAAATGTCACTTTCATATAAAAACTATTTCCATCTTCAATATAAATATATTATTTTCAAAATGAGGTTTTATTTTTGAATTAAATGGTTGCATCATTATTTTAACGAAATTCATAATAAATTTACTTATGGGTTTTATATAATATACATGATAACATTATCATATTTATAAATTTAAATGATTAGTGGATAAAAATTAAAAGAAACCATTTTAATCATTTATGTTTTTTATTATAAAATTTAATTTTCAGAAATATATAAATAATATTTCATTAAGTGTTTTTTAAAATAAAAATCATATTCTTAAAAATTCGTAAAATGGACATGTTTAATTTATTATAATATTAATTACAAATGTCGTAAATTTATTATCACTATAAATGTAAACTGTATAAATTGAGGTCAACCTAGTTTAAATGTATGAAAATTTTAAATAATTATAATTGAATTTATTTTTTGATAGTTTTATCAACCAATACATGTGTATCGTACACATTTATTCATTTTTTTCTTAATGACACTTGAATATTGGCCTGAAATTATTGAATGATTTGATCATGTTTCCAAAAGATCCCATACATTTACTTATAAAAACATTAAAATTCTACCCATATTATATACTAATATTCTTTGATATACACCATTAAAATATTATATTTATTGGTACCAATAACCATATTTTATTAATATAATCTATTGGAAAATCATTTGTATCCTTATCTTTTCATTATCAAGGGTCTATGAAAGAATGATCAAGTACCCAAATCATATATTAACTCCACGATACGTTTTAATTGTTAATATTATTATTTGATATATATTATTGAAATATAAAAAGTTTTAATGTAATATGCAAATATATTAATGATAAAACCTTAATTTATTTTGTTCCATCCACCTAGAAAGACAATTGAATATCAGTCGTTATTTTTTTCATACTACCTCAAAAATGAGGAATTATTGGATTTTTTTCATTTTAGGATTTCATAATTTTTCAAAAAATGATGATGTATGTTATGAAACGACAGGAAAACAAAAACAACAACAATATGCATCTATTATTGTGATATTTTTCCAAAAAACTCTCATTTACCATACTAACCAATCATGTTAATGCTTGATAATGTTTCACTGAGTTTAACAACCTATATGAATAATGCTATAAAGTATGATCATTGATATTTTTGAGAAACTAAATACTAAAAATATTAAAAAATAATTGAAAAATAATTACCATTTTATTGTTTTTAAATTTAATATAAGGTATATAATTGTTACCAATTAATTATCTCCGACCACCAAAATTACTAAAATAATATCTTATTGATTCAGTTTACTCATAACATAACCATATCACAAATGGAATTAATTATGAACATTTAAAATATATGTATATTATATATTATAGAACCTTATTGATATATCATCAATAAAATTGGTATCAAAATATGGGAAATGATATCTAAATTATTAAATATGTACAAAACATATAATGTATTAAACACCTCATTGTTATAATATCCAATTAATAATTATTGTAATTGAGAAAAAAAATTATAGTAAGTATAAAATGGTATTATTTAGGTGTTGGTTATTAATTAGGTTATTATTTTATTTTTTATATAGGATGTTAGAGTGCATCCGACCAAGAATGGAATCAAGGTATGCATGTCATCTGAAATTTACATTTTTGAGAGAAGTTTTATTTTATGAATTTTTTTATTTTAAATAGTGTGGATACATCCAAATAGATATTTAATATCATGTTATATATATATATATTAAATTATGTTTTAAGATCAATGTTTCAATCATGTTGTTATTATAATAAGTTTTTTTTGTTTTAACTATTTCATTATCTAAAATTTAAATCCCATGTGTCATGTTTATATAATTCATCATGTTTCAATTTAAATGATTCAAGTAATTTTATATTTTGAGTTTCTTAAATGATGATATTATATTTCATGAAATTAATTTTCAGTTTTATATTATACCTATCATGGGATTTTATTCAAAAATAATAAAGGATGTAAGTGGTTTGGATGACTCAAATCACTTCTATAGGAAATAATCGCACATCATTCAATATTATATGTCAAGGTGGATATATTATTATATTTTATGTCGTTATATTATATTTATAAATTTTATTATATTGAAATACTTTTTCAATCTAAACTCATCTTCTGAGATGATTCGATTGTTTTTTTGAAATATCATTTATATAATGAATAACTCTCATTTCATTAAATTGTATTCCCTCGATATTAATATTTATTTACATCCATCCAATATTTTTAAATCCATAATGAGAACATGATTATTTATTTCTATATAATTATTCATTAATTTTAAATAATTCATTTTAATTAGAAGCAATCATTAACCTTTTTATGATGTGTGTTTTCAAACAATAGTATATCGAAAGATAAAACAATGTTTCCTTGTTTTCAAAAAATAATTTTTTTTGAAATATATAATGTTTTCAAGATTCATATAATTAATAAAAAATTATATGTTTTCATTAATATTCCATTTGAAATATTTTTCATATTTATTTAATTTTCATATTTTATAGGATTTATAATTTACACTTAATGAAATTTTTTGGAAATCTATCTAGCTTAAATGTTTTGTGATCATCTACAATGGTATATGATTATTTCATTAGATATTATTCATCTTCTTCATGTTATCATTCAGATTTGTAATCTAAAACATATGGATAAGTTTTACTACAATATGTTTTTGTTCTAAACCCTTCAATATGTTTCAAATCACTTTGATATGTTGATGATTATGTCATGAGAGGAAACTAGAAAAGGGATTATATCATAAATATATTGGAGATATTTTTTTGAGTGTTATAAAATAAATGTTTTTATCGATAATCTCTATGAAAAATTTTCTTATTTTCATTGGATTATTCTATATTTTTTAGATTTAAATTTTAAATCAGGTGTATAATTTAATATTTATATTATATTTATACTTAAATAATTAAAATATCACATATAACTTCTTACAATTTATGTTGTAGGAATACTATAGTGTAATGTCTGTGTTTAATGAAGATTGATGCCTTGCGAGGTGATGTGATTCCTTTTAAACCTAATGATTAAATATAAGGTAAGAAGTATATGTTTAGTGAATATATTTTCTATTTATTTCATAATAATGACTACATAAAGGTTTTATATTTTTAAAATTTGATTCATTATTTTCAATGGTAAAATGGGAACAACATTCATGCATATGTACAACCTACCATCTCTATGTATGGTGTAATTGATTTTCTATATATAAATATAATGGATTAATATAAATATAATTACATAATGAATATATATTATATTAATATAATGATTATAATTATTGATATTTGTGGAACCATGATTAAACTAAAACAAATAATATTACCAAATAAAAACATAAATGGAAAACAAATCAATTATTAAATGAACTATCATTTCAAAAAATAAGTTATAATAAAAAATTAATGAAAAGTTTTAAGTAAATAATATATGGTGTAATATATTTGATTATAATTTTTTAATATATTTACATAAAACCCATATATATTATAATTGTTTTTTTTTTGAATGTGTACAGTGAAAGTGACGACCTGAGGAACATGATTTATAGTCCCACATTTAATTATATATGGCTTATGAAATATTAGAGAAATGTTTCTTTTTTGTAGTGTACATAAATAACATGTGATGTTTCGTATCACAGATTTCAAAATTTTAATGATATTTAATGTATTATTTTATTTTATTCTTCAATTGGATTTATCATTCAATAGTTTTCACAATTTTATGATATTTTTATCACACTTTTATTTCTGTGTGGGAATGGAAAAATTCACTAATTATTTATTTTTTGTTAGTGATATACTACCCATTAATGTATTTTACAATTTCTATAATTAATAATATGGGATATACATACCAATATATTTTTGTTTATACCATGGGACTTATGACTCATATGATTCTAAATTGTAATGATTTTATATTACAATCTCTTTGATTATTCAGATTTTTATGATTATGATTATGATGATATTATATTATGATCTATCTCCCAAGATACACCTTAATATTTTTATAAATTTTGTATTCTATGAAAATTTATTCTTTCTTATATTCTTCCTCTAATTAAATACTCATGGAATCAATATATGGTTTTAAAGGGAAAAAATTTATTTCTTTATTCAGTTGAAAATCCATTTTTTAGTAATGAATAATTTTACTAAATTGTTTTAACTAATGTTATTATTATACTAAATAAAATTTATGATATTTTTACCCATTTTAACCTTTAAAAAATTAATTTTACTGAAATAATCCTCTCATTTTCAGATAATGAATCATTACATTTTTTTAATTGGGAAGCTCCATTTTATGTTTTGAGGAATCAATGATAATTACCACCATTAAAAATAATCAATGATTTAATTATTTCAATAAATGTTTTGAAGATTTTTTAAATAACCATTTTATAATATTTGTGAAATTATGAGATTAAAATATTTTTTTTAATGTGGAATTGTTATTTTTTTCAAGATACATTCCAAGTGATCTTACAAAATCATTTTCATCCTAATATGAAATTCATAGATGTTACATAATATTTAATAGGTATATGATCTAATTGCACCATTTTTATTCCTTCCCTATGTGGTTTATGATAATGATGAGGATATAATTAGGAGAATAATTATTTTTTCATGTGATATGTAATGATATAATTTTGAAATGATTATTAAACACATATCATTTCCACAGTTTATTTTATGATGAAATATTTATGAAATCCATTTCATTTCTCTTGTTCAAATATGATAAATGTTTTATGATCTTGTGTCACATAAATTTATGTATTATGTGATGGGTGAAACATATATCTTCCTCCAATGAAACGGGTAATGAGTTATATATCATGATATAAAATGGATTAGAATGGTGGGTGAACCTTGTTTCGGAAGGGACTATGTCAACTATAATAATCATTCTATTGAACCTAGACTATAATTATGGTCTGTTTGTGATCATAATACAACATGATAACATTGGAAATGAGTCATGATTTCTAATGAAATTTTATTCATTTCTTAGGTGTATTCGACAAATAAATTTCTTATGCCAATGTTATGTTTTCATGGTTCACGTATTGGGATTTTGAAATGATTTATGATTTATTAAATTCATTGATTTAATAAATAACTCATGTTTATGGTCTACGATATATATAGTATGGTTTTAAAATATTATTATATTATTATTAAAACCTTTTTATCATGTTATATTGTAATATCTTCTATTTATTATTAGTAATAATATTTTCTCACCATTTATTATGTTCATGTTCCCAATGATATGAAGAAATTTATTAACTATTATATGATAAATAAGTGTTGTAGTTATAAAATACACAGTGGAAGATGATATAGATTATCTATGATCCTTTTTTTGTAGCCATATTTTCAATGTCACTATACATTTATAATTTTGACATGGATGATTTGATTTTGTAATTAGTATTCATATAATATAACATAATATCCATTTATGAAAAGTATGGGTTGCTATAGAGTATCATGAAAGGTCATGTGGAAAATATGGTGATGGAAAACTTCTTCAATTTTCTATATGTCAAAAATTATTGAAGATACCAAAAGGGAATTTCCTAAATGGGACAAAAAGATACTAAAACTATGGAAGATGGGATAATATAGAATCAATGTATTTGAAGAAAATAAATACGTTGATTAGATTGATGTGAGTGGAAAACGAGAATCTCAAGGCACTATAAAATGATCGATTCTTTATAAATACTCAGGGAAAAAAGATAATTTTATTCAATGAATTCTTAAAACTTCAATTATCACAGCAAAAACATCAACAGTAGAATTATGTATAATGGATATTTTTTCTTGGTACTCTATGTTTCCAATATTATTATCAATGTGGACACCCTGGTGTCATTTTATCAAATAAAAAAATCTACTTGTATAATGGTTTCATTGTGAAAATTATTCTAATGATAATATAAATAATAATTTGGAAAATTATAATAAATTAAGGTAATGTAATTACTATTTCAAAATTGAATCTATAGTAATTGATAATTTTTATGTTACAAAAAATATACATAAATTAAAAAAAATTATGATGGTGTAAAAATAACAATCATTCACAACCGATGGATTATAACATATCTACGTCAATGGATGACACAAAAAATCATCATTATCATATTCAATTAATGCAACACCAACATGTGGATTATTTAATATATCTATTTAATTTTAAATAACTAATAAAATTTTGGATGTAAAATACTATCCCAGTCCACTACTAAAGGTTCCAAATGAAATAGTTTTCAGAAGATAAATATGGATACCTAGTGATACTAGAGTTAAGAGTACTTCTAGAATGAATTTTGTTCCCCCTAAAAATGATAGTCCATTATACCTGTCTGAGAAATAGTTTAGTACATGGAAATCCCTATTTGGAAACATGAAATTCCCCTTGGATTGGATATAATAAGGATACAATCCCTAAAAACCATTAGCTGGTATGATTTTATGGGGTTACCAATTCAATGACGGGTATAACACGTGGGAAAATAAAAATATATGTTAGAGAGGGAATAATATTATATAATGGACATAGCTAGTTTTTAAAGGAATTTTAGAGGTTTAATTGTGGATAATAATGAGGTATATAATGATAAGTACAATTATTCAACTATTTTATCATTCAACATCATCATTCATCATTCACAACCATGTTTTAGAACCATGCTTTATGGGAGGTAGGTTTGGGTTTTGTATATATTATAAAAATTGTGAATTAATTTTTCCCTTAAACCAAATTACGTATATTTAAACTATATGTATGAATTATGAAATTGATATAAATAACATTGGATTTAACACCATAAAATGAATTGAATTTTTATCAAATAGTTAAGGAAACACAATATTTGGGTTATTATTATTATTAGTATAAAGTTGAAATGATTAATACACATTTAAATATTACTTCTCAATTCTTATAAATATATACATAGTAAAAAAATTAGTATGTAATAATTATAATTTCGTAGATTCTATTTTTAAAGGGTGAATGTAATGAGTTGAGATTTAACTATATATTGTCCTTAAAATAAATATTTTGTTAATAGTATGTTTCACATGAAAACAAAAACTGAAATGAAAAAATAAATCAAATTAATAATAATAAAATTATTAAAATTTAGCCATTAAATATGTAGGTTAAAATTAAATTAACCATATCATGAAGGCAATAATTAATTTTAGAAGAAATACAGTCATAGAGAATAATTTTTTCCTTATAAAACCCATTCTTCTAAAATAATAAGGGAGTTAGCTTTTCTAGGGATTTACCTGGCCATTCATATAAATGAAAGATCAATTATGGTGTGATAAAATTAATCTATAGAGGAATTAGATACTTGTAGATATTTCATGAAGATCAATGATTGAAAAAAGTCAACTAGAAAACAAACTATATCATATATTATTCTGATGTCTTGCACCAAGTTAAATGGGGTTCTGAATGTAAAAAATAATATTAAATAAAAAATTAGTAATATATATATTATATAGACATATCATGAATTTATATTCATCTTAAAATTAATTTTTTCAAAATAAATTATATAATTAGAGATGTAATTTTTTGGTAAATTATAATTATATTTCAACAGAAAAACTTATTTTGATTGAATAATTACATTATATGATAACAATAGATTAGTTTGTAATATATATAAAAAATAGTTAACATACATGAATTTGTCCTTTTTTAAGTAAAACATTTACAAACTTTTAAATAATCAATTATAGAAAAAATATATTTTTTTTGCACCTGAATAGGAAATAATTTAGGTGAATCTAGTATTTATCATATGAAAATTATCATAATATTATTATTTTTGAAACGTTCTAATATATTTGATTTATTAATGAAAAATAAACGATTTAAAAAAATATTAATACCTCAATTTTATATATATTTAGCCCCAACCAAGAATATTTAAAAATATTTTATTTAATCCAATAATAAAATATGGAATAACATTATTCACATGGAAATATGCAATGTGAAATATTTTTGAAACTTATTTGAAATGTCACTTTCATATAAAAACTATTTCCATCTTCAATATAAATATATTATTTTCAAAATGAGGTTTTATTTTTGAATTAAATGGTTGCATCATTATTTTAACGAAATTCATAATAAATTTACTTATGGGTTTTATATAATATACATGATAACATTATCATATTTATAAATTTAAATGATTAGTGGATAAAAATTAAAAGAAACCATTTTAATCATTTATGTTTTTTATTATAAAATTTAATTTTCAGAAATATATAAATAATATTTCATTAAGTGTTTTTTAAAATAAAAATCATAATCTTAAAAATTCGTAAAATGGACATGTTTAATTTATTATAATATTAATTACAAATGTCGTAAATTTATTATCAATATAAATGTAAACTGTATAAATTGAGGTCAACCTAGTTTAAATGTATGAAAATTTTAAATAATTATAATTGAATTTATTTTTTGATAGTTTTATCAACCAATACATGTGTATCGTACACATTTATTCATTTTTTTCTTAATGACACTTGAATATTGGCCTGAAATTATTGAATGATTTGATCATGTTTCCAAAAGATCCCATACATTTACTTATAAAAACATTAAAATTCTACCCATATTATTTACTAATATTCTTTGATATACACCATTAAAATATTATATTTATTCGTACCAATAACCATATTTTATTAATATAATCTATTGGAAAATCATTCGTATCCTTATCTTTTCATTATCAAGGGTCTATGAAAGAATGATCAAGTACCCAAATCATATATTAACTCCACGATACGTTTTAATTGTTAATATTATTATTTGATATATATTATTGAAATATAAAAAGTTTTAATGTAATATGCTAATATATTAATGATAAAACCTTAATTTATTTTGTTCCATCCACCTAGAAAGACAATTGAATATCAGTCGTTATTTTTTTCATACTACCTCAAAAATGAGGAATTATTGGATTTTTTTCATTTTAGGATTTCGTAATTTTTCAAAAAATGATGATGTATGTTATGAAACGACAGGAAAACAAAAACAACAACAATATGCATCTATTATTGTGATATTTTTCCAAAAAACTCTCATTTACCATACTAACCAATCATGTTAATGCTTGATAATGTTTCACTGAGTTTAACAACCTATATGAATAATGCTATCAAGTATGATCATTGATATTTTTGAGAAACTAAATACTAAAAATATTAAAAAATAATTGAAAAATAATTACCATTTTATTGTTTTTAAATTTAATATAAGGTATATAATTGTTACAAATTAATTATCTCCGACCACCAAAATTACTAAAATAATATCTTATTGATTCAGTTTACTCATAACATAACCATATCACAAATGGAATTAATTATGAACATTTAAAATATATGTATATTATATATTATAGAACCTTATTTATATATCATCAATAAAATTGGTATCAAAATATGGGAAATGATATCTAAATTATTAAATATGTACAAAACATATAATGTATTAAACACCTCATTGTTATAATATCCAATTAATAATTATTGTAATTGAGAAAAAAAATTATAGTAAGTATAAAATGGTATTATTTAGGTGTTGGTTATTAATTAGGTTATTATTTTATTTTTTATATAGGATGTTAGAGTGCATCCGACCAAGAATGGAATCAAGGTATGCATGTCATCTGAAATTTACATTTTTGAGAGAAGTTTTATTTTATGAATTTTTTTATTTTAAATAGTGTGGATACATCCAAATAGATATTTAATATCATGTTATATATATATATATATTAAATTATGTTTTAAGATCAATGTTTCAATCATGTTGTTATTATAATAAGTTTTTTTTGTTTTAACTATTTCATTATCTAAAATTTAAATCCCATGTGTCATGTTTATATAATTCATCATGTTTCAATTTAAATGATTAAAGTAATTTTATATTTTTAGTTTCTTAAATGATGATATTATATTTCATGAAATTAATTTTCAGTTTTATATTATACCTATCATGGGATTTTATTCAAAAATAATAAAGGATGTAAGTGGTTTGGATGACTCAAATCACTTCTATAGGAAATAATCGCACGTCATTCAATATTATATGTCAAGGTGGATATATTATTATATTTTATGTCGTTATATTATATTTATAAATTTTATTATATTTAAATACTTTTTCAATCTAAACTCATCTTCTGAGATGATTCGATTGTTTATTTGAAATATCATTTATATAATGAATAACTCTCATTTCATTAAATTGTATTCCCTCGATATTAATATTTATTTACATCCATCCAATATTTTTTAATCCATAATGAGAACATGATTATTTATTTCTATATAATTATTCATTAATTTTAAATAATTCATTTTAATTAGAAGCAATCATTAACCTTTTTATGATGTGTGTTTTCAAACAATAGTATATCGAAAGATAAAACAATGTTTCCTTCTTTTCAAAAAATAATTTTTTTTGAAATATATAATGTTTTCAAGATTCATATAATTAATAAAAAATTATATGTTTTCATTAATATTCCATTTGAAATATTTTTCATATTTATTTAATTTTCATATTTTATAGGATTTATAATTTACACTAAATGAAATTTTTTGGAAATCTATCTAGCTTAAATGTTTTGTGATCATCTACAATGGTTTATGATTATTTCATTAGATATTATTCATCTTCTTCATGTTATCATTCAGATTTGTAATCTAAAACATATGGATAAGTTTTACTACAATATGTTTTTGTTCTAAACCCTTCAATATGTTTCAAATCACTTTGATATGTTGATGATTATGTCATGAGAGGAAACTAGAAAAGGGATTATATCATAAATATATTGGAGATATTTTTTTGAGTGTTATAAAATAAATGTTTTTATCGATAATCTCTATGAAAAATTTTCTTATTTTCATTGGATTATTCTATATTTTTTAGATTTAAATTTTAAATCAGGTTTATAATTTAATATTTATGTTATATTTATATTTTATCCCTACACTTGGTGATCTATTGGATTTGTTAATGCAGTGAACTACTAATTCACATTATAAATGATCACGACTGGTTTGTCTCATGTGTTTAGAAGTGTATTAATTATGTTAATGAATATTTAAATCTATGAGTTATCCAAGGACAACATATAGAAATAAAATCCTATAAAAACTATGAACCATGATCACGATGTATGTTTGGACATGTTGGATTATGACTCGAACCATTGGTTAACCTCAGTCAACTGTGAGATATGATGGGAAGATATTTGTTAAAAAATACATTTAGGTCAATGGTAGGGTTTTATTGGGATTATTAGAGATGATTACGATATTAGTCCTCATATAATGATGTATATCTCACTGCTTAGGACTCTCAAATCCAATGAATATGTATTGTATGTAATCCACCAACTAATCTGGGCATGGGTTCTTTATCCTTTAATTTTGTATTCCTTCATCTCTATGATCCGTTAGGGATCGAGTCCTCCACTAGAGTAGAAACCCATATGGTTAGGTAATATACTAGGGAGCCATAGGTGTATGACTATATTTTAGTTAGGTATAGATTGGACACATAACATAGATATGGAACTATCAAATATAATAAAATATTCAATAATAATCCTATGATGGCTATAAAGAGAGTTTTTTATCTATCCCTGATTGGAGATATATTAATGTATATTTCATTATAATTAGGTTTCAACTTCCCATTTTCTTTTTGTGTTGACTTGAACATTGGATTAAATTTTTTAAATTTATATAGTATTCGGTTTGGGTGTGTTTATACTCACCCCTTCATAGACATTTCATGCATATTTCATGGAATATTTATATGAAAAATAAATCATCTAAAACTATTTTAGATCAGCTGTTGGAGGATTATAGTATTACATAGAGGTATTTACCATGTAAGGTTAGTTAGACTCAAATACCAAAACATTATTTCTATCCTATTATTCCAATTTTTGTAATCTGTTGGTTCCCACCTTGGTTAGGAAAGTATTTTTATCTTTTTACAAATACAGTGTAATACTATATTTTATTCCTTATGGTCTTGAATTAATTTTTTAGATACCAAAAGTTCTAATTTATTATTAATCTTAATCATCTTAGGGATTTTAGAAGTGAGAGTCTACATGTAAAGTTATATATAGGCTCCCATTTCAGTGTTATGACTACTCTATTCTAGACTCCCACCACAAGAACATCAGATGTGGGATTGGTGTGTCCCACTTTGAATACTGAAAGTGGAGATGAGAACCCAATTGGTCATGTCATGACATTTTAAAAATCATGATTATTAAAAAAATTAGTTTTTAGTCATTATTCCACATGATGAATTTTTTAGACATAAATAAGTGAGGAGTACAATATACCAATATATATCTTCACTAAGAATCCGTAGGTCTTAGGGTTAAAAAATGTTGGGTGTATTTGGTGTGATTGTGTTCAATTAAAATAGATATCTTTATTATGTTTTTAATGAATAGAACTATTTCTTAGATATACCCTCAATGGTAAGAATGATTACTTTAGTATATCTTCAAAATTTCTATCCTAATTTTTAGATTTATGCATTCCATTAGTATAATGGATGTTATTGTAATAGTTATGATATATTTATTTTAATTTAAATCCATTAGAATATCATTCCTTCAGTTTTATTTGATTATAGATTTATAATTACCAACCAATTCACATTGGCTTGAGAGCATAATGAGTCATTACTTCGCCTTAAGCGACATCCTGAAATTGCCAAAGGCTGGCAATAAATGCCAAATGGTTTCAAATATACGTGGGGTATGATATACCGTATATGGAAAAATCCAATGAACCAACCAACCATAAAAAAACATACTACATGATGCACAAACAATTGAAAGATAGATGTGCTGCTTCATTTAAGTCAAACACATCAAAGTACACAACATCAGATAAACAACTGAAGACTCTCAAAAGACACCAAGTCACCCTCTAAGGATCTACACCATGCTAGAGGCTCGTAACACCACCATATCACCAAAGAATCTCCATGAACATCTAGCAATGAGATTCTGTACCTTTACCTATGTCTCGGAATACAACATCTGCAAAAGCACCAATGTTCCAAAGTAGGGGTGAGTATAAAACTCATTAGTTTTTCCTAACTGTCTTCTTTACTCACACCACTATAATAGAAGATTTATCAACAATTACATAAATCAATATATATAAAACAGTTTCTCAAAAGTAGTATATAAATAAATATAAAAATGTTTTCAAAATCGTTCATTAACAAAACAATATCAGTTAAATTTAAAACAATTTTCCACCAAGATATTTCTCTTGAAAAATAACCAAATAATATTTACAACCATTTCCCAATAACCCTATAGCAGCATACCCAACCATTTCTCAAACCCATGTAACCAACCATGCATGCTACATTATGATAGTTCCATACTCATGAGTGGTCTCTTGTCGAACTACCAAGTCTTCACCAGGTAATTGTTTCCCATGTGCCATCAATCCTTTGACACTGAGGACAAGGTCATATATCATCCAAGCCCCATATATGTAATTACCATTGGACATTAAAACTTTGGAACTGAGAACAAGGTCATATTTCATCCAAGCCTAGTATATGCAATATGAACACACAACACATATGCCAAACGATGAATCCAAAATAAACCTTTCAATAAAAACATCTTTTTATTGAAAATGATTTCTATCAAAACCATTCCAATGAAAATAAATTTCAACTCCAAACCATTTCAATAAAACAACATTTTTATTAAAATCCATTTATATTGAAAAAAAAAATTTCATCAAATATTTAGAAATTACAAAAAATCCATAATCTAACATCATCATTATTAATTAATCCCCCTTTTTCACAATTATTCAACAAGATCACGCAATTTCACAAATACCATAAATCATCACAAATGAATATTTTTCCATGAATTTCGTAATCAATAAACCAATTTGAGTATAATCCAATTAATTATATCAATAGGAGTTGAGATAGAAGCCTCCAACCTCAATGTTCTTGATGAATCATTAAAAACAGACGAAGAACGAACAAGAAAGCGTGTTGATTCTCCAAGAGAAACCATAGATCTCATATCCTTGAACGATAATGACTCAACATGGAAATATTTGAAATGAAAAAACATAGATATACCCACTATAGGTTTATATCTGAGAAATAATCGAGAGAAGAGAAGTAGATCTAAGAAGATATAATAAATGATGACAAATCCTTAAAGAATGGTGACATTCCTCAATAATTGGACTCGAAATCACTAATGGAAGGATCTAGAATGGCTACCACTCGTGTGGGAATGGATCTCCAGCCTTCTAGGTAGAGTAATATCGAATTAATGGCGTTTTGAAACCAAAACATAATAAATAGGGCAAAAACGAACAAGCTCATAGAAAATATGATCTACATTTGACCTCTACACAAGATTTGACAACATGGTTTGTGCCAAACATGTATGGATCGTGAAACCATAATTATTTTCCAAACACAACTTATAAAAAACCAAACTCTCCCATCCTTCACCATTACCCTTTATATGGAAACACATTTTTAATGGAAACATCACACTTTATGAAAACCCCCCAATTTATAGAATCGACCAACATTATGGAAATATCCAAATTTATGGAAACAACCAACATTAGGGAAATATCCAAATTTATGGAAACAACCGAAATTATGGAAACATCTATATTAATGTAAACACCCAATATTTTGTAAACCCAATATTTTATGGAAGCACTCTATTTTCTGTAATATCTCGATTGTATGGAAACTCTCTATTTTAGTAAACACCAAATTAAAAAAAAACACGAGGAAATGGGTTATGTACCCGAAACTGGGGGTACTAAATTCTCCCCTTAATTATTCATTCCATCCATGGAATGTAAACAACCCTTTCTAGCAAATATTAGTTCCAGCCACTGCTCTTTCATTTCCTTCTCACGTTCCCAATCCTCTTCCAGAATCTGACCATGTTTCCATAAAACCCTCACTGGGCCAATGATTTTCTCACACAATAATTTATATTACCTATCTATAATCTACACTAGAATATGTTCTAGTGATTCATCTGGTTCTAGATCAACGTGATCCCATCTGATCAAATGTTCAGGATCACAATGATTCTTTTTTAACTAGGATACATGGATAACATAAGACACCAAACTAAACTGTGGTGGTAAGGCCCACTACTATTCCACGTCTCAAAATATATATAATATCTCAAAAGGGAAAATATATCTAGGAGATAAATTTCCCTTCATCTTGAAATTACGATGTACACTCCTTGGAGAGTTCCTCAAGAATACATGATCACCCAGAACAAATGACAATAGTCTTCGATGATGATCTGCATAATATTTCTGACAACTCTTAGTTGTCTCTATATTATTTCTAATCAACTAGATATTCTCTATTGTTTCATGGACAAGGCTTGGCCCGACTATTGATGTTTCACAGATTTCCACCCAATATAGTTGAGAATGAAAAGGACGGCCAGAGAATACTTCAATCGAAAAGATTCTTATTGAGGCTTCATATCTGTTATTGTATTCGAACTCCACTAAGGGTATATGCACCTCCCATGAGCCTCCAAAATCAATTACACAAGACTGCAACATGTCTTCTAATGTTTGTATTTCCTACTCATATTTCCCATCAGTTTGAGGATTATATGCGGTGCTCAAAGTCAACTGAGTTCAAATGGCTTTCTGAAATTATTTCTAGAAATGCGATGTGAACCTCATTTCTCTATCGAATACTATTGAAACTGGTACACCATGCCACTTTTCCACTTCTCGGATAATGATTTTCTAATGATCCTCCACTGTATTACTTTCATGAATCGGGATGAAATTGGCTGACATGGTTAGATGATCCACTATCACCCAAATGGAATCATGTTTCCAGACCATTCATGGAATAAGTATAACAAAATACATTACTATTTGATCCCATTTACACACGAGGATGGGAAAATATTTTAATGTACCATCTA
Organism: Viscum album; assembly: GCA_963277665.1. Classification (NCBI taxonomy): domain Eukaryota; kingdom Viridiplantae; phylum Streptophyta; class Magnoliopsida; order Santalales; family Viscaceae; genus Viscum; species Viscum album. The sequence continues at coordinate 1,113,676,700 of OY728126.1, forward strand.
CTATATAATTCCCTGCATTAACCTACTGACAAGTGAAGCACCGCAGGATGAACTCTGCCACATTCCTTTTAATGGCGCCCAACCAAAATTGTGCCTTGAATGCCTTATAATCTTCTGATTCCTCGGATGTAAATACCATCTTGAATGGTGGTATGCATGAAGTAGTTGATTTTGAAAAACCATAGGTACAACCATCTGATCTCTGAAACACAAAACGTAACCTTCATCATGTTTCCTCCCATCAATGGTCTCCCCAAATTTGAGTTTGGAAAATACAACTAGAAATTATGCATAATCTGTTTGTGCCTCTTTGAACATTTTTACTAAATCATGAACAAGCGTATATAAAATGAAAATGGGGACATCACCTCAGTCTTAATATTACATATGGATGTCGGCTAACTCCGACATCAACTACCATTCATCTGAAGCTTCTTCCTCCAACTGAGTATATGACTTTCTACACAATGCTTCTACTGCTGAATTTCCATTCCAGGATGTGTACATCAAGTCAATGACAAAGATTTGGAGATACTCCATCCACCTATTTTTCTTGAGATTCAAATCTCGCAATGAGAAAATGTGTTTCATGATTATGTGATCCGTAAACATAGTAAATTTCTCCCCAAAGTTATAATGTCCCAATGTTTTGAAAGCATGGACGACAACAACAAAATCCAAATCCTGTCTAGGGTAATTATTCTCATGCACCCTCAACTTCTTTGAACCATAAGCTACCACCTGATCTCTTTTCATGTGAACAAAAACCAACCCTGATCCTAAAGCATCACAATACTCCTCATACCCCTGTCATGATTCTGGAAAGATCATGATAGGTTCCAATATAGTCCAAACATTTAGTTCCTAGAAAGACTTCTGACATTCTTCCATCCATTGGAATGGGGAATTAATGTTTTTTCAGAGATTTCATTGGTGAATCTAGTCATGAGAAATCATGCACAAAGCGTCGGTAGTAACCAGCTAGACCAAGAAAACATTGTATCATGAACACATTCTTTGGTGGTTGTCAAGAGATACTGACTTTTATCTTTTTAGGATCAACAAAAATGCCTTACACATAAATGAAATGTCCAAGGAAACATACTAATTGTATCCAAAATTCACACATTGATAAGTTGGCATACAAACTATGATCCCTAATGATTTGTAACACTATTTCCAGGTGCACCTCATGATCAGACCTTGTCTTTAATTAAGAAAAATTGTCATCCTCAAAACCACAAAACTACAAAATCCTTATATTTTTGAAATGTCAAATTCATCAATGTAATGAAGTCTTAGGGTGCATTCATTTGACCGAAAGGCATGACTAGATATTCATAGTGTCCATATCTACTTATGAATGTTGTCTTTGGAATATCCTCTTTCTGAAATCACAATTGGTGATATTCTGATCGCAAGTCAATCTTCGAGAACTTCTAAGCTCCCCTTAATTGATCGAATAAATACTCAATGTGTGGAACTGTATATAAATTCTTTATCATAACTTGTTTATGCTTACAATAATCAACTCACAACAGAAGAGTTCCATCTTCTGTTTTTACGAGCAAATCTGGTGCTGACCATGGAGACGTATTTGGTCGAATGAAACACTTTCTCTCTAGCTCCTCTAACTACACATTCAATTCTCGTAACTCTGTTGGTTCCATCCCATATGATGTATGGGAAATAGGACTGGTCTCCAGAAGGTGATCAATCGTAAACTCCACTTCCCCTTAGAGTTGGTATCCTTGAGAAGTTATTGAGAAAGACATATATAAATTGATCCACAACAACTAGAAAACTATTTTCCTCAATCTCTTCCATTGATTCAAATTTAAACCCTTCCAATTGGTAATATATCATTCACAACATTAATGCCAACAAGCTTATTCCAACTATATATACAATCCTCATTCCTCTAAAGAGATGCTCGATATCGTCCTCAATCATGAAACTAACCGTTCTCCTATGAAATTTAATGTGAGCCTTGAACATTTTCATCCAATCCATACAATGGATTGCATCATATAAATCCATATCCAACATCGAGAAGTCCCATATTTACTCATCTCCAACAACGATTATAGAACATCATCTACACAAAAATGGATTGACATTATATTTCACCATGTGGATTTTTTAGTTACAAAATAGAAGGCATCATTTACAATTTTAAAAATATTAAGTCAATAGCACGAGAAGAAATAAATTAATGTAATTCACAAGTATCAAAAAACACTTTGACAAAGGTAGAAATCAATTAGATCGTACCTCTCACTGGAGATGATCTATCTTGATCAGCGACAATAATCTGCTCGGCTCCATACATTTGCTTCTTCAATATATTTTTCTCATTATTTTGTTGTTGTGGTTTCCCTGGTTGAGGAGTCATGGTGTTTCTAGAAACACCATGTCTAGATCTACTCTGCTAATGAGACTAATTCTACTGTCCTTGTCGAGTCGAAGAATACAATGATTCCAATAACTGAGAAGTGTCTCGAGCACCAGACCTCGGAACACTGTGACTATTGTTCTAATGATGTCCCATCATGTTAAAATTATGACATGCTCTAGGTTGTGAAATACATTATTGTTTTATGTTGTCATGTGAACCACTTTATAATCAACCTGCTTTTCTCTGGGGTCATGGAGAAAGGTTTACTGATTCAGCTATTAGGTTCTGGTTTCCACTTGCACAATGAAACAGGTGTCCCTTTTCCTCTTGTTCCCAGTGGTTGAGTTCCCACAACTTTCGGTAAGTATTATCATGCCTCCTCCCATAGATCTTGAGATATCACATTCATCCATAGTCACTCTTTTCACTATCTCTGTATAGTCTTTAAAAAAGGTACTGCAATCATTGGTTGAATCTCATTTCGTAGTCCCGATTGGAAGATATGTGCCTTCGAAGAGGCCCTTGTCAGAACATCTGGTGCAAAGGGTACTAAGTTCATGAACTTAGCCACATACACTGTGAAATATAGAATCACTTGTTTCATGATGAAGAAGTCTATAGTTTTTGTGATCCTAAACCTGTGAGGAGGGAATTATTTTTTAACAATTCATCAAAATCCACCCATGTAAGTCCTTCATCCAATTTAGCATGTACCGCTAAATCCTAAAACTGATGTGCAACATCCTCAAGAATATATGCTTCCAGTTTGACATTTAGCTCTTCTGGTGTTCCGATGTAGTTGAGGAATCTATTCATCCTACATAACCACACCTCCACCTTATCAGGTTCTGAATCACCGCAGAAATTAGGTGGATTCTACTTCATGACATGCATGGTATGATCCAAATGGCATGGCTCCTTCATCCAGTTCCTTGTGTCCACAGCTTGAAAATATTTGAAAATACTCTGAACCAGCTCTTGGTTCACATGTGGTTTAGGTGAAACCACATTATCCACAGCTTCTATAGGTTGGTTTTGACCACACAGATTGTGCCAACGATGTATGGATCGTGAGACCTTAATTATTGTCCCAATACTCCTTATAAAACACCCAAACACTCTCATCTTTCACGTTTACCCTTTCTATGGAAACACATTATTTATGGAAATATCCAACCTTATAGAAACACCCCGATTTATGGAAACCACAAACACTATGGAAATATCCAAATTTATGGAAATAACCAATATTATAGAAATATCCAAATATATGGAAACAACGAACATCATGGAAACGTCCAAATTTATAGAAACACTATATATTATGGAAACTCTCTATTTTATAGAAACACTATTTTTTATGGAGACTCTCTATTTTAATACACACCTAATTATAAAAAAATGCGAGGAAATAGGATATGTACCTGAAACCAAGGGTACTAAAATATTTTTCATTATTATTTATTTTTTCTATAAATTTTATACATTTTTAACCCATCATTTAATGAGTTGTATGTTTTCCCTTACTGAGAATCTCAGCTCACCACTTATTATGTTTATATTCCTCGAGTTATGAATCTATGTATTACACATAATATTTCTAAAAGAATATAATTTTTGGGTGATTTTTGGTGATTTAGAATTCTCATTAGGGATTAATTAGTTTCAAATTATGTGGAGAAAATAAAATTGCCATAATTTGACGAAGTCATGTGATTTATATTTTTATAGTTAGTCATAATTATATAAATCTAAAAAGTTACCTAGATCTTCATGATTTAAAATTTTCATTTAGAGTTTTTTATTTTTTTTAAAAGGATGACTATGTATTGGTGTTCAAAGAATTTTTTTAGTTATCCATGCTTATTATTACTATTCATGCTATATATAAATTCTTATATAATGTTATAGGTATGTATATATATAGTAATTACATTTAAATGAATTTTTAGGATCCTTAGGAAATGAATGACTTTGAAGATGGTTTATATGATATTTATAAACTCTCTCTCACTAATATCTTCGTATACAGAAATGTATAAATTCCATTATATATATATTTTTATTTATTTTGGAATGAGTTTATATGATAAATGCACACATGATTATTTATCCATTCAAATAAAGTAAATTGAATGTATGTAAAATTTTCCATCTTAAGTGTTATTATTTTATATTTAATGTTTTGTTTCCTTATATATAGAATATATGTCACCTACTAGATTGGATTTAATGAAACTCTGATGGCATGTATGGTTGGGATTAAAGTAATAATGGAAGTAAAATGGTAACCAAAAGTAAATATAGTCTTTTATTTTATTATATCACTAATGTCATATATTTGTTATGATTTTTCATTAATAATCTAATTAGTTTATTCTACTAAATCATTAACATATATTTATGGAATATGTATAGGGATCAGGGGGTGAATACCATATGTGTGTATTATACTTATACCTAGTATTTTTTCATGTGATTTATATTTATATCATTATGAATAATTTAAATATTGGTATAGGAACACTGCATACGGGGATGATAGAATCATGTAATTTCTTCCATATCCCATAGAGATATGATTGGTTAATTTTTGTTTAGTTATGGGATTATATATATATATATATATATATATATATATATATATCTGCTTTCACATTATCCACTAAATGTGCAATTTTAGTGTTTGAATCATCGCATATATGATTTGTATATAAACTATTGGATTTTTTCACCTCTTACATTTATTCATTATTCTTATCCAACATATTTTAAAAAAAAATTCCCTTGTTTTATTGAGTGTAAATTTTATTCTGCCACGTCCTGATTAATTCATTCCAACATTTTCCTACTACTAGGGATCATAAAGTGTGTTTAGGGTCCTATGGTTTTCTAGTACATATCACCAAAATATATGGAAGTGGGAAAATTTATTTTATGATATATATATATATATATATTGTAATTTCATATTAATGGTTATAATTATTGTGTAATTCAAATATATATATGTGTAATTCAATCAATTTGTGAGAGATTATTCCAATTCTTTTAGTCATAAATAGTTTAATGTTATGATTATATTTATGTATTGGGTGAAAATAAAAGAATTCATTTTATTTTATTTCTATCAAATAATAACAGTTTCATAGGATCATTAAAGAGAATATATATAAAAAATGGAGAGGATTCAGAATATTAGTTAATCTGTTGTATACGAGTGTGATTCATTATTCATGTTTAGTATACATATAGGATTATAATGTATTGTAGGTTTATTTTGTTCAATTAAGCTTATAAAAATATATATAATAAAAAATAGAGGATGATTAAAACAAATAAGTATTTCATTCAAACATGTATTGAATATTCTATTGGATCATGGGGTGAGAATTCATAATTTCTAGAGAAAGTTTATCATTATCATACGTTAATGGAACTCTATAAGGAATTATACAAGATCCCATGTCAATAAACATTATAATCGATGGATGATGTGGGATAATTGTTAAATGAGAATATATGGGCCATCTTACTATAGAGTGAGTCCAGAATATCAATAAATTTCACAACCAATACCTAATAAGAATCCAAGTATGTTTGATGTGGAATTAAAAGTGACCCTAAAGGACCAGGTTTTACAATCAAAGTGTTGGTGCCTAGAGACAAGGATTTTATATTTAATAATGAAAGGTATTGTCATTTTTAGGCACAATAATATGATGAAAACATGATATTAACCTAAAAATAATGAACAAAATACTAAATATAATACCCTAATAATTAGAAAACTAAAAGGAACCTAAAATTTATATTACTTTATTCCAGGAAATTACATCCCAAAAAATAAATATCTCATATAATCATGAACAACCACTGAAGTGAGGGATTATTATTGTATTTCAAAATCATTTAATCCACCCGTTAAAAATAAATTTTTCTTTATAAAATATAAGGGTGATAAAAAATCATATTTAGTAGGATCATTCATATATGAAATCACATTAACATTGAAGACTAATAACTAGCATTCCACAAAAAAATGAAAATAACACTATCTCATTCAATGTCATCTTAAAAATTGAAAATTCAAGTATACTCTCAAAATCATTGTTTTCATATAGAAAACCATGAAAAATATAATGAACATAACCTTATGAACACATATCCACTAATTTAGTCTCTCTTATATCCATAAAACATATTTTACGACACTATAGTTCATTCCTTATACATATATCGTACTATCCCTTTTCCAGAGACATGATATATTATTAGGAAATACAAATCCCTCTCATTCAACCATACTAATCATATAAAAACACAACTTCAATCATGAAATTATAATAAAAGGATAATGAGAGAAGTTATCAATCTCTTTTCAAAACATCACTTATTTTTTGGTCGAAAGCCAAATATAAATGCATAACATTTTACATCATAGTTGGGAGATGATTTTTTTCCATTGGTGACTGAAAATTTATATAATGGGAAAAGAACCAAATATAAAATTATATATAAAAATAGAAATAGTACATTTTAACATATATTATCAAGGTCACTTGTAACCATATAATCACATGTATTGTACTATCATACAAATATCACCACCTTTTCTTTTTATAATTACTATGTTTTTACAATTCATAACCATTGGTTTATATTTTTGATCATTCCTTCCTCTAAATAATTATTTAACAGTTTACTATATAATCTATTTAACACTTTAAAAGATCATTTAGAAAATATTAAAAATTTATGCCTTTTCTAATACAGCAACAAATTAGTTTTCATTAATTAGTTTGTTAATTCATGTATATATATAGTGTACAACTATACTCATTAGCATAATGTCTCATATTCGACTATACCGCCATATTAATAGAACATTACCTAATATTTATTATTAGTTAATAATTATTATATATCATAACATAATAATAGGATATTAATATGAAAAAATATATTTCTCCAACCTCATATCCCCCAAAATATTTTAATTTAAAATATATAACTACATAAACCTAAATTAAATAATGAAAAAAATCAAATGCATCTTAATTCCATATAAATAATAATACATAGTGTGACATTTAATCTCCTAAATTAATCTATATTGTAAATCATCCAATAAACACCCAAGGATTCCAAGAAGGGTCCACTTTCAATAAGAGTAACCTATATAAATAAATGAATAGTAAAAAAGTGTGTAATTACCAAAAATATAAAAAAATAGAGATATAAAAAATTATGATGTAATTAATATTAATTATAATATAAATAAAAAAATCACTACGTTAAAAAACTATACCTCACATAAAATTTATTTAGGAATTTTGTACTATAACCCAATTGTTTTTAATAATTTGGGGCACATTTTTTGTTATTATTCCATATTTTATTTCATAAATGTGTTAATCCAAAACTCATTAAAAAAATTAAAAAAATTTATATCATTTTTTTAATTTAAATTCACTCCACCCAAATATTTATCACCACAGAATAAAAATAATTTTCATCAATTAATTGAATACATGAAAATAACTTGAATAATATTGTCAAATAATACAATCCCCATCAACATAAATCCTTGTAAATAAATAGAAAAATATAAGTCACTATGTCATAACTCTAACAGTAATTTCATACTCCCAGAAACTATGATCTAACACACAGTTTATAATAACTTGTAGTAACACCTTCTTTCAGCTATAAACATTCATGAGGTAATAACCCCACGAAAAAATGACTATCTAACATAAATGATTTGAAAATATTTTTTAATTTATTTAAATCTTTTCAAAATACTCTTCATATATCTCTAATTTTTTTGAAGACATAAAATAACGTAATAGAATAGAAAAACACTAGATATTGATGCCTTTCATTGGAAGGCATGTCGATTATACCTAGATGGTAGAAATCATATATGATCATGGGAGTATATAATTATATTATATAGATTTAGATAATATTATTTAACTATATTTTAAATACAAGGGAAACAGTCGTTTGGGGGAGGTAGATATACATCCTTAATATTAATTTTTAATTTTTATGGGTTGATTAAAATTCTCATAATAATTTATGGACTGAAACTATAATTTATGTTTTTTAGGATACAAGATTTTTTACAAGTGTCATATTTTAGGATGTATTTCATAAATGAATAAAATATTATCAAATTATGATTTTGTGATTATGATTGGGATTTTATGTTGACAGATTATTCGATTTAGATTGAGGGATGATGGGGGAATGTTTTCCATTTAAATTTTATTCAATTACTTTTGGAGTTATGGTGACAAGGAAGTATGCGAGACTCAACCTATAAATAGGATTCCAAAATGATAGAATGGTACTATATGTTTTTCAATCACATTCACATTCCATAATTTTTATTAAAATGAAATTGAAATTATAAATTTTGATTTTTGAATAACATATAGGTTTTCATTTATTGTTTTTGCTTCTTTTTAATATATCTTTATTCTATAAATATGTATAATCTTTTTTATAAATAATTTGTTTATAGTTTAACATATTCAATAAGTTCAAGAATTGAGGTATAACATGAAGATTATATTTTTTAATTTTTGAGATTATATAAATTAGGTTTTAGTATTTCATATTCAGGTTTATGATTACATTTCCTATTATTAAAATTCGATCGCAATTTTAGTTTTGGTAGGATCAATGATTAAAATAATTTTATCCTGATGAATTATATTAGTTTTTATCGGTTCCAAGATATATATCAAATGATTTGGATTTCTATGAACATGTAAATTTATAATTTACACCATAATAATGTATCATATTGAGAAACGAACATAGATACTTAGTCCAAAAGAGAGTGACTACATTAATGTCTGATTTTGGTGTTATTTTTAATCAATTATAATTTTTTTAATAATGATATATTTTTATATAAATAATATATTTATTTATAAAATAACATTAATAAAAATATTTAAAACTTTTTTAAATGTATTGTGGATTTATATGGATATTCCAAATCAAAGGACTATTGATATTGAGGTTGGCACTAAGAAGAGATAATTACAATGTGATAAAAAATTTTATTGTTGAATAAATATTACTATTCTATTTTATGACCTTATTTAATAATTTTATGACATTAAACTCATCTTGTTATTAAAATTTTATTTAAGAATAATTCTAACACTATATTAAGGTATAATAAAGACTAAACAGTGTATAATTTAATGAAATTTAAAGTGAATCAACATGTATTGTGTATAAATTATATTATTTGGGAAAAGCATGAAAATTGGAAAAAAAAAATTTATTTAAATGAGGAAGCATTAGATTCATAATTATTTGTTTATTAAATTTAATATATGTCTCAATATGTTAATCCTGACATCAATATTTAAATATCAAAATTATTGATAATGAGAATTGTTTGGGATATACATTAAATGAATTTGTTATAAAATTTATAATAAATTAAAATTTAGATGAATCAAATCGAAAATGATATACAATTGTTTATCTTATAGAAAAATCAATCCAAATAGTACATTATAATAGTTAATTTTCATAAAGAACAAGATATATCACAGATATATGGTTTTGTTTTTATATTATATATACCTTATCATAGAATTATTGTAATATTGAGTGATAAACTAATAATATTTTTGGTATTATGGTAATAATATGGAATTTCTATGTAATATTGATTTATATTTTGACCTTTACATCTCTATGTATACAACATGTGTAACAAAAAAATCATGTTTTGTTAGCATGAGGATTTTGGGAAAATGAAAATCACCTGATAAATTATGATATATTGGTTCATTGGTCACATAATATCATGGATCTGTATGGACCACTTTTGTAATATGTGATGTGGGGTTATTATATCTATTTGATTACATAATCATGTTGTAATACTTTTGTAAGATATATACAGTGAGGGGAATAAGAATCTAAAATATTACATTCTAATCCCTCAATCCAATATTTGTGAAATTCAATGTTAATCCACAGTGCCTGAATTATATATGGTGTTCATTGACAACATTGGCATTTCCATGTTGAATCCATCATGAGTAGTAACATATATAAAGCATTTGGTAACTCTATAGAAATAATTATGAAATTGATATTTATATTGGACTCATTCTTCAACCTTACAACTAATAAAAACATATTTTAATAATATTTGTGATGTATATTAGAAAAATTTGTTTAATTGACTTCTAAATGGATTAGTGATATGGAGAGGACATATTCTCATTTCAAATCTCTACACTAATATTAATTAATTATTTAGATTCACTATAGTATTTACATGTGATCCAAATACCGATAAAAATGTACATTATTGGAGGTTCCATTTATTTTGGATTGAAATTTATGATATATTAATCAAATAATAAATTATTTGAATCAATCATATTTTGGGTACATAAATTATTACTAGGGTTTTTACGTGTTTTAATGGTAAAATCATTTAATAATGTTGATAATTTAATATGGAGGATATTTTTTATTTACAATTAATACAATATTTAATTATAAATTAATTAATAAATGTGTTATTAATATTGAACTTAATATATGTAATACAAATATCACATGAATGTAATATTAATAAATATATAAAATGAATTGTATAAATAAATAATAGATATATATAATAAAAATATGTTGATGATTTATAATATCATTTTATGATATGAAATACATTCTTTTGATGTAATGTTTTATTTCTTATCGTGCCATATAAGGGTTTTATTGATAATACATGATACAAAGATTTATTATTATATCAATGTCATAGGATGATTACTATTTCAAGTGATGTGAATCGTATGGGAAGTGGAGGGTTATTTTCCATTATGATCTAAGTATTAATTATTTATTAAATAGTAGTATAATCCTTTGTGGAATTATCAATAATTAAAAAGTTACATTATCTTCTAGAAATTGTGACAAAAAGAAAAGGCAAGAACCACATACATAAAAGTGACTGATTACTCATGATAATGATGTAGATCAAATTTAAAAAAGTTATGTAAATATCTAATTTGGTATTTAATAAAGAATTATGTTTTGGCTATTTAAATTACTCTATTATAATTTAGATATTTAATATATTATTTCAAATTACACTAAACTATCAGATGATTATTCAAATCATGTAATTTTGAGAAATTTATCATTATATCGATGTTCCTTATATAGATGTTATTTTTATCTAATACAATGTTAATATATTATTTATTATGATTTAATTATTTATATTACTTATGTTACATGTTTGATGTTACTAAATAGTCATTTACTATTGATTAAGACATATATTCATCTCTCTTAAACACCTACAAAAGAGGGGTTGTATTTTGATGATACTATATATCTATATTGAATTATAATTCACACCAAAATCTTTTGAATAGATATTAGTGATGAAATAAATTTGAATCTATTCTTATTTTCTCCCACTGCTTTTTGTTTAATTATATTTATGATACAATTGAATATTTTCTTTTTTTCTAAACCATTGAAATTTGTCTGAGGGTTTTGATGACTCTATTAAGGGTTCAGTTTCTTGGGGATTAGTGCTTTTTGGATTAAGGTATTAGATGAATCATATTAAAAATTGTAAAATGATGGCACAAAGAGCATAGTTAAGTTTCACGAGTATAACTTAATTGAAATGTTAGGGTGTTTAATTTCATAAATAAATATTTATTACAATGAATATTGATGATATTGGTCTATTTTAGGGGATGGATGTGTCTTGGGAAAGGGATTTCGACAACTAGTCTAGACATGATGCTACAATTCATCTACAGGTGGTCCATAATTTCTTGAGGCTTGGAATTAACACCATGATTATTATAATAGAGGAAAATTCTAAAATGACCCTATTGTTTTAAAAGTAATATTAAATGATTTTAGTCATTATTTAAACCATGTATCGAGTAGTCTACTATATTTGGAAGAGTAGGTACATGATTAGAATCAATAGACATGCTAAAAATCATTATAAGGATGTTAAAATTTTAAATAGACCGAACATATGAGTTAGAAAGGATTAAAAGATTAAATAAAAGGCATGGATCTTGAATAAACATAAAAGAGAATAAATATGAAAAATTGAATCACGTGATAATGGATATATTTGAATGGGGAAGAAACATGTATCATTACATTAACAAGAGTCATGGAAAACATTGAAGACTATATCACATGGTGGAAGAAGACCCATAATGGATTTAGTTTACTCCATAATCCCCTACGAGATGTATCATGAGATTAAAAATTTATCAATTCATAATAATGAAAAGTGGGTGACCCGATAATAATATGCTCATGAGTTTGTGTTACCCAACAAAAAGTCAAACATATAAACTAAACATATGAATTACTGATAGAATGAAATTTGTATCATGATCATTCCATAATGTATAACCAAAGGGTGTATCATAATGGGATTCATGTAAGATGTTATTTAAATCATACATGGTGTTGGATGGAGTAGATTTCTTATTAGGGGGGTGAATTGAGTAATTATATAAATTTCTTTTCAAAAAGTATTGTTAAATGGTTTCCACAATAAAATAAAATACAACTATGTTAATCATAGTAATATAGTTATAAATGTTTGAATGTTCAAATAACTTCTTAGAATATTGATTAGGTTTAAGTAATATTAATATTGTGTATTAATATTACATTCGATGCTATTATAATAAGGATAAACAATGATTACTCCAATCCAAGATTAACTGTCAATGTGAAATTAGTGAAATCAGAATTAAACAATAATTTTGTCAAAACTAAATTAAACTACATAGTAGATATAAAACAAGTTGTTCATTCTCATGTCGAGATATAATCCACTCCACTTTGTGATAACCTTCCACCAAGCAGTTTCTAAGAATAATCTTGATCCACACCCTGGATCGGATTTAATAATAGTACAGAAGACTATCTTGGTCAAATGATCTTTTCCATAGTTCTTCATGGGTATAGTCTACCAAGTCACACAGGGACCTCTTCCACACAATGTCATTGGTATACACATGTGTAAATACATTTTTGAGAGAGGATATCTTGTATACTTCAGTATAATGCATGAGACAGACTGTGTTGTTATCAAGATACACAAATTGTTCTAAATCTAATAAAATGATACACAACATAGAAAAAATGATGAGATAAGTTTATAAGTTCTCTGATTGGTTGTCTTTTCATCTCTGGAATACTTGAATTATGTGGATGGAAAAATAATGTCCTCATATGGAAAACTGAGTATCGCAAGTCACCTTGATTGGTGTATGTTCTTCATGGTGAAGATATCATCCACTCTTGGATTTATGTATTCTTTGTGTGTTATTTATCAATGATTAGTTCATGTGAAATTACCTCTTCAAGAAAATGCTCTAACTGTGTTCTTCTTTGTCGTGTTCCACACACATATTTCCCATTCATGTATATTGTTTCTGGGCCGCACTACTCTTTTATCATGGAGTTCATGGGTTGTAGCCAATAGGGTGCATGTATTATCCACATCATACCTCATACTATCCGGTGACATGTCTACAAAGAAACATTAATTATGTCAGTGCATTTATAAACATCAAATATGATCGTAAGAGATTAAATTAAAAAAATTACAAAAAGTTTAAGAAATATTGTCATAGTATGTCATTGAATGGGTTATCCTTGAACCGGTGTCTTCTTTATGCAGTGTCTCATAGTCACAATGTCTTGTTGGTCGTGGTGTCTCATTGTTACGATGCCAGGTTGTACAAGGTGTTTGGTTCATGGTTTCTGGTTCACAGTGTACGGATCATGGTGTTTGGTTCACGGTGTCTGGTTCACGGTGTCTAGTTCCTTTGCCCGAAAATCATAACTACTGGTAGACACACTGTGTATTAGACTTAGCCAAATATCTATATTCAGACATAACAAGTGATATTCATACAATGGTTTAGACTTAATCATTTATCAGAAAAGTCATTATAAAGTAAATAAAATTTAGTGCATAGTAATCAAACTAAATGTATAATAATTATAATAATTAGATATATTTACTTAAATCATATGGATACTAGACAACTATCTATATGATGTGAGATATATTACACAGAATAAAGAATGTTTATAGAAGGAATTGGATTTTTGATCATTAAATCATAATTAATACATGAGTCTAACAATATCCTCCTTTTTGATGATCACAAATCATATGTAATTAGTATGTATATTTTTTCCAACTACATATTTCCAATGTGCATACAACACATATAGATTTCTCCCCATTTTGGGATTACAAAAAATATTTAAATTGAAAAGGGATCAAATGGTCACAATGCATTAGAGAAAAATACTTTTAGTACAAACCGTAAACAAAAAAACCAATGCAACAACATCTATATCAAATGAGAGGAGTCAGTGTTCTTCATCACTGGGAAGTCTTCTCTTATCCCTTAGTAGCAGGATCAGAAGATGAATCCATAGTATTAGAGGATCAGGTAGAATAATAGAGTGAGCGGCCTGAAAAAGAAGGTAAAGGAAGACATTTGATGACAGAAAGCGATAATGTAGGTGCAGTGGAACATCAAGGCACTGGTTGATCAAGGATTTTAGGATTGATCTGACTCAGGGCCTGAGTGACTGACATAAAACTGGAGGCTTCGGTAGAGGTGACGAGAGGTAAACTAGATCTCATAGGGGTAGCCACAAGAGTATCCTTGGCAGTACACTATACATAAATAGAGGGCCTTAGAGGCTTGATAAATTAAAAAATGATATATCCACCTTACTACATGGCCATTTCAAAATCATCATTATTCTCCATAAACATGTCCAAAAAACGAGTGAACTCTGTGAGATATTGAACTTGAGACTTGAATGCTTGAGTAACAGGAGGAGTCCTCAAATTTTCCACAAAGTAATTGAATGGATTGGTCATATCAATCTTATAAAATATTTGACTGATATATAAATCATCATTCTTGGAAAATTATTATGGAGAATAGTTAGAAATCGTAGAGTGGATTTGTTCCAAATCAAGAACTCATTCACGGATTTTGATAACATCAGATAGAGATTAATTTTTAAGACCATTAAGTACTACCAAGACTTCCTCTTTGACCACTATTATTGTTAGATTACTGTCTAAGAAAGGTTGAGGTGATTTACCAGAGTAATTAGAAGTAGTGATAGCTGACGTAAGAGATTTTAGTTGATTGAGTAATTTTTTAAGCCATCCCTTCTACTCATCAGTTAGCTTGTTAAGACTAACAACAAGATCAATCATCTCTTTTGCTCTTTTTTGTTCCTTTCATCCACTTGCTCAGCTAAGGATGAAAAATAAGGTTTAATTCGAGAAGAAATATCCTGTGGGGTTTGAGGAACCACATCCTCAACAGGATGAGAAGAAAGCTCTGATCTTGAATTCAACACTTACTACATTTCATCAACCATACCTCTTAGAGTATTTAGTTCGTCACTATGCAATTTTTCCTCAACTCTGACATCCTAAATCTTCTAATGCATTTTGGGTTGAATATACCAAATAAATTTTTCCAATAATAGTGATGCATCTCTCTAACCAAGATTTTTAAAGGATCTGTTTTGGTATTTAAGAGTTTTCTACCCCAGCCAAAAGGGTTCCTCCATATTCTTTTAGGTCATTTTTACTCACAAAGGTTATAGGTTCTGGTGAAGGCCCGGAGATGGATGTTGAGACATGTTAAGGTTCTTTTAAAGAGATAACTCTCGAAAAAGATACCATTTTCAATGGAAACATAGTGGAAAATCCATAAGCCATGACTAAGACTTATTTTGAGTTATTCAATTATAAATATCTTTGAATCATATACGATGTGTCCACTGATCTTGGATAAAAAAAATTGGCACTACAATAGATTCCAGATTGGGTTGCATCTCCCACTCAACAGGTGCATCCTTTTTAGGATGTAAAGACGCAGGACCTTGATTTATTTCCACTAATTCATCCCTTTCTTCCTAAAAAATTTCATTTCAAGGCAATTGAATGGCTTGTTTCATTATCATGTCTGTAGAAAGAATGATTTTGTAAACAGATTGTTCCACTGAGAGTTCCTCGTGGTTAGATTCATCCAAAATAGGAATTTCTACATCTATATTGTCTTCTATAACATCCTCTTCGATTTCATTGGAAACATATTATTTTTCAGTTTCAAGTTGGAATTCCAGATTACCAGCACATTTAGTAGTAGTGACTTCTTTAAAAATTACATCTTGAGGAGGAGTACTGTAATCCTAATCAAAAAAAAATCATATGGTAGGCACAACTTCCACATATTCTTATTTTTCATTACAATAATTAAAAACATTATCTAGTTTCAAACCTAGATCATAAATAAATTTTCGTCTTGATAGATGTTCCACTAGATTGAAATTTTCATTGATCTGATCATTATGTTCCACCCATGGCTTTTTCCAAGGATTCAAATTTATTTTCATCATCTTTATAATATCCTTTTCAAGGCAGAATTCATAATACATGATAACTTCTTCAGTTGTTCCATTCAAACAATTGGCATGTATCATGGCTTAGAGAACCATAGAATAGAATATGTAGGTTGACTAAGATGTGGTCTTGATCAATTCACACATGTATTGTACGATATACTTGCAATGATTGGCCTTATGACCATTTTTAAGATATGAATAAAAAATATATCCTCATTGTTTAATACATTGAAATCAACTTTTCTTGGGCTAACCATGGTATGAATAAACATAAACAGTTTTCTATATTTTACATCCAGTATAGTAGCGATGGCTCTCCTCTTCATATCATTTCTAGTTAAACTTATCAAGGCATCTTCCAAAACAATGATTTCACTTGGAGGTGGACGACCACTCTATTGATCTTCAAAAATAACTTCATAAGGTATCAAATGGAATGAAACCCTTAACCATGAAGACAATGTGCATATTTTTCCATTTATACATCTTCTTACAATATAACCACTTTTGGAATCAAACAAAAATTGTACAAACTGATAAAATGTGCAACTAGATTTGGGTAGATAGATCTATCATCCTTTAGAAACCATTCTAAACAGACCTTATCATTTAATACATTAAAATATAGAGACTTAATTGAGAAAATAAACTTAGGTTATATCTCTTTATTGGGTTCTACATGTTGGTTCACCATATTTGGATTCAGAGGACCTTTGGGTACTAACTTAGGCGCGATCTTCTTTTTCTTTGAAATATGTTCCTCTGTAGTCAACAACAAAGGAAATTTCATATTGGGAAATCCTTGAATGTCTGAGAGAGATAATGGTTGAAAGGTTGAAGAAGGGTTATGTCTTAAGAGAATATGTGGGTGGTCAAGTGAAGAACAAGTCAAAATTCTTTTATTTTATCATGAGGAATACCAATCGTCGTAAAAACAAAAGCGTGGAAAAAATGAAAAATGAGTAATTTTTGTGATACGTCTTATAATTTATAAATAAAATAACCAGACATTCATACGCTGAGACCATAACAGGCATTCACAGTGAGACAATAACTAGTGTTAACTGTGGGACAGTAACAAGTGTGATTTTGAGACCGTGCGACCGTATTAATAAAGACATTAATTGTCAGATAGTAACCAATAAATACTAATTGTGAGACCGTAAACATGGAATAGTAAGATATGAAATAGTAAGAAATATACTTAAGGATTTATCATACAGAATTAATGTATGAAGTTGTCTATTCTTTCATAATTTAATGGCTTGGTCAATATATCAACAAGCTGATATTTAGTTCCAATGATTTCCAAAGTTTTATCACTCATATGATAATGAAATCTCAAAAAGTGATATCTTACATCATTATAAGTTGTATTAGAGTGTGAAACATGTTATTTATATATATTAGTATCACTAATGTTGTGAAAATTTATAGTTACATGACTGAATTGATATCCATTATCTTGTAATGTGTGTTTCATCCACAAAATTTGTCCACAAAAACTACGAGAAGATATGTATTCAGCATCTGTAGTAGATAATGAAATAGAATTTTATTTCATACTACACTATGATACAAGCGATATACCTAAAAAATGATATGTTCTCGGGGTTCTTTTTCTATCTATATAACAACCACCGATGTCAGCATCAGGATAACTAACTAGTTCATATGATAGTCCTCTAGGGAAGTACATTCCCAGAATTGGTGTATGCTTGAGGTAAATAAAAATTCTCTTTAAATAATTTAAACGAGATTCCATAGGATTTTCTTGAAAATGAGGACACATACAAACTGTAAACATAATGTTATGTCGACTAGCAGCTATGTAGCGTAAGCTTCCAATCATTTATCTATATGTGGTTTGATCAACATATTTTCCATATTTATCATTATCCAACTTACAAGTGGTACTCATTGGAGTGTCACTATATTTAGTGTAATCCATTCAAAACATTTTAGAAGATCTATGTTGTATTTACATTGATTTAAAAGAATACCATCATTATTTTGAATGATTTTAAATAAAAGAAATCATTTTAGTTTACCAATTAAACTCATTTCAAATTCGTTTTACATCATTTTAGAAAAATCAATACAAAAATAATTCCTTGAAGATCAAAAGATAACGTCATCTACATATATTTGAACAAATAAAACATCATTGGAAATTGATTTTATAAAAAGGGTTGGATCAACAAATCATTTTGTAAAACATTTGGAAATAAATAATGTACTCAGCCTATCATACCAGGCTCATGGAGATTTTTTTAAACAATATAATGATTTTGATTGTTTAGAAATATGACTTGGAAAATAAGGATTTGTAATACTAGGAGGATTCTCAAGAAAGACATCCTCAGTGATATACCAATTAAGGAATGCCCTCTTGACATCCATATGATATAGTTTGAAATTAAGATGTGTAGCATAATTATGAAAAATTTTGATGGATTCAAGTCTAGCTACTAGTGTGATGGTCTCCTCATAGTCAATTACTTCATATGGATTATATCCTAGTGCATTTAATCCATCCTTGTTTAAAAATATATTACCAGCTTCATCAAACTTATTTCTAAACACCCATTTAGTGCCTATGGTGAATGTGTCATTGGGTCTTTCAACAAGTTTCCAAACATTTCTCATTTGAAACGGATTATGTTATTCATGCATATCCATTACCCAAAATTAATCCTTGGTAGAATCATTAATGCTTTTTGGATCATGTTGTGATAAAAAGGATTGATGTTTAACCTGATTTCTAAGAGATGCTCTAGTTTGACTTCCATTGTCTATGTCTTCAACAATAGAATCTAAGGGATGGTTCTTATGAGTTCTAACAGCTCTTAAAAAGTAAGTAATAGTGATTTAATGTTCATCAACAGGATTAGGTACATTGTGACTTGAGTCTAGGGAATTTCCAGAACTAGAAGATTTCACATATTTTTTATAGGATGGTTTGAGGATTTTGAATTTATTTCCATATTTGATACAAAATCCTCCATGTTCTGTATTATGGTTTTTGTTTCATGTGGATCTGTTTCATCAAATTCGACATGGACAGATTCTTCCACACATTTTGTTCTTTTATTTAACTCTCTATAGGCTTTTTTGGTAATTTAATATCCAAAAAATATTCCTTCATGAATCTTTGATGAAAATTTGTCAATATTTTCATTAGTATTAGGGATATAGGCCATGAAACCAAATACATTAATGTATCTAAATTTAGGGTTTTGATAGTTCCATAACTCATAATTAGCCCTTTTTTTGAATAGTTCTAGTCAATATTCTATTGATTACATAGCATGTTGTATTTACACATTCATCCCAAAAATAAATTGGTAGGTGAAATTCACTAAGCATTGATCTAGAAATATCTTGGAGGGTTCTATTTCTTCTTTCTAGAACTCTATTCTGTAATGGTGTTTAGGGGGAAAATAAATTGTGACTATAGCCATTTTTTGAGAAAAAGGATTCAAACTCTTGATTTTCAATTTCATTGCCATGATCACTTATTAGGTTCTTAATTATTATTCTACTATGATTTTTTTCAGACACAACATATTTTGTTGAGTTAGATCATGCTTCTCTTTTGTGAGCCATAAACAAAGTCCAGGTATATCTAGAAAAGTCATCTACAAGAACATAAATATAGAGCTTTTTAAATAAACTTGAAACTCTATATTGTCCAAAAAAATCCATGTGAACCATTTAGAGAGGGTGATAAGTTGATACTTCTTTCTTTGGTTTGAAAAAAATATTCTATTGTTTTACTTTCTGATAGGGATTACACACTTTATCTTTTGGAAACTCATGTTTGGGTAGGTCTTTTACTAATCCTTTTCTAGATAGCTTTCAAAGGGTGTGAATATTACAGTGTCATAGTATCCTATAACAAATCCAAGAGTATTTATGATTTACACCAAATCATGAAGTATTTTGAGAATCCAATGAATCAATGTTAACAGAATATAAATTTTCAATTTTTAATTTAGAAAACACTAATTAATTTTTAGAGTTAATGACATTGAAAATATCATTTTATAATATAAAATGAAATTCATCATCACATAATTTAGTGATACTAAGTAGATTATATTTCAAACCAACAACAAATAGTAGTTTTCAAATCAAATTTGAGTTAGAGATACTGATTTTTCCAAGGCCAATGGTTTTTCATTTGGAATTTTCACAAAATGTGTCATTTCCTCCATCATTTTTTATAATGTTCGTGTATCATGAGTAGTCTCATGTCATATTCTTTGAGTACCCACTATCCATGTACCATAAACATTTACAGGAATTATTTTTGCAGATTTCCTACAAAATGATCAAGAAAAAATAGATTTTGATACCCATGCTTGTTTGGGTCCAGTAATATTAGTTATAAGTGATTTAGGAACCCATATAAGGCTTATAGGTTTCCTATAATATCTATGTAAATTATTTGATAAATAATAACTATTTGGTCTAGAAAAACATGAAATAGTATAAAGTGTATCATATCTTCAACTAGGTGATTTGTTTCCAGAAATGGGAGAAATAGTGTATGTCCTAGATTTAGAAACAATGTTGGTTATACCAAGATTTCTTTTTTCTGGTTAATAACCAATATCAGTATTGTATTTAGGGGTAATTTGTTTACCTATCATTTGGGTAAGATTACTTTTCCCATAAGTAATCATTTCTAAGGTAATATTAAATTTCTCATTAGACATTTTTTATTCTTTATTCTCTTTGACTAGTTGAGCATTTTTCTATTTTTATGTTGTGAGTTCTGATTTAACCGTCATTGTAAGAGCATAATATTTCTTAAATGATTAATATTTATCTTTTTGTTCATTGCATGTATCTTTATGCATATGACAGTATGCTATCATTTCATCATTAGGCATATTTTCCGAGTCACTCTCATTTCCAGAATAGTATGAATTATGTACAGAGTCTAGTGTTACCTCAGATGTGTTTTTCATAAAATGCATATTGCCTTTGTTATCATGTTTATCATGTTATATTTCCGAGTCACTAGAACTATCTTCAGATGAACTCTAGGCTGCATTCATTTCCTTTTTATATTTTATGTATTTATCCTCATATTTCATTTTTTACTTGAGCTTTAGAAAATCAGCCATGATATGCCCTTTGTAATTGCATTCATAGTAGACAAACTCATCATTCTTGTCAATTCATTACCAATCCTTCTTCCAAATTATTTTCTAATCATATAATCCCTTGAAGTTACGCTGTATGGATAATTATTTCTTCTTGTAAAATCTTTTTTCTCTTTTGGATAATTGACCCATATCCTTATCACTATCAGTTGATGATTTTTCACTACTTTAAATCTCTACAAAATATACCAATTTCCCATTTTTTTGTGTTTATAGGAGGTGGTCTTGAAAGCTAGATATTTTATTTTTGGTTCATCATCCTCTTCCTTTTTTACTTATAGTTCCCATTTATACATCATCAGTTTTCTAATGAGTTCTTTTACAGGTAGCTTGCTAATGTCAAATGATTATCTAATAGAGACAGAGGTTCCTCTCCATCTGTCAGGTATACATCTAAGAATTCTCATGATTTTTTCCTTGGGAGTGACTTTTCTTCCAAGAGAAATCATTGCGTTGAAAATTTCATTGAACCTATGATACATATCAAAAATAGGTTCATCAGGTTTAATTTCAATATTATCATATTTAATAGAATAAGTATAAAGTCTCATTTCATTCACACTAGAAGCTACTTCATGTTAAACAGACAAGTTATCACAAATTTAATGGGCCGTTTTACTAGCAGAAATCCTATTAAATTGTTCTTCTCCAAAAGAGAAATATAAAGCATTCGTAGCATTCCAATTGTTATTGAAGGTAGTTCTGGTAGGTTCAACCCATGTGGTTCTATCAGTAGAAGGAATATTATATTTATCTATAATAGAAGAACAAATTTCATAACACCTACTTTCTAAATGAATTTTCATTTTAAGTTTCCATTTAGCATAATTGGTCCAATTAATGAATGATGGTCCATTGGTTGCATCACCTTCCAATAGATTGTCCATAATAAAGAAATACATTTAATAAGCTAGAAATTTAGAATTAACGGAAATGTACACATCTTTAAAGTAAAACTACAATGACAGTTAAATGAAAACTGTGTCTTAATAAACTCCTCTGATACAATATGTTTGTCGGAGTAGATTACTAAAGAGGGGGGGATTGAGTGATTATAAAAATTTCAATTAAAAATGTATTCTTAAAAGGATTACCCAATTAATTTAACTACAACCTCATTAATCAAATTAATATAGTTACGAACGTTTGAATATTAAAATAACATCATAGAAGATTGATTAGGTCTCAGTAATTATAATATTGTTTATTGATGTTACTTTTGAAGCTATTCTAAAAAGATAAAACAACTATAACCTATTCTAAAAATTAACAATCAATATGAATTTAGTGAATTTTGATTTAAAAAATAAAACAGATAAAACTAAATTAAACAGAACCATGGATATAAAAAAAGTGGTTTAGTCTTAGTCCATGACCAAATCTACTCCACTTGGTGATCACCTATGACCAAGAAGTCTATATAAATAAACATTATCCACATGCTGGATTGGGGTTAAAAACATTACATAGGATTTTCTAGGTCACACGACCTCTTCCACAGTTCTTCGTGGGTGAAAACTATGAGGACACACATGGATCTCTTCCACACTTATTCATGGGTATACGCAAGTGTAAAAAGACAATTGATAGAGGATATATTGTATCCTTCATTTTAAAGTAGGAGACTAAGTGTGTTGTTATAAAGAAACTCACACTGCTCCATAGCTTATAAAAACATGCATGACAGATCATAAATGATGAGATAAGTTTATAAGTGCTCTGAGTGGTTGTCTATGCAGCTCTGGATATCACGGATGAAAGAGATATAGAAGTATTGTCCATGAATGGAGAACAGAGTATTGAACGTTAGCTAGATAATTCTGTGTTCATATTGTTGAATATATCATCAACTCTAGGATTCAATCAATCTTCATTTGTTTATTAGATGTGTAAAGTTTCATGTGTCAATTATATGTTCAATAGAAAAACTCTTAGTGTGTTCTTCATTTTCATGTTCACACCAGCTTTGTTTTCATTCATGTATATTATTTATGGGTCGCATAACACATATATCTTGGATTGCATGTGTTGGAGCTGAACAGTTGCTTTTATTCGGAACCTAATACCAAATACTGTCTGGTGACATGTCTACAAAGAAACATTAATTATGTTAGTGCATTTAAAAACTTTAAATAAGACCGTTAGAGATTAAATTGAAAAATGAAGAAACAGATGATGAAACGATGTCATAGTATGTCATGGAATTGTGTCTCCTTGAAATGGTGCCACCCATTATCTGCGCTAACGAAAACATTCTGATAAAAGGGGGTACCTTTATGAGTTCTATAAATGTGCTGCTAAATATACCCCCTTTAACAGCATTTTTTTTGCACTATTAAAGGGTTCCCCTTTATCAGCGCTTTTCTTAGTAGCGCTGATAAAGGGGGGTCTTTATCAGAGCTTTTAAAAAAGAGCTTCTAAATGGTCTACCTCCAAAAAAAATTTAAACAAAATATATTAATATATAAATATATAGATATAATAATATTGATATAAATATAATATATATTTTTTTAAAATATTTTAGATAAGTATAAATATACATTTAATGTTAATATACTTAATATACAAAATATTTAGTGAAAATGGCTTATAAAAAAATAAAAAACAATTTTAATTAATTTTTTTCTAATTATTATGGTGTAATAGCCATTTAATGAAAATTTAATTACTAAAAAAATAATCCAAAATATGTTGAAAATGCAACTCGAAGTTCAAACAGGCATAACATTGGATCCGGGTGTGCATTTGAGCTCTACCACATATCAAATCGAAGCCTGTGACGAGATCTACATCACTGTGACTGGGAAGGCCCAGTTCATGGTTTTTTAGGGGCCAAAATAGGCCCATACGGACTCCAAAACTGAGTTTTTAGTCCGGGTACCCTGCTTTTTCATCATTTTGTGGATTTTCAGCCTCGTTTATTTGGGTATTATTGGCATTTTATGGCGGGGAATGAATATATTCCATGGAATTACATTCTTATTGATATTATGTCTTTGAAATTTTATCGTTTTTTATAATGAACTGCTATTTATAATCAAATATATTACAATATATACATATTTTTCATAAATTCTCACATAAAAATTTAATTATAAATATAATTAATAAAATATATTTACATATAAAATATATTAGCTTTATAAAAATAACAACTAATTACCATTTTATTTAAAATACAAATATATGAATATTTATATACCTATATATTAATCTAACTATATATATATTTTTTAATATATAACTACATATAAATATTAATATATTAATATATATATATATTTATTTCACTATAAATATATATATTAATATTAATATATGTATTTATATTAATATAATTATATATATATTAATATAAATATATATTGCCATAAGAATAAATATAACTATATATATATAAATAAATAGATATATCACTAATTGGAGAAAAAATAATTATAGGGTAGTGGGAAAGGCTTCAGGCGCGCAGGGCTGAGATCAAATACTGTAGAGGCAAGGACGTGCACCCATGGGTGAATCTGAGGATAACGCTGAAAATGGGTGTCTATCAATGATAAAGGGTCGAGGGGTGCGTGTGGGAACTGGAAGATGATAGAAAAGTATAGTAAAAGGGGGGCTCTAGCGCTATAAAATCCCCCCTGATAAAGGGGACACCCATTTATCTTCGTTTGAATTAATAGCGATTTTCTAGCGTAGTTAAAGGCCATTTTTAGCGCTGATAAAAGCTGTATTTTTAGTAGTGTTATTCTAGAAGCGGTGTCTCATGAAAAAGATGTCTAGTTGGTCATGGTTTCTCATGGTCACAGTTTCTAGTTGGTCAGGGTGTCTATTTCATAGTGTCGGGATCACGGTGTGTGGTTCATGATGTATAGTTCACGGTGTCTGGTTCACTGTGTTTGGTTCACCTTGTCTGGTTCATGGTGTCAGGTTCACTATGTCTGGTTCACGGTGTCTGTAACAACCGATATTTTTATGAGTAATATTTTGTTTTTATTTTATATATATATATCATCAAAGGAATCTTTCACTACACACTAGTTTGGCATACTTTACACGCAATCGTGACCTTCCTCGATAGCTTGCGTTGTACGCAATACTTTACACGCAATTGTGAACAATTTTTGAAATTTTATCTTTAAAAATGGACTTCATTTTTGGATTTGGAATACCGAAATTATCCTAGGGTGAAATTTTGGTATTTTTCTGAAAACTTTAAATTTTTGATGAATAGTGAAACCACTAAGTGGTAGGTTAAAAACTGAATTTTTCATAAAACATGATTTTACCGCTTCTGTGAATGGAATTTTGAAAATCATACAGACACGGTTGATATCAGTACGTAAAATTTTGTTCAACGAGATAAAAATAATTTTTTGGTGAATAGTAACTTTTTACTTTTTTTTACCACAGTTAATAGTAAATAGTGTAACTGAGGGTAAATATGATATTACTATTATCCTAACACATGTCCTAATTCTATTTGATAAGTTTAATTCGATCAAAAACAACCTTATGAATAAAATATGACCATTTAGGCCCACTTGGATAAGATTAGGACATTTATTATTAATTTATTTAAAAAAGGGTTAAAATAGTTAAAATCAATGTTTAATAAGTAAATAATTTTTAATATAGGGATATACATAAGATAAATTAGACTACAAATATTCATTAGAGAGATAAAATGATTTCCTACATAATTGTAATTTATTTGTAATTTTTATACATTAAATAATTTAATTTATTTATGACACAATGATGATGCAGTAATTATCTTATTAATGAAATATTGACATAATTGATGTTATAAACACCAAAATAAATGTAATTTGAGACTTTTTATGAATCCCATTAATTTTCTAGGTTAATATGACATGTTAGTGTTGATTTAATCAACTTTGGTTGAACATATAATTCTGTTAAGACTTTCACAAAAATCATATATCAAATAGTGTCAAAATTGACACAAAATAGTTTTTAAATCAAATATTATATTATTAATTGTTATTTTATTCCTAAATATCTAAGGTTCGGCCAAATGACTTAGATAAGGATATATATATTAATAATAAACAACTTGGGGTTCGTTTGGCATGTTATAGTAAGTGTATTAACCATATAGTGTAAGAAAACAAAAAGTCACGGTAAAAGTTAAATTATTTAACTTAGAGTTAAATCTAATTGATATGGTTAAAATAATAACCTAAACTTGTCTAAATCCTATTGGTTGATAGGATTTCGACCCATCCCCACTTTACCTTCTTAATAAGACCCTTTGGAACCATTATAAACCGATTTTGACTTTAATATAAAATAATATTTTGAGATATTCCTAAGGTGCCCCTCTCCGACCTTATAAAAGGGCACCTCCTCCCCATCCTCCTCACACCAATTTGAGCACTCAAGCTCGTCCAACCCCTGCAAAAATCCCTTCTCCACTTCCCTATAATAATCTAGAGGTCCTGGTCTTCTTCGAAGACCAATCTTAGTTCCCTAAGTGGAGGATTCAAATAGGCGTTTCAAAGAAGAGGTAATATCCATTACCGATCTTTTCAATTTCATTCTTCTTCAACTTCTTCTTCTTTAGTTGTTTCATGATAAAGTAATAACATCAGTATTAACTACATACTGATATATTATTATAAATATGAAACAGCCCTAATTCACCTTCTATCCATCCTACGGAAAAATAAAATCGCAGCGCGTGCGTACGTTCGGAATACCGTCTCCACGCCGTGGTGTAATCTATTTTCCACCATCACCTTACAAGGATGGGTATAATGGTGTAATGAGTAAATATATATGATTATTATAAAGATATATTTATACTGAAATAGTATAAATACACTTAAATACAATTCCACGATCATGGGAACAATATCATCGCTCGTGCGTACGTACGGAATACCGTCTCCACGATGTGATGCGACTCATTCTACATGATCATCATTACATAGTAATTATATAAATGAATTTAATGAATAAATATGATATAAGTTACACTAATACCATTCTGGATATAAGGTATCTATAACCTTATAATAAGAATACGAATTTATTCTTCAAAACACGCATAATAACAAAAGGCAATAAAGACCCGAGTAACAAGTAACAATGTAATATTACTAATAAGAAGCTAAGAATATGACCATATATGATATCATATCAATATTTATGATTTTGTAATAAGTCAATAACATTATTTAAAGCATTATACAGGATCTTTGGACACGTACAAAGCAAATTGGACCTAAGGTAAGGGAAATATCACAATCTCATTTTTATCCGAGATTGTTTATACTTTTGTATTTACTGGGGTGTATTTTATCATGCACATCCATGTCTCCTGAATATGTAATATTATCTACCTACAAATTTTTAAATCCAATTTTACCCTTCGGTGAGTTTTTAGTAAATAATATGAAAGGAATCTTTTGTCGTTTTTTGTACGAGGTACTTTTTGACTTTTCTGACAAAAGTACGAAGAATGTTTTTTTAAATTATATGGAATGAATGGATTTTTAAAACATTATTTCCAAGAAGATTCCTTTACAAGTTTTCAAGTATATTTTTAATCAACTTCTTTTAGTTTATAATTTTATGACATGTTAAGAAAAGAAAAGTGTTTTTGAAGAAGAAAGGATATTTTCCTCAAGAATGGAGTTCAAGTGTTTTATCAAAATTATTTTCCATCTAAGATAATAAAGGGTTCTGTTTTTATCCCTATTATTACATTGATTTGATTATGTTGTGAGGGAATTATTTTTATGAAGTCATTTACCTTATATGATTTGTTTTATGATTTCATGATGATTCAAGAATCCCATTTTTGTTACATGTGTTATGCGATGATGTATGATTTATGATAATGTGGCACACATAAAAAAGGATTCATTATAAGATGGGTGGGACCTATATATCCCTCCAATGCATTGGGTAAAGATTTTATATCTCATGAGATAGACATGGCTGGAATGGTAAGTTATACCGGTTCAGTGAAACAGGACTGGAACGAGGGTGACTTGGTTCAGAAAGGGACTTTGTCCACTAAGATAGTCTTGGCAATTAGTATTGACTAACAAGAAATGATTATCTATGATTATGTGTGTATGCCACAAAGTTTCATGTTTTATGTTATGATTATTGTGATTACATTTCACTCCCATGATTTATACCATGTTATGAAATTATGATCTCTTTTGCAGGTTAAGATTTCCAAAAGTTATGTGCTTGTGTAGACGATGTGATTGATATTTATTTTGTTTACCCTTACTGAGCATTTGAGCTCACCCTTTTGTATGTTTTCTATCCCCAGGTCAGGAAGAAGGTTATTAAGTAGGATATTCCAAAAAGGGACTCTAGATATGATGAAATAAGTGGGAGGCAAAGTAGATGCTTTATGAACCAGTTGTTTATGTTTCCCAGTTTCTAAAGACACTATACCTATACGGTCCTTTCTTGGTTTTGTTAAATTTTGTAATAAGTGTGCTTCAATTTTGAAGAAATAACAATGTATGTAAAGTATGGGTCGTTATAGTTGGTATTAGAGGAATGGTATAGTCAACCTTTGGAAACTAGGATGCGAAAGCCTTCGTAAGAACCCTAAGGATAATTCTAAGCATAGAACACAATCTTAGTGTTTTAGAAATGGCCACGAATAACCTAGGATAAGACATTAAGTGTGAAATTTTATTCTTGATTATGTGGTTTTCCTATTATAATTAGTGTTTCTCACACTATTTTTCTTGGTTTTAGTCAACGGCTGGAACCCGGAGGAGCCGTGTTAATGCGGAATGCGACGGGCAATGCAATGATTGTCCCCCTGAGCAACCAAACGTAATGGGAGATGGAATGAAAAATCTTGTAGCCATGCTCACACAACTTTCTCAAGCTATGAATCATGCAGGATTTCCAAACTAGCAAAGTAAGGAGCAACATTCTGTTGAATCCTTCATGAGACAGCGTCCACCTTCATTCAGCGGGTCTACTAATCCATTAGTTGCTGAAAAATGGATTAGTACTACTGAAAAGATATTTTCAGTTCTTCAATGTTCTAAGAATGATAAAGTCGTCTTAGCGGTGTATCGTTTGGAAGGTGATGCTGATCAATGGTGGAATCTTATTAAGAATACGAGGCAAAGGGATGAAATTGAGTCCATGGAATGGGACGAGTTTAAGAACTTATTTTTCAATAAGTACTTCCCTCGTATTCTCCGAAAAAAGATGGAGAAAGAGTTTCTTGAACTGAAGCAAAAGGATGGTGAATTTGTTGGTACCTATGAAGCAAATTTAACAAGACTTGCAAGGTACGCTTCCGGTATTATTATCCAACCTGAGAGTAAGATCTATCGATTCTTTAGTGGCTTAAAACCAAGTATTTGAAGGGCCTTAGCCATAAGGGACTTCAATAGCTATGAGGAAATCGTTCGATGTTCTCTCAAAGTTGAGATGGAGATTGGAGTAACCCATCAATCATATGGGTTTGATAAGAAGAGGAAAATGGAATTCAAAGGAAAATATAAAGAGCACACTGAAAATGAGATGAACTTTCCCTTATGCACAAAGTGTGGAAAGAAACATGGAGGGAGATGTCTTAAAGGGACAAGTAAATGTTTCAAATGTGGAAAGGAAGTCCATCGGGCATTTGAATGCCGCAATGATGGGAAGAAGATGTCTAATGATGCAAACAAAGGAAGGGATGCACAGAATGAACCTAATACACTTCAATGTTTCAAGTGAAAGGAGATGGGGCATTATTCCAATCAATGCTCAAATCCAAGGGTTGATTATGATTGTCAACGTCAACAAAATCTTATGGCTAAAGACAAAGGAAAGTCACATGAAATTTCTATTAGCGATGTGGAGTACGATAACGATGTGGTGAAAGGTACACTTACCATCCACTCTAAAGTAGCAAATGTTTTATTTGATTCTGGATCCACCCACTCTTTTATTTCTGAAAAATTTTCTAAGGGTATCACCGTATTACCTCAACAATTAAATGTTGAGTTAGCTGTGACAACACCTAATGGAACAACAATCGCATCAAAAGTTAATAATTCTTCTCCGATCGAAGTTTGTGGGAAAGTGCTTCCTGTAAATCTTGTTATCCTTCATATAGTGGAATTTGAAGTGATTATTGGCATGGATTGGAATTCTTTATATGGAGCTCATATCAATTGCCAAAGAAGGGAAGCCACATTTCATATTCCCGATCAATCTATGATCGTCTATCAATGAAAAGATGAACACAACCTTCCAGTGGAAATTTCTTCTATCTTATGGGTCTTGATTCCACTAAATGAAGGTTATTTATCTCAAATGGTTGGTTAGAAACTCACGATTAAGAATATGCCCATTGTACGAGAGTTTGATGATGTCTTTCTGGAGGAATTACTGGGTCTTCCACCGAATCGTGAAGTTGATATTTCTATAGAACTCGTACCGGGTGCTTTGCCTATTTCAAAGACACCTTATAGAATGGCCCCAATTGAGTTGTAGTAATTAAAGAAGAAAATCCAAGAGAATCTTGATAAGGGGTTCATATGCCCTAGTGCATCACCTTGGGGAGCACCTGTTCTGTTTGTTAAGAAAAATGATGGATCAACGAGACTCTACATTGATTATCGAGAACTTAACAAGATCACTATCAAGAACAAATATCCTCTCCCACGCATTGATGACCTATTTGACCAACTACGCGGAGCTCAATACTTTTCAAAGATTGATCTTCATTCAGGGTATCATCAATTAAGGGTCAAAAGGGAGGATATACCAAACACGAATTTCCGTACAAGGTATGGACACCATGAATTTATAGTGATGCCATTTGGTCTTACAAATTCCACTTCTATCTTCATGGATCTAATGAATAGTGTCTTTAGAGACTATCTTGATCAATTTGTGGTAGTCTTTATAGACGATATTCTTGTCTATTCAAAGAGCAAGGAAGAACATGAAGATCACTTGAGAATTATATTGAAGACCCTGAGAAAGGAGAAGCTTTATGAAAAATCTACCAAGTGTGAATTTTGGATTCAAAAAGTTGCATTTTTTGGTCACATAATCTCAAAAGAGGGGATATCTGTGGATCCAGCAAAAACAGAGGTTATCGAAAGATGGTCGAGACCAACAACCGTAACTGAGATCCGAATTTTTCTTGTTTTGGCTGGATATTATTGACGTTTTGTAAAAGATTTTTCACGATTATCTAACCCACTCACCAAGTTTACTCAGAAAGGAGTTAAGTTTGTTTGGACAGAGGAATGTGAAGAGAATTTGAAGGAGTTGAAAAGAAGGTTATACAGTGCACCTGTGCTCACACTGCCTTGTAGTGGAGAAACATTTGTGATCTACAGTGATGCATCCAAGAAGGGATTGGGGTGTGTTCTTATGCAAAATGATATGGTGATATCTTATGCCTCACGACAGTTGAAAATCCATGACCAAAATTACCCAACACATGATTTGGAGTTAGCTGCGGTAATCTTTGCATTAAAGATTTGGAGGCATTACCTTTATGGTGAAAGGTGTGATATTTATACTGATCATAAAAGTTTAAAGAATATTTTCACACAAAAGGATCTGAATATGCACCAATGAAGATGGTTGGAGCTGATTAAGGATTATGACTGCTCAATCCATTACCACCCTGGGAAAGAAAACATGGTGGTAGATGCAGTAAGTGGACAAAACCATGCCTGTTTTTCCATGATGAGGATCACAAAAGATCCAATTTTTATGTATTTACAATGAATGGATCTTGGAATTATAATGGAAGGGGAAAATCATATCTTTCTCAAATGAATGTTCAACCATCTATAAATGTGAAGATTAAAGAGGCACAGAAAGAAGATGTTGAGTTACAAAAGAAGGTGAGAAATGTTCCTGAATTCAACCTTGATTGTGATGGGATAATAAAGTTCAGGAATCGGGTTTGTGTTCCTCCCATCCACGAATTAAAGAAGGAGCTGTTGGATGAGGCTCATAGTTCTTCATTCTCTATTCATCCTGGAAGCACGAAGATGTATAGGGACCTGAAAGAGTACTTCTGGTGGGATGGCATGAAAAGAGATGTTGCTGAATATGTCTCTCGATGCTTGGTTTGTAATCAAGTTAAAGCTGAGAGACAGACGTCTAAGGGGATGTTACAACCATTACCCATACCAGAATGGAATTGGGAAAACATCACTATGGACTTTGTCACAGGACTTCCTAAAACATCCAAAGGCAATAATGCTATCTGGGTCATAGTTGATCGTCTTACATAGTCTGCACACATCATTGCTATTAGAGAGGATTTCTCTCTAGATCATCATGCCAAGATATATGTAAAGGAAGTGGTAAGATTGTATGGAGTACCACTTTCTATTATATCTGATCGGGATCCGAGGTTTACCTCAAAGTTCTGGCGAAGTCTTCAACATACTCTGGATACAGAGTTGTGTTTCAGCACTGCTTATCATCCTCAGACAGACGGTCAGTCTGAGAGAACAATTCAAACTCTAGAAGATATGTTGAGAGCTTGCTCTATGAATTTCAAAGGTGGTTGGGATCAACACCTACCTTTGGTGGAATTTTCTTATAATAATAGCTTTCACTCTAGTATTCAGATGGCTCCTTATGAAGCTCTCTATGGAAAGAAATGCAGGACTCCAACTTGCTGGGATGAAGTTGGGGAAAGAAAGCTATTAGGACCTGATCTCGTTGATGAAATGGCAGAAAAGGTCAGATCTATTCAACAACACATAAGAGTATCTCAGAGTCGACAGAAAAGTTATGCCAACAACCGAAGAAATGACCTAGTGTTTGAAGTGGGTGATAAAGTGTTCTTACGAATATCTCCCTGGAAGAGGGTTATGAGATTTGGAAAGAAGGGGAAGTTGCGCCCTAGATATATCGGTCCTTTCGAAATACTGGATCGTGTTGGAATGGTAGCTTACCGATTGGCGCTTCCACAGAATCTCTCTCAAGTTCACGATGTGTTCCATGTATCTCTCCTAAGAAATTACATACCTGATCCTTCACATGTACTCAGCTCAGAAGTTGTACCGCTGGAGCAAGATCTATCTTATGAAGAACAACCAATAGAGATTCTAGATCGTAGCGAAAAAGTCCTATGAAACAAGATCACTCGATTGGTGAATGTTTTATGGAGGAACCACCAATTAGAAGAAGCTACATTGGATCTTGAGGATATGATGAGGGAGAGGTACCCTCATCTGTTTGTTACAAAGTGACGAATTTTGAGGGAGAAATTCTTTTTAAGGGGGGTAGAATGTAACACCCGAGATTTTTATGAGTAATATTTTGTTTTTATGTTATATATATATATCATCAAAGGAATCTTTCTCTACACACTAGTTTGGCTTACTTTACAGGCAATCACGACCTTCCTCGATAGCTTGCGTTGTACGCAATACCGAGTTTCACTGAACGACGATATGCTATTAAAATATTATTTTAAATAGCCGTTATGAATAGTAATAACAACTTTTTGAATTTTTATCTTTTTCAAAATAGGCTTCATTTTAGGATTCGGATTACTGAAATTAGCCTAGGGTGAAATTTTGGTATTTTTCTGAAAACTTTCAATTTTTGATGAATTGTGAAACCACTAAGTGGTAGGTTAAAAACTGAATTTTGCATAAAACATAATTTTACCGCTTCTGTGAATGGAATTTCAAAAATCTGACAGACACGGTTGATATCAGTATGTAAAATGTGGTTCAATGAGATAAAAATAATTTTTTTGGTGAATAGTAACTTTTAACTTTTTTTACCGCGGTTAATAGTAAATAGGGCAACTAAGAGTAAATATGATATTACTATTACCCTAACACATGTTATAATTCTATTGGATATGTTTAATTCGATAAAAAACAACCTTAGGAATAAAATATGACCATTTAGGCCCACTTGGATTAGATTAGGACATTTATTATTAATTTATTTAAAGAAGGGTTAAAATAGTTAAAATCAAAGTTTAATAAGTAAATAATTTTTAATATAGGTTTATACATATGATAAATTCTACTATAAATATTCATTAGAAATCTAAAAATATTTCCTACATAATGGTATTTTATTTGTAATTTTTAAACATTAAATAATTTAATTTATTTATGACACAATGATGATGCATGAATTATCTTATTAATGAAATATTGACATAATTGATGTTATAAACACAAAAATATATGTAATTTGAGACTTTTTATTAATCCCACTAATTTTCTAGGTTAAAATGACATGTTAGTGTTGATTTAATCCACTTGGTTCGAACATATAATTCTGTTATGACTTTCACAAAAATCATATATCAAATAGTGTCAAAATTGACACAAAATAGTTTTTAAATAAAATATTATATTATTAATTGTTATTTTATTCCTAAAAATATATGGTTCGGCCAAATGACTTAGATAAGGATATATATATTAATAATAAACAACTTGGGGTTCGTTTGGCATGTTATAGTAAGTGTATTAACCATATAGTGTAAGAAAACAAAAAGTCACAGTAGAAGATAAATTATTTAACTTAGAGTTAAATCTAATTGATATGGTTAAATTAATAACCTAAACTTGTATAAATCCTATTGGTTGATATTATTTTGACCCATCCCCACTTTATCTTCGAAATAAGACCCTTTGGAACCATTATAAACCGATTTTGACTTTAATATAAAATTATATTTTGAGATATTCATAAGGTGCCCCTCTCCTCCCTTATAAAAGGGAACCTCCTCCCCCTCCACCTCACACCAATTTGAGCACTAAATCTCGGCCAACCCCTACCAAAATCCCTTCTCCACTTCCCTAGAATAATCCTAGAGGTCCTGGTCTTCTTCAAAGACGAATCTTAGTTCCCTAAGTGGAGGATTCAAAGAGGCGTTTCAAAGAAGAGGTAATATCCATTACCGATCTTTTCAATTTCTTTCTTCTTAAACTTCTTCTTCTTTAGTTGTTTAATGATAAAGTAATAAAATAATTATTACTTGAATACTTATATGTTATTATAAATATGAAACAACCCGAATTCACATTCTATCCATCCTACGGAAAAATGAAATCACCGCGCATGCGTACGTACGGAATACCGTCTCCACACCGTGGTGTAATATATTTTCCACAATCACCTTACAAGGATGAGTATAATGGTGTAATGAGTAACTATATATTATTATTATAAAGTTATATTGATACTGAAATAGTATAAATACACTTAAATACAATTCCAAGATCATGGGAACAATATCATCGCTCGTGCGTACGTACGGAATACCGTCTCCACGATGTGATGCGACTCATTCTACATGATCATCATTACATAGTAATTATATAAATGAATTGAATGAATAAATATGATATATGTTACACTAATACCATTCTGGATATAATTTATTTATAACCTTAAAAGAAGAATAAGAATTTATTCGGCAAAACACACATAAGAACAAAAGGCAATAAAGACCTGAGTAACAAGTAACAATGTAATATTACTAATAAGAAGATAAGAAAATGACCATATATGATATCATATCAATATGTATGATTCTGGATTAAGTCAATAACATTATTTAAACCATTATAAAGGAGCTTCAGACACATACAAAGCAAATCGGACCTAAGATAAGGGAAATATCACAATCTCATTTTGATCCGAGATTGTTTATACTTTAGTATTTACTGGGGTGTATTTTATCATCCACGTCCATGTTTCCTGAAAATGTAATAGTATCCACCTACAAATGTTTAAATCCAATTTTACCCTTCGGTGTGTTTTAAGTAATGAATATGAAAGTAATCTTTTGTCATTTTTCGTACGAGGTACTTTTTGACTTTTCCGACAAAGGTACGAAGAATGTTTTTTTAACTTATATGGCATGAATGGATTTTTAAAACATTATTTCCAAGAATCTTCCATTACAAGTTTTCAAGTTTATTTTTAATCAACTTCTTTTAGTTTATAATTGTATGACATGTTAAGAAAAGAAAAGTGTTTTTGAAGAAGAAAGGATATTTTCCTCAAGAATATAGTTCAAGTGTTTTATCAAAATTATTTTCCATCTAAGATAATGAAGGGTTCTGTTTTTATCCCTATTATTACATTGATTTGATTATGTTGTGAGGGAATTATTTTTATGATGTCATTTACCTTATATGATTTGTTTTATGATGTCATGATGTTTCAAGAATCCCATTTTTGTTACATGTGTTATGCGATGATGTATGATTTATGATTATGTGGCACACAAAAGAAAGGATTCATTATAATATGGGTGGGACCTATATCTCCCTCCAATGCATTGGGTAAAGATTTTATATCTCATGAGATAGACATGGCTGGAACGGTAGGTTATACCGGTTCAGTGAAATAGGACTGGAATGAGGGTGACTCGGTTCAGAAAGGGTCTTTGTCCACTATGATAGTCTTCGAAATGAGTCTTGACTAACAAGAAATGATTCTCTATGATTATGTGTGTATTCCACAGTGTTTCATGTTTTAAGTTATGATTATTTTGATTACATTTCACTACCATGATTTATCCCATGTTATGAAATTATGATCTCTTTTGCTGGTTAAGATTTCAAAATGATATGTGCTTGTGTATACGATGTGATTGATATTTCTTTTGTTTACCCTTACTGAGCATTTGATCTCACCCTTTTGTATGTTTTCTTTCCCCTGGTCAGGAAGAAGTTTATTATGTAGGATATTCCAAAAAGGGACTCTAGATATGATGAAATAAGTGGGAGGAAAAGTAGATGCTTTATGAACCAGTTGTTTATGTTTCCCAGTTTCTAAAGACACTATACCTATACGGTCCTTTCTTGGTTTTGTTAAATGTTGTAATAAGTGTGCTTCAATTCTGAAGAAATAACAATGTATGTAAAGTATGGGTCGTTATAGTGGCGGGTTCATGGTGTCTAGTTCACAACGTCCGATTCGTGGTGTTTTGTTCAAGGTGTCTGGTTCATGGTGTCTGGTTACGTTTCTATAAAAGCATAACAAGTGGAAGACACACAGTGTCTCTGACTTACCCAGATATCTGTATTCATACATTAGAAAAGATATTCATATAACGGTTCATAATTAATCATTTATTAATGAAATCATTATAATGTGAATCAAATATAGTGTATAGTAATCAAACTAAATGTATATTACGTAATATATTTGGATAGCTTCACTTACAACATAAGTATACTAAACGACTGTATATGTGAGTTGAGATAGATTTCAAAGAATTAAAAATATTTATAGACTAAATATGGTTTCTTATCATTAATACATGATTAATACATGAGGATTACAAGACATAGAAATTAATAAAGGGTAAACTATCATAGATCATGATAAATTTAATTCAAATATTGTTAAAATAGTTGTTTGGCAAAATCAGAAATGTGTTACTTAAGTGATGTTTAATATATGATTTATAGAGTCATTTAAATGGTTAAAAGATTAATATTTCATATAAATTCATAAGTGATCAAAAATATATTTACACTAGATAAGGATTTTTTTTATAAATCATATATGTTCTAAACCATTTCATTATGTGGTACATTAAAATAAGTAAAGAAAATTTTAAAGTTCTCTTTAATAGAATTTTTGAAAGGAATTTAAAACAAGAAACATTATTAAATGTTTTTCCCCATCAATGAATGAATAAATAATAATGGGATATATGTTTGAGAAATATATATAGAATATAGAACAATTATATAAGAATAAATATGTGATATAATTTGTAGGAGAAAGAGGGATCACATCTTAATGGAAATATGGAGTTTCAGAAAGATCCCAAAATTTATATCTGAATTTGTTCTTCATATATATTTAAATACATTATATTAAAATTATATTAATTAATTTATAATTTATAACATACTATACAATTATTTGATTTTTTTTAATTTTATTAAGTTAATATATATCCATTTTGATGATTTATGAAGTTTACTTTTTCAATTTCAAGAGCATATGTTTTTCATGATTTGATTGTTGGTTTACTTTTATATAATTATTGAAGTTATATTAAAATGTTAATAATTATATAAAAGTTAAATAATATTTTATTAGTGAAATTATAGAAGATTAAATGGTCCAAAATATAATTTCCCCCTGATATGAAGTTAATTCATCTTATAAAACATTAATGGAAAATGTTTAGTTACATTGGATGGTTTTTTTATCACCACGATCATGGTTATATTTTTTTATATCATGTTCCTATATTATGTAAAGAACAATAAATTAAAAGAGATAGTTTGGGAATGAGTTTTGGAATATCACCTATATAATAGAGCAATTAAGGAAGTTGGAAATGAAATTTTTTTAGATTAGAATATATTGGACTTTGGGAGGAGTATAGGGAAGAGAATTTGATAGAATTATGATAGGCTGTAAGACATATATTATATAAGGAAAAGGGGTGGTGGGTGCTAGTTTTTATAATGGGGTGAGAGGGGTGTTATTTATTATTATATTATTTATTTTATTTTTTTGGAACAAGAATATAAATAGTGTTTATATATATGACTAAATATAGAATATGATTTATGAGGGTTCAATATAATGGCTATATACATCATCAATGACTAAAAAAATTCATGTATTTGGATTATAATGTTTAATGAAATAACATACCATATTTCACTATTCACAAACAGAATTCCACAATTTTAAAAAAAGTAAAAAAATCAACATAAGAATTTTTGACATGAATATTTCAAAAATGGAATCAATTTTACTAAACCAACATTATAAATAGAATTCATTTAATATTAACATAATACCATCATTTATTCCAAAAATATCGATCTTAATACTATAATAGTTTTTTGACAATATGAATAATTAATTAAGGTCAAATAACATTATACTATAACACTATACAATGTAATATTAATTAATAAATATATTTTATGAATATATATATTTTCCGTACATTATACTAGTTATAATAAAATAAACATTTACGTTTTAAAAAAATTTATTACAATTAATCTATTGTCTTAAAAAAATATTTACATATAACATGATATAAATATATGATTTTTAATTTATAAGTTAGGTAAATTTAATTTGTTACATTCATAGTTTTTGTGAATATTATAATATCTAAATTACTATTCATATCAATCATTTTACTATCCAATAATATAATTATAAGTGTCATAACGCTTATGTAATTTCTATAAATAATACTTAATCATTCAATTATATTCTAATTATGGGTATATGTATACATTATTATACAAAATTAATATTTCATTATTTTGATTATATTTTATTTTAACATCATTTTTAGTTTTTTATTCTATTAAATAAAGGAAATCCATATTTAACCATTTTCATTATCTTATTTTGAATTTATTTATCCACATTAATATTTTTCATTCTTATGGGTTTATTTTATGGATAATGTATCTTTGATAAATTATGGGAATATTGTTTTTATTGGTTTATATGTGTGATTACTGAGATTCATGAAATAATTATAAGAAAAAATCCATGGATAATATTATGGGTCATTACAAACTTCCCCCTAAGGAAATTTTACACATGAAATTATGGTTTACATACTATTGTAAAAATATGTGATATTGTTTCTCCATTAACTCGTACTCCAATTCCCATATAAATTTTTCATACTTCTAGTTTATCACCATTAAATTGACTAGGTGATTGGTCTAGTTACTAAAAACCATATCTCTACAATCTAAAATCTTCATCGACTTCTCCTCATATGGGATATCATCTTCCAGTTGTACCACTTTTATGTTTAGTAATTGCGAATGATTTGGTATGGAATTCTTCCAGAGAGATATATAGAATATATCATGTTCTTGATACATGGTTGGAGGATTTTCTAGTCTATAGGCCACATCATCGGCATGATAAATAATCATGATGGGGCTAATGTACCATGGACATATGTTTCCTTTGTTCACAAATCCCATTATTCTCTTCTAATGGGATATGAATAAGATTACCTTGTCACCAATCTCAAACACCAAGTCCCATGGATAATTATATCTACATGTATTTTTATCGAATTTTGGTATCCTGGATATATAGATGGATATTCTAAACTTTTTTTTTCCAATTCAAACACCATTTATGATTCTCTAAGCATATGCCACAAACTTTATCCCAGTATTCATATGTTCGACATCGTTTCCCATTAATTCCTCAATAAGTATCCATTTGGATCCTTGAGTAGATACTTTTTTTTAATATAACATAAAAATTGTATTATATGGATAACATATTTCATTTATATTTATTGATCATGTTCTCAACAAATTTTCATGTGTATGAATAATCCCCTCAGATTGGGCATCAATTGGGGACTGATAAGCCATTCCATATTTGAAATCGTTATTTAGAATTTTTTTGAGAGTTTTGAAGAACATGTGGGTTAATCAAGGTTCAAACTTGGATATAATTGATAATGGGACTCCATATATCCTTTGCACTTATGTGAATTTTATCCATGAATGTTAGTCATGTGATAATTCCTCTTTAATCTCAATAATGTGAAATGAATTTTTAATAAATTATATAATGACTCATATACCAATATTTCCAATGAATTTCATCATTAATAAATTGGCAATGTATATAGTGGTATTTTCCTTTTTCTATTTAGGTATTTGTAACTATTGAAAATCTCTCAATGTACTTTTCCATTAATCCTTCACTTTTATAAATCTTAGGTAGATTGATGCATATTTAGTGATCTTATTATTCATATTTGTAAGAACATGGTTCTCCCGTTAAGTTATAGATCTTTCCTTTTCATTTTATACTTAGGAAAATGTGGGGAAATAGGTCAAGGTATGTCTAAAATCTTCTTACATGATGTGATTGGGGAGTACATTCCTTGTACTTTTATTTACATACTGTGAATGGAAGTCTACACCACATGTAATCCTAGTACACGACCTAGTAATGGTCTATCCAAAATATGTATGGACACATCATGTATTCTCAATTACTAATCATTTCATTTTTCTAATTATTAGTTATGCATTGGAATAATTTTTCCAAATGGAGATAAATGAATCCTTTTCAATGTATAAAACACTAAGAAAATCCGAACAAGGGTGTGGATCCATATTCTTCATATGATCTCCCATTCGATCACATCTAGATTTATTAGAACCCTATCTGTGAGTAAACAATTCATCATGAGAATTTATTCATGATTTATTATCTTTACTTATTTATCAAAGTATGATCATTTTTTCTCGTTTTATAGATCTACCACATTCTAGGTCGAATAAAATCTCAACCCGAGATAGGGAGAGTCATATATGCATGAGGTAGGCGGTCTAGTGCCTTTCTCTAGTGTAGAATTGTATAGATGCTCCATAGTTCCATTCACCCATGTTTAGGGTGTATCCCTTAATGGAAATTGAAAATTATTGTTACCCAATGATGACTACCTCATGAATTAAATTAAATTATGAATGTTTTAGATTGTTGGTTTGAATAAGAACCACCATGCGGTGGAGTTTCTCAGGAATGATACATTACGACCAATAGGTCGGGGATATGTATGAGGAAATATTTTAAATCTATTATTGGGTTTCTATGTATGGATTTCAGTTGATATGGAATTGAAATTATTATAAATTATTATTTATTTGATTATGTGTTAGTGATTTGTGGTTTCCCCTTGGACTAATGATATTAAAATAATCATTTAATCCTTGTGATATATTAGTTATCATGTATCATGATAAGTATGATTCCCACATGACATGTTATTATCCTAACCATGTAATAGTGTAATTTATATGTGTTTTCTTTTATGATGAATTGATGATATACATAGCTCAACCATGTTTGCAGTTATTCATGCGGGTTAGAATTAATAACTCATGCGGGTAAGGATTTTTTATGCCTATGGTTGAGGATTAGTTATACTTGTGGGTGGGGTTTTTCGATTCCTACTGGCAGTATGTTGAATTTATTCTAGAAAATGATTAATGTATGACACGTCTTCTAAGA
The DNA here is from genome assembly GCA_963277665.1 of Viscum album. Lineage (NCBI taxonomy): Eukaryota > Viridiplantae > Streptophyta > Magnoliopsida > Santalales > Viscaceae > Viscum > Viscum album. Next base: position 1,113,719,822 of record OY728126.1, read on the forward strand.
CATAGCCCAAACATGGATTTGGTATTCACATTATTTGTCTACATAGCTTCTGAGGTACTTTTTGATTATTACTTACACCTGGTATTGAAGGGCTTATGTCGGATCTAGAGACTTAAATAATTTAGTGTAATTGATCTTATAATTAATATTAAATTATTTTAATCGAAACCAATGCTTATTGTATTGTTTAATTTTTTTTTAGTTCCATGATTGCTTCTTTCACTAATGTAGATTTCCTATTGTATATATATATATATTCACTAACAGGTTGGTACAAATATAGGGTGTTTGCCTACTAGTATTTATTCTCACACATTATTTGGTCCTATTTTTTGAAAACAAAGATCATATTGTTATAGTTTTCGATAAGGGTTAGAACCCTTCTATAGTTACTTGATTTTCTATTAGGATAATGTGATCATGGGACCAAGTCAAGGCTTGCAAATCTTATGATTTTATATTGTTTGATTTTTTATGTACTTTTGGTATTTATATCACGTATTAGTATAGTTTATAATGTATTGAATATTTTCATAGAACATAATATTACTAATTATTTTTTTATGGAAAAATTCATGGTTTTTTTCTTATCATTCATCCACTACTTATTCAATGTTATTTTTCTTACTACTTTCTCTATTTGGTTAGTATTTATTCCTCTACGTTACACTATGCCAATTAAGGCATATATAACCCACTATCACACCCTAGGACCTTACTACTAGTCGAAAACCTCTTTCATTTAAGAAAATTTACTTGATTCCATGTTACCTTCCAGGTACGGGGCACCAGTTGACTCGTATCCAAATCTAAGATATTATAATGTGGTGTTATAGGCCTTTCATTCCAACATTTCATCACTATTTGGTGATGATATAGTGGAAATAGAATTTTTAAATTAGTTATTCCTAGAATTAGCTACCAGTTGTATAAGGAAAATCCCTACTAACTCGAATGAAATTGTAATTTTTGGATTTTTAGTTATTACTATAGATTAAATTTCATCATTGGGTGACACACTAGTTGTGTGCTCTTATTATTTATATTATTTTTGTTTTATTTTATTGAAAACCGATGAGATGTGGGTATTCCATATAATGCATTATATAGTAACATGTCAAAAAATACATGTCATGCATTTTTTCCATTCCATTAAGAGAGAATAATTGATTTCATGTTGTTGTGATTTATTTCATGCTAGATATGCATGATGTTTTTATAGATATCATGATTGATATTCCTTCTATAGTGATAGGTTTATTGTTATGTGTTAGGGTTGAATTATGTGGAATCCAAAATTTGTCCCATAAGGTGTATATTCTGGCTTGGATCAGAATTTAGTGGATCATGATTTAGCCATGGGATATAAATTGTGTATTTACGTGCTATATAAGGATTCCATGCTTTAGTTCATGGGGGATATGGACCCCACAGATCTGATTTTGTTACACTGTTACATTATTTTGGAAAAAAAGAGGTTTCAGGGGTGTTTCTGATATATACTATCTAAAAACAAAGACAACATGATTGGGGTCCTCTGAACACATGCCATATGTTCTACTCTTTAGGATGAAAATGACTTTTCTAATTACACATCGTGTACTTTGATTACACACCATCTAGAAGATGACCAAGTCACCCGCAGTACGATAGTATGTTTGGGTTTTTGAGTTTTGAGTAAAACACATCATGTTCCTTATATACACCCCGTTATGTTTTACATTGGCAAAACCATGTAGCTCTAACAATATAAATGTTTATGTGCAAGAGGGAAGACTATTCTAAACTCCATGTATAGTTCCTAGATGATGTGTATTTGTGATTCTTACACTCCCATGATGGTAGGTGTACACGACCTTGTAAGGGATTAATTGTACATCCCATGTATGGTTACAACATGGCATATACTCATATTTATTGAACATTTGTTGATTTTCTTCTGTTGCTTATTTCTTGTTCACTCTATCCATGTAACATGATGAATATTCTTATCGTAGTGTGTATGTATTGGACATTAATGGATAATGCCTCCATGAAAACCACCAGTTGTATGCCAGGATGGTGGAAATGATCATACCTCGAAGGTGGTAGTCCATTGGCTACCAGTTGATCCGACAGATTTACCAATCCGGGCTCCAACTATAATAACAGAAACATATGTAGATTAATAGTTCTGTGAAGACTTGAGGAGGTTTATACATTCCTTCTAGGGATTACCCCAGCCTAACATGTCTACAGAAAAACTGAGGTATGTATTCTAGCTGCATCATCTACCTACGTTTTCAATGGATGGTTGAACACATGGTGTAGATTAATGGCGAGAGTCCATTATTAAGATCATCGAGCATTAGAGATACCTTTTGAGAGGTGGGGAAAGATCTCAATATATATGGTGAGTGATCATGAATAGATATAGTGGGATGTAATAACATAAATAGAACATCATCAGTACATGGAATGAGGATATTTTAAGATAGGGTTATTTGAAATCTATTTCTCTAAGACCCTAAGGTCCAACAAAGCCAGGGAGATCATGCATCTAGAGAAGGTTTTTATTTTAGTGATGGACCTCATTTTCTTTTTCACAATGATTTAGTGATTCACACCAATATTGATGGGTGATGAGACATCAAGGGTTAGGTGATTTGAGGATGTTCTCAAGTATGACATCCAATCACAAGTGAATGTATTTAGGTTTCCTTCTTTATATGAAATTATAAATTGTGTTCAACTTACTGTGATCAATATGTGGGGAGATGGATATGAAATCAAGTACATTTCAGCACCATGATCTGGTACTATCTCCAACGGGAGAAATAATCATTGTATAGTGATTTCTTATGGGGATAAGAGTAGTTATAATTATTCTTCTGGTATCTTGGAGAGGTTTTACTAGTGTATAAGAGCAAGGAATGAGACCTTATTGTCTTATAGACCTATTCGAGTGATGATCTTGTGTTAGGATGGTCCATCTACAACACTTGTATAGGGGTTTTACTTTAACTTCTTGTGAGAGAGGTTCTTCACTAACTCCATGTTCGAGAACATGTTCATCATCTTCTCACGAGTTATGGAATTGGAAAACTCAAAAATGTTCAGGTTGAGATGGTGGTCATTTAAATTGTATTAAGAGCCCAGGATCTTAGTGATTTCTAGGCGGGGAAGCACAGTGCATGCATGCAGTGTCTTAGGGCTGTAGAACAAGTCAGACATATATAGTGCAATAGACCAATCAACAGCAGGATCTCATAACAACTACTTTTATAGGTACTATTATAGTCACATAAAATTACCTTATGCACTCTATGATATGAGGGAATCATAATGTTATACATGTGTTCCCATTTTAGAGATCCATAGTATATGTGTTTTATCTTATGATTATGATATGAAAATAGAATCTCTGGTAAGGATAAGGATGACATGTTTGAGTCTATGTAAAATGTGATCCCTTGAGGTTGGTGTGTGTCACTTTATTTGGGTTCTCTACATCTTATATTTGAAAGGCTTTGATATCATACTCAGAATGGAATGGTTAGTACATATTCAATCCTTTTTTGATTTTTATATTCGTAGGGTGAGTTTTACATCACCATAGTGTATATGGTTTCTATACATGGGTGAATGGGATGTCCAAGATAGCTGAGATAGTCTGTAGGATCATGGGTTTTCTGTGATAACAAAATAGATTTCTAGTTTATAACTGGACAAACAATGATCATGTCAAATAGATTTCTCTCTAGTGGTTTCTCATTTAATAGATGTTCTGTTGGATGAATTTTTAGTGTTACCTCTGATGAGAGAGGTAGATTTCAAGATTGAGCTAGTCCAAAGACTTGTAATGGTATCACTTCATTCATACCAGAAGGATATGATGGAGATACCAAAGATTTAGTAGAATCTAAAGAATGTAGTGGAAAAGGGGTTTATTACACCCAACAATTATCTGTGGGGTTCATTGAAACATTATTCCAAAAAGGTTGATGGTACCATCATGATATGCTTGGAATATCAGAAACTGAACCACATGGAAGATAAAAACTGATATACCTTTCCGTGGATAGATGACATATTTTGACATGTTCTAAGAGCCCATGTGTTCCCAAAAAAATAATGTCAAGATATTACCTGGTATGTGTTCAACCATCAGACATTACTCATACTGTGTTTCGTAGCAGGTGTGGTCTATATGACTATCCGGTTATGTTGTTTGGTCCCATGAATGCGGCAGTAATTTTTTATCAATAATGAAGCTAGTGTTTGATACTTTATGGATTCTTTTCTGGTGGTTTTCATGGATGATATCTTGGTATTTTCTCATTATCAACATCCCGATTCCACACATCATGAGATCATTATGAATACAGTAATAGAAGATCATTTAAATTCTATGCACACAATGTGACACCTCCAAAAGTATCAGATTCAAATTTTTGGTCATGTTATCTTGATGAATGGAGTATTAGTAGACCCATAGATGGTGAGAGAAATAGTTACCATAGAATAGAATATGAACATATTTGGTTTTCGGTGTATTGTAGGGCTGGTTGGTAACTTAATGTATTTTATACATCACTTCTCATGCATAGTAGTGCCAATGTTGGGCTTGAAAAAGAAGGGTGTGATGTACGTTTTTTCAGTTTCTTATGATATAGCCTTTCAGGAGCTTAAATGGTGACTAACATTAGAATAAATAAATATTTTTTCAGAGTCGACCAGTAGTTACACTGTGAACTGTGATTCATTATGTATAATGCTAGGATTAGTAATTATGCAGGTGGATCGATTTGTTGCGTACAGTTCACAAAAGTTTAAGCCACCTGAGAGGAACTACCTAACACATGATATCGAGTTATCCATAGTTGTTCATGAGTTATGTTGTTGGATGTTTTACTTATTCTAGAGCATTTTTTGGTGTACATAGGCAAAATAAAATTCAAGTACGTCTTTACTCTGTATTACTTAAATTTGAGGTAGTGAAGGTGAGTGGAATAGCTTCAGTCACTCACCAATAAGAATGCCTACATGCATAGAAAATGAAATAAAAGGTATTATTTATTGATCAATAAGAATCATATTCAAGTGTTATAGTAGTCTTGTAGTAAGTGGAATCTTATAGAATTGTTCTCTGAGAGGCATTTGGATGTTCACAACATTAAGGGACATACATTCCTTTATTCATTAGATTTGTCATCTATCCATCTTGAAAAAGTTGGGATGAGAAAACTATCATATTCTGAGGGAGACATACTATATGAGAATGTAGCTGGTGGGGATACTCTTCCTGGTTGGATGATAGCTGCTGATGAGATCTTACAGATCCATGGACAGGTCTGGGTTCCAGTTGACATATGGGTGGAGTTAATGTTGTAGTTTCATACATAATTTGGGGTCATACCTCCCAGAGTTACCATTATTTACCATGAATTTCACATCTGATATAATTGGCTACATTTTATTTGAGATGTGGTTAGTTTTGTTATGAGGTGTTACACGTGTCAGCAGGTGAAAGCTGAACATCAATGGCCAGCCATGCTTTTTCCATAGTAACCTATTCTAGAGTAGATATTAGATAATGTCATGATTGATTTTGTGATTGTTTTACTGAAGTATCCCTGATGCCATGATGTAATATAGGTGTTGTTTGACATACTTATAAAGTTCACTCACTTTTTTCCCATCAAGGAGACCTTTTGTGTTAATGATATTGCGATGATGTACATTCTTTATGGGGTAAAACCTCATGGGGTCCCTTGTTCTATAATTTTAGATAGGGTTGCCCTCTTTCTATCACTTATCTTGATATTTTTTTGGTATATGGGTACATAATTGCTTCTATGAACAAAACGCCACACTCAGCCACATGTCTACATAGAGTGCATGACTTAGGAACTGGATGACATGTATATGGCATGAATTATGGATTTATGGGGTTCTTGGGAGACACACATAACCATTTATTATTTCACTAATAAAAATAAGTTCTAGGATAGCATTAAAATGGATCTTTATGTGGATTTTTATGGTAAGAAATTTCGGTAACCTCTATGCTCACTGGAGGTATGAGAGGTAGCGATGCTGGGACCCCGTCTTGTCTAGGAGACCATTAAGAAGGGTTCATTGATTCAGAATTGAATGGATACTGTGTAGTCTCATCTGAAATAAAATTCTGATCTACGTAGTTAGCCTTTGGAGTTCAAGGTCAATATATGAGTATTCCTTTGTATCGCACCAAGGATGAGACCCAATTGGATGAGTAGATAGGGTATTATTTTCCAAAATATGTTGGTCTATTTGATATTATGTAGAGGTTAGGGCCAGTTGACTCTCAATTTTTTTTACTATAGAGGTATATGGCTATACAGAACATCATTCAAATTTCTCAGTTGTGACATTACTTTTTGGTCTTATCTAACACCTTTCATCTTGAGGAATTGTAGTTATCGGAAGATGTATCAAATGTGGAGAATCCCATTCATATTGTAGATCATAGCATTGAGGTTCTCTGTGTGCAGTCTGTTCCTTTCAAACATGTTATACAAAATAATGACCAGTTCATGCATTAAGGTACAATTATTTTTAGTTTCATTATTAATTATGATAATGGGGGGAAATAGGAAAAGGGCTTGCTACATGATTTTTTCACGACATGAACTGGGACTACATGCCATGTACTTTTATGTACACGCACTATAGGAAAAGGATACATGATATGTAATCCTTGTATATAGCCATGTGATAGTTTGTTCTGGAGTTATTAAAGCATAGTATGTAATCATATTGAAATGAAATGTACTTTTATTAATTACTTTGTTGGGTAGTGGAATAATTTTTTAGACAGATATAAATGACTCATTATCATAAAATGGCTTTCCATGAATATCCAAACAATGATTTTGCTCCAGATTCATCAAACAATCAATGATTTGAATGCAGTCAGATCTGTTGGAATCTTCTCCGTGAGTACACGATTCCTAGTGTTCCTTGTTTCCTCATTTAATCTCTCAATTTTATTATCTAAGGTCGAATTTTTTTTTATCATTTTGTAGATCTTCCTTGTTCTAGGATGAATCAATTCTCAAAACTAGATGAGGAGATTCATACTAGCATGAGGTAGGTGGTCTTTAGCTTTTCCCTCAATATCGAGTTGTTTATATGTTTTTAGTGCCCTTTTCCCATGTTTAGGTTGTTACCATGTATATAAATTGATCGTCATTGTTGTGTAATAATTATTTGGCCATGAATTAAATAATGTGAAGAATGTTTGAGCTAGTCTGATTGATTATAGGCCACCCCATGGTTGAATTTCCCTCAAATAATCATTTTTGGCCATTTGGTCGAGGATAACTATGAGTCCTACATTGATTTAATTTATTTTGTGGTTGAGTATGAATTTCATTTATTATGGATTAGAAATTGTGATAAATTTCGATTTACTTAGTTAAGGGTTTGGGATTAGTGGTTTCCCCTTTGTCCTATAATATTCCAATTATCATTTAACCCTTATGACAGTGTTATTCAATAGTTTATTTGATATTTATGATTCCCACATGAGCTATTCTTATGATAACCATGTAATAGGGTAATTTACATGTGTTTACTTTTATGATGAAATACTGATATACTAGGATCAATCCTATTGACTGTTATGTCTTTGAGTGATAATTTGTTATGCCTATGGGAGATGATTTGTTATACTTATGGGTGAGAATATGTTATGCCTACGAGCAGGGATTAGCTGTACAAGCGTGGATGATGTTGAAATAATTCATGAAATTGATTGACATGTGACCGGTAAGCCATGTTAAAGAAGAATCATGGATTCGGTCTTCACTTTATTTGTGTAGATAGCCTTATGAGGAATCTTTTGAGTATTATTTATATATGTGATTTATGGGATTATGACATATCTCTAGACTTATATAATTCAATTCTATTGATGTACTAAAGAAGATAAAGGATTTTAATTTAAAATGGTGCATGTAGGATTGATTACATTTCCATACATCATGGATTACTGCATTCAATATTGTACATTTCATGATTATTATAAATATTAACTGAAATATTGGAACAATTCATGGGTTTTTTTCCACCTATGATTTAGTCTCACACCCTATTTAGGTCATTTTTTGGCCCAAACATATTATACTATTACATGTGTTGATAAGGTCAGTACCCCTTCAATTATTACTTGATTTTCTATTATTAGAATTTGAGAATGGGATGAGGATGAGGATGTTGATGCTTATGAGTCTCTTTGGTTTACTTTATTTTACTTTTGGTACTTATATCATATATTACTATAGTGTATCATATTTTGACTATATTCATAGATCATAATATAGGACATCATCATTTTTATGGAATAATTCCTGGTTATCTATTTTGTTAGAATTCTGCTACTTATTCATATGTACACTGTTTAACAAATCTTATATTGTGTTATTATTTATTCTTTAGAGTTACACCATACCAATGAGGGAATAGTTTCCCCAAAATCACACCCTAGGGCCTTGATCTTAATAATAATCCTACACCATTTGGGTAAACACAGTTGAGCCCATGTGACCAACTGCATACAGGGCACTAGTTGAGTGGCATCCAGATTTAGGACATAACAATATTTGCCCAACAAACAGTGCTCTATGAGATATTGATACATCATTGTAGTTCCTGGGAGATTAAATACGTATTATCTATTTACAACATTCAAAATATATTTCCTTATCACTAGATAGGTTGTTTCGAATATTAATTCCCAAATATTACAACTCCATCCATATAAATCATGAACTCTTAGTATTTCCCATGTTTAATAACTTCCACAAAATCTGATGTTCAACAACATCACTTTGATAATCGTTTACCTCATCTATAAGGGATTTTTGTGCAATAAGTTTTGAAAAAAATTATCATTTACCATCATTTATGATTCCCATTTCTATCATTTCTATTTTTATGAATATTATATCCTTCTAAATTATCATCATTGATAATGTTACATGATCCTTTATACATAGATCAAGTTTCACTATATTTTCACTACTAGGATGGTAGTGAATTGATATATTATAGTCCATAATGAGTTATGCCCATCATAAATGGTTTGAATTATTCTATTTCTGTGTGAATATTTATTTGAGTCTTATATGACAATTTTATATCTCACTCTTCTCCTTATAGAGAAAATGCTACAAAATATTCATCCTGAATATCACATATGCCAAACCCATATTTTGTGTGGGATAGTTTTTCTCATGAAATATTAATATTTATGATGCATATGATATCACCTTATCATTTTTCATTAGTACGAATCGAAATTCCATATATTATGAATCAAAATATACCATATACTGTTCTAAAATTGTCAGTATTATATGTACCATTGTAGTAATAAGCCTCTTTTTCAACTCAATGAAAATTATTCCAATTAACTAGTCAATTCAAACCTAAAACACATTAAATCCATCATGGTTAGTGGGTATTTCAATTAATATACTTTCCTCCAAAATATTATTAATACCTAGAATAACAAAAGAAACTATAGATCTCATTTACATATGATGCCCTATCCCACTCATAAATTCAGTTTGTTTTATATGGGCTTACTATTATTCCTTTGTTGATGATAATTAGAACCAATAATGAAACATTCTCCATAAAAAAATTAAAATATGATATACATTGAATATAGATTATCCCTATGAATAGTCTATAACACAGTGTTAAAAACCTCTTTGATTTCTCCATTCTATTAAAGTGGATTAGAATATCATCTTAAAATGGTAGCAAAAATTTATTGAAGTAAAATCTACATACTCTATTCATTAATTCCATGAAAATTTATGGATAATTATTTAGACTTAATTGTATAACTATGATCTCATATTGTCTATATCATGTTCAAAATGTAGTATTGAATCCATCTTAATTATTCACCTTTAATTGGTGATTTATATTTGGAATGTCTACATTTGAGAAATATATGTCCCCATGTAGTTGATTGACCAAGTCATCCATTAATGATTGGGTATACCTATTCTTTATAGGGATTTTTTGAGCTCACAATAATAAATGAAGTGGTGAATAGATTCATGATTATTCTTAAATAAGATGACAAACACACCCCATGGTGGGGTAGTTAAGATTCTTAATCCCTTATCCATATTTTCTTAAAACTAATTTTTTAGTTCCTCCCATTCAACGGTGTACATATGATAAGTCATCATCGATATGTGAATAGATCTAGGTATAAGATCATTTTATAACAAACATCTATGTCAAATGGAAAAAATGTCATTATTTAGGGAACACATTATTTTATTGCATCACAATTAGAATGTAATCGATCATAATCCTCTCCATTGTAATAATTATTTGAGATGAATATTATTTCTCATAATGAAATAGTATGCATAATTGGGATTTTCATCATGATAGAGATTTATTCTGCTCCCTATAATTGTATATAATTCAGAGATTCCTTCATATTTCAATTCTGATATCCCATTGCTAACTGTTGATGTTGGATTTCTATTAAGATATCCAATCCATTAACAATATTGCATCCCACTCCACCGAAGAAAGTAATATGACATTTGATGGGATATTAATTCCAAAAACATTAACCAGGGAAGATTTATATACATTAGACACAATAATTGCACCATTTTCTACTCTCTCAGATAAAACAACCTCTATATATTGAAGTTGTGTTTAAATAATTTTATTAAACATGAATGGTATACAATAATTTTTTGAACCAAAATAAAATAGGTGGTTCACTAATTACATTCACCATGACATTATTGAGATACACCAATGTCGTATTGATTATATAAGTCATTCCATACTCGTATAGAGTTTAATGTTTTTAATGTCTCTAAAAATCCTTGGAATATGGATATTTCATGCATTATTTCAATGTTAATTATATTTTTAACACTATACTATAGGTTGAGTGTTGATATGAACCTTCATTTCTTCTTTCATATTAGTGGGATTAGTCAAATCCCTTCAACAATAATTTGCATGATTCCCCTCTCTTCATCATTTGACATATCTCTAGATTTAATTTATCTTTTTCTTAGGATGATTCTTCCCACAATTTCCCAAGATTTATGTTGTATTTTCCTTCCATCATGGGATTTTACTAACAACCATCACATAATGAACACTATTTTCCACTTTTCCACACTGAGCCCATGAGGCCACAAAGATTGACCAATCCCCATCTAGTGTTTTAGAAAATATCTTCCAATATCATCATATCCATTAAATTATAAAATTTATGATTATTTAAGTATTGTAAGCTTTAATTTACTAATGATGTGATCCACCCTTCATTTATTATTTTAGAAAATTTTGGAGGGGTATCATATATGAATTTTAACATTTTTCTCGTATGTCCCAATGTACTCCACTACCTTTTAAATCAGTTATGGGAACATCAAATTCATATTAATATGTATTGTTCATGGAAAATTCTTTTTTCAACCCTTCCAAATCCATGGAATCAATTTCCTCTTTTGAATTATTAATTTTGATCCATTTATACAAATAATATAGTTCCCCATCAAAATGATAGAGTTCAAAAATGAGTATTTATTATTCATAGCATTGTAGGGTTGAGAATATATTCTAAATTGATTTAATCCATTAGTCCATTATGATGAAACAATATACACTAAATATAGTATCGTTTGTATCATAATGCATTAAACAACACAATTTTACTTCATATGAGAAGAGGGTGTTCCACATTATTCAGGCAATTGATCGTAATTTAATCCTGCTGAACCAATATTTTCATGAAGATATAGTCTCCAATTTATATTTTGTTTGACATATCATTTTATAAATAATAAAATTTTCTATCAAATTGATTATTGGAATGAGTACTTCTATTTTATACCACTACTTAAGAATATGAAATAAAATTCAATTATGGGCTTTTATACATAGACAATGATTGTATAAAAAAGGATAAAATGAACATAGATGTAATACCAAATAAATGAAAATTATATGAAACCAAATGATTCTATATGATTCAATATTGGTTATTCATAGTGATATAATTATCCATTTGTTTTACAATAATTTTATCATTACATAATCCCCAAAAAAACTATAGTGTTACCTAATACAAACTATAATTATAATATCCTTTTATACATAATATTAAATGATATTAGACAAACTAAAAAAATGATAGAATGATCTAATTTCTTTGTATGAATAGGAACATGATTAGAAAACAAGATACTAAAAATAAAAAAAATCCTTTGTTTAATTTTCTAATTCTTCTCCCAACACCCTTTGAGATACATTAAATTCATAAGATATCATTGGGATTATATAGACACAATAGTTCATCTAAAAATCCTATAATGTTAATAAATATTATAATGAAACATAACAATTGATTTAGGAAGGAAAAATATAATAACATAAAAGGAAGAAATAATGAATAAACATATGGATTAATAATATATTGAATATGGAATCATATGATCATGTAAATAATATAATGTGTACGAAAAATGCTTCTTGAAATAATGATGAGCATTGAATAACTACCCAAACTAAATTACATAGTGGAAAAGTATCATAATGGGTTGAGTTTACTCAACATTCCCATAAATTTTATCATGTGAGAGTAATCACTGCCCAATTCATTGGAATGCTCTCTATGAACACCAATCATAATATTTTTATAAGAATGTGTGTAATAATTTCAAACCAACATGACAAATAGACATTAAAATACCCATTAAATTTAATGGGTATCATTATAATATCATAAGGAAAAATCAAAGGGTGTATCACACTAATATTCATGAAATATTGGATTTTAATAATACATGGACATTCATAATGGAATAATAATAATTAATAATTATATATTACTTCCACATAAAATGAAACGATGTAAAAATACTCGTTTATTAACCATGAAAATGTGCCACTTAATCAGTTTTTTAAGAGAATACCTCTAAATGATTAAAAGGGTAAATAAAATAACAATTAACATAAAAACAAAATTAATATAATTTTTTCTCCAAATGATAATGAGTTTTTTTATAAATTATATAATTATTAAAACATTTCATTTAGTGCTACAATGAATGAAATTAAAAAGATATGTTCCTTTAATCGAATTTCTGAAAGGAATTATGAATAAAACCATTAAGACAAATATATCACAAAAAAATATTAAATAAACTAGGTATAAATGTGTTATATAGATATACAAAATATGTAATATTTATATTATCATAATTATCTAATAAATTGAGGTTGAAGAAGAGATAATGTAACTCAAAGCAGATATGGATGATTGGAATGATCTTTTGCCATAGTTTGAATATGTTCTAAACATATACATGATGTCATGAATAATAAAATATGATTAGTTAATAACATAATAAATAACCTATTATACATTTATTTTATTTATAATAATTTTTTTTAATTTAACTTATGGGCATTTATATGAGTAAGACAGATAAATTTCTTTATTTTAGGTGTGTTCGTATTCAATGATTCATGGTTTGTTTACTTATAAATAATAATGGATGTTATTTTCAAATGATAATAAATTAAAAGAAGTGAAATTATATGGTATCAATTAAGTTATATATGTTTTAATGGTCTCTTATATCATTTTTTTCTAATAGTATAATTCTTATGATAATATTTAAATAATATTTGTTTAGTTTCTTTTGGTTGTTTTAGATCATCATGATGTAGTTTATTTTAATTTAATAGAATGTATATATATTTGTTACTTAACTGGAAACAATATATATTGAAATCTAGTCAAACCATAATAATGGTTTTATTACCATTTATAATGTTGGTAATGAAACGAATAAATTATCCACATAGATGTTAAACCACAACAATTTGATCAACGATTTCATTTCGCTGAATTAAGGGAGATGAGAACAGGGGTGGAGAAATTATATTATATTAGAAATATAAAATTAGATTAAATCAATTAGAATTATGTTATTATGAATATATTTATTAAGTTTATTATTATATTATATAAACATTAAATGAAATTAAATGAGATTGTTTTATAACATCACCTCTTGAATATCACCTACTTGGGGGACCCATAACAGAACCTAGAAGTGGACTTTTTTTGAGACCAACACTAATTTTATGTAGGTAAGACACATTGAAATGTTATTTGTCTAAATATTGATTAGATACAAGTCCTAGATTGTTGGGGGATAAGGGGTGTTGAGGGGTGGTATTTATAAGTGGAGTAGAAGAGAGCATTTTTATTAAATTTATTAGTTTATCATTTATTATCAAGACAATCAATATTTGTTGTTTACTATGATTAAATATATATAATGGCCTAGTAATGTTTTATAAAATGGGATATTACATAATCCACGACTAAAAATTTCATGTAGTTCGATTACAATGTAAAATACCATAATTTACATTATTTCACTATTTAAGAAAAACACATCTATTGTAGAAAAATCCTAAAACATCACTCTAATAATTTTTCGATGTTTAGATTTGAAAAATTATATCGATTTTAAAAAATAATATTATATATGAAAATTCTAAATCGAATATAAAAACATGATTTATTTGAAAATTAAAAATTTTAAAATTATAATTGTCTTTTGATCCATCAAACAATTAAGTAAGTACATTGAAAAAATTAATATAATTATAATAAAACATAATAAATATATATGAGTATAATTTGAAATATAATTTTTTTAATTCATTATATCAACTATCATATTCTAATTAAACATTTTCATTTTACAAAAATACATACACCTAATTTTTTATTTTTCGACATTTTTGTACATTTATAATAACGCGAATATGTCATTTTTATTTATAAGATAACTAATTTATATTATATACTTTTATAAGATATGTTAATATTGTAAAGATGATATTACTATTCCCATTGGTTAAAATAAGATTCCAATAGTTTGATTTTTAGTGGTTATATATTTTCCTTAATTTCTATAAATACCCATTATTACAGTCACATATATTTAATAATAAGGTTATATATCTAATTCCATCATAAAAATTAATTTTTAATTAATTATATTATGTTTTTTTTGATATCATTATTCATGACTACAGTTATTCTAATTGATCTATAATATTAAATATTTTATATTTTAATTATATAATTTCTTATTTATTGTCCTGGTGTATAATTGGGCATTCATAGTGGTTTATTTTCGGGTAAATTCTTTATTATTAATCTATGTGAATAATTCTTTTTTTAGGTTCTTAGTTTGAGGTATGTGTTTTATGTAATAATTATAATAATATAATTTCATTAATAAAATTATTGTTCAGTGCACATTCCAGTTTCATGGGGGTTATTGTGTCATGACCCTCAATGAAAATTCAATGATAGAGCAAGGTTTGGGGTCACTGAGCTATGAAACCTATGTCTTCTAATGGCCACGTTGTTTGGTGATTGTTTTGTTTTTGAAAAATTGATAGTTTATTAATTTTTTCCTCATTCACCCATTAGAGTTCAACACTCCTCTTCCAATACCATTAAATGATATTAGTCTCTGTGAGGAGTTATCTTTGGTGATATTATCTCCTCCTTCCACTTATATTTCGCATCATATGCACTTTTAAACCCTCCTATGTTGGTTGGGGAAGAAGCTTAGGGTATATACATGACTCAAGGGATTTTCCAATGGTTTTAAACATGGATTTAATGGCTAAATATTCATGGGTGGGCCATAGAACTACCTTATTGTATTGGTTATCATATTCGATGAATCCTCATGGATCCTTTATGTAGGAGTGTTGAGGATTTGAGGGATGGGATCATAGATATGAGATAAGAATATTATATAATTAAAATTTCAAAATATCTAACATGGTTGAAGGTCCATTGACTATTAATGGTATGATTTTCACATCCTTGAGGATTTATATTGACTATATGATGCATGTGGTTCTAATTCTTATCATTAATTCCATGCTTTATTTAACATATGGGTGACTGTATAGTTTTCCCCCTTTTTGTAAGTGTATGATTCGCAACATGGGACGTTGTGAAATTGTCTTTACATTTGCCTAACTTGATGTAGTGGTGGGATAATACATTATTATATTTTGTATTTCATGGTTCTAAATCTAATTATATTTGATTCTATTTATTCATATTATAGATAATAGACATTAGATATCACAATAATTACTATTGACGGTTGGTTTCAATTAACTCCCTTGTGTGATAGGAGTATGTTATCATGGGAGAGTGTGATGCAGAGGGTTTTAGATATAGACATTATTTTACTCGAGTATGATATATTATAGTGGTTGTGGCTGTTATTGTTCATAAATGGGATCTAGAGATGGTCCTAATCATGTATCCTTTTATCATTAACAATTTTTTTATGTTACTCTAATTATTTCCCAAGAATTTATCTTAATAAGAATGTTATGTTCATAAT
This sequence comes from Viscum album, assembly GCA_963277665.1. Lineage (NCBI taxonomy): Eukaryota > Viridiplantae > Streptophyta > Magnoliopsida > Santalales > Viscaceae > Viscum > Viscum album. The sequence goes on from OY728126.1 coordinate 1,113,736,312, forward strand.
TTATCCTACTCAGGTTCCAATCTCAAATGAATTACACCTTATCATATGAAACCATCTAAGATGAGGTAGCCTAATGCTTTACTAATGGAACTAGAGGTAAAAGATGTCATCTATATGAGAACCACTCCTTTTGGTGATGTAATTTTATTCCCCATGAATATAGATGTAATCCTTATTTTATGCGTCGATTTATAGAAACATTATAATTTCTTTGGGAATAAATAATATTGGTTTGAGACAAATAATTACTTATATAAGAATATGATTGTATAGTGATAGTAATCTAGGATAAATATGTTATTATGTTTCTATCTATTGTAGGTGAGGGTAGTGGATGTACTGACGATGAACATTATGATATATAATTGATTTTATGAGTTCCTCTTTATTCTATTTTGGGTGAAACTACTCCAGTGGTGGATATGTCTCTAAAAATATATATTTTCTATCCATACCTTTTATATCCTCATACGATTTATTGAAAAAAACTATTATATTTATAGAACCACGAGTCACAGGTTGTGCACATTGTAATTGTACTTAATTGATTTCACGTCCATCATCATTTTAAAATGTATTAAATATATCACCATTGAATATAGTATGTGAGAATTATTAAATATTTTATATTAATATTTTGGATCTCAGATGATCTATGGTATGTGAATGATGTTTTTTTATAGTATTTAACTAGCGTTGATTTTGAGATGTACAATTTAATTGGGAAGACATTATATTATTGGTGGTTTGATTCGTTATTTTATCTCTCATAAGCTCATGTAAATTGGTTAAACTAGAATTATGACATGTTAATTATCAGTATAAGGTTTTAGCAGTCCTTCTAGTTGATCAACAAGTTATTGACCATAAATTTGTTTTTGGATTCTTCCAGAGGTGATAATAATTTAAGAAATATATATATATACCATGGGAGTAAAAAATGGATCTAATATATATATATATATATATATATTAGGTTGCCTATTAAGGGTATTGTTATATAAAACCCAATCATTTGGAATAATGTACCCATGGCATTGAGTTATAAGCTGTGATCAATTCCTTAAATTGGCCAATAAATTATAACATTAGTTGTATATATTTTATCTTCATGGATGAAATTATCCATTTTTATAAATTATCTATCGTTGAAAATAAAACCTATGATTTTAAATTTATGTCATGAAACAACATATTTTTTTAATTGTTATGGAATATTACATGAAAATGATTGGAAACTAGTAAGCAGTATCATTTACAAGTAGATGGAAATGATAGTTGGACAAGTGTGGCAGTTTATAACACCATTATTATAAATTAATCATATATGGATCGTATGAATACTATCCATATTCCTGATTATGATTGTAATATGAAATATGAAAAACTCATCTAGGATGATCCAATTCTAGTATCGTCCTTCGATGTAGACGATTCATTGTACATGCATAGTTGGTTGTTGTTCTCTACTGTTAAATGGGAATTACTGATGATGGTCTCCCATACCACATGATATTTTGTACATCAATGGATTCCAAATATTTATGTCATTAGTAACTTGTTTTTTTTTCTTGTATATGGAAGGATATTTCAGCTATTTTTTCTCACTAACATACCTATAAGGGTATAATGTTTGAAAAATTTTGATATTTGATTTCTTTAATAGCTTACAGTGTCTCTATGGAAGTTTTATTAGTCTTCCATAGACATTATCATGAGAGTAACCGGAAACTGTGAAGTTCAGGATGTTGTATGGTTGGTAATCAACAAGATTATGATGGATCCAACATTATTTAAAATTTTATATAATTAATATAAGTTCATATTTAGGAAATTATATGTGTGGTAGATATTAATGTTTGATAGTGTGACAATGAGTGTAGTGTTTGATTAGGATTACCACTTCACCCCAATATTTTTATCAGGCATCCAAAATCCATGGGTTGTTAACTAATTTTGAGTATTAACTATTACCCATACAGAGCTAGTCAGAGAATACAATCTTCATAATTTACAAAGTGATTAGGGTGGATGTGATGGATTTTAGAATAAAATGTGATTACCATCTAGATTTGGATGCATTTTTTATGATATCTTATTTTAATATTTTTTTTATATAGCTCAGTTTGAGTCTTTTTGTGGACAACATTTACTTACTTCATTGTGTTAATTTAAGGTAGGAATGCCAATTATGATCCGAATGAGCATAGTCGTTTAGACCAAAAAGTGAGTGATGTTGAGACAGAAGTTGTTAATCACCACCCAAAATTATGAAATATTCATATATTAACCAAATATTTTGTTACTTAGTGTTTATATAGAAAATGTTTTTTTTATTATGTATCCCATATGTTACGGAATTAACACATTATGGTGGATGGAGAGGCTTTCATCATGTCATGTTTTCTTATTTAAGTTTGTGTAACATAACAGTGTAATGTAATAATGACAGGATAATCATCTATGGAAATGATATAGGGATGATATGATTCACATATCACATCTCTAAAAGTGTGATTTGGATCCTATGTTGAGTTAATAAGGTTTTCCATATGACTTTTCCATTCTTTCATACTTGGGGAGATTGTAGAGTCATTAATGTTTCCTTATAACTTTACCATTCCTCTTGTTTTGCAAATCAAAAACACCTTATCTCAATGCAAATATATTTTTACCTTGTGTTTTACATTAATAAGGATAAATTTCCATCCCCAAAGAAATTTATCCTTACCATGTTATTATTTTTCATATCATAATTTATCGGTGTGTAAAATTCAGTTTGCAACAAAAACCTCAGAATCACATAATTACCTAGATATGTAGCATTTTGTTTTAGAATCCAAATACTCATATTTTTTATTTCGAATTCTTGTTACAAACTTATATGAGTTCTGAATCCGAATTCTGATTACAAATTTTGGTTACAAACTATTCTATATTCTGAATCCGAATCTTGATTACGAATTCTAGTTACGAAATTCTCAGAGTTCTGACTCCGAATTCTGATTACGAATTTAGGATAAAAAATCTATGAGTTTTGAATCTAAATTCTGATTATGAATTCTGGTAACAAACTTCTATGAGTTTTGACTCCGAATTCTGATTATGATTTCTAGTTACGAACTCCTCTGAGTTCTGACTCCGAGTTCACTGAATACAGACTCTGAACTCTTAAGAGTTCTAACTATGAATTCTCATGAACTCTGACTCTGAAATTTAAAATTTTGGGTTACAAATTCTTATGAATCCAGAATCTGAATTTCATTAAAATTATGACTACAACATTCTATAGAGTTCAGGTTTCGAATTCATTAAAAAGAAAATTTGAATATTCATATATTATAGAATCCAAATTATTTTTTATTTAGACTCTGAACATTCATTTTCTTATATTCTGAACATTGGATTTTAGTTACAAAACCATAATTTTTCTCACACTTGTTTTTTTATAAAATGATGGTGTGATTTTAGTTTCAAACTAAACATTGTTTTATTAACACGTGTACAGGTCCCCCTGAAATTCAAGGAAAAATATGACTGTTGGAAGAGGGAGCCGACCGTTGAAGTCATACCTATAAATAGGATCTCACTTGAAATAGATCACTATATGTTGATCAATCTAGAGATTACATGCTGCTGAAGTGATTTCTATAGAGAGAGGCTTTATATCTTTGTGCATACTAATCTTCTCGTTCAGATTTTATTGTGCATCTCGGATTGCTTCTGTGTATAGTCAAGGGATTCCGGGGATACAAAGACAGAGGTGATGACTACCTTGAAGTTAAGAGCTTGTGGGGATGTCAAGAGAGACTCCGATATTCAGATTGAGGGATTACACTAGTGTGGGTAAGACAGACTTTCATGAAAATATAAATCATGGAACCTTAATCCAAAGTTGTTGGTTACACTTCTCGTTGGGTTAAAAGATTTATTACATGTTATTTATTTTGTTACAAGTTTTCCAATGCATTTGTTTTTTGAGGATAATATAGCTATCTTATACATCCTTATACTTGTCCTCTGATTTAGTAAGATTCTATATACTTTAAGGTAGAATAATTGTAGTTGTAAACATTCATTATGATTTAAATTATGGAACCATATTTTTGGAATCTCTTTCTCAGAATCATATTTTCATGATTCAAGAAAGTGTGTAGAACTATAGGTTTTTTGATTTACTTTGTTTAACCATGTTAAACAAAACAATCTATAAAAGTCACAAAGGAATTTTTAAAAGAATAAAATTCACCTCCTATTGTATTTTGTGTTTCATTAGATACTACATACTGTATCTCTATTACTTCGATCCTACATTTGGTATAATAGTTTCTATCATACTCACATACAATCTAAAAAATTGGTATCAGAGCATTGGTTCAATCTAAATTAATTTCATTATTAGAATCAGAATAGAATTCATCTCATTCATTTTTGGAAGCTGTTTATAAGACTCATATAGTTCAGATTCATTTATTCATAGAGATAATAGTGTTCTATATTTTCCTTGCATATGAATATTTTCCTAGTTTACAAACATTTTATATTAGAATGTTTTTGTGGAAATAATTATCTATAATATGGAAGGAGTCAATGTTGGTTCCATAGACAATCTCAATCTAGCTAGACCACTAATCATTGATGGAAATGATTATGTATATTGAAGAGATCAAATGAAAACTTTTATTTTAAATACTGATGTTGAAAATTTTGTTATGTATACTAGAGGATACAAAATCCATAACAATGATGTTAGTACCTTCAACAATCAAGAAAAGCATGAATTAAAACTGAATTTTAAGGTACTCAATACATTACATTTCTCCATGACTAGAAATCTAAATAGCCAAAATTCTTCTTGTGAAGCAACAAATTGTATTTTGAAGAAACTCGAAGTTACTCACATTGGAACATCCAATGTAATTGAAACAAGAAGTGCCATGCTTAGAGATGAATATCATGGTTTCTGATTTCATTATAAGAACCCACAAGTAAGGTGAAACAAAGATTCATGAATATTGTGAATAGTTTACAATCCATGGGAGTGAAAGGATTAGATGATGAATCGCTTGTTGATATAATCCTAGACATCATTCCCAACAAGTGAGAATCCAAGGGGATAGCTATAGATGAGAACAGAAAGGATACTCATATTTCTTTAGATGAGCTATTTGGAACACTTATTCAGCATAAGCCTAGAATGTAGAGAGATGCTGATAATGTTAAGAAGAAGAATGGGAATGGAAGTATTTATTTTACTAAAACATTAGATCATATGAAAGCCAGGACTCCAAACAGAGACACTAGATCCAAATCTTATAAGTTTATTACTCAATCCAAATCCAGTGGAAGTGAATCGTCCGAAAATGAGTTTTCCAAACATGCTCAAAGGATGAAAAATATTGTTGGACAGAAAAAAATTCAATCCAGATATAACAAAAAGGAAGGTAATGAAAAGAAAGCTTCTGAAGTCACGTGTTATGAATTCAAGAGAGATAGACATATAAGACCTGATTTTATTATGCTGAAGAGAAAAGAAATAAATGAAAATAATTCTAAGATAAATAGAAAAAAGTATTACAAGGATAATGTAAAGAATGTCTTGAATGCTAATGACACATGGTGTGCCAGTGGTAGAGACTCTTTGGATGAATCATCAGATAACAAATCTTATGGACAAAATAATATTGGTCTAATAGCCAGACTACCTATTGACAATCATTTATTTATGGATAAGGTACACAATACTGAATCTATGACTAATATAACATTGAATGCGAATGATTGTAAACATTATAACTCTTTAGATGATGAATCATATTCTGATGAAGATGATACTTTACCTTCCTATGATGAAGTTTCTATGTTTTCCAAACTCCATGAGATTGAGAACTCAAGAACTCATGAAAAAACAAGGTAGGTCATAATCTAGGAATACAATTCCTAATAAGTAAATATAATATATTTATAAAAAAATGATAAGAGAAATGATGATTTTGAAAGTATTTCAAAAAATCATTAGGAAGTAAATTCTGAGAAGAATAATCTTTATAATCATCTACAAAAGTAAATTTCTGAGAAAATATTATTTGAGCTAAACACTAGATAAAAATAAAATGTTTAGGATGAAAAGAACTTGGTTATCAAACTGAAATAAAAAAGTTATTCCTTGATAATGTGTTTTTCAAACATTACCTTAGTTATGGAAAATTTTGATAAAAGTTATTCCCAAATCTGACCTCGAAAGAATAGTTCTGGTTTTGGTTATACTAATTATAAACTAATTTTTAGTAAAAAATATTTTGTTCCTAGAAGTGCTATATACTGTAATAAATGTCAGTGTGCTGGATACTGGGAAAAAAATTGTTCCTAGAACAAAATAAAATCTTTAGGATTTCATAATTCTTATTTTTCTAAGAAAATGTGGGGGCCAATGAATTTTTTTATGAAATTTCTGGATTCTAAAAACCTAACTTTTCTTATTTTCCGGAAAATAGAGAATGTACCAACAACAATACATAGTACATGGATAGTGGATGTTCCAATCATATCCCTAGTTACAGAAACATGTTTGAAATGATTATCAATATGAACGGAAGAAATGTAACATTGAGAGATAATGCTCACGGAGAAATTATTGGTATATGTAACATTGTTCTTATTGGAAAAACATTGATTTCAAATGTTTTATTTCATAAGGGTCTTAAGAACAGCCTAATTAGCATATGTAAATTATGTGATGAATTTTTCCTTGTGAATTTTATGAATGGTAAGAGCTTTGTACAAAATATCAAGTAAGAGTTTATTCATACATCCCATATGCAAGAGAATGTATACAATCTAAACCTAGAAGACCATAAGATCCAAGATCAACATTGCCTTAGTGGAATGTATGATCATTATTGGTTAGGGAATATAAGGTTAGGATTATGAATCATTAAAAAACTAGGAAAACTCTTTAAGAAAGGACTAGTTAAGGATCTACAAAAGCTTAGATTTGATCCTTCAAAAGTTTTTCAATATTTTCAATATGGGATGCAACATTAGTCATGTATTAAATCAATCAGTGAAGTCTCAACTACTGATGAATTACAGTTAGTGAATATAGATCTCTTTGGTCATACACAAACTGGATTCATTGGGGAATGTATTATGCATTTTTTTGGTTGATGATTACACTATATTTATGTGGGTCTATTTTCAAGCAAAGAAGTTTGAAGCCTTCTCGTATTTCAAATGTTTTAGAGCTCATGTTAAAATGATAAATACCTTCTATTGAAAACTATTCATAGGGATCATGGAAAAGAATTCCAAAATTATGATTTTGAAACTTTTGGTAGTAGAAAATGCATTACTAACAATTTCTCAGAACCAAGAACTCCTCATCAAGAATGGTGTTGTTGAAATAAGAAATAGAAATCTTTAAGAGATAATAAGAACCATGTTGAGTCAATATTCTATTGCAATGCATTTTGGGGCAGAAGCTATAAGTATTACTTGTTATACTATAAATCGAGTTTTGATTAGACCTCTTATTAATATAACTTCTTATGATTTATTGAATGGTAGAAAACTAGAGTTTCTTACTTCAACGTTTTTGGTTGCAAAGTATTCATTCTGAATATTAATGATAATCTACACAAATTCACACCAAAATCTGATGAACAAATTTTATTAGGCTACTCCACATCTTCTAAAGCTTATAGATTTTTCTATAAAAACATGTGTACCATTGAAGGACAGTACATGTGAAATTTGATGAAACTGGTCCTTTTGTTTTTAAACAACCCAAACCTACATCTTCGGAAGTGTTTTCAAAATCTGATTATCAACATTTGTTATAAGATCCATCTGATAAAGGAAATTCCCATTATAATTTTTCTGATGCATTTACCCCATAATATTTCTTACCCAATGTTGTTGAAGAGACTTTAGAAAACCCAAATCATTTGTTTATAAAGAATCATACTATTGATAGTATCATTGGTGATGTAAATCAACTCATATAGACTATATGTTCCTTAAATAATGAAGTAGATCATCTAGAATTTCATTCCAAATTAGAACAAAAAATCTTTGATGAAGCTTTAGGTGATAATGATTGTATTAATGCCATGTGAGATGTACTAAATGAATTTGTTAGGAATAAGGTTTGGACCTTGGTTGAATGACCTAAGGAAACTCTTCGTAATGGAGTAAAATGGAATTTAGAAATAAGTATGATGAAAATGGAATCATAAATAAAAATAAATCAAGATTAATTTCTAAAGTCTATAATCAACAAGAGGGAATCGACTATGTATAAACCTATGCTCCAGTATCTAGAATTTAATATATTCAAATGCTACTATCCATTGAAGAATTTTTCAATTTTAAACATTTTTAAATGGATGTGAAATGTTCTTTTCTTAACTGTTTTGTTCAAGAGGAAGTTTTTGTTGAACAACCTCCTGGTTTTGAAGATTCAAAACATCCTGATCACGTTTTTAGAATTACCAATATTTTTTTGGACTTAAGAAAGCCCCTCGAGCATGATATGATATACTTACATGATTTTTTATTCAAAATTATTATGTTAAGGGAAATCCAGATCTATTGATTTTTATAAAGAAATATAATAAAACTATTTTTTTGTTCAAATTTATGTTGATGACATTATATTTGGTTAAACTCAGCAATCTCCAACTAATTCTTTTGCGAATATAATGATATCTGAAATTGAAATGGGTATGATGGGAGAGTGAACTTTTTTCTGTGGTTTTCAAATATCTCAAAAATGATAGTGAGTATATATATCAAAACATAAGTATATTAAATATATTTATGAATAATTTGTATCAAACAACACTAAGAGTATAATTACATCAATCGGTTCCTCAAATACATTTGATCTTAATGATGCTAGGAAACCAGTAGATCAAACCTCTTTTAGAGGTATGATAGGATGTTTAATTTTCTTGACAGCAAGTTGTCCAGATCTAATGCTTTCAGTATGATTTTGTGCTAGATATCAATCCAATCCTAAGGAATATCATTTAAAGATAGTGGAAAAAATTATCTATTTAAAGGTAACCATGGATTTAGGAGTTTTATACACTTCTAGAAATGATTTTGTTCCGAATCATTTTTTAGATGCTGAGTATGGTGGATGTAGAAGGGATAAAAAGAGTACATCTGGAACTTTTCATTTCATAGCAGATTTATTAGATTCTTGGTTTTGAAAAAAGCAACACTTAGTAGCCCATTTTACTACTGAAGCTGAATATGTTGTAGCTGGAAGTTATTGCGCTCAATTTTTGTGTATGAAACACACACTCAGAGACTATGGTATGAGTTTTACCAAAAAAAATTTGTGATAATACATGGTCCATTTCCAATAGTAATAACACTACACATCACTATCTTAAAAAGCACATAGACATTAGGCATCACTTTCTTAGGGATTACACAAAATCTTTACCCACTGATAGGTTTGAATACAATAAACAGAAGTTAGGAATGATAACCATAAGGTAATATTACTTGATAAATTTTTGTTGAAATAAATCTCATTATAGTAATAAACACCTTTTCATCGGGGGAGCACATTTACTTGTTAGCATTTAATATTTTTGGTAATGAAGTTTTTCATATTTTTCGTAATGAAGATTTTAATATTTTCATAATGAACTATTTTTCATATTTTTCATAATGATGTTTTTCATATTTTTTTAATAAAGTGTTTTTCATATCTTTTGTAATTAAGTCTAAAATATTTTTTGTAATGCGGTTTTTCATGTTTTTCGTAATGATGTTTTTCATATGTTTTGTAATGATGTTTTTCATATTTTTTGTAATGATGTTTTCCATATTTTTCACAATGAAGTATTTTCATGTTTTTCATAATGATTTTTATTTTCAAATATTCGTAATGAAAATTTTAGTACTTGAAATTTTCGTAATGAAACTTATCGTAATGGTATTTTCATTATTTTCATTTTTTTCATAATCATTATTTCAACTGTCATATCTAATATGAAGAAATCCTAGCCTTCATATTCAGATGGGACGATGAACAGTTACATCAACACCTATAAAAGGGTACTCCCGATGGTTGTCCCACATCGATGTCACACAATTGCACGTCGAAGCTCTGCCATAGTTCTAAAGAACATTCTAGTTTTTCAAAGGTTTCACAATTCTGAATGACTGCTAAATAATCCTCTTTGAATGATTTATCTTTTGTCAAGAGGATTGCAGAGTGGCATGTATATAGATAAAGGCAGGTGCCTCCGAATTTCTTCAACAAACATGACTCTATAATCTCAAAGAACATCAAGCATAATGGATGTGAAAGTATGTCCATTTCGAAGCATGTGGATCAAGAATATGTGTATTCATATCTACTCATTGAGTTTTAGGAGTCGATTTGGTTCATTAATGATGAAGAGATATATAAGTTTTTATTTGATAGTTATGAAAAAACCTATGCCCTTTCATACACCAAGGTTGTTAGCATGGTGGGGTTGTCTTATGAAGGGAAAGCTGAGTCATATTCCCACAAGCTGCCAGATGTTGAAGGAGGTTTTGTAAATGTTAAGGTGATGGAGTGTCTGTGATATAAATACCTATAGACTGCAATGATTTCTCATTTTTCTACAAATAATCAGATCCGTGAGTTATGGGTTCAGGGTTTTATTGTACCGAGAATGGGTGACAAGGGCACACAGAAGAAAAGTGATATGTATATCCGGTATTTTTTGGTTAATATAAGGAAAATAAATCTAATGAAGTATATTATCATTACGATAGAGAATATCAAGAATCATAATTTGAGAGTTCATATTCTATTGTACCTTACCATTCTTTCCAAGCGTATTGTTCGGTGATTTGATTCCTTCAAAATCCCATTCAGTACAAAGTCAGGGAATTGTAAAGTTATTCTAATCATTGATGATACTAAATAGAGGACGAATGTTGGTTTCCCTAAGGAGACAAGAGAAGTCTTTGACTTACCAAAGGAAGATGTTGAAGCTATTCCGAAGGAACAAGAAGTTCATGAACCATCAAATAAAGGAGGAAATAAGAGGAAGTTGATGGAAGTTAAAGAAGAAGATAAAACCCATAAATCTAAATAAACTCAATCTACACCTCTAAATCCCAATAAGAATAATTCCTATCCGGTTGAGGTGGTTTCTAATTAAATAGAAGACAAAAATAATCGGATGGAAGGAGATCCATAGTTTGGCATGGATCCTACTGAGGCCAAGGCTTTGAAAGAGAAGAAAACAGAAGAGCATGAGAAGAAATCCAATGAAAAAAAGTAGAAGATGAAGATGTCAGAAGCCTAAATAGTCCAATCTCTATTAAAGGCTACTGAAATAGCATCCGAGAATATTCCAGTAATGAAATCATTCATGGTGTAACCATTAACTGAGACATTGGGGAAGAAATTTCTCAATCATTAAAATGTAATTTTAAAAGTTGTTGAAGAAAAGGAAGTTGTAGAAGATGTATAAGTATCTTAATGCAGTGATGATACCACTAATCTGATATAGAATGTTGAAGACATTCATGAGATGGAAAGTGGTTCTAAGAAATTAAATATCTGGACTACTAAAGACGGATCTTCAAGGCTTATACTCTTGAGGTTGATGAAAAAGATAAAGAGGATGTGAACAAATTATATGAGGAAGAGAGTCATAATCATGAATTCATTCATACTGAAGATATTGAGGCTATAGCTGAGAAGGAAAAAATTTATAAATATGGAGTTGTTCAGTTGTCTAAATTGGAGCATGTGTCTGCAGATGACGAAGCTGTTTCGAGAACCAATAAGTGGAAATAGGTGGTTGAGGATACACCTAATAAAGTTGTTTTGAGGAAGAAGGTTGTTTGTACATCTTCTAAGAGGAATATTTTTTAGCCAGGGGAAGAGCCATCACCAAGAAAAGTATCAGATTTGGAATCATCATCTCTGGGACAAGATTTTTTCATTCAATCTCTAAAGAAGCTTATTGAAACCATTCTGATCTTTCCAACTAGTGACTGTAGATGTTTGATGCTACAACATAGCTTGAATCAAAAATCAGATTTTGTATCCATGGTAATGGATAGTTTTGTATATATCGAGGATGCTTGCAAGAACATACAAATCAACTATGATACACACAAAAAATATTTTAAGAAAGTGGTCAGCTAGTCAATGAATATTGCTGAAGATTTGAGAGAGCTTGATGAGTTCCAAGATAATGTCAAGGAAACATTGGAAAAACATGATAGAAAAATCAAGGATCTAAAAAATAGCTTTGAGGAAAAGATAAATGTTTATAAGAATACTCGGATTCAGGAGTTCAAGAAATGAATGGGAAGCTGAACTCAGCTACCCAAAGCTAGAAAAGGGAAAGGGATCTCCGGATCGAGATTGATGATATGTTAGTGAAGAAAGATGAATTGTTTAAGGCATAGGTAGTGGCATTGAAGGATTAGTATGATAAGATCAAATCCTTAGAGAAACAAGCATATTAAGATCACAAGGATCTAAATAATCTAAAAACCATTTTCATGAAATTAATACCAAAGGGGAAGGAATGAAAATAAATCCAATCCGATCTTTTTATGTATTTTCATCCTTGTAGAAATTATTCTAATATTAATGAAATTATGGTTGCTTGTTTCTATTTGCATGATTTATAATAATCTTTAAGGTTCTGAAATTTCTTTTCCATTGCCTCAAATTCTTTTTGACAATCACCATGTGGGGGAAAGGAAAAAATAATTCTATGAAAATAATTTATATCCCTATTTAAGGGGGATTTTATCTTAGGGGGAGTTTTCCTTATAGAGAGTTTTGTTCTCAATATAATGAAAAATCTCATTCTCGAAATCTAGAATACAATCATTAGTGTTCCAAAAATAAAGGGGTGTTAGTCATATACAAAAATGCCATTATGAAAAGGGAGATATGTTTTATTTCAATGTATATAAAATTTTTCTAAGTCCTTATTATATTTTTCGTAAGGATGTTTGTGCTTTCCAAAAAGGGGGAATTTGTTGAGTCAATAAGGTTTTCCTTATTAATTTTCTATTCCTTCATAACTGGGGATACTGTTGAGTCATTATGGATTCCTTATAACTTTACCATTCCTATTTTTTTTAAAATCACAAACACCTTATCTCAGGGAAAATCTTTTTTACCATGTGTTTTACTTATATAAGGAGAAATTTACTTCCCAAAAGAAATTTATCCTTACCATATTTTTATTTTTCATATCATAATTTTTCTGATTGTAAAATTCGGTTACTAACCAAACCCTCGAAATCCTATAATTACCTAGATATGAATCATTTTTTAGGATCTGAATTCTCAGAATTCGGATTATAAATTCTGGTTATAAACTCATATGAGTTCTGACTTCGAATTCTAATTACGAATACTGGTTACGAACTCTTCAGAGTTTGACTCTGAATTCGGATTATGAATTCCGGTTACGAACTTTTCTGAGTTCTGACTCCGAATTCTGATTATGAATTCTGGTTATGAACTTCTCTGAGTTCTGACTCCGAATATGGATTACAAATTATGTTTATGAACTTCTCTGAGTTCTAACTCAGAATTCTGATTATAAATTTTTGTTATGAACTCCTCTGAGTTCTGACTCTGAGTACTGTGAATACAGACTCCGAACATATGAGCCCTGCCTCTGAATTCTCATGTACTCTAACTCTGAGCATAAAAAGTTCTGGTTCTAAATTCTTCTGAATCTCGATTCTGAATTTCCTTGAAATTCGGACTCCGGAATTCTATAGAGTTTAGGTTCTAAATTCCTAGAAAACAGAATCCAAATATCCTTGTATTATAGACACTGAATTCTTTTTTAGTTAGACTCTGAAAAACCATTTGGTACATTCCGAACATTGGATTTTAGTTATGTAACCATATTATTTCTTACACTTGTTTTGTTATAAAACAATGACATGATTTTAGTTAAAAACTAACCTTTGTTTGAGTAACACGTGTACAAGACCCTCCAATAATCAAGGGAAAATATGACCACTGGAATAGGGAGCCGACTGTTGAAGTTGTGCCTATAAATAAGAGCTCATTTTAAAAATATCACAACATTTTTATCAATATATAGATTACATGATGCTGATGTGATTTCTAGAGAGAGAGGATTTATTGCTTTGTGCATACTCAACATTTGGTTCAGATTTGCTTTATGGAACTCTGATTTTTGTTGTGTACAATCGAGGGCTTCAGGGGAAAGGATGATAGAGGTGCCGACTACCTTGATGTTGAGGGATTCATTACTGAAGGAGACAGAGGTGTTGACTACCTTGTAGTTGAGGGCATGCGAGGAAAGCAAGACAAACTCTGATCATCATATTGAGGGCTTACCCTGGTGTGGGTAGGACAGATTTTCATGAAAGTATAAATCAAGGGAACTTTATCCAATGTTGTTGGATAACCTTCTCTTTGCGTTAAAATATTCACAACTTGTTACCTGTTTTGTTACAAGTTTTCCACTTCATTTGTTTCATTGAGGATAGTATAAATATCTTATACATCCTTATACTTGTAATTTGATTTAGTAATATTCTATACAGTTTAAGGTAGAATCATTTTTGATGTAAACATTCTTTATGTTTCTTTTTCTGGAACCATCATTCCGAAATCACCATCGCGGAATCATATTTTAGGATTCAAGAAAATGTCTAGAACTATAGGTTTTGTGAATTACCTTGATTAACCTTGCTAAAGATAACCATCATTAAATGTTCTAACGGAATTTTCAAAGAATACAATTCACCCCCCTCTTAAATTTCGTGTATCATTAGATACTACATACAATATCTCTATTACATGGATCCAACATTTGGTATTATATAGTATATCATACTCACATACCATCTCAAAATTCTATACATGTTTTCGATGATGGAAATATGGATTTATAGGATGATTCTATATTAGATGAATTATTCATGTAGATTTTACTATAGAGAGAGAATGTGTTTCACATGGAAGTTATGAATATATTCAAGATAATAATGAATCATAAAAAAATCCATTAGGATACAAGTGATTGGAAGTTTGATGTGTTAGTGAAATGGATAATGAAATTTCACTAGGACCATTAGATATTATTCATTGGGATTTAATGCCAAAGATGGGGGATTTTGTAAACAAAAAATGGTGGATCATATATTAAATTTATTTTTATTCTAATGGATCCTAGGGATATTTTTCAATTTTATGATTACAGGTTGCTAGAGAAAAGTGTTTAGGTAACCATAATTGGACTACATCTATCAATTTTCTATAGGTGGACCATCATGTCAGGATACATATACACTATTTTAGAAATTTCAATATTGGAATTGGTTTTCAACCAAGGGGTTACTATGATGTGAACCACAAATATGGGTCATGAAAAATAGGATTAATGGGTTGTCTAACCACTATCTATATCTTTTGACAAAAAAAATCACTTATAATATTTTTAAATGGTGTACATTTTAAATTGTTCATAAAATCCATACTGATCCTCCTACTTCCACCATAAGCATTATATGATTTATGTGATCTTTATGGATTCTAAATATCTTGTGGTACTCCACCATTTATATATCTATCATTTTAAATGTGACTTTTATTTTATAGGTTATCTTCTGATTAGGTTAATCCATTTATATTTTTTATATTCTCATACATGATGGGTTATCTTATATAAACCATAAAGAATCATATTTTGGGATATCTTTAGGTTTTTATAGGTTTGAGAGTATATCATGGAGTTCTTATCAGTGGGAAAATTAATTATGACTGATGTAGGAATTATTCACCCTTTTATGAAAATTTATTGGGTATTTTGTGTTTCTAAATTCAATATGGATTATGAATATCCCTTTTAAGAAACTGTATTTCGTATAAAACATACAATATAAGACTATATGGTTGTGTTTGTCCTCATAGAGTGGGTGTTATGGTTTTATATTTTAGTTATGAATGAAATTTCAAAATTCTATAAGGGTAATTAATTGGTTCTCAGTTTTCGGAATTTGACATTGGGGGATGTGCTTTGGTTCAGGGTGAGATAGTGTGGCCTAATAACGTGTTATGATTGTTTTGGACAAAATCCAATTAGGGTTGGTGCCTTTAGATATGTCTTCTTACTAGATTAATAATACATTATCATTGATGTATGGTATATACAAAATAGATAATGGTTGGTTTTCATCATGATATGTGGCCCATCTAGAGTGGTAAGACATGGTCGAAACAGTGTACTGTGGGTTATCCCAGAGTAATAATTTGACACCTATGACATGTTATTTGACTAACCATGAGTGGGAAGGTAGGTTATATTATTTAGTAGCCTCCAATATGTGTGAAGGTATGGGTAATGTTTTTAGGATGATGTTCTGTGTTGAGATATAAGGAATCATAATAATTATAAAATTCATAAGAGGTTTAAACAAACACATATTTCTATTATAGAGTCAAATAACGTATGAGAAAAAATTTATGAAAAATAGTAAGAACATGATTTCTAGGTGGATGTTGTATATTTATTTATTTAGTGGTTTCTATCAATAAATATACCTTCATATGTTAGTTGCATCTATACCATGGGACCAGTGATAATGTCAAGAATGGGACTAACATGATTTCATGAAATTATATAGGATCTAATAATTTTAATCCTCACATATTATATTTCTATTTTGAGAATGTACATACATTAATCCTTTATATGTGAGGAACCATTTTTACTTCATATAGTTATATTTTTTTATCCATGTTTTATTTTATGTGATGTTGTTATATTTATTCAACTATGATTATTATATTACTAATATTTAACCTTTATTCAACTATATTACATTTAATTAGTATTTATATAATACATAGGGAATAAACATTAAATTAGGACATTCATACCCACACATCAATTCAACAAACTCTTACTAACATGGTGGTTCAAAAGTTCTAATGTAGGACTTCAGCTCGAACTTGTGATTAAACATACAAAATCATAAATAGGTTTCTAATGTTTTATTCTGGGGACATTTACATCTTATATATCCACTATGGTTTCACATACATATTAATTTGAATAATGTGAAAGTGTGTGAATGTTTGGATTTATCCTTTGGTGTATTGTGATAACTGCATTTTTGGTTTCATGGTTAGTGTATCCTTATGTTGTGGAAAATAAAAATATGAACTCATTTATTTATATATATGATTAATTTTTTTAATGAAATATTTATTTAATGGAATATATTAATATATTTCTCAGTATTCATGTTAAATTAATCATTAATTTAGTAGCGTGATTAAAAAATGAAAGGGATATAGATTTTCATAATGTTCAGAATACCCCCATCCTAACCCTATATTTTAATAATAGTAGAACTGAGAAAGAACCCATGTATACTCTAATGGTGAAAATACTAGAGACAATCCATCTATGGGTGCTCAATATATTATAAATTTGATATATAGGGAACATTGTGTGGGATGTACAATGATACACTTCACACATCATTTCAAGAGATAATACCCTATATTCATTAAAGGAATGAGAGGTCTTCAAGGTTTTATAGAATAAATCAAGATCATATAGGGTATCCCTGAGAGAGTTTATATTATTAAAAATTCTATTTTTTGTTTGAAATGTAAATATATAAGCTCCATCATAACTTATATATATATATAAATTAAATTATTCTTTATGAATATACAATACATTTCAAAACTAAATTCCTTATAATTTTATTGGTTTAATGCATTTGGATAATATACACATAACAATCATAGTTCAAAAAAGATATTTATCATATTCAACTAAGATTCCATATTGGTACGATTCTATAAATATCTTAAATATAACGTCACTTTATAAAAAGGTGATGAAAAAGCTAACAATGTGTGATCCAATAATCACAGTAAAGGTAAACCTGAGAGAATTCAATCATAATAAAAAATAATATAATCATTAAAAGTTTGATAACATAAGGAAATGAATTTTATGAACATTATTGTTTTGTAACTATAAAATCATATTTCATTGTCTGTAAAATCATTTCATATCTACAGGCATGAAAAAATGGAGTAAAACTAATAATCACCACTAATGTATCATAAAATAGGATTATGTAATCATAATCCTTGGAGATCCCAATCTAATGAACCTTACTACTCAAAATAAAGTTTAAAAATAGAATTTTTAGTTTGGAAAGAACAAAGCATACTAATACCAGAAAACTTGAACAAGGATAATAACAATCATGTCCACACATCCTCTTATGGGAATAATAATTATTTATTCATAATAACACATCAAATTGTGAATAATTCTTTTCATAATAATGTCCAAACATATCATTAAAATCTCACATGTAATCTATTTAAATCACCAAATTAATTAGAGGGGTATAAAAGGCCAAAAAATTTAATAATCAAATTATATTTATATTTATAAATTAGGTCATGAAAATAATCATCAACTTGCAACAACATAACCGATGTAATGGAAAACATGTTTCATTTCTATTTCTAGATAATAATAAATAAGAATATTGATAATTAATAAGGATGTTATTATTTGTTCATGTTAAAATTATATTATAGTACATTTAAATAAATATTTTCAGGGATGAATATATCTTTAGAATATCATTGGATATTTTTTTGAGGTAAATACCAATTGAATTATGAAATAATATATTAAAACGCTAAAAATTTTAAATTTGTTTTAAAAAAGGTTTGTTTGAATGAAATAATTTAATAATATATATAATATTATAGGAAAATATTATCCATGTCTATATAAAACAAATTTATAAAGAATACAATAAAATAATTATTCTATTTAGACACTTTGGAAAAATATATTTTTTTTAAAAACAAAAGTAAAATCAATTTAAACAATGTTCAGATAAATTAATATGTAGGATTAAGTTAAATTAATAAATAATTTTATAATACAAAAAACATTATTCAAAAAATTTTAAATGAATTATAAACCTGTAATAAAATGATTCCCCAAAAAAATGGTTTTGATGTATTTTTTTTCTTCTTAAACAATTTTCTCAATATTTTAACTAACCAAATGGAGGGGAATGGTTCTATTACTTGAAAGGTAAATCAACAACTATTGGATGAAGTAATCAAAATTTTTTAATCAATAATATCTATATAATATCCCACTATCAATGTACACATATTCAATAAAAATCATTAGGAAAAAAAGATTCAAATAAAAATCTTAGTAGGATTCCACCACAAAAATATTCCATGTGATAATCATTATAAGGCCAAACACATGTATGTTTTGAAAACAAGAAATTATCTTAAAAATAATTAGGATTCCAAAATCCTTATTGGATTCCACCACAAAATCATTCCACGTGATAATCATTATAATTCCAAACATGTGTATGTTTTAAAAACAATAAATGCTCATAAAAATAATTAGGAAATAAAATTCAGATAAAATCATTTTTCACGTGGTAAATTGTTGGGGAAAATTAAATCAATGAATAACCATTTATTTTTTGGTGTGTGATTCTGTTTGTTGACAAAGCCCAATGACCGCGAATGAGTATGGTTGGTGTTAATCGAAAATCGGATTTTAAGGTGTTGTAGTCTCCCTATGTATGCCAAATTTTGGGGACTCGAAATCCAAAATTTGGGTGAATAATAGAGAAAAAGGTTTGAAATGGAAGAGAAAGAGGATCTAGAGATAGGGATCAAGTAATATGTCTAGGAAGAGTACGCGGCCGCATAGCAGGAAGTAGGAACAGTATGCAGGAGCAATTCGTGAAACCAAAAATAGTTTGTGGCTCAAATTGGATCAGTACACCAATGGATTGTCGTCGTCGGAGGATATTGACCAGGTATGAGAAATGGAGATACACAAAAAATGTAAAAAAAATGGATCACATGTGTCTTGTAGTTCATGGAGGTAGAGTGATCAATATGCGGTGGATCATGAATCGAAGATTTGGAAAATCTTAGGATAATGCATTTTTTAGATATGATTTCCTATATAATATTTGCTAAACTAAGAGGTTACTATAGAGATTTACATTCATTAGAGATAATATTTGAATTTGGATATTTTATTAATGGCTGATGTAATCTCACAATGGGAGGTTTGTGAGGGCGGATGTGTTTTGAGCAGAAGTAATTCTACCAATGGTGTTTTTGGGGATTGTTAACCCACTAAGGATGTCAAGTACATGGATAAAGATAACTCAATATGTGGAGGAAGAATCTATGGTATAAGAGAGGTATAGTTCCTCAAGTCGTATGCAGAGGGGGAGCTTTGGTACTCAAATTTGAAGGTAGTCCACAGACAAAAAATAGTTCACGAACATGTGGTAGTTCGCAGAGGCGGAACAAAGGGAGTGGTAAGCTTATGAGATAATAGTTCATGGATCAATAAGTTTTACGCAAAGAGGGAGGCATGCGTACATTTTCATGTACACTGTATGTGGATGAGGCAGGTGGTACATGAAACCTAGTAGGGAGCTTGGAATAGCCTATAATTAGTTAGTGAAATTATATTTATGGTATCTATTAATATCCAAGAAGATGGAATTCATTTTATGGGGTCAGTGGAACTTCAACATGGCAACTATCTATACATGAAGATGCATGAAATCAGGGAAACAAAGGGTCCTGCATGTTAAGAAACTGTTTTGAACCTACATGTCTATAGACTATGTATGGATTCCTTTCTAGTGCAGTGATCACCAAAAGTGGAAGACAATGACCCTTTCCACCAGCAGTGGGCCGGATAAGGAGGCATAGGGAGTGAACCTGGGGAATGTAGTGAGCATACCCTTATATATGTAATGTCAGTGAGTCTAGGCATAGAATATCTTGACTTAACATTGTAATCATTATTGGTTGTGAGCATTAGTTAATTTGTTACATCAGCACATCACCTTTGTATTCTCCATCGACATAGCACAGTGGGGGTGGACCAAGTAAAAATCAATATATTCTGTTTTTGATATCATATCTTATCATATAATTCCACCATTAGAAGAGAATAACAACCTTTATCATCATTTAACATTTAAACGTGATTTATTACATATAAATTGACTTAGGAAAACACTATGAATCGATAGGTCTAGTGTGTTGGGAAATTAGGAACATTACATAAGGACATAAAACATCGAACATGACATAAGTATTGAAAAAATATTTTACCTAACCTCTACATTCCCTTTTACTAAGAATTTCATGAGATAACCTGAGGACATGGATAAAAAGGGTGAGTTATAAATCCCATTAATGGACTAAACAAGGTAAAACATGAATAATACAATACACTTTAGTAAATAGACATATCAATGGAGCATAAGAGAAACATGTACATAAAGGAATGATATAACATGATTATCATAACATAGAAAAGTGGAATCAACAATTAACATGGAATTAGCATTGGCCAAGGCTCATTGCACGTAGAGCATGAACAAACCACCATTTTACATGAATTATCACAATTAAACCATCATTTCACGTGTTGTAACATACTACTAATCATTATCCAAGGCATTGGAATACTATCAGGGTGCACCCTTCTAAAATATTTCCTTCAAAGCAGAAGTGTGACCCTTGGATCATACATCATTGATTCAATAAATATCATAATTTATTCCACGAATAAGAGGTATGCAATAAAATATATTATGTCTACAATAAACATGTACTTGTTCATAATGGTTACTACCATTCAACAAGAAATGGGTTTGGTATTCAGTTACACAATGATTTTCTTATGGGAAGTCTTAGAGTACCTTCGACAGCATAACGACACCAAATAGAAATAGTAAATTGGGATGATGAGAGTAAAATGGCTCTCTTATCATTTATACATGAAATTTACAGTAAGGGTGTCATGGAACATAATAGGCCAATATATGTAATGGAATTTAGATGAATAATATAGAAGGACAACTATAATTTAATTGTGAAGAGAGAAATTCCTTACGGAATTTTGGCATGGTAACAGGTGTATAGGTGTGGCATTAATTAGAGGGAAAATATGTATCTCATGAATCAAAAATAAATAGGGATGTATGGGGAAGGTTTTAAATCATACCCTGACATTTTTAATTGAAATTAAAATTGTATTATAACACAATGAAATTTGGAAAAAATTAGAAAGAAAGAAATCCCTTACGTGGAAGTGTGATCCCAAAGTCTTGGGAGGGGATTGAGAGAGGCTATTGGGAGCTTGAAGTTCCTTTGTAGGATTATAGAGAATGGTGGGAAAATTATTTTATTTCCCAATAGGCTTTTAGTGAAGAGGATGTGGGTGATTGGTTGGGATTTTGTAGAAAATGGGAGGGAAATCATTATTATTTTTGTTTTCGCCACCACACATTAATCTACACTAAACCAAAAACATAACTATGTTTTTTTAACATGGTTTTTCTAAAAGGGGACTAGAAAAATTATTTTATATGTATAATGGACAAATTTTTTAAAAAATTCAACTTTCTTATGTGTAGGCGAGTCACACTCTAAAGGAAATCATTATAAAATTACAAACTGTTTTATAAGTTATTGAGGGTCCACTAAGGCTTTGTAAAAAAAACAAACCTAAAGTAAACTTATTTTAGTTGTAAAATATATAATGGCTGAACACCCAATTTATAGTATTTTATTACATCACTATTTGTTCATTATGATGTCATAAAACATATTATATAATTAAATGGTATTCAATTTTTACCGAAAAATTCAACTATCGTGAAAAATTATGAAACATTCACCATTGGATAATTATTAAATCCTGATTCCAAAAAATAATATTCTTTTTTTTCTAAATTAATGTAAATATATGTGAATTTGAACATTTATAATAAAAACTAACATTTATCGAAAATTCATGGGTTTTGACAAAAACATATTTCAAACCTAATAAAAATTATAATTGTATTCAAAAAATTATACGATCATTTATATTAAATAGAAATAAATTTAATAATAATATTTTATTAAAATATTATTAAATTCAAAATTCCAGTAATTTATGAAATATATTTTTTAATTGAATTTTAAAAGAAAAAAAATATTTGGGATTTAAATATTATTTACAATGTAGCCATAATAAAATGAATGTATAATGAATATTATATACAATAATAATTCACAAAATCATAGAGCTATGGTCTTGTTACATAACCCCTTATAACACCTGCATAAGACATAATGGTAAGGTGTCTGATAGTGACGTAGTATGGGGGTGGCCTGGATAACATCGCTCGGGTGGTAATCTATATCAACGTCCACTTATCTCGTAGTTGGGTCTCCTAAATCATTACATGTTGAATCATAGTCTGGGATTGTCCAAGAGCAAAAGCCAATGACACCAACTCCTTTCGGAGCTACGACATATGGTCTTCATATGTGGAATGTCTAATGGATGAGACCATATCATCCTTTTACTATGTTAATTTGATTTGTTAAATCCCTATATATTTACTAACCATGTGATCCATGTTCAATGACTATATAAACAATGTTAACAATTCATAATATTATTTTGAAATTTAAAAACATAAAACCAAGGAAGTTCACATGTTATATAACCATATTACATAATAAAACATTTAATTAGGTGAAGATGAATATTCATTAATAAAAATTTGGGTTGTTATAATATTCCCCACTTAAAATATTTTTCCTCCGATATTTAAATTTCCCCTACTAAAATATATGTGGGTATCTATGCCTTAGTACTTTCTCTCATTCACATGTTTCTTCTACAATGTTGTGGTTTCTCCAAAAACACATTCAGGAGGGGCATTGTCTTATTTCGTAGAAGTTTTTCCCTACAATCTAATATACCACCTGCTTATCATCCTAGGAGAGGTCATTCTCCAATGGTACCACCTCTTGATTGAGTACATGTGATCATTCAGGCATGTACATCATTAAGTGTTATACATGGAACACATCATGTACTAATGATAGGTTTGGTGGGAGTGCAACTCGATTGGCCACTGCTCCAATGTGATCAATGATCTAAAAAGGGTTGACACACAGTGGACTAAGATTTCACTTCTATGAAAATCTCATATCTTTCTTCCATAGTGATATGCAGAGGAATATCATCTCTCTGATATTAAACTCCTTGC
This sequence comes from Viscum album, assembly GCA_963277665.1. Classification (NCBI taxonomy): domain Eukaryota; kingdom Viridiplantae; phylum Streptophyta; class Magnoliopsida; order Santalales; family Viscaceae; genus Viscum; species Viscum album. The sequence continues at coordinate 1,113,760,468 of OY728126.1, forward strand.
CTCGTCATTGATTATCAACAAAATTCTTCTGCTGACTCAGATTAGTTTCAATGTGCTGATATATGTTCTTAACCTTCTCCACCATTTCTTCTACCATTATTGGACCTAGGATTTTTCTCTCCTCCAAATACATTCCATCATTATTGTGTTCTATACCTCTTCCCTTATTGGGATTCATAAGGATCTATTTGGACTCTTGAGTGGAAAATGGTTTTGTAAGAGAACTCAATTTGTGGAAGATGTTGATCACATCATCCTTTAAAGTACATCAAGAATTATCTCAACATGAACTCTAGTGTTTGTATAGAATGCATAGATTGGGAATCTATTTGAGGATGATAAGCTAAAGTGAAGTTTAGCTCTGCATTCAATGAATGATGAAGACTCTTCCAGAATATGGAGGTGAATATTGGATCTTGATTGGATACAATCGATAGTGGTACTCCATTAATCATTTCGAGTTCTATGATATATAATTAGGTTCCAGTTGATCCAATGTGAAATCCTCATGAATTACAATGAAGTGTGCAGTTTATTGTAAGACAATCCACAACAATCAAGATAGCATTGGTTTCTTTGAATGTCATAGGAATTCTAGTGGCAATGTCATTGGTGATGTTCTCTAATTTCCATGTTTGTATGGGTATGGGTTTCTTCTCCCCCTTATACCTATTGCTATCTTCATTCACTCATTCACATACCAGAATGTTTTATGTATACTCATCAATATCATTCATCCAGTTTCCCCCACCAATAATGCACTCAAGGATCTCGATACATTTTTGTGTTCCCTGGGTGAATGGAGAAATTTGAATTATTGGCATCATCCAAATTTTTTTTCAACTCCTTATTTAATTTAACACTTATTATTGACCCATATCTCACAATTTCTTCTTCATTAACATTGAACACTGATGATTTCCCTTTTCTGAGAGTTTCCACATTCTTATGAATTCCCACATAATCAATTTGATCATCCTTTTAACATTATAAAATAGATGGTTGAACAATCATTTTTGAAAGGATTAATTATGTTCCCTTAATTATGATTTACATATTAATCTACATAATATGTATGAAGATTGGATCCATTACATTTCTCAACAATGATAGAATTGTTGGGTCCTTTCTACATAGAAAATATGCCACCTTGTTCTCATTCCCAGGGTGGTAATAGATTGATATGTCATATTATTTGATAAAATATAACAATCGTTGTATGAAAATTATCAAATCATTAGGTTTGAATATATACTTGAGGAATTGGCGGTTGGTATATATTTAGCACATCTAACCAAAGAGGTAAATTACGCCAAATTTTCGAAGAGAATATTACTGCAGAAAACTCCAGATCATGTGTTGGATTGTATTTCTCATAAAAATTAAATTTCATCAAAGCATAAGAAATGAAATTTTCATTTTGAATCAACACACAACCCATTCCCTTCTTCAATGTGTCACTTATTTCAACAAACATTTATCCACTTGTGGGTAATATGAGCATGGGTGTAGTGATAAGCCTCTTTTTCAAATCCTTGAATCTCTCTTCATATTCATCACACTCTGAAAACATTACTCCTTTCGCAATTAGCTTTGTATGAGGGTATTAAATTCATGATAAAATTCCTGAAAATCAAATATAATATCCAGGGAAACCCAGGATTCAACAGATAACTATTACCGATGTAGGCATCGACCATCCTTCAATTGCAGCTGTCCTGGAGGGATCCAATGATATCCCATTTATTGTGATGATATTTCACAAGAATGACACCTTTTAAAAAAACGAACACATGATATACATTGAATATAAATTCTCCTTTTACAAGGTCTCTAATACAATGCATTGATGAACCACATCCTCCTACATGGTTTTAGAGTTTATTAGAATATCGTCTACAAATACTACAAACAATTTGTCGAGGTAATATGTAAATACTCTATTAATCAAGTCCGTGAAGATTGATGGCACATTAATGAGTCTAAAAGTGATTACTTTGAATATATAGTTCATATACCTTGTACTAAAACCATTCGTGATGATATCCTCCTTCTCCCCTCATTCGTGATAATATCTCGAATGAAGATGAACTATGGAGAAGTTTTTCTCTCCATATAGCTGATAAAAATATTCATCAATAAGTCTTATAGGATACTTGTTCTTTATCATTTTTTGTTTATCTCACTGTAATCAATGAAAATGTAAATTGACCCATCCTTCTTCTCGATAAAGAGGACAGGTGCACCCCTTTGTGAAGCACTTGTCCATTTAAACCCTCTATCCATATTTTCTTATAGTAGTTTTTTCAGCTCCTTTAGATCCATAAAATCCATTAAATATAGAGTCCTAGATATAGAAAGTTTTCTAGGTATAATATCAATTGATAATTCAACATATCATCTAGGAGGAAAGCCCGGAAAATTCCATAGGAAACACTTCAGTGAATTCCCTCACAATAGTCATGCCTTCAAGGATGGTTTCTTCCATAGAATCAACTATTTGAGCCAGATATGCATGCTCATCGATTAGTAATGTCCACGATTTAGATAATTGTGCTAAAGATGATTAATCTTTTTTCCTTGTACTTGTATGGAATCTGGGGTCGATTATACAAATGGAGAGTTATTTACCTCTCACAGAAATTTATGTTGGCTCTATATGAGGAATGAAAATCAATGTCGATAAATTCATCCAATTACACCAGAAGGGGTATGATGTAGTTCTTCAGGAAGTTAAATATAAAATTTTTGATAGGGGATGATTTATATTAATGGGATGTAATGATTTACCCATTTTCTGTACCACTAATATCTTAACATCGATGATTTGTTGTGGTGATGAGATTGGTCTACTAGTCTTTTATGATATAAAATAATTCATTGAAACATAATTAAAAATTATGATTTCTATTCATGAATTAATAACTAGAGTACATGTCACCTCTTTGTTTTCGGGGTTAACATTAGTTGTAGTGATGGAAAAATCTCACCCTTTCTGCCATAGACGTTATTGGTTTCCTATTATAACCCATGGATTAATGTACTAATTTTCATGTTTACCTAGTTAATTTTAGTTCAATATTTTAACAATGTGTTGATGGTCGAATGAAGTGTTCCTATCCTCTGTCACTACCAGAGGTTTTTCTTGTCAGTAGTTAAGGGCTATTTTCCCTTATCGTCCACACCAAAAGCATTTCCTAGTCCTCTTCAAGAAATTTCTGGGGAGCTTCATTCTGTACATTTGGCAATTGGGGTGCTGAAATTTCTTAGTACCGTTGGATTTATCCATCAGGCCTCTAGAATTGAATTCCACCATAGAAATCATATACCCATGACACCCCTGAGATTCATAGATCTCTATTTTGACATTGAAGGAACATCAGAAAATTTCATCATAGATATCGGAGTCATGGATCACTAGGGAATTTTTAGGCTAGGTTGCAACCCAACAACGAAGTGGTCTACAATGAATTAGAGGGTAATAGAAAAGCCATATGTCTATCATTCAATCCTTCTGATGTTTTCCTCATATTCTTTGATGTATTTTTTATCTTTTTGTAGAGGGAAAGAATGACCCCATAAATTTTATGTCGGTGGGTGTGAGGAAAATATTTATGAAAAACATTTTTCGGAAATCCATCATATCTAATGCCTATATATCCTTATCACACATTGTATTTCTGATCAATGTCCACCATTGAACATAATCACACTCTGTATTATAAGTAGCAAGAAGTACCATCCCTTTTTCAGAATATTGAAAAAAGGATAAGATTATCTAAATAGATTTGATACGTTGTATGCAGACGTGGAAGGTGGTACATGATTCCCACTAGGGAGCTTGGAAAAGCCTATAATTAAATAGAGAAATTATTTTTATGGTATCTAAAAATATTCGAGAAGATAGAATTCATTTTAGGGTGTTAATAGAACTTCAACAAGGCAACTATCTGTACATAAGGATGCATGAATTCATGCAAACGAAGGGTCTTCCATGTGAATAAACTATTTTAAGATACATGTCTATACACTATGTGTGGACTCCTTTCTAGTTTAGTGAGCACCAGAAGTAGAAGACGGAGTCCCTTTCAACTAGTAGTGGGCCAGAGAAGGAGGCATAGGTAGTGAACCTGGGGAATGTAGTTAGAAGACCCTTATATACATAAAGGCAGTGTGTCTTGGCATAAAATATCTATCCCTAAAAATGTACTCATTATTCTTTGTGAGCATTAGTGAATTTGGTACATCGGCACAACGCCATTGTAATCTCATTTGACATAGCACAGTGGGGGTGGACCAAGTAAAAATCACTCTATCATGTTCTTGATATCATATCTTATCATATAATTCCACCAGAGGAAGATAATAACATCCTTGATCTTGATTTCACATTTAAACATGATTTATTACATATAATTTGACTTAATGAAAAACTGAGTATCTATAGGTCCAGTATGTTGGGAAAATAGGAACATTACATAATGACTAAAAACATGAACATGACATCATTATTGAAAAAATATTTTACCTAACCACTACATCCCCTTTTACTAAGCATTGCATGAGACAAACAGAGGACATGGATAGAAAGGGTGAACTATAAATTCTAGTAATGGAGTAAACAAGGTATAACAGGAAGAATACACTACATTTCAGGAAATAGACAAATCAATGTAGCATAAAAGAAACATGAACATAAAGGCATGATATAACATGATTATCATATCATGGAAAAGTGGAATCAACAATTAACATGGTATTAGCATGGGACAAGTCGCATTGCACATAGATCACGGGGAAACCATCATTGCACATGAATTATACAAATTAAACCATCATTGAACTGGATGTAACATGAAACTAATCATTATCCACGACATTGGAGTGTTATTAGGGTGTACCCTTCTAAAATATTTCATTTAATGTAGAAGTGTGACACTTGGATCATACATCATTGATTCAATACATATCATAATTTACTCCACGAATAAGATATATGTAATAAAAATCTTTATGTACACAATCAACATGTACATGTTTATAATGGTTACTACCCTTCATAGATTAATGGGTATGGTATTCAATTACACAATGATTTTCGCATGGGATGTTTTGGAGTACCTTTGACAGCATAAAGACATTAAATAGAAATATTAAAATGGGTTGATGAGAGAAAAATGGGTCTTTCATCATTTTATACTTGAAATTTATAGTAAGGGGATCTTGGAACATAATATACCAACATTTGTAATGGAATTTAGATGCATAATATAGAAGGATACGTGGAATGTAAATGGGAAGAGATAAATTCCTTATGGAATTTCGGCATGGTAACAGGGGTACATGGGAGGCATTAATGAGAGAGAAAAGATGTATCTCATCATTAAAAAATAAATAGGGATGTATTGGGAAGGTGTGAAATCATACCCCGACATTTTTAATTGAAATTAAAATTTTATTAGATCATAATGAAATTTGGAATAAAATTATAAAGGAAGAAATCCCTTACATGGAAGTGTTATCCCAAAGGCTTTGGAGGGGATTGAGAGAGGCTTTTGGGAGCATTGAGTTCCTTGGTAGGATTCTAGAGAATGGTGGGAAAATGATTTTCATTCCCAATAGGCTTTGAGTGAAGATGAAGTGGGTGATTGGTTGGGTTTATCTAGAGAAATGTAGGGAAATCATTATTATTTATGTTCTCGTCAACGCACATTAAACATAACTAAACAAAAAACATAACTATGTTTTTTTAAATTGGTTTTTCTAAAAAGGGATTGGAAAAATTATTTTATATGTATAATGGACAAAAAATTTAAAATATTTTTCTTTCTTATATGGAGGTGAGTCACACTTTCAAGGAAATCATTATAATAATTACAAAATGTTTTTTATGTTTTGGAGGGTCCAATAAGGATTTAAAAAAAACCTAAATTAAATACATTTTAATTGTAAAACATATATTGGCCGAACGAAAATTTGTAGTATTTTATTACATCATTATTGGTTCATTATGATGTCATAAAACATATTATATAATTAAATTGTATTCAATTTTTACCCAAAAAATCGACTATCATGAAAAATTATGAAACATTCACCCTTGGATAATAATGAAATCCTGATTCCAAAAAATAATATTCAATTTTTCTAAATAAATTTAAATATATGTGAATTTTTACTTTTATAAGAAAAACGGACATTTATCGAAAACTCAAGGGTTTTGACAAAAAACAGATTTCAATTCTTAATAATAATTACAATTGTACTCAAAAAATTATACAATCCTTTATATTAAATAGAAATAAAATGAATAATAATATTTTATTAAAATTTTATTTAATTCAAAATTACAGTAATTTATGAAATATATTTTTTAATTGAATTTTAAAAGAAAAAAATATTTGGGATTTAAAAAGTCATTACAGTGTAACCATAATAAAATGAATGTAAAATCAATATATATACAAAAATAATTCAAAAAATCATAAAGCTATGGTCTTGTTACATAACCCCTTATAACACCTGCATAAGACCTAAGGGTAAGGTGTGCAATAATGACGTAGTCTTGGGGTGGCTCGTGTAGCATCTCTCAGGTGGTAATCTCTATCAACATCCAATTCTGTCATAGGTGGGTATCCTCGTTCTTTACATGTTGAATCATAGTCTAGGCTTGTTGAAGAGTGAAGATCAATGGAACCAACTCCTTTCGGATCTATGACATATGGTCTTCATATGGGGAATGTCTAATGGATGAGACCATCTCATCCTTTGACTACGTAAATTTGATTTTTTAAATCCCTATATATTTACTAACCATGTGATCCATGTTCAATGACTATATCAACAATGGTAACAATTAAAAATAGTATTTTGAAATCCAAAAAACATAAAACCAAGGAAGTTCACATGTTATATAACCATATTAAATAATAAAAAATTTAAATATGTCAAGAGGAATATTCATTAATAAAATTTTGGGTCATTACAATCTTCCCCTCTTACGAAATTTTTCATTTGATATTTCTATTTCCCATACTAAAATATATGTGGGTATTTATGCCTTAGTACTTTTTCTGATTCACATGTTTCTTCTTTAACATTTTGGTTCCTCTAAAACACATTCAGGAGGGGCATTATCTGATTTAATAGAAGTTTTTCCCTACGATATAATATATCAACTGCTTCTATTCATAGGAGAGGTCATTCTCCAATGGTACCACCTATAGATTGAGTACATATGATCGTTCAGGCATGTACATACTTAAGAGTTATACATGGAATACATCATTTACTAATGATAGGTTTGGTGGGAGTGCTAGTCAATAGGCCACTACTTCAATGTGATCAAGGATCTAAAACGGGTTGACATACAATGGACTAAACTTTCACTTCTAGCCAAATCTCATATCCCCCTTCCATAGTGATATGCCGAGGAATATCATGTCTCCAACATTAAAATCTATTTCTCGTCGATGATTATCAACATAATTCTGTTGCCGACTCAGATTAGTTTCAATGCGCTGGTGGATGTTCTCAAACTTCTCCACCATTTATTCTACCATTCTTGGACCTAGGAGTTTTCTCTCTTCCAAATTAATCCCATCATTCCAGTGTTCTACCACTCTTCCATTATTGGGATTCATAAGAAACGATTTGGATACATCAGTGGAAACTGTTTTTGTAAGAGATCTCAATTTATGGAAGATGTTGATCACATCATTCCTTAAAGTACATCAAGAATTCTATCAACATGACCTATAGTGTTTGGATAGAATGCATAGATAGGGCATCTATTTGAGGATGAAAAGCTGAAGTGTAGTTCAACTCTGCATTCAGAGCATGATGAACACTATTCCAGAACATGGATGTGAATATTGGATCTTGATTGGAAACAATCGATAGTGGTACTCCATGAAGAATTTCAATTCCAATTATATATAATTATGTTCTAGTTGATCCAATGGGAAATCCCATCAAATTTCATTGAAGTGTGTAGTTTTTATAAGAAAATCCACATCTGTTGAGATATCATTGTTTTCTTTGGATGTCTTAGGATTTCCAGCGTCAATGTCCATGGTAATGTTCTCACATTTCCATTTCAGTATGGGTATGGGTTTCTTCACCCCCATAGGCTTATTCCTCTCAGCAATCACTTTCTGATGTACTATAATGTTTTATGTAAACTCATAGATATAATTATTCATATTTCCCCACCAATAATGCTCTCAAGGATTTCAATATATCTTTGTGTTCCCTGGGTGAATAAAGAAATTTGAATTATTTGCATCATCCAATTTTTTTCAACTCCATATTTTATGGAACACTTATTATTGACCCACATCTCACAATTCCTTCTTCATTAACATTAAACTTTGAGGATTTCCCTTTTCTGATAGTTTCCACTTTCTTATGAATTCCTACAAAATCGTTTTGATCATCCTTTAACCATTCTAAAGTAGATGGTTCAACAATTATTTATGAATGGATTTTTTATGTTCAGTTAATTATGATTTCCATGTCCATCTACATAAATTATATGAAGATTGGATCCACTACATTTCTTAGCAATGATAGAATTGTTGGGTCCTTTCTACTTAGATAATATTCCACCTTGTTCTCATTCCCATTGTGGTAATATATTGATATTTCATAGTCTTTGATCAACTCTATCCACATTCATATGCACATGTTCAACCTTTTTGGTTTGAATATATACTTGAGGATTTGGTGGTAGATATATATTTAACACATCTACCCAAAGATGTAATTACGCCAAATTTTCGATGCGAATATTACTGTAAAGAACTCCAGATCATGTGTTGGATTTTGTTTCTCATAAACGTTCAATTTCCTTGAAGCATAGGAAATGAAATTTTCATTTTGAATCAACACACAACCCATTCCCTTCTTCAAAGTGTCACTTAGTTCAACAAAAATTTATCCACTTGTGGGTAATGTGAGCATGTGTATAGTGATAAGCCTCCATTTCAAATCCTTGAATCTCTCTTCATATTAATCAAAATATGAAAACATTACTCCTTTTCCCTATTAGCTTGGTATGAGGGTTGGAAATTCATGATAAAATTCCCACAAATCACATATAATATCCAGGTAAACCCAGGTTTCTATGGTAACTGTTACCAATGTTGGCTTCGACCATCCTTCAATTTCAGCTGTCCTAGAGGGATCCACTCATATCCCATTTCTTGTGATGATAATTCCCAATAATAATACCTCCTTCAAAAAAAACTGACACATGATATTCATTGAATAGAACTTCTCCTTTTACAAGGTCTCTAATACAGTGCTTTGATGCACCACATGCTCCTACATGGTCTTAGAGTTTATTAGAATATCATATCCAAAGACTACAAAAAATTTGTCCAGGTAATCTTTGAATACTATATTCATTAAGTCCGTGAAGATTGTTGGCGCATTAGTGAGTTTGAAAGGAATTACTTTGAATATATAGTGCATGTAACGTGTACGAAAATCATTCTTGAGGATATCCTCTTTCTTACCTAGTACATGATAATATCCGGACTGAAGATCAAATTTGGAGAAATTTTTTTCTCCACATAGCTGATAAACAAATTCATCAATACGTGTCCTAGGATACTTGTTATTTATCATTATTGTGTTGAGCTCACTATAATCATTGCAAATGTAAATTGACCCATCATTCTTCTTGATGAAGATGACAGGTGAACCCCTTGGTGAAGCACTTGTTGTTTTAAACCTTCTATCTAGATTATCCTATAGTAGTTTCATCATCTCCATTAGCTCCATAACATCAATTCAATATAGAGTCCTCAATATTTGAAATTCTCTAGGTATAAGATCAATTGATATTTAAAAATCCCTTCTAGGAGTAAGGCTAGGAAAATAGCATAGGAAACACTTCATCAAATTCCCTTACAATAGTCATGCATTCAAGGATGGTTTCTTCCTTAGACTCAACTATTTGAGCCAGATACACATGCTCATAATGTAGTAATGTCCACGCTTGAGATGATGGTACTATATATGATTAATCTTTCTTCCTTGTACTTGTATAGAATCAGGGGTCGATTATATATATGGAGAGTTATTTCCCTCTCACAGAAATTAATGTTGGCTCTATATAAGGAATGAAAATCTATGTCAAGAATTGCATCCAAATACACCAAAGGGGGTATGATATGGTTCTTCAAGAAGCTAAATATAAAAATTGTGATAGGGGAGGAGTTATATTCGTGGGTTGTAATGGTTTCCCCATTTTTCATACCCACTAATATCTTAACATCTATGATTTGTTGTGGTGCTGAGATTGTTCTACTAGTCTTTTATGATATAAAATAATTCATTGAACCATAATTAAAAAGTATTATTTCTATTAATTAATGAATAACTAGAGCACATGTCACAATTTTGTTTTCAGGGTTAACATTATTTATATAAATGGAAAATTCTCACCCTTTCTTCCTTCGAGGTTGATGGTTTCCTCTTATAACCCATGGATTTATGTACTGATTTTCATGTTTACCTTGTAAATTATTGTTGAATATTTGAACAAAGTGTTGAGGGTCGAACAGAGTGTTCCTATCCTCTGTCACTTACATATGTTTTTCTTGTCAGCAGTTAATTTCTAGTTTCCTTTATCGTCCACACCAAAATCATTTCCTCATCCCCTTCATGAAATTTCTGGGGAGCTTCATTATGTACCTTTGGAAAATGGGGTGCTGGAATTTAATAGTACCGTTGTATTTATCCATAAAGCTTCCATAATTGAATTCCACATCAGACATCATATATCCATGATGCCCCTAATATTCATAGATGTCCATTTTGACATTGTGGGCACATCCGAAAATTTCATCATAGATATCAGAGTCATGGATCACTAGGGAATTTTGTAGGCTAGGTTTCAACTCACCAACGAAGCGGCCCACATTGAATTTGGGGGTAATATAAAAGACATAGGTTTATAGTGAAATCCATGTGACATTTTCCTCATATTCTTCAATGTTTTTTTTATATTTTTGTTGAGGGAAAGGAAGACCCCATTAATTTAATGTCGGATGGAGCGAGGAAAATATTTTAAAAAAACAATTTTTAGAAATCTATCAATTCAAACTCCTTGATATACTTATCATGCATTGTATTTCTGATCAATATCCACTATTGATCAGCATCATGCTCCATATGATAAGCACCAATAATATCCATACGTTGTACATAATATTGAAATATGGAGATGATCTTCTAAATAGATTTGATACATTGTTCGGCGATTGAGGGATCAAATGATCCATTAAAAGTAGCAGGCATTTTCTCATGATGCAATAGATTGTGACATGTCACTTCTTAGAAGGTGATGAACATTCCTCGTGACCCATGTTTCTATTAAAATAATGAGTATACTAAGAGAGTATTGTGACATGGTTCGTATTTCCTACTCCCATTGGATTGGTCATCTCATTTAAATAGTCATCATATTGATCATTTCATTGGTTTCTAGACTTAGTACTCTTATTACCAACCATTATCTTGTATAAAAGAAAATTTATGGGTAACACATAAAGGGTAATCCTATGATAAAAATGGATTCCTTATAAATAATTTTTATTTCCTTAACTTATGAATCGTAGGGCTTCAATCTCTGATATCCATGATCAACTACCCAACATTTATTCATAGAATAATTTGTTTATTATCATGACAATGGTTTACACAATGCTTGTGAATTTTCTAAAGCATATCCCATGGGAGGATTATAACCAAGAGTTATTAAAGGCTCGTTGTCATGTTCTAGGATAACTCGGGCCGAGCATGAAACTCTTAGTATGTGTTTTATCCATATGAACTTCAATAGGTTTTTCTAATCCTAATCGCAAAAATTACTAAACTAATCCATTAATTGACTGTATAACAACGGTGCATTTTATTTCACACAAAAACCTTATTTATTACATGAAATTTAACTTATGACAACTCTAAGGATCGATAGTTCTAGTGACTTGTTAAATTATGAACATGTCATAATGATTTAAAACATGAAACACAACATCATTATTGAAAACTTCCTTTACAAGACCACTACATTCCCCTCATACTTATCATTTCATTGGATAACATAAGGAGATGCATAAGAAAATGGGGAGATATAATGCCCAGTAATGGGGTAAAAAAGGCTTAACTTGAAGAATACAAATCATGGAATCCAATATGCATATCAATATATCATAAGATAAACATGAACATAATGACATGATATAACGTGATTATCATAACACGAAAATGTCATAGTAACACTTAAAATGGTAATAGCATGGGCCAAGGCTCATTGCACATGAAGAATGAGTATAACCTAATTTAACTTGAATTATCTTGAGTAAAACCTTAATTCACTTCATGTTTTATGATATTATTCATTACCCAATGCATTGGAGCGCTATCAGGGAGCACCCTTCTTACTCATTTCATTTCATTACTAACTCGGCTGCATTGATCATACAATATGGATTCAATAAACATCATTATTTATTCCATGAATAAGAGGTTTGGAATACTTAAATGTAATTACTCAATCAAAAATTTCATGTTCATTTAGGTGAGTACCCTTGATAGAGAAATGGGTATGTTATTCATATACACAATGATTTTGGCATGGGAAATATAGGTGTAACTTATGCATCATAATGATGTCAAATAGAAACTATAAAATTACTTGATGAGAGGGAAAGGAGTTTGTTTTCATTTATAAATGAAATCAGTAGTAAGTGTGGTCATGGAATATAATATTCAAATATATTTAATTGTATTTAGATGCATAATATAGAAAAATTGATCGAATGTAAATGGGAAGAGGGAAATTCATTAAAGAATTTCGTCATGGTAACACGTGTACATGGGACACACTAATAAAAGATTAATATGTATATAATCATTAATTAATAATAAGGTAATTATGGGGGTGGTATGAAATGATATCCCAAAATTTTAAATTGAATATAAAAGGGTATAACAACATAATGAAGTTTGGAAAAATGAGAAAGGAAGAAATTCCTTACTTGGAAGTGTGATCCCATAGGCTTGAGAGAGGCGTGATAGAGGATTATTGAGAGCTTGGGGAACCTTATGATTATTCTACAGAGATGATATCATATAATGGTCTAGATTTGATGACTTTTAGTGAAGAGTTTGTGTGATCTTGGGTGGGGTTATATAGGAAAAGGGATGGAATTCATTATTTCTTATGTTTTGGACAACACACATTAAACTAAACAAAAACACAAATCCAACCATGGTTTTTGCCCAGCCTTTTTTCCAATGGGAACTAAAAAAATTATTTTATATAGAAAATATTCAAACATATTAATATATTAGGCTTCATTATTTAGAGGTGTGTCACACCCTCAAGGAGCATTTTAAAATGAAAAAATGTTTTATAAGTCTTATAGGGTCCACTAAAGAATTGAAAAATATTATAAACCTATAATCAAATTATTTTAATGGTAAAACATATATTAGATGAAAAAACAATTCGTATTATTTTACTATACCACTATTGGGTCATTCTGATTTCATAAAACACATAATATAATTAAATTGATTTAATGTTTACCCAAATATCGACTGATTTGTAAAATTATGAAAAAAAACACCCTTGGAAATTTTTTGACGTCCTGATGATAAATTAATATTCATTTTTTCTAAATAATTCAATAAATATTTGAATTTTTCCTTTTAAATTAAAAACATACATTTATTTAAAAATCATTGGTTTTGGCAAAAACCCGATTTCAAACCTTAATAAAAAATTAAAATTGTATTCATAATCATTATTCAATAATTTATTTTTTATAAATTTAAATTTATCAATAATTTTTTATTAAAATATTGTTTAATTCAAAAATCCACTAATTCAAAAAATATATATTTTCTAATTTAATATTAAAAAAAATTATTTGTGCTTTAAAAATTATTTACAAAGTAAAAATAAAAAAATGTATTTTTAATATTATATAAAAAATATGAACATAATAATTATGATGAAAACTTATTACATAACCCCGTATAACACCCACATAAAACATATGGGTAAGGTGTAATATGTTGAAAAACTTTTGGGGTGGCTTAGATAACATCGCTCAGGCGGCAAACTCAATCAACATCCACTTCTCCCATATGCAGTTCCGCTTGACCTTAACATGTTGAAGCTCAGATTGGGATTGGTCAAGAGCATATCCCAATGAAACAACCTCATTTCTGAGCTCCGACGAATGGGATTCGTTTGGCTCATGTCTACTGGGTGAGGCCGTCAATTCCTTTGACTGGGTAATGTGTATTTGTTAAATCCCTATATTTATACAAATAATGTTTTCACTGTTCAACGACTATATTAGCATCGATAAATATTCTTAATAGTATTTTAATTCCAAAATATAAAACCATAGAAGTGAATATGTTATATAACCATATTATATAATAATACATCTAATTAGATCAAATATAATTTTCATTAATAAATATTTTGGTCGTTACACAGAGAGAATTGATTTTTTATTAATAAATAAAAAAACACCCAAAGAAAAAATGTTTTAATCTGTCATACGCTGATTCACCACCCACTCCGAGTATTTAATCATGTGAACCAAACTACAATTTTAAATAATCAAAAAAGATGAAATAAAATGATAAAGAGAACAAATATTTCCATCCAAACATACTATATACTAATGATGAGTGTAGAATTTCCAACGAATGCTAGAAATGGAAACACCCTTGGTCACTAGCTCGTTGTGGGTCCCATGTACTTCATATCTTGGTGAAAGTAACCATACATTTATATACTCTCATGCACATTATCCACTAGTTGGGATCATACCCATAACCTAGTGTCCCCCCTACATCCTCATCATTCTAGTTTAGTTATTGTTTTTATCATTAAACATGCTACACGAAATATGGTCCAAACACCACGAGATCACTTGAGTAATAGTATAAGTCCACCGAACTAGATATCCAGGTTTTCCATCATGTGATAAGAAAAGTTACACCAGCCTTGACATACCATTTTCATATTCAAATACAATTTCCAAATCCCACACGCACACTAAACAACCCACACACATGTCACATAATTTTTTTTCATTTCAATTCGTTTTGAAACAATACTCACACCATAAATGCCCAAAAAAGTGTTTCACATCTCATTCACATTTCAATAAATAAATTAAAAAATATAATAAAACATTCACATTATAGTACACATCACATAAAATCCCTTTCACATTAAAATTTACCATTTCAAAATTACAAACCTATGAAAATAGTTTTCCAACATAATTGCACCTCTTATAAATATCAAAAAACCATTTAAAACCTTCATAAAAAATTACATGGAATGTAACCATTCATTGAACATAAATTCATTCAAAAAAATTATTTTGAAACCAAATTCATTCAAATATATCATAAAACATTAATTTTTATCCCAATAACCATTTAATAAAACAATTTCATTATCCATAAAATAGCCCCAAGTTTTACATCATGGAATACACAATACAAAAACACATTTTTACCCAAAATTGATACTTTAAAATTAGCCTTCTCAACCAAAGCTACCAAAAGTAGTTTTTGCATGAAAAAAATATATTAGTAAAATTCTAAATAAATATATCGTGCATTCTAACTCATTATGAAATGTTTACACATTGAATCACCTACCACAAATATCAAAACACTTAATCCTTGTTCGAATGTTCACCTGTACCACTAGCACACAACAAGGGAGTTAAATAAAACCTAAACCCGCAATATTAGTAAAATAAACCCAAGATCAAACACTAATTTTTATTCCCTAATTTCTTTAAATTAGGTACTTCATGCAAATATTGATGAAACCCTATGAAAAAAGAATTCAACCCTAAGAAAATGGATGAAAGATGGATGGAAACCCTCATACTTTATATATCATGATTAAAATTCCCCTAATACACCAATAGTTGAATTTACGAACAACAAAAAATGAATTTGAAGTTCAAAAAAAGATGTGTAGGTCAATTTAGAACTGAAATGGTGGGAAAAGAGGAAATGTTGTTGTAGTTCTGAAAGAAATAAGTCACCTCTTCAAATCTGAATGATTTGAGAAATCCAAATAATATTTTCCCAAATTCACGATGAATACGAGTTAAAATAGGGGGAAAATAGAATGGGTTCATTCCATGGGTAGGTGGTCTCAGGTGATATATTGATTCACCAATAGAACATAAAAACTAAAAGACATATTAATGAATTAATATTTTAAAAGTAAGAAATGTGATTAAAGGCTGGCCCAATACCTTAATAAGATATCCAAATCTCTATTTATTAATGATTCCTCTGAGGTAATAAATTATATGGTGGTTTTAATATACTATGGGATGCTAATTTGGTTGTGTAATGGGAGGCAAATGGTGAATATTTTATTATTTATAATTTTTTTTAATCTTGAAATGGGCTCACGGTTTGGCTCTAAAAGTGAAAACACACAATTCCCTTCCAAAATACTTGGAAATGCCCAAAACAAATCATGAATAGCAATTAAATGAAAAATATCATTATAATAATTCAAGTATGTGAAAAATATCTCCATCATAAAACGTTCATCCCTCAAAAACTCCTGTCACCCCCAAAAGATAAAAAACAAACCCTACCGAATGATCGAAATATACTCTTTTCCCATGTTTTGCCCAACCCTAAAAGGATAAAACAAATACAACTGATCAATAAATGTAGAAATACACTCACTAACAAAAAAACCACTTCATAAAACCATCAATAACATTCATAATACATTCCAAAACAAAACTTCTCAGACACTATCCAAGTATACTAAACTATCTTACCTGGAACGAACAACGAAAATGGATAAGGTCACCGTAGTCTCACTTCAACAAAACCGTTGGGAGAAATCCAATACCACCATTTACTCAAGTTTTAATTTTGTGATTAAATATCTCCAAATGAGATTACCTATTTCCCGACCAATGCCAGGAAAAAAACCATGTTACTACTATGGGGTGACACTAACAGATGTCCCACCATAATGGGTACATCAATTTTTCCCTAGATAGACTCATGACACTAACATGGGGACGGTTGGACAAAATCCTGGTATAAGGGATAGATTTTCATTTGACATTTCCAAAATATAAAACATAAGATGCATAGTGTGTTTCTCCACCATAAGAACCAGCCATATGAACTGACAAGAACAGGACGACACAAAACAAACCACAAATTTTAACGAGAGGGCACAACTGCACGGTTAGCCTACTGGGTTTGGGAAACTGCACACAAACTATGAAGATAATTCAGTCCAATGAAGAATCTACAGAAGCTTACATGGGTCGAAGAGCATGGTTGTGCATAGACCATATGGTAGCTTCTATCACTTAACGCACGGTTTCCTAGGCTGGTGCTCTGTTACTACAAACCATGCACAAATCGTTCTCTTCAATCTGCCTTGCCCAAATTTCATGATTTTCCCTAAAACGTAAATGGAACCCCGTGGGAATAATGTGAACTCTGGAATGAGGTTCATGAAACACACTAGGGAACTTGAAAAAGGATACAATCAGTTTGTTAAAGTGTTTTTCCGGTATCTAACAATTTCCAGGAAGGTGGAATTCATGTATGGGTGAAAAAATAAAATCAACATTGTATCTACTTATATTTTAGGAAGAAATAATTACTAAAATTGAAGGGACCAACATGTCCATAAAATTTGTTTGGCCTATAAGTCTATAAACTGTGTGTGGATTCTTTTCTAGAGCAGTGAGCGTAGGAAGTGGAAGATGGTGACCCTTTCCTTCGGCAATTCGTTACTGAATGAGGCATAGGGTGTTACCCTTGGGAATAAAGTGAAATGACCCTAATCATTGTAAAGGTAGTGAGCCTAGGAATATATGGTCTATCCCAAGAATTGTACTCATTATTGGTTGTGACAATTAGTGAATTTCGGTACATAAATACACCATCATTTTATGCTCCTTGGACGTATCCTAGTGAGGGTGATCCATGTTAAAATCACCATTTATTGTGAAATATTAATTATCTATTAATATATTTCCATGAGAGGAAGGGATAATCGATATTTTTTAACAAAATAACTAGATCCAAAATAGAAAAATATTAAATCTTACATTCCCTGATCCACCCCACCCTCGTAGGATATTTGACCTGGTGGACCTAACAATTGGTATCATAGACAAGATTAAAGTCTTTATTTATCTGTTAAAAAAATTGACAGTAGTCAATCATAATTAAATTTTGATCATTGAAGTAAATAATATTCAACATTTTATGAATATGATGCATCATGACTTTCGATCAGTAGGGATGGTTGTTTTCACAAAATCTATTCATGGAATATCCAATGGCATTAATATCGGCAGTTTATCATAAACTGAAAGAATGGAATTGGATGTTGATGTTAAAGTGATCAATTCCTTATGGTGAGCTATGTCAAATAAAATTTATATGAACATGATGCCCTTTAAAATATCATAAGAAATGTGGGATAAATTATTGAACATTTATGGGGGTAAAACAAATGTCTGAGATGAAAAGTTGAAAGATTTATGGAACTAGAAGGAGGATCATAGAATAAATCCAATGAGACTATTGATTCATTCTTAGACATGATAAATATTATTATGAAAGACATGAGAGGTCTTGGAGAATTCATTGAATATATAAAGATCATGAAATGCATCTTGAGGATACTTCCACCACGATTATATCAAATCGTTTTAGTATTAGAAGATACTGTCTCGAAAGAGCAGACATAAGATAACCTACACAGCACCCTTGTAGCATAAGAAATGAGAAACAATGATAATGATGTAGTGGAAAATGGAAAGTCTAAGGATGTGGCATTTAGTGGAATGAATATTCAAACATTGAAGATAGTCATGAAGAGGAAAATATGAATCATGTCATGTCATTTCTCCCCATAAATCATTAAAGGAGGAAATGTACTTTCAGATGTAAACTCCCATTTCCATGCTTTAAATTTGGAAAGATTTGACATTTTGCATCAGTGTTTTTGATGAATCATGATGATGAATATGAAACAAATGATGAAATTACCCAAAAGAAGTATTCATCAATTGATAATGGGAGGAGAAGTAGTAGGAGAATGTTCTTTAAAGATAAGAATCTTCTATCAAAAGAGAATGAATATTCAGAAGAATCTATGGTTGAAAAGTTGGGGGACTATATGAATCATAAAATAGATTCTTTAGTGGATGTTCTCATAAATTCATTAACCAGAGAAGAAAGTGACAATGAAGATGGATAAATTGAAGGAAGAGTTGATCTTTAGGCTGAATTAGAAGATCCTTTTGAAGTGGTATATATATTGAGAGCCAAAAATAAGAATGCTAAAAAAAATTTCATTATTCCAAAATCATAATAAAGCATTAGGACGAAGAGAATTTAGAGCTAGATATATAAATTGAAATGATGAGGTCTTTAATGCCAGAAATCCTAGATATGGTGGTTGAGTAAAAACTCAAAATTGATGAACAGGTAATTGAAATTGATATATTAAATAACACTATATTAGAGAAAATGAAATGTATCAGACAACTAGATGGTCAAGTCACCAGTCTGCGATGAATAATTGATGATTGGGAGAAACATTTATGAAAGAATATCATAAAAGAGACATAGAAGATGAGATTTTAGCAGTGTGGTCCATCAAAACAGAAGCACAAATCCAATATGAATGATAAGGATAATATGGGGCATGATATAAAACCCAAAGTAGTTATGGTTCTTGTAATAACACAAGAACCCACTCCCTGACTGAACATTGATGTGAGCATGTAGAAAAATTAGAATATTTAGAGAACCCAATTCACAACTACTTGTGAATCATTACCACAAAGTAATGTACCTCACATAAGATGCTATTGTTTCCATAATATGGGACACTCTAAAAATATATGTTCCATATAAAAATGGAACCAATGGTAACTAGACCAAGAAAGGTGGTCGTAATGCTCAAAATTATAGGTCATCATTTAATGGTCATTGTTTTAATTGTAATCGACTCAAACATATATAATGATATTTCAAATCCACAATGGAGAAGAATGCGCCAAGGAATAATAAATTTGTTCTTAAGAAGCAGTCAAAGGTATCTTCAAGTGAGTTGAAAATTCAAAATTAGTTTGTTTCAGTGTAGGTAGAAGATGTCCAGTCATATGTATCAGATGATCAATATTATCATTCCATGTCCGTTATGAATTCAATGGATTGGGTCAAAAATAAAAGGGTTGAAAAGGTCATGATGGAAGAAATTACATTCAAGGCCTTAGATCGCATTGGGATATGTATAAATGATAGTGGATGAACTTACCTTATTACATGAAATAATAATCTAGTGACTGGAATTAGGTATGACAATGATGGTATTGAATGATATGTTAATGATGAGGTTTAGAAAATAATTGGTTCAAGAAAAACCATGTTTGTAAGAAATTACATGAGACGAGAAGATGTCATGGTTGTTGAGGGGCTTATTCAAAACATTTTTGTGTTAGTAAATTTTATGACTTAGTATATACCATATGTTTTCCAACAAATTCTATATCATCAAGGTAAATGATGGTGTTGTGGTGTTTCAAGGAAAGAATACAAAAGATAATATCTACCTCTTGAGTGGAGAAGAAGATATGTTCTTTCGGTCCAAGGATAAAGAAATCCTGTTATGGAATAAGAATCTTGGCCACATAATCCTAGGATCATTTGAAGATATGTGGAAATATGATTTATCTCAAAATATCCATAGATTTTCATGTGATCATACTCATATGTGTGATTCATTCCAATAGGGGAAGATCATTCGAAAGACATATAAGAAGATGGAGAAAAATTCAAAGATACAGCTTGAGTTAGTGCATAGTGATGTGAGTGGGACAATTTCACCAAGGGATATTGACGGGATGAGATATTATGTCAAATTTATTGATGAATATTAATGAATGGAATGGGCTTCAAAAAACTACCAAAAATCTGAAGTATTTAGTTGCATTAAGAGATATCGACAAGATTGTGAAGATATTCTAGGTCAGAAAATCAAGAATATTTGAACTAATAATGGAAAAAAATTCACAAATATACAAGAAGAGGATTATCTAGAGAATCATATAATAACGAATCATGTTTCAGTTGTATGAACTCCACAAAAAATGGAGTAGTTGAGAGAAGGAATCAGATTGTAAACAACATGTATTGAACAATGCTAATTGAGAAATACCTTCCAGAGAAATTTGGAAAGAATCAATGATGAAAAACTTATACATTGAAATAGATCATTATATTTTCCCAAATATGATAATACTCCACATGAGTTATTCTATGGAATTAATACATCATTGATTTCTTTTTGAATATTTGGAAGTAAATGATTCATTATCAATATGGAGAAACATAGGAAATTTGAATCCTATGGGGAAGAAGGGATATTTCATGCCAACACAAAGAAAAGGAAAGAATATATATTATTCACTAAGAGGATGAAAAATATAGTTCACAGACATGATGTGACTATAGTTGAAAATTAAAAGAATCTTCAACAATTACATGATTAGAATCCATTGGATAGTAACAATGAGATGAGCAGACCAGGATACGCTCCAGCTCTAGAGAATGATTCAGAAAAAGAATTGAATGTTGAGAATAAGTCATTATATATCTCGAGACTAGTAAAAAGAGCTGAAATGGACAAACAAAACATATTCGGTGATCATACAACTCTATTATAGACAAGGAGGATTATGACTTTACAACAAGTATCATTGTTATCATAGGTGGAACCTAAATGTTTTAATGAAGAAGCTAAATATGAGAACTAGGATCAATCCCCAAATGAAGTGCATGAAAAAAATTGACAAGAATAAAACAATGGAGATTGTTTCAAGACTAGAAAACAGACATTTCATATGAAAAAATGGTATTTTCTCTACATAATTAAAGAAGATGGTTTTTCGATTCGAAACAAAGAAATAATTTTTTGAAAATGGTACTCCTAGATTGGGTGTATATATGAAGATTAATCATTCTCCCCCATTCTAAGGATGGAGACAATTAGGTTATTCTTGGCTATACTAGTTCAATGAATGTTTAATGTTTTTTAGATTGATGAAAAGTCAGAATTTCTGAATGCAATTCTAGAAGAAGAAGTTTACATTAAGGAAAAGATGGTTATCCCATCCACGTAGATGAGAATAGGGTTTTCAGCTGAAGAAGTCACTATATGGTTTGAATAATGTTTCAAGCCTTGGTACTCAAGGCTTGATCGGTTTCTACAGAAGCTAGATTTTCAGCGCGATGGAGTTGATTAGAAATTTTATTTCAACAAATGAAAATGAAGAGGTTGACGGGGCTTGTTTTTTTGATAAATCAATATTTGGTGGATCATATTAAGTACAATGCAAACAATTTTTGGAATTTATTGAATGAGAATTCAAAATTCTGATGAATGTTGAGCGGACATTTTTACGTGTCATTCATGAGATGCAAATATGATATGGGACTTTTATTTGTCAATATAAATATGCCAATGAGGTTTTGAAAATGTTTGGAATGGATAATTACAATGATATGAAGACTTTGTTAGCTACCCAGCTGAAACTATCATGGGATGATGATGGAAACTTATTTAATATCACTTAATATTGGAAATCCATTGGATGTATGTTTTACCATACAGTGACAATGCCTTTTATTGTATTTTACAAGTGAAAAGCAGCAAGGTATCAATGCAATCCCATGGAGAGACACATGATTGAAGAAAAAAAATATTCTGTATGTCATGTTATCATTGGATTTTGGCTAAATTTATATTGAAAAATATCAACAAAATTGATTGGTATATACAGATGCATATTTGGCCAGTTCAATAGATGATAGAAAATCAACATCAGGAGGTGCCTTTCATCTTGGAGGGTTTTTTATTTCTTGGTTGATTAAGAAACAAGATTGAAATTTTTTAACCACTGCGTAAGGTGAATATATTGCAGCTACTAAAACATCCACACATCAATCGTGGATGAAGAAACAACTTGATGATATGTTTATTGAAGTGAATTTTCTGATTGGAGTCCTTTTTCATAAATACAATTCTATAAATCATAATGAAAATCATGTCAATCATTCAAGAAATAGGCACATTTAAATCAAATATAATTTATATTAAGGATTAGGTGAAGATATGTCTTTTGAATTTGGTGTATGTGCATACAGAACCACAAGTTGTGAGCATTCGGACAAAGGCCATACCAAAATAAGAATTTGAAAGGAATCGACTAGATCTGGGAGTCTAGTTGACATCCCTCACTTGACCAAGTGTTAATGTGGACCCCCAATCCATGAGGTATGTTGTGTCTTTCCATAATGTGATTATATGTGTTCTTTAACCTATTTTAAACTACCATTAAGTTCCCATCGAGTTCTTTGACAAAGAAGGAGAATGTGTGTTTATTTAGGGGGAGAAAAGACACGAGGAGAAGCTATTAATTGGGGCATTGAGAAAGGGGGAGTAAAGGCTGAGCTGAAGCTAGTTAGATGAGCTATAACATAGTGGGAGCATTAAATATGAAGATGATTTATGTAATTGTTCAATGATTAGATATCACGATGGATTAGGTTCGTGATCAAATAACCTTATGGGTTTCAGTATGGTATCATATATTGGTGATAATAAATAAAGTTATTAATTGATGACATTTTCATTATACGCTTATTCCCCACAATGAGCAAGGCTCATGTGGGATTAGTGTATTGGTTGATTAAATCCTTAATCACCATTATAATCACATTAATCGAAATATGGTTGAAGTTGGAAGGATATTTAATGAGATATCAAAATTCATAGTATTATTTTGAGAAGAGTTGTCAAAAAACCCAAAGGGGGGTTTGTTGGTCAAAAATCACACATGCTATCCCCTCATAATGATTTGGGTGAGATTTCATTTTCTGAAAAAGCCAAAATATCACGAAATAGTATGCTTTGTGTTTTCTAAAGTCATGTTTTTAGGTGGAAAGGGAAGAGAAATGAGGTGCTCGAGACATATATAGTGCACCATGTACGAGAAGAGTATATGGATGCAGACCCAACAGTGGGAACGGTTCGTGGGTGCGGTTCATGTAACCGAAAATGGTTTGCAGTCGAAGGCGACGCAGTATGAGAATGGATTGTCCTCGACAGTGGTGATTGACCGCATAGAATAAAAGGAGGTATGCGAACTGCGTATTAAAAATAGTTAGCTTGAGGTTAGCGGTTCACGGTGGTAGAGGGGTTATTATGTGGTGGAGGCTGAATTGATGATTTAAAAAATATTGGGATACCGAATTTTGCAGTTCTCATTGACTATATAAGAATTGATAATCGTACCAATTACTGTGGATATAGAATATAATTATAGAACATATTTTTGATCCAAAATTTCATCAAAGGTCAAAGGAAGTCTGTGAAGGGAGGTCCGCAAAGGCTGATGTGGTTCACACAAATTTAATTCTGAAGAAGGTGTGGGTAGAGATTTTTAACCCACAATGGATGTCTGATACATGAAAGGAGTTGAATCCGGACATTGGGGATGAACTTCCATTACACGAGAGGAAGAGTTATGCAAGTGGTAAATAGAGGGGAAGCTCTAGTATCCAGATGTGAAGGCAGTACATGAAGAGATAATAGTTTACAGATAGAGGGCATATCATTGATTTTGAACAAAGGTCATGGTACACATAGGTGATAGTGGTTTGCAAAATAGGCAGTTATATGTAGAGAAGGTGGTCCTTGTACCTTTCCCAGAACATGGTATGTGGATGAGGCAGATGTTTCTTAAAACACACTAGGGTAATTTAAAAATCCAAAATTCATTTTGGGAATGTATTTTTTGGTGTCTAAAAATATCTAGGATGACAGAATTCATCTTTGGGTGAAAAGTGAACTTTAACAGAGAATTTACCTAGTGTTTAGGATGAATGAATTCATGCAAATGAAGAGACAAACATTACCATTAGCTAAGTTCAACCTACAATTCTATTAACTGTGTGTGGATTCATTTCCATAGTAGTGAGAACAGGAAGAAGAAGACAGTGAGCCTTTCCACTAGCAGTGAGTTGCTGAAACAGGCATAGGGAGTGAACATTGGGAATGTAGTGAACAAACCCTAAACATTATAAAGGCAGTGAGCATTGGAATAGAAGAACTATCCCGAACATTGTACTCATTATTGTATGTGGTCATTAGAGAATTTGGTACATCCCCACAACACCGTTGTATTCTCCTTGTACATAGCCCATTAAAGGTAACCCATGTAATTTTTTTTCTTGTGCACAATTTCATACCTATTCATAAATTTCCAAGGGAGGATGTGATAATTTAGTTTGGATTTACAATGAATCAAGATCCAAATAGATAATTTTTATATCTGGCAAACCCTAATTTACAATCCCTCTCAGGGTATTCAACCTAGTAGACCTAAAAATTATTTTAAATAATCAATATGTTTAAATAATATGAACAATCTACTGAATTTTTCAAGACAATAACATTGTATTATGATTATGAGTGTAATATTTCCAATGAGAAATAACAATGGGAACACCCCTAGGGGCATGCTCGTTATGGGTCCCAGGTACCACATATCTTAGTGAATGTAACCATACAAATATTTATTCTTGTGATCAAGATCCACTAGTATGGATCATACCAATAACCAGGTGGTCCCCCAATATAATCATAATCATAGTTTAGTTTTTGTTTTCATCTTCAAACGTGCTACGTTAAAAAAGGGACAAACCTCATGGGATCACTAGAATAGTAGAACATATCCACCGACCTAGATATCTGTGTTTTCTCTCTTGTTAAAAAACAATTTTCACAAGAGATGAAATTACATTATAGATTTGTATAACATCTCCAAATCCCAAAAAAAAACCAAATATCCCACCCACATGTCACATAAATTTATTTTTCATTCTAATTCATTTTGAAACCATACTCACTCCAAAATAGACCACAATGCATTTCTCATCTTGTTCACATTTCAATAAATAATTTAAACAATATTATAAAAAATTTACACTACATTAAACAACATAGAAAAACCATTTCACATTAAAATAGACCATTTAAAAAGTAAACACCTACCAAAATAATATTCAAAAAATGTTTTCCCACATAAATAAATCAACAAACCATTTAAAACCTTCATAAAAAAATTCCAAAGAGTTCAGCCAATATTTGAACATATAATACTTCTAATATCCTATTTTGGAATAAAATGCATGAAAATATTACATAAAACCAGATATTTCATCCTTATATCCACTTATTAAAACCATTTCAAGAACCATAAAATATCACCAAGTGTTACAACATGAAATACAGAAGACAAAAACACATTTTTACCTAAAAATTGTATATTGGAATTAACATCTCAACCAAAGATAAAAAAACTGTATTCACACCACAAATAAAACATATTAGGAACATGTTAAATAAATCAATAAATCAATCCAAATCATCATGAAATCCTTTAACATGGAATCACCATGCCAAAATGTCAAAACACAAAATCCTTGTGAGAGAGATCACCGTCACCACCACCGCACCACATGGGTGTTAAATAAAACATAAAATAACAAGATTTGACAAATAATACCAAGATCAAGCTGTTGGTTTCAATCATAGATTTCTCGAAATTCGGAAAATTAATTAAATATGGATGATACCCTATGGAAAATGATATAAACCTATGAAAATCCGATAATCATGGAAGGAAATCCTCATACATGAGATATCTTGAATAAAACTCCCCAAATACAAGAGTAGATGAATTTATAAACATCAAAAAATGAATGTGAGGATCAAAAAATGGTGATAGGTAATGTTATTACTAAAATGGAGGGAAGAGTAAAAATAAATGGAGTTATGAACAAAATATGTTTCCTCTTCAAATATAGACGATTTGAGAAATCTAGTGAATTATTACCTAATTTTTAGATGAATATGATTTCCAATGAGGGGGAAAAGATCATGGGGGCGTGCCTTGGGTAAGTGGTCTTGGTGAGGGTTAGAATCGCTGAAAAACCTTAAAAATTGAATGATATATTAATGAATAAATTTTTTTAATGCTGAAAATGGGTTAACGAGATGGCCCAATACTGTAATAAAAAAACCAAATCCATCATAATTATAGATTCTTGTGATGTCTAAAAGGATACGGTGGTTTTAATAAACCAGGGGATTCCAATTGGGAAGTGTAATATGTGTAAAATTGTGAAATATTATGGAGTTGTCAAAAAACAATATTTGATTGTAAAACAGTAAATGGGATCACGGTTTGGCTCAAATCCCGAAAACACATCATTTCATCCAAATATACATGAGAAACACACACACAAAGACCAATAATAGTAATTATATGAAAAATAACCATTAAATAAGTCATGTATGTGACAATTCTCTCCACCATAAATCTCTTTACCCTCGGAATGCCACATAAATGCCAAAATCTAAAAATCAAAACCAAATAGAATTTACAAAATGGATTCATTTTCCATGATTCCCCCACCCCAAAAAGACAAAAACATCTCCAATTGATCATTGGTTCTGTCACCTACATAATCCCATACTAGAGGGGGAGAATATCCTTCCTCTTATCAGCCTTCATAAATGATGAAAGAAACTCTTCATGACACTCCTTCACAGAATCAGCCCATGAGACACCATTCTCGTTCCACTCCTCAGGGTATAGCGTCCGCCATTGACGCATTGATCCTAACATATGGATCTGTTCAAGAGAAACCGAGCACTACCACAGATCATGGATCAAGGTAAAATTGACTGTCAGTTTCTCAGGCCTTCCCTCCATCTCTATGTTTGAAATACTACCTTGGAACTTCCCTAGGGTATGCCACTAGAATGCATGAAATGACATTTACCACAGGTCATATTCATCATCTCATTCATCCCTCCACTGATCTACCATGTTAGAATTCTGTGCCTCGTCTACCAGTACCTCAGGTGGGCGATGTCTGGGTTCCATATCTGAAAAGGAAAACAAGTATTTCCCAAGCTTGGGTATTATGAAATTTTCTTTTAATATGCAGTTTAACTCATTATTTAAATAAAATTAAAATAAACACCAAATACACACAAGAAAAAAAGTAATTATGATGCATTCTTAATGTCTCTACCTAGAAATCTTCGTAGCCCGACTTAATTGTTTGGTTGGCCTAGTGTCCTTGCATCAGATCACTGGGGACCCAAAAATCCCATGTCCTTGCTAGTCTTCCCAAGCCTATTTGATGAACCAATATTGCATAATACAGCTTCCCTACCATCCCATGAAATACACACTATTCCTAACTCTAAACTATACCATATCTATAAACCATCACCTCTAATACCATTCTATCATGACTTGACTTTTTATTGTTGAATGATATGAAGGAAATGTTTCATTTCGTTCCTTCTTCATTATGAGGGATATATAATTACCCTCGAGTCCCGCATTCAAAATACAGTAGAGTAATGACAAGAACTATGGTTATGGAATCTCACAAATAAATTAATTCTTTACCCTTTTAAATGAAAATAGTATTAGGGTATAAGAAAATAAAAATCCCAAACAACTCGATTCATTGATATTTGGGAAAAGAAAATCCAACCCATGCATGATTTTAACATAAATGTATAAAAAGTGCCAACATGAAATCCAAAGAATAGTACAAAAAAACTAAGTTGTATCATTAAATATATCTTGATACATGAGCTAGTAATGTCCAGCATGGTCCTCAAAGTCCTTAGGGAAGCATGCAAATAGTTTTATATCATTAGTTCAGCATACATGTATAATAAAAAAGGGAAAAAATGTCACTCGTTCACAAGTGGGATAAGCATACCAATTCCCCCATGAAAATTGTTGAAACCAACAACACATAACAAGGAATGCTTAATAGCCTAGTCTCACCAAGGAAAAATCCAAAAATAATAGTGCATGTTAAGAAAGATAACAATATAGTACATCGATGATTTTTGTACCCTACACCACATTGACACTTGTTATCTTCTCCTCCCTTTTAGCTAACGTTTTGACGCTACTGAACATCCCAAATTCAATACCAGTACCAAAAACTACCTACATACACCTTGTCAAAAAATGATACATATCCTACCAGCACACACTTAGGTCACAACAACCACACAACTTTCCCGAAAACACCTTGTCCTCATCCCGAAAAACCTGGGAAAAACCAGCCCTGAAAACACCTAGGCCTCTATCCAACACCAAAAACTACTTGACTGATATTTGGTTATAGTAAACTTCAAGAATTTATAGATTTCAAAGATAAGCTCGATTTTTTAGAATAGGAACATGGTGTGAGGATGAAAGGTAGTATGGATCCATCCATCCTCCCACCGAGATGTTTGGAAAGACAACATCACCCAAGAAATGGGGAGTTCGGCACATAGTGAACAACATTGGTGGGGTGCATGTTGAAAATCACAAGTAACTACATGTTTATACATATAGTTAAACAATCACTCATCCCAACTTATGGGTTTCCAAACAAGAAACCAGCTTACACAAAATAAAATTGTTGCTACTCCTACAAGAATATATAACCACAAACAACCATCCCTTTTGTAAGAGGAAATATATCAACATACAATCCATTTAACAAATTTTCTTTCTAAATTTATCAATTATTCATTTATTCATTAATTCTATACTCAAAAAACTAACAAATGTATCCCCAATTACTATTCTCAAAAGACGAAGAGCCTAATTTACTAAATAGGGTTCATGGTTATTCAATGATTTCACCCATTTAAAGCACAACATGACACTGATATCGAGAGCATCGTTGAAAATTTTGACACTTACACCATTAAACAAGGGAAGGGGAACTAATCTAAGGGTTTTCCAATTTAATACCCATTCATATTATCAATCTAGAAACAACCCACTTAGAGTACCACAACACTCAAACAATGACTATATGCATTCCAACTGTATAACATGATCATCCATTCCACAATCAATCAATATCTCAACCTGGTATTCTTTCACACCTCTTGCACCGCCCCATAGACAAAGCCCAGAATAAAACACCACCAAAATGTAGCCTTATAGCACAAATTGGTCATCCCCCAAACACAAGGGTGTTCCCTCTATCCACCCCCACACATGTAAGAATTTTACCAATATAAAATTCACAGAACCCACATGATTTAAAAACCACATCCAAATAGAGCACACAACCACACCATTAATCAATGGATATTCAGATTTAAAAATATGGGTTCTCAAATTCCACATTAAATAAAAAGGGTGATCATAAAACATGATTGATCACGGGGTGTCTATATAATTAACCAATTATACCTAATGAAATATATTTAATGTTACAAAAATTTATCAGGAATCACAATAAAATATAGAACACCACCAATACATAATAAAATACATCCAAACGATATGATTTTCATAAGGTCTTAGAGCCCATAAAATTTATAACAATGTTCATGGATAACAATTATAATATCATATGAAACGTCATCACTTCCCAGTCGTTATTTCACTGACCCTTGTTATATTTTGATCATTATATTCCAATCCCCCATTTATAAATTATTAAGGAAAAATATTTTTATTTTCATCAAAAAGAAACATTACTAAACACACCCTATGATATAAATGTGTAATTAAAGGTAGAATAATCCATAGTTGAAACCATAGTAGATAAAAACTCATCTCTATGCAAAAAAAGGGTGGTGCTGCGAGTAGTAGGAAGTACTCCCACGGTAACAAATCATTGGATAAATCAAAAAATGTGAATCCATGGGGATAATGATCTCTATGAACGCCAATATAATTGAGATGAGATGCCCTTCACATTAAAAAAATTCATTTCCTCTATCAACAGAATTTAATAAATGTCTAAAGTCATTAAGGTGGGTTCGTGATTATTATCATGCAGTTTCATTATATCAATGTCCCAAAAGTGTTGTGTTTTTAATGATATAAATAATATCTTATGAAACACCCTTAAATATTCTATCACACAACTTTAAACACTTCTTACATCAAATAAAACGTAAGAGGGTGAAAGTAAAAAAACTAGGAGAAACATAGAAAATTTGAAAATTTGGAAAAGGGTGAGCCACCGTTTTTTGTGCAACCATTTCACAGTGCCTCCATCCCGGTGTGCCAAAATTTAGTTGTGCCACCTTTATAGTGCCACCATTTTTTGTGCCACCGTTACTGTTCTATCTTCACGGTGCCACTATTTTGGGCACACAATTAGGTCAAACTAGATTTTTTTAAAAGACCTGAAAGAAACCACTACAATCCCCAAGAACACCACCAGCACCAAATTTTTGCAAAGGAATAGAATAGGGATATCTAGGTCATTATATTGATTGATCTTACATTATTACCATATTTATAGATATTTGATTGAATATTTTGAATTGTTTTACTAAATTAAAGTGAAAAATTATACATTATACATTTTAAATAAGACTCTTTTATAATGGAGAATACCAAACATGAAGTGATAGATTTTTTTACGGTGTTAAAAATAATTATTTTTATGTCATGATTTCCATTTTGAGATATTTATAATGTCTTTTTTCTGTTCAATGTGAATGAATAATTTTAGGTCAAACAATGAGGAAGGGAAGACCACCTGGGCTCTAAAGCAATTTAATAAACATAAAATATGCTAAATGTACATTTGAGTGTAAATATTAACACCATAGTTTTATTTTGAACATCATGAATGATAATATTATAATATTTTTTATGGTTTAATTCAATGAATATTTGGTGAACATGGGTTGATTGACAATTAAAGTGTATGGTCAACAATAAAATGAACTGTAGTGTAATAATTAAACTATAATCCATTTATATTATCAAATTAGTGAACAAAAAATTAAAATTAAAATAAATTGTTTTAAAATGATATTAACAGGAATATTAATTTTTTTATTATAATTGTTTTTTAATAAATATTGTTGATTTGTTGTTTATCATATAAATACAAATTCGCGATTATGAAACGAAAATAGGCTTATTGAATTCCCAAATGATGTTGTACATAAGATTAATTTGTTAGAGATAATGTGAAAACTAAATTATGGGAAAATAAGCAAGAATAGTTAGATTTTAATGGACCAATAGTATTTATGAAACATTAATGAGCATGTTTCATTTAAAACACTCATATGTTTATATGATGGTTGTGAAAAAATTAATTCTTTGAATTTTTAAGGATGATATATTTTAATTGTGAGACAAGTCCAACTCACATTTTTTAGTTTCATTCTTTATCTCTCTTAATTATTCTGTGTGTGATTTTATGCGAATTTCCATGGATATGTGGGTTCGTATGGTTTTCCTAAAAATCATGTTCATGTATTTTTATATGTTCTCTATCCTAGTAAATATTTTTACGTTATTTTTTTAATCAAAATTTTATTAAAAATTTCTATTATTTTCAAAATATTATATCATCCATATGTTTAAGGGTTGAAATATTCAACAATATTTCTTGTTTCATGATATAGGATCTCATATATTATATAAAAATGGGAGATGTAGATCACTTTTTTATTTTTATTTATTGACATTGAAGTGGAGTTCAAAATATTATGTGATTATATTTTGATATTCATAGTTCTTTTTTTATAGTTGAGAGAATAATATTTATTTAGTTTCTCTCTAAATATTGTTAATATTTAAGTCAATGTATAACTCACATTGAAAAAGAAAAACATTATTATTTTAGTAATAGATCCTCTCAATTTTTTTTATTGGATTTTATGTAGTACAATATCATGATGTTTTCTCTATTAGAATATAGAATGAATGATATTATTGATCTAGAAATAGATTGATCAATTATTATAAACTAGGTTTATATTGGTATCTATTATATTAAAATAAAAGAATGAAAATATATTTTTAATAAAATAATTCTACTCTAATAAATATTAAATATACTAATTAATGTAAAATACCCACTGAAATTTTTAATATATTAATAACATAAAAATAATGATATGTCGAAAGGGTATCTATTTAGGAGATAATATTTCCTTCTTCTATAATGAAATGTATATATATTATTTCATGTTGTTTTAAATGACCAAAAATACATTAAATATTTTTTGTAGTTCTAAGGAGGTTACTAAAATGTAAATAAAAATAATAAAATTGAATAAAAATAGAAAATATATGATTATTATATTCTCTATAAATCATATTTTTCCTGAGATATTCGTGGAAGAAATATTAATATACACTACCATATTTACATTCCATGTAAATAATATATTGATCTAGAACCATATAAATAATCATTTTTCGCATCAATAATAATTTAATATATGTTAAACAATTTTTTAGTTTGGGTAGATAGAATGGAATTTCATATAGATAAAAATAAAACATATTTCAATGGCTAATAAGAAAATAATACATTATATTGTTATTTTAAGCATATTATAGGGTGGTTTAGTAGAGAACATCTAATTATCCAGCCACTTCTAATTTGAAAACCATCAAAACATGTTATGATAACCTAAAATATATATATGTAATAAACATAATTTAATTTTTTTATCATTTAAATAAACACTATGGCAATCTAAGGTAAGATACATACTAGAACATGATATAATTTCTCGTGGATTAAATCACCATAAAACCCCATGTGTTCATTGAGAATCAAAAAAGCTGATAGATTATACATTTTCATGGATAATGTTTTTTTAGTATGGTCTTACCACTCTCAATAAACATTTATATGAAATTAGAGTGAAAT
This sequence comes from Viscum album, assembly GCA_963277665.1. Classification (NCBI taxonomy): domain Eukaryota; kingdom Viridiplantae; phylum Streptophyta; class Magnoliopsida; order Santalales; family Viscaceae; genus Viscum; species Viscum album. The sequence goes on from OY728126.1 coordinate 1,113,794,359, forward strand.
AAAATATATTATTTTATTGATGTTCTTTATGGACTCTTGAAAATTGACTTTATATATGGGACTCTACATGGGTTTTCATGTTTAATGGAAGATGATACATGTGTGTTGTGAGAGGACTAAAATTAGTAATACTATTTGTTACATAAATTAAAATAACGACTAAATTTTAATTTAGTATTTTTATGATGTTTTATTTAGTATGTATAATGAAATAATTGATATTGGGATTTGGGGGCCTCTAGTTCAAAATTTAACTACGTCTATGTCTTTTAATGAAACAATATCATACAATACACAATTCATTTTATATAGAGGTTAATATATAATAAAAATTACCATGGGACTGAATAAATCTAATTCTAAAAACATTCATATTGTAATTCAATTGTGCAATCGAATTACTATATTGAGGAACATGATTCTTTGTAACACTACCAAATTAGAAAATCCACTCTAACTGTTATAATCAAATTCATTTAAATTGTTTGTGCAGTACAATACATCAACGGCCAATGCCCACAAGTTTTTGTTTCAGCTAAAACCAAAAATGTTGTTTTTTGGGGAAGCCTTTCATGAATGAAAAATATATCATAATAATAATATAACATCCTTAATTATGTATATAATTATAAAATATGTGACTTGAATAGTGATAATAATAATCAAGGTTTTAATCCTCAATACCAACCTAATAACCCATATACATGGTTCTATCATGAGTAATAAATTACATATACCAGAAGTATTCTACCCCATTAAATGGAAATTAACCAACATATATAAAAAATAAATCATAGTAATTACAAATTAATTTATATCAATAAATATGGAAAACATTTAAATGGATATAATATATGTCTAAAAAACTAAACTTTTCTACTAACAATGGTTACTCAAGCTGTTAAAATAAAATGAATGTTATTATAATTAATATAAAATTATTTAGACATTTCCTCAAATGGAATGAAATCAATTCATGATGGGTGGATGTTATGGAATCAATTATACTAATGAGTAATACTAAAATAAAAAAAGACATATTTTTTGTACTAAATCGAACATATTGTGGATAATTTAACACATAGAATCATTTATTTAGAGCCTATTAATTTAATGATGACACATTATAGACAATATATAAATCAATTTATATGTAATAAAATTGTAGGATTAAATTTTCAAAATGGTATATATAAATTGAAAGAAATCATATTTATTATATTAATGGGAGATTAATTACTGAAAAAATGTTATACCTGGCTTGAAAATCCCAAACTAACCACAGTTATTTTCTCTTTTTAGTCGATCATCTATGTTATAGTTTGAATGATGTATAGAATGCGATGTAATTTAGAATTTGATAATGGTTATGGTTATTATCACAATACAAGATACATTGGAACAACATCATTGATATGAGAAATCTCATAAGAAAATATGTACAGACAAAATAATATGGTAATGAGTAATGAAAAATATACATGAGTTTGAATGTGTATCCAATGATTTACTAGCCCATTTCTATAAAATGAAAATAAAAAATAATTTATTTTCCATTATGATTAGTATGATAGTATTAGTTTTATGATTTATTACACAATATATGATCTTTAATCATTAATATGTATCATGGTGTGTACTCCATGCATAGGGTTGGAGAGTATATCAATTTAGGTTTAGAAATTTAATGGATAAGGAGTGTATAACATGATATAATGTAATAATATATAATGTAAAAATAATACTTAAATAATTATAGTATCTATCTATGTTTTCTGTTCTAGATTTAGATGACTATTTTTTTAATATATAAAACTTTTATCATTGTAAAAAAATTTGTAAAAAATAATATGATCATAAATATTTTATATAATCTCATTTTTTCTATAGAATGTGTCTATAAAGATAATCTCATTAATTTTTTGAGGATATAAGGAATGTAGTATAAAATAATTATATATACAAAACAAATATTATTGGTTAATTTTCCCTTAAATTATTTATATTATATATATCCATCGAACAAAAAAATGAATCCTTTTTTAAATTATCATTTTTATTATGACAAACCAATCATGATTAATTTATTTTCTGGTGGATTATTTTTATTAATAAATTGTATAAGATACATTATAAACACATTTTTCATTTATTAAAATAATCTAAAAATGTTATTAATTAATCATTTAAATTATACTTATATGTCACTACATAAAAAAATAATATTAATTTGACCAATTATTTTCATGATGTTTTTGTAAAAATAATTTCATACTAATAAACATGTATACCTACTATTATGTTGTAACTAGATAATAAAAATAATTCATGGTAAAATTATTTTAATTATTCTATTTATAATGAATATCAATTAAAATTTTATTGATTTAAACTTTTATTTTATTGTTACTTCTAGAAATTAATAAAAACCTACTTTATAAAGATAGTTTTAGCAGCTGAATTTTATGGACATACATTCCATAAAATAACTCTTCTAATATTAGGATATATACCATTATCATAATTATATTTATTCCCAATAATGTAATCTTGAATTTATTATGGATTGTGAATAGACCAATTACATCATTAAAAGGGGGAACTTTAACATCCTAGGTAATTAATGAATAATACATGTCCAAGTCATTTAATATTTATAAATTAGATATTTATTTTATTTTAAAGGGGATAAAATGTTTTATAGCATACCCAACATGAAAAAATTGGTTTCTCCAAAATATTATGATTGACAGAAAACTGATTTATGTTAAAAAATAACCTAATATTAATATTATTATTTTAAATGGTAGTAATATCATATAAATTATAATTTTTGGGATGAAAATAAACATTCTATATTTTCTTTACACATATTTATTAAATATTTTCTGTTTCTTATGAAAAATATAAAGGTTTAAAATGAGAATGAATTCATTTTTATCTATAAAATACTATAATATATTTTAAAAAGTAGTCTTACCACCTTTTGACGGTGAACCATTTTTAAATCATGTTATTTACACTTTTATAGGTTATCTTTGAAAATTTAATATTCATATTTGGAAATGGGACGTCAAAATTTTCGTAGGATTAATTTTTGTTATTTTTCAAATAATATTCATTTTCAATTAATAACAAAAATACTACATTTTAGTTAAATATATCCATTTTGAAAATTTGTAGCTATATTTTTTGATAATCATTTTAAATGGTTATATGGAATAATTATATTATTTTTTATCATTTAATCCAAATTTTTCATTGGATGAAATTTTAAATTAAAAATAAATAGAAAACCAATGTGATGTTTTGAATATTTTACTTAGAAAATCAATTTTCTCAATCTTTCAATTGGATGAGTGATATGTCAAGACCCCTCCCTCAGGGCCCATATCATGACTACCCCATGCACTAATCATTAGGTCCGAGGCGGGTGACTATAACCAAAGGCATAATTCCCTAAATCTAGAAAATCATTGCCTTTATAAATTGTAAACACATATAACCAGGGTACAAGAGAAAGAAAACCCTATGTAAAATTTGTATAACAAGCTTAATAAAAGTAAAGGGGATTAAGAATACAAGCCTAACTATAAAGTACATATACAACTGAAAAAGGAAAAAACAACTCACGGGTGAAAGCAGCTCCTGGATCGTCCTTCAGGGTTCCTACCTAATGGGTATGTACAGATGGACTCCACAACACTCCACGTCCATCAGACTCCACTGTGTACTGATTCGTTGTAATGTCCTCTTCTGGGTATCGTCCAGTCCTAGCGCTGTCGGCCTTCGTCAGCATTGTCTGTAATCTCCATCCAAAACAACAAGGTGCGGGCAAAGCCCGTGTAAGGGTGAGTATAACGATACTCCGTAGGGACCCTGAGACCCAGAAGGTATCAAAGAATCAAACAAGTATAAAAAAAAATTATGAAATCAACGAATAACCATTAATTAGGTATATTCCCATACATATACCTATGTTATCAAGTAACTCATCTCAATCATGAGGAAAACACAAAGGTCATTGACTCATCTCAAACCATGATTTTTAGTATCGAAACCATGGCTGCAGGAGAACTCCTCCATTGTCGTGTATAGTGGTCATGTCGCTACACCGAGGAACTTCTCACTAGCCATTGACTGCTGAGGTACTCTTCCTTTCGAGTACCAAGGGTCTCCTACAACTACCAGGTGCTCTGTATGATGTGGGTCTGCCGCCAGATGTCGGGCGCTCCCCCTAATAGCCTACAGAGGTACTCCTCCTATTAAGTACAGTGGATATGCTACCAACTACCAGGCTCTGCGTCCTCTATGGTTCTACCACCAAATATAGGAAGCTCACAAATGGGCTAGTTGAATCACTCCGAGTCGAATTAGTCATGCAGTCGTTAGGTCTGTTAGCGACTAGGTCTCTGCACTTTGCATGCTCCTTTCCAAGAGGATACAATCCACGATCTATTGTTCGATACACCAGTTTCATGAGGTATCATGTGGTCGTATCTCAATGTTCCTCTATATCATATGGGTCTCAAACCAACAGACAGCGCATCAATTAGATGTCCGGAATGTGAGTTATTATCCTTTTAGTCCTAGGGGCCCTGTTAGTTTCGCGCATGAACCAACCTGATTGTATCCCAAATATTCCCTAAAATCCCATGTGGTATTCTCAAAACGACGGTTTTGTTCCATGAATATCGTTAACACTGACGGTTAGTCAAATGAACACCCATAGCCCATGATATGGGCGAAAAGGTAAAAACGGGTCTGACGGGTTCGGGCTCGTGGGAGGCCCGACCCAGTCCACGGGTCTGACCTGACCTGAAGGAAGCTCGGCTCAAAGGCTGCCTGGCCCGAATAAGGCCCCTCCCGAAAGTGGCCCGGCCCATGGGAGGCCCGAACTGAAGGTGCGGCCCTTCCTTAAGGTGCAGCTAGACCCGAAGGCGCGACCCTGCCCGTAGGTTTGGCCCAGCCCGGTTGGCGTGCCGTGTGGCCCGACACGGCTGGCCATGTGGCCTGTACAGCTGACCGTGGAGCCTGGATGGATGGCTGGCCCGCGGGGCCCCTCTGGCCACATGTGGAAAGGGGAGTGTCGCGCCCCCCTTTTTCTCGTTTGGAACCGGTTCTAGGCGTCGAATATGTTTTCCCCCGCTAGATCTAAGGGGTCCCGCCTTGTCCGGATGGACGAGCATCCAGCCGGTACCCACACCACCAGCGCGACGTGACAGCACCACACCTCTCCACCGCGGCCCGGCCTTGCTGCAGTTCTGCATCACCGGCACAGTGTAACAGTGTCGTGCTTCCTCCACCGCGGCCCGGCCTGGACGCGGTTCCTCTCCACTGTCACAACATGACTGCACCATGCTTCCTCCATCGTGGCCCATCATGGCCACGTTCCTCTGTTCCATCATGCTCCATGATGCTGGCGCACCTTTTCGATGACCTGGTGGCCTTCCACCACCAGTTTCTTTGTGGTCTCCCCAACACTGGTCATCGTTGTTGTTTTGCCTCCATCGTCAACAAACGTAAATAACAAAGGGAGAGGGTTGGTCCATGTTCGTGGGACCTGAGCCTTTCACGTTATTGTGATATCAATTGGAAAATTAATAACCAAGATTGAATGACGAAGAAAAGACATTAGAATCAAACTAAACTCCCCTACATCGAGTCTGTTGATCTTTGATGGAGTCACAGAAAAACAACGTCCTTTCATCAACTTTGGAGGAGAAGATGAAGAAGTCGAGGAGGAAGGATTTGGGGAATACATGTCAACATGACGTCGTCGGCGTTCTTCGGGGACGACGGTATTTCCTCTACTTGCCACTGTTGAAGAGGGAGAAGATGGTACTCATTGTTCAGAGGTGGTTTGTGGCATTCATCATTGGAATAGAAAAGGCTAATCTCTACCTCTCCCCATTCTCTAGGACACCCAAGAATAATGCACAGCCAAAATAAAATAATAGGTTTACCAATTATTTTATTAATGGAATGAATTTGAAAAGCTTCAAATTAAATCATGTTACTTCACTTAATTAATGGGTGAAGTTGTCTTAATTAATTTGAGGGGAGGAAGGTGAACAATTAAATTAAATCATTAAGTGAATTAGAACATTAATGAGGGAAAGGTGGAGTGTTGACATCCCATATAAATGGGGGGATTAGAGGTGTTAAAGGGGAGTTAGAACCCGTGTGGGTTCCACCGTAATTATATCCTCCCAAGTAAGGTTGTGCTCGGGTGGTACCCACCACCATAACCTCCCTTAGGAGGTTTTGGTGTGGTGGCCCCCAACTCCAACCTCCCCTTGGAGGGTTTAACTACCTAAAATAACAATATGTGAAGCCTTGTTTTTATTTACTTTTCTTTAAAAACCCTAAAAAATATTTTCCACTCTAGATAAATCACAACTATGGTGGAGGTCTCACTAAGTAATTATCAACAACGTGAATTCAACAGTGCCCTCAGATTTTAGATCCGAGCACCTGTTCAAAAGTTATAAAAACCCACTCGTACGTTTACGGAACGTACCCGAGCAAAACATCGGAAATTGATTCCGGGCACACCGGGCCTCGAAATCATATGCCATTAGAAACTGCAGAGTCATAAAAATCCCATGAATTTATAGAAAAAAATTCCAGATAATTTCCATGTCTTTACAAACATTCAACCTGGGGGCTTTACGTCCCCGTAGGGTACAATTCACACAAAGGGAATAAATGGGGGTGCTGAGCACGCATCTAAGTCTCTCATTCCCATGTGCTCTCATGTAGGTTCTTGTGCTGACATTGAATGTGAACCAAAGGTATCGACCATCCACGTAGGACCCTCTCATGTCGATCCCCAATCTCAACTACAACCTCTATGAAAGCTTCCCCATCATCGATGTCCAGCTCTCCATGGTCGATGATGTGGGAATGGTCGTGCACGTATCTCCTCAGCTGAGATATGCGGAAGACATCATGCACTCTGAGAAACTGAGGATGAATATCTATGCAGTAAGACACCTCACCCACTCTTCTGAGAACCTGGAATGGTCCGATGAATCGCAGAGATAAATTACCGCCTCAGTCAAATTTCTATAGACCTTGTCGAGGTGAGACCTGTTGGAAGACGTGGTCAATATTCTCGAACTCCAGAGGTCTCCATCTCTTGTTAACATACGACTTCTTTCTACTATTTGCAGTCTTCATATGCTCCTAGATTATCTGCACCTTCTCGGTGGTAGCTCGTACCTTCTCTGCTCCCACTAGTGCTGACTCCTCTTGGATTTTCCATCACAATGGTGATCTGTAAAGTCATTCGTACAAGGCCTCAAAAGGTTCTGTACTGATTGTGTAGTGATAGATGTTGTTTTAGGAAAACACCACCAAAGGCAAGTGATCATCCTAGCTGCAACCTAAGTTGAGGGCACATGCACAGAGCATGTCTTCAAGGGACTGGATGGTCCTATCGGTCTAACCATCTGTCTGAGGATGGAAGGTGGTGCTCAAGCAAAGATGTGTCCCAAAAGCTTCTTGCAACCACTTCCATAGCCGAGAAGTAAACTGTGAATCACAGTTGGATACAATAGATGAAGGTACATGATGTAATCGCACAATCTCCTTCACATAGTGGAGTCCAATGATCTATACTGAGCCCTGCTCTCTAGTCGGTAGGAAGTGTGACGACTTGCTGAGTCGGTCAACAATCACCCAAATCGAGTCATGACCCCTAGATGTACGTGGAAGACCCATCACGAAGTCCATGGATATCACCTCCTACATCCACTCTAGGACCACTAAAGGTTGAACAATGCTTGTTGGTACCTAGTGCTCTGCCTTCACTTGGTGGAAATTGAGGCATTGTGAGGAAAACTCTGATACAACCTTCTTTATATCAGGACACCAATGCTATTTTCGATGGTCCTAGTACATCTTCGCCACTCTTAGACTTACCACTAAATGGGAGTTGTGTAACTCCCTCTACACTTCCTCCTCATGTGAATAAGGTACCATAGTACACCCTCTGAAGAGAATGACGTGCTCCCCACCATCAGAAAATACATCAGGTGCTTGCCCTTTGGATATCAGAGCATGTCACGTCTCGTAGTCGGTGTCCCCACGTTGTGCCTCCCTGACTACCTAAATATGAGGAGGAGTGATTGTAAGAGACTGAAAACAGTTTATCCACCCATATCATCAAAGGATATCTATAAGGAAGCTAGCTACTATGTCGCCTCTCCAAGCTTCTAAATGCCAGTCCTGCTGCTGAGAATATCCACGACAACGTTTTCCTTAACACGAGTATATACTATCAAAAAGTCATTTTTCTAGAGGAACTCATGCCATTTTCATTGTCTTGGGTTCATGTCCTTCTGAGAAAATATATATCCATGTCATGGGTAGTGTATTTCTTCTCATGTTGTCCCAGCTGTCGAGAACCATATGTGATTACTGCTCGATCCGACATCAGGACAAACCCATGTCCAGTCCCAGATGCATAACAATAAATTGCGTACCCTATGCCTTCCTCTTGAAGCCTCAATATAGGGTCACTAGTCAGCATCTACCTCAGACCCTGAAAGCTCACATGGCATCTCTCTGATAACACAAATTGCTCCCACTTCTTTTTCAATACTGGTAGTGGTGCTGCAACTCTGGTGAAGTCTAGAATTAACCTCCACTAGTATCCATCCAAAGCAGACATCCTTCCCCTTTGGGGGGGGGGGGGGTAACCCTGGAGTCATCTATTGGAAAGATGTCCCCATGTTTAGTCAAACCTGTTTCGAACTAGAAACTAAAAACTCTTACTGCCACAAGGGTGAGGATGGACGACTCACGAGTGATCAGCTACAACCTCCTAGGAATGATTTTATCATGTGGTGCCTGGGATTCCTTTTTAGCTAACCAAGGAAAACCTTATTCAATCATTGTAGAAAAACCAAAACTTTTTTTCCCTAGTACAGTCAATCTGTGTTTGAAATGTGGTTGTATAGTCTATTCCCAGACTAACGTCCTAAGGCCTCGATGCTAACACCAAGAGGTTCCAATAGAAACTCTCTCCTCTAGGATCAGATCACACCATTGTCATAAGAGTTATTATCGAGTCTCCTCCCATTGGTATCTTCTGATGTGAGGGTCAAGTCTACAGTTTAACCTGAGACTCTAGATCTGGGACAAGATTTATGGAAGGAAGGAATGATTGGTACATATGTATCTTGTTATGGAAGATAGTAGTAGACACAGACGATACCTTGAATCATTCCCAGATCCATTGGGTCTCACTTTTTTAGATTGGGCAACTACTCTCTTCCCCTGACCTCTAGCTCCCTGAGCCTAGTGTGGACTACAACAGTTGGTAGTTGTAATATGATGAAATGTAAACCACCTCATGATGCTCTCCTAGCTCTAATTCCACTTATGCTACCCTGCAAATTTATCTGTCCATCTCACATCCTCTTCCCAAAACATATTGCACACCAATGTTTCTGAGACTTGAACATGTTTCCGTCTTTCCCAATACGAACATTTATTGGCTGTATCTGATCATCCAAAGAACATTAAACCACAAAGGTTCTTTATAGAACCCTAATATGAGTAGGAATGCACAGGGAAAAAGTGATGACTCGATTGTTTTTAAACACATCTCACTCAAAAGTCCGAGCCTTGAAGCATTGTTTGCATCGTATACATCGAGAACCAGGAATGGTCGGTAAGCCTCAATGAATACTCAACTACCGACATGTCGTCCTGCCATAACTGTAGATGTTGAAGGGAACTCTCAACCATGTCCTCAAACCAGAGCTCAACTGGGTGTGAGTCGGGCTCCCCTCAGAGCTTTAGGGGTATCAGATGCTAAAACAGATGTAAGGCACTGGGCCAACAAGTGTCCTTTACCGGTACAGCCGGTAGGGTCTGTTGACAAACAGGCAGTGATATAGTTGGCACACTGCATGAAGGTTCCATCTTATAAAATAGTCCAAGAAATGAAACCTCGTCACTATGCGAACCATCCTCATTTTCAATCACTGAAAAAGGCTAGTATCTAAGATAAAAATTTTCTCTACTAGCTCTCATCTAGGTAGAAAATTCTAGTAAATGCCTCTATCCAGTCCTCTGCTGCCTGGGAAACTGTCTCACCTCGAATCCCCAGATGCCACTACCACTGGAAATCGTGCAACGTGTTCAGTTGGTGAGAACCATCCTACAATGCGGCTGGTGGCATCTGCTTCCCAATGGGTGGTGGTTTTTCGGGTACACCACTCAAAGGTGGCAACATAGTAAGAGGGCCATTCACCAGAGCCTCGTCACTCGGTAGACCATCATCATATAATCTCTCGGAACTCTATCTGGCTATCTGCATGGAGGCATCATGAACAGATGCAACACGGTCAAAAAATTATACATGGTGAGCTGACCTAGTCGAGAAGACTTAATGAAAACTTTTTAAAACACACACACAATCAGTTTTTCGTCCACTGAGTCGAAGATTAGAAGTAATGGTCATGGTGTTTGCATATGTCGGTCATCGCACCATCATTAGGCTCCCTAAACTGAAAACCACATTTAGTACTCTTAACACTATTGATTCATAGAAAAGAATGATCAGAGTCCTATGTTCTGCTGTAGAACTTATTCCTCTGATAACAATTTGTCACAACCTATCCCTCATGGCCCATATCCTGACTAACCCATGCCCGCCATCCATAGGCTAGGGGCAGGCGACTTGCACCAAAGGAATAATTCTCTAAAACTGGTAATGTATTGCCTTTATAAATTGTAGAAACATAGAACTAGGGTTCAAGCAGAAGAAAACCCTATATAAAAGCTGTAAAAAAAGTGTACTGAAAGTAATGGGGGGGCCAGAATACAATCCCAACTGTAAATTACAAATACAATTGAAAACAAGTACAACTAAAAATATGACAAATAGTTGAAAGGTGAAAGAATATCCTAGATCGCCTTCTGGGGTTCCTACCTGAAGTATAGATACAGATGGCCTCCACAGCACTCCACATTCGTCTGACTCCACCGTGTACTGATACGTCGTAAGGTCCTCCTCCGGGTTCCGTCCTATCCTGTCGCTCTCGGCCTCTCTCAGTGATGTCCGTCGTCTGCATCCATTGCAATGTTGTGCGGATTATCCCATTCATGGATGATTATAAAGATACTCAGTAAGGACCCAGCTACCCTCAACGACTCACAAAATCCAACAAGGATAAACCATAAAGTATGAAATAAACTGATAACCATTACTTAGGTATATTCCCATACATACTCCTATGTTATCAAGAAACCCATCTCAATCATGAGGAAAACACAAAGGACAATGACTCTTCTCAAACCATGAATTTTATTTTCAAAACCATGACTACTGGATAACTCCTCCACTGTCATGTAAAGTGGTCCTGTCGCGACACCAAAGTGCTTCTCACTAACCTTAGACTACTGAGGTAAACCTCCTGTCGAGTATCGTAGGTCTACTGCCAACTACCAGGAGCTCTCTCTGATGTGGGTCTGCCGCCAAATACCGGGTGCTCCCCCTATGAGACTAGAGAGATACTCCTCCTGTCGAGTATCACAGGTCTGCTACCAACTACGAGGCGCTCCGTCCACCATGGGTCAGCCGCCAAATACCGAGTGCTGCCCACTGGGCTAGACGAATAAATTCTAGTAGAATCTGTCAAGAAGTCATGAGGTCTGTCAGCTACTAGGTCTCCACCCACTACCTTCTCCTTTCTGAGAGGATCCACTCCACGAGATACTAATAAATACACAAAGTGTCATGAAGTATCAGGTGGATGTATCTCAAAGGTCTGTGGTGTCATATGGGTCTCAACACAATAGAAAACGCGTCAATCAGACACCCGGTCTGTGAGTTATTAGCCTTTTAGTCCTGGGGGCCCAGTTGGTTTCACACACAAACCAACCTGACCATATCTAAACTATACCCTAAACTCCCATGGTTATTCTTAAAGGGATGGCTTCGTTCCAGGAATATCAGCTCCATTAACGGTTTGTCAAACGAATGCCCGTAGCCCATGATATGGTAAAAACAGTGAAAACGGGAATGACGGGTTCGGGACTGGGGTCCGGCCTAGTCTGCTGGTTCGTTCCGACCCAAAGGCGGCCCAGTCCGAAGGTAGTCAGGACTGAAAGCCGTCGATCCCGAAGGCACATCCCGGACCGATGGCACCGCCCGACCCGGTTGGCTGGCCATGTGGCCCGGCCCGACTGGCTGTGGGGCCCGGCTCGGTAGGCCATGTGGCCTAACCTGACTGGCTGTGTGGCCTGGCTAGGCTGGATGTGTGGCATGGTCCGGCTGATCATGTGGCTCGACCAGCAGGTTGTGTGACCCAGCCGGATGGCGGCGGCTGGGCGGCCGGCCCGCGCAACTCGGCAGACCACGAGTGGGAAGGGGGTTGCGGAGCCCCATATTTCCTATTCGGAACTGGCGATAGGAGCTGGTTTTTTTCCCATGTGGGACATGAGGTGTCCTGCCTTGTCTGGCTGGCTAACCAGCCAACCGGTTCCCGCACCACGGTTAGGGCACGGTGGCGCCGCACTCATCTACCGTGGCCCGCCCGAGCCATAGTTACGCATCAAAGGCACTACGCACCGACGTCGGGATTCCTCCTCTAGAGCCCATTATGCCCGCGGTTCTAGTCCACTAGCATAGCGGGACGATGTCGTGGTTCCTCCGCTACGGCCCGGCCTAGCTGCGGCCCTCGTTTCCTTCACCCGACATTATGATGTCGTGCCTTTCCGGTGACCTAGCGAACATGTGCCGCCAGTTTCATCATGGTCGGCCTGACACCGGCCACCGTGGTTGTTTCTACTACATTGTCAACAAACGTAAATAAAAAAGGGGGAGGTTCAGGCCATTCTCATGTAGCCTGACTATTCCATGTTATTTTGATATCAATTGGTAAATTTAAAACCACGATCAAGCAATAATGAATGGAAACGAGAATCAATCATAAATCCGCAACCTCAAGTTTGGTGATCATTGACAGAGTCACAGAAAAGTGTTTTCGTTTCATCAACGTCGGAGGAAAAGATGAATAAGTTGAGGAGGAATGATGTGGGGAAGATGATTTGAGACAACGTCGTCTGCCTTCATCTTGGATGGTGGTGTTTCTTCTAATTTCCCCAGTTGAAGTGGGAGAAGATGATGCTCATCGTTATTCGGTGGGGTATGCCATTCATCGTTGGAAGAGAAAAGGCTCCTCTCTAGCTCTCCCCTTTCTCTACTACACCCAAGAATAATCCCCAACTGAAATAAAATAATAGGTTGTCATATTATTTTATTGTTGGCATGAATTTTAAGAGATTCTAATTAAATTATGTTAATTCACTTAATTAATTGGTGAAGTTGTCATAATTAATTTGAGGGGAGGAAGGTGAACAATTAAATTAATTCATTTTGTGAATTAGAAAATTAATATGGGAAAGGTGGACAATTGACATCCAACTTAAATTGGGGGTTTAGAGGGGTTAAAGGGGAGTTAGAACCTGGGTGGGTCCCACCTTAATTATTTCCTCCCAACGGAGGTTATTCTTGGGTGGGCCCGACCACAAAAACCTCCCTTGGGAGGTTCAGGTGTGGTGGCCCCCATCTCCAATCTCCCCTTGGAGGTTTTAACTACCTCAAAACAATATATGTTATGTCATATGTTTATTTTATTATATTTAAAAACCCCATAAAAATATTTTCCACCCTCGATAAAATGCAACTACGGTGATGGTCTCACTAAGCAATTATCAATGTTGTGAATTCAATGGTGCCCTTAGATTTTAGTTCCAAGAACTGGTTCAAATGATATAAAAACCTGCTTTTATGTTTATTGAATGTAACCAAGCAAAATTTAAGAAATAGATTCTAGGCACACCAGACCTTGGAATCAAGCGCCGTCAAATACTGCGGACTCGTAAAAATCCCATGAATTTAAAAAAAATATTTCCTGGGAATTTCAGGGTCATTACATGATATAACATATATAACCACTTCAATGAAATTAATTTTCAATAAATGGAATACAACGTTATTCCTAGTATGAAAAATGTTGTCAATTAAGATAATTTTTTAGATGATTAGTAACACTAGTATTTTATTTACCACGGTTAAGTCTAAGTGGGTAATTAATGGTAAATATAATATTATAATATTATAAACATACCCTATTAATTATTATAATATTAATGGATGGGTTATTATCGACCATGAAAATCCATGGGCTGAAATTGTGACCTTCATAATCCATTTGGTTGTGATTATGATATTTTTACATTTAATTTAAATTCAAGGTAAATATGTTCAAAATATGTCTCTCCTTAATAATTTTTTTAATATTGGTGTATATATTTTATTTCATAGCCTTTAAATATTATAATGTATAAATATATATTACCTATATCATATTAATTTATTTATAATTTTTTAGAAATTAAAAATTAAATGAAATAATTTCACATTGATGATGTAATAATCGATTTCTTAAAGGAAGAATTATATAAATGATATTAATAATACTAAAATAAAAATAATTTTATATATTTTACTCCATCCAACTATTTTTTAGATGAAAATGAAATTTTATGATTGAGTAAATTTAATGTATTCTACAAGATCATGTTTTTTTAAATGTCATGTACATAGTAGTGTCAAAATTGACATAATTCATAAATTAAAATTTAAAATATATAATTAAATGGTATAAAAAATATTAAAAATTAAATATTTGATAAAAAAATATATATTAATATAAAAAATCCATTAATTTATCATTTATTTGTTTCTTGGCTTGATTTGGTAACGATTTTAACACTCAAAGTGTAAATCAGTTGATAAATTTTTACAGTAAAAAATGTTATAAAAAAAGATAATGATCAAAAAATACTAAAACAAGTATACATTTAATTATATTATTATATTTTTGCCCATGTTTTTCCTCTATTTTAACTAAATCTGTTTAGTCCCATTTGAAATCAAAATTAATTTTTTTTATTTAATAGATTTAATAATTCCAAACGTATCCCTCCCTTACCATATAAATTGAAATCCATTCATCTCTATTACTCTCACATAAAAATGCACTTGTATAATCTTATATCTACTCAGAAACCTTCCTAGAATCCATCCGTACATTATTTTGATCATATTTTGGGAATAAAACCCTTTTAGGAGGTGTTAAGATGCTATGAAAGGCGATCTTATGACGGAAAGGTAATGTTTTTATTTACGTCTTCATATTTTTTTCTTATCCCACTTATTTTAAATCACCGTCCACTACAATTAAATAATAAATCAATTATCTTAAATATGACATGTTATAATGTCGATATAATTTCAGAACACAATATCCAATTTCATAAAATGGGAAAATGATCATTTCATTCATCTATATGATGGACTACTACCTCACAAGATGATATAGTTCGTTTTCCATCACTGTCACTCAGTATTGATAATAATTATGGAATTAATGTTTATATATGATGTTAATTACATATTTATCCTTATAATAAAATACTGTATCTATTTTTTTTACATTCCTTTGTCACAAAAATGATAACGTCGTTCCTCGGTATGTGTGAACTATCACCTCAATTAAACGATGTGACTTATTATTATTAATTATATATATTATGTGATATATATAAGAATATATAGTTTATTTATATTATATAAATTATTCTATAATATATTGGAAATTTTAAAATAATAATTAACATGTATCCATACTTATCTGTGAAAAAGGGAAAACTTTACTCATTTGTATGTATGACTTACAGTCTCCATGATTAAAACATTATTCCATTTTCATAACCACAAAACATGGCTTTAATTAAAGGTACAATTTATTCATAATGATTATAATAATGTAATTAATATTATTCTGGATATGATTAAATGATGACCACATGGACTATTGAGATCATACCATGTTCATTTTGACTCATGTACCGAATATCGACATAACATCCAATATTAATATAACAAATTATATAATTATTATAACATTGTAAAAAGTGATATAATGTAAATAATAATCATGAATCTGTTCTAAAGAAATTATAGATTAACTTATTATTATTGTTCATGATTGTATTGTTTTTTTGTGATGATTCAGAATCAAGGTAAGTAACTTCATCTCAATCTCATTTTATTGTGGAATATGTTGATATTTTACATCACTTTATTTTATACGTTGTATAATCGACCACATTGAAATTATAAATTAATTAAATGATTTATAGAAGAATATTTTTCTTTGATGTCTTTTACTGAATGACGTAAGGAATTTTTTTTGAAATATGTTGTTATAATGACTTTTCCTCTACTAAGACCATTTTTTGATATTTGGTTTCCCCTATAATCCTTATTTAAAAAAAATATGATACACCATTTTTGTGTATTTTGGTATTGATTTTTTTTTCAGAAAGGAATAATTATGTCAACATCTTGAAATGATATCTTTTGATTTCAATGAAGAAATGTTATTTTTCCATTATGCACGTTAATGTGTTAGGATAATGTGATTCTTCATGGGATTTCCTTATGTATACAGGTGGTTTCGTAATAAAAAGATGGCAGGTAAGAGTTTTATAGCTCTCTAATGAATTGGTTATTGAGGAAAAAATGTATTATATGTTTTCTCCTAAACTATTTATATACTATACTACAATGGGTATTCCAAATTTCGCAATGAAGGATACTCTCTATATGTTCATGAAAGATATTCTGCGAGTATTATATGGATTCCCCATGTTACCTTTTTGATTTATGATATAAGATATTTTTTTAATAATCATATGATTTCATGATGTATGTTAAAGAGATTATCTTTTATTAGTAAAAATTATGGTCTTTTAAAAATGTTTTCATGAGTTTAAAATATTTAGGGAATAATAGTTTCATTATTTATTTATATCCATAAATATTATTATTATGCTCATCCCACATTTTCTACGTTCATTCGACATAGTATAAGGATGGTTATGAGAATTGAATAAATCATGAGAAATGTTATGAATATTTTTATAAATAAAAAGATTTCAGGATTTTTTTTATAATGATATAGACTATATAAAATAGATATTGAGTAGACATGGCTAATTGGTAATATTCGAGTTTCTATGTATGAGTTATGGCCTAATTATATAAAAATGAAAAAATAAAAATATCCACTATTTTTATTCGTTATATAAATCAATATTTTATATCATAAAAGGATTGGTCCAAATAGTTGGTATCGATGATCAATTTAGATATCATTAGGGTGCGATGATATTATTAAAGGAATATCCAAAAATTATTTTATATTATTGTAAAAAATAAATGATATATTATTTGATGATTACTATATTACATCATTTAAGATATATCTATTATGAATGGTTCTCCACAATGGAAATAGGGAAGCATTGTTGGGATGGTATCCAGAGGAAAAATTCATCCAAATCACCAACCTAATATGGTTTAAAATGAAATTGAACAATTTCTTGTCTTTAGGGTGTAGTTGACATAGAAAATAAGTGGAGTTGGTATCCATATATGAGATTATCCAGATCAACCACAATGTAACATGTCAGTAGTGGATAATTTTATGAGGTAACATCTCCTATTGTTCATTGGATCTTTTGAAACCATGCTAAATGAAGGGGGGGATTAACGCAACATAAAATATTTTCAACGTCATGAAATGTTTAAACCATCAAAAGGATAGTATTTGTTTACACATGTTGAAGGTAAAACCAATCAGTGGGTGTCAACGGTTAAGAATATTAGGGATAGTGAGGCTATTGGCTCTCTTGGGTGGGATGAAATATAATATATGTATCACTAAAACTATTTTCAAAAGGTGATTTGACTTTTCATGGAAAACCCATTTGTGGAATTAAGGTAATATTTGGATTCTAAGGCTGCATATGAAAAAAATACTAGTATTTGAAAGGTACGATCAAAATTTTCTTTCATATCGTGACAGTAAAATTAATAATTTTTTACTCATTATTAAATCCAATGTACGGAAAAGTGTTGTCTTATTATGAGATCAAAAGTTTAAAGGGACCAGTTTGATGTGTGGAGATAGAGGAAATGGAGTTTGTTGATGATCAATTTTTCTTTTTTGAACTTCATAATAAAAGGTAGAGGTGTAATCGAAAGGGAATAATTTTTCGAAAAAGTGTGATTGTAAGAAAATAATTAAAATAGTTTGTGATGATTGTGGAAAAAACATACAACATAATGCCTTTTGAATTCTAGTAATTTCATCTGATGTTGTAAAATGGGAAATAATTCATGTTACTGCACTAAAAATGATAAAGGTAGTGGTATGATAAACTATGATATATAGGTAGTAAAGTTTTTTAAGTTCAATGAGATCTGTCTTTTTGAAAATAAATGTTTGATGAAGGACTCGAATAATGGGAATCATCCACACTATTATTAGAA
The DNA here is from genome assembly GCA_963277665.1 of Viscum album. Lineage (NCBI taxonomy): Eukaryota > Viridiplantae > Streptophyta > Magnoliopsida > Santalales > Viscaceae > Viscum > Viscum album. The sequence goes on from OY728126.1 coordinate 1,113,812,789, forward strand.
AGGTGCTATAAAATCCATTAAAATTACTTAAAATGATGTTGGGATGTCAATTAATGTGGTATCAGGTAAATTTTTTGTAAATTAAAATAATTCTAATGTGTAGTCTATTTTAAGATCAACACATTTTTTAGTTTTTGAGAAATTTTCCAGTAAATTGGAAGTTTCACCTCATGAAATGAATCCTGAACTAATTGTTAAAACTCCTCGGGGAAATGTTGGGGTAAAAAATAAATTATAAGTGTATTTATTTCCTGATATATGTTAGTATTTAACCTAAAAACCTCATTGTTTTCCTCTATTAGAGATTGATATTATTATGGGTGTTGAATAGCGTTCAGTTTACAATGCTATGATTGAATTTAGATTTAAAGAGGTTCCTTTTTAGAAAGGCATAAATTTTGTGTACAAGAATGAAAATATAAAATTAATAACATAACAGGAAGCTAAGAAACTATTGAATGATGTAAATGAATTTTAACTTGCATATATTTTTTTAAAAAAGAATTATTCAGATTATTTTTTTACCATTGGTAAATGATTAGATTGGTCTTTCTCAAGATTGGTTTCTCAGTACTATAATTGATCGATATGTTGAATTTACTTTTGACTTATTTTATGTTCTCGTGACAATATCAAAACACCCCTATAGAATGAATCAAATTGATTATTTCATGTTGGATATGAAACTATAGGAGTTATTAGATACAGATTTTCATTTGACCAAGTCAATCACCATGGGGAGATCCCTACATGTATGTTAAAATAAAACATTGTTCAATGCGACATTGTATTGTTTACAGATATTTCAATAATAGAATTGTTATGTTCAATTATCCATTTCCTCCTATCGATGATTTGTTTGATCAGATCCAGGGAGCACAGTTTTAATAAATTGAAAACTTGGGGTCAGTGTACCATTATTTGAATATAAATGTAGTAGAAATTCCAAATATTGAGTTTTATTATAAAAATAACCATTATTATTTTGTAGTTATGGAATTTTAATTAACTAGTGAACCTACTATATTCATGGATATTAAAAATAAAATATTCCATGAGTTCTGGGATAAGAATTATGCTGTGTTTATTAATGCCATTATGGTATATTCTAATATTATAAAGGAGAATGAATTTCATATTAGTGTTATTTTTTGAAACCAATTAAAATTGAATGGGAAATTCAGCAAGAGAAATATTTTTGTAATTTTTTTTAGGGTCACATTTTTTCAAAATATGGAATAATTGTTGTTCCATATAAAATAAATATTGATGATGATATGATATCACCCACAAATATAACTAATATTTTTAGTTTTTAATGTTTATCATCCTATTACAAGAGGTTTTAGTAAAAAAATTCCTAGTTATCTATCTCCAAGACAATGTTATCAAAAAACGTGGCATGTTCCCTCATCAAATGAATGTGATGGTAATTTTTAGAATTTGAAAAGAAGATTGGTGATTTATCCAATTTGGTACCCACCTTCCAAGAATGATGATTTTTTAATCTATAGTGATGCTTCGTTGGATAGATTTGGTTGTATCATAATGCAGAATGATCATGTAATTTAGTATTCTTCCCATTAGTTGAAACATCATGAGTTAAATTACCATACCCATGATTTATAATTATAAACTATTGTATTTTATTAAATAAAATTAGTCATCATCTTTATGGAGTAAAATGTCAAATATATAATGACCACAAATATTTTATATACAAATTAATATAAAAAGAATTGAACATGAGAGAATGAATATGATTATAACGATTAAATGATTATGATTTCACAATTAATTGTCATCCATGAAAAGAAAACATGTTGGTTGAATCGTAGAATAGAAAAAGTAATTCAATATTAATCATGTTACATTTGGAATGTGATCCATTGGTTAGTGATTTGATGAACATTTCCTTTGAGATTATTGGAGCAAGAAGTTACTTTTTTAGATTCAGGTTTCAGTGCATAATCCCTATTAGATAAAATTAAGCAACCAGAGAAGGAAGGCAATTAATTACAGAAAAATAATGAATTGGTTCACTCGGGTAAATTTTATTAATGTAACATTGATATCTATTTTTCAGTTATCCCTAGCATTACTAAGATTACAGAGACCATTATGAGTGTTACTATTTAGGTGGAATGAAAAGAGATGTGGCTGATATTATTATGAATAGTTTGCCTTCTAAATAGGTTTAATAAGAGTAGTAGTTTCCAAATAGGATGCTTCAACCTTTTCCAATACTAGAGGGGAAATGGGAAATTATATCAATATATTTTTAGTGGGATTAACAATAAATTCTCAATCTAACAACGTGATTTGGGTTATTGTTGATTGAATGACTAAATCTACACTTTTTCTTCCCATTCAAGATATATTGTCTATAGATCAACAATCTAAGTTGTATCAAAATGATATAGTCAGCATAAATGGAATTCCTCTCTCCATTGTATTTGATCAGTATCCTATGGGAAATTATAACTTTTGTAAAGGCCTTCAGAAGACAGTGGGAATTGAATTTAATTTCAATATCTCTTTTAAAACGCAACCTCATTGGGAGAAAAATCAACCACTTCAAACCATGGAGGATATTATAAATTATTGTTCAATAGATTAAAAAATAATTTAGGCCAACAAAATTCCTCAATTATAGTTTATTATAATAATATTTTTCATTAAAGTATAAAAATGAATCCATTTAATGAATTATATTGATATCAGTGCTGAATTATAAATTTTTGCAGGATGTCATAAAAGGAAGATGATGGGACTAGAGTTTGTAGAAGAGATTGTAGAAAAGGTTTAACTGATCACAAAAAACATGTGGATATATCTATGTATGAAGGATAGTTATGAACATAAATGGAGTAAGGATGGTATATTTGAGTTTTGTACTCAATTAATTATAAAATTTTCCTCAGGGAAAAGTTTGATGTATTTGTGGTACAAATGGGAATCTAATTCCATGGTTTGAGTCAAGAAGTAGTTTAGTTTGAAGAGAATATTTCTTATGATATACAATAAGTGAAAATTAATTCACATAGAGAGAAAGTGTTGAGGAATATGGTGAGTCATTTTGTGTATGTTTTTTGATAAAACAATTTTGTTGAATATGAAACATGGAAATATGAAAAAAAAATTGAAAAAATAAACCCACTTATTTGGTATGAAAATAAAATTGGGAGGGCATAATTTATAGAATGTGGGAAGGATGTAACTCATAATTTAATTATAGAATATTTATTTTTCATATCTATTAATATTTATGAATATGATATTAATTTAATTTTAAATGGGATTTTTGGTCCAATACAATACCCAACATGTAATAATGGGTTTCTCAGAATCCTTATGTTGCACCTAAGAATGAGATATATAAAAAATAATATATTATTAATATTATTAGTTTAAACGGAAGATATCACCTTGATGTTTTAATAGAGGGAATAAAAAACAAAAATATATTATGGTCAAATATGTTTATAAAACATACTTACTCGATTCTAATAAATTTTAGAGGATTAAAATGTGAATAAATATAATTTTAATCCTAAAATACACTAAAATTTTTAAAATGTTGATTTACCATGTTATAACGAGGAAATCAATTTTTATATAGGTTTTTAACGTTTATATGTAATTTTAGAAAATATGAACTTATTATTTAGAAGTGGAACATCAGAGTTGAATTTGGTTGAAATTTTGGTATTTTTTTGATAATATTGATATATTAATGAATAATGAGAAATGAAACATTTTAATTCAATACAAATGTTTCGTTTAGTTAGACTATATCATTATATTATCCTTTTCTTTTATTTTTAGGTATAATTATATGATTTCATATTCATTTAATGCAATGTAGTTCCTTGGATTAAATTTAAAATTAAATTTAAATAAAAAAACTATATGAACCTTAGAACGTTTTACTTTTGAAAACCATTTTTTATACATCATCGATATTAGTGTTAAAACTAATTTAACTACTTATGTGAATTCAATTTTTAAAAATGGGCTAACATTGTTGTACTCAGTATGAAAAAATTGATTCAATAGGATTATAATTATTTTTTGATGAATTGTAACGTTATTATTTTATTCACCATAATTAAAGGTAAATATTGAAATTAAAAGTAAAATTAATATTATAATTTTATAAGAATACTGTAACACTTATCCAAAAATAATATTATGAGTTATTAAATAACGTTAAAATTATTGGTCCCAAATTATGATATTTTTATCAACATGGGTTTGATTATTATATTGAAGACATTTAATTTCTAGTTGACACAAATATCTCATAAATAGTCTATACAAAGTAAGATAATTTTAACATGAATTTATATAAATGATATCTTATACTATGAATATTAATTTGAATGAAAAATGATTAACTACATCGTGTTAACGTTTGTAGATTTTTTAGAAAATAAATTAATTATTTAAATAATGACATAATAATGATAAAATAAATTGTTAATTACAGAATGAATAAAATAAATGCTATTAAAAAAATTTAATAAATATAATTTTTAAAATTTAATTCCATAATATTGTTTTATGGTGACTATGGAATGTTATAATTGATTTTATGTAGTGTGTTCGTTGGAATCAAGTTGTTGTGATTTTATCAAAAAGTCATGTAATGAATAGTTTTAAAATTTACATAATTCATAACATAAATTATAAAATATTCAATTAGAATATATAAAATTTTTAATAATAAAATATTCGACCAAAAATGTATTTTTGACTGTAAAAATTTCATTAAGGACTCATTAATTGTCCTTTTGTCCTGTTTTGTAAATATTTTACCTATCATAATGTTAATTACAATATAAAATGGTAAGAGTTAAACATGATAAAACAAAATGACAGGGATTATAAAAATACATATACATTTATAATTTCAATTTTTTTAAATATGTTTAGACCCATATTCATCCTATAATCAAAATAAATGAGATTCTATCCTTTTGTAATTGTATTTGAATTATAGATTAGTTTATTACTTTTTATAATTCCAAGGGTTCTCATTCCCTCTATTATAAAAAATGAACCAAATACCCTATATTAATCAAAAAACAAATACTATTTGTTTTAGACAAGATACTCCCAATCCACTTCCTAGAAATCCACTTCAAATGTTTGAGGATATATTTTATGGAAAACATAATTCATTGATATGTTATGGTGATAAAAAAGGTGATCATCTGAAGGAAATGCATTGCTTTTATTTAAGTGATTCTATTTAATTTCTTCTTCCTCTACCTTTAGATCTCCCTAATCAACGTGTAACTAACAACTTCAGTAAAATGAATATACTTAGTTTTCATTATTTTAATATGATCAACCAAATCCACATATAATTTCATGAAATGGGAAATGAACATTTCATTTCTGTGTACGGTGGACTACAACCTCATGAACCGATATAGTTCATTTTTCATTATTATATTTCAAGACTAGTATTAATGATATAATTATTGTTTTTATATTGTTTTAAGGATATATGTTTTCTTATAATAGAATAATATTTCAATTATTTTTATACATTCCATGTGCATAAATAAGATATATCTTTTGTTCTTACATGTGAATAATCAAAACAACGAAGCAATGAGACTTGTTTTAATTCATTGTCTCACTTATAATATATATATAAGTTAATTTAAATGATTAATAAGATACTAATTATTTATTTATTATTATTTAAATATAATATAATTATTAACATATTTCCATAATTATCAATGAAAAATGGAAAACATTACACATGTGTACGCACAACATACCATCTCGATGATTAAAACATTTTTCATTTTTCATAACCATGATTCATAGCTTTATTTAAAGGTATAATATAGGTATGAAGATGATAATAATTTCATAGATATTATTATGGTGAATATTGAATTATAACCACATTGACTATTGAAATCATACCCAGTTCATTTTGGACTCTTTTATGTAATATCGATAGAACATTTGATATGAACATAAATAATTTTTCAATTTTTATAAATGTTAATGAGAGATAAAATATATATTAAAATACTGAAAAATTTTCTCAATCATGTTGAACTTTTCCAAAATTTATTACATAATTATTTTAAAATTGTACATGGAGATTTAGACTCATAGTAAGGGATGTCATCTGAATCTCTTTTCATTAAGGAATATTTTGATATTATTCAAAAATGAATTTATATTGTATACAATAAAACCATTTGAATATTAATTTCACTCAAATGTTGTGTAAAGTAATATTTTTATATAATGCATTTTAATAACTATAAAATGATTTTTTATGTACATGGCGATAATAAATTTTCTGTCACTAAGACCATTATTTGATATTTAGCTTCCTTTATAAGCCTTAATGAATTTTAAATGAAAATATATACCATATTATATTTTCATGTATTTTTTTAAAAAAAAGTTTTTTAGAAGGGATTTATTTTTTCAATATCTCTAAATTAAATCTTTTGAATGCAATTTTGTAATGTTATTTTTCTTTTATTCTAGTTAATATGTTCTTATTATTTTTATGTTATGGTGGATTATTTATGTATATGGTTGGTTTCATGATAAAATGACGGTGGGTGAGGCAATGATATCCTTACAATTCATTGGGTTATGAGAAATATTTAAATAATAATGATTATACCTATATATTTACTTAATATACTATGATGTGAAATTTCATAATTTAACCATGAGGGTTACACCATGTATAGTCGTGAAAGCTATAATGAAAGTATGATACAGATGCCACTAGTTACATTTATAATTTATTATTGCTAATATATTCTTCAAAAATATTATTTTTTTCATGATGAAAGTTAAATAACTTATGTTTTATGGCTGAAAATTTTGATTATGTGAAAATTTAATCACAAGTTTAAAATATTCCAGGACTAATGGTTTCAATGATTATATATAACCCTTACTAGTGTTTTTGTGCTCATGCAGAATTTTTGAAATGTATTCCATATAGTATTCAAATATTTAAGAGAAATAAAAATGAAAAGATGTATTTTATGAGTATTTTTATCAACAAAAATCATGATTATTTTAATATGTTTTAGTTTATGAAAAATTGATATTCAGTAGAGTTGTATGATTTTTAATATAAAGATTGTTTTGTAATACTTATGGTATTATTATCAAAATCTGAAAACCTAAAAAGAAATAAATTTGAATTATTGAATTAAATCAATATTATGTAATGTTAAAATTAGGATCCTTAATAGAACTCTATAGATAAATATTTTCATGCATTATGAGTTATTGGAAAGAGTAAACACTCCGTTGGAATTGTTTTCCAAATTTACCTAAAAAATATTAATATGAATTAATTTGGTTCTTTATAATAAATAGATGAACTAGTATGTAGTTTCCAAGGAGACTTAATTCATTTCATCTTGAAATGATTCTGATATATGCTAATTCCATAATGGGTACGAGAATAAAATTCAAAAAATTTAAAGTGGCCAATGGACTTTTCCTCTACAAATTATGTAATGATGGTTAGATTAATTATAATTGATAATGATATTAGTGAGTTAGAACCAAATAGTAATTCCAAATATTATAATGTGTGAATTAAATATTGGAATCCAAAGATATTGGCCATAAAATTCACCATTTCTATACTATTACATCATCAAATAATTTAATGATTATCTACTTAAACACATGTATTCATTATATATGACTTCTCCAGGCATTTTTAAAAATAATATGATTTTTATGATAATGAATATTCATATTTTTCCTATACTTTTTAAAAAATTTACCTAAAAAAAGTGGTTTAATTTTTACAATGGTCCAACGAACATTAATTGATTCCTGGTAAAAATTAATTTTTAAAACATTATTAGAGATAATGGGGGATTTCAAGTTTAATATATTAATATATTGAACATTCATTGAAGTATTGTTTTTGATTATTAGTGTTATCATAAAATGTTTCATTGATATATTACTTTTATAGATTCAAAATTATCGTATAATTGTAAGATATGAATAGTACATATGTTATTTTATTTTCTGACTATGATAAATGCTTATAAGTTTGTGGTGGATTTTATTTCCATAATGATTTATATAAGGATATTAGAGGATATAAACTCATTCCATGGAATATAAACTTATGTAGAACTATCATATATCTCATGAGGATTGATAGATGAATATTATTTCTTAGAATATTACAAAATATAACACAAACAATAATTCAATTTATTTTTTCAAATATGGCTACATACATTTAATGATAAATTTAGAGAAAAATTAATGGTGTTTCATGGATTCATATGTAGATTTTATAGGATTATTTCACTATTTATGCATATTCTTTTGAGAGATTGTTGATGATTTCATACAAAATCCATTATTTTTTCATTTAAAATACCCATTTTAATAACATTGAAAAGTGTTATTTCATGATTTATATTTTTATATTAAATTTTCATTAGTTTTCACTTAATGAGATTCAATATTATAAGTGAATTGGTCCCACTATTTCCATACGGCATGAACCATATATAATAAAGGATATAGGGGAATTCCTTGGTTATTTTGGGTTTTATAGAATTATTATTGATGTTGTTTTTAGAATTTTACATTTTATATACCATTCAAAATGATGTCTCTATATAAATTTTATTGGAAGTGAATAAATAGATTTAATGTGATTTATTAAAAATATTTCTTCCTCCGCATTGTTAAACGACACATTTGGGGCCATAAAATCGAGTTAAAGTATAATACCTCTAATATTTCCAAGGGTACACATTTAGTAAAAGAATTGGATATTAACTCATAAGTCTGGTCTTATGAAATGTGAAATAAATAACCTCATCATGATAAATTCACTATCATTAATAATAAATTGATTTCAACTTTTTCCCCTCATAAAAATATTTTTTCTTAGTAATGTTCTATTTTCCACTATGATAAAAAAACAAATTGTATATAATAATTATATAAATAGCCAAAATAAGGTTTATTAGTTTTATGGTGTTCCCCCAAGATTTTTATATTATTATATATGAGTTGAAAAGTACTTTAAATCTCGTGATAGGGAAATTAAGGTGATTTCTTCCAAATTTTGTGATGAAAATAAATTTTTAATCCATTTCATTATATTTTAAATGTGTGGTGATTTTATTCTACTATTTTTATTAAGGGATCACAATTATTACAAATTATTATCTTTATATAATTTCATGAAATATGCACTGATTACTATATGAAAATGTCCAAAAATTGCTCAATAATTATAGGCTGTTAAATTAGAGTGATCCATACAATTTTGACTTTGGCAATGAACATATAAAATGTTGATATTCAAAAATATAAATATTAAAATAATTATAAAAATATTTTAACCTGGGATATTATAGGCATATTATGAGCCAATAAATAAAAACGAATAATAATAAGTCCAAGATGTTTTGTAATACCATCATTAATGATTCTTTTATGTAATATATGAATGTAGGGAATTCCGATTCAGTGGATACTTCCAAAATATGAACATCAACATGGAAAATTATAGTTTTATTCAAATTTATATATTTTTTTGGTAAATTTAATAATACTCTTACATGATTAATTTAGATCTAGTTACATAATTATTATGGTATAATTTTTGTCATTATAGATTGTGATACACTATCATTGAATAAAGATATTAAAGGGTTCATCCAATTTAATAAAAGTATTTTAAGTACATTTTTTATTCCATGGTTTGTCCTCTATGATATAATACCACATTTAATAAAATTAAATTAAATTATTTATTTGAAATATATCGAGATCTCATTAAGATGAACACACCCTATATTTATCAATGTGATGAAAAAATGGTGATTCAAATATGTTGAGAAAAAATATTTAAAAAAACTAAAATAATAAATAAATGATTGGATTTCGAGGGTTGATGATGTAATGTGCGAATATAAGATGGAAAACGGAAAAAAAAATTCGAATGAAACATAATAGGCTATAGATTGGAATAGATTTTTACATTCTTGTAGTGTTGGAAAACATGGAAACATAATACATTAAAACCAATAATTACAACACTTTTGAATGCATAAATTAGTAAATTGGGATTGGAGGAGTTATAATGGATAATAAATAGGGTATATTTATGAACATAAGGATTTATTATATATTTTCCCCCTTTATTATGAGATAAAATATTATTTGATAAATTTTTTGGAAAAATTGATTTTGGAAAATTATAGAAATAAATTATTCCCAATTGTATTTAATTCCAAACATGATAGTCCATTTGTAATGACTCATGTGATTCCTTTTATTTTTGGACCATATTAAATATAATATGTTTCATTACCTATTTATATTTAATTTGAAAAGGGATAACCTATTTAGAGTATAAAATCATGTTCCCCAATACTGGGATTTTATGTTGAATGTGGATGAGTAGCACTGAAAAATATGGTTAGTTACCCCAATTAATACATGATTGTGCATTATATTCCTTTCCTTCTATATTGTGTCATTTATATTTGTTGTGAAATGGGTATAGTAAAGATGATATGTTTCCATGGTTGAGATAACCATTTTTATTGTTAGGTTTTGTATATGTAAATATTTATATTTATTTTGATATAAATAAAATGAAAATCCGTATTAATATTACGAATATAATTCCAAATAATTTAAATTAATATTTATGTATGTTAAATTTTTTTTACATTTTATAATAATTAAAATTTTCATTTTACGGAAAATAATGCGAGTTATCTTATCAAAAAATTCAACGGATAAACCCATCTTATATCTAAGTCAGGATATTAATATTTTGGATATATAATTCAATGATATTGACTAAAAATAATTAAATGTTTATCACTTGCATAACAATAATATTATTAATAGGTATATTTTATGTAATTCATAACTCAAGATGCATTAGATTATATAAATAATTGAGTATGATATAATGATGAATTTTTTGGAAAATTTTATGTTTTGAGATTATTATACAATATGAGGAAGTGTTTTAACAAAAATGATGTGTGTTCTTTCTATGAACTATCATTTTCATGTTGAACCTATAAATGTTCATAAAAAAATATTTCATATGATTCGTGTTTTGAATATTATTCTATTATTTTGTTTAAAAACATTATGATATATTTTGATGATCTTATATATACTCCCATTATATATCATTGGTTTTTTAAAAAATTTGGTGAATATATATTTTTGTTAAAACTATTAATATCCTTGGTAATGATTCAAACATATGGTAAATGGACAACCGGGTATGTTAGTTTATAATTGCAATATTCTAAAATTGTTTCAATATTTGATTAAATTTGTAAACTAATTTTGAGAGGAGGGTAATTATTTTGGATAAAATGAAATAATTGAAGTAAGAATGAAATTCTCCTTAAAAATTATCAAAATTAATTTCATTTGTTTTTTCTTTCAAATGCATGGATTATTTATATGTATTCAATTATGATAATTTTTGTTTTTATCGATATGGCTAATAAATTTTATTTTCCCACAGAAAAATTATTATTATATTATTTATCTTAACACCATTAAAATAAATGTTTTTTGAAAGTTTTTGAATTAATTTTACATTTAAAATCGAATTTTGTGTAAATGCATTGTATTGAACATTTTTTTTGTCATTCGTGTAATTTAGAAAATAAATTTAATAATATATAGATTGGTTTTGTGTGTGATGTTATTGAATATGTTGTTTTAGTTATGTTTTGTATTAATTCATTCATGAGAATACTCATACATTACAAATTTTATATTTTATTTATTTATATTTTATTTTTATTTAATTAATATAAAAAATTTAATTACATAATTTTTCATATGTGAACGAAATTAGTTAATTTTATTGAAGCCATGCATTTATGATTATGGATGGATCAATTATATTCATTAATTCTCTATTTTCCGACCATTTTGATGTATGAAATTTATTTGAAATAAACACAATTCATTTTAATAGGGTGATAATTTTTTTTATAAATTGATTTCAAGGTTAAAAAGAAATATATTCAAATTTATTAATTGTATGCATACTTGAAAAACAATATTTTAATTTGGTATACATGTTTATACCCATATAATATTTATTATTTAAGGATTTTAATTATTTTATTATATTTTAATTTCACATAGAATATTTTATTATTTTTTCCACAAAAAAATTATATTAATTAATAAAAATACCATTTAAAAAATTGAATAATTATAATCATTGTTTCATGTTATTAAAATATGATTGAATAAAACTCATGATAAATTATCTTGATAACATTATTTATGGTGTTCTTGAATTGATTATGTTTTATAAATTTTATTGTTTAAATATATTCAGAATAATGTCTTTTGAGTTTTGATAATAACTAAAATATCATTTAGAAAATAATTTTTGTGGCCACAATTTTTTTTAAAATATTCAATTAAAGTTGTTTTAGTTGATATATTTTATGTGTAGTTAATTAAATTTTAATTTAAAAAATAGATGTTCATTTTCTAAATTGTAGGATATATAATTCTATTATTACTATAATAATTCATAAAATTGAATAAATAATTTGATTATAAATATAATATTAGTTTTTTAATTATATTTTGAATTGATATTTTCATGTTGAATTTTCCTAAAAAGTAGTTTCATGTGAATAATTTAGATTTTTATCAATATGAGTATGATAAAATGAGTGAATAAATAGAATATATATATATATATATCATGTTAGATAATGTTTTTGTCAGATTATTGGCATTGAAAATTTTATATCTAAATAATATATTAGGATAAATACATTTTATGGATCTTTAATTTATTATTCCATTTTGAAAAATAATTAAACGGGATACCAAATTCATAATTGATTTGTTATATTTCAAATAATAATAAGTTGATAGATCACATATGAACAAAGTAAAAACTATAGTTTGTTTTTAAGTGTAAAATTAGGACAAGGTTGTTCTTCTACAATTACACATAATATATTTAAAATTATGATGATATATATGAAATTATAAACTACCATGGTATGAGTCTTTTATATTAATATTAGTGAAAATCACTCAATATGGTTTACATTTATTAGTGATTTTAAACCAAAAAATATCTCAAGAAACAATTTATGATGAACTAGTTGATGAAACTAAGAAATAGAACTGAATATTAATTGAAATGGGACACTGGAAAAGTAACATTATACTATATGATGTGATATGTTTGATTATGAGCGGATATTGATGAAGATCTATTTTCACATGAAAAGGGAGTGTTATCATTGGTTGATGATCCACTAATTTGGTGTTAATGATATTTATACAATATCTATGAGGTCTAGTAAACTATTTCATAGGTGGGGAGTATCAAAATTATAAAAGAAATTTTTAATGATGATATTTATTGAAAATTAGGATGATCAGTTGATTGAAGAAAAAATTAATATCTATAAATCAAATAGAAGGGTTCTAATTCAATCTAATTGATATCCTATTAAAATAATTGTTGAAATCTAATAGTTGAGGATTATAATATATGATTCTTAAAAATATTTGGACCTCTATATTAAAATTTTTACTCTTACTGTGGATATTTGATGTTGTGAATGTGGTAAAGCTCTGGTGGCCCCCATTTGTGTGGATATTCATTGAATTTTTGGTGATTGGGATATTCTTGATTAAATGATCTATTGTGATTTCAAAATTATTAAATAAGTGCATTCCAAGATATTTAATGTTGATCATTGGGATATTATATTTGATTAAAAAGTTAAAATCCAATAAGTTAGACCATGACCTCAGGGTTGATTGAATAATTAAATATTTCGAGGGTTTTTACTTATGGATAATTTATTGGTGAGATGTAAAGTAGGGATGAACATTGAGTCCACAAGATCATTTGAAAAAAAATGTATAAAATGTAGATTAAAGGTGAAAGTGTAAGATTAAAGATCATGTGTACTATTCAATAATGATAAGCCACATATATATCAAACATTGTTATTTATAAGAGTTTGTGATTCACTGATTATTAAATTTACATTTTTTTAATGTTTTAATAATTGTGTTAACTCTTTTATCGATTATTATATTTATTTTATTAATTACAAGACTATATTTAATTATGAAAATATTAACAATAATATTTAATTATTAAAAAATCATTATTTTGGGATTCATACTTGTTAAAAAAATTTATTTTTATAATTTTTTTGACTCTTGGTGATTTTAAATCAATATTCTAATAATTATACATCAATTTTATATATTTATAATTTGATTTTATATTCCATCATATAATTAACATATTTGATAACTTCATCGTAACACCCCCAAATGATAAAGGGTTAAAGGACTAAATGATATGACTCATGTCAACAAGTTGAACCTTCCTTTTCAGGAGAATGTCTAATTAGAACTCCACAGGTACACGTTCTTGGATTGAAGTAGTGATTAGGATGGGATACATTGTGAGAAATTTCCCACAGTGTGTGTGAGTGGGGAAAAATCACATAGTGAAGGACATGTGTTGGATTGTGGGGGCTGTCATTTGTCTGATGACCCGTTCGGGCAAGTTGGTGGGTCCTGGGGTAGAGACCATGTGTCTACAGGGAAACTGGTGGAACCTGATGGGCTAGGACCTAAAGACTATGTTAAAGTGTGGTGTATGTGTGGTCACTAGACTTGGTTGTCACATTGTTTTATCAGATGTGGTACCCAGTCTTATGTTCGGTGAACTTCCCAGGTTGAGATGTCGGGTCCACAATGAGGACATTATGCTCTAAAGTGGGGATGAATATATCACCCCCAAATGATAAAGGGCTAAATGATTTAATGATATGGCTCATTTAAACAATGTGTACATTGCTTTTTGGTAGCCTTTATTATTATATTTCCATAGTTAAGCGTGTTTGGCCTAGAATAGTGATTCAAATGGGTGAGCTTCTGGGTTGTTTCTGAGGATGTGTGTGAGTAAGGAAAATGCATACTGGAAAGGACATGTGTTGGCCTGAATTGTCCACAATGTGGACATTGTTCTCTAATTTTGGGGTTATTGTGACAGAACCAATTGATAAAGGGTAAAATGACTAAGTGATATGGCAAATTTCAACAAGTGAAACCTTCTTTTTCGGGAGCCTATCTGATTAGAAATCCATTGTTAAGTATGATAGGCCTGGAGTAGTGATCAGTATGAGTATCCTTCTGGGATGTTTCCCAATGTGTGTGTGAGTGAGGACAAAGAACACTAGAAAGGACATGTGTTGGCATGTGTGGACTGTCATTTGTCAGATGACTCGTTCGGGCACTTGGGTGGGCCCCATAGTGGGGACCACATGTCTGTAGGGAAACTTGTGGTACCTGGTAGGCCAGGACCTAACTACCATGTGAAGGCGGGGTGTATGTGCTGTCACCGAATGCTTGTTTATTCATTCAAAATGTATTAATTTTTACATATGATTCAAATCATCTAATGTGTTGAATTTTTTATTTTATACAATTATTACTATTAGTTGTCTACAAATTATAAAATCAATTATATGATTTATATTATACAAACATCTCATGTATACTAATAATTAAAAACGAGAAAATGGAAATAGTATTACAAAAGGTGTTACCTATGTTTAATGTTTAATTTTCATTATTAACGTACTGTTTAATAATATTTTTTATTTTCATTGTCATTGACTATTAAGGTTTCTTATGAAATCCCTTTTATATTAAATATGTGAAAAAATGGTTTGTGAAAATTTTAAATCCATTTGAGTGGAAAAGATATCTCATGAAAATTAAATTATTGTAATTTGAGGAATTTAATCATGGACATTTGACTATGAAGCTTGTGGATCTTCATAATGATTTAATAACTACTATGTTCATTACTCATAATCCTTATTATTTTCTAAATTCCTCCTTATGATATATTTATTTAACATAAATATGTTTTGAAATGTAATTATGATTATTTTAAATAACATTATTTTTTACAAACAAGTTAATAAATTCATATATTTTAATATTTTTTGGGATTTTAGTTATTTTTATATCCAAATAAATATTTCATTAAATAATAATATATTTCCACATGAATAATATAGATTGATTATAAAATTTCCGACTTTCTATAGAAGTGATTTTTCATTTTATTTGGGATCGAACTCGTCATTTGAGTATAGGTTACACTTTTGAATCCCCAACCATCAAAATTAAATTTTTAGATCATGACTAATTCAAACATTGAATGATATGTTATAAACATGAAGGAATAATCCCTCATAAATTTCGCTATAAATAATGATCAATGGGTTTAGTAGAGAGTGAGAAAAAAATAGAGATAACCAATAGATGGCCATGTTTAACTAAAATATGTATAAAATTACTAATACGATTAGTTTCCTGTTGTGGTCACTATAAAGACCATGAAGTTCCCTAAACAATATTGAAGGTGATCGTGATAAAATAAATATCCTCAAATTTTTAATCCTTTTATTTTGTCATTGGGTTGTACTTAATATATTTTATTCTTTTAACAAATATGTTCTTTATGTTTCTACCATAACAGTTCAAATAATTAATTTGTTATAGTTAAAAAAATTAAACTTTTTTTTGCTTATAACTATAAATGGTAGGTTTTATGTGGTTATGATATTATCGTAAATGAAATGAATGTATTTGTTTTTTGAATCATTTTAATGTTTAGGGTGTTTATTAAAATAATTAGAAAAGGTATGAAAGAATTCAAATGTGGCTTTCAAAAACGATTTAGGAATAGATTAACATTTTTTTTGAATGAGTAGAGAGAACTGGAGTGTTGATATTAGATATATTTGATCTAAAAAATATAATGTTTTATGGATCTTTTATATTTTATATAATTTTCACATGCATATGAACAATCACTTAATACTAAGATAGAATTTATTTTTATCTTTAACTATAAATTTTAAACATCTTTTTTTCAATCCAGTTAGATATCTAAACCATGTGACCTTTTCGACTACTTTTAGGAGAGTGAGAGTAATGATATATAATGATGGGTTCGGTATTATAAATTATAATCTATTATAAAAACATTACTCTCATGCACTTGTTGATTATATACATCTTCAAATAAAATAATTAATAAATAATAAAATGGTCTGAATTTTTTAAATAAATTTTTCCAATATACGGATGACTAAAACACAATCTTATTGTTGCTTTTGTAAAAACCACACAATATTGATCCTTAATTATCAATAAATATGTATATTATTGATAATTACATTGAACTATCTACATGAATTTGAAATAAAATTTTGAAGTGAAAACAGTTTCATGTTATTTAGAACCAACATAAGATCTCCTAACAAATATATATAATAGAAATCATGAGCATATATAGACTTGGAGGACTAGATTTCTATTATTATTTTCATAATATTTCCACTAATATGATTTATATTCTACTTATATATCATTTCTCTTACACATATTCATAGCACGAAAAATTCTCACTCCACTCCTTCATTTTAATAATATCAAAACACTTCATATTGATGTAATATTTCTCGGAATATATTTATTAATTTTGAATTATAGATAACTATATAATTTCAATTAGGTGTTCTTAATTAGAATTCCTAAAAATCATTGAGTCAATTTCTCTATTTTGAATAACCATATGGCATGTTATATTCCTCTTCAATTGATATTTTGATCGTCAAAAGTTATTCTTAAAAAACTATATCTTTTATATGTATTCAATTATTTTCATTTTTATATAGAACATGGGAAAATAAAATCAACTTTACGTTATATAATTAAACCTTTGTCAAGGAAACATGTGTAAATATTAAATTAAATTGTTAATGATTTTTTAATACATGAATATTTATTCATGATTTGTATAAATTTTGTGCAAAAGACTTACTAAATATTATTGTTTTATTATAAAAAATTCACATCTTATGGAATAATTTATTATTATTAATTGGTAATTTAGAATGATCATAAATAAAAGTTAAAAAATATCATATGGTGAGATAGTATTTTGGTATGTAAAATTAAATTATAAGTACTATGTATATTATAATTATTCCCCATGTTCTGTTCTAGATGACTATAATTCAATGATAAAATTCAAATTATATTCTCTAGGATTAATCATATTTAGTTAACTATATCATTTAATATTATTATTATTTTCAATGAAACTTATAGAATCTTGTTGTTTCTTATGTAGTTAGATAATAATCACATGTACGTATTGAAACCACTAATTAATATTTTATAATACTGGTACACATATATGGTTCCTTGGAAAATTTTCAGTTTCTTATGTGTTGGAACCACACATACACACATTCCATTTATTCAAAAGAACATGCATTGAGTTCCACAATTCATTATATATAGATAATATCGATTACAATTTACCTTTTATACATATTTTATTTAGTTTAATCATTATTACGAATATACATACTTAAAATTATATCATCAAATTCATTCACTAGTTAGATACAGTAAGCTTCTATCAAATAGTATGTACATTAATTTAACATAATTGGTATTTTTTATGAATTATTGATAAAAAATCCCAAAAAATAATTACAGGTAATAAGTGTCTAAAAATACAACATAATGTTAAATAACACACAAGAATATCTCCATTTGGAGTTATTTTCAATAACCTTATTATCTTCCCCCATTATTAACTTTTTTTTAATATCAATGTATTCTTGGGATCCATGAAAAAATATCATATAAATTAACCATAAATTATTCATATTGAATTTTAAAGGATATTTATTGTAGACTAAATCAATAGTGAATAGTTTATCCATCAATGGTTCCTATAAAATATCATCATAGTAGTTTTATATATTTATTCTGAGTATATATATATATATTTATAATATTATTTCAAATTAATTTGAAAAAAATATTAAAAGTATCCATAAAAGAGTAAATTTGTTCCCAATGTATTGAAAATTTCTATAAAATTGAATCATTTATATTATATGAAGTCACACAAATAAGTTCAAAATATTGTTTTATGGTATGAGTTTCACTCCCATTTCATGCTTCAACCTCCCAAAAAAATACCACTGTGAGGATATTTTTATGAAGGATATAAATTTTTTAATAGGATGGAAATTTTTTTATTCATGATTACCCATTTAATAAGAATCAAATTATTAAAATCAAATATTATATAATGTTTTTTTTTAATTTTTATGTACGAGATTCTTGTAAATATTTATAAATATTTAGTTATTATAGATAATTACAATTTGATATATAGTTTTAAATTTCATATAACAAGGGTGTATTTTTATATTCATCATATATGTACCTAATTAGGATTAAACATAATATTAATCTTTATTTCATCAAAATGTAACTAATTTTGATTTCATTGAATTCCATGTTTGAAATTTTTCACCAAAAAGAGCATTCCATCAGATGTGGAATTCCTAACATCAATTGATCCCACCAAATCTGTATCAATAAAAACATTTAAATTCAAATTTACTTCATTCATGTAAAAAAATACATTTTGAAATTATATGATACATATCCCATTACTTTATTATAAACAATAATAGTTAATTCATTTATATGGTAATAAAATATGGCACAAAGAGTTTGAGTGAAAACTATTTTTTTCAAAGAAGTAAATTTATATTAAAAAAAGAAAATCTATTGTATAAATATCATTTTATAAAGTTTTTATCATTATTAATATTTATCGTATTTTTCTTATATTTTATTGTAGTGGATACTACACTTTCATTATCCATTATGATCAATTTAAAAAAACATTAGCATTTTATCCTTGGGAAAAAATTATCAACAATAAAGATGATTTTATAAAAACTAATTAGAATTTCATTCGACAACGAAGATACATTTAAATAATCTTATTTATTTTCATAGATTAATAATCACACAAAAAACATCATCAGTAAAAAATATTCAGTCGGTAATTTTCACAACTTTAATGACTATTATGGTGATGGCCTTATAAATATAAAAAATATTTTCAAAATATCACATAATAATTTACATGTTTCTCATGAAAAAATATAACATTATGAAACTATTCATTGGATCATGTTTCTATCCATAAGGATAATTATTAAATTTATAAATCATTTATCCATAATTATTTAAATGAAATTCATTGGTAGGTTATATATAAATCACCTCATTTACTACACCATTATGAAATACTAACATAAATACTTCCATTTTATTAATTTATTTGGAAAAAATGTAAATATTTATTATCATTTATTATATAATATTTATTATAAAAAATATTTCTTCTAAATTTATTTCCTTAATTTGAGATTTCCATTGAATAAAAATATTTCCTTGTTTCCAGTACCTTTTCCTTTCAATTTTTTTAATTATTGAAAACACATATTTTTCCTGAAAAGTATCATTCTACATT
Source organism: Viscum album (assembly GCA_963277665.1). Lineage (NCBI taxonomy): Eukaryota > Viridiplantae > Streptophyta > Magnoliopsida > Santalales > Viscaceae > Viscum > Viscum album. Next base: position 1,113,833,283 of record OY728126.1, read on the forward strand.
AGTCTTTGAATTCCATACTATATCTATTTATTCATTAACTGAGCTAGATTATCTTTAATATATTAAATACACTACATATATTAATGACCTTCATTATGAATTTTGGGATTAATCATTTAAACTAGGATGATGTGACATGGATACATTTTTATTGGATCTAGAATCCATAATACTATATACTAATTATATTTTCATTATCTATACATTCCTTTCTTATTAAAACATTACCTAGAGTATTTTATATTTCCCATTCTTCATTGCAATATATATATATAATGGATCATATTTGTAAATATATATAGCATATAATGTTACTCGTGTTGATCCATCATTAATAGAATATTCCTCAATGTTTATCATAACAACATAATTTTCATATTATTCTTAATTAACATAATTATAATGACATAACTATAAAAAATCATCTCATTTTATTAAAATCTCGATAAATATTCATTAAGGGTATAGACAATGAATATTTCTTCAACTACATTTTCATAATACTTGTTTCAAATTAAATCATTTTGAATGAGTAATAATATATTTAGAATCACTCAAAAATATTTTAATCCTCTCTCATTATTAAAAAACAATAACATTGGTAGTCATGTCAATTTTTGGATTCAAAAACAATATTTTTATAATAATTACATATATTCTTATTATAACACCAATATCCAAACCATTATGCCTGATTTGGAGGATCAGAATACCTCATGTGATCCCCCACTTATGAAAGATGCTAATTACAACAAAAGAGGGTATATATTTGTCATTAGTGATTCTATAATTTTAGTATTATTTCATAGAACAAATAATAATAATAAATTATACAATTATATAATAATTATATTATCATTTATAAAAAAAATATTCGGTACAAGTTATATATGTAATTATATGCTACGAATGTTTATATCCAATCTAGAGTCATCAAAACGGATTTTAAATAGATAAATGAATTAATGGGTATGCCCGGATTTAATCCCAATATTCTACCATATCTATGATCATCTCTTTGGATATTAGTCATTGTCACCATTTCCATATTCATATTTTTAGTTAGGAATTATATAGTGGATTTGTTATTCACGAGTGTAGTGTTTTTTATAAACATAGAAGTAACACAGTAATTATTCAAAAAAATTATATGAATAATTTTTTTACTACGAATAAAATAAATGAGTAACATGAAAAATGGTCATACCACATGCATTGAGTGGTGAAAAACAACTAAATATAAACATAACATGTTTATAATGGTTCTTAAGAAAAATAATGCAAATATAACATCAACCCAGAGCTCTAACCTTGGTTTCACAATTTGGTGATCATACCACATAAATGTATCAGTTCAGTAATCCAGATCATTATGCCTCTAATGTGCTACCACAAATAATGATCGAATACCATCATGCATCGAATAGTTTTTAATTTTCTTCCCCATCAATATTGAAAGACTTTTATACCCCATTCTAAAGTATAAACATTACATGATGGTTCACCTATCTCAACTACCAATAGATACCTCTATGGAATGGTAACCCACATATTAGTTAGGGAAAACATATAAGTCATATAATATCATCATGAGAGTATAATAGTAATACTTGAGAACATGTTATGTCAAAAAATCATGGAAATAATATAATCGATTAATACTAATGGTATCAAATATCATAACATGTGTCATGGAAATCACAAACACCCATAGGCAATCAAAATAAATCATAATAACCATGTTATTCTAATGTAATAATTATTCCATGGTAATATGTGATAATGGGGTCCCTGAAATCCTTGTGACATATTATATCAAGATATCATTGTTCCTATAATGTTTAATGATGTAATTACCCCTCACACCATGTCAACATATTCATCATCTCAAATAGATCAACAACAATTCCAAGTGCCGATTTTGTTATTTTATTTAAAAATTAATTACAACACAACATGTGATTATAATATATTTGTCTTTTTTAATTAAAATCAGTCTTAGTTTTTTAATGTAAATTTTTACCATTAAATCCAAATGAAAATATATTTATCATTAAATATCCTATAAAAAACTATTTTCTCTTATGCACTATATATATTCAACAACCAACCATTACACAAAAAATAGTTACCCAAATGTGCACCATGGAAAGAAGGATTTAAAAATTAAAACTCTTAATAAAAAAATCCTTTGTAAACATATTAGGTCCTTACCATTATATAGTCCCTATAATGTACTTATGGTTAAAAATGGAGGAAAAAACTATTTAGTATACATTGAAAAGCCTTATACTTTTTTATAAAAAAAGGTATTAAGATTATTTAGATGTTGATAATATTTAAATTATTATCCTCCAATGAAATATCATCTCATGTTATTTCATTACTTTTCATTCATAGAAAAATAGACACATATCTAAAACATGAAACCCCCATTCCCCCGAATCCTTCTAGACCCATAGTTGTTTTCATGATTTCTAAAAAATTGGTACCTTTATTAACAATATAAATTTCTCAATCAGGTCTGTAATATTCACCATGTGATCCCCATATGATTAATCAGGTTTAATTTAATGTAATGTTTCAATATTACTTATGCATGATGATGATTTTTTCTCTAAAGCAATGAATTATGGAACACATCTTGCATGAAATGAAAATATATTCGAATTTACAAGAATTACAGTATTGTTCCAACAACATTAGTTGTACTAAAGGGTTTAAAACACATACTTACTAATTCCCTTACATTCATAAAGGATTGTATAGAAACCATGTATATATTCACAATAAAACCAAGCTTCCAACAAAAAAAATCTAATGGTCATCACCATCTGTATAGGTATGATCGATTCCTTCTCTGAGAATTCACCAACCACATTATTATCATATGTACCCGTACATAGATCACCATCACTACACAATGCCCGGAAGTAAATGCCTCACCTACCTCATTACATTTGTGTTGTGAACGTTACCACATATCCTAAAGTGCCATACAAGTTTCCATTATTTAGATTCATGGAAACAATTTTTTATAAGGATACTACCCTAGGGGTAGGTACATATAAAATGATTAACTTAATTAAAGAACAGAATATCAAAAAATATCATATAGAATTTCTATCATAGACGCTAATTATTATTCTTCATGATGATGGAAAATTATGAATAATCAAAATTGATTATCTGAGGCTTTGTGAAAGACTTACTAAAAACAAAACAATAAACATGTATCTTTTTGTTATATGATACTCAAGGGAAATATATGTAATGCTATAATATGTCAAATATATATTTTTCAAATGTCTTTCATTTATTGAGTTTCTTTAGATTGATAATACATGAAGATCCCTCACCAAACGATCGATAATCACCCATTTAAAATCAAAATTCAATATCTTACTACATAACCTCCTAAAAAATAAATCATTACACCCTAAAAATTTCCTGAGGGAACTTGTATTTTATAGTAAAAAACACTAGTATTATAGTGAATCAACATTACCCTATGATAGGTAAGAACTACGAATCAAATATATTAAGGTTCCTCTTCTTTCCTGGATACAAGAACTGTTTCATGATGTCCTAAAACCTATTATCTCATGAGGATGTTCCAAAAACCTAACAGTATGTAAGTATATTAAAACATCATCTATAATAAAATCATGTTAGACTACTCTACCATGAATTTGTATATTGTCTTCATCCTATAATTACCACCCAATAATTATGTGACCATCAAATAATTATTCGTTCAACCCAAAACGCTCTATGTATGTGACCTATCCATCTATTACACACTCTAAAATAGATGACAAGACTTATAGGGGTGCATAAGTATTTGGATCATGGTCCACATAATAATTCATCATTCCGTCATCAAATAATATCAATATTCAGCAATTATAAAATTAATTCTTTTTTACTATTCCCATATTCAACCTAAGAACTATAGACAATAGTGTTTTTCATGGCCTTACCCATCATAGGTGAATATATAATATAAATGTAAAATGATAATATGTTATCAACAAATAACCTATTCCTTATATTCTCCTCACACTATGTTAATATGATACTATGGATCTTATGGTAATTATAGACAAAAACCTATCCCCAAATAGATAGATTCACAAATGATTATGATAATTTACAATGTATACTTGCGTCAAATCATGAGTTTCACTCATCGGGTAAAATGAGTAACAAAATATATGCAATTATATATTCTTTATAAATTAATATTTCTTATATCCTAATTCCATTAGAATAAGAGTACAAACCATATTTGTTTTGAGCATTGATTTTTTGGAGTTGTAGTTATCCTCCTCCTCAGATTAACAAATTCATATTCACATTAGTCAAAACAATTATTATTTATAAAGAGATTCATCATCAATGTCCATTGTGTTGATAAATATTGTTAGTCCTATATATAAATATCCGTAATATTCTATTAATCCATGAATATTCTTTAGCTTGAAAATATAATTATATAATATATTGAGTATTAATATGAAACTAGATAATAGGGAATAAATTCATATTGGTAATAAAAATATCTTAATGTTATCATACAACTAATGATTTTAACAATAAAGGATACAAATATATATGAAATATCATCTTTCTCTGGAGTCCATCCCAGTACACAAACATTATCTTGATACTCTACTAGAAAATTCATCATTTTCCACCTTTCATCACATAGATCTCTAATCAAGAAGCATGTATATACATATGGATTCCAATGATCAGTGTAAATAATAATAAATGTTTGAGAAAAAAATGATACATTGAAAAATATTTCAATTCTAATTGGTGTATTGCATAAAAATAATAAATTTTGAAAAATTAAAAAAATAATACAACATATACTATGTGGGGTTTTCACTGAAACAGAATCCAAATATCCCTCACCATACAAGATTTGGCTCCGTAATGGAAGTATAATCATAGGATGTCAAAAGTGGTAATGAACATTACACTAGGATCATAACACATATCCTCTTGTTCTCATGTAATCAATTCAGATTAGCCCTCAAATAATTGTATCATTTCAGCATCACATGTCTTGCTTATGGACCATAGTACCATGTATTTTACATGGATCATCATCCAACATCATCATTCCCATAACCTGATACCTTGGGTCTTGTATCATCGAATTCATGACCCAACCATGTGATTTTATCTTTTTTTAATAATTTCAAAAGCCAGACACATTCACATGCCGTGGTATAATTTTAAAACTATGAATCTATTATCTCAGAAACATATAATAATAGTCATAAGTGTTAAAAACATATCATTATAGATTATAGAAGGATGGAAAATAATATCATCGTGAGTTTATAGTAGTATAAAATTGATTCTTATGATTATAATCAATCCTAAAAACATTATAATTTGAAAAAATCATAGAGTGACATATTATAACGGGTCTTGTGTGTTATGAACATAGTTACAAAAAATCATAATCTAGAATAGTGAATGAGGTATTAGAATAAATGAATTATACTATAGAAACATGTGTATATGTGATACTCAAATATTAATGTCCATAATACTGATATTTTTTTATATTATCACCATGCTTCCACTCAAAAAATTTACATGTGCTCATAATCTCAAACCACTAACCCATGATTACTAGATCTCAATCCCTTATTCCATTTCAATAATAAATAGAGAAAAATATATATTGATGTTCCCCTCTAATATTATTTTAAATTATCATTTTATGATATAGAATGTATAAACTATACAACTTTTTAAAATATTATATTTCTAAATATGATAATATTTTTCTCCCTCTAAAATAATTAGAGATAATTAATAATAATTGTAATTATTATTTTCTACAACTTTTTATTAGTATAATTTACGATGTATTTATCATATTTATATAATTATTATGATTTATTTTAAACAATTTCTCCATAAATTTTTTTTTAAATTGCACATGAAATAATGATAGGAAATAATATACATCCCTACATGGAATTTATGTGTTCCAAGTGATACACCTAAATGGGTGAGTGAAAAGGTTCTGATGAGAATAGAAAACAAATCACATATTTATTCTTGTTCATAAAGGAATCATATATATCATTTAATGTTTTTTCATTAATATACCTGCTATTATAACATCAAACGCATTGGTTGGTGGAGGTTTTATAATTTTTTTGAATGTGAACATGGCATATGTTCACAATCATAAACACTAAAAATGATATCATCATTCAATTTTTATTATACATGAATTTTCAATATGATGATTTATAATTCCTTAATATAGGGATTGAAAACATTAAAAAGTAAAATAAATTTTTTCCCAAGTAGTTATGAAATATTAAATATTGAAAACTAATTACAGGTGAATAATCGTAAAAAATTAACATTAATAATATTTTGAAATTTTTTCTATTAAAAATTACATGAAGAGAGTGTAATATTGTTTCCCTAATACACCTCATATGGGTTTCATACGAGTAGGGGGTTATCCTTACCAGTCCGTTGAAAATGATATGTCAACCTTAAGCATCTCATCCAAAATTTATAAAGAACTTTATACATCATAACACAACATTTGGAAAAGAGAGCATACCCTTACATAGCACATGTGGTACCATTACACATCCATTGAAAATGTGAGGACACCAATATGTAGTTCTAGTAGTAATTTTATGTAGAATCTTATAAAAAACATACCATTACATACCTTATAAATTACACTTAAATAACACATGATCATTCTATAATATCCTTATTCATCAAATATACATATGACCTTAATGTTATACAACATAAAGAAAACATTACCCTTTTGGAACATATAAAATTATTCACCCACACTTAAATAATTATTTTTTACAGATAAAACCCATTTAAATAAGGTTTTACCTAAATGGCACATTTTCATAATGTTAGGTCCTTATTACACTTACATAGACACTGTAACATGGATATGGGTAAATGTTTTGTTAATAGTAATTAATTTTAAATAAAAGGAAATATAAATTTTAACTAAAAATATATTTATGAAAATATAATAATTTATAATATTAAACTGATTATATCATAAAAATATTTTTTACATAAAAATAATACTATATCAAATTGTATATACCATATAAAAACCAAACATAAAAAAAATTATGATTTACATTTAAAACGTTTTTATTTAAAAAATACTATTATTTCACAGTCATTGGATTAGTAGGTATGAAAAAGTGTAACTATATTCTATAATTATATAGAAATTCATTATATAATAAAAATTTCATATTAAATTCCATGAAAATAATAACAATTTAATATATAAAATTATATATGATGAAAATATAGATTTTTGAAAAAGTAGATTTATTCACACATAGTATATTTATAATAATAAACTAATATATTAACTATATAGAAATGATTTTAGTGAATTATAAAGATCATATATTTAATAAAATAAAATATTATTCCTTAATATTTAATTCATTATAATGAATGAGTATAAACTTTTTTTAAAAACAATAAATACGTTTTCTAAAAATTGATGTTATTTTTTAGTATATTGATATTTGGATTAATTTAAACGTTTTTTTAAATTTTTTTGATAAAAATAAATCCCATGAGAAAATAGAATTGTCTTAAGATAAATATTTTTTTTCTAAAAGTAATAATATATTAATGAATAGTAAGAATACATATTATTCAAAATTCAATTTTTTCTTTTCATTAAATCAAATAATTTTCACATTTCCATATATTTTATATTATTTATGCTAAATATGTCTAATTTTTGGAAAAATACTATAATTCATTCCATGAGAATCAAAATTTTACATGATTCTAGTGTACATAATTTTTTTGATTAAAACTACTATTTATTTTCTAAAAAATAGTTTGTCATTTTGATTTTGAATATTTTTAAAAAAATATTTCTAATTTTCTAAAAAAAATTAAAATGAATCAATGTATATAAAAACAAATTTAAATTTATTTAATATGGTCAATTTCATTTTTTTATTATAATGAATAATATCTATTGAAAATTATTATCGCCATGATAATGTGCATGTTGTGTTACTCGGGTTAAAACTATTTTATATGATATCAATATAGATAAATAACATTCCATTTTTTTTATTATATGAGATTAATTTTTACAATTATTATACTAGATTCTAAAATACGTCATTTTCCAATATCCATTGATTACAAACATTATATTAATTTGTGATAACAATAGAAAATAAATTGTATTCTATATCAGTTATTAAATTTCGATGATATAAATATATATAATAAAAAATCCAGATGATAAAATTGATTATTAAAATGGAATATTATTGATATAAATATATTTTTAATTTAATTTAATGGTTTAATTACATAGAAAATTTATGTAACGTCGATGAAACACTATTGTATGCAACAGAAAAATCACAAAAATAATGTTCAGATTATTAAAAGTATCATGTATTTAATGAATTATGGTGTTCCATGAATTTACTAAATTATTATAGATATTTATGGGTATTTAATTTATTTATATTTTTATTCTATTGTTTTTATGATTCCTTTAAACTCAAAATATGAGAATAATAATGAATATGGAATAAAATGCATGTTCTTCTTTTAGATTTATTTTTATAAAATTATAAAATAATATTTAAAATTATTAAATTTCTTATCTGGGGAATTTCTTTTACTACGATTATTTTTTCAATTACAGTTAGACATATATTTTTTAAAATTCCATTCATGTACCTTAATAATTTATAGCTGGTGAATACTACCTGTACTTTTTACCTAAAATGGGACTAAATTCCGTAAATTCATAAAACAATTCATGTTTTTTTTTCCTTAAATAATTATCCCAAATACCTCCGAGTCCCCTTATTATCACATCCCCAATCCCATAAGATAATCATAAATATAACATTCAATGGACGTAAAATTAATTTTAATAAATATATAAAAATGGAAGGTATATGTAATAAATGATATCATTAATTTTTTATTATACCTCATAAAACCCTATATGAAATTAATATATAATAAATTTCTTAACTAATCTATAAAAAAATTTTATTTTAAAATTTAAGAAATTTACTTTATATTCCCATCTAATAGAAATTAAACAATTAACTCACGCATTGCAGTAGACTAAAACTGATATAAAGAGATGTGTCTCATTTTATATCCATGGATTAATATTTTGGGTTTCAAAGATATAAAAAACTAATATATGAAATCTAAAAAAACTGCATGATTTATAAATGTGAAATATTTCTAATTTATTTCTTTTATTCATTGTAGAAAAATGAAAATATTATTATTTATTATGTAAAAACTAAAATCATCATTAACTGATGTGCTTCAAATTTCATGAAAACATTACTTATAGGGATATAGAAGGTAATTTTGTATAAAAAAGATATTTATAATAATTGTTTTTATATTGATGATATTGTATCAATTATCCATTTGACTTTGGAAAAAATGGCATTCTTATATTGAGGTTACAAAACAAATAACCTCAAAACATTTGATGTAAATGAACATGATTTTGTAATAAAATCGGTAATTCAAATTAATAAAATTAACAAAACATTGATAATGTAATAAACATGAAAATATATCATTAGTCTATTATAAAACTAATATAATTTTTTTGCAATAGTTGAATAATGAACAAAACAATTCAAGACTATAGTTACGAGATTTATTTAGTTTACTTTCATTTATATTAAATTATGCTATTTTCACCAGATAATTTATTTTATTTTTATGTATAAAATAAAAAATATATATATTAACATTATTTAACTATATTTAATTTTTTTACAATACAATTTCGTGTTCACATATTCAATGTTCATTAGATTCAAAAGTTACTAATCTTAGAACGAATTTTTATATAAAATTTGTTTTAATTTTCTCCATTAAAAAAATTTCTCTTCAACATTAATGTTAATTAATATATTTACAAAATGTTATTAAAGTATTTTAACATGAAATTTTATATGTCCTTAAACTTTTACATGGTTTTATAACTGAATCATTTAAATAATTTCATAATTTTTCACTTATAAAACATTTTACAAATGTTCAAAATAATGATAATGTTTACATATTCAATGATATTATATTAAGAAAATTCAGGCCTATCATCATAATCAATATTACCTGTAAATTATCAATGGGTTTTTCAAATACGAATCTATTTCAATTGATCTAGTAATATTTATTTTAGAAATATATATAAAAAGGAATGTAAATCTCATTTAATTTTTTGAGTTAAATAGAAATGGTATTGCAGATGGTTTTGAGTAAAAACATAATAGGTTTTATGATGAAATTCTAATAGTTAATAATAGTTTATATTCTAGTTATATTGAAAAATAAATTTTAAAATATTTTTTTTCTATAACATAAGTCATGAGAAATATTAGGGAATGCTAGATAAAGTAGTGAACATTACCCATGATGGGACTCAGTCCATTATATGATAGTTGGGTCCATTAAATCTCTCCAATGGAATATGTAACGATAAAATGAAAAATGAATCATGTTATTTTTACTGGAATATCGAAGGGGTTAACATGTTATATGTCACAACTATAAATTTATGGATATAAAATATATTAGTTACTCATATGAGAATGTTGGAATTATCTCATTAGTTACTTCCGTAATTAAATAAATTTTCCGAAGGATTTCAATATATTTATCAATGATTGGAAATGGATTTCAATGTCTTTTTACTATCCCATGTCTTCAAATATTTTTCATTTAGGTTAAGGATGTATTGGATGTATTATGATGTGTAACTTTTAATAGATGAAATTTGACCGTAATAATTAAATTCCCTCATCCATTAAATGGTTAGTGAACCTATAAATCATATCATTAGGAAAATAATTGATATTATATTTTATTATTGTCTACATAATGTAATGGTTTCCCCAAATTATCGAAAACCATATTCTTAAAGTATCATTAAATAGTAATGAAGCGACGTCCCTGCTATGAATCTTCTATTTATGGATTTATAAAAAAAACATTTCATTATAGATGGTATCAATTTAGGTATTTTGATGACATTAGAGGTTCTTTTTTTATATTATTATAAATTAAATGTTCACAATAAAATCAATGGTTAGAATTTTATTGAGAATTACTATTATTTTTTGATAAATATAAATAACTGAGTCGAATATTACATGGGTAGGGATATAATATTATTTAACCTCATTATAGGATGGTTTATATTATTCACACTAATATTTTTGGATTTTGTAAATTTATGGAACTAGATTGAACTATTTAAACATTATATATGAAGGAAAATGTTGTTATTGAATTAATTTTAATTAAAATAGTATAATATATTGATTAAAAACATTTATGGTTATCCCTAACTAGATATATTGAATAATGATTAACAACATCGCCTTATATGAGTCTCTTTATAAACCAAATAAGGGGAAACATGTGTTTCATGGTTGAACATGTCATACGAATCGTAAAAGTAGAAGGATTCAACCTCCTACACAACAATAGTGTGGGAAGTGGTACCCATTGAAATTTCCCATATGAAGAAGAAGGAATTTTAAATATAGGGAGAATATAATTTCAGTTAATTAATAAATTAGTGGTGAGATTGTTAATGGTATTAACAAGACTCTATAAATAAGTGTTTTATAATGTTATAATCTAAATATGATTGATCATCGAGTGACATATAAAAGTTGTGTTTTATTCTATGTTTTTATATTTTTTAATGTGGTAATAATGATTATATTTAGTTTGTGAACCCTATGATGTGATTTATTGTTTTTTATAGGAAGTATTTAATAAGGCATACTATGGATGGGAATAAATAATTGTTAATGATGGATATTGAATGATTAAAGTGTTTACATAAAAATTTCCAAGAGTTAGGATCCAGTGGTATTTTATTTTGTAGTTGATAACATTAAACTAGATAATATGATTGATGAAACGAATAATATTTATATTTTTTCTGATATTGAAATAATTTTTTAGAACTTTTTTTAGTATTAAAATATGTGGAATGTATTTGTAACCATTAAATTACCTTCTTTTTTTATAATAACATTAATTATAAAATTATTTTATATTGTGTATACATGTGTTAAATTGTATTGATAATAATTATGGTGAATATGATTGTTGATGGTTAGATAATTATGGATATTTAGAAAAAGGACTAGTCTATTTTAGAGTTACATGTTTTTTCATATAAATTAAATATATTTAGTGACTAATATTTTGATGTAATTTTTTTTATAAGTTCACTATTTTTTCCATATAATATTTTTATTGTAAATGGATTTTCTGTTTCAATAATGAGAGTTAATTTTTGGAATATAGGTTCTATTATATTTTTATAGACTATATTAGGTTATTGTGGATTAATGTCGGTTTAAATTTTTTATAGAAAATATATGTATATTCATAAGATTATGCGAGTACATATTTTTCTTATTTTACATTATAGGTGATTAATATTATTTTTTGATAAATGCTAAATTTTTCTTATAATAATATGGTTAAAATATTTAAGATTTTATGGTTTTAGATGCATCCAAATTAGTTTAATGAATTTTTAGTATATGAATTTGAAGAATGATTAATGTATAACTCTATTTTTTTTGTAGATACATTAAAATTTAATGTTGTATTTATACATATTTCATATTATTCAATGGGATATTATCTTATCATTTGAAAAAAATTCTATGGTTACAAATAATTGTGATAAATGTGTAAAATAACTGATTAACTTTTCCTGGTTTCTATGGTCCAATAGAATGTGATTTTAGTTTATCAGGGATCCAAAATTCATCTTGATTAATCATTTAATAGAGTAAGATATGACTTAGAAGTTGAAATTTGTCGAAGATCAAATGAATGATAAAAATATAATGACGATATAGAATGATATCATGATACCTTTCCTTAATCACCTTTTTTAGAGATAAATAATTTCTAAAATATATCAACTCATATATATAAATTAAAACTCAACTTTGAAGGAGTTTTTTTCGAAAATAATCTCAATGTATTGGTTTAATTGTGGTACATTCTTTTATTAAATAATCTAAATCCCGATCATAAATTTGAAATTAATATTCATGATAAAATATATATTAGTATTTATTAATATATTATGATAAATTCATTTTGATAGAATAAAATTAAAAAAATCATAATTAAATTTCTTTATGGATGAGAGAATTTAACACTTGAATATTTCCATTTTTAATTTTTCATATATCAGACTTTTTTTACCACATGCCAAACAAGATGAAAAAAATCTGCATTATACTATTAAAAATTTATTATAAAAAATTCACTATTTTAAACAAGATGATGGATTGTCAGGTTTGATTACGAGTAACATAATTTAATAATAAAATTTGAAATTATATTATAATTTAAGTTTTATGCTTTAATTCTTTGGGAAAAATACTACAATTTGAAATAAAATTATATATATTATTTGATGATATATTTTTCAATAAAATAATTATTTTGTTAAATTATTCTTATAAATGTTAAATAAGTTCACCAAAATCATGAAATGGTATTAATTTTTTTAATATACTATTTTATATCAATTAACACTCAACTAATAATGGATAAATGATAATTATGAATAATATTTTAATTTTATAACTAAATATTACATTTTCTACAAAAATGGTTTTTCCTTTTTTTGGGAGGATATTAGGTTTAATTTCTAATTTATTGAAACATTTATTTGAGAATATAGGAATAATATTTGAAATTATCATAATATGAGGATAAATTTTTGGTATATTTCGAAATTGATTGATTTTGGAGTGAATAGTGAAAAATCATGTATTTAGAAGTGCTTCCGTTTATTTTCATTTAATCATTTATTATAAAATCCCCATTAATTTTTTATTTGATTTAAGTATAAATATATTTATATTTCTTATATATAATATAATTAAATCAATTATATGTTAAATTATAATTTAGTTTTAAAAAATTCTTTTTATATTTAAAATAATTTTTTTTTCTAAAAATGGTTTTTCATTACATTGTGAAAAAATATAAAAAAATAAAATTATACAGAATACATAAATTAAATAATATAAATTGAATCCATATTTTTAATCACCATTTTAAAATTATATAATACTGTCTATTTCATTTTCTAATCATAATTAATAGTATCCATGTAAAAAAATTCAACACCAAATGGTAAACATTGTTAATTGAGGATTGAACTGTGAGAGAAGAAATAAAAATATCTGAAATACATTACATAGTTTAATTTTGTTATTCTAATTTTACCATCACCATTATAAATTTGATATCATGTTATTCTAGTGGAACTATCCTTTGATTTTAACCATTATATTAGTTAATGTTATGAGTAAATATAAAATATTACTATCTCTAAATTACTATATTTTCAAGATATGAATATAGATTAATATAATATATGAATTAATATATATTATTTAGTTCATAGTTTAAAATTTATAAATATATATTTATGATAAATTTTTTAATATATAACATAGGTATTATATAGTTGAAAATTTACACAACAGTGATTCAACACATGTTTAAGCCGTTAAAAAACAAAAAGAACCGAATCTTAAATCAATGAATATAATATATTTTTTATGAATAATTTTGTTACACTATTTACATATAAATATTAGTGGATTTTATTATTATTAAAGTTTTTATATTTTAATTACATTGTTTTATTGATACTATTTCCGTCAAAATATATGAATGGTTTTGAAAATGAATTTAGATGATAATCAATGAATAAATGTAATTTCAAAATAACTAAAAAATGATAAAAATAATATCTAAATTTAGTAGTATTGGATATTTTTCGTACTTTTTCACATGTTCAATTTATTTAATAGTTTTAAATTATAAAATTATTTTTAATTCAAATAAATTTTTATTTTTTCTAAAATGTGGTTATTTAATTCTTATAAAAATGGTCTCAGTTCATTAATTTTAAAACATAACTAATTCCATATTTATCTATAAACGGTTTTTCCAAATATATACATATATATATATTAATTATAAATACCTAAATCTCTCTAGTAATCAGGAACATATAATATAATGGATATAGTCTTAATAAAAAATTTGATATCAAAAAGGGATGTATAAGTCTTCACCAATTTCTTCGGGATTATTTCATCTTAAACATACAAAAATTTTATCATAACCATTCTTTATTAAGTTAATGAGTATCTAACATAAACTTATATTTCATTATGGTAATGTTAATTCAATTTCTTATCAACTTTTCTATCAAATAGAAAATTAGCAGGTCACTCATGCATTTATATAGTTGACCACATCAAGCATGCCAGGACTTTAATTTTTCATTACCTTCTCATATATTAGGTTGAAATGATTGATTAAATTATCATATATTATATTTTTACAAAATTTACTATCAAATAAATGTAAAATATTATCTAATTTATTTATTTCCCACCATTAATCAATATGAAAATATTGATTATGAATTATATGGACTATTGTCTACATAAATCAATGTACATAAATATTCATGGAAAAATCACACAGACAGTTATAAGAGAATATTTGATGTAAAAAATGAAAAAAATAGATTTTGGATATGATGTAACAATTAACCCTTTCATCATAAAAACACATTAAATTTTATTTTTGGGTTACGAACTGAACAACCTAAAAACGCCATATTTAAATGTAACATATTTAGTAAATAATTATTTAGCTATAATAATAAAGATAAATGAATGATTTTAAATGAATGAAAATTAATAATGTTTCGAATCAGGAAAAATGAAAATATTTTTTTATTTTGGAGTTTGATAATATTTCAAATGATTCAAGACACAAGATATTATATTTCATGCATCCATTTCTTCTCACAAAGACATATTCACCAATAAACACATATTATCATTTGAATAATGTATAAAATTATATATGAATTTAATTTTTTAATAAATTAAAGAAAATCATGTGGATAAAAAATATATATATCGTGTTGTATTTTTTTAATTTTCATTTATTTTAAATGGTAGTAATAACAAAATATATTTTAATTTTTAAAAATGTTTTTATATTATTCTCTTAATGTCCTTATCTTCCAAAAATCCCTAATGATGGTTCCTTTTGGTTTATTGTGTTTGTTGAAAAGGGTTGTGGGTTTTTGAATAATTATTCATGTCATATAAGGCATAAACTATTAGTATGACACACAGGGTTTTCTTTGGAACTGAGGATGTGTCTGGAAAAACATTACAATACAATAATATTTATAATGGAAAGATTTAATGAGATTGAATTTGAGTCTATGGTCAAGCAAGAGGGTTGAAATGATCTCTCAATGTGATCACACGTTACACCAATAGTTGTATTTGGAAAACTTTATGGGTCATGAAATGTATAGGAAGACAAAAATATTGAAAATCACAACATTGTCGGTTATTGAATTCGAGCCTTGGGGTGGGATCTCACATAGTCCACATGATTTTCATTTGGTTTCATAGAGCGCCAATATTAAATTAACTATAGGTACATAGAGAAACAATAAGACTCATGCTTGGGTTATTTGGATAACCAACATGACTCACAGTAGGGTTCAGTACATGCCAACGTAAGATGAAAAATCAGATGAAAAAAAAGAAAAATATTGAGATGGAAAAAGTGGTTCGTGATAATTGAATATGAAGAGGAACACCATATTGACATTCATTCTCATGATACAATTTCATGGAGAGATAATAGGACTTGCATTTAGGGTTTTCGCAGTGAAGAAATTACTTGTGGAAGCTGTGAATACATTCTGAGGACTGGAACAGAGTGTGAATGTTTACATGGGACTCATGCAAGACATTAAAATTAATGCTAAACTCAGACTCAAACAAATTAAAATCATTGAATGAGGAATCATGCCTAAATCTAAAAAAAATCATGATTAGTTCACAAACACAGATGATATGGAGTGGATTATTCCAATGAGGTGAAAGGTATCTATGATTTGATAAATTAAGGCGCTACACACTCGCCAATAAATACCCCAAGACCTGTCCATTAATATTGATAAACATATTCTTAAATGATTGATATAAAGAATTGTATTATACGAGACTCTTGATGATATATCAATTTTAGATATTCATAGAGAAGAATTATACATGATTGACAATATGTATGTTCTGTGCATGATATGAACAAGGTCATCCACAAAGATAGAATACTGACCCATGAAATATGAATTATGATAGTAGACTCACATAAGAGGCATGAATATAGTGATAATCCTGAAAGGGAGATGAGTGTTCATATAATGTTTTAGGGGTTTCTATAAGGGTGAAATAGGTCCATGCAAGGCACCAGGGCAACGAAAAATGGTCCCAGGTATTTTCACAATGTTACAAGGGTTTTTAAAAGGTTCCAATGTTTCAAGGCAGGCTTTACGGGTTTATGGAAGGAACCAAGGTTTCGATCTAGGGGTCCAACGAATATTGAGAATCACACAAGGTGAGACACATGCAATCTATGAGGGATTTATTCCATTTGACTAACATTTGGTACCCGATGTTCACGCCATGATATTGTCCAAGTGGTTTGGTTCTTGGGTATAACAATATAATATTTAACATGGAGATACAATCTTATAGTTACCTATGAATATTATCATTTTTACATCTAAATTATGAATGATACAAGGAAAAAACTCGATATTCAACATTTAACAATACTTACATAAGGAGCTAATTCACTATTGCATTAAAATAAAAGAATGTAAGAATTGAAATGACATGATGATATCTATAAAGAAGAGGTAATTATTGTGTCTATAGAAAAGGGATTTATTTTCATGTTGTATAGATTATGGAAGTGTTTCATAAATGTGTCATCATAGGAGAAATGTAGAAACCAAAAAAGAGCATCAATAGAGCATCTACACATAGTTGAGGATGCATTTATTAGAAATAATGAAGGGACCAACATGTCCATAAAGTGCATGTGAATCCCATCAAAGAGAAGTGAGTGATGAAAGTGGTAGATGATGATACTTTCCACAATTTGTG
This sequence comes from Viscum album, assembly GCA_963277665.1. Lineage (NCBI taxonomy): Eukaryota > Viridiplantae > Streptophyta > Magnoliopsida > Santalales > Viscaceae > Viscum > Viscum album. Next base: position 1,113,851,420 of record OY728126.1, read on the forward strand.
AGATAATGAAAGAGACATAGGGTGGTAAACATGTAAATGCAATGAGAAAAACCTCAATCTTATAAAGGATGTGAGCAAGGGTATAAATAACATCTATCCTGAACCACAATTAGTTGATGTGAGCCTTAAAGGATTTGGTATAATCATCACATAGTCATTGAATAATATTTTATTGTAGCCTAGTGAGTATGAAGAATATAAAAATCTATATGGTCCATGTGTATGATTTATTACATTACATTCAATAAATTTTTATTTGACTAAAATAGAAAGGATATGACCAATATAAACACAAACTGGAAAACAAGGTGACCCTTATGATAATGATTTAATGATTTAGTGGGACATAATGAATAGTGAAATTAATATCCATAACCTGAATCACCCTGAGTCCCCTACATAGGGTATGTAGGCCACTTTTGGAGATAAAATTTTTTATCTGAGATTAATTTATCATTTCTTATTTTTTTCACTAATAAGGTTTACTCAAATATTGGAATTTAATTTTTGTTATTATATTACCATTGTGTGCCACGAAAAAGACAAGAACTACAAATAATGAGTAGTAGTTAGTTGGTATTCTTCAATTTCAAAGAGTCTAATGAAAAAGTGTGATTATGTTTTAGGAAACTAGAAAAGTACTGAATAACGGTTTGGGTAAATCAAATAGTGAAAGGATATAATAAATCATTGATTCAATATAAATGAGTGAAGAACAAGAAATTACAAGTGATTTTGAATCTAGTAATGATAAATAAATTTCAAGAAGGAAAAGAGTGATTATTGTCCTTGAATTAATGGAATTGGATCAGAAAAAGTATGAATATAATAAATATAATGTATCTAGATCGAAGTACTCTAAATTTAGCTCAATAGGATAATGGGATTAAATAAATGTATTATTGATGTGGATACTGGTCGGAGGGAGAAAAATGATTCCCATGAAGAAGAAATAAAAATGTTTATTACAAAGATAGAAAAACTCAATGATGATAACTAGGAAATGAATTTGAACTTAGAAGAAATTAATAATCTCAAAGGCATAAATGGTGATCATGCTACATTGATATATGAACTAGTTCGAAAAAACTAAAGGATAAAATATGATAGTGCATGGTTTAATTGTTGGATATTTTAGATGAAGTGTTTTTTTAGTTTTATGGGGTATGGTTTAAAATATTTGGGGAAATGGTGTTGTCCAGTTCCAAATGAAGTGGCGCTGGACAAAAATGGGGGCAAAGCGCCACTTCAAGTGGTGCTTTGACAGGCCCCACACCACCCACCACACAAACACACACAAATATATATATAATTAATAAAATAAAATAAATACAATTATAAAAATATAAATATAATAAATTTATATATATGTTAATTGAAAATTATATATATATCTAATATAATTATAAATGTGTAATTAGTAATAAATATGTATATTTAAATAATAAATATAATAAATTTATATAATTATTTATATAATAAAGTAATTATATAATAAATTCATTGTTATATAGAATTATATGTATATATATATAATGGTCAGTGTTGCTAGTGTGAAGGAAGAGATAGAGGATGGGTGAAGGCCGGTGATCTCGATAGCCGGCTATGAGCACTGGAAGTAGCCCATGGGAGAACTCCGGTGATGGCATCAACGTGAGTTCCTCGGGTTTGCAACACCTTTTCGAGGGAAGGTAGGTGAGAGAGTGTCATGTACTGTATAGAATTGTGATAGCCTGATGACCTCATTGATGAGATGATATCGGGATGCGGTCGAGAGGTGGACAAGAGTAACTCACGGAGCAGAAATTTGGGGAGTTGGCCAATCTATTATTGGCAGAGGAGATCTGCTGAAATCTTGTGGGAGATATTTGAGGTTGACCTTAGATTCGACCACATGGTGATGATGGAGATTTGTGCCTAATGGCGGAGATCTTGGAATGCGAGGAGGGTGTGTGTAGTGATGGATAATGCTGGTGGCTACGAGGGTTTCCACGGCCCCGGCAGACGTTGCTTTTAGGTTGTGTTTAATTTTTTGGTTCCCTAGACTGTTGTGGAAAAGGGCTTCAGGTTATAACTATTTATATGGACCCCAATGGCCATGGTTTTGGGGTATTTTGTGACTTTTTAATTTTGGGGACTGTATCTATGTATGTGTGTGTGGTGCATTTACTCTTTTTTAATAAATTTGCGGGGTCATGGTTTTGGGTTACCAAATCTATGATCTGAACCATTTTAGTACATGTATATATATATATATATAATTATATAATTATAATTATAATATATTGAATATATTAAATTTATTTATTATAATAAATATAATCAATATAATTGATAAAATATAATATTATACATACAAAATAAATTAGAAATATAATATAATTATATAATAAATTATAAATAGAATAATCATTATAAAATTACAAATATAATAAATATAGATATAATAATTATATAATAAATATAATTATATATTAAAACTTATAATAATTACATGAATATAAATATAATTATTATTTTATAAATATAGTTATAATAAGAATTATATAATTATTATAATTTTTTATATTATAATAATTATAAATATAGTAAAAATTATATAATAAATTACAAAAAAAATAAAAACTATATAATAAATTATTAATAAAATAATTATTATATAAATATAAATATAATAATTATATAATTATAAATATAAAAATTATATAATTATAAATATAATAAATATATAATAATATTGCATTTATTATATTTATTATATATATATTAATTATAATTAATAATTATATAATTATAAATATAATTATTAGATAATTACATACATAATAAATACAAATATAATAACTATATAATTAAAAATATAACAAATATAATTATAATTATGTATTTATTGTATATAATTCTTATATAATTATAAATGTAATAAATATAAATATAATAATTCTATAATTATAAATATAAAAAAAATAAATATAATTATGTATTTATTGTATTTTTTTTGTTGTTTTTAGAATCAAATAATACATATATTATATTTATTATATTAGTTATATTTATATTAATTGATTATGTATTTATAAATTATTATATAATAAATTATATATATAATAATTATTATATAATAAATATATATTTATATATTTATTATATTTATAATTATAAATTTATTATAATTATATATTTATTATATTTATAATTATATAATTATTATAATTAGAATCATAGAATTATAATAAATTTATAATTATAAAAATAATAATTATAAAAAATATATAATTATGATAAACATTTAAAAATAATAAATATGTAAATATAATAAATATAAAATTATAATGATATAATATTTATTATAATAAATATCTAATAAATTTATAATAAATACTCTTATAATAAATATTATAATAAATACATAATAAATTATAATAAACGTATAATAAATATTATCATAATAAATATACATTTATAATATTTATTATAATAAATATATAATTAATGTATAATAAATATTATTATAATAAATATTATAATAAATTAACAATAAATGTATATTAAATGTATAATAAATATTTGTCATACATTTATTATAAATGTATATTAATTATAATAAATATTATAATATTTAATTATAATAAATGTATATTTATATTTATATTAATAATAAATATTATTTATCCATTATAGTAAATCTACATTTATTTTGTACATTTATTATAATAAAAATGTATAATAATTGTATAATAATTATTATAATACATTTATTTTATAATTATAATATAATAAATGTAACAACTAATTATTTATATATATATTATATAATTACCATATCTATATTTATTTTATTTACAATTATATAATAATAATTATTTTATAATTTAATATGTAATTATATTTCTTATATAATTATAATTATTATATTAATTTTGTTTAGAATTTATTATGTATGTTTTTTATTTTATTTTTTTATATAATTATATTATATAATTATTTATATTTATATTTATTATATTTTATTAATTATATTTATCATATTTATTTATATTCTATTTATAATTTATTATAATAAATTTATTTTATATATATATATATATGGGGGTTAGGGGTGGTGTGTGGCCGGTCAAAGTGCCACTTCAAGTGGCAGATGTTATATTTAATTATATTTAATTACTTTATATTAAATTAATTTTAATGTATAATAATTTATTAAAATAAATTTATTTTATTATGTATTATATTATATTTATTATATTTGATTATATAATATTTAATTTAATTTATATTTATTTTAATTTATTTATTTTAGTAATTATTTTTAAAATAATAAATAATTTTATTATACATATATATAAATATATAAAATTATAGATTTCTTATATTTATGATTATATAATTATTATAATTTTATATTTATTATATTTATATATTGATTTTATTATACATTTATTATTATTAAATATTTTCTATCATTGAATATTTATTATATTTATATATTTATTACTATTATATATTTATCATAATTATATATTTATTATAATTATTATTTTTATAATTATAAATTTATTATAATTTCTATAATTATCATTAAAATAATTATTGAATTATAAAAATAATAAATATATAATTATAATAAATATATAATTATAATAAAGGTGTAATTATAAATATAATATATATATAAGTATAATAAATATATTATAATTAATGTATGTATTATATTTATATTAAATATAAATAAATATATTTATTTTAATAAATATAATTTATCATAATTATATATTTATTATAAAAATATAATTATGTATTTATTGTATTTATTTTTTTATTTATATTTATTATAATTATTGTCTTTATTTTAGTAATTAAATTTATAATAATAAATATGTTTATTATAAATATATTATATATATATCTGTCGGGGGGGTTGGGGTGTGGGGCCGAAGTTGTCAAAGCACCACTTCAAGTGGGGCTTTATCACTTTTTTGTCCAGCACCAAATGATGTGGTGCTGGACAGCCCCATTTCCCCAAATAATTTATACCATACCCTAAAAAACTAAAAAAACCCATTCCCCTAAAATATCCTTAAATTGTTCTTTTCCTTAGACGAATTTTATGATGAAAGGGAAATCTACCATGATGGATAGTCACTCCCAAATATCAGATGATGATATGGGTAGTGGGAATAAAATCAAGAGAGAAAATATTTATCAAATACAATCAAGGGAGATAATGATTGAACAATTGGGAGAAGAGTTAAAATCAATGAATAATGAGGGGGAGAATTCTAATGCAAAAGGAAATCCTATTTTGGAGGCGTTTATGCACATGCTATTTGATTATTCTCTCTCAATTAAAATGAAATGAAAATAAAATATTCTAGTTCAAAGGAATAACATGAAATGATTATCTCATTCCAAAGGTCATCCTATTTGGGAAAATTGGGTATTGGATATAATGAACCTCTTCCCTTGCATGATAGTTAGAAAGATACCAAAAGTATCTGATATATGAATAATCATGTAGCTGCTTGATATAGACTTAATTTTGTTTTGGCAAGAAGTATTGATAACGTGTACTATTTCTATGGGATACGTGGTCATACACCCTGTTTTTATTTTGAGGCATTGGAAAATATTTAATATTGGAAAGATAAAAATATTTCTAAATCTGCGAAGAAGCAAAATAATATTGAAATGACTCAAAGAAAAATATCTTAGATGAATGAAATTTTCAAATGATATTATTAGGGAAAACAATGAAACACCAAGTCACGAACCGTCCCCTGGGGCACGTGTCGTGACTACCCCTAGCCCTCCTTCCAAAGGCCAGGGGCTGGAGACTAGCAGCAAAGGATTAAATCCCTAAAACTAGGAATACATTGCCTTTATAAACTATAAACACACACAAAAGAGTAAGCTAGAAGCAAAATAATATGTAAAACTATATACAAAAAGTTTTTCTGAAAAGTAAAGGGGTCGGAAATACAAGCCCAACTATGAAGTACAATTACAACTGAAAGAAAAGTAAAATAGATGTTGGATCATCCATCAGGAATCCCAAATGGAAGCGTAGGTATATATAGCCTCTTTAGCACTCCAGGACCATCCAAATCCTCCATGTACTGACTCGTCGTAAGGTCCACCTCCAGGTACCGTCCCATCATGCTACTCTCGGCCTCAATCAACGCAGTCTGTCGCCTCCAACCAACAAAACGAGGTACGGGCATAGCCCGTGCAGGGGTGAGTATAAAGATACTAAATGAGGACTCTGAGACCCTCATGGTCTCAGAAAATCCATCAAGGATAAACCACAACGTAAGAAATCAACAGAAAACCACACCAAGGTATATGCCCATACATATACATAAGTTATCAAATAATCCATCTCAATTTTGAGGTAATCACAAAAGTTACAAACTCAAATCAACCCGGATTTTTATTCACAATGTCTAAACCACGACTGCTGGAGAACTCCTCATCTGTTGAGTTTGGTGGGCCTAGCTCCATAAACAGGAGCTTCCCACAAACCATGGACTGCAGAGGTACTCTTCTAGTCGAGTACCATGGGTCTGCCGCACTCACACAGAGGTGCTCCCCACTATGAAAATGCTACCAAATACTAGGTACTCCCGCTAATAGCCTAAAGAGGTAATCCTCCAATCGAGTACCGCAGGTTCGCCACCAACTACCAGGGGCTCCCCACTAGGCTATTCGAATCACTATGTTTCGAATCAGTCAAGTAGTCGTTAGGTCTGAGCCAGCTACTAGGTCTTCGTACTCCGCTCACTCATCTCCCAGAGGGTCCACTCCATGAGCTAATGGTCGAAACTTCAACATTCACGAAGTCCCACATATAAGCCCTCCATAGTCTGCCTCGTCATAGGGGTCTTAATGCTACATATGGCGCGTCGATCAGACACTCAGTCTGTGAGTTAATAGCCTTTTTGTCTGGGGGGGCCGGTTGGATTTTTGTACAATCCAATTTTGATTATAGCTCAAATATACCCCGAACTCTATTGGGGTATTATCAAAGGGACCGCAGCGTTCCATGAATACCAGCACCACTGATGGTTCGTCAAATGGACATCTGGATCCAAAGATATGGCCAATGAATGTTAAGGGGTGGTAATGGGCCTAGGCCGAGTCCGACCAGGTCGGACAGACTCTGCCGAAACCAGACTGGGACGAACCGGTCTGGTTCGACCCAGTTAGACTCGCTAGGTTTGATCTAACCCATCGGGAGGGTCATCCCGATAGGTTTAGCCAGGTCCGCTGGGCCCGGCCCATTGGACTGCGGGGGCAGTTCGGCCTGGACGTCACCGCATAGGCTGTTCGAGCTGGAGGCCGAGGCCAGTTAGGCTAGAACATCAAGGGGAACGACTCGAAAGACTCGTCTCAAGAACTGGGGTGTGGTTTCGGTAGGTCAGGTATGTTGGCAGAGTGACGGAAGGGCGTCGGGTTTCCGAGCAAGAAAGGGTAGGCCGGCAGCGCATCAGGGTGGGCTTCGGGCAAGCCACAGGCAGGGCGTAGGGAGGCCAGCAGGGTGCAAGCAGTGAGAAGGCCGACCGGAAGGGCACAGGAGGCGCGCATGGTGGCCGACGGGGTGAGGGCAGGGCGCGGGTAGGCTGGCGTGGCGTGAGGGCAGCGGGTGGGAATGCCGACAAGGCCCGCGGGTAGAGCGGTGGTGTGGCCGGAGGCAGTGCGGGATGTCGTGGGGGAAACACGGTTGAAGAAGGCCAAGTGTAGTGTGACCTTTGTTGTTATTGCCTCAGACGCCTCTTCATTGTTATGTCGCCATGCCGAAGAACACCCCAATAAGTGAAACTGATAGAGGATGTCAGGTCATGTTTGGTTGGCCCACACCCTCCACGTTTAGGGTGAAATCAATTGGCTCATCATGAAAAACAGATGATCAATAACACGTCCACAAAAATCCCGTTCAATCTATTGAAGAAGATAAGAAAAGGTATAAAATCATCATGTAATAAACCCGCTACCTTTTTTAGACATTCGACATTCGTTGACAGATTTGCGAGAAGAAGACGAAGAGGATCGTCATTCGTCACGTCCACTAAGCACTTCCAAACTCGAGTTGCGTTGGCTTGTGGAAGATGCTCCACATTAGTAGGTGTCCAGGGAAGAAGTCTAAGGAAGAATTCCGGGGAAGATCATTGTCGGCATTATTCATTCTTCGTTGGGAGGATGGTTCTTCATTGGGAGCATTCAACCAATAATCCTCTAATTATCCTTTTCCAGCAAATGAAAAGATCGACCCTCCAAATAAAAGAATTTTTTTATTTTAGATTATTGGGTTAAAAATTCAAATTTTTTCATTTAATTAAATGATTTGACTCAATTAATTAATGGTGTGGAGTGTGAATAATAAACAATGTGTTGGCTCGACCATTCAAAATAGGAGAATTAATTACATGGCTCCACCCCATTAAATCTTGAGAGTTGGACTGAATTAATTAAGGGGAGATCAAGAGGCTCTCCCTCATTATTGAGGGAGAGTTGAGAATTTTTATCGACATCCATCTGTAGGGGATGGTATGTCCCCAACCATATTATTCAAATGAGAGGTTATTGTGTCTCGGTTGGTCCTCACATCGTAACCACTTACTAGATGTTTTGTTCAGGTGGACCCACCAACAAAACCACTCATGGAAGGTTAAGGTGTGGTTGTCCTACCTCCAACACCCATGAAGAGGTTTTGATCACAAAAAATCTCTTGGCGTCTTAAATAAAATAATGTGTAGCTACACATTATTTTAGTATATATATATATTTTTTTTTAAGAACACCCAAAAAAATTAACCTCAACTGTCGACTCACTGTCATTGAAGTGAAAGTATTATTAAGAGAATATCGGTGCTACAAGTTCAATGGTGTCCTCATATTTCAATTCCGAGCAGCAGTTAAAAGGTTATAAAAACATGCTCATACGTTTACTGAATGTCCCCAAACAAAACTTTAGAAATTGATTTCGGGTACACCGGGCCTCGAAATCACATGCCTTCATATTTATGGGACTCATAAAATTCCCATGTATTTAAGAAAAAATTCCACTTGATTTTAGGGTCTTTACATTCTCCTCACCTCATGGCCCTTCATCCCAGTAAGATACAAATCGAATTATGGGAACATGTTGGGAACTTAGCACGCATTTGTACCTCTCACTCCCACGTGCTCTCTTAGAGGTTCCCGTGATTCTACCGTACAAATACCAGAGGTACAGACCATCGATGTAGGACACACTCCTATCAGTCATTAATCTCTATTGGAACCTCCGTGAATGTTGCCCCATCATTGACATCCATCTCTCCTTGGTCAACGATGTGGGAAGGGTTGTCCACATATATTTTCTGCTGGGATGCATGGAAGATGTCGTGCACCCAGTTCAGCTGAGGTGGAAGAGCTAAGAGGTAAGCCACCTCGCCTACTCTGCTGTGGACCTGGAAGGGTCTGATGAATCTCGGAGATAACTTGACACCTCAGCCAAATCATTGTAGACCTCATCAAGGTGAGACCCATAGAAAGATGTTGTTCCCATCCTCGAATTCCAGAGGTCTACGTCTCTTTTAGGCATAAGACTTCTACCTACTCTGTGCAGTCTTCATCTCCAACTTGATGATTTGTACCTTCTTTGTGGTAGCTCGTACCATCTCTGGTCCCACCAGTGCTGACGCCCCTAGGTCTGTCCAGTACAAGGTTGATCATTATGGTCACCCTTATAACGCCTCAAAGGGTTCCATCCCTTTTGTGGAGTTATAACTATTATTTTAGGAAAAATCCACCAATGGTAAGTGATCCTTCTAGCTACAACCGAATTTGAGGACACAAGCACATAGAGTGTCCTCGAGGGTCTCCATGGTCCACTCAGTCTGACCATCTGTCTGAGGATGGAAGGTGGTGTTCAAGTGAAGTTGTGTACCAAAAGCCTCATGCAACCCCTTCCATAGCCAGGAAGTAAATCATGTGTGAATATCAGATAAAATAGGTGATGTTATACCATGTAAACGCACAATATCCTGCACATATATGCGGCCAGAGATATTTACTGAACCCTGATCTATAATCGATAGGAAGTGGGCCGACATGGTGAGTCGGTCGACGATCACCCAAATCGTGTCGTCACCCCTGGATGTACGTGGGAGACCAATCACTAAGTCCATGGATAGCCCATCCCACTTCCATTCTGGGTCCTTTAATGGTTGTACCAAGACTTCTGGTACCTGGTGCTCCACCTTCACTTGCTGACAAGTGAGGCATCGAGAGAAAAACTTCTCTACCACCTTCTTCATTCCTGGCCACCAGTGTTGTCATCAATGGTCCTGGTACATTTTCGCCACTCATAGATGTACCCTTAGAGGGGATGTGTGGAAATCCATCATCACTTCCTCCTAAAGGGACACAGGTACCATGGTACGTCCTCTAAAGAGGATGACGTTCATCCCACCTTCAGAAAATCCATCAGGTGCCTCCCTAGTTGATATATTGGCACATCGTGTCTCATAGTATGCATCCCTATGTTGTGCATCCCTTACTTGCTGAGGATGTGGTGGAGTGACTATAAAAGACAGAAGGAAGGCTTGTTCATCTCAATCCACATAGGATATCTGTAAAGAAGCCAACTACTCTGTCGCTTCACCTAGATGTTGTACACCAGACCTTATGCTGAGAGAATCTGCAACAACATTCCCTTTTCGAAGAGTATAGTATATCTCAAAGATATAGTCTTGGAGGAACATAATCCATTGCTGATGTCTCAAGTTATGGTCCATATGAGAGAAGATAGACATGAGACTCTTGTGATCAGAGTACATAGTAAAATCATCATCCATCGGATAATGTCGCCACATCTTCAAGGAGAAGACCACTTTTGCAAACTCCAGGTCATGGGTAGTGTAGTTATGCTTGTTTTGTCTCAGTTTCCTAGAACCTTATGCAATCACTTCTCGCTCCTACATCAGGACACACCCAAGTTCGGTACCTGAAGCATCGTAGTAGATTATGTACCCTACACCATCCCCTAGAAGCCTCAAGATTTGGGAACTAGTTATCCCCTTCTTATCTCATTAAAGCTCTACTGGCATCTCTCCGACCACACGAAGGGTTTCCCCTTCTTCGTCAAAGATGATAGTGGGGCTGAAACTCTAGAGACATATGGCACAGAAATCTATTAGTAAACATTTGTAACAAGAAAACTCTATACCTCCATCACACTCCTAGGTGGATCCCATCAAAGTACAACCACAATCTTCGCTGGATCCACTGTAACAACAGGCTTCAAGATGACGTGATCTAGAAAGTAAACCCCTTGGAACTAGAACTGGCATTTCGAGAGCTTACCATGAAGTAGGTTCTCTCTAAGTGTGTCCAGTAATACCTGAAAATGGAAGGAATTCTCCTCCTCAGTAGTCGAGTATATCAGAATGTCATAGATGAAGATTACGACAAAGCGATCGAGGTATGGACGGATGATCTTGTCCATGAGTCCCGTGAACATTTCTGGAGTATTGGTTACACCGAGAGGAATAACCAAGAACTTGGAGTGGTCGTATCGACAAATAAAGGCCATTTTCTACACATCCTCATCTCAAACTATGAGCTGATGATATCCTGATCTAAGGATTATCTTTGAGAACTACCATGCTCTCTTATAGCTGATCAAAGAGGATTACAATCCTCGAGCGTGGGTACCTGTTTTCACAGTCACCTGGTTCAGGAGATGAAAGTCAACCCAAAGCCTCAATCTCTCATCCGCCTTCTTGGCGAACAGAACCGGGGTGGCCAAGGGAGAAACATTGGACTTGATGAATCCCTTCCCCTGCAAGTCCTCCAGCTGAACCTACATCTCGAGAAGCTTCGCGTGAGCCATCCGATACACTAGTGTGGATATAGGTGACACCATGGGGTATAGGTCAAGGTTGAATTCCACCTATCTGCAAAGAGGTAGCCCTGGAAAATTGTCAGGTAAAACATCGGCATACTGGTCCACCACTATAGGATAGCTCAAACACTCTACATCAACTTCTCTGTGGGTAAGGAAGTCCAGCCAAATAGTGATCAGCTAATCCCTACTCCGAGTAAGTACATCCTACACTGCAAAGGCTCCAATTTTAGTGAAGGTGAATATTGTCTCATCTGTGTGGACACACATCAAATTGAACCTAATACAGTCGATCTGAGCATGGACTATAGATAACCAATCCATACCAAAGTTGACATCATAAGGCCTCGACACTGCTACAAGGAGATTCTAGATGAAGCTCTCGCCTCTTTGAGTAAGGTAAAAATGCAGTCACCAATGTGTAATCATCATGTTTTCTCCCGTAGGATTTTATACCCTTTTGAATCGAGCTAATATCTACATCGGAATCCCTAAGATATGAACAAGGGAAGTGGCAATAAAAGTGTGAATGGCACTTGTGTCTATAAGAACTGCATGTAAGGTGGAGTAGACATAGATCATACCTCAAATCATCTCTAAAGCACAGTTATCGTAAGCCTCAGCTTCATGGAGCTGAGCTCTCGCATGACCACTTGCTCCATGTTGTCGGGGTGGACCTCCTAGCAGTGGTGGCAGTTATAGCTCGAATCGTCACCCACTACCTGTTTCATGACCATCTCATCTTCCATGTCTTCATGCTCCTTTCCGACTGCCTAGATAGAATCTATGTGTCTACATGGGTGGCCTTTGACCATCTGATGATCATCTAAATGATGGGTCAGATAGTCATGATCTATGTGACTATGCCCGCCGAATGAGTAACACTGTCTCCTCCTATAATATTTAGCTCTCTATATACCATGGGTGACCCACACAACCGATCTTGAGTCGTGTGGTCATCCACCTCTAGTCTATTCCTCTTGGACCTCTACGAAATTTGTCTATAGCCTGCTGTAGAAGACTCCGCTGAATGTCGACTAGTGGTCGGTCTCGCTACTGGAGACTTCTCAGTAAGGATGATCTCCACTAAGATGGCTCGCTCCAACATCCAAGCTTACGGTTGGATTCTGATGGAGATCATAAAAGCCATGATCTCTCACTTGAGTCCCCACTCAACGGTCTAGGGACCTAAAGAATGAGTCATGACCCATATCTGTGGAGTATAACCAGAGGTCAGTGAACCTCGTTGAGTACTCAGCTACTATCATTCTACTCTACAGTAGATGCAGTAGCTCCTGTATCCGCATGACATGAAGGGTGGTTTGGAAAAACACTACCTAAAACAAGATCTCAAAGTCTATCTATAGCAGTGTCATCTCATCATGCACCTAGAGAATCAGGATCCACCATCATCCAGCTGTTTCCTGAAGGAGATGCATGATAAGGATCACTGTAAGGTCTACTTGTGTCCCTAGAATTCTAAATACTCTCACCACTTCCTCTAGACAATCCTCATCCCCTTGTGGATCCATCTCTCCCCTAAACCTGGGCGGCCTCTGGCACTGGATCTTGTGCCATGCGCTCATGTGGCATGCATTTTTTGCTGCAGGGGATGATGGCATCGGTGTCCCCATAGGAAGTGGTACCACTAGTGCCTCCACTGGAAAAGGGCCCTGCAATGAGGATTCTTTGCTCGGTTGTCTATCTGCATGTACAACTCTCTAGGCTCTAGCTGGTCATCCGTGGGTAGGCATCCATAAAGAAACAGATGTGACATGGTAAAATTATTTATCACGGTGAACTGACCTTTTTTAGAAGAAATAAATAAAACTTTTGAGAACACACACGCAATCAGTGTTTTCATGTAATGAGTCAGAAATCTGAAGTAATGGTCTTGGTGTGTGGATATGTCATCCGCCGCACCAAAACTGGACTCCCTAAACTGAAAACCACACTCAATACCCTTAAAAATATTGCATCATAGAAATAAATGTTCAATGTAATTTGTTCTGTAGTAGAACTGACTCATTTGATACCCGTCTTTCACGACCCATCCCCCGAGGACCATGCTGTGACTACCCCAAGCCCTCCTTCCATAGGATAGGGGATAGCCACGAGCACCAAAGGCATACATCCCTATAACTGGGGAGGAATTTTATTTATAAACTATAAACACGCACAACAGAGTAAGATGGAAGCAATACAATACATAAAAATGTATAGAAAAAGTAGTGCTTAAAAGTAAATGGGCCGGAAATAAATGACCAACTTAAAAGTACATGTAAAACTGATAGAAAAGTAAAATAGCATCCTGATAGTCCATCGAGATACCTGACCTAATGAATAGGTACAAATAACATCTATAGTTCTCAACGCCCGTCCGGCTCCTCCGTGTATCGACTTGTCGTAAGGTCCACCTACGGGTACCGTCCAGTCCTACTAGTCTCATCCGCAGTCAGTGTTGTATGTCGTCTGCAACCAACACAACTAGGTTTGGGCATAGCCCGTGCAGGGGTGAGTATAACTATACTCAATAGGGACCCTGAGACCCTCAAAGTCTCACAAAATCCAATAAGTATCAACCAAAAATTACGAATTCAGTAGATAACCACACTTAGGTATATGCCCATAAATATACCTATGTTTTCAAGTAATCTGTCTCAATCATTAGGTAAAATAAAAAATTATAGACACAACTCAACCGGGATTTTTATTCACATTGTCAAAACCACGATTCCTGGAGAACTCCTCCTCTGTCGAGTTCGGGGGGCCTGCCGCCACAACCAGGAGCTTCCCACTAACCTGGGACTACTGAGGTACTCCTCCTGTCGAGTACCGTGGGTCATCCACGCTCACACAGTGGGGCTCCCCACTGTGGGTCTATCACCAACTACTATGCTCTCCCCCTAATAGCCAACAGAGACAATCCTCATGTCGAGTAACATAGGTCTACCGCCAACTACCAGGCACTCCTTCATCATGGGTCTTCTTCCAACTACCACGTGCACACTACTGGGCTAGTCGAATCACTCCGATTTGAATCGGTCAAGCAGTCACCATGTCTCAGCCAACTACTACGTCTTCTTACACCACTCGCTCGCCTCTAGGAGGGTCTGCTCCATGTGCTACAGGTTGATAATCCAACTATCATTAAGTCCCACATAGAAGTATCTTAATGGTCTGCCTCGTCCTAAGGGTCTCAATGCAACAGACGGTGCATCGATCGGATGCTCGGTCTGTGAGTTATTAGCGTTTTTGTCATGGAGGCCCAATTAGATTTATGTACGATCCAATCATGACCATATCTTAAATTTACCATGAACTCTAGTGGGTTATTTTCAAAGGGACTATGATATTCCTAGAATACCAGTACCTCTAATGGTTCGTAAAATGGATGTTTGGTGTCAACGATATGGCCAATGAATGTAAAGGGGCAGTAATGGGCTTGGGCCCAGTCCGACCTTGTCTGGGTCGACCTGGTAAGACTCATTGGGTCTGACTCGGCCCGTTGGTCGGGTCAGCCCGCTAGGTTATTCCCGGTCCGGTAGGCCCGACCTAGTGGACTGCGGGGGAGGTTCGGCCTGGAGGTTGCCGCGTAGTCATCTCGGCCTAGAGGTCAGGGCCATATCGGCCTGTGATGCGAGGGGCGCAGATCGGGTGACTCGCCCGAAGAACCGGGGCACTGTTCTGGCAGGCTGGGGGGGATCTGAGCAGGGTGCTGGGCAGGCCGCTAGCACGCCGGCGGGCGCCGGGCAGGGCGAAGGGAGGTCGGCTGGGCGTGGGCAGCACGCGGTCAGGCCGACATGGCGCAGGCAACATGAGGGTGGGCCAGTGGGGTGGGGGTAGTGCACAGGAAGATGGCAGGGCGCGAGGCCAGCACACGAGCTCGACCGGAGGTGGTTCCAGATGTCACAGGGGCGGCAGGGATCACATAGGCCATGGGTAGTGCAGCCTTTTTCGTTGCCGTCTCTGTCACCTTGTCGTTGTTACATCTCCAAGTCGAAAAACGCCACAAGAAAAAAACGACAGAGGTTGTCGGCCCATGTCAGGTTTGCCAGCACCCTCTGAGTTTAAGGAGATATCAATTGGTTCAACAAGAAAAATGGATGACCAATAACACGCCCGCAACAATCACTTTCTATTTGTTGATGAAAATAAGAGAAGGTATAACATCATCAAGTAATAAACCCCATTCCTTTGTTGGTCGTTCTTCGTTCGTTGACAGAGTTGTGAGAAAAATATGAAGAGTATCATTGTTCGTCGTGTCTGCCAAGTACTTCCAATCCCGAGTTTTGTCAGCTCGTGGAAGACGCTCAAAATCGGTAGGTGTCCGGGGAAGTGGTCTGATGAAGATGTATGTGGAAGATTGTTTTCGGCATTCTTCATTCTTCATTCTTCATTGGGATAATTGTTCTTTATTGGAAACATTCTCCCAATGATCATGTAATCCTCATTTTCCAACAAATGAAAAGCTAGACCCTCCATATAAAATATTGAATTTTATTTTAGATTATTGGGTTTAAAATTAAAATTTTGGTGTTTAATTAAATGAGATGACTCATTTAATAAATGGGGGGGAGTTGTCATATTAGAGTACACGTCAACTCAAAAATTCAATAGTGGAGAATTAATTACATGGCTCCACTTCATTAATGCTTGAGAGTTGGAATGAGTTAATTTAGGGGAGATCAAAATGCTCTCCCTCGTTAATGAGGGAGAATTGAGAGGTTTTGTCCTCCTCCATCAATATGGGTTGAGTGGTCCCCAATCATATAATTCAAAATAGAGTTTATGCAGTCTCTAGTGGTCCCCATGTCATAACCTCTCGCGGGAGGTTATGTTCGGGTGGACCCCACCACCATAACCTCTCATGGGAGTTTATGGTGCAGTGGTCCCTCCTCCAACTCCCATGAGTAGGTTTTATCCACCATCACTCTCTCGGTGGCATAAATAAAATAATGTGTTGCTACAATTTATTTTATTATATTTCTATATAGATTTTAATAACACCCAAAAATAATATCCTCAACTCCCGATTCCCTGTCATCGACGTGAAAGTCTTCATAAGTGAATATCGGCGCTGGGAGTTCAGCGATGCACTCAGATTTCAATTCCGAGCACCGATAAAAATTTTATAAAAATATTCTCATACGTTTACTAAACGTACATGAACAAAACTTCAGAAATTGATTATGGGCACACCGGATCTCAGAATCTTTCCCCATCAGATTTCTCTAACTCTTAAAATTTCAATGTATTTATGAAAAAACATTCCACAGAATTTCCGGGTTATTACTCACCATGACAATGTGTCACTAAAGATGAGGTCTCACGGTTAGAATAAAAACAATGGATTCAACAAAATCATAGTTCAGAAAGGATAAATGAGTTATTCCTTTAATATATAATGTTTCATATATTCTAATTATGGGGAATTGTCAAGGCATTGTAGTAGGAATAATGAAGGGATGTAAAAGGAACAAAAAAGAGATCACCAATAATGGAAGTGTTTAATGAAAATTATATATTGGAATACAATGGTATAAGAAGAAAAATAGGTTTACGGCCAAAGGGGAATCAAAAAGAGCACATAAAGAAACATGTACCAATCACCTAAATTGTTACACTCAGAATAACTCTCTTGGAATGAATGTGAACTAAACTAGATGAAAAGGGAAAAAGATTCCCCAATTGGGATTAAAAAGAATGTAAATTAAGTGGAAGACCAACCCATATGTCAATATGTGAAGAAGAGGAAGGAGTTCTCTAATAGAAGAAGAGGCTAGAGAAGCTGACCAGAGGGGAGATTCATATTCGAAGAAAGAGTCCTGAATATGCAATATTAGTAATGAATAAAATAATAAAATTTATATAAATGGGTTTAAACTAGAAATGTTGAGACAGTACAAGCCTATAGAATCTAAATATTAAATGAATACTTTGTATGTGGTAAATAATGATTAGTTATACAGCCCAAATAGTTAAGGAATAATGGGATTTTGGAAGAAGAACAAAAATAGTAAAGAGCATTTCAATAATGTTTCAAAGGGTTGATTCGTTGAGATCAACCACAATCCTCTTCCTGGAGATTCAACTGGTTCCCCTCTACCATTGAATTTAAATTCTATTAATGATTGTTCATGTGTTTCTGGTTCAAGGGGAAATTCAATCTATGGGTAAGTGGAATGAAATTTTGGAATGTGGTGCTATGATTTTATCCACAAGGTTAATGATTCAAATCTGCTAACATTGTAAATAATAAATCTAAAAGAATTAAAAGATAGAAAATGAGGGATTTTAGATTTAATGACCCACTAATTATCATTGATTTGAGAGTTCAATGAGCCATTACATGTCCTTAAGATACAATACCAAGTCGACAAGGGATGGAAATAAATGACAAAGTATTTCAATGAATGTGGGGTATGATTTACCCTATAGCGATAAAACCATTAACCATGTATCCCATAACTGAAAAACTCAGTATATGATGCCTGAATAAAAGAAATAAACGTATAATAATTAATTAATATCAAGACAACTATATAGTATGAAAAAATTGAAGACTCGACAAATATCAAAGGAAAAAGTGGAAACCAACTAAATACACCACGGAGATGACAAGACTCCATGATTCTGGTTCCCCGTGATCCATGATCACCGTAAAACCTAAGAGTCACTTAGTGTTGCATAAAATGTGAAAAAATTACCCTTTCCCTGGTTCAAGAAGATAACATCTACAAAATATGTAAAGTTCCAATGAACGGGTGAGTATAATAATCATTACGATATCCCTAATAACTTCCCTACTCATTTCATTAGGATTAATGAGTTTGAAAAAGTATTATTAAATTCCAAAAAATCCAGGAGCCCTTGGAAGCCAGTCCTATGAAAATAAAATAAAAAAGGAAATGATTTATGCATACAAGGTGTTATTACATAAACAATTGTGAATCACACCACACCTATCTGCCTCCACCAGTGGGTCACAGTATTCAGGGGCCGTGAAAGACCACATCTCTCTAGGATCAATGAGTGCCCGCTTTTACAGTGCATCTACCACGTGATTAGCCTCCCGATAGACATGTGAAATGTCCACTCGCATATGAGCAATATCAATAAAGAAACCAACCCAATGAAGCATCATGCACCAAGGGACCTGGCACATCTTGGTACTCATGGCATGAACCATAGTCTGAGAGTCAGATTCAATCCATATATATTTCCAATTAAATGGGACAACCTACCTAATGGAATAGATCATTTCCCAATTTTTGTCTTCAAAGGTAGTTCCAATTCCAATGGCGTGGTGGAAACATCCGTTTACAAACCCACGATTGGTGTGGAACACTCCCCAACAAACCGACGGGCAAGGTGCACCCAACGTGGCCCCATCAACATTTACCATGAGGCAAGGCCCAATGGGTGGGATCCATTGAATATAGAAAATTTTCCAAAAGTCTAAACATTATTAAATATAGTATCACAAATTAAAAATAATATTCAATACCCTTTTTGGCATAAAGGAACCATTACAAATAACCAATGCAACAAAACATCCATGCTACATTATGACAATTCCATATCCATGAGCAGTTTATGATCGATCTACAACGTCATCACAAGGAAATTGTTTCTCATGTTCCACAAAATCATTGGAACTGATCAAAATTTCATATTTCAACCAATATAACTATATTAAACATGAACATTCACAACATATGATCAAAGATCATTCCAAAAGAACATGTTCAATAAAATCACCTTTTTAATGAAAACTGTTTTTCATTAAAACCAATATATTGACAACTCATTTCAAATAAAACATATTTTTATTGAATTTTTTTTCCAAAATATCCATATATACATTTCAGAAAATCCACCATTTTAAAATTTAAATTTTAAATTTATGACTCAAAAAATACCATAATTTATCAGGAGTTCAATAATATTTTAAAAATGATAAATCGTCCCTCAAGAGATTAATTCCTAGTATAAAACTATGATTTCACAACAAATATTATGATATTTACTAACAGTGAAGCTAGTCCAATCAATTTTATGAATATTAGATGAGAGTGAAGCCACATACCTCGAATCTTTTGACAAAACATGACTAAGAATAAAGAACGTACAAGAAGGCGTGTGGATTCTACATTAACAGTCTTAGTTATATTATTCTTGTAAGATCAAGACTCAAAATTTAATTATCTGGCATACCAAATTGTATATCTACCCACTATAGGTGTAGATCTAAGAAATAATGGAATTCAAGGAGGAATATATAAGAAGATCTAAGAAAATGCGCAAAATCATGAATGAATGGTGGAATACATTAGGATTCAGATCAATAATCCAATAATGCTGCTAAAATATATCCTTCAATCATGAAAGAAACCATATTTATCCATAATTGTTGTTTACAAACTTATATCTAAACACAATAGGTGATGATCTCTTAAAACGAGAAGGAGAGAAGGAGTAGTTATATGAAAATGGAAATAAAACCAGTTGATCGGTACTTATCCCATGAATAGGGATTGAAATAACCAAGAGAGGGCTCTAGGATTTCTCCAACTAATAGGGGGGGTTATACAACCTTATAGAGACATAAATCATGAAATTTCTGAGTGTCGATGCCAAAATGAAATATGAAGAATAAAAATGAGTAATCTCATAGATAATAAAATATTTATTTGACCTCTACACACGGTTTGACCACACAGTTTAGGACAACCATGTATGGACCGTGCGACCTTTCTTTTGGTACTGAAATGTCTTAAAAAACTCCCAAAATCTCCCTTAAATCACCTTTTACTTTTTTATGGAAAAACATTTTATTATTGAAACATAATTCTCTATGAAAGCACACCACTTTATGGAAATAACCAACATTTTAGAAACAACCAACATCATGGAAACACCCAAATTTATTGAAATAGACAACATTATGGAAACATCGAAATTTATGGAAAGACCCTACTTCATGGAAACACCAATCATTATAGAATCATCCAAATATATGGAAACACCAAACATTTTGGAATCACAAAACATTATACGTCAAACCAGTTCAAAGCCACGCTATTTGAAAAATGGCACTATTACATAAAAAACATGAGGAAAGTGTTATGTACTTTAAAACATGGGTACCAAATTCTCCCCACTATTATTCTTTCTATCCCCATAATGATGAAAACCATAGCTGATGAAAAAGAGTTTCGTTCACTACTCCTACATTTTCTTCTCAATTTTCCTTGTCTTTTCCCGATTTTGATAGTGTTTCCATATAACCCACACTAGGACAATAATTTTCCCACACAAAAAATTCTCATTTCTACCCATGATATAAACTTAGATATGTACTAATAAAGAATATTCTTCTAGTTATATGTGATCCCATCTGATCACATTGTCATTATCTTGCTGATACATCTTCAAATGAGATACATGGAACACATTATGCACTGAGCTAAACCTTGGCGGAAAGGCCAAATGATTTTCCACCTCACTAACCCATTATATTATCTCATAAGGGCCTTTTAATCGTGGGGATAGCTTTCCCAGATTCTTAAAACGATTATTTCTGTCCCCTTGATATATCATCAAGATCATGCTATCACTTACTGAAGAGGACAATAGCCATCGATGATGATCCTTATAAGCATTATGATGTATCTGAGCCATCTTCCTCCTCTTCCTGATCAAATGGATCTTTTTTATTGTTTCATTGACATGTCTTCCCCCAACTATTTATGTCTCATCTATTTCCACTGAACATAGTTGAGAACTACAATGAATCACATACAATTTTTCAAACAGAGCTATATGTATCGAGGCATGATAACTATTATTTAATGAGAACTACTCTAATGGTATATTCCTTGCCCATGATCCACTGAAATCCATTACAAAATCCTATAACATTTTTTCCAACAACTGCATCATCTGCTCATACTTGTCGTTTGTCTAAGGATGATAAGACAGACTTATAATCAACTGAGTTCAAATGAATTTCAATAAGGATTTCTATATGTAAGATGTGAATCTCAGATCACGTTGTGACATGATTGAAACTTGTATTCCATGTATCTTTACCACTTCTTGGATTTAAATTTTTGACAGATCCACCATCGTATGTGTTTCATTAATATCAATTAAATGAGCCGACAAGGTAAGTCAATCCACTATCATCCAATTGAGATCGTGTTTCCAAACCATACATGGAAGACCCGTAACAAAATCCAACATTATGTATTCACATTTCCACACTAGTATAAGCAAAGACTACAACAGACCCTCTATTCTATGTTGAACTACTTTAACCTACTAATAAGTTATGAACTGCAATATGAACTCAACCACCTTCCATTTCATGCTACTCCATCAAAATTGTGCCGTTAAGTTCTTATACATCTTCTATGTACCTTGATGTACATAAAATATTGAATAGTGGTAAGTATTAATGAGATCTTCTCAACAAGGCATATGTACAAAAATATAATCTATAAATCACAAAACTAAACCTCTATCATTTCTACAATCCTCAATGGTCTCCCCAGCATTAATATTTTAAACCTTAACTGGACATTCTACCTTGGTTTTTATGCCTCTTTGACCATGTTTACCAAATTAGGAGCTAGGGTAGTGGAAAAGAAAACAGAAACATCACCTCATTCATCACATTCCACATGCATGCTGGATTGAATCGACATCAATTTCCATTAATTTGAATCATCCTTCACCAAATGAGAATTTAACATCCTACTTAATTCATCTACCATCGAATTCACTTTTCTCGTTGTGTATATTAAGTCTATGTAAAAAATATGTAGACAATTCATGCATCTAAATTTTCTCATATTCAAATCTTGTTTTGAGAAAATGTGTTTCATGCTTTTATGATCTTTAATCCTAGTTAATTTCTCATCAATGTGATAGTGACTCCATATCTTTAATGCATGGAAAACTGCAGAAAACTCCACATCCTGTGTTAAGTAATTATTCTCATGAAACCTCAACTGACTTGAACAATAAGAAATAACATATTCTCCATGCATTATAACACAACCCAAACTTGATCATGAGGCATAAAAATACACTAGATACCATTTTCATGGTTTTAGACAAATTAAATATAGGTGTCGATGTATGACGACCTCTCAAATTCTGGAACGACATCCTACATTCCAATTCCCATTGGAATGTAGCATTATTTTTTGTTTGAGCATTCGTTGGTGATGCTAGATATGATAATGAACTTAAAAATCAGCAGTAGAAGACACCTAGACCAAAAAAACATCGTATCTCAACGTCTCTTTTAGTGGATATTATGAGATAACAACCTATATTTTAATAGGATCCTATAAAACACAATTTTTAGAAATAACCTAGCCAATAAAGAATACCACTTGTATTGAAAAATTATACATTGATTGTTTGGAATAAAAACAGTGATCCCAAAATATTCCCAAACTATTTAAAATTGTTTCTCATGTTCATCCCTTGTATTTGAATACAATAATATTTCCTCTACAAACACAACAACATGAGTGAAAATATACTTGAAATATCTAATACATCAAATCCATGAATAATGTTGGTGCATTCATTTGACTGAAAGACATGGCAATGAATTCATTGTGTCTATATCTATATATGAAAGTTATCTTTGGAATATCAACCTTCAGAACTAGCAATTTGGGATACCTTAATCGCATATCAATTTTATAGAACCATTGAGATCCACTAAATTGATCGAATAAGTCATCAAGGAATGGAATTGGATATCTATTTTTTATTGTATCTTGGTTCAGCTTATGATAATCAAATCACAACCATATTTTTCCTTCTAATTACTCCATGAACAAGACTAGTACTACCCACGTAGATGTACTTATCCTAATAAAACCATTTATTTCCAGCAACTCTAACTTCAATTTTAGTTCCATTAGCTCTATTGGTTCTATTCTATATGATGGAAGAGAAATAGGTTATGTCCCTATAGGGTGATGAATCTTAAAATAAACATAACTTTTTTGTTGTAAACTAGAGAAATGTTGGGGAAAGACATCTAGAAATTGATCGACCACTACTAGAAAACAAGTCCCCTCAATTTCTTCCATAATTGAAAAAGTCGATAAGGAAAACTGATAAGATATTGTTCCTACCATTGGTTCCAACTAGCTCTTTGATTCTTTTTTGCAATCCTATCTCATCTGAAGAGATTTCCAACAACTTTTTCATTTATGAAAATGACTATTCCCCATTAATATATGATGTGATTCTTAGACCTTGTCAACCAATCCATACCCATGATTACGCCATAGAAATCCATCTCTAACACTGAGATTTCCCATTTCAACTCAACCACAATCATAGTTATAATACATTATCTAAAAACAAAGTCTTGATATAATCATTCATCGAGAGGAGTTTGTAGTTTTTACATAGAAGGAATCATTTATCATTTTAAACATAGAAAATAGGTGCCCCAATTACTCTTCATCTTTGTGCTATAGATTTATTCTACTGTAGTGAATACTATCTTACTTCCTAAAAATGGATTTTCAGATGTGAAAAATATTATAAAAAGAGTATCAGGTTGTAGTCCCAACATAATATTTTGAATAGACTATGTGATTATTTTGACCAACTATTTGTTCAAATGTGGCTTATGTGAAACAAAATTCCCAACACCTTCTCTCGGTCAGTTCTTATGACTCCAACCATGGGCCAATTTCTAAGAAAAAAATACAATATATGTCTCAATCTCTTGAAACTAATGACTTAGAATTTCAAATTCAATCACATCAACTATCAAATCAATTTTTTTAAAAACTTTTCCATGTTCAAATTTTTTTGAAAAACTGTTCTTGCTTTTGAAAATCAATCCCTTTTCAAAATATAAATATCACTCCCTTTTTAATAGTATTTCATTTGAATACACATTCATCATTTTTTAAAAAAAATATCATGTTTACCAAAAATAATAAATAATTACTCCGAATTAAATTTTATATCCTATAGGGAAGTAATTCCTCTACTATGCATGAAATTTCATCTCATTATCTAAACCCATGACAACGAGATTCCAAAATACAATATGTTTCTCCAAAACACATAGGTACCCCACTCCCTGGAAAATTGATGTTCAACATAAAAGGGTTAGATATTCCATTTTATGCTACACATTTCATGTTCTGACAATACAACAAATTTCTAAAATACCATCCCAATGAATAGAAAAGAAGTAATTTTAATCCCAAGACCAATAACACCAATGTCTTCTTTTTAGGTAAGGACTAAACAAGTTGTTACCATTTGAATTGACCCACTAATTCCAATTGGCTTGAGAGTACAACGATTAATTATATTTCCTTAAGTGATATCCCAAAAAACACCAAAGGAACTCAATAAATGTAAAAGGGTTTCAATGAATGTGGGGGATGATTTAACCTTTAACAATAAAACCATTAACAAATCAACCCATAACCAAACAACACGCTATATGATGTATGAATAAAAGAAAGTCATCTCAACTACTTTATTCATCTCAAGATGACTCTAAAGTATACCTCAGTGGAAAACTCAACAAATATAAATGTAAATAGTTGAAACATACTAAAGACTCCAAGAAGACTACAATACTCTATGATCTACAAGCTTCGTTCTCTAGGATCATCAAACAATAAGAGTATCACGAAGTGGTGGTAAAAACAAGAGAAACATTACTCTTTCCCTTGTCCTAAAAGATAACATATGCAAATGAACCAAAGATACAATGTATTGGTGAGTATAAAACTCAGTTGGATATTCTTAATGACTTCCCAACTAATGAAACATAGATATACGAGTTTGAAACACTATTATAAAACATTTTATACAAACAAAATCCCAAAACATTTTATAACTAAATATATTCAATTTCTAAACCTATCTTTGAAAAGTGTGTTAATGTTTAATTAATATCAATTTTCTAGAATGAAAAAACATTATAATAATAGTATCAATACAAAGGTAAGATATTGAAATACAGTTTTGGCATTCCATAATCATTAAACAATCATATGAAACAAACTATACATGCTACATTATGACAGATCCATACCAGTGATCAGTTTCATATTGATATTCCAAGTCATCGAAGGGTAATTATTTCCCATGTATCACTAAAACTTTGGAACTAAAAACAATATCATATTTCAACCAATCCCCATATATTCAACTTGAAAACACACCAAATATGCAGAAAGATCATGCCTTACCAACCCTTTCAATAAAATCACCCTTTTATTGAAATTTGATTTCATTAAAATCATTACAATACCAAATAATTTAAGTAAAAATTATTTTAATTGAAAAAAATGCCCAATAATACCATTTTGACGTTTCAGAAAATATAACATTTAAAATCATCATTTTAAATTTTTTAAACTAAAACAATTTTCACTATATATTTTTCATAATTTCACAACTTTACAAAAAATGATAAATCATTACTAAGGGATTTATTCCATGTATCAATCAAATATTTAACAACAAATATTATCCTATTTACTCAATTTGAAACTAATCCAATCAATCCAAGGAATATGGGATGATATTTACACCACCTA
This sequence comes from Viscum album, assembly GCA_963277665.1. Lineage (NCBI taxonomy): Eukaryota > Viridiplantae > Streptophyta > Magnoliopsida > Santalales > Viscaceae > Viscum > Viscum album. The sequence goes on from OY728126.1 coordinate 1,113,877,925, forward strand.
ACTTGAATTTTTTGATGAGACATGACAACTCACGAAGAATGTACGAGAAGGAAGATCAATTATCCAAGAACAACCTAATATGTATTAATCTAGTATGTTCACAACACAACATTGAATTATTTTCCTTCCCAAAATGTAGATATACCCACTATAGTTGTTGATCCAAGAAATATTGGTTATTAGGGAAGTAGATCTATGCAGATATGAGAAAACATGACAAATCAGAATAGAATGTTTACAAACATTAGGAATCAGACCAAGATTCAAATAAAGTAACATAGATCTCTACCTCTATCATTAAAAACAAATCATATATCCTTACATGATGTTAAAAAACTTATATATAACCAATGTATGTGTATATATAAAAAATATAAGGATAGAAGGAGGAGTTTCAAGAAAACAAAAATGAACCAAGAAGATAGCCACTTACCCCATGAATCAGGCTTGAAATTACTATGAGTGGGGTATAGTATATATCCATCTCATGAGGGGAGGGGTATACCGCCTTATTACGAGAGAAATCATAAAATACGGGTGTTTCTAAGATAAAACAATATCGAAAAAAAATGATTAAGCTCATAGATAATAGGATCTAGATTCGACCTTTACACACGGTTTGACCACACAGCTTGGGCCAAACATGTTTATTCCATGAAACCTTATTTTTGTTCCCAATACTCCTCATAAAACACCCAATCCCAACCATCCATCAACTTTATCAGTTTTATAAAAATGCATTTTTTCATATGGAATTATCCCCCTCTATGGAAACACCCCACTTTGTAGAAACCCCCAACTTTAAGGAAACACCCAACATAATGGAAACACCCCACATTATGGAAACCCACCACATTATGAAAACACACAACTTTATGTAAGGTCCCAATATTATAGAAACATCCAAATTTTTGGAAACATCCATCTTTATACTTCAATCATATTCAGAGAAACACTATATAAAAAACACCTCTTATACATAAAAAACACGATGAATGGGTTATGTACCCAAAACATGGGGTACTAAAGTGGATACATGAGATACAAGGATGTAACTGCGTGAAATTTATAGTTATAATTTAATTAATATTATATCATGTCTCCTACACCGTGTTCCAACTCAGTGGGATTAGAGGTTTTGTTGATAGTTTAGTTCAATGATCGACATGCGAATAAATGATTTGTGATATGATGAATGTTTTTGGGTCTAAGATATACACCTAACAACTAGAAGATTTTTATATCGTAGGGGGATAAATTAGTCTCTTATTCAGATGAAGGTTCTTAATTGTATAAAAGGGATGAAATCCAATGTTCAGGAAGACTAGTTGTGGGAAAAGAAGCCACATTTTTGTATTCATGATCATATTATTTTTTGAAAAATAAGGTATCACCTGACTATATTCAAGACACCAAGGAGTTATGATAAAATCATTAATTATGTTTCAAACTAGTTGTATACCCATTTTGAGGATTATTTCACTATCTAAAATCAGAATAATTTCTTTTGAATTATTAGGCTACATATATGTAGACTAGGCTGGGTCACCAGTTGATAAAAAATCAATGATAAGATATTTTTTTTATATTGACTGGTTTTTTATTTCATGGACATGAATGAAAAACAATTTCATTTCACTGAGCACTGTAGAAGCTTAATACATGGTTTCCCCTCAAGGGTACACACAATTATTATATATAACATATTATCTTGGTGATATAAGAAATGAAGTGATGTCTCTGATCAGAATCCAGTGTGATTATTCAAGTGCTATAAATATGAGAAATTATATAGTCTATAACACATGGAAAAATAAAATTTAAATAAATTATCATTTTATCAAGGAAAATGTGGAGAATGGGCTTGTGATGTTGGAGTATGTTCATCTATAAATTCTACTGGTAGACATTTTGATAAAGGCCATACCCAAATAAAAATTTGAATGACATCGATTAGATCATAGAGTCTTGTCCACTGACCACTCATTAAATATTAAATTTTGGACTCCCTCTCTATGAGGTATGACATATGTTTTCCATTTATGATTATATATGTTATTTACCAAATTTCATACCACAATACAATATAATTCGGGTTCAGTGACAAAGGGAGAAAATTGTGCAAGAGAATGGAGAAAATTTATTATACAAGTAGAGGGGGAATTTGATCGAGAAAGGGTGATGTTTGGGGATTTTAAATATGATTATGATAAACATAATCAGTCAAATATTGTATATTATGAAATCTGATGTTAATGATAATTGAAGAAGATTTGTTTTAAAATTAAATGATGTGTTTCATTGATGAACTTTTCATTATTCTTAGATTTTTTACACAGAGAATGACTCATATGGACATTATATTTTTGTTGATTAGACAAACAACTTATATGAAAATAATGTGAATAGAATTTTTGGAAGATGATATATGATGATTTAAAGTGGTATCAAAATGTGAATAGTTTTCAAAAACCCAAAGGGAAAGGTTTTTTTTTTCATAAATCACTCTGAATGGTTATTTTTGGTTGACTTCATTTATTGAAAAGGATTATGATTTTTGAAAAACAAATTTAGTCAAAGAAGTCACGATGATATGTAATGAAACGTATGGTTGACTTTGGATCACAGGATGAGTCGTAAAAACATTGAAATAAAATAACATGGACAATCTCAAGATTGAATGTGATTGACCTTGAGACTATGGCAGAGCAAGAGTGATGAAATGATCTTGCAATATGATCACAACAAACACTCATTGATATCATTGTAACTCTATATGGGTCAAGAAAATCATTAAAAGAAAACTATTTTGAAATTCGAAATATTGTGCATGATTGAATTTGAATTTTGGGATAAGATCTCATGCAATGCACATGACTGTCTTGTGGATCATGGAGTGCCCATAGGAATCACGCCAGGGGTTTGCATGGAACCAATAGGAATCACGCCATGGGTTCATGGAGAACCAATATAATGTATTCTTGGGGTTTGTAGAGTCCCAATGATACCCATGAAATAACATAAAAATGAATGAAAAATATGAAGATGACGGAATGGGTGAGCACCCAGTTAAGATCTTGTGAAACACATGATTATATTTGATACTCATGCTAGTGGATTATGAAGAGGTAATATTAATCTCTTAATCACTACATGTAGTATGATTATGAATCATGCATAGTGTGAATAATTAACAAGGACTTTTAGTAATGGTGAATTTTTACCATGAAACCACAAAATCATTATCGTTATTACTAACCAAGGGCTCGCACAAATCAAGAATGATAAAGGGGAATCATATATATATCAATTGAAATGAATAAGAAGTTTGTGAACTCAGATCACAAGGATATCATGATCACAATGAGTATGATGGTTGAACCTGATTTTTGGAATGAAGGTGGTGGAGACCCTCCCATAAATAACCAAATACCCATCCATAATGAATATAGAAAATATTCATAATAGATTGATCTGAATAATCATCTAGGAGGAAACGTGAGGTGTGATATATTGAAATAGGATCTCTCAAAAGGTGTATATTTGATTAAAATCATGTAGGTTTTGTGAATGATATGAACAATGTTTTGTGCAATGATAAAAGAAGACCCATGAAAATAGATTCGTGGAAGAGATTTAAAATAATGGAACCCAAGGAAAGGCACCTGGGGTTTGCACAAGAATCAAGTAGTTGGAAAAAATATTTTAGGAGATCGTGTATGTGGATAGTTTTTTTCACATAGGGAATGGTTTTGTGAAAATGAGAAAGGGGATTGCACAAGTTTTCAGTGGTTTGTGTATGGTGTTAGGGGTTCACGCAAGGTTCTAGGGGTTTATGCATGGTACAAGGGGTTTCCACATGGGCTCTAGCATAATTTGAGACCCGTGTATGGTACCAGAGGATCACACTAGGGACTAGTGCAAGCTATGACTCATGTGAGGTTCCATGGGTTCATGCTATGATCTCACACAATTGGTTTTGTGATATGGTGTCTTACATAGTTATCACTCAAGTTAATTTCAAATAGAGATTTCAGATAACATTTCCCTATAAGTAGTTTCATTGTCAAATGTGATTCCTGAAGTTGATTAATAATATAGAGTATCTAAACCATTTAATAAAACATGTATAAATAGGTTATTCACTTAATATTTAGGGAGATGAATGGAAAACATCGAATCATTTTTGGACTATTCCAATGTAGTTTCATTTTTAGTATTCACATAAAAATTTGTTTGATTATGTTATCTGGAAATTGATGTGTTGCCTACAAGTGTTTTTATAGGTGTGAAGTAGAATCCTATAATGAAATTTAATAGAGAATAATCCTATATTTTACAATTACCTCAATATAAATAATCAAGGGACCAATAAGTCCACAAAATTTGTGTGAATCTATTCCAAGTGTAGCGACCAGTAAAAGAGGAAGACAATGATCCTTTCCACTGACAGTGTGCTCGAGAAAGTAAATTAGGGAGGGAATCATGGAAATGCAGTGAGAAAACAGAAAACCTTATTAAGGAACTGATACTTTGTATATAAGGGATCTCTGCCAAACCCCCATTCTTTTTTTGATCATTAGTGGATTTGGTATAATCAGCACATTATCGTTGTATGCTACACGGATTTAGCCTTGTGGGGGAGAAAGAAGTAATAATATATGACTCCTTGTTCATAATTTATTTTATAGAATTAATTTAAATGTTATCGGATAAAATTAAAATGGTTATGAAAAATATATATTCTATAGGAAAAAAATTGACACTTATAATGAAGAGTTCAATAATCAGTGGATTATGAATAATTGTGAAAATATTTTCCATAAACTGATTTACCCCCCTCAAGATATCCAGGCCCCTTTTAGACCTATTAATTATTAACTTCTATATATATATATATATATATATATGTTTTTATAAAATTTAAAAAAAATTATACTATGAATATATATATAAATTATTAAACATATTTTAATTTTTATAATCATTTTTAAAATGTTTGTTGTAACTGTTTTCATAAATGTTGTCATTTTACTATTATTATCAATGTGAAAATGAATGTTTTTATATACCAGACACGAAAAAATATTACATAAACCATGTCCATTCATCGTTATAAATAATAAATTATAAATTTCAAATATTTTTCATCAAAGGAAATTTTATCATTGTAATTATTTTTATAGGATTTGAAAATGCATTATGTATTTTTTTTTATAAGATAAATAAATGTGGGTTTCTTCTAAGATGAAACTCTAATTAATTAGGGTTTTTTATGAAAATTTAAACTTATAAAATGTTTTATTATCCAAATACGGTAAATTATTATGATATATAATGATTTTAGTTTAAAACATGACACTTGGGAATTAATGAGGAATAAGGGAATCTGGAGTGATCATAGACCGATATAGAACTATGTCCATTACGTATAAGAAGTGTAAATTAAATAAAAATAATACAAAAGGTAAAGGGATAGTGATAATTAATATAATGTATTCATGTTAAAATGTGTCATAGGATAACTTTTAATAAGTTATTAATCATTGGTGATATAGTAAACTTATATATGTTACCCTTAATAGAATGTTTATCTATAATTTTCAATGATAATATAAGGATTTTATTATACCATAAGATTGAAAATGTTTTCTATATTCTATGAATTGGGTTATCATGTATATATTATGATTTAAATTTTTATTCAATGTTTATTAATTAATTCAGTTATAATGATATTCTAAAGGTTAATTGGTTTTTTCTTACAACATTACTTTGATAAATTATGATTTTCTATTTTTTCTTTCATATATACAGTTAAACGAATACTTTTTTCATTTATGTTATCACCATGATTAATTAAGTTATTATTTGGGATAAAATGTTTTATTATAGTGGAATTTTTTTATTATGGTTTTAATTAATTTATAATTTGTTAAATGGTTTCCAATAGTTTTATATTCCTTAATAAGATCTATTTTACTAATCCATAATTTTAAAATTCCATCCACAAGGCCTATATATGGGTACTATCTTTTATGATTACGAAAATTGAGTAATTTGAATTGGTATCGAATGAATAATATGAGGAATTAATGAAACATTGTCATTCTATCACCCCATAACATTATTTAAAAATTATTATATGGGATAATAGACACTACATAGACTCATGGAATCGTCCTAGTACGTTACTGGTTTATAAATTGTAGAGTAGGAAAACAGTGATATAGTAGGGGAAAATGCCCATTGATCTAGGTAAAACCAAAATTGAAAATAAAATACAAAATATATGAAATAATTATATATATTTATAAATTAAAAACATTATTCAAGATACAATTAATGAATCATTTATAATAAAAAACTAATATACAATAGCTAATCGTAAAAAATATGAAAAAAGAACAATATGGAAAATGATAATAAACATGAAAAGGATTTGATCTGTAAAATGATCACAACTATATGCTATCATATATAATATATATAATTATTATATCTTATAATATTAATACTCATTACATATCAATATTATCCTCAAAACAAATGTAAAGGATTGATTTTATTGGAAATATTGATATTAAAAAATTTGTAAATAAATGAAATTAATCATCCCCCACTATGCTCTTTATAACTATAATCCATCTTATAAACATAATATATATTAATGATTCTCACAGACAAGTGAAAATGAAACATAATAATGTGAGAGTATAAAATATTAAAAACTGCTAAATAATTGATTATTTACTGATAACTAAAAAATAATAAGAATATAATGTAATAATAACATTATATTATTATTTTATAACTATAAAAAACATTTAATTCTAATACTAATAATTTATAGAATCAAACATGGTATACAATATTACATGAATCATAATAGAATCAAACAAAATTGTATATGAGTCCAAATGATAATCTTATGGCCATTTCAAAGTAGTTTGGAATGATGTCTGAAATAATTATTATAATAATAATATTATGCAAATATTACCTAAAACTTTATTAATCACATGTTTTTCATTGTCTAAATTTTCATTTACCTTCATTAATCGTAGTATAAACTTCCATTTACCCTATTTCCAGATTTATATGGCATCATGTTCACCATATTTCATACATGGGATAATGTCATGGGGATCAAATTTAGTGCATTTTCTATCCTCCCATGTAAGCATTGAGAACATAATAATTAATAACATTATAGTGGTTTTTATTTATATAAAATTTTAGTTACACTCATCACATACTCATAACGAATTAATATATATTCCTTATGTCCATAAAACATATGTATTTTCAACATAACAAAACATGTGGAAAGTAAATGATTTTTCATTATTATATCATTACATTAATCATAAACCATCTAGGAAAAAAATAATGAATCTATCATTGGATCATATGACCAATAAATACTATGTACAAAAAATGGATGTTATCATATAAAAAATTATTTCATTAAAATTCTATTCTATTATTTCTTGAGGAAAAATGATTTTAATTTTTAAATAACAAATAAAAATTATCAAAATTTAAAAATATTAATATAACATTTTTAATAAAAAAACAAATAATATAGTAAATAATGAGTCCATCCATTGATTGGATATGTTTAAGGGAAATTCTATTCATTCCAAGTGAAATTAAACAAATAGTTCATTCACATTTTCAGTAGAAGAATGTTAGGATAATGAAAATAATATTACATAGAAATATTTTTAATTACAAAACATTAAATAAAATTTAATTAAAAAATAATAGGATAAGATAAATATATTTATAAATAAAATATAATTTATAAAATAAATTAAATCAAGAATCTTAAAAAAGAATATGTTAATAGATTAAGTTTTTATTAAAAAATATTATTTCACAATTATAAGTACCAAATAATGGGAAATGGTAGTATTAAATAAAAATTAAATGAATAAATACTGAATAATAAAAAAATTAGGTGTTTTATAAGATAGGGATCATATAAATGACCTAAATTCAAATTTTATCATAATCATCCCTGATTAAACTTATATTAAAAAATTAATCTATTAACCCTAGTTTTTATTATTTCACAAAAACTCAATAATCTTTTGTTATAAATTTATATTTATATTACATCTATTCTGCATCCATTTAAATTTTTTTATAACTAATATGATAAACTATGAAAATTTTTACCCAATTTTATTAATAATAATTACTTAAGACCATTGTTTTGGGGTGTTAAATGTCTTGTTTTTCATGAAAGAATCTATTAAGAAATTTTAGTTTCGTTAATTGAATATGGTTCAATTATATTTATAATTAAAATAATTATATTGATATTATAAATTTTAGTATGTTGAGAATTTATATCCATATCTGTAATATGGTAATAAATTACGAGTTACACCCCTATGTGTAGATGTTATGTTTTAATTATGCTCGATCAATGTTTCCACATTTCATTGGATTGAAGGAACATGCTTACTAGTTTTTCCATAATCATAATAAATAGTAATTATATTAAATATAATTAATGAAATATTTTATAATGGATAACATATAATTATAGAAGTTATAGATAGAAATTAAAGTGAATTTCATTAGTTAAGATTATATATCCTCATAGAAAAACCTATTTTGCCATACTCTTTAAGTAAGGAAAAAATGAAAGATGGAAATATAATCAGATGAAGGATGTTTTATGGGTAATTTGATGAAATTAGGTCAGGTCATGGCATAGATATAGTGATCAAATACTGGGGATATGTGAAAATATCTGGTTCCATTTTATAATAAAGGTTAGGGAAACCCTTGTATTTATTATATCAAATTAAAATTAATTATTATCCATTTCAAGTGGATCACAATTTAAATAATTAAAATATATAATGGGGATATTAATTTTTCCAATTATCCAATGGTATTTATAAATTGTTAGGTTATGTTATTATCATTATTTCATAGATAAACACATTGTTAACTATTCATATAATTAATATGATATCTATGATTTTACACATTAATTTATATAAATGTTACTATAATTGGAAAAGTGAACCATAAGTAGATAATAATTTATATGATAATGTTAACCCTATGAATATTCCCAGGATTAGGTTGTTATTAATAAAAAATAAGTTATTAATATATTTGTTAACATATTATTATAATAATTTCATTTCTAGCACTAATCAAATTGTTTTAATTTAAAGTCAATTTTATTGAAGTGGGAAAAAATTTCATAGAATAAATGTTATGTAATATATATATATATATATGTAGATAACACTAATGGATTGAAATATTTCAAAAATATTTTTTTAAATTGAATACTTATAAAACTACATTTTTATTTATTTGTTACTTGAACATGAATTACACCATTATTGCATTAGAATTTAAGGAAACAATTATATCACTAAAATATATAAAAATATCCATGATATAAATAATGTATTAATAATTAATATAACTATATAAAACTATATAGAAAGTCTATATTTCATATTGATAATGAATTGGAGTTATTAAAACATGGAAGTTGACATTTTGGATATATTCCTAACATAAAATAATATATTTTTCATAATCAATGAAAAATGGAAATTAGATGACATTATTAAGAAATATTAATGAGAATGAATGAACTATACTCATAATATATGATAAATGAGAGCGTATTAAATATTTATAGGCCTTATCCCATAGTATTAATCCAATTTTAATTATTTTTTCATTTTTTTAGTAAACAATATTTAACAACTACAATATTTATAAGGACCAAAAATAAAGGTGTGCAATTTTAAAAATGAGAAATTACTAATTTCAAATATTATATTCTTTTAAATTATTTAAATTTAAGAAAATTAAAATATTTGTCTTAATTTTAATGTGAAAAGAAAAAAATATTTTTTGAGGATAATATATTTTTTGCTTAAAAATTCAGTTATACCTAAATAATGTATAATGATTATTACATTGTAAATTATTAATGGTTATTTAATTATTTAATAATTATTTCACAATATTGAAAAATTAAAAAACCATTGGAATTTTAAATTACATGCTTTAATGAAAATAAGTTCCAATTTTATAAAATTTATACTGTTCAACTATTTGACAGAATAAATATACATTCATGAAAAAATAAAAAAAAGACTCATTTAGGGAATTATGATGTACTAAATTTTTATTTTTATATTTATTAAATAAATATATTTTTAAACCAACCCTAAATTAAATATAATATTTCATATCAAAAATATATATGATATCTTTTGGGAAAATTATTTTTATGAAAAAAATATCATTACCAAAAATTGATTTCTTATTTTTTATGATTTAAAAAAATTCTATATATAGTGGGACTCTTATAAATATATTTCATATCTTGTTTACAAATATTTATAACTTATTATTCAATAGTCATGTTATGTCTATCATATTATTATAATAATATTTCTATAGTATTTTATATCTCTCTTATAGGCCAGTGTTTCATGTTATGAAATCTACAATGAAATTAAATTTATTTTAAGAAAATCATTTCATAAAAATGTATTATGTTATATTATATCATATTATAGTAATTTAACTATCAAAACCCATATCACTCTAATAAAAACAATGTATATTTCTATATCACCACATCCATGAGATCCAAAGTAGATTTTTAAAATTTTATATTCCAGATGATAACATTTACAAGGACTTTTGACTTGTTATGTAGCCCTTTATCTCAATAATCCATCATTTACATTATTTTTTATTCATAATAATGATCATGATATAGTGTAAAAAATTCATTGTTATATACATGTTAAAAATCTTCAATATAAATCCTCAAGAGAGATACAAGAACCATATTCTGAACTTGAGAGATATCCAAGGGAAGCACCATATTACATATCATAGTTCCCCCTCAAATAAGAATCTCAAAAGAAAAATATTCCAATGGGTTTCCCTTATATTATTTGTGAATATCAGAAACATATTCAATACAATTTATCACAGGAATAAATCTTCACCAACTTCTTATTCTAAATCTCAGTGATTCATGTAATTATTTATATACTTTCAACTTTAAAACCCTTGATGTTTCTTTGAATTTGTATATACTTCTATACAATTTCCTATATTATATAAGGAAATTATTGTTCGAATTATCTAAATTCATCACAAAAAATTGGATTTCTATTTATCATTCCAAAAATGGGTATTTAACAAGCCATCTGAATGATTGAGTGAATGATGGTATTAAATGAGAATTTGGTAAGAAAAAGGTGTTGAGACCAACCACATATGAAATTTAGAGTACATTATAACGTCATATCCTACACTTTTTTATTTTTTCACTTAAACATAGAATATTTTTTAGGAGGAAAATATGTTCTAAAATAGAAAATAAAATCAAGATATTGGTCAATTATTTTCTAGAACAATTTGGTAATACTAGGATCTATACTAGATACAATTTAATGTTGTACTCCACAAAATCATACCAAATATATAATATATATCATGGAAATATTACCATGAGTGAAATATTTTAAATTAGAAATGAATTTTTATATCATTCTATGGAGACCCACTATAACCATAATAGAAATTTGTCCTTTTGATGATTTTTTGATTCCAATGAAGAAATCCATCATGATGTTATGCCATTTAAATTATCCTATTGATAAGGGCTGAAACATACCCATCAGAAGTACTTATTCTAGTATATATATCCTTTTAACTCTATGATTATTAAAAAATCATGTTTTTTGATCTTTATCTTACATCTAATTATTTATGAATGTTATTGATATGAATCATAAATATTTCTTATCCTATATCAACCCATCACATTAATGGTTAAAATGGTAAATAATTATGACTTTCTTATTATATCAATACCTTCTTTGTGCACCACTTAAATTTTTAAAAGAATATATCATTGAACACTTATTTCATCTTGATAATATTTTACCATGTCCTTCAACATTTCATCTTCAATAATTTTCTTTATAATTAATTGAATCGTGTATCATTTTAATTATAGATCAAATTAAAATAACCTTTAAACGAATATAATTATCCATCTCATTTTCCTTCCCATGGTGGTAATGTATTATGATCTCGTAATCATTAATGAAATCTAACCATGTTATCTAAAAAATAATATACTCATTTTGAGTTTATATTTACATTAATATATTTTTAAAACCATTAACTATATTGATTATGTTTATATATTTTTAATTTTAATATTAATGATTCTAACTCAAAAACATGAGAAGACTAATTCTACCCATGAACCTTCAGATTGTTTGAGGCATAAGGTGTCATCATGTAATTTATATTGGGTATGCATCCCAACACAATCATTAAAACACCACTAAAGATCAAAAACCCTTCACAAATATAATATAGTGTAATATAGATACATTGAACATCATTAATTTTAACACCATGATATTTTACTCCGAAAAACCTATACAAATGAACTATACTCCTTCCAAAGGTAACATTTTGAGTGTATTAGATATCGATGAGAAATTCTCCCAAATGATTCTATAATATTCTACCAATCTAAGATATATATACCTCTATCATAGTGGTTGGTTTGGGAAAATTATTTATGATTTATATCTTTTTTATCTCTAATTATACACCCTACCTTGTGATTTAATTGAACAAAAATGAAATCATGTATTTCCAAAAATAATCACACGATAAATTATTCATATAAAATTTATTTCGTTAATGTATTCAGTAAAAATACATTGTGATCAACATACTCATCCTGAATAATTAATATATAATAATATCAATTATAATGATTAATACAAATTTTTCATGGTATATCTTATGACTCAACCTATTAAATACTAGATGAATTTAATATAATTAGAATGAAGAAATCAATTTACTATAAACTCAGTCTCTTCATATCATACCAAATGTTTTCTTGGGAATTTTTTCCCTTTTTATCATCAATATTAAGTATCTTGAATAATTATGAATATGGAAAAAAATTTAAGTCCTAAAAAATGATTTATCATATCATCAATATGGTGTAACACATATATTTTCTCGAATTTCATTTTGTTACGATATTGATAACCATTATCGATTTAAAATAAACCATTGATATTAATAAAAAAATAGTTTATTTTCACCAAGTTGTGATTCACATGTATTAATAATCATATTTGGAAGATTCTACAAGGGTTATTTTTTAATTCAAATCACTCATTCAGTGATGTTCCACACAAGGAATTTAAATTTTGAGTTGGACTAGATATGAGTTCTCATAAAAAAACAACATCATGATTTTATGGAAGACACATGAAATATATTAGACAAAGACAATCAAACTCTGGTTAAATATCCATATTATTGATATTTAGTTTCACTATAATAATATTATATAAATGACCATATTAATTATGAATTAAGACCTATCGATAGATATAAATTCTGTTTTAATTTAATATTTATCTTTTTAGTAATAGATGACCATAGAAGGGATCATAATTCTAATGTGAACTCCATTAAATATAAATTTCTACATTTTAAGAAATGTAATCAAATCTACATTGAAAATCACACAAATAACAAATTGAGGATGAATAATAATATTTAAATGAATAAAACACCCATACCAATCAATGGGTGAAGAATTATATTCTTAAGATGTTATCATCATAATATTTTTATCTTTTTACTATTTATTTAATATCAAATCATGGGGGTGGTATTGTGATTATTATATAAAATTTATCATATTTTAATGTGTGGTTATTTATAGTCAAATAATAAGTTATGATATCTAGAGTGGATGGAATGTATACCATTCAACATTTTATTATCATTCACCACATTAGTGATAGTGATAAAATTATATTTCTCCGTTATATCTATTATTAAGAGGTTTCTAACATATATCATCATCATAAAAAATTATATTAATGGATTTCCTAGCTTAACAACCCTACATATTTCATTTTAAACACCAGAGTTTGGGTTATTCATTTTTTTATCATTTTATATATTCAAAAACATTGGGAAAATCATTCTATCACATTAGCATTTTATTTCCAAATGAAATTCCTTTCCACCCATAAATAGTTTAATATACACCTACGAAAATATAATATATGTTTCCTTCTGCACTATGAATATAAAGGAAATATTATCTTTTTAAATGCATGATAATTTCATTTATAATTCCCTTTGAATTCCACCTTTATTTTCATATCAATAACATTATAGTGAAGGTTTACAACAATATTCATTTCTATCTTTTTAGAAAACTAAAATATTTCTTCATAGTCGGTGAAGTCCCATTAGGTATAACAATATTCAATGAAATGGATTTAATACACAAATATATTGAAAAATATTAATTTAATTTTCAATGATCCTAATAGAATTTTACCTCTTTTATGTTGTAAAGTATTACTCAAAGGGGATAATTTATTCGTCAACCAATTCCTTTAACACAGGGATATTCGTCTGCATTTTTCGTTGATAAACAGAGGTATGTAATAATTTAAAAATTATATTTTAAACATATGACACATCAAAAATATAATTTATTATTACAAAATAATTATATTGATTTGATTCCTTGATTTATATTATTCACCATCAAAATGTGAAACGTCCATAATATATTTTTCACTCTAATAACACAAAAAAATTTAAAACATTCATTCAGTTGTACATATCTTTCATTAAAAAACTATTGCAATATTTTACAAGAAAAAATTATTTTTATGTTATCTAATGGATAATTCTGTATAATTTATTTTTATACTATTAATGTTTTTTAATCATAGTATGACTAATAAATTGAATAATTTTTATTTTCATAGAAAAAATATTTATCGTTTTCTCGCCCCCTACGACCCAATGGCCTTTGGTGGCCAAAATCCAAATGTACTATAGGATCAAAAGGATTTCCCGATGAACATGGAGAATACAAAGTAGAACACATATAGAAGGTCCCAGAATAGGATTTTGAGCATGTAGTAGCCACTATAGTAGAACTAACCAGATTGGAATCATTGAGAGGGTATGATAATCGCTATGGGCACCAAGCATTGGGCTGCTATGTATGATGTAATGCTAGCATATCATCAATGAAATTTAGTGATTTAGGAAACTAAAATTATTTTTATTTAAGAGTGGGGAACATCATATGTAGTTTGGATGGTAATTTAGGTCATTTGTTGGGCATTTTTGTAACGTCCCAGATCCGAGTGCCACACAATGGGTGCCCCAAAACTGTTTTGTCACATGACCTCAAGCGCATTTCCAAAAATTCCAGAGAAATTAGGCTAGTAGCGAGGGCCTTGGAATGATAGTGGGGAAACTATTCCCTAATTTTTCAAAGTGTAGCATAGTGGAAATTAATATAATCATACAAAAGCGGATGTAATAAAAAAATAAATTGAAATGGATAGGGCAACTGAATTAAAAGACAACCAGTAGTCATATATAAGATGGTGCAATATGTCTCTAATTATATGAATGTATCCAAAACAAGATACAATACAATCTGAAAAAATACATAATAAGGTACAATTACAACAAAACAAAACCATGTAGTGAAACAAGATCTCAGCAACATCGCAAGACTATGATCGGTCCCAAGCACTCCTACTCCTCCACAACAATCAAGTACCTATGTAGGGACCCTTTCCTTTATGGGCACATGCATCAATATAATCTGTTTGGGCCCAAGACATGACCCAAACAGGATGTGAGAAATAAATCCCAATAGGCATCCACCAATGGATTGTCCCCAACTGTCAGTTAAAATGTGCAGCAACAGTGTGCAATAATGAAATGTAGTAAACTATGAAGTACTCAAAAGTAACCTTTCCTACCAATTTAGTAATAATTTATCCATTCAATATTAATAGTTTTTTGAAACTCGGACTCGACCAACAATCTCTTATATAGTGCCACGACAGAAATCACTACATGCTATCTAATAGGTAGAGATAATAATAAAATCCATCATGTGCTTTACCATGGCAGGTAAAAAAAAGAAATCACCACAGTGAATATTCAATTAAACCTTGTCCTCATACACGCAAATACTTACCCTGAGGAAATTAGAAATGAAACCCTTTGGTGACTACCCTTAGACATAAAAAATATCCCCACAAGGAATATGAGATATTTCCCTCAGGCACATAAGCTACTGCCCTCAGGCATATGAGACGTTTCCCTCAGGATAAACAAAACATTTCCCTCAGGATAACCGAACTGTGCCCTCAGGTTAAACAGAACCCTTCCCTTAGGCCAATCCGAACATTTATTTTAGGCCAAACTGAAGAAAAACAAGTAACTGGGCCGAGCCCACCGCATAAGAAAGAAATTTATATATTATTCCTCTCAAGGAAACTCAAAACATGCTATAATCATGGAATACAAATGGGTATCATAGCCAAATAGCTAAACAAGGGAAACACACCATCGGGGAGGACCGAGATCAAATTAACGATCCCAGAGAACATTTTATATTTATTTATTAGATTACCTGTGTAAGTTTAAGTATATCAATAGTCAATGTCTCAGCCATACAAAACCCTGAACATGGGTGCGTGGCATAAATGTACACAAAATCAACTCGAAAGATGGAATTAAACACAAGGCCACCTACCATGATCTCCAATGAACAATATACATGAAAGTTACCTTCTGAAATAACCATGACCAATGTTTATTTGAGATAAATGATTACCCATTAAAAAAAATAACTTCCCTTAGGGAAAAAATTTGAATGAGAGGATTAAGAAGAGATATGATCTCACCAGTGCGGTTCAAACAAGATTGACGGCGGAGGAATCAGAGTCTCGGTGAGAATTCAGGAGCTCTTCCAAGCCTCGACCACCTCTCCCAGTGATACTATCTATTTTGATTCCTACTATGCTGAATGGGAAGGCTACTGTCTATTTTTAATAATAAAACATAACTACACATATTGTACTCTCAAGAACATGGTGAGTTATTTATTTTTAGCTATTCACTGGAAGAAAATCTGTACCACCTTAATGTTCATCTGTCGACTAATTACACATCGTATATTACTACGTACATGGAACGTACCATCATTCCTTTAGTGACTATATCCAATTCCTTACTGTTCACCTGTTGAATGATTACTCTTATTTTATTTCTATGTACACGGCCTATAGTTAGTTTTAGCACCCTTAATCACCGACATGTCTACATGTCCTTTATACTCATCGCACATTGCAAAAGTACACAGCGTGTGAAAATAGACATGGCGTGTACTCATAAATTTGGGATTTTCTGGCATTTCCCTTATTTTATCAAAAACACTCAAGGAATAGAAAAAGAATAGACATGTACCTCATGAATAAGAACCAGGTTCTTACAAATACCCCCCTAAAATAAATTAGTTCTAAAATTTACATTATAAGAGTGGTGAAGAGAATGTTGAGAACAACTTTGGACACTCAGCATGTATGTTGGTCTCCCACTCCTAGGTATCATCCTCTACTCGGCCATGCTGCCATAGCACCTGCGCGAGAGGAACTGACCGGTAGTAGAGTATCTTCATGCTTCTATGAAAAATATGAATCATATTCTACTCAAAGGATACATCTAACTGAAGTTCAACCTCCTCGGGTAGAAGAATATGAGATGGGTCTGAGTGATAATCGTGTAACTGAGATATGTGGATGGCGTTGTGCATGGACAAATACCTCTGTGGTAACTGCAACTGATAGGCGACTGGTAAAATTCTCTCTATAATCTCAAACGGCCCTACATACAATGATGAATGTTTAACCTGTCACCATATCCAATTGTGTCCCAACCTTGGTGAAACATGCAAGAAAAAAAGATCCCTGACTATGAACTCCAAGGGTTATTTTCTATGATCAGCATAAGATTTATGATGAGGCTGTGCAGTAGCCATCCATTTCTGAATCAAATAAACTTGCTCAGAAGTTTCTTTTAAGTGAAGTGGTCCTAGGAAAGTTGCCTCACCTACCTCTTACCTTCACAAGGATTATCGGCATGGCCTACTGCATAAATTCTCATAATTTTCCATCTCAATAGTTTCCTAAATCCAATTATTGTTAGAAAACTCGACTTGGGGTAGGTGAATCTCCCAAGATCTCCCAAGGTAATGGACTCATGCACGAAATAAGTCTTCTAGAACCTGTGTTGTACTCTTTGACTGTCTATCATTATGAGGGTGATAAGATGTGCTTAGAAGCACCTGAGTACCCAAGGCCCCCTGAAAACTCTTCCATAGATGAGATGTAAAACCGGTGTCTCTATATAAAATGATAGAACGAGGGAATCCATGAAGAAGTAGTACCTCTCAGAGATTCAACTTTACAAGATAATCAACATTGATGGTCTCCTTGATCATCAAAAAGTGAGCTACCATCGTAAGTCTATCCACAAAAACCCAAATGACATCATTGCCTCGAGTTGAACTCGAAAACATGATCACGAAGTCCATCACAACATCATCCCATTTCCATTCTGGAATGGGTAACAATTGTAATAGTCCTGCTGGCCTATGAAGCTTCGCCTTCACCTCCTGAAAGTTGGAACATGTCGTAAGAACACTAGCTACCTCTCTTTTCCCACCTAGCCACCAATATTAACGAGTCAAGTCACAATACATGTTGGTAACTCCAGGATGCACTTCCCATGTCGAAGAATGAAATTCTCGAATCCACTTATTGCATATATCTACTAGAACCAATGCCCATACATGTATTTGCAGTACCTTGTCAACGCCGATCCTCCAACCAGGAGGAGGGTCCTCACATTCCATCGACTCCCATAGAAGTAGGCCTTCTGAATCTGATTTTTGTCTGATCCTCGCTCTATCCAGGAGGGTAGAAGCCACAACTAAGGATGAAATGTAGGCTCTCCCATGAAAATCATGAAACTCCAAATGCATCTCATATAACAATTCCCTGAGCATCAACTCACAACTGGCCTCCTGCACTGCTTGTATTTGAGTACTCCTTCTTAGTGCATCATCAATTGCATTACTCATACCAGGTGTATAGGCAATCTCATAGTCGAAGGACTGAAGGTATTCAACCCAACTATGCTATCTCAAATTCATGTCACGCGGGGTAAAGATATATTTAAGACTATTTTGGTCTGTAACCATCCCAAAATGTTCTCCCAATAGATAATTTCTCCAACATTACAATGCATGTACACCTACATCCATCTCTAGATCATGTGTCAGATAATTCCTCTCATATTACCTCAACTGCTGAGACCCCTACGCAACTACTCATTCGCCACACATCAACACTTCTCCCATCCCAATACCGTATGCATCATAGTAAATTGTATACCTCTTCCTCTACTCTGGATGTATCTGGACTGGTGCTGATGTCAACCATTCCTTCAACTCCTGAAAGGCTATCTCAGAATCTTCTGACCAAATGAACTTCATACAATTCATAGTCAAACCCTTCAACGGAACTACTAAGCATGAGAAGTCATGTATAAAGCACCTGTAGTAACCCGCCATCCCTAAGAAACACCGCATTTCAATAAAATTCTTAGGCTTCTCCAAAAACACAACTACTATCACTTTCTCTGGTTCTACGACAACTCCTACCTATGAGATAATATGAAACATGAAGTGAATATGGTCCATCAAAAAGTGGTTATTTGAGAGAATATCATATAATTGATTATCTCTTAGTGTACTCAGTATGATCTCATGATGGGTGGCATGACCGTGTCATGTACGACGGTACACCAGGATATTTTCCATGAAGACTACCACAAAAGAATCCAGATTTTGGAGGAACACACAATTTATCAGAGCCATGATAACTGCTGGGGTGATTGTGAGTCTGAAGGTCATTACTAAGTAATCATATAGACCATATCTACTCTGAATAGCTGTAAAGAGAACGTATGATGGTCTAAAACATAACTGATTATATCCAGATCTCAAGTCAATCTTTGAGAACACTCACACTACTAGAAGGTGATCAATAAGATCATCAATCCTAGGTAAGGGATAATGGTTCTTAACCGCCAACTGGTTCAGTTTTCGATAATCCACACAGAGTCTCCGGGTACCGCCCACCTTCTTAATGAAAAGTACATGCTAAACCCAAGGAGAAATACTTGTTCGGATGAAAACATTGTCTTGTAACTTCTCCAACATCCTCTTGAAGTCCTGCAATTCTGGAGTATCCATCTTATAAGGTGGAATGTACACCTATGTTGCTCCTGGAATAATATCAATAGAGAAATCTACCTCTCGCTTTGTAGGTAGACCTGAAAAGTCATCTGGGAAGACATCCCTGAAACGATTAACCATTGGAGAGAAATAATCTGACATGTTCCCAAATCATCCAAATATAAACATGCAATCTGGGTTGTCACTTCACTTCACCCATTATGCTCTGGTCCAGCTCGGCTTGCCTAGAAATCCCATTCTCCCTTTTATAAAAAATTTTATACCCTCTGGTGATGTGAAACTCTACCTGTGAAAATAGAAATCTACAAAGGCTCGTAAGGGTTCCAACTATTACATCTCGAGAATAATATCATATATCATCATCTCAAATATATAGAGGTCCCCTAGAAAGTGACACCCACTATTCTCTAGGGGGAACTCATTGTGTTTATACACAGCTATTGTCCTAATTCCAAACGTATTGTCTAGCGTCCTGATAATAGAAGATGACGAAACACAGAGCCCAAGGCTCTCCACAGTGGGAAACGATATAAAGCTATTGGTAATAACATTATCAGAAATTACAGAAGGCAAAACCGAATCAACTAGTATAGTACCTCTGAGTGTGGAAGGTCTGGGATCCTACCCCTGTTGGATCAGTTGCACTACATATGTCTGCCCAGTGTCACGGCCTTGTGTCACGGCCTGGATACCCTGATATGACCTACCCTACTATCTCTGAGTTCCTGGTGTCTAGCTTCCTCAATAATGATCACCACCTCGGCCTGAACATCCCGACACATTCCAATTCCGTGACTGGAATGAAGCTGCGGGTCTTGCTCCTGCACGCAGATTCCGCACAAAACCTATATCACTAGTAAATGGTGGAAATTCCCTGCAAAAACACTATAGATAGCCCACCTTTCCACAATCTGGGCAATCAACTGAGTCACGTGGACACTAAGGTCATTGGTGCCACTCTTTTCCACATTGGTATCCCATTATCTGGACACCTGAAGAATTTCTATGGCTAGTACTTCCCTAGTGAGAGAAATTTATCTTTTTATACCACTTTGATGTAGAGAATTTACCTGAGATCGGTGTCGAACAACCCTGCTCCACACCACTAGCTTCCCATAGGTCCTGCTCACTAATCAATGCCTGGTTCACAATATCATGAACTGTGTGCAACATGAAAATATTTACCAGTGCTCAGATGTCATATCGAAGACCATCCTTAAAGCGTCCAGCAGTCATCATTTCATCACCCACCATAACAGTTGAAAAATATTTTATCTTGGTGAAGAGGGAAGAATAGTCCATCACAAACATGGCGCCTTACTTTAGATTCATGAACTCTCGAGCTCAATCTACACTTAGTTTCTCAGGACAGAAAATGTCATAGAAGACTTCCTAAAAACCATCCCACTCCATGTCTTGGTGATTCTCAGTCTGGGTTGTAACACCCCACCATCTCTTGGAGGAATCACTCATCATGTTAGTAGAGAGATTGACTCTCCTTTCATGAGGTTTCTACCGATGTTCGAAGATCTTATGCATAGAATCCTATCATGAATTCGTAGCCTGTGGTCTACCACCCCCTAAAAAGTAGGTGGATGCTATAGCTGGAATATACGTGCCATCTCTTCCATTGATGTGGCAACCGGCGGTGCACCCTGGGAGGTCGGTATTAACCACATGAAGCCTTCACGGAACTGTGCACCTGTGCCGACGTCCGGTATAACTGATGGCGCCCCATCTGGCACAGTTGGAGGATCCATCGGTAGCCCATAACCTATCATCTATGGATTATAATCGTTTCCACTATGTTGGTGAACAACTCGCGGTCGTCTCAGCGACATGACCCTACATGGTTAAACACACAACTTAGTTTAATTTATTGTCGATGTTTTTTTGTCTGGTTAAGAGTGCCAATGAAATGGGGTAAAATTACACAAGAACTAGAAAAAATAGACCTCATGGCTTGTATAAGGTCTACACATCATGTACCATGAAGCTCTAGCATGATTGTGTTCTGATGTCAGCCTAGGCATGTCTCAAACCAAGGTACACACCGTGTACACCATCACGTTTCTCCAGCCACGCGGCCAAGTCCACATGGTCACTCACCGACCAAGACTACATGGTGTGTCCCACAAGTACACAACATGTACTAGAAGAGCTTCACTAACCCATGTTGTTAGCAAGATGATCAGATACTCGACTGATAGTACACGACATGAGCCATACGTACACATCATGTATATCTTATGATTTTTCCATCTGTGTTGTTAGTTTCACGGGCAGACACAGGGTCAAGCTGACATGACCTGTACAACCTGTACATAGTGTGTTCCCACAAGAACATCCCTATCCCATGTCTCTACCCACATGACTTATGACATAGTTAGAGACTACATTGTGTGTACATAGGGTACACGTCGTGTACTTAAAATGTATTCATTTCTTCCCAAGAAGAATAGTACATGGCACGTGTTGTAAACAAAATACATTGTGTATTCTAGGTTTTCCGAATAGTACATCTCAAAAACTACTATGGAGCACAATTTTTCATTAATTTCAAGCATCGGTATACAAAATTCCGATTTGTGCGGGGCCATACTCCCCGCGATCCAAAGTTTAGCACCCAACCATTCAAAGTATAGTAAAAAACACAAAAAAGGCTATATAATGATCCGCTAAATTATGATCCATGTGAGCCAATAGTTCTCTGGAACAAATGTTTATCATCCATAAACCCAACCATAACATGTACCTACACCCTATCAATAGAATGCATATCTATCAGGGTACCAATCATAGCAGAATTCATTTTCTAGCACAATATCTAACATAACAACATGCAATTTCTAATGCACCTACATGTCATGGAAACGATGAATGGTATGTGATTATAACGTGTGCGTAAATGATGAACGAGATGGAATACCCACATATCATTGGTTTTCTACTAAATAGAACCCAATATAATAATATAAATAGCACACCACAATTTCACCACCCAAAGGTGAAAATCATATCAACTGTAAAATTGAAAAACTAGAAATATTGAAATTAAATGCGGTGTATTGGATTTACCCTATACGTGGGTTAGCTACCCCATTGAACAAATTATTAACATAAACCAATTCCATCATATCTCTGACTATCAGATCAAAATAGTAAGTCATATAAAAAACACCTCTGATACCACTTTGTAAAATCTCATATCCGGGTTCCACAAAATGGGTTCCCCGAACATAGTTTGCCACATGACCTCAAGAGCATTTCCCCAAATGTCAGAGGCTGCCGACTAGAATCAAGGGCCTAGGACTGATAGTGGGGAAATTATTCCCTCATTTTTCAATGTGTCCTGATCAGGAATGAATATAAATATACAAAAGCAGAATCAGTAAACATTATAGACTTGAAATAGACAATGGAACTGAATTAAAAGACAACCAACAGTCATATATATGATGATGCAATATGTATCTAATTATAAGAAAGAAGCCAAAATAGGATACAATGCAATCTAAAAAAATACAGCACAAGGTGCAAGTACATCATAACAAAACCATGCAGTGCAATAGGAGCTCCACAGCATCACAAGACTAATCTCGGTCCCATGCTCTCCTACTCCTCTGGAACAATTTTGTACATGTTTAGGGACCCATGCCCTTAGAGACATCTGCAGTAATATAATCTATTGGGGAATAGACATGACCCAAATAGGATGTGAGAAATAAATCTCAGTAGGCAACCACTATAGGCCCTTGCCCAACTGTCAGTGAAAATTTTCATCAACAGTGTGCAATAAATAAATGCAGTAAACAAGGAAGTACTCAAAATTATCCATTCCTACCGGATACATTACCATTTTAATAATCAATATACAGTTCAATATTATGAGTTTTCTAAGAGTCAACCTCAATTGAAAATATCCTATACAGTGCCACAATGGAATCCACAACAGGCTATATAACTGGTAGAGATAATAATAATACCATGCATGTTCTTTAATAGGGAAGGTACAACAAAATAAATCACCATAGTGAATATTCACGTATACCTTGTCCTCAGACATACAAATCCTTACACTCAGGCACTCAGAATAAACACCCTCAGGTTGATACCCTATGGCATGATGAATATTTCCCTCATGCATATGAGATATTGCCCTCATGCATAGATTCTACTTCCCCCATGCATAAGAAACATTTCCCTCAGTATAAACAAAACCTACCCATCAAGCTAACTGATCATTTCCCTCAGGCTAAACAAGAACCTTTCCCTCAGGCTATTCAGAACATTTCCCTTAGGCTAATCAGAAAAAAATAAGTAACAGGGTTGACCCCAACACATAAGCAAGAAATTTTTATATGTTTCCTCTCATGAAAACACAGGACATTGTATAATCAAGGAATACCCATGGGTATCATGGCCATGCGGCTAAACAAGGGAAACACACCCTTGGGGTGGCCCTAGATCAATGAAATGATCCTAAACAGCAGTTTATATTTTTTAATTAGATTTCCTATGCAATTCTAGGTATCTCAATATTCAATGTATCGTCTATACAACACCCCGAACACGGGCGCGTTGCACAACGGTACACAAAATCAACTCGACAGTTGGAATTAAACAAAAGACCACCTACCTCGATCTCCCTAGATCGAAATACATGTAGAGAACCTTCCTAAACAACCATTAATGATATATAGTTGAGATAAATTATTACCGGTTCAAACCCAAATAATGTTCCATAGGGAATGAATTAGAAGGAGAGGATTAATAGGAGAGAATATATCACCCATGTAGTTCAAACGAGTTCGATGAAGGAGGAATCAGAGTCTTAGTGAGAGTTCAGGAGATTCTACAATCCACAGCCTTTTCTCTGAATTCTCTTATCAAGTTTTCTTCCTGCTCTACGGAATGAGGAGGCTAAAGACTATTTTCAATGAAAAAACAAAACTACACGGAGTGTACTCTCATGTAAATTATGTATAATTTCTTTTTAACTGTTCACGGGTGGAAACTCTGCACTACCTTACTGTTCATTTGTTGACGGATAACATGAACTATATTACTATGTCCACGGTGTGTACCATCGTTCCTTTGGTGGAAACTTCTACCACCTTACTGTTCACCTGCCGACTCATTACACAGTGTGTATTACTAAGTACACAGTGTGTAGTAAGTTTTTACACCCTTAATCGCTGATATGTCTACAAGCCCTGTATACTCATCCCACACGGCCAAAGTACATGACATGTGAAAAAGTACACATCGTGTACCCATAAATTTGGGGATTTTTCGACATTTCCCATGTTTTCTCAGAAACACATAAGGAAAAAGAAAATGATGAAACACATACCTCAAGAATAAGAACAGTGTTCTTACAATTGTGTCTCTAGGACTTCTAGTCTTATTCTTGGCCTAATGGATCTAGTCCTATGGGTCATATAGGGTACTCCTCTCATCCTAGTTAAAAAAGTGAATTATAAAAAATAATCATAAATATATTCCTTAAACCCATTCCAGATTGTAATGCATTCTTCATTCTAATAATCATCAACATGGTTCTTTTAATCTATATATGTTGACTAAAAATGATCATTGCATGATAAAAATTTATTAGAGTAAAAAAGCAAATAATCCTGAACACTACATTATTGGATGTTTAAATCATTACAAATTTCATTCAATATAAGATACATTAGGTTATCATATAATATCCATGGCTATTATTTATTAAAACTCATTTTTTTCTATATGTAAATTCCAAGCTAACCCATTCATAACACTTAGGACTGTCAAACCATGAACGCAACATTGGACCATTCATCATTCACTATACTGATAGTCATAATATACTAGACATATTATTTTTGTTCTTATTACCCATAGATTCATCTATTCCAAAACCATGTACAGTTTTTGTATCTGGATTATGTTTTATTATCCAGAAAAACACACAATCTATATCCAAATAAATCATTTGTCGGTCAACATATCCATAGGATTATCATAAATTTTATCATTAATAATACAAAATTTTTGTCTCCTAGAATATTTAAACCATGCTCTGATACACTTTTTGGAGACCTATACATTTTATATATAAATATTACATCTCATTAGATGGATTTTAATTACATTAAATTACGAAATAGAATAAAAAAATAATTATTTAGTGTTATTGGAAATTTTGATAAATAAGATAGTTGTACATAAAATATATACATCATATCCTACTATGATATTAATAACTACCATAATTCTTAGAATTATTATACACAAAACCGTTATTTATATCTTTATGACAATGAAACACATGAAATGGGTGGATAACTTACTCAATCATTATAAAAAATGGATATATCATTGATAATTCAATATAAACAAGACCCTAGCACTATGATTATGTGAATTTTTTATAGAATAATTAATATAAATTTATTTTATTAGTGTTACTTTTTAAATTTGTTTTAAATAACACTTAATATTTTTAGTTAATATTAATATCCATTTGGGAAATATATTTAATGAATTAATGAATTTATTAATTTAATTATATTTTATTAAATATTTATATCTAAATTACTTCATATTAAATATAATTGATCATATAATTTTTATGAATACAATTGTAATTTTTTTTAATGTTTGGAAATTGATTGTGTCAAAACCCATGAATTATCAAAAAATGGTATTTTATTTTTAAAATTGAAAATTATCATGTATAGAATATAATTTAGATCAAATTAATAATAATTTTTTTTGAATCAGGATGACTAAATTAGCCAATGGTCAATTTTTCATAATTTTCGGAGACAATCAAATTTTTGGGTAAAAATTAAAAACTGTTTTGAAATATAATGTGTTTTATGACATCATAATGAACAAATAGTGATGTAATAAAATACTATAAAATTTATATTATAACAATATATGTTTTAGATTTTAAATAATGTTATTTTAGTCTTTTTTAATAATTTTTATGTTTCCATAGTGGACCATCAATGACTTATAAAATATTTTCAATTTTTAAAATGATTTCCTTGAGAGTGTGACTCAAATCTAGATACTCTAGTATAATATCATTATATATTAGTCCATTTTCCTAAAAAATTAAATTTTTTCACTTCAATTCTTAAAGAAACCATGGAGAAAATATATTGGATGGTTTTTGTTTTTTGTTTTTTAATGTTTGGTGTATGAAATATAAATAATTAAGATCTACTTATTTTTCATATATAAATACAACCAAGATACAACTTATATAAACGCAAAACCCTTAGATCACATCCCAAATATCCTCTATTATCTCTATAATCCACCCATATCTACCAAATCTCTAATGATGCTCATCCTTATGCTCTTGAAGTCACACAATTCCAAGAATCAAAACCTCATTTTTCTTTTTTCCTTATTTGTGTCCTAGTATCCTTATATTTTTATACCTTCTTATTTTCATTTAACACTTTTGGGGTATAATTTCTAACCTCTCCTATACATCTTTCCTTCTGTTTCAATGATAAGAGACCCCTTTATCTATCACTAATTATTCCCATATACTCCTGTTACCATACAAAAATTTCATAAGGGATATCTCTCACTTCATTTATATTTAAGCAATCTATTCATATTATGAATATAAATTCCATTATATATGATTGAATATTATTTCCCATGACCCCATAATGTTAATTTGATTTATAAATTATTATAGACACATTTCCCTATCATCAAACTATTTTAATATTTCTATTTGATGTCATTATATACCTGATGTTACGCAAAAAAATTCCAAGCCAGAATAATCGTGTATGTGAATACCATGCCCATTCTATATCAAGATTATTCAAAATTATGAATATATACATATTGTTTGAGGAAATAAATTTATTTATTCAGCATCTCTTATTCATGGAATGAAAAATGATGTTTAAGGTATCCATGTTTATTGATCTATGTGGCACACTAATGCATGAAATGAAATGATTAAGAAGGTTTATCTATGATAGAACTCTAATTCATCAGGTAAATATTTGTATCATGATTATTTATGTAAAAATCGGGTTTATATATGCTAATTCAGGTGAAATGAGGGTTTAATCATTCTCCATGTGCAATAATTCTTGGATTATGGTAGTACCATGTTATATGTTGTTGCTACATCTACATGTTATCCTAATAATGGTATGCCATGCCTTTATGTTATTGTTTCTCTTATGATCAATTGATATTCATATTTTCTAAAATTATTTTATTCTCCATTTTATTTCTTTTATAATCCATTATTGAGATATATAGATAACAAGTTTCTTATGTGTGTCCTCATGTTATCCCATGAAATGATGAGTATGAAAAAATGTTGTGGTCCTGTGAAAATGGTTTTTTAAAAAAATCATGTATTTTATGTGTTATGTTGTAATGTAATGTTCATGATTTCCCTAGAAACTATTCCTCTCTATCCTTATAGTTTTTTTCTATGACGTTTTGTAAAATAATTCTTGTTAATGTGGGTAATAATGAGAAGGGTTGTTATATTATGGAACATAGTATTCATTTCATGATGAATCGAAGATCAGATTGATGGATCATCTCTTCCACATTATGTGTTTTCTTCCTCATATGGTATCTGCTACCACATATCTTAATTTACGATTAAGAGGGATTATTTTCACACTTTTATTTATGGTAGTGATATAGGATATTATGGAAATTAATCTTTTATATATGGATCATATGTATTGGTCATAAATATTCAATGTAAATAAGATTTCTATCTTTAAGAATAAATTTGGGGATTTATATTTTGAGAACATCCTCTAATAGCCATAAGGTGGTAGAATTCTACTACAAATTAACATTAGGTACTATATTGTGACACCGAGAACCTGATATATATATCATGTGATCAATGTATTATAGGAAAGCTAGTACAAGTCCAAACACCAAAAAGGTTCCAATGTGATTCTATATAAACACATTGTATGAATGTGAATTGGAATTAAATGAATAATAGAAACTGATTATGAAATTTAATGTATTATCCATTGTGGATGGTTCAGAAATTAATGTGGGAAAAAGTTTTAATTTTTCTATCTAGTGTCATCT
The DNA here is from genome assembly GCA_963277665.1 of Viscum album. Taxonomy (NCBI): domain Eukaryota; kingdom Viridiplantae; phylum Streptophyta; class Magnoliopsida; order Santalales; family Viscaceae; genus Viscum; species Viscum album. Next base: position 1,113,907,257 of record OY728126.1, read on the forward strand.
TGAACCTAGTGTTTTCTGTTTTTAATTAAATAATAATTTTTAGGTGAAAATAATTTCATTTATTAATTTTATCTTCTTCATTGTACAATTGCTCACAATATTATAGACTAGATATTGTTTTAGACACTACTAGTGGTATCCTACTATGTTGTACTCATACCCAGCACAATCTTCCAAAGTAGCACCTGAATAGAATTCATTATTATATGATATGATACGGTAATGATCAATATGTTTGATTAATGCGTTGGGATGGAGCAAATGTTAGAGAACATGATATGATTTCGGGACAAGTTTGGGGGTTTTTTTGGGTATTTTTTGTTACCCAACCCCATATAGTCTGATGACGTTGCCTAGTTCGATAACATTATTATGATTAAAATTTATAAAATAATTAATTTGTAATGAGATTAATCGTCAAGGAATACCAAATACATATATAAATCATTAATTACAAATTAATACAGTAATTACAACATTATATTTTTCATTTGACTTTTAATTTATTCAATCTTGTATATTATTTAATATTATTAATAGTGTTATATTCTGATTCCTATATAAATGAAACTTAATCAGGGGAGATTAAATGTAAATATAGGTTAAATTATAGTGGAATAAATAAATAATTAATGATAATAAACTATATGGAAAGGAAAATTACTTATAACATATTCCATGTAATCAATAGATGAAAATAAATTGAGTATCTAATATATAATGTTAATAAATGGAAACATATTTAATTAAATTAAATAGATATCGATAATCAATATGGAATGACTAGAAACTGAAACACATTCAGTTTAATCAGTGATTTTTGAATAATATGACATCATATATATATCGATGAAAAATATCATAGCTAAAAGGTAGTCTAATAAAAATGTATAAAATGATTGAGTATTGGTTCATCATTTTAAGGAACTAAAAATAATATAATTTTATGATTTATCCTTTATATATTTTGAAACTGTTGACTGAAACACAACTATTCAGCATGGAAAAAATGTTGAATTTTTTGTTGCCAAATAATTTCATCTCTAGAGAATAGAGATTCATCATGGGGATTTCATTAATCGGTCCCCAAAATATATTTTTTACCTTAAATTTTTTCTAACCCATTCCATTTAAGTCTCATGCATTCCTCATGTCATTAAATAACATGCCTTATAAAATATCAATACTGAATAAAGGATACATATATATCATCATTTCCCTAAATAATCAAAAAAATATTCAAAGTAGGAATCATATGAAAAGTGGAATATGGTTAAAGAAATAATCATATCCATGAAAAATAGTTTGGATAATTAGGGGAAATTAAATGGGTAATGGTCTTGGGAAATTAAATATTCCAATTTGAATAAAAAATTAATCTGAGATGTGAATGTAAATACTATCCTTATAATCATAAATCATAAAATATCTATACGAATAATAATGATTTGAATCAATAAAATATTTCATATGAGAAGTATAAATAATGAGTTGTTTTCATTAGGGATTAGTAATAATATATAATGAACTTCTTAAAGCATTCGTATGGAAAATTTCAATTTTAATTTCGAAAATGTTTTGAAAATTGATTTCATTAAAAATAAATTATAAAATAATTTTCTTTCAAAATTTACCAGTTAAATATGAAAAGTATTATTTGATCAAAATAAATTGGGTAAATATGAACTTGTCATATGAGTTACAATGAACATTCCTTATTCACTGGTAATAAGGATAGAAAATTCCTTTTTCAAAAACCTAGAAGACGATTCCTTTTAATAAATTGGCAATAGAATAAAATTCTTAACATGTCTTTTAGAAATCATTTATTAATTATTGAAAACAAAATATTTTTAGGAAATAATTGTTTTAATAGAAAACAATTTCTATGATTAATTGAAAACTAATGTACCATTTTTTTAAAAACAAATTCTAAAACATTTTATGTACCAAAGAGTGGAAAGTAGTACTGTTACATGATAATTTACATAGAAGACCCTAGGAGAATAATATGAAATTATTTATTATTGAGTGATCAAAATAAATACTATAATGTAATTTCATTGAGAAAAAACTACCCATAAAATTAGAATACAATTTGAAACCTTGAAAAGATTATAATGATGATGTGAGAATCAACCAATGAGTAGATTTTGTGTATCCCCTATAAATATTAATAATTAAGTAAAAATAAATAAATAGCCCAAAAATTTAATTATACGGATAATCCTCGATTATTAATACCATTGATGAACTAGTATAACCAAATATAAAGAAATTTTTTTATGGAATTCTTTTCTACTAGGAAACAGTTAAGTCAAATCCAGTTATATGAAATAATTCAAATTGAACATCAAAATATCATGAAGAATGAATAAATCATGAAACTATATTAAATTATGTTGTAAGTACACCATTTAAAAAAACATTCATGTATAGTAAAAATGATATTATTTCCTGAGAAATGCAAAAATAATAAAATAATGTAATATTGAAAATACAATAATTAATTACACTCTCTAGGATATTTATCATTAAGCATTCCAAAATTTCATAGACTAATATAAAAATTTATATCATACTATTCATGTAATATTAACATTAAATGAAACCAATAATATCATGGTAATAAACACATTCATGATATAACAACAGAAAGGTATTTATATACACTATTTAAATGTTAATTGGTAGATAATAATAAATAAGTCTACATGGAATGTAAATTTTGTTGAAATCCCGTACTACATTTCATTTTAGGTGAACGACTATTAAATTTATGTATAATGTTTTACAAATATTATAAATTTATTATTGAAAAATATTCATGCTTATAATATTATATTATATCTTTATATAGTATATTATTACCAGTTTCATTGCAATCTATCATAATTTTTACTAATCTATGTGTTAATTGCCATGTTTTGGGAGTAAGTTTTTACTAGATACTTGTTGTTATTTATACATCCATGGTGAGTTCATAATCTCTTGGATTTAAACAATTATTTAATTATATATAATCAATGCATATTTTTTTAATAACAATCCATCATATTGGGAGAGGGGAAATGGAATGCACCATTCATGGAGATGATAGGTCGTACATACACATGAATGCTACATTCATTTCATAGACTTATTGATAAAATGAAAAGTAATTTAATAATATGTATATTATAGTTAAATTATCATATATTATATAAATATTAAATTTTTTAAAACCATCCTTTATAAATATCCTTAATAGTGTGAATGAGTCACATTACTTTGAGGGGGCAGAAGTCCACACATCCACAAACAATTTTATCATATTAAAAAAATGATGTGAATAAGGTTATTTTTTACATAATTTTTACTATAGTATAATGATATTATAAATATAATATGTAAAATATATAAACCTAGGGTCCCTCATAATGCACAACCATGATAGGTGTTAAAGGAAAAAATGACCAACTTCATTTAGTGAGGAGGTAGTTTGTTGTACAAATATACAGTATGTTCTTTAGACATTGAAATAATATGTATGTAAGTGAATCACAAAACATTATAAAAAAACAACATAGTATATTTTGTTTTTTTGTTATTATATAATCATAGAATATGAATTAATTGTGATGTGGATAATGAAATAGAACTATATATATTGAGGAAGGATGCTACCTCTTATTTAGGTAAATTATTTTGTGATTTCACCAATGGGAATCATTTTATATATATATAACCTAGTTGATTATTCTATGTTGAGGTTAAGGATTTATCAGTAGTTATTAGGGTATTTATTTTTCAATTACAAATTTATTCATAGTTTTGATGATGTAGGGTGTATAACTGACATTTTATAGTGGGAGATTAGTTTCACTCTTATTAATTTTAGTAAATTGAATTAAAACCACTTTTTTCAAATTGATTATGTCTCACATAATGGTAAAAATCATATATAGGGGATTATATAGTCAAAATAGCAATATAAAAAGATTAATGGACATGTTTATCTGTTATTTTTTCACTTAAGATTATGGTTTATTCCTTCGTTAGACTTAATTTCTCCTAAATTGTTTTAATTAAATTTATGTACTTTTAATAATCAGTTTTCATAAATAAATTGACCTTATTTGAAATTATAAATTTTTATGATTCAAAATTTGGAATCTATTTTTCTAAATTACAATAACATATGCTTCAGAAATAAATTAAAATGTAACCAAATTGATGGAATGATTGAGCGAGTCTTTAATGTGGAATGCTGAAATGATTACTAGGTTTCTATGTCAAATTTAAAAGTTAAATTGATTAATGTAAACTAAATATGATTAATTTATAATAAATTTAACTTTTATAACCATAAAATAAATTTAAAATATTTTCTACCATTTTATATAAATTGTATGAAAAAAAATTTCTGAATTAAAATTCTGTACGTTTCACTATTCCGTAAAAAATATTACCTATAAATACAAAACATTATCCATAATCTTATTTTTAAACTTCTTTTTTAAAATATGATGTTTATAATGACATATAAAATATTTAAATTTAATGAAAACTATATTCAAAATAGGATTTCCATTAAAAGGTGGTAAATATTTCTTTAAAAAAATATATGTTTTTTTGAAATGGTGGGTTCATTTTATTCTCATGCTGATCAAATATATTGGATGAAATAAAAACATTTATTAAATATGTACTATTTATATTTCATTAACATCACTCACTAGTGGTAATTAATTTAATTTATTCAGATAAAACCAATTTTTGAGTATAAAACAACTTCTCTGAATAAAATTACAATTATGTTAAATTTTTTCTTATATTATTTTATAAATAATTACTAACCCATGAATTTTTATCTTAATTCTTTCCATATATTTACTCTTGTTATTAAATCCAATTGACAACCACAAATTTAATGGCACAGTTATATCTTACTAAGTTAATTAAAAATAATTTAATAATATTTCATTGTTTTGTATCCCCCGTTCAATAGTGTGATATACACTAACTCAGTGTTCTGTTAATTGAATGATATAAAATATATTGAAATTTTTCTTAAATTGTAAATATGTTACAAATTTTTGGGATATTATATTCCATTATATTCATGGGGTTTCATGTCATTCACGATATAGAATATAATGTTCCTATATATGATTTTTTATCTTTACATTCTCCCCATATAAATGATGTTGCATCCTCAAAATTTAAAATATATCTTTGTTATTGATTGTTTCAGATTTGAAATTTTTAAAATCCCGCATGAAGAGAAGGGTTTGTAAAAAAACTATAGAAAAGTTACCATGTGATGAAAAAGGGTCACATGGAATAATATATACCTAGATATCAAAGTATGATATAATATTGTAAAGTATAGATATGTACGTAGAGGAAAATGGTAGATATTTATAAAAAGTTATTGAGGACATATAATTAGGAAAGGTGAATGATAAATTTAATGCTAGGGAGTCTCAAATCCATAAATTTATGATGACATAAATGGTTGCCGGTTGAAAAACATAAAGGTATTATGACTTCATTTTATTTCGAAAGATTTTTCCTATTATTGGGTAATTTATTTATTTCCTTTGATTGAATGGAAATATACTTACGTGAAATATTTGTTTTTATCAATTTCCAATTCATTCACAACTTCATGATTTGGATATTCAAATATTATGTGTGATTTATAAAGTAGTAAATTACAATAACAAGGTATCAAAATGCCCTTAAAATAGTAAAAAATAAATAAATTTCAATATAAATATTCTTTATATACAAAATGGTTAACAAATTAATCACTTAACTATAAAGGTGATACTAATAGTTAAAAATTGATTTTTATTCATTAAATGGTCCAATGTTAATTTTTTATAGACTAACAAGGAATGTGTGTGGGTTTGTGGTTTTCATTAAACCCCTCAGATCATTCTTTCATGGGATCAGGTCATATGACCTGGTCAAATTTTATGGGTTGTCACCTAATAAATATATTTTCCATTTGAAAAATATGTTAATATAATTACCAAAACTAATACAATGTATATCCTTGCAAAAAATGTAATCACTAAATAACCACTTAAATAATGATTTTAACATAATATAAATTCATAAATACTTCAACCATTTATTTCTACATAAGTTCTTCCATTGTGTTGGATTAATCTTGTGTCATTCATACTTTCTATCTATTGAAATCCATTATATTGTGTTTAATATAATCTATGAATTATCATAAACATACCCCCAGTGAGTATTAAACTAGTTTGCATTAAGGGATTTTTTCTGGAACAATGCTACACCGAGTGGGGCCTTACAAGCCTTGTTAGTGTTTTTACTCTATAGAACATTTGTGCCAAAATGATGTACACTTTTAGTATCATGATAAGTATTTATTGCAAGGAATAACCATATACTCTCAATCTAACTTAATATTTATGATCTCTTTCTACAATTATCCTCAAATTCAACATTAGGGATATGTTCTATAATATATGGTTTTTTAAATATAGTTCCCATGGTTTCTAAAAAACGTCATCTAATACTTCCATCAACAACTTGAACCCAGTGACCTTGGAGTCATTGTTTATTAAATTTTTTATTATTATTGATTATAAAAAATTAAATTTCAATTGATCAATGATTTTAGTAGTATTGGTAAACCAGATATCTTTTCTATCCTTTTATTATAATTGAATACACTAACTAAAACATGATTTTTTTAATTCAAGGTGAACGTTATTCTATCTAGTTTATCTTACATATAATCTTGTATATAAACATTGGTTTCTTAGGGAAAGGAAAAATAATAGGGTGATCCCCAATTCATAGAAAGGGTATTGTATAAAAGATGAAATATTAATTCAATGAAAATAATAAACATGTAAAGGTAAATAACAAAAAACACATTCAATGTTTTCAATAATGGTAAATTACGTGTGTAAATAATACATAATGATAATAAATGGAATACCATTCCATTAAAATTACTAGATAAGTCAAAATCAATGTGGAAAGGTAATAAACTAAAACACATTACCTTTAATTATTGAACTAAATATGAAATGAATCCCTTAATATGTTGATGAAAAACATCATGTATAATTAATTCTAAAATCAAAAATAATGAAATTTTTTATTAATGGGAATCATGTCTAAGGCCTGTGAAAACCCCTACTATTACGATCTATAATCTAGAAAGTTTATAAATATTGGTATAAATCCTCATATTATGCTTGGAAACAAACTTGAAAGGGTTTTCACAATAAAAATTCATCTCATGAGACTAGTGATACATCATGGGAATTTTTTTAACATATCCCCAACATGTATGGCATACCTAAAATGGTTCCCAACACATGCCATTCTTGTCCTAATCCTTCCACATATCAAATAAAAAGTGTATTTTAATATATATATATTTAATAAGGTATATATATTAATCAAAATTTATAGAAATAATAAAATAACCATAAAAGTGAATACAAAATTAAAAATGATATATTGTTTATGGAATATTCATATCCATGAAAAAATATATGAATATTTAGGGTATATTCAATGTCAAATGATCATTGGAAATTAAATATCATTTGTGGACATACAAAAGAATAAATGAAGTGAATGTAAATACTATACATGGACAAATAATTCATAAATAATATAGAGGTAGAATAAGGATGATATCAATACAACATATCACAATTGGAGTATAAATAATGGTATTTTGTTTTTTATGAATAGGAATACTATAAAATTATATTTTGAAAATTTCTTGCGGAAAATATTATTTTTATTTTGAAAAACATTTGAACATACTATTCATTAAAAGACACATTAAAAATATATCCATTAAAAACTATCATATTAATAATACAATGGAAATTTAGAATAAATTAAAATGGTTAAATTCATATATTTCATATGAGGTAAAAATATTATTCCATTTTCATTGTAAAAACGTTGTAAAAATAGGTTTTTTGTAAAGATAAAAGAAGAATACGTTGAAAAAATATTTTAAAAAAGGTAAAATTTTCATTAATAAATAATTTTTTTTATGGTAAAAAACAAAATTTCAAATCCTTTTTAAAAATAGGTTTTTTGAACATAGTTTTTCTAAATAAAGAGGGAAATTATGTTTTGTTTGCGTAAAAACATTTTCTAAAACATATAATGTAACCATGATTAATAAATTGTTACTATTACTTAATAAAAGTCATTAATAACCATTTGGTAATAATATTAATGGGTTTATTAGAAAATGATCATTTAATTTCATCTGATGTAAATTAATGTGTTAATAATCGCGAACAAAGATAGATTATAATGTAAACCAGTTAAAAGATTTTAATGCGTAATTGAGAATGAATCAATTAGTAGATTATGTATAACAACTATAAATACATATAAGGGATTTGATTTAAATCCATTGATTTAAAAATTATTTATTCAAAAAATAATATATTATTAATTAAAGTGAGTTATTAGTATAACCTAATGAATATATGGTTGGTTATAAGATTTTTCCACTTGGTATCTTTTAACTCGAATCCCCATAGATGAAACAATACTAATTCAAAATAATAATATTGTTAAGAATGGGTGAATTGAATTATTATATGAATAGATATATGTATGTAAACATATATTATTACAAAAAGGGGCACAAATCTATTGTTATAGATTCCTCAAAACATTAAAAATCATAAAATAATGTGATTCACCCATGAGAATCGTTAAAAATATTCATGAGGAGAATAATCATTGACCATTATAATGTGTCCCAGAAAACTATAAATCATTCTAAACATTATCTCCTTGATGTAATAATATTAAATAAAATTTATTATCATATTAATAATTATATTCATGACATAACCTTTAATGTAATTTAAAACATCTTATAAAAGTGTATTGGGGCATAATAACAAATAATCCTGAATGGAATGTTAAGTGAGAAGAAATCTCGTTCCATTAATATTATTTCTAGTAACCATAATATAGAGTATCTTATATTGGTTTTTTGAGTGTTAATAACTTATGAACATATCTTATTCATGATTATAATATTATGTATAATATTTTTAAAATATAGTATTACCCATTTGATATCACTCATTCATCATCATCACTATTTTGGGTGTTGATTTAATGGTTTTTAGAGTATGTTATGGATTATTATTTTGTTTTCAAAATACATATATCACTATTTCATAAAATATTGGTTTTAAACCATGATTTAATATTATATATTCAATATATATTTATTTATGATAATACATAATACTTGTAGAAAATTAATAGAATGTACCATTCATTTAGATGGTAGGTTGTACATATGCATGAATTCTTTAAAAAGTTCATTGACATTTTTATAGAATGAATATTAAGTGATATACATGTATATTATAATTAATACGTCATAACTATGTCATGTATATCAAAAAAATTTATTAAAAATAGTCTTTATACATTCATTATTTAATGTGAATGAGTCAAATCACATTTAGGGGGTGGTAGCCTACACATCCAAAAATGATGTATTCATACATCCACAAAATTGAGTAAATAAAGGTATATGTTATTAATTAATTAAAATTTATAATGAAATTATAAATATCATATATAACATTCAAAAATAAAATTTCCATATTCTTTCCCAACCATGATTGGTGGAAATGGAAAATCCACCAACTTCATTTTGTGAGGCAGTAGTTTATTGTACACATAAATTATAGGTTCGTTAAACATTAGATGGAAGTGTGTGTATGTGTAGGATAAACACTTATATTAATAATAAAATTGAATAAATTTTATACTTGTGTTATTATTTATATATGGAACATATTTATTTAAAGTATTTGAGAAAGAAATAAAACTAAAGATCTTGGGGAAGGATGTCACCTCTAATTCAGGTAACAATTTTTGGATTTCAAAACATTGATTCCTTGTATTGATTTTTAACCATCATGAGTTTTCTAAAATTATTGAATCGAACATTATGATATTTGTAAAATCTCATTCCTAAATTGATAGGAACACCTTGAACCATGTCATGGTTTTCTCTTTTCGTTGATTGGTTTGGGTGGAGTTTATATTAAGGGGATTTCAAATGGTAAATAAAAATATTTTTTAATTTATAAATTAAACATGTTTTTTTGGTATGCTATCATGATATTACATGCCATGTAACAATGTTACATTCCATGTTACTGCTGCTGTTGAATGATATGAATCATGGTTCAGGGTGTGATGGGTACACACAATAATTGCATATTACTTAGCATGTAGTAATTTTCATGTCGGTTATTAATTTGTAAGGAAAAGTTATTTTAGAATTATGAATATATGTAGTTTCATGAAATTAATATGTGTTACAAAAATTTTAATACCCCAAATTTAATGCGATGTTATATTTTTAATTTTTCATCACTGTTATGGAAATTAATATTTTCATAGCGTGTGCCTGGATTACACACCGCGTAACAATCTGAAAGTAGTTATAAAAGGGAGGTGTTGTTTGGTTATATTTTGAATATCTCATCACTGATTCTCATTCCATCAACCCAAGGCCCTCCAATGTTTGTTTTGGAATCTTCTTACTCTGTTGGATCCATTCCATTTTAATTCGATTGTTCTTTCTTTGGAGGGTGATATCTGAGTAAGTGTTCATCACCATTATTCACATTTATTCCATTATCCTCTCCTGTGTTATTAATGAATCATCTTGATATTTATGGATATATTCCCCTTTAAATTGGATATTACTTTTAGGTTGGTTTTAGAGGTCTTCTAAACATTCTATCTCATTGATAGGTGTTGTTTATGAGTGTAGTAATTTGGGAAGATGTAGGTAATTCCATCCTGATTTTCCAATTGTATTGTTCCTAAATTGATTGATTTATTTTAATTTATGATCTATATTACATTTTACAGATTATATTTCTATTATATTTATAATTCAATATTCCATTGAATTGTGATATTTGAAATGGTTTTGGGAGAGAAATTTGAAAACACCCAATTCCATTGAAAGTGAATGTCTTTATGAAAACAAGATGATTTAAAATATTGAATTTTAATTGTCCATTGGATGAAAATGTTTTAAATTAAATATTTTTAAATTCATTTATGAAATGTGTTCTGAAATGTATGTACGTGGGTTTGAATGGATTTTAATCTTATGAAATTGACATAATGTTATTTTATAGAATCCTAGGGGTTTATCTTGAAAAATGGAACAACTTTTTAAACCCTATTATGGTATTAATTGAAATAAATTGGAATTTTCAAAATATTGAATGGGATTTAATTGGTTTTAAAAAAGTCTCAAAATAAAATTTTGATCATGTTACATCGAATGAAAGCCTTATTTAGTTGTTGAGTTATTTTGACACATTCCACACTATTTAAACATTCTAAAACATACCTATGGTGGGTCACATCCCTGATGGGATGGCGATGAGTCACCTCTTGCTAGTGATAGTGGGATATGACAATACTCATTATGTTGTGATCACATAGATAATTTTAAGCCATGTATATTTATAATACTTTCATACCTTCTTGGAAGATGACCATGTTTCTCGCTTGTTAATTTATATATGAGATTTAAAAGTTTGACAATGTTGTGAAACTTCATTACATTCCATTTATATATATATATATAATAATTTATTGAACTATTTCATTTAAGATATTTTTTTATAAATATTACATCTCATTAATTTAAATTGTTATTAGATAAATGTATTATCAATGATTTTGAAAATATAGATAATGTTTTATAATATATGATTTTGATTATCCAATCTAATTTATTTACAAAATTGATTGTTTTTGTATGGATAATATTAATTTGGAATCTGTTTAGTAATAATTGGTTGTATCCTATGTAGTTTAGTCAGAAACCCAACTTTTTACATATGGTGTCCATTGACATTCTTCCCACAGGTCAAATAAATGAGAAGGGGTCTCTTGGAGGTGGATCCATCTGTTGAGATTGGGAAATGGTGAGTTTGTTCATTAGGGACTAGGATTTCTTCCCCTACTTTTGTTACATGGGATTTAGTACTTTTGGGATATTCATTACTTTTGTATTATGGTAGATTACTCCCAACTGATATTATTTGATATGCATATTATCATGTTTTCTTTTACTTATTCATTTTTCGTTGAAAAATTATTCCCAAATGAATTTTTTATGATTCTAGGACCTATTTGCTGACCAGTGGGGATATATAACACCTTTCAGACTATGTTAGGGCTAGATCAGTTTTCGGGATAGCTTGGTACCCAACCTAGTTCACGAAAACGTTGTATCAGATCAGGCAATTGAGGATTTTTCTTGAATTTTATACGCATTTCGTTAAATAATTTATGGACATTGGGGGTAGTTTTTATTGAATTTATTAGAATATATGACCGTAATGAACAAAATTTCTCCTGGGGTGGTTAGGTATGTCTTATAGATTAGTTAAAATCATTTTCCTATTCTAATATCTATAGAGTGGAATCCAAATATGGTTGTTCCATATTTTGGGAATAAATATCCTTAACTCTTAGTTTGAATGTGAATCTAATGTAATAAATATTGTATATAGATGTTGTGTAGAATTATTCCCCCAAAAAGACACACAAATCGGATATAGGAGGATGTAGATTTTGAACTGCTTTATTCAAAACCATTAGTGGACCCAAATCTAGTTGAGGTTATTGTGAAACTTTTCCATGCCTTGGAAATCCACCACAACTAGTCACCATTTAAGATCCATAAGGGGTTCCTTAGAGGGATGTTATGGAAAATAATTATAAAGATTTCCTTCTCCAAATGTGAACAATTTACAAAGGCTCCACTAATCATCAAAATTTTATATAATGTTTGGGAATGATAGTACATCTTTTTGAGTTATTAGAGACACCAAACACGATCATAGTGAATTATTCCACCATCATGATGGAAGGACCTAGAAATAGATGGTGGGACCCAATAGTGAGGACATTGACACATGAGTTATTTGTGTTAAAAGTCTCCAATTTCCATTTAACTAAGATGTTTTATCTAGAGTTAATGGTGTTGGATAAGGGTATTTAGTTTTTCACGATTGTGAATAATGAAGTAAATTTGGTTTAGTATAAAAATCATTTTTCCAGGATGGTGTGGTCTTATTTAGTTAATTTATCTAAAGATTGAATGAAGGCTCAAGTATTCGAATATGGACTTCAATTTGATATTTGTTCTCTTGTTTACACAGTCAGGATGACCACGTATAGTGGTGTGATGGATAGGGAGATGATGGCAGAGATGGAACTGGATATAAATTCAGGGTAATCAGGTGGCTCTTTTCCTCCTAGTGACAGTGTTGGTTCCATCATTAGAATATGTATATGTGACTAATATTGTGAAAATTGTAGATGATAGGGCCAATCTAGACGTCCTACAACCCCAAAATGATCTTCATTGATTTTCTATCAGTGTGTAAAAAATAAATTCTAATGTATTATTAAATAAGTCACCCATGAACTGTAGCTCATTTGGATGCTTAGGGAACATACATTTATTCTCACAACACATATCTACTCCACATAGTGGACATGATGATTATGTCCTCATAAATATATGAGAAAATCAGAAGCTTCACGTAAAAATGGGTTCTAAACACAAGTATCATAAGTGAGGCTAATTCACACAATGGATGATTCTCAAGAAGAATCATACATGGGTCCATCGACCTTGAGAAGTTCCATTAATATAGCATCATAATTAGTGGCTACTCTATTTGAAAACAGTGTATATCAATCATTTATTTCAACCCATATTTTTATTATTCTTAATCTATATGGGTAGATTATATCTTATGAAATTGATATTAATACAACCCTCTGTATGAATAGAGGGAAGGGTCTCTATAATCCTGATTGTGTGTTGTCTCTATCATACATCGAGCTTAATTGGAATTTTTTGGCTCTCGAACTAAAATACCATAATGTCATATTCCTAATGGATTGGATCAATTCCTATAATGTCTGAATTTATTGTTAACTTCAATTGGTATAACATAAAAATCCTATTGATGTTCCTCTTGTCTTTCATGGAGAATAAAAATCCTATTGATGTTCCTCTTGTCTTTCAGTTGTCCCTAAGAAGCTAAATGTTGTTATATCTTTGAAAAAACCACATAATATCATAGAAAATCGGAAATTACTGGGCTTATTCACGTACTATCATATTTTCCTAATAGACATCACGAAGTTGGATTTTGTAATAACTACGTTGAATAAAATGGGGTTGAAGTTTACATGAGAAGTTTAATGTTATATTTTTATTGTTGAACTGAAAAATATTTTTATTACTGCACTGATGTTGACTCATCTAGAAGTCGGGTAGGTCCATATTGAGTTCTATGAATGATTTGGGTTTAGTAATGGTCTGAATTCTCCTACAAGGATGCCATGTAGTTGCTTTTGGATCATATTAGCTTAGAAACAATTACAAGAAGTATCCTACCACTGATCTGGAAGATGAAGTTGTGACGTACACACTTAAGAGTTGGAGGCATTAACTTTATGGATAAATTATTTCCATTTTTATACAACAAAATCATAAGGTATATCTTCTCTAAAAATAATTTGATCCTTTACCAAAGGCGTTGGTTGGAGTACCTGTAGTTGTTCGACACTGAAATCTCTTATACCACGAGGAATGAGATTGTCATTAGAATTGTGTTGAGTAGGAGACTTTAATCCAAGGATGCCAAAAAATATTTAGAGGTGTCAACATTTATATCTATTTTTCCACTATTTAATATTGGTGTTTAGAAGAAATGGGATTAATTTTCATTAGTCGGTGTTCAATAGAAATATTCTAATCTAAAGACGATTCATGAAGAAAAAGAGCTTGATGATGAATTATGTAGCATTAGACACTCTCTTTATTGTGGAGACACTAATTCTCAGTGATCATACTATGAGGAGGATGTTCTGTGTTATCATAACCATTATATTATTACATTAGCAGAAATAAAGGTTGTAATTGAGAATTTCTATATTCCACAGTGGGCTCTATAACTAGGAAGCACTAAGATGTTCTATGACATGAGGTAATAGTTCTTGTGGCTAGGTATGATATGGGGAATTACTATGATTGTTTTGTATTGTGATATGGGCCAACATGTTAATGTCGAGCAACAAAAACACTTGTGTTTTCATCAACCACTTTCAGTTCTTACATTGAAGTGGGATGATACCTGTATGGATATTCTGGTTAGGTTTCCTTGTTCCTAGAGGAAGAATAATGCAATATGGGTTTTGATCGATAGTCATACCATGTTAGATAAAATTATACCCATTCGAGATATATCTAATGTTGTGGTGTTAGAATATATATATGTGAAAGAGATTGTTCATTTTAAAATATTTTCCTATGCTATAGAATTTGATAGGGATCCTCGATTTACATATCACTCTTGGAAATGCTTCATGAGGTACTAGGATCCCTGTTCATTCTGAGCACGACATACCACCCACGGTTTGATTTTCGGATGGAGAGATATAGTAGTTCTTGAAGATATGCTTCACGCTTATGTTCTTGACATCAGTGGGGCTTGGTACGATCACTTTATACTGGACGGCTTTTCTAATAACAATAGTTACTAGTCCATGGTCAGAATGGCACCATTTGAGGCCTAGTACGGCTGGACATGTAAATGAATGTTGGGTTAGTCGGATATTGTTGAATGTTCCTTGGATGTCCTAGTTTAGGGAGTGATAGGAAAACTAAGAATCAATTTTTTTGTTAGATAACATTGACCACACAGAATCAGTACAAGTATAACATATATTGTCACCATAGTTCTTTGGAATTTGGAGTTCATGACATATTATTCTTCATTGATTCATCCCAACTTGTTCATCGATGTCTTAGGAGGAAAGGGAATCATTATCCTCATTTGTGGGTCCTTTTTATATTTATAAGAATCTTTTGAATGTTTCTTATTGTGTTCAACTCTCAACATTATTGAAATAGATAAATAATATATTAGATTTATCATAGATGCAATTATTTCTATGGGATCCATCACACCTCTTGAGCTAGATAGATCTTGATATTGAGCATGAGTTGTCTTCAACAGGGTGACTAATAATGATAGTTGATTCTGAGTCCATGGTACTTCTTTGGAATATGATACATTTTGTTCGTGTGCTTTGGCTACATGGTTCTGACAAACACGATATGTGTGAACATTTGGAACTAAAAAGAGATCAGTGGAATCATCCCATTGGCAAGAATGATTATGAAAAGTCTCTCTGGGGACATATATTGTTTATAGTTGTAAGGTTGTAACAAAACATTACAAATCTAACTTGTATACTATTCACCTTGTCCTGGGGATTACAGTACATTTAATGGGTATGTTTTAGTTTATATTAAGAGGACCTTATTGGTAAAGTCAGACACATGTTTGTTTTTTCAGCATAAATCATG
This sequence comes from Viscum album, assembly GCA_963277665.1. NCBI lineage: Eukaryota > Viridiplantae > Streptophyta > Magnoliopsida > Santalales > Viscaceae > Viscum > Viscum album. The sequence continues at coordinate 1,113,923,737 of OY728126.1, forward strand.
GTTTTTTGTTAACCGATAAGATATTACACACCATGTAACTAGGGTAGACACTATTTAACTGTGTCATGGATAATTCCATGAAATATAGGGCATGGTTTGATGGGTACAAACTATAAATTCCCTATACAAAAGTTGACATATTTTTAAGGTCTGTTTTGAATTCCTAACGATGGAGGTTTTTATAATTATGAGAAACAAGTGTTTCATGAAGTGAATTGGGGTCACACAACTTGTAATAACCCATCATTAAAGGGACATTACAAATTAAATTCATCTTCACTATTATAAAAATAAAATCATTCAAGATGTGTATTTCGATTACATGCTGTTTAACACCCCAACAATAGCTATAAAAGGGAGTCATTTCTTGGTTATTTCATCATTAACTCCTCCCTGATTTCAATTTTCATAATGAATGGACATTCCCATTCATTTTTAATTTTTCCTACTATTTTGGATCTATTCCCTTGGTATTTGATTGTCATTTTTTGGCGAGAGGTATCTTGGTAAGAGTTATTAATCATTCTACATCATTATATCAATCTTATCTATTACGTTTTCAATGGATCATCATGGAATTGATGGATAGATTCCTTGTGGTGTAGTATATTTCTTATAGGTTGGATTTTGAGGACTTCTCCACATTCATTCTCATTGATGGGTGTCATTGTGAGTGATGACATTTAGGAAGATATTGTAGGTTCCATCGCGATTAGCCAAATATTTTATTCTTAAATTTCTTGATACATTTAAATTGGTGATAAAAATTCAATTAAAAAATAATATTTCAATTAATATGATAAAAACCCATTCTCGTGAATCTAGATATTTGAAATGGTTTTTGCAAAAAAAATTCAAATCCTTCAATTTATTTGAAGTTTAATTTTATTATTAAAATGAATTTTGAAAATTATGTAATTAGGTTTTAATAGATTTTATGCTTGAAAAAATGGATTAAAATGATTTTATATAACCATATGGGTTTACCTTGTAAAAATATCATGTTTTTTTATTTAAACCAGTTGTGGTTTTAAATGAATAAAATTGTAATTTTAAAATGGAATAATGGGATTTAATTTTATTTTACTAATTATTAAATGAAATATTGCATAATGTATGAGTGAATAAAATCATTATGTGGTTGGTGAGTTCTTTGAACAAACTCCACAATATTATAAGGTTTTAAAACATACCTATAACAACCCTGCTTTTATTACAAACTTAAACATGATTTATTACATAAAACATCACTTGATAAAAAAAGAAGATCTAGAGGTTTAGTGTCTTTGGGGCCTAGGATCATTACATAAAAACTTAAAACATATAATACAACGAATTTATTGAAAACATCTTTTACATGACCACTACATTCCCTCATACTTAGCATTTAATGGGATAACCTGAGGACATGCATAAGAAAAGGGTGAGCTATAATGCCCAGTAAGGGAGTACACATGGAATAAAATGAGGAGTATAATACATGTTAGAAAATAGGCATATCAATAGAGAATAAAAGAAACATGAACATAAAGGCATGATAAATCATGATAATCAAAACATGGAAATGTGGCAACAACACTTAACATTGAATTAGCATGAACTAAGGCTCATTGCACATAAAGCATGAGTAAACCCTCATTGAACATGAAGCACGAGTAAACCCTTGTTGCACTTGAATTAGCATGAGTCAACACTCATTGAACATGAAGTATCATGATACTATACATTACCCAATGCATTGGAGAGCTATAAGGGCACACCCTTCTTAAACATTTCATTTCATGCATAAGTGTTCCACATGGATCATAAAACATGGATTCATAAAACATAATCATTTATTCAAAGATAAAGGAATATGGAATTAATAAATGAAACTATACAATCAATATGTAAATGTGCGTAATGGTGAATACCCTTGATGGAGAAATGGGAATGGTATTCACTACACAATGACATTGGCTTAGAAAATCTGTGCGATTTCGGCAGCGTAACGACATGAAAAATGAATTCATAAAAATGGTTGATGAGAGAGAAAGGGTTTCCTAAACATATTTACATGTAATGGACAGTAAGGAGTTCATATAGATACATGTACCAACAATTGAAATGGGATTTTGATTCATGATACAAAAGTATTGCTTGAATGTAAAAGAAGAGAGAGAAGTTCCTTTCATAATTTAGGCATAGTAACGGGTGTACATGGGAGGCATTTAATGAGAGAGAAAGGGGTCTCCCATCATTCAAAAAATATAAGTTCAGTATGGGAGAGGTTAGAAAGCATACCCCAACATTCATAATTGAAATTAAAAAGGTAATACAACATAAAGTAAACTGGACAAAAATGAGAAAGGAAGAAAAAACCCTTACTTGGAAATGTGATTCCATTGGCTAGAGAGAGGCTTGTGAGAGGCTTATTGGGAGCTTTGGGCACCTTGGGAGGTTTCTAGAGAGATTAGGTCATAGGTTGGACGAAATCCAAGGGATTTTGGTGAGGAGGAAGTGGGAGTTTGGGTGTGTTTATATAGGAAAGGTTATGGAATTCATTATTATTTAGGTTTGGGTCCCCTTACATTAAATTAATCCAATCCACAAACTATCTCATGGTTTTTCCAATGGTTTTTGGAAAAGGGAATATGAAAAAAAAATTATAAGGCCCAAGTCCGAACTTCTTAAAATAATAAGGTTGCATATGTGGAGGTGAGTGACACTCCCATGGAAATTAATTTAATAAGGCAAAGTGTTGAATAAGTCTTGAGGGGTCCATTAATGCATTGAAAAATAAGTCATAAAAACCCAAAATCACATTAATTTAATGATAAAACATATATTGGACGAACATAAGGATTATGGTATTTTATTACATCACCATTGGGTCATTATGATGTCATAAATCACATTATATATTTAAATAGTATTTAATTTTTACCCAAAAATTTGACTGTCTCAGAAAATTATGAAAAATTCACCGTTGGATAATTTCGACATCCAGATTCCAGATATGACATTTATTTTATCTAATTTTTTTTAAATATGTTTATTTTCACCTTCAAAATAAAAACAAACATTTATAAAAAATTCACGAGTTTTGACAGAAATAGCATTCAAACCGTAATATAAAATTTTTATTGCATTCATAAAATTATAGGATCATTTATATTTAATATAAATTACTTTATTAATATTATTATTATTTTATTAAAATATTATTTAATTCAAAAATCCCTTAATTTAATAAAATAGATTTCTTAATTAAATAATAACTAAAAACACCATTTTTACTTTTAAAACTATTTACAATTTATCAAAAATGACTAGAAATTATATTTATAATTATATAAAAAAATAATGAACATGAATATAGTACTAATTATTTGTTACATAACCCCTTAAAACAGCAGCATAATACATAAGGGTAAGATGTGCGATGATGACAGACTCTTGGGGTGGCTCGGATAGCATCGCTCGAGTGGTAATCTCTATCAACATCCACTTTTCCTGTAGATGGTCCCTTTCGAGCTTGACATGGTGAAGCTCAGGTTGGGTTTGGTCAAGGGAGAAGCCCAAGGATGCCACTACTTTTCCGAGCTAAACAAATGGGCTTCGTATGGGGAAATTCTACGAGATGAGGCCATCACTTCTTTTTCTGAGAAAATTGGATTCGTTAAGGTCCTATATTTATACTAATCATGCGATCACTGATCAATGTCTATATTAACAACGGTAAAAAATATTAACATAAAACCAAAGAAGTTGACATCTTATAAAAACATTTTATATAAAGATACATTTAATAAAATCAAGACGCATTTTCCATTAATAAAACTTTGGGTCGTTACAATAATCCCCCCTTAAAAAATTTCCCCCTCAAAATTTTCCTTTTCCCACACTAAAACAAATGTGGGTAACTCGACTTCATCATATCCTCTGATTCCCAAGTCTCTTCTTCAATCATGTGGTTTCTCCACAATACCTTGATGAGGGTCATTGTCTTGTTTTGTAGAACCTTTTCTCTATGATCTAAGATCTTCACTGGGTGCTCCTCATAAGAAATATCATCTTCCAATTTTACCACCTCGGAAGAGAGTACATGTGATGGGTCTGGTATGTACTTCCTTAAGAAGGATACATGAAAGACATCATGTACTTTGGCCATAGTAGGTGTAAGTACTATTCGATAGGCCACAACCCCAACATGATCAAGAACCTCGAAGGGGACGATGTACCTTGGACATAACTTCCCTTTCTTTCCAAACCTCATGACCTTTTTCTACAGAGATATATATAGAAAGACCATGTCTCCAACTTTAAACTCAAGGTCTCAACGAAGATTATCTGAATAAATCTTCTGTCAACTCTGGGCTACCTTGATATGCTGATGAATGGTTTTCACCTTCTCCACCATTTCCTCGACCATTTCTGGTCCAAGCAGCTTACGTTCACCAACCTCATCCCAACATGCCGGTGTTCTGCACCATTTCCCATACAGGGCTTCATATGGTGCCATTTGGATGCTCGAGTGGAAACTGTTATTATAAGTGAACTCAACTAGAAGAAGATGTTGATCCCATCCTCCTTTAGAGTCCATTGAGCACGCAATCAAAATATCCTCAAGTGTTTGGATAGTACACTCGATTTGGCCATCAGTTTGAGGATGATAGGTCATACTGAATTTCAGTTCAGTATTAATTGGATGTTAAAGACTCTTCCAAAACATAGAGGTGAATCTTGGATCTCGGTCAGACACAATAGATAGTGGTACTCCATTCAACCTTACCACTTCCCTGATATATATCCATGCTAGTTGATCCAAAGGGAAATCCTCCAGAATAGAAATGAAGTGTGCAGTCTTTGTAAGACAATCCACAACATCCCAGATTGCATTGTTGCCTTCGGATGTCCTTGTAAGTCTAGTGACAAAGTCAATGGTGATGTTATCCCATTTCCATTCTGGTATGGGTAATGGTTTCATCATCCCCTTAGACTGCTGCCTCTCTGCCATCACTTTCTTACACACTAGGCACTTTGATATATATTCGGCGATCTCCTTATTCATATTATCCCACCAAATGTTTTCTCGTAGATCTTGATACATCTTTGTGCTCCCAGGGTGAATAGAGAAATTTGAACTATGTGCATCATCTGAAAGTTCCTTCTTCAGCTCCAGACTTGATGGAACACATAGACTTTTTCCAAACCACACAATTCATTCTTCATTAACATTAAACTCCGAGGATTTACCTTTTTTGATAGCTTCCACCTTTTCCTGATATCCCACATCATCCTTTTGAGCATCCTTTAACCTTTCCAAAAGAGATGGATGAGCAATCATTTGTGAATGGATTGATGATGTTCCCTTATTTATGATTCCCACTTCCATCTTTATCAAGTCTAAGAAGATTGGATCCTTCTCAATTCTCATCATTGATAGAATCGCGTGATCCTTTCTACTTAGGGCATCTGCCACCTTGATTTCATTACCAGGGAGGTAATTTATTGAACAGTCATAATCCTTGATGAGCTCTATCCAACTTCTATGGAGAATATTAATCTATTTCTATGTGAATATATATTTAAGACTCTTGTGGTCAGTATATATCTCACATTTCTCTCCATAGAGATAATGCCGCCAGATTTTCAAGGCAAAGATCACAGCCGCCAACTCCAGATCATGTGTTGGATAGTTTTTTCTGATGGATTTTCAACTACCTTGAGGCATAGGATAACACTTTATCATTCTGCATCAGCACACATCCTAATACCTTCTTTGAAGCATCACTGAATACCACAAAAAGTTCACCACATGTAGGTAAAGTGAGCACCGATGCAATGATAAGCCTCCTTTTCAACTCCGTGAAGCTTTATTCGCATTCATCACTCCGAGAAAACTTTACTCCCTTTCATGTCAGCTTGGTAAGTGGGTTGGAAAATCATGAGAAATTTCTCAAAAATCGTTGATAATATCCAGCTAACCACAAGAAGCTATGGATATCTGTTACTGATGTTGGCCTCGGCCATCCCTCAATTGCACCTGTTTTGGAGGGCTCCATAGATATTCCATTGCTTGTGATGATATGGCCCATGAATGAGACCTTCTTCAATAAGAACTCAAACTTTCTTTACTTTTCATAGAGCTTCTCATTGCACAAAGTCTCTATTACAATTTTTAAATTCTCCTCATGATCCTCCTTGGTTTTAGAATATATTAGAATATCATCTATAATGACTACCAAAAATTTGACAAGGTAATCTCTAAAGACTCTATTCATTAAGTCCATGAAGATTGTTGGAGCATTGGTGAGTCTGAAAGGCATTACTATGAATTCATAGTTCCCGTACCTTGTACGAAAACCAGTCTTGTGGACATCTTCCTTCTTCACCATTACTTGATAATATCCCGACCACAAATCCACCTTAGAGATGTATTGTTCTCCATGCAGTTGATCAAACAAGTCATTGATTCTTAGGAGAGGATATTTTTTCTTTATCGTGATTTTGTTATGTTCATGATAATCGATGCAAAGCCACATTGACCCATCCTTCTTCTTGACGAAGAGGACTAGTGCACCCCATGGTGAAGCACTTGGGCGTATAAAACCTTTATCCAAATTCTCCTGTAGTTGTTTCTTCAGCTCTTCAAGCTCTACAAAATCCATTCTATATGGAGTCTTGGATATTGGTAGTACCCCTGGTATATGTTTAATTGAGAACTCAACATATCTTCTTGGAGGAAGACCAGGTAGTTCCTCAGGAAACACTTCTGCAAATTCCCTCACAATAGGCATTTCTTCAAGGATGGTTTCTTCCATGGACTCAATCATATGAGCCAGATATGTGTGCTCATAAGGCTGTAATATCCATGTTTGAGATGATGGAGCTAAAGGAGATTCATCTTCCTCCTACACTTGTAAAGAATCGGGGGTCGATTCTCCATATAGAGTGTGATTTCCATCTCTTGAAAATTTATGTTGGCTCTATATAAGGAAAGCCAATCCATGCCATGAATTGCATCAAATTCCACCAGAGTGAGTATGACGAGGTTCGCCGGGAAATTCAATCCACATATTATAACAGGGGAGGACTTATAGTCATGGGATGCAATAATTACCACATTTTCCGTACTCACCGACATCTTTACTTCCATGATTTGTGGTGGTGCTGGGATTTTTCTACTAAACATTAGAGATATAAAAGAATGCGTAGAACCTGAATCAAAAATTACTTTTGCTATTCTTGAATGAATAACTATAGTACTTGTCACCACTTCGTTGTTAGGGTTCACTTTGGCAGAAGTGATGGCAAAATCTATTCCTTGCTGTCTTGGAGGCTGTTGGTTGCCTCCAATAACCCTTGGATTAGGGCACTGATTTTCAAAATGACCCGGTTATTTGCATTTGTAGCATTGAACAACACATTGAGGTTCGAATAAAGAGTTCCTCTCCTCTTTCTCATTCATGTGTACTTCTTGCCGATAGATAACAGATATGTGCCCTTCTCTTCCACACCTGAAGTATTTTTTCATCCTCTTAAGGCAATTTCCATGGTTCTTCTTTCCGAACATTTTCCAAGTGGGGTGCTGGATCATCTTATCATTGTTGTATTTATCCATCGGACCACCAACATTGAAGTCCACCTTACGCTTCTTGTCCACAAGATACCCATGTGATTCCCTGATCTCCATTTCAACCATAGGGCACATCGGAAAATTTCCTCATAGCTGTCGAAGTCACGGATCTCTAATTCGTTCTACAAGCTAGGGTTCAGCCCACCAAAGAATCGGTCACCCTTGCATTCAGGGTTAACGACAAAAACGGAAGTGTATTGTGCAAGGCTCATGAATTTTTCCTCGTACGCTCCATAATATTCTTCATCTTTTTGCCTGAGGGAATGGAAGTCCCTTTCCATCTTAAGCTGGAGGGTGCGCGGAAAATATTTTTCGAAAATAATCTTCCAGATTTCCTTCCATTCCAAAGCCTCGATCTCTTCTTCAGTCTTAGTATTTTTGATCAATGTCCACCATTGATCAGCTTCACCCTCCATATGATAAGCAGCCAGGAGAACCTTCTATTGTTCAGAACATTAGAGGATAGATAAGATCTTTTCAATGGAGTTGATCAATTGTTCAGCGATCGTGGGATCAGATGATCCACTAAAAGTAGGAGGCCTTTCTCTCATGAAGCTCTCGATAGCGATTTGTTATTTCTGGGGGGGGTTGAATGTTTCTATTGACCATTATTTCTATTCAAAACATGTGTTAGCTAAGAGAGAAGCATGAAAAAGTTTGCGATTCACGCTCCCATTGGATTTGGCATCTCATTAGTACAGTCATCACACTGATCCTCACAAAGGTTGTTTGCCCGAGTCCTCCTATTACCGACCATTGGCTAGAATAAATGAAAATTTCAAGGTAACACATAAAGGGTAATCCAAAGACAAAAGTTGATGACTTATAAATTAACATTCATTTCCTTAACTCATGAGTCTATAGGCTTAAATCTTGGCTTTCCATGATCTACTTTCCAACATATATTCATAGGGGCAATTTTCCCTTAATAAGGGTTCATACTAAGATTTTGAATTTATCAAAACATATCCCCCAGGAGTGTCATATCCAAGTGTTCAGCAAGGCCCGTTGTCGTGCACCAGTTCCCGTTCGATTCTAGCTCAAAGCGGTGTTTTCGGGATTCACCCCTAGGATACATCTGTGCCAGAGCCGCCTATACCTACTCGTATCCAAATAGGGATGTATTTGTTTGATAAACAACTTATTCAGCACTTACCAAAACTTTGGGATGTTTTTATTATACTTAGTCTTGTATCTAAGGCTTTACTAGGGTTTCCTAATCCCAAAAATAACTAAACCTATCCTCTGATACCAACTATGACAACCCTGCATTTATTACAAACCTAAACATGATTTATTGCATAAAACATCACTTGATACAACAATAAGATAAAGTGGTTTAGTGTCTTTGGGGATTAAGATCATTACATAGAAATTTAAAACATGTAATAAAACATCTTTATTGAAAGATTCCTTTACATTACCACTACATTCTCTCGTACTTAGCATTGCATGGGATAACTTGAGAACATGCATAAGAAAAGGGTGAGCAATAAAGCCAAGTAAGGGAGTACACATGGAATAACATGAGAAGTACAATACCTGTTATAAAATAGGCATATCAATAGTGCATAAACAAATCATGAACATAAAGGAATGATAAAGCATGATAATCATAACATGGAAATGTGGCAACAACACTTAACATGGAATTAGCATGAGCCAAGGCTCATTTCACATAAAGCATGAATAAACCCTTATTGCACATGAAGCACGAGTAAACCCTCGTTGAACTTGAATTAGTATGATTAAACACTCATTGTACATGAATTATCATGATTCTATACTTTACCCAATGCATTTCAGCGCTATAAGGGCGCACCCTTCTTAAACATTTCATTTCATGCATAATTGTGCCACATGGATCATAAAACATGGATTCGTAAGACAATAATTTTTTCCACGATAAAGGAATGTGGAATTAATAAATGAAACTATAAATTAAATAAGTAAATGTGAATAAAGGTGAATACCCTTGATAGAGAAATGGGCATGGTATTCAATACACAATGACATTGGCTTAGAAAATCGGTGTGATTTCGGCAGCGTAACAGCGTGACATAAGAATTCATAAAATTGGTTGATTAGAGTGAAAGGGGTTCCTAAAAACATTTAAATGTAATGTAAAATAAAGAGTTAATTTATATACATGTCCCAAAAATTGAATTGGGATTTAGATTCATGATACAAAAGTATTCCTTGAATGTAAAAGAAGAGAGAGAAGTTCCTTTCGGAATTTCGGCATAGTAATGGGTGTACATGGGAGGCATTTAATGAGATAGAAAGGGGTCTCCCATCATTCAAAAATTAAGATGGAATTATGTGGGAGGTGATAAACCATACCACAAAATTCATAATTTAAATTAAAAGGGCAATACATCTTAAAGAAAACTGGACAAAAATGGGAAAGGAAGAAAACCGCCTTACTTGGAAGTGTGCTTCCAAAGGCTAGAGAGAGGCTTCTAAGAGGCTTCATGGGAGCTTGGGGCAACTTGGGAGGTTTTTAAGGAGAGTAGGGTAGAGGTTGGACTAACTCCAAGGGATTTTAGTTAGGAGTAAGTGGGATCATGGGTGGGATTATATAGGAAAGGTGAGGGAATTCTTTATTATTTAGGTTTGGGTCCCCTTACATTAAATTAATCCAACCCACAAACCATCCCATGGTTTTTGCCCATGGTTTTTGGAAAATGGAAGAGGTAAACAATATTTTATAAGGCCCATGTCCTAGATTATTAAAATAATAAGGTTGATTATGTTGAGGTGAGTCACACTCCCATGGAAATTAATTTAAAAAGGCAAAGTGTTGAATAAGTTTTGAGGGGTCCATTAATGCTTTGAAAAATAAGTCAAACAAACCCAAAATCACATTATATTAATGAAGAAATATATGTTGTCCGAACATAAGGATTATGGTATTTTATTACATCACCATTGGATCATTATGATGTCATAAAACACATTATATATTTAAACGATATTAAATTTTTACCCAAAAATTTGACTGTCTCAGAAAATTACGAAAAATTCACCGTTGGATAATATCGACATCCTGATTACACAAATGACATTTATTTTTTCTTAAAAGAATTCTAAATATGTTAATTTTTACTTTTAAAATAAAAACAAACATTTATCGAAAATTCATGGGTTTTGACAGAAATGGCTTTCAAACCTTAATATTAAATTTTAATTGCAATCATAAAATTATAAGACCATTTATATTTAATAAAAATAATTTAATAATATTATTATTATTTTATTAAAATATTATTTAATTCAAAAAGACCTTAATTTAATAAAATATATTTCATAATTAAATAACAATTAAAAATACCATTTGTACTTAAAAAATATTTACAATGTATCAAAAATGACTAGAAATTATATTTATTATTATATATAAAAATAATGTACATGAACATAGTACTACTTATTTGTTAAATAACCCCTTTAAACAGCCGCATATGTCCTAAGGGTAAGGTGTGCGATGATGACAGACTGTTGGGGTGGCTCAGATAACATCGCTCAAGTGGTAATCTCTTTCATCTTCTACTATTCCCGTAGACGGTCCTGTTCGAGCTTGACATGGTGAAGCTCAGCTTGGGATTGGTCAAGGGTGAAGCCCAAGGATGCCACCTCTTTTTTGAGCTCTAAAATGTGGGATTTGTATGGGGTAATTCTTCTGGATGAGGCCACCACTTCTTTTGTATGAGTAAATTGGATTTGTTAAGGTCCTATATTTATACTAATCATGTGATCACTGTTCAATGGCTATGTTAACAACCGTCAAAAATCATAACATAAAACCAATGAAGATGACATCTTAAAAAAATTATATAAAGGGGCATTTAATAAAATCGAGATGGATTTTCCATTAATGATTCTTTGGGTCGTTACAATACATTTGGCAAATCACATCCCTGATGTGGGGGTGATGGGTTGCATTTGGCCATTGTCAATGGGATGCGAGTATACTCATTTTCATGTGATTACATTGAGACTACATATTCATATAGCTAGAAATATCATGGTACCTACATAAAATATGAAAATTTTGTCCACTTATTTATTTATATATGTGATTTAAATGCATGAAAAATTTGAAAAACTACTTTAAATGGCTTGGCTAGGTTTATATAAATTTTTTTATGTAACTATATAATTTAGTCCATTGTTTTATAAATATTATATATCTAATAATGTAAAATCACGTGCTTTAAAGTTATTTTCCTTCATTTTAAAATTTATAGAATGTTTTTATTAAATTTTCTTTTGAATTTCAAAACATTTTTATTGTAACAATTGTAATATTTTATTAGGATAGTATAAACTTGGAATATTTTGTGGAATATTTTGTGGTATCTTACTGGGATTAGGCTCACACTCTAGACATCCCTTATGATTGTTTTATACCTTCTTCTTACAGGTTTAAGAAAATGTAAGTGATATCTTGGATGTGGATCCAACTCTTGAGCTAGGGACGTTGTGAGTTGTGTCCTTAGGTTCATTGTCGTTGTTATCCCCACTTTTGGTACATTGGTTGTTGTGATTTAAGTATATTTATGACAAGTAGTATTCTGGTACATTACACCACATGGAATTTCATTGATAAGAATATTTTCTTGTTTTCTTTTACATTCACATTTTTAGTGGAAAAATGTTTCCTATATTCATGATTTTTTCTGCCAGATGCAAGGCACAAACTTGTGTGATCCGAGAACACCCTTCAAGAAATGTCAAAGAAAGATCATTTATCAGATTATTATAGTACCCAGGCTTGTTCATGACATGTTATTTGGTTAGATGTTTTTGAGAAATATTTTCTTAATAATGTGAGGAAGTGCGATGGATGAGTTCCTTTTTATATTGGAGGATCATAGGAATTCATGTAAATCATGGAAAAAGGTAATTACGTAAACATGTTTTTCACTTAAACTATCATTAATAATGTTAAAAAGACAGTCCAACATAGTATAGGGTATATATATGGTCTTAAATTGTATTTTTTGACCAGTATGTGGATAATTTTCCCATTTATTTTATGGTTTAATGCCTTGTTATGTATAATTTCCACTTAATAGTTATAATCAACTTTAATTACATTTACAAATATATTTCATAAAAAAAATACCATATTTTAAATTAGATGTTATGATTATTCGAAATATGGAATCATTATTTTAAATTTAAATTCATATGTGGCATAAATCAATTTAAATTTAATCATGTAGATGGGCCGACTATGAGGGATTTAAAGTAAAAATATCCAAAATATTTATTGGTTTTTATATACAATTTCAATTTTAAATACATTATGATGTCATAAATTTTATTAATTAATAAAAAATGGGTATTTTTAAATCATAAAACCAATTTAAAATATTTTTTATCTTTGTAATTAAATTTCAAGGAAAATTAGTTTTTTGTTAAAATTCATAACACTTCACAATTCATGAAAAATGAATGTTTAGGGAAATGTACAAATAATTCCAACTATGCTATCTTTAATGTTAATATAGAGAATTTTCTGTTTATTTTGACATATGAAATATGAAAAGTTCCAAATATTGTAATTAAAATAGGTTTTCCATTAAAAGGTTGTAAATGTGACTTACAAATATTGGTATTCATTTTTCATATTGGGATTGTTCTTATATCGTGCATATAAAATCTATTTAATGAGTGTAAAAAATATTGGATTGAATTTATAATATCGATATAATATTAATATAAGTGAAAAAAAATTATTAATTTAATTTATTATGATAAAGGTGATTTGTGAGCGTAAATATAAATTATTATAAAAACATTCCCTTTATATATAATTGGTTCTTATATTCATTTAATTTAATAAGAATCTAATAAATTCATTTTATATTATTTCAAACTGTATATTTTGATATGTTAGTGGGCCATATTATTAACCTATAAATTACTCACTAGTTTATATCTTATTATAAAAAATAATACTATTTTGATTATATATTATTGTTCGAAAGAAATCAGTCTTAGGTGTAACATTTTCCGTTGAAGAAAAATGTTGTTTTATGCGACGTAATCTAACTCAATGTCACACGACATGAAATATATATATATATATATAGTTTATTTATTTAAGATAGAAAATATATTATAAATTCTTGAGATATGTTATAACACTAATGTTATTCCACGATCGCCTTATCATTCCCACTGATCTGCATGCCATAATTCATAGTGGAGTTCATCGGTCTGACAATTAACCTACAATTTCAACCAAAATAACCTTCCTTGGAAACCAAGGGAATACTTATTCAATTTATACTCATATAAAATAAACACATATCATATCCAAGGCATACATTCAGACACTAAAAAATATACCATGTATGATTAAATATTATTATTATAGAAATGATTTAACAAATATAAAACCATTAAAAGTTTGATATTATAATGATATAATGATTATTTCTTAGTCAATATCTCACACATAGAATTTCACTATCATGAGGTAATCATTCAAGATAATGAAAACCCCCTCAAAAATTGGTAGAATCCATATCTCTATATCATAGACCCAATTTTTATCTCCATTGGCCATTCACTATCTATACTTGAACCAAATAGTTGGATAGGGTTGAAACTACTCACCCCTATGTAGTCACTTAAAATGAAATCTATGACAATTAACATACTCATAGAAATTACTCTGAGAATATTTATTGCCTAACTTGTGGGTACACATTCAAAAATGAGTTTCAGAATTCTAAATAATTGTTTCTATAACCCACACGAAATGTATCATCCATTATATTTCCCTGATCAAAAACACGGATATTTCTCATTGAAGTCACACATGAATTGTTCCTCATTATTCAATCTCTCAGTTTGGGAACATAATCCATTATTCTCTCATCGATATTCCAATATAGATAGTCCATTATAAAAACCCAATTAATAATCATTCATTATTATAACATTGTAACATCACAAATATTTCATGGAGGACCCGAGCTACCACACATTTAATCCTCCCTCATCAAAACCACCCAGGTACATTTCCCACATGCATATGAATTCTCATTTAAAAATACAGGTAGTATTCTTCTTGAAACATGATCCCTAATCCTATTAAACATCACATCTTCTATACAATTATATCAAATATTCAATCAAAGAAGAATATTATCATGATAATATGTGACCTAATCCAATTTACATTAATGAAATGTATCATTTTATGTCCCACAATAGATAGTCTCAAAAATATATTTCTCTAATTATGCCTCTTACATATTCCCTCCATTCATAGATAGTGAAACCATGGTGATTTTCTTGAATAGAAAATATCATACATATAATGTTTTCCGCATTTCCATTAATAAGGGATGCCTTGTTTTGGATTTCTTCAAGTATTCATTTAAATACTCGCTATTTAGAAAATATAATGAAACCAACATGGATATGTGACCAAATATTCCATCCCTCCTAAACAATACATATAATGTATGAACTACTAATCATGGTAATTTAAAATCCATAAATATTCAACACTACAAGAGGCACCAAACTAAAATCCTTTGAATAAATTACTTATAATAATGCACCTCACTATCAAAACACCTAGATTAAACTAGGTGTAATGTAAATCTCAATCCACAAAGAATAGAACCATCATGTATCAAAATTATATAGCAAAAAATTATCCTATTCCTCCTAAATTGAAAGGAAAAAAATTCAAAAATACTTCGCACTGGTATCCCCCAAAAGAAATATGCCACCAACTCCATAACCTAGAGCATCACAAAGGATGGAATCTGCCTTTCCTCATATCTTACAATCCTATATTTTTATACCTCATAACCATGACCATACACCACTAATTTCTCAAGATCACACAACATCATCCATGGCAACTATCTCCCTAGTAGATGATCCCAATCATATACAGTAACAACACATATCAATATAAGTCCATGAAAACCAATTCATGCATCAATATACACTTCAATTTTAGGGTCACCACATCGTAAGAAAATAACTTAATTCATACACAATCAACCATCAATAAAACCCATATATATGGTTTTCGAGAACCACCAACTAATTACATTCCATAAACATATGTGTTTCACAACTTTACACATGTCAACAATACGTTATCAATCTACTCCAAAATATGGTTTAGATAAATTAAATGTTATGTACACATTAAAGAAGGATACACATTAAATTTTTCACATGGAATATTATTTTTTAGAAATTATATATAGAATAAAGAAATTTATCACACAATTTTAATTTTAACATTTTCTTTATCCTGATTACTTCCAAGATGACACATAGAGAATGATGATGTTAATTAAACAATACTGAGGGAAACATGATTTAATTGGTAAATATAGTTTTAGTTAAATGATTCCAAAAATCAATATGAAAAAAATAAAAAGAAATTATTTTTTATTAATTTAGATGACCGGTTAAGTAATATTCTACCATACTCTTATATTGTATCATCTTAAAGATGTTTGTAGAAACAAAAAATTACTGAATAGATCATAGTATACATAATAAAATAATTAATTACATACATTAATCAAAATGAAATGTGAATGGTCCATGCCTAATATGATTCATTAACACACCATATCATTCTATACATGGTGAAAAGATAAATTCTATCATCTAGAAACATTATAATCACATGAAGAACCAAATGATAAATTATATCGACTATATTATGGTATAGTATGAAGAAAAATCACATTCCATGAAATACGGAAATTATTATTTAATAGGATATTTAATCCTATGAAAAACATGTGTATGATTTTATGACATATTATAGCTATCCAATCAACCATACCAACATAGTAAAAAAAACTCTAGTAAAAAACTTTTATCACCCTACCACATGGACAACTAATTAACCCTCAGAATAGTGATCACTTCATGGCCTGAAGAAAGCCTCTTTATATTCAAAATTTTGTAGAATATTAGTGTTCATAAATGTTAATTTAATGGAAAAACAATATCCTCATTTTAGTGTAATAAAAATAATTTATATTATAATTTGATGATATAACATCAAAATAAATATTAATAAAGAAAAAAATCATATCACTTTGTGTAATAAATAAACCATGTATACAATTATATATTCATACTTCATTATATCATAAAAGTATCCCCAAGAAAAATAATGTAAAATGATGATAACATTTTAGAAGTCTCTAAGTCCTATCCCGGTCCTATCCTCTTGCTTAATCATAGATATCAAGAAATAAAAATTGTTAGTGTCTCTCACGTACCTGAAACTATAAGGCAATAATGTTAGATCCTCAGGTACACTAGTAACATGGAATCCTAGACAAGGAGAGATATAACTCAATGAGAAAAAACCTATGGGATACCTTAAATATGGAAAATTTAAATAATTATATATTACTGTGTTATAAGTAAAAAATTTAACAATTATTAATTATCAGTTTCCTATAAATAAGTTTTCAAACACTTGCATTTTTTCAAACACTATGGAGAAACTAGTAATAAAACTAATCTATCCATAGTAATGTTACTCTATGTATCTAATGATAACATACATAATTTCTAATACTAGTGTCTAGGTTTACTAAAGTATAAATGAAAATCCTAACAATCCGATTTAACACACACAAAACCATCTGTATTTCCAAAATTATAAAACTCATATATAATCTTTGTGGGTGACCCGTTACATTCTTCTAAACCCATATACCTATTTGGACTCATGTAACTATACTAGAAATTTAGAATGATGTATTGATTGGAACCCCTTAATTTATTCAGATTAATTCCACCCAAATATATGAAGATCATATCAGGGAGTTTATCGCTAGATATATTGATAGGGTACCTTATAAGAAACCATGAGATTAATTTATTTGAGTTAGTAAATAATATATTTCACAAATTCAATATGGGTATCCCCTTGAAAAAAATGAAAAATCCAATGCCTCACTTATTTATTTTATTAATATAATCCATAATAGAATTCGAGTGTGTCCTCACATCACTACCATCATTGGAGTCCCATATTTGAATATAATTCATACTCATATAATTCCACACAAATAAGGTTCATATCAAATATATGGAATCATTCCAAGGCTTTTTAGGAAAAATTTCAACATAAATATAAAACAAAATTAATTATATAAATTAATTCATTCTATAATTTAGACATAGTTTCATTTAATTTATTTTTATACTAATTCCCTAGATTCTAATCTGTGAAAAATGTTGAATTCATGTTTTCTTAAATATATCAACAATTTGATTATATTCCCAAGGATAATTTATAATATTCTATTATTTTAACAGTGATCATAATTTTGCAGTGGTTTATTAACATTGTTTTCATTCATAGGATTTGAGAGGAATTTTTTTAAATTTCACTTATTTTCTCTGTATTTATTAAAAAACCTTTTTAAATCTTATTTAAAAATTCTACCTATGGATCCCTTCGTGGTCAATTCTTCTAGCTGATTAAACTACAAAACACTAATTCCTTGTTTCATGTGGAGACTCTTATTAAAATATTCCCTCGAAATGGTTGTATAACACATTTTACAACATTTTTTGTAAAGGAAAAGACATAATAAAGGATACCATTTCATTTAAAATTTTATCACCAAAAAATAATTAGGGACCATACAATTGATTAATTCAAAATTTAAATAAATATAAGGGTAATTTTACTGAAAATTATACACTGTGTATCAATCCTTTATATTAGACTCTCTCTATAAAAAACACTGCTATAGATCATCCATAGCCTATAACAATAACCCAACCACCTAGAACTCTATATCTCAAATAATTAATGAAAAATAATATATTATAAAAATATAATAACTAATTTACAAAATAAAAAATTTATTCATTATAAAAAACCTAAGAGAATATGGAAATCCACTAAATATGTATTACCGCTGGACATAATCCATAACAAATGATCCTCTAAATGATCATTCCATACATTTTAAACTTACTCAGAACATACCCATATCAAATGGGATATAAAATATGAGGGATAAGAAATGATTCATCTCAAAACACCATTATGAAACCCCAAACCACATATCTCAAATGATTCAACTAGTGAGAGAATGCCTAAAAGTTGTTAGGACATACTCAAGGTAATCATGATAGATCCCAATAAACCCAAGATGATTCAATCACCAATTGATGGAAAAAATATCTCAAATAATTATCTATGATATCCATGCATTATATAGACGCAATGAGTAGAAAAAAATAATATATAATTAGTTGTATTTTCCCATGATTTTTAATCAGAAGGTATATATAACAACCCTACATTAAGGTGAATCAAACGAATTTAAAAATTAAATAACCCACATCTACATGATCTTTTTTTTTTATTTTCGGGATTTCCATTTATACCCCAGAGGGGGGAAGAGAGAAATTCCACCACATAAAAGTAAACCTATAATTTTATTGTGGATGTTGTTGGCCGATAGATTTAGGGAGTGTTATATTCCTTTCTCAGTCTCCCTAGTGTATCCAAAGGAATCATTTTTCCAGAATCACTTTCGAACATACAACTGGCTAGATGATAGAAGATATAAGATTGGATTTTTTCAATATGTCCATATATAACCATCTTGTAATCCATACCACTCTATACAGTCTAACCGCATTTCAACACCTAGAAACCATACAAATATTCATTTTATTTAATTATAAACCACTAGTACACTCTCACGTACCCCACATCATAAAATAAATCTCTCTACAAATGATAATTAAATATTTCAAATGGAATTAAATGGAAACTATATAACCATGGAATTACAACCATTAAAATAGGGTTCTCATTTTTTTTGAAAAAAGTCTGCACTATATATTTATGTTCTACGTATATTTTAAATGTTTTTCTCATTATATAATCTAAAATACAAAAAAATCAGGATAATATATAGATGTGAAACCCATTCAATTAAAACAATAATAATTCGTTGTTATATGAAAACTTTGATAAAGATAAATCCTTTAAAAACAAATATTGATTTATTATTTTATACAGGAATAGTTAATTTTATATCAACATGGAATAAAAATTTCAATAAAAATTTCTATTTTTTGAGGGGGTGTAATGATAAATTAACTATAGTTTGATTTATTTGTTATTCATGTACACTGATTACTATATGTTATTATATTGAGTACCACTATCAAATAACAACATCTTTAAAAGAAAACCAATTTATAAATTTAATTTATTTTGTTTAATGTAAAAATATTACTCAACTTTTAATAAGAATATTTTTTTGGAAGAATGTTCTATAGATGATACATTCGATTAAAAATAATCATTTGAAATATAAATGGTTTTTTATTATCATGATAATATATTTTTAATTTTTTGGAAATAAATAATTAACTTAATGACTTCTTCTTTGATGATGTGAAAATTAATTAATTGATGAGAAATGAATAAAACAATTTTTATTAAATAAAATAATAAACATCAAAAGAATCAAACACTTTCTGAAATCATATTGGTCAAGTATATATCAACCATAAAAAATAATGGGCTGATTTAGAGACCATTTATATGCATATAGAAAAGATAAAGCAATTTTATTATTTTATTTAAATTAATGTAAAAGATGACACATTCATAATTTATTTATTATAACATTTTAAATGATGGATTTCTCAAAAGATAAATTCAACTAATTTTTTTTCTAAAATATAGTAGATATTCATTAATCATATTTTTTTTTAATTTTTTAAGAAATAAATATCTATATTTAATAATTGCACAAAATTTATGTTGTAATTATTTTATTAAGAGATTTGAATGTTAAATGATATTGAAAATATTTAAAAAATATAATATTGGATAATTAATCTCTGTAATGAATTTTAGAGATGATCTTAACCTGATTGGAATATAATAAAATATTTGTTTTTATAATAACTTCGTATCTTAATATTTAATACATCAATTTATTAAATAGTTTCCAAAATGACATTGCTGATTATTTATGATAATAATTTTTTTAAAAATTATTTAAAAAATTAATAAGAAACTTTTTAAATATATATTAATTAATTTTTTTTCTAAAATATATAATTTATTAATTTAGGGTCTAATTGAAATAAATTATTTAAATATTACACCATTTCAATTTTTAAATATTTGATACCCATATTAAAAATTAAATTGTATAAATTAGTATTAATTAAAAAGTTGAGGTTTATAATAATATAAAATACTAGAATAAAATCTCTTTGATGACAAGATTAAAAATTTATTTAATTCCACCATTTATTATGGAAAATTTTGGAGGATTTTAGATCGATATTGATTTTATTATAAATTTATAAATTTGGAGATCACAAAAGTGCGTCTCAACCCAATTATTAAAGGGAACCTCCTCCCACACCACATCACATAAAATTGAGCATTCATGAATGGTCATCCCCTGCCCTATTCCATTCGCAATATACATAGTTATACTCTAGAGGTTCTATTCTTCTTTAATGACTAACTATAATCTTTATGATGAGATTTAGAGGAAGCATGTCAAAATAGTTGTAATCTCCTCTACTGATTCATTCAAAATAAATTCCTATTATACTTCATCTTCATGAATTTTTTCATTATAAAGTAATAAATTAAGTATTAAATATATTCAAAAGGTTATTATAATTATAAATAAACAATATTCTGAATTTTATCGGTACCATATAAAAAAAATCACCACACATGGATAGGTACGAGTTACCGTCTCCACACATTATTGTAATCGGAATTTCCCCACCACCTTTCATGGATGGTTATAATGGTGGGAAAAAATATATTATTATAATAACTTGATATTAATTCTAAAATATAATACATTATGCAATTCAATACCAATCGATAATAGTGGGAATGATATTGTCTTTTGCACGTACGAACAACATACCATCTCCATGATGCCATGTGATTCCTTGTACATGATATTTAATAAAAAATGATTCCAACAAATGAAAAAAATTATTAATTATGGTATATATTATGTTAATATTTTTTTTGAAATATCTATGACCAAATAAGGGTATGTATATCTTATTCAACAAAAAATACAAAAGTACATAATGGGGTTTATATCAGAATTACATGTAAAAATTAAATGTTACAAAAAACTGTTGATAATATGATCATATATGATATCATAAAAATGAATAAGATTCTAAAATATTTCAAAGAAATTTTTTAAATCATTATAACGGAAGTTCTGAAATATACAAAGTAATTTTGAACTAAATGGTAAGGGATTATTTGGCAATCTCATTATTATATGAGATTCTTTATTAGGGAGTATTTAACGGGGTATATTTTTCATTCATGTCCATGATATCTAAATATGTTTTTCAAAATATTATTTATAACCTTATTCAATTTAATAATTTAAATTTCACCCATTGTATATTTTTTTGTAAATAGTATTAATGGAATATGCTGTCATTTTTAATATGAGGTACATTATGACTTTGCAACAAATGTACAAGAAGAATATTCTATTTTAAATTATATGGAAAGAATTTATTTTTATATTTTGATAATAATTTATTTCCATAAATATTTCATTACATTATTTAATTTTTGTTATCAATTAAAAGAAATTATAATAAAATTTTATGGCATTTTTAGAAAATTGAACTTCATTGAAGAAGAAGGGATATATTTCTAAAAAATTAATTTAATATGTTTTATAAAAAAAATATTCCATATAAGATGATATTATTTAATATGGGTTTGATTTAAGTATGTTATCTCTATTATTATTATTTTTAGATTTTGTTTATTTTGAAGTTTTTTTGAAATATATTTGTTTTATTTGCATTATTTTAAGATGAAATGATGTATTAGTAACCCATTTTTTTCTAGGGATATGCTATGATTAATTATTTATGTTTATTGTGGAACATGTAAAAAATATTTCATTAAGAGATCAGTGGGACCTATATCTCTCTCTAATACATTGGGTAAATATTTATATCACATGATATAAATATTGATGAAATGGGAAATTATCTGAGATCATTAATACGGGGCTGTAATGGGGAATGAACTTGGTTTAGTAATCGACATTGTCCACTATAATGGAACTATAAAAAATACATGACTAATATAAACTAATATACTATGATTATATTTATTCCACCAAACATGCTTTGTTTTGTAATGATTTTTGTATTATGTTTATTGAAACTACTGAAAATTTCATGATTTTTCCCACGAAAAGATATCACGATCTTCATATGCCAGATATTATTCTCAAATATGATGTTCATATATATTATTAAAATTATATGATTGAGATATCCATTTTTTCCTTACTAAACATCTATTCTCACACTTCATATGTTTGTTTTTCGCTTGTTATGAATAGGTTTATTAGGTAATATATGTCCAAAATCGGTCTTCTTATAATGAAATAAGTTGGAGAAAAAGATGAAGTCTAATGAACTAGTTGATTATTCTTCCATGTTATTGAGGACACTATACATATATGGTCATATTGTGGATTTTTATATTTTGTAATGAATATTATTAAATGTGTAATTAATATTAATGTATATAAAGTATGGGTCAGTATAGTTTCTATAAATATAATGGTTTAGTTATCCTTTTGAAAATAGGATGAGAACCCATTAGAAGAACCATAATGATATGGTGAAGGACAGATTACAATCATAATGTGTTTGAAATTATCCTGAATAAATTTCGGATAAACCCTAATATTTCATAAATTAAATTTTTGTTCTTAATTAGGTGGTTTTCCAAGTATTATTATTGTTTCTCGCACTATGATTATTGGTTTTATTCAATGGATGGAACCGGAAGGAATGACATTAATGTTGAATTTGATGGGAAATGAAATGATTTTCCACTTATGACACCCAATTTTATGGTGTATTGAATGAAAAATCATGTATATATGCTCAAAAAATATGATCCGGCTATGAATCATGCATGACTTCCAAACAAGAAATAGTGGGAACAAAATTCCATTGTGTCATTCCAAAGGAATCATCCATATTCTTTCAGTAGTCCTTCTAATACACTAGGTGTCGAATATTCGATCAGTAAAAATAAAAATATATTTTCAGTTCTCCATTTTTTCAAACATGATAATGTCATCTTAGAATTCAATCATTAGATAGGTGAATCTGATCAATGATGGATCCTTAACAATAATACAAGGCAAATAGTTGAAATTTATTCCATGAAATGTGATGTGTTCATAAATGTATTATTCAATAAGTAATTACCTCTAATTCCATGAACATATATGGAGAAGGAGTTCCTTGAGAATAAGAAAATATATGATGAATCTGTTTGTACCCATGAATTTTATTAAAATACTTGTATGGTATAATTTTTTAATTATTATCCAACCTGAGAGTAATATTGATCAATTATTTAGGGGAAAAAACAATGGATTTGAATGGAATTATAAATAATGTAAATAAATTGATATGTTGAAATAAATCAATGTGCACTTTAGGTTGAGATAGATATTCATGTATATTTTTTTCCTACAGTTTTGATTGGAAGAGAGAAATGGAATTCAAATGAAAATATAAATAAATCTCTTAAAATAAGAATATTTCTCCCTTACGATCAATGTGTGGAAAAAAACATGGATGCATTTTTTTAAGGGACAAGTAAATGATTTATGTTTTGAAAAGTAGGCCATCCAAAAGTTAAATTCAAAAGTGATAAGAAAATGATGTCTACTGATGTGATTGAATGATTGAAAATTATAATTTTTAATTATCCAAAAATTTTAAAGGAGAAAATTAGAAACCATATAATACTTAAATGACAAAAAAAATCAAACCACTATGGTAAAAAGATTAATGATAATCATATCACAACATACATTGAAGGGACCATACCCAACATCATAAACATAAAGATTAGTTTCCTCCTACACATCACTTCATTGCTTGATGTCATGTGCCTGACTAAATGACCCTAGAATATATGGTAAAGCCATACCCTCCCAAACCTCCAAATCTTAATTCAAGTACAAGGAAAAAACTCATCTTTGATCCCCATTTAGAAAACCTGTATGTATTAGAATAGTTGAATTTATAGTCAAACATCAAACCACTGAGCCAATGGTACCCCACTAAAAGGAATAATACTCAAAAATCTAAACAATGTTCCATCACTATAGTCAAAACACACCCAAAAAATCACAACCACTCAATCCCAATTTCAAACTAGACAGAGAATCAATCAGTAAACCAAATCTTCTTCACTTCACTAAAATAAAAATTGTATGATAAACATGCTAAAATCGAACTAGCATGGAAATATTGATGATGCCAAAAGCCAGAATACTTAATATCTCCCCCCTCTGAGCTACACTAAGACCTGTGCTAGGCCTCACCTGTATAGATATTCACCTGAAACTCACTGATCCCAATCAAAGAAAATACCATTCCATATCCTTCATTGGGGTTGACGAAGCTAGATCCTCCCCTTCACTGAGAATATTCTCCAGATGAAACCACAAAAGATATTTTTCAAGAGAAGAAAAAGCTATATCTACACCATTGAAGACCCAATTCACTACGATGACTATGATGAAGCATTTAATCAACCATCTCTAAGCTGGCATGATAGGGATTATGATCGGAAGAATCATCAACCATCATTGAGGCCCACCACAACTAATTATAGGATTCCAACCTACACCACGCCATGCTGAAGGAGTGGAGGGAGAAAAATGGAGGTAAAAATCCCTAGCCCATGAGAAGATCAAATCGCCGCCATGGCTCAGAGGCTCATGTCTCCTACTAAAAACAATAGAGAAAGGTCTACATGGAATGCATCTCCATCACATAAATGTTAAAATTTATAGAAAATGGTCAGTTATGCTAATCAATTTCCAAACCCAAGTTTTATTGATGATGATTGGTGTAAAAAAATCATAAGGCTAAAGATAAAGGCAAGTCACATGCGATCACTATCAGAGATGTGGATTAAGTTAATGAACTAGTGAAATGTACACATACAATCCACTCTAAATTGGAAATTGTTTTATTTAATTTTTGATCCACCTATTTTTTTATAAATAAATTTAAATGTGTATAGGTATAATAATAGAAAATTTTGGTGTTGAGTTAGCTATAAAAACTCTTAATGACACAATGTCCACATAAAAATTTTATAACTAATCATGGATCGGAGTTTGTGGGAAAGTGATCCTATAAATATTTTGATATTTCATATAGTTGAATTTAATGTGATTCGTGGAATTCTTAGGATTTCTCTACATGGAGATATTGTCAATTTTCAAGGTAGGGAAGTCACATTTCATATTCCAGATCACTATATGACCATATATCTATGAAATGATGAATATGACCCACCATTGAAATTTTATTACATCTTTTGGGTCTTTATTCCAATAAATGAATTTTATCAATCTCAAATTGTTTCGGAGAATCTCACAATTAAGAAAACAACAACTATACATGATTCTAAAGATGTATTTTCAGAATAATTTCCATTTATTTCAATTAATCATGATGTTCACTTTTAAATAGAACTCATAATAGGTGCTATTACTATTTGAAATACACCATATATAATAGCCCAAATTCAGTTGTAGGAATTGATGAAGCAAATCAAAGAGAATTTTGAAAAGGGATTCAATCACCCTAGTGCATCCCATTAGGGGGAACATCTTTTATTTGTTAAAAAGAAATATGGATCATTGTAACTCTACATTGATTATCAGGAACATAACATGATAACTATCAACAAAACATATCCTCTTCTATGCATTTATGACTAATTGAACCAAATACATAAAGATAAATTCATTTCCAACATTTATCTTCATTCAGGGTTTCATTAATTGAGGATCATGAATGAGGATATTTGAAAGACGACATTCCATTAATGTTATGGACACTATGATTTTATAGTGATTCATTTAGGTCTTACTAATTATCCCTCTCACTTTATGGATATATTGTATATAGTCTTTTGATACTATATTTTTTATTTTGTGGTTGTCTTTATTGATGATATTCATGTCTATTCGACTATGAAGTATGAACATGATGATCAAAAGAGAGTTGTACTGAAGAGCACATGAAAGGATAATATTTATTAAAAATTAACAATTTCTGTATTAGGTGGAATTATTTCTATGTCAAATAATCACAAAATATGGGAAATATGTGGACCTATTAATAACTAAACATGGTGACTGTTGGTTGAGACCAACAACGGTAACTGAGATCAAAAGATTTCATGTATTTGGTGGATATTATAGAAGTTTTTTGAATGAATTTTCATGATTATCAAATATACTCACCATGTTAACATAGAAATGAGTTATGTCTGTGTGGAATGTGGAATGTGAAGATAATTAAAGGGATCATTAAATTAGGGTATCCTTTGTATTTGTGTTCACACTTCCTTGTAGTATAGAATGGTTTGGAATCAATTGTTATGCATCCAAAAATGAGATGGGATGTGTAATCATGAAAATTGATGTGGAGAGAGATTATTCCTTGAAACAATTGAATATACATGATCAAAATTACCAAATAATGACATGTATTTGTCTTTGGTAATGATTTCATTAATGATATTGAGTAATTGTAGTTATGTTGAATGGTTGTAATTTTATATTGATAATTAAATTTTAAAGTATATTTTCAAAAAAAGGAGATGAATATGCACTAAAAATAATGGTTAGAGTAAATTAATGCTTAGGAATACTAAATACATTGCCACCTTAAAAACATAGATGTAAATACTTGGAGTCAAAAATAACATGCTAGCCTATCCATTAAGAGGACAACTACCGATCCACCACTTATTGAATGGACATGAATGGATCTTGATATTTTAATGTAAGGGTAAAAATATTACCTTCCTCAAAAGAATATTTAACCATCCATCCCTATGAATGTTGAGGAGGCTTAGATGGAAGATGCAGATGTAAAATACTAGGTGGGAAATGATCATAAATTCAACCTCAATTGTGATTGAATAATAAGGTTCAAGAATCTTGTTTTTATTCCTCCTAAACCCAAATTAATGTATGATATATTGAAATAGGTTCATTGTTCTTCATTATATATTTACCATAGAGGAAAAATTATGTAATAGGACAAGAAAGAGTATTTATGGTGGGATGGAATGAAATTAGATGTTTCTGAAAATTTATCTCAGTGCTTGGTCTGTCAGAAAGTTACAGCTGAGAGGCCTAACTCTTATGGGATGATACAACCATTAACCTTAATATATTGGAAATTGGAAAATGTCATTTCGTAAATTGTCATCAATTGTCCAAAAATATCTTAATACTATAGTTCTATGTGGGTTATAGTTTATTTCCTTTCGATGTAGGCACAATTTGTTTATATTGGAGTTGATTTTTATATTTATCAGGTTTTCAGTATACATATAAAGTTGTATGATTACATGAAATACCACATTCCATTATATCTATTTGGGATTTGAAGGTGACCTTGATGTTTTTGAAATGTCTTCAAGAGGATCTAGATAAAATATTACGATTAAATACTACTTATCATCAACAGAAAGAGGGCCAGTATGAGAGGACAATTAAAACTATCTAAAAAAGATGATAGATTATTCTATAGAATGAAAAGTTTATTTGGATCAATACATACCTTTTTTTGAATTTTCAAACAACAATAGATTTTACTCTAGTATTTAGATGGATCGTTATAAGTGCTCTCTATGGAATGATGTTCAAAACTCTAACATGTTGGGATGATGTTGGTAAAAAATTCTATTATGACCAAATATTGCAATATGAATGTAAAGGAGGACAAATATAATAAACAAAACATACGAGCATATTAGTGTAGATAAAAAAATTATGCTAAAACCCAATGAAAATAACTATATTTTTAGTTGGTGAAAATCTGTTTCTATGAATATCCCTCTGGAAGAGTTTAATAATATTTGTAATGAAGGGTAAGATGATCTCTATATATTGTAGTCATCTATAATTGATTATCTTTTTGGGAAGGTATCATACTGATTAGAGCTTCCATAGAATCTCTCTCAAATTCCTGATGTTTTTCATGAATCTCTAATGGAAGAGTAAAATCTATATATATCACTTTTAATAAAGTAAGGTATTATACCGCTGGAGCATGTACATTCATATGAATAACAATCGATAGAGATTTAGGAGTATAATGAAATGGTTCTGTTATACAAGAAAAATTAGATAGTAAATGTTTTGTGGTAGAAAAACCAATTTGAGAATGCTACGTGGGTACTTGATGATACAACGAGGGAAATATACACATATATTTGTATCCATGTGACAAATATCAAGGGGGTAGAATGTAACACCCAAATACTTTTTTGAAATATTTTATATAAATAAATTTAATTCATCAATATCTTACATTACACTCAATCATGAGTTTAAATGGATCATGTGATTTCCATAGTATAAAATGACCATTTTATCATAGTTGTTAGGGTATAAGAAATAAATATAATGATATTTTGAAATTATATTGTGACTTCAATTCACTTCCAAAATTTATGAAAAATATCGTTCAATGATATATTTGAATTTCTATATAAATAAATTTATTGAATTAGTAATAGTAAATGAAATTAATGAAATAAATATGATATATACTTGATAAAATATTGTTATATTCATCCAATGGATATTTTTATCATATCATACAAATAACACCTATTTGATATATAGAAACATATATTTTTTTTCAAAATGGAAATTTTCTCCTTTTATAGGAGAAACCATTTTATATTAATGTTTCTAGGGGGTAGAATGTAACACCCAAATGCTTTTATGAAATATTTTATATAAATAAATTTAATTCATCAATATCTTTTATTGAACTCAATCTTGAGTTTAAATGGATCATGTGATTTCTATAGTTTAAAATGACCATTCTATCATAGCTGTTAGGTTATAAGAAATAAATATAATGATATTATGAAAATATATTGTGATGTCAATTCATTGCCAATAATTTATGAAAAATATCATTCAATGATATATTTGAATTTCTGTTTAAATAAATTGACTAAATTAGTAATAGTAAATGAAATTAGTGAAATAAATATGATATATACTTGATAAAATATTGTTATATTCATCCAATGGATATTTTTATCATATCATAGAGATAACACCTATTTGATATATGGAAACATATATTATTATTTTTCAAAATCGAAATTTTCACCATATATAAGAGAAATTATTTTATATTAATATTTCTACCCATTAAAAATTTTAATATTAAATCACATACATGCAATCAGGATATAAAAAATTTATTTGGATAAATTTTTTTATTTGTCTAATAGTTGTCAAATTTTTTATGATCTGTAAAAATTCACAGAAATTTAATTAAAAACAAAAATTTCAGTCAAAATATTTATATTGTTAAATTATAATATTGAATTTTTTTAATGTATAAATATAAAATATTTTATTATTCTATTTAATTTATATCATTTTCATTAATTTTACCTTGAATTCGTGTATAAATCATTTAAATATTTTTATATTTTTATCTTCTAAATAACGTTCTCTCATTCAAACATCATGATTAATTTTTAATTAATTACTACAAAATAAAGTTTTTTACTTTTGGTAATTAATTCTAAATTTGGAATTATTAGTTCATAAGAAACTAAATATAGTTAATTTATGTATTTTTATCTTTATGAATAGTATCATCAAAATTTTTATTTAATACAGTAAATTGTTCAATCGTGTAATTAATTTTACGAATAATATTATAAAGTTATCATAAAACTTGTCTTAATATCATTTCAATTGTGTGTTTCAACCTAAATCATCCTTCTTTCTAAATGGTGTCCTTATAAAGCAACTTGGATGATATTAGGAAATTTGAATTATTTTATTTAATGAAAAATTAAACTCTTACTCAAATTGTAATAAATATATCAATCATTAATATAAGTTTATACAACAGATTAATTTGATTATAAATAATCATGTAAAATATATATTTTTAATTTATCATGATAAATTAGTAGTAATTTTTAAAATATAAATAAATACATTATGGAACAATACATTGATGATGTAAAAATTAATTAATTGATGATAAATCTATAATCAATTTTTAATAAAATACTAATAACCATAAAAAGATCCAAGAATATCATAAAATATTATTGGTTGAGTATATATTTCCCACAATCATTCGTGGGTCGAGTTAGTGACAATACCGATTCTTATAAAATAGATTATGATGCTTTTATTATTTTATTCAATGTGATGTTAAGGATGTCACATTCATAATTTAATAAATATAAAAATTATGAAGTGGGATTTTTTAGAAGATAAATTCAAATAAAAATATTTTAATGAAATATATATTATTTATATTCATGATAGTGTATTCTTTTTAATTTTTATTTAAAAATTATTATATTAAATAAGTACACAAAATTGATGTAGTTGTTATTTTATAATAAGAGATAACATATAAATGGAATTAAAAATATTAAAATAATCATAATTTCTTCTAATTAATATGTATAATTGATATTATATATGTCCTTTACCTATTATATATATAATAATATAGTATCTTCTTTAGATATATTTTTATAATAATATTTTATAAATAAATGAATTGAATAGTGTCAAAATTGACAGTCTGGATTGTTTATCCTAATACTGTATTATTCTATTATTTAAAAAAAGAAAAAAAACCTTTTCTATATTTCATAATAATTATTATATTGTATAAAATGCTCTGAGTTGTTTATTTATGGTCAAATTTACAACAACTAGTGAAATATTATACCCTTTTATTATTGAAATATTTGTTACCATAGTCAAAAATTAAATAGAATAATTGTGTGATAATTAAACTAATAAGTATTAAATTGGGAGAAAATCCTACCTAAAATATGTGGGAATTATTGAATAAAAGTATAATTCATATCATATTATAAATTTGAGCATATTTTATTTTTTGGGATGGGTTTTGATTTTATTATATATTATTATTTTTGGAAATCCCAAAAGTACCCTTCACCACAATTATTAAATGTCATCTTTTCATTCATCTCTTCACATATCTTTTAGTATTCACAAGTAACAATAATCTATATTCTTCCTTTATCAAATTACATAGTTACATTTTATATGTTCGGGTCTTCTTCAATGACTATCTCTAGTACTTTAGAAGGATATTTAAAAGAAGCACATCGAAGAAGAAGAAATATCATCGATCGATTCTTTAAAAATTA
Organism: Viscum album; assembly: GCA_963277665.1. Classification (NCBI taxonomy): domain Eukaryota; kingdom Viridiplantae; phylum Streptophyta; class Magnoliopsida; order Santalales; family Viscaceae; genus Viscum; species Viscum album. Next base: position 1,113,955,701 of record OY728126.1, read on the forward strand.
TTTATTCTTATAAATCATATTCATGAGTTGTTTCATAATAATGTAATAACTCTAGTATCAATTTTATTATAATATTTTATTATAAATTTGAAACAAACACATTCCGCCTTCATTTCATCCTAATATATGAAATCACCACGCACTTGTAAGTACAACATATTGTCTCCACAATGTGGTGTAATATGGTTTTCATGACCACCTTATAAAAATGGGTATAATGATGGAAAAAACAACTATATATAATTATTATAACTTTATATTCATTCTGATATATTATAAACCATCCAATTCAATACCATTTAACAATTATGTGAGTGATATCATTGCATGAGCATCCGTTTGACCTACTGTAACAACAATGCGATGCGATTCATTATAAAAGGTCTTTCATAAAAATATTAGTATATAAATGTATATAACCAAAAAATTTGATAATATATGATAATATAATTTTTTAATGACATATATATGACATAAGAAAGATAACCGTAACTTATTCGACAAAACAAGCATAGGAACAAAAAGTAGTTAATATCAGAATAACATGTAACAAAGAAATTTTACATAAAAATGGATGAAAATATGATAAAATATTGTATCAAAAAGATTAATATGTTTAATAAATATTTCAATGTAATTATTTAAATCATTATATAAGAGTTTTAAAAACATACAAATAAAATTGGATGAAAAAGGTAAGTTATATTATCACAATCTCATTATTGTCTAGGATTATAATACATAAGTATTTACAAGGGTATAATCATCATCCCAATACACGTTTCTAAATAAGTATTCCAAAATATTATTTATATCCTTATACAATATTTTACATAAATGTTATCAATTGGTGATGTTTTCTTAATTGGTACAAAATTAATATTTTGTTTTTTTGGTATGAGGTACATTTTTAATTTTTAAAGAAGTACTAGAAGAATATTCCCAATTAAGATAAACTACATGAATCTATTTTTAAAATTTCATAACTCATTATTTCCATCAAATTTCATTTTAAATATTTCTAAATTATTATCAATTAATATATTTTTTAAATATATGTCGGATTTTGAGAAAAAAAATACATTTTTGAATAAGAAATGATATTTTTGTGGTACATGTAAGAATGAATTCATTATTTGGTGTTCAGACATATATATAACTAACATATATTGGGTAATGATTTATATCCCAGGAGATAGTGATTGATGAAATGGGAAATGGACATGGTTTAGTAATATAAGGATGGAACAAGGAGTGAACTCAACTAGGCAATAGACTTTGTCTGCTACGATGATCTCAGAAATGAGCATCGACTACTATGAAATTATTTTATATACTTATTTGTATGCCAGAATACATGAGGTATTATTTTACAATTTTTGGGATAGATTTTTTTAAATATAATTAAAATTCATTATTTATCCCATGGCATGATGTCATGACCTTCTATATGAATGATATGATTTTCAAATCTTATGTTCTTATGTCATATTATTATGATATGTTTAAATTTCCTCGGTTTAACCTTACATAGGATCTGATCTCAAACATTTTAATGATTATTTTCCATATGTATTGAATAAGGAAATTAATTAATATATGTCAAAACAGGTTTAGTTATGAAAATATAAGTGAGAGGCAATGAATATTTCTTATAAACCTATTTTTTAAGTAACCAATTTTCTAAACACACTATACCTATATTTTCATTTTTTTTGATTTGTTATATATTGTAAATAATATTATTCAACATTGAAATAATATAAAATGATGTAATTTATGGGACATTATAATAAATTGGTTTCATTAAATACTAATATTACCCAAATTAGAAGTTGTGGGGATATCCATGATGATTTTATTATAGTGAAGTAATAGACATGGATTTTATCATATATGTATTAAAAAAATTCATTCATATTGGTTCATGATATTTATTAGTAGACCATTGATATGATAAATAATATACTATTAGATTATTAGATGATGGGATGTTCAACCATGAGTATAAAAGGAATATCATATAGTAGGATGTTGTTCAATGATTATCATGGTTCGAAAAAACATTAACTAAATAGACCTCATAATGAGAAAATCTATTTTTAGGATGATTACATGAAATTAAAATAAATCAAGTAACTAATTTATAAAAATGATGATTATGGAATAATAAATATAAGAATAAATAATAATTTTTTTGGTCATGATAAATGATATATTATAATATTTTTATTTATATTCTAAATAATTGATCAAGAGGGATATGATAATTATCATTAGTTAAGGGAATCAAGGTGATAAAAGGTAGTTAGGATTCAATGTAAAGGATATTTATTAAATATAAATATAAAGGATAAGTCATCATGGGAAATTATTATTAACTAAATCATTATTATATATTTTAGGATTATAAATGTGAAGAATACGATGATTATATAGAGGATGAAAGATAAAAAATAGTTTCTTATAAATCAACACCATGAAATAATATCTATAAAAAAACATGGAATTGAAATGGGTTTTTCTAATAATGATTAATTATAGTTTTTATGGGTAATGACATTATCTCTTATAGTTAGTTAATAAAAAATGAATCTTCTAGGATAAATTAATTAAATAGAAATTATGATTTATTTCATAAAAAAATAACTACATTAATTAAAATCCAATTTCATCATTGATTTGTAATTTATTTTTCATGAATAATTATTGTGGTCATTTAAATTCATTAGACATGAAATTAGATAATTCATATTGGTTCAAAAAATTTAATTACAAAAATAGTAAACACAATGGCTTCTACATTGAATATTCATGATGATGAAAATATAACTAAGTAATGTATTCATGAGTTTAAAAATCATATCAAAGAAGTTTATGAGTTATCTAAAGTATCAATTAATTTAATATAATATAAAATTAATTTTTGATATTATCTAATGTATCTAAAATAGAATATATTTATCTCAATATATTTCAATCTATATTTCGGATGTATAGACTGATAAGGAAATCAAGTTGTCATGGAACCTAAAAAAATTAAAAACATAAATAAAATATGTGGTAATTATGATAGATTATAAAAATTATTTCTAGATAAAACTAATTATTATAAATTTGATACTATAATATAAAACATACAATAGAGGTTGTATAATATATAAATAGTTTGAGAATATTTCAAATTCTAAAAATATATGAAAAACAACAAGTTGATATTGTTGAGAAAACACTTTAATGGACGAAATTTTAGTTTAAAGGACTGTGATAATTATTATTATAGGTTAATAAGAAAAATAATTTACTACCCTTATTTGAAATGATACCATGAATATAATTAAGTATTATCAGGATCTATGAGAGTAAATTTGTGACAACAAATACAAGTAAGGTATAATAGAGTTAAAATTATTATTCTAAAAAAGATTATTGTTATAGGGGTGACCATACTTGAAATATTTCAAAATAAGGGTATCAATATTCTGCTAGAGTAGATAAAATAAGAGTATTATTAATTAATAAAATATGTTTTGTGGTGGATGTTAATTACCAAGCTATGAATAGTGAAAATGATTTGGGAAATGAATGCAGTTTCTCATTACATGTGATGATAAAAAAACCTCTTTATAGAAATCATGATTTATGATAGAAGAGTGATAATTTTCATAATGACATATTATCCACTGATTAATAGTTCATTTGTGTCCATATAGGTGACAATGAATGTGAATCCAATGATGTTCTCTTTACTGATTGGAAATGGTAATTTCTCTTTAATGTTTCTAAAGATTGTCGTTATTTAAATGAGGTTATTTTTTTATAATAGATGTATCAAAAAAAATTATCTATTTTATAACCATGAATAAGTGAAATAAATTTGGTGTGAAATATATAACAAATTTATGATGATCGAAAATATTTTCAAATTTGTAAGAAGGTTGAAAAAGTCCATTGGTAATATTTAATTGTTTATTTTGGTCAAAAGATCATCGATAATGATATATAATATGATTCCATATTGAATCGGTAAAATAAAAAGAATGAAATACACAATACATGTAACAGGTGAAACAAATGAAAAATTGATAAATGGTGGTAATATTATTGAAATTATTTTTTAGATTCATCTAGATTGTTAAACCAGAAATTGTGTGGTCCAATGTGATTTATATAAAGAAATATATAGTTTATTATATTTATAAAATTTCATTATTGTTCAGACAATGTTTATATTATTTATCGTAAATCCCAAATCCTTGATATTTTTAAGAATTAGTAGTTCTTTATTGAATATAAAATGTGATGTGATGATGAAATATTAATATTTTAATTCAGATCATCATATAATAATGGTGACATTTAATTGGTATCATTAGATACATGGGATAATGACTTATTTAATTTCTACAAACACACTTCCTAAAAATGGAGTAGCAATTATGAAAATCCCATGCTCGGATAACATGGGATGGGCAATATAATTATATTTATAATCATAAATCAATGTTTAAATCACATCAACCATAAAAACAAACTATATTAGAAAATGATATTTGAACAAACCAAATTCAATCAAAACAACTCATCTGATGTGGATTGGAATGATAATGAATATTATAACAGTAAATGTATTCATTATCCTAGGTTACATCATGAAAAAATGATTAACATTAGTGAAATTTAATACTAATTCCAATATGGTTATATTCCAAGAATACTAACCATGAGAAAAGTGTTTACAATTTAAAAAAAAAATTATGAAAATTAATTTTTAACATTGATTTTATTATATATATATATTAGTACATTACGAATATATTTTAATATTAATTATGACATTCAGGATGTTTTAAATAAATATAATATAAAACATTGGATTGTTTTAAATGTAGTTTTATATTTCTATGATGATTTGGAAAAAATAATATTATATTGAATGTATGGGAACGTAAGAATATTATTTCCATTTAATTATAATTAATTTACATCCTCCAAATATACTTGGGGATGGTATAATGTATTTTGGAAACATGATATGAGTTTAAATATACAATAAAATTAAATTTCATGTATATGTTGAACAATAAAGAGTTGAAGATATATTGAAACAGTTGGATTTGACACTAGTTATGGAAGACTATTATAATAAAATTTTGAAAAATTACACTAGTGATTTAGTGTAACTTCAATAAAATTATATGTGGTTAGTAAGAGATGTATTTTTCTGTAAAATATAAATTATAAAGTGGTGGGGGTAACAAGAATCGATTATTGTCATGTGTGAAAATGAAACTCTAAAAATGAAAGAGATTATTCAGATTACACCGTTAATATAATTGATAAGCCTTGAATGATATGATTCACTCAATTTATTAATTTTAAACATTATAATAATGTGTTCTAGATAGACAATGATTAAAATTTCTTGAATAGTAATCACGAGTATTAGGTTTGTAGTGAATATTTAATTGTTTTATTACTTTATAGAGAAGGTATTGAAGACATTTTTCCTAATATGGTAAATTATATACATAATAAATATTCATATTAATTTTATTCAATGATGGATGGATGATTTAGTAGAATTCAATTCAATCATATTGGGAACATTAATAGGATATCTATAAAAAGGTAGATGACAAACATTTTATATCTATAATGGATAATATTGTTTTTTTACAAAGTATTATGTTTTTTGAAAATATTGTTACAAAAAAAAAATAAAAATATTTCAACACATATGATCATAGAGATAACACTTGTTTTGGGTTTGAATATCATGAAAATAGAAATTCATATTTTTCTCACATTATATAAGTTTAATCATGATCTATTGATCGTATTGGGAAGGGACGAATCAATATAACTTTCTAACCATAGAGAACAAGTGTTCATGTTACAAATGGATGAATAATGAATCAGTTTAGATAAAATTGTATTTTTAGTTTTTATGGGTATTGATATTTATATGAAAAGGTATAGAGTAGATATTTAATTTGTAATTACTCTTCAATCATGAATTTTTAAAAATACGAAGGATTCACATATTATGGTTTATAAATAAATTGTCATATACAAAAAAATTCTTTTTTATTGATTAACGTATAATATATATATATTTTAATATCGTGATGACTAATAATAAACATGTTTGGGAAGGTGATACTAGAGATAAAAAGTAAATAGTTTGTGGTACTTTATTAATTTGAGGATTATAAATTTCGTTACACACACAAAAAATATAGGTACACTAAGAACAATTTAATATGTATATATAATAGAATAATATTCTATATTACAAGCAATGGGGATGATTCCACAATTTAATGATATGTGGGTGAATGATTCATAAACAATAGTTACTGGGTGTGATGGTGAATGTTGAATATTCTTGTAATGTAATTCTATTAGACATTTTTTTTTGAAAAATGATTATATCAAGTACGAAATCATGAAAAATATGGCAGAATGAGGAAACACTTTCTTTTAATACATATATATTATATAAAATTTTATATTACTATTCAATACTTTTTAAAAAATATATAGATTCATAACAGGTTAGAGAATATAGTAACTAAAAAATTAATCATATTATTTCATGAATGGTCATAATTTTATCTTCAAATAGTCTTTAAAATTAGTAATATTATTAGAAATATGTCACTAGAATCCTTTTATTATACAATATGTAAATGAGACATAACAAAGGGTGATTTCATAAACATAGTGTGGGTATAAATAGTAGATATTTTTCAATGATCATTATTATTAATTACATATGTATAATGGTTTGAGAAAATTATGACCACCTACAAAAAATATATTCTATTTAGTAAAAGATCATTTTTCATAAATAATAGTATAAGGAATTTTCATGGTAAAATACTGAATTAAAAAATGTGTTTAATCATAAATAATGATGACTGATCCATGATATCATATCATTAAAACAATATCTATTTTTGCAAACATATACCCATATAAAATCACATGGTTTTTCATGGTTAACTATCCAAACTATAATTATGGACACTATAACATAAGGGTAATTCCTACCCAAATTTTTCTATCATTCTCATATGAGAAACCTTCATTTATAAGGAAATTTCAACTCATGTTAATTTAATAAATTCTTTATCAGTTCTTATATTATCAAATCTATCATCATTACCCAATTTTTTATGTCTCTATATTTATATGACCCCTTAGAACAAAATTAAAACCATACATTTATGTTCCATATCATCCAAAATAATTCCTCAGATAAATATATCATCCCTGATGGAAATGAAGTTTGTTAAATAAATATTTCATCATTATATCATAGAGTAACGCAAGAATGAGAAACATGGCTCATAAATTTTTTATCATATATGAAGTAACTTTTTTGGAATGAAACTATATTCCTAGAGTATTCATAAAATAATAATTAGTATAATCTCTCAAGATAAAAATTCTGTTCGGTATTATAAGACTTCATTTGATATGTGTATTTTAGGAATTTATTTTGGAGTGTTTTTTGAATTGACTTTTGTATTCATATATATATTATTTCCAATAACATATTTATTTAACCTTTTTTATGATTTTTTATTGGATTCAATAAATATTTGGGAATGGATTGAAAAGTTATTTAAATATGATCTAAATGACACTCTGTGAAGAGAGAGAAGGGAAGCTTCACGACCTCCAAATTTTGAGGATAACTGATGCTAGATTACTATAGTAGAAGTGATTACATGCAATTTAATTCATATAAACATCATTATTTTTTCATGTGAATATAGACCGATAGAATAATTTTTGACATTGATTGCTATTGGGAAATCCAATACACATCATCTAACTTCATTAAATGACATGAAATTGTTTTAGGAAAATATTTTGGATAATATTTTTACAAGATTCAAGGTTCCTAATTTCCATGGTATTATGTGACCTAAAAATATAGTACATGTTTTTTAATCAATGACACACTACAAAATAAATGCAACATTTTCAATATCGGTTAATAATAATGCAGGGGAATTCAGACTAGTATTATAAAATATGTAATTTATTACATGTTGTGAAATGGGTCAGAAATTTCCATTTTAATATATTAAATAGAGGGCTTTAAATCATAAAAAATATTTCTAGAGCCTTTCGGTGGACCACAGACAGATGCCTGTAGTGATCAATTTCTCAACGATCATTATATTTTTACTAATTCATTTTCTATACTAACCAATGGTTATCATGTGTGGGTGATTTATTTTTGATGAGGTATGTTTGTTGAAATGGGATTGATTGTATGAGGTATTTTATATATTAATGTAGTTCTTGATGTGATTTCATGTTTTTACATCTCTTATATCTCTACCTCGATTCTTCGTGAATGACCATTGTGAAACCAGTTAGGAAAAGGGTTTAATTTAATTATTTTATTGTTCATGGAACTCACAAGAGTGGATTGAATATAATTTCTCAATGTGATATCTATGGTTTATATATCCATCATGACCATTGGGTTTGTCCATTTCCCAATGTTTATATAATGTTTTAGGATTCCCATCCATTGTAATCTGAATTAACATACCATGAGAAAAAGTGATTTTGGGATGGACTGTGATTATAATGACCATTGAATTCCATCAGACCTGATTCTAATTAATGTATAATTGTTAATTAATTATTTTATAACTTTATATCCCATGAACCTAGATTTAATGCTTCTAGTTACACATTTTATAATTTATTCAACCACATCCTCCCTACAAACAATTCCTTCCAGTTTATATTTAATATCATAAAATTGAATTTTTTATTGGTTTGTTTTATCTAATTAATATTTTTATCCAAGTCTACATCTATGTGTTCATCCCCGAACATGCATATACTATAAGACATGATAGTTTAGTTCTTTTTGTGTTTCATGTTTATCAATTTCTAAATTCGGTAACCTGTCAGGAATTAACAATGGAAACGGGGATACAGTCATTCATAGTGAAGTATAATAATCCTTAAATAATGCTGAAATTGGAACAAAATACCTTTAAAAGTGAATTCAATTAATTATTCTAAAAAAATCGAAAAGGTCATTTTCCATGGATATTAATTTAAACTTATTGTCATAATATTTAAAAAATACATTCTATTGAGAATTAATATAGAATATTTTAATAGAAGATGAAATGAAGTGATTATTAATGACGGTGGGAATATTTATTAATATTCTATATATTAAAAAATATTTATTTTAAAATATTTTTCAATTCCAAAATTTACTTTTTCATAAAAAGTTTCATACAAAAATTCATTTTTAATAATTTATAAATTTATACAATTGTTTTGAAAATTAATTTTTTTTAAAATAAATCAAGATGTACTAATTTAAATTTTTTTTATAGATTATTGATATTTTAGAGAATGATCTTACACAAAAGATAATAGTGTCTTTTTTGTTGAAAATATTACCTAGATAATTTTATGTTGAAAATAGAGATGAAATGTAGTAATAGAAAAAAACTCTAGAAAATCATAATATTAGAAGAAAATATAAGGTTTTTAATGTATATGGTCTATATAATTCTCCTCATGTGAAATATATTTCTGATAATAACAAAAATAAATGATATTGTATCCTAATCACTATGCCACAAGTTTCATTTTTTCAGTATAAATTAAAATATCCTACATAATAAAATAATATTTATTATAGAAATATTATATAACCATGATCATATATAATATAAAATTTATAATTCCATTATAATGATTAGTTAAAGATCTATTTACAATTTAACCAATAAAATGAACATTCTCGAGAAAATAGGTTTGTTTACATGTATGATTGAGTTTTGATTGTTGTAGTTTATTAAAATTGGTCATGGTTTCAAAATGTCTATATGAATAACCACTTAATAAGTATAATATTTATTTATTATGTACACTTTTATAATTTTTTATATATTATGTTTAGGAAGAATGAATCTCATTTATTTGTGGTAGTTGTAGTCCAGATATACACATGTCTATAGTATCATTTTTTAATGGATGGAAATATATGAAGGTATAAAAGATGTCATAATTAATGATGTATAATTTTTATAAAAAATATCATTAATAAATATGAAATCCCACATTATAGAATACTATGATTTGTAGTGATGGATAATGAATTATATAATTTTGGTGAGGTGGTATTCCATACGTACGAATGAGTGATTCGTTCATTTCACATTTTAGGGGATGTAATAATGAATATTTTCTCCAGAATTTTATTAATAGATAATAATATAGATGAAATTGGGTTAAATATTTTAGAATGGATACCACATATTTTGAGGTAGATCAAGAGGAAATAAAATTTAATTTACTCAAATAATAGTTACAACACTTCACTAATAAACCCATGTTGGATTTAAATTAGTTCATTGAAATGAAGATATTAAGATTAATCAATTTCATCTATGATGTTTTTAAGGAATTTATAATGTTATTATGGTATTTTTGGATATTTTTGACTACCATGAAGTTTGAGGAAGAGAGGTAAAGTAGTGTACTTTTATGAAGAAATGAGAGGACACAACTAGAATAATTGAAAATATTAAAAAATATTGATGTATTACCCAAATAATGTTTCTCGAAAATTAAAAATATTATTTGACAAGAAGAATACTGTAAAATATATAACTATCCAATCAAATAAAGTAAATATGTTTCTTATATTTTAGGCCTTATATCATTGGTTATCCCTATGTAATGTTGTTTGAATATAATTATTTAATTGTTTTTATATTTTTTACATTCATTTTGAAAAAATATAAATTGTAAATTATAAATAACATTTTATATGATTACTAGAAAATGAATAAATTTTATGGGATTAATTATTATTATTATAATAAAATAAATTTAAATTAAACTATAAAAATATGACAATATACCATTTTTAAGATCAATTAATTTTAAAAAATTATAAACTTTCATTAGGAAATGTAATTTTAATATAGATTATATTCTAATTTAATGGATAATTTGAATTCAAATTTAATTGATAAAATTAATCATTAAAATAATTAAAATATTGAAAATTGTAATGACATGAACAAAAAAAGGTATTATATAAATTATTATTTTCTTTCCATTTACTAAAAAATAAATATTTTCAGAAGATTCCCTAAATTTCATCTATATAAATATTTATATTCATAATTTAAAAATGATATAAATTTTAAACAATGAAATTTTTATAAGTGTAATAAATTATTTATAATATACAGGCACAAAATGTAATGAAATATATTTTTGATGATGACACATTTTTTAATAATAAAATTACATTATTATAAAAAGAGTACTTATTAATTGTGAATTAATCGATGAGTTTAATTTATATAAAACATTTATATAGAATTTATGAAAAATCTAAAATGTGTATTCATAAATAAAAATTATTTTCCATGTTATAACAGAATAATACATCATTGTTATAATGTCTATACTGTTCTTACATGATTGTTATGCCATTTCAATTATAAAAAAATGTATCACACAACCAGGATCCAAAGGATTAGTTTTCTTGTAGAATTTGGACTATACATAACTTTAAAATATTAATTAATCTATATTTATATAAATCCATTATTCACTAGCTTCCTAGTGGCTAATATGATCTTTATAGTACAATTAATCACCTGAGGCTATACATCAACAGAAAGGGTTAAGCTAAAATCCATGTAAGAAGATATATAAGAACATAATTCAAGATAACATGGTGTGAGTAACCATAATCATTATAGCATCATCACAATCATGGGATGAAGTAATATATAACGTGACGGAATTTGGAAACGCCAAAAAATGAAACATTGTTTCCTAGTGGTCATCTTAGACACATAGTTAAAAACAAATCTAACACTATAGTCACACGTATTTCTTTTTATCTAATGAGATGCATGAAATTACATAATTAAATGGATAACTATACAATTATGGGTGCACCCATAATATCTTTACATTTCCAGGCACTATTTAATTCTTGGTGCAGACAACACATCATAATATATAAATAATCACGAATGAGACATTAAATATATATTAATAATTGACAAAAAATAATACATGGAATGGAATGGGATTAATTTCATTAATATTGAATCCATGAAAAACAACTTCATGAAATTATGACGGGAATAACATATTTGGTATATGAATAATAAAGAAGAAGTAATATCATGAGATGTAAAATAAGAAAATATGAAAAAATAGTACTTTTGGATAACACATTTAATTTGTCATAAAATTATATTAGGAATATGTATTAACAATAGTATATAATGTATGGATATTTAAATGATAATTGAGGAACATAAAAGGGACACCCACAATGAATCTGGATTAGAAGAATGATAAACCAAAGATAGGATGTTGGGTTTGAGAACTCCGTCACAATATGTTTGATTGTTGTCTTCACATTAATATTATGGATAATTATATTTAAATTTCTAATTGAAAAATACATAAAATAGGTTACATTTATTTTATTTATTATAGTTTTTTAAGTTTATTTATAGACTTTTTTTGAAGTTATAATGTTCACATTCATTTTTTGAGGGAGTTCATTTTCTTCTTTTTCATGATAATTTGAATTCTTTAAAAGTATTTATGTTCATGTAAAGAAATAATTATTCTTTTCAAATAAAGTAATAATTCATTAATGAACATAAATAAGTTTAATTGGTCTAATATATAATTAGAATATATTGGTTGGTTACGATTATAAGATAAAACATTATGGACAATTATTTAATTTATTATGGTGGATTTACAACCACTATGATCATATATTATTTTTTATATCATGTTTATATATTGGATGCATTATTGAATATAAAATATAATATATATTAAAAATCATAAATAACTGTTGTAATAATTAATGACCATCCATGATGGAATTAGAGAAAAATGAAAACACATTGCCTGTGGTGGAAGTAAATTGACACACCACAGACAATATTTTAATTTTTTTAATAAAAGGAAAAAATATAGACATTTGATGATGAAATATTCCATTTAAAAAATAAAAGGAAAATTACATAAAATAATCAGGATATCTTTCCACATGGATATGTAGAGGAGACTATAGGATAAGAAAATAAATTAAATATAAAATAAATTAAAAGAATAAAAGATAACATATTTTACCTCTTCAATTTATCCACTTCGAGATCCTGCTTAGGGAAAAGGTTTTGGTAATTTAACAAGAAAAAATAATATAAGTCATGTGTTTGGTGATTAGGGATTTTATTTGGTTTAATTTTGAGATTCACAAATGATATGGGGTTGTGAGGAGTAGAGGTAATAATAGATAGAATTTATTATGAAATGTGAAAGTTGTTTTCTCATTAGTTTATTTATTAGATTATTATCTTCCCTAATAAGTTTTAATTGATTGAGAATTATCACTAAATATATTAGTATAAATATGGTTAGTTATAAATTATGGATATTGAATAAGAAATAACATAAGTAATTGTGTCTATATCTTAATATATATTTATATCGTAAATTGTAATATTAAACAATTCATGTATATTATAAAAACAAAATAATTCACCATAAATATTTTTTTCAGTGTATAAATAAAAAATTAACTCAAATTTATAAAATTAATTTTATAAAGAAGTTAAATTTAATATCCAATTAAAATGAATATTTATTTGAAAAATACTAATTTTTTAAATTTAATTGATTTTATAAACCATTGAAAATTAAATATGACCTCGTAACTTTTCTTATAATTTGATGAAAAAATAAAATTTATAAATCATTTTTATAAAAATAAATATTATTTTAAATTATTAAATTATTTTTTATATTGAAAAGAATATTCATGTTTTACAAATATACAAATAATTAAATTATTATTATTCAAATATTTATTTAATTATACTAAGATATAATTATATCATATTATTATTTATCAGATTCTTAAATTTTATTTATTAATTTATAATTGGGGTTATTATTCTATTGGCTAGATTACTATTCAGAATGGTCATGTAACTATTCAAAGGGCCATGTTGTTATTCCTTCGGTAAAGGTTCCATAGATTATTTTAATATCTATTTTTTCATTTTTCCTTTATGTAATTAATGTTTTTATTAGGATATCTGTTATGTATATTTGCTTATACCAAATAAGAATATTGTAATAAGTGAATTAATTCCATTGTACATATCCTTCGTTGCCTTCTCCAGTTCTCAAGTCACATCATCATACTTAGGGTTCTTCCAAAATAATTTAATATGGTGTTATTTTATTTTTTTAGAACCTTACCAATCTGTCCCAGATTAATTATATGATTATCCTTATAATTGGGATGATCTTTATATTGTACCACCTTTGAGTTAAATAAATAAGAGGGATTTGGTTTGTACATCCCCAGGATAAGTATATGAAACTATTAAAAAAAATTATCCATACATGGTGGAAGTGAAAGTAGATAGGACACTAATCCAATGTGATTCGGGATCTTAATGGGGCCAATTTCCATTTGGCTATGATTCCTATAATTTCTGATCCATATGATTCTCTTCTGTTTTGATAATCGAAGGATGAATTTTTCTCCTACAATTAAGTCCAATTGCCTTCAACAGTATTCCTGAAAACTATTTTTTTAAATTTGAGTTGATTTTATATGTTTATGGGTGACTTGATCCTTTTAATTCATTTATGGTACTAGATTAGATCCATGCCCCTTTTCTTTTCCAAATTTATCCTAACGAGTTGTAGTCCTACATCACATTCCCTATCAAGATTCATATGGATCCATCTGAATACTCGTATGGATGATATCAGTATATGATAACTCAAAAAATCCGAGATGTTGATCCAATCCAAATTTAAAATTAATTCAATGGGATATTGGAATTTATTAAACTTTCTAAATAGTCCTTTAAAATTGTCCTGTATTATGGGGATTATTGGTTGTCCAAAAACTTAATTCATTACTCCAATCAAATTTACGATTAGTACAAAATTTAGATGTGAACCATGACTTGTGATTAAATATGATCTAAAGTGGATCCCCCTGAATCCTCACCACTTTATTCACATGTATCCTAGAATGTTTTTCAAGAGATTAATATTCATAATTATTTATAATGTTTCTAGACATGGAGAGTTGGTTCACCACAACCCGTATAGTTTTGTTTCATTTATAATCAATTGGAAGACTAGTGATGAAGTCTAAGGTGACAGTCTTGCATATCCATGAGGGTATAGTCATGTAATGGCCTAATAATCCTCATTTTCTTGATCGTATAATTAGTCATTACTGGGCCTTAAGCGACATCCCCAAGACTCCAAAGGCTGGACATAAATGAAAAATGGTTTCCAAGCTAGTGGGGGATATTTACCCATTACAGACTAAAAAAAACAAAAACACCAACAACCAAATTCATTATATTGTGCATGATATAAACTAATTCATTTCAATCATTCTCATTATAACAACCCTCCAATGTATGATATAGCATTAGAAAAAAACAATATCTATGTAAATAGAGAAACAAAATAAACTAAAATATGACACCAAAACCAAATTATCCACAATCTCTATGATCCTTCATCACAATGTTTTCAAACGTATCATGATGTAGCGATTAATAAGTTTGATATATTAACATTTCCCAAGGCATGGAAGGTAGCATCTGAAAAATCAAAAAAGCTCCAAAGAATAGGATATTATATATCTAAGTAGGTTTTCCCTGAATTAATTCCCTTCTCACTACACTAATATATAATGGATTGCATCATTTATATAAAACCATTTATATAAAATATTTCTGAAAAATATTTTCTAACAAAATAAAATCATCTTCTAAAAAACATATACAACTAATTGAAAAAAATGAAATGAAATCATTTTTGGAAATTTTTTGTTCGAGAATATAACTAATCAAGGCTTAAAACATATTCTTTTTATCATTTTGGCATACCCATTCTATTTTTCACAACACACCCACAAATGCATGCCTCATTGGACAGCTCCATACTCAAGAGTGGTCATTCCTCAAATTATCTGGTGTCCCAATAATACAATCCCCTAATATTTTTTCAATCATCTTGTACCATAATGGTACATATCCCATATTGAGGGGCATGTCGACTATAAAATCACACCACCCCATATATGCCAAACCATTTCAAATTTCAAAAACAAACTGTTTCAATAAAACTAAATTTTTATTGAAAACCACTGAATAAAACCATTTTAAAGTTACCATTTTATTTCAATAAAATATTCCATTTTATAAAAAACATATAATCCAAACCATGTTCCACAATTAAAAAAATTCACCATTTTACAATATGTAATTTAAATTTACAAACACAAGCACTATAAGGCCCCATCCTTAAACCATACTTAAAATTGAATTAAATGAATAATTCACATTGATGATCTTTTTAGGTTTAGAGTTTTAGAGAATTAGATCATAACTATTACATCTCAAAAGATTACAAAGTACACACTTCTACTATGTTTCCATAAAATGAAAAAAAATCATAAAAAGAGACATGTTTACTTCCATGTTTTATATAGAATGATGTTCCCTTGATCCTGTCCTTGACCCTATTCCACATTAAGTCCTATGAAAAACATTTGAAAAAAACATTGGGTGAGCATAAAAAGCTCAGTAAGGGATACACAATGAATGAAAACTATTAGCTTATCAAAACAAGAAATAAACCATTTATACTTTATCAAAGTAATACTTTTCACCTTTATGAAGTAGTAAAAACTCTTCACTGAATAATGATCATTACATACCCTTTCTTAACAAAAAAATTACCATAAAACCCATATAAAAAACACATAACATATAAAGGTAACTTGGGACGTAAACATACTTAAGTGGAATAACCATACGGTCGACTTCCACAGATATCACTTAATGGAATAGCCATTTAGACAACTTCCATACATACTTAATGGAATATCCATACGACCGACTTACATACCCAATGCATTGGAGGTTATAACGTAATCACCCATCCTGGTATTCATGGCACCACCCGTCATATGGTTTATCACGTAACCACCCATCAAATGTCCAAGTACCAATATAAAATCATAAAACATAAAACCAATATAAAGGAATGATAACATTTCCACATTTCAATCACAATATATAATTTAAATATATTTACATAATAAAATTCATATTCAAAACCGTTTTCAATACCAAAATACATAAAATAGTATATGGTATTTATTTTATTTTAAAAACATTACGGCTTGTTGAGGAAGCCAATGACCAAATAATACTCGCGACGGCGGAAAAAGTCGTTGTCACCACGTACGTTAAAAAACATTCCTTTTTTTGGTTTAGTAAAACGCTTCATAGAAAAAGATTCCATTTTTATAAAAGTAAAATTCATAGGGGTTTATACACCGTATAAAAGAAAGTTGTGCATAAAACGAAATATGCCTCAATGAAAGGAGATTTAGACGAAGTCCCTTACCTCGGGTTCGACTTGACACGATCGTTCTTTAACGTCCTGAATAATAAACTTGAGTTAATTTCTATTTTTTTATGAACCATTTTCAAGTTAATTATTTCTTTTATATCACTTATTTCCATGTTATAAACATTATGTAACCATTTAAGTTAATAATGTTTGTTTTGTCAAAATTTGGTTCTTAAGTCGAAAGTGGACTTCTAACAATTACATGTTGTTTGTGTGGTCAACCGTTCATTATATCCAGAATGACATTCCTGATTTGGATATCATATATATCATATATATCCAGCATATACATGTATTTATAATATTACATAATCATTTAGAGGTAAGAAATGAAATGCACCGTTCATGGAGAGGGTAAGCCGTACGTACGCATGAACGCTACTTTCATTTCCTTGTCATATTAATGGAATTAAAACTAAATGAGAGGTATGTATATTTTATTTCCAGAATTATATTCATCATTTAGATGTATCATTCATCATATATATCTATTATATACATGTACTTATAATAGTACATTACATTTGGGGATAAGAAATGCAATGCACCGTTCCTGGAGACGGTAAGCCATACGTACGCATGAACGCTACTTTCATTTCTATCTCATACGTTAATGGATAGAAATAATAATGATATAGAGGATTATTATAATTCCATTATAACATCATATATATAATAACTTTAAATCCATCCTTTATATGTCCCATATATGGCATTAACGAATCAAATCACTTTGAGGGGGCGGTAGTCCGCACTTCCTTAAATGAATATATCGCATTTACCCATAATGGAAACCATAAAGGTATGCCCAAAATGAAAAATACAGAAGTTTAAGGAAAACATAAACATATTATATATCATATATAAATATAGTGTCATCTTAATGGCCACCTTTTAAGATGTTAAATGAATGTTGAACAATCATCGTTTCAGGAGGTAGAAATTCCCCATCCACAGAAACAGTATGTTCTTTAACCATTAGATGTAGATGTGTGTAATTTTAGCTCTAATACTTATAATAAAAACATCCTAGTATATTTAGGATACTAGAGTTGTTAGAAAAGAAAAGAATAAAAAGAGTTTAGGGGGTTGGAGAAGCAAAAAAAGCAAAAGGACTCAAAAGAAGTCATTACCTTAAAATCGGGTAACTCCCTTTGGTTTGAGCTCAAAGGCTTCCTTCGGAAGACATCTGCCCAAAGTGAGGCTTCAAGGAGTAATATAGGGAAGTGGAGAGACAAAATCGTCAGGGGATGGCCGAGCCAAAGGCTTTGGGAGTGTGGGTAAGGAGGTATAGGTGGGGGCCTTTTATAAGAGGAGAGGAGGGCCACTCTTTTAAAGTTACAAAATGATACTTTATTTTCAAAAGAGTTTCGAATTTTAAAGGTCCCACATTAATGTATTTCGAGGTTAAGCTGATGAGGGTTCGAAATCAACTCATCCAATAGGTATTGGACATGTTTAGGTCTTAAAGTTTACATTATATTTCCATTTTATTTAAATCGTTAAAAAATGAGGTCATCGCTGCATCATCATGATGTCATAAATAATTTAATTTATGTAATGTCTAAAAATTATAAAAAAATTACTATGATGTAGGAAATATTTTTAGTTTTACAATAAATATTTATAGACAAAAAATGACTTCTATATCCCAATGTAAATATTGTTTTAGTAAAACATTTCATCTTTGTGTCATTTTTTACTTAAACATTAAATAAAAGGTATTTATGTCATTTTCCAACAAAAGTGGCTCCATGGGGGCCCCAAGTTTATCCATGTATTTTCATGGTCGTCCATGACACATACAATGAGTTTAGGTCATGTTTCTAGGTCATTTAATTTTATTAAAACATTATTCGTACCTTAAACTACACTAATTACCTCTAATCGGGATTAAGAACATAAGAGTTACTATTCACCAAAAAATTATTTTAATCTCATTGAACAACATTTTACTTCATAATGACAACCATGTATGTTGTATTTTAGAAATTAAAATCACAGAAGTGGTAAATCTTCATTTAAACGAAAAATTAGTTTTTATAAGTACCAGTTAGTGGTTTCACTATTCATCAAAAATTGAAGTTTTTCAGAAAAATACCAAAAATTCACCCTAAGATATATTTAATATTCCGAATTAAAAAATGAAGTCTATTTTACAAAATTAAAGAATATAAGTCACATTAATTAATTTAATAATTAATTCCCACTGTCATGACAAATAGCGTGTTTTTATGAAACAATAAGTATCAAAAGATTGACACTAGTTTAAGTCCAATTTCAAAGTGAAATTAATTCAAATGACCACTATTGGATTTAATGGTAAAAACATTTTCTAATTTCACATTAAAACAAATTCAAATGATAATCTAATCATATAAATAAATTCGATTAAAAAGCGGTTTAGAATTAAAATATAACATTTTACACTATTCATTAAAAAATGAACTTTATCGGAAAGATACCAAATATTTACACAAAGTTAATTTTGATGTACCGATTCTAAAGAAGAGTTATATTTGGTCCAATAGAACTTATAAGATTGATCAAAACTATATTTAATGATGGTTCACCTTCAAAAGGTGATAAGTGAACCATTAGTGAAAATTAGGGTATAAATGCCTAAAATTGAATTATTTCCGTATTTTAAGCCGTTATCTTTTATTGGATAAATGTAAAAAAAAATTAGAAAACATATATAATCATATTTTAGTTATTTCTATCCATTCCCGCCAATACAACGGCTACATGTTAACTACCATTTAATATAATATTATTATATTACTAGTGTGCAACGTAAGTTTTCAAAGGAACTCATCATTGCGTATCAGGTACGATATCGAACATAGCAACCCCTTTAAAGTAAAATTAATATTTAATTTGTAAATATTAATAAATACAAAAATGTTTTATTCATTATTTACTTAGGATGTTACATCCTTCCCCCCTTTTGGGAATTGCGTCCTAGCAATTTTATTCACTTATCAAAATAAGTGGGGGTATTTATCCCTCATAGCATTTCCAGATTCCCATGTAGCCTCTTCAACCATATGGTTTTTCCACAAAACCATTACCGGGTTGATTACCTTATTTCGCAACACATTCTCTCTTCGATCATGAATCTGGACTGGTTGTTCTTCATAAGAGAGATTCCCTTCCAACTGAACTACCTCTGGGCTCAAAACATGAGATGAATCTGGCATATACTTCCTCAACATCGAAACATGAAAAACATTGTTTACCTGAGATAACCTTAGAGGTAATGCCACTATGTATGCAACTGATCCAACTCTCTCCAGAATTTCATATGGTCCAATGACCCTTGGACTCAACTTTCCTTTCTTACCAAATCGCATCACACTTTTCCAGGGAGAAACCTTGAAAAAACATGATCACCTACCTCGAAAGATAGATCCTTCCTCCGGTTATCCGCATAACTCTTCTTCCCCCTCTGAGTTATTCTCATGTGTTTCTGAATCAACTGAACCTTTTCTGCCATCTGTTCTACCAATTATGGTCCCATCAGCTTCCTTTCACCCACTTCATCCCAAAATGCTGGAGTTCGACACTGGTTCCCATATAATGCCTCAAATAGGGCCATCTGTATACTCGAATGAAAACTATTATTATATGAAAACTCAACCAAAGAAATATATTGGTCCCAACATCCCTGCTAATCCACCGAACAAGCTCGTAGCATATCCTCCAAGGTTTGAATTGTTCATTCTGACTGCCCATCTAATTGAGGATAAAAAGTAGTACTAAAATTTAATTCAATACCCAACGACTTCTGAAGGCCTTTCCAGAAGTTAGAAGAAAACCTAGTATCACGATCAGATACAATGGAGAGAGGAAAACCATGTAACCTGACTATCTCTTTATGATACAAACGGGAAAGTTGATCTAGGAAAAATTATTTAGTATAGGAAGGAAATGAGCATATTTAGTCAAGCGATCAACAATAACCCAGATTGCATTATTACCTCGAGATGTCTTTGGTAATCCCACAACAATGTCCATGGATATATTCTCACATTTCCACTCTGGCACTGGTAGAGGCTAAAGCATCCCTTTCGGTAACTTCCACTCTGCTTTAACCTACTGAAAAGTCAAACACTTCACAGTAAAATCAGCAATATCTCTTTTCATTCCATCCCACTAGTAATACTCCCGCAGATATCTGTACATCTTAGTACTACCAGAATGAACTAAAAACGGGTAACTATGAGCCTCACATAACAACTCATTCTTCAACTGTGAATCACATGGCACACATAATCTCTTCCCAAACCTAAAAACACAATCACTATCAATATTGAATTCAGGAAACTTACCTTTATAAAACAGTTCTACCTTTTTCTGCAACTCACTGTCTTGCTTTTGTGCTTGCTTGATTCTGTCTGATAGAAAAGATCTCACTGATACCTAAAACCAAAACAGAAGGAAATCCTGCACCAACAACTTCTATGCCAAAGTTCATCATATCAAAAACCGAAGGATCTCGTTCTAAACGTAGCATAGTTAATGAAGCATTAATTTTTCGACTCAAAGAATCATCCACTTTATTTTCTTTTCCCGGATGGTAGTACATTTTACAATCATAATATTTGATTAATTCCAACCATCTCCTCTGTCTCATGTTAAATTCTTTCTGAGTGAATATATACTTTAATCTTTTTGGATTAGTATATATTTCACACTTTACTCCATACAAATGATGCCTCCAAATTTTTAAAGAAAAAACAACAACAGCTAATTCCAAATCAAGTGTAGGGTAATTTACCTCATGAGTTTTCAACTGACGTGAAGCATAAGCAATTACCTGATCATTCTACATAAGGACACAACCAAGTCCCTTCAATGAAGCATCACTGTATATAACAAACTCACCATTCCTGGAAGGAATTTCCAAAACTGGAGCATTCACCAATCTTCTTTTCAACTCCTGAAAACAATAATCACATTCTTTTGTCCAGATAAACTTAACACCCTTCGGAGTAAGTTTAGTCATTGGACTAGATAACCGTGAAAAATCTTCAATAAACCTTCAGTAGTATCCTGCCAAACCAAGTAAACTACGGATCTCAGTTACATTTGTGGGACTTGGCCATTCTTCAACATCTTTTGTTTTAGAAGGATCAATAGTTATGCCATCTTTTGAAACAATGTGACCAAGGAAAGAAAGTTGTTGCAACCAAAACTCACACTTTCTGAATTTCCCATACATTTTCTTTTCTTTCAAGGTTTGAAAAATAACCCTTAAATGACTTTCATTCTCCTCTTTACTTTTATAAAACACCAAAATATCATCAATAAAAACATCCAACATTTTTCACATAAGTCAACTGAGCCATCACTGCAACAAACTGTTCAGTTTTGATTCTGACAATATTAGGATACTTATTTGAAAGGTCATTTCCCTCTGTATGCCTTCCCAAAAGAGTTGTTATGTTTCCTCTATGAAAAACCATTCTTAACACAGAAATATCGTAGGAGAAGCAACATGGTAATCTTTAAATGCTATATCATTTCAATAATACCATAAATTAACTTATAATTTTAAAATTTTCTAACTCCTAAAGTTGTCTAAATTGACCTCTGATACCAACTATAAATCCTCGGCCTTAAACATTACTTAATATTGAATTAAATGATTAATTCACATTGAGGATCTTTTTGGGTTTATAGATTTATAGAATTAGACCATAACTATTACATCTCAAAACATTAAAAAGTAGACACTTCTACTATGTTTCCATAAAATGAAAAAAAAACTCTTAAAAAGAGACATGTCTAGTTCCATGTTTTAAATAGCATGACTTTCCCTTGATCCCGTCCTTGACCATATTCCACATTAATTCATGTGAAAAACATTTCAAAAAAACATGGGGTGAGAATAAAAAGCTCAGTAAGGGATACACAAAGAATGAAAACTATTAGTTTATCAAAACAATAAGTAAACCATGTATACTTTATCAAAGTAATAATTTTCACCTTTATGAAGTAGTAAAAACTCTTCACTGAATAAAAGATCATTACTTACCCTTTTGTAACCAAAATATTACCATAAACCCCAAAAAACGAACACATAACATATAAAGGTAACTTGGGACATAAACATACTTACGTGGAATAACCATACGGTCGACTTCCACACATATCACTTAATGGAATAGCCATTCGGCCAACTTCCATACATACTTAATGGAATAGCCATACGGCCGACTTCCATACCCAATGCATTGGAGGTTATAACTTAACCACCCGTTCTGGTATTCACGGCACCACCCGTCATATGGTTTATCACGTAACCACCCATCAAATGTCCAAGTACAAATATAAAATCATAAAACATAAAACCAATATAAAGGAATGATATCCATTACACATTTCAATCACAATATATAATTTAAATATATTGACATAATAGAATACTTTATCAAAACCATTTTCAATACCAAAATGCATAAAAGAGTATATGGTATTTATTTTATTTTAAAAACATTACAGCTTGTTGAGGAATCCAAAGACCAAATAATACTTGCGACGGTGGAAAAGGTCGTTGTCACCGCGTACGTTAAAAAAACATCCATTTTTTTCGTTTAGTAAAACGATTCGTAGAAAAATATTCCTTTTGTATAAAAGTAAAAGTCAAAGGGGTTTATACACCGTATAAAATAATGTTGTGTATAAAACGAAATATGCCTCAATGAATGGAGATTGAGACGAAGTCCCTTATCCCGGGTCCGACATGACTCGATCGTTATTTTACATCCTGAATAATAAACATGAGTTAATTTATATTTTCTTAAGAACCTTTTTCAAGTTCATTAATCCATTTATATCACTTATTTCCATGTTGTAAACATTATGTAACCATTTATGTTAATAATGTTTGTATTGTCGATATTTGGTTCTTAAGTCGAAAGTGGACTTCTTACAATTACATTATGTTCATGTGGTCCAAGGTTATTTATATCCAGAATGAGATTCCTGATTTGGATATCATATATATCATATATATCCAGCATATACATGTATTTATAATATTACATAATCATTTATAGTTAATAAATGAAATGCACCATTCATGGAGACGGTAAGCCGTACGTACGCATGAACGCTACTTTCATTTCTTTGTCATGTTAATCGAATTAAAACTAAATGAGAGGTATTTATATTTTAATTCCTTAATTATATTTATCATTTAGATGTCTCATTCATCATATATATCCATTATATACATGTACTTCTAATAGTACATTACATTTGGGGATAAGAAATGAAATGCACCGTTCATAGAGACGGTAAGTCGTACGTACGCATGAACGCTACATTCATTTCTATCTCATACTTTTATGGAAAGAAATAATAATGATATAGAGGTATATTATAATTCCATTATAACATCAAATATATAATAACCTTAAATCCATCCTTTATACATCCCACATTTGGCATTAATGAATCAAATCACTTTGAGGGGGCGGTAGTCCGCACTTCCTTAAATGAAGATATCGCATTTACCCATAATGGAAACCATAAAGGTATGCCCAAAATGAAAAATACAGAATCATACGGAAAACATATACATATTATATATCATATATAAATATAGGGTCATCTTAATGGCCACCTTTGAAGGTGTTAAAATAATGTTGAATAATCATCGTTTTGGGAGGCAGAAATTCGCCATCCACGGAAATAGTATGTTCTTTAACCATTAGATGTAGGGGTGTGTAAGTGTAGCTCGAATATTTCTTATAACAACATCCTATTATATTGACGATACTGTATTTGTTACAAAAGAAAAGAATAAAAATATTTTAGGCTATTGGAGAAGCAAAATAAAACAAAAGGAATCAAAAGAAGACATTACCTTAAAATCGGGTAACTCCCTTTGGTTTGAGCTCAAAGGTTTCCTTGGGAAGACTTCTGCCCAAATTGAGGCATAAAGGAGTAATAGAGGTAATTGCAGAGACAAAATGTTCAGGGGTTGGTCGTGCTAAAGGCTTTTGGAGTGTGGGTAAGGAGGTAGAGGTGGGGTCCTTTTATAAGAGGAGGGGAGGGGCACTCTTGTAAAGTTACAAAATGTTACTTTATTTTCAAAAGAGTTTCAGATTTTAAAGGTCCCACATTGATGTATTTCTAGGTTAAGGTGATGAGGGTTATAAATACACTCATCCAATAGGTTTTGGACATGTGTAGGTCTTATAATTTACATTATCTTTCCATTTTATTTAAATCGTTAAATAATGAGGTCATCGCTTCATAATCATGATGTCATAAATAATATAATTTATTTAATGTATAAAAATTATAAAACAATTACCATGATTTAGGGAATCACTTTAGATTTCCAATTACTACTTATAGTAAAAAATATGACTTGTATAACCCCATGTAAAAATTGTTTTAGTAAAACATTTCATGTTTGTGTCATTTTTTACTTTAACATTAAATAAAAGGTATTTATGTCATTTTCCAACGAAAGTGGCTCCATGGGGTCCCCAAGTTGACCAATGGATTCTCATTGTCGGCCATGACACATAAAATGAGGGTAGTACATGTGTCTAGGTCATTTAATTTTATTAAAACATTATTCTTACCTTAAACTACACTAATTACATCTCATCGCGATTAAGAACTAAAGAGTTAATATTCACCAAAAAATTATTTTAATTTCATTGAACAACATTTTACATCATAATTACAACCATGTATGTCGGATTTTTGAAATTCAAAACACAGAAGTGGTAAAATTTCATTTAAATGAAAAATCAGTTTTTATAAGTACCACTTAGTGGTTTCAATATTCATCAAAAATTAAAGTTTTTCAGAAAAATACCAAAAATTCACCCTAATCTATATTTGATATTCCGAATTAAAAAATGAAGACTATTTTAAAAAATTAAAAACATATAAGTCACATTAATTAATTTAATAATTAATTCCAGTTGTCATGAAAATAGCGTGTTTTTATGAAACAAAAAGTATCAAAAGATTGACACTAGTTTAAGTCTGATTTCAAAGTGAAATTAATTCCAACGACCACTATTGGATTTAATGGTAAAAACAATTTCTAATTTCACTATAAAACCAATTCAAATGATTATCTAATCATATAAATAAATTATATTAAAATGAGGTTTTGAATTAAAATACAACATTTTAGACTATTAATTAAAAAATGAACATTATCAGAAAGATACCAAAAATTTACAAAAAAAAAATTTTGATGTCCCGATTCTAAAGAAGAGTTATATTTGGTCCAATAGAATTTATAAGATTGATCAAAACAATATTTAATGACGGTTCTCCATCAAAAGGTGATAAGTGAACCTTTAGTGAAAATTAGGGTATAAATGACTAAAATTGAATTCTTTCCGCATCTTAAGCCTTTATCTTTTATTGGATAAATGTAAAAACATTTAAAAACATATATAATCATATTTTAGTTATTTATATCCAATCCTTCCAATACAACGGCTACATGTTAACTACAATTTAAAATAATATTATTATATTTCTAGTGTGCAACGTAAGTTTTCAAAGGAACTCATCGTTGCGTATCGGGTACGCTATCGAACATAGCAACCCTTTTAAATTAAAATCAATATTTAATTCTTAAATATTAATAAATATGAAAATGTTTTATTCATTATTTACCTCGGATGTTACAAGCACTTTATTCAAAAGCCCAATTTTCCATATTTCCTCGATTTTCCAAACCATCACAAAGAAGGGATACCAATGATTTCTAAATAGCCATATCACAACTAATTATAACCATGATATTAAATTTTAAATCATTCCTATCATTTATACTAAGTGGAGTGGAGAGAGGATACACCTACATCAATGGTATTGATGAGACCTGACACGGACATGGAAAACATTAGAAAACTGGGTCAATTCATTAATGAAACCTTCTTAGATATATTTTCCTAGAAAGATCAAGAAAAACTCTTATCTTATTTATAATCCACACTCACAGATAATACTATTATGTTTGTTGATATGATAAACTAATAACAGAGGAGAATACAATTTATTTAGGTCTATGAAGCTGATAATGAATGATAAAGAATGATCACATACCTCTAGAATCATGGTTCCAAACAGTAATGGGAGACATCAAATAGACTAAGCATTGCCTCAGAGAGGATACACTACCTTCAAGGAAGAGAAATCCTGAGTTATGGCTACTTACATGAAAAAAAGACCATCTTAGAGGCAAAAATATATGAGATCCACTTTTTTATGATTTAACAAATACCATGCACATAGTTAGTTCACACGATTAGAGAATCAATACACTAACGTTGCATTATCTACAGACTACTCAGACCATCACATGGCCTCCTCACATGGTATCCCTAGTAGTGCATACACCATGCTAAAGCTCAATTCCTCAAATCGACTCATGTACACTTATTCTATAAGGATTTCACCACAGATTGGATAAATCATGCACATCTCGTGCCCCTCTCCATTTGTCCCCAAAACATTGTGAATGATCCCAAAACTGTCCCAAAATTCCCACTTCTACATTATATCAATAAAAAATAAAATAAATTGAAATAAACATGAAACCATGGGTTCTATGATCTCCCAATCATCTTTCATTCTATCCGTAGAATGTAGAAATTCATTACTTCTCAGATAGAGTTCTGTTTATTTCTCATTCATTTCATTCTATTGTTCCAAAGTCTCTTCCTGAATATTACCATGCTTTCATAAAACCTATACCAGAATGATGATTTTTCTAGGAAACAGATTTTCTTTCCTATACAAAGACATTACTGGTATATATATATCAATGAAGCATCGGGATCAAGGTTAACGTGATCTCATCTAATTAGATAGTTAGGATCAGGAAGAAACTTTTTCAACTCAGATATGTGGAACACTTAATGCACTAAACTGAACCACGGTGGTAATGCCAACTGATATTACACCTCTCTGACCCGTTCCTATATCTCAAAATGGATTACATATGTAGGAGATAAATTGATCTGCATAATAAAATAACTATTTCCAAGCCTTGGAGAGAACCTCAAGAAAAATTGATCACTCAAATTAGACGAAAAATTCTTTCAATGATGATACTCATAAGATTTGTGTGGACTCTGAGAATTCTCCATCATCTTTATAATGAAATTTTTATTCCAGTTGTTTCTTGGACAATTATCGGCCCATCTAGGGATGTTTTACCTATTTCAACCCAACATAGTGAAGAACGACTATGACTTTGATAAAATTCCTCAAACATATATATACGTATCGAGGCCTGATAGCTGTTATAATTTGATAACTCCACTTCGGGTAAGTGATCTTCCCATGAACCATAACAATACATTAAACAAGCCTGCAACATATCATCTAACATTTGTATCAGCTGCTCAGACTTTCCATCTGTTTGAGGATGATATTTTGTTCTCATAGTCAACAAGGTACATGGGGCTTTCTATAAGGATTTCCAGAAATGATATGTAAACCTTGATTCTATATGTCACATTATTGACACTGGTATGAACTATCACTTTACAACTTTTTGGATATAAATTTTCAAAAGATCCTCCACCATATGAGTTTTACGAAATGTGATGAAATAGACCGACATGGTTAGATGATCCACTATCACGCAAATGGAATCGTGTTTCAGAACCATTCTGGAAAGTCTATTATGAAAATCCATCCATATCTGATCCCCTATGCATACTAGAATATGTTAAGATTACAATGTACCTGTAGCTCATTAATGCTCTACTTTAACCTACTGGCATGTTAATCATCATGAGACGAACTCTGCTACCTCTCTTTTCATACCACTCCACCAAAATTGTGCCATCGATGCCTTATAAATATTTTTTGTACATGTATGTAAACCCATTTAGAATAATGGAAACCATGATGTACTTGTTCCTGAACATCCATAGGTGAACACATTCAATCTCTAAAACAAAAAACTGAACTCCCATCAAGTTTATAGTCCTCAATGGTCTCCCTGCTATTATGTTTTGAACTCATATCATGTTATTCTACTTCAGATGAACGTTCCTATTTTACCACACATACCAATTCAGGAACACGAATTGCAGAAAATAAAACCACAACATTACATTATTATTCACATTCCACATTTAGGTTTTCTAGGATCGACGTCAGATCATATTCATCTGATACATCTTTTTCCAATTTAGCATATTAATTTATACTTTATATAACTTCTAATTAATTCCCTTTTTAGTTGTATACATTAATTAAATGTCAAACATCTAGATATAATCCATCCTTCTCCATTACTGTAGATTCAAATCACGATGTGAGAAAATATGTTTTAATCTATTATGATCTATAAAAAAACTGAATTTCTCACTAAAGAGATAATAACTCCACGATTTCCAGTCATGTATGTCTTCAACTTTAATCCAAATAATATATTCGGTAACTCTTCTCATGCACCCTACTTTTCATTGAACCATTAGCCATGATATGGTATCCATTCATGAAAACACATCCCAACCATAATCCCAGTGCATCGCAGTACACCACATACCCCTGTCCTATTTCTGGAAAATCATGATTGTTGCTAATGTAAGATGATCATTCAGTTCCATGAAGGAATTCAAGAATTCATTTTTCCATATTAATGGATCATTAATCATTGTAAGGTCTATCATTGGAGAATCCAATAGTGTGAAATCATGCAAAAAACATATTTAGTAACCATCATTTCTATGTAATCATTATAACTTGATGAAAATCTGTAGTGGTTCCTATGATATACCAACTTATATATTTTCTATATAAACATAAAATCCTTTCTATGAAATGGATAGATCATTAAAATGTACTTCCAGTATCACGAAATCTCACATTGATAATTTTTCATAAAAACTGT
This sequence comes from Viscum album, assembly GCA_963277665.1. Taxonomy (NCBI): domain Eukaryota; kingdom Viridiplantae; phylum Streptophyta; class Magnoliopsida; order Santalales; family Viscaceae; genus Viscum; species Viscum album. The sequence goes on from OY728126.1 coordinate 1,113,986,134, forward strand.
GTCCTTGATAAATTTGTAAATCAATTTTCAGGTGTTTTTCATGGTCATCCACTGTCTTTTAATACACCAAGATGTCTTCCACACACACCATAAAAAATTAGTTAATATATCAAAAAAATATCTATTTAAAATAATCTACGAATACCAATGGTGTGATTGTTAGACCAAAAGTCATGACTACAAATTCTTGATGGTTATATCTAATTTGGAATGTTGTCATTGGAATATCATCCTTCTTAACACTCAATTGGTGATATCCTAATCGCAAGTCAATCTTGGTGAACCACAAATCACCCCTCATTTGATCAAACTAGTCATCAATGTCTATAACTGGGTACCTATTATTTATTGTAACATGGTAAAGCATATAATAATCAACACACAACCAAAGAGTTTTTTCAAGATTCCTCACGAATAATATTAGTGTTACCCATAGAGAAAAACATGGAGGAATGAAACCCTTTATTTCCAGCTTCTCCTTCTGCACATTAAATTCCCGCAACATTGCTGGTTCTATTCATTATGATGGAATAAAAATACAAGTTTCCCCCATAAGGAGATCAATCGTAAACTCCACTTCCCATAGATTTGGTAACACCAATAATTTGATTGGAATTTATAATTGAAATTGATCCAAAACAATAGGAAATCAATTTTCCCACATCTATAACATTTATTCAATAGTCAAATATACCAACATATATGAGATTTTTCCCACCATTGGTTCCAAAATTATCTTTTTAGTTTTCTTTTCTATCCACTCTCCTTAGAATAAATGCATGATCCCTTCCTCATTCATGAAACTAATTATTATTCTATAATAGGCGATGTGAGACCTGGATAATATCAACCAATACATACCTTGTATTACATCATAGAAATATATGTCCAACACCAAGATGTCTTATTTTATCTCAACTCAATCAATAGTTACATCACATGATCTACACTCAAAGGGTTGTCATTCTATTTCCAAGACAGGAGTTGGAAGCTTTGAAACAGAAGTCTTTATTTCTTACATTAAATATTGAAAATCAAAATAATAGAAAACAATGAAAGAATGTGACACACCAGTATCGAATAGCACTTTCACAAGGGTAGAATTAAAAATAATCATACCTCTCACTGAATATGGTGCAACCTAATCATGAACAATCATCTTCTCATCTCTATAATATTACTTCATCGCTACATTTTCTTACATCTTGCCTTGTAGAGAATTAACTGGTTGATCATTCATGGAATTTCTAGAATCACCATGACTATCTCTGCTCTATTGATTAGACCATTTCTGTTATTCTCACACTATCAAAGCATACGATGATTGTAATTCCAAATAAGTTTTTTGAGCACCTGACATGATGCATTGTGAAAATAGCACTAATAATTCCTCATATTCATGAAGTTATGAAATTATCTGAGTTGTTCTTTACACTCCCAATTTATGTGGTAAAAGGTACCAAATTAAAAACAACCTTCTATCATCATCGGTCATGGAATAATGTTCTCTAATACAACCATATGATTTTGATTTCCACTTCCACCTTGGATATATGTGTCTATTTTTCTCTTTCTCCTAGAATTTGAGTTCACACCATTCCTTGTAGGTATCATCATAACTCTTCTCATAAATCCCTATATACCATGGTCTGCCACAATCTCTCTATTTATTATCTTAGAATAATCTGTAATACAGTGCACCACAATCTTTGATCGAATCTCCTGCCATATCCCTAATTGGAAATTGCATTTCTTCAAAGACATAATTGCTTCATTTTTTATCAATGTGAACTAAAATCTGAATTTATCCTCATATTCCATTATAGAGATATAATCCCACATCAGGAAAAAGTAGTCCATACTTTTCTAGATTTTGAACGTATGAGGATATAATTTTTTGTTTAACAATGACTCAAAATCTACCCATGTAATTCCAACATCCAATTGATACTACATTGCTAAATCCGACCACTTGAATGAATCTGACTCCATAGCATTTCATAGAAATAGGTTCATATATAATCATAAAAAAGGAAATTTTCACAATGTAAAGTCCTCTATTTGGCCTTCCATTAGAATATCCTTTTTCAACAACATGTTTAACTCCAGAAGGATAGTCAGCTCGTAATCTACCATGAGCTTCTGGCTTGACAACTAGACTTGCTCCCCTCTAATTTTAATGTTTCCTCCTAATACCAATCTGGATAGCTTGAACTACATAATAAAATGGTTATGAAATCTCGTAACCAATAGTACCCCGATCCTATCATGCATGTTTTTGATGATTAATATTTTTTTCAAATGATGTATATATTTTTTTATTTGGAAACCTTGCCACAGTGGTTTTCATGAGTCATGAAAATTTTAAAATCATTACTTCAATAACTCTATTACAATTATGTCTTAGTTAACATTTTTTATAAGCCTTGGATTAAACCCTCAAGACTTAATATATTCTGGCATATTGTTCATAATTTTATTCTAACTGAGGTATGTCTCCAGCATTTTTGAATCCAGCTCGGAAATAAATGTCTCCTTTTTCATCAACATTTGGAAGAAACCAATCATTTATTTCATTCATATGCTATATCATATGTTCAGTGGAATTTTATTACTATCATTTTTTATGATAGATGGTTATGCATTGACTCTATTTTCTCTCAGCTAAAACAGTGTGTGGATCTTGACACTTCACGACAAATCATGAACGTCTTCTTATACATTGTTGTTTAGCTCCTCCACGTCATCTTTTTTGATATAAATTTCTGTATTCAAAATAATTAAAAATTCATCCATAATAAAGGACGCACGAGAATTCTTATATCCATTAGTGACGTTTCCACTCTTCATAATGTGCATTGCGATAATTAGTTGGGGACTTTATGATCCTACGATGTCATAGAGTTGATGGAATATTCCATCAACTGAAGCGCTCTATTGAGGTGTTTTGGAAATCCCAAAATTCTAGATGGAATAATATTAATGTTAATGGTGCTTTGAAAGGAATCCTGGGACCTACGGCCTATGGGGCCGTCTTTACGGACTCTCTCTATCAGTGTCATGATTGTTTCTATGGATGCTCGACATTGCCTCTTCCCTTGAAGCAGAGATGTTGGTTGTGAATCAGATTATTATTTTTGTTTAGAAAAAAGTATGGAACAAAATCTGGATATAATTTGACTCCACTACCATTGTTTAAGTAATTTGGAATGATTTGGTTCACCTTGCCTGGCCTCTTACAACGCGTTGGATGAATTTCTTTAAATCACTTTTAAAGCTTGGATTTATTGCCCCACATACCTATCGAGAAGCGAACATGGTGTCTAATGGCCTTGATAACGATGGAATCATCTGAGAAATTATGTGGTGTGATGATTTTCTAGTTGACTGTTTCCCTTTATACTAAAAATATTGTAAAAAATCCTTCATTCAGCCTTTTTTACTTCCTTTGTTGAATTTTAAATAAATTGTGTCTTGGTCATTGACCCAGACATTTCATTTTTTAGAAAAAGGATGCCTTCTAATACATGAGAGTTGTTTTGTGAGTGTATTCAATCCAAAATTACATTAAATTATTAAGGACTCTTTTTAATGTTTGATTACAATTCACTAGTTTGAAAAGAACATGAATATCAATTGATATAATCTTGTAAATGTGTCGATACTCTATTTATAATTATAGGTTTTATTATAATGGTAAAAAACAATAACTATTTTCTATATACGGTATATATGAGGTGTTCATATTTAATGAACTGGGAAGAACTCATATAATTTTTCACATTTTTATGAATGATATTAACATGAATATTGAACACATCTCAAAAAATATGTTCATCCATATTGGTTTTTAAATTATTTCCTAATGTTAATTTAAAAATGGGGACCATTGAGTCAATCTCACATGAGACATGATCAACAAAAAATTTATATAAGCATTTTGTGTTAATGAAATCTAAAAAACATCATTGTATCTGTTGATTAAATATTTAAGAATCATCTGAAATTATATAATGTTCTTAATTGATTCTTGATATAATTTATTCATGGGTTTTTATAATGTTTTAAGGATTTATTTTTAAAAACAATATGATAGGGGGATTGGAATAAAATTTTAGTCGTGTATGATTTAATGGAATGTGAATTTATAATGTAAAATTAAATAATGAATTTAAGTAATCAATTTTAACCATTATTAATTGAATTATAGGACTACAATAATAATATATAAAAATACTACTACATCCCATAAAAATTTCACCATAATTATCTTCAGAGTTATGATGGGATATTTATTAATTTCAAGATTTACATCCTTGAATTTTCTATGAATCGATATCTATGAGATTTGAATTGTATCACTGAATATATTTTTGATAAAATTTTAACATTATTGTGTTCAATAAATAATAATGATAACCCAAGAATTATTATTTCATGGTAACTATTTTGGAGAGGGGGATAAAATTTGAAAATGTATCTTGTCTGGATGATATGGTTATAATTTTTATCTTCCCTAATTGGATATAAATTCAAATATTTATTCCCAATTTTAATATGATATGATAGTTAAGAATAATAATGGTTCAAAGTTTATAAAAACACCGTAGGAACTTGTGGTTGTGGTGTGAGAATGAACGTTTTGGTGGCATTATCATTATATTTCTTATACATGTAGTTTAGAACTTTTAACCACTATAAGAAATTTTTCCTGATGATATTATAATAATAATAATAATAGAGGGATAACGTTTATTATATATCCGTTATTAGACATATAATAATATAACTATGTAAAACAAAAATATAATGTCCCAACCATAAACATTACATAATGTAGATTAATGTTCATAATTGAACATTATTTCAAATTGATGATCTTTTTAATTTTAGAGGTTTACAAAATAATTCTATAACTCAAACATATGATCCCATTGATATGTGAAGGCAAAATTGAGCTACTATAGCACAAGGGAAGATGGCTTACTTATTACTCACTTCTCCCCTATTTCCATTTTGTACTCCTTCTCTCGCTAGTCCCTCTTCTTCAATGATGGCACACACTTCCCCTATGAAGTAAAAATGTGATAGGGCTATGGGTGTGGTGCTTATGATGGATTCTTTCAAGGATGATCTTTGTGGTGCGTTTTCGTCTACTTCTCTATAGGGGGGCCGACTTCTGCACCTATGGTAGGTCTATCGAGCATCCCTCTGATTGTTGTGGAACATAGGGATCCCATGCTGGTGGAGGGGTTCCCCAAGGTGTAAATTTCAACTCTAGATCTCAAGGAGGCATCTTATATTTTTGTGGCCTTATTCGAACACAATAAACCCTCTCTAGGTTGCATCTAGAGTTATGTAGATTCATGGGGTCTTCTACAACATGTGCGGGTTTCTGAGATCCTTAGGTTGATTATTGAAATTATCTATCTTCCAGAGAAGACTTTCTGGAAGAATTCATGTGTGAGGATAGAATTTGTGGTTCTTGGAACTTCTCTCTGATGAGGTGGTCATGGGATTGTCACTTTGGTCATGAGTCTACTACCGATGTTGTTTATCTCTCTTAATTATCAAGTCCCCACTCCCATTCCACATCATGTCGATCGTAAGGATATAGGAGACTCGTTTGGATCATTTCCTTGGGCAGATGAGAACACCATGTGCCATCAGGATGTATCTAATCCCATCTTTGTGTGGAGTTTTTTCTCTTAGTTAAACAGACCTCTAATGTTCTGCTGAAGTCGAGTGATGGATTTAGTATGTGGTAACAGATCACATTCTAGTGGATACCTAGTTTTTTTGTTCCTTGTGGTTCGGATTTCTAGGAGTATAACATTTGGATACGGTTTGTGGATATGGGTCCTTCATGCTCTGTTTACCAAGGTGATCAAGGTTCGGGCCCACCAGACTCTGTAGGAATGATGGCTAGCATTGTTACTATTGAAAGACCTTTTTCAAATTCATATAATCTTGATGGTCATCTTGTTTCAGTTTCGTGGAATCTTGGGGTCCCTATGAACTCTTCATCGAATTTCTAGCTCCTTCTTCGGATCCCATGAATATGATCATCGAGTATCCTAGCCTAGAATCCCATGGATGGGAAAACTCAGTCATCTCTCACTATGGGGAAGGATATATGGTTCATTAGTATTCTGGTGTCAACAAGTCGAGTTCACTGATGTGTCTTGTCAAATATTTGTCTCATCACTCTTTGTTGATTTGTATCTGTAGAGACCCGAAGCTTGACGTACATTGACATTACATTACTTTTTTCGGAATACGTAGTACATAACAAAAACACACATGCAAGGATCGTAATAGTTTAGTGTCTTTGGAAACTCGGAATATAATCTTCTAATCCTGGTGAAGGATCTTCAACATCTCCAATAAAGATATTCCTTTTTTTACCTAAAACCATTCTTTATATCCTGGGGAAATAAAACATACAAAAGGGTGAGCTCAAATGCTCAGTAAGGGTAAAAAAATAAATATAAATCACATCATATACATAAGAACATAAATTTTGGAAATCTTAACCTGCAAAAGAGATCATAATATCATAACATGGGATAAATCATAGAAGTGAAATGTAATCCCAATAATCATAACATAAAACATGAAACATTGTGGCATACACACATAATCATAGAGAATCATTTCTTATTAGTCAAGACTCATTGCCCAGACTATCTTAGTGGACAATGTCCATTTCTTAACCGAGTCACCCTCGTTTCAGTCATGTTTCACTGAATCGGTATAACCTACCATTCCAGCCATGTCTATCTCATGAGATATAAAAGCTTTACCCAATGCATTGGAGGGAGATATAGGTCCCACCCATCTCATAATGATACCATTCTTAATGTTTCCACAATATCATAAATCATACATCATTTCATAACCCATGTAGTAAAAATGAGATTCTTAAAAAACCTGACATCATAAAACAATTCTTATAAGATAAAGGAATTCATAAAAATAATTCCATAATAAAATAATCAAATCAATGTAATAATAGGGATAGAAACAGAACCCTATATTATCTTAGATGGAAAATAATTTTGATAAAACACTTGAACTCCATTCTTGAGGAAAATATCCTTTCAACTTCAAAAACATTTTTCCTTTCTTAACATGTCAAAAAATTTTAAACTAAAAGAAGTTGATTAAAAATAAACTTGAAAACATGTAAAGGAAGATTCTTGGAAATAATTTTTTAAAAATCCATTCATGTTGTATAAGTTAAAAAAACATTCTTCGTACTTTTTTCGGAAAAGTCAAAAAGTACCTCGTACAAAAAACGACAAAAGATTCATTTCATATCCTTTACTAAAAACTCACCAAAGGGTAAAATTGGATTTAAAAAATTGTAGGTGGATGGAAATAATATTAAATATTGAGGAAACATGGATGTGGATGATAAAATATACCCCAGTAGATACCAAAGTATAAACAACCTCGGATAAAAATGAGATTGTGATATTTCCCTTACCTTAGGTCCGATTTGCTTCATAAGTGTCTGATCCTCCTGTATAATGATTTAAATAATGTCATTGACTTATTCCAGAATCATAATCATTGTTATGATATCATATATGGTTCACTTATTACTTTATATTACCCATTCTTTTGTAAATTCCATGTTAAAGAGCGTTTTGGGTAAAATTGTTTCATTTGTCCTCTGTGTTTTGACTTGTAATTATTCATATGATTACTTAGATCATGATTACTTAATTCCAGAATATAAAAAATGATTTATATATAATATATATTAAGAATATACATATATATAATAAATCATTAAATGGAATGAAATACACCGTTCATGGAGAAGGTAGGCCGTACGTACGCATGAACGCTGTTTTCATTTCCTTATTGAGTTGAATGGAATTATGTAGATGAAATAGATATATATAGACATAAATCCAGTATAATTATTATTATGTCATATATTTCATTATTAATTATTATATTTACTTTATAATCATTCATGAACGGTTAAAGTGGAGAATGATTCTCATCGCATCGTGGAGACGGTAGTCCGTACGTACGCACAAGCGATGATATTATTCTCATGATCGTGGGACTGTATTGGAGTGTATGTATAGTATTTAAGAATCAATATCACATTAAAATAATCATATATAGTTATTATTTACACCATTATACCCATCCAATTAAGGTGGTGGTGGAAAATAGATTTCACCACGGCGTGGAGACGATATTCCGTACGTACGCACGCGCGGTGATTTCATTTTTCGTAGGATGGATAGATATTGAAATAGGGTTGTTTCATACTTATAATAACATATCAGTATAAGAGTGATACTGATGTTATTACTTCATAATTAGGCAACCTTAGAATAAGAAGTGGAAGAAAAAATAAAGATTAAAGAATCGGTAATGGGCATTATCTCTTCTTTGAAGTGCCTCTTTGAGTCCTCCTCTTAGGGTACTAAAATTGGTCTTTAAAGAAGACCAGGACTTCTAGGATGTTGCTAGGGAAGTGGGAGAAGAGAAATTTGGAGGGGTTTGACGAGCTTGATGTCTCAAAGTGGTGTGAGGAAGAGGGGGAGGAGGTGCCCTTTTATAAGGGAGGAGAGGGGCACCTTTGGAATTCTTAAAAATATTAATTTATAATAAATCTACCCCCACATAAAAACCACCAAAAATGACTCATATTAGAATATTAGATGATATAGGGTTGTAATATCGCCATCCAATAAAATTTAGACATGTTTGGATCTTATTCTAAACCTTATCATTTTGATTTATCCTTATTTAATCTATTTAAGTTTATTTGTGGTAATAAAATTCTAAATTTTAAATTATAACAAATAATTATTTATTTGTTGTGAATTTTCCATAATTGATTACTTTATAACATTATAGACCATATAAATTTAAATTTATAATTTTTAAATATTTTTGTGATTTTTAAACAATTTTATAATATGTTATTTTTATAAAATAACAATAGTGTCAATTGTGACACTATTCATTTAATTGAATTTAAATAAAATATATACAGAAGATATGTTCTAAATAAAAGATTAAATAGATTCATAAAAGGTCATATGTATCTATAAAATTAGTGGATAACATTAAATAGTTCATATAATATTTATTTTATTATTTTTAAAACCATTTATTTGGTTTATCCCTTAATAAAATAATTACTCAAACATTTTTGTATAATTATTTAATATAATTATATGTTTCATAAAAATTAAAACTAAAATCCTATGATGAAGATAAATCTATTAACTTTAATAATAATACTTTTAATCGAATTTATCTTATTAAAATCACAATAGTTAAATTTTTTTATGTATTAAATTATGAAGGTGACAACTTTGGAATCATTTAAAATAAAATAATATAAGACTCATAATTACTTGTATATGACTCCAAATGGTCAAATATTCGACCATTGGATGATTATAGTTTAAATTTACATGACCAATAAGTTTTTTTCAGGGTTTTGTGCCTTTTATGGTCACTATTAGTTTAATAAAAACTATATTCTTGATTTTTCACTAGATAAATAATTTCTGCATCACTATTATGTCACAATTAATGATAATTATTTAATCCCAAAAAATTCTAAATAAATTCTCATGATGTATATAATTTTTTTATATTTCTGTAGACTATTAATGTTAGAAGTTTCATGAAGTTTATCACTAACATAAAATTATTATACTTATTGTATTTAAGAAAGTGACATGTTGTCACTTTCTTTGGTTCTAATAATAATTAAATTATTTTCATGAACAAAAAGTTCATTAAATGAATCTAATCCGACCCTTAGGTGATATGGGTCGACGTTAAGTCATCCAATAGGATTTTTTCAGGTGTTAGGGTAATTTTATAATCTTATATTTACCCTTAATTACCCGATTTACCTTTAACTATAGTAAATAAAATTTACCGTAGTTACTATTCATAATTCCCAAAAATAAAAAGTAGCTTATTAACATAATTTGGACCCACAGAATCCAAATATCGAATCCATTTTTCCAAATTCAGTACACAAAAGTTGCAGAAATTAAATTAAAATTAATCCTGTTGTCGAAAGAAAACAGGTTTTTCTTTTAATCATTACAAATGATTGAATTGATTTAACCTACAAATTCAAGGTAAAATCAATACTAATGACATAAATTATATTAAATGGTAAAAATATATTTTATTTATACTTTAAAACCATTAAATATTATAATTTAACCACATATGATATTACGATGATTAAAGTTGTTTTTAATTAAAATATAGCGTGTTTTTACTATTCATTAAAATATGAAAGTCGTCAGAATAAAATGAAAAATTTATCCAAAGTGAATTTTTATTTCTTGATTCCAACAAATAATTTTATTTTGTCAAATGGAACTTATAAACACGACAAAAACTAGATTTAATGTGGGTGCGCCATCAAAAGGCGGCAAAACTGTATTTTTTGAAAAATATTAATTTTACCCGAAAAATATATTTTGTTCTTATACAATGTTCTAAAAAATGTGTATGATGAATAATAATGTTATAAAATTCAAAATTTAGTTAATACTATTCATAACGGCTATTTCATAATAATATTATAATAATATATCGTTGTTTAGTAAAACCTGATATTGCGTACAACACACGCTATCGAGGAAGGTCGTGATTGTGTGTAATTCAAGGCAAGTCAAGGATGAATGTTGAGCAAGCTCCTTTTGATGTAGAGTAAAACACAAGCCATTAATGAAATTGAAAAAAATTTATAAAATCTCGGGTTGTTACATTCTACCCCCCTTAAAATGAATTTCGCCCTCAAAATTCATCGCGGTTATAAATGGTTTACTACTCGAAAGTTTCATTAATAGAAAACCACATCGTAAAAAGGAATACCAAAACTATTCTTTAAAAAAACAAAAGTATGAAACGTAAAGGTTACCCAAATAAACTAATCACTGGGTTTCCACATAGGTGAAAATATGGATATGGAAGAGGAATCTAACCATCATGTTCTGATGGAGAGTGGTAGAGAACATGGCTATGAAAAAGCCAGCAATCACAAAGCCATAAATTTGTGACGATCTAAGGTACCATCTAATTCATCAGATATAAGAGCACTAGGACAACATTTTGGGTTTTCAAGATCATTTCCCTAAAGTTGATTAAATTAGAAGAACTACTTTCGTGATTTTGGTATAGTCTCACCGTTTATTGTTCTTTGGACAATTTTCGCTTCGTCTCTTAAATAAATGAAGTTGAATTTTTCATTCATGATGTGTTAGCAGAACAAGTTATAGAATGATTGGTCATTTCATCTGTCTCAAACAAAAGGTTAGAAAAGTTATCAAAAAATACATAAGTCCATCTATAGTGAGATTAATCATATATGGTTCCTAAAATGGACTTATACTTCATATATCATACTGCTTAATATAATAAAACTAGTTTCTACTAAAGAGGGACTTCCTATAGGCCAGTGGTAGTTGATAAAGGGCAGTCGCACTTCGGTTGTGTGTTCGATTCCCACAGCCTTGTCCGATACGATGGGATGTCGCCCGTCTTGAAGGTTGTCCTTTTTCTAAAACTACATTACTATAACATCACATAAATAATATCAGAAAAAAGTTCTATCCTTAGACAATACTAACTTATGGTTAACATAATCCATTCCAATCTTTAGGCTTATCTAAAATACTTCGATCCAAGCTCATAGTATAAAGAAAACGATAACTTTAAATGTCATCAACCAAGCATGTGAATACCATCATTTATCCCCCATATATCTTTTTGGTCAAATTCCAATCATGGGAATACCTTAATCATGTATTCTCTTGAAAAACGAATACCCATTAAAACTTAGTGAAAACATGAATGCTGTCAAAAGTTAAATCTTACCACATACAAAAATCCAAAAAATCTATATACTTAAACCATGATATATCATTCTCCTTATATCAGTCATGAGCTCATGAATACTATCAAACATTTAATTTTCTCCTTATCCCTTCATTATGTGCATATCATCTTCATTCCAAAAATATCTGAATAACCTTTCATGGATACTGGCAGAATTAATCATACACATTCAAAACTCAGGGAAAGTCAACAATGCAACAATCCTTAGATGTCTCTTTATTCCATAGTACCATGAGATTACTTATACAACATTACACTTGATAGACATGTAATCATTCCGCTACCTTCTTAAACCATTGACCGAGCTTCAACAATTCTTTCATCTCACATATCATTTGTAGTCTCTTCATCATCATCAACAGATATACTACCCATATGTCCGTACTAATTCTCTTCATGAGATTTCCCTTAGGGCATTGGTTTGCATAATGCCCGTACATTCCACATTTTAATCATTTAACCATTGTTGATGTAGTAGCAATACAATTATCCTCATCCCTGGTGTTAACTTAACCTTTTCCTTTGCACTTACTGGCTTTGTGTCCTTCTTTTCCATACCCAAAGCATCTTCCAGTTCCTTTGAAACATTCTCCTTGATGCCTCTTCCCACATGATTTACATAGGAGAAATTGAACTTTCTTTCCTCTATGATCATCATGAAACTCAATCTTTCTCCTATTAGCCGAGTCAGGAAATTTACCAAATTTTACTTTATTGATAATATTATGAGATTGCTGATTCAGCATAATAATGATGTTTGGACTTCCAAATCCCATTTCATTTGGTTTCTCATGACGAATATCATTCCATTGTCCATCATATCCTCCATTATCGTGAATCATCTTGTTTCCAGCTATTTTCTAAAACCCTAAAAGAATAGTGTGAGAGGAAACAATCATAATAAAGGGGGAGTATGTTCAATATCTAACATCTTTGGTTTAATCTAATATCATTACCATAGTTCTAGGACAATATCCTATATGTATACTTATCCGTAGGGACATCCCTAGACATACCTTAGAAATATCTCTAGGGATCTTACTAACGTTTTCGAATCCTAGTTTCCAAAGGTTGACTAAACCATTCCTCTGATACCAACTGTAGAGACCCGAAGCTTGATGTAAACTGACATTACATTACTTTTGTGGAATACGTAGTACATAACAAAAACACACATGCAAGGATCATAATAGTTTATTGTCTTTGGAAACCAAGAATATAATCTTTTGATCGTGGTGAAAGATCTTCAACATCTTTCATAAAGATCTTCCATTTTCTTACTTAAAACCTTTATTTATATCCTGGGGAAATAAAACATACAAAAGGGTGAGCTCAAATGCTCAGTAAGGGTAAACAAAAGAAATATCAATCACATCATATACATAAGAACATAACTTTTGGAAATCTTAACCTGAAAAAGAGATCATAATATCATAACATGGGATAAATCATAGAAGTGAAATGTAATCCCAATAATTATGACATAAAACATGAAAATTTTTGGCATACAAACATAATCATATAGAATCATTTCTTATTAGTCAAGACTCGTTGCCAAGACTATCTTAGTGGGAAACGTCCATTTCTGAACCGAGTCACCCTCATTTCAGTCCTGTTTCATTGAACCAGTATAACCTACCTTTAATGCCATGTCTATATCATGAGATTTAAAATCATTACCCAATGCATTGGAGGGAGATATAGGTCCCACCCATCTCATAATGATACCATTATTATGTGTGGCACAAAATCATAAATCAGACATCATTGCATAACCCATGTAGTAAAAATGGGATTCTTAAAAAAATGACATCATAAAACAATTCATATAAGATAAAGGAATTCATAAAAACAATTCCATCACAAAATAATCAAATCAATGTAATAATAGGGATATAAACAGAACCCTATATTATCTTAGATGTATAATAATTTTGATAAAACACTTGAACTCCATTCTTGAGGAAAATATCCTTTCAACATCAAAAACATTTTTCCTTTCTTAACATGTAATACAATTTTAAACTAAAATAAGTTGATCAAAAATAAACATGAAACTTTTAAAGGAAGCTTCTTGGAAATAATGTTTTAAAAATCCATTCATTCCGTATAAGTTAAAAAAAACATTCTTCGTACTTTTGTCAGAAAAGTCAAAAAGTACCTCGTACAAAAAACGACAAAAGATTCCTTTCATATCCTTTACTAAAAACTCAAAGAAGGGTAAAATTGGATTTAAAAAATTGTAGGTGGATGTAAATAATATTACATATTGAGGAAACATGGATTTTTATGATAAAATACATCCCAGTAGATACCAAAGTATAAGCAATCTCGGATAAAAATGAGATTGTGAGATTTCCCTAACCTTAGATCCAATTTGCTTTGTAAGTGTCTGATCCTCCTGTATAATGATTTAAATAATGACATTGACTTATCCCAGAATCATACTCATTGTTATGATATCATATATGGTTCACTTATTACTTTATATTACCCGTTCTTTTATAAATTCCATGTTAAAGAGCGTTTTGGGTAAAATTGTTTCATTTGTCGTCCGTGTTTTGACTTGTAATTATTCATATGATTACTTAGATCATGATTACTTAATTCCAGAATATAAAACATGATTTATATATAATATATATTCAGAATATACATATATATAATAAATCAGTAAATGGAAATAAATACACCGTTCATGTAGACGGTTGGTCGTACGTACGCATGAACACTGTTTTCGTTTTCTTATTGAGTTGAATGGAATTATGTAGATGAAATACATATATATACACATAAATCCAGTATCATTATTATTATGTAATATATATCATGATTAATTATTATATGTACTTTATAATCATTCATAAATGGTTAAGGTGGAGAATGAATCTCATCGCATCGTGGAGACGGTAGTCTGTACGTACGCACAAGCGATGATATCATTCTCATGATCGTGGGACTGTATTGGAGTGTATGTATACTATTTCAGAATCAATATAACTTTAAAATAATCATATATAGTTATTATTTACACCATTATACCCATCCAAGTAAGGTGGTGGTGGAAAATAGATTTCACCACGGCGTGGAGACAGTATTCCTTACGTACGCATGCGCGGTGATTTCATTTCTTGTAGGATGGATAGATAGTGAAATAGGGTTGTTTCATACTTATAATAACATATCAGTATATGAGTGATACTGATGTTATTACTTCATAATTAAACAACCTAAGAAGAAGAAGTGGAATAAGAAATAAAGATAAAAGAATTGGTAATGGACATTATCTCTTCTTTGAAGTGCCTCTTTGAGTCCTCCTCTTAGGGTACTAAAATTGGTCTTTGAAGAAGACCAGGACTTCCAGGATGTTGCTAGGGAAGTGGGAGAAGAGAAATTGGCAGGGTTTGGCCGATCTTGAAGACTCAAAGTGGTGTGAGGAAGAGGGGGAGGAGGTTCCCTTTTATAAGGGAGGAGAGGGGCACCTTTGGAATTTTTAAATATATTAATTTATAATAAATCTAACCCCACATAAGAACCGCCAAAAATGACTCATATTCAAATATTAGATAAGATAGGGTTGTAATCTCATCAACCAATAAAATTTAGACATGCTTGGATATTATTTTAAAACTTATCATTTTGATTTATCTTGGTTTTTTCTATTTAAGATTATTTGTGGTATTAAAATTCTAAATTTTAAATTATAACAAAAAATTACTTATTTGTTGTGAATTTTCCATAATTGTATACTTTATAACATTATAGACCATATAAATTTAAATTTATAATTTTTAAATATTTTTGTGATTTTTATACAATTTTAGAATATGTTATTTGTATAAAATAACAATAGTGTCAATTTTGACACTATTCATTTAATTGAATTTAAATATAATATATCCAGAAGATATGTTCGAACTAAAAGCTTTAATAGATTCATAAAATGTCATATGTATCTATAAAATTAGTGGATCACATTAAATAGTTCATATAAAATTTATTTTATTATTTTTAAAACCATTTATTTGGTTTATCTCTTAATAAATTAATTACTACATCATTTTTGTATAATTATTTAAAATACTTATATTTTTCATAAAAATTTAAAATAAAATCCTATTATGAAGATAAATCTATTAACTTTCATAATAATACTTTTAATCGAATTTATAATCTTAAAATCACAATAGTTAAATTGTTATATGTATTGAATTATGAAGGTGACAACTTTGGAATCATTTAAAATAAAATAATATAAGTGTCATAATTGATTGTATAAGACTCCAAATGGTCAAGTATTAGACCATTGGATGCTTATAGTTTAACTTTACATGTCAAATAAGTTTTTGTCAGGGTTTTGTGCCTTTTATGGTCACTATTAGTTTAATAAAAACTATATTCTTGATTTTTCACCAGATAAATAATTTCTGCATCACTATTGTGTCACAATTAATGATAATTATTTAATCCCAAAAAATTCACAATAAATTATCATGATGTAGATAATTTTTTTAGCTTTCTGTAGACTATTAATGTTCTAAGTTTCATGAAGTTTATCACTATCTTAAAATTATTATACTTATAGTATTTAAGAAAGTGACATGTTGTCACTTTCTTTGGTTTTAATAATAATTAAATTATTTTCATGAAACAAAAGTCCATTAAATGAATCTAATCTGACCCTTAGGTGATATGGGTCGACTTTAAGTCATCCAATAGGATTTTTCCAAGTGTTAGGGTAATTTTATAATCTTATATTTACCCTTAATTACCCGATTTACCTTTAACTATAGTAAATAAAATTTACCGTAGTTACTATTCGTAATGCCCAAAATTAAAAAGTATCTTATTAACATAATTTGGAACCACTGATTCCAAATATGGAATCCATTTTTCAAAATTCAATACACAAAAGATTCAGAAATTAAATTAAAATTAATCCCGTTGTCGAAAGAAAACAGGTTTTTCATTAAAACATTGCAAAAGATTGAATTGATTTAACCTACGAATTCAATGTATATTCAATGATAATGACATACATTATATTAAATGGTAAAAATATATTCTATTTATACTTTAAAACCATTAAATATTATAATTTATCCACATAATATATTACGATGAAAAAAGTTGTTTTTAATTAAAATATAGCGTGTTTTTACTATTCATTAAAATATGAATGTCGTCAGAATAAAATGAAAAATTTATCCAAAGTAAATTTTTATTTCTTGATTCCAAAGAATAAATTTATTTTTTCAAATGGAACTTATAAACATGTCAAAAACTAGATTTAAAGTGGGTCTGCCATCAAAAGGCGGCAAAACTGCATTTTTTTTAAAATACTAATTTTACCCGAAATAATTATTTTGTTTTTATACCATGTTCTAGAAAATGTGTAAGATGAATAATAATGTTATAAAATTCAAAATTTAGTTAATACTATTCATAACGGCTAGTTCAAAATAATATTATAATAATATATCGTTGTTTAGTAAAACCCGATATTGCGTACAACACACGCTATCGAGGAAGGTCGTTATTGCGTGTAATTCAAGGCAAGTCAATGATGCGTGTTGAGCAAGCTCCTTTTGGTGTAGCATACAACACCAGACATTAATGAAATTAAAAAGAATCTTTTTTTATAAAATCTCAGGCTGTTACAGTATCTCATCCCAAAATTCTTTGAAGCTTCTCCAACGTTCAATGCTGAGTAACCTAGCTCACTCTATTGAAGAGTTGATGAAGCTGTGTATTATGGTTGAAGGTTTCGAGAAAGTGTTACATGCTTCATATCAATACCCTCAACGTCTTCTGTTGTAGTCCTTGATTCATGGTGATGTGGTGCCAATCTCTTTGTGCTACCCTATGATTATAAGGGAGTCACTTTTTGAAGACATAGATGGTTCATTTTAGAAGTTTGTTCTATCACCAATGAGAAATGTCCAAGATACTTGAGCATTAGGTAATGTCACCAACTCCAAATCAAAGGAGAAACATTTCTTCACTATTCCATATATATCTCTATATTCGAGCAACAATGCTCAAAAGGGATTATTGTGATTTTGTCACATATCATTTTGAATTCATGGGGATTAGGGGATTATGACCATCATTCTTTAGTTACATAAAAATACGGGAAACAAAGTTCTTCTATTGTGTATATTTTTAATCCTAAGTTGAATCTAAGAAAGGACCCATTGGTGTCCATTAATTTGGGTTTCTCAAACTCTATTCATGGAGAACCTGAAATTTTTTTGATTTGGTTATGTTGGAAGAATAACGTCTTAGTGGATGTTGTGAGCCTCATTCCACAGTTCATCAATAGGAAGATATCATTCAGAGTGTTCGAGGTCTTGTTTACATTCATCTATGCAAGTACTGATTCACACAGAAGGATGGACATATGGTGTCACCTGGAGGCTTTCTAAATAGGTTTTGTCCCATGGTTTGTCTGTGGATATTTCAACTCCAAATCATAATTGTCAGAGAAAATAGGAGGATCTACAATATTTCAATGATGCATATATGAATTTCGGGGCTTCATGGCGGTCGCATGGCTTCTGGATTTTCGGTTCACTAGCTCAAAGTAAACATGGTGAAACAATTGTAGGGGACCAAGGTGCATCTTTTTTTAGCTGGATAGATGCCTTGTGAACATTCATGGGGTGGAATTTATCTCTAATATATTTTTTAACCACCTTATTCATTCTCTTTCAGATCATGATCCTCGTCATGTGGAGATTGGGTGCAATACAGTGGTCAGTCCCGTCTTTACCTATTCTAGCACCTTGCACTGGTATGCCTCCTTCATGTCGTTACTGAAGGATTCCTATATGTAGGAGGAAGGCGGAAGGTAATGTGGTGTCTTGTTAAACCTCCTCAAGTATATCAATTAGGAAACTAGAATTTGGATAGATAAAGGGATAGAGAGTGTGGCTTGTATGGATAACATATAGTTCAAGGATGACACGATGGAGGATTATAATAAGAATTCCTTAATGGAAGACACCTCCATTACCCAATACGATAAGCAGACTAATTTTGTTGAAAAGATCATAGAAATTGAGAGAATTTATAAACAACGCTCACGTGTAAGATTTATAAGGGAGGGATATCATATCAATGTATTATTTCATGCATGCATGAAGTATAAGATGAGCAAGAAGATCAATATGAGCCTCAACAATGGAACCTTCACATTAGATGTGGATATTGTTGGAAAAGGGAATCGGAACACATTGATGTCCTTCAATCGGGGGAGGCCTCCCCTACCATTGCTTAGGAAGAAACATAGAGCTATGAATTCATGATCTATCTTCTGTAACATGTGGTAGAGTATTACAATACCTCCCTTACAATATTACTAATGGATAGTGAGATACATGTTTCTATTATGATAATTCTACATGATAGTGAACCTATACATTGTGGCATTCCAGACTCCTTTAATGTGGTAGTGTAGGATATGGATAGCACTATGGTTGTCGAAATAGTGAATCATTTTATTGGTGGTAGAGCTCTTAATATTTGAAATTTCACCTCAAGGATTTTTCTTATTCAAGAGATCAATAATCTAACCCTCATTAAGAAATATGGTCATATATTCCTATGCAACGTCTCATATAAGATTCTTGCCATGGTTATATCGAGAATAATATGTGTGGCTCATTTCAATGTTGGTTTCCATGGAATTGCACGAGTTTATCCAAGGTCGGAGCATTCAAGGGGTGATTGGAAATGCTATTGATCTTGTGAATGATCATCAAAGATGTTCAGTGGGATCCAATTTCATCTTCGAGGTTGATATTAAAAAGGCCAACGAAAATGTTGAAAGAAGTTTCTCCATGTCTGTTATGGGGTTGTTTGGGTTCCAAGAGTTGTTTTGTGACCTTGATTTTATGTGTTAATCACCAAATTTTTGTTTTTGTCTCACTAATGGGTAAGTATTTCGTCTAATTAAAATGAGTTCATGGTGTCCTTTGAGTGAATATGCTATCCAAAAACCTCTTTATCATTGCCCAATATTCACTGTCTTGGAAACCAAAACGACGATTAGTGTAGCCCTAGATGAAACCATTTGGTGGTCAGTGGAGTATGGAGAGAATTTATCAGATAATGTCTGTTGAGGATGTGCTGATTTTCATTAATAGATGGTGCATTTCAATGCTTCATCTAATAGGGATTTTGTCTAAGTATAGAAACATGAGAGGATAGTGTATCATCTCAATGAAAAAGACATGTGTTCATTTCAAACAAATGACCATCGTTGGTGGTGTAGAGTCATTCATGAAATCCATAGTTTTCATTATAAATAATTACCGATCCTTTATCGTGGTGTTCTGGTTTTATATGGAAACAAAAATAAACATCACATAAAAAATAACCTTAATCGTCTCTTAGGAAGTATCTTCAGATTGAAGAACAAGTTGTTGTCATTTGGGGGCGTGTTATTCTAATTAATAGAATTTTATCATCTATACTGAAGGATTAATTCTATATAATTGAACAACCTAATGGAATGCTCAAGAAAATGAAGATAATTTTTAACACCTTTATATGGGATACAAAGCAGGTTGGGTGCAACCACTAGGCATCTTGACATCGCTGGGCTAAGAAAGTTTACAATGGTGGTGTTGGCATTCATGATATCAATGAAACCATACCGATCATGTAAGACTGGTTATCCTGAGAGATCATTGCTGGGGAGTCATTTTGGGAAATGTTTTTCATGGTGCACTTGGTTTTACAATCGTAGGTGTATGGATATCATGGTGAATCTAGATTGGCGAGTTGAATGTTCTCCTATATTGAGATTTTGTGTGGTCACAATTGGTGGGTCTTTGGAAAAAGAGAGGTTAACATTTGGGATGAAAGTTGTTCAAGGGAAAATCATGACTACCCAGGATGTCCCTTCATAGACATTTCCTTCAGTGAAGAAAGTGTTCAATATGATGTCATTCACACGACAATGAATTTTATCCATAAGGTAACCTTATAATGTATTGTTATGAGTGAAAATTCTGAAAAAATGATGCTTCACCCAATCAGGTAAGTGCAGGTTGAACATCTCATATTATAGGAGGTACTTCCTTATTGTTACTATTGCAGATGAGTGGAACCTAATGGTATGGTGAAATGATCATCCTACTGGAATAAACATCCAGGTTTGGCGGATCCGAAATAAGGAAATCCTTACCAAAGGGAACATTCAATGAATGTAGAAATTCATCGCTTCCAACAATAGCTTCAGTGTATACCTGAAGCCATAGATGACTCTCTATTTTTTCGGAGTAACTGTGCCACTTAACATTGGTCCTTCATCACCCCTCATCAATGTATCAATGACGATTCCATGTCCATACAAGGGTTTTTGTCTTACTAGTTTCACGGATCTGAGAATAGAAACATGGAGTGTATATCTTGGAATGTAATTCTTGTGTCTATATGTTGGACCAAATGGGAATCTCACAACCATGCTTTGCTAGGATCTAGCCCCTTCATTTTATTCATTTAGAAGCGGTTAAGATCACTCATCGTAGATCTGGATTCATTATTTAAAGGGGGAAACATCTGTTACAATCTTCAACCTCCTCAATCGGATATGCATTCAAAAAGTGTGGGTGAACCTTTGGGTTAAATCGAATCCTCATAGTAGTTGAATTTAACTGGACATGTATGTTTCCTATATTGAGTATTCCTTGAGGGGTGGTGGGGTTTTTATAGATTCATAGGGATTAGTTTACCATGGTATCCATGAATTTTACGGTCCAGAAAACTCCTGTGGTGAAAAATTTCAGGCCCTTTCCTCCTCTCTGAAAGTATGTTGAAGGCAGGTCTCATAGGTGAATGAAATTGAATCCAAATTAGAATACCTTGTGATGTTTTTATAGGGACTTCATGTGAAAAATTGGGAGGTTACATACCTTATTCTCAAGTGAATTGCGGAAACTAATCAATGGTGGATAGTCCACTATTGTTGGAGGGAGGAAAACTTCATGGAATTATTTTGGATCGTATGGGAATACTAGTAGAGGAGCTTATGATTTATGCTAGCTTATACTCTCTACCCATTGAGTGCAATAATTTAGTGAAAGGGGATGCCTTTGGGATACACCAATTTTTCCCTTCTCGAAGGGTTTGCACAATGAAACATTTCAAAGTCAATAAAAAAACATTTAGTCGGTCAATAAAATTAAATATGGGCTCATAAAAATATTATCCATTTTTTCATTGAACCAAAACATTTAAAATGAATCATTATTTATTTTCATGATTAATAATAAAAAAATTTCCCTTAATCCCACCATTGTTCCTATTATACCTTTAATCATGTGTAAAACATTTCAAAACATAGAATTCGCCTTAAAATCTCATTAAGGGATACACACAAAAGGGATAATGTTAGTATTATGAAAATGTTTTATTCTTTTCACCATTAAAAAGTAGTATATAATTTCATTCAAATACTCATTTCATACACTTATTGAAATCATATTATTACTATAAACCCTATAAGAAACATATATAACACAGAATGGTAATTTGGTATATATGTATACTGAAATGGAACAACCATGAAGTCAACTTCCATATATGTCCCTCCTACAAAAAGGAATCACCATAAAATAGACTTCTATAACAAATTTATTAGAGTATATAATGAAACCAAATATCATTGGATATCATGGATCCACCAATCCTTTTTTTTATCAGGTAACCACACATCAAATTTACAATTACCATTATATAATCATGTCTCATAAAAGACTGCAATTATAAACATTTAGCTCCTAAAATTTTATTTTAAATCCCATGTAATAATTTAATGGAGTTGAAATATTAAATCCCATTCAAAACCATTTCCAATACAAAAACTTCCTATAATAGGGAATAATGTATTTTTTTCTTTTTAGATATCATAAATTCATGTATAGGATTCCAAATATAAAATAACAGATCTTGTAGTGGAGAAGTCCTTATCGCCATTTGAGATAAAAAGCAATCATTTTTTATATTTGTAATTAATTTCAAAAGATCTATATAGAAATAATAAAAAGTTTCCATTTTGAATACCAATAAATAGAATAAAAAATTGAACTAGGTTGTTTACAATCCTCATAAAAAGGTTGTTTATAACATCAAAATATGCCTCAATGAAAAGAGATTTAGATGATGCTCCATACCTCGTGTCTGATTTATCAAATATGATCTTTATCTTCTTGAATAATAAACATAAATTAATTATTTACTCTCATGGGAACTTTTTTATAGTCTATTATTCATTTTCTATCACATATCATAATTTAATAACATATATTTATTTATTTTTATTCACTTTGTACATTTTGATGATATTCAGTACCTGAGTACAAAATGACATGGTTTAATGTCTATTTCTCAATGTTTTCTATAGTCCATAATCTCCAGAATAATATTCATGACATAATAATTATTTTTAAATATTAATAATACTTTTAAATCAAACCATTTAGGAAACATTATGAAAACAGAAAACCTTACTGTCAAAGAGACAGTAATCTGTATGTACATTTGAGTAACATAGTAAATTTTCAATACTTATTATAAAAAGAAGGTAAGTATAATATTATCATTCAAGAATGACCATAAAATCATTAATATCATATATATTACCCAATTTATCTGTTTAATAAAAACTAATTACATCGCTTCGTGGTAGTGATAGTTCACACATACACATGAAAGACATCATAATTATTATGTGAAAAAAATTACAAATGTAATATGTATATATTATTCTCTATTATGATAAAAGTTTCATAAATATCAAATATAAACAAAAATACAATCCTTAAAAACACTCTATATAGATGGTTATGGAAAAATAATTATATCTTTTTGTGGAGGTGATAATTCATAAATACACATGAATGATTATTTATTTCCCCAGTTGATGGATGTGGAGAAAGAAATAGCATATGTTATTAACATAATAAAATGAAATTATATTAAATATAACTGATATATTATATAATAATGTTTTTGGAAAATATGAAGGATGCGAGAGAATTAAAAAATTAAATGCATTTAAATAAAAACGAGACCTCTTCTTTAGATGGTCACCATTTTTTTACACCATAACACCATCAGAAGGGTGTTATAACAAATTTAAGGATTGTATAATGTTGTGAAGGATTATGGGAATGGATTATAAAGATCATGGTTGAAACAGAATGGGTTTAAAGAGTTATGAAATGATTGGATGTGGTGACCATTTTTAAGAGAGGGAAGGGGAATTGTTTTAATACATAAAAATATTAAATTAATATAAAATAATCTTCCCTTCCAAATGGATAGAAATTGATCAATTTAGAATATTGGATGATCCGTACTCTAATAATAATAATCCATGTAATATTAGAATGTTTTTTATATTTGTGTTAATTTTTATCCTATAGTTTTAACCTTTTAACTCTTGCAGTTTTTATGTAATTTACAATTTGATGGTCAATATAATTATTATAACATTACAAAAGAAAAATAAAAGTTTAATTTATGAAATATTAGGAATTATTAAAAGTATTATTATAAATACTAGTTTTTTATAAATTTTATAACATCTAAATTTTATTAATGAATGTCATACTCAAACCCCAATGGATTCCAAATTCCATAATTTTGGCACAGGAAGTATATTGATAATCATTAACTCATCATGTAAAATTAATATAATTATTATTGTTGTTTTATAATATTTATAATATTATTTTTAACCTTAATTAGTTAATATAATATTTACTATGACAATAATATTTAATAATAATGTTCCAATTCAAAATATAAAAAATAAATGGGGATTATATCTATATTTTAGAAGTTATGATTCCAAATATGGAATTAATTTTCCTAGATAAATTATATTTACTTCGAAGATATTAATTAAATATTAATCTTGTTGATTGAATGAAAAACATGTTTTTAAATTAAAACATTCTAATGATCACACGGTATTTATATCCAATTTCAATGTCAAATTGATTATAATTACCTAAATTATATAAAATGATAAAAAATGTAATTATTTTACTATTGAACCAATTCAAATGATAATATTTTAATGTAAAAAATTAAAATTAAAATGTATTTATGAATTAAAATTGATTTTTCCACCAATCATTAAAATATAAAAATTTTCAGAAAAAATAAAAAAAATAATAATACAATGTAATTTTAGAATCCCAATTATATATATGATGTTTATTTTATTATATATAACTTATAAATGTGAAAAAATCAAGATTTAAATCGTGTATACCACTAAAAGAAGAAAAAACAACATTTTAGAAAAATAAATTGTTAAGCATAAAATGTGTTTTATCTTATATGATATTGAATTTAGTGTATTTATTAATAGTTATATAATTAATATATGAAATAATATTATTTTATACTTACCTAAGTTTTTACATTTTCCCTCAGTTTATAAATTATTTTCTTGAAATTTTATTTAGTTATCAAACAAGTGGGGTTATTTTTTACAGATAGCATTATCTGATTCTGAGGATATCACTTTAATAATATATTTTTTCAGAAAAAAAACATAACATGATGAACATACATCTTCCACACCACTTTCTCTATATGGCCATTAACCTGGACTAGCTATTCCACATAGTAATGATTCTCTTCCAACTGAACTATTTTTGGAATTAAAGCATGAGATTTATCTGGAACATTCATTCATGATGTTGAAAGATGAATAACATTATGTAACATGGATAATATTTGTAGTAAATTAATAGTGTAGGTTACTAATCCCACACTCATAAAGATTTCATAGGGGCCATGTAACCTTGGACTCAGATTCCCCTTCTTAAGAAAATACATCACACTTTTTAATGGAGAAACATTGAGAATGGCATGATAATATTCCTCGAATGAAATAGCTTTCCACCAGTTATCAACATAATTTTTATGCCTTATCTAGTCTATGATCTTGTTTATATTAATAAAATAAAAATTATTATCCATTTTCTCTACCAATTATGGTCCAATAAAATTCCATTCAAAGAATTAATCCCAAAAGTCATCAGTTCGATAGCACTTACCATGTAATGCCTCAAATTGTATCATATGCATACTAGAATGAAAACTATTATTATATGATAACAAAATCAATAAATGAAGCTGACCTTAAATTCCAGGGTAATCATATGAACACACAGATAGAATATCCCACAAGGGATGATTTATTCATTCTTAATTTCTATATCATTGAGGATAAAACAATGTTCTGATATTTTATTCAGTTACCAATGACTTCAGAAGGCATTTCCAAAAGATAAATGTTGACTTGGGATCACGATCAAATAAAATAGAAATGGAAACCATGTGTTACCAGATAACAATTCAATATAAAAAAATATTCATACGAAGATAGATTGCTTATAATAAAAATAAAATTAGTATATTTAGTGAATCAAACAACAATAACACAGAATCATATTCATACATTGATAACCCTTCTATATAAAGTCTGTAGTTATATTGTCAAATTTCCATTGTGGCACTGGAAAATGATGAATCGTTCAATTAAAAAACTGTGACTGTACATTATCATATTTTTAGGTGAATTGTATTATAGTAAAGCTATTAATACCACTTTTCATTCCATCAAACTAGTAATACTCTCTAATGTTTGTACATCATTTTGATACAAGGATAAACTAAAAATGAATAACTATGAGCATTATATTACAAATAGTTCTTCAATTTTGAATCACATGTAACCCATAATCTCTTCCTATATCTCAATAAATAATATTTATCAATGCAAAATTATGTAAAGATTCCCTTTTAACCAATTGTATGTTTTAAAAAATTGTTTCCTTGCTTCGGTACTTGCATAAATTTTTCTGAATGTGATGATTCCACGGATACTAGATATAAAACTTTATAATTTATTACATAACAAACATTGAATACAAAAATTCATCATTTCATTGGAAAAGGGTCATGTTCCAGACACAACATTTTAAATTTAGAATTACATTTTTGAATCAATGCATTGACCACGTTCTTTTCAATTAATGGATAGAATAGAATCATGCAATCAAATTCCTTGATATGTTACAACCACATTCTATGTAACATGATTAGTTATTTCTTAGTTAATATATACATAATATAGTTTTTAATAGTATATATTTAATTATTTATGCTAAACAAATGTTGCCTCAAAATTTTTAATGCTAATACAACAATAGCTATTTCAAAATCATGTGTAGGGTAATTTAAATCATAAGGATTGTAAAGATTTGATGCTTTAGAACGTAGCTACTATTATTCATTATTAAAAAACCTTTCGTTTCCTTAAAAATCAAAAAATATAAATAATTTACTATTTTTAAAATTTAGGTCCACACCTAAATCCATTACAAATATTTATTTCAGTTCATAAAAACAATCTTCACATTTTTTATATATAGAGTAACTTAACTCCCTATGTATTAACTCATTTAGTGGGATAGATAATATATAAATTATTTCAACAAACCCTCTTTAATAACAATGTAATCTAAGAGAAATATAAATCTTTGGGAAATTGGTACGTCTTGTCCACTCTAAAACATCTTTTGATTTCGAATGATCCAAAGTTAATCCATATTTAAAAACAATATGAATAATGAATTATATTTGTTTCAACCAAAATTCACTAATACCAAAACCTCGATATATTTTATTTTTTTAAAGGTATTTTAAAATATTCATATGTGACATTAATGTTTCTACAAGATTTTAAAATATACCAAAATATCATATATAAATAGAACAACAAACTGATCCAAAAAGAATAATGAAATAATTAATTCATGGGATTAATAATTATTGCAGGTGCATTAGATAACCCAAATGGAATGAACACCCACTCATAATTCCCATATTTGATTCAGAATATTGTCTTTTGAATTACATCTTTAATCACTTTCATCTGATGGTACCTGGAACTCAAATATGTCTTTATAAAACACTGATCTCCATAGAGCTGATAATAAGACCATGATATGAATCAAATGATAGTTTTTAATAATAGTGATGTTTTTAAATGATATATATTCCATAAAATGTCTCATGGTATGATCATTTTCAAAAATAAATCAAGCGTACCCCCAGTGATGTTCATGTTCAAAAGAATCCTTTATCAATAAAATAATTCAATTATTTATTCAATTCCACATATTCTACTTGATCAACATGATAAAGGAGTGTTGAAATAGTCATAGAATCCAGGACTAAATAAATATTACATTCAAACTTATAGAAAGGAACAACATAATTAATTTTATCTAAAACAATTTATTAAATTCAATCACTATATCGATGTTAGTAATCAAAATATTTCCTTTTTTTCAGCCACCTAAGCTCGATAAAATCAATTTCCATCAGATATCAATATATCATCAGCATTGTATATTATAAATGGTATGAAATAATTGAATAAAAATATCCATGATTTGAAATATATTTTTTTATAATAATATATAATCACATCCATACCACAAATGATATCAAAATACACATGGGAAAGTTAAATAATATTTTTAGGAAAGACCATCCCACTAGTGTTAGTAGTTTTATTCCTATAAGTCATGTCTCTTTAAAAATTCCACATGGGGTTTTTACAATAATTTTATATAACACATTCATTATAGGATATTTTCAATTAACATGAATACCTATAAAAAATTAATGAATGTGATGATCTATAATAAAAAAATATATTTTCCAATTTTGAAAAAATATTTACCACACATGTCCCCATATAATTTTATGGTTCAATATCAACTAAAATATTATAAATTATATTTTTACACAGTCTTCTAATTTTGATCTTAATATTTTTTTTACCACGGTAATCAACTATATAATCATAATAGAATAATTCCCTAACTCATTTTAGCAAAAAAAATATTATCGCTGGATTTTAATTTATTTCATGATCATCCCCATTTTAGTGATGAGCAATATTAGCAATCTTACTACATCGGAACCACTTCCTAGCTTTATAAATATACTCCTTATGATGATATTTTGCACCCTCATCTAAATATTGAAATATAATTTCCTTACCTCTAAACATAATTTATGAATCATTTCCCTTTACCTTGCAATAATACCTTTTCTTTTCCGTACTCTTATGTGACACATGATCATTAGAAAACCCAGTTTATACCTTTATAGCACATCTATCATATTTCATTTTTCTTTTGAACTCGCTAGAAGCTAAATGTTTGGGATATCTTGATATCTATCCTGAGTATAATCGAAATTCCTTTCTATTATGATTCCAAAAAATACATGGAACATACCAAACATGGGAAATTTTTATCACATGATGTAACCAAATAATTCATTTATTTTCCCAATTCCATGAATTTATTTTTACGTCCTTAGTAGAATAGAATTATGAAAATATCTCTTGAGGAATATATTCTTAAATTCATATATTTCTATAGACTTAATGTCTACACACCATCAGATATTTTTAACTACTCATCACTACTAATCATATTCTTTTTTAATATAATAAATTCAATGTATTCTATTTTTGTATTCCTAACAACCCATGATATCAAATGCCTTTTATATTGATTTTATCCATCATTTATCTATCACAAGGTATGAAGATCCATTGAATGATAGGAAACGATGCCTCATAAAATCATCCATTATATTCACGATTCTATATGTTAGAGTAGTTTTTTTATCTTTCATGGACACCTCTACCATTTTTTTCTAATTATACTAAGCTATATCATATATAAACTACTCAATTATGATTATTAATATTCCGAGATGCTGATTTCAAAGGTTATTTTTTCTAGATTCATTCCCTATATAGTTCCCAATTTCATTAGTATAAAACGATTTCAAAAACAAACATCTTATATCAACCAACATGGTAATCATCAAATGCCACCACATTTGAACTATAAAATAATGTAGAATATTCTAAGGGTAATTTAATAATATTATCTGAACATCTAAATTTGACTAAACATTCTATTGATACCATCATTAAAGACACTTCCTTAAAAATTACATAATATTTATCTAAGGCATTAAAATTTAGTTATTTCATATTTATTGTGTTTTTTGGATTACATATTTGATGAATTAGGCCATATATGACACTTAAAAGCCCCTAGAGATACAGTGTGGACACTTCACAGTATTATAAATGATTTTCATAAAACAAAAACATTTAAAATGAAACAAATTTTCTTTAAATGATAAATCATCATAATTTCCCTTCATCTCATCCTTGTCTCTATTATCATCTAAATGATGCATAAAGAATTTTAAAAATTGGTATGATCATAAAAATCATAGTAAAGGATAAATGATGGTGTAACACAATTAGTCTTATGAAAACATGTAATACTTTTCACCTTTAAGAAGTAGTAAATAATTTCCATAAATAAACTCATTTATTACCAATCTTGTAAAAATATTTTTACCTTATAACCCAGATAAATAATATATAACACATAAAGGTAACTTGGATCATAATTATACTTAAACTGAATAACCATGAAATCTATTTCTATACATATCTGTCTTAATAAATGGAATAAACATATCATTGAATTCAAGAACCATTACATTGAAGGATATAGTGTATCCAACCTTCCTTAGTTTATCACAAAACCACCCATCAATGGTTTATCACATAACCATCCATCAAATTAACATGTACCATTATATAATGATAACATATAAAGAATTTAAATTTTCAATATTTCACTCATAAAATATCATTGAAATCAAAAGTAATAATTGCAAAGTATTGAAATAATAAATACATTTCCAAATTTATTTTCAATAAAAAATCATAAAAGAGTTAATAATTGTTTTATTTTCCTTAATAATATTATGACTTATAAAGGAATCCAGACATCAAATAGTTTCCATAGCGGTGTAGATGTAAGTGTCGATGTATAAATTAAAAATAACGTGTATTTTTCTTATGTAATGAAATTCAAACACTCCATATAGAAATTATTATGGATTAATTTTTGAATAATTTTTATTTAAATATAACGTCAATGGGGTTGTTCATAACCCACATAAAATAAGGTGGGGTATAATATTAAAAAAATTCCTCAAAGAAAGAAGATTAATATGAAGTCCCTTACCCTTAGTCTGATTCATCATGTATGTTTCTTTTCATTATAAATTATAAATATAATTTAATTATTTACATTTATTGAGAACTTTTTTGATTTTTAATATTCCATTTATATCACATATAACCATATTCTAAATGATATATAATTATTCAAGTTCAAGTAAGATGTTATGATGATACTCAGAACAATAGTTAATAATGACTTTGCAGGATATCTATAACAATAATTAGTCATATTAAATCATCTCTAGAATAATATTAATGACATCATGATGACTTTTAAAAAATAATTGTCATTTTAATTCAAACCATTTTTTATGGTTATAAAAAAATAACTATGTTATAATCACGAATATTATAGGACGTACATACTCCAGAGTAACATTTATAATTATAAATGAAAATCATGGAATGGATATAAGTATTATTTTTTCTTTAAAAAATTATCATAACATTATTAATATCATACATATAATCAATAAGACTTTGTGATTACAATTTATTCAAATCTCTTAGTGTAGATGATAGTTCACACATACACATGAAGGACGTTATCTATATTTTTTGAATAGTATGTAAGAAAATAATTGATATATTATTATTTTATAAAGATAAAAATATGAAAAATATCACATATAATCATTAATTACTTCATTATAAAGTGTCTCTATAGAAGGTTGTGGAAAATGAATTATATAAGTTCGCAGAGGTGATAATTCACACCTATGCACACACGATTAATTCTTTCCTCGTGTGATGGAATTGGAGATGAGCTAGGGTGGTGATATTAATATAAAAATATAATTGTATTTAGAGGACACTAGAGATGTTATATCATCATTCCTGATGAATATTTGAAGGACGTCGAAGAAGAAATAAAATTTATACACTTATTTAAAAATTATACTTTTCATCAGATGATCATAATTATTAACACCTTAACACATTAATGATGTTTTTATGAATATTATAAGGCCTCAATAATATGGGTAGATAGTCTAGGAAGGTATTTATTTGGATATTGTATCATCTAAATTGGGTTGGATGTGTGATGAAATGGTATATTTTAGTTCCCATTTATAACAGATGGGAGGAGAAATATTTAAATTTAATAAAATATTAAATTATTAAAAATTATATTTATACACCAAAATGAGTCTATATTGATTTAGTTAGTTTTTGTAAGAGTATGGGTAAAATTATAATAATATAAAAAAATTTAGATATCTTACTGATATTTTTTTAATCTATATCATTTTAAAAACATTTATCTATTACTGTTTAATTTGGTCATTTATAATTTGAGGGTCAATATAATTACCACAGGATTCCAAATGACCAATAAACGAGTACTTTATTACATTTTAGGTTTTCTAAAACAAATTTTCATAACAGTTTTTTTAATTTTATTACCTTTACCAAAATATTTTATATTCTAAAATACCATTAGTATCCATTTTGAAACTATACATTATGTGACTTTTTAGAAATATCATAACTTCTTGATATAGTATTACCAAATAATTTAACAAATAACTATATTGTCAAATTAATCCAAAAAATTCGTTTATGGAATCAGTTATGTCAAAAATATATTTATTTTAGTATTTATAATATCAATTTTTATATTCTCCCATTAATGAAGCAACTACTGCATCGTTATTGTGTTCAATTTAAATTTAATTATTTATTTCCAAAAAATTATAACAAAATTACCTTGATGTAGCTAATAATTTCATATATTTAAACACTATTATTAGTCGAATATATATTTAATATTACCCTATATTATAATTATAAAAATTATGAGAGACATTAATATGACATCTAGTTATTGACTTTAATTGAAACATTATAAATAGTACAAACCATCATATGTGTATTAACAATATCATGATATAGAACCCTATATTTTATTGATCTAAATTAACAAAAAAAATACAATTCAAAAAAATGTCAGGATTGTTTCATAATATTTTAAATATTATTTTTAAAATAAATTTCATGATTTACCTTTACCTATCATAATGATTATTACTAAAGTTACTATTCATAATTATAAAAAATATAATGGAACTATTTATATAATTTAATCCATACTAATCAATTGAATGAATCAATTTTTAAAAATTCATCACATAATTGAAAGATATTAATTAGATATTAATACCATAGATAGAATAAAAACAGGTTTTTAATGTAAACATTTCAAAAGATCAGATAGTTTTTTTTCTAGTATTAATGTTAATTTTTTTTTCAAATGACCAAAAATGGCTTAAATGATTAAAAAAATCATTTTATACTTTAGAAAAAAGTAAAATATTAATATAAAAATATTAATAAATTAGATGAAAAAGTTGTCTTGAACGTAGTGTCTATATTAATTAATATAAAATTAATAAATTAAAAAAATCTAATTTTTGAATTAAAATTGTTGTTAAATTCATACACCATAAGTAACCTATATTCTAGTACTCTACATATAACATCATTTATTTTATTAATTCATGATCATTCAAAAAGAGAAGTTATGGAAAAAATATTTGAGATTCCCTATTTTCATAAAAACATATACATTTAACTTTTCAAATGTATTTTTCTCTTATTATGGTCAAAATTATGTTATATTCTTTTCATATAGAAATTTGATTGTACATAACATATTCCCCATTCTAATTAAATCAACAAAATAATAATATCCCAATATATTATATTGTATAAAAAAATATAAAATTTTCATTTTTTATTTCGAGGAATTATCTATATAGTGAAAATTATGATATATATATATATATTCATTATATGAAAATAAAGATAATATTAACAAATAAGGATCAATTAATTCATGATAGGTGACAGATATATTCTCCACAGACTATGATTTTATAGTACATTATTATCATAAGAATCCAAAAAGGGAAGATAATGTTGTAAATAGAATGGATCATACTACAAAAACAATTTTAATTATATAAAGAGTATGAATAATTATTTATAGGAAATGTGTCAACATGGAAATAATAATTTACTGGATTATATCCTTCCATACACAAATAATTATTCAACCGTCAATGAATAGAAATGACAAGTATGAGTACACGTATATTATATATTTATATGGAATAATATATGAAATATTCTAAAGCACAACCATGGGATATACTGATTTGTAATAATTAGACCAAAATTATTTTTCTCAGTATTACCAGAATTGAATATGGATATTTTTACTTGTGAACATGGACCAGTCATTTTACTTTCCCAAATATTACAACTATTAATTAATATTTACAAGATATAATTTGGTGGGACAATATAATGTGAGTTATTTTTTAACGTAAAAAATGATTCTTGGTTTTTCAATAAGATAAAAAAAACAACTCAAGTTTTATTGAATGAAATATTCATTAATTAATAATAAATTTTTATATTTGGACATCAATAAAGATTTATTTATATGACTCTTTATGGCCTTTATAAAATGTAATCCCATTTTTTATTTATTGACTACCAAAATAAAGATATTACGTTATTTTAATTTATATTGATTTCTCACATAATTGTCTCCTATTATATCAAGATAAGAAGTGGTATAAATTCATGGTGTACTAGCAATTGATGAACAATATCATGATTAAAGGATTTTATATATGTTATAGATAACTATTTAATTTGTTTTTTATATAATAGAACATTTTTATAATTATAAACAAGAAAAATAAATTCAATTAGAATAGACCATTCAATAATTAGATGATATCGTAGTATCTATTTTTTGAGATTGTAAATAGTTATGTGTTATATATATTATTCTTATGGAGTTATTATTGGATGTTTCTTATTTCAATACATCAAATTAAACTATCTGTGGATTTTTATTTGGAGATATACATATATAAAACATACTATGAATATATTAGATAGAGTAAACTATTGGTAATATGTATTTCTTAAAAATATTTGAGAAGTTTCAATCCATTGAATATTTTATTACTAATGAAATATGTTAAAAGTAGAACAGTATTTATAATTTAAATGTAGTAATAGTTTTTAATGATTATGAAAAAAATAGGAAATTGATTATCTATATCAAAGATGGTTTTTTTATATTTTAATGAGTGTTGATCTCCAGATACATCAACCCCTCTATGATACTTTCCCATATAGGTAATATTTATAGTTGTATAATTGTTTCAATGAATCACTAAAATGAGAAGAAAAATGATTCATGTATCACTTTTGTGGAATTCAATATTATATCCACCACATATACAAAACTCATGGGTTTTATAACCACAGTATGGCCTCCTTGATGAGGATGAAATGGTGGAGAAATTGGATCATAAACAAAATGTACTTGGAAACATGTTCACTATCCTAGTAAATGATCCATGAAAAAGTAATGTTATCAAGGAAGTTATATAGAAACAATAATTTTAATTTATACAAAAAAATAATATGATTTCTTTTGTGAAATTAAATTATATGGGAGGATTTGGATGGATATAATACCCATAACTTTTTGCCTGATTGGTTATCAATTTACAAACAAGTATTAAATGGCATAGATTTTATGTAATACCTATATAAAATATAAAAATCATTATTTTATTAATTTATAACATTAAAATATAAAATGAAATATGAACTTTTATAAGAAATATATGAGGTGAATAATTTATCAAACATGGGGGTTAGTAAAATAAAATTTAATAAAAAGAGTAAAATCAATATCAATACTTCCTCAATTTCCCCAATTAATATTATAGAATTTACTATTTTTTATATAATGTATTAGAAAATATAAATATGATGAAGGTTCCGATAACTATAAAAGGATAATTTATTTTAGTGAATAATAATGTTAACATATTGAAATTAAAAATGGTAATGTGAATATTATTTTTATTATTGATATATGGTTGTTAAACACGTATTTTTCTAATATATGTAAAATATATACATATATTATAATTTTAAATTTAAAATTACTGATTTTTTAATTATTATTTGAATTGATCACATTGTAAAACTTATATTTTTTTGGAATCATATAAAAATATATTTCCATATGATGCGCACAAATTCTTTTATGTGAATAAAAAAACATTTCTTTGATTTGTTATTGATAAACACTAAGAAAAAAATAGAAAATCATGTATTGTGAAGAATCATCTTAAGGAAAATTTAAAACTCATAGAGTTCATTAAATTATAAAACAAATTATAGTTAATACTAAATGTACCACCATATAATTTCCCATGATTTTTTATTATGATGTATTATTTAGTGGTTTTTATATTAAGTATATTATCATATATATATATATATATCATTAATGTTATAATAATATAATATTTAATTATTTTCATTATGTTTAATTTTATCAATAAAATATTTTCTATAAAAATATCATGTAGTTTTAATATATTTAATAGAATCCATGAAAAAATTAATTAATAAGAAGAAAACAACATTTCGAAAGAATTTTTTTATTATATAAAATTGGGTTTTCATAATATTATTTATTAATATTTCGAATTTAAAACTAATAATTTATTGAAATAATGCAGTGTTTTTATATTATTTTTGTAATTGGGATTCTTAAAATAGTTAATATTATTATACCCCTTTTTTGAAAAATTAACATAAGTAAAAATGGAATTATGTTGCTAATGGGTAGTATAAGGAAATGGATAAAAGATTGAATAATTAAAGATATTTTATCTACACCGTATCACAGAAATTAATGTATAATGGAATAATTTAAATATATTCAATCATTATAATATTTTTATTCACTTTCATGATAGATTATATATTTAAATAATATGGAATGTCTATTGGAATAAATTATGCTAATTAAAATTTAACAAAGGTCTTTACGCTTATGTTTTAACCCCATACATATTATTTTGTATGAATTAATATATACTCCCATACAACATCCCTCAAAATCCTCTCCCATATTTTTGAGATAATGTATTTATTAATAATTTATTATACCTATAAATATGTAATAATTCATAGAAGAAAAGAAATTTATTATTATTTTGAAATAATAATTATTTTTAATTTTTCTCAGTAACCAATCCAAATCATTCATTTATATTATTTACAATTATAATAACATATAATTAAAATCATTATAGTATTATAGTATTGATATTACCAAAAATGTAATTTTATAAAAACTATTAATTTAAATAAAATTTGGTTTTTTGGATAATTTGAACGCAAATATTAATGATAATGTGAATTTTTAATATTTGGTTAATATATAAACTCACATATATAATTAATTATATTTATAATGAATATAATTTA
This sequence comes from Viscum album, assembly GCA_963277665.1. Taxonomy (NCBI): domain Eukaryota; kingdom Viridiplantae; phylum Streptophyta; class Magnoliopsida; order Santalales; family Viscaceae; genus Viscum; species Viscum album. The sequence goes on from OY728126.1 coordinate 1,114,023,545, forward strand.
TATTTAAATTGTGAAAATTATTTATTCTGAAATAAACAATCCTTTAAAATAGCTACTTTTAAATGGCTAATTAATCACAATTGAATTAATTTCTAATTTCTCATTAAAATACTTACAAATAATTATAATGAAATAATAGAGAAAAATGATATTAAATTACAAAATTATCATTCAAGTAAACTAAATACTCTAGATATTATTTAGTAATTAAAATGATGCTATGATTGAGGAAACTATATATATTCATACATTAAATATAAAGAAATTCCCCGATATGTATAACATTGCATACAAATGAATATTAAATAGTGACTAAGAAATATTATTGACTTAATTAGAGTTACATAAATTTAAATATGATACATATGTATAAATAATAATAAAATGATTATTATATTATGAATTATTGTATAGTTCATTATAAAAGAATCTATAGTAATGAAATTTCGTGGATCAATATTCTTTTCGTGGGGTATACACTTTCATCATCAATTGTGTCCTTTTAAGGTTTTAATATTATTTAGATTTTATATTCTCGTAAAATATTATAATTTTTCATAAAAAATAATATTTTCATTGAATAAGTTTCCTTTTTAATAGATCAACAATTATAAAATATAAAATCATAGTGTAAACCATATGAAATTTATTATGTATATTTTATTCATATAAATATATTAATTCTTAGCAGAAATATTTATTTTTAGTTGTTAATGGATATTTTATTACATATAAACATTAACATATTTTTAAATTTTTTTAATTTAGAAAAAATTATATTCCTTCATCGATGAGGGTAACTTCAAATGGTTATGTTGCATGAAAATTTTGTATTGGATCTTTCGTTACATATTATATATTTATTATCATTTTTCATGTACTTTACATTAAGATATTTATAAGGATAATTATTTATAACATATTTTGTTATAATAATTATTTAACAGTCTCTGTGTTACATTCACAAATTATTTTAAGATCTATATATGATGTTCAATATTGGGAATTTGTAGTGTAACATTAAAATGTTGTTTAATGAATTCATTTATAATTATAAAATCCTTCATTGGAAGATACGACTTCATGGATTATTTGTTTGTATTCATCATATAGTAACATTAAATGTATTTTGTTAACTTTATAATTTGGGATATTAAATTTGAGAAGAAAATTTATATTATTTATAATTATATAATATACTGAACCACCTAAGAATGTAATTTAATCGGTTTTATTTATGTGGGATAATTATAATTTTATTTTATTTTTTATATTATTGTTTTCCTATTGATAAAATATATATAGATATATTTATATTTTCATGATGGGACTATAATTATATAATTTTCCATTGATCATGGTTACATTTATATGTAATAAAATAAAATTTAAAGAAAACTGAAGTTTATCCAAATTCAATACATTAATGGAGATATTTATTCCCCATGTTATAATTATCATGGATGAGATAATGGACTTATGTTATGGTTTTCAATTATTATTCATTTTGAAAATTTACATTTTTAACAACCTAAGTTTATGATTATTGTTTTTTGATTACTAATTTTTATGAATGGGTATATGGTATGATTTTATGAATAACCTCGCATTGGTATTATTTTTCATATTGTAGTCTATTGTTATACTTTAACCATTCTTTGTCACATCTTATAGTCTCATAAACCATCTATATTAATCATTCCATTTCATTCATATTAATCTTTTCTAATATTCATATACATGGATTGAATTTAATCCCAATATCTATATAAAAAAATTTCAATGATAGTAATAAAAAAATTATGGTAAGGATATATACCAAATTTTTTATTTTGAATATACAATAAAGGAATGTTTTCTGGATATAACATAGTATCAATCAACTGATTCCAAACTCTAATACAATTTACTATGAATGTGAATATGAAACTCATTTGTCGGACCCCTTCTATATCATTGGTGTTCAATTACATCTTATGAAAAGTAAAATGGTGATAAATTTAATATAATGTTATTTTTATTGGGATATTATTCTTTAATATAATTATAAATGATGATAGTGTACCCTATTTTACTGAACTATGTTAATTAATAATGGATCATACGTGATATAAAATATTTCATATTATATGAATTCTCAAACTCATCATAACTAAATTTTTACAATTAAAATTGATATTAAATTATGTAATGTGATTATATTACTCATTTAGCATTTATCAAAACCATGAATATATTTACATAATGTGTATAAAAGGAAATAAAACATGAAAATAAGAAATGGAATTTGGGATGAATGATGTCTCAAATAAGTAATTACAAATACCAACAAAATGTGTCGAGAAAAATGATATAAAAAGAGTTTTTAATCAATCTTCTATATTTTATGATTTGTTTTAAATTTATAATAACTTCCAACATTGATTTTCGGATTCCATACTTCTCATAATAGTTGAAAAATTCAATAATTGGTTAACTCACCTAATTACATGATTATTGACACACAAAACCACCAAATTGTTATCTTATATTCAATTATGAAATAATAATGGTGTCAAAGTATTATGCTTTAAATTATAAGAATCATATAAAACACATGTAATATAAATTTATATAATCACAACCAATATATGTTTATTAATTACCATATAAATTCTAATGTGATATATTTTTTATGACCAAAAATAATTATATGTCTACATTAACTATATGATTTATCTATTATGCATCATAAATATAATTATGCAGATGATAATCAAAAAAAACATCATTACAATTGATAATATTTCTTACTTATCCGAAATTAGTGTGTACTAAAATTCATAATTTATCATGTTTTTATCATTACACTATTTACATAATTTCAATAGAATATATGAATAACATAAAAATATTGATAATATTTTTTATAAAATAATGGTATATTAATATTATCCAAACCAACTAAATCACACTTCTTATCTATTTAAAACCAAGGAACATTACATGAAACTTATTTATATAATCTATTAATTAATATGTTAATAGATCCGATATATTCTTCACCATCTCCCCCTGAATAATCTTTATTTCACCCCTCTCATTAATTTTAAAAATTAAGTAGTAATATTATATGATATGGGGTGTATTTCAATAAGGAATCATTTCCTTAGTTTATTAAATTAAAACATTATTTTCATATTAAATATCAAAATTCCTTTAATTCATGGAAACAAAACATATTCTATAATTATTATCATGAGCCAAATACATTAAATTGTAGAATATCATATATTTATATACTCTTACTCTATTATTGTATCCTCAACAAAAAGTTATTTTGAATTTACCTAATGGGTTGCTCTAGAAATGAGTGAAAAAATAAAAAAATGCTTTGGTAATTTTTATCATCATTATCATCTTAGAAGAAAAATTAATTTTAAACCGTTATAGTATGATATTCCACTTTTATAACGAATGGGAAGATTGTCATTTCATGTTTTCATATACATAAGGATACATTATTGGTAAATCCATAGATTGTCAACAACATTTTATTATTATCTTGTAGAAATTATCAAATCATATATGACTATAGGATTATTACAAGATATTAAAGACATGATATATCGTTTAGTTAATTTTTGAGAAACAATATCATTATTTCCACCTTTTAGCTTTATATATTGTCATTAACTTCCTACAATACCCATTTCTTGTAACATATGTAATATAATATGTTCTCTATTTTAAAACAATTTGTTGCATTATGAAGATAATACTTATAACAGAATCCTGGAAAATTTTAAAATATATATTTTTTTGTCTTCATACAGAATATATTGGATACATTATTATTTCTTTCAATAATGATTACATTTAGAACCATAGATTATAATAATATAATGATTATATTTTATTCTCATGATAATTATTTTTCCTATTTTATAGAAATTAAATCAATCAATAGCCACTCAAAAATAACTAAAAAAATTATCCACATTCATTATCCAGTATAAATACCTAATGAAATAATAATATTTTTTTATATGAACACTTATAACCCCTTATAAATACATCAGAGTATAATTTATATATCTGAATTGGAAAAAAATAAATTTTCACCTTAAAATCAAATTATTGTATCATATATATATATAAAATAAACTATATATGAAAAACTTTTTACATCCATTATATATATATATTAATGAAAATGTGATTTTATTCCATGAAACTTTGAATTATAATATATCTTCTCTACATATGAAATGTTCTTTTCATACTCAATACAATGAATATTTAACATAAACTTTACCACCATATATTATTTTTAGGTAGAAAATCATCCATACATATTATCATTCGTGTGTGCTTCCCACTTTAACAATATTGAGGTCAACCTATTTATTGAATTTAGGATGATTATAAATTGTTTATGGTAAATAGATTTTGCAATAGATTTCGGGAAATATATACATTCTATAAAATTAACAATATTTATTGATTCTTCATTAGGTGTAGGTTCATCATATTTTAAAATGACATTATAATGATTTTATATAAGAAATAAATATCATTGGTAATTCTATTTCACTAAAATGGAAAATTAATATTATTAAACATTACATTGTTATATTTCAATATGTTCTTATTGAAACATTTCATATGCTATATAAAATATCATTTTGGCTATTCAAATTCTCAAAAAACCATATTATCTACCACTCGATCTATCATTTATTTTTTTCTTCTCAAATAAAACACATTTTTTAACCCCCAAAAAGTCACTCAATAGTATTATTGAAATTATGACCATTAGATACCAATGATATATACATAAATATTTATTTGAGACTATGTTTATCTATAACATGAATCATATGAATTCCTTACAACCCGAAATAATTATAATCTACTTTTGGGACTCATAAAATACTATATCCCTTATTTCAGATTTATTTCTACCTAAAAGAGAATCTTATATTGTTAGATTGAAATAATTATTTGAAAATATCACCAGAATGGTATAGAATATTCAAATTATGTTATCAATCATTTTATCGTTTTAATAAATCTATTATTCCCCCTAATAACCATATAATTTTTATCTTACATAAAGGGTTATTTTATTATAAAAATCACAATATATTTAATGTTATGAATATGTATTAGAATAAATATTCACCCCCCCCCCCCCAAATGAATATGGAATCATAAAAATTATTATTTTTTGTTTTCTATGTTATTCTTAAATTAATTTTACCATAAAAAATACAATGTTCCATCTCACCAGAATTAAATATTCATATTTTATAATGTAATATTTAAATGTTATATTGTAACATTGTCCAGAAATTCCTAGAGTAATTTTTTTCCAAAATTGGTCAATATATTTTAGTTTAAAAAACCACTATCCTAATTAATTATTCTTAAAATTTATTAATTATAAATTTATTCTATTTTTTAAAAGATTTATAGTTTAATATTTCAAACCATGAATGTCAATGATGTCATTTAATTATTTCCACAAATTTATATAAGAAATTAATATTCCATGAATATGTTGGGTTATAATTAAAAATCATTATATTTTATATTAAATTCCATAGTCTATATTATTCATATCAAGAAAAAAAATAACATTATACAAATCATTAATTTAAAAAAATGTTTATTCGTATATGGTGTATATATATTTTTCATAATTAGGAATGGAAATCAATATATAAAAATACAAAATATTGAGATATTTTATTTATTTATTGGTATAACATAGTAATGGTTTTTTAATTTTTGAATAATTATACTCATTATAAATTAACTATACATATAAAATAAAACTTTACAAATTTGTAATAAGTATATATTCTTCTCCTATTATCAGTAACATCAATTACTGAATTGTTTTTTATTATTTATTTCTCACGTACACCTTTTATTATATACATTCCATTCAATATTAGATTATGTGAGTTCGAAAACAATCATATCACTTTTCTCTATAATGATTATCAAAGATAAAAATTCAAAATCATAGATAAAAAACAATATAATAATATTTCAAACAAAAAATATAAAAAATTTATATTAGTGATGTATTATGAAATATAACATAAAACATGTATTTCAATCAGTATCCTATGTAATAAAAAAATTAGAAAATCATTTATTCAATTTAGTATCTCAAAAAAACCTCATAAATAATATCTTATAGTTTTCCATGACCATTATTTCACTAAATATTTAGACAAGTTTTTGGTTCACATTTTCTATATAGGATGGACTTCATTTTAATCGTATTATATATAACTCATAGATTTTTACCGATAAAATACATTAATAAATTCATTGTATGAATTATCATATATCCATTACATTTTAAAAATAATGATAATGATGCTAATAATGTTTATATATCATATCCCCAATATTCCATTAAAAATTTATGTAATGACCCATCCTTTTTAATAGTAATAGATTGTTTTATTTGGATTTAAATATTTTAATGTGGACCTTATTATTATACGTAATGGAGTCGCAGAGGAGATAAGGTTGTTTGGGGCTTGAATAATGTCTGAAACCATATATTTGGGATAAAAAAATATGCCTCATCATTAGGAGAAATCAGGTTCCATTTCCTATATGGTCTCCCAAACAATGTAGGGAACCTAATAATAGATTGGGGAATTCATATGTTTTCTATAATCATGAGATCCCAGGTACATTCATGAGCAACTATTAGAATGTTTTATATATATTATTAGTTCATGGATTCTGCATAGTTTTCCAAAACATACACCTAAGTTGTGCGGGGTCCATTCTTATACAGTGAAGGAAACATGATTATTTCATTATTTTAAAAAATTGGATGGCCAAACCATGTTACCCTTTTTTGGGGAAATTAAAAATATTCGAATGAAATTTTTTTATCATAATATTCTTCTTTCCCTATTAGTTTCCAGTAGACTATCTACTCCTTTTCTTATGAGTTATCCTAAATCCTAAAATTTCTGGAAAATAACTCTTCTTTAAAGACTCCAAATTAAGTGTATTTTAATGATTTGGATCCACATCATTAAGAACATAGTTCCTATTTATTCATTTCACAGTTTCCACTCATATCACTAAGTCTACATTGGTGTGATCTCATTCACCATACATTTTAGGAGTTTAAGTGTTATTCATTTTTCATTGGATACTCAATTAATATGAAACCTATATTGGATGAGGAGCCATATACGACATTAATGTAGGTGGTTTGGTTGTTTTTCATTAATTGAGTGAAAAATTTATTGCTTGAAAGTTGATCAATATGTTGGTCATTACTATGAATATCATTAAAATTCATTATATATTTTTAACTGAATTCATGAGAATTTGTTATATTCCCATGGATATTTTGTAATTAGATAAAGGATTTAACCACATTATATCCACACCTTTGGGTTTGATATATTTGTCAACATATTATGTAATAATGATTAATGCAAGGAACATTTCCTAAGTGTTATCCATGGAATTTAAATGTATTTTATCGCTATTGTATAGTTATTTTGGTCAAAATAGATCCTGATTTGTGCTTGGATTAGCATGAAGTAAAATTTTCAATCTTAAATAGATAAATGAAAGTATTATAAAGAATGGGAATGGAAGAAATGTTCATTAATAACAAGTCATTAATATATATATATATATATATATATATATATATATGTAAGTATGTTTGTTAGTATGTATATGTCTTATATAAGCTGTGACACCAATTTATATAATGGATCATGATTATTATGATGATTATGGGATGATATATTTTGTAATTATGGTTATTATGATTTTGATATAGGAATTGTCTAGGTATGATGTTTGTGGTACCTATTTAATCATTCTCCCATACATTGGTTATTGAGCACAACCTCTCACCATTATAATTTTATCTCTATAATGGGAATGGGGATCAACATTCCCCTACATCAAGATTTTGGAATGATGTCTAAACCCAATTATCATAGGGGTGGATAATGATGAATATTTTTCATTTTGATATATCATAAAAATACCATTTACATGGGCCTATTGATCATTTTATTTGTTATAATGTTTTGAGACTGCACCAAGTCCATCCATCACCTTGTATCCATGTATATTCCTACATACATTCATAAACAAATATTCATATAAGTGTACACATTCAATAAAAATGCTTTATATGTATTTTATAACTTTATATTTATGTATTTTTATAGATCATAGTTTAAACTAGGAAATGTAAAAGTAGGTAGAGCCTCCCAAATTTTCTATAAGAACATTATCCATATAGTATTTATTTTATTCCTTGTTTTTAGTGTAATATACTTGGAATCTGCTCAATCTATTTACATAGGATGGATTCTTTATAAACAATGTTAGTGGTGGTCTATGGGGATTTTATCCCAAACCCAACTCAGGATTCTGTTGCTAACTGATCACAATACTTTTCTATAGGAATGTATATTGGAATGAACTCTATTAAAAATGCATACTTATTTTTACTTAATTTATGGGGAATTTTAGTAGAGAACTGATAAAATTCTCATGATTATAGTTGGGAAATAATTAATTAATTATGAATTTTCATATAGAATTTTATATATGGTTGATCCATATTTCCTATTTATGTTTATCAGAATGCCATGATTGTATTATATATTACTCAACCTATGAGATTTGATTATTAATTTTGTTGTTAGATATTTATAATTTAATAGTTTTTTATTTACATTCTCATATTCTAATTTTTTATACTTGTTATCTATTATGGAAAGTAACATGTAATGTTGTTATAGTGTCTATTTACGCTGTTTTGTTAGCTATTCACATATGACCTCTATTGATTATTATTCATCATTATCCATTGTCCCCCAATTATATAAGGGTACATCCTTCCCAATGTACCACTTAAGAACCTCTATGCTAGTCATAAAACTCTTCCATATAGGGAGCCACTATTTAGGATATATAACCGTAGGATTGGGTCCATGATTAACCTGATGATGGTTTTAGACATTACAATGTGGTAATAAAAATATATTTTTTGTCTTTATTTATGGGTGTTATAAAAGAGAATAAGATCTAATTGAATTTGATAATTATCATGTCCCTAGGTTTAGATAACCCTTGTATGTGAAAGAAATTACCAATGATGTATTGTTGTAGTAATTGATTATGAATGGTATTATTGATATTAGTTTTCCATTGGGTGAAACATTTCTTTTTTTTTCTATTAATGGTATTATTATTGTAGAGATATTTAATTCAAATTATCTAGATTAAAAGAAGTTGTTCATTACGTGCATCATTATAAGAACACAATGATTTGTATTCCATTTTAGTTTCACAATCTGTGTTTATTTCTCTGTTTCTTTTCATTCTAAATATAGAATACAACCTCATTTTTACAAATTGAATTGAGATGTAATTTATTAAATTGGGGATATAATGAAATTAATTAAAATTACTACATCAATATAAATGGTGTTCTGTCACATTGATTAATGTTAAAACCTTAATTATCCAATTATACACTATTGTGGGATTTGATCTTATGCGTACTAGACCATGATTTATGTATTATATATAAAATATCATAAACAAGAATGAAATTTTAAAGAGATTTTTATAAAGGAAATCATTTTATAAGGATACCAATTTTAATGTAATTGAATTTTACCATTATACATAGCAATTAAAACTCTAAATACTAGATCCCATATTGTATAATTTGATATCTAGGCCAAAAATCGGCCTTAGTATTGTGTAGTTTGGAGTCCCATATTTTCATGTACATGTTCTGGCCATTCCAACCACATAGAACTAAATTTATGGAATAGGATGAGGGGTTTGATATTTTCATTGGATGGATTTTTACATGTCTCAGTTGTCCATATATAACATTTTATATGTTCTAAATTCATTATGATGTGTTAATTTGACATTTTAGAATCAGTTCACCATGACAGCCTCATATCCAAGAACTAGAAGGTCGGGATGACAATGAACCCAAGATGGTGGGCTATAAGCCACTAGTGAATCCTCCTATAGATCTACTTCTAGAATCACCTATTATTCTTGATATGGTCCCTAATAAATATATCTTCGTTTTTCACATCAATATGATAAAATCCATGCAAGGTGTTGCTCAAACATCCTCAACTACGGTAGAGTTAACTTTGGAGTTTACACAGTAGAATCCTCTCAACTTATTAGGGGATGGTGGACCACATATTGTAAATTCCAGGGTGGAGACCATGAATACTATTTTCATGCCCATCTGATCATAGGTCAATGTATTTCATTTTATGAATATTTTGGATATAAAAACCATGGATTTTATTACTATGATGAATGTAAGGGATTTCCAATATGGAAGACAAGTTAGATTATCACGATGTTCAAGTCGTGTTTCTTCTTGTGGGAAACTATTGCCCCCTGATATAGGAGGATATCTCTTCGTATATAATCATTTAATTCTTGACATGACATGATTCAATGTAATAATTCAGATAGACATTTATGTTCTTTGTAAATCCCAAATTGATTGAGATCAACAGAGCATGATGTTTACATCTGTATAGGGAAGTATACATAATAAAAAGGGACATTAGGATATCATAACTATTTTAAAAGGGACCTAAACATTGGCGGCTGGGTAGTGTGATGAAAAATATATTAAATATTTTCATAGATAATTGGGCGTTATGAACCTCTTTTTTCCCTGCTATGATGGATCATTTTGTCTAGGTATTCTTTATTGACTTTTTTATGCCCCCTCTATTACAAAAAGTGGTTTTTTCCATTATAATAATGACATGAGCATAACTAGGGATACTTCCTCATTTGAAGATGTCTACTATAGAACTTATGGAAATCATGTAATTGTTGGATGGTCTGGATGATAATGTATTTATATGCCTCATCACATATCCTTATGGATCTCCAGACCTTTTTTCCAAAAAGGAAAATGGTATCATTATGTTTGTTTGTGTTACCGATGGTTGAACCAGTATACGGGAGAGAACTAGAATGGACTACATCAAATATAGGACAACATTGATCATTTATGAGGAGATAAATGATTGATTTTATTTCAAGGTATCATTAGGTATGTGTCACATCTTCAATCAAACGTCGCAGTAGTATTATGATAATGTTTCATATATATTACTACCTCATCATGCCATTTGGTATCGTGTACTCACTTGATGTTTTCATGGATCTAATGATCTGTTCTTCCAACTATATATTTATTCATTCATTATAATAATTTTATTAATTGTGAAATTTTAGTCCCTTTCATGACAATAACAATTCAAACCATCAAGGAAACCTGTTGAACAAAATGATAGAGAACTATATTTATGTAAAACATAGTAAATTCCACTTTTGCTTTCACCTTGTTCACTTCATGGGTAAAAACCTTTGGATTCATGAGTATCATTATTCCCAAATAAGGTGAGGTATGTTGTTTACTGGTAATATCCCAATAAAATCACTAACATATATATTTTCATGTTTCTAGCTATATATTATTGTTGAATCATCCACGATTAATAATGGCTTGTATCGCCACTTATAATGTTGACATGTAATGGTGTGAAGTTCGATTGGTTACATGTTTGTGATGAAATAATTCTACAGTAAAATGGAATATTGACATCAGTATTGATCTAGAATATCTAGATCTAGATAAGAGATATACTATTTATTTTAACAGATCTAGTATTAGACTATGAGTTTTTTCGTATGTTGGATGATTGATTCATCATGTATGGGTCTTATTAGATGATTCCTAACAGGTGTCATTACCTGAAACATGATATTGAGATTTGTGATGTTGTTCATGATCTAGAATGTTTGAGATTATATTTACATGTAGATCATTTTGTGTTTTCCAATTATCAAAAAATCCCCTAGAATATCTCAACACAATGTGATATGAATTGTGGGTAGTATAAATACAATGAGTTATTGAAATCATTAAATTTTGAGATTTTCTGCATCAATGTATATGGAAATTCTATTTTTGATTCTCTATGATATAAGACTAATACATATGTGTTTTAGGTGGAAAGTGTCAATGTCATTACATGGCCTTGATATCAAAGATTTCATGCGTTGTTTAAAATGATCAGGGGAAGTGTATCCGCTTATCTTTAGCAGTGGCGTTTACACATTTAGACCAAAATGATAATTATATAAATTTCATATCATGAGGGACTTTTTTTATGGAAATCATCTCAGATGATAAATCATCTTTTGATTAGATGATGTATAAGGTGTAGACCTTACTCTTTCATGAACATCTATAGGTCCCATCATAGAATTGAGAGGAGATGATGTAGGAATTTCATACCCTAGATTGACATGTAAATATCAGTTTTAAAAGGTAGTACTAAGAAATCCATTTCTATTATTGGTGTCTAACTATATAATGGGAGGTTTTATGTTTTATCACATGTTATTCCACCTATCATGATGTTATTAAAGAACATAATTGGCTATATATAATTTTATATCAATTGTACATTCATTAGTGAAAATGGGATTATGTATCTATGTAATTCAAGACTTGTTTCCTTGAACACGTAGCGGAAATTATATAATTTGGATAGTCATTGATCCATTGATGAATGTTTCACACTTATTAGCTATTTGAGTGACCTTTTCGGTTGACCTGCTAGGGAGGCTATATGTCTGGGTGGTTATATGTCGTTAGAATGATCCATGATATTTCATATCTGATTGGGATTCATGATTTTAATTTGGGTTCTATAAGGGGTTGTAGAAGTACTTGAGCAGATAGGTTCTTCTCATCACGACATATCACCCTCGTACTAAATGATATATAAAGAATACAATTCTTGTAATATAGAACATGCTCTATGCATGTTTCAATGAATTCAGGGGTTCATGGGAGAAACACATATACATTGTTGTGTATCATTACAATAATATATTATTTAATTATATTAATATGGATCTATTTAAATCATTATGTGGTTGGGATTTATAATCTCTACTATGATGTTAAAAATAAGGTACACATAACTTTTTCGACCATGTCTCTTCAGGGTAACAACAAAAAATGTCTAGTTGATTGGGAATCCCATGAATAATGATTAGTATATTTTTAAGTCTTCTGGAAACTTATTCTGAAAAAAAATATTGTTTGTGGATGATGATCAGGTTTTCTAGCATCTTTCACCTTGTATGGGTCATTAATTTATTTAGGGGATATATACTATTCCAAATTGATTCACTAGACCCTTTGAGGTTCTAAAATAGATTGTACTAGTGGGATTCTAGAGATAAAATCCTCATACATACCATAATACGCCTGATATCATTCATGTATGTCAGCTTTTACACTATTATCTAGATAGATCACATCGTTTCAATCCCAATGTGGTTTATTTAGAGATGGATGCATCCATAGATTATTATACATTGTGTATCGTGCATTAGAGTGTGAATACCCTTCAAGGATGGTTAGTTCATTTAGTGTAGGAAGTGTGGTTGAAAGACTGAGTGCATGATGACACATGGTATTGAGAAGCTGATTTAAAATATCAGCGGTCATATATTTTCTCAGATTATCATTTTTTACACTTATAAGGCCATCCTAAGGATGGGTTTCTTTATTGAGGGGAGATTGTAATGAAAGAAGATTTTCTCAATGGTAATATTCATTTTTTGGTTGAAATTATTTAATGTTTCCCTTATAGTGTTATATAATGGATTCGCATAGGTCATGAGGGTGACTATGAAGTTTCTAGATGTTGGATACACATTTTTTGGAGATATCGACTAGGACACATAGTTAAGATAAATTATGAAGCCCGTCTACCATTGTGACTGTATCCTTAATACGAACAGAAGAAGTAATCAAGAGGCCAAATTATTTTTATGAAACCGTATGAGAACATGATTATGAATGTGTGGATTTAAGATTGTTTCGCATAGCCAATCCCCAGCGGCTTAGCTCCATAGATATTTGATTAAATAATGGTTGTGCTCAATATGTCCAAAAAATGTGACCAAACCATATGTCATAATTTTATAGGATAATTTAGTATTTATGATCTACTTAAATTAGCATATGATAATTATTTCTGTCTTTATTCAACTGGACCAACTCCTCCTTCATCTCATTTAGATCTCCCGAAGCCTAACCCATGAAAATAGAAAACTCTTCTATTTGGACTGTAAATCATGTGTCATAAAAAACAATTGACCCAAAATGGTAATCACTCGAATCCCCTTTCTTATCATCTCATTTTTTATTTATATCAATTTTGATATTAGTGAATAAACTTATTCTCCTTATTTTAGGGTGTTTAATAGTTGTTCATATTTCATTAGATAAACATAAAATATAATTGGTTTCACATATATGATCCCATGGTAGGTGGTCTTATTGGTTTCACTAAAAACATGTTAACTTTATAGAGTTTTCATTATGACATATGCCATCCATTGCTATTTGTTGCCTTAAAATGAATTATTTAATTATAAATTAATTATAGAATATTGTTTATACTCATGTGGACCCTTAATATATAATCAGAGGATTAAATCCTCAATCACAGACTCCAACTAGTGTTTTCCATTGTAATTTCCCTCTTAAATATATATTTTTGACAGATGAAATATTGCCTTTATTTTTTAGACATGCATGTAAATGGAATCTCCAACTTTTGTAACATTTTCATGTGACTGAAGCACATAATTTGTTTATAGATTATATTTTAACAACTTTTTACTTTTTAATTTATAATAATGATAAATTATAATGAATTGGAATTTGTGTAAACGAAAGGCCTTATGATACATGAAATGTTATATTTCATTATATGGAATATGTATTCTATTAAACCCATCCATATGATGTTGATTGATGATAATTATGATTATTAGATGATCCATGAATTAATTATTATTATTATTATTATTATTCCACACATATTGGATGATTAAAATAGTCATGTTACTTGTGTAGAATGACATTTCACTCTCTGTTACATCGAGTATAGAGAATGATATATATCAACATAATACTTGTATCTTGATGATGGGAATGAAGTTACACATTCCTATATATCTGGTGCATGGAATTACATATCACCCTACCTAAATATAGTATTTATCATCATTTATACATTCAATATGAGATTCAGTGAGGAAACCATTTTCATGAGGTTATAACTTTTTATAGTAGTTATGGACTCTTTTGTTACACACCATGTCCAACAACCGACTAGAATCCATGTATGTTACCACATTAATCCTCACATACATAGTTCATATAGTTGTATAACTTATATAAATATACTATGTATATATTATTACTATATATATATATATATAGTTATGAATAAGAACCTCATAATTTCATATGACAAAGATGGTAGAGCTAAAAAGTTGACTTGTAGGTGTTGATGTGACTTTTATTTATTAATTAAGCATTATTTACTATTATATACATATAAAATTTTCTTTCTATTTACATAAAAAGGATTATTTCATGCCATATTTAGAGGTGGCCTACTAGGATCTTTTCTTACACAATAAATATGCCGGATTTTCTACCAAGGTATATTACATGCCTGTAGTTATTGATTGGGGAAAGTTCCATGATATGTATGCTTGATTATTTTTACCTTCAGTATAGTGAATTGTAATAGGGGTCTGAGAATATTCTCATGTTTTTTATAGAGAAGAATTTTTCCTTTTTATTATTTTTCATATAGCATAATTTATATTCATTTCCCCTGTTTTCCCTTTTGTATATTAAAATTTCATGACATAATTATATATGAACCAACATATGAATTTTGATTAATCATATAGATTTTTTTATTCTTATATTGTATATCATCTTTATTTCTGATATTTCATTTGGTTTTATCTTGCTTCCTCCATGGTAGGCTACTACAATTGTTTCCATATTGCCTATTTTAATAGTTTTGTTGGGTTTAAATATTCTTCCTCTATTCTATATTATTCGATATTATCCATTGTTCCAATTTGATATGAGAATATAGTCTTCTATAATACCATATACCCTCACTTCTTATCGGTGTAATCTTGTTTATATGGGGGAACACATGAGGACATGCGATCATAAGATCGAGTAACTAGTTCTGTGAACGTCATGTATAAATGATTTCAATAAAATCCATGTGAAACCATATATAGAATGAATTACAAATTTAGATGATATAGGATTTAAAATAAGTTAGATTTATAATAATTATCACAAATAGTATTGCCATGAATTTTTGAGTCTCAATATTTCCATCGACATCCTATTCAAATCATATAAATCTATTTTATCTCATGATGTCTTTACTTATTATATAATATTTCTATGTCTCGATGCATCTATAAATTAAATTTTAAATATTATTTCTTATAATAAATTAAATTATTAGAAATATATTAATTTATTTTTAAATATGTGAATCATGGTATTTCTTACTTATACAATGAAAAAATCCTATTATATGCACACATATCCAAATATATCTAACAAGTATTCAATAAAATCCTAATTATTATATTTCATATAATGAAATGAAACCAAAATCCCAACATCAAAATCTATACAATGATATGTTTTACAATCCATATTTTATTAACATTTAATTTCTCCATGGCATAAGAAATGTTAAACCCAGTGTTGCATTATGAATATATAAATTCCATAGAGAGATATCAATTCATAATTAACACTATCACATTATATGATTAGATGAAAATAAAAAACATAATGTAATTATTAACTTATATATAAATTCATACTCTTAGTTGATTTTTTTTATAATTTATATTTTAACTACTTTATTAATTTTATTTTATTTTCATTGAAATTATAATACAAACCTTAAAATAAAATATCATTTGATATAAAATATTCTTTAATGGAAACACAAAACCCAATTTATTGATCTATCATTAGTTGAATCATCTTAATAAAATGTGAAATCATCATAATATTACATATTTTTTTATCATTAGTTCATAAAAATAAATAAATTAATTGATATTTCATCAAATTAATAAATTTTCTAATGCATTTAATGGAATAAATTTTCTAATTGTATCATCAGAAACATTTGTATGACCTATACACAAGGACTCATTATTGAAAAATATATAAAATATGACTCACGAAAGAATAATTAAATGTTATGCATTCCAATTTATAATTTATGATTAATTATTCATAGAATAGCGTTATATCCCTTACATAAATAAATATTTCATCATGTGGTGGACTCTTTATGTAAATATCCATTTATTTCTAAAATTTAAAACATTGAAGATATAAAATAATTTCATATCAAGATACATCTTAACAATTATATGATTTATCATATAATTTCCCCAACTAATAAACAAAATATTATTAAAAACAATTTAAAATGTAGGATGAGCATAAAATCCATGTAATGTACATATAAAATGAATGAACAAAACTATTTATTCAATTAATACTAACAAAAATAACCACTTTTCAATTTAAACATTGGGATAAAACACTTCCATACAAAATAATCGAACTTATATACACAATTACATTCCAAAAATATATTATAAAAAATATGTAAACAAAAATAATAATTATAATTTTTTCTATTGAACAATAATAAACTTATGAATTTTTTTCATATTGCTATGAATTTTATCTTTAATATGTATATATTAATTCTGTTAAATAATATATCACAACAATACCATGTGAAATAAAAATATTTTTATAAAACCCCATATATTTCATATAATAATCTTATATGAAACAAGTAACATATTTTTAAAATTACCATTAAAATAATTCTTGTTAATGGATTAATTTAACTTATAAATTCTAATAACATCGTAAGATAAACCTAACAATTAAACTCCATCCCATTAACTAATTAATTAGGGAAAAATATCTGTCTCACCCATTATCACTATCCATATTGTGAACTCCCTTACAATAATCTGTATTAGGATCTCCCATCATCATATAAACAATAACCAAGAATCCAAAAAAATGAAAAATTACTTCAAAGCATGCAATTATGTCATCATACTCATAAAAATATTATTTTCACCCATAATAAAAACATATCATGATATCAATATATCAATTCCAATTGAATTTTTTTTAATAAAACAAACAATAATTAGAATGAGTTTTATTATATTATTAATACATGAATTATTTGAACGTAATGAAAAAGGAAAAAATATTCATGGATATATGATAAAGCCATCATCAACATCTGTGTTATAATTTAATATTTCATTATTTCTTTTTCATAATAAAAGTGTAAATATAATATGTTAAAAAATGAATTTTAAAATCCGTTGATATAAATTGAACATTTTCATTAAATGTCATTACTAATTTATTTATGTGTATATAAATAAATTTATAAATAAAGTAATGTATATAGACAAGGTTGTAAAAATTTTATAACATAAATCTTTACAAAATTTATAAAAAGTTTTTCTCAGATAATGTGTCTCATATATCATGACTAAATCATCACATGTACTTTTTATCAAGTAGAATAAAAATATAAGTTATTATATAAATTCATATGTGTTTTAATTTTTTTCATTTTATTTTATTTATTAACATAGTAAATTTAGTTACAATATTAATAAATTTCTCATTGGTTTTTTTGATTATATTGGACCAATATATCTGAATATCATAAAATTAGAAATTATTGCATCATAATGAGAATCATAATCATGATATTATTATAAATTTATATAATATTGATACTTTTAAAACAATCGATTCATTATTTTTAAGAGAAAATAACTATGTTACAATCATTAAAATGGTTAGTCATACATAAACATTCATTATTTTCCCTTTTTCTTAAAAAAATCTTGAATGAAGATATGAATTTTCTTAATAATTTTATATTGATTATTATATCATAAATTAAAAATTAAATATTTAATAAATTGTATATACCATCTATGTGATGATATTAGGAAATAATGAATCAAAAAACTTTGTGGTGATGTACTACACACAAACAAAGAAATAACAATATTAAATTTTAATTCCAGGTTCTCTAAGGAAGTAGATGATATATTATCATTCTATAATTTTAAATATGTGACTAAAATTTTACATATACAATGATATTATATAATTGAAATAATCTATGAGAGGTGGTGGTACATAATAAATTATATCGGTTCATGAGGTAGCATTTCAATATACATTATTTATGGTTTCACCTACCACTTGATAGAAGAATGAGATGGATATTTTTTAATCCTTTAATATAACAATTTCATATACGAAATATACATGTACATTATTTTTACATGTTTTAATAATATTTTAATTTCATAAAATGTTAGAAAATAAGAAAATTTTGGTATAGAGAAATATATATTCTTCAGAAAATTATGCTAGTTTTACAATTAATATGATATTAGGTTGGGTTTCAGATCAAAAAAATGTATTAAAATGCATACGGATGGATTTAAGGAAATAAATTTGATATTACTGGTAGGAACAAAAATGATTTTTATGAATGAATATGTTATATAGGGGTATTTTTATTTACTAGGGTGGGGATAATCATGGAATAATTTTATTAAAAATATAACCTATTAATTGATTACTCAAGATAATGCAACCAAATGGAACATATCCGAATATGAGATGAAATGATTTTATAACTTTTCTATAAATTAAATTTAATTATTTTTTCTAGGTAATTTTATCCCATAACAGTTGAGATTTATCCCAGTATACATGTTTTATCTTTAACCATGGTAACCCATTTTTATTGGTATTACAATTAATTATGTAAAAAATAATGATGACCCTATTTACCAATTTTTTTATGATGATTCTAAATATTTATTACATTTTACCTTATTAAATTCATAAATTTGAGATAATATAATATAAAATTAATCCTCAAAAAATGTTGAAAATTAATTATTTATAAAACACCATTTTATGTTAATTTCATTTTTATACAATATTCATTAATATCTTTTTTCTCAAAAGATAATAAATGGACTGTTGAAAATATAATTGAATTAATTTTAAATTGAAACCATTACGAAAAGGATAATTTCAATTTCATGAAAATAAATAAAATTTTAAAAAAATTAGTAATTTCTAATATACAATGGAAAATAAATATTATTCAAAACATTATAAAAATTAATCATAAATAAATTTTGAAATAAAAAATTAAAATTAATGTCACTTTTTAAAAATTAATATTTTATTATTTTTGAAATCAATATTTTTAAAAAATACTTAAAAATGAATGATAACTAAATTCGTTTAGAAAGAGTTAATTTTTCATTTTGAATGATAATGTGACAAATAGTCTTATAAGGAATATAACACTATAAAATATAAAATAATTTGTGATATTTGTGATATTTTTATTCATATATTAATCTATGGGGTATGATTATGAACATGGAAACCCCAATAAAAGTTATTTCATTCCAGTCCCCACAAAACATCGACATTGTTTTATACCTGGAATAAACATTGCACAAATTTATAAAGGGATTATATATGTTAATGATATGGTATTGTCAACATATATAATTTAATATTATAAAATTATCAATATATATATATATATATATTTATCTTATTGTTCATTTTATTATAAAAATAATAATAATTTTAATAGTGATTATATTTATTTTAAATTGAATGTAGAATCCATTTAATAATTATGTAAGATTATTCAATAAAAATTTACTCAATGAAATATATTTTAACTCCCAAATTTTTTTTCTCTTAAATGTATTGTATTTTTATTACTAAAAATACCTATATTTATTATAAATATATTAAATTTACTTAATAATTGGAGTCATGATATTGATATTAGTTATATTGTTAAATTTAAATTTTCTAAAAAAACAATACCAAGGTAATGTAAATTTTTATGATAAATGTTAATATGTGGTAAACGGTTTGTTAAATAAATAAATTAAATATTAATTTCTGATAATTATCAATTAAATGAGTTAAATATTTAATTCGTAAAATATATTCAATATTTATCTATTTTTAGTGAATTTACTTCAAAATTTAATTATCCATATAAATTATGTAATATTTATTAACAGAAATACTAATTATTTTCACATAATAATTGGAGTAAACATACATCTTACAAATATAAAGAATTATTCACTTTTCCTTATAAAATATACATAAATTCCCAAAAAAAAGACATATTTAGATGCAGTTGGAGTCTATGATAATACATGATTTCTCAAAATAAGAAATTTATAAAAAAATTCTTCTTATTGTAAAAATCTATCCCTTTTCAATATAAACACCCTTAGTTAATATTATAAAAAATTATAATATAATTATGTGTATTTTATAATGGTATCATAAAAAAATATTATATTTATAGTCTATTGATAATTGTATTTTTGATCATGTTATTAACATTTCAACCCCAAATATAAAGGATTTTTTAAATTATTAATTTAAGATGCTTTAAAAATATTACATAATTAGAATATATTGTTTTAATTATTAAAATATGGTTTTTATATTATTTTGTTAATTAATGAAATTAATTTTTTTAAATTACTTATTTTGGTTAATAGAATAACCCTAATTGTTTGAATGACTAGATTTTCATTATAAAATGAATCATACAAATCATTAAATAAGTCATGAAATTCTAAACCATTTAAAATTTTATGATTACATTTTCATAAATATTCTTAACATATAGACCTCACAATAATGTAATGATTATTATTAATGATATAAATAATCAATCACAATATATATAGAATCATAAACTGTTTTTGATTTATATGAATGAGATATAAGAATAAAAAAATGAACTGATTATATTTCATTAAATAAATATAACATTGTATAGAAATAATTGTCTATATGATTTTTCTTTTGGATATATTTATGTTAGAATTTTTTTGATCCATGGAGTTAAATAACGTTTAAATATGATAAATATAAAGGAAATGGATTTTTTTGACTCAAACTCATTCGATTGAGTTATATTTTTCTTCTTTATGTATGATTTTATATGTTTGGTATGATATAAACTATTTATATCTTATACATGACTACATATTTACCAAGATAATATACATTTCTAAATAGAAATTTCGTTTTTAATGCATTATTTCTAATTAAATGAGATATTTAAAATTAATCAATGAACAATAAATTTTGTGAAAATCTTAAACGTAATAATATTATATTTCATTAAATAATTTACTATTTACTATTTCTAAATTCAAACATGAATTATGTTAAAAATATAATTTTTTCTTATTTATATTTATTTATAATTAATTTTTATATCTCATTCATCGAGGTGAGTAATGTTATATAATTAAATAGGATAATAATTTATGCCTAACAATATCCAAAAAAAATTATAACCATTGTTTAATGTCTTAGAGATTATCATAATTTATTTGTAAATATATACTATTGGAATATAGTGTTACTAATATAATAATTCAATAGACATAGTATTGCTCTATGAAAATTATATAACATGTGAATTTTTAAAAAAAATTAGTATAATTGATATATTTTTTTACTAAAATTCATTTATTATATCTCTTCCATTTTCCATCTCATTATATTGAGGATCTATCATTCATGAATATTCCATGGTATTATCATTAAGAATCTCCCTAAAAATTTATTCTGATTGATTTTTAAGTCATATAATTTTATGTTTCATTTGATTCCATTTTGATTTTATTTTAATATGTGATACCTCATGAAACTGTTATATAAGTCATACTATTTTTATTTTTCAATAAATATTTTATTTTTAAGGATTTATTATACATTCATATGGAATATATCTGAATATATATATATCAATGTTTTATCTAATTTTGATAATTATATATCATTTTATGTTATTGGGAAAAAATTTCATCTCATAAGAAGAAAAATATGTTAAATGAGTGGATATCCTAGTCAATTTTATTATGTGAAATGTTTTCCAATTATGATATTGAGGTATTGGTTGAGGTAAATGGAAATTGATATTATTTTAAATTATTATGATTATAACACTTTTATATGTTATATGTTTTTGGTTCATAATAATTATTTTATCATTCTATATTATTATTGGACATTTTAAAATATATTTTCATGAAAAACATTTACGGTATTAAATTTAAGTCCCATAATTTAATAATATTATATTAATAGTAATTATTAGTCCTTTTAATCAAATTATATTATTAAATTATTTATTTAATTCCCCTCATATTTATTTATATTTTAAAATTTTATTAACCTATTAATAAACCATTCATAACTGATATCCTCAAACCCTTAATATATTATAATATCAACAATTTATATGTCTATAATTTTTCTTTCAGATTCATCTATAATAAAATGTTTCCTAAGAATGAAATTTTGAATAATTTTATCGAGTAAATAAATAATTTTTAAGGAAATAACACAAATTCATTCTATTTTTGGGAGTTCGTGGTATTATTCTTTGAGGACCCCATTTTTTAAATATATTTCTTTTCTCTCATTATAATTCACATATAGATAATAATTATTTATAACTAAAATGAAAATATAGATAATCTAAAAATATATTAACCATATATTCCATTGGGGTGTTTTTATTATGATTCATAAGGAATAATTATATAAAATACAATTATTCTATATAAGGGTGAAATAATTGGTATTAAATATGGTTGCAGAATGTTATGGTGAATAAAATATGAATAATAATATCATAAAACATAAAATCTCTTGGATAAATATATATTGTCGTAATATTAAATTATGGTGTCATAAGTGTTCCAGAAAGTGTAAAAGGATGAAAAATAAGTGTCAAACGAAATGAAACCTACAAAAAATATTATTATTTCAAGTGTATGTAGGTTGGTTGAATATATAAAAAACACCATGTTATGTGATTAATAGAAAAATAAATGTTTGTAAACTAAAAAACATTGGTAATATGGAATTAATCATGTAATCCATAAAATTGAATTTGATCAAAAAATATTGCATTGAATGTTTTATTTATATCCACTAATGAAGAAAACTCACCTAATTTGATTCTATTTCACTCACATATTTCCATTTTTTATTACAATTGAATCACCACATTTTTGACGAGGTGTTTATTTATTATTGAAATTACACATTAGTACATCATTATATACTTATTATATTTATGAAAACTAATTGTTATTTGTTTGAATACATCTTTTAATTGTTATTTTATTCCTTCAATTCTTAAATTTAATGTGATATTAGTGATTGGTAGGATTATTAAAAATTTAGAGAATATATTATCAATGATAGATTAGATATAATGATTGATATTTTAGTTGTGCTGATAACAAGTAATATACCTATATAGAAGAGTACATTTATAATAATGACTATTGAATTAATATAATTGAAAAAAACAAGTAAACTATAAACAAGGTTTTATATGACCATATGCTTCACCATGGAGTCTCTCCAGTCCTACTGGAAAACAATAATAATGGGACAATTAATATTTTTAATGATTATCATAGTCTTAAATATATTATAATTTGAAAATTTATTACAACCTCATAATAATGATTTATTTATAGAACATCATGCTCCAAAATGAATATCAATGGTTGATCATTGATAAATATTTTATCAACTAATTGAGATAAGGTATGACATACATCATTAAATATTATATACTAGTAATAAAATGTATGAATTAATTGCCATACCTTGCAGACATAAATATACCCATAAAATCCATAATAATTTGTTAAACTGAATCCTTAATTATAAAATAAAATATTTCTTCTTGAATTTATTGACTATATTTTGACATAATATAATATTATAGAAGTGTTTTTAGAACACAACATTTTCTTTAATAATATGAAAAAAAAGAAAAAATTTACGAAAAAAATTATTAATTCATAAAGGTTTTTGCAAAATATATAATTTATTATTTAGATATTCCAAAATGGGGAAAAATAAATATAGACATCAGTGATATATATTATTAAATATTTGACAAAAAGAATAATAATAATAAATATCCACTATTTTTTAGTATTTTCTAGATATGTTTTATCATTGTTATAAAACATTGATAATATTAAAATTAATTAAATATGATAACTGATGTGCGACATGATATTTTCATGAAAGTACAATGTGAATAAATATTTATATAAAATTAATTTATTTTGATAGTTTCCCATTTAATGACACTTTCATCTGAAGGGGAATGGTCTACGGAAAACAAAAAATAAATAATGAATGCATGAAGGTCACTTGGTGATTCAATAAATAATCATTTAGTATTATAGATCCCATGTGAGCAAATTGATAAACATGGAGGTATATTTTTATCCCAATTATGATACATTCAATATAACATTGATCATGAGAATTATAATTTTTAAAATCTAATAAATATCATACTTTAAAATGGCATTATATTTATATAAAATTCTTATTTAGAGATTATTATTAGCTAAATATTAATAAATATCATTTATATTTTTTCCCCTTTTAAATTTTTTATATATTTTATATATGGTTATTAAAGATTTAGACTCTAGTGGAAGGAGAGGTGGATGAAAATAAAATATGATTTCTTATACTAGTTTAAATAACTAGGTGAAGGCATTTTCATTGTGTCTTTATAAGTTACTTTAATTGTATACGTTTTTTATATGAATGAATCTAGTAGTATCCCATGAGTAAATTATTATTGAAATAAAATAAATGAATCATGTGTTATAGGATTGTATTACAAAGAAAAACTAATTTTTTATATGTATGACTATATTAGAAATCATGAGACTACTAAACTGTATGATCAACACCAAGACATAATTTTGTAATTAAAACACTAATGATAATTGTCCGTGACATATTATGGTTTGGTGTTTCTGAGGTGACAAGGATATTATATCACAATAAATTCAAGGTTTCAATATATTTTTTATAAATCAACTATTTCCGTTTGATACATTAAAAATTTATATACACTATGTGTTTTTTTCTAAAACGTTCAAAAAATAAATAGGTTATATTTTTATTATTTATATTGTGTCTTTAAATAGATGTGGCTCCCACAATGAAAAAATATAACCATAATTAGTAATAATTTTTTGTATATTACACAATCATTAAATGTGATGTTTTTCAGGTTTAGATTTAACACGTGATATATAATTATAGTATGATATATCATCTTATAATGAAATTAGTTTATAATTACCATTTTAATATTTTTTATCTCAATAAAAATGTTCTTTAAATGTTCTTTATTATATATTATATAAGGATTATTTGAAATAGATATTATTAAATATTTAAATCTATTTTTGAAAATATTAACATCAATTTTATAAATATCCTAAAAAAATTATCTTACTGTTAATTATTAATATATTTATAAATTATTTTTTCTTTAATTAAAAAATAACGACTTTTAAAATAATAACAATATTATAAAATTACCAATTCATGTGTCTGACATATATTTGTAAGAATCATATTTTATAGAGTAAAAATATGTTTAGGAATCAATAAAATACCTTTAATATATATTTTATAGGTTTAAAATAAATGTTACTCATTTTGAAAATCATTGTAATGTTTTTATTCAAATTATTATTATTATTATTTCTTCTCTCATAATAAATTATTTACAATGTTTTCATTAATTTGTGTTCTATTTTATATAAAAATAATTATGTAAATATTAAAAATATTTCAATTAAGTCCTTGTGAGTCATCATGGAATTTTATATTCGTGTTATATCATTTTTATGCCTAAAAAATTCATTTTTTTAAAATGTGTCTTCTTTAGGATTAGTAAATTTATATTATAATTTATAGTTAAATCATTTAGAAATTTATTCTAGAAAACTTTATTTCTTATTCAAAATTAACTATTTATGATTTATCATATATTATAATTTCTATTTTGAATATATATATCTATAATAATGTTAATAATTATCAACCCCATAAAGGGTGAACATGAAAATTAGTGTTAATAATTAATTATATGGTCACAAAATCATATATAAAATCTTATTTAAAGAGGTTGTTTTTATAAATTTTTTTTCATTTTAATTTTATTACTTCCTATTTACACATACATTTCCTAATTTTATATTAATACATTTGAAAATTTCATGAGTATCACCTAGATTATTAGTAAAGGTCACAACCACTCTATAGATATCTACAATTATCGTGACAACTATATGGACCATGATATTTTATAGTTATAATAATAAATTCTTTTTCATGACTAAGAGGCCATAGTATCACCATAATACCACATTAGAAAGGATTAAAGAAAATTTTAAATATATATCCAAAGGATATAGTATATTTTCTTATTGAGTGTTTTTATATTCCGTTCTACAAATACAACTAAAAAATCTTTATTCTCAATATTATAATTATTCAAAAAAGTATATTTATAAAATATATATGTTTATATGTAATGGTTTCATCAATTTAATACCTTCTTCACATCCTATGGTGATTGAAATCATTTCTCGTAAATACGTAGATAAAATTGTCTCTATGTAGTAGAATAATTATTGTTTTAATCACACCCAAAGGCGGTCATAAATATATAATTATTTAGTTAATTTATATGATATTTAAGAAATAATTTTTATTATTTACATATAATATATCATCTATATTATTACCACTATATGTGGTGGAAAGTGATAAGGTAGTTAATGCATATGTGTGGATTACCAAATTCAAAATGTTTTGTGATTCATCATTCATCTATTCAATACATGGATTATCATAAGAATATATTTAATAAATATATTTTTTATTTTTCATAAAAATAATAATCTATAAAGATGAAAACTAATATAATTTTTTTCTTTTTATCCATTAGGAAAATTTTAATGTTATCTTGGGTACATGTGAACTATTGCTTACATTAATGTCATATTTCATTTTTCAATAATATCATTGAATGGATAATTGCATTTATGAATAAAATAAATTATATTTATATTATTGAAAATTTCAAATTTCATTATATGATGGAATCATTTCACGACAGATTTGAATATGGTAACCATAGATCCATAATTGTTGTAAAATTGACCGTACAACAACACGTGGTAAGAATAAAGAAGAACAATACATTGAATGAATAACAAAATATTGTAAAAGAAAAAAGTTTGAAAAAAATTAAAATATATTATTTTTTATTTTTTTGTAATTATAATTTCAACATAAAAAACATATAATGTGTCCAAATAATAAGTAATCCATGGTATTGATTTTTCTACTCAATTTTACATTATTTAGATAGAGTCTATATTAAGACCCTAAATTCCATTTTATGTTATATATACTACACCAATGAAAAATTATATCACATATTCCTCCTTAATAATAGTATTCGATGATTTAATTGACGCTTTTTCATATTGTGGGGTTTTGATTCCAATATTCCTAAAGACATTATGATTTGTTTACCAATCTCATTATTATTTAGATTGGTCAGGAAAAAATTAATGTCTGAGTATTCATATGTTAACTTAATAAAGATATTATATTATATCATTATTAGTTTATTTATTTTTTTCTTGTTTTTCTTCAATCATTAAATCATTTGTTTCTCAAATATATCATTTTTTAAGAAATAATGCATAATATCTTATTTTGTATTAGTGATATTATTTGTTAATGAAGAGGTCAAATAATGTGATTCGAGAATAGTTTTATCTATAATATAATTATTCTTTAAATGTAATTATCATCGATATTTTTATTACATTTTAATATTTTAAAAATAATATTTTTTTATGATATCTAATAATGTTGTTTTGGTCATTCGTTGAAAAGATGTGAATGGGGCATACATGTAAACATATACAACATGTCAATATTTTTAAAACATCATGGAAATTATTAATTATATATATATATTCCACAATATTATTCAATTACTTTCAAGGAACAACAATTTTCCATTATTTTATGAATATATTATTTAAATAAAAAACAGTTAATTTCAATAAATATAAAAATATGGGTATAAGAATTTATTAGATTTTTTTTTCAACAATGTAAAAAACATATTAACTAATTATCTTTTTAAATTTATTAAATATTTTCACATTATATATCAATTCACATTAAATTACTATAAAAATTTAGTTTTGTTGAATTTATATTTTTTTTCACACATTTCAAATTTTGAGAGTTGGCCTTATTTTGAGATCTATCACTTTCATGTGAGTTTTTTTTTTCAATTCGTATCAATTATTTAAAAATTATTATTCTATCCCTAATAACCACTTTAGTTTATATAATATAAATTATTTTTCTTATGTATATTCAATATCTATATTTTTATTTCATTGATGTGAAGAAGGTATCATTGACTGTTCTTGAAGGACTAAAGAAATATTTTCATGATATTTTTATTATTATTATGTCATAAAAAATTCAGGTATATATAAAGTCCATAAATACTACTAAACTAATCAATAATTTTTTATATGATACCATGTATAACACACGATCATTGTTATTGGTGAAATGGTATTTACAATTGGTATAAAATCATATTTTAGAGGACCATTCAAAAATATTTTTTTTGAAAATATAAACAAGATTTTATATTTATAGAAACACTGTGAATGATCAATAATATGTATTGAGATTAAATTTATATCCAAATATTTACATTTTTATACAATAATATTGTTTCGTCTGATAATTATTATTCACAGCTAAATAAAGAATCAAAAATTATATCAATACACATATTCAACTTAGCGATTTAGCTTATTATAAAACCAATACAGTGACTATTGGGTATGATTATGTCATAACTATATTGGTCAAACAGAACCTGTTTATTGAGAAAAAACATTCATGTTTAGAGAAATGTCTTTTCACTATTTGTAATGAACTTATGTTGAATCTCATTATGTGAATCCTTGAACTATATTTTAAAAAAACAACTAATATGTTTGTCTAAGAGAAATAGATCAAGTCCCTTAAAAAGATTATACTAAATTTTGTTTGTAATGAAATGAATAAATATATTCTAGAAGTATTTATTTTAATTGGATAATTTAATCACTGGTTCCATATAGCTAGAATACTAATTCAGAAGAGAAAATATCATTTAAGAAATATAGATGTTTTAATTTGGAATTAACCAAAACAATCCTCTCGAACTATGAGATAAAATGCAAATAGAGTTCCTTATCCTATTAAAGTAATAATATTAATGATTTATTGAATATGATGTTATATTCAAATTGTCATCAAGGTATTTAAATGAATACATATTAAATAAGAAAATAATTATCATATATTTTCTTACTGTTAACCATTTGATCCTCTAACATATATTAGTGTCTAAAATATTTCTCTCATGGGATTATATATTTTCATTTTGCATTAATATAAAGATATAATTTAATATTATTTATATATTCATTGGAAATAATGTTAAGAATAAGACAGCTGAGCCCCATAGAAAAAGAAATGTTTCAACGAAGAAGTAAGAAATGATTTGATTTCAATAATGGGGAATCTTTAAAAATGATTCATCATATTAAATACTAAAATGGAGAGAGAAATAATTTTAGGTATATATAGAACATCTAGAAGGATAATGATTTATATGTAAATAATATACCAATACTCTAATATTCATTAATAGTAGGGAGATGGATTGTAATTAAAAATAATCCCTCACATGATAAGGGAACCTACTACAGAATTGGCCACAAGATTACTAACAAGAATATCTTATAACTATATCTAATGATGGTTTTTTAATGATGTTGTGGTATGCAGTTTGATCATAAAATCGATATTAAATAATTATTTATTTAATTCTGGATATTATTACTACATTATATAAATCATGAATTCTATGATGATTAATCATATTCTAACAACATAATGATATTTTCAATTAAGAAGTAAAATGAAAATATTATTTATATGAGGATATATCAATCAATTACTTGTGTGATTAATATATGTTCCATGATTAAAATCATGGTTATTATTTATATGATTAACATTGATTTAATCCTTATAATATATGATATAAAATGTATAAAAAAATAACTAAATAATAGAAAATATTACGGTTCATATATGAGATCTTTATTCTTGTACCTTTAAAGGGGAGTAGTGGTCTTCTTAATCAATTATGATTCCTCCTCCAGTAACACAAAAAATAAAATTACTTAGAAAGTGTAGTATATAAAATCTATTGATGTGAAATATAATGTTATCATTGAATATTTACCAATTAAGAAATTATATGTGATTTATTTCTAGGGGAGCTACTATAAATCCACCTAAACAAAATGATGATTTTTCTATTCAACTCACAACATATACAATACAAATTTGTAATAATCACTATGGAATTCCCATTTATTAATTAAATAATATAAAAAACTAATGAAACAGGTTTTTAATTAAGAAATAATTCTCTATTGTGAATTAATGATGAGCGACAATGTATTTTACTATGATTTGGAGTAATGGCCCAGACCATCCCGGTCCATTACTCTGCCAATTTCTAGAATTTGCGATGCCCTGGAACTATCAAGTCTAGATCCAAAGGGTACCGTATTAGTGGCAGGAAGTCATCATGGTGTCACCCATCGGTGACACCGATCATTGAGTTACCGATCAGTGTGACACTGTTTAGTGTGTCACCGATCGGTGCCAGAGGGCCATTTTACGTTGTCCATCCCTCAGTTTTCCTGTCAAATCACTTTTATGTATTTTACCCTTTTAAATGAGGTTCTATGCTAGTTTTAACACAATTAGAAACTTTTTAAATACCGTAAGTGTGGGAGACCCTCAACAGACCCATTTTTATCTCTTTCTATGACGTCATTTTACAAACAACTATTATGACCACGCCTTTGATGTGAATTATTAAAGAAAAAATAAATTTCATCATGTTTAACCATCCAACAACATGGTTATAAACCAATATGCCTTTAATTACATTTACAATACATAACCCATATCTTTGGAATCTCACCTTTTTATCTCAAAATAATTCGTTATTTTCTTATTCTCCGTGGATGGTTTCTTTCATTCCTTGGTGCGATTGGAGTCACCTTTTCTGAGGATAGTTCTGTAAATGTGTTGTAGACTTTCATGATCATTCATAGATTCCTATAAGTTCCTCCCATGCAAGTCACGCATCCCTATTTGTTGGCTCGAAGAGAAAATCACTGATCATTGATCATCCATGTAATGTCTTTCTTGCATATCTCTTTATTGTGAAACATGTATGGTGGGTATGATAATGTTCCTATAATGATGGTTGAAACAAAACCATAATGATGATTATAAATTGATTTAATGAATGAGGGGGTGTGTTTAATATTTTTGTTGTAATCTTTTATCTTTTTTTAAATGATGTGAATTCAATGGGATTATGTCTAATGAAATTCCTGGTCGTTGGTGGACGTTTCTTGAAAACTAATGATCATATATTTTCTGGATGATTATGTCATTGAATTAAAGTATGATGGAAACTGATTAATCACATAAACACAATTGATTAAATAGATCCCTAATGATTCATGATCATAGTGTGGTCACCCTGGTTAACCTAATAGAAAGACGAGATTAAATTTATAGTGTTTTTTCTTTAAAACATCCTAGCTCTATTCAAGTGGGATGTGGTTGATCTTCCTGATACTTTTGGGGTAACATATATGGGGATATGGTCATTGGTATTTGTGAAGTTGTTATTTTTTGGACCTAAAGCCTTGTGGGGCCATATGTTGGGGCTTGGTTTGGGTCCAATACATTGACAGATCCCTTTGGTCATTGTGAATTTACAGGGAAACTCGGTGTGAATGATCAAATTGCTGCTTGGAAATTTTTCTGTCCATGGCTTGTGTCTATGCCTGTTAGTTTCCCGATAGTGAGGAATTATACAAAAAGAATCACTTTATTATGAAAACAAGAATTTTTTCAATGGTACATTTGTTCCTGGGAGTATGTTGTGACATGGTTGTGGATGTGGTTCTTCTTTTTAATGAACAGAAACGAGAGTGTCTGTATATGGGCAGGTTTTGGAACCCCTAGTCTTGGATGAGTGCTTGTTACCTATATGTATAATATATTTTTTATGCTTCTTATTCACACCCAATCCAATTTGAGAAATTCGTTCTGAACTACCCATTTCATGGGGGAGGGTGTTTTACCAAACACTCTAGTGATTGGATAGTTATTAGCTTCTTTTCTTGCTCCATTTCTCATGTAGCCCAATATTTTTCAAGCAGGCTGTGATGACCTGATGTCCATTATTGCCCAATATTCCTCAGTCAGGGTTCGTTGTGGTGGTTGGCCCAGGTGTGTGTGGGCAGGTGGTGCCCCATGATCCTTCGGGATGAGTCATATGTGTCTTCGTGCGTGGTGGAAGTTGTTCTGGCCAAGGTGACTGCGGGTGTGGTTACGTGTGGTTGTTATGGCCCTGGTTTTTACGGGTGGGATATGAGGATGAAGAACCCTAGGTTGTTTCCAGTGGGGGATGGTAGTGGGACTGCGGTTAGAATAGTAGGAGAGGTTTTGGAGTAGACGATTTCATCAATAAATAGTGGGAAAGTGGTGCGGGGTACCCCAAATATTGATGTGATATTACAATCAAATTACATGAATTTCATTATTTGGGGAGTGTGATTGGTGATGTTTGGTGGATAGTTTCCTTTCTAGGTAAATTTGTTATCTCCTTTTCTCACGGGGCACTAAAATGCCTCCCCACTTTTGCATGAGGGGTCTTGTTTTCTCTACTGAGAATACATTTATACTCACCTGACATATATAAAACTACTTTCAAGTTAGCATGAGGAATTCATGGTTCTTATAGGACTTTACTAGTTCAATCATTATGATAGTTGTTGTAGCTAATTTTTTTCATTGGTACATTCCATTGAAGTTTTCTTGTACATTGTAGCACTTACTTTTGGAACATGCATATGGGTATGGTTTGTTTTGTATTTACTTTTACCTCCAGTATTTGTGTTGTTTGAGAATTACTATCTTATCTCCCAATAATACTAAATAAAAAGGATACTTCCTTCCATTCTGTGTTTGATTCTATACCCTTGGTGCTAGAAGAAACTCTAGGACCAATACATGGCGTGTTTTGGGGGGTCATTATATCTCCTTGAACATGAGGAAGGAAGCGTCTAAAAATTCGTTGTCCCTTCCCTCATCTTGGTGAAGGCACTTCGTGATCGAATGGTATCAAATGGTGGTTTTGAGAGATAGGATGGACTCCATAGTTAGGCCCATTGAGGATTTAATGGGATTGTAGGTAAACATTGGAAGGAAATCATGGTGTGTGAAATAGGCCAATGAAGACCTTCTAGGTCATGGGATTTTAGGGCCCCTCGTGATCTGATGCAAGGACTCTGGGCCTACCGAATGACCAAGTGAGGATACACTTATTAATGGGTAGAGACTCTAGGAAAGGTACATGCATCATAATTACTTGTTTTATTTTGTGTCTTGGGTATTTTGGGAATTTGAAATTAATATAATGTTATAAAAAAAAGAAATCTTCTACACTACTCGGGACTAGCCATTCCATGTTAACCTTGAAACTATGGAACCAGGATGGAAACTACGAGTAGTGTGGGCGATCGGGACCCATGAGTTTGATTTATCTGATTAGTATAGGGATGACTGATATGGGTAAAAAGATCAGTGGCAGTGGACACATCATGCCTTTCAGTATCAGCCCCTCATGAAGTACGTGGGAAGCATCTCAGACATTGAGATAGAAAGCTGGCATGAGGAGATGGTGATAGCTTTTACCATGATTCCAGATCTAACTGAGTACTTTGTTTCTCTTGATGCAATATAGATGCGTGGAGAAACACTTCAGTGGTGAATGCTCTATCTTGGTTAGAATATAGAGTCTATGGTAATGTGGGATGACTTCGAGTGGGAGTTCCAGGAATAATTTTTCTCATCACCAATGAAGGCTGAGAAGAGGCGGGAGATACTCTGCCTTCAGTAGTGGAGTATGTCAGTTAGGGAGTTAGGGATAAAGTTCAAGGATCTCATTCACATTTCTCTGAACTAATTTCCAGATGTCGAGTCTCGTGTGAGACATTTAGAGGATTCACTCTGACCTTCTCGTCTGTACGATGTTACTGCCTTCACCCTACATATATACATGGATATCCAAAAGAAGGATGAAGTGGTAGAAAGGATGCAAACAATGGGAGGTTTGACACGAGAGGGGAGCTAGTTTGGCTCATCAAAGTTGAATTCTATCAACAATAGGCCTCTTGCTTGAAATCCTTCTAGGTTTCGACTAGTGGGGAGCAGGCCATAGTAGTTATAGTTTCGATCTCCTGGTCCTCACCCTTTCCTCGCAGGCCTAGGACCGAGGTGATTCATCTATGGATGATGTGTGAATCTTATACATCAGTGCCTAGACATAGTGTAGTATAATGGGGGTGGGATGGTTCAGCGCCAACCTCATTAGTAGTAGTTACCAGCTAGGCCGTTTCAGCAGCAGCAACAGTAGATAATGTGAGCTCCCGCTCCACTGAGAGTAGACGTGGCAGTAGGAGGTCATCCCTAGGTTTCTCCTCAAGGACCACGAGCAGGTCATGGATAGGGAGGTGGCCAATAGCATAGAGAAAGAGGATATGGGTGTGGGAAGTGTCACGTCATATAGGCTATAGTTGTAGAAGGGTGGGATGTTGTTTGAGGTATGATCAGCTTGTTTAGCACTCTTCCATGAACCTTGTTTGATTCAGGAGCATCGTAATACTTTGTTACACAAAATATAACCCATTTATTTGGCCTAATCATAGAGAGACTCTCAATTCCCCTGGAGCTGACTGTGCTAGTATGACATCATACCGGCATGTTTGGTGTTTTTATGGGATGTAGACTATTGTTGGGGCCACATCAGTCTATTGGGGATCTTCCTATACTGCTAATTCGGCCATACATTTTCATCCTAAGAGGCCACTGGTTGTTTTCTGGGCTTGATGTTATAAAAATCTTCCAGATAAGATACACATTCTCTAATGAGGATGGCTATCATGTGACTTTTTTGGAGAATAGACTTGTCCTGTGGGAAGATGGAATTTGAATCCTCTTCTTTCTATATTGGACAAGAATTCAGAAGGATCAATGGATGATTAGAAGAATGAGGTTTTGAGTGTTGTCAGAGAGTTCCGGGATGTTTTTCCGGAGGAGGATGTGACTCTACACCCTGGACGTGAATTTGTGTTCAGGATAGACATAAAACATGGTGTATATCTAATTTCCAAGTCTCCTTATCAGATGGTGCCTTCTGTGTTGTGGGTGATATAGATTCAAATTGATGACCTAGTGAATAATATTTTGGTCTGATCCAGTGTGTCACCATGTGGTGCTCTGATCTTGTTCACGAAGATGGAAGATGGTGGTCTCAGGTTGTGAATAGACTATCTGAGACTGAATTAGGTAATGATCAAGAACCATTACCCACTCTCGAGGAGAGATGATGTCATTATCATTCTAATGGGAGAAGGTTTGTAATATAAGACAGATATGTGTTTTGGGTATCCCCGGTTAAGGTTGAATGATGGTGATATTCCAAAGACTACTTTTATGTGTTGGTATGGGCACCTTGATTTCATAGTCATGTCGTTTGGTGTGATGAAAGAACCTATTGATTTAATGGGGCTCATTATCTCAATTTTTCGTGAGTGTCTGACTGATCATTCATTGTGTTCATCAATGTCATTTTGATTTAAGCAAGGTCAGAAGAGAAACATACTAAGTACCTCAATATTTTCATAGAGGTCATTCGACATCTCCAACTCTATGGTATGTTGTCCAAGAGTATGTTATTGACATAAGAATTTCATTTTCACGGACACATGGTGTCTCAGAAATGGGTAGTGGTTGATCCATCAATGGTTGAAGAGACAGTTTCTTTGGAAGCACCTAAGAATGTGATGGGGGTTTGTATTTTTCTATGTATGGTGGGATATTATCAGAGTTTCGTAACCAACTTCTCATGAGATGAAGCTCCTCTGACAACTCTTACTATAAATGACCAGGTCTTCATGTTTAGTTAGTAATTCTAGGAAGCATTCAGTTATCTAATGGATTAGTTGGTTTGTTCCCCAGTGCGGAATTTACCAGAAGAAGTGATATTGTTCGAGGTGTTTTGTGAGTATTCTTGACTTGGCCTAGGATGTGTGCTGATGTAGCATTGGGGAGTGATATCATCTAGGTCTAGGCAGTTACATCCTCATGAGCATAATTATGCATCTCATGACCTATAGCTTGAGGTATTATTGTTCACATTGAAGTTGTGGTGGAATTACCTCATTGGGGAGCACTTTGTGGTTTTCATGGATCACAAGAGTTTGAGGCATATCTATACCAAGCGGAACATGAACTTGTGACAACGAAAGAGGGTGTAGATTCATTAGGACAATAACATCGAGATCTCTTACACTAATGCTAAGGTGAATATTGTGGCTGATGTCTTGAGTAGGATGTAATGGAAGGAAGTTATTCAAGAAAATGTGGATGCTTGGATGGAAATTGTGGATTCCTGCCCTACACCTGGAAGTGAGGGTGGATGGTTGTAGAGGCTTTCTATCATAGGACAGTGTAGTTTTCTCTGTTTCAGCTGGTGGATGAGTCTATGTGGGGAGACGTATAGAGAGAAGTGATGCACGATTGGGTTAACCAAGGCAATAATCTTGAACGGTGGTCGGAGGATGGTCAGAATCAAATGCATTTTTGAGGGAAGTTGATTTTCAATGAAATGATGCACGATGGAGTTCTTCTTGAGTTACAGAACTCACTCTTAGTGGTAAACCCTGGAGAATCCATGTTGTACTGAGGCATGTGTGAACTTTTCTGGGGGCCTGGGGTGAAATGGGTAGTGCCAGAGTTCAAGTAAAGGTTACTAGTGTGTCAATAGTTTAAGGCTGAACACCACGTCCCAGAAGATTTGTTTCAGCCATTACACATCCCTGAGTGGACGTGGGATGAAAAACCGATGGATTTCATCCCAGTACTACCTAGGGTTCAAAAAGTATGTGATGATATCTGGGTAGTGGTAGACCTGTTGATGAAATCAGCTCACTTCCTAGAGATCAAGGAGTCAAGTGCGGTATATTACATATCACATAGATAATTGGATGAGTTGTTGCAACTGCATGGAGTTCCAAAGTCCCTAGTCATTGATAGGGATGCACTGTTTACCTCATGAGTCTGGAGGGGATTCCAACATTCTTTTAAAACCTAGCTGTGCCTTAGCACTGCTTTCCATCCCCAAACAGGTGGGAAGAGAGAGCGAACCATCCATACATTTGAGGATATTATATGGGCATGTGTTTTGGACTTCATGGGTTCAACGTAATGACATTATCCTCTTTTAGATTTTGCCTAAAATAAAATATTTCTATGTACTATTGGAATTTCACTATTTATAGCCTTGTACGGGAGGCCGTGTCCTTCGCTCGTGTGCTGGACCGAGGTTTGGGAGACATGAGTTCATGGCCCAGAGGTATTGTAGAGCAACATGGAGAAGGCTCATATTGTGTGTGAGAGGATGAAGGTAGACTAGGTCTAGAAGAAATCATATGTAGAAGGTAGAAGGAGGACCTTGGAGTATGAGGTTTGAGTCCTTGTGTTCCTGAAGGATTCCCCTCGACGTGGATAGTGATGGTTTGTCATGGGGAGTAAGCTCTCTCCAAGGTTCATTTGGCCATTCAAAATGTTGGGGCGATTCGGTGAGGAGGTATATCAGCTATAATTTCCACCATAGTTAGAAAGGATCTGCAATTTTTTCCACGTCTACCATATTTTTCTATATCTACACAATGACTCCCATGTCATTGACTGAGGAGAGTTGGATTTAGTGGGTGATGCTACGTTCATGGAGAGACCAATGAGGATCATGGATAGAAAGGAGAAAGCGGTTCATGGGAGAACCATCCATTTCGTTCATGTGTTGTGGAGGAATGATGTCCTATTGGAGAGTGAATGGGTGTGTGAAGCTCAAATACACACCCAGTATGCAAATATGTTTTGAGTCACTTTTATGATCCTTCCTTGATGATTATTTTTGTGACCTGCTGTGAGGTAATGATGACCTTTTTGGATTGTGAGATGATTTTTTCCTTAAATTGTAAATGTTTATGAATAGTTCTAATATGTAGGGATGGATAACATGATTCATAATCAAGAATCATCGGTTCAGATGTGATTAATCCCATGCGGGTGACTCAGTGCTACCCAAAGTGGATAGTATCTTGACAAGGAGGAAGAGAATCCTGGATCCACGTGTCAGGACATTATGATCATTTGGTTTCATATTGGTGTTTGGGGTGGTTTGTCCCCGAGAGGTATCTTCTAGATTGTTTGTTTGAGTTTAGTTCTATTCATAAGGACAATAATAGTTTGAGGGGTAACAAATGTAATGGATCGGACCCTCCTCGCCCATTACTCTTCCAATTTATAGTGTTTGGGATGCCCTAGACACATTAGGTCCAGATCTGAGGGGAGGAGTATCAGTGGAAGGATTTCAATGTTGTGTCACACATTAGTGACAATGATCAGTGAGTCACCGATTGGTGTGTCACAGATCTTTGTGACATGGATTAGTGTCTCACTTGTCGGTGAGTGACTGAGCGGTGTGACACTGATTTGTGGGTCACCGATCGGTGTGTCACTGATCTGTGTGACAACGATCTGTGTTTCACTGATCGGTGTGTCACCGATTAGTGTGACACCAATCGGTGATATAGGGCCATTTCATGTTTTCTTCCCCCAGTTTTCCCATAACTCCACTTATATGTCGTTTAACAATTTTAATGTGTTTCATGTCTGTTTTTAGCGCCATAAGAAATGTTTTAAATCTCCTAAGCTTGGGGAGACCCTCCACTGACCCATTTTTTAATCTTTAAATGAAATATTTTATCACACAGCTGTTATGATAAACCCATTGTTGTAGATTATTAACTAACCATTAATTCCATCATGTGTAACTGTCCAACTGCATAACAAAACCATGATCCTCATTTTATTCCATTCAAAATTCATAACCTGTAACTCTAGGAACTCACATTTTTATTTCATTGGGATTCATTCATTACTTCTTATTTTGGCTGGTTTCTTTCATTCATTGGTGAGTTTGGAGTCCCATTTTCCATGGCTATTGGTGTGCACGTGCGGGAGGATTTCTTGCTTATTCTTGGAGTCCTCCAAGTTACTCCCATATACTCCGTGAAACACTAGTTGTTGGAACCAGGGGAAACACTTCGATCATTGATCATCCATGTAGGGTTTTTCCTTCTCTCTTTATTGTGCTTCATGCAGCGTGGGTATGTTAATGTTCTTGTGGGGATGGATGAAACCAAACTACAATGAAGATAATCAATGGATTTAAATAATGAAGTGTGTGTTTGATAATTTTTCCATACACTTTTATTTTTTCATATATGTATTGAATTGAATGGGCTTATGTCTACAGAAAATCATTGTCGTTGGTAGTCCTTTCTTGCACACTACTAATATTTTTTTTTTCTTGAAGATCAAGTCATTAAATGGATATAAAATGGAAACAGGTTAATCACGTCAACTAAGTTGATGTAAATAATACCTAATTAATAATAACCCTTATGTGGTCTCCCCGTCTAAACCAGCATAATAATGAGAATAAATTAGTGGGTTTTTTATGAAAACTCCAAAGCTTTGTTCTAGTGAGGTGTAGTTGTTCTATTTGATGCTTGTGGGGTGATGTGGATAGGGATGTGAGCCTTTTTTTGTTTAGTAGTTGGATTGTGGACCAAAGTCTATGTGGGGCCATATATTGGGGTCTTGGTTTTGTTCCATTACTTTAAGGGATCTCACGAATCCCTTTGGTCATTATGACTTTACAAGAGACCATGGTGTGACTGCTTAAATTGATTCATTGTTATTTTTTCTTCCATGGCTTGTGGCT
This sequence comes from Viscum album, assembly GCA_963277665.1. Lineage (NCBI taxonomy): Eukaryota > Viridiplantae > Streptophyta > Magnoliopsida > Santalales > Viscaceae > Viscum > Viscum album. The sequence continues at coordinate 1,114,064,620 of OY728126.1, forward strand.
ATGCCGGTTTATTTCAATGTAGTAATGAATTATCGAAATAATACTACTTTATTATGAAAACATGAATGGGATCAATGAGAAATTGGTTATCAAGAATGTGTAGTGACATGGTTGTTGCAGTGGTGCTTCGTATGAATGAATAGTAACATGGGATTTTGTATATTGGATTGTTTTGGAACCCCTAGGCTGGGATGAGTTCTTGTTACCTATTATATAATTTTTTTATGTTTCTTATTCACGCCCCATCCATGTTTATCATGTCATGCTGAATACCCCCATTTTATTAGGGAGATAGTTTTTTCCATCAATCATGTGAGTGGCTAGTTATTTTCACCTTTTCTACTCCCTTTCTCGAGTTTCCCAAGATTATTCGGGCAGGCTATGTTAGCTTGATGTCCATTATACCCAAAGATTTTTTGGGCGGGGTAGGCTATGTTGATTGGCCCATGTGTGTTCGGGCAGGTGGTTTCCAAATATCCTTCTAGATGAGGCCTAAGTGTCTTCGGGTATGGTGGTAGTTGTTCTATCCTAGCTTTATATGGGCATGGTTGTGTTTGGATGTTATGGCCCATGTGTTTTGGGGCTGGATGTGTTGTTGTGGTAGCCTAGGTGTGTGCGGTCGGGGGTTTGTAGCGGTAAAATGGTGAGAATGTGAGAAAACGTTTGATGCGTAGGGTGTGTTTAATAAATAGTGGGAAAGTGGTTTGGGGTACCCAAATATCGATGTTATATTACTATTACATTACATGACTTGCGTTATTTGTGGAGTGTTATTTGGTGAGGTGGGTTGTATAGATTCCTTGCTAGGTTCTTTTGTTATCTCCTTTTCTCACGGGGAATTAGAATGTCTCCCAACATATGAGTGGTCGCTTTTTGTTTTCACTACTGACTATAACTATATACTCACCCCACGAATATAGTCCTGATTTCTGTTTACTAGGTGAACATTGGAGATTATGCAAGACCATACTATTTTATGCTTTGGGATAGTTGTTGTTACAGTTTTTCTATTCTTGGTATGTTCCATAAGAGTTTTCTTGAACATCGTATCCCTAACTTTTGAAACATGCATTTTGGAATGGTTTGTTTTGTCTTTAATTTTAGGTCTAGGATTGGTGTTTTTGGGATTTACTATCTTATATCATGATCCAAATATATAATAAGGGAAATTACTTCCATTTTATGTGTGATTATATACACTTTCTGGTAGTTTCCACTCCGAGTCCAATTGAAGGCAGGTTTCGGGGGGGTCATTATCTCTCGTTAATCTTGAGGAAGGAAGGGGGGTCAATATTACTTGTATTTAGAGACAATAATCAAAACGTTTAGTTCCCAATGGTAATATTGACCAATGGTCATATAACAGTCAAAACCCAACGGTCTGATTTTAATTATACTCATGTTATCAAATGAAATAGTTTTGTTGAGTATCAAACATAAAATAACACACAAAATTAGGAAAGAATATTTATCCAAAATTTCGGGTCATTACACATATAGATATTTGAGAGATTCATATCATCATTATTCCAATAGACAGTTTCAGCAGAATCTTAAATGGTTTGAAAAAAATTGAGGTAATTCTCGCTTTAATATTAATGTAAGTTGAATTAGTATATACATTTATTTTAATTTTCATATAATAGTATTTTATCTAAATGAATTAAAATGACACAGTATGAATTTTTTCATGAATATGATGTCATAATGAATAATTATATTATTATGATTGGTAAATAATTCTTTTAGGCCTAAAAATGATTAGGATACAAAAAATGTAGTGAAATATTTGGAGCCATATTAAGGCTACACAATGATGGATATTTTTTTCATAATGAATAGATGGGTATATATATTTTGATGATAGGGATTTTTTTATTAATTTATTCTCTTTTAAAGTGTTATATAATCAATGTAAATAAAAAAATCTATGTCCCATGATCCTTATTAATTTTGATTAATTTAATGTATTTTATTTATGGCTTAAAGATTGGAAATTACTCACTTCCTATACAAATTGCATGATGTGTTCTATATATCATTATTTATAAAGAATTTTCATAAACATTTGTATAGAGTCCATAATAAAAAAATATTATTGGATCATGATATATTATATTCATTATAATATATATTGATTCCCAAAACTTGGGAATAATGGGTTTCAAATCTGAATAATTGATTGGTAATGGTACTGTAGGGAAATCATAATATGTGGAAATAAATGCGGAGACATTAATTTATAATGATCATGAACAATAATAAATTTCTCCGGATCAGTTTTCCAAGATATTTCATTATTTAATTTTTTTATGATTTCAAATATAAAACTAGAGATTCAATTTAAGTTATAATGTGGGTCATTATAATTAAAATATAGTATAATGTATTTTAAAATATCTCATAGGTCAAAAAATATAATATTTTAAACATTATTTTTTAATTTATAATTTATATAATTTAATTAAAATACAAATAATTAATTTTTTAATGATTATATATTTTTTAAATTATTTTAAAAATTGATATTGTAAAATTTAAACATGTGTGTTATTTCTAGATTGCCTAGATATTTTTATGTATAGTTCTAAAGTCCAAAATTATAATTTTATATTAATTTCTACTCTCATGATTTCATCATTATAATAGAATGTCATAATTGTATCTTATACCATTTCGTAAGAAACATATAATTAATAATTAATGTAATTTGTTAAGAAATGTTAATTTTAAATTAAATATCAATGTTTTCAATTTGAAAATCAAAGAGTTGTTTTCATTGAAATAAAATTTATGTTTTTTCTTTTTTCCTAATAAATATGTAAAAGGATTCATTTTGGTGTTAGTTTTTTCTAAATGTCAAAAAAGTGTCTTTAATTTAAAATTATTCAATTATGTACATGGAAATTGACATTATACGTTATTATGTTATAATATAAAAATTATTCATAAATCATGAATTTTTATAATATAGTTTTTGATTAAATCTTATGAATGCATAATAAGGTATTATTTACCACTCCTTAAGATTGAATCATATGAAAATAATTTCAAAAACATAAATAGAATTATTGTTTTTTATGCTTATGAATATTTCATCATTGCACATAATGAAAGTAAACTATGGTAAAAATTGTCAACACGATCGTGACTTGAACAACCATTGGGACACATGGATAATGGAAAGAAATACATGAGACCAAATTAACACCTCTAATAGGATAGTTATATTATATTTGAACCATTTAGGCATGTCACACACATGTGCGACCTTATCCAATGCTACATGTACACACACACATATCTAAAACCCAATACATTGAAGAGTTAAATGATAAATATGATTACATAATAAATGCATGAAAATAAATCCCACATCAAAATATTACACATGTAGAGGAAGGATGAAAGTGAAAAATAAAATTCCACTCAAACTATAAAATATTCAATTCAACTAGTAATAAAGGGACTACAATCTAGTTAATCACTATCATATGATTCTAGATAACATAGATGAAAAACAATCTCCACCAACTAATTATTATTCTTATAATCTATTGAAATTCATATTATATATATAATACAAGGGATTATTTTGTTAACACATGTAGGGTTGACTATAATCATTCCTAGTAGGAAAAATAAATTACACTAAAAATAAATATTTTTAGAGAGAGTAATCTCATAAGTAAAAATTTAATCAAGATAGATATGCAAAATACAAAAACATTGTCTCACTGAAGGACACAACCATACTACCATCCTAGGATTCATCGTGATGATTAATGGAAATAATCATATGAGAGAACTCATTCATTATTTTATTAATAATGATGGTGTTTCTCTTCATAGAGTCCATTCCTATTATGCCTCACCGATATTAAGATCATGATTTTTCCGAAAACATGTGGCTAAATAGATATAGGAACACACGTAAGGCCAATATTGGATACCTAACACTAAATGGATTAAACAACTATGATGGAGATCAAACACTCTATAATTCAGAAATATTACAAATTAAAAAACATGAGGATCAGTGAAATGTGGTAAAAATCTTGGATGTAAATATGGATACCTAAATCAATGAAATATAAATACATAGAGGGTATCAATTATCCTATGCTAAGGATATGATGCCTTATTGTACCCACATATAGATTGTATAAGAGATGTTAAAGGATTAATAATCTTCTTTTTTGAGTTGAATGAGAGATATATGAAAATATAAAAGGGGAAATTAATGTGCATATATATTACATAGAGTTTACTTATAATATCAATATATCTAGAGTCTGTGTGTGTTCTTCAAGGATGTACATGTACTCTTGTCATTATGTTTTACACTAACAGTGCTTGTATATGAGGTAGTGTCCAAGTTCTCTACATGTGGATGAATATCCATGTTGTCCACCTGTACCTAACTATTCCCATATTTCTGGGAAGTGAAAATATATTAATCTATGTTAAAAATAATTCACCATGAGGTAAATTTTAGTTTTTCTATTTTTGGAAAGTAATATTGGAAAGGTCATAGTAAGTGTGATACTTAATTATGCGTGTAAAAACTACTCACCACAAAAGTTGCCCACGTTGAATGTTTTATTATGAACTATAGATTTTAAAGATCAAAATACTCCATATTACAATATTCCCCATGGAAATCCACAATCACCACCTCCTCCTACGATCCTGCAACAGAAACATACAAGGAATGTGGATCACAAGTTGATTGAACCGTAATTTTCATCAATGGTTAAATTTTGACCACCAATGTTGTTCATAGATCATTCCCCATCACACTATGTTCATTGAAAGTCTCAAACCTTAAACATTAAATAATAATTTAATATGTAAATAATTTACATTGAGGATCATTTCAGGTTAATGCTTTAAATAATTAGGTCATAATATATACAAAACATATTGAATATTACATGTAGAGACGTCAAATCAATAACCATTTTTTCATAAAATAAAATATCTTAAAAAATGAAACCTGACTAGTTTTCTGTTTTAGACAGCATGACTTTTCCTTTATTCCATCATTTACACTATTCATATGTATGTCCTTTTGAAAAAATTTCAAAGTCAAAGGATGACCATAAATATCTTAATAAGGGATACAAAATAATGAAAGAAAACATTAGCCCATAAACAAATACAAATCATAAACTCTTTTACATACCTCATGAAATCATACGATTAATGAAAAAAAATCGAAATCATAAATCATAAAGGTAACTTGTGGCATCCATAGAATACTTATATTTTAGTATTCACACCAACAAATGGAGTTACGTTTGGAATACCCATCATAGTATATTACCTAAATATCTTTGGAGAAACATTAATGTTTTTTCTTCGTCAGATTACCCATTTCCTTTGACAATTATCATTGGCTCACCAACCATATGATTATCATGGAACCGCCCATATGCGTATACAATTCCCAAGAAACATAACATAATCATAACACATGAACAATAAAAAAGGCAAGATAAAATTTACACATTGTAATGAAAATATAAAATTTCAACAAATTGCCATAATCAGGCCATTCTCGAAACCATATTCAATACAAATATACATAAAAAGAGTATATGGTATTTATTTTCCATTTAAAAACAGTTTTTCATGTATAGGAATCCATATATAAAATAAATATAATGTTATCAGAAAAGTTGTTGGCACTGCGTACATTAAAAACAATCTTTATTTTTTTGTTTAGTAAAACACATCTTTGAGAAAATATTTACTTTGAATGAAAATAAATGTCAAAGGGGTTTGTACAATGTATAATGTAAATTTGTGTATAAATAAGAGTATGCCTCAATGAAAATAGATAGATATGATTTCCATTAAAAGATTATATCGTTACATTAAGGATAAATAAATTACCTAAATATATGTGTAAAAAATATATACACCCAATAAAAGTGAATATAATGTTTCAAAAAATCATAGATCATTTACACATATTCATTGAACAATGTAATCAAGAAGTATAAGTTTAATGAAAAGAATGGAAATTGGGTTAAGTAGTTCCCTTATGAAAATTATGCATCCTAACAACATCGCATAAATATTTATAAAATGAGTTGATGAGATAGAAAATGGTCTCCCATCACATGGACATAAAATTTCCAGTAATAAGTATATTTAACAACATATCCTAACATATTAGAATGTAAATTAAAAGACATAATATAAAAGTTGTCTTGGACTGGAAGAGGAGGGTGCAAGGTTCCATTACAAAGATCATTTTAAAAAAAAATTATTTGTAATGTGAATTAACTATGTGTAAAAGTAAATAAATTATAAATAAAATACATGACATTAATATATATTTCTCACATATTCATAGTACGATATAATAATGAAATAGAAGAATAACTTAAAGAATTTAAATTTTGGTAAGAAGATCCATTACAAATATAAATTTGTATGTAAAATAGATCAAATATCTGTATTCAAAATAAGTAAAAATAAGTAATGTATACATAAATGATAAGATTTAAAAATTCATTTCTCTCATAATCATATCCCGCAATAAAAAAGAATTATAAGATCAACCCAATGAACGTAAATTGGGTTATGAAGTTCCCTTACATCAAGTCAGGAATGTCTTATATGTTTCTTCTTCTTCCAGAAAAATAAACATAAGTTAATTTGTACATGATTAAGAACCATTTTGAGTATATTAATAATTTTTTATCAAATTTTACTTTACAAGAACAATTAGTTAATTATTTCAGTTCATATCAGACATTTTTTTGATGTTTAGAACTCGAGTAAAAAATGAATATGTTATAATATCATATTTTCCTGGTAAACAAAATTCCATTATATCACGAATTATATTAATGATTTAGATATCATATATATAATAAATACCCAGAATATATGTATTTATAACAGTTAATATCATTTTGTTATATGAAAATGAAATTCTCCCTTCATGCAAACGGTAAGCCATACGTACGCGTGAACACAACTTTAATTTTATTTTTTTAAAAGAAATGTATACCAAATGATACATATGTATATTATTAATACATTATGATATCATATTTTATATAAGTTACATATTTTCATTAACATTGTCTTTTATGCATTCCATTTGTGGTATGAATGAGTAATTTCAGTTTGAGGGAGCATTAGTCCACACTTTCTCAAATGAAATTATAATATTTATACCACAAGAAAAACATAAATTCATGTTCTAAAAGATAATTACTTTAGAATAGTGATAAAATAAATATCATAAATATAAATGATAATTATAGTGTTATTTTAACATCTCATGCTTCTATCGTACACTTCCATTTGAATAATGAAATAGCTTGCATTATACACAATTTCGAGATTCATACACACTGAAACCAATCAAAGTAGCAGTTATGAATAATAATACCCACTTTTTGAAATTTTATAAATTTTATCTTTCTAAATGTAATCCATTTTTGGATTCGGAAAATCAAAAATAGGTTAGGGTGAATTTTTTTCATTTTTCTGAAAACATTCATTTTTTGATGAATATTGAAATAAAGTGAGTTATAGTTTAAAACTTAATTATTATTTAAATAAATATTTACTTTATTTAAATTTATTTTAACTGAAAATAGATACAAAATACATATTTAAATTAAATGTAATTCATTGGAGTCGGGTTATAATAACTTTAGATATATAATAATTTTATTGAACTTTTAACCGTATTTTACCCACCTCCAATGAGAATTTGCAAATACACATAAGACATAATTTTATAGCTTCTGTGAGTGTAATTTCAAAAATCTGAGAAACACAGTTGATATAAGTTAGTATAATGGTTTTCACTAAGCTGAAAATAATTTTTGGTAAATATTTACTTTTTTACTTTTATTTACCATGGTTAAAAGTAAATATGGTAATTAAGATTAAAAATAATATTATTATTACCCTAATACATGTCATAATTATATTGGATAAGTATAATCCGACAATAAAAAACCCTAGGAATAAAATATGAACAACTTTGGTCTACATGGATTATAGTAGGACACTTATTATTATTTTATTTAAAAAAGAGTTAAAAGAGTTAAAAACAATGTTTAATAACTAAAGAATTTTTTATATAAAGTTTTACATAATATAAATTCGACAATAAATAATCATTAGAAATATAAACAACATTTCCTACATATTGGTATTTTATTTATATTTTTATACAATAAATAAGTTATTTTATTTAAGACAAAATAATGATGCAGTGATTACGTAAATAATGAAATATTAAAATAATTGATATTATAAATAACCAAATAAATGTAATTTGAGACTTTTTATTAATTACACAAATTTTATATATTAATATGAAATGTTAGGGTTGGTTAGATGAATTTTTTTGAAGTAATAATGCATTTATGAATTTACAAAAAACAACGTACCAAATAGTGTCAAAATTGACATAAAAGAGTTCTTAAAAAAATATTATATTGTAAATTGATATTCTATTCATTAAAATATAAGGGTCGGAAAAAGGACTTATATAATGATAGGTGTATCATTAATAAACCAACTGATGTTCTCTTGGATGTATATATATGTTTATTAATAGTATAATATAAAAATATAAAGAAACATGGTAAATGTCAAACTATTTAACTAAGAGTTAAATCTAAATGATAAAGTTAATATAATGATCCAAACCCTTCAAAAACCTATTGGTTGAGTGGTTTTTGACACATCCCCGCCGTAGCCTTAAAATAATCCATTTGGGTTTCATTAAAAACCAAAAAGGATTTTATTATAAAAAACTATTTATGGCTTTTCGAAAGGTTCCTCTCACCCCTCTTATAAAAGGGAACTCCGCCTTTTATATAATTCACACATTCAAATCCATTTGGATCGACCAAAACCTACCCAAATACCCTTTAAATTTTACTACATTCATCCAATAGGCGTTCCTTTTTTCATAAATCCAACCTATGGATCCGTTTTGATTAAATCAAAAGGAAGAACCCAAAAAAGAGATAAATATCTCACCACATTTTTCAAGTTCCTTTCATCTTCCACTTCAATATTTCTTTGTTGTTTCCATTCTAAAATAATAAATCCAGTATCTTATATATATTTTGATGTTATTATAAATATGGTACAACCAAATTTATTATTCTATACATCTTTTGAATGAAATGTTACCACACGCGCGTACGTATGGCTTACTGTCTCCATGTTATGGTGTAATTGTTATTCAATACATTATTATTTGGATGTGTATAATAATGATGTATAATTGGTGTAAATAATAAATATAACATGATAATGTTTCTTTATATATGATATAACATCCAATTATATAATATTTTAATATAAAAAAAATGATATTGTCACTCGTGTGTACGTATTGATTACCATCTCCACTAACGCGATGTGATTCATTCCACATCGCATCCATTCAAGGCTAATTTTCTATAGATGATTAAAAATAATGTTTGAAAAGAAAATATAATCTTGAATATGAATAATATACATATTTTCAATAATAAACATTAAAAATGTAATAACACATTTAATGGAAAACGAATCAGTTAACACCCAAAATAGCGATAACACTAAGATATAATTAACAAATAAATATTAAAAGATCATATATTATATCATATTATTATATATGATTCTTGTATAATTTAATAAAAATTATATCTCCATTATACAAGAGGTTAACATACCCTTGACCAATGAAAATTACAAGGTAATGGTTAATTTAACTATCTCTTTATTATCAGAGGTTGTTTATACGTAATTATCTATTAGGACCTCTTAATCATCCACATCCATGTTTAATACAAATGTATTAACAAACATTCTTAATATTTTATAGACTATGGTTAAAATTCATGTATTCCCTTTTTTATATTTTATAAGATGTTTATAAAAGGGTTTTTTCCATCGTTTTCCAAAAAAGGTACTTTATGGCCTTTTCTACAAAATTAAGGTAAAAATGTTTTTTTAAAATATACTATCGGTGATGCTATTTTACATTGTTATAACATCATTGAAGCATCCCTTACAATCTTATAATAAAATTTTCAATATAAATTTTGTTTGTATAATTATGTGACTCTTAAATGATTTCAAAATAGATTGAGAAATTTCTATAAAAAAAGGATTCAATTTCATCAATGTCAACATCCTCTGATGAATTTTATGTTTATTTGATGTTGATTTATTATGATACAAAACATCGATATAGTATTTATTTTTTTGTTATATTTTTGACTGTGGATGTTCTATTTATATACAATTCATGGTTTATGGTTAATGTATTGAAATTTCATATGCTAGTTTTAATACGAATGTTTATGTTATATTTCAACCTTTTCATATGATGAATGTACTGAACATAGAAAATGATGGGTGGAGCCCGCTATATCTCATTGATGCATCGGTAGGTCTCATGAGACAACTAGATGAGGAATTGGCAGAGGCATTTCTCAATTCGATATATGGTTTTGGCCGAGGCCTAAATCATTTTTAGATGTTTTTTCCATTGAAAATGATTCAGAATGTCTGGCATTATAAATTCCCTCATTATGAAAATAATATTAATGGTTCATGTGGTTATCAGACTAGTATAATACCCATGATTATGTTTTATTATGGAATTATTTACTCATCTAACATTCCTGCCATAAACGTATTTTTTTATTGGTAAAGGCATGTGGTTTCAATTATTCACCATTCTTAACATTTATGTTATTTTCCGCTAAATTGAATTCCCTTACTGAGCGTTTGAGCTCACCCATTTCTTATGTTTCATTTTCCTAGGATGTGAAGAAGTTAGTTATTAGTGACTTTCAGGAATAATCTAGGAGGATTGGTTGTTTTAATGGAATATATTAATGTTGTATTTCTTTTAAAGTATTAATGTTGATCTTATGTATGAATATTGTTTACAATACTACTTAACTGATCAGTCTTTCGAGACATGATTTCATTGTGATCATGCCAATGTAATATAATAATACACCGTCTCTGGGTAATTATGATTGGGGTGTTATAGTTTGTATTAGTGTAAGTTTAGTACCATCCTTGGAAACTAGATTTAGATAAACTCTGATTTGAGCACATTACCCTAAGATAGACTTTAAAGATTAGTATATAGGAAATTCAAAGAATGTTAGTATTGTAGATATTTTGTTAGTTTTCCATGAAATACATCCATTTCTGGATACGAGAAGGTATTGGCGGCTCTGGAAAGGATGTACCTATGGGTAAAATCCGAAAACACCACTTTTATCTAGACACGAACGAGAACTAGTGCATGACAACGATACTTGTTTCACTCTTATTTATGACACTCTCAGGGGAAATGCTTAGGATAATTCACATTTTCATTAAAAAACACTATAATGGGTTTATGTGTATATACATCCTCAATGAAAACATAATTACAATTATGGATTATATCCACAAACTATTCAATTTATGTTTAGTGTTTTACAGGTTTGGATTTATGTATTGGGATTCAAAAACTAATCTACTATATGCCATTTTTTAGAAATAGCGCCTAATAGAAGTAATGGAAACTGTATCATTGCATGAACTTGATGAAAAGATATCCCTTTCGTTGAAGATAATTATACTGGAGCTTGTGATACAACTAGTGTTGATCAACTTATCACCATACAGGTACAACTCACATAGGTTATGAATAATAAATTTACCCTTATGGAGCACCCTGATCCACATCATGGAGGATCAATATTTGACCGCTTCATGAAGAAACAACCACCAAAATTCAATGGGGGTACAAATCCATTAATATCTGATGAATGGACAAATTCTTTAGAGAAAATTATCCATACCTTGGGGAGTAGCGAAAGGGAAAATTTTGTCATGACTGTTTACCACCTCATTGGAGATGCTGATTAATGGTGGTCATCGATTCAAAATACAAAGGAAGATGTTGAATTATCAAATATGGAATGGAGAGATTTTAATGAAAATTTCTAAGAAAAATACATTACTCTTTACCATCGAGCATATATTTGAAGGACACTTTTTGATTCTGAGGAAAAAGGAGGATGACAATGTTGCAATGAATGATGCTAACATTACAAGGTTAGAGAGGCATGTAACATATTATATACATATCCCATGATGTTAGATTGATTGTTTCATTCATGGGTTAATACCATTTCTCCCTCGAGCATTAGTATCAGAATCCTTCTCATCATAAGAATATATTGTCTCATGTGCTATCAAGAAAGAAAAGGAAATCTCTAAGTCATTTGACTTTAATGAAAAGCCCGATAAGAAGAGATCTACTGAACACTATTGGGAAGGAAGTATGGAAACATGGAAGATGGGAAGAATTGAATTTCCACCCTTTAATAATTGGGGAAGGAAGCACCCTGGATCCTGTATAAAAGGAAATGTATTCTGATACATATGTGGACAGAATGGACATCATTCTGGTGATTGTAAGGGAAATAAAGACACTTACAATGCTCAATTCTACAGTTGCATAGATATGGGACATTATGCCAATGAATTTCCTAAGCGTCTTGGAAACATACATCAGAAAAGGCCAATGGATAAAAACCAAGAATATTCGATCACTACTACTAAGGTTGAATCCGCAAAAGTCATGGTGGAAAGTAATTTAATTGTTTCCTTGAGTTTATCCAATGATTTATTTGATTCTGGATCATTGCAATGTTTGATATCCTCCAGGTTTTCTATCAAAATTAGACATTTCTAATTTTATTTAACATGGAAGTTGTCAGTCAAAACTCCTAAGGGAAGTATCATTGGATCAATGTTTTGTGAAACAGTCCCCATTATGGCATAGAAATGTTCTTAATCTGCTGATCTCATCGTCATACCCATGATTGAATTTGATATAATCCTCGGTACGGTTTGTCTATCAGACCATGATGAAATGATTTATTGTAAGAATAAGTAGGTTACTATTTTTTATGACAATGATAAAGAAACCCTTTTCATTTGAGATGAATCATCACCACCTAATTCATATTTATATCACACCCAATAGCTCAACTAAATTCAATTATTGGGGAGGAATAGAATGAAATAACTATGGGGGAGTAATGGAATGTTCAAATATAAGATCTACCTATTTTGAATGAATATGTTGATTTATTCCAAGAAGATTTACCTGGACATCCTCCAGAACGAGAAATAGAGTTTTCCATTGATACAATTCTATGTTCATGGCCCATATCGATGGCCTCTTATAGAATGCCCATTGTTTAATTAGTGTATACAATGAAACAAGTAGAGGAATTGTGTAATAAGGGAATTATTCTCCATATTGTTTATCCATGTGGAGCCCCTGTTCTTTTTGTTAAAAAGAATTATGGATCTATGAGGATGTGCATTTACTACAGGGAGATCAATGCTATAACAATAAATAACAAATATCCCTTACCTCACATTGATGATTTATTCGAGAAAATGCACGGTGCTCAATACTTTTCAAAGATTTACCTCTGATGTGAATATAATTATTTTTGTGTGAAGATGGAAGATATTCTGGAAACACCATTTCAAACTAGGTACGAGCATTACGAGTTTACAGTAATGCATTTTGGATTGACTAATTCAGTAGATTTTTTCATGGATCTAATTAATAGATTTTTCATGGAATATCATGTTGACATTGTAGTGGTATTTATTGATGATATCTTTGTATACTCAAAAATCTACGAAGATCATGAAAATCACATGCGCATTATCCTGATGACTATTAGAAGACATGAATTATATGGGAAGTGTAGAAACTGTGAATTCTCGATTCAAGTAATTTCATTTCTTGGCCATATTGTCTCCTAGGATTTAATCTCTATTGATCCTTCTAAAACCAAGGTAATCCTAGAATGTCCAGCACTGACGAGTATAACTGAGCTACCCAGTTTTATTTTTTAGCAGGTTATTATCGATGTTTCATCCAGAATTTTTTCTGGTTGGCTAATCCATTAACAAAGCTCAAACAAAAGGGGTCAAATATGTTTGTACAAAAGAGTGTGAAGAATGTTTTGAATAATTTAATACAATATTATTCAATTCCATTATCTTGACTCTACCATTTGGGAATGAAGGGTTTGTTATTTATAGTGACACATAGAAGTAAGGATTTGGTTTTTTCCTTATGAAGAATGATATAGTTATTACCTACGTATCACGACAGATCAAAATTCATGAGAAAAACTATCCTACTCATTATCTCATGTTATCAAAAGTAATCATTGTATTGACGATTTGGAGACACTATATAGATACCTGAAGCTTGACGTACATGGACATTACATTACTTTTGTGGAATACTTAGTACATAACAAAAACACACACACAAGGATCGTAATAGTTTAGTGTCTTTGGAAACTCGGAATATAATCTTCTAATCATGGTTAAAGTTCTTCAACATCTCCAATAAAAATCTTCCTTTTTTACCTAAAACCTTTCTCCATATCCTAGGGAAAAGAAAACATAAAAGGGTGAGCTCAAATGCTCAGTAAGGGTAAACATAAGAAATATCAATCACATCATTTTCATAAGAACATAACATTTTGGAAATCTTAATCTGCAAAAGAGTGCATAATTTCATAACATGGGATAAATCATAGTAGTGAAATGAAATCCCAATAATCATAAATTAAAACATGAAAATTTGTGGCATACACACATATTCATATAGAATCATTTCATATTAGTCAAGACTCATTGCCAAGACTATCTTAGTGGACAAAGTCCATTTCTGAACCGAGTCACCCTCGTTTCAGTCCTGTTTCACTGAACCGGTATAACCTACCATTCCATCCATGTCTATCTCATGAGATATAAAATATTTACCTAATGCATTGGAGGGAGATATAGGTCCCACCCATCTCATAATGATACCATTCTTATGTGTGCCACAAAATATTAAATCATAAATCATTCCAGAAAAATGGGAATCTAAAACATCATGACATCATAAAACAATTAATATAAGATAAAGGAATTAATAAAAATAATTCCATCACAACATAATCAAATCAATGTAAAAATATTGATAGAAACAGAACCCTTTATTATCTTAGATGGAATATAATTTTGATAAAACACTTGAACTCTATTCTTGAGGAAAATATCCTTTTTACTTCAAAAACATTCTCCATTCATAACATGTCATACAATTTTAAACAAAAATAAGTTGATTACAAATAAACATGAAAACTTGTAAACTAAGCTTCTTGGAAATAATGTTATAAAAATCCATTCATGCCGTATAAGTTAAAAAAACATTCTTCTCGTACCTTTGTCGGAAAATTCAAAAAGTACCTCGTACGAAAAACGACAAAAGATTCATTTCATATCTTTTACTAAAAACTCACCGAATGGTAAAATTGGATATAAACTATTGTATAAGGATATAAATATTACATATTGAGGAAACATGGATGTGGATGATAAAATAAACCCCAGTAAATTTCAAAGTATAAACAATCTCGGATAAAAATGAGATTGTGATATTTTCTCTTACCTTAGGTCCGATATGCTTTGTACATGTCCAAAACTCCTGTATAATGATTTAAATAATGTTATTGACTTATTCCAGAATCATAAATATTTATATGATATCATATATGGTCATATTCTTCGCATCGTAGTAGTAATATTTCATTGCTACTTGTTATTCGGGTGTTTATAACTTTTTGTTCTTATGCGTGTTTTGTCGAATATATTCTTATTCTTCTCTTTAGGTTATAAATACCTCATTTCTATAATGGTATTAGTGTAATATATATCATATTAATTCATTCAATTCATTTATATAATCATTATGAAATGATGATCATGTAGAACGAGTCACATCACATCGTGGAGACGATATTCTGTATGTACGCACAACTGATGATATCGTTCCTATGATCGTGGAATTGTATTGGAGTGTATGTATACTATTCCAGAATCAATATCACTTTATTATAGTCATATATAGTCATTATTTACACCATTATACTCATCCAAGTAAGGTGGTGGTGGAAAATAGATTACACCACGGCGTGGAGACGGTATTCCGTACGTAAGCATGCACGGTGATTTCTTTTTCCGTAGGATGGATTGAAGATGAAATAAGGTTGTTTAATACTTATAATAACATATCAGTATATGATTGATACTGATGTAATTACTTCATAATGAAACAACTAAATAAGACGAAGTGGAAAAAGAAATAAAGATGAAAGAATCGGTAAAAGACATTACGTCTTCTTTGAAGTGCTTCTTTGAGACCTTCTTTTAGGGCACTAAAATTGGTCTTTGAAGAAGACCAGGACCTCTAGGATGTCTCTAGGGAAGTTTAGAGGAGAATTTGGCAGGGGTTTTCCGAACATGAAGGCTCAATGTGGTGTGAGGAAGAGGGGGAAGAGGTGCCTTTTTATAAAGGAGGAGAGGGGCACCTTTGGAATAACTAAAAATATTATTTTATTATAAAGTCATGTTCCGTTTTAAATAGCTCCAGATTGAGTTATTTAGAAGATAAGGCGGGGATGGGTCTAAATCCTCTCATCCAATAGAATTTAGATAAGTTTAGTTCATTATATTAACCTTATCTTTTAGTTTTAACTCTTAGTTAATTAGATTGACATTTACCATGTCACTTTGTATTTTTATATTATATAGTTAATAAACATACCATATACATCCAATCGACCCCAAAGTTGTGGTTTATTAATATATATAACCTTATCTAAGTCATTTGGCTGAACCTTAGATTTTTAGGAGTAAAATAATAATTAATTATATAATATTTGTTTTAAAAACTATTTTTTGTCCATTTTGACACTATTCAATAGTTGATTTTTTTGAAACTCATAACAGAATGATTACTTCTACCAGAGTTAATTAAATCAATCCTAAAATGTCATATTAACCTAGAAAATTAGTTTAATTCATTAAAAGTCTCAAATTATACTTATTTAGGTATTTATAATATCAATTATTCTAATTTTTCACTATTATGGTAATTACTGCATCATCATTGTGTCATAAATAAATTAAATTATTTAAAGTCTAAAAATTAAAAATAAAATATCATTATATAGGAAATCGTTTTATATTTCTAATGAATATTTATATTCGAATTTAACTTATGTATAAACTTATATTAAAAATTATTTAGTTATTAAACATTGATTTTAACTATTTTGACCCTTCTTTAAATAAATTAATAATAAATGTCCTAATCTAATCCATGTTGGCCTAAATGGTCATATTTTATTCATAAGGTTGTTTTTTGTCAAATTACACTTGTCCAATAGAATTAGGACATGTGCTATGGTAATAATAATTTCATTTTTACCCTTAATTTACCTATTTACTTTTAACCGTGGTAAAAAAAAGTAAAAAGATAATGTTCACCAAAAAATTATTTTCATCTCATTGAACCACATTTTACTTACTGTCATCAACCGTGTCTCTCGGATTTTCTAAATTCTACTCACAGAAGCGGTAAAATTAAGTTTTATAAAAAATTCAGTTTTTTAACTACCACTTAGTGGTTTCACTATTCATCAAAAAATGAAGGTTTCCAGAAAAATACCAAAAATTAGATCTAAGCTATATTTGATATTATGAATTCAAAAATGATGTCTATTTTATCAAATTCCAAATATATCAGTTGTATTAAATAATTTAAAAATTAATTCCCGTCGTCAAAACAAATAGCGTGTTCTTCGGAGTTAATAACTATGAAAAGATTGACACTTGTTTATGACTGGTTTAAATGTGAAATTACATCCAATTACCAAAATTGTATTAAATTGTAAAAATATATTCTAAATATACTTTAAAACCACTCAAATTAATAATTTATCACTATTAATTATTTCGTTTAAAAAAGTTGTTTATAATTATAATTTAGTAATTTTCACTATTCATCGTATTATGAATGTTATCCGAAAAGTACAAAAAATTAACCTTAGGCTAAATTTGATACTCCGAATCCAAAAATTATGTCCATTTTGAAAAAAAAAATTTCAAAATTTCAAAAAGTGGTTAGTACTATTCATAACGGCTTGTTTTAAAAATATTTTAATAGCATATCGTTGTTTAGTGAAACTCGGTATTGCGTACTACACACGCTATCAAGGAATGTTGTGATTGTGTATACCGCAAGGCAAGTCAAGGATGCGTGTTGAGAAAGCTCCTTTTGGTGTAGCATACAACATAAGACATTAATGAAATTAAAAAAAATATTTTTTATAAAATCTCGGGCTGTTACACACTGTCTCTATGTTGAAAAATGTAAGATTTGTACTGATCAAAAGAGATGGATGAATATTTTGTCACATAAAGAACTCAACGGGAGACTAATGAGATGGCATGAACTATTCAAGGATTATGATTTCCCAATACACTACCACCCGAGGAAGGCAAAGACAGTGTAATATTCATTTATCAGAAAGTATCATAGAGTTTTGAACAAGATGACTGTTCAAAAGGATCCTATATACATGGATCTAGTAAAGATGGATATGGGAATCACCAAGGAAGGTGAAACATCAATAAATTTTCGAATGGATGCCAAAACATTTTTACTAGATAGGATAAAGTGTTCTCCGACCAATTATGATGAGTTTTAAAAGAAGATTAACGCTGTGAATGATCGGAGATTGAGTGACTTTGTGTATGACCATGGAATTTTGAGATATGGGAAGAGAATTTGTGTTCCCGATATACCTGATCTAAAAAGGGAATTATTAGATGATGATCATAGTTCCTATTTCTATATACACCATGGTGTCACTAAAATGTATAGAGATTTGAAGGAACATTTTCAGTGGGTCAACATGAAGAGGGAGATTAATGATTTTGTGTCAAGATGTATGGTTTTTCAACAAGTTAAAGATAGAAGGAATCATCCCGGAAGAGTCTTGCAACCTCTTCTCATACCTGAGTGGTAATGGGATAATATTTCAATGGGCATTGCTATGGGACTACCAAGTACTCCTAGAAGGGGTGATGCAATATGGTTCATTGTTGGTCATGTTACCAGTTCAGAAAATTTTCAGACTATTAGATAAGATTTACTACATGAATGATTATAAAGACTATATATTAATGAAGTTGTAAGACTTCATTGAGTACCACTATCGATTGTTTCTGATCATGATCCCCATTTTACATGAAGATTCTAGAAAAGTTTTTAGAAAACCATGGTAACAGAGCTTCGTTTGAGCACTTCCTGCAACCCCAAAATAGATGGACAATAAGAACAGACTTTTCAAACTTTAGAAGACATGTTGATATAATGCTCGTATAACTTTAATGGTATGTGGGATAAATATTTACCTCTTGTAGAATTTTCCTATAATAATAGCTTCCATTCAAGTATTCAGATGGCACCATATGAAGAGTTATATGGAAAGAGATTTCCAACACCAACCTGTTGGGATGATGTTGGCGAAAGAAAACTCGTAGGCCTAGAACATGTGGAGGAAATGATGGAAAAGGTGAATTTAATCCAAAACCACATCAAACCAGCTCAAAGTAGGCAGAAGAGCAATGATGATAACCGAAGGAAGGATTTGGAATTTCAGGTAAGAGATTATGTTTTTTTGAAGGTATCTTCATTGAAGGGTGTGTTATAATTTTCAGTAAGAAGGTGAAATTAATTCCCAGGTACATCAATCCATTATAAATTATTGAACAAATTGGGGTTATATCTTACCGTTTGGTAATGTCGCCATGTCTCTCCAAAGTTCCCGATGTGTTCCACGTATCACTGTTGAGAAAATACATGCCTCACCAAATGCATGTACACACCTATGAAGAATTAGAACTGGAACCTGGTTGTCTTCTTGCGAAGAGCCTATCAGAATTCTTGATACAAGATAATAAGTACTAAGATACTGGATGACTTGTCTGGTAAACGTTCTATAGAAAACCATAAGATTGAAGGGGAAATGTGGGAAACCTAGAAACATATCATGAAGAACCACAAGAGTCTTTTCATGCCATAGTATTCTAGAAATTTCGTTGATGAAATTATTTAATGGAGGGGAGAATGTAACACCCCAATAATCCATGATATGTTTACTTTTGAATAACGCAATAGCTTGCATTGTATGCAACATCGATATTCTAACACACCGTGATGAATCAAAGTAGCCGTTATGAATAGTAATACCCACTTTTTGAAATTTTATAAATGTTCTCTTTCAAAATGGACTTCATTTTTGGATTCAGAATACCAAAACTATATTAGGGTTATTTTTTGTATTTTTCAGAAAAATATCAATTTTTTATGAATAGTGGAAAACAATAAGTTATATTTTAAAACCAATTTTTTTAAATACTTATTTATTTTATATAAATTTATTTTAGGTCAAAATAGATACATAATACATTTATATGATCAATTTAATTCATTGATGTTAGTTTATAATAAATATTGATATGTAAAAAATTTATTGAACTTTTCACCGTCTTTGACCAACCTCCGAGGAGAATTTTTAAATTCACATAAAACATAATTTTACTGCTTCTGTGTGTGTATTTCAAAAATCCAAGATACATAAATTATATAAGTAAGTAAAAATTTGTTCAATTAGATGAAAATAATTTTTGGTGAATATTATCATTTTACTTTTATTTACCACAGTTCAATGTAAATAGTGCAATTAAGGGTAAAAATGATATTATTATTATCCTAATAGATGTCCTAATTCTATTGGATTTGTATAATTCGAACAAAAGAAACCATAGGGAAAAAATATGAATCTATTTTTTATAATTGGATTAGATTTGGACAATTATTATTATTTTATTTAAAGAAGAGTTAAAATAGTTAAAAACAATGTTTAATAACTAAAAAAGTTTAATATAGTGTTATACAAAAGATAAATTATACTATAAATATTAATTATAAAGATATTAATATTTCCTACATAGTAGAAGATTATTTATATTTTATATACATTAAATAATTTAATTGATTTTAGACAAAATGATGATGCATTAATTACCTAATTAATGAAATATTAAAATAAATGATATTAAAAATAGCTAAATAAATTTTATTTGAGCATTTTTTGGAATCCCACTAATTATCTAGGTTAATATTACATATTAGGGTTGGTTAGATTAATTTTTTTCGATTTAATAATGAATTTATGAATTTTGAAAAATCAAAATACCAAATAGTGTCATAATTGACATAAAAAGGATTTTAAAACGAATATTATATTATTAATTGATATTCTATTATTAAAAATATAAGGATCAAGAAAAAGATATATATAATGATTTTTGTATCATTAATGAAACACTTGAGGTTCACATTGAAGTATATTGTATTTTTGTTAACCATATAATATAAAAATACAAAGAGACATGGTAAATGTCAAACTATTTAAGTTAGAGTTAAATCAAAAAGGTAAAGTACATATAATGAAAAAACCATGTCTAAAACCTATTTGTTGACTGGTTTTCAGCCCATCCCCACCTTATCCTTTAAATAATCTTTTTTGGATCCATTAGAAACAGAAAATTATTTTATTATAAAATAATATTTCTTTCTTTTCCTATGTTGCCCCTCATCCCTCTTATAAAAGGGCACTCCCCCTTCCATCTAATTCATACCATAAAATCCATGTGGCTTAGACCATACCTGGACAAATAACCTCTCAACTATCCTACATTAATCCTAGAGGCCTTTATTTAATCAGAAATCTATCCTAAGGATCCATTTTGATCAAGTCAAAAGGAATAACTACAAGAAGAGGTAAATATCTCACCACCTATTTCAAGTTACTTTCTTCTTCCACTTACTTTTTCTTTGTTGTTTCCATTTTAAAATAATAAATCTAGTATATTCTATATATTTTAATGTTAATATAAATACGGTACAACCAAATTCATTATTCTATCCATCCTTTGAATGAGATGTCACCATACGTTTGTGCGTACGACTTACCGTCTCCACGTCGTGGTGTAATTGTTATTCAATACATTATTATTTGTATGTGTATAATAATGATGTGTAATTGATGTAAAAAATAAATATAACATGACAATAATTCTGTATATATGATATAATATCCAATTATATAATATTTTAATATCAAAAGAATGATATTTTCACTTGTACGTATGTACAGATTACCATCTCCTCGAACGCGATGAGATTCATTCCCCTTCATATCCAATCAAGGATAATTCTAATAAGATTATTAGAAATAATTTTAAAAAACTGAATATCATTTATAATAGAAATAAGATACATCCTATCCATAACTAACATGACTTACATAAAAAAGCATACAAAGGCAAATGAAATAGTTAACCCCCGAAACGACGAAAAAGATAAGATATTATTAATAAAGCAATATTAAAAGATCATATATGATATAATATTAATGTGTATGATTCTATTATAATTTAATAACAATTATTTCATCATTATAGATGAGGTTAACCTACCCACAACCACATAAAAGTACAATGTAGGGGTTAATTTCACAATATCGTTATTAACCGAGGTTGTTTATACGTAATTATCTATTGGAACCTATTTATCATCCACATCCATGATTCCTAAAAATGTATTTCAAGACATTCATACATTATTATAGACTATGGGTTATAGACATGTATACCATTTTTTGACTTTTATAATATTTTTATAAAGGAATCCTTCCGTCATTTTCCAATGAAGGTGCATTATGAACTTTTGGACAAAATTAAGGTATGGATTATTTTAACTTATACAGTGGGTGCAGCTATATTACATCATCATAACATCATCAATCATTTCCTTACAAGCTTATATGTATATTTTCAAAATAAATTTTTTCTTTATAATTATGTAACTCTTAAATGATTTTAAAATAGAATGGGATATTTCACTAAAAAGGGTTTTGAATCCATCTATGTAAACATCCTTTATTGGGTTTTATAATTATTTTAAATTGATTTATTATGATACAAAACATCCATATTGTATTGAACGTTTTGTGATATGTTTGACTGCGGATTTTATATTTGTATACCATTCATGGTTTATGGTTATATTATTGATATTTAGTACGCTAGTTCTAATATGAATGATTATGTTATATTTCAACATTTTCATGGGAGGAATGTATTGGACTTAGTAAGTGACGGGTGGAACCCACTATAGCTCCTAGATGATTTAATATGTTTAATGAGACAACTAGAAGTGTAATTGGCCGATGCCTTTCCCAATTTTTATATCGTTTTGGCCGGTAACTTATTCTTTTTTTAGATGTTTTGGCTAAGGACTTGACAAAATGTTTCAAAATTTCCTACATTATACATTCCCTCATTGTGAAAATAATGAAGATGTTTCATGTGGTCATTATACTAGTGGAATAACAATGATTATGTTTTAATATGGTATTATTTACTCAGCTCATATTCCTGCTATAAAAGTATTCAATTTTATTATTGGTAAAGGCATGTTGTTTCAATTATTCACCATGCTTTATATTTATATTATTTTATGATGTATTGCTTACACTTACTTAGTGTTTGAGATCACCCCTTTCTTATGTTTCATTTTTCTAGGATATGAAAAAGATAGTTATGAGTGACTTGCAAGCATAATCTAGGAGGCTTGGATGTTCTTAATGGAATATATTCATGTTTTATTTCTTTTCAAGCTTCAAAGTTGAACTCATTTATGAATATTGTTTCCAATAATACTTAACTAATCAGTCTTTCGATACATTATTTCCTTGTGATAATTCCAATATTATGTAACAATGGACCGACTCTAGGTTACTAGGGTCAGGGCCTTACAGATATCACAATGTCCACCATGAGAGGAGGTATAGGAAAATCCAATACTCATTGTTTCATGAGGCAGCCGTTTTTTGTATACAGAAGTAGTATATTCGTATCCATTAGATGGTGGTGTCAATATGTTTAGATTGAATCATTCTCCAAATAAAAACCAAGTATATTGAGGATAATGGTGTTTTAATATAATAAAATAGAAATAATTTCATATGGAGTGGACATCGAAAAATAATTGAATGAAACTTAAGATAATGTGATACTCAAATAGGGTAACTTCTTTTGATTTGAGCAAGAGGGAACTTTTGAATTACCTTTTTCATAAGGTATGACTTTTAGAAGGATGATAGGGATTTTTTTAGATAATTTGGTAAGCGGTTGTAAAATCCAAGGTGTTTGAGAGGTGTGAGTAACAAGTTATATATGGTGGCCTATTATAAGAGGGAGAAGGGGATCTCTAAAAATGATTAAAATTATTATTTTATTATAAAATGATTTTCAGTTAAAAATACTGGAAAGCTTATCAAATTCAAAGATAAGATAAATATATGTTGAAATAAATAATGAAATAAGAATTTTATAAATTATGGATATTTTTTATCTTTATCTTTTCTTGTTTAACCTTTTGTTAACTTATTTTACTTTTAACATGTATTCTTGTATATTCAAACAATATGGTTAATATATTTATTATAAAATTCTAGGTGACCCAAAATGGGTCATTAGTTATATTTTTAATATCATATTTCTTAGATGGCCTAATAATCTACTTTTAGTACTATTTATCATTTAATAAAATATCAATTTATTTCAAAACTCAATTATGTTGATTTTTATACTATTCATATCATGAATTTTAAAAAAACCCCTAACTTGATCAATTATAAAAAAACATTATTAATTAAAAATTAATAAGTCATAATCATGCATAAAATTTGTGGACGGCTTAAAAATGTTCAAAAGAAATTTATTTTAATGTTAATAATATCATTTATTAAAAACATTCATTTATCAGATAATCACTACATCATCATTGTGTGAGACATACATTTATTTACCTGATGTCTAAAAATTTTAAATGAACTACAATGATGTAAGAAATTTTTTTATATTTATAATTACTATTTATAATAAATGATATCCTTTATATTCATACACATTAAATTTTTTTAATAAAAACAATACATGGTTTATGATATTTTTATATTCACTTTAAATAAAGGCTTTTAGTGTAATTATCTTAAACAAGTAGATTCTAAATGCCAAAAAATCTTTTGAAATATTGTATTGGTTTGCCATGACTCATCCAATAATGATATCACATGTGTTAAGGTAATTTCATATTATTATTAATTTATTTTTACCTTGAATTGCTATATTTATCTTTAACTGCGTTAAATAAAAATCAAAAGTTACTATTCACGAAAAAATAATTTTCCACTTATTAAACCAAATTTTACTTTCTGATGAAATACTTGTATGTCAGATTTTTGAAATTTAATTCACATAAGTTTATAATTTTCATTTAAATGAAAAAGTCGGTTTTTAACTACTATGAAATATTTTTCAGTATTCATAAAAACTGAATGTTTTCAGAAAAATACCAAAAATTCACCCATTATTTAGTTTTTTTCAAATTAAAAATTGATGTCTATATAGAAATGAATTTTAATTAATTAATTTTAAATTAATTTCCCTTGTGAAAACTAGAAACCATGTTTTTAAGAAGTAAAAACTAAAAAAAGTTAGACATGTGTCTATATCAAATTTAATAGTGAAATTAATTTAATGAAAAATATTGTATTAAATAGTAAAAATAAAATCCAATTAATCTTTAGAATAATTTTAAAATATAATCTATCCATGTAAATAAATCATATGAAAATAATTTTTGGACTTAAATGTAATATTTTTCATTGTTCAATAAAAATTGAACTTTATCTGAAAATTACCAAATAATTACCCAATGTAAATTATTATATCCCGCCTCTAAAGATAAAAAATATATTTTCAAATTAAACATATAAAATTGTAAAAAATATCTTTAAAAGGTGTTTTCCCTAAATGGAGGTAAAACTACTTTTTAAAAATATTAGATTATTTAAACTCAATATGAGATTCATTCTAATTTTAAGCCACTCATATTTAATGAAAAAACATAAGAACAATTAGTAAACATGGTTAATCATAATATGGTTAGTTTTTTTCATTCAAACCAATAAAATGGAAAGGTGCTAACTAAAATTTAAAATGATAATATTATTATTTTATTTTTTGATATACCTCAAAGTTGTCTAAAATATAAGATTTCAAATAAACATTTTGTTGCATATTGATTATGCTGTTGAAAAAAGTGTTTTATTTAACCTAATTTTAATATATTATTCATAAATATTAATATATATGAAAAGGTATTATTCTATTAATACTGGGGGGATTACATCCTTCACCCCTTTTGAAAATTCTGACCTCACTATTTTAAAATTTGGCTCAAAAACTTCTATTTATGTCCCACATCGGATAAACTATCTATAAAACTATAGCATTAAAAGAAATAAAGACAAGTACAATGGTTATCCAAGAAAAAAGATACACTGATTATATGAAACCATTGATATGGAATAGAAAATAACTCTCATATATTAATAGGTACTGATGGTGAACTTGATTACAAAATATTTACAACCACAATAACATAAATATTTGGTTGGGTAAAAAGTCAGATGATAAAATAAAGCATGTAAATTTTATTCTTCATGATCTTTTTATTGAGTTTTATAATGTTATTACTAACGTGGCATAGATCATAAGGTAATATACTTACATAAAAATTACTATTTCATACATTAATTAAATTTTTACAACAAATTCATATTCTCTACAAATGAGTAGAATTCAAGATTACATGGTAACATCTAAAAAGATAAAGTCATCATCAAGGGAATCTCATAATCCAAAAAAATGAACTATATATTTAAAAAATCATTAGAGTGTAAGTAAAACCAAAATGATTAATACTATGAAATTTAATCACTAAAATTATAATACATTGTAAAAATAAAAACTACTCTTAATCTTCATATTTCTCCAAATAGGACCCATAGTTCAAAAAAGACAAAGAAATAAATAATTTTCCATTCAATTCATCAATGTAATCTAAAATAAGATAGAAACCAAGAACACAGAATAATTTCCTCACATAGTCCTCTTCTATTTAGCTTAACATTTATCTATAAATAACATTAACTACTCATAAAGTCTCATACTGATATATAATTAACCTAATCACATATCTTATATGATAGTTTAATCACTTCAATAGATAACTAAAATCACCATATATAAATAATAAAAGTATAAATTCTTAAAAAATAAAATTTCAATCATTACACTGCAAATTATATCCCATAGTATTCTATTTTCTTTAAGCATATTGTGTTTCCAAGATAGTTATTGTCTTGCAAAATAACCTTAATCACATAATGACCAAATAAATTTTTTATACTAAAGATTTCCATTTGATAAAATAATAGTTCCCAAAATCAACTTATTCATAATCCATAAAAACATCTAACTAAAATTAATTATGTGTACTAACTAGGGACTTCACGTAGTCCAGTGGTAGGTGATAAATCCCAATTCAACTTTGGTTCTGGGTTCGATTCCTATATCTTTTTTGACCTGATGGGTTATCACAATTTCTAGGTCTATACCATTTTAAAAAACTACATAATTTTATTACATTACCAAAAAAGAGATAAATTCCTAGAAAATAACCATAAAATACATTAACCCCATTTTTTATCTCATACATCACATTTCCATCCTAATAAATCTTAACCTGTAGTTGACTCAAATTCAAGGATTATATAAACAAAAATTACTATTTAATACTATATCAACAAAAGAAAATATAATTCTTCCTTGAAAAACTTTTTCACATATCAAACACTAAGATTAAACATACTAGAAAAAGTCATCCAATGTAATCGTATTATCAATAAATTTAAACATATGATCATCCATAGATCCAACATTACTCTTCAATTACTGAAATGTTGAAATCTTAATCATCTATCATTTTTTCAGAACAATTATCCATGTTTTTACATCTTATTCTTATATACTTTTTTCCTAAAAACAAAATCATCCATAATGTCATAAGATTTTAGTAATGCCAACACATGATCTATGAAATAATCCATACCTTTCAGAGGTAATCCAAATTCTGTAAGATGGGCATCGACCAGTCCAAGACTACTGGGTGAGGCCATTGAATCTTCTTTCTATTTTAATTAACCAAGATTACTTGTATTTAGAGACAATAATCAAAATGTTTAGTTCCCAGTGGTCATATTGACCAATGGTCATATAACAGTCAAAACCAAATGGTCTCATTTTAATTATACTCATGTTATCAAATGAAACAGTTTTTTTGAGTATCAAAAATAAAATAACACACAAAATTAAGAAACAAGATTTATTCAAAATTTCGGGTCGTTACAATCTTCCCCCCTTAAAAAATTGCATCCTCACAATTTTTTTAAAATTGGGTTTTGGAATATCATTGAAAGTCCCACATCAGAAAAGGAGTCAGAAAAACTATTACTTTAAAAGAAAGAAAGGAAATTACAAAGGTCACCCGAGTTAACCCATACTAGGATTCCATGGAGGAAAACATGAATATGGAAGAAAAAAAGGGTCATGTTCTGGGGGAGAGTGATAGAAAACATGATTAGGAGAAATTTAACCATAATAAAATCCCAAACTTATGATGTGTGTAAATGTTCTTTTAATACGTAGTAGGAAACGTAAACCAACAATGTTTTTTTTACATTCCTTTTCATAATTTTGAGGAATTCATTTACTACATAAAACTAAAACATAAGAAAATATACCTACATTCAAGTAGAGTTTCATCCTTTAATAAGTATCTACCAAAACTAATATTTTCTCCATATGATGAGATTTCAAATACACTTGGTCTCATAAACACACAAG
Source organism: Viscum album (assembly GCA_963277665.1). Classification (NCBI taxonomy): domain Eukaryota; kingdom Viridiplantae; phylum Streptophyta; class Magnoliopsida; order Santalales; family Viscaceae; genus Viscum; species Viscum album. The sequence goes on from OY728126.1 coordinate 1,114,093,441, forward strand.
AATAATATTCAAGAGAATTACGTATTCCACAAAAGAAAAACTATCTATCTTTAAACATTACTCCCAAAAAAATAAAGGGTAAGATAAATCAACACTTCAAAAAGAAAGAATACCATAGGAATGGAATCTAATTTTAAATCTTCAAAGTTCCATGGTACTACCCAAAGATCATCATAGACCATTCCATAAATAACGGTTCTTAAAATTACTCAAAAATAAACCAAACTATGATTCAAACCCAAATACAAGAAGGTCTTGAAAACATAGTCTTCCAAAATAATCTTCATTGTTCATCTCCAAACAACATCAACCACTCCTAACATCTTATAACAAAAGAAGCTAACCAAAACATATTTTACCCAAGATAGGTTAATCATTCCCATAAGTAACCAAAATTTCTATAAGTCCACTTTAAATTCATAGATTCTTCAAAATATAAGTCAATCTTACTCCTCAATGAAAATACCGTAGTAATCTATTTACCTCGACTATATTGGGTCCCCAAAATAGTGAACTTCTTCAAAAATAATAATCATTTTTCAATACCCTAATCATCTCTGTCATATTAATACGAAAATCATCCCATTTCTTATCACATTGGTTGTTGGGACATGTTCTTCCATTTCTCACCATTAACTAAGAAGAGAAAGTATAATTAGGGGCTTAAATAATTATCCAATAATCATGAAATGGAACATAAAGAATATAAGGATAACTTGTAGAATAAAGTATACCCTAACTGGTGATCCCCTAGGTTCCCATCAAGGTTATCCATGATCATATATTCTTATGTAAATCTTTATTTTATTTTATATTTGTTCCTTTAACAATGGTTCATACTAAGCTTATGAATTTACCAAAGCATATCCCCCGGGAGTGTCGTAAACAAGAGTGTAGCAAGGCATGTTGTCGTGTACCAGTTCCTGTTTGATTCTAGCTCAAAGCGGTGTTTTCGGGTTTTACCCCTATGTACAGATGTGCCAGAGCCACCTCTACCTGTTCGTATCCAGTCATGGATGTATTTTCTTTGCATCCCATTACTCAATACTCACCAAAATTTGACGAAGAATCCCTATATATAAAATTTTCTATGGGCTTCTTCCTAATGTTTTCATATACTAATTTCCACAAATAACTAAACCATCCTTTGATACCAACTATAGCATCCAACCTTTTTATCACATAAACTGTCATTACATTTTACATAACTGAGGATCTTTAAGGTTTAGTGTCTTGGAAACCAAGAACTTAAAACATGAAAACATAAAACATTCTTCTTAAACACTTGAAAGGCTTCTCCTCATGTTCATCCTAGGTTCATAACTATATCTAATAACCTGGGGACATACATCAAGAGAAAGGGTGAGCAAAAGGCCCTGTAAAGGAAACAAGAGAAACATTTTACATGTGAACTTGAGAAACATCAATAAGGTCATGAAAAGAACGTTAAGGCATGAGAAAGAAATCATGAGGCATATCATAATAGAAATAAAATTTTTCATAACTTGAAGATGTGGCTAAAACATTTAATATTAACAATCATTTCATTTCACCAAGGTCCATCACCAAAGTGTCATTTAAAATTACCAAGGTTATTCACCAAGGTATCAGTCTAAAAGGTCATCTCTAGAGATTAAGTCTGTACCCAATGCATTGGAGCGCTATCTGGGCGGACCCTTGACATGTATTTATAATCATGTGAGCCACATATATAATCATCTATCATTTCATAAACATCCCATATAGCATAAAATAAATGGGTTTCATTTCATAATCATAACGTTTGAAAAACTGCTTTAAAGACATGATCTTTATGTCACTTTAAACCCACGGAAACGGGAAAGCGGGTTTTATGTATGTAAATCCCAGAATATAAAATAGAACATTTTGTTATATTTGTGAATACCCCTGTAGAAATAAGATATTTGAGTATTCACTTAATAACATAATATAATATTGAGATAAAGAGGGAGGCATTTTGAGACGAAAACTATTCATCATAACGTCTACGATACATTGTTTTAGAAAACATTGAAAAGAGAGGAGACATGGGTCACCCAATCAAAAATGATACATAAATCAGTAGGGGAACCGAATATATAGTATTTAAGAATAGGGTAATGAAATTTGAATGATATACCATATGAAACGAAGAACTTGAAAGGAAGACAAAAATAAGATTTCTCTTATGAAAATTCGGCAGCCTAACGACGTCACTTAAAACATCCAAAAATGGATTGACAAGATACAATACGGTCTATCATCATATGAACATAAATTATCAGTATTATAGATATATAGATCATACCCTAACATAATAAAAAAGTACTTGAAAGACTCGACATGAAAGTAGATCTTGAAAATGAGAAGGGTGAAAGAACCCCTTAGAAATTCGGCAGCCTAACGACGCCACTTAAACTTCAACAAAAATGAATTGATGAGATAAAATAGGGTATCTCATCATATGAACATAAAATATCAGTATGATAGATTTATATATAATTCCCCAACATAATAAAAAGGAACTTTCAAGACTTGACATGGAATTAGAACTTTGAAAAAGGAGAAAGGTGAAAGAACCACTTAAACATTTGGCAGCCTAACGATGCCACTTAAAACTTCAAAATACTGAATTTAAGAGATCAAATGTGGTCTCGCATCATATGATCATAAAATATCCAAATGATAGATATAGATATCAAACCCCAAAATAATAAAAATGAACTTGAAAGACTTGACATGAAAGTAGAACTTGAAAACGAGAAGGGTGAAAGAATCTCTTAAAAATTCGACAGCCTAACGGCGCCACATAAACATTCCTAAAACGAATTGATGTGAGAAAGAGGGGGTCTCTCATCATATGAACTTAAAAAGTACAGTAGTATTAATATAAAACAACATCCTCCAACATTAGAACATTGAGAATTAAAGATATGACATAAAAGAGTGTACTTGAAAAGAATGAGAGAGGTCGGATCCCTTACCTTAAAACGAAACACTTTAAACTCAATGGTTGGGACCTTGAAAGCTTAGGGGAAACTTGGGAGGACTCCTTGGGAGGTAAGGATACCAGAACATCGTTGGGGGAGAGTTGGGAGTGAAATCTAAAGAAGGAAAGGGTGGGTATTTATAGGGAAAGTGAGGGGACATGGCATTAATGGCCATGGGACACCTCACATGTGCTTTTTTCAAAACCATGTGCTCTCCCATGGAATTTACCATGGAGTTAGGCCACATGGGGCCCCCTATACAATACTTCATCAACTTTTACTAGACTACCCTTAAAATATCTCATGACATAATCATTACACAGTTATGATGTCATTAAACATACCGAATCCCCAAAACTGCATTTTTACTATTCACTAAAAAAATCATCTTTCTCAGAAAAATCCCAAAATTTCACCTTAACCAAATATCGATGCTCTAATTAAATTTATGAACTCCATTTTACAAAAATAATTTTCTAAATATTTTTAATTTATTTTTTAGATAAAAACACTATTCATCGAGAATTCATTTTTTTCAGAAAAATCCCCAAAAATTACCATAACATAATATCGATGCTCTGAGATCAAAAATAACACCATTTTATAAAAATAATTTTCTAATTATTTTTAAATAAATTTTTAATTAAAAAAAATATATTCACCCGAAAAAACTAATACTTGACATAATAATTTATGAAACCATAATTTACCCGTTTTATTGAATCTCATTACTTAATCAAGGTGTCTAAATTATATTAAAACATTCCTTAAGTGAGATTAATAATCCATTTGGACACATTACTAATCCTAATCATAAAATCCCTATACATAATTTACTGTTCATCAAAAATTATGTTGATCTTATTAGACTCCAAATTTCGTACTGAACATAACTGTAGAAGACCATTTTTTGAAAATCATTAAACCTTTTTATTTTTTAAAGGTTTACATAAACATTTTTAAAATATCCTATATCTAAAATTCATAAAAAATATGCATACTATATTTATCCAGACATTTGAAAATTCATAAACTTCATCATAAGAAGATATCAAAATTTTTATTTAAAACAAATGGTTACACAAGGAAGTTATGGTCTCCTTACATAGCCCCTTATCACACCAGCATAGGACCAAAGTGTAAGGTGTGCTAATGTGAGAGGCTCGGCCAACATCGCATGAGTAGTAATTTCTATCAGTTTGAACTTATCGCAAATACGATTCTGTTCTAGCCTCACACGATGAAGTTCGGCTTGGGTTTGGTCCAAAGCCAATCCCAATGGTGCTACCTCCTTCCCAAGATCTGTTAGATGGGCTTTGATTAGTCACTTAAAGTGGCTAATATTCATTGTTAAGTTTTTAATATTAATGTGTTTTAAAGTTTATAAACATCAATTTTAGTCCAATTCATAAATTGAACTCCATTTCCCATCATTGTGCAATTCATGCTTAAAATGTCAATTTGGGCCCACTCAATACTATGCTTGTGGAAATTACACTATTCATCATTTTAATTTCAAATTTTGGGATATGATTTATCACTTTGTTTGGAACATTTTATCTTTTAGGTCCGATGGATTAATCCCAAAGGAAGATGAAGAATTTTGCGCCTAAAGGCAGAAACTTGCTGGAAAAAGCATAATGGGCCTAAGGCCCATCAAACAAATGTGGGGCCCAGAAACCAAGCCCAATGAAGCTCAAATTTATACAGTAGAAAGATAAAAATATGAGGATCATTTTATTCAACTGTGGACGGAGAAAATTCTGATTTTTTCATGATGATAAAGGGATCTGAAGTGGAGATTTAAATGGTGGAGTCGTCATTAATGCATAGATATCCATCCCACTATTTCGACTATAACATCCAAACGGAAGAGCGAAATTTCCTGAAATTTTTACATCTCATAGAGGACAGATGGATGACTATATTTCCCTTAAACAGCCCCTCCGGATTCGGCCTTAATCAATTTCGAATTCACACGTCAATGTGGTGGACGAATCTGGACAGTTTTCCGGGTCAAATTCAAAACATCAATTTCCTTTTGATTATTCACCCTCCATTTGACTCTATTAATTTTTGGGGGGTGAATTAATTGTTGGGGGATGTACCTATGGCTCCTAATATGCCTATATAAGGAGCTATTGGTGAAGGGAATAGGGGTGGAAATTTTTCTTATCATCTTGGATGCTTTGTTTCATTGTAATGTTTTGCTTCCAAATTTCCTTTGTAATGTTTTCCATTTCCATGTAAGTTTTTCTTTTTGTTCTTAATCAACTTCTTCTCTTATATATTTTCTATTTCATTTATTAAAACTTTATAATCACAAAGAATAGTGATATCTCTGTGTTGTTGTGAATTAGTTCACACATAGGTGTGAATTTCATTCACACACACGGAGGAGTGCTCGTTATTTCCGCGGTTTTAATTTCTTCAATCCAATTCTTGTTAGCCATCTTCCGCCCACCATTGAGAGTATACCATCAATGGAGGGCAAAACCCTTAATGGGTTGATCTTAGGAGGATGCAAAGGATGGATTGAATGTTATTTTATGAACGAATTGTTGTTAAATGGATAATTAATTTAAGACATCCATTCTTCAGTTATTTCTACTCTTCATCTTTACTGTGTTTGAGGAAAATAAATTCAATTACTAAATGACCATATACCTCGGAGAGATCATGAATTTGATTCTCTAAGTGTATAGGGGATTAGTAGTTGTGTTTAGTAAGCACCAAACCAGAAAATGATGAAGGTAGTGTTATTTTTGAAGAATGGATTCATCAAGAATTAATAAAACCAAAATTGTTTAGAGAAGTAAAATTCATTCAATCCACCCCGAGCATAATCCTAGATCAACCCATTTTCATTAAATTGAATTCACGTAGGTGTCTTAGTGTTATTTTAACCATCCCAAATCAAAACCAAAGTTGGCTACTTCATAGCCCATCCTTCACCAAATCATAGCGTCTCAAGGTTACTTCTTCGGTCCCTGTGGACTCGACCCCTACATGTACTACATCGATCGCTTTTACCCGTAGGGTAAATTTGGGCGCAACCAAAATTTTGGCGCCGTTGCCGGGGACCCAAGTAAGTACCTTAGACACTCATCTTCTTTTCTCAACCCAAATTCTCTATTCTCACCCAAATTTCTCTTCTCTTTTCCCCTTTCTGTTCCTGTGTGTCCAATGAATCCAAAAAAAAAATTTCAATCAACTCCAATGGATTATCTTCAACAATACCCATTAATATACCAAGGATATAATCATCTGGAAAATCAATATTTTGAATCACCTCACATAGAAAATTTCATTGACCAATCCTTAATTGAATACACCACACCAGATGAGATGTACAATCAATGGGATGCTGAATGTTTACAAGATCAATTTCCATACCTATCAAGAATGATTGAAAAGATAAATAATGAGGAAGTCCAGGATGTACAAACATATATCAACCCTAATACTGAAATTTTTTTTGAACAATTTTGTGAACAAATGGATAAAATGAATTCAGAAGTTTCATCTTTCAGATTAGAATTACAATGCTTTAAGACTTTTGAGGAACCTGTTCCCACTCAAGATGTTCTTTCCTCATCATTGATAGATGAATCTTTTATCCCAAAAACCTCTCATGATTTGAAAAAAGAACTAACCTTTGGATATGGGATAACTGAACAAGATCAAGGAATTGTTAATGAGTGTTTAAATCAGGATGGAATTGATTTAATGAATTCACAAGAGGGAGATTTTTCTTCATGGATTGAATGCCTAGAATATTTCTCCAATGATAATTTTTCAGAAACACCAATCATTGAACCATTAGGAGAAATCACAAACATTAAATCCATACCCATTCATGAAACTCATCTAGAAAACTTTGGGGTTGAATCTTCAATTCAATTGGAACCAATTGTGTTGGGAAATGCTGAAAATGAAATTGATTTTGATTCCTTATCTGTGTTTAAATGTCCTATCCAACCTGAACTCAAAATCAATGTCCTTACTTCCCCACCGAGGCATCCCATCATAGGTGATTAACAAGAAATTTCAGTTGTCATTCATCCATATCATGAAATCAATAATGTAGGAATGATCCTTGGTGTCTTAGGAAAGACTATAGAAACAAATCGATCAACCATTTTAGATATTCCTTGGATTTTACCAATCATTATAGAAAATATGATTTCATACGAAACAAATTTCAAAAAAACAATCAATCTCAATCTTGTTGAAGTGGAGAAAGATGGGTTCATTAAAATTTTAAAGTTGGAATTGGATAAGTTGGGGGGTAAAAGTCGAGCCAACGATGTTAAACAAAAGCGCTGCATGGGAGGCAACCCATGGTTTTCATGTTTTCTAATTATTTTTAATCATTTTATTTTTCATATAATAAATTACCATAAGCTGTTGACCTGTTCTTCTTTTATGAGTAAGGATGGGTGTGAAAGGGGAGCGCCATATTCATCTGTGTCACGTGGTGTGATCTTTGAGTAATACCTTACCCAGAAAATATAAAGAAGACAATGTATCATCAGTTTATTTTGTTTTGTTTTATTTTTATGTTTTTATAGGTTAAAAAAAATAAAAGGACATGTCGTAAGCCATATGGAAAATCCATTCACCACCATCCAAGCCGCTGAGACTCGAACCCAGGATTAAAGGGAGACATTGGAATGCGCTATCATCATCAACCACCAGGTGACTTCATTCCATGATTTTCATTTTAAATTTCTTCTTTGAACTCCTCTCCTACCCCCTTCTAACTTTTTTTTTTCTTTAAACACTAGGGACAGTGTTATTCTAAGTTGGGGGGGGGGATAAAAATGATTTTTATTTTGAATAAGAACATGCATGAAAAAAAAAATCCATTAACCATAAACATGATAAAGACACATTGAAAACTCTAAAATTGGATATCAAATAAATTTTGCATGCCTTGAATCTGATTTTAATGAAAGTTTAAGTTCATGAGCATAGTTTTTGGAAAGTGCTGTTGTCCAATGTGATTTTTCAAAGTTTACATTTTCATCCTCTTAATAAAAATGCCACAATGCACGTCTTTTGGATTGTGGGTGTAAATTTGATTTCTTGGGTCCCTTTCATTATAGCATAGGGTTCTGGGGTCACTTTTAGTTTAATTTGAGTATCCAAAAAAAACAAAAAAAAACAAAAAAACAAAAAACAAAAAAAAATGAAAAAAATAATAATGACCACATAGAGCAATGTTTTGTCCAAATGCGTGGCGTCCGGCAGTTGGGGATCGTGACTCCATAGTTGTCTTTCCCAGAGTTAGGCTTTATATCTCTATTGTAGAGCATGAAATTGACAAAATGTGTGGCGTCCGGCACTTGGGGATCGTGACTCCATAGTTGTCTTGCCAAGAGTTAGTCTTTTCATATCTATTGTGGTTAAAAAAAATAAAAAAAAAATCAAAAAAAAGGATACTCATCTTAAGGTTTAATGTGATTCCCACCTAGCGCTTCCATTTTTTCCCCTTGAACAATAAAATGGGCCCCATATCTTTTATGATGCACAACACTTTATCATGCTTAATTGGAATTAGATGAAATGTGGCGATGAATTTGAATAAAGGAATGGGCTTGGGCTTGGGATATGCTTATGGACCTAGCTTGTTTTAAATGATTTTGATGGGTTTTCATAATTTTTTTGATATTAGATATTTGGGTGAGCAATGTGTATTTAAAATGTTTTTGGAAAAGGGGATTTCAATTTCATATTTGTAATTTATTTTTCTCGGGACTAGCAAAACTCAAGTTGGGGGGTGTGATTAGTCACTTAAAGTGGCTAATATTCATTGTTAAGTTTTTAATATTAATGTGTTTTAAAGTTTATAAACATCAATTTTAGTCCAATTCATAAATTGAACTTCATTTCCCATCATTGTGCAATTCATGCTTAAAATGTCAATTTGGGCCCACTCAATACTTTTCTTTTGGAAATTACACTATTCATCATTTTAATTTGAAATTTTGGGATATGATTGATCACTTTGTTTGAAACATTTTATATTTTAGGTCCGATGGATGAATCCCAAAGGAAGATGGAGAATTTTGCGCCTGAAGGCAGAAACTTGCTGGAAAAAGCATAATGGGCCTAAGGCCCATCAAACAAATGTGGGGCCCAGAATCCAAGCCCAATGAAACTCAAATTTATACAGTAGAAAGATAAAAATATGAGGATCATTTTATTCAACTGTGGCCGGAGCTAATTCTGATGTTTTCATGATGATAAAGGGATCTGAAGTGGAGATTTAAATGGTGGAGTAGTCATTAATGCATAGAAATCCGTCCCACCATTTCGACTATAACTTTCAAACGGCTGAGCGAAATTTCCTGAAATTTTTACAGCTCATAGAGGAAAGATGGATGACGATATTTACCTTCTACAGCCCCTCTGTATTCGGCCTTCATCAATTTCTAATTCACACATCAATGTGGTGGACGAATCTGGATAGTTTTCCGGGTCAAATTCAAAACATCAATTTCCTTTTGATTATTCACCCTCCATTTGACTCTATTAATTGTTGGGGGGTGAATTAATTTTTGGGGGATGTACCTAAGGCTCCTAATATGCCTATATAAGGAGCTATTGGTGAAGGGAATAGTGGTGGAATTTTTTTTATCATCTTGGATGCATTGTTTCATTGTAATGTTTTGCTTCCAAATTTCCTTTGTAATGTTTTCCATTTCCATGTAAGTTTTTCTTTTTGTTCTTAATCAACTTCTTCTCTTATATATTTTCCATTTCATTTATTAAAACATTATAATCACAAAGCACAGTGATATCTCTGTGTTGTTGTGAATTAGTTCACACATAGGTGTGAATTTCATTCACACACACGGAGGAGTGCTCGTTATTTCCGCGGTTTTAATTTCTTCAATCCAATTCTTGTTAGCCATCTTCCGCCCACCATTGAGAGTATACCATCAATGGAGGGCTAAACCCTTAATGGGTTGATCTTAGGAGGATGCAAAGGCTGGATAGAATGTTATTTTATGAACGAATTGTTGTTAAATGGATAATTAATTTAAGACATCCATTCTTCAGTTATTTCTACTCTTCATCTTTACTGTGTTTAAGGAAAATAAATTCAATTACTAAATGACCATAGACCTCGGAGAGATCATGAATTTGATTCTCTAAGTGTATAGGAGATTATTAGTTGTGTTTAGTAAGCACCAAACCAGAAAATGATGAAGGTAGTGTTATTTTTGAAGAATGGATTCATCAAGAATTAATAAAACCAAAATTGTTTAAAGAAGTAAAATTCATTCAATCCACCCCGAGCATAATCCTAGATCAACCCATTTTCATTAAATTGAATTCACGTAGGTGTCTTAGTGTTATTTAAACCATCCAAAATCAAAACCAATGTTGGCTACTTCATAGCCCATCCTTCACCAAATCATAGCGTCTCAAGGTTACTTCTTCGGTCCCTGTGGACTCGACCCCTACATGTACTACATCGATCGCTTTTACCCGTAGGGTAAATTTGGGCGCAACCAGGCTTCGATCATTCCAAGACTACTGGGTGAGGCCATCAAATCTTCTTTCTATATTAATTAACCAAGATTACTTGAATTTAGAGACAATAATCAAAATGTTTAGTTGCCAATGGTCATATTGACCAATGGTCATATAACAGTCAAAAACCAACGGTCTCATTTTAATTATACTCATGTTATCAAATGAAATAGTTTTGTTGAGTATCAAAAATAAAATAACACACAAAATTAGGAAAGAAGATTTATTCAAAATTTCGGGTCGTTACACATATAGATATTTGAGAAATTCATATCATCATTATACCAATGGACATTTTCAACAGAATCTTAAATGGTTGGAAAAATTTGAGGTAATTCTCGCTTGACTCTTAATGTAAGATAAATCAGTATATACATTTTTTTAATTTTCATATAATAGCATTTTATCTAAATGAATTAAAATGACACAGTATGAATATTTTTCTTGAATATGATGTCATAAAGAATAATTATATTATTATGATTGGTAAATAATTCTTTTAGGCCTATAAAATGATTAGGATACAAAAAATGGAGTAAAATATTTGGAGCCATATTAAGGCTGCACAATGATGGATATTTTTTTCATAATGAATAGATGGGTATATATATTTTTATTATAGGGATTTTTTATTAATTTATTCTCTTTTAAATTGTTATATAATCAATGTAAATAAAAAATCTATGTCCCATGATCCTTATTAATTTTGATTAATTTAATGAATTTTATTTATGGCTCAAAGATTGGAAATTACTCACTTCTTATCCAAATTGCATGATGTGTTCTATATATCATTATTGATAATGAATTTTCTTAAACATGTGTATAGAGTCTATTATAAATAATATTATTGGATCATGATATATTATATTCATTATAATATATATTGATTCCCAAAACATTGGAATAATGGGTTTCAAATCTGAATAATAGATTGGTAATGGTACTGTAGGGAAATTATAATATATGGAAATAAATGCGGAGACATTAATTTATAATGATCATGAACAATAAGAAATTTCTCAGGATCAGTTTTCCAAGATATTTCATTATTTAATTTTTTTATGATTTCAAATATAAAACTAGAGATTCAATTTTAGTTATAATGTGGGTCATTATAATTAAACTATAGTATAATTTATTTTAAAATATCTCATAGGTCAAAAAATATGATATTTTACAGATTATTTTTTATTTTATAATTTATATAATTTAATTGAAATACAAATAATTAATTTTTTAATGTTTATATATTTTTTAAATTATTTTAAAAATTGATATTGTAAAATTTAAACATGAGTGTTATTTCTAGATTTCCTAGATATTGTTATGTATAGTTATAAAGTCCTAAATTTTATTTTTATAATAATTTCTACTCTCATGAATTCATCATTATAATAGAATGTCATAATTGTATCTTATACCAGTTCATAAAAAAATATATTTAATAATTAATGTAATTTTTTAATAAATGTTAATTTTAAATTAAATATCAATGTTTTCAATTTGAAAATCAAAGAGTTGTTTTCATTCAAATAAAATTTATGTTTTATATTTTTTCTTTATAAATATGTAAAAGGATTCATTTTGGTGTTAGTTTTTTCTAAATGTCAAAGAAGAGTCATTAATTTAAAATTATTCAATTATGTACATGGAAATTGAAATTATACGTTATTATGGTAAAATATCAAAATTATTCATAAAACATGAATTTTTACAATATAGGTTTTGATTAAATTTTATGAATGCATAATAAAGTATTATTTACCACTCCTTAATATTGAATCATATGAAAATAATTTCAAAACAATAAATAGAATTGTTATTTTTTAGGCTTATGAATATTTCATCATTGCACATAAAGAATGTAAACTATGGTAAAAATTATCAACACGATCGTGACTTGAACAATCATAGGGACACCTGGATAATGGAAAGAAATCCATGAGACAAAATTAACACCTCTAATAGGATAGTTATATTATATTAGAACCATTTAGGCATGTCCCACACATGTGCGACCTTATCCAATGCTACATGCACACACACATATATCTAAAACCCAATTCATTTAAGAGTTAAATGATAAATATGATTACATAATAAATGCATGAAAATAAATCCCACATCAAAATATGACACATGTAGAGGAAGGATGAAAGGGAAAAATTAAATTCCACTCATACTATAAAATATTCAATTCAACTAGTAATAAAGGGACTACAATCTAGTTAATCACTATGATATGATTCTAGATAACTAAGATGAAACAAATTCTCCACCAACTAATTAACAATCTTATAATCTATTAAAATTCTTGTCACATATATAATACAAGGGATTATTTTGTTTACACATGTAGGGTTGACTATAATCATTCCTAGTACGAAAAATAAATGACACTAAATATAAATATTTTTAGAGAGAGTCATCTCATAGGTAAAAATTAAATCAAGATAGATATGCACAATACAAAAACATTGTCTCACTAAAGGACACAACCATACTACCATCTTAGGATTCACCGTGATGATTAATGGAAATAATCATATGAGAGAACTCATTCATTATTTTATTAATAATGATGGTGTTTCTCTTCATAGAGTCCATTCCTATTATGCCTCACAAATATTAAGATCATGGTTTTTCCAAAAACATGTGGCTAAATAGATAGAGGAACACACGTAAGGCCAATGTTGGATACCTAACACTAAATGGAGTAAAAAACTATGATGGAGATCAAACACTCTAAAATTCAGAAATATTACAAATTAAAAAACATGATGATCAGTGATATGTGATAAAAATCTTGGATGTAAATAGAGATACCTAAATCTATGAAATATAAATACATAGAGGGTATCAATTATCCTATACTCAGGATATGATGCCTTATTTTACCCACATATTGGTTGTATAAGAGATGTTAAAGGATTAAAAATCTCCTTTTTTGTGATGAATACGAGATATATGAAAATATAAAAGTGGACAATAATGTGCATATATATTACATAGAGTTTACTAATAATATCAATATATCTAGAGTCTGTGTGTGTTCTCCAAGGATGTATATGTACTCTTGTCATTATATTTTACACTAACAGTGCCTGTATATGAGGCAGTGTCCAAGTACACTACATGTGGATGAATATCCATGTTTTCCACCTGTACCTAACTATTCCCATATTTCTGGGAAGTGAAAATATATTAATCTATGTAAAAAATAATTCACCATGAGGTAAATTCTAGTTTTTCTATTTTTAGAATGTAATATTGGAAAGGTCATAGTAAGTGTGATACTTAATTATGCGTGTAAACACTAGTCACCACAAAAGATTACCACATTGAATGTTTTATTAGGAACTATAGATTTTAAAGATCAAGATACTCCATATTACAATATTCCCCATGGAAATCCACAATCACCACCTCCTCCTACGATCCTGCAACAGAAACATACAAGGAATGTGGATAACAAGTAGATTGAACCGTAATTTTTATCAATGGCTAAATTTTGACCACCAATGTTGTTCATAGATAATTCCCCATCACGCTATGTACGTTGAAAGTCCCAAACCTTAATCATTAAATAATAATTTAATATGTAAATAATTTACATTGAGGATCATTTCTGGTTAATGCTTTAAATAATTAGGTCATAACATATACAAAACATCTTGAATATTACACGTAGAGGCGTCAAAACATTAAACATATTTTCATAAAATAAATTATCTTAAAAAATGAAACCTGACTAGTTTTTTGTTTTAGACAGCTTGAATTTTCCTGTATTCCATCATTTACACTATTCATATGTATGTCCTTTTGAAAACATTTCAAAGTCAAAGGATGACCATAAATATCTTAATAAGGGATATAAAATAATGAAAGAAAACATTAGCCCATAAACAAATACAAATCATAAGCTCTTTTACATACCTCATGAAATCATATGATTTATGAAAAAAAATCGAAATCATAAATCATAAAGGTAACTTGTGGCATCCATAGAATAATTATATTGTAGTATTCACACCATCAAATGGAGTTACGTTTGGAATACCCATCATAGTATATTAATTAAATATCATAGGAGAAACAGTAATGTTTTTTCTTCGTCAGATTACCCAATTCCTTTGACAGTTATCATTAGCTCACTAACCATACGATTATCCGGGAACCGCCCATATGTGTATACAATTCCCAATAAACATAACATAATCATAACACATGAACAATAAAAACGGCAAGATAAAATTTACACATTGTAATGAAAATATAAAATTTCAACATATTGGCATAATCAGACCATTCTCAAAACCATATTCAATACAAATATACATAAAAAGAGTATATGGTATTTATTTTCAATTTAAAAACACTTTTTCTTATATAGGAATCCAAATATCAAATAAATATAACAGCGTCAGAAAAGTTGTTGGCACTGCGTACATTAAAAACAATCGTTCTTTTTTTGTTTAGTAAAATGCTTCATTGAGAAAATATTTACTTTGAATGAATATAAATGTCAAAGGTGTTGGTACAATGTATAATGTATATATTTGTACAAATAAAAGAATGCCTCAATGAAAATAGATTGATATGATGTCCATTAATAGATCATATCTTTACATTAAGGATAAATAAATTACCTAAATATATGTGTAAAAAATATATACACCAAATAAAAGTGAATATAATGTTTCAAAAAATCATAGATCATTTACACATATTCATTGCACAATGTAATCAAGAAGTATAAGTTAAAACCAAATAATGGAAATTGGGTTAAGTAGTTCCCTTATGAAAATTATGTAGCCTAACAACATCACTTAAATATTCATAAAATGAGTTGATGAGATAGAAAATGGTCTCTCATCACATGGACATAAAATATCCAGTAATAAGTATATTGAAAAAAATATCCTAAATTATTAGAATGGAAATTAAAAGACATAATATAAAAGTTATCTTTGACTGGAAAAGGGGGTGCAAGGTTCCATTACAAAGATCATATTTTTATAAAAATATATTGGTTGTGTGAATTAACTATGTGAAAAAGTAAATAAATTATAAATAAAAGACATGCCATTAATAGTTATTTCTCACATAATTGTAGTACGATATAATAAAGAAATAGAAAAATAACCAAAAGAATTGAAATTTTGGTAAGAAGATCCATTACAAATATAAATTTGTAAATAAAATAGATCAAATATCTGTATTCAAAATAAGTAAAAATAAATAATGTATACATAAATGATAAGATTTAAAATTTCATTTCACTCATAATCATATCCCGCCATAAAAAAATAAGTATAAGATCAACCCAATGAAGGGAAATTGGGTTATGAAGTTCCCTTACATTAAGTCAGGAATGTCATTTATGTTTCTTGTTCCTCCATAAAAATAATCATAAGTTAATTTGTACATGATTAAGAACCATTTTGAGTATATTAATAATTTTTTATCAAATTTTACTTTACAAGAACAATTAGTTAATTATATCAGTTCATATCTGACATTTTTTCGATGTTCGGAACTCAAGTAAAAAATGAATATGTTATAATATCA
The DNA here is from genome assembly GCA_963277665.1 of Viscum album. Classification (NCBI taxonomy): domain Eukaryota; kingdom Viridiplantae; phylum Streptophyta; class Magnoliopsida; order Santalales; family Viscaceae; genus Viscum; species Viscum album. The sequence continues at coordinate 1,114,109,553 of OY728126.1, forward strand.
AATTGTCCAGGTAAACAAAATTACATTATATCACAAATTATATTAATGATTTAGATATCATATATATAATAAATACCCAGAATATATGTATTTATAACAGTTAATATCATTTGGCTATATGAAAATGAAATGCTCTGTTCATGCAGACGGTAAGCCATAGGTACGCGTGAACACAACATTAATTTCATTTTTTAAAAGGAATGTATACCAAATGATACATATGTATATTATTAATACATTATGATATCATATTTCATATAAGTTACATATTTTCATTAACATTGTCTTGTATACATTCCATTTATGGTATGAATGAGTAATTTCAGTTTGAGGGAGCATTAGTCCACACTTTCTCAAATGAAATTATCATATTTATACCACATGAAAAACATAAATTCATGTTCGAAAAGATAATTACAATAGAATAGTGATAAAATAAATATCATAAATATAAAAGATAATTATAGTGTTATTTTAACGTCTCATGCTTCTATGGTACACTTCCATTTGAATAATGAAATAGCTTGCATTATACACAATTTCGAGATTCATACACACTACAAACAATCAAAGTAGCAGTAATGAATAATAATACACAATTTTTGAAATTTTATAAAGTTTATCTTTCTAAATGTAATCCATTTTTGGATTCGGAAAATTAAAATTAGGTTAGGGTGAATTTTTTTAATTTTTCTGAAAACAATAATTTTTTGATGAATATTGAAATACAATGAGTTATAGTTTAAAACTTAATTTTTATTTAAATAATTTTTTATTTTATTTAAATTTATTTTAACTGAAAATAGATACATAATACATATATAAATTCAATGTAATTCATTGGAGTCAGTTTATAATAACTTTAGATATATAATAATTTTATTGAACTTTTAACTGTATTTTACCCACTTCCAATGAGAATTTGCAAATACACATAAGACTTAATTTTACCGCTTCTGTGAGTGTAATTTCAAAAATCTGAGAAACACGGTTGATATAAGTTAGTATAATGGTTTTCACTACGTTGAAAATATTTTTTGGTAAATATTTTCTTTTTTACTTTTTTTTAACATGGTTAAAAGTTAATATGGTAATTAAGGGTAAAAATGATATTATTATTACCCTAATACATGTCCTAATTATATTGGATAAGTATAATATGTCAAAAAACAACCATAGGAATAAAATATGAACAACTTTGTTCTACATGGATTATAGTAGGACACTTATTATTATTTTATTTAAAAAAGAGTTAAAAGAGTTAAAAACAATGTTAAATAACTAAAGCATTTTTTATATACGGTTTTACATAATATAAATTTGACAATAAATATTCATTAGAAAGCTAAAAAATATTTCCTACATATTGGTATTTTATTTATATTTTTATACAATAAATAAGTTAATTTATTTAAGACAAACTAATGATGCAGTGATTACATAAATAATGAAATATTAAAACAATTGATATTACAAATAACCAAATAAATGTAATTTGAGACTTTTTATTAATTCCACAAATATTATATATTAATATGAAATGATAGGGTTTTTTAGATGATTTTTTGAGGTAATAATGGGTTTATTAATTCACAAAAAACAACGTACCAAATAGTGTCAAAATTGAAATAGAAGAGTTCTTAAACAAATATTATATTATAAATTGATATTCTATTCCTAAAAATATAAGGTTCGGAAAAAGGACTTATATAATGATATGTGTATCATTAATGAACCACCTGAGTTTCTCATAGATTTTTATATATATTTATTAATCATATAATATAAAAATATAATGAAACATGGTAAATGTGAAACTATTTAACTAAGAGTTAAATCTAAATGATAAAGTTAATATAATGATCCAAACCTATCAAAAACCTATTGGTTGAGTGGTTTTTGACAAATCCCCATCGTAGCCTTAAAATAATCCATTTTTGTTTCCTTAAAAACCAAAAATCAGTTTATTATAAAAAACTATTTATGGCTTTTCGAAAGGTTCCTCTCACCCCTCTTATAAAAGGGCACTCCTCCTTTTCTCTAATTCACACCATCAAATCCATTTGGCTCAGCCAAAACCTACCCAAATACCCTTTAAATTGTACTATATTCATCCAATAGGCATTCCTTTTTTCATAAATCCAACTTATGGATCCGTTTTGATTAAATCAAAAGGAAGAACCCGAATAACAGATAAATATATCACCACCTTTTTAAAGTTCCTTTCGTCTTCCACTTCAATATTTCATTGTTGTTTCCATTATAAAATAATAATTCCAGATTCTTTTATATATTTTTATGTTATTATAAATATGGTACAACCAAATTCATTATTATATCTATCTTTTGAATGAAATGTTACCATACGCGCGTACGTATGGCTTACCGTCTCCATGTTATGGTGTAATTGTTATTCAATACTTTATTATTTGGATGGGTATAATAATGATGTAGAATTGGTGTAAATAATAAATATAAAATGATAATGATTATTTATATATGATATACCATCCAATTATATAATATTTTAATATCAAAATAATGATATTGTTACTCGTGTGTACGTATTGATTATCATCTCCACTGACGCGATGTGATTCATTCCCCATCGCATCCATTCAAGGATAATTTTCAATAGATGATTAAAAATAATGTTTGAAAATAAAATATAATTCTGAATATGAATAATATACATCTTTTCAATAACAAACATTACAAATGTAATAACACATTTAATGGAAAACGAATCAGTTAACACCCAAAATAGCGATAACAATAAGATATTATTATCAAATAAATATTAAAAGATCATATATTATATCATATTAATATATATGATTCTTTTATAAATTAATAAAAATTATATCTCCATTATACAAGAGATTATCATACCCTTGACCAATGAAAATTACAAGGTAATGGTTAATTTAACTATGTCTTTATTTTCAGAGGTTGTTTATACGTAATTATCTACTAGGACCTCTTAATCATACACATCCATGTTTTATACAAATGTATTTCAAAACATTCTTAATATTTTATAGACTATGGTTTAATGTCATGTATACCCTTATTTTTATTTTATAAGATGTTTATAAAAGATTTTTTTCTATCGTTTTCCAAAAAAGGTACATTATGGCCTTTTCTACAATATTAAGGTAAAAATGTTTTTTTAACATATACTATGGATGAAGCTATTTTACATTGTTATAACATCATCGAAGAATCCCTTACAAGCTTATAAGAATATTTTCAAAATAAATGTTGTCTTTATAATTATGTGACACTTATATGATTTCAAAATAGATTGAGAAATTTCTATAAAAAGGATTCAATTTCATCTATGTCAACATCCTCTGATGGATTTTATGTTTATTTGATGTTGATTTATTATGATACAAAACATCCATATAGTATTTATGTTTTTGTGATATTTTTGACTATGGATGTCCTATTTATATCAAATTCATGGTTTATGGTTAATGTATTGAAATTTCGTATGCTAGTTTTAATACGAATGTTTATGTTATATTTCAACCTTTTCATATGATGAATGTACTGAACTTAGAAAATGATGGGTGGAGCCCGCTATATCTCTTTGATGCATCGGTAGGTCTCATGAGACAACTAGGTGAGGAATTGGTAGAGGCATTTCCCAATTTGATATATGGTTTTGGCCAAGGCCTTAATCATTTTTAGATGTTTTTTCCATTGAAAAATGATTCAGAATGTCTGGCATTATAAATTCCCTCATTATGAAAATAATATTGATGGTTCATGTGGTTATTAGACTAGTAGAATACCCATGATTATTTTTTGTTATGGAATTATTTACTAAGCTCATATTCCTACCATAAACGTATTTTTTTTATTATTGGTAAAGGCATGTGGTTTCAATTATTGACCATTCTTAACATTTATGTTATTTTCTGCTAAATTTAATTCCCTTACTGAGCGTTTGAGCCCACCCATTTCTTATGTTTCATTTTCCTAGGATGTGAAGAAGTTAGTTATGCGTGACCTTCAGGAATAATCTAGGAGGATTGGTTGTTCTAATGGAATATATTAATGTTTTATTTCTTTTCAAGTAGTAATGTTGATCTTGTGTATGAATCTTGTCTCCAATAATACTTAACTAATCATTATTTTGAGACATGATTTCATTGTGATCATGCCAATGTAATATAATAATACACCGTCTCTGGGTAATTATGATCGGGGTGTTATAGTTTGTATTAGTGTAAGTTTAGTACAATCCTTGGAAACTAGATTTAGATAAACTTTGATTAGAGCACATTACCCTAAGATTGACTTTGAAGATTAGTATATAGGAACTTCCAAGAATTTTATTATTGTAGATATTTTGTCAGTTGTCCATGAAATAAATCCCTGTCTGGATACGTGCATGTAGTGGCGGCTTTGGAAAGGATGTACCTATGGGTAAAATCCGAAAACAACACTTTGATCTAGACACGAACGAGAACTAGTGCATGACAACGATACTTGTTTCACGCTTATTTATGACACTCTCGAGGGATATTCTTAGGATAATTCACATTTTCATTAAAAACCACTATAATGGGTTTATGTGTATATACATCCTCAATGAATACATAATTACAATTATGGATTATATCCACAAACTATTCAATTTATGTTTAGTGTTTTACAGGTTTGGATTTATGTATTGTGATTCAAAAACTAATCTAGTGTATGCCATTTTTTAGAAATAGCGCCTAATGGAAGTAATGGAAATTGTATCAATGCACGCACTTGATGAAAAGATTTCCCTTTCGTTGAAGATAATTATATTGGAACTTGTGATACATCTAGTGCTGATCAACTTATCACCATACTGGGACAACTCACATAGGTTATGAATAATAACTTTACCCTTATGGAGCACCCAGATCCACAACATGGAGGATCAATATTTGACCGCTTCATGAAGAAGCAACCACCAAAATTAAATGGCGGTACAAATCCATTAGTAGCTGAGGAATGGATAAATTCTTTAGAGAAAATTAGCCATACCATGGAGAGTAGCGAAAGGGAAAATGTTGTCATGACTGTTTACCGCCTCATTGGAGATGCTGATTAATGGTGGTCATTGATTCAAAATTCAAAGGAAGATGTTGAATAATCAAATATGGAATGGAGGGATTTTAAAGAAAATTTCATAGAAAAATACTTTACTCTTGACCATCCAGCAGATATTTGAATGACAATTTTTGAGTCTAAGGATAAAGGAGGATGAGAATGTCACAATGTATGATGCTAACATTACAAGGTTAGAGAGGCATGAAACATATTATATACATAACCCATGAAGTTAGATTTATTGTTTCATTCATGGGTTAATACCATTTCTCCCTTGAGCATTAGTATCAGAATCCTTCTCATTGTAAGAAGATATTGTCTCATGTGCTATCAAGAATGAAAATGAATTCTCTATGTCATTTGACTTTAATGAAAAGCCAGAGAAGAAGAGATTTGTTGAACACTATGGGGAAGGAATTAAGGAAAAATGGAAGCTATGAAGAATTGAATTTCCACCCTGTAATAATTGTGGATGGATGCACCCTGGATCCTGTATAAAAGAAAAAGTATTATGCTATAAATGTGGACAGAATAGCCATCTTTCTGGTGATTGTAAGTGAAATAAAGACACTTACATTTCTCAATTCTACAGTTGCATAGATATGGGACAATATGCTAATGAATGTCCTAAGCGTCTTGGAAACATACCTCAGAAAATGCCAAGGGATAAAAACCAAGACTATTCGATCACTACTACTAAGGTTGAATCCCCAAAAGTCATGGTGGCAAGTAATTTAATTGTTTCCTTGAGTTTATACAATTATTTATTTGATTCTGGATCATTGAATTTTTTGATATCCTCCAAGTTTTCTACGAAAATTAGACATTTCTAATTTTATTTAACATGGGATTTGTCAGTCAAAACTCCTAAGGGAAGTATCATCGGAACAATGTTTTGTGAAACAGCCCCCATTACGGCATAGAAATGTTCTTAATCTACTGATCTCATCGCCATACCCATGATTGAATTTGATATAATCCTCGGTACGGTTTTTCTTTCAGACCATGATGAAACGATTTATTGTAAGAATAAGTATGTTTCTATTATTTATGACAATGATAAAGAAACCCTTTTCATTTGAGCTGAATCGTCACCACCTAATTCTTATTTATATCTACCCCAATAGCTCAACTAAATTCAATTATTGGGGAGGAATAGAATGAAATAACTATGGGGGAGTAATGGAATGTTCAAATATACGATCTACCTATTTTGAATTAATATGTTGATTTCTTCCGAGAAGATTTACCTGGACATCCTCCAAAACGAGAAATAGAGATTTACATTGATATAATTCCATATCCAAGGCCCATATCGATGTCCTCTTATAGAATGGCCACTGTGGAATTAGTGTATATAACGAAACAAGTAGAGGAATTGTGTAATAAGGGACTTATTCTCCCTATTTTTTGTCTATGCGGAGCCCCTGTTTGTTTTTTAAAAAAGAATTATGGATCTATGAGGATGTGAATTGACTACAGGGAGATCAATGCTATTACAATAAAGAACAAATATCCCTTACCTCACATTGATGAATTATTCCAGAAAATGCATGGAGCTCAATACTTTTCAAAGATTTACCTCCGATCCGAATATAATTAGTTTTGTGTGAAGATGGAAGACATTCTGAAAACACCATTTCGAACTAGGTACGAGCATTATGAGTTTACAGTAATGCATTTTGGATTGACTAATTCACTAGATTTTTTCATGGATCTAATTAATAGATTTTTCATGGAATATCTTGATGACATTGTAGTGGTATTTATTGATGATATCTTGGAATACTCAAAAAGCTACGAAGATCATGAAAATCACATGCGCATTATCTTGATGACTATGAGAAGACATGAATTATATGGGAAGTATAGAAAGTGTGAATTATTGATTCAAGTAATTTCATTTCTTGTCCATATTGTCTCCTAGGATTGAATCTCTGTTGATCCTTCTAAAACCAATGTAATCATAGAATGTCCATCACTGATGAGTATAACTGAGCTACAGAGTTTTATTTGTTTAGTAGGTTATTATCAATGTTTCATCCAGAATTTTTCCTGGTTGGCTAAACCATTAACAAAGCTCACACAAAAGGGGTCAAATATGTTTGTACAAAAGAGTGTGAAGAATGTATTGAATAATTTAATACAATATAAGTCAATTCCCCTATCTTGACCCTACCATCGGAGAATTATGGGTTTGATATTTATAGTGACACATCGAAGTAAGGATTTGGTTTTTTCCTTGTGAAGAATGATATAGTTATTACCTACGCATCACGGCAGATAAAAATTCATGAGAAAAACTATCCTACTAATTATCTAAAGTTATCCAATGTAATCATTGCATTGAAGATTTGGAGACACTATATAGAGACCCAAAGCTTGACGTACATGTACATTACATTAATTTTGCGGAATACTTAGTACATAACAAAAACACACACACAAGGATCGCAATAGTTTAGTGTCTTTGGAAACTTGGAATATAATCTTCTAATCGTAGTGAAAGAACTTCAACATCTCCAATAAAGATCTTCCTTTTTTTTACCTAAAACCTTTATTTTTATCCTGGGGAAAAGAAAACCTAAAAGGGTGAGCTCAAATGCTCAGTAAGGGTAAACAAAAGAAATATCAATCACATCATTTTCATAAGAACATAACATTTTGGAAATCGTAACCTGCAAAAGAGAGCATAATATCATAAAAAGGGATAAATCATAGTAGTGAAATGAAATCACAATAATAATAACATAAAACATGAAACTTTGTGGCATACACACATAATCATAGAGAATCATTTCTTATTAGTCAAAACTCATTTCCAAGACTATATTAGTGGACAAAGTCCATTTCTGAACTGAGTCACCCTCATTTCAGTCATGTTTCACGGAACCGGTATAACCTACCATTCAATCCATGTCTATCTCATGAGATATAAAATATTTACCCAATTAATTGGATGGAGATATAGGTCCCACCCATCTCATAATGATACCATTCTTATGTGTGCCACAAAATATTAAATCATACATCATTGCATAAAAATGGGAATCTTAAACATCATGAAATCATAAAACAATTCATATAAGATAAAGAAATTCATAAAAATAATTCCATTACAACATAATAAAATCAATATAAAAATAGTGATAGAAACAGAACCCTTTATTATCTTAGATGGAATATAATTTTGATAAAACACTTGAACTCCATTCTTGAGGAAAATATCCTTTCTACTTCAAAAACATTTTCCTTTCTTAACATGTCATACAATTTTAAACTAAAAGAAGTTGATTAAAAATAAACTTGAAAACATGTAAAGTAAGATTCTTGGAAATAATGTTTTAAAAATCCATTCATGCCGTATAAGTTAAAAAAACATTTTTTTCATACCTTTGTCAGAAAAGTCAAAAAGTACTTCCTACGAAAAACGACAAAAGATTCCATTCAAATCTTTTACTAAAAACTCACCGAAGGGTAAAATTGGATATAAACTATTTTATAAGGATATAAATATTACATAGTGAGGAAACATGGATGTGGATGATAAAATACACCGCAGTAAATTTCAAAGTATAAACAATCTCGGATAAAAATGAAATTGTGATATTTTCCAGTACCTAAGGTGTGATATGCTTTGTACGTGTCCGAACATCCTATATAATGATTTAAATATTGTTATTTAATTATTCCAGAATCATACGTATTTTTATGATATCATATATGGTCATATTCATAGCTACTTAGTAGTAATATTTCATTGCTACTTGTTATTCGGGTGTTTATAACTTTTTGTTCTTATGCGTGTTTTGTCGAATAAATTCTTATTCTTCTCTTTAGGATATAGATACCTCATTTCCAGAATGGTATTAGTGTAATATATATCATTTTAATTCATTCAATTCATTTATATAATCATTATGAAATGATGATCATGTAGAACGAGTCGTATCACATCGTGGAGACGGTATTCCGTACGTACGCACGAGTGATGATATCGTTCCTATGATCGTGGAATTGTATTGGAGTGTATGTATAATATTTCAGAATCAATACCACTTTATAATATTAATATATAGTCATTATTTACACCATTATACTCATCCAAGTAAGGTGGTGGTGGAAAATAGATTACACCATGGCGTGGAGACGGTATTCCGTACGTACGCACGCGCGGTGATTTCTTTTTCCGTAGGATGGATAGATGGTGAAATAGGGTTGTTTCATACATATAATAACATATTAGTATATGAGTGATACTTATGTTATTACTTCATAATGAAACAACTAAATAAGACGATGTGGAAGAAGAAATAAAGATGAAAGAATCGGTAGTGAACATTACCTGTTCTTTGAAGTGCTTCTTTGAGACCTTCTTTTAGGGCACTAAAATTGGTCTTTGAAGAAGAACAGGGCCTCTAGGATGTCTCTAGGGAAGTGGAGAGGAGAAATTGTCCGGGTTTGGCCGAGCTTGAAGGCTCAATGTGGTGTGAGGAAGAGGGGGAGGAGGTGCCCTTTTATAAGGGAGGAGAGGGGCACCTTTGGAATAACTAAAAATTTTATTTTATTATAAAGTCAAGTTCGATTTTAAATAGCTCCAAATTGAGTTATTTCTAAGCTAAGGTGGGGATGGGTCGAAATATTCTCATAAAATATAATTTAGACAACTTTAGGTCAATATATTAACCTTATCATTTAGTTTTAACTCTTAGTTAATTAGATTGACATTTACCATGTCACTTTGTATGTTTATATTATATAGTTAATAAACATACCATATACATCCAAGAGACCCCCAAGATGTGTTTTATTAATATATATAACCTTATCTAAGTCATTTGGACGAACCTTAGATTTTTATGAGTAAAATAATAATTAATAATATAATATTTGTTTTAAAAACTATTTTTTGTCTATTTTGACACTATTCAATAGTTGATTTTTTTGAAACTCGTAACAGAATGATTACTTCGACCGAAGTTAATTAAATCAATCCTAACATGTCATATTAACTTAAAAAATTAGTTTAATTCTTAAAAAGTCTCAAATTATACTTATTTAGGTATTTATAATATCAATTATTCTAATTTTTCACTATTATGTTAATTACTACATCATCATTGTGTCATAAATAAATTAACTAATTGAAAGTCTAAAAATTACAAATAAAATTTCATTATGTAGGAAATCTTTTTATCTTTCTAATTAATATTTATAGTCGAATTAATCTTATGTATATCTTTATATTAAAAATGATTTAGTTATTAAACTTTGATTTTAACTATTTTAACCCTTCTTTAAATAAATTAATAATAAATGTACTAATCTAATCCAAGTGGGCCTAAATGGTAATATTTTATTCATAAGGTTGTTTTTGGTCTAATTACACTAGTCCAATAGCATTAGGACATCTGTTAGGATAATAATAATATCATTTTTACCCTTAATTAACCTATTTACATTTAACTGTGGTAAGAAAAGTAAAAAGTTACTATTCACCAAAAAATTATTTTCATCTCATTGAACCACATTTTACTTACTGACATCAACCGTGTCTCTCAGATCTTCGAAATTCCACTCAAAGAAGCGGTAAAATTAAGTTTTATGAAAAATTCAGTTTTTTAACTACCACTTAGTGGTTTCACTATTCATCAAAAAATGAAAGTTTCCAGAAAAATACCAAAAATTAGATCTAATCTATATTTGGTATTATGAATTCAAAAATGATGTCTATTTTATCAAATTCAAAACATATCAGTTGCATTAATTAATTTAAAAATTATTTCCCGTCCTCAAAACAAATAGCGTGTTCTTAAGAGATAATAACTACCAAAAGATTGACACTTGTTTATGACTGGTTTAAATGTGAAATTACATCAATGACTAAAATTGTATTAAATTGTAAAAATATATTCTAAATATACTTTAAAACAACTCAAATTAATAATTTATCAATATTAATTATTTCGATTAAAAAAGTTGTTTTTAATTATAATTTAGTAATTTTCACTATTCATCAGAATATGAAAGTTATTCGAAAAGTACCAAAATTTCACCTTAGGCAAAATTCAATAATCCAAATCCAAAAATGAAGTCCATTTTGAAAAATAAAATTTACAAAATTTCAAAAAGTGGTTATTACTATTCATAACGTCTTGTTTTAATAATACTTTAATAGCATATCGTTGTTTAGTGAAACTCAGTATTGCGTACTACACACGCTATCGAGGAAGGTCGCGATTGTGTATAATGCAAGGCAAGTCAAGGATGTGTGTTGAGAAAGCTGCTTTTGGTGTAGCGTACAACACGAGACACTAATGAAATTAAAAAGAATATTTTTTTATAAAATCTCGGGCTGTTACACACTATCACTATGTTGAAAAATGTAAGTTTTATATTGATCAAAAGAGATGGATGAATATTTTGTCACATAAAGAACTCAACGGGAGGCAAACAAGATGGCATGAACTACTCAAGGATTATGATTTCCCAATACACTACCACCCGAGGAAGGCAAAGAAAGTATAATATTCATTGATCAGAAAGGATCATAGAGTTTTGAACAAGATGACAGTTCAAAAGGATCCTATATACATGGATCTAGAAATGATGGATATGGGAATCACCAAGGAAGGTGAAACATCAATAAATTTTCAAATGGATTCCGAAACATATTTACTAGATAGGATAAAGAGTTCTCAGACAAATGATGATGAGTTTTAAAATAAGATTAACGCTGTGAATGATGGGAGATTGAGTGACTTTGTGTATGAACATGGAATTTTGAGATATGGGAAGAGACTTTGAGTTCCTGATATACCTAATATAAAAAATGGAATTATTAGATGATGATCATAGTTCCAATTTCTATATACACCATGGTGGAACCAAAATGTATAGAGATTTGAAGGAACATTTTTGGTGGGACAACATGAAGAGGGATATTGATGATTTTGTGTCAAGATGTATGGTTTTTCAACAAGTTAAAGATGAAAGGAATCATCCAGGAAGCGTCTTGCAACCTCTTCCCATACCTGAGTGGTAATGGGATAATATTACAATGGGAATTGCCATGGGACTACCAAATACTCCTAGAAGGGGTGATGCAATATGGTTCATTGTTGATCATCTTACCAGTTCAGAAAATTTTCATACTACTAGATAAGATTTACCACATGAATGATTAGAAATACTATATATTAATGAAGTTGTAATACTTAATTGAGTACCACTATCGATTGTTTCTGATCATGATCCCCATTTTACATCATGGTTCTAGAAAAGTATTTATAAAACCATGGTTACAGAGCTTCGTTTGAGCACTTCCTGCCACCCCAAAACAGATGGGCAATAAGAACAGACTATTCAAACCTTAGAAGAAATGTTGATATAATTATCACATGACTTTCAAGGAATGTGGGATCAATATTTTCCTCTCATAGAAGTTTCTTATAATAATAGATTCCAATCAAGTATTCAGATGGCACCATATGAAGAGTTATACGGAAATAGATTTCCAACACCAACCTGTTGGGATGATGTTGGTTAAAGAAAACTCGTAGGCCTAGAACGTGTGGAGGAAATGATGGAAAATGTGAAGGTAATACAAACCCACATCAAACCAGCTCAAAGTAGGCAGAAGAGCAATGATGATAACCGAAGGAAGGATTTAGAATTTTAGGTAAGAGATTATGTTTTCTTGAAGGTATCTCCATTGAAGGGTGTGTTATACTTTTCAGTATGAATGGGAAATTAATTCACAGATACATCAAACCATTATAAATTATTGAACAAATTGGGGTTATAGCTTACCGTTTGGTAATGCCTCCATGTCTCTCCAAATTTCCCAATGTGTTCCACGTATCTCTGTTAAGAAAATACATGCCTCACCAAATGCATGTACACAGCTATGAAGATTTAGAACTGGAACCTGGTTGTCTTATTTCGAAGAGCCTATCAGGATTCCTGATACAAGATAATAAGTACTAAGATACTGGATGACTTGTCTGGTAAAAGTTCTATAGAGAAACCATAAGATAGAAGGGGAAATGTGGGAAACCCAGAAACATATCATGAAGAACAACAAGAGTCTTTTCATGCCGTAGTATTCTAGAAATTTCGTTGACAAAATTATTTAAAGGAGGGGAGAATGTAACACCCCATGAATCCATGATACATTTACTTTTGAATAATACAGTAGCTTGCATTGTACGTAACATCAATATTCTAACACACCGCGACCAATCAAAGTAGTTGTTATGAATAGTAATACCCACTTTTTGAAATTTTATAAATGTTATCTTTCAGAATGGACTTCATTTTTGGATTCAGAATATGAAAATTATATTAGGGTTATTTTTTGTATTTTTCAGAAAACTATCAATTTTTTATGAATAGTGGAAAACACTAAGTTATATTTTAAAACAAAATTTTTTTAAATAATTATTTATTTTATTTAAATTTATTTTAGGTCAAAATAGATACATAATACATTTATATGATCAATTTAATTCATTGATGTTAGTTTATAATAAATATAGATATGTAAAAAATTTATTGAATTTTTTACCATCTTTCACCAACCTCCTAGGAGAATTTGTAAATTCACATAAAACTTAATTTTCGCTACTTATGTGAGTGGAATTCCAAAATCCAAGATACAAAAATTATATAAGTAAGTAAAATTTTGTTCAATTAGTTGAAAATAATTTTTGGTGAATAGTAACTTTTTACTTTTATTTACCACAGTTCAATGTAAATAGTGTAATTAAGGGTAAAAATGATATTATTATTATCCTAACAGACGTCCTAATTCTATTGGATTTGTATAATTCGAACAAAAGAATCCATAGAGAAAAAATATGAATCCATTTTGTATAATTGGATTAGATTTGGAAAATTATTATTATTTTATTTAAAGAAGAGTTAAAAGAGTTAAAAACAATGTTTAATAACTAAAAAAGTTTAATATAGGGCTATACAAAAGATAAATTATACTATAAATATTAATTATAAAGATATTAATATTTCCTACATAGTAGAAGATTATTTATATTTTATAGACATTAAATAATTTAATTTATTTTAGACAAAATAATGATGAATTATTTACCTAATTAATGAAATTTTAAAATAAATGATATTAAAAAAAGATAAATAAATTTTATTTGAGCATTTTTTGGAATCCCACTAATTATCTAGGTTAATATTACATATTAGGGTTGGTTTGATTGATTTTTTTCGATGTAATAATGTTGTTATTAATTTTAAAAAATCAAAATACCAAATAGTGTCATAATTGACATAAAACGGATTTTAAAACGAATATTATATTATTAATTGATATTCTATTATTAAAAATATAAGGATCGGGAAAAAGATATATATAATGATTTTATTTTCATTAATGAAACACTTGAGGTTCACATTGAAGGATATTGTAAGAATGTAAACCATATAATATAAAAATACAACGAGACATGGTAAATGTCAAACTATTTAAGTTAGAGTTAAATCTAAAAGATAAAGTACATATAATGACAAAAACATATCTAAAACCTATTTGTTGACTGGTTTCCGGAACATCCCCACCTTATCCTTTAAATAATCTTTTTTGGATCCATTAGAAACAGAAAATTATTTTATTATGAAATAATATTTCTTTCTTTTCCTAAGGTGCCCCTCATCCCTCTTATAAAAGGGTACCCCCCCTTCCATCTAATTCATACCATAAAATCCATGTGGCTTGGACAAAACTTGGAAAAATCACCTCTGAATTTTCCTACATTAATCCCAGAGGCCTTTATTTAATCAGAAATCCATCCTAAGGATCCATTTTGATCAAGTCAAAATGAATAACTCGAAGAAGAGGTAAATATCTCACCACCTATTTCAAGTTACTTTCATCATCCACTTACTTTTTCATTGTTGTTTCTATTTTAAAATAATAAATCTAGTATCTTCAATATAATGTGATGTTATTATTAATACGATACAACCAAATTCATTATTCTGTCCATCCTTTGAATGAGATGTCACCATACGTGTGTGTGTACGAATTACCGTCTCCACGTCGTGGTGTAATTGTTATTCAATACATTATTATTTGTATGTGTATAATAATGATGTGTAATTGATGTAAAAAATAAATATAACATGATAATGATTCTGCATATATGATATAATATCGAATTATATAATATTTTAATATCAAAAGAATGATATTGTCACTTGTACGTATGTACAGATTACCGTCTCCTCGAACGTGATGAGATTCATTCCCCTTTATATCCAATCAAGACTAATTCTAATTATATAATTAGAAATAATTTTAAAAGACATAATATCATTCATAATAGAAATAAGATTAATCTTATCCATAACTAACATTACTTACATAAAAAAGCCTAAAAAGGAAAATGAATTAGTTAACACCCAAAACGAAGAAAAAGCTAAGATATTATAATTAAAGAAATATGAAAAGATCATATATGATATAATATTAATGTTTTTGATTCTTGTATAATTTAATAAAAATTATTTCATCATTAGAGATGAGGTTAACCTACCCACAACCACATAAAAGTACAATGTAGGGTTTAATTTCACAATATCGTTATTAACCGAGGTTGTTTATAAATAATTATCTATTCGGGCCTCTTTATGATCCACATCCATGATTCTTAAAAATGTATTTCAAGACATTCATACATTTTTATAGACAATGGGTTATAGACATGTATTCCTTTTTTTGACTTTTATAAGATTTTTATAAAGGAACCTTTCCGTCATTTTCCAATGAAGGTGCATTATGACCTTTTGGACAAAATTAAGGTGTGGATTATTTTAACTTATACGGTGGGTGCAGCTATATTACATCATCATAACATCATCATACCTTCCCTTACAAGCTTATAAGTATATTTTCAAAATAAATTTTTTCATTATAATTATGTAACTATTAAATGATTTCAAAATAGAATGGGATATTTCACTAAAAAGGGTTTAGAATCCATCTATGTAAACATCCTTTATTGGGTTTTATAATTATTTTAAATTGATTTATTATGATACAAAACATCCATATTGTATTGAACATTTTGTGATATGTTTGACTATGGATTTTATATTTGTATACCATTCATGGTTTATGGTTAAATTATTGATATTTAGTACGCTAGTTTTAATATGAATGTTTATGTTATATTTCAATATTTTCATGGGAGGAATGCATTGGACTTAGTAAGTGACGGGTGGAACCCACTATAGCTCCTCGATGAATTAATATGTTTAATGAGACAACTAGAAGTGTAATTGGCTGATGCCTTTCCCAATTTTTTATATGGTTTTGGCCGGTAACTTATTCTTTTTTAGATGTTTTGGCTAAGGCCTTGACAAAATGTTTCAAAATTTCCTGCATTATAAATTCCCTCATTGTGAAAATAATGTAGATGTTTCATGTGGTCATTATACTAGTAGAATAAAAATGATTATGTTTTAATATGGTATTATTTACTCAGCTCATATTACTACTATAAAAGTATTTAGGTTTATTATTGGTAAAGGCATGTGGTTTCAATTATTCACCATGCTTTATATTGATATTATTTTATGATGTATTGCTTACACTTACTTAGTGTTTGAGATCACCCCTTTCTTATGTTTCATTTTTCTAGGATATGAAAGAGATAGTTATGAGTGACTTGAAAGCATAATCTAGGAGGCTTGGATGTTCTTAATGGAATATAATCATATTTTATTTCTTTTCAAGCTTCATATTTGAACTTATTTATGAATATTGTTTCCAATAAAACATAACTAATCAGTCTTTCGATACTTTATTTCCTTGTGATAATTCCAATATTATGTAACAATGGACCGACTCTAGGTTACTAGGGTCAGGTCCTTACAGATATCACAATGTCCACTATGAGAGGAGGTATAGGAAAATCCAATACTCATTGTTTCATGAGGCAGCCGTTTTTCATAAACTGAAATAGTATGTTCGTATCCATTAGATGGTGGTGTCAATATGTGTAGATTCAATCATTCTCATAATAAAAACCAAGTATATTGTTGATAATGTTGTTTTAATATAATAAAATAGTAATAATTTCATATGGATTGGTCATTAAAAAATTATTGAATGAATCTTTAGATAACATGATACTCAAATAGGGTAACTTCTTTTGATTTGAGCAAGAGGGAACTTTTGAATTACCGTATTTATAAGGTATGTATTTTAGAAGGATGATAGGTATTTTTTTAGATAATTTGGTAAGAGGTTGTAAAATCAAAGGTGTTTGAGTGGCGTGAGTAACAGGTTATATATGGTGGCCTATTATAAGAGGGAGAAGGTGATCTCTAAAAATGTTTAAAATTATTATTTTATTATAAAATGATTTTTGGTTAAAAATAGTGGAAAGATGATAAAATTCAAAGATAAGATAAATATATGTTGAAATAAATAATAAAATAATAATTTTATATATTATGGATATATTTTTATCTTTATCTTTTCTTGTTTAACCCTTTGTTAACTTATTTTACTTTTAACATGTCTTCTTGTATATTTATAAAATATGGTAAATATATTTATTATAAAATTATAGGTGACCCAATATGGGTCATTAGTTATATTATTAATATCATATTTCTCATATGGCCTAATAATTTACATTTATTACTATTTTATCATTTAATAAAATATCAATTTATTTAAAAACTCAATTATGTTGATTTTTATACTATTCCTATCATGAATTTTAAAAAAACCCCTAACTTGACCAATTATAAAAAAACATAGTTAATTAAAAATTAATAAGTCATAATCATGCATAAAATTTGTGGACGGC
Organism: Viscum album; assembly: GCA_963277665.1. Lineage (NCBI taxonomy): Eukaryota > Viridiplantae > Streptophyta > Magnoliopsida > Santalales > Viscaceae > Viscum > Viscum album. The sequence continues at coordinate 1,114,127,507 of OY728126.1, forward strand.
TTAAAAATTTTCAAATGATTCTTATTTTATTGTTAATAATATCATTTATTAAAAACATTCATTAATGAGATAATCACTACATCATCATTGTGTCAGACATACATTTATTTACTTGATGTCTAAAAATTATAAATGAACTACAATGATGTAGGAAATATTTTTATATTTATAATTACTATTTATAATAAATGATATCCTTTATATTCATACACATTAATTTTTTTTAATAAAAACAATACATGGTTTATGATATTTTTATATTCAATTTAAATAAAGGTTTTTAGTGTTATTATCATAACCAAGTAGATTCTAAATGCCAAAAAATCTTTTGAAGGATTGTATTGGTCTTCTATGACTCATCCAATAATGATATCACATGTGTTAAGGTAATTTCATATTATTATTAATTTATTTTTTCCTTGAATTGCTATATTTATCTTTAACTGTGTTAAATAAAAATCAAAAGTTACTATTCACCAATAATAATATTCCACTTATTAAACCAAATTTTACTTTGTGATGAAAAACATGTATGTCAGATTTTTTAAATTTAATTCACATAAGTTTAAAAATTTCATTTAAATGAAAATGTCGGGTTTTAACTACTATGAAATATTTTTCAGTATTCAGAAAAACTGAATGTTTTCAGAAAAATACCAAAACTTCACCCATTATAAATTTTTTTACAAATTAAAAATTGATGTATATATAGAAATGATTTTTAATTAATTAATTTTAAATTAATTTCCCTTGTGAAAACTAGAAACCATGTTTTTATGAAGTAAAAACTAAAAAAAGTTAGACATGTGTCTATATCATATTTAATAGTGAAATTACTTTAATGGAAAATATTTTATTAAATAGTAAAAATAAAATCCAATTATACTTTAGAATAATTTTAAAATATAATCTATCCATGTAAATAAATCATATGAAAATAATTTTTGGACCTAAATTTAATATTTTTCATTGTTCAATAAAAATTGAACTTTATCCGAAAAATACCAAATAATTACCCAATGTAAATTATTATATCCCGCCTCTAAAGAAGAAGAATATATTTTCAAATTAAACATATAAAATTTTTAAAATATATCTTTAAAAGGTGTTTTCCCTAAACGGATGTAAAACTACTTTTTAAAAATATTTGAGTATTTATACATGATATTAGATTCATTCTAATTTTAAGACAGTGATATTTAATGAAAAAACGTAATAACATTTAATAAACATGGTTAATCATAATATGGTTAGTTTTTTTCATTCAAACCAATAAATTGGAAAGTTTCTAACTAAAATTTAAAATGATAATATTATTATTTTATTTTTTTATATAAATCAAAGTTGTCTAAAATATAAGATTTCAAATAAACATTTTGTAGCATATTGATTATGCTATTGAAAAAAGTGTCTTATTTAACCTAAATTTAATATATTATTCATAAATATTAATATATATGAAAAATTATTATTCTATTAATACTGGGGGGATTACATCCTTCACCCCTTTTGAAAATTCTGACCTCACTATTTTAAAATTTTTCTCAAAAACTTCTATTTATGTCCCACATCGGATAAATTGTCTATAAAACTATCGCATTAAATGAAATAAAGAGAAGTACAAAGGTTATCCAAGAATGAAGATACACTGATTATATGAAACCATTGATATGGAATAGAAAATAACTCTCATATATGATGGTGAACGTGATTACAAAATATTTACAACCACAATAACATAAATATTTGGTTGGGTAAAAAGTCAGATGATAAAATAAAGCATGTAAATTTTATTCTTCATGATCATTATCATTGAGTTTAATAATGTTATTACAAACGTGGCTTAGATCATAAGGTAATATACTTACATAAAAATTACTATTTCAAACATTAATTAAATTTTTACCACAAATTCTTCTTCTCTCCAAATGAGTAGAATTCGAGATTACATGGTAACATCTAAAAAGATAAAGTCATCATCTAGGGAATCTCATAATCCAAAAAAATGAACTATATATTTACAAAATCATTAGATTGTAAGTAAAAAAATGATTAATACGATGAAATGTAATCACTAAAATTATAATACATTATAAAAATAAAATCTACTCTTAATCTTCATAATTCTCCAAATAGGACCCATAGTTCAAAAAAGTCAAATAAATAAATAATTTTCCATTCAATTCATCAATGTAATCTAAACTAAGATAGAAACCAACAACACATAATAATTTCCTCACATAGTCCTCTATTATTTAGCTTAACATTTATCTATAAATAAGATTAACTACTCATAAAGTCTCATATTGTTGTATAATTAACCTAATCACATATTCTATATGATAGTTTAATCACTTCAATAGATAACTAAAATCACCATATGTAAACAATAAGAATATAAATTCTTACACAATTAAATTTCAACCATTATACTACAAATGATATCCCATATTATTCTATTTTCTTTAAGCATGTAGTGTTACCCAGATAGATAATGTCCTGCAAAATAACAGTAATAACATAATGACCAAATAAATTTTTTATACTAAGGATTTCCATTTGATAAAATAGAAGTTCCCAAAATCAACTTATTCATAATCCATAAAAAACATCTAACTAAAATGAGTTATTTGTATTAACTAGGGACTTCACGTAGTCCAGTGGTAGGTGATAAATCCCAATTCAACTTTTGTTCTGTGTTCGATTCCTATATCTTTTATGACATGAAGGGTTATCACAATTTCTAGGTCTATACGATTTTAAAAAACTACATAATTTTATTACATTACCAAAAAAGAGATAAATTCCTAGAAAATAACCATAAAATAAATTAACCCCGATTGTTATCTCATTCTTCACATTTTCATCCCAATAAATCTTAACCTATAATTGACTCAAATTCAAGTATTATATAAACAAAAATGATTATTTAAAACTATATAAACAAAAGAAAATATAAATATTCCTTGAAATTTTTTTTCACATATCAAACACCAAGATTACACATACTAGAAAAATTCATCCAATGTAATCATATCATCAATAAATTTAAACATAAGATCATCCATAGATCCAACATAACTCTTCAATTACTGAAATGTTGACATCTTAATCATCTATCATTTTTTCAGAACAATTATCCATGTTTTTACATCTTATTCTTATATACTTGTTTCCTAAAAACAAAATCATCCATAATGTCCAACGATTTTAGTAATTCCATCACATGATCTATGAAATAATCCATACCTTTCAGAGGTAATTTTCAGTTTCCTTGCCTTCAATTGGAATATAATTAGGAAGTATTAAACATATATTTGTATGATAAGACTGATCCCATTCTATAAACATCATGGTAGGACATAAATTTGAATAGTATAAATGCACGCCACATATAAAACATTAAATTGATTCTTCAGAAAGAAACTATTTCTCATGCATAGATTCAACTAGATGCTTCCTTTTTCCATTGCAAATTATTTCTAAATAACCATTATTACCACATATATAGAATCTTCCTGTCCCATTGAATAATTTTACTTGCTGTGTATTTCCACATCCTTGACACACAGGTTATTGTATATACATACATTTATGATTATTACCTGAACATCAATTAGGATTTGTTACTCGTATATATGATGCCTTAGAAAATCACCAAGGTTCATGTGGTAAATCATGAATCCAAAGAGTTGGTTGAGAATAACCAAATGTTTTATAATTTTAGCTCACAATTCATTCGATTTGTTATTCAGAAAACCATCACATATTTATTCATATGCATTGTTACTTTGGTTCCTGTTAGAGTCACCCATTTACGAAAACCCAAAAAGATCAGTGGGTATATCAGTAAAATCATTATAATATATCTAATGAGGAGGGTAAAAAATAAGATATCCTTATTCATATGATCATAAACTCATTCAATATATCCAAAATAACTACGACTCGTTCTAATATGCTAACCATTATGGTTATGTATTATATACTTAAAGAAAAAACTACCCTCCAAACATATATAAACTAACTATTGATACCAAATGTAAGGCCCCAGCCTTAAACATTACATAATATGGAATTAATTAAATAATTCTCCTTGAATATCATTTTTGGTTTAGAGATTTATATAATTAGGTCATAAAAAATACCAAACATCTTAAATTTTATATGATGACCCATATACTTTGTAAAAACAATTTTCAAAAAATAAAAACTCTTAAGAAATGAAACTTGTCCAGTTACATGTTTTAGATAGCACGACTTTTCCTTGACGCCATCCTTGACACTATTCATCTATAAGTCATGGGAAATACATTTTAAAACATTGGATGGCCATAAAAATCTCAAAAAGGAATATAAAATAAAGGAATAAAACATTATTCGATCAACACATACAAAACATAATCTCTTTGAAAAACATATGAAATCATATTATTTTTTGAATAACACATATAAATCATAAATAATAAAGGTATCTGGTGGCATCCATATCATTCATAAGTTGTAGCTCTCTGTGATACATAGGGAGTTATATTTATAATTCCCATTGCAGTATGATTTATAAATATCTTAGGAGAAACGTTAAGAATTACCTTTATCACATTACCCAATGAATTAGAGATCTATCCTAGGCTCACAAACCCTATGTATATCATTGAACCACCCGTATACATAAACAATGTCCAAAAAAATTTCATAACCATATCACATGAACAATCAAAAATGAAATGTTAACATTTCAACATTGTGATGAAAACATAGAATTTAAATATATTGACATAATAAATCTACTATAAAAACCATTTTCAAAACCAACATATGTAAAATAAAAATATGGTATTTATTTTTCATTGAAAAACAAAATGACTTTCCACAACGTACATTAAAAATAAATGTTCTTTTTGTTTTTTAGTAAAAACCATCATATATAAATCATTACCTTTAAATGAAATTAAAACTCCAATGGGTTTATACATCATATAAAGTAATTTCATGTATAAAAGAAATTATTCCTCAATGAAAATAGATTTACATGAAATCCCTTACACAGCTCATTACATTATATTATGGATAAATCAATGAAATAATTGTTTGTGATTAACATATATACACCAAATATAAGTGTATATTATGTTTAAAAAAAATCAAATTTCATTAAAAATATTCATTTCAAAACATAACCAAGAGGTGTAATATTATCCAAAATAATGGAAATTAGGTTATGTAGTTCCCTTATGAAAATTAGGTAGCCTAACGGTGTAACAGAAACATTCAAAAACTGAGTTGATGAGATAGAAAATGTTATCACATCAAGTGGACACGATACTTAGAACAATAATGATACATACGAACATAACCCAACATAAGAGAATGTAAATTAAAAGACATGACACCAAAGAAGTCATTGACTGAAAGAGGAGGGTGAAAGGTTTCTTTATAATGATCATTTTGTAAATAAAATAGATAGACTAGGTGTATTCACTCTTAGTACACATAAATTAGGAATAAATAATATACATGAAATCATTTTTTATTTCTCACATAATCATTGAATGATATACTAACTAATTAGAAGATGAACCCCAAGAATGAAAATTGGGTTAATAAGTTTCCTTACAAAGATTATTTTTGTAAATAAAATGGATTTTTTCAGTTTATTAAACATAAGTACACGTAAATAAATTATAAATACTAGATAAGATATAAAAATTCATTTCTCACATATTCAAATCATGACATAAACATGAAGTATAAGATCAACCCAAATAATGGAAATTGTGTTCAGAATTTCCCTACCCCAAATATGAATTCTCTTATATGTTCATTTTTTTCCTAAAAATAAAAAACATGATAATGTATATTTTATTAAGAACCTTTTTCAATTTTATAATTCATTTTTTATCACTTATTTTCTTTTTATAAAAAATATTCAATTATTTTAGCTCATATCAGACATTTTGACGATGTTCAGAAGTTGAGTAAAAAATGAACATGTTATAATAACAAATTGTCCATGTGGTCAAAAGGACATATTCTAAATAATGATATTCATGACAAAGATATCATATATATCATATATAATAAGTATATATCTATTTATAATAGTCCATATCATTTTGGATATTTGAAAATAAAAATCACTATTAATGGAGACGGAAAGTCGTATGTACGTATGCACGAAACATTCATTTCATTTTAAATGTAATTAATAAAAATTATACTTAAGTATATTGTCATTCCAATAAAATATCATATTTAATATACATCACATTTTTTTATAAACACCATCATTCATATGTTCCATGTATGGTATACACGAGTCATCCCATTTTGAGGGGGCAGTACTCAACACTTCTCAATGGAATTATCCTATTTATATAATAAGAAAAGCATAAAGGTATGTTATAAATGATAATTAAATTACAATAAAGAAAAAATAAATTTACTTAATTTCATATATAATTATATTTCCAACATAATGGCCACCATGAGAGGTGTTAGTGGGAAATCAAACAATCATAGCTTCGTGAGGCAACAGTTCGCCGTATATAAAATTAGTATGTTCGTATCCTTCAGATTGATGTGTGTGTATATGTGGTTTGAATAAGTCTAATAACAAAAACATATAATATTAATGATTCTGGTTTTGTTATATAAAATAATAATATGAACATAAAATGTGGTGGAGAAGAAAAAACAATGGAATGAATCTTTGGAGATTACATTACTTTAAATCCGGTAACTTCTATTGATATGATCCAAAGGGCTCACTTTAATTGCATTATTCCTAGGGGAATTCTTCTAATAGTAACAAAGGGACGTTGGGAGACTATTTTTGTTGATGTTGGAAAATCCAATGGACATGAGAGAAATGATTAATTGGATATAGGAGTTATCCTTTTACAATAGGGAGGAAGACTCTTTTGGAATGTTTGAATGTATTATATTTTTTATAATATTATTTATATTTTCCACATGTCCACAATTCATTAAAATCAATTATAATATGGATATAGGTTAAAATTAAACCATCCAATAAAAATGGGATAGTTTTTGGAAATTTTCTATTCATTATCATTTTTTTATTTAACCATTTCTTAACATATTTAACTTTTACCATGTCTTCTGGTATATTTATACTATACGGAAATGTGTTTACTATAAAATGAAAAGTGATCCAAAATGGATAATTAATTATATTTGTAACATAATATATTTAAATTTTAATAATATAATATTTTTGAACTATTTTATAGTTTAATGAAATATTAATTCATTTAAAAACTCATTTGTGTCAATTTCTGTACTATTCATATCAGTGCATTTAAAAAAAAGATTACAACTTTATAAATTAGAAAAAACATCATTAATTGAAATATAATAAGTAATAATCATCTATAAAATTTGTGTATGACATAAAAATTTTCAAAATTAATTTATTTTAATAATTATAATCACATTTATTTAAAACATTCATTAATGAGGTAATCATTACATAATCACTGTCATACATAAATATATTTATTTAATGTCTAAAAATTATAAATTATATTTAATGATGTAAAATTTTTCATAGATTCCTAATTACTTTTTATATTTTAAGATATCAATTATATATTACAACATTAATATTTTTTAGCCAAACAATACATGATTATGATATTTTAAATTTTCACTTAAAAAGTTATTAATTTAATTATCTTCCCCAATAATATTCCAAATTCAACATGTTCTAACCAAGGATTTTATTGGTCAGAAATGACTCATCCAATATGGTTTGGAAATTATTTAAATAAATTTAATATTATTATAATATTATATTTATATTGAATTACACTATTTATTATTAACCATGATAAATAAAAATCAATTGATACTATTCGCTGACAATTATTTTCATCCTATTGAACAAAATTTTATATACTGATGACATCCATGTATGTTGGATTTTTGAAATCCAATTCACAGAAGTGGTGATATTTAATATAAATGAAAATTTATGTTTATAACTACTACGTAGGGTTTTTCACTATTCATCATTAATTGAATTTTTCAAAAAAATAACCAAAATTCATCCAAAGATAATTTTGTATTATGAATTTAAATTTTTTTTCTATTTTATGAAATTCAAAACATATATGTTTTTTAATTAATTTAAATTATATTTTCATTTTCAAAACTAGAAAGTGTGTTTTTACGATGTAAAAATTACAAAAATATTGACATGTGTTTATGTCCAATTTCTAAGTGAAATTACTTATAATGATCAAAATTGGATTAAATGATAAAAAAATAATCTAATTACACTTTAAATCCTTTTTGAAATATAACTTAACCATAAAAATAAATCAAATGAATATTCATTTTTGAATTAAAATACAATATGTTTTACTATTCAATAAGAAATGAACATTATCAATAAATTACCAAAAACATTCCCAAATTAAATTTAGATAAATTTAATATAAATAAGAAGTTTATTTTTTCAAATAAAACATATGAAATTGGTAAAAACAATATAATAATGAGGGCTTCCATCAAAAGGTGTAAAAACTACCTTTCCAAAATATTAGAGTATTTATACATAAAATAGGATTCATTATTATTTTAATCCTATAAGATTTATTGGATAACGCTAAAAACACTTATCAAACTAGTTTAATAATAATATATTTAGATTTGTTAAGTCAGAATAATTAAATGGCTAGGCGTTAACTACCATTTAAAAATATAATACTATTATATTATGTTTTGATAAAACTCCATGATGTTTGCAACATAAGATGTCAAAGGACCCAGTTGTTGTGTTTTGAGTATTCTATTGAACAATGTGTCCTCTTCAACATAAAATTAATATCTTATTAATAAAATTTAATTTATATGAAAAAATATTATTCTAGAAATACTTGTGTAGTTACTTCAGTGAATTCAAAATCATGAAAAATACTAGTTTATACTCTATCCTGAATTACACTTTTCATGATCACTTCAAGATCAAGATTCTAATATTAAATAAAAACAAATATATATATATATTTAAACAAATATTTATGGAGAATTGATCGGTTCTTGGTTATTGTCACACCACTGACCAAATGAAATACTAATGATGATTGAATTAAGAATAAGGGGAGATAATAATGAAATTGATAAGATACCAAATAGATGTACACTATTGTTTAGTTTAGCCTTATTCCATTGATGGAGAAAATTATAATCACATAATGAAGATATACATTAAAAAATAAAATCATAATTCAAAAAATATAATAAGAACCCATAAATCAATTCTTGGCGCATGAAGAATTTTGGTAGTATAATGTATTGATGATCATCGTGTAATAATAAAAATGGATATTAAACCAAAAAAAATTGAAAAAATTTTATTGGATCAATAGTTGATTAAAATGTTTTTGTGTTTATATCATCATCTATAACAAATAAGTTTGTTGGTGTAGAAAAATCGTTGGAGAAATAAACACTACTCAATGATTATGTTATTAAAATTCAAAAAATATCTTTCTACCCCCTCTTAAACAAATATATTTGTGTTTATATCCCTAGTATTCAACTACAAAAAGGTTTATATAGAAGATGAATTACCTCATTACTATTAATTTAATAATAAATTAAAACATATTTTAATTTTATTATTATTATTCCCCTTATTGTTCTTAAAAAACGTTCTCATCATGAAGAAATGTTATGTCTAGCCTTAGAAAAATCCATATTCTGAATTCAATGAATGAATTTTATTTCTAATATAAAAAACATCAAATGATTTATTTTAATGTTTTATGAATACATCCCAACTATGATATAAGATATTTAATATTATAATTATTTCCACACTAAGGTACCACATACCATATAATCCAATGAATAATAAAATACCAGCTCTTATAAAACTCAATAAAATATTCCAATGAAAAAACATGGAAAATTAGTGATTTATTTCTCCTAATTTTAGGTATTTTGATCCTAAAAATAAAATATTCTACACAAGTATTTGGTGGTACTGTGCACAAATTTGATTCTTACACTCTTTGGGGCTTTATTGAAGAAACTCCTTCTACAATAAATAAATAAAAAAGTAAAATTCTCACCCCAAAAGTCGTTTATACTACCAATTATATATATATATCATTTATATTATAAATGATTCTCCTCCCTCGATATCGATCTTTCATAATACACTAACACATGACATATCGTACAAAAAACCCCTTATTTACAAAATATAGAATATTTCATGTCTTAGTTCATACTATTTTGGTATAGATATGTGTTATATCACCTCTCCAACAACCTGATATATCAGTAATTTGCAAATGCATACCAAAGAAAACATTCTTCTTTCTACACAAAAAAATTCTATAAAATCATAGATGATGTCAGAAATTTTGGGACACATGATCTCTCTCACCAGAAGATTTGGATATCTCCACTAGTCAATATAAGACATCTAATAGGTCTATATTGTCTTCATCTTCTAATGGATTTTATTTACCTTCTCTTTCTTCAAAATCAAAATCATTGGGACGTTTACTATTGTCTCCCCTATATAAGTCTATTACAGTGGTGTCCATTATTATCTCCCATAAAATGCTTTTAATAATTCTATATAGTGGCTGTAAATATATATGTTATTATAGGAAAACTCTATTAATTTTATGACATCCTACACACTACATCCAATGTCTAACATGTATTCTTGAATCATGTCTCAAAAAACCTTAATGTATCACTCTCTCTATCCTTATGGCTTCAGAAAAAAATTCATACATAACCAAATCTATTTCCAAAGTTCCTCATATAATACTATCTATATTATGGATTTATTTCATACACAATGCACTAAATATATCATCAATCGAACTCGATAATGTATGATTATCTAATAATTATAAACATGTAAAAATATCTCCACTAAAAGTTTCTCTATGATGGTCAGGGTGTGGTCTGACATGGTGACATGTTATATGTCACCCATACAGTATCATAACCACATGATATTTGTGGATTTTTTTATAGGAATTACTATTATAAAAAATACCAGATTCAAATTTGAATATAAATTGGTATATTAAGCACGCTACAATTCAATTCTATACCTTAACATAGTAACATGTCTGTTAGTGTGAGAAAAAAATCACATAAAGACCTCATAATTCCTTACCACCAGAATGTACATAAATAAAATTGTAATATATTATTCACCTATATATGATAAAATAATAATAGTGTATAAAAAATTCATAGAAAATATTATTATATCATAACTAGTACCGTCTTCAATCCATGAAAAAATATTGATGTCCACCACATCATTAAAAAATCGTTAGGGGATTGGATAATATATATTTAATCCCATAAGATCAAACAATAGATATCTAAATAATGATCCTACAAAAAAATTGAACAAAATTGGGATTAAAACCATCAAAAATAAGTAATCTATAGAATCCATTTCCATTAAGGACTACTACATTTTGGAAAATTTCATAGGCACCACACTCAAAAATTGTGAACTCGATCTTCCACTTAGAGCATCTATAACATCTTACATATTAAAATATTTTCAACTATCTTGAATTCAAAATCATGGTGGATTTATGGAAACCTTTTTTTTTCATTTCATAATATCACTATGAAAATATATAATGAGATATTTCTTTTAATAATATACAATAAATCAATCACCCATAATGTAGTTCACCCACCACAAACATTCAAAGACTACTAGCGCTATATCGAGATCAAGGTATGGGTAGTTATGAACATAGGTTATAAACTACTAATACTAATATGAAATAATCTCTTACTGTAATTTATAACACATCTGAGACCTTTTTTAGATATATTTAATAACACATCATTCTCAACACCCTCGAGAAGTGTCATTATGGGTCACTCATTAACCTCTAAATAAACACCAAGGAAGCCAATTTTTTTTCATTTACATAGGAATGATTATCCTTTTAAGATTAGATAATTAATGGGTAGTCAATTAAGGGTAAAATCAGGAAAATAAAATTGTTTCATACCAAACCAATGTTGTTATGAACATTATACACGGTTTTTGGTTACCCACAAGAAGGAAATTTGGTAAATGTTAGTGGTTATACTACTATTACCTATACTAAGATATCATTAAACATGTTTTGAAATATCATATTAAAAAAAACAATTTGTGTGTTTTCATAAATATGGTTCTCTCAAATAATGTCATAGACCATATAGAAATGTTTATGTCACCCATCATCATATGCAGAGTATGGAAGGATTGCATCGATGATGACTACCATGATCTGGTCTAATAAATGATAAAAGATAAAGGACATTAGTTCTATTAAAACTAATGTGGCATTATTTATACCAATGATCACCACAATGTTCAAATACTGACGCTAGAATCATTAGACTATCATATTTTGTATAATATAATATCGAAAAATGAGGTTGTAATATCCTTGTTTAAAATGAATGCTTGGAAACCATATATTAACATACCAACTATCAATGATATCATTAATTATATGGATTGGATAAATATAATGGAAGGTAATCTATTTTAGGAGACGATAATCCACCAATAAAATTTGGATCACATCTATCTTCCTAATGATAAAATTGGATTTCTAGGGGTTCACACGTATTTTTACCATTTCCATTAACTAAATATCCTAGAATAGAACCTTTAGGTCTCAAATATTCATAGTCTATGTTTAAAATGATTAAAAAAAATCATGTTAGTACTTGGTGAATGTACATATGTAAAACTCTTGGTGAAGAGTTAATCCCTAAAAATTTCATGGGAAGACATCCTAATACTATTCCAAAACCGTCATAATATAAAATTTCATATCATCAACAGCTCGTAGGGTAACACATGACAAATCATGAATGATAGACTACATATTACTATGTTTGAGACCATACTACTATTACTGGGTTTCATTCCCACCCATGAACTGTAGAAACCAACAAATAAACTCTTATATAGAACAATATTTTTTTACTAAAGTTAATATTTTAATGAAATTTGGACAACGGGTCCATAACTAGAAGTATGTCATAATGCCTCATCAGGGAATAAAAATTTTCCCATAGGAATATATCTCTTACAGCAGTATTGTCACACTATTATAATATGTGCGAGGTCAATGAATCCATTCCACACTTTGTGCCTAATAATGTCAATTTTAGCATGAACTGTGGATAACCAGAGCATACCCAAGATGACGGCGTAAGGCCATGACACCGATACGAGAAGATCATAGGCGAAGATCCCACCACCTAGAGTAAGTTTTCACTGCTTCTACTAGTGCGTAATCGTCGATTCTGACCCCGTAGGAGTCTCTAGTTGTAAGGATCGATCCAACGGCTCAATCAGAATCTCCGAAATCCAAATGAGGGAAGTGGAAATAAAATAATTACTCACAATTGTGTTTAAAAGTACTGCAACAAGGGTGGAGTAGACACAGATAGTACCTCGAATCATCTTAGGTGTGCCGTGGTCTTAGGCCTCGACTTCCTAGAACGAAGCCCGCATATGTCCACCTGATCCTTGTGGTCAGGGTGGACCTACTAGTAGTGGTGGTGGTAGAGCCTCAAAACGTCATTCGCCACCAGCTGTTCGACCAACTTCTCCGCGACATCTGTCCACCCCCAGCGGACCACCATGGTTGAACCTCTGCCTCTACCTAGGAGGTCCCTCTACTATCTACTGCTCATCAGCATGGCGGGATGGGCAGTCTCAAGCCACGTTACCCTGCCCGCCGCATGCATGTCATTGTCTGCTCCTCCTATAGCTCGTTCTGTCTCATGTGCCCCTCAAAACTAAACCATTATCCCGGGGTTTCCCACTTGATGTCCTGGCCCGCTTGGACCTCTATGACATCTATCTACTGCCGACTGCAAATGACTCTGCTACGTGACGCCATGTGGCGGGTCTCACCGTTGGTGACTGCTAAGAAAGAAAAAGCTCCACTAGAAGGGCACACTCCAGCACCCCCTCCTGCATCAGAATGCTGAGCGGAATCGTTGAAGCCCTAATCCCATGCCTGAGTCCCTACTCGAAGGTTCGGGCCCTGAAGAACATGTCTCGTACCATATATGTGGAGTACCACGATAGGTCAATGAACCTCACTGAGTACTGAGCTACTGTCATGCTGCCCTGCTGCAGATGATGTAACTCTTCAATCTGCATTGTATGAAGGGTGGTAGGAACAAAATCCGAGCGGAAGAGACTCTCGATGTCTGTCTAGAGTATTGATGCCTTGTCATGAACATGGATCATCAGACTCCACCATATGCCTACCACCACATGCAGGGGACACACAGTAAGGATCACCATGATATAGACTGGTGTCCCTACCAATATGAAAACTCTAACGACATTCTCCATCCAATCCTTAGCTGTCTGTGGGTCCATCTCTCCCCGGAACCTGGGCGGCCTCTGATGCTGGAACTCGTGCAACGTACTTAGGAAACATACACTCTCTGCTATTGGAGATGGGGGTATCAGTGGCCCAGCGGGTAGTCGTACCACTGGTACCACTATTGATATGGGGACCTCCAAATGAGGCCTCGTCTCTCAGTGGGCTACCATCTCGGACAACACTCGGAACACTAGATTGCTACCTTCGTGGGGCCATCCTTAAAAGAAATAGATGTTCCACGGTTAAAACAATATACCTTGAGAGCTTAAACTAAGTAATCATGAAGAAAACTTCTTCAAATGTAAAACACACGCAATCAGTGTTTTTATGCACTGAGTCAGAGATCAGAAGTCAAAGTCCTAGTATATTGGTACGTTGGTCGCCACACCAACACTAATTTCCCTAATCTGATAACCACACTCAAAATACATATCACTATTGCCATTAAAAGAATCCGATTCTATGTTTTGTGGTAGAACCGACTTCTATGATACCAATTTATCACGAACCATCCTCGGGGCCCCTACTGTGATAACCCCAAGCCCGACTTCCATATGACAGGGGATGGTGACTAGCACCAAAGGCATAATCCCGATAAAAGGGAAGGCATTTCCTTTTGACCGGTAACACACACACATAGACTAAACACAATCAGTAGAGGCAACAAGTACTAAAAATAGAAAAGTAAGGTGTGTTGAATGTAAGTGGGCTCGTATACAAACCGAAAAGAAAAACAAGTACAAGTACAAGAAAAAAGGGGAAAAAAGATCTTGGATCATCCGCCCGGGAATCCTACATGAAGGGTACAAACAGAACATGATCAACTCGTCCCTGTAGTATGTCCCATATAGTCTAGCTTCGAGCAGCCTCTATTTGTCACCCTCACCCTCAATCACTCTTATTCGTCGTCTTCACAGAACACAACAAGATGTAGGCGATGCCCATGCATGGGTGAGTATAATAATACTCAGTAGGGGACCCCTAGACCTCCGAAGGTCTCCCAGAATCGACAAAGGATAAATCACAAAATAGAGACACAATAACAATGTATTAACCAACACTACTTAAGTATATTCCCATAAATATACCTATGTTACCAGTCACAGTCTGGCTCCATCTCTCGAGCCCAAGCACAGCCCAGTGCACATTGGAAATAAAGGCAATCACCACAATGATAATGGTTGAAAGACATGAATCAGATCACACAAGTATATATCATACATATATTGATTGAGATGATCATATATAGTCAATGATTCATCTTAGATGTTAGACCCACACATGATACAGGACCAGCTAAGCTATCGGACCCAGACAGGATACATGACTAGATATTATTCATCTAAGCTGTCGGACCCACACAGTATACAGGACCAGCTAAGCTGTCGAAGCCACACAACATCTAAAATTAATGTAGGATATTTGGGAGGATATTTTTTTAGGTTATTTCTGATCTAAATGGCATTGGAGGTGTGAATGTGAGAAAAGGGGATGTGACATTCTATAAGACTGGTGAGGGGAACCTTAGGAAAAATTGAAATTATTATTTTATAATAAATTAATTTTCTATTTCTAATGGCCTCGAAATGAATTATTTAAAGTATAAGGTGGGTATTGGTCTAAAAAACTCATCTAATAGGTTTTATAAAGGTTTGGGTTAATATATTAACCTTATCCTTTAGATTTAACTCATAGTTAAATAGTTTGACATTTACAATGTCTCATTGTATTTGTATATTATATGGTTAATAGACTAACTATAAACTACCAAGAAAAGCCAATGTGGTTCATTAATGACATATATAATGGTTTTTAATCCCTTTTTCTGATCCTTAGTTTTTTAGGAATAGAATACCAATTAATAATATGACATTTCTATTAAAAACTCTTTTAAGTCAACTTAGACACTATTTGCTTTTTTGTTTTTGTTAAATTCATAACCGCCTTATTACTTCAAAAAATTTCATTTAATCATCCATAACATGTCATATTAACCTAAAAAGTTTTTGTAAATTATAAAAATTCTCAAATTACTTTTATTTGGTTATTTATAACATCAATTATTTCAATATTTCATTAATAAGGTAATAAAAACATCATCATTGTGTCATAAATAAATTAAATTATGTAATTTTTAAAAAATATAAATAAAATACCATTATGTAGGAAATATTTTTATCCTTAAATTTAATATTTATAGGTTAAATGATGACTTATATTACACAATGTAAAAATTGATTTAATAAAATATATTGTTTTTTTTATTTTTTCCATTACTTTATTTTAATTAAAATAAAGTGTCATTATCATTAATAAGTGGCTCCATTAGGGACCCACAATCGACCAATGTATGCCCATGGTCGGCCAAGAATCATAAATTGAGGTTGGGACAAATGTTAATGTAATTTTTGATTATTAAAACATTCTTTTTACCTTTAATTACCATATTTATCTTTAACCGCAGCAAAAAAAGTCAAAATTTATTATTCTTAAAAAATTATTTTCATCTTATTTTAAATTTTTTTACCTACTATGGTTAATTGTTTCTCTCCGATTTTTGAAATTAAACTCAAAGAAGTGGTAAAATTATGTTTTATGCATATTTGCATAATCTCTTAGGAGGTGGGTAAAAGAGGGTAAAAAGTTCAATAAAATTTTTATATACCTAAAGATATTATAAAATGACCCCATTAAATTATATTGAACATATATAGGTATTATGGATCTATTTTGACCTAAAATAAATTTAAATAAAATATATAATTATCAAAAAAAATCGGTTTTAACAAATAACTCTGTGTTTTTCAGTATTCATCAAAAAATGAACGTTTCCTGAAAAATACCAATATTTTACCCTATGATAATTTTGATATTCATAATTCCAAAATTAATTAAATTTTACCAAATTAAAAACATATAAATTTAATTTATTAATTTAAAATTTATTCCTGCTTTCAAAACCAAAAAGCGTATTTCTATGAAATAATAACAACTACAAGATTGGCACTTGTTTATGTCAAATTTCAATTTGAAATTACATCTAATGACAAACATTGGATTAAATAGTAAATATATAATTTAATAATACTTCCATACCATTCAAATATATAGTGTAACACTATATATTATTTTGACATAAAAAGTTGTTTTCATTTACAATTTATTCTTTTCACTATTCACCCATATATGAACGTTATTAGAAAAACAACAAAATTTTATTAAAACATAATTTTTATGTCCCGATTCTAAAGAATATGTTTATTTAATCATATTTTATATATAAAAGTTTCAAATATTGTATTTTAAAAGGGTTTTCTATTAAAAGGCAGAAAAATTTCTTCTTAAAAATAAAAACTTCTTTTATCTGAAAAAATAAATTTGTACTTATATTATGTCTGAGAAACTTTTATCATGGATTATAAAATTATAATGACTATATCAAATTCAAAATATAGTTAATACTATTCATAACTTCTTTTGAATGACTATTTTGGTATGTCGCTGTGCACTAGAACTCAGTGTCTCATGTAGTTCAAGTAATTGAATTACATTGAAGAAATAACATAAAATGAAATCATGGGATTTTACAACATCATCTAGAATAGGGACATGTGTAGGATAATTTCTCTCATCGGGTCTTGGCTATGTTGACGCATAATACATTAATTGATCATAACAGATTAAAACAAAAAAACATTCCCTCCAATAAATCATAGATATAGATAATAATGTCTATATTTGACTATGGGAGGTTAATAGTAATATAATTCCATAATTAGAATTTTAATTCCAGAATTAATCATAACCATAAAAATTTAATATGAACCTTTTTCATTTTAATATTAACTTATTTAGGGGTATTGATAACCGTGCAATTTTCATAAAAAATAGGATCCAATATCGCACAAATCCATAAAAAGATCAAATCTCAAATAATTTTAATGGTGTTAACCATTAATAACCTAATTATTTTATATGATATCAATAGTTATTCCATTATATTTTACGTTATCACTATGTATTGAAAATTAATTTTACAAAAAAATGGATAATGAATTTTTAATATACCATATTTTCATTTAGGTCTTGAATAATATTTCTAATATTTAATTCAAAATCATCAAAACATATTGATTAAAACCAAATATAATCAATAATATAAAAAAATTATCCCAATATTATTTTGAATCTATATTAAAAAATTCAATGAACACTATGTAGAATTTGATATCCCCAAAGAAATAACTACAACATGTTATTCTCATACCTATTATATAACATTATCATAAGGAATTCATCCTCCTTCACATTTTATGAGGGTATCCAAACCTAAGATTTTCCATTGAAAAAATAATTATATCCCAAAAGTTGTCATACCTGTCATCTATATTAGGAAACACAATCTTATTCATAGTATTGATGTTATTCAATACTAAACAATCAATTAAAATCATCATCGAAACATAAATATTGTTGAAAAAAATGTTATAACCATATGGTTGTCTTATGGGATAAATGAAAATTTATAAATAATATCATTAAATTAATCATCATTTTATGATGTTTAACTTGAGAGATTCAATACAGTGTTTTTAAAAATTTATTAACATCATAAAAAAATCTATAATACACCCAACATCCCTATTTGAAATAATAGATGGATACTCCTCATGAAAAATGTCTAGGTATTCTTTTGTTACCATGATATCATTAATATGAATAGTTTCTTTATTTTCAGAAATATAATTATGGAATCGTTCATGTATATCATTTAATAGTTTCGTAGAATATTATTTTTTTTATCGAGGGTAGGTATTTATTCATTTATAAAATTTGAAAATAATTTTATAAAATAAATTTATCATTTTAAATTTTTTATTGAATGGAATAAGTGATTCCAATATTAACCCAGAACGTCCTGAAATTATAAGATGGTTAGTACATTATGGTTTTCTAAGAAAAATAATCAATAGATGATAAAAAGTGGATAAATATAAAATCATGTTTCCTTAATAACACCCCATACGTGGTTACAAAAATCCTAAACATCATTTAATGTGGTAAAAACTTTATTTTACTATAAAATTTATCTGAATTTAAATAATATTTGGACACGAAATTGAATAATAAAATATAATCATCTAGATAAAAAATTAATTTATTTATTACCTCTAAATTATATAGTTTAATATCTTCCATATTAGATTCAAAATTGTTACCCGAAGTATTTTTTATTTTCTTTTGGCTTCTGACCATTAATTATCTTCTTATTACATGAATTCATATAATAAACCATGATATTATATTAACAAACATACACTATTAATATCAAAATGAATTTTACCACTACAATGATGAATTATTTTTTCATTCATGATCGATATGATCAATCCTACCACATAAAAATTACATCCCATATTTAAGAATTAATTCTATATGGTTATTTTAATAACACATATCCCAAACATAAAAAATATCATTTTTACATTATATTTGATAAATGGATTCATTCAATTTTCTTTCTACCAAATACCCTTTTTATTATATTAGTTATAGATCACATGTAAATAAGAACTATAAATATTTATATTCTCATCATAATGAAAAAATGTATACATTTTTTTAATTTGACAAGATTCCAATTATCTTCATTATAATTTCCATTATGCTAGAAAAAAGTTATTAATTTTTATCCCCAGTAATTAAACACAATTTTGTGCATACCATACCAATAAGCGATGTTTTTTAAATATACAACACTGAAAAATTCATTATTCTTCCTCAATTCTATATGGTTATTTTACATCTAATGATGAAGAAAAATTGGAAAATGTTTATCATATAAAATAATATAAAAAGTTCCTCATTCCATGGAATCAATCACATATTATTCTCATATATTCATTACCATTATCAATAATGGATCTGAATTAGCAACGATATTTTAAATCAAATGTGTTTTATTTTATTGGTTAAGAAAAACCCATGTCATTGAATATCATTGCAAAATACATAAACCAACATTAAAATATCAAATAAGTCTGAATAATTAAATGATGCCAGAGTGTGTTATCTTATAAAATTTTACACTATAAAGATTTTCCAATATGGTAGATCATATATCACAATATCACTTATGTGGCCAAAATTTATATAATGAATCACTAAAAATTTAAAAACAACAAAAAACTCTCTTCCAATTTTAACCATTATAAGTTGCTTAATTGGAAGGTTATTATCGACATGGTTTAATCCAATATAATCTTCAATGTTTTCTCTATGGAAAACAATTTTTAAAATAAAATGTATAGATTATGTAAGAATATGTTAGTAAAATTAAATATCAAGATAACCATAAATAAGATTCACATAATGGTATTTTATTCATTATCCATAAATGAAGAATCAGATAACTCTTTCTTCTAATTCCATATATATGGTCCCACCAAAAAATAATACAATTTTTATTATTATTAATATATTAAGTCATTTCTATTATTTAATATATACCTTTTAGGATTTAAATTTTATATTATTTATTCAACACCACTTATATATATAATTACATGAATAATGTGGTACATCGATTCAATATGCATTTTTGAAATAAATAAACTATTATGATTTAACATCTTTTTTTTCATGAAATATTTTATACATTTTTATATTTACCCCACCATTCTACCAACAACTAAAAGTGAAATATGAATAACATTTTAATATATGGTAATAAAACAATAATAGATAATCGGATACTTAAAAAAATAAATTAATATAAATATGTAATGAATACTAATAATAAATTTTACTATTTCCAAATAAACCTTGTACTCAAAATAAAATTTTATTAATCATCAAATTGACATTAATATATGATTAATTTTAAATAATATAATATGGAACCATTCATGGATGTGATAACTCAAAATATTTTATTGATAACATTTAAAATCCCATGAATTCTTTCTCAAAATGTTAAACATATCACTATAATTAAATTTAATATAAATAACATTAAACATAATATTGTTAGCTAAACTTTTGAATTGATAAGATTTTCCAATATAAATTGGGAAAACAATTTCATAAATTTTAATGATAACATGGGTCATAATATACATATAACTCATATAATTAAAAAATCCTAACATATTAATTATAATATTATCTTTATGAGAAACATAATTTCTTATCTCTATCTATTTATCAAATAACTTTTAGAGCTATATCCGGACCACAATACATTATTATCAATATCACGATCACCCATCTTCATGAGAAATACCATGGAAAAAATTCATCATATATTACTCCCAATAACCATAACATAATACTAATACATCAAATGTATCATTTTAATCATCATAGAAAATATTCATTTCCCTATGTGAATTTTTTTTCAATATCAAAATATCCATTTCTTTAAAACCAATTAGGAAAATAATCCTAACATAAGGGAATGTGTTTTTTTCTTTGATGAATCATAAATAGTAGGAAAGGAATCAAATCTAAAAATAATGGTTTCTATTGTTTGAAAAACCATCATTGATGTTTAAGTAAAAATAAGAAATTACATTTTTCTTTTTTCAAAATGTTCTACTTAATATATATTATTTTTAAAAAATTTATTTATAAGCATGTAAGGACATTATTTTGATATAACCAATTTATTTCAATTATTTTATTATATATTAAACTCTCTTTTAAAAAATATTTTAATGTAAAATAATATAAATTAAATATTTAATGCATGGAAGATGCGATTTTCAAGGTGATGTTCCAATTTAATTGAGTCTGACTTATTATGAATATTAATTATCATTGTAAATAAAAATAATTATAATTATTTATATACATGTGATTTTTTTGTTTAACTTAATATAAATGTTATTTATTACTATTTTATATACAATTACAAAATCAATTAAATTCATATTAGATGTTTTCAGGATAATTAACTCATATAAAAAAATAACTTCCATAAGATGAATATGGTCAAAGTGGTCATTATAATATATAATCTAAAAATGAGTATAATTTAATTAGATTTTTTATATGTTATTTATAGTTTCAAAACAAAACTTGAGTTATTATAATGAAAAAATAACTAGGATACAACCATCGAAACAGTATTGCTTTAATATGCATGAATATCATTTTCTATTTCAAAAATCATGGTAGAAAAATGCAAGTGTTATTTAATAAATAAAAATAATTATAATATAAAACATATCGTATTATATCATTAAATTATATTTTATATATATTCTAGGGGATGTGGTAATGAAAACTGAATCACATTGCATCGTGGAGGTGTTGATCCATATGTACACATGAAAAACATTATTATTAATCAATTGTTATAAGTGTAATAGATTTGAAGATATAATATAATTATATAATGGTATATATTTCTTGAATATCATATATATAATGAAAATATATCATTATATCAATCATTGAGAGGTAGGGATGAAAATGGAATTACATTGGTTCGTGAGATGGAAGTCTGTCGTCAAAAAATGGTGGTTTAATTTCCATTTTTGATGGTTGATAGAGATGGAAATGGGTTATTTAATTAATATAAAAACAAATAATTTTATGGAATATAATTCATTTATTTATTTGATATGTTTGAATAATATTTAAATAGGTATAAGAATAAATAAAATGCAAAATCACACATGGGAAATATAACTTTTCATTAAACAACATCTTTTGGTTTATACATAATGAATTGTTTTATATATTATATAATTGAAAATTAATATATAATATTTTGAGGGATATATGAAAATGGGTGGTATTAGAAAAACTAAAATTCTTCTTATGCATGACAAATGGAGGAGAGTCAGGGTCCGTTTATAATTATGTGTGAGAAAACACGTGGACTATTTAAAAATATTCAATTTTATTCATTTCATACAAAAGAAATATCTCATTAAATTGTAACAGTTAAAAATTTGAGTTGATAAATGATTTAAATATAGTTAAATGTTAATTTCTACTCTTATCACATTGGATTAACCCCTAATAAATAATTTTAAACATAAACATTGTTACTTATTTTGACGATTTATAATATTTATTGTTAAAAATAAAAATAATTAATTAATAACTTTTATTAAATATTTTGAATCAAAATATGGACTCCATTTAATAAAATTAAATTTGTATTATTTTTAGAATATAGTTTATAAATAAAATATCATATTGTGAAAAAATTTATTTTCATCTATGAAGTACATTTCAAATACATAATTGGATTATTAAAAATATAAAATAAATAATTTTACATGGACATAATTTTTAATTGTATCATTGAAAATGATTTATATCAAAACAAATATTTTAATAAAAAATATTATTATCTATTTACCATAAAATTAAAATTAAAAAAATATCAAAAATTATTCATAGGATAATTTTGAAATGATATATTAAAATTTAAATTTTATTTTCCAAATTAGAAATTTTATATTTTAGAAAAAAATCATTTAAATGAAATAACTCAATTCATGATAACACAATTGTGTTTCAGATAGAATTTTTATCTTAAAAAAAATTACATAATACTCATTTAATGAATTTATCTAATAAAAATATAATTAATGATTATTAATTACATAATGAGTAGGATTTATAATAACATAACCTAATTTATTAAATATATATTTCATTTCTATGATTTCATTTCATCTAATATAGATAATAGAGATAACCGATTGAGGATGAACATCAATATTTGAGAGTGTTCTACACTATACATTGAAATAAGTATATGAAATATTATATGTAAAGATCATGATATTTCCATGTAATTTTTTTATATGGAACTATTACGAAACTGTGAAAACTCATGGTATGTGATTTCAAAGATGATGTGCATAGAATAAATTTTTGATATTTCATTAAGATACTTTTAGTAAACGCATGAGCTATGTTCTGTAACTTTTGAACCACTACTCAGAATTGAAAACTAAGGACACCGATGAACACGCAGTGCTGATATTCCCTAAATGAGTCTGTTACCTTGACCATAGTAAGTAGTGGGTGGATGTTGGATTTTCAGTTTTTCATGGGAGAATTGAAAAATAAAATAAATAACATTTATTTTATTCCTCGAATCCTATCATATGAATTTCTGTGGTGGGAACCACCCGAGGTGGTAGGGCATTTGATGCCCTATATTAAGTGTCTAGTTATAAGCGGTGTGACACTTGAAAACCCCCCATTAATGACATAAATTAAAATTTTAATTGATGAAGTCATTAAATGTCATTTGGGGGGAGATTTCCTCCTCACCTCTCGTGGTGGGGATTTGGGAAAATGTAGTTTGGTTGAAGAAAATCCTCCAATAAAGAACTTCCTCAAACGAAGAACGAGCCTCTGGATCAAGAATGTGGACTCGATGCTCGAGGACAAATCAGAAGCATGTTGTAGGGGCGACAAACAGTGGCGTCTCCTTTAACGTCTTCATCTTCTTCCCTACGACATCTCCATCGAATGATCGAGGTATGGAGATTGTTCATATAATTCATTGTGATAAATCATTGTTTTCACTCTATGATCCTCCTTCTATCTATCTAACGATGTGGGTGCATGTCAAATTAACACGGACCGATTCCCCTGCTACTTCATTGTTGACGTGTTCTTCACCGACAAATTTTTGGGTTCAGTGGTACTCCACCACATCGCAGGCAACCGACGCCGGCAGGGTACATGTGGCGGTCGCCACACCGGCTATCCACAATGTTTCAGGCGGCTCATCCACACCGATGAAAGAGGTAGCAACCCATCATCCAAGGTGGTATTGTGTGGAAGTCGGCACGCTGGCCGGTCGTGTGGAACCAGGGCAGTGGGTGTTCACACTGCTGGTAGAGGAGGAGGATGCAGTTGATGAGCCGTTGTGGTGCACCCGAAGAGTTGTCAACACCCACCCAACCGCGGTTTTAGTAGGTGATGCACCTGGAGGGAGACAGACAGCGGTTTCAGCGGGTAGTGCACCTGGAGAGAGGCCGACCACGTTTTGAGCTGACAGCGCACCCTGAGGGTGGAAACCATGCACCCATCTACGGTTTGACCAGACGGCCCACTCTGAGGGTGTCATGCACCTGGATGACCACGTTTTGAGTGGGTAGTGCACTCGTAGGTCACCCATCACCCATCCAGTCACAGTTTGAGCAGCGTCACTGTAAATAATCTAGAAGAGGTGACGGCCGACAGTGTCACACCGAGAAGGACCCGCTGCAAAGGGTCTCGCGTGCCAGTAGGCAGCGCCAAGTGGTGCCACTTAGTTTTCTAGAACTGAACGACCCATCGAGAGTTTGGTAATTGGACAGGGTGCCTCTACATGGGAGGATGGGGTGGTTCCCGCCACGATAGAGCCCCCCCAGTAGTGGGTCGCGGCCAGCGGGCCACCCCTAGTTAACCGCATCCAGTCACTGGCTACGCCGAGCAGGCTAAGCCCAGTGGGCTAAACCCTACAAACCACACCCAGCTGTGGGCCTCTCCCAGCTGTGGCCACATCGAGCGGGAGGTACTGCCCCTATTACTGGATGGGTCAGGACATAGTCCCTCCCATACAGGCCAGAACTAGACAGGGTCAGGTCAGCCCAGGTTGTGTCAGGCTGGGTTGGACCTGACTCGATCCCAACTCGACCAAGATACATCGTTTTAGCAATATCATGAGAACTAGTCGTCCATTGGATAATTCGTCTACGATTCCCTAATCAATGGATCTAGATGGTTCTTTTGTAATACTCTACTTGAGTATTGGATATTTTTCGAGTATGGCCGGGTTAGATCGAACACGAATCCAACCAGGCCCTCAGAACAAAAAAGTAAAATAATTTACAGACCCGGTGTCCGATTGACACGCCATCAATCACATTTGGTCCCTAATGATGTGAAGGACCATCGTGATACTTATTAGTGGTACATGATGTTAGTTTAAGTATCGACTGAGGTCTTGAGAATAATTTAATCCCAAAATCTAATGTGCTTATTGCATGATCCCTAGGGCTGGCTGTACATGGAGAATATTCAGATATTGTGTGGGACAACATCTACTGATCTTGTGTGGGTCATCATCAGGTCTTGTTTGGGACATATTCATATATAGTGTGGTTTATCATCTACAAATCTTGGTTGGGTCATTTCGGATCATGTGCGGGACATATTTGACCCTGTGTGGGTCAACAGCAGCGCCTCTAGATGAAGTAGGATGATCTAGCTATATAGCTAATAATTTATACATCCATACTTAATGTACAACTAGTGTGGGATATGTCTTTACCATTGTGGTACAATCATGATTGGTGATACCTTCATTGTATTCTTCATTGTGTCATTACCTTTTTGGAACATACCTTCGTGGTGTTACCTTCGTGGTATTCATTTTATTGTGGAACCATTGGGCTTTTTGATAAAGAGTTACACCTTGTGTTTCATCATTAACAAGATGGGAATTCATGATAACTTAGGTATATTTATGAGCATCTACATATGTAGGGTTAACAGTTGTTTTCTTGAATTTGTAAATATAGTGTTTCTTTGTGGTTCATAATTTGTGGATTCTGAGAGACCAACTAGGGTCTCAGGTTCCCTATGGAGTATTATTATACTCACCCCCAATACGAGATATGCCCGAAACATGCTGTGTCTTGTTAAGAATATGGAAAACATTGATTGAGGTTGAGGGTACCAGGAATGGATGCTGCTTGGAGGAGGACCATTAGACGAGACGTCCAATAGAGACGATAGATCGAGATATGTACCTACCATTCTAGTAGGATCCTTGGTGGGAGTTCACATGAGTTGTCTTCAGTTTTACTTGTATATTCCAGTTGAGATTGTATTCTAGCCCCCTTTCTTACTGTAATCACTATATTTACAATATATTTTTCCTTGGGCTTTTATCTTTCTATGTCTTTGGATTGTGTGTTTTTGCAGGCTAAAAAGCTAATGTCATCCCAGTTTTATGGTTATTCCATTCTGGTAGTAGTTGAGAGCCCCTCGCCTATGGAACACGGGCTTAGGGTAGTCACAGCATGGGACCTGGGGGTTGGGTCATGAAAAATTGGTATCACGGTATTCTGTTCTATAGAAGAACATGGACATTGATCTTTTAATAGGAAATAGTGTTAAGTTTTATGATTTCGGTAATATGGTTGGAGATACCGGTGTTGGTGTGGCGGTAAATGTATCCATACACCAGGACCCTGACTTCTAATATCTTACTCAGTGCATGAAAACACTAACTGCATGTGTGTCTTTGAAATGTTTCCATTATGATCTCTTTAAGTCAGCTAACCAGTGATTACTTATTGATCGTGGTGCACCTGTTTTTTTAGGATGCCGCCTTGCAGATAGCCAGCTAGGGTTCCAGGTGAAGTATGTGATGATGAGCACCTGAGTGACGAGGCTTCGGTGCAGGGACACCTATCGGCAGTTGTACCATCTGGTGGTGAAATAGCATCACCACTACCCTTTGGGTATCTGATACCACGATCCCCAGCAGCAGAGGGTGCACACCACGTGATTAGGTTTCATGAGTTTCAGCACTAGAGGTCACCATGGTTCCTAGGAGAGACGGATCCACAGAAGGCTGAGGACTGGCTGGAGGCCATCATTATATTTTTTTGACTTGTAGGGACACCAGATTATCTCATGGTGATCCTTGCTTCCAGTCTTCATTAGGCAGCAGAGGGAATAAGGTGGAGCTTGATGCTCCATGTTTGGGATGGGGTGACTCTCCTCTAGGTGGAAATAGAGCGCCCATTCATGTTAGAGTTTGTACCAGTGTAATTTAAAATAGTGCATATAAAAGAGCTTCTCCAATTGATGTATGGTCGCATGACCATGTCTCAGTACTCTTCACGGTTCACTAACCTTTCCCTCTACTCCACTAACATGGTGCGTGACCATTTCTTCAGGTCATGGACCATCGAGCTGCAACTCATACAGGAGATTAGAGTATTGATGATTTCTCTTAGCATCATGGTGTTGGTTGGGCTATTAGAGCGATCACTCATAGTGGAGATCTTTTTTTCTAAGCAGTCACCGGCAGTGAGACCCACCATCAGACGTCACATATGAGATTATTATGTGGATGGTAGCCCAAAGATGACATAGAGGTCCAAGAGGGCCAGACCTATAGGTGGACGACCATAGGATATAGGGTCTGGTTTCCAGGGCTCTGGAGATTGAGCAGGTCGGGTGAGGAGTAGGCAGTATTATTGGAGTGGCGGGCATGGTCACATGGATCATTACTGCCTGACAAGCTGAACAGACAACCAACAAATATTTGAAGGACAACCTAGGTAGATGTTAACATTCGATCAAAGAGGTACACAAGTAATAGGAAGACATGGAAGAGGATCTGGTCATGTTGCAGATAGTGGGCGGCAATTCGAGGATCTATTGACACCACATCCAGGTGGTCCACCACGACCGCAGGGTGCTGATGGTTAAGAATGAGCTCAGCTCTAGGAAGCTGAGGCCTATGACCCTGGTTCTCCATAAATGATTATAGGTACGATCTATGTCTACTCCACATTAGATGCAGTAATTATAGACACAGGTTCCGATCAACCTTTTATTTCCATGGCCCTCGTTCAATTCTCGAAGATTAAGGTGCAGTCGTTGGATCGATCCTTACAGCTAGAGTCTTATATGGGAGAGGATTCGACAATTACAAACTGGTTATAGAAGAGTGACATTATTATAGAAGGTGAGATATTTAGTTGAGATCTTCTAGATGCGACGTCAAGGCTTTATGGTGTAATGATGGATATGGAATGTTATTCTACAGTCCATGTTCAGATCGACTGTATTAGGAGCAAGGTGTGTTGTTTCCAGAAGGACGGGACCACTTTTTCCTTTCACCAGTGAGAAGGAATCATTTGCAGCATAGGATGGACTTACCCATAGGAGGGTGAAATAAATCACTAATTAGTTTGCTAGCCTTACCCTCAGAGTAGTTGAAGTTGATATTCCGAGTTGTCGTGTATTGGTGGACCGGTATGTTGATGTTTTCCTTGATGATGTTTTGGTTATTCCTCCAGGCAGAGAGGTGGAAATCTATATCGACTTGTACCACAGGAATTCACTAATATGTATACTAGCATAATGGATGGCTCTCGTGAAGCAGCAAGAGCTACTAGTATAGTTGGGGGACTTGCAGAGTAGGGGGTTCATTAGGCCCATTGTTTCTCCATTGGAAGCCCTGATTTTGTTCAATAAGAATGTGGATGGGAGTTTAAGAATCTATATAGACTATAGCTGTCTGAACCTAGTGACCATGAAGAATAAGTACCCACACTTGAGGATTGATGATATTTTTGATCTACTGAAGGGGTCATGGTGGTTTTCAAAGATAAACCTCAGATCAGGCTATAACCAGCTCGGGGTATGAAACGAGGATGTGTAGAAGATGACCTTCAGATATCGGTATGACCATTATGATTTCCTAGTTATTCAATTCGGCTTTACCAACACTCTGGTAGTATTCATGGTAATCATGAACAAAATCATCCCCCCATACATCGATCGCTATATGTTAGACCTTATCAACAACATCCTGGTATACTCAGCTAAAGAGGAGAAGCATGCCTATCCTATGTAGATCGTTCTGGACACACTCCGAGTGCACCGGCATTATTGTATGCTCTCGAGTTTCCAGTTCAGGATCCGATAGGTTCACCTCCAATGACATGTTATCTCGGAAGGTGGATTTCGTGTGGATGTAGTGAATATTGGTGATGTGATTTCTTTAGAGCCACCTTGAATTGTGATGGAGGTATTAAGATTCTTGGGTTTTGCTGGTACTCCAGGAGGTTTGTACCTTAATTTTCCAGTGTTGTGGCACTCATATCATCATTGAAGAAGAATGTGAAAAAAATAGTGTGGTCCGAGAGATGCCAGCAGAGTTTCCAAAATATGAGGTAGATACTGACAAGTGCCCCCATCTTGAGGATACAGAATGCGATTTTTGGGTATGTTGTCTACTGCGACTCATCCGAGACCGGGCTCGAATGTGTCCTGATTATGGAGTGAGTAGTGATATTTTATGGTTCTCGACACGTGTGACAGCATGAGTAGAACTACACTACCTATGACCTGGAGTTAGCAGTATTGGTTTTCACCCTGTGGACGTGGAGTTATTACTTGATGGGTGAACATTTTACTGCCTTCTATGATCACAAGATTCTCAGGCATATCTTCTCTCAGAAGGACCTGAACCTGAGATAGTGGAATTGGATTGAGTTCCTCCAGGACTCTAACTTTGAGATAGTCTATACACCTGTTATGGGGAATTTTGTAGTAGATTCACTCACTAAGAGATCTGGTATAATATTTTTGGGTGAGGCAACGGAGCAGCTAGCTAAATTTCATATATATATACTACATGTATTGAGATGGAGAAGCTTCTCTTCAGTCTATAATAGTCACACCCCCACATCTTCAACGAGTTGGGAGGTGCATCTTGGAGACACTAACTGCGAGGCATGACTTTCTTAAATATCCATAGGGAATGCACCTGATGGAATATATAAATGTGGTGAGCACATCATTATCACTAGAGGGAAAACTATGGTACTGGTGGTTCTATAGATGGAGTATTGAGGGAGGTCCATACGTACCCCATAGATGTACATCAAATAGTGGAGAAGATGCATCATGACAATTAACGTTAGAACTGGTGGTTGGGAATGAAGAATGTAGTGGCAGACTTCGTCTTAGGTTGCCTCACTTATCAGCAAGTGAAGGTAGACCATCAGGATACAGCAAGCGTACATCAGCTACTACAGGTTCCAGAGTGAAAGTGGGATGGAATTTCCATGGACTATGTGATTTGACTTGCATGAATGTCTAGGAGAAATTATTCCATCTAAGTGTTCATTGACCTACTCACCATGTTGGCCCACTTCCTACCCATCAGAGAGTAGTGTTTAGTAGAGGTCATGGGATGCCTCAACATAGAGGATATTGTATGGATTTATGGAGTTTCCTTGACTATTGTCTATGATCATGATGCTTTGTTTACTTCCCAGCTATGGAAGGGGTTGAAAGAGGTTTTTAGGACTCATCTTCTTTTGAGCACTTCCCTTCATCCTCAAAAGGATACTCAGACCGAGAGAACAATTCATTCTCTCGATGACATATTGCATGCTTGCGTACTTGATTTTGGTCGTAGATGAGAGGATAAATTAACTTATGTAGAGTTCACTTACAACAACATGTATCAATCCACTATATGTATGGAACCATTCAAGGCTTTGTATAGTCAAACATGAAGATCACAACTGTGTTGGACTGACCGAGGGGAGTCAGCACTCATGGGACCAGAGATGCTGGGGGCTACCACAGTTAAGGGGCAGAAAATCCAGGAGAGGATGAAGATTCCATAGAGTAAGAAGAATATTTATGCAGACAGGAGACAAAGATCTCTGGAGTTCGAGGATAGTGACCATATATTTATAATGATCTTGCTTCGAAGTGGTTTGTGGATATTTTCAGAGTGTGCATGACATTATCAACGTCTCCATGTTTTATAGAAACATACATGATCCTTCTAACATCATTTACTGTGGTGAGCTAGACATCGACGATGGGGTGATGTTTTCAACGGTTCCAGTGGTGATTTAGGATCAACCGGAGCGAGTACATCGTGGGCAATCGATACCTATGGTGAACATATTTTGGTTGCATGGGAACCTCCATGAGATAACCTGGGAGCAGGAATATTAGATTTAGGGGAAGTACCCTCACTTGTTTCCCTAGTTTGTGTTGTAGCATTTGGGGATGCAAAGCAATAAGGTGGGGAGAATGTAATGGCCCATATTTTTACATTTAATTTTTTATAATTATATGTAATTATTACGAGTGTGCAAACATTGACATCACATGATTTTGAGGCCCGGAGTGCCTAGAATGAATTTATGAACGTTTTTAAGGTACGATCAGTAAACGTGTGGGTGTGTTTTGTATCCTTTGTTCTGGTGCTCAAAATTAAAAACCGAGAACACTGTTGAAATCGCAGCGCGGATATTTACCTAAGGAGACCATCACCTCGACAACAATAGATAGAGAGTGGATGATAGATTTTCAGTTTTTTGGGAGAATTGAAGAATAATATTAATATCTTTTATTTTATTTCTTGAAACATCTAATTTGAATTTCGGTGTTGGGAACCAGCAAAGGAGGATGAGCATTTAATTCCCTGCATTAAATGACTATTTACAAGTGATTTGACAATTGGAAACTCCACATTAATGACATCAATTAAATGTTTAATTGATGTAGTCATTAAACATAATTAGGGGGATTGTCTACGAAACTCTCATGGTGGGGATTTGTGGAAAACTAGTTTATTGTAAGAGATCCTCCAACATGGAACATCATCCATTGAAGAATGAACCTCCAGATCAAGAATGAGGAACCGATGCTCAGGGATGGATTGGAAGAGTGTTGTGGGAGCGATGAACACTGAAATCTCCAACAATGAATTAATGTTCTTCTCAATGTCATTACAAATGAATGATCATGGTTGGGATCTTGTTCACATCATTCTTCTTGATAAATCCTTGATTCAATCTATGAACCGCCAGCTATCGATCTCACGCCGAGGAAGTAGGCTAAACGAACAGAGCACGATCCTTCTTCTACTTTATTTCTGATGTGTTCATTGAAGGCAGATCATTGGATTGGGAGGAACCTGACCACGTCACCACAATCCGACGAAGGTAGGGAACATGCAATGGCTGACAAATCATTCGGCTGCGATGGTGGTCGCGGCGCAACCGCGCCACCAAAAGAGGTTGTGGCATGTCGATCGTTACGGAAGATGGATGAGGTCGGCATGAAAGTCGGATGGGTGGAACCATGGAGGCACACGTCTAAGATGCCGGTAGAGGAGGTGGTGGTGGTGGCGTGCCCGGGCGGTTCCCGACAGCTGGTCGGCCTCAGTTTGAGCAGCGGCCGCAGGTTGAGCAGCGACCGTAGTTTGAGCAGTAGACCTGCTCTGGCGGGGTCCCACATACCACCAAGTCGTGCCATGGGGCACTTCGGTGTTGGCCAGAACCAAACAGACCATAGGCCATTTTGTAATCTTATTGGGCACCTCCCTCGTGGCAGGAATGGAGGGTCCCGCCATGGGGGACCACACCCAGCCATAGGTCACGCCCCGCGGGCCGCACCCAGCAGGTCATGCCCAATCGACCACAGCTATCCATAGGCGGCAACTTGTGGGAATCTCCTAGTGGACCACAACCATCCACGGGATTCACCAAGTAGACCTCGCCTAGTGGACCGCATCCAACCTCAGGTCGTACCGAGTGGGCCGCACCCAGCAGGTTGTGCCCAGCTAACCGCTCCCAGCATCATGCCACGCCCAATGGCCCAAGTTGCCCCTTTTGTGGGCCAGTTTGGACCCTGACCGGGTTGGGTCGGCCCAGGACATGTCAGGTCGGGTCAGTCCGATAGGGTCTGACCAGGCCTGGTGCCATCTGGACTCAGATACGCCTTTGTGGCCCTATCTTGAGAACCAGACATTTGTTTGATGAACCGTCTATGGTTCCGTAATCCTCGGATCGAAACAGTCCTTTTGGAATAATTCACATTATTTTTGGATAAATATGGAGTACAACTACGATGGATCGAACCTCAATCTATCCAGGCCCCTGTAACAGAAAGGAAAATAACTTACAAACCTAGCATTCGATTAACACACAATCTGTCACGTTGGGTCCCTTGTAGCATGAAAACCCTTTGTGAAACATCATTGTGGGACTTCGTCGTACTTTAAGTATCATCAGATGTCTTGAGGAGTGGATCTCCCGAAATAAAGGACATTTAGTGCGGAAAGGCAGTGGCAGGATGTACATAGAGAATCTCCGTATCCGGTGTGGGTCAGCATCTACCACACTGTGTGGGTCATCTTCAGATCCATTGGGGGTCAGCATCATTAGATCTTGTGTGGGTCATCATTAAATCATGTTTGGGTCATCTTGATTCCTGTGTGGGTCAATATAAGAGCTTCATAATGAAGTGGGATGATCTAGAAACATATCTACTCATCTATACTTTCATACTTATGTTATACCTACTGTGAGTTAACTATTTACCTTTTATGTAAAATCGTGAGTGGTGATACCATCGTGGTATTCTTCTTTGTTGCATTAAAATTGAGTTGCATACCATTGAGGTGTTACCATTGTGGTATTATTTGCTTCATGGAATAGTTTGGATTTTTTCTAAAGAGTTGGGCCTTGTGTTTCTTCATGATCGAGATGGATATACATGATAACTTAGGTATTAGTATAGGAATATAAATAAGTAGGGATGAGTATATTTTCATGATTTTTGAATATTGTGTTGCTTTTTGGTTCATCTATTGTGGATTCTGAGAGACCATCAAGGGTATTTTTGTCCTTACTGTGTATTGTTATACACACCCATGCACGGGCTACGCCCGCCCCTTGTTGTGTCTTATGCAGACAACAAACAACATTGATGGAGGATGAGGGTGTTAGGACTAGAGGATTCTCAA
The DNA here is from genome assembly GCA_963277665.1 of Viscum album. Classification (NCBI taxonomy): domain Eukaryota; kingdom Viridiplantae; phylum Streptophyta; class Magnoliopsida; order Santalales; family Viscaceae; genus Viscum; species Viscum album. Next base: position 1,114,162,505 of record OY728126.1, read on the forward strand.
AGGAGGACCTTTAGATGAGACATCCCACATAGAAGATAGTTCAAGAGCTATACCTACCCTTCAGGTAGGATCCTTGGCCGGTATTCATAAGAGTTGTTTTCAGTTTTACTTGTACATTCCTATTGAATTTTATTATGGCCACCTTTACTTAATGTACTCACACTATTTACTATATATTTAACATTGTTCTATTATCTGGCAGTGTGTATAGATTTTTTTAGTTTGCAAGAAAAAAATTGAATGTCATCACAGATTTAGGGAGAAGCCATTCGGAAGCTAGTTTCCAGCCCCTAGTCTATGGAAGGTGGGTTCAGTGTAGTTACGAAAGGGGCACCGGGGGACAGGTCACGACATATTACTCAAAATATTTTCACGGAATGAGGGATGTTATTAATTTTAATAAAATCAATATGTTCTAAAACAACTAACTAATTAACCCCTTATATTGTTTCAATTAAAATGTTTCATCATTTTTTAAATTTTTTCATTATCGGCCAACGTCATTCATTCTGAAATATATATGTAAAATTATAGTACTTCATTTATGATATTTTAAATTATAATAATTGGTTTTAGTTTTCAGTTGGAATATGAATTAGTTTGAGTATTTCTATGGATACTATTGTTTGGCACTTCCATCTGAACCCTTTTAAATAATATTTAATAGCATACAATATTTTTTCACCATGAACCTTCCATGAAATAATTTTTAGTGTAAAAATAGTACTGTATGTAATAATATTTTTATAAAATAATTTCATTTTTTTCGTAATAAAAATTATAAAATCATAAAATCATACATGGGATAAAATTTATACGCTGGTGTTTTATTTTTTTCATATGGTAATATTCCAAATTTTACAACATTAATAAGTGGATTAAAATGTAAACCCTATTAGGACAGTATATTTTATGCTGATACACGTTGATGATTATTATAATTAATCATGATGATTTATTATCATGAACCCTAAGGTCCTCTATTTGAATTTGGGTGCCTCATCCTCTTCTGAATTTTTTCTTTTGATTATTTATATCAATGGTGGTTGGGAAATCTATCTATTGGTGACTGAGAATTGTTCATATTCATTTCCATTGGTTTTGGATGTATTTTGATTACAAATTAATAGTATCAATTGATCTTGTTTTTATTTGTATCCTTTCTAAATCCTATATGAGATCGACTCATAGAAGAAAACTAACATTCCAAGTGTAGTGTATAGGGTGCTTTCATCTACATATTTTTAATCTAACTAACCCATTATCTGTAATCTATTTTCGAACATGATTATGTGATATATGAATCATTGTTAGGGAAAAAACTATCTTAACAACATTCCATACGATGATTGTGGAACTTGTTGTGTGTACTGTTTGACGCACATTTTAAATCTATAGTTAAATATCTAGCTAACGTAGGATAAACATTATTTATATGGTTTTATAAATATATTATAAATGAATAGGAAATACTTATTACTGTAAATTTATTAATGAAAAAATAGATTTCTACATCGTTTTGTATACATAAAAAATTGTTTGTTTCAAATAATTATAAATGGAATATAAAATGGGTTTTGGATGAATATTGTGGTGGAATAAAATGTTTTGAAATTATTGATTAAATGTGAATCCCTTTAAAATGATAAGATAAATGAAGCACATAGAAATACATTTTTATAAGGTTGGAAAGTTTAGCTTTGGGACATATTCCATTTTATACTAAATATTCTCACACATGGGTTGTTTTTTATCTCTGAGATTACAATTTTAGAAGATTGATATTGTAATTGATATGGGGTTCACTTTATGGGTTTTAATATGACTATTTATGTTGTTTTTAAGGACATGTTTTAGAACAAGTAATTTAATGTTGCACAAGTACTCTTATTTCTTGAACTATTTTTCTTGGATTATTTATCATTGTTCATATCATTTAATATTATTTCATTAATATAAATTTATTGTTAAAAGTGATATTAACCATTGAAACTATTGTAATTTGTTGGTTTTAATACAATAGATAAAGGGGACACATTTACTATGAATTAATATAAAATATTTTTACAAATAATCATTCCATGTTTACATTAAAATAGATTTTTTTTTGGATTGTCAGTACAGTTGGATTATATTGAATAATTAAGTGGTATCCATATGAGAGCATTTATTTCACTGATCACACCCTCCTTCTGTAGTACATATATAACGTTATTTCCTTATATATAGGGATTTAAAATGTGTTTTGGTGTGTCTTTATTTTATTTTCTGTTGGGATTGGAGAGATAGTGGTGAGCTAGTTGTATTTTTTTCCCATGTCCCATAATTATTTTTATTTTATTTTGGTGTCTCTTTTGATTTTTTTGGACGTTCACATTATATTTTTTTATCATGTTTTTAGTTTGTAACCCTACGACTATTTTTATTAACCCCTAAAATATATATCATCTGGATTTTCATCCATAGTAATTTCTATGTTGTAAATATTTAATATATATTATTTAGTTTATGAAAATCTATTCTATACATTTGTTGTTTGATGCTCGAATACAAATCAGCATCCCATGGGGACCAGAAATTTCATTCAGGTTTTTAGAGGATTGACGCATGTACTAGTTTTTGAGTGTTACCTTAGTACATGAAATGTCCAAAACATTTTTTCATTTAACTTATACATGATCTTATTAAATGTCTTATTCTGTAAAATGGTTATATAAAACATACTAAATTCCTTGTTTTTAAATTTATGTTTTTTAAAATACCAATATGAATTGTTATCATTGATAATATAGTAATTGAACATTGATCAGATGATTAGTATAAATATAAGGATTTAGAAATTCCAATTTACTCTGAAAAAGGTAGCGATCACCTCATCCATTAGAATTGCTTCATAAAAATCCCATTTGCAGTAGTGTATAAATGAGGTAGCATCATTGGGATTCACTCTTGACTAAGGCCATGTCTTGCTTCATCATGTTATGTTTGAACAGAACCACCTATTGGATATGTGGAAGTTAATTGATATTACCACCAAAGCGATGTTATCTGAGCCACCCCAAGAGTTTATCACCATCACCAACCATACCCTTAGGACATATGTGGGTGTTATAGGGTTTATGTTACAACACCACAACAATATGATTATGTGATTTATTTTTTGTTAAAATAATACCCATTCATTTTATTATTGTTACTTTTAAAATTGTTTTTAATGCCGAAATATTATTTTTAGTTATTATTAAAATTCAATTTAGAATTTTATTTTGGTGATTTAATGGATTTTTTAATTAAATACTATTTTAATAATGTATAATATCTACATTAATTTTTATTAAATATAAATGATCGTATAATTTTATTGAATAAAATTTAAATATTTATAATGGTTTGAAAACTATTTTTTTCAAATCGCGAGAATTTTTATGAAATATTAGTGTTTATTTCAAAATAAAAAAATTACATTATTTATGAATATATATATATATATATATAATGAATAATATTTTTTGAAACATTATGTCGAAATTATCCAAGGGTTTATTTTTCATAACATTTTCAGACAGTGGTATATTTGGGTAAAAATTAAATACCATTTAAATATATAATGTTTTTTATGACTTCATAATGAACAAATAATGATGTAATAAAAAAACAATAAAAGGTTTATTTGTTCAATATATGGATTATATTAAAAATAATATGATTCTAATTTTTTATTAATATTATGTTGCCTTAGTGGACCTTCCAAGAAATATAAAATACTTACCCTTTTAAAGAGATTTCCTTGACAGTGTGACTCAACTCCACATAAAAATCCATAATATTCTAATATGTTCATCCATTGGCCTTATAAATTAATTTTTTCCACTCCCCTTTGGAATAAATAATTCAAAACAAAAAAGGGATGGTTTTTGGCCTTGATTAGTTTAATGTGTGGTGTCCAAAACAAAAATAATATAGAATTCCTTCACTTTTCCTATATATACCCACCGAGCTCCAACTTATATTCACTAAAATCCCTTATAACATGTCCCTACTCTTCCATCCTCTCTCTATAATCCTCCCAAGTCATTCATGCTCACAATAAGCCCCTCCTATATCACTTGAAGTAACACACTTCCATGTATGGGATCCTCGCTCTCCCTCCTTAATTTATGTCCAATTTTTTCATATTGTTATTCCCATTTATTTTACTTTTCAAATGATGGGGGTATGATTTTGAAACTCTCCTATTCTTCTCTAATTATGTTTTAATGATGATATAACCATTTATCTCTCATTAATGCCTCCCATGTACAACCATTACCATGCCAATATTTTGTAATGATTTATCTCTCATCACTTTCATTCAAGAAATTATTTTATATTATGTATCAAAATTACATTACATATGTAGGTATATATATTTATTACCCCTTACTTACCATTTCATGTACATATGATGAGATATCTATTTCTCTTCCATCATCCACTTTTTTATGAATTCTTATATCATTTATTATGCTGATGAAATTGAAATGTGATTTTCCAAGAAAAAGTCATTGTGTTTGTGAATTCCATACCCATTTATCTATCAACTCTATTCACCGATATAGACAAGTACATTATGATTATGTAAATACATTTACATATTCCAAAAAAATTATTCATTGAGAAAATTATTCTGTTTAATGAATCTATATTTTATGATCTATTTGGTACAATAATTCATGGTATGAAACGAATTAGGAGGGTGTTCCATGATATCCCCCAAACACATTGGGTAAAGAGTAGTATGATGATAACTCATTTTCAATGAGGTTTTAATAATGATTATTCATGTTAAATGAGGGTTTAATAATTATCCATTTGCAATGATCCTTGTCTCATTTTATATCATGTTAAATGTTTATTTCACTTCTCCATATTATAATAATCATGCTATATCAGGTCTTTATGTTCATGTTTGTCTTATGCTCCATTGATATGCCTATTTTCTAACATTAATTGAATTCATCATGTTATTCCATGTTTACACCCTTACTGGTCTTTATATCATTCCCATTTCATTTTTATGTCCTTGTGATATTCTATTCAATGATAAGTACGAAGGAATGTTGTGGTCATGTAAAAGAAGATTAAAGTAAAAATGTTTCATTTTATGTCTTATATTTTCATGTAGTGTTCATTATTTCCCAAGACATTGGCCTCTAAATCCACATAGTTGTCTAAATGCTTGTTTATGTTATAAATCATGTTAATGATTGTAATAAATATTAGGGTTGTTATAGTTGGTATCAAAGGGTTGGTTTAGTTATTTTTGGGATAATTATTAGAAAACCATAGAGAATGACATATGGATAAGACTATGTTTAATAAAAACATCCCTAAATATTGGTGAGAATATAGTATGTTTTTTATCATTAAAGTACACCCTTATCTGGATACAAAGATGTTGAGGTCGCACTAGCATTAATTTATCTAGGGGTAAAACCAGAAAACGCTGCATTATGGTAGAGTCGAATAGGAAGCAGTAAACAACAACGGTCCTTAATTCTCTCTTCGTTACAACACTCCCAAGAGGATTGATTTAATAAATTCATAATCTTATTAAAACCCTTATTAATGGCTTAAAAATTCAATTAGAATATATATTAGGAGATAGATCATATATAACATCGAATGTAGTAATTAAATTCATACGTTAAGGAAATAAATTATATATATTTTTTATCATTTCTTCATTGTATTCTTCCTTATTTTTAACCCCTAACATTTGTTTTATTCCAGCAAATGAATCTGTTATGAGTACTTGGGTTACTAACATATTTCATGATCAATCTGAAGACTGTTCTAATGAGATGACCAATCTATTAGGGGTGGGAATCATGAACATTTTCATGATACTCTTTTAGTTAACTAAAATATTGAATAGAATCATGGGTCAAGATGAACATCCAACCCCCCCCCCATAATGAACAATCAACAATCGATATAATTTTGAGACAAATGGGTCTTACTTTTAATGGATCACTTAATCCCTCAATTGCAGAAAAATGGATCAACTCCATTAAGAGAATCATCTTCATCCATCAGTGTTTTAAACAAGAGAATGATCTTCTAGGTGCTTATAGTATGGAGGGTGAACATATTAAATGGATGATATTGAACAAATATACAAGGCTTGAGGATTATTTTGAGTTGTTGGAATGTAATTAATTCCTGAAACAAAATCCTATAAATATTTTCCTCACACCCTCTAACTTAAGATTGAATGGGACTTCCATTCCCACATGAAAAATGATGATTAATCAACCAGATCATTTGAGGCAAACATCACAAGGCTTTCACGAAATGTCTCTAGCATTTTGATTACCCTTGAATGCATGGTATACTAATACGTTGGTGGGATGAAACCTAGCCAATGGAAATCTTTCAGAATTATTTCCATTGATATCTATGTGGATGTTTCTTGATGTCACCCCAATATTGAAATGGAGATAGATGAATCTTAGGGGTATCATGAGGATATGAAGTGGAAAATGTTAGTGTAATTTAATAAATAAAAATAATCATAATATAATATATATCATATCATATCATTAAATTATATTTTATATATCTTCTAGGGGATGTGGTTATGAAAAATGAATCACATTGCATCATGGAGGTGTTGAGCCACATGTACACATGAAATACATTATTATTATTGAATTTTTATAATTATAATATATTTTTTGATATAATATAATTATATAATGGTATATATTTCTTGAATATCATATATATAATGAAAATACATCATTATATCAATCATTGAGAGGTAGGGATGAAAATGGAATTAAATAGGTTCGTGAGATGGAAGTCTGTCATCCCAAATAAACGATGGTTTCATTTCCCATTTGATGGATGATGGAGATGGAAATGGGTTATTTAATTAATATGTAAACATATAATTTCATGGAATATAATTCATTTATTATTTCAACATGTTTGAAGAATATTTAAATAGGTATAACAACAAATAAAACACAAAATCTCACATGGGAAATATAACTTTTCTTTAGACAAACTCTTTTGGTTTATACATAATGAATTGTTTAATATATTGTATAATTGAAAATTCATATAGACAATTTTGAGGTGTGTATGAAAATGATTGGTATTTGAAAAACTAAAATTCTACGTATCTGTGATGAATGGAGGAGAGTCAGTTTCTGTTATAATTATGCTTGAGAGAACACATGTAATATTTAAACATATTCAATTTTATTAATTTCATACAAAATAAATATCTCATTAAATTGTAACATTTAAAAATTTGAGTCGATAAATAGTTTAAATATGGTTCAATGTTAATTTCTACTCTTATCACATTGGATTAACCCCTAATAAAGTTATTTTAAACATGAACATTGTTACTTATTTTTACAATTTATAATATTTATTGTGAAAAATAGAAATGATTAATTAAAAAATTTCATTAAATATTTTGAATCAAAATATGGACTCCATTTAATAAAATTGAATTCGTATTATTTTTGGAATATAGTTTATAAATAAAATATCATAATCTGAAAAAATGGATTTTCATAGAAATGGATTTTTATTTATATATTTGACTTATAAAAAATTCATCTATGAAGTACATTCCAAATACATAATGGGATTATTAATAATATAAAAGAAATAATTTTACATGGTCATAATTTTTAATTGTATCATTGTAAATGATTTATATCAAAACAAAAATTTTAATAAATAAAATATTTTTATCTATTAATCATAATATTAATATTAAAGAAATATCAAAAATTATTCATATGATATTTTTGAAATGATATATTAAAATTTAAAAGTCATTTTCCAAATTATAAATTTTATAATTTAAAAAAATCATTTCAATGAAATAACTCAATTAATAATAACACAATTGGGTTTCAGATATAATTTTTATCTTCAAAAAAACATTACATAATACTCATTTAATGAATTTATCTAATAAAAATATAATTAATGATTATTAAAAACATAATGAGTAGGATTTATAAAAACATAACCTAATTTATTAAATATATATTTCATTTCTATGATTTCATTTCATCTAAAGTAGATAATAGTGATAAGCGATTGAGGGTGAACTTCATTATTAGAGAGTGTTCTACAGTAAACATTGAAATAATAATATGAAATATTATATGTAAAGACCCAGATATTTGCATGTAATTTTTATATATGGAATTATTAAGAAACTGTGAAAATTGATGGCTTGTGATTTCTAGTCTGAAGTGCATAGAATAAATTTATGATATTTCTTTAATGTAATTTTAGTAAATGAATGAGCTTCATTTTGTAACTTTTGAACCACTTCTCAGAATTGAAAACTAAGGACACCGTTGGACACTCAATGTCGATGTTCTCTAAATGAGTCATTTACCTCGTCCACAGTAAGTAGATGGTGGATGTTGTATTTTCAGTTTTTCATGGGAGATTTGAAAAATAAAATAAATAACATTTATTTTATTCCTCGAAAACAATCATATGAATTTCTGTGGTGGGAACCACCTGAGGTGGTAGGGCATTTAATTCCCTACATTAAGTGTCCAGTTACAAGTGGTGGGACACTTGGAAACCACCCATTAATGACATAAATTAAATTTTTAATTGATGAACTCATTAAACGTTATTTGGGGGGGCTTTGGCTCCTCACCTCTTGTGGTGGGGATTTGGGATAAATTAGTTTGGTTGAAGAAAATCCTCCAATAAGAAACTTCCTGAAATGAAGAACGAGCCTCCGGATCAGGAATGTAGACTCGACGCTCGAGGCTAGATTAGAAGCGTGTTGTAGGAGTGACAAACACTGGCGTCTCCTTCAACGACTTCATCTTCTTCCTCGTGTTGTCTCCATCGAATAATCGAGGTATGGAAATTGTTCATATCATTCATTGTGATAAATCATTGTTTTCACTCTATGATCCTCCTCTTATCTATCTAACGTGGCGGGTTCATACCAAATGAACAAGCACCGATCCCCCTGCAACTTCATTTTTGATGTATTCTTCATGGACAGATCGTTGGGTTCAGTGGTAATCCACCACATCGCAGGCAACTAACGCCGGCAGGGTACATGTGGCGGCCGCCACACCAGCCGTCCACGATGGTTCGGGCAGTGCATCCACGCCGAAGAACAAGGCCACAACCCATCGGCCATGGTGGTTTATTGTGGCGGCCAGCACACTGGCCGACCATGTGGAACCAGGGCGGTGGGTGTCGATATTGCGGGTAGAGGAGGAGGATGCAGTTGATGAGCCGCTGCGGTGAACCCTGAGAGTTGCCGACACCCACCCGACCGCGGTTTGAGTATGTGACACACCTGGAGGGAAACTGACATCGGTTTCAGCGGGTAGTACACCCAGAGGGTGGCCGGGAATGTTTTTAGCTGGCAGCACACCCTGAGGGTGGCCAGCACTATAACAACACGAGATTTCATAAAAAAGAATTCTTTTTAATTTCATTAATGGCTTGTGTTGTATGCTACACCAATAGGATCTTTCTCAACACGCATCCTTGACTTGCCTTGCATTACTCGCAGTCGCGACCTTCCTCGATAGCGTGTGTTGTACGCAATACCGAGTTTCATTAAACAACGATATGATATTAAAATATTATTAAAACTAGCCGTTATGAATAGTAATAACCACCTTTTAAAATTCTAGAATTTTTACCTCTCAAAATGGACTTCATTTTTGGATTCAGAGTATTGAATATAGCCTAAGTTGAAATTTTGGTACTTTTCGGATAACTTTCATATTCTGATGAATAGTGAAAATTACTAAATTATAATTAAAAACAACTTTTTTAATCGAAATAATTAAGAGAGATAAATTATTAATTTTAGTGGTTTTAAAGTATATTTACAATATATTTTTACAATTTAATACAATGTTGGTCATTGGATGTAATTTTACATTTAAACCAGTCATAAACAAGTGTCAATCTTTTGATAGTTATTATCTCTTAAGAAAACGCTATTTGTTTTGATGATGGGAATTTATTTTTAAATTAATTAATGAAACTGATATGTTTTGAATTTGATAAAATAGATATCATTTTTGAATTTATAATATCAAATATATCTTAGATCTAATTTTTGGTATTTTTCTGGAAACTTTCATTTTTTGATAAATAGTGAAACCAGTAAGTGGTAGTTAAAAAAAACTGAATTTTTCATAAAACATAATTTTACCGCATCTGTGAGTGGAATTTCTAAAATCAGAGAGACACAGTTGATGTCAGTAAGTAAAATGTGGTTCAATGAGATGAAAATAATTTTTTGATGAATAGTAACTTTTTACTTTTTTTGACCACAGTTAAAAGTAAATAGGGTAATTAAGGGTAAAATGATATTATTATTACCCTAACACAAGTCCTAATTCTATTGGACAAGTGTATGTCGACCAAAAACAACCTTACGAATAAAATATGACCATTTAGGCCCACTTGTATTTGATTTGGACATTTATTATTAATTTATTTAAAGAAGGGTTAAAATAGTTAAAATCAAAGTTTAATAAGTAAATCATTTTTAATATGGGGTTATGCATAAGATGAATTCGACTATAAATATTCATTAGAAAGATAAAACGATTTACTACATAATTGTATTTTATTTTAAAATTTTAGACATTAAATAATTTAATTTATTTATGACACAACGGTGATGCAGTAATTATCTTATTAATGAAATATTGACATAATTGATGTTATAAATACCTAAATAAATATAATTTGAGACTTTTTATGAACTAAACTAAACTTCTAGGTTAATATGACATGTTAGGATTGATTTATTTAACTTTGGTCGAAGTAATCAGTCTGTTATGAGTTTCAAAAAAATAAACTATTGAATAGTGTCAAAATTTACATAAAATAGTTTTTAAAACAAATATTACATTATTAATTGTTATTTTATTCTTAAAAATCTATGGTTCGGCCAAATGACTTAGATAACGTTATATATATTAATAAAAAACAACTTGGGGGTCGCTTGGATGTATATGGTATGTTTATTAACTATATAATATAAAAATTCAAAGTGACATGGTTAATGTCAATCTAATTAACTAAGAGTAAAAACTAAAAGATAAGGTTAATATAATGACCCAAAATTGTATAAATTCTATTGGATGAGATGATTTCGACCCATCCCCACCATATCTTCGAAATAAATAAATTTGGAGCTATTTAAAACTGAACATGACTTTATAATAAAATAATATTTTTAGTTATTCCAAAGGTGCCCCTCTCCTCCCTTAAAAAAGGGCACCTCCTCCCCCTCTTCCTCACAACACATTGAGCATTCATGCTCGGCCAAACCCTGCCAAATTCCCCTCTCCACTTCCCTACAAACATCATAGAGGTTCTGTACTTCTTCAAAGACCTATTTTAGTGTCCTAAAAGGAGGTCCCAAAGAAGCACTTCAAAGAACAGGTAAAGTCTGTTACCGATTCTTTCATCTTTATTTGTTCTTCCACTACTTCTTCTTTAGTTGTTTCATTGTAAAGTAATAACATCAGTATCACTGATATACTGATATGTTATTATAAGTATGAAACAACCCTATTTCACCATCTATCCATCCTACGGAAAAAGAAATCACCGCGCGTGCGTACGTACGGAATACCGTCTCCACACCGTGGTGTAATCTATTTTCCACCACCACCTTACTTGGATGGGTATAATGGTGTAAATAATAACTATATATGATTATTGTAATTTGATATTGATTCTTAAATAGTATACATACACTAAAATACAATTCTACGATCATGAGAATGATATCATCGCTCGTGCGTACGTACGGACTACCGTCTCCACGACGCGATGAGATTAATTCTTCACTTTAACCATTCATTAATGATTATAAAGTATATAAAATAAGTAATCATGGAATATATGACATAATAATGAGACTGTATTTATGCGTATATATATGTATTTCATCTACTTAATTCCATTCAACTAAATAAGGAAACGAAAACAGCGTTAATGCGTACGTACGGCCTACCGTCTCCATGAACGGTGTATTTATTTACATTTACTAATTTATTATATATATGTATATTCTAAATATATATTATATATAAACCATGTTTTATATTCTGGTATTAAGTAATCATGATCTAAGTAATCATATTAACAATTACAAGTCAAAACACGGACAACAAATGAAATAATTTTAACCAAAACGCTCTTTAACATTGAATTTACAAAAGAACGGGTAATATAAAGTCATAAGTGAACCATATATGATATCATAACAATTATTATTATTCTGTAATAAGTCAATGACATTATTTAAATCATTATACAGGAGTTTCAGACACTTACGAAGCAAGTCGGACCTAAGGTAAGGGAAATAACACAATCTCATTTTTATCTGAGATTGTTTATACGTTGGTATTTACTAGGGTGTATTTTATCATCCACATCCATGTTTCCTCAATATGTAATATTATTTCCATCCACCTAAAATTTTTTAAATCCAATTTTACCCTTCAGTGAGTTTTTAGTAAAGGATATAAAAGGAATCTTTTGTCGTTTTTCGTACGAGGCACTTTTTGACTTTTCCGACAAAAGTATGAGAAGAAAGATTTTTTATCTTTTACGGTATGATTGGATTTTTAAAACATTATTTCCAAGAAGAATACTTTAAAAGTTTTCATGTTTATTTTTAATCAACTTCTTTTAGTTTAAAATTGTATGACATTTTAAGAAAGGAAAATGTTTTTTAATTAGAAAGGATATTTTCTTCAAGAATGGAGTTTAAGTGTTTTATCAAAATTATTTTCCATCTAAGATAAAATTGGGTTCTGTTTCTATCCCTATTATTACATTGATTTGATAATGTTGTGAGGGAATTATTTTAATGAATTCCTTTATCTTATATGAATTGTTTTATGATGTCATGATGTTTAAGAATCCCATTTTGATTACATGGGTTATGCAATGATGTATGATTTATGATTTTGTGGCACACATAAGAATGATATCATTATTAGATGGGTGGGAGCTATATCTCCCCCAATGCATTGGGTAAATATTTTATATCTCATGAGATAGGCATGGCTAGAATGGTAGGTTATACCGGTTCAGTGAAACCGGACTGAAACGAGGGTGACTCGGTTCAGAAATGGGCTTTGTCCACTAAGATAGTCTTGGCAATGAGTCTTGACTAATAAGATATGATTCTCTATTATTATGTGTCTATGCCACAAAGTTTCATGTTTTATGTTATGATTATTGGGATTTCATTTCACTTCTATTATTTATCCCATGTTATGAAATTATGCTCTCTTTTGCAGGTTAAGATTTCCAAAATGTTGTGTTCTTATGAAAATGATGTGATTGATATTTCTTTTGTTTAACCTCAGTGAGCATTTGAGCTCACCCTTTTATGTTTTCTTTTCCCTAGGACATAAAGAAAGGTTTTAGGTAAAAAAGGGAAGATCTTTATGGGAGATGTTGAAGATCTTTCACCATGATTAGAAGATAATATTCTGAGTTTCCAAAGACACTAAACTATTACAATCCTTGTGTCTGTGTTTTTGTTATGTACTAAGTATTCGGCAAAAGTAATGTAATGTCCATGTATGACAAGCTTCGGGTCTCTACAGTTGGTATCAGAGGAAATGTTTAGTCAACCTTTGGAAACTAGGATGCTAAAACGTTAGTGGGATCCCTAGAGATATTTCTATGGTATGTCTAGGGATGTCTCTAAGGTTAAGTATACGTATAGGTTATAGTCCAAGAATTGCGCTAAGGATATTATAATTTAACCCAAGATGATAGATGTTGAAGGTAAACCTCCTATATTGTGTTGTTTTCCCTAGAGTGAATTTTTCCACTCACACTATTCTTTTTGGGTTTTAGACAATGGCTGGAACCCAAATGAATCATGTTGATCAATGTAATGGACAATGCAATGATTTTCCTCCTAAATAAACAAATGTTATCGGAGATGGAGTGAAAAATATTATTGTTATACTTACACAAGCTATGAATCATTCTGGACTTCCAAATGAGCAGAGAATGGAACAATATTCTATTGAGTCCTTCATGAGGCAACGTCTACCTTCTTTCAGTGGGTCTTCTGATCCACTTGTTTCTGAAAAATGGATCAGTACTACTGAAAATATATTTTCAGTTCTTCAATGTTCTGAACATGATAAAGTCAACTTAGCAGTGTATCGTTTGGAAGGTGATGCTGATCAATGGTGGAATCTTATCAAGAATACGAGGCCAGCAAATGTAATTGAGTCCATGGAATGGGATGAGTTCAAGAACTTATTTTTCAATAATTACTTCACTCGTATTCTTCGAACAAAGATGGAGAATGAGTTTCTTGAACTAAAGCAAAAGGATGATGAATCTGTTGGTATATATGAAGAAAATATTACAAGACTTGCAAGGTAAGCATTTGGATTTATCATCCAACCTAAAAGTAAAGTTGATCGATTCTTCAGTGGCGTAAAACCAAATCATCGAAGGGCATTAGCTATAAGAGACTTCAGTAGCTATGAATAAATTGTGCGTTGTGCTATCATGGTAGAAATAGAAGTTGGTCTTATTTATCCATCTCATAGTTTTGACAAGAAATGAAATATGGAGTTCAAGGAGAAATCATAGAATAATGGTGAAAAGAAGATGAATGTTTCCTTATGCTCAAAGTGTGGAAAGAAGCATGGTAGATATTGTCTTAAAGGGACTAGAAAATGTTTTCAGTGTGGAAAAGAAGGTCATCGGGTATCTGAGTGTCAAAGTAATGGAAAAAGGGTATCTAATGATGTGAATAAAGAAAAGACTACAGAGAATGCACCAACAACACTTCAATGCTTAAAGTGCAAGGAAATGGGTCATTATACTAATAAATTCCCTAATCCAAGGGTTAGTGATGATCGACATGAGAAACCACTTAAGTAAAAGGACAAAGGGAAGTCACATGTGATCACTATTGGCGATGTTGAATATGAAAACGATGTGGTGGAATGATTAAGTTTTTACCTAACAGGATTCCAAAATAATGTTGTGGTTTTCAATAATTTATGGTACTGGTAACCATGGAAAGGGATTGAGATATTTTGGGAAAAAAAATATGATATGCGCATAATGAAGAGAAAATGAGAAAAATAAATGTTTGACAGTATTCATGAGCTCCTGATTGATATAATGACTAAGTGATATCATGGTTTGAGTATATAGAATTTTGAGGATTTTGGTATGTCGAAAGTGTTAACTTTTAACTGCATTCATGTTTTCACTATGGTTCAATGGGTATTCATTTTTCAAGAGAATACATGATTAAGGCCTTCGAATGTTTGGAATGTGACCAACAAGACATATCTTATGATATATGGGGATCAAAGATGGTATTAAATATCTGGTCATCGTTTTCGCTATATTATGAGAGTGGACTACAGTATTATGGATAAGCCTAAGGATTGGAATGGATTGTGTCGGACATAAGTTAGTATTGTTTAAGGATAAAAGTTTTTTCGATATTATTGATGGGATGTTATATTAATATAGTTTTAGAAAAAGGTTAACCTACAGGACGGGCAACCGCCCATCACGTCGGACAAAGCCGTGGGAATCGAACCCACAACTGAAGTGCGATTGGCCTTTATCGCCTTCATTAGCCTATAGGAAGTCCCTGGTTAGTAGAAAGTAGTTTTATTTTATTAAGCGGTATGATAAATAAACTATAAGTCCATTTTTGGAACCATATACGATTAATCTCACCATAAGATGGACTTATAACTTATCCTTGAAACAGATGGAATGACCCATCATTCTATCACATGATATGCTAATGATTCACGAATAACAAATTCAACTTCATTTCTTTATGATATGAAGTGTAAATTGTTCAATTCACGAAAAACAGTGAGATTGTACCGAAATCATGTATGTATTTCTTTTAATTCATCAACATTAGGGAAATGATCTTAAAAACCAAAAATGTTGTCCTAGTGCTCTTATATCTGAAGAACCAGATGGTACCCTAGATCATCACAAATTTATGGCTTTGTAATTGTTGGCTTTCTCATAGCCATGTTCACTACCACTCTCCATCAGAACATGATGGTTAGATTTCTCTTCCATATCCATATTTTCACCTATGTGGAAACCCAGTGATTAGTTTATTTGGGTAATCGTTACATTTCATACTTTAGTTATTAATGCCAAGTTTTGGTATTCCTTTTTACGATGTGGGTTTTTATTAAAGAAACTTTCGAGTAGTAAACCATTTATAACCCCAACGAATTTCGAGGGCGAAATTCATTTTAAGGGGGGTAGAATGTAACAGCCCGAGGTTTTATAAAAAAAATATTCTTTTTAATTTCATTAATGTCTTGTGTTGTACGCTACACCAAAAGGAGCATGCCCAACATGCATCCTTGACTTGCCTTGCATTACATGCAATCACGACCTTCCTTGACAGCGTGTGTAGTACGCAATACCGAGTTACACTAAACAACGATATTGTATTAAAATATTATTAAAACTAGCCGTTATGAATAGTAATAACCACATTTTAAAATTTTAGAAATTTTTTCTCTCAAAATGGACTTAATTTTTGGATTCAGAGTATCGAATATAGCCTAAGGTGAAATTTTGGAACTTTTCGGATAACTTTCATATTCTGATGAATAGTGACAATTACTAAATTATAATTAAAACAACATTTTTAATCAAAATAATTAATAGTGATAAATTATTAATTTGAGTGGTTTTAAATTATATTTAGAATATATTTTTACAATTTAATATAATGTTGGTCATTGGATGTAATTTCACATTTAAACTAGTCATAAAAAAGTGCCAATCTTTTGATAGTTATTATCTCTTAAGAACACGCTATTTGTTTTGACAACTGGAATTAATTTTTAAATTACTTAATGAAACTGATATGATTTGAATTTGATAAAATAGAAATCATTTTTGAATTCATAATATCAAATATAGCTTAGATCTAATTTTTGCTATTTTTCTAGAAACATTCATTTTTTGATTATAGTGAAACCACTAAGTGGTAGTTAAAAAAAACTGATTTTTTCATAAAACACAATTTTACCGTTTCTGTGAGTGGAATTTCGAAAATCCGAGAGACACGGTTGATGTCAGTAAGTAAAATTTCGTTCAATGAGATGAAAATAATTTTTTGGTGAATAGTAATTTTTTACTTTTTTTACTACGGTTAAATGTAAATAGGGTAATTAAGGGTAAAATTGATATTATTATTACCCTAACAGATGTCCAAATTCTATTGGAGAAGTGTAATTCGACCATAAACAACCTTAGGAATAATATATGACCATTTAGTCCCACTTGGATTAGATGAGGACATTTATTATTAATTTCTTTAAAAAAGGGTTAAAATAGTTAAAATCAATGTTTAATAAGTAAATCATTTTTAATATTGGGGTAATACATAAGATAAATTCGACTATAAATATTCATTATAAATCTAAAAATATTTCCTACATAATTGTATATTATTTGTAATTTTTAGACTTTAAATAATTTAATTTATTTACGACACAATGATGATGCAGTAATTATCTTATTAATGAAATATTGACATAACTGATGTTAAAAATACCCAAATAAATATAATTTGAGACTTTTTATGAACTAAACTAATTTTCTAGGTTAATATGACATGTTAGGATTGATTTAATTAACTTTGGACGAAGTAATCATTCTGTTATGAGTTTCAAAAAAATCAACTATTGAGTAGTGTCAAAATTGACATAAAATAGTTTTTAAAACAAATACTATATTATTAATTGTTATTTTATTCCTAAAAATATAAGGCTCGGCCAAATATATTAGATAAGGTTATATATATTAATAAAACACAACTTGGGGTGTCTCTTGGATGTATATGGTAAGTTTATTAACTATATAATATAAAAATACAATGTGACATGGCAAATGTCAATCCAATTAACTAAGAGTTAAAACTAAAAGATAAGGTTAATATAATGACCTAAACTTGTCTAAATTCTATTGGATAAGAGGCTTTCGACCCATACCCACCTTATATTCGAAATAACTCAATTTGGATCTATTTAAAATGGAACATGACTTTATAATGAAATAATATTTTTTGTTATTCCAAAGGTGCCCCTCTCCTCCCTTATAAAAGGGCACCTCCTCCCCCACTTCCTCACATCACTTTGAGCCTTCATGCTCGTCCAAACCCTGCCAAATTCCCCTATCCACATCCCTTGAAACATTCTAGAGGTTCTGGTCTTCTACAAAGACCTATTTCAGTGCCCTAAAAGGAGGTCCCAGAGAAGCACTTCAAAGAAGAGGTAATGTCTGTTACCGATTCGTTCATCTTTATTTCTTCTTACACTTCTTCTTCTTTAGTTGTTTCATTATGAAGTAATAACATCAGTATCACTCATATATTGATATGTTTTTATACATATGAAGCAACCCTATTTCACCATCTATCCATCCTACGGAAAAAGAAATCACCGCGTGTGCGTACATACGGAATACCGTCTCCATGCCGTGGTGTAATCTATTTTCCACCACCACCTTACTTGGATGGGTATAATGGTGTAAACAATCACTATATATGATTATTTTAATGTGATATTGATTCTTAAATAGTATACATACACTAAAATACAATTCAACAATCATGAGAATGATATCATCGCTCGTGCGAACGTATGGACTACCGTCTCCACGATGCGATGAGATTCATTCTCCACTTTATCCATTCATGAATGATTATAATGTATATATAATAAGTAATAATGAAATATATGACATAATAATGATACTGGATTTATGTTTATATAAATGTATGTCATCTACTTAATTCCATTCAACTCAATAAGGAAACGAAAACAGCGTTCATGCGTACGTACGACCTACCGTCTTCATGAACAGTGTATTTATTTCCATTTACTGATTTATTATATATATGTATATTATAAATATATATTATATATAAACCATGTTTTATATTGTAGAATTAAGTAATCATGATCTATGTAATCATATTAATAATTAAAATTCAAAACACGGACGAAAAATGAAACAATTTTACCCAAAATGCTCATTAACATGGAATTTACAAAAGAACGGGTAATATAAAGTCATAAGTGAACCATATATGATATCATAACAATTAATATGATTTTTTAATAAGTCAATGACATTATTTAAATCATTATACAGGAGGTTCGGACACTTACGAAGAAAATCGGACCTAAGGTCAGGGAAATATCACAATCGCTTTTTTATCCGAGATTGTTTATACGATGGTATTTACTGGGGTGTATTCTATCATCCACATCCATGTTTCCTAAATATGTAATATTATTTACATCCACCTACAATTTTTTAAATCCAATTTTACCCTTCGGTGAGTTTTTAGTAAAGGATATGAAAGGAATCTTTTGACTTTTTTCGTACGAGGTACTTTTTTGACTTTTCCGACAAAAGTACGAGAAGAATGTTTTTTTTAACTTATACGGTATGAATGGATTTTTAAAACATTATTTCCAAGAAGCATACCCTACATGTTTTCATGTTTATTTTTAATCAAATTATTTTAGTTTAAAATTTTATGACATGTTATGAAAGGAAAATGTTTTTGAAGTAGAAAGGATATTTTCCTCAAGAATGGAGTTCAAGTGTTTTATCAAAATTATTTTCCATCTAAGATAAAATAGGGTTCTGTTTCTATCCTTATTATTACATTGATTTGATAATGTTGTGATGGAATTATTTTTATGAATTCCTTTATCTTATATTAATTGTTTTATGATGGCATGGTGTTTAAGAATCCCATTTTTATTACATGTGTTATGCAATGATGTATGATTTATGATTTTGTGGAACACATAAGAATGGTATCATTATGAGATGCGTGAGACCTATATCTACCTCCAATGAATTGGGTAAAGATTTTATATCTCATGAGATAGACATAGCTAGAATGGTAGGTTATACAGGTTCAGTGAAACAGGACTGAAACGAGGGTGACTCGGTTCAGAAATGGAATTTGTACACTAAGATAGTCTTGGCAATGAGTCTTGAATAATAATATATGATTCTCTATGATTATGTGTGTATACCACAAAGTTTCATGTTTTATGTTATGATTATTGGGATTTCATTTAACTACTATGATTTATCCCATGTTATGAAATTGAGCTCTCTATTGCAGGTTAAGATTTCCAAAATGTTATGTTCTTATGAAAATGATGTGATTGATATTTCTTTTGTTTACCCTTACTGAGAATTTGAGCTCACCCTTT
The DNA here is from genome assembly GCA_963277665.1 of Viscum album. Lineage (NCBI taxonomy): Eukaryota > Viridiplantae > Streptophyta > Magnoliopsida > Santalales > Viscaceae > Viscum > Viscum album. The sequence goes on from OY728126.1 coordinate 1,114,182,838, forward strand.
TTTTATTTTCCCTAGGATATAAAGAAAGGTTTTAGGTAAAAAAATGGAAGATCTTTATGGAAGATGTTGAAGATCTTTCACCACGATTAGAAGATTATATTCCGAGTTTCCAAAGACACTAAACTATTACGATCCTTGTGTGTGTGTTTCTGTTATGTACTATGTATTCAGCAAATGTAATGTAATGTCCATGTACGTCAAGCTTCAGGTCTCTACAAGCACTCACCCATCCACGGTTTGACCAGACGGCCCACCCGGAGGGTGGCCTACACCCGGATGACCGTGGTTTAAGCAGGCTGTGCACTCGGAGGGCACCCATAACACAAACGGTCACGGTATGAGTAGCGGAACCGTAATGAATCTAGAAGTGGTGATGGCCGACGGTGTCACACCGAGAAGGAACCACTGCAAAGGGTCCCGCGTGCCAGTATGCAGCGCCAAGTTGCACCGCTTAGTTGGCTAGAAACGAACGGCCCATCGAGAGTTTGGGAATTAGAGGGGGTGCCACTTCATGGGAGGCTGAGGTGGGTCCCGCCAAGATAAGGAACCCCCAGTAGTGGGTCGCGCCCAATGGACTGCCCCAAGTGGACCGCATCCAGTCATTGGTCGCGCCTAGCAGGCTACGCCCAGTGGGCTGAACCCTACACACCACACCTAGCTGCGGGCCAGTCCCAGCTGTGGGCCACATCGAGCGGGAGGTTCTGCCCCTATTACTGGATGGGTCATGCCATAGTCCCTCCCATCCAGGCCGGACCTGGACCGGGTCGGGTCGTCCCAGGTTGTGTCATGCTGGGTCGGACCTGACTCGAGCCCTACCCGACCAAGATACACTGTTTTAGCTATATCATGAGAACCGGTCGTCCATTAGATGATTCTTCTACGGTTCCCTAATACATGGATCAAGGTTGTTCATTTGTAATACTCCACTTGAGTATTAGATAATGTTCGAGTATGGCCGGGTTGGATCGAGCACGAATCCATCCAGGACCTCTGAACAAAAAAGTCAAATAATTTACAGACCCGACGTCCGATTGACACGCCATAAATCGCATAGGGTCCCTAACGATGTGATGGACCATCATGATAATTCTTAGTGGGACATCATGTTAGTTTATGTATTGCATGAGTTCTTGAGAATAATTATCTCCCAATTTCAAGTTTTCTTCTTGATACATCCCTGGGGATGGCTGTACTTGGAGAATATTCGGATATTGTGTGGGCCAACATCTACTGATCATCTGTGGGTCATCATCAGATCCTGTGTGGGAAATATTCATATATAGTGTGGGTAAGCATCTACAAATCATGGTTGGGTCATATTTGGATCATGTGCAGGTCATATTTGACCCTGTGTGGGTCAATAGCAGAGCCTCTCGATGATGTACAATGATCTAGCAATATAGCTAATAATTTATACATTCGTACATAAGTTACAACTAGTGTGGGTTGAGTCTTTACATTTGTGGTACACTCCTGATTGGTGATACCTTCGTTGTATTCTTCATTGTGGCATTACCTTTGTGGAACATACATTCGTGGTGTTACCTTCATGGTATTCATTCCTTTGTGGAACCATTGTGGTTTTTGATAAAGAGTTGCACCTTGTGTTTCATAATTAACATGATGAGAATTCATGATAACATAGGTATATTTATGGTCATATACCTAAGTAGGGTTGACAGTTGTTTTCTTGATTTTGTAAATATAGTTTTTATTTGTGATTCATTCTCTGTGGATTCTGAGAGACCATCGGGGGTCTTACCGTCCCTATGGAGTATTATTATACTCACCCCCAATACGAGCTATGCCTGAAACATGATGTGTCTTGTGGAGAAGATGGACAACATTGATCGAGGTTGAGGGTGCTAGGACTGGAGGCTGCTCAGAGGAGGACCATTAGAAGAGACTTATCATAGAGACGATAGTTCAAGAGATGTACCTACACTTCAGGTAGGATCCTTGGTGGGAGATCACATGATTTGTCTTCAGTTTTACTTTTACTTTCCAGTTGGTCTTGTATTATATCCCCCATTACTTACTGTAGTCACTATATTTACTATATAGTTTTCCTTGTGCTTTTATCTTTCTGTGTGCTTGGATTGTGTGTTCTTGCAGGATGAAAAGCCAATGCCATCCCTATTTTATGGTTATTCCTTTCTGGTGGAAGTTGAGAGCCCCTGCCCTATTGAAGGCGGGCTTGGGGTAGTCACGGCATGGGACCCGGGGTTGGGTCATTACAAATTGGTATTATAGTATTCTATTCTATAGAAGAACATGGACATTGATCTTTTAATAGTTAATAGTGTTAAGTGTTATGATTGCGGTAATATGGTTAAAGATACCAGTGTTGGTGTGGCGGTCGACGTATCCATACACCAGGACCCTAACTTCTAATTTCTACCTCAGTGCATGAAAATGCTGTTTGCATGTGTGTTTTTGAAATGTTTCCTTTATGATATCCTTATGTCAGCTGTCCAGTGATAACTTATTGATCATGGAGCACCTGTTTTTTTAGGATGCCTCCTTGGAGATATCCAACCAGGGTTCTAGGTAGAGTATGCGATGATGGCCCACGGAGTGATGATGATTCGGTGGAGGGCCGCCTATCGGCAGTTGTACCATCGGTTGGTGTACCGGTAGCACCACTACCCTTTGGGTATCCGATACCACAATCCCTAAAAGAAGAGGGTGCATGCCACTTGATCAGGTTTCATGTGTTTCAGCACTAGAGGCCACCATGTTTCCTTGGATATACGGATCCACAGGAGGCTGCGGACTGGCAGGAGGCCATCATTATTGTTTTTTGACTTGTAGGGACACCAGCATATCTCATGGTGATCCTTGATGATAGTTTTCATTAGGCAGTAGAGGGCATATGTTGGTGCTTGATGATCCATGTTTAGGATGGGGTGACTCTCCTTTGGGTGGTAATTGAGTGAATATTCAAGTTAGAGTTCGACCTAGTTCCATTTAACGTAGTGCGTATAAAATAGCTTCACCAATTGTAGTAGGGTTGCATGACCATGGATTAGTATTCTACACAGTTCACCATCTTTCCCTCTACTCCACTAACATGGTGCATGACCAATTCATCTGGGCCTGGACCTTTAAGCAGCAGATCAAGGTGGAGATTATAGTTTTTAAGATTTCTCTTAGCATCATGATGCTGGCGGGGTTGTTAGAGAAAGCACTCATAGTGGAGAGCTTCCTTGTTGAGTAGTCACCAGAAGTGAGACCCACCATCAGACATCACGTAGGAGAGTATTCTGTGTATGGCAGCCAAAAGATGACATAGAGGTCCAAGAAGGGTAGACTTATAGGTGGACGACCTTAGGATATAGGGTCGGGTTTCCAGGGATCCAGAGATTGAGCAGGCCGGGTGAGGAGAAAACAATATTACTCGGGTGGCGGGCAGGGTCACATGGCTCGTTACTGCTTGACCTACTGAACAGACAACCAACAAATATTTAAAGGAAATCCTCGGTAGAGGTTAAAATTCAATCGAAGAGGTCCACAAGGAATAGGAATGCATGGAAGAGGATATGGTCATGTTGTAGAAGGTGGGCGGCGATTCAACGATCTATTGACACCAAATCCAGGTGGTCCACCACGAGCACTGGGTGCTGGTGGTTACGGACGAGCTCAACTCTAGGCAGCTGAGGACTACGACCCCGGTTCTCCAGAGATGATTATCGGTACGATCTATGTCTACTCCACATTAGATGAAGTACTTATAGACATAGTTTCTGGTAACTCTTTTATTTCCATGGCCCTCGTTCAATTCTCGAAGATTAAGGTGCAGTTTTTGGCTCGATCCTTACAGCTAGAGACTTCTATGGGAGAGGATTCGACAATTACAAACTATTTATAGAAGTGTGATATTATTATAGGAGGTGAGAGATTCATTTGAGATATTCTAGATGTGGCGTCAAGGCCTTATTGGTTAATGATGTCTATGGATTGGTATTCTACAGTCCATGTTATATCGACTATACTAGGCGCAATGTGTGTTGTGTCCAGAAGGATGGGACCGATTTTTCCTTCACTAGTGAGAAGGAATCCTTTACAGCATAGGATGTACTTACCTACATGAGGGTTCAACTGATCACTAATTAGTTTTCTTGCCTTACCCTCAGAGTAGTTGATGTTGATATTCCGAGTTATACTGTAGTGGTTGACCAGTATGCTGATGTTTTCCATGATGATGATTCAGTTCTACCTCCATGCAGAGAGGTGGAAATTTATATCGACTCTACCATAGGACATCACCGATATGTACACTATCATAATCGATGGCTCCCGCAAAGCATCAAGAGTGAAAATTATATTTGGGGGACTTGTAGTATAAGGGGTTCATTAGGCCCATTGTTTCTCCATGGGCTACCCTGATTTTGTTCAATGAGAATGCGGATGGGAGTTTTAGACTCTATATGGACTATGGCTACCTGAACCTGGTGACCATTAAGAAAAAGTACCCACACTTGAGGATTGATGATATATTTGATCTACTGAAGATATCATGGTGGTTTTCAAAGATAGACCTCAGATCAGTCTATCACCAACTTAGGGTACGAAACGAGGATGTGTAGAAGACAACCTTCAGATATCGGTATGACCATTATGATTTACATGTTATTAAATTTGGCACGACCAACTCTCTGGTAGTATTCATGGGAATCATGAACAAAATATTCCATCCATACATCGATTGCTTTGTGGTAGACCTTACTAACAACATGCTGGTATACTCAGCTAAAGAGGAGAAGCATTCCTATCATATGCAGATAGTTTTGGACACACTCCGAGTGCACCAGCTTTATTGTATGTTCTCAAATTTCTAGTTATGGATCCGAGAGGTTCACCTCCTTTGAAATGTTATCTTGGAAGGTGGATTTGGGGTGGATCTAGTGATGATTGGGGATGTGATTTCATCAGTGCCAACCAGAAGTGTGATGGAGGTATGAAGAATCTTGGGATTTTCTGGTACTCCAGGAGGTTTGTAGATGAATTTTCCAGTGTTGTGGCACCCGTATTAGTATTGAAGATGAAGGGGAAAAACATAGTGTGGTCTGAGAGATTTCACCAGAGTTTCAAAGAGATGAGGTAGAGACTCACAATTTCCCCCATCATGATGATACAGATGGTAGGTTTTGGGTATGTAGTCTACTGCGACTCATCAGGGACCGGGATTAGATGTGTTCTGATTGTGGAGTGAGTAGTGATATTCAATGGTTCTCGACATGTGTGACAGCATGAGCAGAACTAAACTACCCATGACATGGAGTTAGTAGTATTTGTTTTCACCCTGTTGACGTGGAGTCATTACTTGATGGGTGAACATTTTACAGTCTTCTCTGATCACAAGATACATAGGTATATCATCTCTCAGAAGGACCTGAACCTGAGATAGTGGTATTGGCTTGAGTTCTTCTATGACTCTAACTTCCAGATAGTCTATATAGCTGGTAAGGGGAACGTCGTAGCAAATTCAATCACTAAGAAATATGGTATAACATTTCGGAGTGAGGCGACGGAGCAGTTAGCTGCATTTCATATATATACTACATGGATTGAGATAGAGAAGCTTTTCTTAATTCTATAATTGTCACCCTCCCACATCTTCAGTGAGTCGGGGAGGCGCAACTTAGAGACACCGACTGGGAGGCATGATGTGCTTAAATATCCATAGGACATGCACCTGATGAATTGTATAAAGGTGGTGAGCACATCATCATCTCTAGAGGGAATACTGTGGTACATGGGGTGCTACAGGTGAAGTATTGAGGGAGGTCCATACGTACCCTCTAGAGGTACATCAAAGAGTGGGGAAGATGTAGCAGGACCATCAGCGTTAGAACTGGTGGTTGGGAATGAAGAAAGTAGTGGCAGACTTTGTCATAGGTTACCTCACTTATCAGTAAGTGAAGGTCGACCATCAAGATCCAACAATATTACATCAGCTACTAGAGGTTCTAGAGTGGAAGTGGGATAGAATTTCCAAGGACTATGTGATATGAATTCCATGTAAGTCCAAGAGAAATGATTCCATCTAGGTGTTCATTGACTGAGTCACCAAGTTGGCCAACTTCCTACCTATCAGATAAGAGTATTTAGTAGAGGGCATGGGATGCATCAACATGCATAATATTGTATGGATTCATTTGGTTACCTTGACTATTGTCTCTGATCATGATGCATGTTTTACTTCTCAGCTATAGAAGGGGTTGCAAGAGGGTTTTAGGACTCATCTTCTTTTGAGCACTTCCTTTCATCCCCAGACAGATACTCAGACCGAGCGAACATTTCTGACTCTTGATTACATATTTCAATCTTGCGTCCTTGATTTCGGTCGTATATGAGAGGATCAATTAACTTATGTGGAGTTCACATACAACAACAAGTATCAATCCACTATCGGTATGGAACCATTCGAGGATTTTATGGTCGAACAAGAAGATCACAACTCTGTTGGACTGACCGAGGGGAGTCAGCACTTGTGGGACCAGAGATGGTGGGGGATACCAAATCTAAGCAGCAGATAAACATAGAGCGGATGAAGATTGCACAGAGTATGTATAATATGTATGGTGACAATAGACAAAGATCTCTGGAGTTCAGTGATAGTGACTATATCTTGATAATGATCTTGGTTCGAAGAGGTTTGCAGATATTTTCACAGTGTGCATGACATTATCGACATCTCCTAGTTGTGGAGATATGTACATGATCCTTCTCACATCATTGACTGGGGTGATCTAGACATCAATGATGGGGTGATGTTTTTGAAGGTTCCAATGGTGATTTTGGATCAACTGGAGTGAGTACTTCATGGGAAATCGATACCTATGGTACACATATTTTGGATGCATGGGAACCTCCATGAGATCACTTGGGAGAGGAAAGCATAGATTCATGGGCAATGCCCTCACTTGTCTCCCAAGATTGTGTTGTAGCATTTGGGGATGCAAATCCCTGAGGTGGGGATAATGTAAAGTCCCAGATTTTTCCATTTATTTTTTTATTATTATATAGAATTATTACTAGTCTGCGGACATTGAAATCACATGATTTCAAGGCCTGGAGTGCCCAGAATGAATTTATGAATGTATTTTAAGGTACAATCAGTAAACACGTGGGTTTGTTTTGTATATTTTGATCTAGTGCTTAGAATTGAAAACCAAGAACATTGTTGAACTCGCAGTGCCGATATTTACTTAAGGTGACCTTCATCTCGACATCAGTAGGTAGAGAGTGGATGATGGATTTTCAGTTTTTTGGGATAATTGAAAAATAATATTAATATCATTTATTTTATTTCTTGAAACCTCTAATTTGAATTTCGGTGTTGGGAACCACACGAGGAGGATGAGAATTTAATTCCCTACTTTAAATGTATAGTTACAAGTGATTTGACAATTGGATACTCCACATTAATGACATCAATTAAATGTTTAATTGATGAAGTCATTAAACATAATTAGGGGGAGTGGATACTAACCTCTCATGGTGGGGATTTTTGGAAAACTAGTTTAGTGGATGAAGATCCTCCAACTATGAACATCATCCATTGAAGAACGAACCTCCAGATCAAGAACAAGGAACCGATGCTCGGGGAAGGATTGGAAGAGTGTTGTGGGAGCGACGAACACCGACATCTACCATAATGACTTCATCTTCTTCTCCATTCCATTACCAATGAATGATCATGGTAGGGATATTGTTCACATCATTCTTCTTGATAAATCATTGATTCAATCTATGAACCGCCAGCTATCGATCTCTTGCTGAGGGTGTAGGCTAAACGAACAGACCATGATCCTTCTACTACTTCATTGTTGACGTGTTCTTTGAAGGAAGATCATCAGTTTGCAAGGAACCCGACCACGTCACCGGAAACCGACGATGGTAGGGTACAAGAAATGGCCGAAAAATCGTTCGGTCGCAATGGAGGCCACGACACAACCGTGCCACCAAAAGAGGCTGCGGCCTGTCGGTTGATACGGTAGATGGTTGAGGTCAGCATGCTATCCGGATGGGTGGAACAATGGAGGCACACGTCTATGAGGCTGGTAGTGGAGGAGGAGGCAGCGACGTACCTGGGCAGCACCCAACAGTCAGTCGACCATAGTTTGAGCAGCAGATGCAGTTTGAGCAGCGGACCCCCTCCGACGGGGTCTCACGTGCTACCATCCCATGCCATGGGGAACTTATGGGATGGACCGAACCGAACGAACCTTGGGCCATTTGGGAATCTGAGTGGGCACCCCCTCGGGGCGGGAATCGAGGGTCCCGCCATGGGGGACCACACCAAGCCACGGGTCACGCCCAGCAGGCCTGACCCAGTTGGTCGTGCCCAACCGACCGCACCTAGCCATAGGCGGCACCGAGTGGGCATCAACTAGTGGACCACAACAATCAACAGGATGCACCATGTAGGCCGCGCCCAGCAGACCGCACCCGACCTCGGGTCATGCCGAGCGGGCCACACCCAGCAGGCTATGCCCAGCTGACTGCTCCCAGCAACATGCCACGCCCAACGGCCCAAGTTTCCCATTTTGTGGGCCAGTCTGGACCCTGAATGGGTTGGGTCGGCCCAGGACATGTGAGGCCGGGTTAGTCCGATAGGGCCTGACCAGACCTGGTGCCATCAGGACTAAAATACGCCTTTGGGCCCATATCTTGAGAAATAGACATTTGTTTGATGAACCATCTGCGGTTCCATAATACTTGGATCAAAATAGTCCTTTGGTAAAATTCACATGATTTTTGGATAAATATGTAGTACGACTTGGATGGATCGAATCTGAATCCATCCGGGCCCTTGGAACAAAAAGAAAAATAACTTACAAACCTAGCATTCGATTGACACACTATCAGTCATGTTGGGTCCCTTGTAGCATGACAGACCATCGTGAAACATCATCACGGAAATTCATGGTAGTTTAAGTATCATCAGATGTCTTGAGGATTGGATCCTCCCAAAATAAAGGATTTTTAGTGTAGAAATGCAGTGGCAGGTTGTACATAGAGAATCTTTGGATCCGGTGTGGGTGAGCATCTACCACACTGTGTGGGTCATCTTCAGATCCTTTGGGGGTCAGCATCTTTAGATCTTGTGTGGTTCATCTTTGAATCTTTTTTGGGTCATCTTTGATCCTGTGTGGGTCAATAGCAGAGCTTCACAACGAAGTGGGCTGATCTAGCAACACAGCTACTCATCTATACTTTCATACCTACGTCATACCTACTGTGAGTTGAGTATTTACCTTTTTTGTACAATCCTGAGTGGTGATACCATCATGGTATTTTTTTGTGTTTCATTACCTTTTTGGTACATACCATTGAGCTGTTACCATTATGGTATTTTTTCCTTCATGGAACAGTTGGTATTTTTTTTAACGAGTTGGGCCTTGTGTTTCTTCATGACCCATATGGATATTCTTGATAACTTAGGTATTAGTTTAGGATTATAACTAAGTAGGGTTGAGTGTTCTTATTGTGATTTGTGAATATTGTGTTCTTTTTGGTTCATCCATTGTGGATTCTAAGAGAACATTGGGGGTCTTTTGGTCTTTACTGTGTATTGTTATACACACCCCTGCACGGGCTACGCCCACCCCTTGTTGTGTCTTATGCAGACAATAAACAACATTGATGGAGGATGAGGGTGTTAGGACTAGAGGCTACTCAAAGGTGGACCTTTAGATGCGACATCCCACAGAGACGATAGTTCGAGAGTTGTACCTACCCATCAGGTAGGATCCTTGGTCGGCATTCATAAGAGTTGTTTTCAGTTTTACTTGTACTTTCTAGTTGAATTTTATTCTGGCCCCCTTTACTTAATGTACTCACACTATTTACTATATATTTCACGTTGATCTTTATCTGGATATATGTATATATTGTGTGAGTTTCCAAGATAAAAATTGAATGTCATCCCAGATTTAGGGAGAATCCTTTTAGGTGCTAGTTTCCAGCCCCTGATCTATGGAAGGTGGGTTTAGGGTAGTCATGAAAGAGGCACCAGGGGAAGAGTCATTATATATTACACAAAATAGTTTCACGGAATGAGGGATGTTATTAATTTTAATAAAATCCATATGTTCTAAAACAACCAACTAATTAACCCCTTATATTGTTTCAATTAAAACGTTTCTTCATTTTTAAAATTTTTTCATTATCGGTCAACAACATTCATTAATAAATATATATATAAAATTATAGTACTTCATTTATGATATTACAAATTATAATAATTGGTTTTAGTATTCAGTTGGAATAAGAAATAGTTTGAGTATTTCTATGGATACTATAGTTTGGCACTTCCATATGAACCCTTTTAAATCATATTTAATAGCATGCAATATTTTTTTCAACATGAACAATTCATGAAATATTTTTTGGTGTAAAAATCGTAGTGTATGTAATGTAATTTCTATTAATTAGTTTCTTTTTTCATAATAAAATATATAAATTCATTAAATCATTCATTGGATCAAATTTATACGATGGTGTTTTATTTTTTTCATATGGGAATATTCAATATTTTCCCACTTTAATAAGTGTATTAAAATGTAAACCTTCTTAGGCTAGTATATTTTATGCTGATACACGTCGATTATTATTATTATTAATCATGAAGATATATTATCACGAACCCTAAAGTCCTCTATTTGAATTTGGTTGTCTCGTCCTCTTCTGAATTTTTTCATTTGATGATTTATATCAATGGTGGTTGAGAAATCTATCTATTGTTGACCGAGAATTGTTCATAGTCATTTCCATTGGTTTTGGATGTATTTTGATTACAAATTAATAGTATAAATTGATCATGGGTTTATTTTTATCCTTTTTAAATCCACTATGAGATCGAATCATAGTGGAAAACTATCATTCCAAGTGTAGTGTATAGGGTACTTTCATCGACATATTTTTGATCTAACTAACCCATTATCTGTAATCTATTTTCGAACGTGATCAAGTGATATATGAATAATTGTTAGGAACACAATTATTTTACCATCATTACTTACCATGATTTTGGAACTTGTTGTGTGTAGTGTTTGACCCACATTTAATATCTATAGTTAAATATCTAGCTAACATAGTATAAAAGTTATTTATATGGTCTTATAAATATATTATAAATGAATAGAAAATATTTATTTGCTTAAATTGATTAATGAAAAAATATATTTCTACATCGTTTTGTATACATAAAAAATTGTTTATTTCAAAAAATTATAAATGGAATATAAAAGGGGTTTTGGATGAATGTTGTGGTGGAATAAAGTGTTTTGAAATTATTGATTAAATGTGAATCCCTTTGAATTGATAAGATAAATGAAGCACATAGAAATACATTGTTATAATGTTGGAAAGTGATGCTTTGGGACATATTCCATTTTATATTAAATATTTTCACAGATGTGTTGTTTTTTTATCCCTAAGATTTCAATTTTAGAAGATTGATATTGTAATTGATCTGGGGTTCACTTTATGGGTTTTAATACGACTGTTTATGTTGTTTTTAAGGGCATGTTTTAGAATAGGTAATTTATGGATGTACAAGTACTCTTATTTCTCGAACTATTTTTGCTTGTCTTATTTATCATTGTTCACGTCCTTTAATATTATTTCATTGATATAAATTTATTGTTAAAAGTGAAATTAACCATTGAAACTATTTTAATTTTTTGGTTTTAATACAATAGATAAAGGGGACAAATTTACTATGAATTGATATAAAATATTTTTACAAATAATCATTCCATGTTTACATTAAAATAGATTTTTTTGGATTGTCAGTACAGTTGGATTATGTTGAAGAATTAAGTGGTATACATAGGAGATCATTTTTTCCACTGATCACACCCTCCTTCTGTAGTACATATATAATGTTATTTCCTTATAAATAGGGAATTAAAATGTGTTGTGGTGTGACTTTATTTTATTTTCTGTTGGGATTGGATAGATATTGGTGAGATAGTTGTATTTTTTTCCCATGTCACATAATTATTTATATTTTATTTTTGTTTATCTTCTGTTTTTTTGGAACTTCACATTATATTTTTTATCATGTTTTTAGTTTGTAACCCTATGACTATTTTTATTTACTCCTAAAATATATATCATCTGGATTTTCATCTATAGTAATTTCTATGATGTAAATACTTAATATATATTATTTAGTTTATGGTAATCTATTCCATAATATTGTTTTTTGATGCTCAAATACCAATCACCATCCCATGGGGACCATAAATTTCATTCGGCTCTGTAGAGGATTGACTGAGGTACTAGTTTCTCAGTGTTACCATAGTACTTGAAATGACCAAAACATTTTTTCAAGAAATTTCTACATGATCTTATTAAATGTCTTATTATGTAAAATGGTTATATAAAACATATTAACTTTCATTTATTAAAATTTATGTATTTTAAAATATCAATATGAATTGTTATCATTGATAATATAGTAAATGAACATTGATAACATGAATAGTATAAATATAAGGATTTAGAAAATCCAATTTATTCTGAAAAAGGAAGAGATCACCTCATCCATTAGAATTGTTTCATAAAAATCCAATTTGCAGTAGCTCATAAATGTGTTAGCATCACTGGGCTTTACTCTTGACTGAGTCCATGTCGTGCTTTAGCACGTTATTTTTGAACAGAACCGAGTAACGCCCCAACCCCAATTACCTAGAGTCGGTGCATTATTACATAACATTGACATGATCACAAGAAGGATCAAATCTCAAAAGACCGATTGGTTTAATAGCCTTAGAAATACTAGATATATTCATAAGTCTTACATTACATCATTAAAATAAAAACTACAACAACATCTTTTCTTCATATTCCACACTCATATCCCCACATACTATCCCTGCAGGTCATTCATAATTTACTTCTTCATACCCTGGGAAAAATAAAACATAGAAAAGGGGTGAGCCAAATGCCCAGTAAGGATAACAATATAGAGGAAACTTTCATAAATAACAATAAATATTTAAGGCAATCTATAACTAAAACAAAAGCCTTTTAAACTTGAAATTAATCATAGTATGGCAAAAATAATATGAAATAGTTCCATTTACTTATTCACATGGATATTCTACTAATCGAATAATCACAAGCAATATCAATAACCACTTTCATAATGATGGAATTCATAATGCCAGACTATCATAACCACATAGCCGAGGACTCGTGCCAAGAATACAAATAAGATTTTTCCAAGGCCTTGTGCCAAGACACTAGATTGTCTCATGAGACCTACCGATGCATCGAGGAGCTATAGCGGGCTCCACCCGTCACATATTAAGTCCAATACATTCCCATATGAAAAGGTTTAAACATAACATAAACATTCGTATTAAAACTAGCATACGAAATGTCAATACTTTCACCATAAACTATGAACGGTATAAAAATAGCACATCCACAGTCAAACATATCACAAAACCATCAATACAATATAGAAGTTTTGTATCATAATAAATCAAATTCAAATAAGCATAAAATCCATCAAAGGATGCTGACATAGATGAAATCAAAACTCCTTTTAGAGAAATATCTCATTCTATTTTGAAATCATTTAAGAGTCTTATATTTATAAAATAAATCATTTTCTTTGAGAATATTTTTATAATATTGTAAGGGATGCTTCGACGATTTTATAATGGCGGAAAATAACTGCACCCACCGTATAAGTTAAAAACACATTCTTACCTTAATTCTGTCGAAAAGGTTAAAAGCACCTTGTTTGGAAAACGACTGAAAGATTCCTTTATAAACCTCTTATAAAAAGTCAAAAAGGTTATAAATGACTTTAACCCATATTATTTTCAATAGTAAATTCTTTTTGAAATACATTTCGAAGAAACATGGATGTGGATGATAAATAAATCCCAATAGATAATTACATATAAAAAACCTCGGATAATGAAGAGATTGTGAAGTAACCCTTACCTTGTACTTTTCCTTGTTTGGGGTAGGTTAACCTCCTGTATTATGGTGAAATAATTTTTATTAAATTATACAAGAATCATATACATTAATATGATATCATATATGATCATTTAACATTGATTTGTTAATAATATCTTAGTATTATCGTTGTTTCGGGTGTTAACTTACTTGTTTTCTTTAATATTTTTTGTTACGTAAGCCAGTTTTGTAATGGATAGGTTGTATATTATTCATATCCAGAATGATATCAAGTCCATAAAAATCATTTTTAAATCATCAAATGATAATTATACTTGGATGGATACGATGGAGAATGAATCTCATCGCGTTTGTAGAGACGGTAGTCCGTACATACGCACGAGCGACAATATCATACTTTTGATATTAAAATAATATATAAATTGATGGTATATCAAATATACAGAATAATTAAAATGTTATATTTATTATTTACATGAGTTACACATCATTATTATACCCATAAAAATAATAAAATATTGAATAACAATTACACCACGACGTGGAGACGGTAAGCCGTACGTACGCACGTATGGTGACATGTAATTCAAAGGGTGGATAAAATACTGAATATGGGTGTACCATATTTATAATAAAATCAAATTATATATAAGATACTGGAGTTATTATTTTAGAATGGTAATAATAATGAATGAAGAAGTGGAAGAAGAAAGGAACTCGAAAAGGGGTGGTGAAAACATCACCTCTTCTTCGGGTTCTTCCTTTTGATTTGATCAAAAGGGCTCCTTGGGATGGCTTTCTGATCAATCTACGGACTATATGTTGTATTGAGGAATGTTGGGAGAGTATTAGGGCAGAGTTTGGCCGAACCAAAAGGCTTTGAAGGTGTGAAGAAATGAGAAGGAGGAGTTCCCTTTTATAAGAGGGGTGAGGGGCACCTTTGGAAAAGCTAGAAATATCAATTTATAATAAATCATATTCAGTTTCTAAAGGCTCCAAAGTGGATTATTTAAATTTTAAGGTGGGGATTGGTCTAAACCACTCAACCAATAGAATTTAGAGAGGTTTGGGTACTTATATTAAACTTATCATTTTGTATTAACTCTAAGATAATTAGTTTCACTTTTACGATGTCTCTTTGTATTTTTATATTATATGGTTAATAAACTTACTATATACATCCAAGAGACCCCAAAGTGGTCCATTAATGATATAACTATCATTATATAAGTCTCTTGGCCGAACCTTATATTTTTAGAAATTTAATATCAATTAATAATATAATATTTGTTTTACAAAATTCTTTTATGTCCATTTTGACACTATTCAACAGTTGATTTTTGTGAAACTCATAACAGAATTATTACTTTGAAAAAAGAAATTAAATATATCCTAATATGTCATATTATCCTTGAAAATTAGTGTAATTTATTAAAATTCTCAAATTATATTTATTTGGGTATTTATAATATCCATTATTTTAATTTCTCACTATTATGGTAATTACTGCATCATAATTGTGTCATAAATAAATTAAATTATTTAAAGTCTAAAAATTATAAATAAAATATTATTATGTAGTAAATCTTATTAGATTTCTAATTAATATTTATAGTCAAAAAACCAACGTATATAACCCTATGTAAAAATTGTGTTTTTAAAAGATACATGCTTATGTCATTTTTGTACTTTTTTTAACTTAATTAAAATTAAGTGTCCCTATCACCTACAAGTGGCACCATGGGGTCCCAAAATCGATCCAAAGATGCATATGGTCGAACATGTATCAACCAATAAGTCTAGAACACATTTTAGGGTAATTTAGTATTATTATAATATTATTTTTTAACCATTATTTACCGGATTTACCCTTAACCATGGTAAATAAAATATTTACCGAAGTAATTATTCAAAATGTCTAAAAATAAAAGATACCCATTTACACAATTTGAACATCCTGATTCCAAATATGGAATCCATTTTTCCAAATTCAAAACACAGAAGTTTTAGAAATTAATTTAAAATTAATTCATGTTGTTAAAACAAAAAGCGTGTTTTTAAGAGATAATAACTATCAAAAGATTGAAACTTGTTTATGTCCGGTTTAATTGTAAAATTATGTCCAATGACCAAAATTTTATTAAATGGTAAAAATGTATTCTAAATATACTTTAAAACCACTCAAATTCATAATTTATCACTATTAATTATTTTGATTAAAAAAATTGTTTTTAAATAAAATTTAGTAATTTTCACTATTCATCAAAATATTAAATTTATCCGAAAAGTACAAAAATTTCACCTTAGGCTAGATTCGATATTCCAAATCAAAAAATAAAATCCATTTTGAAATATATAATATATATAATTTCAAAAAATAGGTATTACTATTCATAACAACTAGTTTGATTGGTTGTCGTTTGTGTTAGAACTTGACGTTACGTACAACACACGCTACTGTATTATTCAAAGGAAAGCATACTGTGGAAGCATGGGATGATTCATTTTAAATTTTTTATGTCCCCATTTACTCAAAAATTTTAAAATATTGTATTTAAAAAGGGTTTACTATTAAATGTTGGTAAAAGTGCAATACTGAAAATGAATTTTTTCTTACATTATGTCTAAGAAACTCATAATATGGATTCAAAAATTATAAGGATTATATAAAGTTTAAAATTTAGTAAATACTATTCATAACCTCTTTTGAACGTCTTGTTTGGTAAGTCATGGTACGCTTGAACTCAGTGTTGCGTTTAGTGCAAGTCATTGTATTATTTTGAAGAAATAACACACAATGAAATCATGGGGTGTTACATTCTCCCCTCCTTCAATAAATTGCGTCCCCGCAATTTGAAATTGTTCTTCGAAAATAAAAGGTTGAAAATAGAAAATATCTTAGTGGGAAAACCCACATCAAAAATTGGGTTACTAAAATTTAGTCTTAATATAAGGAAAAGAGAAATTAAATGGTCACCACCAAATTATGATCTCTATTAAGAGAACATTAGTGGCAATTAGAGACATATAATTAGAGGAAAAAAGTAAATATTTATAGGTGGTGATTGAGGTCATGAATCACAAACAAGTGTAAAATTGAGGTCCTTATATTCATCAATCTATGATGATTTTGAATACCATCGGTTCAACAAAACATAGGGTATTAGGATAACACATTTTTGGTTTTAGGATTCCTTAAATAAAGTATATGAATTAATTTCTTCAAAGTATATGAGAAGAAGAAAAATATATTCCTGACAAGTAGAGTTCAATCCTTTAACTAATTTCTACCACAAACTCATCTTTCACTCTAAAAGATAACAGAACATAAAAAAATATTCTATTTATCCTATTCTCATAGGGTTCCAAAAAAACGAATTCATAATTCATCTACCAGATCTTTTTTAAAAAAACTACATTATTTAATCTCGGACATCACATAGGTTAGTGGTAGGTGATACACCCTTGTCGCCCTTCAGTTGTGGGTTCAAGTCTCACGGCCTTGTCGAACGCGACGGGTTTCCACCCAACCTCTGGGTTGTCCTTTAATGGCAATCCAAAATAATCCAAACTAGAACTATCCAAAATACTTCAGTCCAAAATTTATAAGGAAGGTAAACACAATAAAGATAATTTTCGCCTCGTAATAACATGTGAACACCTTCATCATATATTCTTTCAAAACACTGCAACATCTTGAATTACCATAAAACCTTATTGATTACATTCATTAACCCTTATTCCTTAAAGAATAATAGATATACTCCTTCAATCCAAAAATGTTTTAAACCCCAAAAATGATGGAATATACAAATCTCTAATCAGTTTCAATGTAGCAAAGAATATCCAATATAATTTATCAAAATCAATCATGTATTATTCCTAAATCACTACCTCAGTATCAGAACTACATTATGGTTTATCGTTCTCTCAACCATATATTTTCCAAAAATTTATCCTGCTATTGAGTGACTTTTAATTGTTCCACAAAATCTCAAATCCTTAATGAAATAGTACTGCAGTACAATCCTTATATACTACATAATTATTATAACAAGTAAATTATTGATACAACACTCAAATGACACAATCAACACAAGAACTCTAATCGTTCCTCTACATCTGTGGTAGTATCATAACTTGATTATTATCCAATAGAATCATTTGTGGCATAGTCTAATGACTGGGACATAGGTTCACGTAGTGTCCAAACTCCTTGCAAATGAAGCATTGTACATTTGAAACCATTTTCTTACCCTTTAAGTCACGTACTTTGTGACCTTTTCTTCCACACTTATAACAAACTCCCATTCCTTTCAGACATGTTCTAGGGTGTTTCTTCCCACAGTTATCACACATGGGAAAATTCTTCTTTTCCATCTTCCCTTTATCCATATTTCTCTCTTCCATCCTTTTCTTCTCTTACATCCCTTAAAATCCATAAGACTCATTATAATCTTTACTTATCTTATCAACACATGATATTATTTCTTCATATGATGATAATACATGGGAGACTATTTCTCTTATACATTCTGGCTTATGACCATGAAAGATATGATCCTTCTTTATCTTTGGATCATGTGCATTTCTTGAGTTCTCATTCCTTCTACTGGGTTCCATTTCTAATCGATAGCATACACAAGATTAGTTTCTGAATAACAATACCTAATCCCAAACTTATAAGACACATAACATAAATTAAATAGTTTATGGATATAATCCATAATCATAAAAACTTCTCCTTTGAGGAATTAAATACTCATAAACCCTTCATAACGGTTTGTAATGAAAATGAGAATTATCCTAAGCATATCCTCTAGCAGCGTCGTAACCAAGAGTGCAGCACGGCCCGTTGTCATGCACAAGTTCCAGTTTGAGTCTAACTCAAAGCGGTGTTTTCAGGTTTTACCCCTAGGTATATATGTGCCAGAGCCGCCTATACCTGCTCGTATCCAGACAGGGATATATTTCTTGGAAAACTCACAAAATCTCTAGAATACCAAAATTATAGGAAGTTCTTCTATACTAATCCTCAAAGTTCATCTTAGATCTATGTGCTCTATTCAGAGTTTATCTAAATCTAGCTTCCATGGTTTGTAATATACTTTCTCTGATACCAACTGTAACGCCCCAACCCCAGTTACCTAGATTCGGTGCATTATTACATAACATTGGCATGATCACAAGAAGGATCAAATCTAGAAAGACCGATTGGTTTAGTAGCCTTGGAAATACTATATATATTCATAAGTCTTACATTACATCATAAAAATGAATACTACAACAACATATTTTCTTCATATTCCACACTCATATCCCCACATACTATCCCTGCAGGTCATTCATAATTTACTTCTTCATTCCCTGGGAAAAATAAAACATAGAAAAGGGGTGAGCTCAAATGCCTAGTAAGGATAACAATATAGCGGATACTTTCATAAATAAGAATAAACATTTAAGGCAATGTATAACTATAACAAATGCCTTTTAATCTTGAACTTAAACATAGTATGGAAAAAAATAAATGAAATAATGCCATTTACTTATTCACATGGATATTCTACTAATCAAATAATCACATGCAATATCAATAACAACTTTCATAATGATGGAATGCATAATGCCAGACTATCATAACCACATAGCCAAGGCCTCGTACCAAGACTACAAATAAGATTTTGCCAAGGCCTTGTTCCAAGACACAAGTTTGTCTCATGAGACCTACCAATGCATCTAGGAGCTATAGCGGGCTACACCCGTCACATATTATGTCCAATGCATTCCCATATGAAAAGGATTAAACATAACATAAACATTCATATTAAAACTAGCATAAAAAATGTCAATACTTTCACCATGTATGAATGGTATAAAAATATCACATCCACAGTCAAACATATCACAAAACCTTCAATACATTATAGATGTTTTGTATCATAAGAAATCAAATTCAACTAAGCGTAAAATCCATCAAAGGATGTTGACATAGATGAAATCAAAACTCTTTTTAGAGAAATATCTCATTCTATTTTGAAATCATTTAAGAGTCTTATATTTATGAAATGAAACATTTTCATTGAGAATATTCTTATAATCTGGTAAGGGAAGCTTCGTCGATTTTATAACGGCAGAAAATAATTGCACCCACCGTAAAAGTTAAAAAAACATTCTTACCTTAATTATGTAGAAAAGGTTAAAAGCACCTTGTTTGGAAAATGGCGGAAAAATTCCTTTATAAACCTCATATAAAAAGTCAAAAAAGGGTATAAATGACTTTAACCCATATTATTTTCAATTGTAAAATCTTTTTTGAAATAAATATCAATGAAACATGGATGTGGATGATAAATAAATCCCAGTAGATAATTATGTATAAATAACCTCAGATAATGAAGAGATTGTGAAATAACCCTTAACTGGTACTTTTCCTTAGTTGGGGTAGGTTAACCTCCTATATAATGGTGAAATAATTGTTATTAAATTATACAAGAATCATATACATTAATAGGATATCATATATGATCTTTTGACATTGATTTGTTAATAATATCTTAGTATTATCATTGTTTCGGGTGTTAACTTACTCATTTTCTTTAATATGTTTTGTTATGTAAGCCAGGTTTGTAATGGATAGGTTGTATATTATTCATATCCAGAATGATTTCAAGTCCCTAAACATCATTTTGAAATCATCAAATGATAATTATACTTGAATGGATATGATGGAGAATGAATCTCATCACGTTCGTGGAGACGGTAGTCCGTACGTATGCACGAGCGACAATATCATTATATTGATATTAAAATAATATATAAATGGATGGTATATCATATATACAGAATAATTAAAATGTTATATTTTTTATTTACATGATTTACACATCATTAGTATACCCATCCAAACAATAATATATTGAATAACAATTACACCACGACGTGGAGATGGTAAGCTGTACGTACGCACGTATGGTGACGTGTTATTCAAAGGGTAGATAGAATACTGAATATGGTTGTACCATATTTATAATAAAATCACCGTATATATAAGATACTGGAGTTATTATTTTATAATGGTAATAATAATTAATGATGAAGTGGAAGAAGAACGGAACTTGAAAAGGGGTGGTGAAAACATTACCTCTTCTTCGGGTTCTTCCTTTTTATTTCATCAAAAGGGCTCCTTAGGATGGCTTTCTGATCAAACTACGGCCTCTAGGTTTTATTTAAGGAAGTTGGGATAGTGTTTGGGAAGAGTTTGGCCAAACCAAAACGCTTTAACGGTGTGAAGAAATTAAAATGAGGAGTTCCCTTTTATAAGAGGGGTGAGGGGAACCTTTGGAAAAGCTAGAATTATTAATTTATTATAAATTCATATTCGGTTTCTAATGGCTCCAAAGTGTATTTTTTAAATTTTAATGTTGGGATGGGTCTAAAACAACTCAACCAATAGAATATAGACAGATTTGGGTACTTATATTAACCTTATCTTTAAGTAATAACTCTATGTTAATTAGTTTCACTTTTACAATGTCTCTTTGTATTTTTATATTATATGGTTAATAAACTTACTATATACATCCAAGAGACCTCCATGTGGTCCCTTAATGATATAAATATCATGATATAAGTCTCTTGTCTGATGCTTAGATTTTTAGGAATCTAATATCTATTAATAATATAATATTTCTTTTAAAAAATTCTTTTATGTAAATTTTGACACTATTCAATAGTTGATTTTTGTGAAACTCATAACAGAATTATTACTTCTATAAAACTCAATAAAATAAATCCTAATATGTCATATTATCCTAGAAAATTAGTTTAATTCATTAAAAGTCTCAAATTATATTTATTTGGGTATTTATAATTTCCTTTATTTTAATTTGTCACTATAATGGTAATTACTGCATCATAATTGTGTCATAAATAAATTTAACTTTTTTAAAGTTTAAAAAATATAAATAAACTATAATTATGTATTAAATCTTTTTAGATTTCTAATGAATATTTATAGTCGAAAATCCAACACATATAACCCTATGTAAAAATTGTGTTTCTAAAAGATATATGCTTATGTCATTTTTGTACTTATTTTAACTTAATTAAAATTCAGTGTCCCTATCACCTTCAAGTGGCTCCATGGGGTCCCAAAATCGTCCCAAATATGCCTATGGTCGAACATTTATTAACCAATAAGGCTAGGACACGTTTTAGGGTAATTTAGTATTATTATAATATTATTTTTTAACCCTTATTTACCGGATTTACCCTTAACCATGGTAAATAAAATATTTACCGATGTAATTATTAAAAATGTCTAAAAATAAAAGTTACCTATATAAAAATTTTGAAAATCCTGATTCTAAATATGAAATCCATTTTTCCAAATTCAAAACACATAAGTGGCAGAAAATAATTTAAAATTAATTCCCGTTGTTAAAACAAAAAGCTTGTTTTTAAGAGATAATCACTATCAAAAGATTGACACTTGTTTATGTCCGGTATAATAGTTAAATTATGTACAATGACCAACATTTTATTAAATGGTAAAAATATATTCTAAGTATACTTTAAAACCACTCAAATTCATAATTTATCACTGTTAAATATTTTGATTAAAAAAGTTGTTTTTAATTAAAATTTAGTAATTTTCACTATTCATCAAAATATTAAAGTTATCCGAAAAGTACCAAAATTTCACCTTAGGCTAAATTCTATATTCCGAATCAAAAAATGAAGTCCATTTTAAAATATAAAATATATATAATTTCAAAAAGTAGGTATTACTATTCATAACTGCTAGTTTGATTGGTTGTGGTGTGTGTTAGAACTCGAAGTTGCGTACAACACACGCCACTGTATTATTCAAAGGAAAGTGTACCGTGGAAGTTGGGATGTTTCATTTTAAATTTTTTATTTCCCCATTTAGTTATAAAGTTTAAAATATTGTATTTAAAAAGGGTTCACTATTAAAAGTTGGTAAAAGTGAAATACTCAAAATGAATTTGTTCATACATTATGTTTAAGAAACACATAATATGGATTCTAAAATTATAAGGATTATATAAAGTTTAAAATTTAGTTAATACTATTAATAACTTCTTTTAAATGGATTTTTTGGTATGCCATGGTGCGGTTGAACTTGGTGTTGCGTGTAGTGCAAGTTATTGTATTATTTTGAAGAAATAACACACTTTGAAATCTTGGGTTATTACAACCGCCTATGGGAGAAGTGGAAATTAATTGATATTACCACCCAAGTGATGTTATGTAAGCCACCCCAAGATATTATCACCATCACCAACCTTACCCTTAGGACTAATTTTGGTGTTATAAGGGGTTATGTAACAACACCACAATAATATGATTATTTGATTTATTTTTTTGTGAAAATAATACACATTCATTTTATTGTTGTTACTTTTTAAATTGATTTTAATGAAGAAATAGTATTCATAGTTATTATTAAAATTCAATTTAGAATTTTATTTTTATGATTTAATGGATTTTTTATTTAAATAATATTCCAATAAAGTATTATATCTAAATTAATTTTTATTAAATATAAATGATCGTATAATTTTATTGAATAAATTTTAAATATTTATTATGGTTTGAAAACTGTTTTTGTCAAATCCAAAATTTTTTTAAGAAATATCAGTGTTTATTTTAAAATAAAAAATTACATTATTTAAGAATATATATTTATGTATATAATGAATAATATTTTTTTAACCAGTATGTCGAAATTATTCAAAGGTTTATTTTTCATAACATTCTCAGACATTGGGATATTTGGGTAAAAATTAAATATTGTTTAAATATATAATGGGTTTTATTACTTCATAATGAACCAATAATGATGTAATAAAAAACAATAAAAGGTTTATTCAGTCAATGATGGTATATATTTAATATAATATGATTTTAATTTTTTTTAATAATAATATGGTTCCATAGTGGACCTTCCAAGACATATAAAATATTTACCTTTTTAAAGTGATTTCGTAGAAAGTGTTACTCAACTCCACATAAAAAAAGACTAATATTTTAATATGTTCAGCCATTGCCCTTATAAATTAATTTTTTCCACTCATATTTGGAATAAACTATTCAAAACAACAAAGGTATGGTTTGTGGTTTTGATTTGTTCAATGTGCGATGTCCAGAACCTAAATAATATATAATTCTCTCTCTTTTCCTATATATACCCACCGAGCTCCAACTTATCATCACTCAAAACCCTTATAGAATGTCTGTACTCTTCCATCCTCTCTCTATAATCCTCCCAAGTCACCCAAGCTCACAATAAGCCCCTCCTATATCTCTTGAAGTAACACACTTCCATGTAAGGAATCCTCACTCTCCCTCCTTAATTTATGTCCAATTTTTTTCATATTGTTATTCCCATTTATTTTACATTTCAAATGATGGGGGTATGATTTTGAACTTCTCCTATACTTCTATAATTATGTTTCAATGATGATATACCCATTTATCTCTCATTAATGCCTCCCATGTACAACCATTACCATGCTAATATTCTGTAAGGATTTCTCTCTCATCATTTTCATTCAAGAAAATATTTTATATTATGTATCAAAATTACATTACATATGTAGATATATATATATATATATATATATTACCCCTTACTGAAAATTTCATGTACATATGATGAGATACCTATTTGTATTCCATCATCCACTTTTTATGAATTCTTATGTCATCCATTATGCTGCTGAAATTGAATTACGATTTTCCAAGAAGAATTCATTGTTTTTGTGAATGCCATACCCATTTATCTATCAACGATATTAACTGATATAGACAACAACATTATGAATAAGGACATACATTTATGTATTCCACAAAATTTATTCATTGAACAAATTATTCTATTTAAGGAATCTATGTGGTACACTTATGCTTGGAATGAAACGATTAAGAAGGGTGCGCCATGATAGCCCTCAAACGCATTGGGTAAGATTAGTATGATGATAAGTCATGTCCAATGAGGTTTTAATAATGATTATTCATGTGAAATGAGGGTTTAATAATTATCCATTTGCAATGATCGTTGTCTCATGTTAATATCATGTTAAATGCTCATTTCACATCTCAATATTATGATAATCATGCTATATCAGGCCTTTATGTTCATGTTTCTCATATGCTCCATTGATATTCCTATTTCCTAACATTCATTTTATTCATCATTTTACTCCATGTTTACACCCTTACTGGTCTTTATATCATTCCCATTTCATTTGTATATCCTTAGGAAATTCCATTCAATGATAAGTACGAAGGAATGTTGTGGTCATGTAAAAAAAGATTACAGTAAATATGTTTCATTTTATGTCTTATATTTTCATGTAGTGTTCCTTATTTCCCAAGACACTGGACCACTAAATCCACATAGTTGCCTAAAATACATGTTTATGTAATAAATCTTGTTAATGATTGTAATAAATATCAGGGTTGTTATAGTTGGTATCAAAGGGTTGGTTTAGTTATTTTTGGGATAAGTATTAGAAAACTATAGTGAATGACATAAGGATCAGACTATACATAATAAAAACAA
Source organism: Viscum album (assembly GCA_963277665.1). Classification (NCBI taxonomy): domain Eukaryota; kingdom Viridiplantae; phylum Streptophyta; class Magnoliopsida; order Santalales; family Viscaceae; genus Viscum; species Viscum album. Next base: position 1,114,208,387 of record OY728126.1, read on the forward strand.
CCCTAAATATTGGTGAGTATAGAGTATGTTTTTTATCAATAAAATACACTCCTATCTGGATATGAAGATGTAGAGGTGGCACTGGCATTAATTTATGTAGGGGAAAAACCAGAAAACACTGCATTGTGCTAGAGTCGAATAGGAATTTGGTGAATGACAACGACCCTTAATTCTCTCTTTGATACAACACTCCCAGGAGGTTCGATTTATTAAATTCATAATATTAGTATAAACAATTATTAAGGACATAAAAATTCAATTATAATTTATTACAGGAGATAGATCATATATAACATCAAATTTAGTAAATAAATTCATACAATAAGGAAATAAATGTTATTTATATTTTATCCTTTATTCATTGTATTCCCACTTATGTGTTACCGCTAACATTTGTTATATTCCATAAAATGGATCTAATATGATTACTCAGGTTAATAACTAATTTGATGATCAATCTGATGACTGTTCTAACAAGATTCCCAGACTGTTGGGGTGGTAATAAAAAACATTTTCATGATACTCTTTTAGTTAACTATTATGATGAATAGAATCATGGGTCAAGATGAAAGTCCAACCCCCCCCCCCCCCCCCATAATAAATAATCCACAATCTATAGATTATTGATACAAAGGGATCTTACTTTTAATGGATCATTTAATCCCTCAATTGCAAAAAAATGTATCAACTCCTTTAAGAGAATCATATTCATCCATTAGTGTTTTAAACAGGTGAATGATCTTCTAGGTGCTTATAGTATCGAGGGTGACGTTAATAAATAGAGGAAATTGAACAAAAATACAAGGCCTGAGGATGATTTTGAGCTGTTGGAATGGAAGTAATTATAGAAAAAAAATTCTATAAATATTTTCCTCACACCCTCTTACTTAAGATGGAATTAGACTTTTGTTCCCTCATGAAAAATGATGATTAATCAATTGGATCGTATGAGGAAAACATCATAAGGCTTTCACAAAATGCCTCTAGCATTTTCATTTCCCTTGAATGCATGGTATACTAATACGTTGGTGGGATTAAACCTATCATATTGAAATCCCTCACAATTATTTCCAAAGATATCTATATGGATGTTTCCTGATGTACCCCAATGTTGAAATGGAGATAGATAAATCATAGGGGGAATCATGAGGATATGAAGTTTAAAGTGGGAATTAATTCTGGTGTTTTGGTGGATAAATCCAATGGGGATATGAAATTATAGCACCCCACTTTCCCATGGTACGGATGGAAGCACCCATAAAATTTTTTTAAGGGAACCCGGAAATTCATTACGTGTTGAAGGGAAGGGAACCTATAAAGTATTTTCTGACAAGAAAAACATGATGCTACGACAGATGTTATGAACACCCCAATTGATCCTCAATGCATTGTTCATTACTTCAACTTCAAAGAACTAGTGCACTTTGTAAACAAGTTTCATATGAAAAGGAATTTTTTAGGTAACCAACCACCACTAAGTCATCAACTGTAAGATTTTTCAATCACTTCTTCTGAAGAAAATTCCTAAACTGAAGTGGTGATAGGTTTACTGGTTATTCCTTATTGAATAGAAGTAATACTTTTTTATTCTGGTTCTAAACATTCTTTTCTATACTGAATCCTTTTTAGAACAATCCCAACACCACCACAAATCCTGGATGTAGAGATTTCGGTGAGAGTGAAAATGGGGAAATTATTGCATCCCATGAATATAACTCCTCCCCTGTAGCAATTTTTTGGTTGAACTTCCCAGATAACCTCATCACACTCCCTCTGGTAGAAGTTGTGAAATTATTTTCATGGATTTAATATCTCTATACATATCCAACAAAATTGTCATGATGGGGAAATCACACTACATATATTGAATCAACCCCAAATTTTGTACAAGTGTAAGGAGGACGATGAATAATCATTAGAAGAATCATCTCTAGTGTGGATATTACTACCCTATGAGATCATGTATCTTTCTTAGATGATTTAGTATAAGGAATCAACCTTCCTTTAAGGAATTTTTATTGTGAGGAAACATTCTGAAGTGTTTCTAGAGGGATTTTCTGGTCTTTAAACAAGAAAAGATGTTGAAGTATCAATTGATCATATAAGTGGGGCTTTGCCAATATCCAGGAATCCATATAGAATGGATGTTGTGGAGCATGACGAGATAATGAAACAACTAAAATAGAATCTGGATAAAGGGATCATACTCCCAAGTGCTTCACCATGGGGTACACTAGTTCTCTACGTCAAGAATATGGATGGCTCGATGTTCCTGCTCATTGATTATTGCAAGATCAAAAAATCATAATAAGGAACATATATCCTCTTCAATGAATTTATGACTTGATTTATCTTCTATATGGAGATCAATACTTCTCCCATGTGGATCTACAGTTGGGATATTACCAATTAAGGGTTATGAACATGGGTATCCCCAATACTGCTTCTCATACAGGGTACGAGAACAATGAATTCAATTTAATGACTTTCGGACTCACTAATACTCCATAAAACATCATGTAATTGATGAATATAGTCATTATATATTAACTCAAAAAATTATCTTAGTCTTTATAAACAATATTTTAATATACATACAATCCAAGGAGGAGCATGAGGACAATCAAAGCATTATACAAGAGACCGTGAGAAAGGAGAACATCAAAGAAAAGTACAACATGTATGAGTTCTTTTTGATGTAAGTATTAATATTGGGTCATATCATCATAAGAAATGTGTTATCTGTATATCCCTCCATGCCAAATGAAAATGAGGGATGGATGAGGCTGAAAATTGTGATGGATATTCGTAGCATCGTTGGTTTAGATGGATATAATTGATGATTTTTTAGGAATATATCAAGATTTTAAAATCCTCTTACCAAGAAAAATCAGAAGGGAGTAATGTTTTGGTGGAGTGATAAATGAAAAGATAGATTCAATGAGTTAAAAAGGAGGATTATCACTATGATCATGCTCACATTACACCCATGTGGATAAATTTTTGGGGAATTTAGATATTCTTCCAAGAAGGCCCTTGGCTTTGTGTCGATGAAAAATGAAAAATTTATATTCTATGATTCATGGAAACTGAATTTTCAGGAGAAAAAAAATACAACATATGATCTAGAGTTGGCTACTGTAATATTCGCTTTTGAAATTAGGCGTCATTATCTGTTTGGGGAGAAGTGTGAAATATACATGGATCACAAATCCCTTAAGTATTAATTCAGGCAGAAAGAGATGAATATGAGCAAATTAATATGGATGGAACTAATCAATGACTATGACTTTTCAATCCATTACTACCCTATGAATGTGAAATAGGTGGAGGATTCTATAAGTATAAAGTACCCATCAATTCTATCATTGATAAGAATTTAAAAGGATCCAATAATCATAGATTTGATGAATATGAACATGGAAATCATAAAGATGGGAAAATAATAAATCTTATCCCAAATGATTGTTCAACCTTCTCTTTTGGAAAGGTTAATTGATGCACTGAAAGATGATGTGGGAATTCAAAATAATGTAGAAACTATAGCAAAAGAGAAATTCAAGTATTTAAATGTTAATGAAGAAGGAATTGTGATATTTCTATCAAGACTATATGTTCCATCGAATATGTAGATAAAAAGTGATCTTTTGGATGATGCATATATTTAAAATTTCTCCATTCAGCTAGGAAAAAAATAAAGTATCAAGATATCTTAGAGAATTATTGGTGGGATAACATGATGATGGAGATCACTGGGTATATATCAATGTGCCTGGTATGTCATCATTTGAAGGTTGATAGGCAGAGGTATATGGGAATGATTGAACAACTACCCATAACAACATGAAAATGATAGAACATCACAATGGTATTTGTCACTAGACATCCAAATACATCCAATGGAAACATTCTTATATGGGTTTTTATGGATCATCTTACAAAGATTGCACACTTCATTTCAATTTGATAGGATTTTTCATTGGATCAATTAGCATAGATATAATCAGAGTAGTGGTATGGCTACATAGAGTACCACAATTGTTTGTATCCGATTGAGATCCAAGATTAATGTCTATGTTCCAGAAGAGTCTCCAACATAAAATTAATACTGAGTTGAACATCAGTACATCTTATCATACTCAAATTGATGGACAATCAGTGTTTTCTATCCAAACACTTGAAGAAATGTTGAGAGTATACTCAATGGACTTCAAAGGAGGATGGGATCAACATCTTCCTCTAGTTGATTCCACTTACAATAATAGTTTTAACTCACAAATACAAATTGATCCTTATAATGACCTTTTTTGGAAGAGGTTCAGAACATTAGCATGTTGGGATGAAGTTGGGGTGCCAAAATTCTTCATTCCAGAAATGGTCAAATAAATGGTGGTGAAGGATAAGATTATCCAGCAACACATTAAAGGTCATCAGAGTCGACAAAATAGATATGTTGATAATCTTCAATGAGACATATAGATTGATTTTGGAGACAATTTGATCCTCCAAAAATCATTGTGAATGAGATTTATGATATTTGGGAAGAATGGAATGAATAGTCCACGGTAAATCAACCATTTTGATATCTTTGATTGCATTGGAGATGTGGCCTATCAACTAGCTCTCCCACTGAATTAGTGTCATGTATATGATGTATTCCTTGTATCACTCTTGAGGAAGTACATACCTGACCCATCACATGTAATCAATCATGAGTTGGTACCATTTGAAAATGATCTCTCATATGAATAGAAGTCGCTGAAGAATTTAGATCATAGTGAAAAAGTTCTACGAATTATGATAACGCCCCTCGTCATGGAGTTGTGGAGAAAACACCTGTTTGAAGAAGAAATGTTGGAATTGTAATATGTGATGAAGTAGAGTATCCTGCATCTGTTTTAGTTTTGGAAAAGGAAAATTTGAGGGTAAGATTTTTTATGGGAGAATATAGGAAAATTTGAGGGTAAGATTTTTTATGGGAGAATATTATAATGTCCCAATATTTTATTATTGAATATTCATGTTTATCTAATTAAATTTATTATTATAAATAATAGTTGTGTAAATTTCTTTCACTTCCTTGGTTTTATGTTTTTGTATTATAAAATACCTTTATTAATTTTTACCATTGAAATTATATTCATTGAATAATGATCACATGATTGGTATAAATATAATGATTTACGAAATCTAATTTAATCAAATAAAGGAAGTGATGGACTCATCAATAGAATTGCTCTATATGAAGCCCAATTATTGGATCTCAGAAAAGAGTTAGCTTCATTATGCTTCGCTCTTTACCAAGAAAAATCAAATCCTCATAATGTTAAGCATGAATTGAATCACCTATTGGAGAAGTTGGGGTTAATTGAGATTACCACCCGAGCGATGTTATCTGAGTTTCCCCTAGAGTCTGCCACCATCACACACCATACCCACATGTCTTATATGGGTGTTATAACAGGTTATGTAAAATGACCTGAGCACTATGACTATGTGAATTATTTTTAGTCTGATGAATATACATTAATATTATAATTGTTTCTTTTTAAATGTTTTTAAAATCACAAATGGAATTTATAAATAATATTTAAATTCAACTATGAAATTTATTTTAATCAATTAATTGATTTTTGAATTAATAAATATTTTAATAAAATTTTATATCAGAATATTTTTTTATTAAATATAAATGATCATATAATTTTTCGGAATACAATTATAATTTTAATTAATGTTAAAAAACTTTTTTTTTCAAAACTTATTAAATTTAATTAAATATATGTGTTTATTTTAAATTTGATAAATCACACATTTAGAAAATTATTAATATAAAGTGGATATTAATTATTGAATTTGTTTTTCGAAATTATCCCATTGTTAATTTTACATTACTTTTTGAGACAGTGGAATTTTTTTATAAAAATTAAATACCATTTAAATATATAATGTGTTTTATGACATCATAATGACTGAATAGTGATGTAATAAAAAAATATAAATGGTATATTTGGTCAATATATGAATTATAATTAACATAATGCGAATTTATTTTTTCTTGATTAATATTATGGTGCCTTAGTGGACCCTCCAAGACTTATAAAACATTTACCTTTTTAAAATGATTTTCTTGATAGTGTGACTCAACTCTACAAAAACAAGCATAATATTTTTATAAGTTTAACCATTGTATTTATAAAATAGTTTTCCCCCACCCCTTTAGAAATAAACTATTTGAGCCATCCATTGGACGTTTTTTTTTGTTTTCATTAATATAATGTGTGGTTTCAAAAAGCTAAATAATAATGAATTTTTTCTATTTTCATATATAAACTCACCCGAGATCCCACTTATCTTCACTAAAAACACTTGTAGCACATCCATAGCTATACCTCTTCTATCTATAATCCTACAAAGTTACCTCAAGATATCATGAATCCCCTCCTCAATCTCTTTAAGTAACACACTTCCAGGAAAGGGTTCATCACTTTTCCTCATTCTTAATTTATGTCCATGGTTCCTTATATTATTATGAACATTAATTTTCAATTAAAAATAATGGGGTATGATTTTTAACCTACCCTATACTTACCTCCATAGTTTTTAATAATTATATACCCCTTTCTCTATAATTAATGTCTCCCATGTACACATTCTACCATCCTGGAATTCTGTAAGAATTTCTCTCTACTCATTTTCATTTAAGGAATTATTATATATTATGCATCTAAATTCGATTAAATTTGTTGGGATATGCATATAAATTACCCCCATACATAAAAAATCATTTAAATATGATGGGATACATCTTTCCCTCTCATCATCCATTTTTTATGAATTTTTTTATCATGTTGTTATGTTGTAGAAATTGTATCATGATTTTCCATGTTAATGTCATTATGTAAGTAAATCCCATACTGATTTCTTTATCAAGGGATTTATCCATTATACACATGTACATGATTATTTTGGTTTTAAATTTATGTATTACACATCTCTTATTAATATAATAAATTATTATTTTTAATGAATCCCTGTTGTATTTTCTATGTGTAAAACCTATTCCTGAAATAAATTATTAAGAAGGGAGTGCCCTGATAGTGCCCCAACACATTGGGTAAAGATTAGTATCATGATACATCATGTGTATAAGGCCCCAGCCTTAAACCTTTCTTAATATTGAGTTATTACAAGATTATACATTGAGGATCTTTTCAGGTTTAGAGTTTTAGAGAATTAGATCATAAAACATGCATTACATTCCACATTTAAACAAAGTGGTTACATAAAAGATAGTATTAATTTTTCCCATCAACAGAAACATATTTAAAATAAAACATGGATTCTTTCTTGACACTTACTTGACACTATCATCATATCATGTACCCTTCCCTTGACCTGTGAAAAACATTTCAAAAACTTGGGATGAGCATAAAAAGCTCAGTAAGGGATATAAAAATATGGAAAGGAAACATGAGTACATGTATATATATGAATGAAATCATACTTTACCCATAAAACATAAGCACCTTAACATACCTCATAAAGTCATGAATAAATCATATAAATCATAAGACATAAAGGTAACTTGAGGCATTCATAATATTCTTACGTAGGGACTAACCCTCTTGGTTACGTTTGGAATACCCATCATAGTATATTCCCTGAATCTCTTTGGATAAACGTTAACATTTAACCCCTTCGCATTACCCAATGCATTGGAGAGCTATATCGGGCTCACCCTCCCTTAGTTTATCACGGAACCAACCGTATTCATAAATAATTCCCAATAACCATAATATAATCATATTACATTACTTAATCATAAATAAAATATAACATTCCCACATATAACTTTTTATGATATTGAAAAAATGAATCCATTCTAAAAACAATTTTCAAAAACATTTAAAACATTTAATAAAGAGATCGTTGAATCAAATTGTCCCATAACACTTTAATGATTTTAACATTTTAAACCATTAATATCCATATATATAAATCCTTAAAACCATTTTTAAAACATGTATATTAATGAGAAATATTTATACGAATAAATCATTATAACATTTAAAATGATATTTTAGTTAAATGGTTTTTTATCAAAATGAGAGACACTTGAATACAAAATTGAGGAATAAATTTTAATCAGAACGTTATAATATCATTAGAATAATGGTATTAATGATATAATATTCCAAAGGACAGTATATACACCATATAAGAGTGAATTAGTGCATAACAACAATGAATTCTCAATAGAAATGTAAAATGAGATAAAATCCCTTATAAAGAAGGTATCATTAAATTAAGGATGAATCAATCTCATAATTTTGTGTGACAAACATAGATACACCCAATATATGTGGTTATTAAGTTTAAAACAATCAAATTTCATTCACACATATTTAAAGGATAACATATTCAATAACTACATGTTGAAACCAAGGAAATCGAAATTCGGTTATGAAGTTCCCTTGCAAAAATTTGACAGCCTAACGACGTCACTACAAAATTCATAAAATGAGTTGATGAGAGATAAAAAGGGTATCACATCACTTGGACATAAAATTTAAATAAATAAGGATATAGGAGAACATATCACAATATAATGTTATGTGAATTAAATGACATAACAAAATAATTTTTTTAAAAAGAGAATGGTGAAAGGTTCCTTTACCGACATGGGTTTCTTTCGAAACATACACCCTGTGAAAGAAGGACAATAAAACATTGATGTAAATAATCATAAATGATATTATATCACACAATGAGTAAAATAATGGTCAGTAAATACACCACTAAAAGGAAATTGTGGCAAATGTAGCATAAATCTCATGGGAATAAAAGTGAGATGAAAAATCCCTTACGAAAACTCGGCAGCCAAATGGGGCCACTTAAAACATCCAAAAAATGGATTGATGAGATAAGAAAGGGTATGTAATCATATTACAATAAAATTTACAGAAATAGGAATATAAAATAACATCCCCCATCATAACAAAGAGGAGCTTAAAAGAAGTGACATAAGGAAGAGTACTTAAAAAGAAAGAGAGAGGTTAGATCTCTTATGAAAATTCGGCAGCCTAACAACGCCACTCAAAACATCCAAAAAGGATTGATGAGAGAGAATATGTTATGTCATCATATGAAAATAAAAATTACAGTATTATTAATATAAAATAACATCCCAATCACAAGAACGATGAGCTTAAAAGGAATGACATAAAAGAGTGTACTTAAAAAGAAAGAGAGGAGTAGGATCCCTTACCTCGGGTCTGACTTGACTCGATCGTTCTTTAACATACTGAATAATAAACATGAGTTAATTTATACTTGCTTAAGAAACTTTTTCAAGTTAATTATTACATTTTTATCACTTATTGTGATTTTATAAACATTATTTAATCATTTAAGTTAATAATGATTGTTTTGTCGATATTTGGTTCTTAAGTAAAAAGTGGACTTCTTACAATTACATGTTGTTCATGTGATAAAAGGTTTATTATATCCAGAATGATATTCATGATTTGGATATCATATATATTATATATATCCAGAATATACATTTATTTATAATATTACATAATCTTTTAGAGATAAGAAATAAAATGCACCGTTCATGGAGATAGTAAGTCGTACGTAAGCATGAACGCTACTTTCATTTCTATGTCATATTAATGGAATTAAAACTAAATGAGAGGTATGTATATCTTAATTCCAGAATTATATTCATCATTTATATGTAACATAAATCATATATAATAAATTTAAATACATCTTTTATACATCCCACATATGGCATTGACAAATCAAATCACTTTGAGGGGGTGGTAGTCCGCACTTCCTAAAATGAAATTATCGTGTTTACCCACAATGGAAACCATAAAGGTATGCCACAAAAAAAAGAAGCATAAGTAAAACAGAAACATATTATAAATCATAAATAAATATAGTGACATCTTAATGGCCACCTTTTAAAGTGTTATATGAGTGTTGAACAATCATCGTTTCGTGAGGAAAAAATTCTCCGTCCACAGAAACAGTATGTTCTTTAACCATTTGATGTAGTTGTGTGTATGTGTAGCTAGAATTCATCTTATAACAACATTCTAGTATATTGAATATACTGGAGTTGTTACAAAATAAATGAATAAAAAGAGTTTATGGGGTTGGGGATGAAAAATAAACCAAAAGAACACAAGTGAAGACATTAGCTTAAAATCGGGTAACTCTTTTTGATTTGAGCTCAAAGGCTTCCTTGGGAAGACTTATGCCCAAATTGAGGCTTCAAGGAGTTAGTTAGAGATGTGGGGAGACAAAATGGGCAGTGGTTGGCCGAGCCAACGGATTTGGAAGTTTGGGTAAGGAGGTAGAGGTGGGGGCCTTTTATAAGAGGAATGGAGGGGCACTCCTGGAAAGTAAAGAAATGATACTTTATTTTTGAATGAGTTTTAGATTTTAATGGCCCCACATTGACGTGTATTGACGATAAGGTGACAAGGGTTCGAAATACACCCATCCAATAGCTTTTGGACCTGTTTAGGTCTTAGATTTTACATTATCTTTCCATTTTATTTAAATCGTTAAATAATGAGGTCATCACTGCATCATTATAATGTCATAAATAATTTAATTTATTTAATGTCTAAAAATTATAAAACAAATACTATGATGTAGGAAATCTTTTTATCTTTCCAATGACTATTTATAGTCAAAAATATGACTTGTATAACCACATTTAAAAATTGTATTAGTAAAACAACTCATGTTTGTGTCATTTTAAATTTAACATAAAATAAAAAGGTGTTTATGTAATTTTCCAACCAATGTGGCTCCATGGGGACCCCTAGTTGATCCATGGATTGTCTTGGCCGTCCATGACTCATAAAATGAGGGTAGGACATGTTTCTAGGTCATTTCACATTATTAAAACATTATTTTTAACTTAAATTACACTAATTACCTCTAATCGCGATTAAGAACATAAAAGTTACTATTCACCAAAAAATTATTTTAATCCCATTGAACAACATTTTACTTCTTAATGAAAACCATGCATGTAGGATTTTTTAAATTCAAAACACAAAGGTGTCAAAGTTTCATTTAAGTGAAAAATCTGTTTCATTAACTACCACTTAGTGGTTTCAATATTCATCAAAAATTGAAGCTTTTCCGAAAAATACCAAAAATTCACCCTAAGCTATATTTGATATTAAGAATTAAAAAATGAAGTCTATTTGACAAAATTCAAAACAAATAAGTCGCATTAATTAATTTAATAATTAATTCCCGCTGTCAAAACAAAAAGCGTGTTTTTAAGAAACAATAAGTATCAAAAGATTGACTCTAGTTAAAGTCCAATTTCAAGATGAAATTAATTCTAATGACCAATATTTAATTAAATGGTAAAAATATATTCTAATTGAACTTTAAAACCAATTAAAAATATAATATAATCATATAAGTAAATTATATTAAAAAATGTTTTGAATTAAAATACAACATTTTTCACTTTTCATTAAAAAATGAACTTTATCGGAAAAATACCAAAAATTTACACAATGTAAATTTTGATGTCCCGATTCTAAAGAAGAATTTTTTTTTGTCATATATAACACATTAAATTGTTAAAAAGTGGATTTAAAAGAGGTTCTCCATCGTAAGGCGGTTAATTGACCTTTTAAAGAATATTACAATGTTTATGCTTAAAAATTGGATTCATTCGCATTTTTAATCTTCGAACATTTATTGTAAAAAGTAAAAATATTTGAAAAACATATATAATAATTTTTTAGACAGTTCTGTTCATTCCCGCCATTACAACGGCTAGGCGTTAAATACCATTTAAAATAATATTATATTGTTATTAGAGTGCAACGTAAGATTCCCAAGAAACTCGTTGTTGCGTATTGGGTACACCATCGAGCATAGCGTTCCCATTAAAACGTTATTTTTTTCACAAATAGGGATTAATATAAAAATTTCATATTCATTATTTACCTGGGGTGTTACATCCTTCCCCCCTTTTGGGAATTATGTCCTCGCAATTTTTAAAATTGAGCTAGGAAACTTCATTGAAAATCCGACATCGGAACTAGAGTCAGTAAAACTATAACTTTAAAATAAAGAAAGAGAATTACAAAGGTCAGCTGAGTTAACCCATACTAGGATTCCATGTAGGAAAACATGGACATGGAAGAAAAAACAAAGGGTCATGTTCTGAGGGAGAGTGATAGTAAACATGTCTAGGGGAAAGTTAACTATAAGCAAATCACAAACTTGTGGTCGGTTAAACGGTATTCGATTCCCCAGTAGGAAATGTTAATAGACAACATTTTTTTTGTTTTTTTAATTGAGGAATTTATTCATAAGGAAACATAATTACTTATCATGTTGAATTTCAAATTTTATTAAATTTATTACACAAACTCATATTTTCTCAAAAAGACGAGTATTTACGAAGACTTGTTCACTAGAATAAACTTCTAGAGAATCACCTAATCCACAAAAGAGAACTATATAATTCCCATGTCTTTAGGCATTAACCAAAAACAAAACTAAAATGGTTAGTACAAGATCAGATAATCCAGAAAAGGATAACCCTTTATAAAAGGAAAATCTATTCTTAATCTCCAAAAATTTTCCAACAAAACCCAAATATCAACGAGGACAATTTCATAAACAATTTGTCCATAATATTCTTCAAAGTAAACAAAACTAATATTGAAACCCAAATATTTGAAGGATTTAGTCACATAGTATTCCAAGGTAAAAATTTACTTTTATCTCCAAATAACATCAGTTGCTCTTAAATTCTCATATTGAAATGTAATTAACCTATTCACATATCCTCAATGATAGGTTAATCATTTCCAAAGATAACCCAATATAAACATAGACTTGATTCCTAAAATCATATAACTAAAAAGAATTAGTCAAACTGACATGGGACTTCATGTAGTTTAGTGGTATGCGATAAATACCAGTCGCACTTTGGTTGTGGGTTCGATTCCCGCAGCTTCTTCCGACGCGACGAGTTGTCAAACGGTCTGTGTGTTGTCCTTTTTTCATAACTATATAATTCTTAAAACATTACCCAAAACAAGATAAAATCTTCAAAAATAATCATAACATATTTTAACCTCAATTTTATCTCATGAATTTCATTTTCCATCATAACATATAATAACCCATAATTACCTCAAAAGTAAGGATCATATAAACTTTAATGGTTAATTTTATAATTATTACCTGAACTTCCACATAGATTGGTCATCTCGTACATGATTCATTATAGATCATACCAAGGTTCAAGTGGTTGATCATGACTCCTTGATAATTGGTTTAGAACTACCATGAGTTTCCTCATTGAATCCCACATTTTATCTAGTATCTTAATCATAGAACCACCACAGTTTCCTTCAAACTTGTTTTCACTTTGGTGCCTACTAGATCCATCCATTCACTAAAAACAGAAATTTCAGTGTGAGTATATCAACAAAACCATCATGTACTAATGAGGAAGGTAACACTAAGATATACTTACTCATTCACATTATCTAAAACTAGGACTCTATCTTAAATCCTAACCATTATGGTAATGTCACTTATGATTAGAGGATACCCTAACCTCTAAAGTTATCTAAACCGACCTTTGATACCAACTATAACGCCCCAGCATTAAACCTTACTTAATCTTGAGTTTTTACAAGATTACACATTGAGGATCTTTTCAGGTTTAGTGTTTTATATAATTAGATCATAAAACTTGCATTACATTCCACGTTTAAACAAAGTGGTTACATAAAAGATAGTATTCATTTTTCACATCAACGGAACCATATTTAAAATAAAACATGGATTCTTTCTTGACACTTCCTCGACACTATCATCATATCATGTACCCTTCCCTTGACCTGTGAAATACATTTCAAAAACATGGGAAGAGCATAAAAATCTCAGTAAGGGATATAAAAATATGGAAAGGAAACCCGAGTACATGTATATATAAGAATGAAATCATACATTACCGATAAAACATAATCACTTTAACATACCTCATAAAATCAGTTATTAATCATAGAAATCATAAGACAAAAAGGTAACTTGAGGCATTCATAACATTATTACGTAGTGAGTAACCCTCATGGTTACGATTGAAATACCCATCACAGTATATTCCTTGAATCTCTTCAGAGAAACGTTAACATTTAACCCCTACACGTTACCCAATGCCTTGGAGAGCTATATCGGGCTCACCCACCGTTAGTTTATCACGGAACCACCCGTCTTTATAAAAACTTTGCATGAACCATAATATAATCATATCACATTACTTAATCATAAAGGAAATATAACATTCCAACATATAACTTTTTGAGATATTGAAAAAATGGATCCATTCTAAAAACCATTTTCAAAACCATTTAAAACATTTACTAAGAGATCTTTGAATCAAAGTGTCCCATAATACTTTAATGATTTAAACATTTTAAACCATTAATAACCATATAAATAAATCCTTAAAAACATTTTTAAAACATGGATATTAATGAGAAATATGTATAATAATAAATCATTAAAACATTTAAAACGATATTTTAGTTAATGGGTTTTTATCAAAATGAGAGACACTTGAATACAAAATTGAGGAATAACACTTAATCTGAACATTATAATATCATGAGAATAAAGGTATTCATGATATAATATTCCAAAGGACAGTATATGCACCATATACGAGTGAATTGGTGCATAACAACAATGACATCTCAATAGAAATGTAAAATGAGATAAAATCCCTTATAAATAAGGTATCCTTAAATTAAGGATGAATCAAACTCATAATTTTGTGTGACAAACATAAATACACCCAATATATGTGGATATTAAGTGTAAAAAAATCAATGTCCATTCACACATATTCAAAGGATAACATATTCAATAACTACATGTTGAACCCAAGGAAATCGAAATTGGGTTAAGAAGTTCCCTTGCAAAAATTTGACAGCCTAATGGTGTCACTACAAAATTCATAAAATGAGTTGATGAGAGATAAAAAGGGTATATCATCACTTGGACATAAAATTTAAACTATTAAGGATATAGAAGAACATATCCCAACATAATGTTATTTGAATTAAAAGACATAATGAAAGAAGCCTTTTAAAAAGAGGAGGGTGAAGGGTTCCCTTACCGACATGGGTTTCTTTCGAAACATACACCCCGTGAAAGAAGGACAATAATACATTGATGTAAATACACATAAATGAATTTATATTACACAATGAGTAAAATACTGGGAAGTTAATACACCACTCAAAGGAAATTGTGGCAAATGTATCATAAATCTCACGGGAATAAAAGTGATATGAAAAATCCCTTATGAAAACTCGGCAGCCTAACGGCACCACTTAAAACATCCAAAAAATGGATTGATGAGATCAAATAGGGTCTCTCATCATATTACAATAAAATTTATAGAAATAGGAATATAAAATAACATCCCACATCATAACAAATAGGAGCTTAAAATAAGTGGCATATAGAAGAGTACTTAAAAAGAAAGAGAGAGGCTAGATCTCATATGAAAATTCGGCAGCCCAACGGCTCCACTCAAAACATCCAAAATGGATGGATGAGAGAGAATAGGGTCCCTCATCATATGAAAATAAAAATTACAGTATTATTAATATAAAAGAACATCCCAATCACAAGAAATATCAGATTAAAAGGAATGACATAAAAGAGTGTACTTAAAAAGAAAGAGAGGAGTAGGATCCCTTACCTCGGGTCCGATATGACTCGATCGTTCTTTAACGTCCTCAATAATAAACTTGAGTTAATTTTTACTTGCTTAAGAACCTTTTTAAAGTTCATTATTCCTTTATTATCACTTATTTCCATGTTATCAACATTATGAAACCATTTTAATTAATAATGTTTGTTTTGTCGATATTTGGTTCTTAAGTCGAAAGTGGACTTCTTACAATGACATGTTGTTTGTGTGGTCAAAGGTTCATTATATACAGAATGATATTCAAGATTTGGATATCATATATATCATATATATCCATAATATACATGTATTTATAATATTACATAATAATTTAGATTTAAGAAATGAAATGCACCGTTCATGGAGATGGTAAGCCGTACGTACGAATGAACGCTACTTTCATTTCTATGTCACATTAATGGAATTAAAACTAAATGAGAGGTATGTATATATTAATTCCAGAATAATATTCATCATTTATATTTAACACACATCATATATAATAACTTTAAATACATCCTTTATACATCCCACATATGGCATTAACGAATCAAATCACTTTGAGGGGGCGGAAGTCTGCACTTCCTAAAATGAAATTATCGTGTTTACCCACAATGGAAACCATAATTGTATGAAACAAAAGAAAAATAAATAAGCTTAAATAAACCATAAACATATTATATATCATATATAAATATATTGACATCTTAATGGACACCTTTTAAGGTGTTATATGAGTGTTGAACAATCATCGTTTCGTGAGGCAGAAATTCACCATCCACAGAAACTGTATGTTCTTTTACCATTTGATGTAGGTGTGTGTAATTTTAGCTCGAATTATTCTTATAACAACATCCTAGTATACTGAAGATACTGTAGTTGTTACAAAATAAATGAATAGAAATAGTTTAGGGGGTTGGAGAAGCAAAATAAAACAAAAGAACACAAGTGAACACATTACCTTAAAATCGGGTAACTCTTTTTGATATGAGCTCAAAGGCTTCCTTGGGAAGACTTCTGCCCAACATAAGGCTTCAAGGAGTTAGGGAGGGATGTGGAGAGACGAAATGGGAAGGTCTTGGCCGAGCCAATGTCTTTGAAAGTGTGGGTAAGGAGGTAGATGTGGGGGAATTTTATAAGAGGAGAGGGGGTGCACTCTTGGAAATTAAAGAAATTTTAATTTATTTTAGAATGAGTTTCCGATTTTAGTGGTCCCACATTGATGTGTTTCGAGGATAAGGTGACAAGGGTTTGAAATCCACCCATCAAACAGGTTTTGGAAATTTGTAGGTCTTAGATTTTACATTATCTTACCCTTTTATTTAAATCATTAAATAATGAGGTCATCACTGCATCATCATGATGTCATAAATAATTTAATTTATTTAATGTCTAAAAATTATAAAAAACTAATATGATGTAAGAAATCGTTTTATCTTTCCATTTACTATTTATAGTCAAAACTCTTACTTGTATAACCCCATTTAAAAATTGTTTTAGTTAAACAACTCATGTTTGTGTCATTTTAATTTTAACATTAAATAAAAAGGTATTTATGTCATTTTCCAACCAAAGTGGCTCCATGTGGACCCCAAGTTGTCCCATGGATTGTCTGAGTCGGACATGACTCATCCAATGAGGGTAGAACATGTTTCTAGCTCATTTCACATTATTAAAACATTATTTTTACCTTAAATTACAATAATTACCTCTAATCGCGATTAAGAACATAAAAGTTACTATTCACAAAAAAATTATTTTAATCCCATTGAAACACATTTTAATTCCTAATGAAAACCATGTATGTCAGATTTTTGAAATTCAAAACATAGAGGTGGAAAAGTTTCATTTAAATGAAAAATCAGTTTCTTTAACTACCACTTAGTGGTTTCACTATTCATAAAAAATTGATGTTTTTCAGAAAAATACCAAAACTTCACCCTATGCTATATTTGATATTAAGAATTAAAAAATGAAGTCTATTTTACAAAATTCAAAACATATAAGTTTAATTAATTAATTTAATAATTAATTTCCACTGTCAAAACAAATAGTGTGTTTTTAAGAAACAATAAGTATCAAAAGATTGACTCTAGTTTAAGTCCAATTTCAAGATAAAATTAATTCCAACGACCACTATTGGATTAAATAGTAATAAAATATTATAATTGATCATTAAAACCAATTCAAAAGATAATCTAGTCATATAAATAAAGTATATTAAAAAGAGGTTTTTAATTAAAATACAACTTTTTTCACTGTTCATTAAAAAATGAACTTTATCAGAAATATACCAAAAATTTACACAATGTAAATTTTGATGTCCCGATTCTAAAGAATAATTTTATGTTTTCAAATATAACACATAAAATTGTTAAAAAGTGGATTTAAAAGAGGTTCACCATTGAAAGGGGGTTGATCGACCTTTTAATGTATATTAGAATGTTTATGCTTAAAAATTGGAATCATTCGCATTTTTAATCCTCTAACATTTATTGTAAAAAGTAAAAATATTTGAAAAACATATATAATCATTTTGTAGTTATTTCTGTTCAATCTCTCCATTACAACGGCTAGGCATTAAATACCATTTAAAATAATATTTTATTATTATTAGAGTGCAACATATGATTCCCATGAAACTCGTTGTTTGGTATTGGGTATGCCATCGAGCATAGCGTTCCCTTTAAAACATAATTTTTTCACAAATAGGGATAAATATAAAAATTTCATATTCTTTATTTACCTGGGGTGTTCCAATGTGAAATGATGGTTTACTCATGATAATTCAATTTCAATGTGGGTTTACTCATGCTCCATGTTCAATGATCCTTGGATCTTGCTAATATCAGGATAAATGTTATTTCCACATCTTCACGTTATGATAGTCATGTTATATCATGAATTTATGTTCAAGTTTCTCTTATTCTTCATTGCTATGAATATTTCCTAACACACAATGTATTATTTATTTTATTTATAGTTTACTCTTTTAAATTCCTTACAGATCAACAATTCCAATGCATGTCTTCGGGTTATCTCATGCAATGTTAAGTATTATTGAATGTTGTGGTTATGCAAAAGAATTTTTCAGTAATGATGTTTTATTTTATGTATTATGTTTTCATGTAATGTTCTTGATTTCCCGTGAAAAAATACCTCTCAATCCTCAGTGTTTTCATTGCATCATGTTAATGTAATAAGTCATGTTAATGTTTGTAATAACAAGCATGGCTATAATAGTTTGTATGAAAGGATAGGATTATATATTTTTATGATTAGGATTAGAATTCTATAGTGAATGTCTTTGAGAAAAGACTATGAATAATAGAAAAATTTGTACATATTTCTGAGTATAGTGTGATTTTATTATCAATCAAATACATCCATGTATGGATACGAACATATAGAGGTGGCTCTGGAACAAATGTATCTAGGGGTAAAACCCAAAAACACCGCATGGAGCTATACTAAAACATAAACTAGTGAATGAAAACAAGCCTTACTTCACTCTTGGTTACAACACTCCCACAACATATGATTTATAAAATTCATATCCTTAGTAAGAAACATTATTAATGGAGAAAAATCCCATATGAATATATGTTAGTAGATATATCATGGATATGATATATTTAATTCTAGTAATTCAGAACTTAAGTAAATAAAAGTAATATACAAGCTATCCTTTTTTCATTGGATTCCCACTTATTTGTTACCCCTATCTATCCTTTTATTCCATCCAATAGCTGGTGATATGAGGAGTCATGCTAACAACCAATGTGATGACCAATAATGAGATTCCAATCTGATAGGGGTGGGAATCAGACTATTTTTTCACAACAATTTGTCCATTATCTCATGTATTTAATAGAAACATGGGTAAAGATGAATCCCCCCCTAATAAAGTGCAAGAAACAATCAATAGCATCATGAGACAAAGGCCTCCATGTTTTAATGGGTCATATGATCCCTCAATTACCAAATAATGAATCAACTCAATTGAGATGAGCATATTCATCATTCAATGATCCGAACAAGAGAAGGTTCTTCTGGCTACTTATCATATGGAGGGTGATACAAGTCAATGGTGTATATTGATCTAAAATATGAAACCTGAGAAAGATATAGAGTTGTTGGAATCGTAGTATTTTGAAAAAATGAATATGCATAAACATTGTCCTCACAACTTCTGACTTATGATGAATAGGTACTTCTTTGACCAAAATAAAAAATATCAAAAATCTATTCAAGGGTATGATGAAAACATCAAAAGGCATGCACGACATGCCTCTGGCATTTTCATTAACCTCGAATTCCTAGTTGACCATTTCATTGATGGGATGGAATCTATCCTATAGAATGCCCTAACGATCGGTGACATTGACAGGTATATTGAAATTTCCTTATGTGACCTCAAAGTTGAAATGACGAACGACGAATATTACGAGAATCATGGGGACAAGAAGAAAAAAGTGGAGATTAATTCTGGTGGTATGATGGATAAATCCAATGGTTCTATGAAATTCCAGAACCCCAATTTTCCAATGTGTAAAGAAGCAACATATAATTGCTTGAAGGGGATGTAGAAATGCTTTTGGTGTAGAATAGGAGGCACCATGCTATTAATTTCCAGAAAGAAAAACCTAATACTATGATAGAGGAAATGAATGCACTGTTTGACACCCAATGCAGTGTTCATTGATTCAAATATAAAGAACCTAGGTACATTTCAAACCATTACCCTATGAAAAGTGTTTTTGGAGGAAACCCAAAACATGCAAGGAAAAATGTCTGTGATTTTTCTGTCACTACTGCCGATGAATGCTCTGACAATAATGTGGCGATAGGTATGCTAGTTATTCATTCAATAATAGGGAACATTATTTTTGATTCTCGTTCAATACATTCATTTATATCCTTAATGATTAGTAGAACAATCCCAACACCACCACATATCATGGATGTTGAGAAGTCGGTGAGGACGAAAAATGGGGAAATAATTGCATTCCAGGAATATAACTCGTCCAACATTCACAAATTGAGGTTATAACTACCTAAATATCCTCTTCATACCGCCTCCAGTGCAATTTTTGAAATTCTTAGAATGAATTGGATTTAGCTATATATATCCAACATAAATTGCCATGATAGCAAAATCACTCTCTATATAGGGAATTGACCCCTAATTCAGTACAACCTCAAGGAGAAAGATGAATATTAATTAGGAGAATCATCTCAAGCACGGATATTAATGCACTTTGAGAAGAAATATCTTACACAGGTTATAGAGTCTACGGAAGTAACCATCTATGATGATATTTCAATTGTGAGGGAACTCAGTGATGTGATTCCTGAGGAATTGTTAGGACTACCTCCTAGAAAAGATGTTGAATTATCGATTGATATTTTACATGGGGAATTGAAAATATCCAAGACTCTGTATATAATGGTTGTTGTGTATATTGAAGAGCAAATTAAATATCTATAGGAAAATCTCGATAAAGGGATTATAGGCCGATGTGCTTCAATTGGGGGTGCACCAATACACTTCATCCAGAAGACGGATAGGTTAGTGCACCTTTTCATTGATTATCATGAGCTCAAAAAATTTACGATAAAGAACATGTATCATCTAACACAAGTTGATAAATTTTTTAATCAAATAAATGGAGCCCAATACTTTTAAAATATTTATCTACAGTGGCTATATTACCAATTATGGGTGAAGAACAAGGCTATCCCAAAGACTGCTTCTCATATAGGGTACAAGAACTTTGAATTCAAAGTATTGTCATTTGGATTAACTGATATTGCATTAATCATCATAGACATTCTGAATAGATTAATTATATATTTACTTTAAAATATTTTAATAGTCTTTATAGATGATATATTAATTTACTCCGACACCAAAAAGGTGCATGAGGAGCATCTATGTACTGCACTAGAGATAATGTGAAAGAAGAAGCTCTACGAAAAGTACATCAAGTGTATGTTTTGGTTGTAGGAAGTATCATTCATGGGTCATATCACCACAAGACATGTGATATACACAGATCCCTCTAAGAAAAATAAAATCTAAGTATGGATGATGCCTACATTTGTGATGGATATCCGTAGATTACTTGCGTTAGATGGATATTATTAACAATTTGAGATAAATTTTTCACGATTGTAAAGTTCTATAACAAAGATAAATCAGAATTAAGTCATATTTGGTTGGAGTGATAAATTTGAAGAGAGCATCAAGGAGTTTAAAAGGAAGCTTATCACTGTGCATGTGCTTACATAACCCACAAGTGGTAGCATTTTGTGGAATTTAGTCATTCTTCGAAGATGGTCTAGGGTAGTGTGATGATGAAAAATGAAAATAAAATTTCTTATGCTTCAGTGAAATTGAATGTTCATCTAAAAAACTATCCAACACATGATCTGGTGATGGATATAGAAATTGTCACCTAATAAAATTTGGCGACATTATCTCTTTGGGGAGATGTGTGAAATATATAAGGATCAAAAATGCCACAAGTATATATTCACACAGAAAGACTTGAATATTCTTCAATGAATATGGTTTGAGATGATCATAGACAATGACTACTCAATCCATTACCACCCTTGGAATGTGAACAAGGTGGTAGTTTCTTTATGTTGAAAGGACTCCGAAATTCTATCATAGATAAGAATTTAAAAGGATCCAATCGTCATATATTTGATGAAGATGGAAATGGGAATCATAATAAAGTAAACATTATAAATTCTTTTACAAATGATTCTCAACCATCTCCTTTGGGAAGGTTAATGTATTCTCAAAAGGATGATGTGGTAATTCATAAGGGAGTAGAAACTATCAGAAAAGGGAAATCCTTGGTGTTTAGTATTAATGAAGAAGGAATTGTGAGATTTGGGTTTAGACTATGTGTTCGATTGAATATAGATTTATGGAGTGTGCTTTTTGATAATGTACATAGTTTTAATTTCTCCATTCACAATGGAAATACACATATTTATCGAGATATCCTAGAGCATTATTGGTGGGATAACATAAAGAAGAAGATCACATGGTATACATCAATGTTCATGGTACGTCAGCGTGTGAGGGATGAGAGGCCAAAGTCTAAGGGGATGATAGACCCATTACCCATACCAATGTGGAAATGAGAGAACATAACAAAGGACTTTTTCACCATACATCTGAATACATCTCAAAGAAACAATTATTTTGGGGATGTTGTGGATCATCATTTAATGACTGCACAATTGATTGAAATTCGAGAGTATTTGTAATTGGATCTACTAGAATATATATACATTATAGAAGTGGTTAGGATACATACAGTACCACAATCGATTTTCTCCAATCTAGATCCAAGAATCACATCTATTTTTCGGAATGATCTCCAACATTCACTGAATAATGAGTTGATATTCAGTACAACTTATCCTCCTCAAACTAATAGCCAATTAGAGTGGACTATCCAAACACATGAGGAAATGTTGAGATCTTGCTCAATAAACATCAAAAGTGAATGGAGTAATTATCATCCTTTGTTTCGGTCAAAAAAAAACAGTTTCCACTCAAGAATCCAAATGGCTCTTTTTGAATCCCTTTAATTGAAGAGGTAAAAAAAATGAAATGTTGGGATGAAGATGTGGAGTGAAAACACCTAATTTACAAAATGTTCAATGATATGGTGGAGAAGATTAACACTATCCAGCAACAAATAAAAAATTCTCAGAGTCAACAAAAGAGCTATGCTGTTAATCATCTATGAGAGTTAGATTTAGATTTTGAAGACATGTTATTCCTCTGAATATCATCGTGGAAGAGAGTTAAGTGATCTATGAAGAAGGAAAATCCTAGTCCAAGGTACATTGGCTATATAGAGATCCTTGATTTTATTTTAGTAGGGGCCTACCGACTCACTCTCTCACCAAAATCGTCTCAAGTATATGATGTATTCCTTGTATCACATTAGAGGAATTACATACCTAACACAAAACATTAATTCAATCTAGAGGTGGTTCCATTTGAATATAACCTATCCTATGAAGAGAAGCAAGCAAAGAAATTCTATTGTAGGGAAAAAGATCGAAGAAATAAGGTAATTCCCCTCGTCATGGTGTTGTGGTGAAACCAGAAGTTTGAACAAAGAACGTGGGAATTAGTGGAAGTGATGAAGTAGAGTTACCCTCATCTATTTTAGTATAGGTTAATGATATTCTAAGGGTAAAATTTCTTATTAGGAATATTATAATTACCTATAACATTATTAATAAACATTCATCTTGAAACAATTAAATAAATTATTGTGTATAATGATAATATAAAACATATTCACTTCCTTTTATTAATATTTTTGGATTTTAAAATACCATTATGAGTTTTTACCTTTGATTTTATAGGAATTGAACAGTGGTCACATGATTAATATAAATATTAGTCTTTAAAAAACATATTTACTCAAACAAAGGAAGTGATGGACTCATCCAGTTGAATTGCTCCAAACAAAGCCCATTTTTCAAATCTTGGAAATGATTTAGCGTCATTGGGAATTTCTCTTGACCATGTCCAATCTAAGCATCATCGCGTTAATCATGATTGAAATCGCCTATTGGAGAAGTGGAAGTGAATAGAGATAACCACCTGAGCTATTTTATATGATCTATCCCATCATACGGTCACTATCACACACCTTACCCCTTGGTAGTAGGTGGTTATATAAGGGGTTACGTAAAAATAACCTAGCACTTTTATTATTCTCTTTATAATTAATATTAAGAATATATATTTATTTTATTAATGTTACATTGTAAATTGGATTTAAGGCACAAATAGTATTTTTTGTTAATATTTATATTCAATTTAGAAATTTATTTTGATGAAATAATGGATTTTTGAATTAAAGAATATATTAATAAAATATTATATCTAAATTATTTTTTATGAAATATAAATAATCGTTTAATTTTTATGAAAACAATTATAATTTTTTTTATGATTTGAAAAAAGTTTCAGTCAAAACCGTTAAATTTTAAATAAATGTCAATTTTTCATTAAAAATTGAAATTTCAATTATTTATAATTGTATTAAGATAAAATGAATATTATATTTTGACTCATGATGTTGAAATTATCAAATGGTGAATTTTTCATAATTTTTTTAGACAGTCAAATTTTTTTTGTAAAAATTAAAAACCTTTTAAATATATAATGTGTTATTGACATAATAATGACACAATAGTGTCATAATAATATAAAATAAATGGTATATTGGTCCAATATATGTTTTATTTTTAAAATAATGTGACTTTTGATTCGTTTTATTAATTTTATGGGGCTTGATTGGACCATTCAAGACTTATAAAATAATGTATCTTCTTAAAATGTTTTCTTTGAGAGTGTGACTCACCTATGCATAAGCAAGCCTAATATTATAATATGTTTATCCATTGGACATATAATGTAATTTTATTTACTCCCCTTTGGAAAAAAATAGTGGGAAAAAATGTCATGGATTGTGTTTTTGATTACTTTAATATATTGTGTCTAAAACAAAAATACTAAATAATTCTTTCTATTTTTCTATCTAAACACACCAGAGATCCATATTCTCATCACTATAAACCCTCATATCACATCCCTACTCTGCCCCCATCTCTCTATTATCCTCTCAATGGGACCCAAGTTCGCAATAAACCACTCCTCAATCTCATGAAGTCACACACTTCCAAGGAAGGGATCCTCATCTTTCTTCCTTCCTTATTTATTCCAATGTTTCCTTATATTTTTATGCCCTTTTATTTTCACATAAAAATTTTGGGTATTATTTCTCACCCAACCTATACATTCCTCATTATATTTTAATGATGATAGATCCCTATAACTCTCATTAATTCCTCCCACGTAGAGTCATTACCATGCCAAAATTCTGTAAGGGATTTCTCTCTCCACCTTTACATTTATGAAATTATTATATATTATGCACCTAAATTCCATTAAATATTTTGTAAATTATTTATATATATTAACCCTAAATTTAAAATTCAGGTTAATATGATCAGATACCTCTTTCCCTCTCATCAACCATTTTTATGATTTCTTAGGTCATTGTGTTATGCTGTCGAAATTGCACCGTCATTTTCCAAGCCCAATTCATTGTAAAAGTGAATACTGCTCCCATTTATCTATAAAATGTATTAACCATTATGAACGTGTACATGTTTATTTAGGACATATATTTATATATTTTTTAACACTTATTCATGGAATAAATTATGATTTTTAATGAATCAATGTTGTATGATATATGGGGAACACTTAATCATGAAATGAAATGATAAAGAAGGGTGTACTCTGATAGCACTTTTATGTGTTGGGACAATATTTGTATCATGATACATCATGTTAAATGAGGGTTTACTCATGATAAATCATTTTCAATGTGGGTTTACCCATGATCCAGGTGCAATGAGCCTTGGCTCATGCTAAAATAATGTTAAATGTTGTTTCCACATTTCCATGTTATGATAATCATGCTATACCATTCCTTTATGATCTTGTTTTTCATATTATCCATTGATATTAATATTGCCTAACAGGTATTTTATTTTTCATGCTATGACCTTTTTACACTATTACTAGGCTTTAATGCTCACCCTTTTCTTTTGTATGTCTATAGGTTATCCAATGCAATGCAATGTTAGAAATAATGTTGTGGACATGTAAAAGGTGTTTTCAATAAAGATGTGGTATTTTCTATCATAAGTTTTCATTTAATGGTCCTAATTTCCCAATACTGTAGATCTCTCAATTTTCAAAGTTATTTTAATTTCATTTTTATGTAATAAATCATGTGAATGGGTTATATACAATGTAAGGTTGATATAGTATATATGTTAATTTTTTTGTCAAATCATAGATTCTCCTTATGATTCAATGTTTTTTGATGTATAGTATAATAGGGATATGGTTTTTGAAATTTGAAAGGTCGGATCCTTTGATTTCTTGGATATCGTTTTCTATTACTAGACTCATTTTACAAATATATACTACGATAACTATCACTTCTGTCGAGTTGTTGATCATAATCTCAAATTTTGGAATTTATATTTCTTGATTGAAGTGAAAATATTTTTTTTCTGATTGTTTAATCGATTTTATATTTTTAGATAGATCCCTCTGAGTAGTCTCCCAATGGTTCTACTAGAGGGTGATGTGGATGATGCTCAAGGAAATATTCATTTGGATTAAATTCTCATAGAGGATATCATGGGAGATATTCATTCCATTAATAATAAATTTTCACTAATTCTAAATCCTAGTCATTAAGATACTTCTAGGAGTTTGATGATACATTCACTAGTGGAAATGGAGTTTTTCCAAACTATTTGAACAAACCATTGGTATGCTGGTTTTAGAGAAACCTTCATAAATGTTTTCATGAGACCACTGGTATTCTAATTTTACAATGAATACCTCCCAATGGTTTAGTCAAATCATTGGGAAATATTTTATTAATGTAATGTATACCAATGGTTTTCTAAAACCATTGGTAATGAATATATTTGCTTACTATTTTTTAAATCAATTGGTATAGGTTTTCCCAAATACATAGTAGCTCCAGCACCCCCATCTGCGTGATTGAAACTGTAATATAATTCTCTCTTGAATCTCATTCTTTAATAGAGCATATAAAACTATTAAAACTAGAAAGATCGATCTTCAATAAAGAAATTTTTTATTTCTACACTTATTTTTATTAATTTATAAGTTAAATTAATGTTCCACATCTATTTTTTATTCTATTTTGATTTGGACTAGACATGTGTTCCTCACAGTTTGTGGCATGGTATTCCAAACACTTTGATTTGTTTCTTGTTTTTGTTATCCACTTCAAGTGTAATGATTCTAGGAACAACTTTTATTTGAATTCTTCATAGATACTAATATTGTTTAGATTTTTTAAACCATATAAACTAATGGTTGGTGGTGCAATGTATCCCCACTCAAATATAGTAATGGTTCTTTAGTCATACGATCTAGAGGTGGATAATGGATATATGGATGGTCCATGTAATGTGATTTGTGGATGGTTGGGGTAGTTTTGTTTTTGGTTTTCAATATTTCAGAAGGGTGATATGGTAGTTTCTCTGGACATTAGAATAGTAAGAGATTGGATTAGGATTTTTTATTTATAATTATTGATCCTTTAGTAATGGGAAGGGTTGTGATATTGAGGATGTATTTTCTATTGTTTGGCTGATGGATTAGAATTGTGATATATATTGGATAGGGTATAGGTAATTTTCAATGTATTATATGGGTATTGGATCCCCAGAAAACCCCCACCCCACACCCTAGACACCCCCATTGGACATCCCCCCACCCCTCCACACCCCCACACCCTTGGACATCCCCCACCCCTAGACATCCCCACCCCCTTGGACAACCCCCCACCTCCAATGACACCCCCACCATGCCTGGATAGCCTTCACCCCCGCAGAAAGCCCCCCCCCCCCCCCGACCACCCCCCCTGGACACCCCCATCACCTGGACACACCCCTAGACACCCCACCCCCTAAACACACCGACTCCTTGGATACCCCCCCCCCCCCCCAGACACACCCACATCCCGGACACCCGCCAACCCATGTAAACCATCTACCACTGGACACCCTCCACCCCTTGGATACCCCCCTGGACCTTGCCTATATATATCCCCTACTCTTATGTGCTTAGGCTAGTTTTTAAATTTGAATTGACCATGTGGGTGATCTCCAATTTCCCCAGAGACATCTCTATGTAACCCATAGTGCCTTATACATTGAATTTCTCATATTTTGTTAAATTGAATGGGTTGTTTTGAATTAAATGTATATGAAATGATGGGTTTCCTTCCATAATTAATAAAATTTTTTTAAATAATATTTCACAACGTGGGGCTATAATGGGTTTGGGGAATGTCATGTTTGGGGGGTTGTCCAGGTGGGGGGGGGGGTTGTACAAGTGGTAGGGGGTTGCAGGGGGGATATAGGGTGTGGGAGAGGTGGTGTGAGATGTAGAAGGAGGGATGTGGGTTATCCACATGGGGGTATGATTGGGGGAGGGTGGTGTGGGATGTCATGGGTGTGGGTTGTCTATACGGTGGGGATGAGATATCCAGGGGGTCTGGGCGGTTTGTAGTGGGGGGATGTACAGGTGGGGGTGTTGGGGGTTGTGTCCAGGTTCAGGTGGGGGTGTCCAGGTGTGGTGGGGGTGTCCAGGTGGGGGTTGGGGTGTCCATGTGTGGGTTGGGGTGTCTAGTTGGGGGTGTACAAATAGGGGGTGTCCAGGTGGTGTGGGGCCTATCCAGGTAGAAGGGGTGGGCTGTCCAGGGGGGCGAATGGGGGGTTGAAGGCTTCATGGGAGTGGGGGAGGGTGTTGGGAGATCTTGGGAGGGGGTGGGCAGTAAAAGGTGTGGGGGTGTGATTTCCTAGTGGGGGAGGGGTGTGGGATGTCTATGTGGTGGGATATCCAATGGGTGGGGGTTGGATATCTAGGGGTGGGGGATGGCTGTCTGGAGGGGTTTCTAGGGAGAAGGGGAGGGTTTGTCTAGGTGGGGGGTGTTGTCCAGGTGGATTGGTAGGGTTATCTATGTGGGGGAGTGGGTTGTCCATGGGGGGCTATCTAGGGAGGTGGGTAGGCTGTCCACTCCGATGATCTAAAAAATTAGTAATCACATATTACCAATGAATAGTTTCTTTAACAAGTTATTACATCACTTTATGTTCAACAAAAAACACACTCTTACCTCACCTAGTAGAAGTTATCTCTACAATAAAAAATCACTCAAGCTCTTATCTACTATCCATATTGATCTCATAAAATTTTTACATTCATACAAATCCATATCACCTAATGATATAACAAGGCTCATACTCCCATGAGTAGTGTCCCAGAGAAACATGGTTCATATGCCTAATCAAAGTACATATGATCATATTTGAAACACACACAAAATTTTGTAATCATAGAAAATACTATATTTAGACATTTTATTAAAACCTAGAATTAGCTCTCAGCTAGAAACTCATGGCATCATCAAGCCACATACGTAGCTCAAAATTTTGGATGTGTGCTTACAATTAGTTTTTTTATTATTATTAATGTATGATATTTAGAGTGGAAGAGAAAATATGATCCACATATGATATTCAGTTGTGTGATTACAATTAGGTGTGCTTTGAATTATATGTATTATATTTATGGTTTACACCAATAGTCTTCTGGGTCATCTTTAATAGGATTGATGTCATGCTACAATTAGATAGATATAAGAATATATAATAGTATTTTTTTGGTGGACACCCCCACCCCATGTACACCCCCCTTGGACACCCCCCCTGGACACCATCCCACCACTAGACACCCCTACCCCCTGGACACACCCACCACTACTGGAAACCCCCCCACCCCTGTAGACAGACCCCTGGATACCATCAACCCCATGACACCCCCACCCCATGGATATCTTCCACCCCTAGACACCGCCACGATGTGGAAATCCCCAACCACATGGACAACCCACCCTCACCCCCTTTACAACCACAACCCCCATGAAACCCCCACTCCCATGGACAACCCCCTAGACACCACTCCACCCCTGGAACCCCGTTCCTCCCTTACAAAACCACCCCCATGGAAAACCCCCACCACCATGGACATCCCCACTCCCTAGACACCCCACAACATGGAAACTGCTACCCCTGTGGAAAACTCCCCAACCCCCTGGACATCCCCCCATCCCCTGGACACCACCCCAACCCCTGGACACCACTAACCCTAGGACACCCCCACCCCTATGGATTACCCGCCTCCCTAGACATACCTCACTCCTTGGACACCTTATTTGTTCCAATCTTACATGAAAAATGGTGGAGTCAAAACATAAAATAGATATTTTTCTCATGCTATATAATTTTTTATGTGAACAATGTATAGTGACATTATGTTTCAAGTGGATTACTTGAAAGTAAGTGCTTTATGTGTATGAATTCTGTATGAATTCATATAGAATTCTGTATGCATTATGAATGTATTCATAATTATCTATGAATTTAGTATGTGTGTTTGGTTTCCTATAGTTTTAAATGTATAAATCTTGTATGAATTATGCATGTTGTTTGGTATGTTACAGGTGCACCACATGGGGGGAGGCGGGCATGCTGGTTGATGTGCATTATTGCATGTGCACAGGGGGAGTTTGTCTTACTGATGAAGTTGCATAATGCCTATTCCAATGGTTTACAACCATTGGAATTTGTGTGAAATGAAAATATATACCAACGGTTTCATGTAAATTGTTGGTAAATGTATATTCCAACTATTTATAAAATGTTTTTATTGATCCTTTACTTGGATTTTTCCAATGGTTTTTGAGTAAATATTTGTAAAATCCTATAAAAATTGTTTTTAAGCCATTGATATAGATAAGAATTTTGATATTTACAGTGGTTTTAAACCATTTGTTATCATTTATACCAACGCTTTTGAGAATCTGTCCGTATATAAAGTAATCTTCATCCATATCCCAATGGTTCTCAAAAAACCATTGGGTTATATCTCTCCCCACAGCTCCATAGCCAATAAATTGGACAACTGTTGCTATAGTTTTTACCAGTGGTGGTTTGGCCATTACAAATGGTTTGAAACCATTTGTAAAGGCTATGTTTCCAGTACTATTTAATGTTGGGAGTTTTTCCTTAACATTCACTTATACATTTGGGTTACAAATGATGACCAATATGTAGTGGGTTTCCATGACAATATTGACAATATATTTTGTTTTATGGATAGATCTATCACCATACAGGTGAATTGATTAGGGATCATTTTCAAGGGTCCCATAAACCAATGGTAGTATTTTATGTTAGAGTAAGATATCCATGTGGGAATGGATTATAAGGGTTTCAATACGATATTCTCTAATCAATTATACCAAATTAATCTATTAGTGGAAAATTATATATAGTTCCACTTTTATTTAAAAGGTAGAGTTTTTAGTGTCGGAGAACAGAAATCAATTTTTGAATTTGGATTTTTTTTTCAACAAAATTGAAAATAATGATCAATTGAAACAAAAAAAGAAACTATATTTTTTTTTTGATATTTTAACAAATTTTTTAGTGATTAAAGTTTCTACCTATAATGAAATTCTATATAGATATATTATGGAAGAAATGAATAAAAAAGAGATGATTTTGACCCCTTCTCTTCTACTTATTTGATGATTTAGAAGAAAATAATGAATAAAGAATTAAATTAGTAATTGTAAAAAGTGTGGTGGGTGGGGTTTCTAGTAGTGGTACTCCTATGCACCATTAGTTACAACTATTAGTGTTCCACATACTTTCATACCCTGTAGAAACTTCTTGAACACATAGTGTTCTTATTGGACACCCATGCATATAGGAAATTTTTATTGTATATATGATCATATGAATTGGTTTTTATAGGAAATTTATATACCTCTCAATGGTCAGAGATCAAAATATCCAAATTTCGAAATGAAACTACTAGAATAATTAATTTTTTTAGGATGTAACAGAAGGACTCCTGAGTTATTAACATAACATAATGGATAAGCATCCATCATAGGTTTCAGGGAGTCTAGAGATTGTGAACAGTTCCATATTTCTTTTCATCATATGATGAGACTTCTTCATTTGACACATGACATCATATGATGAGACTTCATAATTTGATACATGATCCTCACACTCATTTATTTCCACTTGTTTTTTTTGATGTATTTTTGAATACATTATAGATATCATCCAATATCAATGAGTTACTAAAACCAATAGGAAGGAGGAAGTAACTGGGTTTTTGGGGGAAATGATGTAATCTGTAGATATATGTTTTCTACCATGTCATGGAATTTATTATTCTCTATTTGGAAATATTTGATTTCATTTTGGGATTTTATTTTCATATATAATATCAATGTGTTGGATCAGTATAATTTGAATATAATGTTGCATGATCATGATCTATCACGTGTATTATGGTTAAAGGGATATGTTGTTTGGTTATGAAGGACCTTCCCTCCTAAAACACGTGATTTTTTATCAATAATATGATTTATTTTTTATTTTGTTTCTACTCCACGTTATATTCTCTTGGTCGTTATATACGAAGACTACTTTTAATAGATGAGTTCTCTGGTATTTCCTTATAGAGTGAGGTATGGTCCCGATTGATATATTATTATGTACAACAATGATCTCAATGCCCACTAGTCACTTAAAACTAGTGAAGATAAATGATATCACTATCTTGTGGGATAATATAATGGAAGATGGTTTTCTTCAAATGAGTTTTATGATATGGGAAACTCATTTAATTTTTATAAAGACTTATGAATAGTTCAATTATTTTACCCATGGACTATTAGATGATTAAATGAGTATTTATTATAAATATGTATCATTTTTCCTTTATAGAATATTTTTCATATCAGTTATTGGATGTTATGTGGTTTAAAAAATCATTATCTCAATGTCAATGAGTTTTATATTATAAATATATTTTTTTCATAATTTTTTTGAAATTATGAGAATATAGTGATTATATCTTTACATATAAATGCATGTTCCATTAATAAGGATCTATTGAACCATATATACCATCAGTTTATAGACAACATTATATAGTGTTTATTGATGAAATATTTCTTCTTTGGGGACCATGTGAAGTCATGATATTAATATATGATTGGTTTTGAAAATACTGTGGGGTCACCAAATATGTGGAGTGATTTTAAAATATAATATTTTGATACAAAAAGTAATTTTTTGGGGAAATATGATTTTATAAGATTTTATATCAGTTGACCATGAAAAGTTAGTGTTTAGTTTGTCATTTGAAGATCTGTGGATATTCATTGATATGGGGAGTATCTTTAAATATTCTAGACATTATTAGTGGTTAATGAGGTATTTAATAAATATTGAATCACCCTGGTCATTTCATACAACTAAATGTGTGAAGTTAGCATAATATTAAGTGTATCATGCTAATTTCAATGTGTTTATATGGATTTTGGGTTTCTATGTTATTAAGGTTAATCAAATTGACTCTTATGGTTCTCATCATCTTCAAATACTTGAATATTATTACTCCGCACAAGATTTAATGCATTTCCTATTATCCATACTCATAATTTTTGGATGCGTTATATTTTTTTGGAGTCACTAAAAGTAATACCAACCACATTTTTCAATAATATATTATAAAATAAGAAATTAAATATTATATATAGATTATGAGTTGAATTAATTTTATGTTCAATTTTGACATCTCCTAAACCCCCCGGATGGGAATTTAATCCAAAACTATCTAAGGAGAAATAAACTATTACATGTAGTACAAGAATTTAATGATAATTTTAACCTTATGAATTCCATTTCCAATGTTCATTTGGATACACATGAGGATTTCTTTGTTATTATTTTGAAGTGTTTTTAGTTGTCATCATATATTGTTGGGTATATTATAAAGATTCAATAGTATAATGATTTGGTCACCATAATAAAATAATACTTTTGAGGTGGAGATACATGTTATGGTTTTTCTTTCCCCTTCTGATGATATTTTCAGTAACATCACCAAATTTGTGAGGAGTTTAATTTTTATTCAATTTCATAGTTTTTAATGGTTCTATCATTAGGGAATTAAAAACTTTTATTATGGAATGAAGTTATGATTATGGTTTTTGGTTATAAATCATTCAATTTCTAAAATTGTGTCCCATTTTTACTCATTCAAATATATAAAGGTAGAAAAAATATAATTCTTCATGTTTTCTCTATCTTCATCATGTGATTGTTTGGAAGTGAGATAAGATACCAATGGGACTTTTTATTGGATTACCAAATACTCATGGTGGGATGCAAGATATTTTGGTATTGGTTGGTTAGGTAATTAATTAATCACATTTATTTATGAATAATATCAACACAAATTTATGTTGCCTGTTTTATCTATATATGAAGAGATTTTGAGTGAACAAGGTGTTACTTCTTCCATTATCTAAAACATGGATCCTAGGCTTTCCACTATTTTTTAATACTCTCGAGGTGAAATTTAGAACTCAAATTTTGATGATAATAACTTATTATCGATATAAAAACAATTAAATATAGCATGATTTTATTTTCATTGATGGTATGATTCATTTCAATTTCTTCTATTGTAGTGGATCAAGACATATCCATCTATGAATATTTGGGTATTCTTCTTACAATATAAAATTTCTTGAAATCAGAATGATTTGATTTGATGAATTTTATGGTACCCAGGGGTATATCCTAATTGTTTGAAGAGGTGGTGGAACATCTCATATGTGACATTGTCTCAATCTCTAGAAAATAGATAGGATATAGGAAATATTTCATTGTAAGATTAAATATAATGATTCAACTAAAAAATAATGTAGATCGTTGAAGCCATAAATTGATATTTCGATTCATATAATATTTTTATGGAATGTTTATCCTTAGTTTAATCACCTTCTACATTAGAAATTTGGTATTTAGTTATAATATAAGTCATATTTTTTTGGGTTACATAGTTTTTTGGATAGGTTGTTTATCATGTTTAATTTCTTGTTCATTTGATTGGTATTCATGATGTTTTCTCTCTATATCATCTTTTGATGTACAATCCTAACCTCTCTATCATTCTTTGTTCAGAAGTGATCGAATTGGAGACACCTGTTTTTGTTAAAGAGAAACTAGTATATATAATGGATTCTCAGGTGAAATTATTATGTGATATGTATATCCAAATGGATAGTTTTTTTTTGAGACACATATGAAATTATCATATATCTTTGGTGCCAGAATCATTGGTGAAGGAGAAGTAGCCTCACGTATTTCAAGAGAACCCATCATTCCTCTGACTTATTGGGAATATATATTTTTATTATTATGAAATTGTATGCTCCATTATTTTTATAGTTTTATATTTTATTGCATAACAGTTTGTTGTTAAAATATTTATTGAATAAGAGTTGTTTTTGGAATTTATTGTTGATTTGGGGTCTTCTAATACCTTCTAGATACTTTGACATTATATGTTCAAGCATAATATGTATTTAATTCTCTGTTCTCTAATTTTTTAATTGTTTATGGTGTACAAATAATATATTATAAAACCACAATTATAAATAAAAAATATATTTTATACCATTATACACTTATATATTTAATCAAATCATTACATTGAATAAATTTAACCTGAGGAAACATATTCTCAGTATATGGGGAATATTGGGATTTTACACTATAAATCCATATTATTTGATGTGAATCCCTTCAACCCTTTATATCTTTTCAAACATCACACCTAATGTTTTTTATTCATCATGAACCTCCCTTATCCAAACTCCTTGTCTCTTCTATTTGATTTTATTTTTTTCCATCTATTCTAGATCACCTTGTTTGAAGCTAAATCTACACGATGGTTTTGTATACTATTTATTTATAAGTAAACTAACTTATTATTCATTTCCAATAATTGTTCAAGTGTAATTGGACAATGTTAATATTATATGATGATCGTATACTTATTTGTATGTGTTGCATTGTAGATTTGTTGTGTGATATTCTAGCTGATGAATATACCTATGTTTATTATTAATTTTAAGGTGTGTTTATATAGTTATGTGTGATCTAACATATCCACTAGTTCTTTAATATATTGTTAGACGATACAAATATATGGAAATTATTGGTAGGACCTGTGATATTAATATACATTCCTTCAGTGTTTCTACATCTTGTTCTGGGAAGTGTTTGACCCTAAATCATGGGGGATGATTATATCTATATCATTGGATGGATATATATTATTTATATGGTTGAATAAATTGTCCTTATATGTGAATTAGTATTATATATTTGTGTTCATAAATGTATTTTCGGTGAAATATGGGTTTTATATGGGATTTTAGTATAAAAAAATGGGTATGTTCAAATCATTGTTTATGGTTTGAAAAAATTGGGATTCAATGCAGTTATGGTTGAATAAAGGGTTATGAATGTGTTTGTGATATTTTTGAATAGTTGATGTTATTTGATAGATGATGCTCATTAGAATCCTTTGGTTTATATATTTATGGTGTAGGTTTGTTTCATTGTATGATAATTATTTAAAGGAATACAATTGTAGTTTTGTTCTAATCTTTGAGGTGTCTGTTCTAGTGGCTTGATATTGACCTTTCTAGGGGGTTCACTCAATAGGTGATCATCGATTCTAGAGGCTTGTGTACCACGGTAATTGTTGTGAAGTATAAATTTTTTATATTACAATTTTTTTACTAGGATGACTATTACGATGTTCGGAATTCTAACCCTTATTAATAGATATTACTATTTATGAATTGATATAGATGATTTGTTAAATGTGAAAATCATCATTGAAATCACTTATTATATATTGTTTTAGAAATGTGGAAAATGTGAGATTATAAAATTTGACTAGATATAAAACAATTATACATATTATAATTCAATATTTTAATTAAAATGAGTATAATATGATTACTTATATATAGAGTTGATATGAAAGTCCTGAGTGGGATCTTAATATTAATTTTTATATCATATTATATATAAGTTTTTGTTGATTTATTTTACATATTATGTCTTTTATTCTATGAATGGAATTGTTTCACATTTAGGAAGTGAGGATTCTATTGTCTGGGATTAGGAATATGATGTTGATATGGTGATATATTTCCCATATGTCATATCAGAATCTATCATCCATTTTGGTGGCCTATTGGTTTTTTTATTACTATACCATTTCATTGTTATATTTTATTCATGATATATTTCCACTATTGGTTTATTTTAGTTATGAAATATATATCATTGGTTTCATATTTTTTTAACTATTTTTTATTTGAACATATTACACATTTCTTTTAAATGATGGACCAAATCATTCTATTGGGTTATTTTTTTATGCCCATTTTCTAGTCACCAGCCTATGGGGCTCTAGAACACTGTTCAAATTTATAACAGATAATCTAGGTATCAGTTTATGAGGGTAACCAAGGTGGGTTCATGAAAATATAAATAACTATGTGATTAACATATGTTGATTAATACAATATATTCAATGTTGGATTGATATCTAGATGATTTGTAATATCCTTAATTATTAATACCATCGTCTAATATTATAAATTATGATATTAAGTAATCAATGTTGTTCCCATTGGGTCTTAGTTGAATGGTAGCCGATGGTCATACCCCTTTATGTCCATGGTATGTAATATAGTCTTGATTCCCATAATATTTTAACATTATGATTATTATATACGAGGTGATTCAATTACATTTCCCATCTGGGTAGATTATTCATTTTCAAAGCATTAGGAAATGTAATATAAATAGTTAATGGTTCTTTATGGTTGTATAATTTGTTCAACAACACCATCTAGTATTGATCAATAATCATTTTAGATCATCATATTCCCTCATGTATCATTTTATCATCGGTCTCATGTTCCCCATTCACATAATTATAGTTGTGGTGAAAATATTGGTTTCATGAAATTAGATATAAAATAAATTTAGTTGATGCCATGGATTTACAATATTTAGATATAGATTCATTATGATATTAGAACCTTATCAATTTTAGTTGTTTTTTCATTCTCTGTGTAGGGGGACTCTTTGATGGTGGGAATATCATGGGTTGTTTCACATGTATATGTTTGGAGAATGTCATGGATCGATAAGATGATGTGATCCATAGATAAGATTCAATATGGGAAATCATAGGCAATTTGGTGTGGTTGTTTATTGTAGTAGTTAGACATTGGAAGAGGTGTTCATGAGGAAATCATTCATTTATTATATTAGGTTTGGTTTAGTGGAACATTATTTTATTTTACCAGTATATTTTCTTATGAGTGGTTCGGTATGAATCTGCAATGTTTTTTTGGAATGTTTATTTATTGGGTTGATGTTGACGTTGTGATAATTAGATTTTATTTTATTTATTTTAGTATGTGGTGTGGCATTATTTCGGTGAAACTAAATTGGAGGCCTCAAAATTTTGATGGAGTTACTAAATCCCATTATTTAGTCATCAATCCTCATTTCATGATAGATGGACGATCCCCTGCTTTTCAATTATAATTAGAGTTATAATTCTTGTTTTCCATTACAACATGTGGACATCGTTATGAGTTCTATATGAGAAATGTTAGTTGGGATTATTGATACCGATATATGTGTACAGGGAAATATCATCTGGTCATACCCTACAAGTAAAGGTGGGTTGGATGGATCCTCTTCCACCTTGCATTCGATAATGACAATGCATCTTATTGGAAGTGGGTGACACAAAATCATCGATTGATTTGACTATTACAATATCTGATAAGGGATGTAAAGATTTTTTTCTTTATTTCTAGTTGTACGTTTTTCTTCGAACACAAAAGAAAATGTTAAACCCTTTGAGTCATGTTTCTTTAATTTATTTTTTTCTATCATCAATGTAATTAGTTCATTCATTACAAATTTTTCAGTAGGGGTTATAATTTTTAGTATCAATAAAGGGGGATTAAATTTTATCCTTTTTAAAAACTGACATGGTCAATCTCATAATGTGTGATTTTGAATCAGTACATATATAATATAATAATTTATTAAAATAATTTGAATGAAATTGATAAATATTTATAAGAATTAATTTAATTCAATTTGATTACTTTAATTAATATCATTTTAAACATGATGACATTATAATTTTGAACAATAAAGAATAATAATGTTATATGTTAGGGAATAAAAATGAAAATACTATTATCATTTTTCCTCATTGACATAAATATTTTTTAATAATGTGATATGAATTAATATGTTAGAAATGATACTTTTTTAATATAACCATTTTTTTTCCATTTTTAGTGTTTTCTATAATTGAGATATACCAATATATATTTTCATTTCACCCATTACATCATACGAAAAAAAATAATTTTATTGAAGAATTGTTTGATGCATGTTAATGAATCTCATTTCATGGTTTTTTTTTCTCAGCGAGTATTACATGATATTTAGTTGTCATTATATAATTAAGTTTTAACCAATGATTGTAGATTGGTATATATTTACAAAACAGATATAAAATGGGTATTATAATAATAACTTAACCCAATAAATTTTTTTAGATGCTTAAATTTTATTCAATATGAATCATAGCTCAATTAGTCTTCCATGATCCACACCAATTCATTTTATGAAGAACTAATATTTTTTATCATAAAAACTATTATATAATTAAACATTTTGAAATACCCACATTTTGTGTATAGTTAATTCAATATTTTAAGGAATTGGTCGGTCATTCTATTCTTTCATTTTTACTAGTTTTGATTGACATTATAACATTTAGATTCACTCTAACTAATGAATGCAGTGCATAAATCAAAGAAGAACTATAGAAAAATGATATCAATAATCATTGAATATATTCATTTATGCTATCACACATAGGAAAAAAGATCAAAAATCAATATATATATATATAAATAAATATTCTAATAATGGTAAAATTTTATAACATATAAAGATGTGAAGATGATTAATCATTTTCTATTAATTACATTTTAAACATTTTTTGATGGGTAATGAATAATAAAATTTGAATAAGGTGATCAATTAATTTTATAAATAAGTATGTTTTTGATTACCATACTATGTTATATGCAAGGTATCTAGGATTAAAAGGTGGTTTATAAGTAAATTTTCGTCTATTATACTACACATTAATTATTAATATCATCATTGGAAGATAATGTTTTGGATAATTGCACACATGAAAAATATAACATATTGGTCACGTAATGTGTAATGAGAGGATAAATTCTACTAAAAAGGAATAATAGTGAGATTGATTATTCATTAATTTTTTTATAGTAGTAATGAACTATTAAAATAAATGAAATTATTAAAAAAATTAAATTTATGACGTCAATACTATGAATCTGGAAAAATATTTATCTATAACAATAGGGACATTCCCAAAGATATGGGAATTGTAAAATTGAATGTCATAAGACCAATTATGTGTATACCACCCATGAGGGGGGTAATAAAACATGACAACATAAAAAATAAATCATTTA
This sequence comes from Viscum album, assembly GCA_963277665.1. Taxonomy (NCBI): domain Eukaryota; kingdom Viridiplantae; phylum Streptophyta; class Magnoliopsida; order Santalales; family Viscaceae; genus Viscum; species Viscum album. The sequence goes on from OY728126.1 coordinate 1,114,249,364, forward strand.
AAAACATTATTCTATTTTCTCGTCATTGAAATATTATCTTTTGGTCATGATTTGATGATGATATATTGAGTAAGAGATAAAAAATAAAGAAATAATTGTTTTTTACATTGATAAATTAAGAATATAATAATTATTCTAATCATAGTTTTTTAATAATCGATCACCCATTTAATATATTAATATTTGATCAAAATGGAATATGTAATAATTAATTTGGATTTTCATGAACACTAAATACATGATGATTTAAAAGGAAAATCATGTGAATGTCCCCTATTTATCATACCTCAATTGTTTCTGTATTTTATAATATGATTAAACCTATACTCTTCTTAAAATCCAAGAAAATCATCCATATAATCCTCATAAAACTGGTTTATGACTAATATTTTCACTATAAATACTAATTATTGAAGTAATTATGGTTATTTATGTCATTTATAATCATTAGGGCAAGATCACCCTAGTTTTGGTGCGAACCTAAAATATGAGATCCATGAATGAAGAAATGCATATGATATCAGATTATCATATATTTGGCCCAATGATTCTAGTGAGGATCATTTAATTTAAACAATATGAATAATTACCTGATATCTTCATGTAATAACCCTTGTTGTGAATTTCATGACCTATGACATGGCATTCCTCATATTTATAAAATATGAATTTGACCAACCTATACACAGAGGTTGTAGTTTTATGGTTCCTCTAAATTTGTTAAGGGTATTTATAACTAAATTACTAAAAATATATTGAACTATTGAATCATAACATGATGTTATTTCTATCTATTAAATTTAATGAATGTTATATCACCTTTGATTCCTCATTTCACTGTTGAAAAGTAGATGATTTTTTAAATAAACCTCTATAGTGAAACACTCTCATTATTCGATGAAAAATTAAGAAAATTTTTTTCTTTTCAACACATGATAGAAAAAAATATCTATATGGACAATCACATCAGATCAACATATAAATTATTCCACATCATAGGATCATAATTGTAGTGTTTTAGGTCAAATATTCATTATATGACACGAACCTATTTTTTAATAAAACATTTCAGGAGTACTAACCCCTCAAATCCCCATATATCTATTATATATGTGATTAACATGGAACCTATATTGTGTGACCACAAAAATTATGAATGATTTTCCTTCATGAAAAGAGAATAATTACCTTAATTTTAATTAAAATAAACCCAATTTCTATATTATTTCAAATAAATTTCCAAAATATTACATATAATAAATAAAAGAAATCATCTAAAAATAATTAATTAGTTATTTATAAAGAAAATTAAAATATTCTTACAGTAACATTTTTACCAAAACACCATACCATTTGATAGTGTAGTGATTATGAGAGAACATCATTCTTAATTATAAGATAAACAACATATTTTTCTTGTTCTAATTGAGAAAAATCATATATCTATTTATATTTTCATCATGATTAAGGTTCATCAAGCTGGTATCACATTTTAAATAAATATAAACCTTCCCATTTATTAGAAATGAGAATAATTTTATATGAGATCAACTAAAAAATCCATTATCCATCACATCATGTATTCCATAAAATTAATGATATATAATATACTACACAATATCTGATCACCAAAAAGTAAAAATTAGTAGTTTCTATACTAATTTTAAAAAATATATCCTCATTTATTCATTTCCATTTTCACCAATTGTATATTGAATAAAATATGGATGAATTATTGATGAATTATAGGGTTTTTTTAGTACAAAGTACTAAAAAACATTCTCATATAAAGGAAGGAATCCATGTTTAAGTGATTTATTCTTATATACATGTTTTCCTCCATGGAGGAAACAAATTTTAGTGAAATTTACCCATTACCCACTTTATTTTTTGTGATTTGTCACATTATATAAAAATATTGATTAGTCAATTATATCACCAAATTATTTCACATGAAATTTTATCATTTATTTTAAAACTATATAAATAATGGATAATAGAAAACACTATAAAATTATTATAGATATAACATCATCTATGTCATTGGAGTTGTTTATTATTTACCATCAATACACTCATCCTCCACTGTTCCAATATTGTTATAATTTATCACTAAAGAGTTCCATGTTTTTTATATTCTTCCAGTAAAATATACACCTCCTAATGTATACATTCTATATCTAACTTCACCTAAAAATATTTCCTGATGAATATATACAATAAATAACCTAATATGGAACACATATTTTTCTTTCAATGTGTAACCAAATCCAATGTGTCAATCCCTGATTTTTTTCTGAAATCATCCATCTTGATCAATATCTAATGTATATGTTAATGGTCCCCATTAAGACTCATTGGTTGTGCCAATAAGTTAATGATTTTTTGAATATAATTATGATGATACAATGGGTTTGTAACCATATATTGATATCTCTATAAATATTTACAAGATTATATGGTTTCAATGTTTTTAAAAGATATTATCTCTTCATGCAAGGACTTCTTCAACACAAAAAATTTCAATATCATTTAAAAATATATTAAAATATTATTCTTTATACATAATTCCTTGAGGAATTCAGGTTACTTTTATAATGTATTTATTAATTTTATTATCTCTGGGGAAGTTTATTTGTGAGGACATTTGATTTCCATACATAGTCACATTATTGGTAATGAAAATATATTTCAATAGTCTATATATTAAAGAATATTTCATCCACATATGCTATACCAATATAACATGCATTCATGTTCTCTATCAAAAAATATAAAAAATACATTCAATAAAACTAGAAAACACATGTGAATGTAGATATTACATTGTTATTGAATAACTACATCATATATCATTGTATATCATATTGTTATTAGAGTAAAATGTGTTAGCGTAATAAAATATTTTGAAAAATTATATAAATGAGTGTATATTTCTTCAAAGATAAGTTTTATGTTAATTTTTACATACTTTGTGTTCATCTCATGTCCAATATACTTTGATTATTTATTTTAGAAACTACCTTTTTAGTGTTTTATAATACACTATATTTAATCTATATTAAATTATTCTAAAAATAATCATCATAGTCTTATTTATTAAATTTCGATCTATTATCAAATTGAAATTTTATTATGAAATAAATATTTTGATTTAAAAAGACTCTAGAAAAGTTTTTAAATATTTTTTTTCTTGATATTTATACAATTATATTACACAATATGAATTTGAGTAAAATCATAAATCAAATTTATGTAATAATGTTCTCTTTTAGTTGAAATTGAGATAAAAAATTCATTCATATATTAATTTACATATTTATATGATTTCATGGTTTTATTTTGGTAAATTCTTTGATTCATTCACAAAATTTTTAATTTGAGACATGCATAAAAAATGTTCAAACAATCTATATAAATATTCTATAGATTTTTTATATCTTCATTACTTAAAACCTTCTATATGATATTTCTTCAAAAGAAAAATCAATATATACAATGTAAAATATTATTTTCCTTAACTAATAACCTGAAAATGATCTTTAATCTTTATAAATATTAATTATGTTGATATTAACTCATTTTTTATTTTTATAATATTAAAATAGTTTAATTTAGGTTTAACTAAATCCTTATTTCGAATGATCACTTGATTCTCATTATCACAATGATGATAAATAATATGGATATTATTCCTCATCCCATTTTCAAAGCGATCATAATTTACTTTATTTTATAAAAACATGGTGTACCTAGATTCTTTAACCTTGAGTGATCATTATTTTATGAAATTTATAGTCGATCCACCACAACATTCGATGTCATTCAAGAAATATTGATTACAAAAAAAATTGGACGAGATATCAGTATAAAATATCTAATGATTCATTCAAATGCACCTAGGTAATAAAAAATATATGTAAATTCGTCCCAATTGTTATTCATCATAGTAAATTATTTATAATTACAATTTTTTCGTAGATACATGGTTAACAGGTATGCCACTTTTGGGTAGATGTTTAGGTGGTTCGTACGACTCAAAAGTATCCTCCATGAAATCAATGGTATTTTTGAAGTGTTTTTTAACAATTAAATTTTTAATCAAATATAAGTAAATAATTTCATATATTTTCTCTATTCATTAATTAAAAAACATATATTGAGAGTGTTATAAAATTTTCCAACAATGATTTTTTTCATGAAGCATAAAACAGCAAAATTATCACTGAAAGTGAAATCACCTAGGGGAAAAAATATGATATTCAAAATATTTGCCTTATATTTTGAATATTTTTATATATTATAATGTTTTTATAACATATTTTTTATTGAATAATTAAGAAATTAAAATGACATTTACATTATTATTATCCTAGAAATACTTAATAAATTACACATGGAATTTTTATAATCAGCACTAATGTTAGAGAAGTGTGTATTCCTGCTTTTTCTAGATATAATAACTGTTTTATTACATTTTTTATGTTTTAAAAAAAATTAATACCATGTTTTTGAAACAATTTTTATAATCCCAATGGATTAATTAAAAGGTATTCTTGTCATATTATACACTTTTCCAATATTTTGTATCTTTGACCTACATCATTCACAATTTTATTAAACACCCAAACTTTTTTGTAACTATAGGACCTTATTATATCCAGTAATATTTTAAATAAATTAACTCATCGTTCATTTAATTGTGATTTCAAATATAGATTTCATGAATTTTTTATTATACATCATGTATTGTATTTATATCATCCATTAATAAGTTTAACACAATTTCCTTATCCACAATATATTTATCTTTAAAGATATCAAGGGTATTTCATAAATAATAATTATTTATCATTAAATGATTCTTATCTCTATTGAGACTTATATTTTATTTCGTAATAATAAATAGACATCACAGTATGTTGATTATTACATGGTGTTTCTTTATAAAGTTTTATTATCTATTTGTCTTATTTTTATTCACTGATGTGATGCCTGGGTCGACTTTATTTAAAAAATAATAATATAATACATTTACTATATTATTCATCATTTACACTTTTATCTATTTTTATCACATGAAAAAACTTCATATTGTTGGATTTTTAGTGCTTTAGGTATTATTGGAATTTCAATTTACATTTTATAAACATTCTCATTTATATCAAATATATTTTTTTCATCTAATATGACCTTTTGGATTCATCCTCATTTTTATATTTTCCAATCAGAATATAAAATCCATCTGAAAAGTGATATTTTTTCCATAACTAAATAGTTATAATGGAATATATCACCAATATTTAAATTCATCACAAAATATGCCTTCTAAGAATAAACGGATAAACACACAAAATTCATTCAAATGATCATAATCATATTTAGTTTTATCCATATAAATATTATTTAAGTAATCATTATATTATATTATTATTGAAAATTATGTGTTTTAGAAATTAATTTTTTCAATTCAAATTATATTTTCTCCTTTTCTTATCTCAATGGTGATGGACGAATTATTAAAATTGTGGGTGGCCAACTCATCCATGCCTTTATACAATGGGGTTGAGATAATCACATCCTATTTATCAATAGTTATTATCATGTACTTCATTATAATGATAGTTTCAATATCATCTCGACCAAATATTTGAATACATTTTTCCATTGAGATTGTCATATAACATTGAATAATTTTTTAAAGGATATTTATTGATAGATTTAATGAATCAGACTATACCAATGAAAACTATGTTAAAATTTTTTCAACATACATCATGGAATTTTATTTATTAAATTTATGGTTGTGACTATGATAGATATCAATACATCAATGCATATCATATATGTAAATGAATCAATCTAAATATTTTTTTTTCAATATTAATTTCCTATAGAGATACAGATCACATACAAAGTAACTGTGATATTTTTTCAATTTTACTGGATGGTAGAACATGTATAAGGGATCATTTTATCAACATGTATCCTTAATGAAACATAAATAAAATCAAATATAGTTCCAATACAAGTTATTATATATGTATAATAATCCATTATATTTTGTTGGTTGTTTTTTTCCTAGAAGAAATTTACTTCTGGGCCAATGATGAGTCCCAGCATCGAAAAATATTCTATGACCATAGGAATCAATCCAAACATATTTCATTTAACAGAGACATGTTTTAAACATATTAGATAACTTGATTTATTTTTTATTATAGTATGGACTATGATATGTGATATTTTCCTCATTTTGTTCCTTGGGGGAAAAGAAATACAAAAACGTGCAGGATAAAAAATAAATTCATCACAGAAATTTATATTATACATTGAAAAATGTGTACTTATAACAATATAGACGATCCAACCCATGATGATAGGGACTGTCAATGTTTCATAGCCTTAAAATCCTCATTAATTATAATATTACACCCTATATATGAATCCATTATTTATGGGGAGGTACTTTTCTGAAATTTCAATATTCGGATATGAAAAGTAGATAAAACAATTTCTATATGTTGTATATTGACAGTAATTAAGACTTTTATATTTATTATGAGATCAATAACGTGATTTAATTTACTCAAATGTAATGAAATGTGATATTGATACAATCGAGCATTATAATATCATTTTTGAGGGACATCTATATTGATTATTCTATCAGGTAGAGGAATTGAACAATATAATCAATTGGTCACCCAATGTTGTTTAGTGTTATTCATGATGGATGTGTTGGGGATTTAGATATATGGTTTTAATTCATAAAACAATATGTGCATTATTTTATGGAAATTAAATATGGATATCCCCAAACATGTTTAATTTTATGTGGAAGGATATCCTATAATATTGTGTTTGGTTTTTTTGTATTTACTCAAAACCAAATGTTTGATTCCACATAGTTAGGGTGTTGAAAATCGATGTAATTTTATAAAAATTATTTCTTGAGAAATAACCCATTGGATTTGGTATTAATTATTCCCCATCTATCATATCTACGGATTGAAAACATTAGATTAACAATTATGTATATCATATATTCCCACCGAAATTTTTTCCAACAGGTGAGTTCTCTTCCCTAATATCATCAACGATATAAGAGCCAATAAAATTTAACCATGGAATAATTTTTATTTCAAATTCTTAATTAAATATTATCAAAATATTAATGTAATTGAATCATTGTTTTTTTATGTAATCAACCTATGTTTATTAAGATAATTTAACACATCATAAAAAAGTTATATATATCATCATTGAAAAGTTAATCATAAAAGACTATGTGGGGTGAGATATTATGATCACTAATGGGTAACACCACCTCTTTTCCATAAAAAAAAATATGGTCTCATTCCTAGGTTTATGAGTTTTTCTACAGTAAAAAAATAAAAATATCGGAATCCTTGTAGCTATGATTTCATGTCCTTGTCTACATTTTTCTATAAATATTTTGATAGTGATTTATTTAGGAATGTTATTTAAACATTCAAACCTAAATGATATTTGGAATAGTGGAAAGAGTCAATTATTTCTTACAAATACAACCTTTTCAACGTGAATGACATGAAATTATTGTTTTTATCCATAAATATATCATTAATGATACTAAATATTAAAATGATTATCATCATTCAAAATTTTATTATATTAATTTTATTACATTAATGATAATAACATCCTAAATTATTTTTAAAATATATTAATGATACACATGATGTACTTGAACTGATTGATTTTAGAAATGAGGATATAGAATTATGAAATGCTTTCCCACACAAAAGTAAACATCAGTGTTAGGAACAGTAAAATAGTTTTGTGGGTTATCAGATGAAGGTGATTTATATTTGATCGAAAATATATGTTCTTTAAATCTACCTATAATATTATATCTATGTTGGATATAAATATCCAAGCATTCTGATTTGATGAGAGGTCATAGTTATTGATTGATGTGTATAATAATAGACTGCATGAACATCATTCAAAATTGGAGGGTTTATCCTTTCTTACAGAATATGACAAGAACTCTATGAAAATATTAATGTATAAAAATATCATTTAATTCAGTCCATCGTGGAGGATGATTTTTTTTGTGAAGTACTATATATTCCGTTGGGGGTCAATCTAATTGATACATCATTCATTTTATATATTCTATAATTGGTATAATTTATATAATAATGTAATGATCATTACATAATTAGGTAGTATTGATCTTATTTATTTAATCAATATCATAGTAAGTGACATTAGAGGATAATTAGATTAATGTGGTTTTATGAATATTCTAAAAAGAATAATTTCCATTAATTGTAAACTCACCATTATAATATGCATTATCGTTATTATATTATGAGTGCGGGGGTGTGATTATAAACTACAATATATGGGAAATCTACTTTTATTTTCATCACATATTGAAGGATTGTAATCGAACCATAATTCTAGCTTCCATTGTAACCATTAATCAATATTACTAAAAATTCATATTAACTTTTAAATTTCAAATAGGCTTCATAGAGTTGCAATTATAACCCCATTCCTAAAATGGGAGTTTTGTATTATTATTAAAATATGGTGTTACCTTCCGATAATATGGAACAATGTTGAATAGCATCCATTGCTGGAGAGATGAAGAAAATCCACAAAAGCATAGTACTGAACTATATTTCAATTATTCCAGAAATTAAGGTTTGATAATATCAATAAAATTATATCTCTAGTGATATTTATGTGTCATAGAAATACAATATTACATAATATATGTCTTTTATATTCCATATTGTACATCTTAAAGAATAGTGTGTTGTTTGAATATAAGATACTATTTTATCTTTTATTTCAATCTATAAAATTAAATGGATTCCAAATGTTGTAAGATAATAGCCCATTAGTCCATATTCCTAATAACTATTATAAATATGATGATTTAAATAAAATATTAATGAAATATAAATTGTGAAACATGTTGTGTTGTATTATAATGACTAAAATTTTTTACGATGAAAATAAATATAATAAAATTATTCAATATATTAGAATAATGAGTCTCTTGTAAAAAATTGTACATCCATGATATTATAAATTATTTCATTCAGTATAAATTTTTTATTTCATGAAAGATGATGAAATATTTTTCCATGTAATATATATATCATATTAGTGGACTCCCTTCTACCGAATGGATTTGATGTGGTAGGTGCAATAGATAAGACATGCAATTCTTCAAGTATCATCAATAGTCCTAATGCAATTAGTAAATGAATAATTTATTCACTAACATCAGAAATTTGATATATTATTTTACATTTTTTAGATCTAGACACAGTGATCATACCATTCCTATTTTTTTACCTCCTTATCATTGACTTAACATTAAATACACATTACATAAATGGTTATGATAATGAAATTCATGAGGCAATGGTTTATATATTTTTAATTATTTTATATGAATTGAATTCCAAAATTACATTGTATCCACTGTGATGCATTAAATGGGGTTGATTTCTCATACCCTTGGTCCATGAGGATCTGATTTTATCTTGAATTCCCATCCATTATGTAAATGGATTGGAATCCTATGGGTGCATTAATCAGGATTTCATAAATTGTGACTATCAAATCAAACTCTACATAGTGTTGAATGAGATACCTAATATTGTTTTAAAATTTTTATTCTAATTATTAATCTTCACAAGGTATATTTTTTTGTTCCTCATCGATTATCAAAACATCTTAAATGATATTGCATACAATATATATATATATATATATATATTATTTTACCACAGATGAAGAAGACCAATGCATCCAACTAGATAATTGATTGTATCGATGATGATCATACATCAATCCAATATTGTGGGTAGAAATAATAGTATCCATCCACATAATCACTATATTATTCTAGGCTAACACATAATGTTGCTTCTTCAAAAATGAATTGTAAATTCTGTATTACTTTTGTGCAATGGATGGTCTAATAGTTATTGGCAATTAGACCTCTTTTGTACCATGGTTTACCTTCTTGATAGTTTTATTATTTTTGGTAATACAATTAAATTTTTTTAGAGGAATAATTGATGTCAACTACTAATTCTCTGATTTTATTTTAGTTTCAATGGGAGATGAAAGATTATTTTTTGAACATTGGGAGAATTTAGGGAAAATTTGTCCATTCCAAATGATATGATGGTGTCTCTAATTTCTAAGAGAGAAAATATACTGGATTAATTTTTAAGTATATATTGAATATGGTCTTACTATCCCCTACTATCTTCTAGGATGGAATAAGTATTGAAATCCTATACTAATGTAGATGACATAGGGATGATATTGAAATCAGCTTATCCAGATGAATTTTAAAACAATTATATCAATGAGTCATAAAATATCATGGGTATTCATAGGTAACGTTTTAATATTTTCTTCCATTTGGACTATCTAGGGATAAATAAATGTTATTATGTGAATGGGGGTAATGAAACAATTGAAATATTATTATTCTCTATAGTGATTATTTTGGACTCTATCTGGTTGAAGGGAACTGCATATTTACTACCGAGTTAGATACACATGTTCAAATGTGTAGAATTATGTCCTTGTATAGTTTTTCCTTTTGTATCACCGTCTGAAAAGATCTATTTTCATTCTCTATTTAGAAATACTCTTCAACATACTATTATTCATAAGATTCATAGTGGTAATCATCACCATTATGTAATCCATCCTTTCCACTGGTATGGTAATTTACAAAATGATGATGATACAAATAAATTTTTTTGAATCCATGGTGTTCATAGAGGGCTATTATATTTTGGGACCATTGAAATTATCTATCCCATAATCACATGTTTTAAAAAATTCATCTTTTAACCATAATCACTCTTTTTTGTTACTAGTTCCATTAATCATATGCTCATAAAATCATATGGAATGACTACAGTAGGCCAACACATTGATGTTTCATTATTTCCTAACACCATAAATTTATTTATTAAATATTATTATTGAAATAAATTAAACAATTAATTAATCATAACTCAAATTCTTTGTCATACATCACATCACCAATGTGATCCCATGAAATTTCTATTTTGATTCAGGATTAAGTGTTTGCTGACAGTGATAATCATAATAACCCTTGGATTAGGGTATTGGATAGAATAATGGAAATCCCCCTTACACTTGATGCATTGAAATGTTGTAGTTGTATTGTATGTAGATTTCACAATATTCACTTAATTTTCTTATTTCTTCTTCATTTCATATTGAAAAGTAATTTTCTAATGGAAATCCCTTATACACAAGAAAAAATTATTTTACCTCATAATATAATTCCTTTGATCATTATTTCCACACATAGGGCATAAAGGAAGGAACATATTCATATCCCCATTGTTCTTTGACTTTATTTTTAACTCCATAATACTTTTATTATTAAATATATTATAATTATATCTATCTAGAACCTACATTTCATCTTTGATTGAATATAACCCAACCACATTATATATACTAATGTATCTTTTGGATAACTATGTTTGGAGAAATTGACTTAAAACATTGTATAATAATTATAATTTTCATTCTGTTTGGATGATAATAAAAAAATTATGACTTGCTATTGTTTTGAAATTATCCTTTTATGTACCAACAGTTTATTTATCCTTTTGATACTACCCAATTAAATACTTTTCCAACATCATACGATGAACATGTGGAATATAGTAATTGAAAAATATGTTCCTGACCTCACCCCAATCCTTGGATTCAATTTCATCATGTTTCATCATATTCTTAATTACATTCCACCATTAGTATGCTTCACCCTACATTAGATAAAATGAAAGAAAGAATTTATCTTGTTCGAACACTATAAATTGATCGGTATATTTTCAGTGTCATTGATCTATTTCTAAAAAATATGTGGATCAAAAAGGCCAGCTTGAGGAAGGTGGAGTTTGCTTCATGATGGTCTCAACAAAATTTTATTCCACTGATTTCATATATAGAAGCTCATCATGATTTATAGATTGAGATAGATATGTGATCATAGGAATGGTATTTTCCATTCTAGAACACATAGTATTCATATTATCATGAGAAAACCCATTATATAGTTCAGAAAAATAACTATTAACATGGTTCTTTTTTATTCTATACATTTACTAAATCCAATAATAATATCATAAAAACATAAATCATCATGAGGAGGCACAAAATCATGAAAAACCACTAACATTATGTCTATATTAAGAAACTATACTTGATATATTCAACTGCAGGTTAATCCTATGAAATTCATCGAAAAAAAATTAAATCCTAAAAAAGTGTTCATAAATTGATATATAATTTTCAAATCAAATCCCTCTAGTGTGTCAAACAAGTAATGTATAAATAATTGTGGTTGTGTATGAGGTTATCCTAAATTCAGGATCAACACACCATGAAATAGTTGTTACCCCTAATTACATTTGTAACAGAACCATATGAACATTAATTTTCCACTCATGGATGTAATTATTGAAAACCACTCACTTTGTCCATTACCAAAATTCCAGGTAATTTTCATAAACATTAACTTGTCCAGAGATTCTTCCTTAGAGACACCTTTCGACATTTCCTTCGAATTAAACATGGATAACTCATTAATGTTTTCTCATACTGGTTTTTAGTGGTTGGCTAAACATTTTCTCTTATTAAAATTTAAAAACCAAACATTATCCTTCATTTAAATTACACGTATTTTATGTAATTCTAAAAAAATTAGCAAAAAGACACCCAAAGACAATATTAGTTCGCTACATTTTAAATCATGGCAAAAAATAATCTATATTAGTGAAATTGTTTTAGTTTTTTAAAGAAATATCATCAACATTTTTAATTATACGTAAAAAAAATTATTAGTTACATTGGGAAGGGAGATATAGGAAATGGGTGAGATCAAATTCTCAATAAGGGTAAATAATAAAAATGTGTGAGTATATGTGGAACATAAGGGTATGAGAACATGATCAAGTTGATTTCTAGATGATCCCTACATATAAATGTTCATAAAAATGAATAATGGAATAATGATTTTTATTTATGATGACAAAAATCATAAAGAAATCATGTATATTAGAAATCAAAATATAATATAGGAATTAGAAATTGAATTATAGAATATAGGTAAACATGTAATATTAGTCCTTATAAGTCATAACACATTCTTAGTTCTTATAAGGGACCATCAAGGGTTGTATACCTTCGGGGTGGGAAACACCACCATCCCTAGTTAAAGTCATTTCCTTGAAAGGTATTGGGGTTACCCATTTTCCGATAGTGATCATGATTGACAATCATATCATAGTTGATCAGTGTTTTCCCATCTTATTATAGTGGACTGAGATTCCCAATCATCCCATAGTGTATGAATCCCATCAACGTGATTCCAATAATAATCTCATGAGATATAAATCATACCCAATTATTTTTAGGGAGATATAGATCCCACCCATATTAAAATGAAAACCATATATATGTGGTCCATAAAAACATAATTCATTTATCATATCAAATCCCATCGAAGGAAATGGGTTTCATAAAAAAAACATAACCCACATAAAAAAAATTTGTTTCTTAAATATAATTACATCCCCAAAATTTACCATTATCAGAATGAATAAAATAGTACCATTGAATAATTTCAATATTAAATCAAATGTAACATAAAATTATGCTATCATAGATGGGAAATAATTTTTGAATATCACATCAAAACACATAATGATGAAAATATCCTCTCTTATTTGAAAAATTGTTTTCTATAAAATGAAACTCTATGTTAAAATAATTTTTTTTTTGAAAATAATCATGTACGGTTGTAGTTGAAGCATCAAATAATTAAAGCATCATGATGGGGGATGAATATATTAATTCCATATTTTAAATAATAAAATTCATTTTTTAAATTTTACTATAATGGTCATAAATTACCTCATTTATAAAAAGAAAAAAAATATTATTTTTCAACCCTGTATTAAAAAGATAAAAATATGAAAAAATGAATTTGAAAAATAAATATAATAAATAATATTGAATTTTTTTTAGAAAATGTAGACATGGATGATCAATATTATGAAATGAACACTTCAAACGAAACAATCCCAAATATTGATGATATTGTAAAATTAATAATCATTTAATTATAAAAATAGGAATCATATTCATCAATAAATAATAAAAATTATATTGATCATAAAATACAATAATATTATGGATAATGCACATAAAATCCATTCATTGGAAAAATATACAGTACTTATAATAAACATGTATTGTATAAGGCATGTGTCGTACAAAAATAAAAATGAGGCATAAATCAGAAAACCATCAATAACATTAGAATCATGGATTGCATAAAATAAATGCAAAAATTTGTGTTTTTTATTTAATTAAATAATTTAAATCAACTATATAACATATCATATGTTAGTATATACACCAAAAAAATAATTAAGAGGCGAATATGATATATCGGGAAGAAAAATAAAATGTAACATGAAATCCCCATACATTATGTTCTGACTCTATTCATACTCTTAAAAAACTCATGTATAATAAATATATAATTATTATAATTATATTAAAAAATCTTATTTAATTATATCAGATGATATATTATTTCCTTATTTCCTTATATTTCCCATTTATAAAAACTTACATGATAACGTTACATTTCCGGTATTAACCACTTCATTTTTCATTCATGTTTTGAATATTTATCCATTTTCCAATTACATATATCATGAATTCATAAAATAAAGAATTATATCCACGATATATGTATATATATCATATATATTAATTAAATATGTTATTACATTGAATACTAATGGATAGATATAGAAAATAAAATACAATGTTCATTGAGGTGGTAGACCGTACGTAGTCTTGAACATTAATTTCATTATATTTTCATATTAAAAGGAAATAAAATAATATGATATATCTTAATTATAGAATAATATTTAATTTATATATATAATATATAATAAGTAAACCCATACATATTATCGTCTATGTGAAATATAGATGATAGAAAGTCTGCATCACTTCATGGATATGGTAAGCCATATATACACACAAATGATGCTATTATTTCCCAAAAAATTATGTGGTAAATAAGGTAGATATTATATTACCATAATATAAGTATAATAATAATATAATTATAATTACAAATAATATTATCAATCATAATTCACAACCATAAAATATAATATATCAAAAATTAACATCATCATATCGTGAGGTGGCAGTTCACTATACAAAAGAATAGTATGTTCATTAGACAATAGATTGAATTATGTTTCAATATAGGTTAAAATAATAATATAATCAAATACTATAATATTGGGGATACTTAAATAATATTATAAATATGAAATAAAAACAATTTATGGTCTTTAGGTATGTAATAAAAAATTAATGATCATTAATAAACATTACCTATTCTATGGGTATCTTCTTCTGATTTGCACTAAAAATATAATTGGATGTATTTATAAATAATCGAAGGCTTGTAGGATTAATGAAGGGTTGTGTTGTATAATATCTGATGTAAATAAAGAATAATAAATTTTTATATTTATTAACATTTATGAATTAAATATTAATTTTTCTTTAAATGGGAAGCTATTTTCTATGTCGCACTTGATACGTAACAACATGATTCATTGAAATTTTATGTTGCACACAACGTTGAGTCATACTAAAAAATAATAAGATAATATTATTTTAAAAGGTATTTGATTCCTAGTTGTTGTATTCATGGGAATAAATAGAACTAATCATTTTAATATTAAACATGTTTCATAAATGTTTTTACATTTATCAAATAAAAGTTAGGGGCTTAAATTGTGAAAGAATCTAATTTTAAGCATAAATACTATAATATTCATTAAAATTTCTGGTTACTTCCTTTTGATGGAGAACCATTATTAAATATAGTTCTGGTCACTTTTATATGTTATATTTTTCAAAAAAATTCTTCCTTGGAATTTAGACATCAAAATTTACTTAGGGTAATTTTTTTTATTTTTATGATAAAATTCATTTTTTAATGAATAGTCGAAAATACTGTATTTTAATTCAAAACTATATTTTCATATAAATTATTTATATGGATATTTGGTCTTTTTAATTGGGTTTAAAGTCTAATAGGAATATATTATTACCATTTATTCCAAGGTTGGTAATTGGATGTAAATTCACATTGAAATTAGAATAAACAATTGTCGATCTTTTTATAATAATTATTTCTTAAAAAGAATGTTTTGTGTTTTGACAATTGAAAAAAAATTTAAATTAATTAATTAAACATATATGTTTTTAATTTTTTAAAATATACATCATTCGTTGAATTCAGAATACCAAATTTATATTATGCTGAATTTTTTGAATTTTTCTGAAAAAACATTATTTTTTTATGAATTAAAAAACACTATGTATTGCTTAAAAACCCATATTTTTCATTTATATAAAATTTTACCAATTCATTGAATTGAATTTAGAAAATACAACACCGATGGTTATTAGTAGTATATAAAACACATTATAAAATGATCAAAACGTTTTTTTTGTGAATAATAAATTTTAACATTAATTTACATTGGTTAAAGGTAAATAAGGTATTCCAAGTTACAAATAATATTGAATTACCCTATACTGGGTCCTAATATTATTGGATGATACATTTCTAACAATAGGAATCATTTGGTTGATTTTTTGTCACCATAGAGCCTCTTAGAAGTGATAATGAAACTTTATATTATTTAATTTCATGCAATGAAAAAAAGGGAATAAACATTCAAATTTTAGTAAATGAATTATTACATTTGGTTATATAAGTTACATCATCGAATATAAATATTATTTAAATATAAAAATATTTCCTACATCATGGTAATTTATTAATTATATTTATACATCGAATAAAAAAATTATTTATTACATAATAATGATGTAGTGTTTATCTTATTAGTGAATGATTTAAATAAAAACATTATAAAGATAAAAAAATCCAATACTACTATAATTATTATTTGTTGATTTTATTTCGATAAATATTCATATTATCATAGACATTAATATGCTTTGGACCGTTAGAAAACGAAAAAAAATTACATAATAAAATAATATTATCAAACATTCCTAAAGAGCCCATCCCCCCCTTATAAAAAACCATCACATCTAACCCTTAACTCAATCCTCTCGAGCCCCTTGTCTCATCAAAAATCTACCTATGTAATCTCTCATGATCCATCTATTCTACTTAAAATCCTTACCATTGGCTGAAGGAACTTCCAGAAATCCTTTTGCTCAAACCAAAGTGAGTTACCTAATTTAATGGAAATGTCTCCTCTTATAATATTTTCTTTTATTTTACCTCTATAAACCCTCTAAATTTATTATATATATTTATTCGATAAAACCACAGTATCCAAAATATTCTAGGTTTTTGATATGATAAGTATTCAAACTACACTTACACACACCTCCATCTATTGGGTAAATAACATATTGTTTCTTTTGATGGTGAATTACTGTCTCATGAAACGACGATTGTTCAATCATCTGTTACCACCTATTATGGTGGAAATTAAGATGGAACTATATTTAAATGGTATTTATATTTTATTTATATTGTCTCTATACATTTTTATTTTTTATTTTTATCATACCTTTATGGTTTCCATAATTGGTAAATACAATAATTTCATTTGAGGATGTGCAAACTACCGCCCCCTCGATGTGATATGAATCGTTCATGCCATAAGTGGAACATATAATATATGGAGTTAATTAAATTACATAAAATAGATAATAAAATATAACTATAATATACCCATTTATTATTTTGTTTTCATTCCATTAAATATAAAATATAAATGAAAGTAGCGTTTATGAGTACATACAACTTACCTTCTCCATCTACGATGAATTATATTTCATAACTCTAAATGATATTGAATATTATAAATACATATAAACTATATTTATATGGTATATATTGTATCTGAATCATTAATATCATTATGGAGATAATAGACTTTTGACCACATGGTCAATTTTTAATTATTACAGGTTTATTTTTGACTAATGTTCCGAACATCAACAAAATGTTTGATATGAACTCAAATAACTAAAAAATTGTTATAGAAAAGTAATTATTGATATAAATATAATATTAAACTAGATAAATTTTATTATTTATGTAAAAATTATCTTATGTTTATTATTTAGGAAGAACACGAAACAAATGAGTCATGTCAGACACAAGGTATGGGGTTTCCTATCTCAATTTTAATTTTGTGAGATTTCCAATGTTCACCACTTATTTTTGGTCTGTGGTGTATTTGTAATTTAATTTCATATATATTATCATGATAATATTTATATTATTTTTAATCTTTTATTCATTTGGGAGTTATTACCATTTGGTCTTACAACTCGATAGATTACAACATGGTAAGAGGTTTTCATCTCACTTTTTTTTCCGTGAGATTCACACTATATTTTCCACAATTTAATATTTTTGGATGTATTTACTTCTCATGATTTTATTAAATACATAATTTACATTATCTTATTGGTATTTACATATTAATTTCATGATCTTTCATTCCTTGGGTGTATGTATTGTATGTTACCAAATCCGTGAGCGAATCATTCGACCTCCTCTTTTTAAAAAGAATCAATTATGTTACGTCTATTAATTTCTATTTTCTTATTTTAGGATATGTTATTGTAAATACTTATTGCTCTACATTTCGTTTCCAAGTGACTTTTCTCTCTTAGGAACACATTTTCATACTTTTTATGTGACGTTGTTAGTCTATCGATTTTCGGTAAGAAAAACTCTTAACCCAATTTCAATTATTTGGGTTAAACTTCTACTTATTGATTATTCCATGATAAGAATATGTGTGAGTGAAAATTTATTGTTTTTCATTTAATATCTACTTATATTTGTACGATTTATATTTTTCACACATAATAATTTCATTGATTTATCCTTAATCTAAGGATATGATCACTGTAAGGGACTTTGTCTCATTTTACATTTCATTGAGACTTATTTATTGATATACACCAATTAACTTTTATATGGTGTATATAATTACCTATGAAATATTTTATCATGAATCTCCATATTATTATGATATTATAATCTTTGATTAAATTTATTCCTCAATTATTTGTATTCAACTGTATCTCTTTTGGTTAAGAACTCCTTAACTGATGTATTGATTTAATGAATTATTATTCAAAATATTTATCATTATTACCCATGTTTTAAAAAAGGTTTTATGATTTTATTTATATAGATTTGAATTTTTGAAATTAAAATTAATTATAAAAGTTTCATTGTTGTATAAGACATTTTGATTCAAAATTATCTTAAATAAATAATTTAAATGTTTTTGAAAAAGGATTGATAATCTATTGATTATGTCAATATCTTAAATGATATGTTGTAATTTCAATGTGTAAATGTTATAATTAGATTATTAATGTCTTATTTTTTAGGAATAAATTATGGTTATTGGGCATTGATTACGTATACAGGTGGTTCCATGATAAATCTAGTGCAGGTGACCCCGAGATAACTCTCCAATGAATTGGCTAACATGATGGAGGTAAACATTAAAGTTTCTCTAAATAGATTTAAGGAATATAATATGACTGTTATTCCAAATGTAACTCCCTTCATAGATATGAAAACTATAATGTATGTTTGATATGGATGCCAAAAATTACCTTAATGATTTGTGATTTCTATGTTTAGTTCTAAAATCTTATAATTTTATGAGACATATTACAGAGCTTATGTTTTGTTTGTATTGAGGAACACATGTTTTTTATCTTTATATTATAACCCTTACTAAGATTTTTATGCTCATCTGGTGTTTTTGAAAGGGTTTTTATAGGTTATAAGGAATGATAAGTGAATGGAATAACTCATGGAGATTTATATCAAGAAAAAATTATTGTTTACTTTTATGATATTTTTTTGAAAAAATGGATTCTGGATAGAAGTATCTAAATTGTAATTTTTGAGATTTATTTTAATAGTTATGGAGAAATTCTGTAAAACACTAAACCTAAAAGGATCATAAATTTGAATTATTAACATAATTAAAAAATATTTAATGTTTAAGGTTGGGGCCCTATAGTTCGTATTAGAGGTAGGTTTAGACAACCATAGGAAATTGAATTTATAATAGACACATTGTTAGTCTCAATGTCTGCTCTTTATGTTAAATCATTGGTTTATAACATTTTTAATTCATTGAAAGCCATTTACAAATAGATGGGTTGGTATCTGAAAAAAAATGCATATCTCTTCATGATGACATGCTACCAATAATTATTGCAATGTAATGTTCAAATGATTGTTAAAATATTTCTAGCATATAACTCACTTGAATGAAGTTGTTTAAGATATATTACACCTCCCTTATACCTAGATATCATTATGAATCGTGGTTTGTATTTAATCAAATCATATTTTCACAATATTTTAATATTTTCATGAAAGGAAAATATTATCAAGGCATTTAAATGTTTTTTACCTTATCAAAATATTTTAATGAATATTATGATATTAGAAATGGTGATAAAGATGGAGACCCTTTAGAAACCAATTTATAATGGATTTTAAATTATTTTCTTTTAGCACAAAAAAATTGTATTTTAAAAGAACCAATGATTGAATTTTTCAGGTAAAACTCATTCCGACTGTTTTATAAAAAGCATATTTTATCAGATGGTTTTAAATTATATGTTAGACATGAGTTTTTCCGAAACTATTTTCCTAAGAACAAACATATGACACATGTTGTACAAGGTGTATTTAGATGAAGGAATAAAATGATTTTGATGATATCTAAATAATTTTTTCAATGCATGTACCATCTACCTACGTGAAAAATATGACAAAGAAGCCATGTGGACACCATGATCAATTTAGGATGTTCATTATTTTGATAATAGTTTTATTTTAACATATGGTGGTGAAAAAAAAATTTACAATATAAGTAATTCTTCATTAAGACGTCGATGTATTAATAATTTTGGGATGAAAATGATAGCCATAGGACAACCATTTAGGGTAAAATATGCTAGGGTTTTTTTTAGTTTTATAAAAAGGACAACCCAAATTATGGGTGACAACACATCGTGTATAGAAAGGCCATTAGAATCAAACACAAAATTAAAGGGAGACAAGGGAGAATCACCTACCACTAGCCTATGTGAATTCCCTTGTTAGTATGAGTTTTTCCATCAGTTAAATGATTTTATGTGATAAAGGTCTTTTTGAAAGAATTTCTCTGTTATGAGGAAACACTATATGCCTATTTAAAATAGATTACTATGGTATTTTATTTGTAGAATAATGGTTGAAATTATATTTTAGATGAATATATGATTTTTCGGATATTTGGGTTATTTATGGAAATGATTAACCTATCATAGAGAATATGTGATTAGGTTAATTATACTATAATATGATACATTAAGAGTAGTTGATGTTATTTGGATATAAATTTTATGATTTACTATGGAAGACTTTGTGATTAAATCGTTCTGAGTTTTGAGTTTCAATCATAGTATGGTCTACATTGAATAATTTTATGGAGAATTGATTATTGAACGGACTTTGATGAAATTTCGTAATTGTTTATATAATTTTGGTGATTAGGAATAATATTTCTTTTTTAAATGGTTATCTTTTTTGGGATTATCTAATCTTGTACTGGCCATTTTTGTTGTGGTTAATGTCTAAAGATAGGGAAAATGTATAGTTTTCTTTTTTGGATTATTTGATTCTTTATAAGTTGAGTCTAGAACTTTAGATATGAACTAGTCATCATGAATAATCATCATTATGGTAGAAGATAAGTTTTAGATAGATACATATCAAATGTTGAAACTCAAATTCGTAAGAAATTATATTTCCTTACGTCAATAGTAAATCTCTTCAAAAATTATCCAACATTATGAAAAGGTACTTAAAATAATTTTTTTTCTGTCTACTTTTCCATCATGGAAACAAACATCCATTTTACCTTGAACAAGATAGTGATTTTCTGGTTGTTATCTTTCACTTAATCATGTTTTCTATCACTCTCCAACCGAAATTGGCATTAGTTTCTTGTCTATATGAATGTTTTCATTTAATCATAGTATGTCTTATCTCGAGTGACCTTTCTACTTCTCATTCATGCTTTTAAAGTGATTTATTTAGTGACTCTTTTTTTGATGTGGGACATTTAATGAAGTTTCCGAGACTAATTTTAAAATTGTGTGGAAAAAATTTCTAAAACGGTGGAACGATGTAACTTTATATGTAAGGAAGGAATAATAAATTTTCATATTTATTAATATTATTGAAATATATAATAATTTTACAATAAATGGGATTCATTGTTCGAGGGTGTACCCGATACGCAACAATGTGTTTCCTTGCAATCTTATATTGCACACAACGTTGGGTCATACTGAAAATAATAAAATAATATTATTTAAAATTGTAGTTAACGCCCAACCATTATATTTACAGAAATTAATAGAACAAACCATATTATGGTTAAATATGTTTCTTAAATGATTTTACATTTATCCAATAATAGTTAGGGGAATAAAATTCAATTGACTCTAATTTTAAGCATTAATACTATAATAATATTTAAAAAGATGATTTACCATCATTTGATGGGGAAACCTGTTTAAAAATAGTTTTGGTCACTTTTAAATGTTCTATTTGAAAAATAAAATTCTTGTTTATAATCGAGCCATCAAAATATACTATTTGTAAATTTTTTGTATTATTTTGATAAAACTAATTTTGTAATGAATAGTAAAAAATACTATATTTTAATCAAAAATGAATTTTAATACAATATATATATATGGTTAAATTATGATTCATAATTTGTTTTAAATTGTTGTTAAATTATATTTTTATCATTTAATCCAATATTGATTATTGGATGTAATTTCACTTTGTAATTGGACATAAACAAGCGTCAATCATTTGATAGTTATTATTTCATAAAAACACACGTTTCATTGACAACAAGAATTAATTTTCAATTAATTAATTAAACATATTTGATTTGAATTTGGTAAAATAGACATTATTTTTTAATTTGGAATATCAAATATTTCTTATTCTAAATTTGTGGAATTTTTCTGAAACACATCTATTTTTTATAAATATTGAAAACACAGAGTACTAGTTAAATAACCACCTTTTTCATTTAAATAAAATTTTACTACTTATGTGAATTTAATTTATAATATCTTACACTCATGGTTGTTATTATTGTGTAAATTTTGGTTCAATAAGATAAAAATAATTTTTGTTGAATAGTAACTTTTAACTTTCATTTACTACGGTTAAAGGCAAATTTGTTTATTCAAGGTAAAAAAATATTATATTATTATTAAATATCCCTAACATATATTCTAATACTATTAGTAGATACATTTCCTACCATGGGTATCCTTGGGTATATTTTGGGACCCTATGGATCCACTTTAGAGTGATAATGATGCATTATATTAATTAATTTAAAATAATGGAAAAATTGACAAAAACATATGCTTTTTATTAAATCAATTCATACAAGGGGTTATGTAAGTTATCGCTTTGACTGTAAATATTTTTATGAAATCAAAAATGATTTCCTACATCATGGATTTTTTATTACTTTTATTCACCAAATAAATAAAACTACATTTGACACAATAATAATGTAGTGTTTATATCATTAATGAATTATTTAAATAAATAAAATTATAATGATTAAAACAATATCCGAAACCTGTACAATTATTATTGGTTCAAACCAAATAGAGTTACCATGTAACGCCCCGACCCTAGTTACCTAGAGTCAGTGCATTACTACATAACATTGGCATGATCACAAAAAAGATCAAATCTCGAAAAACCGATTAATTTTGTAGCCTTGGAAACACTAGAAATATTAATAAGGTTTTACATTAAATCATAAAAATGAAAACTAACACAACATATTCTACATATTCAAAACTTTTATCCCCTCATAATATCTCTATAGGTAATTCAAAATTTACTTCATTACATCCTGGGAAAAATAAAACATAGAAAAGGGGTGAGCTCAATTCCCCAATATGGATAACAATATTGAGGAATCCTTTATAAATAAGAATAAACATTTAAGACAATGTATAACTAAAAAAAGCGTTTAAAACTTGAACTTAAACATAGTATGGAAAAAATAAAATGAAATAATGCCATTTATTTATTCACATGGATATTCTACTAATTGAATAATTACATGCAATATCAATAACCACTTTCATAATGATGGAATGCATAATGCCAGACTATCATAACCACATATCCAAGGCCTCGTGCCAAGACTACAAATAATATTTTTCCAAGGCCTTGTTCCAAGACACTATTTTGTCTCATGAGACCTACCGATGCATCGAGGATCTATAGCAGGCTCCACCCGTCACATATTAAGTCCAGTGCATTACCATATGAAAAGTTTTTAACATAACATAAACAATAATATTAAAACTACAATTCAAAATTTAAATACCTCATCCATAAATCATTAATGGTATCAAAATAACACTTCCATAATCAAACATATCACAAAACCATCAATACAATATAGAAGTTTTGTATTATAATAAATCAACTTCAAATAAGCGTAAAATCCATCAAAGGATGTTGACATAGACGAAATAAAAACTCTTTTTAGAGAAATATCTCTTTCTATATTGAAATCATTTAATATTAATATATTTATAAAATAAAACAATTTCTTTGAAAATATTATTATAAGCTTGTAATGAAAGCTTCGACGATTTTATAACGGCAGAAAATAGCTGCACCCGCCGTATAAGTAAAAAAAAATATTCTTACCTTAATTCTGTCGAGAAGGTTAAAAAGCACCATGTTTAGAAAACGAGGGAAATATTCCTTTATAAACCTCTTATAAAAATTCAAAAAAGTTTATAAATGAATTTAACCCATATTCTTGTAGATAGTAAAAATGTTTTGAAACATATTTTTAAGAAACATTGATGTGGATGATAAAGAGATCCCTGTATATTATTACAAATAAAAAATCTCGGATAATGATGAGATTGTGAAATAAACCCTTACCTTGTACTTTTCCTTGTTTGAGGGTAGGTTAACCTATTTTATAATGGTGAAATAATTGTTATTAAATTATACAAGAATCATATACATTATTATGTAATCATATATGATCTTTTAACATTACTTTGTTAATAATATCTTAGTATTATCGTCATTTTTCGTGTTACCTTACTCGTTTTCTTTTATATGTTTTGTTAAAAAAGCCATGTTTTTCATGGATAGGTTGTATATTATTCATTTCCATAATGATATAAAGTTCTTAAACATTATTTTTAAGTCATAAAATGATAATTATACTTGAATGGATACGATGGAGAATTAATCTCATCGCGTTCGTGGAGATGGTAGTCTATACGTACGCACGAGCAACAATATCATTCATTTGATATTAATATAATATATAATTGGATATTATATCATATATGAAGAATAATTATCATGTTATATTTATTATTTAAATGAATTAAACATCATTATTATACCCATCCAAATAATAATTTGTTGAATAAAAATTAAACCACGTTGTGGTGCCGGTAAGCCATACGTATGTACGTATGGTGACTTGTTTTTCAAAGGATGGATATAAAACTGAATATGTTTGTACCATATTTTTAATATTATTATAGTATATAGAAGATATTGGATTCATTATTTTATAGTGGTAATAACAAATAAAGAATAAGTTGAAGAAGAAATGAATTTGAAAAAGGGTGGTGAAAACATTACCTCTTCTTCGGGTTCTTTCTTTTGATTTGATCAAAAGGGATCCGTTGGTTGGCTTTCTGACTAAAGTAAGGCCTCTAAGATGAATTGAGAGAAGTTGAGAGAGTATTTTGGAAGATTTTTCTGAGCCAAATGGCTTTGAAGGTTTGAATTAATGATATGGGAGAGTGCCCTTGTATAAGAGGGGTGACCGGCACCTTTGGAAAACCTAAAAATATTATTTAATAATAAATTAATATTAGGTTTCTAATGGCTCCAAAGACGATTATTTAAAGGTTAGGGTGTGGATGGGTTGAAAACTACTCACCAAGTAGAATTTATATAGGTTTGGGTCATTATATTAACCTTATCTTTTAGTTTTAACTCTTAGTTAATTAGTTTGACACTTAACATGTCACTTTGTATTTTTATATTATATAGTTAATAAACTTACTATATACCTCAAATAGAACCCCATGATGTCCATTAATGATACATATATCATGATATAATTCTCTTGTCTGATCCTTATATTTTTAGGAATTTAATATCAATTAATAATATAATATTTGTTTTTAAAACTCTTTTATGTCAATTTTGACACTATTTGTAAAATTGATTTTTTTTGAAAATAATAACAGACTGATTACTTAAAACAACGTTCATTAAATCATTTATAACATGAAATATTAACCAATAAAATTATTTTAATTCATAAAAAGTCTCATATTATATTTATTTGGGTATTTATAATATCAATTATTTTAATTTTTCACTATTATTGTAATTACTGCATAATCATTGGGTCATAAATAAATTAAATTATATAATGTCTAAAAATTATAAATAAAATACCATTATGTCGAATATCTATTTATCTTTCTAATGAATGTTTACAATCAAATTTATTTTATGTATAACCCTATATTGAAAATGAATTAGTAAATAAACTTTGATTTTAACTCTTTTAACTCTTCTTTGAATTAAATAATAATAAATGTCCTAATCTAATCTAAGTGGACCTAAATGATAATATTTTATTCCTAAGGTTGTTTTTGGTCGAATTAATCTTATTCAATAAAATTAGGACATGTGTTAGGGTAATATTAATATCATTTTTACACTTAATTACCCTATTTACTTTTAACGGTGGTAAATAAAAGTAAAAAGTTATTGTTCACCAAAAAATATTTTCATCTCATTGAACCACATTTTACTACTTGATATTAATTGTGTCTTTCAGATTTTCAAAATTCCACTCACAAAAGCTGTAAAATTATGGTTTATGAAAAATTTAGTTTTTTTACTACCACTTAGTGGTTTCAGAATTAATCAAAAAATAAAGTTTTTCAGAAAAATACCAAAAATTAACCCTAGGCTAATTTCAATATTCCGAATCCAAAAATGAAGTCCGTTTTGAAAAATAATGTTTATAAATTTCAAAAAGTGGGTATTACTATTCATAACGGCTAGTTTGATTTGTTGTGGTGTGTTAGAACTTGATGTTGAGTACAACACACACTATTGCATTATTCAAAGAGAAGCGTACCGTAGATGCTTGGGCTGTTACATTCTCCCCTCATTCAAATAATTTCTTCATCGAAATTTCTAGAATTCCACCGCATGAAAATACTCGGGTGGTTCTTCATCATCAGTTTCTCGGGTTCCCACGTTTCCTCTTCTATCTTATGGTTTATCCACAAGACTTTTACCAGACGAGTCATCCGGTTTCTCAGTACTTGTCCCCTCGTATCAAGAATCTTGACGGGCTCTTCACAATAAGACAGATCAGGTTCCAGTTCTAATTCCTCATAGGTGAGTACATGCATTGGGTTAGGCATGTATTTCCTCAACAGAGATATGTGGAACACATCGTGAACTTTGGAAAGACTTGGCAGCATTTCCATTAGGTAAGATACAACCCCAATTCTTTCTAGAATTTCAAAAGGTCCGATGTACCTGGGACTTAATTTACCTTTTCTTACCAAAACGTATGACTCCCTTCCATGGAGATACCTTCAGGAAAAATTGATCACTAACTTGAAATTCCAAATCCTTCCATCGAATATCAGCATAGCTCTTCTGCCTACTTTGAGCTGCTTTTATATGGTTCTGGATTACCTTCACCTTTTCCATCATTTCCTCCACCAGTTCTAGGCCTACAATTTTCTTTCACCAACCTCATCCCAAAAGGTTGGTGTGCGAAATCTCTTTCCGTTTAACTCTTCATATGATGCCATATGAATACTCAAATGGATTCTATTGTTATAGGAAAATTCTACAACAGGTAAATTTTGATCCCACATACCCTGAAAGTCATGTGAGAAGGATCTCAACATGTCTTCTATGGTTTGAATAGTTTATTCTGATTGTCCATCTGTTTGAGGGTGTTAGCCAGTGCTCAAAAGAAGTTCAGCATCAAAGGATCTCTAAAGTATTTTCTAAATTCTTGAAGTAAAATGAGGATCACGATCATTGACAATTGATAGGGGTTCTCCATGAAGCCTCACAACATCATTAATATATAGTGTTTCTTGTCTTTCAAGTGGTAAATCTTCCCTTATAGGAAGAAAATGCGCTGACTTGGTAAGACGATCGACAATGACCCATATTTCATCATTCCTTCTAGGAGTCTTTGGTAGCCCCATGACAATGTCCACCATAATATTGTCCCATTTCCACTCTGGTATGGGAAGAGGTTTCATGACTCCTCCAGGATGTTGCCTTCCAGCTTTCACTTGTTGACAAACCATACATCTTGACACAAAATCAGCAATCTCCCTCTTCATGTTGTCTGAACAAAAATGATCCTTAAAATCTCTATACATTTTTGTGCTCCTAGAGTGTATAGAGAAACTGGAACTATGAGCATCATCCAACAATTCCATATTAAGATCAGGTATATCAGGAACACAAAGCCTCTTCCCGAATTTCAAAATTCCTTCTTCATACACAAAGTCTCTCAATCTCCCATCATTCACAGCATTAATCATATTTTGAAATTCTTCATCATCGGTCTGAGAACTCCTAATCATTTTTAGTAAATATAGTTTGGTAACCATTTGAAAAATCATTGATGTTTCACCTCCCTAGTTATTCCGATGTCCATCTTCACTAGATACATGAAAAATGGATCCCTTTCAATTTTCATATTTTTTAAAACTCAATGATCTTTTCTGCTCAAAGCATCATCCATTTTGTTTGCATTACATGGGTGGTAGTGTATCGTGCAATCATAATCCTTGAGTAATTCTATCCATCTCCTTTTCCTCATGATGTGTTTTTTGTGAGAAAATATACTTCAAACTCTTGTGATCAGTATAAATCTAACATTTTTCACCATAGAGGTAGTGCCTCCATATCTTCAAAGAAACGATCAACGCTGAGAACTCAAGATCACGAGTAGGATAGTTTTGTTCATTAAATTTCAACTGTCGTGATGCATAGGCAATAACCCTATCATTCTGCATAAGAACACAACGAAGTCCTTTCTTCGATGCATCACTATAAATAACGAACCCATCACTCCCCGGTGGTAGACTCAATATAGGAGCATTGACTAATCTTCTCTTCAGTTCTTCAAAACATTCATCACACTCTTTTGTCCAAATAAATTTATCCCCTTTACGTGTAATATTCGTTAATGGGTTAGCCAATCGGCCAAAATTCTGGACGAAACGTTGATAATAAACTGCCAAACCAATAAAACGGTGTACCTCAGTTATACTCGTAGGTGAAGGCCATTCTTCGATTGCCTTTGTATTAGAAGGATCAACATAGATTCCATATTTAGAGACAATATGTCCAAGAAAATAAATCTCATGAAGCCAGAATACACACTTTCTAAACATCTCATACAAATCATGTCTTCTCAAAGTCTTCATGATAATGCGCAAGTGATTTTCATGATTTTCGTAGCTTTTTGAGTATACAAAGATATCATCAATAAATTCCACCACAAATTAATCGAGATATTCCTTGAAAACACTATTAATCAGATCCATGAATACTGAGGGTGCATTAGTCAATCCAAAAGGCATTACTGTAAACTCGTAATGCCCGTATCTGGTTCGAAATGTTGTCTTCGGAATGTCTTCCTTCTTCATACACAACTGATGGTATCTAGATTGAAGGTCAATCTTTGAAAATTATTTTGCTCCATGAAGTTGGTCAAATAAATCCTTAATGCAAGGTAGGGGATACTTGTTCTTTATTTTTATAGTATGGATCTCCTGGTAGTTGATACCTAACCTCAATGATCCATCTTTCTTTTTAACAAAAAAAATGGGCTCCCCATGGAGAAAAACTAGGGCGAATAAATACCTTATTACTCAATTCCTATAGTTGTTTATTTAGTTCAACTATTTCTACAGTGGCCATTCTATAAGGGGTGTTTGATATAGGCCTTGATCCAGGAATAAAATCAATAGAAAAGACAACATCTCGTTCTGGAGGAAGTCCAGGTAAATCATTCGGAAACGCATCTATATATTCTTTCACAATAGGAACATCCTCTATTTGAACATTACATTCCTCACCCATAGTCATTTCATCCTCTTCCTCCCCAATAATTTAATTTAGTTGAGCTACTGGGGGTGGATCTAGATAAGAGTTATGTGGTGATGATTATGCTCTAAAGATAAGGTGATCCTTATCATCATCATCAGAAATCGTAACCTCCTTGATCTTAAAATAAATCTTCACATCATGGTCCAAAATCCAACCCATACTGAGGATTATATCAAAGTCAATCATAGGTATGACGGTGAGATCAGCGGATAAAGAACATTTATATTCTCTAATGGGGAAGGATTCACAAAAGAGTGTTCAAATGATACTTCCCTTAGGAGTTTTAACTAACAACTCCCTTGTTAAATCAAACTGGAAATATCTAATTTTCTTTTAAATCTGGGAAGATATGAAACAATGTGATGATCTAGAATCAAATAATGCATTTTCTAAATATGAGGAAACCATTAAATTACCTGCCACCATGTCTTTCAGAGCTTCTACCTCAGCAGCATTGATACCATAAGCATGGCCTTGATCCCTAGGCTTTTTCTGAGGTAAGTTCCTCTGACTCTTAGGACATTCATTTGCATAATGTCCCATCTACCTGCAATTATGGCACTGAACATCGGTAGCTTCCTTCTTCCCCTTGCAATCACGAGCATGGTGGCCTTTTTCACCACACTTGTAAAAGATTCTCGTTCCATTTAATCATGTACTGAGGTGTTTCTTCCAACATTTAATACAGGATGGATATTCATCTTTTCCCTTTTTCCCTTTATTTATATTCCCAGATTGATCAGATGATCTCTTCTTCTCTTGCTTTGCTTTAAATTCATAAGACTTTGAGAATTATTTATCTGTCTTGATAGCACATGAGACAATGTCTTCATACGACGAGAAGGATTGTGAGACTAATTATCGATAGAGAAATGGTTTTAACACATCAATGAAATGATCAATCTTACTTCTTGGGTTACGTATATAATATCCAGCATACCTTGCTTACCTTGTAATGTTAGCCTCATACATTGCGACATTCTCATCCTCCTTCTGTCTCAGACTAAAAAATTGTCTTTTCATATCTGCTCGGTGGTCATGAGGAAAGTATTTTTCTAAAAAGAGATCTTTGAACTCCCTCCATTCTATATTTTATAATTCATCATCTTCCTTCATGTTTTGAATCAATGACCACCATTGATCAACATCTCTAGTGAGGCGGTAAACTGCCATGATAACTTTTTCCCTTTCACTACTTCCCAAAGCCTGAAATAATTTCTATTCGTAATTTATCCATTGCTCAGCAACTACGGGCTTTGTACTCCCATTTAACATTGGTGGTTGTTGCCTCATAAACCGATCTAACTTTGATCCTCTATGTTGCGGATCAGGGTGCTCCATACGGGTAAGGTTATTATTCATAACCTGAGTGAGTTGTCCCAATATGGTGATTAGCTGATCGGCACCAGTTGCATCTCCAGCTCCACTATAATTATCTTGAGTACGAGGGAAATCCCTACATGGAGTGCATACATTGATACAGTTTCCATTTCTTCCACTAGGCGTCATTTCTAAACAATGGCTTAAACTAGATCAGTTTATGAATCAAAATACATAAATCCATATTTATAAAACACTTAACATAAATTGGACTATTTATGGATATAATCCATAATCATAAAAATGTTTTCTTTGATGAATTATATACTCATAAACCCTTCATAATGATTTTTAATTAAAATGAGAGTTATCCTAATCATATCCCCCGGGAGTGTCGTAACCAAGAGTGCAGCAAGGCCCATTGTTGTGCATCAGTTCCCGTTCGAGTCTATCTCAAAGCAGTGTTTTCGGGATTTACCCCTATGTACATCTGTGCCAGAGCCACCTCTACCTGCTCATATCCAGAAAGGGATGTATTTCTCGGAAAACTCACAAAATCTCTACAATACAAAAATTCTAGGAAGTTCTTCTATACTAATCCTCAAAGTCCATCTTAAATCTATGTGCATTAATCAGATTTTATCTAAATCTAGATTCCAAGGTTTGTACTAAAGTTCCTCTGATACCAACTATAATGCCCTGCCCCCAGTTACCTTGAGTCGGTGCATTATTACATAACATTGGCATGATCAAAAGAAAGATCAAATCTCGAATGACCGATTAGTTTAGTAGCCTTGCAAACACTAGATATATTCCTAATGTTTGACATTACATCATAAAAATTAAAACTAAAACAACATAGTATCCATAGTCTACACTCTTATACCCTCATACTATCCCTACAGTTAATTCATAATTTACTTCTTCACATCCTGGGAAAAATAAAACATAGAAGAGGGGTGAGCGAAAATTCCCATTAAGGATAACAATATAGAAAAAACTTTCATAAATAAGAATAAACATTTAAGCCAATGTATAAATAAAAAAGCCTATTAAACTTGAACTTAAATATAGTATGGAAAAAATAAAATAAAATAATTCCATTTACTTATTCACAAGGATATTCTACTAATCGAATAATCAAATGAAATATCAATAACAACTTTCATAATGATGGAATTCATAATGCCAGACTATCATAACCACATAGCCAAGGCCTCGTGCCAAGACTACAAATAAGATTTTTCCAAGGCCTTGTGCCAAGACACTATTTTGTATCATGTGACCTACCGATGCATCAAGGAGCTATAGCGGGCTCCACCCATCACATATTAAGTCCAATGCATTCCCATATGAAAATGATTAAACATAACATTAATATTCGTATTAAAACAAGCATATGAAATGCAAATACTTCATCCATAAACCATGAATGGTATAAAAATAACACTTCCACAGTTCATCATATCAAAAAACCATCAATACAATATAGATGTTTTGTATCATAATAAATCAACTTCAAATAACAGTAAAATCCATCAAAGGATGTTGACATTGATGAAATCAAAACTGTTTTTTGAGAAATATCTCTTTCTATTTTGAAATCAATTAAGAGTCATATATTTATAAAATAAAATATTTTCTTTGAAAATATTCTTATAAGCTTATAAGAGAAGATTCGATGATTTTATAATGGCAGAAAATAGCCGCACCGGCGGTAGAAGGTAAAAAAACATTATTACCTTAATTCTATCGTAGTGGATAAAAAGAACCTGGTTTGGAAGATGACGGAATGATTCCTTTATAAACCTCTTATAAAAGTCAAACAAGGGTATAAATGACTTTAACCCATATTCTTTTAAATAGTAAAAATGTTTTGAAATACATTTTTAAGAAACATGGATGTGCATGATAAATAGATCCCAATAGATTATTACATATAAACAACCTCAGATAATGAAGAGATTGCAAAATAAACCCTTACCCTATACTTTTCCATGGTTGAGGGGAGGTTAACCTCCTTTAAAATGTTGAAATAATTTTTATTAAATTATACATGAATCATATATATTATTATGTTATCATATATGATCTTTTCTCATTGCTTTGTTAATAATATCTTAGTATTATCGTCCTTTTGTGTATTAACTTACTCGTTTTCTTTTATATGTTTTATTACGTAAGCAATTTTATTCATGGATAGGATGTATCTTATTCATATAAATAATGATATCAAGTCCTTAAACATTATTTTTAAATCATCAAATGATAATTATTCTTGAATGGATACGATGAAAAATGAATCTCATCGCGTTCGTGGTGACAGTAGTCTTTACGTACACACGAGCGACAATATCATTCTTTTGATATTAAAATAATATATAATTGGATGGTATATCATATATAAATAATCATTATTATTTTATATTTATTATTTACATGAATTAAACTTCATTATTATACCGATCCAAATAATAATTTATTGAATAACAATTACACCACGACGTGGAGACGGTAAGCCGTACGTACACACGTATGGTGACATGTTATTCAAATGATGGATAGAATACTGAATATGGTTGTACCATATTTATAAAATTATTTCAGTATAATGGAGATACTGGATTCATTATTTTAGAGTGGTAATAACAAAGAATGAAGATGATGAAGAAGAAATGAATTTGAAAAAGGGTGTTGAAAACATTACCTCTTATTCGGGTTCTTCCATTTGATTTGATCAAAAGGGATCATTAGGTTAGATTTATGAATAAAGTATGGCCTCTAGAATAAAGTGAGGGAAGTTTAGAGAGTATTTGGGTAGAGTTTGTCCGAGCCAAATGTCTTTTAAGGTGTGAATTAATGAGAAGGGTGAGTGCCCTTTTATAAGAGGGGTGAGAGGGACCTTTGGAAAATCCAGAAATATTATTTTATAATAAATTAATATTCAGTTTCTAATGTCTCCAAAGTGTATTATTTAATGTTTATGGTGTTTATGGGTCGATAAACACTCAAAAAATAAAATTTAGACGCGTTTGGGTCATTATATTAACCTTATCTTTCAGTTTTAACTTGTAGTTAATTAGTTTGACACTTAACATGTCACTTTGTATTTTTATATTATATAGTTAATAAACATATTATATACCTCCAATAAACCCCCAAGTGGTACATTAATGATACACCTATCATGCTATAAGCCTCTTTTCCAAACATTAGATTTTTAGGAATTGAATATCAATTAATAATATAATATTTGTTTTAAAAACACTTTTATGTCAATTTTCACACTATTTAAAATTTGATTTTTTTGAAAATAATAACATAATTATTACTTAGAAAAACGTTCATTAAATCATTTATAACATGAAATATTAACCTATAAAATTATTTTAATTCATAAAAAATCTAAAATTATATTTATTTGGGTATTTATAAAATCAATTATTTTAATTTTTCACTATTATGGTAATTACTGCATCATCATTGGGTCATAAATAAATTATATTATTTAATGTCTAAAAATTATAAATAAAATACCATAATGTAGAAAATATTTTTATATTTTGAATGAATATTTACAATCGAATTTATCTTAAGTATAACCCTATATTAAAAATGATTTAGTAATTAAACATTGATTTTAACTCTTTTAACTCTTCTTTGAATTAAATAATAATAAATGTCCTAATCTAATACAAGTGGACCTAAATGATAAATTTTTATTCCTAAAGTTTTTTCTGGTCGAATTAATCTTATCCAATAGAATTAGGACATGTGTTAGGGTAATATTAATATCATTTTTATGCTTAATTACAATATTTACTTTTAACTGTGGTAAATAAAAGTAAAAAGATAATATTCACCAAAAAATATTTTCATTTCATTGAACCACATTTTACTCCTTGTTATTAATTGTGTCTATCTTATTTTTGAAATTTCACTCACATAAGCGGTAAAATTATTTTTTAGGAAAAAATCATTTTTTTAACTACCACTTAGTGGTTTCCCTATTTATCAAAAAATGATGTTTTCAGAAAAATACCAAAAATTCACCCTAGGATAATTTCAATATTTCGAATCCAAAAATGAAGTCCATTTTGAAAAATAATGTTTATAAATTTCAAAAGGTGGGTATTACTATTCATAACGGCTAGTTTGATAGGTTGTGGTGTGTTAGAACTCGATGTTGCGTACAACACATGCTATTGTATTAGTCAAAGAGAAGCGTACCGTAGAAGCTTGGGGTGTTACATTCTCCCCACCTTCAAATAATTTTATCCTCGAAATTTCTAGAATAATACCGAATGAAAAGACCCGGGTTGTTCTTCATCATCAGTTCCTCAGGTTCCCACGTTGCCTCTTCCATCTTATGGTTTCTCCACAAGACTTTTAGCGGACGAGTCGTCCGGTTTCGTAGTACTTGTTCTCTCGTATCAAGAATCTTGATGGGATCTTTGAAATAAGACAGAACAGGTTCCAGTTCTAATTCCTCATAAGTTAGTACATGCATTGGGTCAGGCATGTATTTCTTCAATAGATATATGTGGAACACATCGTGATCTTTGGAAAGACTTGGCGGCATTGCCAATCAGTAAGCTACAACCCCAATTTGTTCTAGAATTTCGAAAGGTCCGATGTACCTAGGACTTAATTAACCTTTCTTACCAAAACTTATGACCCCCTTACATGGAGATACCTTCAGGAAAACAAGACCACTGTCTTGAAATTCCATATCATTCCTTCGAATATCAGCATAGCTCATCTGCCTACTTTAAGATGCTTTGATATGGTTTTGGATTACCTTCATCTTTTCCATCGTTTCCTCCGCCAGTTATGGGCCTACAAGTTTTCTTTCACCAATGTCATCCCAACAGGTTGGTGTGTGACATCTCTTTCCGTATAATGCTTCATATGTTTCCATATGAATACTCGAATGGAAGCTATTGTTATAGGAAAATTCCACCAGTGTTAAATATTGATCCCACATACCCTGAATGTCAAGTGAGCAAAATATCAACATGTCTTCTAATGATTGAATAGTTTGCTCTGATTGTCCATCTGTTTGAGGGTGGTAGGCAATGCTCAAATAAAGACCAGTATCCAAAAATTTCTGAATACTTTTCCAGAATCTTGAAGTAAAACAGGGATCACGATCATTGACAATCGATATAGGTACTCCATGAAGACTCACAACTTCATTGATATATAGTATTGCCAGTCTTTCAAATGGTAAATCTTCCCTTATAGCAAGAAAATGTGTTCACGTGGTAAGACGATCAACAATGACCCATATTGCATCGTACCTTCTAGGAGTCTTTGGTAGCCCCATGACAAAGTCAACCATAATATTTCCTCATTTCCACTCCGGTATGGGAAGAGGTTGCATGACTCCTCCAGGCTGTTGCCTTCCAGCTTTCACTTGTTGAAAAACCATACATCTTGACACAAAATCAACAATATCCCTCTACATGTTGTCCCACAAAAAATGTTCCTTCAAATCTCTATACATTTTGGTGCTCCAATGGTGTATAGAGAAATTGGAACTATGAACATCATCTAGAAATTCCCTTTTATGATCAGTTATATCAGGAACACAAAGCCTCTTCCTGAATTTCAAGATTCCTTCTTCATACACAAAGTCTCTCAATCTCCCATCATTCACAGCATTAATCTTATTTTGAAATTCTTCATCATCGGTCTGAGAACTCTTAATCCTTTCTAGAAAAGATAGTTTAGAAACCAGTTGAAAAATCATTGATGTTCCACATTCCCTAGTTATTCTGATGTCCATCTTCACTAGATCCATGAAAATTGGATCCCTTTTAAATTTCACATTGTTTAAAACTCCATGATCATTTCTGTTCAAATCATCTTCCACCTTGTTTGCTTTCATGGGTGGTAGTGTATCGTGCAATCATAATCCTTGAGTAATTCAAGCCATCTCATTTTCCTTATGTTGAGTTCTTTTTGTGATAAAATATACTTCAAACTCTTGTGATCAGTATAAATCTATCATTTTTCACCATAGAGTTAGTGCCTCCATATCTTCAAATAAAAGATCACCGCTGACAACTCGAGATCATGAGTAGGATAGTTTTGTTAATTAATTTTCAACTATGGTGATTCATAGGCAATAACCCTATCATTCTGCATAAGAACACAACCAAGTCCTTTCTTCGATGCATCACTATAAATTACGAACCCATCATTCCCCGATAGTAAAGTCAATATAGGATCTTTGACTAATCTTCTCTTCAGTTCTTCGAAACATTATTCAGACTCTTTTCTCCAAATAAATTTAACCCCTTTACATGTGAGATTCGTTAATGGGATAGCCAATCAGCCAAAATTCTGGACGAAACGTCAATAATAACCTGCCAAACCAATAAAACTTCGTACCTCTGTTATACTCGTAGTTGCTAGCCATTCTTGGATTGCATTTTTCTTAGAAAGATCAACATAGATTCTATCTTTAGAGATAATATTTCCAAGAAAAGAAATCTCATGAAGCCATAATTCACACTTGCTAAACTTCTCATACAATTCATATCTTCCCGGAGTCTTCAGGATAATGCGCAAGTGATTTTCATGATCTTCGTAGCATTTTGAGTATACCAAGATATCATCAATAAATACCACCACAAATTCATTGAGATATTCCTTGAAAACTCTATTCATCAGATCCATGAATACAATGGGTGAATTAGTCAATCCAAAAGGAATTACTGTAAACTCGTAATTCCCGTACCTGGTTCGAATTGCTGTCTTCGTAATGTCTTCCTTCTTCACAGACAACTGATGGTATCTAGATTGATGGTCAATATTTGAAAAGTATTTTTATCCATGAAGATGGTCAAATAAATCATCAATGAGAGGTAAGGGATACTTGTTCTTTATGGTTATAGCATTGATCTCCCTGTAGTCGATACCTAACCTCCTAGAATCATCTTTCATTTTAACAAATACAACAGGTGCTCCCCATGGACAAACACTAGGGTGAATAAAACCCTTATTAATCAATTTCTCTAGTTATTTCTTTAGTTAAACTAATTCTACTGTGGCCATTCTATAAGGGGTCTTCCATATAGTCCTTAATCCTAGAATTAAATAAATGGAAAACTCAACATCTCGTTCTGGAGGATGTCCATGTAAATCTTCTGGAAACACATTTACATATTCTTTCACAACAGGAACATCCTCTATTTGAACATTACTTTCCTCACCCACAGTCATTTCATACTCTTCCTCCCCAACAATTTAATTTAATTGAGCTACTGGGGGTGGATCTAGATAAGAATTATGTGGTGAAGATTCTACTCTAAAGATAAGGTGTTCCTTATCATCATCATCAAAAATTGTAACCTCCTTCTTCTTACAATAAATATTTGAATCATGGTCAGAAAGCCAATCCATACCGAGGATTATATCAAACTCAATCAATTGTATGATGATGAGATCAGCGGATAAAGAACAGTTAAGTTCTCTAATGGGGACTGATTCACAAAACTTTGTTGCAATGATACATCCCTTAGGAGATTTAGCTGACAATTCCCTTGTTAAATGAAATTGGAAATATATAATTTTCTTAGAATGCTAGGATGATATGAAATAATGCGATGATCCAGAATCAAATAAGGAATTTTATAAACTTGAAGAAACCATTAAATTACATGCCACCACGACTTTCGGAGCTTCTACCTCAGCAATACTGATACCATAAGCTTGGCCTTGATCCCTTGGCCTTTTCTGAGGTAAGTTCCTCTGAATCTTAGGATATTCATTTGCATAATATCCTATCTCCTTGCAATTGTAGCACTGAACATCGGTATCTTCCTTCTTCCCCTTGCAATCACGAGCTTGGTGGCCTTTTTCACCACACTTGTAACAGACTCTCGTTCCTTTTAATCAAGTACTGAGGTGTTTTTTTCCAGATTTACTACAGGATGGATATTCAAATTTTCCTTTTTTCCCTTTATTTCCATTCCCAGATTGATCTGAAGATCTATTCTTCTCTTGCTTTGCTTTAAAGTCATAAGACATTGAGAATTATTTCTCTGTCTTGATAGCACATGAGACAATGACTTCATACTACGAGAAGGATTGTGAGACTAATGCTCGATGGAGAAATGGTTTTAACCCATCAATGAAAAGAACAATCTTACTTCTTGGGTTACGTATAAAATATACATCATACCTTGTTAACCTTGTAAAGTTAGCCTCATACATTGTGACATTCTCATCCTCCTTTTGTCTCAGACTCAAAAATTGACTTTTCATATCAGCTTGGTGGTCAAGAGTAAAGTAATTTTCTAAAAATAGATCTTAGAACTCCCTCCATTCCATATTTTATACTTCATCATCTTCATTCATGTTTTGAATCAATTACCTCTATTGATCAGCATCTCCAGTGATGCGGTAAACTTCCATGATAACATTTTCCATTTCCCTACTCCCCATAGATTGATATATATTCTCTAGGGAATTTTTCCATTGCTCAGCTACTACGGGATTTGTACTCCCATTGAACATTGGTGGTTGTTTCCTCATAAACCGATCTAACATTGATCCTCTATGTTGTGGATCAGGGTGCTCCATACGGGTAAGGTTAGTATTCATAACATGAGTGAGTTTTCCCAATATGGTGATTAGCTGATCAGCACCAGTTTAATCACCAGCTCCACTATGATTATCATGAGTAGGATGGAAATACCTATATGGAGTGTGTACATTGATACAGTTTCCATTTCTTCCACTAGGCACCATTTCTAAACAATGACATCAACTAGATCAGTTTATGAATAAAAATACATAATTACATATTTATAAAACACTTAACATAAATTGAACTATTTATCGATACAATCCATCATCATAAAAATGTCTTCTTTGTGGAATTATATACTCATAAATCATTCATAATGATTTTTAATGAAAATGAGAGTTATCCTAAGCATATCCCCCGGGAGTGTCGTAACCAAGAGTGTAGAAAGGCCCATTGTCGTGCACTAGTTCTCGTTCATGTCTAGCTCAAATCAGTGTTTTCTGGTTTTACCCCTAGGTACATCATTGCCAGAGCCACCTCTACCTGCTCGTATCCAGATAGGGATGTATTGCTCGGAAAACTCACAAAATCTTTACAATACCAAAATTCCAGGAAGTTCTTCTATACTAATCCTCAAAGTCTATCTAAAATCTATGTGATCTAATTAGAGTTTTTATAAATATAGCTTCTAAGGTTTGTACTAAACTTCCTCTGATACCAAATGTAACGCCCTGACCCCAGTTACCTAGAGTCTGTGCATTATTACAAAACATTGGCATGATCACAAGAAAGATCAAATCTCGAAAGACCGATTAGTTTAGTATCCTTGGAAACACTAGATATATTAATAATGTTTTACATTACATCATAAAAATGAAAAATAAAACAACATAGTTTTCATAGTCTACACTCTTATCCCCTAATACTATCCCTAAAAGTCATTCATAATTTACTTCTTCACATCCTGGAAAAAATAAAACATAGAAAAGGGGTGAGCTCAAATGCCTAGTAAGGATAACAATATAGAAAAAACATTCATAAATAAGAATAAACAATTAAGCCAATGTATAACTAAAACAAAAGCCTTTTAAACCTGAACTTAAACATAGTATGGAAAAAATAAAATGAAATAATTCCATTTACTTATTCACATGGATATGATACTAATCGAATAATCACATTTAATATCAATAACCCCTTTCATAATAATGGAATGCATAATGCCAGACTATCATAACCACACAGCCAAGG
The DNA here is from genome assembly GCA_963277665.1 of Viscum album. NCBI lineage: Eukaryota > Viridiplantae > Streptophyta > Magnoliopsida > Santalales > Viscaceae > Viscum > Viscum album. Next base: position 1,114,290,976 of record OY728126.1, read on the forward strand.
CCTCATGCCATGACTACAAATAAGATTTTGCCAAGGCCTTGTTCAAAGACACTAGTTTGTATCATGATACCTACAGATGCATCGAGGAGCTATAGCGGGTTCCACCCATCACATATTAAGTCGAATGCATTCCCATATGAAACAGTTTAAACATAACATAAGCATTCATATTAAAACTATCATATGAAATGTAAATACTTCATCTATAAACCATTAATGGTATAAAAATAAAACATCCACAGTCCAACATATCACAAAACCTTCAATAAAATATAGAGGTTTTGTATCATAATAAATCCACATCAAATAAGTGTAAAATCCATCAAAGGATGTTGACATAGATGAAATCAAAACTCTTTTTAGAGAAATATCACTTTCAATTTTGAAATCATTTAAGATTCATATATTTATAAAATAAAACATTTTCTTTGAAAATATTATTATAAGATTGTAAGAGAAGCTTTGACGATTTTATAACGGAAAAAATAGCCTCACCCGCTGTATATGTTAAAAAAACATTCTTACCTTAATTCTGTCAAATAGGTTAAAAAGAAACATGTTTGGAAAACGATGGAATGATTCCTTTATAAACCTCTTATAAAAAGTCATACAATGGTATAAATGACATTAACCCATATTCTTGTAAATAGTAAAAAAAATTGAAATACATTTTTCAGAAACATGGATGTGCATGATAAAGAGATCACAGTATATTATTACATATAAACAACCTCAGATAATGAAGAGATTGCGAAATAAACACATACCTTGTAAATTTCCTTGGTTGATGGTAGGTTAACCTCATGTATAATGGTGAAAGAATTGTTATTAAATTATAAATGAATCATATACTTTATTATGTTATCATATATGATCTTTTAAAATTGCTTTGTTAATAATATCATAGTATTATCGTCGTTTCGTGTGTTAACATTCTAGTTTTCTTTTATACATTTTGTTACGTAAGCCATGTTTTTCAGGGATAGGTTGTATCTTATTCATTTCACGAATGATATCAAGTCCTTAAAAATTATTTTTAAATCATCAAATTATATTTATATTTGAATGGATATTATGGAGAATGAATCTCATCGTGTTCGTGGAGACGGTAGTCCGTACGTACACACGAGCGACAATATCATTCTTTTGATATTAAAATAATATATAATTGGATGGTATATCATATATAAAGAATCATTATCATGTTATATTTATTATTTACATGAATTACAGATCATTATTATACCCATCTAAATAATAATTTATTGAATAACAATTACACCACGACGTGGAGACGGTAAGCCGTACGTACGCACGTATGGTGACATGTTATTCAAAGGATGGATAGAATACTGAATATAGTTGTACCGTATTTATAAAATTATTACAGTATAAAGGAGATACTTGATTCATTTTTTTAGAGTTGTAGTAACAAATAAAGAAGAAGTTGAAGAAGAAATGAATTTGAAAAAGGGTGGTGAAAACATTACCTCTTCTTCGGGTTCTTCCTTTTGATTTGATCAAATGTGCTCCTTAGGTTGGAGTTCCGACTAAAGTAAGGCCTCTAGGATGAAGTGAGGGAAGTTGATAGAGTATTTGGTTAGATTTTTTCTGAGCCAAATGGATTTGAATGTGTGAATTAATGAGAAAGGGGGGTTCCCTTTTATAAGAGGGGTGAGGGGCACCATTGGAAAAGCTATAAATATTATTTTATAATAAATTAATATTCGGTTTCTAATGGTTCCAAATTGGATTATTTAGAGGTTAAGGTGTGTATGGGTCGAAAACCACTAAACAAGTAAAATTTAGATAGGTTTGGGTCATTATATTAACAATATCTATTAGTTTTAACTCTTAGTTAATTAGTTTGACACTTACAATGTCACTTTTTATTTTTATATTATATAGTTAATAAACATACTATATACCTCAAAGAGACCCCCATGTGGTCTATTAATGATACACCTATCATGATATAAGTCTCTTGGCCGATACATAGATTTTTAGGAATTGAATATAAATTAATAATATAATATTTGTTTTAGAAACTCTTTTATGTCAATTTTGACACTATTTGGAAAATTGATTTTTTGTGAAAATTATAAAAGAATTATTAATTCAAAAAAAGTTAATTAAATCATTCCTAAAATGTCATATTAAAATATTCAATTATTGTAATTCATAAAAATTCTAAAATTATATTTATTTGGGTATTTATAATATCAATTATTTTAATTTTTCATTATTATGATAATTACTTCATTATCATTGTGTCATAAATAAATTAAATTATTTAATTTCTAAATATTATAAATAAAATAAAATTATATAGAAAATCATTTTATATTTCTAATGAATTATTACAATCGAATTTATCTTTTGTATAACCCTATATTAAAAATTATTTATTAAATAAACATTGATTTTAAATCTTTTAACTATTCTTTGAATTAAATAATAATAAATGTCCTAATCTAATCCAAGTGGACCTAAATGATAATATTTTATTCCTAAGTTTGTTTTTGGTAGAATTAAGCTTATATAATAGAATTAGGAAATTTGTTAGGGTAATATTAATATCATTTTTACCCTTAATTAACCTATTTACTTTTAACAGTGGTAAATAAAAGTAAAAAGGCACGATTCACCCAAAAAAAATTTCATCTCCTTGACCACATTTTACTACTTGGGATTAACCGTGTCTCTCGGATTTTCAAAATTCCACTCACAAAAGCGGTAAAATTATGTTTTATGGATAATTCAGTTTTTTTAACTACCACTTAGTTGTTTCACTGTTTATCAGAAAATGAAGTTTTTCAGAAAAATACCAAAAATTCACCCTAGGCTAATTTCAATATTCCGAATCCAAAAATGAAGTCCATTTTGAAAAATAAAGTTTATAAATTTCAAAAAGTAGGTATTAATATTCATAACAGCTAGTTTAATTGGTTTTGGTTGAAGAACTCGATGTTGCGTACAACACACGCTATTGCATTATTCAAAGAGAAGCGTACTGTAGAAGCTTGGGGTGTTACATTCTCCCATACTTCAAATAATTTCGTCCTCGAAATTTCTATAATACTACCACATGAAATGACTCGGGTGTTTCTTCATCATAAGTTCCTCGGGTTTCCACGTTTCCTCTTCCATCTTATAGTTTCTCCACAAGACATTTACCAGACGAGTTGTCTGGTTTCTCGGAACTAGTTCTCTCGTATCAAGAATCTAGATGGGCTCTTCATAATAAGATAGATCAGGTTCCAGTTCTAATTCATCATAGGTGAGTACATGTGTTGGTTCAGGCATGTATTTCTTCAACAGAGATACGTGGAACACATCGTGAACTTCGGAGAGACATGTCAACATTGCCAATCGGTAAGATACATCCCCAATTCGTTCCAGAATTTCGAAAGGCCTGGTGTACCTAGGACTCAATTTACCTTTCTTATCAAAACTTATGACTCCCTTCCATGGAGATACCTTCCGGAAAACATGATCACTGACTTGAAATTCCAAATCCTTCCTTCGATTATCAGCATAGCTCTTCTTCCTACTTTGAGCTGCTTTGATGTGGTTTTGGATTACCTTTACCTTTTCAATCGTTTCCTCCACTAGTTTTGGGCCTACATGTTTTCTTTCACCAACGTCATCCCAACAGGTTGGTGTTTGACATTTATTTCCGTATAACGCTTCATATGGTGCCATATGAATACTCGAATGGAAGATATTGTTATTGGAAAATTCTACCAGAGGTAAATATTGATCCCACATACCCTGAATGTCATATGGGCAGGATCTCAACATGTCTCCTATGGTTTTAATAGTTCGTTCTGATTGTCCATCTTTTTGAGGGTGGTAGGCAGTGCTTAAATGAAGTTCAGTATCCAAGGATTTCTGAAGACATTTCATGAATCTTGAAGTAAAACGAAGATCACGATCAGAGACAATCGATAGGGGTACTCCATGAATTCTCAGAACTTCATTAATATATAGTCTTTCTATTCATTCAAGTGGTAAATATTCCCTTATATCAAGAAAATGTGCTGACATCGTAAGACGATCAACAATGACCCATATTGCAACGTTCCTTCTAGGAGTCTTAGGTATCCCCATGACAAAGTCCATCGTAATATTTTACCATTTCCACACTAGTATGGGAAGTGGTTGCATGACTCCTCCAGGATGTTGCCTTCCATCTTTTAGTTGTTGAAAAATCATACATCATGACACAAAATCAGCAATCGGCCTCTTCATGTTGTCCCACAAAAAATGTTCTTTCAAATCTCTATATATTTTGGTGCTCCCAGGGTGTATAGAGAAATTGGAACTATGAGCATCATCCAGCAATTCCCTTTTTAGATCAGGTATATCAGGAACACAAAGCCTCTTCCAGAATTTTATAATTCCTTCTTCATACACAAAGTCTATCAATCTCCCATCATTCCCATCTTTAATCTTCTTTTTAAATTCTTCATCATTGTTCTGAGAACTCATAATCCTTTCTAGTAAAGATCGTTTGGAAACCATTTGAAAAATCATTGATGTTTCACCTTCCCTAGTTATTCCCATGTCCATCTTCACTAGATCCAAGAAAATTGGATCCCTTTCAATTTTCATATTGTTCAAAACTCCATGATCTTTTCTGGTCAAAGCATATGCCACCTTGTTTTCTTTCCCCGGGTGGTAGTGTATCGTGCAATCATAAACCTTGAGTAATTCAAGACATCTACTTTGTCTCATGTTGAGTTCTTTTTGTGAGAAAATATATTTCAAATACTTTTGATTAGAATACATCTCACATTTTTCACCATAGAGGTAGTGCCTCCATATCATCAAAGCAATGATCAATGCTGCCAACTCAAAATCATGAGTAGGATAGTTATGTTCATGAATTTTCAACTATCGTGATGCATAGGCAATATCCCTGTCATTCTGCATAAGAACATAACCAAGTCCTTTCTTTGATGTATCACTATAAATAATGAACCCATCATTCCCCGATGGTAGATTCAATATAGGATCATTGAATAATATTCTCTTCAGTTATTCGAAAAATTCTTCAAAATCTTTTTTCCAAACTAATTTAACCCCTTTACGTGTGATCTTTATTAATGGGTTAGCCAATCAGGAAAATTCAGCACGAAACGACGATAATAACCTGTCAAACCAATAAAACTACGTACCTCAGTTATAATCATAGGTGGTGCCATTCTTGGATTTCCATTGTCTTAGAAGGGTCAACAGAGATTCCATCATTAGAGACCATATGTCCAAGAAAAGAAATCTCTTGAAGCCAGAATTCAATCTTGCTAAAGTTCCCATAAAATTCATGTCTTCTCAGAGTCTTCAGGATAATGTGCATGTGATTGTCATGATCATCGTAGCATTTTGAGTATACCAAGTTATCATCAATAAATACAACCACAAATTCATCTAGATATTCCTTGAAAAATCAATTCATCTGATCCATTGTTAAAGAGGGTGCATTAGTCAATCAAAAAGGAATTACTGTAAACTCTTAATGCCCGTACCTGGATCGAAATGTTGTCTTTAGAATGTCTTCCTTCTTCACTCAGAATAGATGGGATCCACATTGATGGTCAAATTTTGAAAAATATTGTGCTCCATGAAGTTGTTCAAATAAATCATCAATTTGAGGCAGGGGATACTTGTTCTTTATTGTTATAGCATTGATCTCACTGTAGTCGATACATAATCTCATAGATCCATCTTTCTTTTTAACAAAAAGAACATGGCCTCCCAATGGAGAAAAACTAGGGTGAATAAATCCCTTATTACTGAATTCCTCTGGTTTCATCTTTAGTTAAAATAATTCTACAGTATCCATTTTATAAGGGGTCTTCGATATAGGCCTTGATCCAGGAATTAAATCAATGGAAAACTCAACTTCTCGTTCTGGAGTATATCCAGGTAAATCTTCCAGAAACACATCTACATATTCTTTCACAATAGGTACATCCTCTATGTCAACATTTTGTTCCTCACCCACAGTCATTTCATCCTCTTCCTCCCCAATAATTGAATTTAGTTGAGCTACTGGGGGTGGATCATGATAAGCATTATGTGGTGATGATTCTTCTATAAAGATAAGGTGTTCCTTATAATCATCATCAAAAATCGTAACATCATTCTTCTTACAATAAAACTTCGCATCATGGTCCGAAAGCCAATCCATACCGAGGATTATATCAAACTCAATCATAGGTATGACGACGAGATCAGCAGATAAAGAACATTTATATGATATAATGGGGACTAATTCACCAAACATTGTTGCAATGATACTTCCCTTAGTAATTTTAACTGACAACTCCCTTGTTAAATCAAATTGGAAATTTCTAATTTTCTTAGAAAACTGGGATGATATGAAACAATTCGATGATCCAGAATAAAATAATGAATTTTCTAGACTCCAGGAAACCATTAAATTACCTGCCACCATGTCTTTAGGAGCTTCTACCTCAGCTGTAGTGATAGCATAAGCTTGGCCTTGATCCCTTGGCCTTTTTGAGTTATGTTCCTCTGATGCTTAGGACATTCATTTTCATAATGTCTCATCGCCCTGCAATTGTAGAACTGAACATCGGTAGCTTCTTTCATCCCCTTGCAATCACGAGCTTGGTGGCCTTTATCACCACACTAGTAACAGACTCCCGTTCCTTTTAAGCAAGTACTAGGGTGTTTCTTCCCACATTTACTACAGAATGGATATTAAACTTTTCCATTTTCCCTTTATTTCCATTCACAGATTGATCAGCAGATTTCTTCTTCTCTTTCCTTTCTTTAAAGTCATAACACTTTGAGAATTCTTTCTATGTCTTGATAGCACATGAGACAATGTCATCATACGGCGAGAAGTATTGTGAGACTAATGATTGATGGAGAAATGGTTTTAACCCATCAAAGAGACGATCAATAATACTTCTTGGGTTACTTATATAATCTCCAGCATACCTTCCTAACCTTGTAATTTTAGCCTCATACTTTGTTACATTCTCATCCTCCTTTTGTCTTAGACTCAAAAATTGTATTTCCATATCTACTCGGTGGTCACAAGGAAAGTATTTTTCTAAAAATAGATCTTTGAACTCCCTCCATTTCATATTTGATACTTCATCATCTTCCTTAATGTTTTGAATCAATGACCACCATTGATCAACATCTCCAGTGAGGCGGTAAACTACCATGATAACTTTTTCACTTTCACTACTCCTCAAAGACTGAAATATTTTATCTAGGGAATTTATCAATTGCTCAGCTACTAAGGGATTAGTACTCCCATTGATCGTTGGTGGTTGTTTCCTCATAAACCGATCTCACATTGGTCCTCCATACTGTAGATCAGGGTTCTCCATACGGGTAAGGTTATTATTCATAACCTGAGTGAGTTGTCCCAGTATGGTGATTAGTTGATCGGCACTAGTTGTATCACCAGCTCCACTATAATTATCTTGAGTAGGGGTGAATCCCTACATGGAGTGCGTGCATTGATTAAATTTCCATTTCTTCCAATAGGTTCCATTTCTAATCAATGGTATAAACTAGATCAGTTTATGAATCAAAATACATAATTCCATATTTATAAAACACATAACATAAATTGAACTATTTATGGATATAATCCATAATTATAAAAATCTTTTCTTCGATAAAGTACATACTCAAAAACTATTCATAATGATTTGTAAAGAAAATGAGATTTATCCTAAGCATATCCCTCGGGAGTGTCCTAACCAAGAGTGTAGCAAGGCTCGTTGTCGTGCACCAGTTCCCGTTCGAGTCTAGCTCAAAGCAGTGTTTTCGGGTTTTACCTTTGGGTACATCTGTGCCAGAGCTGCCTCTACCTGCTCGTATCTAGATAGGGATGTATTTCTCAGAAAAATCACAAAATCACTACAATACCAAAATTATAGTAAGTTATTCTATACTAATCCTCATAGTCCATATTAAATATATGTCCTCTCATCATAGTTTATCTAAATCTAGCTTCCAAGGTTTGTACTAAAATTCCTCTGATACCAACTGCAAAGCCCCGACCCCAGTTACCAAGATTCGGTGCATTATTACATAACATTGGCATGATCAGAAGAAAGATCAAATCTCGAAAGACCGATTAGTTTAGCTGCCTTGTAAACACAAGATATATTCATAAAGTTTTATATTACATAAAAAAATGAAAACTACAACAACATAGTATCCATAGTATACACTCTTATCCCCTCGCACTATCCCTGCAATTCATTCATAATTTACATCTTCACATCATGGGAAAAATAAAACATAGAAACGGGGTGAGCTTAAATTCCCAGTAAAGATAAAAATATAGAGGAAACATTCATAAATAAGAATAATCATTTAACCAAATATATAACTAAAACAAAAGCATTTTAAACATGAAATTAAACATAGTATGTAAAAAATAAAATGAAATAATGCCACTAACATATTCACATGGATATTATACTAATCGAATAATCACATGCAATATCAATAACCACTTTCATAATGATGGAATGCACAATTCCAGACTATCATAACAACTTAGCCAAAGCCTCGTGCCAAGACTACAAATATGATTTTGCCAAGGCCTTTTTCCAAGACACTAGTTTGTCTCATGGGACCTACCGATGCATCGAGGAACTATATCGGGCTCCACCCATCACATATTAAGTCCAATGAATTCCCATATTAAAAGGTTTAAACATAACATAATCATTCGTATTAAAACTATAATACGAAATGTAAATACATCATCCATAAACCATGAATTGTATAAAAATAACACATCCACTGTCAAACATATCAAAAAACCTTTAATACAATATATAAGACTTGTATTATAATAAATCAACTTCAAATAAGCGTAAAATCAATCAATGGATGGTGACATAGATGAAATCAAAACTCTTTTTAGAGAAATATATATTTCTATTTTGAAATCATTTAAGAGTCATATATTTATAAAATAAAACATTTTCTTTGAAAATATTATTATAATCTTGTAAGGGAAGCTTCGAAGATTTTATAACGGCGGAAAAAAGCCGCACCCACAGTATAAGTTAAAAAAACATTCTTACCTTAATTCTGTCGAAAAGGTTAAAAAGCAATTTGTTTGGATAATGACGGAATGATTCCTGTATAAAACTCTTATAAAAAGTCAAACAGGGGTATAAATAACATTAACCCATATTCTTGTAAATAGAAAAATGTTTTGAAATACATTTTAAAGAAACATGGATGTGGATGATAAAGAGATCCTAGTAGATTATTATTTATAAACAACCTCGGATAATGTAGAGACTGCGAAATAAACCCTTACCTTGTAATTTTCCTTGGTTGAGGGAAGGTTAACCTACTGTATAATGGTGAAATAATTGTTATTAAATTATAAAAGAATCTTATACATTATTATGTTATCATATATGATCTTTTAACATTGTTTTGTTAATCATATCTTAGTATTATCGTCATTTCGCGTGTTAACATACTCGTTTTCTTTTGTATGTTTTGTTACATAATCCATGCTTGGAATGGAAAGGTTGTATATTATTCATATACATAACGATATCAAGTTATTAAACATTATTTTGAAATCACCAAATGATAATTATACTTGAATGGATACGATGGAGAATGAATCTCATCGCGTTCGTGGAGACGGTAGTCCGTACGTACGCACGAGCGACAATATCATTCTTTTGATATTAAAATAATATATAATTGGATGGTATATCATATATAAAGAATAATTATCATGTTATATTTATTATTTACATTAATTACACAAAATTATTATACCCATCCAAATAATGATTTATTGAATAACAATTACACCACGATGTGGAGACGGTAAGTCGTACGTACGCACGTATGGTGACATGTTATTCAAAGGATGGATAGAATACTGAATATGGTTGTACCATATTTATAATATTATTACTGTATATAATAGATACTGGATTCATTATTTAATAGTTGAAATAACAAAGAAATAATATGTTGAAGAAGAAATGAATTTGAAAAAGGGTGGTGAAAACATTACCTATTCTTCGGGTTCTTCCTTTTGATATGATAAAAAGGGCTCCATAGGATGGCTTTCTGACTAAAGTAAGGCCTATAGGATGAAGTGAGGGAAGTTGAGAGAGTATTTGAGAAGATTTTGGCCGATCCAAATGGCTTTGAAGGTGTAAATTAATGAGAATGGGGAGTGCCCTTTTATAAGAGGGGTGAGAGGCACCTTTGGAAAAGCTAGAAATATTATTTTATAATAAATTCATATTCGGTTTCTAATGGCTCCAAGGTGGATTATTTAAAGTTTAAGGTGGGGATGGTTCGAACACCACTCAAAAAACAGAATTTAGACAGGTTTTGGTCATTATATTAACCTTATCTTTTAGTTTTAACTCTTAGTTAATAAGTTTGACACTTACCATGTCACTTTGAATTTTTATATTATATAGTTAATAAACATACAATATACATCCAAGCGACCCCAAGTGGTCCATTAATGATACACCTATCATGATATAAGTCTCTTGGACAAAACTTATATTTTTAGGAATTTAATATCAATTAATAATATAATATTTGTTTTAAAAACTCTTTTATGTCAGTTGTGACACTATTTGGAAAATTGATTTTTTTTGTGAAAATCCTAACAGAATGATTACATAATACCAAGTTAATTAAATAATTCCTAACATGTCATATTAACCACTAAAATTAGATTAATTCATTACATGTCTAAAATTATTTTTATTTGGGTATTTATAAAATCAATTATTTTAATTTTTCACTATTATGGTAATTACTGCATCATCATTGGGTCATATATAAATTATATTATATAATGTATAAATATTATAAATAAAATGCCATTATGTATTAAATATTTTTAGCTTTCTAATGAATATTTACAATCCATATTATCTTATGTAAAACCCTATATTAAAAAAGATTTAGTAAATAAACTTTTATTTTAACTCTTTTAACTCTTCTTTAAATTAAATATTAATAAATGTCCTAATCTAATCCAACTGGACATAAAAGAAATTTTTTTATTCCTAAGGATGTTTTTGGTTGATTTATTCTTATCCAATAGAATTAGGTCATTTTTAGGGTAATATTAATATCATTTTTACCCTCAATTACCCTATTTACTTTTAACCATGGTAAATAAAAGTAAAAAGTTACTATTCACCAAAAATATTTTCATCTCATTGAACCGCATTTTAATCCATGATATTAACTGTGTCTCTCGGATTTTAGAAATTCCACCCACAGAAGCAATAAAATTTTGTTTTATAAAAAATTCAGTTTTCTTAACTACGACTTAGTGGTTTCACTATTCATCAAAAATGATGTTTTTCAGAAAAATACCAAATATTCACCCTAGGCTAATTTCAATATTCCGAATCAATAAATGATGTCCATTTTGAAAATTAAAATTTATAAATTTCAAAAACTGGGTATTACTATTCATAATGGCTAGTTTGATTGGTTGGGGTGTCTTAGAACTCGATGTCTCGTACAACACACGCTATTTCATTATTCAAAGAGAAGTGTACCGTATAAGAATGGTGTGTTACATACCCGATTTAAAGGTAACATATTCTCTTAAGATTTATTCTTTTATTTTACTTCTCCATCCACCTTAAAAACATTTTATTTTTTTATTTTATAAAAAAATGTATCTTTGATATACAATTATGTTCATATGAAAATTATTTTAATTACACTTACACACACCAACGTCTAATGGGTATAAAACATATTGTTTCTATGGACGGTGATGTATTACCTCATGAAATGATGATTGTTCAATCTTTTTATACCATGTCTTATTGTGGAAATTAATATGGAACTGTATTTACATGTGATGTATATTATATTTTTATTGTCTCTATAATTATAGATTTTTTATTTATATCATAAATTTATGGTTTCTATAATGGGTAAATTAAAGAATTTCATTTGAGGAAGTGCGGACTACCACACCTTCAATGTGATAGAACTCGTCAATGCTATACATGGAAGGTATAAAAGAAGCAGTTAATTAAATTACATAACACATATATTATACTGTAATTATAATATACTGTTGAAATATTAATTTTCATCCCTTAAATATAAAATAGAAATGAGAGTAGCATTCATTTCTATGTACGACTTCTCATCTCCAAGAACAATCTGTTTCATTTATTAACTCCAAATGATATTAAATATTATAAATAACTATTCCCAGGATATATATGATATATATGATATATAAATCATGAATATCATTTTGGAGATATTTTACTTTCGACATCATTTTTCAATTTGTAATTATAACAACTTCATTTTTAATAATCTTCCGATCATCGAAAAAATGACAAATATGGACTAAAATAATTTAAAAAATTATTATAGCATAGAAATAAGTGATTAAAAATAATAAAATATAAAACGTTTATTATGTAATAAGAAATTATCGTAAGTGTATTATTTATGAATAACACAGAACATACAAGTCATGTCGGACATGGAGTAAGGGGTTTCTTATCTCACATTTAATTTCATGAGATTTCCATTTTTCACCACTTCATTGTTGCATGCCAGGCATTGTGTACTTACCATTTGATATATATTATCATGATACTATTTTTATTCATTATATTTTTGTTACTAATTTGGTGATTATTATCTTGTGTTCTTACGACTTTATTGATTACAACGTGGTAAGGGGTTTTCATCTCACTTTATATTCTCATGAGATTCATTCTATATTTTTCACTGTTCTATTTCTGTGGTGTATGTACTGCCCATGATTTTATTCACTGTGTAATATTATTTAATTTCTAGGTATTTACATATTAATTTTATGATCTTTCTTTCATGGGGTGTATGTTTTGTAAGTTACCAAATCGGTGAGGGAATCATTCACCCTTCTCTTTTTAAAACACATCATTTTTGTAATGCCTTTTGATTTCAAAATTATTATGTTGGGATGTGCTATTATATATCATTATTGCTATACATTTTGTTTCCAAGTTATTCTAGAAACATTTTTATCTCATCAGTCAATTTTCTTAATTATTAAGATACATCATTAGGCAGTCAAATTCCATTAAAAAAACATCATAAACCAATTTCAATTCATTGTGTTAAGAATCTACTTATTGATTATGTCATGAAATTAATATGTGGTAATGAAATGTGATTGTTTTACACTTTATGTTCAATTATATTTGTTGTATTCTTATTTTTCACCCATTATTATGTATTTTTTTTATCCTTAATCTAAGGATACGATCTTTGAAATGGACTTTCTCTCAATTAACATTCCCTTGAGGCTTATTTTTTTTACACAAATTCACTTTTATATGGTGTATATACTTCCCTTTGTCATATTATATCATGAATCTATTTATTCTCTTGATATTATAATCATTGATTAATTTTATTCGTCAATTATTTTTATTCAACTGTCTCTCATATGGTTAAGAACTCCTTAACGAATGTATTAATTTAATGATTTATTCTTATAAATCGTTATAATTAATATCCATGATTAAAAAAGGTTTTAAGTATTTATTTATATGGATATGAATGTTTGAAAATAAAATTTCTTTTGAAATTTTCAAAGTGATATGAGGCACATTTATTCAAAAATAATGTTATTAAATGTTTTAAATTGTTTTGAAAATGGTTTGATTAAGCATTGATTATGTCAATATATTTTAATGATATATTGTGATTTCAATTTAGAAATTTTATATTTCAATAATGATTGTTTTATTTGTTATGAATATGTTTTGGTTATAGGGTATTGTTTACAAATATTGATGGTTCTTTGATAAACCTAGGGAGGGTGAGCCTGAGATAGCTCTCTAATGTATTGGGTAACGTGATAGAGGAAAACATTAAAGTTTCTCATAAGATATTTAGGGAATATACTATGATTGGTATTCTTAATGTAACTCCCTAAGTAGCTGTGAAAGCTACAATGGTAGTTTGATATAGATGCCACATGTTACCTTTATGATTTATGATTTTTATGTGTAATTCATAAATCATATGATTTCATGAGGTATGTTAAAGAGTGTATGTTTTGAATGCATTGATGAACTAATGTTTTCTTTCATAATTTAATAACCCTTACATATATTTTTAGGTGAATCCTTAGTTTTTGAAATGTATTTAATATGGTATATGGTAGGGTAAGTGAATAGAAGAACTCTAGAAGATTTACATCAAGAAAAGAATTACAATTTTCTTTTTAGAATTTATATTTTATTAACATGGATTCTGAGTAGATGTGTCTACATTTTAATTTTGAAGATGTAATGTAACAGTTATGTAATAATTCTGTAAAACTCTAAAAATGAAATGATCCTTAATGTTAATTATTAACATAATTCATGATTTTGTAATGTTTAAGGATATGGACATATATGTTGATTATAATTTGATATATTTTTGTCCATCCAAATTTGTTCTGATTAGTATGTACAAGATAAGGATATGTGACCTCTTTTATGAAATGGATCGGGAACTTTTTGAATTTTTCAAAATACCAATTTAGAATAAAATCAATATAAATCTAAATAATAAAAAAATTAAATTTATTTGAATTAGTTATATTATATGGTTATAATATAATCATCCCATATATTTTATACATATATAGAAGTAATTCTAAAACTTATAAATTCTATGGAAAATTATTTGATCCATTAAAATTTGTCACAATAGTAATAATGATTTTAATATTATGAAGAACTAATTTCTACATATAAGGTCTAAATTTTACCATAAATAGTCACTTTCAAATATATTAGAACATATATCATCGAATTTTTCTTATATAACATTTTTATGAATTCTAAAATATTGAATAATATATTAATTTCCTAAAATATGATTAGTATCAAATTTGAAACTATTATTAAATATGAAAATAAGAAAATACTTACAAACATATAAATAAAAAAATTATATAACACAACCCTAATGTGTATTATTCACCCAATAAAATCATGAATCACATTTATTAACTAAAATTTTATTTGTTTTAGTTATTTTAATATCATTTAATTGATTATATTATTTTCAATGTTATTAGGGTATCATAAATCTTAAATTATTTATGATAATTATTTATTTATTAAAATTTAACAATAATTTTATATAAGGTAGAAAAAATATTAAATTTTAATATAATATATATAGTCGATCATATATTTTATTTAGCCCCATATTAACTATACTATACATATTAAAAGTAAGAGTGTGAAATTTTGACACACTGATTGAGTTCAATAATATTTAAGATATTTTCAAGGACATGAGTCTGTTTAATTATTCAATTTAGATCATTATGTTTTATAGGTCTGACTTTATTAATCTAATATACTTTTGGATAGTGTTGGTTTATTTTTAGAATATTTATTATATCATATTTTCCATTAATACATCGATTTACCCTTTATTGTTGTATAAAAATGACTAATGTTACAATTCATATTATCCAAAAATAGAAGAGAACAATTTAGTAAAATAATATTTTATGAGAACAAATATTAAATTCCCTTTTTTTAATTTGAAACATAAAAATTTATAATTTTTATTTGAAATTAATCTCATTGGTGGAATGAGAAAACTGGTACTCAAAGTGAAAAAATCCAAAATATTGACATTTTTTATATCCAAATTCATTTTCAAATTGATTCTCATTACCTAAATTAAATTTAATGTTAAAAATTTGATCATAGTATGATTTTAATCCATTAAAATAATTAATTAAATGAAAAATTTGTTTTAAATGATAATTTAATATTTCTCAAAATTTATAAAAACAAAATTCTTTTTAGAAAAATTATAAAAATTCAACCATATGAAATTCTGTCATCTAAATTTTAATAAAAACATCATTTTTTCCTCTAAAATAGTAATAATGTATAATATTTTATTTAAAATGGATTTTATGAATAATGGAAGTAAAATTACTATTTTGAAAAGTATAGATTTTGATGCATGAAATTTTCTTATTTCTAATATTCTACCTATAATATATATTGTATGAAAATTAAAAATATTTAATTGAATTTATAGGATAAATATTTCATTATTCAAATTCATGAAATTTAATTAATTAAATTCATTAAAAGAAAATGATATTTAGAGCATAAAAATATGACTATTAAAATTATAATCAGTGGAAATATATTTACATTTCTAATTATTTAGTAACAAATAAATTAATATTATAAACCTTATGTTTTTATAATTTATTTATTATTATTCATAACCAATAATTTAATTTCTTGGTTTTATATTATTATATTAAATAATAATATTTTAATAAGATAATTTTGTTTGTTAATACTCAGTCTTGCGTGTAATGAAGGATGTCAAAAGAACTCAGCGCCGTATGTAAAAACTTCCAAGAATAGTGTTGTGTATACCCTAATAAAATATATTTGAGGTATTTATCACAATATATAATTCATTTTTTTATAACTCAATCAAGACATACTGTTTTTCACCTAACAATATCAATATTCAATATTTTGTAACATGAAAAATATATAAAATATTAAATAAATTCAAAAATTATAATTCAAAAATCATAAGGTGTTCCTATATCCACATGAAATTAATGTAAATAACTAGTGATCGTGGGATATGAAACTACAAAATATGAAATAATTTATATGTCAATACTAAGAAAAATTAATATAAAATTAAAAATCTAAATGAGTATAGTAAGAAAGGTAACTTTCTAAATTTTTAGAATCTGATATAGGGTCCACAGTTAGGCCACCATGTCAGTAAAACCATTCTCTAACCATGTGAAATTAATTTATCATTAAATAACCATGTTTCATTATTATTTAGTTTTATGAACATATTCATAAAAACCATTCATATGTAGGTGTATAAATAATATAAAATACGACACACAAAAAATATTTGAATAGTAACTAGAATGCGTATAAAAACTATGATCATACCATGATAAAAGACCCAAAAAATTTAAGTTCCATTCATAATAGTTTCCATTATGGATACTAATAATTATTCATAGGATCACTCACCAAAAACAACTATATAAATATGAATAATTTAGACCACCAACCGCTTAAAGTCATCAAAAAATCCAATGAGATTGACATGGAAGAAATTTACACATTATTGTAATTTAACATAAACCTAGTCTCTAATATTCCTTTCCAAAAAATTATGACAAGTAAAAAACCCTATAATTTCAATATATAAATGCTGTCCAAAAATCCGTTGAATTAGTTCCCTAGGACGATGTTCCACATAGCTTCAAGATTCCCTCCTAGTATATAGAATATCTAAATGAGTGGTGAGGATCTATTTGGATATTGTGGGATCAAAATACTCATATTATATATTAGACAAGAAGAATTATTAATGAAAATATTAAAAATATTTCACATAAAAATTAGAGGGAAAAATAATTTTTTAAAAATAACTTAAGTGTAAAAATTATATAATAATGAGTGATTACATAAATACAATAATAGAAACCCTTTATTTATAACACATAGTAGGATATAATATAAATAATATAATGGTAACATAAACACATAATGAATCCCATAACATGTCATAGAATGTGAAAACATTCATATTACAATCATGATAGGAAAATATGACACAATCCCCTACCATGGGTGAGTGGACTTACGTGAACATGAAATATATATAATTATAGGGTATGAAATTTCAATTAAATCCCATGTATTGTCTATGTAAGGCTTAGTATTCCACTATCATTAATGACTGTAAATAACTACTAAAAATTATATTATATAAGATAGTTTAAAAAATAATCACATATATATGTAACTAATATATCAGTCTATAATTTATAGAATATCAAATTCAAAAAAATGTACTTAAATAATAACATATCCATATGAGTTTTTTAAAACAAATATTGGCCAATACCTACTCGGACCAAAGTTGGTGAATCATTATATACATTAAACATATTGGTTTGACTATTTAAATTTTCAATTTCAATTAGAACAAATTCATATGATGTTGATGGAATACACATGGATCAACCTTCAAATCCATATCACTAATTATAATATGGAATATAATGGATGAGTAAAACATCACATTTTACTAACATTAACACCAATTATTAACCTATGTAACTATAAATAACATTTAGAAGCACAGTCCTCTGTGAAAACGTTTCTTACACCCATGTAATTGTACAAAAAAATTTCAATGTTGAATTCAAGTAGATGATTCAATTGAAATTTAAAAATATAAAATATAAGATTATATTAACATAATTAATGAAAATTAATAAATATAGAAATTACCTTCATCTATAGAGGAGGATCCCCATGGTATTCTTGATAATAGATTCAATTTTAACCTAATGAATTGCTCAAATAATTACAATATGTTGGATAATGATGAATCCAATAGAGTCAACCAAACATAGAATTAATGTGATTCTTATAATGTAATATATGGTTCAATATTTCATTACCCAAAAATATATGAATATAAATACTCAATTTAATCCCCCATAGTCATCCCAACACATCATAATTTCATTAGAAAATAATTTAATAAAAATTATAATGATGAAATGGTTTTCAACTTGAACAATGATTATTTTATGAATAAAAATCCTTGTGTCCTCTTCTTGTAAAATTTTCACCAAAATACAAATCTCATTCCATGTCATTTAGTAACTCAATTCGCAGTCAATATTTTCCCCAAATTTCTTGCATAAAAAATAACTACCCAATAAAATAAACTTAAAATGTGTGTTTATGCTTTTATAATTTCATTTAAAATTACTGATATATTTATAAAGTCATCACATGAAACAGCATGGTTAAATTTATTTGAGATATATTGAATGGGTAATAAAATTATAATTATTTAATGTTTTGAAAAACAATTTCACAATGAAATGTTTGAAATAAATTACCTTGGAGACAAATTTAAATGATAATTAGTATTTTAATGAAATTTATCGACTTAATGGATAATTTCACCTTTGATCATTATTGAAAGATAAACGATTTACTAAAACTGAAGGAATAATATATGTGACATAGAACTCTGAGAAACTAAATTAATAAAATTTACAGGAAAATAATTTCATAGACTATATATGAAGGTTGATCTCACCAAGAATAATATCAGAAATGATGTATGACTGTAGGTTAAATTGAATGAAACAACTATATATTTCCTAGAAAATACAGACCATTAACTATCAATCATTTTTTTACTAAAATAAGATAAAATAAAAATGTATTCAAATTCGATAAATATTGGTAATAATTTGAAATGTTGGTAACATATATTTTGATAGAAAAATACAAAATAATGTGGAGATAATATAGAAATTTTCTTACCTCAATCATTCCAACACCACACACATAAATGAACTTAGATAACCGATGAGGTTGGTTTCACAATGGATGATTGGGAGGAGGATGGGTTGTGTATGCTGGGAAGGGAATGCATGAATGAAAATTGAGATACTTATTATAATAATGTAATAAATATAAATCATAAAAACTATTATTTTAATTGGTTCGTGTTTTTATATAAGTATGGCCAAAAACTTCACCATCCATTTAGAGCTCAGTAGGTGTGATATAAAATTCTACATGATTACTGAACAGAATTTACAAAATCATATGAAAACTATTTGAAATTAGATTAAAATTATTCTATAGTGGTCATTTGATCAACTAGTATAATGTCCTGAACCAGATCAATTAATAGTAATAACTAAATTTGTGGGATATGTTTCCTCAATCACACCTCACCATACTTTAGGGGCTATTATCTAATAGTAAGGGCCTGATTAGATACAATGGGGAGAATGTAACATCTTTTTTCAAATTTTCATAGTGGAATAATAGATGACATAATATGATAAATCAAAATGATAATGAAGATGAATAAATGAATATATATATATATATATATCATCTAATGAGATAAAAAATCACAAAACATATACATCGTGGTATTAAAATTTATCTATTGAGTGTATACAATGACACAAATTAATTATATGAGTATATTAAATAATGATTTTACAACATAATATAATAAATACAAAAAGAATAAAAACATTATCCAATTTATTAATGTCAATGAGAAAAGTCCCATGCTCCTATACTCCAAATTGATATTAATAGTCATGTAATAAACCCCATGGTCAAAACTTTTTCCATATCTAAAATCATGATGTTGGATCGGATATAATCAATTTTTCGAATAGGGTGTGATAAAAAATTTGAAGGCCACTAGAAATGGTTTATAAGCGAATATAATGAGGGAATATAATATTAATAGTGTGAAGTACAGTATTAATTTGTAGTAATGTATCTATAATGGTTCCTCAATAATTCGTGAATTACACAAGGCTGACACTATACATTTTAGACTATGGTGGGAAACTACTTAATAAATTTCACCATGATCACACACACACACACACATATATATATATATATCATTGTTTCTATACATATGAAATATATACCAAATGAATTTTATAACCTTATAAATTAAAAATTAGTGATATTTAGCACCCTTGGTTTAACTCAATATTACATGTCAATTCACTAGGGTCTTATAAATTAGTTAGTGATTCCATACCCATGTAGAATAAATCACAAGGATTGACATGCGCAATTATCTTAGGTAAATGGGAGTCCACACACATTTATAATATTAGTAGGTACTGAATTCTGGAGTTTCACATGTTTATGAGATTCTATAATTTGGAATCATATTATTGGGGTTGTCATGCCCAAATATCATAGTCATATGTGACAATATGCACGACTGTTATATATTTACAGTTACCACGAAAGAGTATAATAATCATCACTCACATACAATATAATATGATCAATTAATTTGTTAGTACTAATTATAATTCCCTAAAATAATTATTTTAATAGTATATTATGTAAAATAATTTTACTCGATCGAATAACTAATTTTCCATATAATTCCTAATGGTCATTTTCTCATAATTCCATGGAAAAGAAACATTGGATGAGATCTAGTAACATATGAATTTACAATATCAATGACAAATTCTATAGTCACACCTAAAGGGGTGGTCATTTTCTCATAATTCCATGGAAAAGAATACTTTTTGGATACATAATATAAAATTTTTTTAATGTGGGGGAGGAATACTCATCTAGTAGTAGTATCAAATTTGGTATAGAAAAGGATAAATTGGAAAACTAGAAAAAAACAAAAAATTATGGAATATTAACTTTCACCCAAATAACTCCAGGGAAAGTGAGATAAACCAAACAAAAAATAATTGAAATTTCAGAGGTTTCTATAAAATGAAAATTATTTTATTGATTGACATAAGAATGATTTAGAACAAATTGATCATAGGAAAATTAGGATAGGTGATCTCTATGCAACACTGGTGTGCGTAAGAGGGAAGGTTTACATAAGTGAAAAGTGATATGTTACATAAAAAAATATCACTACATAATTATTACATGAATTTGACTCATTTCTTTAATAACATTTATTTTCAACAATCATAAAAAAACTAATTCAAATACTAAAAGTGGTCTTGAAAAACCAATTCACATATTGAATTAGTTTTAGAGTAGGGATCCAATCCCCTTTCATCCTCATTCAAAAAGTAAAACCATCTAAACTAATGTATTCGTACAATTTGTAATCTAAAATTGAAAACTTAATAGGATTTACCAAAAATTTTATTATCTTTAAAAATTATGTAAAACTAGAGATTATAAACCTAGATCAAAGATGTTTGTTAATTATTCAATGTTAATATACATATCAGGTTTCATTGTTCAAGTCCCTGACTAGATGAAACTATGTGATAACAATTCACCCATGAATATTCACCCCAAAGAAAAAATTTCATCACTAAACCCTCGTACTATCAATGAACCCATATTAAACATACAATTTTTCTATTTATTTGTTGTTACAATCAATTTATTTTACATTAAAATTATAGATTATAATCCATCATTATGATTATATAAGAAATATTAAACATAACTAACTTTCAAAGCCCATATATAATCTGAAGAACTCTATTGGATGATTATTGTAATTATATTTTGTATAAGTAAATGTAAATAGAATTTATCTCTATTTAATTTGTGTCAATGTATTAAATTCGAATGATATCTTATGTTGATAAAAATTTATTGAAATAATATTATTGAATTCATGTAGTTCATGATTCAAAAAAACATAAAAACGGGGATATTGAAGAGATAAATACTAAATATTATTATAATTTACATTAGGGAATTTTTAATTTTTAATGATAGGTATATTTAACTAAAAATAATCACTACGTCAAGTTATGTGTTTTAGTTGGTCTCCCCCATAGTGAAAAATGAGTTTAATGAATTTACTTTCAACATTAATTTTCTTTATTTTGAATAATTTCATGATTTTTACATTTTAGTTTATGTCAATACATATAATATTTTAATTAGAAAAATAATATTTATATTTTATATATTTTAATAGATATGGTTTTTAAGTTGTCATCATAGGATTTGAGATGTAATGTTGGATCAAACTTATTTATTCAATTCTTTAAAACAGAAAATGACTGATTCTTGAATAATCATTAATAATAAATTTTTTTAAAGAAATTATACATATCATTAATATTGTTTTATTTTAACATTATAGTGAAACAAGTGATCCATGGTAGAATTTAAAAATTAATTCTAAGGCCTGTAATGTAAACATGATAAACATGTAACATATAATTTTTAATATTTCAACCCATAATTAATACTTATGAACAAAAGATTATGTTATTATATTTCATCCAGTAATAATATTAGTTGTTATAATTAATCAATACATATGTTTATGATGTATTATTAAATTTAAATAAATTATGAAGGATACTTGGACAAATTTTAAAATATGTTCTAAATATACATTATTCTATTAAAAACCTTACAACTTTATATATTCTAATATTCATTAAACTATTAAAACATCCATACTAATGATCTGTCTAATAATTTTATCTATGGAATCAATATATGAATTTTTCTATACAATGAATTTAATCAACATAATGGATGTAATATATTATTATTTTATTCATTTACAATCCATTTTCATTTAATATTTAATCATGATACTAAAATTGATAAAATAAATTTAACTAAATTTTCCTGAAATAAACGTGAGAGATGTAGATTGAAAAGATGAATAAAAGGTTAAAAAACCATACATAATTAGCCAAACAATTATTCAACACAATCTATTTTTTTAAAAAAATTATTTAAAATAATATAATTTCATGAAATAGTTATAAGAGGAAAATATATTAGCAATATCATATAATGAATCTAACTTATTTAACATGGTTTAGATCCGTTGTGATCATAATAGGTGATGAGTTGTTTAATAATTATTTAATGGATTATTATTCATATTTTAAATTGGGTTTTGTTAATATATTTTGGTTCGAGTAAGAGAATAGATACATAGATGGTTTTTAAATTTTTTAATATTTATTGGATACAAAATGTATCATTGGGATTGCCACATGTATATGACTAACTTTTATAAATGGTTTGTGACTATTTTTATAGTAAAAAAATTTTCTTAAATATTAATGTATTATTTCTCTATATAATGGATTTTTTAATCATTTATTAACCACAATACTAATTTTTAACTAGTGTAGATGTTCTATATATGAATGAAAATATTCATAATATTATATAATTTTAATAATTTTTTATTTATATAAATTTAATAAAACATATGATTGAAAAAATAAGTTCCATTGAAACATTTACTACTAATATTTAATTCCCATGTGACACTTTATTCATGTATATGTAAAATGGTTTCAAGTATCGTATTATAAATATAATTTTGAAAATTTCATTTTTATCTTCTAGAATTTATGATGATCATCAACTCTGATTATTATTAATAAAATGGGTCTTATGTTACTAAATTTACGTGTACTTAATCATTATCATCGATTTAGTCATCATGTATCCATAATTATGTATACATAAAAAAATTTAATGGGAGATACATTATAAAATTAACATCAATGTCATCTCCTTAAATCAATTTTCTAATGATATTGATAAATAGAAAAAACAAGTGTGTAAAAGGGAATATGTTATTACAAACCGTGGTATAGTCACTCAATTTGATTGATGAAACATGGAATTTTTTTCTAATGTTTTTCAAATTACATTATCTCATAGTGGTAAACATGAGGCATGATGCCTCATCTATTCAATCTACTCTAATACATAATTTATGCAAAGGAATATCGTCATACATTATTTAAAAAGATATTTTTATAATGACTAACCCAAGGAAATTTTAGTGTGATCCATATTATCTCTAAAATTCCCATTATCAAAGGATTCCATATATCACTATTGAAATTATCCCATATAAATATTACATAAATTTTAATTTAGAGATTAATTTAAATATGATACAAGCACTTTGTACTTATGTAATTAGAAATTATATTGAAAAACAAAATCTATAACTAAAAAAATTTAAAAGGTTTTCATCCTTTATCTAATTTTATAATAATACATATACTTGATTACAAGCTCTCCTAAATAATAACATCTAGTTGACTAATTTCTGAATTATAAATATTCATTTTATCCACCCCATAAAAAATAATCACTTTTATATTCTCCAACTCCATGGGATGTAATGAGTAACTTAACATCACAAATGTAGAATTTATAATTGATTCAAGAAAGATTCCAGAAATAGTATTTGATATATACAATTATATCTATATTGATATTAATAATATAAATATATCCCACAGATTTATCCTAATTAGAAATCCCTAAATAAATATTTTTCCCCATTTAAACAACATATCAGTAACACCCTATGAAACGATGTTTTAATAATACTAAATTATACAACTCATGTCAAAAAAGTTCACCATTATATTTAACATCCTAATTTTTATTTTATATTAGACACATATGTATTAATATAACCATTTTCATTACATAGGAAATGTTGGTTCACATAAAATGATATGAGATACATCACCCTTCATGAAGATCCCAGGAGCTTGCTTAATTTTATGTATAGGGGTCACATTTTGTATGTTATCAATTAATTTTTTGGATACTATATCAACACATGAAATGGGATACATTAAATAATAAATGTTATTAATCGTGTGGACAATGTTCTCTTTTCTTTTAAATAGTTAACGTAATTGGAACACCATAATTAATCATTATTAGTGTGGATTACTAATTGGTATGGGTGACCTCCTGAGAAATTTATTGAGTTGCATGTATGTGTACATAAAGGACATTGAAAGAACATGTGTTGGCCTTTTGGGAAAATCATTAATCAGATAAAATAAAAAAATGTTTAATATTATGTTTTAGGATAGGAAGGATGGTATGGTATTACTAGAAATCTATGGGGTTATATAATGAGGCTCATTTCCCATGGATGGTTTGGTAGTGAAAACAACTCTGTCAATTATCATAATACAATTATTTATATACTCATAAATACAAATGACGATATAATTTTCATAAAATTATTATAAAAATTGAGAATCTAATAATGATATATTATCATATATATTATTAAATTCAACTAAATTATATTTATTTTTGGTATACCAATAGGCCATATTCTAAATTATTATTCCATTATTTTTCATTTAATTATATTGATTTTTTAAATCTTGTTCATTAGTTTAAATTATAATTACCAAATTGAATCTAATCAGTTATTAAATTTTTTTTATACAACTGGAAATGTTATTACGAATAATATTATGAAAAAACATTATTTATAATAACAAACTTTATTTTTAAATTAATTAATTCATTATAATAAAAAATACAGCACTTAAGACATCAATTTAACATTTCATTAAAAATCTAATTAATATATTATCATTTCATGAATTCAAAAGAAGTTATCTCGAATTCAAATTTTAATACAACACCATATTTATAAATCATAATCCCCATGATTTAGATTAAACATATTGAATTCCCATTATAATTTGGAAAATTTCATTATATTAAAATTCTTATAATACAAAATTGTGGAATTTTATTCAAATATAAAATAACATTCAATGAAATTAATTAAATATATATATATATATATATATGTATAAGAAAAACAACCGTTGAAATTATATGATGATGCATTAACTGTCACAAATTATCAATAACTAGTTTCACATCTATTGAAAAGACATGGATAAAATTATACTCGTGATAATTTTTAAATGGTAGTTGAATTGGATATAGAACAATATTACCATTTACATATAATTTTGTAATTAAACTCATCCAGGACTATTTCTAGTGGGGATTGATATATATTATTACTTATAATAAAAACACAATCTTTAATGTCTATAGATTTAATAAAATTTTGATCACTAACACATTGGGGTGGGGCCTTATCATATTAATAAAGTAATTATATCATAAAATATAAATATTTTACTCTATATATCAATATTTAAAAATGACATATGAGGCTCTTATTTAAATTTTAAAATCACTGATGTGGTAATTTTCTTATATATTATCATGATTAAAAACATTAACCATACCAACTTTGGTATCCCCCACCCTCATGCGATTCCCAACAATTCATATTCTAATATATTGGTTTCCCATCATTAGATCCCCCAAACAAGTGATAAAACAAGACCTCATATTCTAATAATATCATCATAACCCGAAATTTATTTAATATACTCAACATATTATGAATGTACTTTTAATAGTTTAACTCGTAAGGTATTCATTTTTAAATTACGAATATAGAAAAAATGTAAAAATTTGGACACATATCAACCCAAATTTATGTTGATGTAATTTTATTCAGTAGAAATACTAACATAGTCCATTAGTAATATTTCACTGAACTAAATGAAATAAAAATATTATAAAATTTTCATCAAGAAATTATGTACAAAAAATGATGGTAAATTAATAAATTTAATTCATCACTCGTGAAGTACTACTGATCATTACCTATAAAATAGCCTCCCATAGGTGTGTTATTTTCAATTATAGTATAAATGTTGATACACATTTCCCCCCTCCACATGTTTTTTCATATTAGTGAATAAATGAAATGAATATTATCTATACCTTCAATTTTATATTATAATACCAGATTACTATGAAATGGTGGTGAGTGGAAGAATATAAAATCAAATATATTTTAGATTATTATGGATTCTACTATAAAAAATAAAATTTTAGAATTATTGAATAATAAAACTAATTTTACTATTGGAATCATGTTATATAGAGTATCTATATGTGTTTTTTTCTCTACAAATAATATTAATATACCTTGAAAGTATATATTAATGACCCCATATATAATATTGAACACAAAATAAATAAATAAATAAATTTTAAAATAATCATGATAAGATATGATTTTTAGAAACAATTATCTTATTATACATTTATAATTTACAAAAAAAAATATATTCAATATTAACAAAAATAATTCACCAACATCATTCATTTCTTTAATATTCATTATACCCATGAAATAAAATATTCATTCAAATATTTGAAATTAGATATCAAAAATTTATACATCATCAAAACAATTTTAAATTATAACATATCAGAAAAAAGTTTATTTATATTTTTTATATGTCATTAAAATAATAATATTATATCAAACATCGTAATCTCAAAACCATATCCAATGTCACTTTTGGTGCCCCAACAAATATTTATCTGATATTATGATAATTTTGCTTTAATATTTCATTTTTGAAT
This sequence comes from Viscum album, assembly GCA_963277665.1. NCBI lineage: Eukaryota > Viridiplantae > Streptophyta > Magnoliopsida > Santalales > Viscaceae > Viscum > Viscum album. Next base: position 1,114,318,866 of record OY728126.1, read on the forward strand.
GTAAATAATTTATATATTAAGTAAATATTTATATGCATTACCAAATAATCGATTAAATCCAATTTTTGTGGAAAAAACTACTCTAACATGAAAATAATTGTAAAAATACCTCAATTAATGATTTTAGGGATATGACACAATAATTGGGACAAATAACCTAAAATGTAATGGGGTTCTATTAATTCCAATTTCAGAAGTCACTAAAAGTGGATAATATTAATGTAAGGATAATATGATTACATCGTGACACATATTAATCTAAAAATTATTATATGATAATATAAGTCTCCAATAATTTGATATCTTTTATGGTGTTTTCATATGAATCCTCCACCTTCACAATATCTAATTTATTAGTTTCATTCATCGTATTTTTTTAACTACAATAGTATGATGTTTATTCTTATTTTTAAGAAACTCAATCAATAAAAGTTCATACTACAAGTCAAAATAGTTTTCCTAAATTTTCATATTAGTAACTATAATACAATATTCATATTTATTTACTAATATATAAATTGAATAATAAACCAAAAATACTAATATTTATTTATTCTAACTAGGAATTTGGATCATATAAAATATAAAACACTATAATATGTCTAATAATGAAATGATTCCACAAAGTAGAAATTAAAATATAAAACATTTAATATTTTAAAATTTATCAGAACATATAAAACTTTTACACTATAAAATAACTCAATATAAAAATGACTTATTCATAACCTATTCTCCATATAAAAATACTCTTGATCACATTACGTACACTATATAGACAATTATACATTTTTTTATTCGTCACCTTAATATCATGTCAGTCTTCATAAAAATCATTATAATCCAATTAAAACTAAATATATCCTTGTTTACATGAAACTATTTCCTTGTAATGTATAAATTTTTATTGATATAAATTTTTAAATAAAAATCATCATTTCATCATAAGATTGATAATTATTCGTTGTAAGAAGTACAAAATATTCAAAGTTAACTAATTTTCTTAGTATTATTTAATTAAAATTGAACTACTTCTAATCAATGTAATTATTAATAAAAATAAAATACTTAAACTATAAAAAATACATCTAATGAACATTTTAAAAAACATCATCCAATTATGAAAATGTAAAGAAGAATCACATCTCAGTAAGAATACTCTATTCCATTTGTTGATATCTATGATACTTATTAATTATATCACATAATAAATTCATTATTTTGTAAATATAACACCCAAAGAAAGTATCCTAATATTCTTATCGTGTAAAATACAATTAACCAGATGATGTAATTCCTCGACCAAAGTATCAAAAAGTTAGGGCATTATTTTAATACATTGTCATGATTACATGGAATCAAGCCCCGAATAACCAATCAGTTTAACAGTCTTGGAAAATAGATTACATACATGAATGTTACATTACACATTATAAAATAATACTCAACATAAATGATCCTTTGAGAACGCCATTAATCTCCTTTCTTATCCCAGATTATCATTCATAATACACTTCTTGGAATCCTAGGAAAATAAAACATTAGAAATGGGTGATCTCAAATTCATAGTAAGGATAACAATATAGCAGAAACATTCATAAATATGGATAATAAATAAAGGAAATGTATAACACTAAATCAAAATCCCTTTAAAATTAAACATAATAATAATATGGAAAATATAAATAAAATAATTTCATTTACTTATTAACATGGATATAATACAAGTCAAATAATCACATGTAATATCAATTTCCAATTTCATAATGATGAAATTTATAATGCCAGACTTCATAACCAAATAGTCAAGGCCTTGTGCCAAGACTAAAATTAATATTTTGTCAAGGCCTTGGGACAAGAAAATAGTTTTTCTTGTGAGACCAACCGATAAATCGAGGATCTATAGAGATATCCACCCCTTACATACTATGCCCAAAGCATTCCCCATATGAAAATGATTAATCATAACATAAACATTCACATTAAAACTAGCATACAAATTTTTAATACATTATCTATAAACCATGAATGGTATAAAAATAACACATCCAAGGTCAAAAATATCACAAAACATTCAAAAAAACATAGAATATTTGTAAAATAAATCAACCATGGTTAAGAATAATATCTCGAAAAGGATGTAGACATAGTACAAAATGATCAATAAAAATATTTGAGAGAGATATCCTTTTTTTATGAAATCATTTAAAAGTAACATAATTTTAAAAGAAAGTTATTTAAATTTTTTTTGAATCAATGTGGCCCATACCAATTTGTGAAAATTGAATGGAATTATCACTTTAAAATAGTCATGTTCATATAAATAAATACTTAAAACCATTTTAAAAACATGGACGTTATTGATAATGGTTTAGAAGAATAAATCATTAAAAAATTTAAAATAATGTTTTATTAATAGAATCCCTTAAAAATAATTCTATTTGAAAACACTTTTATAAAACATGGACATTGATAATAAATATATCCCTGTAGATAATTTTGTAAAAACCACCTCGGATAATAATGAGACTGTGAAATTAACCCTTACCATGTACTTTTCCGTGGTCAAGGGTATATTAAACCTCATTTATATTGACCATAGTATGTTATTAAATTATACCTTAACCATATTTATATATATTATACTATAAATGATTCATTTATGCTTTTATAATACCCATTTAATAATTTTTTCCATGTTAAATTATCATTTCTTGTAATAATCACTTTCATTATTGTACCTGTTTTAACTGGTTATTCTGGATCATATCATTCATATCATGATTTAAATATATCAAAAATATAACACATGATTTATATATCATATATATTTAGAATATAAATAAGTATAATATATAGATATATGAAATGGAAAACACTGTTTATGGAGATTGTAGGACGTACTATTGCTCTAATGTTGTTATCGTTTTCATATAGAAATTGAATGGAAGTAAGTGAATAAGATATATGTAATTATATACATATACATATATATGTATTATGTTGTTTTTTATTTTTTATATTATATACATATTATGAATATATATTTTTATAATCATCTTTGAATGGTGAATGTTGAAATGAATCGCATCACGTCTTTGAGACGGTAATCCATACCTACGCACGAGTGAAAATATCATTATATTGATGGTGAAATCGTATGTAATTGGATGATATATCATATATACAGAATCATTTGCATGTTTTATTTATTATTTAAATCAGTTATAATAATTAATATATCCATCCAAAAAATTAAGTGTTTGAATGACAAACTACACCACGATGTGGATACGGTAAGCTGTACGTACACACGTATGGTGACTTTTCCATTTATAAAATGTATAGAATAATGAATATTGTTGTAACATAACTATAATAACATCATAGTATGTAGGAGGGACAAGACCTATTATTTTGGTATGGAAACCAAAATAGAATGAGTAAGTGGAAGAAGAAATGAACACTGAATGAGTGTGGTGAAATTATTACATCTTTTTTGGGTGTTTAATTTTGAGTTGATAAAAAGGGCTCCTGAGGTTGGCATTCTGATAAAATTAAGGACTCTGGGTTAATTTGACTAACATTTGGAGGATATTTTGGTAGGGTTTGGCCAATCCAAATGGATTTGGAGGTGTGATATTGAGAGAAGGGGAAGTCCCCTTTTATAAGAGGTGTGAGGGTCACTTTAGGAAAAGATTAAAATATTAATCTATTATACAATCATATTAGGTTTATAATAGGCCCAAATGATTTTTTTGAGACTTAGGTGGTTATGGGTCTAAATTGTCTCAAACATTATGTTTTAGAAATGTTTAGGTTACCGTATTATCCTTATCATTAAGATTTAACTCTTTGTTAAATTGTTTAATTATTATCGTGTCGTCTTGTATTCTTATAATATTTGGTTAATAAAAATACTATAAACTTACAATATAACCTCAATTAGTTCATCAATGACATACATAATATTATTTAATCCATTTTTCTTATCCATATATTTTTTGGAATATTATATCAACAGATAATATAGTATTTGTTTTAAAAAATATATATGCCAATTTGAAAGTATTTGGTATTTAGTTGTTGGGAAAGTCATAAAAACATTATAACTTGGATAAATATATATATAATCAACCCAAACATGTCATATTAACTGATAAAATTATTGAAATTCATCAAATGTATCAAATTAAATTTATTATGATATTTATATTATCATTTATTTTAATATTACATTAAGAAGGTAATTATTGTATCATCAATGTGTCATAAATATATTTAATTATTTAATCTCTAAATATTATAAATAAATACCATTATATAGGAAATAATTTTATATTTTTAATGAAAATTTATAGTCAAATTTATATTATAAATATCCCTAGTTTAAAAATGGTTTAGTTAATAAACAGTGAATTTGACACTTTTAACTCTACTTTTAATAAAAAAATGCTCTAATCTAATCCATGTGGACCAAAAGGATCATTTTTTATAACAATGATTTTTTTGGTCGAATTAAACATATCCAATAGAATTTGGACATGTTTAATGATAATTATAATATCATTTTTATCTTTAATTGACCTATTTATTATAACCATGATAAATAAAAGGAAAAAGTTACTATTGACCAAAAATTATTTTCCACTAATTGAATCAAATTTTATAGTCAGCTGTGTCTCATGGATTTTTTAAATTCAACTTACATAAGAAGTAAAATTATGTTTTATGAAAATTTGCTATCGTGCCTAGAAGGTGGGTACAAGTTGTTAAAAATTTTAATAAAATATTATACATTTAATTTTATTATCAAATGAGTCCAATTAATTATATTAACTAATATAGGTATCATTTCTCTATATATAATTAAAATTATTTAAAATAAAATAAAAAAATTTTTACATAAAAAGGTTATTTTAAATAAAAACATTTTGTTTTTCAGTATTCAGAAAAAATTGAATGTTTTCAATAAAATAAAAAAAATCACCATAAGAAAATTTTGATATTTTGAATTCAAAAATGAATTATATTTTAAAAAATTAAAAACATAGAAGTTGAATGTATTTATTTAAAATTAATTCTCGTTGTTATAAACAAAATGTGGGTTTTTTAAAAAGTAATAACTATCAAAAGATTGACATGTTTTTATGTTAAATTTAAATGTGAAAATTCATATATTGATCTCCATTAAATTAAATGATTAAAATATAATCTAATTATACATCCAAACCATCCAAATGTATTATTGAACACTATAAATTAATTTTATTAACAATTTTGATTTCAATTAAAATTTTGTATTTTACATTATTCACCAAAATATGAAAGTTATCAGGAAACACCAAAAATTTATTGCAAATAAATTTTTATATCCCGACACTAAATAAGATGTTTATTTTTTCACAGAGGATGTATTAATGTGTGATATATTGTATTTACGAAGGTGTCTCCATTAAAAGGCTATGAAATTTCATTTTAGAAAAATACATCCTTTATCTAAAAATTTGAATATGTTCTCATATTATGTCTTAGAACATAATAATATCGGTGTTAAAATTATATAGAGTATATAATATTCAAAATTCAGTTAATTCATTTCATTACGGCTTTTAAACGGCTTGTTTGGTAAGTTGTGGTGCGCTCGAACTCGACATTACATGTAACGCAAGCTACTGAATTACTTTAATGAGTTAATTTACAATGAAATCTTGGGGTGTAACATTCTCCCTTAATTCAATAAATTTCATCCTCTCCATTTGAAATTTATTTTCAAAATATAATTTGTTAAAAATGAAAAAAATATATTATTTTGGAAAACCCACATCATATTTTGGGTAAATAATATTAGGTCTTTATATGATGGAAAAGGAAATGAAAATTCATCACAAAATTATGATCTCGATTAAGAGAAAATTTTTGGTAATTAGAAAGACCTAATTGGAGCAAAAACATAAATATTTATAAGTAGTTATTAAGGTCATCAATCAAAATCAAGTTTAAAATTGAGGGCTTCAAAGCCATTAATATAAGATGATGTAAAATATCATCGGGTCAACAAAACACTTGGTATTAGGATAAAATATTTTTTGTTTTAAGATCCATTCCATAATTTTTAGGAATTAATATTTTCATAGAATAAGATAATATATATATACATTACAATAAAAGATTCATCCTTCATCTAAATCCTACCACAAACTAATATTTCACTCTAAAAGATAATAGAATCCCAAAATATTATATTTATTCTAATCATATAGGGTTCCCAGAAAATGAATTTATAATTTATATGTCAGGACCTGTAGAAAATTTACATTATACAAAACTGGACATCACATAGGAAATTGGTAGGTGATGCGCCCATGACGCCATTCGGGTGTGGGTTCAAGTCTCGTGGCCTTTCCAGATGCAACGGGTTGTCTCCTGACCTAAAGGATTTCCTTTTTATCACAATCAAAAAATAATCATAGAAATGTTGTATCCTTAAACAATATTATCCAATATCCAACTTAATTCATTCCAACCATCAGACATATTCAAAAACATATGACCAAACTCACAATCCAAAATTTATATGGATGGTAAACACAATGATGATCCCTTTTCAACCTAATAAAATGTTAATACCATCATCATGTATTATTTTAAAACACTGTAACACCCTGAATTACCATAAATCCATATTGATTGTATGCATGATTCCATATTATTTATAGAATACTCGATATCTCCTTATATCCAATAATGATGTAATCTCAACCCATTGATTAAATATATAGATCATTAATCAGTTTGAAGGTAGTCATGAATTTAAAATATTATTTATCCAAATTAATCATATCTTATTTTAAAATCACTACCTCAGTTTCAAAATCATGTTAAGGCTTATCATTCTCTCAAAAATATATTTTCCACAAACAATGAACCTGCAATTGAGTCACTTTTCTTGGTTTCACACAATATATAGTCCTTATTGAAATAGTACTGTAGTACAATCCTCATATACACTACAATTCATATAACATGTATATCATTAATACAATACACAAATGACATAATAAATAAATTACTACATAAAAACTCTAATAATTCCTCTTCATATTTGGTTGTATCCTAACATGATTATTATCTAAAAGAAGCATTTAGGGTATCCACATATGATTTTCACATTGATTCACATAATGTCACTAGTCCTTGCAGATGAAGCATTGTACATTTGGAGACTTTTTTACCCATGAAATCACATTCATGGTACCCTTTTTCTCTACACATTAAAAAAACTCACATTCCCTTCAAAAATTTACCAAGGTGATTCTTTCCACAGTTATCACATATGGGATAATCCATGTTTTTCCTCATAAATTTATCTATCTATCTTTCTTCCATCCTTTTCTTCTCTTTCATCCCTTCTAGACACATGATGCGAGGAATTATTTACTTATCTTACTAACACATGAAACTATTTCATCATATGATGAGAATAGGTGGGAGAGAATTTCGATTTTTAAATTTAGGCTTAATAACATGAATGATATGATCCTTATTTATCTTTCAATCAAGCATATTGATGGAATTTTCATTCCTTCTACTAGGAGACATTTCTAAATAATGGAATACACTAGGTGAGTTTATGTATCACAATGAATAATTACAAACATTTAAAATTCCTAATGTAAATTGAAAAAATTGTCCATATAATCTATAATCATATAATGTTTTCTATAAGGAATTATTTACATTTAAATCATTCATAATGGCTTGTAATGAAAATTTGAATTATCCTAAGTTTATCTCCTAAGAGTTTCGTAACCAAGAGTGTAGCAAGGGTCATTGTTGTGTACCAGGATACCCCTGTTCAAGCCTGAAACACCTTGTCGGAGTTTTCAATCATAATTACATTTGTTCAAGAGCCACCTCAACCCACTCGTATCCAGACATGGATGTATTGCGTGGAAAATAAATGAAATCTCTCTATTACCAAAATTATAGGATGTTATTCTATACTAATACTCAAAGTGAATATTAGGGTAATGATCTTTAATCCGAGTTTATCTTAATATATTTCCATAGTTGTTGGTAAAAATCCTATGATACAAATTGTAACGCCCCAACCCCTGATTACCAAAGTCTGTGCATTATTTTAGTACATTGGCAGGTTTAAAAGTAATCAAGTCTTGAAAGACTGATCAATTTATCTTTTTCAAAAATATATTACATACATTAGAATTACATTACACATTAGAAAATAAAATAGAACATAAATGATCCTTTGAAAACGCCATTAATCCTCGAGTTTAAACCATCTTATAAATCATTATACAATTCATGGAATCCTAGGAAAATAAAACATAACAAAAGGGTGAGCTCAGATGCTTAGTAAAAATAAAAATATAGCAGAAACATTCATAAAAATAATAATAATTTATGGCATTGTATATGACTAAAACAAAAGCCTTTTAAACTTAATCATCATCATAATATGTAAAAGGTAAATCAAATAATTCCATTTATATATTCACTATGATATTCTACTAGTCAAATAAATACATGTAATATTAATAACCAATTTCATATTGATGGAATGCATAATGCCTGACCACAAAACCACATAATCAATGATATGTTCCAAGACTAAAAATAAGATTTATCAAAGCCTTATTAAATGTGACGATTTTGTCTCATGAGACCTTCTGACACATTGAGTATCTATAGCAGGCTCCAACATTCACTTACTAAGTCCAATACATTCCAAATATGAAAAATATTAAACATAACATAAACATTCGTATTAAAACATCAATACAAAATGTCAATACCTTATCCATAAACAATTAATGGTATAAAAACACATCCAAAATCAAACATATATTAAACCCTTCAATATAATATGGAATTTTTGTACCATAAATCATAATTCATTAAGACGAATATTCCATAAAGTATGGTGATATAGTTGAATATGATCAGTAAATATCTTCGAGAGAAATATCTATTTTTCATGATATCATTTAATAGTCACTTAATTTATAACAGAATTCATTTAAAATATAATTTTGAATCAATGTTTCCTATACAACTTTGAATCATTTGAATGGAATTAACATTTGAAAACATTCATGTCCATATAAATTAATTCTTAAAACCATTTTAGAAATATTGTCAATAATGAGAAATGTTTAGAAAAAAAATCATTAAATAATTTAAAATGATGTATTATTAAAAGATTACCATAATAATAATCTCTTTTAAAACTATTTTATGAATCATTAACATGGATAATAAATATTTCCCAGTAGATACTTACATAAAACAACCTCGAGTAATAATGAGATTATGAAAATAACCCTATCCTAGTACTTTTCCATGGTCGAGGGTACATTAAACCTCATGTATAATAACCCTTTAATGTTATTAAATTATACCAAAACCATATTCATATTTCTTATATCATACATGATTCATTTATGACTTCATACTACCCATTTATTAATGATTTCCATGTTAAATTAACATTTCTGGTAATAATCGCTTTCTTTATCATATGTGTTTTTACTTGTTATTCTTGATCATACCATTTAGATAAAGGATTACATAATTACAGAATAAAAAACATGATTTATATTTCATATATATTTATTATATACAATTGTATAAATGAGGGATATAAGGAATGGGAAGCACCATTTATGTAGATAATAGTTTGTACATACAAATAATCGTTGTTTTTGTTTTCATATCGTATTGAATGGAAGAAAGTGAATAAGATATATGTAAGTATATATATGTATATATACATATATATTCAGTATCATTATTATGTCATATATTAAATAATTATTAATAATATATGTTTTTATAATCACCATTGAATGGTAAATTTGGAAATGAATCTCATCGCGTCGTGGAGACGGTAATCCGTACATACGCTTGAGCGAAAATATCATTATATTGATGTTGAAATCATTTTTTATTTGATGGTAAATAATATATAAAGGCTAAATACCATGTTTTATTTATTATATACATTATTTATACACGTTATTATACTCATCTAAATAATGAAGTGTTTGAATAACATACTACACAATGTGGAGACGGTAAGTCATACGTACACTGATAAGGTGACATTTCCATTTATAGGATGGATAGAATAATGATTATAGTTCTACCATATTTTTAATAACATCACAATATGTATGATGTTCTGGAGTTATTAATTTGGTATGGAAACAGCAAATAAAGAGGAAGTGGAAGTAGAAAAGAATGTGAAAGATGGTGGTAAAATTATTACCTCTTTTTCGGGTGTTTCCGTTTGATTTGACAAAAAGGTCCCATTAATTTGGATTTTTGATCAAATTAAGGAATATATTATTATTTATGGGTATTTGGGAGGATATCTTGGAAGGTGTTGGGGGATCCAAATGGCATTGGAGTTGTGATTTTCATAGAAGAGGAAATTCTCTTTTATAAGAGCTGTCAGGGTCACTTTAAAAAATGATTAATATATTAATTTACTATAAAATCTTATTGGGGTTTTAATGGCTCAAAATGAATTTATATATAGACTTATATGGTTATGGGTTGAAATACCTTCAAACAGTAGGTTTTAGAGATGTTTAGGATTCCATTATAACCTTCTCAGTTAGATTTAACTCTTAGTTAGATAGTTTAACATTTACCGTGTCCTCTTTTATTAATTCACTATATGGTTAATAAAAACACTCTAAACATCCAAAATAACCTCATGTTGTTCATTTATGACATATAAAATATTATTAAACCCTATCTCAATTCCATATATTTTTAGGAATATTATATCAAACAATAATATAATATTTGTTTTAAAAATTAATTTATGTCAATTTTAACACTATTTGGTATTTTGTTTTTGTGAAAGTCATAACAAGCTTATAAATTATAAATGTTTTTTCTAATCAACCATAACATGTCATATTAGAATATAAAATTATTGGAATTCAAAAAAGTCTCAAATTATATTTATTTGGATATTTATAATGTCAATTATTTTAAAATTTCATTAAGATGGTAATTACTGCGTCATCATTGTGTCATAGATAAATTTAATTATATAATCTATAAAAAAATTATGTATGAATTATTTTTATCTTACTAATTAATATTTATAGTCTAATTTATCTTATGTATAACCCAATATAAAATGGTTTAGTTTATATACTTTGAATTTAAAACATATAAATATTCATTAAGTATAATAATAATAATTTTAATAATATAATACATGTTCACATAAAGTATCATATTTTATTCCTAATGTTTTTTTTCAAATAACATTTATCCAATAGAATTATAACATTTTAAGGTAATTATATTATTTTTACCTTTAATTACCCTATTTACATTTAACCGTGGTAAATAAAAAATAACTATATTAATCACTAAAAAAAATTCATCTTATTGATTCACATTTTATATACTAATGTCAGCCGTGTCGTTCGTATTTCCGAAAATCAACTCAATGAAGTGGTAAAATTATGTTTTATGAATATTTCCTAATGTGTCTGGAAGGTGGTTAAAAGACGTTAAAAAATTGTTTAAAATTTTATACATCTAATTTTATTATAAAATGACTCCAATTAATTAAATTTATAAAATATATGTATTATTTATCTATTTTTACATTAAATAAATTGAAATATAATAAATAAATATTTAAATTAAAAAATTTGATATAAATAAAAAACAAACTGTTTTTCACAATTAATCAATAAGTTGAACATTTTTAGAAAAATACACAAGATTCACCCTAAGATAATTTTGATATACCATATTAAAAAATTAATTCTATTTTACCAAATAAAAAACGTATAAGATTCATTTATTATTTTAATATTCATTCTCATTTTCAAAATAAAAATGAGAGTTGTTTACAAATTAAAAACAATCAAAATATTGACATGTGTTTATGTCATATTTAAATTTGAAATTACATATAATGGCCTACTTATTATTAAATGATAAAAATATAATGTAATTATACATTCAAACCATTTTAATTTATAATTGACCCTATATATTATTTTGATTAAAAATGTATATTTCAATTAAAAAATTGTATTTTTTATTATTCACCCAAATATGAATGTTATCAGAAAAACACCAAAAATTTATTGATACTAAATTTTTATGTCCCAATTCTAAATATAAAGATTATTTTTTCAAATTGAATATATAAAATTGACAATTATTGGATTTAAAAACTACTTCCAATTAAAATGAGGTAAAAATGCAAGTTTGAAAAATATATCCTTTATTTGAAAATATGAATTTATTATCATATTATGTCTACATAAAACATAATATTGGTGTTAAAATTATATAGAGTATATATATGATTCAAAATGAAGTTAAAAATTTTAATATCTTCTTTTTGAACGGCTATTTTGGTATGTTTTGGTGTACTCGAACTCTGTGTTTCATGTAGCACAATCTATAGAAAAAATTTAATGAGATAATGTACATTGAAATCTTGGGGTGTTACACATGATATTGGGGAAATAGACTCCACAAATGTATTTTTTTAATACAATATTGGTAAATATATATTAGAATAAATCATCCAATATTTTATATAAATTAAAATAAAAACAATAAAATAATCCAAAAATATCAAATATTTTATTAATCTATAATTATTGAAAATTAAAAAAACTATAGAATTTTTTATTGAAAAAAACTAATATAACATAGGTATCTATTTGATGAAAATTAATCTATGCCGGTTATATTTGTAAATTATGTAAGTAATTTTTTTTTGAACTAAATTTAGAAATTATTATATAAAAATCATATTATATATATATTATAGTAAAAAATATATTAATTAAAAATCACCAATAAAATATCACAAAATGATATCGAGCATTTTATTTCAATAAAATGGGTTATGGTGGAATATCATCAACACCTCAAAAATAAGAGATGGATGAACACCATTATTTTCTTTTTTTATATAATAATAGATTGTGAAAAGTATTAAATAATTAAATTAATACTTTTTCCTATTATATTACTATTAACAATAAAATATAATATTTCAAAACAATTTCCTTAATAAATTGATACATAATCATTATGTGTTTGGACATGTTGTTCTAAGCTAGATCTTTATCTACGTTAGTGACAATAAAATCATCATATAATATTGTAAATTTAATATAAAACTCTACATAAGATACATCTTGATTAAATTTAATACAAATGAATAGTATCAAATCCCATATAGATCATATGAAAATTAAACCAACCAATATTTAAGAAATAGTGTCATAATTCTTCTTCAAATTAAAAAAATAAGTTTTTATAACAATAAAATAATGGGGTATAATGTAATGGCTCAGACCTCACCCGTCCATTACTTAGTGAAAATGCTGTGTTAGAGGCATTCCGGGAGGTCAAATTAATTTATCCACAATGATTTTCCTAAATCTTCATTTTCGATGAACTGTTTCAATGGTAGACAGTTATGAACTGTGGCTTCACGTTACGTCTTCAGGTACTTTTTATGTTTCTAACTAACCTTATTTTGGAGTAGTGTCTTGGCGGTGCGTTTGGGTGAATCTTTAAGGAAAACTAAAGGGAAGTAGCTTTCACACGGGCTTCACATGGTTTGTCTAAACCATGCGGCCATACCGTTCGTAGTTAATATTGGAGGAAGTGTCCAACGCAGGGTTAGCACAAGGTTAGTCTAACCGTGCAGCCTAACAATGTGAGTAGTTTTTGATGAGGCAGTAGCGACTGAATGGTTACCGCACAGTTTGTCTAACCGTGTGAGAAAACCATGCATGTAACATCCCAGATAAATGAAGAATGTGACATTATAAAATTTATTAATATTTTTGAATTATATATTAATTTTACTTTAAAGGGTTTTCTATGTTCGATAGTGTACCTGATACGCTACAACGAGTTCCTTTGAAATCTTTTGTTGCACAATAATAATATAATATTTTAATTTTATATGTAGTTAACTCCAAGCCGTTGTATTGGTGGGAATGTACAAAACTAAATACATTATGATTATTCATTTTTGTTAAATGTATTTAAATTTATCAAATAAATTTTAGAGGATTAAAATATAAAACAATCTAATTTTAAGGATAGTTTTCATTAAAAGACCGATTTAACGCCTTATAATGGCGAACACTTTTTATATATAGATTTTGTCACTTTAATACATTATATATGACCAAAAAATCCTTATTTAGAATGGGGAAATCAAAATTTACTTTCTGTAAATTTTTGGAATTTTTCTGATAAAGTTCGTTTTTTAATGAATAGTGGAAAATATTGTATTTTAATTTATATGTGCTTTTAAATCTAATTTATTTATTTGTCTATATTATATTTTTATTTCGTTTTAAAGTGAAATTAAAATATATTTTTACCATTTAATTCAATGTTGGTCATTGAAATTAATTTCACAATGAAATTGGACATAAACAAGTATCAATCTTTTGATATTTATTTTTTCATAAAAACATGCCATTTGTTTTGATAACAAGAATTAATTTTATATTTAAATAATTCAACTTATATATTTTTAATTTTGAAAAATAGATATCATATTCTAATTTGGGATATCAAATATAGCTTAGGCGGAATTTTTTGTATTTTTTTGAAAAACATCAAATTTTGATTAATAGTGAAACCACTTAGGGGTAGTTAAAAAAACTGACTTTTTCATTTAAACGAAAATTTACCATTTCTATGAATTAAATTTTAATTATACTACATACATGGTTGTTATCAAAAAGTATAATTTGGTTCATTAAGATGAAAAAAAAATTGGTGAATAGTAACTTTTGACTGTTATTTACCACGGTTAAAAGTAAATAGTGTAATTCAACGTAAAAAGAATATTATAATTATTAAAAATAATATTAAAACATGTCCGAACCTTATTGGTTGAGTAATTTACTACCATGGTCATCATTGGGTAGATTTTGAGACCCGATTGAGCCACTTGGGATTAATAATGACAATTTAGATAAATTAACTTAAAGTAAAGTCAAAATTTACAAAAGAAAATAACTATTAGTAAATAAATTTATAGAAGGGGTTATATAAATTATCTTATCAAATATAAATATTATTTAGAATGAGAAAAATATTTCTTACATCATGGTATTTTTTATGATTTTTAGACATAAAGTAAATTAAATTATTTATGACACAATAATGATGTAGTATTCATCTCATTAATAAATGATTTAAATATATAAGATTATAAGGATTAAAATATTAACTAAAACCTGTCCAATTTTTATTTGATAATTACATTTCTACCATGAGACAAATTATCTTCGACTATAATTATTTTCGGACCATTAGAAACAGAATATAATTATATAATAAAAAAATGGTTTCACACATTCCAAAAGAGCCCCTCCTCCCCCTTATAAAAGGAGAAAATTGCTAACCAATTCCTCACACCTATCAAGTGTTTTGGATCTCCCAAAATCTGCCCAATTAAGCTCCCTAAATCCCTATCCTCCTCATAGAAGCCATACCTTAGGCAGAAGGCGCTTCAAAAAGTCTATTGGATAAAACCAAAGGGAGTAACCCAAATTAAAGGTAACGGTTTCTCTTAAATTTATTTCTTTTATTTTTCTGCTCCAACAACTAAAATATTTTTATTCTTTTTTTTATAACAACCCCAGTATAGAAAATATAATAGTATGTTGTTATAAGAAGGATTAGAGCTACAGTAACACACATCTCTATTAAATGGGTGAAGAACATAATGTTTCTGTGGAGAGAAAACTAACACCTCACGAAACGATGATTGTTCATTTACTTCCTACCACCTCTCATGGTGACCATTATGATAGAACTATATATATGATATATATTATGTTTATGTTTTCTTTATGCTTCTGTATTTTCCATTTCTTTCATACCTTTATGGTTTCTGTAGTGTGTAAATACAAAAATATTATTAGAGTAAGTGTGGACTACACCCCCCCCCCTCAATGTGATATGACTTGTTAAATGCCTTATGTGGGATTTATAAAGGATGGAGTTAATAATATTGTATATGATATTATACTGGAGTTAGAATATATCTATGTATCATTATGTTATTAATTCCATTAAAATAATAAATAGAAATTGAAGTAGCGTTCATGCGTACGTACGACTTACCGTCTCTGTGAACAGTGCATTTCATTTCATACCTCTAAATTTTATATACTATTATTAATACATGTATATACTGGATATATATGATATATATTACATCTATATGATTAATATTATTCTAGATATAATGGACTATTGATGACATGGACAACTTGTAAATATAAGGTGTTCATTTTTGACTCAAGTACCAAATATAGACAAAATGGATGTTATCTACTTGAAATGATTACATAATGTTGATAACATGGTAATAAGTGATAATAAAGGAATAATAATCTTTAAAAAGGTTATAATGCATGTATAAATTAACTTTAGTTCATTATTCATGAGATTAAAGAACGAACGGGTCAAGTCGGACATGAGGTAAGGGATTTTCTTATCTCACTTTTAATTTCGTGAGATATCCATTGTTCAACACTTATTTATTGAATGTGGTGTATTGTGTACTACCATTTGATATATATTATCATTATTCTATTTATATTCATGGAATTTTGTGATTCATTTTGTGGTTAATAAATTTTGGTCATACGACTCGACTGATTAAAACGAAGTAAGGGTATTTCATCTCACTTTTTATTCCCGTGAGAATCATGCTATATTGGCCACTATTTATTTTTTTGTGGCATATGTACTATCAAGGATTGTAATTTTTGTGTAATATACATTAAGTTATGGGTATTTAAATATTCATCGTATGATCCTTCTTTCATGTGGTGTATGTTTTGTATGTTACCAAATCAGTAAGGGAATCTTTCACCCTCCAATTTTTTTAAATGACTTCTTTTTGTTATGGATTTTAATTTTAATATTATTATATTGGGATATATTCTTCTATATCCTTATAGATGTAAACATTATTTCCTAGTGATTATACACCCTTTTTATCTCATCAACACATATTCTGAATTTTAAAGCGACGTCATTAGGCTGTTGAATTTTTAAAAGGGAACTTCATAAAAAAAATTCAATTCATTGGGTTCAACATGTACATATTGAATATGACATCTTATGACTATGTGTGAATGACCTCTTATTTTTGTACACTTAATATCCTCTTATATTTGGTATATTTATATTTTTCACACATAATTTTGTTATTTTTTATCCTTAATTTAAGGATACCATATTTATACGGGATTTCATCCCAATTTACATTTCCACGAAGACTTCATTGTTGTTATGCACCAATTCACTCTTGTATGGTGTATATACTGTCCTATGACATATTATATCATGAGTCCCTTTATTCTCACGATATTATAATGTTATGATTAAATTTTATTCATCAATTATTTGTATTCAAGCATCTCTCATTTTGTTAAAAAATCTTTAACTAAAATATCATTTTAAATGTTTTAAAGATCTATTATTTTAAATATTTATCATTAATGTCCATGTTTTAAAAATGGTTTTATGGAATTATTTATATTACCAATATTTTTTTAAAATGTTAATTCCATTAAACTCTTCAAAGTGTTATGGGACATTTTGATTCAAAAAAATATCTTTATTAAATGGTTTTCAAAATGGTTTGATAAAGAATTTATTTTTCAATATCTTGAAATGATATTTCTTCTTTCAAATGACATGTTAATATTGAAATGTTTATATTTTAAATATTTTATGTTCTATGATTTTATAATGGTACTTGGACATTTGACAGGTCGTTACGTGATTAACCAAATGACGAGTGGTGCCGTGAAAACCAGGACGAGTGGTTACGTTATAACATCTAATGCATTGGGTATGGAAGTCGGTCATATGTCTATTCCATTTAGTGATATGTGTGGAAGTTGATCGTATGGTTATTCGATTTAAGAATGATTATCTCCCAAGATTTCTTTATATTATATGTGTTCTTTTTATGGGTTTTATGGTAATCTTTCGGTTAGAAAAGGGTAAGTAGTTATCTTTTATTCCGTGAAGAGTATTTACTACTTCATAAAGGTGAAAAGTATTACTTTTGTTAATGTATTCATGGTTTACTTCTTGTTTTGAAAAACTAAAAGTTTACATTCTTTGTGTATCCCTTGATAATCTTTTTATGCTCATCCGTGGTTTTTGAAATGTTTTTCACATGACATAACGTGGAATAGGTTCATCGATGGGATCAAGGAAAATTCATGATGTCTTAAACAAGGAACTAAACATGAATCTTTTTTTCAAGAGTTCATGTTTTGTAAAAAAAATGGAAACAATGTCGAAGTGTCTACTTTGTAAATCATTTGAGATGTAACAGTTATGTCATAATTCTCTAAAACACTAAATCTAAAAATATCCTCAATGTGTAATATTAATTTAATTCAATATAAAGAATGTTTTTAGGTCGAGTCCTTATTGTTGGTATCAAAGTTCGGTTTAGATAGCATTAGCAGTTATGGTATTCTTTAAGCATAATTGACATTACCATAATGGTTATGATTTCAGAAAGTGTAATTGATTTTTTAGATTATGTGAATGAGTTTAAGATAACATGAATAATTTGATCTTAGTGTTCACCCACATAATAAGATATTATATGTTGATTTTTATGATATACTCATAATGACAATTTTGGTATGAGTAAATGGCTAGATATAGCAGGATCCAAAGTAACAGTGGATGTGAAGAAAATTGTGACAGTTTTCTAAATGAGCAACTGAATGATATGAGAACTGCAATGAGAACTCTTGTGGTTATTCTCAACTAACTATGTGGAGTCATGATTGACCACCTGAAACACAGTGATTTATATAAGATATCATATATGCAAGAATCAAATCCCTAAGGATGTTCAGGTCATAATCATAAAGGTAAGTATGTTCAAAAATATATGTGTCAATGACGTGGAAAGTAACACATAGTAAAATGTTTCAAAGGGATAGAAAGATGTTATAGGTGTGGAAATGAACGGCATAAAGTAAGAAGCTTCTGTGGAAAAAGGAAGCTTCTAATTGAATCTATGAAAGGGAATGATGTTTGTTCTGAAGCATTAATTGAATATTTTAAATGTGGTGTGCATGGTCATTATGAAAACACATGTCCAATGAAGTAGTTTCGTGAATGGGATCACTAGGATCGTACAAATATTCGTTTACCAATACCTAATGCCATTCCGATTGAGGATGAAGAAAATGACAATGACCAATGAATGTTATGGATTATTTCTTAACATATGTTTTCCTATTATTGAAATTTTATGGTATGATTCCTGATTTGGTTTTTAGGAAAGAAGTAATTCAGAAAAAATGGGAATGGAATTTTTAATGGATCATGAAGAATGTTGAATGAGTAAGAAGTCAATATATAAGGGATTCAAGAGTTATTGTAGATTTTCGGATAGTGAGATGCTTAAAAGTATTAAGTCTCTTTTGTTGATGAGATTACATTAGTAGACTTTTTATAGTATGTGAAAACCTGATTGTTGATATATGAAAATTTTATTCAAGGAATAATTATCTTTTCTTTTGTGGATATAGTTATAAAGAACCATTTTGATTTATATGATCCTTGAATTTGAGTCAATTATCAGTTAATATATTTTGGGATGTAAAATGAAAGTTATAAGATAACATTTGTGGTTAAAATATGTTACAGATATTTTTGATGATTTTTTGGGGAATGTTACAAAATTATGTAGTTTTCGAAAAAGGACAACACGCAGACCGTGTGACAACTCTTTGCGTCGGACGAAGCTACTAGAATTGAACCCATAACCAAAGTGATACTGATATTTATCGCCTACCACTGGACTACGTAGAGTCCCTAGTTAGTATTACTAATTTTTTTAGTTAGATGATCTTATGAATCCAGAATAAGTTGATTTTGGGTTATCTATGGAAATGATTAACCTATCATGGAGGATAAGTGATTAGGTTAATTACATTTTAGTATGAGACTTTTAGAGTAACTGATGTTATTTGGAGATAAATGTTAAGTTTTACCTTTGAAGACCATGTGACTAAATCCTTCATTGATTTGGGTTTCAATCTTAGTTTGGATTACTTTGGATATATTTATGGATAACTATTTATTTAATGGAATTCTTGAACCTTGGGTTCTTTTTGTTGAATTTTGTAGATTAAGAGTAGTATTTCTTTTTATAAAGGATTATCCTTTTGGGAATTATTTAATCTTGTACTAAAATTTTTTGTTTTTGTTATGGTATAATGAAATGGAAAATATATAGTTCATCTTTTGCGGATTAGGTTATTATCATGAAGTTGATTGTAGTGCTCTTAATGTGAACAAGGCATCCTAAATACTCATCTTTTGGAGAAAATATGAGTTTTTGTAAGAAATCTAGTAAGAGATAAAAGTATACATGACATGTAAGTATGTATCCTTATGATTTATTTAAGCTCAAAAATAGATTCCTCAATGAAAATTAACTTAAAACAAAAAATGTTGTATGTTAACATTTCCTAATGGGGAATCAAATACAATTTAACCCATCCCATGTTTGTGATTTTCTGGTGGTTAACATTATCTTAAACATGTTTTCTATCACTCTCCATCAGAATATGACCCTTTGTTTTTTTCATCCATATCCATGTTTTCATGGAATCCTAGTATATGTTGTCTTACCAGAACATTGTACTTTTATTTCCTTCATTTAAAGTGATATTTTTATTGACACTTTTCTGATGTGGGGTGTTCAATGAATATTCCGAGCTCAATTTTAGAGGATTAAAATATAAAACAATCTAATTTTAAGGATAATTTTCATTAAAAGACCGATTTAACGCCTTATAATGGTGAACGCTTTTTATATATAGCTTTTGTCACTTTAATACATTATATATGACCAAAAAATCCTTATTTAGAATGGGGAAATCAAAATTTACTTTCTGTAAATTTTTGGAATTTTTCTGATAAAGTTCGTTTTTTAATGAATAGTGGAAAATATTGTATTTTAATTTATATTTGCTTTTAAATATAATTTATTTATTTGTCTATATTATATTTTTATTTCGTTTTAAAGTGAAATTAAAATATATTTTTACCATTTAATTCAATGTTGGTCATTGAAATTAATTTCACAATGAAATTGGACATAAACAAGTATCAATCTTTTGATATTTATTTTTTCATAAAAACATGCCATTTGTTTTGATAACAAGAATTAATTTTATATTTAAATAATTCAACTTATATATTTTGAATTTTGAAAAATAGATATCATATTCTAATTTGGGATATCAAATATATCTTAGGCGGAATTTTTTGTATTTTTTTGAAAAACATCAATTTTTGATTAATAGTGAAACCACTTAGGGGTAGTTAAAAAAACTGACTTTTTCATTTAAACGAAAATTTACCATTTCTATGAATTAAATTTTAATTATACTACATACATGGTTGTTATCAAAAAGTATAATTTGGTTCATTAAGATGAAAAAAAAATTGGTGAATAGTAAATTTTGACTGTTATTTACCACGGTTAAAAGTAAATAGTGTAATTCAACGTAAAAAGAATATTATAATTATTAAAAATAATATTAAAACATGTCCGAACCTTATTGGTTGAGTCATTTACTACCATGGTCATCATTGGGTAGATTTTGAGACCCCATTGAGCCACTTGGGATTAATAATGACAATTTAGATAAATTAACTTAAAGTAAAGTCAAAATTTACAAAAGAAAATAACTATTAGTAAATAAATTTATAGAAGGGGTTATATAAATTATCTTATCAAATATAAATATTATTTAGAATTAGAAAAATATTTCTTACATCATGGTATTTTTTATGATTTTTAGACATAAAGTAAATTAAATTATTTATGACACAATAATGATGTAGTATTCATCTCATTAATAAATGATTTAAATATATAAGATTATAAGGATTAAAATATTAACTAAAACCTGTCCAATTTTTATTTGATAATTACATTTCTACCATGAGACAAATTATCTTCGACTATAATTATTTTCGGACCATTAGAAACAGAATATAATTATATAATAAAAAAATGGTTTCACACATTCCAAAAGAGCCCCTCCTCCCCCTTATAAAAGGAGAAAATTGCTAACCAATTCCTCACACCTATCAAGTGTTTTGGATCTCCCAAAATCTGCCCAATTAAGCTCCCTAAATCCCTATCCTCCTCATAGAAGCCATACCTTAGGCAGAAGGCGCTTCAAAAAGTCTATTGGATAAAACCAAAGGGAGTAACCCAAATTAAAGGTAACGGTTTCTCTTAAATTTATTTCTTTTATTTTTCTGCTCCAACAACTAAAATATTTTTATTCTTTTTTTTATAACAACCCCAGTATAGAAAATATAATAGTATGTTGTTATAAGAAGGATTAGAGCTACAGTAACACACATCTCTATCAAATGGGTGAAGAACATAATGTTTCTGTGGAGAGAAAACTAACACCTCACGAAACGATGATTGTTCATTTACTTCCTACCACCTCTCATGGTGACCATTATGATGGAACTATATATATGATATATATTATGTTTATGTTTTCTTTATGCTTCTGTATTTTCCATTTCTTTCATACCTTTATGGTTTCTGTAGTGTGTAAATACAAAAATCTTATTAGAGTAAGTGTGGACTACACCCCCCCCCTCAATGTGATATGACTTGTTAAATGCCTTATGTGGGATTTATAAAGGATGGAGTTAATAATATTGTATATGATATTATACTGGAGTTAGAATATATCTATGTATCATTATGTTATTAATTCCATTAAAATAATAAATAGAAATTGAAGTGGCGTTCATGCGTACGTACGACTTACCGTCTCCGTGAACGGTGCATTTAATTTCATACCTCTAAATTTTATATACTATTATTAATACATGTATATACTGGATATATATGATATATATTACATCTATATGATTAATATTATTCTAGATATAATGGACTATTGATGACATGGACAACTTGTAAATATAAGGTGTTCATTTTTGACTCAAGTACCAAATATAGACAAAATGGATGTTATCTACTTGAAATTATTAAATAATGTTTATAACATGGTAATAAGTGATATAAAAGGAATAATAATCTTTAAAAAGGTTATAATGCATGTATAAATTAACTTTAGTTCATTATTCATGAGATTAAAGAACGAACGGGTCAAGTCGGACATGAGGTAAGGGATTTTCTTATCTCACTTTTAATTTCGTGAGATATCCATTGTTCAACACTTATTTATTGAATGTGGTGTATTGTGTACTACCATTTGATATATATTATCATTATTCTATTTATATTCATGGAATTTTGTGATTCATTTTGTGGTTAATAAATTTTGGTCATACGACTCGACTGATTACAACGAAGTAAGGGTATTTCATCTCACTTTTTATTCCCGTGAGAATCATGCTATATTGGCCACTATTTATTTTTTTGTGGCATATGTACTATCAAGGATTGGAATTTTTGTGTAATATACATTAATTTATGGGTATTTAAATATTCATCGTATGATCCTTCTTTCATGTGGTGTATGTTTTGTATGTTACCAAATCGGTAAGGGAATCTTTCACCCTCCAATTTTTTTATAAGACTTCTTTTTGTTATGGATTTTAATTTTAATATTATTATATTGGGATATATTCTTCTATATCCTTATAGATGTAAACATTATTTCCTAGTGATTATACACCCTTTTTATCTCATCAACTCATATTCTGAATTTTAAAGCGACGTCATTAGGCTGTTGAATTTTTAAAAGGGAACTTCATATCAAAATTTCAATTCATTGGGTTCAACATGTACTTATTGAATATGACATCTTATGACTATGTGTGAATGACCTCTTATTTTTGTACACTTAATATCCTCTTATATTGGGTATATTTATATTTTTCACACATAATTTTGTTATTTTTTTATCCTTAATTTAAGGATACCATATTTATACGGGATTTCATCCCAATTTACATTTCCACGAAGACTTCATTGTTGTTATGCACCAATTCACTCTTGTATGGTGTATATACTGTCCTATGACATATTATATCATGAGTCCCTTTATTCTCACGATATTATAATGTTATGATTAAATTTTATTCATCAATTATTTGTATTCAAGCATCTCTCATTTTGTTAAAAACTCTTTAACTAAAATATCATTTTAAATGTTTTAAAGATCTATTATTTTAAATATTTATCATTAATGTCCATGTTTTAAAAATGGTTTTATGGAATTATTTATATTACCATTATTTTTTGAAAATGTTAATTCCATTAAACTCTTCAAAGTGTTATGGGACATTTTGATTCAAAAAAATATCTTTATTAAATGGTTTTCAAAATGTTTTGATAAAGAATTTATTTTTCAATATCTTGAAATGATATTTTTTCTTTCAAATGACATGTTAATATTGAAATGATTATATTTTAAATATTTTATGTGCTATGATTTTATAATGGTACTTGGACATTTGACAGGTCGTTACGTGATTAACCAAATGACGAGTGGTGCCGTGAAAACCAGGACGAGTGGTTACGTTATAACATCTAATGCATTGGGTATGGAAGTCGGTCATATGTCTATTCCATTTAGTGATATGTGTGGAAGTTGATCGTATGGTTATTCCATTTAAGAATGATTATCTCCCAAGATTTTTTTATATTATATGTGTTCTTTTTATGGGTTTTATGGTAATCTTTCGGTTAGAAAAGGGTAAGTAATTATCTTTTATTCCGTGAAGAGTATTTACTACTTCATAAAGGTGAAAAGTATTACTTTTGTTAATGTATTCATGGTTTACTTCTTGTTTTGAAAAACTAAAAGTTTACATTCTTTGTGTATCCCTTAATAATCTTTTTATGCTCATCCGTGGTTTTTGAAATGTTTTTCACATGACATAATGTGGAATAGGTTCATCGATGGGATCAAGGAAAATTCATGATGTCTTAAACAAGGAACTAAACATGAATCTTTTTTTCAAGAGTTCATGTTTTGTAAAAAAAATGGAAACAATGTTGAAGTGTCTACTTTGTAAATCATTTGAGATGTAATAGTTATGTCATAATTCTCTAAAACACTAAATCTAAAAATATCCTCAATGTGTATTATTAATTTAATTCAATATAAAGAATGTTTTTAGGTCGAGTCCTTATTGTTGGTATCAATGTTTGGTTTAGATAGCATTAGCAATTATGGTATTCTTTAAGCATAATTGACATTACCATAATGGTTATGATTTCAGAAAGTGTAATTGATTTTTTAGATTATGTGAATGAGTTTAAGATAACATGAATAATTTGATCTTAGTGTTTACCCACATAATAAGATATTATATGTTGATTTTTATGATATACTCATAATGACAATTTTGGTATGAGTAAATGGCTAGATATAGCAGGATCCAAAGTAACAGTGGATGTGAAGAAAATTGTGACAGTTTTCTAAATGAGAAACTGAATGATATGAGAACTGCAATGAGAACTCTTGTGGTTATTCTCAACTAACTATGTGGAGTCATGATTGACCACCTGAAACACAGTGATTTATATAAGATATCATATATGCAAGAATCAAATCCCTAAGGATGTTCAGGTCATAATCATAAAGGTAAGTATGTTCAAAAATATATGTGTCAATGACGTGGAAAGAAACACATAGTAAAATGTTTCAAAGGGATAGAAAGATGTTATAGGTGTGGAAATGAACGGCATAAAGTAAGAAGCTTCTGTGGAAAAATGAAGCTTCTAATTGAATCTATGAAAGAGAATGATGTTTGTTCTGAAGCATTAATTGAATATTTTAAATGTGGTGTGCATGGTCATTATGAAAACACATGTCCAATGAAGTAGTTTCGTGAATGGGATCACTAGGATCGTACAAATATTCGTTTACCAATACCTAATGCCATTCCGATTGAGGATGAAGAAAATGACAATGACCAATGAATGTTATGGATTATTTCTTAACATATGTTTTCCTATTGTTGAAATTTTATGGTATGATTCCTGATTTGGTTTTTAGGAAAGAAGTAATTCAGAAAAAATGGGAATGGAATTGTTAATGGATCATGAAGAATGTTGAATGAGTAAGAAGTCAATATATAAGGGATTCAAGAGTTATTGTAGATTTTAGGATAGTGAGATGCTTAAAAGTATTAAGTCTATTTTGTTGATGAGATTACATTAGTAGACTTTTTATAGTATGTGAAAACCTGATTGTTGATATATGAAAATTTTATTCAAGGAATAATTATCTTTTCTTTTGTGGATATAGTTATAAAGAACCATTTTGATTTATATGATCCTTGAATTTGAGTCAATTATCGGTTAATACATTTTGGGATGTAAAATGAAAGTTATAAGATAACATTTGTGGTTAAAATATGTTACAGATATTTTTGATGATTTTTTGGGGAATGTTACAAAATTATGTAGTTTTCGAAAAAGGACAACACGCAGACCGTGTGACAACTCTTTGCGTCGGACGAAGCTACTAGAATTGAACCCATAACCAAAGTGAGACTGATATTTATCGCCTACCACTGGACTACGTAGAGTCCCTAGTTAGTATTACTAATTTTTTTAGTTAGATGATCTTATGAATCCAGAATAAGTTGATTTTGGGTTATCTATGGAAATGATTAACCTATCATGGAGGATAAGTGATTAGGTTAATTACATTTTAGTATGAGACTTTTAGAGTAACTGATGTTATTTGGAGATAAATGTTAAGTTTTACCTTTGAAGACCATGTGACTAAATCCTTCATTGATTTGGGTTTCAATCTTAGTTTGGATTACTTTGGATATTTTTATGGATAACTATTTATTTAATGGAATTCTTGAACCTTGGGTTCTTTTTGTTGAATTTTGTAGATTAAGAGTAGTATTTCTTTTTATAAAGGATTATCCTTTTGGGAATTATTTAATCTTGTACTAAATTTTTTTGTTTTTGTTATGTTCTAATGAAATGGAAAATATATAGTTCATCTTTTGCGGATTAGGTTATTATCATGAAGTTGATTGTAGTGCTCTTAATGTGAACAAGGCATCCTAAATACCCATCTTTTGGAGAAAATATGAGTTTTTGTAAGAAATCTAGTAAGAGATAAAAGTATACATGACATGTAAGTATGTATCCTTATGATTTATTTAAGCTCAAAAATAGATTCCTCAATGAAAATTAACTTAAAACAAAAATGTTGTCTGTTAACATTTCCTAATGGGGAATCAAATACAATTTAACCCATCCCATGTTTGTGATTTTCTGGTGGTTAACATTATCTTAAACATGTTTTCTATCACTCTCCATCAGAATATGACCCTTTGTTTTTTTTCATCCATATCCATGTTTTCATGTAATCCTAGTATATGTTGTCTTAGCAGACCATTGTACTTTTATTTCTTTCATTTAAAGTGATATTTTTATTGACACTTTTCCGATGTGGGGTTTTCAATGAATATTCCGAGCTCAATTTTAAAATTTCGAGGGTGCAATTTCCAAAAGGGGAGAAGGATGTAAAATCTCAGATAAATGAAGAATGTGACATTTTCATATTTATAAATATTTTTTAATTAAATATTAATTTTACTTTAAAGGGGTTTCTATGATCGATAGCATACTTGATATGCAACAATCGATTCCTTTGAAATCTTACGTTGCACGCTAAAAATATAGTATGATAATTTTATATGGTAGTTTACTCGTAGAATTGGTATTGGTGGGAATGTACCAAACTAACTACAATATGATTATACATGTTTCTTAAAAGTATTTACATTTATCCAATAAATATTAGAGGCTTACAATATGAATGAATATAATTTTTAGCATAATTTACATTAAAAGGCCAATTTACCACATTTTAATGGAGAATGGTTGTTAAATATAATTTTGGTCACTTTAATACATTCTATATGGCCAAATAAAATCCTTTTTTATAATGGGGACATCAAAATTTACATCGTGAAATTTTTTGGAATTATCCCGATAAAGTTCATTTTTTAATGAATTGTGGTAAATATTGTATTTTAAATCAAAAGTGAATTTTAATATAATTTATTTATTTGGATAGATTATCTTTTTAATTGGTTTTAAAGTGAAATTAAAATATATTTTTTCTATTTAATTAAATTTTGGTCATTGAATTAATATCACTTTGAAATTTGACATAAAAAAGGATCAATCTTTTGATAGTTATTGTTTCTTAAAAACACACTATTTGTTTTGATAATGGGAATTAATTTTAAATTTAATTAATGAAACTTCTACATTTTCAATTTGGAAAAATAGACTTCATTTTCGAATTTAGAATATCAAATATAGCTTAGGCTGAATTTTTTGTTTTTTTCTGAAAAACATCAATTTTTGATGAATACTGAAACGACTTAGTGGTAGTTAAAAAAATAGACTTTTTCATTTAAATGAAATTTTACCACTTTTGTAAATTTAATTTAAAAAATAATACATACATGGTTATTATCAATATGTATAATGTGGCTCATTATGATGAAAATATTTTTTTGTGAATAGTATCTTTTGACTTTTATTTACCACAGTTAAAGGTAAATAGAGTAATTTTAGGTCAAAAGAATATTATAATAATTAAAAATTATCGTAAAACATTTCCAAACCTTATTGGTTGAGTCATTTATGACCATGGTCATCTTTGGCTTGATTTTGGGACACCATTGTGCCACTTGGGAGTGATAATGACAATTTAGATAAATTAACTTAAAGACAAAAATAACAAAAGAAAATATCATTTCGAAGATAATTTTTAGAAGGGGTTATATAAATTATCTTTTAGACTATAAATATTATTTATATAGATAAAACTATATCCTAAAATATGGTATTTGTTTTTAATTTTTAGACATAAAATAAAATAATTTATTTATGACATAATAATGATAAATTATTCACCTCATTAATAAATGATTTAAATAAATAAGATTACAATGATTAGAATATTATCTAAAACATGTCCCATTCCTATTTAATGATTATATTTCTACCCTGAGGCATCTTATATTCTACTATAATGATTTTTGGACCATTAGAAACCGAATATAAGAATATAATAAAAAATTTTTTCACACTTTCCAAAAGAGCCCATCCTCCCCCTTATAAAAGGATACCATTGCTAACCAATTTCTCACACCTCTAAAGACTTTTGTCTCGTCAAAACTCTACCCCATTAAGGTCTCTAAATCCCTATACTCCTCCTAGAATCCTTACCATAGGTAGAAGGCACTTCAAGAAGTCTATTGGATAAAACCAAAGGGAGTTACCCAAATTAAAGGTAACTGTTTCTCTTAAATTGTTTTCTTTTATTTTTCATCTTCAACCCCTAAAATATTTTTATTCCATTATTTTATAACAAAAACAGTATCCAAAATATAATATTATGTTTTTATTAGAATTATTTTAACTAAACTTACACACATCTCCGTTTAATGGGTGAAGAACATAATGTTTCTGTGGATGCCAAACTAACGCCTCACGAAACGATGCTTGTTCATTTACCTCCTATCGCCTCTCATGGTGTTCATTATGATGGAAATGTATTTATATATGATATATATTATGATTATGTTTTATTTATTCTTCTTTATTTTCCATATATATCATACCTTTATGGTTTCCATAGTGGGTAAATACGATAATCTCATTAGAGGAAGTGCGGACTACTGCCCCCTAAAAGTGATATGACTCGTTAAATACCTTATGTGGGATGTATAAAGGATGTAGTTACTAATATTGTATATGATATTATACTGTAATTATAATATAACTATGTATCTTTATGTTCTTAATTACATTAAAATAATAAATAAAAATGGATGTAGCGTTCATGCGTACATACGACTTACCATCTCCATGAATGATGCATTTCATTTTTTACCTCTAATTGTTATGTACTATTATAAATACTTGTATATACTAGATATATATGATATATATGATATCTAAATTATAAATATTATTCTGTATATAATGGACTATTGACTACATGGACAACTTGTAAATATAAGGTGTTCATTTTTGACTAAGGTACCGAATATCGTCAAAATGGATGTTATTAACGTGAAATGATTACATAATGTTGATTACATGGTAAAAAGTGATAAAAATGGAATAAAAAACTTTAAAAAGTTTATTAACCAAGTATAATTAAACATTAGTTTATTATTCAGGAGATTAAATAACGAACGGGTCTAGTGGGACATGAGGTAAGGGATTTTCTTACCTCACCTTTAATTTCATGAGATATCCATTGTTCACCACTTATTTATTGCATGTGGTGTATTGTGTAATGTAATTTGATATATATTATCATTATTCTATCTATATTAATGGGATTATATGATTAATTTGGTGGATATTATCTTTTGGTCACACGACTCGACTGATTACAACGAAGTAAGTGTATTCCATCTCACTTTTTATTCCCGTGAGAATCATGATATATTGGCTACAATATCATTTTATATTTCATATGTACGGTACATGATTGTATTCTTTGTATAATATAATTCCATTTATGATTATTTAAAAACTCATTGTATGATCCTTCATTCATGTGGCATATGTTTTGTAAGTTACCAAATCGGTAAGCGAATCATTCACCCTCTACTTTTTTTAAAAATATTATTTTTGTTATGTCTATTGATTAAAATATTATTATATTGGGATATGTTCTTCTATGTAATTATTTATTTAAACATTATTTCCAAGTGATGAGACACCCTTTTTATCTCATCAAATCATATTCTGAATTTTAAAGTGACGTCGTTAGGCTGTTGAATTTTTACAAGGAAAATTTTTAAGCCAATTTCAACTCTTTGGGTTCAACTTGTACTTCATGAATATGAAATCCAATGAATATATGTAAATGACCTATTATTGTTTTACACTTAATATCCTCTTATACTGGGTGTATTTATATTTGTCACACATAATTATGTTATTGATTATTCTTTAATTTAATTATACCATCTTTATAAGGGATTTCATCCCAATTTACATTTCCACTAAGACTTCACAGTTCTTATGCACAAATTCGATCTTATATGGTGTATATACTATCCTTTGACATATTATATCCTGAATCCATTAATTCTCATGATATTATAACGTTCTGATTAAATGGTTTTCCTCAATTATTTGTTTTCAAGCTTCTCTCATTTTGTTAAAAACTCTTTAACTAAAATATCATTTTAACTGTTTTAATGATATATTCTTATAAATATTTATCATTAATGTACATGTTTTAAAAATGGTTTCAAGGATTTATTTATGTGGACCTTATTGTTTTAAAATGTTAATTCATTTAAAATCATCAATGTGGTATGGGACATTTTGATTAAAAATAACTCTTTATTAAATCTTTTTGAAAATGGTTTGATAAAGTATTGACTTTTTCAATATCTTGAAATGATATTTTGTGGTTGAAAATGAAATTTTAATATTGAAATGTTTAAATTTACATTATTTTTTGTGCTATTATTTTATATTGGTACTTGGACATTTGACGGGTGGTTACGTGATTAACCAAATGACGGGTGGTGCCTTGAAAACCGGGACGGGTGGATACATTATAACCTCCAATGCATGGGGTATGGAAGTCGGTCGTATGGCTATTCCATGTAGTGATATGTGTGAAAGTCGACCGTATGTTATTCCATTTAAGTATGTTTATGTCCCAAGATTCCTTTATATGCTATGTTTTCTTTATATGGGTTTTATTTTAATCATTCGGTTTCAAAAGGGTAAGTAATGATCTTTTATTCAGTGAAGATTATTTACTACTTCATAAAGGTGAAATGTATTACAAAAAATAATGTATTCATGGTTTAATTGTTGTTTTTAAAAACTAACAGTTTTCCTTCTTTATGTATCCCTTACTGTTCTTTTTATGCTCATCCTAGGTTTTTGAAATTTTTTTCATAGGAGATAATGTGGAATAGGTTCAAAGATGGGATCATGGAAAATTGTTGTTATCATGAACTTGGAACTAGACATGACTCTTTTTTTTCATAAGTTCATGTTTTGTAAAAAAAATGGAAACTTTGTATAAGGGTCTACATTGTAAATATTTTGAGATGCAATATTTATGCAATTATTCTCTAAAACTCTACATCTAAAGAGATACTCAATGTGAATTATTCATTTAATTGAATATTATGCAAGGTTTAAGGATGGGTCCTTATAGTGAGGGCACATAAATTAGATCCTAAAATTTTGGATCTCAACTATTTCGCCTCTAACATGCTTGATTATGATCATAAGCAGACTTAACTAGGGATTACCCTCCATTGATGGTAGGAGAACCTCTCCCAAGCGTTTTGGATGCGATCCGAAGTCTTCTCTTGGAAAATTGAAGCTGGTTTCTTATGGTATGTGATCGTTCTTCTTTGGTTTCTTAGATGTACATAGATCTACTTCTTCTCTTCTCTCGGATTCATAGATCTATGCCCATTATGGGTAGATCTAAGTGTGTGGATGCCAAATATAATGACTTTTGGTCTTGATCTTCCTAGGAGAAGATATATAAGGAGGATTCTGTATAATCAACCCAGCTTTCTTGTGTGTTCTTCGTTTGTTGTGGTTTTCGTCAAAAACCCATGAGGTAGGGAATTCATTGCATCTCTTTCTTTTATGTGCAACTGTATTATTAGCATGTTTAATCCCCATGGATGAAAAATGGAATTGAAATAATAAATATTTTAACCAGATAAAGAAATTGTTATCGATCATATGTTATTGCCTCTTGTATTGCTAGATAGTGTGATATCTATGCATGGTTTTCTTAGTTGTTTGATCAAGATGAAAATCTATAAATAAAGTAAACCAGGATAAATTGATAATTGTTTGGCTAATGATAAAATTGCATGAAAACGAATCCAGTTCTTCTTTCAATTTGATGTTAATCAAATTGGAATAGTAAGCATGTTTAATATTTCGTGATACCTTACTGGTTACGTTTCCCGATGTTGGAAGCAATGATTTATAATCATATTAATTCAAGGAGGAATAATGAATTTGATTGTTTGATAACTCTTTGATGTGTTCTGAGTTACCCACTTCATTGTTAAAGGGACAATTCTCAATTGATGTGATGTTTTCATTACCGTAACATGTGATATGATGTGATCCGGGATAGTTGTTGTGATATGTGGGGGCATAGATGCCTTTTGGTTGTGGCAGCAGATGATGCCTAGAGTGGAGAGAGGCATTGGATTATGCATGTGGGTGTTGGGGAGGACACCGAGTTTGATGGAATGGGATGGATGTGATTGTTGGTTTCTTTCTGGTCCATAGGTTGTTTATCTACTTTACTTTTCTCCACTGCTCAAGGAAGCTGGTCTTGCTTACCATTCTCCTGAAAGTGCCGAAGACATGCAGGGTATGCCAACTGCTTTCTGTGTTTAGCTTCTCAAGGAGTAATGGGTCTACGCTCTTGCTATAGGCGGCGAAGACTCGATGGGTAGTACATCTACTCACCGTATTGAGCCCCCTTGTGATTAGTACCATAGAATGCTTTTCTATAATTCTTGGGAATATGGGAATGTAATTCTGTAATGAATATTTGAATAAAGGGTGTTAACCCTTGTTGTTGGAGTTTGCTGGAACATAATGATGAGGAATTAATTTTGAAAGGACAGTAGAATTTGGGTGTGATGCTAATGGAATTATTAATGTGGGATTGTTCATCATCAAATAATGTTTAAATAATTAATTAACGTATAGTAGAGCTGAAAAGATGAAGGGAATGATGTAATCTAATAAATCTCCTTAAATGGTTGTGTGCTTATTGGATACCTAGACTTAGAAGTAGGTTCCCAGAGTCTGAGAGACGTTAGTTGTAGTTGTGTCTAAGACTAGGTTATGCCCATAGTTTGGATGGGAGTTATAATATATCCTATACTTTTTGTGTTTCTATATGCTACTCCACCCAGTCTGTAAGGGAAACAGACACCCTGGGAATTATGAGCCATGGGGGTGTTTTACCCGACATTCCAGTGGGAGGATGATTGGATGACTACCCCATAGGGCCCTGCTCTATTCTATTGGTGGCTACTTCTGCTGATAGGCACATTGGTCAGTTTTCCCAATATATGTGTGTAGAGGTATGTAATGGCTTCTGGTTATTCACACACATATATTCTTGATATACTATCCTATGGACTACTATAGGTGTAACTAGTATTGGGTTTGATGGATTGAGGATCCCTACTTGTTGTATGGGCTGTAATGGCTTGACGTATAATACCCGATATATGATACCTATTTTTTGAGATGTTATGGCTCCTGGAAACTACCTGGTTACTTTTGGTTGTGAGGATGGTGTGGTGCTTCACCCATGTGTCTGCGGGCTATCCATTGTGGTGCATGAGATGCATATAGTGGTGCTTCACCTATGTGTCTGCGGGAATGCCTTTTTTGAGAGAAATGCTTAGGACGTGCGACATTAGGGCTAAGTGGAAAACCAATGGGTAAGTAGTAGTGGTGTACCCTAGATATTCATTATTATATGATATATTCTTATATGTGTTACTTTGAGATAGTATCCATAGTGAGGTTGGGAACTCATTATACTTTTGTAGGTGACGAATAAGTTTCACTTGTTATTCAATGTGCATTATCATGCTTTCATTAATTTTTCGCAAGAGGCTTCAGGGAGGATCCTACTGAGTATACTGTTATACTCACCCTATGTATATATAAACTGTTTTTAGGTCACATGGAGCAGGTTAGAGATCAAATTGGTTTCTACTAGCTTGGGGATGCAGGAGCTGTTCGGGCTTGTGGTTGTTACCGTTTTTACTTTCTTTTGGGTACTTGTAGTTTTTCCCTTCTATTTGTTGTACTTTTTTATGACATTTCATATTTGTACTTAGGTTTTCGTTATTTTTCATTCTGAGTTGAAGTTGATTGGTGTATATCGTATCTCTCTCTTCCCCATGTGTTCTCTTAGAGGGAAATGCCTCCCATTTGTGTGTTTGTTATACACTCAGTACTTCTCGCAAACCCGGGGCCTATTAGAGCTGGGACTTAGGGGTCATTATCCCCCTTCTCACATTACAGACCCAGGAGGGGTACACTTTGTGGGGAGGGGGTCGTGATAGAGTTGTATGAGATGTCTTATTGTGGCATAGGATGGAGTTTGCAGTTAGGCACATGTGAGATTTCATGGGTTGGTATGGAAATGGTGTCATTCATGTTTAACAAGTGAGGTAAACACTAGAGACCATCTAAGACATAGGCGTTTAGGGAACCCTATGATCTGATGTATCAACCTTTATGTTTACAATGGATACTAAACAAGGAGATACTGGTTGCAGGGTAGAGACCTAGGAAAGGATCATGCATCATTCATCTTTGTGCCTATGTTTGAAGGGGTATACCTTGGGATAGGATAACATAAAATGAATAAAATAAAACAATTAATTAATTAATGTTGAGTCATCCATACATCAGGATTAGGAACTCTAACATTTTTTATTTTATAGGTACGGCACCATGTCGATGTCCTCGTCATGTTTATGAAGAAAATGTAGAGCAGGCTATTCTAGAAGATCAATGAAGGTTAGAGGATAACGACGACGACACTTGGAGGAAGACACACCAAGAGGACCAGCGCCAGAGTCTTCAAGAGTACGAGGGATCCGTTTCCGATGTAGTCATGTAAGACTGGTTGGAAAAGGTTGAGATGGTATTCAGTTCGATCCATGCTTGAAAGGTGTACTGGGAGTCATTAGCTATGACGATGATGTGTGGAGAAACAAGTAAGTGCTGGTTATTGTACCTAGGGGATTGTGAGGATTCAAAGATCTCATGGGAGGAGTTTCGGGACATGTTTAGCGTCATTTTTATTTCTTCGACTACGAAGGTGTTCAGTCGCCATGAGCATCATACCCTTCGACAGAGGGGATCTAATGTTAAAGAGTTTGGAATCCATTTCAAGAAACTTTTACGATATGATTCGGACCTGTTACCAGATGAGGATGCTAGGGAGAGGCATTTTGAGGAGGCTTTGCATCTAGAGATCCAACGCCATGTCACTGCGTTAATGCTGAAGATGTGTCTTGAGGTGCTATAAAGGGCAGAGGTTTTCAATAGGACTTTGTCTAGGACTGGATAATTCTGAGATAGGGATCATCAGGATCCCACATGAAGTTGAGATGTGGTCTGGTGTTCTTGGTTTTTAGGCAGAAGAGTTTAGGTTCAGCTAAGGGTAGGTCACAGCCCTTTACATCTCGTTTCTCCAGAGGCAACTACTCTCAGGCCTATGCCAAGGGATCATGCTATTGTTTTTTTTGTGGTGGTTTTGGTCATCATTAGTGGGAGTTCCCAACCATTCATATAGGTCATCGTTCACCATGTGATACACTTCAGGTTCCTCCGTTGAGGCAGTTCTAGCCGAGGCAACGACATCCAGTTGCACCATCGTTAAATCATAAGAGGGTAGATGGGGCAGGTAGAGGACAACCCCATGATGCTCCCCATCCATAGAGAGCAGATTGTGTCCTTGGTGGTGGTAGTCATCACAGCCAGAGAGGCCGTGTGGGAGGTTGTGGTCAGCTTCATGCTCTCGCGTTGCAAGATTCGGGTGAGCCCGATATCTTTCTAGGAAACCATTGCTTGTTTTCTACCGTTGTGTATTCCTTGTTTGACTCAGGAGAGACACACTCCATCATATCACCTACCCTTGTCCATTCTTTGGGACATGAGGTAGAGAGGCTTTCAGTTCCCTTGGCGTTGAATATGCCAGTTTTTGGTCGAGCTGAATTGTTTGATGTATGTAGAGACTGTGAGCTAGTATTGGGGCAACACCACTCTTTTGGAGATTTCCTATTTTTACGAATACAACCATATGATTTCATTCTTGTCATGGATTGGTTGTATTTTCTGGAGGCTATAAGGGTTTGCTTCAGTAAGAAGGTTGTTTTCCTTGGTGTAGATAGAGATAATGTGGTCTTTTTTGGTGAGAGAGATCCTCGGATGGGTCATAGGTATGTTCTTTCCTTATCGTCCACGATGACTGAGATGATTCTGAGTTCAATAGAGGTTTAGTTGTTGGCCTTTACTAGGGTAATAGAGGAGTACCCTGATGTCTTTCCAGAAAAGAATGTAGCATTACCTCCTCGACGAGAGATCTAGTTTGGGGTCGAGCTATAGACATGGATATCTCTTATATCTAGGTATCCATATAGGATGTCCCCTTCTGAGTAACAAGAGATTTGTTTATATCTTGATGGTCTATTACAATGCAGTTTTATTAATCCAAGTGTGTCTCCATGGGGTGCACCAGTCTTGTTCGTAAAGAAGGCCGACGACAGTTTTTGGTTGTGTGCCAATTATCATCGCTTAAACAAAGTGACAATAAAGGATCGAAATACCCTTCCACGGATTTAGGATGTAATAGATCAACTAAAGGGTGAAATTTGGTTGTAAAAGACTGACTTGTGGTCAGGATATCATCAGATGCGTGTGAAGGATGAGGATATCCCGAAGAATGCTTTCAGTTTCCATCATGGGCATTATGAGTTCATTGTAATGTTGTTTTCCATGTATAATTCTCCAGCTATATTCATGGGATTGATGAATACTATGATCCGTGAGTTCCTGGAAATGTTCGTGGTAGTTTTCATTGAAGAAATCCGTGTGTACTCCACATCTGATGGCGAGCATGCAGAGAATCTATGAGCCGTCAAGGGAGTCCTTCGTCAACATCAGCTATTTGGGAAGTTATCAAAGTGTGAGTTTTGTGCTCCAGAAGTCCATTTCATGGGTCATGTTGGGACCCAATATGGAGTATTTGTAGATCCATCGAATATAAGAAGAATTTTTTTCTTGGGAATCCCCCCAAGATAGTGTTAGAGGTGCAAAGATTCCTTGGTCGTGCAAGATACTACAGGAGAATCATAGCCAATTTATCATGACTTGAAACCCCATTAATAGCTATGACTAGGAAGTTTCATCCATTCTTATGGACTGATTAGGGTAATGTAGCTTTCAAGTATCTAAAGGAGAAGTTAGTAAGTGATCCATTCCTTTGTCTTCCAACTGAAGGAGTTCAGTTTGATGTTTTCTGCAATGGTTCACATCTAGGGTTAGGTTCTATTCTCATTCACTTGAGGTCAGTTGTTTCTTATGGGTCTCGGTTGTTACGTCCCCATGAACACAACTATTCCACCAATGATCTTGAGTTGGAAGCTGTGGTGTTTGCTCTAATGTTGTGCATACATTACCTCATTGGTGAGCACTTTGTGGTTTTCAGTGATCATAAGAGTTTGAGCTATGTTTTCTTTTAGCATGACTTGAACTTACGGCAGTGTAGGTGGATGGATTTCTTCTAGGAATATGACTATGAAATATCGTATACACCTGGAAAGGGGAATGTTTTGGCTTATCCGCTGATCCAAAAGTCAGGTAGTGATGCTGTGTGTGAATCTGGTGATTCCTGGAGAGTAATTGAAGAACATCCTGTATTACATCTTGATATGGGAGATTTTGGGGGTAAAGGATGTCTTTTTTAGATGTTGGTAATGTCATCCCTAATGCAGAATGTGGAAGATTCCCAGTTCAGAGATCTAGAGGTGGATGTCTGGAGAGACGGAGTTGTGCGTGGTGATGCCCCTTATGGTTGGACTGAAGATGACCAACAACATGTGTTGTATCATGGAAGTCTTTGTGTTCCCCTGATGATGCATGATACAGTTCTTAGAGAGTTCCATAGATCACCTTTAGTTGTACATCACGGTGTCAAAAAGATGTACCTATCCTTGAGGAGCCAGTTTTGGTGGCCTAGGCTAAAGCATGCAGTTTCAGAGTTTGTGTCTCGATGTGTAGTCTTACAGAAGGTGAAGGCCAATCACCGTGTTTCTGGTGGACTTCACCAGCCATTAGAGATTCCTCAGTGGATGTGGAAGGACATCTCAATGGTCTTTGTTACCGGTTTACTTCGAGCTCCAGGAGGACACGATGCTAATTGGGTAGTAGTGGCTCATTTAACAAAATAGGCCCACTTCATAGTGATCATGTAGTCGAGATCAGTGGAATTATTTTCGATGAAATATCTAAAGGAGGTGGTGAGACTTCATGGTGACGATCATTTATGATCAAGATCCTCATTTTACCTCCAGGGTGTGGAGATGTCTCCATCGTGATTTAAGTTCAAAACTATGCCTTAGAACTAATTTTCATCATCAAACTGATGGTTAGATAGATAAAACCATCCAGACTCTTGAAAACATGTTACTCTCTTTTATTATTGATTTTGGAGGGTCATGGATGAGGCACATACCCTTGGTGGAATTCTCTTACAATAATAGTTTTCACACCACCATCGGTATGGAGATGTTTGAATCCTTGTATGGTCGGCCTTATCATTCTCTGTTGTGCTAGACTGGGGTCAGAGAGTTAGTAATTCTCAGACCGTAACTAGTGAAAAATACAACAGATATGGTTTAGGTGTTCAAGAGATGATGAATATAGCACAGGATCATCAGAAATCATATGGCGGTCAAAGAAGGAGATACTTAGAGTTCAATGATGGGGATCGTGTGTTTCTGAAGGGGACTCCCTGTCTTGGGCAGTGAAGGTTTGGTCGTGGAAGTAAGTTTTCTCCCTGTTCTGTTGGGACATTTGAGGTGTTTGATCATGTTGGAGCTGTGGCATATCAAGTATCACTTCCCCCACAGACGATTCAGATACATGAGGATTTCCATGTATCACAGCTCCGTCGTTATCTTCATGATGTCTCTCACATCATCAATTGGGGAGAGATCAATGTTGATGATGATGCAACCTTGGAGGAACGACCTATAGAGATCCAATAATACAAGGATACTGTGTTTTGCGGGTGTTATATCCCCATATTTTGTGTCTTGTGGTGACACAGTGGCTTGGAGAAGAGTACCTGGGAAAGTGAGTCACAGTTACATGCTCAGTACCAAGAGTTGTTTGATGTTTAACTCTTTCCATGTATTGATGGAACTTTTTTGGTTATGAAAAATTCATGTTTATGAGATGGTTCCCTTTTCGGCTATTGTGTCTTGATCTCTTTTGAGAGGTATCTTGATGGGTGGTTGTTCATACCCTGTTTCATTTACTCTTTATGTAGGTTTTGGATTCTCAAGGACGAGAATGTTTTTAGAGGTATCTGATGTAATGGCTCGTACCACTCTTGTAATGGCCCGAACCTCTCTATCCCATTAAATTGTGAAAATGTGGTGTTGGAGGTGTCCAGGGAGGTCAAGGTGGCTTGGGGGTGCGTTTGGGTGAAATTTTATGGAATGCTAAAGGGTAATAGCTTTCACACGGTTGGCACACTGGTTGCCTAAACAGTGCGGCCAAACCGTGCGAGGTTTGTTTTGGAGGCAGTGGCTAATGCATGGTTTGTGCACGGTTTGTCTAACCGTGCGGAATAATAGTGCGAGGAGTGTTTGACGACGTAGATGCCAGTGCACAATTAGCGCACGAGTTGTCAAACATTGTGGACTAACAGTGCAGACACATAAGATTAGATCCAAAAATTGTAGATCTGAACTCTTTTGCCACTAAATGGTTTGTTTAAGCCTCAAAATAGCCATAACTCGGGATTACCATTCCTTGGAGGTAGAAGAACCTCTCCCAAGGGTTTTGGAGGTTATCTAAAATCTTCTTTTCATGAATCGAAGCCGGTTTCTCAAGGAAAGTGATCCTATTTGTTTGGTTTCATAGATCTGACTAGATCTACTCTTCCTCTTCTCTCGGGGTTCTAGATCTATGCCCTTTATGGGTAGATCAATGTTTGTGGATGTCCATTATGATGATCATTGGTCTTGGTTATGTTATGAGAGGATATCTATGGAGGATTTGTGGAGAATCAACCCGGATTTCATGTGTGTTCTTCGTTTTTTGGGGTTTTCGTCAAAAACCTTGAGGTAGGGGATTCTTGGCTTCTCTAATTCTTCAGGTGAAATCGTAGAGTTATCATGATTTAAAACATTGGATCACATTGAAATTGACCTAATTAAATACTTTAATCGGATTAAAATAATTGGATTGATCGCATGTTGTTGCATTGTAACGTGATAACAGTTTGCTCTTGTTTTGCTAGACCGTGTGATGTCTATGTCTTGCTTGTTAGCATGTTGTTCTTGATGAAATTGATAAATAATATAAAGACATAATTAATTGATAATTAATTGGATAATGATAAAAGATGCATGTAAACGAATCTGGTTTTTTTTGTGGTTGTTGATCCAAATTGATTGTAATCCAATTGATGCAGATGTATGTGATAAATTCAGTTGGTTGGTATACCTGAAAACTACTGGTGCTTGTTGTTTGAAGGCTAGATGCCTTATTGAGGGGCCAAGACCCCAAATTTGATGTGATGATTACATTTTTGCTGCTTGTGCTGTGATGTGATTCTGGATGGATGTTGTGATATGTGGGGTCATGACGACCTTGTGGTTGTGGTAGCAGATGACGCCTAGAGTGGAGGGATGCTTCGGTTTTTGTATGTGGGTGTCGGGGAGGACCCCAGGGATGATGGAAGGGGGATGGATGTGATAGTTGTGTGCTTGTTGATTCTTTGGTTGTTTATCTGCTTTACATTTCCCCACTGCTCAGGGTAGCTGGTTTTTCTTACCCATCTTCCGAAGGAGGCGAAGACACGCAAGGTATGCAACGTGCTTTCCGTGTTTAGCCTCTCAAGGGAGAATGGGTCTACACTCATTCTATATGGGGAAAAGACTCAATGGGTAGTACATCTACTCACCGTGTTCATCCCCTTGTGTTTAGTATCATATAATGATTTTCTAGAATGCCTAGGAATATGGGAAATTAATTTTTTAATGAATGATTGAATAAATGATGTTAACCAATGGGGTTGGAGTTGTTAAAAATTAATTATTTGGTTGAGAACGTTTGAAGGGACAATTGTTCTTGAATGTGATGTAAATAGATTTTAATGTGAAATTGATTATGGTTAATTAATGATTGAAGAATTGATTAACGTATAGTGGAATTGGTAAAAAGGGGATGAATTAATCTAATAAAGACCATAAATGGTTTTGTGCTTATAGGATACCTTTGTCTTAGAAGTGGCAGCCCGGAGTCCAAGAGATTTTAGCTGTATTTCTACCTAAAACTAGGTTATGCCCATAGTTTTGTTATGAGTTATAGTATATTATGTATTTTTTGTGTTTCTATACGCTACTCCACCCTGTCGGTAAGGGAAACTGGATCCCCGGGGATTCTGAACCATGTGGGGGTATCTTCCCCAACATTCCTATGGGAGGATGAATGGATGACTACCCCCATTGACCCAGCTCTCTTCTCTTGGAAGATAGTAGTGCCGTTAGGCCAAATGGTTAGTTTTCTCCATATATGTGTGTAGAGGGATGTAATGGCTTGTGGTTATTCAAAAACATATATTTTGGATACAGTTTCCTATGGACTACTATAGGTGTAACTTGTATAGGCTGTGATGGCTTTAGGATTCATACTCGGTGTGTGGGCTATAATGGCTTGAGGTATAATAACTGATGTATGATACACGTTATGCGAGCTATGGTGGATCCCAGAAACAAAGTGATTTCCTTTGGTTGTGTGTATAGTGTAGTTATTCGCTTAGGTGTCTGTGGGAAAGCCTATGTTGTTCACGTGGTGTATATTGTGGAGCTTAGCCTAGGTGTATACGGGAAATCCTTATGAGAGATGCACAGGACATATGTCGTTGGGGAAAATATGCAAAATAGTGAGGAAGTAGTAGTGGGGTACCCTTGATATTCATTAATATATGATATATTCATGTATGCGTTACATTTTGAGAGTAACCATTTTAAGGATGGGAACATAGTATACCTGTTTAGGTGACGATTTAGTTTCACTTGTTGTTCACTGTGCTTTAGCATGCTTTCTTTACTTTTACCTGAGAGGATTTGTGGAGGATCCTACTGATTATACTGTTATAAATTCCCTAAATATATAAAATATCTTTCAGGTCACTTGGAGCTGGTTGGAGATCGAGCTGGTTACTACTAGCATGTGGTTGGAGGAGCTGTTCGGGCTTGTGGTCGCTGCCATTTTACTTTATTTTTGTTAATTATAGTTTTCCCTTTCAATTTAAGTACATTTTCATGGAAATTTATATACGTTCATGGGTTTCTTTTATATTTCAGTTCTGAGTTGGAGTTGTTTGGTGTCTATATTATCTCTCTCTTCTTCTTGTGTTCTCTTAGAGGGCAATGCTTCCCATTTATGTGTTTATTATACCCTCAGTGCTAGTTGCCAAAATCGGGCCTACTGTAGGTGGGACTCGGGGGTCATTATCTCTCTTCTCACATTGCCGGACCAGGAGGGGTACTGTAACACATGAGACTTTTATGTTATATAAACCATCAAAGGAATCTTTTTCTACACAACACTTGCTTGGCTTTCTTTACACGCAATCGCAACCTTCCTCGATAGCTTGCGTCGTACGTAATACCGAGATTCACTAAACAACAATATGCTATTAAAACTAGCCGTTATGAATAGTAATAACCACTTTTTGAAATTTTATAAATTTTATTTTTCAAAATGGACTTCATTTTTGGACTCAGAATATCGAAATTAGCCTAGGGTAAAATTTTGGTATTTTTCTGAAAACTTTCAATTTTTGATGAATAGTGAAACCACTAAGTAGTGGGTTAAAAACTGAATTTTGCATAAAACTTAATTTTACCGCTTCTGTGAATAGAATTTCGAAAATCCGACAGACACGGTTGATATCAGTAAGTAAAATATGATTCAATGAGATAAAAA
Organism: Viscum album; assembly: GCA_963277665.1. Classification (NCBI taxonomy): domain Eukaryota; kingdom Viridiplantae; phylum Streptophyta; class Magnoliopsida; order Santalales; family Viscaceae; genus Viscum; species Viscum album. Next base: position 1,114,362,790 of record OY728126.1, read on the forward strand.
TAATTTTTTGGTGAATAGTAACTTTTTACTTTTTTTACCGCGGTTAATAGTAAATAGGGTAACTAATGGTAAATATGATATTACTATTACCCTAACACATGTCCTAATTCTATTGGACAAGTGTAATTCGACCAAAAACAAACATATGAATAAAATATGACCATTTAGGCCCACTTGGATTAGATTAGGACATTTATTATTAATTTATTTAAAGAAGGGTTAAAATAGTTAAAATCAATGTTTAATAAGTAAATCATTTTTAATATGGGGATATACATAAGATAAATTAGACTATAAATATTCATTAGAAAGATAAAAAGATTTACTACATAATGGTATTTTATTTATAATTTTTAGACATTAAATAATTTAATTTAATTATGACACAACGATGATGCAGTAATTATCTTATTCATGAAATATTGACATAATTGATGTTATAAACACCAAAATAAATGTAATTTGAGACTTTTTATGAATTCCACTAAATTTATAGGTTACTATGATATATTAGTGTTGATTTAATAAACTTGGTTCGAACATATAAATCTGTTATGACTTTCACAAAAATCATATATCAAATAGTGTCAAAATTGACACAAAATAGTTTTTAAATCAAATATTATATTATTAATTGTTATTTTATTCCTAAAAATCTAAGGATCGGCCAAATGACTTAGATAAGGATATATATATTAATAATAAACAATTTGGGGTTCTTTTGTCATGTTATAGTAGGTGTATTAACCATATAGTGAAACAAAACAAAAAGACATTGTAAAAGTTAAATTATTTAACTTAGAGTTAAATCTAATTGATAAGGTTAAAATAATACCCTAAACTTGTCTAAAATATATTGGTTGATAGGATTTCGACCCCTCCCCACTTTATCTTCGAAATAAGACCCTATGGAACCATTATAAACCGATTTTGACTTTAATATAAAATAATATTTTGAGATATTCCTAAGGTGCCCCTCTCCTCCCTTATAAAAGGGCACCTCCTCCCCCTCCTCCTCACACCTAATTGAGCACTCAAGCTCGGCCAACCCCTGCCATTTTATCCTCTACACTTACCTAGAATAATCCTATAGGTCCTGGTCTTCTTCAAAGACCAATCTTAGTTCCCTATGTGGAGGACTCAATGAAGCATTCCAAAGAAGAGGTAATATCCATTACCGATCTTTTCAATTTCTTTCTTCTTCAACTTCTTCTTTTTTAGTTGTTTCATGATAAAGTAATAACATCAGTATTACTTACATACTGATATTTTATTATAAATATGAAACAACCCTAATTCACCTTCTATCAATCCCACGGAAAAAATGAAATCACCGCGCGTGTGTACGTACGGAATACCGTCTCCACGCTGTGGTGTAATCTATTTTCCACCACCACCTTACAAGGATGGGTATAATGGTGTAATGAGTAACTATTTATGATTATTATAAAATAATATTGATACTGAAATAATATACATATACTCCAATACAATTCCACGATCATAGGAACGATATCATCACTCGTGCGTACGTACGGAATACCGTCTCCACGATGTGATGCGACTCGTTCTACATAATCATCATTACATAGTAATTATATAAATGAATTTAATGAATAAATATGATATATGTTACACTAATACCATTCTGGATATAAGGTATCTATAACCTTAAAAGAAGAATAAGAATTTATTCGGCAAAACACGCATAAGAATAAAAGGCAATAAAGACCCGAGTAACAAGTAACAATGAAATATTACTAAAAAGAAGCTAAGAATATGACCATATATGATATCATATCAATATGTATGATTATGGAATAAGTCAATAACATTATTTAAACCATTATACAGGAGCTTCGGACACGTACAAAGCAAATCGGACCTAAGGTAAGGGAAATATCACAATCTCATTTTTATCCGAGATTGTTTATTCGTAAGTATTTATTGGGGTGTATTTTATCATCCATATCCATGTTCCATCAATATGTAATATTGTTTCAATCCACTTACACTGGTTTAAATCAAATTTTACCCTTCGGTGAGTTTTTAGTAAAGAATATGAAAGGAATCTTTTGTCGTTTTTTCGTATGAGGTACTTTTTGACTTTTCCGACAAAAGTACGAAGAATGTTTTTTTAACTTATACGGAATGAATGGATTTTTAATACATTATTTCCAAGAATATTCCTTTACAAGTTTTCAAGTTTATTTTTAATCAACTTCTTTTAGTTTAAAGTTGTTTGACATGTTAAGAAAGGAAAAATGTTTTTTTTGAAGAAGAAAGGATATTTTCCTCAAAAATGGAGTTCAAGAGTTTTATCAAAATTATTTTCCATCTAAGATAATAAAGGTTTCTGTTTTTATCCCTATTATTACATTGTTTTGATCATGTTGTGATGGAATTATTTTTATGAATTCCTTTATCTTATATGAATTTATTTATGATATCATGATGTTTCAAGAATCCCATTTTTGTTACATGTGTTATGCGATGATGTATGATTTATGATTATGTGGCACACATAAGAAAGGATTCATTATAAGATGGGTGGGACCTATATCTCCCTCCAATGCATTGGGTAAAGATTTTATATCTCATGAGATAGACATGGCTGGAACGGTAGGTTATACCGGTTCAGTAAAACAGGACTGGAACGAGGGTGACTCGGTTCAGAAAGGGACTTTGTCCACTAAGATAGTCTTGGCAATGAGTCATGACTAACAAGAAATGATTTTCCATGATTATGTGTGCATGCCACAAAGTTTCAAATTTCATGTTATGATTATGGGGATCTCATTTTCACTTCTACGATTTGTTCCATGTTAAGACATTATGATCTCTTTTGCAGGTTTTGATTTTCAAAAAGATATGATATGATTTTTATTTCCTTTATTTGCCCTTTCTGAGCATTTGAGATCACCCTTTTATGTTTTCTTTTCCCCAGGTCAGGAAGATGGATATTAAGTAGAATATGCAAAAAGGGACCCTAGATATGATGAAATAAATGGGAGACACTGTAGAAGATTTATGAACCAGTTGTTTATGTTTCCCAGTTTCTAAAGACACTATACCTATACGGTCCTTTGTGGTTTTGTCATATGTTGTAATAAGTGTTCTTCAATTTTGAAGTATTAATAATGTATGTAAAGTATGGGTCGTTATAGTTGGTATCAGAGGAAAGGTATAGTCAACCTTTGGAAACTAGGATGTGAAAGCCTTAGTAAGAACCCTAAGGATAAGTCTAAGCATAGAACACAATCTTAGTGTTTTAGAAATGGCCATGAATAACCTAGGATAAGACCTTAAGCATGAAAATTTTATTCTTTAATTATGTGGTTTTCCTATTATAATTAGTGTTGCTCACACTATTCTTCTTGGTTTTAGTCAATGGTTGGAACCCGAAGGAACCGTGTTAATGCGGAATGTGATGGGCAATGCAATGATTGTCCCCCTGAGCAACAAAATGATATGGGAGCTGGAATGCAAAATCTTGTAGCCATGAATACACAACTTTCTCAAGCTATGAATCATGCAGGATTTCCAAACGAGCAAAGGAAGGAGCAACATTCTGTTGAATCCTTCATGAGGTAGCGTCCACCTTCTTTCAGCGGGTCTACTGATCCATTAGTTGCTGAACAATGGATTAGTACTACTGAAAAGATATTTTCAGTTCTTCAATGTTCTGAGCATGATAAAGTCATCCTAGCAGTGTATCGTTTGGAAGGAGATGCTGATCAATGGTGGAATCTTATTAAGAATACGAGGAAAAGGGATGAAATTGAGTCTACGGAATGGGACGAGTTCAAGAACTTATTTTTCAATAAGTACTTCCCTAGTATTCTCCGAACAAAGATGGAGAAAGAGTTTCTTGAACTGAAGCAAAGGGATGATGAATCTGTTGGTACCTATGAAGCAAATTTTACAAGACTTGCAAGGTACGCTTCTGGTATTATTATCCAACCTGAGAGTAAGATCGATCGATTCTTTAGTGGCTTAAAACCAAGTCTTCGAAGGGCGTTATCCATAAGGGACTTCAATAGCTACGAGGAAATCGTTCGATGTGCTCTCAAAGTCGAGATGGAGATTGGAGTAACCCATCAGTCACATGGGTTTGATAAGAAGAGGAAGATGGAATTCAAAGAAAAATCTAAAGAGCACACTGAAAAGAATATGAACATTCCCTTATGCTCAAAGTGTGGAAAGAAACATGGAGGGAGTTGTCTTAAAGGGACAAGTAAATGTTTTAAATGTGGAAAGGAAGGTCATCGGGCATTTGAATGCCGTGATAATGGGAAGAAGATGTCTAATGACGCAAACAAAGGAAGGGATACACAGAATGAACCTACTACACTTCAATGTTTCAAGTGCAAGGAGATGGGGCATTATTCCAATCAATGCCCAAATCCAAGGGTTGATGATGATGGTCGACGTCAAAAAAATCGTAAGGCTAAAGACAAAGGAAAGTCACATGCAATTTCTATCAGCAATGTGGAGTACGATAACGAAGTGGTGAAAGGTACACATACCATCCACTCTAAAGTAAAAAATGTTTTATTTGATTCTGGATCCACCCACTCTTTTATTTCTAAAGAATTTTCTAAGGGTATCACCGTATTACCTCAACAATTAGATGTTGAGTTAGCTGTGACAACACCTAATGGCACAACAGTCGCATCAAAAGTTTATAATTCTTCTCCGATCAAAGTTTGTGGGAAAGTGCTTCCTGCAAATCTTGTGATACTTCCTTTAGTGGAATTTGATGTGATTCTTGGCATGGATTGGATTTCTCTACATGGAGCTCATATCAATTTCCAAGGAAGGGAAGTCACATTTCATATTCCAGATCAATCTACGATCGTCTATCAATGCAAGGATGAACATAACCTTCCAGTAGAAATTCCTTCCATCTTATGGGTCTTGATTCCGCTAAATGAAGGTTATTTATCTCAAATGGTTGGTGAGAAACTCACGATTAAGAATATGCCCATTGTACGGGAGTTTGATGATGTCTTTCCGGAGGAATTACCGGGTCTTCCACCAAATCGTGAAGTTGAGTTTTCAATAGAACTCGTACCGGGTGCTTTGCCTATTTCAAAGACACCATATAGAATGGCCCCAATTGAGTTGCAGGAATTGAAGAAGCAACTCCAAGAGAATCTTGATAAGGGATTCATACGCCCTAGTGCGTCACCTTGTGGAGCACCTGTTCTATTTGTTAAGAAGAAAGATGGATCAATGAGACTCTGCATTGATTATCGATAACTTAACAAGATCACTATCAAGAACAAATATCCTCTCCCACGCATTGATGACTTATATGACCAACTACGCGGAGCTCAATACTTTTCCAAGATTGATCTTCGTTCAGGGTATCATCAATTAAGGGTCAAAAGGGAGGATATACCAAAGACGGCTTTCCGTACAAGGTATGGACACTATGAATTTATAGTGATGCCATTTGGTCTTACTAATGCCCCTGCTATCTTCATGGATCTAATGAATAGAGTCTATAGATACTATCTTGATCAATTTGTGGTAGTTTTTATAGACGATATTCTTGTATATTCAAAGAGAAAGGAAGAGCATGAAGATCACTTGAGAATTATATTGAAGACCCTGAGAAAGGAGAAGGTTTATGCCAAATTTACCAAGTGTGAATTTTGGCTTCAAAAAGATGCATTTCTAGGTCACATAATCTCAAAAGAAGGGATATCTATGGATCCAGCAAAAACAGAGGTTATCGAATGATGGTCAAGACCAAAAACAGTAACTGAGATCCGAAGTTTTCTTGGTTTGGCTGGATATTATCGACGTTTTGTAAAAGATTTTTCACGATTATCTAATCCACTCACCAAGTTGACTCGGAAAGGAGTTAAGTTTGTCTGGACAGAGGAATGTGAAGATAATTTCAAGGAGTTGAAAAGAAGGTTATCCAGTGCACCTGTGCTCACACTGCCTTGTAGTGGAGAAAGGTTTGTGATCTATAGTGATGCATCCAAGAAGGGATTGGGGTGTGTTCTTATGAAAAATGATATGGTGATAGCTTATGCCTCACGACAGTTGACAATCCATGAGAAAAATTACCCAACACATGATTTGGAGTTGGCTGCGGTAATCTTTGCATTAAATATTTGGAGGCATTACCTTTATGGTGAAAGGTGTGATATTTATACTGATCATAAAAGTTTAAAGTATATTTTCACACAAAAGGAGCTGAATATGCGTCAAAGAAGATGGTTGGAGCTGATTAAGGATTATGACTGCTCAATCCATTACCACCCTGGGAAAGCAAACAAGGTGGCAAATGCATTAAGTCAACAATACCATGCTAGTTTATCCATGATGAGTATCACAAAAGATCCAATATTTATGGATTTACAAAGGATGGATCTTGGAATTATAATGGGAGGGGAAAAATCTTATCTTTCTCAAATGAATGTTCAACCATCTATACATGCGAAGATTAAGGAGGCACAGAAAGAAGATGTCGAGTTACAAAAGAAGGTGAGAAATGTTCCTGAATTCAACCTTGATTGTGATGGGATAATAAAGTTCAGGAATCGGGTTTGTGTTCCTCCCATCCCCGAATTAAAGAAGGAGCTGCTGAATGAGGCTCATAGTTCTTCATTCTCTATTCATCCTGGAAGCACGAAGATGTATAGGGACCTGAAAGAGTACTTCTGGTGGGATGGCATGAAAAGAGATGTTGCTGAATATGTCTCTCGATGCTTGGTTTGTCAACAAGTTAAAGCTGAGAGACAGAAGTCTAAGGGGATGTTACAACCATTACCCATACCCGAATGGAAATGGGAAAACATCACTATGGACTTTGTCACAAGACATCCTAAAACATCCAAAGGCAATAATGCTATCTGGGTCATAGTTGATCGTCTTACAAAGTCTGCACACTTCATTGCAATTAGAGAGGATTTCTCTCTAGATCAGCTTGCCAGGATATATATAAAGGAAGTGGTAAGATTGTATGGAGTACCACTTTCTATTATATCTGATCGGGATCCGAGATTTGCCTCGATGTTCTGGCGAAGTCTTCAGCATACTCTGGATACAGAGTTGAGTTTCAGCACTGCTTATCATCCCCAGACAGACGGTCAGTCTGAGAGAAAAATTCAAACCCTAGAAGATATGTTGAGAGTTTGATCTATGGATTTCAAAGGAGGTTGGGATCAACACCTACCTTTGGTGTAATTTTCTTATAATAATAGCTTTCACTCCAGTATTCAGATGGCTCCTTATGAAGCTCTCTGTGGAAAGAAATGCAGGACTCCAACTTACTGGGATGAAGTTGGGGAAAGAAAGCTATTAGGACCTGATCTCGTTGATGAAATGACAGAAAAGGTCAGATCTATTCAACAACACATAAGAACAGCTCAGAGTCAACAGAAAAGCTATGCCGACAACCGAAGAAAAGACCTAGAGTTTGAAGTGGGTGATAAAGTGTTCTTACGAATATCTCCCTGGAAGAGGGTTATGAGATTTGGAAAGAAGGGGAAGTTGAGCCCTAGATATATCGGTCCTTTCGAAATACTGGATCATGTTGGGAAGGTAGCTTACCGATTGGCGCTTCCACCGAATCTCTCTCAAGTTCACGATGTGTTCCATGTATCTCTCCTGAGAAAGTACATACCAGATCCTTCACATGTACTCAGCTCAGAAGTTGTACCGCTGGAGAAAGATCTTTCTTATGAAGAACAACCGATAGAGATTCTGGATCGTAGCGAAAAATTCCTACGAAACAATACCACTCGATTGGTGAAAGTTTTATGGAGGAACCACCAACTTGAAGAAGCTACATGGGAGCTTGAGGATATGATGATGGAGAAGTATCCTTATCTGTTTGTTACAAAGTGACGAATTTCGAGGGCGAAATTCTTTTTAAGGGGGGTAGAATGTAACACCCGAGACTTTTATGTTATATAAACCATCAAAGGAATCTTTTTCTACACAACACTTGCTTGGCTTTCTTTACATGCAATCACGACCTTCCTCGATAGCTTGCGTCGTACGTAATACCGAGTTTCACTAAACAACAATATGCTATTATAACTAGCCGTTATGAATAGTAATAACCACTTTTTGAAATATTATAAATTTTATTTTTCAAAATGGACTTCATTTTTGGACTCAGAATATCGAAATTAGCCTAGGGTGAAATTTTGGTATTTTTCTGAAAACTTTCAATTTTTGATGAATAGTGAAACCACTAAGTAGTGGGTTAAAAACTGAATTTTGCATAAAACATAATTTTACCGCTTATGTGAATAGAATTTCGAAAATACTATAGACACGGTTGATATCAGTAAGTAAAATGTGATTCAATGAGATAAAAATAAATTTTTGGTGAATAGTAACATTTTACTTTTTTTACCGCGGTTAATAGTAAATAGGGTAACTAATGGTAAATATGATATTACTATTACCCTAACACATGTCCTAATTCTATTGGACAAGTGTAATTCGACCAAAAACAAACTTATGAATAAAATATGACCATTTAGGCCCACTTGGATTAGATTAGGACATTTATTATTAATTTATTTAAAGAAGGGTTAAAATAGTTAAAATCAAAGTTTAATAAGTAAATCATTTTTAATATGGGGTTATACATAAGATAAATTCGACTATAAATATTCATTAGAAATATAAAAAGATTTCCTACATAATGGTATTTTATTTATAATTTTTAGACATTAAATAATTTAATTTAATTATGACACAACGATGATGCAGTAATTATCTTATTCATGAAATATTGACATAATTGATGTTATAAACACCAAAATAAATGTAATTTGAGACTTTTTATGAATTACACTAATTTTATAGGTTACTATTATATATTATTGTTTATTTAATCAACTTGGTTCGAACATATAATTCTGTTATGACTTTCACAAAAATCATATATCAAATAGTGTCAAAATTGACACAAATTAGTTTTTAAATCAAATATTATATTATTAATTGTTATTTTATTCCTAAAAATATAAGGTTCGGCCAAATGACTTAGATAAGGATATATATATTAATAATAAACAATTTGGGGTTCGTTTGGCATGTTATAGTAAGTGTATTAACCATATAGTGAAACAAAACAAAAAGGCATGGTAAAAGTTAAATTATTTAACGTAGAGTTAAATCTAATTGATAAGGTTAAAATAATACCCTAAACTTGTCTAAAATCTATTGGTTGATAGGATTTCGACCCCTCCCCACTTTAGCTTCGAAATAAGACCCTTTGGAACCATTATAAACCGATTTTGACTTTAATATAAAATAATATTTTGAGATATTCCTAAGGTGCCCCTCTCCTCCCTTATAAAAGGGCACCTCCTCCCCCTCCTCCTCACACCAAATTGAGCACTCAAGCTCGGCCAACCCCTGACATTTTCTCCTCTACACTTCCCTAGAATAATCCTAGAGGTCCTGGTCTTCTTCAAAGACCAATCATAGTTCCCTAAGTGGAGGATTCAAAGAAGCGTTCCAAAGAAGAGGTAATATCCATTACCGATCTTTTCAATTTATTTCTTCTTCAACTTCTTCTTTTTTAGTTGTTTCATGATAAAGTAATAACATCAGTATTACTTACATACTGATATTTTATTATAAATATGAAACAACCCTAATTCACCTTCTATCAATCCCACGGAAAAAATGAAATCACCGCGCGTGCGTACGTACGGAATACCGTCTCCACGCCGTGGTGTAATCTATTTTCCACCACCACCATACAATGATTGTTATAATGGTGTAATGAGTAACTATTTATGATTATTATAATGTAATATTGATACTGAAATAATATACATATACTCCAATACAATTCCACGATCATAGGAACAATATCATCACTCGTGCGTACGTACGAAATACCGTCTCCACGATGTGATGCGACTCGTTCTACATAATCATCATTACATAGTAATTATATAAATGAATTGAATGAATAAATATGATATATGTTACACTAATACCATTCTGGATATAAGGTATCTATAACCTTAAAAGAATAATAAGAATTTATTCGGCAAAACACGCATAAGAACAAAAGGCAATAAAGACCCGAGTAACAAGTAACAATGAAATATTACTAACAAGAAGCTAAGAATATGACCATATATGATATAATATCAATATGTATGATTCTGGAATAAGTCAATAACATTATTTAAACCATTATACAGGAGCTTCATACACGTACAAAGCAAATCGGACTTAAGGTAAGGGAAATATCACAATCTCGTTTTTATCCGAGATTGTTTATTCGTAAGTATTTATTGGGGTGTATTTTATCATCCACATCCATGTTCCATCAATATGTAATATTGTTTCTATCCACTTACACTGGTTTAAATCCAATTTTACCCTTCGGTGAGTTTTTAGTAAAGAATATGAAAGGAATCTTTTGTCGTTTTTTCGTACGAGGTACTTTTTGACTTTTCCGACAAAAGTACAAAGAATGGTTTTTTTAACTTATACGGCATGAATGGATTTTTAATACATTATTTCCAAGAAGCTTCCTTTACAAGTTTTCAAGTTTATTTTTAATCAACTTCTTTTAGTTTAAAGTTGTTTGACATGTTAAGAAAGGCAAAATGTTTTTTTTTGAAGAAGAAAGGATATTTTGCTCAAGAATGGAGTTCAAGAGTTTTATCAAAATTATTTTCCATCTAAGATAATAAAGGGTTCTGTTTTTATCCCTATTATTACATTGATTTGATCATGTTGTGATGGAATTATTTTTATGAATTCCTTTATCTTATATGAATTTATTTATGATATCATGATGTTTCAAAAATCCCATTTTTGTTACATGTGTTATGCGATGATGTATGATTTATGATTATGTGGAACACATAAGAAAGGATTCATTATAAGATGGGTGGGACCTATATCTCTCTCCAATGCATTGGGTAAAGATTTTATATCTCATGAGATAGACATGGCTGGAACGGTAGGTTATACCAGTTCAGTAAAACAGGACTGGAACGAGGGTGACTCGGTTCAGAAAGGGACTTTTTCCACTAAGATAGTCTTGGAAATGAGTCATGACTAAAAAGAAATGATTTTCCATGATTATGTGTGCATGCCACAAAGTTTCAAGTTTCATGTTATGATTATGGGGATCTCATTTTCACTTCTATGATTTGTTCCATGTTAAGACATTATGATCTCTTTTGCAGGTTTTGATTTTAAAAAAGATATGATATGATTTTTATTTCCTTTATTTGCCCTTGCTAAGCATTTGAGCTCACCCTTTTATGTTTTCTTTTCCCCAGGTCAGGAAGATGTATATTAAGTAGAATATGCAAAAAGGGACCCTAGATATGATGAAATAAATGGGAGACACTGTAGAAGATTTATGAAACAGTTGTTTATGTTTCCCAGTTTCTAAAGACACTATACCTATACGGTCCTTTGTGGTTTTGTCATATGTTGTAATAAGTGTGCTTCAATTTTGAAGTATTAATAATGTATGTAAAGTATGGTCCGTTATAGGTACACATTGTGGGGAGGGGTCATGACAGAGTGGTATCAATGGTCTGGTTAATTGATAGGATTGAGTTTGGAGTTAGGCACATTTGAGGTTGCATGGGTTGGTAGGGAAATAGTGTCATTCATGTTTAACTTGTGCGATAACCACAATAGACTGGCAGAGACATAGGCGTTTATGTCCCCCTATGATCTGATGTATGGACATTTATGATTACATTTACTAATATACAAGATGATACTATTTGCAGGGTAGAGACCTAGGAATGGGACATGCACATTCTTCTTTGTGCCTGTGTTTGAATGGGTAGACCTTGGGATAGGTTATCCTAAAATGAATATAAGAAAACAATTAATTAATTAATGTTGAGTCTTCCATATTCCCGGATTTGGAGTGCTATGTGTTTTTTATTTTATAGGTATGGCTCCAAGTCGACGTCCTCGTCAGGTTTGCGTAGAAAATGACATGCAGGCTATTCCAGCAGATCGCCATAGGGTAGAGGATGAAGACGATGACAGGTGGAGGAAGACACTCTTAGAGTTTCAGCACCAGAGTCTACAGAAGTATGAGGGGCCCATTTCAGATGCAGTCATGGAAGACTTGTTGGAGGAGGTCGAGATCTCCTTCAGTTCGATTCATGCTCGAAAGGAGAGGTGGGTGTCCTTAGCTGTGACGATTTTATGTGGAGTAGTGAGGAAGTGGTGGTTCTTTTTCCTCTGGGATCGTGAGGAGTCAGTGATCTCATGGGAGGAGTTCCAAGACATGTTCAGAGTAGAGTTCCTTTCCTCGTCTACGAAGGCGTCCAGTCTCCAAGAGCTTCTTATCCTTCAACATGGGAGCTCTACTATCCGAGAGTTTGGAATCTGTTTCCGAAAAATTTTACTATATGCTTATGACCTGTTACTAGACGAGGAGGCCAGGGAAAGGCATTTAGTGGAGGCTTTGCTTCAAGAGATCCAGTGCCAGGTCACCCCAATTATTGTGAAGACATATCATGAGGTACGAGTGAGGGAAGAGGTTGTTGAGAGTATATTTTCCAGGAAATGATCATCATGAGAAAGCGTTCTTCATGAACTCTCATGAAGCAAGGATGTGGTTTGGCGTTCCAAGTTGTCAGGACAAAAGTGTTTTCGTTAATCCAGGGGTAGTTCCCATCCCTTCACATCTCGTTTACTTAGAGGCATCAACTCTGAGGCCTATGACAAGGAATCAGGCGCCTTCTTTTATTTTTGTGGTTGTGGCCATCAGCAGAGGGAGTGCCTGACCATTCATAGTTGTCATCATGCACTGGGCGCTATGCTCCAGGTTCCTCTGTTGAGCCAGTTTCCACTGAGGTATCAACAGCTAGTTGCGCCAACTTTAGATCCTCAGAGGGGAGATGGGACAGGCAGGGGACAACCCCATGATGCTCCCCGTCCTCAGAGAGTAGAGTGCGGTCGTGGTGGTGGATTTCATTAGGGTCAGAGAGGTCGTGGAGGAGGTCTTGGTGAGCTTCATGCTCTAGCATTTTTAGCACCAAACGAGCCAGATGTAGTTCGAGGTACCCTTTTCTTGTTTTCTACCATAGTGTATGCCTTGTTTGATTCATGAGTGACAAAATCCTTCATATCACCTACCCTTGTCCATGCTTTGGGGTTGAGGTAGAGAGGCTTCCAGTGCCCATTTCGTTAACTATGTGAGCTGGAGGTCGAGCCGACTTGTTTGAAGTATACATAGATTCTGAGCTAGTGTTGGAGCAACACCGCTCTTGGAGATATTCCCTATGTTTACGAATACAACCATATGATGTCATCGTTGGAATGGATTGGATGTATTCGGTTCATGATTTCATGGATTTCTAGATGAATAAGGTCATCTTCATCGGTGCAGATGGAGACAAAGTGTTGTTTGTTGGTGAGCTAGATACTCAGATAGGTCATAGGCACATTCCATTATTATCATCCATGGCGGATGAGATGACATTGAGCTCATTAGAGGTTCGGTAGTTGGCGATTCATAGGGTCATAGAGGAGTACCCTGATGTCTTTCCAGAAGAGGTTGTAGCACTACCCCCTTAACGAGAGATCGAGTTTGGAATCGAGCTACAACCAGGAGCATCTCCTATCTCAAAGTCTCCATATAGGATGACCCCTTCTGAGTTGGAGGCACTGAGTAAACATCTTGATGGTCTGTTGTAGTGCGGTTTTGATCGACCATGTGTGTCACCATGGGGTGCACATGTTCTATTCATGAAGAAGGCCGACGGTAGAATGCATTTATGTGTCGATTATCATCACTTAAAAAAAGTAAAATCAATAATCTCTATCCCCTTCCACGGATTGATGATTTATTTGATCAACCGAAGGGAGAAATTTGGTTCTCAATGATCGACTTGCGGTCAGGATATCATTATATGTGTGTGAAGGATGTAGTTATTCCGAAGACTGCATTCCGTTGTCGTCATGGGATTTATGATTCGTTATAGTTTTGTGTGGTGTGAAAAACACTACTGTTGTGTTCATGGGATTGATGAATGTTGTGTTCGGTGAGATCCTGGACATGTTCATTGTAGTTTCAATTGACAACATCCTTGTTTAATCCATATATAAAGTGGAGCATGCAGAGCATCTGCGAGACATTTTGGGAGTTCTTCTTCGACATCAGTTGTTCGGGAAGTTGTCGAAGTGTGAGTTTTGGGCTTGAGAATTTCATTTCATGGGGAATGTTGTGTAACAATAGGTAGTAGATGTAGATCCATCTAAGATAGAAGAATTTGTGTCTTGGACAGCCCCCATGATAGTTTCAATGATGCAATGTTTTGTTGGTCTCACAAGCTACTATAGGAGGTTCGTATCCAATTTCTCTCTAGTTGCGACCCCTCTGACGGCTTTGAAAAGTAATCATCAGGAATTCATATGGACTGATCAGTGGCATGCAGCTTTTGAGTATCTAATGGAAATGTTAGTAAGTGCTGCAGTCCTTTTTCTTCCAGTTGAGGTAGTTTAGTTTGATGTTTTTTTGATACATTGCATCTGGGGTTAGGCCGTGTTCTCATGCAGTAGAGGGCAGTTGATTCTTATGGGTCTTAGTAGTTACGTCCCCATGAATGATACTATGCCACCCATGATATTGAGTTGGCAGTCGTGTTGTTTTCTCTGAATTTGTGGATACATTACCTCATTGGTGAACGCTTTGTGTTTTTAACTGATCTTAAGAGTTTTAGGTACGTTTTCTCTTAGTATGACTTGATCTTACGATAGCATCAGTGGGTGGAGTTATTACAAGAATATGACTTCAAAATATCATATACACCTGGAAAAGGGAACATTGTAGCCAATGCGCTAATCCAAAAGTCACGTAGTGATGTAGTGCATGAATCCTGTGATTCATAGAGAGTAATGGAAGAGCTTTCAACCTTACATCTTGATATGGGAGAAGTCGGAGGTAGAGGTTTTCATTTTTAGATGACTGTACAATTATCTATTATAAAGAAGGTGGAAGAGTCTGAGTTGGGGGATCTAGAGGCGGAAGTCTGTATAGACCTAGTTGTTTGTGGTAAGGCCCCTGATGGTTGGACTGAAGAAGTACAACACTGAGTGTTGTATCAGGGAAGGATTTTTGTTCCCTTTTAGATGTGCGAGACTATTCTCATAGAGTTCAAAAGTTCCCCTTTAGCATTACATCCTGGTGTGAAAAAAATGTACTGATCCATCAGGAGTCAGTTTTGTGGCCTAGGCTGAAACGTGCGGTTGCAGAGTTTGTGTCTCGATGTTTATTCTGCCAAAAGGTGAAGGTCGAACACCATGTTCATGGTGGTCTTCTCCATCCATTAGAGATTTCTCAGTGGTAGTGGGAGGACATCTCAATGGAATTTTTTAGTGGATTACCTCAAGCTCTGAGAGGTCATGACACTATTTGGGAGGTAGTAGATCGTTTAACAAAATCAGCCCACTTCATAGCAATCAAGGAGTCAAGAACAGTGGAATTTTTGACGAGGTAGTATCTAGAAGTGGTAGTGGGACTTCATGGAGTCCCAATTACTATCATTTCTGATCGAGATCCTCATTTTACCTTCAGGGTATGGAGAGGTCTCCAACATGCTTTCGGTTCTCAGCTATGCCTTAGAACTAATTTTCATCCTCAAAAGGATGGTCAGACAGATTGAACCATCCAGACTCTTGAAGAGATGTTGCGCTCTTGTGTTCTTGATTTCAGAGGTTCATGGAAGAGGCACTTACCCTTGGTGGAGTTCGCTTACAATAATAGTTTTCACTCCACCGTTGGTATGGAGCCGTTTGAAGCCTTCTATGGTTGGCCTTGCCATTCTCCGTTGTGCTCGACTGGGGTTAGAGAGTCAGCAATTCTCAGACTATAACTAGTGAAGAATACAACAGAAATGGTTCATGTGATTTTTGGGAGGATGAAGACAGTGCAATATCGTCAGAAATCATATGTCGATCAAAGAAGGAGACAGTTAGAGTTTAATGTTGGGGATCATGTGTTTCTGAAGGTAACTCCCCGTCGTTGGCATCGATGGTTTGGTCATGGATGTACGATTTCTCCCTATTTTGTTGGGACTTTTGATGTGTTAGCTCATGTTAGATCTGTGGTGTACCGAGTAGCACATCCCCCTCAGATGATTTAGATACGTGATGTTTTCCATAAACCACAACACTGTCGTTATCTTCATGATGACTCTCACATCATCATTTGGGGAGAGAATGATGTTTGATGGTGATGAAACCATTGAGGAGTGGCCTGTGGAGATTCAAGAGATCAAGGAGAAGGTGTTACGTGACCGTTCTATTCCTTTAGTTCATGTCTTGTGGGGACACAATGGCTTGGAGGAGATTACCTGGGAGCGTAAATCACAGATACGTTCTCAGTAATGAGAATGTTTGATGTTTAACTCTTTTATTGTATAATTGTAACATGAATGGTTATGAATATTTCATGTTTATGAGATGTCTCCCTTTTTGTTTTCGATGGCTTGATCTCTTTTGAGAGGTATCTCGATGTGTGGTTGTTCAGACCCTATTTCATTTTCTCTTTAGGTGGGTTTTTGTATTCTTGAGGATGGGAATGTTTTGAGAGTTATCTGATGTAATGGATTCGACCTCTCTGGTACATTACATTGTGAAAATGTGGTGATGGAGGTGTTCCAGGAGGTCAAGGTGGATTGGGGTTGTGTTTGGGTGAAATTTTGAGGAAAGATAATGAGTAATATCTTTCGCACGGTTGGCGCACATGTTGCTTAAATTGTGCGGTCAAACAGTGCAAGGATGGTTTTGGAGGTAGTGGCTAACACACAGTTAGCACATGGTTTGTCTAACCATGCAGACAAACCGTTCAGGGAGAGTTTGATGAGGTAGAAGCTAGCGGATGGCTAGCACACGGTATAAGGTCCAAGCCTTAAACCTTACTTAATCTTGCGTGATTACAAGATTACACATTGGGGATCTTTTCGGGTTTAGAGTTTTAGAGAATTAGATCATAAAACTTGCATTACATTCCACGTAAAAACAAAGTGGTTACATAAAGATAGTATTCTTCTTTCCCATCAATGGAAACATATTTAAAATAAAACATGGATTCTATCATGACACTTCCTTGACATTATCATCATATCATGTACCATTCCCTTGACCTGTGAAAAACATTTTAAAAAACTTGGGATGATCATAGAAAGCTCAGTATGGGATATAAAAATATGGAAAGGAAACATGGGTACATATATACATAAGAATGAAATCATAATTTACCCATAAAACATAAGCACTTTAACATACATCATCAAATCATGAATAAATCATAGAAATCATAAGACATAAAGGTTACTTGAGGCATTCATAGCATTCTTACGTAGGGAGTAACCCTCTTGGTTACGTTTTGAATACCCATCACAGTATATTCCCTAAATCTCTTTGGAAAAACCTTAACGTTTCACTCCTTCGTGTTACCCAATGCATTGGAGAGCTAGATCGGGCTCACCCGCCCTTAGTTTATCATGGAACCACCCGTCATCATAATAATTCCCAAGAACCTCAACATAATCGTATCACAAAAAACATGCATAAAGGAAACATAACATTTCCACCTTTCAATAACAAGATATCAATACAACACATTGATATAAAAACATTATGAAAACCATTTTAAATACCAAAATAAAATTAAATTAAAGCATGGTGTTTATTTTTCTTTTAAAAAGAAGGTATAGCTTGTAGAGGAAGCCGAAACTCAAATAACGGTCACAGCGGCGGAGAAGTCGTTGTCGCCGCATACGTATGACAAAAACATTCCCTTTTGTCGTTTAGTAAAACGATTCATATAAAAAAGATTCCTTTTTGATAAACGTAAAATTCAAAGGGGTTTATACACCGTATAAAAGAATGTTGTGTATAAAACAAAATATGCCTCAATGAAAGGAGATTGAGATGAAGTCCCATACCTTGGGTCCGACTTGACTCGATCGTTCTTTAATGTCCTGAATAATATAAATGAGTTAATTTATACTTGATTAAGAACCTTTTTCATGTTAATTATTCCTTTTATATCACTTATTACCATGTCATGAACACTATGTAATTATTTAAGTTAATAACGGTCATTTTGACGATCATTGGTACTTGAGTAAAAAATAAACCCTTTATAATTACAAGTTTTTCATGTATCCATTATATCCAGAATGGAATTCATGATGTAGATATCATATATTCCATATATATCCATTACATGCATGCATTTATAATATTACATAATCATTTAGAGGTAAGAAATGAAATGCACCGTTCATGGAGACGGTAAGCCATACGTACGCATAAACGCTACTTTCATTTCTATTTCGTATTTTATAGAATGGAATCATAATGATATAAAAATATATTATAATTCTAGTATAATATAATATATAATATCATTGTTTCATCCTTTTTATGTCCCACATATGGTATTTAACGAATCAACTCACTTTGAGGGGGCGGTAGTCCGCACTTCCTTAAATGAAGATATCGCATTTACCCATAATGGAAACCATAATGGTATACCCAAAATTAAAAATACATAAGCTTAAGGAAAACATAATCATATTATATATCATATATAAATATAGTTACATCTTAATGGCCACCTTTTAAGGTTTTAAAAAAATGTTGAACAATCATCGTTTCGGGAGGCATAAATTCGCCATCCACGGAAACAGTATGTTCCTTAACCATTAGATGAAGGTGTGTGTAAGTGTAGCTTGAATACTTATTATAAAAAATACTAGTATATTTAGGATACTTGAGTTGTTACAAATGAAAATAATAAAAAGAGTTTAGGGTTTGGAGAAGCAAAATAAATCAAAAGGACTCAAAAGAAGACATTACCTTAAAATCGGGTAACTCCCTTTGGTTTGAGCTCAAAGGCTTCCTTGGGAAGTCTTCTGCCCAAATTGAGGCTTCAAGGAGTAATAAAGGGAAGTGGAGAGACAAAATGGGTAGGGTTTGGCCGATCCAAAGGCTTTGAATGTGTGGTTATGGAGGTAGAGGTGGGGGCCTTTTATATGAGTAGAGGAGGGGCACTCTTGGAATGTAAAGATAAGTTACTATATTTTATAATGAGTTTCAGATTCAAAAGGTCCCACATTGATATAATTCTAGGATAAAGTGATAAGGTTTCTAAATACACTCATCTAATTGGTTTTGGCCATGTGTAGGGATGAGATTTTACATTATCTTTTTTTTATAAAATCGTTAAATAATGAGGTCATCGATGTATCATCATGATGTCATAAATAATTTAATTTATTTAATGTCTAAAAATTATAAAAAAAATACTATGATTTAAGAAATCTTTTTAAATTTCTAATTAATATTTATAGTCAAAAATATGACTTGTATAACCCCATGTAAAAAATGTTTTATTAAGATAACTCATGTTTGGGTCATTTTTACTTTAACATTAAATAAAAAGATATTTATGTCATTTCCCAACCAAAGTGGCTCAATGCGGTCCCCTAGTTGACCCATGGATTTCTTGTTAGCCCATCACACAACCAATAAGGGTAGGATATGTGTCTAGGTAATTTAATTTTATTAAAACATTATTCTTACCTTAAACTACACTAATTATCTCTAATCTCGATTAAAAACTTAATAAGTTACAATTCACCAAAAAATTATTATAATCTCATTGAACCACATTTTACTTCATAATGACAACCATGTATGTTGGATTTTTTAAATTAAAAACACAATGATGGCAAAATTTCATTTAAACAAAAAATTAGTTTTTATAAGTACCACATAGTGGTTTCACTATTCATCAAAAATTGATGTTTTTCAGAAAATTACCAAAAATTCACCCTAAGCTATATTTGATACTCCAAATTCAAAAATGATGTCTATTTTACAAAATTCAATCATATAAGTTACATTAATTAATTTAATAATTAATTCCCGATGTCATGATAAATAGCGTGTTTTTATGAAACAATAAGTATCAAATGATTGACACCAGTTTAAGTCCAATTTCAAAGTGAAATTGATTCCAATGACCACCATTGGATTAAATGGTAAAAATATATTCTAATTTCACTTCAAAACCAATTCAAAAGATAATCTAATCATATAAATAAATTAGATTAAAAAGCAGTTTTGATGTAAAATACAGTATTTTTCCCTATTCATTAAAAATTGAACATTGTCTGAAAAATACCAAAAATTCACACAAAGTAAATTTTGATGTCCCAATAATAAAGAATATGTTTATTTTGATAAACATAGCTTATAAAATTTTCAAAATATAGATTTAAAAATGGTTTTCCATCAAAATGTAGTAAAAAAATCTTTTAAAAATTATTAGTGTATTCCATGCTAAAGATTGTATTTATTTTAATTTTAAGCCTCTAAAACACTTTATTAATCATTAATAGACATATATAAAAATATCTATTATTCATTAATTACTTGTGATGTTACACACGGGTTTCCAAATCGTGTGGACTAACAGTGCGGGCACTTAATGTTAGATCCTGAAATTTTGGATCTGAACTCTCTTTCCTCTAAATGCTTCATGTAAGCCTCTATGCAGCCATAACATGGGATTACCCTTACATGGATGTATAATAACCTCACCCAAGAATTTTGGAGGCAATCCAGAAGCTTCTCTTCGTGAATCGAAGCCGGTTTCTCTAGGTTAGTGATCCTTTTTGTTTTGTTTCTTAGATCTTCCTAGATATACTCCTCTTCTCTCAGGGTCCTAGATCTACGCCCGATATGGGTATATCTAAGTGTGTGGATGTCAATTAGGACGATCTTTGGTCTTCGTTGTGTAATGAGTGGAGATCTAAGGAGGATTCATGGAGAATCAATGTGGTTTTCTTGTGCGTTCTATGTTTTTTGGGGTTTTAGTCAAAACCGTGAGGTAGGGGTTTCATGGCTTCTCAAATTGTTCATGTGAAATCATAGGGTTAGAAAGATTTAGCCCTTTAGATCAAAATGGAATTGACCTAATTAAATATTTGAACTAGATTAAAAGATATGGTTTGATCGCATGTTTTTTCTTTGTACTGTGTTAACAGTTTGCCTCTTATTTTTCTAGATAGTGTGATGTCTAGGACATGTTTGTTATCATGTTGTTATTGATGAAATTGATAAAGATCGTAAATCCGGAATAAATTGATAATTAAATGGCTAAAGATAAAAGAGTCACGTAAATGAATCTGGTTGTTTTTTTGTTGTAGATCAAAATTTATGGTAATCAAATTGATGACAATGTATGTGATTAATTCAGTTGGTTGGTAAACCTGAAAACATTTGGTGGTTGTTTTTTGAAGGCAGGATGACTTGTTGAAGGAACAGGAGCCCAAATTTGATGTGATGTTTACTTTCCAGCTGCTTGTGCTGTGATGTGATCCTGGGTGGATGTTGTGATATGTGGGGACATCGAGGCCTTGTGGTTGTGGCAGAAGATGACGCCTATAGTGGTGGGATGCATCAGTTTATGCATTCAGGTGTCAGGGAGGACACAAGGGATGATGGATGGGGGAAGGATGTGATTGTTGGGTGCTTTATGATTCTTTGGTTGTTTATCTAATTTAATTTTCCCCACTGATCAATGTAGTTGGCTTTGCTTACCCATCTTTCGAAGGATGCGAAGACATGCACGGTATGCCACATGCTTTCTATGTTTAGCCTCTCAAGGGAGAATGGGTCTACGCTCTTTATATAGGCGGCAAAGACATGATGGGTAGTACATCTACTCACCGTGTTGAGACCCTTATGTTTAGTATCATAAAATGATTTTCTAGAATACCTGGGAATATGGGAAAGTAATTCTGTAATGAATGTTTGGATAAATGATGTTAACCCATGGGGCTGGAGTTGTTAAAACATAATGATGAGGTTGTGAAATTTTGAAAGGACAGTGGTTCTTGAATGTGATGTTAATAGATTTTAATGTGATGTTTTTTGTGGTTAATAAATGTTTTAAGAATTAATTAATGTACAGTGGAATTGATAAAAAGGGAATGAATTAATATAATAATGTCCATAAATAGTTGTGTGCTTATAGGATACTATGTCATAGAAGTGGATTCCTGAAGTCCGAGAGACATTAGCTGCAGTTGTAACTAAGACTAGGTTATTCCTATAGTGTGGTTGTGAGTTATAGTATATTATATACTTTTTGTGTTTCTATAAGCTAGTCCACCTAGTCAGAAAGGGAAACTGGCACCCCAGGGTTTCTGAGCCCTGGGGATGTTTTCACCCAACATTACGGTGGGAGGATGAATGGATTAATACCCCCTTTCACCCCACTCTCTTCTCTTGGTAGATTCTAGTGCCATTAGGCACAATGGTTAGTTTTCCCCATATATGTATGTAGAAGGATGTAATGGCTTGTGGTTATTCACATACATATATTCTGGATATAGTGTTCTATGGACTTCTATATGTGTAACATGTATAGGCTTTGATGGATTGAGGATCCTTACTCGGTGTATGGTCTGTAATGGAATGAGGTATAATATCTGATGTATGATACATGTTATGCAAGTTGTGGTGGCTCCAAGAAACTACATGGTTAATTTTGGTTATGAGGATAGTGTAGTGCTTATCCTAGGTGTCTGTGGGAAAGCCTATGTGGTGCATGCGTTGTAGATTGTGGAGCTTAGCCCAGTTGTATACGGGAAAGCCTTTGGAGATATATTCACATGACACATGTTGTTGGGGAAACGCGACAAACCAATGTAGAAGTAGTAGCACGGTACCCTTGATATTCATTAATACAAGATATATTCTTGTATGCGTTACTTGGTGAGAGTTAACATGGAAAGGATGGGAACGTAGTATACCTATTAAGGCGACGATTTAGTTTCACTTGTTGTTCACTGTGCTTTAGCATGCTTTCTTTAATTTTACACAAGAGGCTTCGGGGAGGATCCTACTGAGTATACTGTTATAATTACTCTATGTATATAAACTGTTTTTCAGGTCACTTGGAGAAGGTTGGAGATCGGGCTGGTTTCTACTAGCATGTTGTTGGAGGAGCTTTCCAGGCTTGTGGACGCTGCCTGTTTACTTTATTTTGGGTACTAGAAGTTTTCCCTTTCAGTTGTATAACTTTTGCATGGAATTTCATATATGTACATGGGATTCTTTTAAATTTCAGTTTTGAGTTGTAGTTGGTTGGTGTCTATCTTATCTCTCTATTCCGCATGTGTTCTCGTAGAGGGTAATGCCTCCCATTTGGGTGTTTATTATACCCTCGGTGCTAGTAGCCAAACCGAGGCCTATTGGAGGTGGGACTTGGGGGTCATTATCTCCCTTCTCAAATTGTCGAACTAGGAGGGGTACACATTTTGGGGAGGAGTTTGTGACATCTCTAGTCCATTACTATGTGAAAATGCAGTGTTAGAGGCATTTTGGGAGGTCAAGGTAACATATCCCTAATGCTTTTCCAAAATCATCATTTTCGAAGAACCGTTTGAATGGTAGAATGTTGTCAAATATATCATCTTGTTATATCTTCAGATAATTTTTATGTTTCTATCTACCCTTTTATTGGAGTTGTGACTTGGGGGTGTGTTTGGGTGAATCATTAAGGAAAACTATAGGGCATTAGCTTTCGCACGGGCTTCACACAGTTTGTATAAACCGCGCATCTATACCATGCATAGTTAATACTGGAGGTAGTGGCTAACGCCCGGATAGAACACAGTTAGTCAAACAGTGCGGCCTAACCATGCAAGGAGTGTTTGACACGGGAGTAGCGACCACACAGTGAGATCACGGGTTGTCTAACTGTGAGATAAAATAGTGTGGGAACTTAAATTAGATCATAAAATTTTGGATATCAATTGTATCGCCTATAACATGCTTGTTTAAGATCTGAAGCAGCAATAAATCATGATTACCCTCCCTTGAAGGTAGTATAACCTCTCTCAAGAGTATTGGATGTGATCTGAAGGCTTGTATTAGTGAATCGAAGCCAGTTTCTTGAGGTACATGATAGTTCTTGTTTTGTATCATAGATCAACTTATATCTAGATCTCCTCTTCTAATGGTTTCTTAGATCTGTGCCCGTTATTGGTAGATCTAAGTGCGTGGATGCCAAATATGATGATTTTTTGTCTTGATCTTTCTAGGAGAAGATATATATGGAGGATTCTGGAGAATCAACCCTTCTTTGTTTTGTGTTCTTCATTTGTCAGGGTTTTCTTCAAAAACCCTTGATGTAGGGTATTCTTTTCTTCACTTTCTCTTACGTGCAACTGTATGTTTTGTATGTTTAATCCCCTGGATGAAAAATGGAATTGGCATAATAAATATTTTTATGGTATATTGATATTTTTACCGATCATATGTTATGGCCTCTTGTTTTTCCTAACAGTGTGATATCTATGCTTGCTTTCCTTATCTGTTTGTTCCTGATGAAAATTGGTAAAGAATGTAAGCTGGGATTAATTGATAATTGTTTTGATAATGAAAAGATGAATGCAAATGAATCTTTTTCTTGTTTCAATTTGATTTTAGTCAAATTGGTGTAGTAAGCATGTTTAATCTTTTGTTATATCTTAAAGGATATGTATCCCAATGTTGAAACCAACAATTTATAAACCAGTTAATTCAAGATGGATTAAATAATATGATTTATTGAAAATTCCTTGAAGGGTTTTGGGTTACCCTACAGGTTTTTAAAGGTCCAAGAGCCCAATTTTTGTGATGTTTTCTTTCCTGCTGCTTGTGATGTGATGTGATCCTCGATGGTTCTTGTAATATGTGGGTGTATAGAGGCCTTTTTGTTGTTGCAGCAGATGACACCTAAAGTGGCGAGATTCATCAGTTTATGCATGTGGGTGTCGGGGAGGATACCATGGTTGACGGAATGATATGGATGTGATTTTTGGTTGCTTGATGGTTCTTTGGTTGTTTATCTGCTTTACTTTTTCCCGCAGCTCGTGGCAGTTGGTCTTGATTACCCTTATCCTGAAAGAAGAAAAGACACAGAGGGTATGCCACATGCATTTCATGTTTATCTTTTCAAGGTGGAATGGGTATATTCTCTTGCTATAGGTGGCAAAGAATCGATGGGTAGTGCATCTACTAATTTTGTTGAACCTACTCAAGTTTAGTAGTAATGAATGATTTTAGAGAATGACTGGGAATATGGGAAAGTAATTCTGTAATGAATATTTGAGTAAATGGTGTTAACCCATGGGGTTTGAGTTTTCTGGATCATAAATCATGAGGCTCTAATTTTTAAGGGACAATGTATTTTTGTTGTGATGCTAGTGGAATTTTTAGCATTGGATTGTTCATGGTTAAATAATGTTTAATGAAATAATTAACGTATAGTGGAGCTGAAATGGAAAAGGGAATGATGTAATATATTAAACCTCATTAAATGGTTGTGTCCTTATAGGCTTACTAGTCATAGAATTAGCCGCCCAGAGACTGAGAGATGTTATCTTCAGTTGCATATAAGTCTAGGTTACGCCCATAGTGTGGTTTTGAGTTATAATATATCCTTTATTTTTGTGTTTCTATATGCTACTCTAGCAAGTCAGTAAGGGAAAATAACACCCCAGGTATTCTAAGCCATGGGGTTGTTTTCTACAACATTCTGGTTTGAGGTGAATAGATGACTACCCCCTTTCGCCTCGCTCTCGTCTCTTGGTAGATACTTGTGATGATAGGTGCAATGGTTAGTTTTCCCCGTATATTTCTTTAGTGGGTTGTAATGGCCTGTGGTTATTCACAAAAATATATTCACGATATAGTATCCTATGGACTACTATAGGTGTAATGTTTATAGGTTGTGATGGCTTAATGAACCTTACTCAGTGTTTGGGCTGTAATGGCTTGATGTATAATACTCGACGTATGATATACATTATGCGAGATGTGGTGGCTCCCAGAAACTAGCAGGTTGCCTTTGGTTGTGTGGATGGTGTGGTGCTTCGCCCAGGTGTATTTGGGAGTACCTTTTTGGACAGAGATGCATAGGATGTGCGACATTGGGGAAATGCGGAAAACTAGTGTGGAAGTATTAGTATGGTACCATTGATATTATTTATTCTAAGATATATTCTTGTATGCGTTACTTGGTGTGAGTGGCAATGGTGTGGTTGGGAACTTAGTATACCTGTTTATGTGACGAGTTAGTTTCACTTGTTGTTCACTGTGCTTTAGCATGCTTTCATTCCTTTTCAATGAGAGGAATCAGGGAGGATCCTACTAAGTATACTGTTATACTCATCCTATGTATATATAAACTATTTTTTAGGTAACATGGAGTAGGTTGGAGATCAAGCTGGTTTCTACGAGCTTGGGGTTGCTAGAGCTGTTCGGGCTGGTGTTTGCTGCAATTTTTACTTTATGTTGGGTACTAGTAGTTTTTCCCTTCCAGTTGTAGTAATTTTTAAAGACATTTCATAAGTGTACTTGGGTTTTGATTATATTTCTATATGATTTGGAGTTAATTGCTGTCTATCTTATCTCTATCTTCTGCATGTCTTCTCTTGGAGGGTAATGCCTCCCATTTGTGTGTTTATTATACCCTCGGTGCTAGTCACCATCCTAGGGCCTTCTAAAGGCGGGACTCAGGGGTCATTATCTCACTTCTCGCATAGCCAGTCTAGGAGGGGTACACTTTTTGGGGATGGGTTCGTGACATATAACATAAAATCTCATGTTTTTTCAGTTGAATTTAATTTAGTTTTTATGATTTCTCTAAGTTGTTATACATTTCAATACCTATAAATTATTGATAGTACAATAAATAATAATTAGTTTTAATTAATTGAAAGCCAATATTAAATATTAATTAGATAATATAGGTCACTGAGAATCTGGTAAAAATCACCAATTGTCTATTAGGTAGGAAATATTTGTGTTAGAGCATAAGATGTCACTAAGAGGATAATAGTTCACCATACAGAATATAACGATCCATCGAATGTATTTTGGTAACCCAATTGTTCTTTAGTAATGCTTTTCAAAACTATTATAAAAAACCTACATTTTGATATTTACATGATTTGATTTAGTAACAAAATCGTGTACTTTTTCATTATCTAAATATTATTCCAAAATTATCACCCCTAATACTCTCTCGGATGAATTAAATTTATTTTTAAAGTTTTCTGCATATATTCCA
Source organism: Viscum album (assembly GCA_963277665.1). Classification (NCBI taxonomy): domain Eukaryota; kingdom Viridiplantae; phylum Streptophyta; class Magnoliopsida; order Santalales; family Viscaceae; genus Viscum; species Viscum album. The sequence continues at coordinate 1,114,389,929 of OY728126.1, forward strand.
AAAAAAATTGTGATCAATTTATTGTACTTAAATTTTGATAATGATTAGATTATAATATGTATAATTTCATTTAATGGAACTCTGAATTATTTTCTAGATTTTTTAAAATTTAATGTTAAATCTTGTTTTGGTTGAATTCATTGAATTTGATGAAACAAATAGAGATATCTTTTTGTTCAATTTGTATATTATAAACATAATAAAAGATAGTTGACCATGAACTTATTTAGGATTATAATTTCTTACTCTGTTATTAAATGGTTAATGTGACCAATTATTTAATAAATGTTGTCGTTCTTTTTAATATTACTATTCAATAGTTCCTATAAAAAATATGAGTGAATTTTATAAGATTTAATTAAATGATAATTATGTGATATTCTACTATAATTTATTTATTGATGAAATGAACTAAACATTTTGATATATAAAAATATTTATGGTTAATTATTTACCGCAAATGAAAAAGAATATCATTTATCAAATTAATTCATTCATTTAATTATAAGAATATAAAATTAAAAAATATCAATTTGTAAATATTTTATTATTGAATAATATTAACTTAGAAAATTATATTTTTAATAAAAGGAAGTTCAAATTATTTAAATAATATAATTAATTTATTTTTATTGTGGTAATTAGATAACACATTATTTATTATAGAAGAAAATTAACAATTAATAACCAGTGGTGATTTATTAAAAACTATTATTTGGTAATTTGGATATGTTAATGGGGTTTTAAATGAAGTAATAAATTTATTTTTATAAGAAAAAAATTCCAAAATACTCTAATATATTGGTGACTATATAACTTTTAATGTATAATTGAGTAAATATATCAGAAAAATAAAGTTTTTTTCAATTGTTAATAGAATGAAATGTGTACATAGAGAAGGATTATATTAAAAATATTTTTTTTATTATATACTTAATATAATGTATTTATATGCTATAATTTTTATTTTTATCTTTATAATAATCAACAAATTGGGAATAAATTTTTTTTAAATCATGTGGTCATATAATGATAATAATGTTAGAGTATAAAATTGCATATATTTATTGATTTTGTATGGACAAATTATTAGAAAGTTTCATGAAATTTCATAGAGAATGAAATCAAAACAATTAGTCATTTAATGATATTTTTATGTTTTGAGATTATATTACCATATTTATTTATTGAGATTATATGTGTCCCTGAAATATTAAAAATAACTATTTTTACACCTACCTTTGGATGAATGGTTAATTTAATAAAAATAATGATTTATTTCTTATTATTATATTGTAAATATAATGAAAATAATTTATAGAAAAAATATAATATTTATTGTTTTTTTATTTTTGAATTATATTATATATTATATAATTTTTTTTAATATTTAAATATAGTGAAATAATTAAATGATTGTATATTATTTATGGGTGAATGGATTGTTAATTTCTATATATAGTTTTAATAAAAAACTTTTATTATATACTAAATTTGTGTATTAAATATATTGGATTTAATGATTATGTTTATTATGTAATTATCATTTGATAATGATATGATAGATGAATTAATAATGGTAAATTAATAATGTTAATTTAATATATTCTTTCTTTATACATTGGTTAATGTTCCTTATTTTAGTTGTTTACTAATATCATGATTTTAGTATGTAATAAATATATTTAATCATTAATTTATATAAATAATGTGACCAAACAATTGAGTGAGAAATATTTATGAAAATAAATTTATGATTAGTGTTAAAGGGTTTTTTTGAATAATAAGAACTATTTGGATATTCAAAATAATAATAAAATTTAATTATTAATATACCTTTGTTGTCATTGTGTGACAATGAAATTATTTCATAGTATTATATAATGGAATTGAAATATTATGCTGATTGTGGATCACAAAAATACAATTTCATACAATTAAACATGATGAATTTTAAAATAAGGATCACATTTTTTATGGCTATAAGAAAGCATTAGTTTGTTCATGGAATTGTTTCATTATTATATATTCACCGATGAGAGAATATTTAAAATTATCTATGGAATGATTTTAGGAATATGATTCATTGGATCGTGTTTGTAATATTTTATAAGTGATCTTTATTTTGATATGATTGACTTTCTAATATATTTAATATTAATCCATGGTATATTAAAATACTTTATAGTTGGTATGGTTTATTAATTTCTTTTCTATAAGAGGATTCATTACATGAAATTCATGTTATTGGATACATTATGTAAATGTGAGTTTTTTTGGAACCTTAAAATGTTTGGGTTATTTGGTTGTAACCAAAATATAAGTAATTATCATACTCTATATGTACACATATATATTTCATATATTTATTATTGTCAATCATTTTTTTATGTGATGATATTTATTGTAGTTTGTAGTTAGTGACCTTGATCATTAAAATTTTACCATAGGAGTATTAGTTCACGCAATAGTGTTTTATTATATTTCATTCCTATTTAAATATATATACAGTTATCTTATACTTAATATATATACAATTATCTTATACTTAATATATACGTTTTGGGATAAGATTACATACATTATATATTAAAATTGAATTGATTTCATTATTGGATATTGTTTAAAAGAAATTGTTCTATTATATGGAATCAATTTTTTATAGTCTATAGTTTATTCTATTTTTATGGGACATTATATTGTAATTCACATAAATTTTTATATTCATATTAAATTGGTTAAAGTAGATATACATAGATGATTAAAGAGTGTACTTGAGGTAATATCCCTCATTCCCATCAATGCACGATGATTTTAGTGTGGGTTAAAAAAATCATATTATTATTGTTTCATAAATACAAATATATTATTTTAATAAAAATCATAAAATATATTATATAGGTTGATAAATAGAGTGTATATTAGGGTTACTAACTATGATAACCATATTTTCTGTTAAATTGATAATGAAATTTAAAAAACTATTTAATAAAATTTAATTATATATTAACTTTTTGTCAAACGAAAAATATATTTTCTATATATAAAGGCACAATTACTATTTTTTATAAAATAATTGACACATAATTTCAATATGTAATCATTTAGAGTTTATGAGAGTGTTAATTTCTCTGTTCATGATTTGAAATCTCATCTCGATATTGGACTGTTGTTTCTAATTCAATAAATAATTAAATAAAAAATACATTATAAAATATTTTATTCATAATGAAATGGTTGAATAATTAAATGGAAGTGATTTATGTATTAATTACAATGATTAATTAAAATTTATTTCATCATGATTACATTATATGATTTTATTTTTATATTAAATATCTACTCACTAAAATATGAAAATTGACTGTAGTGTATAGTAATTATTTGGAAATTCATAATGATATTCCACAATAATTTTTTTTGAAACTGATAACTGTACAAAAAATATTGATTTTAGTAACTCTAGTTTGTTTAATGGTACAATGGTTAGTTATATTGAAATAGAAGGTGGAGATATATTTTTAATAGTTCAATAATGTTCTAAGATTATTAATTTTTTCATAGGTATCTTATTTCAGATACTAGTTCCCATTAGATCATGATTTTGAAAATTAATTCAGTTTTCAGTGGTGATTGACCATTTTAATGATCATCGAGCCATTGATCGCTTTACAATTGGTCGAATAACTAGATTTTGAGGATGAATAGAGGATGTATTATTATCAACAAACCCTTCCTTTCATGTATTTCTATTTTAATCTAAAAATATATATAATTTTTATGAAAGTTTTAAATGTCCCTCCACCACTATGTTGTTGGAAATAATATAAATCCTATATCATCACTTATAAAATGATTATATCCAAAAAATATATGTAAATCACTGACCAATTATCTCTACATATCAGTTTGTTCAATTATATAGAAATACCATTATATGGGATGGATAATTGGTAGATATAATTCTACTAAATCACATATATGAATTTTTTATGTATTAAACCAACAAATTATGGCGTCAATAATAATAAAATTTTGTTAGAATCTATAATTGGATATTTATATCTTTATATTAGAAAAATAATTTATTTTAGTAAATTCTCCCTAAGTTATTCGTCTATTTATGCATAAAATATTCCATATTTTGATGTCAGAGAGAAACTAATTAAAAATACAGGGAATAGGGATATTATGCTGTACATTTATTCATCCATTATTACATTTGTAAAATAATATTTTTCCCAACCATCATTGAACTAAATTTTGAATGTGATTATGATGATGGTACGATAAAGTGAATATTGTTTTAGACAATGGAGATATTTTATAATAGTTCAGCTCATTATGTGGTAGATGATCGTTTATTGGTGAACATGGTGACATTATTAGGATGACAATAAATATTTTTCTTAAATGTGATCCATTTATATGAATTTATTAAGTAATAATCATAGGTTATTAAATCTACAAATTTATTAGTGGAAATGTTTCGGAAGAGGATATGTAATAAAAGAGAAAAATATATTCCCATTCTGAATAAAAATTCACATAATGGAAAGGGTATGTGACCCAAAAAATCAAATGCATTATTTACCATAATATTTAATCATATTTTTATAGGGAAATTTCTTTCACATATTCTATAATTATCTTCTGTGTAGGTAGATATATACATCATTTGGAAATTTATATAATTAAATACGTTTAAAAAATCCTAATATATTTATTTAAAAGTTAAATAAATTAAATATCCAAAAAAAATTATGGAGTGAAAAAATATAAAATATTGTTGACATTTTATAAAATATTTTCTATTTAATAATACCCCCTAAAAAATAATTATCAATAATTTTTTTACATATATGATAACAAGGAATAAGATATATAGTATTATGAAGATACCTAAAAAATCATGATAAAAATTGAGAAACAAATTATTTGGATATAAGTCATATATTTGATTAATTTTTATAAATTATGTTTTGATTAATAATTCAATCCTTGATTCACAATAATTGAGAGATTGTGGAATAAAATGTAGTTAAAGAGGATTAAAAGATTATAATAACTAATTAGACATCACTTTGAAATGTTTTAGGTCTCCAAATTTTATTTTTATAAACCAAATTCATAATAAGACGATTTTATTTAAAATATATAATTTGCATAATATTAATAAAAAAATATGGTTCCAGAAATTGGATGTTAAAATATATTTTTTTGATTATACCATATATAAATGTTAATGCTAAGGATTGGAAAACATATCATATTATTTATTGGATAATATATTTTTGGGATAGTTATATATATATATATATATTTTTTGAAATTAATAATGTAATTGTAGAGACCCAAAGCTTGATGTACAAGGATATTACATTACTTTTGCTGAATACTTATTACATAACAAAAACACACACACAGAAGGACCGTAATAGTTTAGTGTCTTTGGAAACTCGGAACATAATCTTAAAATCATGGTGAAAGATCTTCAACATATCCCATAAAGATCTTCCCTTTATTTCTTACCTAAAACCGTTCATTATATCCTGGGGAAAAGAGAACATAAAAGGGTGAGCTCAAATTCTCAGTAAGGGCAAACAAAAGAAAAATCAATCACATCATATTTATAAGAACATAACATTTTGGAAATCTTAACCTGCAAAAGAGATCATAATATCATAACATGGGATAAATCATAGTACTGAAATGTAATCCCAATAATCATTACATAAAACATGAAACATTGTGGCATACACACATAATCATAGAGAATCATTTCTTATTAGTCAAGACTCATTTCCAAGACTATCTTAGTGGACAAAGTCCATTTCTGAACCGAGTTCACTCCTCGTTTCAGTCCTGTTTTACTGAACCGGTATAATCTACCGTTCCAGCTGTGTCTATCTCATTAGATATAAAATCTCTACCCAATGAATTAGAGGGAGATATAGGTACCACTCATCTCATATTGAAACCATTCTTTTGTGTGCCACAAAAATCATAAATCATACATCATTGCATAACCCATGTAATAAAAACGGAGTTCTTAAACATCGCGACATCTTTATAAAATTAATATAAGATAAAAGAATTCATAAAAAAAATATTTCCATCACAATATTATAAAATCCATGTAATAATGGGGATATAAACAGAAACCTATATTATCTTAGATGGAAAATAGTTTTGATAACACAGTTGAACTCAATTCTTCAGGAAAATATCCTTTCTACTTCAAAAACACTTTTCCTTTCTTAACATGTCACACAATTATAATATAAATTATGTTTATTAAAAATAAACATGAAAACTTGTATAGGAAGATTCTTGGAAATAATTTTTTAAAAATCCATTCATTTCCTATAAGTTAAAAAAACATTCTTCTCGTACTTTTGTCGGAAAAGTCAAAAAGTACCTCGTATGAAAAACGACATAAGATTCCTTTCATATCTTATACTAAAAAACTCACCAAAGGGTAAAATTGGATTTAAAAAATTGTAGGTGTATTGAAATAATATTACATATTGAGGAAACATGGATGTGGATGATAAAATACACCCATGTAAATACCAATGTATAAACAATCCCGGATAAAAATGAGATTGTGATATTTCCCTTACCTTAGGTCTGATTTGCTTCGTAACTGTCCAAACCTCCTGTATAATGATTTAAATAATGTCATTGACTTACTCTAGAATCATACTCATTGTTATGATATCATATATGTTTCACTTATGACTTTATATTACCCGTTCTTTTGTAAATTCAATGTTAAAGAGAGTTTTGGGTAAGATTGTTTCATTTATCATCAGTGTTTTGACTTGTAATTATTCATATGATTACTTAGATCATGATTACATAATTCTAGAATATAAAACATGATTTATATATAATATATATTCAGAATATACATATATATAATATATCAGTAAATGGAAAGAAATACACCGTTCATGGAGACGGTAGGCCGTACGTACGCATGAACGTTGTTTTCGTTTCCTAATTGAGTTGAATGGAATTAAGTAGATGACATACATATATATACACATAAATCCAGTATAATTATTATGTCATATATTTCATGATTACTTATTGTATATACTTTATAATCATTCATGAATGGTTAACGTGGAGAATGAATCTCATCGTGCGTGGAGACAGTAGTCTGTACGTACGCACGAGCGATGATATCGTTCTCACGGTCGTGGGACTGTATTGGAGTGTATGTATACTATTTCAGAATCAATATCACTTTAAAATAATCATATATAGTTATTATTTACACCAGTATACCCATCCAAGTAAGGTGGTGGTGGAAAATAGATTACACCACTGTGTGGAGACGGTATTCAGTACGTACGCACGCGCGGTGATTTCGTTTTCCGTAGAATGAATAGTTGGTGAAATAGAGTTGTTTCATACATATAATAACATATCAGTATATGAATGATACTTATGTTATTACTTCATGATCAAACAACTAATGAAGAAGAAGTGGAAGAAGAAATAAAGATGAAAGAATCAGTAACGGACATTACCTCTTCTTTGATATACTTCATTGAGACCTCCTTTTAAGGCACTAAGATAGGTCTTTGAAGAAGACCAGAACCTCTAGTATGTTTCTAGGGAAGTGGAGGGAAGAAATTGTCAGGGGGTGGCCGAGCTTGAAGGCTCAAAGTGGTGTGAGGAAGAGGGGGAGGAGGTGCCCTTTTATAAGGGAGGAGAGGGGCACCTTTGGAATAACTAAAAATATTATTTTATTATAAAGTCACGTTCGGTTTTAAATAGCCCCAAATTTAGTTATTTCAAAGATAAGGTGGGTATGGGTCGAAATCCTCTCATCCAATAGATTTTAGACAAGTTTAAGTCATTATATTAACCTTATCGTTTAGTTTTAACTCTTAGTTAATTAGATTGACATTTACCATGTCATTTTGTATTTTTAAATTATATAGGTAATAAACATACCATATACATCCAAGAGACCCCCAAGTTTTGTTTTATTAATATATATAACCTTATCTAAGACATTTGGCTGAACCTTAGATTTTAAGGAATAAAATAACAATTAATGATATATTATTTGTTTTAAAAACTATTTTATCTAAATTTTGACACTATTCAATAGTTGATTTTTTTTTGAAACTCATAACAGAATGATTACTTCGACAAAAGTTAATTAAATTAATCCTAACATGTCATATTAAGACAGAAAATTAGTTTAGTTCATAAAAAGTCTAAAATTATATATATTAGGGTATTTATAACATCAATTATGTCAATATTTAATTAATAAGATAATTACTGCATCATCGTTGTGTCATAAATAAATTAAATTATATAATGTCTAAAAATTACAAATAAAATACCATTATGTAGGAAATATTTTTAGATTTATAAAGAATATTTATAGTATAATTTATCTTATGTATTACCACATATTAAAAATGATTTACTTATTAAACTTTGATTTTAAGTATTTTAACCCTTTTTTAAATAAATTAATAATAAATGTCCTAATCTAATCCATGTGGGCCTAAATGGTCATATTTTAATCCTAAGGTTGTTTTTGGTCGAATTACACTTGTCCAATAGAATTAATACATGTGTTAGGGTAATAATAATATCATTTTTACCCTTAATTACCCTATTTACTTTTAGTCGTGGTAAAAAAAAGTAAAAGTTACTATTCACCAAAAAATTATTTTCATTTCATTGAACCACATTTATTTACTGACATCAACTGTGTCTCTCGGATTTTCGAAATTCCACTCACAGATGCGGTAAAATTATGTTTTATGAAAAATTTAGTTTTTTAACTACCACTTAGTGGTTTCACTATTCATCAAAAAATGAAAGTTTCCAGAAAAATACCAAATATTAGATCTAAGCTATATTTGATATTATGAATTCAAAAATGATGCCTATTTTATCAAATTCAAAACATATCCATTGCATTAATTAATTTAAAAATTAATTCCTATCGTCAACACAAACAGCATGTTCTTAAGAGATAATAACTATCAAAAGATTGACACTTGTTTATGACTGGTTTAAAAGTGAAATTACATCCAATGACCAACATTGTATTAAATTTAAAAAATATATTCTAAATATACTTTAAAACCACTTAAATTAATAATTTATCACTATTAATTATTTTGATTAAAAAAGTTGTTTTTAATTATAATTTAGTAATTTTCACTATTCATCAGAATATGAAAGTTATCCAAAAAGTACCAAAATTTCACCTTAGGATAAATTCGATACTCCAAATCCAAAAATGAAGTCCATTTTGAGAGCTAAAATTTCTAAAATTTTAAAATGTGGTTATTACTATTCATAACAGTTAGTTTTAATAATATTTTAATAGCATATTGTTGTTTAGTGAAACTCGTTATTGCGTACTACACACGCTATCGAGGAAGGTCGCGATTGTGTGTTGTGAAAGCTCCTTTTGGTGTAGCGTACAACACAAGAAATTAATGAAATTAAAATGAATATTTTTCATAAAATCTCGGGCTGTTACATTCTACCCCCCCTTAAAATGAGTTTCTCCCTCAAAATTCGTCCGGGTTATAAATGGTTTACTACTCGAATGTTTCTTTAATAGAAACCCACATCGTAAAAAGGAATACCAAAACTTGGATTTTAAAAACTAAAGTATGAAATGTAACGATTACCCAAATAAATTAATCACTGGGTTTCCACATAGGTGAAAATATGGATATGAAAGAGAAATCTAACCATCATGTTCTGATAGAGAGTGGTAGAGAACATGGCTATGGAAAATCCAGCAATCATAAAGCCATAAATTTGTGATGATCTAAGGTACCATCTGATTCTTCAGATATAAGAGCACTAGGACAACATTTTTGGTTTTCAAGATCATTTCCCTAAAGTTGATGAAATTGGAATTAGAATAAATACTTTCGTGATTTTGGTATAGTCTCACCGTTTGTCGTTCTTTGGACAATTTACACTTCATCTCTTAAAAAAATGAAGTTGAATTTGTCATTCGTGATGTGTTAGCAGATCATGTGATAGAATGATGGGTCATTTCATCTGTCTCAAACAAAATGTTAGAGAAGTTATCAAAAAATACATAAGTCCATCTATAGTGAGATTAATCATATATGGTTCCTAAAATGGACTTATACTTCTTATATCATAATGCTTAATATAATAAAACTAGTTTCTACTAAACAGGGACTTCCTGTAGGCTAGTGGTAGGCAATAAAGGCCAGTCGCACTTCGGTTGTGGGTTCGATTCCCACAGCCTTGTTCGCCGTGATGGGTTGTCGCCCGTCCTGCAGGTTGTCCTTTTTCTAAAGCTATATTACTATAACATCCCATAAAAAATATCAAAAAAAAGTTTTATCCTTAAACAATACTAACTTATGTCCAACATAATCCATTCCAATCTTTAGGCTTATCTAAAATACTTTGGTCCAAGTTCATAGTATAAAGAAAATGATCACATGAATGCCATCATTTATCCCCCATATATCATACGATATATCTTGTTGGTCAAATTAAAAATATGTGAATACCTAATCATGTATTCTATTGAAGAATTAATATACATTGAACCTTAGTGAAAACATAAATGCAGTTATAATTTAACACTTTCCACATACCAAAATCCTCAAAATTCTATATCCTCAAACCATGATATCACATAGTCCTTATATCAATCATGAGCTCATGAATACTATCAAACATATTTGATTCTCTTTATCCCTTCATTATCTGAATATCATCTGTTTTCCAAAAATATTTCAATCACTTTTCATGGTTACAGATGCCATAAAATTTTTGAAAACCGCAATAGACCAAAACATAAATATTCCAATATTCCACGATACAATATACACCATTATTCTAGAATCCCATTACATAAACACTTAATCATTCCACCACATCGTTGTCATATTCAACATCGCCATTGGTGATCGCATGTGACCTCCCTTTCTCATTTGCCTTAAGTGGTTTCTCACGTCGATCATCACTAACCCATGGATTAGGGCATTTATCAGCATAATGCCCCATTTTCTTGCACTTGAAGCATTGAATTGTTTTTGGTGCGTTCTCTGTAGTCTTTTCTTTATTCACATCATTAGAAACCCTTTTTCCATTACTTCGACACTCAGCTGCTCGATGACTTTATTTTCCACACTTAAAACATTTTCTAGTCCCTTTAAGACAATCTCCACCATGCTTCATTCCCCACTTTGAGCATAAGGAAACATTCATCTTATTTTCACCATTATTCTGAGATTTCTCCTTCAACACCATATTTCATTTCTTGTCAAAACTATGAGATGGATAATTAACACCAACTTCCATTTATACCTTGATAGCACAACACACAATTTCTTCATAGCTACTGAAGTCTCTTATAGCTAATGCCCTTCGAATATTTGGTTTTAAGCCACTGAAGAATCGATCAACTTTACATTCAGGTTGGATGAAAAATCCATATGCATACCTTGCAATCCTTGTAAAATTTTCTTCGTATATACCAATAGAATCATCATCCTTTTTCTTTAGTTCAAGAAAATCCTTCTCCATCTTTGTTCGAAGAATACAAGGGACGTACTTATTGAAAAATAAGTTCTTGAACACGTTCCATTCCATGGAATCAATTTCATCTCTTTGCCTCATATTCTTGATAAGATTCCACCATTGATCAGCATCACCTTTCAAACGATATACTGCTAAGATGACTGTATCATGTTCAGAACATTGAAGAACTGAAAATATCTTTTCAGTAGTACTGATCCATTGTTCAGCAAAAAGTGGATCAGAAGACCCACTGAAAGAAGGTGGAAGTTGCCTCATGAAGGACTCAATATGATGTTGTTCCCTTCTTTTCTCATTTGGATGTCCAGAATGATTCATAGCTTGTGTAATTATAGTAATAAGATTTTTCACTCCATCTCTCATAACATTTGTTTGTTCAGGAGGACAATCATTGCATTGTCCATTACAATGATCAACATGGTTCCTTCAGGTTCCATCCATCATCTAAAACCCAAAAAGAATTGTGTGAGAGGAAAAAATCATGCTAGGGAAAACCACATAATAAAGGGGGAGTATCCTCAATATATAACATCTTAGGTTAAATTCTATGATCGTTACTGTAGTTCTAGGACTGTATCCTATATGTATACTTATCCTTAGGGACATCCATAGACATAGCATAGAAATATCTCAAGGGATCTCACTAATGTTTTCGCATCCTAGTTTCTAAAGATTGACTAAACCTTTTCCTCTGATACTAACAGTAGAGACCCGAAGCTTGACATATAAGGATATTACATTACTTTTTTCGGAATACTTATTACGTAACAAAAACACACACAAAATAACTGTAATAGTTTAGTGTCTTTGGAAACTCAGAACGTAATCTTCTAATCATGGTGAATGAAATTCATCATCTCCCATAAATGTCATCCCTTTTTTTTTACCTAAAACCATTCTTTAGATCCTGGGGAAAAGAAAACATAAAAGGGTGAGCTCAAATGCTCAGTAAGGGTAAACAAAAGAAAAATCAATTACATCATATTCATAAGAACATAAAATTTTGGAAATCTTAACCTGGATAAGAGATCATAATATCATAACATGGGATAAATCATAGTAGTGAAATGTAATCCCAATAAACATAACATAAAACATGAAACTTTGTGTCATACACACATAATCATAGAGAATCATTTCTGATTAATCCAGACTCATTGCCAAGACTATCTTAGTGGAACAAGTCTATTTCTGAACCGAGTTCACTCCTCGTTTCAGTCCTGTTTTACTGAGCCGGTATAACCTACCGTTCCAGCCATGTCTATCTCATGAAATATAAAATCTTTTCCCAATGAATTGGAGGGATATATAGGTCCCACCCATCACAAAATTAAACCATTCTTATGTTTGTGACAAAAATCATAAATCATACATCATTGCATAACCCATGTAATAAAAACGGAATTCTTAAACATTGTGACATCATAAAACAATTTATATAAGATAAAATAATTCATTAAAAAAATATTTCCATCACAACATAAAAAAATCCATGTAATAATAGGGATTGAAACAGAACCCTATATTATCTTAGATGGAAAATAATTTTGATAACACACTTGAACTCCATTCTTGATGAAAATATCCTTTCTACTTCAAAAACACTTTTCCTTTCTTAACATGTCATACAATTATAAACTAAAAGAAGTTGATTAAAAATAAATATGAAAACATGTAAAGGAAGAATCTTGGATATAATGTTTTAAAAATCCATTCATGTCATATAAGTTAAAAAAACATTCTTCTCGTACTTTTGTCGAAAAATTAAAAAAGTACCTCGTATGAAAAACGACAAAAGATTCCTTTCATATATTTTACTAAAAAACTCACAGAAGGGTAAAATTGGATTTAAAAAATTGTAGGTGGATGGAAATAATATTACATATTGATGATACATGGATTTGGATGATAAAATACACCCCAGTAAATACTAATGTATAAACAAACTCGGATAAAATTGAGATTGTGATATTTCCCTTACCATAGGTCTGATTTGCTTCATAAGTGTCCAAACCTCCTGTATAATGATTTAAATAATTTCATTGACTTATTCCAGAATCATACTCATTGTTATGATATCATATATGGATCACTTATGACTTTATATTACCTGTTCTTTTGTAAATTCCATGTTAAAGAGCATTTTTGGTAAAATTCATTCATTTATCATCCGTGTTTTGACTTGTAATTATCCATATGATTACTTAGATCATGATTACATAATTCCAGAATATAAAACAATATTTATATAAAATATATGTTAATAATATAAATATATATAATATATCAGTAAATGGAAAGAAATACACCGTTCATGGAGACGGTAGGTCGTACGTACGCATGAACACTGTTTTCGTTTCCTTATTGAGTTGAATGGAATTAAGTAGATGACATACATATATATACACATAAATCCAGTATCATTATTATGTCTTATATTTAATGATTACTTATTATATATATACTTTATAATCATTCATGAATGGTTAACGTGGAGAATGAATCTCATCGCGTCGTGTAGACGGTAGTCCGTACGTACGCACGAGCGATGATATCATTCTCATGATCGTGTGACTGTATTGGAGTGTATATATACTATTTCAGAATCAATATCACATTAAAATATTCATATATAGTTATTATTTACACCATTATACCCATCTAAGTAAGGTGGTGGTGGAAAATAGATTACACCACGGCGTGGAGACGGTATTCTGTACGTACGCACGCGCGGTGATTTCATTTTCCGTAGGATGGATAGATGGTGAAATATGGTTGTTTCATACATATAATAACATATCATTATATGAGTGATACTGATGTTATTACTTCATGATGAATCAACTAAAGAAGAATATGTGGAAGAAGAAATAAAGATGAAAGAATCGGTAACAGACATTACATTTCTTTGATGTACTTCTTTGAGACCTCCTTTTAGGGCACTAAAATAGGTCTTTGAAGAAGACCAGAGCCTCTAGGATGTTTCTAGGGAAGTGGAGAGAATAAATTGGCAGGGTTTGGCCGATCTTTAGGCTCAAAGTGGTGTGAGGAAGAGGGGGAGGAGGTGCCCTTTTATAAGGGAGGAGAGGGGCACCTTTGGAATAACTAAAAATATGATTTTATTATAAAGTCATCTTCGGTTTTAAATATCTCCAAATTGAGTTATTTAAAAGATAAGGTGGGGATGGGTCGAAATCCTCTCATCCAATAGAATTTATACAAGTTTACATCATTATATTAACCTTCTTTTTTAGTTTTAACTCTTAGTTAATTAGATTGACATTTACCATGTCACTTTGTATTTTTATATTATATAGTTAAAAAACATACCATATACATCCAAGAGCCCCCCAAGTTGTGTTTTATTAATATATATAACCTTATCTAATTCATTTGGCCGATCATTAGATTTTTAGGAATAAAATAACAATTAATAATATAATATATGTTTTAAAAACTGTTTTATGTAAATTTTGACACTATTCAATAGTTGATTTTATTGAAACTCTTAACAGACTGATTACTTCGACAAAAGGTAATTACATTAATTCTAACATGTCATATTAACCTAGAAAATTAGTTTAGTTCATAAAAAGGCTCAAATTATATTTATTTGGGTATTTATAACATCAATTATGTCAATATTTCATTAATAGGATAATTACTGCATCATCGTTGTGTAATAAATAAATTAAATTATTTAATGTCTATTAATTACAAATAAAATACCATTATGTAGGAAATCTTTTTAGTTTTCTAATGAATATTTATAGTCTAATTTATCTTATATATAACCCCATATTAAAAATGATTTACTTATTAAACTTTGATTTTAACTATTTTAACCCTTCTTTAAATAAATTAATAATAAATGTCCTAATCTAATCCAAGTGGGCCTAAATGGTCATATTTTATTCCTAAGGTTGTTTTTGGTCGAATTACTTTTGTCCAATAGAATTAGGACATGTGTTAGGCTAATACTAATATCATTTTTACCCTTAATTACCCTATTTACTTTTAACCGTGGTAAAAAAAAGTAAAAAGTTACTATTCACCAAAAAATTATTTTCGTCTCATTGAACCAAATTTTACTTACTGACATCAACTGTGTCTCTCAGATTTTCGAAATTCTCTCACAGAAGCGGTAAAATTATGTTTTATGAAAAATTCAGTTTTTTAACTACCACTTAGTGGTTTCACTATTCATCATAAAAATGAAAGTTTCCAGAAAAATACCAAAAATTAGATCTAAGATATATTTGATATTATGAATTCAAAAATTATGTCTATTTTATAAAATTCAAAACATATCATTTGTATTAATTAATTTAAAAATTAATTCCCGTCGTCAAAACAAATAGCGTGTTTTTAAGAGATAATAACTATCAAAAGATTGACACTTGTTTATGACTGGTTTAAATGTGAAATTACATCCAACGACCAACATTGTATTAAATCGTAAAAATATATTCTAAATATACTTTAAAACCAATTAAAATAATTATTTACCACTATTAATTATTTCGATTAAAAAAGTTTTTTTGAGTTATAATTTAGTAATTTTCACTATTCATCATAATATGAAAGTTATCCGAAAAGTACCAAAATTTCACCTTAGGCTAAATTTGATACTCCGAATCCTAAAATGAAGTCCATTTTGAGATCTAAAATTTCTAAAATTTTAAAAGGTGGTCATTACTATTCATAATGGCTAGTTTTAATAATATTTTAATAGCATATTGTTGTTTATTGAAACTTGTTATTGCGTACTACACACGCTATCGAGGAAGGTCGTGATTGCGTGTTGTGCAAGCTCCTTTTGGTGTAGCGTACAACAGAAGACATTAATGAAAGTAAAAAGAATATTTTTCATAAAATCTCGGGCTGTTACAGTAATCTTATTATTAAATATATAATTGAATGATTATTTTATATAATTCAATGATTTTTTCCAATGTGTCTAAAATCTAGGAAATGATGATTATTTTTTTATTGAAGACAAAGTACTGGAGTTTTATAAAAAATTATGTTATAATATATATATATATATATATATATATATATATATATGGTAAACTATTAATTTTACTAATTTTATTTTTTTAAAATTCACCTATTATAACATATAATGGGTCATCATAAAATTTATGTGATTATTAAATATATTTAAAAATATTGAATGATATTTTTTAAATTTAAATTAATTATTTCATTATGACCACAGTGATATCAGATATTACTTTTAAAAAATATATTATAAATCTTTTATTTTATATAATAAATTTATTTGTTTCTTTTAAAATTTCCATTCAAAAGTTAATTATTTTTTTAGTTAAAGAACTGAAATGTTCTGTGATAATAATACAATGAATATTTAAATATTTTTAATATTTTATGTGATATTATATATTTTAAAATTATTATTCATCTTCTTATTAACATGTTTTGATTAAATTTATTATATTATTATTATCATGAACAGTGCAATTTTATCTATATAGGGTTTTTTCTCATTCATATGAGAAACATGTTGGATTTAATGTGTGATTATTTTTATAATTATTTTTACATCATCAAAAGTGTTTTATATAGGATAAAATTATTTATGAGACTTCTAGGTTTATATTAAATTATATAAAATGTTAAATAAATTGTGAAAATAATTTTTAATAAAATGATTGCAGTTATAATATCATTCTAAATGTAAATAAATAATTTTTGGAGAAAATAATATTTGGAGATTCTGATTATTGATCATGTAGAAAAATGATGTGGAAGAATATATTACATCCATTTTTTTATTAAATATAATAAAAAGAATTTTTTAGTTAGATTAAATTTTGTTATAGAAATGTTTAAATATTTTTTATTTATTATTATTTGGGTAATTAAAAATATAATTATATATTTTGGATTTCATCAGTTAAAATGTGTAACACCCCATGATTTTATGAAAAATATTCCTTTAATTTCATTAATGTCTTGTGTTGTATGCTATACCAAGTTTACCTTGTGCTATACGCAACACCGTATTAGCTTGTAGTATACGCAACACTATTCTTGGATCGTGTTACACACAATTTTGATAATAGTTATTCTACGCAACATTCAGTATATATATATATATATATATTCAATGTATAAATAAAATATGGTTGGATTATGTTATATAAAACAATGAAGGATTCTTACACAACATGCAACCCTGACTTGGCTTGCATTACACGCAATCGCAACCTTCCTCGATAGCATGTGTTGTACGCAATACCAGGTTTTACTAAACAACGATATATTATTATAATATTATTATGAACTAGATGTTATGAATATTATTAACAAAATTTTGATTCTTATAACATTATTATTCGTCTTACACATTTTCTAAAACATGGTATAAGAACAAAATTAATTTTTCGGGTAAAATATATATTTTAAAAAAAATGCAGTTTTTCCACCTTTTGATGGCGCACCCACTTTAAATCTAGTTTTTGACATTTTTATAAGTGCAATTTGACAAAATAAAATACTTCATTGGAATCATGAAAGAAAAATTTACTTTGGATAAATTTTTCATATTATTCTGGTAACTTTCATATTTTGATGAATAGTAAAAACACGGTATATTTTAATTAAAAACAACTTTTTTCATCGTAATAATTTATATGGTTAAATTATAATATTGAGTGGTTTTAAAATATAAACAGAATATATTTTTACCATTTAATATAATGTATGTCATTATCATTGATTATACATTGAATTCGTAGGTTAAATCAATTCAATCTTTTGCATTATTTTAAAGGAAAACCGGTTTTATATCGACAACAGGATTAATTTTAATTTAATTTATGAAACTTTTGAGTATTTCATTTGGAAAAGTGGATTCCATATTTGGAATCAGTGGGTCCAAATTATGTTAATAAGCTACTTTTTATTTTCGGGAATTATGAATAGTAACTATGGTAAATTTTATTTACCATAGTTAAAGGTAAATCGGGTAGTTAAGGGTAAATAAAAGATTATAAAATTACCTTAACACCTGCCAAAATCCTATTGGATGTCTAAAAGTTGACCCATATCACCTAAGGGTCGAATTATATTCATTTAATAGACATTTGTCCATGAAAATAATTTAATTATTATTAAAACCAAAGAATGTGACAACATGTCACTTTCTTAAATATTATAAGTATTATAATCTTAGTTTAGTGATAACCTTCATGAAACATCGAACATGAATGGTCTCCAGAAATCTAATAAAATTATCTATATCATATAATTTATTTAGAGTTTTTAGGGATTAAATAATTATCATTTATTATGACACAAAGATGGTGGAGTAATTATCTTATTAATGAAATATTAGCATAATTGATGTTATAAATACCCAAATAAATGTAATTGAAGACTTTTTATGAATTCAACTAATTTTATAGGTCAATATGACATTTTATTAGTTATTTAATTAACTTTTTTAGAACTAATAATTCTATATGATTTTCAAAAAAATCAATTACTAAATAGTGTTAAAATTGACAAAAAATAGTTTTCAAAACAAATATTATATTATTAATTGTTATTTTTTTCCTAAAAATCTATGGTTTGGACAAATGACTTTGATAAGGTTATATATATTAATACTAAACAACTTGGGGTTCTTTTGGATTGATATAATATGTTTATTAACCTTATATTATAAGAAAACAAGAAGACACGGTAAAAGTAAAATTATCTAACTTAGAGTTAAATATAAATGATAAGGTTAAAAGAGGAACCTAAACTTGCCTAAATTCTTTTGGATGAGACTATTTCTACCCATCCTCACCATATCTTAGAAATAAATCAATTTGGAGCTATTTAAAACCGAATTTGGCTTTATAATAAAATAATATTTTTTGTTATTCCAAAGGTACCCCTCTCCTCCCTTATAAAAAGGCACCCCTCCCTCTCTTCCTCACACCACTTTGAGCCTCCATTATCGGCCAAAACCTGCCAAATTATCTTCTCCACTTCCCTAGAAACATCCTAGAGGTTTTGGTCTTCCTCAAAGACCAGTTTTAGTGCCCTAAAGGAGGTTTCAAAGATGCGTATCGAAGAAGAGGTAATTTCTTCTCCTGATTCTTTCAAGATTCTTTCTTCTTGAACATCATCATATTTAGTTGTTTCATTATAAAGTAACAACATCAGTATAACTAATATAATTATTTTTTATTATAAATATGAAAAAACCCCATTTCACCTTCAATCCATCCAACGGAAAACAAAATCACCGCGCGTGCGTACGTACGGAATACCGTCTCCACGCCGTGGTGTAATGTGTTTTTCCACCCACACCTTACATGGATGGCTATAATGGTGTAAAGAATAACTATAAATAGTTATTATAACATCATACTGATTCTGATATATTTTATCATCCACTCCAATTGAATTAAATAATTATAGAAACGATATCATCGCTCGTGCGTACGTACGGTCTACCGTCTCCACGACGCGATGAGATTCATTCTCCATGTTAACCATTTAAGAATGATTATAAAATATATATAAGAAATAATAATGAAATATATGACATTATAAAGCTACTGGATTTATGTATATATGTATGTCATCTACTTAATACCATTCAACTCAATAAGGAAACGAAAACAGCGTTCATGCGTACGTACGACCTACCGTCTCCATGAATGGTGTATTTCTTTCCATTTAAAGATCTATTATATATATGTTTATTCTAAATATATATTATATATACATAATTTTTTATATTCTGGAATTATGTAATCGTGATCTAAGTAATCAAATGATAATTACAAGTCAAAACACGGACGACAAATGAAATGATTTTACCCAAAACACTTTTTAACATGGAATTTACAAAAGAACGGGTAATATAAAGTCATAAGAGAACCATATATGATATCATAAGAATTAATATGATTCTGTAATATGTCAATAAAACTATTTAAATCATTATACAAGAGGTTCAGATATGTACGAATCATATCGGACATAATGTAAGGGATAATTGTGCAAATATCATTTTTATCCGAGATTACTTATTCATAAGTATTTACTGGGATTATTGCTATCATCCATGTACATGTTTTATAAAAGTGTATTTATGTATTCATAAAGTCCTTTTATACCCATTTTGACTTTTACCCCATGGTATGGAAGGAATCATTCTTTTGTTTACCCCATGAGGTACTTTTTTGACTTTTCCAACAAAAGAATGAGAAGAATGTTTTTTTATCATATACGGCATCAAGGAATTTTTAAAACATTATTTCCAAGAAGCTTCATTGACTAGTTTTTAAGTTTATTTTTAATCAACTTCTTTTAGTTTAAAATTGTATGACATGTTAAGAAAGGAAAATGTTTTTGAAGTAGAAAGGATACTTTCCACAAGAACGGAGTTCATGTGTTTTGTCAAAATTATTTTCCATATAAGATAATATATGGTTATGTTTCTATCCCTATTATTAAATTTATTTGATTATTTTATGATGGAATTATTTTTATGAATTCCTTTATCTTATATGAATTGTTTTATGATGTCATGTTGTTTAAGAATCCATTATTATTACATGGGTTATGCAATGATGTATGATTTACGATTTTTTGGCACACATAAGAATGGTATCATTATGTGATGGGTGGGACCTATATCTCCCTCCAATGCATTGGGTAAAGATTATTTGTCTCAGGAGATAGACATGGCTAGAACGGTAGGTTATACTGGTTCAGTAAAACAGGACTGAAACGAGGAGTGAACTCGGTTCAGAAATGGACTTTTTCCACTAAGATAGTGGTGGCAATGAGTCTTGACTAATACGAAATGATTCTCTATGATTATGTATGTATTCCAAAAAGTTTCATGTTTTAATTTATGATTTTTGTGATTACATTTCACTAATATGATTTATCCAATGTTATTAAATTATGATTTCTTTTCAAGTTAAGATTTCCAAAAGTTATGTTCTTATGTATATGATGTGATTGATATTTCTTTTGTTTACCCTTGCTGAGAATTTGAGCTCACCCTTTTATGATTTCATTTCCCCAGGATATAATGAAAGGTTTTAGGTAAAAAAATAAGTTCTTTATGGGAGATGTTGAAGTTCTCTCACCACAATAAGAAGATTATATTCTGAGTTTCCAAAGACACTAAACTATTACAGTCCTTGTGTGTGTGTGTTTTTGTTATGTACTAAGTAATCCACAAAAGTAATATAATTTCCATGTACGTTAAGCTTTGGATCTCTACAGTTGGTATCAGAGGGAGGTTTAATCAACCTTTGGAAACTAGGATGCGAGAACTTTAGTGAGATCCCTAGAGATATTTCTACGGTATGTCTAGGGATGTCCCTAAGGATAAGTATAATTCTAGGTTATAATACAAGAATTGCGCTAACGATCATAGAATTTAACCTATGATGTTAGATATTGAGGATACTCCCCCTTTACTATGTTGTTTTCTCTAGCATGAGTTTTTCCTCTCACAGAATTATTTTTGTGTTTTAGTTAATGGAGGGAACAAGAAGGAATTCGGTTAACATTGAATCCAATGGACAAATTGGTGACTATGAGCAAAATAAATGTGAAATTCCCAGAGAGAAAGATATTGTGATTATCCTGAATCAGTCATCGCGAAATATGACTAACAAGGTGAGATTTAGTGGTATGCCTAATTAATCAAAGAAGAGGAAGATAGACTATTTTGCATGTTCGCATGTTGAGGAGCATAAAGAAAGGATGATTGAGATTTCTAAAGAAGGGATGAAGAACCTTGAGGAATACCTCAAATGGAGGGACCGATGTTATCTATGTAGAGAAAAGGGTCATAGAGTGACAGACTGTTATGGAGTTCAATGTATTATTTGTGGAGAACATGGGCATTACCCAACTCAATTTTCCGACATAAAAAGTTACTTATAAATCAAGGAAGGACTTATTCTAGGTCAATAATTCAAGAGGATGGATTGAAGTGTTTATGTGTTGTTATTCAAGAATAATGTTGTTGAGGTACTTTTATTGTGTACTAGAATATTTTTGTATTATTCTATTATGGTTTTCAATAATTTTAAGGTACCAGTAACCATGAAAAGTGATTCAAATATTTTGTAAAGAAGATGATATGTGTATATTGAAGGGATAATGAGAAAATGAAATGTTTGAAAGTATTCATGAGTTAATGATTGATATAAGGACTAAGTGATATCATGGTTTGAGTATAAAGAATTTTGTGAATTTTGGTTTGTGGAAAGAGTTAACTTTTAACTGCATTCATGTTTTCACTGAGGTTCAATGGGTATTCATTTTTCAAGTGAATACATGATTAAGGCCTTCTAATGTTTGGAATGTGACCAAAAAGACATATCTTATGATAAATGGGGATCAACGATGGTATTAAATCTCCAGTAATCGTTTTCACTATATTATGAGAGTGGACTGCAGTATTATGGATAAGCATAAAGATTGGAAATGATTATGTTGGACATAAGTTAGTATTGTTTAAGGATAGATGTTTTTTTTCGATATTATTGATGGGATGTTATAGTAATATAGTTTTAGAAAAAGGAAAACCAGCAAGACGGGCGACCGCCCATCACGTTGGACAAGGCTGTGGCAATCGAACCCACAACTGAAGTGCGACTGACCTTTGTCGCCTACCCCTGGCCTACAAGAATTCCCTGCTTAGTAGAAACTAGTTTTATTATATTAAGCAGTATAATATATGATTTATAAGTCCATTTTAGGAACCATATATTATTAATCTCATTATAGATGGGCTTACACATTATTTTGATAACTTTTCTAACCTATTGTTTGAGACAGATGGAATGACCCCTCATTCTATCACATTATCTGCTAACACATCACGAATGACAAATTAAACTTCATTTCTTTAAGAGATGAAGTGGAAATTTTCCAATGAACGACTAACGGTGAGTCTATACAAAAATCACGAAAGTATTTCTTCTAATTCCAATTTCATCAACTTTAGGGAAATGATCTTGATAACCAAAACTTTTTTCCATGTTCCCTTATATCTGATGAATCAGATGGTACCTTAGATCATCACAAATCAATAGCTTTGTGATTGTTGGCTTTTTCATAGCCATGTTTTCTACCACTCTCCATCAGAACTTGATGGTTAGATTTTTATTCCATATCCATATTTTCACCTATGTTCTCCTACGTGGAAACCCAGTGATGATTTAATTTTGGTAACCGTTACATTTCATACTTTAGTTTTTAAAGCCATGTTTTGGTATTACTTTTTATGATGTGGGTTTCAATTAAACAAACTTTCGTGTAGTAAACAATTTATAACCTCGATGAATTTCGAGGGCGAAATTCATTTTAAGGGGTTAGAATGTAACACCCCTAGATTTTATGAAAAATATTCTTTTAATTTCATTAATGTATTGTGTTGTATGCTACACCAATATTACCTTGCGCTATACGCAACACCGTATTAGCTTGTATTATACGCAACACTATTCTTGAATCGTGTGACACAGAATTTTGATAATAGTTATTCTACAAAACATTGAGTATATATATATATATATATATACATTCATTGTATAAATGAAATATGGTTGGATTATGTTCTATGAAACAACAAAGGATTCTTCCACAGCACGCAACCCTGAGTTGGCTTTCATTACACGCAATCGCAACCTTCCTCGATAGCATCTGTTGTACGCAATACCGGGTTTTACTAACCAACGATATATTATTATATATATTATTATGAACTGGCCGTTATAAATAGTATTAAATAAATTTTGAATCTTATAACATTATTATTCGTCTTACACATTTTCTAGAACATGGTATAAGAACAAAATAAATTTTTCGGGTAAAACAAGTATTTTTAAAAAAATGCAGTTTTGCCGCCTTTTGATGGAGCACCCACTTTAAATCTAGTTTTTGACATGTTTAGAACTTCAATTTGACAAAATAAAATACTTCTTTGGAATCATGAAATAAAATTTTACTTTGGATAAAATTTTCATATTATTCCGGTATCTTTCATATTTTGATGAATAGTAAAAACACGCTATATTTTAATTAAAAACAATTTTTTTCATCATAATAATTTATATGGTTATATTATAATATTGAGTTGTTTTAAAGTATAAATAGAATATATTTTTATCATTTAATATAATTTATGTCATTAGCATTGATTATACATTGAATTCGTAGGTTAAATCAATTCAATCTTTTGCAATGTTTTAAAGGAAAACCCGTTTTCTTTCAACAACAGGATTAATTTTAATTTTATTTCTTCAACATTTATGTATATAATTTGGAAAAATGGATTCCATATTTGGAATCACTAGGTCCAAATTAGGTTAATAAGATACTTTTTATTTTTGGGAATTATGAATAGTAACTACGGTAAATATTATTTACCATAGTTAAAGGTAAATCGGGTAATTAAAGGTAAATATAAGATTATAAAATTACCATAACACCTGAAAAAATACTATTTAATGACTAAAATTCGACCCATATCACCAAAGGGTCGGATTAGATTCATTTAATGGACTTTTGTCCATGAAAATAATTTAATTATTCTTAAAACCAAAGAATGTGACAACATGTCACATTCTTAAATCTTATAAATATTATAATTTTAATTTAGTGATAAACTTCATGAAACTTAGAACATGAATAGTATCCCGAAATCTAATACAATTATGTACATCATAGTAATTTATTTAGAATTTTTAGGGATTAAATAATTATCATTTATTGTGACACAAAGATGATGCAGTAATTATCTTATTAATGAAAGATTGACATAATTGATGTTATAAATACCCAAATAAATGTAATTTAAGACTTTTTATGAATTCAACTTATTTTATCGGTTAATATGACATGTTATTAGTGATTTAATTAACTTTTTTCGAACTAATTATTCTGTTATGAGTTTCACAAAAATCAATTACTAAATAGTGTCAAAGTTGACATAAAATAGTTTTTAAAACAAATATTATATTATTAATTGTTATATTATTACTAAAAATATAAGGTTCTGCCAAATGACTTAGATAAGGTTATATATATTAATACTAAACAACTTGGGGTTCGTTTTTTTTTGATATAGTATGTTTATTAACCTTATAGTATAAGAAAACAAGAAGACACAGTAAATGTAAAATTATCTAGCTTAAAGTTTAATATAAATGATAAGGTTAAAATAGGAACCTAAACTTGTTTAATTATATTTTATGGGAGGATCGCGACCCATCCCCACCTTAGCTTCGAAATAAATCAATTTTGATCTATTTAAAACCGAATTTGGCTTTATAATAAAATAATAATTTTAGTTATTCCAAAGGTGCCCCTCTCCTCCCTTATAAAAGGGCACCCCCTCCCTCTCTTCCTCACACCACTTTGAGCCTTCATGCTCGGACAACCCCTACCTAATTCTCTTCTACACATCCCTAGAAACATCCTATAGGTTATGGTCTTCCTCACAGCCCAATTTTATTGCCCTAAAGGAGGTTACAAAGAGGCGTATCGATGAATGGGTAATTTCTTCTCCCGATTCTCTCAAGCTTCTTTCTTCTTCAACTTCTTCTTCTTTAGTTGTTTCATTATAAAGTAATAACATCAGTATCACTAATATACTGATTTTTTATTATAAATATGAAACAACCCCATTTCACCTTCTATCAATCCTACGGAAACCAAAATCACCGCGCGTGCGTACGTACGGAATACCGTCTCCACGCCGTGGTGTAATGTGTTTTTCCACCCACACCTTACATGGATGGCTATAATGGTGTAAAAAATAACTATACATAGTTATTATAAAATCATACTGATTTGGATATATTGAATCATCCACTCAAATTCAATTAAATAATTATAGAAATTATATCATCGCTCGTGCGTACATACGAACTACTGTCTCCACGACACGATGAGATTCATTATCAATGTTAACCATTTAAGAATGATTATAAATTATATATAAGAAATAATAATGAAATATATGACAGTATAAAGCTAATGGATTTATGTATATATGTATGTCATCTACATTATTCCATTCAACTCGATAAGGAAACGAAAACAGCGTTCATGCATACGTACGACCTACTGTCTCCATGAACGGTGTATTTCTTTCCATTTATCGATCTATTATATATATGTATATTCTGAATATATATTATATATAAATCATGTTTTATATTGTGGAATTATGTAATCGTGATCTAAGTAATCATATGAATAATTACAAGTCAAAACATGGATGAAAAATGAAACGATTTTACCCAAAACACTATTTAACATGGAATTTACAAAAGAACGGTTAATATAAAGTCATAAGTGAACCATATATGATATCATAACAATTAATATGATTCTGTAATAATTCAATAACATTATTTAAATCATTATACATGAGGTTCGGATACGTTCGAAGCATATCAGACATAAGGTAAGGGATAATTGTGCAAATCTCATTTTTATCCGAGATTACTTATTCTTAAGTATTTACTGGGATTATTGATATCATCCATGTACATGTTTTATAAAAGTGTAATATTGTATGATTAATGTCCTTTTATACCCATTTGGACTTTTACCCCATGGTATGGAAAGATTCATTATTTTTTTTACCCTACGAGGTACTTTTTTTTGACTTTTCCAACAAAAGTACGAGAAGAAATTTTTTTTAACTTATACGGCATGAATGGATTTTTAAAATATTATTTCCAAGAAGCTTCCTTTACATGTTTTCAAATTTATTTTTAATCAACTTCTTTTAGTTTAAAATCGTATGACATGTTATGAAAGGAAAATATTTTTGAAGTAGAAAGGATATTTTCCTAAAGAACGGAGTTCAAGTGTTTTATCAAAATTATTTTTCATCTATGATAATATAGGGTTCTATTTCTATCCCTATTATTACATTGATTTGATTATGTTGTGATGGAATTATTTTTATGAATTCCTTTATCTTATATGAATTATTTTATGATGTCATGTTGTTTAAGAATCCATTTTTATTACATGGGTTATGCAATGATGTATGATTTATGATTTTGTGGCACACATATGAATGGTATCATTATGAGATGGATGGGACCTATATCTCCCTCCAATTCATTGGGTAATGATTTTATATCTCATGAGATAAACATGGCTGGAACGGTAGGTTATACTGGTTCAGTGAAACAGGACTGAAACGAGGAGTGAACATGGTTCATAAATGGACTTTGTCCAGTAAGATATCTTGGCAATGAGTCTTGACTAATAAGAAATGTCTCTATATGATTATGTGCATATGCCAAAAAGTTTCATGTTTTATGTTATGATTTTTGGGATTACATTTCACTACTATGATTTATCCCAGGTTATGAAATTATGATTTCTTTTACAGGTTAAGATTTCCAAAAGTTATGTTCTTATGTATATGATGTGATTGATATTTTTTTTGTTTACCCTTACTGAGCATTTGAGCTCACCCTTTTATGTTTTATTTTCCCCAAGATATAAATAAAGGTTTTAGGTAAAAAAAGAAGATCTTTATTTGAGATGTTGAAGATCCTTCACCACGATTAGAAGATTATATTCCGAGTTTCCAAAGACACTAAACTATTACGGTCCTTGTGTGTGTTTGTTTTTGTTATGTACTAAGTATTCCACAAAAGTAATGTAATGTCCATGTATGTTAAGCTTCGGGTGTCTAAAAAATGTATATATGATTTTAGTGGTGTGTTTGGTGAATTAAATATTCTTACTTATTTTTCAATATTTTTATTATTTAAATACAATTAGAAGGTTTTATATCTCAATTGTTATGTGTTATTTAGTATTTTGAAATGGTTTTATGTCAAATTTCCATTAATTTGTGTTCATTTATAAAAAAATAATCTCAAGGGTGGATTAAAAATAATAAGTGAAAATGTATTTTTTCAGGGCATATATATTTCTAAGGGATGTATCATTAATATAATTTTAATATTTATGACATTGAAAATAAATTACCTTAGGAAAAAAATATAGAAAATTTGGTGAAAACATTTATATTTTCGGATTATTTTCAGGAACACATTTATGATTTTCGTTCATTTTTTAATATGAGTGTTAGATTCATTGGTAATATATTTGAAGTTATTCTTCTTATTGATGGGATTATTATGTTGAGGTTTTTATAATAAAATTATAATTCTTTGTTAGAACACAACATTTTTATAACATTTTGGAATTAATTTTCATAATTTTTTTATATGGTGAATAAAGAATGAATTATTAGATGTTTAATGTTGAATTGAAATTGTTATTCACTATTCTATGCCACTTTGAATGAATTTAAAACAATTGGGAACCTATTAAAGAATATATAGATGGTATATATGATGAAAATTAATTTGGAGGTTGCTCGTAATCAACCAAAATTCAAGGATCCAATAGTTTATCAATCGAAACACAACTACAGATAGGTGATGAATTTTAATCCTTTTTATGGGGGAATTTAATCATTTCATTATTCTTATTTGGAAATTAATTCATTAAACTCTGATTCATTTTTATAACAATCCATGAGGTCATTTTGAAAATATATATCCTATAACTCAATCATTGGATAGACATTTCCCAATAATTTGATGATGCAATGAAGATCCATTTCATAATTATCACATTGATGGTGAATAGATATTATGAAATAATATATTTTTTATTTTATTTTTGATTCATCTTTCATATTTTTAAAATTAGACATTTACTTCTAGTTAGTAATTAATTTATGTAATTTCATCAACAATGTGGGTCATGGTTTCAAATACATGTGTTATTAGTAATTATTATCTAAATTGTGTGGTCTCTGCCTTACCCACAGACCTAATTAACTAGTTTGATTTATTGAGTTTAATTTTTCATTAAATTTATAATATTATTGTAGTTTGAAATATTATTTAGGGAAATTTTAAAAATTTAGATTAAGAATATTTCTTACTAAATTGATAAATGAAAATTGTGTTATATTATAATAGAAATATGAGTTTCATAATTATGATTTGTATATAGAATTAATTTTTTTCATTATATAATATAGCCAGATTACATAAAATATTAATTAGTGTTTTAGTTCACATTGATACTACATTGAGTATATGACTATTAACTATTTAATTATGACACTTCATATTTAAATGGTATGTAATGAAAATATAATATTTAGAAATTATAGTATAATTAACAACAAAATTAACATAAAATTTTCATCATAATGTGTATAATTGGATTATAAAATATGATACATGGGTAATAATTAAACGTTTGTTATTAAAAATTATGTGTTATAATCAATCATATCATTTTTTCGATATGTAAATTAACTTTTACATGATTAATTTCATTTTTTACAATTAAATACATATATAATGGTATAATATATAAATATATAGTTATGAATGAATTTTTAAATCAAGGAATAGAAATAAAAAAAATTATTAATGATTATAGAAATAAAATATTAACTATACATAGGATTTAAATAGAATTTTGTAATAAAAATTGTTATTTATATTAATTATTTATGAACAATAATATCCATTTTCATTATGAAAATCACATACGTTTTATTAGGATATTTTGATCAATCATGTACATTTTTAAGGTCTTTATCGTTAATTTATTTTAACAAGATGGTTGAAGATAATTGATCAAAGTATTTTCATAAATTATAACACAATAAAAACATGATGAACTGATGTGGATGAGTCATCGAACAAATTTTTGTGGTTTACAATTAGTATAGTTATTTTTGAATAATGATAAAATATATGCATGATAATAAATTTAATGTATATATTGGTTCAATTTATTGATAAAAATTGTTTAATGTTGTGGAATAAATAGTTTTATCGTCATTTTTAATATAAACAATAGTCCCCTGGTTTTTAAAAAAATTAATTGTAAAGAGAATAGTTTTCATGAGTTATTTTAAAAATATTTCAGATTATATATTAGATACATGTAATGTTATAATATAATGATATCAGGGGAGTTTATAATCACGAAGAATAACTAAATTAACATGGTTTCTAGCACACTATAGTTAGACTTAACAGTCTAAATTATGATATTCAACAGTACTATGGTATGTGTTGTATTTCATTCATTGGATTTAAAAACACTTATTAAATTAGTTTAATAAAACAAGAAACCAAACTGGATCATGTATATATAACCAAATACATCTTTAATACATGATTTTACATCTATAAAATGAATCACCAAATTATTGGGATGTTCCATTCTCACTTCCTAATATTCAAGTACCACCTAGGTTTTAATGGAGGATGCATGGGAGATATATAGGTACAATTTCTCGGATGATCATGCCCATCTATTTCAGATATAATTTTTTATTTAAGCATTAGGGACATTCCAAAACACACTAAAAAATTAAATGTAATATTATATATTTTTGAGATAGAAACATAAAATTATATTTGTTTTTTAAAAAATTCAATATGAATATACTTTTTATTAAAAGTCATTTATGATTATATCCATTTTATTCATCGTATTGTTGTTAAGCCTATGATTAACTCTAACATATACGAGAACATTATTTTAAATCTATTATAATTTTGTATATTATTAATCAAATTATATTATTGATAAATATTTCAATACAAGTAATATTATTATATCATGTAATATTATATAGTAAATTGCACTGGTCAAAGGGATACATTTTCACTATATCATATTATACATTATACTCTATAGAATGATTAATAAAATTCAACGAAATATTGATAATTATCAAATTAGTTATAGATAACATAAAATACAAAAAACATATATCATAATAGATATTAATAAATAATATAAATATAATATATCAAATATTCATTTTTATTTAGCAAATGTATCCATTAATCTCCCATATGAAATAAATAATCATATGAATTTTATAATTTCACATTAAATTATATCATATCATATAACCCATTAAAAATGATAAATTCATTTTTCACATTTCCTAATCAATTTTTTAATGTTATCATTTTCACCCCTTGTATTAAAAAATATAAAATATTTTTTTGAATAACGTACTAAAACTAAATTAAAATAAATTGTAAACACATTCATAATTTCATTCATTGTTTTGGTGAAATAAATCCTCATTCAGTGATCTATAATGTTTATCCACATTGTACATAATATAATTTAAAAAATATCATTTTATGAATTCAAAATTTTAATAAAATGAGAACCTTTATGAAAAACAATGTTTCTATGAAAAAAATTGATTTTATGTGGTTTCCATAAAAAATAATATATGTGTACATATTTATATAATCAATAATGGATAAAATAATGAATTTCAATTTATGAAAGTTCTCTAAGACACACAATAACCACTTAAAAAAGATTTGTTCAATCATGTTTAATGACACATACATTAGTAATTAGCATATTATATACTTTTTAGGTTGATATACACATCATATATCATTCACCAAAGAATATGATCGCAATAAATGCACATAATTCAAATTGATTTTACCATAATATGCACATTTTATTGGAATTTAAAAACACATTCATTTTATATATCAATTTAGGAAACAATAAACATATTCCTCATAAAATTGGAAAAACCCCATCTTTGTTATGTCATAGTATAATACATGATCAATAAAATACCAAAAAAAATCAAAATATCAAAACATGTTGGATTAAATAATTAACTTATCAAAATATTAATGGTCATATTATTTATTTGGTTCTTACCATAGGTTCTGAAATACAATTTTTACATACCCTTTATAATTCATAATATACAACATACGAAACACAATATTGTATAATCGGTGGTCCATCTAGTAAAAAACAAAATTTTTTTCAATTAAAAATATTACATATCTATAAAGGAAACACTACTCACAATTTTTTTTTAGATTTCGTACTATGAAATAAAAATTACTGTTAAACATTTATTTTAGATAACTTAATATATTGAGTGGTTATATTTCATTTTACAACATGAATATATACAATCGATTGAAAATAATGAAAAATATGAGACACAGATTTATATCATGTTATATTTTATTTAAATAAAACTATTTTATATACATATTCACATGTTTTTTGAATATCATTTATGAAAAAACATGAGATTTTCCCTATGTTGATGTGTTAAGACTACAAATAAAATCATTTTTGAATAATGGTGTGACTATGGAATTAAATATCATACTGATTCTATCCTTTTACAAGGTATAAAAAATCTTATACATCACACCATAAAATGGAATGGAATCATATATTATTATGGTATATATTCAATTATATATAATTTTATCTATACTGCAATTGAAACATTTCCAAACAAAAAGTTCTAATATTATTACATTAAAAAATAAATCACTGAATTATTTATTTAACAATATATCCTAAAATATTTGAATATGATTTAAATTTTCTTTTTAATACTAAAATGTATAATTCATTCTTTTTTATATATTTAACTAATGTATTAATAAATATTCATGCTAATGCATGTTAGAAACAATAATTTTTGTATAAAATCATGTCAACACACGCAAAAATGTATTTGGTGTCACAAATAAACCATTTTTTGAACCAAAATCATTTATAATAATATATCATCAAATATATAATGTATGATATATTTTTTTGTATTATTATTAATAATGGATATTATAATTTAAAATAGGAAACTATTTGGTGTTTGATATATAATACATCATTTTCGAAAAAGTATCACGAATAAATTATTTTATACAATTTATGTTTACCCTCAACTTCTTTTCAAGATTTTTATGTATATATACCTCACATAATCATGTGTTAAAAAATTACAATATCTTTAATTTTTAAAAACATATTGTGTAAAAAAAATATTTTATCACATATGATAATAATAGAATTAAAAAAACAATATGCCTTTAGAAAAAAAGGTAATAAAGTACTATGTTTTCTTGATCTCCAAAATATAATGATTATAAAACTGTCCTTTGAATTCATTCTCTTTGATCTATGATTCAATAATATATTAATTATTTTTACATATACATATTACAATATATGGTTAATATATATATATATTTATATGGAATCATAAATGAATGAAAGGTAAATAATTTATTATATAACATAAGAAACTGACAGGGGATCTTCATGAAGTGTCTTACACCCTTATGGTATTTTTATTAGATCCACCTTTAACATCTCTATATCTTCTAAAGTTGGCATTTTTCTGCTAACGTGTCACTTTTACCTTCTTCCACGTCGATGCATTTTCTAAGCCTGCAAATAATTTTTTTTCCATTTTCAAATGGCCGGTTTAATGGAAAAAATTTGGACCATTTCTCGATTTGTGCGTGTCATCCTTGCGCAGGGGCCATGCTAATCTTCTCTGTATCGTTCCAATTTTATCAGATGTCTCCGAAGAGACATCATTTTCTTCCTAAGAATTATTTTCCCTATCGCCCTCAGCCTCCCGCTCGGGCATTCCCACCAACCAGTTCCTCCTCCTGCTCGGGCTTTCCCTCCTCGCGCATAGGGTTTCAGCTCCACAGAGAATTTTACCTCATGTCCGCATGGAAATTGGCCTCACGCCTCCACCTCCACCTCCAGAAACTCGCCTTACGTCGACACCTCCACCTTCTCCGCTTCTCCCTGCTTCGCCGTCTCTATCACATCTCCATGCTCCGCCTTCTCCACTTCTCCCTTCTCCCTGCTCCGCATCTGGCTCCTTCGACACCTCCACCTTCTCTGCTTCTCTCTACTATAGGGTTTCTATTTGGCTAACTCCCTTCTTTGGGGTTCTGTGTCTGGCTCCTTCTCATTGATCCGCGTCTGGATCCTTCGACACGTCCACCATCTATGCTTTCTCCGCCTTCTCCACTTTTCCTTACAGGTGTTTCCTTTCTGTCAAGGTACGACCATCTCTGAATTATTTTCCAATGAATTTCTAATCCTCTCACTCTCTCCTCCATTGTTGAGTCCTGCTGTCGAAACACGATCAACTAATCCACCACCAAGAATTGAAGAAAATGTTGTTGCCGCTATTGACTTCTCAACAAGCGATGTAACCAGATCTCTGACGTCGTACCAGCACTCACTTCTCCAAGAGTTCGTGACTGTTTGAGACAAACCAGGTGAACCACTACTGTTGAGGGCTGCAATATAAAAATCATGAACATATTTCATCATTGATGTGAGGATGATGACGAGCTAGATCCCTAACTGAGATATCGGTGGATATTGCCACTGCTAAGATCCAAGACCGCCTTTGCAAGGAAGAACCACCTCCAAGATCGCTGCTGGTATGTGAATCTGATATTTGGATTGGTTATATTTTTTTAGCCAAGGAAATTAACCATGTTAGGGCGTGAGTCAAGCTTTGGAAAATTTAAATTTCATTGCTGCCATTGTCGATGATGAATGGCCTCCATTTTTGACAATCAGAGCATCTGGATAAATGAAAGATGGGTATGTTTTTCTTGGAAGATTGTTTCGAAATTAAGAAATGATAGTAAATTTTATCTGAGGATGAGCATTCATGACCATGATTTCACAAAGCATTGCTTTGGGGAAAAACCTTTGATTTAGTTTCTGATTGTTTACTTACAGAATATTGATTTTGATGACGATCAAGATGATTGATTATAATGTCAAGGATAATGATGGTGTGAATATAATGTAAACCATTGCTGTTACAGTTTTTGTAAATGAATTACAATAACTGTTCACTAGATGATGTTGATCTTTAGTTATTGCAGATGAGTTGTTCTATGATTGATCGCACCCATCAGAGTTGTGTTCATTGGATGATGTTGATCATTTTTTATTCTACCACAAAGGTTTTTTTCACTATTTATCCACACATTGTTAGTTTTTGTTTGATTGGGTGTGATTTTTGATTGTTGAAGTTGGTTTAATTAAAACATAACAAGCTTTCTATATTTAGTTTTTCTTTTTCATTGAAAATATCATTGTATTTTTTTTAATAGTTCCACTTGTCTATATTAATGAAGTTCTTTATAGATAAGAGAACATGTGTTTATTGCAGTTTGTTTAGTTGATATAAAAAATAGATATTACGGTACCATAAATTATCAAGAATGTGATGATGTAATTTTTTTTATAATGTAAAACTGTGCCATATCAATATACTTGATCATATAATTACCAGGAGCTCATTGAGATTTTTTAACTATTATCTTATTTTTATTGGTTCAAGTTACTAATTCAAATTGGGTAGGGGAACAGTGGTGAAGGACTAAAGGAAAATAAGAAAGGTGCAAATGAGGATGGAGAGGATGAGATCCAGTATGAGAATGAAGAGCACAGTGAGGAAGATGATTACAATCAGGTTCTCACTTAATACCAATCATGATTTCACCAAGCATTGCTATGGGGTAAAAACCTTTGAATTGGTTTCGGATTATTTTCTTGCAGAACACACCTAACGATTTCTATTAAACGACATGTGCTACAAAATTTCAATTCTCTTTGCGATATCAAATTAAAAATCACATTCAAACATTTATTTTATTTATATAATCTATTATATTGACATTCTTAACTATTTTATTGTTACAAAAGTAAAAAAGTATTTTTAACCGTGCCTTCGTTGCCTCTCTGGGCTTCAAAACACCCGGTGTATCCCATGGTGGAGGTATGTAAGTACTTTTGGAATGGTAAGTTTGATTTTTTTATCAATTTAATTTTTTTGTCACATATCTATTTTATTATTACAAAAGTATTAACGAATTCCTAAGCATGATTCTATTGGCTCTATGGGCTTCAAAACACATATGGATCCCATGGTGGAAGTGTCTATGTTCTGCTAGAATGTTTTATCAATTTACATAGTTTTTAATTTGACCAGTGACTTTTTCAGATCATCATGAAATTTTATATATATGGTCATTGGATATCTATAGCAAAGAACACACTTTATTTCTATACTATTATTATTCTTTGATTCCATTTCTTCCCCACTCAATAGAGTTGGATTTATTTTACTGCATTTGGTTATACATCTATTGTAATATCAGGAAAGGTTAATTTGATTTTCCTTTATATATTATCATACATATATCAATTGCATCCGTCTCTAATATATCACTCCATATGGACCATTTTATTCAAATGAAATGAACTGAGAAAAGTTACATTATTCATCAAACACTGAAGTATTCATGTTTATTCCATATGCTTGGGTTCTTTTTTATCATTTTTCTGAAATGGAAAACATTCCCAGCCACATAATACCAGAAAGACAAAGAAATGTCAAGTACAAAAGGCTTCAACATTCAGCACTAGCTGGGATGCATGTACTGACCTGCAGGAATATGAATGCTACGGTGTACTACTCAACCGTGGTCTCTCCTAAGTTATTATGGCTTCCAATTTACTTCCAGCCATGTTTAATCATAGAATACTTGATCCTTTGTTTCCATTACAAGCAAATGGTTGATTTTTTACTGCAGTCTATAGTTGTAAATTTGTATATTTATTTTCATTTAGTCTGTTTTTTAGCATCACTCTATTGTCTGTTTTCATTGAAAGCAATACTATTAATATGGGAGATATTATTTCGGAAGATTCATCAATCTGGACAAGCAATCAGGTCTAGACATTTATCTTAGAATTGGGCCTTCTGTCTGTGCCCAACAACATTAGGGGTAATTTCGAGGGTTTTTAGTATTTTACAATATATTAATGAGTTTGAATTCAGAAACATTGATAGTTTTTTATTTCTTTACAAAGTGCAGGGGTTTCCATATTTGGCTATTATATGAACCACAATCAGTTTTAGAACCGTTAATGGTCCAATCAAGGTAAGTTCTTATGTAATGTACTGCATTACATTTTTATTGGCTCATTGTATGGTTTATCTGAATGACATTACACAACACATGATTATTGGACTACAAAAACAAATCCTATGAGGTTATTGGTGATATTCTCTTATGCATATCTGAAATTTGAAAAAATGTATTGTAGTGTGTTATTGTTATTAAAAGGTAACAACTTATAAACTGTTATGTACTCTGCTACATTTAATTAATGAACATGTATTTATGACCTTATTGGACTGATGCCAATTAGCGAGGACTTAGGGATTTGATTTGGGTCCGTTTTCTGCTATGTTTCTGTTTAATTCATGCGGTGAGTCTGTGTTTTATTCTGTTTCAGTACATTTCCCCAGTTGGGTGCATTATTTTTTATGTTTCAGTTCAATATAAAATTATCCATTTAAATCCATCATTTTATTCTGCTCATTATGTTCTGTTAAAATTTCGCTTGGGGAAGATGTTAGCCAGGGGGAGGGGAGGAGAGGGGTGGGGAGGGGAGGATGATGGGAGGGCTGGGGATAATGAGGATAGGGGGAGGACATTGGGCATCCTAGAGGGGAGGGGAGGGGGGACTGCTTGGGGAACAAGTTGGGCAGGGGGGAGGGGAGGTTAAAATGATGCTTTGGGAAGATGTTTCCTAGGGGGGAGGGGAGGGGAGGGGAGGGCTGGGGATAATGAGGACAGGGGGGAGGGCTCTGGGCAGTCTGGAGGGGAGGGGGGGCTTCTTGGGGAATAGGTTTTCTAAGGGGGAGGGGAGGGGATGGGAGGGGACTACTTGGGTAATATTTTGCCAATGGGGGAGAGGAGGGGAGAGGAGGGGAGGGGAGGCCTAGGGATAATGAGGACAGGGGGGCTGGGTAGCTTGGAGGGGAGGGGAGGATGAGGGAAGGGGGTGGGAAGGTTCGGGGGGAGGGGAGAGAGGAGGGGGCTACTGGGGAAATAGGTTCGGAAGAGGGTGGAGTGGTTGGGGGAGGGGGCTGGGCAGAGGGGGGCCTGATGTGGTATAACCTATTTTCAATTAGATTTAAAAAATTTCAGTGACACGGGTTCCTTTATGACTTCATGTTCAATTGGTATGTTTTACCTCTTTTGATTTGTATATTGTTTCTGCTTTAAGGTTACTCCATTTCAACTGTTTTGATTTTTAATATTTTTAATCATTATAAAAATAATGACTATACTTATTTTTTGGAAGAATTGTAAACCTTTATTTTATTTTGAATAATGATTTTCTGGAGAAAAAATACAGAGATCAATGTTAGGGAATGAAAAAAATGATTAGGGCATTCATAATGGTGTTGATGGAGGAAGGTCTACCATTCCAGCTTCAACTTTACGGCATAAAAAATACAGAGATCAACATTTGATGTGGGAGTAAGGTATACCATTCCAAATTCAAGCATAAGGCGAGTGTATGAGGGCATTCATAACACCCAAAAGAAGTGAATGGGAGAAGGTGGCGCCATTATGTGATCTATAATGATTTTGATGGAGGTTCCAACATGGTTCAATGTCATGGGAAGTTAGGAGTGGACCTCGATACTCACAGCTGAAAGGATACCGAAACTAGATTTCTTGTACAGTGGAGCCCAACTACTGAGAACACTCATGCGGGGAAATCATTGGGCATGTATTATTATATAATTTTAAAAAACACATTTATAGAGGTCATTTCATCTAAAATATTTCATCTATGACATCTAATCAATAAAATTGATTAAGTTATTCCTTAACCCATTGAGGGTCTCTGTACTCTAAATATTTTATTTGACTTAAATATCAATATCAATTCATGCTCGAATGGTTCAGATTTTTAGGGGATAAGAGAATAAACCTTCTTTCATGAGTTATATGATTTAAATTTGTCATTCAGATCAAAGTATATGATATTATCAATTATAATGAGTGTTACTATGTTCCCTTTATGTATGAACTTTATTGAGCTTCTTAAAAATATTTAGGCAATAGATTATTTTCATATGAATGTGTTTATTCATAAAAAAATTTACATTACCTGAAGCCTGGATAAATTGATTTATAGTTTTACTTATTTTAAAATATTTTAATCATGAAATGCTTCAATGTTATTAATTTTGTTCCAAGAATCATATTATTCTAGAATTTATGTTAGTGAATACTCATAGGAGATGCAGTGATAGACTCATATATAATTATCAAGGGACTGAGGCCAAGAAGTGATGTTTTCATTTGAAGTTGGATATTTTTATATTTTGACATAGTTTCTCAGTGACTTTAATACTTAGTGACATTAATACTTATTTTGTATGTTTTGAAATTCATATTTCCCTTTGAATGTTCTTTTCATTCATGTCTATTGGAATATTATGTTCTTTATACTAATGTTTAATAATAATTCTTTCGTGTTCTTTTCATAATATCTCAGTGGCATTAATATTTATGTTATTTCATTCATGTTCATTTTAAAATATACTTTTCTTATTACTATCCATTTTTTTCTTTTTATTCATGTATTTGAAGTTGAATACTTATGTTGTTTTCTACATCGTGACCTATTTTCTTTATCTAATTCTTTTATGTATTCATTCACATTGATTTCAATTTTTTTAAATTGTGTTTTTCTTTTCAATTGAATGTTTATCTACTATATTCAATTGTCAATTTTAATTTATGTTTTCTTTTCCTTATATATTATTCTATCAGTTTTCTATGTTTTAAAATAATTTAATTTTCCATCTATATTCTTCTTTATGACTTCCTTATATTCTTCATCATGCATTTGTATGGTTTATTTTGTACAATGATGGTATAATTATGTTTTCTATAAATATTGTCTTATATTCTCCAATATGTTTTCAATGTTCTACATATTCCTCTATGTTATTTTCTTTTTGTTATTTTCGAATGTTTTCAATTTTCTATATTATGTCCGATTATAGTTCAATATTATGTATCACTATTTTTTTTATATATTCAATATTCATGTTCTTTATTAACATTTAAATATAGTTTTTCCATATTTAAAATAAGCATTGAACGTATTTCCGTGCGAATGCATGGGTAAGTACTAGTTTATAATAAATTATAAAATCAATGTAGTTCATTTGT
Organism: Viscum album; assembly: GCA_963277665.1. Classification (NCBI taxonomy): domain Eukaryota; kingdom Viridiplantae; phylum Streptophyta; class Magnoliopsida; order Santalales; family Viscaceae; genus Viscum; species Viscum album. The sequence goes on from OY728126.1 coordinate 1,114,430,509, forward strand.
TATAGAAAATACCATCTCATTTCCCAATAATAAACAACCATATCATACGTAACATCACACCAAATACCAGCCTTTTAAAAAACAGCTAGAACACCTGTACTCAGACATATATAATCATATGAATGAAGACTAAATATATATGAATTGAATATAGAGATAATCATAACATCACATCAAGTGAGACTATTAATAAGTCTAAAAATTCACTAGAAAAATGATCCTATAGATAATTGGAAAACATCGTGAGTGAACACAAAGAATGTTTCGACATACGAGGCCAATTACCACCACATCCAAACAAGTTCCCAAGGATTCCCAGGATCTAGATATTTTAATCTAATTCATCGTAATTCATTATTTCAAAAATATTTTATAATTCTGATTCATATTCCACTAAAAATAGATTTCCTTTTACAAAATCAAGGGGGCACCACTTATTCTAAAAAATGAATACCAACATAATGTTTACATGCGACATATAATTTATAAAACAATTTATTAAACTATATTAATTTTTTTATTCATTATAGGATAGATATTGAACCCCATAGGACAAAATCATTTCTCACATGCCCGTAACTGGATCAACCAGTATAGAAGAATAGAAATAAAATATTTTAGGTCTTTAAATCGGTCAAAAAAACATTAGAATCAATTGAAAAATTAAAATTTTTAGTATATAAGACAGAAAACACACTCCTCATGAAAATAAAGTGATGCACCATGGCTACATAAAAGGTCAGTCACTAGTGGAAGTTGGAAAAACATATCCTGAATAGATTAATAAGAATCAACACCACAAGACAATGGTATATGATAAATTTTGGAAATAATATTGTTGAAACCAATATGAGTTATTATGTAGAAAGATTACAAAACCAATGAGACATAACACAACAACAATGATGATGAATCATAATATAAAATGATCATTAAGGAGTGTACATCTCCAAAATCGTCAAGGGGAAATCCTATGTTTTGAGAGAGGATTATGTAGTTCGAAAATGAATCAGATGCCAAGTGCATCAAAACATACAGGTTTAACATATTTCATGAATCAAATCCATTGATCAAGAAGTGAAATGCATTAAATCCATATACTCTCAAAAGGATCTATTTTAGTTAAATATTCAATTGAAAATAAAATGATGAGAGCTAGTTTGATGATGTTTAATCATTTCACACTATAAACACGTTTATGAAAGTGGACAGACAATGGATTCACATTATGTAACCCATTCATGATGTGAAATTATTAATAAGGAAGATTCTTCGAAATAACTGAGATTAAGACACTAAAAACCCTGAACCTAATAGAGATCCTCTTAACCTATTTCCTCATTTATATATAGAATCCATTAATTCCAAAAAAACAAGCACCCATGAACATTATTTAATTTATGTAGAAAATTATCTTCATCCTAATTATGCATAAAATGAATGCAAACAAATAGGTAAATGAAAATAGAGATGAGAAATACCAAAATCAAGGTAATTAGATATTAAATTTGAGAAGAATAAATTATTTAATAAATATAGTTTCAAGTTGGACTCCAATAAAAAATCGTTATCATTATTATATTTAAGTATGATAGAGGCAATATATATGTGCAATAGTATTCATATGTAATGTTTAAAATGATGAAATATAGAAGATAAAAATGTTCTAATTGTTATATTTACTGATACATATTGTTTTAGATGGTTAAATGTAAATTTTTTGAGACTCATTAAAATACATAAGAGTTGATTTAATGAAAACATAATGACTACTAGATTGAATAACTAACATGTATGTGCTACACATGTCACCATTATGAATCAAAAAATATTTTTGATATTATGGAACATCATTGATGGCTTTGATATAAATTAACCTTCATAAAAAATTGCTTATACATCCAATTATGATTTCCTCTCATGTATTAGTCTGTTAAATTTATAAAAAGATTTTGGTAATAATGTAAATATTCTGGGAGTTTTTATACAATTTATCCCTTCTATATTATTTGGATACAATAGTAGACATAATTCACAGAAGAGGAAGTATAACATGAAATAGTTAACTAAAATTGAAGATATTGATTATGTTTTAATCCATATATTATATTACGAGACATTTTTGTGTTCCTCAACATAATTTTATTTTTTATAGATAAAATTAGTAATTAATATGTGACAAAAAATTGGGGCATGTTTTCAGAAAATCACATTGCCTTATTTTGAGTTTCATTAGTATGATGAAGATTAATATAATTTAAAAATTGAAGAAATAGATAAAATATATGATTTTATGAGATGAAACACTGATAATATGAAATTAAAGGATGAACAGAAGAAAATGGATAACACTGTTTTTGGTGACGAGTTTTTCTATAATAGAAAATTCATTATAAATTACCATCATATAATATTTATTTTTTCTATATAATAATGTAGTTTCAATAGTGAAAAAATATGGAGATTTGTAGAGTTTGATAAAATGGCCATTATTAATTTTTTTTCACACATAATGAGTAATTTCATCAAATTTATTGTTGAAACGCTATTTTTTTATGTTATATGGATTGATCTATTGGGAATAATGAATTTAACAAAATATTATTTCTCTAATGGAATGTGTTTTTAATTACAAAGGGGTTTCCTTGGTTGATAGAGATATTTTAATTACTTTGTAGAATCAGAGGAGATGTAAATTACAATCCATCACACATGATGTAAAAACTTATATACATTTAATTAAAGACTAGTTATGATTGTTTTAAAAATACCAATGGTTTAGGATGATAGACACATGTTTCTGATGAGTAAAATTTTAAAAATGTCCTATCATTAGATATTTTCTTCAATTTCATATGATGGTGATGTGATTTACATAAAAAATATATTTGGAAAATAATTTATATTATTAATGAACTATACAATAATGTAATAAAAGAAAATATAAATTTGATTTATAATAAAAAATACAATTTGAATATCATCTCAAATGAGAATATTTTACTTTCATTAAACCGTCTATTTAATTATGTTGAATCCATTTCTCAGTAGAATCATGAAATTAATTTTTTTTGAAATGTAGTCAATAAATCTTAATATATTTCAACATTTGAATAATTATATGTTTTCATCGGATCGGAGAAATGACCTCACATAATATTCAATTAATGATAATTAAATAATGTAGTTAACATATTTAATACACATTAAATTTGAATATAAATTATATGAACCATTAAATGATATTGGTTTTATATTAGTTGATAATTTATAGTTATATAAAATTATCTTATGTGAAGAAAAAATTTCTGTGGAATTTATATCCTTAGTAGGAATAACATTGTGGTGATGAAAAGGAATATATGAATGGGAGATAACCTTTAATTGGAATAATTAGCGAATGGATAAGTATATTTAAATAAAATGATGAAAAAATATATTTAATAATGTATTGGATAACATTTTCAAAATATATTATACATTGATTCCCATGAACTGAATCAATAAATTAGTCAGGACAATTTGAATGAAGTTATAATACAAAAAAAAATTATTTAACAGATATGATGATCAATGGTTATTTTATCATATTGATAATAGATTTATTTTATGTTTTCTATATGTTAATATGTAAATATTTTGTAATACTATACCAATGGAAAAGGATATATTGAAGAATTCATTAACATAAATGAAAAAAATAATTTACACTGAACTATTTTTATCTTCAATCAATGGATAACTTGAATATTAGTGTCTATGTATTGATATATTAAAAACACTGAAAAATTAAAATAAAATATCACTCATTTTGAATGTGTGACATAATATCGTGATAAATATGGAGAAACACTTAAATATGTAGTTATTTAATGGTAAAAATTTTATAATTAGTAAAAATGATGATGATCCTCATACATAGTTATAATATAGTAGAATAAGTGTTGATTCTTAAAATTAGGAATTTTTGTATAGGACATTGAATATCGAGGATGAATAAAATTATAATGGTGATACGAAAAATTAATAATAATGATTTTTATATGATAATGAGTCATTTAAAATGGTTAATAGAGGTGCATTGTTTATCAGGAAAATCATGACTGGTCATAGTCAAAATCAAATTTGAAAGATCAATCTAACTTGTGAAGTTAATGAATTTTCGTAAATAGGATTTACTGTAATTGATAACGGGGAATGAAAAATTAGTTCCTTTTTTAAATAATAAATATTCTATAAAATCAAAAGGATAAAAATATATATGTTGTTTTTGGATAGGAAGCAATAATATAATATTTCCCATTGTGAAATGAAAATTTCATGGCAATCATGGTTTTACAATGTCATGGTTCATGGATTTGGAGAGTTACAAGAGTGGTGATTCCCCCTTAAATTAAACAATATAAGATATTAACATATCATTCAAATTAATGATTTTTTATAGATATTTTTATATATTCTCCCAAATGGTCCATAATACTATTATATTTTATAAAGGGAGGGTTATAAATTACATAAATGATCGAAAATTAAATAAAAATCTACACAAAATAAGAAAGACCCCATGGTCAAAATTCTATATCTAGTATTGGTATATCACCACTATATCGCAAGATATTTTGACTAATATGAAGCATAATAATGTTATGCCTCAATTCTATTATAGATTTTATTTAACGGATAAATAAAAAATGTGCAAAACATCATGTTATAAATATTTCCCAATTTTACTAAATAAATCAAATATATTGATACATCATAGTTGGTGTCTACAATATATGTTAGAAAAAATTAATCACTATAAGGAATTTAATATCCATATTGTTGGTATGGTGAGAATATAAAATAACATAGCTCTAAAAATTAATGGACATGGGAGGAAACTGTTAACTATAGAAAAGGCATGGAATACAAAGATAATTTATATATATAGTCATAGGGAAAAAAATTCTTATTTTTTTGCACAGAGACTCTATACATGAGGTCACATTTAATCATAATGGTTGTTTTATCAATGAAATATTAGAACACCCATTAATTAACTGATAGATAACCATTGAAAATTTATACCTAATAGATTATTAGTATTAAATTTTTATCTATACCATTTAAGAATAAAAAAACCTCAGTATGGCATTGAGGCACACTAATATTATAAGAAATATTGTGTTTCAATAAAATTAAATTTTTCTAGTAGCTTGTGTTACATTAAATTCATATTTTATAGGAATGAAAAATTAATATTAAAATATTATTATCACTAATCCATTGGATTAGTGTTAATGCGTAGTAAATACAAAAGTATAAAAATTTATTTTTTTTATATATAATTAATTTATATTTTCAAAGAATTATTCATTTAAATAAAAAATATTTTAAAATAATAGAGATTCTCTTCTAGAAAACTATTTTTTGTGTGCAATATATAATAATCCAAAAAATTAAGATTTTTCTAATGGTGAATTTTATAAATCAAAATAGTATATTATATATTAAATCATATGTTTTAAAATTTAATTAATGTTTTTATTATTTGTAAGAAAATAATAAAAATACTATTATATTTTAAAATTTATTAACATTATAGTAGTTTTTATCACATTAAACAAAATGAAATTAAAATAATATTATGAAATATATATATATAGATAAAAGTACTTAAATATTTTTATTAGTGAGGTTCAAATTTTATAAATATTTCCCTTTTATTTTTTTAATATAAATATTACTATTGTAATAGGTATCACCTCCATAAATAGGATATCAAATATATCAAAGAAAAAATTTCCTTTATGCCTATAAATGTTAAACGAATTTCTTATTTGATTAGGGTAATTCATCCTTCATCACCATAAAATATAAATTAATTAATTTAATTGAAAATTTCCCTTGAAAATGAACAATATAATATATAAATCAATGAAAGTTACAAAATTTAAATCACATTGTATAAAATATATCTTATGAGTCCACATTGGATCAAATGAATTATATTAATGAGTATATGTTCCAAAATTGAGAATAATGAAATTATTTACCTTATATAATATTATTAATGTTTCTAAAATATGTAACAAAATTATTTTTTATGCATCAATGATTCAATATTTTTCTATTAAATAAAAAATAATATTCAAAATATTAAATGTTATATGATTTGATTGAAATAATATGTCGCAAAACATTTCTATATTTTTATGAAATAAAAAGGATATTTTAATGGATTAAAATTTAATTCCTCCTTCTCCAAGGTTTAGTTAAATTTATATAAAATGAATATTTAAAAATTAAACTATTTATATAATCTAAAACATTTTTTACAAAATCAAACAAAATTCATAAAAATATGATATTCATACAAATTAATAGGTTATGGTTTCAAATGTATTCATCAAAATTTAATTTTTTTTTCATTTTATATTTATTTTATTAACAATAAAATTGTAGAAAACATTACAATTACTTAATTTTAAAAAGGCTTAATAAAGTGATGATAAAAAAAAATTATAAGTCTAAAAAATTAGAACAAACAAGTCTAAATTTAATTATATGTGAGTATTTTTACTCTTCCGGATATTATATTTTAATGTTATCATTTCGTTTCCATATGAATGTAAAAATAAATTACTGTTTGTTAATATTTTATGAAATTCCAAGAGTGGCCCTACACTCAATTGTAAAAAGGAACCCTATTTATATTATTCACAAAACATTGAGACTTATATCATGAACTAACTCTACCAATATCTCGTTTCAACACATACATTCTCATCTTAGAGATTTTGGTCTTCTGAAATGATAATACTTAGTTTCCAAGAAAATATGTATAATGGATTTGTTCCCAATAAGATGTAATCCCCTTAAACAATAACTTTATTTTCAATTCATCATTTCATAATTCTAAATATATGTTATTTTTACTAAAATAATAAATCAACTATTCAAAAATGTTATAAAGTATTATTATGACTATTAAAACACATCTATAAATCCTCATTCTCGTTATATGGGAATTGAGAATATTGCTCCTTTGTACATATTTCTTACTATCTACATGTATTGATAAAAATGAATTTCCATCACCATTTTTAATTGATGGATATTATAGTGGGATCGATATCTATGTATTGTAAAAATGAAAAAATTATACCTCTATAATGATAATAACATTTATACATTATTACCATACACTCATTTGGGAAACAATATCATCTCTTGAGCATATGTGTGGACTACCAACTTCATGAAGGGACGTAAATAATTTATTCCGTATATACTAATTATATGAAAATTTTGTTTAAATTGAAAAATATATTTGATATATATATAATATATAATAATCAATATTATGTTGATAAGAAATATTATTCATTCTTAAATTCCATTCAAAAAAAATTAAAACATATTTAATGTTTATGTACGACATACTATAACCATGAATAGTGTAATTAGATGTTGTATCCCATATTTTTATAGGAGTATATATATATTTATAATATAATATATTTTTACCATGATTTAAATCATATATATGATTAAACTATGACCATTCTTGATGGACCAAAAATATGAAACCAACATATATGTAAAAATCTATTTAATCATCATTAGGAATAGAGATTTTAATAACCAATTATTAATATGATGGTGATAAAATGTAATAAATATCCTATGTGGATTTATATATATGATTGTTTATCTATAATAATATGTTAAATAAAAAAATATCTATTACACATATGTTTCGAAAACATATGAAAAATGTCTAAAAAGAGGTAAGGGGTTTTATATTACAATCAAATTTTTTATTTGTATTTATTATCACTATGTATTTAATCTGAAAGATCATTATCAACCACTAATGGTACTATTTAATTTTCTTATGATATGTTTATTTCGTGAAAAGAAAAAATTATTAATTTATCTTTCCTTACAATATATAATCAAGATACCCAAAATATGTTTTAATGTAAAAAACCATAGTTCTATATCCGGTTTAAAATTTTATTTTCTTTGCATATCAATATTTTCTAAATAATATTAAATGGTTTCAACAAAATTTATTTTATTATTTCTGATTAATTGTTAACCATGTTGGAATATGTATAAATTTTTTGAATCATAACAACATTTTGTTTCTCGTAGGAGATACCGTGTGGATTTTGCAACCAAACTATAAAAGGAATGTTTGTCAAATTATTATGGATTAATTAGAATATGATTCTATAATAGATGGAATTTTTTAAATTCATCCATGTTATTTTCCTATGGATATTTTATTTTAATTTTCTTTCTATAATATTTTTTAAATTGTTATATATTGAGGAACAGATTAAGAAATGGAAGGTTATTTTACTCAAGAGTTTTTTAACACCATTTTCATTCATCGATTAAAACAACTTTCAATGTTTTATTCTCATTACTGGAATTTTGGTCCATGAATATGAAACTTCTTCTTTCTATAGTTTTTCTATTATTTTAACAGAATGTTGTGAATGAATGTTTTTTTATTTCCATGTGGCATTAAACAATAAAGATTTAATGAAAACCATTTCATTTCACGGGTTCTGAAATTTTTAATGGATTACTATATTGTGCGACAAAATTTTATGATTTTCATTACATAATATGTGGGACTTATTACTCTCTCTAATGAATTGTGAAAATATTTAAATCTCAGTTGATAAAATAGGGTTGAATTACAAGTTAACTAATTTAAGATAATCAATTTTTTCCACTATTATATTCATGGGGTGGAATATGACTATTATAATAGTTTTTATATTTAACCAATTAAACTATAATTTCTATTGAAATGATCCCTTAAGAGTAAAGAAGTAATTTTATGTTCTAATGTGTATGTCAAAATTCCATTTCATTTTCCAATATAATCAAATGATGGAACATTTTATTTTATTCCATTAATATTCAGATCTTATAAAGAGATACGATTTTTGAAATGACTCAATATAATGATATCTGATATGTAATTTATGATTTCTAAATGTAATGAAAATGTTGTCGTACAATTATTGTCATGTTATTTTTATATGATGATTGATATGACCCTTGTTTAACCCCAATGTGCATCATATCTCTCTCATTCACCTGATTTCATTCTCATGATCAAATGAACTGTTTATGTATGATATGTATTACAAGGGTTATATCTATAAATACTTATATCCTAGATAGTGTTGAACTATTAGGATCTATATTTTTTATGTTTCCATGTTTCCAAAGCTATGAGTCCTATATGATTATTTCATGGGTCCTTATATTATGAAAATAATATTAATCTATTTAAATGTAATATCTATATATTTATTTTCTAGGTCGCTAAATTTGGTTTCATATAAATGATTAGTAATCTATTATAAACGAATAAAGGAAACATTTTTTGAACAATATATGTGTTAGGCTGTGTATATGATCCAAAAATAGTGATTTGGAAATCACCATGAATGACATATGATAAATAGATAATCTCATGATTTATGCAACATATGAATTATATTTCCTTATTATGTGGTTTCCTACTCAAATTATTGTATCTCAAAATGTTCGATAAGTTTTTTCAATGAAATAAACTTATGAAAATCATGTTTAATTCTAATGGTAAAAATAATGCAGTGATTATCCTCTTATTAAAAAAAATGTTCTTGGGGAAAAACATGAAAAACCTCAATGATTAGATCAAAAAACATTCTAATGTTGTGAATCATTGTGATAATTTAATTGTGAAAACATGAAACAATAATATGATTACACATTAATGATAAAAAATCCCCCAAAATTTAGTGGGTCTCCTAATAAAATTTTTTCTACCAAATGGATTAGTACTATCAAATATATATTCTATATAATGCAGTGTTCAAAACATGATATAGTTATTTGGAATTATATCATTTGAAAGGAGAAGAAGTTCAATTATGTAAACATATCAAGAACATGATACATTATGAATGAATTAAATAAATGTAGTGGGCGAGTATATACAATTATTTGACAACATATATTTTCATTTTATTATTCATATTATTATTTGACAGGAAATTCATTGACAATAAACTGAAATATGATGAATTTTTTTCTTTCACTATGTAAATGTTTTCATGTCTTTGATGGTCTTATCAAGGGTTATCTACAAACATGAAAATAATTTTGATTGGATATTAATTTTCTTAATAAAAATCCTCTAAATATTATAATCCATACTAGACATTGGTATTAACAATGTAATTATTTATTGTGCTATAATGTGGGATATAGAGATAGGAGTTACATATAAATAATATGGTTTTGAGATGAAAAATAAAAGTATAATTGAATAGAAATTCTAGTAGCCATAGATAGAACACAATGACAATTTATTCTATACAAAATCAGGGAGGAAATAGTTGTGAGTGTTTACTAAGGGAACTGGTAGATATTTCAACTATGGAATTTAATTTCACTGGGAAATCGAATACTAATGTGATGAGTAGAAGTTAGTAAATGATGTTAATATAGATTTACAAACACAAAATTAAACATTCATAATCAGGTGTTTTAAATTCAATAAATATGTCCATTATGATATAACTTGAAAAATATCAATCATAATGATGCTTATTGATTCCAAAACCTATTAGACATAGTGAAATAGGGAATTATCATGATATCACTATTTCTGATGAGGGGTATGATAATAGTGGAGATGATAGAAGAATTAACATCAAATCTATAACTAAAAAGTAATTTTTTTAATTTTTTGATCAATCCAATATACATTATCTAAATACATTTCAAATGCTATCTTAGTACAAAATCAAAAAAAATTTGTTGAGTTTGTAATAAAAAACCACAATTATAATATTTTCTCATCCTATTTCAATGATTCATCTATATTTGAAGTTTGTAGTAATTTGTTTAAATAAAATCATGTAATTCATTGTATATTTTAATTTTGTGCAGTTTTTCTTCATGGATTATAAATATTGAACTAAATCCCACATCAATTAATGTGGAAGGGATTTAAAATACTATATTCCATTATAATATATATTTTTATAGTGAAATAAAAATAATGATATTTTGAAAGAAATTGCATCATTTTTGTGTATCCTGATTATTATTCCAATGAGGTGTTTATCCCACATTGTTGGGAAGAAACTTACCGTCTAATAAATTATTATTTTTTGGATGTTAATTTATATATTTATGTATAAATTTATTGGTATTTCACTGAATCATTGTTTTTATTTTTCAATAGAGCTCATACATTTTACCCAACCAATTTCAAAGAATCAATATTGATTTTCACTAATTGAGATTAAATTATTAAAGTATCAACATCAGGTGAATCATGAACAAGGATTTATTTGGCCACATTAATCACAATTTGGTGATTTTTTTATAATGATAGATAACTCAACGTGAATCTACATTGATTATCGAGAACATAACAAGATCACTATCATGAAAAATAATCTTCTACCCTGTATTGATTGCATTATTTTTTTTGAAAAAATAGAATTAATATTTTATTATTAATATTCATTATAGATATCATTAATTGGAGGATAAAACTGAAGATATATTTATGGTATCGTTTTCTACATTTTTTTGGTTCTATGAATTTGAAGAGATACATTTTTATCAATGAAATGCACCATCAATTTTCATTGATTTAATGAATATACAATTTAATTAATAGCATGAACTGTTTTTTATAGAATATATTTTATATTAATATACATTCAATAATGACTGAAGATCATGGAGATCAATTAATTATTGGGATGAATGATCAGAGAGGATAGTAAGGGCTGTTATCATATTAATAGGATGCTTGAGCATTTGGAAAGCATGAAATGAAGTGTGACACAATGTCATACGAGGACTATATGCCATAATTCTCATTAAAATGAAGAACATGTTTCATGATCTGGTCTAGTTGTGTACTAACTCCCATGACACACCGTCTGTGGAAGCCATTGGTCCGCGTCATTTTTGTTCCAATCAGACAAGGGAGTTGCACAGTTGGAATTGGGTCTGTTGGCATCATTTTTGCCTCAGACTCAAGCTACATAGTGGTATATCACTAATAGGTGGGAGATACGAGGCAGAGTGGTCATCAGGAACCCGGATGGGTTAGTTGTAGAAGTATATTCTACCTTTAACGGTAGGAGGAATGTTTTGCATGCTGATATGCATGCTCCACTCATGGGTTTGGAGAGGTGTGTGCTGCGACACATAATTCTTTAGGCATCAGAAACAGATTCTTTAATTGTTTTCAATGCTCTTGCATGTATAGGTTGAGTTCTATTAAACAATGTTTTCATAATCAGAAATTGAAAATAGATTCTGGGAATTCACATTGAGATCACCCACACATGGCATGAGGGGAATAGAGTGGAGGATTTCATAGAATCGATGCATAACCAAATAAAATTATGATTTAATTCCTCAATATAGGTTATTTTCTGAGGGTGGTGATGTATTTTTTAATTAATGATGCTCTCGGATTTCACTTTTTTCAACCTGTATGATTTATCAAGTACCATTTGTTTCTTTTTAAAATCAACAAAAATATCATCATTCTGTCCATTTGAAATTTTTTCTTTAAAATGATTCATTATTGTGTCGTGTAATATCACATGAGAGTATATATGCATACACATGAAATGAAAAAAATTTATTCTACAAATTGATAACCCAGTGTAACTAGATCTATAGTTTTATTTGTTTTTCATGATAATATATGTACTTTTTTGGATCATTTCTCATATCTATCAAATCGCCTCAACAAGTTTTCATAGAAGGGAATCGAGTTACATTGGATGAATTAATGTCAAAAATATTTTATGGAACTAATAAGCAGACTAATCTACTTATCATTCCATAATTATTTTCTCATTGATGGATTATTTATTCTTCTAAAATATATCCTTGCTGATCCTTTTTTCTCACTCATATTTGTATTACATTACCTATGTATATAATAAATGTGATGTGGAAGTTATATCGGGATATACAATATGGAATAATGTAATCATTGAATGAAAATATTTATGTTTAAATTAGTTTATTCATTTGTAATACATGTTAAATGTATGTTTTTGGTTTACCATGACTACTAAACTCATAGTTAGTTCGGGATTTGATTCCTTGTAATCAAGCCAATATAATGGTATTAGGCACTGCCCCTGGGCACTCATGGGTGTGTCTCTATAGTTATTTTTTGAGGATGTTTAATAAGAACATTGAAAACTATATCTAGGTAAACACATATTATTGAAAATAACCTAATGTTGAATTTAATGGAACGTATAGAGGAAAATAATAATGATTCCGTTTTATTGATATTATGTGGGTCATCCTAGTAATTCATCCCTACCAATATAATACATATGATGATGGTTCTAGGAAAAATGTTCCAAGGAGTAAAATAACATAGTTTGTCGGGCCTAAAAGTCCATAACCTTCTATATATCATTGAGCCTTACTATGCTCTGAGTTTTACACTATTCTAGGATACACATATGATAATTCCGATTTCCATAAAAAATCATTATGATGTATTTTAATATATAAATATATTTAATAACCTTTGTTAAAATTTATACCATATAAGGACTAATTTGAAATAAAATGCCTTACATAATTATGTATTAGGGTTGTATTGAAAATCTTAGATGATATGATACTTTTTTGTTAAACCTAATTCAAGGACTTTAATAATATTTATTTTTTCAATTATATTAATATTGTTTTATATAATGACATCCTATATGTTAATTGACAACCCCTCATGTCTAGAAACTCCACTGGACATGAACCCATGACAGAATGATGATAATGGTTTCATCTAACCACTGACCTATGTTCTGTTGTTGTTAAAACTCAATTTTTTGGTAAACACCATTATTTATAAATATTAAGTATGAACAAATAGTGTTACTTTTTATCTATAGATATTAATATTGGTAAGATATCCAATTTTTTGAATAGTTAGATACCAATTTATATACTTTTAACTATTGTATATGTCTTACAAATTTTTAATTTATTTTTATAGTGCTCCAGATATGTAAGGGGTTTCAGATATCCCTATCTACAAGTATGGTATGTATTATAATTTTATCGAATAATAATAGAAAGAATTTTTTGTTAAGAAAATAAAATATATCATGAAAATATCATTCCTTGTATTCATAGACAAGAAAATAATAAATCAACATTAGGCAAATTATCAATAAAATGCGTTCATCATACTTTGATTTATGTTAGACTGATTATCATCTAAATAATTATAGATTTATGGGGTTAGGCTCCCTTTTTTCTAATGATCATTCATATGCGTGTGGTTGAGGACCTCAATAACACCATATTGATGTTAATTATTTTAATTCTTGTATGTATCTGTATATTACACTACTGATCTCATTAATTTTAAACTACTAATATTTTATTCCATTTTCCATTCGAACATTCAATTCTCTCTTTTAAAGATGATGTTTAATGAAATCATATCGTGATGTGGGTTTTAATACTATGAAATATCAAACTATATTTTACCATAATATATTTTTAATTGTAAGGAAAAATAATTTAATTTATGTTGGGAGAATATAGGACCCTAAAATTCAATAATATGAATACTGTATTAGATAGTGTGTATGTCAATAACCCCCAAGCGCATAAGAATATATTAAATCACAATTATTTAAAAGTTATGTAATATTTTAAATAAATTCAATATAGTGTATTCCAATTCATGTGAAATTGAGTTAGTTAATATTGCACATAAAAATGAGTTTCTTCAATGGCTTTCATTACACTCAAAACCATATTTTACTGAACAAAAAATATATTATTAAAATATTATTGTTAAATACAATAATACATATACTAGCCATTAAATTAAAGGTTTTATATAATATTAAACATATTATAGAAATAAATAATTAAAAAATAAACAATTAATTAATTAATTATAATTAATAAATGAAAAAATAATAAATAAAGTGAATATTTTATATAAAACTATTTTTCCTCTGAAATGTGTTTTGAAATAATAAATTAAATTAATTAAAATAGTTAAATATATTAACGATACACACACACACACAGATATATATATATATTATTATCAATAATATATTTTGGATATTAATCCAATATATTTTATAGTCATAAGAAAATTACATACCCAATATTTTGTATAAACCCCCAATTTTAATAAATTCACTTTTACCACCTTTTTTCACGAACATGTTATAATAATTTTTTTTTTAAATAATATAAATATTATATTTAAAAATAACCATTATTAAAGAATTATTAACAAGAAAATTATTATATGGTGTACTTCATATTTCAATCTATGATGTTGCAATTTTTCATGAATAGTGAAAAATACTTGAATTTAATATAAAAATGAATTTTCATATAATTTATTTATATTTATAAAATATATTTTCAATTGGTTTCAAATTTTATTTATTGAAATATGTTATTATTTGTTCAGTTTTTGTAAATTATAACCAATTTAACAAGGAAATTTATTATTGAACCAATCAATATTTTTAACATTTTTACTCTTAAATCCTACATTGTTATCCCATTTATGGGATTAAATTAAAAATAAATTGTACAACTTATGTTATTTGAATTTTGTAATTTGGATTCCATATTTATAATTAGAATAATTTATTATTTCTAATAATGATAAAATAGTTTTTAAAAAATCAATTAATAAATTTAATTATAATTAATCAGAATAAATGAGGTGAAATTAAGCATAACAAGGGACTAAAACATAATCTTAAGTGCCAAAATTACCAAAAAACTAGTAAAAAATCATTATATGGACATATTTGGATCATATACTCCCTTTTAAATAAAAAATTATCATATTTTATCTAGTTTTAATGTAAAAAACATTAGTGGGAATTCATTTTTCAAAATTTACATGACTTCCACTACTCCTCCACTATTAAAAAGACAACATATCATCTCTCTTTATCACACCCCTAAATCCATATTTTATATATAAATATAGGACCATTTATCTTATAAAAATACCTCACTTCAGCATAGAATCCCATCCTATGGAATAAATCAATACTTGTAATCCCATTAGTCCAATCAAATAGGAGTTGCATTAATAAGAGGGAATATTTCCCCTCAATCTCTTTAGTTTTACTTCGATTTCATGACAACCAAACTCTTACTACACCATGTTTACATATTAAAACCATCATCATAAATATACTATGGTTGATTAATGTTAATATTTTTACAGACACTAATATATCCTTCATCAAAATGGGTAAAAAACATACCATTTATCTGTATATCAAATGCTGCGTCAGGAAAAAATGTATTTCGTTTTTCCATTACCACCTATCATGTATGGTAATTATGATGAAAAATAAATTTATATATTTTATATATGATATTTATAATTTTTTATACTTATTTAATTCATTTATTACACATATATTTCTTCATTTTCTTTTTTGTAATTATGATATCATTATTTCTGGCTGTGTGGACTACCTCCCCCTCAATAGGATGTGACTAGTTCACAATTTTCATGAAACATATTAATGAAGGATTTAAAAAAAATATTAATTATATATGAGTGTGATATGATAAGGAATTATAATAAAAAATTATATCACATACATTTCATTCTTTTAATAAGCAAATGAAATGAAAGAACTGTTCATGTGTACGTATGACCTAGCAACTCCATGAATTTGGAATTTCATTTATTCTTTCCAAATATTATATATTATTTTAAGTAGATATATATAGTATATATAGAGATAATAATTTATATCAATGATATGATGAAATCATCATTTATATAATAAGACAGAAAACCATTGTGACAATAAATTCTTGAAAGACTATGTAAAAAACACCCAAAATAGTGAATATAATGAAACATGTTTATCATACGGGATATTAGATATTATAAACATGAATATGGACCCTCAATAAGTTTTTACCAATAATAAATCCAATATATATAATATTAATGTACATTTAACCCAATGGAATATCGAGGTAAGGGATTTTCTCTCAGTTTAAAATCCATTGAGACTTCTTTTTTGTTATCCACCAAGATTATATTATCTAGTGTATATACATCCTTTTGACATGTTATATCATGAATCTATTTATTTTCATGATATTATATTTTTCATTTAATGTTACTAATTCTTAGATATAATGATTAAAATTTTTCAACATGGTATTAAACACATTTGAATGTTTAAATATTATTTTTCTCAAGAACATTTTTAATGAGTTTTCATGAATTATTACTTCCATTTTAGAATAGTAACTTCTCTTGAATCAATAACATTATTATTGAGACAAAAATTTGATATATAGGTTTTATATAATTATACTAATTCATATAATATCATAAATTTTTCATTATATATGATATTTTGAGTTTCAATTTGAATAATTTAATTTAAGGGTATTTGAGTTAAAATGTATCAAGCAAAAAATAATTTCATAACCCATTTACTTTTTATTGTGTTATACAAATACCTAATAGTTATTAATATTATGTGATTATGTTTATAATAAATTTTCATATGTCTAGGTGTATTTACACTTTATTATATGGATTTACATTTGATACACATAATCAACACATTGATTGATTCTAACTTTAATTGTATATTCATTTAAATGGTGTACATTAAAATCTCATATTTTTCGGAATTATTAACAAATGAATTTCTATTAAATAATTTTTTCTATTTTCTAATATTCACGTGAATTGTTTTCTCATATGGTTATTTATGAATATAATAATTTAATAGTAATACTTTTATACATCTTGGAAAATCTAATCTTTTAGAAATTTTTTTCTAAAAATTGCACTTCATTTCTCTCATTTGTCAGAAAAACTGTTTTCTTATAAAAATCATATTTTATAAAAATATTTTCAATTAAAAAAAATTCCCCAAGAATGTTTTAAAAAGATATTTTTTAGTATTCCTACTCATTAATAAAAACCCATTATTTATACTCAAAATGTGTTATATTTAATTGATTCAATATTTATTCTACATCAATATTGTTTATAATTTCTTTTTACACATATAATATTTAAACTCACATTGTTGATTCATTTGTTAGGCCCCTTAAATTATTTAATTTATCATGATTATTTGGAAATTAATATCCCATAAACCGTCATATCAACTTTTGTGGATATTATTGCTTCCTAAACCATAAACCATTTTTTATATGATTTTTACACAGAATTTTAATTAATTTTTTAGTGAAGTGTTGAATAATCTATAAAAATTTTTGTGAATGGATATTTAATAAGGAAAATTATTATTCAATATTTGGAATTTATTGGACATGAATGAAAAATATAGTGGGACATTTATGTTAATCCATGTGTGGTGGGCCCTTATGAATGAAATCCTCAATATTAGTTAATAGGCTCAGAATATGAATTTGATGAAAAAAATATAAGGGTTTCTAGTCGATATGTTATAATGTCTTATGAAAAGCCTTGATGGTGATGGGGCAATGTACCTAAGAATCAGGATATAAATATATTAAACATTTTCCTCATTTATTTTATGTTATTATTCATCCATGAGTGTTTTCATTAACATATCTACTTAAACATTTTATACAATGTTCATTGATCAAATTGAATGTGGCTCAAATGTCCTAACATTCCATTATTACTTTTTAATTATTATTTTAAGGGAATTTGTTTCGAGTTATTACCTTCCCATATTGTTTATGCACTAACTTCATAGTTTTTTAATTATATGGTATGTGTGTTTAGTTACATACCATTATATTATTATCATAGTCACTTATTCATTATTTGTTTTATACATTACCATTTAATAGAATATGAGATAATTCTTATATATTATCTTTTCCCCTAGAATCCATGATTAAAAAAATAAATTATATACCGGGATGTACTATATGGAATTTATTTATCCAAAAAATAAATAAACAAATAATGATTTTATTAGTGAATACATTTATTATACAAGAGTCAGGCATATATCTGGTTTACCAAGACTGCTAAACACTTTGGCCCATTAGGATTTGATTCCTTGTAATCATAACAATGTAATGGTAATGGACGATGTCTCTAGGTCCTTTGAGTTTGGGAAACTACATTTTGAATAAGAGGAATTTTCGTATATACATTTGAACTGGATATTGGGAAACACAGATTAGAAAACCGATCACAATATAGAATTTGATTATAATTTTATAATAAAATCCATTTTTTGATAGATATGAATCATGAGGCTCTTCCTACCAATGAATTAATGTCTTAATACTACAAGTAGAAATGGTTTTGGCCCATATTTAAGTATGATTAACTACACTAACAAGGAGTTTTATTCCCGACTCTATATTACCAAATACAATTCAAAAGGATGTACTGAACACCAAGTTTGAAACTATTGGGGGATAAGCATAGTATAATATATATTTTAATTACAATATTTTGTGATTTATTTGAAGTGATATTGGTGAATAATAACCTAGGTTGTGACATTGTCAAAGGAAGCACTTATGTTGAAATATAACATATTAAGTGTTCAAAAATTGGGGTTGTATTCAAAACCATAATTAAAATGCCTCATAGTAATTACTCTTATTTATAAAATTTCTAGAATATTTATTTTTGAATATTATATAAATATAGTATTATAAAATGACATGTTTTATACTGAGTAAAAACCCATAAAATTAAAAAATATTGATGTTCATGAACCGATGTTCCAAGGATTGTAAGGGTCTCACACTAAAAATCGACTTACTCAATGTCCTGGAAAAAATTTCATTGATTTTAGTTATAAAATTTATGAATAAATATTAATGATAAAAGAGTAGTGTCACAGGTCCATTATAGATAATAATTTCGTAACCATATTGTGTTTTAGGAATACATAATGAAAAATGTAAATACTTTTCATTATTTTATAGTCCTCTTGATCCATTAAGTGTCAATTATTGCACGTTAGGAATATAATTTATTACTTGGACGTCCATTTCAAGGGGTAAGGGAATAATTATAATTTTATAGAAGAATATATGGAAGATTAACTTTTTATAATGAAATTGAATGGTATCAGGAAAAAAAATTCTATATATTCTTAGGTAGTAAATGAATTATTAAATATTAGGCCAATGATAAAAAAGTGATATTATAATAGCTTAATAATTTTGAACCGATGATAATATAATTAATGGTATATTTATGGATATATTGACCAAAATTTATATTTATAATTCACTTACTCTTGATTGATGAACTCAATAACATCCTATTGATATTTAAACGTTTCCTCCAAGTACAAATCTCTACATGAAACAAATTTTATCGTTTATAAGGACCTAGTTATATGTTATTCCAAGTGACCATTATAATTTCCATTCTCTGTTTTATCAAGGATTTTATATGACAAAATAACAATATGTTTCATTTAAACATAGGAAATATCAAACTATACTTCACATATATCAAGTTTAAAATGTGAGAACTTGTTTTAATTCTAGTGGAGAAAATTTATTACAATGAAATTATAAAGAATGATTATCATTTCTGATAGCATGTACGACATGCATCACAATGGACATTAGGGAATATAATATCCCTAAAATTAATAATATATTTTTTAGAATAAATATATTAAAAATTATACAATGAAATTAACTCGACAGTTAGTTCTCATATATCACACACACAAATGAGTTCCCTCAATGACTTGTGTTACATAAATGTCAATGTGTTACTAAACAATAATATATTATTAAAATAATATTATATAATATATCCTAACATATCATATTCGTTAAATTATATGTTATAAACATATTATGTCGACTTATGAAAATATTTTCAGTAAATAAATATAAAATGAATTTACTACATATAAATGCATATAAGAACAAATTGAAAATAATTGAAATATTATATAGAATACTATTTTTATAATCACAAATATTTTTTTATCATAGATAATTTAATTAATTGAAAATTTTTATTGATATTATGATTATATATATTTATATAATATATTTTGAATAAAATATTTTTGAAATTATTCCAATAAATTTTATTCTATTAATATAAGACCAAACCTATAATTATTCATAAAAACCATTATTATTATAATGAAAATTCTATTTCATTTTAATTAAGAAAATACATTAAATTAAATTTTTGTTTCTTTTTTATTTAATAAATCCCTCAATAAAATTAATATGTGATGTAGCAAAAAAATAATATTTTGGAGAATTGTTTTTTTCAATTTTACTTTTGAAGATTAATGAAACATATTGGATTTTAATTCAAAAATACTTATTTTTATAATTTATTAAAAGGGATATATTATATTTTAAATTGTTTAAAATTTCAATTAGATCAATTATTATTAATTTCACAAATATAGGTCTTTGGAATCATTTTAAAATTGAAATTTAATATTAATTACAGTTAAAAGATTGAACGCTTTTACTTTTAAACATCAATTATCATCTCACCCGTTGGATTAGATTTATTTTAATATAGGCTACATATTTATTGGTATTTGAAAAAATGGATTAAATATATTTTATTAACATGATTCATTATGTATAATATGTTCATCTTATTTTTTACCAATATAATTTTTGATGTAAAGTAAAATTAATTAGAACAATTGATGTAAACGTAAGATTATCTAGGAATTAAACCTTAAATATAAGGTCTAAGATCTCTTATAAGATTTTTTAAATTCATTTTTATGTAAATATTTCTATGATATATTATATTTCGTCTAAGTTTATCTATTTTTGTATCCACTTTCAATGGTAAAAAAATATTGGAATTCCTTTTTCCATAATTTACTAGACTGTGACACCTCCACCATAATAAAGAGGCCTCTTATCCTTTCACATCCTCACACATCTCCTTCGAAATTTGATCACCCAATATTATTCCAATTAGATCTTGAAAATTCCTCATATCATACTATAATTCTCAAATAATGTAGGAAGCCATCCATGGAATCCCTTTGGTGGAAACCAAAAGGTGTTACCTGAATAAGATAGAACATTTTTTCTCAAGCATTTTAGTTTTATATCCAGCATACACCCCAAATACTATTATTATTCCATGATTATATAATAAAATAAGTATCCTAAGAATAATTAAATTTTTCTATGTTAATATTTTTACAAAAACATTCACCGACTTCTATCTAATGGATAATTAACTTACTGTATATGTGTATGATGAACTACCACCTCCCGAAAAAAACAATTATTTTTCCATTTACTACCTCTCATGGATAAGAATTATGGTGGAATATATAATTATATATGTTATATATCATATTTATAAATTTTAAAACCTATTTAATTATTTATTAACCACATCACTATGCTTTCATTTTTTGTAATTATGATTACATCGTTTTTGGATGTGTGGACAACCACCCCCTTAAAGTGATGTGACATGTTCACAAAAAACATGGATCATATAATGGACAGTACTAAAAAATAAATTTAATATATACTACAAATATTTGATATAGTAATTATAATATACATATATATCATGTAATTTTCATTCTTTTTAATATAGAAAATAAATGAATGTTGCTTTCATGGGTATGTACGACCTACCGTCTCCATGAATGATTCATTACATTTCTTATATCAAAAAATATAGATTATTATTAATAAAGATATTCTGAATATAAATAATGAAATCATTTTTTATATAATGGATATGATGAAATCATGATTGACGTAACCAGAACAACAAGTAACAAGTCCAAATATTCCTTAAAGACTTGGAAATTAATACCATAAATCGGAAAATAAAGAAAATATTGTTATCAAATTAATAATAATAATTTATAAACATGAATACAGTCTTGAAATAAGTTATTAAATAACATAGAATCAATATAAATAACACTGTTGTCTGTTCACAAAAAAGGAAGCATGATGTAAACGTTTTCATTTCAATTTATGTCCCCTTGAGGTATATTGGTTTTTAAGCTCATAGTTTCTTTTATAAGATGTATATACAAGAATTTTAAATTTTATTCCTGGAATTAATTTACTGTTATGATATTACAAACTTCATTTAATGGTACTAAATATTTGATAATAAAATTAAACGTTTTCAATGTGGAATGTGACACAATGTAATGTCTAATATTATTATTTTCTTGATATTCATAATACTTATTCTTGCTATGTCAATTACATTTGTGGTTTCTAACATCATCTTGAAAACATGAAATAATTTTTGTTCATGTAATTTATTTGATATGGTTTAAACTCATCCAGATTTTTATATAATATCATTATATATCAACACTCTATGAATTTTTGAGTTTTAATTTGAATAATTTTATCTAAGGGGATTTGAGTTACACGTTTCCAAGTGGAATTAAATTTAATGATGAAATTTATTTTTATATTTTTATAATATTACCTCATTAAAATTAATATAGTATAATTATATATATTGTACTTGAATATATATTGATGTATCTTCACATTCTTATGTGGATTTTCTTTTGATACACATAATATACTAATTGAATGATTTACACTTCAATGTTATAATCTTTTCAAGTCATTACAATACAATCAAATTTTTTTCGGGTATGTTTACCCCTGAATTCCTATTTAAATAAATAAATTTATCATTTTTTATTATCCCATTGATTTTTATCTCCTCTATTTATTCATGACCCTAATAGTGTAATATTAAAATTTATCCACTCTTTGGTTTTGAAAATATCTTAAAAAATGTATTAATGAAAACCTGAGTTCATTTCAATCTTTAGTAGGATAAAACATTTTCTTCAAGGAACCAGTTTTTCTTACATACCTTTTTAATATAATTAACAATTCCAAAACGATTTATTATTTTTTTACAATTTAAATCCATTAAAAATAATATTCATTGAATCTTATTGTCTATTTTATAATGAGGAATTTTTCTAATCATTTTTTCATGAAAAAGGAATGTTCAGTTACCTCATAAGGCATGAAAAATATTTACCAATTTTAATTTCATTGATTCATCCATTTAATGATTTAATGGAAAAACATTTAATGAACGTATTTATAAATGTGACTTTTAATGAAAAAAAATTTCAAATTGTTTTTATGAAGGAAAACCTATTTTCCAAAAAAAATCAAGAAATATTTTTGTAATATTCTTATTCATCATAAATAACAACCTTTTTTCTACGAATGAAGAGATATGATGTATTAAAATAATAATTATTCTTCCATTAGATTGATTTTGATTTATTCATCTATGGATATTATTGACATTTACATTCTAGATTCCTTTTTCCCCATGAAATAATTAATTTCTTAAAAAAATTTGGCATTGAATTTCCCCTAAAAATCCATCTTATTTTTTGTGGATATGATTTTTTTAACAATATAAATTGATTTATATGGTGTTTACATAAAATGATATTTCATTATATTATAAATATTGATTAATATGTATCCTTTATTCAATACTATCATTTGGCAATGAGTATGGAATATTCTATATAATGATGTCATGGTAAATGATAGACATGGGTTGGGGACCATTTAAGGTCTTCCTTATCATGTTGGGAGAAGTTAATTAAATCCCCCTGATGCATCATTATACCAATGAGACAAATTAGTTTCATGAAATTTTGGGGTTTATACCTGGTATGCAAATCCATCTTGGGAACGGTCTGGATAGTAACAGTTCCATGTAACATTGAAACATTTAAGCAAATAATAAATTATTTCCCCTATATATTTGCATCTCTTTTTCACCCATGAGATTTTGCATCCACATATCGATGGATGAATTTTAATATGATATTAATGATAAAATATCAAGTATTTTCAGGTTCTCAGATTTCCGTATTTAACATTCCATATTATTTTATTTGAATGGTCTATGTTTCTAGTTAATACAATTCCATATTTTTTACACATTTCCTTCTCATATTTTTATTACATTGAATGTGTTTTTAGTAATTTTACATGTCATAATAATCAATCTGATGGACACCTTATTTTCTACACTATATAATACCATTAATGATCATTAGAGGCCACCCTTATTTTGTTTTCATTCCTTAGGAATCCATGAAGCATACTATGAATGATATCAAAGGATATAATAGATGGAATATAGCTATCATCGAACGAAAAAAAATTTTAATTCGACTATTAAATTTTAATACCAGAGTCATGTATGTATTCTGTTTACCAAGACTAATAAACTCTTCCATCCATCAGTATTTTATTCCTTGTAATCATCAAAATTTAATTGTAGGTTACATTATCTCTGAGTTATTTAGGGTCAAGTTTCTATAATAATATCTTATCCCAAATCATATTTTATAAAATGAATTCATCTATTACACATTAGTCTTAATATATATTCGATTAATGGAATCACTTCCATTAAAAGGTCACAACTTATATATAAAAGAATAAAATTTACAAAATGTAACTCTCTTTGTTATTTTTAACTATCAGGTGTCAACAAAAGAAAGAAATTAATGACATGGATGAGTATATGTGTCTATATATAACATAAAATAAATTATTTTCCTAAAAAAATTATGTTAAATTTCAATTTTTTTAATGACCTCAATTTCTTATGGAATTCTAGTGTTATATATCTCTAATTAATGATAAAATAAAATAAAAAAAACATATTAAAAATTTTATAAATTGATTTCTTTTAGAGTCAAATATTTTTAATAACTTTATATGACATGTTAGGGTGATTTGAAAGCATTATATGTAAATTCCCCCTTTTTATTATGTATTTAAAATTAAAAATAATGGAAAGTGATAAAAATGACAAAAATGATATTTTATAATAAATAATATTTTATTTAATGATATAATATTCACAAGAAACATATATTTATCCTAGTTAAAATTATATTGTGTTAAAAAAAACCATGTCTCATTTATGGGTGTTATTTAATTTTACATTCAAATTGTCAACCATTATAGGGTAGAAAAATTTTATATTAAGGAAATTTCCAAAAGGAAATAATAGAGGTAAAAATTAAATGATAAGGGAAAATGAGTTTAAGACATGGGAAAAAATTATTGAATTTTTTTTCCAATTGTCACTATAATGTTATAAAAAACAATTGCGATCTATTTGGACACCAATATTTTTATTAATTTATTATTTTAAAAAATCCAAAGTGTCCCCCAACAAATAAAATAATTAAAGGTTTTTTCCTTTCCATTGACCACACCACATTAATAATTATAGCATAATAACACTAAATTTTTTTTCTTCTACACATACCTTCAGACATCATAGTGGTCTTGGTACTGACAAATATCAACTATATATCCCAATAACGGGTTTCAAAATGTGTTGTCTTACATAAAAAATAATCACCTTTACTAATCACCATCTTTTAATTATTTTTCCTCTAATACATTGTTTATATTATTCATTAAATAATAATATCAAATTAGTAACTATACTAAAATTTTATTTTTATTATTAAAAAAATTATATATAGTCCTTCAAATCAAATGGGATGTAAATATATCATTGCTGCATACATACAACATACCATATACACATAGTGATACAACACATTTTTCATAAACATCCTATAATGAAGTGTATTATAACAAGATAAATACATATATATTTAATTAATTAATCATATATAATTTTTGATTTTTAATATTATATTTATCTTCTTTAAGTACAATCATTTAGGAAATTATAATGTTTCTCTTCCATATGTCTCAATTACATCCTCTATAAAGAGAAGTGTGTCAATTTTTAGCTAAATTTTTCATTTATGGTAATAAAGATAAATTTGGTAAATATATTTTATATTTATTATAGAATTATTATCAGCTAATGTTCAATTAAAATTTATATTTCTTTCAATCCATAGATAAATAAATGAAAGGTTGATATATCTTTAAAATTAAATAATTTATTCATTTATTTATATTAGTATCTTAATATAATATGATGTATAATAAATCAATTTTTATTATATAGGAGCTTAAAATATGTATGATGTAAGTTGTCCAAGATATAAGTGGTTTTATGTTACCATATCATTATTTATTTGGTTTTATTTCAATGTTATGATGAGAAAATATTATGAAAAACCACTCATCAGAATAATAAATTTTATTATACTATATTAATACCTAGAATATAATAGTTTTCCATTCATTTTAATCAATTTTTATAATCAGTAGACCAAAGATGTGTGCTTATGGAAATCCTGCATCATTTCTGTATGTGGTAAAAAATATTTTTAATCTATAAGCATGTATTCTAAAAATGTACTGATTAATGTTTATAATATTATGAAAAGATTTCATAAATTCCTATATCCCATGATTTATTGTTAAAATATGGTTTTTAAATGAATGATTTGGTATTTTTCCAAGAACATTCCATTGTCAATTTATTAAAAAAGTATAGAAATAATATTTTTTCACTTAATATGACATGAATTGAATTTCCCACCAACATGGATGCTCAATTTTCATAATATTCCTTTATATGACTTCATTGTTATTTTTTTGGTTGATTTTATGGACAATTTTTTATAATATTATAATTTTCGATAAATGATTTCAAAATAGATGTAAAATTTTATTCAATATATTTTTATTCATATTTTGATTCATTAGTGAAATAAACCATCAACATTTTGACTAATTTATAATGAATATTATACAAGGATACCATCCTTATCATTTATTGGGTTGGATTATTATTTTTATGGAATGATGTTTATGAAGTACATTACATTCCACTAGGTTATGTCATAGTGAAATTTTTATGATACCCATTTCTTATTATTGGATATGAAATGGTGAAGGGTTTATGATCTTATAGAACACATATGCATGATTTTTATTATTTAAACATTGGGTCAAATATATATCAATCAAATACACTGGTTAATAAAGAATATATTATATGATAAATTGGTCTACAATAGGTGTAAACCCGTTTTTAAGTTATGTTTTTCTATTATGATACACTTATTCATGAGAATTGAATACTATAATCACTTCATGAGTAAACAAATTCAATTACTATTTTATTTTAAATATGACTTGTATAAATGTAAATTATTTTCTATTATTATGTGTATAATACAATTACTTCTATTTTCCAATATTTTTCTCCCTCGGAACTAGTTCTTTGATTTCAAATTGACTCATTTCTTATAAACTATCATTATTTAAGATGTTACTCATGATTAATATATGTGTTACACTAGGTACTATTTCAATGTGTTAATCTAATTTTTTTATACCATTTTTATCTTGTTATTATTAAATGATCTTTGATATATCTGTTTTTTCCCATAATTTTCATCTTATCTCACCATTTCATATGACTAATTTCCTAGGTTATGAACAAACGTTTTGTTGTCTATTAGTCTAATAAGGGAGATCGTTTAGAAGAACAAAATGAGTGAACATGAAAAACAATTATGAACTATTTTTTATGTTTTCGTATTTCAAAATATTCAAGATATGTACAATTTTTTATTAAAATTTTATATTTTATGAAGAATATTCTGCATAAAATAAGTTATATCAGTGTATGTAAAGTTTGTTTTTCGTTGAGGGACAAAAGTATTAACAGAAAAATTATTACAAAATTACAAACATGACTTTTATGAATATCATTATAAATATTTAATTGAATCAAGATATGAATTTTGATCCTTATATTTCATGGAAAATATTGGAACAATGATAGAATTTAAATAATTAGAGGGTCTTATATATTTTATGTTTTATCTAAAGAAATTTATTTAGTCCTATAATGGTTTCTACTACATATGGATACAAATTATTAATATGTATTTTCTTTTATTATATTAGAATGTGATTTATTATGTTCATGTCAGTGATTGAATATTTATGTGAGTGTGTAAATATATTTCAAATCTGAGATAAGAATGATTCATTAAAAAAATGATTCAATAAATGAACAATGTCAATGAGAAAACCTCAAGAAATATTTCCTATGTAATGTAGAAAAAACATTAATAATTAAATATATTAAATTTCAATTTTTTAATCTAATGATAAAGTAGATGGGAAAATTAAATGGTAAGAAACATAGAAAAAAATATAAAATCAAAAGTTGTGTCTCTTATCAATATTATAAGGAAGACATTAAGGTATTAGTTTAAAAGGGAAATTATAAATTTCGGATCTATAGATGGAGGAAGACACTATATGAGATGTGGTATGGAAGAAAAATAAATTCTATTGTAGTTTAATGTATCTAGTACAAATTGATACAATTTGAAATTGTAATATAATGATGGAAAATATGGAGTTGTAGTGGGTTAATTTATTTTTAATTCTACCCCAATACATTAAAATCATATTTTTATTTCAAGAATTGTGTGATAAAAATTAGAGATATTAGCTATGTAAAATAATTTAAAAATCATATGAATATATATATAAGTTTATAAACTAGGAATGTGCATGATGAAAAATAATAAAATTATATAATCTATAGTAGAAATCATAGTTCCATATGACTAGAAGATTATAAAAATAAATCTGTTAATGAAGATAGTATAAAATAAGATTCTGTATTAAATTAAAAGAATAAATTATTGTAT
This sequence comes from Viscum album, assembly GCA_963277665.1. NCBI lineage: Eukaryota > Viridiplantae > Streptophyta > Magnoliopsida > Santalales > Viscaceae > Viscum > Viscum album. The sequence goes on from OY728126.1 coordinate 1,114,460,208, forward strand.
GATATTGATGTCAAAAATGTAATAAATGATAAATGTACACTAGAAAATCTAAAAAAATGAAAATCATTTAAAACACATCCCGATTGTAATATATGGAGATATCCTAATTTTAAGAATCAATGGATGATGACTCATGATTCAAATCCTTGAAAATATATATAGTGGATATAGTGAAACAATAGATGTTAGATCTTGTGATGTAGTAGAACAACAACAATCTCATGTCAATAATGTAGGAAATCAAAATTAAATATGATGAGCATAATATTTGATATGAAACAATTCATGGTAGAATGTAAAGGGAATTCGAAACCTAGAAATAATTTACATGTACAAAACAATCACAATAATATCATATCAGGAGTCAATAATGAACATTAATAGCATGTATATTTTAATAAGATTAATAACTATTCCACATGATGTAAAATTGAAATTTTAAATTTGTATTTTTTTTATGAAATTAAAATCATTTTACAAGAGTGATATATAATTAGTGATGATTAATCCAATGTCTGTAGGTCTATCGAATCATTTTAATGATTGGAAGGAAAACCTTAGGCCATGCATACTCGGTTTGAAGCTTTCTAAATGAAGAATAAATTTCAAAATGTTTTTTCCGATCATAATAAAATTGGGATATTATATATCATATAAAATTTAAGGTTACTAATATTTGTTAGTGAAATAATTTTTGGATGAAGATAGAAAAATTTTATTGAGGAATTTAATTCGTTTACAGGATCATAGTTTTAAATTTCAATGATTGGATAAATAAAAAAATTTCTTAGGATGTGAGTGTGTCAATGAGGATGACACACAATTGATTATATATTAAATTATTTGAAAGAGATATTATAAATATATATTTTTCATCAGAACAAATGGTGTAATGCATAATTATGGTTGGAAATATTGTAAAAAATGAAAAAGGAATATCATTTTAATCAATATTTCACATTATGATTATTCAAGGAATATTATTTCTTATACCACCACATTTAAAAATATTTCAACATTTTGGGATACCTAATATCAAAACTCAATGATGGATGAATGCTTCATGGTTATCTTGTGGTTTTTTAGGGAAAATCATAGATATTATAATTTTGGTTTTTTTTTGTGGTAAATAGAATGATACAGTATATTTATCTCAACAAATATATGTATTTGAATGGAGATTTTATGGAATGAAATAATTTATGGTAGATTAAAATTTAAATGATGAAAATAAATTTGGTGCAACTAAATTAAGTATGAGATAATTTTCTAGAATAGTAAAGGATATCGTCATTTCATCTACTCAAAAATTTAAAAAACACATATTAATGATATAATAGCTATATTTTATTGAGGGAAAAGTTATTCTTCTAGTGATAAAATATTAAAAAAATAGAAATAATTTTTGACAGACAATAAATCATGTAAAACATTTACAAAGGGAGTAAATAGAGATATAGAACCCTTAATTGATGGATAATGTCAATCATGAATGTAACAAACCTTAATCCATGTGAACCAATAAATAATATTATTTTATAAGAATAAATGAAAACCACATTGGAATTTGTGAAACATCAATTTGACATTGGTAATCAATCCCCATACTCAACTTTACATGTTACCAAAACTCATTTCTTACCAGTAGATATAATTATTATAATATAACTATATAATTATTATAGTGAGAATTTTTATTTAATAAAGGTAATTGGATTTATGGAGTCATATCATGATCATTGGTAGTATAAAATCTGTTGAATAAATCATGTTATAACTTCAACATATCCTATGACATTTAATAAAAAAATATGATGCTAACAAAATATATTTTTATTAAGAAATATTCTCAAAAATATTTTTCATAACAATTATAATTAATGTAGAAAAAAATTCATTCATTAGAAATTTACATACCTTTAGACACCATATCATTACATGATGTTTCTCAAAAACCAATTATGATAATGAAATTTCACAATGGGAAAATAGAGTTTCTAGAAGAAGGAATATTTATGTAATGTTGCATGATGCAACTAGATTTCCACAACTCCATTAAGTAACATTATATGAATATCATATGTTGTAATTTCAGAAACTATTTACATTTTTAGTGTTCAGCATTGGAGAAATCAATGAACAAGTTCATTATAATCATTTATCTTCAAGATTAGTAACTACAAAATCCATATGGGGAGGGGGAGTTGAGGATTCATTCATCTCCATTATATTTTCTTTTATTTCATAAAATAATATTTTAATTTAAATAAAATCTATATTGACATTGTGAAAAACTAAACAACTCATTGTGATTCCATTTATAAATTCTTTTATTTACATTTTATTTAGATCAATTAATATTGGAACAAATAATTTCTCAAATCCATAATCTGAATACATTGGATTTAATATGTGAACATGTATTCCATATTATTAATGTAAATAAATATAAATTAAATACTCGATAGATGTATTTATTGAAAGTCCATTAAAAATGATCTAGTTTCACTCAAGCTACTAAGGGGTATGGTGTCATGTCCATCAAATATTGTAATATATCAATATATAAATTAGAAAAAAATAAATCATATAAATCATACTTATACATATATAAATACACTATCAGTGAAATTTAGTGATATTTAGACACAATAAAATTTCAATATGAAATAAGATATCACATTATTTCATCATTCTATAAAAAATATTGACAAGATAAAAAAATACAGCACATTACATTTTTTGACTGATTGGTACATGAAATGATTATTATCCTTGTAGATGAATATATCATATGTTACAAAACTCTGAAATGAAATGAATTTTCTCCGTATATATAAATCATGGTCCACATGTATTAACATATTTTAATAGGTGGAAAAATCTAATCCTCTTTATTCTCTAATCGATTTCATGACATGCAATATATCTAATAACCCCCACATTAACATTGCCATAACTAATTACATAATAAAGGTATTAATGAATAGTTTTTATAATTCACGGTTTATTTATGAAAATTTGTATGACAGATAGATAATAGTCATTCACACACTTGTATTTCATTTACCATATGATATTATGTGTCATATAATTTTACATTTCATCTCATATAATGACAATATACATAGTACCTCATGAATTAATTTTTTATTTTTTGGGCATAAATAATATCATTGAGTAAAATAATATATTAAATATAGCCTTTACCGTATCATCACAACAAATTATTAAACATGATGATCATCAATATGGGATTACAAGAAGTCATTGTTTGAGTGAATACTGTTAATATTTTGTTCATGAAGAGTATGTTGTAACAAAATGAATGAATAGAAAATGGTGATTTTATTTATTATATGTTTTCATAAATTTTTATCCTTTTTAAAAAATATATCATTTGTATAAACACATGCATTTTACATTACTCTACCACAGTTATATAAAAAATTGTGTTTTGAAATGATCTGGTACATTATCTAGTTTATCAACCCTACAGATCATTACATGATACTTCTCCAATATATATTTCACGATAAGAAATTACAGATGACATATTTTTAAATTACCCAGTCATAAAATTAAAATTTAATATAATAGTTTAATAGTTTATGTATTATGTATCATAATATTTTAAAAAAGAAAAAAATAATGTTTTAGTGTATTTTGAGAGTAACCATATAATACAACTATTTAAAGTTATTTCATAAAAATATCATAGTAAATAGTCCAAAAATTATTTCTTTATAATTATAATATGGAATATATTTTCTTATTGTTATGTGAAATAATAGAAGAGGGTATCCCAAAGGCATAGTGAGAAAAAAGATATCAATTATTTATAAAGTGGACAGATAAAAAACATATGATGAAATATGATTACTGGCGGAATATTTAATTAACAGTAAAATTGAATAATAATTTTTTACATATTGAATTTTAAAATGACATATAACATTGATTATTGAAAATAATATTGTTATATAAGAATATGAGATAATATGTATTAACCCCTTGTTTATTAGTAAAAATTGTTTCTTGAATAAATCTAAGTTTTATTATATTATATAATATTATAAAAAAATTATAGATAAAAAAGGAATTGTTTCATTGCTAAATAATGTTACATTAATCCGTAATTAAACAAATTCCAAATAAAAACATTAAAACTGAATAAAAAATATAAAATGAAAAAAGAATAAATAAGAAAATATTGAACACCTAAATCAATAAGAATAATAGAACCATTAGAAATTTATAGATATAAATATATATTATTAAACCAAGAAAAATTAGATAAAATGGAAATATATAATGTTAATATTAATTAAGATTACTATTTATTGAAATAATTAATTTTTATTTATTGGGGTAATGTAATATTTCTAATATTAATGTTTTCATTAGAATAACAATATAATTATTTGGAGTAGTTGCATGACCATTGGGAAAAGTAATTCAGCCTCTGGAATAGTAATTTTACCAAAACAAATTGAAAATAAAATAAAACAATATTTATGATTATTAATTTTTCAGAATATAAATTTTATAATGATAAAAATTAAAAATAATGAATAAAAATATCAAATGAAATGTAATAACCTTTTTAATAATCATTATTTTAATGTATGTTGTTAAAAGTGTAATTATTATATTAAAAAATAATATTGAATATTGTATGTACTTATTTTGATAAAATAAATATCATTTTTCAAATCATTGTGTACAAATTCTCCGAGGGTGATTTTTTGGTATTTAATTGAAATGCTATACTTTTCATGTGAATAGTAAAATTTCAGTTTATTATATAACTAGTGAAAATTAAATTACAGCATTCTTGATATTAATAATACAAAAAACATTTGAATCCATATAAATTAACTATGAATCATGAGGGGTGTTTTTTATTAATACAACTCTAAAAACCCACTAGACTTATATTGTGGTAGAAGAGAAGCTTCACAGAAGAAAGAGAATGTTTTTCAACCCTTAATTATTTTTCATTTTATACACTTACTTTTATTAAATTATTTCAAAATCAAATATTATATTGTTTAATTAAAAGTAATTTTAAATTATATTAATGATAATAACATAATTTAAAATTATATTTTTAATTCATTTATATTTATAACATTTTTCTTTTCATAATTTGATGTTGTTCATAATAATGTTCGGTTAACCAAAAGTGGGGATGTTTCCAATTCCATTCATATCACCAACAATATAAATTAATAAATATTTTTGTTTTATGTTTTTAGAAATTATTATACTTATTTAATAATTACCTTGAACAAAATAGCCAAATAAATGAAAAATTTGAAGATATTATGAAATCGTGATATCAAAATGATTCAATTCCATCAAAAAAAATTATGCAATACACTAAAATTATTATAATTGATAAATAATTTTATTGATGAATATAATTCACATCTGGATAAGTTTTATAATGAATACATTTTTATTATTTAGGAGGCACAAATGTGAAAAAAAATCGAAAATAAACGTAAGGGGATTCCCTATCCCAACTCCTTTTATTTGTATTATACCTCATTCATGGAAAATTTTAGCATGGATTCTCTATTAATGTTCTTTAACTATAATTTCATTTTTCTTCTCTCTTATTTTCATGGATATACATGTTTCGAACATAGTTTTTGGGTGATTATATGCATTTTTCAAAAATAAAAATTCTTTAAAAAAAATACATATTTTACACCATTGAGTTTTTTCTTTATCACTAATGAAAAAAAATAATTATTCAAAAAATAATTTACCATATTCATTTGGAGAACCCAATTTAAATCCTAAAATTGTGTTATAAAAATCCTTATAATACCCATTTCATTCCATTGGTTTGTTTATGATTATGATTTTCATACATTTTATATGGAATTCTTGATTATATAAATGCAGTGAAGCAGCTGTTGTTCTGATTTTTATATAAACCCTCAATTCATTAGGAAATGTGATTTACATTGAGTGTTAATGATAAATATGGTTGAACATGATTCTTTCATTATTCAATAAAAATATGATATGATTGTGAACATATATTAATCATGAACCTGATGCTAGATTTGTTCAAATCCATTCATTGTATTTGACCATGATGTCATGATTTTTCATTTTTATACAATTCCACATGCCATGAATTTTTCCATTTTTTCCCTCATAATGATAATGATAATCATATTCTTAATTTATTAATATTATTCTCACTCATGATGTATTGATTCATGTAACTTATTCATCTTATTACTGGTATTTTAGCATACACATTTCATTGATGTATGTCCTTAAGTGATTTATTATAATAAAGAGAATGTGAGGAAAAATAACAAGACATAGAAGAAGGAATTAAATAATGTTTCAATTTTATTTTGTAAAATTTATTTAAAATCCTAATATTCATAAGACACCAATCCTTTTTATCTTGGATTTGTAATACGATTATGTTGTATATCATTAAAATGATGCAATATTAATTTATGAAAAAGTAACAGCTCTATATAATAATCATGGGTAATAGCTGTAAACATAGGTATTTGTAATGACATATATTATTGTATGAAATATAAAAATAGTAAATTTTATCATTTTGGAATGTGATCTCCACAATACATTATACTTATAAGGTTTATAATAACAATTTAATTCCCCATATCAAAATTTGAACACTGATAAATACAAATAAGATCATGCATAAACTTTTAATAAATATATTGTGTCCATATATAAATCTATTAAAATATAACTGCATCCACAGCTATCATTATTATCTATTGAGATATAAAAAATTCCCAATGCATTGGAGGTATAAATTATACGACATATATCATATTGTGATATAATATAGAAATATATGGTTTCCACATTAAATCAAAAATAAATCATATCATACATAATGAAATTGAATAAATTCATGTTTCATGTCGTTTATTTGTACATCAAAAATAATCCCATTAATAGTGAGATCATATGATATTAAAACACAATATCCTATTATATTAATATACCAAATTATCTTATATGATGATGATGATGAAAATTAATATAAATGATATAGTTCTTTTAAGTATAGTTTTAAAATTGAATAAAATTAATAATATGAAATTTTAGTCAATTTTATTTATATTTTATATAAATTAAAACGTTATGAACAACTATAAAAATTCATTTTGATGATGGTGATAATAAAAATTGTTCAACTAATTATTTTATTAAATGAAAAATATAATAACATTAAATTAAAATAAATTCATATTTTTTAATGTATAGTGGAAGAAATAAGATAATACAAAGTAAATTGAAATTAGTTTTTAGTATATTTTTGTTAAAATTCGTGAGGGACCCACATTTATGAAAAATATATAAATCATCTATTATAAAAGATACAATTTTAAATTAAATTAATTTTGGTGATAAAATATTGAAAAAATTCCTTATAATAGAGGATAACATTGGTGGAAATAAATAACACGGTCATGGTGGTGAAATTACTATTAGACCTGATGGGATGTATTATTAAAGAAATTTATTTATAATAAATATTGAAACATATCAATTTGCATATTTTTTTATGAAGATTTAAAATCCAATGTTAAAAAAATTAATTGCCATATAAATTATATTAATAGTATTTTATAATAAAAAATAATAACATATTCAATTATTTTTTGACTAAATGAATTAATATTTAATAAAAAACTATCTTAGGACTTGTGTAATATTATATTAAAAAATTATTACAGTTGGATCAAAAATAGGGATGCAAATATTATGTATAACTATAATGAAATAAGATAGACTATGTAAATATTGAATGATTAATAGAATATTAAATTAAAAATTATCCACAACATAAAACTTGTTTTAGGGAATTATAATTTAGAAAAGAACCATTCTTGATTTGAAAATATAATATTTAAAAGAATATAGAAGATATTGTAAAGAATGAAATTTTAAATCAAATATTATATTATGTTATTTTTAAATTATTATATGGTTCGATAAGAAAACATGTTAATGAAGAATAAATTCATAACATAAAAATATGATATAATGATTTAAAATTGGGATGAAAGCCCTTTTCCCTGATTAATTTTGGACGACATTTATTGTAACATGCTATATATGAAAAAATGATTAATTAAAAAGTTATATTAGATAATAATTTATATAAATTATCATTTTTAATAGTCTGTTATATGAATTTTTCACATAGATATTACTTATTTTTATTTAGTACTAGTCATTAGTTCAATGTTTTCAACCATTTTTATCCATTATCGTTATAATGATATTTTTTATAATTCCATGTTCAAGAGTTCGTATTCTTTAGAATATTAACAGTACAAAAAATTATATCCTACAATTTATTATTCTGTATCTAGTAGATTTCATGAGATATTTGGTTAGGTGATCAAGGATCAAAACTATAACACACTAGTATATATAAACTTCTTTTGAGTAGAAGATTTAAATTTTATCGTGAGTTAAATAATAATATTAACAATGTAGAATTATGAAAATATAAATATTTAGTAATTATTATGTAATATTACGGTCTAAATTTTATTATTTATCAATCACAATATAATCATTATAATCACATTTTTATGGGTGGTCGAACTGATCTAAATAATATATCATTAAATCAAATAAATATTTCCAAATATAGAGATATATAATGCTTGAATAATTTTAATATATGATTAATATCATTAATTAATTATAATTGGTGTGGATAATGTGAAATAAGAAAAATATAGGATAAAATTTCATTGAAAAAAATTAAAACTATGTTATTAAATGGATATAATTAAATAATCATTCTAATGGATACATCCTATAAAAGGATATGTTTATGAATCCTTATTGTAAAAATGTGTAATAATGTGGTAGTTGCATCTAGGAGAGGATTAATGCATATGGATTATAGAATTATTCATTAGATATCTATATTTTTAAGTTGTTGAAATATATATTATTTAATTTGAAGAAATTATGTGTATTTAATTAGAACCTATAATTAGGTTAATGGTAAATATTTATTAAAGTGGGATTTATGTTTGTTAGGAATAAAAATGTTTTTATTGACCCAAAATCCTACAAATGGATTTGAATATTATGTTTATATAATATTAATTACAAAAAATTAGACCAATATTTTGATGGCCAAGACTTTTTTGGTCAATTGCATTGTGAAAATCCTGTGATTGAGGGGTTCTGGGGGTTCATGGTGTCTCAATTCAATAGTTTTCTAGTTGTATAGATTTCTTAATGGGATGTAGTGATGGTTTTGAACAACAATGACACAGAATGGTGTGTATGGGCTGGTGTGATAGAATGGTGTCATGCACTCATGACTCACAACAGCGAGTCGCTAAAGGTAGGACAAGATGGTTGGCTTCTATAAACGAGTTTTATGACAGCAACTCTCCCAATGTTGAGTCACTAGATTGTGAATAACTTAATGGTGAGTCATCTAATGAAGAATTACCAGACTGTGACTCGTCAAACACTAACTCATCCACCAGAAGCTTGTACAAATTGTGCAGAGAACAGTGACTTTCACATGTGTATCATATGTTTGTATCTTATACCAGTTACTCATCCACTAGTTACTCCCATCAGTGAATCACATAATGGTGAATCATTTTCAATAGTTTTTAGAAATTATTTAATTCTCATGTTATTCCAATTTCACTCCTTTATCACTTTATTTGACATTAAATGTGTTTAAGACCATATCTAATGGTTTTAGATCTATTTCAAATCGTGTTAATATTCTATATAATCTAATCATCTTGTGACTTCCAAACCACATGTTCTTTGTCAATATCATACTTAATATATTTTAAAAACTATTTATCTCATTAATATATGATCTATAATTTCTAATGTTGATATCCTCTATTCCTTGTTCACTCCCATTTTATATTGGTGTTCTTCAATCACTTCTTCCCCGATGATACCTGTGTTTTCTTGTATATTTTTTATTATATTTTCCCTAGAAGTTATTCAATCCTACAAACTCCTTCTTTATATCAATTAGAAGTTATGGTCATCAATTCATCGATATAGGTTTTCCATCAACTATCGTTATTTTTGTATAAGGTGAGGTTGGTGTATGAATGTCTCCATTTGTAAGATAGATGAATACCAAAAAAATAATATAATCAAATCAGTTTAATATTAACATGTGCATCCAGAAAAATTGAATTCTATTTTGATTTGTTATATGTTGATATTCTAAATTATATGGGTTGTATGCATACTAAAAAATGTGGTCATTAATGGCGGGGGGGGGGGGGGGGGGGGTTGTACACAAGATGATTTATTGAATGAATGGTTTTTTTTGTGGATGACTGTTTCAACATGAAAATTATTAACCACATATACAAGGCAAATAAATAGATTCCCTATAATCAAATATGTTTCTATAATAACACATGAATTAACAAGAGGAAATTTATTGTGAAATGCCTATTCAAAATTCAATATGCTTCACCATGGTCTGTGTAGTGGTGTGTTGTGTCTAGGTTTGTTATGACCCATGTTGTAGTAGGGTTGTGGCCTTTGTTGTGTGATGATTGTTAAAATAGATGGTGTAATTGAATCTTGTTTTGAGATATTTAATAACTATGGAATAGTTGTCCATGTTTGTTCTATTGGGCTTCCATGAAAGGTTGTTGTTGTGTGTGTTTTATTTGTGCTGAGATGTGTTGTTGGTGTAGCTATGAGTTGGGGGTTTTTTCTTTTTAGGGGATTGATTAGGATGATTGAATTTGAAGAATGATGACGTCAGTGCTTGTTGGGGTAATTATATTCGAGTTTCCTCATGAGAATTATTCCCGAATTTTCAATCCATGTATGGGAAAAAAATTTATGGTATGAATGGATGATAAACTAATTAGAAGTATGATGTTGGTTAGTTTATCATGGTTCTTCCACACCCACTTGACATTAACTATATTCCATTTTGTATTCTAAACTTGGTATTTTCTATCATTGTGATAGAGAAGATAAATTATTAATAATGATGAAAATTGGTTATTTAGATTGGTTGGGGATATGAATTAAGTTTCTAGCTTGTTGTGAATAGGTTTTCATTTATCAACATTGTATGTTACCCTCATTAATTTTGATAAATTCATATATATGTATTATTTTTCATAAATCACATAGGATGGTGTTGAGTTCTTAGTAATATATATTTTTATATATGTAAATTGTATGTTGTTTTGATATATATGCACACCCCATCCTTGTTGAGGACCAATTTCTAAACACCGCCATTATCATGGGGGGGGGGGGTTATTTGAAAAACATTATAGTGGGAGGATGGATGGACGAGAAACCTCTCTTACCTTCTCCCCCTTCCAGGTGGTGATAGCCCATGATTATTTTGGAAAGTGGTGGTTTGTGGGCCCAAGGTGGGTGTGTGTGATTTTTGTTTTCCTATGTGTCCTATATATGAGACATTTTTTTCTTTCATAGGTGTTTTTAGGATATGAAGTGGTAAGAGGACCAAGTGTCTGCATATGTGATGTAATGATTTATGTGGCCCAGATGTGTGAGGGAAGGATGTTGTGTTGTATATTATTATGAGGATGTGGTTTCAGGACGTTTTCCATTAAGGATTTTGAGAAGATAGTCAATGGAAAAGTGGAGTAGGGTTTCTAATCAACGATGTGATTACAATATTGCTTTACTGGACATGATTTATTTGGTGAGAATTCCTTGATAAGATGGTGATGGATAAAATACCTTGTTAGGTTTTGGTAGTCCTTCTATTTTCTAATAAGAGCATTAGGATGCCTCTTCGATATGTATACAAAAAATTGGTTTTTTCTTACTGGGTATACATGTATGCTTACCCTGAGGACTACATGGACAGTGATGGGAATTACTATCTCAGACACTAGGTATAATTGTTGAGTCATTTTATAGATTTATATTTTTTACATACTGTTTTGTTCTATTGTATTTATAATAGTTTTATTTTAAACATTCATTTCAGATGAGTTTTGGATTTGTTTTATGTATATTTAATGGGGTTGTTTTGTGGTTTTTAAATATTATTCCCTGATCTAGTAAACTAAAAATAGGTTAATTCTTCTAATTTTGTGATATTCATATACCATTGGTGTTGGTTTCCACCATATGGCCTATTGGAAGTGGGATTTAGTGTCATTATCATTGTTTCTTCATTTCCAGCACAAGAGGGGCATCATTGGATGGATTTGGTCATGATACAATTGTATCAAATATAATTATGGTGATATAGGATGGTTTTTGGAGGTAGGAAGAGTGACTATTTCATCGGAAGTCAGGAAAATATTTTTGGGTGCTCCTTGTTTATGACATTGCCTATGGAAGACAATCTTGGAAATGGGATTCTAGCCCCCCCCCCCCCAAATCAAATGCATGGTCTTTGAGACTTCCAAATGACCATGTGATGCTAAAAAAAATTCAGGGTATATACCCAAGAAATTTACATGCCTTATAATGAATTTTTTTCATTTCATGAATTAGGGGGTCTTGGGAATCCTAAATAGAAGAAAATTGGGTCAAAATAAATTCTAAATAAAAATTTCATATTAATCACGAATATGAATTACTTTTTTACTATATAAGTTATGGAAGTCTGATTCCATATGCGTGTGGCTCTGGCAGTCAAGGATCACCAGGTTAAACTGGTTGATTGGTATAGGGTTGATCCAGTAGAGGATGATGACTAGTTACTGAGAACATTACATGATATTTAGTGGAAGAATCTATGATTGTATGAGGGTTGTGTTTCAGATGTGGAGATGAAGAACTACCTCAAGGAGACTGATATGACCTCCCATTTTATCCAGTCTCTGACAGAGTACTAAGTTATATTAGTGGTTATCTATATGTGAGGTGATGTGCCTCATTGATGGACATTGTACCAGGGGGATAAGAAGGAGGCTGATGTTCTGCGGATCGATTTCGAGAAGAAGTGCCAAGAATATTTCCATTCATCAACCTTGAAGGTTGAGAAGAGGTAGGTGTTAATATCTCTCTAGAAGAGGATAATGTTGATTCATGAGGTGGGGATTATGATCATTCAACACCATTTTTTTCTATAGACCATTCTGTGGATGATGATTCTCATGGAAAATTCTTAGAGGAGGGACTTATTCCTTCTATCAAGAATGTGGTCACCCTATTTACATTGTCTACATACATCAAGGATCAAAATAAGTTATAATTAAGAGAGAATATGTGCTAATTAGTATGTTAAAATGAGAGGTCATATAGTGTGGTTGTATGATATACGGGTTTACCGGTTTTACATCACAATTTCTAGGTAATTCAATGTGTCGATCAGTGGGGAATCAACATCATCTATTATCATTATGACCATCTGGTGTTGGTCTTGGGGCCAATTAGTTTCTTCTATTGAGTATGTGGAAAAATTCACAACCAATTCAAATGGAATTTCAGGGTTAGTTTGGGGGGTCTAGATATGTTCATGGTATGACTCCTTAGAAGATTACATCCATGTTATTTCAACTGTGGGGGTAGCAGGCTCATGCTCCACCGATGAGAGATGTAGCAGGTAGAGGATGACCTCACTGTGTGCCCCAAGGAGCATGTCCTAGGCATGGTTATGGAAATGGTCATAATCAGATGGGCATATAATCATGGTTTCATCCATTTAACGCTTCACAAGTAGTAGTTCTAGTAGGGCCAATGATTATCAGAGGTACGATCGGCTTGATTCATAAAATTACATGTGATTTATTCTATTTTGGAGAATCATACTCATTTATTTCACTGAGTCTATTATATTCACATGGACTATACGCAAAGAGTGTTACTCTTCCCCTACTGTTGAGTACGCTAGTTAGAGGTCTTACAAAATTCTATGATGTGTTTCAGGGATGTAGAATTATAATTGTATTACATCACCCATGTGGGGATTTCTTCTTTTAATAGATGCAACCACAACATGTCAATCCTGGAATTAGAAGGTTGTATTCTATGAATTCTGTTATTGAATTCTTATATTGAAGTTTTGTGTTTTTAGACATATATAGTCATCGTGTAGTTATCGTTGATGATGAATTTTCCATGTGGGATGTCGGCATTAAATGACTCTTGTTTCCATGTTGTCCAAGATGTTAGTGAGATCATTGGATGATGATATAGTGAAGGTTCCAAGAGTTTGTTTTGGATTTCAATAATGATTTCCTAGTGTATTTTTTTACTCTACCCCCCAAGGATGTGACATTGAGATAGGGATAGACTTAATTCCCATTTCTTGTCAGATTTTGATGGATCCTTATCTGATTGATTTTTATATGTTATAGAAGATGAGGAATCAAATTTTTTACATTATGAAGAATGAATTCATCCATCCTATAGTTTCACTATGTGGTGATTTTTGAATGTTTTGATGAAGGAAGATTGTGGAATTTTGTTGTTTAGACTACGAGAGGTTGTATTAGTTGACTGTCAAGAATAGTAACCATCTCCTGATGATAGAAAATCATTTTGACAAGGTGGGATTGGTGATTTGGTATTCTAACATTGATTTTCTGTTTGGATATCAATAATTAAGGGTAAATGAGGGTGATATCATGAACACTAATTTCTGGTATTGGAATGGGAAACTTGAGGTTGTGGTCATGTTATTCATTGTTAAGAACACATCAGCTATGATCATAGGGATTTTGAAATATGTATTCAATGTGTTCCTAGGATGGTTCATCATTTTATTGATTGATGAAATCTTGATCGACTCGATGTCATTAGAGGAGCTTATTGAGAATCTCACGATATTCACTCATGTCCATAGACGCCACAATCACTACAGATCATTTTTTAGGTGCAATTTCTAGGCATGATAGGTGTAATTCCTTGGAAATTTGGTATCATAGAATATTGTAACAGTGGACCCTTTGATGGTCAGGGTTGTTGTTTCACGGGATTCCCCAAAAATGATATGTATTTAAAATGTTTTCATGGTCCTGTAGGATATTACTATAGATTTTGACATGAAATATCTTGATTTGAAGCCTCATTAACAGATCTATAAATGAAGGACTATGATTTTTTCCAGATATACAATTTCTAGGTAGTGATATTCTATATAAAGGGGATCTTGGTCAGTTCTCAAGTGATTTAGTTTTTAGAGGAATGTGTGGTGATTGAGGTGTTTTGTGATACTTCCAATATTATAATGGGATGTGTGATGATGTAGAAATTTTTGAGTTATCTATTATGGGTTTAGGCACTCAGGTAACCATGAACATAACTATACCACATAAAATCGAGAATTAACATCAGTTTTGATTGCACTTATGTTGTGGTGGCCTTATCTCATTGGGCATAGATTTTTAGTCTTCGCATATTAGATTAGTATGAGGTATATATTATTTCAATGGGATCTGAACATGTGGTATGAGAGGTGTATGGAGCTTCTTCAAGTATATGATTTTGATATCTACTACAACTTAGGGAAAACAGAATACTAGGGATGATTCTTTTTCCAGGAAGTCGAATAAAGAAATAGTTCAAAAAATTTTGGATTCATTGAAGGTTATGGAGGAGATAAAAGTCTAAAAAATAGATGATAGAATGTATGGAAGTAAAGGACAACTATTTTATATGTGCATGTATATTTTGTTTATGCATCAGGTTATGGAGTATTTATGGAGAGACTCAGTGGAGACGATGTTGTGTGGTCCTGATTATAATGTTGTTACTCCAGAAAGAGGGTTAGGGATGGTTATAATTAGATATTATTCCATGGGAGGTTTTCTGTTTCATAGTTGATGTGTGAGGGTGTCCAATATGAGTTTCAAAGCACACATTTAGCAGCCAAAACAATATTGTTAAGTATGTACCCTGGATTCAGGGATAATTTTTGGTATCCTGGTGGTGAAACAGGTGGTAATAGTGTTTTTCACAATGTGTTTAGTGTGAAAACAGATGGAGGTTGAGCACCATGTTCCCATCAGTTTTTTTCAACCTTTATATTTTCTCAATTTTATGTGGCAGGACATATTAATGTGTTTATTTATATGGGTACCTTGTTCATTGGGATGCTACGATGTTATTTGGTTTTTATTTGAATGAATGATGAAATTTACTCACTTATTAGTGATCAATATGTTTGGGGAAGTATATTCTATGTCAAGGAGGTATGTGGATGAAATTGTGTAGTTGCACAATGTTTCGAGATCCATTATGACAAAATTGTATGCAGTGTTTTTCTCAAGAGTCTAAAAAGGATTTACACCATGATTTTGGAACTCTGTTATGCCTCATGACTACCAACCACCCTCAAACATTTGGGTAAGTAGAACATATTATCCACATGATGGAATGAAATATTTGTTCATGGTTCTTGGACATTAGAAGACCGAGAATAATAAAATTTTCCTTGGTAGATTTTTCATACAATATTATCTATCACTCATTGATTGGAATTGCTTCATATTATGCGTTGTAAGAAAGTCTATTTCATTAACCATTATGTAGGGAAAATGATTGGTAGTTAGTTGTTCTCTTCCTTAAGGTTGTGTTGAGAATGAATGCGAAGGTTCATCTTGTTCTTGAGAGGATGAATGGGGCATTGCACTAACAAAAGAAGTATTCCAATCAAGTAAGGTGTCCTTTGGAGTTAATTGTTGGGGACCATGTGTTCTTGATGGTTTCCCCTAAACATGTGTAGAAGAAGATTGATAGAGGGATAATTCTTTCTCCCAAGTTCATCAGACACATTGTGTTTTTTTTGGAAAGTTGGGAAGGTTGCATACTAGTTAGAACTACGACCATAGTTGGAGAAGAACCATGACATATTACATGTCATCTGTATCTCAAATATGACTACATTCTCATTTATTGGTAGATATGGATATTTTAGAAACCAAGAAGAATGTAGAGAGGGCAGTAGGGTTCCATGATCATTTGGATAACCTATTGTGTGGTTGGACCATTCATTTGGTTCACATTTTTTGGTGGCATGGTGGCCTAGAGGAGAGTACACAAGATTGGGAATAAAAAAATTAGTTCTTAGTACCAAAAGTTGTTTTTAGTTTTACCATGTAATGGTTTGCTTTGGAATGTGATGTTTAAACATTATTTGTGAGGAAATTTGTTTTTTCTCATTCTATAATGTGTGATATTGTCGTGACCTTTGAAAATGGGGAGACTATATTCCTAATCAATATGCATTAGTTGCAATGTGATTAAAAATATGTGAAGGATTTAGTACCACCTTGAGTAGATAATATATTAACATGGAGGATGAGATACTATGATTCATTAGTTTTGACATGGTGGAAATTTTTCATGTCTGGGGTGTCTTCTAATCGGTCAGGTTATCAACTGTTAGAGGAGGTTTTCTTGTTTGTTAATATCTCACTACTACTTCTGAACAAAAAATTTTGGTTTATCATTGAACTTTAATGCCAGTATTGGTTTTTCACATTTAGGATGTTCCTTGAGAGGTATCTCATGGGGTGGTTTTAAAGATCTCTCTTTACATTATGGGATTGTTTTTCAATTATAAAATGAAATAATTGATTGATTGATATCTCATGTAATGTATCAGAAATCTCTGGTCCATAACACAATAAAAATTCCATGATTGAGGTTTTTTGGGAGGGTATAATGGCTCATTTAATCAATTTTCCAGTTTTCTTGTTTTTGAAATTGTAGTTGATGATTGTAGGTCACAATAGTGACATGCAGTGGTGAGTCTGAAATAGTGAGTAAGAATGGTTACATGGACAATAGAATATCAATGGAGAGTAACTGAAGGTAGGGTGACATGGTGGTTCATGATTCCATGATTCCAACAAAGATTCATCTATGGATAACTCTCCCAACGGTGATACATCCAATAGTGACTCTACCCATGGTGAGTCATCTGATGGTGAATTATCCAATTGTGACTAATCCATTGGGGACCCATGCACCGGTAGCACATCCTAGTAGATCACCAAATGGTAGTTCACATTTTCTGCTCATCCACTAGTATCTTGCACTAATGTCTCCTCCATCAGCTTCTCCAAGTGGTGACTCACCTAACCTTGAGTAAATATTAACAATTTTTTATAATTTGATAATTCTCTTTTTTTTCAGTTTTCCAAAATTAACATTTTATTTGATTTGAAATTAATTTAATACCATATTAAATGGTTTCATAGCTTATTAAAATATTATAAATGTTTTAAAAAACATGAAGAACCATATGACTTGCTAACGGCTTGCTTTGGTTAATTTCTGACTTCAATGTATTTCAATACCAGTTCCTCCCATTGATATAGGATGTGGCCTTTCTAAATCTAAGATCATATCTTCCTTGTGTGCTCTATTTTTCTCATGATTAACCCTAAACCCTTCTTCCCCATGGAATCATGTACTTATGTTACTCCAATTTGGATCATTTTTTCCCTATTGGGTTTTCCTTCTTGCACACCCCCTTTTTGGAGCTATAAATAGTGTTTATCATTTATTATATACTCTAGGTATCACTTCATCTGTAATTATTTGTGTATAAAGTTTTGTGGGTGTATGAATTTCTCCATTGTGATGATAGAAGAATACCTTAAAAATAAATATAATTGAAAAGGTTTATTATCTACATGTGGGGATGGGAAAAATGGTTTTGGTTCAACATTGATATTTTTTGATAGTGTGAATTATATGGGATATATACCAACTAATAATCAGGGTCGTTATGGGTTATTTGTTCATTTGGTGATCTATGTAATGAATAATATTTTTTCTTGGATGGATGATTGGACATTCATTTTTTTAACCAAATACACAAGGCTAAATAACAGATATCCCATGATCAAAATATTTTCTATCATAACCCTAGACATGACAATAGTAAATGGAATAAGGAATGTATTGTCAAATATAAATATTAATATCTTTGGTCTCTCCGATTATGTGTTGTGTTTGGGTTTGTTCTGACTAGTGCTGTTGTAGGGTTTTGATCATGTCATTGTGATGTGGGGTGGAACGTGTGGTTTAATGGATTATAGGTCAATAAATATATTTATTGTTGAACAGATGGAAATTTTATTGTAGCAGGGCTTCCATGAATGCATGTTATGGATGTGTAATTTTTTAATGATTTTTGTTGTGGGGTGTGGTTGTGATTTGGGGTTTTTCATTATTGAGAGTATTCTTTGGGAAGAATGAATTTGATTAATGATGATTGGTTGGTTGTTATTGGAAAATATCCTTGACATTATCAATGAGTAGTATTCCTAAAATTTCATTCTATGACTCAGTATTGATTTTTTATTACATGAATGGGTGTTAAATAGTGCAGAAAAATGATGTGATATAATTTAAAATGCACATTCATCCTATATGTGACTTTTTTATGTGTTCAATTTTGTGTTCAATAGTCGTTTCTCTTTTATACGGATAGAGGAAATAATAAAATAATAATGATGAGAATTGGTTAATTGAGTTGGATGGGGGGTATGAATTGAGTCTATGTGTTGTAGTGATGTGACTTTCATTTATTAACATTTGAAGTGACTATCATTAATGCATATAAATTCATATAAACGTAGTATTTATTTAAATCCTATTGAAGGGGATTTAGTTCATGATGCTATATATATACACCCTTAATGTTTATGTGATTTTTATGCACATCCCACCATAGTTGAGTACCTTGTGTCAAACACCCCTTTTTCCATGGGGGTGTGTGTCTTTCCCAAACATCTATATGGGAGGATGCAATGCTAGACACCCACTCTTTTTTGACCTCTCATCCAGGCAGCGAAATCACAAGATTCATTGGGCATGTTGTGGTTTTGTGTGGGCTAGGTGTGTGCGGGAGAGATCTGATTTCCAATGTTTCTTTAGGGTGAGATGTTTTTTCCATTCCCAAATGTTTTGAGGTGTGCAGTGGTATGAGAATAAGGTGTCTGTGTGGGAGAGGATGTGATGTGGAATGTGGCATGGGTGTGTGTGGGTGGGACGTGGTTCTATTCCTTTGGATGATATGGGTGCACCAGTTTGATAGATGTTAGGGTGTGAGGGAAACTGATGAGTGTGAATGTGGTGTGGGTTACCCTCTCATCGACGTGACTACTCTATTATTTACTATACTTCTGTTAATTGGTTAGTGTGCCTTGGTGAGGTGGGGATGCCTCGAATACCTTGTTAGGTAATTTTGTTCTTATTTTTTCCTCACAGGAGCATTAGAATTCTTCTCCCACTTGTACAATTGAGACATTGATTTTTCTTAATGAGTATACATGAATTATCACCCTATGTCTATTTTTTCTTAGGTTTCCATGAGGACTACACAGACGGTGTTGGGCATTAAAAACTCAAACATCAGGGATAGATACAATGTCACTACATAGATTTTATTTTGGACCGTACCGTATAATTTTATTTAATATTTAATTATTTTTTTATAGGTACATGTATCATGGAATTTTTCTTTGTTTTATATATATGGTTTGGATTTTTTGATGATGATAAATCTTATCTCTCAATTTTGTTTACTATAAAAGGGCGGTTCCGTCCATTTTTTTGGATTCGTATACCCTTAATGATACTCACCACCACATAACCTATTAGAGGTAGGACTCAAGGGGTAGTTATCTTAGTTTCCCCATTGTTAGCTAATGAGGTGTTTTTTTAGAGGGACGGTGTCATGGAAAACTACATTCCACACATGTTTACATTATTTATGTATTTAACAGTGGAATTATTTTTTTAAAAAAAATATAAGAAGAATGTAATTAAAAAACCAGATGATGATTTTAAATTTTTAATTCATTTACTCTGTTTAAAATTATTGATATGAGAAAGTTATTCATCAATTTATAATAAATTATATATTAAGAAAATATATTCTTTAAAAAAAATTATGTATTCTTATTTATATTCTCATAATTTGCTAATAATGTTTTTTCTTATATATTACATATATATATAAATAAATTAATATCAATATTTTAAAGGGAAAATTTTATTTTTTTTAGATTCAAATAGAAAATGAATAAAAAAATTATGAATATTTAGGTTTTCACAATACCATGGTAAAAAATATTTTTCTTCATTGATTTATTTTTCTTCCAAAAAGATAAATTTGAATAATTATCTACCTTTTATGTAAATTTATGCTTCAACCTAAAATGAATTAAATTTGATTAACTAATATGAATTAATATTCAGATGATTATATATTAAAAATATAAAATATAAATTTTTATTAATTTCTATTATTATTAAAAAATAATAAAAAGATATGAAAATTAATTATTTGGGAAAAATAATTTTTCATAATAAATCAATATTAACCCCATCTAATTAAATTTAGTTATTCACAGTTTAAAAAGTTTATATAAAAAATCCTCTTCCTGAAAATATTTATTTAAATTATATTAATATTAATTTTTAAGGTATGGATATATATTCCAATAATATTGTATTTAAATTTAACATTTTCATTTTAATTACATATTATTATTTTAAAATTTTGACTAAAAATTAAATAACATCAATTTAATTATTATATCCATCCATAGGGAATAACCATATTCTGCATAACCATATATTAAATGAATATATTTAAAATCTACATGTATATATAATGTTGATATAATAAAAATTTATAACATTAAATTCATTTATAAAATAAGTCATCTTATTCAATAAATTATCTCTCAACTTGTTGATAGTATTTATAATTATGTTACTTATATTAATTTTTGAAATTGAGGTGATAATCATCCTTGAAAAAAATGAGGATCCAAATTTTATATTTCAGTTTTTTATTTTATTAAATATTCATACAAATGGCACTTTTCATTAATTTTTTCATATTACTTATTCGTAATTTCATTTTTTTCATTTTAAATTGTTTCCCATAAATTATGAGTTTCAGATTATTCTTTTAATGATTTATGATCAAAATGATGTTAAATATAGTGTATATTTAGTAAGATAATAATCAATAAATCTCAAGGTTTTACATTTCACCACTTAAAATAAATTACACAATCATATTTTTAATTATATCCTACTAAGGAAAGTAGTGTATGGTTTTCATCAAATATAAAAGTCTAATGATAGAATTTATAAAGATATATTGTTCATACTCTCTTACGTAAGACATTGAATAACATATATCACCTAATAATACAAATTCATCTACAATAAGATTTTACCTAACCATATGTGTTAAATATCACTCTTAATTGATAATTAAGAACCATATAAGGGAAGGTATTCCCATAGAGATTTCATTTTCATTTTTCCACTGATAGATGATCATGGGATTACTAGGGGTGAGAAATTTAATATCTATATCATCATCATTATTATATTATATATGTGGGAATATTCAATTTTGTACTAGAATGACATAAAATTCATCAGAACACAGAATAATTAAAATTACATGTAATAATTTCACATAGAAATATGTCAGATTATATATACTGATTTTGGACAAAATAATAAAAACTGTTGTTTTTATTAATGATAATATAATAATTGGGGTTTAATATTGGGAAAAATAGAAAACATATGTGATATAAATTATTCTGTTAGACCAATATAGTAATGAAATATCTAGATATTGATTGTTGATGTGTATACCTCAAAATAATTAATTTTTTTGACTCGCATAAACACATATTCTTTCATAGGAATTACCATTTTCACTGTTAATATAAGTTTGATAATGGGTTTTATCATCATTAACTATAATATTTTAACATTGATCTCCATAGTGTCCAAATGTATCTTTTTTAAAACATCAAATCTGTAGTTATACATTTGGTGGTACAATATGGTTACTCATTGTGTTCACTGAGATCATACATTTTCCCCATTAGTTTATTTCTCTATAATAAATACTACCAAAATTGAAGTGTCTTCCAATTCAATGGTGGAATTTTCCTAAGTGAACCATCTAATAATATTTATAGGTAGGAAGATGGATATTAATTGTTACATGAAAATGATCACCTGATCATCCATTATACTCATTTTTTCGCTTTTTCATCATCTTTTGTAGTTCAAAAAGTTCCATGTTTTCATCATATCTATATATAAATCTGAGAGAATAAACACTTCAAATTGAACTCTATCACCCATAACATTTGTTTTCTCATTTTGAAAAGCATTTAACAATCCATGACACAAATTTTTAACATGATTTGATATTGTCCATAAAATTTACTAATACAAAATATATATTATGAGCATTACTAAAAAATATATATATATTCATATAAAAATGTAAATAAATATTATGAGGTCCTAAATTATTAAAATATTATTTCAACATATAATATATTCGGTTAAAAAATCACTTTTAGTACATCTCAATCTGTTTTATGTTTAATTATTTTAAAATCAATAATGCAATCTCGATAAATAAAAATACCCCATTCTGATTAAATTATAGAAAATGACAACAAAAAAATAATATATTTTATATAATTTCAATAATTTATTTAATATATCTCCAAAAATAATAATCAACATCCCTAAACCCGAAGGTTTTGTGTCTTTAGTGATTAGATAAAAAATATTTATAAAATATTAATTTATTAATTTCTCCCGTAATTTTATACACAAGTGACATTAAAATAATCATAATACAATATTTATTTCTATGGGGAAATGATAAAAAATGGGGTGAAGAAAAAAACTAATTAAAGGAAACCACATCAACGATCTATAATGATTATAGATCATAATAAAATTTGAAAAAAGATCATTAGTAAAATATCTAATAACAAGTTAAATTACATTACAGGTGATATTTATAGGGAAATATAGTAGTTTATATAAAATAAAATTTTAATAAATATACCCATACATTAGAATATAATACATTAATTATGATTTGTAGGAAAAAAATATGTGTTTGGAATTACATAAAATGGTGGAATAAAACAATGAATATTAAATAATATAATTGTTGACATAAATAGTGAAAATACATTTAATAAATTACATTGTGAAAATAAAATCATGTATATGTAAAACATTGCTTCCATATGAAATTGAAAATGGGTCAACACATAATTTTAGGAATACTAAATATAGTCCAATCACCGAAATTTAGACATGTAATCTGGTCTCTGAATAAAATCATCATCTATTGTGATATAATTCATAAAAATTCATCAATGTGATATATAACATCCCACCAGTAAAATAATAATAATCTATACATTTTTATGATACACAAAATGTAACATTAATAATATCACTAATAAACCTAATATATGACTATGTTTTTGTCAAAATTATCAAATGGTAATATATTAATTTAAATCAATAGGTAGATAGATCAACACAATAATTAAATATATGAATATAGGTTTATTAATTAATAAAGTGATATAATTATAATAAACATTAATCTATTGTTATTTAATGTTTTAAAATTATGTCTAAAATGTATGTGTATAACAAAAAATGATTTTTCGGAAATCCTTTTCCAAATCACATTAAAAATTTAAATTCTTTTTGAGAAATCAATTTTTATCATAGTGAAATTAATAGTTGATAATTATTTTAACCATTGAAAAATTAATTTTCATATTATAAAATTATTTTAAAAATTGTGTGTTTTTACTTACCGATAAAAAAATTTATATTAGAATCCTTTTAGTATTTTATAGTAGTTTTTGGGAAAATACCACATAGATGAAACAAATATAATATTTTTAAAGATATAAATTTAAATATGAAGATTAGATATGATAACATATATTTTAAATTTTAAATAAAATAATAAAAATGTTATAGAATGACATAATATGGACATGGAAGAGAAAGTGTAATAAGAGAGGATTATAATAATTATTATTATTAACATTTATTTTATTAAAATAAATATACTAAGAAAATTATATGAGCATAGAAATAAATTATAAATTATATGGATATAAAAAGAGGTTAAAATTATCAACAAATAAATGATATTATATATGAATTTGAGGGTAATATAGGGATGGGGTTGATTTAACTAAATAAAATGAATATTTTATTAAAAAGACCTTTAGTGATTAGTTATTATCGGAATAAAAATAATAACATTGTGGGGTTATCAATAGATTAGTTAATAGTATATTTGGAAAATGATTAACAAAATTTCAATTCAATTTGGTAGAAGTTACTATCTATTAATATAAACATAGTGAATAATATGAAATGCAAGTCATGGAATGCAAATTCAAACAATGAAAATTTACTAAATTACAATGGTATAAATAAATAATATTAAAGGAAATTTTTAATATTTAAATTCATATCCAATGATTATTAGTTTTTATGATTGGAGTATTCAAAGTGGTGTTAAATAAACCATTTAATGAATAATTAGTGAATAACAATTAAACATGTCTCAATACGCGGAAATAGAGAATATAAACATAAACATTGATTCATTAATGATTTAATGTAGTCTACATTTATATATAGAAAACATAGGATCAATATTATTTTATTTCATAAACATATTCATGTATATTGACTTTATATTAATCATTCACAGAAATTTAATACATATTTTCTACGATTTTTCAGTATAAATTGGTCATAAGTAATTAGTAGTTTATATTTTTTCTTTATTATTATTCGGTATAAAATTTTCATTACTTTTACTATTTTTTATGATTTCATCATAATATAAATAATTTAGATGTTATTATATATGATTAATAATGGGTTAATTATTATATTATTCATACCACATTTTTTTGTTGCGTCTTTCTCCATGTTGAAATCATTGACATTCTTGATTACATAATATTCAATTAATATATGGTATTTTCACAATAGTTAATTTAATTATAAAATATTCAGGCATGAAATAATAAAAAAATTATATTTACCATTAATATTTGATAATATAATATTTATTTAAATCATAATCATTTATGATTTATGATTTTTAGATTCATTCATTTTCCTGGTAGAATCGATACAAATAATGAAATATTAATTAATAAATATTTACTTAAAAACGGGATTAAAAGTGATCAAATAATTTTAATGGAAAAATATTCATTAGAATAGAACACAAATATATTTTTAATTGAGTCTTAGGATGACTATTTGGGAGATTTTAAATTAAAAGGAATAAATAATAACATGTTACAAAATTCGATTAAATTCATCCTTCTCGATAAGAATTCTTTGGGAATGAAGAGATTTGTTATCCTTCATGATTACAAAGTCATAAAAATATGAAATAAGACTATATTATATTAATATAGATTAGGATTTAATTTGTGTTATATAGAAAAAAACCTATTTCAATGGTTGGAGATTACATATTTCTCTATGTTCAATATAATGTAATTTATTTAGAATCCAAAATTATGTAGGGGGTAATGATGGAAATATACTCTAGATTTCTATGTTGGGTAATGTTATTTTAGTTTTTAATTTTTGATTTACTAAAAAAATTATATTATATCTCATTTATTTATATTACATAAATTTTATCCTAAATATGAGGCACTTCATGTTACACCTTTATACCTTTATATCATTTTTTAAGATAATATAATTTTTTTTGAAAATACAATGTTTATATTGTAATGTAATTTTGATTTGATATTTAAAAATATGGATGATATTTAAATGATGTAAATATTAACATATGGTAAAATTTCCCTTCTAAATTTTATTATGATATATATAGAAAAATAAAAAAATAAATTTTTTTATTCATTATCATATTTTTTATTGATTTATAATAAAATTATATCTAAAATGACTATTATATATAAAACATATATTTGAATAATTATTTAAAACATATAAATTTAATCTGTGTTGACATAAATATTCAAAACCTTGAAACCCATTAATTTATGATAAAGAAATTATGCTTACCGTGGAAAATACTTTTTATAAGGATAATATATTCATATGAATATCAATTAAATTAGACTAAAAAACTAATATTATTTTTAACTATAAATAAATAAATCCATATCATTTAAATCAATTTATAAATTTTATAGGAATGAATTTCAAAAAATAAACTCATAATGTGTAAAAACATTTTTTTTAGAATATCATTTTATTCATAAATGAAAAATCTATTTACTTTTCACATCCACTATTTATGTCATGAAAATGCATATTTTCACACCACATTAATCTATTTCTGTAATCAAAAGTTTAGAATTATATTTTTATGAAAAAACTTCATTTCTATTGCGAACATGTTTTCTTCCAAAACCATGTTTCTAAAAATGATTTAATTTTATAAAAAATTATGGTTTAGAGTGTAAATTATAATTTCATCATGATATTATTTTAATGATATTTTAATATTTCATTATAATATTTAATTTTGATTTTCATATAATATCATTACTAATGTATTTCATGTTTTAAAAAATTATTTTCAATGAAATGTAATTTTTTTCAATGAAATGTTATTTTTGTAGTGAAATATTCCAAGTGACCTTTAAATATAATTTTTAAAATCTACGATGGAAAAATTTAATATCAATTAATATTTTTTGGTGTTATGATCCATGTATACCAATCTTTACCAAAATGATTCATTTTTATGAAGTATATATTTTTAAGAAGTGGGTTTCACTTCTACGGGTTCTTCCATGATTAATTATTTTGAAACAATCTCATTTTTACACAAGTAATTCCATAATGAAATGATGATATTATTATGAACCCTAATTCATTTACATAGATGATGAAAATAGTGGAATTATGGAAGAAAATTTGATTTCAGTTGTTGTTATATGATGAATCCTTTATGATCTTATGATAGACAAATATTTGACATTCATTATGTGATAGATGAGACTATTAACTCTCTCCAATGCATTTTATAATTATGAATAAATAAATAGTAAATATTTTATGTTTGAACCTCATTACATGTTAATAATTTATTGATTAAACCAGATTACATTTTAAAAAATTATTTTTTAGGTCTTGATTAAATATTCAAAATTTTCTTCACAACCCAGATTACATGTTCACAATGTTATATGTGCATTTGTTTTTATGACTATATAGTTTTTCAAGAAACTATTGGTATATAAATATGTTTTAATGAGGGAATATTTCATGTCCTTAACATATATAGTGTCCCATTATGTATGTATACATGTTCATTATGTTATAATCCTTTTATATCCCGAAAATCCATGTTCTATAAAAATATTATTCTTTCATGACTCATGTTCATTGAATACCTTAGGATTCATTTCTTATGATCTGATAATAATTATTCAATGACTTTATAATATGATCATTCATATAAAGGGTATTGTATTCAAATTTTATTCTCATGTTCTAGTGAAATTATATTTATTTTATATTTACATATCACATATTAGTGTCCTCACTAAGATTCTAATATCATATTTATAATAACATTTCCAATGTTATGATGTTATTTATTATTTATAATTTTTCCAATATCTTTTGTAGATATCAAGATCTCAGTTGGAGATGTTGTAACTCACCATGAACCAATTATTTAGGTTTCCATGATTTCAAAAGCACTAAAATGTTACAATACTCTTGCACATGTTTTATTAATTTAATTATTATTTACCTAAAAAGTGGTGATATATATCTATGAAATTTCAGACTATATAGTGTTGGTATCAATGTAAATGACTAGTAAACTATTCAAATGTAGTATATTAATACATTAGTAAAAATAAATAATGATAATTCTAGGGAATTATCCAAGGATATGTCTAAGGATGTGTAATTGTATTGTAAATTTTTATTTTGTCTTCGTAATGAATAGAGAAATTGGTGTCCATGAAATAATATTATTCTTTGGACACTATAAGTGTATTTTTGTGTGTAATAAAGGTACATAGAGATTAATATCTAAAAAGGATGAATATAGTTGGAATAAATTGTTATATGGTGCATGGATGTGGTCCTTTACTGACAACTATATTGAATCTCATGTGGGATATGCACTGGAAATCCACAAACTCATTATAAACCATCGTGACAGATTATAAAATATAATGATACTATTTGAAAAATGTTAAGCCAAATGTTTCATAGATTTATAATATGGTTTCATTATTTAGACATTTTATATGTAAATTTTTATGATTATTTTGTTTTACACTCTGATAAGTGTTACCCACTCTATGATCTTTAGTTTTGGTCAATTGTTGGATATATAAGTCGTAGGTGAACATTGAATGTAATAGATAATTTTTAGATGAGCATCCACATAGAATGATGACTGGGGTAATGGATATTGTGATTATTTGTAAAAAAACATCAGAGAAGAGGATTAACAATGTGACCCTTAAAAAACAC
The DNA here is from genome assembly GCA_963277665.1 of Viscum album. NCBI lineage: Eukaryota > Viridiplantae > Streptophyta > Magnoliopsida > Santalales > Viscaceae > Viscum > Viscum album. The sequence goes on from OY728126.1 coordinate 1,114,489,560, forward strand.
TTGGACTCATCATATAAAATAAGGATACAGTTCCCATAGAGTTTATTTAATAGAGACCATACAAGAATGAAGGTTTAGATTCCTAAATATTGAGAATGTGGGATGAATAATTCCATTAAATGTATCCAAATAATTAGAATATTATTTATGTGTATTGTATATGCAAACAGAGTACCAGAATTCTAATGGAAAATGGATATGTATAGCTAATTCAATTAATAAGAAAATTGGTCTCCCTACTATTATGTTAATGGATGAATTCATAAAATGTCCAATGCAATGGAATTATAAAAATTAGTGTCCCCATATGAATTCTGACAATTGACATCTTCATGATGGAAAGAGTAATGGACAAACAACTAATGATGAAGATGAAAAAAGATATATGAAAGGAATGTGGTTTTAAGGAATAATATGGTGAATCCTGATAAATATATTGTGGGTGAGGAAGAATAATTACAGTGTTTATCTATAAAATTCACATTATATGTTAATTAAAATAATTAAATGTAAACTTAATGTTAAATATAATTGTTTAATTATTGACTATATAAAATATGTTACATGGTACTCATAGGCTAAAAATGTGACTTAATTCCAAGGTTCTAATTTCGTTAAAGGAATATACCACTTGATATATTCCAAATGTTGATATAATGATGTTGGTATAATAAAATCATTGATATATGAATTAAATTTTATTGTATCGATGACATTTGAAGTAATTAATGATTTGTGGAAAATTTTGTTCTGGATATCATTGATGGATTTAAAAAATATATCCAATTAATATATCCAAAAAACTGTTATTTACTTTTGAATTGTTGGTGAATGTATCCTTTCAATGTGATTTATGGTAACAATAGATTTTAGTATTTTTATTGATAATAAATGATGAAGATATTCTCATGTTGGAATATGAAAATTAATAGCTACATCAAGTTGTTTTCGGTATTAATGCATGGACATTTTCAAAGGTTCCATTCTAGATGGTAAGGTAATTAATAAACCATAAAGAGAGAAATTAATTAATGCAGAAAATTTATCACACAACCATATTTTCCCAAGAATCTAGTGGTCCATTAAATCTGTACTTGTTTACAGAATTCTGGCCTTTATCATTCTCCTAACAATATTCTTTATCACTCTCAACCAGTATTCAAGTATTTTTTCCTATTCTATGTCTAGTTTTCATGCTCTCGCACATCTCTTCATATCTAGAAACCTAGTATTATTTATTCAAAATAAATATCTCAATGTTTTTGATATTATTCGATAATATTTTCTTATCCATTATTAATTTCTGGGTTTCTAATATTAATGTTAGAAATGTTATGCCTATATTTATCAAGGGAATGTTTTACGGAAAAATCCATTTTAGAATTTTAGAAAACAAAACCGATATATTTTACGATATATTTATTTTGAAAAAAAAATATTTTTAATTGTTTTTTACACACAACAGTGAGCTTATAGTCCATTATATGAACCACTATATTTTCATGTGTTATACAGAAAACATAATTTAGCTTAAATTACAATCAATTATGAGTTCAAACAAAACATGAAATAGAACTGAAATTATATTATTTAATTTGATAGTTAGAACCTATCAATTAGAATGGTCGTAATAAATTGGATACATTAAATTTTGAAAATATTTATCTAACAAATGTATATATAAAATGAATTATTTTCTGACTAATTAATTAGAAAAAAATAAGCACCTGTTAAAAATAAAGTGGAATGTTTTAATGAAAAAAGATTATTATGAACATCAATTTATTTTACAACAATATATTCAATGAAATAATTTTACTGAAGGGAATTGATATATTTTTTAAATTCGTCTTCTGAGTTATCTTGATAAGATATAAAAATATATCATATCAAACACATTAACGTACAATTTTTTAATAATTAGTTTTATATATTTTTAGCACACCTATATTAAAACTAGTAAGCAAAAAATTCATAAAATTTGTTTTGAAATTTTGAAAAAACGATTTCTAAATAATATTACAGCTAATATATTTTTTTATTAAAAAAAATATTATCATTTTCATGAATAGATAAAAATACTAAATTTTATTTGATAACTACATTTTGATTAAATTAATTATAGTGACCTCCAAAATGTGAATACCTGTCACTCTTTCAGAAAATTCCACATTCAAAAATTGAAATAGGGAAGTCACTCACCTCAAAAATTCACAAATAGTAATCCCTTTGATTAAAAAAACCCCTTAAAATATAACTTAATCAATTCCATACCTTCATATGAATACCCTAATTTTATAATTAAATATAACTTAGGAATTATTTATGTTTGGAAAAACAAAGGAGGATACACTAAGAATGGGAAATGTTCCTAAATAAGAATTTTATTATATCTTCTTCCACCTACATCAATTATTTTTATACCATATTATATAATAACCATATAATAAAAAAATATTTTGAGGTATATTTATGTAATGATCATAAACTACAGTAATCTAAACTCCCAACAAATGTGTTATGAAATCATCGTTTATGTGTGTGGTGGACTACGACATTATGATTCGATGTCATTTTTTCCATTACCATCGCTCAATGATGAAAATTTTGAATTATTTATTTATTATATGGTATATTGATTATATTAACAAGATTATAGATTTATTTTATCAAACTTGACATGATTTTCATTATTTAGGAATATGATAATGTCGTTTGGGTGTATGAAGGACTACCATCTCGTGAAGTGATGAGATTGATTCAAAAATTACTAGAATGGTAATAATTAATTTTAAAATGAGAAATGTTATAAACTATAAAAAAAAATATTATTTAATGAGAATATATCATTTATCGTTATTTCATTCAATTTTACAAGAAATTAAGAACAACATTAATGCATACATACAACCAACCATCTAACTTGTAATGACCCGTAATTTCCATGTAATTTTTTTCATAAATTCATGGGATTTTTACAAGTCCATGAAATTTTAAAGTGCTTTATTCTGAGACCCGGTGTATCCGAAATCAATTTCTGATGTTTTTTTTGAATGCGTTCAATAAACGTATGACCAGGTATTTATAACTATTGAATTGGTTCTCGGAACTAAAATTTGAGGGAATCGTTCAACTCGCAGAGCTGGTATTAGCTTAAGAAGACATTCACCTCGATGGGGGATGGTCACGAATAAAAGATATTTTTTGGATTTTTATAGAAAAGAATAATAAAATAAATTTTACTACACTTTATATTATTTTAAACTGTCATGTGAGTGTGTTGGTTAATATCTCCATGTGGGAGTTAAAGGTGGGACATCCACATGCTAACCTCCCATTAGAGGTTATGGTGGTGGGGCCCACCCAAGCATAAGCTCTTGTGAGAGGTTATGACAAGGGGACTACATAAGGTTTAACCCCCAATTAATGGTGGAGGATAGAACCTCCTCATGTGCCCATTAAATGGGGAGAAAACCCTTTACCCTCCACCTTTAATTAAACGGATCCACCCCCTTTATTTAATATAGCAACCTCTTGTGGATTAATTGGAAGAGACTATGTAATTAATTCACCTTTTTGCAATGTGTGCCAACAATTAAAATAATAGGCAAACAATTAATTTGGGAACTTTATTTTGGTGGAGCTTGGGAGAAAAGTGAATTCTCTCCAACAAAGAATGCTCTTCCAGTAAGGAACACTTTCCCGACGAAGAAGGCCAACAAGGGACGCCTTCAACTACGAAGAACAGCCTCCTCCAACCATCTTCTTTGGACTCTTTTGACATAGGACATGTTCGTCTACCACGAATAGATGACCATATTTCATTGATGACAATGAATGATGACTGAAAAATCAATGGTTGTGGTTTAGTTTCTTTTAAGTGGCTCGTTCATTCTTTCTTTTAAAAACGACGAACGATGATGTTTATCTTTGCTGGTGGAATTTTTTTCATTGTTCATGAGAACTAATTGTTATGAACCTAATCGTGGAGCACAGGGGCCAAACTAACATGGCCCGAAAACCTCCATCGATTCTTATTCATTTGGCATTCTACTGCATGGTGATGATGTGACGATGATGAAGGTGGCAACGACGAAGGTCGTGATACACGAGGCCTCTGTGAATCCTGCCACCCCCACGTCGCATCGAAGCATCCGTCCAACCACCGTTGTATCGATAGGTGCCCTACACAACTACCCGCCGCCTCCCTGTGCCCTACCCAATGTGCATCCCTCATGCATACATCCTCCCGACGTTCTACCCAGTGCGCGACCCATCTACCCACGGCCTTCCATGCCCCTGCCACGACCTACCCAGCAGCCTGGTGCCCAGGATGGTGCCATGTCGGCGAACATGCGGCCTGCCCGGTGCCACCGCAACATGCCAGGCCCATGTCGCGCCCTTCCTAGTGCACCCACGGCTGACATGCGCTCTGCACTGCCTGTCCACCGGTTCCCCGACCTGCCTGCCCTCCCGAGTTGAGTCGCCCATGCTGCACCCCTCGCTGCGCTGGCTGAACCGGTCGTCCTCCACCGGGCAGCGCCCTATCGGCACCCCAACGGCTTGCCCAACCCCTACTACGGCCTGACCGGTGCCCCCACGCCCAACACAGCCCCCTCGCACACTTTTGGTGCCCCCCGCAGCCTACATGACCCATGCCAAGTCCTAACCGGTGCCATGCTGGCGCCCATGCGGCCTTCCTGACGCCCTTCTGTTGCCCCCGCAGCCTGCTCGGCCCCTACCGCACCCTACCCAGTGCACCCATAGCCGGCCTACACTCCGCGCGGCCTACCCACTTGTTCCCCTACTGACACGACCTCCCAGGCCTAGTCGCCCGAGCTTCACCCCTCGCAGTGCTGGCCAAACCATCCCCGGCCTTCGGGCCGAGTCCTCCTTGTGGAGACCATCGTGCCGAACCACCCTCGCATTCCGCTTGGCCTGGACCAACAGACATGACCATAACATAGTGGGTTGTACTGCCCAACAGGTAGGGTCAGACCCTGTAAGACTAACGAGGTCGACCCAGATCGGGTCGGACCAGACTGGGTTGTGCTGAATCAGTCTAATCGGGTTGGACCAGACCCATGCCTATTTCTAACCAATTACCTTTTTGGGAAATATATTTGGAACATTATGTCTGTTTGACGAACTGTCAGCAGCGCTGTTATTCATAGAATTAATCTATCCCTTTGTGAATAACCCAATGGAGTTTGGGTATATTTGAGTTACAATCATGTTGGATCGTACATGAATCTAAATGGGCCCCTGGGACAAAAAGGCTAACAACTACCAGACCATGCATCTAATTGACACGTCGTCGACTTAGTTGAGACCCCTATAACGTGGTGGAAATTTGAGATACATTTCATGGCACTTCGCGATAGTTTGATTATTTCCCAGTAGCTTATGGAGAAGATCCTTCATGTGACGACCATATAGAGTGAGAAGACTAAGATACTAGAAGACCTGATTACTACTTGACCAATTCGACTCGGAGTGATTCGACTATCCTAGTGGGGATTTCTTGGTAGTTGGCAGCACACCCATGGCGGAGTAGCACCTATTAGATAGCAGCAGACATGTGGTACTCTACAAGAGAAGTACCTATGTAGGCTATTTAGTGGAGCGCCTAGTAGTCGGTGGCAGACCCACAATGGAGGAGCTCCTGGTAGTTTGCAGTAGACCCACGGTAGTTGACATAAAGAGTTCCTCATCAATCCAAGGTTAGTGAGAAGCACCTCGATGTCGTGACATGTCCACTTTACTCGATAGAGGAGGTGTTCTCTGGCAGTCATGGTTTCGATAATGAAAATACTTGATTGATCTGAGTAAATGCCTTTTGTGTTTTCCTCATTATTGAGTTGGGTTACTATGTAACATAGGTATATGTATGGGCATATACCTATGTAATTGCTATCCATTGATTCATTCTTTGTGGTTTATCTTTGTTGGATTTTTAGAGACCATGAGGGTCTCTGGTCCCTACAATGTATTTTTATACTCACCCCTAAATGGGCTATGCCCGCACCATGCTGTGTTGGTTGCAGACGACGAACAATGCTGACTGATGTAGTGAGTATCAGGACTGGACGGTACCCAGAGGTGGACCACTCGGTGTGGTGGTACACAGAGGAGATAGATGAAAATGGAGTATTAAGGAGGCCATCTTTACCAACCATACAGGTTGGAACCCCGGTGTAATACCTAGTAGCTGCTTTAATTTTCTTCAATTGTACTTTTTTTAGTTGTACTTGTACTTTCCTATTGGGCTTGTATTTTCAACCCCTTTTACATTCCATGACTTTGTTTGTATACAGTTTTACATAGAATTTTTTCTTCCAGTTGTTCACTCTAAAGTGTTTGTTTATAATTATAACAGAAATCCCTTCCTATTTTAGGGATTTATTCCCCTGGTTCTAGTCTCTAGCCCCTGGCCTATGGAAGGTAGGCTTGGGTGAGTCATGATACAAGCACCAGGGGATGGATCATGACAAATTGGTATCAGAGGAGTCAGTTCTACTGCACAACTTTGAACTCTAATCTATCTTTTTAGTGAAGCAATACTGTTAAGTGTACTAATTGTGATTTTCAGTTCATGGAGTCTAGTGTTGGTTCATGCGGAAAATGTATCCATACAGTAGGACGCTGACTACTGAATTCCGACTCAGTGCATGACAACACTAATTATAGGTGTGTTTTCAAAAATTTTCTTTAATCTAGCTCAACCATGTCTGCTCACAATGTATTATCTTTTTTCATGTAACATATGTTTCTTTCAGAATGCCTCCCCACAGATGACCAATTAAATCCCCGAGAGTGGTATGTACTGACAGCCCACTGAGCGACGAGGCCTCTATGCAGGGCCCATTACTAGCAGAGGCACCAGCGTTACTACCTCCCATTGGTACATAGATGACACCAGTTTCAAAAGCAGACGATGTACACCGATTTTTCGCATTGTATGAGTTCCATCACCAGAGGCCACCCAGGATTAGGGGGGAGACAAACCCACATGAAGCTGAGGATTGGTCGGAGGTTGTGGATAGAGTTTTCAGGCTGGTAGGGACACCTACAGACTTCATGGTGATCCTTACTGCTAGAATCCTTCAGGCAACAGTAGGCAGATGGTAGAGCATGATTCTCTAAGTGCATGACAAGGTGACGCTACTATGGACAGACTTTCAGATCCTGTTTCAGGCGGAGTTTTTCCCAGCCACTAATCAAGCGGTGCAGATACAGGAGATACTACATCTCCAGCAGGGTAGCATGATAGTAGCACAGTAATCAGTGAGGTTCACAGACCACTCATGCTACTCCATGAACATGGTATGAAACCAATTTTTCAGGGCTCAAATCATCGAGAAGGGACTCAGGTGAGAGATCATAGCTCTGATTATCTCACTCGGCACCCCAACGTAGGTGGGGTGCTAGAGGGATACCTCATAGTGGAGATTATCTTTGTTGACCAGTCTTTAGCAGTGAGACGTAACACTAGCCAACATGAAGTGGAGTCTTATGTAGCTGGTAGTAGAGAGATGTTGTAGAGGTCCATGAGGACCAGAGCTATAGGTGGCCGACTGTGGGATGCAGGATCAGTTGTTTGTGGCACCCGGAGTGGAGACAGAGCCTGTCCTGCAAGGAGATGGTAGTGTTACACATGTAGTGGGCATGGTCACATGGCTCGTGACTTTCCACCCTACTGTTCTGATGATTAACAGACAATTTCAGGACATCCCAGGTAGAGGCATAGGTTCAATCGAGGTGGTACGCATGGAAGAGGCGGATGTCGTCGAGGATCTGGACGTGTAACTGGTAGTGGATGACATTATGTGGTGTTACCACCACCACCACTAGGATGTCCACCCCAACCATAGGTAGTTGGTGGAAAGAGAGAGCTCAGCATCATACAGTAGAGGCCAACGATAACGTTGCCCCAGATATGATTCGAGGTATGATCTCTTACTACTCCACATTAGCTTCAGTTCTTATAGACATATGAGTCTGTCACACTTTCATTTCCACAACCCTCGTTCAGATCTTGGAGATTCTGACAGAGTTGTTGGTTCGATCCTTAAGGCTAGAAACTATTATGGGATCTACATGATGATTACTCACTGGTGCCAGTAGTGTGACATTCTTCTAGGAGGTGAGAGCTTCGGCTGGAATCTCATCGTAGCCTCGTCGAGGACTTACGACCTCATCTTGGGTATAGACTAGCTATCTACAGCCCATGCTCAGATCGACAGTATTAGGAAAAAAGTGTGGTGTCTCCACATGGATGGGACTAGGTTTACCTTCACCAGCGAAAAGGTAGCCCTTTCATCATAGGACAGACTTAATTGGAAGAGGGTGCAGCAGATCACTCTCCAGTTGACTTGCCTTACCCTCGGAGTTGTTGATGTAGAGTGTCCGACTTTTCCTATAGTGGTGGACCAGTACGAGGTTGTTTTCCATAACAGTGTTCCAGGACTACATCCTCACATAGGGGTGGACTTCTACATTGAATTGTACCTTAGGAAATATATGATATGTACTCCAGAATATAGGATAGCTCTCACTGAGCTTCACGAGCTAAGGGTATAACTTGAGGAATTTCACGGGAAGGGATTCATTTGGCCCAGTGTTTCTCCCTCTGCACCCCAATTCTGTTCACCAAGACAGCGGATGGGAGCTTAAGGCTCTTTGTCGACTACCGTCTCCTGAACCAAGTGACCAGAAACATCATGTACCCACTCTTGAGGATTGATAACCTCTTTGAACAGTTGAAAGGAGAATGGTTGTTCTCAAGGATCGAACTCAGATCAGGCTATCACTATCTCGGAGTTCGAGAAGAGGATGTGTAGAAGACGACCTTCCGTTGTCAAAATTGACACTAAAAGTTTTAGGTTATTCCCTTCAGCATAACCAACGCTCTAGAAGTGTTCATGGGACTCATGAACATGATATTTCAGCCTTACCTCTATCACTTTTTTGTAGTCTTCGTCGATGAAATTCAAATATACTCAAGTACTGAGGAGGAGCATACCTAAATTTTCAGGTAGTACTTGAAACACTCTGAGGGAAGCACCTTAATGGTAAGCTCTCGAAGTGCCAATTTTGGATTCGAGAGAGTCACTTATTGGAAAACGTCATCTCAAAGGATGGAGTTTTAGTGTATCCAACAAAAGATGAGGCGGTACTTTCTTGGGAGACACCCATCAGTGTGACCTAGTTAAGGAGTTTCCTACGTTTGGCTAGATACTATCAGAGGTTCGTTCCAGACTTATCTATAGTGGCAGCACCAATACCATCCATGGCGAAGAATTGGAAACCCTTTGTGTGGTCAGAGGGATTTCAGCTAAGCATTCAGGAGCTCATGTAGAGGCTGAATAGTGACCCTATCATAAGAATTCTAGAGGATGGCGTAGGTTACATTGTCTATAGCGATGCATCAGGGACCAGAATCGGGTGTGTCCTGATACAGGATCGACCAGTGATCATGTATGGTTCTTGGTATTGGAGATAGCATGTTGAAATCTACACTACCCATGACCTAGAGTTAGAAACAATGGTCTTATCCTTGAATATGTGGTGACAATATCTCAAGGTCGAGCATATTACCTTGTTATCTGATCACAATATTCTCAGGTATATCTTCACAATGAAGGACCTGAACCAGATAAAATATCGATGGCCTGAGTTCTCCTAGTACTGTGACTATGAGATAGTCTATACTATTGATAAAGGGAATGTTCTAGTAGATTCTCTCAGTAATAGATCTGGTATATTGTTTCTAGGATAGGCGACAGAATACCTGGATTCCTTACAGATATTCTTTATGGATAGAGATAGAGAAACCTATCTACAGTCTCATACAGTCACTCCCCCACATCTTCAACGAGTTGGGGAGCCACATCATGGGGATGCTGACTATGAGACACGACGTGATCAGATATCCACAGGGAAAGCACCTTATAGACTTTATGATGGTGGGGATCATTTCATCATCTTTTGAGGACATACCTAGGTACCATTGGAACTTCATGAAGAAGTGTTGAGAGAGTTCCACACATCCCCTCTAGCGGTACATCCAGAAGTGGCGATGATGTTCCAAGACCTTCGACGATAGCACTGGTGGCCAGGTATGAAGTAGGATGTAGAAAAATTTGTCTCACGAAGCCTCACTTGACAACATGTGAAGGTAGAGCACCATGTACCACCTCTCTTGGTTCCAACATTAGAGGTCCCAGAGTGGATGTGGGAAGGGATATCAATGGACTTCATGGCAGGAATTCCACGTACATCCAGGAGTCATGGCTCGATTTGGGTGATCGTAGACTGTCTCTCAATGTACTCCCACTTCATACTGACAAGAGTGTAGGGTTCAGAAGAGATTTTGGGACATCATTATGTTCAAGATATTGTGCCACTACATGGAGTAACTTCCTCTATTATATCCGACTATGACACATTGTTTACTTCGTGGCTATGGAAGGGGTTTCATGAATCTTTCTAGACACAGCGTCGCTTGAGAACCCCCATCCATCATCAGACAGATGTTCAGACTGAGCAGACCATTCAGACCCTCGAGGAAATGCTATGTGCATGTGTCCTCAACTTCTTTTGAGGATAGGAGGATCACATGACTTTTGTGGAGTTTTCTTACAATAACAGTTATCACTCAACCATCAGTATGGCACCTTTTGAGGCATTGTATGGGAGACCTTGCAGATCACAATTGTGTTGGACTAACCCTGGGGAGTTAGCACTAGTGGGGCCAGAGATGGTGCAAGCTACCACGGAGAAGGATCAGATCAACTAGGAGTGGATGAAGACTGGACAGAGAATAAGGAATTCATATGCTGACAGGAGACAGAGTCCTCTAGAGTTCGAGGATGGAGACCACGTCTTTTTACGAGTGTCACCTCGATGAGGTCTACAATGATTTGGCTGAGGTGGAAAGTTATATTAGTGGTTCATTGAACTTTTTTAGGTATTCAGTTGAGTTGGCAAGGTTGCTTACCGCTTAGATATTCCACCTCAGTAGCAACGAGTGCACGACCTCTTCCATGTATCTTAGCTAAGGTGATTCATGCATGACCCTTCCCACATCATCGACCATGGAGAGATGGATTTTGATGATGGGGAAACATTAACAGAGTTTCTAGTGGAGATTGAGGATTGACAGGAGCGAGTCCTATGTGGATGGTCGATACATATGATGCACATTCGATGGCAGCACGTGAACCTCCAGGAGAGCAAATTGGAGCAGGAGGCTCACATGTGTGCTCGTACCCTCATTTGTTCAAATAGTTCAAGTTGTATAATATGAGGACGTAAAGCCCTAATGTGGGGAGAATTTAGAGATCCATAAATTCAATGGAAATGTTTTTTCATAAATTCATTGTATTTTTACTAGTTTGCAAATTTTTACAAAGCTTGATTCTGAGGCCCGGTGTGCCAGAATCAATTTCAGCTGTTTTCTTTAGGTATGTTCATTAAACGTACAATATGGTTTTTTTAACATTTGATCCAGTGCTCAGAACTAAAATTTGAGGGCACCATTGAAATCTTTGTGTCGGAATTCTCTTAAGAAGTCATTAAACTCAATTGAAGATGGTCATGAATAAATGTTAGCTTTTCACTTTTTATAGAAAAATAATGAAATAAGGTGTACAATACTTTATTATATTTTTAGCTGTCATGTGAGTGTGTTTGTTAAAACCTCCACCTGGGAGTTGGTGGAGGGACTACCACAACCTAACATCCCATGAGTGGTTATGGTGGTGGGGTCCACATGAGCATAACCTCCCGTGAGAGTTTATGGTAGTGGGGCCTACCCGAGCATAACCTCTCGTGAGAGGTTATGACTTGGGGACCATACGAGGCTTATCCCCTATTAATGGAGGAGGATAAAACCTCATCATCTCTCCATTAAATGGGGATAAACCCTTTGACACTACCCATTTAATTAAATAGAGCCAACCCCCATTATTTAATATTCCAACCACTCGTGGAATAATTGGAGGAGCCTATGTAATTAATTCATCTTTTTGAAATTTGAGCTAATGATTAAAATAATAGACCAATTATTATTTTAGGAACATTATTTTGGTGGATCATCAGAGAGAAGATAATTCTGTCCAATGAAGAATGCTCTTACGGTGAAGAACACTCTCTTGATGAAGAACAACGATGGGGGACACAATCCACTATGAAGAATGACCTCCTCCAACCTTCTTCCTAGGACACCTTTCATGTGGGATGTGTTCCTCTTCGAAGGATTGATGTCTATCATCCCAAGATGTCAATGAATGATGATCAGAAAATCAAATGATGGGGATTGGTTTCTTTTATTCATCACATTCTTCCTTTTTGTTAAAATGAAGAACGCTGATGTTATTCTTTGTGGGTGTGATGTTATGCATTGTTTTTGAGAACCCATTGCTATCACCCTAATCGCGAAGGATGTTGGACAAACTAACATGGCCTGACATCCTTCATCGATTATTATTCTTGGGGCACTCTATGACATAGATAGGAGGTGATGAAGATGAAAGCGGCAACGACGATGGCCGTGCTACCCAAGACCTCTTTGAATCGTGTCACCCCAACAGCGCACTGAAGCTTACGGCTGACCACCGTCGGCTCGAGCCGCACCCGGTCCACCTACCTGCGGCCTCCCAGCTCTCAACCCCGTGCATGGACCGCCTACCCATGTCCTCCTATTGATCTTCTTGTCACGCGGCCCGCCAGTCTGCGGCCCTTCGACTCTATCACGCGCCCTATCGTCGCCCCAGCCGACCGCTTGGCCCCTGTTGCGGCCTACCTAGAGCTCTTATGATCAGCCCAATACCCTCGCGCCCTTCTCGGATCCTCGTTGGTTCCCCTGCGGCCTACCCGGCCCATGCCGCGGCCTGGTCGGTGCCCTCGCGGCCTGCCAAACCACTGTCGAACCCTACCCAGCACACCCGTGGCTGGCCTGCACTCTGTGCGGACTGCCCGCTATTTCCCCGACCGGCCAGAGCTCTTGGGCTGAGTCGCTGGATCCGTGCCCCTCGCGGCGCTGGACGAACTGGCCCCAGACTTCGTTCTGAGTAACCTATGTGGAAAGCTCAGGGCCAAACAGCCCCCACAGTATGCTGGGCTGGGCCTAGAAGACCGGGACAAATCTTAGTGGGCTGACCCACCCAACGGACCTGTTTAGACCCAGTGAGCCATACCAAGTTGACCCAGACTGGGTCGTCCTAGACTGGGTTGGGCCTAGTCGGTCTGACCAGGTGGACCGGACCTGAGACCATTACTAACCCATTACCTTCTTCGGCCATATCATTGGCACCAGACGTCTATTTGACGAACCGTTAGCGGCAATGATATTCTTGTAATGAAGTCATCCCTTTGAGAATACCCCACTGGAGTTCAGAGTATATTTGAGTTATGGTCAGGTTTGATCGTACACGAATCCAACTGGGCCCACGGGACTAAAAGGCTAATAACTAACAGAGCATGCGTCCTATTGACGCGCCGTCTGTTGCATTGAGACCCCTATGACGTGGAAGATCATTGGGATACTTCATAGTGGAACTTTGTGATAGTTGGAGTATTTCCTAGTAGCATATGGATCAGATCCTTCCCGTGACTAGAAGATAGAGTGCAGTGACCTAGTAGCTGGCATACCTGAGGACTTCTTGACTGATTCGACACGAAGTTATTTAACTAGCCCAGTTGAGAGCACCGGGTAGTTGGAGGTAGACCCACAGCGGTGTAGTGCCTCATAGTTGGCAATATACTAGCATTACTCGATAGGTGGAGTACCACTACATGTTATTAGGGGGAGTGCCGATTAGTTGGCGGAAATCCAACAACAGAGGTGCTCCTTGAAGTCGGATGTAGAATTGTGGTACACGACATTAGGGGTACCTTAGTAGTCCATGGTTAGTGAGAAGAACCTCAGTGTTGCGACATGCCCACTGTACTTGATAGAGGAGGAGTTCTCTATGAGTCGTGGTTTCCATAAGTAAAGTCTGGTTTTCATCTGATTCAATGTCTTTTGTGTTTTCCTCAGGATTGTGATGGGTTACTAGATAACAGAGGAATATGTATGGGCATATACCTGTGTAATGTTTATCTGTTGATTTCATATTTTGTGGTTTTTTTGTTGGATTTTGTGAGACCTTGAGGGTCTCAGGGTCCATATTGATTATCATAATAATCTCCCATGCACGGGATATTCCTGCAACTCGTTTTTTTGGTTGCATATGAAGGACAACACTGACGGAGGGAGAGAGTAGCTAGACTGTACAGTACCTGGAGGAGGACCACTCGGTGTGATATTACACAGAGGAGACAGATGGATGCAGAGTACTAAGGAGGCCATTTGTACATAACCATCAGGTGGGAACCCCGGAGGATGACCTAGTAGCTGTTATACATTTCTTCAGTGGTACATGCTTTCAGTTCTACTTGTACTTCCCTGTTGGTCTTGTATTTTCGGCCCCTATTACATTCCATCACATCCTATGTATATAGTTTTACTTACTGTTTTTGAATCTATTTGTGTACTCTAATGTGTTTGTTTAAAATTATAAAGGTAATACCATCCCAATTTAGGGATTTATGCCTTTGGTGCTAGTCAACATCCCTTGGACTATGGAAGGCGGGTTTGGGGTAGTCACGATACGGGTCCTAGGGGATAGGTCATGACATAACCGAATGGTGAAATTAAAATTATCCGCACTAAATTTAATGGAATTCTCTAAAAATATATATATAAAAAATATATTATATTTATATAATGTTTAATCATATTAATATTATGGAAATAAAAATTATGTCAAAGGTATAAAAAATAACATGCCAAGAGATACACAGAAAACAAAGCACATAATGCTTGAAACAAGAATTTGACAATTATCTGACAATTACCACGTAATAAAAGGTCAAAAGAAAACATTATATGGTATGATATATAATAATATGGTTCTATTATATAATTATAATAACAAAATATTTATTATATATGAGTATTTATTATGTACATAGGATGTCAAAACATCATGTATGAGATTTCAGGACAAAATTAATTTTCAGAGACTAGAAAATGTGCTAATAATTTCATCTATGGGGTGAATACGGTATTCAATTTATATAGTCTACAATTATATATTATTATTCAAAAGGGATTCTGATTAAAAATTTTATTAAATCAATAAGGGTCTTGAATATCAATTTTTACATACCATATACACATTCCATATTCACCATTAATTTCTCTAATATAGATTATATACATACACTAATTGATTTTTGTTGTAATTATCCTAATAATTTTAATTAATTACTAAAATTCATTGGTTATCTAATTCTTTGGGTTTAATTTTCAATAGTCTCCAATGTGTGAACATATTTTTTCTCAATTATTGTTAATTGTGATATATGTTTTCTAATGATCCTATAATATTTTACAAGGTGTATATTAAACCCCTTTGACTCTAAATATCCTGAATTTATATATCCTCCAGATAATTTATGTTTCATTTAATGAAATTTCATCATGGGGATTATTTGTCATTGTTATCAATGTGGCAATGATTTTATGTTTCCAGCTCATCCTATATTGATATTGTTTATGATTATGTTTTCAATAATTAATTCTTAAGAACAACCATTAAGAAAACTAAATTTTTTTTTATCCTATGATAATTTCATGTGTATAAGCATTTTAATTTCATTATTCTCTCTTTATGTAATCATGATGTGAAAATAATATTTCTATAACAATAATTTATTTCTATCAAATAGTCATTTCATTCCATAACCATGTTTTCTATATAATAGTTTAAATAATTATTTGAAAATAGTTTTTCAAACAAGAAATTGATAACTTCCAAAAAAATAAATATTATTATCAACAATCCATTATTTTTATTCATGTTTATTTTGAATGTAAATTATTTTAAACATCTGTTCTTTTTAATAAGTTATTTTCAAAAAAGATATTATTTATACTCAGTGATTTGTAATATGGAATTTTTCAAAATGATTTTATATGTAATATGAAATCATTTGAGGATACATATAGGCTATTAGGTCTTATGATCCAGGGGTATAATTCCATGTCTAAATGGTTTATTACCCTAATGAAAATATGTTTATGAATCATATTTCAATTCCATGGGTTGTATAATAAAAAAATTATAATGAAGCCTTCTTATTAATAGATGAGTTATGCTTTGATGAAATTTTAAAATATTGGGAATCATTTATCTATTCGTTAGGTTTTGTCATGATGTATCATTTATGATTTTCATTTGATTTCATTGGTTATTATATGATAAAAATTTAATGATCTAATAGAACACATATGTATGATTTTAATTAATTGATGGTTGATAAAAATATATCCCATAAATTAATTGGATTAATATGGATGATTCAAGAATAATAATTATAAATAAACCTTATTAAATGTACGTAATGCTATTGGTGACCGAATTATGTGGTCATAATGTTATTCAAAAACCTAATTACAGTTTGTCAATGTTATGTGTGAACTGGATTACATGTTCCTAGTTTTATGATGTAAAATATATTTTGTATCCATAATGTTATTAATTGACCTAGTTTTATGTCAATAAGATAATGGATGGTCCATTTTTTAATCCCTTAAATTAATTTTCTAACCATACTATATTAATACAAGCTAAAATTTGTGTAAACTGATGTGTATTCAACAAATCCAATCCATATTCCAATATTATTCAATAATATATCGTTTTTTTTATCCATTTTGAATCATGTATTTTGAACACACATAATTTTTTTCCATGACTCATGATTATGATCATTGATAATCATGGTAATGATTTCCAAATGTTATGATGATGTTCTCCTCACCCTTTGTTCAGGTTATGTTAATGTATCTCATTTGGTTATGTTTATACAAAATCATAGTATCCCCTATCATATGATTCCATTTTCCAGATGCTGAATATATTAAATATGTATTTTATTTTTTAAGATGGCCTCTATATATGATGTTATTAGTATAATATAATGAAGCTCAAAAATGAACATGATTTTAATTTTTTTCATGTTCCCAAATGCATTAAAATGTTAAAGTGGTCATACATGTGTTTCTGTAAGGTATGTTATATTCATATAAAAATATTTAATGTCATTATATTTAAATATGGGTATTATATTATAACTCATATTTCACAACACAATTCCCTAAAAATATTGTATAATATCCTTCAACAAATGTTATGTAATAAATTTATTCTACTAGATATGAACAAATTTCACCATATTCAAACATCAATATTTTCCCCTATAGACATCTCATATGTTATAGTCATATTCAAAATATTTGTGATGAAAATATATAAACTAGGTGAAATAAAACAATTATTAACTCAAAACTCATAAATATTTCTTTTATGTTAATATCATCATCAACTGATAAAACATAACCAGGGGAAATATATTATAAAAATAACCATGTAATAGTAAGAGTTATCCTTATGTTATGGATGAATTGCATGTAATATCTATAGAAATTTCACGACTAAATTGTAAAAATGTGATGTAATAAT
The DNA here is from genome assembly GCA_963277665.1 of Viscum album. Lineage (NCBI taxonomy): Eukaryota > Viridiplantae > Streptophyta > Magnoliopsida > Santalales > Viscaceae > Viscum > Viscum album. Next base: position 1,114,507,136 of record OY728126.1, read on the forward strand.
AATTATTTATTGATCATATCCTATTAATATTATATAGATTTTTTAGTTTTCATTAAAGAATATAATAATAAATAAGTACTATATAAACACAAGAACACTAAAACATAATTTTTTGAACAAACTCTTGTATGTCGACCATTAAGGATGATATAAAATCCATTCATATCTAACACTTTATGTTCTCATGAAATATAATAAATATATTCGAAGAAAATTGTGGGTCACTCAGTTGTATATAGTGATAAATAACTATTTTGTATAGAATGTGTAAGCGTAACTATGCATGTAAAAAATTGTAATGGAAAATCAATTATCCATGGCTATAAATAAAATAATTTTGATAATTTGGTAAGTAATGATTGATTATGGTGTATATTATCACTAAAAAATTGGATACACCATTTAACCCAAAATGGATAAGTTTAAATAAAGAATCGGTTTTACAGTAATCATGACATGGGGTATGACAACGTGATCCTTGATGTTACTCTAAATAATATTTTGTTACATTTAGTGGATTTTATATTTCAAATTGATAAAAATTATTTTGGATTTCATGTCATGATAATGGTAAATCAGTGTATGTATTGATGTTTTAATACAACTTGTTTACTATGGGATTTAATTTGACTTGACTAACATTTTGGTCATTTGGATTACAATGTTTGTATATGAAAAGTAAAATATTTTTAGATCATGTTTATTATAATAAAAATACATGATTTATATATGTATTTGTATGAAGAGTTATAATATATTTTACGTATTTTAAATTTAATTGAAAAATAATATTATATTGAGAAAATCAATTGAATATCTATAATTAAATGAAAATTAAATGGTCATGGAAAATAACAATATCAGAATGGTGTTTTTATATTTAAATAATAATTATGATAAATAATAATTTATATTTTTTTGGATTCCAAATCATAATGTTGTATATAATGAGAAAGTAAGGGGGAGTTTACCAAGCATTAATGGTTTGATCCTCCTGAGAATATATTACTCATAATGAGAGAAGTGTTATTCATTATGAATTCATGAAACCATTGTTATGTTGAATATATATTATACAACTGTGGGTAAACAAGTAAAATAATTTAGGAAAATAATTTTACATACGAAAATGGATATGGTTCGTGACTAATGAATAATTGGTTTTTAATATTCTTTCAATCATTCAAACAAAATCATTTTGAATTTATAAATAATTGAATAGCCTAATTCACTATATCCTACCATTTCTTTTATTTTGGATGTGGATGAATCATAAAGAAATGAATAATAAATATATAAAATAGTTTATTAACTAAATTAATGTTGAATTAATATTAAATAGAATGTTTCCTAAATCCATACTTGTAACATCCCATGTAAGTAATGAATAATAGATATTTTTATCTATGTCAATTAACGATTAAGATATTGTTTTAGAGGCTTAAAATGAAAATAAATCCAATCTTAAGCATGGAATACACTAATATTCTTAAAAGATTGTTTTACTGCCTTATTATGGAAAACCCTTTTTAAATCTATATTTTGACAATTTTATAAACTATTTTTGTCAAAATAAACTTATTATTTATTATTGGGACATCTAAATTTACTTTGTGTGAATTTTTGGTATTTTTCTGACAATGGTCATTTTTTAAATGAATAGTTAAAAATACTGCATTTTAATTCAAAACTGCTTTTTAATCTAATTTATTTATATAATTAGATTATGTTTTGAATTGGTTTTGAAGTGGAATTAGAAAATATTTTTACCATTTAATCCAATGGTGGTCATTGGAATCAATTTCACTTGGAAATTAGACTTAAACTGGTGTCAATCTTTTAATACTTATTGTTTTATAAAAACACGCTATTTGCTATGACAGCGGGAATTAATTATTAAATTAATTAATGTGACATATATGTTTTTAATTTTGTAAAATAGACTTCATTTTTGAATTTGTAATATCAAATATAGCTTAGGGTGAATTTTTTGTAATTTTCTGAAAAACTTCAATTTTTGATGAATAGTGAAACCACTAAGTGGTACTTATAAAAACTGATTTTCCGTTTAAATGAAAATTTTCCATCATTGTGTTTTGAATTTCAAAAATCCGACATTCATGGTTGTCATTAAGAAGTAAAATGTGGTTCAATGAGACTAAAATAATTTTTTGGTGAATAGTAACTTATTAAGTTTTTAATCGCGATTAGTGGTAATTAGTGCAGTTTAAGGTAAAAATAATGTTTTAATAGTATGAGATGAGCTTGAAACATTTCCTACCCTCATTGGTTGTGTTATGGCCGACCATTAAATGCCATGGGTCAACATGGGGACCCCATGGAGACACTTTGGTTGGGAAATGACATAAATAACGTTTTATTTAATGTTAAAGTAAAAATGACGCAAACATAATATGTTTTACGAAAACAATTTTTACATGGGGTTATAAAGATCAGATTTTTGATTATAAATAGTCATTGGAAAGATAAACAAATTTCCTACATCATAGTATTTGTTTTATAATTTTTATACTTTAAATAAAATAAATTATTTATGTCATCATGATGATGTAGTGATGACATCATTATTTAATGATTTAAATAAAATGGAATGATAATGTAATATCTAAAACCTACACATATCCAAAATCAATTGGATTAGTGGATTTAGAACCCTTATCACCTTATCCACGAATTATATCAATGTGGGACCTTTTAAAACCGAAACACATTTTCAAATAAAGTAATATTTCTTTACTTTCCAAAAGTGCCCCTCCTCTCCTCTTATAAAAGGCCCCCACCTCTACCTAATTTCACACACTCCTCAAGCCTTTGGCTCGGCCAACCCCTGACCATTTACTCTCTCCACATCCCTCTCCTCATCCTATAGGATTCCATTTGGGAATAATCCTTTCAAAGGAATCCTTTATGCTCAAATCAAAAAGAGTTACACTTTTAAAGGCAATTCATTCTCTCATGTTCATTTGTTTTATTTTGCTTCTCCAACCCCTTAAACTCTTTTTATTTACTTATTTTGTAACAACACCAGTATCTTCAATATACTAGTATGTTTTTATAAGATTTATTTGAGCTACACTCTCACACAACTACATCAAACGGTTAAAGAACATACGGTTTTCGTGGATGGCGAAATTCTGCCTCCCAAAACGATGATTGTTCAATACTCATTTAACACCTTCAAAGGTGGCCATTATGATGTCACTATTTTTATATATGATATATAATATGTTAATGTTTTCCTTAAGCTTTTGTTTTTTTTATTTTGGGAATACCTTTACGGTTTCCATTATGGGTAAACATGATATCTTCATTTTAGGAAGTGCGGACTATCGCCCCCTGAAAGTGATTTGATTCGTTAATACCATATGTGGGATGTGTAAAGGATAAAGTTAATGATATTATATATGTTATTATACTTAATTATAATATACTCTTATATCATTATGATTCTATTCCAAAAAATACGAAATAGCAATGGAAGTAGCGTTCATGCGTACGTACGGCTTACCGTCTCCATGAACGGTGCATTTCATTTCTTACCTCTAAATGTGATGTAATATTATAAATACATGTATATGATGAATATATATGATATATATGTTATCCAAATCGTTAATATCATTATGGATATAATGAAACTTTGACCAAATTAACAACATGTAAGTGTAAGAAGTCTATTTTTGACTTAAGAACCAAATACTGATAAAATGAACACTATTAACTTAAATGATTACATGAGGTTCATAACATGGTATAAAAGGAATAATTAACTTGAAAAAGGATCATAAGCAAGTAGAGATTAACTTAAGTTTATTATTCCGGAAATTAAACAACGGTCGGGTCAAGTCGGATACGAGGTATGGGACTTCATCTCAATCTCCTTTCATTGAGGCATATTTTATTTTATACACAACGTTCTTTTATACGGTGTATAAAACCCTTTGACTTTTACATTTATTCAAAAGGAATCTTTTTTATAAGAATCGTTTACAAAACGACAAAAGGGAATGTTTTTGTCGTACATATACGACGACAACGACTTCTCCGCCATCGTGACCGTTATTTGAGTTTCAGCTTCATCTACAAGCCATACCTTCTTTTTAAAAGAAAAATAAATATGATGCTTTACTTTTCTTTTATTTTGGTATTGAAAATGGTTTTCACAATGTTTTTTTTGTTGTATTGATATCTTCTAATGGAAATGTGGAAATCTTATGTTTCTTTTATGCATGTTTTATGTCATATGATTATGTTATGGTTCTTGGGCATTATTATGAAGACGGGTGGTTCCGTGATAAACTAAGGGCGGGTGAGCCCGATATAGCTCTCAAATGCATTGGGTAACGCGAAGGAGTGAAACATTAAGGTTTCTCTAAAGAGATTTAGGGAATATACTATGATGGGTATTCCAAACGTAACCAAGAGGGTTACTCCCTACGTAAGAATGTTATGAATGCCTCAGGTTACCTTTATGTCTTATGATTTCTATGATTTATTCATGATTTTATGAGGTATGTTAAAGTGCCTATGTTTTATGGGTTATGTATGATTTCATTCTTATGTATATATGAACTCATGTTTCCTGTCCATGTTTTTTTATAACCCATACTGAATTTTTATGCTCATCCCAAGTTTTTGAAATGTTTTTCATAGGTCAAGGGAAAGGTAAATGATAAGTTGATAGAGTCAAGGATGTGTTAAGAAATAATCCATGTTTTATTTTAAATGTGTTTCCATTAATGGGAATGAAGAATACTATCTTTATGTAGCCACTTTGTTTATATGTGGAATGTAATGAAAGTTTTATGATCTAATTCTCTAAAACTCTAAACCCGAAAAGATCCTCAATGTGTAATCTTGTAATAACTCAAGATTAAGTAAGATTTAAGGCTGGGGCCTTATAGTTGGTATCAAAGGTCAGTTTAGATAACTTTAGGAGTTAGAAATCTATTAAATGATTATCCAAAAACAAATTTCTTTGAAATGATATAGCATTTGAAGATTACCATGTTGCTTCATTTAAGACATGTTTGTTCAGAATGGTTTTCCGCAGAGGAAACATGGAAGTAGTGCTAGGAAGGCATACAGAAGGAAATAACCTTCCAAATCAGCATCCAGAAATGGTCGGAATGGGAACTGAACAATTTGTTGCAGTAATGGTGCAGTTTACTCAAGCGATAAATGGTGGTGGTATCCATGCACGAGATCAGCCAGATCAACCGCAGAGGAACATGTCAGTGGTGGAACATTTCATGAGGCACCATCCACCATCATTCAGAGGATCATCTGACCATGTTCTAGCTTAAGGGTGGATTAAAGCACTGGAGAAGATTTTTGATGTCATGGGGTGTTCGTACAATCAAAAGGTTAGTCTTGCTATTTACCGTTTGGAGGGTGAGGCAGATCAGTGGTGGTCTATGGTTAAAAATATCAGGGACACCGATGAGATTAATGCTCTTGACTGGGATGAATTCAAAGGTATGTTTCTTGAGAAGTATTTTCCTAAGGTTGTTCGACTTAGGATGGAAAAACAATTCTTGGAATTGAGGCAAGAGGAATACTCAGTGGCTGCCTATGAAGAAAGGTTCACTCGATTGGCAAGGTATGCTCCAAATTTTATCCGAGACCTTGATAGTAAAATCAACCATTTTTACTCAGGATTAAAGCCAAAATATCGAAGGGCATTAGCTTATCGTGAGTTTAAAAGTTATGAAAAGCATGTTCGATGTGCTGAGAAGGTGGAAATGGAGTTTGCCGATGACCAAGTGTTCTATAACAACCAGCAAAAGAAGAGACCGAGGTGGCAGGAGAAAGGTAAGAATTCTTCAAAAAAGTCTGATGGTAAGAGAACTAAGTTTCCAGTTTGTGATAAATGTGGCAAAAGGCATGCTGGGGAATGTCTTCTGAATTCTGGAAAGTGCTACTGATGTGGTAAGATGGGACATAAGGATCGTGATTGCACTGAAAAGGATCAAGGTGAAGGTAAGAAAATAATTGATTTACAATTAGTGAAATGTTATAAGTGCAATGAGATGGGTCACCATGCCAACGAGTGTCCGACAAAGAGCTTGAATGATGGGAAGAAGTTAGACAACAAGCAGAAAGAGGTGGTGAAATCCTTTGCAACTACTTCAGCAGATGTCGGGCCATCAAATGAAGTTGTATCAGGTACTTTGTTTATTTTTTCATATTATTCCAGTGTGTTGTTTGATTCGGGGTCTACACATTCTTTCATCTCTGAAACCTTTTATAGTAAAATGGGAATACCATCTCAAGAAATGACTCCTCAACTTTTGGTAAAAACAGCTGGGGGAAATGTTGAGGCAAAAAGAATTTATAAGAATCTTCCTCTCCTTATCTGTGGAAAGAACCTGCTTGCAAACCTTATTGTTCTACCTCTAGTAGAGTTTTATGTTATCCTGGGTATGTATTGGCACTCTATCTACCATGCTAAGATTGACTGTAGAGCTAAAGAAGTTTCTTTTCAGAAAGACTTTCAGATTGTTTACAAGAATGAACCCTTACATTTGATAACATATCAAGAGGTCGAGAAACTTGTAAAAGATGGAAATGAATGTTAACTTGCACACGTCGTTGAAAATAAATAAACTGTTCAGATTAATGATGTGCCAGTGGTAAATTAGTATCCTGATGTTTTTTCTGATGAGTTGCCTGGAATAATACCAGATCGGGAAGTTGAGTTTACGGTTGACTTAGTTCCTGATGCTAAGCCAATTTCAAAACCCCCTTATCGAATGGCACAAATTGAACATTTAGCGTTGAAGGAGCAATTGCAGGATTTATTAGAGAAAGGTTTCATTAGATCTAGCACATCACCATGGGGTGCTCCTGTTTTGTTTGATAAAAGAAAGATGGTTCTATGATACTTTTCATTGATTATAGAGCCTTGAATAATATCACTGTTAAGAACAAATATCATTTTCCTCATATCGATGATTTGTTTGATCCGCTCCAGGGAGCTCAGTTTTTTTCAAAGATTGACTTGAGATCGGGGTACCATCAGCTGAAGGTAAAGGAGGCAGATATTCTGAAGTCCGTGTTCCGTACGAGATATGGCCATTATGAATTTTTAGTAATGCCTTTTGGGCTAACCAATTTACCTTCTGTATTCATGGACATAATGAATAGAATTTTCCATGAGTTCTCGGATAAGTTTGTGGTGGTTTTCATTGATGATATTTTGGTGTTTTCTAAAAGTAAAGAGGAGCATGAATGACATTTAAGGGTTATCTTCCAAACCTTAAAAGAAAAGAAATTGTATGGGAAATTCAGCAAGTGTGAGTTTTGGTTGCAACAAATTTCTTTCCTTGGTCACATTGTTTCTAAAGTTGGAATAATTGTTGATCCTGCAAAAACAAAAGTTGTGGAAGAATGGCCAAGACCCACAAATGTAACCGAGATTCGTAGCTTCCTTGGTTTGGGGGGCTATTACCGAAGGTTTGTTAGAAATTTTTCACTGTTATCTAGTCCAATGACTAAGCTAACTTGGAAGGGTGTTATGTTTATCTGGACAAAATAATGTGATGATTGTTTTCAAGAGTTGAAGAGAAGGTTGGTGAATGCTCCAGTTTTGGCACTTCCTTCCAGGAATGGTGAGTTTGTTATATACAGTGATGCTTCATTGAAAGGACTTGGTTGCGTCCTAATGCAGAATGATCAAGTAATTGCTTATGCTTCATGACAGTTGAAAACTCATGAGGTAAATTACCCTACACATGATTTGGAATTATCTTCTGTTGTTTTTGCTTTAAAAATTTGGAGGCATCATTTATATGGAGTATAGTGTGAAATATATACCGATCACAAAAGTTTAAAGTATATATTCACTCCGAAAGAATTGAACATGAGACAAAGGAGATGGCTAGAATTAATCAAGGATTATTATTGTACAATTCATTACCATCCGGGAAAAAAAATAAAGTGGCTGACGCATTGAGTCGAAAAATTAATGCTTCATTAACAATGTTGCGTTTGGAACGTGATCCTTTGGTTAAGGATTTGATGAACTTTGGCATAGAAGTTGTTGGTGTAGGAAGTCTTTCTGTTTTGTTTCAGGTATCAGTGAGATCTTCTATATCAGATAGAATCAAGAAAGCACAGAAGCAAGACAGTGAGTTGCAGAAAAAGGTAGAGATGGTTCAGAAATGTAAGTTGCCTGAATTTAACATTAATAATGATTGTGTTTTGAGATTTGGGAAGAGATTGTGTGTGCCTTGTGATTCACAGTTGAAGAGAGAGTTGTTATGTGAAGCTCATAGTTCTCCATTTTTAGTTCATCCTGGCAGTACTAAGATGTACAGAGATCTGCGGGAGTATTTCTGGTGGGATGGAATGAAAAGAGATATTGTTGATTTTACTGTGATGTGTTTGACATGTCAGTAGGAAAAAGCAGAGCGGCAGTTACCGAAAGAGATGGTTCAGCATTTACCAGTGCCAGAGTGGAAATGATAGAATATATCCATGTACTTTGTTGTTGGATTACCGAAGACATCTCGATGTAATAATGCAATCTGGGTTATTGTTGATCGCTTGACTAAATCCGCTCATTTCCTTGCTATACGAGATACTTTCTCTCTTGATCAACTTTCCCGTTTGTATCATAAACAGATAGTCAGGTTACATGGAGTTCCTCCCTCTATTGTATCGGATCGTGATCCTAGGTTTACTTCTAACTATTGGAAAGGCCTTCAGAAGTCGTTGGGTACTGAATTAAATTTTAGTACAACTTTTCATCCTCAATCAGATGGGCAGTCAGAACGAACAATTCAGACATTGGAGGATATGCTATGAGCTTGTTCTATGGAATATCAGGGAAGTTGGGACCAACATCATTCTTTGGTTGAGTTTTCATATAATAACAGTTTTCATTCCAGTATACAAATGGCACCATTTCAGGCATTATATGGGAAGCGGTGTCGAACTCCAGCATTCTGGGATGAAGTGGGTGAAAGGAAGTTGATGGGACCAGAATGGTAGAAGAGATGGTAGAAAAAGTTCAGCTGATTCAGAAACACATGAGAACAGCTCAGAGCAGGCAGAAGAGTTATGCGGATAACCAGAGGAAGGATCTATCTTTCGAGGTAGGTGATCATGTTTTTTTCAAGGTTTCTCCCTGGAAAAGTGTGATGAGATTTGGTATGAAAGGAAAGTTGAGTCCAAGGTTCATTGGACCATATGAAATTCTGGAGAGAGTTGGATCAGTTGCTTATAGAGTGGATTTACCTCCGAGTTTATCTCAGGTACACAATGTTTTTCACGTTTCGATGTCGAGAAAGTATATGCCAGATACATCTCACGTTTTGAGTCTAGAAGTAGTTCAGCTGGAAGAGAACCGATCATATGACGAACAACCGGTCCAGATTCTTTACCACAGGGAGAAAGTGTTACAGAATAAGGTAATTCACCAGGTAATGGTTTTGTGGAAAAACCACATGATTGAAGAGGCAAAATAGGAATCTGAAAATGCAATGAGGGATAAGTACCCCCATTTATTCGATATGTAAATAAATTGCGGGGACACAATTTTCCATAGGGGGGAGGATGTAACATCCCAAGTAAGTAATGAATAATAGATATTTTTATCTATGTCTATTAATGATTAAGATAGTGTTTTAGAGGATTAAAATGAAAATAAATCCAATCTTAAGCATGGAATACACTAATATTCTTAAAAGATTGTTTTACTGCCTTACGATGGAAAACCCTTTTTAAATCTATCTTTTGACAATTTTATAAACTATGTTAGTCAAAATAAACTTATTCTTTATGATTGGGACATCAGAATTTACTTTGTGTGAATTTTTTGTATTTTTCTGACAATGTTCATTTTTTTAATGAATAGTGAAAAATACTGCATTTTAATTCAAAACTGCTTTTTAATCTAATTTAATTATATAATTAGATTATGTTTTGAATTGGTTTTGAAGTGGAATTAGAATATATTTTTACCATTTAATCTAATGGTGTTCATTGGAATCAATTTCACTTTGAAATTAGACTTAAACTGGTGTCAATCTTTTATTACTTATTGTTTTATAAAAACACGCTATTTGCTATGACAGCGGGAATTAATTATTAAATTAATTAATGTGACATATATGATTTTAATTTTGTAAAATAGACTTCATTTTTGAATTTGTAATATCAAATATAGATTAGAGTGAATTTTTGGTAATTTTCTGAAAAACTTCAATTTTTGATGAATAGTGAAACCACTAAGTGGTATTTATAAAAACTGATTTTCCGTTTAAATGAAATTTTTCCATCATTGTGTTTTGAATTTCAAAAATCCGACATTCATGGTTGTCATTAAGAAGTAAAATGTGGTTCAATGAGACTAAAATAATTTTTTGGTGAATAGTAACTTATTAAGTTTTTAATCGCGATTAGTGGTAATTAGTGCAGTTTAAGGTAAAAATAATGTTTTAATAGTATGAGATGAGCTTGACACATGTCCTACCCTCATTGGTTGTGTTATGGCCGACCAAGAAAAGCCATGGGTCAACATGGGGACCCCATAGAGACACTTTGGTTGGGAAATGACATAAATAACTTTTTATTTAATGTAAAAGTAAAAATGACGCAAACATAATATGTTTTACGAAAACAATTTTTACATGGGGTTATAAAAATCAGATTTTTGATTATAAATAGTCATTGGAAAGATAAAAAGATTTACTACATCATAGTATTTGTTTTATAATTTTTAGACATTAAATAAATTAAATTATTTATGACATCATGATGATGTAGTGATGACATCATTATTTAAGGATTTAAATAAAATGGAAAGATAATGTAATATCTAAAACCTACACATGTCCAAAACCAATTGTATGAGTAGATTTAGAACCCTTATCACCTTATCCACGAATTATATCAATGTGGGTCCTTTTAAAACCGAAACAAATTTTCAAATAAAGTAATATTTCTTTACTTTCCAAAAGTGCCCTTTGGGAAGAATCCTTTCAAAGGAAGCCTTTAGGCTCAAATCAAAAAGAGTTACACTTTTAATGGTAATTCATTCTCTCATGTTCATTTTTTTTATTTTGCTTCTCCAACCCCCTAAACTCTTTTCATTTACTTCTTTTGTAACAACACTAGTATATTAAATATACTAGAATGTTGTTATAATATTTATTTGAGCTACACTCTCACACAACTACATCAAATGGTTAAAGACCATACGGTTTCTGTGGATGGAGAAATTCAGCCTCCCGAAACAATGATTGTTCAATACTCATTTATCACCATTAAAGGTGGCCATTATGATGTCACTATTTTTATATATGATATATAATATGTTTATGTTTTCCTTAAGCTTCTGTTTTTTTCATTTTGGGCATACCTTTATGGTTTCCATTATGGGTAAACATGATATCTTCATTTTAGGAAGTGCGGACTACCGCCCCCTGAAAGTGATTTGATTCGTTAATACCATATGTGGGATGTGTAAAGGATAAAGTTAATGATATTATATATGTTATTATACTGGAATTATAATATACTCTTATATCATTATGATTCCATTCCAGAAAATACGAAATAGAAATGGAAGTAGCGTTCATGTGTACGTACGGCTTACCGTTCCATGAACGGTGCATTTCATTTCTTACCTCTAAATGTGATGTAATATTATAAATACATATATATGAAGAATATATATGATATATATGTTATAAAAATCATTAATATCATTCTGGATATAACTAACCTTTGACCAAATTAACAACATGTAAGTGTAAGAAGTCTATTTTTGACTTAAGAACCAAATACCGTCAAAATGAACACTATTAACTGAAATGATTACAAGATGTTCATAAAATGGTATAAAAGGAATAATTAACTTGAAAAAGGTTCATAAGTAAGTAGTGATTAACTCAAGTTTATTATTCAGGAAATTAAAGAACGGTCGGGTCAAGTCGGATACGAGGTATGGGACTTCGTTTTAATCTCCTTTCATTGAGGCATATTATATTTTATACACAAATTTCTTTTATACGGTGTATAAACCACTTCGACTTTTACATTTATTCAAAAGTAATCTTTTTTATAAGAAGCATTTACTAAACGACAAAAGGGAATGTTTTTGTCGTACGTATGTGGCGACAACGACTTCTCCGCCGTCGTGACCGTTATTTGAGTTTCGGCTTCCTCTACAAGTCATACCTTCTTTTTAAAAGAAAAATAAATACCATGTTTTACTTTTCTTTTATTTTGGTATTGAAAATGGTTTTCACAATGTTTTTTGTGTTTTATTGATATCTTGTGATTGAAATGTGGAAATGTTATGTTTCCTTTATGCATGTTTTATGTGACATGATTATGTTATGGTTCTTGGGCATTATTATGAAGACGGGTGGTTCCGTGATAAACTAAGGGCGGGTGAGCCCGATATAGCTCTCCAATGCATTGGGTAACGCGAAGGAGTGAAACGTTAAGGTTTCTCCGAAGAGATTTAGGGAATATACTGTGATGGGTATTCCAAACGTAACCAAGAGGGTTACTCCCTACGTAAGAATGTTATGAATGCCTCAAGTTACCTTTATGTCTTATAATTTCTATTATTTATTCATGATTTTATGAGGTTTGTTAAAGTGCCTATGTTTTATGGGTAAAGTATGATTTCATTATTATGTATATATGAACTCATGTTTCCTTTCCATGTTTTTTTTATAACCCATACTGAGTTTTTATGCTCATCCCAAGTTTTTGAAATGTTTTTCACAGGTCATGGGAAAGGTACATGATAAGTTGATAGAGTCAAGGATGTGTCAAGAAATAATCCATGTTTTATTTTAAATGTGTATCCATTGATGGGAATGAATAATACTAACTTTATGTAACCACTTTTTTTATATGTGGAATGTAATGAATGTTTTATGATCTAATTCTCTAAAACTCTAAACATGAAAAGATCCTCAATGTGTAATCTTGTAATAACTCAAGATTAAGTAAGGTTTATGGCTGGGGCCTTATAATACTAATATGTTTGTCAATCATATCATGTACATTAGTCTCCAAAACTATTATTAGGAAATGATAAACAATCCTATTGTATATATTTTTTTGACATGGTCTTTAACCCCCAGAGTTATAAATAGATCCTTCAATATTTTTGTGAATCATACTATAATGGGAAATGATGATGATTTTACTCTTCACTTAATTGGTTCATTATATGTTCTTTTTTATATAAATTATTTCATTATGTCACACACTATTGATTTATGATTTTTTTTATAAATTCCTTTAGTGATTTTATTTACAACATAAATATCTCATTCAAAAAACCAATTAAATATAGCTATTATTTGATAAATCCATATATTAGGGGATGAATATTTTATTCATCAGTCTTGAACGTGAAATGACATATGGGTTCTAGTGGAAGTTAATTGTTCTCTATTTAGTTGTGGTTTCAAATTCTATCACTATCACTTTTTATCAGCCTTCAGACTAATTATGATGGATCAAAAATCATTTTACTATTTCATATAATCTTTGAAATTGTTATAGATACAAAAACTATTTTTTGATTCTTTTAAAATAAGTAAAATCATAGGGTAAAATTGTGACTTCATTTTATGTTATTTTCTGTAAGAAGTAAAAAGTATTGGTAGTAATTTTTTCAATATATACAATATTTATAATTTTTCATAATTAAATTCATTGTAAATGATTAATATGTTAGTTTAATAATATTATTATTTTGGGAATTATATTTGAGAAAACAATTTTTGATTTTAATTTTTGATGGATTTGTTTACATGAAATTTTGTAAATAATTTAAAATATGTGTTAGGAGTAATATATTGATCATTTTATATAATCTAATTAAAAAACAACATTCAACATAAGTAAATAGTTTAGTAAAATATCGAATATATATATATATATATTTATATCAATTAGGCCAAACATAACTACTATAATTGAATATATATCTATTCATGGAAATGAGAATAGGTAACGGTAGATACGAATAATTATTATTAATAAAATCATGTGTTATCTATATTTTATATTGGAAAAATTGATTATATTTTTTTGAAAAAATTTAATTAAATTGATGATTATGTGAAATTTATATTTATTTATGTTTTTTTAAATAGTTGTGTTCAATTTTCTATATGGAAAAAATCATATTTTGTGTATGATATATCCAAGAGTTCTTTTATCATATTCGTTTATACAGATGTTATAAAATGATAAAACAAGAGATTATTTTTGTTATTTCAAAATCATAGAAACAATTATGATATTATTAATAATCAAATACATTTCTACATGATTTATGTTTTTGGCATAAATATATTCATCTAAATATTATGGTATTATACAATAGTTTCTCCAAAAATATATACAGTAAAACAATGTTGTCATTTAGAATTTCATTTTAGTAATGTAATTTAATTTTTTAATATAAAATCATATTTTGAAATTATTTATAAAAATATCCATCTATTATGAACTAAAAATTGTTTAGGTCATTTCCTTATGCCCCAAAAATATTTATTCTCATAAAAATTTAATCTCACATTTATAGATGTATAGTAACACATTCTATTTATGTAGTAATGGGAATAATGTTACACCCCAATGTTTTAAAATAGAAACATCATGTTAGATAGTGTGTGTGATATGAAACACAAAGATTAAACTAGAATATAATTCCTTGGTACTTTATGAGATATATATTTATATTTATTCTCTTTGAAATCATTTGATTCATGACAGACCTCATTTAAATGAAACATAATAATCTATTAAAATATTAGATGGACATTATCATAGCCATTAAGATAGATGATATGAATAGTAATGTGTATTTTATTTAAACCATTTTTTTATAAACATTAATAAAATAAAATATATGGTCATATATTGATTATATATAAATAAAAACCATTTTAATTAGAATGAAATGTATTCTGAAAATCAATATTTTTCTAAATCACATATTACTCGCACTATGAAAATAGTATTTAATAATATTTTAACCTCTTTTATATAATTTATTGGAAAAAATAATCTATGATTTATGAATATACATATAAAAAAATGGTTATTTAATTATAATATTCCAAATATATTTAATGTTTTACGAATAGTGAAAAAACAAGTTTTTATTGAATATTATGAGTTCGATATATATATTCCAATGTAATATTATATTATAAATAGGTTTTAAAGTAAAATTAGTTCAAATATTTTGAGACTTTACTATTTTTTGTCATTTAAATCTATTTCATATTGAACGGTAGAGTTAAGACAATAAATATTTATGAGAATTGTTTCTTCTGAAAACCACTCATTCATGGCATATGCAGTTCAATTTTAAATTGGATTTTTCAAGAGAAATTATTTCAATTGATAAATATCAATTTTATATTTGATATTATAATAATTTTTATATTATATTTTTAAAAAATATTTTACCTTAATTAAAATAGAATAAATAACAAATTATTTACCATAGTTATTTTATAACTGGGTTTAATATGTGTTAAGCTATGAAGATAACTCTCCAAAATTACCATAGACCTATCAAAATCATTTTTAAAGGACATATATATACCCTATAACCTATAATGTTTGATAATGATCCATTTTAAGAATTTCCTTAATGGTATATGAGATGGTATCACATTATATTTTGAAATATCCCCTTTGGGTCCTCTACCCCACATATTAAATGCCACAATCTCTCCACACAAAATCATGATTTCAAACACAAATCTTATTTCAATTTATACCTATATAATTTATATACATAAATAATAACATTATATACCCCTTATACATATTAACTATACTTATTATATGTGATATCTATATCAACCTATATAGGATCACTGAAGAAGCAGTAGAAATCATCCACACATGCTTTTTTATTTCTTATTATGCTTCATGAAATAATTATGTTTGTATATTAATGTAATATCATGGGTTTCTAATAAATGTGTAGTTCTTATTATTTTTAGTAAATAACATAAATCCATATGCATATATATCATATTGGAATCAATAACATCGATCATGTGGAAAACAAAATACCACTACACGAACCGATGTAATTCATTTTACATCACTACCATTCTAGGATATATAAATAATGAAGTATTTAGAATATTTATGTGATATTTATTCCATTATTATACTTATTGAATAATGATTTCACACATTCCTTATTATATTCCTTTTTGTGAGATACATAAAAATGTGTCTCATGTGTATGGTGGAAAAGTACCACAAAAAGAGAGGTGATTCATATTTTCTCAAATAAAAACCATAAATATAGTGACTAAGAGACGATATCTACATTATTACATTGTAATTAGATACATGTAATAACATCATGATTAACTAAATATATTATTTATCTTGATTAAATAGATACATACTCTATTAACTTGTTAGATTTGAATATTCATAATACAAAAAAATTATAATATCATTAGTCACTCTAAATATATTTTTATATAATTTATAATAAACATACTAAAATCATAGTAATTGGAAATAGACATAGTGATATCAAATACTTAGTAAGATTTATAAAAAATTATTATGTCATGAGTCAATGTAGAATAATAAATATGATAGAATCAATATATAATCTTAAATAACATTATACACATTACATATATTCAATTAATATATTTAAAGGATTAAATAATAACTTACAATACAACAAGGTGAATAAATAAACACAAATTTTATTTAAATATTGTTACAATCATAAATAGCATTATTTTAATCAATATGTAATAGTCAATTATAGATAACTCATTCAATTTAATCAATAATGAAGAATGAAATACATTCAATGAAAATATCTCTCTGAACATATTATTGATAATAATAACTAAATTTATTATGAAGCAAATGTATATTTTTTTTAGGTAATGATTTTAGGATTTGTGATACCTGTTCAATCATGACCTTTCAAAATATAAAATTAAACTATGGGTAAAAGTAAATTTAATGGTATCTCACTAATATGCCTCATAATATTGCCAATGCATATATGGTGTATATAATATTATTCCCCACCAATTACTACATTTATAATGAATTACTAATATATTTATTAGTCTATTTTATTCATGAACAAAGTGTCATATAATAAAATATCTATATTGAGGGATGAATATGAATTCATCAATATTTACAAAAATAATAAAATAAAATTAATTGCAGAACGACATATGTAAAAATGATATATTCAATAATAAATAAACATATCCAAGATAAATTATATTGATATTTAGGGAAAATTTAACATTCAAGATTTATAGTAAATAGTATATTTCAATGGAATGTTTATGTCAACTAAATTGATTCAAGAATGGGAATGTCAGAATTTTAGTTGGTCAAAAGGATCATAAAATATCTATAAAATGAAAAAAGGATGGAATCAATAAAACATATCCCTAGTGGGAATAATTTGAAAAATTGTTGTTTTTATTAAAAAATAAAAATATCCTAACAATATCATAAGAAACATACTTGATGAATGTAAAAATTTCACAATGAACAGGAATATTTTTAAAATTAAATGTATAGAAAATATGTTCAAAATTACATTATATTTCATATAACATATAAATATTATTATAAATTATTTAAAACAATGAGTGGTAAATATTTTAAGAAATATTTTACTTTTTTCACATTAACACAATGATTTATTAGAAATTTTATGTAAAATCAAAAACGGGACATGGTTGGAGAATGAAAATAATATTATTTTAATTTTTAAAAAATGAATTTTTTAAACAAAAAATTCATATCATAAAACCATTTTTATATCATTAAAAAATTGAAAATATTATTTTAAGAACATTTATTTTTATGAAAAATTATTTTTTTACCAATGATAGAGATGATGTTAGATTTTATTAAAAACTTTTGAATCAGTTCATTTAAAAATGAGTAAAAAAGATATATAATTCGAGGAATAATTACATTATAAGATAAAGATAATAAAATTTATGGTTATTATTATCCAATGAGAAAATAATTTAAATCTAATGGATATCAAGATGAAAAATTCCTCATTAAAATGATATTATGAAATAAATCCTAAATAATATTATAAAATTAATGTGAGAATTAATTAATAAATAAATTATTAGTATAAAATATAAATCCATGTAAATAAAATATTAATAGAAAAAAATTTAATCCAAATTAATTACACCCTTAATCAAATAATATGAGTGATAATGAAGAATTAATATGACCGAATGGAATTAAATTGAGATATTAAATTAATTACAACTTGGTTACATGTTTTTATAAAATCCCTATTAATGAAAGAAAAAATATTAAGTCCCTATGTAACCTGAATTAATATTTAATCATTATATTAGACGTCATAGTTGTAATAAATATTCTATATGAATGAAATTTGGTTTAATAAATTTTAAAATATCACAATGAAGGAAATTTGAGATGAGGTGTCTTACCACAAGCTTAGTTTTTATTGAATATTATGTATTCACTAGTATAATGTTTTACACATATTGTTAATTTATTATAGAATAATATTATTATTCCAAATTTCAAATATGATCCAATTATTACTTTTTACATCCAATTTTTTAATAATGCTTTAGTATTTTCATTGTTTATATGGTTAATTAAATTGTTTTAGTATATGTGTTTTGTATGGAATATTTTTTAAAAACTAGATATTATATTATCATATAATATTTAAAATTATATTTATTTTATAAAATAAATTTATTTAAATAGTGAATTTTTAGAATCAATATTTAAATTTTATCATGGGGAATGAATCACATCAAATCTTGTGGAAGGTATGTACACATAGGCTCAAGAGTTTTCACTATTACCTCAATGGATGATATGGTAAATTAGTGTCTCTTATATTAATAATTAATAATAAATATCATATCATATATATCATATATATTCAACAACTTTATCCTTATATCCTTAAATTCAATTTTTATGATAAAAATAAATAACATAGTTTATGAGGCGGTAGTCTCCCATAGACTCAATAAATGTTATTATTTTTATACAAAATGTAACATAATGTATAGTTTATCTTAAATTTATTTAATAATAATAATTTTAAAAAAATCGTAAAAATGTTTTAAATATATCCTTATATCCAACCCTCAAAATTTTTTATATAAAAATAATTACATCCGTTCAAGAGGCAGTAGCCCAGGATGCACACAACTGATTGTTTCGTCTACCATTTGATTGAAGAGGAGATTAATTTTGCTAATTAACAAAAATAATAACATATAATTACATTTAATATACTAAGGTAATTATATTATAATAGGTTAAGGATATTTGAATGAATTTTAATAATAATCCACTTCAAAAACCACATTTAAAATTGTCACCACTTGTGAAAAAACATCTTTTGGATGGAACCAAGATACTTATTTGGATGTGTTAATGACAAGTAAATTTTCTATAGGCTTTTTTCGCGTATTTTTATTAATTTTTTGGGAATTGGATTAACCAAATGGACCTTTAAGTGTGAATTGTAGAGAGATAATAGTCATTTTAGAAGTGTGGTGCGTATAAACTAGAAATTTTCAAAAGGATTAAATTTCAATGACAATTGTATCATGGAAAATACCGTCGAATTTTATAATTTGTTTCTCTTATAGGTTATATGGTCCTTGTAGTTCAATAAAATGGTTTTGACATGTTTTTTATTTAATTAATCTCTTATATTATAAGTTTAATCTCTAGATAGATTAGATTTTTCCATAAATGAGAAGATTAATTTTTAATGTGTTTACTATTTATTATTGTAAAAAACAATGTAGATGATATTAGATAATATAAATTATGATGAAACTAAATATGAAATAAATTTATCCTAATTAAATTCAAAAAAATTAAAGAAAATATTTTAAATCAATACCCACATACATTACCAAAATGTGGGTTATATAAGTGAAAATTTACATTAGTATTGAATGTTATAATATCCTAATTCAGTATAAGAATTTTTAAAATGACCTAAATAATTTATATGGTAATAAAATTTTAAAATTTTAGTTTTATCCCAATAGAAAATTTATATGTTATCGTTGTAAATAATTTAATCAATAATGATGTTTATAATTGAAATTAGTACTTTTAATTATTAAACAGAATATTTATGTATCCATAGAAAGAAAAGAATTCACATGAAATTTTATTTTATATTTTTATTTGATGTTTTTTTAAAATAATTTATATAAAATCAGTAAAAAATAATAATAAATAATTTGATCAATGTGACAGAAAAACATTTTTTTATAAAATAAAAATAACTATTGGAAACTATTTTGTTTCTTTTTAATTTAATCATGCTTTATTTTTAATCAAAATAAAACCATAATGTTCAAATTTTAGTTAGTATTATTCATAACCACATATTTAATATCTGTGTAATAATATTACAATATATTATGATATATTTTTTCATAGAGTTAAGTGTTCATCAAGCTACCGGTGGGATACAATTTCAAAAAATAAAATACATGGGATTTTTAATCATGGTGTTCCATATCACATATGAAATCAAATATATATGTATTCTTTTAAAATCCCATGGTGTATCATTATACCAAAATCAATAATTTTTTTCCTCAAAATACAATTTTCATCTCTAAAATCAATGGTTTTTTAATTTATAAGACAATTGTTAAAAAATCATACATCATAAAATGGTTAATAAATCTTTTTCAAGATAAGATAAAACAGAAAATTTGATGGTCATCTAGAATAATAGATAACTACTTTTCCATGTGTGTGAAAATTAAAGGAAAATAATTTTATTTTACATTTAAAAAATGTATAAATAACATAAGAGGGTAATAATTTGAATGATCAAAGAAATTATAAGTACCTAAATACCATAAATCTATCATGATTTTCAAGAAATTTTTATTCATTGGATATGAAGTTCATATGATACTTTATTTATATCAAGATAATTTTAAAAATTATGAATAATTGTTTTATTATATTTTAATACAAGGAGAATAATTACTTGATATGTTTAAATTTTATATGAATTATTTTATCCCTTGGTTTTTCATTAGTAAATTTCTAATTCCAAGTGTGGTCTGAGAAATGAATAACATAAAAATATTATAAAAGGTGAACAAAAATTCACTCATTTAAAATCATAAGATCCATAAATGAGTGATAATCACTTTTATCTGTATCTAACAAAGTCCCAAAACAAATGTTGTTAAGACTTGTTTTCTAGCCTAATACGTTAATCAATATACTTCTATAGTATAACCACTGGTTTATCATAAATATTTATTAATTAATAAATTTATGTAAAAATTTGTCATATTATATATAATCCCAAATTTAATAGTGGTATGTGTTAATAACATATCATCATATGGTTTTGGGTTCAATCCCCACAACCATTCTAGATTCGATAAGTTTCCCCCATCATACATGTTGTCTTTTTTATAAAACCATAATAACAAAATTTGTATAATGTTCCCAATGTATAATAACTAGTAATTAACTAATCCAAAAATTTATGTTAAAAAATAATGTTTTCAAAAAGGATAATCATATTCATATAAAATATGATGTAATTTTTCCATAAATAACATTTTTAATGAAATATATAACAACCAAATGGGTTGTGTTTCCATAAATGTATCCTAAAACATCCTTAATTATTGTATGATCCCATCAAATAAAATGTGAAAATTTCATTTATTAATTTTTGGAATAAAATTAATATTAATATCAAAACACATAATGGTATCAATAACTATAATGTACTTTATATAATGACATATATGATTCGAATATTAACAAAATCTTCATATGTTATGTGATTCTTAAAAAATACATTTTTAAGAAAAAATCCTACAACGTAGTTATTTGATACAAATACTTTAAAACATAAACCCTTTTACACCTACATATGTTCTTCCTTGGCATATTTTTTAACCTTAACAAGATTTCATTGGCTTTTATTATTATTAGGTTCACAAAATTTAAGGGAAATAACAATACATGGATCCGTAGGATGAAATTTCATTCCATCCAACATACTCTTCATTTTCAGAAAAAAAAATTATTATAGTCTGATCATATTTTACACAAAATTAAACCTTGTAACATTACATTAATATATCTTAATTTAAATCTATGAAAAATTTGATTTAAAATTGGTTATTCATTATTAAAATGCATTTAGAAAATTTATAATGGTTTATATTTATAATATGAATAATGAAAATGATATCCCAGAAGGGTTTAAAACCATGCATGAATTAAGGTGAATTGTTGTGTATCAACTAATTCTTGATTCCATCCCAACATGAATTTTATGGAGTTATTATACCTTGGTATATCATTTACAGAACCACATACACATTTATTGTCTAAAAAGGGATGCATTTCCATGAATATCTATATAATCTCTACAATACTTAATATTTTAGTTGTTCTTAAATACAATTCCTCAAGTATGTAATAGTATTAAGTTCCCAAATATATGATTTCATTAATATAGGTACGATAATCTATACTTAAATAATACAGATACCAACATTAATGACCCCGAATATAGTAACCTAGAAGAATTGTCTAAATTATTACACAAGAATAATATATATATAATTAGATACAAAGGGACCATATAAATAACATCATATCTTATTTCAAGATTAGTATTATTTTTTCTAGAATATTAATGTAATTAATTCATAGTACATTTCATAGATTCCATGTAATTGAAAAAATAAGGGAGGGATGAAATTCCCTATTAGGGGTCCAAAATGTAGATTATATCATGATTAAATCAAGAATAATCAACATCGAATAACCAATATTTAATGTTATATATCAAAACAAACACACAACACTTAATTAATAAATTCACTTCCATGATTAGATAATAAATAATTCATATGTCAAGGGAAATCATTGAACAGATAAGGAAATTAAATAATTGACATTTTGGAATAGGTATGGAATAATTAATATGTATATGTAAATAACATAAACACATTCCATTTAGTTAATAATTGATAATGTAATTCATCTAGATAAAATAATTATGAAAAAATATAAATTATAATAATATATAAATTCATAATTATTGAAATCCTTAATTATTGGATATCATGATTTTAAGAATCATGATACTTATACTATCATGGTCATTCCACAGAATGATTAAAACGATGTAGAAAACCCATTATAATGCCATCTTATTGATTTTATTCATGACATTACTAATGCATGGAGGATATATATAATTTAATTCCCAACACAACACTACACCTCCAAATAATTCCTCATATATTGAACAATAAATTTAAACCATAAAATGTTTGATATATCATAAAACATCAATATTAAGTAAATAATATGGATTTATAAATATTTCTTTAAATATTAAAATATAACTCAATTTATAACACCATATTGAAAAATGATATATGATTTATGAAAGAAATATATCCATTATAAAAAATATATGCATATTAATGGGAAATAAGATATACAAGACCAAATTATTGTGAATATTTTACGGGAATGTAAATGAGTACAAAAAATGAATCATAAATCTAAATTAAAATGAATTACATATTTTAAATAAAAATAATACGTCCATAGAATCAATATGGATGGTATCATTATAAAATATCCAAAATGGACTAAATGTAAAATAATTTTTTTTTCATTAAAAAATAGATGTTACATAAAATGTAATTAAAAAATATTATGAAAAATATAAATTGAAAAATGAAAATATATATTTACAAAATTAAATGTTCAAAAAAATAGTTTCTAAAGAAATTCATTGATAATATTCTTTCATAATAATAATTTTAATATTTAAAATAATTAGTTGTCATGATGGATAAAATTTAAATATTTGTATTACAAGTGTACACTATGAATCCTTCCGCACATTTGATTAAATCCATACAGGATTTGTCTTGAAAAAAAAACAGAAATATTATACTGAATAAATATTTTAAATTGAAAAACATTTAGTAAAATTTTATATAGATAATCATCTATTAAAATTTTGATAATATATTTGAAATCATTTTCATAAAATAGAGTTTTTAAATAATAAATATATTTCACCTAAGAGGGAAATCAAGTGGAATTTTGTAAAAATTATTTTTCCAAATATTATTAAGTACGAAATAATGGAAAATGATTATATGATAGAAATACCATGTTTAATTTAAGTATAATAAAATAAAATGGGGTTATTAACATATGATAATATAAATTCCTTCAATAAAAATACAACCCAATGAAATCCCAAGTAAAATTAAATTTTGAAAAAACCCCTCACTGTGGTCATAATGATAATGTGAAAATTAATGAAATATGCAGTTATGTCTATAAAATTTAAATATACATAATAACTTGTCTATATTTCTATATTTATTAGTAATTACATATTTTTGACTATTGTGTAATATACATGGAATGTGTGTTTAGTTAATTAATATTCAATATTGATAATTCCTTAAAAAATTAAGACAGTGAAGTTATTGATTGAATGGAATGTTAGTTCATATATATATGCTTAATTATTTAAAAATCATTACATATTCATGATAGTTACGTAGTCTAACCGGATTGTTTGTTTATTTCATTCACCTTTATTTGTTTATTGTGTTTATTTTTTCATGATAGCATACTATTTACATAAATATTAAAATGAAATTTATATCACCCATATTTTTTCCATTACCTATGAATCTAGGAATTGTACTATAAATGATATGTATGTAAATTCTATAGGGAAAATATACAACTCAAAAAAGTGTTATAATTTTTATATGTAAATTTACTCGGGGAACCATGTATATATCAAGACTAAAAATACTACTAAATTATATATACCAAAATGATATGCATCCTTGTATAATATTACAATTATTTAAAGAATGCATGAACTCTAGGTTATTGGTTTTGGGGTCAATAATATTACATTATACAAGGGATTGTGTTCCACCATTGGATGATATAAATGACTCTACAATAGGAATTTTAATAATTTCTATTATAATATGGTCACACGATTCATTGTATGGTATTGGTCCCAGATAATTTTTAAGTGACTCTAGGACGGGAATCCATATAATTCATAGTTTATAATTTTGATACTTAGTGTAGTTGATCCATCCTCATGTATGAGGATCATGTCTTGGTCAATCAAATCAATCATGGATTGAATGAAGGTTAGGTGATCCATGATTTTAAACATTGATCTAAATGGTTAATAGTATAATGTTATGTTTTATATTAATTATTTACGAAAAATATATTCCATGAAATTATTTTATTCCCTTTATTTTTTTATTTTTTTTGTACATGGTGTTGTCGACCAAATGATTTTTACTCACTCTCTATCCAGTCAGCTATTGAGTACCAAATTTGATTTCATTGATTAATTTCTATATATTGAAAATGAAAATTGTTGTTAATTTTTTTATTCTATATGTGTAAGATCCTAGAGACTAGACCGTCATGGGAATTAGGATATGGTTCATTCTAATTTAAAGACAATATTTGTTATTTTATCTATATGACTTACATCATGAAATTTATTTACATTGAATCCTAAAATTACAATTTTTTCAATTATTTTTTATGTTTTTATTTCATTATCACCATGTGTAATTTTATAACAATATTTAATTTTTTACACATCTCTGATAATTGTTTAAATAGCTATTATTACTACTCAATACCCAGGGGTATAGTCTCCCCGCTATATTGTTTACAACACTGATACTCATTGAAAGTCTTTAGGATTTGAGTATGCATTCATGAGGTATAGTAACCAAAAATTTTATTTTATGTGAAGGACTTCCTATCTGAGGATGTTTCATGGGACGAAATGAAAACTAATTCACCAACTATTAGAAGAATATACAGTGTAAAGATCTGAGGGATTAATGAAATGATTTTGTTATTAATATATAATATTTTTAATGATTATTTTTCTTGTGTTGAAATTTTTTATTTATGTTATAAGATTATTTTATCAATGGTATTGTGTATATAATAAATATGATATGTATAAAAATTCTTCAATAGAACATTTTTTTAGGATTTAATACAAAATTTAAAATGTTCATATGACCATGACAATTGATTTTTTGGAATACTGATCATTTTAGAGAACACATGATTGATGAAAGAATACAATTAATATGTTTCAACTATTGAGATAATAATGTGAAAGAGATTTTTATTTCGTAGAATTAGAATCCTTGATATTGATTAGTGATTTATTTTTTCTTTGTTGGAGTCTGCATAATATTTGGTCATTGGAATATATCCGGCAACATGATATTTTAATTTTAAAAGAATGAATAATTACATTTAGTTTTTATGTTCATTAATTTACTCAGATATATATTTCATGTGAAACAAATATACATGTATCACCTTGAATTTCCTATGAGTAACTTTTTATTTGATAGTGTGTATGACCCATAATAGGAAATGAAGAAAGGAATCTAAAATCTTGATACTTTATTGTATAAATATAATATATTATATACATTCAAATTCACCAAATGATGAGTTATATTTCATCATTCTCAAAAAATAAATTCCCTGATAGCTTGTGTTACAAACAAGACATAATTTTACCAGAAACCAATATATTAATAAAATATTAATATTCAATATATTAAGACATAACCAGGTCATTACTTTTTTCATTATGAATAGTAATTAAAACATATTTGAATATATATTTTATATATACAATAACATATTTTGAAATTAATCTAAATTTTTTCATCGTATTATTATAAGAACACATCCAATATAATATACAAAAAACACATATTTTTATAAAAAGATCTTTTACCATCATGAAAAGGAAAAACTGTTATAAATAAATTTTATTAGAAC
Organism: Viscum album; assembly: GCA_963277665.1. Lineage (NCBI taxonomy): Eukaryota > Viridiplantae > Streptophyta > Magnoliopsida > Santalales > Viscaceae > Viscum > Viscum album. The sequence continues at coordinate 1,114,534,115 of OY728126.1, forward strand.
AATAATCAATTTTATATGTAAAACTAAACTTAATATTGTAATTAATAATATAAAATTTATCTTAGTGTGATTTTTTGTTATTTTTTATTGGGATTCTTTCTTAAATGAATAGTGAAAATTACTGAATTTAAATTCAAAACTGATTTTTCATGGAATTTTTCAATATTATTAAACAATATTTTTATAATTTATTATTTTTAATTTCATAAAATTTATATTGATTAATTCTATTTCTTTAATTTTAATATATTTAAATTTTATATTTTATATAATTCCACATCAGAATTTTTATCATTTTTTTTGTAAAATCCAACATTATCGGCTTGTTAATGGGATAAATTTGTAATTATTTTTTAAAAATTATGTGATTAGAATTTCAAAAAATGTTAAAATAATTATAAGAATCATTATTTATGATTTCTAATAAGTTCAATATTGTTTTTTATCAGAAATATTATTACAAGTAATTAAAATTTAATAATGAGATTAAGAGAAAATTAACTTTACTATGGAATGATCTTTATTCATAAGGCCCAAAATCACCATGAAAATTGTCTGAAATCCATTTTAAATCTATATAAAGACCCTATATTTCCTTAATGATAATTTTTTTAATTATTTTATTGAATATACATGGAAAAAACATGTGTGAAATTTTGTATTTCAAAAATATATAATAATACCAGTCCCCATCCACAATGAAAAGGAACCCAAGTATTCCACATATTTTCATCTATAAGTCCTTTTTTATGACAGAAATCATCCAAAATAAACTCCCAAATTCCCTTAACTAATCCTAAAAACATCACATTGAGTAGAAATTCAACACATTATTTATTTTCATTGAACTAAAAAGAGTTATGTGAATAAGAGGTAAGGTTCATCAACAATCACTTTTGATTAATTTTATTCTCCACCCATTAAATAATATTTAACTCATTATTATATAATAATCATTGTATCTTAAATATTATTGTAAATTTTTATTAAATGTTTTATATATACATATTCAAACACATAAATTTATTTTAACAAACATAATAATTATGTGTAGGATAAACTAATGCCTCATGAAAAAGTGTTCTTTAATTTTCCATTCCCCCTATCATGGATGGAAATTATCATGGAAAACTATTTATATAAATTATATTTCTTATTTATAATTTATTAATGTTTCTATAATTATTATATAACTCAAAAATTAAATCATTCCATCTTCTATAAATACGATAACTTCGTTTGTGGAAGTGTGAAATTCCTCCTACATAAAGAAATGTGATTCATTAACGCTATATACAAAATGATTTAAGGAGTGGTTTTATGATAATATTTTTAATATTTTAAATACATTTTATAATGGAAATATAATATACCTATTCATATATATATATATCATTTACATTTCATTATTTTAAATTAGACAATGAATTGGATGAGGCGTTCAAGTGCACATTTGGTCTACCGTCTCCTTAAATGGTTCTTTTCATTTCTAATCACAAAATATTATGGATTACTAAAAATTAAAATTTAATTAAAATTTAATGTATATATATATATATCATGGTTTACATCATCTATATTATGAAATCATGATATAATTTATAGGGACAACATATAACAATTTATAATATACTCGACAAACTAGGAAATTAACACACTAAATAGTGAAAATAAATAATTATTATTAATGAAATGTAAATAAGACACTATATGAAGATAATAAATGATATTATAAATTTTAAACTTTAGATTTTATAATATTTTTTCATTCCTAAAACTATTACAAATAATGAGTATAGGTGTTCACCTGAAATGAAATTACCTGTGATTGAATCATGTCTTATTTTTCATTCAGTGAGACATAAATAATTTTTGCGTCCTCTTACTTTTTTATGATGTATATACAACCCCTATGTCACATTATGTCGCTAATACATTTATCTTCATAGAATTGTTAATCTATATTTTAATTATTTATTTTATGTGGATTTGAATTAAATACACCAAGTGGAAGAGAGTTTCATGAACAAATTTCATTTCATTGTATTATATTTAATCATTGTTATTTTTAATATTATAATATTATTTTTTTAATAAAAATGATATATAATTTTTTTATATGATATTTTTATGTGGCTATAAATGTAATACATATAAAATATTCATTGATTTATTTTGATATCATTATTTTGGTATTTTCAAGGATTTACTTCACAATATCAATTTTTGGGGTTTATTTACACAAGAATTTCTATTAAAATAAATTATTATATAATTATACAAATGAAATTTAATTTTCAACTAATATGATTATCTAATAAACTTTACAAACAATAATTCAATTTTTCTTCTCTTTAGAGAAAAAAATGTTTTATTTTTATTTCAGAAAATTCAATGTCATTTCAATCATTATTCAGATAAAAAGGTGTCTTCTAAATACCATTATTTCGAAAGATATTTTAAAAAGTTATTATAAACATTAAAAATGATTAATTAATGAAATTATTTCTCTTTCTCTCTTTTAAAAATGTTTTAAATGGAATATATTTTTCACTTTTTGAAAATAGATCATTTCCCACATATTTTACCACATATATGGAATACACTTTTTTAAATTATATTACATTTATATAGTTACACCACATTATTTGTTAAACATATAAATTTATTTTTAGTTTTATTTTTAATAAAAAACAATTAAATGTTTTTTTAGAGAATCATTTTTTTAAAATATTATTCAATTTACTCTATAAATTACCCTCCCAAATGTTTTCAAATGATTTTCATAATATTTACATTCATTAATGTCCATAACGAGTTATTTTTAATATGAATTGGTTATATTGTATTAATAAAATATTTGTACTTCATTTGTATTATTTTAGATTGATTGGTAAAATGATGTTGTTCACATTCACTTCATTGATTAATTTTTTTAGTCCCCATGAAATGTTCAATTTATTATACTCATTGAAAATTGAATTCCATAATTATCCATAACAAATATCATCAATGTGTTAATTTTATAATCATTTTTCATTTTTAAATATTATGATATCATTGAATGTTATTAGATTTCATAGGGAAATATTGATGAATCTATTTCTTTTACTTGATAAATATATTAGATAAACAACATTTACTTTAAATTAAATTTACTATACGAAATATGTGGAATTTTTTTGGATATTCAAGTAGATGGAACGGTAACATTAAATGTAAGTAACTCGATGCATCGATATTCTAAATAAATGATGTTATTAGGTGAAAATCACATTGAGTTTGTTTCCTAGTAGAATATAAAGATTTCTACCCACAGATTTATAATTTTCACTTATTGGTCTCCATAATGGAATGCTAAATCATATTATGAATGGTCATTATGGGAAATTTATTATGTCCCATAGTGTCATGACATTCACAAATTAATAAGTTAATCCATTCATTATTAATTTATTATTTTAGTTCATATTTTTTATATGATATTGTTTATGGATGCACTGAATTATCATTTCATTTATTATATGACATCTGATTTAGTTTTATTAAATTCCATATTCATTATACTTTATCAATTAATTTATATGGAATATTTATGTAGTTATTTACCTTTACAAAATAATTATTCTCATTAATAAAATATTTCTTCCACTATACATAACCATTACTAATCATTTCAGATCACATTTATTTTGTTTGTTTAATTAGGATTCCATTAATTTTACTTTAAAATACATTTAAGGATGTCACAAGAAGAATATATTTATTATGAAAGGAATAAACATATTTTGTAACTAGTGTATTCATTATTAATATTCTTATAATTTATATATCTAGATTTCCAGGACTACAAAAATCATTGGTCCTTCACGATTTTACTTATATTAATCATTACAATGAAATAGTAGTAGACACTGGCTCCAAGATACTAGAATTTGGAGACAATAGTTGGTATTAAAGTACGTTTATTAACATCCTTGAGAACTATAATTGGAAAATCATAGATTAGAGGATGTAATCCTTAGAAAAACTATGAGGAGAGATATAGAAGAAAAACCTATAATATTTTTAAGGTAAATATTTTAGGGTCTTTTTATAAATAAATCACATTATAGACACAAAATGATGAATTGTTTTGGTGAAATATGCACCTAGGTGTAACAACTTCAAAAATGTTCATTGGTCTAGACTCGAGCGTAAACTGGTATAGGTAAATTGGCCTCACGGAGCACTTAGTTGGACACTCCTATGTGATATGCATTATATAATTCAAATTTTCATTATAAAGTATTATGAAAGGATTAAATATATAATGATAATTAATTACCTATGAAACACTGGTTTAACTAAAATTGAATTACTCAGTGAAAAATATACCTAGTACATGAATCATTATAATATTGTTTTTGAGAAAACATGATAGATTCCCTACTGTTGACCTTGAATTAGATAAATGGGAAACCTTTTCAAACCAAACCCTGACGAAAATCTATTTGTACCATCATCATATCTTGGTCATTATCTCTCACAAAACTATAAAACCTCTTCTTCACATCTAATTCACCAATGCTTCATTCTCAGACCTTCAATGTTGTAGGCTCATTAATCAATTTTGTTCTTCTATGATTATGTCTAATGATTCCATTCCACGTACCTTTATATTTAAATTTCTTCAACAAAAAAAATGAAAAATGGTGTGGCTTGAAAGAGAAACAAATTGACTTGGACATATTCTTTCTTGAGAATTAACTTCATCAAATTCAAAAAAATAATAATCAATTGGAATTTTTTTCACATCATAATCACGAGATTAGAATTACCATGCAACATAATTAACTTCTCACTTTCAAGGATAAATTTTTTAAGAACACACATAAATGGTGGTTAACTTATGGTGACAGAAATACCAAATTCAATAAGTTCATGTAGAGAGACCGAGATGCGTTTAGACCACTTTCATCCATCAAAGATGGGGACAACCTCTTGGATAAATAATATGACATAACCAATCATATTGAAACTAATTTTAAATATTTATTTAATGGCACTGTAATTTTAAAAGACCTCATTCATGATATCATTACTCACATTGACACTGATGTTGATAAAACATTCCTCATTGTTGTTACCCATTATCATGGATTCAGACACACTATTTTTAGCCTGAATCTGGATAGTACCCCTGTACCAGATGGATTTAATAATGATTTCTATCAGAATTATTAGGATATCATCGAATTTTAGGTATGAAAACTTGTAATGATTTCTTTTCTAGTGATTTCCTACTACATGGGTTTAATACAAAATTTCTTAATTTGATTACCAAGAAATAAAAATCCACTAAAAATCACCATTTTAGACCCATTTCCCTTATTAACACCCTCTATAAAATTGTCACCCAACTGATTGCAAATAGAATCAAATCTATTACAGACAAAAATATCTCCTTGAATGAATTTGGATTTTAAAAAGGTAGATCCATCCAGGACTTAATTTTTCTCACCATTCAAATAACCTATATGATAAATAAAAAATAGTTGGAAACATTTTCATTAAACTTGACATTAGAAATTCCTTTGACACAATTGAATGGGAATTCATATTCAAAGTTATTCATGGTTTTGGATTCAATAATATCATCATTTATATAATCAAAAAACTTTTTTTCTCAACCCACGTTTCCATCGTGATCAATTGCTCTCCCAGTGGATACATAAAATGCTCCAAGGGTGTCAGACAAGGTGATCCCATATCTGCAATACTTTTTTTTATAGTAGAGTATTATTTAAGTTGTCTCCTCAATCGGTTGGTTGATCAAAATTAACTTAAACCTATTCATGATTACATAAATGTGAATGATCCCACACATATTATTTATTCTTAGGAAATCATATTGTTCTTAAAAGGTTATATAAAATACATCAACACAGTAAAATCTACTCTCACTCATTATGGGGAGGTGTTGGGTAAGGTCGTTGGATAGAACAACTGATTAATCTATTTTGGCAAAAACATTCCTATTTTTAGGTAATATTCCATCATCAATGAACCTATAATTAATGTTGGAAAAACTCCCTTCAAATACCTTGGAGTCGCCATCATTTGGGGAAGGCCCAAAGCATACAATTTTTCAAACATTGTTGATCAAATTCTTAATCACCTTTACAAATGAAAAGGTAAATCTGTCTTTATGAAAGAGAGAGTTTGTCTTGTCAATTTAGTAATTATCTCCAAATTTTTCTACTCCCTAATAGTAAATAATTGGTTGGCTAGACTTATACAAAAATAATCGTGCATATTAAAAACATTGTTTCGACAGGCTGCACTTTGGACAGGAAACTGGTGACTATCCCCTGGGTTATATTCTGTAATACTTTAGAGATGTGCGGCATTGTTATAAAAGATTTAAAACTCTTTATTGATGCCCTTCAATCCAGAATCACTTGGAACATGATTCATAATGACACCCCCTTGATTCATTTCATCAAAAATAGGTTTTTGGATAGATTTAATAAAGGTGACAATATCTTCCTAAACTCTTCCAATTTGCCCTCTATCAGAAATATATTCTTTAACATTATAATAAATTATAGATGGATGGTCACTAGAAACCCCTCAATGATATTCTGGTTAGATAACTGAACTATTTCTTCTCTTATTTATATATTTCCTTTGGATTATTCCCCTAAATCTATCAACAACACTATCAGCAATGTTCTCAATTCCCGTATTGATACTCTGTCTAATAATGTCATTTACATCATTGATAATTTTAAATTTACTACCTCAGAGTATTTTCAAATTTGGGAACCAGTTTAAAATGGTTTTCTATATTTGAAAAACTTCTACAGTCATTCTTCAAATAAGCCTAATAAGGAAATTATATAGATTAATGTTTTTGATATGTATGGTATTAATCCTTCAAAACTCACTCTTATATGGCGTGTTTCCTATAATAGGGTTCCCACATAATATGGTTTGAAATTTTTGGGATCCCACATTGCTCCAAATGTCGCATTTGATTCCAACATAGAGAATATACTGTTCTATTATTTTTTTCTTGTGCTACTTCTACTGCTCTTTAGAACTTTATTTTTTTAAAATTTTTAAATGCAAAAGGACAATTCTAGACTCTATTAGTGCACATATAAAATGCTATGACAGTATGGAGAACTCCAAACAAATCAAATAAATGTTTTATGCTAGGGTGGAAGTCCTTATTCATGACATCTGGTTTGAAAGAAATGTAATCCTACTTTAAAATTACTCACCTAACATTAATATCGGTAGAATAAGTATTCTCATCGGTATTCAGGAAGCTGCATTAATTTAAAAATGGTTTTGTGGCCACAATGTTGAAGATTTTATGATTGTGTGTAGCCATCGGGTTTTTTTCCACATTCAGTCAGAAGAGACGCATTCTTGAGGTCTTACAGATGCCTCTGTTTCAAAGGTGGTTTAAAATCAATGTGGACCGAGCCTCCAAAGGAAATCCTTTCCCTACAGGATGTGGCATCGTCTTCAAGAATCCTCTTGGTCAGATGATAAGTTTCTTTTTTGAGGTTGTGGTTCTATCACCTCTCTAGAAGCCAAACTATTTAGTGTAATTCATTCCATTACATTTTCCATGCACTTCGGTTGGAACAATTTATGGATTAAAAATTATTATACTACTGTGGTGCGGTCCATTTGTAATGGAACAACACATCTAGCTTGGTTGAATACTACGCGCTTGATGTCTTTTATTTGTTCCCTTCGAGGCATAAATTTCTTTGCAACACATACTTACTATGAAGCGAATATGGTGGCGGATGGACTCACCAATAATGGTGTTGTGTAGGATAAAACCTAGCATGAGGACCTTCCAGGAAACATGCCTTCTTCTTCATGTGAATGATTATAATATGATCCCGTCTTTTAGACACTTGTAAAATATAATTTTTTTATAAATTTTACATTTGTCTTTTAACCAAAGTTCCACATTATATAATAAATCTAATGACCAATGATAATCCAAAGACCATGGATATATCATTGTTGAAATAAAATGGGTGATTTATTTATGAATTGATTTTTTAGTTAAATCAATATAGAGAAGGTTGTTTAGTAATTAGACATATTTCATGTATGTCCATCATACTTTTTGGAAATTTTTTATTAATTAGTCACAACCCATCCCCCGGGGCTCATGTCATTACTACCCCAAGCCCACCTTCCATATGCCATTGGCTGGTGACTATCAACAGAAAGGCATATCCCAACAACGGGAAGGAATTTCCTTTAAGCCTATAAAAACACACAATCCAAGAACACGACAATACGAATTATGAATTGAAATTTTTTTATTTCCCATAAAATATACCACAATCATCATAGAAATTTTAGGTAACATTCTTGTAACAAAATGTACCTTTTTTCAACAAATGAATTAAGAATTGAATATTAAATGTTTTTGGTCATCTATGGATGACATAAATAGGATTTAATATTTATTATTAATATAAGACCAAGGAAATTTTTTAAAAAATCATTTATTATGATTTATAGAGATTATGTAAAGTTTCAAAAGCTTATCCATGTGAATTTTCTATCTTGGTGTGTAATATTGTGATAACTCATTGTGCATCATAGTGAAGAATGAGTAAATTCCGAACAAACCATTTTTAGATAAATACTAATAGTTGAATCTATTTTCTCTTTTAAACCATTTTACTATATATTTTTGTGTATTTATTATCTCGGAATCTCAACAATATTTAGTACAACAAAAACAATTACTGTTTGTAAACCATGGAAATGCTTTTTTTCACATTCTTTTTGAAAAATCATGAATACATGTAAAATATGATAGGGATTATATGATAAACATGTAAATCACTATAATTCCATTAGTAATATGGAAAAAATTCATTCATTGAAATTTATGGACCACAAAAAAGGTATAGGTGTTGAATATGACATGAGTCCTAAATAATGACCCCCCCACATGTTGATTTGTGAAAAATTCATTTTAAAATATATGGTAAGTGTGAAAAAAGAAGATATTTAAATACCATGATTAATTTTTTGGAAGGATATAATATCTATTATAGTGTGTATATATACAACCAAATGGATGGAACATACATTATATTAAACATGTATCAAATAGGGGAACTTCATATGGATATCCCCAAAGTAATGTCCTAATATCTATGAAAATATTTATATCTATTTTATTAAAAATATATCTATATTAATAAAAGATATTTTATCATTACCCATTTTCATTTTGACAAATATTAATCATAAATAATCATTATCTATATAAATTCTTCTATTTTTTCACATCATGTGGGTATTGTATTGATCGTTTGAACTAGTTCTATAATAGCTATATGTGTATTTATTATTATTCAAATTTTCATCATTAATAAGTCATTAAAATTTCAAAATAATTCCCAATATTTATTTATTATGTTTCAAGTTCATTTCATTATTGTTTTATTTTATATACATGATGATGTAATAATTATTAAGAATATTTTATTGATTCATGACAATTGAAGGGTATTTAAATAAAAAATTATTTAGTTAGTTATATAACATATAAGTAATATAAAAATATATCTAAATATATATATATGAAATTATACTAGTATCGTTTTCATCTTTTGTAATTAATTTTATAAATTAATTTAAATTTTTTCAATTAATTTATTCAAAACATGAATATACCCTATATTAAGAAATGCTTATGAGGTGGTTGTATTGTAATATTATTATAAAAAAACATTATTGATGTATACTGATCAAAAATATCTTTGAGAGAAATAATTATATTTTTCCGAAAATATTTATCATTACAGTGAATAGTGATAAATTACGATTTTGGAAAACTAGAAATTTATATTCCTCAAATATTTAATTTACAAGTACCATTTTTATTTTAAGTTGATTTATAGTTTTATAATATTTATTAAATTTTAATTAATCATATTATTATCAATTCAATCTCCAAAAATTTCATTTTATAATAATATGTTTTAGGGTTAAAAATCACATTTCACATTAATCAATATTAAATGGAATAATGTTTATCAAAATATATTAATTTAAAAAACTATTGTGGATACTTTTAATTGATATTTTCATGTTAAATATATAATATATTAATATAAATTCATATAATATTGACAATAAGTCATCGAGTAAATATAAAATAATCTTATTATTGAAAAAAATATGTTTCATAAAAAACTGTGTTTCCATAATATCTATAGGTATAATTTAAAATTTATGTATACCAAATATATTAATTTCATATTTGAAAATGTATTAAATATTTTAAATTAAAATAATAAACATATTATAATAACTTAAATGTTCTTTTTTCTAATAAATATAGTTAAAAAGGGGAAAATATTTTACTTCAGTAATGGTAAAAACAGATTTAAAATGTTATTAAACAAATAATATAAGGGTTAAAATGATTGAAAATCATTGAAAAATTCAATTATATGGAAAAATTTCTATATAATATCATTTTATTAGTCATAATTGACAATTTATGAGGATTTCATCATGTGAAAAATTTGACAACATTACATATTTTATAAAATTCAATGTGTGTTCTCTCCCCCAATTATAAAAAAAGCCTCTAACTATCCAAACCACATTACACATCGATGTAAATTTTTGGGATGACCTTAAAATACCTTAATTATTTCTCACACCACATACTATAGGCCATTTTTTATAAAAAACAATCTAGTAATTCTTTGTCCATACTTAATTAGAGGTTATTTAATGAAGAATGATCATTCATAATTGAGCATTTCTAATATATTTATTCATCAGTGTACATAAAATGTTATTCATCCTTGAGGAAATAATAAATCCCATATATATCATATACTGAAATTTTATTTATTTATTTAATATCATTGATCAATTTTTTTCCATTATGTGGGTAAATAAAAATAGATATTCACATTTATGGTGGGCTACCACATCATGAACTAATTAAATTAATTTTTCATCCTCCCATCTTACTGATGGTAATTATATATTTAATGTATTTATATGATATTTTAATTTTAATTATACTTCTGGAATTATGATATCATACATACATTCTTACATTCTATTACATTGAGGATACAATAATGTCGATCATAAGTACAAATGAATAAAATATCGTCAAACGATGTAATTTGTATTCACAAAGCCTTTAAATAATTGTTAATAAGTGAATTGTATATGAATATATGAGATATATATGAAATAACTATTTTAATAATGAAATTTTTATCTATATGAAAATATTATATATCATTCTTTATCCAAACATTCAACTCACCAAAAATGATAGTGTATTTCATGAATATGAATGAAATTTTTCCTATAATAAAAGATGTGATAATATTTTTAGTATCACATAACATATAAGATATATATAATTTTATTTAAATAAATGTTAATATCCTTAATGAAATTTTAGTAATTATATAATGAAAATTATATACTTACATTCGTTCTATAATAATTATAGTAAATGGAAATGGTATATATGCGTATTTGCAACCTATACTAATCTTCATTTTCAGATAGTTAATTTTTCATATGCATAATTTTGGATTTGTTTTACAAGTATAATTTATTTAATTAAATTATAATTATTTCACTATTATTATTTAGTAAATTATTTAATATTGACCTATTTTACTATTGTAAACCTATAAAGGTCATTTTTTGAAATGTGAAAATTACCATCAAAATTATAAAAGTGAAATATAATGATGACATAATTTTTTAATTCATGGTATAGGAAAAAATAAATTTAATAATAACACTTAAAATGGTTCTTATGAATTTTAATAATAACAATAATATTTTAAGGTTCTTAAATAATATATGTGATGTGTTAGACTCATGGTAAGGGGAATTATTTTTAGAAATCATCATTTATAATTCCCTACAATTATATATTCATCCATGTAGATATTTTTAAAATTTATTTTATCAATAAATTCATATTTATATATAATAATATATATTTTATAGTTTATTCAAATTTTTTATTTCTTATTAGTGTATTCATGGGTAATAATTTTATATTTTCTATAAAAATGTTTTGCAATTCGTTACTAAAGACCAGTAAAATGTTTTATTTTTTCATATATAATAGAAATAAATTTTAATGGAATAATAACCATTAATTTATTGGATTAAAATAAAAAATATAATTATCTAAAATTAAAATCCACTTCCAAAATTCCATGGTATGTTTCATTTGAGAAGGGGTTCCAAATAGACTAGATATTTCAATATCATGAAAGTTTTCGTTATATGTGAAAAAAAAATATTATGAATTCCCTGTAAAAAAATTCAAATATTTTATGTATAAGGAATATATTATGGTCCATGTATATTATTTAGGGTGATATTTGGTTCTTATATTTAATAATGATCTGTTTTTTCACAATTATCTAATGATGGGTTCTTCCAATATAAACCATGGATGGATGGGTCCATAAAATCCCTCTAATGAATATAGAACATGAGTATAAACACTTATATTCCATTGGTAATGGTTATATAGATAATTATAAACTAAGATAAAAATTCATTTCTATGAATGATTTGGGGGTTTTATTTAATATTATTTTTTATTAAATGGTATGAAAAAAATATTATTTTCAATGGAATTATTTTTTTAATTATAAATGGTGAAATGTAATACATTGTGAAAAAGGATTACGATTATAACTTGTTTTCAATGACACCATTAGGAATTTTATTTTTCTCAATATAATTTATTATGAAATCATTTATAAATTTTTTTAAAATAATAATGTGATAAATTTGGTAAGAAAATGTTTATTTTGATACAAAAGCACACATAGGAAGGAAAACATTAATAGGTAATCTAGGCATACACACTTATGCTGAGAGTGTGATCTGACCCTTTAGGCGAGCGTTTTAGTTGGAACTCATGGTGGTAGCATCGAGACCTTACGAATTTGGTCTGAGTATGGATTGGATCCACAGTTCATACACAGATTGACATTATTAGGAAAAAAAGTTGTGGCTTACCTACAACGTTGGGATGGGTTTTTCTTGGTCGGAAAAAAGAAAACCCTAGGCAACAGAGGATAATGTCATGCATAGGAGGGTGCGACTGATCACATTTGAATCGGCCAACCATACCCTCGTGGCAGCAGGAGTTTTGAGTTTCAATTCTAATCAGGAAACAGAGGCGTCTAGAGTTCTAGGATGGCGACAACGTCCTTATATGGGTCTCACCTTGATGAGGTTTATGGAGTTGTGGTGAAGGCAGTATGTTATCTCTGAGGTTCAACAGACCTTTCTAGGTCCTTGACAAGGTAGGTGAGGTGGTTTACCGCTTGACCTTTCCACCTCAGTTACACCGGGTGCATGATGTCATAAACGTATCTCAGGTGAGGAGATATGTGCATGATCGTTCACACATCATCAACCACATGGAGTTGCATGTCGATGACAGGGGGAATTTCACTGAGGTTTGAGTGGAGATCTAGTACCAATAAGAGTGGGTCCTACATGGACGGTCGATTCCACAAGTTCGCTTTCACTAGTAGCATGAGATCCTCTAGGAGAGCACATGGGAGCAGAAGGCTCAGATACGTTCTCAGTTCCACTTTGTTTTTCCTAGTGTTTGTTGAAGCATTATGGGGACGTAAAGCACTGAGGTGGGAGTAATTTAAAGTCCCCAAAATTTCAAAGATATTTTTTTCTTAATTATTTGGAATTTTATGAGTCTTTAGATTCTGACGACACTTGATTCTAAGGCCCGGTGTGCCCGGAATCTATTTCTGATTTTTAGCATGTGTACGTTCAGTTAACGAACGAGCGGTTTTTTCTATATTTTGAACCGGTGGACAGAATTGAAATATGAGGACACCGATAGATTCACTGCGCCGGTATTCACTTTGTGGGACCATTGCAGATCTGTTTTAAGCGGGTTGAGAATTAAATTGTTTTTGGGATTTAGAATAAAATAAATAAAATTTTTTGTGTACAAATTTTATTTAAGGAATTCAGTTAAATCCTACAAAGAGGATTTAGTGGTGGGGCCCACACCCACAGAACCTCCCATGAGAGGATTTAGTGTGGTGGGGCCCACACATGGCCTCAACTCCTCACCTCCCCTTAACTCTCTTCAACCCCCCTTAAAATCCATTGAATTTAATGTTCCAAATCCTTATTAATCTCCTCTTCCAATATGTTTGTTAACATCTCTTAATTTGTGTAAATCTTCACCTTTTCCATCCACCTCTAATTAATGCCATGAGATGAGTCTCTTTATTTAATTAATTAAGTGGTATGGTTTGAATTTTAAAATCAATGGGGTGTGAATAAAAAAAATATCATGAGATATTATTTTGTGTTGGAGATTTTGGTGTGTGAGAAATCATTAGCAATGTTCTAGAGTTTTTGGGAGAGATTTGGTGTGAAGAAGAAGAGAACTTTCCTCTGACGAAGAATGACGTATCATCAACGAAGAATGGTTCTTCTGCGACGAGGAACACCATCCCTTTAACATAGAACTACTTGGCGTCCACTGTTCTACATCTTCTTCTTCCTACAAAATAAGATAGGAGATGTCACTTCCTTTGGTGAACACCGATGATGACAAAAACGACACTGTCCTCCATGATGCTTGTCAACTATGGATCTTTCTTGAGGTAGGGATTTGGTTTTAGAATGCTAAATTTATCGTGATTGTTCCCTTCTAAACAAATAATGCAGCTCAACTCATTATCAAATTGATCCGCAAATGTTTTTATTAGTAGGATGTGAATATTTAGTTACCGGAGTATTGTTGGGAATTAGGTTCAATTTTAAATGATTAAAATTGTGCCTTATTAGTTGTTGAAATATTTTTTTGATTATTACCAATTGATAACAACTAATGTGGAGGGCATGGGCCGAACAAACATGGCCCGACAACCCTCCATAGTTTTTTTTTGGTGTGCGGACTGACGACGACGATGAAATGGGACCGCAATAGTTATTTGAGACCTTCAAAATAAAGTACGGGACACGAGATGACCACCGGTGCATGCGAAAGTTGAATTGGACCACCAGAGCAACGTTGGTGGCCCGCAAAACCTCAAGGAGGCGCAGGTTGCCGGCGCGGAGGTGCCGGCTACCGGAGGCGGTAGTCGGAGCCGTCCAGCCACCTGTAGGCGGCGGTACCCAGTGTGCCCCGAGGAAGATCCGTCGCGGCTGTTCCGCGAGATCAGGGATGGCGGGGTGGCGAAAATCGCCGCCTGCGTCAATTAGTGGTAAGGGCCGAGCCCCACAGCTCAGCATCTTCTGCGCAGACCACGCGGTCCGGACCACGCCGGTTGGGCCAGACCACACCTACTGGGCCGGACCACACTATCTGGGCCGGGCCGCACCCAACTGAGCCGGACCCGGGCCCGGGTCGGGTCGCATGGTTCGATCCGACCCAGGGGGTATTGGGCCAGGTCGGACCAGGCATAGACCCCCTATTTTTAGACCTCCTTCAGTTAATTGACCATATATTGATCTATGAACCTCTAATTGAAACACTGTTAGTTTCGTAGGGTTCTGTGGATCGATACAGTCATTTCGGTATATCACACTAAAGGTTTCAGCGATGTTTGGGTATGGCCCTGTTGGATCGAATCTGAAACCAACCGGGCCTTCAGAGCAGAAATGCTTATAACATGAGTTTCGGACATCCGATTCATGGGTCGTCGTGTTTTTTGGATTCCTCTTGTTGATAAGGTTTTTTGGCATACTTCACCTGAGGTATGGATGTGGTTGGTGTTTGGCCGGGTTTGATTGTGTATGAAATCTAACTAGGCCCCTGGAACGGAAAAGCTAATAACATTTAGACCTGACGCCTGTTTGACGAACCATCAATGGAGTTGATAGTCTCGTTCAAAAGCTGTCCCTTTGAGTATACCCTATAAAAGTTCGGGGTACAGTTGAGATACAGTTGGGTTGGTTCGTACATGAAACCAACCGGGCCCCCTGGACAAAAAGGCTATTAACACACAGGTTGGGCGTCCGATTGACGCGCTGTCTGTTGCGTTGAGACCCCTACGACGAGGCGATCCTTTGAGATACGTTTTATTGGGACTTTGTTATACTTAGAGTATAAACCAGTAGCTCATGTAGCGGATACTCCCAGAGATGAGCGTACGGAGTACGGAGTCCTTGTAGCTGGCTGAGACCTGAAGACTGCTTGTCTGATTCGAGTCAGAGTGACTTGTATAGCCTAATGGGGAGTACTACTATGTTTCGGTGGTAGACCCACGGTGGGGAGCACTAATGTATTTGGGTGGCAGACCCGCAGTAATCAATAGAAGGAGTACCTCTACACACTATTAGGGGGTGCACTACTATCTTTTTGTGGAAGACCCCAGCGGAGAGCACTACTGTGTTTGGGTGGCTGACCCACGGTACTCGACAGGAGGAGTACCTCAACCGACATAGGTTAGTGAGCAGCACCTCAGAGTCATGACAGGATCAGTGTACTTGACAGAGAGGGAGCTCTTCAGCAGTTGTGGTTTCGATATCATTAATGAAAATCCTGGTTTGAGTTGAGTCAATGATCTTTGTGTTTTCCTCATGATTGAGATGGGTTACTTGATAACATACGTATATGTATGGTAATATACCTAAGTATTGGTTAACCGTCGAAATCATATCTGTGTGATACCTTGTGGCTGAGATGAGTTACTTGATAACATAGGTATAATTATGGTCTAATACCTAAGTAAGGGTTATCTGTTGACAACCCCTACATAGGCTATGCCCGCACCTCATTGTGTTGGATGCAGACGACGGACAACACTGACAGAGATCGAGAGTACGAGGAATGGACAATACCCAGAGGTGGACCTCACGACGAGTCAGTACCCGGTGGTGGACCTCATGACGAGTCAGTACCCAGAGGTGGACTTCACGACGAGACGGTACTCGGAGGAGGGTGGCGGGCAAGAGCGTTGAGGAGACTATCTGTAACTACATTTCATGTAGGATCCGAGGTGGATGACCCAAGAGTAGCTTCTATCTTCCAGCTGTTTTTATTTTATGTTGTACTTTCATTCAGTTGTAGTTGTACTTATCAATTGGGTTTGTATTCTGTCCCATTTACTTTTCATCACATTCTTTTGTACATTGTGTATTACTTCTGCTTATACTTTGGTTGGATTTATTTATGTTTTATAAAGGCAATGTTATCCCAGATACCGAGTTTTATGCCTTTGATGCTAGTCGCTAACCCCTGCCTATGGAAGGCGGGATTTGGGTAGTCAAGGCATGGGCCCCGAGGATGGGTCGTGATAGATTACATATCATATAATAATATAATGGAACTGTAAAATACACTTGATTGAATGATAATATAAATAAAAAATATTTTCTCATGTATATAAACGAATTAATTGATCTTTTACATTAAATATAACTAAAGATAGGGAATATAAATATGATGTTTTAGAAGTGGCTGGGAGAATCTTTTTTATTATAAAATGTCTATGATTGAAAATATTCTAAAAAAATAGTAATCACAAAAGGTTGAAACTATAGAAGGTCGGGTGACTGAGATTTTATATATGTTTGATAAGGTAGTTATATAGGTTTATGTACATGAAATCCATTCCTAGAGGTATAACAATATAGATTCATCAGGTATTATATGAAAAATATCTGAATTGACATTAACAATTCTTCAATAATATTTTGAATAATTTGAAGACTCACATCTGAGACGACATGTGATTTTGAGGCCTACTGTTCCCAAAATTATTGTTGGAAAAATGATAAACATTAAATAGAACATGTGAGTTGTGTTCTAGAAAAATTCGAATATCATCAATATTGGTGACATGATAAGAAATTTGAGGGCACAGTTGAGTTCATAGAAACAAGTTTCACATAGGAGATTCCGAAAATTAGTCAGCAAGGGTCAACTGTGAAATTTAGTTTTTTTATTTATTAGTGATAACATATCTAATTAAAATATTTTATTTCAACACAACAACTCATATTATTTTTATTATATTTTTTTAGGAATCCAGTTCCATCACAATAAAAATATAATTCCTCTGAGACGTGGCAAGGAAACCCTTTAGAAAAACATCGATGAAGGGTCGAGAAGGTCTGGGATCGGTGTGCTAGCAAAGGGGGAGGATCTCATCAATGACGACACTACAATAGTTCTTCATCAATGATTGATCCAAACATGTGGTAAGGTGTGTGTTTTAATTTTATTCCTTCCCCATTCATTATTTCCAACAAAAATTGTAAATAAATCGATGAATGGATTGATTCATGGGATCTGTGAATTGAAGAATTTGGGAATTTATTTGCGGATTGATTATCGAAGATGATTTTTATTAAATATTTGAATATTTTCTTCTTCATTGTTCATTTAAATGTCAATGAATCTTGGATGACACGAACATGGCCAAGATCATTACATGGGAATTCTCGTTAAGTTGTATCTCTCACCAAATGTTTCTTATGTTTTTCATTATTCACAGGATATTAAAAGAGGATTGTATCAATTTGTATTTGTGGCTCAACAATCCTTGATTGAAGATAGAATTTTCAGATGACCTACTGAAGGTGTGGCGATAACATCGGTAGTTTGATCAAGCCTATTATAGATATATTTCTATTTTAGTTTTTTTAGAATCAATTATTTCATTGATCCAGGACTAGGGTGATTAAAAACAAGACCCTTGGATAGCAGACATGCCACTATTACAACGAATGTAATACCAGATAATTACTGATGACCCATGGAAGGTATGACAATAATAATCGGTAAAGGAGGTGGCCTTCACTAGCACCTGGCAGAGAGGTATTCTAGTTCCATGTGGAGGGTGATTAGTATCCATTAAATATTACTCCGATGTGTATTATAGCCCACGGTGGTAGTAGGCCATGGGGGAGGCAAACACATTGTTCAGAACGAATTGAATACAGCAGGGCCACTTTAGCCATTTGAGCATGCGATTAGGAAAACCATGTGTGGTGCAGCAGGTCGGTCCACATCATAGAGGGATTGACTAAGGGAAGTTGGATGCTCTAGCAGCTATGTTTTCTAAACCAAGTGTCCCAGCAAGCCGTTTTGGACCTAGGAAGGTTTGACTTATGCATATGGGTTTGGACAGAGCCGGACATAACTCGGGTATGAAATTTTGACTACAACAAGCATAACATTAAAATTTTGGTTAAATTTTATCATATTTTTCATGCTTTCGGACCCATGAGATGTGATGATCATTTTTCGATAATCTAAGTGAGTATTTAAATAATTTTTCATGTGACCATGTTGTCCTGAGAAGTGATTTCTCCTAGAACAACCACACTATGAGTGGAATACTGTGGCTAGCTGATACATTGATACACCACAACTAATCAAGACTACGTGTTGAATTGGGAGTAAGTGCATCCTCATTATTGAGTACCACATTAACTATGAATGTATCACACATACTATATGTCTTATTATGACTATGTGTCTTAATGATAATGGGAGTTTATTATTATATCAGATTATCCGACTTTTCATACTATAAACCTATACTTGGGTGAAATTTCTATGTATCTTTTTTATGAAAAACTGTATATATTTATTTGTGGAATAATTAATTTATTTTTTCATGTTATACATGGACTACATTATAGTGTTATTTTCCTATTTCTTTTAATGGTGACCGAATAAGTTTTGTTTTTACTCACCCTTTCATGGTATTTTCCTGCATGTGTCATGTATTATGTAGATGATCAATGATTTGATGGATTCTGAGGTAAAAAAACAACATGTAGTTCTTATAGGGGCCAAAATGATGAGGTGATCGCCTATGGCTTCATAAAGCTATCTTGTACCTACCCTTCAGGTAGGGTTTTCTACGAATGAGTATTCAGAACATTTTATTTAACTTTCCAGAATTCTTTTGCGGGGATTTTTTTGGCCATGTTTAATTTCAATTTATGTACTATCATACTAATTCGTTGGAATATTAATTGTATGCTTTCATATTTATATAGTGTCTAAAATTTTAGAATTTTGGACATGGAGACTAGGTCATGTTTTCACATATATTAGAAAATGCCTCCCATTTCAAAGATAATCCTACTCAGTTATATTATTTATCCCTTAACCTAATTTATGTAAGAATTGGGTAGTCACAGAATGGGCCCTTATAAGACATGGCATGGAAGAGTTGTATCAGTTAAGTCAATTATACCAAAATAACCAAGGGTTTGTGAGAATATTATGGGGAAATAGTGTTTTGTGCTCTTAGTTGGCTTTTATGTTAGGGAATATAGTGTTGGCGTGGCAGCTGACATATCCATACACCTGGACCCTGAATTATATTTTTTTACATGGTTCATGAAAACATTAGTTTCATCGAAAAGGATGGTAAAATAATCATATAGGATTTTGGTTTTTTCTCATGTCCATCTTGAGTCGGCTCAATAGGTATACACTATTAACTATGGTTCATCATGTCCTATTTCATGATACCTCCTTGTAGAAAACCATCCAGGATTCCATTGCAGGATTAGGAGGTCTATCATCCTAGAAATGAGGAATCAATATAGGGGCCTCTACAAGAGATTTAATGCTTGGGTGGTTTAATAGTGATACCAAAACCCATCGAGATGTAGTTACTACCAGCACTAAGGTTTTATGATAGACATAGGATAATTGGGTTGCATGAGTTCTATCGGTACATTACTCCCATGTTTTGGAATAAGAAAGACCCCTATGTAGCATAAGATTGGCTAGCAGACATTACATGTCTATTCCACCTTGTGGGGGCACCATACAACTATATGGTAGTCATAGTCATTTGTCTCCTTTAGTGATCAGCTGGGAGATGGTGAAGCATAGGACCCAACAACATGAATAGATATCTCTTTATTTGGTAGACATCGATCATTTCTTCAAAGAAGTGTTATTTCCAGTGACATTACACCTCATGAATATATAGAAGCATCTGTATCTATACTAGAGAAGTCACATAGTAGAGAAATAATCTGTGATATTTACAAATCATTCTCACAAATCCACGAATATGGTACATGACCCATTATTTCGGACTATGACATTCAAGATGGTCATATATTGGGAGATCATGGAATCCATGATATCCATTAGCATTCCTACATAATCTGGGGTACAAGAGAGAGATCTAATTTTGGAGATATTTCAAATATAGTAGACACTATTAGTGGGGGCTTCCACCGGGAATCGTGTAGTTGTGTATTCTATAGTAGGTATATGAAGGATGTCGTAGGGAACCAAGTAGGTCATACAATTGAGGTTAAGACCCCAATACACATGATAAGTGGTACGATGTTCCTAGGGAAGAGTGTGTCTGCAGAAATACATGATTTTTTATTCATTCAGTGGTTGATAACATCATTTATGAGATTGCATGACCCATCACATGTCTAATCCAGTGATGGTCAAGTGAATTTTGAGGAAGAGGTGGAGGCAGGAACATAGTGGCATGCATGGTCGATAACATGGATGAAGATTAGAGAGAGAAACATGATGTGGGATGAGGTCTGATATATTACCACCACCCCACCCCTTGTTAGTCCACGATAGACTTTGGGAGATGTTGGAAACGGGCGAGGATATATTAAAGCGTTGGATACATATGAACCTAAAGATCCTGGAATATTAAGACATACAATATGAATCTTTTTCACCATAGCTTCAGTTCTGATAGATGCATGTTTCAGGCATTCATTTAATTCCAGTAGCATTGTTTGAGATATGAAGTTTTAGGTGGATCTGTTGAATCACTGCATACATTTCGAGACTCTGCACAAGAAAGGATTTTATGATCACACACTAGTGTCGATATTATTAACTTACTCACAGAGGTGATTGTTTAATTCTGATATTTGGGTAGCAGTGTTTAGGCCTTATGACTTCGCTCTTGGTATGTACTAGTTATCCACAACTCATCCTCAGATAAACTATTTGATGCACAATGGCTGGAGTTTTATGTAGCGGTGAGACCAAGTATTCATTTGTTTGGGAAAGGAAAACATATAAAATGTAGGATATACTCACACATAGTGTGTTAAGATAGTCGCACATTAGTTTTCTAGCTCGACCATCGATGTAGTGGATGAGATGAGTCCCTATATTCTAATATTTGTGGTTGAGTATAATGAAATCATTCCAAAGGATGTTAAAATATTACCTTACCATAGGAAGGAAGACTACTAAATCAATACAGTGGTACAACACTAATATGTACACATTCATATTAGATGTCTCATGTAGAGATTCGTGAGCAGAAGGTGAAGTTGGAGGACCTGGAGAGGAAGGGAATCGTGAGAGATAGTGTTTCACCATGGGAAGCCCCAATTTTTCATGCCATCATTGAAGATGAAGTCTTGAGTTTATGTTTGGAATGTAGGTTCTTGAACCAGTTGACCACGAATAAGAAGTATCCACTGCCACGGATTGATTAACACTTCGATCACTTGAATGTGGGATTGGGGGTTCTAAAAGATAATCCTTGGATCTGGCTATCACCATATTCATGTACGAGTTGAGGACATTTTAACGGTGACTTTCAGGTTTGGGTACAGAAATTATATGTATGTGGGGATGCCATTTCGCATGATGAATACCACATCAATGTTCACGGGACTCGTGAACTTGATCATCCATCCTTACCCAGATCAGTTATGTTGGTCATCATTAATGAAATCAATTGGTGATAAAAGATCGACGATGACTGTGAGATAATATTTAGGGTCACCCTAGACACAATCTGAGAGACCCCACATTACTAGAATATCCCTAAGTGTTAATTCTAGATTAGAGGGGTCCATTTTCATGGAAATGTCTTTTTAATGGGAAGATTGGTATTGGATCCATCGAAGAATGAGGTTGTGCTTTCTTGGGAGGAAACCAAATGTTTTACTAAGGTAAATAGTTTCATTATTTTGGTCAGGTAGTATTTAATGTTTGTAGAAAACAATTATAGAGTAGTAGAACCCTTGATATCTTTGACAATATACTGGTAGCCTTTCATGTGGATTGAGATGTCCCATAAAAGTTTTCAGTAGTTGTGGTAGAGAATGACGAGTGCTACCATTGTGAGAATTCCAGAGGAGGGGGCCATGTGCATAGTTTTCTATGATGAATCGGAAATATGGATTGGTTATTTTCTGATACAGGGGAAAGTGGGGATTTACTATGGTTCATGATAGTTGGGACCGCATGGGTAGATTAGGAATCCCATGATTTTTAGTTGGTTGTTGTAGTCTTCGAATTGATGATGTAGAAGAACTACCCAATGGGAGATAATTTTATCATCTACACTGACCACAAGGGTCTAAAGTATAACATATCTTAGAAGGAATTGATCTCGATTTATAGGATATGGATAGAGTTTATCTAATACTTTTACATTGGTATTCAATATATCCCAGAATGGGAAACATGGTGGCATTTAATCTGAATAAGAGATCATTTTCACAATTTTTGAATAAGGAATCAAATTAGTTAGCCTTATCGTATATATCATTTATGGATGGAGATGGTATATCATACCTCTACTAGATGGTTGTCATCCCAAAATTCTTAATTTGAGTTTGGGATTCACAGCTCAGAGATACCAACTTTGAGACATTACATTCTCATATCTCCACAGGGAGTACCCCTAATGGATATTTGAAAGGTGTGGAGCACATTGTACATTTGAGTGGATGTACAATTATACTAGTGGAGTTACAGGAGGAGTTCTTGAAATATTTCCATAAATAACATTTTATGGTAAAACCAGGCATGTTGAAGATTTTTCCTGACCTCTAATGTTAGTTCTAGTGGTCGTAGAGGAATAAGGTAGTTGCAGAGTTCATCTCTCGATGCCTCACTTGTTAGTAGGTGAAGGATAAAAACTAGGTTCCAACATATTTGAGTCTGCCCCTTATGGTTATAGAGTGGATTTTGTATGGTATATTAGTGGAATTAATGATATGGATACCATATGCATCAAGTGGGGATTATACTATCTAGGTAATCATTAATAGATTCACCATGTTGGCCCACATCCAAGAGATTAAAGGGTAGAGTTCAATATAGAATATGAGATGCCTCTATGTTTTGGAGATAGTTATACTCCCTAGAGTTCCATCAATGATAATCACATATCATGATTATTTCATTACATCCTAGTTGGGGAAGGAAATGTAGAATGCTTCTAGGACTGAACAATTCATGAGAAAATCTGCTCACCCACAAATGGAAACCAAGATTCTATGAACCATAATGGTTCAAGAGGACATGTTTCATTCTTAAATCCCGGTTTTTGGCCATAGTAAGGAGTATCACCTAACTCTATTTATTTTTTTGTACAAAAATTGCTACCATTCCACCATTGGTATGGCATCGTTCGAGGCCTTATACAAGCAACCCTCTATGTCACCACTTTGCTGGATCAACATTGAAGAGTCAACACACATGGTCCCATAGTTAGTGACGGTGACCATAGAAATGTATCAGTTTATCTAGGAGGAGATGAAGATTGAAAATATTTTTCTAAAGTCTTATATTAATAGCTAAGGAAGTCCTTTGTTGTTTTAGGAGAAGGATAATGTGTTTCTTATGTTTCTTTCTCGTCAAAAGATACTTATATTTGGTTGGGGAGGAAAGATATCTCTAATGTTAATCATCCCTTTCCTAATACTACATACATATGGTGATATTTTTATTTTATTGGATCTACATATGTTGTTAGATCAGGTGGACAATATCATCCTCATGAATAAAATGAAAAGATTCTTGTATGATCTATCGCATGTCATTGATGGGGGTGATCCAGAAATTAAACATGGGGGTTTCGTTTTGAGTACATAGTAGAGATCTAGGATCAAAATGAAATAATCCTTCATGGGTAGTTGATTCGTATGGTTTGTGTTTAGTGTTTTTACAATAATCTCTAGTAGAGAAAATGGGACGAGGTGGATCAGATAATTTCATATTACAGTTTTTATGACCTATTTTTTCGCATTCATGGACATAAATACCTTGGGTGGGGATAATATAACATCATGTAATTTCCATGTATTATTTTTAAATGGTATATTAAACTCATTTTAGGGTAGGAGCTAAGATAGTGTATGATTCTGAGTCATTTTTTGACTGAAACGATTTTTTTAAAAATGATAAACTTTAAATAGAACTTGTGAATAGTTTTCCTAAAAGAGTTGAATATTATCAAAATGGATGCCTGAATTAGAAATATGAGGGCACATGGTTATTAAAAGAAAATATTTTACCCTTGGAGATGCCAAAAATCAGACTGTGTGGGTTGGATTTGAATGTTATTTTTTTGACGCATTAGTAATAAATGTTATATCTAAAATATTTACATTGATGCAATGAATCATTTTCATTTAATAATAATTTTTCATGAATTATGGTTAATCACCATGACCCAGAAATTTTTCTATAACATGGAAATAATAACATTAAAAAATGTTTATGATTGATTATGTGAATCATGGTTCATTGCTCATGTGGGGTTAGAGGATCTCATCAACAATTTCAATGAAATCGTTCTCCCTCAACGATCAATACAAACATTAGGTAGAGAATGGTTTTTTATTATATTCATTTCCCATTTTTTGTTTCATATAAATAACCTGATTATATCTATGAGCAGATTGATTCTTGGATCATGTGTATTTTTGGATTTGGTATTTTATTAAAAATATGATTATTGGTGTATATTTTTTAGTTATTTGATTTGTTTCATCTTCATTATTAATTCTAATGTGAACTAATTGAGGCTGAAACAATTAATGATGAGATCTATTCATGGGGAATGCTTGCGCATTTATCTCTATCCCCCACTATTTCTTTTGTTCTTAGTCCATCACAAGATATTAATGGAGGATCATTGCACCATTGATTAGTGGAAAAACAATATACGATCAAAGATCCTAGGATGGGATGATCTACCATAGGTGTGATGACGAAAATGTAGTATAGAACTATGTGACTTGGGATATATTACTTTAATGTTCTTTTTCATTGAGATCAATTGTGACATTGATCAGAGCCCTAGGCGATGAAGAATGAGACTATAGGATTGTAGAAAACACTCCATTATTCAAAATAGAGCACCATATCATGACCATAAGTCTGCAGAAGGTGTCGCATCACTGGCCGGTGTAAGTGGCAGCGACCACCACATCACGATGGATCAGGGGGGTGAGAAGCATCAGAAATATGTGTAGGTAAAGAGGTATGTGTGAAAAATGGATCAAATGGTTTTGGTGGAACATAGTGGTAGCAGGTCATGGGGGAGATGGTTGCGGCATTCTGACTGTGCAGAACATGGTGGCGACACATTGGATATGAGAGCACAAGGTCAAGTGGAAAGTGTGTGGTGCAACAAGACAAACTCAAGAATTTTTTCTAGACCAATGGAGGAGGCCATATCCATTGGCCCTGAATGGTGAAACATGCATCTTAGTAGGATGGTTCGGACTTATGCCATCTATGATGGGTCCGTTGGGTTCGTTCGGACATGGACCGGACCTAGGTCATACCCTTTTACAAAGATGACTAAAACATTCACTCCATTATTCTGTTTCATGTAACATATTTGGAGTTTGGACATTTTCAACACTACAATTCATTTAATATAATCTAAGTTAGTATATTTATCTTGGAATGAGACCATTTCTTTAATGAGGAGTGAGTTCTCCCATAATTTGATTGTTATGATCAGAATTCGGTGGATGGATGTGATGGTGAGACTACATGAATTAGGGAGACTACAAGTCTCTACTAGTCTAATTGTCTCATTAGGGCAGCTTTTCTCATTGTGACTACTTCTCTCATCAAGACTATGAGTCTTACTTATACGTGGTGTTTTTTGGATTACATCATATAATCCTTGTTTACGTACTATAGACCTATGCATGTGTGATATAATTATGTATCTTTTTTGTGACATAATTCATTTTTCTATTTGTGGAATAATTCATGAATTTATTAATGGTATACATTGTGTATTTCATTGTTTTATTTCACGTTTAGATTTGGGGTGTCCACATTATTATTTTTTTACTCACCATGTAAGGAATTTTACCACATATGTTGTTTCATGTGGAGACTATTGATGCTTTGATGGAGTCCAAGGTGGACCATGAACATACAGTGCTTATAGAGACAATGATGTCGAGGATTTCTTCATTTGAATTAGATATCTATCTTGTACCTAACCTTGAAATATGTTTTTCTATGAATGAGATTCAATAACATCTACTTTCACTTTGTAGACACCTTTTCTGGTGGGATTGTACTCTATCCCAGATTACATTCTATTTTTATAATATTTTAATCTTTTTTTTTGTATCTTAGTGGTATTCATGTTTTATTTATTACTATTTTACATCTTTTAATTTTGTTTTAGGACATTTTTGTGTGTATAGGTACTTTAGAAAATACCACCCATTTAAGGGATATACCTACTCGATGGTAGTCACCAACCCTTGGCCTATTGGAGGTGGTATTGTTATAGTCACGACATGTGACCCTTTGGTATGGGACATGACGAAATAATATATAATGATATTTCCACAATGATCCATTACTATGATGAAATCACTCTTCTCATCCAAAATAATTTAATGAAATGTGGACAGACATTGATCAGATTCAATTAGTCCTTGAACGCCTTGGTCAATGGACACATATAAATATTTTTAGAAAGAATAATCAAATTTCATTTGAGATCATTCATTTTATAAAAAAAATTAATGTATTAAATGGATTTAGGGACCAATTCTCTTTCAATCCTTAAAAAATTTAAACATTACCTAGCAAGATTATATATTTTCTCACCATGATCAGTTATCTATAAAACCTCTTATTAGTGAGATGAAGAAAGATTACCAATGATTTCACTCACCTATTCTCTAATAATATATCAAATATCATCAACATAAACTGATGTGGTAGGAGGTGGTTATCTAGAAATATAAGAAACAAAATTATGTAAAGATACAATTATTTAGAAAATAGTTTATTGGCCTTCTGAAAAATATAATTATCATTAATTCAATGATGGGGTGGACATAATCAATCACATTAGCTAACCAAATTTTATCAATCTCCATTTCTTGCATTTTGATGAAAATCATTGTCTTGAAATTTTAGATCAGTAACTCAAAAATCAATTTTGTGTCAGATTCATTGAGATTGGACTCATTATGAGGTGTAGGTTAGAACACCTTCCTAAATATGATATCATTATGAAACAAAATCATTCCATGTCAACTATAGTTACATAAAAAACGTATTGGAGTGGTATTTATATAATATTAAATACTCTATTTGGTATATTGATTAGAAACCATGTGTGTAGATTGAGATGCATTATCACTTGAGGGATAGGCATCAGATTGACAAGAATAATCTATTTTTTCAAAAAAAACTAACTATGGATATTATATAATTTTTTTTGAAACTTTACTATGTACAGTTGGACTTTTTTATCAATAACATTCATAAGCATTATTTAAAACTGACACCGAATAGTCAATCTTATGTTGATAGACTTATAGGGACTACCCCAATAAAAGGATTTCTCATATCATCTTTTTCTGAAAATGTATCTTTATCCATATCATAACCAATATCCTTAGTTTTAATTTCACTACGATTAACCATATCAGCACTACAATTCTTAGTTTTTGCAGTCACTTCTTAAAAACCATTCTTATATTGACTTTCAAAAGATACTAGTTCAACTCTATTATTTATATAAGATTGAACATCTAAAGAAGAAATAATCATAATAAAATCACCACGAGGGGTATGTGATTGGTATCCCTCAATATTATTATGTGAACAACCATTACCAAAAAAATATTATCCATTAGAAACATTATATCCTTCCATTATTTCTCAGAGGAAAATATTTCATTTTGTTCATAATAGAAGACAACATTGTCTTCATAATTATCACCTTAATTGATAAATATTTCTAAAAAATGAATACAAAATATGGATTAGTAGCCCCATATGAATATATAGACCCAATAAAAGATTGGGTCCTTATCATATCTCAATGTAACAATCATATTATCAACCTGTCTAACATTATTTTTTTCTTCATCAACATATCCACCGCATGAATAGAACGAAACCACATATTTCTTTCATCTAAGTATAACCATATATTTATTTATGGAAGAGTTCTACATATGGAAATATTTTATTATATTATTTCACATTAAGCCACCCATTTCTTCAACCAAGGGTTCCAATTTACCTTTATCCATTTTTTGGAAAACTAACTATAGAATAAACAACATTAAGAAAATACTACAACTACATCTTCATAAACTAGATCTTTTGAATATGAAATAGTTAAAAATTGTCTAGATTAGAACATTAGTTCTCAATGAGTTCATTGTCATTTCAATCACATGAACCAAAAAATATCTAAAGTGGTTAATAATAAATTTTCATTTCATAAAAAATAAGGAAAAAAATCTAAAACCTCATTTTAATAATTTCCCATTCATGGAAAATTGCATTTTTTTGGTAAACATAAAACAAATATACACTCCTCATCATGTTTTTCTGAGTCAAGCCTTCAGAGAGTAACATATCCTATTAACACTAAATATATATCCATATATATAAAAAAGTTTAATTTCACTATGATTGTATCCTTAAATGTCAGTGGAAATACCTCTATAGGTACGTTGATTATGTTGGAAATTGTTTAAAGAATATATTACTTGTATTCCATCTATAAAACTACTAATTGAATTTTTATTCAAAAAATTATAAACATGGAAAAATGATAAATCTTGTGAACCAACATTATATAATGGATGATCATTCCATGAAAACCATTAGATCCAACCCCGGTCCAATATAACATTAAATACCTAGACCTTAAAAAATCTCACCATTATGAATCTATCACACTTTCAAAAACATAACCTCTTATTGAGAGTTGTGGGATATTCAGTCTGATAATGATGATACGACTAGATTCACTAAATGATTTAATCAAGGTAAAAGATCATGTACGATATGAATCCATGGTTTATTTCACTCTCTCCATTTTACTTTTTTTAAAGGAAAATGGATAATGCAATGAGGGTTGTAAATCATGACAGGAAGGGGGATGAAATGTTCTAAATAGGTGCAATTGAGAGGATTATAAAATTATTATTTAATTTAAATTTTATTTTTATGTATTTAGAATTATGAAAAATATATAAAAATATAAAAATATAAAAATAAATAGTTTTTTATCAGAATCATGTGGAGTAGAAAACTAGATCAAAAGATAATTCAACTAGGGATCTCAAAAAGTAGATCACCAATAGTCAATCACCAGCATTCGATCACTAAAGTTGGATCCCCAAATTTACATCACCAATGGTAGATTTCTAATGGATGATCATGGTTGGCCGATCAGAAATGGTGGATCACAACTGAAGAGTAAATCTAATGAAAATGGATTAACAATAGATTATCATTCTTAGTCCATGTATGATATATCATAAACATTGAAAAATCAATTTATTTTTATATATATCATCATATTATGTTCTGTTCTAATGAATTCATGAGTTATATCTCTTTTTTTTAAAAAATTAACCACTCAATGCGTGATGTATTCTATTAGTATTTTTCCATGAATGGGATACAATATTCATGGAAATACATGATAAATTTACCTTATCCAAATTTATAGGGACCTGTCTATTTTGATAATCATGGCCTTGTTAGTTGTTATGTATCCACAGAATTAATTTATAATAACTTCCTACAACAATATACAATACTGCAGTAGTAGATTATGCCACATAAATTTTCATTTTTACTAAACTAATAAACTAGTTACATTTCCAATATGTGAAATGATCCATAGATTATTTTATATCTATCTTAGAACAAAAAAATTACATCTGAGCAACTCAGTATACCAAATTATTATCCTCTTTGATAATTTTATTATATATTTTCTATATATTTTTAGTATTTAAGAATTGACAAGACACTATAAAATGTTTATAATTTATTATATTTATGAAATATATAACAGTTAAATCCAAAAAAAACTAACAATTATTCATATAATGTTAATATATAAGAAGCTTCAAATAATACCTTTTTATTTTGTTCTATCAATTCGTTTTTGGGTTTCATCAATATCTTTTTTTTAGTTTTACTCAAGGGGGTTCCACATCTCTTCATGCTATCTATATCAAAACAATTGAAAAGTTATTTTTAGTATTGTTTCATAATAATTCAATATGTATTTTTAGAAATATGAATTCTATAAATTATTTTATCTCACAGATTAAAATTATATATAATTCACATTTCACAAATTCTTAAAGATATAAACATAATTAATTTCATAATGATACAAAATAAATAACATCAAAATATATTTTTACTAAAAAATACAATTTAATATAATTTCTAAATATGATTTTTATGATATTCCTTTTCAAAAAACATTAAAAATGATATGCGACTACCATATATAGATATAAGATCATATTTTAATAAGAATAAATATTTAGATATTTAAAAAACTCATTTGGTAATTTACTGACTTTAAAGACATTTTCATGTTCAACAACATCATCATCATTTATATAAAGATTTATGAATTCACTTTTAACTTCCATTATATATTTAAAATTTAAAATTTTCTCTTTATGAATAAAGAATTAGAATTTATTCATTTCATGATATAGCTAAAATGGATTCTTCAATTTCAATAACATTTTCAAGACTATATCTCTGTGGAAGAATCATAAATTTTTTCCTAACTATGGTACCGAAATCTTCAACATTATATCTAAATAAAATATTGTTCCAATGGTCAATATTTTATTATGTCTATCTATAGGTTCTCGGAAATTATTTATTTTATATTTGTTGGGAACTATATTAAATTTTAATTTAAAAAAATTCATCACTAAGAGAATCATTTATTTTTATCGATTCATATTGTGACATTAAATCAGGATGTTCAACCTTATTACTAAGAGAACCTACAATTTTTTTTTCTTCTAAATAGAAAACCCAATAAATATTATAAATGATGATATAAATTATTCTAAATGGTTCGATGAATAAATGTGTTGGATATTTCATTATCCTCAATTTGTTTGGGTTTAGTTATTTCATTATAGCTTGATGATGTTTCTTCAGGATTTAGATAACTATCATAATGTTTTACATTTACATTGTTATTAGATAGATTATATTAATGCTTTTCCAAAGTAGTCTTTGAATGATATTGATATGTTTCATCAAATTTCAGTTTTATATATTCCTATATTGTCTTTTTTCTTATATAAAATACCCAATAACTATTAGAATAATTCCCAATAAAAATAATGTCACCGGATTTGGAGGAATATTCCTCAACATTATCCATTATATTGAGAATAATGAAACTGAAAAAAAAACTCTAATTTAATTATCATTTGGTTTTCATCCATTCCATAATTTATTTCTATTTTCCTTTAAAGGTGGTATTATAAAAAATTAAATGATTATATGAAGATTTTTATTCATGGTTTATTTACCTAGAGTAAATAGTTAGAACATACACATTAATCATGCAACATGTAATTTCTTGAAAATTTCAATTTATTATTTCTATCACCACACTCATATATAGTGTTCTAGGAGAATACAATTTATTATTATACCCATGTTGTGAATATATTTATTTGAAATATTAATCTTCAAAGAGACATATCTAATCACTTATTATGGTCTTAATTAAATTTATATCTATTATCATCTAAATTTTTTAAATAATTTTCATATTAGGTTCAATTATAATTTTTTTGTGGTAGAAAGAATAATAAATTTTATATATAAATACCATCTACTAGAACCAAAATATAGTGATTCCCATTTCGGCTACATACCATTCAAGGTCCAAATATATTAATGTTAACTAGCACATGTGAATTATATTTTGGATATTATTCCATTGATTGGATCAATTTTTTTTGTTGTTTAAACATTTGAAATGGGTTGTAGAAATTATCATTTTGAAATTGTAGAATCAAAATATCATCGGTTAATCAGTTCTTGGTTAAATATCACTGTAAATGAATACTACAATGTCATGATATCTTATTATATATCTAATACTCCTTTGAAAGAAATATATAAGGAAAATGTATTTAGAAAACATTGAATCTAAATCCAGATCATAAAAATTATCATTTCTCAAATATGTGAAAATAATGAAAAATTACGGATAAAAAACTATGTTGAAATATTTTTTAAATTATACATGGAATCTATCATCACATATCTTTTATATTCTATGTATATTATACTTTAATGAACACATAAAAAGAATTTATATTTTAAACAATGTGTTTGTTACTAATTTGACCAAGAAACATTACTTTTCATTTTACATTTTCACATAATGTGACATGTACACCATCAACCCTTATTAGTATCTGGAATCATTAATATTACATAGTCATGTGTCTGGTGAAGACACTGTTCATATACTCTATGGAATATTTATAGGGGTTCTGGAAGGTTTCCTAAAAATAGTTTTAATACAATAATTACATTAGTATCAAAATTTTCATTGGTCCAGTGATTCAATTAATAAGGGATTATAGAATCAATAATTATATAACATGTTAGTTATAAGAATATTTATGAATTTTAGATAAAATAATTACATTGTCCATCATGAAAAAAACTATTTTTGTAATTAGTAGATCTACAAATTGTTTAAAAATAAATTATAATAATACTTTTTTTCTTAGATGATATCTTGTTCCGTTAATACATATGGAATATTTTAAATTTCCAATTATCACGGTATATAATTTTCGTAAAATTTTTAATTTCACTATATATTATCTGAATTTTACATGGTTAATTTTACCTCATTATTTTCAATTACCAATTGATAATTTTTTCCCTTATCTATAGTATGAATTGATTCAATGTTAATTGTCAATGAATACTGCTTATTTATAAATTTTAATTTATATTTAATCAAAATAAAAGTTCCCTACAATATAATAAGATATTAAAAAATATATTCACTAGAATATATTTCCTCACAATATAAATTATCATAAAAATTATAATTTTAATAAAGCAATGAAGAAATAATATGAGGTATATAGATGTGATTATAACAAAACTAAATATTGACCAATCCTGATTTTAATCTCAACAAGAGTATAAATTAATATAATTACATTCCAAAGAACTCTATGTTTCTATCATAACCTTTTTATAGCCTTTATCTTTCTCCTCAATCTTTTTTTAAATATTAACACATTAATTGTCTTCTTTATCCCAGCATTTTTTTATTCAATAATATCATACTATTAATATTTTATTATTATAATTTTGATATTATATTCTATATTTACATATATTTTCACAATTTATTATAATACTATATTCCAAAAAAATCAATTATATTTTAAAATTTAATTATATTTCTACTTTGTTGAGTCACATCTTCATCGAATTCATAAGAAGACTCTCTGTAACATGATTTGGATTATAAATATTTCTATTTCATGGTTGATTATAATGTCTTGAACGCTATATATTTCCCATTGGAATCATATCCTTATTCATCACTAAAATTATTTTACTCTCCTAATATAACATTATTTAATATAATCTATTTAGCAAGAAAATTAAAGAAATCATATATCCCTCAAATCAGAACCAACATTACTCACCATAATTCTAGTAAACATCTCAATAGAGGCATCACTTGATCATTTTTGTAACTAGTTTCATGCATGAATTCATCCTATTCAACATCCCATTAAACATGTGGTACATGTAATAAGTATATTCATCATGTTACATCTTAATGATATTATGGTTAATATTGTATTTACATAAAATAATTTCCTGTACATTTGATGCAACTTCATCGTAAAAAATAAATGTGTCCCAAATATCAAATTCAATTGAATTGAATGAAATACCAAAAAACTGTTTTCCTCATAAGTAACATTATAAAGAATTTAAATCATTAGAGTAATTATTATAATCTAATTGAGTATGATCACTACATTTGTCACCGTTATTTTTGGGTAATTCAGGAATATCATCAATGGTAGTCCAAATATAAAAACCCATACATTCAATATGATTTTTTTTCATTAATATCGCTTTGAACATTTTTGATTATTTATGTAATTAGTGTTTTTACTATATGTACTATCGGTATATTATTATCCATAATGAGATAAATGTTTAATTTAAAAAAGTTAAATTATGTAATTGCAACAAGGTCACAATGAATGAATAATTTGAAAACCATATGATATAAAATGATGGTGGGATTGACTAAATCCAGTAAAGGGGAATTAATTTAAAAAACAAATTTACCCAAATTTATAATAAAATTCCATGAATTTAATAAGAAAAATAGATAATAAAATAATTAGTAATTTATTACTTGTTTTCTAAAATATAATCTTAATGTGGGATAAATTATTAGTTCAAATAATCCATGAAATAAATATTGCATTTGAATCTAAATTACATCATAAATCACTATATATAAATAAAAAATTATGATTAAAAATAAATTTTCATGTTTCTATACTGATTATTACATATATATAATTTTAGGACCATGTAATATATAAAAAAACATTACAAAAAGAGGAATTTTTAAAAAAGTGTTCATCCTCAATCCAATACATTACCCCTTCCACATAGAAATCATCCACAACAATGTATTTTATTAAAAAAATAATATTTATCCACAAACATGTATGGGTATTACTAAAAATGACAAGAAATCATTTCAAGGAAGAAATATTCTTTCACAATTTTATATGGAATAAATATATTTTATGTCACACACATCCTCATATACAGTTTCTGTGTGTATTAAAATAATGTTTTAAGAGGTATTGTCATTCAATATACAATTTATTATAGGAGACAATGTTTTATTGATAATTAGAGAAAAATAAAATAAATATACATTATAAATCATAATGATAAAGGAAAAATTAATAGTTTTGTATCACGTCCCAATTGGACCCATGTCACTACTCCCCAACCCATCCTCCAATAGTTCACTCAAAAGAGAGTAGTGCCAAATTGGTATATAACCTACATTGTAGGAATGACCCTATTTGAATATACAATAAACAATTTACTTTTGCACATATAATTCTAAAAAAAATAGAACAAAACAACCATGAAAACATACATCTAAATACCACAACCATAGTAATATAAAAATTAATGAAATGCAATGAAGGAAAAATATATCCCAATAAAAAGTGTGTGAATTAATGCCCAAATAGAATTTAAATATAGGTAATGTTGTCATGTTACTATAGGAACACACATTGGTCTTCCTGGATCACAAGTCATAGGCTAGTCGTTGTCCGTATTGGTCTTTTCCAAAAGGTTTATCATCTAGAGGAGACATGGAAAATGAATAAAAATGCCATAAAGGGGTGAGTATAACAATACTACACAGGACACCCCAAAACAATAAATCATGTATGAAAAAATAATTGGATTCACAACATGTGTATATGTGTAAAAAAATATAAAAAAATATATCTATATATACAAAACGACAACACATAGTCTAAATCTAATGTTATGAATGTAATTACACCATAGGATTCTTTCTCTATGGTTCTATCTAGAACTTGTCCATGAGAACACCGACCTATATTCAGATAGAAATGATGATGTCCTTCTGATATGTATATCTTGTTAGGTGTCGCCACTAGAATTATAAACTGGAAGCCTAATGAGATATGCCTCATATATTAAGATCAATCCAAAGGACTTGGGGTATACTAGAAAGTTAATATGGTATAACCCTCTAGGAATAAGATCGATTCCCATTAATTGGTGGCCACGACAGTACTATGAAATCCACATAGATTATGAGTTTTACAATGGAACTAACTCCATGACCTATAGAATGATTTTAAAAACTCAATCCATAAAGACTTTATAAAGGTATATCCATTCACTGTGTATGAAATAACTCTATAAAAAATATGTAATAGGTTATATGACTGCCCCTATAGAATATTGTCTAATATATTTAATAAAATGTTTATATGATAAATATTCAAGAGTAATGAACATGTATTATAACTATACAACCTTTATATTTGGAACCTGTTCCTAACCATGAAAAATGTATCATGAACCTGTCTTGGTGAAAATAAATGGCATGTCCATGACTAGCCCCATGTACACAGCTAAGACCGTATACATATGGAATGTCCATGTCCATGTGGTATTAAATGTATTTCCATTGAAAATTTACACATAGTTGTGACCATGTACCAACATAGGTACATTCTGGGACTCTGTAGATTGTATCAAAAGATTTTTGATAGTGTTCACATGTTGTGTGATGCTTCACCTCAAATAAAAAATCCAGGAATCCACACAGGGGTCCCACATGTTACGTAATCATAAATTACAAGCCATATAGAATGGGATTTACAAAATCTTATAGTTCTTACTCACAAAAATTCATCAACTATTATAACACCATTTACATTGGTGAATCATGCAGAGATGTTTTGGCTATCCATTGTGGTTGTTTTTCTCTAGATTCTCTCTATATAATCCACATACATATCAACGATAGTTTGTTTCCATCACCATATTATACACCAAATAAATCTAGTGGCCTCTAATGTAATATGATCGATTCACCACTACAACTATCACACATTTCTTGTTAAATATTGATTCCAGTTATATGATTTTAGGTAATGTTTCAATGTAATGGGTGTATAACACTCGATTCCATGGTTGTTAGGTTGAACCACAGGGAAAAAAACCATGGTGATGAATGTAGAGAAAATAGGATAAAAAAATCACAAAAAATTAGGAATTAACCTCATTAAATGTTTCTGTTGGATTTTATATTTTTCTATTATAATGAAAATGATTTATCAATAAAAAAATTCCTTCATGTCAACCAAATTTACCATTCCCAAAATATATTAATCAGTGAATCAATCAGTTCTCCCGTTGATTTGAAAACATTATAAAAATAATTTTTTGGTAATACATACAAATAAGAAATTTCTTACCTCTAAATGGATTGATTTTTGATGATGAACACAGCATGGTAATTTTTTTGGGGAGATATCTGATTCTTGTTGCACACTGGTCTATGATCTACAATCTAGTTGATGTTCATCTATGTTAAGTAAAACAATACTATGTAAAATGGTTCATCAATGACTCCAAGTTTATAGAGTTAAACCATGATTATTTGGCATCATAATATTCTATTAGAAAATGATTTTTACACTATGCCAACAAATTAAATTAAAAAATTTATTTAATTTCATTGATTAATTTTAACATGCTTCAACATTTTAAAAAAACACCACATTACAGCAATGGATCTATCACATGGGGGGTAAAAACCAAGAATTGAACACAATGGTAACATCATATTTCTAATATGTGTCCCTGTTTAGATGTTATTTCATTATTTGATAATATGGTGTGCACATGTTGTTTAATATGTTTAGTATATTTAATAGATTTATTATAGTTACACCAAGATTTAGAATCACATTCTATTTTAGAGAATGGTTTTAAAAAAGTCATACAATATAAATAACAATACAAGGAAAATATGTAACATCCCAAGTAAGTAATGAATAATAGATATTTTTATCTATGTCTATTAGTGAATTAGATATTGTTTTAGAGGCTTAAAATGATAATAAATCCAATATTAAGCATGGAATAAACTAATATTTTTAAAAAATTATTTTACTGCCTTTTGATGGAAAACCATTTTTAAATCTATCTTTTGACAATTTTGTAAGCTATTTTTTTCAAAATAAACTTATTATTTATTATTGGGACATCAAAATTTACTTTTTGTGAATTTTTGGTATTTTTCTGACAATGTTCATTTTTTAATGAATAGTGAAAATGTTGTATCTTAATTCAAAACCTCTTTTTAATATAATTAATTTAGATGATTAGATTATCTTTTGAATTGGTTTTGAAGTTAAATTAGAATATATTTTTACCATTTAATCCAATGGTGGTCATTGGAATCAATTTCAGTTTGAAATTGGACTTAAACTGGTGTCAATCTTTTGATACTTATTGTTTCATAAAAACACGCTTTTTGACATGACATCGGAATTAATTATTAAATTAATTAATGTGACATATATGATTTGAATTTTGTAAAATAGACATCATATTTGAATTCAGAATATCAAATATAGCTTAGGGTGATGTTCTGGTATTTTTCTGAAAAACTTCAATTTTTGATGAATAGTGAAACCACTAAGTGGTAGTTAAAGAAACTGATTTTTCGTTTAAATGAAACATTGTCACTTATGTGATTTGATTTTCAAAAATCCGACATAAATGGTTGTCATTAAGAATTAAAATGTTGTTCAATGAGATTAAAATACTTTTTTGGTGAATAGTAACTTCTATGTTCTTAATCGCGATTAGAGGTAATTAGTGTAGTTTAAGGTAAAAATAATGTTTTAATAATATGAGATGGTATTTACACATGTCCTACCCTTATTGGATGTGTCATGGCCGACCAATACAAGCCATGGGTAAACTTGGGGACCCCATTGAGACACTTTGGTTGTGAAATGACATAAATAACTTTTTATTTAATGTTAAAGTAAAAATGACACAAACATGAGTTAATTTACTAAAACAATTTTTACATGGGGTTATAAAAGTAATATTTTTGACTATAAATATTAATTAGAAATATAAAAAGATTTCCTACATCATAGTATTTTTTTTTATAATTTTAGAAATTATATAAATTAAATTATTTATGACATCATGATGATGCAGCGATGACCACATTATTTAATGATTTAAATAAAATGGAAAGATAATGTAAAATCTAAGACCTGAACATAGAAAAAACCAATTGGATGAGTGTATTTCGAACCATTATCACCTTATCCTCGCATTATATCAATGTGGGACCTTTTGACTCCGAAAATCATTTTAAAATAAAGTAACTTATCTTTACTTTCCAAGAGTGCCCCTCCTCTCCTCTTATAAAAGGCCCCCACCTCTACCTCCTTACCCACACTTCCAAAGCCTTTGGCTCGGCCAACCCCTAACCATTTTGTCTCTAAACATACCTATCTTACTCCTTGAAGCCACAATTTGGGCCGAAGTCTTCCCAAGAAAGCTTTTGAGCTCAAATCAATCGGAGTAACCCGATTTTAAGGTAATGTCTTCTCTTGAGTCCTTTTGTTTTATTTTGCTTCTCCAACCCCCTAAACACTTTTTATTCTTTTCTTTTGTAACAACTCCAGTATCCAAAATATACTAGGATGTTTTTATATTAAGGATTCTAGCTACACTTACACACACCTTCATCCAACGGTTAACGAACATATTGTTTCCGTGGATGGTGAATTTATGCCTCCCGAAACGCTGATTGTTCAACATTATTTTAACACCTTCAAAGGTGGCCATTAAGATGTCACTATATTTATATATGATATATAATATGTTTATGTTTTCCTTAAGCTTCTGAATTTTTCATTTTGGGTATACCTTTATGGTTTCCATTGTGGGTAAACGTGATATCTTCATGTAAGGAAGTGCGGACTACCGCCCCCTCAAAGTGAGTTGATCCGTTAAATACCATATGTGGGAAGTATAAAGGATGGAACTATGATATTATATATGATATTATACTGGAATTATAAAGTACCTTTATATCATTATGATTCCATTCTATAAAATATGAAATAGAAATGAAAATAGCGTTCTTGCGTACGTACAGTTTACCGTCTCCATGAACGGTGCATTTCATTTCTTAACTCTAAATGATTATGTAATATTATAAATGCATGCATGTACTGGATATATATGACATATATGATATCTACATCATGAATACCATTCTGGATATAATGGATACATGAACAACTTGTAATTATAAAGGGTTTATTTTTTACTCAAGTACCAATGATCGTCAAAATGACCGTTATTAACTTAAATAATTACATAGTGTTCATGACATGGTAAGAAGTGATATAAAAGGAATAATTAACTTGAAAAATGTTCTTAATCAAGTAGAAATTAACTCAAGTTTATTATTTAGGACATTAAATAACGATCGAGTCAAGTCGGACCCGAGGTATTGGACTTCATCTCAATCTCCTTTCATTGAGGCTTATTTTGTTTTATACTCAACCGTCTTTTATATGGTGTATAAACCCCTTTGACATTTACGTTTATCCAAAAGGAATATTTTTTTATAAAAAGAGTATTACTAAATGACAAAAGGGAATGGTTTTGTCAGACGTATGCGGCGACAACGACTTCTCCGCCGCCGTGACCGTTATTTGAGCTTCGGCTTCCTCTACAAGCCATACCTTCTTTTTAAAAGAATAATAAATACCATGTTTTAATTTTCTTTTATTTTGGTATTGAAAATGGTTTTCATAATGTTTTTGTATCAATGTGTTGTATTGATATCTTGTGATTGAAAGGTGGAAATGTTATGTTTCCTTTATGCATGTTTTATGTGATACGATTATGTTGAGGTTCTTGGGTATTATTATGAAGATGGGTGGTTCCGTGATAAACTAAGGGTGGGTGAGCCTGATATAGCTCTCCAATGCATTGGGTTACGCGAAGGAGTGAAACATTAATGTTTCTCCGAAGCGATTTAGGGAATATACTGTGATGGGTATTCCAAACGTAACCAAGAGGGTTACTCCCTACGTAAGAATGTTATGAATGCCTCAAGTCACCTTTATGTCTTATGATTTCTATGATTTATTCATGTTCTGATGAGTTATGTGAAAGTGCTTATGTTTTATGGTTAAATTATGATTTCATTATTATGTATATATGTACCCATGTTTCCTTTCCATATTTTTATATCCCTTACTATGCTTTTTATGCACATCCCATGTTTTTTTGAAATGTTTTTCAAAGGTCAAGAGAAAGGTACATGATATGATGATAGTGTCAAGGAAGTGTCAAGAAAGAATCCATCTTTTATTTTAAATATGTTTCCATTGATGGGAAAGAAGAATACTATATTTATGTAACCACTTTGTTTATATGTGGAATGTAATGCAAGTTTTATGATCTAATATTCTAAAACTCTAAACCCGAAAATATCCTCAATG
Organism: Viscum album; assembly: GCA_963277665.1. Classification (NCBI taxonomy): domain Eukaryota; kingdom Viridiplantae; phylum Streptophyta; class Magnoliopsida; order Santalales; family Viscaceae; genus Viscum; species Viscum album. Next base: position 1,114,576,370 of record OY728126.1, read on the forward strand.
TGTAATCTTGTAATAACTCAAGATTAAGTAAGGTTTAAGGCTAGGGCCTTATAGTTGGTATCAGAGGTCAGTTTAGATAACATTAATAGTTATAATTCTATTAAATGATTATCCAAAAAATTTTATGGTCAAATTGAAGTGATATAGCATTTGAATATTACCATGTTTCTTAATCTAAGACATGTTTGTTCAGAATGGTTTTCCACAGAGGAAACAGGGAAGCAGGGCTAGGAAGGCATGAAGAATGAAATAACCTTCCGAATCAGCATCCTGAGATGGTCAGAATTGGAACTAAACAGTTTGTTGCAGTAATGGCATAGTTGACTCAAGCGATAAATGGTGGTGGTATCCATGCACGAGATCAGCCAGATCAACCGCAGAGGAACATGTCAGTGGTGGAACATTTCATGAGGCATCATCACCCATCATTCAGAGGATCAGCTGACCTTGTGCTAGCTGAAGGGTGGATTAAAGCACTGGATAAGATTTTCGATGTCATGGGGTGTTCCGACAATCAAAATGTTAGTCTTGCTATTTACCGTTTGGGGGGTGAGGCAGATTAGTGGTGGTCTGTGGCTAAAAGTATCAGGGACGCCGATGATATTGATGCTCTTGACTGGGATGAATTCAAAGCTATGTTACTTGAGAAGTATTTTACTAAGGTTGTTCAACTTAGGATGGAAAATCAATTCTTGGAATTGAGGCAAGAGGAAGACTCAGTGGCTGCCTATGAAGAAAGGTTCACTCGACTGGAATGGTATGCTCCAAATTTTATCCGAGACCTTGATAGTAAAATCAGTCGTTTTTACTCAGGGTTAAAGCCAAAATATCGAAGGGAATTAGCTTCTCGTGAGTTTAAAAGTTATGAAAAGCTTGTTTGATGTGCTGAGAAGGTGGAAATGGAGTTTTCCGATGATCAAGTGTTCTATAACAGCCAACAAAAGAAGAGACCGAGGTGTCAGGATAATGGTAAGAATTCTTCAAAAAAGTCTGATGGTAAGAAAACTAAGTTTCCATTTTGTGATATATGTGGCAAAAGGCTTGTTGGGGAATGTCTTTTGAATTCTAGAAAGTGCTAACGATGTGGTAAAATGGGACAAAAGGCTTGTTATTGCACAGAAAAAGTTCAGGGTGATGGTAAGACCTAGTTTGATTTACAGTTATTGAAATGTTATAAGTGCAATGAGATGGGTCACTATGCAAACGAGTGTTCGACAAAGAGCTTGAGTGATGGGAAGCAGTTAGACTATATGTAGAAAGGGGTGGTGAAATCCTTTGCAACTACTTCAGAAGATGTTGGGCTATCAAATGATGTTGTATCAGGTACCTTGTTTGTTTTTTCAGATTATGCCAGTGTGTTGTTTGATTCGGGGTCTACACATTCTTTCATCTCTGAAAACTTTTATTATAAAATGGGAATACCATCTCAAGAAATGACTCCTGAACTTGTGGTAAAAACACCTGGGGGAAATGTTGAGGCAAAGAGAATTTATAAGAATCTTCCTATCCTTATCTGTGGAAAGAACCTACTTGCAAACCTTATTGTTCTACCTCTATTAGAGTTTTATGTTATCCTGGGTATGGATTGCCTCTCTATTTACCATGCTAAGATTGACTGTAGAGCTAAAGAAGTTTCTTTTCAGAAAGACTTTCAGTTTGTGTACAAGAATGAACCCTTACTATTGATAACATATCAAGAGACTACGATACTTGTAAAATATGGAAATGAATGTTACCTTGCACACATCATTGAAAATAAAGGAACTGTTCAGATTAATGATGTTCCAGTGGTAAATGAGTATCCGGATGTTTTTCCTGATGAGTTTCCTGGAATAATACCAGATCGGGATGTTGAGTTTACTGTTGACTTAGTTCATGATGCTAATCCAATTTCAAAACCCCCATATCGAATGGCTGAAGTTGAACTTTTAGAGTTATAGAAATAATTGCAGGAGTTATTGGATAAAGGTTTCATCCAACCTAGAACATCACCATGGGGTGCTCTTGACTTGTTTGTTAAAAAGAAAGATGGTTCTATGAGACCTTTCATTGATTATAGAGCCTTGAATAACCTCAATGTTAAGAACAAATATCCTTTGCCTCATATCGATGATTTGTTTGATCAGCTCTAGGGAGCTCAGTGTTTTTCAAAGATTGACCTTAGATCGGGGTACCATCAGCTGAAGGTAAAGGAATCAGATGTTCCGAAGACTTCGTTTCATACAAGATATGGCCATTATGAATTTGTAGTAATGCCTTTTGGTCTAACCAATGCACCCGCTGTATTCTTGGACTTAATGAATAGAATTTTCCATGAGTTCTTGGATATGTTTGTGGTGGTTTTCATTGATGACATTTTGGTGTTTTATAAAAGTAAAGAAGAACATGAAAGACATTTAAGGGTTGTTTTGCAAACCTTGAAAGAAAAGAAATTGTACGAGAATTTCAGCAAGTGTGAGTTTTGGTTGCAACAAATTTTTTTCCTTGGTCACATTGTTTCTAAATATGGGATAACTGTTGATCCTACAAAAACAAAAGTTGTGGAAGACTTGCCAAGACCCACAAATGTAACTGAGATTCGTAGCTTCCTTGGTTTGGCAGGCTATTACCGAAGGTTTTTTAGAATTTTTTCACGGTTATCTATTCCAATGACTATGCTAACTCGGAAGGGTGTTAAGTTTATCTGGACAAAAGAATGTGATGATTGTTTTCAGGAATTGAAAAGATGACTGGTGAATGCTCCAGTTTTGGCACTACCTTCCAGGAATGGTGAGTTTGTTATATACAGTGATACTTCATTGAAAAGACTTGGTTGCATCCTAATGCAGAATGATCAGGTAATTGCTTATGCTTCACGATAGTTGAAAACTCATGAGGTAAATTACCCTACACATGATTTGGAATTAGCTGCTGTTGTTTTTGCTTTAAAAATTTATAGGCATCATTTGTATGGAGTAATGTGTGAAATATATACCGATCAAAATAGTTTAAAGTATATATTCACTCAGAAAGAGTTGAACATGAGAAAAAAGAGATGGCTAGATCTAATCAAGGATTATGATTGTACAATTAATTACCATCCAGGAAAAGGAAATAAAGTGGATGATTATTTTAGTTGAAAATATAATGCTTCATTAGCAATGTTGCGTTTGGAACGTTATCCTTTGGTTAAGGATTTGATGAACTTTTGCATAGAAGTTGTTGGTGCAGGATGTTCTTCTGTTTTGTTTCAGGTATCAGTCAGATCATCTCTATCATACAGAATCAAGCAAGCACAGAAGCAAGACAGTGAGTTGCAAAAAAAGGTAGAGCTGGTTCAGAAGGGTAAGTTACCTGAATTCAACATTGATAATGATTGAGTTTTGAGATT